>JAOCZM010000253.1:0-5913763 GCA_026122235.1 Vinca minor
CATCATCTATAGATGCCTCTGAATTGTGTTGAGGTGTGTTAATGCGTAACGGGAAGGTAATAGCTTATGCTTCGTAGACAAACCTAAAACCTTATGAGATACTGACCCTACACACGACTTGGAGTCTGGGCAACTGGCTGTGTTTTTCCTGAAGTTGCTGAGGCATTATCTATATGGAGAACCGCAAGCAGGTTTTCACCGAACACCACGCTCTTAAGTGATCCTTTTTCACACATAGGAGCTTTAACACGAGACGTAGGTGAAAGGGTTGGAATTGTTGAATGACTACGATCTTACGATTAGTTACCACCGATAAAGTTAATCGTAGCGATGCTTGAGTAGGAAAAGCTCTGGCAACATCACATGCTAATAAACCGATCGGGACTGGGAGCTAATCGTTGAGTTCGAGAAATTGGAGATAGAAGTTATAAGTCTACCGAACGCCTTGATGGCTCAAACCAACTATTTTGTAGAGGATTACTGATGGACGCAATTGTTTGGATTCGTTCGGTAAGGAACGCAGACTCGTACAATCGGCAGTAGTCAAAATTTGTGATACACTAAGACGGAAGTCTTCGGTTTAAAGCGATCATAGCAGTATTCTCTCGCATTCGCGTAAATCGAAATTCTTCAAGAACATCACAAATCTATACTATCGGTGCATCCTGCATCAAGATGTAAGGGAGTTGAAGAATAGCTCAGTGGAAAGGCATAAAGTCTGGGGACATACTCCAGTTTGTGGCTGATGTCTCATTTGCAACAAGTTACGACGAACATCAATGACCCGCCGACTTGCTTAAACCTCTTGAGATTCTCGTGTGAAAGTGGGAATATATAACTACGGACTATGTAGCCTGGTCGCCAAGGATAAGACCGAAGGATACTGATTTGGTGATCATGGATCAACTTACGAAATCCGCACATTTCCTATCGGGGTTTAAGGTTACATCGACCCTACGGACACCTTCGTTCAAACTTCTCACATGGATGAGATTATTCATCTTCATGGTGCATCTAAGTAGTATTGTGCCTGATCGGCACACCTGCCTCTGCCTCTGCCTGGAAGAGCTTTCACTGCTCACGGGGACAAAGTTGTCTTTGGCACGCTTTATCATCCTCTCAAACCGACGGGCAACCAGAGGGGAATTCGCATATCGGAGGAAATGTTGCTGCATGTGCTTTAGATTTCGCGGTAGTCGTAGTGTTAGTAGTGCCCCAGGACCATTAGCATGTTGTACGCTTTTATATCTTTGGAGCATGTAATCGAATAGCTAATTTGCTTATGAACATCAAAATGCGTGATTTGATAGTAAAACTCATTAGCTTTATGTAATTACTATTCTAGTTGTCCCTAGTTTTATGTAATCTATTTACAATGAAATAAAACTAGTATGATGTTTGATTGATGATTATGTTTTACTAATCATGTGTAATGAATACAAATCATATCATAGATGCAATGTATCGAGATATATTGTATCGACGTGATCCGTTAGGAGAAGTAATACTTCATGGTCCTTAGTCATAAGTATTACTTCCTCAATACTATTTTTGTAATCTTAGACCTTATGTCTCCATTGATTCTAGTATGAATGGAGCCACGCTTTTGACTCTAAACTTGGACGTTACTTTTAATCGAGTAATCAACACGACCGATGATCGGATGTAGTGTCCCTATCATAGCTTGAATGTGAGAGACATTGTAAGGAATTTGTCCCTTCTCATTATTAGAGAGAGATATCCATGGGCCCCACGATAGGGAAAGACCAGCTTTAAATGCATGGCCGTGCTCAAATGTATTTGATAAAGTTGGTTATTAAATACTATTTGTCGAAACAAATTTCACTGAGATCGAGCATAAATACAATTAAGCTTAATAAGGGTGACGCTACCACTATGCCTTATGCTTAATTAGGATATCACGAGACAAAGGGATTAAATAGTGGATCGATATTAGGTTCCGCCGTGAAATTCATTCACTTTGGGTAGTCACAATGTCCCCGCTAGGGACCGCTTTGTGATTTATGAACACATACTACTACTAAGTGTTTTCATGCACATTGTGATATGAACCTACATGGTCACTACGTATAGACGAGCTAACGAGCTTTATGTCCATATTCAATGAATCTAGAATGTGTCTAGGTTCATTGTATTCGACATTTATTTTTCCGAGAATAATAAAGCGTTATTATTCGAATTAGAGATAAGGGTCATTTCTGCAAAGCTCGGGATTACGCGGAGTTATTATCCCGATAAAGATTCCCATTACCAAAGAGAAGTCTACAAGACGTGCGAGTTATAGACTCTAACGCCAAAGAGAGTGGATGACGAGGAGTTCCTCCCTGGGAACAAACTCCCACTCCGATATAAACCTCTGGCCGAAACCCTTATGACTAATGCTTCGAGCCGCAATAATACAATAACCTAGAAATCGACTTGATTTCGGCCCCCTTCTCTCTAGACAATTGTAACCTTAAAAAACCGAAGAGCTAGCACTCGCGCGCTTGTTTCGTCGCTGTGGATACCGCAGGAGTAATTTCGCAAGGGAGACTCAAGGTGGTCAGCTGCCGAGAGCCAAAAGATACTATCTTAAAGCCGAAAAACTAAGTCCTTTTCGGGTTTTTCATTCTGCTTTGCATGAGCGGATCCTTCAGTGAGGACTCACGGGTGTTTAGAATGAGAGTTTATGCCCATAAATCCCTTCAAATGGTATCGAGCTTTGCTCATACTATTCGAATTCGATATTGTCAATCACATCATAACACGTATCAATTTCGATTGTATGTGTAAGTGTGAAAATAGCGAAAAGATTGTATCTTTGATTCAATATACGTGATATATGCATAAACCGATTTCTGCTAATCATGTTTATATGTTTCGTGATTCGTTATGTTATTAATTTGATTAATAATGCATGAATCAGCCATAGCATGATTCAGCTTTGTAATTTAATTGATTAACTTTGCATAAATCGATATCGCATGTTTCGTCAGATATTCGACATCGTATAAATCGCTTTATGTGGAAATCGTATTAATTCGATTAATCTCGCTATGCTTCTTGCATTAACTGATCAACCAATACGAATTCGATTATGTAGTGTTAGCAATTTTTTCTCAAAATCGGGACCGCCACTACGCTGACGCTTGTCGCCCTGCTGACCTAAGACTTTGTATATATGTACTCGCTTTTTATTTCATTATGCTTTATGTGAGTTTTAGCATGGTGAATAGCATCGCCTACTATACCCTCTCTCTTGTTTACATTTAATCGGGTTGTAATTTTATAATACGATATGCGAGTCATCTTTTTCCAATGATGTAAAATTGTAATTGCTTTTTTAGATTAGTTTTGTCGCTTTTACATTGAAAGGACTGGGTATGCCCATGTAATTATGTAACAAGACCGGAGGACGCTGATCGAAGACTTTATCCATGAGATGGATATTGACTTAGATTGACTCCTCGCTCCCTACAAGTGCTCGTGGGAAGTCATCATAGGATTAGGCCATGCTATCTCACGCTACCTTATGCTTTATATATTGCATGAGATGCTTTTATTTATTGTCTTATGGGGTTTAACAGCTTTTATTCACATTAAATCGCTTTAATTAAGTCTTAAAATGCCTACCATATCCCAAGCACTCCTTGAGCTTGGATCATCATTTTGTCTGCTTGCCAAAGAAACAGATAAGTGGTTATCTAAGCAAAAGGAGATGGGAAAATAGTGATTTCCATATGCTTAGACATGGTTCGACTTAACTAGGCTATCAAAATAGTTTTGGGCTCTAGTGGGCATAAAATGGGAAATAGCCTGGGACATATAGATGTCATTCCCATGGATTAATTTTACTTTAATTATGGGGATAAGACAAAGCTTACTTATAACTATCGTAAAATGATATTTTTCACTATTTATCAAGTGTTGAAATTGTGGAAAGGTTTTTGCTAAAAAACTAATAACTTTGCAAATAATTTAATGTAGATAATGGCAACCAATACATCACACAATCCATCATGATCCGTCCCTTGAGAAGGAAAACTAAGTGGGGCCAATTTCTTGAAACTTAAGTGATTGTCCTAAGCAGAAAGAAAGCTATACGCTCTGATAATTGATATTACTCGAATGTACTCGTGAAAACAACACCCCTGCAGCTAGAGAGAGATGCTTGGAAGAAGCACTCGCTGACTCTAACGATGTGACTTGTCTCATGTTAGTCACAATGAGCATTGATCTTCAAAAACAAGCTCATGGGCTGAGGCTTTCCAGATGATGGGCCAGCCCAAGGAAATGTTCCAAGAGTAAGCCCGTCATGAAAGATTCCTCACCACTAAGGCGTCGAATAGTTGCAAGATGGCCCTCCGCACCTCCCCGTAAGTGCACATGTTCTTAAGCATGTAGGGCTATATCGACCAACTCGGAAACTTGGGCCCCCGTAGTCCCGACACGGCCACATATATGATCTCTAGGCTCACTCCCACCGGGAGTATGACCAGCTTGTCATGAACTTCAACATGCATGGCATGGAGAAGTCCATACATGAGATACAATGGATGCTCAAGCAGCCGAATCGAACATTATGAAGACCCACTAAGTCTTAATGGTTCAAAAAGTGGAATTTCAAGAAGAAAGGAAAGGGGAAAGCCCATGGACAAGAAGGGAAAAGGCAATAACAAGCTCAAACCCAAGGCCAAGGCACTAAAGGAAGGTGTTTGCTTCCATTACAATGAACCAGTGTCATTGGAAACGAATCGCAAGCTCTATTCGAAGAGAAGAAAAAGTGGAAAAGCCAGCTTGACTGCCTCTCCGGTATTTATGTTATTGAAATTAACATGTCCGCTCCTACTTACGGGTATTAGATACCGGGTCGGGGATCTCACACATGTGTGCAATTGTGCAGGGGTTCAAAATGAGTAGATCACCGCAAAAGGAGAAGGAGTAAGAGTTGTTGTTGTAGCTACCGGGACATTTAATTTAGTTTTTGCCAAGTGGCCTTATTATATAACCGAATAATTGTCTTTATGTTCCAACTTTGAGTAGGAATATTATTTCAGCTTTCTTGTTTGATATTGATGGGCCTCATACATTTTGTATGTATATAGATCAATAAACACAAGTGATAGAGTGAGGGTTTCAAAGATTTCATCACATTTACAGGTAGGATTTCGAGAGATATGGCTACGCTATCTAATGAAACATAAATCGTAATCTTTGGAAGATTCAAAGAATTTCAAAATGAAGTACTAAAAATCAACTTGGTAAAAGTATTAAGATACTTCGATCGTATCGAGGTATGCTAATACCTTAACCAAGAATTTGATCTAACAACTTAGTGGGTTGTGGAATTGTTTCACAATTAACTCCCCCGCACACCACAATGGAACGGGTGTATCTGAACGGAGGAATCGCACCTTACTAGATATGGTTCGATCTATGATGAGTCAAACAAGCCTTCCAATTTTCTTTTCGGGGCTACGCCCTAGAAACCGTCGCATTTATATTGAATAGAGTTCCTTCTAAAGCGGTTCGTAAAACTCCATATGAGATATGGACCGGGAAACGACCTAGTTTGTCATTTCCTCAAAATTTTGGGGATGCGAGGCGATGTAAAACGCTATTATCTCGATAAACTCGCCTCAAACCGACAAGTGTTTGTCTCGTGGATATCCTAAATAAACTAAAGGATATTACTTCTATCTTCCATCGTAGAACAAAGTGTTTGTTGCTCGGAATGGTTTATTCCTTGAAAGGGAAATTATTTCCAAAGAGGATAGTGGGAGTAAGATCCATCTTGAGGAAATTCAAGATCCCCAAACAATATCCGAACTACATGCATGGAACTTCAAGCAAGCTCACGTGGCCGACATCGAGCTTCAATCTTTTGGACACAAGGCCCAAGGAGGGTCAAGTCGCACACCAACGTACCCGAGAGATATGGATTTCTCATGACCGATGATCATCATATTGAATTGATTGATCAAGATGAACCCACTACCTACAAAGAGGCAATTCATAGTTCCGAGTCAATAACCTAGAAATAATACAATAACCTAGAAATCTGATTTCTTGTTTTTCGCCTCCTTTTCTCTCTAGACACCCAGTAATCCGTAAAAATCGAAGAGCTAGCACTGCTGGGTTGTTTTGTCGCGTGGATACCGGGTAGGGGAGAAATTCTGCAAGTGGAGGACTCAAGCGTGGTTATCGCCGAGAGCCAAAAGATACCATCTTTAGCCAAAAACGTAAGTCCTTTTCGGCTTTTTCGATTCGCTTTTGTATGAGCGGATCCTTTCAGGTGAGGACTCACGGGTGTTTTAGAACGAGAGTTTCGCCCATGAATCCCTCTTCGTAGACCATTTGACTTTGTTGTGCTCGCTTACAACAACAGCATATCACCAGCATAGTAGATGGCACCATATGAAGTGTTATACTGGGAGTAAGTGTAGATCATTGGTTTGTTGGGATGACATCGGGGAAAAGATGATAACGCCGACTGCAATTGGTTCAGTAACTCATGGAGAAAGTACCGCTGATTCAGAACGGATCAAGGCAATGCAAAGACCTGGTAAAAGTCGACCGATCCATAGTAAGCTAAGACCGATGGAATTTTAGGTCGGGATAAAGTAGTATCTTCGTGTTTCACCAACGAACTAAAAGAGCTGTGGGAGCTAAGCCCGAGGTATATCGATCCGTATAAGTTTTTGGAAAGTGTTGAGGATTTGGCATACTGTCAGTTTTGCCGCCCACGCTGTCACGCGTACACAACGCACTTTCACGTGTCACCGCCGAGGCGTGTATGTGCCTCTGATCTAAGTAACATTTTTGTAAGTCGAGCAGCTAGAGTTAGAGAAGATTTGTCTTACTGATGAGGTACCGATTCTCGAGTAGCGGATATGAAAGATCAATTCCTAAGGCGAATGACTATACCATATGTGGAGATTCGAAAGGGTCCAACCATTCAGAGCGAAGCTATTTCGGGAACCGGAAGATGAAGTCTTGATGAAGTATCCTCATTTGTTCGATAACCCAGTTAGTAAATTTCGAGCATAAACTTTTTGTAAGTGAATGACGTAATACTCCGAAATTTTTTACATATGTGAATTACGTGTTTAATTTTTTTATTTCAGTAAACTATATGATCTATAATTAATGCCATGAATTAAATAATATGTGCTAGATGACCTTTAATATGTTATATGTGTTACATTTATATTTTCTATGTGGGGGCAATGAGAGTAATTGTGAGGGTGAGAAGGATCTTAATTGTAGTATTTAGAAAACTCATGACTCCACTAGGATGGATTATGGACCGCCTTCAAATTATAAGAAAAATAGAAAACACACGATAGAAAGAAAGGAGAAAGTGAGAGAAAATTCTCGAAGACCTTCGAGAGGGCAATCGAGCTCGAGTAGCGACGTCTCGATTTCGACTGGGTCTTTATATAACGCTCTGCCTTCGAAAGACCTTTGCGCGAGAGCAGACTGAACTTGATACTGAGTCCGTAGCAGCGGCTATCGCACCGAGAGCTGACCGGTAGTGCATATTTCATGTTTTAGTTGATTTTTTCGCTGTAGTGCTGAAAGGACCCTACATCTCCGTTATGTTTTGTCCCAAATCGCATATATACAATGTGTATTGTTAGAGAATTGTTTAAGGATAGATTGTGCATGATTTATTGCATAAACTGATGAAGTACTTGTAATTGCATATTATGTGATTTATCGCTGATTATCATGCTAATGCTTTGGAATTCGCTAAGCATTACGTTGTTGATAATATTCTTGGAATTGTTTTTGTCGATTACTTACTTTTGCTATTTACATGTTTTGATAATCGATAATTCAATTCTTTGTGAAATGTGTTATTTGTTAATCGTTGATCGCTATCGGTCGTTAGCTGGGTCGTTTATTCGGGTTTGGTCGACCGAGTCGCCTCAGAGAGATTCATGAGTGAAACTCGCTCCAAACACCCATTGAGTCCACCTCAAGCGATCCGCCTCACAAATCGAATCGAAAACAAAGCAAGAAAAAAACATTATTTCGGGTTCAAGAATCAATTTCGAATGGAAGACGCTTTCTTCTTGATGCTTCGCCACCAACTAATTCCTTTTCATGAATTACTCCCACGTATCCACGCGACGTAAACCACAATGAGTGCTAGCTCTCCGCTTTTTCTCGAGCTCGAATCGGGGGAAGCATATAGGGATGACAATTTTACGTGAAGTATAAGACTAGCGCGTAGAGCAGTTAAGTGCACCATGCCAGAGAAGCGTAGATCAAAAGTTTATAAAGATTTGTATAATAAATTGACACTAAGTGATGGTGAGAAAGGTATATATAGACTGCTTCATGCCATAGAGAGAAAAAGACGAGAGATATCTGGTATGGGCGTATGCTAAGGTGATGATAGAGCAGAGTAGTTTTGCTAAGTGACGAGTGAAATCAAGGCGCAGGTGGATGACGTGATTTTGATAAAGGCTATTTAATGGGAATCAAGCATGAATATCGAGACCTTTCTATCCCGATTGAGAGAGTGAACCATGATTTCACACGTAGATTCAAAGGAGAAAGCTGCAAAGAGGCTCCTTAAAAGCGATGAAACCAAAGCAGTGCAAGAGGACTCGACATAGTATACCGATTGAGGTCGAAAGTGCTTAGAGAAATAGGTGTTGAGTGGTTGACTAACCTTTTAATAAAATACTTAGAGTCGAGAAGATGCCAATAGAGTGGAGGAAAAGTACTTTGGTGCCATTATATAAGAATAAAGTGAGTATGTTCAAGATTGTTCAAATTATCGTGGTATTAAGCTTACGAGTCATACTACGAAGTCGTGGGAAAGGGTAATTGAAACATGATTGAGAAAATTGTGAGCATTTCGTAGAACCACCCGTTTTATGCCCTGGACGATCAACTATGGAAGCAATACATCTAATAAGCGCATGATTGAGCGTTATATAGAGAGAAAGAAGGACTCCGTATACGGTGTTCATAGATTTGGAAAGCTTACTTTATAAGGTTCCCGAGAGGTAATTGAAGTGGCGATGACTAAGAAAGGTATATCTCTAAGATATTGATCTTGCTAAGGATATGTACGTAGGAGTCACAGACTAAAGTGTCGAGTCTAAGTACGGATAAGTGAAGAGTTTCTATTACAATTGGGTAAGCATCACGTTCAAAGACTTTCTAGTCCTTTCTCGCTTTACAATGGTTATGGATGAACCGACCCAAACGTATACAAGATCCAGTGACCGCGGGTGCATGTCGCTTTAGTCACGATATAGTTTCTACATAGATGAGACAAGAGCGGGTGTTAATGCCAAGTTGATGTATGGAGACAAACCTTAGAATCTAAAGGTTTTATGATTAGTGTAAGTAAAACAGAGTATATTGAGTGTAAGTTTAGCACTAGCGTAACGACTGCAGCAAACTCGTAGTAATCTCTGGGTGACAAAATATCTCTCGTAGAGCGAGTATTTTCGATACCTTGGTTCTCATTATTCAAAAGGACTGAGAGTTTCGACTGAGATGTAGCACTAACGAGTTAAAGCCCGGTCGGGTTGAAACGGAAGAGTGCGACGGGTGTTTTGTGTGATCGAATGTACCGACCGAGATCGAAGTGGAAAGTTTTACGTAACCGTCGTAGACCTGCATTATTATATGGCAGCATGTAATGTCAGCAACCAAGAGGTGTCATATCTGTAAAATGCACGTAAATGAGACGCGTGATGTTAAGATGGATGTGTGGGCATACGAGAATGGATAGAGCGATGAATGAGACTATTCGTAAAAGGTCAGTGTAGCACCCTATTGGAAGATAAGCATGAGAGAGAACCGCTAGCATGGTTCGCACACTAGACGACGGCTGCAAGTGATGCTCCTGCTAGAGAATCGAAGGATTACGTAATGTAGATGGCGAAGAGGTAGTAGGGAGACCGAGGAAGACTCGACTGGAGGGATAAAAAGGGATATGAATCGCTAGTAACTAGATGAGTCAGCTGTGTTCGACTCGAAAGAAATGGAGAGATCGCATCCACGTGGATGACCTTACGCGATTCTTACTTTGGTTCACGAGCTGACCCCAACTGTTGGGATTGGGCGCTTGGTTGTTGTTGTTGTTGTTGTCGCTGGGAGTATGTGTAATCAAAATCTGATTTCGGTATTCTTTTGCTAATTGTGCTCAAAGCTTACTAGTGTGTGGTTTCGGCCAGAGATCATTATATGCAGGGTAATGGTGAGCTGTGTCCACAACCAACTCTCACATCCTCAACTTCTCGGCAATGGGAGGTCTTTAAGCTCCCACGTCTCTGACTTCGCTAGTAATGGGAGTCTTTATCTGGATAATAACTCCCACGTAATCCCACTTGATTAACCAAATACCGAAATGCCCCTTTATCTCATAATTCAAATAATAACGCTTTATTATTCTCGTAAAAATAAATGTCGATACAATGAACCTAGACACATTCTAGATCTATCAACTGACATGAGCTCGATAGCTCGCCTCATGCGTGTGACCCCGTAGGTTCATATCACAATGGCAATGAAAACACACTTAGTAGTAGTAGTGAGTTCATAAATCACAAGCCGTCCCCTAGCAGGACATCGTGACTACCCAAAGTGAATGAATATACAACGGAACCTAATATCAATCCACTATTTAATCCCTTTGTCTCGCGATATCCCTAATTAAGCATAAGGCATGGTAGTCGCCACCCTTATTAAGCTTAATTGTATTTATGCTCGATCTCCGGGTAGACTGCTCCAACAAATAATATCTCGATAACCACTTTATCAAATACATTTGAGCACTGCCATGCATTTAGACAGCCTTTCCCCTATCGAGGGGCCCATGGATATCTCTCTAATAATAGAGAGGGACAAATTCCTTACAATGCCTCTCACATTCATGCCATGATAGGACGCTACATCCGATCATCACCGTATTGATTACTCGATTAAAAGCAACGCACGACCGAAGTCAAAACGTGGCTCCATTCATGCTAGAATCAAATGGAGACATAAGGTCTAAGGATTCTAAAATAGTATTGAGGAAGTAATACTTATGACTAAGGACCATGAAGTATTACTTCTAACGGATCACGCCCAATACAATGTATCCCTATATATTGCATCTATGATATGATTTGTATTTATTACACATGATTAGTAAAACGTAATCATCAATCAAACATCATACTAGTTTTATTTCATTGTAAAATAGATTACATAAAACTAGGGACAACTAGAATAGTAATTACATAAGCAAATGAGTTTTACTATCAAATCACGATTTGATGTTCATCAAAGCAAAATTAACTATTCATATGAAATGCTCAAATAGATATAAAACGTACAACATATGCTAATGGTCCTAGGGGCACTACTAACAATCTCCCACTTGCCCCTAGGTCCAATCATACATGATCCTCAATCCCATCGACCTAGTATGACTCTCGCATGTTTAGGCCGTGGGAGTGGCTTGGTCAATGGATCTCGCAATGTGTGTCGCTCTGTATGAACTTTGCAAATACTAACGCCTCCTCTGCCGATGATCTCTCTAATCGATGGAAACGCTCGAGAATGTGTTTGGATCGCAGTGAGATCTAGGTTCCTTAGATTGTGAAATGGCACCAGCATTATCACAATAGAGGTCCACCGGGTTCACAATGCTAGGGGACGACACCTAATTCATCAACAAACTTCCCGATCCAAACAGCCTTCTTTAGTCGCTTTGTGAGGCAACTTAGATACTCACTTCGTTGTAGTAGTCGCCACGTGCTTTCTGCTTTGAGCTCTTCCACTCACAAACGACCTCCATTCAAACAAAACACAAAACCAAATCACGATCTATAATCATCTACGTCGGTCTGGAAGCTTTAGCGCTCTGTAACCATTTACAAACTGCACTTTCCTTCCCCGTCCTCCGTAAACTAAGAACATATCTTTAGTCCTTCTCAAGTACTTAAGAATGCTCTTGATCTGCAAATCCAATATGACTCTCCGTGGTCGATTGATATCTCACTAGTCATACTTAAAGCAAATGAGACATCCAGGGCGAGTGCATATCATGGCGTACATTATAGACTCCAATGGTCAAGCATACGGGATCTTACTTCATGCGCTTATTGGTACTCCCTTGTGGAAGGTCCTCGAGTTCTCGCTGAAGTTTAATGCCATGTGACATGGGCAAGAATCCCTTTTTGGAGTCTTGCAACCGAATCGCTTTCAGTACCTTGTCAATGTATCCACTCGCTTCGAGCCAATCATTTTGTTAGATCTATCTCTATAGATTCTTATACCCAAAATGTATGTGGCCTCGCCTAAGTCTTTCATGGAAAAGCACTTCCCCAACCAAGCTTTTATGCTTTGTAATGTGGGGATGTCATTTCCAATCGCAAGATGTCGCCCACATAAAGCACAAGGAACACTACCGCATTATTAGTTACTTTCTTATAAACACAAGGCTCAGTCTTCATTTTTGATGAAACCGAATTCTTTTAATACGCTCATCAAAGCGATCGATTCCTCGCTCGAGATGCTTGCTTCAATCCATAAATGGACCTTTGAAGCTTACACACTTTGCTAGGATTTGTCGGATCAACAAACCCCCTCGAAAGTCGTGTCATACACACATCCTCGAGAAGGTTTCCATTAAGAAACGCAGCTTTCAACATCCATTTGCCATATCTCATAGTCATAATATGCATGCTATGGCAAGTAAAATCCTAATAGACTTTATCATAATGACAGGAGAAAAGGTTTTGTCATAGTCAATACCATGAACTTGTCTATAACCTTTAACTACTAGTCGAGATTTAAAAGTGTGTACATTACCATCCATGTGGTTTTTCTTTTTTGAAACACCATTTGTTGTCAATAACCTTACACCCTTCGTAAAGGGGTCAACCAAAGTCCACACTTGGTTATCGTACATGGATTGCATCTCGGACTTCATAGCTTCTAGCCACTTATCTCGACTCGTAACTATGAATTGCCTCTTTGTAGGTAGTGGGTTCATCTTGATCAATCAGCTCAACCTAATGATCATCAGCCACGAGAAATCCATATCTCTCAAGCCGTTGATGTACTCCGACTCGACCTCCTCGGGGCCTTGTGTCAAAGATTGAAGCTCGATGACGCACGTGAGCTTGCTTGAACTTCCAAAGTTGGTTCGGATGTTGTTTGGGGGATCTTGAATTTCCTCAAGATGGATCTTACTCCCACTATCCTCTTTGGAAATAAATTCCCTTTCAAGGAATAAACCATTACGAGTAACAAACACTTTGTTCTCTCGATGGAAGATAGAAGTAATATCCTTTAGTTTCTTTAGGATATCCCACAAACAAACACTTGTCGATTTGAGGGCGAATTTATCGATAACAAGCGTTTTACATACGCTCGCATCCCCCAAAATTTGAGAAATGACAAACTAGGTCGCTTTCCCTACCCATATCTCATATGGAGTTTTCTCAACCGCTTTTAGAATGAACTCTATTTAATATAAATGCAAAGCAGCTTTCTAGGCGTAGCCTCAAAAGGAAATTGGAAGACTTGTTTGACTCATCATAGATCGAACCATATCTAATAAGGTGCGATTCCTCCGTTCCCGACACGCCATTCCATTGTGGTGTGCTGTGAGGAGTTAATTGCGAAACAATTCCACAACCCCCTAAGATGTTCATCAAACTCTTGGTTAAGGTATTCGCCACCTCGATCCGATCAAGTATCTTAATACTTTTAGCAAGTTGATTTGTGTACTTCATTTTGAAATTCTTTTGAATCTTCCAAAAGATTTCGATTTATGTTTCATTAGATAGACGTAGCCATATCTACCGAAATCATCTCGTGAATGTAATGCAAGATCTGAACCCTCCTCTTGCACTTGTGTTTATCGTCCACAACATCCGTATGTATGGGGCCCAACAAATCGAAGCTCTCTCACTTTGTCCAAGAAAGGGAGCTTTAGTCATTTTGCCTAACAAGCAAGAATCACAAGTCTCATAAGACTCTAAGTCAAATGATGTCAAAATTCCATCCGAACGGAGCTTTGATATGCGCTTTCTCATTTTTGTTGCCCAAACGACAAGCGCTAAAAGTAGGTCCGGGTTTAAGTCATTTGATTTAAACCTCTTAGTATTAATGTTATATATGGGCCTTTTAATGGAATCATCGAGGTTAAGAACATAAAGCCCATTCATCAAAGAGGCATCTCCATAAAAGATACGATCTTTATGAATGGTGCAAATTTTATTCATAATATTTAATTCAAAACCTTTAATATCCAAACAAGAAACTCGAAATAATATTCCTACTCAAAGTCGGAACATAAAGACAATTATTCAGCTTCTATAATAAGGCCACTTGGCAAAACTAAATTAAATGTCCCGTAGCTACAAAGAACAACTCTTGCTCCGTTTCGCTACTCTCGTGTCCACTTCTCCTTTTGCGCTGATCTACTCTTTTGAACCCCCGCACATTTGCACAAATGTGAGATCCACAACCGTATCTAATACCCACGAAGTAGGAGCAGACATGTTAATTTCAATAACATAAATACTTGGAGAGACAAACCAAACCGGGTCTTTCCCTCGTTTCTTCTCTTCCAAATAGAGCTTGCAATTCCGCTTTCCAATGACCTGTTCATTGCAATGGAAGCAAACTCCCTTCCTTTGGTGCCTTGGCTTTGGGCTTGGGCTTTGGGATTGTCATTGCCTTTGCCTTTGTCCTTCTTGGCCATGGGCTTTCCCTTTCCTTTATTCTTGAAATTTCCCCTTTTGAACCATTAAGACTTCGGGGTCTTCTTAATGTTTAGTTCACCGCTTGAGCATCCCGTGTATTTCATGTATGGTCTTCTCCATGGCATGCATGTTGAAGTTCATAATAAATTGGTCATACTCCGGGTGGGAGTGAGCCCAAGATCATATATGTGGCCATGTCATGACCTACTGGGAGCCCCAAGTTTCTCAAGTTGGTCAAAATAACCCTTCATCTTAAGAACATGTGCACTTACAGAGGTGACAGGGGCCATTTTGCAACTATTCAACGCCTTAGTAGTGAGGAATCTTTCATGACGAGCTTGCTCTTTCGAACATTTCTTGAGCTGGCCCCATCATCCTGAAAGCCTCAACTCCTTCAAACTGCTTTTTGAAGGTCAAGTGCTCATTGTGACTAACATGAGACAAGTCACATCGTTAGAGTCATCGAAATGCTTCTTCCAAGTATCTCTTTCAGCTTCTAGGGGCGTTATTTGCAGTCGCTCAGAATGTCCGTATCAAAAACGTGTTAGAAGAATAACCGGGTCGAAACACATAAGCGCAGCGGAAATAAACTGACCCGCCTCTACCAGGATCTTCCACAAGTAAGAACCAACGACTATGGGATAGTGTTTTACCTTATATTGATGCTAGAATGGCTGAAACGGTTTTCAGCGGTATGTTGTCACGAACTGAACACCACAATGCGAGCTCGCCTCTCCCCAAAGATTCACTGATCTTCCCGGGGATGGTCTTCTACCGCTGGTGCTAGCCAACGCCTTGTAGAAGCTTTGAAGACACTCTTCAATGGAGTATGTATTTCAGACCTTTTCAGAAGAACAAGATACAGGATTTCTAACTTCTTTCCTATTAGCAAAAAGCTAGAAAACAAGTCTAGAAATCTATCTTTTCTTTTCTCTCTAAAACTCACTTTTCTCTCTCTCTCTAAGCTTCAAAAAGCTCGGAGAAAAATCTGATTAGAAATGATTAGGAAAATCAGTATTTTCCTAGTCTATCAAGAGAGAGTGGGGAGAGATTATGGGAAAGTGGGAGATCATGGAGGAAACCAGTCCTCCACTTTCTCCACCATTTCAACCACAATTTCAACCACCATTTGAGAGCTGAAATTATATCCAATAATCCAGCCATAAGGTCGGTCTAAATGGGTTGGTCGACCCAATCATATTGGTCGGCCCAACCCGTTTACGGGCCCATTCCAATCCCGGCCCGGCCCGAAGCCCAATCGAATTGATTGATCCAAATGGGTTGGTCGGCCCAATCATATTGGTCGGCCCAACCCGATCAGGGCCCAATCAATCCCTGCCCGGCCCGCCCGGCTCTGCCCGCCCAATCGAATCGCGCACCTTAGATTAAATGTACTCCAACAAGCCCAATCCAGCTTGATCTATGAGTGCGACCCAAGAGGTATCTATGATGTTGGCCGTGACATCATATATCACAAGTAATGAGAGGTATCTAGCAACGCATCATTACCCCCCAATTCATAAATATCTCGTGATTTATCATAATCACAACATTTGACATTTGTAGTTAAATGCTTTTGTCCTTGATATCTAGATTGAACACAAGTCATGGAAAGAGTCACACTTGTATTGTCCAATCTTTTAGTTACTTGATTCGCGAGTAGACTAATCAAATGACAACAATATCTCATACTCGATTCATTTGTTCATGGCCATGAATTAGTCAAACTCCATCAAGGGGGCCCAAGATATCGCTCCCGCTATATAGGGAGGGACAAATCCTTTCGCATCCCACTCATCCCGAACAAGATTCGTGATATACCCAATAAATGCCTTTATTGCTCACCCTCGTTACTGGATAGCATTTAACATTATCAAAGCATAACACTAGCCATGCAAGAACTCTTGTGAGACCTCGAGTCGAAGGATCTCATATACAACCCAGCTCAAAAATTTGAGAAACACCGTTGACTATTATATAACAACCCATGGTGTGTTTCTCATGTCTGGGTCCCGTCCCAAGATAATAATGATTCTCTAATCATATATACCCATGTGACGATCCGATATCTTATATCAATCACTACACATACTAGTCTTACGCATTATTATTGTCCTCGCAGATTCCATAATAATGTTCGACTAGGGACGCTTTCGTAATAGTATCTCATAACAATTATGAATACTATTCTAAGGACATATTATTTATTTATGTTGTTAAGAACGCAGAAACATAATGAATAATACTGGAATTAATGCCTTTTTATTCATCAAAATGAAAATTACATAAAATACGGTACAATTACAATAAATACTCTCCCACTTGCACTAAAGACCCAAATTACAATAAATGGTCTTTGTGGCATACTAATGACTCGTCTCTAAAGATCAGCTCTCTAGATATCGGATACCCATGGAGCTAGTGTGACGATCATGTCGCTGCTGCGACAGATGGCTTCGTCAAATGGATCGGCGACATTGTCTCGCCGAATCAACTCTACATATATGCACATCACCTCTCTCTATAATCTCGCGGATTAGGTGAAATCGCCGTAGTACATGTTTGGACCTCTCGTGAGATCTAGGTTCCCTAGATTGTGAAATAGCCCCATTGTTGTCACAATAGAGGTCTATCGGGTTCGTAATACTAGGAACCACATCGAGGTCGAAAATAAATTTCCCGATCCAAATCGCTTCCTTAGCCGCTTCACAAGCCGCTATGTACTCGACCTCGTCAGTAGAATCGCTATGGTTGATTACTTTGAATCGCGCCACCACAAAGACTCTCCATTCAAGTTAAACACATATCCCGATTGCGATCGGAAATCATCTCTCGCTCGGTTTGGAAACTAGCATCGGTGTAACCACTTACAACGAGCTCATCCGCCTCTCCATAAATCAAGAATGTATCCTTAGTCCTTCGCAAGTACTTGAGGATATTCTTGATCGAGATCCAAAGTGACGCTCACCGTAATTAGATCGGTATCTCGCCGTAACACTTAAGGCATACGAGACATCTCGAGCGAGTACATATCATGGCGTACATGATGGATCCTATGGCGTAAGCATAAGGGATCTCTTTCATGCATTCTAATTCGGCAGCGTTTTAGAACACCGTTTGTTCGACGTAACAGCACTCATGTGCCATAGGACAAAGGCCCTTCTTAGACTCTCGCATGCTAAACCGCTTTAGCACCTTGTCTATATATGTACTCGACTTAGGCCAACGAGTCTCCCCTGGATCTATCTCTATAGATCTTGACTCCCTGCAATATAGCCGGCATCACCTAAGTCTTTCATAGAGAAACACGTACTCAACCAAGCCTTGATAGACTTTAAGGTTAGTATGTCGTTTCCAATGAGTAGTATGTCATCTACATACAAAACCAGAATACGATTGAGCTCCCACTAACCTTTTTGTAAACACAAGGCTCATCCTCATTTCTAACGAAGCCAAACTCACTGGACGACATCATTAAATCGGATGTTCCAGCTTTCGAGAAGCTCGCTTGAGTCCATAAATGGATCTCTAAGCTTACATACTTTTTCCAAAGATTCTCTCGGAGTGACAAAACCTTCAGGCTGTGTCATAAACACATCCTCTTCAAGTTTTCCATTAAGGAAAGCGGTTTTGACATCCATTTGCCGATTTCATAGTCATAGTAAGTCGCAATAGCAAGCAAAATCCGAATGGACTTGAACATAACTACTGTGGGAAAAGGTCTCGTCATAGTCAATACCATGAATTTGTTTGAAACCTTTCGCGACAAGTCGCCCTCAGTACGCTTGTACATTCCATTCCATGTCGGTTTTAATCTTAAAAACCCATTTGCATCCCTATGGGAGTTACCCCTTCAGTGGATCAACCAAGATCCGGACTTGGTTTGTGTACATGGAGTCCATTTCGGATCTCATGGCCTCAAGCCATTTCTCGTAATCTGGGCTATTAATTGCCTCGCTTTTTAGGTCGAAGGTTCATCGTGATCCACAAACATAACATCACCATGTTCTGCTATGAAAAATCCAAAATTTTTCCTGGGAGGTGGACTGACTTAACTCTACCGGACTCTACGCAATTCTTGTGTTTCTTGAATCAGTGCTGGCCGCACAATCAGCTTTGTGGCACTCGCCGCACAACAACTTGTGGAGTCTCGCTCAATTTCCTTCTCATCATTAGTGCTAGTTTGAGAGTCCTGGAACTTCGAGAAGTTCTACGCTACTCCCACTTGTGTTTCTAGAAACAAATTCCTTTTCTAGAAAGACTCTCATGCGAGCAACAAACACTTTGTTCTCGTTAGGGATATAAAAGTAGTATCCTTTAGTTTCCTTAGGATAACCTACAAATATGCACTTTTCAGATTTTGGAGCCAGCTTTATCGTGAGTCGAGCGCTTTTACAAAAGCTTCACAGCCCCCAAATCTCGAGGAAAGACAAACCCGGGACGCTTCCCTACCCATAACTCGTATGGCGTCTTTGCAACCGATTTAGATGGAACGCTGTTAAGTGTTAAAGCTCGCTGTCTCTAGTGCGTGTCCCCAAAAGGAATTGGGACAGTGCTCGTGTGACTCATCATAGAACGAACCATATCTAATAAGGTTCTGCTCCTCCTTTCGTATACACCATTCCATTGTGGAGTAGCTGGAGGAGAAAGTTGTGAAACGATTCCACAAGCTTTTAGATAGTCACGAATTCTTGACTCAAGTATTCTCCTCCTCGATCGATCGAAGAATCTTAATACTCTTGCCAAGTTGGTTTTCTACTTCTAGTTTAAACTCTTTAAACTTAGCAAATGCTTCGGATTTGTGTTTCATCAAGAACACATATCCATACATACCGAAGTCATCAGCAAAGGTAATGAAGCAGAGGTAACCACCCTCGCATGTATATTAAAAGGGCCACATACATCACTATGTATTAGTCCTAATAAAGCATCGGCTCTCTCACCTAGCTTAGTGAAAGGTGATGTCTGTCATCTTACCCAACAAACAAGATTCGTGATCGATCATAAGACTCGAAGTCAAATGATTCCAATAGCCCATCTTTATGGAGTTTGGATATGCGGTCTTCGCTTATGTGGCCTAAACGACAATGCCGGAGGTATGTTGGATTAGAATCATTAGTCTTAATCCTTTTGGTATTTATATTTAATATTGGCATATCAAGATCTAAAACATATAGACCATTAATCAAAGAGGCGCTTGTATAAAACATATTATCCGTAAATAACGACAATCGTTGGTTTTTTGATCGAAATCTCAAAACCTTTCTTGTCCAAACAAGAAACCGAAATAATATTCTTAATTAAACTAGGTACATAGAAACAGCTTTTCTAAACCCAAAACAAGCCTTTAAGGCAAAGTAAAAGTACAAGTCCCTACAAACTAGTGGTCGCAACACGTGCTCCGTTGCCTACTCGTAGTTCCACTTCACCCTTTGCCAACTCTCTACTTCTTTGCAGTCCCCCGCACATTAGTACAAATGTGAGAACCACATCCGGTATCAAATACCCAAGAAGTAGTTGTATTTAAATTGATATCAATCATATTAATATCTATAACATAAATACTCGAGTCCCGAAGCAACAATTGCTTTCTCCTTTTCCAACCTTTTTCCCCTGCAAGATAGCTTTTGCAGCTCCTTTTCCAGATGACCCTTCTCACCACAATGATGACAGATAGAGTCCTTGGCTACACCGCCCCTTAGGTTTCAGAGTGCATTGTTGAAAGTGGTTTGCTTGCCCTCGGGCTTACCTTTCGGTTTGCCTTTCGATCTCACAAATCCTTTGCCTTTGCCTCTTTGCACCATCAGTATGGTGTTGGGCTTGGACTTGCCTATTTCCTTCTCGGCAGTCCTCAAGCATGTTCAACAACTCAGCAATGGCTTGTCAATTTCATTCATGTGATAATTCGTAATGAACCGATCAATGACTCAGCAACGATTGCAAGATCAAATCAGTCGACAACTCTTGTCCCAAAGGAAATCCCAGCTTTTCAAGGGTTCTAACATAACTCTGTCATCTTAAGAACGTGAGTTCCTACTGGCATTCCCTCGGATATTTTAGACTCGAAAGAGAGATTTCGATACATCGAATCTCTCTCGGCGTGCTTGCCCCTCGATATAGTTGCTTCAGTGTTAGCTAGCATCTCATAAGCCCCCCATGTCCTCATGTCGCTTCGAAGCTCGTAGTTCATGGTGACAAACATGAGGCTAGACACATCTAAAGCATCACTAACATGCTTCGATAAGCACTTCTATCGCGGCCGAAGCGCGAGCCTCCGGTATAGCAGAATAGGTCTGCTCCAATACATACAGACTTTCTTTCATGCTTGAGAACGATTCTCAAGTTCTCGAACCGACCGAGGAAGTTAACTCCCTCTAATGTGTCCTTCTCAAGGGACAGTAACGCAGTGATAGTGTTTGGTTTGAATTTGCCATTTTTCTACAACAAAAATATGCATATACAAAAGTAAGTACCGATTAAAAATCATTATTAGGTCTTTATCTTTTTAATGATTTCTCCCACTATTTTCTTCGAGTGAATAACCCTCAATATCAACTCGGAAAGTTCGTTAACTTTCTAGCGGGCCAAGATCCATATTTCACCTCGTTCTGAGTCAGCTTTGGCTGATCGCCCAAGACTTAGTTATTTAGGTAGGCAACGTTTGCCAATTACATCAAGTTATGTAATTCTTGGTTAGTTGAGTGAATAACATTTATTCAAGCGTATCATTATACACTTTTCTCAACTCTTTTGCCTCTAGATCCTCAATCCATTTATTGAGATAATCCAGTTAACTAGGACCCTAAGTTTTAGCCGGCGGATATCACAACTTATCCTTCGCGCCTCACCCGGATAGACACGTATGCACAGCTTTGGCATGTCCCATACTAATGTCGATCTAGGCCTTGACGAGGGCCAAACTTAGGAAGGCACTAATTAATATTTAATTGAGGGGTTTTGTTTTTAACAATCTCACCAGAAAAGAATAAATAAAACAGTTTATGCTTATATACATATGCATCCTATACATAAAAGTAAAATGCAATAGTAATCGCCATATCCTATTCGGTTTTTCCAAGCCAATGGAAAAACCGTGAAGTCAATCTAAGGTGTGAAAAGAAAAGCATTCTATTCTACACCGTCTTGACCTTCAGTTGGTTGCCTCCATATCTTCATCGCTGTACCTTCTCCTAATCTAGAACTACAAAATTCTAAGGAAACCTCGAGTTACATTCGAGGGGATTTGATGAGAATAAAATTACAACTTTTGATAATAAAATAGGCACGATACGCAGATCGTATTATAAAATAAAACCAACAGAGTAAAGGCGATTACTATGCATCATGCTCAATTAACATAACAATTTATGAAAAATAATGAGCAACCAAAGAAATGTAACATTTCATATTCTCGGTCGGGCCTGGTTGACCGGCCATCAAGCTCGGTTGACCGAACAAAGTACTGAGAGTACTCGGTTGACCAAACAGGCACTTCGGTCGACCGAAGACCAACTCGGTTCGACCGAACACCCTCTCGGTTGATCCGAACCCAAATCATTTAGCTACTGACCTTACCTCGGTCGACCGGAGCAGAGTCCCGATCGACCGAAATGCCAGAAACTGAGATTTTTCCAACTTTTGAATGACTTCAAAACTGGACGACGTCGGGGCCTTATTGAGGAAACATCGCCGGTGGCGACCA
This sequence comes from Vinca minor, assembly GCA_026122235.1. Lineage (NCBI taxonomy): Eukaryota > Viridiplantae > Streptophyta > Magnoliopsida > Gentianales > Apocynaceae > Vinca > Vinca minor. Next base: position 22,441 of record JAOCZM010000253.1, read on the forward strand.
TTACTACGATGTCGATAGAGGAAATAGATTTTCAGATCCATCTCCGGTTCATGTCCGATGCTTAGCCCTGAAGGGGGCAGCAGAGATGTTGAGAGAAACCATTGTTTTCTCTCTAACAAGGTAACTTGTTCTTTACTTTCTTGCATTTGCATGGGTTGGAACCTTATTTGTTCGAGTCCGAATATAACTTAGACTCAAACTAAAAATGAATAAAGTATTTAGACACAATGGATCGAACTTTAGTTAAAAAAATATATACTTAATTAAAAGTATTATGGAATTCGCTACTTTTATCCAAAATAATTTTTAGATTTTTTATATCAAATCACAACTTTTATTTTTGGGACATTTCTACCCATGCACATTTGTGTGATGAAAATTTTCACAAAAACAAAATGATTTCGAGCTAAAAGTGTAACCAACAATTCATAACTACTTGGAGCTAGGGGTATTTTTATCCTTTCACTCCATTATCTCCCTTAATAATAGAAGACTCGCGTTAGGTACTTGAGTGATTCATGTTTATGTAAAATTTTAAATTTTAGGAAATAATTGATGAATATTTTTGTTATAAAAATGGAGGGATTGAGTGAAGAGATAAAAATACTCTAGTGAAATAGGTTGTTGGTTGTAAATTTTGTCAAAAACCACTATATTTTAACTAATTTGTCAAAGTTGTGAGAGAATATTGTCATTTGTGCCCATGAATTGTTACTGAATGTGAAGTGTTAACCAAAAACAATTGTGACCTATTTATGCCCAAATCTATTTTCGGAGTGCTTATTGAACCTAAAATTGGCGGAATCCGGCTAGAAAGAGCGGAGATGAACCACATGTTTCACAAATGACCGACGACTCATGGGTATAATTGTCCAAAAACACCACCATTTTCTTTCAAGATCTACAAATTTTCTCCAAATAAAAAAAAAAAAAAAACCCTCCAATGTTGCGCACAATGCAAGATAGATCAATGAATTATAGAAAAGAGAAAACCGCTATATTTAGTCAATAACTATTTTTTCTTTTATCTAAATAGCAGTAACATTAATTTAGGTTATTTCAAGCAAAAAACTATTTTACGAATATGCTCAGTTTGTTAAATTAGTGAATTTTGCCAAAAATAGCACTGCCTAGCACATGACACCAATTTTAAGGGCAAAACTGTCCGAAAATTTTAGAAGCTTTAACAATGAAAAGACAAGATTTTGGGAAATGGGTATTGCAGGGATTTATCAAAAAATGTTTATTCATTGTGGGATAATAAAGTGTTTATTCATTGAGCTTAAGAAGAGAGCGGAAAGAACGGTTGTTTTGGTTGGATAATAAGGTGGTTTTATATGATGAGAATGGTGACGAGGAGAAGAGAGAAGTACATCTAGTGGAAGCAAGATACTCCGGGGTTTGCATTAGACTAACAATGGTTAAGTAGAAAGGGCTAACCCTGGCAGTAAAAAACTTGGGGGAAACATTTTTGGCCAGAACGGAAGAGGGACTTCCGTTCTGGGTCTAAGACGGAAGTCCCAATTCCGTTCTGGATGACGTGGCACACTCTCAGATGTGCCTTGCCACGTCAGCGAGAACGGAAGTGTGCTTGGCAGTGAGTTGTGCAAAAAACACTTAGTTTTTTTTTTTTGTTGGCTGCAATTTTTTGAGTTGATATTCTTACCACATAAAAATGGGCTTAAACAGAATATTTACCATAATTTGTGTACGAAAACGACTACGGCAAAACCGACTTTATTAATAAAAAATGAACAACGTAACAAACGAAGAAATCGTTTATAAAACAAATCGTATGTAACAATAATTAAACAACTAAAAGCAAAAGAAAATAAAATCCTATCTACTACCCCGACGGAGTGTATCTAACTGTTGGATTCCAGGTTCTTCCGTAGATAGTAGGTGTGCCCGTCCCTGATTCGCACTGCACTACCATCTTCGTCTCAATGATTTCAGACCCTTCGTGGTCGATACGTATCGGCTCCTTAGGTGATTGTGTTTGGTCCAAGCCGAGGTTAAACAAGGGCGTCCCACCAGCATAGATATCCGGCTGTCCCTATGAAGAGGGCCCTGCTCCAGGATGACCCCCGTTTGAATACCCGGGGAATAAGTGTCGATGCTCGCAAATTGGTATTGATATGCAATGGGTACATCAGACTGAGATGGGAACTGAGTCTGTGGCTGCGTCAGATCTTCTTGTGGTTGAGCCGACTCCGGTGCACTGCCACGTTGCCGAAGACGCCTTGCTGCCATGTCCTCCTGAGTGGCCTGCCGATTCCTGCGAGTACCTTGCCTCCCAACCACAGACCTACCACCTGCAACATGCTACCTCGGCTATGTGACCGGTTGCAGAACTGCAACATCTGCTACATCGGCGGCGCGCGATCTGCATGAAACTGTCTTCCCAACCGCTACGAATGCCTCTTTTATGGTTTTGGCAGCCCAGGCGATTAGAGTCTTGTACTGATTATTTGTCCGAGAGCCAGGCTTCTCGAATTCTTCGAGCATCACTCTGTTAGATTCCTCCTGCAACATAAATATTCAAATTAGTATATTTTAAATAAAAAGAATAATGTTGACAATGAAACGAATAAAACTTACACAAATAGCCTCAGATGTAGCAATGGGTTGAATGCCCATCGGTAGTGGCACAGGGATTCCTATTTCGCGGGTTCGTCAGAAGGTAGACGGTAATGCGATTGTACCAACCCATGTACTCACTGGTTGGTGCAATAACATTACCGGGAACGGGAGCAGCGTCCGCCACTGCATCGACACAAGCGTCCCACAAATCTATGTATTTGTGGTGATGGGCTTGCCAATTCCGATTCGGACCCGCCTTGCATGTGTGGAGGTCAAAACCCTCGGTAGTACCCTCCGCCACCGCCGGGATTGGTACCACCTGCTGGAACCCAAATTGCCTCGCAACCTTGTCAGGTATGTGGTACTCAACCATCTCGAAGCAAACGAGTGGCGTACGGGGTCGATAGGTCACCTGGAAGCCATCATCCCGTGCCGCTCTCTCGGCAATTACCCAATCAGGGTACGGTCTCCACATAAACTGCAAAAATAAATTCAAGTTAATGTAAAATAATTTATTTAATTTAAATAAAAAATACGAGATTACCAAAATTTACTTAATTTAAAGTTATAAACCCTTTCTTTTTAATTTTTTTTTGAATTTACCTTTAAATCTACTATATATGCTTATAAATAGATGTAAATTTGGCAATTTAGATAAATTGGTTGATTTTGTGAACTTTTTGTATTTGTGAATTTTGAGAATTTGCGATTTTTGTTTGGGAATTTATGAATTTAGTGTTTTAGGTGAATTTTTAATTGTTAATTTTTGAATTTATACTTGGGGCATTTTTAAATTTGGTGATATAACATGTGTTTTTTCTGATAAATTGTATGTTTGTTGTTTTTTTTGTATAGATGTCTGTCCCTTCTTATCTTCTGCCCGGTTCATATGATGCTACTGTTTAAAAAAAAAACATACAGCGCATAGATCTTTAAGAATATGGGGCGGGGATGTTCAACTAAACACTCCACTAAAGATTATAAGTAACCACGGTGAGTTTTTTTTAGGCGTACCAAAATGAAACCAACCAGCGAGTGATTCAGCTGATAGACGAAATAGGTTTTGGGGGTTGTTGTAGAATAGGAAAAATCAAGGTAGATCACACTTTAGTGACTGCATTAGTAGAGAGATGGCGCCCTGAGACCCATACCTTTCACCTACATTGCGGTGATGTGACCATTACACTAGATGACGTAGGATGTCTTCTAGGACTACCTACTAGGGGTCACGTAGTTTCGTGGAATGAGGACTACAATATGACTAAAGATTAGTGGATTTATCGGGTGATCGACTTGCTAGGATTCCGACCCCTAGAGGATTCAATTAAGGGAAACAGCCTCGACCTGAAAGAGGTCTATGCACACATTGGTGTGCCCTTATGCAATGATGCTACTGACTTGGCGATAGAGCAGAGGGCTAGGGCTTTGATTTTCCTCTTGATGTCTACTTTTCTCTTTCCCAATAAGTCCGGGTCCCGGGGGAACATGCGTTATCTCCTCACAATCATGGATGGTATCCTCGGAAACGACCAGACTTCTTGGGCTAGCGGTGTCCTTGCACATTTGTACCGCCAGATGTGCACCTATTCACTGGATGATTAGAAGGACATGTCTGGCTGTTTCTTGCTAATTCAGGTTTGTCTAAATTGATTATGGTTTTATGTTTAATAAGTAATTCGAATATTTAATAATCGGTGCTGTTTGTTTTTACCAGTTGTGGGCGTGGGAGTGAATATCATGTCTCCGTCCTGAGAACCGGGGCCCAATTCTACATGATATTCCCGCTGACGGGAGAGCTTATGGGTCACGGTGGAATACAGGCCGGAGTTTCCGCAACGCGCCGAAATCGCAATTGACGGTGTTTCGTGATCAGCTAGATATGCTGATGGACGCACAAGGGGTAAATAAATTTCGGTAATCTTGTATTTTTTATTTAAATTAAATAAATTGTTTTACATTAATTTGAATTTATTTTTGCAGTTTATGTGGAGACCGTACCTTGATTGGGTAATTGCCGAGAGAGCGCCGCGGGATGATGGCGTACAGGTGACCTGTCGAGCCCGTACTCCACTTGTTTGTTTCGAGATGGTTGAGTACCACATGCCTGATAGGGTTGCGAGGTAATTTGGGTTCCAGCAGGTGGCACCAATCCCGGCGGTGGCGGAGGGTACTACCAAGGGTTTTGACCTCCACACATGCAAGGCGGGTCAAGCCCATCACTGTAAATACATAGATTTGTGGGACGCTCGTGTCGATGCACTGGCGGACGCTGCTCCCGTTCCCGGTAATGTTATTGCACCAACCAGTGAGTACATGGGTTGGTACAATCGCATTACCGTCCACCTTCTAACGAACCCGCGAAATAGGAATCCCTGGCCACTACCGATGGGAATTCAACCCATTGCTACATCTGAGGCTATTTTTGTAAGTTTTATTCGTTTCGTTGTCAACATTATTCTTTTTATTTAAAATATACTAATTTGAATATTTATGTTGCAGGAGGAATCTAACAGAGTGATGCTCGAAGAATTCGAGAAGCTTGGCTCTCGAACAAATAATCAATAAAAGACTCTAATCGCCAGGGCTGCCAAAACCATAAAAGAGGCAATCGTAGCAGCTGGGAAGACAGTTTCATGCAGATCGCGCGCCGCCGATGTAGCAGATGCTGCAGTTCTGAAACCGGTCACACAGCCGAGGGAGCATATTGCAGGTAGGTCTGTGGTTGGGAGGCAAAGTACTCGCAGGAATCGGCAGGTCACTCAGGGGGACATGGCAATAAGGCGCCTTCGCCGGCTCAACCGCAGGAAGATCTGACGTAGCCACAGACTCAGTTCCCATCTCAGGCTGATGTACCCAGCGCATATCAATTCCAATTTGCGAGCATTGTCACTTATTCCCCCCGGGTATTCAGACGGGGGTCATCCTGGAGCAGGCCCCTCTTCATGGGGACAGCTGGAATATCTATGCTGGTGGGACGCCCTTGTTCAGCCTCGGCCTGGACCAGACTTAATCACCTGAGGAGCTGATACGTATCGACCATGAAGGCTCTGAAATCATCGAGACGGAGCATGGTAGTGCAGTGCGAACCAGGGACGGGCACACATACTATCTACGGAAGAACCGGAATCCAACAGTTAGATACAATCCGTTCGGGGGCAGTAGATAGGATTTTATTTTCTTTTGCTTTTAGTTGTTTAATTATTGTTACATACGATTTGTTTTATAAACGATTTCTTCGTTTGTTACGTTGTTCATTTTTTATTAATAAAGTCGGTTTTTCCGTAGTCGTTTTCGTACACAAATTATGGTAAATATTCTGTTTAAGCCCATTTTTATGTTGTAAAAATACCAACTCAAAAAATTGCAGCCAACAAAAAAAAACTAAGTGTTTTTGGCACAACTCACTGCCAAGCGAGAACGGAAGTGGACTTCCGTTCTCGCTGACGCGTGTGGGAGTGTGCCACGTCATCCAGAACGGAAGTGGGACTTCCGTCTTGGACACTTCTGTTTTGACAAAAAATGTTTCCCCCAAGTTTTTGACTGCCATGGTTCGCCCTTTCTACTAAACCATGGTTAGTCTAATGCAAAACCCATATACTCCATCCATTCCCATTTAATTGTCGTTTAGAAGATTTATAGATATCTAAATTAATTATCGTTTAAGACTCTTTTATTAGTTGTCAATAATTTATTCCAATTATACCCTCGACATTTCTTCTATTTATCGCCTCTGCCATTCTTGTTTTTTCATTTCTTTTCTTATGCTATAGAAATGAGAGAGAGGGGTAATATTAAAACTTTAGATAAAAATGTCAAGTTCTTTAATTTTCTAAAATTGTCTAAAGAGTCTTATATTTAGGAATGGACGGAGTATATGTTAATAATAATAATAATAATTCTTGAATAATTCCTCTTTTTCTTCTTTTTTGGTTTTTGGGTGTATTGAATTTGCAGTAGCATGAAGCGGATGATGATGACGACGGAGAAGGTGGATTAGTGGCTCTAATGGCACTGCTGATTTTGAAAGGATGATGGTGGTAGTATATTAAGGTTGTTCGTTTGGTGAAATCATTGGCAGAAGAAGAAATATAAAATTTTTGGGGTGAGAAGGAATGAAGGATCAATTTTGAAAGTGGGTTTTTGGATGAATTTAATTTCTTTGTGTTTCTTTAATTTCGGATGAATTGAAGTTTTGTTTGAATCTGTTTTCTTCCTTGAGATATAATAGTTGGGAGAAAAAAAGGTAAATCTTGCTGAAATGGTGGAGTCGGGGAGATGGAGATGATTGTAGTGGTGGTTATGGTGGAAATGGTGGTAGGGAGACGAAGATGAGGATGATATGGTGGAAAGGATAGGGAGGGGAAGATGGAGATGATGATGGTAGTGGTTATGGTGGAAATGATGGGGAGGGGAATATGGAGATGATGGTGGTGTTGGTGGTAATGATGGAGAAGAATGAGATGGTGATGGAGGAAAGGATGAAAGGAGAAGATGGAGCGGGGTGGGTCAAATTGGGTTGTTTCAGACAGGTGGGTCGGATCTTTTTAATGGGCTGGAGGAAACTCAAAAGTCATACAATTTTCTCCTAAAATCGGTGCACATGTTATTTTTGGCCCGATATTTAGCCGAATTTATTAACATGCCCACTATAGGGCCAGCCCATATTTTGGTTTTTAACACCCCCTATCCCCTATTATTTTGTTTTGTCCCTCTCTCTTGTTTCTCTCTCCCTCATAAATGCTCCTAACCCTCTCTTGCTCTTAAATATTCTGCTGCCGACAATCGCCGTCGCCGATTTTTTTTTTTAACTTCGACAGAGTTGCAAACGTCGTCCTCGTCAACTTTGTCTCTACACTCAACGTCAAAATAGAATCACAACTAACACAATGTGAGTTTTACTTTTTAAAATTTTGAATTTTAACTTAAACCATGTAGATCTACCAAAATAGAAGTTTATTTGTGACAAATATTACCAAATTTGCTTGAAAATACACTAAATTGTGGTATTTTTGCCAAAAACTGGACTGAAATTTGATTTTGGGTCTGGGCGCGTGTAGACGGATGTATCGTCGGCGCGTGGGCGCATGGGACGCGTGGGACGTGGGACTCGTGAGGGGGCCGCCTGCTGACGTTAGCAGGCGGTAATAAATATTTTTTTAAAAAAAATGTATATGGGCGCGTGTTATTAAGCACGCGGTTGGGGTATCTACCGCGTGTGATTTTACACGCGGTGGATTAAATTTATTGTTTTTTTCAATTTTTTTTGTTCAGTGACGATTTTTTTTTATTTTAAAAATTGCTTATTTTGATTTAATTTGCTATTTTCAATTAAATAATGTCTTTAATAAATATTATTTTGTTTTTTGTTTTTAAAATATTTTGTCAGAGTTATAATTATAACTTGTTGTTGAATTTGTAGATGGCAGATCGGAGAAGAGATATTGATCCGTTGGGCCCGATTAGGGACCGTGATGGTGGAGTAGCTGATAGGCCTGTGACTCAGTCTGCCAGATTGAGTCGAGAGCATCGGAGACAACGAACTCCCCCTGCGAGTAATATTCCCTCTACCCTTTATAATCCTATACCCTACCCTGCATATAACGAGCCCCACCAATGGATGGCAGGTAGTAGTTCACACCACCTCATTCAATTTCCGATATTCCTATGCAATCACAGGGGAGGGTTTCTGGTTTTGAAGATGATTATATTGAAGATTCTTCTACTGAGGAGGGGGAGGATTTCGTTGATGCTACCCCACTGTCCAACCCATTGTAGGTGAAGGTGAAGCACATAGGAGTCCAGGAATATTGAAGAGAGTATTTGGGAGATTTCGGCCATCGTCTAACAGATCTTCATTTAGCAGATCGTCTTCTAGTAGGCCTACCCCAATGGATGACCCAGCTGAACCGTCGGTTTCAAGAGGTAGACCGTCGGTTTCCGGAGCTACACCATCAGTTTCCGGAGCTAGACCTTCTGTTTCCGCTGCTAGACCTTCTGTTTCTGGAGCTAGACATTCCTATCATGCCCCTACAGACGATGTAAGTGATGACCCACCGTATGTATCACAGAGTACTACCCAGAGTACCCAACCTCCGAGCTTTCCCATTCTTACTCAGGTGAAACCAACAACGATAGATTGGGAGCAGAGGACTCCAGCAAGTGGTGGACCGGAGATTCCAGATGAGATTCCGTCTTATTCTGGTCATGTAGCTGTTGATATCTGGAACGGGGTAGAGCGGGATTTTGTACAAATCACCACCCGGAAAGAAGCTGTAGCCCGGGAGTTGACAGGACTAGGCCAAGATGCAGAGGCGTCCTCTATTTTATACGGAACCGGTTTAGGACATCTCCGTACTACCATGTTTCCGCATCACGATGATGCACTTATTTGTTCATTCGTGGAGCGGTGGCAACCGGATACTAACTCATTTCACATGCCTTGGGGTGAAATGATGATCACACTTCATGATGTATTTTATATACTTCATATTCGTATTTCCGGTAATGCAATCTTTAACCCTCAACATATTAGAAAGAATATTATACTTGAGATTGCACAGTGTGTTTAAGTTGATGTTCAGGCCGTGACTAAGGCAATTAATGAAAAAGGGTATTCCGAATAAAATTTTGGTCAACGCAATTAATGGTATACCTTTGACTTCTATTGTCCGAGCAAAGGTGTGCTTGCTGCATATGTTGGGGTCGACCCTGTTTGTCGATCGTTCTTGGGACAAGATGAACTACAGGATATAGGGAGCCTTAATGGTACCGGGCCAAGTGAATTCGTATTCCTAGGGGCAGTGCAGCATTGGCAGCTCTGTATCGACAATTGGGTCAAGCGTCTAGGGCCGACTGCAAGTCAATTGGCGGATGTCTTACCTTACTAGAGGTACTTAATTAATTTTTAAAAATGTTAAATGTAGTTATTTTTCAGTTGTCACATGATTATTTATCTAATATTTCTAATCAATAATTTTTTTGCAGGCATGGATATATTCATATTTCCCGGAATTTCTGAGTCAGGATAGGTTGAACATTAATTGGAATGCTACACAACCATTTGCCTCGAGATATTTGCCTGAGAAAGTTGATTTAAAGAGTATGAAGAGACTCAGAAGTTACCGGATGATGTTGGATGATATGAGTGTCGAAGAGGTATAAAATGTTTTTTTTTAAATTCACAATTAAAATTATTCTCTAGATTTACGTATACTGACTTAATTGTGTAGGTTAATTTCACACCGTTCGATAGATTCCCATTGCAAAATCCTAGTTGCTGGATTTCTACATTTCATGGCACCATTAGGTTTGGCCATATTGTATAACCGTACGTGCCAGATCGTTCTTTGAGACAGTTTGGATATGTACAGGAGAAGCCTATTAATCGAATTTTGCCACAGGAACATTATCGTCCTAAGGAGACTCGAAAGTATAAGGCTGTGTATAGTTTTGTCGATGCATTTTGGCAAAGGGCGGAAGCACATTGTTTTTCCTAAGACTTATTGGGACGTACAACAGACCCTCCTTTAGCGGTGGCTTTAGGTTATCTTGAATGGTACAGGCCACGTACTCACTTGAGAAATCATCCAGTTCGTGGGGTTCCTAAGGCAATAAGGAACCAACAGGTATTAATTATTAATTTTGTAACAAAAATATTAGTGTATATTTTTTGCGCGTTTAACAATTTATTTGTTTGTTTTTCAGTTCGTCGATGCCATTAAAGCATTATATGAATCTTTACCATATGATCTTGTGCTTGCAGTACTAAAAGAAAATGTTCGTCAGGTGCAACCCTCTGCTCAATCGCATGATGATGAAGACGTTTAGTTGTGTAATATTAAGAATTTAAATTTACATTTATTGGTGCTAATTGTGTGTTGCAATTAATTGTATAATGACTTAGTAGTAAATTGCAATTTATGAAGACTTCTTATTTTAAGAAAATTATGAAATATTTTTTCCGGGAACCCCTAAACCGTAAAAACATTTATTTAAAACCCTAAAAAAATTAATTTTACACATTACTCTAAAACCCTAAAAATTATTAATGACAAACCCTAAAAACATTAATAATTTTGTCTGGAAAAAAATATATTTATTTTTCTTGGGCCGCCTGCGTGTGGACATGCGCCTGTTTAAAAAAACAATTAATCCAGCGTCGACGCCGCCAGACGGTGAGTGACGCCATCGCTCGTACGTCGACAGAACGGTAACGGGGATCACCGTCTGCTGACGTACAGGCGGTGACTTCACACATCACGTCAGCACGCGGATTAGCTTTTTTTTTTAAATAGGCGCGTGTCCACACGCAGGCGGCCCGAACCCTAACCCGCGTGCAAATGTGCACGCGGCCCAAGAAAATTAAAATTTTTTTTCAGACAAAATTATTAAATGCGGAGTGTGAACTCTCAACCCGATTTGTGGTATTTGTACCGAAGTGAAGATACTTGTTTGTCTACGCCGGAACAAACATTTCTTTGTAGTTATCCACCCAAGTTTTTCGAAGATAGGTTAGCAAATTAGATCCCTTTTGGGATCTACAACCCTTTAAAATATCATACCACTTCTCATAATATTCATCTTCAGTTTGAGCATACGCCAGTGCGCCCCAAGTGGACTGTGAGAATTCGTCACCTTTTTCGGGTCCAAGTATTGAAACAGCATTCTTGTTCACACATTTCCCAATGTGTCTCCTACACAACATGTGTTTGGCTTCGTGAAGTACCTCAATACTTGCCTTAACAATTTGCATATCTTTATCAGTTACAACAACACCAGGGACTCGTTTGGGATCAAATAATCCCCTAATCATAGCAAGTGCCTATGCAAAATTTTCTTGTTTTTCTTGACGCAAGAATGCATATGCAATAGTGAAGTTTTGACCGGTGTAGGTAAATCCAATTACAGCAAGTAGAGGCATTTTGTATCTGCAATTATTTAAATCGGTAAATCTACAAAATCATAAACAATATAAATAATTCCAACACATCATAAATAAATTAAATAAAATAATACCTGTTTGTTTTGTAGGTGCTGTCCATAAGGATAACGTAGGGAAAAACTCTGGCAAGTCTAATGGAGTCCGGATGAGCAAATAATAAGTCGCCAACATATTGTTGAGATTCGTCTACACCCATTCCGTCACTCCCGCTATTTACATAACGACGACACTCTACAACATAGCCAGCTTCGGTGAGACGATACATCAGATCTTGTAATTCGGTCCGACAATTTTTATCAAGTTTCCTGATTCTTGCCCTCGCATTATATACTGTAGCTTTGCCATCATAAAAGTTAGGATTTTCCATTTTCAATGTGTTATATATTTCGTTCGCCCCAACGTTGCACTTCGTCAACTGCTCAACCAACTTATTCTGCTCGTCATCCAACTTCCGTGCTGTAGTATGACCAAACTGATAGATTCCCAAGAAGTGGTTATGTTTGCCCTGGCTAACCTTAAATCTCCATGACTCAATTTTAATCCTTTTCCCTACAATCTTGAATGGACAATCTATCTTCTTAGTCCTCCTTGTTCGGTTAGCTTTCCTCCCTTCACCGCCCTTGCCAACTGGTGCCCCAACGTATATACCAGAACGCTCACATCTTAAATACACCTTGGGCGCACTATAATCTTGTCCCTCTCTTGACCGACTAATCACAATATACACTTTATGTTCTATCCCTTTTTGTTTAACCCAATGAACTAACCCATCCTTGGTCTGGAAATCATATTCTTCATAGGGACTAAAGAATTCGCGCGTATCAGGCCAATTTTCCTCATTATCAGGAAATTCCTTTAGATCACTACTTGGTCCGTCTGAACTGTCAACCTACAATAAATGCAAAACATAAAATTGTCACTAATACCAAAAAATGTATATTTGGTCACTGGAAAACAAATGAAAAAAAATTAATTTTTTCATTACTGAAAAAAAAAATGAAAAAAAATTTCGTTTCCTACCGCGTGTAAAATTACACGCGGTAGATAAACCCAACCTCTTGTTGACCACCACGCGGGCGGTCCATTTTTTTCCAGACCCCTTTCCGGTGCTGTTTTCTCAGTTCCGGACTGTTTTTTTTCGCATTTTATCAGTTTAAACATGTATTTTTACCCAAATTTTTTTTTCCAGCACAACAAGAACAATATAATAATTATTATTTACCTCAAAATCAATGTCTTCTAAATAACCACAATCTTCGAAGTCCATTTTGCCGGAATCTTGTCGGAATTTTTTTTTGCTCCAAAATTTTTAAAATTGATATTTTGTTATGGATCTAGTCCAATAAGTTAAAAAATGCAAAAAAATAATTTTTTTTTTTTTGCCGAAAACCGGTGACCGGAGCTCCGATTGGTGTTTCAGCGGTGGCTTCGGTGAACAGTGACGTTTTCCGGTAAGGAAGGGGGAGAGAAATTTTTTTGGAGAGAGGATATTTTTGGGGAGAGGAAAAAAATTAATTGTGAGTGTGGGGGGGTGTGAACAACCTATTAATAGGGTGGGTTTTTTACATGACCCAAATTTAACAAATTGAGTATATTCGTAAAATAATTTTTTTTGAATTAGTCTAAATCAATGTTATTCTTATTTAGAGAAAAATACAAATAGTTATTGTATAAATACAGCCATTTTACCTTCTAGAAAATTCAATCTCTAAAACACAAGATATTAAATGTCTGCACTTTGTATTAACCAAAATCTCTTCTAACCCATGATTTTTCCCTTACCATCCCCTCTCATACTCTAAAACAATCAGAGATTTTATTTTTTTTTTAATTATTTCTTCAAGTATTTTGCATATATTTTCTACTTTTTGAATCTTATAAGACCAAAATCCTCTTAAGTCAATATTCACCATTAGCGAACAAGAGAAGAGGTGGGGGAAAGGGCTGTCGATCGACAGAGTGAGATGAAGTAGCGTTGACCGCGCGAATTGCAGAATGCGATGGCCGATGGGAATGTTTGCTGTTGTTGTTCTAGGTAGTGAGGGTAGAAGAAGAAAGAGAGATGGGAATGTTTGTTGTTCTAGGACTTTACCAAGGGAACCGAAGTGTAGATGAGTACTACACAGAGATGGAGATGGCTATGATTAGAGCCAATGTGGAGAAAGATCGAGAGGCGACGATGGCCAGATTCTTGAATTGACTTAATAGGGAGATTGCTAACACCATTGAGCTATAACACTATGTGGAGATGGAGGACTTAATGCATATGACAATCAAAGTGGAAAGGCAACTCAAGAGGGGTGGCACAAGGTCTAGACCAGCCCCACAACATTCAAATGCAACACCTTGGAGGACAAACTACCCAGAAAAGAGGAAAGTTCGTCCACCTCCAAGGAAGCCCACACACTACTCATATTCAAGGTAAAAATAATCATACTATATCTCGTTCTAGTGATATTAGATTTTTCAGATGTCAGGGAAGAGGGCACATATCGAGCTAGTGCCCAAATAAGAGAGTAATGGTGGTTCGAGACAATGGTGAGATAGAGCCCGATGACGAAAAATGAGTGTGGGGAGGAATAGGAGTTTAAGGCCAAATATGGGGAGATGCTTGCACAAGTCACTCGACGAGTCTTGAACTTGCAAGCTAAGGAAGAAGAAGAGGTAGTGCAACGAGAAAACATCTTTTTCGTTGTCATGTGAAAGATTAGGTATGTAGCGTTATCATTGATGTATGTAGTTGTACTAACGTTGCTAGTCAATCTATGGTGGATAAGTTGGAACTTCCCACAATCAAACATCCACGCCCATACATACTACAATGGTTAAACGATAGTGGAGAGTTGAGGGTTACTAAGCAAGTTATGGTGCCCTTTCGGATTGGGAAATATGAGGATGAAGTTTTATGCGATGTGGTTCCCATGCATGCTGGTCACCTTCTTTTGGGAAGGTTGTGGCAGTTTGATCGACGTGTACAGCACGACGGCTTCACCAACAAGTACTCATTCATGTTCTAGCAACGAACAATCACCCTAGCCCCACTAACTCGCAAACAAGTATTTGAGGATCAAGTGAGAATGGCGAGAAAAAAATTGAGTGCACAAGAGAGTGAGAATGAGCAAAAGAAAAAGAGTGAGAAGAATAGTAAGGCCGGAACCATTGAGGAAAAAGAAAGAGAGAAACATTCGGCCAAAGAAGAAAAAATAGAGAGAATAAAGAATTTATTTGCAAAAGCAAGTGAGGTTAAGCGAGCATTGTTTTTCAAGAAACATGTAATTGTACTTTGGTACAAATAGGTTCTTCTTAATACTAACCAATTTAACCATTCTTTGCCTAGTATTGTTGTCTCTATTTTGCAGGAATTTGAAGATGTATTCCCTGATGGGGTACCACATATTCGAGGAATTAAACATCAAATTGACTTTGTTCCCGACGCTTCGATTCCAAATCGACCAGTCTATAGGAGCAATCCGAAGGAGACGAAGGAGCTTCAAAGGCAAGTAGAAGAGCTAATGGAGAATGGGAAGGTAAGAGAAAGCACGAGTCCTTGTGCAGTTCTAGTCATTCTAGTGCCCAAAAAAGGCGAAACATGGAGAATGTGTGTTGATTGTCGAGCCATCAATAATATAACGGTAAAGTAACGACACCCTATTCCTCGTTTAGATGATATGCTAGATGAATTGCATGGTTCTTGTGTGTTTTCAAAAATTGATCTTAAGAGTGGATATCACCATATTCGAATGAAAGAGGGAGGTGAATGGAAAACAACATTTAAAACTAAATATGGATTGTATGAATGGTTAGTCATGCATTTTGGATTAACTAATGCACCTAGTACTTTCATGCGATTAATGAACTATATTTTGGGTGCTTCATTGGGAAATTTGTTGTTGTTTATTTCGATGACATCTTAATTTATAACAAGAACTTGGATGATCATGCCTTACATTTGAGATCAGTTTTAGAAGTACTTAGAAAAGAGAAGTTATATGCTAACTTGAAAAAGTGTACTTTTTGCACCGATAAGCTTGTGTTCCTAGGTTTTGTTGTGAGTGCTTCAGGAATTGAGGTTGATGAAGAAAAGGTCAAAGCCATATAGGATTGGCCGACCCCCTCCAACGTTGGAGAAGTTAGAAGTTTTCATGGACTTGCTAGCTTTTACAGAAGATTCGTGAAAGATTTTAGTATCGTTGCTGCACCATTGACTGAAGTTATCAAGAAAAACGTAGCCTTTAAATAGGGGTGCAGAACAGGAGAAGACATTTCAGCTTATGTTTGTTTTTTGAACTGTTCTGAATTTCGGTCGAATGGTTTGGTCGACCGGATCAAGTGTCAGTCGCCCGAAGTAAACTATTGGGACCCGTCAGAAGAGTGGAAGGCTTATCTCAGTCGACCGGGGTGATTAACCACTCGACCGGAGCTGGTCCGGAAGGACTTTGGTCGACCGACATGCTTTGTAGGTCACTCGGACTTTTGGACAAAAATTCTATTCGGGTCTTGGAGACCCTACGGTCGACCGGACCTCTTGTCTAGGTCGTCCGAATGCAAATTTTGGTCATTTCTTATTTATGGTATGTTCTGGTTCCTTCTGATGTATTCTGAAGGTTGTGTTTAAAGTATTTAAAGTGTATTATGAGTTATACAAGTTGAGTCAAACGTTGCATATTTTCACACTCTGTTCTGGTAAGTTGGAAAAACAGTTTTGTGTCCTCTTTGACATTTCATCCCAAGGATATTGATGCTTACTGAGCTTCTGCTGGCACTAATTGTCTATAACAGCTATTTGGAGCCTTCGCAACAACTGTTAATAAACTATATATCAATTTAAAGATACAAACTCAACAACCGTTAGTAAACAATAATCAAGTGTTATAACAAGATTGTAACAATTGTAAATGACTAAGAAAAATGTGTAAACAGAAAGATAAATGAGACTTGTGTTCAACATAATTTCCTTAAAACAGATTCGCCTCCTCCCGGATAAGTGTTGGAGTTTCGTGAAGCGTCTGTCTCCTAGGATACAATGACAATGCAGAACTTGTTTGCCCTAAACAGTTCTACTGGCGAACATGAACTAGGACTGTTGACGAACACCAAAAGTTTTACAAAACCAGAGTGTTTTAGAAAGCATTGAAAAATCAGAAGTGTTTTTTATTATGAGAAGTAGTGTGTAGAATCATTGGAAATAGCCTATATTTATAGACTGATAGGAGTGAGCAGATAGATACATTCAGTAGAATACATTGTACTGAATTCAAAGGTCTCTATTTAACACACAATTAAAGTCTGTTTATCCTCATCCAATGAACCAGACTATCCAATGAATTCAGCTGTATATGTATCTCTCAAGTTCAAAGGTTGAAATTAAAGTCTCTTCATCCTCATATAATGAACCAGATTATCCGATGAATTCAGTTGTAAATGTATCTCTCTTGATTGGAAAAAATAATAAAACCAGTAGAAAAATGTGGGTTGATCAGACCCGCGAGTTTTGGCCCGACATTCGTGTACGTAAGTCGCGCCCGCACACAAGTTCAAACTATTTTGGTTTCGACGAACCTTGGATTCACACCCCTAGCTTAACTTTTATTTTCCAACAACTTGAGAAATTAATTTCTCATTTAAATTACACTCCATTTCCAACAATCCCCCACATGAATAAAAATTGTTTTGACTCGATATTGGTATTCATCAACTGACTCCTGCATAGGAAAATTAGGTTTTACCCTTTGAACTTCCCCTTGTAAAGTATATTTTCTTTACAGCAGTCTAGTATGACATGATGTCTTTGAACTATCCCGCTTTTAGTGTAAAGAGTCCACATAAATTACACGAGAATCATTGCCATATGTTTTGTTCTCATGGTTTTGTTCATTATGGCCATGAACACTCCCTGGTTCTGCAAGAGTTTCTAATGAATTAGCCTGGTCAATTCTCTTTTGAAGCGTCCCCACTTCTCTCTCACATAAGTGATACCTTTAAGTTGAAAATGTTTCAACTTATCCTTCAGTATCATTAAAGCAACAAAATTGCTACCCTTTTTTATTCTATCACTGTTTCAAGATAGGAATGAGCTGAGGTTACCCCCACAGTGACCATACTAAATCTTACAAGTAGGTTGTCCATTTGAACCTATATCTTGGGGATCTTCAGTCAACTAGGTTGGGTTTTCCTTCATAAGATTTTTATTCTCCACAGGCTTTACACTCATTCCTTTTGTCAATCTCTCAACTGTCTCTTTATTTAACTCTTTGGTTATTGGTTCCACAATGTTATATTTTGACTTTACATAGTCAATCGAGATAACTCCTGTTGAGAGCAGTTATCTAATGGTATTATGTCTACGACGAATATGTCTAGACTTACCATTACACATTGTACTTTGTGCTCTTCCAATCGCAGATTGGCTATCACAATGTATACAAATAGATGGCACTTGTTTTTCCCATTTTGTAATATCTTCCAGAAAATGGCGTAACTATTATGACTCTTCTCCACATTTATCCACAGTTATAAACTCAGATTTCATTGTGGATCTGGCTATTACAATTTGTTTAGTGGATTTCCAGCTCACAGCTGCTCCAGCTAGTGCAAACACATAGCCACTAGTGGATTTCGATTCATTTATATCCTATATCCAGTTTGCACCAGTGTATCCTTCTACCACTACTGGGTATCTAGTATAATGCAATTAATAGTTTCAAGAGTATAACGTAAGTATCTTAGTACTCTCACTATTGCAGTCCAATGCTCAGCACTTAGACTACTCGTATATCCACTCAACTTGCTTACCACATAAGCAATATCTGGTCTAGTACAACTCATTAGATACATTAGACTCCCGATTATCCTTGAATATTCCACTTGGGAAATACTATTTCCACGATTCTTGGATATATAGAGACTATTATCTAATGGCGTTCTAGCAACCCCATAATCATCCTTGTTAAATTTCTCAAGAATTTTGTCTACATAGTGAGCCTGTCTCAAAGTTAGACCGTCTGATGTTCTCATGATTTTAATTCCTAAAATCACATCAGCAAGATCCATATCTTTCATGTCAAAATTTGAATTCAACATATCTTGAGTATATTTAACCAAATTGTCATTGCTAACAACAATGAGTATGCCATCTACATATAGACATAAAATGATATATTCATATTCTGTCTCTTTGACATATATACATTTATCGCACTCATTGATTTTGAATACATTGATTATCATTGTATGATCAAACTTCTCATGCCACTTTTTAGGTGCTTGTTTTATCCATACAATGATTTCACCAATTTACAGACTTTTTTTTCGCACCTGGAGCCACAAAACCCTCGGGTTACACCATAAAGATTTCTTCATCTAGGTCCCCATTTAGAAAAGCTTTTTTTACATTCATTTGATGTATTTCTAAATTTCTTAATGCGGTAATTGCAAGTAGAAACCTTATAGAACTTATTCTCGTCACAGGAGAATATGTACCAAAGAAGTTTAAGCCTCGTCTTTTTTTAAAATTCTTTAATCACAAGTCTTGCCTTATACTTGTCAATTGAACCATCGGGTTTCAATTTCATTTTAAAGGCCCATTTATATCCTAAGGTTTTACAACCCGATGGGAGGTCTACTAACTACCATGTATGATTCTGCAAAATAGAATCAATTTCATTCCTTATGGCTTCTTTCCAAAAAGGTCCTTAAGAAAAACTCACAGCCTCAACATAAGTTAGTGGTTTTTTTTCAATAAGTAAGTTGTTAAATCATCACCAAATGATTTTTCGACTCTAACTCTTTTGCTAATTTTTGGTTAACTTCTTGAACCACAAGTGGATCAATAGTTAGTTTTGTTGACCTAGAACCTTCAAAACTCTTACAAGGAAATTCATTTTCAAAAAATGATGCATTCCTTGATTCCATTATGGTGTTCTTGTGAATGTCTTCATTCTTTGAATCATGCACAAGAAACCGGTACACGGTACTATTATGTGCATAGCCTACAAAGACACAATCCACATTTTTAGGATCTATCTTTACCATCTTAGGTGTTGGCACTGCTACCTTGGCGAGACACCCCCATACTCGCAATTGTTTGTATGAAGGTCTCTTGCCTGTCTATAACTCATATAGAGTTTTGTCATTTTCCTTCCGAGGTACCCTATTCAAAAGGTAATTGCTAGACAAGATAGCTTCACCCCACATATTTGAAGGTAACCCTAAACTTAACAACATTGCATTCATCATTCTTTCAATGTTCGATTTTTATGTTAAGCTACTCCATTAGATTGGGGAGAATATGGTGCAGTTCTTTTAATGAATAATTCCATGTTTTTCACAGAAGTCGTCGATAGGCGCCTCATACTCACCATCTCTATCACTCCGTAATCTTTTGATCTTTTGATCAAGTTGTTTTTTCAACTTCCGCTTTAAAGAGAACAAATTTCTCTAAAGCTTCATCTTTGCTTTTTAGCAAATACACATAGCAAAATTTTGTGCTATCATCAATAAAAGTAATTAAATACTTATTGCCTCCTCGTGTTTGAACTGATTTCAGGTGGTTCGGTTCTTCTTTCTATTGAGTGAAACGAAGACTTTGTTATATTTGCTTCAATGCAAATTTCATACTTATCACTCAAATCGATTTGGAATGTAGGTATATGGTTAACAAGAATCCAGATACAAGGTTCTTTCGAATCTCTGGCACATATAACACGTATTTCAGTGTTAAAATCTTGGCAGAAGTCATCTTCAAAATAACATTTTCTTTCCCTTAGACAGAGTTTCCCATATAGATCTTTTCCCCTTCAACCGATTCAAAGGTGAAAAAAATGATCCTTACTGGTGCACACATGTATTGTAGCACTAGTGTCAACCCACCACTCTTTGAGGTTTGACCCGACCAAGTTTAGTTATGCGACCACAAAAACAAGTTTCATGTCCTCCAAGTCCTTAGTTATGTGACTCGTCACAGTCTTATAATCCACTATATTATAATCAAGGAAACGCATGACAACAAATTTCTTTGTGCCAGTATCTTCCGATTTTATATTTACGGTTAAGGGATTCCCACATTTCTTTAGTCGTGTTGTATGCACTGTGGATGATCTTGAGACCAGTGATGCGAGAAATACCGTAATATGATATATATCTTGTTGCATTGGAGTTGAGTTTGAGTCATTAAAGGAAGAACTTAATAGTCATAACCTGTCTAGATCAATGTTGAGATGTCAGGGATGTCTGGATATGCTCCTTCTAATGGCACCGCGAAACTATTTATGTGCCACTTGTTGGGGACAAAGTCCCTTGGAGGTACTGGGGGTGTTTGATAAACCTTGGTGATGTTAAACAATTTTCTTGGAGAGTCGTAACACTCATTTAGATGTATCGACGACTTTAAATGGCGTCCAAGGCGGAATACAAATCCATTGGTGGATGTTTGACTCTCCTCTAGGTAAATTCCTTCGACACTTTCCTTCTACTAGTTTTTCCTATTGTTATCAATTTTTATTTTTTATCTAATGCTGACTTAGGCTTGGGTATACACATATTTTCTTGATTTTGTCTCTGTGGATATGAGAACTCTGATTTGGACTTTAGATAGGCATTGGGCCACGAGGTATATGACACGGAGGTCCTAGCCTGGGGATTTGCAACACCTCAGGTCATTTCGCAGGCAGCTGGATGACATGCATTCCTCATCCACAAGGCTTTTATGTCAATGTTATAATGTATTCTATTTTTTAAAATACACTATTAATTAGTTTTTTGTCTAATGTATGCTGGTATCCCTTTAGAGTATGTCAGTTGTTGGATATTGATGTACAACGGTATGACTCAATGAAGTCATAGTGTAGAGCTTTACATGCCTGACCGACGTCTTAGGCAGTTAGGTCGGGTTCAGACTATCCCTCGCAGCCCATTGCTTACTCATGAGGATCATTATCAGGTACCAAACACCCGTATGTACATGGTTGTTTACACGTGGAATGTTATGTAATGGGAGAGAATATTGTTTTAGAGATGATTATTCGGGTGCATGACTGATCATCTTTATGTAGTAGCGTTGGACTACATGGCATGGTATGAGTCGCACGCCATTTTTAATACATCAAGTAATTGGAAGGCCTATTTTTAGGATGACAGACAACACGATATGTATTTCTTTTTTTCGTCTATTGTTCACATTTTAGTAATTTTAATTACTAACTGTTTTAATAACTACAGAGTTGTTGGACAACATTTAGAGGCTTGTGGGTTATGTAGAGGATGATTTGGTGCTTCGTGTGCATATCAAGACGGTGATTTACGAGCTGGAAGGAGTAGACCGAGATCAGGGCGGAGTTTAGTAGTGTCTATTATGTGATGTTTTGGTATTATGTTTATTTTGACTATATGGATGTCTTTCATGGTATTCTATTATGTTTGTTTTGACTATACGCATTTCTTTCATGTTATTCTGTGTTATTTATTTTGACTATGCGAATTTATTCCAACACGATATAAATCAAATACTGCATAACATAACGTAAAAATATTCATGAACAATAATAAATTTGAACTAATAGTGCATAAAATAGCAAGGTTAATGAAAGTAAAATACAATATAACTATCAAGATCCTTTCATCTGAACCAAAATATTCCAAGCACTTGATCTAGGCATGAGTCGAATGTACCTAGTCTATGTTAAACCGCTTACACGATGGATGAATCAGTGGTAGGGGAAAATTGTTAACCATTTGAACCTGTGACATTTAAAAAAGCCTTTTACAAATATTAGGGCTAGCCAATCTAATATATTAGAAACATATATATATATATATATATATATATATATATATTTTAAAAAAAATTGTATTGCAGCAATTAAGAAATATATCGATATGAAATGTCTCTTTGACGGTATCAATTCGACCACAAGGGAACAAGCTGGAGCAAGACTACTAGTATCAAGTGGTAGGAATGTCAATGAGCCTCCACATGTCAGACGAACAAAAATCACATCAAATACTGTAGCGACAATATGCCCCATATCAGGAAGATCAAACTAGTAGTCCTTCGGAAATGCAACAGGCGTCCATAAAGAAAGCTTACCCCAAATGTACTCTATTTTATCACGACCGCCAAGCGCCTAATGATATTTGTGTTACAAATCTGATGAACTGTCTAGACTGTTGTAGAGATATAATCGGACGGGAATAAATTGCTATTTTATACCCCACAATTGGTGCACAAGTGAACGATACCCACAATTTATGTCATAAAGATTAGTCAACCAACCTGAAATAAAATCTAGAAACTCATCTACACCAGGTAAATCAGCCATAGTGTCTGACCAAAATGTAGATACCTCGGTACCTCGATCCGAATGAACCTGTAGTGATACCCCACCTTGATCCACGTCCTCAGGGGCCGTTAGAGGATGTGCCCCCAAGAGGCTGCTTTATCACCACCAGTCTTCTTGAAGTTAGTTTTGACCAAATTCTTGTTGTACTTCCACCTAGACTTGTCCTGCTAGGTCGAGGTAACCTTCAGGCGACTCTTGGTAACTACGACAGGTGGCTCCCTTAACAATGTCTCATCCGGGTATACAATAATATTCTCTCGATGTTGTTCACTACTTCTCGAAGTCATCACACTAATGAGTTTAGGAATTCCACCCATATGATCTTGTCGGGGTGTGGATCAACAAAAAATGGATGTGACGGCGAGGCACAAACCAAAAGTGAACCGCAAAAGGGATGCAGGTCTTCAACTCGGATCTTACCATGCTTTTTCATAGATCTTGCCCAAACTTGAAATGCACATGGAATATCATATATTGATCTCGATAGACAATCACATTGAATCTCATATGATCCCCATCATTTATCATTTCCCACATTCATATTCTCTGCCAACAGAAGACGAATTCCTCATTATCTCTTTATTCACCTCCCTTAAGAAACTCTTACGCTCTGGTGCTTGTCTACAACACGACAAGACAACTTATTCTCTTTTATTTCATCTATCTTCTTAAGGATAATTTGGTGTAAATTCTCCCATACATACACAAAAAACAACCACATGGATGTCCCCATATAATGCTTAAATGCCGAATGTGAGCTCTCAACCCAGTTTGTTGAATATGTATCGACGTGGAGGTACTTGTCGTCCACGCCTTTACAAACATTTCCTTGAAATTATCAATTCAAGTGCCCCTCAGATATTCTTTCCATTTCGTTGTTGGTATTGATGTGTTCATCTTCAAGATTTTATACCACTTATCATAATATTCCTTTTTGGTTTGTAATTTCACATGACTCCATCATGTCTTCTTAGAGAATTTTTACCCTCGTCGGATGATAGAATAGAGCAAGCATTTTTATTCACACACTTTTCAATGTGTCTCCTACATAACATGTGATTTGCGTCATGAAATGTCTCTTGATTTACCTAAACTAGTTGCATATCTTTATCAGTTAAAACTACCCCTGAAAGTATTTTAGGATAAACTAAATCCCTAATTGTTTCTCGTTCCAAGCAAAATTAGTGTATTTCTTCCCACTTAGCTATACATACACAAAATTCTGATTGCTGCAAGTGAACTCAATTACAACAAGAAAATGAATTTTATATGTGTAATTATTTAAAATGGTTAAATTTTAATGTAAACAATTAAATTTTATAGAAGTTAAAATACATCTAAGGGAAATCCTAAATGTAAGTCAATGTTAAATACACAATTAACCTTTCACAATTAATTCAACCAATTAGCCACATATAACATAATTACTATCACAATTAACAAATTTTCCACCAAATTAAGATTTCACATCAAACACTATCAATCCAAGATATAAGAAATTTTACAAATTGCATAATAAAAGCACATATATGTTTGTCTTGTAAATGTTGTCCATCATGATCATGTAAGTGAAGGCACGAACAAGTTTCACGGACTTTGGATTGGCAAATACAATCTCACCAATGTGACATTCTTCAGTATCTCTCACACTCTCACTCACAGGACTAATCAACTAGATTGTGTATCAAATCCTGCAAATCAGTTATGCCATTCATATCAAGCTTTCTTATCTTGTGCCTTTTATTGTATACAGTTTTTATCTTTTCATGCCAAACTGGATATTTCTTCGTGAGCATGTTATATATGTCATTAGCTCTAATGTTACACCTGGTAAAGTCATCGGTCAACTTCCTCTGCTTACCAATCATCTAAGTTGCTATTGGATGACCAGACTTAGTTACACCATGTAGTGGTATTTTTTTCACATACTATAGAATATCACTTATATTAATTAATTTTAAAAACAAAGTAAAAAAGGGCCCAAAAATTACCCATATGCCAGGACTCGTGCCTCCCCACACCTACACACTCACCCAAAACACGCGAAAACCACCCCACCCCATGAGCCTAGAACACCCAAACCCCCTTCCCCCCCAACCTTCAATTTCTAGCACAGTTTTTCATGTTTTAAACTTTAACCAAAAAGTAGATGAAAATGTACCTCAAAATCAATGTCATTTAGATATGCATGAGTACTTTTGTTGCTCATGGATACAATTCTTCAAATATTCTTTTTTTTTCTTTTTGACAGAGAGAAAGGGAAATATGAAAATGAGAGTGGGGCGGGTCGAAAAAACAAAAGGAGGGTGTCCTTATAGTGCCCCCATTCTTTTTATACACTTTTTTGTTACTAGTTTACGAACAAAATATGAAAAATACATAAAAACGTCAATGTATTAGTAGATATCTTATTAATATAATCTATTGGAGGTAATTGAGCAAATAGTATATGAAATAAACATGCGTTGAGACATTTATAATTTAAAATCACGTTTAAAATAAAATTTGTCAAACATATATATAATCATGTGTATTCTGATTTATAATTTGAAAGTCTTCAAGTTTGGAATATTATAGAATAAGGTTTTGAAGGACCTCTTTCCAACGACCAATTGACTGATGAAGATAGAAGATGTGGGAAAATGTCGTAAGGCACAACATCGGTATTAAGGTAGTATTAGATGTTGCAAGACAATTTGTTTACGTTGAATCGGCTAAGGAGAATTGGACTCATTTGATGACTTCTAAAAATATTATTGGAAAAGTTGAATTTTTTGGATGCGAAAATAGTGATGAGAAAAATATGTATGTTGATGGAGAAAAGTTGATGGATTTATCTCCTAAAAAAGAAGAAAAATATTCAAGATGAAATTGAATATTTGGATTTGCATTTCTCGGATTTGATATGTAGTTCTTTAGTTTAGTTGGAAGAAAATATTGATTTGGATGATTGTGGAAATAATAATTCAATAGATTCTTCTCGAGCTAATATTGATGTAGCTTATTCGTTAAATGCTACAATGGACGATGAATTGTTGATTCCAAATTTCTTCACAAATTATTGATTTGGTAGATAATTGTGATAATCTTAGTGTTGAAAATTTATTTGAAGAAAAATAAAAAGAACAAGTGTCGAAAGAGGAAGAGAGTGATGAATATTGTGATAATGATGCTAAAATTAATGAAAATATATGGAACGATTCAAGAAGAATGTATAAAGCAAGAAAGCTTGATTTGGATACTTTTAATCTCTTGGAGTCATATGTTGTTCAAGAGAATGGAACATCTTCCAAATTTACTTTGTTGAAGCCAACATCGCCTTGGTTTAAAAAAGCGTGCCTGAGGCGGGCCTAGGCGCGAGGCGACGTGAAGCGAGGCTGAAAACGCCTCCGGGGGTCTGAGGCGAGGCGTGCCCACGAGGCGAGGTCGAGGTGACCGAGGAGAGCTTGAGGCGACTGAGGCGAGCCTGAGACAGAGGCGACCTGAGGCGATTCCTTCTCTCTCTTTTTTTTCTGGTTCTCTTCTCCCTCCTTCTTCTGGTTCGCTTTTTTTTTTTTTGTCCTTTAATTTGTTTTTTCTTTTTCCTTTAAATCAAGGGACCTACTAATGATTTCTTTAGATAAAAATTTTGTTTTTTATTTTGAACTCCTTTTGATGATTTCTTTTTTCTTTTTCTTTTTTTTACCCATATAATAGTTCTTTTTTATTTATCTTTAAAAAAAAGTCTGTTGACCAAACCCCTCTTAAAAAAAAATTAAAAACAACTATTTCAAAATAAAAACAAAATCTCACCATACAAATGTTGTCATCTCTCTTCTCTTCTCTATTTTTTTCTAATCTCTTCACCCATACCTTGTTTTGAATCAAAATTCATCACCATCTCCAATATATAAGAATTTTTATAAAGAATTGCGCCTCGCGTCCATGAGGCGCTCGCCTCGAACGTTCGCCTCATCCCCTCGGAGCGCCTCGCGCCTTTGAAAACTAAGATCATCGCCCCATTTTTTGAAATCATCTTTTCTCTCTAAGAATCCCACATTTTCTATCTAAAAATCCTAATCAATCTTACAAGGAGTAGCCAAATCAAGACATATTCAAGGGCATTTGAGGTTAGTACTCCAATTTACAACTGGTATTTATGCATAAATTATTGATGAAATGTGAAGAAATTGAACAGGAATTGGAAAAAAAGTATTAAAAAAATAAAAAATAAAGGGGTATTTATCTATCGCCCCCTCCCCATCTGACTTTTTGCAAGTTGCCTGGTTTCGACATTTTTTATTTTTTAATTTAATTGTTTTGGTTGTAATTGGTTATTTTCTTCATGTTTGTCATGATATTATTTAATTTTTTCTCTTTATTGGATACATTTTTAATAGTTGTTAGTGCCGAAAATATTTAGTTATTGATGTTGTTTGGATTGATAATTTGAATTTCTTTAAATAAATTATAGAGGGTGGAGCACAGAAAGTACCAGGATGATTTAGGGTTAGTTATGAGTCAGTGCGATGGCAAAGTTGTTGATAGGCATGTTACAGTTTCTGCTAGGTTGAGTCAAGAGCATCGTGCTCACACTTTTCCTAGGACCATGACGCGTCTGAATCTTTACATAGCACCCCTCCTCATATTGTTGCTCCTTCTGTTGCTATTGGGAGTCCCCCGCCTATTGACATTCTTCCCCAGCTCCCTCGTCACCAGACCGACACTAGTTCTCTTACCCTCATATCGTTTCTGAGTATTTTTTTATCCCCTCCCATAGTGGAGGCTAGTAGTAGCTCAAAGCCTCCATGTTATTATCCAGCTCAGGGGGCATCTTTCGATGGGGGTGAAGATGTGGGGGTTGATTATGATGCTATACAAGAGGAGCACCTTAGACATCAGACCCCACATCGACCCAGTTTAGCTAGGAGGTTTATGCGATGACTAGAGGTCATATATCTTCTCTTGGGACAATTCTGGTTAGAGATAGAGATCTCGGGCAGTCGACTACGTATACGGTTCCCCCATAGCATACTTTATCCTTGTCGTGAGACTGTTAGAGCTCGAGAGGCATAAGATAGAAAGGTGTAAGCCCTAAGGGCGAACGAACTCGATTTTTGATAATGGACAAACACTTGATGTTGTGTCTAATGTTTTATATCTTTGTGATAGAATATCGGAACTTATAATGGAAGCTCTAAGTACTTCAATCAAGCCATGATCAAGATTCAAAGTCATATTATTCAAGGCTCGTCTATCAAGATTGAAGATTGAAGATTGAAGACTTAGGTTTGGTTAGAATAGCTTTGTGTTTAATGGTCTTTATCCTATAAGCTCTAACCAATGCTCTCATGAACATAAGTTCTACACTCAAGTCTTGCATGTTTTCATAAACACGTTTTCAAAAGACTAAAGTTTCAAAATGATTCTCATATGTGTTCATATCTCAAAAGCCTTTGATTTCAAAGTATAAGTCTTTTAAAACGGTTTTCTAAATGCTCTTACTTGTTACATATTGAGAAAACCTTTTAGACTTCAATAGATTTCAAAAAGTGTGAAAAATCAACATCTCTCAAAGCTCAGAAGGTCGGATCATCCGAGCTTTCCTCGGATCAACTGAAGAGAAACAGAGAGTTGAACTTAATTAGTTCGGTCGACCTAAGGGTCAAGTCGGTCGACCGACCTTGGGTTAGGCTCAACCGAAGTGAGCTTCGGCCATCCGAGGTCTCTGTTCGGTCAACCGAACTCTGCGAGAACTAGCCGTTATTTGACCATTGCAGAGTCGTTTATCAGCCTATTTTGAAATGTATAAATACTCCAAAGCTATAGAATGACACATAGGCTTGCACATCAAAGTTACATTGATTTCTTATCAAGTCTAAACACCTTCAAAGTAAAATGCACTTCATTGCCATGATCTAAATCATTCAAAGGTGAATTTCAAAAGCAAGACAAAGAGTGTGCTTCATATGTTCTAAAGAGCTAAAATTCTTGTACTTCAAAGGTATCTATCTTTCACTTAGAAGAGTGAACAACCTTATTCTTAAACTATCTCAATTCCCTTTCTTAGTGATAGGGTTATTCTTGTATAAGTCCTACTTTGTGTGGGCAAATTGATAAGTCCTACTTTGTGTGGACAATTTACTCTTAGTGAGTTTTGTATTGTGGTTGTGTTGTAAAACTCTTAGTGAGTTGTCCACAAGTGTAAAATCCTTCTTAGTGCAGTTGTTGAAATCCTTGGGTGCGGCTCAAGGTAGTGGATGTAGATTTTAAGTGAATCGAACCACTATAAATCATTTGTCTTGTTGTTGGGTTTAGTTTTGCTTTTGTTCATCTTGCACAAACTTACACTAGCATTGAATAGATTCGAAAAAGTTTGCAAGATCGATTAAAACCCAATTCACCCCCCTCCCCCTCTTGTGTTTTACAATTGGTATCAGAGCCTCGTCTTCATCTTTAGCTTAACCGCTTGAAGAAAAGATTATGGCCGGTAATTCCGCATTAGCCTACCTAGAGGGGTCTTCCACCAATAGACCACCACTTTTTGATGGAAATAATTATGAGGCTTGGAAAGACCGTTTCAAGATATATGTGTGCTCCATAGATTATTCTTTATGGCATATATTTGAAGAAGGTCCTTTTGTACCTATGAAGATGGTGGATGGTGTTCAAGTGCCAAAGCCGGACAATGAGTTAAATGATGTTGAGTCCAAGAAGATGACTCAAAATTATAAGGCAATGAACATTCTTAGTTGTGCCTTGAATCCGGATGAGTACAACCGTGTCCTTGGAAGAAAATCCGCACACTCCATGTGGAAAATGCTTGAAGTTACTCATGAAAGCACAAATCAAGTCAAAGAGACAAAGTTGAATATGCTTGTTAGGGAATTTGAGCTATTCTCCATGAAGCCTAATGAATCTATCAATGAGATGAACTCAAGACTCACCAACATTGTAAATGGGTTGAGGTCTAATGGCAAGGAGTATACTTCCGGAGAAATAAATAGGAAGATTCTCAATTCTCTTCCTAAAAGTTGGGAAACAAAAGCTCTTGCCATTGAAGAAGCCAAGGACTTAAAGACATATTCAACGGAAGAACTTATTGGCTCTCTACTCACCTTCGAGATGAAGAAAAGGAAAAATGGTTCTAATAAGGGTATTGATCTTGATTCTATCATCAATCATGAAGAAGTAGAGAAATTTTTCTTAAATCTCAACAATGCAAAGTGCTTGTTAAGCCATTGGGATGAAGAAGGAAGTGAGGATGATCAAGAAGAAAATGACCCCATGTGTCTTATGGCATTTGGTAATGAGGTACATCCTTCTCCCTCTATTTCAAATTCTTATGATGATGATGATAATCATGAGGATTATCCTAATGAGCTTTTATGTGATATGTATGATCAATTAAAGAAATGTGCAAAGCAAAACAAAGATATGAAGCTTAAAATTGAATCTTTGCTTGAAGAAAGATCTAGGTTGTCTAGTGAGAACAAAAAGACATGTGATGAGGTTGATTGCTTGAAAATCGAAAATGAAAAGCTTATTGCTACATGCAACACTTCCTCTTTAAAGTATCTAGAAGCCTATGATAAAGTGTCTTCTCTTGAATGCAAACTTGTTGAGTTTGATAGTTTGAAAAACAAAGTTGTTGAGCTCACTTTACTTGTTGATAAGTTCTCCAAAGGATCAAAAGATCTTGATCATATTCTTGGTATGCAACGTGCTTCACATGATAAACATGGTCTTGGTTATATTGCTAATCATGTTGGCATTGCTAGCTCTTCTCATATTCCTAAGAATCATATTGTGAATGCTAGAACACCACATAGGCCAAATAGATCTTTTAAGCATGTTCACAAATCTTTTGAGCCATCTATTTGTTGCACTTATTGTGGAAAACATGGTCACACTTGTGTAAGATGCCATGTGAAGAAAAAGATTGAAAGGGGAGTTAAAACCATATGGAGAGTTAAGCGTACTTTAACTAACCCCCATGGACCCAAACAAAAGTGGGTACCAAAAGTTACTCTTCCCTTGAGTTTATAGGTTCTTATTAGATCAAAGGAGATGTGCTAAAAAAAGAGATTCAAAAGCACTCCTTAACACTTGGATTCTCAAAGCTCAAATGTTAATCAATTGGAGAACCAAGTTGCTTAAATGCAAAGAGCAAATCATCAAGTGATGACAAGAGCCTTAGTGTAAATCCAATATCTTCATCACTTGGTAAGAAAGCAAAGGTATCAAAATCACCTTCTCTTAACCTTTAATTAATGTGTTTAAGTGTTTTTGATATATATATTTTTATATATGCTTGCTCTTATATATGTTGCATCTCACATTCTTGAATTTTATATTTATATAGATAACCTTTAGCATGTTCTTTATTGTCCATGTTTATTTAGCTAAGGTATCTATGAGATGTAGCATATGCAACTTGATTGATTCTTGTTTTGTCATGTCATATTCATTTAAGAATCCATCTAGTTGTCTTGGTTTTTTATTTGCATGATCCTTTTGCATATTTGTGTTACTTGAGATATTGAGCTAATCATGAAGGACCTTTAAAAAGGTACCATATTTGTTCTCAAGAATTCCTTGTAGGTAACAAAGAGTTCTAAACTTCAAGAAGAAGATATGAACTACAAGGAATGCCACAAATGAGCTAAGACTCCAAGAAAATAGTCAAATGCCAAGGATTACAAGATTGTAGAGGGTTCATCAAGAAAAGAAATGTTACCCATCAATGTTGACTCTACACTTGTCATGTAAAGAAGAGGAGATTGCTTTCATCTCATCAATCAAGGATGAACAACAAAGAAAATGGAGCAATCACATGTCAACCTCTCAATGAGCTTCAAAAGATAATGATGATCATGAAAAAGATCACACAAAAGGCCTCTATGGACTTGATTGATAAAGAAGATCAACCAAAATGGTAAGAAGTCCAAGCTCAAAGAGCATTGAGGTACAATAGCTTAACTCATCCCTTGTTAGTGATCATTGTTTTGTTTTTGATCCTTTTGTGCTCAACTTATACCCCCTCCCCTCTATTATTTAGTGTCTTATGCTTTGGGGGAGTTTGTAAATGCAATGTTTAGTTTTTACTTGATCTTTATTGCATATAGGGGTGGTGTTGTGTTTATATTCTAGTCTATAGCATTAATCTTATGTGGTTGATCGTCTAGATGCTTGACTTAGGATGTAAACTCAATTGTGATCTATGCTCAATTGTTCATATTCTACATGATCACATCACTTGTTGGCTTGTTTTTCATCTTTCTTATTTTATAGCCAATATGTGTTTGTTATTTTGGGAGTTATACATGTTCATATTCTACATGTGTTCTCCTTAAATAACTTTGAAATCATATTCTTCATTTTCTTATCCTTTGTGATCTCATTATGGTTTTTGGTTAGTATTACTTTAAGAGTTGTTACACTCATTTAGCTAACCATTAACTTGTTAGAGGGATGTACTCGAAATGTCATCTTATACTTCCTCTAAATTCTTTTGGTTGTGATACATGTGCTTATCTTATGAATTCATGGTACTTTGTTAGCTATATTTTCAAACATGTTTTACAATTAGTCAATTGGTATCAAACTTGGTTTTATCTCAAATAGCTAACATCGTATGCTTGATAAACGGGGAGATTGTGCTTAAAGGTTATATTCCTTATCTCCTTTGTTTTTAGCTTAGGTTGATACTCTTGTTGAGCCATATATAACCATCTTTTGATTTATGTGTTATTATGGACTCCTTGTTTTTAGAAATCAACCAAGCCTATTCATAGTCAATCCTTCTTCAAAATGATTTTTGGTCTTTAGGATTGATCATTTGGTTCTTATTTTATCAATCTATTAGACCATCAAGATTCTCCATGGTATTTAAGTTCTTT
This sequence comes from Vinca minor, assembly GCA_026122235.1. Taxonomy (NCBI): domain Eukaryota; kingdom Viridiplantae; phylum Streptophyta; class Magnoliopsida; order Gentianales; family Apocynaceae; genus Vinca; species Vinca minor. The sequence goes on from JAOCZM010000253.1 coordinate 55,182, forward strand.
TGTATATGGGAGAATTCTTAAATTTCATCAAGCTTCTCCACAATTTTAATCTTATTCATCTTTACTTTTCGTTAAAAGGCATTTCAAATATTCTTCAATGAAGAGGAGTAAATGCTTTTCTTATTGGCGCTCTGATATCCCTTTTTGATTTTGACAAAAAGGGGGAGAGTTTTTAGAGTTGCAAATGTGCCAAGAGAAGTAATTTACAAAAGGAGAAAGCTTAGAACTTGCAAAATGGGAGAGATAAGGGATTCTTTAATATAGGGGGAGTAGAATATTTTTTTCAAAACATCTACTTGCCTGGATCTTCAATATCCTTATCTCATGCATTCATATTTATTTGCTTTAAAGCTTTATTTTTTTTGCATATTATTCCCATTTGCATCAATGTTTTGTCATCATCAAAAAAGGGGAGATTGTTAGCCCGAAGGGCAAAATATCCTATGTTGTTTTGATGATAACAAACCATTGATAGTTCTAATGTTTGTGTGAGCATGTTCTTTATAATAGGATCCTTAGCACTCACATCAACATTGATGAAAATGGTAAGTTGGCTTCTTGTGTAAACTAAGGTATGTGTATTACACACAAGAAAGCTACATATGATGGAAGGAAGGAGGAAATGAGGTTGGTAGGGAAATAGGGCTCTTCTAAGAGTCCCTAGATGCATATGGCAAAAAGAAGTTATCATGCTAGTGCTTTTGTCTTCTTGGTTTTATCTTTTAAGCACTAGTCATTGTTCTTAATTGATCTTTGTCTTTTTGCCATGCTTCCTTGTTCTTAAATTGTCCATATTCTATCTTATTGCATCAAAGTTTGTCATAATCAAAAAGGGGGAGATTGTAAGCCCTAAGGGCGAACGAACTCGGTTTTTGATAATGGACAAACACTTGATGTTGTTTCTAACGTTTTATATCTTTGTGATAGAATATCGGAACTTATAATGGAAGCTCTAAGTACTTCAATCAAGCCATGATCAAGATTCAAAGTCATATTATTCAAGGCTCATCTATCAAGATTGAAGATTGAAGACTTAGGTTTGGTTAGAATAGCTTTGTCTTTAATGGTCTTTATCCTATAAGCTCTAACCAATGCTCTCATGAACATAAGTTCTACACTCAAGTCTTGCATGTTTTCATAAACACGTTTTCAAAATGCTAAAGTTTCAAAATGATTCTCATATGTGTTCATATCTCAAAAGCCTTTGATTTCAAAGTATAAGTCTTTTAAAACGGTTTTCTAAATGCTCTTACTTGTTACATATTGAGAAAACCTTTTAGACTTCAATAGATTTCAAAAAGTGTGAAAAATCAACATCTCTCAATGCTCAGAAGGTCGGATCATCCGAGCTTTCCTCGGATCAACCGAAGAGAAACAGAGAGTTGAACTTAATTAGTTCGGTCGACCAAGGCTTAGTTCGGTCGACCTAAGGGTCAAGTCGGTCGACCGACCTTGGGTTAGGCTCAACCGAAGTGAGCTTCGGTCATCCGAGGTCTCTGTTCGGTCAATCGAACTCTGCGAGAACTAGCCGTTATTTGACCGTTGCAGAGTCGTTTTTCAGCCTATTTTGAAATGTATAAATACTCCAAAGCTATAGAATGACACATAGGCTTGCACATCAAAGTTACATTGATTTCTTATCAAGTCTAAACACCTTCAAAGTAAAATGCACTTCATTGCCATGATCTAAATCATTCAAAGGTGAATTTCAAAAGCAAGACAAAGAGTGTGCTTCATATGTTCTAAAGAGCTAAAATTCTTGTACTTCAAAGGTATCTATCTTTCACTTAGAAGAGTGAACAACCTTATTCTTAAACTATCTCAATTCCCTTTCTTAGTGATAGGGTTATTCTTGTATAAGTCCTACTTTGTGTGGGCAAATTGATAAGTCCTACTTTGTGTGGGCAATTTACTCTTAGTGAGTTTTGTATTGTGGTTGTGTTGTAAAACTCTTAGTGAGTTGTCCACAAGTGTAAAATCCTTCTTAGTGGAGTTGTTGAAATCCTTGGGTGCGGCTCAAGGTAGTGGATGTAGATTCTAAGTGAATCGAACCACTATAAATCCTTTGTCTTGTTGTTGGGTTTAGTTTTGCTTTTGTTCATCTTGCACAAACTTACACTAGCATTGAATAGATTCAAAAAAGTTTGCAAGATCGATTAAAACCCAATTCACCCCCCTCCCCCCCCCTCTTGTGTTTTACAAAAGGGATTCTATAGAGAATACTACAGAGATCCTTGCAGCTCCACATGCCTAATGTCATGGGAAGTAGAATAAGGTATCAGTTGGGCCTTGGTAGAAGAGGACTCCAACAATGCGGGGACCATAATCCTTAAGTACATTCCATCATATTTTGGGCATGTTGCATATGCTATTTGGGAAGGCCAGGTACACACTATTTAGATTTTCCATTCTAAGCTTAATTTGATAAAATACCTTTAAATACTTATTAATTTATTATTTATATATTTAGGAGTGGGGGGTATTGGAAATGCAGACTCGGGAGGTCTCTTCGTTCTGGACTCATATTGTGAGGGATCCTACTGTAACACAATTCGTGATGAACTCCGGAGTTACTTGTTTAAAGACCATGATGATGCATTGATTTGAGCATTTGTGGATAAGTGGCAACCTGATACAAACAATTTCAGCATGCCTTAGAGTGAGATGAATATTACCCTACATATATGATGGTTTATCAAATTCTTGGGGTATCTACTACGAGTGAGTGACGCGAGAAATACCGTAATATGATATATATTTTATTGCATTGGAGTTGAGTTTGAGTCATTAAAGGAAGAACTTAATAGGCATAACCTGTCTAGATCAATGTTGAGACGTCAGGGATGCCTGGATATGCCCCTTCTAACGGCACCGCGAAACTATTTATGTGCCACTTGTTGGGGACAATAATTTTCATTGACAGGTCTGGGGACAAAGTCCCATGGAGGTACTGGGGTGTTTGATAAACCTTGGTGGTGTCAGACAATTTTCTTGGAGAGTCGCAACACTCATTTAGATGTATCGACGACTTTAAATGGCGTCCAAGGCGGAATACAAATCCATTGGTGGATGTTTGACTCTCCTCTAGGTAAATTCCCTCGACACTTTCCTTCTACTAGTTTTTCCTCTTGTTATCAATTTTTTTTTTTTTAATCTAATGTCGACTTAGGCATGGGTACACACATATTTTCTTGATTTTGTCTCGGTAGATATGAGAACTCTAGTTTGGACTTTGGATAGGCCTTGGGCCACGAGGTTTATGACACGGAGGTCCTAGATTGGGGATTTGCAACACCTCAAGTCGTTTCGCAGGCAGCTGGATGACATTCATTTCTCATCCACAAGGCTTTTATGTCAATGTTATAATGTATTCTGATGAAGAACCGTGAGGTACTAAGTACCAAAAGGTTCGACAGCGTAATTTGTGTCGGATCTTTCTCTAATTCTCGAACTAGTTTCTAGGGAATTTAATCAACGCAACGCTAAGGAAGGCTAATTAACAATGGAGGCTGAAACACCACAACAAGAGAAACTAAACTTGTTGATACAGTAACTCAAAGATGAATGAATTCTTAAAAGAAGTTCATACACGAGAAGCTAAGGAATAACCTTACCAAAATATCAATATCTCTAACGTACCTTTACATCTTGGCCGAACCCTCCATTAAATAGAGTAATAATTCGGTTACAAGCAACAACAAATAAGAGTCCTTGAAGAAGTAGGACTCTTGAACAAACAACTTGCTATCAAGTAAAACACATGTTAAAATAGGCGGCTATTCTAGAATAAGCTAACAAACTTATGAAGAGTCCTAGTTGCATTAGGACTCTTAATAACCAACTAACTAACACATGGACAACATGTCCTTTATTATAGCAACTACTTGCTATTACACGCCTAACATAATGATTAAAGTAAGTAACAAAGCTGGAAAATAATTAAAGTCTAGCGTAGACTTTAATTGTACAAAGGCTAAAATGCCCTTTAATTTCATCCCAATTCTGGCCAGATTTTGGATCAGGTTGCGCGACGGTTTCGGACACCAAGATGGCAGAATCTGATCTTGTGGTCTTCATAGAGGTTGTATATCTGCCTCTTATCTTTAATATGAAATTGGAATCAGGTTCATTGGATACATATATCGAAAGTTATGATCATTATACCAAACTGTCGCAAAGCTGTCCATCGGCTTGTAAGATTACTAAAATGCCCTTCTTAGCCTCTTTGCTTGATAGGGCCTAATTGCATACTCGTGAAACTTGAGAGGCTGCCTTGTACTTTATATTCTATGTGTAACTTAGCATCCTCTTTGTACTTTAATATACGAACCAATGATGTAGTTATTCTATTCATGTTCCTCGTTCTAAGCCTCATCATTGGTCTATATATGTGATCCCTTGAATTGGGGAACCTCGAGGTTGTTACCGTATCATCCCCTCCCCCTTGAAAAGCTTGATTCGTCCTCGAATCATCATCACAATCAGCTTCATAATCTGAAAAATTATTAAAAGGGAGCAAGTTAGAAATATAGAAAGTAGAATGTTCACCGTAATTACCTTTTAAAGATACTTTATGGAGGTTGTCCCAAAAGAATTGTATCTCTTCCTTCTCAATTGCATTTAATGGGGCAGCAAGCTTGCAAAAATCATGAACAAAATGTTTGTAAATGCTTGCTAACTCATATGATGAATGCATTTGAATTGCACTAGTTGTTCGCGGTCATTCCTCCATTGCATTAACTTTTTCCCAATTAACTTCAATACCTTGAAAACTCATGATGTAACTAAGAAGGTTAATAAAATTAGTGTAATAAATATAATTTCCCATCTTAGCATACAAGGTTTGCGTATTTATAATAGTAAAAACAGCCCTAAGATGTTTACTAAAACGCTCTCAGTTTTCACTATAAATAAATATATTATCAAAGCAAGAAATCGGATGTCTATACTTAAAAGTTATGTGATTAATATTTGGACTATCCGTATATATTCTAAAAGTCCCCTCATGCTTTAGTACCATATTTCCCGGATTAAAATAAGGACTTAAAGACTTACTTAACTCCTTCTTTGCACGAATTAACTCACCTTAGGTTTGAATTTTCTTATTTGTACCCGAAGAGGGTTTATACCTTTCACGGTTTTAAAGGCTAATAAGTAACCTTCTCGGCAACTCCTTAGGGAAGGTTTCATGAAACTTCTGAAAAATAGCAAGACTAGATGTAGAAAAAGATGTTAGAGTAAAAAAAGTGTTAGTAAAAAGGTTCCTTGCGTTCCTTTCAAATCTAACAAAACAACAAGTTGTTTTGCTTGAATTTCCCTATCTACCTTTCCGGGATTAATGAATAAACACTCTTTTCTCTCTTTTTGTGAGCTTGCCTTTTTTCTCACTAAGCTCGCGGCTTTTGTATCCTTTTTTCCCTCGAATTTTACCTCATGGATAGGATCACTCGTTTCTTTTCTCTCTCGCTCTTTTTTCTCCTCTAAAACAGCCCTTTCGGCTTCTTCTTCACTTATCCTCGATCCATCATCCAATTTTATCATTATACTCTTGTTAGGGCAGTCCATAGAAAAGTGTCCTTTGCCCCTACATTTAAAACATTCCCGAACAAGATCTGGAGTAGAATTTACCCTCGTATTGGCCGAATTGGTTGGATTTTGTGACCTTGCTGCCTCAAACTGACCCGTGGCTGTTTTTGCACCATTTATGACCTCTTTACCCTTGCTTTGGCTCGGCAAAACAGTGGAAAAATTCTAGGACAGATTCGGCTTCTCCCCAGCTTGGAAAGTTTCCATTTTGGTCCTTGAACTCTTTTCTTTTTGCTTTCTTACAAAACGTTGCATCATCACCGCTTTCATCTCATCCCATGTTTCAACTTCTCGTTGTCCAACTCTAACCCTTGTTTTGACTTCTCTATCCCACCAAATAGAAGCATATCCGCAAAATTCCATGGCTGCCAATTTCACTTTCTTTTTCTCGGAATAATTATGGATAGCAAAAACATGGTTAGCTTTACGAATCCAGTCTAAAAACAATTCGGGATCATTTGTACCTTCGAAAGACGGAATCTTTGGCTTTATTGAACCAAGATTGTTGTCATAACGCTGATTTTGAAGCTTTAAGGCTTCCATTCATCTTGCCATATCCGCCATCATTGTATATAACCGTTCCGGATCGAAGGTTTCACTTTTCTTTGATGGAGATCCCTGAAAATACATGTTTATAATGCAAGAAAAACACTCAAAAAACGTTAGATAGTAAAGAAAGATTCACTCTTTATTCCAACACCCGTACAGAACTTCAAACTCTAGATTAAAAAATGGGTTCCTAACTTGTTGCGTTGACACAAAGCTGAAAAATAAGGCAAGAAATCCTATCTTTGCCCTAAACGAAAAGCTTTAGAAAGAAAAAGATGAAGAAACAAAATCCTAATTGAGAATGGAAACCGGTTCTTGATGATCTTGATCTTCTTGATTTTCTTGATGTTTCTTGATTCGGATGAACAGTAATCTGTGAACAGTACCTTTACCTTCTTGAATTTTCCCTTACCTTTGGCCGAAAGATATCAAAGAATGAGGCGCCTACTCTATCAATTCTTGATGTATAAGGATGTTTAAACACGGTTCAAATTAAAGGAGGAACGTTTGCCAATTCTTGGACGTGGCGTCTACGCTATCAATCCAAGAAGTTTGCATATGGCTTTATAGTTCGCTATTCAATTTATATTAACTCGACTGTCAATTTCTTTACACCGAGAGGTTTTTAAAATCAGCTGCTTTATATATATATTATATAATGTTTTTTATGATTTTCTGTCAATTCTGCAAACCAGAAAAAATTTATGAAAAACGATAAAGGTACACCGAGAATAGAGATGAACTTTTTGCTCTGATACCACCTGATAAAGAACCGTGAGGTACTAAGTACCAAAAGGTTCGACAGCGTAATTTGTGTCGGATCTTTCTCTAATTCTCGAACTAGTTTCTAGGGAATTTAATCAACGCAACGCTAAGGAAGGCTAATTAACAATGGAGGCTGAAACACCACAACAAAAGAAACTAAACTTGTTGATACAGTAACTCAAAGATGAATGAATTCTTAAAAGAATTTCATATACGAGAAGCTAAGGAATAACCTTACCAAAATATCAATATCTCTAACGTACCTTTACATCTTGGTAGAACCCTCCATTAAATAGAGTAATAATTCGGTTACAAGCAACAACAAATAAGAGTCCTTGAAGAAGTAGGACTCTTGAACAAACAACTTGCTATCAAGTAAAACACATGTTAAAATAGGCGGCTATTCTAGAATAAGCTAACAAACTTATGAAGAGTCCTAGTTGCATTAGGACTCTTAATAACCAACTAACTAACACATGGACAACATGTCCTTTATTATAGCAACTACTTGCTATTACACGCCTAACATAATGATTAAAGTAAGTAACAAAGCTGGAAAATAATTAAAGTCTAGCGTAGACTTTAATTGTACAAAGACTAAAATGCCCTTTAATTTCGTCCCAATTCTGGACAGATTTTGGATCAGGTTGCGCGACGGTTTCGGACACCAAGATGGCAGAATCTGATCTTGTGGTCTTCATAGAGGTTGTATATCTGCCTCTTATCTTTAATATGAAATTGGAATCAGGTCCATTGGATACATATATCGAAAGTTATGACCATTATACCAAACTGTCGCAAAGCTGTCCATCAGCTTGTAAGATTACTAAAATGCCCTTCTTAGCCTCTTTGCTTGATAGGGCCTAATTGCATACTCGTGAAACTTGAGAGGCTGCCTTGTACTTTATATTCTATGTGTAACTTAGCATCCTCTTTGTACTTTAATATACGAACCAATGATGTAGTTATTCTATTCATGTTCCTCATTCTAAGCCTCATCATTGGTCTATTTATGTGATCCCTTGAATTGGTCTAATGTAGTTAAGATATAGACCCCCTTCCCCCCCCCCCCAATAAGGTGGTATCCCTGTAGACAATAATTTATTTGAAGAAAAAGAAAAAGAAGAAGTGTCGAAAGTGGAAGAGAGTGATGAGAAGGAAAACAACAAAAATATGTCTCTTGAGTTCGATAGAATTATCGAGGTGGATTATGTGGTAGAAATTGGTTTGCTGTATGGTGTGGATGACCAGAGAAACGAGAATGGACTTGGTAAAAAATTTGAGTTATCAAATCAAGATTTGCTTTCATTCTTTGATGATGAATATTGTGATAAGGATGCTAAAATTAATCGAAATATATGGAATGATTCAAGAGGAATGTATAAAGCAAGAAAGTTTGAGTTGGATACTTTTAATCTTTTGGAGTCATATGTTGTTCAAGAGAATGGAACATCTTCCACCATAAAAGATGCATTGAGTCTTCAAGATTCACTAAAGATTAATGGTTGGATTAACAATTCTGATAGCCGTCAAATTGAAATTTTATTTGATAAAAATATGTAATTTTTATAGATTCCGTTCGAGTGGATTGTGTCCTTTCAACTAAGACTGGACTTGACTTGAACGATGAATCAGAATCGGTGAATATGATCGATTTCTTTGATAAAGCCGAAGTTGAATTTGAATGGGTGAATATGATTTATTTCTTTGATAAGGCTGAAGTTGAATATGAATGGGTGAATATGATTGATTTCTTTGATAAAGATGAGTTAGTAACAAAGTTGTTTGGGAAGTACAACGTTTTTTCTTCATCTACCTATTCGGAATCTACTTCACAATAACTCTTCAAAATGCCGATCTTACTCTTTGAGAAGAAATGTTCGACTCCTACAAAATCTATAAAAAACTTCATTTTTTTTCCATCAGAGCCATTTAAATATTTCTTCAAAGTGGTATCAGAGCTAGTGTTGTGTGATAGATCCCGATGGTTAAGTGTTGTCCAGTTTTTATCTTTGATGGAAAAAATAATTTTGATATGTGGCGACAACATATGCAAAATTACTTTGAAAGTCTTAAAGTTTGGAATATTATCGAAGAAGGTTTTGAAGAACCTCTTTCCAACAACCAAATGACTGATGAAAATGCGAAGAAAATGTGGGAAATGTCTTTGTAAGGCACAACATCGGTATCAAGGTAGCATTAGATGTTTCAAGACAATTTGTCTATGTTGAATCGGCAAAGGATATTTGGACTCATTTAATGACTTCATATGGGTATCAAAGACATTTAAATATTTCTTCAAAGTGGTATCAGAGCTAGTGTTGTGTTATAGATCCCCGATGTTTGAGTGTATGTCAAGTTTTATCTTTGATGGCAAAAATAATTTTGATATGTGGCGACAACATATATATAATTTTGGTGGTTGGTGGTGAGTGGTGGAGTCCAAACACAAAGATCAAATCTCACAAAACTACGGAGAGGAACAGACAATATTCTATGCATCAACTCTAAAATTCATAAGGATCAATAATACTAATCACACCACAATTCTACTCCACACCACACTCAAAGCCACCCAGAATACGTAGACAACTCTCTTATTTATATAGGAGTCGAACCCTAATAGAATCTCTAAGATATCTACAAAATATAATCTGACTAGGATACTACTAAAGCAAACCTAATACAATAAGACTAGTAATTACAAAAATTAAATATTCTCCTAAATAGTAATAAGCTTGATTTAATAATTCCAACATTGACAATAAATCTGGTCTAATTCCATCACAAGAAAAAATCTCCATTGCAACTTCTTTTGATGTGAATAATTTGTGAACACCAATTTAGAAGTAACTTCCTTCTTCAAAATGGGAGACGAAAAAACCTTGTACTTCCCAAACAACTTTGTTACTAACTCCTCCTTATCAAAGAAATCAATCATATTCACCCATTCAGATTCAACTTCAGCCTTACCAAAGAAATCAATCATATTCATTAAAAATTTCTTCAACTCAAAAAATTGGTCTACACTCCATTTTTTGACTCTATGTGATTCCATACATCTTTCATTTTTTTCAAAAGATCTTTCCTTTGTTTACCTTTTTTATTTTTGAAAATTTTGGAAATTTGAAAAGTAAGGTTAATTGGAACAATTGGTCTCCATTTTTTTTTATTTAATTTTTTTTGTCCCATGTATTTCTTTTTCAAATTATTTTGTCCCCAATAATTTTCAAGCAAAATTTTGTAGTCCTTCCGTCCAATTTTATTTATTTTTCTGTTAAAATAAAGCATGTGAGTTTCACATGACCTATTTTCAAGGTAAAATAGGCAACATATGATATTTTTCATTAACATTTTTTTTAAGGAAATTGTAATATCATTAATCGATATTAGAAATTACGTTAGGGAGGTGGAATTCCGATGGATCTCCTACCCTTTGAAAAGAAGCTAGAACATTACTTGGCTTAAGGGCATAGAAAATTCTATGGAATATATTTCCTAATATGCGCATTACTATGCCCTTACAAACAGACTCTATAACCCAAAGAACAAAACTGGGGTCCCATTCAAACCAGATGTCTTCCACAATTACCAGATATCTTAACTGCAAACTTTCAAAACTCATAAAAATAGGAGGGGAGATCAGCTGAAAACTGCACTGTGTAGTGAGCCAGCGACCACGCCAGATACGAACAGAACGTCCGCTCCCGATCCTTCATCTGAAGCCATGTTGTAGAAAATCTCTAGCTCGAGGGATGCTTCTTCTAGTTCGAGACGGTAGTCCCAATTGTTTGCTTACATAAAAAATTGAAGTAAATCCTAACTTATAAGATGAAATAAAACCTAAAACTAACATGATATTGATCATGAAGTCTGCAAACGACTTTATTATGAAAAAGAAAAAAATATGTAAAAAAGCGAGTCATACATAAGAGGCACGCTAAGTCATGAATTATCCAGGAGTTGTGAAGTCCCGAACAATTCCAGAGCAAGCAATTCATGGGCCTTGGCGGGGCCGGCTCGCGACCTCCACCTTACCCTGTTTAACGGCAGGAGCCCCCGTTGGGGAATCAACGTAAATAGCAAAAGAGACTAAAAAAGGGCCAACATAGTCAGAAGCGAAAATATGCTTCCAATTCAAAGTGTCAATAATATTGTGGCCTACAAAGTCGAAATCCCTAGAGTTTAGGCCATCATGGACAGGCCCAGCTAAAAAAGTAACCCCATGCACCAGGCCTATCTCAGCCAAGCCAACCATGTAGTAACCAGTTTGCCCAGCAAAGACCAAGCCCATAGTAGAGCCTTGCAGCCCACCAATCTCCTGGCCCGTAACATAAGCCTTAGACTTACCAAACTCTAGGCTAATCCACGTGTCAATAACCCTACCCGGTTAAAAAATCTCCACTGCAATCCAACACCCTCTTACAACCTGTCAACCCGAAACTGGAAGCTCACCATCACTTGTCTCCTTCTTCATCTCCGGTGACCCACGACGTTGCTCTGCCAAACGCCCGCTCACCGTAGCCTTAACTCCTGATGAAGAACCGCAAGGTTCGACTTAAGTTGAGCCCGATCTTTCTTCAATTCTCGAACTAGTTTCTATGGGAATTTAATCAACGCAACTCTAAGGGAAGGTTAATTAACAATGGAGGCTGAAACACCACAACTAGAGAAACAAGCTAGTTGATACAGTAACTCAAGAATGAATGAATTTCTATCCAGAAGTTCAAACACGAGAAGCTAAGGAATAACCTTACCAAAATATCAATATATCTAACGTAAGTATTATAATGGCCGAAATCTCCCTTAAGTAAGGTTGAGATTTCGATTTACAACCAAATAAAGAAATAAGAGTCCTTAAAGGATTAAGACTCTTGAAAACAAATAAGAGTCCTTGAAGAAGTAGGACTCTTGAATAACAACTTGCTATCAAGTAACTAACTAACAATAAAATTGGCGGCTAGATTAGATTCTAACTACCAAATCTATGAAGAGTCCTAGTTGCATTAGGACTCTTTATTAACTAACTAACTAACACATGGACAACATGTCCTTTATTAAATAACACGGCTGGAATATGAAATAACAATACTAAAAATAGTTAAAGTCTAGAATAGTCTAGAATAGGCTAGAATAGACTTTAATATGTAAAAAAGACTAAAATGCCCTTTTAGCCACTTTGCTTGGTTGAGCCGTGTTGAACACTTGTAAAACTTAAGAGGGTGAATTGAATGTCTTCTTCTAGTTGAAGATTAGTTTCCTCTTTAGTTTTAATACTTCGGATCAATGATGATACTTTGTCAATTGTCATCTTTGCCCTTGATCTTGTAATTGGTCCTTGAAGGTTCTTTAAGGGATCTTTGGAGTAGGGCTGCCCTTGGTATGATCTCGTATCATCCCCTCCCTCTTGAAAAGCATGATTCGTCCCCGAATCATCTTCCTGATCAGCTCCATAGTCTACATCAAGGTCAAAAGGAGATAAGTCAGAAACGTTAAAAGTAGAATGAACGCCATACTTACCTTTGAGATCTATTTTGTATGCATTATCATTGATCTTTGAAATAACTTGGAATGGTCCATCTCCTCTCGGATGCAATTTACTTTGTCTTTCCTTTGGAAATCTATCTTTTCTAAGATGTAACCAAACCCAATCTCCAACTTCAAAACAAAGTTGCTTTCGGCCTTTGTTGACTTGTTTTGAAGTTTGTGCATTTTTCTTCTTAATGCTCTCGGAAACATGTTGATGAAGTTGTTGTATATATTCTGCCCTAGAATCACCTTCTACATTATAATACTCATCAACAGGTAAAGAAATTAGATCCAACGGGGTTAAGGGATTAAAGCCATAAACAATTTCAAATGGAGAATTATTCGTAGTAGAATGTAAAGTTCTATTGTAAGCAAATTCAGCAATAGGTAAACATTCTTCCCACCTTGTTAAGTTCTTTGAAATTAAAGCTCTAAGTAACACCCCTAAAGTTCTATTTGTTACCTCCGTTTGGCCATCGGTTTGGGGATGGCTAGATGTTGAAAATAGCAATTTAATCCCCAATTTACTCCATAATGTCTTCCAAAAGTAACTCAAGAACTTTACGTCCCTATCACTTACTATGGTTCTCGGAATCCCATGAAGCCACACCACCTCTTTTAGGAATAAATTCGCCACATGACTTGCATCATTTGTTTTCCTACAAGGAATAAAGTGCGACATTTTAGAAAAATGATCTACGACAACCAAGATACTATCATTACCTATTTGAGATCTCGGCAAGCCTAAGATAAAATCCATGGATAAGTCAATCCAAGGTGAAGAGGGAATGGGTAAAGGCATGTATAATCCATGAGCTTTGCTTGTACTTTTAGCCTGTTTACATTTAATGCAAAGTTCACATATTTTTCTAACATCTTGTCTCATTTTAGACCAATAAAAGTGTTCTTGTAAAATATCGAAAGTTTTAAGAACACCAAAATGACCCATTAAACCGCCACAATGTGCTTCCCTAACAATTAATTCTCTAATAGAACATGAAGGAATACACAATCTATTGTTTTTAAACAAGAAATCTTCCAAACTATAATATGAATTTTGAGCCGAGAGCTCACATTGAGCATATAAATCTGAAAATTCTGAATCATCCTTATATAATGCTTTGATATGATCAAACCCAAGTAATTTAGCATGCATTAAAGAAAGTAAAGTATATCTTCTAGAGAGAGCATCGGCAACGATGTTTTCTTTACCTTTCTTGTATTTTATGATGTAAGGAAAAGTATCGATAAAAGAAACCCACCTTGCATGTCTTTTATTCAACTTACTTTGGCCTTTAAGATACTTGATTGACTCGTGATCGGTATGAATGACAAATTCTCTTGCGATCAAATAGTGTTGCCAAGTCTCCAAGGCTCGAACAATGGCATATAGTTCTTTATCATAAGTAGGATAATTAAGCTGAAGCATTGCTTAATTTCTCACTAAAATATGCTAAAGGCTTACCTTGTTGTTGCAAAACAGCCCCCTATACCTAAACCCGAAGCATCACATTCAACTTCAAACATTAAATCAAAATTAGGTATAACTAAAATGGGAGAACAAGTAAGTAATTGTTTCATCTTCTCAAAACATTCCTCTTGCGGCTTGTCCCAAAAAAATGAGACATCCTTCTTCATTACTTCATTTAATGGGGCAGCCATCGTGCTAAAATCACGAATAAAACACCTATAAAAGCTTGCTAACCCATAAAACGATCTAACTTGTGTCACACTTGTTGGTCTCGGCCATTCTTGAATGGCTTGTATTTTAACCGGATCAACACAAATACCTTGAGAACTAACTATATAGCCAAGAAAGTTAACCGAATTAGTGCAAAAAACACATTTTTCAAGTTTAGCATATAAGGTTTCTTCTCTTAAAATAGTAAAAAACAGCTTTAAGATGTTCTAGATGCTCCTCTAAGCTTTTACTATAAACAAGAATATCATCGAAATAAACTACAACAAACTTGCCAAAACAGTGTCTAAATATGTAGTTCATTAATCTCATGAAAGTACTAGGTGCATTAGTAAGACCAAAAGGCATAACAATCCATTCATATAATCCATATTTAGTCTTAAAAGCAGTTTTCCATTCATCACCTTCTTTCATTCTAATTTGGTGATAGCCTTGAGTTAAATCAATTTTAGAAAATATCAAAGCGCCACTTAACTCATCTAGCATATCATCTAAGCGAGGAATTGGATGTCTATATTTAATAGTTATTTTATTAATATCACGACAATCCGTACATAATCTGAAAGTTCCTTCTCTTTTAGGTACTAAAATGACAGGACTAGCACAAGGACTTAAAGATTCTCTTACCTGCTCCTTTTCAAGGAGTAAATCGACTTGCCTTTGTATTTCTCGGGTCTCATCCGGATTGGCTCGGTAGGCGGCCCGGTTTGGCAAACTTGCTTCCCGGAATGAAGTCGATTTGATGCTCGATTCCTCGAATCGAGGCAGCCCCTCGGCAATTCCTTGGGAAATACATCTTGGAATTCCTTCAAAAGATCAAAAGCAAGACTAGGAAGAGAAGATGATGTTAGATTAAAAGAAAAATTATTAGAAGGGGAGAGACCTTTCGGTTTCTCGGAATACCAACAAAACAAGGGGTTGTTTTGCTCGTATTGCCCTATCTACCTTTCCTTGACTTGTAAACAAACACTCTTTTCTCTCTTTGATGGAACTTTCCTTTTGTCTCACTAAGTTCACGGCTTTTACCTCATTTTTCCTCTCGGTTTTTACCTCAAGGGTCGGGACACTCGGCTTTTTCCCCTCACTCTCTTTTCTTTGCTTTTCTCTCTTCTCTCTATTGATGGCCATTTGTTTATGAATCTCACAAGCTGCATTTAAAGATAAAGGAATTAGTTTAAACTTTACATCATCTTTTTGAAGCACATATGTATTTTCTCTACCCATGTGATTTGCACTTCGATCGTATTGCCATGGCCTTCCCAATATTATGTGACTTGCAGTCATCGGGACTACATCACATAGAACCGAGTCCTTATATCTCCCGATCTCGAACTCTATCTCAACTTGCTTATCTACCTTGATTTCACCATTATTATTCAACCACGATAATTTATAAGGCATAGGATGTGCCTTACATGGTAAATCAAGTGCAGAAACCATATCATAAGAGCAAACATTTGTACAACTTCCATTATCAGTAATGACTAAAACAGATTGACCTTTTACCTCACATTTGATTTGGAAGAGATTACTTCTATGTTGGTGAAGATCATCCAAAGGTTGAGAATAAAGAAGTTTCCGTGTAACCAAAATGTTCCCACTACCCGAATCCTCCTCATATTGCTCGGTTTCTTCCTCCAAATCGGGTGTCTCGGCTTCTTCATCACTTACCCACGATCCATCGTCCAACATTATCATTGTATGCTTTGTAGGTCAGTCCCTAGCAATATTTCCTTTGCCCCTACATTTAAAGCATTCACGAGGCACAATTGGAGTCGAATTTACCTTTGTATTGCCCGGATTTGATGTGTTTTGAGACCTTGCTGCCCCAAACTATCCCGGGGCTGTTTTGCCCTCATAAAATACCTCTTTTCCTTTGTTTTGGTTCGGCAAAATAGTAGAAAATTGCTGAGTTGAATTCGGCTTCCTCCAAGCTTGGAAAGTTGTCAGTTTTGCATTTAAACCCTTCTCCTTTTGGTGCCTTTCAATTTGCTCAGCAAAATATAACATATCAGTAATATTATCAAGGTTAGCACGTTCTACCTTCATCCGGATTTTGTCATTGAGGCCAGCCAAGAATCGAGCCATTGTTGCCTCATCACTTTCACAAATATCGGCGCGAATCATTGCAATTTCCATGGCTTTGTAGTATTCATCGACGGATTTATCGCCTTGCTTTAATCTTTGTAGACGGTTGTAAAGTTCCCTTAAGTAGTTTAAAGGAACAAAACGTCGTTTCATAACCGCTTTCATCTCAACCCAAGTGGAAATTTTCGGTTGTTCCACTTTTGCCCTTGTTGCGGATTCTTTGTCCCACCAAATGGATGCATATCCATAAAACTCCATGGCTGCTAACTTTACTTTCTTTTCTTCCGAATAGTTATAAACAGCAAAAACATGGTTAATTTTACGAATCCAATCTAAAAATAGTTCGGGATCATTTGTACCTTCAAAAGGGGGAATCTTGGTCTTGATGGAACCAAGATTGGCATCAATTTGTTGAATGTAATCCCCTCTTCTCGGCTGAAATATCGGATTGTTGTTAAACCGATTTGCTTGAATTGCCGGATTTGCCACATTTACCCTCGGCAATTGTGGTGCCCTTGGCGGTTCCATGTTCTCAACCCTTTGATCATAAATCTCGGCATTGTCTTGTTGAAGACGTTGCTGATTTGCAATTTGTTGAACATTATTATTTGTTGCGGCCATTTGTCCTTGCATTGAATCCATTCTTCCCGACATCTCCGCCATCATTTGAAGTAACTTTTCCATATCAGAAATTTCACCTTTCTTTGATGGAGATCCTTCAAAATACATTGTTATAAGATAAGAAAAACAAAAGAAAACACTCAAAAACGTTAGATAGCAAAGAAAGTTTCACTCTTTATTCCAACACTGCTCGTATAGAACTTCAAACTCTAGATTTAAAGAATGGGTTCCTAACTTGTTGCGTTGACACAAGGCTGGAAAATAAGGAAAGAAATCCTATCTTTGACCTAAACAAAAAGCTTTTAGAAAGAAAAAGATGAAGAACAAGTCCTAATCGAGAAAAGAAACCGGTTCTTGATGATGTTCTTGATGTTCTTGATTTTCTTGATCTTCTTGTTTGCTTGAATTTTCCCTTGATTTTGGCCGAAGTTATCAAGGAGTGAAGCGGGGTTGCTTTCAATACTTGATTTATGGTATTGTTTCGGCTAAAACAAAAACAAGGAGGAACGTTTGCCAATTCTTGGACGAAGCTGTTGCTTTCGCTTGATCAAGAAGTTTGCTATCGGGCTTTATAGTTCGCTATTCAATCTATACTAACTTGGCTGCCAATTTCTTTACACCAAGAGGCTTTTTTCTTTATGACAATCGGCTGCCAATTTCTTTTTTATGCCGTGGCTTTTTTTTGTGTTTTTTTTTGTCAATCTAGCAAACAAGAAAAAAAAATTGTGCGTAGGGGTACACCGGGAATTGGAGAAGAACCTTTTGCTCGATACCACTCGATGAAGAACCGCAAGGTTCGACTTAAGTTGAGCCCGGTCTTTCTTCAATTCTCGAACTAGTTTCTATGGGAATTTAATCAACGCAACTCTAAGGGAAGGTTAATTAACAATGGAGGTCGAAACACCACAACTAGAGAAACAAGCTAGTTGATACAAGAACTCAAGAATGAATGAATTTCTATCCGTAAGTTCAAACACGAGAAGCTAAGGAATAACCTTACCAAAATATCAATATATCTAACGTAAGTATTATAATGGCCGAAATCTCCCTTAAGTAAGGTTGAGATTTCGGGCTACAACCAAATAAAGAAATAAGAGTCCTTAAAGGATTAAGACTCTTGAAAACAAATAAGAGTCCTTGAAGAAGTAGGACTCTTGAATAACAACTTGCTATCAAGTAACTAACTAACAATAAAAGTGGCGGCTAGATTAGATTCTAACTACCAAATCTATGAAGAGTCCTAGTTGCATTAGGACTCTTTATTAACTAACTAACTAACACATGGACAACATGTCCTTTATTAAATAACACGGCTGGAATATGAAATAACAATACTAAAAATAGTTAAAGTCTAGAATAGTCTAGAATAGGCTAGAATAGACTTTAATATGTAAAAAGACTAAAATGCCCTTTTAGCCACTTTGCTTGGTTGAGCCGTGTTGAACACTTGTAAAACTTAAGAGGGTGAATTGAATGTCTTCTTCTAGTTGAAGATTAGTTTCCTCTTTAGTTTTAATACTTCGGATCAATGATGATACTTTGTCAATTGTCATCTTTGCCCTTGATCTTGTAATTGGTCCTTGAAGGTTCTTTAAGGGATCTTTGGAGTAGGGCTGCCCTTGGTATGATCTCGTATCAACTCCACTCGAATCCGCATCTAGATAATGATGTATTTCCATGGCCCATGTCAAATGAATCCTCACCATCTCCTCAGTTTCCTTTGAACAAAGCCCCGGTCGAAGCCATGACTCCGCCAACGTCGACGCCGGCCGACTCAAAATCAACGATTTCATATCACCGTTTTTTCTTGCAAAAACAGCAAATTGTTCCGTCCCACATCCCGGTGTAGCCCCCATTAATGGAGCAACTCCGATCCGAGAACTCAACATGAATGCAAACATCGCCAAATTTTCTATTTCGATAATACCGGACTGATGATCTGCTGATATATCAGCAACATAGACGATGGTGATCAACGTCTGACCGGCACACGCGCCCATAGGCGGCGAAGGAAAACCCAAAATTCTAGGTAGGTCACTCGACATAGTCGGAGCGTTTTTTAGAGAGCAAAACTAGAGAAGCCTTTTCTTTAGTTAGTTTTTAGAACTTTTATTTTGTTCCATTAATATTTTCTTATTTTAAGATTTTCCCATCCCCTTTTAAAAAAACAAAAGAAAAAAAATATATTTTTCATCACCTATCATATTCATCCTCTCTCTTCCTCTTTGTTACCCCCGCCCCAACTACAGGTGATGACCACGTACTTGCAACCGCCACAATTATTTTCCTCTGGTGCAAATTTCTATCACAGCCCCTCCACCACCATTGTGTAATTCAAGTTCAAACACTATTTTGGACTTTATTCCACAACCATTGACGGCCGACCACCCTGCATAAGATCTCAATGGTGGTAAAAAATTAATTTGAGTACTATTGGTATTAGTGGATGATTCTTGGAGAACATAGGATTAGAGGATCTTCGACAATGTTTCGAAACCCAAATAGCCCATGATTTGTAACTCAAGAAATGAAGTCATTACTAAGGTTTCAAAACCTTAGACGGCTCAATATACATTGAAATTGGATCGAGATTGGCACACTCTGGTATTGAATTGGGGTTTCGTTCCTTGTAAATCAGAGTAAAGTTGGGGTTAAGGAAACCATCAATGGTGTAAACTATTATAGATTTGTCATCATAGAGAGGTGAAACAATGATTTTGTTATTGTTTATTGAAACTGTGCGGAGCTAGAAGCCTGGAGGTGATGAATTAGAGAGGGGCGGCAAGTAATGTTAGGATACTACGTAATCCCTGTTAGTAGTTCCCTATGACCATTAGCATATGGTGTACGTTCTATTTCTTTTGAGCATATCTCTGAATAGTTAATTTTTCTTTTGAACATTAAATGTGTGATTTGATAGTAAAACTCATTAGCTTATGCAATTACTATTCTAGTTGTCCCTAGTTTTATGTAATGTTCTTTACAATGAAATAAAACTAGTATGATGTATGATTGATGATCATGTGTAATGGATACAAATCATATCATAGATGCAATATATAGGGATACATTGTATTGGACGTGATCCGTTAGAGAAGTAATACTTAATGGTCCTTAGTCATAAGTATTACTTCCTCAGTATTATTTTGGAATCTTTAGATCTTATGTCTCCATTGATTCTAGCATGAATGTAGCCACATTTTGACTCAGTCGGACGTTACTTTTAATCGAGTAATCAATACGACTGATGATCGGATGTAGTATCCTATCATGGCTTGAATGTGAGAGACATTGTAAGGAATTTGTCCCTCTCTGTTAGAGAGAGGTATCCATGGGCCCCTCGATAGGGAAAACTGTTTAAATGCATGGTCGTGCTCAAATGTATTTGATAAAGTGGTTATCAAATACTATTTGTTGGAACAGTCTACCCAGAAATCGAGCATAAATACAATTAAGCTTAATAAGGGTGACGACTACCATGCCTTATACTTAATTAGGATATCGCGAGACAAAGGGATTAAATAGTGGATTGATATTAGGTTCCACTGTAAATTCATTCACTTTGGGTAGTTACAATGTCTTGCTAGGGACCGCTTGTGATTTATGAACTCACACTACTACTAAGTGTGTTTTCATTGCCATTGTGATATGAACCTACAGGGTCACACGCATAGACGAGTTAACGAGCTTCATGTCCAAATTCAATGAATCTAGAATGTGTCTAGGTTCATTGTATCTGACATTTATTTTTTGAGAATAATAAAACATTATTTGAATTATAGATTAAAGATGGGCATCTTCGGTATTTTGCTATAGCTGGAATTACGCGGGAGTGATTATGCGATAAAGACTCCCGCTACTAGCAGAAGTCTAGGGGACGTGGGAGTTATAGACTCCCATTACCGGAAGAGGTTGAGGACGTGGGAGTTGGTTCTGGGAACAAACTCTCACATCCTGTATAAACCTCTTTTGGCCGAAACCCTAGAGAACTAATGCTTAAGCCGCAACAATACTAAAACCAAGAAATCATATTTCTTGTTCTCTGCCTCTCCTTTTCTCTCTAATTCCCGAAACTCATAAAATGAAGAGCTAGCACTCGCTGCTCGTTTCGTCAGCGTGGATACCGGTAGAAAGCAATTCCGCAAGGGAAGGCTTTTGGTGGCAGCAGCACACATCCGAAAGACAACATCTTTAGCCAAAAAATGTAAGTAATTTTTCGCTGTTTTCGATTCGTTTTGGCATGAGCGGATCCTTCAGGGGAGGACTCATGGGTGTTTAGAACGAGTTTCTGCCCATGAATCCCTTCAATCCCAACATTTTCTGGTAGTGGGAGTTTTTATCGCATAATAACTCCCACGTAATCCCAGCGATAGCAAAATACCAAAAATGTCCCCATCCTTAATCTCTAATTCAAGTAATAACATTTTATTATACATAGAAAAATAAATGCCAGATACAATGAACCTAGACACATTCTAGATTCATTTAATCTGGACATGAAGCTCGTTAACTCGTCTATGCATGTGACCTGAAGGTTCATATCACAATGGCAATGAAAACACTCTTAGTAGTAGTATGTGTTCATAAATCACAAATGGTCCCTAGCAGGACATTTTGACTACCCAGAGTGAATGAATGATTCGTGTGACTTTAAACATACCCTTAGAACCGAGATTTTTGCTCAGTATATCTCGAGGTGTCAATATGTTTTTTCCTTAGGACATATCTAGAAGCATTTTATACGAAATTGTCTATTACCCAAGCTAAACTGGAGGTTTGGTGTATGGATTATCAAATCAAAGATACTTACATACTTGTTGTCCCTGGTGAGGATGGACGAGCCTGCTCCCCTCCCCATGGTTTTTCTCGGTATTCTTAGATCAACTTAAAGGTGGCTTGACCCTTTCCCCACACCCTCTATTTGTTGACTTGGTTGAATTTTGGGAACTCAATATTTCCCAGCTTAGCCCTAACCTTGTGAGATTGTTATCTGCTTCTTTTTTTTTGTGTATGGCTTTTGGTATTCCTACACAATTGGAGTGTTTTAGAATGTTCTTCAATCTTGATTCTTCGTTGAAGTTTAGGCAAAAAAATGTTAGGAAGGGCGAGGATGATAGAGCCATAGCATATAAGGTTAGTGCTGAATGGTTTCAACATAGCTATAACACCAAGCTAAAGTTGAAAAATAAGTTGATTGTGAGTGGGGTAAACTCGTCTAAGGGTTGGAAATTTGATTTGTTACCCCCGTGCCCCAAGGTTTCGAGTAGGACTGTAATCTTTGTACCTCTCCTCCTAATTCGGAGATTTGTACGGGCTTGGACGCTTAGGTTTATCATCTCTTGAAGAAGTATGTCTTTGACATGGTTGTGAAGGATAACTGGTTCTAGTCTTTTTGGGAATATTTGGACAGGTTGAATTTCAGCGCGTACTCTATAAGTTAGTGTCTTTTCATAGCTTTTTTGAGCCTATAATTTAGCTCGAATGTTTTTGTATTTCTCTCACTCATTTTGTTTTTTTTTTCTTTCAAGGGAGGACATGGTTCCTTCCTTGTTAGGGAGCCTTTGCGTGAACTCATCTAAAAAGACTAGGAGCTCTAGAAAAATTGGGGCTTCAAGTAATGGAGCCAATTCAAGGAGAGGTGGTGCCTCGAAGAAAGAAGGTCGAGGTTCTCGCCGGGAGGCCTCTAGCTCGGGCAAGGAGCCCGAGGTTTTTGAACTCGAGGAACATGCTCATGTGCTCGAGGATGTTGTTAAGGGCCAAGAAGTTTTTCCCATTGTTACCGAGGAGCGAAGGGGTGAGTTTTTTCTCTCCTTGTTTTAGTGTTAACTAGGAACACATTAAGATTTGGATTGATTCTTTTTCATAGTGTTAACTGGAAGCTGAGATTGCCAAGCACAGAAATAGGAGTCACTATCATGTTGTTTATCATACTTTATATGAAGACTTGTATCGTAAGCAAGGGAAAAGACTTGTGAATTCCTATGTGGGAGGGAGCAACTTTTCGGTGCTCCGCAACGAGGTTAGGAAATATCTTAACAAACCTGACATGGTTTTGGATGTGAACCAAGTTAGCATGGAAACACTCAACACCACGACAAAAAGTATTATGAAGAAGGCTCAGGCAGGGTCAACATCCTGACATTAATTTTGAGCAAGTCTTTACAGGTTTGGAAGAGTTTTCATCTAGCCCGGGAAAATCCTGTTGGGAAAGGCAAGTTGTACTCGCTCTCTATACTTGGTGAGGGGGAGTTATTTTCCATCAAAGTGTCATCCCTCAGACTACGTTGGTGATATTGTTTGTGAAGAGTCGGGTTCAAAGGGAGAATATGACGAGGATGTCTAAGGTACACTTGTGGAGCTGTCGACTCTTCCTGGAGATCAACTGGCAACTGGTTTGCCAGAAGAAGCGAGGAATTTAGCACTTCTGCGTTTTCCCCGGGATGGTGCCGAGATAGCATCTAGTGAAGCGGCTCCAAGCACTCAAGTTGCTAGAACAAATAAATTGGCTTCAGACCCCCAGCTGCTGGACCACCAGACGGTCTTTGTCCCAGATTCACACTGGCACCTTGGAGATGGTCTTTGTCCTTTAATTTCTGGGGCAAAGAATTTCCTCATATATATAATTTTCTCTTCTTTATTTGAAACTCAATATCTACTTTCTTGTCGGGGAAGAAGAATACTGTAAAGTAGCCAAAATTTACAGTGGCTTATCAGCTTTGCAAAGAAATCGGCTCCAAGTACACAAATGATAAATAGCTCTCATGTCATTAAACACCAACTTATTAAGACAACCTTTGTTTACGAGAACTTACGCTAACAACTGAAAATGATAAGCACGTGCAAGTATGCTTTCAAATGCATAAATTTCCAGAACTGTTTTTTTTTGTTTTAAACACTCAGTGTCCAAACCCGACAGATTTGACTAATCTTGACCGGGTGCTGCAAAGACCAAAAAAAAACCCTCCCAACATCAATAACTTCATAAAAATGCCATGACCGCAGCTCAAACCTTAGTCATTCTTAAGAGAGAAAGAGGCTTCATTCAATCCAACCACAACTGTTTTTGGTAGAACTGATGTCGGTAGAATTGTTGTTGTCTAACAGTTAGCAATACGTTTATTTATAAATTAAACAATATATGTATATATATTAAAATAACACATCAGGATTAACATTAAGTGGTATACAATGGAATATGTCAAAAAAACCGATACAGGCAAGTTTTTAACTTATTAACCACTACAACATGAATTATTTCTCAATGTCTTCTAAAGAATATATTATACATTTCTGTGTTCTACATGTATGACCTAAAAGAGGTACCAAGCTGAATAAATGCTGCAGAAAATTGCTCTAAAATAGAAAAGGTGATCGTATCGGTGAAGAGAACAAAAGGGAGGATGAAACCTCTAATGCTTGGTTCTGTTCCTCATAGCTTTTCGCTTGTTTACATCAAGGTATCTCTTTCTTAACCTAATTGCTTTTGGTGTAACCTGCATGCCCCCACGAAAGATGCAGTTATAAATACTTCATACTCTAAAAGCAAAGCAACAAGACATATAATACAAAACGCTTTGCGAAATGGCCAAGAATAGTAACCCAGCTTATCGAACAAATTAGACCTCATAAAACTCAACGTACCTCAATAAGTTCATCGGAAGCTACATATCCAATTGCTTCTTCGAGAGTCATCTATCAGCAGATAAGACATAATCAAGCATAGACATCAATAATCAGCTACAAAAATATGGTCACAGTAAAACCTCTATACAGTAATATTCTCGGGACAGTAGAAAAATATTACTATAGGGAGTTATTCTTAAATAGAGGCATACATATAAAAATTATAATTTTTAAAAAATAACTAATATACATTATACAAGACTTGAAAATGTGTCTCATCATATTTTAAAAACATGAACTTAAAAGATATATAAGATTAATGAATTTTAAAAAAAACAAATGCACGTACATCTTGCATGTACATTTGTGTATATTATATTTAGAAGACTCATTCATATACATACAGTATCTAGGAAATGTAAAAAAAAAGTATGTACATCATGTATACATTTAAAATATTCACTCATGTATATTGTATATTCAAAATGTCTTTTCGTTTGTTTTCTTTTTATTATACCTATATGAATGCTAGTATAATCATAAATTTCATTATCATTTCAAATCATAAAATTTCTAATTCAAGCAAGTTATGACACCTAAAAATAAACGAATTCAAATCACTCAAAGTATTCATGTCGAGTTGCAAAAATGAAAGAAACCAACCCAGATTGGAAGCAAAATATATCTTGCAAAATGGTTAAAAGATACTCATAAACTTAAGTTGTTATTTTATATAGATATATAAATATATTTAAAATTTAATGTTATTTTATTACTATATGGAGGTAAATTTTTTAAGGATAGTTCTAAAAAAAATATATTACAATGTAGAGTTTATTCTTATTTATAACTGGTCCCGAGTTGGGACCAAGATTTTTTATTACTATAAGGATGTTATTCTTATATAAAATATTATTATATAGAGGTTTTACTGTATTCATAACCAGCCCAAGGAAGATACTAAAAATGTATCTTTTCTAGTATGCTTTCAGAGCTTGGTAGGGGCAGCACAGACGCACCATGAATAAAAATATTACCACCGTTTGATTCAAAATAACTTACTGTTATATGAAAACAAAGTAGTAAGTATAGTGCTAAACATTTAGTTTGTGAGTTGGCCTTATAACAATGTTTTCACCAATGCAGTGCCATGATACTCCCAATTAATAAATAAAATTACATAAGAAGCAAAAATACAAGAATCTACTTCAATCATATCAACAGCAATTTCAGTTCATATAATGTGAAATGCTTAGTATATAAAATAACGATAGTGAAATAGCTGGAAAAATAGCAAAATTATAGAACAGCTAAAGAAATACATACAAGGCGCGGTGGAGATAGCTTAACAGTCTCTTCCTTGCAAGCAGCCCGTATATTATTTAGTTCCTTCATCCTTACTGGATTCACCTGTACAGAAGAAGGTGAGAGTGTTATTGACCTTAACAGGACAGAAGGAAAAAATATAGGAGGAAGAAATATATATCCTTACATCAAGATCTGTATCTCGAGAATGTTCACCAACAATCATACCATCATATGCCTGCAGTTTCCAAATGAAATCATAAATAAAATAAGATCTCCTCTAAGGGTTGCTTACATTGGAACAGATTGGTTGGTTTGGTGGATCAAGAACACCCCTGGTCAAGTTGATCAGGTTGATTAAAAAGATAAGAAGAATAACCGAACATCTTGTGGACGCTGAATATCAAAGGAAGAAATCCATTGCCCCGAAAATACTCGTCTAAGGCATTTAAAGTCATCACTCTCAAGTAAGGACTTAACCCCAGCAAACAAAAAGTTATGCTTGTTAAATAAGCACAAAGAGGACAAGATTAACAGAACTAGGCACAATATAGAAGTGAGATTAAAGTAAAAACTAGAATGAATCATTTTTGTACCTCCATTCCAGGAGCGACAAAGAGTATTCCACGGGCTTCTAAACTCATCAGGGCATGAGACGTAATCAGTCCATTACCCATGGATACCTGTTGAACCAAGTTTATTTATTGCATTTAATTACATTAACTAATAAATATAGGACAAATTGCAGACAAAATCGAACTTGTAAAGAATCACTTTTTTTTCAAGAATTGAGAATACACTTTTAAGGAAAAGAAACAATAGAAACCAAAGTAAAAAGTAAAAGAAAATCGATCCTCAAATGCTTTGTGGTAAATAAAAAGATAGGTTCATACTAACACTCCTTTTCTGACGTTTCCTAGAGCACCCCGAAACTTTCCATAAGCTGCAGTAAGAAAGAACAGACGAATTAAGGGAAAAATGAACTAAAAAGTATCATAAATGTCGGTAGATGAACTCAAAACTTGAGGTGAACAGGGGAAAATATTGCTTGTCATTCATGGTTTGGTGCTTTCGGAATAATACTGAAAAGCATCTATACCAAGGATGGAATAAAAAGTACTCAGACACAACTGAGGAATTATGGAAAAGAAAGTACTACTAGCTATAAAGTAGGACACGAACAAATCAATTTGACGCATTTCAAATTTCACATCATGGAACCTTATGATTCTCTTGTTAAGTAATAATATCCAGAAAGATCTAGACTGCTTCAGACAATAGGAAGCAGGGGAGGGAGGGGGGTAATATATATACCCAGAAACATCTATACTGCTTCAGACAATCAACAATACAACAACATAACTCATTAATGGGCAGGGATGGATAGGAACCTAACATTTGGCAATAAATGCACAAAGTTGTTGCTCCCAGAATACCACTGAAACAGATGGATTAGAGATTGACCTAACCTTTGGCAATGAATGCACAAAGTGTCTGCCAGTGTTGTCAATCGCGGATGGCGGATCATGGCGGCAAGCCAAAAAATGCCATAACGTTAACGACTTATAGAGGACACATGGCGGACACAATAAAATAATGCAAAATATATATAAAACACTGCATAATTTAAATAAAAAGTAAAAAACAACATGAATCAAACAAATAACTCAAAAGTCATTAACCAAGTATTAACTAGGATATCTCGTAAGACATAACTTACAACATAACAAGAATGCATAACTTAAAACTCTCACAACATGATAATCAAAACAAGACTAAAAAAAAGGCAAGCCAATAAATTTCTTGAGTTTGACACAATCTTGAGCAGCAGACTGTCATTCAGGACACGAGACTAGAACATTGCAAAACCTTAATCATCAATCAAAACCTTGAATCTTAAAAAGAGAGGGGAGAAAGAGAAGGACAATGGAGAAAAAAAAGACAGAAAGAGAAGAAGGAACGTCACTGATACTGCAGAGACGGCAAGAAAATAAAGACTGATTACGTTGATTTTTTATTGAGATTAAGTAAATATAATATAGGAGGGGAATAATCAAATGGGTAGCCAAAAGTAACTCAGGCCCGTTTAAAATAAAATAAAAAGAGGCCAATATTCCGATTTGTCCATTATGCCTGCCATGAAACGGCATAACGTAAGCGCCATCACGCCCGCGAAACGCGGAATAGCGGATGCCTCCATATTAGAGCGTAACGCGCATTGCGTATAGAGGTGACCTCCGAATCCACCACGCCATACCGCCATGGCCACCATTTGATAACATTGTTGTATTCCCATAGGAATGCCACTGAACAGTATATATTTAAGAGGAAGTAGAAAAGCATACTCAAGAATGCACGGTGCATGAATCCAGTGCCTCGTGTGTCACTGCTGAATACACTTCTGTAACCCACCAACCCTCTGTAATAAGAAAAAAAAAGTCTAATAGTAAAGAGATTTGTAATGTACCAGTACTCTCAAATAACAATACAGGAATCAATGTACCGACGAAGCGAATTAGAAAGATCCCTCGAAAAGAATAATTCTACTCTATAGTAATAATACCTAATCTTCAAGTAAAAGACAGTAATATAATGGTAAGCCACATAACATAATACGAATAAACACAAACCTTGAAGGACACATCAGACAGACTTTAGTCCTACCAACATGGCCTGCAACAGGACCCATGTCTGTAACCTCCGCTCTTCTATGAGAAAGTGCATCCAAGATTAAGCCAACATGCTCTTCATTTACCTATTATAAACAGAATGCTGCCTCATTTCTCAATTTCATATTCAAATATGTTCAGAAGAAGAATGCCAAAGATAAACTCTCACCTCAATAGTAACTTCTTCAATTGGCTCCAGCTTCTCACCATTCTCATTTTTGTACCTAAAACAATATAGATTGCTCAAGCTTATAAAAATATGCTAACTACAGGCAGTAGCATTGTTATCTTATTATTACCATTAAAATATCAAATCAAAAGACTGGATAGTGATTAGTGAGATTGGAATGACAATCGAAACAAGAACAGTATAAGCAAAATCAACTATTGAACACTTTCTGAGGAACTTGAAAGGAAATGAAGAAAAGAAATGCATGCGTCGAGCGCTACCAAACTACAAACTGAAGCAAGCAATAACATTACACAAGCAAATTTGTGATGCTTAAATTCAGTATGCTGTTCTGTTTCGATATCTAAGAACGGGCTAGAGGTACAAGTTCATCCAAGTACTAAGTTATTACACAATCCAGAGTCGTGTAAAAAGAAATACTATAAGGGGTTACTTCAGTTTCTTTCTCTTATCTTTTCCCTTTCCCCACTCAACAGAAGCCTGAAGTAGGGGCAAATATCCTAGCGAATGTATACTGTACAAGAGAAGCAGAACAATTTGAAAGAGGCACATAAGAGGAAGTTGGTAATTTACTCCTTGACGAGAAATTGAAAGATTCGTGCATTCCTTTGCCAGGTGAACATCTTTACAAAGTAGTAAGGATTTATAAAATCAAAGGAGCTTATATCAGCCCTATTTGACAAGAAAATCAATTAAGAAAAAATAATGACAGGTCCACATTTTAGACACCAGAATTTTAAGATAAAAGTGTTCCTAGTTCACAAAAACAACAGAACGACCAAAGGTTCTGTAATCTTATTCCTAGAATCAAGATGCTAATGTTAGTCTGTAGTATAATAGGATAATTGATAACCAAAAACTGCCATCATCTATAATATGCAAAACTGAAATACATGGTGATGGAGAATATTCAACAGAGCTGGGTAATGAAAGACACTTACATAACTTTAGGGGGTGAAACCGATAACTCAAATCCTTCACGTCTCATATTCTCAATTAAGATACCTAAATCAAACAAAAATGAGAATAATACCTGAATAAATAAACATGTATGCTGAAACCAAGGAGCACCTACATAGGCAAATATGCTACTCCCTTCGTCCCATAATATTAGCTCGATTTGAACTTTTCATTTTTTCCTACTAATATCTCACTTCCAAAGAGATATTTTCAATGTGTTCTATGGGCGATAGATGAAGTATGAATCTTTTTTTATTTGCATGTTATAGATTCATAAACCCTTCATCTGTGTGAAAAACGCAAATGAAGCAAATAATATGGGACAGAGGGAGTACTAAATGCAAGTGTTATCTCTATCTTAGATATTATGAGGAGATTTAGAGAGATGAGAGAAGAGAGAGGACGGGGGGAGGAACTCACCCAATTGAAGCTCTCCCCTTCCCTGAACTTCATATGAATCTGACAGACCAGGTATTACATTTATCGCCAGATTTGTTTCTGCTTCGGCTGTCAAACGATCTCCAATTTTCCCACCAGTCAACTAAAAACACGCAGGATATATCTTTAATTTATTTATCATTGGAAATGAGATGCAAAGATTAATAAGATTAATAGATCTACTCTTTCTAAGGCCTCAAACACACATGGGAGATTGAAACATGGGCATCCCTGCACTTGAATGCAGGGATTTTCCACTTTCTATGGAAGATGCTCCTGATCTTCAAACCCCAAAAGGAGAACCAAGAATGAAAATCAAGCAAAAGTAGGTCAGAGCGCAGATAGAGGGTAAAGGTAAATTCTGGGCAAAAGAAGATTTCAGATGTAGCGGGAGGAGAAACAGAGAGAGAAGAGCCTACTTCAACAACAGTATCTTAAAAGAGTTCCATCTTCTTATCCTCTTTTGGGAAATTTAACCATGAGTTTATGCCATTACATTTTCATATAAATAAACAATTGTCTCATTCTCTCAATTGCACTCTCATGAGATGCTCCGAAGAAATGGTTTATCTAGATTTGCATTTGAAATAATCTGCACCTGCATTTGCATTTGCTTAAATTTGGAAGCACAACAAAAGACTCTTCACACGAATTTTTTAGACTTCAAATGGCCAGGCTTGCGCACAACTTGCTGAACAATATAAATAAATTTATAAATAAATTGGTAATAATGAGTAAGAGCTCTTAGTGCCCATAACCAAAACAGAGCCAACTTAAACTAATTTAGACTACATGTAATATATGTTACGCAATCGAGCACATGATCCTTAACAACTCCATCTTTTCACATATAGTGTTAGAATAGTTCAGTGAATAAGTCTGCTGCTATTCACAACGCTAGCAATATGTCACAACCAAGCACTGAAGATATTTGGACCACATTTCCCACCTTGAAGGAATTTTATGGCTTTGCCTAGTGAAGGTATATAATGATTACTGAGCCTTAAGCCTTCCCGCATCCCGCATTAAGAATTTTCCAAAAGTCGCAGCAACCAAGTTAAACAAGAACAGATTTAAAATGAAAATTATAAAAAATTACCACGTTGTACTTGAGATTCAGCCAGGAACATGTAGAACAGGTCAGTAGAGGTTCAAAAGAAGAAAAAAAACAGTACTTACATGAGCACCGTCACGACCAGCCAAAGGAGAGTCATTGACGCCAAAGGTCATCGAAATGGTTGGGGGATCAAGCTCAACTGTGGGCAGAGTAGTCATAACCTACCAGGTATCTCAGTGTAAAAAAGAAATTTTTCCATAGAAGTCATGGAATTACATTTCTAAAAGACAACATCATAAAACTATCTTTATTAGAATTTACTTCTAAAGAACCATGTTAAATAACACTCATTTGTAGACATGGCAGCATTAAGTTCTCAAAGGTGACAGAAGTTAAACAGACACATAATGCAGAAAATACTTGTGTTATAATGACATGTTAAGAGAAAAACAAAAGAAAGTAAAACTAAAATCTTGATCTGCAGCAAATATACAAGGTCAAAAAAAAACATACACCAAATAACATTATTCATTGAAACAAACCTCAAAGACAAGGTCCAGAAAGGTAATTCTTACAAATGCATTTTTATATGGAGCTTGTGCCAAAGTATCAATGGACTTGACCTTGAGAAAGGCATGGCAGCCTCTTCATTCAAGACAGTGCAGGAGAATTATGCCTTTCTAACTAAACATCTAATAGTTCTTCAAAAGATACGAATAAGATACTTGCGCGGTTCTAGGATATTACATTGATTAGTAAAATAGGACAAGAGAAAACAAATGGACATCCATATGAATTTTAGATAAAAACACAGAAGGAAGAAAGCACATGACATAGTAGATTCAGGGAAAACAGTTGCGAAATAAAAAAGTATCTGGAAAAGAACAAAGTTAAGGTGTAAACATTTCCATTGCACTTGAAATTGTGTACCTCTACATTAGCAACAGTATGGCCAATTGCTGGAGTATTCAATCCTGCCATTGACACTATATCACCAGCACCAGCACAATCAACTAAAACCATGCTCATACCCTTCTTTTTCATCAGCTTCACTACCTAAAAGATAGAATTACTTAAATTGACAAGTGTAAACATCTGCTAAAAGGCACCAGAAATTCTTTTTTCTTTTATTTGAAAATGCAAACAAGCAACTCATTTCATTGTGAACAGTAAATAGTTTAAGGTCTCTTATCTCAAAAAATCACCATTTGGTGGAAATTTTTTATCTTGGTAGGTTACTAAGTTTATAAGTTACATTCAAACCAATGAGTGCAATACACGTAGGAGAGAGAATTGATATAAGTTCAAATCTCTTTCCTACGTGTACTGTATTGATTGGCTTGGATGTAAGTTTTAAACTTAGTAAACATAAAACTACTCCATTTGGTGACCTAAACTAGTGGGGAAAACAGTGCACTTCCATGCGTCCTCACCAAAAGTTGGAAGCAAATAGGTCAGAAATCAGAATTCAATTCGAAACCAGTGTTGTAAAGATCGGCCGAGTCGGCCAACTAGTAGACAAAAAAATCGCTAGTCGGCACCTAACTGACTAGAAAACACCAAAATCGGGGTTAAAAATCGCTTGACCAACTTAGTCGGTCAAATTCGGTCAAAATCAGTCAAAACAACTTTGCTGACTTTTTTTTTAAACTCAATTTTTTGCTCAAAACTACGTTGTTTGATTGTTTGATTATTTTAGTATTTGAACTTGTTATTACTTATTATGGTAAGTAATAACAAGTTCAAATACTAAAATAATATAGTATAAATAAAGGTAAGTTGACTAGTATAATATATAGGATAAGACAATTTTTAAAAATCCCTTGTAATCTAGGTAAGCCGACTAGTCGCCGACCAGACTGGCGACTAGCGATTTCTGCAACATTGTTCGAAACTAAACTTCAAAACAGAAATTGCAGAATGTGCACTCCATTATTAAGGTTTTTACTAGATTAATTAATGCATCTGATGAAAGGAAGAGACCTCATGTGATTGACAGGCAACATTGTTAACAATTTAGACAATCTGCGCCAACAGGAATCCAAACCAAAAATTGAGTGGCCAATTCATAATTTCAAGATCTCTTACAAATAATAAACCAATAAATAAAATCAAGGAACTTAATACAGCTGTCCATTCAGCAAACAGCAGAAAGATACATATACAGCTCTTAACAACCTATAGTTTAGTAATTTGCTTAGACTTCTTGGGTTTGTGGGCTTCTGGAGAAAGGTCATATAGCAAGCTAAAAAAAGGCAACTAAGTTAGCTCGTAGAAATTACATACCAACAAAAGGGAATTTTCAAACTTCCTTTAAAAAGAATATATGAAAGCCAATGGAGACAGCCCCAGAATCTGCATTAACTAGACTGTTTTCTGTTTATATGCCTTAAGCAGGAGGTTAGTAATCAGTGATGGACTATCAATCCATTACAATCTAAAATGTACTGAATCTCCTAGAGAATTTAAATTGCAATTGACATGAACATCCTCAACAACATAGAACAGCAAATTTTCTGGGACCTTGACCTTGAGATAAAAGCTGGTAGCACTCGATTAGTATTGGATACTAGTATCAAATATTATTGTTTATACCAAAAGTTTCTAAGACTCGAGGTTATGTTGAAAGTTGTACTTCATAAGTGAACTTTGAATTTCCAAAAGCAATACAGTAATCCAAGATTACAAACCTTTCCTTCTTCAATTTTGAGAACTCCAGAATCTGAGCTGCGAAGTCCATGTACTTTATCACCGACACGAAGTACTCCGGAATAAATACGCCCAGTCAAAATTCTTCCCAGATAAGAATCTCGTTCCATCATCGAAACCTGAAAAAAAAATGTTAAAAGTATTTCTTTCAATCCTACCAAGAGACTAGTGAAGGCATCAACAGATCAAAGGGAACCGAAAAGCACAAGAAGAAAGGAGAGATTAAAAGAGCAGAAATTGATGAAAGATGAGAAGGATAGGCATAAGCAAAATGAATGTATGCTCACAGGTATTTGGATATTGTGTAAATTGGCATGAATCAGTGCCCATCAGAAAATGTTCATGTCATGATATATCTGTGGAAGAAGTTAATGAACAATCTAATACCAACCAGCATCTTAAATGGTGCATCAAGACTAGCAGTTGGTGGAGGAACATGTCGTATAATTGCATCAAGCAACTGCGACATATTCTTGACATCATCAGGAGGAGATTTCGTATAGGAAGATGAAGCCCACCCTTCTTTTGCTGAAGCATAAAGAACCGCAAAATCAAGTTGTTCCTCTGAGAACAGAAGATTAAAGCATATTAGAAACTCTTTACCTTACAATAAACAGTACAAGGACAACCCAAAAAAAGAAATAATAAGGAATATTTCTAGCACCTGAAGCGCCAAGGTTTGCAAAAAGGTCAAAAACTAGGCTTTCAACTTCATTGCACCTTTCCTCAGTAACTGCAGATACACAGTGATGATATAATGATTAAAAGTAGGAAACAAATAAATAATATGGTCAAAAGAATGCCAAACAAAATTCATAGTCCAAATCATGAGGTTCTTTTGAGAAAATGGAACATTTCAAAGCTCCCGAGATAAGAATACATGAAAATACAACTCCTTCAGAATTTCCTACCTGCTGGTCGATCAACTTTGTTCAAAAGAAGAATCGGACGTAGACCATATTTTAGGGCCTTTGCAAGAACGAATTTTGTCTGTGCTAGTGGACCCTCACCAGCATCAACCACTAAAATTGCACCTTCAACCATACCAACCACAAGCTCAACCTAACAATGCCAGAAAGAGGAAAAGTTTCTATGATGATTTGAAACAACCCATTGATAACCAGAAGTGAACAGTGATCAGAACTATACTTAAAAACTGAAAGCATTACTCTGAAACACTTCTTGTTCTATCTCCTTGCTGCTTATTAACTTGTCCCCACACACTTTATTATCAAATGCAACGTGTCTAAGTAAGCTACAAAAGCGTTTCCATAAATCTCAAGCAAAATCATATAAATTTCACAATAGCTCATTATTTCATAGAATAACAAAATACTAATAAGAAATTTTGTATCTCCCACAAAGTTAATAGCTAGGTATTCTCCAAGTACTTTTAACAATACTAGCTAAACACTTCTCATACTTATAACTTTCTTCCAAAGGCCATATACACTAAAGACATGCAAACAAGATCAATATTTTAGTAGATGCAATTGCCCAGCAGCAGCATTAGGAAAAATCCACCGCATTTTTACCTTAAATATTAGTTTTAAGCATCAGAAACCCAAAATATCTACTCTTCTTTTTCTTATTTTTATTTTCTCTCTTTGCCAGACAGGAGGGGAGCTCGGGTGGAAATTCTCAAACTTAAAATTTGAATGAAGATTCAGATTGCCAGTACAGAATAGCTTGCCCGCCAATAGGGAGCATATATGATTTAGTTAGATCAATCTGGATCAGTGTTATCAATCCCAGATAGCGGCGCGGAGCGGCTGACCCCGAAAACGCTATAGCGGGATAGCGGATAGCGGGAGCGGCGCTATTTGGAATTCTATGCAAATAATTAAAAATATATATTTGAGAATACATGAGAAGAAGAGAAGCATAAGTTTTTTTTTGTTGCTGCGTTGAATAGATGAGAAAAAAAATGAGCAGAATGTTTTTATTTGCTTTAAGCTGCTGTAGTTTAGGTTTAGGGGGTTTTAAGGTTGTTATTATCATTTTGCCCATATTTTATTTTATTTTAATGGGAAAAAAAGATTTTTCAATGATGATCCAAATAGCGCCGCTATATCCGCTATTTGAGCCGCAATAGCGGCCGCAATGGTCCGCACCCAAAATCCGCAACGCTATTCAAGATTCATAGCGGCCAAAGGCCGCTCCGCTCCGCTATCCCGCTATGGGCCGCTATCCCGCTGCAATTGACAACACTGATCTGGATCTAAGATCCATTCGAGATAATATTGTACATTAAGCACAGCACAAGGTATTCCATGATACTGCTCGATGAGGATATCAGGGACAGGAACCAAATCATAGGGGTGAGCACCGAATTCGAATTGGCCAATTCGGCAATTTGAATTCGATTTTTTCATTTTTTCCTACCTCAAAAAACCGACCGAATTCTAAAACGAATTCGAATTGGCCGAATTGGTGAATTCGGAATTCGGTTTAGACCGAATTGGCCGAATTGGAGGGTATATTTTTTATTATAATAATAATATTTAATTATATAATAATAATATTTAATTATTAAAATTTCAATAAATAAATATTTAATTATATATATTTAATTATTAAAAAATTCAAATTCGGCACACTAAATTCAAAAATAGTCCAACCGAATTCGTCCCAAATTCAACCAATTCAAATTCGGTCTTGACCGAATTACCGAATTCGAATTGCCAAATTGAATTCGAATTCAGTCGGAATTCGGCAAAAACCGAATTTGCTCACCCCTACCAAATCATAAGAAATAGAAGATTGGGGAAATCAAAGTTCAAACTATTGCATAAATGCAGCCATCAATCTTTCATAACTCTCTTGACAATGAGTTCACAGTTCTTCTAGACCATTTGGTGAACACTACATATTAGAGAACATTATCCTATTATTTTACTTCGTCCAAAGCTAAATATTTTTAAATAAGAGTTCAAAGACAAAGAATCATAGAATCAGCATACTTCACCACCAAAATCTGCATGTCCAGGAGTATCAACCATGTTTAGCTCATTTTCCTTCCATGAAACTGAAGTGACCTGCAGATATAAACAAATTATGTACTTGTTCTTCCAGAAAAAAACAGATAGGACACCAACAAAGGACAACATCCCAGCTAGAAATAAATAAACCTAAAAGTATACAGAAGACTGCACGAAGGAACATGATATTTTACCTGAATATGAAAGAGATAAAAACAAACTACTAAAAATGATACAAGGAGCTCTGCCACCTTAATTATAGCTAAGTTAATTAATCTCTACAGTTCAATTGAGCCTGAAGTACCATATGGTTGATTAAATCAATTACTTTATCACATTAATCTGAAACATATAAACCATACAGTCAAAGAGAATAATTCAAGTAATACAGGGACTTCAACTTTTCGCAGAAAAGACAATGGTTTCTACCAACAGAATCAGGTTCAGCTGCCTTAAGGTGATCAATTTTTCATTGAAGTAATTTGAAAGGAATATCAGTGGGAAGAAAAATTCTTTTAGTCATGTTTCTGTATAACGATACATCAAATTAAGAACAGGGGTAAGTAACTAAAATTCCAAAAGAATCTTTGTGCCCTAAAACTGGCTCAGAAAAAACACCTTATTGAGAATTCATCAATCTACTACCATATACCCGAGCAGGTAGCAGCCGTAAGTCCGGCCTTTTTTTCATCATTGCCAGCAGATGATGTGTAATACAACATCGACACACAACATATATTAATGTTGAAATTACGACAAATCCACTTTCCAAGTGGCACATGAACACAACCCAACCATCAGACCATTTCTGAACCCCTAGTTCCCATCTTAAAACTGAAAATAAGAAGAAAAAAATAACTAGTGTTTCTGTATAGTATACAGAGACATGACTAAAAGAATTTCTCTTCCCACTGTTCTTCCTTTCAAAAGAATCTATGTGCCCTAAAACTGGCTCAGAAAAAACACCCTATTGAGAATTCATCAATCTACTACCGTATACCCGAGCAGGTAGCAGCCGTAAGTCCGGCCCTTTTTTTTCATCATTGCCAGCATATGATGTGTAATACAACATCGACACACAACATATATAAAAGTTGAAATACGACAAATCCACTTTCCAAGTGGCACATGAACACAACCCAACCATCAGACCATTTCTGAACCCCTAATTCCCATCTTAAAACTGAAGATAAGAAGGAAAAAAATAACCAGTGATATATACTCATTTTTTTATCCATTTGCCTTTCTTCACAACTCATTCATGTCATACAAAGCTTCAATCGTTTCAACATAAGAGGAAATTCACAATACTCTTTTTCAGAATTTCAGATGAACATTCTTCCCCCTACAAATAACCAATTCTTTAACATCAAGAGAGATAAAGGCATCTATTTCGCCCCTAAGAAGTAGCAGGATGTTCCTTAAACTGGGATCCACCTAATTCTGAAACAAAAACCTGAAACACTACCAAAAATCAAAGGACAAGGAGCTAAAACATTAAGACGAGACAGTAAATGAATCGTCTACAAAGAAATTTCATGTTTTCCTCAATCATTGAGGAGAACGGAGCTTTACCTATATAATTGCTTCCTGTAATGATCATCAAGTACCAATAAAATAGGTAATCCATGATTGTGATGCATTTTCAACAGAATATTCATTGCAGTCGCAAATTATATTCAAAATAAACATTCAACTACTCAACTACAGACCTTGGAAGAAATAGTGATGCCGCGCTCACGCTCAAGGCTAATGGAGTCCATGGCACGTTCATGTGGTATATCAGCACCACACTGACGGAGTAGTCGATCCATGAGTGTAGTTTTTCCATGGTCGACGTGAGCTATCACCGCAACATTCCTAAGACGGCTCGGATCGAGAGCCCCACTCGGAGAGGAAGCAGCGCTGGTAGCAGTTGCTGCCGCTGAAAAAGCGCGTGCAATTCCGGTGGCGCGTGCGAGTGCCTGGAACTTCAGAGGAGCTTGATACGGAGCAGAGGAAGAAGAGAATGATTTTCTAGAGGCCTTAGACCAGAGAGTACGGAGCAGAGGTCCGGCCATCTCTCCGGTGGATTGGGATTCAGTTTTCCAGGTTTTACAGAAGCAGCCTGTTTTATGGCTGGGGTTTAGGGTTTTAGGGTTGGAATGGAGATACTTTGTGAATTGTGAAAGATGATTTTATAGTCGTGCATCTCTGGACGTTTATGATGGACATATTGACCCTGTAGTTTACGCTTTTCTTGGTAAAAAAAATCAAGAGTTCCTACTACATATTTTCAAATGTACAATATTATTTAGTCTGAGTAAATTCATATACTTGAAATAATTTTATTGTTCCACGTGTGATAATAGTTATTCATTTATCTCATAATAGATGTCTTTTAATCTCTTATTATCATTTTAAATAGATATTTTTAAACTTTTATTGATTTTTTTTTTTAAATTACCTTATACATATTATGAAATAGTGGAAGAGAGATAATGTGGGTGTTTAATACATTACCGTTCTTGTTTCTCATTTCCTTAATCTATATTAAAGTGCATAGAAGGACATCTATTATGAAACGGATGGAGTGTCGTTTATGATAATACTCCCTTTGTTTATTAATAAAGGTATTTATAGGTAATTTAGTATAAATTAAGGAAGAGAGACACAACAAATATTTTTGCAATTATACTCTTATTTAATTTAGTTTATTCTAAGTACCCGTCATTTTCTCTCTGTAGTAAAGGAAATGTTAGCTTCTTTTCTATAAATAGCTTTAACAATAAAATAGAACTTTTTTAGCACAAACTATTAGTATAACCGGGGATCTTTCATTAATGAAAAAATGAAAATAGACAAAATACAAGTAGGGCTACCAAAAAAGACGTAGCCATCATCTGTCTTCTGTGTAACCTCACTAGTCTATGTATGTACAAAGATCTTGGATTGAAAGTTTTCCATCTTTCCAAGATTTCATCCAATCCAGACTTCTAGTTCTAATAACCTGCGTAATTACACTCGGTTCCGGAATTACCGCACCCTCATCATGTATTTTACGATTCCTTAAGTACCAAATGGTAGCAACCCCAACACGAAAAACTATCTCCCATTCTATATCTTGAAAGGCTACACCACAGGAAGGTTTTGTTGCTTTGTGTAAGCAACCATCCACCCAGCCTCTGGGTTCTAAGGTTCTCCAAAAGGTATGAGAGCAGGTCACTTGCAATATATTCTGCCATACATTGTTAACCCATGAACAGTCTCGGATCGCATGGAGTGTAGTGTCAATATCCGCACCACAAAAACTGCACAGCGGATTCTCCCTGCAACATCTATCATACAGCAACATATTCGTTGCTAGCCGATCATGGCGAATCTACCACAGAAGAAGGTTATGTCTTTGGGGCCCGCAGAATCTCCAAATCCTCATCCATTGACGTGATTCATCTCTCTGTGGAGTACCCCCTATCTGGTCATAGAACTTTTTCGCTAGAAACTTCTTATCTCCACTACCCTTTAAGCACAACATTGGGCTCTCCCGGGCTGTAAGTTGCGTAGGCTCAGTTCCTCCCCAATCAATTTCATCCTTAAGTACCTCGCGTACCCTCCACAGACTCCACCAAACAATTGATGTTTTTTGTTTCCGAGAGTGTTGAAAAGGATTCCCATATTTGTGCCAGAGAATACGCGCCCACAGCTTATGCGGTTCTTGGAGCATTCTCCAACCCAACTTGCATAGCACAAACTATTTACGGGTATGCTAATTGTGTCAAATTAATGATTCAAACCAATTTTCTGGCCAAAAACACCACGTGTCAAGCACATGTCGATGACAGTGAGGGTATATTTGTCCAATTTTGTCTTTTCTCTCACCCAAATTAATTACCCGACCCACCCGATATTTATCTTCTTCCCATTCTTCATCTTCTTTAAACATTTACCATAATTTCTTCCCACTTTTCATGGCCAAAACAGACCCATCTTCAAACATTTACCCTAATTTCTTCCCACTTTTCATGGCCAAATTATACCCATCTTCAAACATTGGTTAAATAAAGAATGGATGAGAGTTTATGTCCTAAAAAGTTCTATTATTTCCTTTGTCGTAAGATGCAAATTTTAAGGTGACAAAATCATACTTAACACAAGTCTTTGATACATCTTGCACTAGCTATGCAATTGTAAACAATTCTTGTATCAATCCAAATTTGACCCCTTCAATCCAAAAAGCAGTGACTTGTTTATGTAAAACAATTATTTCATCCCATAAGCAAATTGATATTAAAGTCACTTGGTCCAAGAACTCTGTAAATCAAGGATTGAGCATAAGTTTTAGTAATGATCCATTAAACAATTCTCAAAAACTCAATACAAATTCTGGGTTATTCATAAAGAAGAAAGGGAACAAATCATTTGAAATTAATGATTCCAAAATTGAACTCTTTTGGAATCTCTGGGGTAAAATATCAAATAGGTCATGTGCCCATTGATGGATACTATGTTTTGATCACATTAGATTCAGAATTTGGATTAAAAATTGGAGAAATTGCAGAAGATGCATCTTTAAAGAAGAAACTCAAAAATGGTACTTCTAAAACATGGTGGTGTGGAAAAAGGAGTATGGTGGTGATGGTGATGGTGATGGTGATGGTGATGTGGGAAATAACATTTTTACCCTTATTTCCGATGACATGTGCATTGCACGTGGTGTTTTTTGTCAAAAAATTGGCATGAATCGCTATTTTGACACAATGAGCAGTTCCGTAAAAAGATTGTGCTAAAAAAGCTCTATTTTATTGTTTATGCTATTTATAGAAAAGCATAAATAGTTGATCTACATATATAGCGGTTTTCTCAAATAACATATATTGGGAGAAAAGATTAAGATACTAAAAATATCTCTATTAAAAAACGGAGGGAGTATTTATGACACTCAACTATTTTGGATGTACTATTTCTATCACTTATCTTTGTTGTGTTTTTTATATACTTCAAGTATTTTGGGTGTGCTAATTATATACTTCTATGACGGTTTTCCGTGGAGAATACACGTACTCCACCGCGATAACAAATACTAACCTGTCGTGGAAAATAGTTGAGGTATAAAGAAAGTAAAAGAAAGATAAGTGATAGTAATAACACAAAAAATAGTTGAGTGTTATAAATAGTTAAAAACTCGAGTATCATTTTATTGTCATTTTTGTTGACCGGAGTTGAGCCACAACACACCGTTAGGTTCTAGAGTTGGGTGGGTTATCAGGGGATCTGGTCATCATAAAACGACGTTATTTTGTTCTCTCTAAAGTAGAACTTAGCATTGTCAAACGGGACGGCTCTACAGGTTCGAGTGAGTTTGACCGACTCATAGGGTGAGGTGAATCAACAGGGGTGGCTATGAGGGTGTTCAAGGTGATCGACCGTACAGGGCCTCCAAAAATTGGGGGCCCCAATTTTATCTTAGTTATATATATTATTTAGGGTGTGTGTTTGTATTTTGTTGAAGAATAATAAAAATTATAATTACTTGAGATTTTTTATGTTGACAACTACCAGTAAATAGCCCACTTTATTTATAGGTAAAAGCCCAAAAAACGTGAAATATGTTATCTTTCTTCTTGATATCGATGGAAATTATTTGAATGTGGAGTTTAAGTTTCTTAGAAAAT
Organism: Vinca minor; assembly: GCA_026122235.1. Taxonomy (NCBI): domain Eukaryota; kingdom Viridiplantae; phylum Streptophyta; class Magnoliopsida; order Gentianales; family Apocynaceae; genus Vinca; species Vinca minor. The sequence continues at coordinate 97,602 of JAOCZM010000253.1, forward strand.
TCTTGCCTAATGAAAAGATGGGACCTATTGATATTTTATGTTCTTGAAGCGTGTAGGGATTTTTCCTAATGCAATAATTGTATACGGAATTTTGTTGACTAATCCGGTTACTGTTGCATCTACAGAAATGAGCTTTTCAAAAGTGAAGTTGTTGAAGTCATACATGCGTTCTACAATGTCTCAAGAAAGACTCAATGGATTAACGACAATAGCAATTGAGAATGATCTTTTGGAGCAAATCAAACATGAAGATTTAGTTGATGATTTTGCTTCAAAGAAAGCTAGGAGGATCACTATTTTTTTTTTTTTTTTTTTTTGAAGGAAGGATCACTATTTTAAAATGAGGAAAATTTGTCAGTATTTATATTTTTTAAATTTATGTTTACAATTTTTTTGTACATTTTGGAGAACAAAAATTATGATACAATTGTAATGATTTTTTTGTTATATTTATATGAAAGTCACTTTTCTCCGGTTATGTAGGTACTCATTTCGGAATTTAGCACAGGGCCTCCAAAATGATTGAGACGCCCATGTGAATCAACAATCTCAATGTTCCAAACCCACTCCGCATGGAAAACCCGAAACCCGCGGGGCATGCGGTTTTTAATGATTTTTTTTAAAAGTAAGTTTAAGGTGAAAAAAATAAAAGAATATAGTGAGAAAGCCACATTATAGTGGTGGGAGTTTGTCATGGACCCCTATGGGTTTCATTAATAACAAAATTAAAGTTACAAATGAGGGGGACTTAGGGGCTAAACCTCCCAAATAGAAATACACGGCACAATTCAATACTACTAAGTACTAAACTTAATTGAAAAATACATAATAAACACTACAAGAAAACAGTTAAATAGCGACCGAATTTTTTCGGTCACAAACCATTCAAATAGTACATTAGGTTCCATTCAGTTGCTAACTTTGAGCTGATGGGAAATTAATATATTTGCTCACAGGAAAAAGTACACCATTTGTCTCAGCATTCTACAAATGTAAACAATCTGAATGAGAAAGAGACATGTTTTAGACAATTAACTAAATTTAGAACAATTATTATTGTATATACAAAAAGGTAGCAAAACAGGGGAACAACAAAAGGATAACTTATGCACATATCATATAGCAACAAGAAGTTGTATACTCCATTTGCTTTAGCAGTTAAAAACATTCCAATTAATTCGATTATGATATAAAAGAATGTGGAAGTAATCTATGCAACTCTTTTTCTTCTTACCAATTGTTTTGATGCCAAGTTGATTGTTTGTTGGACGACCTCACTCTTCACCGGGAGTGCTGCTGAAGCTCTTCTCACCGGTGTCGAAAGATGTGATTCCATATTTAAGAAACCAAGAGAACAAAAAAAGGATTACATACAAAAGCAATCCAAATGAAGCTCACAATCACCTAAATAATTTAGCTGTTGATCCATACTTGACTTTTACCCATGCTTTTCATCTTAAGAGCCAAAGGCTCATTCCCCATCCGGACCTTCAAAATAAGCCTGGACAATTCCAATTTCCACTTCTTATTTTATGGAATATATAGCACCAATCCATCTTGAATAAATAAAGAAAAGAAAAAGAATGGACTTATACTACCAAAAGATTTAAGAATCAAAGTTCTACATTGTCTTGTACCGTCTCAATGGTTGGTTACCCTGGGTGACTAATAATCATGGTTCCCATTCAATATAGGTAGCTCCACTCCGAGAGACTAAATTCATGGATTCCTTTTTGAGACCAACTTATTGAATGAATCACCATTTACATAAGCTCTTAAAATTCAGAAGGTAAGGAAAGGAGATAAGTTTTCTCACCAAAATGAAGAGTTGAAACTTAGGAATCAATTTTCAAAGTCTTCACTGCCTCTTCAACATGACTTCTTTCTTCATAAGTCAACTCAACATCTACAACCAAAAGAAGTGTTACAATATTTTAAGCATATTGGGTAATTTCAACACCAGCTTTACTTTGCAACAATTTCAAAAGTGTGAGATGCCTATATTCTTAGCTTTCATTCCCAATAAGGAAGACTTTAAAATGTAAAGACAAAAACAAAACAATCAACATTTAATTAAAATATAGAGTCGTCTAACTTATTTCAGAGGAGTCAAATTTTATCATTCTAATTTGAGCAATTATACAGAGTTTTCTCTTAATACTCCAATAATATGAAAAGGAATAAAGTTTATACTTCTCTATAACAATGAAATATCCAAAATTCTACTATAGAAAATACTCTTATCATTTACTGCACATCAATTTGCAAACACATACTCCTGATTTAAAATCTATAAAAAACCATTACCACAAAATCTGAAGTAGTCTGAAGTTTATAGGAAGGCCCCTAGGTTGGTTTTTAGAAGTAGCAGATGGGGAAAATAGGGTAAATAAATCGATGAGGAGAAGGAGAATAGGAATATAATGTTAGTAGTGCCCTAGGACCATTAGCATATGTTGTACGTTTTATATCTTTTTGAGCATTTCATCTGAATAGTTAATTTTGCTTATGAACATCAAATGCGTGATTTGATAGTAAAACTCATTTGCTTATGTAATTACTGAAGGGATTCATGGGCGGAAACTCGTTCCAAACACCCATGAGTCCTCCCCTGAAGGATCCGCTCATACTGAAACCGAGCCGAAAACAGCGATAAAGAACTTACATGTTTCGGATTCAGAAGCTACTTCTTGAATGGAGGATGGCGTTTCTTGATCGAGATGTTGCTACCGATTGATCTCCGCTGCGGAAAGTCCCTCTACCCAGGGTATCCACGCGAGCTAAACGGGCAGCGATTGCTAGCTCTTCGTCTTTTTCCGATTTTCGGGAATTAGAGAGAAAGGGAGAGCGGGAGAGAAAACGGTTTTCTAACTCCTATGTAATTTCGGGTGAAAAGTGTTAGTACTCTCAGGGTTTCGGCAAGAGATCATTATATAGGGTGTGAGAGTTTTTTCCCATAGCCAACTCTCACATCCCCAACTCCCTCTAGCGGTGGGAGTCTCTAACTCCCACGTTCACTAGAATTCTAGCTGGTAGTGGGAGTCCTTATCGGATAATAACTCCCACGTAATTCCGGCTATAGGTAAAATACCGAAATTGCCCCTATCTCTAATTCGAATAATAAACACTTTATTATTTTCGGAAAGACAAATGTCGGATACAATGAACCTAGACACATTCTAGATTCATTGAATCTAGACATAAAGCTCGTTAGCTCGTCTATGCGTGTGACCACAGTAGGTTCATCTCACAATGGCAATGAAAACACACTTAGTAGTAGTGTGAGTCCATAAATCACAAGCGGTCCCTAGCGGGACATTGTGACTACCCAAAGTGAATGAATATACAACGGAACCTAATATCAATCCACTATTTAATCCCACTTTATCTCGCGATATCCTAATTAAGCATAAGGCATGGTGGTCGTCACCCTTATTAAGCTTAATTGTATTTATGCTCGATCTCCGGGTAGATTGTTTCAACAAATAGCATTTGATAACCACTTTATCAAATACATTTGAGCTACGGCCATGCATTTAAACAGTCTTTTCCCTATCGAGGGGGCCCATGGATATCTCTCTCAATAATAGAGAGGGACAAATTCCTTACAATGTCTCTCACATTCAAGCTATGATAGGACACTACATCCGATCTCGGTCGTATTGATTACTCTGTTACAAGTAGCGTCCCGAGTCGAGTCAAAGCGTGGCTCCATTCATACTAGAATCAATGAAGACATAAGGTCTAAGGATTCTAAAATAGTATTGAGGAAGTAATACTTATGACTTAAGACCATGAAGTATTACTTCTCTGACGGATCACGTCGATACAATGTATCCCCATATATTGCATCTATGATGTGATTTGTATCCATTACACATGATCAGTAAAACAAGATCATCAATCAACAATCATACTAGTTTTATTTCATAGTAATTAAGCATTACATAAAACTAGGGACTACTAGAATAGTAATTACATAAGCTAATGAGTTTTACTATCAAATCACACATTTGATAATCAAAAGCAAAATTAACTATTCAATTACATGCTCAAAAGATAACAAAACGCACAACATGTGCTAATGGTCCTAGGGCACTACTAACAATTACTATTCTAGTTGTCCCTAGTTTTATGTAATCTACTTTACAATGAAATAAAACTAGTATGATGTTTGATTGATGATTATGTTTTACTAATCATGTGTAATGAGTACAAATCATATCATAGATGCAATGTATTGAGATATATCGTATCGGAGTGATCCGTTAGAGAAGTAATACTTCATGGTCCTTAGTCATAAGTATTACTTCCTCAATACTATTTTAGAATCCTTAGACCTTATGTCTCCATTGATTCTAGCATGAATGGAGCCACGTTTTGACTCAGTCGTACGTTGCTTTTAATCGAGAGAGATATCCATGGGCCCCTCGATAGGGAAAGACTGTTTAAATGCATGGCCGTGCTCAAATGTATTTGATAAAATGGTTATCAGATACTATTTGTTGGAACAGTCTACCTGGAGATCGAGCATAAATACAATTAAGCTTAATAAGGGTGACGACTACCATGCCTTATGCTTAATTAGGATATCGCGAGACAAAGGGATTAAATAGTGGATTGATATTAGGTTCCGTTGTATATTCATTCACTTTGGGTAGTCATAATGTCCTGCTAGGGACCGCTTGTGATTTATGAACTCACACTACTACTAAGTGTGTTTTCAGTGCCATTGTGATATGAACCTACAGGGTCACACACATAGACGAGCTAACGAGCTTCATGTCCAGATTCAATGAATCTAGATTGTGTCTAGGTTAATTGTATATGACATTCATTTTTCTGAGAATAATAAAGAGTTATTATTCGAATTAGAGATAAGGGGCATTTTCGGTATAGCTGGGATTACGTGGGAGTTATTATCCGATAAGGACTCCCACTACCAGCAGAAGTCTAGGGGACGTGGAATTTAAAGACTCCCACTGCCAGAAGAGGTGGGGCGGACGTGGGAGTTGTTCTGGAAACAACCTCTCACTCCCTATATAAACCTCTCTTGGGCGAAACCCTAGGGTTAGACAATTTTCAGCCGAAATACCAAGAAATCCAGAAAACCGTTTTCTGCCTCCCTTTCTCCCTAATTCCCGAAACTCAGAGCTAGCACTCGCTGCCCGTTTCTTCGCGTGGATACCGGTAGGGAGTAATTCCGCATGGGAAGACTCAAGGCGATCGTTGCTGAGAGCGTAAAGACGTAATCTTTCATTCAAGAATCAGATTCTTGAGCCAAGAAACGTAAGTCCTTTTCTTTTAATTTTTCGATTCCTATTGTATGAGCGGATCCTTCAGGGGAGGACTCATGGGTGTTTGGAACGAGTTTCCGCCCATGAATCCCTTCATATAATGCAGACATTTGTGTAGGAGTTGATATATTTGTCTCTTCAAATTTCAAAGTTCGTACAGTTTCAAATTATTATTATTATTTTTTTTCCTTTGGCTCCAGATAATTCAATTGAGCTGCAGTTCAGATTGTTCAGCCAATATTTTTTGTTAAGAGCTATACCATTTAGAGACGTTTTTATTTTATTTTTATAGTAGAGTACCTTTATATAGGTACATAAGAACTTGTGGTGGATACCTTCTTGATCAAGATTTTAGAATCATATGCATGTATAAGGATCATTAATGATTGATTAAATCATAAATGGATGGATTTCATTAAAAATGAATGTTTGTTCTAGGTTTTATCTCCCATGTTGCTTCATACTTTAGCTTTAGATATTACTCCTTCCAATTCAAAATATAAGTTTTTTAAAAGTTATTTTTTTTTGTTTTAACATAGGTATTTTTATAATAATTGTGCATTTATTGACTAATTTATCCCGACACCATTTTATCCTATATTCATTTTGGTCAAAATGTGTAGTTACAATGCAACTCTCTATTAATTTATTTGTTCCTTGGAGTATTAGTTAGGGGTATTTTAGTTATTATAATTAGTATTTTAATTTGTATGAAAACTCTAAAAAGACTTATATTTTGAATCAGATAGAGTAGCTAATAGGAAATAATAACATAAAAAATCCTCATAAATGCTCAAATGGACACGTGTAAGCTGCTCATTTAACATGAACGGGTCGTCTCAATTATTTTGGAGGCCCTGTGCTAAATTCTAAAATAAGGTCCTACCTAACCAGAGAAAAGTGACTTTCATTTAAATATAACAAAAAAATCATTACAATAGTATCATAATTCTGTTCTCCAAAATGTACTAAAAAATTTAAACATAATTTTACATATATAAATAATGACAAACTTTCTTTGTTGGAAAAATATCGATCATCATCTAAATCTTCATATCATATTTGATTTGCTCCAAAAGATCATTCTCAATTGCTATCATTGCTAATCCATCAAGTCTTTCCTGAGACATTGTAAAACGCATCTATGAGTTCAACAACTTCAATTTTGAAAAGCTCATTTCTGCAAATGCAACACTAACCGGAATAGTCAACAAAATTCTATCTGCATTTATTGAGTTAGGAAAACAATCTACATGCTTTACGGACACTAAAATATCAATAGGTCTCATATTTTCATTAGGCAAGAATTCTCTAAGCAACTTAAGCTCCACATCCAAATAATTTCCCCTGATATCAAGAAGAAAGATAATCTATTTCACGTTTTTGGGATTTTACCTATAAATAGAGTGGGCTAGTTTGTCAAAAAAATGCTAACAATATTTACTGGTAGTTGTTAACTTAAAAAGCCTAAGTAATTACAATTTTTATTATTCTTCAACAACACACACACACACACACACACACACACACACACACACACACAACTAACATAAAATTGGGGCCCAAATTTTTGGAGGCCCTGTGTGGTTGATCACCTCGAATACCCTCTTAGTTTCCCCTGAACAGGAATCTACAAGATTTCATATACCGCTTTCACAAACTTCAGACGCAACTTTATTATATTTATATAGATATAAATTTACAAGGGAAATTGAGTAAAGTCTGCGGAAAGTCGGCCTTGTTGGGCAAATGACCTTCTGCCTTGTGAGTCAGTTAAGATGTGGATGTCTAAATATTCTGCATCGTGTGGATGTATTTATAACTGTCGGATAAGAAGATCTGACGGTTATGATTCAAATAACCATTTTAATTCGAAATAGCTATTTTGAATAATAGCCGTCTGATCTTTCAATCTGACGATCACAATATATCCACACAATGCGAATGACTTACAATCTCTCAACACCTTAACCAAAATCTCCATTTTGGGTAGAGATCCAAATTCAAGAAATGCCCCCAACCCCTCGTTAAAAACCGTCTGCCATCATTTTGTGTCCCATCATTGTCCTATCAATAAAAATGACATGTGTTAATTTTTTAATTAAAAAACTATAACCTAAAAAAATAATGAAATCCTAAATGAAAAAATTAACACATATAAGTTTCGTATTGATGTGAGAAAAACAGAACACAGTATGAGTACATACTATTTTTTCCCCAACTCCTTGTATAAAAAAAGATAAATAAAACGCTAGGAGGTATTAGCCTTTTTTGCCCATGAACTATTTACGAATTTCTCATTTTGCCCAAAATTTATTTTCTGCTCGCATTTTTCCCTCGAACTATTTGCGCGCTCCCAATATGCCCAAATGCAGTGGATTCCGGCCATTGAGGCGGCGCAACTCAGTGGAACTGATTGTAAGTTTATTGGACAGGGGTAATTTCGTCCAATACGAAAATACATCCATTATACATATCATATACACTACATCTTCCCCTCAAAAGAACCTCATTACCCATCTCTTTCCAAAAATCACCCAAATAACTCAACAAAACCCATTGTTGGGTTCTACTCACTTGTTTGTTTCCTATCCATAAAACTCCAAATCTCCTCCAAATACATTACATTATCCCTCACAATCAAGCTTTGCAAGACCCAATTTCTTTTCTTGAAACCATGTCGAAAATGTCATCATTTAGTAGCTCATCAATTTCTAGAAGGTCCAATAAAGAAAGTGGGGCTTGCAAAGCTTGATTGTGAGGGATAATGTAATGTATTTGGAGGAGATTTGGGGGTTTATGGATGGGAAACAAACAAGTGAGTATAACCCAACAATGGGTTTATGGAGTTATTTAGGTGATTTTTGGAAAGAGATGGGTAATGAGGTTCTTTGGAGAGAAATATGTAGTGTATAAGATATGTATAATGGATGTATTTTTATTGGACGAAATTATCCCTATCCAATACAACTTACAATTAGTTCCACTAAGTTGCGCCGCCTCAATGGCCAGAATCAGATGCATTTGGGCATTTTGGGAGCGCGCAAATAGTTCAAGGGCAAAATGTGAGAAGAAAATAAATTTTAGACAAAATGAGTAATTCGTAAATAGTTCATGGTAAAAAAAGGCTAATACCTCAAATGCTAGTAATAATAAAAACACAAGACAGCCCAATCCCCCAAAACTTCAATGGGTGGCAGTGTTGTCGTTGGTCTTCTGTTCTTCCACTTCTGCTCTCTTCTTCTCTTTAAGTTGTGCCATTCCTCTCCTTATTATAGCCTGCCCATAGGAGCCCATCCTCTAGGTCCTTTCCTCCACTATTTCCCCATATACTATATGCTAAAATACTATAGATTGTTTAATTTACTGATGAAGGTAGTTTTGTTGTCTGATTTTGCAGATGAAAAGTTATATGAATCTGAGGCGTTAAATTGCAAAGACGGGTCCAAATCTTTAACCAGAGAACGTATCAACGACGACTTTTGCGATTGTCCTGATGGCTCTGATGAACCCGGTACTCAATTTGCTTCAATGAACCCATTTGTGTTTCTAAATTAATTGTTCTGAATTTGACATTTATAGACTTTGTGCTGTTTTGGTGATATTTACTGGTTTTGGGTTTTTCTTTTAAATTTTATTTTTGTGGTTATATTGAAGTAAGTTAATTTCTTTATTCCTTTTTAATTTAATAAACCCGTTATTTATTTGTAAAATGGGAATGTGTTCTTCTTTGAAATTACAGACTTTGTGCTTTGTGGAAGCAATGTTAGGGATTTAAAGGGATATTTATTACTAACATTTGATTATCTAGTGGTTGGTTGATGCAATTCTATATGTTTTGCTGCAATCCATTCAAGACTGGACTTTTGGATGTTGAAGATTTTTGCTTCAGAGAGCAAAGCTTTAAGTAATGCACAACATTTCGAGGGATAAACTTCATTTACTCTATATTTTCATTTTCTTTTTCAAGAATTCACTGGATGAAATCAATAGATATGCTTGGGAAATGTTGCATTTTTTCCCGAATTTGGAGAAGATATATTTGTGTATGCACTATGTAGGAGCTAATTATTCAGTTTTATTTCCATAATTTGCCTGACATAGAGTTATGTATCTGAAACTTACAGCCTCTCAATAAAGTTTATTGGCCTTGATTGTTTGTGGTCTGTTTCATGTTCTCAATTTTGGTTTAACAACAGAGTAGTTGATATGTTGTACTGCTTCTTACTCCATTTTTTTCCGATTTGTTTCTGGAAAATATATATTCCGTAAGTTCTGACTTAAGTCTAAATTATGCGAAAGAGATATTCAAGATGAACTTGAAGGGTGTCAATAAAAGTCCTAGACCTTCTAGGAGTCTTCTGTTGATTGTTGAAGAAATATCTAGTGAAGTTTGCTTTTGATGAAGAGAATATCTTAGTGATAATTTATTCTTCATTGACAAAAAGAGATAAAGAAGATAGCTTTCTTAGAGTCAAAACTCTGGGGTGTGATTACTTGTGCTTACGTGAACCAGTTGAACATGATGGAATCCTAAAACATATCAATATAATCCAGGTCTTTAAAGTACTAGAATACTGGTAGCTGTACGTACAGGTAAAATATTTCCTACAATCTTTCAGCATTGAGGACATAATGGAAGATCACATATGCGCTGATACATGACAAATATTCATTTCATGTTTTTTTGCTGAGTAGCAATGGTATTTAACATGAAGCACTCTTGTTCTTTTTGTTTATGTCTATTTTGATGTCCATAGGCTACTTGATATATTTATTTTTGCACTTCCAAATTAATTTATTTTTTCTGTCTTTTCGATTTGCTAGTTGAGTGTGTTTCTTGGTTTGTAGGTACCTCAGCCTGTCCTTCCGGGAAATTTTACTGTAAGAATGTAGGAAGCACCCCCCAGTTTCTGTATTCTTCTCGTGTAAATGATCGCATTTGTGGTGAGAATACTTGTATGATTTCTTGATTTGTTATAGTTTATTGGTTACATGGATTTCTTTTCCTCTGATGCTTATTGGCTTTAATTGCCTTAATAGGTGAAAAAAGTTTCAGAAAATGTCTCTTACTTTGCTTCCTTTCTCATCTCCTGAATCCATTTAGAGAATAAATTTATAGAATTGATTCAATGTTCCTAAATGTCTTTGAAAAGTTTCTGGGTTATTTCATATGTTTTTGTAATGGTTGATAGCTTACTAGTTTTGGGCACTCTACAACTTGTTGGCCCTAGAAATTAGTAATGAAAATGAAAATAAAGTGTGGATTTGCCTCGGTCTTAATAATTTCTGGGTTTTCTTTGAATATAGAAGAAAAGCGAGTAGAATTAAATGGAAGGACTTTGGATTAAAAATTTGCATAAAGTTTAAGTTGTTTCCGTTTTCAGTATATTGAGTATTCTTTCTTTACATTTTAGTGAGATTTTTTGTTGCAAGTGTAGAACTCTTTTCTCGGACATAGTCTTCTAAGAAGCGCGATCCACATTGCTGAGATGTAGTTGTCGCATTACCTAACTTTTAGAATCTTCACTTGAAAATCAAGAGACTTACATGATAGTGAAATATCAATTTAGATGGAGGTTATATCCATTTAGAATAGATACATCCTTCAGTCTACAGAAATATATCATTGGCCTTATATTGAGATTTTTATTTAGTAATCTAGTAAATAAAATTGCTTAAATGCAGTGGGTTTTCTCCTGTCCAAAGAAAAATAAAATGTGGTGCTACCTCTGCTAATATGCATGTCTGCTTAAGATTTCTGATTTATGCTTTTTTCGTCATACGTTCTTTTCTATTGACCTTATGTTGACTGAATCTCGTTTAGATTGCTGTGATGGAAGTGATGAGTATGATGGAACTGTCAACTGCCCAAACACTTGCATCATGGGTGCAAATTATGTATATCGCTCCATAAGTTATGACTCTACAGTCAGGCATCAGAATTCTTTCGGTGCAGGAAAAAATAAGCTTGGCCTTAATGCCAAGGAATCCAAAGAAAAATTTAGAGGTACTCAATTATATTAACTAAAACATCATAGAAACTGTGGATAGTTTCTGATGATAATTGTTGGATTTGTTTCAGGTTTGAAGGTGTTACTGATTCTACAAGTAGTCTTTGTTGCCACTATTGCGGCTTATTGGGTATATCGTCAGCGAGGCAGGTCTAGAAGACGACATTCCCATTGAATATTCTGATAAAATCTGTGCAAATAACAGTGTAAGGACCGGAAGAATTTGTTTAAATTTCACTCTGACACAGTCACACAATATAGTTAAACTCAGTCATGACAGTATATTTATAAAATAGCCTTAGAAATATCTTTTAGCCAAATAAAGGTTGAACGAGGTAGCATGAATTGGTAATTTTGATTGTCAAGGAAAGGTAGAGTTATGAATGCTTGGGGAAAGGGGGCGGAGGATGAAATTGTCCAAGAGGCTTCTCATGGAATGGTGTTAGGTATTCCTTTAGGCAATGGCCAGTCATAGATTATTATTTTTTGTCCTTTCTTTTTTTTGGGGGGGGTGGGGGGGTGGGGGTGGGGAATAAACCGAAAAGAAATCTGCAGAACCCTCAATTCTTTAATCTTCATAGGCTTTCAGTTGATATCCTGTGACTGAACAGGGTTGGTCATTGGCATCTCTATCTCAGAGTACCTTGTTTATGGTTGCATCGGTGAAAATATTTTATCCTTCTGAGGTTCTATATGGTTGATTCAACTTAACTTTCTAACCACACTTGCAGCAAATCCAGCTTGGACATATGTTTGGTTTGGTCCTTTTTGCATTGGCATCTCTATCTCAGAGTCAGTGTTGTCAAATGGCGCTCATGGCGCCGCCATGGCGCTATAACTTTTGAGTTATTTGTTTGATTCATGTTGTTTTTTTCTTTTATTACATTATGCAGTGTTTTATACATATTTTGCATATTTTATTGTGTCCACTATAAGACGTTATGGCGTCCGCTATAAACTTATGGCATTTTTTTGGCTTGCCGCCATGATCCGCCATCCGCTATTGACAACACTGCTCAGAGTACCTTGTTTATGGTTGCATCGGTGAAAATATTTTATCCTTCTGAGATTCTATGTGGTTGATTGAACTTAACTTTCTATCCACATTCGCAGCAAAATCCAGCTTGGACATATGTTTGGTTTGGTCCTTTTTGCTTACTCATTTATTTACTCAAAGTGTTTCCAGATTCAGCAATCTTGTTGAACATATATGTTTTTTCAGTCCATTGAATAGATGACGTAAGACTGCATTCTCAAGGAACTATTTGTCCCTTTCTTGGATAGAGAATGGACTATTCATTTTCTCGTTACATGCAGGGGCGGCTAAGGCCATGTGCGAGGTGACCGACCGCACAGGGCCTCCAAAAATACGGGGCCCCTAATTTTTTTTTTTGGTATATATATATACACTTGGCCTAAAATCCGGGGCCCCAATTTTTTTTTGTTTATATATATACTTAGCAAAAACTCCGGGGCCTCAAATTTTTTTTGTTTATATATATACTAAGCAAAAAATTCGGGGGCCCCCATTTTTTTTTGTTTATATATATACTTAGAAAAAAATCCGGGGCCTAAATTTTTTTTTGTTTATATATATACTAAGCAAAAAATTCGGGGCCCCCATTTTCTTTTTGTTTATATATATACTAAGCAAAAAAATCCGTGGCCCCAATTTTTTGTTTGTTTATATATATATTTAGCAAAAAATCCGGGGCCCCAATTTTTTTTGTTTATATATATATATATATATATATACACACACACTTGGCCTAAAATTCGGGGCCCCAATTTTTTTTTCGCACAGGGCCTCGGATATGTTTGAGCCGCCCCTGGTTACATGTACTGTGTTCTGTGTGCTTTATGTCCTCGATCACAGCCAGAAAACTAGCCACTATTGCTTGATACTGTGGCTGCATGAAAGGATTGTTTTTTACTTCTTATAAATTTATGTACCATGTTTTTGGTGTGTCAACTTAAAACATGTTTGTCTAGCATTTATACTCCCCTATAGGTATTACTATCAACCTCGTGCCAAGTTCCAATTATCTATTGCTGTTTCCTCTGCTACATAATAAATTTTGTTATACGACCTTCTGACATATGATTATTGACTAACGTTACTGTAGCTTTTAGTCACTGCAGGTTCTGCATTATAGTGCTGCACTCTTTTCTCCATCAGAATATTAGGATCTTAAACGACCAGATATGGTAGTGATGGCAGTAAAGTTTTCCTCTTCTTTGGGTGCTTTGCGTCTTAGGTTCCTTCCATTTTCTTCATTTCGCTGGGTTTCCACTTCAAAGTCTCATGTAGAGACTATAAAAGCTGCAGTTGAAACCAAAAGTTATGAACAGATTCCTAACCTTCTTACTTCCTTGAAAGAATCTCGCCAGAATTCCAACCCCTTCTCTTTCCTCTCTGCCTTTTCTTTGAATTTGAGAGCAAATATTATTGATGAAATGCTACAATTTCTAGGCAAATTGAGACCCCGTTCTCGTCCTCAGATTGTTTATTTGTGCCTTCTTTCATACACTCTCCAAAACCCTAATCCTCTTCCACTTGCCCTTGCTATCCTCCAACGTACTCTTCGCTCTGGCTGTCTCCCTGTTCCCCAAACCTATCTCCTTCTTTCTACTGCATGGCTTGAACGTCGATCAGAATCTCAATCTGTCTCCAGTATTCTGCTAGAAATGCAGTCAATTGGATACAATCCTGATTGCGACATTTGTAATTATCTTATACTATCGCTTTGTAAGGCTGATCAATTTACAGAAGCCCTTAAAGTTTCGAGGGGGATGGGTGGGGCTGGCTGCATTCCTAATTTGGATACTTACGGAGCTCTGATTGGCGAAATGTGTGACCACAGAATGACAACTGACATTATTGAGATGGTGAAAGAGATGGTCATAACTGTTGGGCTGAATCCACGGCAAGAGACGGTGTTGAAAGTAGTAGCTGCACTGCTAGTAGATGAAGAATTACGGAAAGCAGTTGACATTATTGAACTCTTGGAAACTCAGGCTGTGCATGTACATTTTGATGCCTATGACATGGTGCTCAAGAGGTGCTTGGAGCGTCATCAATTCATTCTGGCTGGAAAACTCGTGCTGAGAATGGCTGAGAGAGGATTCATACCATATATAAGGCTGAGGCTAAGGGTAGTTGAGGGCCTGGCTAGCATTGGCGAATTGGAGCTTGCTTCAGCTCTGAGACAGAGACTTGGAGAGTTGAATTCTTAGATTCTCAAGTGTGGTTTCCTTGACCGGTTAAGGGACAACTTAAAATTTCTCTTGCAAGGTGCTGTGCTACAATCCTTTTTCTATTGATGTTTTTAACTATGCAATGATATATCAGACGTAATACAGAGGATTGTATAGAAGGCAATAAAAGCTTTCTCCACATACACTGCCATTTATCTTTCGAAGTACAATAGACCATTGAACTTAAATTATGTTACTCATTTGTCTTCTTCTAAGATTGCATACACATCACTCTCCAAGTGAGGATTCCTAACAAAGTCCTTTTTTTATTTTTATTTTTTGAAGTCTGTCTTTAAATTTAGAGGGAGACGCCAATGCAGGAATAAGCGTTGAGTATTTCTTTGAGCTTTACGTGACATAACTAGGAACTTTTTGACCGGCCTTTGTTAGATGATAGACTATTAAGTAGTTCATGAGACTCCTTCCAGTCCCTGGTTTAGGAAGCCAAATTGTATGATATTATTCCTTTAGTTGGTAATACATAGAAATAGAAATAGAAATGATATTCTTAGCAGTGTGAGAGAATATTCCCTGGTGTCTCGTGTTTGATTGTAGCTTTTATTTTTCTTAGTTCTGATATATTCTCTCTTAATACAGTCATTCTCTTATTAGCTTACCATGATTCACTAACAGCAAACAGTCTGAAGTCTGTTAAGAGTCATTCTCTTATTAGCTTAACATGACCCATCTAAGAAGCTGATTGGCCTGTTGGACACTTAAGCATTCTTCACTGGGTAGCTAGCCTCTAACGCAATCCCACATTTACCTTTCTTGTCAGAAATTCCACGCTCCATCCTGATATAACCTTCTTCACCCCATCCAGGTCCCCACGAGTTCTTCACCAGCCAATACTTTTTATCGTCTTCGCCATAGCCAATTGCTGCTACTCCATGGTTGAGACTAGTGCTGCAGAATCCTGTGAAGACCCCTCCAGCATAGAGTTGAAATAACAAGCCACCACCATCTATGGCTACTGATACTGGTTGCACGGAAACTGCAACCTTGAGGGCTGTCTCATTTTTGGAGGGTACCATTTCATAGCCAGTTATATTGGCTGCATAATTTTTTTCTTTGTCAGCAGCACACTGTCCATCTTTCCCCTCATAAGGATAGTCAGTTTCAGTGGTAAGTCCTCCATTTTTTACGATGTATTCGAATGCTGTTTCCATTAGACCACCATTGCATCCTTGATTGTCTTCGTTGTAATCACAATCTATTAGCTGCTGTTCTGACAGGGACACCAAGTTTCCATTTTTGATCTGGTTGAGGCCTTCTACTGCTGCAACTGCTGAGAACGCCCAGCAACTTCCTGCAGTAAAACAAGTGTAGCTCTATATCTCTTAGAATGTACAAAAAGTAAACAAGTAGAAAGGCATAAAGTGAAGAGTGAAAATTTTGCATACCGCAATTGCCTTGATTCTTGACAGGAGTCACAGCACCACTTTTTCGCCAATCTACGTTTTCTGGCGGCTCATTCCTACTGCCCAGTGTGAAATTGTCGACCCTCCTAGAACTCCCTCGTTGCTTGAAACCCAAGTAAATAGATCTGAACTCCTGGTTAGTCATGTCTGCAAATTGATTGTCGATGAGTTTGAAAGAAAGATTCTGAGAATTGATGAACTCAATGAATTCAACATGGGATTGGTAAATCCCAAAACGCATCTGCCATTCATCTCTATTAGCGTATCCCTTTCCATGCCTTTTTAACCACTTCTGATACTTCCCAACCATAGTATCCTCAATTCCCCCCTCTTCAGAACTTGCATTTGATTGCAAGGACAAAATGGCCAGAACCGCGATAGAAATTATCAGGATAGAGGGCTGCTTCATCTTT
Source organism: Vinca minor (assembly GCA_026122235.1). NCBI lineage: Eukaryota > Viridiplantae > Streptophyta > Magnoliopsida > Gentianales > Apocynaceae > Vinca > Vinca minor. The sequence goes on from JAOCZM010000253.1 coordinate 114,005, forward strand.
AGCTTTGGATGTATGAGCTTCTTCACTGATAAAATCTGGTGCTGAAATCAGGGTTTTATATATGTATGTTAATCTAGTTTGGCTAAAATGTTTGGTGATTCAGTTAGGCTCATCCATTTCGTTCATGTGATTTGTACTTTTGTTTCTCTGGTTCAAGTGTTTGGCAAGGTTTGCTGTTTGTGTTTACATTCTTGCATGAGTGAACCGTTGGAAGAGGAATCATAGGAGTTCTGGTTGTTTGGATAACCAAGCTTTTGATTCTTTGGACATCCCATTTTCTAGCTTTAACTCTCTCAGGAGAAAATGAATGAGCACGGAATCACAGAGAGAGAGAGAGAGAGATGACTCTGCAGACGCAACCCGAAGCCTGGTCTTCTCGCTATAGATAGAACTAGGATTTTGATTTTGTAGGGCAATAATTTATTTATAAGAAAGTTTCAAAAGATATTGTGGAAAGGAGGGCGATTTTAGAAAAATAAGTGACTAAAAGCTCAAGAAAAATGAACACTTGCCAAAAAACAATTACAAGGATGCGGCTGCTTTAGCACTCGTAGTTCTGTTTATGCATCTCACCATTTCTTTATGATAAACATATTTTTTGCCGATCAATGTACTCTTACCTTTTCATAATACAAATCGTTTTAGTTTTTCTATCTCTATCCAGAATATGTATTTTTTTTTTCAAATTTTAATAGATATAATTCTAAAATTATTTGTACTTATATCATGGTATAAAGAGAAAGCGTGATAGGTTTTGGTTGAGATGTAATTCAGAATGAATTAATTTTTTAAAGATTTATAATACAAAAATATACTTTGTTTCTCCCATAATGTAGGCTAAAGTACTTGAAGACCTTGAAAAAATGAGTATTTTATTTGTTGAGAATTTTTTTTTAAAAAATATTTAACATGATATTTGACCTCACTCGCTACCTAAAAGTGCGTACAAAATATGTAATAAGAGAAAATTGATCACTAATTAATAATATTAGAGTATGTTGATTTTACCAACTAGACAAGCTCAAGTTGACAGATTTAACACGGTATACTTCAAGTATGAATGACTGAGCAAACTAATCTAATTTCTTGACTTCACGTAAGGTTTGATTTCTGTTATGCTAATGACTCTCAATAGCAGAACTATCTGTTGTCTCACCTCAATAGTGTGGTTTAAGAAATGTTTTTCCAATGCGTGTACTAGAATACTTATTAATTTGAATAAAATATGTTTTTTTTTGAAGAAATAATATCATTAGTTGATATCAAGAGTTACATGAGGGAAGCGGAATTCCAATAGATCCCCTACCCTTTGAATTGAGGCAACAAGCCTTAATAAAAGACTAGCTAGCCAAAAAACCATAACATTACATGACCTGCAGACATAGAAAATACTGAAGAATAGATTCCGAAAGGTACAATATTCTATGACCGTGTATACAGACTTAAACAAAACAAAAACAAACTCGAGGTCACGTGCAAAACAGAGGTCTTCCGCACTTTCTAGAGTTCTTGATTGCAAACTTTCACAAATAAAAATAGGAGGGGTGATCAGCTGAAATCCGCGTAGGATAGCTTGCCAGCGACCATGCCAGATACGAACAGAACGTCTGCTTCCAAACAGTGGCGGAGGATAGTGAGGGCAGGAGGGGGCCCGGCTCCCCCAAAATTTTCGAAACGACGAATTTTCTATAGAAAAAATTATTTTTGTGATATTTTTTTATAAATGTTGTATTTCGCCCCCCTAAAAAATTTCAATAAGAAATTCGCCCTCCCCTATGAAAAATCTCTGGCTCCGCCACTGCTTCCAAACCTCCATTCAAAGCCACGTTGCAGATCTCTATCTTGAGTGATGTTTCTCCCAGTTTGAGACGATCGACTCCATTTATTGTAAAAAAAACTCGAATTAAATTATAAATTAAGACAAAAAAAAGAAAAAAAAATCACCGCTACCATGATATTAATCATGAGGCCGACATGCGGCTTATTTATTAAAAATAAAAAACTAAAAGATTTGTGCTCCATACTAAAGCACACAAGGCTTTGAATCGCACAGGAATTGCTAAGTCCTAGATAATATTTAATTAAGCGACTCATGGACTTTGGTGGGACCGACTTGCGACCTCCACCTTACCCTGGTTAAGGCCAGGAGACCCCTTTGCGAAGTAATTGCCAGCAATGTTGGAAGCGAAAATATAATTCCAATTCATAATATTGGTAGCCATAAAAAACTCCACCAATCCAACCATGGACCCTCAAAAGGCCCAGAAACGTGCTTTTCGAAAACCGTGAAGGGATTCATGGGCGGAAACTCGTTCCAAACACCCATGAGTCCTCCCCTGAAGGATCCGCTCATACGAAACCGAACCGAAAACAGCGATAAAGAACTTACATGTTTCGGATTCAAGAAGCTACTTCTTGAATGGAGGATGACGTTTCTTGATCAGTTTCTTGCCACCACCGGATTTCCCTTTGCGGAATATCCCTCTACCGGTATCCACGCGACGAAACGAGCAGCGATTGCTAGCTCTTCGTCTCTCTGAAGTTCGGGAATTAGAGAAGGAAAAAGGGAAGGCAGAAAGAAAAACGGTTTTTCTTTTGGTCTAGGTATTTCGGCTGATAACAACTAGTGCCTAGGGTTTCGGGTTAAGAGATGTTACATAAAACTAGGGACTTCTAGAATAGTAATTACATAAGCTAATGAGTTTTACTATCAAATCACACATTTGATAATCAAAAGCAAAATTAACTATTCAATTACATGCTCAAAAGATAACAAAACGCACAACATGTGCTAATGGTCCTAGGGCACTACTAACAAACCGTGCTCCACTGGTGAATTTGGTTGAGGAGAGGCTAAAACAGCAAATTGGAATATCAATTTTTCAAGATTGGTATGAGCAGAAGTTACTAGGAATAGCCGTTTATAATACGACCGACATCTAGAGAAGCCAAAGGATTTAAGAAATTCCAGCACCAAATTTCTAGAAATTTGGAGATGAAAACTTAAAGTTTCCATAATTCTTATACTAAAACGTGTGGCTTGAATATTGCTTTCCTTATACAATTTGATTTTGAGGATATCTTGGTTGTATTTGATTGGGAATGTGATTATCCTTACTGTGATCAGCACATATATTGGAATTGATATGTGATTAATGTTCAAGAGATGCTCAAGGATTCTCTATTGAGAAATTAATCTTCAAGAGATGCTCAAGGATTCTCTATTGAGGAAAACCTCAGAGAAATCCCGAGAGAGGAGAAAAATTCTCTTGAGAAATAAAATATGTTATACATGTCAGTTAAATATATTTTATCCAGCCCAGCCCCGCCTCTTCCATCGTATCCCCAACCCCATCATTGGGGATGGATGGGCATTCCATCCCCAGATCAGGTGGAGTCCCATCCCTAACTAGGGAAAAGTGGGAAGTTTTTTCCCCCAAATTCCCACTTTCGTCCCAGTGGAGGCTCAACCTCAACTAGAAAAAAATAGTGAATTTTTAACAAAAATCCCCAAATAGAACCTTGAAAAAAATGATATAGATGTCCCGGAAAGAATTTGATTCACGCGATCTTCTCCAAATTAGATGTCTATTTTATTTTTTAGGTATTTATGCTCTTTCTATTTAGTATTTTAGAGGGGTCATACGAGGTGGGGATATTATTTCACCCGCCTCTGACCCCGCCCCCGCTAGCGGGGTCAAATTCATCCCCACCCCAACTGAAACCGGGGAATCCCCAACCCGGGCGGGGTCAAATTCATCCCCACCCCAACTGAAACCGGGGAATCCCCAACCCGGTTGGGATCTCCAATTCACCCGTCTCCATTGCCATCCCTATAATTAAGGGTAAAAAGCGCTCACGCCCCCAAAACTATTCTTTTTTTTATTTTTTATTTTTGACCCTCAACTAAAAAAGGTCAAGTTTTACCCCCTAAACTATTTCGATTTTTGGTTTTTGACCTTCTATCCATATTCTTCGTTACATTATAACAGAAGTCCAAAAAATGGGGGTATTTTTGGGCAATCTGTATAAGATCCTAAAATTTTTGTTTTTATAAATAAAAAAAAATCCTATTATTCTGACGAGAAAGAAGAAGTCGCCGGTGAGAACATTGACAGAAGAAGTCGGAAGCCAGGTACCACTCCTCTTCTCCAACCACCAACTGTAAATTCCAACCTCTAAAAAAAATCTTAAAAGGCCATTTTTCCCCTTAAATTTAATTCTATTTATTATGAATGATATGATTTTCCCAAAATGTCCCTATTTTTTGGACTTCCGTTATGATGTAACGGAGAATATGGATGGAAGGTCAAAAACCAAAAACCGATATAGTTTAGGGGGTAAAACTTGACCGTTTTTAATTGAGGGTCAAAAACCAAAAAAAGTGAATAGTTTAGGGGGCGTCAGCGCTTTTTACCCCTATAATTAATGATTAATTAGTTAAAAATCTCTTAGAATTGAGGAGTTACATTTATATAGTGGAAATGACTATTATCATATATAATCTTTTTTTTTTTCTTCATATTAACCTGCGTTATCGGTGCATGAGTTAGAAAAACCTTTAAAGTTGGTCAAAATCTTCCATGTCAGAGTTTCTTCGTTGAGAATTACATATCAAGACATGAGAAGAGTTGATGACTATGTAAAAATGTCCATAACTCCTCTTGTAGTATATGGACCTTGCTAGGCTACTAGAATTATTGGCTAAAAGATTGACTAAAATAGTTTTTTTGGACCTTTTTGCCCTTATAGTTGGGTGAATCTCTTATACCAGCAGGGGGTAAGATAGTCATTTAACACCCTCAATTTGGTGATTTAGGGTTTCTATCCCCAAAATTCTAGGAGTAAATCATTTTCCTATATGTATATATAACGTAATGAAAGAGATCAGAGAGTATAATTTACAGGGGAAAATAATGAAAACCCCCATAAATACATACAAACCAAAAACCACATGCAAGGTGCAGTTTGGGGCTACCATATTCTAAAAACATGCCATAAAAGCTACTCAATGATTTTTTTTTTTTGGTAAATTACTCAATGATTTAAAGCTTCCCAGCTAGCACTTATATGTCCACAGACGACTACAATTAGGGTCACATGCCCTTCCTCCCTCTCTCTCTCTAGCACATTCACTGTGCCCTTGTTGTGGATGCCAAGTAAAGAATGGTTGGAAACAGCTACCCTAATCCCAAAATATACATACACTTCTAAAGTCGGTGATTATCACCACATAACATTTTATTTTCCCTTAATAATTTCAAAGTTCTCATCACATGAATAAAATAAACATTCATTAGTAAAATTATGTAAAAACCTAGGTATAGTAGTTTTATTACCCTAGTAGGTGTTCTTCTACAACATATGATTTTGAATGCCCAACTGAGGGACGACCCACGATGGTCGAACATCTAGCCATAAACTTTCCAGTTAGTGTTTTATTATTATTATTATTATTATTATTATTATTTTTCTACTTTAGGAGAAGTTTATTATTACCTCAATCCCATAAAAAAAAACCAGTTTTTATTTATTTATTTTTTCCGTCTCATATATGCATATTTCCATTTTTAAAGAGTAGTTCATTCACACATACGTCCTTAGTTATGACGTATCCTTACAACAAAAATAAAAATAACATAACTTATTAAATTTTCAATAATTGATAGTATGAGCAGGAGATTGATAGGAGAGATACCTAACATTTGATAATAAATTCACAAAATGGCTTTTGTCAGAATATTTGAAACACATAAATTAAAGACCGATCTAACATTTGTCAATAAATGTACAAAGTGACTGCTCGCAGGATATAACTAAAACAATAGTCCCTCTATACCGTCATATTTCCTACGAAATCACGCCTTTAGACCAAAGCCAAAATGTATAAAAGAAAATAGATTAAAAAATTATTTTAATTTATGTGCACATTACCATTTTGATTTATTATGCATCCTTATCAACAAATAATTGAATTGATTGATTTAGTGTGCTTGTCTTTCCAATAATAGTTCAATTCAAAGTCATTTAAAATAGTTTAACTTTCAAACTTTATTTCACATTTTTTTTAATGTGAAGTTATAGGTAGTAAAAGGTCGTATCTAGTGCACAACAATATTGTTAAAATCGCGAGTCGATTTTACGGAAGTAAAACGTGTTGAATCGTGAGTAGAATCGCAATCTGGTAGAAACAGAGTAGAATCGGATCGTAAAAACGTAAAAATGTACGTTTCTACCAAATTTCTTATTCTTCATCAATTTCTTAGACTACTAAAAATCCAGCAGGTAATCAAAGTTCTTAACTCTGAGTTCGTAACTTTCTGCCATTTACTTTTTTGTTTTGCATTTCCAAAATATATGTGATTTGTTTTGTTTTGCATTTTCAGAATATATGTCATTTTATTCTACTCCTGATATACCTCGTGTGTGTCTAATTTTTTATAATTTCTAAAAAGTTTAATTGTTTTCAGCATGCTATGGTATTTCGTACATTTGCCAGTCTTGTGAAACTGATAAATGGTTCGGTCTTCTTTATATTTTAAAAGACTTAAAGTTCTTTATTGTGAACTTTGTTTCGTTATTGTCTTTTAGAAAACTTGTGAAAGTATGTTTTATGGAATTTTATCGTATTGTTGGACCATATGATATGATTTTTATGTTACTTAATATTATTTACATATAAAATATATATTTTAATTTTTTGGTACGATTTTACAATTTATTTTACGATTCACGAGTTTACGATTCTACACCTCTCTTCCAAGTCTATGTAGAATCGCGTTTTTAATAACCTTGGTGCACAAGGCTCCCGCATCAGTAGAGTCCGGAGAAGATTCCGATATATGCAGCATTACCTTTATTTTTTATAAAGAGGTTGTTAAAACAAATAAAGATGAACTCATCCTTACCTTGTGTTCCAAAATCTAAATACGCATCACATCACGAATATATTAAGTTCAATCCACTTTGCCAATAAAATTCTAAAAAAATGGAAAGTGATAGTATGGTTTTGCAGAAATATGGAAGAGAGCACATGTAAACACCAGGAGAAGGATCTTTCATCACTGACAGGAAAGCTCCTTGTGACTTTGTCCAAAGAAACCATGTTCGTACAGAGCAATTCTTAATAATTGAACAAATATTCTGCTGAGTTTTTTATAATTTAAATTCAGGAATTTTGAAATGTATATTTAAAACATTATAATTTAAATTTTATTATCAATTAGAAGAATATTGAAGTTTTATCTTCCATAGTTCACCGAAGTATATGCCATCATTCCAGGCATACTACTCGTTCCATTTTCTGCTGCCTTTTGTCCATGTCTCATACAGGGGCGGCTAAGGCCATGTGCGAGGTGATCGCCGCATGCAGGCCTCCCAAAAATACTGGGCACTAATTTTTTTTTGGTATATATATATACACTTAGCTCAAAATCAGGGCCCCTAATTTTTTTTTGTTTATATATATACTTAGCAAAAACTCAGGGGCCTCAAATTTTTTTTGTTTATATATATACTAAGCAAAAAAATTCGAGTCCCCCATTTTTTTTTGTTTATATATATACTTAGAAAAAAATCCAGGGCCTAAATTTTTTTTGTTTATATATATACTAAGAAAAAATTAGTGCCCCCATTTTCTTTTTGTTTATATATATACTAAGCAAAAAATCAGTAGCTTTTCAATTTTTTGTTTGTTTATATATATATTTAGCAAAAAATCCCAGTCTCAATTTTTTTTGTTTTATATATATATATATATATATACACACACACTTGGCCTAAAATTCGAGGCCCCAATTTTTTTTTCGCACAGGGCCTCGGATATGTTTGAGCCGCCCCTGGTCTCATAAAGTCTTGGAGGAAACTGAAAGTAAAGAAAATTGTTTCATATGATTGAGGGTTCTCATGACTAGGCGGTTCACTATTCGGTTAAATCGAAATACCGAATCGAATCAAACTGAATTTTACTATATGCTTCGTTTTATTGAATATTTTGGTTTATTCGGTTCTTTTTTTAAAAAGTCAAAATAATTTCGTTTGATATTTGATTTTCAATTTTTAGAAATCAAATTACCGAATTACCGAATATATCAATTTTTTTTTATTATTATTCAAAATAATTTGTATTATACTTATTTGTATTATTAATATTACTTAGAGTTGTATTTTTATTCTTAGTTTTTAGTTTATTCTTTTTATTATAATTGTGCATTATAATTTCATCTTTTGTCTAATTTTTATTAAGTTAAGCTCCACAAGAGAAAAATGAAAATTTGGTACAAACTGAACCGAAATAATTTCTGCATTCGATTTCTATAAAATATCAGATCGGTTCAATTTTCATAAAACATTACAAAACTGAGCCGAATACCCAATGAACCCCAACTCATGACAAAGTTGTCCATTTCTTTATTTTTCTTTTTTTGGAGGAAATTTATTTTTTAATTAAATTGACATTTTATCCATTATCTTTATCCCATAATTATTTACATATCTTCTCTACAAATTATACCATTTCTTCACGATAAACTTGAGGGGTGTATTTAATGCGAATTTTAAAAGATTATGGGATGACTATGAAAAAATTGTTTGGATATTATGACAATATATTTTTGCAGGAAAATAATCATTTTCATATTGAGTTTTTAATTATGTGAATTTTGTCCTCATATTTTTTGAGTTTGGACATTTCTTTATTTTACTTTTACTATTAAAGAAATGAGATCACTGTAAAATTTGTAATCTCAGATAAAATTATTAAAGACTTTTAATTTTAATATTTATGAGAGAAACTCAGAATCTTGAGGAAAAGAAGAAATTTTCAATACAAAGTTACGCATAAAAAATCTATCAAAATCCTCCATTTAAGGAAATCTATCAGAATCTATAGAGTTTTGAATACCAACAAATTTTAACAGAAAATTTATAAATTCAACTGAATACTTCTAAATTTTAATAGACTTATTAAAAACCAGGATTGAATACCTCTAAATTTTAATTTACTTTTTAAAATTTGAAGTGCTAAATAAATAAACTACACAAATATTTCATAAATTAGTGTTTTCCCATTGAAATATTTTAAACCACAAAACTCTTATCAATTTGTCTTTTCTTGCATTTTTAACGAAAATAAACAAAAATGCAGTAAATCATTTTTTCAATTGAAAAGACTACAGTAAAATCTCTATACGAGTAGTACTCTCGACATCGAAGAAAAATATTACTATATGGAGGTTATTCTTAAATAGAGACTTACATATAAAAATTTATAATTTTAAAAAATAACTAATATACATTAGACGACACTTTGAAATGTTTCCCTTCATAGTTAAAAACATGAATTTAAAAGATATATAAGATTCTTGAGTTTAAAAAAAAATAAATGTACCTACATCATGCATGTACATTGTGTATATATTAGATTTAGAAAGATTCGTTCATGTACATATGATATCTAGGAAATGTAAAAAAAAATGTATGTTGGACAATAGAAAAAGTCTCGTGTCAATAAACTTCAAACATGCTGAAAATATTTTGAATTCAACAAGAAGGTGATTGTGTTGATGAGTTAATACGAACGCGCAAGTTAAATGATGTGTATTAACTCAAAAATTTAAGTTATTGTCATAGACAACTTTAGATAACTATTCATATCATCTTAAGTTTAATGTAACATAGTTAAATAATTATGGATATTTTATATAGATATATAAATATATTTAGAATTTAATGTTATTTTATTACTATATGGAGGTATATTTTTTAAGGATGGTCCTAAAAAAATGGAATATTACAAAGTGTAGAGTTTATCTTTATTTATAATTGGTCCCGAATTTGGACCATAATTTTTTATTACTATAAGGAGGTTATTCTTATATAGAGTATTATTGTATAGAGAGTGTAACTTTACGAAGATAAACGATAGATAAATTCAGATTTTGGAGCAAGAGGTAACGAGATGGCATTGGCTTTTATAAGGAAAGAAATTAAATGATAAATTTATTGATATTTTTTTATTTAATTACGGCGATTAAGAAGGAAGGTTATAATTGGTAGAGAAATATGTGGATAATTATGGATAGAGATGATGGATAAAAGTGTCAATTTATTAAAAAAATGATTTAATTAAAGTGCCATAAAAAATAAGTGGAGTGACATTAGAGGCTCCCATAAATTAATAATCCATCATATATATTATAAGAAGATTATGTAATAATTAAAATTTTAAAAATAAAAAGTAAATTTTTTAAATAAATTTGTTACGAAATAAATTATGGTATATTATAATAGGAAAACTAATTAATAGGTAGATTTTTTCGCCAATGAGGCATATTATAATAGAAAGACTTTAAGAGGTTTGACACACAAGACCTCTAAGCAGTATGAGCTCCTAGTAATCATGAAAAAAAAACTCTAATGAATGAAGAAACACCATAAGAAGGGAACTAACTTGTTGATACAGTAATAATGAAAGAAAATATTAAAGAAGTTCAGTCACAAAGAATGAAGGAATAACCTCACAAATAGTTTATATCAAGTATAAAAAAATAATGAATATCGGAATATATTTAAATAGAGATCTAAGGATTTCGGCCAAGCCTTATAACAAGCCCTGGACTTGAACTACTAAACAAACACAAGTATGTATAGTAAACTAACAAAAATAAGTACTTGACTTGAACTAAATAACCAATGGACAACGTGTCCTCTATTTAAGCTTAGAATTCGAAATTAAATTAACTAGCAATAAAAATATGAAATTAAATTAAAGTCTAAATTAGGCTTTAATGACTAAAACTTCCAAAACGGATTCTAGCAATTTTCCTTTGAATCGTGCACTTTACTTTAAAAAAGAAATGAGATGGATTTGATCTTTATCTCTTGGATGCTTTGAAGGTTGCTTTGCAACAAGAATCTTTAAAATAAATGGTTTAAGAACTTGATTCGTAGACTTTCTTTGAGATCCCGACATTAGAATGAATGAGTTAAGGACTTGATCATTTGAATGAATTATCTTGGGCAGCTTAAAAAATGTGTCTCTCAGCTTTAAGGATGTGTCACCATCATTCCCTCCCCCTTCAAAAGGATTCGTCATCGAATCTTCTAAATCTATGTTAAAGTCAAAAGAAGATAAATTAGTTACATTAAAAGAAGCATTTATAATATACTCACATTCACTACAAGAAAACAGTTAAATAGCGACTGAATTTAACGACCGAAAATTAAGGTCACAAATTTAACGACGGAATACCGACCGAATAGACACTGAAAACTAAACAGTCGTTATTCCGTCGCTCTTCCATCGGCCACAACGGTCCCGTTGACCAAATTGAAACGCCGTCGTTTTATTCACCCTTAACGACCGACTACAGACGGATATTAACGACTGTTTACCGACGACATATATAACGACCGAATACCGACGAAATTTAACGACCGAATACCGACGAAATACATAACGGCGTATATTTGTATAGTAATAAATGAAGGACATAAAACGACGTCGTTTTATGTTCTTTAACGACCGACTACCGATGGAAAGTAACGACGTATTACCTACGGAAATGTTACCGACGTAATAACAACCGAACTTAAAGACTGAATAGCGACGGACATTATAACGACGGAATAACGACGGAATTCATGACGGAAGTCGTTCTAAAACGACATCGTTTTCTTGTTTGTTTTCTCAAAAAAAAAAATGAAAGGAAGCAGTATCTTCCTTTGGAATCCACCGACCGAAAAAGCCCTCAATCTTCCCTCCCCCTCCTCCAAAATTTCGTAAATCCTCACCGGCTCCAAAATTCACCCGTCGCCGCCTAATCCTCCTCCTCTTCCTTCATCTGCGACCACCAATTCGTGCCACCACCACCTTGTTCTTCGACCATCTTCGTCCGCCGCCACCAGCTTCAGCCGCCACCACCAGCTTCAGCTGCCACCACCAGCTTTGTCCGCCACCACCAAGTCCTTCCATTTCCGGCATAATACTTTTAGTTACAATAAAAGTAATTTAACCACACTTCTAATTTCTAATTTGAAATAAATTTTTCTCATCAATTTAAAGTTCTCAATTTATTTTTTTCTAATTTCTAATATATTATTTTTCTCATCTTCAGGACCATCTTGCTGAGGCAGATTGGATTAGACAGAAATAATTTCCAAGTTTTTGTTTTTTCCTGAAATAATATATTTTTTTTGCTGAAATCTTAAATTATATTTTGCTGAAATGATAATTTCTTTTTTGCTTAAATAATTTTATTTTTTGGCTGAAATGATAATGTTTTATTTTGCTGAAATGATATTTTTTTCCCTGAAATGATGAATTATTTTTTGCTGAAATGATAATTTATTTTTTGCTGAAGGAACGAAGTAATTTTTTGCAGAAATAATTTTATTTTTTGGCTGAAATGATAATGTTTTTTTTTTTTTTTTTTGCTGAAATGATGTTTATTTTTTGTTGAAATCATATTATTTTTTCTGTTGAAATGATGTTTGAACCGGGTTGATTTCTTTTTTGTCGATTTCTGCTTCACTATTATTGATAATTCTGAATGGGGTTTACTTATCTCTTCATTTCTGAAGAAGTTCCATCGCCGTCGCCATCCCTGGCCTTTAATCCTCCCTGAAATCTCGGTTTGTCCCCAAAATCTTCTATTTTTTGTGAGGCATTTTGTGTTTAGAATCTCTTTATTCTCATTTCCGTTGATCATTGGTGAATCTCATTTGGTTTTCTTACCTTGGTAAAAGTTTCGGTTAAAAGTTAAAAAGTTTGCTTATTTTTTGCCTTCATGATTTTAGTTTCAGTTAAAAGTTTGCTTATTTTTGCTTTGGTAGCTCAATCCTCTTGCTTTTTCATTGGAATCTTGAAATTTGTACTTCTGCAATTCTTGATGTATGTAAACAAAGTAGGCATTTCAATTGCAAGATCTTAATTCTTCATTAATGAATTTTCTCTGTCATTTTAGATTCAGTGTATAGTTTCATTATCGGATTCACAGAAATCTTTTGGCTGTTGGATTTAATGTAAATATGGTTTTGCTGTTCTATGAGAATTTTATACTTGTAGTATATTTTTAGGTTTGTGCTGAATATTTAGTTCTTATATGCAGAATATCACATTAGTCACTGAGCTCCAAGCCTTTTTGTGTGCCGGTCGGTAATTGATGCACTGAGTTTATTAGGCTTTTAGGTGGGTATATATTTTACAGTACAAATGGAGAAAAGGTTTCTCTTCTATGGAAATTTGTGGTATTATCATCTGAATGCTTATCTTTGAATCCAAATAAAATGTCTTCGAATTCAATGCCTAGTTTATAATTTCTTTTGCTTAGAAGAGCTGGTCAAGTTAATATTTGTTATATTAGACTCATTCTTTATGTTTTAGGAAGCTAATATACTTAGATTTCTTTGATAAGATGAGCATTTATTGCTGGTTTCATCATGAGAATTGAACTAGTAACCTGTTGGGGTTGAAGTATTGAGGTTAAAATCTTGAGATAGGAGGTTGTCTGATGCTCTATAAATAAGTGAACAAATGCTGTATATATAAATCAATGGAATGACTGAAGTAGTTTGGTTGATTACCTCTGTTTTTTCTGTTTTCTTAGTATGTTAATGCAATGAACATTAACTTGTATTATTTTTCGCAATACATTATTTATTGATATGCAATTTGGTATTGATCCAAATCCATGTATTTCAGAGATGCCTCCGAAGAAGTCTATTCGAGTTTCGTTACCGTTTGGTTCGCCACCCATGTCTGGTCCGGCCTCCACTTCCCAGCCAGGTTCGTCACCTGATTTGGGGTCGACACCGACATCTGCCCCCGAGCTTGGTACGACATCTGCCCCCGAGCTACATACGCCACCTGCCCCCGAGCTAGGTACGACACCTCCTGTACCCGCCAATGAGTCTACGTCGGTTGCCGGATCGGCGTCTCACCAGTCTCCTGTGCCACCGACGGCGTCTGATACCGGTGGAGTTTTGGCTACAGTAGATACTCGTATTCTCCTGCAGCCTACCCTTGGCACGTAAGTAAATTCATTAATTATTTCCCTTAAGATAATTATTCTACTTGTCATCATTGTAGTAACTAATCAATTTTTTGTTTGCTATTATAGTTTTAGATTGGCATCTAGTTGCTCCGCCGCCATTACTGGCATATTTCAAGATCGTTTCAAGGGGGCATACAGCACCATCAAGGATGTTCCCCAGGAAGAAGAAACATTGTGGTGGGACGAGTTCAAGGTAAAGAAATTAGTAAATAAGTTATAATTTAGAAGTCTTTATATTTAATTATCTAACAATTTTTTTAAAATACAGAAAAAGTATCGCTGGGCTCCGGAGCATGAGGCGGGTGTCAAGTCAAGTTGGCGCATGTTGCTTACAAGGAGACTGAGCGGGATTATGAGCGATGCTCGGAAAAAGAATAAGAAGCCCAAATGGGTTTCTGAGACTGATTGGGCGCGACTTCAGGAGTACTGGCAAACTCCAAGCTTTAAAGCCAAGTCTGGACAAGCAGCAAAAAACCGGAAAGAAGGGAGGGGTGGCAAGGGCCCGATGAAGCACACGGGCGGTTCGCTCAGCCACATTGAGCACCACCTCAGACTGGTAGTTAAATAATCTAATTGTCGTATACATATATGTTATGTGTTTATTGTTAATATTTAATTTTCAAAAATGATTTCTGTTAACAAGAAAAGGAGGCCGGACAGGCAATCCCATTCCCAGCCACTTACGATCATCTTCATCAACACCATATCGGCCCAAATAAAGGCGAATCGGTTGATGAAGCTTCTAGAGAGTTGTCCGTAAGTATATCATTACCTTTTCTCCCTTTTTGATATTTGATTAGGTTTTCTCCATTTTCATAACCTGACACAAGTGTTCATTTTCAGGGGGTGTTCCATGCGGTTTATGACGACGCTGCAACCCAATCAACTCAAGCCGGCCTACCTCCTCCCGGATTTGGCGACCCGAGATAGTGTTGTCTGCCCTGAGGCTACGGGTGGGATTAGAAAGGGACGGGTCCAAGGACTCGGTTCCCTTTAGTGATGTGGTAAAGACGAGACAACGAGGCGAGTCTCTCATTCAGCCATGGAACAAATGCTCACCGAAATGGAAGCAAAATTCAAGAAAGAGATGGCGAAATGGAAGCAAAGCGAGAAAAAATTAGATGGCCGAAATGGAAGCAAAGCGGGAAAAAAAGAATTCAAAATGCGGGAAAAGAAGAGAAACAAATGTTTAGCTAGTATGTTAGCTAACATTTTAACTAATAAGGACAATGTTATATTAAGTGCCTCGAGTTAGAGGAAAAGTTGAGTAGTGCCTTAGACGACGACTTAGAATCGGGACTATGATGATGACCCCCTAGCTGTCGATGAAGTTTTTGGGAGTCAATAGAGCACTTAGTTAATTTTATATGTATTACATTATGTTTTCGGTTTTGTTTAGTTTTGAAGTTTTGGGTTAATTTTGTTAGTTACACAGTTTTGGGATAATTTTGAATTTTATATGTTTTCTGTTATGTTTTGGGCTATGTTAATTGTGACTTTTTGGGTTCTGTTTTACATTATTTGCCCTGAATTGTGCAGGGGTTTGTAGTATTCTGTTATGTTTTGGGCTATGTTAATTGAACCCTGTTCTGCTTCTGGAAATTTGGTCTCACGGCGACCTCTTAGCGACCGAATGACGACCGATTTAGGGTTTAGGGTTAGGGTTTAGCGACGTATTGGAAACGGATATACATTTATCATTTAGGCGACCGAATAGCGACCGAAAAAGCATATCCGTCGCTATTCAGTCGGTATATTCTCTCGAATTCCGTTTTTTTATAAAACAGCGAGGTTTTTAAAGATATATAAAAATATTTGAAACAAGTAAAACATGTACACATTAAATACCTGAATAGTGAAACAAGTAAAACTTATATTTATTCACAAAATACCTGTATAGACCTGAAGCAGAACAATTCAAGTAATACAATCGTATTTTGTGAATAAGTATAAGTTTTAATTATTTGTCTATTCAAGTTAATGTGTGTGTGTGTGTGTGTATATACATATTTTAGTAATAGTAACTAAAATAGACAAAATGTTCCTATATATCTTTAAAAACCCCGCTATAGTATAAAAAACGGAATCGGGAAAATAATAGCGACCGAATATAACAGGGCGGTCGCTATTCGATCGGTATATTCTCCCGGATTCCGTTTTTTTATAAAACAGCGAGGTTTTTAAAGATATATAAAAATATTTGAAACAAGTAAAACATGTACACATTAAATACCTGAATAGTGAAACAAGTAAAACTTATATTTATTCACAAAATACCTGTATAGACCTGAAGCAGAACAATTCAAGTAATACAATCGTATTTTGTGAATAAGTATAAGTTTTAATTATTTGTCTATTCAAGTTAATGTGTGTGTGTGTGTGTGTGTGTGTGTGTGTGTATACATATTTTAGTAATAGTAACTAAAATAGACAAAATGTTCCTATATATCTTTAAAAACCCCGCTATAGTATAAAAAACGGAATTCGGGAAAATAATAACGACCGACTAGCGACCGAATATAACAGGGCGGTCGCTATTCGGTCGCTACATAAAATGCCGAAGCGGCGTCGTCTTGTCCAGTTCTATTATCAAAAATTGGAAAGTGTGCAGTCTTTCTTTATGGCGACCGAATAGCGACCGAATATACTTCGGTCGACCGAACTGCGACCTCGGTCGACCGAAACAAGCTAGTTCCAAAAGCAAAAACTCTCTGTTTCGGTTCGGTCGATCCGAGGAAAGCTCGGATGATCCGAACTAATATACCAGGGCGGTCGCTAATGTTAATTGCCGAAACGGCGTCGTCTTGTCCAGTGCGCGGGATCTTTATTTCCAAAAATTTTCAAGTGTTCAGACATTCTTTTGCGCGACCGAATAGCGACTCAACTGCCGTTTACGGTCGCTATTCGGTCGCTAATGTTAATTGCCGAAACGGCGTCGTTTTGTCCAGTGCGCGGGATCTTTATTTCCAAAAATTTTCAAGTGTTCAGGCATTCTTTTGGGCGACCGAATAGCGACTGAACTGCCGTTTGCGGTCGCTAATGTTAATTGCCGAAACGGCGTCGTTTTGTCCAGTGCGCGGGATCTTTATTTCCAAAAATTTTCAAGTGTTCAGGCATTCTTTTGGGCGACCGAAATGCGTTGTCGGTCGCTATTCGGTCGCTAAGTTTAATTGCCGAAACGGCGTCGTCTTTCTAGTGATTGGGATCTTTATTTTAAACCCTCCCCTGCAACACATTCTGCAGCCGCGATTTCTAACTCAACCACCATCTCCTCTAGTGATTTCTTACAAAATCTACCTTGAAACTCCACCCTCCTCCCATCACCACCACCTCCGGCAACTCCAAGACGGCGCCACCACCTCTGGCATCCGCAAGAATTCCCAATTTCAGTTGGGTATTTGGTGAGAATCTCTTCTTCTCTATTTATTCTAATGTTATTAATGTCAATATTTATGATCTTTTATATCATTTATTCTTTAGCTTAATCAAAATGTGGTATAAGGGATAAAAAAAAAAATCATGAGACCACAAATTGTTCACAAAGAATCAAATTTTAGGGCAATTTACCTTTTATTAGGTTTACAACATACCATTTATTTTTTGCATATTAAATGATGATATCAAAGTGGCAAAATTTTATGCTTCGGTCATATTATTTCTTTGTATTATCCCAATGATTTTATTTCTTTGTATTATCCCAATGATTTTATTTCTTTGTATTATCTCCCATGATTTTATTTCTTTGTATTATCCCAATGATTTTATTTCTTTGTATTATCTCCCATGATTTTATTTCTTTGTATTATCTCCCATCATTTTGTTTCTTTGTATTATCTCACATCATTTTATTTCTTTGTATTATCTCCCATGATTTTATTTATTTGTATTATCCCAATGATTTTATTTCTTTGTATTATCTCCCATGATTTTATTTATTTGTATTATCTCCCATCATTTTGTTTCTTTGTATTATCTCTCATTATTTTATCTCTTTGTATTATATTGCAACAAACAAACAACCTAATGTTGAAAATAATCGAAATAGTTGACAAAATTTCATTTAAAATAGTAGATAAGATGCCATTATCACACGTTAATAAACTTGGAAATAAGGGTGAAAAATCATCAAAATAACATTCAAAGTTAATATGCATTTAATTATTAAGTCTTTGTATCTCAGATATTGTGTTTGCAATGGAAGACCGTAGTTGGATGTATATGGATTCGAATAGTGGACCTCGTCATAGTCAAGAATTTATAGCGGGATTGAAGCGATTTGTGGCTTTCGCGAGTTAGTACGTCCGCTAATGTACAAATAGATGGGATTAGGTGTCCTTGTGGGGTTTGTAGGAATAAGTCTTTTCATATGCCTGATACTGTGAAGTATCACCTTGTTATGAACGGATTCGTGTCTAACTATTATAATTGGACATGTCATGGTGAGGCATTCATTCCCATGCCTCAAATCCCGTTTGTTCATGAAATGGATAATTATAAAAGACACACGATACCGAACAAATATCGAGATATGATTATTGATGCTGCGGGACCAAGTTTTAATGAGCAGCAAAATAGGGACGTGGAAGAACCTCCCAATCCAGAGTCACAAAAGTTCTATGACATGTTGAAAGCTGTTGATAGCCCACTTTACAATGGTTGTACAAACCATTCACAGCTTTCAATGACTGCCAGGATGTTGAGTATTAAGTCCGAAGACAACATATCTGAAACTACAATAGATAAATTTGCTGTGATTGATGAAAGAGGCACTTCACTCCAAATAATAATGCTTTAGACGACTTTTACAAAATGAAGAAATTGGTTAAAGGTCTTGGATTACCGGTGCAAAAGATTGATGTTTGTGTTAACGGTTGTATGTTGTATTGGAAAGATGATGTTGAGAGTAGAGAATGCAAGTTTTGTGGCCATGCTAGATACATTAAGAAAAAGAAATAAAAAATACACGATTAAAAGAGATTTCTTGCAAAAAAGATGTATTATTTTCCGATTACTCCAAGATTACAAAGATTGTATGCATCCCGAGAAAGCTGCAAGGCACATGACATGGCACTCGAGACGGTGAGAGGGAAGAGGGAATAATGAATCACCCACGGGATGGAGAAGCTTGGCAACATTTTGGCAGAACACACACCGATTTTGCGGCGAGAACCTCGGAATGTAAGGCTTAGGGTTATGCACGGATGGTTTTGCACCTTTCGACATGTCGGGGGAAGAACTATTCTTCTTGGCCAGTTCTTCTAACACCTTATAATCTCCCCACTTGGATGTGTATGAAGAACAATGTAATCTTCTTAACTATCATTGTACCGGACCCCAAAATCCAAAACACAAGATCGATGTGTACTTGCAGCCTTTAATCGATGAATTGAATCAGCGTGAGGGGTTGAAGGAGCGGAAACTTATGATATCTAAAAAAAAACAAAAATTTTAAATTGAGGGCTTCATTACTTTGGACAATTAGTGATTTCCCGACATATGGAATGTTGAGTGGATGGAGTGCAGCTGGCATTCACGCTTGTCCATATTGTATGGAGGAAACACAAGCGTTCCATTTGCGATGCGGAGGGAAACAATCGTGGTTCGATTGCCACGGATGCTTCTTGTCACTGATCATCCTTTTAGAAGAGATGCAAAGGGATTCGAAAGGGACCGGCGACAAGAGAGAGCAGACCCAGCTGGCTCACCTTAGTGGTCATGAAATGTTCCTTAGAGTTAGAGATTATCAAAAAAATTACCGATACGGTGAAGAGATCGGTAAAGAGCAAGGCGAGGGGACGGGATCATAGTTGGGCTAAACGTAGTATATTTTGGGACTTACCTTATTGGCGGACACTTTTGATAAGACACAACATTGATGTCATGCATAATGAAAAAAACGTGTTTGATAATGTCTTTAACACCGTGATGGACGTGAAAGGTAAAACTAAAGACAATGTTAAAGCTAGAGCGGATGTTGAAAGGTATTGCAATAGTCCGGAATTGAATATTAAACACGATGGCCAAGGTAAAGCAACAAAACCGAAGGCATGTTTCACTCTTACCAAGCCTAAAAAAGAAATGGTTTTGCGATGGGTTAAAGAATTAAGGCTCCCGGATGGATATGCATCGAATTTGGCGCGATGCGTTGATATGAAAAGAGTTGAAAATGTCCGGAATGAAGAGTCACGATTCTCATGTATTCATGGAGAGACTTATCCCTATAGCACTTGAGAAGTACTCACGGCAAATGTTTGGGGACCCTTGGCTGAACTTAGTACTGTTCTATAGAGATTTGTGTTCCCCAAAGTTGAGTGTGGCGCATATGCAAGAATTGGAGGACACTATCGCTATTTTATTATGCAAGTTAGAGAGAATATTTCCTCCAGGGATTTTTTGATGTGATGGAACACTTGCCGATTCACCTTCCAGTACGAAGCCAAGGTTGGTGGCCCGGTACAGTTTAGGTGGATGTACCCATTCGAGAGGTAACAACCATTGTCTTAAGTTATCTAATCTTTGTATTATATTTTTCATGTACGTATTTACAATGTGATTAACTACATATGTTTTAATTAGATACTCGCACTATCCGAAAAAGAAGATAAAGAACAAGGCTAGAGTTGAGGGGTCAATTTGCAATGCATACTTGGTCGAAGAAGCTGCTACGTTTTTTAGCTATTATTTCGAACCCCACGTGAAAACGAGAGTTACAACCATTGGGCGAAATGACGGTGAAGACGAGATTAGCGGACCAGATGTATTATCAATTTGCAACTTACTCGGAAGATCATATGGAAAAAAAAGAAAGGATTTTATTAACTCGATAAAGATTATAAAATAGCAATGAATTATATCCTAATGAATTGTGAAGAGGTCGAACCATATCTTCAGTAAGTAAACTTATCTATTTGCTTCATTTTTGTTATATAATTAAAAGTGGCCAAATAATAATATTGTCATTTAATTTGTAACTCGGGAAATTTGTTAGTCAAGTAAATGAACAAACCCCTGCAGATAACTGGAGGAAGAACTTCAAAGTCGGGTTTATAATGATTTTTCCAAATGGTTTGGAACTCATGTAAGTTGGTATTGTGTAGAAATGTACTTGTAATAAGAATGCATAATTAAAATAATTTAACTTTTATTGCTCAACGAGATACATAGCCTTCGAGAAGATTCGAAATTTTGTTGAAAAAATCTGTCTTGGGGGCTCGTCAAGGAGAGTGATGTCATACACCGGTTACTTTGTTAACGGTTATAGATTTCACACCAAAGCCCGCAGCGATGGAAAAGGAACGACAAACAGTGGGGGTATGGGTTAAAGGAGATTATTAAGGTGAGTTGAAGCAAGTAATTGAGGTTGAACTTGCTGGAATACTCGACCAAAAAATTATTCTTTTCAAATGCGATTTGGTTTGATTCTACTCCAAATCGAGGTTGAAGAGTGCATCCTCAATATAAACTTGTAGAAATTCATAGGAAAAGAACCTACCGTGGTTACGATCCATTTGTATTTGCTTCCCAATGTCAACAAGTCTACTACACACCTTATCCGGGTAGTAAGACATTATCTAGGGGCTGATTGGTTGGTCGTATGTCGTTTCCCAAACCACGTCTATTTGACGTTCTCGGTGTTCCGCATCCCGTATCGGGGACGAGCACGCGAGGAGGAGACCAGTCGCATTGATCTAACTATTACGAAGTTGGTCAACTTGCACACCGGTCGTGGGAAATTGAAGTTGTACTTGTGGCGAGTGCGAGCCGTGGTTATGAAGATGATGACGATGACGATGATGAAATTATGTCGGGAGATGACAATTCGAAGAAGAGGATGTATTAATGACCGATGATGATTTAGAATGATTAAGATTTCTCGCTTCTCTTGGAATTCCACATATTGAAAGTGAGTCATATTTGTTGTTTTTTTTTTTTGTACTTTATTACAATAAATTAATTGTCATATTGTATAACTTTTTAACATAATTCAAAATAGAAATTTTATTGTCATAATAATTTGATTCTTACATTTTGCAGATTGCAACTCATGTATTTTCAAGGATATGCATATGAATGACATCAAGGAGTTTATAAGAAATGCACACTTTCATTGTAAGTTTTGATAAATGAAATAAATTACTTTGAACGTGAGTGTTGCAATGTAATGTGCACACTTTGATTGTGAGTTTTGATAATTCAAAGTGTGCACTTTGAATGTGAGCTTTGTAATGTAATGTGTACACTTTGATCATGAATTGTAATGTAAGGTGCACACTATGATTGTGAGTGTTGTTATTCAAAATGTGCACTTTGATTGTGAGTGTTGTAATAAGAAGTTTGCACTTTGATTGTGAGTATTTAATGTAATGAGAATTGATTGTGAGCATTTTGGTTGTGAGCATTTTGGTTATTAGCATTTTGGTTATTGCTGCTATTGCTGCTGTGTTCTGTAATAGGGATTTAATTAAATTAAATTTTTATTTTCTTAAATAGCAACAATTTAGTGACGGTAAATACCGTCGGTATTCGGTCGCTATATGGTGACCCTCCTACACGTTACTAATTATCCGTCGCTATTCGGTCGTTACCAAGTCAAAGTCAAAAGTCATCAATGTTGACTCTTCGGTCGGTATTCGGTCGGTATATGGTGACCCTCTTTTCCGTTGCTAAATATCCGTCGGTATTCGGTCCTTACCAAGTCAAAGTCAAAAGTCATCAATGTTGACTCTTCGGTCGGTATTCGGTCGGTATATGGTGACCCTCTTTTCCGTTGCTAAATATCCGTCGGTATTCGGTCGTTAAACAGTCAAAGTCAAAGTCAACAATATTGACCATTAGGTCGCTATTCGGTCGTTATTTACAGGCCGATGAAACGGTCGCTATATATTCCGTCGGTATTCAGTCGTTAAACAGTCAAAGTCAAAAGTCAACAATGATGACGATTCGGTAGGTATTCGGTTGGTAAATAGCGACCGAATATTCGGTAGCTATATATTACGTCGGTATTCGGTCGGTAATTTTCTTAGCGACGAAACATACACGACCACTTAATTCGGTCGTTAATCGGTCGCTAAACTCAGTTTAGCGACCGATTACCGATGGAAACGGCTGTCACTCTTTCCCTGTTTTCTTGTAGTGATTGTAACTCATATTTGTAGAAATTAGCATTGATATTGGAAACATCTTGAAGATGACCATCTCCTCTTGGGTTCATTGTAGTACTCCAGACTGCCTTCTTTTTATTTTTTTTTATGCAATAGATCCGTGTATTCCTGTAAAAAATTAGAAATACTACTTGAAAGAGAATGAGTTGTTAGTTCAATAGAAATAAAAGAGAGAAAATTTATTTCGTTTTTCTTAAAAATTAGCCTCTCAAGAGGTTGAATTGTCCTATCTACCTCACTAATGGAAACAAATATACATCATGTTCTCACTTTTATAGAGTCTGCCATTTGTCTCCCTTAACTCATGACTTATCTCTCAATTTTTGGCACTCAAACTTGCTATTTTTCTCTCAATTGCAAGATCACTTTTTTCTTTCAACTCATCACTCTTTTTATTTTTTTATTTTTTTTATATCTAAATTGCTCTCTGTCTTCCTCTTTTCTTCTTGACTATCCAAAGTTCCATCATCTTACATTATCATCATACTTTTATTTGAGCAGCACATAGCAAAGTGCCCTTTTTCGTGACACTTAGAGCATTTTGTATGAATTGAAGATGAACAATTTGGTTTCCAAGTTGAAGAAGAACTAGCGGTTGTTTGGGCAGCCCCAATTTGAGCCGTGGCTATTTTGGCAGCCCCAAATTGATCATTGTTATCTACTATATTCGGCCAAAAAGTTTAATTAAAAGAGGGTTGATTTGGTAGTTTCCAAGCTGGAAATTTCCAAAGCTGCCATTCCCCTCTCTTTAAATTGCCTTTCAATTTGTTTGGCATAATACAACATGCCAACAAGTTCAATATGTTTAGCCATTTCTACCTTCGGCCTAATTTCATCATTTAAACCCGCCACAAACCTAGCTAAAGTAGCCTCCTTATCCTCTTGAATATTATCCATATTCATGGCTACTTTCATCTCTTTATATTATTCATCTATTGATTTAGTACCTTGTTTAAGCCTTTGTAAACGATTGACACGTTCCCTAGTGTAATGTTGAGAAATAAATCTCCGTTTCATCAAAGCTTTCATATCATCCTAACTATCAATAGGTCGTTGACCAGCTCTTCTCCTAATTATAGTCTCTTGATCCCACCAAATTGATGCATAAGTAGAAAATTCCATGCCTGCCAATTTAATCTTTTTAACCTCCGAATAATTATGGATAGCAAAAACATGATCAGTTTTACCTACCCATTCTAAATAAGATACGGGATCATTTGTACCTTGAAAAGAAGAGATCTCAATCTTGATAGCACCAAGATTGTTGTCAAACCTATCATGCTCTTCCCTTCCTCTCGGGCTCTCTTTCCAAAAACCACCTCGGGGTCTATGATTTGCTCTCCTTGAATTTTCCGAATGTTCAGAGCTATACCTTTTATTATCATCATCAAAGGAGCCATCTTCTTCCTCTATTTGACGTCCTCTTCTAGGACCAATGGACTGCCTTTGAGGGATTTGTGGTCTATTTCTTTGCTAAAAAATGGACAATCTTTCAGTCACCTCTTCTAGCTTATCCATAATTCTTTTGAATTGTTGAGCCGAAGCCTTTCTTGCAAGTTTTTTTGGATGATGAAGTCTCTCCTTCTTCTTGAGACATATTTGATAACTCACAAACTCTCGTGTATCACTCAAGTTATATGGTAAAACACTCTCAAAAAAATTCCTTCAAAAC
The DNA here is from genome assembly GCA_026122235.1 of Vinca minor. Lineage (NCBI taxonomy): Eukaryota > Viridiplantae > Streptophyta > Magnoliopsida > Gentianales > Apocynaceae > Vinca > Vinca minor. The sequence continues at coordinate 138,892 of JAOCZM010000253.1, forward strand.
TGTGATAAAAATTTCAACTCTAGAAGGCTTTAAAGATGAAAGCCAAAAAATTGGAATTCCTATGTGCTACTTTCGGCTAAAAGAAAGAAAGGAATAAGAAGTCCTAGACTTCATGGAAAAATGAATAGGAAAGAAGGAAGAGTCATAGATCTAGTTGGAAAAGTAGTAAAGAAAGGTAAGTTGAATCCTAGAACAAGATGGAAAAGAAATACTTTTGGTATCCCTTTGTGTTTAGGACTCTATGATCTCAATCTTCTTTTTTAGATTTGGAAACAAATTTTGAAAGTTTCGTAATCTTTTCTTGCCCATGCTCTTTGTTTCTCTCTTTTTTTTTTCTTGGCGAAATCAAGAGACCAATAATTTGGCAATGTCTCTTTTCTTTCTATTTTTTTTGTCGGTTGAAAATAAATAAATGATGATTTTTTTTTATCAAGAAAGAAAGAAAAGATACACCAAGAAAGAGATCAACCTTGAGCTTTGATACTAATATGATGAAGAACTTTGACAAATTGAACATATAGTAATTCAACACAAAAGGGATTAAAGGACCTTTCTCTTAAATTGAATTTAGTTTACATGAATGCTGACACTAATACCTCTAAGCAACATGAGCACCCCAACAACCCTATCAGAAAGACTGTAAGGAGTTTGACACACAAGACCTCTAAGGAACATGAGCACCTATGATGAGGAACCATGATAATTTGTATCAAGATTCAACAACAAAAGGTTAAACTCGGATCTTTCTCTATCTTGAACTAGTTTCCAAGGGGAATATAATCAACGCAACCCTAAGAAGGTCAATTATCAATGGGCGCTGAAACACCACAACAAGCGAAACTATCTTGTTGATAAAGTAATTCAAGAATGAACGAAATTCTAATGAGAAGTTCAATTCACAAGTATCTAAGGATTAACCTCACCAAATATCATATATCTAATGTAAATAATAGCGTGACCGAATTCCCTCTTAAATAGAGTGGGAATTTTGGCTACAATGAACCCACAAAGGAAGAATCCTAATCTAGCTAGAATTCTTCAATCCTTAGAATAACAAATTAGCTATAATAGAACCACTATCTATACACATGGACAACATGTCCTTTATTCTAGCATCACTAACATAATGCTGCTAAATACTTAATAATAAATAAACATAAAGCTGAAAATCTAATTAAAGTCTAGAATAGACTTTAATTTACAAAAGTTCCTAAAATGGCCCCTTAGCCATTTTCCTTCCGATTGTGTACTTTGCCTTCAAACGAGATTAAATGGTTTTGATCTTGGTGTCTTGCATTCTTTGAAGGTTTCTTTGTCCCATGAACCTTTAGATTAAATGCTTTAAGAACTAGGAACTTAGGCATAAATGAGTTAAGAACTTGGTCATTTGGATGAATGACCTCTTTTAGCTTCATGGATGGATCCTCATCATTCTCCCCTTCTTTAAAGAGATTCGTCCTCGAATCTTCTAAGTCTTGTAATGCAAGAATAAGATCACTCTTGTCTTTCAACAAATCACTCATCATGCTTTCTTTTGCTAGATTGCTCTCGGTTTCTTTTTCTTCTTGACCAACCTAATTGTCATCATCTTGTATCATTATACTTTTATTTGGGCAGTCCATATCAAGATGGTCTTTTTTGTGACACTTTGAACATTCCATTGGAATTGAAGATGAACAAATTGTCTTCCAAGTTGAAGATGAGATGGCGGCTGTTTGGACTTTCTTTATTTGAGTCGTGGCTATTTTGGCAGCCCCTATAAACTCTTTATCCTCTATCTTGATCGGCAAATAAGGCTAATTATAAGGGGGGCTGATTTGGTCTTTTCCAAGTGGAAAACTTAGACGAATTGGTCCTTCTCCTTTTCTCTTTGAGTTATCTCTCAATTTTCTCCGCATAGTTCACCATCTCTATAATATCAACATGATTAGCTCTTTCCACTTTTGGCCTAATATCATCATTCAAACCCGCCAATAATCGATTCAAAGTAGCTTCCATATCTTCTTGAATATCAACCCGAATCATGGCTAATTGCATATCTTTATAATATTCATCTATTGATTTAGTACCTTGTTTAAGCATTTGTAAACGTTTGATATGTTCCTTAATGTAATGTTGGTAAACAAATATTTTTTTCATCTTAGCTTTCATATCATTCCAACTATCAATAGGTCGTTGACCCGCTCTTCTCCTAAGTATACTCTCTTGTTTCCACCACTTTGATGCATAACTATAGAATCCCATGACTGTCATTTTTACCTTTTTACCCTCCGAATAATAATGAATAGCAAATATATGATCAAGTTTATGTATCCATTCAAAAAAAGATCCAGGATCATTCGTACCTTCAAAAATGCGATCTTGATGTTAGTAGTGCCCTAGGACCATTAGCATATATTGTACGTTTTATATCTTTTTGAGCATGTCTTTTGAATTGTTATTTTTTCTTTTGAACATTAAATGTGTGATTTGATAGTAAAACTCATTAGCTTATGCAATTACTATTCTAACTGTCCCTACTTTTATGTAATGTTCTTTACAATGAAATAAAACTAGTATGATGTTTGATTGATGATTATGTTTTACTAATCATGTGTAATGAATACAAATCTTATCATAGATGCAAAATAGTGGGATATATTGCATCGGACATGATCCGTTAGAGAAGTAATACTTCATGGTCCTTAGTCATAAGTATTATTTCCTCAATACAATTTTGGAATTCTTAGACCTTATGTCTCCATTGATTCTAGCATGAATGGAGTCACGTTTTGACTTAGTCGGACGTTACTTTTAATCGAGTAATCAATACGACTGATGATCTGATGTAGTGTCCTATCATGGCTTGAATGTGAGAGGCATTGTAAGGGATTTGTCCCTCTCTATCATTAGAGAGAGATATCCATGGGCCCCTCGATAGGGGAAGAATGGCTAAATGTATGGCCGTGCTCAAATGTATTTGATAAAGTGGTTATTAAATACCGTTGTTGGAACAGTCTACCTGGAGATCGGGCATAATTATAATTAAGCTTTATAAGGGTGATAACTACCATGCCTTATGCTTAATTTGGATATCGCGAGACAAAGGGATTAAATAGTGGATTGATATTAGGTTCCACCGTAAATTCATTCACTTTGGGTAGTCACAATGTTCTGCTAGGGACCACTTGTGATTTATGAACACATACTACTATTAAGTGTGTTTTCATTGCCATTGTGATATGATCCTTCAGGGTCACACGCATAGACGAGTTAACGAGCTTCATGTCCAGATTCAATGAATCTAGAATGTGTCTAGGTTCATTGCATTTGACATTTATTTCTCTGAGATTAATAAAACGTTATTATTTGAATTAGATATTACGGAGGGGCATTTTCGGTATTTGGTAATAGCTGGGATTGTGTGAGAGTTATTATCTGATAAAGACTCCCACTACCAGTAGAGGTTTACAAGACGTGGGAGTTAAAGACTCCCACTGCCTTAAGAGGTTGATAGGATGTGGGAGTTGTTCTTGGAACAAACTCTTACACCCTATATAATCCTCTCTTGGCCGAAACCCTAGACTAAGTTTGCTTGAGCCGCAATAAACAAATACACCCGAAATTAGATTTCTGGTTTTTCACCCTCCTTTTCTCTCCAGATTCCAAAACTCAGAAAAACGAAGAGCTAGCACTCGCTGCTCGTTTCGTCGTGTGAATACCGGTAGGGAGTAATTCCGCAAGGGAGGACTCTGGTGGCAGCAACACACATCCGAAACACAGTATCTTTAGCTAAAAAATGTAAGTCTTTCGTAAGTATTTTTTCGATTCGTTTTGGTATGAGAGGATCCTTCGGGGGGAGGACTCATGAGTGTTTACAACGAGTTTCTGCCCATGAATCCCTTCACTTGATTGTACCAATAGGGTTGTCAAATCTTTGAAAATTATCACCCCTTCTCGGCTCAAAAGCATAATTATCATCAAACCTTTGAAATTGTTCCCTTTCTCGTGGCTTCTCTTGCCAATGATCATCTTCATGTATTTGATGTGCTCTTCTTGAATTTGTTGCATGTTGAGAACCGTACCTTTTATCATCATAATCAAAATTGTCCTCTTCTTCATCAATTTGTTGCCTTTGTGCTTCAACAAGAGTCAATCTTTCGGATATCTCATCCAATTGATTCATGAACTTTCAGAATTGTTCAATTGAGAGCGTATCATCCATAAAGCTTTCATCGTGTCTTGATGTGTAGACTACCTGTTGAGACATGATTACTAAACACTCAAATTTGTTAGATAGAATAAAAATTCACTCAATATTCCAACAATACTCGTAAAAGAACTTCAACTCTAGATGAATTAAAGGTTCCTAATTTTTTTGCGTTGAGACAAGCTGAAAAATAACGGAATAGAAGTTCTAGACTTACACGAAAAGGATTAAAGAAAGAATTATAGAATAATCTTGAAAAACCTAGACCCAATCAAGAAAATGAAGGGATTCATGGGCGGAAACTCGTTCCAAACACCCATGAGTCCTCCCCATGAAGGATCCGCTCATACGTAAACGAATCAAAAAATCGAGAAAAGGACTTACAATTTTTTGCTCAAGAATCCGATTCTTGAATGGAAGATCCTGTCTTTATGGCTCGGATGCAATGATCACCTTGAGTCCTCCCTTGCGGAATTACTCCCTACCGGTATCCACGCGACGAAACGGGCAGCGAGTGCTAGCTCTCCGTTTTTCTGAGTTTCTGGAATTAGGGAGAAAGGGAGAAGGCAGAATCCGAAATCTGATTTCGGGTGTTCTTTGGTTAATTGCGGCTGAAAGCTTAATTAGCTAGGGTTTCGGCCAGGAGATCATTATATAGGGTATGAGAGTTTGTTCCCATAACCAACTCTCACATCCTCAACTTCTCTCGGCAGTGGGAGTCTTTAACTCCCACGTCCCCTAGACTTCTTCTGGTAGTGGGAGTCTTTATCGGATAATAACTCCCACGTAATCCGAGCTATTAATCAAATACCGAAAATGCCCCTTATCTATAATTCGAATAATAACGCTTTATTATTCTCAGAAAAATATATGTCAGATACAATGAACCTAGACACATTCTAGATTCATTGAATCTGGACATGAAGCTCGTTAGCTCGTCTATGCGTGTGACCCTGTAGGTTCATTTCACAATGGCAATGAAAACACACTTAGTAGTAGTATGTGTTCATAAATCACAAGCGGTCCCTAGCAGGACATTGTGACTACCCAAAGTGAATGAATTTACGGTGGAACTTAATATCAATCCACTATTTAATCCCTTTGTCTCGCGATATTCTAATTAAGCATAATGCATGGTAATCGTCGCCCTTATTAAGCTTAATTGTATTTATGCTCGATCTCCAGGTAGACTGTTCCAACAAATAGTATCTGATAACCACTTTATCAAATACATTTGAGCACGGCCATGCATTTAGACAGTCTTTCCCTATCGAGGGGCCCATGGATATCTCTCTCTAATAAGAGAGGGACAAATTCCTTACAATGCCTCTCACATTCAAGACATGATATGACACTACATCCGATCATCAGTCGTATTGATTACTCGATTAAAATCAACGTACGACCGAGTCAAAACGTGGCTCCATTCATGCTAGAATCAATGGAGACATAAGGTCTAAGGATTCTAAAATAGTATTGATGAAGTAATACTCATGACTAAGGACCATGGAGTATTACTTCTCTAACGGATCACGTCCGATACAATATATCCCAATATATTGCATCTATGATATGATTTGTATTCATTACACATGATTAGTAAAACATAATCATCAATCAAACATCATACTAGTTTTATTTCATTGTAAATAAGCATTACATAAAACTAGGGACAACTAGAATAGTAATTACATAAGCTAATGAGTTTTACTATCAAATCACACATTTGATAATCAAAAGCAAAATTAACTATTCAAATACATGCTCAAAAGATATAAAACGTAAAACATATGCTAATGGTCCTAGGGCACTACTAACAGTAGTATCTCGAGAAAAATCAAATTCAAATATAACAAAGATATTGACAATGTCGGCCATGTCCTAAATGGGTCAATAACGACTATCCATTGTCAAGAAATTTTAAATTCTCATAATTCACTAAGCCCTCTGATGAAGATGATCCTTCAACATTATAACACATAGAACGATTTTTGGACCAATGCAGATAAGCTGTCTAGACCGATTTTCTTTGGTTAAATCTCTTTCCATACTTCTTACACGTAACATGATTGATTCGTATAACCGTTTTCCCCTAAATTCGGTCCACTCGTGGGAGCAACATGGGAATATTTCTCACCAGCAGTTCTACCGGTTTTGAAGGAGATGCGCTTTATCGATCTCACTTATTTAACTAAAAAATAAAGAGAATCTGTGTGTCAATACCTGAAAGTATTCAAGGCCATGAGACACCAGTGTGTGACTCAAGTTCCGGAATCGGAATATGCTTGGGACACATTCTCTGTGATTACTGATTTAGAGGTGAAGAAAGACTTTATTGGTCAGAATTTGATAGACATTTTTTAATCTAAGTAGAAGGGTAACCGAGCTCGAAATGATCGTGGAATGGGAACTTGAAGATAAATCCAGACCAACAATGAGGAATCCATTCAAGGAGGCTAGTTATGGTGTCTCGTTCATCGACAATGAGGAGGCACACCATGAGAAAGTCACGGGTGTGTAAATTATCAATAAGAAACCTTACACATGCAAAGCTCTGGTGCATCTAAATGAAACTCAAATACCTAGGCCGGGACGTCAATATGAAAGAAAGTATTTAAGGACGACAAGAAGTATAGTTTCAAAATTACTAAGATGGAAACAATTGACCATCTGGTAGCCGATGTAAAGATTAAATTCCCAAAAAGGACACTATCAACCAGCATAATAAGAGCTAGCCGGGAAATAATTTTATAAGTAGCATGAGACTTTTATCATGCTACTAACGAATATGGCATTTTCAAGAACATGGTGCAAGATCAAATCGACAAAGGTCTGCTAAAGTTAGTCGAATTAAGTATAAACCGAAATAGAAAAGAATTCTTTCCAAATTTGGGTAGGAATCAACATGGTTGATGCACATCCCTTAACTAAAGGAAACTTTGTTCAGAGGGAAAGAAATAAATAAAGGATCCAATTCCACTGTTTAGATTAGGTTAGATTAGTTCTCTCCTGCATTAGTTCTAGTTAGTTCTTAGTTTTTCAATTTTAGGATAATATTTGTCACACCCTAAAACCGGGTGATGACCCGGCAACACCTCACCAACTAACGAGGCACCGAACCCAAAGCAGAAATGATAAACCCAAGTTATATCATTACTAAAAGAAGCCCAAATTCTTACATCATTAATAAAGTACCGAAAGAAATATATATGTTTTTACAAAGGAAGTAACTAAGTTCAACGTATAAAAGAAAGCAATTGCTCAACTTATTACATAATGTTCATTGGGGAGTCACTCGTCAGAATCCCCATCCCAAGCCTCCACATATGTGTCATTGTTCACATCATCATCATATGCAAAACAAAAGAAGTAAAGACGTGAGCTATGTGGCTCAAGTAAGAATCAACAACCATTGGGATGAAATGTCAAATAAGACAAAAAACTTCCCAAAATCATTGTGTGTGACCATGCAAAACTTCCCGATCCCCGGTCATAAACGGAATATTCCTTTCCCGCAAATCTACTAAAGCCTGATGAGCATACAACTATTGCATACCCAAAATCACATCAAAGTCTACCATGTGTAACTGCATAAGGTATGCTTAAAGTACTTTAGAGTCTATTTCTACCTGGCACCACTTATGTATCAAGTTAGACTCTAAAATCTTTCCACTAGTTATCATAACTTTATAAGTGTCCACACAACAAGTAGAGAATGCTTTTAGGATCTTAGAAAACCTACGGGACACAAATGAATGAGTAGCTACACAATAAAAGAGTATATAAGCAGTTCATGAGTTGATGAGAAACGTACTTGTAACCACATCATAAGTGTTCCCCTCATTTTGTTGAGTTAAGGCAAAAATTCGAGCATTAGGCTTTTGCCTTACATCACCGACCTTTGGTGCTGATGTTGCTGAGGTCTGCCCCGCACCTGAACTGGAGCTGTGTGCTGACTGATCTGATGACCTATCCATCTTTCAACATCTGAAGTAAGCCACGAAAAGCAATGACATTCCCCCAAATGTCAACTTCCACATCTAGGACACATCACCGGTGCCTAAAAATCCTTTGGGTCCCCCAACTCTAACCAAATTAGCACCCTGCCCTTACTCATGGCCTAAAAGTGTTGGTTGGTCTCGAGGTGGGAGCGAACCTCTTACGTTCCAAAGGAGCATTGATGCTAGAATGAGAACCTTGTCCTTGTTCCATCGAAAAGTATGACCTCTTTCTCAATGTCTCTGAATCTGGCCTCTGAAACTCAACCTCAATATCAAGACTCCTCTGATCAGCGACCCTCAAACTAGTAGGACGGTTACCTGAGAGTCTCTCATGAATCCAAGTCAATAACCCCATAATGAACATCTGAGTTCTCATCTCTGGGGTTCTTGGACTATAGCAGTAGCGTACTTACCAAGTGCATTGTACTGACCAGCATATTTTGACACCGACATTCCCTCTATTTGTTTCAGTTCGAATAACTAATTCAGTCTCTCCATCTTGAAGGTCTTGGGGAAATACTGATCTAGGAAGGCAACCTTGAATTGCACAAAAGTGATGGGTTGTCCCCTGTTGGTAAAAAAAGGCAACACCTCTCCAACACTCAGTTGCTCGACCTGTAAGCGATGCTACGACCACATCGGCCTTAGCACCCTCAGGTACCCACATAATTCTCAGATTCTGTTCCATCTGTTCCAACCACTTCTCAACCCGATCTGGCCCCATACTACCATCAAAGGACACTATTATCATCTTCTTAAGTCTCTCATAATAAGTCCCCGGATCTACTTCGAGTCTAGGTACTCTAAGTGACCCATCATTCTGATTGATATGATGTTGTTGGTTCTATAGTACTTTAGCAAACATGTTTAAAGAAACACCCATATTAGTTGTTGCTCCATGATTGATTGTTGGTGGTGGTGGTGGTACAAAACCATCCCTAGTATTATTTTCGGTAGTTGGTACCTCCTTGCGAGGTGGAAACTGAGCCTGTTGTTGACTCGAGAAGGCCACAACATGTCGTCGGTTAACCATAGTGCCTTGACGGGTAAATGCAGCAATTGGAATATCCATATCGTCCACATATCCTGGGTTCAGTCCATCTCTTTCCATAAATAACCCAACAATATATGATAAGCAATATAACTCACATAGCATAATAACAAGTTACATACATGACATGGTGTACTTAGTAAATATCATGTCATAACATACTCCACGTAATAACATAACAGTTATCAACGGTATATAAATCGATAAATAAACATATACAACCTATGTCAGAGTCTCTACCCATCACACATCTCACATGTTATCTACCAAATCCATCATTTATTCATTCCAGGTTTAAGACCTAAGGTTCGACCTGATATGATAACACTTATATCATACCCCAAAAACGGGTGATGACCTAGCAGCACCTCACCTACCAATAAAGCACTGAACCCAAATCAGAAATGATAAACCCAAGTTATATCACAACTAAAAGAAGGTCGAAGTCTTACATCATTAATAAAATACCGAAGGAAATATATATGTTCTTACAAAGTAACAAAGTTCAACTTATAAAAGAATCTAATTGTTAAACATATTACATAATGTTCATTAGGGAGTCACTCGTCAAAATCCCCATCCTAAGCCTCCACACATGTGTCATTGTTCACATCATCCTTATCTGTAAAATAAAAGAAATAAAGGCGTGAGCTATGAGGCTTAATAAGGATCAACAACCATTGGGATGAAATTTCAAATAAGACTTAGACAGACGTAACATAGCTTGGTACATACTTAAAATAGATTACAAAATACTTGCCTTAAATCCAGTGCAGAACATAATTCCAAAAGGACAAACATGAGAGATCTAGATAGAAACTTTGATAAAAAGTACGGTCAAGGTTTAGTGGCTTATGGTCAACCGAAGGTCATTCATACCAGCCCCAATCGAGGAGATTTTCAACTCGGTTTACCAAAATAGTCCAGAGCAGTCGTCCGAATTGCCCCGAATGAGGCAGAACTGGTCCTGTTTACCGAGGTTCAATCCAACCATTTTTTAATGTAAAAATGTAAAGGAAAGCCCCATTTCTGAAATTCAAATTCCCAAACCCAAAAATGCAGACTTTGACCATTATGCACATAACAACAAAAGACTAAAGCAATAACAAATAAGTTATGAACCATACTCATCGTATCCAATACTTAAACATCAGAAATATGCTACGAGCACCATGAATTGCTCACATGAACATACATACATACATAATATTAGGCACTCCGAATATGGTTCATGCTATGACTAAAACAAATCCACACGACCGAGCTCAATTATCCAGATACAACTCTAAAGAAATTACTACAACGATCATAAACTTATAAGCCAAATAAGGGAAAAGCTCAATATAACTCAAAGGTTCAGATATCATCCTAAATGAACATGCACATATATTTAAGGATTCATTCGCATTGTGTCATTTGCCACCACCGTGGACTCCACAACGACCGTTTGTATTCCCTAATTCTTTGCCCTTTTCATTTTAACACATCTTATCATTGTGAACTCCTGGGGTTCAACATAGCATAAACTTAAATATGAATGAATCCTACGATTGAGACGTTCCTATACAAGAGTTAAAGACCGGGGAATTGACACTACCAACACATAGAAAATATGGCTCCAAGAACAATTACAACGACAACACCAATAATTATGCAAATAACATACACAATTAGTCTTGACGATCCACCACTCAAGAATGATACGACAATTCATCTAATGCAATAAAACATGATCAAAACCTTTTATTAAAATCTCATAACTTTAAACTACTCAAAGAATGAATTTTAGGACAGAAAAACAAAGGTGAAGATCCTTACCTTCAAAGCTTAGACGTTAAACAAGCAACACAAATCCCATAAAATTATGCGCTATTCCCGAAGAAATTACTTTCTGCAGAAAGCCCGAAATGAAAATTCGTCACCGCCCATACGTAACTCTTTCAACTCTCTTCGAAACGCACTAAAGTTCGCTGAATTCCGACACCGTTTACCTTTTCAATTGTTTGAATTGTCTCACAACTCTCATTTTCCAGATTTTCTCTCTTTTCTTTTTGGTAACCTCCATTTCTTAAATTTCCCCAGCCATAAACCCCTTTCCATCTATTCAAATTCCTATACATCACTCCCACAAGTTTCCTGTTTATCACATAAGTCCCTTAACTTATAATTCAAATAAATGCGCCCCTTAAAAAATTAATTAACATTAATAAACAATTAAATGTCATGTAACACATAAATCAAATTAGCATACAATTCATTTAACTTCAAAACGTTCTGGTTATCACATCCTTCCCCCTCTTACAGAAGTTTCTTCATTGAAACTTACTCACCCGGTTTTCGAAAAAGTGTAGATACTTTTGTCTGGCTTCTTCCTCAATTTCCCAAATGGTTTCTCGTTCGGTATGATTCAACCATTATATCTTGACATTGGGTATATCCTTCGCCTCAAAATCTAATCCTTCCGGTCCACAATCCTTACTGGCACCTCTTGATAAGACAAATCTTCCCGAAGTTCCAATTGTTCCGCTTTTAACACATGACTCGGGTCAGTCCCATACCGCCTCAATTGTGACACGTGGAATACATTGTGTATCCGTGGCAGCGTTGGCGGAAAGGCCAAACGATAAGTTAAGTCATCAATTCTCTCCAAAATCTTATACGGTTCCACATCTCTCGGGGTCAACTTTCGCTCTGACCAAACCGCATCACCCATTCCGTTGGAGAAACCCGCAAGTATACCTTGTCGCCCATTTGTAGTTTTAACGTCTTTCACTTACTATCTTGAGCTGCCATCAACTTTTCTCGAATCAACGGTACCATTTCCATAGTTACTTGCACTAGTTCTGGCTCCTGTTGCCGTTTTCTCCCCAATATCATCCCAACAAACCAGCAATCGACATATTCTCCCATACAAAGCCTCATAGGGCGCCATTTCGATACTTTCTTGGTGACTATTATTGTAAGCAAATTCCAATAAGGTCAAGTGGTCCACCGAGCTATATTTGAAGTTTAAAACGCCGGCTCTTAACATGTCCTCCAAAGTGTGAATTGTCCTTTGTGACTGCCGATCGGTTTGAGGATGATGGACAGTGCTAAGTGACAATTTCATCGCCATGGCCTCGTTAAAACTTTGCCAAAATTTGCGATACAAAACACGAGTCCCGATCTGATACAATACATATCGGAATCCCGTGAAGACGAATAATCTCGTTCATGTACATCTGAACTAAGGTGATGAGGATCCATCCATGAAACTAAAAGACTCATATCTAAAGCTGTCCAAGATCATTCATCAAAATGACCAAGTTCTTAACTCATTCATTCCAAGTCCAAGTTTCCGAAGAAAGCCTATGAGTCAAGTTCTTAAAGCATTTAGTCTAAAGGTTCATGGGACAAAGAAACCTTCAAAGAATGCAAGACATAAAGATAAAATCTATCTAATCTCTTTTGAAGGCAAAGTGCACAATTGGAAGGAAAATGACTAAAGTGCAATTTTAGCAAGTTTGTCAATTAAAGTCTATTTTAGACTTTAATTGTAAATTCAGCTTTGTTATTTTAATTCCTTTTATTATTAATTTCGAATTTAGATTTAATAAAGGACACGTGCTCCATTTATTTAGGTAGTTGTTTCTTTTATAACAAGTTTAATATTCTAGAGATTATGTAGAGTCCAATTCACATAGCACTCTTATTTGTAAGGCTTAATAGCAGAATTCCACCTATATATGAAGGGGAATTCGGCCACCTTTACTTCTTAAGTTAGATATATGATATTTTTGTTAAGGTTATTCCTTAGATACTTGTGAATTGAACTTCTATGTAGAACTCCATTCATTCTTGAGCTACTAATCAACAAGTCTAGTTTCGTTTTTTGTGGTGTTTCAGCCTCCATTGAAAATCAAACTACTGTGTGTTGCGTTGATTTTATTCCCATGTAAACTATTTCAAGAAGAGAAAGAATTGAATTTAATCTTTGCCGTTGAATCTTGATACAGGTTATCAAGGTTCTTTATCAGTTGGTATCAGAACTCAAGGTTGATCTCTTTCTTGGTTATCTTTAATTGCTTTCTTGATAAAATTTCCTTTTTGCCTGGACAATATATATATATATATATATATATTAAAAAAATCAAATTTTAGCCGAGAGTTTTATCGAGCCTAGCCTAAAAGAAAACTTCTTGATTCAGAGACATCATAGTCTAGGTTCAAGGATTGGCAAAAGTTCACTTTGTTTTTTGAGTCGTGACATATATTATCATTCAAGAATTGACAAGCGTTGGAGTCTAAATTCTTGATAAAATTCGACTAAGAAAAAGTGGAAAAGAAAAAGATAGAAAAAAAGATTCAAGAATAAGAATTAAGAAGCGTAAAAGATTGAGATCTTTCTTTTCCTAAACACAAAAGGATACCTAAAAAGTATCTTCTTTTCTTGTTAGGTCTAGGATTTTCAACATTACTCTTAATTTTCTTTCTTTAACTATTTGTTTAGGTATAGGATTTCTATTCCTCTATTTGTTTTCAGCTTTGTCTCAACGCAACAAATTAGGAACCTTTAATTCTTGGTTTTCATCTTTAAAGCCATCTAGAGCTGAAGTTCTTTTACAAGTATTGTTGGAACATTGAGTGAATTTTTTTTCTATTTAACAAATTTAAGTGTTTAGTAATCATGTCTCAACAGGGAGTCTATACATCAAGATAATATGAAAGCTTTATGGATGATACACTCTCAAGGGTATAATTCCAAAAGATCATGGATCGATTGGATGAATTGGGCCATAAAATGACTCTTGTTGAACAAACAATGGTAAGATTAAAATCCCCCAAAAGGTAGCCATATGTTCCAAGAAGGGGGAAACAAATTGATAAAATAGAGGGCAACTTTGATTATGATGATAAAAGGTATGGCTCTCAACATTCAACAAACTCAAGAAGAACACATCATAGACCCCAAGATGATCATTGGCAAGAGAGGCCGAGAGAAAGGGATCACTTTCAAAGGTTTGATGATAATCTTTCTTTTGAACCAATGAGTCCGAGAATTTGCACTTTGTTCTCGTTCGGGATGTAGAAGTAGTACCCTTTAGTCTCCTTAGGATACCCCACAAATGTGCACTTTACCGACTTTAGGGTTGAGCTTGTCCAAAGCTGGACGTTTCACAAACGCCTCACAACCCCAAATATTTAAGAAAGACATACTAGTACGCCTCCCAGTCCATACTGATATGGTGTTGTTTCAACATATTTAGATGGAACTCTGTTTAGTGTTAAAGTTGCTGCTTCTAAAGAAAATCCCCAAAAAGAGTTTGGAAGGATCACGTGACTTAGTCCATCATTGATCGAACCATACTTCGATTTCTCCTTTCGGACACACCATTCCATTGAGGAGTAGTCGGTGGAGAAAGTTGTGAGCAATTCTACAACTCTTTAGATAGTCACGAAATTCTTGACTTAAGTACTTCCCACCTCGATCAGATCGAAGCATCTTAATACTTTTGCCAAGCTGGTTTTCTACTTCATTCTTGTACTCTTTGAACTTTTCAAATGCCTCAGACTTGTGTTTCATAAGAAACACGTATCCAAAACGACTAAAATCGTTAGTAAAAGTAATGAAATTTAGATAACCACCTCTTGCATGGATATTGAATGACCCACATACATCACTATGTATTAGTTCCAACAAATCCTTTGCTCGTTCTCCAGTACTTGTAAAAGGAGAAGCAGTCATCTTACCCAATAAGCAAGGTTCGCATGTATCATATGATTCAAAATCAAATAATTCCAACAATCCATCTTTATGGAGTTTGGAAATGTGGTTTTCGTTTATATGGCCTAAGCGACAATGCCAGAGGTGTGTAAGATTAGACACTTTAGTCTTTATCCTCTTTGTATTTATGTTATAAACCAGTGAATCTAGATCTAAAAAGTATAAACCATTCACAAAAGTAGCACTACAATAAAATATATCATTTAATGATAACGACATTTGTTACTTTTTAATATGAATATCAAAACCCATCTTGTCCAAACAAGAGAGCGAAATAATATTCTTAGTTAAGACGTAGGTACATAAAGATAACTGTCTAAATCTAGAACAAATGTCTAAAGCTCTCTTCTCCTTTGTAGTCCCTGCATATTCATGCAAATGTGAGAACATCCGATATCTAATACCCATGAGGAAGTAGTAGCAGACAAGTTGATCTCAATAACATAAATACCTGAGCTAGAAGCAACATTTGCTCACTTTCCAAGCTTTTTCGACAAGAAAACTAGGGTAATTTCTCTTCCAGTGTCCTTTCTGTCCACAATGGAAACAATTTCCATCCTTAGCCACAGCGCCCTTTGGTTTCAATGCTTTCTCAGAATGGTTAGATTTTCCCTTAGGTTTGTCCGAAGGCTTGCCTTTAGGCTTACCAAAACCCTTGCCGTGTTGTTGTTTACCATGTAAATGGCATTGGAATTGCCTATTTCCTTCTCGGCAGCCCTCAACAGGTTCAACAATTATGGGGGAGATTTGTATATCTCATTCATATTGTAGTTTAATAAAACCTGACTGAATGATTCAGGCAACGATTACAGAGTCAAATCGGTGGATAGCTCTTGGCCAAGAATAAATCCCAAACTTTCGAGGCTCTCAATATAACCTATCATTTTCAGAACATGAGTTCCGACTGGTGTTGCCTCTGCCATTTTGCATTGAAATAGAGACTTTGACCTTGACCCTGAAAGTGTTGGCTTAGATGATTAATCATATAGAAAGCTCCCATTTCCTCATGTTTCTTTTGAAGCTCAGAGGTCATGGTCACTAACATAAGACTAGACACATCTAATATGTCATCTAAGTGCTTACGATAAGCATTTCTTTCAGCAGCTAGAGCCCTCACGACTGGTGGATCAGGAAGAGGAGTTTCGAGAAGATACAATATTTTCTCATGCTTGAGAACGATTCTCAAGTTCCTGTACCAATCAAGGAAGTTTCCTCCCTCGAGTTTGTCCTTCTCAAGGACGGATCACAATGATAAAGAGTTTGATGTAACGATTGCATTTGCCATTTGCAAAATTTTAGTTGTCATATTTTAAAATCATTAATAGGACTTTAATTAATGATTCTCCCACTATTTTCTTCAAATGAATAACCCTCAAGTACTCATTCGGAAAGTTCAATAATTTCTAGTAGGACCAAGATACATATTTCATCATTCTCAAGGCAGTTTCGACTACTATACTCAAGAAGACGCTTTAGGTAAGAAACACTTGCTAATCACATCAATTATGTGACTCTTGGTTGGTTAAGTAGGTAACGATTACCCTCAGTACATAAATGCACATCTTAACCCTTTTGCCTCCAAATTCTCAACCATTGAGGTAATCTGGTTAAGTATGACCCAAGATTGTACTAGCGGATATACTAACTTATCCTTCGCGCCTCACCCGGTTAGACAGACGCTTATTCCACTCGGAAGTTCACACTACTCTCGATCTAGGTCTTGACGAGGGCCAATCATGTAAGGCATAGACTTAATATTTAAAAATTGAGGGGTTTTAATTGTCTAACCAAACAGTATATAATCTTATTATACGTATGATTTAACATGCTATAAAAAGCAGTAAAACATGCAATAGGCATCACATGCGAAGTGCATAAAGCAGTAAATAAAACTGTGACATAGTAATAGCCCCTATATGGATTTTCTGAGCCAACGGAAAACCGTAGGTCAATCTAAAGGTGGAAAAGAAATAAATCATATCTATTGTATTCCGCCTCCTTGTGATCTCCTCTATCTGATAGACGCCTTTCTTCATCACTTGTTACATATGGTAAAATATAAAATCCTATATATACTTTTACATATTTGAAAGAATTTCGAGACTAAATTTACAACAAGAATGAATAGATAAGGCACGACACGCAGGCCGTATTATAATAAAAAAAATCGATGGGTAAAAGTCTATTACCATGGACCATGCTCAAATAACACGACAATCATGCTAAAAGCGCAAATACACACTGCCTGCCCCTTTCCGGTCTACCCAGGCCAGAGTAAACCTCGATAAGACAGTAGCCAAAACAGTGTAAAATTAGGACACCTCGGTCGACCCAGAACATTTCTAATCGACCGACCTGAAAACAGACTAGCTTCTGTCTACCGTGATGGCTCACCGGTCGGACGAATTCTAGGCAGTAAAAAAATCCCATTTTCTAGAATTTTCCCAGTCTGTCGCGAACCTCTTCCGGTCGATCGAACTTTGTCTAGAAAATAGAAAACAGCCAAAAACACGAATCAACATTTCGTTACGGGATTCGTTTAACACTTAAACGACTTTCCAAAGGCTGTACAAAGGTAAAAACATCATATGACATACATTATCCGACTACTAAAATCACGATAACACATAAACAAAGTAATTGGGTTCTCGTGATAGGCTCTAATACCATTGAAAGGAAAAATTCGAAATTCCCAAAACAACGCAGCAGAAAGTAAAAATGGAATTCCGTTCCTTTAGAGGATCTACTCACGAGAAAGTACTAGTACATTGTGATATGAATTATACATTTTCAATCAGATCGAAATTGCCCGGATTCTGCTACTTTAAATCACCAACGAAAGCTTTCAGACTCCAGTCTCTACTGGTATCCATACAATCAACTTTGAACTTGTTCGTTGAGCATCTTATGATAGTCACGAGAGCTACGAACGTTGAAGACGATCTTCGAGAGCTTCGTTGATATAGAAATCTAAAACCGGAAATTTGAGAAAAGAAAACAGTTTTTTTTTTGTATTTTTTAGAGTGTATTCTACAGAGCAACATTTTAGAGATTTTTCCCTTAATTTTCGGCTAGGAAAGTCTAGATAGAAATGAGAGTGAATTGTGTGTTTTGATGAACAATTCATCAAGTGGTGTTAGTGGAACCACCTACTAACTCCACACTCACACATTTCTCTCCCCACTACCCCTTAACATATACCGCTTTCTCACACAAGACATGTGCCAGTTTTGACTTGGTCCAACTGGTTCGGTCGACCGGAGAAATGGTTCTCGGTCAACCGGAGTGATAAACCGGTTCGGTCGACCAGAGACAACTCTCGGTCAACCGGGTCCGGTTTTTCCCTATCCAATCGAATGCCCAATCCAATTGAGCCTGCCCAATCTAATTGAGCACCTATATCAAATGTAAACTCCAACACAAACCTCTTTCGTGCCAAATAACTATTGATGTTAGGATGAGAACCTTGTCCTTGTACCATCGAAGAGTATGACCTCTTTCCCAATCTCTCTGAATCTTCCTCCGAAACTCAGCCTTAATATAAAGACTCTTCTGATAAGCGTTCCTGAAAGTGGTAGGACGGTTACCTAAGAGTCTCACACGAATCCTAGTCAAAAACCCCATAATGAACCTCTGAGTTCTCATCTCTGGTCTTGGACTATAGCAATAATGTAGTTATCGAGTGCATTGAACTAACTAGCATATTTTGACACTAATATCCCCTCTATTTGCTTCTTTTCAAAGAACTGATTATATCTCTCCATCTTAAAGGTCTTGGGCAAATACTAATCTAGGAAGACATCATTAAATTACACCCAAGTGATGGGTTGTCCTGGTACGGTACCAACCTCGAGGCTGCCCAAGTCAAAGGAGCACATACATCGACTAAGCACGAGACTTAGAACAAGGGACGTGAAGCAACTATCTACATCATTGACCCGAGTTCTAAAGTATAAAGAGGATGCTAAGTTACATCTAGGAATGTTATACGAGGCAGCCTCTCAAGTTCACAAGTGTACAATTAGGCCCTATCAAGCAAAGAGGCTAAGAAGGGTATTTTAGTAATCATACAAGATGATGAGGGATTGGACAGCTTTACAACAGTTTGGTAGAATGGTCATAACTTTCTATCCAGTTATCCAATTGAGCTGATTCTAGTTGCATATTAAAGATAAGAGGCAGATCTACAACTTTTATTAAGAACCTCAGATCAGATTCTGCTTTCTTGACATCCGAAATCGTCGTGCAAGTTGGCCCAACAAACTGTCCAGAATTGGGACGAATTTAAACGGCATTTTAGTCTTTTTGTGTACAATTAAAGTCTATACTAGACTTTAATTATTTTCAGCATATTTAATTACTTTAATTTCTTGTATAGCAAGTAATTGCTATAATAAAGGACATGTTGTCCATGTGTTAGTTAGTTGGTTAATAAGAGTCCTAATGCAACTAGGACTCTTCATAGATTTGGTAGTTAGTTTGTTTCTAGCCGCCAAGATAATAAGAACATGTGCCTATTATCTTGTTTAGGTAGTTACTTGATAGCAAGTTGTTATTCAAGAGTCCTAATTCTTCAAGGACTCTTATTTGTTTTCAAGAGTCCTAATCCTTCAAGGACTCTTATTTCCTTTTATGGTTGTAACCGAAATCTCAACCTACTTAAGGGAGATTTCGGCCATCTTTAATGGTACGTTAGATATATTGATATTTTGGTAAGGTTATTCCTTAGCTTCTCGTGTTTGAACTTCTATGTAGAATTCATTCATTCTTGAGTTAATGTATCAACAAGTTTAGTTTCTCTTGTTGTGGTGTTTCGGCCTCCATTGATAATTAGCCTTCCTTAGCGTTGCGTTGATTTTATTCCCTAGAAACTAGTTCGAGAATTGAAGAAAGATCGGGCTCAACTTAAGTCGAACCTTGCGGTTCTTCATCATGTCCCTTTGTTGATAAATAAGGGAAAGACCCTCCACCACTCAGCTGCTCGTCCTGTAAGCGATGCCACGACCACATCGGCCTTAGCACCCTCAGGTACCCTTATAATTCCCAGATTCTGTTCCATCTCCTACAACCACGCCTCAGCCTGATCTGGACCCATAATACCATCAAAGGACACCAATCTCATCTTCTTAAGTCTCTCATAATAAGTCTTCGGATCTACTTCGAGCCTAAGTAATCTAACTGCCTCGACATTCTAATTGATTTGATGTTCTTGGTTCTGTAGTACTTTGGCCAACGTGTTGGAAGTAGTACCCTTATTAGCTGGTGCTTCAGGATTGATTGGAGGTGGTGTTGGTACAAACGTAGCCCTAGTGTTATTTTCGGCAATTGGTACCTCCTGGCGTGGGTGAAACTGAACCTGTTGCTCACTCGAGGAACCCACAAATCGTCGTCGAGTTACCCTAGTGCCATGACGGGTAAATTAAGCAATTGGAATATATATGTCGTCCACATTGTCCTAGTTTCAGACCATCTTTCACCACAAATAGCCTAAAAATGTATGATAAATACTATAACTCACATAGCATGCTAACAAGTTACATACATGACATGATGTACATAGTATATAACATGGCATAGCATACTGCACATAATAACACACAACACATCAACAATAACATAACAGTTATCAACGATATATAAAGAAATAAATAAACATATACAACTTATGTCAGAGTCTTTACCCATCACACTTCTCACATGTTATCTACCAAGTCCATCCTTTATTCATTCCAAGTTTAAACCCTAAGGTTCAACCTGCTATGATACTACTTATGTCACACCCCAAAATTGGGTGATGACCTAGCTAGCAGCACCTCACCAACCAATGAGGCACTGAACCTAAAGCACAAAGGATAAAACCAATTTATATCATTACTAAAAGAAGGTCGAAGTCTTACATCATTAATAAAGCACCGAAAGAAATACATATGTTGTGACGACTGGTAATTTCAACATAAAATTTGGAGGTTAGTTCTATAAAATTTTTCAATTAGATTTTTCTGAAAGACTGTCTTTTTATATTAATTAAATTTTTATTATAGATTAAGACGCCATATAAGTTAGTTATAGGTACAAAATAGTCCAAATGATTATATTCGTAATTATAATTACGAGCAAGGATAAAATGATCATTTGTCCATTTTTAAAGAAATATTATAAAGAAATAACATTTTAATAACTAGAAAATTTTATTAGTCCAAAAACTATCCCAAACTGAAGAAAATTACCCAATTAAAATAAATGGACCTTTTTTGCAATTTAGTAATTACAAATAAGGTCCTAATTCCTACTATAAATAAAAGGAAGTAATAACAACAATTTATATCAATTGCTTCAGTATCTAGATTCTCTCAAAGTCCTTATACTTTTACAAAACAAACAACCCTTAACAAAATAACATACTACAAGTGCTTCTATCATAAAAAATAAGATACATGTATCTTGTTTCTTTTGTTCCAATCATGCACATCACACACATAAACAAAAATTTAAGTCAGCTGTTACACTTTTGGGCTCACGTAAAAAGTTAGATTATACTCCTCTGAGACTGTTGGCCTGCAATTTTTTTTCAAGATTCGTAGGAACACCCGCTATGCCTACCAAATGGTAGAAAATTACTAATCGGACTTTTTCCGGTTCAAGTCGGGTGACCCGAGGAATATAAATCTAAGTTTTTCTTGATCCCTAATGAATATAGACCATGTGAATTTGATTCGAAACAAAAAAAAGGATTTAGGGAATTGAATAAAGTGAATTCATTGAATTTTGAGATATTTTACAATTTTGTATAATTGAAGAAATAAAAGATTATATTTTTTTTTTACCTTAACAGAAAAGAAAAAGGGGGAGGGGAGAGGCGACGGGTGATCTCAGACGGAAGAAGATGCCGACAGTGAAGAGTCGCGACCAACTGGAGAAGAAAACAACCTGAAAAAGAAACATTAAAATTCAGAAAGAATAATAAAAATGAAAGAAAAGAAAGACTTACCTCCCCAGAGGAGGTGAAGAGCTACGACCGGCCAGAAAAGAAAACAACCTGAAAAAGAAATATCAAAAGTCAGAAAGAATAATAAAAATAAAAGAAAAATTAAAAGAGAAGAAAAACTTACCTGGCCGAAGGAGGTGAAGAACCGCGACCGGTCGGAGAAGAAAACAACATGTACTTGAAAAAGAAACTCCAAAAGTCAGAAATATAAAAGGAAGAAAAGAAATAAAACGAAAAAGAAAATCTTACCGGGGAAGACGAGGAGCCGCGACACTTAGAAACTAAGATTGCGCACCGGCCGAAATATCACCAATTAGAAAATCAATAACCATAAATAAATAACAAAGAAGAGAGAGAGAGAGAGAGAGGAAACTTACTTGTAGCTGCGAGTCGCGTCTGATACGGATCCGGGGTACAACGTACCAAGAATTCGACAACGAAAATGTTTCGGATCTTTCTCTTTCTCGAAATCAGTTTAACGGGGGAATATAATCAACGCGACTCCAAGAAGGTTGGTTATCAATGGAGGCTGAAACACCACAATAAGCGTAAACTAAACTTATTGATACATTAACTCAAGAAGGAATGACAAGGTAGAAACCTCACATCATGTTCCAAAAATATCTTGTATTAAAACAACTAATCTGAATATTATGTTGGCCGAACCCCCCATTATATAGAGTAATAATTTGGTTCCAAACAACAACAAATAAGAGTCCTTGAAGAATTAGGACTCTTGATTAAACAACTTGCTATCAAGTAAAACACTTAAACAAGAAGAGTCCTAGTAGATGTGGAACTCTTAACAACTAGATAACCAACTAACTAACACATGGACAACATGCCCTTTATTATAGCAATACTACTTGCTATACACGAAAATAATGTAAATAATATGCGGAAAATAATTAAAGTCTAGCATAGACTTTAATTGTACAAAGACTAAAATGCCCTTTAATTTCGTCCCAATTCTGGACAGCTTGTTGGGCCAACTTGTACGACGATTTCGGATATCAAGAAGGCAGAATCAGATCTCGTGACCTTCATGAAAGTTGTAGATCTTCCTCTTATCTTTAATATGCAATTAGAATCAGCTCCATTGGATTCCTGGATTGATAGATATGACGTTTATACCAAACTGTTGCAAAGCTGTCCAATCCCTTATCATTCTCTCTTTCTTCAAAAAGATTCGTCCTCGAATCTTGAGCATTGTGGTAGGATGAACAGTAAGGGAATGATTCTTTCTTGATTTTTTTTTCTCTTCTAGGCTGCCTTGTCGTTCTTGATTCTCTTGATTGCTTGAATTTTCCCTTGATCTTGACCGAATGTATCAAGTAGTGAGGCTCTATCGCTTTCAATACTTAATGTATGGGATTTATTTCGACTCAAAACATCAAGGGGGAACGTTAGCCAATTCTTGGACGAGGCTCTATCGCTTTCGTTGGCAAGAAGTTTGCTATTGCCTTTATAGTTCTCTATTCTATACTTGGCTACCAATTTCTTTATGCCAAGTGGCTCTTTCTTTTGTAATCGGCTGCCTTTTTTTGAATTATGCTGTGGCTCTTTTTGTCAATCTAGCAAACAAGAAAAATTTAATGAGAACAGTAAAAGGTACACCAAGAAAGAAAGGTACCTTTTGCTCGGATACCAAATAATGAAGAACAACCTTGGGCCTTTCCAAACACTTTAAAGGTTTCCTCGTGCCTTTCCAAGCACTTTAGAGAATTCGACAAAAGAGGTACTCCAAGAAAGAGATAAACCTTTTACTCTGATAACAAATGATGCGAATCCGGGGTACAACGTACCAAGAATTCGACAACGAAAAGGTTTCGGATCTTTCTCTTTCTCTAAATCAGCTTAACGGGGGAATATAATCAACGCGACGACAAAGAAGGTTGGTCATCACTGGAGGCTGAAACACCACAATAATCGTAAACTAAACTTATTGATGCAGTAACTCAAGAAGGAATGACAAGGTAGAAACCTCACATCATGTTCCAAAAATATCTTGTATTAAAACAACTAATCTGAATATTATGTTGGCCGAACCCTCCATTATATAGAGTAATAATTTGGTTCCAAACAACAACAAATAAGAGTCCTCGAAGAATTTGGACTCTTGATTAAACAACTTGCTATCAAGTAAAGCACTTAAACAAGAAGAGTCCTAGTAGATGTGGAACTCTTAACAACTAGATAACCAACTCACTAACACATGGACAACATGTCCTTTATTATAGCAATAATACTTGCTATACACGAAAATAATGTAAATAATATGCTGAAAATAATTAAAGTCTAGCATAGACTTTAATTGTACAAAGACTAAAATGCCCTTTAATTTCGTCCCGATTCTGGACAGCTTGTTGGGCCAACTTGTACGACGATTTTGGATATCAAGAAGGCAGATTATGATCTCATGATCTCATAAAAGTTGTAGATCTGCCTCTTATCTTTAATATGCAATTGGAATCAGCTCCATTGGATTCCTGGATTGATAGATATGACGTTTATACCAAACTGTTGAAAAGCTATCCAATCCCTTATCATTCTCTCTTTCTTCAAAAAGATTCGTCCCGAATCTTGAGCATTGTGGTAGGATGAACAGTAAGGGAATGATTCTTTCTTGATTTCATTTTTTTTTCTTTTTTTCTATTCTAGGCTGCCTTGTCGTTCTTGATGCTGTTGATTGCTTGAATTTTCCCTTGATCTTGACTGAATGTATCAAGTAGTGAGGCTCTATCGCTTTCAATACTTAATGTATGGGATTTATTTCGACTCAAAACAGCATGGGGGAACGTTTGCCAATTCTTGGTCGAGGCTCTATCGCTTTCGTTGGCAAGAAGTTTGCTATTGGCTTTATAGTTCTCTATTCTATACTTGGCTACCAATTTCTTTATACCAAGTGGCTCTTTCTTTTGTAATCGGCTGCCTTTTTTTGAATTATGCCGTGTCTCTATTTTTTTTTTTTTTTGTCAATCTAGCAAACAAGAAATATTTAATGAAAACAGTAAGAGGTAAACCAAGAAAGAAAGGTACCTTTTGCTCGGATACCAAATAATGAAGAACAACCTTGTGCCTTTACAAGCACTTTAGAGAATTTGACAAAAAAGGTACACCAAGAAAGAGATAAACCTTTTGTTCTGATACCAAATGATGCGAATCCGGGGTACAACGTACCAAGAATTCGACAACGAAAAGGTTTCGGATCTTTCTCTTTCTTGAAATCAGTTTAACGGGGGAATATAATCAACGCGACTCCAAAAAGGTTGGTCATCAATGGAGGCTGAAACACCACAATAAGCGTAAACTAAACTTATTGATACAGTAACTCAAGAAGGAATGACAAGGTAGAAACCTCACATCATGTTCCAAAAATATCTTGTATTAAAACAACTAATCTGAATATTATGTTGGCCGAACCCTCAATTATATAGAGTAATAATTTGGTTCCAAACAACAACAAATAAGAGTCCTTGAAGAATTAGGACTCTTGATTAAACAACTTGCTATCAAGTAAAACACTTAAACAAGAAGAGTCCTAGTAGATGTGGAACTCTTAACAACTAGATAACCAACTAACACATGGACAACATGTCCTTTATTATAGCAATACTACTTGCTATACACGAAAATAATGTAAATAATATGCTGAAAATAATTAAAGTCTAGCATAGACTTTAATTGTACAAAGACTAAAATGCCCTTTAATTTCGTCCCGATTCTGGACAGCTTGTTGGGCCAACTTGTACGACGATTTCGGATACCAAGAAGGCAGAATCTGATCTCGTGATCTCATGAAAGTTGTAGATTTGCCTCTTATCTTTAATATGCAATTGGAATCAGCTCCATTGGATTCCTGGATTGATAGATATGACGTTTATACCAAACTGTTGCAAAGCTGTCCAATCCCTTATCAGCGTCGGAGGACGAGAAGACATCGGCCGTCTCAAGAGGAAAAGAAGACGTCGGCGATGTGGTGATGATACGGTACCGAACTCGGGGCTGCCCAACTCAAAGGATTCGGTTGACTGGTCTCCTCTGTGTACCTTCAGTGTCAAATGTTAAGGCTAAATGTTTCTCGAGTTAGAAGGTTTGACTCTGGAACTTTAGTCTGTGAACTTGGACTTAGGGGTGAGCACCGAATCGATTCGCCAATTCGGTCAATTGAATTCGGTTTTTTCATTTTTTCATACCTCAAAAACCGACCAAATTCGAAACCGAATTCGAATTCACCGAATTCGAAATGGCTGAATTGGTGAATTCGGAATTCGGTGCCGACCGAATTCACCGAATTGGGACAGATTCAATTTTAAAAAATTCTGCAGACAATAACTGATTAAAATATCAAACAATAGCACTCATAATTAAGTGGAGACAATAAATTAACGTCCACAGTCCAATTATGAACAACCTTGATTCAAGATCTTCTACGATGGACAATCCTATGATTAGGTCAAAGAGCATGGGACCAAGAAAGCCGAACAACAAAGACAGCTTGATTTCTTCATTGTAGCAAAAATTTAATGAAATTTTAGGTAGATTTGGTTTTTGAATTTGAACAAAATAGTATATAAAAACGGCATAAATGATTGTGTGCGCAGAAGGGAAAAATTGTGGTCAACATGAAGCACAAGGAAAGCCACAGATGCTGGTAATAACATTTACAACGATGAAATATAGCTATAAAAGTAAGCAAACTTACAACGATGGAGGAAAGGAGAGGCGGTGGATCTTGGAGAGTTGGAGTCAATCGCAGCCCGCAAGTTCTGATCTGAGAGGGGAGGGAGGCAGTGGGTGTGAATGATAACCGACCTAGGTTAGTAAATTTACTTTATATACTTATTATAAAATATTATTATTAATTTATTTAAAAAAGAGCAAATAGCTTTTTCTGCCACAAAACTAGTTACGAGTGCTATATCTGCCACAAATCATGTTTTCGTGCTATATCTGCCACACAACTAGTTACAAGTGCTATATCTGCCACAAATCATTTTTTCGTGCCTTTTTTGCCATGAAACATTTTTATGAGTGCTAAAAATGCCACAAAAAGGTTTATGAGTGCTAAAAATGCCACAAAAAGGCACAAAAACCCTCCCTCTTTTTGTGGCATTTTTAGCACTCATAAAATGTTTCATGGCAAAAAAGGCACGGAAAAATGATTTGTGGCAGATATAGCACTTGTAACTAGTTTTGTGGCAGATATAGCACGAAAACATAATTTGTGGCAGATATAGCACTCTTAACTAGTTTTGTGGCATTTTTAGCTATTTGCTCTTTAAAAAATCCAATTCGAATTCGGTCAGAACGAATTCAAAATTGGTCTGACCGAAATCGTCCCAATTTCGACCAATTCGAATTCGGTCATGACCGAATTACCGAAACCAAATTACCAAATTCAATTCGAATTCGGTCGATTTTCGGCAAAAACCGAATTTACTCACCCCTACTTGGACTGGCGGGGTACCCCTGCTACCGATGTATCATACTTAATGTCTGGGTATGTTGTTGAAAATTATGTCCATGTCTGGTGTTCGACTGGTTACTGACTGTGGATTTTTTTTATTAATTCCCAATTATATAATTATGGTTATCTTGGAACTACATTATCCAGAAAGAATGAAATTAAGAAAGAAAAAAGAAAAGTTCTCCATTTTTCATCCTAAAATGTTTATAAAAGAAAAAACAAGTTCTAAATCACAAACACTTACTTCACTAGGAACTTACTAAGCTTTTTAAGCTCATTGTTTTTGTGTTTTAATTTTTTTCCAGGTTGCATAGGGTTATAAGATTCGAGCGCAAGAATAAAAGACTAACCAAGACATAAATAGGAGCTCGTCATCACTTAGATGAAGAGAATAAAGATTTAGTAAATGTTAGACTAGAGAAACATTATGTAATGAAACCCTTTATTATATCAGTTTTTATTTTATCTTTAAATTCAATAATAAAGAAATTCCTATGTCAATCTAGAATCAGTGCCGAGAGGCACGCGACAACCCGACCCGAGAGGGACATGATTGTCACATATGTTCTTACAAAGGAAGTAAATAATTTCAACTTATAAAAGAAAACAATAGTTCAACTTATTACTTAATGTTCATTCGGGAGTTACTCATCATAATCCTCATCCCAAGCCTCAACATACGTGTCATCGTTCACACCATCCTCATCTGTAAAATAAAAGAAGTAAAGGCGTGATCAATGATTCTCAGTAAGGAACAACAATCCTTGAGATGAAATGTCAAATAAGTCTCAAACACTTCCCAAAATCATTGTGTGTGACCAATGCAAAACTTGATTGATTTAAAACTATCGTAAAACACTTGGTACATACTTAACATAGATTACAAAAGACTTGCCTTAAATCCAGTACATCACAAAATTCCAAAAGGACAAACATGACCTCCGAACGACCTGGACAAGAGGTCCTGTCGACTGAAGTTTTCCTTAGATCGAGACAGAAACTTTGACAAAAAGTCCAGTCGAGATTCAGTGGCTTCCGGTCGTCCGGACCAGTGCCGGTAGAGGAGATTTTAAGCCCGGTCGACCGACGTATTCCAAATTAGTCGTCTGAATTACCCTAGTGGTTTTCCCCAAACGAGGCAGAACTAGTCCAGTCGATCCAATTTTCAGTGTAAAAATGGGAAGGAAACCCCCATTTATGAAATTTCAACTCCCAAACCCAAATGCAGACTTTGACCATTATGCACAAAACAACAAAAGATCAAAACAAGAACAAATAACCTATGAACCATACTCATTAGATAGCTTGGCTAATTTGGAATGTAACTCGAAAGCCCATTTATTTTTTACTTCTTGTGATTCTCTCCCAGTGGATACTAGGGGACTAATTGTTTTGGATCGGCGGGGGATTTCGGCTCTAAGGCCTCCCTGACAGACACATTTGTAATTCTTTTTCATAATTGTTGGCCCTAAGGGCGATCGAACTCGGTTTTTGATAATGGACAAACACTTGATGTTGTGTCTAATGTTTATATCTTTGTGATAGAATATCGGAACATATATTGGAAGCTCTAAGTACTTCAATCAAGCCATGATCAAGATTCAAAGTCATATCATTCAAGGCTCATCTATCAAGATTGAAGATTGAAGACTTAGGTTTGGTTAGTTTAGCTTTGTCGTCATTAGTCGTTATCTTTTAAAGCTCTAACCAAAGCTCTCATGAACATAAGCTCTACACTCTAGTCTTGCATTCACACAAACACGTTTTCAAAAGGCTTAGTTTTCGAAATGATTCTTACATGTGTTCGTATTTCAAAAAGCCTTTGTTTTCAAAGTCTAAGTCCTTTAAAATGGTTTTCCAAGTGTTCTTACTTGTTAGCTTTTGGGAAAACCTTTTAGACTTCAAAAAGACTTCAAAAGATTTCAAGACGTGTGAAAAATATGCTCGGGAAGGTCGAGTCAACCGAGCCAAGGTCGGATCAACCGATCGGGAAACCGAGAGGTTTGAAATTTCGACCTAAGGGGTACTTCGGTCGACCGAAGTTAGGCATGGTCATCCGAAGCTTCGAGTTCGGTCAACCGAACTCTGCGGGGAACTAGCCGTTTTCGACCAGTTAAAGAGTCGTTTTTCAGCCCATATTTTGAAATGTATATATACTCCAAAGCTTTAGAATGACTCTAACACTTGGAGAGGCTTGCAAAACATATTCTCATTGATTTCTCATCAAGCCAAAAACACCTACAAAGAAAATGCACTTCATTGCCATGATTTAAATCATTCAAAGGTGTTATTCAAAAGCAAGACAAGGAGTGTGCTTCATATGTTCAAGAGCTGAAATTGTTTGTGCTTCAAAGGTATACATTCTCACTTATAAGAGTGATCAATCTTTGTATTTAAACATTCAATTCCCTTTCTAAGTGATTGGGTAATTCTTGTAAAAGTCCTACTTAGTGTGGGCAATTTGTAAAGTCCTACTTTGTGTGGGAAAGCTCTTAGTGAGTTTTTCATTGTGTGGTTGTGTTGTAAAACTCTTAGTGAGTTAGCCACATTTGTAAACATTCTTCTTAGTGAAGTTGTTTGAAATCCTTGGGTGCGGCTCAAGGTAGTGGACGTAGATTCTAAGTGAATCGAACCGCTCTAAATCCTTTGTCTTGTTATTGGGTTTTGCTTTAGCTTTTGTTCATCTTGTTCAAACTCTCACTAGCATTGCAAAGATTCGAAAAAGTATACAAGATTAGTTAAAACCCAATTCACCTCCCCTCTTGTGTTTTACAATTGGTATCAGAGCCTCGTCTTCATCTTTAGCTTAATAGCTTGAAGAAAAGATTATGGCCGGTAATTCCACATTGGCGTATCTAGAGGGGTCTTCCACCAATAGGCCACCACTTTTTGATGGAAATAATTATGAGGCTTGGAAAGACCGATTCAAGATATATGTGTGCTCAATAGATTATTCTTTATGGCATATATTTGAAGATGGTCCATATGTGCCTATGAAGATGGTGGATGGTGTTCAAGTGCCTAAACCGGACAAAGAGTTAAATGAGTTTGAGTCCAAGAAGATGACTCAAAATTACAAGGCAATGAACATTCTTAGTTGTGCCTTGAATCCGAATGAGTACAACCGTGTGCTTGGAAGAAAATCCGCACACTCCATGTGGAAAATGCTTGAGGTTACTCATTAAGGCACAAATCAAATCAAGGAGTCAAGGTTAAATTTGCTTGTTAGAGAATTTGAGCTCTTCTCCATGAAGCCAAATGAGTCAATAAATGAGATGAGCACAAGATTCAAAAATGTGATAAATGGCTTGAAGTCTTATGGCAAAGAGTACACCATGGGTGAAATAAATAGGAAGATTCTCAATTCTCTTCCTAAAAGTTGGGAAAATAAAGCTCTTGCCATTGAAGAGTCCAATTTAAAGACCTATTCAACGGAGGAACTTCTTGGCTCACTACTCGCCTTTGAAATGAAGATAAAGAAAAATTGTTCTACAAAGGGTAGTGATCTTGAGTCCATCATCAATAATGAAGAAGTAGAGAAATTGTTCTTCAATCTCAAAAATGCAAAGTGCTTGTTAAGCCATTGGGATGAAGAAGAAAGTGATGATGATCAAGAAGAATATGATCACACATGTCTTATGGCATTTGATAATGAGGTACATCCTTTTCCCTCCACTTCAATTTCCTATGATGATGATGAGGATGATCCTAATGAGCTATTATGTGACATGTATGATCAATTGAAAAAATGTCCAAAGCAAAACAAAGACATGAAGCTTAAAATTGAATCTTTGCTTGAAGATAAATCTAGGTTGTCTAGTGAGAATAAAAAGCTATGTGATGATGTTGATTGCATGAAAATTGAAAATGAAAAGCTTATTTCTACTTGCAACACTTCATCATTAAAGTACCTAGAAACCTATGATAAATTGACATCTCTTGAACTCAAACTTGTTGAATTTGATCTTTTGGAGAACAAAGTTAAAGATCTTTCCCTTCTTGTTGAAAACTTTACTAAGGGTAAGAAAAATCTTGATCAAATTCTTGGTTTGCAACGTGCTTCACATGTTAAACATGGTCTTGGTTATAATGCTAATCACATTGATCATGCTAGCTCTTCTAAGTTGCCTAAGAATCACTTTGAGCATGCTAGTACCTCACATAGGCAGATTAGATATCATGAGCATGTTTACAATTCTTCTAAGCCACACATTTGTTGCACATATTGTGGAAAACATGGTCATTCTAATGCTAGATGCCATGTTAAGAAGAAGATTGAAAAAGGGGTAAAAACTATTCGGAAAGTTAAACGTACTTTAACTAACCCCCATGGACCCAAACAAAAGTGGGTACCAAAAACTACTCTTCCCTTGATCTTATAGGTTCTTATAAGTTACATATATGCCACAAAGCTTAAATGGACTTAATTCGAATAGAAGTGGCATTGGGGAGAAGTCAAAGGAGATGTGCCAAAAGAAGAAATTCAAAAGCACTCCTTAACACTTGGATTCTCAAAGCTCAAATGGTAATCAATTGGAGAACCAAGTTGCTTAGATACAAAGAGCAAAGCATCAAGTGATGACAAGAGCCAAAGTGTCAATACAATGTCTTCATCACTTGGTAAGAAAGCAAAGGTATCAAAATCACCTTCTCTTAACACTTCAATTAATGTGTTTAAGTGTTTTTGATATATATACATGCTTGCTCTTATATATGATTGCATCTCACATTCTTGAATGCTATATTCATATAGATAACCTTTAGCATGTTCTTTATTGTCCATGTTTATGTAGCTAAGGTATCCATGAGATGTAGCATATGCAACTTGATTGATTCTTGTTTTGTCATGTAATATTCAATTAAGAATCCATCTAGTTGTCTTGGTTTTTGATTTGCATGATCCTTGTGCATATATGTGTTACTTGAGATTTTGAGCTAATCATGAAGGACCTTTAAAAAGGTACCATATTTGTTCTCAAGAATTCCTTGTAGGTAACAAAGAGTTCTAAGCTTCAAGATGAAGATATGAACTACAAGGAATGGCACAAGTGAGCTAAGACTCCAAGAAAAGAGTCAAATGCTAAGGATTACAAGATTGTAGAGGGTTCATCAAGAAAAGAAAAGTCACCCATCATTGATGACTCTACACTTGTCATGCAAAGAAGATTGAGAAGCTCAAGGAACTCATTGAAGGAACTCATAGCATTCATCAAATTCAATGAGATATTGCTAAACTCAATCTCTTTCTTTTTATAACATGTTTGCTCTTCATATGTTTTGATTATTTTGAGCATCCTATAAGAGAGCTTAATGATTTGATCCTTGTGATGAAATCTCTTTTTAAAACCCCCTCCCCTCTATTATTTAGTGTCTTATGCTTTGGGGAGTTTGTATATGCTTTGTTTTGTTTTCACTTGATCTTTATTGCATATAGGGGTTTGTGTTTATATTCGAGTCTATAGCATTAATCTTATGTGGTTGATCGTCTAGATGCTTGACTTAGGTTGTAAACTCAATATGTGATGTATGCTCAATTGTCTTATTTTACATCATCACATCACTTGTTGGCTTGCTTTTCATCGTTCAACTCTTATAGCCAACTTGTGTAAGTTATTTTGGAAGTTATATGTGTTATATATGGTTATGTCTTCAATTGGTATCACATATACTCTCCCTTGATAACTTTGAGATCATATTATTCATTTTCTTATCCATTGTGATCTCATTATGGTTTTTGGTTAGTATTACTTTACGAGTTGTTACACTCATTTAGCTAACCATTAACTTGTTAGAGGAATGTACTCAAAGTGTTATCTTACACTTCCTCTACTTCTTTTGGTTGTGATACATGTGCTTATCTTATGTATTCATGGTATCACTTCCACTTGTACTTTGTTAGCTATATTTTCAAACGTGTTTTACAATTGGCTATTTTTACAATTGGTATCATTTACAATTGGTCAATTGGTATCAAACTTGGTTTTATCTCAAATAGCTAACATTGTATGTTTGATAAACGGGGAGATTGTTCTTTAAGGTTTATTCCCTATCTCCTTTGTTTTTAGCTTAGGTTGATATTCTGTTTGAGCCATAAATGACCATCTTTTGGATTTATGTGTTATTATGGACTCCTTTTTTTTTAGGAATCAACCGAGCTTATTCATAAGTAATCCTTCTTCATAATTATTTTTGGTCTTTAGGATTGATCTTTTGGTTCTTATTTTATCAATCTACAAGACCATCAAGTTGTTTCCTTGGTTTTTAAGTTTGTCTTTATATGGGGAGGATTATTAAATTTCATCAAGCTTCTCCAAAATGAATCTTTAATTTTCGTTAAAATGCTTTTCTTATTGGCGCTCTGATATCCCTTTTTGATTTTGACAAAAAGGGGGAGAATTTTTAGTGTTGCAAATGTGCCAAGAGAAGTTATTTACAAAAGGAGAATGCTTAGAACTTGCAAAAAGGGAGAGATAAGGGATTCTTTAATATAGGGGGAGTAGAATTTGTTTTGAGAAAACTTATACTTGTCTGGATCCTTAATATCCTTATCTCATGCATACATTTGGTATCTTGTTTTTGCATATTATTCCTATTTGCATCAATGTTTTGTCATCATAAAAAAGGGGGAGATTGTTAGCCCGAAGGGCAAAATATCCTATGTTGTTTTGATGATAACAAACCATTGATAGTTCTAATGTTTGAGTGAGCTTGTTCTTTATAATAGGATCCTTAGCATTCACATCAACATTGATCAAAATGGTAAGTTAGCTTCTTGTGTAAACTAAGGTATGTATATTACACACAAGAATGCTATAATATGGAAGGAAGGAGGCAAGGAGGTTGGTTGGGAAATAGGGCTCTTCAAAGAGTCCCTAATGTATATGGCAAAAGAACTTAACATGCTAGTGCTTATGTTTCTCGTTCTATCTTGGTTTATCTTATAAGCACTTAGCTTTACACTTATTTGTTCTTATATCCTTTTGCCATGCTTCCTTGTACTTAAAATTGTCCATATCCTATCTAATTACATCAAAGTTTGACATAATCAAAAAAGGGGAGATTGTTAGCCCTAAGGGCGATCGAACTCGGTTTTTGATAATGGACAAACACTTGATGTTGTGTCTAATGTTTATATCTTTGTGATAGAATATCGGAACATATATTGGAAGCTCTAAGTACTTCAATCAAGCCATGATCAAGATTCAAAGTCATATCATTCAAGGCTCATCTATCAAGATTGAAGATTGAAGACTTAGGTTTGGTTAGTTTAGCTTTTTCGTCATTAGTCGTTATCTTTTAAAGCTCTAACCAAAGCTCTCATGAAAATAAGCTCTACACTCTAGTCTTGCATTCACACAAACACGTTTTCAAAAGGCTTAGTTTTCGAAATGATTCTTACATGTGTTCGTATTTCAAAAAGCCTTTGTTTTCAAAGTCTAAGTCCTTTAAAATGGTTTTCCAAGTGTTCTTACTTGTTAGCTTTTGGGAAAACCTTTTAGACTTCAAAAGACTTCAAAAGATTTCAAGACGTGTGAAAAATATGCTCAGGAAGGTCGGTCAACCGAGCCAAGGTCGGATCAACCGACCAGAAACTGAGAGGTTTGAAATTTCGACCTAAGGGGTACTTCGGTCGACCGAAGTTAGGCATGGTCATCCGAGCTTCAGAGTTCGGTCAACCGAACTCTGCGGGAACTAGCTGTTTTCTGACCGTTAAAGAGTCGTTTTTCAGCCATATTTTGAAATGTATATATACTCCAAAGCTTTAGAATGACTCTAACACTTGGAGAGGCTTGCAAAACATATTCTCATTGATTTCTCATCAAGCCAAAAACACCTACAAAGAAAATGCACTTCATTGCCATGATTTAAATCATTCAAAGGTGTTATTCAAAAGCAAGACAAGGACTGTGCTTCATATGTTCAAGAGCTGAAATTGTTTGTGCTTCAAAGGTATACATTCTCACTTATAAGAGTGATCAATCTTTGTATTTAAACATTCAATTCCCTTTCTAAGTGATTGGGTAATTCTTGTAAAAGTCCTACTTAGTGTGGGCAATTTGTAAAGTCCTACTTTGTGTGGGAAAGCTCTTAGTGAGTTTTTCATTGTGTGTTTGTGTTGTAAAACTCTTAGTGAGTTAGCCACATTTGTAAACATTCTTCTTAGTGAAGTTGTTTGAAATCCTTGGGTGCGGCTCAAGGTAGTGGACGTAGATTCTAAGTGAATCGAACCACTCTAAATCCTTTGTCTTGTTATTGGGTTTTGCTTTAGCTTTTGTTCATCTTGTTCAAACTCTCACTAGCATTGCAAAGATTCGAAAAAGTATACAAGATTAGTTAAAACCCAATTCACCCCCCCCCCCTCTTGTGTTTTACAATAATCAATAAAGAATGCAAAACATTATTTAAAAAAAAAAAATCACATCCAACATTTAAACATCGGAAATGTGTTACGAGCACCATGAATTGCTCACATGAACATATGGACATACACAACATTAGACACTCCGAATATGGTTCATGCTATGACTCAAACAAATCCACACGACCGATCTCTATTATCCAGTTACAACTCTAAAGCAATTACTACAACGATCTCTAACTTAAAAACCAAAACGGAAAAAACCCAATATAACTCATGGGTTCAGATATCCCCTAAAACGAATGGGGCCATATATTTAAGGTGAAGATCCTTACCTTCAAAGCTTAGCCATTAAACAAGCAACGCAAATATCATAAAACTCCGCGCTATTCCCGAAGCAATTACTTTTTGCGTAAAGCTCGGAATTCAAACCCGTCTCCGCCCAGACGTAGCTCTTTCAACCCTCTTCGAAACGCACTAAAATTCGCTCAATTCCGACACCATTTACCCTTTCAGTTGTTTGAATTACCTCACAACTCTCATTTTTCCACATTTTCTATTTTCTTCCTTTTTTTTCTCTTTTCTTTTTAGTAATATCCCTTTCTTAAATTTCCCCAACCATAACCCCCCCTTTCCATCTATTCAAATTTCTACACATCACTCCCACAAGTTTCCAGTTTATCACATAAGTCCCCTAACTTATAATTCACATTAGTGCGCCCCTTAAAACAATTAATTAACAACAATAAACAATTAAATGACATGTAACACAAATCAAATTAGCATACAATTCATTTAAATTCAAAAAATTCCGGTATCACAATATTCCCCGCTAGTTAAGAAATTCAGTTATGTTTCGAGATAGAGTCATTCACTGTTACTCTTATTTTCAATAAAATCTTGGATTCGTTCGGAACACATAGTTAGATATTTATTCCTAATTTATTTTCTGAAGTCACTGGGGTCTTCGTCATGTTGTTCCCATTTTTCGTTTCACAAAAGTTGGTGACATGCTGATAAATTATTAATTAAATTTTAGTTCACGGATAAGAGATCTAGAGGACATTTACCGAAATAGTTAGGGAAAAAACAATAATATAAAGCGCTATTACACCTCATCAACCCAAGACGGGTGACAAAGAATAAAACCGTTTACTACTTACGCATTCGTAGTCTAAAATATTCAAACTCTCTGAAATATATTCTCATCTTCATTTCTAACAAAGAGGTAGACGAAATTTGGCCTCTTGTTCCCACAAATTCCCATCTTCTTTTTTGTTGGTTTTGGAGTGAACTCTTAACTTTTATGGTTATTTGATGAGAGAAATAATCAGGTTGATTAATAATTTGGCCTCAATTTTGTTTAAGGGATAGATAATCATAGTGTAGTACCTATAATTAAGCAGGTTGCGGCATCGACAACAACGGAGACGAGCATCAGGTAAAATTTATTGAAGGATAAGATCTTAATTGAAGAAGAAAGTGGAGTTAATTTGGGATAAAGACTGGAATTTGGATTAAAATTATTTTTTGAAAATTATAAAAATCATTCGAAATACCTAATTAAAATTGGCCCAAACATGAAGTATTTTTTTAGATTTGACCCTAATTATCTTTGTGGGAAAGCTTTGAAATGACAAAAGTGCCCCTTGGTTCCGCAACATGTGCTCACCAAGTGCAATTCGTCACCCATCTCCGTCGTAAAAGTTTGATTTTGTCAAAATCATATGCACGCAAATAGTTAATGGGTAAAAAAATGACAACAAAGAGCACGTTGATTGAAAACTCTAAAATTTAAATAGTTCATGTATAAAATAGTGTATTTTCTCTAAAGTATATTAGCCGCTCTAAAATATATCATTCCTTTAGAATGCTAAGGCTTCGCTAGGACTAAATCAAAATAGATAACTGAAATCCTACCAATACACTAATGAATGAATTTTTTTTAACTTGATAACATCAAACACTAAAGGATAATAGTACATTCAAAAAGTGACAAACTCATGATCAACAATCTTGGTGAAATTCCAACACGTAATGTTAATTGGCAGTAAAGGGTCGACCAGACAAGAGTTGCTATGGAACACAAAATGGCGAGTTTTTATAAGAATGGCCATGGTTTGGCAAAATGGGTATCACATGGCTATGTTTTATGGCCAAACTTTTATTTTAGCCTCAACAGATTCCTGGAATCCGTTTTTAACCCTGTTTTTTAATTTTTGGTTCCTTATAAAATGAGCGGAAATGTTAGTGGGTGTTAGGGTTTTAGAGTTAGATGTGGTTTTAGGGTATGTTAGGGGCTTTAGGGACTGTTAGGGTTATAAGGGGTTTTATGGTTTATTAGGCTAATTGAGAGTTTTTTTATGGTTTCTTAGGGTATAGGGTATGTTAGTGTTTAGGGAATTATAATAAAATACTAATACAAAAGTATACAAAAGAATGAAAAAATTATAATTAAAATAAAGTAAATTCATTACAAATGAATCACTAAAGTAAACAATCAAAATGTAAAAAACAACAACTAAGATAATACCAAAACCAGAAAGGGTTTGGGGTCTATGACACCCGTATTCTCATATTGGACCTAAGCCAATATTGTTTGCCATCAGGACTCCGAAGCACCATCACGAGTGTTCTTGACTATACTACCCTCTAGGTCAGAGGACAAGCGATCTTTTTCTAGTAGTGGAGATTTCGGGGTTGCATAAAGTCAAAGAGATAACGATTGGTTAGCAAAGTCAAAGTACATTGGACATGCACCTATAGATGAAGAATGAATGTCCCATGCATCATCGTCAGTACCACAATCTTCCTAGCTAGGAGGAGCAGGCACACAATACGGCCCCATGGACCAGGTGGACTGGGTATTCGATCTATACTAAATGATGAACAGAGAATCTATGTATCCCCTCGTAAGCTCTAATATAACTCACATCTCTGTTGTGTGGAAATGTGGCCCCCTTGAATCTCTCATTGAGTAGCCCTCCCCAAAAGAAAATCTCGAGGCCTCAGAAATGTTGGATGTACCACGGCCTCCTACACCTGACTAGGAGTCGGTCTGCAACTCGCAGCGTTCCCTGCAGCACAGAGCATCTCTCAAAAGTGATGCTGTCCTAGTCAATAGTCCCCTCTGGAAATCATGAAACCCATGCTTCAACTCTGTTTCGACATGTGTAACCAGGGAAGCCTATACAAATAAACAAAAGTGAGATATTTTGTTGTAAATTAATAATATTAAATAAAAAAAATATTAAAATCATTTACGATTAGTTGAAATCCGATTAGTCGAGGAGTGAGTTCCCTATTACGAAGGTTCCCCATAAGCGACACTGTAATCTCCCTGTACCATCGTATGCAATCATCCCTCGGTACATCAATAGAACTGGTGAATATTGGGGAACCTACATCCCTGTAGTGATGTATGTTGTTGAAGAGCATTGATAACAAGTATCAAAGATTCGACACTAAAAGATTTCAGATCTTTCTCTTTCTCGAAAAATCAGTTTACGGGAGAACATAATCAACGCAACTCTAAAAAGGCTGATTATCAATGGAGGCTAAAACACCACAATAAGTGTAAACTAAACTTATTGATACAGTAACTTATGGATGAATGAAGTTCTACATAGAAAATCAATTGTTTAAGCAACTAAGGAATAACCTTAAAATATCACAAATCTAATATAATTAATCTAGGCCGAATTCCCTCTTTAAATAGAGTGAATTTCGTCCATAATGAACCCACAAATAAGTCCTTTAAGGATTTGGACTCTACAACTCCTAGATAACTAAAACTTAGACACTAACTAAACATATTGACCACATGTCCTTTATTCTAGAACTACTAACATAAATGCGCCTAAATACTTAATAAATAAATTAAAAAAATCTGAAATTCTAATTAAAGTCTAGAATAGACTTTAATTTACAAGTTTAATAAAATACCCTTCAACCGTTTTCCTTCCAATTATGTATCTTGCCTTCAAATGCGATTAGATGACTTTGATCCTTGTTTCTAGCATTCTTGGAAGGCTTCTTTGTTTCTTGAGCCTTTAGATTAGATAGTTTCAACACTTGGAACAAAGGCTTTACTTGGAAACTTGTAATTGGAATGCATGAGTTAAAGACTTGGTCATTTAGAATGACCTCTTTAAGCTTCATGGATGATCCCTCATCATTCCATCATTCTTGAAAATTTTCCTTATCATCCCCTTCTCCTTGTAAATGATTCATCCTCGAATCTTCTAAATCGTGGGATGTAAGTGTAAGATCACTCTCTTCTTTCAACACATCATTTGGCAAGCTTTCTAAGATGGTCTCGGCTTCATACTTGTCTTCTTGACTTTCCCAATTTTCATAATCTTGTATTATCATTATATCATTATTTAGTCATTCCATATCAAGATGGTCTTGTTTGTGACACTTAGAACATTCCGTTGGCGTTGAAGATGAACAATTTGTCTCCCACTTTGAAGATGAATCCGTGGTTGTTTGGGTGAATTTTGGTTGTTCAACAAGAGCTTTTTGTTGATCAATTTATCTATTCGATCCATGATTTCCCGTAATTCATTCATATTTGTCTCCCAAGTTGAAGATGGAATGGCGGCTGTTTAGCTTTCTTTTAATTGAGTTGTGACTGTTTTGGCAACCCCAAAACGTCTCTTATTCTCACTTTGCCAGGGCCCAAATTCAGAATTTGAAGGGGGTGATTTGGCTTTTTCCATGGTGAAAATTTAGCCGAATTAGTCCATTTCTTCTTCTCTCAATTTGTTCCGCATGGTTCACTATCTCCAAAATATCAACATGGTTAGCTCTTTCCACCTTTGGCCTAATATCATCATTCAAACCTGCCAAGAATCGATTCAACATAGCTTCCATATCTTCTTGATTATCCACTCGAATCATGGCGATTCTCATCTCTTCATAATATTCATCTATTGTGTTAGATCCTTGTGTTAGCATTTGTAAACGTTTGACATGTTCCCTAATGTAATATGGGGAAACAAATCTCCGTTTCATCTCAGCTTTCAAATCATTCCAACTATCAATAGGTCGTTGACCTGCTCTTCTCCTAATTATACTTTCTTCTTTCCACCACTTTGATGCATAACCATAAAATCCCATGGCTGCCATCTTTACCTTTTTACCCTCCGAATAATCATGAATAGCAAACATATCATTCAGTTTATGTATCAGGCTCATTCGTACCTTCAAAGGATGGGATCTTGGCTTCTATCCTGCGCATGAATTGTTGATTCTTGAATCTTTACGTTTTTTGATTTTTGCTTCTTGAATCTTTTTCTTGACTTACCCTTTTCTTGGCTGAACGTTATCAAGAATTCAGGCTTGATGGCTCTACAATTCTTGATTTATGGATGATGTGTCACGGAAAAACAAGAATAAAAGGGGTGAACAAAAACCAATTATTGAAACGAGTATTAAAGTACTATGCATCAAGAAGTTTGCTTTTGGATTGCTCACTTTGTCTTTGATATCTCAGTTGACATTTTTTGTTTTTTGACCGAATTCTTTTCTTCTTCTTTGTCAATTTCATGCAAACAAGAAAAATTTAAAGAAAGCGATAAAGGTACACCAAGAAAGAGATAAACCTTTTTCTCTGATACCACTTGATGAAGAACCTTGATTACAAGTGTCAAAGATTTGACACTAAAAGGTTTAAGATCTTTCTCTTTCTCGAAAATCCAGTTTACGGGGGAATATAATTAACGCAACTCTAAGAAGGTTGATTATCAATAGAGGCTGAAACACCACAATAAGTGTAAACTAAACTTATTGATACAGTAACTCAAGGATGAATGAAGTTCTACAAAGAAAATCAATTCATTAAGCAACTAAGGAATAACCTTAAAATATCACAAATCTAATCTAATTAATCTAGGCCGAATTTCCTCTTTAAATAGAGTGAATTTCGTCCATAATGAACCAACAAATAAGTGTCTTTTAAGGATTAGGACTCTACAACTCCTAGATAACTAAAACTTAGCCACTACCTAAACACATTGACAACATGTCCTTTATTCTAGCACTATTAACATAAATGTGCATAAATACTTAATAAATAAATAACATAAATCTGAAATTCGAATTAAAGTCTAGAGTAGACTTTAATTTACAATTTTCCTAAAATACCCTTCAACCGTTTTCCTTCCAATTATGTATCTTGCCTTCAAATGCGATTAGATGACTTTGATCCTTGTGCCTAGCATTCTTGGAAGGCTTCTTTGTCTCTTGAGCCTTTAGATTATATACTTTCAACACTTGGAACAAAGGCTTTACTTGGAAACTCGTATTTGGAATGCATGAGTTAAAGACTTTGTCATTTGGATAAATGACCTCTTTAAG
This sequence comes from Vinca minor, assembly GCA_026122235.1. NCBI lineage: Eukaryota > Viridiplantae > Streptophyta > Magnoliopsida > Gentianales > Apocynaceae > Vinca > Vinca minor. The sequence continues at coordinate 181,074 of JAOCZM010000253.1, forward strand.
CTTCATGGATGATCCCTCATCATTCCATCATTCTTGAAAATTTTCCTTATCATCCCCTTCTCCTTGTAAAGGATTCGTCCTCGAATCTTCTAAATCGTGGGATGCAAGTGTAAGATCACTCTCTTCTTTCAACACATCATTTGGCAAGCTTTCTAAGATGGTTTCGGCTTCATACTTGTCTTCTTAACTTTTCCAATATTCATCATCTTGTATTATCATTATATCATTATTTGGGCAGTCCATATCAAGATGGTCTTCTTTGTGGCACTTAGAATATTCCGTTGGTGTTGAAGATGAACAATTTGTCTCCCACTTTGAAGATGAATCCGTGGCTGTTTGGGCGAATGTTGGTTGTTCAACAAGAGTCTTTTTGTTGATCAATGTATCCATTCGATCCATGATTTTCCGTTGTTCATTCATATTTGTCTCCCAAGTTGAAGATGGAATGGCAGCTGTTTGGCTTTCTTTTAATTGAGTTGTGACTGTTTTGGCAGCCCCATAACGTCTCTTATTCTCACTTTTCCGCGGCCAAAAATCAGAATTTGAAGGGGGCTGATTTGGCTTTTTCCAAGGTGAAAATTTAGCCGAATTAGTCCATTTATTCTTCTCTGTTAGACAATCTCAAAGCATATCATCGGAGCACATACTTAACGGACCTCGCAGAAACTAGGCTCTCGAGCGACTACGGGATAAAAAATCCCCATAGGTTAGGGATTCCAAAAAACCTACAAAAGAGAAAAGAAAAGTTGTTACTTATTCAAATTTAACAAAATCGTATAAATTGACTAAAAATTAAAAATTACCCTTTGCTGAAAATTAAATGGCATTCAAAGGATCATGGAAGACAATCAACTGGTGTGAATGAATGTTATGCATATCCCTGGTGGCCTTCCACCTAGCACCGAAAGCGGCTCAAGCTGGAAAGACCAGTGCTGGAATCCCACGACGCTGCGGGCAGAATATAGTAATCCGCTATATGCCCACAACTAAGAATTCAATCAATAATTGAAAATTGAATATTAACAATAAAAACAGTAAAATTAAAAACTACATTAGTGAACAAGTACTTGTAGTAGCAAGCAACAACCACTAATGTCTTTCGATTCCGTACATGACGAAATGCACATTTTCCTGTACAGGAACACCAGGACTCCGCTCCCCCCAAGAATATGTCCCGCCATCCTCTATATCCTGTAATAATAATAGGTAATGTAGGTGCAACCTAGATGTCGACTTGTCCGAAAAAAGTATACTACCTTTGAGTACAAAGAGCAAACCTCTGACTCTCTGATGCACTGCATCCTCGCTAGCATCATCGGGCAACCTAGACTAAAAATGAGCAAGAATGACTCTCTTGTTAAAGAAATTACCCTCTTTAACCTAAAAGAGAGCTCCATGGGGTTAAACCCAACAAATTCCTCACTAGGACCCTCCATTCATCTCGGATATTTGAAGGGATTCATGGGCGGAAACTCGTTCCAAACACCCATGGATCCTCCCCTGAAGGATCCGCTCATATGAAACGAATCGAAAATAGCGGTAAAAACTTACATTTTACTGATTCAAGAAGTCGCTTCTTGAATGGAGGATGGCGTTTCTTGGATGCTAATCGCCACCAATTGATCTCTCACGGAAAGTTCCTCTACCGAGTATCCACGCGACTTTAAACGGGCAGCGATTGCTAGCTCTTCGCTTTTTCCGAGTTTCGGGATTTAGAGAGAAAAGGGAGAGGCGTAAACTATTTCGGCTTGTTGGGTATTTCGGTCGAAAGCATTGAAGTCTAGGGTTTCGACCAAGAGTTTATTATATAGGGTGTGAGAGTTTGTTCCCGTAACTAACTCTCACGTCCCTCAACTCCTCTCGGCAATGGGAGTCCTCAACTCCCACGTCCCCTTAGACTGGCTGGTAGTGGAAGTCCTTATCGGATAATGACTCCCACGTAATCCCAGCTATAGGTAAAATACCGAAATTGCCCCCTATCTCTAATTTGAATAATAAACACTTTATTATTTCCAGAAAGACAAATGTCGATACAATGAACCTAGACACATTCTAGATTCATCGAATCTGACATAAAGCTCGTTAGCTCGTCTATGCGTGTGACCCCGTAGGTTCATCTCACAATGGCAATGAAAACACACTTAGTAGTAGTGTGAGTCCATAAATCACAAGCGGTTCCTAGCAGGGACATCATGACTACCCAAAGTGAATGAATATACAACTGAACCTAATATCAATCCACTATTTAATCCCTTTGTCTCGCGATATCCTAATTAAGCATAAGGCATGGTGGTCGTCACCCTTATTAAGCTTAATTATATTTATGCTCGATCTCCGTGTAGACTGCTTCGACAAATAGCATTTGATAACCACTTTATCAAACACATTTGAGCACGGCCATGCATTTAAACAGTCTTTTCCCTATCGAGGGCCCATGGATATCTCTCTCAATAATAGAGAGGACAAATTCCTTACAATGTCTCTCACATTCAAGCTATGATAGGACACTACGTCCCGATCATCGATCGTATTGATTACTCGTTACAAGTAACGTCCCGACCGAGTCAAAACGTGGCTCCATTCATACTAGAATCAATGAAGACATAAGGTCTAAGGATTCTAAAATAGTATTGAGGGAAGTAATACTTATGACTTAAGACCATGAAGTATTACTTCTCGACTGGATCACGTCCCAATACAATGTATCCCTATATATCGCATCTATGATGTGATTTGTATCCATTACACATGATCGAGAAAACAAGATCATCAATCAACAATCATACTAGTTTTATTTCATAGTAATTAAGCATTACATAAAACTAGGGACTACTAGAATAGTAATTACATAAGCTAATGAGTTTTACTATCAAATCACACATTTGATAATCAAAAGCAAAATTAACTATTCAATTACATGCTCGAAAGATAACAAAACGCACAACATGTGCTAATGGTCCTAGGGCACTACTAACAATATTACTACAAATTTCATTTAAAGCAACCACTCGTTCCTCAACAGGAAGTCCAAAAAGGACACAACCTACTTGCAAGCTAGGTGAAAAACATGGGTCTCGGGGCGCCACCTCTCTACTAGGGCGGTCACTAAAGCGTAATCAACCTGCATACTTCATATTCGGCTTAATTTGCCGAAGCTCAGTCTATCAATAAGGTTTAACAACGTCTGGTTGGTCTCTTTACTATAAAGCTGTCAAAAGTTGCTCTCACCGGATAAACTCCAAAGGTCGGTCTAACCTATCGCGGTGTATACCACTCCAAATATTGTGGATTGAAAGAGAGATTGTGGAAGAAGGGTAATCTAGTAGGCCTTAGATTTTTTTGGTTTACGTCAGTGGTAGGTTTGGGGTGGTAGGAGGTGGGGTTGCGTCTGAGAAGGAAGAAAAGCATAATGGGGGAGGAAGAATAAGGGTTTGAGGGTATTAATATTAAAGACGAATTCTCAGAATTCGTTTTTGTTGAAAGACGAATTCTTAGAATCTGTTCAAAAAAAAAAAAAAAAATACCCTAAAAAATATGGACATATGATAACAATTCTTTCAAAATATGGTCATTCTGATCAGAAACTTCAAAATGATAGGGGGTTGATTGATGGATTGGAGGGCTATAATGAATAGTGGTAAAAAGAAAAGAAAAAGGAACTTATGCCCTACATGTGGGTATAGTTTGGAGACAAAGTAAAGGGCCATAGAGCGTGCAAACAATTTCACATGGCACGACATTATCCCTTCCCAAGCCCCCTCTCCTCACTCACTTTCCACAGCTCATTTTCCAAAATCCTGCAGCTCCAACTATTCCCTTTATCCTACCCATTAAACATTTCCCCTTTGTTATGCTAGTTCCAAGGATTCTCTACACATGCCTCTGATTCTCCTTTATTATGCTAGTTAACTATATATATATATATATATATATATATATATATATATATATATCTCATACTTCTAAACCATAATAAAATTCCTTTCAATTAATGCTTTTTTCTTCAATAAGAGCAAACAATTTAGAGTCCGTATATATCCTTTTAAATGCATGAATTAAGTAAGAGTAAGAGCGTCAATATATGATGTGTAAAGAGGCGATAATCTTTCAAAAACAAATATTTCACTTTCAATCTCATATACTTCGTCTAATTCATAGTAGAAGTATTTGTAGACTCTCATTCTCTTTTTAAAATTCATTTTTCAACTTTTAAGAATGTTTTTTTAAAATTATCGTCACCCATATTAACGATGTTTTTGGGTGTTTAAAATTTAAAGATGTAATAGTAAATTTCTCTTTGTCTCCCATTCCTTACCGACGGAGTATTTTATTTTATTACTACCTCCGTCCCAAATTATTTGCAACATTTCACCTTTTCACCAAGATTAAGGAAATGATTGAAAAACAATTAATATGAGAAAAAAATTCAAAATACCCCTCATTTAATGAGGGGAAAGTTATTATTACTGGTTAGTTGAATAATAAATTAGGGGTAAGACTGTAAAAGTAATAGTAAAGATGCATTATTTTTTAAACGTGGCAAATAATTTGGGATGTCTCAAAAGGTAAAACATTGCAAATAATTTGGGACGGAGGTAATATTATTTAACACCAATCAATAACAATATTTATCTTATAGTTCAATACTAAAATCAATACATTATATTGCTAGACTCTTTGTATTAGGCAAAACTCCTAACAAATGTTCAAACTCGAAATATTACTGAAAGTACAAAATATTACTAAAAGTATACGAAGTTACTTTCAATTGAGTGAACTTTTTTAATCATTTATCTTATCTTAACAACCCATTTACTTTTTAAATACTTGAGATACAATGTTATAAATTTGGAGACAATTTTTTTCCAAAAGAAACGTTAATGTATGTACAATGGGAAAATTCTGATATAGACCTGGCCTACCACTTGGTCATGGACCACTTGGTCCAGAATTAACCACATCACCTCTTTTGATTAAAAAAAAAATTCTCATAAGACCCCACCTGTTTTTATTATTTTAATTAAAACTGTGATGTGACTAAATGTGGACCAAATGGTTCATGACCAAGTGGTAGGTCAGGTCCATATCAGAATTATTCATGTACAATGTGATTGATTCGTTGATTGGGTCTTGTGATGAATCAAACGGTTATAAAGAGACCCTCCAATAGCAGGCATATGGAGGTAACCTACAGAGGAATATTCTCTTCTGAGCGCTAAATTATGAGACTATTATAAGCTCTGCAACTGGAGAGGGGATGGTCACAAGGGCACGTGGTCTCTGATTCCTCTTAGTTAATAAAACTACTCCTACTTTCCAAGTAATACCGTTGGGACTCAACCTCCCAACCAGCTGTAGATAGCTGTCCCAATCTCGCCATGTGACCCCACTATCCCACCTTCAGACGAGTTGGTCCCCGCAGTGATATGAATTTCCAAGTGTTAGACATAATTTTTTATTGTGATTTTTAAATCAATAGTAAGAAAATAATTCGATAGCTTTTTTTGAAAAGAAAGATAATATCAATAATAAATATTATGAACTACATGAGGGAGGTAAAATTTCAATGGATCCCCTACCCTTTGAAATGAGCCATCAAGGCTTAGAAAGATTCTAGCTAACCAATGAGGCAGAATATTACAAGATCCGCGGTTATAGAAAAATCTAGAGAATAAGTGCCCTATAGTACAAAATTCTATGACCGTATAACCAAACACTATTACCAAAAAAATAATAGTAAAACCGAGGTCACGAACAAAACAGAGGCCTTCCACAACTTCTAAAGTTCTTGTCTGCAAACTTTCAAAACACGTAAAATTAGGAGGGGAGATCAGCTGAAAATCGCGTAGAGTAGTTGGTCAGCGACCATGCCAGATACGAACAGAATGTCCGCTCACGATCCTCCCTTCGAAGCTATGTTGCAATAAAACTCTAGCTTGAGGAATGCATCTCCAAGTTTGAGACGATCGTCCCCATTGATTGCTTGAAATAAATCCTAATTTAAAACATGAAATAAAATCTTTTACTACCATGATATTAATCATGTGGTCTACAAACAACTTTATTATAAAAAATAAAAAACTACTAGAATTGTGAGTCATATTGAGGCACACTAAATCTTGAGTTGTCTAGGAGTTACGAAGTCCCGGGCAATTTCGAATCAAACAACTCATTGGCATTGGAAGGGCCGACCTGCGACCTCCGCCATATTATCATCGTCAAGCATATATTCAGACCAATTTGGTGCGGAAACATGCTTCCAAATTGAAGAATCTGGATCATCTAGGCCTGTAAAGTCAAAAGTGCTAGAGGCTGGGCCATCATGGTCAGACCCAGCCGAATAAGCATTCCCCCACACCAGGCCTGACACAGCTTGCCCAACATCATAGAAATTAGCCTGCCAAATAAAAGCGTCATCATGGGCCGGCCTAGTAAAGACCAGACTCACACCAAAGACCTTAAGCCCGCCAACCTCCTGATCCATACTAGAACTCGTATACCCGCCAACTTCCGGTAGTGTTTGCAGGGCTCCGACCCGACCCAATACAACTAGGCTTCTTGCAGCCCGACTCCCCCAAGACGGAAATCGTCGATCGCCGGCCTCTGTCCTCTGTACCGACCACTCGCCCTGCATCCATACTCATCCTCATCTCATCATTCAGACCACTTAAATCCGCACCCGCGATTTCCTATTAAAATCTTGACTCGGGTTGACCTCATACTGGCCCTCGCTGTCAACCTAATACTAAAATCAGGTCGTCGACCATCCGCCATTCCCGACGACAAGAGTTCTTCACCCTCTCCAAACTCCAGAAACCTCCCCTTCATTTTTGCTCCAGAAACAGGGGCAGACTCCCCCTTTCCTGTTACTCCCCATTCCCTCTTATCCTCCATAATCAAATCAACAACAGGTACATTTCGGCTAGCCATCTCCACCACGCCATTACTCGCAGATGGAGTGATGGCTTGATTGACATTGCTACGAATCGTCCTCGTTGGCTTAGAACGCAGACCATTTCGTGTGGTGGAAGTGTAATACAGTAGTTTGTATAGTTTGTAAGACGGCGGGAGCCGTGAAGTCCCTAATTTTTTTATTTTATAAAACTTAGAGAGTTACTCCGACTAAGTCGGAGAGAAAATATGGAGAGCATTGTCGTCAATCCCACATAGAAATTATATAAAAAGTGACTACTTTAAATAATTCGATAGCTGTCTAGTGATAATTATTTGAAAATAATAGTAAATAACTATTTTTGTTACATAAGTAAATTTGGTTTGCTATTTTTATTACAAATATATTTTGATTTTTATTTCTGCCACAAAAGTAATTTTATGCTTTATTCTATCACAAATAGTTTTCGCTACCCTTTTCAGTCAGAAAATAAATTTCGGTTGCTATAGGTGTAATAATGCGTCATATCCAATTAAGACCGACTCAACCATTAACTCGGTAGTCTTTTCTCCACTGCATTATAATTCAATAAAAATTTGGCAAAACATCAAATTCTAAACAATTCCCTCAAACCCGACCTATCCCGATCATATTAATCATACATACAAATATTAGAAAATGTTGGTCTTGACTCGACCGGACCATTAATCCAACAATCTTTTCTTCACGACTTTTAATTCAAAGGTAAATTTGGCAAAACATCAAATTCTAAACAATTTCCTCCAACCCGACCTATATCAAACATACAAATATTAGAAAATGTCGATCTCGACCCGACCCGATTATTAAACTGAATTGTTAAATTAATCTAATTCTCCATTTAAACTAACTCGACAAGTAAGATAGTATATGTACATATGAATAAAAACAATTGTAACACTAAAAGCAATAATAGAGATAGAGAAAGAAATATACTGTGTGTTGTGTGTGAGAGAGAAACACAAACAAAACTAATTTTGTTTTTTTAATAATGAAAATCTTGAATGATGATGTTCTTGTGGCCCTTATAATGTTCTATTTCAAGAACTCTGCATGGGTTTCACTTCTCACTATATATAAACAGCCATTGCAACATCTTCTTTAGTTTTTTGTTGGTTTTTGAAACTTCAAAATCTGTAGTCCATTATTGTCATAGTGTACCATTTTTCCTAGTTCAAAAAATGGCACAGCTACCACCAAAAGTGCCAAATATGGCACCAAGCTGGGCTGATTTTCCTCACCAGAAACTATCTCCAATGGAGAATTTAGGATCAAATTCTACTAATCATAACCTTTCATGGGTCGATGAATTTCTCGATTTTTCATCTGTGAAACGGGGTTCTCACAGGAGATCTATGAGTGATTCTATTGCATTTCTTGAGGTGCCAATGGTGGAGGAATGTAGAAGGTCATCAATTCCGGGCGGCGGCGGTAACGGGACAACATGTGAATTTGATAAGTTTGATGATGATCAGCTAATGTCGATGTTTAACGATGACATTGCCAATTCAGGTGGTCCGAACTCGAACCCGTCTTCTCCGTCTGATCATAATAGTATTAATGATGAGAAACAGAATCTGTCGTCCGATCTGCAAATGCAGCAGCCTAAAAGTGAGCCTGAAGAAGTGGAAAGCTCTTGCAAATCTGCTTATCAAAATGGAATTTCTGATAATTCTAATGACAAAATTGTGGATCCCAAAAGAATCAAGAGGTACTATAATTCTTTAGTTCTATAACATCCAAATTTCCACAATCTTCCAGCTTTCTTATATGAAATTGTGTGGATTACGGTTCTCTGTTGTAACACTCTATGTAAAATTCCCTACTATAAGATTTTTTAATATATGAATTATAAACTCTTAAGAGATAGATCTTGATCCACTATAATAGAAAAATGTTCCTACCACAATTTCACATTATAAGTCGTTTATAATATGTTACGAAAATTAAGAAACAAAAACAAAATTACATGGTCAGTCAAAATATTAATATTACTATCTTTAAGTAGAATTGGTGGCATACAAATCGTATTCAAAAGAGTAATATTCATATTTTGACTAACGAAATACTTTATTTTTTGTTTCTTTAATTTTTGCTAAATATTTTAAATGATTTATATTATGTAATGTACGGTGTATAGTAGAATTTACATAATTAAAGTATTACAGAAGATCGGCATTGCTCCCGGCGCAACAAAACATGCATGCATTATCTTGGTATATGATTTTTTTTAGTCATAACTCGTAAAATTATTGGTTTTGTATTAGAATATTGGCAAATAGACAATCTGCACAAAGATCTCGAGTGAGAAAATTGCAGTATATATCAGAGCTAGAGCGCAGTGTTACCTCACTTCAGGTAATAGCTATTATTTCTCATTTAATTATTCAAAAAATTATTTATTCATTTTTACTCATATCTGAATTTTTGTTTTTAAATTTCTTTTTGGTTTTACTTGTGAAGGCTGAAGTTTCAGTACTGTCTCCAAGGGTTGCATTTCTGGACCATCAACGACTGGTTCTAAATGTAGACAATAGTGTTCTCAAACAAAGAATTGCAGCTCTTGCTCAGGATAAGATTTTTAAAGATGGTAAGTCCACTCCTTGGTAAATAATTCAACCAATCAAGATTCAAGACTAGAGATATATATGTATATATGTATCATGCATGTCTATTTTTACTGATCATCTTTAGCTGAAAGAGTTACTTAAGGTAAATTATTTAACCTATCAAAATTTAAGAAAGTAATTTGATATATATAGATAATTGCTTTTTCTGTCTGAAATGGGTTTTGTTTTTTTAATTTTTTTGTCAGAATGTTAATATATATAATAGTGAAGAACAAAAGCAATAATTGCACATTCTGCAATGTTTGTGTCTGCAGCCTAGATTGTCCCTTAACTTCAGCGGTCCGGTTCCTATGCGGAACAATTATTTTTCCGCACATGCGAGATACTTTTTTGACTTTGAGAACAGCTGTTTTTAGATTGAACAGCTGTTATGAAAAATGAACAGCTGTTCATTTTTCAATCAATCTTAACCGTCAAAATTTTAATCTAACGGACGAGTTTTTGTCCCGCATGTTCCGCACAAAAGCTGTTCCGCATAGGAGCCGTGGTATAACATCAGAACTAAACTTGTCTCATTTAGCTTGTCAAATCATAATTTAATACAGAAAAGATAATATATTTTTGTTGTTTAACAAGTTTTAGTTAGTTTATCTGTTTGATTTACTCATAGTAAAAAGGAAATCGTTTGTTTCATACATATTTTTACTATTTAGAATTTTTTATATTAATTTTATATATACACATGACAAATTATGAGTATATACACATGATAAATTGTGAGTAATTGTGAATAAACATGGAAAATGTATATGGACATACGATATTTTACCATAAAAATGAGTCAATTTACCCGTATATATTTTCAAAATAGAGAAACAAAATGGAGAAACCTTTTTCTCACTAATTTACAAAGTACAACTATTATGCAAAGCTTACCAACGAGGGTGGTGGGCAAGTGATTTCAAATTTACTCCCAAATGATTTGGTAAAATTGAGGGCATGAGTTCAAATCTTAGCTGGTACTGCCGGTTTCTAGGAATTATACTTGCCCTTATTGGTACTACTTTGACGGGGCCAGTGCTGATTGTTCAGTTAAGTCTGATATTTTGCTGATGAACATGAAAGCCCGAACATGAGGTAGCGGGAGGTGTTGTTACCACTTGCACCTTTTTTTTAACTTAGAGAAAAAAAAAAAAACTATTATGCAAAGCTTGAAAGGGAATTTGTCTTTTATTGCAATTATCAAAATCTTACCTTAATAATATATTTTCTTAGTACTAATTTCGGACTGACACTTTCTCACGTAGAGAACATTAACATGGTCATTAACAACATGACAAGATTTTCTAATATAGTTTCACTAATTCCTCCTTCTCTATATTTTAATAATCTCTTGGGACTAATAAGTACTAAAGAAAGTAGCCTGCATGATAAGATATGTAATCCTCAAAATATTATGTATAATCTTTTTGACGTGCTTGTGCACATCAAATATCCTGTTTCATTTTTGTGTCAATCTTCTATCCCAATAATAAAAAATTGTTTTTTAACAGAATAATAATAAATTGTTAAGAATTAATTTTTATTTAAAAAAATATAAAATATAAAACAAATGGTAGAATCTAATGAGAAATCGAACAGATGATAAGAAATAAAATGGGATAGAAATCCATTGTGATGCTTGTCCGTATATGTTTTTTCAATAAGTAACAAAAAAAATTAAATACTTGTTTTATAATCATGGGAGGACTAATATTGTAGGATATTACATCTTTCTCTTTATTTTCACCTCCAAAAAATGTATGGGCTTATTGCTTTATTTGCTATGAAATTGCAGCTCATCAAGAAGCATTGAAAAGGGAAATAGAGAGGCTGAGGCAAGTCTATTATCAGCAAAATCTAAAGAAGATGGAAAATGCTACTCCACTAGAGCCACAACCACAGGCTGCTGCAACCATTCCCATGGAGAAGGAGCAGCTCGTTAATTAATAGGGTACACTTTTATCTCTTACTTTTTTATTTTTTGAAAAAAATAAAATAAACGCGAATTCATTTTTTAGATGGTGTAAGTGGATTGAGTCTCCTCTGTTAAAAAAGTTAAATCTTTGTGAAAGAAGTGTAAGTTTCTCAAATAAAATGTTACCCCCATCCATTCCCATTTAATTGTCTTTTAGGAGATCTATAGGTATCCAAATTAATTGTAGTTTAAGATTCTTTTTATTAGTTGTCAATAATTTATTCCAATTATATACATTCGACATTTTTCTTATTTGCAGCCTCTGTCATCCCTATTTTATTCCTTTCTTTTCTTATGCTATATAAGTGCGAGAGAAGGGTAGTATTGGAACTTTCGGAGAAAATGACATGTTCTTTAATTTTTTTCTAAAATTGTCTAAAGAATCTTATTTTTAAGAATAAGGAGAGTAGAGTTTGATTCAATCTAAATGCACCGGAGTTTCTATGGTAGTTTTACATATTAATATTAACGAGATGCTACAATTTCTTACAGATCTGACTTAACAACTAAACCTTAACTTTGATTTAGGAAAAGTTTATTTATAGGGAGATAATGGACATGGGGGAGCGTTAATTCATTGTTGCAGACAAGATAAGAGAAACCTGGAGTCTCTTCATTGAAAGCCACAAAGATTCAAGATCAGAAAAATATTGTTTTTCTTTTTAGGTATGGGTGTGGTTAGATTCTTGTTAACCAATCATCAATTTTTACCTTTTCCAATTTATTTTATATTATTTTATTTTATTTTTTTCATAATTCTGGTTGTGGTGTATGAGAAGGGGTGGGATTGTCTTGTAGCTGTTTGATGTCAGGTTATGGCATCTCTTTTTTGTTCAATTATTTTTTTAAATTTCAGTGTCATCTATTTGTTGTAATGTTGTTGAATTCCTGTTTTTGATCATCAAGTGCTTTGCCCAAGTGGGTAAGTGCTTGGCCCGGGACCGAGAGGTCCCGGGTTCGATACCCTCCGCTAGCGTTGCGGTGAGCTTTATTCTCCCCGATCTAGGGCTGTTCTCTCCCCCGTTCATGGAGCTCCGCCTTCGGGCGTTAAAAAAAAAAAAAAAAATTCCTGTTTTTGTACCTTGAATAGAATGAGGAAAAAAATTGTAAATATTTTAATTATTATGTTTTACTTTGAAAAAGATATCTACTATGTAAACATATTTTATTCTGAGCTCAAATAAATTTGTTATTGAACTAATCATAAAGAGTTGCGTTCTTTCTATTTTCACTAATAAGTAATAATTGTATAAATTTTTAGATCATTCGACAATATTTAGCATTAATTCGATAAAAAATACAAATGAAGTTGGTAACGGGACATAAACATTAAGAGATGGACAAAAAGTAAATAAAGAAATTATGAGAGCATCAATTATTTTTAACGGGATAATATTTTTTATTATAAACATCTGATTTAAAAAACTCTCGTGGAGTACTAAAAAAAACTCTCGTGTAGTAAATAGTATTTAAAAAAAGAAATTCAATAATATAGAACTTGATTTCCATCTTTAATAAATAAAGTTTTATGTAATATGCTTTATTGTTGTAATAGATCAAGATTTAAGAAATTACGGAAAACGTTATTTTTTGAATCTGTCCATTGTATTCTAGCACACAGTCTTCTAATATAAAATTAATTATTTGTATTTAGATCTAAGTTAACTTTTATTAGTAAGACCAAAACTAAACTTATATGAGTGAAAAATTAGTAAGAATACAAGATAAATCCTAAGATCAAAATTACCTGTTTCTTATCCAAAAAAAAGAGGATCAAAACTACCTGTAGAGCCCTTTTTATGAAAGAGGTAAAAAATGGTTCATGGGGAACCAATCCTTCACAGTTCACATGCCCACTTCATAAAAAATAAAATAAAATAAAACCTTCACATGCCCGCTGACGTAGAATAAGTTTCTTCCCGGTGACAGCTTTCATCATATATTCACCCAAAAAAAAAGACAGCTTTCATCATATGTGGGGCTATTTGTTTTGTATTTTTTTAATATAAGCCAAGTAGAGAATCGTATTCAAACAGATCTAGTTTCGATCAATTTTAAATGGAAAATTGGTGTGTTTAATCCCTAAACAATTTATTACTAGAGATAAAGTCCGTAAAAATTAATTTTTGATTTTAAAATTCTCAAATAATTTACTATTGGTATAAAAAGTCATTTCGTCCAAAAAAATGTTAGTCAACTGTTAATTTATTTTTTTACCAAGTCAACATAAATATTTTAAGGGTATAATCGGTACATCACATTAAAATATACTCCTTCACCCATTTTTTTCTTGCATTTGTTCTTAAGTCGAGAAGAGAAGAGAAGGGAAGAGACAATGGGGATGTTGAAGAGGGGTTGGGGCGTCAAGGAAGAAAGACTGGGGTGGGGATTCATCAAGGAAAGAAGAGATGGGGTGTAAAATACCATAATTACCCTTTTACATTTTTGCTTTGACTCAATTATTTTTCCAAAATTTATGTTGACCGTAACTTTTTGGACGGAATGACTTTGCATAGCAATGGTAAATTGTTTAGGGATTTTATGGTCCATAATTAATATTTAAGGACTTGTGTGCAATCTGTAAATTGTTTAGGGACTATATTGACCAATTTGCCATTTTAAATTTCGCATTGTCACACTCCGTAACCGGAATGGTAACATGACAGTGTCCCATTGGATAATGAGGCACCAAACCCCACAATATATATTACTATTAAGACAATTCATTATAAAATAATCCATTAAATGTAAAGTCCTACAACGAAAGTCTATATTACTGGAAAGAAACGTTTCTATGTATTGCATTTATTGAAAGGGAACCCATTGTCCAAATGAAATAACTAGAAATAAAAGAAACGTCGTTCAATAACTAGGTTGATTAGGATCACTCATCAAATAACCCCTCACAAGCATCATCCTCGTAGTATGGCTCATCATACCTGTCATATGCACAGTAAAAGCGAATGGACTGAGATTCGAAGCTCAGTGAGTACCAAATAATCACAGAACATAAGTCTAACAAATAGACACCATAGTTCCCATTTCCAAACTGCCCCTTTTGGAAATAAACAAATGACACGACCATTATAGAACACTGTAATTACACTGACACTATACTACACAAGTCCCACAAGACTCAGAACACGAACCCATGACAGAACATAATAGATCAGAACAGTCTCACAGTGACCCTCCCGTTGACCTAACAAGGAGTTCGGTCAACCGGTGGTCTTTCAAAATTCAACAGACAGAAAACAGAGACTCTGGTCGACCTCAATACCTAATTCGGTTGACCGAAGATACCTGCAGACGAATGGATCATCTGTGGTATCGTCCGTAACTTCGTCTGCGATAAGACAGTAGCTAATGTCTTCCTGCGGACGAACCCTAGGACAAATGGTTCGTCCGCGACCTGCGATTTTCAAAAAACAAGTGCAAAACTTGTGCACAAATGCACTAATTCCACACCAAAACTTCACAAAACCCAAAAGTGACCAATTAGACTCTATACCAAGTAGCAATAACAAAACAAGAACAACAAGTGAAAAGCAACAATTGAGCTAGATAGTCGCATTATTCGCATCTAAATGCTTACACAACCGAATGTACGACAAACACCGCGCATTGCCCATACGGTACACACGATCACAACAACGTTTAGACACTAAGAACATAACTACTGCTATGATAGGACAATCCAACCACAAGAGCTCAATCATCTATTCACTTCCAATTAACAATAACGGTTCCAATTAACATTAACGGTAATGGTCCCAGTTATAATCCAAACTAGGACGACCCACAAAGTACAACACGCGGGGTTTAAGGATACATTAATTACATTGTATCATCACCACCGCGGACTCCACAAACCCATTACTGTCTCAACGATAACCTCATCAGGTTAAGGCTCAGAACAGAACATAACAAAATATCTCTCAAGATCTACAGAATAAGATATCACAGTTATAGTCGAATGAATCCTGCTAACTAGTCTTTCCTAGACAAAAGCTCAATAAGGGCGACGACTCAGTCGATCAAACCACGTAGGACTAAACGACGACAACCAAATAGGAAGATCCAAATAATGTAAAAAAACCAATTAAACAACCCAACAATAACAAAATAGGCAACTTCAGTAATGATCCCCAACGATCCACAATTCACAACCCAAATGCTCGTTTATATATATATATATATATATATATATATTAGATAGCAGCAATTGAGATACAATTTATATCAACAAGTAGAATTAATCCAATTCATAGCAGAAATCGAATAACCCAAACGGTAAACACAAAACATGTGATTGATTCGTAATACCACATTTTATGCAATTAATCACGCCCAATCAATTCTAAATTCATTCCATATCAGTAATCAATATATATATATATATATACACAATACCGGCTAGAAAATAATAGACAGATTGGGTCCTTACTCGTTACGAAATCGAAAAAAGGAAAACCCGAAATCAACACTGGCAGTCTCACTAGCGGTGAGATAACTTTCTGCTGCGAATCCCGAATTGTG
Organism: Vinca minor; assembly: GCA_026122235.1. Taxonomy (NCBI): domain Eukaryota; kingdom Viridiplantae; phylum Streptophyta; class Magnoliopsida; order Gentianales; family Apocynaceae; genus Vinca; species Vinca minor. Next base: position 197,131 of record JAOCZM010000253.1, read on the forward strand.
TTCCGTCTGCGCTCACTCGAAGGTATTTCTAAGGCAATCATTTGGATATGCTGTGGGTAAAAAAGGGACGCCGGTAGCCCTCTCAGTCGTCTTCTCGAAGTTCTAGGAAGAATGTTCTCTCTCGCTCTCTCTCATGATCATTAGTTTTGGGTTTTTTGTAACTGATGACAGCCCCAATGACCCCTCCAACCTAGTGGAGACTAAGTTTATGATAATCACAAGATTAGGTCCTCTCTCTTTCTTAATTACACCCATGTCCCCACACACTTAATTAAAACGTAACACATAACACATGAAAATATCATCTAGAACATATCATTAAATCATGGAATTAATTCTAAATCATATAATTATGCAATTACACAAAGAAAACACATAACTCACTTATGTAAAATTCTCAGGTATCACACACATAAATAATATATTCAATAACTGAAATTCAGATAATAGTCCAGTGATCAATAATCTGGCTCATATTTCAGGTGACCCAAGAATCAAATCCTGATAACTAAAATAAAAAATAAAAAATGGAATTACATTTTTCTTGCAGTAATTACCAACCACGCAAATTTTATTATTTTTTTCTAGAAATTGAAGCCACTGGATTTGAATCGCAATTGAAAATTATCGTTTGGTATCAAGGGTTAGTTTGACACAGCAGTTGACAAACATGATTTTAGTAATTGTAATTGTAATAACCTAAACTTTTTGAACTTACGTGTATAGTATACCTAATTGATTTTATGTCATACATGTTAATTATATGTTAATTGTTGTGATTATTTGTTTAAGGGTTGCTTTTATGTTGTATATAAGTTGGTGGACCTAAGTGTTCAAAACTAGAAACTTGTGGGGATTAGTTTGACACCTTTTGAAAAGTTTTGTATCATGGTAGTTAGTGCAAGAACAAGAGAAGTTAGAATTTAGAAGAGAAGTTAGAGAAAGAAAGAGAGGAAAAAAGAGGAAAAAGAAAATCGGGAAAATAAAAAGTGTTGTTAGATTTCACATAATTGAAGTAGTAAACGAACTCCGATTTGGACGTTTTTTAGTGCGTTTCGAATCGGATTGAAAGGGGTATGAGAGATAAGTGACGGAATTGCATTTAGAGTTTCCAGCAGAAAGTACATAACAGAAGTGTGAAGGCACTGATTTTTCTGGATTTCAATATTTGTTTTTGCTTGCTATGCTTTTCAAGTACGGATCTTCACCCTTGTCATTTCTATACTAAAACATATGAAATGTTATTTAAAGTTCTGGAATTTATGTTGGAAGGATTTTAAAGCATGTTTTGTTGCATTGGATCAAGTGTTGAATCGTTCATACTTGTGTGATGAATCATTTAATCTAATTTCGTATGTTATTTGCACACTTTATCTTGTTATTGTTGCTATAGAGTTTTACTTCTTTTGGAAGTCTTAAATGCTATGTGATATTTGGAGTCGTCACCGCTTTTGAGTTGTTTTTTAGAACGACCACATTGCAGGATTCATTCCCATACAAGTGTGTTTTGTTGCTGAACCCGGGAGTGCGCGACGCGTTAAGCATAATGCTTAAACTTTGTCCCTGCCTCTAAGCCCTCTCCTAATTGAGAAAATAATTAGGGACTACAAACGGTTTTTATTGAGTCCATGATGGTGGGCAATGACACAATACGAGTGAATCCTTAAACTCTTAGCCATTCGTTCGGGGGAAATACTGGACTCAGATTCTTTGATGTCTTTCCCTTCTTGGCTATAAGTTGGGTACTTTTGTAGTAATTTCTTTAGAGTTTTGAATAGATAATTGAGGTAGACTGTGTGATTTGTTATATCATAGCATGAACCATATTCGAAGAGTCTAGTGTTGATTATGACTGTATGTTTGTATGAGTGATACATGGTGCTTGTGGCACATTTTCGATGTATAGATGTTGGATTCGACAAGTATGGTTTATAGCTTACTTATTCTTGTTTTGATCTTGTTGTCATATGTGAATTTGAGTCAAAATTGAGTCACTTTCAGGTGGGAAATCGGAAATAGGAGGAATGAAATTTTCCTTCACAAATTTACACTATTTTTTGTCTGTTCTGAATCACGGTTGACCAGTTTGGCCGACTGGATCAGGTGCTCCTCGCCCAAAGCAAACTATTGGGACAAGTCAGACGAGTGAAAGGTGTATCTTGGTCGACCGGGGTGTGTCACCACTAGACCGGGGCTAGTTCGGAAGGGCTTCGGTCTACCGACATGCTCTGTAGGTTGCCCAAACGTTTGGACAAATTTTTTGTCCGGATCTCAAAGGACCATTTGGTCGAACAGACCTCCCGTCCAAGTCGTCTGAAGGGGCATTTTGGTCATTGCTAATTTATATTCAGTTCTGATTCTTTCTGAGGTTTTCTAAAGGGTGTGTTATGAATATTTAAAGTGTATTATGAGTTATACAAGTCAAGCCAAACTTTGCATGTTTTCACACTTTGTCATGGGAAGTCGGGAAAACGTTTTAGAGTTTTATTTTGCATTTTATCGCAAGGGTGTTGATGCTTACTGCACTTCATAGCTCATGCCTTTGATTTTCTTTATTTGCAGATAAGATAGTTGATTATGTTTATAAGGAAGCCTGGGACGAGGACTTTGATGAGTGGCATATAACCGGAACTTATGTAATAGATGAAAAAGTTATTTTTTTGGAACTTTAAGTATGTAACACTTAGTATGGATTTGTACCTTTTATTTCTAATGTTAGACTTATGTAACACTCTGATAAAGATATAAGATAGTTGGTTTTCCTTTACTAGTATGATATAACATAACACATGATTTCTGCTCTAGCTTTTGTGGCTCATTGGCATACGAGGTGTTGCTAGGTCATCACCCAGGTACGCGGTGTGACATAAGTGGTATTAGAGCTGGTCGAACCTTATGGCTTAAACCTGGAATGAACATATGATGTACTTTGTAGATAACATGTGAGGTATGTGATGAGTAGAGACTTTGGCATAGGTTGTACCTGTTTACTTATCGCTTTATACACTGATGTTAATTGACATGTTAAGTTATTGTTGATGTGCTATGTTGTGATGTTATGAATATGTTATGCCATGTTATTTGCTAAGCATGCCATGTTATGTACTGTAAAACACAAGAGGGGGGGGGTGAATTGGGTTTTAACTCCTCTTTTTAACTTTTGAAAATCTATTCAATGCATGTGAGAGTTTGAGCAAGATGAACAAAACCAAAAGCAAAACCCAACAACAAGACAAAGGATTTAGAGTGGTTCGATTCACTTAGAATCTACATCCACTACCTTGAGCCGCACCTAAGGATTTCAACAACTTCACTAAGAAGAACTTTATACTTGTGGACAACTCACTAAGAGTTTTACACAACAACCACAATACAAAACTCACTAAGAGTTACTTGTCCACACTAAGTAGAACTTATAAAAGAATTACCCTATCACTAAGAAAGGGAATTAAGATAAATAAAGAACAAGATAATTCACTCTTCTAAGTGAGAAAGATATACCTTTGAAGTACAAGAATACTAAGCTCTTAGAACATTTGATGCACACTCTTTGTCTTGCTTTTGAAAGAATACTCTTGAATGATTTAGATCATAGAGATGAAGAGTATTTTTCTTTGAAAGTGTTTTGGCTTGATGAGAGATCAATGAATATTTGATATGCAAGCCTTGGAGTCATTCTCTAGCATTAGAGTATTTATACATTTCAAAATATGCTGAAAAACGACTCTTTAACGGTAAAAAAAAAACGGCTAGTAACAGTGCACTTCGGTTGACCGAAAAATGACCTCGGATGACCCTAACCCAGGCTCGGTCAACTGACCCCTTCCTTTGGTCGACCGAAGCTCCAAATCACACCTCTCAGTTTCTGCTCGGTTGATCCGAGAAAAGCTCGGATGATCCGACCTTCTGGGCTTTGAGAAATGTTGATTTTTTCACACGTTTTGAAATCTATTGAAGTATAAAAGGTTTTCTCAATATGTAACAAGTAAGAGCATTTAGAAAACCGTTTTAAAAGACTTATACTTTGAAATCAAAGGCTTTTGAGATATGAACACATATGAGAATCATTTTGAAACTTTTGCCTTTTGAAAACGTGTTTATGAAAACATGCAAGACTTGAGTGTAGAGCTTATGTTCATGAGAGCTTTGGTTAGAGCTATATAAGATAAAGACTTATAATGACAAAGCTAATCTAACCAAACCTAAGTCTTCAATCTTCAATCTTGAGAGATGAGCCTTGAATAATATGACTTTGAATCTTGATCATGGCTTGATTGAAGTACTTAGAGCTTCCATTATAAGTTCCAATATTCTATCACAAAGATATAAAACATTAGACACAACATCAAGTGTTTGTCCATTATCAAAAACCGAGTTCATTCGCCCTTAGGGCTTACATGTACTTAACTAGTTAGCATGCTATGTGAGTTAATCGTTTACCATGTATATTGTTGGGTATTCTTGTAAAAGATGGACCGAAACTAGAACAACGTTGATGGTCTGAACATTTTGATCGCCGCATTGGGCCGCTAGGATCCTAGGGGCAATTGTCGATAGTATGTGGGTTCATCAAGTCATCAACCTACTGTGGCTAATGAGATAGGCAGAATTTGTACCACCACACCACCAATCAATCGTGGGACACCAACAGACTTTGGGGTTGCATTCAACCTACTGACTCAGGTGCTACAGAATGAGCAGAATCAGATAAACCAGGATATGGGGCCAGCTAGAGTTCCGAGGGTAGAAGTGGACCAGGAACCTATTATGAAAGGTTGAAGAAGACAATGACGGTATCATTTGATGGTACCATGGAGGCTGATCAAGCTGAGGAGTGGTCGGATGAGATAGAACAAAATTTGAGGATCATGAGGGTACCAGAGGGTGCAAAGGCTGATGTGGTTGTATCATCGCTCACTGGTAAGGAAGCTGCATGTTGTAGGGGTGTTGCCCCTATTTACCAACAAGGGGGACAATCCATCACTTGGTGCAATTTAGAGATGCATTATTCGACCAATACTTTCCTCAAACATTTAAAATGGAAAGACATAATCAGTTCTTTAAACAGAAACAAACAGAAGGGATGCCAGTGTCTGAATAAGTCGGGCAGTTCAACACAATTGGAAAGTATGTTGCTACGATAGTTCAAGAACATGAGATAAGAACCCATATATTCGTTATGGGTTGTTGTCAAGAGTTAGAGGGAAACTTTCCAGTAATCACCCCAACACTTCCAGGGAGGCTTACCAAAGGAGCCTCAAGAGGTCAAATTTGGAAAGATCGAGGAAGAGGAAATTTTCTACTATGTCTCAAGGACCAGGTTCAAGTCCTAATGCTAATGCTTCTTTGGCTCGAAAGAGATTTGCTCCCACATCGGGACCTACCAACACTTTTAGGTCGAGAGTAAGGAAGGAGGCCAGTCCGATTAGAATTGGAGGATCCGCAGGGGCACCAAGTTGTTCTCTACCTGCAATAGAGTGTACTAAATATGACAGAAGGCATTCAGGGTAATGTCGTTGGTTCAATGGTACTTGATTCAGGTGTGGAAAAGCGGGACATCATGTCAATCAATGTCATATGCCAGTTCAGAACATGGGTCAGACTTTTACAGCAACACCGAAGGTCGGTGATACAAGGTAGAAGCATAATGCTCAGTTTTTTAGGCGGGGAACACTTCTGATGTAGTCACATATATGCTTCTCATCAATTCAGTACCTGCCTATGTACTTTTATTATTATTGTGGAGCTACCCTTTCTCATTTGTCTCCTGTAGGTTTGCTAAAGTACTTAAAACCTCCCCTACTTGCTGTTTGGACACTTATAGAGTAATGGTTCCTAATGCAAATATTTTAGAGTATAATTTGATACATAAGGGGTATCGGGTAAAAATAGACTCTAAGGTACTATAAGTAGTCACAGATGGTAGAATTTGATCATGTAATCTTGTGTATGGATTGGTTGTATGCTAATCATGCTTTAGTAGATTGTCGGGAAAGAAAGATTCAGTTTATGACCGGGGATGGGGAAGTTGTAAAAATTTTGGGTTTAGATAAGAAGAAGAGTTGGAGGAACATGCCTATAATCTCGGAGATGAAAGCAACAAAGTATAACAGAAAGAGCTGCGGTCATTTCTGGCCTATGCAGTGCTAAGGGATGATAATAAGGAAGTCTGCTCGGTAAATTGTCGGGCGAGGGAGTTCGCGAATTATTTTCCCGAAAATTTGTCGGGTGGTCCACCTGCCCGGTAAATTGACTAAAAGATCTTGTTTTAACCTGGTGTGGAGCCCATCTCTAAGGCACCGTACTGTATGGCACCAGAGGAGTCGAGGGAGGTGGATGATCAACTTCAAGAAATTCTTGACAAGAAGTTCATAAGGCCGAGCATTTTGCCTTTGGGCGCTTTAATTTTGTTTGTGAAGAATAAAGATGGTAGTATGAGGATGTGTATTGACTATTGTAAGTTAAACAAGATAACCATTAAGAATTGATACCTTTTACCTCGCATCGACGACTTGTTTGATCAGTTGAAAGATGGGAAAATCTTCTCCAAGATTGACGTAAGATCAGGTTATCACCAACTTATAATTAAACCCGAAGACATTTCCAAAAATGCTTTTCAAACCGGGTATGGGCACTATGAGTTTCTTGTTATGCCGTTTGGAATGACTAACGCACCGGCAACCTTCATGGACATTGTAAAACACAAGGGGGGGTGGTGAATTGGGTTTTAACTAATCTTGTAAACTTTTTCGATTCTTTGCAAAGCTATTGGAAGTTTGAGCAAGAAGAATAAAAGCAATGCAAAACCCAATCAACAAGACAAAGGATTTAGAGTGGTTCGATTCACTTAGAATCTACATCCACTACCTTGAGCCGCACCCAAGGATTTCAAACAACTTCACTAAGAAGAATGTTTACAAATGTGGCTAATTCACTAAGAGTTTTACAACACAACCACAATACAAAAGCTCACTAAGAACTTGCCCACACAAAGTAGGACTTTACAAATTGCCCACACTAAGTAGGATTTTTACAAGAATTACCCAATCACTTAGAAAGGGAATTGAATGTTTAAAGAACAAGATAAATCACTCTTCTAAGTGAGAATATATACCTTTGAAGTACAAACAATTTAAGCTCTTGAACATATGAAGTCCACTCTTTGTCTTGCTTTTTGAAAGAACACCTTTGAATGATTTAGATCATGGAGATCAAGTGTTTTTGCTTTGAAGGTGTTTAGACTTGATAAGAAATCAATGAAACTTTGATATGCAAGCCTTTCAAAGTGTTAGAGTCATTCTAAAGCTTTGGAGTATATATACATTTCAAAATATGGCTGAAAAACGACTCTTTAACGGTCAAATAACGGCTAGAACTCGCAGAGTTCGGTCGACCGTTCAAGAGACCTCGGATGACCGAACCAAGTTCGGTTGAGCCTATCATAAAGTCGGTCGACCGACTTGGCCCTTTAGGTCGACCGAACTTGCTTCTTGGTCGACCGAAGCTTGGCTTGTCAACTCTCTGTTTCTCTTCGGTTGATCCGACTTTGAGCTCGGTTGACCGAACTTCCAAGCTGATTTTTCACACGTTTTGAAATCTTTTTTAAGTCTTTTGAAGTCTAAAAGGTTTTCCTTAAAGGTAACAAGTAAGAACACTTGGAAAACTTTTCTAAAAGACTTATCTATGAAATCAAAGGCTTTTTGGATAAGAACACATGTAAAGATCTTTTTGAAACTTAAGCCTTTTGAAAACGTGTTTGTGTGCAAGCAAGACTAGAGTGTAGAGCTTATGTTCATGAGAGCTTTGGTTAGAGCTATATAAGATAAAGACTTATAACGACAAAGCTAATCTAACCAAACCTAAGTCTTCAATCTTCAATCTTGAAAGATGAGCCTTGAATAATAACTCTATGAAGCTTGAACATGGCTTGATCGAAGTACTTAGAGCTTCCAATATAAGTTCCGATATTCTATCACAAAGATATAAACATTAGACACAACATCAAGTGTTTGTCCATTATCAAAAACCCAGTTTGATCGCCCTTTGGGCTAACAATCTCCCCCTTTTTGATTATGGCAAACTTTGATGTAATTAGATAGGATATGGACTATTATAAGTACAAGGAAGCATGGCAAAAGGATATAAGAACAAATAAGTGTAAAGCTAATGTGCTTATAAGATAAACCAAGAAAGAACGAGAAAACATAAGCACTAGCATATTATGTTCTTTTGCCATAAGCATTAGGGACTCTTTGAAGAGCCCTATTTCCCAACCAACCTCCTTGCCTCCTTCCTTCCATAAAATAGCTTTCTTGTGTGTAATATACATACCTTCGGTTTACACAAGAAGCTAACTTACCATTTTCATCAATGTCGATGTGAGTGCTAAGGATCCTATTACAAAGAACATGCTCACACAAACATTAGAACTATCAATGGTTTGTTATCATCAAAACAACATAGGATATTTTGCCCTTCAGGCTAACAATCTCCCCCTTTTTGATGATGACAAAACATTGATGCAAACGGGAATAATATGCAAAAATAAGATACCAAATGTATGCACGAGATAAGGATATTAAGGATCTAGACAAGTAGAAGTTTTCTCAAAACAATTCTACTCCCCCTATATTAAAGAATCCCTTATCTCTCCCATTTTGCAAGTTCTAAGCTTTCTCCTTTTGTAAATAACTTCTCTTGGTACATTTGCAACACTAAAAACTCTCCCTCTTTTTGTCAAAATCAAAAAGGGATATCAGAGCGCCAATAAGAAAAGCATTTTAACGAAAAGTAAAGATTAATTTAGGAGAAGCTTGATGAAATACAGTAATCCTCCCCATATAAAGAAAAACTTAAAAACCAAAGAGACAACTTGATGGTCTTGTAGATTGATAAAATAAGAACCAAAAGATCAATCCTAAAGACCAAAAATAATTCTGAAGAAGGATTACTTAAGAATAAGCTTGGTTGATTTCTAAAAAACAAGGAGTCCATAATAACACATAAATCCAAAAGATGGTCATGTATGGCTCAAAAAGAATATCAACCTAAGCTAAAAACAAAGGAGATAGGGAATAAACCTTAATGAACAATCTCCTCGTTTATCAAACATACGATGTTAGCTATTTGAGATAAAACCAAGTATGATACAAATTGACCAATTGTAAAAACATGATACCAATTGTAAATATAGCCAATTGTAAAACACGTTTGAAAATATAGCTAACAAAGTACAAGTGGAAATGATACCATGAAATCATAAGTTAAGCACATGTATCACAACCAAAAGAAGTGGAGGAAGTGTAAGATAACACTAGGAGTACATTCCTCTAACTAGTTAATGGTTAGCTAAATGAGTGTTACAACTCTTGAAGTAAAACTAACCAAAAACCATAATGAGATCACAAAGAATAAGAGAATGAAGAATATGATCTCAAAGTTATTGAGGTAGAGTATATGTGATACCAATTGAAGACAAAAACATTTAAAACACATATAACTTCCAAAATAACTTACACAAGTTGGCTATAAGAGTTAAAAGATGAAAAGCAAGCCAACAAGTGATGTGATGATGTAAAATAAGACAATTTAGCATACATCACATATTATGAGGGAGGTATGAGTTGAAAACATTTGAAAAACTCCCCCTTAGGTTGTGCCACTTCCAAACTCTCAAATAGACACAACCCACGGCATAATCAATGCCAAAAACATAGTTTACATCCTAAGTCAAGCATCTAGACATCAACCACATAAGATAAATGCAATTGACTTGAATATAAACACAAACCCCTATATGCAATAAAGATCAAGTGAAAACAAAACATAGCATAAACATACTCCCCCATAGCATAAGACACTAAATAATATAGGGGAGGGGGGGGATTATAGCTCATAAGGATCAAAAGCAAAAGAATGATCATTAACAAGTAATGAGTTAAGCTTTTGTATCTCAATGCTCCTTGAGCTTGGACTTCTTACCATTTTGGTGTGATCTTTTTCATGATCATCACTATCATTTGAAGTTCATTGAGAGGTAGACATGTGATTGCTCCATTTTCTTTGTTGTTCATCCTTGATTGATGAGATGAAAGCAATCTCCTCTTCTTTTCATGACAATTGTAGAGTCATCATTGATGGGTGACTTTTCTTTGATGAACCCTCTACAATCTTGTGATCCTTGGCATTTGACTCTTTTCTTGGAGTCTTAGCTCATTTGTGCCATTCCTTGTAGTTCATATCTTCTTCTTGAAGTTTAGAACTCTTTGTTACCTACAAGGAAATCTTGAGAACTAATGTGGTACCTTTTCAAAGGTCCTTCATGATTAGCTCAAAATCTCAAGTAACACAAATATGCATAAGGATCATGCTCATCAAAAACCAAGACAACTAGATGGATTCTTAAATGAATATTACATGACAATACAAGAATCAATCAAGTTGCATAAGCTACATCTCATAGATACCTTAGCTAAACTCAACATGAGCAATAAAGAACATGCTAAAGGTTATCTAGATGAATATAACATTCAAGAATGTGAGATGCAACATATATAAGAGCAAGCATGTATATATATCAAAAACACTTAAAACACATTAATTAAAGTGTTAAGAGAAGGTGATTTTGATACCTTTGCTTTCTTACCAAGTGATGAAGATATTGGATTACACTAAGGCTCTTGTCATCACTTGATGCTTTGCTCGTTAGTATCTAACCAACTTGGTTCTCCAATTTATTAACATTTTAGCTTTGAGAATCCAAGTGTTAAGGAGTGCTTTTGAATTTCTTCTTTTGGCACATCTCCTTTTACTTCTCCCCAATGCCACTTCTCTTCGAATCAAGTTCATTTAAGCTTTGTGGCATATATCTAACTTATAAGAACCTATAAGATCAAGGGAAGAGTAACTTTTGGTACCCACTTTTGTTTGGGTCCATGGGGGTTAGTTAAAGTACGTTTAACTTTCCAAATAGTTTTTACCCCTTTTTCAATCTTCTTCTTAACATGGCATTTAGCATTAGTATGACCATGTTTTCCACAATATGTGCAACAAATATGTGGCTTAGAAGAATTGTGAACATGCTCATGATATCTAATTTGCCTATATGAGGTACTAGCATGCACAAAGTGATTCTTAGGCAACTTAGAAGAGCTAACATGATCAATGTGATTAGCATTATAACCAAGACCATGTTTAACATGTGAAGCACGTTGCATGCCAAGAATTTGATCAAGATTTTTCTTACCCTTAGTAAAGTTTTCAACAAGAAGGGTAAGATCTTTAACTTTGTTCTCCAAAAGATCAAATTCAACAAGTTTGAGTTCAAGAGATGTCAATTGATCATATGCTTCTAGATACTTTAATGAAGAAGAGTTGCATGCAGCAATAAGTTTTTCATTTTCGATTTTCATGCAATCAACCTCATCACAAAGCTTTTTGTTATCAACAAGCAAAGATTCAATTTTAAGCTTCATAGCTTTGTTTTGCTTTGCACAATTTTTCAATTGATCATACATATCAATTAAAAGCTCATTAGGATCATCCTCATCATCATCATCATCATTATCATTATGAGAATTTGAAGGGGAGGGAGAAAGATGTACCTCATTACCAAAAGCCATGAAGCAAACATTTGCATTTTCATCTTCTTCTTCATCACCACTCCCTTCTTGATCCTCCTCACTAACTTCTTCATCCCAATGGCTTAACAAGCACTTTGCATTTTTGAGATTGAAGAACAAATTCTCTTCTTCTTCTTTATTGATGATGGACTCAAGATCACTACCCTTTGTAGAACTATTTTTCTTTATCTTCATCTCAAAGGCAAGTAGTGAGCCAAGAAGTTCCTCCGTTGAATAGGTCTTTAAGTCCTTGGATTCTTCAATGGCAAGGGCTTTATTTTCCCAATTTTTAGGAAGAGAATTGAGAATCTTCCTATTCATTTCACCCATGGTGTACTCCTTGCCATAAGACTTCAAGCCATTAATCACATTTGTGAATCTTGTGCTCATCTCATTTATTGACTCATTTGGCTTCATGGAGAAGAGCTCATATTCTCTAACAAGCAAATTTAACCTTGACTCCTTGATTTGATTTGTGCCTTCATGAGTAACCTCAAGCATTTTCCACATGGAATGTGCGGATTTTCTTCCAAGCACACGGTTGTACTCATCCGGATTCAAGGCACAACTAAGAATGTTCATTGCCTTGTAATTTTGAGTCATCTTCTTGGACTCAACCTCATTTAGCTCTTTGTCCAGGTTTAGGCACTTGAACACCATCCACCATCTTCATAGGCACATATGGACCATCTTCAAATATATGCCATAAAGAATAATCTATTGAGCATACATATATCTTGAATCGGTCTTTCCAAGCCTCATAATTATTTCCATCAAAAAGTGGTGGCCTAATGGTGGAAGACCCCTCTAGATATGCCAATGTGGAATTACCGGCCATAATCTTTTCTTCAAGCTATTAAGCTAAATGTGAAGACTAAGCTCTGATACCAATTGTAAAACACAAGGGGGGTGAATTGGGTTTTAACTAATCTTGTAAACTTTTTCGATTCTTTGCAAAGCTATTGGAAGTTTGAGCAAGAAGAATAAAAGCAATGCAAAACCCAATCAACAAGACAAAGGATTTAGAGTGGTTCGATTCACTTAGAATCTACATCCACTACCTTGAGCCGCACCCAAGGATTTCAAACAACTTCACTAAGAAGAATGTTTACAAATGTGGCTAACTCACTAAGAGTTTTACAACACAACCACAATACAAAAGCTCACTAAGAACTTGCCCACACAAAGTAGGACTTTACAAATTGCCCACACTAAGTAGGACTTTTACAAGAATTACCCAATCACTTAGAAAGGGAATTGAATGTTTAAAGAACAAGATAAATCACTCTTCTAAGTGAGAATATATACCTTTGAAGTACAAACAATTTAAGCTCTTGAACATATGAAGTCCACTCTTTGTCTTGCTTTTTGAAAGAACACCTTTGAATGATTTAGATCATGGAGATCAAGTGTTTTTGCTTTGAAGGTGTTTAGACTTGATAAGAAATCAATGAAACTTTGATATGCAAGCCTTTCAAAGTGTTAGAGTCATTCTAAAGCTTTGGAGTATATATACATTTCAAAATATGGCTGAAAAACGACTCTTTAACGGTCAAATAACGGCTAGAACTCGCAGAGTTCGGTCGACCGTTCAAGAGACCTCGGATGACCGAACCAAGTTCGGTTGAGCCTATCATAAAGTCGGTCGACCGACTTGGCCCTTTAGGTCGACCGAACTTGCTTCTTGGTCGACCGAAGCCTGGCTTGTCAACTCTTTGTTTCTCTTCGGTTGATCCGACTTTGAGCTCGGTTGACCGAACTTCCAAGCTGACTTTTCACACGTTTTGAAATCTTTTTTAAGTCTTTTGAAGTCTAAAAGGTTTTCCTTAAAGGTAACAAGTAAGAACACTTGGAAAACTTTTCTAAAAGACTTATCTATGAAATCAAAGGCTTTTTGGATAAGAACACATGTAAAGATCTTTTTGAAACTTAAGCCTTTTGAAAACGTGTTTGTGTGCAAGCAAGACTAGAGTGTAGAGCTTATGTTCATGAGAGCTTTGGTTAGAGCTATATAAGATAAAGACTTATAACGACAAAGCTAATCTAACTAAACCTAAGTCTTCAATCTTCAATCTTGAAAGATGAGCCTTGAATAATAACTCTATGAAGCTTGAACATGGCTTGATCGAAGTACTTAGAGCTTCCAATATAAGTTCCGATATTCTATCACAAAGATATAAACATTAGACACAACATCAATTGTTTGTCCATTATCAAAAACCCAGTTCGATCGCCCTTAGGGCTAACAGACATGATGTATCAGAAATAGCCACATACTCAACTTTAGTTGTAGAATCGACCACAGTTTCTTGCTTTGAACTCTTCCAGCTCACAACACTTCCATCTATTCAAACAAAACACAAAACCAGATTATGATATAAAATCATCTACGTCGGTCTGGATGTTTGCGTCTGTGTAACCATTTACAACTAGACCTCACTCTAAACCTCCGTACACTAAGAACATATCTTGAGTTCTTCGTAAGTACTTAAGAATGCTCTTGACGGTAGTCCAATGTGACTCTCCAAGGTCAGATTTAATCTTTAAGTCATACTCAATGCAAATGAGACATCCGCACGAGTGCATATCATGGCATACACAATAGACCAAATGACTGATGCATATGGAATATTAATCATGCGCTCTTGGTTTTCCTTCGTGGAAGGTCCTTGAGTTTCATAGTCATAATATGCAGCTACGACAAGTAAAATCCTAATAGTCTTTATCATAACGACATGACAAAATGTTTCATCATAGTCTATACCATGCTATAACCTTTAACTACTAGTCGGGATTTAAAAGTGTGTACATTACCATCCATGTCTGTTTTCTTTGTTAAACACCACTGATGACTGATGATCTTACAACCTTCAGGTGGGTCAACCAAAGTCCATACTTGTCTACCATACATGGATTGCATCTTAGACTTCATAGCTTCTAGCCACTTGGCAAACTCAAAATTATGAATTGCCTCTTTGTAGGAAGTGAGTTCATTTTGATCAATTAATTCAACATGATGATCAACAGTTACGAGAAGTCCATATCTCTAAGGTTGTTTGTGTACCCGACTTGACCTCCTCGGGCCTTGTGTCAAAAATTGAAGCTCAGTAATCAGTATGTGAGCTTACTTGAGGTTCTAAAGTTAGTTAAGATGTTCTTTGTGGATCTTGAATTTCTTCAAGATGGATCTTACTCCCACTATCCCTTTTGGAAATGAATTCCCTTTCAAGGATACTGCATTTCGAGCAACAAACACTTTGTTCTCTGATGGAAGATAGAAGTAATATCATTTGGGTTCCTTATGTGGTTTGAGTCGTAGTGTGTTTGAAAATGTACATAGCGGTTTAGGGTTTGGAGAAAGAAAGCAGGTAGGTAATGATATTCTTAACTTTGCTTTGGCTTATGATTTGATTATAGCAAACAATTGGTTAAAAAAAAGGGACTAACATTTGGTTACTTTTAGAAGTGGATCGCATGCTAGTCAGATATACTTCTTCCTAGTGAGGAGTATGTTTCAGAGTAGCTGCAAGGATTGTAAGGTTATTTATGGAGAGAGCGTGGTTACACAACATCTGTTGCTAGTCCTCGATTTTCTTTTTGGGAAAAAGGTTAGGAAGAGAAAACCCCAGGTATTTCCCAAAATAAAGTGGTGGAAGCTGTCACACCCCGTATCCCGAGTGATGACATGGCGGTACTTCAAGTCAATGAAGGACCGAACCCACTAATATATGACATAAAAAGGGAATACTTTATTATAATACTTAAATGGTCCAACTGTGATACAAAGAATTAAATAAGTACTTAACGGTAAATAAACCTTATTACATGGAAAAACGTAAATTACTAAATGTTCATCTATTATAGTTTATTAAAAGTCACTCTTCGTAGTACCCATCCCCAACACCAACATCATCATCGAAATGCTCAACTTCATCTATATCTGCAAGGAAAAATAAAAGTAAGGGAATGAGCCGCGAAACCCAGTAAGGATCAAACAACCTCTTGGATGAAGCATCAGTTAAGACTCAAAATCTTTCCCGTTTCCCAAACCGTATAACATTTGAAATCCCCTTTTTATACCAACCAAAAAATGACTCATTTTAGACTCAAACAATATAACAAATAAGACAAAAAATAAAGAACAGATAAGCTAACAACCACACTCCTCATATCTTAACACGTATACATCAAAATACACTTCAAGTGCCATGCTCTACTCATACAAAACAGACGGAAATACATGTTGTTAGTCATTACGAGTATGGTTATCGCTATGACAAACGACTCCCACGATTGAGCTCAATTATCTATTTACGACTCTATACCAATAACTGTAATGGCCCTAACAGCGGGCCTGATAGGAAGCCCCAAACTTATATTAACACATGAGTTCAGTATAACCCCCTGAACGAACGGGTCCAGGCTTTTAAGGATCCATTCTTGTTGTGTCATAGTTCATTACCATGAACTCCACAACAACCATTACAGTCCCAATGATGGCCTCATCAGGTGAAGGCCCAAAACTTCTTAACACATCACATGAACTCACGGGGTTCAACAGACAGAAATAATCGAATGAATCCTGTTACAAAGTAGATTCTAGATAAGAGCTCAAAATCGGTGCAACGACATCGTCCGATAACAACCAAATAGATAACAATGATAACGACAACAATTCGACGATAACAGAATAATAACAATTACAATATAAAAGAAAATAAGAAGAAGTTTCATTGAGCGACTTGATCCGACTAGTACATCTGATAGGTGAATTTCAATATTATTATATTATTATATTATTTATGTTGTAGTACATTTAATCTAAGGTGCGCCAATTGGATTTGGCCGGGATTGGATTGGGCCCTTAATCGGGTTGGGCCGACCAACCCATTTGGACCGACCTTATGGCTGGAAAATTGGACACATATTTTCAGCTCATATTTCTTATCTAGAGGTTGAAGTGGTGGAGAAAGTGGAGGAGTGGTTTTCTCCATGATCTCCCACTTTCCCCTTTATCTCTCCCCACTCTCTCTTGATAGACTAAGGGAAAATACTGATTTTCCTAATGATTAAAGTCAGATTTTTCTCCAGCTTTTGAAGCTTAGAGAAGAGAGAAAAGAGAGAACATTAGAGAGAAAAGAAAAGACAGCTTTTTCTAGACTTGTTTTCTAGCTTTGGCTAATAGAAAAGAAGTAAGAAAAACTGTATCTGGTTCTTCTAAAAGGTCATACATACATACTCCATCTTGAAGAGTGTCTTCAAGGCTTATATAAGGCGTTGGCTAGCACCAAGCAGTAGAAGACCATCCCCGGAAGATCGAGTAGATACTGGGAGAGACGGAGCCTGCGTTGTGGCGTTCCGTTCGTGACAACATACCGCTGAAACCGTTTCAGCTATCCTAGCACCGATAAAGGTATAACACTATCTCGTAGTCTTAGGTTCTTACTCGTGATAGATCCCTGGTAGAGGCGGGTCACTTTATTTCCACTGCACAATGTGATTCGACCTGGGTTATTCCTCTAACAGTGGTATCAGAGCAACTCACGAGTACCCTATAGACTTAATGTGTTATAGTGTTTGCATATAGATTTTGAATCTATGTTTTGCATGTCTTAGGATTGCTAGAAATGTTGTATATTATTATGACATATTTTTTCATCATTTTGAATGTATGAGAATTGAGATTTTCCAGTTTTGAAGTCATTTCAAAAGTTAAAAAAATCTCATTTTTACAGCATTTGGTCGACCAGGGACTCATCTCCCGGTCGACCAGAGGTAAGTCAGTAGCTAAATAATTGGGTTCGGATCAACCGAGTTGATCTTCGGTCGATCCGAGTTGGTCTTCGGTCGACCGAAGTTCCTGTTTGGTCAACCGACCGGTCGACCGAACCCGAGGCAGAATTTGAAATGTTCATTTTACTGTTTGCTCGTTTTTCCATAAAGTGTTATGTTAATTGAGCATGATGCATAGTAGTCGCCTTTACCCTGTTGGTTTATTTTATAATACGATATGCGTATCGTGCCTATTTTTTTCTATCAAAAGTTGTAATTTTCTTCTCATTAAATCCCCTCGAATGTAACTCGAGGTTTCCTTAGAATTATGTAATATTCTAGATTAGGAGAAGGAACAGATGTGATGAAGATTTGGAGGCAACCACTTGAAGGTCAAGACGGTGTAGAATAGAGTATTTTCTTTTCACACCCTTAGACTAACTTCACGGTTTTTCCATTAGCTTGGAAAAACCGAATATGATATGGCAATTACTATTGCATTTTACTTTTATGTATTGGATGCATATGTATATAAGCATAAACTATTTTATTTATGCTTTTCTGGTGAGATTGTTAAAAAAAAACAAAACCCCTCAATTGAATATTAATTAGTGCCTTCCTAAGTTTGGCCCTCGTCAAGGCCTAGATAGACATTAGTATGGGACATGCCAAAGCTGTGCATACGTGTCTATCCGGGTGAGGCGCGAAGGATAAGTTGTGATATCCGCCGGCTAAAACTTAGGGTCCTAGTTAACTGGATTATCTCAATAAATGGATTGAGGATCTAGAGACAAAAGAGTTGAGAAAAGTGTATAATGATACGCTTGAATAAATGTTATTCACTCAACTAACCAAGAATTACATAATTTGATGTAATTGGCAAACGTTGCCTACCTAAATAACCAAGTTTTGGGCGATAGCCAAAGCTGACTCAGAACGAGGTGAAATATGGATCTTGGCCCGCTAGAAAGTTAACGAACTTTCCGAGTTGATAATGAGGGTTATTCACTCGAAGAAAATAGTGGGAGAAATCATTAAAAAGATAAAGACCTAATAATGATTTTTTACTGTACTAGATAAAGACCTAATAATGATTTTTTACGGTACTTACTTTGCATATGTATTTTGTTGTAGAAAAATGGCAAATTCAAACCAAACACTATCACTGCGTTCTATCCTTGAGAAGGACAAATTAGAGGGAGTTAACTTCCTCGACTGGTTCAGGAACTTGAGAATCGTTCTCAAGCATGAAAGAAAGCTGTATGGCCTGGAACAGCCTATTCCTGCTACACCAGAGGCTCGTGCTTCGGCCGCTGATAGAAGTGCTTATCAGAAGCATGTTAGTGATGCTTTAGATGCGTCTAGCCTCATGCTTGTCACCATGAACTCTGAGCTTCAGAAGCAACATGAGGACATGGGGGCTTATGAGATGCTGGCTCACCTGTAGCAACTATATCAGGGGCAAGCACGCCAGGACAGATTCGATGTATCGAAATCTCTCTTTCGAGTGCAAAATGTCTAAAGGAATGCCAGTAGGAACTCACGTTCTTAAGATGATAGGTTATGTTCGAACCTTGAAAAAGCTGGGATTTCCTTTGGGACA
Source organism: Vinca minor (assembly GCA_026122235.1). Taxonomy (NCBI): domain Eukaryota; kingdom Viridiplantae; phylum Streptophyta; class Magnoliopsida; order Gentianales; family Apocynaceae; genus Vinca; species Vinca minor. The sequence goes on from JAOCZM010000253.1 coordinate 216,127, forward strand.
ATAGTCGTCGACCGATTTGATCTTGCAATCGTTACCGAAACATACGATCAGTTCATTCGAATTATCACATGAATGAAATTGACAAGCCATTGCCTGAGTTGTTGAACATGCTGAGGACTGCCGAGAAGGAAATAGGCAAGTCCAAGCCCAACACCATACTGATGGTGCAAAAGGGCAAAGGCAAAGGTTTTGTGAGATCCAAAGGCAAACCGAAAGGTAAGCCCAAGGGAAAGCAAACCACTTTCAACAATGCACTGAAACCTAAGGGTGGTGTAGCCAAGGACTCTATCTGTCATCACTGTGGTGAGAAGGGTCACTGGAAAAGGAACTGGAAAAGGAACTGCAAAAGCTATCTTGCAGGGAAAAGGCTAGAAAAGGAGAAAGCAAATGTTGTTTCGGGCTCAGGTATTTATGTTGTAGATATTAATATGATTGATATCAATTTAAATACAACTACTTCTTGGGTATTTGATACCGGATGTGGTTCTCACATTTGTACTAATGTGCAGGGACTGCAAATGAGTAGAGAGTTGGCAAAGGGTAAAGTGGAACTACGAGTTGGCAACGGAGCACGTGTTGAAGCCCTAGCTGTAGGGACTTGTACTTTTACTTTGCCTTCAGGGCTTGTTTTGGGTTTAGAAAACTGTTTCTATGTACCTAGTTTAATTAAGAATATTATTTCAGTTTCTTGTTTGGACAAGAAAGGTTTTGAGATTTCGATCAAAAACCAACGATTGTCGTTATTTCTGGATAACATGTTTTATGCAAGCGCCTCTTTGATTAATGGTCTATATGTTTTAGATCTTGATATGCCAATTTTAAATATAAATACCAAAAGGATTAAGACTAATGATTCTAATCCGACATACCTCTGGCATTGTCGCTTAGGCCACATAAACGAAGATTGCATATCCAAACTCCATAAAGATGGGCTATTGGAATCATTTGACTTCGAGTCTTATGATCGATGCGAATCTTGTTTGTTGGGTAAGATGATAGCATCACCTTTCACTAAGCTAGGTGAGAGAGCCGATGTTTTATTATGACTAATACATAGTGATGTATGTGGCCCTTTTAATATACATGCAAGGGGTGGGTACCTCTACTTCATTACCTTTACTGATGACTTCAGTAGGTATGGATATGTGTTCTTGATGAAACACAAATCCGAAGCATTTGCTAAGTTTAAAGAGTTTAAACTAGAAGTAGAAAACCAACTTGGCAAGAGTATTAAGGTTCTTCGATCTGATCGAGGAGGAGAATACTTGAGTCAAGAATTTCGTGACTATCTAAAAGCTTGTGGAATCGTTTCACAACTTTCTCCTCCAGCCTACTCCACAATGGAATGGTGTATCCGAAAGGAGGAACAGAACCTTATTAGATATGGTTCGTTCTATGATGAGTCACACGAGCCTCGCCCAATTCCTTTTGGGGACACGCACTAGAGACAAGCAGCTTTAACACTTAACCGCGTTCCATCTAAATCGATTGCAAAGACGCCATACGAGTTATGGGCTGGGGAAGCGTCCCGGTTTGTCTTTCCTCAAGATTTGGGGGTCGTGAAGCGTTTGTGAAATGCTCGACTTCGATAAGTCGGCTCCAAAATCTGAAAAGTGCATATTTGTAGGTTATCCTAAGGAAACTAAAGGATACTACTTTTATATCCCTAACGAGAACAAAGTGTTTGTTGCTCGCACGGGAGTCTTTCTAGAAAAAGAATTTGTTTCTAGAAACATGAGTGGGAGTAGCTTAGAACTTACTGAAGTTCCAGACTCTCAAACTAGCACTAATGATGAGATGGAAATTGAACAGACTCCACAAGTTGTTGTGCAGTTGGTGCCACAAAGCAGTTTAGTGCAGCCCAAGCACTGATTCAAGAAACACAAGAATTGCGTAGGTCTGGTAGAGTTCGTCGTCCACCTCCAGAAAAATTTGGATTTTTCATAACAGAACATGGTGATGTTATGTTTGTGGATCACGATGAACCTTCAACCTACAAACAGGCAATTAATAGCCCAGATTCTGAGAAATGGCTTGAGGCCATGAGATCTGAAATGGACTCCATGTATACAAACCAAGTCTGGATCTTGGTTGATCCACCTAAAAGGGGTAACTCCCATAGGGTGCAAATGGGTTTTTAAGATTAAAACCGACATGGAAGGGAATGTACAAACATACAAGGGGCGACTGGTCGCGAAAGGTTTCAAACAAGTTCATGGTATTGACTATGATGAGACCTTTCCCCCTGTAGTTATGTTCAAGTCCATTCGGATTTTGCTTGCTATTGCAGCTTACCATGACTATGAAATCTGGCAAATGGATGTCAAAATTGCTTTCCTTAATGGAAAACTTGAAGAGGATGTGTATATGACACGGCTCGAAGGTTTTGTCACTCTAGAGAATCTTTGGAAAAGTATGTAAGCTTCAGAGATCCATTTATGGACTCAAGCGAGGCTTCTCGAAGCTGGAACATCCGTTTTAATGATGCCGTCCGTGAGTTTGGCTTCATTAGAAATGAGGATGAGCCTTGTGTTTACAAGAAGGTTAGTGGGAGCTCAATCGTATTCCTGGTTTTGTATGTAGATGACATACTACTAATTGGAAACGACATACCAACCTTAAAGTCTGTCAAGGCTTGGTTGAGTACGTGTTTCTCTATGAAAGACTTAGGCGATGCCAGCTATATTCTGGGAGTCAAGATCTATAGAGATAGATCCAGGCGACTCATTGCCCTAAGTCAGAGTACATATATAGACAAGGTGCTAAAGTGGTTTAGCATGCAAGAGTCTAAGAAGGGCCTTTGTCCTATGGCACATGGTATTGTTACTGTCGAACAAACGAGTGTTCTAAAACGCTCGCCGAATTAGAACGCATGAAAGAGATCCCTTATGCTTACGCCATAGGATCCATCATGTACGCCATGTTATGTACTCGCCCTGGATGTCTCGTTTGCCTTAAGCGTTACGAGCGAGATACCCAGTCTAATTACGGTGAACGTCATTTGGATCTCGAGTCAAGAATATCCTCAAGTACTTACGAAGGACTAAGGATACATTCTTGATTTATGGAGGGGCGGATGAGCTCGTTGTAAGTGGTTACACCGATGCTAGTTTCCAAACCGACAGAGATGATTTCCAATCGCTATCGGGATATGTGTTTAACTTGAATGGAGGTGCTTGTGAGTCAGCGCGAGTTCAAAGCAATCAACCATCGCAGATTCTACGACAGAGGCCGAGTACATAGCAGCTTGTGAAGCAGCTAAGGAAGCAATTTGGATCAGGAAATTTATTTTTGACCTCGATGTGGTTCCTAGTATTGCGAACCCGATAGACCTCTATTGTGACAACAATGAGGCTATTTCCCAATCTAGGGAACCTAGATCTCACCAAAGGTCCAAACATGTACTACGGCGATTTCACCTAATCCATGAGATTATAGAGAGAGGTGATGTGCATATATGTAGAGTAGATTCGGCAAACAATGTCGCTGATCCACTGACGAAGCCACTGTCACAGCAGCAGCATGATCGTCACATATCTGGAGGGCTGATCTTTTGAGACAGTCATTAGTATGCCCTAAAGACCATTTATTGTAATTTGGGTCTTTAGTGCAAGTGGGAGATTATTGTAACCGTATTTATGTAATTTTCATTTTGATGAATAAAATGGCATTAATTCCTGTATTATTCATTATGTTTCTGCGTTCTTAACAACATAAATAAATAATATGTCCTTAGAATAGTATTCATAATTGATTGTTATGAGATACTATTCTGAAACGTCCCTAGTCAAACATTATTATGGAATCTTCGAGGACAATAATAATGCGTAAGACTAGTATGTGCAGTGATTGATATAAGATATCGGATCGTCACATGGGTATATATGATTAGAGAATCATTATCTTGGAGCCAGACCCGACATGAGAAACACACCATGGGTTGTTATATAATAGTCAGCGGTGTTTCTCAAATTTTTGACTAGGTTGTATATGAGATCCTTCGACTTGAGGTCTCACAAGAGTTCTTGCATGGCTAGTGTTATACTTTGAAAATGTTAAACGCTATCCAGTAACGAGGGTGAGCAATAAAGGCATTTATTGGGTATATCACGAATCTTGTTCGGGGATGAGTGGGATGCGAAAAGGATTTGTCCCTCCTATATAGCAGGAGCGATATCTTGGGCCCCTTGATGGAGTCGACTAATTCATGGCCATGAACAAATGAATCAGTATATGATATTGTTGTCATTTGATTAGTCTACTCGCGAATCAAGAAACTAAAAGATTGGACAATACAAGTGTGACTTTTCCATGACTTGTGTTCAATCTAGATATCAAGGACAAAAGGATTTAACTACAAATGTCAAATGTTGTGATTATGATAAATCACCAGATATTTATGAATTGGGGGTAATGATGCGTTGCTAGATACCTCTCATTACCTGTGATATATGATGTCACGGCCAACATCATAGATACCTCTTGGGTCGCACTCATAGATCAACTGGATTGGGCTTGTTGGAATACATTTAATCTAAGGTGCGCCAATTCGATTGGACCGGGCCGGGCCGGGATTGGATTGGGCCCTTAATCGGGTTTTCGGCCGACCAATATGATTGGGCCGACCAACCCATTTGGACCGACCTTATGGCTGGAAAATTGGACACATATTTTCAGCTCATATTTCTTATCTAGAGGTTGAAGTGGTGGAGAAAGTGGAGGAGTGGTTTTCTCCATGATCTCCAACTTTCCCCTTTATCTCTCCCCACTCTCTCTTGATAGACTAAGGGAAAATACTGATTTTCCTAATGATTCAAGTCAGATTTTTCTCCAGCTTTTGAAGCTTAGAGAAGAGAGAAAAGAGAGAACATTAGAGAGAAAAGAAAAGACAGCTTTTTCTAGACTTGTTTTCTAGCTTTGGCTAATAGAAAAGAAGTAAGAAAAACTGTATCTGGTTCTTCTAAAAGGTCATACATACATACTCCATCTTGAAGAGTGTCTTCAAGGCTTCTACAAGGTGTTGGCTAGCACCAAGCAGTAGAAGACCATCCCCGGAAGATCGAGTGGATACTGGGAAAGACGGAGCCTGCGTTGGTGGCGTTCCGTTCGTGACAACATACTGCTGAAACCGTTTCAGCTATCCTAGCACCGATAAAGGTATAACACTATCTCGTAGTCTTAGGTTCTTACTCGTGATCGATCCTGGTAGAGGCGGGTCACTTTATTTCCGCTGCACAATGTGATTCGACCCGGTTATTCCTCTAACAATTTACACATAATGTTTTTGTTTGATCTCTTCTTCATGTTTCACACTTTCAGGTTAATCAATTTGCATATTGAAGTTTTCCATTTATTTTTCTTTCCCTTAAACTGAAAGTTACATATTCTCAACTACCATGTACACACCATATTATGTGTCACATACAGATTATGTGCACATGTAATAAATAATATGTGCTTAAGCACTTAATCTGAACAAATACACAATTGTTGCACCCTACTATAGCTAAATGGTGAGTTGACGTGTAGGTTATTTATCAATTAAACATAATACATGTGTGATAATTATACAAACAGTCTGACGGTGTGTTGTGGGCATAATACATGATGCTCACATATAGAGAATTATTATAATTGCTTAATAAATCATGTAATGTAAATTAACATAGTGCAAAAGAAATTTAAAAAAAACATCCACATAAGAGTGCTACTGACATTAAGTGTAAAAAAATGGGAGGACACAATATCTCAATTTACCAGAAGCAAAAGAAATGCATAATCATCTTCATAGTCTCTGAATTTACCATCATATTATTAAAGTTGCATTCACTTATTTCCTAAGTATTATTCTTAAAAGTCATTTACATATTTATACATGCCACTAAAATAGAAGAGAGAGTGTTATAAAGCCATTGGGAGCTATATAAGTGATGAAAATGTTACAAAGTATAAGACCACTAAGAGAGAAGCAAAGCCTTTACAGAGGCAAGATTAAAAGAGTATAAGGATTTATATAGTAAATTTGACACTGAGGACGGTGAGAAGGGTATATATAGACTTGCTCGTTTAAGAGAGAAAAGGACAAAAGAAATTGGTACGGTAAAATGTATCAAGGATGATGAGAATACAATTTGGGTGAAGGATGGGGATATTAAAGTAAGGTGGTAGTCCTTTGTTGATGGGTTATTTAATGGGAATAAAGTGCAACATATTATAAATATTTCTATTCCAAATGAAGAAGTGAACCTTGACTTTGTACGTATGATTCAAAGAAAGGAAGTTCTAGAGGCACTAAAAAAGATGAATACAAATAAGGTAGTGGGACCTTGGTGATTGAGGTTTTGAAGTGTTTAGGGGATGTAGGTATTGAATGGTTGTTAAGCCCCTTGAACAAGATAGTTATGATCAATAAGATGTCGTCAGAGTGGACGAAAAGTAATTTGGTCCCATTATACAAGAATAAAGGGGATGTTCAAGACTGTTCTAACTATCATTGTATTAGACTTATGAGTCATACTATGAAACTTTGGGAAAGAGTTATTGAATATATATTGAGAAAAAATGTGAGTATCTCATATAACCAATTTTCTTTTATGCATGAGTGCTCAAACATGGAGGCAATTCACCCAATAAGGTGAATGATCGAGCATTATAGGGAGAGACAGAAGGATTTACACACGGTGTTCATTGATTTAGAGTAAGCTTATGTACCTCAAGAAGTACTGTGGTGGGCGATGACTAAAAAAGGTATATCACGTAAGTACATTGACATTGTTAAAGATATGTATAAGGAGCTAGTACAAACATTAAGATTTGTTCCAAGACGACATAAGAGTTTCCTATTACAATTAGTATATATCAAGTCTTATCACTTAGTCCGTTTCTCTTTTGCGTTGGTTATAGATGAAGTGACCCGTCATATACAAGACTATGTACCATGGTGTATGTTATTTGCTGACGACATTATTTTGATTGATGAGACTAGAATAAGTGTTAATGCTAAGTTGGAGGTATGGAGACAAGCATTGGAATCTAAAGGATTTAGAATTAGTAGAAGTAAAACTGAGTATTTGGAGTGTAAGTTTAGTGTCAGCCGAAGTAGAGAGAAGAGTGAAATTATTTTGGATAACAAAAGTATCGTGGAGAATTATTATGTTCGATATTTGGGTTCTATCATTCAGAAAGACGAAGAACTTGATGGGGATATGGCGCATTGAGTTAAAGCTGATTGGTTGAAATCAGTGTTGTAAAAGTCGGCCGACTAATCGGTAGTCGGCCTCCAAACGACTAGAAAATTAAAAAATCGGGTGTAAAAATCGGTTTGGGAAAAAATCGGCAAAAAATCGGTCAAAAATCGGGCTAGTCGGTCAAAAATCGGAGTAATCGGTTGACTTTTTTAAAAAAATCGATATTTATTTATTTTTTTTTTACAGATTTTTTTTTTTTTACAAATTCTTGCCTGCTGCCTTTGCTTTCTACTTGGCAATTTTTACAGTTTCATGGTAGTCGGTAATTTCATGGAGCATTTTGTTTACTTTCACAGTTTCATGGATCATTTCATTTTGCTTTTGATAATCATGGATCATTCAAATTCAATAGAACAATTTAATGGATCATTTCGTTTAGCTTTTGATAATCATGGACCAATCAAATTCAATGGATTTTAATCAGTAAGTCGCTTTAAGTTTTAGTTAACATAGATGTCATTGTATATTGCTAATTGTTCGAACTTTTCTTGTTTGATAGTGTTGTAAATGGGATCTTCAAGTCGTCGCATCCGCTAGTGTTTCTAAATCTATTGACTCTTTCCGCCTTTTTCCGAACTTAAACGGAATCAAAAGATGTGGGTTGGGACTATGCAATTTTGGTCGATCCAAATAGAATGGATAGGGTCAAATGCATTTGAACTTGTTAATTTGTTATTACTTATTATAGTGTTGAATTTAATTATTATGAATGGATTTTGTATTTTTATTTGACTAGCATTTGATTGTTAATTTATTCTAAAATTTTGTTTGACTAATATATTACATATGATAACAGAATTATAAAAAATACATTGAGATTTAGGGTCGCCGACTAGTCCCCGACTAGTTCCCGACTAGGCCGACTAGTCCCTAGTCCCCTGTCTGCCGACCGACTAGCGACTTTTGCAACACTGGTTGAAATGGAAGGGTGCAGCAGGCATCTTGTACGACTATAATATACCGTTGAAATTGAAGATGAAGTTTTATAGAACAACTGTTAGACCCGCATTGTTGTATGATAAAGAGTGTTGGGTCGTGGAAAGATGTCATATCCATAAAATGAGTGTAACAGAGATGCATATGTTGCAATGGATGTGTGTCCATACTAGAAAGGATAAAGTGACGAATGAGATTATCCGAGAGAAAATAAAAGTTGCACCTACTGAAGAAAAAATGAGGGAAACTCACTTACGATGGTTTAGACACATAAAAAGAAGACCGAGTGACACCCTAGTTCGAAAACTTAAAGGATGAAGGTATGGGGTTGTAAGAGGTAAGGGAGATCGATGAAAGTTTGGACCGAATTCATCCAGAATGATATAGATTTGTTAGACTTAGATAAGGGTATGGTGTTTTATAGAAAGAAATAGAGGGAATTTATTCATGAGAACGCCACAAAGAACTCTTATATTGGTGCATGTAGTCGACCCCAATTACTTGGGATTAAGGCTTTGTTGTTCTTGTTGTTGTCTAAGATAGTCTTTCAATCTACAATATATCTATTATAATATTTCTTTATGTTCATCATAAATCGGGTACTACATTACGTAGACTATAAATATATTTAAGAGACAAAATGCACTTAGGAGACAAAATGTATTCAAAACTAGATTGATCATATTAGCCCTCAAGGCTTACAATCTCCCAATTTTTTATGATGACAAATTATTGATGCAAATGGGAATAATATATCACAAGGATAAGGCACTTTAGTAAAAATTATCAAAGTATGAGATAAGGATGCACATGATCATGGCCAGTAGAGGTTTCGAAAAAAAACTTCTACTCCCACTGTATTAAAGAATCCCTTATCTCTCCCATTTAGTAAACCCATAGCTAACAAAGATGGTGTGAAAGTATGTAAGTGATGTGATGACATGATAATCACATATTTCACAATCCAAAACATACTAAGAGGAAGTGTAAGGGTAACACTTTAAAGCACATTCCTCTAAAAGTAATTGGTTAGCCAAAGAAGTTTAACTGTTAGTAGTGCCCTAGGGTCATGAGTTCAAAGCAAGAAATAGTGGCCGACTCTACAACTGAAGATGAGTATGTTGCTGCTTCTGATCCAGCTAAAGAAACTGTTTGGATCAGGAAATTTGTTGATGGATTAGGTGTCATCCCTGGCATTGTCAACAATGGACCTTTATTGTGATAATACTGGTGCCATTTCACAAGCTAAGGAACTTAGATCCCACCAAACGATCCAAACACATTCTCAGGAGTTTACATCTTCTTAGGGAGATTATTGATAGCAGATACGTTAAACGTTGTAAAGTTCATACATACGACAACGCTGTAGATCCATTAACCAAGCCACTCATGCAACCTAAACATGAGAGTCATACTAGGTCAATGGGATTAAGGGTTATGTATGATTGGACCTAGGGTAAGTTGGGGATTATTAGTAGTGCCCTAGGACTATGAACATATGTTCTACGTTTTATACTTTTAGCATGTTATTTGAATAGTTAACTTTGCTTTTGAACATCAAATATGTGATTTGATTGTAAAACTCATTAGCTTATATAATTACAATTCTAATTGTCTCTAGTTTTATGAAATGTTATATACAAGAAATAAAACTAGTATGAGGTTTGGTTGATGATCATGTTTTACTAATCATGTGTAATGGATACAAATCATATCATAGATACATATTGAAATATATTGTATCGGACGTGATCCGAAAAAAGAAGTAATACTCCATGGTTCTACAAGTCATAAGTATTACTTTCTCAATACTGTTTGGGATCCTTAGACCTTTTGTCTTCTTTGTTTCCAGCATGAATGAAGCTATGTTTTGACTCAGTCGAACGTTACTTTTAATGAAGTAATTAATACGATTGATGATCGGATGTAGTATTCCATAATAGCTTGAATGTGACATACATTGTAAGGAATTTTTCCCTCTATTATTGGAGAGAGATATTCGTGGGCCCCTTGATAGGGAAGACTGTTTAAATGCATGGTTGTGCTCCAATATATTTAATAAAATGATTATTAAATATTCTTTGTTTGAATAGTCTACCTGGAGATAGAGTACAAACATAATTAAGCTTTATAAGGGTAACAATATCCATGCCTTATGCTTAATTGGGATACCGTGAAATAAAATGATTAAATAGTGGATTAGGATTAGGTAATCATTTCACTGATCATTCATTCAATTTGGGCAATCACAATGACTTGCTAGGGATACATACTCTACTATGTATGGTTTCATTACCAGTGTGAAATGAACCTATATGGTTACACGCACAAACGAGTTAAAGAGCTTTGTGTCCAGATTCAATGAATATATAAAGTTTCTAAATTCATTGTATCTGACATTTATTTTCTGAGAATAATAAAATGTTATTATTCTAATTAGAGAAAAAACTGATGGGATAATTTTGGTTTTTGGTTTTGATTGGGATTACGTGGGAGTTATTATGCGATAAAAACTCCCACTACTAAAAGAGGTTGGAATTACGTGGGAATTTGTATTCGAGACAAAATCTCACGCCCTTTATATACTTAGTTTTGGGCGAAACCTAGGCTAAGGTCTTCCCAGTCGCACAATACAATTACCACAAAATAATTCTGCAGTCCCTATTCTCTCTTTTCGTATCTTAGAAACCAGAAGAGCTAGCACTCGCTATTCGTGTCGTCACGTGGATACCGGTAGAGAACTAGTCTACGAGGTCTTATGGTATGAACGGATCCCTTCGAAGACGATTCATAGATTTTATTGTATTTTTCTGCCTATGAATCCCAATATTAACAACTCTTTAACCTCAAGCTAACCAAAATCATATGAGATCAAAAGATATAAGAGAGTGAATGAACAAGATCTCAAATGATAAGGGAGGTAGATACAAAATATTCACTTATTAAGATCATACAACTCCTTTATAGTTTACACAAGTTAGCTAAAAGATATGAAAATATGAAAGACAAGGAAACCTTGAGATGTGATGATGTGTATGAGATGAAATATGTAAGCATGCATCACATATTCACATATATTGGGGATTTAAGATAGAAGACATATAAGAGCCCCCCTTAGGTTTTTTCCCATGTAAATAAATACAAAACTAAAAAGATATAGAGTTTAGAGTGTACAATTTTGCTGAAACAGGGCATTTCGGTCGATTGCAGCTTCTGATCCGATCGACCGGACTTCTTGGTAGAGAGCTACAAAGATACTTTCTGTTAGCCCTAAGGGCGATCAAACTCGGTTTTTGATAATGGACAAACACTTGATGTTGTGTCTAATGTTTATATCTTTGTGATAGAATATTGGAACATATATTGGAAGCTCTAAGTACTTCAATCAAGCCATTGAAAGCCATTGATATCAAGATTCAAGATATGCAAGGCTCATTTATCAAGATTGAAGATTGAAGACTTAGGTTTGGTTAGTTTAGCTTTGTTGTCATTAGTTGTTATCTTAGAAAGCTCTAACCAAAGCTCTCATGAACATAAGCTCTACACTCTAGTCTTTCTTGCACATAAACACGTTTTCAAAAGGCTTAAGTTTCAAAATGATCTTTACATGTGTTCTTATCCAAAAAGCCTTTGATTTCATAGATAAGTCTTTTAGAAAAGTTTTCCAAGTGTTCTTACTTGTTACCTTTTAGGAAAACCTTTTTAGACTTTAAAAGACTTCAAAAGATTTCAAAACGTGTGAAAAATCAGCTTGGAAGTTCGGTCAACCGAGCAGAAACTGAGAGCAAAACAGACCAGGTTCGGTCGACCATTGGGCTAGGTCGGTCGACCGAAGTTCCCAAAGTGGATCCGAAGTTCGTCTTCGGTCAACCGAACTCTGTTTTGAACTAGCCGTTTTTTGACCGTTAAAGAGTCGTTTTTCAGCCAAATTTGAAATGTATTTATACTCGAAAGCTAGAGAAACATTCTAAGACTTTTGAAAAACATAAAACATTGATATCTTATCAAGTCTAAACACTTTCAAAGCAAAATACTCTTCATCTCTATGATCTAAATCATTCAAGAGTATTCTTTCAAAAGCAAGACAAAGAGTGGACTTCATATGTTCAAAGAGCTATAATTGTTTGTGCTTCAAAGGTATACATTCTCACTTATAAGAGTGATTAATCTTTGTATTTAAACAATTCATTCCCTTTATAAGTGATTGGGTAATTCTTGTAAAAGTCCTACTTAGTGTGGGCAATTTGTAAAGTCCTACTTTGTGTGGGCAAGCTCTTAGTGAGTTTCTTTGTAGTGTGGTTGTGTTGTAAAACTCTTAGTGAGTTAGCCACATTTGTAAGCATTCTTCTTAGTGAAGTTGTTTGAAATCCTTGGGTGCGGCTCAAGGTAGTGGATGTAGATTCTAAGTGAATCGAACCACTCTAAATCCTTTGTCTTGTTGATTGGGTTTTGCATTGCTATTAACTAATCTTGTCAACTTTTTCGATTCTTTGCAATACTATTGTAAGTTTGAACAAGATGAATAATAGCAATGCAAAACCCAATCAACAAGACAAAGGATTTAGAGTGGTTCGATTCACTTAGAATCTACATCCACTACCTTGAGCCGCACCCAAGGATTTCAAACAACTTCACTAAGAAGAATGTTTACAAATGTGGCTAACTCACTAAGAGTTTTACAACACAACCACACTACAAAGAAACTCACTAAGAGCTTGCCCACACAAAGTAGGACTTTACAAATTGCCCACACTAAGTAGGACTTTTACAAGAATTACCCAATCACTTATAAAGGGAATGAATTGTTTAAATACAAAGATTAATCACTCTTATAAGTGAGAATGTATACCTTTGAAGCACAAACAATTATAGCTCTTTGAACATATGAAGTCCACTCTTTGTCTTGCTTTTGAAAGAATACTCTTGAATGATTTAGATCATAGAGATGAAGAGTATTTTGCTTTGAAAGTGTTTAGACTTGATAAGATATCAATGCTTTCCATCTTCCTTATTCACCTTTTGACTTTTTCCATAGTAGTTGGTGAAGGGAGATTTCTCGTTTTCTTTGTGTTTTGCTAATTCATTCTCTTTGCTTCCAACATTGTTGCTTCTTCCCTAGAATCCTGAATAAATTAAGCACAAAGCACATACAAGAAACAACAAGTACATACATATAATCACATATCAAGTAGATAGAGGAGAGGATAACTAAATATGACAAATGATCAAGTCTCTTTCTCAAGTAGTTGGTTAAGAATATAGTTCAAAGGTGAATTCAAACCAAACTACAAAGGTGTTTTTATCTCATGCGTTTTCTCTTCCAAGATAGACCTAACCACTTTTAATCTTTTCTTTGCATCATTTGAATGTAGGGCTAGTCTTCCTTTTATCTCATTGAAGTGAGCTCTCTTTTCATCATCAACTTTAACTTTGGGATTACTGCATTGCTCATTCCCTGATCGTTTATAAAAATTAAAATATCCTCAAGAATCCAATGAGATTTTGATCTTGAGGTGCTCTTGTCACATGAAACTCTTTGATCAATTTTTTTCAAGGAGGAAGTGTCTTCTTTATGTGATTGGATAAGTTGGATGAGACATTATCTTCAAGTATCCATCCATCATTTCCTTGCCTTTAATACCTACAAAAGAACACACTTTTGGTACACATTTTTGTTTGGATCCTAGAGGGTTAAGGATTGGGGCTTTTTACATCCCACTTAGTTAGTACACCTCTTTGAATTTTTCTCTTAATGATGCAACAGTTAACATGATGACCATAAATGCCATAATAAGAGCAAGTCATGTTAAGCATATATGAAGATGGAGTTCTAGCATTAAAAGAGATATAATGTGCATGCTAGTGTTTGTGTTTGTACTCTAAGCACTTAAGATGAGAGACAAGTTGAGTACAAAACACATCATCAAGATTATTTTTGGCACTAATGCACATATCATCAAGAGAGTTTAGTAAGCAATCTTATGCTTTAAGAAATCATGCTTGACGAGTTTGGAATCAACAATATGCACATTGTCAAGCAAAACAAGATTTTCATAGAATAAAGTATCAAACGATAAATTAACTCTTTTTTTTTTTCTAACACATGATAAGGGGAAAGTAGTCTATTGTACCCTACTTTCAAACAAGATCTTTCAATTAGTGAGCAAGCAAGTTTCTTCAACTCATTTTATAAAACGGTTATAAGCACAAAGGATACTTTATTATGAACATGATCACTATCTAGAGATGAGTTGGAACTTGGTACTTGATTGCTCATATATCTAGGACTTTGAATATCGTGTTGATCTTCATCATCAATAAGTCTCATGAGGCACTATGTGTGATCTTTGTCATGATCATCACTTTCATCTTTAGCTCTTGAAGATTATGACATTTGATTGCTTCTTTTTCTCTTTTGCTCATCATTGACTAATGTAATGGAAGCAATCTCCTCTTCTCTTATGACATGTGTAAAGTCATCATTGATGGATGGATTTTCTTTTCTTGATAAACCCTCTACAGTCTTGCAGTCATTGGCATGTGACTCTTTTCTTGAAGTCTTAGCACACTTTTGTCATTCCCTGTGGTTCATGTCTTCAATGTGAATCTTATAACGTTTTACCTACAAGGGAATCTTCAGAAATACTAGGTACATTTTGAAAGCTCTTTCAAGACTAGTCTTATGTCTCAAGTGGCATATATATATATATATATGTGTGTGTGTGTGTGTGTGTGTGTGTGTGCACAACGATCGTGCAAAACAAACACACACCAACTAGAGTGATTCTTATATGAAATAAATATGTAAGAGCAATAACCATTCAAGTTGAATATGTTATATCTCATAGATACCTTAGCTAAAGATACATGTAACAAGTAGAGAACATGCTTTAAGGTTATCTATATGGATATGATTATCAAGAGGGTGAGATGCAACATATATAAGAGCACAAGCATATATATATATATATATATATATATATATATATATATATATATATATATATATATATATATATCACTTATAAAATAATAAAACTCAACAAGTAGGGTGCTTTTAGAAAGTGAAGTTGATACCTTTGCTAACTTACCAAGTGATGAGGAGTATGGATTGACATTTTGGTCTTTGCCATCACTTGAAGCTTTACTCTTTGTCTTTAAGCACCTTGGGTCTTCAACATGTATAGCCTTTGAGCTTTGAGACTTCCAAGTGCTAAGGAGTGTTTTTTTTATTTTTTTTATTTTTTCTATTGACACGTTTCCTTTCAATTTCTTCATTCCTCATGAAATGATCCACCCCCAATACTACTTCTCATTGAAAATTTATCTTTGAAGTTTTGTGGCAAATTCTTCTCTTCCTTGAACAAGATGTATGATCTTTATTATCTCCATCATAATTTTTATCTTCTTGAAGATCAACATCATCTTGTGATTCCACCATCTCTTCCCAATTCTCATCTTTTGAAAGGCTCTAGATATTTATTTCCTTTAGAGCTCATTGAGGACTTGCTTTTGAGTTCTCCTTTATCACACTCATTGATAATTTCAAGGTTTGCTTGAGTTGTGTTTTGAGATGTCCTCAATACCTTCAAGAGATTGAATCTCCTCTTGATTGAATTTTCTTCTTGTCTTTGTCATTTTGAAACCATGTTTGCTGATTAAAGGAAAATATGGTCCTGCTTCAACAAGGTGAAATCATTAGTAATTGGACAAAAAGAGTTTAAACAGGAGAGGTTGGAGCCATCACATAACGGTGATCTAGATGGGGAAGAGTCTTCTATTGAATAGATAGAAAAGTATGTGGCCTTAGATCCTTCTAGGGTGTAAATCCTAACAAAAAGGATATTAGGCTCTAATACCAATTGAAATACCCGAAGGGGAGAACCTTAGAGGAGATGAATAAGTCTCACAAACCTTTTCTCTTTTCTACCAAATTCTTTTCCTAATTGATCACCTTACTACAAATTATGTTCATTAAGCATATAAAGG
This sequence comes from Vinca minor, assembly GCA_026122235.1. Taxonomy (NCBI): domain Eukaryota; kingdom Viridiplantae; phylum Streptophyta; class Magnoliopsida; order Gentianales; family Apocynaceae; genus Vinca; species Vinca minor. The sequence goes on from JAOCZM010000253.1 coordinate 232,299, forward strand.
TCATTTAAAGGATATAAGCTTAGATGACTTATGTGTGTATATGCAACACATAGGAACACAAGGCAATGTATATGATCAAAGATTGCCTAGGTAAGAACAAACACACAAGCCATATGACTAAGACTAAACATGATACATATGTAAAGCTTTTAAAAGAACACTTGGTCTGATCAAGTAGACAAGCCAAGGCAAGATATAACAATCAATTTATATATCTAACTCAAGATAAACCATTAAATCTCATACAATCAAGTTCATATGGAATATAAGAGCCAGTATAATGTATGAACTTGAAAGTAAAGAGGTAGAGTTAGAAGATCAAACACAAGGATTTAGAGTGGTTCGATAACAAAGATCTACATCCTCTACCTTGTGACAAACCCAAGGATTTTGGCAAATTCCACTAGCTTATATTGAGAGAGCTTTACGCGGAAGGACAAAACCAACTCATTGCTATTTTATGCACACATGCAACCTTCCAAGGGAAAGGCCAACACATTGATCCTTTTATGCACACATGCAACTCTTCTTCACCTTTGGGAACTCTTTCCCTAATCTAGTCTACTAAGTGAAGAGATTTTACGAACACATTCAACTATACTTCACTTTTGGGTTCACAACTCTCTCTAGTTCCTACGATTACAAGAAAGATCCACTCCAACACATGGAGGCCCAAAACCACCACTCTCACAAACAAGCCTCACCACCCAACCCTTACAAAGAAATATTGTCTCAACACATGAGACTTTACATTCTAAGCTCAAGAAAACAAATCCTTCTATGGATTGGATGTTTACAAATGAAAGCTCTAGTTCAAATTTGAGAATAGAAGAATATGTGTATCAGTGTGTGAAGCTCTTTCTCAAAAAGAAATATTTTGATGAATGATTGAAAGTATTTAACTAATCAAAGTGTTTGATTTGCTTATGTGTATATGAAGGCCCCTCTATTGGCTTAAAGGCTTATGTCTTGATCTCGGTCGATCGTAAAGGGTGGTTCGGTCTTCCGAATCAACAGTTCGGTCGACCAACCTATAACATGGTCATCCGAGATTTTATAGTCGTTGGAGTCTTGAAACATTCAAAAGTGACTAAGGACAAAAAAAAACTCGATCGACCAGACTTCATTCCGACCGTACTTCAGTCCAAAAGTGGTTTTTTCCCCCACTTTGTCACATTTCTAATGTTCTCAAACTCATGCATAAATGTTTTTCAAAGTCTTTTAAAATACGTTAAGTCCTTAGGCATTAACCAACACTTAAAATATGTTTTTCAAAACCTTTTGAAATATTAATCAAAGTAAATATATGGTTTTGAAAACATGCAAGAGTATGAGTTTCATCATACTATAATCTAGTATTCAAAATAAGATTAGCCACAAAAGATATACCTATGTAGCATATGACTAATCTTCTTAGGACATCAAGTCTTCTAGATGTGTAGAATTCTTCAAACTTCACTTTAGACCTTTATCAACATCTTCATGTGATTAAGTCCTTTGTAGTTTTCTAAGGTGTAGCTCCATGGACTTCAACACTTCAAGGCTAAGAGCATACCACTTAATACTTCAACTTTGGAATGAGTAGCTCTTAACACTTGATATTCCTTCTTTGCATTGCAACGACTTCCAAGGCAATGTGTAGTCCATTTCAAACTTGTGTCATGTACTCTTTCAATGTAGCTTCTTCTTGAATGAATCCTACTTGTTTTAGCATCTTCAATGTAGCAAAATCACATCTTTGAGAGATTCATAGAAGCTTTTATTTCTATTTCATCAATGCAATTGTGAGTATATAGATCATATCAATAAAACACACAAGCTCACACAAACATTAAAACTTCTCAATAGTTTTTTATCATCAAAACTAAATTGATCACATTAGCCTTTAGGGCTTAAACTATCGAATATCGATTGCAAATATGTTAATAGGTCTGCAAACAGATGCGACCTTCCTCATTTCCCCCAAATCCCTAAATTTCAAGTTTTCTATCTAACCCAAAACCCTTCCCATGTGAACCCTCCCACTACCTCCCTCTTCCCAGACGAACCCCCGATGTCCGACATCTGAGCTTCACTGGCGTCTTCTATAGTAAGTAATTTTTATTTTCTCTATTTCTCTCTCATTCTATCTATGCTTTTATGGATATTTCTCCTTCATTCAATTCTAACAAAGCCCATGCTCCGACGATACCAGATTTCAAAAATCTCCATTGATACCCAGCTCCGGCGGAACTCCACTCAAGTTCGTTTATTTTTAATTTTTTTGAAATTTTCATTTTGTTTGCTATTTTTATTTTCTACTATTTTCTATTTTTTTTTATTATCAAAATTATATATTTTTTTGCTTCTGAATTCCATGAAGATGGTTGGTTATGTGCTCGTAAGTTTGGTCGGTTATATATATATATATATATATATATTTTTTGTATTTGTGGATTTCGAATTTCATGAAGATATGTGGTTTGGTTGCGTGATTGCAAATTGGCTCCGCCCTCTTCTTTTTTAGTGAGTATTTTTGGCTTATGAATTACATGAAGATATATGGTTGGTTGTGTGCATGACTTGAGCAAGCGGGCACTCCAAAAATATGTGTTCGAATGTGTCCTCCCCTCGACCATAGTGACACTGTGAAGCTAGCGATATTCCCCATCGTCTTCGAACTTCGCCAAGAGCTAGAAAGAGGTTTAGGAGCTTCCACATGAATAGTTACAAAATCAAAGGCAAAACCGAGGGCCAAATGTACCTACTAGAGCTTTTTTGAATGCCAGTTGGTTGTATACATTTTAGTACCGACGTGATTGTGAACCTCCCATGTTTTTCTAGCTTCCAAACATGTGTATCATGTCCCGGACTCAATGAAATATAAGGCAACAACTGAAGCTGGTTAATATTGAAAATTCTCCGTGTCTTCGCCTTCTAACCTTCCACACCGAGATTAGCTGAAATCTGGGATCCATCCACTCCCTCAGTGCCCCATGTACTCAGACTATCACTAGGGGTGAAGTTTTCATGCCAAAAAAAGGAATAACCATCTCTAACCAGAAGACCAATGTTCGGTTCAGTGACATCTTTAACCAATAACATGTGTCGCCACACAGGGAGTCAAAATGACTCGGCTGGATCAAAGATGGGTGATGATCCCGGCGATATTTTCATACAAGAATTTTTTCCACAGTGAGCGAGTAGTCCTGAAACGCCAACAAAGTTTACATGAAAACACAGTTTGATAAGAACACAAAGTAGACAAACCTAGACCATTTTGCGTTGTATCTCGGCAAAGTCGATGCCATGACATCCAATGTCTCCTTTCACCAAACTCTAACTTGCCCCACAAGAAATTGGCGAATAATCGCTCGATATCAACAAGTACTTGCTTTGGTGGTCGTGCCGCAACCAATATGTGCATCGTCATAGACGAGAGCACATACCTAATCAAGGTCAGCCGCCCCCATACTCAATAATTTAGTTTACCACTCTAGAAGATATTTTTTTAATATAAGAGGAATAATAAGTTACCTTTGATCGACCGGGGAAAATGGGACAGCCCAAATAGGTAAAGGGGAATGACCCTTGCGAAAATCCCGTCACCCAGGTAATCATCTCAATTTGTTTGGGCTGAGTTCTTGTAGAAACATAGAAAGAACATTTTTTATCATTGACCCGTTGGCCCGAGCAAGACTCATATTGTCGAATGTATTCCATAAGTGCTTGTTCCCTCTTTTACCACCATTTGTAAAAAAAATCACATCATCCGCATAAGCTAAGTGGGTGACCATAGTAACCGAGCAGGGAATCACAAATGGACCAACACATCCCGATGTAATATATCAGCTGCAATACCATAGTAACCGAGCTTAGACGATTTAGGCCTCTTGAAAATATATCAGCTGCAATAATAAATAACAAAGGACAAAGATGATCTCCTTGTTTAACCCCCTTCCTGAGCGGAAGAAAGCATAAGGTGCTCCATTAATTAGCACCGAGAACCAATTATTTTGAAGTAGATTACGCACCATATGTAAAAGATGACCACTAAAACCAAACTGATTGAGAACATAGAGAATGAAAGTGTGAGAGACCCGATCAAAAGCCTTCATCATATCCAGTTTGATGACCACATTTCCGCCCCTGACCCCTTTTATTAATAGAACTGATCATTTCCATTGCTAAAATGATGTTTTCTATGATCACACGTCCTTTAACAAAGCCCGACTGATTACAGCTGATAATTAGAGGCAAAATATTTGTCAATCGATTCGCAAGGACCTTAGAGATGATTTTACTAGAAAAAACACACAAAGATTTATGGCGGAATTCACTAAAAGATACCAGATTATCCACCTTTGGAATGAGCACCAAAAATGAGCTTGGAACGGCTCGAGGAAGCGGAAGTCCATCCCAGAAACCTCGAACTGCCTGAATCACATCTCCTTTAATAATGTCCCAACAAACATGGAAGAACCTCCCGGTATAACCGTCTGGACCCGCGGCACTGCTCAGACTTAGCCCAAATACCGCTTCTTTCACCTCAATATCCGTAGGAAATGAAATAATGAAACTATTAATGTTATCAGTTACTAACCTTGGAATCAAATTTAGAAGTTGCGGATCATCTCTAGGTGCTGGGTCAAACGCAAACAATCTTGCGAAAAATCAGCCCACGCCGCACCAATGGCTTCCGCGGTGGTGGCGAAAGTTCCATCCTCAGTTTGAATCTTCGCAATGTGGAGTTTTTTCTGACGGTTCCTACAATAAGAGTGAAAATATTTTGTATTAGCATCCCCCTCTTTAAGTCACCGTTGTCTAGATTTTTGCCTCCAAAAAATTTCCTCCAACTCCAAGTTCTTAGAATGCTCTGACTTAGCTTTCGCTAGTTCCTCTTGCAATTGTGGTGTAGGATCTGCATCATGTAGAGGTTCTATTCTTTCAACCTCCCTTTGCGGAATTCTGAACGTTAGAGTGAATATTGCCAAAAGTCATCTTGTTCCATCCTCCAGAAACAGTATTAAGACGCTTCAGTTTTGTTTGTAGAACGTACATACCAGAATTGATGACTTCCGATTCCCAGGATAAGTTTACAACGTCCAAGATGGTCATGTCTTACCTACATATCCTGAAACCAAAATGCATAACCTACATGATCAATCGTCAAATGAACATCAATAAGAAGATAGCAGTGGTCTGATACACAACTAGGTAAATGAGTCACTTTAGTATGTTGGAACATCATATTCCAGTTTGTATTCACGAGAACTATATCTAACCGCCTTAGGAGTGGTCGAGCCCCACCCCTACACCAAGTATACAAACTACCATCACTTGGAACTTCCAGGAGTTCACAGCCGTGTACAATTTCCCCAAATTCCGTCATAGGTAATAGAGCAAGCACGAATCCATGACTTTCAGAAGCCCGAAGTACCACATTAAAATCACCCCCAACAAGCCAAGGTTGATCATATTGTGAATGAAAAACATGCATATCATTCCATAAATCCCATCTATGCACATATGAACACTTGACATAGACAAAAGAGAATATATAGGTGAACCAGAGAAAGTAACAATTTGGCAGTGTATCAGTTGCTCCATATCACCCAAAATCAAAAAGTCTACAGAAGCATCCCATAGAATCCAAATTTTACTAGTACAGTTACTGTAACTATAATCAAAGCCAAGACGCCGAGTATAAGTAGAAAGGTTTGAAGGCCCTACCATAGGTTCTAACAAAACAATAAAAGGCAAATGATGATCCCTCTTTAGTTGTCTAATACTAGAAATGGTGCTATCATTTTCTATCCCCCTAATATTCCAAATAATCTAATTCATTAAACAACAAACAACGTAATGAATAAAAGTAGGAAAAGAGCCATTGAGTATGAGAAGACGACCCTCTTTTGTGCTAAACAGGGGGATCTTCTTGAAGGCAATATTTTTGAAGGATTATTGGTTACCTCTGTTTCACCAACCAAAGAAGGAAGGTCCACCGTGATGTTTTCAATAGAGGTAAAGTTGGGGGAACAAGAGCTTTTGCTGATGAAGAATCATCCGGCTGAGCCGGGTCTTCCACATCTGGTAGAATCGGGGCTTCGTCTTCCGGTGAAGCCGAGTCTTCGCAAACATCCTTAGCTCATACATCCCAAATACGAGCTTCAAAGTTAAGCCTTTGTTCCAACTGTTTAAAGTCTCTAATCTAAAGGTTCAAGAGGTAAAGAAACCTTCAAAGACACAGGGATCAAAGCCATCGAATATCATTTGAAGGAAAGATACATAATTGGAAGGAAAACGGTTGAAGGGGTATTTTAGGAAACTTGTAAATTAAAGTCTATGAAAGACTTTAATTATATTTTCAGCTTTATTGTTTATTTTAATCAGCCATGTTGGCCAAAATAAGCTAGCTAAATAATAGGACATGTTGACCTTGATGTTAGGTAGTGTTTTTAGTTATCTAGGAGTTGTAGAGTCCTAATCTTTAAAGGACTCTTATTTGTGGGTTCTTTTGGACGAAATTCCACTCTATTTAAGAGGGATTTCAACCATGTTATTATTAGACTTGATATGATATTTTAAGGCTATTCCTTAGTTACTTTGTGTTTGATTCTCTATGTAGAACTCATTCATCCTTTGAGTTACTGTATCAATAAGTTTGGTTTATACTTATTGTGGTGTTTCAGCCCCCATTGATAATCAACCTTACGGGAGGATTGTTGATTATATTCCCTCATAAACTGTTCGAGATAGAGAAAGATCGGACCTTTAGCCGAACCTTAGTATTCGTACAACGGTTTCGCATCAAATAGTCATAATTTGAGTCTAGGTCGGGTCAGAAATCCCAGATGCGGTGGAAGGTTCTTGCAAGACAGGTCGGGTCACAATTGTGCTATTTGGGTCACCAGAAAAATCTAGCGTGCTCACCGAAAGAGTAGTCTGCGGCCGATAAAGTGTTTTCCCGAATTGCAACAATTGCTCTACTAGTAAAGCTCTAGGCATAATCAATTCGGATACACCATCCACCAATTTACATATGTATGTGATGTAAATGGGACTTTTACATCCTACCTTGACATCATCAATACTATCGGTAACATATCTGATAGGAGTTTTCATTGAATCTTGCATCGTAGATGGATGTGAATCAGTATTAGACATAATCGCAACTTGTGAGACTTCGGGCTGATTATCCACGACAATTGTGCCAGAGGATATAGTTTTGGGAGGGGGCGGTGGTGGCACATTATCCTTCTTCTTGGCGGTTACAACCAAGGGCGTTTCTTTCTTCTTGGATGTCGCCGCCGCCGGTGGCAGTGGTTTTCTTGTACCACAATGGCCGAGATCATGACCAATTTTAATACAACCAAGGCAATATTCTAGAAGATCATCATAGACAATAGATTGTCAATAACCTTTTCCAGTTTTAGCTTGAGTAATTTGTATACGTTGTGGTAACTCCACTGAAAGATCTACTTCTACGCTAACTTTAGCCATACTTGGATGGGAGGCGGAGGCGGTGAGGCCATCCAAAGAAAGCGGCCGCCCAACCGCTTGTGCCAAAGAAAACAATTTAGATTTTTTGTAAAAATAAATCGACAATCCTTCGAATCCAATCCGTATAGGCACAATTGATGGTTATTCGTGGACATTGAAATCATATGTCCACTTAAAAACCCTCATAATCAAACCACAAAAAGTCCAAACTCTTTGCCTCCGTAAACGACAACAATCTTCTTCCAAATCGAATCTAATCAAAACATGACGTGGGTCCATTCTACCAATCCAAAAATTCCCTCAAAATCCGACTTTGTGAAAGGATTTTCAAAATGCCTCCATATTTGGTGCATGTTTTTGGAACTTACCAACAAGATCAAATTGCCACGAGCTGATCAGAATATCATGTTCATCCACGGGGATAATCAAATTCGGTTCACCCTTGAATTCATCCAAAGGCCTAATAAGGAGTGCCACGATTGCAAAGACGGGTTTCGTTAACAATTCTGCGAAACTTTTATTTTTCCAGGGGGTGGCTTCCGTAGGAGGAGCAGGCAGCCATTGTGGCTACAAACCAGTGGTGGGGCAATAAGGAGCTCTAGGCTAGAGAGAATATTTTTGGAGGCAAGAAGAAACATTTGATAGAGGTATAATGAGCTTATTGTTACCAACTTAAACAACCAAGAGTCACATAATTGATGTGATTAGACAATGTTGCTTACCTAAACAACCGTTCTTTAGTATAGTAGTCAAAGCTGCCTTGAGAATGTTGATATATGGATCTTGGCCTACTAGAAAGTTTTGAACTTTCCGAATGAATACTTGAGGGTTATTCATTTGAAGAAAATAGTGGAAGAATCATTAAATAAAGTCCTATTAATGATTTTAAAATATGACAAATAAAACTTTGCAAACTCTTCTCTTCTCTATAGATATAATGGCAAATGCAATCGTTGAAACTCTTTATCATTATGATCGGTCCTTGAGAAGGACAAACTTGAGGGAGGAAATTTCCTTGACTGGTACAGGAACTTGAGAATCGTTCTCAAGCACAAGAAAAAGATATATGTTTTCAAAAATCCTATTCCTGAACAACCAACCACTGGGTCTTTGGCTAGTGAAAGAAATGCTTATCGTAAGCACTTTGATGACGCATTAGACATGTAAAGTCTTATATTGGTGACCATGAACTCTGAGCTTCAAAAGTAACACGTGAAAATTGAAGCTTTTGACATGATTAATCATCTAAGACAAGTCTGTCAAGGTTAAGCTCGACAAGAGAGATTGGATGTGTCGAAGACTTTGTTCCAGTGTAAAATGGCAGAGGGAACTGTTAGAGGAATAACCGGGTCACAGACAAGTGCGCAGCGGAATAAAACTTGACCCGCCTCTACCAGGATCTTCCACGAGTAAGAACCTACGACTATGGGATAGTGTTTTACCTTATATTGATGCTAGAATGGCTGAAACGCTTTCAGGGGTATGTTGTCACGAACGGAACACCACAATGCAGGCTCCGTCTCTCCTAGTATCCACTCGATCTTCCGGGGATGGTCTTCTACTGCTTGGTGCTAGCCAATGCCTTGTAGAAGCTTTGAAGACACTCTTCAATGGAGTATGTTTTTCAGACCTGTTTAGAAGAACAAGATACAGGATTTCTAACTTCTTTCCTATTAGCAAAATGCTAGAAAACAAGTCTAGAAATCTATCTTTTCTTTTTCTCTCTTAAACTCACTTTTTCTCTCTTCTCTCTAAGCTTTAAAAGCTGGAGAAAAATTGTAGGGATTCACGGGCGGAAACTCGTTCCAAACACCCATGTATCCTCCCCTGAAGGATCCGCTCATATGAAACAATTCGAAAAAGCAATTTAGAACTTACGTTTCTTGGATTCAAGAAGCTACTTCTTGAATGGAGGATGACGTTTCTTGGATTCAATCTGCCACCAATTGATCTCCCTTGCGGAAATTCCCTCTCATCGGTATCCACGCGACGAAACGGGCAGCGATTGCTAGCTCTTCGTCTTTTCTAATTTTCGGGAATTAGAGAGAAAAGGGAGAGGCTGAAACTGAAATCTAATTTCAGAGACTTGGTAATATTTTGGCTGAAAAATCATAACCTAGGGTTTCGGCCAAGAGATCATTATATAGGGTGTGAGAGTTTGTTCCCATAACCAACTCTCACATCCCCAACTCCTTTCGGCAGTGGGAGTCTCTAACTCCCACGTTCCCTAGACTTCTGCTGGTAGTGGGAGTCCTTATCGTATAATAACTCCCACGTAATCCCAGCTATAGTAAAATACCAAAATTGCCCCTATCTCTAATTCGAATAATAAACACTTTATTATTTTCAGAAAGACAAATGTCAGATACAATGAACCTAGACACATTCTAGATTCATTGAATGCGGACATGAAAGCTTCGTTAGCTCTGTCTATGCGTGTGACCACTGTAGGTTACATCTCACAATGGCAATGAAAACACACTTAGTAGTAGTATGTGTTCATAAATCACAAGCGGTCCCTAGCGAGGACATTGTGACTACCCAAAGTGAATGAATATACAACGGAACCTAATATCAATCCACTATTTAATCCCTTTGTCTCGCGATATCCTAATTAAGCATAAGGCGTGGTGGTCGTCACCCTTATTAAGCTTAATTGTATTTATGCTCGATCTCCGGGTAGACTGTTTTCGACAAATAGCATTTGATAACCACTTTATCAAATACATTTGAGCTACGGCCATGCATTTAAAGCAGATCTTTCCCTATCGAGGGCCCATGGATATCTCTCTCAATAATAGAGAGGGACAAATTCCTTACAATGTCTCTCACATTCAAGCTATGATAGGACACTACGTCCAGATCATCGGTCGTATTGATTACTCTGTTACAAGTAACGTCCGAGTCGAGTCAAAAGCGTGGCTCCATTCATACTAGAATCAATGAAGACATAAGGTCTAAGGATTCTAAAATAGTATTGAGGAAGTAATACTTATGACTAAAGACCATGAAGTATTACTTCTCGACGGATCACGTCGATACAATGTATCCCTATATATTGCATCTATGATGTGATTTGTATCCATTACACATGATCGAGTAAAACAAGATCATCAATCAACAATCATACTAGTTTTATTTCATAGTAATTAAGCATTACATAAAACTAGGGACTTCTAGAATAGTAATTACATAAGCTAATGAGTTTTACTATCAAATCACACATTTGATAATCAAAAGAAAAATTAACTATTCAATTACATGCTCAAAAGATAACAAAACGCACAACATGTGCTAATGGTCCTAGGGCACTACTAACAAAAATCTGATTAGAATAGTATGGAAAATCAGTATTTTCCTCCTAGTCTATCAAGAGAGAGTGGGGTGAGATAATGGGGAAAGTATGAGATCATGGAGGAAACCACCATAATGAGAGCTGAAATTATGTCTAAAATTCCATCCATAAGGTCGGTCCAAACGGGTCGGTCGGCCCAATCATATTGGTCGGCCCAACCCGATTAAGGGCCCAATCCAATCCCGGCCAGGCCCGGCCCGAAGCCCAGCACGACCCAACCGAATTGATTGATCCAAATGGGTTGGTCGGCCCAACCCGATTAAAGGCCCAATCCAATCCCGGCCCGGCCCAATCGAATTGGCGCACCTTAGATTAAATGTACTCCAACAAGCCCAATCCAGTTGATCTATGAGTGCGACCCAAGAGGTATCTATGATGTTGGTCGTGACATCATATATCACAGGTAATGAGAGGTATCTAGCAACGCATCATTACCCCCAATTCATAAATATCTGTTGATTTATCATAATCACAACATTTGACATTTGTAGTTAAATCCTTTTGTCCTTGATATCTAGATTGAACACATGTCATGGAAAAAGTCACACTTGTATTGTCCAATCTTTTAGTTTCTTGATTCGCGAGTTGACTAATCAAATGACATCAATATCATATACTGATTCACTTGTTCATGGCCATGAATTAGTCAGACTCCATCAAGTGGCCCAAGATATCGCTCCTGCTATATAGGAGGGACAGATCTTTTCTGCATCCCACTCATCCTGAACAAGATTCGTGATATACCCAATAAATGCCTTTATTGCTCACCCAGTTACGGATTGCGTTTAACATTATCAAAGCATAACACTAGCCATGCAAGAACTCTTGTGAGACCTCAAGTTGAAGGATCTCATATACAACCCAGTCAAAATTTGAGAAACACCGTTGACTATTATAGAACAACCCATGGTGTGTTTCTCATGTCGGGTCTGTCCAGTATAATAATGATTCTCTAATCATATATACCCATGTGACGATCCGATATCTTATATCAATCACTACACATACTACACTACAAGAGTTAAGATCTTTAGTGACAATTTTTCTGTGACGAACTTGCATTTTGTCATGAATAAAAGGTTAATTGTGACAAAACGTTGTATGGTCACTAATGTTAGTAGCAATTGTGATGACTTGTTTTTTGGTCACTAGTACAATGTTATTTGTGACAGTTTAGTGTCTCTCACAATTAAGTCGTCACTATTGATATATTGATTGTATCACAAGTTTTTTCGTCACTGGATTGTTGTCTCTAATAACATATGTGCTTAGGCGCCAATTGTATTTTTTGTGTAAACAAGACTAGTTTGTGACAAAACTTATTTTTGTCAAAATAATTTCTCTTATTGGCACGAAAATGCTTTGTTACTTTTGTTTTTACTTTTTTGTGACAAATTTGTTTTGTAACAAAAATGACAATTAGAGAGTGACAACTGAATATCTTCACAAGAAACAAAAATATCACTATGGTCACTATTATTTATATTTTATGTGATGAGAATTACTGTCACTTTTGTTGATGGTACTGTCGTTGTCGAAATAACGCATTAATAGTAAACATATAGTCGAAAAACATGTTTTATTCAACCACTATATTTTTCTTTCATTTTCTTTTTTTTTTTAAAAAAAAAAAACTAACTACTATATTATGAATTTTCGTTATTTTACAACATTAAAGGTCATTATTTTAGTATTGGAGGCTACATGTGAAAACTAACTATTATATTTATTACTTGTCATTAATTAATTTTTGTTTGGGAATCAGAATAGCCCAGTAGTAAGGATATTCCATCACACGGGTAAGACGCTGTCATCGATTCCTGTATACCCCACACCCTCCCCCCAATAATAAAAAAAAAGGTAAAAAAAAAAATTAATTAATTTTTGTTCGCCTGTAATTTTTTACTTTCTTACATTTTATTCTTAATATTTGATTTTGAAAAATATATATGATTGGAAGAACTTTTTTTTTTTCCTTTTCTAGTAATAGAGAAAGAACTTCGTATCTTGAGAATATATTCAAAGAAGGAAAAACAATTGAGCAAAGGAAGGTTGAGAAGGGAAAACATATTTTTTATCTCATATTTGTATTTCTTTCTTTATCGCAGTAATTATATTCTATCCAAGAGTAAAAAATAAAATTGACATTTGGCAGATTATTATTAGTATGACAAGAAATAAGATACAAGTTCGGGAAATAACATCTCTTTCGGAGACTTTCCCTTAGGGCTCCATCATTTTTTAAAATTATAATTTTTTTAAATACACTCACACTTGGCAGATTATTATTAGTGGTCAAGAAATGTAAAACAAGTAATAGAAATATTTTCCCGTCAAGAAGCATAATGCGCCAAGAAAGGAAAAAGACAACGCTATAGAGTGAAGTATTAGTCTCACGGGACTAATCAAGCTTTTGAAGCAACTCCCACATTAACTAGGAAACTAAATAAAATATGATAAAATTAGGATTCTTAATTGGAATTTGTTTCCAATTAAACTTCTTGACTTCTTGTAATTGCCATTTGCTACCCATGCAGATCCTATATTACAGAATCTTGTGGACAGAGTAAAAGGGGAGTCAATTTACACTAAAATTAGAAGGGGAAATCCTAAAAATTAGGCAACTCCTCATCTACCCTAAAATTTACCCTCTTAAGTCTTATCCCTCTATAAATGTATACTTTTCTTCGATCTCTCTCTTATAGATTTTTCCGTCTTTCATACACTCATTAACCGACTCAAGCCCGAGGTACGATCTGTTAGACTGCTTTGAATATATTGTCGGTTTTATAGTATCCATTATCTTCTTTCAAGGTTACTATTTTGTATTATATCTTCGATTTTCATGATTAGATCTAAATAATGTGATTGTGGAATATTTGTTTGGGCATCTTCTTTAATTCTAGAAAGTTTTGTAAATCTGACAAGTACACTTTTTTCCTAATGTTTGCTTTATTCTCTTATGTTTTATTCTTCCCCTTGTATACGAGTTACTAAGGGATGCAATATGATAAGTGTGCCTAAGATCTCAGTCCTCCCTTGACCTTTCAAGCTTCTACTTAGGATCATTTTGTTTATTTTGTCAAATGAATTAATTAATTGCTTTGTTTTTGTTTTTTGATTTTGCAGGAAAAATTGCATGAAGGGCTTCGTTAATAGATTGATGCAGAAAAGTATTGGGGTCGGAGAGTTGTATAATTTTTTTTTTAATTTTGGAGAATATGTTAGGATGGCTATGAATTTACATGATTGTAATTTTTGTTTTAAGATTTCCAATTATTGATATTGTAAATTTGAGTTTCGTGCAATTTGTGACTTTTGAATTATTTGTACATAATATTAATTGATATTGACTCTTTGTTTAAAAATTATATATAAATAAAATAAACTATTGAAAATTATTTTTTCAATAATGCTAGTTTCACTGTTGAATCCATAATTTATTGTGACTTTAATAAACATATTAGTGACAAAATTTCTAATGCGTAATTTTTTTTTTTGTGATGAAACTCAATTGACAATATTTCAAAAATAAATTGTTACTATGTAATGGTCACCGATAAATATACCATTACTGACAAAAGTTTTGTCACAATTTTGGAGTTTTTTGGTGGCAATCAAGTGGTCACAACAAAATATAATATTGTTACAAATTTTGTGTCAATATTTAGTCTTTTGTTGTGTTGAAACACATGTCACAAATATTCACATTTATTGTGACTTCAAGGATTTATCACATATGCCAATGCTTTTAGTCTCGAGAAATTTGTCACAAATGCATTGGGTAATTGTGATAAATCCCCAAAAGTTGTCACAATTTCATCAGTGACGGAGGTACTTGTGACGGCACGTGACGACTTCAAAAAAAGGTCACAAATAATAATAGTGACATAAAATGTACCTTATAGTGACGACTTTCGTCAACACTAAATATCAATTTCCTTGTAGTGCTAGTCTTACGCATTATTATTGTCCTCGCAGATTCCATAATAATGTTCGACTAGGGACGTTTCAGAATAGTATCTCATAACAATTATGAATACTATTCTAAGGACATATTATTTATTTATGTTGTTAAGAACGCAGAAACATAATGAACAATAATGGAATTAATGCCTTTTTATTCATCAAAATGAAAATTACATAAATACGGTACAATAATCTCCTACTTGCACTAAAGACCCAAATTACAATAAATGGTCTTTAGGGCATACTAATGACTGTCTCTAAAGATCAGCCCTCCAGATATCGGATACCCATGGAGCTAGTGTGACGATCATGCTGCTGATACGACAGTGGCTTCGTCAGTGGATCGGCGACATTGTCTGCCGAGTCTACTCTACATATATGCACATCACCTCTCTCTAGTCTTGCATGCATCATAAACACGTTTTCAAAAGGCTTAGTTTTCAAAAGGATTCTTAAATGTGTTCGTATCTTCAAAGCCTTTGTTTTCTAAGTCTAAGTCCTTTAAAATGGTTTTCCAAGTGTTCTTACTTGTTACCTTTTGGGAAAACCTTTTAGACTTCTAAAGACTTCAAAAGATTTCAAAACGTGTGAAAAATCAGCTCATAGGTCGGATCATCCGAGTTTACCTCGGATCAACCGAGCACAAACAGAGAGTTTTGATGTTGAGCCTCGGTCGACCAAAGGCTGGTTCGGTCGACCTAAGTGTTGGTTCGGTCGACCGACCCTTTGAAAGGCTCAACCGAAGTGAGCTTCGGTCATCCGAGGTGCTATGTTCGGTCAACCGAACTCTGCGAGTTCTAGCCGTTATATGACCGTTAAAGAGTAGTTTTTCAGCCATATTTTGAAATGTATATATACTCTAAAGCTGAAAATGATTCTAAGACTTGCATATACAATATAGATTGATTTCTTATCAAGTCTAAACACTCTCAAAGTAAATGCTCTTCATTTCTATGATCTAAATCATTCAAGAGCAATCTTTCAAAAGCAAGACAAAGAGTGGAATTCTTATGTTCAAATAGCTTATTATTGTTGTACTTCAAAGGTAATATCTTTCACTTAGAAGAGTGAATATTCTTTGTATTAAACATTCTTATTTCCCTTTCTTAGTGATTGGGTAATTGTTGTAAAAGTCCTACTTAGTGTGGGCAAGCTCTTAGTGAGTTTTGTATTGTGGTTGTTGTGTAAAACTCTTAGTGAATTGTCCACAAGTGTAAAGTTCTTCTTAGTGAAGTTGTTGAAATCCTTGGGTGCGGCTCAAGGTAGTGGATGTAGATTCTAAGTGAATCGAACCACTCTAAATCCTTTGTCTTGTTATTGGGTTTTGCTTTGCTTTTAATCATCTTGCTCAAACTTACACTTGCATTGCAAAGCTTTGAAAAAGTTAGCAAGATTAGTTAAAACCCAATTCAACCCCTCCCCCCTCTTGTGTTTTACAAACAAGTATTGGAGCATTTTGTTGGTGTTAGTCATTTATCAAGTACTACAACTATCTCCCTTAAGACTGCAATTGATCAATTATTCTCCAAGCATAGTTTAAGTATCTCTAATTTAAGAGGCCAAGGATACGATGGGGCGAGTAATATGACAGGCGAGTATAATGGATTGAAAACACTTATATTAAAAGAAAATCCAAGTGACCTACTAATTTGTCTTGCGTTCTTGTGTCCAAATAGATCCTTTGCTGATTTTGACAAGAACAAATTGATTCGACTATGTGGATACTATCCATTGGATTTTGATGCAGGACATATCTTAGCAATGGATGATCAACTTGATATATATATATATATATATATATATATATTATTGACATGTGTATGAGTGAAGAGTTTCAAGGATTACAGGGTCTTATTGAGCTTTCACAGAGGTTATTTGCAGAAAAAAGCATCAAGTTTACCCATTAGTTTATAAGCTTTTGACATTGGCTTTAATTCTACCAGTGGTTACTGCTTCAGTTGATAGAGTATTTTCTGCAATGACTTTTGTCAAGAATCGTCTACGCAATCGAATTGGAGATCAGTGGTTGAATGATAGTTTAATTGCATTTGTTGAGAAATATATGTTTGATACTATCGAAAATGATGTAATTATAGAATATTATCAAAGTATGAAAACGCATAGGGAACAATTGTATTGAAATATTTTATATGCTTTTATGAATTTATTTTGTCAATGTTAATTGTGCCCCAGAAATAAATTCCTGGCTCCGCCACTGACAATATGGAAAGTTTAATAAAAACATGCATATATTTGGACTGGTCATTGGGAAACCGGGGGGACACCGGCGGGCGGGTTCGCCGGGGAAAAACAAAGAATTTCAATGTTAATTGTGCCCCAGAAATAAATTCCTGGCTCCGCCACTGACAATATGGAAAGTTTAATAAAAACATGCATATATTTGGACTGGTCATTGGGAAACCGGGGGACACCGGCGGGCGGGTTCGCCGGGGAAAAACAAAGAATTTTAGGGATTTGAAGAAAGTAAGGAAGGCATGGCAGGCTTAAGTGATAAAAAATTAAATATTTGTTTTATCCCCTGCTAGTAAAAAATTTTGTATTTGTTGTGGGGTTCTGTCTCAATTGTCAACCACTGCAACCGATGAAAATTTTGCTGACCGGTTTCGGTTGTAAGTTCGGTCGCAATGAGACATAATCTATTTTCGAAACTTTTATTGCGAAAACTCTTTGGGTGGCAAAAATATCCCTAGTCGGCTAGGGCTCACTCAGCTAGGGTTCCAAAAACTAGGGTTTCAGAAAAACGTCACATTTTCTTCTAGTTCCCTCGATTTCTTTCTCTGATCACTAGTATATTATCTTCTTGTTTTGTCTTCACACTATCTGAGCATCATTATGGACCAGGATCTTGCAATGCAATTGAGCGCAATCACTCTCACAGAAGAAGAGTCTGAAGTTATCGAACTTGCCGACGAGGATTTGAACTCGGGATTGGCTGAATGCGGCCGTAGTTTGCTGGGTACTGTTCATGCATATGGGGCTATTAATCATGTGGGCTTCAAGTCCGCCATGGCCCGAGCATGGCGTTGTGGCGATTTCCATATTCAGGGTTTAGAGGATGGGTTTTATCAATTCTTTTTTGGTACATAGGAGGCTGCGGAATTTGTTCTTAATAACGGTCCATGGAGTTTTGACAACCATGTGATTGTTCTCCGGCCATGGAGGCCAGGTTATGTCCCGTTACCGAAGGATTTCGTCTCCGAATACTACTGGATTCATGTGGGGGTCGGGGACAGGATGTTGGCTAGTTTGGAAGTGGCGGCGCGAGTAGCAAAGGGTTTCTGTCACTGTAAGGAGATCCAAGTGTGTGTGGTGGTTGGCGGTAGGGGTGAGAATTTCTTGCGGCTGAGGGTTTTGGTTGACTTAACCAGAGCTCTTCGTCGTTATATCAAGCTGCGTCTCAACGGTGGTGCAGAGCGACTACTGCGCATCCGTTATGAAAGGCTACCAAAGTGTTGTTTTTTCTGTGGAACGGTTGGTCACCGGCATAAGACATGTTCGATGAGGCCACCGGACGTCACTGACATTGGAAAGATGCCTTTTGGAATAAATATGGGAGGGGTCTCGGAGATACCGTTTGAGGTGGTTGTAAGCCACACTGATCCTGCTGCTTATCTCGGGACCCTTGTAGTAGTCACTCAGAGGGATGTGGGTGCTCTGGAGAGTACACGGCAGTTACCGTCATCTGGGGACAAAACTCGGCGTGTGGTACATGTGATCAAGAGGCCCCTTACTGAGAGCTTTGGGGAATCAGAGAAGGGGGCAGGAAAGCGCCTTAAACAAGCAGATATTGCAAGTGATCCTGCGAACTATGGTTTGGATTCGGACACAGTGAAACATGGCCTTTCTTATGGACCAGCGGTGGGGAATGCGATGCATCCCCGCCGACATCAATGAATACTTTATATGGAACTTGCCGAGGTTTGGGGAGTACTCGCGCAATTCGGGACTTGTGCAGTCTTGTTCGGGCTGTGAACCCCAATGTACTTTTTCTTTCTGAAACGTTACTTTATAATTCTGAAATGTCTGTTGTCCGTATTAAATTAGGTTATCGTCATGGTTTGTTTGTTGATCGTGTAAACCGCAGTGGCGGTCTTGCTTTGCTTTGGAACTCTGATATTAATATAACGATTCTTAGCTATTCGCCTGGTCATATTGATTCTTATGTAACTGGTCATATTGATTCTATGGAAACCCTAAGCATGAACTTAGGCATGCATCGTGGACCTTGTTGAAACGCTTATCACGGCTACAAAGTTTACCTTGGCTTGTTCTCGGGGATTTCAATGATATTTTATATAACCATGAGAAAACAGGGTTGGTGCAACGACCCCAGGGTCAAATTAACCATTTTCGGGAGGCTATTTTGGATTCTTCTCTTTATGACCTTGGGTATGAGGGGCCGAAATTTACGTGGAATAACGGGCGGGATGGTGCTCGTACAGTTTATGAGAGACTAGACCGTGGTTTTGTGAATGACACTTGGAAGGATAAATTCCAAACATCTCGGCTTTATGTATTGTCACACGAGGGGTCTGACCACCTACAAAAATTGGTAACATCACAGCAAATGGTCAATGGTCGTTTGTATCGGGGGGGAAACTGCGACGTTTCGAGCCTTTTTGGCTTTGGCATGCAGAGTGTGGGAGGATTTGTGAGGCTAATTGGTCTTTCATGCATGCAAGCTCCGCAGACAATATCATCAAAAGAATTGCTGAGACCCGTGAAGCTTTGCACCAGTGGGGAGCGGAGAGTTTTAAGGGTTTGGCTAGGCAAATTTCGGATGTGGAAGGGAGACTTATGATGATGCGCACACACGGTCTCTTGGTTTTCGCAGAGGAAAAACGCCACATGCATCAGTTAGAAGTGTTACTTGATGATCAAGAAATGTATTGGAAATCACGGTCGCGAGCTGATTGGCTTATGGAGGGTGATCGAAATACAAAATTCTTTCACCATAAAGAAAGTAGCAGGAAAGGGAGAAATGTAATAGCTCGGCTTAAAAAGCCCAATGGCGAGTTTACGACAAATGAGCTTGAAATCCAGCAGGTGGCACTTGAATATTTCAAAGGATTGTTTGCTACTAGTCGATGGCCGAATCACTCACCTTTGGACTCATCTTTGTTAAAAAAAAATGGATCCCGTGGCAGTGGCCCTTCTTGAACAAATGTATACTTTGGCGGACATTACCAAAGCCTTAAAGGAGATGCTAGGTATGAAATCACCTGGCCCAGATGGAATGCATGCATGTTTTCTCCATAAAATGTGGCATGTTTGTGGTAATAGTATCAGCAAAATGGTGTTGGGTATTCTAAATAACGGCAATGATTTAGCACCTCTTAATTATACATACATTGTGCTTATACCTAAAGTAAAGTCTTCTACTTGCATAACGGAATATCGTCCGATAAGCTTATGTAATGTGTTGTACAAGCTTGTCTCTAAAATAGTGGTGAATAGATTGAAGTTGGTGATGGGGAAGGTGATAGATGAGGCTTAGAGTGCATTTCTTAAAGGAAGGCTAATCACTGATAATGCGATTGTAGCTTTCGAACTGTTTCATAATTTGCAGGTCAAGTCTAAGAAAAAGGCGGAGCTCGCTCTCAAGTTGGATATGAGCAAGGCGTTTGATCGTGTGGAATGGGATTATCTGGAGGCTGTAATGGATATTCTTTTCTTTCCGCAGCCACTTATTCGCACCATTATGGCATGCATAAGAACGGTTCGTTTCTCCATTCTCATCAATGGCCAACCGTCTACGGTATTCAGACCTTCCCGGGGGATTCGACAGGGAGATCCGCTCTCCCCTTTCTTGTTTATTCTATGTTCCGAGGGCTTCTCATCCCTCCTTAGGCGTGCGCAAGAATCAAAAGCACTGACTGGGATGCGGATTGGCAGTGCCGGGCCAGAGGTAACACACTTGCTTTTCGCCGATGATAGTATTCTATTTACGCAAGCTACTATGCAGAATATCCTACAAGAATATGAGTACCACTCAGGTCAGTTTATTAATTGCAATAAATCATCAATTTTTTTGGGAAGAATACTTATTTATGTCTTAAGGAAACTGTCTTGATGCAACTTGGGGTGGTGGAGGATGATGGAACGGGGAAGTTTTTAGGGATGCCTTATATTGTGGGTCGGTCAAAAAGTAAAGATTTCTCCTATGTTAAAGATATTGTATGGAAGAAGCTCAATAGGTGGAAGAAAAAGTTTCTTTCGCAAGCTGGGAAGGAAAATTTGTTACGCACGGTGGTCCAAGCGATTCCTACATATGTTATGTCTTGTTTCTTTTTTCCAGAGGAAATCAGGAACGCGATCACATCAATGATGCGAACTTTTTGGTGGGGTGACAATGACGGAAAAAAGGAAAATATGTTGGAAGTCATGGAAAGATATCTGCCGACCGAAGTCTGAGGGCGGGTTGGGGTTGCGAGATTTGGAGGCGTTCAACCTTGCATTATTAGCAAAGCAATCTTGGCGTATAATACAAAACCCGCGAAGTTTGGTAAGTCGAGTACTAAAGGCGAAGTATCATCCGAACACCAATTTTCTCAATGCCACGGCAAAACCACAATCGTCTTATATATGGCGGAGTATAGTCGACGGACAGTACCTGTTGCACTTGGGCTTGAAATGGCATGTGGGGAATGGACAGGGATATTCGAGTTAGGGGTGATAGGTGGCTTCCGACTCCGAATACATTCCGCGTCACTACACAGTGTCCTTCCCCTCCTTCTAATCTATATGTTGCTCAGCTGATTGATGAGCAAAATGCGTGTTGGAATGAGAATGTCATGAAGAAAATTTTTAACAGCCATGACCAGCAAGTCATAAGCACTATACCTATTTGTAGCTCTCTGCCAAGGGACACACTCACCTGGGCTTATCATAAGTCCGGGCGTTACACGGTGAAAACGGGCTACGCGGCTCTTATGGATTACATGTATACTTCGGAGATAGGAGTTGGCACGTCTTCGAACACGGGTATGCGTTCGTTCTGGGACTCAGTATGCCGCTTACAGGTACCGCCCAAGCTCAAGATTTTTGTTTGGCGATGTTGTCATGAGATCCTCCAAACTAATGAAACCATAGCTCGGCGGATCCCCCACAACAGTCCGCTTTGCTCGCGATGTCAGTCTGGTGTAGAAAATGATCTACATATTTTCTTTGAATGCCCATTTTCATTGACAGTTTGGGAGCATATGGAAGGATATGACGGATGGAGGAGGTATAAGGCAGCTAGTCTTATGGATTTTTTTGCGGGATTTTTTCAGCAAAACGACTCAAAAGCTTGCACTGTTTTGGTATTTTTCTTTTGGTTCCTATGGCTGAGACGGAACTCGCATGTATTCCAGGGAAGGGTCACCAAAGAATGGGAAATTGTAAGCCCGAAGGGCGAACGTGTTAGTAGTGCCCTAGGACCATTAGCACATGTTGTGCGTTTTGTTATCTTTTGAGCATGTAATTGAATAGTTAATTTTGCTTTTGATTATCAAATGTGTGATTTGATAGTAAAACTCATTAGCTTATGTAATTACTATTCTAGAAGTCCCTAGTTTTATGTAATGCTTAATTACTATGAAATAAAACTAGTATGATTGTTGATTGATGATCTTGTTTTACTGATCATGTGTAATGGATACAAATCACATCATAGATGCAATATATAGGGATACATTGTATTGGACGTGATCCATCAGAGAAGTAATACTTCATGGTCATAAGTCATAAGTATTACTTCCTCAATACTATTTTAGAATCCTTAGACCTTATGTCTTCATTGATTCTAGTATGAATGGAGCCACATTTTGACTCGACTCGGACGTTACTTGTAACGAGTAATCAATACGACTCGATGATCGGATGTAGTGTCCTATCATAGCTTGAATGTGAGAGACATTGTAAGGAATTTGTCCCTCTATTATTAGAGAGAGATATCCATGGGCCCCTCGATAGGGAAAGACTGTTTAAATGCATGGTCGTGCTCAAATGTATTTGATAAAGTGGTTATCAAATGCTATTTGTCGAAACAGTCTACCTGGAGATCGAGCATAAATATAATTAAGCTTAATAAGGGTGACGACCACCATGCCTTATGCTTAATTAGGATATCGCGAGACAAAGGGATTAAATAGTGGATTGACATTAGGTTCCGTTGTAATTCATTCACTTTGGGTAGTCACAATGTCCTGCTAGGGGCCGCTTGTGACTTATGAACTCACACTACTAACAAGTGTGTTTTCATTGCCATTGTGATATGAACCTACAGGGTCACACGCATAGACGAGCTAACGAGCTTCATGTCCAGATTCAATGAATCTAGAAAGTGTCTAGGTTCATTGTATCTGACATATGTTTTTCTGAAAATAATAAAGTGTTTATTATTCGAATTAGAGATAGGGGCAATTTTGGTATTTAACCGTAGCTGGGATTACGTGGGAGCCATTATCCGATAAAGACTCCCACTACCAGCGGAAGTCTAGGGGACGTGGGATTCAGAGTCTCCCACGCCCTGAGAGAAGTTGAGTAGACATGGGAGTTGTTCTGGGAACCAACTCCCACACTCTATATAACATCTCTTAACCCGAAACCCTAGGCACAAGTTGTGATCAGCCGAAATACCTAGACCAAAAAGAAAAACCGTTTTTCTTTCGGCCTTCCCTTTTTCCTTCTCTAATTCCCGAACTTTAGAGAGACGAAGAGCTAGCAATCACTGCTCGTTTCGTCGCGTGGATACCGGTAGAGGGATATTCCGCAAAGGGAAATCCGGTGGTGGCAAGAAACTGATCAAGAAACGTCATCCTCCATTCAAGAAGTAGCTTCTTGAATCCGAAACATGTAAGTTCTTTATCGCTGTTTTCGGTTCGGTTTCGTATGAGCGGATCCTTCAGGGGAGGACTCATGGGTGTTTGGAACGAGTTTCCGCCCATGAATCCCTTTCAGAACGAACTCGGTTTTTGATAATGGACAAACACTTGATGTTGTGTCTAATGTTTTATATCTTTGTGATAGAATATCGAAACTTATAATGGAAGCTCTAAGTACTTCAATCAAGCCATGATCAAGATTCAAAGTCATATTATTCAAGGCTCATCTTTCAAGATTGAATTGAAGACTTAGGTTTGGTTAGATTAGCTTTGTCATTATAAGTCGTTATCTTATAAGCTCTAACCAATGCTCTCATGAACATAAGTCCTACACTCAAGTCTTGCATGTTTTCATAAACACGTTTTCAAAAGGCTAAAGTTTCAAAATGATTCTCATATGTGTGTTCATATCTCAAAAGCCTTTGATTTCAAAGTATAAGTCTTTTAAAATGGTTTTCCAAATGTTTTTACTTGTTACCTTTTGGGAAAACCTTTTAGACTTCAATAGATTTCAAAACGTGTGAAAAATCAACATCTCTCATACTCAGGAAGTTCGGTCAACCGAGCTCAAGCTCGGATCAACCGAAGAGACACTGAGAGGTTTGATATTTTGGTTCGGTCGACCAAAGAGGGAAGTCGGTCGACCGACCTAGGCTCGGCTCAACCGAGGCTGCTTTCGGTCATCCGAGGTGCTTTGTTCGGTCAACCGAACTCTGCGATTTCTAGCCGTTATATGACCGTTAAAGAGTCGTTTTTCAGCATATTTTGAAATGTATAAATACACCAAAGCTATAGAATGACTCCAAGACTTGCACATACAATATAGATTGATTTCTTATCAAGTCTAAACACCTTCAAAGCAAAAACACTTCATTTCCATGATTTAAATCATTCAAAGGTGTTATTTCAAAAGCAAGACAAAAAGTGAACTTCATATGTTCAAAGAGCTATAATTGATGTACTTCAAAGGTATATATCTTTCACTTAGAAGAGTGAACAACATTGTTTATTTATCCATCTTATTCCCTTTCTTAGTGATTGGGTTAATCTTGTAAAAGTCCTACTTAGTGTGGGCAAGCTCTTAGTGAGTTTTTGTATTGTGGTTGTGTTGGTAAAACTCTTAGTGAGTTAGCCACAAGTGTAAAATCTTCTTGGTGAAGTTGTTGCAAATCCTTGGGTGCCGCTCAAGGTAGTGGATGTAGATTCTGAGTGAATCGAACCACTCTAAATCCTTTGTCTTGTTGTTGGGTTTTGCTTTAGCTTTTGTTCATCTTGTTCAAACTCTCACTAGCATTGAAAATATTGGAAATAGTTTGCAAGATCGATTAAAACCCAATTCACCCCCCCCTCTTGTGTTTTACAATTGGTATCAGAGCCTCGTCTTCATCTTTAGCTTAATCGCTTGAAGAAAAGATTATGGCCGGTAATTCCGCATTAGCTTATCTAGAGGGGTCTTCCACCAATAGACCACCAGTTTTTTATGGAAATAATTATGAGGCTTGGAAAGACCGTTTCAAGATATATGTGTGCTCCATAGATTATTCTTTATGGCATATATTTGAAGAATGTCCTTTTGTACCTATGAAGATGGTGGATGATGTTCAAGTGCCAAAGCCGGACAATGAGTTAAATGAAGTTGAGTCCAAGAAAATGACTCAAAATTATAAGGCAATGAACATTCTTAGTTGTGCCTTGAATCCGGATGAGCACAACCGTGTCCTTGGAAGAAAATCCGCACACTCCATGTGGAAAATGCTTGAAGTTACTCATGAAGGCACAAATCAAGTCAAGGTTGAATTTGCTTGTTAGAGAATTTGAGCTATTCTCCATGAAGCCTAATGAATCTATCAATGAGATGAACTCAAGACTCACCAACATTGTAATTGGGTTGAGGTCAAATGACAAGGAGTATACTTCCGGAGAAATAAATAGGAAGATTCTCAATTCTCTTCCTAAAAGTTGGGAGACAAAAGCTCTTGCCATTGAAGAAGCCAAGGACTTAAAGACATATTCAACGGAGGAACTTATTGGCTCTCTACTCACCTTCGAAATGAAGAAAAGGAAAAATGTTCCTAAAAAGGGTGTTGCTCTTGATTCCATCATTAATCAAGAAAAGGGAGAGAAATTGTTCTTTAAAAAGGACCACATGTGTCTTATGGCATTTGGTAATGAGGTACATCCTTCTCCCTCTATTTCAAATTCTTATGATAATGATGATAATGATGAGGATGATCCTAATGAGCTTTTAATTGATATGTATGATCAATTGAAAAAATGTGCAAAGAAAAACAAAGATATGAAGCTTAAAATTGAATCTTTGCTTGATGAAAGATCTAAGTTGCTTGATGAAAATAAGAAGTTGTGTGATGATGTTAATTGCTTGAAATGTGAAAATGAAAGTCTTATTACTACTTGCAATACATCTTCATTACAATACATAGAAGCTTGTGATAAATTGTCATCTCTTGAAAACAAGCTTGTTGAGTTTGATCACATGAAGAACAAAGTGAAAGACCTTACCTCTCTTGTTGAAAACTTTACTAAAGGTAAGAAAAATCTTAATCAAATTCTTGGCATGCAACGTGCTTCTCATGATAAACATGGTCTTGGTTATATTGCTAATCATGTTGGCTTTGCTAGCTCTTCTCATATACCTAAGAATCATGTTGTGAATGCTAGAACGCCACATAGGGCAAATAGACTTGTTAATCATGTTCACAAATCTTCTAAGCCACATATTTGTTGCACATATTGTGGAAAACATGGTCACACTTGTGATAGATGCCATGTTAAGAAGAAGATTGAAAGGGGAGTTAAAACTATTTGGAAAGTTAAGCGTAATTCAACTAACCCCCATGGACCCAAACAAAAGTGGGTTACCAAAAGTTACTCTTCCCTTGAGTTTATAGGTTCTTATTAGTTAAAGGGAAGCTCCGGCTCTATGATGGTTCAATGTGTATGATTTTGTCACATAACCGGAGAAGTAGAAGTGCTTATCAAAGGAGATGTGTTTAAAGAAGAAATTCAAAAGCACTCCTTTAACACTTGGATTCTCAAAGCTCAAATGTTAATCAATTGGAGAACCAAGTTGCTTAGATGCAAAGAGCAAAGCATCAAGTGACGACAAGAGCCAAAGTGTCAATCCAATATCTTCATCACTTGGTAAGAAAGTAAAGGTATCAAAAGCACCTTCTCTTAACACTTTTATTAATGTGTTTAAGTGTTTTTGGTATATATATATATATATATATATATATATATATATATATATATATATATATATATATATATATATATATATATGCTTGCTCTTACATATGTTGCATCTCACATTCTTGAATTTTATATTATATAGATAACCTTTAGCTTGCTCTTTATTGTCCATGTTTATTTAGCTAAGGTATCTATGAGATGTAGCATATACTACTTGATTGATTCTTGTTTTGTCATGTCCTATTCATTTAAGAATCCTTCTAGTTGTTTTGGTTTTTGATTTGTATGATCCTTATGCATATTTGTGTTACTTGAGATTTTGAGCTAATCATGAAGGACCTTTAAAAAGGTACTATATTTGTTCTCAAGAATTCCATGTAGGTAACAAAGAGTTCTAAGCTTCAAGTAGAAGATATCAACTACAAGGAATGGCACAAATGAGCCAAGACTCCAAGAAAAGAGTCAAATGCAAAGGATTACAAGATTGTAGAGGGTTCATCAAGAAAAGAAAAGTCACCCATCATTGATGACTCTACACTTGTCATGAAAAGAATAGGAGATTGCTTTCATCTCATCAATCAAGGATGAACAACAAAGAAAATGGAGCAATCACATGTCAACCTCTCAATGAGCTTCAAAAGATAATAATGATCATGAAAAAGATCACACAAAAGGCCTCTATGGACTTGATTGATAAAGAAGATCAACCAAAATGGTAAGAAGTCCAAGCTCAAAGAGCATTGAGGTACAATAGCTTAACTCATCCCTTGTTAGTGATCATTGTTTTGTTTTTTATCCTTATGTGCTTGATCTTGATTGCATTTAGGGATGTTGTTTGTGTTTATATTCAAGTCTATAGCATTAATCTTATGTGGTTGATCGTCTAGATGCTTGACTTAGGATGTAAACTGTGTTTGTGGCATTGATTATGCCATGGGTTGTGTCTATTTGAGTGTTTGGAAGTGGCACAACCTAAGGGGGAGTTTTTCAAATATTTTTAACAAATACCTCCCTCAAAATATGTGATGTATGCTCAATTGTTCATATTTTACATCATCACATCACTTGTTGGCTTGCTTTTCATCTTTTATCTCTTATAGCCAACTTGTGTAAGTTATTTTGGAAGTTATATGTGTTATAAATGTTTATTTTTTTTTCAATTGGTTATTTCTTACATTTGGCATCACATATACTCTCCCTTAATAACTATGAGATCATAATCTTTACTTTCATATCTTTTGTGATCTCATTAGAGTTTTTGGTTAGTCTTGCTTCAAGAGTTGTTATACTCATTTAGCTAACCATTAACTTATTAGAGGAATGTTCTCGAATTGTCATCTTACACTTCCTCTAATTCTTTTGGTTGTGATACATGTGCTTAACTTATGAATTCATGGTATCACTTCCACTAGTACTTTGTTAACTATATTTTCAAACATGTTTTACTATTGGTCAATTGGTATCAAACTTGGTTTTATCTCAAATAGCTAACATCGTATGCTTGATAAACGGGGAGATTGTGCTTAAAGGTTATATTCCTTATCTCCTTTGTTTTTAGCTTAGGTTGATATTCTTTTTGAGCCATATATAACCATCTTTTGATTTATGTGTTATTATGGACTCCTTGTTTTTAGAAATCAACCAAGCCTATGAAGGGATTCATGGGCGGAAACACGTTCCAAACACCCATGGATCCTCCCCTGAAGGATCCGCTCATACAAAACTATTCGAAAAAACAGCGGTAAAACTTACAATTTTCGGATTCAAGAAGCTACTTCTTGAATGGAGGATGACGATTCTTGGAAGTTTTCTTTTCACCAACGGAATTCCCTTTACGGAATTTCACTCTACCGGTATCCACGCGACGAAACAAGCAGTGATTGCTAGCTCTTCGTCTTTCTGAAGTTCGGGAATTTAGAGAGAAAAGGGAAAAGTAGAAAGAAAACGTTTTTTCTTTTTCGTTTTGGTATTTCGGCTGAATGACTTAATCACCTAGGGTTTCGGCTAAGAGATGTTATATAGAGTGTGGGAGTCTTTCTGAAGTTCGGGAATTTAGAGATAAAAGGGAAAAGAAGAAAGAAAACGTTTTTTCTTTTTCGTTTTGGTATTTCGGCTGAATGACTTAATCACCTAGGGTTTCGGCTAAGAGATGTTATATAGAGTGTGGGAGTTTGTTCCCAGAACAACTCCCACGTCTACTCAACTTCTCTCAGCTGTGGGAGACTCTGACTCCCACGTCCCCTAGACTTATGCTGGTAGTGGGAGTCTTATCGGATAACAACTCCCACTTAATCCCAGCCATAGTTAAATACCAAAATTGCCCCTATCTCTAATTCGAATAATAAACACTTTATTATTTTCAGAAAAACAAATGTCAGATACAATGAACCTAGACACATTCTAGATTCATTGAATCGGACATGAAGCTTGTTAGCTCGTCTATGCGTGTGACCACTGTAGGTTCATATCACAATGGCAATGAAAACACACTTAGTAGTAGTGTGAGTTCATAAGTCACAAGCGGCCCCTAGCGGGGACATTGTGACTACCCAAGGTGAATGAATTTACAACGGAACCTATTGTCAATCCACTATTTAATCCCTTTGTCTCGCGATATCCTAATTAAGCATAAGGCATGGTGGTCGTCACCCTTATTAAGCTTAATTGTATTTATGCTCGATCTCCGTGTAGATCTGTTTCGACAAATGGCATTTGATAACCACTTTATCAAATACATTTGAGCACGACCATGCATTTAAACAGTCTTTCCCTATCGAGGGGCCCATGGATATCTCTCTCTAATAATAGAGAGGGACAAATTCCTTACAATGTCTCTCACATTCAAGCTATGATAGGATACTACATCCGATCATCGATCGTATTGATTACTCTGTTACAAGTAACGTCCGATCGAGTCAAAACGTGGCTCCATTCATACTAGAATCAATGAAGACATAAGGTCTAAGGATTCTAAAATAGTATTGAGGAAGTAATACTTATGACTTAAGACCATGAAGTATTACTTCTCCCGACGGATCACGTCCCAATACAATGTATCCCTATATATTGCATCTATGATGTGATTTGTATCCATTACACATGATCAGTAAAACGAGATCATCAATCAACAATCATACTAGTTTTATTTCATAGTAATTAAGCATTACATAAAACTAGGGACTTCTAGAATAGTAATTACATAAGCTAATGAGTTTTACTATCAAATCACACATTTGATAATCAAAAGAAAAATTAACTATTCAATTACATGCTCAAAAGATAATAAAACTCACAACATGTGTTAATGGTCCTAGGGCACTACTAACAACCTATTCATAGTCAAGCTTCTCCACAATTTTAATCTTATTCATCTTTACTTTTCGTTAAAAGGCTTTTCAAATATTCTTCAATGAAGAGGAGGAGTAAATGCTTTTCTTATTGGCGCTCTGATATCCCTTTTTGATTTTGACAAAAAGGGGGAGAGTTTTTAGTGTTGCAAATGTGCCAAGCTTATCTCATGCATTAATATTTATATGCTTTAAAGCTTTACTTTTTGCATATTATTCCCATTTGCATCAATGTTTTGTCATCATCAAAAAGGGGGAGATTGTTAGCCCGAAGGGCAAAATATCATATGTTGTTTTGATGATAACAAACCATTGATAGTTCTAATGTTTGTGTGAGCATGTTCTTTATAATAGGATCCTTAGCACTCACATCAACATTGATGAAAATGGTAGGTTAGCTTCTTGGGTAAACTAAAGTATGTTTGTTACACACAAGAAAGCTACATAAATAGGGCTCTTCAAAGAGTCCCTAATGCAATGGCAAAAGAACTTATCGTGCTAGTGCTTATGTCTCTCGTTCCACTCTCGGCTTTATCTTCTAAGCACTAGTCCCGCTCTTATATGTTCTTGTCTTATCTTTTACCTTGCTTCCTTGCACTTAAATTAACCATATTCTATCTAAATGCATCAAAGTTTGCCATAATCAAAAAAGGGGAGATTGTAAGCCCTAAGGGCGAACGAACTCGGTTTTTGATAATGGACAAACACTTGATGTTGTGTCTAATGTTTTATATCTTTGTGATAGAATATCGGAACTTATAATGGAAGCTCTAAGTACTTCAATCAAGCCATGATCAAGATTCAAAGTCATATTATTCAAGGCTCATCTTTCAAGATTGAAGACTTAGGTTTGGTTAGATTAGCTTTGTCATTATAAGTCGTTATCTTATAAGCTCTAACCAATGCTCTCATGAACATAAGTCCTACACTCAAGTCTTGCATGTTTTCATAAACACGTTTTCAAAAGGCTAAAGTTTCAAAATGATTCTCATATGTGTTCATATCTCAAAAGCCTTTGATTTCAAAGTATAAGTCTTTTAAAATGGTTTTCCAGATGTTCTTACTTGTTACCTTTTGGGAAAACCTTTTAGACTTCAATAGATTTCAAAACGTGTGAAAAATCAACATCTCTCATACTCAGGAAGTTCGGTCAACCGAGCTCAAGCTCGGATCAACCGAAGAGACACTGAGAGGTTTGATATTTTGGTTCGGTCGACCAAAGAGGGAAGTCGGTCGACCGACCTAGGCTCGGCTCAACCGAGGCTGCTTTCGGTCATCCGAGGTGCTTTGTTCGGTCAACCGAACTCTGCGATTTCTAGCCGTTATATGACCGTTAAAGAGTCGTTTTTCAGCATATTTTGAAATGTATAAATACACCAAAGCTATAGAATGACTCCAAGACTTGCACATACAATATAGATTGATTTCTTATCAAGTCTAAACACCTTCAAAGCAAAAACACTTCATTTCCATGATTTAAATCATTCAAAGGTGTTATTTCAAAAGCAAGACAAAGAGTGAACTTCATATGTTCAAAGAGCTATAATTGATGTACTTCAAAGGTATATATCTTTCACTTAGAAGAGTGAACAACATTGTTTATTTATCCATCTTATTCCCTTTCTTAGTGATTGGGTTAATCTTGTAAAAGTCCTACTTAGTGTGGGCAAGCTCTTAGTGAGTTTTTGTATTGTGGTTGTGTTGGTAAAACTCTTAGTGAGTTAGCCACAAGTGTAAAATCTTCTTGGTGAAGTTGTTGCAAATCCTTGGGTGCCGCTCAAGGTAGTGGATGTAGATTCTGAGTGAATCGAACCACTCTAAATCCTTTGTCTTGTTGTTGGGTTTTGCTTTAGCTTTTGTTCATCTTGTTCAAACTCTCACTAGCATTGAAAAGATTGGAAATAGTTTTCAAGATCGATTAAAACCCAATTCACCCCCCCCCCTCTTGTGTTTTACAGAAATAGCTCGTCAAGTACATGCTTCTGCAGATGAATACAGCTCTAAGGTCTCACTGTCCTCGGTTGGGCAGATGGTGCAGGAGGGTGATCGGCGATGGATTCCACCGCGTAATGAGGAGTATAAGCTCAACTGTGATGCCTCGTGGACAACGCTTATGGCTGGTACTAGAGCAGTGATACGGAATTGTCGAGGTGAAGTGTTGGGAAGTATGTCGTGTCCTTTGCGCCATACCATCACTCCGCTGCAGGCAGAGCTCCTGGCGATTTTGGAGGGCATCCGCTTTGCAAAGGACTTTGTCCATGCACCCTTGATCGTGGAAACGGATTCTCTGGAATCTGTGAGTCACTTGAGTATGGTCGAAGAGGATCTATCTGCTGTGGGTCACATTGTGACACTTATCAAAGGAGAACTTTTAGATTTTTCTTCTTTTAGTATTCGGCATGTTCGTCGTGATAATAATGTAGTAGCACATTTGTTAGCACGTTATGGTACCTCACTCGAGAATGTTTGCACGTTTACAGAGAGTGTACCAGTTTCTTGTATGGCTGCTGTTTTATCCGATATTCAATAAAACAGTTCTTTTACCCCTAAAAAAAAAAACTTTTATCGCAAAAATTTTTATAGGTTAGTCCCGAGATGGTTTTTCAGTCTATAATATATCTATACGATTAACATTACATAAAATAATATATAAATAGTTGTTTAGATTATTAAACTATTTACGCTTTTTTGTTTTGGGCACTCAACTATTTGTTTGGCTAATTATATTACCCTAGTATTTATGTGTAGCTGAAAATAAATAGCCACCAGCTTTTGTGGTGGTTTCCGGCTAAATTAGACGCGTGTCAGGCATGTAGCCAATAATCCAGAGGTAAAAATGGAAGTACACACTAACCTCACTCCTTGCAAACGCTTTGCTTGTTACTGTTTGAGCCTTGAAAAATAAATAGATAGGTTTATTTTGACCCACTGATATTTTGATACACTAACTTCAATTTTTGCCCATGGATTATTGGCCACATACACGACACGTGTCTAATTTGGCCAGAAACTACAACAAAAGCAGTGGCGATTTATTCCCAGTCACGCTTAAATACTAGGGTTGATATAATTAGCCAAAAAAATAGTTGAGTGTTCAAAACAGCAAAGTGTAAATAGTTTAGTGACCTAAATAGCTATTTACTCTTTTATATAAAAATATAAATGTATAGAATATATATAAACTTTATGTATGATACTTAACTATAGATATGCATAGCCATAGTGAATGGAATAAGATGCTAAAGTATATATAGTATATACGTAAGCCCAATTAGGTGTCAAGATGACGAAAAAAGGGATTGATAGTCTTGCAAATGTATCCTTAAGTCTTTAATTATAAGTTAAGAGTTGAAAATTTTACAGTTTATCTTCAAAATTCAAATTATAATCAAATGCAACTTCGTTATAGTCAGATATAGTATTTGAATGTTCGTTTCAACACTTTTATTGCAAAGATTTCCTCGAATAAATAAGTTCTCAATTGTATAAAACGGTCTTTGTAGTAAAAAGTTATAGTTGTTGTATACGTTTTGAGTTCGATTTGTAATTTAAAATATTCAATTACAAACTTTTAAAGTCAATTTGTAATTTTTTAAAAACTTAAGGGTTAATTTATAAGTTTTATAATTTCTGGTCATTTTATTTTTTAGGGACTTAGGGTTGCAAAATTTAGGATCTAGTAACCGAACCGACTAATAGTCCCTAACCTTGCAACCAACATAGCTACCGATACAAGTTCGGTAACAAGTCGATTGCACTTGGATCGCACCTCTGTCACTCATCTTTTGGCAGTCCAACTCTGTGACCAGCTAACTAAGGAGACCGAATTCTCGATCGCAATTCCACTAGGACATGTGTCTATTTTTTGGTTTTTTATTTTTATTTTGACAGGGGTAAGGAATTTTGATGATTAGGACGGAGTGTTGAACCTTCAACCCATGGTTGTTAAAAACGCGAGTCAACATGTAGAAACGTACGTTTCTACGATTCTACGGAGGCAAAACGTGTTGAATCGTGAGTAGAATCATAATCTGGTAGAAACGGGGTAGAAACGTTGACTCGTATCGTAAAAAAGTAGAATCGTACGTTTCTACCGTTTCTACCGATTCTACAAAAAAAGCTCTTTTCTTGACTGAATTGACCTCCAAACTTCGTCTTGTCCAGGTCTATTTTTGTCATTACCTTCATAATCATCTTCTTTTTCTGATGATGATGATGAAATGGCACAAGTTCCTCAGATGAAGCAATCTTTTTCATGGGATGGAAACCATTTTGTGCTAACCATTTCTTTGAGGACATATCAGCTGAAAGGGTTCTTCTCAAAGAAGCTTCTTTGTTTCTCATCATCTCACAATTATCTGATCCAAGAATCGACACTATGCCTTGCTTTTGATGATCCTTTGCTGTAACTGACATCTTCAAAGATCACAATGATTTTTCTTTTTTCTCTACAAGAAAACAAAAAATTAAACCATTATTACCAAACAAATTTGTGAATCTTCAAAAACTTGTGAAACTATGTTTAATAATTTTTTTTTTTCATATGTTTAGATCATATGATATGATTTATATGTTAATTATTGTTATATATATATAAAAAAATATATATTAATTTCTCGATACGATTTTACGATTTTTTTACGATTCACGAGTTTACGATTTTTCACCCCTCCATCAAGTCTACGTAAAATCGCGAGTTTAACAACCTTGCTTCAACCAATGAGTTGAAGTCCGAGGTTAGCTCCACTGGTCCAGACCTCCTGGACCACACTACTAGGACATGTGTCTTAAACGGTGCATTATTAATTTGGGTTTGAGACTCAAACCTAGATCTAAGTTTGGATTTTGGCGGGAGAGGCTAAAAAGTGGGCGGGAAATATTCAAATTCAAATTTTTTTCTTCAAATAATCGTAAAAATTCAAATTTTGGCCTCTAAAATTGGCGGGAGATGTTCAAATTCCAAATTTTTGAGAAAAAAATTTGGAATTGAACGATTATTTGGAAAAAAAATTTGAATTTGAATATTTTCCGCCCACTTTTTAGCCTCTCCCGCCAAAATCCAAACCTAGATCTAGGTTTGAGTCTCAAACCCAAACCCAATCCAAATAGACCCTTAGTAAAAGGAAATAGCAAGGTGAAACACAGAGAAAGGGTCCATAGAAGGTCATTTTAGCGCCTTCTTCATGTTATTGCCACGTCTGCATGGGCGAAGTTTCCGTTCCGAAATTTTTAAAAATACTACTATTTATCGAAATTTTATATGTATTTTGAAATTTTTTATCAGTTTCTCCCCCCAAAAATTTTCTTTTGCCTTTTTTATTGCCCCCAAAATTTTTTTGCCGTTTCTATCACTTGAGTTCTGTAGTTCTACATACTATTACAGTTTTGCCCCAAACACCAAATTCATGACTTCTTCCCTACACGTCTGCATGAGAAAGATAACGTCAGTTGTATCCCGGAATTTACATTTAAATAGTTGTCTCTGTTTAACCTCAAAGCTTCACTTTTCAATCTCCACCATAAACCATTTTAGCCATTCACAGCTATATGGAGAAGAAATCACACGCCGAAAGCTCATTCAGCTACTTCAAGAATCCAATAAACTTCACTCACTCACCACAACAAAGGCTTTTCATGCACTCGCCATTACTCTGGGATCGGACCCCTCACAGCCCATCTTCCCCTACAACAGTATCATGTCTCGATAAGCAGCAATTGGGGAAGTTTTGACTGCTCACAAAGTGTTTGACGTGATGCCTGAACGAAATATTGTTTCGTATAATACTATGACAAAGGCTTACTGTGGTGCTGGAGCTTTAGGGGAGGCTTGGAAGTTGTTTTCTGAGATGCGGGACTGTGGATTTAAGCCGACAGAGTTCACTTTTGGCGGATTTTATCTTGTACTTCGATGGCTCTTGTTCAAGGATTTCAATTGCTTGCACTGATTCTCAAGTGCGGATTTTTTTCATACAGATGCTTTTGTTGGAACTGCACTGTTGGGTATGCTTGGGAACCACGGATGCTTAGATGAAGTCCTTCGTGTCCTTGAGGAAATGCCTAAAAAGAACTTGGTGGCCTGGAATAGTTTGATATCTTTGTTTGGGCAGCTGGGATTTGTTGAAGATTCTATTTTAGTATTTAATGAGCTCATGAGGTGTGGAATCGCGTTATCTGAGTCCACCTTTGTTGGTGTTTTGTCTGGTCTTACGGGGGAACTTGACTTGGACCTGGGAGAACAAGTACATAGTTTGGTGGTGAAGTATGGCTTAGATGGCTCTGTTTTAGTTTCTAATTCGTTGATCAATATGTATGCCAAATGCACAGATATTGAATCGGCAGAGAGAATGTTTGACGGGGTTCCTAATATTAAGGATATTATTTCTTGGAATACTGTCATTGGAGCAATGGAAAAAGGTGATAGACAAGAGAAAGCATTTGAAACTTTTTTAATCATGTGTGACAAATGAATCTTGCCTAATCAGACAACATTTGTAAGTGTCCTTACTTCCTGTTCTAGTCTGAAGTTCCCATCATATGGAGAATATATTCATGCTAAGACAATCAAGACAAATTTGGATTCTGATGTATATGTGGGTAGTGCTTTGATTGATTTTTATGCTAAATGTGGTAAATTAGAATATGCACATATTTGTTTTGTCAGAATAGCTCAGAAGAACGTTGCGTCATGGAATTCTTTGATAGCAGGGTATTCAAATAGGGGCTCGTCTGTTTCCCTCTTGCTGCTGCGAGATATGATTCGCTTGTGTTACTGTCCAAATGAGTTCTCATTTTCTGCTACTCTCAAGTCATGTTGCGCTCTAGAAGCCGAACAAATTCATTGTTTGATGATGAAGCTGGGTTACCAGAATAATGAGTATGTATGGAGCTCACTTATCCCCTTGTATGCCAAAAATGGTCAAATAGCTGATGCCTTAGCCTTTGTACAGCCTGACAATACTCCACTTCCTGTTGTTCTGTGTAATGTGATTACTGGAGTTTACAATAGAACTGGACAATATGAGAAGACTCAAGAACTATTCTCTGCGCTTGAAGAACCTGATATTGTTTCTTGGAATATTTTAATTGCTGCTTGCTCCCGAAACAGTGATTATGAAGAAGCTTTTGAACTTTTTTTATCATATGCGGAGAACTTCAAGCAGACCTGACAATTATACTTATGTCAGCCTTTTCAGTGCTTGCATCAAACTCCGCAACCTTGCTTTGGGTAGCTCTCTTCATGGTCTCACTCTTAAAACTCATTTTACACGTTGTGATACATTTCTCTGTAATGTAGTGATGGATACGTATGCCAAATGTGGGAGCCTTCAGAGTTCAATTAAGATCTTTAATGAAATGAAAAGTAGGAATGCTATTCCGTGGACTGTCATTATTTCTGCACATGGTTTACATGGCTGTCCTCGTGAAGCACTTCAAAATTTTAAAGGATGCAGATGGAAGGGTTCAAGCCAGACAATGTTACTTTTCTCGCCATTCTTTCTGCATGTAGGCATGTTGGATTGGTAAAGAAGGGGATGGTATTATTTAAGCAAATGAGCAAATGAAATCTAATTACAAAATTGAACCAGAAATGGACCACTATGTCCTGGTTGTTGACTTACTGGCTAGATATGGCCATCTTACGGAAGCTGAAGAACTGATAAATCAGATGCCTTTTCCTCCAAATGCCCTCGTCTGGCGTAGTTTTTTGAAGGGCTGTAGAAGAAAAAGATCCATACATTCAGCTCCTGCCATCTATACTGAGGTAATCCATTGAGATTAACCTTTAACATGCTTCAGCCCTGACATACAAAGTAATGAGCTGTTTCCATGTAATGATTACTTCCTTAAGCATAGCTTGACTGAAGATAGCTGCAATCTTGATGATGCCGAAACTCCCACTTTTCTTAATCCCAGTAAGATGCTTTTTCTTGATTTTTGTTCATTGAAAGACTACTTTTTAAGGTTTTTGAAATGCTGTTTCAATGTTTTATGATGTAGTCTGTTTTTCTGTTCTTGACTTTTTGTTCTAATTTCAGTTGCATATAATATATATATATATATATAAAAGACAAAGGAATCTCAGCATTCAGCCAATAATATTTTGGTTAAATAGTAGAGTTTGGGTTGGTTTTGGACCCTAAAATTTCCAGTCCGGTTCCTATGTGGAACAGGGTAAATTCCGCACCGTGCGGAACAATTTGGGCCGTCGGATGGTAGTTTTAACGGTCCAGATTTGGAGAGAGAAAATTTACGGATGGACTAAAAAATAAAAAAATAAAAAAATAAAAACTTTTTTCTCTCCAAATATAGACCGTTCAAATCTATCATCTGACGGCCCAGATTGTTTCTATGACGGTGCGGAACAATTCCTGTTCCGCATAGGAGCCGGAGCGTAAAATTTCATGTCACTTCTGTTCCTTGTTTTTTTATGTTGTATTATTGTTCTAGTGTGTGTCTTGTTTGGCTTGGCGTGTTGTGGTTTAATGAGTAGGTTTGGGCATGTCTTGTTAGTGCCATCACTTGGCTAGGAACCGAAAGCCTTTTATACAGTAGTTGCTCAGTGATATATTACAACAACAGAACCTTAATCCCAAGTAATTGGGGTCGGCTACTTACTCAGTGATATATTCTTGAATCTGTAATTGGGGTCGGCTACTTACTCAGTGATATATTCTTGAATCTAAATTCAAATGCTTTCTGATACAGTTCGCCTACTCTATTCTTCATGTACCGGAAAAGTTTATGACTTCTTTGAGTTGTGTAAACAGCTCAACTGATAGTGGCACTAATGCAACATGTGCAGCTACAAACAGAGCTAGGACCAGATTCTGCAGTTTCCTATAGCAGCTACTATATGGCATTTAAACAGAAATGGGGCTTTGATTGCTGTAAACTTAAGAGCACCATAATAGGGTTTGAAATTGAAGAAGCATGAAGGATCAGTATGAAGGAATTTGATAGATTTATGATATTTTTTATGTAATTAATTTTATTCATGGTATTACAATGTAGCTTTGTAGGATTAAACCAAATTTAGTATATTAATTAATGTTGTATTAGTTTAATTGGTGTGATATTTATTATGTGTAGTTGGTTATTGTTGGTTGGTAAGATGTGGTTGAGAAGTAGTTATTTACTTTGACCAACATAGTGGCCAATGTGCCTATAAATAGAGCACTAGTTTTCCATTTATAATACACCAACATCAATAGAAAACATCAGAAGCATTTGCTTCAATTGGTGCCGCCTCCTTTCACTCTTTATTTCTAAGCTTCTCATTTGTTATTGAGGAAAGCATTTAAGCTTGTTTGTCTTCTGACTTTGCTGCTTAAGCTGATAGTCTTGATTTCAATATATTCCATTTGCCTTATAAATTTCTATCCTGTTTTGTTTCTCTCCAAAATATATTACTGTGTGATCATTTTAAAAGTCTTCAAATTGGTATCAGAGCTGAAGGTTGGACTGACCTTGGTAGGGTTGACTGTTTCTGGTAAAACATCTGTTTTTGTGACAGAAACATCTGTTTCTGGTCTGGGATAAAACACCTATTTTTGTAACTATTGCACCTGTCTTTTTTAACTGTTACACCTGTTTTTGTAACGGGAACACCTGATTTTGCGCTGTTTAATTTTGCGCTGTTTTTGTGTGATGGATCCCCGAGCTTTGTGTGCATGTGATTTTTTTGTATTTGATGGAAAGAAAGATTTTGATATGTGGAGAAAACATATGCAAAATTTCTTCCAAGTTCTTGGAGTTTGAAAAATTATTGAGGAAGGTTATGAAGAACCTCCTCCGGATACTCCATTAACAAATGCACAGGAGAAGAAACAACAATTTGATGTGATTGCAAGACATCATTTGTGCAATCGGGTGCCATTAGATGTGGCAAGGAAATTTGTCCATGCTAATACTGCAAAGGAGATATGGACTATTTTGGTAAATTATTGAGGAAGGTTATGAAGAACCTCCTCCGGATACTCCATTAACAAATGCACAGGAGAAGAAACAACAATTTGATGCGATTGCAAGACATCGTTTGTGCAATCGGGTGTCATTAGATGTGGCAAGGAAATTTGTCCATGCTAATACTGCAAAGGAGATATGGACTATTTTGGTAAATTCCAACAAAGGGAATAACGATGTGAAGCGTGTCAGATTACAAGCTTTGAGAAAGGATTATGAGTTGGCACTCATGAAATCAACTGAGTCAATTAAAGATTATATTGGCAAAATTCAGATTTTGGCCAATGATATGAGATCAAATGGTGAGACATTGAAAGAGTCTCAAGTTGTTGAGAAAATATTGCGGTCCATTAGTTCCAAATTTCATACCAAAAATACTGTTTTGGAAGCTACAAAGGACTTAGAAAAATTGACAGTTGATGAGTTGGAAGGAGAACTATTTTCCTATGAATTGTCTTTGGATCAACAGAATGTTCAAAGTGTACCTAAGGAAAAAGCATTGCAAGCTCAAGTGGAGGTGAAAAATGAGAGACTTGGATTTTCATATCAGGTTGAATCAAGTCAGCAAGGCGCTCAGAATTTTCGCGGTAGAGGTCGAGGAAATTTCAGAGGCAACAACAGAGGCAGAGGAAATTTCAGAGGACGTGGTAGAGGTAAATTTAATTATCAGCAAAATTACCAACAGTCTAATAATTCATATCAGAGAATGGATAAATCAAAAATTCAGTGTTACTTTTGCCAAAAATATGGTCATATGGAAAAAGACTGTTTTGTTAAAAAAGGTCAGTTTGGACAGCCACAAGCAAAATTTGCTGAAACAAATATTGATGGTTCTGAGACTTTATTATTTGCTTCCTCTGGTAATGGTGAAACTAAAAGTAATATTTGATTTTTGGATTCTGGTTGTAGTAATCATATGTGTGGAGATAAACACATGTTTACAGATTTGAATACATCTGTTCAGACTATTGTAAAATTTTGAAATAAGGAACGTGTAGCAGTTACAGGAAAAGGAAAAATTGCCACTTTGAAGGATGAATCTTCTAGCTTTATTTCTGATGTTCTGTATGTTCCCAGTCTTGGCCATAATTTGTTGAGTGTTGGACAGCTAGATACGAAGGGGTACAATATCAATTTCTGTGATCTAACTTGCACAATCAGTGATCCTGTTAAGAGGCTAATTGCAAAGGTAAAAATGACTAATAACCGTTTATATCCTTTGAATATCAACTATGGTGGTTTACCTTGCTTTAGTACTGCTGTATTTGATGATCATTGGCTGTGGCATATGCGGTTTGGACATTTGAATTTTTCTAGCTTCAATTTGCTTGCCAAGAAAAATTTAGTTGTGAGACTACCTTCTCTTGATTTTGATGATAGAAAATGTGAGTTATGCATTGTTGGGAAAAAGCATAGAGATTCATTTCCTAAGGATAGAGCTTGGAGAGCATATACACCATTGCAGTTAATTCATTCTGATTTGTGTTCGTGGAAGTTCCTTCTATTGGTGGTAAAAAGTATTTCATTACTTTTATTGATGATTTCAGCAGGAAGACTTGGGTTTATTTTCTGCGAAATAAATCTGAGGCATGTGATGTGTTTCAAAGTTTATGTTGAGAAACAAAGTGGCTATGTGATTAAGACTAGGGCTGTTAACGAGCTGAACCGAGCCGATTTTGGGCCAAATCGGTTCGGGTCGTTAAGAAAACCGAATCGCTCGTTAATCGGTTCGTTAGTCAACCGATTCGGTTGTTCAATTCGTAATCGGTTCGAAATAAAATCGTACAAAATCGGTTCGTTAATCGAACCGTATCAAATCGCTAAAAACCGGTTCGCTAATCGGATCGAAAATCGTAATTCGCATAAAATCGTAATTCGCATTAAATCGTAATTCAAATCGTTAATCGGATCATACTATTACAAAACAGTGAAAACACTCCCAAATAACTTGAGCTTATCATTTCTACCATCAAGTATTTGAAACACAACCATATTATCATATTTCTAGCAAAAGAGATGATCAAGTTAACAAAGACAATAAATTCTTGAAGGTTGAAGGCTTGATCAACATCATAATCCATAAGTCAAGTATTTGAAGTAGCTCCAGATTCCCCCTACAAATAAAAGTGAAAATTTTAGTATAACAAATTCACACTAAACAAAATACCCATGAAATTAGAGCTTATACCAATGTTAATTTTGAGAAATCATACTCCAACTTCTCTTCTTCTACTTCCAGCTGCTAGTTCACAAATCACAAGTTTAAAAATGTTTAGAAAGAACAAAAACATATGTATGTAACATTATGAAATAAAAGAAGGATAAAGAAAATAAATGAACATACAACATTTGTTCCTTTCCCCTTGCCCTTCTTGATTCCATATAATTCTTTCACCCAATCGCTTCCACAGAGTAACATCTCAACAGTAGAAACTTTCATTGACGCTCTCTTCGGATCAATAATCCTCCTCCCCGCACTAAAAGTTGATTCTGAAGCTACAGTTGTCACAGGAATCGAAAGAACATCCTTAGCCAACTTACTAAGGATGGGATACTTTGCTTCATTAACCATCCACCACTGCAACACATCAAACTTTACATCCGATGACACTTTAAAGACTTTCTCCTCAATATAATAATCCAAATCAGACCTGGAATTATCATTTACATTGACAGTGTCGAGGTACATCTCATAGCTTCTTTTTCCCTTTCCCTTTCCAAATTCAGAATTACGTCCGACAGTTCTATCAAAATTTTGCACCCCAATGTCTGGTTTCTTGTATACTTTTTCATACTCTTTAAACAAACACAATATCTTATTTAAGAGCATATCCTTATTTTTTGTAGCATCTTCGCCGTACATGTGAGGATAAACCCATTTGATGAAAACCATTTTGTACCTAAAAGTTTCATGAGAAATGAGAGAACAGCATATACAAGCAAACTTGTTTCTACTAGTTGAATACTAGCAAAACATATACTACCTTGGATCAAGACAAATGTGATAGTTATTTACCTTGGATCAAGAAA
The DNA here is from genome assembly GCA_026122235.1 of Vinca minor. Classification (NCBI taxonomy): domain Eukaryota; kingdom Viridiplantae; phylum Streptophyta; class Magnoliopsida; order Gentianales; family Apocynaceae; genus Vinca; species Vinca minor. The sequence continues at coordinate 275,546 of JAOCZM010000253.1, forward strand.
AGCTCCAATCGATAATAAGATATCACATTGAGACCAATATTTGTCGTACTTCAAATCTTGAGCCATCGTTTGCAAATGCGGCTTATCTGATTGAATGTTTCTTTCAAGTATTTGTTTGACTCTCCAAAGCTCAGATAAAAATAAGTTAACAGTAGGATAATGACTACCACTAATGATGTCAGTGATATCCGCAAATACTTCCAAGAAGTCACACATGTCAACGACATTCTCCCAATCAGCTTCAGTTGGCAAATAATGAACAAATGATGTATTAACCTCCGCATATCTTGGCCACACAGTCCTATAGAAACAAGCAGTGGACAACATGAACCATGTTGAGTTCCATCTTGTTTTTGTATCCAATACTTGTAGCCTGCCTTCAAGCTCTAACAAGTTGACAATCTTTCCAAACTCTTTACATCTAGCTTCAGAATTCAATAAATATTTCACACCACTTCTTATCTTGTCTACAACCTTTTTTATGACATCGAGACCATCTTGAACCAACAAATTTAGTATGTGAGCACAACATCGCACATGAAACAACTGACCATCTAGTACTAGCTTTTTCTTACTTGTAAAATCTGATTTCAACCTTGCGATGCATTTGTCGTTTGCTGATGCATTATCGACAGTAATAGAGACCACCTTATCCTTTATGCGCCAATCCTCCATGACCTAAATCAACGTTCTAGCAATTACCTCTCCACTATGAGGTGGAGGGACATTCATGAAAGCTAAAACTCTCTTATGAAGTTGCCATTTTGAGTCAATAAAGTGTCCTGTAACAACCATGTAACCAATCCTCTGTTCCCCGGACCACCACAAATCGGTCGTCAAACCAATCCTATTCACCCTTGTCATCACTTCTTTCATCCTCTCTTTCTCACCAAGATAAAAGGATTCACAGTCCGTCTTCGCAGTATGCCTAGTTATTCTTATATACCATGGATAGATTTCTTTCAAAAATTTGTTGAAGATGACACCTTCCATTATGGAAAATGGAAATTCATGCCCGAGTATCATATGGGCAGCCAACTCCCTCACTTTAGCATGATTATATTTCCAAGTCTCAAGACTTGGAACATTATCATCATCACCAACTGTACTTATATTAATCTTTGTTTGTTTTGATGTAGTTTTTTGTCCAAGCTTCCTTTTGAGACAATTTTCCACATGAGTTTTTGCAGTTGTTGTACTATGGCTTTTCTTATCAACTGCAAATACAGCCCCACACAAGTTGCATCGCCTTTTCGAATTTCCATCAGGAAGAGTAATAATAGTCATCTGTTTGTGGATAATTGATGTCTTTACACGACCACGCCTCCCATATGCATTCTTTAACGGGTCATCTTGTGAATCATTCTGAGATTGTCCCACTCCGGTGGATGCTCCTGCTGCATTTGATCCTTCAGTTTGGCCACCAGAGGCAAAATGACCACCAGCAACTAAATCCAAATCTTCTCCCTTCTCATATTCTCCAATGGTCTCATCATCATCATCCGTTTGCATAAATGAGTCTTGTGAAGTCATAGGAGTCACTGAAGAATCTTCAAATGACATAACTCAAGAATTGTTTTCTAATAAACTATTATTAATGAAATATGAATAACATAGAACATGAAAATATATAATCAATAATTATTACAACCTATTTACAGATTTACAGATTTATTGAGTCTAAAATAGGTATTAAATATAAGTCTTTAATTATCAAATTGCATATATAATACCATTTTGAACCTAACAAAAACACTAATATAATATGAATTAACTACATCATTAAACAATTACCCATTCAATCAAAAAAAGGCAATAAATAAAAAATGCAATAAACATGTACTATGGCTTTTCTTATCAACTGCAAAAAAATGTATACAAAGCTACAAAACCCATCTTTGATAGGTTCAAGATTCTAAATTTATCAACAACTAACTAAGATAAATGAAATAAAAATAGCAAAATTCATTTCTTATTAGAAAAAAAAAAGATAAATTCGTGCAAGGATGATGAGATGAACCATACAAATCTTTAGGAGATGTGATGAGAAGCAAACGGAAGGAATTAGAGGCAAACTCTCTGAGCAAACGGCGGAGAAAACTCTCTAAAAGAGTAAGAGACTTAGGCAGATTAGGTCTTTTGAGTTTTGAGTGTTAGTGTATTAAAGTAGACTTAGGAACTTAAGGATCTGTTTGGTACCAATGGTAATTGGTAGGTAGAGAATATTATTAACGATTTAACGAGCGATTAACGAGCGATTTAAAACGATTTACGATCTATTTTACCGAATCGTAACCGGTTCGTTAACGAACCGAGCGATTTAACGAACCGATTTGCGAGCGATTTGCGAGTTGATCGGCTCGCTAACAGCCCTAATTAAGACTTTGAGAACTGGCAGAGGAACTGAGTATCTTGTTTGTGATGATTTTCTAAGAAAACATGGAATTAGACATCAAATGACTGACAGGTATACTCCGCAATAGAATGGTGTAGCAGAGAGGAAAAACAGAACTGTGATGGATATGGTAAGGTCCATGATGAATGCTAAGAATATGCATGAAAATTTTTGGGCAGAGCCTGTTGCTTGTACTGTTTATGTTTTGAACAAGTGTCCTACAATGAGTAATGATGGAAAAACTCCACAAGGGTTGTGCACTAGTAAAAAGCCAAATATCAGTCATTTGAAATTTTTTGGTTGTGTTGCTTATGCACATGTTCCGGATCCTCAAAGAAAGAAATTGGATGATAAGGCAGAAAAATGTGTGTTCATTGGTTATAGTCACGAGACCAAAGGGTACAAGTTGTACAATCCGGATACTCAAAAGGTAATTGTCAGCAAAGATGTTACTTTTGATGAGAAATCTGCATGGGATTGGTCTGGTAAGAAACCTGTTGTGCCAGTTTCATCTTCATATATCTCAGTACAATTACCTTCAGAAAGGTCACCAACTATTCAGTGTGATAAAGAACAGATTGAGCAATCAGTTCATGTGCAGTCCATTTCTGCATCGTCTTCAAGTCGCCCTCATAGGGAGACTCAAATGCCTGCTCGTTTGAAGGACTGTGTTACCGGTTCTGATTTATCTGATGAAGATATTGTGAACTTTGCCTTATTTGCAGATTGTGATCCTGTTACTTTTGAGGATGCTGCTAAAGATGATGATTGGATTAAAGCAATGGATGATGAGATTCATGCCATTGAGAAAAATGATACTTGGGAGTTGACTTCACTTCCTCATGGTAAAAAAGCTATTGGTGTTAAATGGGTTTATAAGACTAAGTATAAATCCTCTGGTGTGGTCGATCGTCTCAAAGCACGATTGGTAGCTAAAGGCTATAAGCAACAAGCTGGTATTGATTATTTTTAAGTATTTGCACCTGTTGCCAAACTTGATACAGTTCGTATTGATTATTTCACTTGCTGCTAATAATTCTTGGTCCATTTATCAAATGGATGTTAAATCTGTTTTCTTAAATGGTGTGTTAGAAGAAGAAGTCTATGTTGAGCAACCTGCAGGTTATATCATGAAAAATCAGGAAAATAAGGTTTACAGACTAAAGAAAGTTTTGTATGGTTTGAAGCAAGCACCGAGAGCTTGGTACACTCACATTGATTCTTATTTTCTCAGTCATGGTTTTGATAGATGTCCTTATGAACATACTCTATATGTGAAGTCTAATGCTGACGGTGATATTCTTATTGTATGTTTGTATGTTGATGATCTTATATTCACTGGAAACAATCCCAATTTGATTTCTGAATTCAGGGAGGCTATGATTAATCATTTTGAGATGACAAATTTGGGATTGATGTCTTACTTCCTTGGTGTGGAGGTTAATCAGTTTGATGGAGGAATTTTTATTTCTCAGAGAAAATATGCAGGTGATATTTTTAAGAAGTTTAAGATGGATTCTGCTAATCCTATCATGACCCCTGTTGAAGAAAAGTTGAAGTTGTCAATAGATGGCACTGGGGAATTAGTAGATGCTACTAATTTCAGAAGATTGGTTGGAAGTCTGCGATACTTGACTTCTACGAAGCTTGATATCACTTATGGTGTGGGTTTGATCAGCAGATTTATGGAATCCCCTCGTCAATCTCATTTGCAAGCTGTAAAGAAAATTTTGAGATATGTTATAGGTACGTAATTTGATGGTATACTTTATTCGCGTACTGATGATTTTGGTCTTTTGGGATATACTGATAGTGATTGGGTCGGTGATATTGTGAAGTATAAGAGTACTTCTGGATATGCATTTTATTTGGGTTCTGGTGTTTTTTCGTGTTCTTCAAAGAAACAGCAAGTTGTAGCACTTTCTACAGCAGAGGCTGAATACATGGCAGCAACAAACTGTACTACTCAAGCAGTTTGGTTGAGGCGAATTCTTGATTTTCTGAAGCATCAGCAGGTTAAGCCTACAACAATTTTGTGTGATAATAAATCTGCTATTGACTTGACCAAGAACCCGGTGCTACATGGTCGTAGCAAGCATATCAACATAAAGTATCATTTCATTCGTGAATTTGTTCAGGACAAAGAGATTGTTGTTGAATATTGTCCTACAGAAGAACAAGTTGCAGACATTTTTCACTAAACCATTGAAATCTGAGTTATTTTGGAAGCTGAAGAAGATGCTTGGCATGATCAAGTTTGAAGAACTTGGTTTAAGGGAAGCAATGTAGGATTAAACCAAATTTAGTATATTAATTAATGGTGTATTAGTTTAATTGGTGTGATATTTATTATGTGTAGTTGGTTGTTGTTGGTGGGTAAGATGTGGTTGGGAAGTAGCTATTTACTTTGACCAACATAGTGGCCAATGTGCCTATAAATAGAGCACTAGTTTTCCATTTATAATACACCAACATCAATAGAAAACATCATAAGCATTTGCTTCAATTGGTGCCGCCTCCTTTCTCTCTTTATTTCTAAGCTTCTCATTTGTTATTGAGGAAAGCATTTAAGCTTGTTTGTCTTCTGACTTTGCTGCTTAAGCTGATAGGCTTGATTTCAATATATTCCATTTGCCTTATAAATTTATGTCTTGTTTTGTTTCTCTCCAAAATATATTATTGTGGGATCATTTTAAAAGTTTTCAAGCTTGCTGAGGTAAAAATTATGTCCTAAAAATATCATCATAAAGAGAGAAAGAAGAAATACTTCAAAGGAACCTCCACATTCTCTAACCTTGTTACTCTTAACTCAGCTTGGTTTGGGTGAAAAGAGAAAGGAAGTCAAGACTTCTAAAATGACCACACAATAATATAATCAAGAAATATAAACAGAAAAGAATTTATAAGACAACGGAAATCAAAGCTTAGTTGATCAAATAAGAATTGGAGAGCACAACAAACGGAGGCGGCTAACGGAAGGAAGCAAAAATATTTCTTATATGTCTTACATACCACACGCACAAACATAACCTAAATATACAAACTACCACGCAACCTAGATGGTTAGATAATGGACCAACAAAAGACTTGGGCTTGGTCCGCAAAGATAAAACAACTAGACTAGCATAAAGGCCAAAATTAATAACTCATTTAATATATTAATCTTGGTTTATTTCCTACATTGCCTTCCTTAAATCAAGTTCTTCAAACTTGATCATTCCAAACATTTTCTTCAGCTTCAAGAACAACTCAGACTTAAATGACTTGGAAAAAATGTCTGCAACTTTGTTCTTCAATAGGACAATAATCAAAACAATCTCTTTGTCCTAAATCATTTCATGAATGAAATAATACTTGATATTGATATGTTTGCTACAACCATGTAACAGAAGATTCTTGGTCAAGTCAATGGCAGATTTGTTAGCACAGAAAATTGTAGTAGGCTCAACCTGTTGATGCTTCAGAAATCAAGAATTTGCCCCAACCAAACTGTTCGTGTAGCACAGTTTGTAGCTGCCGTGTACTCAACCTCTGCGGTAGGAAATGCTGCTACCTGTTGTTTCTTATAAGACTAAGAGAATACACCAGAACAAAATAAAATGCATAGCCAGATGTACTCTTGTACTTCACAATATCACCAACCCAATCGCTATCAGTATATCCCAAGAGACCAAAATTATCAGCGAATAAAGAATAGCATCAGACTGCGTACCTTTTACATATTTTAGAATTCTTTTAACAAACCCATGTGGGCCTCTTATAGATTTCTTTGGAGGCATCTCTGAAATACATATTAGAAATAAGCAACTAGCAAAAAGAAAAAGAAAAACAATCAATTGTAAGAATCAGTCTAAGTTCATAATACATATAAAGAGAAAATTCAGTTTTACGTCAATCCGTCCAAGTTCAAAATACATATCAATAAATAATGAGCTAATCTCTGGTGGTAGTGGTTTTTGAAAAAGAAAATATGAGCAACAATAGTATATAGGAATTCTTTAGCTAATTAGCAAGCCATGGAACTAAAAAAGAAACTAAATGTTTATTTTATTAAAGGACCTTGCTAGGCTACTAGAATTATTGGATAGGAATTGGCTAAAATTCAAATTGGGGGCTGAATCCCTTATACCAATAGGGGGTGAATAGTGTTAATTTGGGTTTTATCCAATTCCTATCCAAAATTTTTAGTAGCAAATCATTTTCCTTTATTAAAATAGATATTCAATTTTAGACAAATACTCAATCTAAAATGATTTTGAAAGTTTAAAACATTAAACTCAAAGGAAACACAAGAATCAGTGATGAATCAGTACATGAACTTTCGACACCAAAATGTTGTACTTGAGTTCTATAGAGAACATATAGGGGCCAGAAAAAGGAAGCAAAAGAATCAATGATGAATCAGTACATAAACTAAAAGCAACCAGATTTTGACACCATTTTGCCTAAATCCACATGAATATTTAAGGAGAAAAATTCCAAAAATATCAATCAGCTTAAGACGATTTAACAAGTTAAGCCAAATACAAGATCTTTTACCAAAACAAGCAATCAACAAAGGAAACTGACATCTATTGAACAAGCAATCTTTTTTTTTTTTTCAGTGGTAAGATTTGTGTATTAGTTACATTCCAAGATAGAAATGTGAACTTACTTTTAGTCAGAGCTAGGGAGTGTGTGATTTTTAGACTAAAAATCAATCACATACCATTGTTGTCATTAAACCAAGGATTTGACTAGTGTTATAATTTATTAAAAAAATCATGATATTTGTCTGGTAAATAATCAAATGCATAATGATCATAGCATCATGGACTAGAGTCAAAGTTAATTTTCTTTCCATAGATATATGCTTGATGATGCTTGAATGATCTTCAAAATCAGTCATATATAAGAGCTTATGGCCTCTAGAACTAAAAAGGAATGGTCCACCATCAACCTCTGTTGACTAAAATTCAACATATATAGCCCAATGCAGTATTTGTGATATTGTAAGCAATTAGGTTCACTACTTTGATTCACCAAAGTAACCAAATTTGTTTACCAGATACTAAAAAATTCAATATGAGAAAACACTTAACTGACATGACTGATTCACACAATTAAAGTCTCAAGAATACATTTTTCTAAGAAAACACTTAACTGACATGCAATTTTCTGAGCAAAAAATAAAAAAAACAGATAGAAAAGTGACACTTACCTTTAATCACCTTCTATCTTCAGCAATATTATTAAGAATGGTGGTGGCTAGAGATGGCTTCTTCTAATGACGGCATTCAGAGGCGGTTGAGGGAGAGAATTGTGACGACGGGTGGTGAGTGTGGCTTCGGTGAGTGAAGAAAATATTTGCCGGCGTCGATTGAAGTGGGACGCCCGTCTCTGTAGGAAGTGGAGATGTCGGGGACGCTGTGGAGTTTGAGGTGGTCGTCGCTGTGGACGGAGGGGGCGACGGGAGGTGGAATTTTGCAGGGAGAGGGGTTTCGCGGGAGAATAGCAACTTATGGATTTTGACTTATGTTGAAGTCTTTTAGAGAATGGAGTACCAAAACAACGTCGTTTTTGTGTTAACGACTGAATACCGATAGAATGGTAACCGTTATGTATTCCGTCTGTATTCCATCGGTATTCAATCGTTAAAAACGCCGTATGTATTCCGTCGAGCATTCGGTCGTTAAAAACACCGTCGGTATTCCATCGTTAGATTCCGTCTATATTCAGTCGTTTACGGTGACCAAAACGACCTCACTTTAATTTATTTTAAATTTTAATTTTTTAGAGAAATAAAACATCACAACGACATCGTTTTGACGCCGTTATGTATTCCGTCGGTAAACGGTCGTTAACTTTCGTCGATAAGGGGAATAAAATGACGCCGTTTTAATTTGGTCAACGGGACCGATATGGCTGATGCAGTAGCGAACGGTGTTTGTTCGATTTCTATTTCGGTCGGTAAAGGAGTGAAAGAAAATTTTGGTCGCTATTTAATTGTTTTCTTGTAGTGTTTAGCGAGGGTTTCATATGTAAAATGTGTCTAGTGAAGGAGTCTAAACTTGCATGTTTTCACACTTGATTTGGGAATTGGGAAAAGTGTTTTGAGTCTCATTTAATGTTTCACAAGGGTGTTAATGCTTACTGAACTTTATAGCTTATGTCTTTACATTCTTTTATTTACAGATGATGAGGTGCATGAGGAAGGTGATTACATGGAGACTTGGGATGGAGAATTTGATGAGTGATTCCTAATGAATCCATGTAATAGATTAATTTCATTTTAAGTACTAGAACTTTGGTTGTAATACACATAGTACAACTCACTTTACTTTATTATTGAATTATGCTGAACTCAGATAATTAATGTAAGACTTTATGTTTGTTAGTAGTGCCCTAGGACCATTAGCACATGTTGTGCGTTTTATTATCTTTTGAGCATGTAATTGAATAGTTAATTTTGCTTTTGATTATCAAATGTGTGATTTGATAGTAAAACTCATTAGCTTATGTAATTACTATTCTAGTAGTCCCTAGTTTTATGTAATGCTTAATTACTATGAAATAAAACTAGTATGATTGTTGATTGATGATCTTGTTTTACTGATCATGTGTAATGGATACAAATCACATCATAGATGCAATATATAGGGATACATTGTATCGACGTGATCCATCAGAGAAGTAATACTTCATGGTCTTAAGTCATAAGTATTACTTCCTCAATACTATTTTAGAATCCTTAGACCTTATGTCTTCATTGATTCTAGTATGAATGGAGCCAAGTTTTGACTCAGTCGGACGTTACTTGTAACATGAGTAATCAATACGACCGAGATCGGATGTAGTGTCCTATCATAGCTTGAATGTGAGAGACATTGTAAGGAATTTGTCCCTCTCTATTATTGAGAGAGATATCCATGGGCCCCTCGATAGGGAAAAGACTGTTTAAATGCATGGTCATGTGCTCAAATGTATTTGATAAAGTGGTTATCAAATGCTATTTGTCGAAACAATCTACACGGAGATCGAGCATAAATACAATTAAGCTTAATAAGGGTGACGACCACCATGCCTTATGCTTAATTAGGATATCGCGAGACAAAGGGATTAAATAGTGGATTGATATTAGGTTCCGTTGTATATTCATTCACTTTGGGTAGTCACAATGTCCTGCTAGGGACCGCTTGTGATTTATGAACACACACTACTACTAAGTGTGTTTTCATTGCCATTGTGAGATGAACCTACAGGGTCACACGCATAGACGAGCTAACGAGCTTTATGTCCAGATTCAATGAATCTAGAATGTGTCTAGGTTCATTGTATCTGACATTTGTCTTTCTGAAAATAATAAAGTGTTTATTATTCGAATTAGAGATAGGGGCAATTTTGGTATTTTACTATAGCTGGGATTACGTGGGAGTTATTATCCGATAAGGACACCCACTACCAGCAGAAGTCTAGGGGACGTGGGAGTTTGAGACTCCCACTGCCGAGAGGAGTTGAGGATGTGAGAGTTGGTTATGGGAACAAACTCTCACACCCTATATAATGACCTCTTGGCCGAAACCCTAGGTCATGATTTTTCAGCCGAAATATTACCAAGTCTCTGAAATTAGATTTCAGTATTAGCCTCTCCCTTTTCTCTCTAATTCCCGAAGATCAGAAAAGGCGAAGAGCTAGCAATCGTTGCCCGTTTCGTCGCGCGGATACCGGTAGAGGGACTTTCCGCAAGGGAGATCAATTGGCGGCAGATTGGATCCAAGAAACGTCATCCTCCATTCAAGAAGCAGCTTCTTGAATCCAAGAAACGTAAGTTCTTACTGTTTTTACCGAATTGTTTCATATGAGCGGATCGTTCAGGGGAGGATCCATGGGTGTTTGGAACGAGTTTCCGCCCATGAATCCTTTCAATGTTTTCCTATAACGATAGTATAACGAACTTTACTATTCTTCTTTGGTTCTGTGCCTCATTAGCATATGGGGTGTTATCAGGTCATCAACCGGTTTTGGGGTGTGACAATTAATATATCCGAAAATTACAATTTTTTTAAAGGATTATACCTTCAATGGAGAAGAGAAAATGGGGAGCATCAACGGTAGGGTGAGCTGTAGTGGCGGCTGACCGACGGTGGGACTAACCGGAGGTGGGGAAGGGTGGTCGCAGGGTGGGGGATGGTTGCTGCAAACCGCGAAAGGAAAAAAAAAGGAGAAAGGGCTGCGGGTTTCAGATTTAGGGTAATCCTGAACGGATTCCCCAAATCTGTTCTAGGTCCAAGACGGATGTGGGGAATCCGTTCCGGGCGGACGTGGTCAGGTGCATCAATAATTGCCACTTCAGCAGAACGGATTCCCCAAATCCGTCTTGGACCTAGAACGGATTTGGGGAATCCGTTATGGCAAAAAATGTTTATCCCCAAATCCTAATGTCATGGTTGGCTCATTATGCAAATCCATTGTTAGTCTAAGGTCAAACCCTAAAATTGCCTCTCCACTATGAGGCTCCGACTATGTTAGAAACCTTCAATAGGAATACTAGGGCTATTGTATCAATTTTTGCACCTAAGGGAACTTAAGTTGCAATTATTGTGTAAGTAATAGCTCGGCCCTACAGCCTCCATGAAATTCTTAGGGATTTTATAGGGAAATCAGCCTGTTTAGTCCCCCAGGAAGTTTAGGTTAGCCTGTAAAGTCCCCAATGTTTAATTTCAGCCTGTAAAGTCCCCTAGGAATTTTCGGTAAGCTTGTATAGTCCCCAATGTTTAATTTCAGCCTATAAAGTCCCCCGAGAAATTTTAGTCACCCTATAAAGTCCCTTACCTATTTAATTTTCATCTGTAAAGTCCATTATCTATTTACATGTTGCATATAGAGGTTCCACCGCCTCTCTCGCGACTGACTAGGTAAGTGGACTTTACAAGTCGAACGAAAATTCCCTGGGGGACTTTACAGGCTGAAATTAAACATTAGGGACTTTACATCTGAACGAAAAATTCTGGGGACTTTACAGTCGACCCAAAACTTCCCTGGGGACTTTACAGGCTAAAATTAAACATTGGGGACTATACAGGCTAACCGAAAATTCCTGGGGGACTAAACAGACCAATTTCCCGATTTTATAACTCCGAATACTTCGAGTCTTCGCGCGTCTCAACAAGGCTCACTTTTCTGGTATTTTTTTTTCATTTTCGTAATAATTTTTTTGCAGACTTTATGATTAATACAATGACAGTATTATGTTTTATTTCCTGGTTTAAATTACATTTTTTTTCAAGTTTTAGTGTAAGCAATCCTCAAGGTAGAAAATTGTTGAAACGAGGTTTCGAATAGAGGATCGGGAGTGAGCGTTCTGTTCGTATTTGTCGGGATCACTGACTAACTACTCAATGCAATTTCCAGCTGATCTCCCCTCTTAAATTCATGTGTTATGAAAATTTGCAGAAAGGAACTCTGGCAATTGTGGTAGACCTCTGGTAAGGTCATAGTAATTTGTATTTTAAGGAACCAGTTACGTCCATAAATCATGTAATATTTTGGTTCACTTGTTGGCTAGACATTCTCTGAGGTTTGATGCCTCCTTTCCGAGGGTATGAGATCCCTCAACATTCCACCTCTCGTGTATTTATAATATCGATTAATAATATTATTATTTTTTAGAAAAAGAAAACAAAAAGTAACTAACTTCGCATGCCGCTTAGTTTTGAAGACCATCAAATTCAAAATATTCCGATAAATCCTTCATATGTTTTGACATGACATTCTTGCAGCGCAATGTTTCTTTCACATTATTAATATTAGGAAAGAGTCGCAAAAGGAGTGCTGTACTTTTCAAGTGGTCAAGGCTTTATTCATCAGAACCATATTCACATCTACCAAACATTTATGTACTTTTGTTTTACTTAGCAAACATTTATGTACTTTTACTTAGCAAAAAAAAAAAAAATTTATGTACTTTTTTGAGAAAAATAAATACTAACATGTATTTTTAGGTTGGCCGATTGAATTTTTATTTACTTTATTTCACAGGTTGTTAGTATAACACAAATAACATTATTTTCCTTAAATAAAATTTTTACACATCGAAAACTTTCAATTTCATAAAGAATGTAGGGTAAAAAGTGCCCACACCCCTTAAACTATTTTAAATTTTGAATTTTGACTCTCAATTAAAAAATGCTAAGTCCATGACCTTAAACTTTTATGTCGTATCAATGATGCCCCTTCCATCCAATTTTTCAGTTAAATGTGACGGAGGGGCTCATGTGACACACATGATATAAAACGGTGCCAATTTGACAAAAAGAAAAGAAAAAAAAAATAAAAATAGAACCAAAATCTTCAAGAACAACCATAAAAATTCCAAAACGGTTAAAATAGACATGTAAATCACCTCAAAACGAGCATCTAGTCCTGAATGAGGGCTAATTTAACAAAAAAAAGCACCATGAAAAACAAAACAAGACAAAAAAAGTAGAAAAGTTTTTGAAAAATAATTTTTTCCATTCCTGTTTATGCATCAACTAGAACCACCATTCATCGCCAGTTTCTTTATTTTCTTTAGTTATCAATGATCATGGTGATAACAATAAATAATGTTTCATCTTTAGGAGGTGAGGTGATTCGCAGGTCTATTATAGCCGGTTTTGGAATTTTTATTGTTCTTCTTCAAGATTTTGGTTTTATTTTCTTTTCTTTTCTTTTTGTCAAATTGGCCCCATTTTATATCATGTGTGTCACATGAGCCCCTCCGTCACATTTAACTGAAAAATTAGATGCAAGGGGTATCATTGATACATTATAAAAGTTTAAGGGCATGCATTTAATGTTTTTTAATTGAGAATTAAAAATCAAAATTCGAAATAATTTAGGGGGTGTGAGCACTCTTTACTCAAAAATGTATTACGAATTGAAGTATTATCTTACTTTAACAGTGGCATCTATTGACAATTTATTTTTCATATCGAAACTGGACAGAGCTGCTTAAAACAAAAACATACTTTTATAATCAGCAGAGCAACATGCAAGCCGTATATAGCCGTTTATTATGTTGACACAACGTTATTTCCCTTCACTTTGGCCAATGCAAATATTATCCCCACATCTGGTGTGGTCGCTCCAGCTATGGTGCGGGCACTATTTTTTCAATACGTGTGAAACATAAAATTACTGTTTTATGCTTTAATTTTTTGCGATTTATTTATGAAACAAGTGCTACTTAAATTTTAAAAAGAAAAAACTTATTCATCTCAGTATTTAGCTTCATTTAACGGACAACAATTATGTTGTATATACAACCAAGTCCCTTATGTGGTGGACTACACGAGTTATTAATCAAATAAAAAAAATGGATTATGTGAGTTAGAACACTTGCATTTAATTATTATTATTAACCAAACTAACCTTTCAATTTCAACCAAGTTTCTTCGATTTTTGACTGGTAGGCGAAGCATATAAATACGTAAGGAAATCTGGAAGAAAATTCCATAAATTTGTTTCAGTCTGTGTACTTCTCAAACTAACCTTCATAAGCCTTTCTCTTACATTTTCAAAGGTTTCTTCAAATTCTTGACTGTTAGCTAATCATAATGAATGAACTTAAATGTTATGTTAAGGCTGTCTGCTTCCTAGTATTAGTCTCTTCGGGCCAAATTCTTGCAGACACTTATAGTTCATCTGCATTAATATCTGATGGATTACAAAAAGCCCGAGAACCGAAGATTTTCCTTCTTCAGGAATTGCCTAATTCAATAGAAGCTTGCAAAGAAGTATTCGGGTTCTTGCCATGTAGTACGCGTGTTATGGGAAATTTATTCCTCATTCTTGTATATGGATATTTGATGTCCTTAGCAGCTAAGTTCATGTCAGATGGAAGTGAAGATTTGCTTGAAATTATTGGACCTGGTATTGTTGGTGGCCTAATCTTACCAGTTCTTAGCACCCTCCCTGATGCGCTTATTGTCCTCGGTATGCACAAACGTTGGCACATATCTATACCAACATTTTCCTAATTTAGTCGTCGCGATTTTAGTCTATTTTAAGATTGTATTATGTGAATTTTCATTCGAAAAAATCTATACGTTATTGTAGTTTGATCATATCTGTCTTATTTGTGATTGCAGCATCTGGGATGAATGAAAAGAAAGAAGTTGCTCAGGTTGAAGTGTCGATTGGAATGGGATTATTGGCGGGTTCAACAATTATGGCTCTAACAATAGTATGGGGCTCTTGTGTTGTGGCTGGCAAGTGTGATCTTGTGGGTTCAACAGCTAAAGATAAACAAGATACTAAAGGACTTAGCTTAACTGGTATCCTACTATTAAATATGTACTCCATCAGTTTCAAATTAAATGTCTATTTTTTTATACAAAATAAATAAATAAATGAAAATTCAAATCCAGACGAAGACGAATAGAGATTCTCTTTGTAATAGCTTCTATGTTTTCGTTTCAAAAAATCTATTATGGTCTTGATCTTTATATCCATACATGAACGGTCTAGAATTAATCGAAGATAAATAATTGAAAAAAAATCCCCTCTGTGTCTACCATCGAACACCCGTACCCGAGTTTAGGTAACATAGCTTTTGACAGCTTATAATAATATGACTGTGTCTTTCTTATGTTTTTGCAGAATCTGGTGTTAGCACAGATATATGGACTTGCTATTCAGGAAGAATCATGCTTGCTTCTCTTATCCCATTTATCATAGTCCAATTGCCACAGCTTTCTGGGACAGCTATTAGCAGCAGAATAGCTATCCTGGTTTCACTTGTTCTATCTATTTCATTCTTGATTGGTTATTGCCTTTACCAGGTATTTCCCTATTTGCATTCATAAGAATCTCCCACAATTGACAATATTTTTTCAAGGAAGACAAAATAAATATTTCAACTTAATAAAAAAAAAAAAATTAATTTTATATATGTTACTGCTTGCTTAGCATTTTAATGCTGCCAAATTTGGTAATATTTTGCAGGTATGTCAGCCATGGATTCAAAAAAGAAGACTTGCTTATGCAAAACATAAACATGTAATCTCAGGAATTCTTAGACATTTGCAAAACCGCGCATTGGGGATGCTTGTTGCAGATGATGGAACTCCAAACACTGAGGTTTTAGCAAGGTTAATCCTAGTATGAAATTATTCTCAATTAGATGTCCACTTTCCATTTCAGTTTGTTTGCAAAATATAAATGTTCATTTTTTTGGGTCCCCGGCTCTATGGAAGGTTATTTAACACAATCGATGAAAATGGAGACGGATACCTTTCTGCTTCGGAGCTAAGAGCACTCATAATTGGGATTGAATTCCAAGGGATAAATCTAGATGAATATGATGCAGTTGATAAGGTTATGGACGAATTCGATACATCAGGCGACTCTCTTGTTGATATGGATGAATTTGTTGACGGTATCACAAAATGGCTCACTGAAGCTAAGAAATGTTTAAGACATCCGCATACTGAGAAAAAGGACCTGAAGTTACTTTCTGATTTTCATATGGTATGTTATGATTTCTAATCAATCATACCTCATTTTTTGGATCATCTAATTGACTTAATATCTCGTCATCTGTCTCAATTTTAAAAAACTGTCACATATTTATTTTTCTTTGATAGTTTTTTTTCTTTGGATGGGGGAAGGGGTTAGGGATGGGGATGGTCTTATGTTTAGTTAGCATTTAACTGTGGACACTCAGTCTGATACCGTCTTAGCTTACTTTGACAGTTTGATAATATTAAGACAGAATATTTTGATTGTTTAGAATTTGTAACTAAACATGATAATTGAATGCAGCAAACAAGGACGGAGCATGACTTATTGGGAGATCAGGATGATGAAGAAGTAGAAATAATAGAGAATGCAAAATGGATGGCCTTTAAGTCAGTTGTTATGTTAGTTATAGGAACAGCCATAGCAGTTGCATTTGCTAATCCCTTTGCGAATACAATCAATGCATTGTCCAATATAACAGGCATTCGACCTTTCTTCATTGCTTTTGTTGTTACTCCTTTTATTCGTTCGAGTGAGGCATTCGGAGCTCTAATGTTTGCCAAACGAAAGAAACAGCGAACTGCATCTTTAACGTTTTCTCAGGTTACTACTCTCTTCCATCAAATCTCACTTCTAACGGCATTTTTTGAAAGTGTCTTGAAATAGTATCTCTAACATTGTTGATAGTTGATTACAGATTTATGCAGCAGTAACAATGAGTCATATACTTTCCCTCTCAGTTTTTCTTGCCCTTGTATATATTCGAGAATTGAACTGGGACTTCTCAGCTGAAGTAATGATGCTCATCGTTGTCTGCCTCGTCGTTGGCATCTTCGTTAGTTTCCAGACTACTTTCCCCCTCTGGACAAGTTTCGCCGCCTTTCTCATTTATCCAATCTCCTTTATGTTAGTTTGCATTCTTGATTTCGAGCTTCATGTTCCTTGAGCTTTATTCATGAAGAGCTATGCTTATGAGTTGAAGGATGGAGGAACTGTATTCTACTGAGGTTTCTCCAACGCTGCTATGAGGAAACTCCGCTGTAGCTCAGTTGATAGCACTCTTTACAAAAGTCTCATATTCGATGAGATGCATACCTGTCACTTGAGTTGTCCTAAGAAAAATATTCTTATTTTCTTGCTAGTTTTTCCATTCTCAAGCAAATTAATACTACAAGTCCCTAAAATGGTTAGAGTTTATAATTTTGCAGCCAAATACCTTTTGAGTTTGGCTAATGTTTTGCTCTGTGTTCAACTTAGTGTTTAGATGCGAAATGAGTCTCTCTTCTACCATCTTTATGATTGTATAGAAGAATAGGTATACAGTGTAAATGTTTGGGCACGCATCGTTAAATGCTATTTTTCAATTATGTTTATCACAAACGTTAGAATTCACCAAGTACTACTATTGAAACTCAATCAGAATGAAATGTGAGAATGAGTGATTCTTATTACTAAAAATTATGTTCAGAAGGATATTTATACCACTTTACATGATGTCTAGCTAACTAATCAATGTACAAGTATAACTATAAACAGCGACGGATCCAGCGACTTGATATTAGGGGAGGGGATACTTGACACTTAAAAGGGATTTTTCTTGAAATAAAAAACTCCTAAAGTTAAAAGACGTGATCTTCAAAATCTTGAGGCCGGCCGAGCTACTCCCGCCCCATTGGATCCGGCCACTAACTGCGAATATATAAAAAAATTCAGTTACCTTGTCAGCTAACTAAGCTGCTAACTAACCATTTTGTTAATGTACATTGAAAAATACACCTAAAGAATGTATAAAGAATTAAGTTAGCTAAAATACACTAACCATCTAGCTAATGTACAATGAAAAAATACAAGTGGAATGAGCTGTACATCTGGTCGGGAAAAACGGTTAGGGAGTGTGCAGCAAGGCAATAGTGTTGTGCTGCTGTACAAGCAACTGCATGTAGCCGCAATGTGCAAAAATGTGGAAGTGTCTTCTATGGTTAAAGAAAAAGGGAGAAAAAGGGAACACGAAGAAAAAGAAAACAGAAAATGTCTCCTAAGAGATGTGTTGTGGTGCCGAAAGGGTAAAATTTCGGCACCTAAAGAATAGAAGTAAACCAATCATTAATTGACACATTGAATAAAATAATCTGTAATAGCAGGTTATTAGAATTTTTAAAAAAAAATAAATTAATGAAATGAAATGGACGAATGAGAGCTTGTCACGTCACCACAGTCAAGTGACCGGTTACCTGCCAAACCGATCACCACACTTTTGTTTACCAGATTTTTTTTCCCATAAGTAACTGTGATAATCGTAACTTTTGCGCACGTGATTTTTGACGTGTAATTTATTTTTCGCGAGTAACTGGGTAGACGTAATTTATTTCGTGTGCTTATGTGACTATGTGTAAAATTATTTTTATGTACGTTTTATTGAGGGGGTGTTTCGCTCACGTATCGTAGTTGGGGATTTAATTGTTATTCACCTAAATAAATAATTGGAATAAGAATTAAATGAATTGAATAATAAATAGAATTTAATTAAAAAGAAGTAGAGGGGTTCGTGGGTTACATGGGATTTAAAAACAAAAGAATTTAAAAGGGGAAAGGAAAGCAAATCGGCGGGCATCATCGTGGGTTCTTGGGGAAACTGTACAAAACAAGGAAGAGAGGGTTGTTCTCTCTCAGATTCGCAGCAACAAGAACAAAGAAAGAGAAAAAGCAAATAATCATTGAAAGCCAATCAGGTTCTCCTTGGGAACCGTGCTGGAACAAAAGCAAAGAAAATAAGAACGGCTCCAGGCCGTAAGAAACAGAGGTTTTGAGAGTTTTATTTCGTGAGATTTCTATCAACTTCGAGAGGACTTTTGAGTGGGAAATCCTTGTTGGATTTCGGCGAACCTTATATGGAAATTGATCACGACGAAACAAGCTTCAAGGGTGTGGAAGCGGATTCACAATTCAAATTCGGAGTTGGAAGATAACGCACCAGGAACGGGGGTTGATTTCCTGAATTTTATTTCTGCACAGTTCCGATATAATTGTCGTACAGGTAACACACGAACTCCAATCCGAGTAATTCTTTTTGATTTATAAACTAGACTGATATGGCTACAATCTGACCAGAGGGATCGATAGTTTAACCGTTAGATGTTCTGTAATGCATGTCAGAAGTAGAGGGAAGAATCAGAATTCTGATCAACTTCGACACGATAATTGAAGGGGTTTCGGGGTTAGGTTTTCATCGTGGGATATACGAAATCGAAGATATTCGAAGGGGCTTCAAGTCAACGCGGACGGATTACCAACCGAGTACCCGGATCGCAAGTTATGGCCCCGGGAAGCGTTTTGCGTCAAGGCTGATTTTCGGGGTTCTTTTCCTCACTTTTATCTCCGTAACAGGTAGGGACATCGCTTTCGATTATTAATTTATGTTCTGAATTCTAATTACTGTTAATTTCTGTTATGGCATGATTTACTGTATTTGAGGATATTCAATGGCATAGACTGATCGGTGATTAATTCTTGGATTATATAATTTCTTATTGTTTAATTTGAATTACGGAATTGTTGGTTGATTTGAGCATGCCTGTTTGATTTCAATTGTCTTAATTAATTGCTAAAATCTTATAAACTGTCTCTGCATTGTATCTGTACTGTTATGCGGACTATAGAGTCCTTTCTGTAAATGCCTTATTTGAGTCGTCTTAATTAGTGTCATTGTTTCAGTCCTATTTGGTTTGGTTAACCGAGTCGTCGCCCCCTATTGAGCTCTTGTCTAGTTAGCAGGTTCCGCCCGACTTCTGCTCTGCTCTGTTCCGATATATGACCCCGAGAGGTCTTCTGCTCTGTTCTGTACTGGGTCTTCATCTAGTGGAACCAATCATTAGATACGGTAGTGGTTTTGTGGAGTCCCTGATGGGGGATGATGAGACAATGTAATGGATTGAACCTTAAAATCTGTGCCCCGTCGTTTGGGGGGCAACCCGAACCCACGAGTTTTACTGAACCGTCCTAGTTTGGTTTATAACTGGGACCACTACCGTTATTGCTGAGTAGTTGTGAATAGGCGAGTGAGCTCATGTGGTGGGATTGTTGTGTCATAGCCTTAGCGTTGTTCTAAGTATCTAAGACGAGTATGTGATTGGGTGTATCGGATGGGCAACGCGTGGTGCTTGTCGTATACTTGGTTATGGAATCGTTTAGGTGCGAAGAATGTTGTTAATTGCTTAATTGTTTAATTATATGTGTTCGTCTTTGTTTTGGGTCTTTGATTGCTGTCTCTGTTTCTGTTCTGTCTTTATTATCTATATTACTGTTTTAGGTCCCTACTGAACACCGGAGCTCAGTCCGATGTCCGGTTTTGTTGTTTCAGGTTTTGTAGATTATACTTGTGATGATGGAGCTTGGGATGGGGATTATGAAGAGTGATCCTAACTGGGTAGTTCACACCTGTTATAGCTTTTATAGTTATTTATTTTGAAACTTGTAGTTTCCTTTCAGATGTAATAACTTAGTCATATTTCCTTTTCAGAATAACGCTTCCGCTACTGTTTTATTACTATTTATGGATTTATCTAATGAATTTCCTTTTAGTAACTCTGTTTGTCGGCTTTTGTGTTTCATTAACCAATGAGACACTGCCATGTCATCGACCCTGGTTACGGAGTGTGACAGTAACTTTGGTATTTTTAATGGTAAAATTAAAAAAAAAAAATTGGTAAATTTTAATAAATAACTAGTAAATGTTGAATATTACTACTTTATTTTATAATCTTACCATTTTTAATTTGCATCCTACTATTTTTATCATGAATATTTATATTCTATAAAATAGTAAATTTAGATGCAATCATGGTGAATTTCAAGAAAAAAATAGTAATGTATTTTATAAAAATGGTAAATATGGTGAAAAATAAAACTTACTGTTAGCCCGAAGGGCAAAATATTCTATGATGTTTTGATGATAACAAACCATTGTTAGTTCTAATGTTTGTGTGAGCATGTTCTTTGTAATAGGATCCTTAGCACTCACATCGACATTGATGAAAATGGTAAGTTAGCTTCTTGTGTAAACTAAGGTATATTACACACAAGAAAGCTATTATATGGAAGGAAGGAGGCAAGGAGGTTGGTTGGGAAATAGGGCTCTTCAAAGAGTCCCTAATGTATATGGCAAAAGAACTTAACATGCTAGTGCTTATGTTTCTCGTTCTATCTTGGTTTATCTTATAAGCATTTAGCTTTACACTTATTTGTTCTTATATCCTTTTGCCATGCTTCCTTGTACTTAATATTGTCCATATCCTATCTAATTACATCAAAGTTTGTCATAATAAAAAAGGGGGAGATTGTTAGCCCTAAGGGCGATCGAACTCGGTTTTTGATAATGGACAAACACTTGATGTTGTGTCTAATGTTTATATCTTTGTGATAGAATATCGGAACATATATTGGAAGCTCTAAGTACTTCAATCAAGCCATGATCAAGATTCAAAGTCATATCATTCAAGGCTCATCTATCAAGATTGAAGATTGAAGACTTAGGTTTGGTTAGATTAGCTTTCTCATTATAAGTCTTTATCTTATATAGCTCTAACCAAAGCTCTCATGAACATAAGCTCTACACTCTAGTCTTGCTTGCACACAAACACGTTTTCAAAAGGCTTAGTTTTCGAAATGATTCTTAAATGTGTTCTTATCCAAAAAGCCTTTGTTTTCAAAGTCCAAGTCCTTTAAAATGGTTTTCCAAGTGTTCTTACTTGTTAGCTTTTGGGAAAACCTTTTAGACATCTAAAGACTTCAAAAGATTTCAAAACGTGTGAAAAATAAGCTTAGAAGTTCGGTCAACCGAGCTCAAGCTCGGATCAACCGAAGAGAAACTGAGAGGTGTAAAAAGTGGCTTCGGTCGACCTAGGCTGTGTTCGGTCATCCGAACCCTCATCCGAACTATCATCCGTAGGGTCATCCGAACCCTCATCCGAAGGGTCATCCGAGGTGTGATTTCGGTCAACCGAACTCTGCGAAAAACTAGCCGTCTTTTGACCGTTAAAGAGTCGTTTTTCAGCCTATTTTGAAATGTATAAATACTCCAAAGCTAGAGAATGACTCCAAGACTTGCACATACAATATAGATTTATTTCTTATCAAGTCTAAACACCTTCAAAGCAAAAAACACTTCATGATCTAAATTATTAAAAGGTGTTCTTTCAAAAAGCAAGACAAAGAGTGAACTTCATATGTTCAAAGAGCTTCAAATTGATATACTTCGAAGGTATCCATCTTTCACTTAGAAGAGTGAATTATCTTGTTCTTTATTCATCTTAATTCCCTTTCTTAGTGATAGGGTAATTGTTGTAAAAGTCCTACTTAGTGTGGGCAAGTTCTTAGTGAGCTTTTGTATTGTGGTTGTGTTGTAAAACTCTTAGTGAGTTAGCCACATTTGTAAAAAGATCTTCTTAGTGAAGTTGTTGAAATCCTTGGGTGCGGCTCAAGGTAGTGGATTTAGATTCTAAGTGAATCGAACCACTCTAAATCCTTTGTCTTGTTGATTGGGTTTTGCATTGCTTTTATTCTTCTTGCTCAAACTTCCAATAGCTTTGCAAAGAATCGAAAAAGTCTACAAGATTAGTTAAAACCCAATTCACCCCCCCTCTTGTGTTTTACACTTACTATTTAAAAATTAAATTGATCACATTAAATTATAATTTTACCATTTTATCTCCGTTTTAACCAAATGATAAAATGGTAAGTTTAGTGACAAATTCGAGTAATTTTATTTACATTGTTTGTAATTTTTGTTAAACAATTAGTAACTTTTGTAAAAAATAAAAATCACTATATAAATATCCAAACTCAAACAAATCTTACCATTTTAAGTTGAATTTTACTATTTTGTAAATTGGTAATTTTTTCACATAATTTGGTAATTTTTTAAAATGAAATTAATAGTTTTGATGAATTAATTGGAGTTACATGACTAAATAACATGGCTAAATGATTTTGGATAGAATATCCGCTAAATAACATGGCTAATGTTAGAGCCATAAAGAGTGGAGAATACTATAGAAGAATAAATTACATTGATATTGTTTTGCTATAATATCCATTAAATGATTAATTAGTGATTGATGTTATATAACAATATTTGGATTGAATTTGATCTGAGTAATGTAACTGTTACAACATTGCTTGTGTAATGTTAGAGTTACATGTAGTGAAGATAACAATCGTCTTACAAGTTATAATTAACTAACATTGATAGTATTTTTATAGAATACTCATTAAAGATAAATAAGTAATTGACGTAATATAATTTGTACCAAACAAAGCTTATGTTAGATTTTCATAATCGTAATAAGTGATTGATTAATAAAAACTTTGAAGAACATTGTTAGTGTAATAAAGAGTGAAAAATATTCGTTATATAGAACACAAACTTACATTGATTTTATTTTGATAGAATACCCATTAAAGATTAATAAGTAATTGACATTATATATATTGTAAAAAACGAACGTTATGTAAGATGTTCATAGTCGTAATAAGTGATCGATTAATAAAACTTTTGAATAACATTGTTAGTTTAAGGTTAGAATTATAAAGATTAAAGATTATCCGTTATAAAGAACACTAATTACATTGATATTATTTTGATAGAATATTCGTTAAATTTAAGTTTTACATCATTGCTATAATTAGCATAGATTATTCTTTGAAAATAAATTTTCAAATTAAAAATGACTTTAAAAACATGTTTCTAAAAAAAATTATTTGTTTTGAAGATAGTGGGATTTGAACATGTGACCTAGCATATTAAAACTTGCAAAGACATATGCTTCTCACCACTAAGCTAGAACAAATTTACTTAATAGCGTTGATTACATTATAATATGTAACATTGTTCAGACGAATAGAATTAAAAATTGAAAATGATACACTGTGTGGTGGAGTAAATGTAGTAACATTTTTTTTCATCTGATGTGTCAGCCTTTTCTTCTACCAAGTATTTGACTTTGAGTGTTTGAAATCTTTTATACGTTTTTTGCATAACACATCTATCATATCATATCACTAATTTTTGCAATCAAATAATGTACTTCCACTAACATTTTTTTTTCTTCTAAATAACTTTCAGTTTTATATTGTGTCGGTTTCTTTACTATGAACTATACAAAACAGGTCTCCTTACAAAATATTATGTTGATCTCAATTTTAATTATTTTAAACAAATTGACCCGGGTAATATTTATCATTTATAAATTGAACCATTTCTTATGAGGTATTTTTTTAAATTTATAAATTTACATCAAAATTTTAATTTTGTAGCCAAATTAAATTTAGTTATTGTTAGAACACTATGTATTATAACATTCAATCTAAACATTATGTGGTATAAAATAATTAACATTAAATATTATAACAATTATTAGATTACTTGTTAGTATAAAATTAGAACTCGTGTTTGTCATAACACACAGTACTATAACAAATAGACTTATAAAACACAGGTTAAAAAAAATGAATATATGCAATAAAAATAATGATCCTCAATATTAAACATTATTTGGTAACATGCACTAATTTTGGGTGTTTGTTGGCTATCTTATAATTAAAATACATAGTATTGACAAATATTTAATCCAAAGTATTATAAATTATTTGTGAGTATATTAAACCTTTTATTATTTAACTAAACTAAAATATTAATCATGTTATTAATTTCTCTAATAAAAAAGTAAACAAATAAATTAAAATGTTGTATAAGAGAATTGAACCAGTATCATTCCTATGACTTATGTTCTAAAGGAAATCCAAACACACCAATATATAATTTGTTAGGTACATTTTTTCATCCACTTTGTTAATAGACAGAGTTTTGTTAAATGAATGATGTTATACTACTGTGATTTTGCACCATAGTAGGACTTAGTTCCAAAAAGAGTTTTGTTCCTGGATGTTTTTTGACTTGCCAATTGGAGTTCAGAAAAGTTCATTTATGGAATGTAAAATTCTTGTTGTGTTTTGAAAAAATGATGTTTTTTCAATCTTGGAATGTAAAGTGTTAGGAGTTTGGAAAGAGATTCCGAAAAAATGGCAGCAAATTTAGTATTACTTGGTAAAAGGATGTCAGAAAATTTAGTGCTATTAGGTATCTAGGTAGAGTAGGTATAGTAGGTGAAATATAAAAAAATAAAATATATGACAAAATCCGTGAAATATATAAAACGCTTTTTAAAGGTCAAATTGAGTTTTTATTCATTTTAAACAATTATTTTTAGCCCAAAAGTATTTTCCAATAAAAATATCATAAGAATTTTGGAGAAGAAAAAAAAGAATACCAATTTAGTCCTATGATACGAATGGTATATACAACTTTATCTTTTATTTTTAAATAAAACTGTCAGAAGTATTTTGGAGAAGAGAAAAAAATAAAACCGCGGAAAAGGATGATGTTAAGGGAGTAGATCTTGAGGACTTTAAATTTCTTTTTTTTAACAAGTGGAACAATGTAATTAGTCCAAACCTATGAATTTTCCATAGTTCAATAATATTTCACATATAATAATTTCAATTAATATACTAGATTATATACTATAAGATCCAAAATCTATTTTAAATAATTATGACAAATATGAATCTTTATCATATAAAATACATAAGCGTTTTACTATGGATATTTATTTTAAGGAATGAATTAATCTTTAGAATAAGGGACAAAATATTCAATTAAATAAAGTATGATCATTAGTTTATCAAAATTATTAATTTCATTTTAAAAAATTACCAAATTATGTAAAAAAAATTTACCAATTTACAGAATAGTAAAATTCAATCTAAAATGGTAAGATTTGTTTGAGTTTGGATATTTATATAGTGATTTTTATTTTTTACAAAAGTTACTAATTGTTTAACAAAAGTTACAAACAATGTAAATAAAATTACCGAATTTGTCACTAAACTTACCATTTTACCATTTGTTTAAAACGGAGATAAAAATGGTAAAATTTATAAATGAAGAGAAAATAATATCATTAATAGATATTAGAAACTACACGAGGGAGGTGGAATTCCAATGGATTCCCTACCATTTGAAATGAGGCATCAAGCCTTAGAAAAATTCCAGCTAACCAATGAGCTAGAAAATTACAAGACTCGCGATCATAGAAATATCTAGAGAATAAAAGCCCTATAGTACAAAATTCTATGATCGTGTAACCAGACACTACTACTAAAAAAGCAATAGCAAAATCGAGATCACCCACAAACCAGAGGCCTTCCACAACTTCCAGAGTCATTGTCTGCAAACTTTCAAAACACGTAAAAAAAGGAGGGGCGATCAGCTGAAAACCGCGTAGAGTAGTTGGCCAGCGACCACGCCAGATACGAACAGAAAGTCCGCTCACGATCCTCCATTCGAAGCCATGTTGCAATAAAACTCTAACTTGAGGGACGCTTCTCAAAATTTGATACGGCAGACTCCATTGATTGCTAACATAAAAACTTGAATTAAATCCTAATATAAAACATGAAGTAAAATCTAAGACTACCATGATATTAATCATGAAGTTTGCAAACACATTTATTATGAAAAAGAAAAAACTATTAAAAAAAGGAGCAATAATGAGGCGCGCTAAGTCATGAATTATCCAGGAGTTGTTAAGTCCCGAATAATTCCAGAACAAGCAAATCATGGGCCTTGGCGAGGCCGACTCGCGACCTCCACCTTGCCCTGTTTAAAGGCAAGAGTCCCCCATTAGAGAATCAACGTAAATAGCAAAAGATATCGAAACAATGCCAGCAGTGTCAGTAACATTGTGGCCTGCAAAGTTGAAATCCCTAGAGATTAAGCCAGCATGGGCATGCCTAGCTAAAAGAGTAACTCCATGCACCAGGCCTGTCCCAGCAAGCCCAGCCACATAGTAACCATTTCGCCTAAAACAAACATACTTTTGGGCCAGCCCAGCAAAGACCAAGCCCATAGTAGAGTCTTGCAGCCCACCAAACTTCTGACACATAACATAAGCCTTAGACCTAGAAAACAAAACATCATCTAAGCTCCAAGACCATGGTCCAACAACCCAGCCCAGATAACAATTAAGTTGACCGGGTTTAAGCTAGTCCGGTCACGGATCGATGACCCAACCCGGTCCCGACAGATTGCACATTGACCGGCCTCTTGTCTGAAACCACCGATCGTCGACCTTCTTCCTCATCTCCGGCGAAAACCTCGACCTCCCCGCAGCGACTTTGAACCACAACTCCAAACCTACATCGCGGTTGCTGTTAGAGATCTCAAACCAAATTGTTTCCAACATCATCCTTCAATCACTCGTCACCAATTCGCCACCAGAAAACAGATTCCGGCCGGAATCAGACACATCCACCTGCAATTCCATAATATCCCCAAATCCCGTTATCCGAGAAAACCTTTTAGGCCAAAACAGAACCATCGATATCTCGCTCTCGCTGATACCAAAACAGAAATTGGAACCTTATAATTGAAGCCGCTCCATCGTTCAAAAGCGAGTCCATAGCAATTATTTTGAAGCCAAAACTCTTATTGATTAATGGCGATATTGGTAGGTAGAGAGCATGACAAATGATAGAAATCATCGTCCGGCTACGAACGCGCCTGAGGACGGCGTAGAGAACCCTAGGAAAAACTAGGGAGCAGTCCCTCCGCTCAGAGGAGGGAGAACGTAAAATTTACAATTTAATGTGATCAATTTAATTTTTAAATAGTAAGTTTTATTTTTCACCACATTTACCATTTTTATAAAATACATTACTATTTTTTTTCATGAAATTCACCATGATTGCATCTAAATTTACTATTTTTATAGAATATAATTATTCATGATAAAAATAGTAGGTTGCAAATTAAAAATGTAAGATTAAAAAATAAAGTAGTAATATTCAACATTTACTAGTTATTTATTAAAATTTACCAAATTTTGTTTTAATTTTACCATTAAATATACTAAAGTTACTTGTGGAAAACAAATATGGTAAACAAAAGTGTGTTGACTGGTTTGACAGGTAACGGGTCACTTGACTGAGGTGAAGTGGCAAGCTCTCATTCGTCCATTTCATTTAATTAAATTTTTTTTTTAAAAAAAAAACCTTGATAACCTGCTATTGCAGATTATTTTATTCCACGTGTTAATTGATGATTGATTACCTCTATTCTTTAGGCTCCGTAATTTTACTCTTTCGACACCACATCACTCCTCGTCTCGTATTACCTCTACTTCTCTTTGTCAAATAGAACAATGAAGTTAGAACCCTCTCATATATACGTTAAACACATAATTATCTCCCCGATTTAACTTTGGGAATTTTTCCTATTTTGTCCCCTAACAATTTTTATCTCTCCTATTTAGTCCTTACATTTTAATTTCAGTCTATTAAGTCCCTCTGTAATTTTTGTTGGCATGTTTAGTCCTTAAATTTTAATTTCAGCCTAGATAGTCCCTAATCAATTTATGGACAACAGAAAGAGTCCCCGCCACCACTTACGCATTAGAATCTGACTGATTTTGGCAGGTGCGACATGCATGCTCATCTAAACAAGGGTAAAGTAGTCTAATTTATTATTTTTCCTAAAACAATAATGATAATAAACTAAAAAAAAAATCTTTTATTCCATCATCTTCCTCCTTGAGCCTCACCTGACACTCTTTTTCCTTAAGCGGCAGTTATACTGAAAAAGAAGACAAGATTCTGCTGGGTTAAAGTAATAAGAAGTTTTCTTTCTTTCTTTTTTGATTTTTTTGAAATAATGATTTCAAGCATGTATTAGTAATTTACCTTGTTTAGTTGAGCATGCATGTCGCACATGCCAAAATCAGTCAGATTCCAACATTTAAGTGGTGGTGGAGTCTCTTTCTACTGCCCATAAATTAATCAGGGACTATCTAGACTAAAATTAAAATTTGAGAACTAAAAAGGCGAAACAAAAATTACAAAGGAACTTAACAGGCTGAAATTAAACCGTGGGGACTATACAGGCGAAACGAAAATTGTTAGGGGACGAAATAGGCGAGTTTGCCTTTAATTTTTAAGAGAGACCTCATAATCTAATCCTGCAACTTTTGCAAACTTACATGCTTAATGAATTTATCAATTGGAATTAAAAAAAAAAATTATAATAAGGAGAAAACAAGAACGAAGAGGTCTCACATTCCCTCTTCCCTCCCCTTCCCTTCCCAACAAAACAACTCTCATGATAATATTTACTTAGCAACTCTCATGATAATATTTATTAAATACATTATTATCTTTCTCTGGTTTAGAGATACCCCTGAAGTGCTTAATGAATTTATCAGTTGGATTTAACCAAAAAAAAAATGAATCTCAAACTACCTAGCCACCGAACAAGAAAAAAATAACGAATTCATATATGACTTATGAACAAGTGATTGAATTTTAATAGGATCATAGCATTTCCACGAGAACAACACAAACCATGTTTAGAGTAGCTAAACTCCTAACTTTTCAAGAAGAATATGTCTATCATACATTATGCTAAGTCATAATCCTCCAAACTTCAGACTTAATTGATTTTTTTTTTTATTGATTCTTATCACAAAATGCACCAAGAATTAAAGATTTATAATACAAAATTAAAGTAGATTGACACCAGGGACGAAGACAAGGGGGCGGGGTGAGGGCAATCACCCCTGAGATTTTTAAAAATTCTAATAGATATAGTAAATTTTATATGTAGTTTAAAATATTTAATCAAATTCGCCCCCTGTGACAGATTTTCGCCCCCAACCTAGAAGTTTTGGCTTCATCCCTAATTGACGCAACCACAAATCAATCATCCAAGATAAAAGTCCGTTATAACATATTCCATCAATATTCAAATCATGGATTGAAAGTTGATTTTTTAAGAAGAAAATGACAAAAAAGTCCTCAATAAAATGCTAACCAATTTTATGTGACATTGGTTTGTCCTTTGGCCAATCAATGCAGCAACTTAAAAGTATTTTTTTCTTTAATCCATGTAGGTAAGAATGAACAAAACATGTTAGTTATAGCGTAATGTATACAATTTGTTTCCATCTAAAATATTGTAAACAATGTGAATTTTTGTATTTGATCATATCCCCTCCATTTCTAAATATAATATTTTCATTAAATGTTGTGAAAATTAAGGAAGTAAAAATTAAAATATTTTTGTAATTAAAATACAATATTACTATCTTAAATATAACTTGTATACCACTAATTCTATTTAAGAAAGTAATATTGATATTTTGATTACAAAAATAATTTTATTTTTACTTGCTTAATTTTCGCAACATGTTGATGCGGGACCATCTACGGGGTTGCCTTACACAAAGCATCCCTTATCAAAAGGTCCAATGACAAGACAAAGAGCAAGGAAAGTGGCTCCAGTTATTTCTACATTGATCTGAGAGTTGAAGACTAAAGAGGAAGGTAAATTACATCTAGAAGATGATATTCAAGTTCAACTCTTAAGTTTACAAGATATCCAATTCGGCCCAAACAAGCAAAGTGGATAATAGGGCATTTTAATCTTTTTGTACATTAAAGTCTATTCTAGACTTTAATTAATTTCAGCTTTGTTATTTACTATTTTTAGCCATGTTGGCGCATAATAATAGTGGTAGCAAGATAATAGGACATGTTGTCCATTATCTTAGATAGTGTTTTATTTGATAGCAAGTTTGTTGTTCAAGAGTCCTACTTCTTCAAGGACTCTTCCTTTCTAGGGTTAGATAGCCGAAATCCTACTCTATTTAAGAGGGATTTTGGCCACCATTGTAATTACGTTAGATATATTGATATTTTTGTTAAGGTTATTCCTTAGATACTTGTGAATTGAACTTCTGATAGAATTCATTCATTCTTGAGTTACTGTATCAACAAGATAGTTTCGCTTGTTGTGGTGTTTTAGCCCCCATTGATACTTAGCCTTCTTAGAGTTGCGTTGAGTATATTCCCTTTGGAAACTAGTTCGAGATAGAGAAAGATCCGTTTTAAACCTTTTAGTGTCGAATCTTGATACTTTGTATATCGGTTCCTCATCAAGTGATATCAGAACAAAAGGTTTATCTCTATCTTGGTGTATATTTACCGCTTTTTAAAAAAAAATCTTGTTTGCTTGAATTGATAAAAAAATAAAAAAAAGCAAACGGTTTAAAAAGAAAAAGAAGCCGCCATTATTTAGATAATGAACAATCCAATAGCAAACTTCTTGGTTCATTAGAACATTCAAGAATTGGTTTTTGTTCCTCCCTTCTTCTTGTCGTTGTCGTGCACATAACCATATATCAAGGATTGAAGCGTCTTCAAACCTGAGTTCTTGATACCGTGCAGCCAAGAAAAGGGCAAGTCTTTGAGAAAAGAAAGAAAAAGAAGTCAAGAATCAAGTTTCAAGAAAATCAAGAAGCGTAAAGATTGAATTTTTCTTTAAAGATTACTCTTTTATTCTTTCTTTGCTTTTTGTTTAGGTCAAGATAGGTATTCTTTCCATTATTTTTCATCTTTATCTCAATGCAATAAGTTAGGAACCCTTAATTCATCTAGAGTTGAAGTTCTTTACAAGTATTGTTCGAATAAAGAGTGAATTTTTTTTCTATCTAACGATTTGAGTGTTTTCTTTTCAAGATTAA
Source organism: Vinca minor (assembly GCA_026122235.1). Taxonomy (NCBI): domain Eukaryota; kingdom Viridiplantae; phylum Streptophyta; class Magnoliopsida; order Gentianales; family Apocynaceae; genus Vinca; species Vinca minor. Next base: position 307,055 of record JAOCZM010000253.1, read on the forward strand.
CATGTCTTTTCATGAAGGATCATCACATCAAGATGCCATCATTGGTGATCAAAAGCTATTCATGGATTCAATGCAACAAAGCATAAAGAGAATGATGCAACAAATGGATGACATCCAAGAAAGATTGGGACTTCTTGAAATTCAAAGGCAACCTAGATGAGGTAAAGCAATTGATGTTGATGTAGGTAATGATGATGGAGAGTCACACGAATCCAATGAGCCTTTAAGGAAATACTTTCGGCCAATATTGGAATTTAATCCAAACTTGCCGAGAGGTCCAATTCGGATGGAGGATAATCTTGCATATGAACCAAGAATGGGACATCAAGCTCAAAGGTATGATAATAATCTTGGTGTAATCAAGACAAAGATCCCATCTTTCCAAGGTACAAACGATCCCGGATTACTTTTAGATTAGATTCGTAAAGTTAACCATGTTTTTGCCGTGCACAATTATTCCGAGGAAAAGAAAGTTAAATTGGCAGCCATGGAGTTTGGAGAATATGCATCAATTTGGTGGGACAAAGAAGCCGAAACAAGGAGAAGGATTGGACAAAGGAAAATTGATACTTGGGAAGAGATGAAAGCGGTCATGAATCGGAGATTTGTTCCTCAAAGTTAACTAGAGATCTATTCAATATATTGCAAGGATTGAGGCAAGAACAAAGACCGCTGATGAATATTACAAGGAGATGGAGATTGCGATGATTAGGACGGATATTCGGGAAGATGATGAGGCTACTATGGCTCGGTTCTTGGCTGGTCTAAATGACAAAATTAGACCTAAGGTAGAACGTGCTAACCTTGGTAATCTTCTTTCTATGGTTTATTATGAAGAGCAAATTGAACGGCAACAAAAAGAGAAAAGTTCAAGGACTTATTCAGCAAATTTCCAATCTTGGAAACAGCCGAATTAGTCCCTAAACAATTTTACATCTTTGCGGAGCCAAACTCAAGCAAAAGGGACATTAGGGGTTGCCAAAACAGCCACTGTTCAAACCGGGGCAGCCAAGCCTTCATCTACATTAAATTCATCTGATTTGGGGTCTAGTGTATCTACAAACCTTTTTCGGGAATGTTTTAAGTGTAGAGATAAGGGTCAATTTGCTCGGGATTGTCCAAATAAGAGCGTAATGATCATGCAAGATGACGAGACATGGGTTAGTGATGATGAAGCCGAGGAGGGCAATTTGGAGGTTGAAGCCGAGAGTCTGGAAGAGCAACCGGAGGATGAAAATCTACTTTTGGTAAATATGAAACTCTTGCATTCACAACCATTAGATGATTTACATTAACAAAGGGGCAATTTCTTTCAAACAAAGTGTAAAGTTCTAGGCAAGATTTGTTTACTTATTATTGATAACGGAAGTTGTACTAATGTTTGCTCTTTTGATATGGTGACCGCTCTTGATTTACCTATGAAAGCACATCCTATGCCATATAAGCTTTCTTGGTTGAACAATAGTGGTGAGATTAAAGTTGATAAGCAATTAGAGATTGAATTCGGCATTGGGAGATTTCAAGACAAGGTTTTATGTGATGTGGTTCCCATGACCGCAAGTCACATTATTTTGGGAAGATCTTGGCAATATGATAGGTGTGCGGATCACATTGGTAGAAAGAATGTTTACCAAGTCACATTGGATAACATTCGTTTTACATTACATCATTTGACACCAAGTCAAACAAGTTAGGTTCATAAACAATTAGCCGAGAATAGAGAGAAAAGAATTAAAGAGAGTGAGTTGAAAAAAACGAGTGATCCTACCCATGAGGGTAAAATTCGAGGGAAAAAAGGACCAAAAAGACGTGAGCTTAGTGAGAAAAAAGGCAAGCTCACAAAAAGAGAGAAGAGAGTGTTTATTTATGAATTCGGGAAAGGTAGATAGGGCTTTGAGAACAAAGCAAGCAATTGTTTTGTTGGTTTTTAGAGAAACCGAAAGGTTGTCTCCAACTAACACTTTTTCCTTTGATCTTATATCTTCTTCTCTACCTAGTCTTGTTGTTGATATTTTACAAGAATTCAAAGATGTGTTCCCTAAGGAATTGCCTCCAATTAGAGGAATTGAACATCAAATCGACTTTACCTTGGGATCTAGTCTTCCAAATCTAGCCGCTTATAGAGCAAATCCGGATGAGACTCGGGAAATCCAAAGGCAAGTTGATTTACTTTTGGAGAAGGAGCAGGTAAGAGAATCTTTAAGTCCTTGTGCTAGTCTGGTTATTTTAGTACCTAAGAAGGAAGAGACTTTTAGAGTGTGTACGGATTGTCGCGATATTAATAAAATAACTATTAAATATAGACATCTGATACCTCGCTTAGATGAGTTAAGTGGTGCTTTAATTTTTTTCTAAAATTGATTGAACTCAAGGCTATCACCAAATTAGAATGAAAGAAGGTGATGAATGGAAAACTGCTTTTAAGACTAAATATGGTTTATATGAATGGATTGTTATGCCTTTTGGTCTTACTAACGCACCTAGTACTTTCATGAGATTAATGAACTACATATTTCGGTATTGTTTTGGAAAATTTGTTGTAGGTTATTTTGATGATATACTTGCTTATAGTAAAAACTTAGAGGATCATATTGAACATCTTAAGGCTGTTTTTACTATTTTAAGAGAACAATCTTTTGTATGCTAAACTTGAAAAGTGTGTTTTTTGCACTAATTCTATTAACTTTCTTGTATACATAGTTAGTTCTCAAGGTATTAAGGTTGATCCGGCAAATATTCAATCAATTGTGGAATGGCCGAGACCAACTAGTGCCACTCAAGTCCGTTCATTCTATGGTTTGGCAAGCTTTTATAGGCGTTTTGTTCGTAATTTTAGCACCATAGCCGCCCCATTCAATGAAGTCGTGAAGAAAGATATGCCATTCTTTTGGGACAAGCCGCAAGAAAATAGCTTTGAGAAGCTTAAACAATTACTTACTTCTTCCCTATTTTATCTTTACCTAACTTTGATCTAACTTTTGAAGTTGAATGTGATGCTTCAGGGATAGGTATTGTGGCTGTTTTGCAACAACACGGAAAACCTTTAGCATATTTTAGTGAGAAACTAAGTGGCGCTTCACTTAACTATCCTACATATGATAAAGAGTTATACGCCATTGTTAGAGCTTTGGAGACTTGACAACATTAATTCGTTATCCACACGGACCATGAATCCATCAAGTATCTTAAGGGGAAAAGTAAGTTGAACAAGTGACACGCTAAGTGGGTTTCCTTCATTGATACCTTTCCATATGTTATCAAATACAAGAAAGGTAAGAAAAATATTTTCGCCAATGCTCTTTCTCGAAGGTATACTTTACTTTCCGTTATGCATGCTAAATTACTTGGATTTGAACATCTTAAAGCATTGTATAAGGAGGATAATGATTTTTCAGATTTGTATTTTTCTTGAGAGCTCTCGGCTCAAAAATATTTTTATAGGTTTGAAGATTTCTTGTTTAAAGGAAATAAGTTGTGCATTCCCTCTTGTTCTATTATAGATTTAATTGTTAGAGAAGCACATTGTGGCGGTTTAATGGGCCGTTTTGGTGTTGTTAAAACATTAGACATATTACAAGAACACTTTTATTGGCCTAAGATGAAAAGAGATGTTAGAAAAGTTTATGAACTTTGTTGTAAGTGTAATCAGGCTAAAAGTTCAAGCAAAGCTCACAGATTATACATGCCTTTACCTATTCCATCCTCACCTTGGATTGACCTTTCGATGGATTTTATTCTTGGTTTACCGACATCAAGAAGAGGTATGGATAGTATAATGGTCGTTGTAGATCGTTTTTCTAAAATTGCACACTTTATTCCTTGTAGGAAAACTAATGATGCAAGCCATGTTGCGGATTTGTTCTTCAAAGAGGTGGTTCGGTTGCATGGGGTTCCAAAAACGATTGTAAGTGATAGGGATTTAAAATTCCTAAGTTACTTTTGGAAGACCTTCTGGAGTAAGTTGGGGACTAAATTACTGTTTTCTACATCAAGTCACACACAAACTGATGGCCAAACCGAGGTAACAAATAGAACTTTAGGGGTTCTACTGAGAGCACTCATTCAAAAGAACTTAAAAAGGTGGGAAGAATGTTTACCAATTGCTGAATTTGCTTATAATCGTACTTTACATTCTACTACTAACAATTCACCTTTTGAAGTTGTTTACGGTTTTAACCCCTTTAGATCTAATTCCTCTACCTATTGATGAATATTATAATATAGAAGGTGATTCTAGGGCAGATTTTGTACAAAGAATTCACCATCAAGTTGCCGAGAACATCAAGAAGAAGAATGAACATGTTGCAAATAAAGCCAACAAGGGCCGCAAGAGAATTTTCTTTGAAGTTGGAGATTGGGTTTGGTTACATTTTAGGAAAGACAGATTTCCTAATGAGAGAAAATTTAAATTACACCCTCGCAGAGATGGACCTTTTCAAGTAGTTGCTAAGATAAATGACAATGCATACAAACTAGACTTGAAAGGTGAGTATGTTGTACATTCTACTTTCAATGTTTCTGACTTGTCCCATTTTGATATTGATTCAGATTATGTTGATGATGATGATGATTTGAGGACGAATCCTTTTCAAGGGGGATGAGATGACGCGGGACCATCTACGGGGCTGCCTTACACAAAGCATCCCTTACCAAACATTCAAGGTCCAATGACAAGACAAAGAGCAAGGAAAGTAGCTCAAATTATTTCTACATTGATCCGAGAGTTGAAGACTAAAGAGGAAGCTAAATTACATCTAGAAGATGATATTCAAGTTCAACTCTTAAGTTTACAATATATCCAATTCGGCCCAAACAAGCAAAGTGGCTAATAGGGGCATTTTAGTCTTTTTGTACATTAAAGTCTATTCTAGACTTTAATTAATTTCAACTTTTTTATTTACTATTTGTAGCCATGTTGGCGCATAATAATAGTGGTAGCAAGATAATAGGACATGTTGTCCACTATCTTAGATAGTGTTTTACTTGATAGCAAGTTTGTTGTTCAAGAGTCATACTTCTTCAAGGACTCTTCCTTTCTAGGGCTAGATAGCCTAAATCTTACTCTATTTAAGAGGGATTTCGGCCACCATTGTAATTACGTTAAATATATTGATATTTTGGTTAAGGTTCTTCCTTAGATACTTGTGAATTGAACTTCTTATAGAATTCATTTATTTTTGAGTTACTGTATCAACAAGATAGTTTCGATTGTTGTGGTGTTTCAGGCCCCATTGATACTTAGCCTTCTTAGAGTTGTGTTGAGAATGTTCCCCTTGAAAACTAGTTCGAGATAGAGAAAGATCCGTTTAAACCTTTTAGTGTCGAACCTTGATACTTTGTATCTCGGTTCCTCATCACATGTAATGAAAATCTTATATTTAGGATTGGAGATAGTATCATCTAACAAAGATTTGCTAGTGGTAAATGGTAATTAATGTCATTCTTGGATTAATTTTTTAATTCATATTTTTAAAAGTGTCCATTACTAAAAATGGTGTAGAAATTAAAAGATAATATTTAAAGTATATTAAAGGAGCAAGAGTGTAAATGGTGAATAAATCAAGATGTATTTAAAATATACGTAAAGGACAAAAAATATTACCAATTATTTAAATCTTCATTGCATTTTCTTCCTTTATTTTTTTATAGATATTCACAGCTTGTAAATATTTTTTTCCTTGTCATGAAGTCAAAATTGCAAATAATTGGGAAAAAAAGAATAAGAACGAATCTGATGTAAAATTTGTAGGACAAAAATTAATAATTTGATTTTTTTCATTCTAATTGCTAATTAATAAAATTAAATTCAAAATTTTAAAGCTTAAAGCTTAAATCATTCACCATAAAAAGAGAGCCAAAAAAAGGAAACAAATCTCTTTATTATGCAAACCTTAATGAAATTAAAATAAAAAATTAAAGCTTAAATCATTTACCACAAAAAGAGAAACAAAAAAGGAAACAGATCCCTTTATTATACAAATCTTAATCAAATTAAATTCAGAAAATTAAATCTTAAACCATTTACCAAAAAAGGAAGAAATATTAATTAATGTCATTCTTTGATTAATTTTGTAATTCATACCTTTAAAAGTGCCCATGGTGTAGAAATTAAAAGATAATATTTAAAGGAGCAAGAGTGTAAATGGTGAAGAAAACAATACGTGGTATTTAAAATATACGTAAAGGACAAAAAATATAACCAATTGTTTAAGGGTAGTGATAATGCAAGAGTGCAAATCCTCCTGCCAGAGCAAATTATATGTATGTGACAAAATTACCCCTCTAACATATCAATTAAAAATTTCAAATCTATTTCTTATTTTCTCTCACCCCTGATTTCTCTCCTCTTCCCCCTTCTTCTCTCTTATCCTTCACATAATTATTTTTTATTTTTTATTCTCTCATCCGTTCCTTCTCTATTTTTTACAATAAAAAATTTAATTTAATCATCTAATCATTATACATTTTTTCCATTTAATCCGTTTCATTTTTTATACAATAAAAAAAATCAATTTGATCATAATTACATTGAAACCTAATTTTAGACATGTTTTCCACTTAATCCGTTCCATTTTTTTTTTTTTTTTTTTTTTTTTTACAATAAAAAAACCAATTTGATCATAATTACATTGAAACCTAATTTAGGATAATATCAATTTGCTCAGATTTGGCACACAATAGAGATGTTAAAGGATAGATACTTTCTTAGTATTGGCTATAGTCATTTTTTTCTCTGTTGCCCCATTTAGAGTTGTCGTCTCTTTTATCTCATCCAATTTTCGATGATCAACAAAAGAAGATTGAGCAGTGGATAAAATAGGAGGGCGCAAAAGAGAAGTTAAAAAAAATGATATCAGTAGTACATCGAAATAATAGTGCAAAGAAAGATGAGGATGTAGAGTTTGACCCTTCAAAATACATGAAGATGGAGATAGAGAAAAGTTTCATGAGTTACGTGATGCGAAACCGTGATGTTTTATATCAAGGTTCGACTTTTAAGCAGATCTTTCTCTATCTCGAAATAGTTTCTATGGGAATATACTTAACACAACCCCGGGCAGGCTAAGTATCAATGAAGGCTGAAACACCACAACTAGAGAAACAAGCTAGTTGATACAGTAACTCAAAGAATATGAAGTTCTACCGGAAATTCATAAACAAGTATCAAAGGAATAACCTTAATCAAAATATCAATATATCAAGTCTAAGTAAAAGAGGTGGCCGAAATTCCCTTTAAGTAGAAGGAAATTCGGTTCCAACTCAAACTAGGAAAAGGAAATAAGAGTCCTTGAAGAATTATGACTCTTGAATAACAACTTGCTATCAAGTAACTACCTAAACAAGATAATAGGGACATATGCCTATTATCTTGGCGGCATAAAGTAAAGTAACTACCAAAATAAAGAAGAGTCCTAGTTGCATTAGGACTCTTAATAACCAACTAACTAACACATGGACAACATGTCCTTTATTATAGCAACTCTTGCTATACACGGCTGAAATTAATAAAACAACAATACTAAAAATAATTAAAGTCTAGAATAGTCTAGAATAGGCTAGAATAGACTTTAATGTGTGAAAAGACTAAAATGCCTTTTTAGCCACTTTGCTTATTTGGGCTGATTTGAATGCCTTCAAGAGTTATTAGTTGGAGTTGAACTTCATCTTCTAGATGTAGCTTTGACTCTTCTTTGTGCTTTAGCTCTCGGATCAATGTAGACATTTGTTGATTAACTTGCTTAGCTCTTGATCTAGTCATTGGTCCTATGATGTTGGATAAGGGATGCCTTTTATGAGGCAGCCCTCTAGATGGTCCCGCATCATTGGGGATAGAGAAGGAATGGAGATGGAGAAAAAAAATAAAGAATTAAATGGTGATAAGAGAAAAGATTGGAAAGATTAGAGAAATTAAGAGGCGGAAGAAAATAGGAAATAGAGTAGAAATATTCAATTGATATGCTAGAGGGTTAATTTTGTCACATACACATAAATTGCTCTTGCAGGAGAATTTGTGCTCTGACATTATCATCACCCATTGTTTAAATAGTAATCACATTTTTTCCTTTATTTTTTATCGATCTTTTCAAATCATATAACTCTTCTTTCCTTGTCATGAAGTAAAAAATGCAAATATCTGGGGGAAAAAGAATGAGAACGAATCTGATGAAAAATTTGTAGGACAAAAAATAATAATTTGATTTTTTTTTCATTCGAATTGCCAATTAATAAAATTAATTTTAGAAATTTAAATTTTAAATCCTTCACCACAAAAAGAGAAGTAAAAAAAAAGGAAACAAATTCCTTTATTATGCAAACATTAGTAAAATTAAATTCACAAATTTAAAGATTAAATCATTTATCACAACAAACAAAAGCAAAAAAAGGAAACAAATCCCTTTATTATGCAAACCTTAATCAAATTAAATTCAAAAAATTAAGTCTTAAACCATTTACCAAAATAAGGAAGAAATAAGGAAACAAATACCTTTATCATGCAAACCTTAATCAAATTAAATTCAGAAAGTTAAGACCCAAACTATTTACCAAAAAATGGAAGAAAAAAAAGGAAACAAATCTCTTTATTATGCAAACCCGTTTTCATAATTTTTTTAAAGGCTCTTAAAAATATTTTTTCAAATTCAAAAGCCAACTTTTAGGGAAAATAAAAAAAATGCAAACATTTTGAATATATATTTCCTCCCTTTATGTCACTTCATTCTCCTACATAGGCGTGTCAATCGAGCTATGTGAGCCGAGCTTGGTATACCTCACCCTCAGCTCACACAAAAATTGGAAAGTTCACCTCACGCTCAGCCCGGAAAAGCACACAAACTTTGAGCTCACGCTCAGCTCACATTTTAATGTGAGCTCGAGCTAAGCTCATGAGCCTCATGAGAAAATTTATATTAGCAAAAAAAATTGGTAGCTAGAATAGTAGAATAAATGAGACATGAGATTAAATTCTGACAAAAATACAAATATACATAATTCAATAATTAATGTATTAAGATAAACTAATAAAAAGATAACCAAAGATATGGTTTGAGAAAAAGAGAAAAGAATCAATGAGTTTTACCGACAATTTTTTATATTTTTTTAATTAGAAATTTAGTATTATATACATAATATAAATAATATATTATATATTTTTATTCGGGTGCGAGCTTTAAGCTCACGCTCAACTCACATAAAAATCGAACTTGAATATTAAGCTCACGCTCGGCTCTCGCTCAACTTATCTAAGCTCAATCTCGCATTTTTTCGAACTATGTGAGCCGGGTTCGGGCACCCCTACTCCTACATTCTTCTTTTTATCTTTAAATTTATTTTCTTTCTCATTCTTCGACTGCCCCTCTCTTCCTATATCTATGATTGTAATACTCGAGACTTTTGTCTATGTGATTTACATGTTAATTTATGTTATTACATTATTATATATTTTACAATTTAATCACATGAATTATATGTTAAGTGTTGTGACTAGTTGATATGTTATATGTGCTATATTTGTGTTTTGTGTATGTGGAGACATGGGTGCAATAAAGTAAATTGAATGGGAGTTATTGCTGGGATATTTGGAGGTAATGGTTACCAAAAAAACAAGAGGGAAAGAAAAGAAAGAGAGGAGATAATTTTTTGGACAGAACTTTGAGTGACCAATTGAGAGAGGAAACAAAATTCTTTTCGAGCGATCTTTATATCTTTTTGAAGGTATTCGAAATACCTACGCCTGAGTGCAAACAGATTGCGATTTGGAGTTCGGAGCGAGAAATTATAGCACCGGGAGCGCGGGCTGGTATTGCTGAATTCGAATTTCTGTTTTGTTTTCGTGTAATTTGCTTCTGGAAGTTGCCTATGCAAACCAGAAATTCTGCTTTCTAATCTTTATTTGATTTTCCAATTAAGTGTTCAATGTAAGATTCGTCATTGTTTTTCAGTCCTAAAACGCATGATGTATTTTTTTTATTAAGTTATGAAATGTGTGAAGTTTTCTTCATGTTTTATTGCATAAAAATCTGGATGAAGAACCGAATTATGCTTGCATTGTTGCATGCTTGTACTTGTTGATTCTTGCGTATGTTGTTGAATAAATTGCTGGATGCATTACATAAAAGTCAGCATATGTATATTCTCAATCTAGAGCGCTTGTCTAATGAGGACCCTAGACCAGAATATATTTCGAATTTATGATATAAGTGCCCGGAAGCGCTTTCAGTCCCCAATGATGCCTGGTCCCTTGCAGGTTTAAAAAGTATGGGTTGTTAACAGTGTCATTTAGTCCACGAGGATGTATATTGACAGGAATATATCCTTAAACAGCTTATAAGTGCCTTACCAGTTACGATATGATATGTTATAAGTTAAAATGTAAGGGCCTTCCTAAACGGCATTAAAGTTTGGGTTGTTAACAGTTGGATAGAGTTGTGGTTGGATAATTGAGCTCGGTTGTAGAATTACTTGTTGCATGTCATTTTGGTACTAATCATGTCAAGTTTATATGTATTGGAAGGCTACGAGTATGTCAAGTACTCGGAGTACGATTTCTGATATGTATGTGATCGATTTGGTTAAGTAATGTTATGTGTATGATTTGGTAATGATTCTAAGTGTTATAAATAGTCTAAAAACAATGTTTTGGGTTGGATTTTTGGAATGTGCCGAAAATGACTTTTTTCACAAATTTTGCCTTAAAAATGTCCTCACTGGATCTCGGACGACCAGATCTCAGTATCCATCGTCCAATCAAACTACTGAGACTATTTCGGAGGAGGGAAATAGGGAAACAGGTCTACTGTACATGATATCCCCTTGACCGGACTCAAGCGGTCGACCGGTATTGTCATGTAGGTCAACCGAACTTTTTGTAAATGTTTCTGTCTTGATCTCGGGCGACCCACATAATGTTCTATCTCCCGAGGTATTCTTACTTTGTTTATACTCCTTTCAAGTTATGTCATGTTCAAGTTATGCAAGCTCTGAAATATTATGTTATGTTTTCAAGTATTTTTCAAAGGTTTTCAAGATGTTTCAGGTTAAGACAAGTCAAGATGTATTTTCAAATATTTTGGGAAACAGGGAATGTGTTGAAGTCTCTTTGGTCCTTCATCCCAAGGCCGATCGGTTCTTACTAAGCTAGTGTGACATATTCTATTATCTTCTTATATTTTGTAGATGATGCTGACAAAGAGACTTGGGAAGGGAAGCACGTCGAGTAGAATTTAACGAAGTATTGTTGATGTAATATATATGAACCTTATTTAAGATCGAACAACTTAGCATTAAGTTTTGTAATTTATGTTGATGACGATGTTTTAATAAAGTTTAAGATTTCCGTTAAATTTATGGCATGGAAGTGTATATTCTGTTAAGGGTTCTTTGTCTCATTGGTAGATGAGGCATTGCCAGATCACCTTCTGGTTACGGGGTGTGACATTTGGTGTCTCATTAGCCAATGAGACACTGCCATGTCGGCATTCCGGTTACGATGTGTGACATAAGTGGTATCAGAGCAGGTCGAACCTTGGGTAAAACATGGAATGAACTTAGTAAAACACGAAACATAATGTGAGGTATGTGATGGGTAGAGATCATGGACTAGGATGTGATTGCTTACATATCACTTTATATCTTATCGTTATATGTTATGTTGTGCTATCCTTGTGTACTATGGCATACCATGCTTTAGTTGCCTTTGCTTCACATGTTCAACTTGTTAATTGCTTTATTTCTTATCTTATTTGTTATATTACTTGTGGGGGTAAGATGGATCCGAATAAAGGAAGCAGTGATGACTATGACTTACCGATTACGGCATTTGATCGTCGAGGGAAAATGAGTGGAAGACGTCGGTTTGTTGGGTCTTTGACTCATCGACAACCACAGGTTTCTCAACAACAAAATGAACGGGCTGAGTATGTACACCACTACCACCACCATATAATCCACCACCTCAACCTCCACAAAACAACTCACCACAACAATATAATATCCATCTTCCTCCACCATAATACAATGTACCACCACTACAATACAACGTGCTTCAACCACCCCCACCAGCCAATACAGGGGGCGGCTTGTTAGACCTAAGGGCAAAGTGATCAATCTTGTTTTGATGATAACGAACCATTGATAGTTCTATTGTTTGTGTGAGCATGTTCTTAATGATATGATCTTTAGCACTCACACAAACATTGATGAAAATGGTAAGTTAACTCCTTGTGTATACTAAAGGTATCATCATACACACAAAGAAGGTACACTTTGCAAGACTCCATAGCACAAACATGAAGTCAATCCACGTGCTATGGAAGTACTTGTAAAGTCATGAAGAAGGAAGATCAACATGTCAAGAGCTACTCAATTCAACAAGAGTATAATGAAGTGGTAGACTCTTAAAACAAGAAGAAGTGTGAAGTGCAATACACTAAAACTCAAGATTACTATAGGACTTCAATACTCCAAGAAGATGTTGATCAAAGGCTTCAAGTCCAAGCTCCAAGAAGATAAACAACTTGAAGGCTTGAATACCTTAGGAAGATTAGTCTATGCTTTATAGGTAATCCGTTGTGACTAATATTCCCCTTAAGAATACTAGGATATAAGAATGTTTAAAGCTCAACTATGTATGTTTTCAAAACCTCATGTCTTACATTGTTTCAATTCTTCGAAAAGGTTTTTGAAAACTAGTTTAAGGGTTGGCCATAAGTACATTAAAATGTGTTTTATATCTTTACAAAACACTTAGGCATGTGAATGAGAACATTGGAAACCTACTAGGTGGAAAATCCAATTTGGGACTGCAATCTGGTCGACCTAGGCTTAGCCTCGGAAGACCCGAGTAGTCCGGTCGACCAACATGTGTTGTCAGGTCGACCGAGGTTGTTTTTGTCTTTAGTCAGATTTTGAATGTCCCAATGCTCCAACGACTATATTCTCTCGAACGACCTTGGAATAGGTTAGTCGACCGACATTGCTTCGGTAGACCTGGCCCTATCATTGTGGTCAATCGAGATGAAGACAAAGGGCCTTTTACTTTTACTTTAAGGCTCATCGGTCGACCTACTGTCTACTAGCAGTCGACCGGAGCTGTCTAATCAATGCCAAAATTATAGTTGTTGTGACCAACTTGGCTTGTGTATTCTTTCTCTATATAAAGCTTCTAAAGCTGAATTTTCATAATCTGTCAAACCATAAGAGGGCATAGACAAATACACTTCATAAACACACAAGCAAACACTTTTGAGCTTAACTTCATATCATTCAAAAGCATCTGTGTTGAGCTATAAACTTCATCTATCTTTCTATTCTCAAGAGTGATTAGAGATTACATTTGTAATATTAAATCCAAGAGGGATTTGTGTGTAAGAGAGCTAAAATGTAAAGTCTTCTTTGAAAGAGACAAGTTACCTAAATTTCTCATATGTTGAGAACTAGTTCTTTGTGAACTTGCAAAAATTCTTTGTGAGATTCACTCTTGGTGAGTGTGCTATTTGTTAGGAAAAAGTCCTCTTTGTGAGGCAAGTAATCTCATTGGTGAGATTAGCTCTTGGTGAGCTTAACACTCTTTGTGATCCACAAGTCCTCATTTGTTGGGGCAATTGTAAAAGGTAGAACCCACATTGCATTTGTTACAAAGGATATCCATTAGTTGATGTTGAAATCCTTAGGTTTGCCCTAAGGTAGTGGATGTAGATTCTTTGTGAATCGAACCACTATAAATCCTTGTGTTAGTTTCTCTATCCCTTATCTCTTTACTTCATTGTTCATACATGTTATAACTTGTCTACTTGACTACATTAACATATGTGCTTAGGATAGAAAACTACACATGCTTCCTTTCTTTATACAATTTTTTCACTTAGTCATCTAAGTTGCCTTGAACATAATTAACTCACCTTATGTGCTTAAGCAACATAATTGTTGTTAAGGTGATAACTTAGGCAAAGAAGTTTTATAAAAGCTAAAGAGTTTTTAAGAACCTAATTTATCCCCTCATAGGTTCAATACCCTCAAATGGGTCTTTCAGTTGGTATCAGAGTCTAGTCTCTTTTTTATTGGACTTACATCCTAGGAGGATCCATGGCTCATAGATTTTCTAATTAACTTAGATGACCTATCCTCATCTAGACCACCTCTATTTGATGGCTCCAACTTTTATAGTTGGCAATGTGCGTTTAAATTGTGTTTGTCTTCTAATGACATTTCCTTGTTGAGTATTATAGAAGAAGGTCATTTTATTCATTCAATCTACACACAAGGTGTCATGGTGCCAAAGTTTAGGAAAGACTATGATGAAGAAGACTACAAGAGGATGACACTCAACTTCAAATCCTTAAATGCTCTTTGTTGTGCATTAAATGAAAAAGCTCTCAACAAAGTGCATGAATGTGAAGATGCTTATTCCATGATGAATATGCTTGAAGCATCATACAAAGGAGAAGTTGAAATGCAAAAGCCAAAGGAGGAATGTCTAGGATTAGGGACTCAATCTTGTGATGGTATAGAGGATCTCTCAATCACACTTCAAGAAAATCTTGATACAACTAAGAAGTGTGATAAAGGAGAAAACAATGTTCAATCCTCATTGAGCTAAAAAGACATACAAATTGAGCCTTCACAGGATGAGATAGAAAAAGAGGAGGCACAAGATGATGATCTTCACATGGACATAAACTATGATGGAGACAATGAAGATCAATCATCTTGCAAAAGGAAGAGAAAAACCTTGCCACTAAGCTTCAAAGATAGACATCCTACAAGAAATGGCTTTGGTCTCAATCATTCCAAGAAGAATGATGAAGATTTGAAATGGAGATGTTCAAAGAAAAAGAAATCACAAACACACCATAGCACTTGGATTCCTCAAAGCTTCTTGGAAAATACACTCAAGGAACCAAGATGCTCAAATACAAGTGATGATAAAGACTTCAATGATAATCTACAATCATCATCACTTGGTAAGAAAACAAAGGTATTAAATTCACCTTCTCTCAATTCTTTAGTTGATATTATCAATAATTTGAGAAGTGATTTTGATTTATATGCTTTCAACCATATTGATATTGCATACCTCCCCTTAAATGATCATATCTATATTGATAACTTGAAGCATGAACCTGATATGCTATATGCTCTATTGCTAAGTTATCTAGTAGATGCAATGTCACACACGTGAATGATTCATGTTCCTACTTGCACAACATATATAGGAATCATTCAAATATGGAAAATGTTGATCCGGATGCACACACTTGCCACTTGAGAACTAACATTGACAATAAAGGACCTTGCCAAAAGGTACCTAGCATTTTGCAAGTTTCACTTGTAGGGTCCACTAGATGTAACTATCATGATAAAGAGAGGAACCTCAAGGAATGGCAAAGCAAAGCCAAGGCTCCAAGAAAATAGTCATGTGCAAAGGACAACAAATTTGTGGAGAATTCATCAAAGATCAACAATGCAATCATCAATGATGACTCCACAAACCACAAGGAGATTACTTCTAGTGCAACCAATGCAATAATCAAAAGAAGAAGCAATCAAAGTATAATCTCCTCCCAAAAAGGAAAGGGTTAAGATCAAGGTCAAACTTTATGCCTCATTGGTCTCCTTGATGAAGATCAAAATGAAACTTAAAGTCCTAAATCCATAGGCAATGAGGTACAATGCTCAAATCCTTCCCTTGATCTTCACTATGATAATGAGGAGGATCCTTATGTGCTATTAAATGATTTATATGATGAATTGAAAAGGTTAGCTAAGAAGAACAAGATCACTTGTAATGAACTTGCTTGCACACTTGATGAAAGATCTAAAATGCAAGTAGAATATGATATTCTTCTTACATCCTTTCACATCATATCAAATGAAAAAAAGAATGCATTTTTATCTCTAAATGCTATGTCTCTTGAGAACAAAAAATTGCTTGATAAGGTGCATATTGTAGAATCTAAACTTGTTGAGCATGATATCTTAAGGCACAAATTTGAAATCGTAAATGCTTATGTTGATAAGTGTACATGTGATAGAGATATCCTTGGTAATGTACTTGTTGCTCCATATTCTCATTTTGATTTTAATTGCCAAGAGCACAACCACACACAAAAGTACGCACACTCTACTTCTATTAATGCTAAAACATCACATGTCACTATGATAAATGCTAATTGCTCATATTGTAGTAAACGTGGTCATCATGATACTCGTTGTATTAATAAGAAGAAAATAGAATGTGTTAAGTCTATTTGGTTGAAAGAACCTCAAAACTAACCCCTAAGGGCCCATAAGAAAATGGGTACCAAAATTGCATGTCATTGCAGTAAACAGGGGAAAATCGGCCGATCGGACAAGGCATCGGTCCACCTCAACGACTCCCGGTCGACCAAAGAAAAAGGCTTCTCAGTAACAGGGTATTGCGGTCGATCGAACTCCCTCCCCGGTCGTCCAAAATGGTAACATAAAGAAATTCAGTTTTTAATTGGACGAGGGTGGCCGACCGGAAAGGACATTCGGTCGACCGAACAGTCGCAATACAAAAGAAATTAAAGGGTTTTCAGTTTAGAATTTCAAACTGTTGATATTCCCTCCTATAATACTCTCAACCCTTCTCTCAAAATTCTCTCATATTTGAAACCTACACTACTCCAAACTTTAATTCCTTCCACAAACATCAAATTCCTACAATCATGGATCAAAATCCAAAACCCAATCCTTCCAAATGAAAATCCAAGGACAACTCTTCAAAACAAGTCAGAGGCGTTTGAAAAGTTCAAAGAGTACAAAAATGAAGTAGAAACCCAGCTTGGCAAAAGTATTAAGATGCTTTGATCAGATCAAGGTGGGGAATACTTAAGTCAAGAATTTCGTGACTATCTAAAGAGTTATGGAATTGTTTCACAACTTTCTCCTCCAACTATTTCTCAATGGAACGGTGTATCCGAAAGGAGAAATCGAACTCTATTAGATATGGCTTGATCAAAGATGAGTCACGCGAGCCTTCCAAACTCCTTTTGGGGACATGCTTTAGAAACAAGAACTTTAACACTAAACAGGTTTCCATCAAAATCTGTTGAAACGACACCATATCAGATATGGACTGGGAGGCGTCCTAGCATGTCTTTCAAGACAATGAAAGTTTCTACAGAGAGTGATTCTTGTTATCTTGTTAATTCTAATACTTTTCTTGGACATGATTTTAAAGATAATTTGACTCATAAGCCTTTTGAGTTTATTTTGCAGGATGAGGTTGAAAAAGAAGAAAGTAAGGAGGATAAAATGGAGTACGTTTCTCATCCTAATTGTAATATTCCGTAACTTTTTGCTTACGTGTAATTAATTTTTTTGCGTGATTAATTGCGTAGGCGTAAATTAATTCGTGTGATTATGTGATTACGTGTCTATTTAATTTTATAACATATTGTGTATTATTTTGTGTATGTTTGTTGAGGGGCGTTTCACACGTGTATCGTATTTGAGGGACTCTGGTTGTAATTCACTTAGAGGAGTAGTTTAATTAGACGTGGAGTAGAATTGGAATTGAATTTAATTAGGAATCCTAATAGGTTTGGGAGAGTACCATAATTCAAATAAAATATAAGGAAAGGATTATATATTGAGAGAATCTGGGGAGAGGGAATAATAAAATAAATAAAAAGAATAAATAAATAGGAAACGAGTGTTTTAGGAATCGTGCATAACAGAAGAGAAAGAAACGGCTGAGCCGTGTGAGGAAAGAAAGAAAATAGAGCTTTGTGCGTTTAGAATTCCTGGCTGCTTCGCAAGGGAAATTGGGTAGGATAACAACGTCTAATTTTGACGCATAATATATCGAATCGATGACGTTTGAGATACCTTCAAGAGCGCAGACGGATCGCAATTCGGAGTTTGTGGTAGAAAGTTATCGCACCGAGAGCGGGATTGAGCAGTGCAATTTCGGGTTTGTATAGTTTTTCGCTTTCGTAAGAGGTAAAGACCCCATATTTTGTTATTTTCTGCCCGGATTGGTATATATATATTGGGTACTGATTCGTGATTGCTTAAGGATTGATTATACGTGAATTATTGCATAAACTGTCGGGTTTACGAATCAGTTTCATGTATTGTGTTTTATCGTTGTGTTAATTGAATTTCTACCTTGGAATTGATTATGCTTACCTATTGATATAATCTGAATTCCTTTTACTGTTTATCCAATTTTTTTATATATATAATTGTCTAACATTATAGTGATTTGTGAATCGTAATTGTTAATTGTTGAACATGCATTTGGTTAATACTTGGGCCGTCCTATTTGGTCTCATCATCTTCAGTCATATTTGGT
The DNA here is from genome assembly GCA_026122235.1 of Vinca minor. Classification (NCBI taxonomy): domain Eukaryota; kingdom Viridiplantae; phylum Streptophyta; class Magnoliopsida; order Gentianales; family Apocynaceae; genus Vinca; species Vinca minor. The sequence goes on from JAOCZM010000253.1 coordinate 325,374, forward strand.
TTTGGTCAATCGAGTCGTCGCCCTATTTTGAGCTCGTGTCTAGAATCTACTGAATGACAGGACTCGTTCAAATGATATAAATGTGAGCAAGATGATGTGCGAATGTGTTGATCCAGGGAGATCATGTGATATGAGTAACACTTCATGGACCTTTACCTGATGAGGAAAAATCATTGGAATTGTAACAGTTTCGTGGAGTCCAAGATGTTGGATGATGATACAATGTAGGATGTGTCCTTAAAGCGTAAACCCGTTCGTTCAGGGGGTGAAACTAAGCCCATGTGTTCTACTTCTTGGGCCTCCCTACTAGGCTGACTATTATGACCGATATAGTTATTGTTGTAGAGTCGTGGCTAGATACTTGAGCTCGAATTGTGGGAAGTCGTGTCACAACAGTAGCTATGCTCGTAGTGTCTAAGCAAGTGTGTAATCGTGCATACCGTATGGGCAGAGCATGGTGCTTGTCGTACATTCGGTTTTCTTTTTAAGAAAGCCACCGAGCGTGGTGGGGCGGACCCCGTTTTATTAATAAAGCCAAATGGCGAGGAGGGGGGACTTAAACCAAAACCTCCAAAACAGATACACAAGAAATAGTAAAGGTAAAATGCAACCTTGGACATTTATCATATGCCCAAGGGTGGTACAAAAAACCTAAACTAACATGCAAAGCGAGAAAAGTCCACTTGCCTCATTAAGAGCGGTGAGGGAGTCGTACAAAAAGGATAAGGTACTATCACCTAAATATCACAATTGAAAAAAGACCTATTTGATGCGCATATAAGGAGTCCCACATTGATCTAGTTTTATGGGGCCTTGAATTGAAGATGGTAGTGAGGATAGACTGGAGAAAAAAAAACTGAATTACCTGTAGTTATGGCAAGGTTTGCCAAAGCGTCTGCAACTGAATTAACCTCACGAAAAACATGAGTCAACCTGCAAGTGCCAAAAAGAGAAATGACCTGCCTAAAGGAAGCGTCCAATGTCCAGGAAGAGATACGACCAGCAGTCATTGCATTAACAAGAATCTGAGAGTCCGATTGTATTATGAAATTAGAAAAACCACGATCTCGTGCCAGTCGCAAACCCTCTAACAAGGCAAGTAATTCGATGCCATACTTGTAATTGAATCCCCCAAAAAGACAGAAAAAGCCGCGATAAAAGTGCCATTTTGTTGACGAAAAAATTCCACCGATTCCCTGCAGGGTCCCGGATTACCCTTTAAAGCACCATCAATATTAAGCACCAGACCCGTATAATCTAGCTCACATCCCCATCGGAGTACCATAATTTGCCTAGGAACAAAAGCCATCGAATGCAACAAGATACCTTTGGCCCGAAGCAAAATAGTGGTGTATTCCCTAAATTGAGCCAGAATACCAGACCGAGTAGTGATTTTCCCATCGTAGATGAAACGACACCGTGCCTTCCACAAAATCCAGCAAGCAGAACAAACCATGAGAAGAACAAGCGATCTTGAGCGAACGTTTGGAGCATACCACCATAAGGACAACATGGCTCGGATACCAGCAAAGGATATATCTGGGAGAATCAAATTGACCGAACCCGATGCCTCCTGCCAAATTACTCGCGCTAGTTTACATGTTACAAAAATATGGTCATATGTCTCCAAACCGGTGTGACATGAGCAACGAGAAGCCAACGACACTCCATAACGTTGTCTATCCTCATCCAAAGCTAGGAAACGATTCATTAGTTTCCACATAAACAGGGAGATAGATAATGGTATTACCTTATGCCAAATGCAAGTTCGCGAGAAAAGTGAAGCTCCGGACCCCCGAAGTTTTGCCAAAGCCGAGGCAATTGTAAAAGCTCCACTTGAATTTGCCATCCAAATGAGTTTATCACAATCCATAGAAGGTGTAAGTTCTGGCAAAGTTATAACAAAAGCCGCCGGTACATGACCCATCATCGCTCTCTTGTTCCAGTCTTGGCCACTAAAATAGTCGCAAATTCGGGTAGACCCCAACTCCTCAGACAAACCAGGAGCAAACGAGTCTAGCGAGCCTTGATGCGTAAAATTCTCATAATAAAAGTTGGAATCCCCGTTTCGTAATAGAATACCAATATTTTCCTCCACTTCATCCTTGACTAAAAGCATTCGACGCCAAGTAGGTGAACAACCCAGAACAAATTTCCCTTGCTTGACATGATTCAATCCCGCACAATACCGTGATTTCAAATAGTCCGCCCACAATGAGACTCCATTTCGAAAGTTCCACCACATTTTCCAGGAAAATGCCACATAAAAGTGCTTTAAAGAATAAACTCCCACTCCATTACAATCAACATGGCGGGACATTATATCCCAAGACATCCAGTGACGACGCTCTTTCCCATTTGTCTGACCCCAAACAAACCTAGAGAACATTCTCTCCAGCTTGGACAAAACCAGTTGTGGTACATTGCAAGTAGTTAAAATATGAAGAGTCATAGAATTAAGAACCGCACGAACCAACAAAATCCGACTAGCCATAGACAACAAAGATCGCTGCCATCCTTCCATGCGAGCCGTTACTTTTTCAAGTAAAGAATCAAAATAACGTACCTTAGAGCGTCCCGGATATAGAGGACAACCAAGATAAGTCATCGGGAAATCAGCCTCACAAAACCCGTCACCTCCTGTATCTTAGCTCTCTTAACTGCCGCAATCTTAGTAGAAGCATAAAAGGAGGATTTGCCTACATTAACTTTCTGACCAGAAGCCTTTTCATAGATAGCAATAAAGTTCATTAGTGTTAGCAGGTTCCGTTTCTGACCCTTAGTAAAGATAATAATATCATCCGCAAAGGCCAGGTGAGAAATGGCAAAAGGTTGTCTGGGAACATGATATGAAGATAGTGCTCCCGAATTTGTTAAAGCGTTCAGACCCCTAGAAAATCCCTCAGCCGCAAGAATGAAAAGAAGCGGGGAAAGAGGATCCCCTTGCTTGACCCCTCTTCCGGCATGACTATAACCATACGAGATGCCATTGACCAAGACCGAGAACCAATTAGAGCACAATATATTTCGGATTAGGTGAAGAAAATGTGGTCCAAAACCAAATCGCTGCAACGTCTGAAGAAGGAAAGGATGAGACACCCTGTCGAAAGCTTTCATCATATCAAGCTTAATGAGTAAATTTCCACCTCGCACTTTATGATTAATGGAGTGCACCAGTTCCATGGCTAATAAAACATTGTCCGAGATAGAGCGACCCTTTACAAATCCCGTTTGATTTAGAGATATCAGAGCTGGCAATAGATCCCCAAGGCGAGTTGCAATAACCTTTGTGACCACTTTATTTGCAAAATTACATAATGAGATAGGTCAAAACCCCATGAGATTAGTTGGATTCTGGGACTTTGGAAGTAGAATAATAAGTGTGCTCGCCATCCCCTTAGGCATAGGAAGGCCTGCCCAAAAGTCACGAACTGCCTGCACCACATCGCTCCCCACAATGTCCCAACTATCTTGGAAAAAACCACCTGAAAAACCATCCGGACCTGCTGCACTGTGTTTATCCAAAGCAAAAACCGCTGTCCGAACTTCCAAAACCGAGGGAAGAACCGAAAGAGCCCTATTAGCAGATTCATCAATCAAAGAAGGAATGGCATTCAGGATATCTTCCATTGGCTGTGGCTGTACTTCAGCTGTGTATAAATCCTTGTAGAAACGGTGTGCTTCTGCCCCGAGATCTTTCTCCTCTGTCAACCAATCACCACTGTCTGTTTGCAATGTAGAGATATGTAATCGTTTTCGTTTAGTCTTACACATAGCGTGGAAGTATTTAGTATTACCTTCGCCTTCCTGTATCCACTTAATTCTGGATTTTTGTCTCCAAAATGTTTCCTCCGCCTCCAAATAAAATTGGTAATTCTTTTTCGCCCCCATCCAGACTTCTTTCAGAGCCTCGGACGGAGCAGCATCAAATTCAGCCTCTGCCGCAACTACCATCTGTTCAGCCTGTTTCAACATTGTATTGACATTGCCAAAACATGTTTTATTCCAGTCACACAATACTCCCTTCAAACGTTTCAATTTGCCTGTCAATACTACCATACCGTTTCCTTCTAATTGCTCTTCCCAACTTGATTTAACAATTTGAGAAAATTGAGAATGCTTAGACCACATATTCTGGTATCGGAAAGAAGAACGCCCCCCATTACTAACTTTTGCAAATTTAAAGAAAATGGGACAATGGTCTGATAGCGATCTATGCAAATGCTCTAATCTCGTCATGGGGAAGAAATCATGCCATTTAGTGTTTACCATAATACGATCTAGTCATCGCAACAAAGGCGGAGATGAACTTCGGCACCAAGTATACGGGCTACCAACAAAAGGAATATCCATTAAACCACAATCACCAATCATATCTGCAAACTCAGAAATAGGCAAGGAAGCTGGAATAGAGCCCAGACTCTCCGACTCACTTAACACCACATTAAAATCTCCCCCAACCATCCAAGGGACATCATGTTGTGAGTTAAATAACCGTAACTCATCCCATAACGTCCTTCGTTTTGTGTAGGCACATTTGGCATATACAAAGGATAAATAAACTGAGTTCCCCACATAATTATTCACTAATACCGTCAACAATTGTTCAGAATTACCAACCACTGAGATGTCCAAACTACCATTCCAAAACAGCCAAATTTTGCTATTAATATTACTTGCACCCATATCATAACCAAGAAGCCGGACATAATTAGGTAATTCAACAGCATCCAACATAGGTTCCATAATTGCAATGAAAGAGAGTACATTATCTGATTTTAGTTTTCGAAGTCTAGCAATAGACTCCTTATTCCCAAGTCCCCGAATATTCCATAACATACAATTCATAATATGCATATTTGATATTAAAAGTATATGATTCCCTTAAAGGGAAGTACCTTTAGTCTTCTCCTCAAGACGAGAAGACTTCCTTGAGGCAGCCATTGATTGTTTTTTTGATTTTTCGGTGCGGGTAACCGGTAGAGCAGTAAGAGCTGGATCGATGTCAGGCTGCCCCATGATTGGTAATGTCAAAACATTCAGCATCAATTCATCCGATTGGTCAGCCAAAGGTAATACAACCCCTCATTCAACAACGGGAGTCATTATCGGGTCTTGGTCTATCAAGGGATCATCCGACTCCCGAGTTTCCACCCCCTTCCGCTCGAGCAGGGAAAACGGACCCTTCGACCTCCCCGAGACTTGGTCTTCTGGCTGCTGGCCCCCTTCCACTACAGGTGCAACAGCCAGGCCTTCCGTAGTTGACCCCGGTATCACAGCAACCTCAGGCAAAGCATTTGGATTCGGAAACACTGCAACAACAGGCTGAAACAGAGCATCTGTGGCAGAGGCATGATGGTCAGTCCTTATCTCAGGACCCGCTAACCCTTCCAAAGGTCTTGAAACTGCTCTGTCTGTGGCCAGTAGTGGCAATTGAGCCAAAAAAGTTGCTGAATCCGTCAGTGTTTTCCCCCCAGCAGATTGAGATAGCCTGGGAGCTGTGGATATTAGCTTATCGCATCCCACCCTAATATCGTCATTTCATCTAGTAATTGGGGAAGAGAGAACACTCGGTTCCAATAAAGACTCCGACGTAACTGGCCCCAAATCCAGAGGCATGTCAACTGTAGAATTCAAATCAATAGTCTTTGCAATGGCAGGTTGGATTGAAAGGATCTCTTTTTGCAATTCCACGATCCGCGAAGGGCCAGAGTCCGCGGCTGTCTTCAGCCAAACTGTTTGTTTCGTATTCCTCTTTTGAACTACAATCCCGGACGACAAAGTCTTCAATACATCCTTTCCTGAATGTCCAATACTTCCAGTCGCCTTCGGAGGTAAGACCTTAGTTTTTCCTTTGTCAGACTTCTGCACAGATGGCCGTGCAACAGGCTGTTTGACCTGTGGCTGTGCTGGTACCAAGTCATGGTGTTTAGAGCACTGTTTTTCCGAATGCCCTATGCACATACAATTCAAACAATAGTCTGGCAGGTTATCATAGCTAATCGGCTGCCAAAAGCTTTTCCCGGTTTTAGCATGAGTAATTCGAACCCGATGGGGTAAATTTGAAAGCAAATCAACCTCGACACACACCTTTGCAATGCTCGATCGAGTGGCAGCGGCGGTGGGGGCATCCAATGCAATCGGTTGTCCCACGGCGCTTGCTAAGGAGAACAACTTGGATTTATTATATAGGTGATAAGGCAATCCTTCGAATCCAATCCAAACAGGTACAATGGAGGGTTCTTCGTGAACAGTAAAATCATATGACCATTTAAAAACCCTCATCGAATAACCGAAAAAATTCCAAATACATTGCCTCCATAATCGGCAATAATCCTCTTCAAGATCGAATTTGTTTAAAATATGTCTCGAATCCATCCGACCAATCCAAAAGTTTCCCCGAAATCCCACATTGTGAAAAGCTCTCCGAAGAGAATCCAATGTCGGGGCGTAATTGTGGAATTTGCCCACCAAGGTGAATCGTAAGGGGCTAATAAGAAGATCATGTTCATCTTCCGGGATTATCAATTCCGGTTCTCCCTTATAAACATCAAGCGGAGATATTGGAATAGAAGCGGCCACAGTAGAAGGCGGAGAGAGTAGTTCAGCGAAGCTTTTCTGCTTCCATGATGTAGGGGTAGCGGCAGCAGCCACCACAGGTGGGTGGCCGGCTGCCATCAGCGGCCAAGCAAGAGAAGCAGCGATCAAAAGATCCTATTTTTTAGGATCGGCAATATCCCAACATGATATTTCGTACATTCGGTTGTGCAAGTGCTTGGACATGAAGAGTATGGTTATTTAGCTTAATTGTTATTTTTAACTTGTTTTCTCTTGCTTGGGTCATATTTGATACTTTGTTTTGAGTCTTTTAATTATTATTTTGGGTTGGGATTGAGTTGGTGTAAGATGGTACACTTTTGTACAAGTTTTGCACTTGTTTTTCTGTTTTTCGCAGGTCGCGAACGATCTATTCGTCCTACTAATCGTCCTAGGGTTCGTCCGCAGAAGGACAGTAGCTACTGTCTTACCACGGACGAAGCCGCTAACGATACTGCGGACGATCCCTTCGTTTGCAGGTACCTTTGGTCAACCGGTTAGGGTGTTGTGGTCTACAAGAGTCTCTATTTTCTGACGCGTTGATTCTAGGTAACCACCGGTCGACAGGGCTATGTGTTAGGTCAACCGGAGGGTCACAGTGAGTTGCATTGTGTTCGATCTTGTGAGGTTTTTCAGCTCTATCTTTCCAGTGTTCGTGTACAGTGTGTCCTGTGGGACTTGTGCAATGTTGTTCAACATATTTATAGTGTATTTATCGTGTGAAGTGAGACATGTCTTACATATTTTTAAAAGGGCACTTTGGGAAACAGGAATGTGCTTTAGTGTCCACTTGTGATTATTTGGTCCTTACTAAGCCCTAGAGCTCAGTCCATCCATTTCTAATGTGAAGGTGATGTAGATGTTGATCCTATCTATGATGATGGTGCTTGGGAAGTGGATTATGAAGAGTGATTCATAACCGGCTTTGGTGTTTCACGACCAATGAGACACTACCATGTCATCACCCAGGTTACGGGGTGTGACACTAATACACATTCTCCTTATTCTTCTTGTAAAAAGGAATAATTTGATGAGCTATGGAAGAATTTAGAGACACCGGTGCCATCTACCGAGAAGCCACTGCCATTTGATTTCAATTTTATTCCTCCTAACTTTCAATTTAAATATTTTGAAGGTTCATCTGATTTACACTTAATTCTTCATATTTTTCAGTTGTAACAAAAACCTTTGAGTTAAGTAAGTTTGGTGGACATCCAAATGGAACTCACGAGAACGATCATAAGTTTAAATAGGGCTTGAAATTTCTCCATGACAAGAGGATTCACAATGAACATCGAATCAGACATAAATTTGGTGAACAATTTGACAATTTCAAAGTGCCCTACAATCTTTGGCATCCTACCTAAGTCCCTCTTCAAGTAATGCGTCAATAAATAAAAAGTGGATGACGCTACTCCATAAGAACGATAATATTTATTATATTTCTTCGTTTGCATCCACATGCACGTGTGTCAATCTCACGATAAAAGAGCACTTGTTATTTTTTTTTAAAAATTTGGCATTTTCTTTTATTTTTGGTTATTTTATTTTTATTTTTTAGAAAATAAAACTCAAAATTTTCATAATAGATTTGAAGGAAAAAAATGAAAAATATTATAACAAAATTGAACAAAAAAAAAGTTTTTAACAGTCAAATTTCAGGGGAACGAAGTGCTGCATCCAACTGATATCATCTTCACTTTGCACTTTAACAGGGAAGTTTTGTTCTCATTACCCTTTTTCTCTTACTCTTTATTTTCACATTGAGTACAATGTTTGATTTAAGTGTGGGAAGTTAGGGATTGTTTGTATTTTATTTACTTGCACTGTTTTTATTATATTTGTTTTCATTATGTTTATTTGGTATTTTTAGTAATTTTTAATTTTATTAAAAAAAATGAAAATCCAAAAAAAAAATCATAAAAAGAAAACGCAAAAAAATGATTTATGGATAGGTTAATTTTAACAACTTTAAGCATTATTCTCCGTGATTTTCAATATTTAACTCGTGCCACTAGAAAAAATGAAAAATTAATGAAAAAAATTATTTTTTTGAGTGATTATTTGTGACCATGTACGTGTGATAGAACTTGTATTTGGAATTAGACTTTGCCCTTAGTTTTTTGTTGATTCGGTTTATGGTTACCCAATACACTACACAACTCTTGACTATCAATGTATAGCTTTAAATAACGACTAGGCAATTTTTTTAATTAAAAAAAAAAAGCGACAAATATCGCAGATTTATTTTCGGGGATCTACTCCACTGCTCTTGGTTATAAATAAGTTGGAAAAAAAAACAATCAACACACTAAGAGTATGAGTATGCGAAGTGAGCACACCATTAAGCGAGTGATAAGAAGTTTCACACTCTTGGTGACTGCAATAAAAAAATATAAATTGGATTTTACTCCATTGTTCTTGGAAAAAAACTAAGATTATGAGTATGTGAAATTAGCACGCCAGTAAGCGAGTGATAAGAAGGTTCACACTCCTTGGTGCACTATGAGTCTCAATTGAAAATTTGTAATTTGGAATATAGTAAATGAATTGAATGATATTACTCAGTCTTACTTTAATTCTATATATTCGTGACTCAAAATAAAAGTACATTGTACAAGGGTACGTATAGATTGAATTGTAGCAAAAAGAAGTGTGAAAGAGGAAGGTTTGTTTGTCTAGTTCTGAATACAAGCTTCTTGAGTGCATACTTATCATGAAATAATAATGAGAGATTGAGTGAATTGCCTTATACTATTTCCTCTTACACATATTTGTGGTACTTTTTGTTTTGGAATGATTGGAGATTAATATTTTAGTTGTTAACTTGTTGATTCCATGGTTTCTTTCTACTTGTTCTTTTAGAGTTTTGTCTGTCGATCTTACTTTGTTTGAGGACAAGCAAACGCTTAAGTTGGGGGGAGGAAATTGATAACTCGTATAATCATCTATTATTTCTTCTATTTTAATAGTGATTATGTGTTTAAAATGTATTGTTATGTTGAGTTTTGAGTTTAGAATGGTATAATCCTCACTTCTTTATGATTTTAAATATAGGGGGAAAATGGTAATTTTGAAGGGAAAAAGTGAACCTAACTTGCAGAATTAGAAAGAATAAAAAAGATTGTGGAATAGGAAAGATGTATTCTACATACTAAAAGAGAACAAACGACAGCTACTTTAAAGAATTTTGAAGAGTTTTGATCTATGACATTTACTTTAAAGAGATTTTGTCAATTTCCTTAAGCGAGTCGATTTCTATTATTATAAATACTCTCTAATAGTTTTAGGGGGAGGAGTCAGTTATTATTATATTATTTTAGATTTTAGTTTTTCTCTAGAATTATCCGTCTTCTTGGGTTAATCTTTAGAGTTCTTTTATTAAAAATTTCGTAGACAAGATTGAAGCTTTCATTGTTGCCGTATTTTTTTAGATTATTTTGATTTCAAGTTCGAGACTTTATTCGAATTCAGTGATGTTTTCTTATATTCTTTCTTTTAATTTGTTATTAAATTTCTTCTCAAATATAAGCTAAATATTTATTCTAAGGTCATGATGTAGCTAGATTAATTTTATATTTTATTCTTGTGATTTTGTTATTCAATTTGTGTTGTGGAAATAATTTCTTATTATTATTCTTAATGCCTTTGTGTGATTAGCTACCACTCAAATTGTCTTTACATTAACTTGGAAGATTTGCGACATCTGGCCTCGTTAATGTAAGCCCTAAGGGCTAATATGATCAATTGGTATCAGAGCCTAGTCTCCCTTTTTGTTAGGATTAACACCCTAGGAGGATCTATGGCCATATTCTTTTCTCCCACTCTTTAGAAGAGTTCTTCCTACCTTCCTATGATGACTCCATCTTCTCTATTTGGACAAATAATTATACTTTGCTTGTCTATTGATAATTTCACCTTGTTGAGCTTTATAGATATAGGAATCTATGTTCCTTCAATCAACAAGCAAGGTGTTAATATGCTTAAAGACAACAAAAAACTTACAAGAGATGATGGAATCAAAAGGAAGAGGAAAATTATGCCACAAAACATCAAAGTTATATATTCAAAGAGAAGTGGCATTGGGGCGGTTAAAAGGAGATGTGTCAAAAGAAGAAAATCAAATGCACTCCTTAGCACCTGGATTCTCAAAGCTCAAAAGCTACATCCATTAAAGAACCAAGGAGCTTAAAGTCAAAGAGCAAAGCTACAAGTGATGACAATGGACAAAATTTCAATCTATACTCATCATCACTTGGTAAGAAAGCCAAGATATCAAATTCACTTTCCCATGTTATAATCTTTTGATTGATGTGTTTTAGTTTATGGGTTAATGATGAAGAACCTTGATTTTGAAGGTCAAGATTCGACACAAAAGGTTAAAACTTGGATCTTTCTCTATCTTGAACTAGTTTCCAAGGGGAATATACTCAACGCAACCCTAAGAAGGTCAATTATCAATGGGGGCTGAAACACCACATCAAGTGAAACTATCTTGTTGATACATTAACTCAATAATTAATGAAGTTCTACATAGAAGTTCAATTCACAAGTAATTAAGGAATAACCTTAACAAATATAATATATCAAGTCTAAGAAATAACTTGGCCGAATTCCCTCTTAAATAGAGTGGAATTTCGTCCAAAAAGAACTCACAAACGAAGAATCCTAATCTAGATAGAATTCTTCAATCCTAGAATAACAAACTAACTATAATAGCAACACTATCTAAACACATGGACAACATGTCCTTTATTCTAGCATCACTAGTAGTAATGTGGCTAACATACTTAATAAATAAATAAAATAAATCTGAAATTCTAATTAAAGTCTAGAATATACTTTAATTTACAAAGTTCCTAAAATGCCATTTAACCGTTTTTCTTCCAATTGTGTATCTTGCCTTTAAATGAGATTAAAAGGATTTGATCTTTGTGTCTTGCGTTCTTTGAAGGATTTTTTTGTCCCATGAACCTTTATATTAAATACTTTAAGTACTTGGAACAAAGACTTTCTTCGAGAACTTGGATTTGGGATAAATGAGTTAAGGACTTGGTTATTTCGAATTTTCGATGAATGATCTCTTTTAACTTCATGGATGATCCCTCATCATTCCCTCCCTCTTGAAAAGTTTCCTTATCATCCCTTCCCCCTTGAAAAGGATTCGTCCTTGAATCTTCTAAGCCTTTTAATGCAAGTGTAAGATCACTCTTGTCTTTCAACACACCACTCGTCATACTTCCTTTGGCTAGATTGCTCTCGGTTTCTTTTTCTTTTTTACCAACCCAATTGTCATCATCTTGTATCATCCTATTTTGAGGTGGGCAGTCCATATCAAGATGGTCTTGTTTGTGACATTTAGAACATTCCGTTGGCATTGAAGATGAAAATTTTGTCTCCCAAGGTGAAGATAGAATGGCGGCTGTTTGGATCGCTTTTATTTGAGGTGTGGCTGTTTTGGCAGCCCCAAAACTTCCCTTATTCTCACTTTGCCGCTGCCAAGAATCAAAATTTGAAGGGGGCTGATTTGGCTTTTTCCAAGGTGAAATTTAGCTGAATTAGTCCCTTTCTTCTTCTCTTTGATTTGCCCCTCGAATTTCTCTGCATAGTAACCATCTCTATAATATCAACATGATTAGCTCTTTCCACTTTTGGCCTAATATCAACATTTAAACCCGCCAAGAATTGATTCAACGTAGCTTCCATATCTTCTTGAATATCAACTCGAATCATGGCTAATCCCATCTCTTCATAATATGCATCTATTGATTTAATACTTTGTGTAAGCATTTGGAAACGTTTTGACATGTTCCCTAATTTAATGTTGGGAAACAAATCTCCGTTTCATCTCAGCTTTCATATCATTCCACCTATCAATAGGTCGTTGACCCGCGTTTCTCTTAAGTATACTTTCTTCTTCCCATCACTTTGATGCATAACTATAAAATCCCATGGCTGCCATTTTTACCTTTTTACCCTCCGAATAATCATGAATAGCAAACATATGATTAAGTTTATGTATCCATTCAAATAAAGATTCAGTATCATTCGTACCTTCAAAAGATGGGATCTTGATTTCACCAATAGAGTTGTCAAATTTCTGAAATTTATCACCCCTTCTCGGCTCACAATGATAAAAATCACAATTATCATCAAACCTTTGAATTTGTTCCTTTTCGTAGCCATACATTTTATCATCATACTCAAAGTTGCCCTCTTCTTCATCAATTTGGTGTTTCCTTCTTGGATCTTAGGTCTGGTTTTGGGCTTCTAAGCGAGCCAATCTTTCGTTTTGCTCTTCAATGAATTGCTATCTTTGATGATCCTTCCTGTTGATACATATTAATCTTAAAGAAAAGCATTCAAATTTGTTAGATAGAAAAATAATTCACTCAATATTCCAACAATACTCGTGAAAGAACTTCAACTCTAGATGAATTAAAGGTTCCTAACTTGTTGCGTTAAGACAAAGTTGAAAATATTGGAAAGAATTTCTATCTTGACTTATACGAAAAGGTTAAAGAAAGAATAAAAGAGTAATCTTGAAAATCCTAGACCTAATCAAGAAAAGAAGATACTTTTAAAGATATCCTTTTGTGTTAAGGAAAAAGAAGATCTTAATCTTTACGTTCTTGATTCTTGTTCTTGAATCTTTTCTTTCTTTTTTCTTTTGACTTACCCTTTTCTATGGAAAAAAATTATCAAAGAATTTAGGCTTAAAGGCTCTACAATTCTTGATCTTGTATTTAATATCACGACAAGCAAGAAGAAAAGGGGGTGAACAATTGACAATTCTTGGAACAAGGCTTCAAAGCACTAGGAATCAAGAAGTTTGCTTTTGGCTTCTTTTTATTTTTTAACCGAATCACTTTTTTTTTTATTATCAATTTCAAGCAAACGAATTTTTTTTCAAGAAAGCGATCAATCTTGTGCTCTGATACAAACTGATGAGGAACCTTTATTTTTAAGGTCAAGATTCGACACAAAAGGTTAAAACTTGGATCTTTCTCTATCTTGAACTAGTTTCCAAGGGGAATATAAGAAGGTCAAGTATCAATGGGAGCTGAAACACCACAACAAGCAAAACTATCTTGTTGATACAGTAACTCAAGAATGAATAAAGTTCTACATAGAAATTCAATTAACAAGTAACTAAGGAATAACCTTAACAAATATAATATATCAAGTCTAAATAATAACTTGGCCGGATTCCCTCTTAAATAGAGTGGAATTTCATCCAAAGGAAGAATCCTAATTTATATAGAATTCTTTAATCCTAGAATAACAAACTAACTATAATAGCACCACTATCTAAACACATGGATAACATGTCCTTTATTCTAGTATCACTAGTAGTAATGCGGCTAACATACTTAATGAATAAATAACATAAATCTGAAATTCTAATTAAAGTCTAGAATATACTTTAATTTACAAAGTTCCTAAAATGCCCTTTAACCGTTTTCCTTCCAATTGTGTATCTTGCCTTCAAATGAGATTAAATGGATTTGATCTTTGTGTCTTGCATTCTTTGAAGGTTTCTTTGTTCCATGAACCTTTAGATTAAATACTTTAAGTACTTGAAACAAAGGCTTTCTTCGGGAACTTGAATTTGGGATAAATGAGTTAAGGACTTGGTCATTTGGATGAATGACCTCTTTTAGCTTCATGGATGATCTCTCACTAGTTAAGTTGTTGTTTTTTTTTTGGTTTTTTTTTATTGCTCTTATATATATGTTGCCTCTCACATTTTAGAATGTCATATCCATATAGATATCCTTAGCATGATCTCCACTTGATCATGTTTACTTTGACATAGATATCTATGAGATGTAGCATATGCAATTAGATTGATTCTTGTTATTGCATTGTCATACATCATTTAAGAATCCACCTAGTTGTTTTTTCATTTCCCTTTGTCATGTTTGTGCATCTTGAGGATTTGAGCTTAACCTTAAAGGACCTTATTAGTTCTCAAGATTTCCTTGTAGGTACAAAAAGTTCAATGCTTCTACATGAAGATTGACACCACAAGGAGGGGCACAAATGAGCTAAGACTCCAAGAAAATAGTCACATGCAAAGGGTTGCAATATTGTAGAGTGTTCATTAAGAAAAGAAATTTCATCCATCAGTGATGACTCTACAATCGATGTGAAGGAAGAGGATATTGCACTCAATTCCTCAATCAAGATGAACAAAAGAGAAAAAGGGAGCAATCAAATGTCACCTCTTCAAAGAGCTTCAAAAGAATGTGTTGATCATGACAATGATCACACAAAAAGGCCTCATTGGACATATTGATGATCAAAGATCAACCAAATGGTAAAACGTCCAAGCTCCTTGAGCAATGAGGTACAAAAGCTTAACTCATCTCTATTTTGTGATCATTATTGTGCTTTTGATCCTTGGGTGCTATAACTTAGTTATATGATGAGTTAAGTAGTTGACTAAGAAGTTTTGCTTAATTGTTTTAAACTTGCTTGCTCACTTAAGGAAGATTCTTAGTGCAAGTAATTTAGGATATACTTCTAGTTATTTAAAAGAAAAAGAGAGTATGCGCGTTTCTTATTTTGCTTTTATATATCTAATGTTTTGCTTGACAATGTGCCTATTTGCTTATCCAAACTTTTCAAGCATGATAGTTTAAAAGCATAAATTTGTTTCCTTAAACTCTCTTTTTCATTTGTGCATTTTGCTCTTATATCTTGATAATGTGTTTTGTGCTCTACTTGTATATCATGATCTTAAATGCTTAGATTACAAACAAAAACATAGGAATGCACATATATTATCTCTATTATGCTTATTCTTCATTGTTATATGTTTAACATGATGTTTTTTTTTCATTTCGATATTCATATTAAATTGATTCGTATCATATAGAGATATTATTAATAGAGGTGTACTAACTAAGTGGGTTGTAAAAAGCCACATCATTAACCCTCTAGGACCCAAACAAAATGGTTACCAAAAGTATCTTCATATGCAGGAAACTTAAATGAGAGAAGAGGAATTGAATCTTGTTGAAAAGATCAATCATCTTCTCTCCATTTATGAAGACGACACTTCCTCCTTGAAGAAGATGAGACAAAAGAGACACAATTTCAAAGAAGAGCTCACCTTCAAGAAGAAAATTTGGATACTAGCCGCACTATCAAAGAAAGTGCAAAGAAGAGATTAGAAGTGGCTAGATCTTGTGCAAGAAGAAAATTGTGGAAGAAGAGCTAAGATGGAAAATGGAATGAAGTTCCATACATCACTCCAAAGTACCAAATGCACCTCACGGAAGAGTGAGAGAAGAAGATTGGAGTCACCCCCAAGAATTTCTCAAGTGTTTCAAAGATGACAACTCAATGAGGAAAGTCAAGCATGAGCAAAAGAAGTCAAAACCTAGAGAATCATCAAATATGAAAATTGGTAGCTATAAACATTTCTCTCTTGGTTTTAGCTTATTGTTTTTATGATTATATATGCTTGCTCATACTTTGTTTTTGTTATTGCCTTTTCTCATGTGATTTTCTTTCTTATTTTATGAGTTTTGGATTTAACTTGTTTTGATTTGCATATGTGTTTCAATTCTTTATTTCTAGAAAGACATTTTCAAAACGACCACCTTAGTTATTATGTTTAAAAAGATTTAGAAAATTTTCAAAGATCCTAAGGTGTGTCTTTATTTTACAAGGTTTATCACTATGTATAGCAACTTGTTCTTAAAAGTTTGTATCCTATTTTATAGTTGCTTAAAGTGTTTTTGGAAAACCTTACTGTTATGAATATATGGCAATCTTGTGCTTTCCAAGAGTTATCTTAACTAGATGCCTATATCCTATGGATTTAATTCGTATACTTATGAATACAAACAGCATTGCTTTGGATTATATCTTATGTCTTGTGGTTGATTTTCTTATTCTAAGTATGGTGTGCTTCTTTGAGCCACCTTTTATCAGAAATATGACTTGATTTTAGCCTTCTGTGGCATAATCATGATGATCGTCATACTCCTTTGTATTTTGGTTTGAATTCATTTTTTAACTATATTCTTAACCAACTACTTGAGGAAGAGACTCGCTTTGTTTTTTATTATTTCAAAGTCTCTTAGTCTCCCTCTAGATATCACATAAGTTATTGTTTTGCTTGGTTTGGACAAGATTTTGTATCCTTGCACTGAAGTAGACACGTTGTTTGTGGATGTTCTGAAACTAAGCACAACGCATGGTGTGCATGCGTATTTTAAAGTACAATGCATGGACTTGATGCGTTGTTCAGTCGCTTAATAATGCATGCACGTAATGCGTTGTTGTCCAATATCATTCCCTTGTTTTTTTCCCACCAATCGTCCTTCACGTGTACAAATTCTTTATTTACACAAACAATTTTCTCCATTCATACAAAAAAAAAATATATATTTTCTCTCCACCCAAAAACCCTAAGAAATTCTAAACCCTAAAGAATTTGCAATAAACTAAATTAACCAAAATTTGTTAGTCGAATATTTGGTGAAATATATTTATATTAAGAATATTGTAAGAGAAAAGATAAAATTGCTAAAATAATAAAAAGCTCATATAATTGCAAAAATTAAGAATTACATTACTCGCTAAAAAAATCTTACAAACTAATATCTAATATTACTTAATAGAATCTAAGAGTAACTAGGGCCGACATTGTTATGGTAATTTCTTGATGTATGACCAGACATATTACAATTACTACATTGGCGAATAGCTCCCGGTTCACAATAATCCATGTCGTAACGTATCCTCGTGGTTTGAACGCGACCCCGTTTATTTTTCATATTCAGACCGTAATACGTCATATAAAATGGTGCATCCCTCCATAAAATCTGGTCGGCGATAGGATTAAAAGAAGACTCATATATATGTTTTTGGTAATTTACGTTAGTGTATATATCCAATACTAATTCCACCGGGTTCCATCCCTTATTGTTACAAACTACCATTGCATGAGAACAAGGGTACCCATAAATGTTTCACTTCCACAAGTGCACAATTTGTCGACCATTTGAAGTGTATACGTCGTATTGTCTCTCCCATATCCACGAACACGGGATCTAACACGGTATAATCTCGTCTAGTTACTGTACTGGACAACTCGATGGCGCCGACACTTCTGCTGGTTTTGAACAAATTTATCCCAGATCCTCGTAGACAATGGGTATATGATTTTGTGTGCTTCTTCCTGATGTTCATCGAAATACTGGACCATATTACTAAAAACCATCTCCAAAAGAGCTTTTAAGGGAAAAGCCCTTGCTTTCTTCAACACACTATTTAGTGACTCGGAGAGGTTATTTGTCATTATTCTATGTCTGTAACCACCATCATGCACAAGCGTCCATTGGTCACGCCTGATTTGATTTAACCAATTATAAGCTTTGACATTCCTGCTTTGAATTTCTTCCATAAATCGGTTGAACTTGAGTAGTTTAGTTGTGGTAGCCACATCAAAGATTTCAACTCTCTATTTTTTAACCTTTTATTGAAATTTGCTCTTATATGTCTTAGACAGAATCTATGATGGGCAAAAGGTGACTGCCAGAGTCTTTGTTTATTGACTACATTAAAGATCTCGTTGTGACGATCTGAAATGACACCAACATGCTTTTTTCACAACATATTCTTGAAGGTTATGGAGAAACCAATTCCAACTCTCCGAAGACTCTTTGTCAACAATTGCAAATGCTAGGGGAAAACGTGGTTGTTAGCATCCCATGTGCTACCAATTAATAGCACTCATTTGTAAACCCCCATCCCCCGCGTAAATGAATCCCATCAATTGATATAACAGGACGACAATTTGTAAAACCGGTTATGGAAGGTTCAAAAGTCCAGAACATAAATTCGAAAACTTTTACAGCTCTGGTGCTTATTTCATGGTGCACCCATCGAACAATTGTGTCGTTATTTGCATCCTCTATTGCCCGAGTGTACTAAGGAAGTAGGGTAAATTTGGATTCCCAGTTACCGAATAACAACTCAATGACACCCTTCCTAGCATACCACCATTTCTTGTAGGATTAACTGACTCCAAAAATTGCACTTACCTCATTTACAATGAGTTTGACCGGTGACTCTGGATTTACCTGCACAATATGGGTGGCACGTTGGGCAATACTATTTGATGAGAGGTTACGGTGATAGTTGTTTGGTCTTGAAACAATGAAAGTGTGCGTTGATTTGTAAATAGTTGCCTTCCATTTTTCATGTGTAGCTTTTTTCCTTATGTTTGTGTACCAAGGAGACTTATTAGCCTTAGTTGAATTTGCACACTTTGCTTACCACATCGTTGTATTGCTCCTTGTCACCACAAACTTCACTTTATTCTTAACACACCAATTTTTAAATGCCAACAAAGCTTCATTTTTTTCACGGAACCACATATTGCGTTTGAGGTGCCTTGTCTCGACAATCCAGTCATTTATGGTGACATCCTCATCTTCTTGTAAGTCATCAATTGGGGCACCCAAACCCATATCTCAGAAACATTAGTATAAGGTGAAATCAGTATGCGCTACTGACGGACCTTCCCTGCTTATAGGGTACTGTGTAGTCGTTGCCTCTTCGTGTTCATCCGAGTCAGCTCCATTTGGGCCATTAGATTCGGGATCACCATCCACATCTGAAGTCAGACAATGAGAGTCTGCTACATGATGGTAATGCGTTGTACACTAGAGGACATCTAATATTATTTTGAAACATCTTATCATTTACAGCTTTTTTCATGTGAAGCAATATCATAAATCTTATCATCTTTGAGAATAACGCATGATGGTAATGTGTTTTACACTTGAGGACATCCAAAATTATTTCCAGCTTTCTCCCCTCTATATATACTAACCAATATCTCCATATCAACTCATATCAATTTTCATCTTTCTACCAAATTTCCTTCCAACCTTGACCAAATTACTCTCAAAACATAGCATTCGAAATGAATAGCGAAATGGATCCATCACTAGAAGAGTATTTCAAACACCATTTTAAAATTGTTGTTGGCAACCAAACCAATAGAAAAATGGTAATATCTTATGTTTTAAATGTGTATTTTATATTTGTTAAATGTGTTGAATTATCTTACACATATTCTATTATGTAGCGTATACCATCAATGTACACAAATTGGTTGGAGCGAACTGGTCTCGGGTTACCAAGTTGTTTCTATCTGAAGGACGTCATTAGTAATAAATGGTGTGTTTATGTAACCAAAATAGATGACAAGTACTATCTAGATGGTGGTTTACAAGAATTTTTGCGTGATAACAATCTTCGGCTCACAAATAACATACTAGATATATATTTCAAGGGAGGGTTATTGATAAGGCCTGGGATCGATTACCTGAAGGGAGAATTATCGTATCCCTCCGACGGGACTTTTTTCGGCAGAGTTTTCGGATATATATTATCGGAAGGAACACGGCACTTTGAAAATCGGTACGTTTGTTAATATAAAAATATTGAGAACGAATATTTCCTCTTATAGTTTTTTATTGTAATTTGTTTTTATCTCTACAGTGGATAGGTCGTAACTACATTCAACGGAGTGTTAGACAGCAGCTTGGAATACCCATGGAACTGCACTTGCGAGATATGCACGGGATCAAATTTTCAATCCTCGTGGCAAAAGATGGGGACGGGGATGATTATTATTTTGAGATTGAGGGGTGGTCTAATTTTATTCAGTATGCGAGATTGAACATCGGTGACTCTGTACAATTACATTCAGCTCGGGATGATATTCTAGATTATAGGCGTGGTACGACTGGTTTTGAGAGTTTTGAGGATTTTCAAGAATAACTATCATAATTCCTTGTACTTTATTTACTTATTGATTATTTGTTTAATGAAATTATGTTTTGATCCAAGGTCTAATATGGACAAAATCGAAAACATAATTAAGTAAAAAAATACAATGTATCCAAAATAAAGTATACATAAATACATTGTATCCTAAGGAAAATCAGAAGGTGTGAACCAATTAGGCCCGAATCTCTGCCGGTCAGACTGGCGCAAAATCCTATCCTCAAGAGTGAGACAATAATCAAACTCATCTAACATCTGAGAAATTCCGGATAATAAATGGTCCATAAAACTATCACCACTCCCAAGATCAAAATATCTAGACGGTCCAGCTCCTGAACTAATACATCCAAAACCAAATTGATTGGGTGTGTCCAAGTGTCAAGTGCCTGTCCAAACTGGGAATCCGGTGGAATCTCTGGAATTGCATCTAGCTCAGCCTGTGGCTCTGGAACTGGGGTTGGCAGCGGCTGAACGCTACGACCCTAGACGATCAATGTCTCGCCTATCAGGATGTCTCCTAGCACCCCTTCTAACTCCTGGCGCTCCGTGCTCCCTAATCGGTAATCTAGGTGTACTAATGGGAGTCATAATGACTGCATCGGAAGGACCAGCTCCAGATGGTGGTCTACACCCTAATGTACCACCTACTGCCACTATGCCCATGCCACACTTTGATATAATCCGCACCAAAATTGTCTTCATGTGAGGTGGTTCTTGCTCGTGTGCCTCCATAGCAATATTATAGCATTCCGCGACAAATTTCCTTGTCATGTTTTCAAAATAATAAAATAAGATTAAAAGTTAGTAAGTTAGATAATAATAAAAAAAATTAAAAAAAGAAATAAAACATTATTATTTCTTACCAACATTACAGCACTAGCGGTCGTAGCGTGAAAATCATCTGAAACATGTAACCGATGCATGGTGTTGCCAACTTGGCATCGCGTCCTAACCAAATACCACTCCATGTAAGAGTTTTTGCTTGGTTTTGACAAGATTTTGTATCAATGCGTTTTGAAATAGACATACACTAAAATTTTGTATCAATGCACTCCAGGAGAAGAAAGAGAGGAAAGAGAGAAATTAAGGAAAAATATGTGGGGCGCTAGGGTTTGGAGGTACAACGCATGACCTTCGTGCATTGTCCATTGATCTACGCATGGGCTTTGTGCGTCTTTCTGGACAATGCATGAAGATCATACATTGTGCCTTTAAATACGCAAGATGTTCATGTGTTGTGCCTAGTTTCAGACTCTAAAAAATAAACATGTCTATTTCAGTACACTGAAACAAAATCTTGTCCAAACCAAGCAAAAACCCTTCTTTAAATGATGTCCTATTAGGACAAAATGTTGGAAGCAGAGCTAATTCAAGAAGCAGCAGCAACAATGTTGGAAGCAGAGCCAATGCATTAGCCAAACACAGAGAAAATGAGAAATCTCCCTTCATCAACAACCATGGAAAGCATCCAAATGTGAAAAATGAATATGGAAGTCTTTCTGCCAGGATTCCGACCGACCGGATATAAGGTTGCGGTCGACCGAACCTGCCATGTTTCTGCAAAACTGTACACTCTATACCTTATATCTTATCAGTTTTTGCTTTTACATATCTGGACAATGTTTGAGGGGGAGTTTTTATATGTTATTTATCCTATACCCCCTCATGTATGGGATGTATGCCTACCCTTGTCATATCATATGCATCATCACATCTTAAGTTGGCAGTGTTTTCTTATTTTCACATTGTTTAGCCAACTTGTGAAAAACTCATGGGAGTAGTATGTTCTTTCTTGCTTATCTTATGTACTACATCCCCTATCATTTGAGATCATGTGCTTTTTCTCTCTTATATCTTTTTATCTCACTTGATTACTATGGTTAGCACATTGCATTAGTTGTTATACTTTTTTGGCTAACCATTGTCTCAAAGAGGAATATTTAAAGTGTTAACTTTACACTTCCTCTTTGGGTTTGTGTTTTTGGATTGTGATACATATGCCTTTCCTTTGATTAAATTTTCATAGTATCACATCCATTGTATCTTTGTTAGCTAAGCTTTATAATTTGTTTTCATCTTGTTATAGCTAACATTGATTTTTAATAAAAAGGGGTGATTGTGCTTTCAAGGTTTACTCATTCATCTCCTCTTGTTTTATCTTGAGTTGTATATTCATTTTTGAGCCATATGACCATTTTAGATTTTATGTATCATTATGTTCTCTTCTTATTTTGAAATCAACCAAGCTTAAAACCTCTTCAAAAGATTCTTTTAAAGCTTGCATTCATCTTTAGATAAGCATCATCTCTTGGTCACTCATATTTTCATTTAAATGGACTTTTACAAATGATGTTCTTACATAGCTTTAAATGTTTCTTTATTTTGGTATTTAGTTTTGTTTTCTATTGCTTAACTATTTGCTATTGACCAACAAGCTTCTCCATGTTTTAAATTTAATCCCTCCTAAATATTTTCATGTTTTTGATCATTTGGATATCTTTTTTTAAACAAAAAAGAGGTGAAAATTCTTTTCTATTTGGCGCTCTGATGAACCTTTTTTATTTTGACAAAAAGGGGGAGAAAAATTAGATTTGCAAATGTGCCAAAAAAAGTAATTTTACAAAAGGAGAAAGCTAAGAACTTTGTAAATTGGGAGAGATAAGGAATTATTTAAAATAGGGTGAGTAGATTGATTTTTTTTTCAAAACATCTACTTGCCTTGATCATGTGCATCCTTATCTCAAGATTTGTTATTTTGTGCTTAATTGCTTTATCCACTTGTTAATTTATTCCCTTTGCATCAATGTTTTGTCATCATAAAAAATGGGAGATTGTATGCCCTAAGGGCTAATGTGATCAATCTTGTATTGATGATAACAAGACATTGAGAAGTTCTAATGTTTGTGTGAGCTTGTATTTCAATGATAGATATTATGAACTCACACATGCATTCAAATGTAGCTTCTTGTGAACATCAAAGATCATTCTATAACAAGAAGAAGGTACATTTTGCATGTCTTCAATGACACAAGCTTAAAGGTCACTCACAATGACATTGAAAGATATTGCAAATTCAAAGGAAGATCTTCTTGTGGAGTTCAAAGGTCATTCTACAAACAAGAAGAGTCTTCATTTTGCAAGTTTCCTTAGCGCAAGCCAAAAGGTCATCCATCATTCTAATGGAAGATATTGCAAAATCAAATGTTTCAAGTCCAAGCTCAAAGAGGAACTCATCTTGAAGACAAAGAAGAAGATTAATCAAGATGCTTATAGGTATATCTCTTGTGACTAATCTTATTTGATGAATGATAGTTTATAGTATAATGAAGCTCATACTCTTGCATGTTTTCAAAACCATATCTCATACATTTATTTAATCTTTCAAAGGTTTTGCAAAACATCTTTTAAGTGTTGGTTAATGCCTAAGATCTTTAAAATGTTTTAAATATCTTTCAATAACACTTAGGCATGAGTTTGAGAAAATTAGTAAGTTGACCAAGTGGAAAAATCACTTTTGGACTGAAGTTCAGTCGGCCGGGTCTTAAACCTCGGGCGACCTGACGATGTCTGGTCGATCGAAATGTCTTTTACACTTTATCACTTTTAAATGTTCCAAGACTACAACGGCAATAAATATCTCAGAAGACCTAATCCAAGTCGGTCGACGGGCATGTGCCTAGTTACACTGGACCACTTAACACGGTCAACTGAGATGTAGACAGAAGCCTTTGAACATAACTTTGGAACTACTTCGGGCGACCGATTGCCTAGTCCGGTTGACCGAAGCTGTCCTGTCAAGGCAATAATATAGCCGTTGTAACTCAGTTTGCTTGCTATTTTTGGACCCTATAAATAGCCTTTGAGGCTGAATTTTGTTCTTTGCTCAAGACAATAGAGGGGCCTTAGTTTATAAGTTTTAGACAAGAAATCAAACACTTTCATGAGCTTAATTCTTCCAATCATTCATCAAAATGTTTCTATTTGAGAAAGAGCTTCATTTACTTATTCTTTCATTCTCAAATATGAATTAGAGCTTTAATTGTAATATCCAATCCTTTGAGGGATTTTTCTTTCTTGAGCTTAAATGTAAAATCTCATGTGTTGAGTTTATCTTTCTTTGTAATGGGTTGAGTGGCAAGGCTTGTTTGTGAGAGCAGTGGTTTTGGGCCTCCATTAGTTGGAGTGTATCTCTCTTGTAATCGTAGGAACTAGAGTGAATGGTGAAACCGAAATAGAAGTAGGCTTGATGTGTTCGTAAAACCTCCTCACTTAGTAGACTAGGTTAGAGATAGAGTTCCTTCCCTGTAATCTCTCAAGACAGGCTAGTGGAAAGTTGCCAAAATCCTTGGGTGTGTCCCAAGGTAGTGGATGTAGATTGTTGTGATCGAAACACTCTACATCCTTGTGTTTGATCTTCTAACTCTATTTCTTTACATTCAAGTTCTTCATTATACTTGTGCTTATGTGTTATGAACTTGTTTCCTTATACCTTATATTGTATATATAGAGTTAGTCAATTTACTTGTTATCTCTAATATTAGCTTGGGCAAATTGTTTGAACCATATGTGCTTATATTAGAGTTACTCAACTTGCTTGTTATTTCTACCTTTGGTTTGGGCAATAGGAATTGCATTTACAGATCTTTATAGTTTTATATATCTCTTACTAAATGTCATCCATCATGACTTGTGTGCTTGTTCTTACAAGCTTTGCATATAGGAATTTTGAGCTAGACAATCCTTGATCGTATTCATTGTCTTGTATTCCTATGTGTTGCATTTACACACATAAGTCATCTAAGTGATATCATTTAATTCACCTTATATGCTTAATGAACATAATTGTTGTTAAAGTGATCACTTAGGAAAAGTTTGTGGTAGAAAAGTTTAAATTATTTGAGAACTTATTCACCCCCTCCCCCTCCTCCCCCAAGGTTCTCCCCTACGGGTATTTCAGTTAATTAAGTTAAATAATCTGAACATATATTGCATGCAAGATAGACATATACTTGTGTGGTTTGTGCGATATTTATGATTTAATATTGTTAATGCGTTTTTATGGGTTTAAATCAACATAGAAATATAGTTGGTTTATTCATGAGAATATGTTTGATAATCCTTGAAAGAGGTTATTAGATACAATTGAAAATCGATCGATTAATGAAACACACCCTAGAATAACATATCGTTAGGATAATATTTGATTAATTTAGTGATTTCATGTGCCTTAGACCTTCATCATATTAAACTATTGTTTAAGTGGTTTGTTTTATTTGTAGTTAATGAATTTAATTTAATTAAATCATCATCAAACATTGAATTTATTTTACTCGTCTTTTTTTAAAAGGAAATAATATCATTAATTGATATCAACAGTTACATGAGAGATGTGGAATTTTGATGGATCCCCTACCCTTTGAAGTGAGCCATCAAGCCTTAAGAAAAGTCTAGCTAGCCAAAGAGCCAAGACATTACATGACCAGCGGACATAGAAAAAACTAGAGAATAGGTGCCAAGAGTTACAATGTTATATGACCGTGTAAACATACTCTACTAAAAAAGCTAAAGCTAAAGCAAAACCGAGGTCACGTGCAAACCGGAAGCCTTCCCCAATTGTCAGAGTTCTTGACTGCAAACTTTCATAGCACATAAAAATAGGAGGGGAGATCAGTTGAAAACTGCGTAGAATAGTTGGCCAGCGACCACACCAGATACGAACAGAACGTCCGCTCACAATCCTGCGTTCAAAACCATGTTGCACCAAAGCTCTATCTTGAGGGATACTTTTCCAAGTTTTAGAATATCTCCCCCATTGATAAATTACAAAAAACAAAAAAACAAAAAAACCTGAAATAAAACCTAATATAAGACAAGTAAAAAACCCTAACACTATCATGATATTAATCATGAGGTCGACAAGCGACTTTATTATAAAAGTAAAATACTACTAGAGTTGCGTGCCATTTTAAAGCGCACATTTTTGAATTGTCCAGGAATTGTTAAGCCTAGCACAATTTCATATCAGACAGGTCATGAGCTTTGGCGGGGCCAACCTGAGACCTCCACCTTGTAATCAACGTCAAAATTTTGCTTCCAACCTAGGCATGCAACCACTGGTATTAAAATGGCAGTATTAGTCCTTTGTGGATCATGAGTTGCACAAATTATAGAAAAAGTCTCAAAGAATTATGAATTTGCTTCATTAGTTCTAGGTGGACAGAAATTGCACAAATAACAGGAAAAGTCCTCAAAAGTTCATAACTTGCAGAACTAGTCCATCTTCACCAAACATCCGCTCCCTCAGGAAGAGACAATATTCCGGCGCGAATTGGAGCCTCTACATATTCAATCATCATCATGTTCGCCTCTTGCTTAATTACCATAACAATATTTGGATTCAATCCTCGAATCCGATTGAAATATGGAAAGGCTTCGTTGATATTTTGATACACGATCTTATACCGACCGATAGGAAGTAAGCGATTTGAATCCATGGTGTAAGCCCTAAGGGCGAACAAACTCAGTTTTTGATATTGGACAAACTTTTAATGTTATGTCTAATGATCTTTATATTTGTGATAGAATATTGGAACTCATTGTGGAAGCTCTAAGTACTTCAATCAAGCCATTGAAAGCCATTGATATCAAGATTCAAAGATATGCAAGGCTCATCTATCAAGATTGAAGATTGAAGACTTAGGTTTGGTTAGTTTAGCTTTGTCGTCTTTAGTACTTATCTTAGAAAGCTCTAACCAAAGCTCTCATGAACATATGCTGTACACTCAAGTCTTACATTCACACAAACACGTTTTCAAAAGGCTTTACTTTCAAAATGATCTTTACATGTGTTCTTATCCAAAAAGCCTTTGATTTCATAGATAAGTCTTTTAGAAAAGTTTTCCAAGTATTCTTACGTGTTACCTTTTAGGAAAACCTTTTTAGACTTCAAAAGATTTCAAAACGTGTGAAAAATCACTTTGGAAGTTCGGTCAACCGAGCTCAAGTTCGGTTCAACCGTCGAGAAACTGAGAGCTTAACAAAGATAGGTCGGTCGACCTATACACAACCTCGGTCGACCGAGGTACCCAAAGTGGATCCGAAGTTCACCTTCGGTCAACCGAACTCTGTCTTTTACTAGCCGTTTTTTGACCGTTGGAGACTCGATTTTCAGCCTATTTTGAAATGTATTTATACTCCAAAGCTAGAGAATCATGCCAAGACTTGCAAATACATTTTACATTGATTTCTTATCAAGTCTAAACACTCTCAAAGTAAATGCTCTTCATTTCCATGATCTAAATCATTCAAGAGCAATCTTTCAAAAGCAAGACAAAGAGTGGAATTCATATATTCTAAAGAGCAACAATTCTTGTACTTCAAAGGTATTAATCTTTCACTTAGAAGAGTGAATATTCTTTGTATTAAACATTCATTTCTCCCTTTCTTTGTGATTGGGTAATTGTTGTAAAAGTCCTACTTAGTGTGGGCAAGCTCTTAGTGAGTTTCTTGGTAGTGTGGTTGTGTTTGTAAAACTCTTAGTGAGTTAGCCACAAGTGTAAAATCTTCTTAGTGAAGTTGTTGCAAATCCTTGGGTGTGCGGCTCAAGGTAGTGGATGTAGATTCTAAGTGAATTGAACCACTCTAAATCCTTTGTCTTGTTATTGGGTTTTACTTTGCTTTCAATCATCTTGCTTAAACTTACAATAGCATTGCAAAGAATCGAAAAAGTTGCCAAGATTAGTTAAAACCCAATTCACCCCCCCCCCTCTTGTGTTTTACACATGGCTCCTCAGTATCCATCTCCGGCAAGAAGATGGCCGATCTGAATGGGAGATATGGCGGCGGTGGTGTAAAAGAACGAGTTTGTTGTGTTGCTACTTTTAATGGAGAACACATGGGAGCCCATATTAGTAGAACTTGTTAGTAGTGTCCTATGACCATTAACATTTGTTGTACGTTTATATATTTTGAACATGTCATTTAAATAGTTAATTTTTCTTTTGAACATCAAACATTTAATTTGATAGTAAAACTAATTAGCTTAAGAAATTCATATTCTGACTGTCCCTAGTTTTATGTAATGTTCTTTACAATAAAATAAAACTAGTATGATGTTTGATTGATGATTATGTTTTACTGATCATGTGTAATGGATACAAATCATATCATATATGCAATATATTAGGATATATTGTATCGGACGTGATTCGTTAAAGAAGTAATACTTAATGGTTCTTTAGTCATAAGTATTACTTCCTCAATACTATTTTGAATCCTTAGACCTTATATCTTCATCGTTTCCAGCACGAATAGAGCTATATTTTGACTCAGTCGGACGTTACTTTTAATCGAGTAATTAATACGACTGATGATCGGATGTAGTATCTAATCATGGCTTGAATGTGAGAGGCATTATAAGGGATTTGTCCCTCTCTTATTAGAGAGAGATATACATGGGCCCCTTGATAGGGAACACTGTTTAAATGCATGGTTGTGCTCAAATGTATTTAATAAACTGGTTATTAAATACTATTTGTTGGAACAGTCTACTTGGAGATCGAGCATAAATATAATTAAGTTTTATAAGGTTGACAACCTCCATGCCTTATGCCTAGTTTGGATATTGCTAGACAAAGGGAATAAATAGTGGATTGGTAGTCACAATGTCCAGTTAGGGACCGCTTGTGATTTGTGAACACATACTACTACTAAGTGTGTTTTCATTGCCATTGTGATATGAACTGACAGGGTCAAATGCATAGATATGTTAACGAGATTCATATCCAGATTCAATGAATCTATAATGTGTCTAGGTTCATTTGTATCTGATATTTATATTTCTGAGAATAATAAAATGTATTATTCGAATTAGATATTAATGAGGGGCATTTTGGCATTTGGTTGTCACAGAGATTACGTGGGAGTTATTATGCGATAAAAACTCCCACTACCAGAATAGGTTGACAGGACGTGGGAGTTGGTTTTCGAAACAAACTCTCACCCCTAAATAATTTTTTTTTTTGCTGAAACCCTAGGGTTAGACCCTCAGATAGCCGCAAAAACCCTATCACCCGAAAATAGATTTATGCCTCCTTTCTCTCTAGATTCCTGAAACACAGAAAATAAAGAGCTAGCACTCGCTGATCATTTCGTCGCGTGGATACCGGTAGAGAGTAATTCCGCAAGGGAGGACTTTTGGTGGTTACAGCTAAGCACC
This sequence comes from Vinca minor, assembly GCA_026122235.1. Taxonomy (NCBI): domain Eukaryota; kingdom Viridiplantae; phylum Streptophyta; class Magnoliopsida; order Gentianales; family Apocynaceae; genus Vinca; species Vinca minor. The sequence continues at coordinate 355,009 of JAOCZM010000253.1, forward strand.
CAAAATCATAAACCATTAACGATAAACTTAAGTCCTTTTCGTCAAATTTTCAATTCCCATAGAGTATGAGCGAATCCTTCAAAGGAGGATTCATGGGTGTTTAGAACGAGTTTATGCCCATGAATCCCTTCAGTGGTATTAGAGCATTGTTTATGCTACTCGAATTTGATATTGCTAATCACAACATAACACGTATCAATCTCGATTTGGTATGTGTGAAACAGAAAAAATTGTTTTTGTGATTCTGATATGTATATGTGATATATGTTAATCTGATTTATATGTCTATTCACATGATTCAATCTGTATTAATTCGATTAATATTGCATAAACTGCTATTGTATGTTATTAATTCGATTAATTATGCATAAACTGCGATTATATGCTTCTTGTCGTTAATCTGATCAATATCGCATGACCTGTTTATGTGTATGGATTATATCGTATAAACATGTTTATTCGATTATATATGTTAGGCGATTGAAGGTTAAATCGAGGCAGAAAACTCATTCAATGAGCAGAGAGAAAATCATATTTTTCCTCCTAGGGGCGCTGCCCCGTGGACCCCCGCAAGAGTTGCTTTCCTTTTGACCCCCGCCTGCTAACCTGCTCCTCGGACCCCGCTGGGGGCGCTGTCCCTTGGACCACGTCCGGGAGGCAGCCCTAAGACTTTGTATTTGTACTCTTTACTTGATTTTATTATGCTTTATGTTAGTTTTAACATGGTGAATAGCATGGCCTACTATACCCCATCTTGCTTTACATTTATTGTGTTGCAATTTTATAATACGGTCTGCGAGCCATTTTTCAATGTTGTACAATTATTATTGCTTTCTTAGATTAGTTTTATTTTCTTACATTGAAGGTTGGGTATGCCCATGCAAAAATGTAACAAGACTGGAGGACGTAGGATCGAAGACACTATCCATGAGATGGGTATTGACTTAGATTGACCCTTGCCTCCCACAAGGCTCGTGGGAATCATCATAGGATTAGGCCATGCTATCTGACATTTACTTTTATTTATCTTGTATTATGCATGTGATGTTTAATTCTTGTCTTATGGGGGGCTTAACAACTTATTCGTCAAATTAAATTGTTTTAATTAAGTCTAAAAATGCCTACCATATCCTAAACACTTCTTGAGCTTGGATCATCATTTTTTCTGCTTGCCAAAGCAAGAGATAAGTGGCTATCTAAGCAAAAGGAGATGGGAAAATAGTGATTTCCATAAACTTAGACATGGTTCGTCTTAACTAGGCTATCAAAATAGTTTTGAGCTTGGGGAATACCATGGGAAATAGCCGGGACATGTAGATGTCATTCCCATGGGTTAATTTTACTTTAATTATAGGTGATAAACCAAAGCTTACTTATAACTATCGTAAAATGGTTTTCTCCACTATTTATCAAGTGTTGAAATTGTGGAAATTTTTTGCTCAAAAACTAATTAATGACTTTGCAAATAATTTTTAATGTAGATAATGGCAACCAACACTTCACACAATTCATTGCGATCCGTTCTTGAAAAAGAAAAACTGAGTGGGTCCAATTTCCTTGATTGGGCCAGCAACTTAAGGATTGTCCTTAAGAAGAAAAGAAAACTATATGTTCTCGACACTGATATTCCTGAACAGCCTGCAAACAACGCCCCTAGAGCTGATAAAGAAGTTTGGAAGAAGCATTGTGATGATTCTAACGATGTGACTTGTCTCATGTTAGCCACAATGAGTTCTGAGCTTCAAAAACAGTTTGAAGATGTTCAGGTTTTCCAGATGAGGGGCCGGCTCAAGGAAATGTTCCAAGAGCAAGCCCGTTAAGAAAGGTTCCTTACCACTAAGGCGTTGAACAGTTGCAAGATGGCCTCTGGCACCTCTGTGAGTGCACATGTTCTTAAGATGAAGGGCTATCTTGACCAACTTGAGAAACTTGGGGCTCCCGTAGGTCATGACATGGCCACATATATGATCTTGGGCTCACTCCCACCAGAGTATGACCAATTTTTCATGAACTTCAACAGGCATGCCATGGAGAAGTACATATTTGAGATACACGGGATGCTCAAGCAGACTGGACTGAACATTAAGAAGACCCCAGAAGTCTTAATGGTTCAAAAAGGGAATTTCAAGAAGAACAAAAGGAAGGGAACATGTAATAACAAACCCAAGCCCAAACTCAACGCCAAGGCACCAAATGAAGGGGTTTGCTTCCATTGTAATGAACTAGGTCATTGGAAACGGAACTGCAAGCTCTACTTGGAAGAGAAGAAAAAGGAGAAAGCCAGTTTGACTGTCTCTCCAGTTATTTATGTTATTGGGATATATTGTATAGGACGTGATCTGTTAGAGAACTAATACTTCATGGTTCTTTAGTCATAAGTATTACTTCCTCAATACTATTTGGAATCCTTAGACCTTATGTCTTCATCGTTTCCATCATGAATGGTGCTATGTTTTGACTCAGTCGGACGTAACTTTTATTATCCAATCATGGCTTGAATGTGAGAGGCATTGTAAGGGATTTGTCCCTCTCTTATTAGAGAGATATCCATGGGCACCTCGATAGCGAAGACTATTTAAATGCATGGTCGTGCTCAAATATATTTAATAAAGTGGTTATTAAATACTATTTGTTGGAAAAGTCTACCTAGAAATCGAGCATAAATACAATTAAGCTTTATAAATGTGACAACTACCATGCATTATGCTTAGTTTGGATATCGTGAGACAAAGTGATTAAATAGTGGATTGATATTAGGTTTCACCGTACAGTCATTCATTCTAGGTAGTCACAATGTCCTGCTAGGGACCGCTTGTGATTTGTGAACACATACTACTACTAAGTGTGTTTTCATTGCCATTGTGATATTAACCTACATGGTCACATGCATAGACGAGTTAACGAGATTCATGTCCAGATTCAATGAATCTATAATGTGTCTAGGTTCATTGTATTTGACATTTATATTTCTAATAATAATAAAATGTTATTATTCGAATTAGAGATTAAGGAGGGGTATTTTTTGCATTTGGTTTTTGCTGAGATTACGTGGGACCAGAAGAGGTTGACAGGACGTGAGAGTTGGTTTTCGGAACAAACTCTCACGCATATATAATCTCTTTTGGCTGAAACCCTAAGGTTAGACCTCAGATAGCCGCAAAAACCCTATCACCCGAAATTAGATTTCTGCCTCCTTTCTCTCTAGATTCCTGAAACTCATAAAATAAAGAGCTAGTAATCGCTGCTCGTTTCGTCGCTTGGATACCGATATAGAGTAATTCTGCAAGGGAGGACTTTTGGTGGTTGTTTCTAAGCACCCGAAATCAGAAACAATTAACGTTAAACTTAAGTCATTTTCGTCGAATTTTCAATTCCCATAGTATGAGCGGATCCTTCAGGGGAGGATTCATGGGTGTTTAGAACGATTTTCTACCCATGAATCCCTTCAGTGGTATTAGATCCTTGCTCATACTATTCGAATTCGATATTGTTAATCACATCATAACACATATCAATCTCAATTTGGTAAGTGTATGTGTGAAACAGAAAAATTGTTTCTATGATTCTGATATGTATATGTGATATATGTTAATCTGACTTATATGTCTATTAGTATGATTAGATCTATTTTAATTCGATTAATATTGCATAAACTGCTATTGTATGTTTTTTTTTTTTGAAGCCCGGATGGGCGGTTGCCCCATAAGGTGAGAGAGAAGCGCCTCACAAGAGGAGAAGATAGCCCTAGAAAGGGAGACAATTAAAGCTTGCCCCATTGCACGGGGAGGATATTTAACCCACGACCTCATGGTCGTGGGCAGGCCCTTGCCCCGCTAGGCTAAGGAACCTTTGATAAATTCGATTAATTATGCATAAACTGTGATTATATGCTTCCTGTCGTTAATCTGATTAATATCGCCTGAACTGTTTATATGTATGGATTATATCGTATAAACCTGTTTATTCGATTATATATGTTAGGCGATTATGGGTTAAATCGGGGCCGAAAACTCATTCGATGAGCAGAGGGAGAATTAGATTTTTCCTCCTAGGGGTGCTGCCCCATGGACCCCTGCAAGGGGCGCTTCCCCCTTGAACCCCGCTCGTTAACCTTCTCCTCGGACCCCGCCGGGGGCGCTGCCCCTAGGACCCCGTCCGGGGGCAGCCCTAAGACTTTGTATTTGTACTTGTTACTTCAGAACCATTATGAAATTCTATGTGTTCTTGTTCACCGGAATAGTATGCCAGAATAGAAATTACTCTCACGATGAGATAGAGTCTCATGGCGGCTAGAGAAACTCTAGCGCACAGAGAGCATTTTACTTGCTTTTGATCATTGTAAAATATTTACTTAGGGATTAATTAATCATAATTCTCTGTAAGATCGACCTTGACTACTGCAACTTTGATCTAGTACACTTACTAGTATAGATTTTACGTACTAGTAAGACGCATTGGTGGTGAAATTTTATGCATAGCCCTCATGGAAGCTGCTGAATACATACAAGTGGTTGATTTAGCAAGGTCTCCAACACAAATATGCCGGGAGCCGATACACATGAGAATTCTAATTCAGAACATCATAAAAGGTAAGGCAAATGTTTTTCCTGACCCGGTGGGAAAGGCGGACATAATTGTGACTGGACAACTGGCAGAGCAGCTTTGGCACCAGCCAAATGGAAAGCCCCTACAGATGGTAGGTTAAACCTTAATATGGATGGATCATGGACTACAGGTTCTATGGGAATTGCTGCTATTATAAGGAACCGTGAAGGAATTTTCGTGTTAGGCTTCTCAAAGTTCATTTCGGCCGGCATCGCCTAGCCCAGATCACGTCGATGTCACTAGTATACTCGAAGGCATATGTTTCATCATTGACAAATGATTCTCCCATTATGAGGTCGAAAGTGACTAACTGTCTGTGTATCGTCAACATTATCCTTCGTTTGGATGAGGACCTCTCACTCATATGACACTTGGTTAGCCTAACCAGGATTTTACTACAATATTCGTACATTCATATGACTAGCAATTATTCAGTTGATGTATTGGCAAAATATGTCACGAGAACTAGAACATCATCTCAATAGTTTTTAAAATCCATCGAATTTTCTCCTATCTCATGTCTTCTCAAATCTTAATGCATAATTAATTATCTTTTCCCTAAAAAAAAGGGCATGGATCCTTACTTGATAAATTGCAAAGGAAAGGAAACAACATATGCAAGTTAGTTAGGCTTACCTCTCAACGCTCTATATATATATAAAGGGGTAACTATATGATTTAGCTTCACATCTATGCTATGCATTTTATGCTAAGCCAATTAAATAAATTCAATGAGCGGTAAAAATAGCAGCAAGTCTTTTTTTTTTTTTTTTTTTAAAATAGGGTACGGAAAAATTAATTATTAAATTTAAATCAAAGTATTATTTTATTTTTTTTCTACGTACAGAAATATTTGTTTTGATGTGAGAAAATAAATTCTCCATGATATTAAAAAGAAAAAAGTAAAGAGCAACTGAATTATGTGGAAGAAGACAGATTACCATACTGGATTGCAGGACTACACTTTCCCGGGTGAAAATCCTCTATCCCCGTCCGTGTATGTCCCCGTGTCCCTATCTAATCAGAATTTACTATATAAATATTTGTTTCAATTATATATACACATGGTGAATTGTGATTGGTTGGGGACACGGGGACATACACCAACGGGGACAGAGGATTTTTTGCCCACTTTCCCTACTACAAAAGTCTAGAAACAGTTTCTTTTTTCATACTTATATAATAAGCCGTGGTTAAAATGAAGAATACCAAAAATTTAGAATATTCTGATTTCTTCGCAAGTGATACATTATATGTGTCACATACTTATATATAGTATGTGACACATATTTTTACTTAACGTGTATTACAAAATCAAACACTTTTTCACTCTGAAAAATTTTGACTATCAATTTTTTTTAACACAATAGTGGGACCGTCTATAATACTCTGCCTTTCTTCAGTTCTTCTGATGCTACAACCCAAAATCCACACTAACGGTCATATTTGCTGCTGATTTCTTCAAAGACCTTTTTTTTTTTTTTTTTTGGCTGAATAAATTTAGTTTTCATTAATCACAAATAGTCGAAACCATTACAAATAAGGAAAATCTGAAAATACAGAAAGTAAAAGTTATACAATGATTTAAAAAATCACGATAACAGACAAAAGACACACCCAAAAAAACTTGGATGGTTAGGAAAAAACAACTAGAAAAACTAGTCAACTAAACAAATACATAATCTTCTCCTTCAAAGCATTTTCATCGCAATCCTTGATCCACAGGGACAGGAGAATATCACTTTCAACATCTTCCTTAGGGGTCGACAATTTATAGGACCATGGGCGTATCAAACGTCCTACAATTTGCCTCGGGAAGATGTAAAAAGTTGATAAAGGGCCCAGATCTATTCCGGGTTGAACAAATCCTCCTAGAAAAATAGAAAAAAAGTCTAGATCTGTGAAGATCTGAGACTCATCTAACCACTGTATCTTGAATCTTGAAGAAAAAAACTCTAAAAAATGTTTCATATGATTCGTAGTACAAAATAGAGTAATATAAACGGAACAAAAAGATCAAGATTTGACCATTGACCAGAGAATAATCAAATATGACCAGCAGCAGGGGAAGAAAGAAAGCAAGAAGAGCGGGGAAGGATCAATTCTGTCATGGATCGAGGCTCATAGTGGGGACATAGGCCAAACTTAGTCACATTCACCATTATCACGGTTTGATTAAAATAATAAAAATATTCCCCACTGCAGTGCATTGTTTGAGCGATTTTTATTGTTTTTTAATCAAAAGAGGGGATGTGGGTGATTGTGGACCAAGTGATTTATGTCCCCACTTGTAGGCCAGGTCTATATCAGAATTTTTCGCGGGGAAGAAAGAGGAGAGAGAAAAAGGGGAAAAAAGACCCTTTCATTTCATAGCCATAATAATAATAATATTATCTCCCTTATAATTAAAGAAAGAAAACCGTTTCTCAACTTCTCCTCTTCTAACTTAGCAAAAAAAAAAAAAAAAAAAACTCTCCTCTTCTCTTCTTTACTCTCACTGTAACTCATTCATTAGTAATATCTTTCTCACTTTCTTCACTTAAAAAAGCAAATGGCTGCTCTTTTGTCCGTATTGATCTGGATCAGTTGCTGCACCCTCTCCGCCGCCAAGAACGGCGGTAGTGTGACGGTGGAGCTGTGGTGTGTGGCCAAGAATAATGCGGATAATGCTGATCTGCAGTCGGCAATAGACTGGGCTTGTGGGCCTGGAGAGGCTGACTGCGGCCCTATTCAGAGAGGTGGTCCTTGCTATGATCCGTCCGACATTCAGAAAACGGCGTCGTATGCTTTCAATGTTTACTTCCTCAAGAATGGAATGACTGAAGATAGTTGTAACTTTGATAATACTGCTGCTCTCACTTCTCTTAATCCCAGTGAGATTCCTTTTCTTGATTTTTTTTCATATCTCAAAGATCCTTGCTTTTAAGGTTAAATTTACTATCCAGTTTTTATGTCGTTTGATGTGTTCTTTTTTTCTTTTTTCTTGTTTATGGTTTCTCTTTTCTAGGCCATGGCAATTGCAAATTGCAGTCCAGGTAATTTCTTGACTTTTTTTTGGGTCCTAATGTCATTTGCAGAATAATACTTTCCCATACCAAATTTAATCTCCACTTTACTATTTGAATAGAAAAGTAAACATTCAATTTTGCACAGCAGAAAAGTAGACATTCAATTTGAAATAGAGTAATTAACATTTTTTTTTGTTAATTAATAGAAGAAGATCACCATTTCAACTTTCATATAAATCTCCATTTTACTATTTGAATAGAGAAATGAACGCTCAAATTGGACGGCATAAAAATAGACATTTTAAATAATGGGTTATGTTTGAGTTTAAATTCTCGTTTAGTTTATGCCCCATTTTGGATACAAGGATTCTTCATGTTCTTGATAAGTTTATGACTTGTTTGAGTTATGGAAAACAGCAAGGGCAAGGGGAATACAACCGGGGCAGCTGCAACAGGACTAGGTCCACCAGATTCGGCATATTTGAACAGCAGCAGCTCTGAGGCGCTTGGATGGGCTTGGGGTTTGATTGCTGTTTACTTGTTCTATGCAATTACATGGATTTTCTGAGACTAAGTGGGGATGATTCTGCTTTTTGGTGGATTATAAGAGTAAACCACGGCAGTAAGATTTATTTGTTCTATATGCAATTACACGGGTTTTTGTTAACACGTGTTGGATTTAGTCTGAATGTGGTGTTTGGAGCGATGGTCAAGTGTTTACTTGCTATCCGTTAGGTCACGAGTTCAAATCCCGAGTCTCTTTTATGAAAAATAAGGGTAAGGCTGTGCACATCGGTACCTTCGGAAAACCTTGTGCACGGGTACTGCCTTTAATGTTTGATTTAGTCATAGCAATGAAACAAAAAGAAGGGGAAAACTTTAGGTACTCAAAGCTTCATTCAATAGGATGTGGATTGTGTTCATTGTAGATTCTTTGATTTTCTTTCTAGTTCAGTTCACTCTTCTCAATTCTTCAGAATTCTCTAAGGTGAAAAAGGTAGAAAATTGCATTATTTTTCATTTTCATAACCAATCCAATTGCACAATGATTACTACTATCCTTGTAAAATTGTTCTTGAGTTTACCATTGCATATCAATCCCATGTTTGAGACTGGATACATTCCAATTCTTTTGAAGACATCCTGAACCTCTCCGGTTCTTGGTTGCATGGCAATAGAAGTATAAAAGAATTTTCTTCCTAGCACATCAGATTATATATTTCTCTTTCTTCTTTGGCTCGGAAGGTCGATTTAGTCGTTCTCTTCTTGTTGTGTTGATGGTTTTTAGTTTAATCCGTTATGTTAATAATACAAGAATTCTTGATGCATCCTGGAACTAGTAGTGTTCATGAGAGAATGATTTGGAGGCAGAGGGGATTCTCTGTGCTTCTTTGGTCTTAGTGAGGAGTCTTTCTCTTCTTGAGCAATTACGCATTTAATGAGTTTCTAACCGAGACCCGTGTTGAAAACTATTCTCTCCCTTCCCATTTAATTTTGAATAATTCTGATATGAACTGGCCTACCACTTGGTCCACATTCAGGCACATCACAGTTTTGATTAAAATAATAAAAACAGGTGGGGCCTTATGAGATTTTTTTTTAATCAAAAGAGGTGATGTGGTTAATTTTGGACCAAGCAGTAGGCCAGGTCTATATCAGAATTTTCCTTTAATTTTCGTGTAGGAGATTTATAAGTATCCAAATTAATTATCGTTTATGGTTCTTTTATTAATTATCAACAATTTATTCCAATTATATCCTCGACATTTCTTTTATTTGTCTTCTCTGCCATTCCTATTTTTTCCTTCCTTTTCTTATGCCATAAAAGTGAGAGAGAGGGGGGTAATATTAAAACTTTCGATGAAAATGACAAGTTTCTCAATTTTCTAAAATTGTCTAAAGAGTCTTATATTTAGGAATGGAGGGAGTATTTCTTAACCCCTTGTTTAGCCCGAGTTTGTCTTGGACCATTGGGAATTTTCGGAAGGGCTACCTTTGTGTAAAGCCCTGCAATCCTAGTTCAAAATTTTGTCCCCATTGTGCGAGGCACTCTAGCGCAATTGTTTTACGAATTTGGAAATCAAATTCAGCAAACAACTCGAAATTCACACAAGAACTGAAAGAGGAAAAGAGAAGAAGAGGAGGAATTCTGAGTTGAATTGATGCAAAACAATCAGAAATAAGAACCCTAGACAGAGAGAATTGTGGGAAATGAACTTTGCAAATGAAATCTGATACCCCAAAATATCTAATTACAACCCTTTTATACTATGGTCCCAAACCGAACTCTCTGACCCGACCCGACCCACTTCTAATAAAAGATTAAAGGGTAAAAAGCGTTCACGCCCCCTAAACTATTCCCTTTTTTGGTTTTTGACCCTCAACTAAAAAGGGTCAAGTTTTACCCCTAAACTATTTCGGTTTTTGGTTTTTGACCTTCCATCCATATTCTTTGTTACATCATAATGGAAGTCCAAAAAATAGAGGCATTTTTTGGACAATCTGTATAAGATCCTAAAATTTTTGTTTTTATAAAAAGAAACCTATTATTCTGACAAGAAAGAAGAAGTCGCCGATGAGAACAGTGACAGAAAAAGCCGAGAGCCGAATACCACTCCTCTTCTCCAACCACCAACTGTAAATTCCAACATTTAAAACAAATCTTAAAATGCCCCTTTTTCCCTTAAATTTAATTATATTTATTATGAATGATATGATTTTCTCAAAATGCCCCCATTTTTTTGACTTTCGTTATGATGTAACGGAGAATATGGATGGAAGGTCAAAAATAAAAAACCGAAATAGTTTAGGGGGTAAAAGTAAAACTTAACCATTTTTAGTTGAGGGTCAAAAACAAAAAATGAGAATAGTTTAGGCGTCAATGCATTTTACCCAAAATTAAACATAAAGGACTAGGGATCAATTCCCAGCACACACACTCAAGAGGGGATTATTTACACTACATAACAAATTGTTCTTTGATTTAGCAAAAATAAAAAAAAAAATTTGTTCTTTGGGCTTAGATTGAGCAAACCAGCCTACTCTAATCCATCTGTTCATTTTCATTAATCCCCATGGTCGAAGCACATGTATAATTTTTTTTCATCGAGTGTAGCAAACCTAATTAGACAAGTAGGCCGTAATTTGTAGATATGATGGGCCTCAGTTTAATCGAACTTCAAAACGAAGCCCATTTAGTGCATCCTGTGTAGGCTTTTAGGCCCAGGCCGATTCCTGCATAATAAAATTTCTCCAATAAAGCCCATCTATGTGGTCTCTCACAAGCCTATCTGCCCGGTTTTTTTTTCGTCATTGTAATTAATATTTTAATATTGTTAAATACATAAATGATTTTTATTGTAATTGATGCTTTAAATAAAGAGTGCCTCCTGATAAAAAAAATAAATAAAATAGAAAATTTAATAAAGAGTGCAACCTAATGGTCAATCTTGGAGAAAACTTCATTGTGAATTACTAAAGAAAAATTCTGATATGGATCAAGGTACATATGGACTTTGTGATCTAGAATTGGTCACATCACCACATATTGAGGAAAGAGTCAACTTTATGATGATGTGGCCAGTTCTGAACCGCAAGATCCAATAAAGCTGAACCATATCAGATTATCCATTACTAAAGCATCTAGGTACTTGATCCCTTCGGTCTTGAGCACCATTACGTTACTCGTGGACTTGCGTTATTCGAAAGTGTAAGTGACGTTACCACAACTTGAATTAAGAAAAAGATAAACAATATTTAATACACTCTTCAAAGTATTCCACCAAATCAAATTCATATCAAATGAGATGATTATTAAGAATGGAAATCTTAGTAAAATAAAATAAAATAAATCTAAGCTGTGAGCTGTTATAAATAATTTTAAATAAAATAATTAAGATAATGAAGTGAATTCTAAAAAGATGAAAATTTATTTAGAAGGAGACATAAAAATTCATTTCTCTTGGTACATTTTGTAAACCTCTAAACCCTACACAGAATTCACAAGAGGTACCCTATAATCGGAAGGTGACCTGACAATGTCTCATCTACCAATGAGACGAAGAACCCATAACATATTATACTCTTTCAAGCCATAAACATAATGGAATAACTTAAACTTCATTAATAAATTCATCAGTACTTGAGGTGAATTACATAACTTAGTATTGTACTACAGGTTGTTCTACCATAATGATTCAAATTCTTATTATATCAAGATTACATTCTTAACACTACTCGTCTTGCACCCCATCCGAAGTATCATCATCAACACCCTCATCATACTCATCTGCAAAACATAAGAAGATAAAAGGATGAGTCACACTACCTCAGTAAGGGTCGATCTTCCCTGTTCCCCAAATATGTGAAAACACAAATACTTGACATAACTTGTAAATATCTTGAAACCACTCAAGTGTAAAACACTTGAACATAATATAGGAGCTCAGAACATGCATAACTTGTACATAACATAACTTGTACATGAATAAAAGCTTTATGAAAAATCTCGGTTGATGGTAAAGACACCCTGGTCAACCGAAAGGTCGTCCGAGATCAAGACATAAATTTATACAAAAAGTTCGTTTCAACAAGACAGACCGGTCGACCACAACAACTCCGGACAATAAGGCTTTTGACCCGAACGATGGAAACTATGATTCGGTCGACCGAGATCTAGTGAAGTCATTTTCAAGGCTTAATTTGTGAAGGAAAACAAATTTTCTGCACTTTCGAAATTCTCAACCCAAAACACTGTTTTAAAACTTATTTTAACACTTAGAAACAATAACAAAACATATACATAACATGCCCTAACAATACCTTATCAAATCGATCACATACATATCAGAAATCGTACTCCTAATACTTAACATACTCGTATAAACTTGACATGATTAGTATCAAAATGACATACAACAAATAATTCTACAACTGAGCTCAATCATCTGACAATAATACTATCCAATTGTTAACAACCCCAAACTACTATTACCCGTTCGGGAAAATCTCATACTTGTCATAACATAACATAACTGGTAAGGCACTGTAAAGGCTATTTAAGGATATACTCATTTTATGTCATCGTTCATCCTCGTGAACTCCACAACAATGTTAACAACCCTAACTATTTCTCCCACTAGGGTCCGGGCCTTGTGGGGGACTGAAAGTACTCTCGGACACTTGCACTTCTAAATTTCGGAATATATCCTTGTCTAGGGTCATCAACAGACAAGAGCTCTAGATTGAGAATTTGCATATGCTGACTCTCATGTAACTTATCCAGCAATTATACAACAACATATGCAAGGATCATCAAGTATAATCATACAACGATGCAAACATCATTTGGTTCTTTATCCAAAATTTTATGCAATAAAACATGGAAAAATTTCATACATTCCACAACTTGTTAAAAGACTAGTTCATGCGTTTTAAGACTGAAAAACAAGAACGAAGGATTCTTACCATGAACCCTTAATCAGAAAAACAAACGAAGATTGGAAAGGAAAATTTTCTGGTTTGCAGACTTTCAGAAGCAATTACTCCTAATTGAACTGTTAGAATCTAATCTCTACCGTTCAGAATATAATACTTGAAGTCCTTAAACTATAGAAACAAGAATGGAGTCGATCAGACTTCGATTGATATGTTAATTGGCTATTTTCTTAAGATCACTCAATTTTCCAGATTTTTAGAATTTCTCTAACTTCTCTTTTCTTCTTCATTTTTCTCTTATAACTTCATCTTATAGTTTCCCTCCACTAACTACCCCAAGTAACACCCTTTCCAAAGCATCACACCAGCCCATGACTTACCTTTACTCCACTTAGGCCTTCAAACTTCCCAAAAACAACAAGACAACCCTTAACACTTATGTACACCATATGTAACACATGTAAAATCAATTAATCACATAAGATTCAATTATTATCATGCAATTACTAAGGTGAAAAAGTTCTAGGGTATATCACATATAATGTAATAACCGTAACTTTTTGCCTTTATTCCATTAGAATTATTTGCCTTTATTTTCTTTTACTTGTTTTTTTATCTTTGGCATTGAGGTGTTTTTGGGTATGTTTTGGATGTTCAGCGACCTAAGTGTTAATATTGTTGGCTAAGTTAGGAAGATGGGAGTTAAGATGTTAAGAAGTAGGAAGTTCGGGGATTTTTTTATAGTTAATTTCTGCAGTTTTTGTATAGAAAGGGAAAGAGAACCAAGAGAGGGAAAAAAGAAATAAGAGAAAGAAAAAAGTAGAAAATGTCTGATCTTCAGGAGTTTTGTTTGTTCTTCCCGGTCAATGCTTTTATGTCTGAATTCAGTTGTGTCCAGACTCGTTCGTCCCTTGACATGTCTCCTGTAAGATTTTGGCCAAATTGCCTCGGTCGTTTCCTGTTTTATGCTCGTTTCTGGCCAATTTACCTTGGTCGGTTCCATTTTTTCGGTCGTTTGTCCCCTTTTGGTACCCATGTTGAATCTCAACTGATTTTCTTTGCCTACATCCTAAATGGTTTTGCCAACGAAGTTTTCTTGGGTGGCAATAGTAAATGTAAGCCCTAAGGGCGAACAAACTCAGTTTTTGATATTGGACAAACTTTTGATGTTGTGTCTAATGATCTTAATCTTTGTGATAGAATATCGGAACTCATTATGGAAGCTCTAAGTACTTCAATCAAGCCATTGGTATCAAGATTCAAAGTTATGCAAGGCTCATTTATCAAGATTGAAGATTGAAGACTTAGGTTTGGTTAGTTTAGCTTTGTCGTCATAAGTCGTTATCTTTTAAAGCTCTAACCAAAGCTCTCATGAACATAAGCTCTACACTCTAGTCTTGCATGCATCATAAACACGTTTTCAAAAGGCTAAGTTTCAAAACGTTCCTTACATGAGTTCATATCTCAAAAGCCTTTGTTTTCAAAGTCTAAGTACTTTAAAATGGTTTTCCAAATGTTCTTACTTGTTACCTTTTGGGAAAACCTTTTAGACTTCAAAAGATTTTAAAACGTGTGAAAAATCAACATCTCTCAAAGCTCAGAAGGTCGGATCATCCGAGCTTTCCTCGGATCAACCGAAGAGAAACTGAGAGGTCTGTTGATTTGGTTCGGTCGACCTATAGGCAGTTCGGTCGACCTAAGGGACAAGTCGGTCGACCGACCTTGGTCAAGGCTCAACCGAACTTTGTTCGGTCATCCGAAGTATTTTGAACGGTCAACCGAACTCTGTAAAAACTACCCGTTTTTTTACCGTTAAAGAGTCGTTTTTCAGCCTATTTTGAAATGTATAAATACTCCAAAGCTAGAGAATGACTCTAAGACTTGCATATACAATATAGATTGATTTCTCATCAAGTCTAAACACTCACAAAGTAAATGCTCTTCATTTCTATGATTTAAATCATTTAAGAGCAATCTTTCAAAAGCAAGACAAAGAGTGGAATTCATATGTTCTAAAGAGCCAACAATTCTTGTACTTCAAAGGTATATATCTTTCACTTAGAAGAGTGAACAACCTTGTTCTTTAAACATTCTTATTCCCTTTCTAAGTGATTGGGTTATTCTTGTAAAAGTCCTACTTTGTGTGGGCAAATTGTAAAGTCCTACTTAGTGTGGGCAAGCTCTTAGTGAGTTTTTCTTGTGTGGTTGTGTTGTAAAACTCTTATTGAGTTAGCCACAAGTGTAAACATTCTTCTTAGTGAAGTTGCTTAAAATCCTTGGGTGCGGCTCAAGGTAGTGGATGTAGATTATGAGTGAGTCGAACCACTATAAATCCTTTGTCTTGTTGTTGGGTTTTGCATTGCTTTTATTCATCTTGCTCAAACTTACACTAGCATTGCAAAGAATATAAAAAGTTTCTAAGATTGATTAAAACCCAATTCACCCCCCCCCCCCCCTCTTGTGTTTTACAGTAAAGAACGAGAATGAGAGTTCAAACTTTTAGTACTAGATTACTTTTCTGGGATCATTTGCGCAACTTATCTGCTAGTCATAATTGTCCTTGGCTGCTTATGGGTGACTTCAATGATGTTATTTACCAATCCGAAAAATTCGGAGGTCTTCCTCATTCACATAATAGAGTTTCGGCTTTTAGGAATATGCTTGATGATTGTAACCTTATGGACCTTTGTCATGAAGGTTCACATTTCACTTGGACCAATAAGCATGATCGTGGTTGTCTTATTTTCCAGAGAAGTGATAGGGCAGTCGCTAATCCGGCTTGGCGAAACCTTTATCAAAACGCTACTGCCTATAACATGGTTAGAACTAGATCAGATCATTCACCTGTCCCTTCTCATGTTACAAACCGACAACATTACACCTTCTATCAAACCTTTCCATTTTGAACCAATTTGGCTGTCTCACCATGAGTTAACCTTAATTGTTCAGGATGTCTGGTTAGGTAGAGAGGATAATTTCTAATTAGGGGCGTCTGATTACAAAAAACCGGTCTCTAATTGGAACATTTAAGTGTTCGATAATGTTAAGGTGAGAAAGATGAAGCTTATCGCTCGTATAAGAGGTACTCAACTCGCCCTCGAAAATAGCCGTCTCAATTTCTCATCAACCTTGAACGTGAGCTGCTAGCTAAGCTTGATGCTATCTACAAGGAAGAAAATTTTTTGTGGACTATTAAATCTAGAATGGATTGGCTCATGTGGGATGACTTGAACCTCAAATATCTAAAAATCCAAACAATCCACAACCAAAAAAATAGTAAGATATTGTCTTTGAAAAAACCAAATGGTGAATGGGAATTCAATATCCTTAGGGTTAAAAGAATGATTTTAGATCACTTCACATCTCTCTATCCTACGTCTCAAAGCAAGGTTGTGCTTATTCCGGAACAATTCCCTTTCACTTGGTCCCCGATCAGCGGCGATGACCTTTCTCATCTAGCCAATCAACCTTACCCTGACCGAAATCAAAAGTGCAATGTAGAGTTTTAAGCCATACAAAAGCCCGAGCTTAGATGGATTAAACTCGGTCTTCTTTCAACATTTCTGGGACACCCTCAAACCTTTTATTGCCAATTTTATCTTTAATTTCTTTGAGGGAAATCCTGTTAGTGAAGATATCAATGCTACTTTTCTTTGCCTTATCCCCAAAGTAGCTAACCCTAAATCAATGGGTCAGACTTCGCCCTATCAGTTTGTGTAACACCATTTACAAGCTAATCCATAAGATCTTGGTTAATAGAATCAGACCACTTCTTGCCTCTATCATCTCTCCTTATCAAGGTAGTTTCATCCTGGGTAGGAGATGTGCGGATAATGGCATTCTTGTCTAGGAAGCATGCTACTACACTAAAAATACTTGTTCCAAACAAGGAGCCATTGCCATTAAGATTGATCTGAAAAATGCTTTTGATCGCCTAGAATGGAACTTTATTAGAGATTCTCTTGAATTCTTCAACTTCCCTAAGGCGCTCATTAAGCTTATTATGAACTGTGTTTGCTCTTCAAATGAGGTTGTTCTATTTAATGAAGAGCCTTCTGACTGGTTCTACCCTTCGAGAGGTATCAGACAATGTGATCCTTTATCACCCTACATCTTTGTGATCTGTAGGAATACCTCTCCCTCAACATTGAGAAATATGTCAGAGATAAGCTGTGGAAACCGATCAAAATTGGAAAGAAAGTATTTTATTTCACATTCCCTTTTCGCCGATGATGTCCTCCTCTTCAGTTTGGCTGATATTAATTCCATCACTGAGATTAGACGGGTCCTTGATGACTTTAGTCTCAGGTCTAGCCAGAAGATTAACCTATCTAAATCCAAATTCACTGGTTCGTCCAATTTGTCCCAACCTATAATTTAAGAGATTGAAAACCTTCTCCAGATCAAGCATACGAAGAACTTGGGCAAATACCTTGGTTTCCCTATTTTTCAAAGTAAACCCAAAAACTATGATTTTCTACATAAGGTTAGACTGAAACTTTCGGGCTGGAAAGATAACTTACTATCAATTGCTGGGTGGCAAGTGATCATCCAATCATCTTCTACCCAAATCTTATCCTACTATTCCAATGCTTACCTATCCCTATCTCTATTTGTGATAAAATAGATAAAGAGAACCGCTCATTTCTTTTGGGAGGATCAACGTAAAAAAATAAGCTCCATCTTGTCAAATGGAATAGGGTTGCGAAGCCGAAGAAATTAGGAGGGTTGGGGATCAGAAAGGCCAGGCATGTCAACCAAGTGGGGCTCGCAAAACTTTGATGGAGATTGTTTAAGAGCACTCCAAAATCTTGGACGGTAGCGCTAAAAAATAAATACATCAATGATGACTCTGAGACACGAACCAAACTAACAAAAGAAAAAGGTTCCATCAACCTGAAAGCCCTTAGAAAGGGTATCGATTTCTTTGATGAGTCATCTGCTTGGATTCCGGTTCAGGGTAATACTATCAGGATCTGGCATGATGATTGGACTGGATTGGGCCCATTAAGGAATACTATCTCGGGCCCACTGAACAAGGATGGAGACGGTCAAAAGATCAAGGCTATTTTTGGCACTCAAGGCGACTGGAACCTTCATCAACTCTCTTTTATCTTACCAAAGCATATCAATGAGTGCATTAGAGTAGTGCCTAGATCTAACCGAAATGATCGTCCAGATCAGAGGAGTTGGAAAAATTCGCCGAATGGAGAGTTTGACTCTAGACAAGCACACTTCCTGATTCACAAAGATAGCATAGATGACCATCCAAATCTTAAAGATCGGCTAACTGTAACCAGCGGATCAAAATGTTATTATGGCTTTGTTTTCATAATCGATTGGCTACAAGATAACATATCTATTGGAAGCACATCATCACTCTTCCGACTAGCTCGCATTGTGGGCTTCTACCTGAGACAATTGAACATGTCTTGCGAGAATGCGATACGAGCACAAATACTTTGGCAAGACCACACATTGCACCATCTTATCCCAGGTACTCAGAGTATTGAGTTCAATTTGTGGCTGCAAAAGTGTTCAAGATCGGATGTTTCTTCGCCATTTAACGGTGTACCATGAGGAACTATCTTCTTTTACGGTTGCTGGAACTTATGGAATTTTAGAAACCACAAACTGTTCTCTCTTGGCAAACCTTTTGTAGACCCGTACCAGAGTTACTATCAGTAGAGCTACAGAGTTTTTTGCTTTGGGAAAAGGTGCTAGGTGGGCACGGCAAACTAGACATATTCAGGTTTGCTGGTCTAAACCGTCGTCTGGGTGCAGAAAGCTTAATGTGGATGGCTCTTACGTTGGTAACCCGGGACGTAGTGGGAGCGGGGGTCTCATTAGTGATAGCTATGGAGTTTGGTTAGCAGGATTCATTAAGAATCTGGGTATCTGCACTAACAATGTAGCAGAATTGTGGGCTCTCAAAGATGGATTATCTTTGGCTATTAGATTACATACCCAGAAGTTGGCTATAGAGATGGATGCTAAAGTGATCATTGTACTTATCCTACATGTTGATGTTTTTCTACTCACTCTTTATTTCTTCTTATTTCTAATTGCAGGGACCTGATAAGCCTGATTCCGAAAACTAGCATTTCTCATATCTACCGGGAGGCCAATGCATGTGCAGATGGCCTTGCCAAAGCGGGAGGACATTCTTCATCCTCTAATTTTTTAGTTTTTCACTTTTTACCCCTTTTGTTAGTCATCTAGTGGCGGGAATGCCCGTGGGCCCTTTTTTGTTAAGACTGTTCGAAATACCTCAATCCATACCCATTATGTTAGCCATCTAGTGGCGGGGCACGAAGATGAGGTTTTTCAAGATCGGTGCCTGTCTGTAATGACTTTATTCTCTATCCTACGGATATATATATATATATATATATATAAACTTTCGAGAAACTTATAAATTATGAATTTACTGTTAAAACACTTAACTACCAATTCAGTAAATCTATGTTTAGAATTTCGAAAGAGAGTTTAAGAGGGAGGGACAACGGATCAAGAAAGACTGCACGAAGAATATAATCAAAACTTCTGACGTCGAAACATGAAAATTTTAACATTTGTTTTCCGACCATGGGAATAAACTCATAGTTTAAAGTCAACGCTAGTGCCGCACAAGCTAAACCAAAATCGGCCAATTTTGTTCACATGGGTCTGCCCATATACCTACTACTTCTAGGATTCCCTCAGTCTTCTCTATATCTTTTTGATCTTAGGTAACCAAATGCCAGAATCTTTTCCCATGACCAAGTAAATTAAACCCAAATAAAATGAGGAAACAAGATAGAATTTCAGAAAAATTGCTCGGGACCGGCGATCCAACACATGTTTATGACTGGCCGGCAAATTTAGACTGTATTTAGATGGGTGAAAATCGTCTGTCCTGTGTATGTCTATATTCACGTACCTAGTACTGTGAAACGGGCCGGCCCGGTCCGCGGCGGGCCGGCCCATGCGGGCTTAAGGCAATACGGGGCGGGGCGGGCCTGGACTCATTTTTGCGGACTCCCGAATATGGAAGTCCATATCCGCACCACATGCATGCCCATGAGCTCGCGGGCCGCCTGCAGGGCTCAAATGATTTTTTTTTAATATTTCCTTCGCCATTTCCAAGGAGAACCGTAATGTAACTCGCGCCAATTGTTCATCAAAAAAAAAGTAATCGCCGCTAGCATGCTACCGCCACCAACATCCAAATATAAATAAAAATACATCATCTTCATCAAAGACATCCAAATCCAAATCAAAGTCATCAAAGACTAAAGTGACATCAAAGTCCAAAGACATCCAAATCAAAGACATTCAACATCCAACATCCAAATATAAATAAAAAGACAACATCTTCATCAACATCCAAATATAAATAAAAAGACATCCAAATGAAAGACATTCCACTTCAATGTTCATCAGCTTCTTGTAGACCATCCTCGTGTGAATTTGAATCCGCCCTAGACACGGTTGCATTTGGTGTGCAGTCCTCATCATCATCATCTTCATACATGAAAAAAAGTGCAAGTTAGATAGTGAAGTAAACGGTTTTGGAACATTAAATTTCAACAAAAATATTATGAGTTATGAATTACCTTGAACGATAAAGCCGTGGTTCCAGTTACGTAAACATATTGCAGCCTGTACATTTTTAGGGAGAAGACAACTCCTGTACTTGGTTAGAATTCGACTACCAATACTAAATGCAGATTCTGAAGCCACTGTAGTAATGGGAATGCTCAATATATCAGAAGCCATCAAAGCTAATTCGGGAAACCTATATGTGTTTTTGTTCCAAAACTGTAAGACATCTAAATTCACAAAGTGATTCCATTGGAGTGTCGACTCTTCTAAGTATATATCCAATTGAGATTTTCCAGTAGTGGTAGCAACTTGGCTAGCAAACATTAAAAAGTCCTATTAAGACAAACATAAATATGAGTTACATAAAAATATCTGTCATGCATTTTAAAATTATTAAGGTATTTCAATTGAAAATAAGAAAAATATTATTACCTGATCAGGAGTTAAAGCATCCAAATCCTTTTCCAATCCACTTTCACTTGGAACATAAGAACCATGTTCACTTGAGGAACTTGACGAAGGTTTGGAATATTGTTGAAACAACTTAATCAAATTTGTCTTCACGGTCTCAACCTTTTCAAACGAATCCGCTTTTCGCTCTCCTCCGTTTTTTTCAAGTTCAAGTTTCTCGTAACATGACTGTAAGAGTGATAATTTGATGCGAGGATCAAGAACGAGCACCTAGTGCAAGAATTACACTATACTCTTTCCAAAACTTGTCAAATTTTTTTCTTCATCCTCTTAACCATGTCCTTTACTGACTACATCTTCACTATTCTCATTATCAATCAACAGCTTGTTCAATTTTCCAAACTTGCATAAAATACAAGTTAGAAGTGGGGGTAAGAAGTCCCGGACATCAACTTAGTAATATTAAAAAAGGGGACGAAGAAATTCGCACATCTTTTTCCCCTCTTGACCAATCTTCGATTTGATGGACATTCTCTATAATTTCTATCACTCAAAGAGAGACAATCAAATGCACGCCGATATTTCAAAGCACTATTAAGCATCAAGTATGTAGAATTCCACCTAGTGATAACATCTAATTTCAAATGAACCCCTTTTCAAGTCCAACTTGCTCAACACATGAATCAAACGCTCTTGTTCTTGCTTCCGACGATTTAACATATTTGACACTATCTCTAATCTTATGCAAAGCACCACAAGCCACCTTCAAACCCTCTTGCACAATTAGATTCAAAATATGTGCTGAGCAACGAATATGAAAAAATTCACCTCTACATAACAAGCTATCCTGCAAATTTAACTTTTGCCGCAAAATAACTTGCATGTTGTCATTAGAAGAAGCATTGTCTAAGGTTATTGAAAATATTTTCCTGTCAATCCCCCACTCTCTTAACATACCAAAAACCTTTTGAGCTATTTCAACACCATTATGTGGAGGAGGAAAATCAGCAAAACAAAGAATAAGGCTATTAAGTCTCCATTGAACATCAATAAAATGAGCCGTCAAAGAAATATATCCTTCAGAGGTGCAAGCAGTCCAACAATCAGAAGTTAAACAAATTCTACTAGGCAAATTGGAAAGAGTTTTTTTAATGTTTTCTTTCTTATCCAAATAAAGCTTATGAATATCTGTTGTAGAAGTACCCCTAGAAAATCTTTTCACACTTGGATTGCAATAAGTAAGGACATCCCAAATTCCATCATACTCAACAAATGATAATGGTAGATCATGTCTAACAATAGCCATAGCTATTTTTATCACGAAGAACCTTTTGATTCAAGGGTTTATGTGTTGCCTTCCCTTCATTATCGTGGAACGATTTCCCAATATCTAGAAATTTGTTTTTTAAGTGAAGACATAGTCCCATGTGACGACGAATGCTAGAGACTCCATATGTATTCCCTCCTGCACAAAACAGTTTTGCGCATCCTTTACACTTAGCTTTCGGCTTCCCATTGACTTTACCTAGGTTTTCAAAATATTTCCACACATTTGAATGTACCCTAGACTTCTTCAAAGTGGAGGTTCGACATTTGACTGATTTTCACTCTCCAAAGTATGTTAGGGTTGGCAAATCACTTTCAATTTCACTATCATCAACAATATCAATGGTATCTTGATTCTCCATACTTCATTAAGACAAAATTCATAAACTTAGAAACAGAGGTAATAAAAATTATAAAATGCATATTATTATTACTAATATTACAGAAGCAAATTACTTAAAGATTCTCCAATAGCGAAAGTAGCACTGTAGGAATTAGTATACAAAAATACAAATATCATACCAATCCCCTAAGTTGCAATTGCAAATATAAAAATTATAAAATGCATATTATTATTGGACATACCCATCCCCCAAATTGCATCTGGCAAAATCAATAAAATAAACCAAAAGGACATGTATGTCAAATTGGACATACCCCACAAACCCAACCGGAAATGCCACTGCACCAAACTCAGCAGCTCCAACTCTTATCCTTCACTCACTGTAAGGATTCTTCTACTCTCAATACCTTTAAGTTCCATGACTCCTTTAATGGCCTCCCTTTTTCCCCAACTCACCAAAGATTTTCACCTTTACTTCAAGTTAAAGCACATGTTGCTAATTTGGAAGCAAAATTACACAGTAATAATACACATCAAGCACTTTCAAGAAACAGTAAAATTAGCAAAGCTAGTCATGAAAACAATTCAGGGGTTTCTTCTTTAAAAGATAATTTTGATGCTGTAGATGAAAATGGCTTACTCCTAAGATCTGTGGTTGCGTAAGCGTTGCGGAGGTGAAATGGCCTGTTGCTGCGGCTTGCGAGCCTGAGATGTCGCCGTCACCGGATGTCGTCGATGTCGCCGTCACCGGACCGGACAGCAGCAGAAGTCAGACAGCAGCAGAAGACGGCTTGGCTGCTGCGATGTATTAGATTTAGGGTTGGCACCGTTGAAGTGAAGTCACTGGACTGAAGTGTAAGGAAGGCCCGGAAGGGTACTAATATAATTATACATTTTTACACTTTGCCCCCTCAGATTATACGTAATTTTTTTTTATTATATAATATCCGCGGGCGGCCCGCGGGCCAATTAATCCGCCCCGCACGGGCTGCGGGCCTTGCGGACCGGGCTTAAAAAGCCCGCATTTTTGCGGGCTTGCATTTCACAAGTCCATATCCGGTCCATTCATTTGCGGAGCGGACCCGCCCGCGGGCCTCGGCCCACTTTGACAGTACTACACGTACCCAACCAATCAGAATTCGTTATATAGATATTTCTTCCAACTATATATACATATGGCGAATTATGATTGATTGGTATAGGAACGAGGATATACAAGTGGACGGATGATTTTTTGCCTATTTGGATAGATATTCTCAACCACAAATTTATACCATTAATTTGAAGTTCGATTCAAAATGTCTTCTGTCCAAATAAATGTTACTCCCTCCATTCTTAAATATAGAATTTTTAGGACAAGTAGTAAAAATTAATCAAGCAAATATTAAGATATTTTTTAAAACAAAATATCAATATTATTATCTTAAATAGAATTAGTGGCATATAAGTTATAGTAGTATTTAAGATAATAATATTGGTATTTTGATTAACCTTGAATTTTGTTTCCTTAATTTTCATTACTTGTCCTGAATGTCTTATATTAAGAAATGAATGTAGTATATTTTGATACATTTTTCAACATTAAAATTTTTGTTTCGAGTCCCATATGTTCTTGTACAAACAATTCATTTTGTTAATGTCTCAAAAAACAATTCTTTAACCAAAAACCAATCCAACAATTTTTTCCTCTGTACATATTAGATATTTTCTATGGTTTACATGAAGGATTGAAATTTGCAATATGTTATATATATTCGTAGCGTAATTGACACAGTACTTCTAATTCAAAATTGTTACGTCTTTTGTTTATGGGCTTAGAGCGTGACTCAAGGGCCTAACATCATCTACGTTAGGGGTATGCATTCGGTATTTGGTTCGGTTTTCGGAACAAAAAATTTCAAAATTCGGTTCGTGTTTATAACGTTTTATGAAAAATGAACCGAACCAAATTTTTTTGAAACTGAATACCGAAATTATTTCGGTATGGTTCAATTCAGTTTGATTTGTACAGAAATTTCATTTTTTTTCCTTGTGAAGCTCAACTTAATAGAAATTAGACAAAAGATAAAATTACAGTGCACAATTAAAATAAAAAACAATAAACTAAACTAAAAATAAAAAAATACAACTCTACAACAATAACATAGAGCATTAAGTCCCCCATAATTTGAGGAATATGCGGGGATGAATAGGAGAATGGTCTAACATTTGGCAATAAATGCACAAAATTGTTGCTCCCAAAATGTCACCGAAAACAGATGGATTGAAGACAACTCTAACTTATATTAATAATACTTATAAGTATAATACAAATATTTTCGAATAATAAAAAAAATTGGTATATTCGGTATTTCGGTTTAAATTTTTTTAAAACCGGATACCAAGCTGAATTATTTTAACTTTTTTCAAAACTAAACCAAATAACTCAAAATACCGAATAAACCGAACCATATAGTAAAATTCAGTTTGATTCGGTTCGGTATTTCGGTTTAACCGAATACTGAACACCCCTAATCTACATGTTGGGTTATGGATGCTGAAGTATTGAACATTGGCGGAGGGAGCCACTGAGATAAATTTTTGGAGAGTTTTTCTGTTCATGGGGCCGTCAACGTAAAATATTAATTACGGTTTCGTCTATTCTTATAAATAGCCTACTTATATAACCTAAATATAGTATCTTGACATAGTGAAATCCCATGGATTTGCAGCGCCCCCAGACGTAGTCAATCCTTAACGAACTGGGTTAACAATTTTTTGTGTCTTTCTTTATAGTTTTTTAGATAAATTGGCTCCACGGGTCCAAAAACTATTTTACTTCGGTATTTTTTTACAAAATCAATTTTTTTTACAAATCATAGTATCAAAACAATTTATGTTTGGTGAGGTAGGTCCTTCCATCCAAAATTCCGTCAATCAACTGTTAATTAAATTTTGAATCTCGTCAACCCTAAAACTCTCAAGGGCATTTTTTACATTTTAGATATAAATAATAAATGTTTTTTTTGTTTTTAATTATTTTTTAATGTTTATAATGTCAAAAATACCCTTGAAAGTTTTAGGGTTGACCGAATTCAAAATTTAATTAACAGTTGACTGACGGAATTTTAGACGAAAGGACCTACCTCACCAAACATAAATTGTTTCGATACTATGATTTGTACAAAAAACAAATTTTGGACAAAAATCACCAAAACAAAATAGTTTTTTGGACCCGTGGAGCCAATTTGCCTAGTTTTTTTTTATCTCCTTTCTCTCCCATTATTGCTGTTTAGTTTCTTAACACTTCGATCACCTACTTGACAAACGAACTCGCTATGCCAAAATGGATATCCCTATATGATAGTGGATACTTAGGCTCATGCTTATATAACATTCAAACCTTTCAAATCATGTGGGATAGAGTATCACATTCACCCCCTTAAGGTCCTAGTGGCATTGCTAGGCGCCCCAAACATACTTAGTCGATAACCAACCAAGTGTGCATAATTCTAGAGTTGACTCCCACCTCGTACGGTGTAGCATTTAGTTCTCACACGTCTGCCTGGTCACCGTGATCTGATACCATAAAAGTCACACCTTATTCTTGCGGGCTCGAAGCGCGACTCATGGGTCTGACAACATCCACGACCACTTACTTGACAACCAAACTCGTTATGCCAAAATGAATATCTTGTGATAGAATACTTAGACTGATGCTTATATATCATTCAACCCTTCAAATATATCCCATGTGGAATGGGATATCACAAAAGCCATAATTTTTAGTGATGAAGAACCGAATGGTACAAGGTACTAAAGAGTTCGACTTTTAGTTGAGCCCGATCTTTCTCTAATTCTCGAACTAGTTTCTAGGGAATATAATCAACGCAACGCTAAGGAAAGCTAATTATCAATGGAGGCTGAAACACCACAACAAGAGAAACTAAACTTGTTGATACAATAACTCAAGAATGAATGAATTCTACATAGAAGTTCAAACACGAGAAGCTAAGGAATAACCTTACCAAAATATCAATATATCTAACGTAAGTTTACATCTTGGCCGAACCCTCTATTAAATAGAGTAACAATTCGGTTACAAGCAACAATAAGTAAGAGTCCTTTAAGAATTAGAACTCTTGAACAAAACAACTTGCTATCAAGTAAAACACTTAAACAAGAAGAGTCCTAGTAGATGTGGGACTCTTAACAACTAGATAACCAACTATGGACAACATGTCCTTTATTATAGCAACTACTTGCTATACGCATATAAACTGTTATAAAGTTGTCCAATCCCTCATCATCTTGTACGATTACTAAAATACCCTTCTTAGCCACTTTGCTTGATAGGGCCTAATTGTACTCTTGTGAGCTTATGAGGTCGACTCGTACAACATTCCTAGATGTAACTTATCATCATCTTTATACTTTAGAACTCGGGTCAATGATGTAGATAGTTGCTTCACGTCCCTTGTTCTAAGTCTCGTGCTTAGTCGATGTATGTGCTCCTTTGACTTGGGCAGCCCCGATGTTGGTGCCGTATCAGGTATACTGATGTCTCGTTCCGAAATTAATCCAAATACCGATTAAAGTTCTGAGTTTCAATTGTTTACTGTTTTTTCTGTATAATTCTGGAAAAATAAAACAGTAACTTCATTTTTTTCTGTCATGTGTTTTAATTTCAGTACTATTTCTTTTAATTATATCTGTTAAAAGGACAAATAGTGCTAAACTATTTTTAGTAAACCAGAAAATTATCTAACAAGTATACGAAGTTAGATGGAAAGAAGAAGGCAAATTGGCAAATTTAGTCCCCAAAGTGGAGGACTTTCGCGACGACGGTCCCGGTTGAATATTTCTTTGTATTAAGGTCCCCAAACAATTTGCGTTTGGTGATTATGGTCCCTCCGTCCAATTCTGTCCAATGAAGCTGTTAGACCGCAAAAAAAAAAAGGAAAATTCAAAAATGGCAAGGGTATAATGGGTAAAATTGTTTGGGGACCTTAATACAAAGAAATATTCAACGGGGACCGTCGTCGCGAAAGTCCTCCACTTTGGGGACTAAATTTGCCAATTAGCCAAAGAAGAATCAATGATTTTCTCTGTTTCATAATATCAAACTTTTGCTGATTTTTTCCCCCATATATTAAAGAAGTGGAGGATAAGTAATATTTTCCTTATCATATCAGTTTCTAATTTCACTAACATGATATAGAATCAAAAGAATTATATTAATGTGTAAAGATAATTCTAAAAGAATAATAGTACTTAAAATCTGTAAAAAAAAATTGAGAAGTGATATAAGAGTTAAAAAGCATCTATTGTCAAATCTAGGCAGTAATAAACTATTTAAATAGAAAACGTATGACTTAAAGAGGAAAAGAGGTATGATTTATATGGAATTTGGGAAATAAGAAATCTGAGAATTACAAAATGCCTAAAACAGAGAGAAATCACCTGTTTTCCTAATCTGTAATGTATATGACTTTGTAAATTACAAAATTTATATTCAAATACTGCAAAAAACAAAGAGAATATAAAGAGGATCATAAAAATACACGGGGACATTTAATGTATATATATATACCTCTAAAATCATTGTCTTTCAAGATCTATAACATCTTGATTTTGTCCACAAGGAACACTTATAGACGATCTATCCCTAGTAAGAATCCTTCTAAACGAACTCAACCTCGAACTCGATCCAATGACTTTAGGCAATGAAGATTGTAATCCAATTCCACCATCTGATGGTCCTTCCATATTGCTCGTCATTAATCCAGAATTTTCTCGCTCTAGAGGCGGAGCAGTCGCTGGAATCCTAGCACCTTCACCAACTACACCTTCTCGTGGCTCCGGCACTAGTAGTCTCGGTTCAGCATCGGATCGACAAATTGGACAAGTTGAATTTGAATTAAACCATTTGTCAATACATTCTGCATGAAAAATGTGCTTACAATTTGGCAACGTTCTAGCCATTTCACCATCCTCCAACATGCTTAAACAAACCGGACATTCGATTGAGCCCATTTCAATATTTTGTTTGAAAATAAATATAGGCAATGAGGCTACGACTGATGGATCAAGACCTGCTGTGGGTGGTTCCATAGTGTGAACATGAGCACTTGTGATGATTCCAAGCTGCCGAAGGGCAGCACGACGACGTAATCGACGCCTAAGGATGCATCTTGCATAGAAATGAAGAAATGTGACGAGTACAACTACTACTGATAATGAAATTATAGCGGTCAACATGATCTTGCTGTTGAGATTATAGTTGCGCCTATGGGGTGAATCGTCGTCCCGGTCATTGTCGGCCATGGTGGCTAAGGGTTGTAGAGGGATGAGAGAGTTAGCTGGCTATAGGAGAGGATGAGGAGAAGGGGATTTCAATTTATGGTGGAAATGAAAGAAATCTTTGGCAAGATTTTTCAAAGTCGTTAATTGTGAAGGTTTCTTCTTTATTTGGAGTATATAGTCTAGTTGTTTGACTTGTGGAATGCGTGGCTTGTTGGCAATCTACGATGGAAGAAATTGAACCAAAATTCTTAGGAAACTCCTTGTTTTCAATAGGGTTGAATGTTGAATGTTGACTTCTTAACATACTGATATAAATTTCCGTTTTACAATTTTGATTCATATCTCGAATTAATTAAGCCATTAAATGTAATGTTTAATTATTTAATTTTCCCTAAAAAAATATGTAATTGTAAGCCATTAAATGTAATGTTTAATTATTTAATTTTCCCTAAAAAAATATGTAATTGTAACATGAATAGTACAATCATTTGTAGGAGGAAAACGTTTATTAGTGTGTAACTGGGAAGTATTTAAGTTGAATTTTTTTTTGTGCCAATTTGAAGAGAAAATACTACTATTCTACTAGTACTAAAGTTTTTTTTGATGCCAGGGGCGCAAAAAAACGTCTGTACCCGTTTTGTATCCCCACAAATAGATATTTGACACGTGTATATTTTTCTTCTATGGGTTTCACTATTTCTTTTAGGTTATAATTTTTTAATTAAAAATTTAATACATGTCATTTTTTTATTGGTGGATAGGGAAGGGAACACCTAATAGGGAAAGAGGATTCCTAGCTGGGGGAGATGTGTTAATGGAAAATTTCCTGAAACTATGGATCGGAGATTTCCCCTCAGCGCTGGAATGTGCTTCTATTAATAATCAATATTTCCAGCATATGCGTTGGGATTCTGCGGATTTAGGATTTGGTTTTTTTCCCTGAGAGATCGTACTATTCTTTTTGCCCTTTTTTGACATATGACCGAATTAAAATGTGATCAATCCAGTATAAGCATCTTGTCTATTATTGAATCTTTTTAAAATTGTTTAAAAATAATAATACTCAAAGCAGTTGTTTTATGTGTAAATTGAGTTGTTCTAATGTGTTGAAAATTCGCTGAAAATTATTTAATTTTTCTTTCACGATCCAATCGACATGTTTATATGGTTATGTAATATTTAATATATCTGAGATTATGAAGTTTAAGTTAAAAAATAGTTTTAGTATAAGCTATTTTAAAATAAAGCATCTCTTAGGATCCTTCTTTAAATCAACATTTTTTGGATTATTTTAAGTTATAAGCTGGGTTGATAAACATTTGAGAACATGTCAACATTAGTTTATTTTAAGCAAAAGGTTATTAACCGCTGCTTTTAAAGTATCGAGAACAAACCTATCACTCTTTAACATATTACGTGAGAAATAAAAATATAAATTGAAACTAAAAGTTGAAACTTTAATGTGATGCTTATAATGATTTTAGATTTGAGAATAATGATTTTTTTTCAAGTAAATGGTTAATCATTGAAAATATCAGAGAATAATGAAATTAACTAAAGATAAAACACTCTTTATTTATTTAGTTATTTTGAATAGGGATAAAATCATAAAACGCTCTTTATAATAATATATTTATATATATATATATTTGTCCCAAATGTGAGAAGAAAAAAAAGCCACACACCTAAAAAGATGACTGGAAAATATCCAACCGTCCTTATTTTCGGGTATAAAATGTCTGTTTACCGAGTCCTACGCGCAATAATGATACGCTTGCCAGGTTTCGGTACACATAAATGATAAAACAACTACTTAGCAAAAAAAAAAAAAATTGATAAAACAACTAAATTAATTTTTTTTTCTTTTTTCTTAAAAGGGAAATGTTCGAAATGTTCGATAGTGAAACACTTCCTACTTGTGTCATGAGTATTCAATATATCTTTTGTGAAATTATTCTAAGTTTGATCTCAGTAGTATTTATATAATCTGATTAATATTTAGGAAAAAAATTTGACTTAAAACTCTTTTAACAATGTGGTATTGGTATATATAAAAATAAAAACCCTTATTATTATTATTTTCGCATTACGAGTTTGTTTATGAATTATACTATTATATTAAAATATAAAATTGTCTGTAACACTCTTTGTGAACTACAACTTTGATAAAATATCTCATAGTTGTGTTTCTTGGATATTTCTTGAATGAGAAGATGTTCGAAACTACACTACATTAGACTATGAATTTCTTCTTAATTCAAAGTTAATGGTCTCCAAGGTATATAAAGGACGTTGTACCATTTGTACGTTCTTCATATATACAAAAAGTCATTTCATAAATAAAAATAAAAATATAAAGAACGCAGAAGTCAATTGCTGTTTCAAAAGTCGTTAGCGTAAAATTTGAGGAAACCACCGGAGTCCATCTTTCAAAGCCATTTAGGTTCACATTTTTCTTTACCCAAGTCATCACTCCAAAAGGAAAATTCAGTTCAGAAAACGATTCGGCATGAATTGTCGTGAAAATGCAAGGGCTGTCAATGGGCTATGAGCCTGGTATGTTTGCTCAGCCCAAATTATTTCTGCTTGAAAATAATCTATACGAGCTCGTTTTGGGCAAAATGGCCTATTTAGTCCTTTATGTATTTTTCATTCAATTTTAACATCTCTTATGTTTAATTTTGACTTTTATCGTCCTGAATGTTTTTACGATCTGCCCTAAAAGGACTTCCGTCCAATTTTCTGTTATTTTTCCGTTTGCCTAGTCATACAGTCAACATTTTTGTCTTATCCCAAGGGTATTTCAGACATTTCAACATATTTTCCACATAAAAACATTTGGGTACTCAATTGTTTAAAAAAATAACTATGGATACTCAATCTAAAATAACAAAATAGTCGATCCCCATTTCTTATTCCTTCTTCACCGGCCGCTGCCAAATCCACCGGAAATGATCATCAGAGGATAATATTGGTATACACATGATATATTGATTATATTGATTATTTCGACTTCGACAAGATCATTATTTATGTAGACAATGATGATTGGGTTCTCCAAGAATTGGGTTTCACTGACTTGTTCAATCAACTTCGTGTTCTAACATTTCTTGATTTTCTGGTTCCTTCATCAATTTCAGAATATAAAAAACCCCTACATTTCGACACCTGCAATTACTTAGCCCTTGTTCTTCGTTCAGTTTGTATATCTTTATAACTTTGACTGAATTTGACTATACTGGTATTAGCTTGCTGTTTGTATGGTTCCTTAGCTTCTATGCAGAACTAATTGGATTGATTTTGTGGCTTTTGTAAGATGATTGGTCATTGGTGAATATGTTGTCTCACTATTTTAGGGATCCGCATTTAGCAAATTTGAATATCTTGGATTCTGTTTTCGTGTGATGTTTCAGTGTTCTCTATAGCTTTGTGCTTTTCTTTTGATTAGCAGATCAATGGACATCATTTGAATTTTCCCAAACAGAATCTTGGCACTCGTCTTGCATCCTGCGTATGCCCTCTGCTCCATTTTTTTTTTTTGGGGGAAAAGTTTCAATCTTGGATCGATAGAAAGTTGGGTTCTTTTTTTTCCTTTGAATCCGGGATTGGAAGGAAATGAGAATTTGAAATGAGTTAATTTGGTGAATTGGGTTTTCTTTTTTCTGATCTCTACCAGTCAATAACTTGGTGAATTTATATCTCAAAATTTGACAATAGATAATGAAGGACCCAAGAAAAATGAGGGAGGAGATGGTGGTTGTTGTAGGTGGTGGTGGTGGTGGTGGAGAAGAATGTGGAGTTTTCAAGCTCTAGAACATTTGTTTTTCAATTCAAGATTAAGGTCACAGATGGACTTTCTTTAAATTGAAATATGATAGTGGGTGGCGGTGGGTGTTGCAGGTGGTGGCGGTGTAGTGGAGGTAGGTATTGTAGGTGGTGGTGGTGATGGTGGAAAAGAGTGTGGAGGATGAAGATGGAGAAGATGGGTTTGAAATTGTTTATTATTTTAGATTGAGTATTCATAGTTATTTTTTAAAACAATTGAGTACCCAAATGTTTTCATGTGGAAAATATGTTGAAATGTTTGAAATACCCTTGGGATAAGGCAAAAATGTTGACTGGATGACTAGGCAAACGGGAAAATAACAGAAAATTGGACGGAAGTCTTTTTAGGGCAGATCGTAAAAACATTCAGGACGATAAAAGTCAAAATTAAACATAAGAGATGTTAAAATTGAATGAGAAATACATAAAGGACTAAATAGGCCATTTTGCCGCTCGTTTTGACCCAATTGTTTTTGTTTTTATTTTTTTACTTTTTACATTGCATAACGTTTTTAATGTATATATATATATATATATATATATATATATATATATATATTTGTTTTTATAATGATTTTAAGTCTTGATTCTTCACAATGTAACACTGCAAATAAGTGGAGCATTATGTATATTATACAGTAAATATCTAATTTAAAGTTATAGTGATTTGGTTAAATGAAATGTGTAGATTTAAAGTAACTCCAATGTAAGTAAACCATTTTTGGTTAAATCTAAAAAATTCTTTGTTCTTGTCCAAAAGACATATAAGTGCCTAAACCTTTATATGGACAAGCCACCGTTAGCTCTGTAACAGCAGATTCAACTTTTTTTTAAATACAATTTTTTCCGTTGTCTAATATACCCTCTTCTTTTTTTTAGTTTTGATATATATATATATATATATATATATATATATATATATATATATATATATATATATATTTTTTTTAATGAAATTTTAGATGATTGTGTTTCATATCTTGTGTGGATCAATGACGGATTTAGGGGTAGGGGTGGCGGCCGCCCAACAACAATACTGATGAGAACTTGGGTCAACGCTATTGGCAGCATTAACACAGATTGGTGTAATGGACATATATTCCGATTTAGGAATCCAATTGTGTTGATTCAAGATGTATTAGAAAGCGAAGAGACAGATATACAACTTTTTTGAAGATCACAAGATCAGATTCTGTCGGTTTGGAATCCTAAATCGTCGTGCTGTCCAAATTTTAGGCGAGAGTTATCGGCTTGTTATCCAAGTTTAGTTTTATTATTTAATTAATTCCGTTTTTTGGTTCTAAATAAGGACATGTTGTCCATTAATTTATTAGTTTGGGGCTTAGTTATTCGTTTTGTTAGTTGCTATATTTATTACTTAGTTATTATTTTTGTTAGTTGTCATTTGTATTACTTGTCCTGTCTGAAATCTTCCTCTATATAAATGAGATCTTGCCA
Organism: Vinca minor; assembly: GCA_026122235.1. Classification (NCBI taxonomy): domain Eukaryota; kingdom Viridiplantae; phylum Streptophyta; class Magnoliopsida; order Gentianales; family Apocynaceae; genus Vinca; species Vinca minor. The sequence goes on from JAOCZM010000253.1 coordinate 389,293, forward strand.
ACTTTATTATGGAGTTTTAATACAATATATTTTTGGAAATACAATGTGATGTTTTTACCTTTATTGTTTTATGATTGAGCATCTTTAGGATTTTCTTTCATTCGTGACTGTATCAACTAGTTAGATCCCTTGTTGTGGTGTCGCTTCATCCATAGAGGTTATATGTTGGTTACTTAGAACCTTTGCGTTCTTTGAGGTCGCATCCCCAATCTCTCCACATGATCTGAATTTCAAGTTAGAGAAAGATAATTTCCCTTGCGTCAACTCTAGTTGTTGGGTCTTAGCATGGTCTCCCTGCTAAGGTTCTTCATCAGTTAGGTATCAGAGCAACGGTTGATCTCTTTCTTTTTGTACATTTTCTTGTTTTAAAAAAAATGAGCTTAACTTGGTGCTTGCTTGGTGTCAATGTCCAGTAATGATAATATTAGAGGACGAATCTTTTCTCAAGAAAGAGAGAATGATGAGAACTTGACTCAACGCTATTGGCAGCATTAACACGGTTTGGTGTAATGGGCATATATTCTAATCTAGGAATCCAATTGCGCTAATTCAAGATGTATTAGAAAGCTAAGAGACAGATCTACAACTTTCATTAAAATGATCACAAGATCTGATTCTGTCGGTTTGGAATCCTAAATCGTCGTTCAAGTTGGTACTGCATGTTGTCCAAATTTTAGGCGAGAGTTATGAGCTTGTTGTCCAAGTTTAGTTTTATTATTTAGTTAATTCCGTTTTTTGGATCTAAATAAGGCATGTTGTCCATTAGTTTATTAGTTTGGGCCTTAGTTATTAGTTTTGTTAGTTGCTATATTTATTACTTAGTTAGTTGGTTTGTTAGTTGTCATATGTATTACTTATCTTGTATGGAATCTTCCTCTATATAAAGGAGATTTCGCCAACTTTATTATGGAGTTTTTATACAATATATTTGTGTAAATACAATGTAAAGTTTTTACTTTTATTATTTTATGATCGAACTTTTTTAGGATTTTCTTTCATTCGTGACAGTATCAACTAGCTAAATCTCTAGTTGTGGTGTCACTTCATCCATAAAGATTATATGTTGGTTTCTTAGAGCCTTTGCGTTCTTTGAGGTCGCATCCCCAATATTTTAGAGGTTATATGTTGGTTGCTTAGAGCATTTGTGTTTTTTAAGGTTGCATCCTCAATCTCTCCAACTGATCTGAATTACAAGTTAGAGATTGATCATTTTCCTTGCGTCAACTCTAGTTGTTGGGTCTTAGTACGGTCTATCTGCTAAGGTTCTTCAGCAATTTTAAAAAACGGAATTAATTAAATAATAAAGCCAAACTTGGACAACAAGTTGATAATTCTCACCTAAAATTTGGACAGAATGTTGTAGCAACTTGAATGACGATTTAGGATTCCAAAATAACATAATCTGATTTTGTGATCTCATGAAAGTTGTAGATCTGTATCTTAGCTTTCTAATACATCTTGAATAAACTCAATTGGATTTCTAGATCGGAATATATGCTCATTACACCAAATTGTGTTAATGGTGCCAATAGCGTTGACCTAAGTTATCATTAAATACTGGTTTCCTTCTCACGGCTTCCTCCTTATACAATGCTGGAATATTACGAACATCAACTAGACGTGGTTTAGAACGACAAATAGTCAACAAATCAGATCTAGTGGTTGCCTTACTACCGAGATAAGAAGTGTAGTAAAATTGTTGGGTTTAGGAAGCAAATACAAATGGATCGTACCTGATGAGGACACATCCAAGCTGCCTAAGACAAGACATTCAAGTGCTCCAATTATCAACATCGAAGGTCCAATGACAAGAGTTAGAAGGAAGTCCATGAACCAAGCTTTAACTACTTAATTCAAGAGGTTCAAACTAAGGAGGGAGCAAGACAACCTTCAAGCAATTCTACATGTTCATCTCATCACTCTTAAGTGTACTACTCAAGGCTCAAATCAAGAAAGTGGCTAGAGTGCATTTTTTTAGAAAGTTTGCCAATTAAAGTGTATCTTAGACTTCGATTTATTTTCAGCTTTTATTGTTATTATTATTATTTTTGAGTTAAGCTATAATAAAGGACATGTGGTCCATTAGTTATTTAGTTTATAGAAAGTACTAGTTTATGCAAGTTTACTATACTTGTGTTTGCTTAGTTTTAGTCCAATTATGATTCTTTTGTAAGCTCCTAGCCGAAATCTTCCTTCTCTATTTACGAGAGATCCCGACCAACTTATTATTTAGTTTTAGATATAATATTGTGAGGTTATCCTTAAACTCTTGTGATTGAATTGAAGGGATTCATGGACAGAAACTCGTTCTAAACACCCATGAGTCCTCCCCTGAAGGATCCGCTCATACAAAAACGAATCGAAAGCATATGAAAAACTTATATTATTCGGTTAAAGAATCTTCCTTTAGGCTCTTAGCAGCAATCACATTATTCGGTTAACTCTTCTACGCGTGTGACCCTGTAGGTTCATATCACAATGGCAATGAAAACACACTTAGTAGCAGTATGCGTTCATAAATCACAAGCGGTCCTTAGTAGGACATTGTGACTACCCAAAGTGAATGAATTTACGTTGGAATCTAATATCAATCCACTATTTAATCCCTTTGTCTCGCGATATCCTAATTAAGCATAAGGCATGGTAGTCGTCACCCTTATAAAGCTTAATTGTGTTTATGCTCAGATCTCCAGGTAGACTGTTCCAACAAAGAGTATTTAATAACCACTTTATCAAATACATTTGAGCACGGCCATGCATTTACACAGTCTTCCCTATCGAGGGGCCTATGGATATCTCTCTCTAATAAGAGAGGGACAAATTCCTTACAATGCCTCTCACAATCAAGCCATGAAATGATACTACATCCGATCATCAGTCGTATTGATTACTCTATTAAGAGTAACGTCCGACTGAGTCAAAACGTGGCTCCATTCATGGTAGAATCAATGGAGACATAAGGTCTAAGGATTCCAAAATAGTATTGAGGATGTAATACTTATGACTAAGGACCATGAAGTATTACTTCTCTAATGGATCACGTCCGATATAATATATCCCAATATATTGCATCTATGATTTGATTTGTATTCATTACACATGATTAGTAAAACATAATCATCAATCGAACATTATACTAGTTTTATTTCATTGTAAAGAACCTTACATAAAACTAGGGACAACTAGAATAGTAATTACATAAGCTAATGAGTTTTACTATCAAATCACGCATTTGACGAACAGAAGCAAAATTAACTATTCAAAGACATGCTCAAAAAGACATAAAACGTACAACATATGTTAATGGTCCTAGGGCACTACTAACAATCTCACACTTGCCATAGGTCCAATCATACATGTTCTTCTATCCCATTGACCTAGTATGACTTTCATGTTTAGGTTGCGGGAGTGGCTTGGTCAATGAATCTTCTATGTTGTCGTTTGTATGAAATTTGCAAATTTTAACGTCTCCTCTATCAATGATCTCTCTAATATGATGGAAACGCCTGAGAATGTGTTTGGATCGTTGGTGAGATCTAGGTTCCTTAGCTTGTTAAATGGCACCAGTACTATCACAATAAAGGTCCACTGGGTTCACAATGCTAGGGACGACACCTAATTCATCAACAAATTTCCTGATCCAAACAGCTTCTTTAGCTGCTTTAGAGGCAGCCAAATACTCAGCTTCTGTTGTTGAGTCGGCCACAGTCTCTTGTTTTGAGCTCTTCCAGCTCACAGCATCTCCATTCAAACAAAACACAAAACCAGATTGCGATCTAAAGTCATCTACGTCGGTCTGGAAGCTTGCATCTATGTAACCATTTACAACCAGACTTCCTTCCTAACCTCCGTAAACCAAGAACATATCTTTAGTCCTTCTAAAGTACTTAAGAATGCTCATGACTGCAATCCAATACGACTCTCTAGGGTCAGATTGATATCTGCTAGTCATACTTAAAGCGAACGAGACATCCGGAGTGCATATCATGACATACATAATAGACCTAATAGCTGAAGCATATGTGATCTTACTCATGCGCTCTCGGTCCTCCTTTATGGAAGGTCCTTGAGTTCTGCTGAGTTTAATGCCATGTGCCATGGGTAAGAATCCCTTTTTGGAATCTTGCAAACTGAACCGTTTCAGTACCTTGTCAATGTATTCACTCTGGCTTAAGCCAATCATTTTGTTAGATCTATCTCTATAGATTCTTCTACCCAAAATGTATGTAGCATCGCCTAAGTCTTTCATGGAAAAGTACTTCCCCAACCAAACTTTTACGCTTTGTAATGTGGGGATGTCATTTCCAATCAGTAAGATGTCGTCCACATAAAGCACAAAGAACACTACTGCATCATTAGTTACTTTCTTATAAACACAAGGCTCGTCTTCGTTTTTTATGAAACCGAATTCTTTAATACGTTCATCAAAGCGACGATTCCAGCTTCGAGATGCTTGCTTCAATCCATAAATGGACATTTGAAGCTTACACACTTTGCTAGGATTTGATGGATGAACAAACCCCAGGTTGTGTCATATACACATCCTCGAGAAGGTTTCCATTAAGAAACGCAATCTTAACATCCATTTGCCATATCTCATAGTCATAATATGCGGCTATGGCAAGTAAAATCCTAATAGACTTTATCATAACGACAGGAGAAAATGTTTCATCATAGTCAATACCATTAACTTGTCTATAACCTTTAACTACTAGTCGAGATTTAAAAGTGTGTACATTACCATCCATGTCGGTTTTCTTTTTAAAACACCATTTGTTATCAATGACCTTACGCCCTTCGGGTGGGTCAACCAAAGTCCACACTTGGTTATCGTACATGGATTGCATCTCAGACTTCATAGCTTCTAGACACTTATCTGACTCAGAACTATGAATTGCCTATTTGTAGGTAGTGGGTTCATCTTGATCAATCAGTTCAATATGATGATCATTAGTTACGAGAAATCCATATCTCTCAGGCTGTTGATGTACTTAACCTCCTTGGGCCTTGTGTCAAAGATTGAAGCTCAGTATCAGCACGTGAGCTTGTTTGAAGTTCCAAAGTTGGTTCAGATGTTGTTTGGGGATCTTGAATTTCCTCAAGATGGATCTTACTCCTACTATCCTCTTTGGAAATAAATTCCCTTTCATGGAATAAACCATTCTGAGCAACAGACACTTTGTTCTCTGATGGAAGATAGAAGTAATATCCTTTAGTTTCTTTGGGATATCAGATAACAAGCGTTTTACATACTCCTCGCATCCCCAAATTTTGAGAAATAACAAATTAGGTCGTTTCCCAATCCATATCTCATATGGAGTTTTCTGAACCACTTTCGAAGGAACTCTATTCAATATGAATGCAGTTGTTTCTAGGGGCGTAGCCCCAAAAGGAAATTGGAAGACTTGTTTGACTCATCATAGATCAAACCATATATAGTAAGGTGCGATTCCTCCGTTCTGATACACCATTCCATCGTGGTGTGCCAGGATGAGTTAATTGTGAAATAATTCCACAACCTCTAAGATGTTCGTCAAACTCTTGGTTAAGGTATTCACCACCTCAATCTGATCGAAGTATCTTAATACTTTTACCAATTTGATTTTGTACTTCATTTTGAAATTCTTTGAATCTTCCAAAAGATTCTGATTTATGTTTCATTAGATAGACGTAGCCATATCTACTGAAATCATATGTGAATGTCATGAAGTACTGAAAACCTTCTCTAACACTTGTGTTTATTGGTCCACATACATCTGTATGTATTAGGCCCAACAAATCAGAAGCTCTCTCACCTTGTCCAGTAAATGGAGCTTTAGTCATTTTGCATAACAAGCAAGAGTCACACGTCTCATAAGAATCTAAGTCAAATGATGTCAAGATTCCATCTTTATGGAGTTTTGATATGCGTTTCTCGTTGATGTGGCCCAAACGACAATGCCAAAAGTAGGTTTAGTTTAAGTCATTTGATTTAAACCTCTTGGTATTAATGTTAGATGGGCCTATTAATGGATTCATCGAGGTTAAGAATATAAAGCCCATTCATCAAAGAGGCATCTCCGTAGAAGATACGATCTTTCAATCTGGACATGAAGCTCGTTAACTCGTCTATGCGTGTGACCCTGTAGGTTCATATCACAATGGCAATGAAAACACACTTAGTAGCATTATGCGTTCATAAATCACAAGTGGTCCATAGCAGGACATTGTGACTACCCAAAGTGAATGAATTTACGGTGGAATCTAATATCAATCCACTATTTAATCCCTTTGTCTCGCGATATCCTAATTAAGCATAAGGCATGGTAGTCGTCACCCTTATAAAGCTTAATTGTGTTTATGCTCAGATCTCCAGGTAGACTGTTCCAACAAAGAGTATTTAATAACCACTTTATCAAATACATTTGAGCACGGCCATGAATTTAGACAGTCTTCCCTATCGAGGGGCCCATGGATATCTCTCTCTAATAAGAGAGGGACAAATTCCTTACAATGCCTCTCACATTCAAGCCATGAAATGATATTACATCCGATCATCAGTCGTATTGATTACTCGATTAAAAGTAACGTCCGACTGAGTCAAAACGTGGCTCCATTCATGCTAGAATCAATGGAGACATAAGGTCTAAGGATTCTAAAATAGTATTGAGGAAGCAATACTCATGACTAAGGACCATGAAGTATTACTTCTCTAACGGATTACGTCCGATACGATATGTCTCAATATATTGCATCTATGATATGATTTGTACTCATTACACATGATTAGTAAAACATAATCATCAATCAAACATCATACTAGTTTTATTTCATTGTAAAGTAGATTACATAAAACTAGGGACAACTAGAATAGTAATTACATAAGCAAATGAGTTTTACTATCAAATCACGCATTTGATGTTCATAAGCAAAATTAACTATTCAGATGAAATGCTCAAAAAGATATAAAACGTACAATATATGCTAATGGTCCTAGGGCACTACTAACATGAATTTCTTTTTTTAGATCTCCCTTCATTGTTACTGCATCAACAAGTTTGTTCCCTTGTTGTGGTGTTTCATCCTCCATCTTGAATTCTTCAGCCAAGGTTTCTTGTGTTGGAGTACATTTAATCTAAGGTGCGCCAATTCGATTGGGTCGGGCCGGGATTGGATTGGGCCCTTAATCGGGTTGGGCCGACCAATATGATTGGGCCGACCGACCCGTTTTGGACCGACCTTATGGCTGGAAAATTGGACACATATTTTCAGCTCATATGTCTCTTATCTAGAGGTTAAAGGAGTGGAGAAAGTGGAGGAGTGGTTTCCTCCATGATCTCCCACTTTCCCCTTTATCTCTCCCCACTCTCTCTTGATAGACTAAGTGAAAAATACTGATTTTTCCCATTGATATTAATCAGTTTTTCTCCAGCTTTTGAAGCTTAGAGAGTAGAGAGAAAAGTGAGTTTTTAGAGAGAAAAGAAAAGATAGATTTCTAGACTTGTTTTCTAGCTTTTTGCTAGTAGGAAAGAAGTTAGAAATCCTGTATCTTATTCTTCTGATAAGGTCTAAAATACATACTCCATTGAAGAGTGTCTTCAAAGCTTCTACAAGGCGTTGGCTAGCACCAAGCGATGAAGACCATCCCCGGAAGATTGAGTGGATACTCGGGAGAGGCGAGACTGCATTGTGGTGTTCCGTTCGTGACAACATACTGCTGAAAGCGTTTCAGCCATTCTAGCATCAATATAAGGTAAAACACTATCCCATAGTCGTAGGTTCTTACTCGTGGAAGATCCCGGTAGAGGCGGGTCAAGTTTTTATTCCACTGCGCATTTATGTGTGACCCTGGGTTATTCCTCTAACGAGTGGTATCGGAGCCACTCACGAGTACCCTATAGACTTTAAGTGTTATAGTGTTTGAATATAGATTATGAATCTATGTTATGCATGCCTTAGGATTGCTAGAAATGTAATAAATCATGTATGACATGCTTTTCCAACTTTATGTATGTATATCTGTTGAGAATTTCCAGTTTTGAAGTCATTCAAAAGCTGGAAAAACTCTCAGTTTTTGTCACTTCGGTCGACCGAGGCAAGACAGTAGCTAAATGGTATTAGGTTCGGATCAACCGAGAGGGTGTTCGGTCGAACCGAGTTGGTCTTCGGTCGACCGAAGTACCTGGTTGGTCAACCGAGTACTCTCAGTACTTTTTCGGTCGACAGAGCTTACTTTGCCCGGTCAACCGAACCGATCGAGTATATGAAATGTTCTGTTTGCTGGTTGCTCATTATTTTTCATAAATTGTTATGTTAATTGAGCATGATGCATAGTAGTCGCCATTACCCTGTTGGTTTTATTTTATAATACGATCTTGCCTATTTTATCATTCAAAAGTTGTAATTTTAATCTCATTAAATCCCCTCGAATGTAACTTGAGGTTTCCTTAGAAATTTTGTAATTCTAGATTAGGAGAAGGTACAAATTTGAGATGATGAAGATTTGGAGGCAACCAATCGAAGGTCAAGACGGTGTAGAATAGATGTTTTTCATTTTACACCCTTAGATTGACTTCACGGTTTTTCCATTGGCTTGGAAAAACCGAATAGGATATGGCGATTACTATTGCATTTTATTTTATGTATTGGATGCATAAGTATATAAGCATAAACTGTTTATTTATGCTTTTCTGGTGAGATTGTTAAAAACGAAATCCCTCATTTAAAATATTAATTAGTGCCTTCCTAAGTTTGGCCCTCGTCAAGGCCTAGATCGATATTAGTATGGGACATGCCAAAGCTGTGTATACGTGTCTATCCGGGTGAGGCGCGAAGGATAAGTTGTGATATCCGCCGGCTAAAACTTAGGGTCCTAGTTAACTAGATTATCTCAATAGATGGATTGAGGATCTAGAGGCAAAAGAGTTGAGAAACGTGTATAATGATACGCTTGAATAAATGTTATTCACTCAACTAACCAAGAATTACATAATTTGATGTAATTGGCAAACGTTGCCTACCTAAATAACTAAGTTTTGGGCGATCGACCAAAGGCGACTCGAACGAGGTGAAATATGGATCTTGGCCCGCTAGAAAGTTAACGAACTTTCCGAGTTGATATTGAGGGTTATTCACTCGAAGAAAATAGTGGGAGAAATCATTAAAAAAGATAAAGACCTAATAATGATTTTTAAATCGGTACTTACTTTGCATATATTTTTGTTGTAGAAAATGGCAAATTCAAACCAAACACTATCATCGCGTTACGTCCCTTGAGAAGGACAAATTAGAGGAGTTAACTTCCTCGACTGGTTCGAGAACTTGAGAATCGTTCTCAAGCATGAAAGAAAAGTCTGTATGTCCCTGGAACGACCTATTCTCGCTATACCGGAGGCTCGTGCTACGGCCACTGAAAGGATCGCTTATCGAAGCATGTTAGTGATGCTTTAGATATGTCTAGCCTCATGCTTGTCACCATGAACTCGAGCTTCGAAGCAACATGAGGACATGGGGGGCTTATGAGATCTTTGGCTCACCCTGAAGCAACTATATCGAGGGCAAGCACGCCGGGAGAGATTCGATGTATCGAAATCTCTCTTTCGATGCAAAATGTCCGAGGGAATGCCAGTAGGAACTCACGTTCTTAAGATGATAGGTTATGTTCGGAACCTTGAAAAGCTGGGGATTTCCTTTGGGACAAGAGTCGTCGATCGATTTGATCTTGCAATCGTTGCTCGAGTCATTCGATCAATTCATTCGAATTATCACATGAATGAAATTGACAAGCCATTGCCCTGAGTTGTTGAATATGCTAAGGACTACCGAGAAGGAAATAGGCAAGTCCAAGCCCAACACCATACTGATGGTGCAAAAGGGGCAAAGGCAAAGGTTTTGCGAAACCCAAAGGCAAAGCGAAAGGTAAGCCCGAGGGCAAGCAAACCACTTTCAACAATGCACTCGAAACCTAAGGGTGGTGTAGCCAAGGACTCTATCTGTCATCATTGTGGTGAGAAGGGTCATCTGGAAAAGGAACCGCAAAAGCTATCTTGCAGGGGAAAAGGGCTGGAAAAGGAGAAAGCAATTGTTGCTACGGGCTCGGTATTTATGTTATAGATATTAATATGATTGATATCAATTTAAATACAACTACTTCTTGGGTATTTGATACCGGATGTGGTTCTCACATTTGTACTGATGTGCAGGGACTGCAAAGGAGTAGAGAGTTGGCAAAGGGTGAAGTGGAACTACGAGTAGGCAACGGAGCACGTGTTGCAGCCCTAGTTGTAGGGACTTGTACTTTTACTTTGCCTTCAGGGCTTGTTTTGGGTTTAGAAAACTGTTTCTATGTACCTAGTTTAATTAAAAATATTATTTCAGTTTCTTGTTTGGACAAGAACGGTTTTGAGATTTCAATAAAAAACCAACGATTGTCGTTATTTCTGGATAATATGTTTTATGCTCATGTTGTCTTGAGGTCTTGTGTATTGAATTCTCTTCAAGTCCTTCTACTAGTGTTGCTAGGTGCTTAATCTGCTTAGAGGTGTTAGTGAAGGCATTCACGAGAACTAGTTTCAAGTTAGAGAAATATCATTCTATCCTTTTGCATGGAACCTTTTGATTGCTTGGAAAGACACAAGGTTCTTCATGAGATTGGTATCAGAGCTCAATGTTGATATCTTTCTTGGTGTATCATATTCTTACTTTTTTTGATATAAAAAACATATTACTCTTTATTTTTATTTCTAGCCGAGACAAAAAAAGAAATAAAGAGCCAATTACCCCAATATTTTTTCTCTTAATTTCGAAAAAAAAAGAAAGAAAAGAGCCAATTACCACCCCAAAAAAAAATACAAATGGACTCTTGATTTCGGCAAAAAAAAAGCAAAAAAAAAGAAACAAAGAACAAGAGCAAGAGCAAGAAAAGTTGTTTTCCAAAATCAACAAGGAAAGATTGAGATCATTGAGTCTTAAATACAAAGGGATACCCAAAAGTATTCTTTTCCTTTATGTCTAGCATTTCAAGTTACCTTTTTTTGTTTTTTTTTTTCTTCCTAATCCTTTTTCAAATAAGTCTTGGACTCTTACTTATTTTTTACTTCCTTTTTCTATAAGATATAGGGTTTCTTATTCCATTTTTTCTTTTATTTGGGCTGAAAGCAACATATAGGATTCCAATTATTGGCTTTCATCTTTAAAGTCATCTAGAGTTGAAGTTCTTTCACAAAGTTTTGAAGGAATATTGAGAGATTTTACTTATAAATTGAGTGATCATCATGTCCTCAAAAGGAGTTTCAACATCTAAGCAATCCGAAATCTTAGTTGATGATAAATTTCTTAAAGAAGCCCATTCTCAACAATTCCAAAGAGTGTTGGACCGACTTGATGAGGTATGTGAAAGATTATCCATTGTTGAGCAAAAGGTGAGACCACAACTTCCCCAAATGCAGCCCATTGCTCCTAGAAGAGGGCAACAAATTGAAGAAGAATAGGGAAACTTTGATGGTGATGATGAGGGGTATGAGTCTCAAGTGTTAACACGTTCAAGAAGAGGCCAAAATCGACCCCAAGGGGTTCTTGAACAAGCTAGGCCGAGGGCCTTTAGGGATGATCAAAGGTATGTTGACAACAATCTTGGTGCAATCAAGACCAAGATCCCATCTTTCCAAGGCACGAATGATCCCAAACTTTTTTTAGATTGGATTCGAAAATTTGACCATATTTTTGCTGTCAAATTTGCAGCCATAGATTTTTCGGATTATGCCTCTATTTGGTGGGATCAAGAGGGCATTCTTAGGAGAAGAGCGGGACAACGTCCTATTGATCATTGGGATGACATGAAAGGTTTGATGAAACGTAGATTTGTTCCCCAACATTACACTACGAAACTTTTCAATCGTTTACAAAAGCTTAGACATGTTACAAGATCTGTTGATGAGTATTACAAGGAGATGAAAATTTCTACGATTCAAACGGATGTACAAGAAGATTGGGATGATACTTTGGCTAGATTCATGGCTGGTTGGAATGATGATATTAGGCCAAAAGGGGAAAGAGCTAATTATGTTAATCTTGTTGAGATGGTGTACTATGCAGAACAAATTGAGAGACAACTCTAAGAGAAACAGAAAGGGGGCCAATTCAGCTACATTTCCAACTTGGAAAAGGTCAAATCAGCCCCTTTCTAATTCTTCTTCTTGGCCGAGCAAAGGGGACGACAATAAAGACAGTTTTGGGGCTGCCAAAATAGCCACATCACAAGTTGAGGCAGTCGCGACTTCCAATTCATTAAATTGGAGGTCAAGTACTTCATTTTCCCTTAAAAAGAAAAGAATGTTACAAAAGTAGGGGAAAGGGACATTTTGCTAGGGACTGCCCAAATAAAAGTATTATGATCATGCAAGATGATAGAATTTGGGTAAGTGAAAGAGAGAAAGATGAGGCCGAGAGCAATGGTGAAGAAGCCATTGTAGATGACATTCATGCAACTCCCGTTGATGGAGAAATCTTGGTCTCTATGAATATTTTGCACACACAACCACAAGATGAGCAACACATTCAAAGGAGCAACCTTTTCCATACTATGCTTGTTCTTTAGATTTAGTTACTACTCTTTATTTACTTTGGAAGAAACATCATAATCATTTTAAGCTTTCTTGGTTAAATAATAGTGGTGAAATACGGGTGGAAAGACAAGTTGAAATCCCATTTAAAATAGGAAAGTATAAGGATAAAGTTTTATTTGATGTAGTTCCTATGACTGCTAGTCACATAATTTTAGAGAGACCATGGCAATATGATAGAGGTGCAGATCATCATGGTAGAAAGAATGTCTATCAATTGTCTATGGACAAGAAAATTGTAGCTTTATATCCTTTAACTCCTAATGAAGTTTGTGAGGTTCATAAAAAGATGGCCGAGAGAAGAGAGCAAAGAAGGAGAGACGAGTTGAAAGAAACGAGTGATCTCACCCTTGAGAGAAAAAAAGAAGAGATGAGAGTGGAAAAAGATGAGAGAAAATCCATGAATTAAATGAGACAAAAGGATGATTCTACAAAAGTGAGAAAAGAATGTTTATTTACAAATGGTAAGGTAGATAAGACAATGAGAGCAAACCAAGCAATTGTTTTGCTACTTTTCAAAGAAGTCGAGAGCAACCTTGCTCTAAATGCTTTAGATCAAACAAATTCTTCTTTTCCATGTCTTGTTTCTAGTATTTTGCAGGAATTCAAAGATGTATTTCCAAAAGAGTTGCCAAAAGGACTACCATCAATCCGAGGTATTAAACATCAAATAGACTTTATCCCAGTATCAATACTTCCAAATCGTCCAGCTTATTGAGCAAATCCTGAGGAAAATCGAGAAATTCAAAGGCAAGTTGATACACTCCTTGAAAAGAAGAAGGTAAGAGAATCTCTAAGTGATTGTGCTAGTCCTGTTATTTTGGTACCTAAGAAAGAAGGAACTTGGATATTATGTACAGATTGTCGAGCTATTAATAAGATAACCATTAAATATGGGCATCATATTCCTCGTTTAGATGATATGCTTGAAGAATTACATGGTGCAATGATATTTTCTAAAGTAGATTTAACTCAAGGATACCATCAAATTCGTATGAAAGAAGGTGATGAATGGAAATCTGCTTTTAAAACTAAATATGGTTTATATGAATGGATTGTCATGCCTTTTGGATTAACTAATGCTCCAAGTACTTTCATGAGATTAATGCACAATATATTTCGGAACTTTTTAGGTAAATTTGTTGTGGTTTATTTTGATGATATACTTATTTATATCAATAGTTAAGAAGAGCATGTTGAGCATCTTAGGATTGTTTTTAACGTTTTAAGGGACCAAACATTATATGCTAAGCTTGAAAAGTGTGTCTTTTGCACTAATAGTCTTAATTTTATTGGATACATTGTGAGTTCTAATGGAATAAGTGTTGATCCCCCAAAGATTAAAGCAATACTAGAATGGCCGACCCCAACCAATGCAAGTCAAATAAGATCTTTTCATGGTTTAGCTAGTTTCTATGGACGTTTTGTGCTTGATTTTAGTACTATTGCTGCTCCATTAAATGAAGTTGTTAAAAAGGAAGTTGGTTTTAAATGGAAAATCCGCAACAAGATTCTTTTGAAAAGCTTAAGTCTTTGCTTACTTCTTCTCCTATACTTGCTTTGCCTAATTTTGATCTAACCTTTGAAGTTGAATGTGGTGTTTCAGGAATAGGTATTGGGGCTATTTTGCAATAAAACAACCGACCTTTGACTTTCTTTAGTGAGAAACTAAGTGGTGCTACATTTAATTATCCAACTTATGATAAGGAATTGTATGTCATTGTTAGAGCTCTGGAAACATGGAAACATTACCTAATGCCTAAAGAATTTGCTGTACACACGGATCATGATCCTATTAAATATCTAAAAGGGCAAGGAAAATTGAATAAAAGACATGCTAAATGGGTTTCTTTCATTGATACATTTCCTTATGTTATCAAGTATAAAAAGGGAAAAAATAACATTGCAGCTGACGCATTGTCTAGGAGATATACTTTGATTTCTTTTATGAATACTAAATTGCTTGGATTTGAACATATTAAAGATTTATATTAGCACGATTATGATTTTCCAACTATTTATCAACCATGTAGTACTTAATATTTCTAAAAATTATTTCCCCATGAGGGATTTTTATTTAGGGAAAATAGATTGTGTATTTCTTTTTGTTCTTCACGTGAATTACTTGTTAGGGAAGCACATTCTGGAGGATTAATGGACATTTTGGGGTTGTTAAGACTTTGGACATATTGCATGAACACTTTTATTGGCCTCACATGAAGAGATATGTTATGAGAATTTGTGAACTTTGCTTCAAGTGTAAACATACCAAGAGTACAAGCAAGCCCCATGAAATGTACATGCCTTTGCCAATTCCAACCTCTCATTGGGTTGATGTTTCCATGGATTTCATTCTTAGTTTACCAAGGTCTCAAAGAGGTATGGATAGTATTTTAGTGGTTGATAGATTTTCTAAGATGTCACACTTTATTCCTTGTAGGAAAACAAATGATGCAAGACATGTGGCGGAATTGTTCATGAGAGTGGTCATTCGGCTTCATGGAGTTCTAAGAACAATTGTAAGTGATAGAGATGTCAAGTTCTTGAGCTGCTTTTGCAAGACTCTGTGGAGTAAGTTAGGGACTAAAGTACTATTTTGTACATCAAGTCATCCACAAACCGATGGCCAAACAGAGTCAACGAATAGAACTTTAAGGGTTATTCTAAGGACACTTATTCAAAAGAATTTAAAGTTGGAAAAAATGTTTACATATTACTGAATTTGCTTATAACTGAACTATACACTCTACTACAAATCATTCTCCCTTTGAAATTGTTTATGGTTTTAATCCGTAACCCCTTTAGATCTAACTCTTTTACCTGTTGATAATTATTTAAATGTAGAAGGATTTTCTAGGGCAAAATTTAAGGCAATTTCCTTTGAGCCATGAGATTGAGTTTGGGCACATCTAAGGAAAGAAAGGTTTCCTAATGCAAGAAGGACTAAATTGCACCCAAGAGGAGATGGAACTTTTCAAGTTGTTTCTAAGATCAATGACAATGCTTACACGCTTGATTTAAGAGGTGAGTATGGTGTAAGTGCTTCCTTTAATATTACTAATTTATGCCTCTTTAATTTTGACACAGATCTAGAAGATTTGAGGACGAATCCTTTTGAAGAGTGTGGGAATGATGAGGACACATCCAAGCTTCCTAAGACAAGACATTAAAGTGATCCATTGATCAACATCCAAGGTCGAATGATAAGAGTTAGAAGCAAGTCCATGAACCAAGCTTTAACTACATTAATTCAAGAGGTTCAAACTAAGGAGGAAGCAAGACAACCTTCAAGCAATTCTACATGTTCAAAACAAGTTCATCTCATCACTCTTAAATTTACTACTCACGGCTCAAATCAATAAAGTGGCTAGAGTGCATTTTTTAGAAAATTTTCAGCTTTTATTATTATTTTCGACTTAAGCTATAATAAAGGACATGTGGTCCATTAGTTATTTAGTTTATAGAAAGTACTAGTTTATGTTAGTTTAATATAATTGTGTTTGCTTAGTTTTAGTCTAATTAGGACTCTTTTGTAAGCTCCTAGCAAAAATCTTACTTCTCTATTTAAGAGAGATTTCAGCCAACTTATTATTTAAATTTGATATAATATTGTGAGGTTATTCCTTAACGTCTTTGTGATTGAATTTATTTTTTTAGATCTTCCTTCATTGTTACTGTATCAGCAAGTTAGTTCCCTTGTTGTGGTGTTTCATCCTCCATCTAGAATTCTTCTGACAATTGCTTGATGCCCATGCTGTCTTGAGGTCTTGTGTGTCGAATTCTCTTCAATTCCTTCTGCTAGTGTTGCTAGGTGCTTATGTTGCTTAGAGGTGTTAGTGAAGGACTTCACGTGAACTAGTTTCAAGTTAGAGAAATTCCTTCTATCCTTTTGTGTCGAACCTTTTGATTGCTTGGAAAGGCACAAGGTTCTTCATCAATACCATGGGTACGTTCTTTTGTTATCGATTTCAACAATATTGTATTGAGGATACACCATCAAACCTCTATTTGAAGTTGAAGTCAAATTTGAGCGAGCTAATTTTGGAAAAGTAATCCAGCAAGTTCACCCTCAATGACTTGTTTAAACTGTATGCACCTTTAACCCATACCCCATTGTTTGTTGTTTTTTTTCCATCATCGCGGGCTTTTGTGTGAAATATGTAGCCGTTACCAAAGTAGTCGCTATATGAATTCACTCTCCTTGGCGGGCCGCACGAAAGATATTTCAACAACAACAGATTATGATGGTCCGAAAATTTACGAATTTGTTGAGAGAAATACTATTTAGATCATTTTAGTTATTCTTAAAGCACTCTATATATGTTTAACTTACCTGATTTCCAAACCATGTGGCAAAATCACTATATACCCACTTTTGAATCTCATCTTCCGTTATTTGCAGAGTTTGATAACCTACTTTACTAACAAATTTCATGAGTTGCAAATCAATTCACACAATTATTAATCGGATACTTTTAATTATCTAGTCATGCTGAAAGTAATGGGTGAGATTACTTACTGAATGTGTGGTTCAACCTCTCCACAATTCATAAGAATGTAATTAATGGTTGTTATCTTTTCTTGATCAGATAATGTGATCAATTTTTTTTTCTCGCCAAAGGCCTTCTAGGTAAATTGCAAATTGATAAAAAAAAAAAATATGGTCCAATTGTTGTCTCATCTGCCTCATCATTTCGCCCAACGTTTGTAACTCGCGTTTTAACGTGAGGTTCGAAGTAATAGCTAAAAAATGTGGCACTTCTTCCACCAAGTATGCATTATAGATTGAAACCTCAACTCTAGCCTTATTTTTTATCTTCTTTTTTAGATTGTGCATATATCAAATTAAATGATAAATTGCGTACAATGGAGTTAGTTAAACACCTTGTACATATGTGGAAAACAAAATGAATTTGGATTAAGAGACATAGTTTATTACCTCTCGAATGATTACATCCGCATAAATTGTACTGGACCTCCAGCCTTTGCTTCACATGGTAGGTGAATGGGTAGTGTTCCATGACATCAAAAAATTCTGGAGAAAATATTCTCTCTAACTTGAATAATAAGATGGAGATATTGTCCTCTAACTCTTGCATATGCAATACACTCAACTTTGGGGAACACAAATCTCTGTAAAACAGACTAACTTTAGCTAGGGTTCCCTACACATTTGTCGACAGTACTTCTCTGAGAGCTATTTGTATAAGTCTATCCATGAATACATGAAAGTCATTGGTCTTCATCCCTGACATCTTCAACTCTTTCAAATCAACGCATATTGCTAGATTCAATATATATCCAACCGGCAACCTTAATTCTCTCACCCACTGCAACACCATCACTTTTTCTGCCTTGGTTAATGTGTAATATGCTTTCGGATTTGTTGATTTTCCCCTACCATCATGTTTAATACCCAACTCTGGTCGGCTACAATACCTTTCAACATCCTCCAGAGCCTTAACATTATCATTAGTCTTACCCTTAACATCCAACACAATGTTAAAGACGTTATCGGAACTATTTTTTTTACTATGCATAACATCAATGTTGTGTCTTATTATAAGTGTTCGCCAGTATGGTCGATCCCATGATACGCTTGTCCCAATTGTGAACCCAGCCTCTACCATGTTCCACTTCTTCAGCCACTTCTATAATTTTTCGATAATCTCTAACTATTTCCTACATTTCATTGAATGAATAGCCATTTTGATCACCAATGTATTTGCGCGCTGCCACTTTGATCATTTTCAATTATTTTTAACTTTTTGGGTACCCAATATTTTTACGAACCGCCAAAATGGTCATTCCGTCTAAAAAGTTGGAAAAATCTGTCTATTTGAGTGACGATTCATAACGGGCCATTTTGTGACTCTCTATCCTAGAGGGTAAAATTGGAAATCCATAAAATATCTACTTCCTACCCATTTGTTTGTCCCGTATATACTTTTTTTCATCTCAAATTCAGAAAATCCCCAATCCAATAGAAGAGTGAAAAGCTAGGGTTTCAATATTCAAAGAAGAAGTTGGGAAATCGTCATTGCTGAACAAAAGAAGTAATCCAATCTGTTGAAGTTGGCAAATTCGACATAAAATTGAAGATGTTACACAGAAATCTCGAAGACGAGCCTCCAAAATACCGTAAGTTAAAAAATGACAATTATGTTTAAACTTAAAAAACAGGAGCTTTTTTTTATCTGAGCTTGAAATTTTGGGGAAAAAATTTAGTGTACTGGGTTTATAAGCTTATGAATTTGTATAGGAAGCAGGTCCCTCATGTTAATAGAATACGAAAGCTGGAAGGTTTTTGGGTTTTTTTTTGTGTAGATGGTCCCCCTTTTCTCATGTATTGTTTGATGGTCCCCATTAATTTATGGTGAATTTTGGAGTCTAAATTGAGTGTACTGGATTTTTATAAGCTTATGAATTGTTATAGGAAGTAGGTCCAGATGGATTTTTGTAAGCTTATGTAGTCTAAATTTTTTGGTTGCTTTTTCCAGATGGTCCCCCCTTGCCCATGTATTGTTTGATGGTCCCCATTACTTTATGATGAATTCTTTATATTTTTTGGTATGTTTTGTCTATTAGTTGACTGAATTGTATTATTATTTCTGTGAACTTGCAGTAACCGAGGAAAATGATTCCCCATTTTTTACTCTCATAGTTAGACACAGGGGTAAATTTGTTGGGACTGAAAATAACAAGTTTTATGAGGGTGGATGTATGGACTATTTTGATTACTGTGAGAGTGGCTTGATGTCTATAGTGGAACTTGACAAGATGGTGTATAAGCTTGGGTATAATGAGTATGCAGGATTTTGGTGGAGATGTCCTTGGGTAGAAAGATTAACATGCTGGAAATTTCTGAAGACTGATGATGATGTAGAGTCCATGTGCTATCATGCAGTCCAGAAGAGAAAGATGAAACTATTCTTGAACCATGATGAGGATGGACTAGAGATGTATTTCATCAAGTATCTTCCTAGTCAATCTGATACTATAGAAGAATCCCATGGGGAATCTGATGGAGACATAAGATTTGCATTTCATGAAGTTTTTGAAGAGGAACCAGTTGGAGACACTGAAGTAGAGGATTCTAAGGGTCATAGGAAAAAGTCAGTTTCCCAAAAACCTAAATCTAAGGAAAAAAGGCAAGTGGGCAAAAAGCCAAAGAAAGCAAAGAATATAGTAGATCAACCAGAAAGTGTCCATGATTCACTTTCAGATTTTGAATTTCTGAATGATGTGGACCAGAGTGATGAAAGTGATGGTTTGGCAAATGTGTTTGAAAAGTTTTGGGGTGATGGGCCACCTATTGTGCAACCATCAAGTAATGATTTTTCTGAGCCTTCTGATGTTCTTGGTGATGGTCCAAATCCCATTGAAGTTACTGCAGCTGCAAATCCCACTGAGTTTCCTGGATCTGCAAATCCCATTGAGGTTCCTGAAGGAGCAAATTCCACTAATGATCCTGATTTCACTGAGACTGCAAATCACAGTAATAATCATGTTGCTACTGAAGCTGGAATTCAGCTTGATGATCCTGATGTTACTGAAGCTGCAAATTCTACTGCTGATCCTGATGTTACTGAAGCTGCAAATCACAATGAAGTTCCTGAAGTAGAAAATTCCACAGCTGAAATAGCTAATGATGTTCATGTGGCAGAAGTACCTAATGATGTTCCTATGCAACTGAATTTTCTGTTCCTGTACCTGTAATGTCTAACCCGCAAGATGATAATGTTAGTGAAGGAACCCAGGCAAGGACAAGAAAAGGGAAAAATAGTGTAGTACCAGATGCAGATATGTTTTTTGGAGAGGACATTCAAATAGAAAATGAAGATGACAGTCGTGATGAAGATAAACACTTTTACAGTGAGAATGTTGATTCAGATGAAGAGTGTTTGTCGACTAAGTTGCAAAAATTTCCAAGGTTTAATGCAGTTACAGACATGGCAGATCCTCAATTTGTGGTCGGTCTACTGTTCACTCACAAGAAAGAGCTCATCCAGGCAATTAAGGAACATATGATGAAGTGGGGTGAGAATATACAGTTGACACACAATGACTTGATTAGAGTTAGGGCCTTTTGCCATGGTACAAACTGTGAGTGGGAATTGTATGGAAGAAAAGTAGGAACTCAAGGCCTTTTTCAAATTAGAAGCCTTGTTAGTGAACACATTTGTCCAACTGGACAAACCACCAAAAAAGGCAACTGCTTCATACATAGCAAATAGGTATTTGGACCTGTTTAGGCAAGAGAATCAAATGAGCTGCATTGATTTCAAAGATAAGATTCAAGAAGAGTTAAATGCAGATATTTCCCTTAACAAGGTTTATAAGGTTAGAGCAATTGCCAAAAAGATTATTGAAGGAAAATACAAGGACCAGTACACTTTGCTCGAAATTATGAAGAAGAACTTAAACTAACCAACCCAGGAACCAATGTTGAAATAGCAGCTGACAAGGATCTAAATTCTGGGGAAGAAGTTTTTTTGAGGTTCTATGTATGTCTTGCTGCTGTTAAGGATGGCTTCATTGCTGGGTGTAGAAAGTTGATAGGATTAGATGGTACATTTCTTAAAGGTGCTCATAAGGGAATATTAACTTCAGCTGTTGGTCTAGATGCTAATGATGGGATGTATCCCACTGCATATGCAGTGGTCGAATCAGAAAATAAGTCATCATGGTCATGGTTCATCAAACACATGAAGAAAGATCTCAAAATTGAACAACCTGTTGAGTGGTGCATAATTTCGGATAGACAGAAGGTACAAACTAAGTTAAACTAAGTTACGTTGCATTTTTAGAACTTGGAATTCTCATCCTCAATTTGTTTCATGCAGGGTTTAATTCCAGCAATAGAAACAGAATTACCAGGAGTTGAGCACAGATTTTGTGCAAGACATTTGCACAACAACATGAAAAGAGTATACCCAGGAGATGAACTTAAAGAGATGTTTTGGAAGTGTGCTAAATCAACATATGAGAATCAGTTTGATAGACAAATGGAAGAGCTGCAAGAGTTCAATGCAAATGCATGTCTATGGTTACAAACAAACACCAATCCAAAAAATTGGAGTCGAGCACACTTCAGAACTACAGTGAAAAGTGACATCCTGCTAAATAATCACTCAGAGGTATTTAACAAGTGTATATTATCTGCAAGAAACAAGCCCATTCTTGCAACACTTGAGAGGGTTAGAGTTTACATGATGCTCAGACTTCAGTCAAGAAGGGAATGGATAAACAAACAGAGAGGAGAAATCTGCCCCAGGATTGCCAAGTTGTTGGAAAAACAAAAGAAGGATGCAAGATTCTGGTATGTAGCATACTCAGGGGGGTCAAAATTCCAAGTTAAGAAGGGGGATGAACAGTTTAGTGTAGATACCATTGCCAAAATATGCTCTTGTAGGGGTTGGGAATTGAGTGGCATTCCATGCCCTCATGCAATAGCGACTTTATTGGAAAAGAAGGTAAAGTCCCAGAAACATATGTGGATGCGTCATATTCAACTCAGGCATACAGAAGGGCTTATGAACCCATTGTTAATCCAGCAAATGGACCCAACAATTGGCCAAAGTCAGATAAAATTCCACTTTATGCACCTTTGAAGCTGAGACTGTTTGGCAGACCCCAAAGAAAGAGGAAGGAATCACTGAAAGATACAGATCCTGTAGCAGAAACAGTTACTCCAGAATTGCCTAAACGACAAAAAGTTGCAAGAAATGCACTTTGGGTAAGTAAGTGCAGTGGTTGTGGTAAAACAGGTCACAATTCTAGGAAATGTCCTAGCAATGCAGAAGGACTAGAAGTAGGAGATGATCATTATCATGAAACATTCAACACTTGTGGAAAATGCAAGGGGATAGGGCATAATGCAAGGGCATGTCCTTTATTTCCTAAGGTAACAACTGATGGAGATAATATCCAATCAAGTCATGTTATTCAACCTGAAGTTAATGTGAATACAACAACATTTCAGGTTTGGTAGTTAATATCACTTGGTATATATTGGAGACTTGGTTTGGTTGTGCTTATGACTTACTCAATGTTTTGTTTTTTGGTGATTATTAGACTACTTTTAGTGCAGAAACTAGTACATCCAATGCTATTCCTATGCCTACAACTAAGCAGCAGCAGGTATAGTCAGTTCAGACATTCAAGATAAATTGCCAAAAGAATTGTTGTTTATTTTTTTATTTTTTTATTTTTGGGTGAATTTTGCAGGTTCCAAGCAAGGTTAGGAAACCTACAAAGTGTAGTGGGTGTCGACAAAGTGGGCATAATAAGGCTACTTGTCCAAATCAAAATACAAATCCTTTGCTGGGCTTGAAGAGAAATGGAGCATTTTGGAATGACTAAAATGCAAGTCTACTAGGGATTATTTTTTGTGCACAACAATGTATTAGCTAATATTTTTGTAAAGGCATTTAAACCTGTGATGCCTATGGTTGTTACTTTGTTTGATGCAAGAAAACTCATATTTTTTTTTTTTTTTTGCTGGAAACATGTGGTCCTGTGTTTTGGATTGATTTATGATATATCTCTCTTTTATCCACAAGAATATGTTCAGAAACATTTCTCAGGTTTTGTATTATGATTTATTATAATAACATTATAATTATAATTCAACATTACCAAACTTAAAGTTAACAACCGAAAATATCAATTTATTCCTCTTAACATTGAGAATAACCATTACAACATTACATTCAAAGGCCATTACAGTAACTTCATAATCCAGCCAACTTTGCTGCAAAAATACCCAAAAAAAAAAGACAAGTAACAACACCAACAATTTGTTACAATAAACTTGTTTCCTTAACTCCATATTCTTTTTTTCCAGCTTCCGACGAAGCACTTCAATCTTAATATTATGCTTCTCTTTAGTTTTGATACCATCTCTTCCGCAATACATGCAAATTTTAGAATCATTTTCATCAATCTGCAAATTTCAAAATTTATACTTGAGACTCATTCACACTATATCATAATTTTGGTGTCATTATTCAAAAATCTTTACCTTCAAGCTCGGACATGCCTTTGGTTCCATACTTGGGATTGTGGTGTATCGAATATCGGCAACATACGTACGTGAAGAATGGTCCTTCCTTGAGGGAAAATCTGCATCAATTACTCCAAACTCGAACTCAATTTCTTTAAATTGACCGCCAATGGCTTTTGTGATCTTTTTGGAGCTTCGATTTTCAGTAGCTTGCATTTTCAATTTGAAGGTCAATACTCAATAGGCAATAGAACTGATGATTTTCAGAATATGCAGAAGAATTGAGAAATATATGATCTTGATCTCTTCAAAATTTGATTAACTAGGGTTTTCTTGAACTAGGAGAAAAGAGAATGGGATTTTCGATTATGTGGGTGGGGTAAATAAAGGTGAGTTAAAGGGATATTTTGTGGATTTCCAATTTTACCCTCTAGGATAGAGAGTCACAAAATGGCCCGTTATGAATCGTCACTCAAATAGACAGATTTTTCCAACTTTTTAGACGGAATGACCATTTTGGCGGTTCGTAAAAATATTGGGTACCCAAAAAGTTAAAAATAATTGAAAATGATCAAAGTGGCAGCGCGCAAATACATTGGTGATCAGTGTTCGCCAGTATGGTCGATCCCATGATACGCTTGTCCCAATTGTGAACCCAGCCTCTACCATGTTCCATTTCTATAATTTTTCGATAATATCTAACTATTTCCTACATTTCATCACTAGTCAAACGAGGGGGCAGTTCAGCTCGCTCATGGCTCCGATCCTTCAGAATCCATTTGCATCATATGTTAAGCGATAATTTGGTTGATAAAAGCATATATGGCAATCAAATCATGATTGTTTCCTGGTTGACTGCAAATGGAACGCTTGTGTTTTCTCGATACCATATGGACAAACGTGAGTTTCAGTTGTACTCCATCCACTCAACATTCCATATGCGAGGAAATCACTAATTGTCCAATGTAAAGAAGTCCTTAGTTTAAAGTTTTGATTTCTGGGTATGTCAAAGTTTGAGCACCTTCACTGCACAACTGATTCAATTCTTTGATCAGAGTTCCATGTACATATAAATCTATGTGTTAATTTATTTTTAGTGAATTGTAGAAAAAGAAATTTATGGTATTAGAAATAAAATATTAAATTAAAACTTAAGTTAATAGATAAAAGAGAAGGTGCAATTGTCATGTAAGAGAAAAATGCAGGAAGGTGGTGTGACAATAACAAATGGGCTATCATGCATAAACGTGTCGGCCTTTTTAATCTTAGCCCATAGTACATTGGATTCTTATTTTTTCTTATTTTTTTCCCCTAAATATATAGTATCTGGTCTACTTATATATAGCCTATTTTATTTCAATGTTTTTTTTGCCAATTTTGCTAAACAAGCCAAATGTATGTTTTCAGCTGTAAAATACACGCCCGTTCTTCAATAAACTTGTGTTATTTACACTTAAAAATATCATCCAAACTTAATTATTGGGTCGTAATAAAAAAAAACTGATAATGCCAAAGCATTAATCTTCTTGTAAGCGAAATTTATTTACATGTAATAAAACCATCCTTCTAGCATATCAATTAAAATTTTCAATTCTTTCCTATTCTCTTTCACCTCCTAACTTTTTTTATCTTTCCAATCTTCTATCTACGGACAAAAAAATTGTTTAATTATCTAATCATCACACAATTTTTCCATTTCACAAAAAAAAAAAATATCAAATTCATCATGATTTACATTGAACCCAATTTAGAATAGTATCAATTGCTCAAATTTGAACACACAATGGAGATGTAAAAGGACAAATACTTCCTTAGCATTGGCTATAGCCCTTTATACTCTAATAATTATTTTCTCTACGGCCGACTCCTCTGCATCCTCAAACTTTCGATGATTCACAAAATAAGATTAAGTAGTGGAGAAAACAGTAGGGAGAAAAAAAGAAGTTTAAAAAAATGAGATTAAAAGTACATAAAAATAATAGTTCAAAGAAAGTGGAGGAGGAACATAATGGAGAGCTTGATCCTTCAAAATTCATGAAAACGGAGATAGAGTGAGGTTTTAGGAGTCGGGAGATAATAGAAGATGAATGAAATAGAGAAGAAAAAATTAAAAAAAAATATCACGTGGGGATAAGAGAAAATATTGGAAAGATGAGAGAAATAAGGAAATAAGGAGGTAAGAGAATAGAAAAGAGAGTTGAAAGATTTAATTGATAAGATAAAGAGATATTTTTGTCACATACATATAAATTATAAATTACCTAGCAAAAAAAAATATAAATTATAAATTACTCTTATAAGAGGAATTTTGCTCTGACATTATCACTGCAAAAAAGTAAGGGTTAGAGAAAACTTTTTCTTTTCATTTCGAGCTTGTTCATTTTTTTGTGACTCAGGTAAGAATAGTGTAAAATATATGTACGAGTGTTTATTGCATCTTGAGAATTTCGATATTTAATGTAAAATCGTCACTTATGTTACCTTAAGCTGCAAAAACATATTCAAGATTTTATTTTTGTGTACAAAAATCTAAAACCAAGAGAAGGTGTCTTGTCTACAAACGAGTTACAAGTGAAAGAAACAATTAAGCTGCAATAATGGATTTCTCGAGTTGCATCCAGCACCCTTCTTGTAAATGCATCTAGCCAAAGAAAAATAAAAAACTTTTTTAACTTGTAATTCATTTACTAACGAAATTCCAGAGTTTGCAAAACTCTTTCCCTTTTGTTGAGCCTTTGTAAGAGAAACTTCTTCACAACCTTTAAAACCAGCGCCATTCTTTTTTTCTTTTCAGAAACCAAACCCTTATGTTTCTTGGAAACTTTCACAATATTTGTCTTATGAATTCCCAAATCATTATTACTTTCTTCAGCGCATACAAAATCTGAAGCACAACTACAAGTTTCATATGAAGATTTGTCCTCAAACAATTCCTGATCGTCGCAGCAGTAATTATCATTGAAATTCTCCCATAACAAATCCATGGATGATTCTTCTTCAATCACTTGATAATCTCCGATTCCACCGAAACTTCTTCTGATGATTTTGCCTCTTCCTTTGCCCTCAAATTCATCGAACTTGGATTTAACCTGACTTGAAATCCTCCAAAGTGATGGTGTATTTGTTAGCTGAGAAATATCTTTGCTATTAATTTTTGGAAAGCTAAATTCTTCCATAACCATTGCAAATTATTGATGGGACGATGATATGAGAAGCATCAATCAATTGTATATAATATATAGGTTGGTGGAGCAATTAGGGAGGCATTAATGGGGCGACGGCGATACCATGGCCACCGCCGGATTGTTCGGAGGAGGAGGAAAATTGATATGGACAGGTCTGTCTTTATTGCACTTGGCATTCTCGCCTTAATTCCAATTTGAAAGGTACACATAACTCCCCAGAGCCGCCTGAAAGAATGCTCTTCTTGGCCCACCATTAACGCCCCTTTCAAAAGCTTTCTTTATACCCCGATCGTATGGTAGTTGAGTTTTAAAATTTTGGATCTAATCATAAAGGCATTAATCATAAATCACCTTACATGAAGTCACCTATGAGGGGAAAAAAAGGTTTTCTAAATCAATGAATAATTTAATTTTCTTTTTTACTTGTATTATAAAATAAGGAAAGTGTTGTGGTGCCGAATGGGTAAAATTTCGGCACCTAAAGATTAGATTTAAGCGAATAAAAAATTGACATGTGGAATAAAGTAACCCGCTATTGCAGGTTTTCAAGTTTTATTTTTTAAAAAAAATTAAATAAATGAAATGGACGAATAAGAGTTTGCCACATCATCCAGTCAAATGACCGGTTACCTGTCAAACCGGTCAACACACTTTTTTTACCAATTTTTTTTAGTATTAGTAATTTTGGTATTTTTAATGGTAAAATTAAAACAAAAATTAGTATATTTAATAAATAACTAGTAAATGTTCAATATTACTACTTTATTTTATAATCTTACCATTTTTAATTTGCAACTTACTATTTTTATCATGAATATTCATATGATACAAAATAGTAAATTTACAAAGCAATAATGGTAAATTCCATGACAAAAATAGAAATTTATTTTATAATAATGGAAAATGGGGTGAAAATTTAAACTTACTATTTTTAAATAAAATTTATCACTTTAAGTTTTAATATTACCATTTTTATCTCATTTGTAACCAATTGATAAAATGGTAAGTTTAGTGACAAATTTGGTAATTTTGTTTACATTGTTTGTAAATTTTGTTAACAAATTAGAAACTTTTTTAAAGAATAAAAATCAATATATAAATATTCAAATTCAAACAAATCTTACCATTTTAGATTGAATTTCAATATTTTGTAAATTGGTAAAATTTACTATTAATTTGGTAGTATTGAAAAATAAAATTATGGAATTTATGAAATAATGATCATACTTTATTTAATTGACTATTTTTCCCCTTATTCTAAAGATTAATTCATTGTTTAAAATAAATATTCATAATAAAACTCCTATGTATTTTATATGATAAAGATTCATATTGGTCATAATGATTGAAAATAGACTTTGGATCTTATAATATATAATCTAGTATATTAATTAAAATTATTATATGTGAAATATTATTGTACTATGGAAAATACATATGTTTGGACTAATTACATTGTTCCATTTGCTAAAAATAATTAAAAGTCATGAAGATCTACTCCCTTCACATCATCCTTCTCTGGGGTTTTATTTTTTTTCTCTTCTCCAAAATACTTATGATAGTTTTATTTAAAATTAAAAGATGAAGTTGTATATGCCATTCGCAGCATATTACTAAATTGGTGTTATTTTTTCTCTTTTCCAAAATGTTTATGATATTTTTATTGGAAAATAGTTTTGGGCTAAAAATAATTGGCTAAAATGAATAAAAACTCAATTTGACCTTTTATAAAGATAAGTCTACCGTTTTATATATTTCACGGATTTTGTCATATATTTTATATTTTTATATTTCACCTACTATACTTACTCTACCTAGATACACAGTAGCACTAAATTTTATGACATCCATTTACCAACTAACATAAACTTCCTGACATCCTTTTATCAAGTAGTATTAAATTTGCTGCCTTTTTTCCGAATCTCTTTCCAAACTTGTAACACTTTACATTTCAAGATTGAAAAACATCATTTTCAAAACACAATAATTTACATTCCATAAATGAACTTTTCTGAACTCCCAGTGGCAAGTCAGAAAGCATCCAGGAACAAAATTCTTTTTGGAACTAAGTCCTGCTATAGTGCAAAATTACAGTAGTAAAACATCATTCATTAAACAAAACTCTATCCATTAAAAAGTGGATGAAAAAAATGTACCTAAGAAATTTTATATTTGTGTGTTTGACTTTCCTTTAGAACATAAGTTATAGGAATGATACTGGTTCAATTCTCTTATATAGCATTTTCATTATTTTTTTTTTGTTTACCTTTTTATTAGAGAAATTGATAACATGTTTAATATTTTAATTTTGCTAAATAATAAAAGGTTTAATAAACTCAAAAATAATTTATAAGACTTTGGATTAAATATTTGTCAATACTATGTATTTTAATTATAAGATAGCGAACAAACACCCAAAATTAGTGCATATTACCAAATAACGTTTAATATTGAGGATCGTTGTTTCTATTGCATATATTCTTTTTCTAACGTGTGTTTTATAAGTCTATGTGTTATAGTACTATGTGTTATGACAAACACGAGTTCTAATTTTATAATAACAAGTAATCTAATCATTGTTATAATATTTAGTGTTAATTATTTTATACCACATAATGTTTAGACTAAATGTTATAATACATTAAAATTCTAACAATAACTAAATTTAATTTGGCCACAAAAAAAAAAATTTGAGGTAAATTTTTAAATTTAAAAACTATATCTCATAAGAAATAGTACAATTTTTAAATGATAAACATTATTTGGGTAATTTATTTAAAATAAATTAAAATTGAGATCAACATAATATTTTGCAAGGAGGCATGTTTTGTATAGTTCATAGTAAAGAATAAGGGATTGGGAGATAGACGAGAGACGGGAAGGAATAAGGGATTGGGAGGGTAATCATGTGTGGTAGTATAATTTTGTTAGTGTTTTATTTCTTTTCTCTTTTAAAATTAATTTCCTTTTTTTTTTTGGTTTTTTTTTCTTCATATTCTTGATTTATGAATATTTAAAATAATCATGTAACAATAATACTTAAAAAAAATTAATAAATCCAACTAATTCATAAAATTCACAATTTTATTTTAAAAACTACCAAATTATTTGTAAATTTTACCAATTTAAAGAATATTAAAATTCAAATTAAAATGGTAATATTTGTTTGAATTTGAATATTTATATATTGATTTTTAATCTTTACAAAAGTTTCTAATTTTTTAACAAAATTTACAAACAAGTTAAATAAAATTACCAAATTTGTTACTAAACTTACCATTTTAATAATTGATTACAACTGAGATAACAATGGTAATATTGTGATAAATTTTATTTTAAAAGAGTAAGTTTAAATTTTCACCCCATTTACCATTATTATAAAATAAAATACTATTTATCCCATGAAATTCACCACTATTGCTTTGTAAATTACTATTTTATATAATATAAATATTCATGATAACAAAAAGTAAGTTGCAAATTAAAAATGGTAAGATTATAAAATAAAGTAGTAATATTCAACATTTACTAGTTATTTATTAAAATATACTAATTTTTGTTTTAATTTTACCATTAAAAATACCAAAAAAGTGTGTTGACCGGTTTGACAGGTAACCGATCATTTGACTGGATGACGTGGCAAACCCTTATTCGTCCATTTCATTTATTTAATTTTTTTTTAAAAAAACTGAAAACCTGCAATAGCAGGTTACTTTATTCCACTTGTCAATTTTTAATTCGCTTAAATCTAATCTTTAGGTGCCGAAATTTTACCCATTCGACATCACAGCACATCCCTTATAATAATACTAGTAGTACAAAAGTGAACAACCATGATTAGATACAACCGGTTTCAATTTACTATAACACTTGGTGCCACACTTCTTACAACAATGAAATAATA
The DNA here is from genome assembly GCA_026122235.1 of Vinca minor. Lineage (NCBI taxonomy): Eukaryota > Viridiplantae > Streptophyta > Magnoliopsida > Gentianales > Apocynaceae > Vinca > Vinca minor. The sequence goes on from JAOCZM010000253.1 coordinate 419,989, forward strand.
ATTTTTTATTAATATCTTTAAAGAGAAATCCGCCGCTATAGGTGGACAACAACTCTTTTGTGCTTTTCTTTAAATATTAATAACTTTAATTTAAGCTATTTGTAGCCAAACTAATTTACGGATATCCTCTGTTTGTCAAATTAGTGAATCCGGCAAAAAAAAAAAAAAACAAGGTAAAAGTCGCACATGCTTGTACATGTGTCCGATTATAAGGACAAATTTATCCAAAATTGTATTCCCTCCAAGATGTTAAAACCCTAACAACCTCCTCCTTCCCCTCTTTCATCTTACTAACATTAACAGTAAGTCTTTTATAAATTCGGTAAATTGTTTTGCAAATGCTTTCAAGTGTTTTAGAGGTTGGTCTAAGTCAAGTAAAGTTATGTGATATTTTCAATGATTTTGGGAAATGAGAAACTTTTGTGTCTTATCTAATGCTTCATCCCAGAGGTCGTTTGATCATTACTAGGCTTCGCGGCCCATCCGTTTACTTTTCTTACTTGCAGATGACGATGACGCTTATATGTATTATGATGATGGCACTTGGGAGAGGTATTATGAGGAGTGATTGCATAATGAACTTATGTAATAGTGAACACTTAGTTTCAACACACTTATTATTGTGTCTAAACTTTTACATTCAGTTTAGTATTTCTTTCTTGATTTAACACAGTTGAATCCTTTAACTTATGTAATGAAGTATTCCATTTTTAGTAACTCTGTATGTGTGTTCGGTTACTGAGTGTGACATAAGTGGTATTTGAGCGAGTTGAACCTTAGGCACTAAGTTCTGGTTAAAAACTGAGTATGGAATGAATCTAGGAAAACACAGAACATAATGTGAGATGGGTAGAGACTCTGGATTAGGATGTATATGTCTACTTATCGTATGATATGTTATTGTTTATGTTCTACACTATGTTATGTGAATTTCTATACCATGCTATGTCATTTGTTAAGTATATATTTCCATTTACTTTATGAAAGACACATTTGAGGGTATTGAACCTAAAAGGGGGTACAGGTGAATTAGGTTCTTAAAAACTTTATAGCTTTTCTAAAACTTCTTTGCCTAAGTGTTCACCTTAAGAACAAGTATGTTGTTTAAGCACATAAGGTGATTCAATTATGATTAAGGCAACTTAGATGACTAAGTGAAGCAATTGTATAAACCAAGGAATCATGTGTAAGTTTTCTATCCTAAGCACATATGTTCATATAGTCAAGTAGACAAGTATAGCACATATATGAACAATAAAGTAAATGAGTAGGGATAGAGAAAACTAACACAAGGATTTATATGAAGGGATTCATGGGCGGAAACTCATTCCAAACACCCATGAGTCCTCCCCTGAAGGATCCGCTCATACAAAACGAATCGAAAATTACAAAGAAAAGGACATATTTTTTTGGCTCAAGAATCCGATTCTTGAATGGAAGATTCTGTCTTTAAGGCTCGGATGCAATGATCACCTTGAGTCCTCCATTGTAGAATTACTCCCTACTGGTATCCACGCGACGAAACGGGCAGCAAGTGCTAGCTCTTCGTTTTTCTGATATTCGTGAATTAGAGAGAAAGGGAGAGGCAGAACAAGAAATCTAATTTCTGGTGGTTTTGGTATTTCGGCTGAAATTGTCTAACCCTAGGGTTTCGGCCAAGAGAGGTTTATATAGGGAGTGAGAGGTTGTTTCCAGAACAACTCCCACATCCGCTCCACCTCTTCTGGCAGTGGGAGTCTTTAACTCCCACGTCCACTCGACTTCTACTGGTAGTGGGAGTCTTTATCGGATAATGACTCCCACGTAATCCCATCTTTACCGAAAATGAATAAAAACTCAATTTGACCTTTTATAAAGACAAGTCTACCGTTTTATATATTTCACGGATTTTATCATATATTTTATTTTTTTATATTTCACCTACTATACTTACTCTACCTAGATACATAGTAGCACTAAATTTTCTGACATCCTTTTACCAATTAACATAAACTTCCTGACATCCTTTTATCATGTAGTATTAAATTTGCTGCCTTTTTTCCGAATCTCTTTCCAAACTTGTAACACTTTACATTCCAAGATTAAAAACATCATTTTCAAAACACAATAATTTACATTCCATAAATGAACTTTTCTGAACTCCCAGTGGCTAGTTAGAAAGCATCCAAGAACAAAATTCTTTTTGGAAGTAAGTCCTGCTATAGTGCAAAATTACAGTAGTATAACATCATTCATTTAACAAAACTATATCCATTAACAAAGTGGATGAAAAAAATGTACCTAAGAAATTTTATATTTGTGTGTTTGGCTTTCCTTTAGAACATAAGTTATAGGAATGATACTGATTCAATTCTCTTATATAGCATTTTCATTTTTTTTGTTTACCTTTTTATTAGATAAATTGATAACATGTTTAATATTTTAATTTTGCTAAATAATAAAAGGTTTAATATACTCAAAAATAATTTATAAGACTTTGGATCAAATATTTGTCAATATTATGTATTTTAATTATAAGATAGCGAACAAACACCCAAAATTAGTGCATATTACCAAATAATGTTTAATATTGAGGATCGTTGTTTCTATTGCATATATTCTTTTTATAACGTGTGTTTTATAAGTCTATGTGTTATAGTACTATGTGTTATGACAAACACGAGTTCTAATTTTATAATAACAAGTAATCTAATCATTATTATAATATTTAGTGTTAATTATTTTATACCACATAATGTTTAGACTAAATGTTATAATACATTAAAATTCTAACAATAACTAAATTTAATTTGGCAACAAAAAAAAAAATTTGAGGTAAATTTTTAAATTTAAAAACTATATCTCAAAAGAAATGGTTCAATTTTTAAATGATAAACATTATTTGGGTAATTTATTTAAAATAAATTAAAATTGAGATCAACATAATATTTTGCAAGGAGGCATGTTTTGTATAGTTCATAGTAAAGAATAAGGGATTGGGAGATAGGCGAGAGACGGGAAGGAATAAGGGATTGGGAGGGGTAATCATGTGTGGGAGTATAATTTTGGTAGTATTTTATTCTTTTCTCTTTTTAAATTAATTCCCTTTTTTTTTCTCTTCATATTCTTGATTTATGTAGTTTAAGCTCAACTCAAATATACTTTTGAATTATTTGGAAAATAAGCTCAAAAGTGTTTGTTTGTGTGTTTTGTTAGTTGTGCCCTAGGACCATTAGCACATGTTGTGCGTTTTATTATCTTTTGAGCATGTAATTGAATAGTTAATTTTGCTTTTGATTATCAAATGTGTGATTTGATAGTAAAACTCATTAGCTTATGTAATTAATATTCTAGAAGTCCCTAGTTTTATGTAATGATTAATTACTATGAAATAAAACTAGTATGACTGTTGATTGATGATCTTGTTTTACTCGATCATGTGTAATGGATACAAATCACATCATAGATGCAATATATAGGGATACATTGTATCGACGTGATCCGTCGGAGAAGTAATACTTCATGGTCTTAAGTCATAAGTATTACTTCCCCAATACTATTTTAGCATCCTTAGACCTTATGTCTTCATTGATTCTAGTATGAATGGAGCCACGTTTTGACTCGATCGGACGTTACTTGTAACAGAGTAATCAATACGACCGATGATCGGATGTAGTGTCCTATCATAGCTTGAATGTGAGAGACATTGTAAGGAATTTGTCCTCTCTATTATTGAGAGAGATATCCATAGGGCCCCTCGATAGGGAAAGAGCTGTTTAAATGCATGGTCAGTGCTCAAATGTATTTGATAAAGTGGTTATCAAATGCTATTTGTCAAGCAGTCTACCCGGAGATCGAGCATAAATACAATTAAGCTTAATAAGGGTGACTGACCACCATGCCTTATGCTTAATTAGGATATCGCGAGACAAAGGGATTAAATAGTAGATTGATATTAGGTTCCGTTGTATATTCATTCACTTTGGGTAGTCACAATGTCCCTGCTAGGGGACCGCTTGTGATTTATGAACTCACACTACTACTAAGTGTGTTTTCATTGCCATTGTGATATGAACCTACGAGGGTCACACGCATAGACGAGCTAACGAAGCTTCATGTCCAGATTCAATGAATCTAGAATGTGTCTAGGTTCATTGTATCTGACATTCACTTTTCTGAGAATAATAAAGTGTTATTATTCAAATTAGAGATAAGGGGCATTTTCGGTATAGCTGGAATTACGTGGGAGTTATTATCCGATAAGGACTCCCACTACCAGCAGAAGTCTAGTGCACGTGGGAGTTATAGACTCCCATCGCCAAAAGAGGTTGATAGGGACGTGGGAGTTCGGACTCCCACCGCTTGAGAGAAGTGGAGGACGTGAGAGTTGGTTATTGGAACAAACTCTCACACCCTATATAATTAACTCTCAGTAAAACCCTAGTCCATCCTTGCTTCACTGCAATTAAACAATTCACCCGAAATCAGATTTCGGATTTTTCCACCTCTTCCTTTTCTCTCTAATTCCCGAATCTCGAAAAAACGAAGAGCTAGCAATCGCTGCCCGTTTCGTCGCGTGGATACCGGTAGAGGGACTTTCCGCAAAGGAAATTCTGTTGGTGGCAGATTAGCATCCAAGAAACGTCATCCTCCATTCAAGAAGTAGCTTCTTGAATCCAAGAAACGTAAGTTTTTCATTGCTTTTACCGAATCGAATTTGTATGAGCGGATCCTTCAGAGGAGGATTCATGGGTGTTTGGAACGAGTTTCCGCCCATGAATCCCTTCAAAAGGCTTTGTTTGTGTGTTTATGAAGTGTATATAGCCTATGCCTTCTTGTGGCTTGATTAGTTATGAAAATTCAGCTTTAGAAGCTTTATATAGGGCAAGAATACACTAGCAAAGTTGGTCATAACGACTATAATTTTGGCCTTGATTTGACAGCTTCGGTCGACCGGTACTAGACAGTAGGTCGATTGAGGTGCCTCAAAGTAAAGGTTAAAATCCCTCTAACTTCATCTCTGTCGACCGTAAGATGGGGTAATTTTGGCCTTGATTTGACATCTTCGGTTGACCGGTACCTATAGGAATGTTGCCCGAGAAAATATATTCGTTGGAGGATTGGAACATTCTAAATCTGACTAAGCACAAAAACAGCCTCGGTCGACCTAACAACACATGCTGGTCGACCGAACTACTCTAGTTTTCCAAGGCTAAGCCTAGGTCGACCGGAGTGCAGTCCCAAAGTGGTTTTTCCACTTAGTCAAGTTCCTAATGTTCACAAGCACATGCCTAAGTGTTTTGAAATGATATAAAACGCATTTTTAAAGTACTTAGGCATTGACCAACACTAAACCTAGTTTTCAAAAACCTTTTCAAAGAATTGAACAATGTAAAACATGAGGTTTTGAAAACATGAATAATTGAGGTATAAACATACTATCCTAGTATTCTCAAAGGAAAATTAGTCACAAAGAATATACCTATGTAGACTAGACTAATCTTCTTGGAGGTCTTCAAGTCTTGTAGATGAAATCTTCTAGGAGCTTCGACTTGAAGCCTTTGATCAACATCTTCTTGAGTGATGAAGTCCTATAGCAATCTTGAGTTGTAGTGTATTGGACTTGACACTTGTTCTTGTCAAGGAGTCTACCACTTGATTATACTCTTGTTGGATTGAGTAGCTCTTGACATGTTGATCTTCCTTCTTCATGACTTTGCAAGTACTTCCATGGCATGTGGATTGACTTCATGCTTGTGCTATGGAGTCTTGCAAAGTGTAGTTTCCTAGTGTGTATGATGATACCTTTGGTGTACAAAAGAAGGTAACTTACCATTTTCATCAATGTTGGCGTGAGTGCTAAGGATCCTATCATTAAGAACATGCTCACAAGAACATTAGAACTATCAAATGGTTCGTTATCATCAAAACAAGATTGATCACTTTTCCCTTAGGGCTAACAATCTCCCCATTTTTTTATGATGACAAAACATTGATGCAAATGATGAAAATATACAAAAGATAAATCATGAAAGCACATAAAAGTGTATGCATGAGATAATGGTATTAATGATCTAGGCAAGTAGATGTTTTGAAAAAAAAAACATTATACTCTCCCTATTTTAAAGAATTCTTTATCTCTCACATTTTGCAATGTTCTTGAGCTTTCTCCTTTTGTAAATTACTTTTCTTGGCACATTTGCAAAACTAAGATTTCTCCCCCTTTTTGTTAAAAGGAAAAAGGGTCATCAGAGTGCCAATATTAAAAGCATTATCTCCTTTTTTCTTATTTATTGTTCGTTATCATCAAAACAAGATTGATCACTTTTCCCTTAGGGCTAACAATCTCCCCATTTTTTTATGATGACAAAACATTGATGCAAATGAAAATAATATACAAAAGATAAATCATGAAAGCACATAAAAGTGTATGCATGAGATAATGGTATTAATGATCTAGGCAAGTAGATGTTTTGAAAAAAAAAACATTATACTCTCCCTATTTTAAAGAATCCTTTATCTCTCACATTTAGCAATGTTCTTGAGCTTTCTCCTTTTGTAAATTACTTTTCTTGGCACATTTGCAAAACTAAGATTTCTCCCCCTTTTTGTTAAAATGAAAAAGGGTCATCAGAGTGCCAATATTAAAAGCATTATCTCTATTGAAAATGATCCATTTGAAAAACAAATATCCAACAGATCAAAAGTGAAAACATTTTAAGGAGGGATTAAGTTTAAAAAACAAAAGATTGATAAGATAAAACCAAAAGATCATATCTAAAGACCAAAGATGTTTGAAGAAGGATAAATTTTGAATAAGCTTGGTTGATTTCAAAATACCAAGAGTCCATAATGACACATAAAGATAAAGATGGTCATTTGGCTCAAAGATGAAAATATCAACCGAAGCTAAAATCAAAGGAGATAAAGAATAAAATCTTTAAGCACAATCTCTCCGTTGAAATAAAACACAGTGTTAGTTATTTTATATAAAAACAAGTTTTAAAAAAACATAGCTAACAAAGTAAGAATGGAAGTGATACCGTGAATGTATAAGTTAAGTACATGTATCACAACCAAAAGAACTAGGGGAAGTGTTAGATAACACTTTAAATACATTCCTCTAACAAGTTAATGGTTAGCTAAATGAGTGTAATAACTCCTTAAAGTAAGTCCACCCAAGAACTATATAAGAGATCAAAAGGATAGGGAAATGAAGAATATGATCTCAAGTGTTATAAGGGATATATGCAAAAGATAAACATGTATAACACATATAACTCCCAAATAACTTACACAAGTTGCCTATAAGATATGAAAATATGAAAACAAGACAACGAGTGATGTGATGATGTAAATCTTTAACAATTGAGCATACATAACATGTTTGAGGGGGTATAGGATGAAAAACATTTAAATGTTCCCCCTAAGGTTGTGCCTATATGAATAAAGCAGCAATACTTACAGATTACTGAAGTTGGGGTTCACATTTTGCTTAGTTTTGGCTGTTCCGGTCGACCGCATAGAGTACCTTTGGTCGACCGTAGAGCGTCGGTCGACCTGGACCCCAATGCTCGGTCGACTAGACTTTTGGCAAAAACAGAAAAACTTGCAACAACAGTTCAAAACACTACCAAACAACCAAATGACACAACTAAGGCATATTTAATGCCACATACACAGTTTATATCCTAAGTCAAGCATCTAGATGATCAACCACATAAGTTCATGCTTAAGGCTTGAATATAAACAACAAGACAATCCCCAAATGCTATATAGATAAAGTTAGAACCAAAACATAGCATCTAAATCTCCCCTAAAGCATATGACAATGAGAATAGAGGGGAGGAGGGGGAGGGTTCAAAGTGAGCTTTCATCACAAGGATCAAATCAATAAGTTCACTAAAGATAACATGCTCATAGAATCAAAACAATTGAGAGCAACATGTTATAAACATCAAGGTGTCCTTTTAAAAATGAATTCATACCAGAGAATGGAAATTTTAAAGTTTAACAATTGCTATTCTAAGGGTACAAGAGGGATAACAATAAGGGGAAATACATGAAAATGAGATAAAAACAAAGAGATTTAAAGAGATTGAGTTTAGAGATATCTCATTGAATTGAAGATTTGCTTCTTGCACTTTGAGTTTCTTCCATGATATTTTCTTGAGCTTCTTCAATCTTCTTTCTTATCATTTGATGCTTCATCTTCATTATTTGGTGAAGGTTCTTCCTCTTGATCTTTCTCTTCATTCTTCCCATCTTTATCACCCCCATCTTCACCCAAATCCATGTCAATGTCTTGACCCTCCTCATTATTTTCTTCTTCATCATCATGTTCAACATCAACAACCTCTTTGGGCTCTTCATCATTTTTCTCATCTTCATCATTTTCTTTATCACTTCTATCATTATCATTGATTGAATCATCTGAAAGGAAGAAATTCGGGATCCCAACAGAATATCAGTGCAAATAAATGGGATTCCGTTCCTTTACAGGATCTTTCCACAAGAAAGAACCAGTACCTTTTGAATATGAATATTACCTTTATGATAACCATAATAGCAAAAAAATCGCCCGAATTTTACTATTTTGAATCACCAACGGCAGCGTGTCAAACTCCCGTCTCTACGGGTATCCACACAATCAACCCAGTGCTTGTTCGTCGAGTCTCTGATGCTAGTTGCGAGTACGTCGAACCTTGAAGACGATCTTCGGGAGCTTCGGTGATATAGAATGGATAAAGAACAACACCGAAATAGGAGAGTTAAGAAAAACAGTTTTTCTACTCTTTAGTGTTCTTGAGAGAAAAAAAATTATGAGATTTCTATCTCTTTTTGCCTCGGCTAGAATGAGAAAAGATGAAGTGGTATGTCAAAAATGATGAATAATTCATCATATGGTGTTAGTGGAATCACCGAGTAACTCAACCTTCCCACTTTTCTCTCCCACTACTTCTTTCACACACACACACTTCCTCACACATGTATATTGTTGGCTCGACTTGGTCCAACCAGTCCATTGTGAAGGGATTCATGGGCAGAAACTCGTTCTAAACACCCATGAGTCCTCCCCTGAAGGATCCGCTCATACAAAACGAATCGAAAAATACAAAGAAAAACTTACGTTTCTTGGTTCAATAATCTGATTCTTGAACGGAAAGGTTCTGTCTTTGGCTCTCGGCAGCAATCACCTTGAGTCCTCCCTTATGGTATTACTCTGTACCGGTATCCACGCGACGAAATGATCAGCGAGTGCTAGCTCTTATGATTTTTCGGAGTTTCGGAAAAATAGAGAGAAAGGGAGGCAGAGAATAAGAAATCTGATTTCTTGGTATTTCGGTATTTTGTGCTGCTCAAGCATTAGTATCTAGGTTTCGGTCAAGAGAAGTTTATATAGGGTGTGAGAGTTTGTTCCAAGAACAACTTCCATGTCCTATCCACTTCTTCTGGCAGTGGAAGTCTTAAACTCCCACGTCCCCTAGACTTGTGCTGGCAGTGGGAGTCTTTATCGGATAACAACTCCCACAAAATCCCAGCTATATCGAAAATGCCTCCTTATCTTTAATTCGAATAATAACGTCTTATTATCCTCAGAAAAATAAATGTCCTATACAATGAATCTAGACACATTCTAGATCCATTGAATTTGGACATGAAGCTCGTTAGCTCGTCTATGCATGTGACCCTATAGGTTCATGTCACAATGGCAATAAAACACACTTAGTAGTAGTGTGTGTTCATAAATCACAAGCGGTCCCTAGCAGGATATTGTGACTACCCAAAGTGAATGAATTTATGGTGGAACTTAATATCAATCCACTATTTAATCCCTTTGTCTCGCGATATCCTAATCAAGCATAAGGCATGGTAGTCGTCGCCCTTATAAGGCTTAATTATATTTATGCTCGATCTCCAGGTAGACTGTTCCAACAAATAGTATTTGATAACCACTTTATCAAATACATTTAAGCACGGCCATGCATTTAGAGAGTCTTCCTTATCGAGGGGCCCACGGATATCTCTCTCTAATAAGAGAGGGATAAATTCTTTAAAATGCCTGTCACATTCAAGCCATGATAGGACACTACATTCGATCATCAGTCGTATTGATTACTCGATTAAAAGCAACGTACGACTGAGTTAAAACGTAGCTCCATTCATGCTAAAATCAATGGAGACATAAGGTCTAAGGATTCTAAAATAGTATTGAGGAAGTAATACTTATGACTAAGGACCATGAAGTATTACTTCTGTAACGGATCACGTTCGATACAATATATCTCAATATATTGCATCTATGATATGATTTGTACTCATTACACATTATTAGTAAAACATAATCATCAATCAAACATGATACTAGTTTTATTTCATTGTAAAGTAGATTACATAAAACTAGGGACAACTAGAATAGTAATTACATAAGCAAATGAGTTTTGCTATCAAATCACGCAATTGATGTTCATAAGCAAAATTAACTATTTAGATGAAATGCTCAAAAAGATATAAAACGTACAACATATGCTAATGGTCCTAGGGCACTACTGAGACATTGGACCGGATTTCCGGTTCGGTTCAACTAGACCGGTCCGGTAAAAAAAACTGGTTCAACCGTATCAGTTTGATTAATCCAGTATTAATCTGCCCAATCCAATTGATCCCGCCCAATCTAATTGAGCACCTATATCTCCAACAAGCCCAATCAAGCTAATTATGGCATGCGACCCTTTAGGTATTTGCAATGTTGGCCATGACAACAATTGTCAACACTAATGAGATGTATCTAGCAATAAATCGTTACTCCCAATTCACAAATAGTCCAGGTGATTTAAGAATTCACAATTATGATCTCTTGTACTAATCTCTTTGTCCTCTATATCTTGATTGAACACAAGTCACGGAGAATGTCACACTTGTATAGTTCAATTAATCAGTTTTTTTGATTCGCGAGTAGACTAATCAAATGACATTAATATCTCATATTTATTCATTTGTTCATGGCCATGAATTAGTGTCACTCCATCAAGGGGCTCAATATATCACTCATATTATATAGGAGGGGCAAATCCTCTATCTATCACACCTCATCCTAACATGGTTCATAAATACACCCAACAAAAGCCTTTATAGCCCATTTAGTTACAGACGGTGTTTGACACCATCAAAGCATACCATTAGCCAAGTAGAAAATCTTGTGTGAGCTCAAGTCAAAGGATTCAAATACAAACAGAATCATTATAAGAACATTGCTGACATTCATATAACAATCCATGAACTGTTCTTATAAGCGGGTTAGTCCAGTATCAAATACCCATGTGTTTGACATAACATCACCATATTTAATCACAACACATACTAGTCTCCACACATTGTTGTCCTCAACATTCCACAATAATGATTGACTAGAGACATTTAGAATAGTTCAATGGAACAATTACACAACTATCTAAGAACATAATTATGTTTTAATACAGTTACACGGCCGTAATCAAAACAATAATAATGGAATTCTTGCCTTTAATATTTCATCACATGGAAAAGAAAATACCACAATCTCCAACTTGCACTAAAGACAACAACTTTGCCTTTTAGTGCATACTGTACATAAGAACTATCTCTGAGACTAGTCCTTTTGGTATCTAATAACCATGCTACAAGTATGATGATCATGCAACTGCTGTGTCAGCGGCTTCGTCAGCGGGTCGTCAATGTTATCGTCCGTATGTACTTTGCAAATACTCACATCTCCTCTATCAACGATCTCACGAATCAGGTGATATCGCTGTATTATATTTTTGGACCTTTGGTGAGACCATGGTTCCTTTGATTGAGCTATGTCCCCATTGTTGTCACAATAGAGATCAATCGCATTCGAAATGCGAGGCACCACACCAAGTTCAGAAATGAACTTCCGTATCCAAACTGCTACCTTAGCAGCATCTGATGCACCTATATACTCGTCTTCGGTTGTAGAATCAACAACATTTGCCTTCTTTGAACTTTTCCAGTTTACAGCACCACCGTTTAGGAAAAATAAATAACCCGATTGCCATCTAAAGTCGTCTCTATCGGTTTAGAAACTAGCATTAGTGTAACCACTTACAATGATCTTGTTCTTCTTAGCTAACCTTTTCAATTCATCATATAAATCATTTAAAAACACATAAGGATCCTCCTCATTTTCATAGTCAAGATCAAGGGAAGTATTTGAACATTGTACCTCATTGCCTGTAGATTTAGGACTTTGAATTTCATTTTGATCTTTATCAATGAGACCAATGAGGCATAATGTTTGGACTTGATCTTGACCCTTTGTTTCTTGGGAGGAGCTTGTCCTTTTATTGCTTATTCTTTTCATTATTGCATTTGTTGCATTTGAAGCAATCTCCTTGTGGTTTGTGGAGTCATCAATGATGATTACTTTGTTGTTGCTTTATGACTTCTCTACAACCATGTTGTCCTTAACACACAACTCCTTTCTTGGAGTTTTTTCTTTGCTTTGCCATTCCTTGAGGTTCCTTTCTTCATCATGAGAGTTAGATCTCTTGGAACCTACAAGTGAAACTTGAGAAATGCTAGGTACCTTTTGGAAAGGTCCTTTATTCTCAATGTTAGTTCTCAAATGTCAAGTGTGTGCATTTGGATGAACATTTTCAATATTAGAACAACAAGAATGATTCCTAGATATGTCGTGCAAATTGGAACAAGAATCATTCAATTGTGTGACATTTCATCTATTAGATAACTTGGCAATTGAGGCATACAACAAATCGAGTTCATGCTTCAACTTATCTATATAAATATAATAATTTAAAGGGAGGGATGCAATGTCAATAGTGTTGAAAGCATACAAATCAAAATCACTTCTCAATTTAATTACAATATCAATTAAAGAGTTAAGAGAAGGTGAATTTAAAGTCTTGATCATCACTTGTGGCTGAGCAACTTGGTTCCTTGAATGTTGTTGCCATTGAGGTTTTAGGAATCCAAGTTCTACAGAGGGTTTGTGATTTATTTCTCTTTGAACATATCCATTTAAAGTCTTCAAGCTTTAAACCACTTCTCTTTGTATTACTTTCTTTGAAGTTTAGTGGCAACCTTTTTCTCTTCGTTTTGCAAGATACTTGATCTTCATGGTCTCCATCATAATTTATGTCCATGTGAAGATCAAGCTCTTCCTTTATTTCTTCTTTCTCATCTTGTGAAGGCTCAAGTTGTATGTCTTTTGAGTTCATTGAAGATTGAATTTTTATTTCTCCTAAATCACACTCTTTGATGTCATCAAGTTTTGCTTGGAGAGAGTCAAGAAGGTCGTGGCCCAGTAGGGCAAGCATTGACCTGCGACCGGGAGGTCCTAGGTTCGACACCCGCCTCCTACGTGAGGCAAATAAAATTTTCTATGAGAGAATTAAGGTGCTGACTGCTTGGAGTGTGATTAAGATTTCTTCAATACCTTCACAAGATTGAGTCCTCAATCCTCCTTTGATTTTTCAACTTCACCTGCTGAAATATTTTTTCTTGGAGTGTGATTAAGATTTCTTCAATGCCTTCACAAGATTGAGTCCTCAATCCTAGATTTGCCACCTTTGATTTTTCAACTTCACCTTGATATCACGCTTCAATCATATTCTACATGGAGTGAGCATCTTCACATTAATGTACTTTGTTGAGAGATTTTTTATTAAGTGCACAACAAAGTACATTCATGGCCTTGAAGTTGAGAGTTATCTTCTTGAAGTCTTCTTCATCTTAGTCTTTCCTAGACTTTGGCACCATGAAACCTTGTATGTAGATTGAAGGAATAAAATGACCTTCTTCTATAATGCTCAACAAGGAAATGTCATTAGAAGACAAAAATAATTTAAAAGCACATTGCCAACTATCAAAGTTGGAGCCATCAAATAGAGGTGGTCTAGATGGGGAATGGCCATCTAAGTTAGAAAGGCTATGAGCCAGGGATCCTCCTAGGATGTAAGTTCAATAAAAATGAGACTAGGCTAGGATACCAATTGAAAGACCCCTTTGAGGGTATTGAACCTAAGAGAAGGTGGGGGTAAATTAGGTTCTTAAAAACTATAGCTTTTCTAAAACTTCTTTGCCTAAGTGTTCACTTTAACACCAGTATGTTGTTCAAGCACATAAGGTGATTCAGTTATGATTAAGGCAACTTAGATGACTAAGTGAAAAGATTGTATAAAGCAAAGAAGCAAGTGTAAATTTTGTATCGTAAGCACATATGCTCATATAGTCAAGTAGACAAGTTATATCATGTATATGAACAATAAAGTGAAGGAGTAGGGATAGAGAAACTAGCACAAGAATTTATAGTAGTTCAATTCACAAAGAATCTACATCCACTACCTTAAGACAAGCCTAAGAATTTCAACATCCAGTAATGGATACCCTTTACAACCAATGCAAGGTGGGTTCTACCTTTTACAATTGCCCCAACAAATGAGGACTTGTGATTCACTAAGAAGACTCCACTCACAAAGAGTGTTAAGCTCACAAAGAGCTAATCTCACGAAAGAGATTATTACCTCACAAAGAGGGATTTTTCCTAACAAATAGGACTCTCAAACACTCACCAAGAATGCAGCTCACAAAGAGCTTTTTGCTAGTTCACAAGGAACTAGTTCTCAACAAATGAGAAATTGGGTAACTAGTCTCTTTCAAATTAGACTTTACAATTTATCTCTCTTACACACAAATCCCTCTTTGCTTGAATATTACAAATATAAGCTCTAATCACTCTTGAGAATAGAAATGATATATGAAGTTTAAGCTCAACTCAAATATTCTTTTGAATGATTTGGAAAATGAACCTCAAAAGTGTTTGCTTGTGTGTTTATGAAGTGCATATCCTATGCCCTCTTGTGGCTCGATTAGTTATGGAAATTCAGTTTTAGAAGCTTTATATAGGATACGAATATACAAGAAAAGTTGGTCACAACAGCTATAATTTTGGCCTTGATTTGACAATTTCGCTCGTCCGGTACTAGATATTTGGTCGACCGAGGTGCCTCAAAGTAAAGATTAAAGGCCCTCTATCTTCATCTTGGTCCACCGTAAGATAGATCTTCCGAAGCATAGTTCGGTCGACCTACCTATTGCAAGGTCGCCCGAGAGAATATAGCCGTTGGAGCATTTGAACATTCAAAATCTAACTAAGCACAAAATAGCCTCGGTCAACCTAACAACACATGTCGGTCGACCGGACTATTATGTCTTCCGAGCTAAGCCTAGATCGACTGGAATGCAGTCCTAAAGTGTGTTTTTTCCACTTATTCAACTTTCTAACGTTCACAAGCATATGCCTAAGTGTTTTGTAAAGATATAGACACATTTTTAAAGTACTTAGGCATTCACCAACACTAAACCTAGTTTTCAAAAACCTTTAAAAGAATTGAACAATGTAAAACATGAGGTTTTGAAAAATGCATAATTGAGCTATCAACATACTATCCTAGTATTCTCAAAGGAAAATTAGTCACAAAGAATATACCTATGTAGACTAGACTAATCTTCTTGGAGGTCTTCAAGTCTTGTAGATGAAATCTTCTAGGAGCTTCGACTTGAAGCCTTTGATCAACATCTTCTTGAGTGATGAAGTCCTATAGCAATCTTGAGTTGTAGTGTATTGGACTTGACACTTGTTCTTGTCAAGGAGTCTACCACTTGATTATACTCTGGTTGGATTGCGTAGCTCTTGACATGTTGATCTTCCTTCTTCATGACTTTGCAAGTACTTCCATGGCATGTGGATTGACTTCATGCTTGTGCTATGGAGTCTTGCAAAGTGTAGCTTTCTTGTGTGTATGATGATACCTTTGGTGTACACAATAAACTAACTTACCATTTTCATCAATGTTGGTGTGAGTGCTAAGGATCCCATCATTAATAACATGTTCACACAAACATTAGAACTATCCAATGGTTTATTATCATCAAAACAAGATTGATAACTTTGCCCTTAGGGCTAACACTTGATGTGTTGACATGCTATATGAGTTATCGCTTATACTTATCCGTTAGGTTATTGTTGGGGTAAGGTGGAACGAAACCAAGAGAATAGTGATGATTTCGACATGCCGATTGCGACATTTGCCCTTCAAGGGCAACGGGAGGCCGTCGTCAGTTCATGGGGTCTACTAGTCGACAACAGCCACAGTTACTACCAGTACACGCATCGGTTAATGAGAGGGTTGTGTTTGTGACACATCCTCCTCCACCACTATTTAATGCACGACCACCACCACCACTAGTTAACACGAGGTAACTCCTGAGATAGCAGCTTCCTTAACCATGTTAGCTTAGGCACTCTAGACAAAACACAACATAACCATAATATGCGGGTTCAAAGGATTGTGTATTTTGAACGGATGAAGAAGAACATGATGACCTCATTCAATGGTGAGTTGGGGATCGATCAGGCCGAAACATTATTGGAAGAGATTGAACAACTTTTTTCCCTAATGAGAGTACCTGAAAATGTCAAGACCGATGCGGTCGTGGCATTTCTAACATCTGAAGTCGCCGAATGCTGGAAAGGCGTTGGCCCTATTTATGCACAAGGGAGCCAGCCTATCACTTGGGCTCGGTTAGAAAAGGAGTTCCTGGACTAATATTTTCCCAGAACGCCACAACCAGTTCTTTGACTTGAGGAAGACATAAGGTATGACAATTTCTGAACATGCGAGCAAGTTTAATGCCATTGGGAAGTACGCTACAGCGATCATTCAAGATCAAGAAATGAGAACACAGATATTTGTAAGGGGATTGTTGTCTTGTATTAGGGAAAGGCTTTCGGGGTATCGTCATACTACTTACATGGATGTGTACCAAAGAAGCCTTGACATTGAGGCTGAATTCATGAGGATCGATTCTGAGAGAAAGAGACATTTTTATGATATGACACAAGGAGAGAGTTCTCGTCATAATACCATCACTCCTACGGCTGCACGAAAGAGGTTCGCTCCCACATCGGGATGAACCAACATGGTTAGACCGGGAGTAATGACGGGTTCTAACTTGTTTAGAATTGGGGGACCCGCAGGGGCACCAAGCACTTATCAGACATTGAAGCAGTGTGCAAAAAGGCATTTTGGGGAGTGTAGATGGGTTTCTGGGGCATGCTTCAAGGATGGAAAGACGGGGAAGAAGGGACGGGCGAACGGTTCGTCCTGAGGTTTTGTTTTAGTTAGTTTTTATTTCTGTTATGTTCCGTTTCAAGCTAAGTCTTTTATAAGTTCATTAAATTGTTTTGCAAGTGCTTTCGAGTGTTTTAGAGGTTGATCTAAGTCAAGTAAAGTTATGTTATGTTTTCAATGATTTTGGAAAACGGAAACTTTCGTGTCTTATCTGATGTTTCATCCAGGGGTCGTTTGACTCTTACTGGGCTTCGGGGCTCCTCCTTTTACTTTTCTTACTTGTAGTTGACTATGGAGCTTATATGTATTATGATGATGGCACTTGGAAGGGGTATTATGAGGAGTGATTTCATAATGAACTTATGTAATAGTGAACACTTAGTTTCAACACACTTATTATTATGTCTACACTTTTACATTCAGCTTATTACTTATTTCTTGATGTAACACAGTTGAATCCTTTAACTTATGTAATGAAGTATTCCCTTTTTTGTAACTCTGTATGTTGGTTCGATGTCTCATTGGCTGATGAGACACTGCCATATCATCATTTTGTTACGGGGTGTGATAGTGTTCAAATAGTCTTATTTATTTTATTTCTAACTTTTATTTACATTTTATTTAGTATATAGTAATGAAGATTATGATGACGAATCACATCTCAAGTAGCAAGAGTCACTGTGATGGGGAAGTGGAATACACTATTGATCTTCCCAATGAACCGAACATGATAAGATGTATACTTTTAAAAATAATAAAGAAAGTAATGAAGATTACATAAGGTGAGATGTAGAAAATGATTAAAAATTAAAAGTTTTCATTAGCATTAAGATGGTTTTGTTAATTATATATTTGTTGGAGTAGAGTTAACAAAATTGCAGGTTTTACAAGGAAATACGGTTCCTCTGGATATTGATATTATTTATTACAACATTTAAATTAAAATTAGTAAAATAATATCTTTCATTTAAATCAATAAAGTGAAAAATTTAATAATTAGGAGTATAATAATATTTAATAAATTTTATTATATAATGAGTAATTTGTATCTTAACAAGTATTACTAAAAAATAATAACTAATAGATAAAATAAAGGCAAAATCGCCCATTTCGCCCTAAATGTTATTTCTAAGAGAGTTTTTAAGGTCCTAAATGTTTAATTTCCTTTTTTACATCCTATACGTATTTACATACTACCCTTAAGGTATTTCCTTCCAAATTTCTGTCTAGATACCGTCAAGTAAGTCATGTGCCATACATGTGAGGCATTTTTAAGGGTATTTCGGACATTTCAACATATTTCTCACAAGAAAAATTTAGGTACTCAATTGTTAAATAAAATAAAGATTATGACCGGTCAATTGAACCAAACCGGTATGTTGAACCGGTCGAATCGGTCTATTGAACCGGATTCTAGAAACTGGAAGTTATGGGAGTTGGAATATGTTATTGATTGGATTTTGTGGTTTATTATGGAATAAAATGCCAGCCCTTTATATCCTCTTCTTGTCCTAACATTCTAAGGTTAGACATCATAACATAAGAAAGAAAAATTTTGATTTTTCATTCTATCTATCTCTCTCTCCATTTTGTTCTTCCATTATATTATCAAAAGAACTCTTTTGAAGATTGTCTTCAAGTTCTCTTGTTCTTCATTTTCTGGTTAGCCCTAGAGTGTAGAACGCTCATCCAAGGGATCGTGTGGATATTGTATAGGCAATGGATTGCGAACATCATATTCTTGCTTGCGATCTACATCGTTATAATACATAAATCATTTATGTTCTTGGCATCTTAAAGGTATTAATTCTAACGAAAACTAATTGGTTCTTACTCGTGATGATCCTAGTAAGAAACAGACTCCAAGTTACTTTTCAGCTAACGTTTTGTTGGGAAACCAAATTTATTTCTTACAGTGACATCAGAGCCACTCACGAGTTCTCAATCGGTTTTATGTGTTTGTAGCATTTTTTTTTTATTACTTTTATCGATTAAACGTATGTATGCATGTTTATGATGCATTTAGAAATGTTAAACAACATGTTTAGGATAATGTTTAAGTGTTAAACTAGTCCCATGATGAATTGTCGTTCCAAAATTTGTCCAAACATATCACTTGCAGAAAACTTAATTGCACACTGCTAGGCCGAGGACGATGCATTGTGAAGGGATTCATGGGCAGAAACACATTCTAAACACCCATGAGTCCTCCCATGAAGGATCTGCTCATACAAAAACGAAACGAATAAAACCGAAAAGACTTACGTTTCTTGATAAACGATTTTGGTTTTCTTGGTGAAAGATTCTGGTTTTCGACTCTCAGCAGCAACCACCTTGAGTCCTCCCTTGCGGAAATACTCCCTACCAGTATCCACGCGACGAAACGGGAGCGAGTGATAGCTCTTCGTTCTTCTGAGTTTTTGGATTCTAGAGAGAAAATGAGGCTGCAAGACCAGAAATCTGATTTCCGTTTTAGGTTTTTTTGCAGCTGAAACAAATTACACTCTAGGGTTTCGGCCAAGAGAAGTTAATATAGGGTGTGAGAGGTTGTTTAAAAAATAACGCTCGCGTCCTTACCAACTCTCCCAGCAGTGGGAGTCTTTAACTCCCACGTCCTCTAGACTTCTGCTGGTAGTAGGAGTCTTTATCAGATAATAACTCCCACGTAATCCCAGCTATAATTCAATACCGAAAATGCCCCTCCTTAATCTCTAATTCAAATAATAACTCTTTATTATTCTCAGAGAAATAAATATCTGATACAATGAACCTAGACACATTCTAGATTCATTGAATATGGACATGAAGCTCGTTAACTCGTCTATACGTGTGACCCTGTAGGTTCATATCACAATGGAAATGAAAACACACTTAGTAGTAGTATGTGTTCATAAATCACAAGCGGTCCCTAGCAGGACATTGTGACTACCCAAATTGAATGAATTTACGGTGGAACCTAATATCAATCCACTATTTAATCCCTTTGTCTCGCGATATCCTAATTAAGCATAAGGCATGGTAGTCATCACCCTTATTAAGCTTAATTGTATTTATGCTCGATCTCCAGGTAGACTGTTCCAACAAATAGTATTTAATAACCACTTTATCAAATACATTTGAGCACGGCCGTGCATTTAGACAGTCTTCCATGTCGAGGGGTCCATGGATATCTCTCTCTAATAATAGAGAGGGACAAATTCTTTACAATGCCTCTCACATTCAAGCCATGATATGACGCTACATCCGATCATCAGTCGTATTGATTACTCGATTAAAAGTAACGTCCGACTGAGTCAAAACGTGGCTCCATTCATGCTAGAATCAATGGAGACATAAGGTCTAAGGATTCTAAAAATAGTATTGAGGAAGTAATACTTATGACTAAGGACCATGAAGTATTACTTCTCTAACGGATCACGTCCGATACAATATATCTCAATACATTGCATATATGATATGATTTGTATTCATTACACATGATTAGTAAAACATAATCATCAATCAAACATCATACTAGTTTTATTTCATTGTAAGGAAGCTTACATAAAACTATGGACAACTAGAACAGTAATTACATAAACTAATGAGTTTTACTATCAAATCACGCATTTGATGTTTATAAGCAAAATTAGCTATTCAATTACATGCTCAAAAGATATAAAACGTACAACATACGCTAATGGTCCTATGGCACTACTAACAATCTCCCACTTGCTCTAGGTCCAATCATACATGGTCCTCAATCCCATTGACCTAGTATGACTCTCATGTTTAGGCTGCGGGAGTGGTTGGTCAATGGATCGGCAATGTTGTCGTCTGTATGAACTTGGCAAATTTTAATGTCTCATCTATCAATGATCTCTCTAATCAGATGGAAACTCCTGAGAATGTGTTTATATTGTTGGTGAGATCTAGGTTCCTTAGCTTGTGAAATGGCACCCGTACTATCACAATAATGGTCCACTGGGTTCACAATGCTAGAGACGACACCTAATTCATCAACAAACTTCCTGATCCAAACAGCTTCTTTAGCTGTTTCACAGGCAGCTAGATACTCAGCTTCTGTTGTAGAGTAGAGTAGGCCACGGTTTCCTGCTTTGAGCTCTTCCAACTCACAACACCTCCATTCAATCGAAAAACAAAACCAGATTGCGATATAAAGTCATCTACGTCGGTCTGGAAGCTTGCGTCTGTGTAACCATTTACAACCAGACTTCCTTCATGACCTCCGTAAACCAAGAACATATCTTCAGTCCTTCTCAAGTACTTAAAAATGCTCTTGACTGCAGTCCAATATGACTCTCCAGGGTCAGATTGATATCTGCTAGTCATACTTAACGTGAAAGAGACATCCGGGCGAGTGCATATCATGACATACATAATAGACCCAATGCCTGAAGCATATGGAATCTTACTATTGCGCTCTTGGTCCTCCTTTGTGGAAGGTCCTTGAGTTCTGCTGAGTTTAATGCCATGTGACATGGGCAAGAATCCCTTTTTGGAATCTTGCAAACTGAACCGTTTCAGTACCTTGTCAATGTATCCATCAGGCTTAGGCCAATCATTTTGTTAGATCTATCTCTATAGATTATTATACCCAAAATGTATGTAGCCTCGCCTAAGTCTTTCATGGAAAAGCACTTCCCCAACCAAACTTTTACGCTTTGTAATGTGGGGATGTCATTTCCAATCAGTAAGATGTCGTCCACATAAAGCACAAGGAATACTACTGCATTATTAGTTACTTTCTTATAAACACAAGCCTCGTCTTCGTTTTTGATGAAATCGAATTCTTTAATACGTTCATCAAAGCAACGATTCCAGCTTCGAGATGCTTGCTTTAATCCATAAATGGACCTTTGAAGCTTGCACACTTTGCTAGGATTCGATGGATCAACAAACCCCTCAGGTTGTGTCATATACACATCCAAGAGAAGGTTTCCGTTAAGAAACACAGTCTTAACGTCCAATTTTCCATATCTCATAGTCATAATATGCGGCTATGAAAGTAAAATCCTAATAGACTTTATCATAACGACAGGAGAAAAGGTTTCGTCATAGTCAATACCATGAACTTGTCTATAACCTTTAACTACTAGTCGAGATTTAAAAGTGTGTACATTACCATCCATGTCGGTATTCTTTTTGAAACACCATTTGATATCAATGACCTTACACCCTTCGGGTGGGTCAACCAAAGTCCATACTTGGTTATCGTACATGGATTGCATCTCAGACTTCATAGCTTCTAGCCACTTATCTGACTCAGAACTATGAATTGCCTCTTTGTAGGTAGTGGGTTCATCTTGATCAATCAGTTCAATACGATGATCATCAGTCACGAGAAATCCATATATCTCAGGCTGTTGATGTACCCGACTTGACCTCCTTGGGCCTTGTGTCAAAGATTGAAGCTCAGTATCAGCACATGAGCTAGCTTGAAGTTCCATAGCTGGTTCAGATGTTGTTTGGGGATCTTGAATTTCCTCAAGATGGATCTTACTCACTATCCTCTTTAGAAATAAATTCCCTTTCAAAGAATAAACCATTTCGAGCAACAAACACTCTGTTCTCTGATGGAAGATCAAAGTAATATCCTTTAGTTTCTTTAGGATATCCCACAAACAAACACTTGTCAGATTTAGGGGCGAGTTTATCAGATAACAAGCGTATTACATACGCTTCGCATCCCCAAATTTTCAAAAATGACAAACTAGGTCGTTTCCCAGTCCATATCTCATATGGAGTTTTCTGAACCGCTTTAGAAGGAAGTCTATTCAATATAAATGCAACAGTTTCTAGGGCGTAGCCCAAAAGGAAATTGGAAGACTTGTTTGACTCATCATAGATTGAACCATATCTAGTAAGGTGCGATTCCTCCGCTCCGATACACCATTCCATTATGGTGTGCCAAGAGGAGTTAATTGTGAAACATTTCCACAACAATCTAAGATGTTCGTCAAACTCTTGGTTAAGGTATTCGCCACCTCGATCTGATCGAAGTATCTTAATACCTTTACCAAGTTGATTTTGTACTTCATTTTGAAAGTCTTTGAATCTTCCAAAATATTCTGATTTATGTTTCATTAGATAGACGTAGACATATCTACTGAAATCATCTGTGAATGTGATGAAGTACTGAAACCCTCCTCTAGCACTTGTGTTTATTGGTCCACATACATCTATATGTATGAGGCCCAACAAATCTAAAGCTCTCTCACTTTGTCCAGTAAAGGGAGCTTTAGTCATTTTGCCTAACAAGCAAGAATCACATGTCTCATAAGACTCTAAGTCAAATGATGTCAAAATTCCATCTTGATGGAGTTTTGATATGCGTTTCTCATTTATGTGGCCCAAACGACAGTGCCAAAAGTAGGTTTGGTTTAAGTCATTGGATTTAAACCTCTTAGTATTAAAATTATGGGAAATCAGCCTGTTTAGTCCCCCAGGAATTTTAGGTTAGCTTGTAAAGTCCCCAATGTTTAATTTCAACTGTAAAGTCCCCAGGGAATTTTTCGGTTAGCTTTGTATAGTCCCCCAATGTTTAATTTCGACTGTAGAAGTCCCCCAGGGAATTTTTGGTCAGCCTATAAAGTCCCTTACCTATTTAATTTTCAGCTCTGTAAAGTCCCCTTATCTATTTGCATGTTGCATATAGAGGTTCCACCGCCTTACTGCGACTGACTAGGTAAGGGACTTTACAAGCTGAACGAAAATTCTCGGGGGACTTTACAGCTGAAATTAAACATTAGGGACTTTACGAGCTGAACGAAAAATTCCTGGGGACTTTACAGCTGACCAAACTTCCCTGGGGACTTTACAGGCTGAAATAAAACATTGGGGACTATACAGGTTAACCGAAAATTCCTGGGGGACTAAACAGGCCAATTTCCCTAAAATTATAGATGGGCCTTTTAATGGATTCATCGAGGTTAAGAACATAAAGCCCATTCATCAAAGAGGCATCTCCATAGAAGATACGATCTTTATGAATGGTGCAAATTTTATTCAGAATATTTAATTCAAAACCTTCAATATCCAAACAAGAAACTGAAATAATATTCCAATCCAATTGAGCACCTATATCAAATGTAAACTCCAACAGTATGTGGCTCATTAAATATACATGCTAAACGGGGTTATCTATACTTCATTACATTTACTGATGACTTCAGTAGATATGGATATGCGTATCTTATATAAAACACAAATCAGAAGCTTTTGAAAAGCTCAAAGAGTTAAAAAATGAAGTAGAAAACCAGTTTGACAACAATATTAAAATACTTTGATCCGATCGAGGTGGAGAATACTTGAGCCAAATGTATCGTGACTATCTTAGAGATTGTGGAATTGTATCATAACTCTCTCCTCCAACTACTCCACAATGGATTGGCGTATCTGAAAGAAGAAACCGAACTCTATTAGATATGGTTCGAACTATGATGATTCATGCGAGCATACCTAACTCTTTCTGGATTCATGTATTAGAAACAACAGCTTGAGAACAAAGTGTTAATTGTTAGAAAGACAAGTGGAAGTCAATGTTAACTTGCAGAAGTTCAAAACTCTCACACTAGCATTGATGTTCAGATAGAAATTGAACCAGTTCCATATATAGTTGTGCAAAATGAGCTAGTCCAAGAAAAAACAAGAATTGTGTAGGTCTAGAAGAACTCGCAGATCACAAGAGAAATTTGGATTTCTCATAACATAACATGATGATGTTATGCTTATTGATAATGATGAGCCTACAACCTACAAACAAGAAATTACTAGTCCAGATTCTGAGAAATGGCTTGAAGCCATGAGGTCTGAAATGGATTCCATGTATACTAACCAAGTATGGATCTTGGTTGACCCACCTGAAGAGGTACCTTCTATAGGGTGAAAATGGGGTTTTAAACTAAAAACCGACATGGATGGAAACATACAAACCAAAAAGGGTGATTAGTCGCGAAAGGTTTCAAACAGATTCATCGTATTGACTGTGATGAAAGAGTTTCCCCAATAGTAATGTTTAAATCCATAAGGATCGTGCTTGTTGTGTTTATAACAAGGTTGGTGAAAATTCTATTATGTTCCTGGTATTGTATGTAGATGACATATTGCTCATGGGGAATGACATTCTAACATTGGAATCTGCAAAGATTTGGTTGGGTCTATGTTTCTCTATGACGGACTTAGGCGAAACCAACTATATATTAGGTGTCAAGATCTAGAAATAGATTTGCGAAGACTCATTGGCCTAAGTCAGAGTACATATATAGACAATGTGCTAAATCAGTTTAGAATGCAAGAGTCTAAGAAAGGATTATGTTCTATTGCACATGGAACTATTCTTTCAAACCAATAGTGTGCTAAGACACTTATGGAGAAAGAACGAATAAATGAGATATCATATGCTTCTGCAGTTGGACCTATCATGCATGGCATGTTGTGTACTCGCCTTGATGCCTTGTATGCTTTGATTATAATAAGCATATACCAGTCAAAATATGGTGAACGTCACTAGATAGCTGTCAAGAATATCCTTAAGTACTTATGAAGGACCAATGATACATTCTTAATCTATGGAGGTGAGGCAGAGGTTATTGTAAATGGTTACATTGATGCCATTTTCCAAACTGATAGAGATGACTATCGCTCGCAATCAGGTTATGTATTTTTCTTAAACGGAGGTGATGTGAGCTGGAAAATTTAAGGCAAGCAACCATCGTTGATTCTACTACTGAAGCCGAGTATATAGCTGCAAATGATGCAGCTAAAGAGGCATTTTGGATTCGAAAGTTCATTAGTGAGCTTGATGTGGTACCTAGCATTGAGAATGATGTTGATCTCTATTGTGACAACAATGGAGCAATTCTCAATCAAAGGAACCAAGATCTCACCAAAGGTCTAAACATATACTTCGGCGATATCACATAATCCGAGAGGTCATTGATATAGATGAGTACAGATATGCAAAGTACATAAATATGATAACATTGCTAACCCACTAACGAAACCGCTGTCACAATAGTAACGTGATCGTCATACAACTTCTTTGGGTATTAGATACCATGAGAACTGGTCTTAGAGACAATTCTATTTGTATGCACTAAAAGGCCAATCTTTAGATCGTGGTCTTTTGTGCAAGTGGGAGATGTTGTATCTGATTGTATCAATATTATATATTGTGATATATAAAGGCATGATTCCATTATTATATTTATTAATTTTGTGAATTAGTATTATTCATAATAACATCATTTAGAATAGTTGTTATAAATTGTTATAATACTATTCTTACATGTCCCTAGTCAAATATTATTATGGAATGATGAGGATATTAATAATGTGTTGAGACTAGTATGTGTCGGGATTGATATTGGATATTTAATCAATAACGACCGAACCATGTGGTCAGATATTTTGCGTTGCTGAGCCGAATAGCGACCGATAATTTTGTTGCTACAAACCGACAGAATAGCGACCGAACTGACATTAGTGTTGACTTTTGACTTTGAAGTGTAATGACCGATACAACTAGCGGAAGTTTTAGTGACTGATATATTCGTTGCTAGGTATCAACGGAATAGCGAC
Organism: Vinca minor; assembly: GCA_026122235.1. Taxonomy (NCBI): domain Eukaryota; kingdom Viridiplantae; phylum Streptophyta; class Magnoliopsida; order Gentianales; family Apocynaceae; genus Vinca; species Vinca minor. The sequence goes on from JAOCZM010000253.1 coordinate 446,706, forward strand.
TAATCAGACATGAATGTTAATTTTTTACTTTGGATATGTAACGACCGAATTTCGACTGGCCGTTTTAGCAACTGATACACTTGTCGCTAGGTACCAACAAAATAGCGTCATATCAGACATGAATGTTGACTTTTGACTTATGATGTGTAATGAAAAATTTTCGACGACCATTTTAGCGACCGATACATTCGTCGCTAGGTACTGACGGAATAGCGATTGATCAGATATGAATGTTGACTTTTGACTTTGAATGTGTAACGACCAATTTCCGACGACCGTTTTAGCGACCGATACATTCGTCGCTAGGTACCGATGGAATAGCGACTTATCAGACATGAATGTTGACTTTTGACTTTGGATGTGTAACGACCGATTTTCGACGACTGTTTTAGCGACTGATACATTCGTCGCTAGTTACCGATGAAATAGCGATTGATTTGACATTAATGTTGACTTTTGACTTTTGATGTGTAACGATCGATTTCCGAAGGCAGCTTTAGCGACTGATGACTTCGTCGCTATTTACCGACGTAATAACGACTGAATAAAATTCATTTGACTTTGACTTTGACTTTGAATGTCTAGCAACCGAATGTTCCGTCGCTAGACGGTCGCTAATTGTTTTTATTTAAAAAAATAAATACTGAAATTTAATTAAATCCCTATTATGAGAAAAAAGTAATACGCACATCATTAAACTAGAAAATCTAGCAATAAGATGGCAAAAAGAAAACATGATCAATAAAAGCCAAAAATAACATCACATAATCCATTATTTTACCAATACATTCTAAAAAACACAAGTTTACACTCTCACGAACCAATTACAAAACTCACACGCAAAGTGTGAACTCCACTCCTCCACCAATTCCTTTTTTCTTGTTTCTTTATGACCTTGCAATATAGTCCTTGGTGTCCCATATCTTTTGTAGGTTCACTTATATGTATATCCTCGAAATGCATGAGTTGCAATCTGAAAAATTCAAGAATTAAATTAATTTATGGCAATAAAATTACCACTTTGAACTATGTTAAAAAGTTATACAACACTCACAAACAAACAAAGTGTGAACTCCACTCCTCCACCAATTCCTTTTTTCTTGTTTCTTTATGACCTTGCAAATTTAAGAATTAAATTAATTTATGGTAATAAAGTTATACATAATTTTTCTAAAAAAGTACTAAAAAAAAACCTACAAATATTACTCACCTTCAATATGTGTAATTCCAAGAAGCTAGTTGTTCAACTTCAATTTGTGTCGTTCAAGTGGCTTCTTAGCGTGAAACGAGAAAGAGACATATAAAAATTTGCATAAATTAAAAAAGAACAAAAAAGAAAAATATATATCATGCATGAAAAAATGAATTGATAAAGGAAAGTTAAGAAAAAAAAGTTAATAGCTACACTGTAATCCAAATAAAGCACAACAACAAGTAGAGAACCAAATTATTAATTCTACTTCTAATCATTCTAAATCATCTTCCGACATAAATTCATCATCTTCTTCAGAATTGCCATCACCCGACATAAATTCATCATCATCAACTTCATTAAGACGGCCCGTACCGGTCACAAGTACAACCTCAATTTCTCTTGACTGGTGTGCAAGTGGACCAACTTTAGTCACAGTTGGATCAATGTGACTGGTCTCCTACTCGCGAACTTCCTCCTGATATGGTACCGAAACATTAGGAACGTCAACTAGACGTGGTTTGGAACGACAAACAACCCACCAATCAGCCCTAGATACTTGTCTTACTACATGTATAAGGTGTGTAGTAGACTTGTTGAGTTTGGAAAGAAAATACAAATTGTTCGTAACCATGGTACATTCTTTTCCTATTGATTTCTACAATCTTATATTGAGGATGCACCCTCAAATGTCTATTTGGAGTTGAATCAAACTAGTCACATTTGAAAACAATTATTTTTTTGTATGTAATCCTGCAAGTTAAATTAGTTTAGGCATTCTTAAAACAAATACATTTCTACATAATACCAACTTACATGAGTTCCAAACCATGTGGAAAAATCACTATAAACCCGCCTTTGTAGTTCATCCTCCGTTATCTGAGGAGTTTGGTCATGTACTTCACTAAAAATGACGAAATTATTACTTGGCTACTTTTAATTGTATAGCAAAACTGAAGTAATAGATGGATTTACTTACTGAAGATATGGTTCAACCTCTTCACAATTCATAAGGATATAATTCATGCCTGTTATATAATCTTGATCAGTTAATGAGATTATTTTTTTTCTCCAATGGGTCTTCCAGGTAAGTTGCAAATTGATAATACATCTGGTCCACTTGTAGTCTCATCTTCCCCATCATTTCGCCCAATGGTTGTAACTTTCGTTTTTACGTGGTGTTCGAAATAATAGCTAAAGAATGTAGCAACTTCTTCCACCAAGTATGCATTGCAAATTGACCTCTCAACCTTGTTTTTTTATCTAATTTTTTAGATGGTGCAGGTATCTTATTAAAGGATAAGTAGTTAATCACATTGTAAATACATGGAAAACAAAAATGAAGTTAAGATCATGAAGACATGAGTTGTTACCTCTCGAACGGGTACATCCATCTAAACTGTACCGGACCACCAACCTTAGCTTCGTACTGAAGGTGAATCGGCAAGTGTTCCATGACATCAAAAAATCTCGGGGGAAATTTTCTCTCTAATTTGAATAATAATATAGCGATATTGTCCTCTAGTTCTTGCACATGCGCCACAATCAACTTTGGGGAACACAAATCTCTGTAAAACAGACTAAGTTCAGCCAAGGGTCCCCACACATTTGGCGATAGTAGTTCTCTGAGAGCTATATGGATAAGTCTCTCCATGAATACATGACAATCATGACTCTTCATGCTTGGCATTTTCAACTCTTTCATATCAACACATCGCGCCGGATTCGATGCATAGCCATCTGGGAGCCTTAATTCTCCCACTCATTGCAAAAACCATCTATTTTGTGCCTTGGTAAGGGTGAAACATTTCTTTGACTTCGTTGCTTTAGCTCGGTCATCAGGTTTAATACCCAACTCCGATCAACTACAATACATTTCAACATCCTCTCTAGCCTTAACATTGTCCTTAGTTTTACGCTTCACATCCAACACGGTGTTAATGACATTATCAAAGACATTTTTTTTCTTCATTATCCATGACATCAATGTTGTGTCTTATCAGAAGTGTCGGCTAATAAGGTAAGTCCCCAAAAATGCTACGCTTTGCCCAATTGTATCCCGACCCCTACCGGTCAGGCGAGAGGGCGGTTCTGTTCGTTCATGTCGCCGGTTCTTTCGGAATCCCTTTTCATCTCTTTTAAATGGATGATTAGGTGACAAGAAACATCTGTGGCAATCGAACAATAATTGTTTCCCGCCAGCCTGCGAATGGAACACTTGTGTTTCCTCCATACAATATGGACAAGCGTGAATGCTAGCTGTACTCCATCACCTCAACATTCCATATGCTGGGAAATCACTAATTATCCATAGCAAGAAAGCCCTTCAGTTTAAAGTTTTTCTTTTTGAGGATGTCATAAGTTTTCCCACCTTCAGCCCACAGTTGATTCAATTCATCGATCAAAAGCTGCAAGTACACATCAATCTTGTGTTTAGGATTTTGGGGTCTAAGTATAATGATAATTAAGAACATTAAATTGTTCTTCATACACATCCAAAGGGGAGGAGGATCATAAGGTGTCAGAAGAACTGGCCAAGAAGAATATTACTTCCATGGCATGCCGAAAGGTGCAAAACCATCCGTACATAACCCAAGCCTTACATTCCGAGGCTCCGCTGCAAATCGATTTATGTTCTATCAAAATGATGCTAAGATTTCCCATCTCGCGGGTGATTTTCTCAGATGCATACAATCTTTGTAATCTCGTAGTAGTTAGAAAGTAATACATCTTTTTGTAAGCAAACTTTTTTTTTGTGTCGTTTTGTGTCACTTTACATCACTTGACAAGCCTATAAAACGATTCCGTTTTAATATGGCAGTCGTTATTACGCCGGTGAACAAAACGATGTCGTTTTGCGTACCTTTGAACCACTTGATCAGTCTATAAAATGGCGTCGTTTTGGTATTATAAAACGATGCCATTTTAATATGCGTCGCTATTCTGTCGGCGAGCAAAACGACGTCGTTTTAGGTACCTTTGAACCACTTAACCAGTCTATAAAACGACGTCGTTTCAGTACGTATAAAATGACGCCATTTTAATATGATGGTCGCTATTTCGTCGGTAGGCAAAACGACATCATCTTGACTTCAGTTGCTAGTCAGTCAGTCTCTGTAAAATGAAAGCGTTTCAGTAGGAACAAAATGATGCCGTTTGATTCTAAAGTCTCCCGTTACCAACCTAATTTTATTTGGGTCACTAATTAGCGACGAAAAAAAGACCGACCTTAGTTAAAAAATTATAAAATCTAAAAAGCGGCATCGTTCAGAATGCAGATGCGAACTAATATGAATATTTCAAGTAATTATTTGTTTATTAATAAGCAACACCTAAAATTTTAACTCCATCCCTTAATGATTAACGTATATGTATATACTAATGTATTACTTGAATTGTTCGGCTTCGAGGCTATTTAGGTATTTTATAAATAAGTAGGTATATAACTATAACTATAACTATAACTATATATATATATATATAAAATAGGCAAAATGTTTCTATAACCTAAATAGAACCCGCTATTGTTTAGAAAGACGGTTTCTGGTTAGGGACCGAGTGTTAGTAGTGCCCTAGGACCATTAGCACATGTTGTGCGTTTTATTATATTTAGAGCATGTAATTGAATAGTTAATTTTGCTTTTGATTATCAAATGTGTGATTTGATAGTAAAACTCATTAGCTTATGTAATTACTATTCTAGAAGTCCCAAGTTTTATGTAATGCTTAATTACTATGAAATAAAACTAGTACGATTGTTGATTGATGATCTTGTTTTACTGATCATGTGTAATGGATACAAATCACATCATAGATGCAATATATAGGGATACATTGTATCGACGTGATCACGTCGAGAAGTAATACTTCATGGTCTTAAGTCATAAGTATTACTTCTCAATACTATTTTAGAATCCTTAGACCTTATGTCTTCATTGATTCTAGTATGAATGGAGCCACGTTTTGACTCGATCAGACGTTACTTGTAAACGAGTAATCAATACGACCGATGATCGGATGTAGTGTCCTATCATAGCTTGAATGTGAGAGACATTGCAAGGAATTTGTCCCTCTCTATTATTAGAGAGAGATATCCATGGGCCCCCTCGATAGGGAAAAGAGCTGTTTAAATGCATGACCCAGTGCTCAAATGTATTTGATAAAGTGGTTATCAAATGCTATTTGTCGAAACAGATCTACCTGGAGATCGAGCATAAATACAATTAAGCTTAATAAGGGTGACGACCACCATGCCTTATGCTTAATTAGGATATCACGAGACAAAGGGATTAAATAGTTAATTGATATTAGGTTCCGTTGTATATTCATTCACTTTGGGTAGTCACAATGTCCTGCTAGGGACCGCTTGTGATTTATGAACACATACTACTACTAAGTGTGTTTTCATTGCCATTGTGAGATGAACCTACAGGGTCACACGCATAGACGAGCTAACGAGCTTCATGTCCGGATTCAATGAATCTAGAATGTGTCTAGGTTCATTGTATCGACATTTGTCTTTCCGAAAATAATAAAGTGTTTATTATTCGAATTAGAGATAGAGGGCAATTTCGGTATTTTACCTATAGTTTGGGATTACGTGGGAGTTATTATCCGATAAGGACTCCCACTACTAGCGAAAGTCTAGGGAACGTGGGATTCTGAGACTCCCACTGCCGAGAGAAGTTGAATAGAGGTGGGAGTTGTTCTAGTACCGAACTCTCACACTCTATATAACACCTCTTAGCCGAAACCTAGATTACTGATGTTTTCAGCCGAAATAATACATAGAATCAGAAAACCGTTTTCTATTATTGCCTCTCTCTTTTCTCTCTAATTCCCGAATCTCAGAAAACGAAGAGCTAGCAATCGCTGCCCGTTTCATCGCTTGGATACCGGTAGAGGGACTTTCCGCAGAGGAGATCAATCGGTAGCGAGATCCGATCCAAGAAACGTCATCCTCCATTCAAGTAGCTTCTTGAATCCTAAACGTAAGTTTTTTCTTGCTGTTTTTCGAATTGTTTCATATGAGCGGATCCTTCAAGGGAGGATCCATGGGTGTTTGGAACGAGTTTCCGCCCATGAATCCCTTCACCGAGTTTCGACTGAATTGACGACTTTGGTCGGTACTCAGTTGCCCATACCAACCGAATTTTTTTCGGTCGATAATCCGTCACCATACCCTAAACATCGTTGCTAATCAGTCGCACGTCGGTCGATAATCTGTCAATTTTTTAAAAATAAAAGAGGTAAACAATCAATAGATTCCCTGCCACAATTCACCAGAAAATTGACCATAAAAATCCCAAAATCACTAGAAAACCAAACTCAAATGTATGCAAATTCAAGAATTGCGGCTCAATTAATTTTTCTTTAGGGTTTCGGCTCAATTAATTCAAGAATCCCAGATATCAGATTTCAGCCTCATTTTCTCTAGATTCCAAAACTCAAAAAAACGAAGAGCTGGCACTCGCTGCTCGTTTCGTCGCGTGGATACCGGTAGGGAGTAATTCCGCAAGGGAGGACTCTGGTAGCAACAGCACACATCCGAAAGACAAGTCTTTCGTAAGTTTTTTTTGATTCGTTTTGGTATGAGCGGATCCTTCGGGGGAGGACTCATGGGTGTTTAGAACGAGTTCTGCCCATGAATCCCTTCAATATTATTTTCCCTCTTTTTAAATTCTTCAGTCATATTCTTCTTTTGCTAGACCAATTGAGCTTCCATTTATTTCTTCCACTCAACGCGAATTAATTCCATTTCTTGTGTTATATCTAAACGCATCGCGCCAGATTATTACAAGAAGTATAATTAACTTGAGCAGGGAGTATAAGAATATGAGTATCTAGTATACTCCCCTCCCCGACAGTGGGGTTAGTCGTCGTCTGTGGGATAACAGTCTACTTATGAGTCGCTGATCTTGCTGCCGGCACAAACTCAGAGGCCGGTGCTGATGCGGGCGAATCTTGGGATACATGTGCATCAACAGACTGTGGGGGAGGTGTCGTAGGAATAAAACAACGTCGTTTTAGCCTTCTGTCGCTATTTAGTTGGTAGTATCCAAAATGATGTAGTTTCGATTCCGTCGCAATTCAGTTGGTAGAATAACACGACATCGTTTTGATAAAATAGCAACTAAACCAAAATGACGTCATTTTATGTCCCTTTTTCACCACTTGATAAATCTTTAAAATTCGTCGTTTATGTAGGAATAAAACGACGTTGTTTTACCCGACAATCACTATTCATTCGTTGCAAACAAAACGACGTCGTATTGCTCACTTCCAAACGACGACGTTTTAAAATTTTGTCAGTATTCAGTCACTATGTAGCGATGGAATAGAGACCGTTGATGTATTGGTTTGAGATTGTCAACGGGACCGATATGGGCGACCAATTAGCTACGGAATAATGACTGCTTGTTTGGTTGGTATTCGGTCGCTATATCTGCGACTGAAAATTTAAGTTGCTATTTTCGGTAGCTAAATAGTTATTTTCTTGTAATGTTACTAAGACCAGATCAACACTACACTTTCTTCGATGAAGTCGGTGTTGTTGGATGGATTGATTACATGGCTCACTGGAAGATGGAGGAGGAAGTTTGCACCTTTGGATTGAAATCTCATTTTTAGGGAAGTGAGGTAGTTTGAGCGTGGCTCCGCCCTCTCGCTACCGCTACACCATCGTCTAACGCCGTAGCTGCTTCCTCCGTCAAGCATTGCCTTGCTGTGCTTACCGACGTTGGCATCACCGGTTAAAAAGGAACTTTACGAAATATTCGTTGATGATTAAAAAATTCTATAAAAAAAGCGAGTTGACGATATTTTCGGTTTGTTTTTTTATGGGGAGTTTGGATGAAATAAAAAATTGAGAGGGGGATTTTGAATTATTTATTGAGAAGAAGGATTTGTAAAAGAGGTTTGCTTAATGCTTTGTTTGGCTGAATGGGTTAGAGATTGGCAGAATTTTTGTTGTTCTTGGAGGTGGGCCCAATTCAAGCTCAAATTCAACAAGAATCATGAAATCCTTGGACAATAAGGCCAAATATTTTCTCAGTTAGTATCCGATTCTTGAATTATTGTTTATGGTTTAGAAGGTTGAAGAAGGGAAATGATATTTGGGGAAGAAGATGATAGTTAGGACCTTTAATTTAGGAGGAAAATTTTTTCTGGACATTTTTGCCCTTAAAATCGTTCACATGTGCCTTGCACGTGACGATTTTAGCATGTTTTATGGCCGAAATCTTTAATTTAACCATCAGAGAGAAAACGTAAAATTGTTAGGATTTTTATAAAAGTTAATGCTATTTAAAGTAACCCTTCCAAATTGAGAACGGAGAGGAGTTAAGGGTTCTTGGTTTTCTTGATTTTTCTTCACAAAGAGAGGCAGAGAAGGAGACGGCTATTTCAAATAATCAAATATAACATTGTAGTCGCAAAATTTCGGGGAAGGGCACAAAAATTCGGTGAACGTTTACTTCACCGGATTTTGTGAAAAAAATGGGTAGCCACTCCATGTGAAAATTCGGTATTTGGGAGAGGAGAACCTGAATTCCTCCTAAGAGTAGCATATATGAGCCGACTCCAAATCCACATGGAGCATCATGCCCGTTCTTATGGAAGCAATTTGATTTCCAAATTTCCCTGAAATTATCAAAGCAATCATAAAAAAATGTAACCTTGAAGAAGAATTTCTTTACTGATTATTTTTTAGTACAGTTGGTGCTTTAAGTATTATTGTCAGGTAAAGTTGGGTTCTCCAAATATTTCAGCACTATAATAGTGCATTCAGAAGCTGATGTCTTATTTTTGTTTCATTCACAGGGCAATTCTTGCACATTTCTTGTTGAAGGAAACTTTGAGAAAAATGGGTATTTTGGGTTGTGTATTACGTGTGGTGGGCTCTACAATCACAGTGCTTCATACACCAGAACACGAATTACTTCAGTAGATGAGATTTCGCAATAACCAAACAACCTGGTAAACTGATGTACAGTGGCTGCTGTCCTTTGATTAATTTTTCGAAGATATTGGTTGAACCTATGGTTCTGGACTCTGGTTTTGTTGGGCCATCTTTTCTTCTACAGAGAGGTTTAGAGGTCTTTAAAGAAAACAAAGACTGATGATTCTTGAGCATTGATTCATAAAATTCGAGTACAGAGAGTTGTAGGCAAAGAATACTGGTACACAGTGGCGCAGCATAAGTGAGGCAGGAGGGGGCCACGATCCCCGAATGTTTTTGAAATTTGCATATTAATACTAGTAATATATATTTTGTATACATAAGTTCTTATAATATAAAATATATTGATTTTTTCAAATATTTGAAATTTTATAATAGTACTCTCTCTGTTTCAAATCGAATATCTATTTTCTATTTTACTTTATTCCGGAATGAATATTCATTTTCTTAGAATTAATGTATTTTTTCGACGGTACCATAATTCTTCCATCCTCAAAAAATCTTTGTCCTCCATTCATTCAAATGCTTATTTTATTCATGGAATGCTCATTGTTTTGTAATATTGTAATTTGGGCATGATCTTTGGTGTTGTAATAGTGTAATTTGTGACTAATTTTTAGTGATTTAATAATGTAATTTGGATTGCAGAAACAGAAGAAATGTGTAGTTTTAAAGTAAAAATCTATCATTTATTACTTAATATATTCGGTTATTTCGGTAATAAACCGAATTCCGAATCGTATTCAGTTTCGATTCAAAATTGCAATAATCAAATTAGTTTTGAATTCATTCAATTTTTTTAACGAGAAAAATTGAATTAAAATACAATAGGTAGGGGTGGAAATGAGCTGAGTTGAACTGAGCTAAGACTAGATCAGGCTCAACTCACACTAATTTTGCTCAACTCATTGCTCAACTCATATTTGATGTGAGCTGATTTTCTCAGCTCAAGCTCAGCTCAGCTCATCAGCAGTTCACGATTAGCTCAACGCAGCTCATTTGTATAGAAATATTTTAGAAAAAACATAGTGATTATAATATGAGTTTAATATCCAACTAATAAAAAATAAATCAAGAGATGTTTTTAGAACAATGACGTAGAATAGAAAATTAATATCTCTCTACAAATTATAATATGTAAGAGTATGAAAAAATAAAACAAAAAATTATACCAATGCTACCAAAACCAATAATCCTTATTAATTAAAAGTAAAAGTCTCTGAAGCCTTCTTGTATAAGCAATTTAATTATGTGGAATGTTTTTCACCTGAAAAGATTAAACTATAGTAATGTAGAAGAGTATTTTGTAGACTAATAAATTGTGATCATCGATAACGAAAGACAAGTAGTAATATCTCATGGATTTCTTCTTAATGACATAAGTGTCTCGAATTCAATCTCCTCCACAAGTCAATGTTTGAACGATTTTATAGGGGTTTCTTGTTTTTTTTCCTTGTGAAGATGTGTGTCTACTTTTTGTTTAGGTACAAATATATTGAGTCAGTTCATGAGCCAAATGAGTCGAACTCTATCTAGCTGAAGCTCAATTCATATTCTAGATGAGGCAAAAATCTTAGTTCATGTATCGCTCATTTAGCTCATGAGGTGAGCTCGTCGAGCCGAATATCGAATCGAATCGTTACTCATGAGTCGGCTCAATCCACTTCCACACCTAACAATAGGACTTCAAATACTTAAAAGTTTTTCTAAAATATACGTATATTTAAACAAATAATAATTTTTCATAACTTTTTAATACTATTTTGAAGTATGAACTGTAACACTAATATTTGCATATTAGTATACCGTCATACACTGTAAATAAATTTTTGTTCGGCCCCCTAAATTCAAATCTGGGAACTGCTACTGCTGGTACATGTAAGATCCATATGCAAGTAAATGATGCAGATTTTCTTTAATGATATTACTTGAATTGATAAAGGCCATTTATCTTTTTGAGTGTAGAACATAATAGAAGATTATCGTTATGCAATCCCAGGTTTTGTGAAAATCCAGTAAAGCAAACGCTCACCGGAGTTTTGCAGCCACAACGTTCTATTTGATAATTTGATGTAGTCATCTCCTTTTCTGCTTCTCTTTGGGAATGAAAATCAAGCTCCTCTTGGTTCTCGATTCTGTAAGGTTTCCGGAGCATCAAAAATAGAATTTCATCAGTTTCTCATGGAGGAGAGCTTCAGAGCTCTTTTTTGGAAGAGGGGAGCAAGTTTTCTCAATTTTACACAAACTTCTCACTAAGTTTTAAAAAATTACATTCTTTCCATATTTAATACAAGCTCTGTTAGACTTGTGTTAGTCATTGACGGAAGGACTATATTGAAAATTTGGGGCCTTTCCAGGGATGATATTGCCATTTATGAAATTCTAAGGATGAAATTGAGACTTTGGACTATTTTTAGGGACCAAATTGAAATTCACTTTTTTTTTTTTTCATATTAAGTACATAGTTATAAAATTTTAAATGGAAAAATTTGTATTTCACAAACATGAACATTTTATTTGGACTCACTAAAAATGTAAACAAACATTCCATTCTCGAAAAAGGATTGTTAATTTCTTGATATTTCTATAATGCAACATTATGTGATCCAATTAGCATCTTCTGTTTCCGTAACTCTAATGAGTGTTGAAAATACCCAAGAGTTAAATGTATTAAGTATTTAAATTATTTTCATTTTTCCCCCACAAGGTATGGAACAATAAAATATCTTAGAAACAAGATAACACCAATCACAAGATCTAGATAATAACAAATCAAAGAATAATCTCAAATGAAAAGCAGAATCATAAGGCAAGCATAATTTATAGTGATTTGATCATTCGGTCTACATTCAATACCTTGAACCTCGCCATGAATTTCACAACACTTCATTAATCATTATTTTTCAACCGACTGAAGGCGGGAAAGCCCAATACACAAGGTGATTCAGTTAATGTTACACTTATGAATTTTACACTCCAACCACAACTAAACTCAGCAAGGTGGATAACTCAACAAAAGTTTTACTAACCATTAATCAACCTAGCTCACCAAGAGCAACTAAATCTCCTCCAAGGTCTCGCTTATGGAGAGATCTAGCTAACCTAGCTTCACTCGAGGAAAATCATAGAGTACATCAAACGATCACACTAAGTATGTGATGAATATTACATTGAGCAACGATTAGTTTCTGACTCAATGTAAACAGTGCAGTTAACCAAGTTGAAACCGCGATAAGATTTTACTGTTTATTGGAAAATCTTTGGTAAATCAGACTCGCGTACGGCGAATAAACCAATGAAAACAAAATTCTTGCCTGAAGAACATAGCACTTAAGCATTCCGGTTAATCGTGCTTGAACAACCGTTAATTATGTTGATAAATTTTCTGCATAAATATATGACAGTAAAGATCAAATATATTTTTAGAAAATCCAACACTACTATGAGCAACTTTTGAGTGATGAAAAAACATTTGAAAACAGCTGCTTTAAGTTTGCACCAAAATCATTGCTTAGGTTTTTTAAATTAAGTTTTAACTTTTGTTTTTGATGAAGAAAATTAATTTTAACCACTAAGGATGATATTTTCTCAATTCCAAACTCCAAACACCAGACACTAACCATACAACCATAATCGGGGGATAAGATGTGAGCACAAGAGGTTGTTGGTTCATAGGGAACTTTCTCAGTTCTCCACTTACAAAGATAGACATAACACAAGATCATGATAAACAACAAATGTTATCTCAAATACCAATCTCAGAAACCAGGACATCATGATAAACAACTTCTTCAAAGGTCTTTCCTCCTTGAATTTTTTCCATTACGGCAATGATATTGTAAGGTGGACATGTTTTCCATGTCATGGCCATTATGAAGAACGTGGGAAAACTCCTTGTGTTTTAGTCGGTTGGTGGTTGCTCGTTTCCCGCCTTTTCAGGGGCTGCCCGGTTGTTACTTGGCCAAAATCAACGCTCATATTCGAACCCCATTACGCATATGAAGATCGTGGGGGATGGGGAAAGGATAAAGTTATGATTGGGTCAAAGGAGTTGTAGAATTGATTCCCTGATGCCCAGGAGTTCTGGTTGGCTATCTCGGCCAATGGCTCCCTCGGGTGATTGAGACCCTTATTCCAGTCTTTCATTTTCTTTTACCGGCAGTTGTCCCTCTTTGACACTGGTTCTGAACTTTGGTTGGTATGTTTGTCCACCTTCTGAGGGGTCTCAACCATTCGATATTTTTGTGGTGTCAACACTTGCCCCATTTTTTGCCTTTGGGCAAGCCTCGTGAGTTTTCCAAGGGCAAAAAGATTATTTGGTCTCGCCGACTCAATTTTGTTTCCTAAAAGGACTTTTAAGGAGCCTGACCAAGTCCCATGTGTCCCTAGATGGAAATATAGTAATGTCTTAGGTACTTTCTGTTGATACTTTGACTGAGTTTTTCCCCTTCGAGAGATGATATTCGATATGATCGTCCTGGGATTACTTGAGTAATAAAAAAGGGGCCTTATCAATTTCCGGACCATTTACCATGAAAGACCCCTTTTAGGGTAATGAACCTGGGGAGGCGGGGGGGGGAATTAGGTTCTTAAATTTTTTTTTAGCTTTTCTAAAACTTCTTTGCCTAATTGATCACCTTAACAACAAGTATGTTGTTTAACAACATAATGTGAGTTAATTATGTTTAAGGCAACTTAGATGACTAAGTGAAGAAATTGTACAAAGAAAGGAAGCATGTGTAAGTTTTCTATCCTAAGGAAATAGTTCATGTATACAAGTAAACAAGTTATAGAAATTCGTGAACTATAAACATGTTATAAAAGAAATTCATACAAGATATGAAAGTATAAATGCCACCATTACTATTCTAAGGGTACATTGAGGGAAAATACTTAAAGCTATATTAAAAGATTGAGTTTAGAGATTCTCATTGATTTGGTGAGTTTTCTTCTTGCACTTGGATTTCCTCAATGAGATTCTTTGTACGGTTCTTCAATATTCCTGATCATCATTTGTGAGGGTTCATCATTTTTCTCAGGTGAGGCTTCTTCAATGCATTGATCTTGAATCCCTTTATCTTCACCCATATCATCCATTTCTTCTTCTTTTTCTTCATTCTTCTCATCTTTACCCAAATCCACATCATATCATTGACCCACAACTCCATCATTCTCATCATCTTCAACATTCACAGCCTCTTTGGGTTCATCCTCATTTTTCTCCTCTTCATCACTTCCATCATCCTCATTGATGGATTCATCATATTATTCCTTTTTCTTTTTTATTTTCCTCTCTTCACTCTCTTCCTCATTATTTTGTAATAAGGTTGATTTCTTAGATTTTGTGTTTCTAATTATATCATCAACCTTGTACTCCAACTCATCAAATCTCGTTTTGAACTCACCAAGCTTCTCTTCCACACTTGTCATTCTTAAGTTAAAGCTTTCCTTGAGTTCACTCACAGATGACAAGATTTGCATGAAGGAGCTTCTCTTTCAACATTACCCATTGGGATCTCTTCTTGAACTCCTACATTTGCTTGGACATTTATTTCTTCATTCACTTCAAAATGAATCTCTTCAAATTTATGTCCTTGGCCTTCTTGATCTTGCACTTCTTACTCTTGTGGCACATTTGGACTTTGTATGGCTATCTTTTCAATCTCTCTCTTCAAGGTTTCACACACTTTTGGGGATTTGTTGTTTGTGATCAATGCCGCCAATAGTTCCTCATTTGTACATCTAATATGGAATTTCCATTTACTATGATCATGCACATTTTATGGAATTGGCCCTCAATGTAGATATTGTATGTATCAATTCTTTGTATAGGTTTTGTAAGCTTGAACTTGAACTTCTTGAACAATAGTGTCCACATACTCTCATAAGGTGGGAACTTGTTTGCTTGATTGGCATTATCCATGAAGTATTTGAGGGCCAAGTAGCCAAAGCTTGCATTTTTCCTTTCCACCAACCACTGCATCACGGTCATTTGAAGATAGGTGATTGAACATTGGTGATTGGAAATGTGGACGACCACATTGGAGACCATGTGATGGAGGATTCGACCATATTCATCCAATTTGTTGATCTCTCGTTCCTTGAACTTGTTGAAAGATTCTTGAATATTTAAATAGGTTTTGAATCTTTCAATGTTCAAGTCCTCTTCTTCTGGCACATTCCCGGATTCGTCAAAATACCTAATTGAGTCCAACTCAAATCTAACTCCAAATATGTCACACAACATAGCTTCCGAGAAGCTAAATTCCAAGCCTCCTACCCTTGAGGTCCACCAATATAACCTATCATCCCTTACTCTTTCTTTTCTGAGGTTGGCACCAAATTCATATATGGCTAGGGGGGTAGATTTCACATTTGTGAGCAAGTAGGGGTACCCATCCCATATCAATGAAATACTCTACAACCTCTTATAATTCCCCATGAAACATATTGCTATCCATAATATAGCCATGAACAATACATTTCCTTTCATTCACTAGATTTTCATATAAAGTCTTAACTTTCTCTGAATAAAATCTAGAAGTTACCTTCTTGGTGTTGTAGGAAGAGGATTCTCCTTGGAAACGAGGAGATGGGGTGGGATAGGGCGATCATCATCGAACTCCGTGCCTTTATCAGAGTAATTTGTCTTCTTAGACTTCCATTTGCTTCGATTGGCTATTGTCTTCGTATTTGCTCTCTTGGGAGCAGGCTCATTTGAATCTCGAATTGTTAATGGCTTTTCAAGTAGCTTTTAGTGGTAGGCTTCATCTTTGGAGGACTTTGGAGGGTTGATCTTTGGAGGGTTTTGAAGGTGGACTGGAGTTTAACTTCGTCTTCATGGTGATACGAAGAGAAATGATATATAAGGAATTTTTACTTTGAAGTGTTAGGGCTTTTTTCTTTGATGATTTGTATGAAGGGTTTTGAGAGTTTGGAATAGGAAAAGTTTGGAATTTGAAAAGTTATAACTGAAACCCTCTTTAAAACTGCTGTTTCACAACACTTCGGTCGACCGGAGGTCCTTTCCGGTCGCCCACCCTCGTCTTAGAAAATTGAATTTCTTTCTGTCTCCATTTCAGTCAACCAAGGAGAGGGTTCGATCGACCGGGATACCCTGTTACTGATAAGCCTTAAGCTTCGGTCTACCGGGAGTCTGTTGAGGTCGACCGGGATATCCTGTCTTTGCTTGAGGCATTTTGACCATAACTTCGGTCGACCGATGCCTTTCTACGATCGTCCAGAACTCCTCTGTTTCCCGCAATAACATGCCATTTTGGTACCCATTTCCTTATGGGTCCTCGGGGGTTAGTTTTTGAATTCTTCTCAACCCAAATTGACTTTGCACCTATTTCTATTCTCTTCTTATTAATGCAACGAGTAGCATGATGACCACATATACTCAATAAGAGCATTTAATATTTAACATAGTGTCATATGAAGTTCTAGCATTAATAGAAGTAGAGTGTGCATACTCTTGTGTGTGCTTGTGCTTTAGGCAATTATTATCAATATGAGCATATGGAGCAACAAGAAAGTTGCCAAGGATTTCTCTAGCACAAGTACACTTATCAACATAAGAATTTAAAACATCAAATTTGTGCCTTAAGATATCATGCTCAACAAGTTTAGATTCTACAATGTGCATCTTGTCAAGCAATTCATGATTTTCAAGAGATAAAAGCTCATTCTCCTTTTCATTTTCTATGATGTGAAAAGATGTAAGAAGACTATCATACTTATCTTGCATTTTATATCTTTCATTAAGTGTGCAAGCATGTTCATTACGAGTGATCTTATTCTTCTTAGCCAATCTTTTCAATTCACATATAAATCATTTAAAAGTACATAAGGATCCTCCTCATTATCATAGTCAAGATGAAGGGAAGGATTTAAGCATTGTACCTCATTGCCTATAGATTTAGGTTTTTGAATATCGAGTTGATCTTTATCAATGAGTCCAATAAGGCATGATGTGTGACCTTGATCTTGACATTTTCTTTCTTGGGAGGAGCTTGTCCTTTAATTGCTTCTTATTTTCATTATTGCATTTGAAGCAATCTTCTTGTGGTTTGTGGAGTCATCATTGATGATTGCCTTGTTGTTCTTTGATGAACTCTCCAAAAACTTTTTGTCCTTGGCATATAACTCTTTTCTTGGAGTTTTTGCTTTGCCTTTTCCATTCCTTAGGGTTCCTTTCTTCAAGATGAGAGTTTGATCTTTTGGAACCTACAAGGGAAGCTTGAGAAGCACATGGTACCTTTTGCAAATGTCTTTCATTGTTAATGTGATTTCTCAAGTGGCAAATGATCAACATTTTCAATATTCAAACAATGAGATTATTCCTAGATATGTTATGCAAATAGGAACAAGAATCGTCCACATTCATGACATTACATCTCATAGATAATTTAGCAATTGAGGCATATAGCAAATCAAGTTCATGCTTCAAGTTATCAATAAGGATATGATCATTTAAAGGGAGGAATGCAATGTCAATGAGGTTAAAGGCATACAAATCAAAATCACTCAATTTATGGATAACATGAATTAAAGAGCTTTGAGAAAGTGAGGTTGATACATTTTCCTTACCAAGTGATGAATGTTTAGATTTGACATTGAGATCTTGATCATCACTTGAGGTTGAGCATCTTGGTTCCTTGAATGTAGTTGCCATAGAGCTTTGAGGATTCCAAGTTCTATGGAGTGTTTGTGATTTCTTCCTCTTAGAACATCTCCATTTAAATTCTTCAGGCTTCAAGCCACTTCTTTGAAGCTTGGTGGCAACCTTTTTCTTTTCCTTTTGGAAGATGTTTGATCTTCATGGTCTCCATCATAGTTAAGTACCATATGAAGATCATCATCTTGTGCTTTCTTTATCTCTTCTTCTGTCTCATCTTGTGAGGCTCAATTTGAATGTCTTTTGAGCTCATTGAAGATTTAATTTTGATTTCTCCTAAATCACTCTCTTTGATGTCATCAAGTTTTGCTTGGAGTGTGATTGACATTTCTTCAATGGCTTCACAAGATTGAGTCCCCAAATCTTGACTTGCCACCTTTGGCTCTTGCACTTCAACCTCAACTTTGTAGGATGTTTCAAGCATATTCCACATAGAGTAGGCCTCCTCACATTCTAGTACTTTGTTGAGGGCTTCTTCATTAAGTGCACAACAAAGTACATTCATGATCTTGAAGTTGAGTGTCATCTTTTGGCAATCTTCTTCATTGTAGTCCCTTGTAGACTTTGGCGCATTGACCCCTTGTATAAAAATGTAAGGCACATGTTGACCTTCTTATAAAATGCTCAACAAGGTAAGACCATTAGACGACAAATATAATTTAAATTCACATTGCCAATTAGCAAAGTTGGAACCAACAAATAGAGGTAGTCTAGATGGAGATTGGTCATCTAAGGTAGAAAAGCTAAGAGCAATGGATCCTCATAGGATGTTAGTCCAACAAAAGGAGGCTAGACTCTGATACCAATTGAAAGACCATTTTTAGGGTAATGAACCTGAGAGAGAGAGAGAGAGAGAGAGGGGGGGAGGGGTGAATTAGGTTCTTAAAAACTTTTTAGCTTTTCTAAAACTTCTTTGCCTATGTGATCACCTTAACAATAAGTATGTTGTTTAAGCACATAAGGTGAGTTCATTATGTTTAAGGCAACTTAGATGACTAAGTGAAGCAATTGTACAAAACAAGGAAGCATGTGTAAGTTTTCTATCCTAAGCAAATAGTTCATGTATACAAGTAAACAAGTTATATCAATTCATTAACTATAAAGTAAGGAGTAGGGATAGAGAAAACTAACACAAGGGTTTATAGTTGTTCGATTCACAAAGAATCTATATCCACTACCTTAGGACAAACCCAAGGATTTCAACATCCACTAAGGATACCCTTCACAACAAATGCAAGGTGGGTTCTACCTTTTACAATTTCCCCAACAAATGAAGACACCACTCAAAAAGATTTTTAAGCTCACAAAGAGCCAATCTCTCAAAGAGATACTTGCCTCACAAAAAGGACCTTTTCTTCACTAAGAAAGCTCCACTCACAAAGAGTATTTTTCTAGTTTTCCAAAGAACTAAGCTCATTAAGAGCTAATCTCTCCAAAGAGATACCTCCCACAAAAGGATTTATGCCTCACTAATGAAGACTTAGAAACACTCACAAAGAGCTTTTTTCTAGCTCACAAAGAACTAGTTCTCATAAAGAGAAAACTTGAGTAACTAGTCTCTTTCTTATGAGACTTTACAATTTAACTCGCCACAAAGAGTTCCCTATTGGAATAGATTTACAATTAAAAGCACTAATCACTCTTTGAGAATAGAAGGATAGATAAAGTTTAAGCTCAAATCAAATACTTTTGAATGATATGGAATTTATGCTCAAAAGTGTTTGCTTGTGTGTTTATGAAGTGTATAGCCTATGCCCTCTTATGGCTTGATTAGTAATGAAAATTCAGCTTTTGAAGCTTTATATAGGGCAAGAATACACAAGCAAGATTGGTCACAACGGCTATAATTTTAGGCCTGATTTGACAAGCTTTGGTCGACCGGACTAGGCAGTTGGGCGACCGAGGTGCCTTCGAAGTAAAAATTATAGGCCATATTTCTTCATCTTAGTCGACTGAAGTAAGTGTTCCGGTCTTCCGAAGTAAATCTGGGTCGACCAACCTAAAGTTAGGTAATCTGAGACAATATAGCCATTGGAGTTTTGGAACATTCGAAATCTGACTAAGGACAAAACAACACTAGTCGACCAGACAACACATGTCGGTTGACCGAACTTGATCTGGTCTTCTAAGGCGAGGTCTAGGTCATGTGGTGCTTCTACATAGTGTAGTTTCCAATATTCTCAAACTCATGCATAAGTGTTTTGTAAAGATATAAAAGACATTTTAAAGAAATTAGGCATTTACCAACACTTAACAAAGTTTTCAACAACCTTTTCAAAGAAAAGAACAATGTAAAACATGAGGTTTTGAAAACATGCATAGTTAAGCTATAAGCATTCTATATATCCTAGTATTCTCAAAGGAAGATTAGTCACAAAGAATATACCTATGTAGACTAGACTACTCTTCTTGGAGTTCTTCAAGTCTTGTAGATGAATTCTTCTTGGAGCTTTGACTTGAAGCCTTTAATCAACATCTTCTTGAAGTGATGAAGTCCTATAGCAATCTTGAGTTGTATAGTATTTGACTTCACACTTCTTCTTGTCAAAGAGTCTACCACTAGATTTTACTCTTGTTGAATTGAGTAGCTCTTGACATGTTGATCTTCATTCTTTATGACTTTGCAAGTATTTGCATAACATGTAGATTGACTACATGTTTGTGCTATGGAGTCTTGCAAAGTGTATCTTTCTTATGCGTAGGATGATGACTTTGATGTACGCAACGAGCTATCTTACCATTTTCATCAATGTTGGTATGAGTGTTAAGGATCCTATCATTAAGAACATGCTCACACAAACATTAGAACTATCAATGATTTGTTATCATCAAAACAAGATTGATCACATTAGCCCTTAGGGCTTACATACCAAACCTAGGGTCATTGGGCCTTGTCGGGAAAATGATCTCGTAGAGCAAATCTCCTTATTGAAAGCTTCTCTTCTTGACATGGCGATTGTAAGACCTAGCTACCTTTTCCATGTGGAGTCTCAAATGGTCAAACATTAGCTAACAACCTTCTTCTACTGAATCCAGTTCCAGACACAGCTTGATAGTATTAGGTGCAGATTGATTTGGAAAGCAATTATGTTTGAAAGCAATTGGTGAAAATAGTTGTTGTTTTCATCACATGCTTGTAAGCCCATAATGTTTCGTGTTGAACTTCAAGCCATTTTCGAGGATTTTCTTCCACTACCTTTTTAATGATATTAATCAGCAGATTATTGGTTGCTTATGCTTAATCATTTTATTGTGCATAATATGGAGTAGAATGTACGATCTTCATACGAAATTGTTGGACAAATTCATCACTCTGTCTCCGGTGAGCATCATTCCCTGATCGTCCGTGATTGTTTGAGAAATTTCGAATCGATACATAAACTATATCTGGTTGCCTGAATCTGGTCACTAATCAATATTTAAGCGGTAGCAATGTGCCACATTGTTGCGACCATCTTTTCACCCCAGTTTTGACTGTAAAAAGCGCGAGCACTTTGCGACCTTTCCCGTTTTACCTACCATTTTGCAGCTGCTTGTTTATTCGAGGTTGACCTCATCGTTGCGACCACTCATTGACTTTAGGTGATCAGATATTAGCGTCCACTTTGCGACCATTCATTAACTTTAGTTTGACCAGATATTAGCGACCCTACTGCGACTGCCGACTTTGCGACGGTTTTGCGACCGCCTTTTAGCGACCACTTTGCGACCACTTCTTGTCCTTAGTTTAACCAAATATTAGCAACCACATTTCGACGACACATTTTGCAACGGATTAGCGACCATTTTTTAACAATATCCTGGAAAAACTAATAAAATGGCGACGGTTAGGCCGTCGCTAATATACATAAAATTTAAAATTAAGAAATTAAAATTACAAATGCTCCCTGCAACATAATTGTAGAAAAATCCTAAACCAATTTACAATCCCCAAACGCAGAAAGATCAACTTACAATATACCAAATTACAATTGCAATTACAAATTCACAATTATATTCGTAGTCCCTCTGAAAACAATAACATAAATAATCTTTTAAGTCTCATCAGGAAGTTGACCCAAAACATCTCTAACAAGAATAGTACCCGCCCTCATCATTCTCGTCCGAGACATCTATAGTAGCTAATTCATTTGCAAGAGATTCGGCATCCAAAGGGACAATGATTTTGGCGAAGAAATTTTGTAAGGTGCTTGCCAATCTCCCAACAAAATTTTCTTCTTTCATTTTTCTTTCTTGTCCCTAGCTTCTAAAACGGTTGTCATGTTGACTTCCATCTCTTACTGGATTTGAGAGCGGATCTACTGTTCGAGCTCCACCTGCATACTCGCGCAGATCGACTCTTCGAGTTGGACGCATTCTTTACTTTACATCATGGGTAATGGATTCCATCTGGGCCGTAGTCATGAGTGGTTGATGAGAAGAAGAGGCTTGGGCCTTGGCTTCACTATCTGTGATAAAGACCCCAACACAGGAACAATCCCCTTTTGCACCCCCAGCTAAATCAACAGTTATATGGATCTGCGATATAATCTTAGGGGAAGATTCACCGCTAGAAGCTTCTTCTTTAGTAAGGGGATCAAATGTATGTCTGAATCTCCCATGAAAAAACATAGAAAATGTTCGAAAAACCAATTCATTTCCAAGATAAACAATAAATCAAAGTCAAATTGGAAAACCTATTTTAAGGGGAAAGTGGATTTGAATAGACAGGTAAAATCAAAGAAAAATATTGCTCAACTGCCATAAATTATAGTTCAGTAAAACATTATAGAGAAAACCGCTATATGTATACACCAACTTTTTTTCTTCTTTAAATAGCATTAACTTTTATAAAAAGCCTAAATAGCCTAACAATTTTACGTTTTCGTTCTGATTGTCCAATTAAGGATCCCGACCATAAATCAGGCCAAAATCTTCACGTGCAAGGCACATGTGATCGATGTTGAGGGAAAAAATGTCCAGTAAAAAAACTCCATACTAAATTAAAAGCCCTAACTATCATCTTCTTCCCCAAATATCCTTTCCCTTCTTCAACCTTCTAAAATTCGACCTCCCAATTGGAAGACCCAAATCCGAGCTCTAATTCCAAAGTGTATAATTGAATAGAATAATTCCCCAAGCATTGAATAATAGGTATGCCTTCTTCAAGCTCAAATTCAACAAGAACCATGAAATTTTGTAAGAATCAAACTTTCATGTTCTTGTTGAATTTGAGCTTGAAGAAGACATACCTACTATTCAATGTAGGGGGGAAAATCCGACATATCAATGGGCGTTTCCAAATTGTAATCCTCCTGTAAAACACTTGTGCAAACTGTTTACCTTCGAAGAAAAAGAAAAGGGAAAAAACTTGTACAAATTTTTATACAAGTGGGTTGACTTAATTCATCCTTTGAAAAGTTTCCTTCAGTGTCAACTTTTTTCACCTACTGTAGCCCATTTCTTCTCCACCCTTATGCTGCTTGGAGAAGACTTCTCAGAATTTTTCTTATGTATTATTCATTACATTTTCTTTAACTTTGTACCCCTTTATGCTGTACTAATGTTGAAAGACTACTCTTCAATTGTATATTATCGAGGTCCTTGCATTAAGAATGAACTGATCAAATTGCATATTGCAAAATTTAGGGAGGAATTCTATTTTGTGTTTCAAGTCAAAATTTTAGGAACGAGTTCTGCTTTTTGTCATGTTGAGGTGCGTTGTTGGCACTTTCAAGCTATACTTGTGTGTGCACCATATTGGCTTGTTCTTATAGTGTAAAAGGTTGTATATTTGTATATGTCAAGAACTAGGGTGTTATGTGTGCATAAAAACTGTGTTTAAAGAACTTTTCAGGCAAAAAAGTGAACTGCGGACGAAGCCTTTGTCCTGCGGATCATCCTCCACTTCGTTTGCACAAGTGCATGCGGACGGAAGGGCGGACAAACCGTTCGTCCGCTACCTGAAAATTTTCGCAGGTTTGTTATTGCTAAATGTGTTGGGTGATGAACCCGTTTGGTTCTTTTTCACTATTTTCTTATAGTGATTTGTGTGCGTGTCTGTGTTGTCTCCTTATCTCATATTCTTGGTATCATGTATTTATCCGCCTGTATTCTTTTGATACCTCTTATTCTCATTTGCATCAATGTTTTGTCATCAACAAAAAGGGGAGATTGTAAGCCCTAAGGGAAAATTGCAATCAATCTAGTTTTGGTGAAAACAAATCATTGAGAAGTTCTCATGTTTGTGCGAGCTTGTGTTTTGATGATAGGATTTATATCTCACACTTACATTGATGAAAATAAAAAGAAAGATTTCATGATCCTCAAAGCTGTCATCCTACAATATTGAAGATGCCAAACCAATAAGTGTCCAAAAGATTGAACAACTCCTTGTAGGCCATATCAAGGATCACTTTAGAGGATTCATTGTGAAGAAGCTATGCAAAGTAAGACTCCGTGGTACAAACTTTAAAGTGTATACTACACTTCCAAAGGAGGTTGATGCTACGAAGATGAAAGAATGAAGTTAAAGAAGTTAAGAGCTACTAAAACTAAATTGAAGATGATCTTAAAGAAAGCTCTTAAACAATGAAGGGATGAAGTCTATGTTATTACATCATAGATTATTCAAAAGGACGTCACCACATGAAGAGGTTGATGAAGATGGTCTCAAGCAAAGCTTAAAGACATTGATAAACATCTTGATGACTTGAAGACCATGAAGATTCGTCATGTTCTACATATGTACATCTCTTGTGATTAATCTATTTTGAGAATAATCATTTAAGCATATGAAGCTCTTGCATGTTTTCAAAACCATCATTCCTAACTTGATGGTTTTGAAAATGTTTGTCTAGCCATTTGTTCTTAAACGGATATGAAAAAAAATTAAAAATTAAAAATTGTCAAAACAGCTGTCGCGGATGAAGTAGTAGACGAATGCATCTTCCACAGCACACGGACAATTCGTCGTCTAGTGGTTCGTCCGCTGTGGCAGATTGTGTCAACAACTGTTTTAATAGCTTTATGTATTTTGAGACGACTCTTTCATCTCTTTACCATTTTCTACGATATTAAACAGCTTGCTTCATCTTAATTTCTAACAACCAAGAGAACTACAAACAAGTTGCATAGAATCCAAACTCTTTGAAGAGCGTAATTCTTTCAATCTTTACTCGAAAATACTTCATTTTGAGCTAAAGCTTCATATACATGCTCTTCTAATCTCCGAATTGCTTAGAGCTTTCAATTGTAATTATCCAATCTATTGAGGGATTTGTATACTTGAGCTAAATTGTAAATTCTCATTTGTTGATATTAATCTTTCTCTTGTAACGAGTTGAGTGACAAGGTTTGATTGTGAGAGTGGTCGTATTTGGCCTCCTTGGTGGAGTGGAGCTTTATTGTAATTGTAGGAACTAGAGTGAGTTGTGACCTCGAATAGTAAGTACGGTTGATGTGTTCGTAAAACCTCCTCACTTAGTAGACTAGATTAGAGAAAGTGTTCTCAAGGGTGAAGAAGGGTTGCTTGGTACATAAAAGACCATTTGTTGGTTTTATGCTTGAAAGGTTCCTGGGTGCATAAAAGACCATTCGTTGGTTTTGTCCTTTCGTGTAAGAACTCTCAAGTCAAGCTAGAGGAATTTGCTAAAATCCTTAGGTGTGTCCTTAGATAGTGGATGTAGATATATGTGATGGCACCACTCTAAATCCATGTGTTTGTTGTTTCTAACTCCTCATCTTTACTTTCAAGTTGTTATCTTTATCTATTATGTTTTTGTGCTTTATGAACTTGTGTGCTTAAGATTTGAGTGTTCTTCTTAAGTTAGCTTTCTAGCTTTGTATATCTTGCCTGGTCATTTCCATATGATTTGTTTTACTTGATCTTAAAATCTTTGCTTATAGGATCTTTGGCTATAGTTGTGTTTATGGCATCGTAGATTGTCATACTTTGCTCATAGTTTTTCTTTTGATGCCTTCATATGTTATATGTATCATTCCAGTCACATAAGCTCTCTATCATCTAAATCGCCTTTATGTGTATATCAACATACTTGTCATGTAAGTGATCACATAGATGAAGATTTAAATAGAAAAGCGAAAATGTTTGAGAACCTAATTTACCCTCTCTTAGGTTCTCTCCTCCGAGTATTTCATGGCTGATCCATGACGTTTGTTGAAGAACATTTTCCTCTATTGCTCCGAACACCCCACCGAGCAAAGGCGGGTATCGACATTTCATACTCACTTTCCTCTACCATTTCCTCATCTCGTTTCTTCATTGACGTACCATCTTATGCCCAAGTGACAAACCAAAAGGATAATTACGCAATAAAACTAAGCTAGAAAGTTAGTACAATTCCAATCGCATCATCACACAATAAAAACATATTGTAATAAGGCATACACATAATTCCTAATACAGAACTTCTACCTATGATTCACATCTTAAGTAATCTCACAAATCCTAACTATGTTCTCTTTCCATACTTAGTCTATTCTCATTGATTAAAGCCTAAGGGTCGAACATGCTCTTATACCACTAATGTCACACTTTTTATCCGGATGATGACTGAGCAGTACCTTATTCACCAATAAGATACCGAACTCATATATAAAATTATAACTTCGATAAACTTCGATTTATTAACTTAATTCACACATTACACAATTCATAGAAAAAGGCTAAAGTTGTCCTCGGTATACTTATTACATGCTAAGGTAATGAGGTAAAAGTATAAATATAATATATTAAAGGTTCTATAATATCTATTACATTATCATTTACCATTGGGTTCACTCCTTGTAATCCTCATCGTATGATTCTTCCTCGAAATCGTCCACAAAAGCATATGCAAAGTAGTAAGGAATGAGTTACACCAACCCAGTGAGGTTCAAACACCCTTGGGATGGAGCATCGTTTGACAAAAACCGTTATCCTATTTTCTCAAAACATTTACGTACACTAACTTGACTCATAACTTGAAACTTTTAGAAATATACATTTAAAGAAGGTTGTAAAAGTTTTTTTAGAAGTGTGCAATGCTTTAAAACTGATTTAGAAAACGCTGCACAATTTTTTTAGATAGACCCACAGACGATCGTCCTATACTATTGCAGAAGCTCTCAGTATCTCTGCGGACAAAGGTGCTGACAAAGCACATCGTCCGAGATTAAGTCCCTTGTTCAAGTTGTTCAAGATAATTGCAGAAACTCTCAATATCTCTGTGGACGAATGCAAGGACGAATACGCGTCCGAGCACTTCTGAATTTTCAATTTTCAGTACAAAATCAAAGGAAAATCCATTTTGTACATTTTCTAAATCTCATTCCCAAAACGCAAATTTTACGAACACAAAACTATGTAACTTACTCTTTCATACCAATCACACATACATCATATTCAGTGCTCTGAACACAATTCTTTGTACACTTCACATAATTCACACAATCGAGCTCAATTGTCCGTTCTTTACTCTATAATAACTTTTAACAATCTCTAACTGCTATTACACGCTAGGGAAGGCCACACTTATATCATATCCCTTGCTACGGTTATTATACCTCCGGGACGATGGGGCCAGAAGTTTAAGGATACATCTTGTTATGTAATCACTCTCAACTTAGACATATCCACAATTACTGTTAGCATCCCTAACTATTATACCCGCTAGGGAATAGCCAGACTTATTTCACATCATGTCACATGATCCGGTCATATGGTCAGAAGTTTGGGATATATACTATTATAGGATCATTCGCAAACAAGAGCTCTTCATTGGGAACCTCCCTTTTAGACATTACAGATTACTCAAAACATAACATTTACGTAAAGACGAAAAATGGAGAAATGGAAAGTTGTAACACGTAGTATTTCTTCATATCCTTTCCTCCTCTTGACTTTAGGTTCCAGTTGTCTTCCGGTAGGAAGCATGTATTTCTAACAGGCTAAGGGCGTGTTTGGGTAAATGGTTTGGGCATGCAATATGTAGGTCGTTTCTTAGTTTGTCTAACACGTTGGACGGTTTGCACCACTTGATCTATTGTTGATGGAGTTTAACCTTTGCGGTTGATGAGTTTTCTACTGGGGATAGATCATTTGTGTAGATTAAATTAATCCATGTCCACAAAATTAGAAAACTAGTTTCCAATTATGTGGACTTTGACCAGTCATAGTTGGGCTTTGTTAGTAGTGCCCTAGGGACCATTACCATATGTTGTACGTTTTTATATTTTGAGCACGTGAATTGAATAGTTAATTTTTCTTTTGAATATCGAATATGTGATTTGATAGTAAAACTCATTAGCTTATATAATTATTATTATTTTTGTCCCTAGTTTTATGTAATGTTATATACAAGAAATAAAACTAGTATGATGTTTGATTTTTACTGATCATGTGTAATGGATACAAATCATATCATAGATATATATTGCGGATATATTGTATTGAACGTGATCCGAAAGAGAAGTAATACCTCATGGTTCTTTTAGTAACAAGTGTTACTTCCTCAATACTATTTGGAATTCTTAGACCTTATGTCTCCATCGTTTCCAGTATGAATGGAGCTACGTTTTGACTCAGTCAAACGTTAATTTTAATCGAGTAATTAATATGAATGATGATCGGATGCAGTATCCCATCCTGGCTTAAATGTGAGAGGCATTGTAAGGAATTTGTCCTTCTCTTATTAAAGAGAGATATCTGTGGGGCCTCGATAAGGAAGATTGTTTAAATGCATGGTCGTGTTCAAATGTATTTAATAAAGTGGTTATTAAATACTATTTGTTGGAACAATCTACCTGGAGATCGAGCAGAAATATAATTAAGCTTTATAAGGGTGACTACTACCATGCCTCGTGCATAATTTGGATATCGCAAGACAAATGGATTAAATAATGGATTGAGTTTAGGGTCCACCGATCATTCATTCACTCTGGGTAGTCACAATGTCTTGCTAGGGACCGCTTGTGATTTATGAACGCATACTACTACTAAGTATGTTTTCATTACCATTGTGATATGAATCTAAAGGGTCACACACATAGATGAGTTAACGGGCTTCATGTCCAGATTCAATTAATCTAGAATGTGTTTAGGTTCATTGTATCGGACATTTTTGTCTGAGAAAAATAAAATGTTATTATTTGAATTAGAGATTAAGGAGGACATTTTCGGTATTTGGCTTTCGCTGGGATTACGTGGGACTTATTATGCGATAAAAACTCCTACTATCATAAGAGGTTGGGATTACGTGGGAGTTAGTTTTTGAACAAACTCTCACGCCTATATAATCTCTTTTGGGTGAAACCCTAGAGATGATTATTTTTCAGAGCCGCAAAACCTATTATCGAAATAAGATTTCTGCCAT
Organism: Vinca minor; assembly: GCA_026122235.1. Taxonomy (NCBI): domain Eukaryota; kingdom Viridiplantae; phylum Streptophyta; class Magnoliopsida; order Gentianales; family Apocynaceae; genus Vinca; species Vinca minor. The sequence goes on from JAOCZM010000253.1 coordinate 475,892, forward strand.
CCCTTCTCTCTAGATTTCTGAATGTCAGAAAAATGAAGAGCTAGCACTCGCTGCTCATTTCGTCGCATGGATATTGGTATAGAGCAATTCCGCAAGGGAAGGCTTTTGGTGGTTGCAACACAATACCCGAAATCAGAAACCATTAACGAAAATTATAAGTCTTTTCGTCTATTATTTGTTTCCTATAGTGTGAACAGATCCTATCGGGAAGGATTCATTGGTGTTTAGAACAATTTTCTGCCCTTGAATCCCTTCAAGTTTTGCTCCCCAAACTGAACAGTTGGTTTACATGAGCAAACCATATGTTTGGTCATCACTGAGATCTCTCTATAACCTGAAATGCCGCGTTCCAAGAACGGGTTGTATGTCCGACTATGGCTAGTGTTCTCCTCATAATGGACGGATGTCCACCAAAGGTTGGTCGTTTGCCTTGCCATAGGTGGTATCTGTCTTCCAACCTAGGAAGGTAGAAAGTACATGTTTGGTCCTTGGATGGGCATATATGAAGGATGGCCTTCTTGCAAAATGGTAGGGTTATTTTGACCAAAGTTGTCCCTCCGGTTTGTTCCTCCATTTAACTTATGGTTACATGACCATAAGTTAAAGGAGGAAACTGTTGTGAGGGATGCGAATTTTGTGGAATGGCCATCCATTCTTGAGTCAAGACACATACTCGTGAGTCCTAAATAATTACCGGTCTTGTATAACCTAAAACTCAATTGAGATCAAAGACTTAATGACCGTTGCTAACGGTTGAACCAAACTCTGAACTTGCTCGCCAATCTTTCATCAATATGCTACCTAATGGATGCCAGGAATGTCGGTAAGGCGGGTGAGCTGGAGTTGTGCGAGTGTTTCCCATAAATTGTTGAATCCACTCCATATTATCAATATGCTTTCCAGATCTGAGTCGTATTCGGGAATGACACACATCAATAGTGTCATAAAAAACCATGGTCGGACGTCGAGCTAGAAATCTTAGCCGACTGGCTTTGTATTCACACTTGGGATTCCTCCCCTCAAGATTGTTTTCACTTGGGAAAGAAGGAATCAATCAAGTATGCATTATTGGAAAACAATTCCTAACGCATTATGTTGATCCCAATCCAATTAGACTACCTCAAACTTGAGTGTGCGTTATTGGGAAAATCAATCACGATCTATGCTAAGTCTAAGGGGTTGGATTCTGCCTAAGTATGGGTTATTGGACAAAATTTCCTCAATCATTAAGCCTAGTTGATTTCAAAAAGGGCCCAGTGTAAGTTATACATAAATTTAAGTGTGAAAAGCTATAATAAAATTTTAAAAAAGATAGTATTAATGAAGATAAAAAGCCATGTTGAATGTTGATTATGAAGTCCTTGATCTCCTTCTTTGTCTTCTACTTATAGTCGCTTCTTGAAAAGTCTCTCGCTCTGAATCCTACAAATTTATAATCTTATGAAGTAGACATGTTTTTCATGTTGTAATCGTTAAAGAGAACATGGGCAAACTCCATGTGTTTCGGTTCGGCTGGTGGTTGCATGTTTCCCGTATTTTCAATATTTTTTCTTTTTTTGTTGTTAATTGGCCTTAAAAAATATTTTGTTTGTATCCCACTTTTTCATATGAATATATTGGTGTTTTGGGAAAGGATAATGCTTAGGACTATGTGAAATGAGGTGTAAAATTGATTCACAAATGTCTAGGGGGTTCTGTTTAGCTATCTTGGCCAATAGCCCCTTCTGTTGATTGGGACCCTGGTCCTAGTCTTCCACTTTCTGTTCTCGACCAGTTGGAAGTGAAACATCTTACCACTTAAACTGTGCTTCAGTGTCACATAATCTCTTCATACATGCTCTATGGAAGATGGAAGTCTGGATTCGGTGAAGTTATCAAGAATGACTTGCTACGGAATATTGAAGGATTATTTGGTAGCGTCGTGCTTTATATGTATAACTCGTTAACCCTAACCTTTGCTCACTTAGTTTAAATAATTTAGAAATGACTCATAGCTTACACTATTATATAAATACCTACAATGTTTTTGAAATCACATTCAAACTTTTTGGTCTTCATGATCAAATGTGTTTTCCATCGTTACAAAAAGGTTTTCATAGGTTTTATTTTCAAACTAAGCTTTAAAGATAAATTGGTTCCAACCTAGAACCGTACGTGTCATACCACGTAACCAGAAGGTGACCTGGCAATGCCTCATCTACCAATTAGACAATGAACAATAACAGAAAATACTCTTCCATGCCATAAACATAACGAATGAACTTAAACTTTATTATAAATTCAATTAGTACTTAAAGGTAAATTACACAACTTAACATATTGTTATAATTGTTGTTTAACCATTAAGATTCAAATACTTATTACATAAGGTATACATTCATCAAACTATTTGTCTTGCACCCCATCCCAAGTCTCATCATCTGCACCCTCATCATACTCATGAAAAACATACAAAGATAAAAGGATAAACCACACTAGTTTAGTAAGGATCGATCCTTGAGATGAAGGAGCAATGGTGACTCCAAAACATTCCACATTTCTCAAAATATATGAAAATACATCTTGACTTGATATTACTTGTAAACATTTTTAAAACGCTTGTTAAGTTCTTGAAAACATAACATAAGAGTTCATAACAAAAATCACTTGAGCATGACAGAAATCAGAACAATATAAGTGTAAAAAGTAAATCTCGGAAGATGGACAGAAAGCCTCGGTCGGTCGACCAAGGGTTTTCCGAGATCAAGATAGAAACTTTGAAATATAAATCCGAAAGACATAAATGAACAAATCGATCGACCCTAAGAGCTCCGGTCGATAGGGTGATCATCCCGATCGACCGTAATCCCTCGTCAGTTGTCCGCAATAGCCCTAGTACTTTGGTCCGGGCGACTAGTATCTGATCCGGTCGTCCGAACCTGTCGACCGAGATTCAGAACAGTCATTTTCAAGACTTAATTTATGAAAGGAAATCCATTTTTCGCACTTTCAAATATCCCATCCCAAAAACACTTCTTTTGATTGACTTTAACACACAATAGATAAGAACTCTAGATTGAGAATATGCAAATGCCGACTCTCATGGAATGAATCCAGCAATTATACAAAGACATACACAGGAAGAATCATACATAATCATACAATAGATGTAAATATACCTGGTTCTTTATCCAAATTTAATGCAGTAAAACATGAGAAATCTTTCATAGAATTCATAACTTGATAAAAGACTCGTTCATGCATTTTAGGACTGAAAAACAATAGCGAATGATCCTTACTTGGTACACTTAAACAAGGAATCAAAAGAAGAGCATGAAGCAGAATTTCTGGTTTGCAGAGAAGACTTCCAGAAGCAATTACTCCTAATCCAACCATTGGAATCTAATCTCCAGTATTCATAATGTATTCCTTTAAGTCCTTAAACTCCAGAAACAAGAATAACTCCGATCAGATATCGTTTGATGCTCCAACGTAACAATCTAACCTCGACACTCTTATTTTACTCGAACTACCACAATCTTGCACTCCGAAGATGATATCTCTTAATCCAGACGTTATAATGCAAATCCCTCCGGTGAAAATCTAGTTTAGGGTGTCTAAAATCTATGGTTAAAATATGGGAATGATCAGAGATCGTTTACAATGTCTGCCAAAGGATTCTTACTCGCTGCCCAGAGTTTTCCAGCACTATGGTTTTCTCTCTTTTCTTTCTTGTTCTTTCTCTTCCCTTTCTCTTCCTTCATATGTCCTGTATTTAGATCCTCATAAGTCTTGATTTTTGGAAGGCTATAACTCTAAAACCACCCTTAGTAACCCACTTGATCCTATCTTAAATGGCACCCCTTCACAAACACACTAATTTACCCCCAAATATTACCAACCAAACTAACCAAAAAGATTCATCTTATCACTTAGGTTCTCTAACTTCCTATTCTAGCTAGTGCACCTCTAAGACTAATCCGAATAAAAGTGACATATAACACATAAAATACATAAGCACATAAAACATGTTATCGATAGGTCATGGGTATCGCAGTACTTGAGTGAATTAGATTATTTTTAGACTTGTTCTATGAATAATCTGATCACCACGGTTAACTGATGTTCAAGCATGTTTAACCGCGATGATTAAGTTCTCTGTTCTTGATGCAGAAATTTTGTTTTCACTGGCTTATCCATTAAACCGCACTCAAGTTTGGTTAAGAAACGTTTTTCTAGTGTTTCGAGTGTAGAAGAAAACATTTTGGTTAACCGCACTTTCTCCGTAAAGCCAGAAACTAGTCGTTGCTCAACGAATATTTTGAATTTCAAATCGTTATTCACGCCTCTATATAAGCTTCTAGAGCCAATTAAGAGGCAATAAAGTAATGAAAAGTTGTTCTTTGTTGTTCTATCATTTATATATTCTCAAATCATTCCAAGCTCAAAGATTGTGCCTATCTTTGTGATTCATTATAAAGTGAGTGAAAGGTGTGGTGCTAGAATTGTAATAACCATCACATGTAGTGTGATTCTGAGCTGAAATGTAATATCCATCACATACTTATTTATAGTTTGGTGTGCTCTCTGATTTTTCTTGAGCAAGACTAAGTTTGCTAGATCTTTCCATAAGCGGGGACCTTGGAGGAGATTTAGTTTCTCTTGGTGAGCTAGGTTGAGTGGTGGTTAGTAAAACCTTTATATAGTGATCCACCTTGGTGAGCTGAGTGGTGGTTGGAGTTTAAAATACATAAGTGTGGCCTTGGGTGATCCAACTTGTGTTGGTATTTTTCTCCTCCAATGGGTTGAAAATGGGTTATATTAGTGGAGTGTTTAGAAATCCTTGGGCGAGGTTCAAGGTAGTGGATGTAGATCGAGTGATCAAACCACAATAAATCATGTGTACTTTATGATTTTGATTTTCATTTGAACCTATACTTTTTTATTATCTAGCACTTGTGTTTTGGTGTTATCTTGTTACCATGAGATCTTATTGTTCCATACTTTGTGAAAAGATGTGAAAATAATTGAAACACACAATTTGCCCCCTCTTTGGTATTTTAAATTGGTATCAGATTATGTTCTTCATATTAAAGGCTTAATTGCTTGAAGAAAATATCATGGCAGGAAATTTCTGCTCTTACTTACATTTAATGGTATTGAACAAATAGACCACCCCTTTTCAATGTAAGTAATTACAATTGTTGGAAAAACAGAATCAAGATATATGTTTGCTATCTTGATTAGAAGAAAAATGGTCCATTTGTTCCTACTAAGGTTGTTGATAGAATTTCAGTCGAAACATCTCCTGAGGAATACTCTAAAGATTATCACAAAAGGATTACTCTAAACTTTAGTGCGATGAATGTCTTAAGTTGTGCTCTAAGTGCATATGAATAAAACCGAGTTTCAGGTCTTGAATCTACCCACAATATCTGGAAGACCTTGGAAGTAACCCATGAAGGGACTGATAAAGTAAATGAGTCAAGGGTAAATATGTTAGTATAAAACTATGAACTGTCCATTATGAAATCAAATGAATCCATCCATTAAACGAACACTCGATTCACTAACATTGTGATTGGACTTAAGGCTTATAGAAAAACACTCTTAGTAAGTGAAGTCAACATGAAACTTCTATACGACTCTTACCCAAGTCTTGGGAACCAAAATCTTTGTCTATTGAGGAAGCTAAAGATCTGAAAACTTATTATATTAAGGAACTAATTGGCTCCCTACTTGCTCATGAACTCAGTGAAAAAGTGAGAGCTCAATGATATTATCGACTAAGACAACACGACAAAGAAGGAAACAAAATACCAATCGAAGGTAGACATCCTACTATTGAAATGCATATGTATGTTCAGCGTGAACATCAACATGTTTTCCTTGTTTACGAAACAAAAACACTCGACACTCCTAAGTGAATTCAAGATATCTATTTTTTCATCAATAAGAAAGAAAACATATGAGATATGTAAAGTGCAAAAATGGTATAAAAAAACAAGAAAATGGTAGTTGCAGACTGATGGGTTCCAGCCAAAGATCTATGTATGGGCCTCCGGGTGTTTAATAGCTCGGGTAGACCCAGATTCAAATGGATCTAGTCTATGTTGAAAGGGCCCACCTCGTTTTGATCCACATAAAGAGTGATTGAATCATTGTGGCATTGTGTTTTCTAATCCTCTTCGGATCAAAAAAACTTATGGTAAGTATTGTCCTAGTCAAATTTGTAATTGCTATATTATTACGACTTTGCCTCTTATAAATAACAAGTATACTTAATGTTTTCGGGATATCATAATTTCTTTCCGGACATTGAGCCATTTTCTCTGCATAATCTCTCTCCCAAATAATCTAACTTAAGTATCCAAGAGTGGTTGGGATCTTTCCCACCACCTTTGATCGTGTTCTTTCTTAGAGGATAAATTTCTTCCCTTGTGGAATTTTTCACCCGAGTTAATTTGCGGCACAAACAAGAGGAACCCTTTCTCCACGATGCATCATTTGGCGCCCATCGTAGTTGTGCTCGATAAACCTTAATCACTCGATTACAAAAAGTCATCTGGAACGCAGCGACAAAAGTCAACATTCTAAAACCTCCGCGAGCACCACTGCTTGATATATATGCCGTGCTCAAAATACAGAACATGGTCCTACCATTTCTATGCCTTAACGTGAAAGGGAGACAACCGGAGGCGTAGTCACCTTATTAGATATGGCAAAATTTCAACAATTACAAGTTGTTGCCATGATAGCCCAAAGTCTTAACCCGAGGGATGCACCCGCGGAACTGCCAACTGGAGGTCAACAACTGCCTCGGGAACCAGCAGACCCAAACACCCCTTGTTCTATGACACTCCATCCCACGGGGCAGACAGGAAACTTTGGTATACTTAATATAACGACTCCAATTGAGGGGGAAACACATCAACCCCACAATAGGAAAAAGAAAAGGAGATTATGTGGTGGTTATAACGAGAGATTCAACATGGAAACTTTAGACGTAGGTAACCTCTAAATGAAGCTATCCCGAAGAAGTCATGTCCTTTACCTAAGATTGATCAATTGGTGGACTCTTTCGTAGGGAATACCGTACTGTGCTTCCTTGATGCATACAAAGGACACCGTCATTTTCCAATAGCTGGGGAGAATATGCCTAAAACTTCATTAGTCACAAATGAATGCATATTCTGTTGCACAGAATGCCCTTCGGGCTAAATAATGCACGAACGGATTTTTAAGAGGTGGTTAACATAGTTTCCGACCAAATTGGGCGAAATACGGAAATCTATGTCGATGCCTTGATTATTAAGTCTAAATCTCTTGCCACCCTTCCAGAAGATATGAGAGAAACTTTCACCAAAATTCCGAGAAATTTGCATGAAACTTAACTCGAAGAAATGTACCTTCGGTGTGCCCTCAGGAAAGTGTCCAATGTTCCTTGCATCTCAATGGGGCATTGAGTTCAACTTCGATAAAATAAAAGCCTTCCAAGCATTAAGGCGACCCAGCAATGTCAAAGACATACATAGACTGGCAGGACAAATGGCATCTTTAGGTCAATGTTTAGCCCGAGAAGAGGAGTGAGGTCTGCCTTTTAACCAAATACTAAAGAAATCCAACAGTTATGCATGGACATTAGAATGCGACAAGGCGTGGACAAATCTAAAAGCCTATCTTAGCACACCCTCTAACCTAGTCAGCCTGATCGCGGGTGAAGATTTGCCCTTTTATCTGCCATCATAAAAATGGTGGTCAGTACGGTTCTCTGTGCAGAGAGAAAGAAAGTGATGAAAACATTCTAATACGCTAGCCACGTCTTAAATGGACAAGAGACTGGGTACAGTGCCCTCGAAAAATATATTTATTTTTTTTTGTAGTTATGACTGCTAGAATGCTCAAGCCTTATTTTCAATCTCATACTATATGTGTTCTATCCAATGCGCCTTTCGAAAAATAATGCATAGACATGATTCCTTGAGACGAATGATTAAGTGGACACTTGAGCTCAGCGAGTATTAACTTCACTTTCTCCCTCGCAAGTCACAAAAGACACAAGTGTTGGGTAATTTATTGTTGGAATACTAAGTGCATGGTCCACAAAATACTTAGCCCACGCAAAAGCCAAATTAGGATGTATGTTGGACACTCAAATTAGATGGCTCGGCCGGAACAAATAAGCGAGCGCGCATTCTATTTGAAATTTTTGAAGGAAAGAGATTCTCTTATGTATTAAAATACAAATGTGATGTCAAAATCAATAAGGAGGGTTATGTCACCTTAATTGAGGGATTAAAAATCGTCGAGAAGTTGAAAATCAGACAACTCCTGGTCCGGTAAGACTCCCAAGTCGTACTCGGGCAAGTTACTGGCAGTTTTGAAGTTCAGGAGGCCAACATAAAGCGTTATAAAGGATTGGTCCATCAAATCCTCCAGCGCATTGAATTCATCCAATTTGAGAAGATCAAAGGTAAAAGCGTTGCCCAAGCATACTTGCTCTAAACAATCTCTACAGGTTCAGTTTTGGACGGGGTATGATTGGAACCCCTAGAAAGAAAGAGTATCGAGAAAGATGTCATGTTCATAGAAGAAGTCAAGAGTTGGATAACACCTATCAAAGAATATATTTTGAATGGAACACTACCCGAAACTGAGCAATAGGCCAGGTAAATTCGGGGCTAAAGTTGCCAAATATGTCATCTGGGATGGACAACTATATAAAACCATTGGGCAATGTTCGTTGCTCAAGTGCGTGGCACCGGAGGATGGAAATTATGTGTTAGATGAAATACACCTAGGGAATAGGCACACAAATGAGTAAACGTGTTTGCAAGAAGGAGCATGTGGTATAGTTATTACTGGCAACCAAAGAAAAAGTGTGCATTGGGACTAGTGCACAAATGCAAGAAGTGTCAGCTTCATGTTGATGTCCATCACGCCCCCTCATCGAGTATCACACCTTCGGGAAACTAGTCCCCTTTTCCCGATGGAGGATGAACCTCCTTGGGCCATTCTTGAAGGTTGTAGGAGGAAAAGAACACCGAGTGGTTTCCATCGATTACTTAACTAAATGAGTAGAGCTGAAGTCTCTAAGTACCATAACCTCCATAAAAATAAAGGAGTTTCATGGATGAAGTAATATGCCAGTTTAGGAAACCATTTGATCCTGATTACTGATAATGGGAAACAATTTGACCTTAGGGAATTCAAATAAATATGTGAGGAACTAAGGATTGAGCATAGGGTTGCCATGATGGCTTACCGTGAATGTAATGGTCTTGCTGAAATCACCAACAAAACCATAATACAATGAATCATGGTTGGACGAGCTCGCAAAAGTGATTTGGTCAAATAGAACAACTCCCCAACGAGCAACGGGTGAAAGTCCCTTCAGTATGTGGTTCGAGACTAAGGCCATAATTCTAATGGAAGTATTGGACCCACCCTTTAGACCTCTTACTTTCATTTATGAGGAAAATGGGCGGAAATTGCATAAAAACATGTTCATATTGGATGACTTAAGGGAAATAGCCCATTGAAGGCAACACCAGTACAAGAGGACCATCGCTCGATATCACAGCGCTCAAGTAAAACTCTAGACCTTGGAAAACGAAAAAAATTTCCTACGAAAGAATAAGGTCAGGAGGCAAGGGAAAAATTGAAATTTGGATGCAAACTAGGAAGGCCCTTACTTGATTATCAAAGTCCTAGGGAATGGAAGCTTCAAACTTTAAGATGCATGAAAGACTATATTGGCAAAAATTTGAAATGAGAACCACCTGAAGATATTTTCCTATAGTAACTTTTTGTTATAGCTACGTGCCTGTAATGACGTTCACTTCGATATTTCCAAAAATTGAACTCGATTTTTGAATATGTTTTCTTAAACTTCATAAGAAAACTTCATAAGTTTTAAGATTATCATGTTTTATGCTCGGTTAACAACAAACCCAACACATGAAAAGTTCGGGTAAAAAAAATATAAAGTGCATACACTTGCATAAATCTAAGGCAAAGGGAAAAGCTTAAACCTTGATGCAGAACCCTACCCATGATAAGTTCGGGGAAAAGAAAAATGTGCAAACACTTGCACAAATTTAAGGCAAAAGGAAATGCCCAGTGCCTTAATGAAAAACCCAACTCATGAGAATTTTGGCTAAAACGTAAATATGAAAATTCTTGCATGAATCTAAGGCAAACAAAAAATCTCGAGCCTTCATAAACAACCCTGACTCCTAAGGGGGTCGGGTGAATTTTACAAAGTGCGGCCCATTTTTAAAATTACAAAACAAAAAACGCATGAAATGTACGAGAAATTGAGAACACGAAACTCAAGTGTATACCCAAAACAAAAACTTCTTTAATTTCATCCAAATATTACGGTTACAAAAACAAATCACAAAAACAAATATCTAAACTAAGGATGTGCCCCAGAAAGTGAGTGCTTCATTGTCTTCAGTCACGAGCCCTTGAGAAGTTGGACGTGTGCCATAAAAGTTGACCAAGTGGTCTGGGGCAGGGGCCATCATGGGAAGACTGGATAAAGAAAATTGAGCCAACATAGCCTCGACATACTCCAACTCGGGTTCTGGCTCGTTAGCCTCGTGAGAATCATGAAGAGTCGAGAAACCATCATAACGCATGACCTATTCAAGACATTCATCCAAAGAAATTATTGGATCTTCATCCTAAAAAAATGAAGTGGAACCACCAGCCATACATGCAAGCTCGGTGAAGGCCTTATAAAATTCGACTTCCTTATATTGCTCTCGAGCATGGTCCATTATCCTCTTGGAAGTTGTGGAAAACATGCATGTTGCAGTCTTATTTGCAATTGCATGGACTTCATCCCAGAGCATTTACTTTTTCACTTCATTGCGGAGTATGTGCTCGAGTAGGGCCTCGACCTCGGAACATAGCTTAACCAACTTACACATTAGCTTGGCCTTAGTTCCTTTTGTGGAAGCTAAGATCAGTATTTTGCTGGTGAACTTTCTCCTCCAATGAGGTATTCACTTCATCTAGGAACACCACATCCTCCCGTAGAGCATCATACTCAGCAAACATATTTTCACCCTGCTCCTCAGCAGCCAACACATTCTCTTCGGTCTGCCTAGCCCTTTGATGACCATCACCAGCCTTATTTTCAATCGTTTGTTTCCTGAGGTGAGACTTGTTAGCCTGGAGAAGCTTGGAACTAGAACACTCAGCAGTGGTTAGCTCAGATTCCAGGCGCAAGCTCAAACTCAGCAGCAACAAGTCTCTCCTTCAGGTTCGAAACCTTAACAGTTAACTCCTGCACATCTTGAGTGGGCTCAGACATGCAGCAGAAAGAGATTATAGATGAGTTAATAAACGAAATATAAAAAAAATGACAAGTAGGAACTTAGTCATAAAAATCCTTACATTCAGGTAGGACCAACGCATCATTTGAAGCCTAAAGTTACTAGATGTTCATGATCCCCGCTGATTCAGGTCTTCTATCCCCACCGACCTCCACTGGTCTGGTGTACAGCCTCAGGGGTGCTTTAAAAAACTACCCTAGGATGACCCCAATGGGTATTGAAGGCCTTATCAAATTCGACTTCCTTATACTGATCTCAAGCATGGTCCATTATCCTCTTGGCAGTTGTAGAAATCAGGCATGTTGCAGTATTATTTACAATGGCACGGACTTTATCCCGAAGCATGTACCCTTCACTCTATTACGGAGTATGGCCCGACCTCGGAACATAGCTTAACCAACTTACACATGAGCCTGGCCTTAGTTCCTTTTGTGAAAGCCAAGATCAGTATTTTGTTGGTGTACTTTCTCCTTCAGGGCGGTATTCTCCTCATCCAGGAACACCACATCATCCCGTAGAGGATCACTTTCAGCAAACATATTTTCACCCTGCTCCTCTACAGCCAACGCATTCTTCTCGGTCAGCATAGCCCTTTGATGACCATCCCCAACCTTCTCTTTGACGGTGTGTTGCTTGGAGGTGCTGTGATCTGGAAGAGCTCAAAGAAGGAAACCGTGGCCGACTCTACAACAGAAACTGAGTATCTAGCTGCCTCTAAAGCAGCTAAAGAAGCTGTTTGGATCAGGAAATTTGTTGATGAACTAGGTGTCGTCCTTAGTATTGTGAACCCAGTGGACCTATATTGAGATAGTACTAGCACCATTTCACAAGCTAAGGAACCTAGATCTCACCAACGATCCAAACACATTCTCAGGCGTTTCCATCTGATTAGAGAGATCATTGATAGAGGAGACGTTAAAATTTGCAAAGTTCATACAGACGACAACATTGCTGATCAATTGACCAACCTACTCCCTCGACCTAAACATGAGAGTCATACTAGTTGAATGGGATTGAAGATCATGTATGATTGGACCTAGGGAAAGTGGGAGATTGTTAGTAGTGCCTTAGGACCATTAGCATATGTTGTACGTTTTATTTCTTTTGAACATGTCTCTGAATAGTTAATTTTTCTTTTGAACATTAAATGTGTGATTTGAGAGTAAAACTCATTAGCTTATGCAATTACTATTCTAGTTGTCCCTAGTTTTATGTAATTTTCTTTACAATGAAATAAAACTAGTATGATGTATTATTGATGATCATGTTTTAATGATCATGTGTAATAGATATAAATCATATCATAGATGCAATATATAGGGATACATTGTATTGGACGTGATCCGTTAGAGAAGTAATACTTCATAGTCCTTAGTCATAAGTATTACTTCCTCAATACTATTTTGGAATCCTTAGACCTTATGTCTCCATTGATTCTAGCATGAATGGAACCACGTTCTGACTCAGTCGGACGTTACTTTTAATCGAGTAATCAATACGACTGATGATGGGATGTAGTGTCCTATCATGGCTTTAATGTGAGAGACATTGTAAGGAATTTGTCCCTCTCTATTAGAGAGAGATATCCGTGGGCCCCTCGATAGGGGAAAACTATTTAAATGCATGGCCGTGCTCAAATGTATTTGATAAAGTGGTTATCAAATACTATTTGTTGGAACAGTCTACCCGGAGATCGAGCATAAATACAATTAAGCTTAATAAGGTTGATGACTACCATGCCTTATGCTTAATTAGGATATCGCGAGACAAAGGGACTAAATAGTGGATTCATATTAGGTTCCACCGTAAATTCATTCACTTTGGGTAGTTACAATGTCTTGCTAGGGACCGCTTGTGATTTATGAACTCACACTACTACTAAGTGTGTTTTCATTGCCATTGTGATATGAACCTACAAGGTCACATGCATAGACGAGTTAACGAGCTTCATGTCCAAATTCAATGAATCTAGAATGTGTCTAGGTTCATTGTATCTGACATTTATTTTCTGAGAATAATAAAGCGTATTATTTGAATTATAGATTAAAGATGGGCATTTTCGGTATTTGGCTAAAGCTGGAATTACGCGGGAGTGGTTAAGCGATAAAGACTCCCACTACCAGCAGAAGTCTAGGGTACGTGGGAGTTATAGACTCCCATTACCGGAAGAGGTTGAGGACGTGGGAGTTGGTTCTAGGAACAAACTCTCATATCATATATAAACATCTTTTGGCCGAAACCCTAGAAAACTAATGGTTGAGTGCGATAAACCAAAATTCTCCCAAAATCAGATTTCTGGAATTCTGCCCTTCTCTTCTTTCTATATTCCCAAAACTCAGAAACGAAGAGCTAGCACTCGCTGCTCGTTTCGTCGCGTGGATACCGATAGAAAGCAATTCCGCAAGGGAAGGCTTTTGGTGGCATCAACATACATCCGAAAGACAACATCTTTAGCCGAAAATTTTAAGTAATTTTTCGTTGTTTTTGATTCGTTTTGGTATGAGCGGATCCTTCAGGGAAGGACTCATGGGTGTTTAGAACTGGTTTCTGCCCATGAATCCCTTCACAAACAACTTCCTCGGGTACATCCTCTGAGGCAGAAAGGTTCAAGACGACTTGGGGATGTAAAAAATACAAAGAAATCAAGTCATCATAGAAAACTTGATTCCTCCCGAGCCTGAAAACAAATCTCTCAGAGAGGCACTTACCATTAGGAGCACCCAGTGATGAGCGTGGGTGGAAATGCATTTTACCCCGGGTACCGATGGAGGAAGTGCCCAATCTTCTACGTTTACTCAAGTCACCTAAGTAGCACTGTCAAACGGGCCAACCTGGTCCGGTCCGTCGCGGATTATCTTAAAATGGACCTGGAGCGGATTTGGACCAATTTTTGCGGACCAAGAAAATGCTAGTCCCTACCCCTCCAAAAGAAATCCGCGAGTTAACGGACCGGTCCGCGGACTAAATTAATTTTAAAAAATAAATTTTAAAAAAAGAAAATAAAGCTTAAAAATGACTTTTTTTTATTTTTATTTTTAAAAATTGAAAAAAAAGAACATAAATCTTAAAAGTTAAGTTTTGTTGTTTATTTTTGAAAACATTTGTAAAACAAATTGAAAAAATGAGAAGTAAAGCTTTAAAAAATATAATTTTTTTATATTATTTTTTTGTCCGGGTCCGGTCCGCCTTGGTCCGTGATCCAAACGGAGCGGGCTAAAATGGCCCGCAATTAAACGGACCATGAATAGCTTGGTCCAAATCCGTCCAAAAAACGCGGACCGATCCGGCCCGTTTGACAGTGCTACACCTAATGCAGGCTAGGTACTGGCCCTAAAGTCAGCTTCTTCCACTAATATTTCATTTCCTAAAGCAATCATGTAGCGTAAACATGCGGAATATAAAGAAAATACTCCAAGTAAATAATTCAAGCAGAGTTCATTCCTGAAAGACTATGGTCTATGCGCCGACCTCTTCAATCTCATACTAGTTTCCCCTAAGCGCATTCTCGCGTGTTTATGTGTGACTCACGAAAGCGGAGGACCTTCCATACCCTTGAGGCCGTGATGACTGCCCGAGCCTGGACACACTCTTTCCGCGCTCCTTGAAGCTACTCAAGAGTAAAGTAACAAAGGCAGCTCCTACACAAAGCATAAAAATAAAACGGTCAATAAATGAGTTAAATAAACATAAGGGGAAAATTAAGAGAGAAAATATACTAACGTAGGGCGGAATATTCAAGTGAGTTCCTGTGGAAAATTTCCAAGAACATGGGGCTCTAAGATTCTTTAACGGTCATCTCAACGGCATACTAGTTTACAATATTAAAGCTCTCATTGTCAAAGTTAGAGTTACCAGGAAGGTTTGAGATGGCAGTGGCTAGGTTCCACTCTTGGGGAAAGCTTGATGGGGCAGGCCGAACATATAAGAAAACCTCATACCAGCTTTTAAATGATAAGGGTCGTTGGCTATCGACTTGTTATCCGAACCCATTACTTTGTGGTTGCACACAAACCAATATATCCTCTTCTTAACAACAGCAGTGGCATTATTCTTTACTTTTCCAATTGGTGTAATCTCAAAATATTGCCTAAAAATATCTAAGTTGGTAGGCACCCCTATCACAAAGAACATAATGATGAAGCACGTAATAAGCCGCACTAGGTTCAGGTTTAGTTCACAAATGTATATTTAATAGTAGGAGCTAAGTTTTATGAAAATCTTATGTGAGGGTATTGTCATCCCACCTCCCTGAAGTTATTATAGGTACATGGTGGAACACCCTCTAGGGGTAGCAGGCTCTAACCTAATGTTGGAATAATGCTTTTGAACTCAGCAGGATGGGCATGTTGCCTCAAAATTTCCAGGAACATAGTAATTATCTCGCTTGCAGTGCGTTCTATATCTCATCCACCTCTCTCCCGATACAGGTTCGAGTAAAGATCTTTTACCTGGGTTTGATGATTCTTTAGGGGCCATTACTGAAGTTGAGTGGACAATTGAACGAAGAAGTTGGTCGGAGTTTGTCACACCCCGTAACCTAAGGGTGACCGAGCAGTGCCACAAATGCCGATAGGACACCGAACCTCAAACGAAATTGCTAAAATCCCAAATGAATATCAATCTTAAAATGAATCTGAAAGGTTTACATAAATGAAATACTCCAAATACAACGATGATCTTACAAAAGGGAACAAAATATAACTGAAAAGAAAAAAAAGTTCTAACTATTACAAATCCTCAATAATTATTCTCGATCTAATCCCTATCATCGTTACCTTCAACTTGAACATCTGCAAAAGAGAAAAATAGAAAGGACTGAGCTACTAAACTAGCCCAGTAACCATTAACACCCCTTGGGATAAAGCATCGAACATGACTAGAAACAAATCCCGACTTTCCCAAAACGTGTGAAATCAATGCATGACTTCACTTGACATACATTCAAAACATTCAGAAAT
This sequence comes from Vinca minor, assembly GCA_026122235.1. NCBI lineage: Eukaryota > Viridiplantae > Streptophyta > Magnoliopsida > Gentianales > Apocynaceae > Vinca > Vinca minor. Next base: position 492,177 of record JAOCZM010000253.1, read on the forward strand.
ACATTTGCAACATACTCAGAACTTAAGACATACTGGACTTTGAAAATGAAATAAAACAGAAAACCAGACTAACTGAAAACATAGCTCCGATCGACCAACCAAACAAACCAGTCGACCGAAAAGGTTACCCAGAATCCAGGCAAAGACGCTATCCACAGTTCGGTCGAACAACAGAGCCAGACGGTCGACCCAAATCGAGACAGTAGCTAAATTAGAAAACCCGAATACTTACACATGGTCCGGTCGACCGAGGTAAGACTTTTCCTCGTCCGACTTGTCCCAGTAGTTTTCTCTGGACAACTGACACAAGGTCCGGTCGACCGAGATATAGTGCAAACCAAAAATAGTGCAAAATTATGAAGGAAAACATCATTTCTAAAATCTTCTTTTTCCCAACCCCAAAATGACACATTTTGACACACTTACATATATCAAATAAGACCAAAACAAGAAAAAAAATTGCAATGAACCATAATCTCCCCAATCTAATACTTATACATCGGAATCGTGCTACAAGCACCATGAAACACTCATAATAGTAAATACGGATATACAGTTCATCGGACATGCAAGGCCCGTGTCACACAAACGAGCTCAATTATCCAATATCGACTCTAAAGCAAACTACTAACAGCCCCCAAATATTAGCATGTTAGGCAATGCCAGTGAAATCATGGGTCCAGTTATATAACCCCCGGAACAGCAGGGCTAGTGATTTAAGGATACATCTCATTTTAGAATATTAATAGGCCTAATTTTTAACCCAGTTAAAGACGAGCCGTATTTACAATACGAGTCAAATACATTACTAGACCAGAATAGAGATCATAAATCAAACTTCGGGACATATCATGTAATAAAGTCGTTCATAACAAGAGCTCTAGATTGGGGCGACACAACCAACAATAGTCATGGTGGCGACACCAAATAGACGACACAAATCATATAATAAATCAAAAAAAATTACAAATTACAAATATGGGCACCCATAATAACAATTCAATTACAGAACATTAACTCAACAAACTCAACAATCAATCACATATAAATGCAAATAATTCAATGCTTCATCCATTTTATACAATTGAAAACATGAATAAACCTTTCATACACAATTCAATGTTTTTAAAATACTGATTTCATGCATTTAGGACTGAAACCTCAAAATCTTAACAAAACTCTGAAGAACATAACGACTTCTAGAATCCCAAAAAATCCCACATTCTCGACGCTAAAACTTTCTGTACGGACCTCCAAAACTCAATTCAATTATCTATTAATCAATTATCTATTACAATTATCTACAAAATCAATATTTTTTAGCCTAAATCATGTTGGGTTTTGGCCCATATTCACTGGATTACAGATTATATATCAATTAGGATGAGAATTAGTAATTAGGTAAATTACTAATCAGGTGGACTACTAATTGGATAATAATTAGGTTAAGAATTAATATTTAGGTGAATTACTAATTATGTGAACTCCTAGTCCTTTTAGCTGAAGGTTTATGTGTGTGTGTGTGTGTATCGTCTATATTGTTTGGAGTAGTAAGTCGAGGGAATCTAATGGGTTGAAGGAGAATTTCCATTGCATTCTTGTTTCTCCATTATAATGAGAATATGCACTCGCCTTACCCAGGTATGCAAGTCAGATGGACTGAACCAAGTAAATTATTGTGTCCCTTTATCGCTTTCCTTCATTAATATTTGCTTGTGGGCTAGAATTAGAGATGATTAATTTCCTAACAACTGGTATCATAGCGAGGTTAAGAACAGAAGAGGAGTTGTTTTGGTTCATCAGTTTCTCCAAAGATTGGAGGAGAGTGTTGGATATAATTGAAAGCAGAATATTTCGATTGTTTAAGCCAAGGTGGGAACGCAGTCCCTGCTACACCGGAACTTGGAGTTACTCACCAGTGAAAGATCGACCAATTGTAACCTCAGAGTTTTGTGCAATTCTAGTCGTAGTCACCATAAACCGTTAACACAGGTGAAAATATTTTTATGTATGTCCTCCAAAGATGGAAGAGATCCGTCAGAGATGGAAGAGAGATCCATTGGGGGTGGAGCACACTTGCCGACTGGTCCGATTGAGAATAGGTGTTGATAACAGAGATAAAAATCTTGTGTGGTTGGTGTACAAGTCAAGCAAATAAGAAATATTATATCTAAACGATTGAATTGGAAGGGTATAGGATTGATCCGGTATGTTTCGGGTGCATGAACCCTGAGGTGCATCGAGAGTCCTAAACTTGAGTTTGATGGACTTTGAACATTGAGTAGTTCGTTCGGTTATTGGTGTTGCCGTGTTTGACCGTTGATCAAAGTTGACTAAACCTAGCTTAGTCAAATCCTTTTAATTCAACATTTGGATGTACAAGTTCAGAGTTGGGGAATATAAGACCTGGAGCATTTGGGACGTGGAGCGTACTAGTTGGATATTGGATGAATACGTTACAGTATGGAGATTGTTGGGTTTTGGCCCATATTAACTGGATTACTGATGATATATCAATTAGGATGAGAATTAGTAATTAGGTAAATTACTAATCAGGTGGACTACTAATTAGGTTAAGAATTAATATTTAGGTGAATTACAAATTATGTGAACTCCTAATATTTTTAGCTAAAGGTTTACTACTTCTATATGTGTGTGTGTGTGTGTGTGTGTGTGTGTGTGTGTGTGTGTGTGTGTGTGCGCGTGTGTGTCATCTATATTGTTTGGAGTAGTAAGGCGAAGGAGAGCTAATGGGTTGGAGGAATCTCAATTGTATTCTTATTTCTCCATTATAATGAGAGTATGCTCTCGCCTTGCCCGTGGATGAAGGTCAGATTGAACGAACGACGTAAATCATTGGGACCCCTTAATCGCTTTCCTTGCTGATATTTGCTTGTGTGCTAGAATTGAGAGGATTTACTTCCTAACAAATCCAACATCGTTAGCCCCTCCAATTGCTCCATCTCCCACAGACTATCAACCTACCAGCTTTTATTTTCTCTCCCCTTATTCTTTCTTTTTCTTTCCTTTTTCGAATTAATATTTAAGTGAATTACAAATTATGTGAACTCCTAGTCTTTTTAGCTAAAGGTTTACTACTTATATATATATATATATATATATATATATATATATATGTGTGTGTGTGTGTGTGTGTGTGTGTCATCTATATTGTTTGGAGTAGTAAGGCGAAGGAGAGCTAATGGGTTGGAGGAATATCAATTGTATTCTTGTTTCTCTTTTATAATGAGAGTATGCGCTCGCCTTACCCGTGGATGAAGGTCAGATTGACCGAACCACGTAAATCATTGTGTCCCCTTAATCACTTTCCTTGTTGATATTTGCTCCATCTCCCACAGACTATCAACCTGCCAACTTTTATTTTCTCTCCTCTTATTCTTTCTTTTTCGAATTAATATTTAGGTGAATTACAAATTATGTGAACTCCTAGTCTTTTTAGCTAAAGGTTTACTTTTTCTATATTTATTTTTATATATATATATATATATATATATATATATATATATATATATGTGTGTGTGTGTGTGTGTGTGTGCGTGTGTGTGTGTGTGTGTGCGTGTGTCATCTATATTGTTTGGAGTAGTAAGGCGAATGAGAGCTAATGGGTTGGAGGAATCTCAATTCTATTCTTATTTCTCCATTATAATGAGAGTATGCGCTCGCCTTACCCGTGGATGATGGTCAGATTGACTGAACCACGTAAATCATTGTGTCCCCTTAATCGCTTTCCTTATTGATATTTGCTTGTGTGCTAGAATTGAGAGGATTTATTTCTTAACAAATCCAACATCGTTATCCCCTCCAATTGCTCCATTTCCCACATACTATCAACCTGCCAGCTTTTCTTTCTCTCTCCTCTTATTCTTTTTTTTTCTTTCCTTTTTCTTTGTAACCTTCCTACTAAAAATCCTGCATTAACTCCCAAATCAACTCCCATAACTCTCTCTTCCAATAACCATCTCTCAACTTCATATTAATCACACTCAAGTCCCTCGACTAACCAACACATCCACTACGCCTCTCAACTAAAAAAACTGAACGTCACACATAAACATGTTTAAACATATAATTGACACCAAATTATAAACACATCATATAGACACGTAAGCAACAAATTCCAAGGTATCACATCCGTCCCCTCTTACCGAAGTTTCGTCCTTGGAACTTGCACTCCCTACAAGATAAATATTCTAGCACTCTTCTACTGGATGCAAAAGGACCCTATTGGTATTCACAAAGTAATTACGGTACTAGATGCAAACCTACTAAGTACAAAAGAAATAATAAATTCACATATCACACAAATGTACTTGTCACTGGATCCGTAGTTTTACCATTTCCTTCTTGTGTAAGGGAGAAAACTCTAGCATTTCTCGTTTAAGTTGTAGGATGTACCCTACTCCTATCCGGTTCTGCACACTGATTAACCCGATGATCTGTTCCCCCACACCTAAAGAAAGCTCCAATCACATGTATCACACACACCCCAAAGTTTTGACAAGTTCATGGTGTCCCGGCATGTCCCTTAATAACCAAATTTGATGAGGAACCTTGATTTTTAAGGTCAAGATTCGACACAAAAAAGGTTTTAGATCTTTCTTTTTCTTGAAAATAGTTTACGGGGGAATATAATCAACGCGACTCAAAGAGGGTTGATTATCAATGGAGTCTAAAACACCACAATAAGTGTAAACTAAACTTATTGATACAGCAACTTAAAAAATGAATGAAGTTATATATAGAAAATCAATTCACAAGTAACTAAGGAATAACCTTAAAATATCATAAATCAAATCTAATTAAAAATGTTGTTGAATTCCCTCTTAAAAAGAGTAGGAATTTCGGCTACAATGAAAGGGTGACTGGGTAGTGACACATACGTAAATGGGACACCAAACCCTCAAACGATACTGCTAAAATCCCAAATGAATATCAATCTTAAAAGAAAACTAAAAGGTTTACATAAATGGAATACTCCAAATACAACGATGTTCTTACAAAAGGGAAAAAAACATAACTGAAAAGAAAAGAACAGATATATCTATTAACAAACCTCAAGAACTATCTTCGATCTAATCCCCATCATCGTTACCTTCAACCTGAACATCCGTAAAAGAGAAAAATAGAAAGGACCGAGCTACTAATCTAGCACAGTGAGTATCAACATCCCTTGGGATGAAGCATCGAACATGACTTGAAACAATTCCCGACTTTCCCAAAACGTGTGAAATCAATTCATAACTTGACTTGACATACTTTCAAAACATTCATAAATACATTTGCAACATACTCATAACTTAATTTGTCACTAAATATTTTCATTAAATAAAAATCATCTTCTATATTAATTTTGTCATTAATGTGTTCAATGTTGCCATTAATAATAATATTAATATAATATTCAAATTATATATATATATATATATATATATATATTGCAAGAAAGACAAATATTTTTGTGAAAAATGTTGCATAATTAAATAAAATTATTAATAGCATATAAAAAGAGATGAAAAATCCAACTAATTATTCAAAATCCTAATTTCCAATACAAATTATAGGAAATTCTAATATTCAAACAAAACAATGACATAATTGATATTTATAATAAACTACTCTCAAAATTATGGCCATGTTATGTTTCTCATCTCTAGAGCTTGGAAAGGTGTGTGTACTTTCTTTACCAAAAGATGTAGAAGAATGCTTCAAGAAGAATGATATCATCTTTCACCTTTTACCAAACTACCTGCCGGAAAACTTCTCACTAAACAACAAAACAATGGGATTGAATCCATATGGTGACTACTCGAAAATTTTCTTGGAGCATATAAGTGCTTTATGCATTTATTTCCTGCAAAATCCACCAATAATAATATCAATTAATTATTCTACAACCTATGATAATAATGATAAGTAGTACCAAGTATTTTGATACTCACATACTGATTTATCTCTCTAGACTTAGATGGTACTCCTTTAACACCTAAACCACGTGCATAACTTGTCTTCCGTTCCATGACTAGGCTAAAATGCTCCACAAGTGGTCGAGCCGCAGAAGAAAACTTTTCTTTATTTTTCTCTCTCTCTCTCTCTCTCTCTCTCTCTCTCTCTTCTTGAAGCTTAGTCTGCATACGTAATCAAAATATAAGTGAATTAAATTTTATAAACATCAATAATAATGTATAATTTGACTAATATTGTTTGTACCATTATTTCTTCTCCATTTGGAGTAGACCAAGTACCATTTGGCTTTTGTCTTGTTGCCTTCCAAACTTTAACAACGCCAGGTCATTCATTAGAATCTTCGTCATTCAAAAAGGGACGAACAAATAAAAGAAATAATGAGTTGAAACTCTAATTTTTCAAAAAAATCAACAATAAAGTTCAAGTAAAGAAATTATACCATCTCATGTGCAACTTGCACAATTGACTTTGTTCCAACAATTGATTTCATCTCTTGATTTCCCTTGTTATTTGTGTTTCTTTGACTTTGCTCATGTACGATGGTAAATAAATTTTTGAGCTAAACAAAAAGCAATGCGCATGGTGGATCAAACCTTAGAAACTCAACTTCTTTTCTATACCACAAGTTTTGGAACTCCCAGTTGTAGCTATGGACCAATACAACATGATCAAGTTTCATATTCAAAGTTTTAAAAGCATTGATAGTAACTGAAACATATTGTTGTTATTTATCAGGAAGGGTCACCCTTCTTCATGGTCTATATAATATTCACAAGTGTAAAAAGTACACAATTGATGTATATATGATAAACAAATTTATTTCTATAAAAAGAATCCAATGACAACAAACAACCACTGCCATTTATTCACAATCAATTTAAAAAAAAATTACCATGAACTGTTGAGTCTCCCGTTTATTCACAATCAACCACTGCCACGCACTTTCATCCATGTCCTTTGGGCAATCGTTTCCTTTGAGATACCTCTCGTGTAAACGGTAATGACGATTTGTGTACTGTGATTGCACTTGATTCATCACATATGATTGCACATCAATCGAAAAATTGAATTTTTCCTAAAATCCACACGTAGAATGAAAAAATTGTCAAACATATACGGGGACAATAACAAAGACATATTAACATCACTCATACATAAGATTTCCATAATATATTTCTTTTGTTTCTTGCCTTATGTTCTTAGCCATTTCAAATAAGAAATGGAAGTTTAAGAAAATCCATAAATAAGAAAAGGCTTCAAAAGGGAAACCTCTTCTATTCATATATATAGGAACAAATTTCGTTAACTTTCTAGCATAGGACTATTTCTTTACTCAATTATCTGGACCTTTTCTATTTCGACCGATCACATTTTTTGATGTTTCTAACGCATTAAATGTTCATAGAGATATATCATTTCCCAAAAAGAGTATTATCTCCACATACTGTAATGATTTTATTCTAATAAGCTCTCTTTTTATAATTGTGTCATTTCCCTTTGGAACTAAAATCAAGAAGTGGTGGTGGCGGCGGGGGTTCTGAGGTTGCTCGTTGTTGACTGCCTGGCTCGTTGTTTCCTCAGTCAAAAGAAATTATTGTGGACTAACCTTTTTTAGTTCTTTTGGCCCCTATCAAGCGAAAGCAATTCAAAAGGCTTGAAAAAGGAGAGGGAATGTGTAACTTTTCCTTAGATTTAATGTTTCCTACCAATATTGCATCTTACTGCTACTTCTTTTTATCAATATAGACATGCAAAACTTATAGAGATTATGAGAAAACTTATAGCCATTACTGGCGCTGCAACCAAACAATAACCAAGGCTTGAGCTGGCTTATGAAGAAAATCTGAAGAGGGGGCTGAAATGCATTTACTGAAACGTGATGGAATGAATAACAAAATTACTAAAGAACAAGAATGGTCTAAATTTTGCAAAATGGCACTCCACATAAATTTAAAGATCATGGCTGCCTCCTATTTCTTGTTATATTGGATATTATAGAATAGACAGAGCACTCTTTGATTTAGATTCGAGTGTTAACTTGATTCTTATACGATTTATGAGGAGTTGGGATTAGGAGAGTGCAACCAACTGATATGAATTTGCAGTAAGCTGATATGAAAATGCAGGGATAAAGCTTGCTTGTATTGGTTTGAAAAGCAATTCATACCTTTAAAAATGACCACATTGTCTTGAAAAATCATTGTAAATATAAAATATGTGTTAAAAAATTTAAATATCGAAACAATTGTTCGGTTTTGTGTTTTAATTATTTTTTCTTTTTAATTTATTTTCTTTTGCTCAATGTCAATCCGATACACAATGAAAACCCATTGTAATATAAAATTTATGTGTTAAAAGTTGTCGATTTAAAGATGGTCAAAATTGTTAATAGTTGTGTTTTTCTTTTTCTTTCTTTTGATGACTCTATTCAGTTAAACTAACTAATTAACATTTTTGGAAGACATGTATTTTTAAACTTAATTTCATTATTGGAGATTCTGGGATTTTTTGTGGAGGTTCTGTGAGCCTTTTAATGATACTAACAGTTTTTGGGGTGCATTTGGTGTCTATTTGCTATTTTCAGGCGGTGTTTTCTATTTTCAGGCGGTCTTTTGCTATTCCAGTCGGGTTTGGGCTTTTTTTAGACGAATTTTTGCTAATTTCAGGCGGATTTTAACTTTTTTCAGGCGGATTTTTGCTATTTCAAGGGGCACTTCTAGATATTTTCAGCCTTGGTTTTTTGGAGTTTTGGATAAACTATGCAGGGAGCATTTGGATTTCTCTTATATTTTGTGGATGTACATTTAATGCTTAGTTTGTATTATTAGATTTTTTTTAGTAACAATAGTAAATGTTTCATTGGCAAAATAATTTTCTTTAAATTAAATGAAAATACTAGTGACAAAGACAAGTTGTCATAAAAAAGTTTCCGCCCACCAAAAGATCAATGACGTCATAGTACATATGCTATTAGTGACAACATCAAGTAAAAAAAATTGGACACTAGTAATAATGAAAACTTAACATTGGAAAACAGTAATCGTCACAATTTGCTCGAGTAACAAACAAATAATTCGTCACAGCTAGTACAAACAATAGTGACCATCTATGTTTTGTCACAATAAACCTCTAATTTGTGACCACGTTTAGTTGACACTGACCAATTGAACTTTAGTGACTCAAATTTTTATCACGATAAATTAGAATACTAGTGATCATCACAAATAAGTTTCATTCCCACAAAAAAAAAAAAAAAAATTAGCATCGGGGCGCGTATACTATTAGTGACAAAACAATAGTGTTAAAAAACATCACGACACTATAAATATAGTATTAGTGATATAATTGTGAAAGACGTAATGTTAGTAGTGCCCTAGGACCATTAGCACATGTTGTGCGTTTTATTATCTTTTGAGCATGTAATTGAATGGTTAATTTTGCTTTTGATTATCAAATGTGTGATTTGATAGTAAAACTCATTAGCTTATGTAATTACTATTCTAGAAGTCCCTAGTTTTATGTAATGCTTAATTACTATGAAATAAAACCAGTATGATTGTTGATTGATGATCTTATTTTACTGATCATGTGTAATGAATACAAATCATATCATAGATGCAATATATAGGGATACATTGTATTGGACGTGATCCGTCAGAGAAGTAATACTTTATGGTCTTAAGTCATAAGTATTACTTTCTCAATACTATTTTAGAATCCTTAGACCTTATGTCTTCATTGATTCTAGTATGAATGGAGCCACGTTTTGACTCGGTTGGGACGTTACTTGTAACAGAGTAATCAATACAGTGATGATCGGATGTAGTGTCCTATCATAGCTTGAATGTGAGAGACATTGTAAGGAATTTGTCCCTCTCTATTATTGAGAGAGATATCCATGGGCCCCTCGATAGGGAAAAGACTGTTTAAATGCATGGCCGTGCTCAAATGTATTTGATAAAGTGGTTATCAAATGCTATTTGTCAAAGCAGTCTACACGGAGATCGAGCATAAATACAATTAAGCTTAATAAGGGTGACGACCACCATGCCTTATGCTTAATTAGGATATCGCGAGACAAAGGGATTAAATAGCGGATTGACATTAGGTTCCGTTGTAAATTCATTCACTTTGGGTAGTCACAATGCCCTGCTAGGGGCCGCTTGTGACTTATGAACTCACACTAATACTATGTGTGTTTTCATTGCCATTGTGATATGAACCTACAGGGTCACACGCATAGACGAGCTAACGAGCTTCATGTACAGATTCAATGAATCCAGAAAGTGTCTAGTTTCATTGTATCTGACATTTGTCTTTCTGAAAATAATAAAGTGTTTATTACTCGAATTAGAGATAGGGGCAAGTTTGGTATTTTACCTATAGCTGAGATTACGTGGGAGTTATTATCCGATAAGGACTCTCACTACCAGTGAAAGTCTAGGGAACGTGGGATTCTGAGACTCCCACTGCCGAGAGAAGTTGAGTAGAGGTGGGAGTTGTTCTACTAACAAACTCTCACACTCTATATAACATCTCTTAGCCGAAACCTAGAAGGTTAATGCTTTTTCGGCCGAAATACCTTAGTATCCGAGAAAAGAGTTTTACTGCCTCTCCCTTTTCTCTCGATTCCCGAAACCCGAGAAAGGCGAAGAGCTAGCAATCGCTGCCCGTTTAAAGTCAGCGTGGATACCGGTAGAGGGACATTCGCAAAGGGAATTCCGTTGGTGGCGATTAGCATCCAAGAAACGTCATCCTCCATTCAAGTAGCTTCTTGAATCCAAGAAACGTAAGTTCTTTATTGTTGTTTTCGAATTGTTTCATATGAGCGGATCCTCGGGGAGGATCCATGGGTGTTGGAGCGAGTTTCCGCCCATGAATCCCTTCAGTGGTATCAGAGCCTTGCTCATACGACTCAAATCCGATAATGTTTTTCAGACAATAACACTATCAATTCCAATTTGATATGTGTATGTTTGAAAACAGGAAAAATCGTTTCTTTGATCATGAAAGATGCATAAACTATTTAAATGTGTTTAAAGAATGTATATTTTGATTAATATATGTGATATATGCATAAATTGCTCTCGGTTTAATCATGTTTATACGGTTATATGAACTGTTATGATATAAACTGTTTTCGGATTTTGATTATGCATGAACTGCGCAAGCATAATTCAGTTCTGTGTATTTAATTCGATTATTTGGCATAAACTGTTTCTGTGAATATTGATTCTGCATAAACCTTTTCTGTGAATCTGAAATTAATTGATTAAATTCTGTTATTGCGCATAAACTGTCTCTGTTAATCCGATTAACTAATACATAATCCGATTATGTAAGTAAGGCAATTGAAGGGTAAATCTGGGAGGAAAAACTCATTCGATGAGCTGATGTAGAAAAACGCATAAACTGTCTCTGCGTCGCCCCGATTCGTCGTTCCCCCCGAATTAAGACTTTTTGTATATACTCGTTATTGATTTCATTATGATATATGTGATTTTAGCATGGTGAATAGCATGGCCTACTATACCCCTTGTTTTACATATTTTTGTTGTAATTTTATAATACGGCCTGTGAGCTGTTTTAATGTTGTAAAATTGTAATCACCTTCTTAGATTAGCTTTATTGCTTTACATTAAGGCTGGGTATGCCCATGCAACTATGTAACAAGGCTGGTGGATGCTGGATCGAAGACTCTATCCATGAGATGGATACTGACTTAGATTGACCATTGGCTCCCACAAGGCTCGTGGGAGTCATCATAGGATTAGGCCATGCTATCTCACGTTTAATTATTATTCTTTATATACTGCATGAGATGCTTGTATGAATGTATTACGCTTTTTATCGTCTTATTCAAACCGAACGTTTTAACTAAGTCTTAAAATGCCTACCATACTCTAAGCACTCAATGAGCTTGGATCATCATTTTGTCTGTTTGCCAAAGCAACAGACAAGTGGTTATCTAAGCAAAGAGAGATGGGAAAATAGTGATTTCCATAAGCTTAGACATGGTTCAACTTAGCTAGGCCATCAAAATAGTTTTGGGCCTAGGGCATAAAATGGGAAAAAGCCGGGACATATAGATGTCATTCCCATTAGATGATTTTACTTTAATTGTGGGTGTTAAGCCAAAGCTTTCCTATAACTATTGTAAAATGTTTTTCCCCACTATTATCAAGTGTTGAAATTGTGGAAAATGTTTTTGCTCAAAAACTAATAACTTTGCAATTAACTTAATGTAGATAATGGCAACCAATACATCACACAATTCATTGCGATCCGTCCCTGAGAAGGAAAACCTAAGCGGGACCAATTTTCTTGATTGGGCCGAAAGCAACTTAAGGATTGTCCTTAGCGAGAAAGAAAGTCATGACGTTCTTGATACGGACATTCTCGAACGACCCTGCAAATAACGCCCTAGAGCTGAAAGAGATACTTGGAAGAAGCATTTCGATGACTCTAACGATGTGACTTGTCTCATGTTAGTCACAATGAGCATTGACCTTCAAAAAGCAGGTTTGAAGGAGTTGAGGCTTTCCAGATGATGGGCCAGCTCAAGGAAATGTTCCAAGAGCAAGCTCGTCATGAAAGATTCCTCACAACTAAAGCGTTAAATAGTTGCAAAATGGCCCCCTGCACCTCTGTAAGTGCACATGTTACGAAGATGAAGGGCTATTTTGACCAACTTGAGAAACTCGGGGCTCCCGTAAGTCATGACATGGCCACGAGATATGATCTTGGGCTCACTCCCACCGGAGTATGACCAATTCATTATGAACTTCAACATGCATGCCATGGAGAAGACCATACATGAAATACACGGGATGCTCAAGCGAGTGAATCGAACATTAAGAAGACTCTCGAAGTCTTAATGGTTTAAAAAGGGAATTTCAAGAAGAAAGGAAAGAGAAAGCCCATGGCTAAGAGAGGCAAAGGCAAAGGCAATGACAAGCCCAAGCCCCGACCCAAAGCCAAGGCACCAAAAGAGGAGTTTGCTTCCATTGCAATGAACCAGGTCATTGGAAAGCAGGCTACAAGCTCTATTTGGGAAAGAGAAAAAAAAGGGAAAGGCCGGTTTGATTGTCTCTCCGGTATTTATGTTATTGAAATTAACATGTCTGCTCCTACTTCATGGGTATTAGATACCGGTTGTGGATCTCACATTTGTGCAAATGTGCGGGGGTTCAAAAGGAGTAGATCAGCGGCAAAAGGAGAAGTGGACCTCGGGAGTAGCCAACGGAGCAAGAGTTGTTGTTGTAGCTACTGGGACATTTAATTTAGTTTTGCCAAGTGGCCTTATTATAGAACTGGATAATTGTTTGTATGTTCCAATTTTGAGTAGGAATATTATTTCAGTTTCTTGTTTGGATATTGAAGGTTTTGAAATTAATATTTTGAATAAGATTTGCACCATTCATAAAGATCGTATCTTTTATGGAGATACCTCTTTGATGAATGGGCTTTATATTCTTAACCTCGATAATTCCAATAAAAGGCCCATCTATAACATTAATACTAAAAGTTTTAAATCAAATGAATTAAACCAGGCCTACTTTTGGCACTGTCGTTTGGGCCACATAAATGAGAAATGCATATCAAAGCTCCATTCAGATGGAATTTTGACATCATTTGACTTAGAGTCTTATGATTCTTGCTTGTTAGGCAAAATGACTAAAGCTCCCTTTACTGGACAAAGTAAGAGAGCTTCTGGTTTATTGGGCCTCATACATACAGATGTTTGTGGACCAATAAACACTAGTGCTAGAGGAGGGTTTCAGTACTTCATCACATTCACATATGATTTCGGTAGATATGGCTACGTCTATCTAATGAAACATAAATCGAGAATCTTTTGGAAGATTCAAAGAATTTCAAAATGAAGTACAAAATCAACTTGGTAAAAGTATTAAGATACTTCGATCGGATCGAGGTGGCAAATACCTTAACCAAGAGTTTGACGAACATCTTAGTGGTTGTGGAATTGTTTCACAATTAACTCCTCCCTGCACACCACAATGGAATGGCGTGTCGAACGGAGGAATCGCACTTTATTAGATATGGTTCGATCTATGATGAGTCAAACAAGTCTTCCAATTTCCTTTTGGGGCTACGCCCTAGAAAGCTACTTTGCATTTATATTAAATAGAATTCCTTCTAAAGCGGTTGAGAAAACTCCATATGAGATATGGGATCGGGAAAGCGACCTAGTTTGTCATTTCTCAAAATTTGGGGATGCGAGACGTATGTAAAAGCGCTTGTTATCCGATAAACTCGCCCTCTAAATCGACAAGTGTTTGTTTGTGGGATATCCTAAAGAAACTAAAGGATATTACTTCTATCTTCCATCAGAGAACAAAGTGTTTGTTGCTCGTAATGGTTTATTCCTTGAAAGGAAATTTATTCCAAAGAGGATAGTGGGAGTAAGATCCATCTTGAGGAAATTCAAGATCCCCAAACAACATCTGAACCAACTTTAGAAGTTCAAGCAAGCTCACGTGTTGATACTGAGCTTCAATCTTTGACACAAGGCCCAAGGAGGTCGAGTCGGGTACATCAACAGCCTGAGAGATATGGATTTCTCGTGACTGAAGTGTGTTGATCCAACAAATCCTAGCAAAGTGTGTAAGCTTCAAAGGTCCATTTATGGATTGAAGCAAGCATCTCGAAGCTGGAATCGTCGCTTTGATGAACGTATTAAAGAATTCGGTTTCATAAAAAACGAAGACGAGCCTTGTGTTTATAAGAAAGTAACTAATAATGCAGTAGTGTTCCTTGTGCTTTATGTGGACGACATCTTACTGATTGGAAATGACATCCCCACATTACAAAGCATAAAAGCTTGGTTGGGGAAGTGCTTTTCCATGAAAGACTTAGGTGAGGCCACATACATTTTGGGTATAAGAATCTATAGAGATAGATCTAACAAAATGATTGGCTCTGAGCGAGTAGATACATTGACAAGGTACTCGAAAGCGGTTCGGTTTGCAAGACTCCAAAAAGGGATTCTTGCCCATGTCACATGGCGTTAAACTCAGCAGAACTCAAGGACCTTCCACAAGGGAGGACCAAGAGCGCATGAGTAAGATCTCATATGCTTCGGCCATTGGGTCTATTATGTACGCCATGATATGTACTCGCCCGGATGTCTCATTTGCTTTAAGTATGACTAGCAGATATCAATCTGACCCTGGTGAGTCACATTGGACTGCAGTCAAGATGCAATATATAGGGATACATTGTATCATCAAAATGCTTAATTACTATGAAATAAAACCAGTATGATTGTTCATTGATGATCTTATTTTACTGATCATGTGTAATGAATACAAATCATATCATAGATGCAATATATAGGGATACATTGTATTGGACGTGATCCGTCAGAGAAGTAATACTTTATGGTCTTAAGTCGTAAGTATTACTTTCTCAATACTATTTTAGAATCCTTAGACCTTATGTCTTCATTGATTCTAGTATGAATGGAGCCACGTTTTGACTCAGTTGGACGTTACTTGTAACAGAGTAATCAATACGAGTGATGATCGGATGTAGTGTCCTATCATAGCTTGAATGTGAGAGACATTGTAAGGAATTTGTCCCTCTCTATTATTAGAGAGAGATATCCATGGGCCCCTCGATAGGGAAAGACTGTTTAAATGCATGGCCAGTGCTCAAATGTATTTGATAAAGTGGTTATCAAATGCTATTTGTCAAAGCAGATCTACCTAGAGATCGAGCATAAATACAATTAAGCTTAATAAGGGTGACGACCACCATGCCTTATGCTTAATTAGGATATCGCGAGACAAAGGGATTAAATAGCGGATTGACATTAGGTTCCGTTGTAAATTCATTCACTTTGGGTAGTCACAATGCCCTGCTAGGGGCCGCTTGTGACTTATGAACTCACACTAATACTATGTGTGTTTTCATTGCCATTGTGATATGAACCTACTGGGGTCACACGCATAGGCAGAGCTAACGAGCTTCATGTGCAGATTCAATGAATCCAGAAAGTGTCTAGTTTCATTGTATCTGACATTTGTCTTTCTGAAAATAATAAAGTGTTTATTACTCGAATTAGAGATAGGGGCAAGTTTGGTATTTTACCTATAGCTGGGATTACGTGGGAGTTATTATCCGATAAGGACTCTCACTACCAGCGAAAGTCTAGGGAACGTGGGATTTTGAGACTCCCACTGCCGAGAGAAGTTGAGTAGATGTGGGAGTTGTTCTACTAACAAACTCTCACACTCTATATAACATCTCTTAGCCGAAACCTAGAAGGTTAATGCTTTTCAGCCGAAATACCTTAGTATCCAGAAAAGAGTTTTCTGCCTCTCCCTTTTCTCTCTGATTCCCGAAACCCAGAAAGACGAAGAGCTAGCAATCGCTGCCCGTTTCGTCGCGTGGATACCGGTAGAGGGACATTCCGCAAAGGGAATTCCGTTTGTGGCAGATTAGCATCCAAGAAACGTCATCCTCCATTCAAGAAGTAGCTTCTTGAATCCAAGAAACGTAAGTTCTTTATTGATGTTTTCGAATTGTTTCATATGAGCGGATCCTTCAGGGGAGGATCCATGGGTGTTTGGAACGAGTTTCCGCCCATGAATCCCTTCACGTAAATCATCACCATTACCATACAACAGTGACAAACATGTAAGTTGTCACAATTAGTACCTACAATTAGTGAGAACAAAATATTTTGTCACAATAAGCCTCTTATTTGTGACTAAATTGTATATGGTCACAAAAAAGTCATCACTGAATGTCTTCACTCTTGTAGTGACTCCAAAGCAAAGTACTAACAACCCCCAACTATTAACCTGTTAGGCATTGCCAATGAAATCATGGGTCCAGTTATATAACCCCAGAACAGTAGGGCCAGTGATTTAAGGATACACCCCATTTTAGACTATTAATAGCCCTAACTTTTAACCCAGTTAGAGAAGGGCCAGATGTACAATATGTATCAGATACAGTACAGGACCATAACACAGATCAGAAATCAAACTTCGAGACATATCCTGCAATAGAGTCGTTCATAACAAGAGCTCTAGATTGGGGCGACACAACCAACAATAGCCAAGGAGATGACATCAAATATACGACGTAAATCATATAATAAATCAACAAAAATCAACAATTACAAATATGGGCAGTCATAATAACAATTCAATTACAGAACAATAAATGAACAATCGATCACATAGAAATGCAAACAGTTCAACACATCATCCATTTTATGCAATTGAAAACATTAATAAACCTTTCATACACAATTCAATATCTTTAAAATACTGATTTCCTCCTTTTAGGACAGAAAACAACAAGGGGAAGATCCTTACCTCAAAAGCTTAACAAAACTCTGAAGAACACAACGACTTCTAGAGTCCCAGAAAATCCAGCCACCTTCCCGACACTATAACTTTCTGTACAAACCTCGAAAACTCAACTCGTCAGCGCCCACTCGTAGCTATTTCAATTCTCTACAAAATCAATATATTGTGCACCTAAATCCAACACTGTTTGCCCCTCCGATTTCTCAATCTCCCACAGACTATCAACTTGCCAGCTTTTCTCTTCTCTCCTCTTATTCTTTCTTTTTCTTTCCTTTTTCTTTGTAACCTCCCTACTAAAAATCCTGCATTAACTCCGCAATCAACTCCCATAACTCCCTCTTCCAAAAACCATCCCTCAACTTCCTATAACCATACTCAAGTCCCTCGACTAACCAACAATCCACTACGCCCCTCAACTAAAACCCCAAATGTAACACATAAACATGTTTAAACATATAATTGACACCAAATAATAAACACGTCATATAGACACGTAAGTAGAAAAGTCTCGGGTATCACAGAGTTCAACGAAGGTGACAGTTCGTCGCAATCTGGACTATTACTGTCTGATCTACAAAAACCAGAAACCTTAGAGCCAAAGAAACTTTTGTTTTTTATTTCTTGGGGTTGGGGAGTAGAATATGTGGTTTAAAAAGTACAAAGGATGGGTTTTTGGTCGGAAAGGTAATAGGATGTTTGCAGTATACCGGCGAGAGGTCAACGACGATAGAAGGAAGACGAGGGTAAAAAGTATTAGGAAAATGGGATTTTCCATAAGTGAAAAAATCTAGTTGACCAAGTCCACCAATTTATAGAACGGTAAAAAGTAACTCATACGCGGTCATTTAATGGCCATGTGGATGTCGTACGATTGGCAGAAAATGAAATGATTTCCTTTAGGGCCTAAAAATGGGTTTTGTTCAAGTGCAATGTTCGGGAAAAATGCTCGCGATATGACTTCGGGCTTTGGGAAGTAGTTTCTCAGGAAACATTCTCCCGAAGGACATTTCCCCGAAGAGGCTTTACCCAATGAAGCCTTCCCTAAGGAAATATTTTTCCAGAGACTGGCTCTTAAAGATTGTATTCTAGATCTTTTGCCTCTTAAACTTTCTACTAAAGATCTCATGTTCAGGTATATTTACGTGGTGTCTTGGAGGCTTATGATGGGTTCCAACCCAAGAACTATGTATGCCCCGGGTGATTAATAGCCCGAGTAGGCCAAGATTCAGACGTGTCCAGTCTATGCTGAATAAGTCCATCATGTTTCGGTCTACTTACAAAGTTGTTGAATCAATATGGGATTATGTTTCCTAATCCTCTTCGGATCAAAATGCTTAGTACTAATCAAATTGGTAATTGTTATATTCTTGGGACATTGCCTCTTATAAATATCATGTATATTTAATGTATTCGACATCTCATAATTGCCTTCCGTTGATGGAGCCTTTTACTCTACGTATTCTATCTCCCAAATAAGGTAATTTAAGCATCGGGGAATGGTTGGAATCTTTCCCACCACCTTTGATCGTGTTCTTTCTTTCAGGCTGAATTCCTTCATTTGTTGAACTGTTGGCCGGAGTTAGTTTGCGGCACAGAGAAGATGGACTCTTTGTCCAGGAAGCATTACAGACAAAAAGCGAGAATACATTTAGGAATAAGCTTAAGATGGAATAAACTAACTAATCTTATGGAACAAGCAAAGTTGACATAATCATACACTGTTACAATAAAGGACATGCGGAGAATGATGATGACAAACTTTGCAAAAAATCGATTTTAATACATAGTACATGTTTGGTTAATGAGAGATTTAACTAACTGGTCTGCGATTAAGTATATATTTTCTCGATTACATTAGTGAATTATCTCATGAACTTCAGTTACTAGCTAATTATATATTATGGGAGTTGAAATAAGACAAAATGAGTATAACAGTAAATTGAAATGTGAACAACCAAATCAGATTCAAATCTAAATTAATTGAGGAGAAGAATGAGATTCTTATGGTTGACAAAATGATTAAGTACAAGGATGCAGCTGACAAGAAAACGAATAACCTTATAAAACCCAAACAAATGTTGAAGCATATTCAACTAACAAAAATGCATTAAAAACAGATTAAAAAAAAATCTTGAAATGCAAACAAAGAAACCATTGAGCTAAAACATGTGCTGATATTTTGCCATGGAAAGTCCATTGAGAGTGGCCTAATTAAGATCTCCAAGACTTCAATATAATCATATCCACCTGATTTCATTTCCCTGAAAAGACAACAAATTTAATATAGTGATAAACAAGAGTTGTTAAGAAGTATATATATGGAGCTAAGATTTAGAAAAAGAAAAAAAAAAACCTGCTAAAACAAAAATTGATCACAATTTCTTGGATAAATTAGAGTTGTTGTGAGCTTGGAGGAACTGAGGGTGATGGGTGGATAGATAGCATCCTGGGCTCGTCTTCACCATGAATTCGTGCTGGAATCTGAAAATTTGAGCCAAAATGGATACCATATAATGAAGATTGGTGATTAGGCTGTGCATTTTGATGATACACAGAAGGGAATTGTCTTTGATTCCAAGAAGAAACAAAATTTGAATAATTGGACTGAAGGGGTTCCCTCTGAGAAAATGCTGATGAGTTTTGACTATAAAATAGCTGTTGTGGCATTGAATTTGGGTTGAAAATGTACCCAACATTATTATGCCTTTTTTCATCTTCTCCGCCTCCATTCCATTCCTCAGTTTTCGCGTAATTCGCCTCAAATGTTACCGGATTTGCGATGTGATTCAAATTCTGATCTTGCAAGGTCTGAAGTGAAAGTCCAAGATCTCCAGTTTGAATTCCCATTCTTGAAATTATATCATGTGGGTAGTTTTGTAAATTCATTAAAGAATTATCTGATGAACTCATAGGGAAAAAATGATTTCATAGATTCTTCAATAGATTGTGTCTCAGCTGGTGATGCCATAACCAAAGAATTATTACCTCTTAGGTGACTTTGTAGCTGAGCCTGGCTACATGGATCCATTTCATCGGTTTCTTGTGATTCATGAGAGAGTTTATCAATGGCATTTTTGGCTTTCTTCATGAGCCAATCAACAGCCTTACTAGGACGGTCACAACCTAATCGGTCCTGAACGTCGTAGAATTGAATAGCAGTGTTAGCAGAAAGCCTAACTCTCCGGTCCCTCGGCCCCTTTGCCGTGAAGACCTTGCTGTGGCGATCTTTTCTGCCGGTGGCTTTAATAATATGACCTCCATGGACTTGAACTATTTCTCCATCTCCTCCTGCACCACCAGCTCCCTTCATCGTCCCGGTTCTTGATAACGCTTTTGCATATTCCGTAGCACTTTGCTCCCTCCCTGATTTATTTCTAGATGAACTAATATTTTGTTGTTGCTGAAGAAGAAGTTTCAGATGCTGATTGTATAGGCTTTGGCTTTCTTCTTTTGACGGAAACTGCTTATGGTCATCCTCTTCTTGATTATAATTCCACTGGAAATCCAGATTCAAACCAATGTTTTTCTCCAAAACCCTTTTCTTGTTTAGAGCTTCTTGATTCTGACTCTGATGATTATCCCAAAAAATCCAGCAAGCGAAATCTGTAGATCCCAAAGGCCAATGAAACTTCTCTATCTGAAATCTGTACTGAACACATACAGACAAAAAAGACAATAAATTTTTATGACAAAAAAACCTTTGGATAATACCCAAATCACTTGTTCATAACCTAAAAAAACAATATTTGCTACAAATGAAATGTACAAAACCTAGACTTCAATTATTTTGTGTTAACAATGAGTTTTAAAGAAATTTGGAAGCAAATTTGTTTCGTGGGATTTCAGGGGTGTGTTGTACTTTGGTTGATGAAGAGAGAACAAAAATGAATGGAACAGTAGATTTAAGAGAAAGATGGTAGTAGTACCATTGGCCTGACTGATGCCTTTAATGCTTTAGTAAACAGTAAAAGCTCTTTTTTATTTTGTATTTTGTATTTTGTTTGCTAAGTAAGAGTGAAAGCTCTTTGTCCACAGAGAAAATCAAAGATAGTTTCCCATCTTGGGTCCACAAGAAATCAATGTAAAATCGGATTATTATAATCCAACAAACTATGGGAATCGGGTAGCCCAAGTCGTAAGGCTACCCGAACATGGGGCGGAGGTCCCGTGTTCGATTCCTATATCTCCCATAATGGGGCAAATAATTTCTCCTCCTTATGAGGCTTATCTTCCCTCTCAGGGCGTAGACGTCTTCAATCTTCCCTATCTAGGATACTCTCCGCTCTTCCCCTTCGGAGCAATCGCCTTCGGACGCTCAAAAAAAAATAATCCAACAAACTAACCCGAACTGAAAAAGTAGAAAGTAATCTTTAAAACAAAAGATTGGAGGCAAGATAGTAGTTCAATTACTAAATATAGTCGACCAAACTGGAAATTCTAAAATTCGCCACTTATCCAAAACCACCCAGTCCTTCTCTAATCTCCTTTATAATACTTCCTCCATTCCTAAATATAAGACTCTTTAGACAATGTGAGAAAATTAAGGAAGTTGTCTATTTCACCTAAACTTCCAATATTATCCCCCACCCTCCCTCTCTCTCACTTCTTTGTCATAAAGAAAGGAAAATATTGAGGGTATAATTGGAATAAATTGTTAACAATTAATAAAACAACCTTAAACGACAATTAATTTGGATACCTAGATATCTCCTAAACGACAATTACTAGGGAATGGAGGGAGTACAGTAGAATCCACTCAAAAAGTGAAAAGGGAAAGGAAGAGAATCCACTTTAATCGCGTTACATTTTTTTGTCTTATTTTTTCGTTTTATTTGTAAATAATTGTCATCTTTATACGTGGTTTCACAATTTTTGTAAGTTATAGATTTTTTAAAAGAAAAAACTAACATTTGGCGATTTATTATTAGTGAAGAATAAGATAAAATACAAGAATGACGGTTTGAATCATAGGTGATACTCCTTGTAACACTAATTATGAAAAATTCATTTATATATCATAACTTAAATAAGATAAACTTTAAGTATAAACAAAAATTTAATAAGAAATGTTATAGGGACTGTTATAAAATTGTAACGGGAAACCAGAAGATTGGTCCGTCATAAGAGGTGGTCTGAAATGCCCAGCCCTAGAATAGAGTTCTTTCTAATAATATAAAAAACAAATACCAAAAAACATGTGCAGTTAACTAGTGATTTGTCTAACTAATGAGGTTAATTCTAATATGTATTATGGTTCAATGAACTATTTGGTAAAGATTCATCCAAATAATAAGAGAGATAATATTTTTAATTTTATGAATTAATTTGCACCACATTTTCATTGTACTATGGTCCAAATTAGAATTTTCCAACTTATAATGAGATCTTTGGGTTGATTTTGATTGTTCTCAAACGGCAGTAGGTTTCCATTGGAATTGCTTTGTTGCCAGTTTTTTTGAGATAGGAAATCTTATCCCTTCACCCCCCAAAATCTCTATAAACTGCAGGATTCTTCACTCCAATTCCTCACATCAACAAACCCTTCATACCATTCAAATCCTTCAACTTATTTCTTCTAAAATAATACCCCTTATTCCCTCACACAATTTTGTCTACAAAAATTGGCACTTGAATGTCCGATGAAATTGTATTTACATTTCAAACACAATGTAGTGTACGAAGGCGGTGGTTTTGCACATTTCACAGAACCCAGTGAAAGAAGTATGGAGTTAATTAAAAAAGTTTCATTTGGACAACTTTGCCAACGAATATGTCGGCGCATAGGAGTCGATTTTTCAAGTTTAAATGTTCGTCTAATAATGATTCGTCCTTTTTTCATGCCGACCTACTGCATTGTGATGCATGATGTTGTAAATCTCTCCGACTACAAAGATCTTGAGAGTTTGTAGGGAATCCAAACAGATTTCAAAATACAAGGGATTAATGTCGGTGCTTTGTTAGAACATGTGCAGAGACAGGTAGATAGTTTTGTAATCCCAACCACCGCATTTTCTGAACAATCACAACATGGTCCGAAATTTTATTTTCCGGACTCAAATACCGTACCAAGTATGCCCCCACCGTCCAGTAATGAGACTTCATTTTACGAACCCACCATTCCGAATGTTACACTTTTGGCATTTTTCGATACCCCAACAATACACAATGATAACTCGGTAATGGATTCGTTGGGTCCGACATCTGACGTTGACGGTGTTCCGGAAACGGAAGACGACGAGGGTGATGATAGTGCCGGTGACCACGAGGATGATGGGGTCGAAGGAAGAGCTTGATACTGAAGATATTGTTGTCCCCGAAAATCTCCATGAACTCCCCCAAGTGATGATGGGACAGTCGAAGAGACTGAACCTACAACTACTACCTCCGTTCTACCGGAATGGAACATGTCATCATATGCTAATTATGCTAATTTTGCATGTTGGAACGATATGGGTACCATGGAACCTGTTCCTGAACCGACTTACATGAACAAACCCATTAAACAATGGAATCCCAATTTCCTTGAATTATGTTTGGGGATGCAGTTTAAGGATAAGCGGGAGGCAATGTTAGCAGTTAACATATGGCATGACTCTGTTGCCTTGAGGGAGTGGAAATGAGACCGGAGTAACAAACAATGGTTCAGCGGGGTGGGCAGAAACTCAACAGTCATAAGCCGATGCAGTTGGTATGTTCGTGTCAACCATAGCAGAGTGGATGGTAGGTGGAAGGTTACTAGACTAACCGATTTTGTCATGCGTTATTATTCACACAATCAAGCTCAATTGATTGATCCTAACTCCATAGCACTACTGCTAACAACCCCAATCATTATTACCCGTTACGGACCACGTTTCATGGGTCCGGGTATTATCATTCTTGTTCGTTAAGGCTACATATTTATAGGTACATTCATGTTGTATCCTCGCTCACCCTTGTGAACTCCACAATTCCTGTTAGCAGCCCCAAACTTTTACCCATTAGGAAAGACCATGGACACGACCATCACATACCATATTATAGCATATCACGTCATCGAGTGCACCCGCGCATCAGCGGAACATGAAAATGAGGAATATATCTTGTTATAGAATATTTTACAGCCAAGAACTCAAGATTGAGATTGAGATTTCAACTAACAAATTCTCCGAATATCATACCACATACACATAATCAAATACAAACGCGAGAACATAGAACAATAATTTGATTCATGCAATACATATTTCACAACGCTTCATCCTTTTTAATGCAATAGAAAACAATAAAGAAATTTGTTTCATCACATATTCAAACATGACTTATTTTCTGGAAAAAAAACAAATGCTTTTGATAGTAAAACACAATAGTGTAAGAATCATACCTTGATTACTTAGCAAAAACTTCAAATAATAATCTTAAACTTTTTTTCCCAAAATTTCCACCCCTTCACTCTGAAATTGATATCTCTTAATCTAACTGTTAGCATCCAATATCCACGGGTTAGAATCATGTCTTAAAATTCTTCTAACTATGGTTAATATTTGGGAATGATCAGGGAACGCTTTCTATTTCTGCAAAAGGTTTTCTCTAACAATGTAGAATTTTTCCAGAATATCGGTTCTCTTTTATTTTCTATATTTTCTTCCTTCTTTTTCTCTCTTTCCTTTTTATAATGTTTCTCCATATTTTTCCCAAGTGTTGTGCCTTTACATCTCATGTGTTGCAAAGTTTTCTTTCATTTCGCACCCTTTCATAATCTCCTAACTTAACTACCAACTAACAAACTCTTTAACTTAGCATATAGGTCCTCTAACTTCTCATCATTTCTACTATGCCCCTAAGACTAATCAAATAAACATTTAAGAATATAAAACAATAAAATTATCTATGCAAAGGTTACGGGTATCACGTCACTTCCCCCATTACAAAAGTTTCATTGTCAAAACTTGCTCACCTCAAACTTGGAAAAGTTGGGGATATCTTTACCTAGCTTCCTCTTCTAGTTCCCAAATCGCCTCACGTTCGGTGTGATTTTACCACTGAAGTTTCACATGCGGTATCTGATGAGGACACATCCTTGAACCTACCAAGTGATCCATTGATTAACATCCAAGGTCCAATGACAAAAGCTAGAAGGGAGGCCATGAACCAAGATTTAACTACATTAATTCAAGAGGTTCAAGTTAAAGAGGAAGCAAGACAACCTTCAAGCAATTCTACATGTTCAAGACAAGTTCATCTCATCACTCTCACTACAAGAAAACAGTTAAATAGCGACCGAAATTTTCGGTCACAAATTTAACGACGGAATACCGACCGAATAGAAACCGAAAACAAATCGGTCGTTATTCCGTCGCTCATCCGTCGGCCACATCGGTCTCGTTGACCAAATTGAAACGTCGTCGGTTTGTTCACCCTTAACGACCGAATACCGAGCGGATATTAACGACCGTTTATCGGCGGAATATATAACGGCCCGAATACCGAGCGGAAGTTAACGACCGAATACCGACGAAATACATAACGGTGTTTATTTGTATAGTAATAAATGAAGGATACAAAAGCAGCGTCATTTTATTTTCGCTAACGACCGACTACTAAGCGGACTTTAACGACGGATTACTGAGCGGAAAATATACCGAGCGGAATAACGACCGAATAGCGACCGAATAACGACCGAAATTAGGTCGCTATTATTTTTCCAATTCGAGTCGCTATTATTTTTCCCGATTTCCGTTTTTTTTATAAAATAGCGGGGTTTTTAAGGATATATAGAAACATTTTACCTAATAGTAACTAAAATAGGAAAAATACATATACAAAGTCTTAGGTCGGCGAGCAGACGAATCTGCGCTACTCATCGAATGAGTTTTCAGTCCCGATTTATAAAATACCGATATATACTCAAAGCAGAACAATTCAAGTAATACATTTGTGTGTGCATTTATGTGAATCATTAAGTGATGGAGTTAAAATTTTATTAATTGATTATTAATTAACAAATAATTACTAAAATATTCATATTAGTTCGTACTCACATTTAGAACGATGTCGGTTTTCGGATTTATAAGTTTTTACTAAATCCGTCGCTATTCGGTCGCTATTAAGCTAAGGGGCGACCGAATAGCGACGGAATTTGCGAAGGCCGTCGCTATTCGATCGCTATCTTTTTCCCGGATTCCATTTTTTTATAGAATAGCGGGGTTTTTAAGGATATATAGAAACATTTTGCCTATGTTAGTTACTATTAGGTAAAATGTTTCTATATATCCTTAAAAAACCCCCGCTATTTTACAAAAAAACGGAATCCGGGAGAATAATAGCGACCGAATATGCTATGTCGGTCGCTATTCGGTCGCCCTACCCTAACCCTAACCCTAATTCCGTCGCTATTCGGTCGCTATTATTAAATGCCTAAACGACGTCTTTTTGCCATTTCACGGGCTCATTTATTTGAAAACTGGACAAGTGTTTAAGCATGCTAATTGGCGACCGAATAGCGACCGAATTGGCAAATTCGGTCGCTATTATTAAACGCCTAAACGACATCGTTTGCTTTTTCACGGGCTCATTTATTTGAAAAATTGGACAAGTGTTAAGCATGCTAAGTGGCGACCGAATAGCGACGGAATTGGCAAATTCCGTCGCTATTATTAAATGCCTAAGCGACATCGTTTGCTTTCTCGCGGGCTAATTTATTTGAAAAATTGGACAAGTGTTAAGCATGCTAAGTGGCGACCGAATAGCAACCGAATTGGCAAATTCCGTCGCTATTCGGTCGCTATTATTAAATGCCTAAACGACATCGTTTGCTTTTTCGCGGGCTAATTTATTTGAAAAAATTGGACAAGTGTTAAGCATGCTAAGTGGCGTACGAATAGCGACGGAATTGGTAAATTCGTCGCTATTCGGGTCGCTATTATTAAATGCCTAAAGCGACATCGTTTGCTTTTTTGCGGGCTAATTTATTTGAAAAAATTGGACAAGTGTTAAGCATGCTAAGTGGCGATCGAATAGCGACGGAATTGGTAAATTCGTCAGCTATTCGATCGCTATTATTAAATGCCTAAACGACATCGTTTGCTTTTTTCGCGGGCTAATTTATTTGAAAAATTGGACAAGTGTTAAGCATGCTAAGTGGCGACCAAATAGCGACCCGAATTTGCCAATTCCGTCGCTATTATTAAATGTCTAAACGAGCGTCGTTTTGTGCGTTTTTATTTCTATAAATATATCTAAGGCGAGAAGCCTCTCCCTCATTCTTCAATCACGCCCGACCGCGACCTCCACCTTCACCACCACCTCTTCCAGCGATTTCACCCCAAATCCCCTCTCTCCTTCCAGGCGCCACCACCTCAGCACCTCCAAGATATCGCCACCACCTCCGGCACCTCCAAGGCATCGCCACCACCTCCCGATTTCGAGTTGGGTTTTTAGGGTTTAGGTGAGAATCTTGCTTTTTCTAGCTTTTTTTTCTTAACAATTGGAATAAATACATCTATTTTGAGAAGATTCAAACAAAAATGGAGGGGAGGTAGTACTGATTTCTGCTTGGATTTTAATATATGGGTTTTCTATAATTTCTTGCAATTTTTTTTGCCAATTCTCATAATTTTCTTTGTTTTTCAAATGTAGTTTTTTAACATCCAATGTAGTTTTCTTGGTGTATTATTGGTTTTCTTGGTGTATTATTGAAATGTATGCTAATTGTATAATATGTGAGTTTTGATAATTCAAAGTGTGTGAGTGTTGATTGTGAGTTTTGATAATTCAAAGTGTGTGAGTGTTGAAATGTAATGAGAAGTGCACACTTTGATTGTGAGTGTTGTATTGTAAATGAGAAGTGTAAACTTGTGTTTTTGGGTTTATTGATTATTTTTGCTATTTGAGATCTTATTAATACTGTTTCTGATTTGTATTTCTGTGCGTATTGCTGTTTTTTATAATAGGGATTTAATTTAATTTCAAATTTATTTTTTAAAATAAAAAACAATTTAGCGACCGAATATTCGGTCGCTAAATTTTCCGTCGGTATTCGGTCGTTAACCAGTCAAAAGTCAACAATATTGACCATTCGGTCGCTATTCCGTCGGTAAATAGAGACCGATTATTCGGTCGCTAGACTTTCCGTCGGTATTCGGTCGTTATATAGTCAAAGTCAAAAATCAACAATGTTGACCATTCGGTCGGTATTCGGTCGTTATTTACCGACCGACTATTCGGTCGCTAGAATTTCCGTCGGTATTCAGTCGTTAACCAGTCAAAGTCAAAAGTCAACAACGATGACGATTCGGTAGGTATTCGGTCAGTAAATAGCGACCGAAGATTCGGTCGCTATATATTCCGTCGGTATTCGGTCGGTAATTTGCTTAGCGACGAAAAATACACGACCACGTCATTCAGTCGTTAATCAGTCGCTAAACTCAGTTTAGCGACCGATTACCGACGGAAACGGCCGTCACTGTTTCCTTGTTTTCTTGTAGTGTCTTAAGTGTACTACTCACGGCTCAATTCAAGAAAGTGGCTAGAGTGCATTTTTAGAAATTTAGTCAATTAAAGTCTATCATAGACTTTAATTATTTTCCATCTTTTTTTCCTTTATTATTATTCTAAGTATAGCTATAATAAAGGACACGTGGTCCATTAGTTATTTAGTTTATAACAAGTACTAGTTTACGTTCATTTACTATACTTGGGTTTGCTTGGTTTTAGTCCAATTATGACTATTTTTGTATGCCTTAGCCGAAATTCCTTCTTCTCTATTTAAGATAGATTTCGACCTCATTACTAACTAGACTTGATATAATATACTGTGAGGTTATTCCTTAAATCATTTGTGCTTTAATTTCTTTTAGAACTTCTTTCATTGTTATTGTATCAACTAGTTAGTTCCCTTATTGTGGTGTTTCGTCCTCCATTTAGAATTCTTCTGCCATGTTTGATTGATGACCATACTGTCTTGAGGTCTTATGTGTCAAATTCTCTTAAACTCCTTCTGCTAGGGTTGCTAGGTGCTCATGCTGCTTAGAGGTCTTAGTGTAGGTATTCACGTGAACTAGTTCAGGAAAAGAAATAAAACTATGTTACCCGTTAGGAAAGGCCATGGACGCGAGCCATCACATATCATATTATAGCATATCACTTTATCGCGTGCACCCGGGCATCAACGGAGCATGAAAAGAAGGATTGTATCTTGCTATAAAATATTTCACAGCTAAGAACTCAAGATTGGGAATTCCACCAACACATTCTCAAAATATCATACCACATACACATAATCAAATACAAACGCAAGAACATGTAATAATCAAATGATTCATGTGATTCATATTTCACAACGCTTCATCTGTTTGTGATGCATTAGAAAACAATGAAGAAATCCATTTAAGCACATATTCAAAAACATTACTTATTTTCTGGAAAACTCATGATTTCTATAAGAAAACACAACAGTGTAAGAACCTTACCTTGATTACTTCGAAAAAACTTCAAATGATAATCTTAAACTCTTTTTTCCAAAATTTCTAGACCTTCACTCTAAAATTTATATCTCGTAATCTAGCCGTTAGAATTCAATCTCCACCGTCCGAATCAATTCTTATAAGTCTTCTAACTATAGTTAAAATTTGAGAATGATCGGAGAACGTTTTCTAAGTGTGCAAAATGTTTTTCTCTACTTGCGCAGAATTTTTCAGAATTTCGGTTCTCTCTTATTTTCTATCTTTTCTTCCTTATTCTTTCTCTTTTTCCTTTTTAGGGCAAGACTACACAAGTAAAGTTGATCACAACGGCTATAGTTTTGGCATGGATTTGACAGCTTTGGTAGACCGGTACTAGACAGTAGGTCAACCGAGGTGCCTTAAAAGTAAGGATAAAAAGGTCCTCTGTCTTCATCTTGGTCGACCGCATGATGGGGTCCGTTCTTCCAAAGCATAGTTCGGTCGACCTAACTATAGTAAGGTCGTCCAAGAGAATATAACCATTTGAGCATTGGAACATTCAAAATCTGACTAAGGACAAAAACAACATCGGTCGACCTAACAATAAATGTCGGTGGCTAAGCCTAGGTCGACCGGAAGGCAGTCTTAAAGTAGTTTTTCCACTTAGTCAAGTTTCTAGTGTTCTCAAGCACACACCTAAGTGTTTTGTAAAGATATAAAAACACATTTTAAAGTACTTAGGCATTGAGCAACACTTAACAAAGTTTTCAAAAACCATTTCAAATAAATTGAACAATGTAAAACATGACAAAACATAAAATTTCTAACATCACACCATCCTAGGCTGAGAATCAAATTAACACAACACAAAAAGAGTCTTACCTACAATCGGTGTGTCAGATATCGAAATATACTCAACTTCTGTCTGTGCAAGTTTGCTTACAATCGTAAAGAAAAGAATGACTGACGGTTGACTCTAAAGTTTATTATATAGAAAGAGTAATTGCAATACTAGCCTCCAACTAATTAATATTATTAACCCTAAACTTAAATGTTTCAAAATTTAACCAGTCTAGTCCAAAATAAGTGACTGAGTTTCGCAGTAATAGCATTCCCCGTGGCTATGGCAACTTTCATTTATGAGCCACAGACAGATATCCTACTGTAGTTTTTATTTATGAATCTGTTATCTTAAATAATGGAAAAGAAATTTCCCTCCGGAACGAAAAGAAGAAAAGGAAAGTCGGGGCAGAAGGTTTGGTAACGCCATAGCTACGGTGAACGTAAAATTTATTATATGAAAATTTAATTTTTTATAAATATTTTAATTTCACTTTTAAAATTTTAAAATTTACTATCTACATAATTCGCTCCCCCATCTTGTAAATTCTAGATTCCCTGAGGTAAGTCACATCAACAATTCTTATTTCTATTTCATCTTCTTTTGAACAGGATTAAAAAAAAATCTAAAAATCAATATTCACTTAATTTAGACTTTAATGTCTATGTTTCTGATTATTAATTATTCTATATATCTATTCAAAAAAAATTATATATTTATTCTATATATAAAATAAACATTTAATTCTATAATAAAGTTTTTTAGAGCGGAAATAGACCTCAATTCATCTTAATCCAAAGTATACTTAAACTTATAATATCACCACTATGGCAAGAGGAATTCAATTTGTCAAGTACTACTTTATTAGCTAAACTTGTTTGATTGCTATCTAAAAGTGACAAATCCCATTTTTGGTATATGATCAATCATTCCAATTTCCATCTAACGCGTACTAAATTAAGGAAGCTCACATAGTCGGGAGAATGATAAACAATAATAAAAAAATGGTCCCTAAAAATAAGTAATAGACAATAAAATTGGAAGATTCTTGATAATTTTATGGTGGGGAAATTAGGTAGCAAATGTAACTAGAGTCCCCCCTCCAAGAGGCCGCAAAAGTTAGCCACTATATTATTGGATTCTCAAGATGATTGGTTTTGCTTGCAACTCCAAAGTACAACTTGAGTGCTTTAAATAAAGTAATGGCGTGAACAACGAAAGATGTGTGCCACTATTCTTTGATAAAGACTTTTGGCATTATTTAATTTTGTTTTTTCAGTACTCATTTGGATACCACAAATTCCACCGCCCTTGAATCCTTTGTCAGACACGCGGATACTTTAAATTGAATTAAATGAACAAAAACCCAAAAAAGAAAAAAAAAAAAAGAAACAATAAAAACTAAAAAAATGTGTCGTTGGAAAAATCTATCCCACCATTTCTTTTCATGACTTTGGTTAAAGACTGCTTTCGTATTCTTCTCTAATTTTTTTCTTCGTTCTGGAAAATGCCTTCTTATTTCCGTATCAATTTTGGGTTAAAATAAAAAATAATGACCATTTTCTGGTGCTTTCTCTGTTCTTTTGTACAATGCATATGATATTTCCACCGGCCATGCTCAGTGGTGAAACCAAAATTCCGACACAGTAGCCAAACTAAAATTAGTTTACTGGTGAACCGTCACATGACATAATAGACAATTACTCTTAACTATTATTATTATAGCAACAACAACAAATCATTTAATCATAAGTAATTGGAGTATTAAGGAAAGAATTATGTGTTATCGCTAACATGAATACTATTCTTTAACTACTATACCAAAAAAAATAATTATATTATGAACTAAACAAGAAAAACATATGCAACTTGAAACTTATAAGAGGCTCTTGAAACCTTTATTCATTTGGTGGAAGAGCTAATTAACAACAACACAACCTATTAAATCCCCAATAATGAGGTGTATGACAGGCATGGATAGGAGAAAGATTTATCATTTGACAATGAGTGTATAAAATGGTTATTCCCAAAATACTATTAAAACAGATTGATTCGAGACTAACCTAACTTTTGGTAATGAGTGCACAAAGTGGTTGCTCATAGTATACCACTAAAACAATACTCCCTTATACCATCGCGTTTGCTATAGAATCATTCACTCAAATCAAAAACACCAAGATACTTATTCAATTTTTAAAAATATAAGTTGCTTTGGACTGAACTGAGGTGTCCATGGCCAATCACAATAATTAATCTCCTTGTCATGAAAGCTTTAAAGTGAATGACTAAACAAAATATGCTTCATTCTCATAAACAAAATTTATAAGTTGCCTTAAATATATCCAAGAATTAAACATCTTGAAAACAATAAAAGTACTAAGGTACCCTTATTAGTAGCATTTTTATTAAGTGAGAAAGATAAATGGCTAACAAATAACCCTCTTTTATATGACCTTCTTTTAATACTCGCAAAGTTTGAGTATTAACTAATTTAAATATATTAATTTAATTAAATTTTCTTAAAGTTATGTAAGAACTATAGCATCATATTTGGGAGCACATTAAAATATAACAATTTAATAACCTCTTACACAAAAGAAGTAGATTTATAATTGACTGATTAGTAATTAATTGTCACGGAAAAATCTTATTCTGAACAAGCAATTTGACACAAACAACAAAAACTTCCTTCCCTCCCAATCCTGCCCAAATGGTAAAAAATTGTTTGTTTGTACACATATTCACATGTTTTTGTTCACATTTACTCACAATTCGACATGTGTATATAGAATGGAAAGAAATGTTTATATAACAAATTTTGAATAGTAAAAACAATTATGAGAACAACATGTATAAAGATAAAGATTTTCCTTACGCCCAAACACCCCTATTTCGGCTCTGATAGATGGGTTTATTTGTTTAAAGATTAGAATTCAGGAATGCAAGTTGGTGGTGGGGAAAGAAAATATTGTCAAGAAGTGGATGAGGGAGAAGGAAGAATGGTGGGATCCATATTGTGAAAAACGTGAACAGAAGGAAGATAGCGCGCATGATCCAAGATGATCTATGTCCATTAACAGCTCTGAAAATTCTGATCATCAGAAAGAGAAAGGGAAATAGCAGATTTGTGTCGTTTCCATGCAATTTATTTATTGACTGAGATTGCAAATACAAATATGCCAACAAGTCGCTTTCCTAATTCCCTTCCCACAACTTGCATAATGCCATAACACCTCAGCTCTCCTAATTATAATTTACTTTCTTCTCTGCTATCCTGTGTATATATTTATAATACAAAACTTTTTTTCATTTTCAACCAATCACAATCTTTCATAATCTCAGGTGTAATTTTCTGGATTTTTTGTTTCTTAATTAGTTTTAAAAATATAGTTAGTTGAAATATTTTTTTATTAAATTAATGATATAACTTGACATCTTTGACATATTCAAATAAAATTCTTAATTTTAATATTTGAAAATTTTTTTTTCCAATTCTATTTTGTTTATTCTCTTTTCAATATTATTCAAGATCTCACATTGAAAGTTTAAGAAGTTTTTTAAATTTGACAACATTATAAATAAAGAGGTTGAGAGTGGTCTTTAGTCCAATAAATGGAGAGACAAATTCAATTTTCTTTTCAATTTTTTCATTCAAATAGTTAATTTTTTTTTTTTTTTTTTAAAAAAAAAAACTTAGTTTACCGAGTCCTTTAGTTTTATATTGAACTCGAACCTACTCACTAAACTTTTTTTCTTTAAAAGAGTAAAAACTTTAAAAATTAACTTTTGTTGATCTAACCATGTGATTTTTTAGAATATGATTAAACTTAGTTGAAATTTTTCGAATGAAGGAGAAGCAAACTTTATTCGATTTTCAGTTTTTTCAATTAAACAATTGTTTTTCATGAAATCTATCCATATTTATATTATACAACCTGTTTTCATTTTGAACCAATCACAAGCCTTCAAAATCCTACGTGTACTTTTCAAGATTTTTTCTTTTCATTAGTTTTAAAAATATGATTGGTTGAAATACATTTTTTATTTATTAAATTAATGATGTATCCATTAAATTTGACATATTTGTCTTACTAAATTTGAATTATATATTTTAATATTTTTAATGATTTTCTATTTTTCTTATTCTATTTTTTCTTTTTTTCAATATTATTGAAGACCCCACATCGAAAGTGTATGAAGATTTTAGAATTTTACAATGTCATAAATAGATGAGTTGAGCATGATTTTTAATTGAATGAATACGTTGAGTTGTTTTTTACTCCATTTAATTGAGTGACAAATTTCATTTTATTTTTCATTTTTTCATTATGACATTCAATTTTTGTCAAAGAAAATTAGTTTATCGAACCATTTAATTTTCTATTGAACCAATAGGCGAGACTGCTCACTAAACTTCTTTTTTTAAAATAGTCAAAACTTAAAAAAATAAAATTTTATTTACGCAAAAACCCTTGCGCGCTGACAGTGCGACAATGGACGAAGGTGCTTGCAAGGGCGAAGCGATACCGCAGTCGGAACTACTTAGACTCGCTCCAGGTATTCCGCTCGAAAGTGAGAGAAGTTGGCTATTTTGAGATATTAAACAGGGCCAATTCAACAAAACGGGGGAAGGATTTCTTTTAGGATCTGTCTGGAGCTCGATCCATTCGATTATTATCATATCATCAACTGAGTTAGAATTTTCCCAATGAATTGGAGAAGCGGACTTTATTTTGCTTTTCGGATGGTTCATATTTGCCTTATTCAAATTAAATTAAATTTTTTAATATTTTAAACATTTTTTAATTTTCCTATTCTAAGCTTTTTTTTAATTTTTTTTTTTCAATATTATTCAAGATCATGCATCGAAAGTGTATAAAGTTTTGGAAATTTGAGGACATTATTAATAACATGTAGTTGGTATGATTTTTTTTAATGAATTGTTGAGTTATTTATTTTCCAGTCTATTAAATTGAGTGACAAATCTAATTTTCATTTTAACCTTTTCATTCCAACACTCAATGTTTTTTCAAAGAAAATTCGTTCACTGATTCATTTAGTTTTCCATTAAACCCGCATGTCAACTGCTCAATAAACGTGTTTCATTAAGAGGGCAAAAACTTCAAGAAATAAAATTTAGTTGACCGAGTCATTTAATTCTTATCGTGTCATTAAATGAATTGAAATTTGCCTAATGAAAGAATATTCTTCACTTATCATAATTGTTTTTGTTGATATTTTGTATATAAATACAAAATTCTTATATTTTTTCCCTATATAGGTCGATTTGAAAAACCAAACAAAAATATCAGTGTAGATTATCATTTTTCACTTTTATGCTATTTAATATTTTCTTAACAATTAAATTTATTCCCGTGCATAACACAGATCATTAGGCTAGTGTGTGTGTGTGTGTATATATATATATATATATCCACCTTCTCCTCCTCTTTCTCTTCCTCTTTTATACTAAAACACTTCCTAAGTATTTTTCATATTATAATATGAAAATATGTAATTTATCTTTATAAAGTTCCAACCGCCAACGTATATTCCTTACTCTCAGGCCATAATAACGGTAAGGATAATTTTTTAAATATGTTCTTAAAAATTGTAAATAGCATATATTACAAAAGAAGGTGAAAAAACTAAAAAGAGTTACATTATGGAATGGGGGAATAACATGATTATTTTGACACAGTAATCTGTTGCCTTTCACGATTACTTTAAATAAGTTGTTTTGTGTTTTAAGTTGAAATTTCTTTTGATTTCTTCTCGATTACATTTTTTATTTTATTTTACTTCTAGCTTTGTCTTTTAAAATTTCATTTTTAAAATAAAAATAAAAAACACTGTTTTGATAAGCTATCTTAGCGTTGCTTCTGAATATTACTGTTGAATATTAATAATGTTGAAAATAAAATTATTGCGGAGGATGAAGATCAAGAATCAAATGAAAAAAAAAAATTACAGTAATAAGATAAAGAAAGTGGACCTATCCTGTTTGATTACTGAACTAATAATTTGAAAATTAATTGATTAAGTATTTATATTTAAGGATTGTTTGGTAATTCAATTAATACTTAAAAATGTAGTATTATTTCAAAAAAAAAAAAAAAACTTAAAAATTTAGTACATTAAGTTGGTTAGATAACATATATTATTAACTCTGATCTTTTTAAGTGTGTTTCATAATAGATTTTGTTTCAATCTTTTAATTATTTAGGATTTCCTTAATTATAATTATAAATTTTAAGTAAAACTAAAGTGATTTAAATTTGAAGTGTGAAGTTTTTTTTTCAGTTTTTTAATTAATGGGGCTGTGGCTATTATTGTTGAGACTTATTGTTCCGGGTTACATCTGAATATTCTTATTCCAGTTATTATATTTTTTAATAGGTTTAAGATTCTATAGAACCTCTTGTTATTCCAAATAAAAATTAAATAAGTATTTTCTAATTATTAAATAAAAAATCAACTCAGTAGCAGGTGAGTACTCACCTTAACGGAATCGGTTAAGTTCAATTGTTTAATCATATATGTGTTTTCATTGTGATTTTTAATGAAAGAGAATCCCACTTGATTGCTTAATCTATAGAAAAAAGAGTATTAGGGAGTTTTGAGAAGTGTAGAGTTTTTTTTTTTTTTTTTATATTGGGGGAAGGGACCTATATATTACAAAAAATTGATGATTCAAGAAGCGGAGAAAGGATCCTAACACATACCCTCTACGTCATAAGAAGAAGCTAGAGCTTAATAACTAATCAAATGCTTGTTGGCCTCTATATATTTGTCAATTGTTGATTATGACAACACAAGATATTTTTGGGTTTTTCTTTTAGATAAGGTAACAGAGGTATTGAAAGCAAATTTCTCAACCATCACTTTCAAACATAAAGGATTTTGTGCCATTTTGCCAAGATAACTATCGCACGTCATACTGTCTTGTCTTTTTCGTCCATTTTTTCTTAAATATTTTAACATAATATAAGTTGTTAACAAAAATTAAAATAGTAAATAGTAAAATATTTTATTAATTAAAATATAAATATTATTCACTTAAATAAATTATTCATACCAATAATTTTATTTGAGAAATTAATATTTTTTTTAATAAAATATTTTTAGTGGGTTTTTTCTATGATTTTGTATTTTTTTTAAAAAGAATTTATATCAAAAAAATGTAAAATTGAGATGAATACTAGAATGTACGTTCCCATCACTGTTTCTGATGTGAGCCCAGCAGAAAGCCAACTACTGCTGAAGACCAGAATATGTGACTTTGAATTTTCAGCCCAACCAACCACCACATTATTTGTATTTGAAATAGAAGTCTACAAAAGAAGCCCAACAAAGACCCTTTTTACCCTTTAAGAATATAAAAGAAAGAAAAGAAAAATTAAAGCCTAGTGGGCCTAGATTAAGGCAAAGGGAAGACGTGTATATTACAAGGGCCTATTCTAGATTAATCATCCTCTTTTTTCTGTCTGAATGGTAGGATTAGTCATCCTCACAATTAATAATTCACCCTGAATTCATCATCTACTGTATAGTTCACTTTGAATTATTCATCAGACAAAAAAGAGTGAAATTAATGTAATTTCAAAAGTTTCTGATAAAAAAGAAGGTGATGATGCGTCCTGGACAAACAGGTTTCGGTCTCTGCGCTTCGCCCTCAATGCAAGCTAAGGAATCTTGCAGAAGAAGGAAGTAACCTACAAGATAAAGACGATCAAAGGTGGTGGGGAAATTCCCAACCACTATTCGATGCTTAAGTTAGCTTTGAGAGGAAAAGAGACACAAAGAGAAAGAGAAAGCTCAATGTTAAGGAGGCAAGTAATCAGTTGATCACAATAGGAAGAAATACATGATATTTATAGGGGGTTAAATCCCAAGAATATAATAGTTACCAATTCGATTAGGATTGTACTTACCATAGGTCTTCTAGTCGAATAAGGTTTAGGAAAGACATTCCTATAATGAGTCAATCTCTTTGGTAGTTAACTAAAACCGGCCATGCCTATTCACACATGTCAATATGCATTGGTGTGGTCGACCCGGGTTATGAGCAACCCGGGACACCAATATAGATCTTATGCAGGAACCCACCATAAGCACCCCAAGACTTCAGGTGAAGACGCCTGAAGCTGAGGTCTTGAACTCACATTGGTAAAGGCACAAGGTCAGAAATCTTGAAGAACTTCGAGTTCTAGGAGATGTAATGCTGAGTCATATGGTATGTATATGACACCTCATTGGGCAAATGTATCCCGAATATATCTATCTCGGGAAAGAATGTTGTATCTAGCCTTGGGCATGCTTATGTGAAATATCGAACAGGGATACGTATTTATAACTAGCTGATCGCTCGGGAAAATGCTTGTTAGATAAATACAACTCCAGGCATATAAAACCTCGGGATACTTCATATTGGAACTTTAAGATGTTCTTTGGAAGATACTACCAAACATGTTCAAGAACTAACACTCTCCGTGTAGTTGTTTCACAAATCTCGATGTTATACATCCATGAGACACCCAGACCCTTGGAAAACAATTATCCGTATAACTTTTCAAAAGAGAAACGCTTCATCTTCTGCCAATATGTAACGTCCACGTGGGCAGTAAATAACCACATAGGAGTCACCTTTTTACCGCCGTATAAACTATCGTCAAGTAGTTCACTTTCGAAAATTTACTTTTACGCTTATATTTTCCACTATTCATCTTCTTCGTTTAGTTCCTCCAATTAGCCATAATATTCCTACCAACACAAACATACAGTCTCCTATTTTTTGTTTTTTAAGGCCATCAGAGATATTCCCAGCACCCAAAAATGAAAAGACCAAATATTTGAGTTTTTTTTTTTTGTTTCTAAATTGTTTGCAATTGTCACCTGTGTAACATTGCCTAGACACCGGTCAAGTCCGCCGATTAACTGCTGTAATATCAACCAGATTATGGCTAAAAAAATATGTACCCATACAAGCAAGGAACCACAACCCGAACCTGGTACCTGGACGAATGTTGGTGGTGATATTGAGGTTACCTCAGGAGAGGTAACAATTAAGTTTCCCAGGGACATTTGTAGGATAATAGAAAATAGAATGTGTTATCGGGCGAAGACCCATCAATCTATTACATACCTCGACTAGAACAAGATATAACTGGACGTGTATAAATGAATGTGAAGCCTTAGGCTTCCCGTCTAATATTCATGAATCAAAGCCAAGAACATTAAGGGACAACCAACATATATCGTTCGATGTGGAATATATAATTCCTAATCCCGAGGACAGAGCTTTTCCCCTCCTAGAGGGTGTGCCACCATATACTTTGTAGCTCCAGAGAGGGTTGACGATTCCTCCGCACAAACTCTTCCTGGAGTTTAAAGGATTTTATGAAATAAACTCCAGTCAATTGAGTTCAAACTTTTTTCCGATTTATTACTTGTTTCAACCATCTATGCTATGTTTTTTGGGTGACCACAAATCTAGAACTGTTTAGGGGATTTTGTTAAATAAACCATAAGGGTATGAAACGTGACGATGACTCCACCCGGGATAAACAAATAGTTAGATTGGTTCGTGCATAAGCACAAGGTCATGGGCCCGGGTGACAAACTGATTGCCCATTGTCCCTCTCCTTCAAAGGCTGGAAGGAAACCTTTTTCTTCATCTGCTCTGGATCGGCGGGATTTGAAGGAATTCATGGGAAGAAACTCGTTCTAAACACCCATGAATCCTCCTCTAAAGGATCTGCTCAAACAATGGGAATCGAAAATTAGACGGAAAGGACTTACGTTAATGGTTTCTGATTTCGGGTGCTTAGCTGCAACCATCAAAAGTCCTCCATTGCATAATTACTCTCTACAGGTATCCACGCGACGAAACGAGTAGCGAGTGTTAGCTCTTCATTTTCTGAGTTTTAGGAATCTAGAGAGAAAGGAGGCAGAAATCTAATTTCGGATGATAGGGTTTTTCCGGCTATCAGAAGTCTAACCATAGGGTTTCAGCCAAAAGAGAT
The DNA here is from genome assembly GCA_026122235.1 of Vinca minor. Classification (NCBI taxonomy): domain Eukaryota; kingdom Viridiplantae; phylum Streptophyta; class Magnoliopsida; order Gentianales; family Apocynaceae; genus Vinca; species Vinca minor. The sequence continues at coordinate 532,798 of JAOCZM010000253.1, forward strand.
TATATAGGCGTGAGAGTTTGTTCCCAAAAACAACTCCCACGTCTTGTCAATCTCTTCTGGTAGTGGGAGTTTTTATCACATAATAACTCCCATGTAATCTCAGCGAAAACCAAATACCAAAAATGCCCCTCCTCAATCTCTAATTCGAATAATAACATTTTATTATTATCAGAAATATAAATGTCAGATATAATGAACCTAGACACAATCTAGTTTTATTGAATCTGGACATGAAGCTCGTTAACTCGTCTATGCGTGTGACCCTGTAGGTTCATATCACAATGGCAATGAAAACACATTTAGTAGTAGTATGTGTTCACAAATCACAAGCGGTCCCTAGCAGGACATTGTGACTACCCATAGTGAATGAATGTACGGTGGAGCCTAATATCAATCCACTATTTAATCCCTTTGCCTCGCGATATCCAAACTAAGCATAAGGCATGGTTGTTGTCACCCTTATAAAACTTAATTGTATTTATGTTCGATCTCTAAGTAGACTGTTCCAACAAATAATATTTAATAACCACTTTATTAAAAACATTTGAGCACGGCCATGCATTTAAACAGTCTTCGCTATCGAGAGCCCCATGATATCTCTCTCTAATAAGAGAGGGACAAATCCCTTACTTTGTCTCTCATGTTCAAGCCATGATAGGATACTACATCCGATCATGAGTCGTATTAATTACTCAATTAAAAGTGATGTCCGACTGAGTCAGAACGTAGCTACATTCATGCTGGAAACGATGAAGACATAAGGTCTAAGGATTCAAAATATTATTGAGGAAGTAATACTTATGACTAAAGAACCATGAAGTATTACTTCTCTAACGGATCACGTCTGATACAATATATCCCAATATATTACATCTATGATATGATTTGTATCCATTACACATGATCAGTAAAACATAATCATCAATCAAACATCATACTAGTTTTATTTTATTGTAAAGAACATTACATAAACTAGGGACAATCAGAATAGTAATTGCATAAGCTAATATGTTTTACTATCAAATCACATATTTGATGTTCAAAAGAAAAATTAACTATTCAAATGAAATGCTCAAAATATATAAAACGTACAACATGTGCTAATGGTTCTAAGGCACTACTAACAGGATTTACCCGAGAGTGGAATTTTTCCACTATAATTCCAAACCATTTGGTTATGTCACACCTCGTCTCCGGAGTGATGACATGACAGTATTTCATTGGTTGATGAATCACTAAAGCCATAGTCGGAGATTACTAATTAAGGAAGTTCATTATACAAGTCCAAAAATAGCCAAAAGTACACTAGCAGAAATAATGCACTGAAAGGGAAATTAAATTCTAAGTTATTACATCTGAATAAAGAAAACTAAACGTTCGAAAGGAATACCTATAAATGAAAAAAAAACAGTGTTCATGATCTAGCAGCTTAGGATCACTCTTCGTAATCCCCATCCCAGGTTCCGTCCTCATAGTACTGGTTCTCACCTAAATCATATGCAAAACAATAATGATATATTGAAAGAGAGAACATAAATAGAAGTAGCAGAACAGATAATACAAATGCCCGTTTCCCAAAATACCCCTATGAAAATATATGCAAATGACTCAACCCAAGTCTCACAGGACTCAGAACTCAGTGTAGGACAGTGCAGTGCAGTACAAAATAGATGAAGTGGACTGCACAGCTGCGGACGAATGCTTCATCCGCGGTATCGTCAGCGACCTGCGGACAAACTGTTTCGTTCGTGGCAAGACAGTAGCTACTGCCTTCGTGCGGACGAAGCCTAGGACGAATGGTTCATCCGCGACATGCGAACTTCATAAAAATAAGATGAAAAATGGTACAAAAGTGTACCAAAACATTTCTAAATCATTCCCAACCCATATGAGACCAAGTAGACTAAAACGAAACAGCAAGTAATGAAAAAAACAAGAATGAACACATAGAATGAAACAATTAAGCAATTAACCACATTCTTCGCACCTAAACGGTTCCATAACCGAGTATACGACAAGCACCACATGTTGCCTATCCGGTACACCCAATTACAGTCCCGCCTAGATACTTAGAACATCGCTAACGCTACGACACACAATCCCACCACATGAACTTACTCGTCTAGTCACTCATACTCTGCAATAACGATAGTTGTCCCAGTTATCAACCAAACTAGGACGGTTCAGTATCAACACGGGGGTTCAGATTTCTCCCCAAACAACATGACCCGAGTTTAAGAATCCATCCATTATATTGTATCATCATTCCCTCATGGAAAATTCCTCAAAACCACTACCGTATCTGATAATTTGCCCCATCAGATGGGGCCCCGAACAGAACAGTGCAGAAGACCTCTTGGGTCTTAGAACAGATCTGGACAGAAGGCAGACAGATTCTGCTAAATACTCATTTCTAGACAAAACTCAATAGGGGCGACGACTTGGTCGACTAAACCAAACAGGACAAAACAAAAACTCCCAAATATGACGACTCCAATTAATACCTACATAGAAATTACAGAACGGTTTCCCAACGACCCACAAGGAAGATACATGACAGTTCTTATTATGTTTGTAATGGCGATTAAACAAAAGCAATTAAAGGTAAGATTATATACATGCTCGAATTCATCAAATCAAGGCAAGAATCTCAAAAACCCAAATTAAACATGTATCATACAATTGGTTGAATTTCCCCAAATCATACAATTAAATATGCCCAAATATATATTAAACACATCAGAACCTTATCCGACAGAAATCAGTAATTCTGAAAAGAAATTAACAGAGGAAAGTGGGGTCCCTACCGTTACGGAGATAAAAAAGAAGAAAAGAAGATCAGAATTCAGCCTTGGATTGAAACGCCCCAGGGCAATAACTCCTTGCTCTGATTCCCAAATTCACTCTCATTTGCGCTCTCTCGAAGCCTTCATGATTGCCTTCGATTCGGCATATCCCGCGATGGAAACTTATCTCTCGACCAGCTTCAACGATTTTCTCCAAGGGAAAGACAGTGTTTTTCTCTCTTCATTCTCTCCCAAGATCGACAGTTTTAATTCTGATGTTTTTTAATCGTAATGAAACCCCAAGCACATGACCCCTCATGTTAGGAGGTTTAAGTTTAGTCTAATTACAAGTTAGGTCCCTCGCCTTATATTATTTACTCTCATGTCCCCGCACACCAAAATTAAAAGTAACACATATAACACATAACAATGTCATCTAACACATAACATTTAGCATGACATTTAAATATAAAATCAAATATCATGCAATTAAATAAATTAATCACATAAATCAGATTGGGGAAAATCTCGGATATCACGTCCCTCCTCCCCCGTTATAAGAGTTTCGTCCCCAAAACTTACTAACCTGGGTTGTCGAACAAGTGAGGGTACTTCGCCCGCGCTTCCTCTTCCAACTCCCAAATAGCTCTCGCTCTGAATGGTTGGACCACTAAATTTTCATATATGGTATAGTCCTGCACCTCAGGACTTGATCATTCATTGTACAATCCGGACTGACACTTCCTCGTAGGATAGATCCTCTCTGACCTCCAACGACTCAGCTTCCAAATCATGGCTCGGGTAAGGCACATACTGCCTCAACCGTGACACGTAGAATACGTTATGTACTCGTGACAGTGTTGGAGGCAAAGCCAACCGATAAGCCAAATCTTCTACCTTCTCAAGAATCTCAAACGGACTGATGTACCTCGGGCTTAGCTTCCCGCTCTTCTCGAACCTCATAACTCCCCTAGTTGGTGAAACCCGATGATACATCTTCTCACCAACCTGGAATTCTAACGTCCTACGCTTACTATCAACCCAACTCTTCTGCCGATCTTGAGCTACTTTGTTACGTTCCCGAATCAGCGGTACTTTCTCCATCGTTACCTGAACCAATTCAGGACCCGTTATCACATTTTTCCCGATGTCATCCCAACATACCGGTGATCTACATTTCCTCCCATACAAAGCTTCATACGGCGCCATCCCGATACTAGCTTGGTAACTGTTGTTATAAGCAAATTCCACCAAGGTCAAGTGGTCTACCCAGCTACCATTGAAATCCAAAACGCAGGCCCCCGTAACATATCTTCCAAAGTTTGAATTGTCCTCTCGGACGTCCCATCAGTTTGAGGATGATAAACAGTACCCAAAAAACAACTTCGTCCCCATAGCCTCGTTGAAACTCTTCCAAGAACGTGACACGAATCAAGTGTCTCGATCTAAAACAATATTGACCAGTACTCCGTGAAGACGAACAATTTCATCCATGTAGAGCTGAACTAAGGTATCCACCGTCGTTGTAATATTCATAGACAATAAATTAGATGATTTCGTGAGTCGGTCCAATATCATCCAGACAGTATCATTCCCGGTCTTATCCTTAGACAACCCGACCACGAAGTCCACAGTAATATGTTCCCACTTCCACACGGGAACCTTAAGAGGTTTAAGCAAATTGGCGGGTCTCTGATGTTCCGCCTTAACCTGCTGGCATACCAGACACTTAGCCACAAACTTGGTTATGTCCTGCTTCATGGCTTTTCACCAAAAGTTCTCCTTCAAACCCCTTATACATCTTCAATGTACCGATAGCGTAGAATTGTAAGCTTCCTAAAGAATCTATGATTTCAGCCCCGAGTCGGAAGGTACGCAAAATATGCCCCTAAACCGAAGACTGCCATCTTAGTGTTCATGAAAATCTGATTCGGCCCCGAACTGTACCATGCCCCATTCCTTACACAAATCCGGATCCAACAACTGCGCCTCATTAATAATCTCAATGATCGTTGGTTGAGCTACCAAGGCTGCCAACACGTTCTCGGTAGATTCAACAACCTCTAATCCCAACTTCTCAAACTCAGCAATTAACTCCCGCTGATTGGTTATTAATGCTGATATCTTCCCGATCTCTTCTTACTCAAAGCATCCGCTACCCGATTAGCCTTCCCAGAGTGGTAACTAATCGTAAGGTCATAATCCTTCAACAACTCCAACCATCTTCTCTGCCTCATGTTAAGTTCCTTCTGCGTGAACAAGTACTTAAGGTTTTGGTGATCAGTGAAAACCTCACACGATTCTCCATACATGTAATGCCTCCACAACTTCAAGGGGAACACGACCGCTGCCAACTCCAAGTCATGCGTAGGGTAGTTCTTCTCATAAGACTTTAGCTTCCGCCAAGAATATGCTATAATATTCCCGTTCTGCATCAAAATGCACCTAGACCAATTCTCGAGGCATCACTATAGATGGTGAAACCTCCGGACTCCAATCACAAAGTCAACACTGGTGCCATAGTCAACTTCTCCTTCAACACCTGAAAGCTATTCTCGTATTTCGGCCCCCATTCAAACTTAACTCGTTTCTGAGTGAGACGAGTCATTGGAAAGGCAATGCATAAGAAGTCCTGAACAAAAAAAAAACTTCCTGTAGTATCCTGCTAACCCCAGGAAACTCCTCACTTCTCCCACAGTCTTAGGTGTAGGCCAATCCACGATTGCCTCAATCTTACTCGGGTCCACAGATACGTCTTTGGCTGAAACAACGCGCCCCAAGAATGAGATACTCCTCAACCAGAACTCGCACTTGCTGAACTTGGCGTACAACTTCTCATTCGTCAAGATCTCAAACGCCAGTCGCAAGTGTTCTTTGTGAGCCTCATCCGACAGTGAATAAATCAGGATATCGTCGATCAGGAGTTGCTCCTGCATTGGCTGGTGGAGGGGTGATGGTACATTATATTGCTGAGTTGGGACATTGTACTGTAGTGGGGAAACATAGTATTGTGGGAGAGGTTGGTTGTATTGGAGAGGACCGTTATACTGGGGTGATGCATTATACTGAGGTGGTGGTAAGTTTTGTGGCAGATTCTGTTGTTGGACATTTTGGGGTAATGGATGATGCGGTGGGTTATATGGTGGTAGTGGTGGTGGTGTTGGTGTTGGGAAAGTTTGTGGTGGTGGTGGTGAGTGTTGTGGTGGTGGTGGTGTTTCAAACCCAACAATATAGCTACCTTGTCCCTATTGCAATGCTTTAGGTGGTTGCTGACTTGAGGAACAACTGACATGTCCTCTTTTACCTCGATACCCATGGAGGCCTTAATCAACGATGGGGAGATCGTAGTCTTCGTTGTTACCTTTGTTCGGATCCATTCTAAACCACCAACAATATACATAGCAAACAGATAAGTAAGATATGCGATACAAATCATCTTGTACAAGAAAGGTGCAGAAAAGTAGATCATAGTATAATGCATGTAATTAGGTAGCATGTATCACATATCAAAATTACCATATAACAGTCGTATATAAAAGTGAAGTAACATAAGAATCCTAGTTCGTGGTCTCATCCTCTTTGGATCGGCCGGATTTACCTGAGAGTGGAACTTTTCCACTATAATTCCAAACCCTTTGGTTATGTCACAGCCCGTCTCCGGAGTGAATACATGACAGTGCTTCAATGGTTGATGAAGAACCAAAGCCACAGTAAGAGATTACTAATTAAGGAAGTTCATTATATAAGTCCAAAAATTGGTAAAAGTGCACTAGCAGAAATAATACACTGAAAAGGAAATTAAATTCTAAGTTATTACATCTGAATAAGGAAAACTAAACGTTCCAAAGGAATAACTATAAATGGGAAAAAAAACAGTGTTCATGATTTAGCAGCCTAGGATAACTCTTCGTAATCCCCATCCCAGGTTCCATCCTCATAGTACTGCTCCTCACCTAAATCATCTGCAAAAAAAAAGTGGATGGGCTGAGCTCCGGTGCTCAGCAGGGACCAAAAACAATAATGATAATATTGAAAGACAGAACAGAAACAGAAGCAGTAGAACAGATAACACAGATACCTGTTTCCCAAAATACCCCTATGGAAATATATGCAAACGACTCAACCCAAGTCTCGCAAGTACTCGGGAACTCGAGTGCGGGGACGGTGCGAGTATAGAACGAAGCGAAACGAGAACATAACAAAATAGTGGGTCGCATGAGTTGCGGGGAAGCTACGGACAAATGCCTCTTCCGCGACCTGCGGACGAATGGTTCACTCATGGTATCGTCTGTGGCAAGACAATAGCTATTGTCTTCGTGCAGACGAAGCCTAGGACGAATGGTTCGTCCGCGACCTGCGAACTTCAGAAAAATAAGATGCAAAATGTACCAAAACATTTCTAAATCATTCCCAACCCAGATGAGACCAAGTAGACTAAAAAAAAATAGCAAGTAATGATCAAAACAAGACCGAACACATAGAATGCAACAATTAAGCAATTAACCACATTATTCGCACCTAAACGGTTCCATAACCGAGTATACGACAAGCACCACACGTTGCCCATCCGGTACATCCAATTACAGCCCCGCCTAGATACTTAGAACATCGTTAACGCTACGACACACAATCCCACCAGATGAGCTTACTCATCTAGTCACTAATACTCAACAATAACGATAGTGGTCCCAGTTATCAACCAAACTAGGACGGTTAAGTATCAACATGTGGGTTCGGATTTCCCCCTAAACGACGGGACCCAGGTTTAAGGATCCATCCATTACATTGTATTATCATTTCCCCAAAACCACTACCGTATATGATGATTTGTCCCATTAGATGTGGGGCCCCAAACAGAACAGTGCAGAAGACCTCTTGGGTCACATAACATATCAGGACAGAAGGCAGACATATCTTGCTAACTACTCGTTCCTAGACAAAGCTTAATAGGGGCGACGACTCGGTCGACCAAACCAAATAGGACAAAACAAGGACTCCCAAATATGACGACTCCAATTAATTCCCACATAGCAATTACAGAACTAGTTCACAACGACCCACATAGCAGATACATGACATTTCTGAAGATGTTTAACAACAAAGGGCAATCAAATACTTTAACAAACATTTTCAAGATGAAAAGAAGTTTGGAACGAAGGTGTTGAAATAGCTAGAGCTTCATAAACTTAAACGATATTCTCAAAATAGATTAGTCACGAGAGATGTACATATAGAGAATTTAGACTAATCTTCAAGGTCATCAAGTCTTCAAGATGTTTATCAACTTATTTAAGCTTCAGTTGAGACCATCTTCATTAACCTCTTCATGTGGTGAAGTCCCTTTTGGATTCTTCTAAGATGTGACATCGTGGACTTCATCACTTCAAGGTGAAGAGCTTACTTCAAGACCATCCTCATTTTGGACCAAGTAGCTCTTAACTCTTTGAACTTCCTTCTTTGAATAACAATCTCCAAGGTGTTGAATTTTAGGCTTCAAGACATGTACCAAGTGATATTTCTTTGCATAGATTCTTCTTAAAATACCTCCAAGGTGATCCTCAAGTTCTTGTTCTTCTTTAAGGAATAACCTCCTTATAGTGCCTTCGGTTGACCCCTTCGGTCGACCGAGGCTTCAAGGGGTCGGTCGATCGACCCTTCTTTGCATTGTTCGATCTTTTAGTTATTCCTTGTTTTAGCATCTTCAAAGTTACGGTGGAAAACTTTGAGGTTCATGAAGACTTTCTTTCCATTTTCATCAATGTAGGTGTGAGATATAAGACCTATCATCAAAACACAAACTCACAAAAACATGAGAACTTCTCAATGGTTTGTTATTATCAAAACTAGATTAATTTCATTTCGCCCTTAGGGCTTACAATCTCCCCATTTTTTTATGATGACAAAACATTGATGCAAATGAGAATAAGAGGTATCAAAAGGATAAAGGAAAAAAAGCACAAGATACCAAGAACATGAGATAAGGAGACAAACTTCACAAAATATCATATGATCATGAAGAGCGTAGTTGGTTTGGAAAAACACACTACTCCCCCTCTTTTATGGAATCCCTTATCTATCCCATTTTGCAAAGTTCTTTACTTTCTCCTTTTGTAAAATACCTTTTCACGACACATTTGCAACACCAAGCTTTCTCCCCATTTTTGTCAAAGTCAAAAAGGTATATATTGATGCCAAGATGAAAAGTGTTTTTCTCCTCATTTTTGTCAAATATAGATAAAAATATCCAAATGAAAAAGTATTTAAGAAGGACAAGATGGAAATCACTTTTGGAGAAGTTTTTTGGTCATTTTTTGAGAAAATATACAAATTGTGAGGAATTGCAAAACCCATATCAAGTATTGAAGAAAATGAGAATCTAGAGACTCAATTTCAACAAAGAAAAATATTTGGAAACATTTTCAAGCACATCATTTTAAAAAGCCATTTGAAGGAATTTTGTGTGGCCAAAAGATGGTACTTAACGTATAGAACCACAAGATGCTTGAAGAATGATATAAAAAACAAGAGAATAAGAAGCTTTTTGAAAATTCTTTTTGAAAGAAGATATAAGCTCGGTTGAAATAACAAGTTTTTTTTAGCACAAGATAACAATCAACGCAAAAACAAGACATATGTCTTAAAACAATCTAATAACCAAAACGTAAGCAAAGGAGATGCGAATATATACCAATAAAAACAATTTCCCCAACAAAAAGTAGTTATCTATAAAGAGATAATCCCGTGTTGAAAACCAAAGCTAACAATCAGATGTGATAACAAGTATAGATTAAGATGAGCATATATCACAATCCAAAGAAAAAGGAGATATAAGATACCACATGACAAAAAGTTCGCCTTCAAGAAATAGTTAGTGAAAAGTGAGATAACAATTGAAAACATCGAGCTAACCAAAGAAGTGGTTGAGAATATATATGAGAAGGTAAGCACAATCACATACAAATAAAGGAGGTAAATGGAATAAGGTTCAACATGAGAACAAACTCCCATAAAAAAAAAAAAAAAAAAAGTTGGTTAGAGAAGTATGCCAAAAGCACAAACCAACATAAGGTGTGACATTCATGATAAGACTAAGCTAGCACATATCACATAGATGAGAAGGAGAGAAATACATAAACCATAAGAACAAGTCTCTTCCTCAAGTAGTTGGTTAAATAAATATCACAAAAGTAAGAATAAACCAACTAAGAAGGTGATGCTAAGAGTTTACCAATATTGCATATTTCACCAAACACATAGGAAAATTTTCAAAAAGTCACATTTAAGTTCAAACATTCCTAAAAATAGATGGCAAAGAGAAGTAGAGCATACGAGCATATGTCATCAACAATAAGTGATATATAAGGATAGCATTATGTAAGCACATATCACTATAAAGAAGGGAATCATAGGATATAGAATTAATAATCTCAATCTTCTTTTAACATACTATAGGATTTAGAGGAAATATATAGCATGATATCAATAGTAGTCCCAGGAAAACATGACATACACGAAATAGTCAAAATATCTCACATTCGTCAGGTAGAACTACAAGGAATGTTAAGAATAAGCACATCCTATCATTATAAGGCTCAAAGAGCCTATGACCCAACCAACCCCCTTCCACATTCCTTACTTTTAAAAGGCACATTTACAAATGATTTTTCTTTGAAGAGCAAGTTTCTTAGGGAGGTTTGACTTTTTCAAAAGAAAGGCTTACGAAAGCTCCCCTTAAGATTTACCAATTTTAATTTTGGTGTTTCTTTAAATAGATTGGATTCTTTTAAGGAAATATTTGAGATGAATCCAACATCCATATATGTTTAAAAAGGATTTTTATAAGTTATTTGTAGGGAAAAAACAATACTTTTCAAACATAAAACATGACATCGGTCGACCTGAGGCAAGCCTTAGTTGACCTGTGTCTCTGCCCTTCGGTCAACCGTGATTACAGAGTCGGTCGACCGAGGTTATGGCAGACAAGTTTTTTCAGAGTTTTGAGAATTGACCAAAAAACTTTGAAAAGATTTTAAAACACTTCTAAACACCATGAACAACTTTGAGATAGTAAAAACATGTAAAACAAATTGCCATCCTATTAAAACATCAAAGAGCTCAAAATCACACCTCAAGATCTTTGAAAGATAAAAACTTTAAAAACATCTAAGGTTGTCATTTTGTACATCCTTTTAGAAATGAGTCAAAGAACTTCTAAACAAGATAAAACACATAAAAACAAAGTTGTTAGCACATAACATAACCTTATAACATCAACAACAAGAGATTTTGGCAAAATCAAGAATAGACATATAAGATCAAAAAGCGTTCCATAAACCTCAACTAAGGTGCATGTTTTCACACCGCTTTAAGAATTGTCAAAACAACCATATAACATCAATGTAAAACCCAAAGCAAGGTTGTTGGAATCAACACTCATTCCAAAGTGTAAAAAACATAGGATAATTGCAACTAATAAAGATAGAGCTTGATAACCCCAATTTTTCCAAAAATCCACCAAAAAGAGTTCAAAAGTTTACCAAAACATTTTGAGCAACTTTGTGTAGACGAAAACTTGTAAGATCAAGTTGCCTTGAATTTAAAAACTTTATATTTATGACAAAACAAAACTTAGGTTCTTTGAAACCTTTTAAAACCTTAAAAACAACTAAGGTCGTCATTTTGCAAACACTTTCACAAATAGCCAAAATAATATTTCCAAAGCAAGGTTGTGGCAATCATATAAAATGCATAACAACAAACATATGAGATTTTGGCACCAAATCAAATATAACAAGAAGAGCTAGTGCATGTGCCGAGAATCATCATGAATAACATATAAGATCAAAGAGAATTGGATTATAAATCCCATTTCTCATCCTTTGATATTTCTTCGGCCATCATATCTTCAATAAAAAATTCCACTTCCTTGTTAGCCATTGAGGACTCACTAGAACTTTTGGCTTCTCTCTCTTTTTCTTGATCTTCCTCATCATTTATTTGTCACAAATGCATGCATGAGTTTCTTGAGGATGTCTTGATTAATACCTCCGATATTCTTTTTTGCCAGGAGGTACAATTTTCTCTTGAAGTGTTACTTGGAAACTCATTTGGTCTTGTAGACCCATCTTCCACATCATGTCTCTCTTGATCTTGTTCTTTCCACTTCTTCCATTTTCTTTTCATCCTCATTTTACTCTTCCACTCTAGGCATTTCTACCTTAAGCCTTCTTTATACCTTTCTAGGTGTGGATTGTCTTCCTACTATCTCTTTGAATTGAGTTCAATTTCTTCTTGTAAAACAACAAGTTGCAAGAGTTTATATATATATATATATATATATATATATATATATATATATATATATATATATATATATATATATATATTCTCATAAAGATTCTTCAACTCTCCAAGTGGAACTTCACCAAAATCCTTATGATGCTTCATTTTCTTATTGTGCACATTGGTGGAGTTCTTCTAATCTTGATGGAGTTCTCAAAGTTGATGTAATTTATCTTTGCGGTTCTTCCATCATCCACCATAGATCTCATCTTGGTTTCTCAAGTTGATTTCTTTGACTCATAGACCATCTATGATCTTCATTATACATTTTCTTCATCACTTTTATCTTATACCACCTTTATAGACATTGTTTATTTCACAATCATCCATACATGTCAGACAACTATTTTCGTCAAGGAAACCCTTCAGTTTTGCGAGACACACATGAAATGCCACTTTAGGACCAATGATCTCAATGTCATTAAAACTTCATACAAATGGAGATTTTGGATGAGAAGTTATCTTCAAGAGTGAAACCACTTTTTACTTTTCCTTTGAGAGACAAGAAGGCATTTTTGGTACCCATACTTTCTTAGGGTTCTTGAAGGTTAGTCATAGAGAATTTCACAATCCCACATAGTTTTGCACCTTTTTCAACTTTCTTTTTGGTGATGCAATGATTTACATGATGCCAACATTTTCAACAATAGGTACATGTCACATTAGGCATATAGAAAGATGTAGCTCTAGCATCAAATGATAAATAATGTGTATTTTTGTGAGCCTGTTTGCACTCTAAAATATTTTTATCACGAAAGACACTTTTGTTAAGTGCAACGACCTGAGGGGTGAGTGGAGTACTTTCGATAAGTAGGACACTGTAATGAGGGAGAAAATTTCTTCTCTGACTAATGAGGTGCAACTACAGAATGCTGCAAAGCTGGGCTGAAAGAGAAGTTGATTGGGGTGCGTGCTAGTGTTGAGCCTTTGACGGAACTTGTACTTCATAAAGAATTGAAGAAGTACTTTCTACGGGAAGAGGTTCAAGCCATTGTTAATCTGACTGTACCCGGTATACTCGCTCCCATGTTTTAGATTATGCTGGAGTAAGCCCGGTATAAACATGAGAGGCTTGTGTTTAGTGTAGATTTTGAAGAGGTAGCATCCATGAATAGTGACCCCTTCATTTTTTTGGGCAAATAAGGATCTGATGTCCGTAGAAGAATGTCTGGGAGAGGAGAAACGCTATAGCACTCCCTCACTGTTTCCTTCTCATGTGGCAGATCCTGTAGTAGCTGTCACCCCAGGCATGTCCGATCGGCCCTCAATCTCAACCACACCACCGGGTTCCTCGTGCCAAGTGTGATATACTATAATAGGTCTCTAATGTGTTATCTTTATGTATTCCAATAGATTTCGTCCCTACAGTCCATTGTTTTTGTACTTGGATCATAATATCAACATAACATTTCCCCCTCGAGGTTTGTTTTCCTACTTGGTACTTTTTTATTTTCTGTTTGTCGTTAGGGGTCGTCCCATAACCGTAGTAATACAATGGGATTCATTGTATCCGAACTCTCCCTGTGCTAGTTGGTCTTGTATATGTGCTACCATCGCGGGTGAGTTTTTTGCGTCCGAACCCTTGTGTTGGTGTTGCCTAGAAAAATCTATCTCGGTCTCCTTGAGCCGGCATGTTTATTTTATGGGCCGACTTGTGGTTGTTCAGGTAAATAGTATTTTTCCCAACCTAGCCATCTCGAGGAATACCGTGCCTTGAGCACCTTTGTACGGGAGCGAACGTTATTTGCCTAATAGATACTTTCTTGTAGTGGAATTCTCACAAGTTAGGCTCTTGCCGCTTTGAGTTTTTGGCTTTCCCGTAATCATGTATCATCAACATTCCCGCGCCGAGCGTGCTGTTCTATCCCGAACATTAAGGTCGGGGGTTGCTTACTGTTGCAATATCCCGGACCTTGCCATGGTTCCTCTTGGTACTCGATTCTCTGCGAAGTTAGGTATAACTTTGCTACGAGTTTATGAAGGGATTCATGGGCGGAAACTCGTTCCAAACACCCATGAGTCCTCCCATGAAGGATCCGCTCATACGTAAACGAATCGAAAAACAGCAGAAAAACTTACGTTTCTTGGATTCGAGAAGCTACTTCTTGAATGGAGGATGATGTTTCTTGGATGTGTTGCTGCCACCAAACGGAATTCCCTTTACGGAATATCCCTCTACCGGCATCCACGCGACTAAGCAGGGCGGCGAGTGCTAGCTCTTCGTCTTTCCGATTTTCGGAAATTAGAGAAAAAAGGGAGACCAAAAGCGAAATCAGATTTGAGAGAATGGCAAAGGTTGCGGCTGAAAAATCCTTACGCTAGGGGTTTCGGCCAAGAGATAATTATATAGGGTGTGAGAGTTTGTTCCCATAACCAACTCTCACATCCCCAACTCCTCTCGGCAGTGGGAGTCTCTAACTCCCACGTTCCCTAGAATTCTGCTGGTAGTGGGAGTCTTCATCGGATAATGACTCCCACGTAATCCCAGCTATACCGAAAATGCCCCTTATCTCTAATTCGAATGATAACGCTTTATCATTCTCGGAAAGGTGAATGTCGGATACAATGAACCTAGACACATTCTAGATTCATTGAATGCGGACATGAAGCTCGTTAGCTCGTCTATGCGTGTGACCACAGTAGGTTCATCTCACGGTGGCAATGAAAACACACTTAGTAGTAGTGTGAGTTCATAAATCACAAGCGGCCCCTAGCAGGACATTGTGACTACCCAAAGTGAATGAATTTACAAAGGTACCTAATATCAATCTACTATTTAATCCCTTTGTCTCGCGATATCCTAATTAAGCATAAGGCATGGTGGTCGTCACCCTTATTAAGCTTAATTGTATTTATGCTCGATCTCCAAGTAGACTGTTTCAACAAATAGCATTTGATAACCACTTTATCAAATACATTTGAGCACTGACCATGCATTTAAAGCAGTCTTTCCCTATCGAGGGGCCCATGGATATCTCTCTCTAATAATAGAGAGGGACAAATTCCTTACAATGTCTCTCACATTCAAGCTATGATAGGACACTACATCCGATCATCAGTCGTATTGATTACTCTGTTACAAGTAACGTACGACTGAGTCAAAACGTGGCTCCATTCATACTAGAATCAATGAAGACATAAGGTCTAAGGATTCTAAAATAGTATTGAGGACGTAATACTTATGACTTAAGACCATGAAGTATTACTTCTCTGACGGATCACGTCGATACAATGTATCCCTATATATTGCATCTATGATGTGATTTGTATCCATTACACATGATCAGTAAAACAAGATCATCAATCAACAATCATACTAGTTTTATTTCATAGTAATTAAGCATTACATAAAACTAGGGACTTCTAGAATAGTAATTACATAAGCTAATGAGTTTTACTATCAAATCACACATTTGATAATCAAAAGCAAAATTAACTATTCAATTACATGCTCAAAAGATAACAAAACGCACAACATGTGCTAACGGTCCTAGGGCACTACTAACAGTTTATCCTTCTTTTGTTCTTAGATCAAGAGTCTTCATTGGTATTACTCTTTCCAAACTATAACAATGTCGGAATGTTGGATTGGAACTGGGTTGTACCCTCTGCCCTTCTACCATTAATTTATGCGTTGTTTTTGTCAAGGTCGAGTTGTATTCTCTACCTTGTTTGTTTGCAATTAATGTCGGTTTGTACTTTTTATTTTGTATCCTTGTAATGTATACAATCTAATGAAGGTCGAGTTGTGCCCCATTCTTTTTTATTTGCAAAGTATGCAATTTTTATTAGGATCGGCTTTGTCCCCTTCATTTTTCTTGCAAATTTTGTTATGGTCGGGTCGTACCCTCTTCCTTATTTTTGCAAATTGTCCAATTTCTATTAGGTCGGTCGTACTCTCTTCGTTACGTTTTCAATTTATGTTATTTTTATTAAGGTCGGGTTGTGTCCCCTTCATTCGTTTTGCAATTTTCCTCTTCCTTATCTTTGCAATTCATGCAAATTTTTACCCTCTACCTTATGTTTTGCAAGCTATTCAATTTTTATTAAGGTGGGATCGTACCCTCTGCCTTATGTTTTTCTGTGTATGCAATTTTT
Organism: Vinca minor; assembly: GCA_026122235.1. Classification (NCBI taxonomy): domain Eukaryota; kingdom Viridiplantae; phylum Streptophyta; class Magnoliopsida; order Gentianales; family Apocynaceae; genus Vinca; species Vinca minor. The sequence goes on from JAOCZM010000253.1 coordinate 549,024, forward strand.
ATTAAGGTCGTGTCGTACCCTATGTCTTATGTTTTGCAATGTATGCAATTTTTATTAAGGTTGGGTTGCAGCCTCTGCATTATATTTCACAATGAATGCAATTTTTATTAAGGTCGGGTCATACCCTCTACGTTATGTTTTGCAATGTACACAATATTTATTACAGTTACCACGGGGGATTCCCCGAACTTTATTTGCTCTTTGTGCATGAGTGAGTACCGTATTTGGCTCCAACCGGCTATGGGCTGGAATTTCCATTGAAATACCCTTTGAGGGTATAGAACCTAAGAGCGGGGTGAATTAGGTTCTTAAAAACTTTTTAAGCTTTTCTAAAACTTCTTTTGCGTAAATGTTCACCTTAACCACAAGTATGTTGTTTAAGCACATAAGGTGATTCAATTATGTTCAAGGCAACTTAGATGATTTAAGTGAAGCAATTGTATAAAGCAAGGAAACAAGTGTAGTTTTATATCCTAGGCAAATAGTTCATGTAATCAAGTAAACAAGTAATAGCAATTCATGAACTATAATGTAAAGAGTTAATGGATAGAGAAAACTATCACAATGATTTATAGTGGTTCAATTCACAAAGAATCTACATCCACTACCTTAGGGAAAACCCTAAGGATTTCAACATCCACTAATGGATACCCTTCACAACACATGAAAGGTAGGTTCTACCTTTTACAATTGCCTCAACAAATGAGGACTTTTGCTTCACAAAGAAGACTCCACTCACAAAGAGTGTTTGGCCTCACAAAGAGGACTTGTGCCTACTTTTGGGATTTTTTTCTTCACTAAAAAGTCTCCACTCACAAAGAGATATTTTTTCCTATGCATGGGACTTGCAAACACTCACCAAGAGTGAAGCTCTCTAAGAGATTTTTTGCTAGCTCACAAAGTACTAGTTCTCACAAATGAGAAGTTTGGGTAACCTATCTCTTTCTAAGGAGATTTACAATTTAGCTCACTTTTACAAATCCCTCAATTAGATTGGATTTACAAATGAAATCTCTAATGAATATTAAGAATAGAAAGATAGATGAAGTTTAAGCTCAACACAAATGCTTTTGAAAGATATGAATTAAGATCAAAAGTGTGTGCTTATGTGTATGGAAAGTGTATATGATCATGCCTTCTTATGGCTTGATTAGTTATGAAAAATTCAGCATTGAAAGCTTTTTATAAGGCAAGAATACGCAAGCAAAGTTTTTCACAATGGCTACAATTTTGGCCTTGAATTGACAGTTCCGGTCGACCGCTACTAGATTGTAGGTCGCCCGAAGTGCCTTAAATCAAAGGTTAAAGGCTCTCTGTTCATATCTTGGTCGATCGCAATTCAGTGGCCAGGTCTACCCAAGCAAAGGTCGGTCGAACTACCTGATATCTCGGTCGTCCGGATAGAATATAGTCGTTGGAGTATTGGAACATTCAAAACTCGAAAAAAGGACAATTCGGTCGGCCGGACAACTCTTGTCTACAGAGACAATGCCTATGTCGACCGGATGACAGTCCTAAAGTGGTTTTTACGCTTAGTTAAGTTTCTAATGTTCTCATGCACATGCCTAAGTGTTTTGTAAAGATACAAAACACATTTTAAAGTACTTAGGCATATACCAAGTTTTCAAAAACCTTTTCAAATAATTGAACAATGTAAAACATGAGGCTTTGAAACATGCATTGTTGAGCTTTAAACAATATTATATCCTAGTATTCTCAAGGAAAGATTAGTCGCAAAGGATTCCGTATAAGCTTAGACTAATCTTCCTAAGGTCTTCAAGTTGTTTCTTTTTGGGGCTTGGACTTTGAAGCCTTTGATCAACATCTTCTTAGAGTGATGAAGTCCTCTTGCATTCTTGATGTAGTGTATTGGACTTCACACTTCTTCTTGTCAAGGAGTCTACTACTTGATTGTACTCTTGTTGGATTGGACAGCTTTTGACATGTTGATCTTCCTTATTCATTAACTTTGCAAGTACTTCCATAGCATGTGGATTGACTTCATGCTTGTGCTATGGAGTCTTGCAAAGTGTATCTTTCTTGTGTGTGATCATACCTTTGTTGTACACAAGGAGCTAACTTACCATTTTCATCAATGTTGGTGTGAGTGCTAAGGATCCTATCCTTAATAACATGCTCACACAATCATTATAACTATCAATGGTTTGTTATCATCAAAACAAGATTGATCACTTTTGTCTTTGAACTAACAATCTCCCCATTTTTGATGATGACAAAACTTTGATGCAAAGCGCAATAATATGCAAAAGATAAAGCTTTAAAGCACATAAATATGAATGTATGAGATAAGGGTATTAAGGATATAGGTAAGTAGATGTTTTGAACGAAATATTCTACTTCCCTTATTTTAAAGAATCCCTTATCTTTTCCATTTTGCAAGTTCTAAGCTTTCTCCTATTGTAAATTACTTTTCTTGGCACATTTGCAACACTAACATTTCTCACCCTTTTTGTCAAAATCAAAAGGGAAATCAGAGCACCAATATGAAATGCATTTACTCCTAATTTTTATTGAAAAATATTTAAAATACCCTTTAAAGGAAAGTGAAGGAGGAATAATGTTTAAATTGTTGAGAAGCTTCATGAAAATTAAGATTTCTCCCCCTTTTGAAAATAATTGAAATATCTTTAAAACTATGGAGAATTAATGGTCTAGTAGATTGATAAGATAAGAACAAAATGATCAATTCTAAAGACCAAAAATCATTTGAAGAAGGATAATTTTGAATAAGCTTGGTTGATTTCTAAATATATAGTCCATAATAACACATAAATCAAAAGATGGTCATATATGTCTAAAATAGAATATCAACCTAAGCTAAAATAGAAGAGATAAGGATTAAAACTTTAAGCACAATCTCCCCGTTTATCAAACATACAATGTTAGCTATTTAAGAAGAAAACAAGTTTGAAAATATAGCTAACAAAGTACTAATGGAAGTGATACCATGAATACATAAGTTAAGAACATGGTTCACAACCATAAAAGTAGAGGGAGTGTAAGATAACACTTTGAATACATTCCTCTAACAAGTTAATGGTTAGCTAAATGAGTATAACAACTCTTAAAGCAAGACTAACCAAAAACTATAATAAGATCACAAAGAATAAGAAATTGAAGAATATGATCTCAAAGTTATAAGGGAGAGTATATGTAGAATATAAACATGTATAACACATATAACTCCCAAAATAACTTACACAAGTTGGCTATAGGATATGAAAGATGAAAACAAGCTAAAAATTGATGTGAAAAATATAACATACATCACATATTTTGAAGGAGGGGGGGAGGGGGGGGGGGGAACATTTCAAAAACTCCCCCTAAGGTTGTGCCTATATGAATAGAACAACAGAACTTACAAATTTCTGAGGTTGAAGTTCAAATTTTGCTGACATTTGGCTATGCCGGTCGACTTGTCATTCTTCCACTGGCCGACCGCATGTGTTCGGTCAACTTGATACACAAAATCCGGTCGACCAGAATTTCGACAGAAAATAGGAAAACCTGCAATATTCAGTTTAAACCAAGCCAAACATCCATATAAACACATAACAGGCATATTCAATGCCACAATCACAATTTATATCCTAAGTCAAGCATCAAGACGATTAACCACATAAGATTCATGCTACAGACTTGAATAAAAACAACCCCTATATGCTATATAGATCAAGTGAAAACCAAACATAGCATATATAAACTCCCCCAAAGTATATGATAATTCTGATATGGACCAGGTCCATTGGACATTGCGGTTCAGAACTATCCACATCACTAAATGACGAGGAGAGAGGCAACTCTGTGATGATGTGGTCAGTTATGGACCACAATGTTCACATGGACCTTGTCCATATCAGAATTTTCCCAAAGCATAAGACACTAAAAATAGGGGGGGGGGGTTCAAATGAGCTTTCATCACAATGATCAAATCATTAAGCTCAAACTATAACATGCTCATAAGATCAAAACAATATAAAGAGAAAAACATGTTACAAAAGCATCAAGGTGCCCCTTTAAGCAATTCATACGAAAAGATGGTAATGTAAGAACAATAATTTCTAGTCTAAGGGCACACAAAGATAATCAAAGGGGGAAATACAAGGAAATGTTTAAAAGATAGAGTTTAAAATATATCATTGAATTTGAAGAATGGCTTCTTGCACTTTGAGATCCTTTAATGAGTTCTTTGAACTTCTTCAATCATCTTGATCTTTGCCTCCTTTGGTGAAGTTTCAACACTCGATAGATCTTCTTCTTTATTACCAACTTCTTCACTCAATTCTTCATTGTCTTCAATAATCAAATCACCCTCTTGATCCTTATTCCCAATTTCTACACCCAAATTTTCTCCATCTTCAAGATTAATCACCTTTTTGGGTTCTTCTTCTTCTTTACCTCCATCATTTCCATTGATGGAGTCTTCATCAAAAGCATATTCTTCTTCTTCCTCCTCATTTTCTACCAAGATTGATTTCTTCGATTTTGTATTTTATCAATATCATCAATCTTGTAATCCATATCTTTGAATTTAATCCTTAAATCTCCAACTTGAGCCTTTAAATTCTTCACATCATCCTCCAAACTTGACATTTTCTCAAATATCACTTTCTAGTTATTTTTTTATATTTTCTTGAAATTCTTCTAAGTGTGTCAATATTGGATTCAAAATGTCTTCATGTCTTTGAGGAGGAGGAGGTCTTCTTTCAACATTCTCCCTAGGGATATCCCTTTGGTCTTCAACATCTATGTGAACATCCCCTTCTTCATTTACTCTAACATTAATTGCATCTCTTGGCTTTCTTCATTTTGATGCATATCTTGCATATTTGGCACTTGGGGCCCTCTCTTTCCTATCTCATTCTTTAAAGTTTCACAAACTTTTGGAGATTTCTTAAGGGCAATCATAGCCGCCAAAAATTATTTGTTGTGCATCTTGTATGGAATTTCCAATGTCCATTCACTAAGATCATATACATTTGATGAAATTGTCCTTGATTGTACATATGATGCCATTCACTTCTATGAGTTGGAGTGGAGAGCTTGATCTTAAACTTCTTGAAGAGGATAGTCCACATGTTTCCATAAGGTAGGGACTTCTTCTTTGGTCCCATTACTCATTCCTTGAGCTATTTGAGTGCCAAGTACAAAATTTGCTTTCTTTTTCTCCACCAACCACATCATTATGGTCATTTGCATGTATGAAATTGAATTCTTATGTCCTCCTACCGAAACAATTACATTGGAGACGAATTGGTGAAGTATACGACCATACTCATCAAGCTTATTTGTCTATCTTTCCTTGAACTTGCCAAATGCCCCATTGATGTTGAAATAGGTCTTGAATTTCCTAATGTCAAGGTCTTCTTCCTAAGGGAATTTATTTCCAAAGAGGATAGTGGGAGCAAGATCCATCTTGAGGAAATTCAAGATCCCCAAACAACATCTGAACCAACTTTGGAAGTTCAAGCAAACTCACGTGTTGATACTGAGCTTCAATCTTTGACACAAGGCCCAAGAAGGTCAAGTCGGGTACATCAACAGCCTGAGAGATATGGATTTCTCGTGACTGATGATCATCAGGTTGAACTGATTGATCAAGATGAACCCACTACCTACAAAGAGGCAATTCGTAGTTCTGAGTAAGATAAGTGGCTAGAAGCTATGTAGTCCGAGATGCAATCAATGTACGACAACCAAGTATGGACTTTGGTTGACCCACCCGAAGGGTGCAAGGTCATTGATAACAAATGGTGTTATAAAAAGAAGACCGACATGGATGGTAATGTACACACTTTTAGGTCGCGACTAGTAGTTAAAGGTTATAGACAAGTTCATGGTATTGACTATGACGAAACCTTTCCCCCTGTCGTGATGATAAAGTCAATTAAGATTTTACTTGCCATAGCAGCATATTATGACTATGAGATATGGCAAATGGATGTTAAGACTGTGTTTCTTAATGGAAACCTTCTCGAGGATGTGTATATGACACAACCTGAGGGGTTTGTTGATCCAACAAATCCTAGCAAAGTGTGTAAGCTTCAAAGGTCCATTTATGGATTGAAAGCAAGCATCTCGAAAGTCGAATCGTCGCTTTGATGAACGTATTAAAGAATTCGGTTTCATCAAAAACGAAGACGAGCCTTGTGTTTATAAGAAAGTAACTAACAATGCAGTAGTGTTCCTTGTGCTTTATGTGGACGACATCTTACTGATTGGACATGACATCCCCACATTACAAAGCGTAAAAGCTTGGTTGGGGAAGTGCTTTTCCATGAAAGACTTAGGCGAGCACACATACATTTTGGGTATAAGAATCTATAGAGATAGATCTAACAAAATGATTGGCTCGAGCGCAGTGGATACATTGACAAGGTACTCGAAAGCAGTTCGGTTGCAAGACTCCAAAAAGGGATTCTTGCCCATGTCACATGGCGTTAAACTCAGCAGAACTCAAGGACCTTCCATAAGGGAGGACCAAGAGCGCATGAGTAAGATCCCATATGCTTCGGACATTGGGTCTATTATGTACGCCATGATATGTACTCGCCCTGGGATGTCTCATTTGCTTTAAGTATGACTAGCGGATATCAATCGACCTGGTGAGTCACATTGGACTGAAGTCAAGAGCATTCTTAAGTACTTGAGAAGAACTAAAGATATGTTCTTAGTTTACGGAGGTTAGGAAGGAAGTCCGGTTGTAAATGGTTACACGAGACGCAAGCTTCCGGGACCGAGCGTAGACGATTATAGATCGCAATCTGGTTTTTTGTTTTGTTTGAATGGAGGTGCTTTGTGAGCTGGAAGAGCTCAAAGCAAGAAACCGTGGGCCGACTCTACAAATGTAGGGTGAGTATCTAGTCGCTCTCAAGCGACTAAAGAAGTCGTTTGGATCGGGAAGTTTGTTGATGAATTAGGTGTTGTCCCTAGCATTGTGAACCCAGTGGACCTCTATTGTGATAGTACTAGTGCCATTTCACAAGCTAAGGAACCTAGATCTCACCAACGATCCAAACACATTCTCAGGCGTTTCCATCTGATTAGAGAGATCATCGATAGAGGAGACGTTAGTATTTGCAAAGTTCATACAAACGACAACATTGCGAGATCCATTGACCAAGCCCACTCCCACGGCCCTAAACATGAGAGTCATACTAGGTCAATGGGATTGAGGAACATGTATGATTGGACCTAGGGCAAGTGGGAGATTGTTAGTAGTGCCCTAGTACCATTAGCACATGTTGTGCGTTTTATTATCTTTTGAGCATGTAATTGAATAGTTAATTTTGCTTTTGATTTTCAAATGTGTGATTTGATAGTAAAACTCATTAGTTTATGTAATTACTATTCTAGAAGTCCCTAGTTTTATGTAATGCTTAATTACTATGAAATAAAACTAGTATGATTGTTGATTGATGATCTTGTTTTACTGATCATGTGTAATGGATACAAATCACATCATAGATGCAATATATAAGGATACATTGTATTGGGACGTGATCCAGTCGGGAAAAAGTAATACTTCATGGTCTTAAGTCAAAAGTATTACTTCCTCAATACTATTTTAGAATCCTTAGACCTTATGTCTTCATTGATTCTAGTATGAATGGAGCCACGTTTTGACTCAGTCGGACGTTACTTGTAACAGAGTAATCAATACGACTGATGATCGGATGTAGTGTCCTATCATAGTTTGAATGTGAGAGACATTGTAAGGAATTTGTCCCTCTCTATTATTAGAGAGAGATATCCATGGGCCCCTCGATAGGGAAAGACTGTTTAAATGCATGGCCGTGCTCAAATGTATTTGATAAAGTGGTTATCAAATGCTATTTGTCGAAACAGTCTACCTAGAGATCGAGCATAAATATAATTAAGCTTAATAAGGGTGACAACTATCATGCCTTATGCTTAATTAGGATATCGCGAGACAAAGGGGATTAAATAGTGGATTGATATTAGGTTCCGTTGTATATTCATTCACTTTGGGTAGTCACAATGTCCTGCTAGGGACCGCTTGTGATTTATGAACTCACACTACTACTAAGTGTGTTTTCATTGCCATTGTGATATGAACCTACAGGGTCACACGCATAGACAAGCTAACGAGCTTCATGTCCAGATTCAATGAATCTAGAATGTGTCTAGGTTCATTGTATCTGACATTCACTTTTCTGAGAATAATAAAGTGTTATTATTCGAATTAGAGATAAGGGGCATTTTCGGTATAGCTGGGATTACGTAGGAGTCATTATCCGATAAAGACTCCCACTACCAGCAGAAGTCTAGTGCACGTGGGAGTTATAGACTCCCACTGCCAAAAGAGGTTGATAGGACGTGGGAGTTTAGACTCCCACTGCTGAGAGAAGTGGAGGACGTGAGAGTTGGTTATGGGAACAAACTCTCACACCCTATATAATTAACTCTCAGCCGAAACCCTAGCCTATCTTTGCTTCAGCCGCAATTAAACAATTCACCCGAAATCAGATTTCGGATTTTTCTGCCTCTCCCTTTTCTCTCTAATTCCCGAATCTCAGAAAAACGAAGAGCTAGCAATCGCGTGGATACCGCTAGAGGGACATTCCGCAAAGGGAATTTCGTTGGTGGCAGATTAGTATCCAAGAAACGTCATCCTCCATTCAAGAAGTAGCTTCTAGAATCCAAGAAACGTAAGTTTTTCATTGCTTTTACCGAATCGAATTTGTATGAGCGGATCCTTCAGGGGAGGACTCATGGGTGTTTGGAACGAGTTTCCGCCCATGAATCCCTTCATAAAGCGCACAAAGTTTTTAATTGTACAGGAATTGTTAAGTCCTAGACAATTTCAGATCAGACATCTCATGAACCTTGGCGGGGCAGACCTGCGACCTCCGCCTTGTAATCAACGTCAAATCTTTGCTTCCCAACTAGACATGCAACCACTATTTTTTTTATCTAAGGTTCCTTAGCCCAGTGGGGCAAGGGTCTGCCCACAACATTGAGGTTGTGGGTTCGATACCTGCCTCACACAAGGGGAATGATTTAATTGTCATTTCTTTGGGTTCTCTTGTGTGGGTCTTATACTCCCCCTCAACGGGACTTCTACTACTCCCCGCACAGGGCAACCGCTCAACGGGCTTCTACGACACCTGCTCAACGGGACTTCTACTACTCCCCTCACAGGGCAACCGCTCAGCCGGGCTTCTATTACTCCTCCTCTGGTGAGGTCCAATAAATAATTGTAATAGAAAAAAAAATTAAAAAAAAAAAACCACTATTTTTAAAATTGCAGTATTAGTCCTTTGTGGACCATGAGTTCACAAATTATAGAAACAGTCCCAAAGAATTCTGGATTTGCTTAATTAATTTTAGGCGGACCAAAAATTACACAAATAACATGAAAAGTCCTCAAAAGTTCAAAATTTGTGAAACTAGTCCTTCTTTCCCAAACATCTGCCACCTTTGAATAATCAGAGCCGTATCCGGAGCACAGACAACCCACACCGGGCCGTCGAGTCTAGCTACCTCTGAATAATGTAGAATAAAATTTCCCCTTACTCAAAGGGATGAGAATCGAACCCGCGACCTCCTGCATGTATGTCATTCAATAGGCCACTGAGCTAATTGATAATTTGTTATTTATTTCTCCTCCTATTATATTTATTATAATGGAATTCTGGAATTGTACACTTACTTATTTTAATTTCTTTTTGTTTTTTAATTTATTTTTATGAATCATATTAAAATTAATACACTCTCATTGAAAAATTTATAATTTATGTCTTTAATGTTTCTTTAAAAAATATATTTCAGAAACATAATCTCTGTATTTGTGTTTGTTTGGAAATGTCACAAGATTTAACGACATAGTATATAAATGTCGATATATTAGTCGCAAAAAGTAACAATTTATAACTATATGCAATGTAACTGTCACTAACTAACATAAAATTGTCGGTAAGAATAAGAATTAATATATTCGTCGTATAAAATCCAAATATAGCGATGTTTGTTTGAAATGTCACAAGATTTAACGGAGTTGTATATAAATGTCGGTATATGTGTCGCAAAAAGTAACAATTTATAACAACAATTAATGTACATGTCACTAACTAACGTTAAAATGTTGATTGTATCAACCAACGCTATTAAACGTCGTATAAAATTCAAATATAGTGTCATTTTTCATAAAAATAAGAAGATCTAACGACATAGTATATAAATGTCGCTATATGAGTCACAAAAAGTAACAATTTATAACAACATTTAATGTAAATGTCGCTAATCAACATCAAAACGTCAGTATGAACAACAATTGCTACAACCGTCTCTAAGAAACGTCGTATAAAATCCAAATATAGCAACGTTTACAAAAAGTGTTGCATTAACTTAGTCTTTTTTGTTTTAAGCGACGTTTGAAAAAAACGTTGGCACAAAAACATCGCAAAAGACTGTTTTTGTTGTAGTATTCAATCATCGCCATTTTCGCCTCTTGCTTAATTACCATTACAATTTTTGGATTCAATCCTTGAATCTGATTGAAATATGGAAAAGCTTCGTAGATATTTTGATACAGTAAGCGTATTGAATCTACAGCTCCTCGGCATATATCTCCGGCGATAAGATGGCCGATCTGATCGGGAGATCTGGTGGTGTAAGAGAAAGAGTTTGTTGTGTTGCTACTGTTAATGGAGAACACATGGGAGTCCATATTAGTAGAACTACTATGAAATTATATGTGTTCTTATTCACAAGACTAGTATGCCGGATATTTCAGCGGAGAAATTACTCTCACAAGGAGAGAGAGTCTGATTGCGGTTAGAGAAAACCCTAGCGCGCAGAGAGCTAAGTTTTTCATGGTTGATTAAAGGATAATACAAAATACTATTTAGATAATAGTTTTTTCAATTGGAAAAAATGATGTAAAGTTGTGGATGTGTTTATGTTCATTTTTTTTGTTGAGAAAATGACATGATTATATTTGAAGAATTCAAATCCCAATGGCACTAGCTCCTAAAATAAATAATGAGTTATTTTTCCTCTAAACAAAAATGAGTTATTTAGAAAAGAAAATAAATACTCCCTTTGTTCCAATTTTATTTGTCTCTCATGAAAATTTTACACTGATTAAGAAAATCATTAATTTTGTCTTTGTTAATTTTAGGTTAAAGGAATAAAAAACCATTTGAACAAGTCGGTTCTTATTCTCTCTCTTCTCTTTCACCTATGTTCTTCTTCCATTTACTAGATTATATAGAAGCTCCTCTCTACGGCTAGATCTGATTTTAGCTCCGGCCAATGGTCATATTAGGCCCGAATCTCTTTATCTAAGGCTTTCATTTCGCTCATGCAAACCGTTTTGAATTTCTTTCAACCTCTTTTTCCTTCAATATTGAAGATGCAGACTGATGTTAGATATGTCTTTGATCTTTTTAGGTTGATACGTATTATCTCTCCTTCTTGGAGACTTATGTCAAACCGGACTTAATCTGAACCTTTTAAAGTTTTTTACATTTTCCCAAGGAAATTTTTAAGACAATTGATGCATTTATGATTTTCTAAATTGTTGGTTCCTAAAAAAGATGTTGGAACTGAGGTTCTATCACCGATGTAGTTAAAAAATATGATGCGAAGAAAAAAAATTATGTATTTGCATTTTTTTATTAGTATTAGTTTTGCTAAGTATTAGTGTTAGTATCTTTAAACTACCTTTCGAGGTGTGAGAATTATGTATTTGACGAAGTATTCATCTACGGGGACAAAAGGTCAAACCGCATTATAAAAAAAAAAACTTGTAATTTGCATTGGCTCCAAGTGCTGAAAAGTGAAAATCATTTTCCCTCCTTCCCCACCTCAACCCGCCCCCTAAAATTTTGTTTTCATCACATTCCTTCTTTAAAAGGGTCCAAATACCATAAGTCCCCGCCAAAAGATTACTGGACCACATTCCATTTGTTGGACCTTCACAAAATTTTCAATCCTCCCTCCTCCTTTCCCCATATCAAATCAAAACTCAAAAGATTTGAAACCAAAACGTGCCAAAAAATGAATTCAAACCATCCCTCCAACTCCAAAATTTAAATTCACCAAACAATTTATCTTTTTCTTATAAATAGCCAAGATGTAAAACCATTTTGTCACACCCCACAAATCTGTTAACGGATTTCTTTTTTCAATCTCATTCATTTGAAACCACTGTAAAAAATGGCGGCAGCTATCTCACGCGGTGAGCATGATAACAACAAGGAGAACATCCTACCAAGTTCGGTAAAGGAAACCAATTTGATTCTTCAAGAATCAGCAGAGTCTGTTAGTACTGATATTAAGGTGAAGAGAAGATTCAGAAGGCCATTGAGAGATATCACAAATTTGTTCATCGTTGACCAACCACCCCAATTGGGGTCTGGTTTTGGTTTGCTATCGCTTCCTTCATCTGCTGCTTCTTACATTTGTAGAAAACGGAAAGCAGATGATGTTGAAATTGATTTGAAGAGGAAGGCTAGCTCCAAGATTTTGAGGAAAGAGTTCAGATAAATTTTAGTTATTGTTTGTAGATTGAATTTATACAAAACACACAACCCTTTTGTAGAAATGAGAACCAGATGATTAATTTTCTATTTGGCTAAGTGGGTTCTCGAAATTTTGTTTTCATTAAATACAATTCATACTTGTTCTAATTCCATTAACAAATATATAGTTCCTTTTAATTACTTTTTTTTTTTTTAACATTTTGCTACTGTGGGTTTGGACTATATGTTTATTTCATTTCCTTTTATCAAGGTTAACATTTTTAAGTTCTGTTTAACTTGCAAGATTTGGCAGTCCGAAAAACTATGGTAAAATTCGATTGAAAAGTGATAATATAAGTTGTTTAATAAATTAGTGAAAATTAAGTTGTTTCATAATATAAGTTGTTTAATAAATTAGCGAAAATTAAGAAAAACCAAAACAAATTATTAACCAAAACATTAAATATTACTCATCTATTTAAGAGAGTAATGTTAATAATTTTCACTAACAAATAATTTGCTTTTTGTTTCTTTAATTTTCGTTATGTATCTTAAATGACTTATATTATTTAATAAAGATACACCAAGAAAAAAATCAACATTGTGCTCTGATACTAACTGATGAAGAACTTTGATTTTTAAGGTCAAAATTCGACACAAAAAGTTAAAAACTCGCATCTTTCTCTATCTTGAACTAGTTTCCAAGGAGAATATACCCAACGCAACTCTAAAAAGGCTAAGTATTGATTGAGGCTGAAACACCACAAAAACGAAACTATCTTGACTAATTTTAAAATTGACAGTCCATCAAAAGTTGAGAAATCCAGGAATATCAAATAGGTTCACTACATTTTTTTTGGCTAAGTAATAGGTTCACTACATTGCCTTATCTTAAAGTGGTCCTATAATTAGTGCTTAAGTCAGAAAGATTACAAGAGTGATCTCTTTATTTACACAGACTAGATTAAACTTAATAATGTCAAAGGGCACAAGTTTTCTTAAATATTGATCCTTCATGCCAGAACATTAATGCAACTTAACATGAAAATTAGAATTAGTCAAAAATAGTTGTTAAGACTTTTTTTTTTAAAAAAATCTCGAAGGAATTCTTTCCCTCCATTTTCATCGAGAATTTAGCAGTTTGTGAACTAAAATAACTGCTGACAGAATAGTTTTAGAAATGAAAAGATTAATGACAAATATCTTGAAACAAAAATAGTTACCTTTGTCTGAATAAGGTGAAAAATTCAGGAAATTGAGTATTCAACTTTTGAATTCTGTGTGGCTTTGAGTGTGGTCTGTAATAGCATTGTGGTGTGATTAGGATTATTGATACTTATGAATTTGAATTTGAGAGTTGATGCATAAAATATTGCCTGCTCCTCTCCGTAGTATTTTTGTGAGATTCGATATCTTTGTATTTGTACTTCAGACACTCACCACCAAATTATTTACTCAATATATATACATTTTCGCATCTATTTAAAATTCTACATTTGGTATCAGAGCTTGTTAGAGCAAGTGTTATGTGATGAATCCCTATATGATGGATCCCTATGTGATGGATCCTCGTTTTTTGAGTTGTTCAGTTTTTGTCTTTGATGGCAAAAATGATTTTGATATTTGGCAAAAATTTATGCAAATTTATTTTGAGACTGTTGATTTGTGGAAAATTATTGAGGAAGGTTTTGAAGAACCTCCTTCCAACCACCAATTGACTGATGAAGAGGAGAAGAAACGGTGGAAAATGTCTTTGTAAGACACCAATTCGGTATTAAGGTAGCATTAGATGTTGCAAGACAATTTGTCAAAATTGAATCGGCAAAGGAGATTTGGGCTCATTTACTGACTACTTTTGGAGATGCTTCTCAAGGTAATATTGAAGTAGCTTATTCGTTGAGTGCTACAATTGAGGATGAATTGTTGATTCAAGATTCTTCACAAATTATTGATTTGGTAGATAATTGTGATAATCTTGGTACTGAAAATTTAATTGAAGAGAAATTGTCGAAAGAGGAAGAGAGTGGTGAGAAGGGAAACAACAAAAATATGTTTCCTGCGGTGGATAATATTATTGAGGTGGATTATTTGGTAGACATTAGTTTGTTGCATGGTCTGAATGACCAGATAAACGAGAATGGAATGAGTGAAAATTATGAGATATCAAATCAAGATTTGCAGGGAACAAACCGACAAATTCCGGCCGACCAGAAACAGGGACCAAATCTGCAGTTTCTGGTCAGCCATAATTTTCAGGGACCAGCTCGGCAGTTTCTAGAAAATCAGCGCAGGCAAGGCCCATTCCAGCCTCAACCCTTCACGGACCAGATTGGCAGTTTCAGGCAGAATATCAGCAGGGACCTGAACAGCAATTTCTGGCAGAACAAAGGCAGGGACTGACTGGGCAGTTTCCAGAAATTCAGGGACAATAGGGACTGAATCGGCAATATACCGAGAACAAATTTCAGGGACCAAATCAGCAGTTTCAGCAAAATTATGCCAATGATCATGGAATAAATTCATTCTTTGTTGATGAATATGGTGATAATTGTGCTAAAATTAATGAATTTTCTACAATTGAAAAAATTGAGTTTTTGAGACCTTTTGAAAATGAAGAATTAGTGATGATCTCCCTGAGGAGCAAGAAATCCACGTTGACCAGATAATGTATACTCAAGATGCAAGCAAATATTAAATTGGTATAGATTTTGTTGGAGTTAAATCCTTAATCTCAAAGAGTTCTTATGAGGTTGAATCTTAATGGTGAACATGAATGACTTCTTTGATAAAGAGGAGTTAGTAATGATCTTTGATAAAGAATGTTAATTATAAATTGTTATTGCATAGATTGTTTACAGCAGAAGAAATGGCAATGGAGATTTTGGCTCGTGATGGAATTGGACCAGATTTATTGTCGAGCTTGATTTAAGGGAGGCTATGTTGGCATTATTAAATCAAGGTTATTATTATTTAGGATAGTATTTAGTTTTGGCAATTACTACTTTTATTGTATTAGGATTGCTTTAGTGGTATGATAATCAGTTTATATTTCCTAGATATCTCAGAGATTCTAGGAGGGTTTTAACTCCTATATATAAATAGGAGAGTTGTTTATGTATTCTGTGTGGCTTTGAGTGTGGTCTGAAATAGCATTGTGGTGTGGTTAGGATTATTGATGCTTATGAATTTGAGAGTTGATGCATAGAATATTGTCTGCTCCTCTCCGTAGTATTTTGGTGAGATTTGATATTTATGTGTTTGTACTCCATACACTCACCACTAAATTATTTATTCAAAATATATGATTGTTTAAAAAAAATTCTACAATTGGGGATGTCGAACCCGACATTTATTATTTCGATTTAGAAGTCTAAGCTAATTACACTAACCTTCCTTAAACAAACATGTTTTGATTGGTAAAGCATGAGATGTAATCATTTGAGCAAATGAGAACTAAGTGAGATTGGATAGTGTTTGCTTTAGAAATAAAACGTTTTAGGTTCCATAAATGTTGGATTGTTTCTGAGAGTAGATCAAAACCCCATATCTGAAATTTGTATTCGTTCGGAGACAGAACAGTTTCCAAAGTTTAACCAAAAAATGGATCACTACCCATCTTAGGGTAGCTAAAGAAGTCCAATTGCCCTCATGTGGCACAACTTTCTAATTCTTGAAGGCTGAAGGAGTAAAAGAATAATAGATGATTAAACTCTTACCATCTAAAATGAGGCAATCCATTTAAATTAACTGTTGAAAGTAACATATGTCGGGTAAACAGTAATGGAATGAAATAGATTCATTTTCTAGCCATAATGGATTTTCACTCGAAATAGTTTTGGAATTATATTTCCATTCCATTTTTTTTTTTGATAAGTTAAATATTAATCATTAATAGAATCCAGAATTAGGATTATAAATAGTTCCTCCCCTATCACAAAGCACTGCATAAGGAATAAGAGTTTGATCAATACGACCACTACATAAATTGGATTTCCCCCAGAAAGGTATGTTATGAGCTCGATAATTTACTTTCCTACTCACGAAGGTAACATTCCAAGACTTAAATTCAGCCAGTATCAATTTATCTAGCTTAATATAGTCTTGACCAGTCCAATGAATGCCATTTGAGTGACCTTGAAGACCCCTCAGAACATTCAAACAGTCACCCTCTATTATAGCAAATTCCAGGTTCATCGATTTCAGCTTTTCCATGACCAATGTAGCAGCCCGAGCTTCAGCTTCGAACGGTGATCTTGCCTTAAATTTGTTGATCCAAACTCCCAAAATCTCTCCAAACTCATTTCTGATAAAAAAAAAGCACTAATTGCCTCATCCATTTTTATAAATTCCGCGTCAAAATTGACCTTAATAATCCCTTTTGGAGGCAGCTTCCGGGTCATGATTTACTCTTTGCTCCATTCTTTAGTTTCCTCCCAGTAGCTTTTTGTCTTTAGTTCAATCTCCATCAATACATCCTCCATCTTCTTAGCTTTTATACCACGAAGAATAGCATTTCTGTACATCCATATATGCTCCAATAACACTGCCACAAAATGCAAAAACTCAGACCTCATATTACTAGGAATAAAAAAATTATTAAAATTTAAGCTCACTTCCCTAATGAATATGTGCATGTTCCAATTCTGAAAAACATCCATCTTGAGTTGTCACTTTGAAGAATACCAAATAGCTTAGCAACAGGACAAGTTAAAAAAATGTGTTCCAAAGATTCCTCCCCTTGCTGACAGATTAAGCATTCCAAATTCAGAATCCTAAAGCAAGAATTTAATCTTCTACGGGTAGGTAGAACATCACACAAAATTTTCCATAATAAATATTTATGCCTATTGTGCAAATCAGAATGCCACAACTTCTTCCAATTATCCCTAACAATATTAGAATTCACAACAAATCTCTCTTGGTTTACCGATCTGTAAGCAGATTTAACAGTAAATTGCCTTGTCGAAGAGGGCAACCAAACCAGAGAATCATGTTAAGTGGCGGAGCCAGGAATTTATCTTTAGGGGGGTGGGGGGGAGGGGGGGCACAATTAACATTGACAAAATAAATTTATAAGAGCATATAAAATATTTCATTACAATTGTTCCCTACGCGTTTTCATGCTTTGATAATATTCTATAATTACATCATTTTCGATAGTATCAAATACATCTTTCTCAACAAATGCAATTAAACTATCATTCAACCACTGATCTCCAATTCGATTGTGTAGACGATTCTTGACAAAAGTCATTGCAGAAAATACTCTCTCAACTGAAACAGTAACCATTGGTAGAATTAAAGTCAATGTCAAAAGCTTGTAAACTAATGGGTAAACTCGATGCTTGTTTTCTGCAAATAACCTCTGTGAAAGCACACTAAGACCCTGCAATAATTGAAACTCTTCACTTATACGCATGTCAATAATATATGTATCAAGTTGATCATCCATTGCTAAGATATGTCCTGCATCAAAATTCAATGGATAGTACCCACATACTCGAATCAATTTGTTCTTGTCAAAATCAGCAAAGGATCTATTTGGACACAAGCACGCAACACAAATTATTAGGTCGCTATTAACCTCCGAAAAATGATTATTCAATTCTTGAAGTTGCATATCAATGATAACATAAAACATTTCAACACGATAGTGATGTAAATTTGTAACTTTCTCTAACCTTGAACAACATATATGCCTAAATATATCTTACATGTCAGGAACATTGATATTGTGAGATCCACAAAACGACGAAACAATCTCAATAAAAGAATCTCATCCATCATCCCTCAATATTTGGAGCTGCAATTTACAACATGCTTTCTAATGAGTTCTTTCTTTTTCCAGTTTGAGAACCCATTGTTAACAAATGAACCATATTCATCACTGAAAAGATAACAGTATAAACAAAATACGGCATCTTTTACTATACTATACTCCAACCAACTAGAATTCTTATTATACAATGACATACAAAATTACCTATCTTTCGTACCAATTTTTGTAGCTGGAAATAAATGGTTTCTAGGTTGACAAGGACCTCTCTGAATATATGTCCTCCGAATTAAATCTCGAACATTAACATCATAATTTTGTATTGGGATTCTCAATCCAGAATCCGAAGGCAATTGTTCAATATCAAATTCAAGTCTTTCATCTCTAACATTTCCCACATTAGTTTCAAGTAAATCCTCTTCAACATCTATTTTTGTATCAATTTCAATATCATTTTCATCTCCAATCTCAACCCTTTTATCCCTAACACCCCTTTCACTAGTTTGTTCCGAAAAAAAATGAAAATTTACGTTTAATAAGGAATTTATCCATAATTGTGGAAAAAAATGTACATAAACATTAGGAAAAAGCAATCAAATTATATATGTATTTCACAAAAAATTTACACAAATAGTGAAGATTAAAGAAGCATTAAAGGGGTTACCTATTTAATTCAAATAATGAAGGATTGATGATTGAGGAGAAAACAAACCCTAATGAGAGCTTGAGAGAGAAAAAATCGCCATTGTATTTGTTGTTGTTGAGACTTGAGTAACAGAGAGAAATGAGCCGTGACTTTTTCTATCTTGAAGACTTTTGCACATGGTAGACTTGTAGTCTACAACTTATAGACTATAGCTTTTTTTTTTTTTTTTTTTAAATCTTACGGACTAGAGTTTTTGGCTAAATAAGTTATAGACTAGAGTTATACACACTTTTGTTCACCCTTTTCTAGTAGTAATTTTTTTTTATTAAATAAATATTATAGTCTCTTACACACTTAAACTTGTTACAATTTTAGCCAAATTTGTTAAAATATAAATGGTGTCATTTCTATAATTCACGAACTAAATAATCTAATTTTAAATCGTAAAGTGATTCAAAATGAGTACATAAACAATGTTCACGGGACGAGTTGTTACAAAAACAAAATTTAAATTATAATTAAAAATTAATTAATTTTTTGGAAAAAACTGGTGGGCCACGTGCCCCACCAGGCCCCACTGTACCTCCGCCAGTGATCATGTTCCCTTGAGGGAATAATTTTAAGGATAGCCTGAGCAGAAACTTGGTTAAAAGAATGTTCAACCAAACTTCTGTTCCAATCACTCTGATCCAAGGACATAAGGTCCTTTACCATAATCAAAGAATTATGTCTCCTTTGATCCAAAGACAATACAAAGTCATAATGGAATGATGATTCATTTTCTATGTTTGGGAAAACAATTATTTAATGTTGGAATGAAATGTGATTCAATATAATATGACATAAATGCCCTTAACATATGTTGATGATAAAACCAATCAATTGCATGATGTATAAACTTTCACTTGAAAAATAATAATCATATTTGTACTCATTGGCAGATAGAGTGAAAGGGGGGCGGCTACTTCCAAGATTTTAAAAAATAACAACCTTTTTATAGGAATATGTTTTAATTTTTTGTAAGTCTTCCTTATAAATGTTGTATCCCAAAACAAAATCAGTAAAACATTTTCCCTTGTAATGATAAATACTTGACCCCGCATCTGTTCGTACATCGAAGCGCATCAAACATACATTTCAATATTGAAATATAATTAATATACAAAGTCAAACATAATATAAAAATAATTATATTTTTTATTAAATGTAAATGAAAAAATAACAAAATAAAAAAATATGTATGTAATTATCGTATATAAAATTTTATCAAGAAAGTAAAATATTTTTCGAGAAAATGAACATATTGTTTAATTTGAATACTATAATAGTTAAATAAAGGGTATAATAGTTAATTTCCATTAATTGGGATTTCAACTTCTCCTGGAAAAATCATTGCATAAGTTTTGAAGTGGAATTATAATTCTCACTTCTTCCTAGAATGAGCATTCCCGTGGAAAGGTCATTCACATTTTAAATTGGTCAACCAAACACATGAATGAAAAGAGATGTTGGAAAAGCCATTCCATTACCGCGTACCAAAACAATTTGGAAAATTTCCTACTATGTATTGAATCTCATAAGTGAAAACTGTACAATACAATAAAAATAACAACAAAGCCTTAATCCCAAAAGATTGGGGTCGGCTACATGAAACAAAGAAAGAATTATGTAAGGTTATCCACATGGATGCATTCTCTCCATTACATTCAATTCAAAACAAAACTATTATCTAAATCAAACAAATTCATATCCCCTTTTATCACTTTCATCCAAGTCTTCCTCGATCTCCCTCTGTCTCTTACGACCTTAATATTACCTAATCCTTCAATTCTACTAATTGGAGCATCATTTGGCCTCAAGTCAAATGGTTTTCTCTCATATTGTCTTCAATAGTTGCTACGCCTACTTCTTCTTAATAGTCTCATTTCTCACCCTATACATTCTCCTATCCCCACACATCCATCTTACATACACGTCTCCGCTACATGCATTTTTTGAATATGACACCTCTTAGTTTTACAACATTCTGTACCATATAACAAAGCCGGTCTAATAGAGGTTATGTATGAAGGGATTCATGGGCGGAAACTCGTTCCAAACACCCATGGATCCTCCCCTGAAGGATCCGCTCATATGAAACAAATCGAAAAACAGCAAGAAAAGACTTACGTTTTGGGTTCAAGAATCGGATTCTTGAATGGAAGAAGCTGTTTCTTGGATCGAATGCTGCCACCGATTGATCTCCCTTTGCGGAAAGTCCCTCTACCGGTATCCACGCGACGAAACGGGCAGCGATTGCTAGCTCTTCGTTTTTCTGGGTTTCGGGAATTAGAGAGAAAATGGAGAGACAGAAAACTGTTTTCTAGATCTCAAGGTATTTCGGCTGAAAGCATTAATTGTCTAGGGTTTTGGCCAAGAGATCATTATATAGGGTGTGAGAGTTTGTTCCCAGAACTAACTCTCACGTCCTCAACTTCTCTCCGCAGTGGGAGTCTAAACTCCCACGTCCTATCAACCTCTTTTGGCAGTGGGAGTCTATAACTCCCACGTGCACTAGACTTCTGCTGGTAGTGGGAGTCTTTATCGGATAATAACTCCCACGTAATTCCAGCTATACCGAAAATGCCCCAGTATCTCTAATTCGAATAATAACTTTATTATTCTCGGGAAAAAGTGAATGTCGGATACAATGAACCTAGACACATTCTAGATTCATTGAATCTGGACATGAAGCTTCGTTAGCTCGTCTATGCGTGTGACCACGTAGGTTCATATCACAATGGCAATGAAAACACACTTAGTAGTAGTGTGAGTTCATAAATCACAAGTCTGTCCCCTAGCAGGGACATTGTGACTACCCAAAGTGAATGAATATACAACGGAACCTAATATCAATCTACTATTTAATCCCTTTGTCTCGCGATATCCTAATTAAGCATAAGGCATGGTGGTCGTCACTCTTATTAAGCTTAATTGTATTTATGCTCGATCTCCCGGTAGATCTGTTTCGACAAATAGCATTTGATAACCACTTTATCAAATACATTTGAGCACGGCCATGCATTTAAACGAGTCTTTTCCCTATCGAGGGGCCCATGGATATCTCTCTCAATAATAGAGAGGGACAAATTCCTTGCAATGTCTCTCACATTCATGCTATGATAGGACACTACATCCGATCATCAGTCGTATTGTTTACTCTGTTACAAGTAACGTCCGACTGAGTCAAAACGTGGCTCCATTCATACTAGAATCTATGAAGACATAAGGTCTAAGGATTCTAAAATAGTATTGAGGAAGTAATACTTATGACTTAAGACCATGAAGTATTACTTCTTTGACGGATCACGTCCAAAACAATGTATCCCAATATATTGCATCTATGATGTGATTTGTATCCATTACACATGATCAGTAAAACAAGATCATCAATCAACAATCATACTAGTTTTATTTCATAGTAATTAAGCATTACATAAAACTAGGGACTTCTAGAATAGTAATTACATAAGCTAATGAGTTTTACTATCAAATCACACATTTGATAATCAAAAGCAAAATTAACTATTCAATTACATGCTAAAAAGATAATAAAACGCACAACATGTGCTAATGGTCCTAGGGCACTACTAACAATCTCCCACTTGCCCTAGGTCCAATCATACATGATCCTCAATCCCATTGACCTAGTATGACTCTCATGTTTAAGGTCGTGGGAGTGGCTTGGTCAATGGATCTCGCAATGTTGTCGTCATGTATGAACTTTGCAAATACTAACGTCTCTCTCGTCGATGATCTCTCTAATCAGATGGAAACGCCTGAGAATGTGTTTGGATCGTTGGTGAGATCTAGGTTCCTTAGCTTGTGAAATGGCACCAGTACTATCACAATAGAGGTCCACTGGGTTCACAATGCTAGGGACAACACCTAATTCATCAACAAACTTCTCGATCCAAAGCAGACTTCTTTAGCTGCTTGAGAGGCGACTAGATACTCAGCTCACATTTGTAGAGTCGGCCACGGTTTCTTGCTTTGAGCTCTTCCGACTCACAAGCACCTCCATTCAAGCAAAACACAAAACCAGATTGCGATCTATAATCGTCTACGTCGGTCGCGAAGCTTGCGTCTGTGTAACCATTTACAACCGGACTTCCTTCCCGACCTCCGTAAACTAAAAAACATATCTTTAGTCCTTCTCAAGTACTTAAGAATGCTCTTGATTGCAGTCCCAATGTGACTCACCGAGGGTCAGATTGATATCTCGCTAGTCATACTTAAAGCAAATGAGACATCCCAGGGCGAGTACATATCATGGCGTACATAATAGACCCAATGGTGAAGCATATGGGATCTTACTCATGCGCTCTTGGTCCTCCCTTGTGGAAGGTCCTTGAGTTCTCGCTGAGTTTAATGCCATGTGACATGGGCAAGAATCCATTTCGGAGTCTTGCAAACCGAACTCGTTTCGAGCACCTTGTCAATGTATCCACTCAGCTCGAGGCCAATCATTTTGTTAGATCTATCTCTATAGATTCTAATACCCAAAATGTATTTAGCCTCGCCTAAGTCTTTCATGGAAAAGCACTTCCCCAACCAAGCTTTTACGCTTTGTAATGTGGGGATGTCATTTCCAATCAGTAAGATGTCGTCCACATAAAGCACAAGGAAAACTACTGCATTATTAGTTACTTTCTTATAAACACAAGGCTCGTCTTCGTTTTTGATGAAACCGAATTCTTTAATACGTTCATCAAAGTGGCGATTCCGACTTTCGAGATGCTTGCTTCAATCCATAAATGGACCTTTGAAGCTTACACACTTTGCTAGGATTTGTTGGATCAACAAACCCCTCGAGGTTGTGTCATATACACATCCTCGAGAAGGTTTCCATTAAGAAACGCAGTCTTAACATCCATTTTGCCATATCTCATAGTCATAATATGCGGCTATGGCAAGTAAAATCCTAATTGACTTTATCATCACGACGGGGAAAAGGTTTCGTCATAGTCAATACCATGAACTTGTCTATAACCTTTAACTACTAGTTGCGATTTAAAAGTGTGTACATTACCATCCATGTCGGTCTTCTTTTTATAACACCATTTGTTATCAATGACCTTGCACCCTTCGGGTGGGTCAACCAAAGTCCATACTTGGTTGTCGTACATGGATTGCATCTCAGACTTCATAGCCTCTAGCCACTTATCTGACTCAGAACTACGAATTGCCTCTTTGTAGGTAGAGGGTTCATCTTGATCAATCGGTTCAACTTTCGATGATCATCGATCCACGAGAAATCCATATCTCTCAGTCGTTGATGTACCCGACTCGACCTTCTTGGGCCTTGTGTCAAAGATTGAAGCTCAGTATCAGCACATGAGCTTGCTTGAACTTCCCAAGTTGGTTCAGATGTTGTTTGGGGATCTTGAATTTCCTCAAGATGGATCTTACTCCCACTATCCTCTTTGGAAATAAATTCCCTTTCAAGGAATAAACCATTACGAGCAACAAACACTTTGTTCTCCGATGGAAGATAGAAGTAATATCCTTTAGTTTCTTTAGGATATCCCACAAACAAACATTTGTCGATTTAGGGGCGAGTTTATCGGATAACAAGCGTTTTACGTACGCCTCGCATCCCCCAAATTTTGTGAAATGACAAGCTAGGTCGTTTCCCAGTCCATATCTCATATGGAGTTTTTCGAAACGCTTTAGAAGGAACTCTATTTAATATAAATGCAGCGAGTTTCTAGGGCGTAGCCCCAAAAGGAAATTGGAAGACTTGTTTGACTCATCATAGATCGAACCATATCTAATAAGGTGCGATTCCTCCGTTCGACACGCCATTCCATTGTGGTGTGCCGGGGAGGAGTTAATTGTGAAACAATTCCACAACCACTAAGATGTTCGTCAAACTCTTGGTTAAGGTATTCGCCACCTCGATCCGATCGAAGTATCTTAATACTTTTACCAAGTTGATTACGTACTTCATTTTGAAATTCTTTGAATCTTCCAAAAGATTCGATTTATGTTTCATTAGATAGACGTAGCCATATCTACTGAAATCATCACGTGAATGTGATGAAGTATCGAAACCCTCATCTAGCACTAGTGTTTATTGGTCCACAAACATCCGTATGTATGAGGCCCGATAAATCGGAAAGCTCTCTCACTTTGTCCAGTAAAGGGAGCTTTAGTCATTTTGCCTAACAAGCAAGAATCACAAGTCTCATTAGATTCTAAGTCAAATGATGTCAAAATTCCATCTGAATGGAGCTTTGATATGCGTTTCTTATTTATGTGGCCCAAACGACAGTGCCAAAAGTAGGTCTGGTTTAAGTCATTTGATTTAAACCTCTTAGTATTAATGTTATAGATGGGCCTTTTATTGGAATCATCGAGGTTAAGAACATAAAGCCCATTCATCAAAGAGGCATCTCCATAAAAGATACGATCTTTATGAATGGTGCAAATTTTATTCATAATATTTAATTCAAAACCTTCAATATCCAAACAAGAAACTGAAATAATATTCCTACTCAAAGTTGGAACATAAAGACAATTATTCGGTTCTATAATAAGGCCACTTGGCAAAACTAAATTAAATGTCCCGGTAGCTACAAACGAACAACTCTTGCTCCGTTCGCTACTCTCAAGTCCACTTCTCCTTCTGCCAGTGCTCTACTTCATTTGAACCCCTGCACATTTGCACAAATGTGAGATCCACAACCGGTATCTAATACCCATGAAGTAGGAGCAGACATGTTAATTTCAATAACATAAATACCTGGAGAGACAATCAAACTGGCCTTTCCCTTTTTCTTCTCTTCCAAATAGAGCTTGCAGTTCCGTTTCCAATGACCTGGTTCATTGCAATGGAAGCAAACTCCCTCCTTTAGTGCCTTGGCTTTGGGCTGGGGCTTGGGCTTGTCATTGCCTTTGCCTTTGCCTCTCTTGGCCATGGGCTTTCCCTTGCCTTTCTTCTTGAAATTCCCTTTTTGAACCATTAAGACTTCAGGGGTCTTCTTAATGTTCAATTCAGCCTGCTTGAGCATCCCGTGTATTTCATGTATGGTCTTCTCCATGGCATGCATGTTGAAGTTCATAACAAATTGGTCATACTCCGGTGGGAGTGAGCCCAAGATCATATCTGTGGCCATATCATGACCTACGGGAGCCCCAAGTTTCTCAAGTTGGTCAAAATAGCCCTTCATCTTAAGAACATGTGCACTCACAGATGTGCCAGGGGCCATTTTGCAACTATTTAACGCCTTGGTTGTGAGGAATCTTTCATGACGAGCTTGCTCTTGGAACATTTCCTTGAGCTGGCCCATCATCTGGAAAGCCTCAACTCCTTCAAACTGTTTTTGAAGGTCAGTGCTCATAGTGACTAACATGAGACAAGTCACATCGTTAGAGTCATCGAAATGCTTCTTCCAAGTATCTCTTTCAGCTCTGGGGCGTTATTTGCAGGCTGTTCAGGAATGTCCGTATCAAGAACGTACAACTTTCTTTCCTGCTTAAGGACAATCCTTAAGTTGCAAGCCCAATCAAGGAAATTGGTCCCGCTTAGTTTTTCCTTCTCAAGGACAAATCGCAATGAATTGTGTGATGTATTGGCTGCCATTTATCTACATTAAGTTAATTGCAAAGTTATTAGTTTTTGAGCAAAAACATTTTCCGCAATTTCAACACTTGATAATTAGTGGGGAAAAACATTTTTACAATAGTTATAGGAAAGCTTTGGCTTAACACCCATAATTAAGGTAAAATCATCTAATGGGAATGACATCTATATGTCCCGACTTTTTCCCATTTTATGCCCTAGGCCCAAAACTATTTTGATGGCCTAGCTAAGTTGAACCATGTCTAAGCTTATGGAAATCACTATTTTCCCATCTCTCTTTGCTTGGATAACCACTTGTCTGTTGCTTTGGCAAGCAGACAAAGTGATGATCCAAGCTCAATGAGTGCTTAGAGTATGGTAGGCATTTTAAGACTTAGTTAAAATCCATTTGATGTGACGTCTAAAATGAATCCATCCAGACATAAAATAAACATCACACGCAGGATATGAAGCGAAAATGTAAATGTGATATAGCATGGCCTATACCTATAATGACTCCCACGAGCCTTGTGGGAGTCAAGGGTCAATCTAGGTCAAAATCCATCTAATGGATAATGTCTTCGATCCAGCAGCCTCTAGTCTTGTTACATAATTGCTTGGGCATACCCAGCCTTCAATGACTAATCTAAGAAAGCAATTACAATTTTACATCATAAAGAAAAACGACTCGCAGGTCGTATTATAAAATTACAACCCAAACATGTAAAACACGAGGTATTAAGCCATGATATTCACCATGCTAATATCACATAAAACATGACATAAATAATTCGCGGACATAAATTCAAAATCTTAAGTCTGCGTAACGACGAATCGGGGCGACGCAGACTTTGGAAGGAAAATCTGATTCTACATCAGCTCATCGAATGAGTTTTTCCTCCCAGATTTACCCCTCTTCTGCCTTACTTACATAATCATATTATGCATTGGTTAATCAAATTAACGGCAGGAGATATACAAACAGTTTATGCGTAATTAACCGAATTAATCCAATTAAGCGATAACATAAACAGTTTATGCGGCATAATCGAATTAAAGACAGATTCATAAACAGTTTATGCAGGTTATTCAGATTATTGACAGAATCATAAACAGTTTATGCGGTATAATCAATTTATTGACAAATGATTAATCAGTTCATGCAATATTAATCAGATTAAAATATACATAACAGATTAATCAAAACAGTTTATGCAAATATCATAATCACAGAAACATATGATAGGCAGTCAAAGAAACAATCTTTTCTGTTTTTCACAAACACACATACCAAATCGAATTTGATATATGTTAAGATGTGATTAACAATATCGAATTCGAATCGTATGAGCAAGGCTCTGATACCACTGAAGGGATTCATGGGCGGAAACTCGTTCCAAACACCCATGGATCCTCCCCTGAAGGATCCGCACATATGAAACAAATCGAAAAACAGCAAGAAAAGACTTACGTTTTGGGTTCAAGAATCGGATTCTTGAATGGAAGAAGCTGTTTCTTGGATCGAATGTTGCCACCGATTGATCTCCCTTTGCGGAAAGCCCCTCTACCGGTATCCACGCGACAAAACGGGCAGCGATTGCTAGCTCTTCGTTTTTCTGGGTTTCAGGAATTAGAGAGAAAAGGGAGAGACAGAAAACTGTTTTCTAGATCTCAAGGTATTTCGGCTGAAAGCATTAATTGTCTAGGGTTTTGGCCAAGAGATCATTATATAGGGTGTGAGAGTTTGTTCCCAGAACTAACTCTCACGTCCTCAACTTCTCTCCGCAGTGGGAGTCTAAACTCCCACGTCCTATCAACCTCTTTTGGCAGTGGGAGTCTATAACTCCCACGTGCACTAGACTTCTGCTGGTAGTGGGAGTCTTTATCGGATAATAACTCCCACGTAATTCTAGCTATACCGAAAATGCCCCTTATCTCTAATTCGAATAATAACTTTATTATTCTCAGAAAAGTGAATGTCAGATACAATGAACCTAGACACATTCTAGATTCATTGAATCTGGACATGAAGCTCGTTAGCTCGTCTATGCGTGTGACCCTGTAGGTTCATATCACAATGGCAATGAAAACACACTTAGTAGTAGTGTGAGTTCATAAATCACAAGCGGTCCCTAGCAGGACATCGTGACTACCCAAAGTGAATGAATATACAAGGGAACCTAATATCAATCTACTATTTAATCCCTTTGTCTCGCGATATCCTAATTAAGCATAAGGCATGGTGGTTGTCACCCTTATTAAGCTTAATTGTATTTATGCTCAATCTCCAGGTAGACTGTTTCGACAAATAGCATTTGATAACCACTTTATCAAATACATTTGAGCACGGCCATGCATTTAAACAGTCTTTCCCTATCGAGGGGCCCATGGATATCTCTCTCTAATAATATATAGGGACAAATTCCTTTCAATGTCTCTCACATTCAAGCTATGATAGGACACTACATCCAAACATCAGTCGTATTGATTACTCTGTTACAAGTAACGCCGACTGAGTCAAAACGTGGCTCCATTCATACTAGAATCTATGAAGACATAAGGTCTAAGGATTCTAAAATAGTATTGAGGAAGTAATACTTATGACTTAAGACCATGAAGTATTACTTCTCTGACGGATCACGTCCAATACAATGTATCCCTATATATTGCATCTATGATGTGATTTGTATCCATTACACATGATCAGTAAAACAAGATCATCAATCAACAATCATACTAGTTTTATTTCATAGTAATTAAGTATTACATAAAACTAGGGACTTCTAGAATAGTAATTACATAAGCTAATGAGTTTTACTATCAAATCACACATTTGATAATCAAAAGCAAAATTAACTATTCAATTACATGCTCAAAAGATAATAAAACGCACAACATGTGCTAATGGTCCTAGGGCACTACTAACAATGTAAAGCTTTCCCTTCAATATCAACGGTACATGACAGTCACACAAAACACCAGTTGCACTCTTCTATTTCAACCAATCAGATTTAACTCGATGAGCCACATCTCCATCAAGCTCTCTGTCCTTTTGAATAATAGAACTAAGATATCGAAAATAATCACTCTCTGAATATTCTTCTCACCCAAAAGTTACCACAGTATGCTCTTTCGTGCTGCTAGTAAAAATTGTACAATATAGCTATTTATATACAACTTGACTAACTACCTCACATATTTCGGCTTTAGCTTACTAACTACCTGCTAATCACTTTACAAAGCTTACTAATTTAGGCTATCTAAAGTCTAATTACAGAATGTACAATTGTCATTGCGAGTTTAAGTCTTTACTTCTACATTGCTTTTCCAATTTGACGACTTCCTGCACTGCTTATTTCTTGTTTTTCTCAGCCTGGCTGTGCTTGCTTCCAGCTTGAGCTTTGCCATGTTTCTTCCTAGCGTGAACTAAATTCAACAGCTCCCTACAAGGCGGAGCTTAATATAAGTTGAACAGTCTAAAATGCTTGATCAGAAAACTGAATCTAAGAGCGGAGAGAGACTTTGTAAAAAGATCTGCTAGCTGATTTACTGAAGTCACATGCAATGATTTTATGATTCCTGCTAGATATATTTCTCTCACAAAATGACTGTTCTTAGCTATGCATATTGCACTTATAATCTTACAATACAATGTCACAAATTTCCCTTGCTTCACCCTTAAATAATAAAAAATTCACCAACAACTACACCTCACAAGTGGCCATTTCCATAGCCTTATACTCTGCTTCAGTTGAGCTTCTCGATATTTTATGTTGCTTCTTGAATTTTCATGAAATCAGTGCTTCATCAAGGAAAATACAAAATCTAGTCAATGGTCTCATAGTCTCCATACATCCTTCCCGATCACTATGTCCTCAACTACAAAGTACTGCTTGAAGGAGAGAACAAGCCTTGTCCTGGTGAATTCTTTAAGTATCTCAGCGCCCTATGTGCTGCTTTCAGATAAAAATGTTGAAACATCCAAAAGCTAGCTAAGTCGTCGTATTGCATATGATAAATCTTATCTTGTAACATGTAGGTACAACAACTTTGCAATTAACCTTCTATAAGTTGTGGTATCAGATAAGTGTTCAGAGTCTTGATGAGTATATTTTGTTGCAACTGTAGGGATTCATAGGTAGAAACATACAAAATAAACCTATGATCATCTCCGAAAGGATCCATGCATACTATAAAAACCGTATACAACGAAAAGAGGCTTACAAATTTTCTGTTATTTTCGTGTCCGATTCAGTGACAACAACAACAACCACAACTAGTTCATCGCGGATTAGTTCTATATCGGTATCCATGCAACGATACGAGCAGCAAGTGATAGCTCTTGTATTTTTCTGAGATCAAAATCTAAGAGAAAAGGGACTGCAAAATTATTTGGTCATGATTGATTTAGTGCGGCTGAAAAACCTTAACCTAGGTTTTGCCCAAAAGATATATTTAAAGGCCGTGAGAGTTTGTCTCGAATACAAACTCCCATGCAATCCCATTTCTTTTGTTAGTGTGAGTTTTATCATTTAATAACTCCCATGTAATCCCAACCAAAATAAAACAGAAAATATTATTCTTTTCCTTTGCCCTTCTTGGCCACGGGCTTTCCCTTTCCTTTGTTCTTTTTCTAATTCCCCTTCTGAACCATTAAAACATAAGGAGTTTTTCTTAATGTTCAATTCAGTCTGTTTGAGCATCTCATGTATGGACTTCTCCATATTGAGCATGTTAAAGTTCATGACGAACTCGTCATACTCAGGTAGTAATGAGCCCAAGATCATATATGTAAATTGTCATGAACTTTAACGTGCTCAAAATATAAAAACGCACAACATATGCTTATGGTCATAGGATGCTACTGACAATCTCCCACTTGCCCTAGGTCTAATTATACATAACCCTTAATCTCATTGACCTAGTATGACTCTCATGTTTAGGTTTCATGAGTGGCTTGGTCAATGGATCTTCATTGCTGTCGTATGTATAAACTTTGCAAATTTTAATGTCTCCTCTTTCAATAATCTCTCGAATGAGATGGAAATGCCTGAGTATGTATTTGGATCGTTGGTGAGATGACACAAGTATTATCACAATAAAGGTCCACTGGATTCACAATACTAGGGGTGACATATAATCCATCAACAAATTTCCTGTTCCAAACAGCTTCTTTTGCTGCATCAGAAGTAACCACATACTCAACTTCAATTGTAGAATCAGCCACGGTTTATTGCTTTGAACTTTTCCAGCTCACAACACCTCCATTAAAAAAAACATATTGCGATCTAAAATCATCTACGCCGGACTGGAAGTTTGCGTATGTGCAACCTTTTACAACTAGAGCTTCTTCCTGATCTCCGTAGATTGAGAACATAACTTTAGTCATTATTAAGTAATTAAGAATGCTCTTGACAACAGTTCAATGTGACACTCCAGGGTCAGATTGAAATCTGCTAGTCATACGCAATGCAAATGTGACATTCAGACGAGTGCATAACATGGCATACATAATAGATCCAATGACTGAAGCATATGGAATCTTACTCATGCGCTCCTGTTCTTTCTTTGTGGAAGGTCCTTGATTTCTGCTAAGTTTCATGTCGTGTGACAATGACAATAATTCCTTTTTGGAATCTTGCAAACTAAGCCGTTTCAGTACCTTGTCACTGTATCCACTCTGACTTAGGCCAATCATTCCGTTGGATCTATCTCTATAGATCATTGTACCCAAAATATAGATAGCTTTGCATAAGTCTTTATAGAAAAGAACTTCCCCAACTAAGCTTTTACACTTTGTAATGTGGGGATGTCATCTACATAAAGCACAATGAACACTACTGCGTTATTAGTTACTTTCTTATAAACACAGGGCTCATCTTCGTTTTTTACGAAACCGAATTCTTTAATTGCTTCATCAAAACGACGATTCCAACTTCGAGATGCTTGCTTCAATCCATAAATGGACCTTTGAAGTTTAGACACTTTGTTAGGATTCGATGGATCAACAAAGCCCTCGGGTTGTGTCATATACACATCCTCGGGAAGGTTTCCGTTAAGAAACGCAATCTTAACATCCATTTTCCATATCTCATAGTCATAATATGCAGTTATGACAAGTAAAATCTTAATAGACTTTATCATAACGACATGAGAAAAGATTTCATCATAGTCTATACCATGAATTTTTCTATAACCTTTAACTAATAGTCGAGATTTAAAAGTGTGTACATTACCATCCATCTCGGGTTTCTTTTTGAAACATTACTTATTACTGATGATCTTACAACCTTCGGGTGGGTCAACCAAAGTCCATACTTGGTTGTCATACATTGATTGCATCTCGAACTTCATAACTCATAGCCTCTTGGCAGACTCAGAACTATGAATTGACTCTTTTTGTGAAGTGTGTTCATCTTGATCAATCAATTTAATATGATGATCATCAATTACAAGAAATTTGTATCTCTCAGGTTGTTGATGTACCCGACTTGACCTCCTGGGGCCTTATGTCAAAGATTGAAGCTCAGTATCTGCACGCAAGCTTACTTGAGGTTTCAAAGTTAGTTCATATGTTGTTTGTGGATCTTCAAATTCTTCAAGATAGATCTTACTCCCACTCTCCCTTTCAGAAATAAATTCCCTTTCAAGGAATACTCCATTTCGAGCAACAAACACTTTGTTCTCTGATGGAAGATAGAAATAATATCCTTTAGTTTCTTTAGGATATCCCACAAACAAACACTTGTCAGATTTAGGGGCTAGTTTATCAGATAACAAGCGTTTTACATACGCCTCGCATCCCCAAATTTTGAGAAATGACAAACTAGGCCATTTCCCAATCCATATCTCATATGGAGTTTTCTGAACCTCTTTCGATGGAACTCTATTCAATATGAATGGAGCAGTTTATAAGGCGTAGCCCTCAAAAGGAAATTGGAAGACTTGTTTGACTCATCATAGATCGAACCATATCTAGTAAGGTGTGATTCCTCCGTTCTGATACACCATTCCATTGTGGTGTGCTAGGAGGAGTTAATTTTGAAACAATTCCACAACCCCTAAAATGTTCATCAAACTCTTGGTTAAGGTATTCGCGACCTCGATATGATCGAAGTATCTTAATACTTTTACCAAGTTGATTTTGTACTTCATTTTGAAATTCTCTTAATCTTCCAAAAGATTCTGATTTATGTTTCATTAGATATACATAGCCATATCTACTGAAATCATCTGTAAATATAATGAAGTATTGAAAACCTCCTTAAGAACTAGTATTTATCGGTCCACATACATCAGTATGTACGAGGCCCAATAAATCAGAATCTCTCTGTCTTTGTCTAGTAAAAGGAGCTTTAGTCATTTTGCCTAATAGACAATAATCCCATGTTTAATAAGACTCTAAGTCAAATAATGTCAAAATCCCATCTTGATGGAGTTTTGATATGCATTTCTCATTGATATGGCCCAAACGACAATGCCAAAGTAGGTTTGATTTAAATAATTTGATTTAAACCTCATTATATTAATGTTATAGTGTGCGTGTTGATGGGTCCATCGAGGTTAAGAATATAGAGTCCATTCATCAAAGAGGCATTTCCATAGAAAATACCATTTTTATGAAGGGTACAAATTTTATTCTTAATATTTAATTCAAAACCATCAATATCCAAACATGAAAAATGAAATAATATTGCTACTAAAAGTGGGAACATAAAGACAATTATTCAATTCAATAACAAGGTCACTTGGTAAAACTAAATTAAATGTCCTTGTAGCTACTGCAACAACTGTTGCTCCATTTCCTGCTCGAAGGTCTACTTCTCCTTTTGACAGTGATCTACTCATTTTGAACTCTTGCACATTTGCACAAATGTGAAATCCACAACCAGTATCTAATACTCATGTAGTAGGAGCAGACATGTTAATCTCAATAACATAAATATCTATAGAGACTGTCAAACTGGATTTCTCTTTTTTCTATTTTTTTCTTCTCTTCCAAATAGAGTTTGTAGTTCTTTTTCCAATGACCTGCTTCATTTCAATGGAAGCATACTCCTTCCTTTGGTGCATTGACCTTGAGTTTGGTCTTCTCTTTGCCTTTTCCCTTTTTGGCCACTGGCTTTCCCTTTCCTTTGTTATTTTTGAAATTCTCCCCTGAACCATTAAAACATCATGAGTTTTCTTAATGTTCAACTCAACCTAATTAAGCATCTCATGCATCTCATGTGTGGACTTCTCCATATTGTGCATGTTAAAGTTCATGACAAACTTGTCGAACTCAGGTGGTAATGAGCCCAAGATCATATATGTGACCATGTCATGACTAACGGGAGCCCCACGTTTCTCAAGTTGGTCAAGATAGCCCTTCATTTTTAGAACATGTGCACTCACAGAAGTGCCAATGGTCATCTTGCAACTATATATTCAACACCTTTGTGGGGATGAACCTTTCTTGACGGGCTTGCTCTTGTAACATTTCTTGAGTTGACCCATCATTTGGAAAGCCTTAACTTCTTCAAACTGTTTTTGAAGTTCAGAGCTCATTGTGGCTAGGATGAGACAAGTCACGTCATTGGAGTCATCTACAAACTTCAACAACATCCATTGGTGTATTAATTGGTAAACAATCCAAGTAGCCTGCATCTTTCTTGTTCTGCTCAGCTTGGTTATGCTTGCTTCCACCTTGAGCTTTGCAATGTTTCATCCCAACTTGAACTAAATTGAATATTAGCCTTTGACTGTTTGACACACACGCACACACATACATATTTCCTATAAAAGTATATCTTGAGTATCTTGTCATCTAAATGCTTTTATATTGTCCTCAAGTGTTATAACCTGAACTTTTTGAATTGAAATGAATTGCATGTTAATTTGATTTTATGTGTTATATGTTAATTATATGTTAAATTTTATGTACTAATTGTTTAAGGGTAGCATTAATGTTTTTTATAACTTGAGGTACTTAAGTGTATGAACTAATCACAAGGTCCTTAGCTCAGTGGGGCAACGACCTACCCACGACCTCAAGGTTGTAGGTTCGATACCCTCCCCACGCATGGGCATGCTTTAATTTGTCTCCATTTCTAGGGTTATTTCCTCCTCCTCTTGTGAGGTGCTACTCTCCTCTTTGGGGTGTACGCCCGTCTGGGCTTCAAAAAAAAGTGTATGAACTAGAAACCTTTGGGGCGGCTTTGTAACTATTTGAATAGTTGTATTTTGGGATAGTTAGTGCTGGAATAAGAAAATAAAACGAAGTTAGTGACAAAAGGGGGAGAAAAGAAGAAGAAGAAAATTTGAGAAAACAATAGTGATGTGAGTATTTTTCATAATTAAAGTAGTAAATGAACTCCGATTTGAGCGTTCTTTAGTGCGTTAAGAAGAGGATCAAAAGGGTCTACAAGTGATCGGTAACGAAACTGCATTTAGAGTTTCCAGTAGAGAGTAATCAGAGTTTGAAGTCCACTGATTTTTTGGAATTTCTGTGTTTACTTTTGCTTGCGAAGATTTCAAATAAGGTCTTACATGCTATGTGTTATTTGGAGTAGTCACTGGTTTTGAGCTCTTGTCTAGGAACGTCTCCATTACAAGATTCATTATCTTGCGTGTGTGTCTCTCTATGTGTGTGTTAACACTGAAACCCGAGAGTTCGCGTTGTTAAGTATTATACTCTGAATCTATACTTTTAGCCCTCTCCTAATTGAGAAATGAATTAGGGACTACAAAAGGTTGTTGTGGATTCCACGGTGGTAGGCAATGACACAATATGAATGAATCCTTAAATTATGACCCCTTTGTTTAGGGAGATATCTGGACCCATGACATATACTCCGAGCCTTTTCCTCTTTGGCTATAATTTGGGGACCATTGTATTAATTGGTTTAGAGTTGTGAATAGATAATTGAGCTCGGTCGTGGGATTTGTTGAGTGGTAGAATAAACCATATTCAAAGAGTCTAACATTGATTATGTTCGTATGTTGGTATGAGTAATACATGGTGCTTGTGGCACATTTCTGATGTTGGATTCGATGAGTATGGTTCATAACTTTGTTGTTCTTGTATAGGTCTTGTTGTTGTATGTGCATTCGGGTTAAAAAATGAGCCACTTTGGGGTTGGGATTCGAAAAGTACAGAAATGCACTTTTCCTACAAACATTTACACTGAAAAATCAATATTCTGCGAGCTGCGGACGAATGGTTCATCCTACCATTCGTCTGACAAACTACTGGGTGCTACTGCCTTGCTGCAGGCAATACCGACAAACGAATGGTTCATCTACGACTGCGGGCTGTGCGGTCGACCAATATGGATGATGTGCTTCGCACGGGGTTACAGTGCATTTTGTGCGGACCATACATCATCTGGGGCATCGTCAGGGGTAAGGGTGTTCATGGCTCGGTTTGGTTTAATTTTACACATTTTTCAAACAAAACCGAAATATTCGGTTTGAAAATTTTGAAACCATTCAAAAACTCAAATTGGTGCATTAAGTTTGTATCAGTGTGATTTGGTTTGGTTTTGGTTATTCTCTTTTTGTGAGATACAAAATATATTGATTATAGAATAAAAATAAAACCTTTTTTTAATATAATTACTCAGCTGCTAAAAATATAAAGAAATATATCTATTATTTTCACAAGTTAAACATAATAAAGAAAACAAATTAATGAAAGATAAATTCTTGAACTTCAAACAAATTATAGTGCAAAGTTATAGTACAAGAATAAACAAAAATTAAACAATTATTAGTTCAAAATAAAACAAAAGCTTAAGGTGAATCTAAAATCACATACCAACTTATGGGTTTTAAATATATTGTTTTACCAGTACAAGTACGTCTTGTCATAAGAATTATACCTTTTCGATCTGATCGAAATTTCCCGGATTTTGCCATTTTAAATCATCAACGGCAGCCTTCGGACTCTCGTCTCTACCGGTATCCACACGATCAACCTTGAGCTTGTTCGTTGAGCCTCTAATGCTAGTCACGAGGACTATGAACATTGAAGGCGATCTTCGAGTGCTTTGTTGATACAGATATCTAAACCCAGAAATTTGAGACAAGTAAAACAGTTTTTCTTTTTCTTTTTGTGTTATTGAGAGTCTATTCCGTTCCTTTAGAGGATCTACTAACGAGAAAGTACGGGTACCATGTGATAGGAATTTTACCTTTTCGATCTGATCGAAATTGCTTGGATTTTGCAACTTTAAATCACCAACGACAGCCTTCGGACTCCCGTCTCTATCGGTATCCACACGATCAACCTTGAGCTTGTTCGTTGAGTATTTTATGCTAGTCGCGAGAGCTACAAATGTTGAAGGTGATCTTCGAGAGCTTTGTTGATATAGATATCTAAAACCGGAAATTTGAGACAAGAAAAATAGTTTTGCTTTCTCTTTTGTGTTCTTGAGGGTGTATTCCGTTCCTTTAGAGGATCTACTCACGAGAAAGTACCAACACCTTGTGATAGGAATTATACCTTTTTTATCTGATCGAAATTGCTGGGATTCTGCTACTTTAAATCACCAACGGCAATCTTCGGACTCCCGTCTCTACCGATATCCACATGATCAACCTTGAGCCTCTGATGCTTGTCACGAGACCTACGAACAGTGAAGGCGATCTTCGAGAGCTTTGTTGATATAGATATCTAAAACCAAAAATTTGAGACAAGGAAAGCAATTTTTCTCTCTCTCTTTTTGTGTTCTTGAGAGTGTATTTTAGAGAGAAAATTTCAGAGAAGTATTTCTCTTAATTTCTTCTAGGAAGAATCTTGAGAGAAATGGGATTGAATTGTGTATTTTGATGAACAATTCTTCAAGTGGTGTTAGCGGAAACATCCATTAACTATACACTCACACATTTCTCCCCCCACCACCCCTTAACATATACCACTCTCTCACATAAGACATGTGCCGGTTTTGACCAGGTCTACGTAGTCTGGTCGACTGGAGAAATGGTTCTCGACCGACCGGAGTGACAAACTGGTTCGGTCGACCCGATACAGCTCTCGATCGATCGGGTACAGTCCAACCGTATCCTGTTTTGCCCATCCAATTGAGCACCTATATCAAATGTAAACTCCAACATTATGGTCTGATGAGAACTTATATACGGATCCTTTAAAAGAATGATGAGGTTTGGGTAATGTCTAAAAGGAGATATAGGAGGCAAGATTTAACATCACATCACTCATTTTGGAGGCCCAAAAGCTTCAAAAGAATGAAGACTATCATCAACTTGGATAAACATTAATCTCAGCTTTGTGACAGTTTGGTGTAATTGTCATAACTTGCGATCCAGGAATCCAATGAAGCTCATTCTAGATGATATGGAAAGATAAGAGGCATATCTACAACTTTCATGAAGAACACAAGATCAGATTATGCCTTTATGAAGTCCTAAATTGCCGTGCAACTTACTACACCATGCTGTCCAGATTTTCAGCGAGAATTAATCTTGTTTTTCAAAGTTTAGCATTTATTTAATTTCCAGATTTTAGTTTATTATTAATTTCGAAATATTACTTAAATAAAGGACATGTGGTCCATTTAGCAAGTAGTTTATTCTTTAGCATATTCTTTAGAAGTATAATCCTAGTCCATTTAGGACTTAGCTTGTTTAGGGATTTTCAGCTGAAATCTTTCTCTATTAAAGAGAGGTTTCAACCACATATTAGGAAGTCTTGATTAATGATAATTGTGAGGTTTATTCCTTTGTTGCTTTGTGAATTGAATTTCTTTTTAGATCTTCCTTTCATTGTTACTAATCAACAAGCTAGTTTCCTTGTTGTGGTGTTTCTTCATCCATTTAGTGTTCTTCTGCCTAGGTAGCCAAGTGCTTATCGCTGCTTGGAGGTCTAGTGTGTCGAATACTCTTAAAGTCCTTTGCTATAGTAGTCAAGTGCTTATCGCTGCTTGGAGGTTGTAGTAAGGCATTCACGTAAACTAAATTCAAGTTAGAGAAAGATCCCTTTTTTTCGTGTCGAATCTTGATTCCGTCAAGGTTCCTCATCATATTGGTATCAGAGATCAAGGTTGATCTCTTTCTTGGTGTATCTTTTATTTCTTTGTCGATAAAAAAAAATTAAATACTACCCTATTTATTTTTTTTAGCCGAGATAAAAGAAAACGAAAGACAAGAACCAAATTACCTATTTCTTGGTTTCTTGAATTTCTACAAAACAAGGAACTTTCCTATTTTCCCCCCATTTTCTAATGTTACCGTCTTACCTCAAAATTATATTTATTTGAGCAACGATGAATTTCTCATATCAACAAAGAAAGTTAATACGTGATGATTGCTCAAAAATATTAGCAATCACAAAGAGGTTATCAAACAGTCTTGAACATTATTTACAATTGAAAGAAGAGACAAGATTAAAAGAAGAGGCAAGATTGCACACACAACCAAGGATTGATACACATCTTCAAAAGAGCAACCTCTTCCATACTAAGTGCCATGTTCAAGGCAAGGTTTGTCTTCTTATCATTGATAATGGTAGTTGTGCTAATGTTTGTTCTTCCGATTTAGTTAACACTCTTGACTTACCTTGGAAGAAACATCCACATCCTTATAAGCTATCTTGGTTGTCAAATAATGGAGAAATAAGGGTGGAAAGGCAAGTTGAAATTACTTTTTGAAATCGGCAAATTCAAAGATAGTGTTCTATGTGATGTTGTGCCCATGACCGCTAGTCATATAATTTTAGGAAGACCATGGCAATATGATAGAGGTGCGGATCATGATGGTAGAAAGAACACCTACCAATTGCATATGGATAAGAGGAATGTCATATTATTTCCTTTAACTCCTAGTGAAGTTTGTGAGGTACATAAAAAAATGGCCGAGAGAAGAAAGCAAAGATTAAAAGAAGATGCAAGATTGCAAGAAGAGACCAAATTACAAAAAGAAACAAAATTGCAACATGCGAAAAATGTGGTGCGTGACGAGTTGCAGTATTGGCGGGAAACACAATTTCTTGATGAGGAAAAAGATCTTTTTGATGCAACGCAATTGCTTGATGAGGAACAACATCCTTTTGAAGCCATGATTTTTGAAGAGTTGATAGCATCAACTTTTTCGTTCATTACTCTTGATCTAACAACTTCTCTTCTTCCTAGTATTGATTTTATATTTAAGCAGGAGTTCAAGGCTGTATTTTCTACAAAGATATTCCTACCAAACCAAAGTTATGGTCCTTTCCTTAAATTACAAGATTCGAGGACGAATCTTTTTGAAGAAAGGGAGAATGATGAGAACTTATATACGGATCCTTTAAAGAATGATGAGGTTTGGGTAATGTCTAAAAGGAGATATAGGAGGCAAGATTTAACATCACATCACTTATTTTGGAGGCCCAAAAGACTCAAAAGAATGAAGACTATCATCAACTTGGATAAACAATAAATTCAGCTTTGTGACAGTTTGGTGTAATTGTCATAACTTGCGATCCAGGAAACCAATGAAGCTCATTCTAGATGATATGGAAATATAAGAGGCATATCTACAACTTTCATGAAGAACACAAGATCAGATTATGCCTTTATGAAGTCCTAAATTGTCGTGCAACTTACTACACCATGCTGTCCAGATTTTCAGCGAGAATTAATCTTGTTTTTCAAAGTTTAGCATTTATTTAATTTCCAGATTTTAGTATATTATTAATTTCGAAATATTACTTAGATAAAGGACATGTGGTCCATTTAGCAAGTAGTTTATGCTTTAGCATATTCTTTAGCAAGTAGTTTATTCTTTAGCATATTCTTTAGCAAGTAGTTTATTCTTTAGCATATTCTTTAGAAGTATAATCCTAGTCCATTTAGGACTTAGCTTGTTTAGGGATTTTCAGCTGAAATCTTTCTCTATATAAAGAGAGGTTTCGACCACATATTAGGAAGTCTTGATTAATGATAATTGTGAGGTTTATTCCTTTGTTGCTTTGTGAATTGAATTTCTTTTTAGATCTTCCTTTCATTGTTACTAATCAACAAGCTAGTTTCCTTGTTGTGGTGTTTCTTCATCCATTTAGTGTTCTTCTTCCTAGGTAGCCAAGTGCTTATCGCTGCTTGGAGGTGTAGTGTGTCGAATACTCTTAAAGTCATTTGCTATAGTAGTCAAGTGCTTATCGCTGCTTGGAGGCTGTAGTAAGGCATTCACGTAAACTAAATTCAAGTTAGAGAAAGATCCCTTTTTTTCGTGTCGAATCTTGATTCCGTCAAGGTTCCTCATCATGGTCAAAATAAGTATTTTTGGGGTTTGATTTCGGAATTTCAGAAAAGTGCATTTCCGTTAGTCTATATATTTTATCTAAAGTTCAGGGGTGATATTTTATGTTTCGAATCATCCTAAACCATGTTTTTATATTTTGAAAAGTCGTGAAAATATTTTGAGTCTAACGATGCTTCATCCCAAGGATTTTTTAATATTTCTGGGTTAGTTTAGTAACTCATCTCCCTTACTTTATATGTTTTGCAGATGATTATGATTATGATTTGGAAGGGGCAAGGGTTGAGGGAAATGATAGTGAGACCATGTGAAGTTATTGTTATGAAATAAAGTTTCAAAACTCAAAACTAATTATCAAATTATTGTTTAAATATTTTGAAACTCCCAATATTCAAATATCTATACAAATCATTTGTAACTCCCATTGTTAATAGTAGTAACTTTCCCATTAATGTCAAAATTTATAACTCCTATTTAAATATTGTAACTCCTCTATTCGTAACCTCCTTACTATTAATTTTGTAACCCTAATGTCTTAATAGTAAAAGGAGTTATGAAAAATAATTTGTTCCTAATCATCCTTCGTGCACTCCTCTATATAAGACAACTTTTACTGTCATTTTTTACTTGGCTCTTTGCCTGTCTTTACTTCCTTTTGCTTTGCTGTTTTTTATCACTACTTCCATGTTAGTGTTACTTTCTTGTTGATTTTATATTTGGGCAATTAGATTTGATTAGTTCGTGAGAAATTTTTCAGTGAACGTGTTCATTGAGGAAACTAAGAAAATTGGTTTTATCTTGAGCCGTGACTGACCGCTATCACCCGCACGTAGAGAGGTCTTCACGTCTTTAGGACAATGACTTTGTCACGACTCCCATACTTGCTTTTTTTATCCCAATTCTCTTATATTTATGTTTCTGTCAATTTATTATTATAAGCATAATTTAATTATTAATTTAATATTATGTTTCTAACAATTATAGATTATGGAATCACTTATAGTTTGTAATGACGATATTCTTGTTGGATGAGCGAATGAAAAATACATTACAATGTATAATCCAAATAAATGTATGAATCTTAAAGATAGATTCTTGAGGCACATGTATGTGTGTTAATCTTTTTGAGTCATTAATCACATATTAAATACATTCATGGCATTAGATGGAATTCAAAGAACTTATTTGAGATTAGATGAATATACCATATGGTTCATGTATATAGGTTTAAATGGAGATTCATCCATTCAATTCGTATTCATGAATATTCCTAGTGCCCTTTGATGTGTCATTCCTTGACTCTATAAATAGGACTTCTTCCTTCACTTCCAAAATCACAAGTAACAAGAACAATTCTTCTAGTAAAGTTTTGTCTCTTTCTCTCTTGATAATTCCATAAAATATTTGAGTGCAATTCTGATTCGGTTCTATTGAGAGTGTGAGATAATAGTATCATTTCTTACACTACGAGTGTTGTATCTTGGGAAGCGATCGTTTATCAACTGTTTACACCATAGCAGGGGTGAATTCAGCTCTAAGGAGATTTGCTTCGGCATACCTCACTCAATAATCTTTTGTACTCTATAGTTGTATTCTTATTTCTTTTATAAGAGAATAAGGTATATGAATTTATTTGTATATCCATTGATAATAAAATAAATATTGATTTACTGTCTATCTTTTGTATTAATACACTATTTCAAGGACTAGTTCCAACAATCTTAAGGCTAAATTAGTGTATTTTCATAAATGTCTACTTGTGGAAATGAGACTATTTTGCATATTTCAAATTCTTCTACTCCTTCCATTGGTCTACCAGTGGCTGTTCCTCATCCACTTCCTACGCATGAGAAGCCAGAGAAATTCTCTGGAAATGACTTTAAAAGGTGGCAACAGAAGATGCTATTTTATTTGACCACCCTAAGTCTTGTTAATAATCTCAAAGAGGTTGAACTTGTTCTTAGCACATATGAATTGGATGTTACAACAATTGCCGCAGCTGATGCTTGGAAGCATTATGACTTCCTGTGTAGAAACTACATACTCAATGGGTTTTCTGATACTCTTTACAGTACTTATTGTAATATTGGGACAGCCAATGAGGTATGGGAATCACTTGAAAATAAGTATAAGATCGTGGATGTCGATACTAAGAAAATTTGTGGTGGCCAAATTTCTGGATTACAAAATGGTTGACACCAAAACTGTAATCAGTCTGATTCAAGAGATTCAAATTATCTTACATGATATTGTGGCTGAGGGGATGTCTCTCATTGAGTCATTTCAAGTTGCAACAATAATTGAGAAATTACCACATGGGTGGAAAGACTTCAAGAACTACTTGAAGCACAAGCGAAATGAGATGAGTTTGGAGGACTTGATTGTTCGCTTGAGAATAGGGGAAGACAATCGCAAAAGTTCTAATCCTCTTTTGGTGGAATCTTCTAATCTAAGGCATTTGGAAAAAGGAAGAAGATTGATAATAGCAAAGGAAAATTGATATTTAAATCTCAGTCTCAAAAGTTCCATGGGAATTGCTTTGTGTGTGATAAGCCTAGGCATCGGGCTAAGGAATGCAGAAAACGTCCTAACAAATCTAACAACAAATCAGCCAATCAAGCCAACATGGTTGATAATACTATGGATTAAACTATTGGTGTCTCTCAAGTGAATATGGTGACCAACGTTAAGGATGGGTGGTTGGATCTCAGTGTTACACGTCATATATGTTCTGACAAGCACCTATTTTCCTCTTGTGAGAATATGCCTTAGGGAGAGAAGCTTTTTATGGCTGATTCATCTGATGTCAAGGTTGCAGGCATATGGAAAGTAATCTTGAAGTTCACTTCTGGAAAGAAAGTAACTCTTCTTGATGTGTTGCACATCCGGCCATTTACAAAAATTAATTTCTAGCCAATATTGAGTAAGATGGGATTCAATATGGTGTTTGAATCTGATAAGTTCATACTTTCCAAGGGTGGGATGTATGTTGGGAAATAATATCTTTGTGATGGTCTTTTTAAGGCCAATGTTGCTGTGGTT
This sequence comes from Vinca minor, assembly GCA_026122235.1. NCBI lineage: Eukaryota > Viridiplantae > Streptophyta > Magnoliopsida > Gentianales > Apocynaceae > Vinca > Vinca minor. The sequence goes on from JAOCZM010000253.1 coordinate 593,840, forward strand.
GATAACAATTCCAAATTTATGTATCAAAAAATTATGAATAATGAGAATAATGTTATTGTTTACACTCTTGTTTGTCCTTTTCTATGGCATGGTAGATTAGGACACGTAAACATTGGAATCATGAGAAAATTGTCAACAATCTCCCACTTGCCCTAGGTACAATCGTACATGATCGTCAATCTCATTGACCTAGTATGACTCTCATGTTTAGGTTGCGGGAGTGGCTTGGTCAATGGATCTACAATGTTGTCATCTGTATGAACTTTGCAAATTTTAACGTCTCCTCTATCAATGATCTCTCTAATCAGATGGAAACGCCTGAGAATGTGTTTGGATCGTTGGTGAGATCTAGGTTCCTTAGCTTGTGAAATGGCACCAACATTATCACAATAAAGGTCCACTGGTTTCACAATGCTAGGGATGACACCTAATCCATCAAAAAAAATTCTTATCCAAACAACTTCTTTAGCTGCTTCAGAGGCAGCCACATACTTAGCTTCTGTTCTAGAGTCGGCCACGGTTTCTTGCTTTGAACTATTCCTGCTCACAAAACTTCCATTCAAACAAAACAAAAAAGCAGATTGCGATCTAAAGTCATCTACATCGGTCTAGAAGCTTACGTATGTGTAACCATTTACAACAAGACTTCTTTCCTGACCTCCGTAAACTAAAAAAAATATTTTTAGTCTTTCTCAAGTACTTAAGAATGTTTTTTACTGCGGTCCAATGTGACTCTCCAAGGTCAGATTGATATCTGCTAGTCATACTTAGTGTGAATTAGACATCCGGGCGAGTGCATAGCATGCCATACATAATAGACCCAATGGCTGAAGCATATAGGATCTTACTCATGCACTCTTGGTATTTCTTTGTGGAAGATCCTTGAGTTCTGCTGAGTTTAATGTCCTGTAACATGGGCAAGAAATCTCTTTTGCAATCTTGCAAACTGAATTGTTTCATTAACTTGTCAATGTATCCACTCTGTCTTAGGCCAATCATTTTGTTGGATCTATCTCTATAGATCCTTATACCCAAAATGTAGGTAGCCTCGCCTAAGTCTTTCATGGAAAAGTACTTCCCCAACCAAGTTTTTACACTTTGTAATGTTGGGATGTTGTTTCTAATAAGTAAGATGTCATCCACATAAAGCACAAAGAACACTACTGTATTATTAGTTACTTTCTTATAAACACAAGGCTCGTCTTCGTTTTTACTGAATCCAAATTTTTTAATTGCTTCATCAAAACAACGATTCCAGATTCTAGATGTTTGCTTCAATCCATAGATGGACTTTTGAAGCTTACACACTTTGTTAGGATTTGATGGACAACAAACCCCTCAGGTTGTGTCATATACACATCATTGAGAAGGTTTCCATTCAGAAACGCAGTCTTAACGTCCATTTGTCATATCTCATAGTCATAATATGCGGTTATCACAAGGAAAATCCTAATAGACTTTATCATAACGACAGGAGAAAAGGTTCGATCATAGTCTATACCATGAATTTGTCTATAACCTTTAACTACTAGTCGAGATTTAAAAGTGTGTACATTACCATCCATGTCGGGTTTCTTTTTGAAATACCATTTTTTTATCAATGACCTTACACCCTTCGGGTGGGTCAACCAAAGTCCACACTTAGTTATCGTACATGGATTGCATCTCATACTTTATAGCTTCTAGCCACTTGTCAGACTCATGACTATGAATTGCCTCTTTATAGGAAGTGGTTCATCTTCATCACTCAGTTAAATATGATAATCATCAGTTACGAGAAATACATATCTCTCAGGTTGTTGATGTACCCGACTTGAAGTTCAAAGTTGGTTCAGATGTTGTTTGGGGATCTTGAATTTCCTCAAGATGGATCTTACACACAATATCCCATTTGGAAATAAATTCCCTTTCAAGGAATAAACTATTTTGAGCAACAGACACTTTGTTCTCTGATGGAAGATAGAAGTAATATCCTTTAGTTTCTATAGGATATCCCACAAACAAACACTTGTCAGGTTTAGGGGTGAGTTTATCAAATAATAAGCGTTTTACATATGCCTCGCATCCTCAAATTTTGAGGAATGACAAACTACGTCGTTTCCCAATCCATATCTCATATGGAGTATTTCGAACCGCTTTAGAAGGAACTCTATTCAATATGAATGCAGCAGTTTCTAGGGCGTAGCCCCAAAAGAAAATCGGAAGACTGGTTTGACTCATCATAGATCGAACCATATCTAGTAAGGTGTGATTTCTTCGTTATGACACACCATTCCATTTTGGGGTGCCAGGAATGTTAATTGTGAAACAATTCCACAACCTCTAAGATGTTCGTCAAACTCTTGGTTAAGGAATTCGCCATCTCGATCTGACCAAAGTATTTTAATACTTTTACCAAGTTGCTTTTATGCTTCATTTTGGAATTCTTAGAATCTTCCAAAATATTCTGATTTATGTTTCATTAGATAGACATATCAATATCTACTAAAATCATATGTGAATGTGATGATGTACTGAAACCCTCATCTATCACTTGTGTTTATTGGTCCACGTACATCTGTATGTATGATGCCCAATAAATCGGAAGCTCTCTCACTTTGTCCAGTAAATGGAGTTTTAGTCATTTTTCCTAATGAGCAAGAATCACATGTCTCATAAGACTCTAAGTCAAATGATGTCAAAATCCCATCTTGATGGAGTTTTGATATGCGTTTCTCATTGACGTCCCAAACGACAGTGCCAAAAGTAGGTTTGGTTTAAGTCATTTGATTTAAACCTCTTTGTATTAATGTTATAGATGGGTCTTTTAATGGATTCATCGAGGTTAAGAATATAAAGCCCATTCATCAAAGAGGCATCTCCATTGAAGATACCATCTTTATGAAGGGTACACATTTTATTCTTAATATTTATTTCAAAATCATCAATATCCAAACAAGAAACAGAAATAATATTCCTACTCAAAGTTGGAACATAAAGATAATTATTCAGTTCAATAATTAGGCCACTTGGCAAAACTAAATTAAATGTCCTTATAGCTACAGCAACAACTCTTGCTCCATTCGCTACTCGCATGTCCACTTCTCCTTTTACCAATGATCTACTCCTTTTGAACCCTTGCAAATTTGCAAAAATGTGAGATCCACAACTGGTATCTAATACCTATGAAGTAGGAGCAGACATGTTAATCTCAATAACATAAATACCTGGAGAGACAATCAAACTGTCTTTCTCCTTTTTCTTTTCTTCCAAGTAGAGTTTGCAATTCCGTTTCCAATGACCTAGTTCATTGCAATGGAAGAAAACCACTTCCTTTGGTGTCTTGTCCTTGGATTTGGGCTTGGGCTTTGTTTTTGTCTTTGTCCTTTTTGACCATGAGCTTAACCTTTACATTGTTCTTCTTGAAATTTCCTTTTTGAACCATTAGGACATCAGGGGTCTTCTTAATGTTCAGTTCAGTCTGTTTGAGCATCCCGTGTATTTCATGTATGGACTTGTCCATGGCATGCATGTTGAAGTTCATGACAAATCGGTCATACTCAGTGGTAGTGAGCCCAAGATCATATATGTGGCCATGTCATGACCTACGGGAGCCCCAAGTTTCTCAAGTTGGTTAAGATAGCCTTTCATCTTAAGAACATGTGCACTCACAGAGGTGACAGAGGCCATATTGCAACGGTTTAACGCCTTTGTGGTGAGGAATCTTTCTTGACGGGCTTTCTCTTAGAACATTTCCTTGAGCTGGCCCATCACCTGGAAAGCCTCAACCTCTTCAACTGGTTTTTAAGCTAAGAGCTCATTGTGTCTAACATGAGACAAGTCACGTCGTTAGAATCATCCATATGCTTCTTCCAAGCATCTTTCTCAGCTCTATGGGCATTGTTTTCTGGCTGTTCGGGAATATCAGTGTCGAGAACGTATAACTTTATTTCTTGCTTAAGGACAATCCTTAAGTTGAGGGCCCAATCAAAGAAATTGGAACCACTTAGTTTTTCTTTTTCAAGAATAGGTTGCAATGAATTGTGTGAAATGTTGGTTTCCATTAGCTACATTAAAAATTATTTGCAATTTTGAGCAAAAACTTTCAACAATTTCAATACTCGATAAATAGTGGAGAAAACCATTTTTTCTATAATTATAAGTAAGCTTTTTCTTATCACCCATAATTAAAGTAAAATCAACCCATGAGAATGACATATACATGTCCCGGTTATTTCCCATGTTATGCCCTAGGCTCAAAACTATTTTGATAGCCTAGTTAAGTCGAACCATGTTTAAGCATTTGGAAATCACTATTTCCCATCTCCTTCTGCCTAGATAACCATTTATATGTTGCTTTGGCTAGCAAAGAAAATGATAATCAAATCTTAAGAAGTGCTTAAAAAATGGTAGGCATTTTAAGACTTAATTAAAACATTTTTAATTTGACGAATATGTTGTCAGACCCCATAAGACAAGAATTAAGCATTACATGAAAAATACGAGATAAACAAAAGTATATGTGAGATATCATGACCTAATCCTATGATGACTTCCCACGAGCCTTGTGGGAGCCAAGGGTCAATCTAAGTCAATAACCATCACATGGATAGAGTCTTCGATCCAGCGTCCTCCAGTCTTGTTACATACGTGCATGGGCATACCCAGCCTTCAAGATAAAGTAATAAAACTAATCTAAGAAAGCAATTACAATTTTACAACATTGAAAAATGGCTCGCGGAACGTATTATAAAATTACAACCCCAATAAATGTAAAACAATAGGGGTATAATAGGCCATGCTATTCACCATGCTAAAACTCACATAAAGCATAATAAAATCAAGAAACGAGTACAAATACGAAGTCTTAGGGCTGCCCCCGGGCGAGGTCCTAGGGGCATAGCCCCTGGCGGCGGAATGAGTTTTCCCCTCTGCTCATGGAATGAGTTTTCCGCCCCGATTTAACCTTCAATCGCCAAACATATATAATCGAATTATCTGGTTTATACAATATAATCCATATGCATAAACGGTTTATGCGATATTAATCAGATTAACAACATTAAGCATACAATCGTAGTTCATTCATAATTAATCGAATTAATGACAGATTGAATCATGCAAATATACATATTAACCAGATTAGCATATATCACATACATATATTATATTCGAATAGTATGAGCAAGGCTCTGACACCACTGAAGGAATTCATTAGCAGAAACTCGTTCTAAACACTAATGAATCGACCCCGGAAGGATCCGCTCATACTATGGGAATCGAAAAATAACGAAAAAGACTTAAAAATTTTCGTTAACGGTTTCTGATTTCGGATGCTGTGTTGCGGCCACCAAAAGCCTTCCCTTACGGAATTGATCTCTACCGGTGTCCACGCGACGAAACGAGCATCGAGTGCTAGCTCTTCATTTTCTAAGTTTCGGAAGTATAGAGAGAAGGGATGACAGTATTTCAGTAATAGATTTCTTTTTTGCGGCTCTGGAAAAACTGTAACTAGGGTTTTGGCCAAAAGAGATTATATATGCGTGGGAGTTTGTTCTAAAAATTAACTTCCACGTAATCCCAACCTCTTATGGTAGTGGGAGTTTTTATCGCATAATAACTCTCACGTAATCCCAGAGAAAGAAAAATACTGAAAATGCCTATCGATCCCTAATATCTAATTCGAATAATAACATTTTATTATTCTTAGAAAAATAAATGTCAGATACATTGATTCTAGTCACATTCTAGATTCATTGAATCTAGACATGAAACTCATTATATCTTCTATGCGTGTGACCTTGTGGGTTCATATCACAATGGCAACAAAAACACACTTAGTAGTAGTATGTGTTCATAAATCACAAGCGGTCCCTAGCAGGACATTGTGACTACTCAGAGTGAATGAATGTACGGTGGAACCTAATATCAATCCACTATTTAATCCCTTTGTCTCGCGATATCCAAATTAAGCATAAGACATGGTAGTTGTCACCCTTATAAAGCTTAATTGTATTTATGCTCGATCTCCTGGTAAATTGTTCCAACAAATAGAATTTAATAATCACTTTATTAAATACATTTGAGCACAACCATGCATTTAAACAGTCTTCCCTATCGAGGGGCCCGTGGATATCTCTCTCTAATAAGCGATGGAGAAATCCCTTACGATACCTCTCATATTCAAGCCATGATAGGATACTACATCTGATCACCAGTCGTATTAATTACTCGATTAAAAGTAACGTCCGACTGAGTCAAAACATAGCTCCATTCATGTTGGAAACGATGGAGACATAAGGTCTAAGGATTCCAAATAGTATTGAGGAAGTAATACTTATGACTGAAGAACCATGAAGTATTACTTCTCTTTCGAATCACGTCTGATATAATATATCTCAATATGTCGTATCTATGATATTATTTGTATCCATTACACACGATCAGTAAAACGTAATCATCAATCTTTTTTTTTAATATATATATATATATATATATATATATATATATATATATATATATATATAAAACAAGAATCGCGCCAATACAAGCACCAATATCCAAAAAATAAAAGCAAGCCGAAATCCCTCCCTATCTAAAGTACATTGGCCCTGAATCAAAGGAGGGAGACTCGCCAAGCAGTAAAAAAAACAGAACTGGGGGTAAGCAAAAGAAAAATTCGCTAAGGAGTCGGCAACTTTGTTTACCTCTCGCGTGATTGTTGATATGTGTATGGTGCCGAGCATGGCTCTCGTCATGTTAAAGAGATAATCCAATCGCCGAGAATTAGTTGTACCTCTTTGAATCGCAGATACCACAAAGGTGGAGTCTGACTGAACCATCGTGATCGGAATTCCCTTATCCCGAGCTATCTGTAGACCAAGTCTCACAGCCTCCAGCTCCGCACGGGAATTGGTTTCCTCGTCCGATAAGGCCATCGAATACCCAGCAATGAAACAGCCCGAGCTCGTCCTGAAAACACCCCCAACACCAGACGGACCAGGGATCCGTTTGGCAGCCCCATCAGTATTCAAAATGATGTCCGAAGCCGCATGATCCTGCTTCTACCGCACACTAGTTGGTCGCAATATCGATTGCCTAAAACGCTACAGTGAATCATCACTCAAACATCATACTTGTTTTATTTCATTGTATAGAACATTACATAAAACTAGGGACAATCAGAATAGTAACTATCAAATCACATATCTGATGTTCAAAAGCACAATTAACTATTCAAATGACATGCTCAAAATATATAAAATGTACAAATATGCTAATGATCCTAGGGCACTACTAACATGTTCATTGCCTCACATTTTTAGAAAATATAGATTTTATAAGGTAATTGGATGCATTTTGTGAGGGGAAGCTATTTTTTGTTCACATCTTTGTGAAAGCCTCTTCCTTAGGGTTGTGATGCCTTTTATGATAGGTTGTGATCTATTTGACTTTCCTTAGAGGTTTTACATGACATTTGTGCTTTACTTTGCCATATCTCTTGTATGTCATGTTTCCTCAGGATTTCTTCTGCTTTCATATATATCATATCATACGTTGGGGAAAGAATGTGTGTTCTATTCTTTCTATATGTATATTCTCCTCTTATAGTGGTGGTAGTTCATTTGTTGTTATCCTCTATCTTATATTTGTGTTGATTGATAGCATATGTTCTTGTTGGTCATACTCTCACACTTTATTTGCATATTCTTCTTAGATAGTATGTGATCACATCTTTGTGGCATTTATAGAACTTTTTGTTGTCCTTAAGTGTTACATGCTTTCTTTGGGCCAAGTGTTTAACATGATCTTGGAAGTTTTTAATATGCTTCTCACTGTGATATGGTTTTAACCGTTATATTGAGAAAGAGTTTTTTTGTGTTTACAATCTATGCATAATTATTTTCTCTTGTACGTGATATGTGCTTTTTTGATTATATTGTTTATATCTCTTTCTATGTTGAGGCGTGTTGTTGGTCACTTTCAAGATATACTTGTTTGTGTACCATTGTGGCTTGTTCTTATAGTGTTAAAAGGCTTTATAATAGCATATGCCAAGAACAAAGGTGTTATGTATGCATAGAACCTGCTTTTAAAGTGTTTTTCAAGTAAAACAGAGGATTGTGGACGAAGCCTTTGTCCTGCACTTCGTTTGCACAAGTGCTGAGAAAATCTGAAGTGCAGACAAACCCGCAGATGAAAGGGCGGATGAACCATTCGTCCGCGCCTTGCAGATTTTTGCAGGTTTATTCGTTCTATACATTCTTCCATCAAATCGTGAGTCTTCCTTAATTGTTGCCTTTTTACACTTTTTAAACCCATTGGTGGTGTGTGATTTATATCTTTTATATTGAAAATCGTGTTTCCATTGTTTTAATGTTGAGTGTTGAATCGGTTTGGGTCATTTTCGTTGTTCCCTATCTTGTACCCTTAACCATGTTCTCTCAACATAGTTTTTAAGCTCTTTCAAAATGAACTTCCAAAATCACGTTCTATAAAACTTTTAAAACGCTTTTTACACTCCCACTCTTTGGTACTACTTTTCAAAAACAAACTTTGGTTTCATAAACCAAGTATTATCTCTGATCGCTTATAACCTCTTCAAACCTTTTATATAGCGTGTTTATAAATTTCTTTCACAAACCTTCCTAGTTTAAGATGATTTCCACACCTATATAGTAGTTGGCATTTGTTTCGGCAATCCTCGTGATCGTTGTATCTTATCCAGAAATTTTGACCAAAAAACTTCTTCTTAACCGATCTTTTGATCTTTTGATCCTTATTTAACAAAAATAAGGAGAAAACGACATTGATCTTGGCTCTCTGATAAACCTTTTTATTTTGAAAAAAAGGGGGAGAAAACATGGTGTTGAAAATGTGCCATGAATAGGTATCTTATAAAAGGAGAAAGTTAAGAACTATGCAAAACGAAGAGATAAGAGATTCTTTAAAAGAGGGAGTAGTTTGCATTTTTCAAACCAACTACTTACCACGATTTTCTTGTGTTTTGTCTCCTTATCTCATATTCTTGGTATCATGTATTTTTTCTCCTTTATCCCTTTGATGCCTCTTATTCCCATTTGCATCATAAAAGGGGAGATTGTAAGCCCTAAGGGCAAAATGTAATCAATCTAGTTTTGATGATAACAATCCATTGAGAAGTTCTCATGTTTGTGTGAGATCGTGTTTTGATGATAGAATTTATATCTCACACCTACATTGATGAAAATGGAAAGAAATAATTCATGAACCTCAAAGGTGTCCCCCTACAACGTTGAAGATGCTAAACCGAGAAATATCCAAACGATCAAGCAATTTGTTGTATGTCATATCGGGGGATCATTTTAGAGGATTCATTATGAAGAAGCTATGCAAAAGCAAGACTACATGCTACAATTTTTAATGTGCATGCTACAATGCCAAAGGAGGTTGATACAAAGAAGTTTAAAGAAGGGAGTTCAAGAAGTTAAGAGTTACTTAAACTATATGAAGATGATTTTGAAGTAAGCTCTTAACCATGAAGTGATGAAGTTCATGGTGTTACATCTTAGAAGAATTCCAAAGAACTTTACCACATGAAGAGGTTTATGGAGAGGGTCTCAAGTGAAGTTTAAAGATATTGATAAACATCGTGAAGATTTGAAGACCTTGAAGATTAGTCATGTTCTACATAGGTACATCTCTTGTAACTAATCTATTTTGAGAATAACCGCTTAAGCATATGAAGCTCTTGTATGTTTTCAAAATCATCTTTCCTAACTCGATTTAATCTTAAAAATGTTTTGAAAAATGTTTGTTATAGTCTTTGACTAGCCACTTGCTCTTAAAATTTTGAATGACTTGAAATTTGCCAAAACAGCTGCCGCAGACAATGAATCCTCCTATGGTTCGTCAGCAACTTTCAGTTTATACCTAACAGTTGAATTTTGCAATGGCTCCTTCATCACTTGACTGTATTCTATGGCATAAAAACGATTTGTTTCATCTTTCTAACTTCCAAGAGAACCACCAATAACTTGCAAACAATCCAAACACTTTGAAGAGCTTAATTATTTCAATCCTTCTAAAAATACTTCAGTTTAAGTTAGAGCTTCGTATAAACACTCTTCTATTTTGAAAATTGCTTAGATCTTTCAATTGTAATTATCCAATCCATTGAGAGATTTGTATACTTGAGGTAAATTGTAAACTCTCATTTGTTGATACTAATCTTTCTCTTGTAAACGTGTCGAGTGGCAAGGCTTGATTGTGTGAGAAATGTGGATTTGGGCATCCTTAGTCCAGTGGAACTTTCTTGTAATTGCAGGAAGTAGAGTGAGTGGTTATCAAAATTTTAGGTTCAGGAAGTTTTGGTACAAAGAAATCCCGATCGATTGGACCCTGAGGTTAGGTCGACCAGAGCCTAAGGTCGGTCGACCGGATGTGATGCGAAACCGTTGTACGAATACTAAGGTTCAGCTTGAATGCCCGATCTTTCTCTATCTCGAAAATTTTATGGGGAATATAAACAACCTTTCTCTCACAAGGTTGAATATCAATGGGGGCAGAAACACCACAATAACTATAAACCAAACTTATTGATACAGTAACTCAAAGATTAATGAACTCTACATAGAGAATCAAACAAAGTAACTAAGGAATAACTTTAACATATCATAAATCAAGTCTCATAATAACATGGCTGAAATCCCTCTTAAATAGAGTGCAATTTCGTCCAAAAAGAAACCACAAATAAGAGTACTTTAAAGATTAGGACTCTACAACTCCTAGATAACTAAAAATACTACCTAACATCAAGGACAACATGTCCTATTATTTAGCTAGCTTATTTCGGCCAACATGGCTAATTAAACAATATAATAAATCTGAAAATATAATTAAAGTCTAGAATAGACTTTAATTATCAAATGACCAAAATACCCTTTCAACCGTTTTCCTTCCAATTATGTATTTTGCCTTCAAATGCTATTAGGTGTGTTTGATGTTTGTGCCTTGCATTCTTGGAAGGATTCTTTGTCTCTTGAGCCTTTATATTAATTACTTTAAATACCCGGAACAAAGGCTTTATTCGGAACCTCGTATTTGGAACATATGGTTAATTATGAAGTCATTTATCTAAATGACCTCTTCAAGCTTGCCGGATTGTACCGTATCATCCTCTCTTTCTCGAAAAGGATTCGTCCTCGAATCATCTAGATCGGGGGATGTAATTACAAAATCAATATTTTCTTCTAAATCTTCATTTGGCAAACTTTCTAATTTTGGCTCAGCTTCATCCTTGTCTTCTTGACTTTCCAAATTTTTATCATCTTGTATTATATCATTGTTTTGGCACAAATTTTCGATCAATTTGTCATAGTTCATCCATATCTTTCTTCCAAGTTGAAGATTTAATTGCGGCTGTTTGGCTATCTTTTTCTTGAATTATGGCTGTTTTGGCAGCCCCAAAATAGCTATTACCTTCACTTTGCCGCTGCCCAAAACAAGAATTTGAAGGGGGCTAATTTGGCGTTTTCCAAGGTGAAAATTTAGCCGAATTAGTCCCTTTCTTCTGCTCTTTGATTTGCCTCTCAATTTGCTCTGCTTGATCGACCATCTCCATAATATCAAAATGATTAGCTCTTTCCACTATTGGCCTAATATCATCGTTCAACCCGGCTAAGAATCGATTCAATGTAGCTTGCCTAGTTTCTTGAAAGTCATTTTGAATTATGGATAATCGCATCTCTTCATAATATTCATCTATCAATCTAGAACCTTTGTAAGCCTTTGTAAACGTTTGGCTTGTTCATCAAAGTAATATGGGTTCACAAATTTCCGTTTCATCACCACTTTCAACTCATTCCAACTATCAATAAGCCGTTGACCAGCTCTTTGCCTAATTATACATTCCTCTTGCCACCACATTGATGCCTTACTAAAAAAACTCTTGGCTGGCATCTTTACCTTTTTACCCTCCGAATAATTATGAATAGCAAAAATATTGTGAAATTCATGTATCCATTCAAATAATAATTCAGGCTTATTCGTACCTTCAAAAGATGGGATCTTGATTGTACCAATTGAGTTGTCAACTTGCTGAATTTTGTCATAATATTTCAGCTCACAAGAAAACACATAGGATTCATCATATCTTGAATTTGTTGTATGTTGGAAGCCATACATTTTATCTTAAGGCATTCATGGGCAGAAACTCATTCTAAACACCCATGAGTCCTCCCCTGAAAGATCCTCTCATACAAAAACGAATCGAAAATACAAGAAAAGACTTACATTTCTTGGTTCAAGAATCTGTCTCTAGAGTGAAAAGGTTCTGTCTTTGGCTCTCGGTTGCAACCACCTTGAGTCCTCCCTTGTGCAATTACTCTCTACCGGTAACCACGCGACAAAAGTATCAACGAGTGCTAGCTCTACTGATTTTTTGAGTTTCGGGAATTAGGGAGAAAAGGAGAGACAGAAAGCAAGAAATCTGATTTCTTGGTTTTGGTAATTTTGCAGCCGGAAAAAAAACTCACTCCTAAGGTTTCGGCCAAGAGAGGTTTATATAGGGTGTGAGAAGTTGTTTAAAAAACAACTCCGACGTCCTTACCACCTTTCCCGGCAGTGGGAGTCTTTAACTCCCACGTCCCCTAGACTTCTGCTGGTAGTGGGAGTCTTTATCGGATAATAACTCCCACGTAATCCCAGCTATACTGAAAATGCCCGTTATCTCTAATTCGAATAATAACACTTTATTATTTTCAGAAAAATAAATGTCAGATACAATGAACCTAGATACATTCTAGATTCATTGAATCTGGACATGAAACTCGTTAGCTCATCTGTGCGTGTGACCCTGTAGGTTCGTATCACAATGGCAATGAAAACACACTTAGTAGTAGTATGGGTTCATAAATCACAAGTGGTCCCTAGCAGGACATTGTGACTAACCAAAGTGAATGAATTTACGGTGGAACCTAATATCAATCCACTATTTAATCCTTTTGTCTCGCGATATCCTAATTAAGCATAAGGCATGGTAGTCGTCACCCTTATTAAGCTTAATTGTATTTATGCTCAATCTCCAGGTAGATTGTTCCAACAAATAGTATTTAGTAATCACTTCATCAAATACATTTGAGCACGGCCATGCATTTAGATAGTCTTCCCTATCGAGGGGCCCGTGGATATCTCTCTTTAATAATAGAGAGGGACAAATTCCTTACAATGCCTCTCACATTCAAGCCATGATAGGACGCTACATCCAATCATCAGTCGTATTGATTACTCGATTAAAAGTAACTTCCGACCGAGTCAAAACGTGGCTCCATTCATGCTAGAATCAATGGACACATAAGGTCTAAGGATTCTAAAATAGTATTGAGGAAGTAATCCTTATGACTAAGGACCATGAAGTATTACTTCTCTAACGGATCACGTCCAATACAATGTATCCCTATATATTGCATATATGATATGATTTGTATCCATTACACATGATTAGCAAAACATGATCATCAATCATACATCATACTAGTTTTATTTCATTGTAAAGAACATTACATTAAACTACGGACAACTAGAATAGTAATTGCATAAGCTAATGAGTTTTACTATCAAATCACACATTTGATGTTCAAAAGCAAAATTAACTATTCAGAGACATGCTCCAAAGAAATAAAACGAACAACATATGCTAATGGTCCTAGGGCACTACTAACATTATCATCATAACCAAAGTTGTCATCTTCTTGATCAAATTGTTGCCTCATCTTGCGCATGATTTTGTTGAAATCTTTAAAAATATGGAGTCTTTAAGCTTCCTGATTTTCTTGAAAATTGATCTTCTTGAACTCATGGCTGCCCCTTTGTCAAAATTCATTCACGACTGGCTGCCCCTTGATATTCGAATCAATCTTGATGTTTCTTGATTCTCAATCCGGATGAACAGTAGTATGAACAGCAACGGAAAATCTGATTTTGTTTTCGGATGAACAATAATTCGTAAACAATATCGTGAACAATAATTTTTTTTTGTAATTTTCCTAAAAAAAAAAACTTAAAGAAAGCAATAAAGGTACACCAAGATAGAGATAAACCTTTTACACTGATACCACTTGATGCGAAACCGTTGTACGAATACTAAGGTTCGCTTGAATGCCCGATCTTTCTTTATCTCGAAAAGTTTATAGGGAATATAAACAACCTTTCTCCCGCAAGGTTGAATATCAATGGGGGTTGAAACACACAATAAGTATAAACCAAACATATTGATACAGTAACTCAAGGATGAATGAACTCTACATAGAGAATCAAACAAAGTAACTAAGGAATAACCTTAACATATCATAAATCAAGTCTAATAATAACATGGCTGAAATCCCTCTTAAATAGAGTGGAATCTCGTCCAAAAAGAACACACAAATAAAAGTCCTTTAAAGATTAGCACTCTACAACTCCTAGATAACTAAAAATACTACCTAACTTCAAGGACAACATGTCCTATTATTTAGCTGGCTTATTTCGGCCAACATGGCTAATTAAACAATATAATAAATCTGAAAAATATAATTAAAGTCTAGAATAGACTTTAAATATCAAATGACCAAAATACTCTTTCAAATGTTTTCCTTCAAATTATGTATTTTGACTTCAAATGCTATTAGGTGTGTTTGATCTTTGTGCCTTACATTCTTGGAAGGCTTCTTTGTCTCTTGAGCCTTTATATCAATTACTTTAAATACCCGGAACAAAGGCTTTATTCGGAAGCTCGTATTTGGAACATATGAGTTAATTATAAGGTCATTTATCCAAATGACCTCTTCAAGCTTGTCGGATAATACCGTATCAGGATGAACCCTTAGTCAACAACATATGGTCAGAGACCTAGCAAAATGCAACGGTCGACTAGATTGTCGTTGACAAGGTAAAAAAACTAGCCGTTATCGATGCATTGGGTGACAAATCTCTCTCATTTAAAGGGTTCTCTTTTATATCTTTGGGTAAGACTCTGGGAATATTTTCTCTACACTTTGATAGAGTTTTGGAAGAGTTTTAAACATCAAATCTTTTACATCTTCCACATATTTGAGAAATTCATTGAGCTTTCTTGTTAATACACATTTTTTTTTTGAATTAGAGTTTTCAATTGTATTATCCAATCCATTGAGGGATTTTTTGTATTGAGAAAAATTATAAAGTCTCATTTGTTGATGCTAATCTTTATCTTGTAAAATGGTTGAGTGGGAAGGCTTGAAGTATGAGAGTTGTAGGTTTGAATTTCCTTAGTGGAGTGGAACTTTCTTATAATTGTAGGAACTAGAGTGAGTGGTAAACCCGAAAAGTAAGTATGGATTACGTGTTCGTAAAACCTCCTCACTTAGTATACTAAATTAGAGAATGTGTTCCCCAAGGATTAAGGAGTGTTGCTTGGTGCATGAAAGACCATTTGTTTGTTTTACCCTTGAAAGGTTGCTTGGTGCATAAAGGACCATTGGTTGGTTTTGTCCTTTCGTATAACAACTCACAAGTCAAGCTAGTGGAATTTGCAAAAATCTTTGGGTGTGTCCTAAGGTAGTGGATGTAGATTTTTGAGTATCGAACCACTCTAAATCCTTTTGTTCGCTCTCTCTAACTCTTCCTCCTTACTTTCAAGTTCTTGTTTTTATCATCTATGTTTGTGTGATATATGAACTTATGTGTTTAAGAGTTAGTTGTTCATCTTGAGCTAGCACTCTTATTTAGTATCTCTTGCATTGTCTCTTCAAATGACTTGTTTCATTTGATCTTACAAGCTTTGTATATATGATTTTGGGCTATATTATTGTTAGTGGCGTCTTAGCTTATCATACTTTTGTCGGCAAAAACGCCATTTTCGTCCTAAATGTATTTTCAAAGGGAGTTTTTAGTCCTGTTCGAAAACATTTCTCCATTTTCATCTTATATGTTTTTACTAACTGCCATTAGCGTCATTCCGTACGATTTTCTGTCATTTTTCTGTCAAGTTACTCATGTGCGTCACATTTGAGGTACTTTTAAATGGTATTTCGGACATTTCAACTTATTTCATAAAAACTTGTATACTCAATTGTTAAACAAAATAACTATGAATATCCAATTTAAGTTAGAGTAAATAGCACTAAATGGCCACCAAATATTTTCATATTTCTGGTTCTAACCAAATACATTTATTTTAGTAGTTTATAACTATCAATAATTTACGACCTGCAAGTCTTGGCACCGGCGTACTTCTCCGGCAACTTTTTTCTTTTCTTTTTTTGCCTGAAAATGTACAAAGACCAAACTATTCCTCATTTGAACTAATCTAACCCAAATAGTACGACCAGCCCCACCCAAGTGAAATCTATCCAACCCACCCCAATTGAAATCTACCCAAGTCAAGCTTTTCCATTTTTTCCGGCACCCACCGGCAGTAAGCAATAACAGGAAAAAAAACGAATCCTCACCAATCCTCATATTCCCCTCCAAATCATTAACTAAATCAAATCATTAAGCAAATCCTTCTTCCTCAATTTCATTAGGAGGAGGAAGCACAAAACCATGTGAGCTGAAAATACCTTCAGAATCCTCACCAATCTTCATATTCCCCTCCTAATCTTCCATCGTCGCCGCCACTCGCGTGATAGACTGAATCGTCAAACGACCTCGCTGCCGGTTCCTCACCGTCCATACTGAACGCATCAAACGCTGCCATCTCTCTCTCTCTCTCTTTCTTAATTTTCAGAAGGCAAAATTCAATTTTCATAACAAACAGTGAACATAAAAAATGAACAAGCTTAACAAATCACCAAATCATAACAAACAGTGAACATCAACAAGAACCCAACTTTATCTTGATTCTTGAATGCAAGAATGAATTCTCCATTAAATAATCAAAACATTCATTAGTAAATATACTAAAAATTAAATCAGATCCGGTGGAATTTCATTGTTAGAAAGCTTCGGATCCGACCACCGAACCGCAACCGACCATTTCTTCTTCTCCAAATCCGACCACCTATGTAAAAGCACCACCCCGCAGCTACGCCGTCCACCACCCAACACCACCATTTGAAGGTGTCAAGATGCCAACAAAGCAAGTTAAGGGAATTTTAAATTTTAAATTACCTAACTTGCAGCAATTTCCTATGCAAAATCAATTAAAAAATAATAATCTTCTCTCTAGGTAAGGAAGAAGACGACATGGGTGGTGAACAAGCACCATCTCCATCATCATTTTCATGTGTCGCCGGAAATGGGTCATGAAAATGAAAATTGCTCACCCTAAATCATGAAAATAGGAATGGGTTGCATCAAATTTTCATCAATTTTCTGCAATTGATAATGGAATTGGTTTGTTGTTGGAATATTTGTGAAAAAATTGGCATTTGTGCCGGAGAAGATGATTCAATAGTGATGGAACTTACAGGAAGAACAAAGAATAAAAGAAGTGTGATACTTCGGGGATTTGCATGGGCTTTGACCTGCGTTTTTCCGAGATCGATCATAACACTAGACTGGGAAAAAGTGGGACAAATATTTTTTGTCAATAACTGAGTCCCCACTTCCGTCCCGGGAGTCATAGCGAAGTGGGACTAGCTTACTGACGTGCAGCTTTTTCCCACGCTGCGATGCCACGTGGCTGAGCGAAGTCGGACTTCAGTTATGGGCTCCCGCTTTTAAAAAAAAACCCTTCTTCTTCCCCCCACCGCGATTTGCAAGAGAAATTTTCCAAAAAAAAACCACCCCCTCCCCGCCCCGCCGCAGCCCTCTCCTCCCACTCGCTGCTGCCGCACGCTAGGTCCCTCCCTCCCACCGTCACTCTCACTCTCCCCACCACCAATATCTCTCTCTCCCAAATTTTAATTTGGAGGTATACTTTTTTTTTAATTTTATTTAAGTGTAATTTTTGTATATATATAGTTTTAAAATTCAATTGCAGAATAATAATGTATTTTGTATATATAGTTTTGATATTTATGTATTTTTGCGAATTGTATATGTATGTATTTTTTGTGAATTTGATATTTTATGGACTAAAATTGCAATTTTGTGAATTTGATATCCTTATGTATTGTAATTGCAATTATGTGAATTTGATATTCTTATGGACTAAAATTGCAATTTTGTGAATGTGATATCCTCATGTAATTGCATAATGTGAATTTGATATTCTTATGGACTAAAATTGCAATTTTGTGAATTTGATATCCTTATGTATTTTAATTGCAATTTTTGAGAATTTGATGTCCTTATTATTTAAGTGCGAATTGTTATACTACGCACATTTTATTGAAAAAAATCCCACAGTTTTTATTACAGATGGCTTTTCCTGCCCACCTTATGCCCGGTCCGTACGATCCTAGTGTGTTGAACAAACACACGTCACATAGAGCACTTAGGATTTGGGGCGGGGATGTAGTCCTAGACAGGGGTTTGAAGGTCATTAGCTATGACGGGCATTTTTTTGAGGCATACCAATGCGAGGGCAACCGGAGAGTGCTAGATCTCATTGACAGTATAGGTTTCGGGGGTTGTTGTCGGATAGGTAAGATAAAGATAGACCACGCACTGATCACCGCATTAGTAGAGCGGTGGCGCCCCGAGACGCACTCATTCCATCTGCGATGCGGTGAGGTCACCATCACCCTAGAGGACGTAGGGCCGCCTCCTAGGGATCGCCCTGCCGGGGCCACGTGGTGACGTGGGACGAGGATTACAACATGACCAGGGGTCAGTGGATTGAGCGTGTGCACCATATCCTAGGATTCCCCCCTCCCACCAGGTCAATTAAGGGTAACGCCCTCGAGCTTGCAGAGGTGTACGCCCACATTTCTGAGCCCCTAGGCGAGGATGCCACGCACCTCGCGGTTGACCAGCGGGCCCAGGCCCTGATTTTCCTCTGCATGGCCGCTTTCCTCTTCCTGGATAAGTCCGGGTCGCGAGGGAACATGCGCTATCTCTTGCTCATCAGCGACGGGGACCTCACCAATGACCAGCATTCCTGGGCCAGCGCCGTCCTGTCCTACCTATACCGCCAGATGTGCATCTCTGCACAGGCCGACTCTAAGGACATAGCTGGCTGTTGCCTGTTGATCCAGGTTTGTGTAATTGTTAATGACTTTTTTTTATTGTTTACCTGCAAATTCTTAAATAATTGATGATTAATCTGTGTTTGTTTGTACCCGTTGTGGGCGTGGGAGCGCATTTCATTTCTCCGGCCGGCGAACCGGGGAGTGATTATGAATGAACCTCCCGCGGACGGCCGAGCGTACGGGGCGCGTTGGAACACCGCCCGGAGTTTCAAGAACGCGCCGAAATCTCAGTTGACGGTGTTTCATGACTGACTTGACCGACTGACGGACGCTCAGGGGGTATGGTTTATCGTATTTTTCGTGTGTTTGTTTTTATTTGCGCAATTAATTTATGCTAATGTACAATATTTTTTTTACAGTTCATGTGGAGGCCGTACCCCGACTGGGTTATTGCCGTTCGGGTCTCACGTGATGAGGGCTTCCTGTCCACCTGCCGGGCCCGTACGCCACTCGTGTGTTTCGAGTTGGTTGAGTTTCACATGCCGGACCGGGTTGCTAGGCAATTCGGGTTCCAGCAGGTGATACCAGCCCCATCGGTGGCGGAGGGTACGACAGAGGGCGAAGACGTCCACACCCACATGGCGGGGCCGAATATGAACTGGGCGAAGAAGCACAAAGACTACATACCCATGTGGGATGACCGAGAGGATGCACTGGCGAACGCTGTCCCGGTCGCCGGTAATGTGATCTTACTAACCCGTGAGTACATGGATTGGTACAATCGCATCACCGTGCACCTCCTTACAAACCCACGCAACAGGGATGCCGGTCCACTCCCGATGGGCATTCAACCCATCGCGCCTTCCGAGGACATTATTGTAAGTTTTGTATCTTTGTTTGTCTACATTGCTTTTCCTTATTTATAATATACTGACACGAGAATTGATGTTGCAGGCGGATGCCAACAGACTCATACTGACGGAGCTCGATAAGCCGGCTTCCAACTCAATCGGCCACTACAGGTCTCTAGTCTCCTGGGCTTCAAAGACAATCAAAGAGGCGTTTGTGGCGGCCGGGAAGTCCCTGACCTGCAGATCGAGAGCTGCAGATGTGGCAGAGTCGGCGGTTCTGGAACCGGTGACGCAATCGAGAGAGCCTGTTCCGGCCCGGTCCCAAAGGGGAAGGCAAGGTACGCGGAGGCAACGGGATGCCGCGCGGGAGGACTTGGCGGCGAGGCGACAACGACAGCGCGGCGGGCCACCGGAGGCGGCTGCACCGGCGACAGATCCGGCACAGTCTCCGACCCAGACACAGTTTCCCAGTCAGGCCGACGTACCCACCCCTTTTGAGTACCAATTTGCATCACCCGGTACTTTTTCAGCGAGTTTTCAGACGGGTGGGGATCCTGGTGCCGGTCCCTCTACATCTGCACAGCCGGGCTTCTACTCGGGAGGGACGCCTTCGTACAGCCTGCACATCACTGAGACGCAGCAGCAGACTCCGTTGCCGATAAACCCCGAGGAGCGGATATTTATCGACCACAAAGGCGCGGAGGTCATCTCAGCCAATTTTGGTAGCGCCGTGCGGGTGAGAGATGGCAGACTTTACTTCCTGCGCCCGGCCCCGAGACACACCGTTCCATACACGCCTTCGTCGCCGTAGATAGGTTTTCATTTACGTTGTTTACGTTTCGTTCATTGTAGTTACTAAGAATGTTAATTTTTTTCGGTTGTAAAATATTATTACGATAATTCTGTTGCTTGTTTTATATTAATATACAATTTATTTATTTTCTTGCTCAATTTTTAGTAAGTATTGTGTTTTGCAGATATTGTTTATATATAATACAAACACCTCAGAAAAATAACCTCTGGAAAAAAAAACCAAGTGTTTTGGGCAAACGCACTGCCAACCCATAACGGAAGTCCCACTTCCGTCCCGGAGCCATAACGGAAGTGGGACTTCCGTTCTGGCCACGTGGCACCGCGCGTGGGAAAAGCTGCCACGGTAGCCCCCGGGACGGAAGTGGGACTTCCGTTATGGATAAAAATGTTTGTCCCACTTTTCCGGGTGCCATTTATGACTGATCTGGAAAAACTGGGCCAAGCCCATGCAAATCCCGATACTTCGCGGGTGGGTCGGGTTAATAAGCGGGTCAATGTTTATGGATGAAAATGCCGCACGTGATGGTTTTTTTTAAAAAAAATTGACCAGAAATTACACCGGAGCTAAGAACTGCAAGTAGTAATTTGTTCATGGCTAGAAAGCACTAAAATAAATGTATTTGGTTAGAAACAGAAATATAAAAATAGTTTATGGTCATTTAGTGCTATTTACTCTTTAAATTATCCAAAAAATTAATTCCCTAAAACCTTTTCATATACATTCATCTTCGTACCCCTTTTAACTCTTGTCTGCCACCACCTTCCTCCGCCCTCCCCTTCTTCACGACCATCACCGCCACCACCTAATTGGGTTACGCCCAACATAAGCTAAAAACAGGGACCTGTCACGGGTCGCTCGAATATAGCATCTCTCAGCGACCGTGACGATGCTCGGCGCATGAAGATAGCAAGTGGTGTACGAAGTTGGCTAACCTCGGTGCAAGAAACACTGTAGCTGCGCCCCAATGGCCTGGCCGAGGCATTGTAGCAGAGCCCCAATCATGCGCTGCGTGCACTGTAGCAGCGCCCCAACCGTGTGCTGCGTGCACTGTAGCTGCGCCCCAACCGTCCGCAATTTTGTGTGCCATCCGGTCCCAAAACTTCTATAACTCGGCGTATGTCCTAGAGGCATCCTAGAGGAATGGATTGCACGGTTAGTTTATGTACATAACATGTATATTGTTGTATACGAGTTTTCCCACCTCATCGAAAATGTGGTGTCTACTCTTGCCACTAGGGCAAATGTCTTTTAAGCTCTTATAGGGGGGAATAAAAATCAGCACACAAGCAAGCAAACAAGCAATTGTCACCACGTTCAAATGACTCCTCCCTCTCGTCGTCTTGGACGCTTAAACTACTACTCTTGTAATCATGCATTCAAATCAATGAAGTAATTTTCGTGAAATTTGTCTTGTGCCATTTATTTTGCGTTTATTTACGATTTTGCCATCGAAGAGCGTTTGTCCCATTTTCGATTATTCAAGAAGCCACAGTGCGTCTGAGACCCTCGAGAGATGACCCGTGACACTTGGTACCAGAGCAAGGTTGCTAGAACTCGGGACTAAGAAAAAGCGATGGCTAGGAAAACGAGAAGCATGTTGGCTACGGATGATGCTACTAAGGCCCGACTAGATGGTCTAGAGGCCATGGTAGACAAAGTGCATACCTTCTGCTATGGTGAAAGCGAGGAGGATGCCGAATCCATGAAAAGAAAAGCGACTCTTATGGAAAACGATATCGGCGTGCAAAGTGGGGAACTAGATGAAATGAGTAACGCTACAAGAGAGTTATTCCATGTTACCCAAGCACACGATGCTAAGTTGGTAAGCAACGAGGTAGCGACCGAGGAGATGCGCTCATCGTTGACCAACAACTCCAAAGCAGTGACTGGTCTACAAGCTGCTTTGGAAGAGGTGAATGCAGTGAAGGGATTCATGGGCGGAAACTCGTTCCAAACACCCATGGATCCTCCCCTGAAGGATCCGCTCATATGAAACAATTCGAAAAACAGCAAGAAAAACTTACGGTTTTGGATTCAAGGAGCTACTTCTTGAATGGAGGATGATGTTTCTTGGATCGGATGTTGCTACCGATTGATCTCCTTTTGCGGAAAGTCCCTCTACCGGTATCCACGCCACAAAACGGGCAGCGATTGCTAGCTCTTCGTATTTTCTGAATTTTCGGGAATCAAAGAGAAAAGGGAGGGGCTAGAGTAGAAAACGTTTTTCTAATTATCAGTATTATTTCGGCTGAAAACTTATGTCCTAGGGTTTCGGCCAAGAGTTCATTATATAGGGTGTGAGAGTTTGTTCCCATAACCAACTCTCACATCCTCAACTCCTCTCGGCAGTGGGAGTCTTTAACTCCCACGTCCCCTAGACTTCTGCTGGTAGTGGGAGTCCTTATCGGATAATAACTCCCACGTAATCCCAGATATAGGTAAAATACCGAAATTGCCCCCTATCTCTAATTCGAATAATAAACACTTTATTATTTTCGGAAAGACAAATGTCGGATACAATGAACCTAGACACATTCTAGATTCATTGAATCTGACATAAAGCTCGTTAGCTCGTCTATGCGTGTGACCCACGTAGGTTCATCTCACGGTGGCAATGAAAACACACTTAGTAGTAGTGTGAGTCCATAAATCACAAGCGGTCCCCTAGCGAGGACATTGTGACTACCCAAAGTGAATGAATATACAACGGAACCTAATATCAATCCACTATTTAATCCCTTTGTCTCGCGATATCCTAATTAAGCATAAGGCATGCTTTGGTCGTCACCCTTATTAAGCTTAATTTTATTTATGCTCGATCTCCGTGTAGATCTGCTTTCGACAAATAGCATTTGATAACCACTTTATCAAATACATTTGAGCACTGACCATGCATTTAAACAGCTTTTTCCCTATCGAGGGGCCCATGGATATCTCTCTCAATAATAGAGAGGGACAAATTCCTTACAATGTCTCTCACATTCAAGCTATGATAGGACACTACATCCGATCTCGGTCGTATTGATTACTCTGTTACAAGTAACGTCCGACCGAGTCAAAACGTGGCTCCATTCATACTAGAATCAATGAAGACATAAGGTCTAAGGATTCTAAAATAGTATTGAGGAAGTAATACTTATGACTTAAGACCATGAAGTATTACTTCTCGACGGATCACGTTCCAATACAATGTATCCCTATATATTGCATCTATGATGTGATTTGGATCCATTACACATGATCAGTAAAACAAGATCATCAATCAACAATCATACTAGTTTTATTTCATAGTAATTAAGCATTACATAAAACTAGGGACTACTAGAATAGTAATTACATAAGCTAATGAGTTTTACTATCAAATCATACATTTGATAATCAAAAGCAAAATTAACTATTCAATTACATGCTCAAAAGATAATAAAACGCACAACATGTGCTAATGGTCCTAGGGCACTACTAACATGCAGAACTAATGACGCTTTCCTTAGCCATTGGCCGAGCCGCTGGTGAACGGAATGGCCAATAAGCTGCCCCTAATCATGCCCCAAAGTTAAAGGTGAGGGAACCTAAAGCCTTCGAAAGAGAAAGGGATGCTCAAGAAGTGGATAATTTCTTCTTAGACATCACGCAGTACTTCAAGACGGTCGGTATCACCGAAGAGAGCTTGAATGTGGATACGGCAGCTACGTACTTGGAGGACGATGCGAAATTATGGTGGAGAGTCCAATCGGCTGAGATGGAAGCTGGGCGGGTCACCATAAATACTTGGGAACTGATGAAAAGAAGCTTTTAAGAAGCAGTTCTTTCCCCAGAACGTTGTCTATGAAGCTAGACGAAAGCTTAGAGAACTGAAGCAGGGCGAAACTATTCGAGAGTACGTCAAGAACTTCTCGGCATGGTTACTTCAAATTACTGACATGTCCGAGTCGGACAAGCTCTTTGTTTTCATGGAAGGTCATAAACCGTGGGCTAAGAATGAGCTCACCCGACAGCGTGTGCAGAACCTAGCCGATGCTATAACTATTGGTGAGGGTCTAGTAGACTTTCAACCAGATGTGAGGAAGGATAAGGAGAAGGCGACTCCCTTCCAGGCTAGGACGGGAAACTATAAGTCGTTCAGACCGAACTTCACAAGAGGTAGAGGAGATAGGTAAAGGGATTCATGGGAAAAAACTCGTTCTAAACACCTGTGAGTCCTCCCCGAAGGATCCGCTCATACCATAGGAATCGAAAAAAATCTAGACAGAAACTTACTTTTCGGGTTCAAGAATTTGATTATTGAATGAAAGATGCAGTTTCTTGGATATGTTGCTACCACCAATAGATTTCCCTTTGCGGAATGTCCCTCTACCGGTATCCACGCGATGAAACGATTAGTGATTGCTAGCTCTTCGTTTTTTCGAGTTTCAGGAATTAGAGAGAAAAGAGAGAGGCAGAATAGCAAAACTGATTTCTAGGTCTCTTTGGTATTTCGGCTGAAAAGCATTAATTCCTAGGGTTTCGGCCAAGAAAAGTTTATATAGGGAGGGAGAGATTGTTTCAAGCACAACTCCCACGTCCTATCCACCTCTTTTGGCAGTGGGAGTCTATAACTCCCACGCCCTCTAGACTTCTGCTGGTAGTGGAAGTCTTTATCGGATAATAACTCCCACGTAATCCCAGCTATACCGAAAATGCCCCTTATTTCTAATTCGAATAATAACGCTTTATTATTCTCAGAAAAATGAATGTCAGATACAATGAACCTAGACACATTCTAGATTCATTGATTCTGGACATGAAGCTCCTTAGCTCGTCTATGCGTGTGACCCTGTAGGTTCATATCACAATGGCAATGAAAACACACTTAGTAGGAGTGTGAGTTCATAAATCACAAGCGGTCCCTAGCTGGACATTGTGACTACCCAAAGTGAATGAATTTACAACGGAACCTAATATCAATCCACTATTTGATCCATTTGTCTCGCGATATCCTAATTAAGCTTAAGGCATGGTGGGCGTCACCCTTATTAAGCTTAATTGTATTTATGCTCGATCTTCAAGTAGACTGTTCCAACAAATAGCATCTGATAACCACTTTATCAAATACATTTGAGCACGGCCTTGCATTTAGACAGTCTTTCCCTATCGAGGGGCCCATGGATATATCTCTCAAATAATAGAGAGGGAAAAATTCATTACAATGCCTCTCACATTGAAGCCATGGTAGGATGCTACATCCGATCATCAGTCGTATTGATTACTCGATTAAAAGTAACGTCCTACTGAGTCAAAACGCAGCTCCATTCATGCTAGAATCAATAGAGACATAAGGTCTAAGGATTCTAAAATAGTATTGAGGAAGTAATACTTATGACTAAGGACAATGAATTATTACTTCTCTAACGGATCACATCTGATACAATATATCCCAATATATTACATCCATGATATGATTTGTATTCATTACACATGATTAGTAAAACATAATCTTCAATCAAACATCATACTAGTTTTATTTCATTGTAAAGAACATTACATGAAACTAGGGACAACTAGAATAGTAATTACATAAGCTAATGAGTTTTACTATCAAATCACACATTTGATGTTCATAAGCAAAATTAGCTATTCAATTACATGCTCAAAAGATATAAAACGTACAACATATGTTAATGGTCCTAGGGCACTACTAACAATCTCCCACTTGCCCTAGGTCCAATCATACATGATCCTTGTAAAACACAAGAGGGGGGGGAGGGGTGAATTGGGTTTTAACTAATCTTGCTAACTTTTTCGAATCTATTCAATGCAAGTGAGAGTTTAAGCAAGATGAACAAACCAAAAGTAAACCCAACAACAAGACAAAGGATTTAGAGTGGTTCGATTCACTTAGAATCTACATCCACTACCTTGAGCCGCACCCAAGGATTTCAACAACTTCACTAAGAAGACTTTTTACAAATGTGGCTAACTCACTAAGAGTTTTACAACACAACCACAATACAAAAGCTCACTAAGAACTTGCCCACACTAAGTAGGACTTTTACAACAATTACCATATCACTAAGAAAGGGAATTAAGATGAATAAAGAACAAGATAATTCACTCTTCTAAGTGAGAAAGATATACCTTTGAAGTACAAGAATATTAAGCTCTTTGAACATATGATGCACACTCTTTGTCTTGCTTTTGAAAGATTGCTCTTGAATGATTTATATCATAGAAATGAAGAGCATTTAATTTGTGAGTGTTTTGGCTTGATGAGAAATCAATGAATATTTGATATGCAAGCCTTAGAGTCATTCTCTAGCTTTGGTGTATTTATACATTTCAAAATAGGCTGAAAAACGACTCTTTAACGGTAAAAAAATGGCTAGTTTCTCGCAGAGTTCGGTTGACCGAACAAGGGTCGGATGACCCTCTTTGGGGACCTCGGTCGACCGAGGTATGCTAAGGTCGACCGACCTTGGCTAGTTTAGCTTTCGTTTCTGCTCGGTTGATCCGAGCTTGAGCTCGATTTGACCGAACTTCCAGAGTATGAGAAATGTTGATTTTTCACACGTTTTGAACTCTAATGAAGTCTAAAAGGTTTTCTTAATATGTAACAAGTAAGAGCATTAGAAAACCGTTTTAAAAGACTTATACTTTGAAATCAAAGGCTTTCGAAATACGAACACATGTAAGGATCAATTTGAAACTTAGCCTTTTGAAAACGTGTTTATGAAAACATGCAAGACTAGAGTGTAGAGCTTATGTTCATGAGAGCTTTGGTTAGAGCTTATAAGATAACGACTTATAATGACAAAGCTAATCTAACCAAACCTAAGTCTTCAATCTTCAATCTTGAAAGATGAGCCTTGAATAATACGACTTTGAATCTTGATCATGGCTTGATTGAAGTACTTAGAGCTTCCAATATTAGTTCCGATATTCTATCACAAAGATATAAACATTAGACACAACATCAAGTGTTTGTCCATTATCAAAAACCGAGTTTGATCGCCCTTAGGGCTAACAATCCTCAATCACATTGACCTAGTATGACTCTCATGTTTAAGCTGCGGGAGGGCTTGGTCAATGGATCGGCAATGTTGTCGTCTGTATGAACTTTGCAAATTTTAACGTCTTCTCTATCAATGATCTCTCTAATTAGATGGAAACGCCTGAGAATGTGTTTGGATCGTTGGTGAGATTTAGGTTCCTTAGTTGTGAAATGGCGCCAGTACTATCACAATAGAGGTCTACTGGGTTCACAATGCTAGGGACGACACCTAATTCAACAACAAATTTCCTGATCCAAACAGCGTCTTTAGCTGCTTCAGAGGCAGCTAGATACTCAGCTTCTGTTGTAGAGTCGGCCACGGTTTCCTGCTTTGAGCACTTCCAGCTCACAGCACCTCCATTCAAACAAAACACAAAACCAGATTACGATCTAAAGTCATCTACGTCGGTCTGGAAGCTTGCATCTGTGTAACCATTTACAACCAGACTTCCTTCCTGTCCTCCGTAAACTAAGAACATATCTTTAGTCCTTCTCATGTACTTAAGAATGCTCTTGACTGCAGTCCAATGTGACTCTCCAAGGTCAAATTGATATCTGCTAGTCATACTTAAAGCGAACGAGACATCTGGGCGAGTGCATATCATGGCATACATAATAGACCCAATGTCTGATGCATATGGAATCTTACTCATGCGCTCTTGGTCCTCCTTTGTGGAAGGTCCGTGAGTTCTGCTGAGTTTAATGTCATGTGACATGGGCAAGAATCCCTTTTTGGAGTCTTGGAAACTGAACCGTTGTAGTACCTTGTCAATGTATCCACTCTGGCTTAGGCCAATCATTTTGTTAGATCTATCTCTATAGATTCTTATACCCAAAATATATGTAGCCTCGCCTAAATCTTTTATGGAAAAGCACTTCCCCAACCAAGCTTTTACGCTTTGTAATGTGGGGATGTCTTTTCCAATCAGTAAGATGTCGTCCACATAAGGCACAAGGAACACTACCGCATTATTAGTTACTTTCTTATAAACACAAGGCTCGTCTTCGTTTTTGATGAAACCGAATTCTTTAATACGTTCATCAAAGCGACGATTCCATCTTCGAGATGCTTACTTCAATCCATAAATGGACCATTGAAACTTACACACTTTGCTAAGATTTGATGGATAAAAAACCCCCCCCAAGGTTGTGTCATATACACATCCTCGAGAAGGTTTCCATTAAGAAACGCAGTCTTAACGTCCATTTGCCATATCTCATAGTCATAATATGCGGCTATGGCAAGTAAAATCCTAATAGACTTTATCATAACGACAGGAGAAAAGGTTTCGTCATAGTCAATACCATGAACTTGTCTATAACCTTTAACTACTAGTCGAGATTTAAAAGTGTGTACATTACCATCCATGTCATTTTTGTTTTTGAAACACCATTTGTTATAATTGACCTTACACCCTTCGTACATGGATTGCATCACAGAATTCATAACTTCTAGCCACTTATCTGACTCAGAACTATGAATTGCCTCTTTGTAGATAGTGGGTTCATCTTGATCAATCAGTTCAATATGATGATCATCAGTCACGAGAAATCCATATCTCTCAGGCTGTTGATGTACCCGACTTGACCTCTTTGGGCCTTGTGTCAAGGATTGAAGCTCAGTATCAGCACATGAGCTTGCTTGAAGTTCCAAAGTCGGTTCAGATGTTGTTTGGGGATCTTGAATTTCCTCAAGATGGATCTTACTCCCACTATCCTCTTTGGAAATAAATTCCCTTTCAAGGAATTAACCATTTCTAGAAACAAACACTTTGTTCTCTGATGGAAGATAGAAGTAATATCCTTTAGTCTCTTTAGGATATCCCACAAACAAACACTTATCAGATTTAGGGGCGAGTTTATCAGATAACAAGCGTTTTACATACGCCTCGCATTCCAAATTTTGAGAAATGACAAACTAGGTCGTTTCCCAGTCCATATCTCATATGGAGTTTTCTGAACCGCTTTAGAAGGAACTCTATTCAATATAAATGCAGCAGTTTATAGGGCGTAGCCCCAAAAGGGAATTGGAAGACTAGTTTAACTCATCATATATCGAACCATATCTAGTAATGTGCGATTCCTGTGTTCCGATACACCATTCCATTGTGGTGTGCCAGGAGGAGTTAATTGTGAAACAATTCCACAACCCATAAGATGTTCGTCAAACTCTTGGTTAAGGTATTCACCACCTCGATCTGATCGAAGTATCTTAATACTTTTACCAAGTTGATTTTGTACTTCATTTTGAAATTCTTTGAATCTTCCAAAAGATTCTGATTTATGTTTCATTAGATAGACGTAGCCATATCTACTGAAATCATCTGTGAATGTGATGAAGTACTGAAACCCTCCTCTAGCACTTGTGTTTATTGGTCCACATACATCTGTATGTATGAGGCCCAACAAATCAGAAGCTCTCTCACTTTGTCCAGTAAAGGGAGCTTTAGTCATTTTGTCTAACAAGCAAGAATCGCATGTCTCATAAGACTCTAAGTCAAATGATGTCAAAATTCCATCTTGAAGGAGTTTTGATATGCGTTTCTCATTTATGTGGCCCAAACGACAGTGCCAAAAGTAGGTTTGGTTTAAGTCATTTGATTTAAACCTCTTAGTATTAATGTTATAGATGATCCATTTAATGGATTCATCGAGGTTAAGAACATAAAGCCCATTCATCGAAGAGGCATCTCCATAGAAGATACGATATTTATGAATGGTGCAAATTTTATTCAAAATATTTAATTCAAAACCTTCAATATCCAAACAAGAAACTGAAATAATATTCCTACTCAAAGTTGGAACATAAAGACAATTATTCAGTTCTATAATAAGGCCACTTGACAAAACTAAATTAAATGTCCCGGTAGCTACAACAACAACTCTTGCTCCGTTCGCTTCTCTCAGGTCCACTTCTCCTTTTGACAGTGATCTACTCCTTTTGAACCCCTGCACATTTGCACAAATGTGAGATCCACAACCGGTATCTAATACCTATGAAGTAGGAGCAAACATGTTAATTTCAATAACATAAATACCTGGAGAGACAGTCAAACTGACTTTCCCCTTTTTCTTCTCTTCCAAATAGAGCTTGCAGTTCCGTTTCCAATGACCTGATTCATTGCAATGGAAGCAAACTCATTCCTTTGGTGCCTTGGCCTTGGGTTTGGGCTTGTTATTGCCTTTGCCCTTCTTGGCCATGGGCTTTCCCTTTCCTTTCTTCTAGTAATTCCCTTTTTGAACCATTGAGACTTCAGGGGTCTTCTTAATTTTCAGTTCAGCCTGCTTGAGCGTCCCGTGTATCACATGTATGGACTTCTCCATGCCATGCATGTTGAAGTTCATGACAAACTGGTCATACTCCGGTGGGAGTGAGCCCAATATCATATATGTGGCCATGTCAGGACCTACGGGAGCCCCAAGTTTCTCAAGTTGGTCAAGATAGCCCTTCATCTTAAGAACATGTGCACTTACAGAGGTGCCAGGGGCCATCTTACAATTATTCAACGCCTTGGTGGTGAGGAATCTTTCATGACGAGCTTGCTCTTGGAACATTTCCTTGAGCTGTCCCATCATCTGGAAAGCCTCAACCCCTTCAAACTATTTTTGAAAATCAGTGCTCATTGTGACTAACATGAGACAAGTCACATCGTTAGAGTCATCAGAGTGCTTCTTCCAAGCATCTCTCTCAGCTCTGGGGGCGTTGTTTGCAGGTTGTTCAGGAATAGCCGTATCAAGAACATATTGTTAGTAGTGCCCTAGGACCATTAGCACATGTTGTGCGTTTTATTATCTTTTGAGCATGTAATTGAATAGTTAATTTTGCTTTTGATTATCAAATGTGTGATTTGATAGTAAAACTCATTAGCTTATGTAATTACTATTCTAGAAGTCCCTAGTTTTATGTAATGCTTAATTACTATGAAATAATACTAGTATGATTGTTGATTGATGATCTTGTTTTACTGATCATGTGTAATGGATACAAATCACATCATAGATGCAATATATAGGGATACATTGTATTGGACGTGATCCGTCAGAAAAGTAATACTTCATGGTCTTAAGTCATAAGTATTACTTCCTCAATACTATTTTAGCATCCTTAGACCTTATGTCTTCATTGATTCTAGTATGAATGGAGCCACGTTTTGACTCAGTCGGACGTTACTTGTAACAGAGAAGCAATACGACTGATGATCGGATGTAGTGTCCTATCATAGCTTGAATGTGAGAGACATTGTAAGGAATTTGTCCCTCTCTATTATTAGAGAGAGATATCCATGGGCCCCTCGATAGGGAAAGACTGTTTAAATGCATGGCCTTGCTCAAATGTATTTGATAAAGTGGTTATCAAATGCTATTTGTCGAAACAGTCTACCTGGAGATCGAGCATAAATACAATTAAGCTTAATAAGGTGACGACCACCATGCCTTATGCTTAATTAGGATATCGCGAGACAAAGAGATTAAATAGTAGATTGATATTAGGTTCCGTTGTATATTCATTCACTTTGGGTAGTCACAATGTCCTGCTAGGGACCGCTTGTGATTTATGAACTCACACTACTACTAAGTGTGTTTTCATTGCCATTGTGATATGAACCTACAGGGTCACACGCATAGACGAGCTAACGAGCTTCATGTCCAGATTCAATGAATCTAGAATGTGTCTAGGTTCATTGTATCTGACACTCACTTTTCTCAGAATAATAAAGTGTTATTATTCAAATTAGAGATAAGGGGCATTTTCGATATAGCTGGAATTACGTGGGAGTTATTATCCGATAAAGACTCCCACTACCAGCAGAAGTCTAGTGCACGTGGGAGTTATAGACTCCACTGCCAAAAGAGGTTGATAGGACGTGGGAGTTTAGACTCCCACAGCTGAGAGAAGTGGAGGACGTGAGAGTTGGTTATGGGAACAAACTCTCACACCCTATATAATTAACTCTCAGCCGAAATCCTAGTCCAGCCTTGCTTCAGCCGCAATTAAACAATTCACCCGAAATCAGATTTCGAATTTTTCTGCCTCTCCCTTTTCTCTCTAATTCCCGAATCTTAGAAAAACGAAGAGCTAGCAATCACTGCCCGTTTCGTCGCGTGGATACCGGTAGAGGGACATTCCGCAAAGGGAATTCCGTTGGTGGCAGATTAGCATCCAAGAAACGTCATCCTCCATTCAAGAAGTAGCTTCTTGAATCCAAGAAACGTAAGTTTTTATTGCTTTTACTGAATCGAATTTGTATGAGCGGATCCTTCAGGGGAGGACTCATGGGTGTTTGGAACGAGTTTCCGCCCATGAATCTCTTCACATACAACTTTCTTTCCTGCTTAAGGACAATCCTTAAGTTGCGGGCCCAATCAAGGAAATTGGTCCAACTTAATTTTTCCTTTCTCAAGGACAGATCGCAATGAATTGTGTGATGTATTGGTTGCCATTATCTACATTAAATTATTTGCAAAGTTATTAGTTTTTTAGCAAAAACCTTTCCACAATTTCAACACTTGATAAATGGTGGAAAATAACATTTTACGATAGTTATAAGTTAACTTTGGCTTATCCCCATTATTAAAGTAAAATCGACCTATGGGAATGACATCTATATGTCCCGGCTATTTCCCATTTTATGCCCTAGGCCCAACACTATTTTGATAGCCTAGTTAAGTCGAACCATGTCGAAGCATATGTAAATCACTATTTTCCCATCTCCTCTTGCTTAGATAACCACTTATCTGTTGCTTTGGAAAGCAGACAAAATGATGATCCAAGCTGAAGGAGTGCTTAGGATATGGTAGACATTTTAAGACTTAATTAAAACGATTTAATATGACGTATAAAAAACAAGCCCCATAAGACATAAAATAAGCATCTCATGCAATATATAAAGCATAAAAGTAAACGTGAGATAGCATGGCCTAATCCTATGATGACTCCCACGAGCCTTGTGGGAGCCAAGGTTCAATCTAAGTCAATATCCATCTCATGGATAAAGTCTTCGATCCAGCGTCCTCCAATCTTGTTACATAATTACATGGGCATACCCAGCCTTCAATGTAAATCAGTAAAACTAATCTAAGAAAGAAATTACAATTTTACATTATTGCAAAAACGACTCGCAGGTCGTATTATAAAATTACAACCCAATTAAATGTAAAACAAGAGAGGGTATAGTAGGCCATGCTATTCACCATGCTAAAACTCACATAAAGCATAATGAAATAAAAACGAGTACATTTACAAAGTCTTAGGTCAGCGGAATGACAAGCGTCACGTAACGGCGGTCCCGCATAACATCGAATGAGTTTTTCTGCCCCGATTTTAACGCAAAATCGTATAACATACATAATCGGATTATGCATTGGTTAATCGAATTAACCGAATTAATAACAGATTCATAAACAGTTTATGCATATAATCAAATTAATAACAGATTAATCATAACAGATTAACCGAATCAATACAATTGCAATTGATCCATAATTAATCGAATTAATAACATATGATAGCAGTCATGCAATACTAATCGAATTAATAACATACATAACAGTTTATGCATATAAGAATATACAGAAACATATAAACATGATTAGCCGAAATCAATTTATGCATATATCACATATATTGAACAAAAGATACAATCTTTTCTGTTTTCACACATACACATACCAAATCGAAATTGATAGTGTTATGATGTGATTAACAATATCGAATTCGAATAGTATGAGCCTGGCTCTGATACCACTGAAGGGATTCATGGGCAGAAACTTGTTCTAAACACCCATGCTTTGGAAATCCCCCCTCATCTTTGGACAACGGCTTTCGAAATGACCAAGTTCTCCACAATAGAAGCACTCGACTTCGCTGCAATCACCTCCCTGTCGAGATTTCCCACTTCCTTGGTCACCTGTACTCCTGCTTCAATTCCTCCCTCTTCGAGAACTCTCTGTAACTAGTATTCGATACTCCTCGGGGTATTCCTCATTCATCATCTGTCGGTTCTGCTTCAATGCCTTTGAAAACTCATTCAATTGCAGTGTGTTCTTTCCTGCCAACAGTGACTGCACCAACTATTTATATGATTTCGGTAATGAAGCCAATAACAGCAATGCATGTTCTTCATCCTTAATCTCTTCCTCTACATTCTCAAGTCCAAATACTAACTCATTAAACTTATTAGTGTGATCAATAAGATTGCATCTTTCCTCCATCTTCATCTTCATCTTCAATCGGTCAGTCAAAGTCTTCGATGAATAATTATTCTCCAGAGTCTCCCCCAATTTCTTTGGTGACGTCTCTCTCAGCACCGTCATCTTGATTGGTGGAGCCAAAGCCAATCGAATTGTACTAACCACTATTTTCTTAATTGTAGCCCACTATTTTCATACCTTCTGGCTTTTCATCATCCAGAGCAAAATCAAGACCTTGTTGCACTAAATAGTCTTGAATCGTGCATTGCCATAAGATAAAATCAATATTTCCATCAAAGAGGGGAGATGGAACATCACTCTTCATCGGTACAACGGTGTTTAAAGACTCCATAATTTAAACACTCTAACTTTAATTAAAATAACACCAAAATCTTAATTAAAGCAATGCCAGAAACTTACATGCAAAATAAATCTGTAACTTCTTTCGTCTCCTCCCAAGCCTGAACCTCACGTTCTGATACCAGTTGTTGGGCAGTGGAACACTCCAAACAACATATTATAACAAAAACGAAAAGAAAGAAGAAAAACAACACAAGAATTTTAACGTGGTTCAGTCTCAACGCAGACCTACATCCACGACCCCGAAGGGTACAAACTTTCACTATGTAATTTTGAACGGAATAAAAATTACAAACCCTCTTCTAAAACTCTGAGTGTACACACTCACAAGACTCAAGGAGTTGGTACAAATAAACTCAACAAATAAAGAAAAACAATGCACAGCAATGCTATCGGTCTAGCAGCCCTAGTGCACCAGACAAAGTGTTATGTTTCAATAGTTTAGGCTTTAAAGATTCATCATGAAATTCATTATCACATTTGTATGACATGCAATGTATATATATATATATATATATATATATATATATATATATATATATATATATATATATATATATATATATATAGGAAATGGCACCCCCAAATTTTGAAATTTGCATATTAGTATTAGAAATTTATTTATTTTGTATAAATAGGTCCATATAATATAAAATATCTTGGTGTCTAAAATTTAATAATAGTACTCTTTTAACACATATTTCCACCGCTAATGTTCATAATAATATTGTTTATTACTTACTCTATTAGGATTTGAATGTACGATTTTTCATTTTTTATGTCCAAAATTGAATGTCTCATTTTCGAAAGTATAAATAATTTTAATTTGAACTTCCACTCGTAGTCTTCTATAATCTAATAGAATTAAAATTCACTAGTATATTGGTCCCCGCCAATTTTTGAATTTAAGTAGATTAAGATCTACTAACACATAGTTCAACAAGTAACTTTCTTAATTTAATTGATTACACTTTATATATATATATATATATATATATATATATATATATATATATATATATATCATTACTAGACATATCTTTAATGACATGATATACCTCAATTAGTTAATCAAAAACAACTTTTTATGGGCGATAAGTTTTGGTTTCAATTCATCTCTCTCGTTTTCTACGTATAAATTCAAAAAGATGTGTAAACTAGAATTAATAGGTTATGTTCAAACAAAAACGTAAGCATGCTTCTGCAATCAAAAGATGTATAGGGACTAAATTTGTTGTTGCAAACACGCTTTCACCCGGGAAAAAAAAAACATAAATTCAAAGCACACATGTTTGGAGCAGAAATAATAATAGAAAAATCAAATCAAACAAATAGAGATTGAGCAGCGCGCATGTTTTGAAATGCTTGAATCTAAAACCTAGTGATGCTGTGGTAGATTATAGAAAGAACGACACGCAAGATGCTCAATACATGATAAGAATTGTCTGTTAATTTTTGTCTCTCATTCTCTATTCTATTAATAAAAAATTATTATAAAAAAAATTATAATCTAAAATAAATAATGAACACCTCAAATAAAAAATTAATAAATGATAATTTATTATTAATGAAATATAAAAAATGACACAAAATGAGTATAGATGATTCTTTGCCCTTTATTGAAGAATCTATCAATACATCACTGACGATCTATTTTCCTTTATGGGAAATTAATCTTTCCATGAATTTCCAAGGTAGTACCTTCTAAGTGAAGA
This sequence comes from Vinca minor, assembly GCA_026122235.1. NCBI lineage: Eukaryota > Viridiplantae > Streptophyta > Magnoliopsida > Gentianales > Apocynaceae > Vinca > Vinca minor. Next base: position 630,790 of record JAOCZM010000253.1, read on the forward strand.
CAACCTTTGAAAAAGTGTGAAGCTGATCTCACGTTATCAATAACGTTATCGCTAGGTATGCAAAATAAAGTGCTTTTATATTGCACATTCGAGTTTAGGTTTTGCAATGATGACTCATTTGCTTGGGTGTTTCATTACGATAAGATAGTCAATAATTTCATCTTATCTATTGAGGTGCATATGAAAAATTATTATTTTCTAAGTTGTACAAAATATGAATTAGAATATCTTGAAACTTTAAAATATAATTAGGCATTGTTTGATTGATTGGCAGGAAGGTAAAGTGCTATTGTTAAATTTAAATCTTAGAAAAGTGAATCTGGATAAGAGTTATTCATCAAAAATAATCTGGATAATATGATTCCAGAGAAGTTTCATTGAAGGAAAGTAATCTAAAACATGTTTTTTTTTTCTTTCTTAACATGCAAAAAGATGTATTATACATTTGAAATATAAAATATTTTACTTATTGTTTTACAATTTAGTTATCGTATTTCACAAAGTCTATAATAAAATGTAAATCACATAAATAAAAAAAGACTTTAATTAATATGATGTTCATTAATTTGATAATTCTTCATTTTGTAGTAGAAACATTTGATGATTCATCTGAGGTTTAAAATCTACAAATATAAAGAATAATAACATGACTATGTAAAAATAAAAGTATTTTGTGAAAATTCATTTTCTTTAAATATTTCGATACAATACATATTAATTGTTTACGAACAATATAATTTCCTAAAAGCTAATACCATGAACAAAATGGAAATGAGGCCAAGATTTATATCATGAACAAAATGGAAATGAGGAGCCAATCGGCTTAGAGAGAAAGGGAGCAGAGGACAAAAGCCTTCAATGGCAGTGGAAAAATATGTTATATATTTTCCTAAAATACTCAACAGAAAATTAAGATCTGAACCAAAATATATATATATATATATATATATATATATATATATATGGAAAAAATTGTTTTTGCACTATTTTTATAATTACTGAGCAGAAAAATAATAAAAACAAAACAATTTGTTCTGCACTGGTTTTTAAACTTCTGAACAGGAAAATAAAAAATGAACAGAAACTGAAAAAACTTGGTATACTGGACAGGGAAAAAAATATTATTGCTCTAAATTTACAGCAAATAATAAAGCAGTAAAAAAAAACAATATTGAAACCTTAAACCGGTATTACTGGATGAGACAATAGTCACACCACTTCCCCTTAAGTTTAATATGCTCTGCCTTTATTAGCTTCCAGCCTACTCGAACACTGAACTCCAAACGTCCAACCTAATGTTAACTGGAAGCAGCAGTAACAACAACTTCGAATCTTATAGAAGAGTTGAACTCTCAGAATGATATGTAAGTGCAAGGGAAAAAACAGCAGAGTTATCCAGAGGGAGAGGAAATTTTCGGATAAATTCTTCAGCCAAACAACACTTCCTTTTATAGGCACATAAATAAGACTTGTAACAGTCCAGGTTTATTACAGCAATTAAACTGACTGTTACAGTCAATCCATTACTCTCAGCTTAAAGACGGCTGTTACAGTCCACAACAATAATCTTCAGAGAATTGCAGTTTCAAACCAGTAACAAAAACGTGGCTGATCAGGCTCGCGAGGTTTTGTCCGGCATTCGTGTACGCAGGTCGCACCTGAACACAAGTTCAAGCTAATTTGGTATCAACAGACCTTTCATTTACACCCTCACTGCGCGGGCGCACACGAGGTTCTAACATGGGGCATAAAACGAGTAACACAATTTAAACTCATGTCAACCACTTTAACTTATAAGGTGATTTTCTCTTTCATGAGTTACCCATGTGAGATGTGAATTCAAAACTCAATTCCCACATTTCAATCACCCTACTTTATACCAATTTATCATTCACACCAAGAATTGGTTTTTCACATGTTATATATCATCACGAAGCTTGCTCAACCCACTTCGTGATAAACTCAATAGCATTCAAAACCGAGCAGTGTAATATATAAATATATTAGCTCAAATATATCCTCACGATACTTTAATTCTATGAGAAAAACAATTTCTCCAACAATCCCCCACATTAATGAAAACTGTTAAAAAAATGCACATGAAATGCAATGCAAGAGTTCGTTGCATCGAGATAGGTAGTTGTTAGCTTTGAACCTTCCCTAGTGAAATACCATGGGATACACTTGCTAACCAGTGGATGTGATGCCTTGAACTTTTCAGCTTTTTGTGTGTATCAAGACAACGATACTCACACAACGATTTCTCTATACTGTTAATCGATTCTTTTGTTGTTTTCCATTTCGGCCCTGGACTGCCTTGGAAATGATCATCGAATGCTCTAGAACCCTTAAATCATCTCATAGAAGTGGCCCCTTCACATTCGATATAGGTGATCTCTTATTTAGAAGTATCCTGTCATACTCCACGTTATACGTATAAGGATCATTGAAAACTTTCGTTTATCCTCCAATGGACAGGTATATCACTCTTTCACCTTAGAAATGAGCTGGGAACTCTTTCAATTCCCCCCACAATTCGGTTGTCCCTTTGAACCTGCAATTGGGCTTTACAATTCAGGTAGGGTTGCCATCATGAGTGGTAATCAATTTTACGGGCTTCAGCCTCATTCCCCTCGATGAAATCTCTACAAGATCTCTCGTTAGACCTTTTGTTAATGGATCCGGTATATTTTCTTTGGATCTCACAAAATCCAAAACTATAACACCGGTTTTCAAAAGTTTCTTTACGAATTTATGTCTACGACGTATATGTCTAGACTTCCCATTATACACATTATTCTTTTCCCTACCAATAACTGACATGCTATCACAATGTATGCTAACTGGTGGTATTGGTTTTGAAAACATTGGAACATCTTCCAAAAATCCACGTAACCATTCAGCCTCTTCACCTGCTAGATCTATAGTTATGAATTCTGATTACATAATTGATCTCGCAATACAAGTTTGTTTGCATGATTTCCATGAAACCGCTGCACCTCCAATTACAAATATGTATCCGCTTGTGGATTTTATATTTTTAGAATCTGCTATCCAATTTGGATCAGTGTACCCCTCAAGTACAACTGGATATCTTGTATAAAATAATCCATAGTTAGCAGTGTACCTTATATATCTAAGTACTCTAACTAACGCTTTCCAATGCTCATAACTGGGATTACTTGTATACCTCGCCAGTCTGTTGACTGAGTTTGCAATATCTGGTCTAGTGCAGTCCATGAGATACATCAGACTTCCTATGATCCTAGAATATTCAAGTTGTCGCATACCTTCTCCACGATTCTTGTGAAGATTAGCACCTACTTCCATAGGTGTTGTCGCAATTACATCACTTCTTTTATCAAATTTGTTTAATATTTTTTCAATATAATGACTTTGAGAAAGTGAATATCCACATGATGTTTTGGTAATCTTCATTCCAAGTATCACATCAGCATGTCCCATGTCCTTCATATCGAAGTTTTGCGACAACAATTTCTTGATAACTTTAATATTCTCTTTGTTACCAATAATTATCATGTCATCTACGTAGAGACAGACTATTACATAATCGTCTTTACTTCCTTTCACGTAGACACATTTATCACTTTGGTTTATTTTTAAACCAATTGATAGCATTACACTATCAAATTTCTCATGCCATTGTTTAGGTGCTTGTTTTAATCCATACAGTGATTTGACAAGTGTACACACCTTGTTTTCTTGGCCTGGAACAACATATCCTTCAGGTTGTTTCATATATATTTCTTTTTCCAGTTCTCCGTTAAGGAAAACTGTTTTCACATCCATTTGATGGATCTCCAAATCAAACAAGGCTGCAAATGCAATAATTAGCCTGATTGATGTTTTCCTAGATACAGGGGCATACATGTCAAAATAATCAACACCCTCAGTTTGTCTGTATCCTTTAATTACAAGTCTTACCTTGTACTTGTCAATTGTACCATCAGCTCTCATCTTTCTTTTAAAAATCCATTTATGACCTAATGCTTTACAACCTGGTGGAAGTTCCACAAGTTCCCATGTATGATTTTGAAGAATTGAATTTATTTCACTATCAATTGCTTCTTTCCATAAGTAAGAATTTGGAGAAGTAATTGCTTCTCTACAACTCAAAGGATCATTTTCTAACAAATAAGTTAGGAAATCTGGACCAAATGACTTTTTCCTTCTAGCTCTTTTGCAACATCTGGGTTCTTCAACTTCTTCTTGAAGTTCTTTTTCCCCCACAATCTTCTCAACTTGATTGTTTTTAGGGTCTAAGCTTGAACGCTTAATGGAAGGAAAAATCCCTTCAAAGAAGGAAGCATCCCTAGCCTCAATAATTGTATTTACATGCACTTCAGAGTTATCTGATTTATGCACTAAAAATCTATAAGCACTATTATCCTGTGCATATCCTATAAACACGCAATCTACCGTTTTAGGTCCTATTCTCGAATTATCAAAACTCACAATCAAAGTTTACACTTCTCATAAACTCCTTGATGTCATTTATATGTATATCCTTGGAAATGCATGAGTTCCAATCTGAAAATTGAAGAATCAAATTATTTTATGGCAATAAAATTACCACTTTGAATTATGTTAAAAAGTTATAAAATACGGCAATTAATTTATGGTAATAAAGTACTAAAAAATAAACCAACAAATATTACTCACGTTCAATACGTGGAATTCCAAGAAGCGAGAAAGAGATTAGTAATTCTAAATCATCCTCCGACATAAATTCATCCTCTTCTTTAGAATTGTCATCACCCGACATAATTTCATCATCATCATCTTAATTAACACGGCTCGTACCGACCACAAGTACAACTCAAATTTCCTCAGACCGGTGTGCAAGTTGACCAACTTCAGTAACAGTTGGATCAATGTGACGTGGTTTGGAACGACAAACAGCCAACCAATCAGCCCTAGATGTTGTCTTACTACCCGGATAAGGTGTGTAGTAGACTTGTTGACACTAGGAAGCAAATAGGATCATAAACCTGGAACGTTCTTTTCTTATGGATTTCTACAAGTTTATATTGAGGATGCACCCTTAAACCTCCATTTGGAGTAGAATCAAACCAGTCGCATTTGAAAAGAATTATTTTTTGGTCAGGTACTCCAGCAAGTTCAACCTTAATGACTTGCTTCAACTCTCCGTAATAATCTTCTTTAACCCATACCCCTCTATTTGTCGTTCCTTTTCCATCACTGTGGGCTTTTGTGTGAAATATATAATCTTTAACAAAGTAGCCGGGGTATGACATCACTCTCCTTGACAGGCCCCATGATATATTTTTCAACAACCTTTCGGAATGTTCCGGAAGGCTATGTATCTGTTGAGAACAACAAAAGTTAAATTAGTTTAGGCATTCTTAAGACAAGTACATTTCTACACAATGCCAACTTACATGAGTTCCAAACCATTTGGAAAAATCATTATAAACCCACCTTTGAAGTTCTTCCTCCGTTATCTGTGGAGTTTGGTCATGTACTTCACTGACAAATTTCCTGAGTTACAAATTAAATGACAATATTATTAAATGGCTACTTTTAATTATATATAAAAAAAAATGAAGCAATAGATGGGTTTACTTACTGAAGATATAGTTCGACCTCTTCACAATTCATCAGGATATAATTCATGGCTGTTTTATAATCTTTATCAGATAATAAATTCTTTTCTTTTTTTTCCAAATGATCTTCCCTCTAAGTTGCAAATTGATAATACATCTGGTCCACTTGTCTCATCTTCACCATCATTTCGCTCAGTGGTTGTAACTTTCGTTTTCAAGTGGGGTTCGAATAATAGCTAAAGAATGTAGCAGCTTCTTCGACCAAGTATGCATTGCAAATTGACCCCTCAACTCTGGCCTTGTTCTTTATCTTCTTTTATAGATGATGCATGTATCTAATTAAAGCATAAGTAGTTAATCACATTGTTAATACGTACATGAAAAATAAAAATGAAGTTGAGATCATAAACACATTTCTTGTTACCTCTCGAACAGGCACATCCACCTAAACTGTACAAGGCTACCAACCTTGGTTTCGTACGGAAGGTGAATCGGCAAGTGTTCCATCACATCAAAAAATTCCGGAGGAAATATTCTCTCTAACTTGCCTAATAAAATAGCGATAGTGTCCTCGAATTCTTGCATATGCTCCACACTCAGCTTTGGGGAACACAAATCTCTATAGAACAGACTAAGTTCAGCCAAGGGTCCCGAAACATTTGTCGGTAGTACTTTTTTTTCTTCATAAAGCCACCAGTTGTGGTGGGGCGACCCCCTTTATTAATTGAGCCGAAAGGCAAAAAATACAAGGAGCGGGACGTAATACCAAAACCTACAGTTATGTGATGGAATCAAATCCACTCTATACATAAATGCTAGCAAGAAAATGTAATCTTGATCATTTATAAACATGACCAAGGATGATACAAAGAAAACTATGCTAGTATGATCCTAAAAAATAATATGCAAGGCTGCTATAACTTAATCTTACGAAGATAAGGGACCCAGGCGCTATCCAATCGACATAAACCACGAATGAGAAGGGGGATAAGCTGTATGCGAGAAAAGACAACTGTATTACCTAAATCGCAAGCCTCATTTGCTAGACTGTCTGCTACCTTGTTCGATTCACAGAAGACATGCTGAACGGTTACAGATCCAGCAATTCGCAGCAAACATTGAAATAGCGTATCAAGGTGCCAGGAAGAGACTCGTCTCGCATGAAAAGATTCACATAAAAACTTGGAGTCAGTCTGGATACAAACATTATGATATCCCAAAGAAGCCGCATACCTTATACCGAAAAGCATTGCCTCAAGTTCCGCCTTTGAATTTGTAAGAAGAAGACCAAGAAAGTTAGAGAAAGCACCAAGGAACACACCAGTGGACGTGCGCAGAATACCTCCCGCACCTGAAATACTCGGATTACCCCGTGAGGCTCTATCTATGTTTAAAATGACCATTTCCAGGCAGCCCCTCCAAGTTACCATTGTGTTTTTTGAATGATTTAAAAAACCAGGAGCCGAGGCTCCCAAAAAAACATCCAAAAGATAGGCACATTTCAAAATTGGCAGAGAATGATCATTAAATTCATGTAAAAGACTATTAAAGCCAGACCGTTTACCATAAAAAATAAAACGACAACGATTTCCGCCAAAGAATCCAATTGACACTTGTAAAAATAATGGTATTGATATCGCACCACTTACCTTTGCCTTTCCACCATAACAATTTCAGGGGAGAGATATAAGAATTGAACCGGATAGGTTTCCATGTAATCCCGACCAAGGCACAGGCGTGAGCCCATTATCGTGTAGCTGGTAGTACTTCTCTAAGTGCTATAGGGATAAGTCTCTCCATGAATACATGAGAATCGTGACACTTCATTCCAGTCATTTTCAACTCTTTCTTATCAACGCATCTCGCCAAATTCGATGCATATCCATCTGGGAGCCTTAATTCTTTAACCCACTGCAAAACCATCCCTTTTTTGTGTCTTGGTAAGAGTGAAACAAGCCTTCGGTTTTGTTGCTTTATCTCGGCCATCGTGTTTAATATTCAATTACGGCCGAGTGCAGTACCTTTCAACATCCGCTCTAACCTTAACATTGTCCTTAGTTTTACACTTCAAGTCCAAAACGGTGTTAAAGACGTTATCAAACACAATTTTTTCATTATGCATGACATCAATGTTGTGTCTTATCAGAAGTGTCCGTCAATAAGGTAAGTCCCCAAATATGCTATGTTTAGCCCAACTGTGATCCCGACCCCTGCCTTGTTCTTTACCAATCTCTTCAGCTATATCGGTAATTTTTGGATAATCTCTAACTCTAAACCACATTTCATCACCAGTCAGGTGAGATGGCGGATATTCTCTCTCCTGTCGCCGGTCCTTTCGGAATCTCTTTGCATCTCTTCTAAAAGCATGATCAGGTGACAAGAAGCATCTGTGGCAATCGAACCACGATTATTTCCCGCCAGCATGCAAATGGAACTCTTGTGTTTCTTCCATACAATATGGACAAGCGTGAATGCCAGTTGTACTCCATCCACTCAACATTCCATATGCTGGGAAATCACTAATGGTCCAAAGTAATAAAGCCCTTAGTTTAAAATTTTTCTTTTTGGAGATGTCATAAGTTTCCGTACCTTCACCCCACAGCTGATTCAACTCATCAATGAGAGGCTGCAAGTACACATCAATCTTGTGTTTTGGATTTTGGGGTCCAGGTACAATGATGGTTAAGAAGATTACATTGTTCTTCATACACATCAAAGGGGGGAGATTATAAGGTGTTAGAAGAGCTGGCCAAGAAGAATATTCCTTCTTTGACATGCCGAAAGGTGCAAAACCATATGTACATAACCCAAGCCTTACATTCCGAGGTTCCACTGCAAAATCAGTGTGTGTTCTATGAAAATGTTGCCAAGCTTCTCCATCCCGTGGGTGATTCATTATTCCCTCTTCACTCTCACTGTCTGAGTGCCATGTCATGTGTCTTGCATACAATCTTTGTAATCTCGGAGTAATTGGAAAATAATACATCTTTTTGCAAGTAATCTCTTTCTGTCGTGTATTTTTTGATTCCTTTTTCTTAATGTACCTAGCATGTCCACAAAACTTGCATTCTCTACTCTCAACATCATCTTTCAAGTACACCGTACAACCGTTAAAGCAAACAACAATCTTTTGCACCAGTAACCCAAGTCCTTTAACCAATTTGTTCATTTGGTAAATGTCGTCTAAAGCATTATTTTGTGGAAGAAGCGCCTCTTTCATCAACTTCGCAAATTTATCTATAGTAGTTTCAGATAAATTGTCTTCGGACTTAATACTCAACATTCTAGCAGTCATTGATAGCTGTGAATGGTTTGTACAACCGTTGTATAGTGGGCTATCAACAGCCTTCAACATGTCATAGAACATTTGTGCCTCTGGATTGGGAGGTTCTTCCACATCCCTATTATCCTGCTCATTAAAACTTGGTCCTGCAGCATCAAGAACCATCTCTCGATAATTGTTCTGTGTCGTATGTCTTCTATAACTATCCATATCATGAACCAACGGGATTTGAGTCATTCGAATGAATGCCTCACCATGACATGTCCAATTAAAATAGTTAGACACAAATCCGTTCATAACAAGATGATACCTCACAATATTAGGCATATGAAAATACTTATCCTTGCAAACCCCACAAGGACACCTAATCCCATCAATTTGTACATTAGCAGACATACTAACAGCGAAATCCACAAATCGTTTCAATCCCGCCATAAATTCTTGACTATGACGAGGTCCACCGTTTGTTGTCGAATCCATATATTTCCAACTACGGTCCTCCATTATAAACACAATATCTGCATACATCAAGTCTTAATAATTAAATGCATATTAACTTTGAATCTTATGTTTGATTATTTTCAACCTTATTTTTCAAGTAATTATGAACGTGTGATAATGGCATCTTGTGTATATATATTGTTTGTTGCGAATTTTATTGTGCTATAGAACTAATATGAATATTGTTGTTATGTTCGATTATCAATTATTTACTTATTGGAACTAAAATGATATAATTAGCATACATTTCAATAATACAAAGATAGAAAAACCGGGGAGATAATACAAAGTTAGCAAAACAGGGGAGATAATATAAAGATGCATAAACTGGGGATATATATAATACAAAGATGCAAAAAACCGGAAAGATAATACAAATATGCAAACAACCGGAAACATAATACAAAGATGCAAACAACCGGGGAGATAATACAAAGTTGCAAACTACCGGGGATTTAATACATAGATGCAAAAACCGGGGAGATAATACAATGACAGCTCTTCATGCGGAATTGGAACCTTTGCTAGACATCCTCAAACTTTTATGAACTCATAAGAAGGTTCGTGACCTTTCCACAATTCATAAGGAGTTTTATCTAGTCTATTATGTGGTAGTCTGTTTAGGATGTGATTTGCGAAAAGCAAAGCTTCCCCCCACAAATTCTGGGGTGAACCAAAACTTATTAGCATTGCATTCATCATCTCTTTCAAAGTTCTGTTTTTACGCTCTGCTATACCATTTTGTTCTGGAGTATAGGGCGCAGTTGTTTGATGAATTATCCCACTTTCAGCACACAACTGTGCAAATGGAGATTCATATTCTCCACCCTATCACTTCTTAGCCTTTTAATTTTCTTTCTAAGTTGATTTTCAACTTCAGCTTTATAATGGCTAAACACAGTTATTGCTTCGTCTTTACTCATCATTAAGTAAACATAGCAAAATCTTGTACAATCGTCAATAAAAGTGATGAAACAACTTTTATCGCTTCTTGATTGCACATATTTTAAATCACAAACGTCAATGTGAATTTATTCTAATGGTTCTGAACTTCTTTCAATTGAATGAAAAGAGGATTTAGCTAGCTTTGCCTCAATACAAGTCTCGCACTTGTAATTTTTGTCAATGTTAAATTTCGGAAGTAAGTTTAATGAAACTAACTTTTGTATACTTTTAATATTTATATGACCTAGTCTATCATGCCATAAATTAAAAGACTCAACAGAATAAGCAAATTTAACATCTTTATTAGCCTCTTGGGCAATTTTTCCAACTGATCTAGTGGAAGCCTCTGTTACATTAACGCCACTTGGCTTAGTATCTGGTAGTACAGTCATTAAATTCATTTTAAATAAACTGCTAGCTAAATACCCTTTTCCCACAAAGGCACCACTCTTGCTAAGAATAAACTTGTTTGATTCAAAGACAAGTCTAAAACCTTTGTTGTTCAGCACTATTCCCGAAATGAGGTTCTTCCGGATCTCTGGCACATTGTACATATCAGTCAAAGTCACCTCATTTCCCGATGTCATTTTTAGGACAACAGTGCCATTTTTCTCTATTTTGGAAGCCGCAGAGTTCCCCATATAGCAGACTTCATCTTCAACAGCTTGGTATGTTTTGAACATCCACTTATTAGTACACATGTGATGAGTGGCCCCCGTATCAACAAACCACTCCTTTTGGTTGCCTCCAACCAAGTTTACCTCTGAAATGACAGCTACCAGATGCATGTCTTCTATTCCAGGGGCCATTCTTCCATCTTCTGCCACATTAACTTGGCCAACCCTCTGATTCCTGTCCTTGTTCCCAGTAACGGGGTTTCTCTTGTTCTTGTTAGATACCGCACACATAACAGGTTCTAGTAAACTTGGAGTTTGAACCTTTTGACTCATTTGGACGCTTTCTCTTAGCGTTATTCCTTGAGTTTTCAGTTTCAACTACATTAGCCTTAGCCACGGAGGTATTAGGCTTCTTACTCATCTTCCATGAGTCATGTTCAATCCTTAGTTTCAACATTAGACCTTCCAGAGTCATTTCCTTCTTCTTGTGTTTCAGGTAAATGCTTGAAATCATACCAAGAATGAGGGAGCTTCTCAATCAATAATACCACTTGTAACGAGTCGTTGATCCCCATGCCCTCAGCGGAAAGATAATGATATATCTTTTGAAGCTCTTCACTCTGTTCAAGAACAGACTTTCCATCCACCATTATGAAATCATGGAAATGAGCGGCTATTAACCTTTTAGACCCCGCATCGTCCACAGTACATTTTTTCAGTAGAGATTCCCATAAATCTTTTGCTGTACTCTTTTCACTGTACAATTGATAAAGGGAATCATCTAAATTCATTAATATGTTGTGCCGAAAGAGGTAGTCATCACTTAGCCACGCTCGTACCGTGGTTTCAGATTGAGGATCATTAGTGTCCTCCACTGGTTTATCCTCAGTGATAAACCGAATCAGATGTTGAGTAGTCAGAAAAAACAAAATTTTTCTTTCCACAATTTAAAGTTGTTGCCACTCTTAAACTTCTCGGGTTTGTCAAACTGACCAAAATGAATTGGTCGGTTTGGCATGCCAGCGACAAAAGGAGGAAAAATGGTCTCAGTACCGCCTATTTGATTACCGAAAGGGGGAATCGTTGTAGTTGGAACTCCAACCGGAACGTTACCGGAACCAATGCCAATGTTTGTTGCAGCAGATCCATTCTCAGTGTTTGCCATTTCTATAATAAAAAACAAAACACAAGTTAGTAATTAATTAGTAGAAACAGCAACAGAAAAATAACACAGAATATTGAACTTAAGACTGTTAGATATTTTCCTTGAATATTGAACAGAAAATTAAGATCTGAATAGAAAAATAAAAATATGGAAAAAATTGTTTCTGCACTTTTTTTTATAACTACTGAGCAGAAAAATAATAAAAACAGAACAATTTGTTCTGCACTGGTTTTTAAACTTCTGAACTGGAAAATAAAATCTGATCAGAAACTGAAAAAAACTGGTATAATGGACAGGAAAAAGAATATTACTGCTCTAAATTTACAGCAAATAATAAACAGTAAAAAAAAAACAAAACTGAAATCTTAAACCAGTATTACTGGACGAGACAGTCACACCACTTCCCCTTAAGTTCAATATGCCCTGCCTTTATCAGCTTCAGGTCTACTCGAATACTGAACTCCCAAGGTAAAACGTCCAACCTACTGTTAACTGGAAGCAATAGTAACAACTTCGAATCTTATAGAACAGTTGAACTCTCAGAATGATATGTAAGTGCAAGGGAAAAAACAACAGAGTTCATGTACGCAGGTTGCGTCTGCACACAAGTTCAAGCTAATTTGGTATCAACAGACATTTCGTTTACCCCTCTGCGCGGTCGCACACGAGGTTCTCCCAACTATATTCAATCAACCACCAACTAAACATTAATTCAACTACTACTAGTAAACAACCAACAACCAACCTCTAACAATTACTCCAACTACCAACTACCTCTAATAAATACCATAACAATTAAACTAATACAAATTAATTAATATAATAAACTTGGTTTAATTCTTACACCTCCCTTATAGAAATCATATTCTCAGTACTTTGGGTTTATTTTCTCAGATCTTAGGAATCAAATTACTTTCCTAGAACACAACTAATATCTCAAACACTGAAATTTAAATATTTGGAATCTGATTAATTTCCCTTTTAACTTTCTTTGGCAATCAAACCATGACTTGATTTTTTTTACTATGGATACCTAAAACTAGGGGTAAATTTGCAATAAAAAGCATCGAGATTTTTTTGGGCTAAGCAAAGTCATGGTGATCCGACAAAATGGCAAATATTTTGAGGAAAAACAAAACCTTAAAAAGTGAAAGGTACATTATGGATTGAGGAAGTAAATTTAATTTTGTCTCTGTTGGACCATAATGTTTTCCTTCCTATGTGGGTCTTGAAATAGAGCCCAAAGCCGGGCCCAAAGGGGTATAAAACCCTTGTCTCTTTAGCTGATAATTATACATTATTCAAGAGAGAGAGAAGGCAGTGAGTTTGAGAGAAAAAGGAGATTTTCGTAGCTAGTTTTTCAGCCTGTACAGTTTTGGGAGAACTTCCAATCGGGTGGTCATTTGTGCTCGGATCGGTCTCAAATTTTAACTGGAGGTTGAAGACTGATAGAGCTACATTCTGGACGGTGGAGATCGGATTTCGACAAGAGGATTCTTAGTTCTAGCCGTTTGAACAGTGCTCTGTTTTCTGGGGTGATTTTTCTCTATTCTCATCTCTTTTGTATATTAGATGAACTTTTAGCTTCATTGTTAGTTTGAGTTTACACATATTGGTATAGATACTCTTTTGTAACCTCTCTTGATTTATAGTGAAGCTTTTGGAGTGGACCCGAAGGTCCCGTGGTTTTTACTTTTCGATTTGAAGAGGATTTCCATGTAAAATTCTTTGTGTTGTGTTTCCTTGATTTATCTTTCATTTATTAGCTCTATTTATTATTGTTCCGCTGCATTCGTAATTGTCATCTAGGGGCTTTGGTATTATTGTTTGGTGTCCTATGTTTTATTAGAGTTTGGGAGATATTTTGTCAAGCATATTTGATCTTGTTGTTCGGTTGCTTGGACTATATTGTGGTTTCTCCCCAACATAGTGGTATCAGAGCTTTTGGTTGCTGTGTGATTATGTGCTTGTCTAAAATATGGAGCCGAATATGAGCCAGATGACTCGTCTGAATGGTAAAAATTATTATAGTTGGAGTACTGAGATGAAAGATTCGTTATATGGTACAAATGGAATGTTGAACATCGCCAGGTCTGCGGTTTTATTAGAAGCTGGGTTAACAAAAGTGTTAAGAATGTGATTTTAAAAGAAACAGATGCCAAGTAATTGTGGGAAAATGTTTGAGAATACATATGCCGCAAAATATGGAAACAACAAGTTGTTTTGTATGAAGTGACTGATATATTTGAGATATAAAGAGGGCACTCCTATCATGGAGTATGTCAATGAATTTGAAGGAGCTTATGGTCAGCTATTTGATATTGGTATTAAACTTGATGATGAAGTTTTGGGACTTTGGTTGCTTAGTTGTTTACTTGAATCTTGCGAAAATTTCCAAGCCTCCTATATTAATAATGCTCTAGCTTGTGCCATGTCTTTAGCGTATGCTAGAGATGGTATCTTGAATGAGGAGGTTAAAATGTCTAATGGGGACATCATCATCTCACTCAGATGTCATTGCTACTGAGAATATGGGGAGAGACATGAACAATACTCATGGAAATAGAGATAATAACAGAAGCAAGTCCATATCAAGGTTCAAGAATATGGAATGTCATTACTGTGGAAAGAAAGGACACATCAAGAAACATTGCTTCAAGTGGAAGAAAGATAAGAAAAATGGTGGTAATACAGAAGTGACATATAACAGTGTTGATGTTGTTGCTACTGCTACTTCAGAGGATTTCTTTGTTGTTTATGATGAGGATGTGATTAATTATGCATCTAATGATACTGACTGGGTAGTTGATAGTGGTGCTTCACTTCATGTTGCTAAAAAAAAGAATTCTTATGTTCTTACACTCTTAGAAACTTTGAAGCTCTTAGGATGGGCAATGAGGGCGTGTCACCGGTTGTTGGCATAGGTGATGTGTGTTTGAAGACTAGTAATGGCAGTGAGTTACTTCTCAGAGGTGTCAAGCACTCTCCAGATATCCGGTTGAATTTGATCTCAGTTGGAAAACTTGATGATGACGGTTTTCGTAATGTGTTTGAAGGAAGATAATGGAAACTTTCAAAGGGTTCTTTGATTGTGGCTCGAGGAAACAAATTTGCTTCTAATTTGTATTTGATGCAAGCTTCGATTTCTGGCAGTTTGAATGTGGTGGACAACAAAATCTCACATTATCTATGACATAGGCAGCTGAGTCACTACTTAACTATTTAATTAGAAATAATGCACTTTTTGGAGTTAGTACTGCAAAATTGGATAAGTGTGATCATTGTATGGAAGGAAAGTAGAACAGAGTGTCTTTCAATTCTAACCTTCCTTACAAGAAATCAAGTTTGTTAGAGCTGATTCATTCTGATGTGTGGTCCTATGAAGGTACAGTCACTTGGTGGTGCATCTTATTTTGTGACTTTCGTTGATGATTGTTCCAGAAAATTGTGGGTCTATGTTTTGAGGACTAAGAACCAAGTTCTGGATAAGTTTAAGGAATTTCAAGTTTCTGTTGAGAGACAAACTGGGAAGAAAGTCAAGTGCATCCGGACAGATCATGGTGGTGAGTATTGTGTGCCGTTAGATAAGTATTGAAGAGATCAAGGTATCAGACGTCATAAGACTCCTCAGTTGAATGGTTTGGCAGGAAGGATGAACAGAACTTTAGTTGAGAGAGTTAGATGTTTACTTTCTGAGGCAAAGTTGTCACAAGGCTTCTGGGGTGAAGCTTTATTTGTTGCGGTTCATGTAATTAATTTGTCTCCTGCAATTTCTATAAATGGAGATGTTCCAGAAAATGTTTGGTCAGGTAAGAAGTCTTCCTATGATCATTTGAGAGTCTTTGGTTGCAGGGCCTTTGTTCATGTTCCAAGGGATGAAAGGTCTAAACTGGATACCAAGACTAGACAGTGTATCTTTCTGGGTTATGGCCATGATGAGTTTGGATACAGGTTGTATGATCCATTTAAGAAGAAACTTATCAGAAGCAGAGATGTGGTATTCTGTGAAGACCAGACTATCAAGGATGTTGGGAAAGCTCCACAGACAGGGTCACAGGTTCAGGATCTTGTTGATTTGAACATGGATATTCCTCACCGTTTACCTGTTACAGTTGAGGAGCAAGTTCAGACAGATATGGAATCGAATGCAGCTGATATTGAGATCCCAGATGATGATGGTGCTGATGATCATGTTCCAGATGATGCTGATACTGATGATCATGTTGCAGCAGTTCCAGATTTGCCAGAGGAACCAAAAGTTGCTCTACGTAGGAGGTCTACCAGAGTTAAAAAGGATAATACTTTGTATCCCCCTGATCAGTATGTGTTGATGACTGATGGGGGAGAACTAGAGAGATTTCAGGAGGTCATGGGAAGTAAGCAGAAGGATCAGTGGTTAAGTGCAATAGAAGATGAGATGAAGTCTCTCTATGACAATAGCACCTTTAAGTTAGTGAAGTTGCCAAAGGGCAAGAAAGCTTTGAAGAATAGGGTTATAGATGGAAGCCGCGAGAGCACTCTCCAGATCCACATCCTAAAGCAAGAATTGTTGTGAAAGGATTTAGTCAAAGAAAGAGAGTAGACTTTTCAGAAATATTTTCTCCTGTTGTAAAAATATCTTCTATCAGAACTGTGCTTAGTTTGGCTGCAAGCCTTGATTTAGAGGTTGAGCAGATAGATGTGAAGACAGCTTTTCTTCATGGTGATCTTGAGGAGGAAATCAACATGGAACAACTTGAAGGTTTTCAGGTTAAAGGAAAAGAAGATCATGTTGAAGAAAAGTTTGTATGGCTTGAAACAAGTACCGAGGTAGTGGTACAAGAAGTTTGAGTCATTTATGAGGAAGCATGACTTCAACAAGACTAATTTTGACCATTGTGTATTTGTGCAAAAGTTTTCTGATGATGATTTTATCATACTTTTCCTTTAAGTTGATGATATGCTTATTGTTGGTAAGAATGCTTCCAGGATTGCAGATTTGAAGCGGGAGTTGAGCAAGTCTTTTGCCATAAAAGACTTGGGACCAACAAAGCAGATTCTTGGAGTGAAGATCACCCGTGACAGGAATGCAATGAAGCTTTGGTTATCTCAAGAGAGCTACATTGAGAAGGCGCTCCAGAGATTCATAATGATAAGGCCAAAGTTGTTAGCACTCCACTTGCTAGTCACTTCAAATTGAGTGTTAAGCAATGCCCCTCTACTGATGATGGGAAGAAAGAGATGGAGAAAGTTCCTTGTGCTTCAGCAGTTGGTAGTTTGATGTATGCTATGGTTTGCACGAGCCCTGATATTGCTCATGTTGTTGGTGTTGTTAGCCGTATTCTTTCAAAACCAGGAAGAGAACATTATGAAGCGGTGAAATGAATTTTGAGATATCTCAGTGGAAGTTCTAATCTGAGACTCTATTTTGGCAATGAGAAATCTATTCTTGAAGGCTACACAGATTCAGATATGGCTGGGGATGTTGATTCAAGGAAATCTACTTCAGGATACTTGATTACCTTGGCAGGGGGAGCTGTTTCATGGCAATCTCGATTGTAGAAATGTGCTGCTTTGTCTACCACTGAAGTTGAGTTCATTGTTACAACTGAAGGCTGTAAAGAGTTGCTTTGGATAAAGAAATTTCTTAAGGAAATTAGACACTCTCAATCTAAGTATGTGCTACTTTGTGATAGTCAAAGTGCAATTTATCTTGGTAAGAACTCAACTTTTTATTCTAAATCTAAACACATTGATGTGTGAGGTATCATTGGATACGTGAAGTGTTAGATGATAAGTTGTTGGAGTTTGAAAAGGTTCATACTTATGGTAATGGGGGCTGATATGATGACTAAGGCATTGCTTAGGTGGAAGTTTGATGTGTGTTGTTCTCTTGACGGGATGGCAAGAGATTTGTGATTTTCACATAGTCGGAAAAAGGGGGAAATTTGTTGGGCCATAATGTTTTCCCTGCTGTGTGGGTCTTGAAATAGAGCCCAAAGCCCAGGCCCAAAGGGGTATAAAACCTTTGTCTCTTTAGCTGGTAATTATACATTATTCAAGAGAGAGAGAAGGCAGTGAGTTTGAGAGAAAAATGAGATTTTCGCAGCCAGTTTTTCAGCATGTACAGTTTTGGGAGAACTTCCGATCGGGCTGTCATTTGTACTAGGATCTGTCTCAAATTTTAACTAGAGATAGAAGACTGATAGGGCTACATTCTGGACGGTGGAGATCGGATTTCAACAAGAGGATTCTGAGTTATAGCCGTCTGAACAGTGCTTTGTTTTCTGGGGTGAGTTTTCTCTATTCTCATCTCTTTTGTGTATTACATGAAGTTTTAGCTTCATTGTTGGTTTGAGTTTACACATATTGGTGTAGATACTCTTTTGTAACCTCTCTTGATTTATAGTGAAGCTTTTGGAGTGGACCCGAAGGTCCCGTGATTTTTACTCTTCGATTTGAAGAGGTTTTCCACGTAAAATTCTTGGTGTTGTGTTTCCTTGATTTATCTTTCATTTACTAGCTCCATTTATTATTGTTCCGCTGCATTCATAATTGTCATCTAGGGGATTTGGAATTATTGTTTGGTGTCCTACGTATTATTCAAGTTTGGAAGATATTTTGTCAAGCATATTTGATCTTGCTGTTCGGTTGTTTGGACTATATTGTGGTTTCTCCCAACAGCCTCGTCTTTTGATTAGTAAATCAAATCAACACCTAGTGATTTGGAATCTTAGTTAAAGTGATTTACGTAAAACACTTTGTGACGTAAAAGATTCGATGAAATTTTAATGGGTAAACTATCTTATAACAGTGCATCTTAAAAAAAAAAAGACTAAACTTATAACACTGCAATCTTGGTCTGATGCCTTCATTCAAGGAGCTAAGGAATAAGGATGTTTTCTTTTTCATTTTCAATTTCAGAAAACATGAAAAAAGAAGAAGTAGGATCTTTATTCACCTCAAAAGATGATGTTATTGTAGAGAAAAAAGTAGGATCGATGCTTAAACTTGGTTTTAGAAAAAAAATATATATATTTGAACATTCCTACGAGAACAAAAGTAGAGAAGAAGTAGAGTTTATATCAATGTTTTTCTTTTGAGAATATTAAGAGAATCAAATTAATCTGGAAAACATGCCATTACAATGTAACATGCCCTTGGAAACTGTTCGAGATAGAGAAAGATCCTTTTTAAGCCGAATCTTGATACTTTGTATCTCGGTTCCGCATCAAGTGGTATCAGAGCAAAATGTTTATCTCTATCTTGGTGTATCTTTATTGCTTTCTTTAAAAAAAATCTTGTGTGCTTGAAATTGACAGAAAAATTACAAAAAAATTACTACGCAAAAGCCACTCGAAAGTAAAGAAAATGGCAGCCGAGTTATCCTATTTAGACAAGGAGCAAACCAAAAAGCAAACTTCCTTGTCCGTTTGGACACATGAATTGGCTCTTGCTCCCCCTTTCTTCTAGAAAAAAATTGCCGTCATTAATTACTATAAATCAAGAATTGAGTTCTTGATACTGTGTGGCCAAGAAAAGGGTAAGTCTTGGAGAAAAGAAAGAAAAAGAAGTCAATAAATCATCTTTCAAGAAAATCAAGAAGCGTAAAGATTCATTCTTTTTAAAGATTACTCTTTCATTTCTTTCTTAACTTTTTGTTTAGGTCAAGATAGGAATTCTTTCCTTTATTTTTCATCTTTGTCTCAACGCAACAAGTTAGGAACCATTCTTTCATCTAGGGTTGAAGTTCTTGGCAAGTATTGCTGGAATAAAAGAGAATTTTGTTTTTCTATCTAACGGTTTGAGTGCTTCTTTTTCAAGATTAACATGTCTTTTAATGAAGGTTCATCAAAGAAAGATGCCATTATAGGTGATCAAAAATTATTCTTGGAATCAATGCAATAAAACATGAAGAGAATAATGCAAACGTTGGATGACTTGCAAGAAAGAATGGCAGTTCTTAAAAACAACCAGCAAAAGGAAAAGTCGTGGCCTTTGATGAGGGAGAGAATGATGACGAGTCACACGAATCTAACGAGCCTTTGAGAGACAAATTGAGGTAAATATTGGATTTTAATCCAAACCAGCTGAGAGGTCCATTAAGGATGGAGGATAATCTTGCATATTAACCGAGGTTGGGACTTCAAGCTCAAAGGTATGATAATAATCTTGGTTCAATCAAGACAAATATTCCATCCTTCCAAGTTACAAACGATCCTGGATTATTTTTAGATTGGATTCGTAAAGTTAACCATGTTTTTGCCGTTCACAATTATTCCGAGGAAAATAAAGTTAAATTGGTAGCCATGGAGTTTGGAGAATATGCATCAATTTGGTGGGATAAACAGGCCGGTACAAGGAAAAGGATTGGGCAAAGGCAAATTGATACATGGGATGAGATGAAAGCAGTCATGAATCGGAGATTTGTTCCTCAAATTTACACTCGAGATATATTCAATAGATTGCAAAGATTGAGGCAAGGAACAAAGACCGTTGATGAATATTACAAGGAGATGGAGATTGCGATGATTAGAGCGGATGTTCGGGAAGATGATGAGGCTACTTTGTCTCGGTTCTTGACTGGTCTAAATGACAAAATTAGACCTAAGGTAGAACGTGCTAACCTTGGTAATCTTATTTCTATTGTTTATTATGCTGAACGGATTGAAAGGCAACAAAAAGAGAAAAGTTCAAGGACTTATTCAGCTAATTTTCAATCTTGGAAAAGGCCAAATCAGTCCCTAAACAATTCAACATCATTGCCGAGCCAAAATCAAGCAAAAGGGACTTTAGGGGCTGCCAAAACAGCCGTGGTTCAAAGTGGGGCAGCCAAGACTTCTTCTACATCAAATTCATCCGATTTGAGGTCTAGTACATCTTCAAACCTTTCTCGGGAATGTTTTAAGTGTAGTGGTAAGGGTCCTTTGCTCGGGATTGTCCTAATAAGAGCATAATGATCATGATGGATGACTGGACATGGGTTAGTGATGAAGAAGCCGAAAAGGCTATTTTGGATGATGAAACCGAGGGCACTGATACATATCCGGATGATGGAAGCAATCTTATTTTGGTAAATATGAAACTCTTACATTCTCAACCATTAGATGATTTGCATCAACAAAGGAGCAACATTTTTCAAACAAAGTGCACCGTTCAAGGCAAGATTTGTTTACTTATTATTGATAATGGAAGTTGCACTAATGTTTGCTCTTTTGATATGGTCACCGCTTTAGATTTACCTTTGAAAGCACATCTTATGCCATATAAGCTTTCTTGGTCAAATAATAGTGGTGAGATTAAAGTGGTTAAACAAGTGGAGATTGATTTCAGCATTGGGAAATTTAAAGACAAGGTTTTATGTGATGTGGTTCCTATGACGGCAAGTCACATTATTTTGGGAAGACCTTGGCAATATGGTAGGTTTACATGGTTACAATGGATTACATTCGTTTTACATTACATCCTTTTCATCAATTCAAGTAAGTGAGGTACAAAAACAATTAGCCGAGGGTAGAGAAAAAAGAATTAAAAAGCGTGAGTTGAAAAAAATGAGTGATCCTACCCATGAGGTAAAATCCGAGGGAAAAAGGACAAAAAAGTTGTGAGCATTGTGAGAAAAAAGGCAAGCTCACAAAAAGAGAGAAGAGAGTGTTTATTTATCAATTCGGGAAAGGTAGATAGGGCTTTGAGAGCAAACAAACCAATTGTTTTGCTAATTTTTAGAGAAGCCGGAGGATTTTCTCATTCTAACACCTTTTCTTTTGATCTTACATCTTCTTCTCTACCTAGTCTTGTTGTTGAATTCAAAGATGTATTCCCTAAGGAGTTGCCGAAAGGATTACCCCCAATTCGAGGGATTGAACATCAAATAGACTTCATTCCGGGATCTAATCTTCCAAATAGGGCAGCCTATAGAGCAAATATGGATAAAACTCGAGAAATCCAAAGGCAAGTTGATTTACTTTTAGAGAAAGAGCCGGTAAGAGAATCTTTAAGTCCTTGTGCTAGTCCGGTTATTTTAGTACCTAAGAAAGAAGGCACTTTTAGATTATGTACGGATTGTCGAGATATAAATAAGATCACTATTAAATATAGACATCCAATACCTCGCTTAGATGATATGTTAGATGAGTTAAGTGCTGCTTTAATTTTTTCTAAAATTGATTTAACTCAAGGCTATCACCAAATTAGAATGAAAGAAGGTGATGAATGGAAAACCGCTTTTCAGACTAAATATGGTTTATATGAATGGATTGTTATACCTTTTGGTCTTAGTAATGCACCTAGTACTTTCATGAGATTAATGAACTACATATTTCGGCATTGTTTTGGGAAATTTGTTGTAGTTTATTTTGATGATATTCTTGTTTATAGTAAAACCTTAGAAGATCATATTGAACATCTTAAGGCTGTTTTTACTATTTTAAGAGAGCAAACCTTGTATGCCAAACTTGAAAAATGTGTTTTTTGCACTAATTCTATTAACTTTCTTGGATACATTGTTAGTTCTAAAGGAATTCGGGTTGATCCGGCTAAAATTGAATCAATAGTAGGCTGGCCGAGACCAACTAATGCTACTCAAGTCCGTTCATTCTATGGTTTGGCAAGCATTTATAGGCGATTTGTTCGTGATTTTAGCACAATAGCCGCCCCATTGAATGAAGTTGTGAAGAAAGATATCCCATTCTTTTGGGACAAGCCGCAAGAAGAGAGTTTTCAAAAGCTTAATCAATTACTTACTTCTTCCCCTATTTTATCTTTACCTAATTTTAATCTAACTTTTGAAGTTGAATGTGATGCTTCAGGTGTAGGTATTGGGGCTGTTTTGCAACAACACGACAAACCTTTAGCATATTTTAGTGGGAAATTAAGTGGCGCTTCACTTAACTATCCTACATATGATAAAGAGTTATATGCTATTGATAGAGCTTTGGAAACATGGTAGCATTACTTGATTGCGAGGGAATTTGTTATCCACACGGATCATGAATCCATCAAGTATCTTAAAGGGCAAAGTAAGTTGAACAAGAGACATGCAAAGTGGGTTTCCTTTATTGATACATTTCCTTATGTGATACAAGAAAGGTAAGGAAAACATTGTGGCCGATACTCTATCTAGAAGGTATACTTTACTTTCCGTTATGCATGCTAAATTACTTGGTATACTTTACTCTCTGTTACTTTCCTTAAAGCATTGTATAAGGAAGGTAATGATTTTTCAGATTTATATTTGTCTTGTGAGCTCACTGCTCAAAAGGATTTTTATCAATTTGAAGGTTTCTTGTTTAAAGGCAATAAGTTGTGTATTCCCTCTTGTTCTATTAGAAATTTAATTGTTAGGGAAGCACATTGTGGCGGTTTAATGGGTCATTTTGGTGTTTTTAAAACATTAGACATATTACAAGAACATTTTTTTTTGGCCTAAGATGAAAAGAGATGTTAGGAAAATTTGTGAACTTTGTTTCAAGTGTAAACAGGCTAAAAGTACAAGTAAGGCTCACGAATTATACACACCTTTACCGATACCATCTTCACCTTGGATTGATCTTTCAATGGATTTTATTCTTGGATTGCCGACATCAAGAAGAGGTAATAATAGTATAATGGTTGTTGTTGATCGGTTTTCTAAAATGGCTCACTTTATTCCTTGTCGAAAACTAATGACGCAAGTCATGTTGCGGATTTGTTCTTCAAAGAGGTGGTTCGGTTGCATGGTATTCCAAAAACAATTGTAAGTGATAGGGTTGTAAAGTTCCTAAGTTATTTTTGGAAGATCTTATGGAGTAAGTTGGGGACTAAGTTACTTTTTTCTACCTTAAGTCACCAACAAACTGATGGCCAAACCGAGGTAACCAATGGAACTTTAGGGGTTTTTCTTAAATCACTCATTCAAAAGAATCTAAAAAGGTGGGAAGAATGGTTACCAATTGCTGAATTTTCATATAATCGTACTTTACATTCAACTACTAATAACGGTTTTAACCCCGTAACCCCTTTAGATCTAATCCCTCTTCCTGTTGATGAATATTATAATATAGAAGGTGATTCTAGGGAAGATTTTGTACAAAGGATTTACCATCAAGTTGCCGCGAACATCAAGAAGAATAATGATCAAATTGCACATAAAAAGCCAACAAAGGCCGCAAGAGTTTGAAGTTGGCAATTGGGTTTGGTTACACTTTAGGAAAGACAGATTTCCTAAAGAGAGAAAGTCTAAGTTACACCCTCGCGGAGATGGACCTTTTCAAGTGGTTGCTAAAATTAGTGACAATGCATACAAAATCAACTTCGAAGGTAAGTATGGTGTACATTTTACTTTTAATGTTTCTGATTTATCTCATTTAGATCTTGATTCAGATTATGTTGATGATGTTGATGATGATTCGAGGACGAATCCTTTTCAAGGGGAAGGGGATGATGCGGGACCATCTACGGGGATGCCTCATATAAAGCATCCCTTTGTAGGCATACTAGGTCCAATGACTAGACAAAGATCCAAGAAAGTAGATCAATACATCTTTGCATTGATCCGAGAGTTGAAGGCTAAAGAGGAAGCTAAATTACATCTAGAAGATGATATTCAAGTTCAACTCTTAAGTTTATAAGATATTCAATTCGGCCCTAAGAAGGGCATTTTAGTCTTTTTGTACATTAAAGTCTATTCTAGACTTTAATTATATTTTCAGCTTTATTCTTCACTATTATTTGCCATGTTGGTCAAATAAAGATAATGCTAGATAAATAATAGGACATGTTGTCCATGATATTAGGTAGTGTTTTGTTTTAGGAAGTTTAGGATTCAAAAGTCTTACCTAAAGTATGACTCTTCCTTTATTGTTGCTTGGAACCGAAATCTTCACTCTATTTAAGAGAGATTTCGGCCAACATAATACTTACATTAGATATATTGATATTTTGGTTAATGTTATTCCTTAGATACTTGTGTTTGAACTTTTTATAGAATTTCATGCATTCTTGAGTTACTGTATCAACAAGATAGTTTCGTTTGTTGTGGTGTTTCAGCCCCCATTGATACTTAGCCTTCTTTAGAGTTGCATTGAGTATATTCCCATTGTAAACCGTTCGAGATAGAGAAAGATCCCTTTTAAGCCGAATCTTGATACTTTGTATCTCGGTTCCGCATCAGTAGGTATTATACCCTCTTGAATAACATTTAAATCTGCACCGCTATCGACTAATGCAATGAATTCTTTAGAAAAGTAATTATCAATTAAAAGAGTAATTTTAACATACCATTTTTGAGAAGTAATCATCTCAAAAGTATTAAGAAAATCATAATTTTGAAATTTAGCAAAATGCTCATCTTGTAAAGAAGTAATCTCTTTATCTTTTCTAAAATCTTTTGAACAATTTTCTAATTTTGAAATTCTATCTTCAAAAATTTTATTTTTGTTTTTTCAAAACCTTAATCTCAGATTTAAGATTTTCTACTTCAATTAAAATATCCTTCAAAGAAGTAGGATTTTTACTAACTTGTCTAACATTAAGAAGTTTATAAACTTCAGACATAGTATAAGGTTAATTATATATTACTTCTTTACTAGTATTATCAGAGGTACTAGGGATATATTACCCATTTGATCTATCAATTTAGATCTTAATTCAGGTTCTTTAATTACTTTAAGTAATTCAAACCAATGTTCACTATCATGAACATTAATTTCCATATCTTGGAATTGTGAAGGAATTCTATAAAATACATCACCTTCAGTATTTTTAATACAAGGCTTGCCTATCAGACAAGGTTCACATTCCGAGTCACTAGAATCAGTTATAACTGAATCATTATCCATAACTTTAAGCTTACTAGACTCACAATCACTACAAGAATCCGAATAAAATTCGGTTTCTGAATCATCCGAATTCAAAAGTAATTTAGACAATGTATCTTTTAGACCATCATCTATATCAAGACTATTAATCTTCTTCTTCGTCCAACAATTCTTAGCTATATGACCAACTTTATTACATTTGTGACAAACTATCAGTTTATTATTATCACCAAAAGCTTTATTCTTAGTCAATTTTCTTTCAGATTTTTTATCCAATTTTTTCTTAGAAAATCTTTTCTTTTTCATATATTTTTGAAAATCAGGTCTGTAGGTTTTACTCTTTTTACGAATAGAAGGTAACTAACTACATACCAAATTGACTACAAAATTCACCTAATTGTTTTCTTTCTACCAGATTCTGGCGTTTCAATTGTTGATTCAATTTTATCTCATTACATACGTTTAACCCTTCCTGAATGCAAGTTCCTATTAATTTACCATAAGTATAATTATCATAAGTGATAGAATGACTAACTCCACTAAGAGGCTTTCTAACACGTTCAACAAATAAATGAGGAAGACCATCAATAAATTTAGACTTCCAATGAGAACTATTACTCCCAGGGAGTTCCATAACACTACTAAGAAAGTATGTTTATACCAACGAAAATCTGTAAGTGTTTTACATATAAGATTTTGCAATAAAGTACGAATATTTTCACTATTATCAGAATAATGACCAGTGCAATGGTCAACAATATTAATAATCAAAGTATAAACAGAATTTTCCAAAATAACATCATTCTCCTGTTTAACAGTAGAAATAACCTCAGTACGGTTTTCAAGAGATAAATAATTATCCCACCAACCCTTAAATTGACTAGTAAAACCAGCTATAATCATCTTAGCTATGTTTTTGTCACTATTACCAAAGGTTTGTAATAAATTCTATAACAAACACAAATAACTTCAGAACAATGTGTATAATTATAACCATGCGTCTTAACATTTAATGTTAAAGAATCAAGTATATTAACATCATTCAATGAAAGCTATAAATTTGGATAAACATCAAAATATACAGGACCATGAGTCAAACTGGATTTAATAACACCCACGGTAGATTGTTTCCAATTTAAATTTCTACCATCACGTAAGGCCGCTATAAAGCTTTATGGTAAACCTTCTATCATGGGTGTTATTAAATCCAGTTTGGCTGATGGTCATATATATATATATATATATATATATATATATATATATATATATATATATATATCTTTCAAAGCATTCCAAACTCAATTCATGTCCTAATCTTGTGATTTTTCTTTATTTATGTAGATTATTTAGGGATAATAATGATCAATTTGTCATATATTTATAAAATGCCATTAAAAACGTCACTTAACACATCAAAAAATGCCACAAGTGTCACAAAACTCCTTTAATCACATTTAATAGCTTTTGACATTTAAATGTCACCAAAAGTCAAATCTGCCAAAGTGTACCCCATTGCAACGAGGTGCTCCGCATGGGGCCCTTCAATTGAGACCTAGCTCTCCCAGCATAGTGCCCCTCCCTCACCACCACGGCTCCTATGCGAAACAGGTTTTGTTCGGCACGGCCGTTGGATTAAAATTTTAACGATTGAAATTGATTCAAAATGAACACATGCTTTGATTTCAGAACACCTCTTCGCATGAATAGATGTTCTTAAGCTAAGAGCATTTGTTCTCAAAGCAAAAAAAATGTTCCACATGTGCAGAAAAAAATTGTTCCACATAGGAGCCGAACTGTTCCTCACCCGACCCTTTTATTTTTAATTAAATTGTGCTAAATCATATAAGATGAGGTGTGTACTAGCAACGAAGTAACTTAGCAAAAAAAAAAAAAGATATTTCTGTTGGAAAACTTCTACTAATCAAACTTCTACAAATATTACTCACCTTCAATATGTGGTATTCCAAAAAGCTAGTTGTTCAATTTCAATTTGTATCATTCAAGTGGCTTCTTAGTGTGAAGCGAGAAAGAGATTAATCATGCATGAAAAATGTATAAATAAAGGAAAGTTAAGAATTAAAGCATAACAACAAATAGATAAATAAATTAATAATTCCATTTTTAATCATTCTAAATCATCATCCGACATAAATTCATCATCTTCTTCAGAATTGTCATCACTCGACATAAGTTCATCATCATCATCTTCTTCATTAGCACGGCCCGTACCGGTCACAATTACAACTTCAATTTCCCTGACTGGTGTGCAAGTTGACCAACTTCAGTAATAGTTGGATCAGTATGACTGGTCTCCTCCTCGCGAACTTTCTCCTGATATGGTACCGGAACTTTAGGAACGTCAACTAGACGTGGTTTGGAACGACAAACAGCCCACCAATCAGCCTTAGATGGTGTCTTACTACTTGGATAAGGTGTGTAGTAGACTTGTTGACATTGGGAAACAAATACAAATGGATCGTAACCCTGTATATTATTTTCCTATTGATTTTTACAAGTTTATATTGAGGATGAACCCTCAAAGTTGAATCAAACCAGTCATATTTGAAAAGAATTATTTTTTGGATAGGTACTACAACAAGTTCAACCTCAATGTCTTGCTTCAACTCTCCGTAGTAATCGCCTTTAACCCAAACCCCACTGTTTGTGGTTCCTTTTCCATCACTGTGGGCTTTTGTGTGAAATCTATAAATGTTAACAAAGTAACCAGAATATGACATCACTCTCCTTGTCGGTGTTGGAGTACATTTAATCTAAGGTGCGCCAATTCTGATTGGGCCGGGCCGGGCTTTGGGCCAGGATTGGATTGGGCCCTTAATCGGGTTGGGCCGACCGACCCGTTTGGACCGACCTTATGGATGGAATGTTAGACACAAATTCAGCCCTCTTGATGGTGATTGAAGTGGTGGAGAGAGTGGAGGAGTAATTCTCTCCATGATCTCCCACTTCCCCCATTATCTCACCCCACTCTCTCTTGATAGACTAGAGGAAAAATTCAGATTTTTCCTATCATTCTAATCAGTTTTCTCCAGCCTTTTGAAGCTAAGAGAATAGAGAGAAAAAGTGAGTTTTAGAGAGAAAAAGACAAGACAAATTTCTGGACTTTTTTCTTGCATTTTTGCTAATAGAAAAGAAGTTAGAAAGCTTGTTTCTTGTTCTTGAAAAGGTCGTTCATACTCCATCCATTGAAGAGTGTCTTCAAAGCTTCTACAAGGCGTTGGCTAGCACCAAGCAGTAGAAGACCATCTTCGGAAGATCGAGTGGATACCGGAAGAGACGGAGCCTGCAAGCGTGGTGTTCCGTTCGTTACAACAAACCGCTGAAAGCGTTTCAGCCATTCTAGCATCCATATAAGGTAAAACACTATCCCATAGTCGTAGGTACTTACTCGTGAAAGATCCTGATAGAGGCGGGTCAAAGTTATTTCCGCTGCGCTTATGTGTATGACCCGGTTATTCCTCTAACAGTGGTATCAAAGCCACTCACGAGTACCCTATTGACTTAAATATGCTATAGTGTTTTTATAGATTTTGAATCTATGTTATGCATGCCTTAGGATTGCTAGAAATGTTGTTAAAACCATGTATGACATGCTTTTCCAGCTTTATGTATGTATATCTGTTGAGAATTTCCAGTTTTGAAGTCATTCAAAAGCTGGAAAAACTCTCAGTTTTTGTCACTTCGGTCGACCGGGACTCATCTTCGGTCGACCGAGGCAAGACAGTAGCTAAATGGTATTAGGTTCGGATCAACCGAGTTGGTCTTCGGTCGATCCAAGTTGGTCTTCGGTCGACCGAAGTGCTCGTTTGGTCGACCGAGTACTCTCGAGTACTTTTTCGGTCGACCGAGCTTGGTGGCCGGTCCAACCGAACCCGAGCGGGAATATGAAATGTTCATTTTCATTGCTTTTGCTCATTATTTTTTCATAAATTGTTATGTTAATTGAGCATGATGCATAGTAATCGCCTTTACCCTGTTGGTTTTATTTTATAATACGATTTGCGTATCGTGCCTTTTAAATATCAAAAGTTGTAATTTTTCCTTTGAATATCCCCTCGAATGTAACTCGAGGTTTCCTTAGAAATTTTGTAATTCTAGATTAGGAGAATGTACAGCTGAGATGATGAAGATATGGAGGCAACCAACTGAAGGTCAAGACGGTGTAGAATAGATGTTTTTCTTTTCACACCTTAGATTGACTTCACGGTTTTTCCATTGGCTTGGAAAAACCGAATAGGATCTTGGCGATTACTATTGCATTTTACTTTTATGTATTGGATGCATATGTATATAAGCATAAACTGTTTTATTTATGCTTTCTGGTGAGATTGTTAAAAACAAAATCCCTCATTTAAAATATTAATTAGTGCCTTCCTAAGTTTGGCCCTCGTCAAGGCCTAGATCGACATAAGTATGGGACATGCCAAAGCTGTGCATACATGTCCATCCCGAGTGAGGCGCGAAGGATAAGTTGTGATATCCACGGCTAAAACTTAGGGTCCTAATTAACTGGATTATCTCAATAAATGGATTGAGGATCTAGAGGCAAAAGAGTTGAGAAAAAGTGTATAATGATACGCTTGAATAAATGTTATTCACTCAACTAACCAAGAATTACATAATTTGATGTAATTGGCAAATGTTGCCTACCTAAATAACTAAGTTTTGGGCGATCAGCCAAAGTCGACTCGTAACGAGGTGAAATATGGATCTTGGCCCGCTAGAAAGTTAACGAACTTTCCGAGTTGATATTGAGGGTTATTCACTCGAAGAAAATAGTGGGAGAAATCATTAAAAAGATAAAGACCTAATAATGATTTTAATCGGTACTTACTTTTGTATATGCATATTTTTGTTGTAGAAAAATGGCAAATTCAAACCAAACACTATCATCGCGCTCTGTCCTTGAGAAGGACAAATTAGAGGGAGTTAACTTGCTCGATCGGGTTCAGGAACTTGAGAATCGTTCTCAAGCATGAAAGAAAGTCGTATGTCTTGGAACTGACCTATTCCTCGCTATACTGCGAGGCTCGCGCTCGGCCGCCGATAGGACTGCTTATCAGAAGCATGTTAGTGATGCTTTAGATGTGTCTAGCCTCATGCTTGTCACCATGAACTCTGAGCTTCAGAAGCAACATGAGGACATGGGGGCTTATGAGATGCTGGCTCATCTAAAGAAACTATATCAGTGGGACAAGCGCGCCAGAGAGATTCGATGTGTCAAAATCTCTTTCAATGCAAAAATGTCCGAGGGAATGCCGTAGGGAACTCACGTTATTAAGATGATAGGTTATGTTCAAAACCTTGAAAAACTCGGGGTTTCCTTTGGGACAAGAGTCGTCGACTCGATTTGATCTTGCAATCGTTGCTCGAATCATTCAAAGTCAGCTCATTCTAAATTATCATATGAATGAAATTGACAAGCCATTGCCTCGAGTTGTTGAATATGCTAAGGACTCGCCGAGAAGGAAATAGGCAAGTCCAAGCCCAACACCATACCGATGGTGCAAAAGGGCAAAGGCAAAGGTTTTGTGAGATCCAAAGGCAAACCGAATGGTAAGCCCAAGGGCAAGCAAACCACTTTCAACAATGCACTGAAACCTAAGGGTGGTGTAGCCAAAGACTCTATCTGTCATCACTGTGGTGAGAAGGGTCAACAGAAAAGGAATTGCAAGAGCTATCTTGCAACAAAAAGGCTGCAAAAGGAGAAAGCAATTGTTGCTACGGGCTCAGGTATTTATGTTATAGATATTAATATGATTGATATCAATTTAAATACAACTACTTCTTGGGTATTTGATACCGGATGTGGTTCTCACATTTGTACTAATGTGCAGGGACTGCAAAAGAGTAGAGAGTTGGCAAAAGGTGAAGTGGAACTACGAGTTGGCAACTGAGCACGTGTTGCATGTCCCTAAACTGTAGGGACTTGTACTTTTACTTTGCCTTCGTGGCTTGTTTTGGGTTTAGAAAACTGCTTTCTATGTACCTAGTTTAATTAAGAATATTATTTCAGTTTCTTGTTTGGACAAGAAAGGTTTTGAGATTTCGATAAAAAACCAACGATTGTCGTTATTTCTGGATAATATGTTTTATGCAAGCGCCTCTTTGATTAATGGTCTATATATTTTAGATCTTGATATGCCAATTTTAAACATAAATACCAAAAGGATTAAAACTAATGATTCTAATCCGACATACCTCTGGCATTGTCGCTTAGGCCACATAAACGAAGATCGCATATCCAAACTCCATAAAGATGGGCTATTGGAATCATTTGACTTCGAGTCTTATGATCGATGCGAATCTTGTTTGTTGGGTAAGATGACAGCATCACCTTTCACTAAGATAGGTGAGAGAGATGATGATTTATTAGGACTAATACATAGTGATGTATGTGGCCCTTTTTAATATACATGCAAGGGGTGGTTACCTCTACTTCATTACCTTTATCGATGACTTCGGTAGGTATGGATATGTGTTCTTGATGAAACACAAATCGAAGCATTTGCTAAGTTTAAAGAGTTTAAACTAGAAGTAGAAAACCAACTTGGCAAGAGTATTAAGATTCTTCGATCCGATCGATGAGGAGAATACTTGAGTCAAGAATTCCGTGACTATCTAAAAGCTTGTGGAATCGCTTTCACAACTTTCTCCTCCAGCCTACTCCACAATGGAATGGTGTATTCGAAAGGAGGAACAGAACCTTATTAGATATGGTTCGCTCTATGATGAGTCACACGAGCCTCGCCCAATTCCCTTTTGGGGACACGCACTAGAGACAAGCAGCTTTAACACTTAACCGCTGCTCCATCTAAATCGGGCTGCAAAGACGCCATACGAGTTATGGACTCGGGAAGCGTCCCCAGTTTGTCTTTCCTCAAGATTTAGAGCTGTGAAGCGCTTATGAAACGCTCAGCTTCCGATAAGTCGGCTCCGAAATCTGAAAAGTGCATATTTGTAGGTTATCCTAAGGAAACTAAAGGATACTACTTTTATATCCCTAACGAGAACAAAGTGTTTGTTGCTCGCACGAGAGTCTTTCTAGACAAAGAATTTGTTTCTAGAAACACAAGTGGGAGTAGCGTAGAACTTACTCGAAGTTCCGGACTCTCAAACTAGCACTAATGATGAGATGGAAATTGAACGGACTCCACAAGTTGTTGTGCAAAGAAAGTGCCACAAACAGCTATGCAAACCAAGCACTAGCTCAAGAAACACAAGAATTGCGTAGGGTCCGGTAGAGTTCGTCGTCCACCTCCCGGAAAAATTTGGATTTTTCATAACGTAACATGGTGATGTTATGTTTGTGGATCACGATGAACCTTCAACCTACAAACAGTAAATTAATAGCCCTGTATTCTCGAGAAATGGCTTGAGGCCATGAGATCTCGAAATGGACTCCATGTACACAAACCAAGTCCCGGATCTTGGTTGATTCACTCGAAGGGGTAACTCCCATAGGGTGCAAATGGGTTTTTAAGATTAAAACCGACATGGAAGGGGAATGTACAAACGCATGAGGGCGACCGGTCGCGAAAGGTTTCAAACAAATTCATGGTTTTGACTATGATGAGACTTTTTCCCTCAGTAGTTATGTTCAAATCCATTCGGATTTTGCTTGCTATTGCAGCTTACTATGACTACGAAATCGGCAAATGGATGTCAAAACCGCTTTCCTTAATGGAAAAATTGATGAGGATGTGTATATGACACGACTGAAGGTTTTTTCACTCCGGGAGAATGTCTGGAAAAGTATGTAAGCTTCAGAGATCCATTTATGGACTCAAGCAGGCTTCTGAAGCCGGAACATCCGCTTTTAATGATGTCGTCAGTGAGTTCGGGCTTCATTAGAAATGAGGATGAGCCTTGTGTTTACAAAAAGGTTAGTGGGAGCTCAATTGTATTCCCTGGTTTTGTATGTAGATGACATACTACTCATTGGAAACGACATACCAACCTTAAAGTCCAGTAAAGGCTTGGTTGAGTACGTGTTTCTCTATGAAAGACTTAAAGGCGGCTGACTATATTCCCGGGAGTCAAGATCTATAGAGATAGATCCGGGAGACTCATTGGCCTAAGTCGAGTACATATATAGACAAGGTGCTAAAGCGGTTTAGCATGCAAGAGTCTAAGAAAGGACTTTGTCCTATGGCACATGGTACTTGTTCGTCGAATGACGAGTGTTCTAAAACGCCCTGCCGAATTAGAACGCATGAAAGAGATTCCTTATGCTTCGCCATAGGATCAATCATGTACGCCATGATATGTACTCGCCTGAGATGTCTCGTTTGCCTTAAGCATTACGAGCAGATACCCGATCTAATTACGGTGAACGTCATCGGATCTCGATCAAGAATATCCTCAAGTACTTACGAAGGACTAAGGATACATTCTTGATTTATGGAGAGGCGGATGAGCTCGTTATAGCTGGGTTACACCGATGCTAGTTTCCAAACCGACAGAGATGATTTCCGATCGCAATCGGGATATGTGTTTAACTTGAATGGAGGTCGTTTGTGAGGCGCAGTTCAAAGCAATCAACCATAGCAGATTCTACTGACAGAGGCCGAGTACATAGCAGCTTGTGAAGCAGCTAAGGAGGCAGTTTGGATCAGGAAATTTATTTTCGACCTCGATGTGGTTCCTAGTATTGCGAACCCGATAGACCTCTATTGTGACAA
The DNA here is from genome assembly GCA_026122235.1 of Vinca minor. NCBI lineage: Eukaryota > Viridiplantae > Streptophyta > Magnoliopsida > Gentianales > Apocynaceae > Vinca > Vinca minor. The sequence goes on from JAOCZM010000253.1 coordinate 665,366, forward strand.
CAATGGGGCTATTTCACAATCTAGGGAACCTAGATCTCACCAGAGGTCCAAACATGTACTACGGCGATTTCACCTAATCCGCGAGATTATAGAGAGAGGTGATGTGCATATATGTAGAGTAGATTCGGCAGACAATGTCGCCGATCCACTGACGAAGCCACTGTCGCAGCAGCAGCATGATCGTCACACTAGCTCCATGGGTATCCGATATCTGGAGGACTGATCTTTAGAGACAGTCATTAGTATGCCCTAAAGACCATTTATTGTAATTTGGGTCTTTAGTGCAAGTGGGAGATTATTGTACCGTGTATTTAATGTAATTTTCATTTTGATGAATAAAAGACAATTAATTCCAGTATTATTCATTATGTTTCTGCGTTCTTAACAACATAAATAAATAATATGTCCTTAGAATAGTATTTATAATTGTTATGAGATACTATTCTGAAACGTCCCTAGTCGAACATTATTTTGGAATCTTCGAGGACAATAATAATGCGCAAGACTAGTATGTGCAGTGATTGATATAAGATATCGGATCGTCACATAGGTATATATGATTAGAGAATCATTATACTTTGAGCAGACTCGACATGAGAAACACACCATGGGTTGTTACATAATAGTCAACGGTGTTTCTCAAAATTTTGATTGGGTTGTATATGAGATCCTTCGACTTGAGGTCTCACAAGAGTTCTTGCATGGCTAGTGTTATGCTTTGATAATGTTAAACGCTATCCGTAACTGGGTGAGCAATAAAGGCATTTATTGGGTATATCACGAATCTTGTTCAGGATGAGTGGGATGCAGAAAGGATTTGTCCCTCCTATATAGCAAGAGCGATATCTTGGGCCCCTTGATGGAGTCCCGACTAATTCATGGCCATGAACAAGTGAATCAGTATATGATATTGATGTCATTTGATTAGTCTACTCGTGAATCAAGAAACTAAAAGATTGGACAATACAAGTGTGACTTTTCCATGACTTGTGTTCAATCTAGATATCAAGGACAAAAGGATTTAACTACAAATGTCAAATGTTGTGATTATGATAAATCACCAGATATTTATGAATTGGGGGAAATGATGCGTTGCTAGATACCTCTCATTACCTGTGACATATGATGTCAAGGCCAACATCATGGATACCTCTTGGGTCGCACTCATAGATCAACTGGATTGGGCTTGTTGGAGTACATTTAATCTAAGGTGCGCCAATTCTGATTGGGCCGGGCCGAGCTTCGGGCCAGGATTGGATTGGGCCCTTAATCGGGTTGGGCTGACCAATATGATTGGGCCGACCGACCCGTTTGGACCGACCTTATGGATGGAATGTTAGACATAAATTCAGCCCTCTTGATGGTGATTGAAGTGGTGGAGAGAGTGGAGGAGTAATTCTCTCCATGATCTCCCACTTCCCCCATTATCTCACCCCACTCTCTCTTGATAGACTAGAGGAAAAATTCAGATTTTTCCTATCATTCTAATCAGTTTTCTCCAGCCTTTTGAAGCTAAGAGAATAGAGAGAAAAGTGAGTTTTAGAGAGAAAAAGACAAGACAAATTTCTGGACTTTTTTCTTGCATTTTTGCTAATAGAAAAGAAGTTAGAAAGCTTGTTTCTTGTTCTTGAAAAGGTCGTTCATACTCCATCCATTGAAGAGTGTCTTCAAAGCTTCTACAAGGCGTTGGCTAGCACCAAGCAGTAGAAGACCATCTCCGGAAGATCGAGTGGATACCGGAAGAGACGGAGCCTGCAAGCGTGGTGTTCCGTTCGTTACAACAAACCGCTGAAAGCGTTTCAGCCATTCTAGCATCCATATAAGGTAAAACACTATCCCATAGTCGTAGGTACTTACTCGTGAAAGATCCTGATAGAGGCGGGTCAAAGTTATTTCCGCTGCGCTTATGTGTATGACCCGGTTATTCCTCTAACAGTCGGGCCCCATGAAAGATTTTTCAACAACCTTTCGGAATGTTCTGGAAGGCTATGTATTTGTTGAGAACCACAAAAGTTAAATTAATTTAGGCATTCTTAAAAAAAATATACATTTCTACATAATACCAACTTACCTGAGTTCCAAACCATTTGGAAAAATCACTATAAACTCGACTTTGCAGTTCATCCTCCGTTATCTAGGGAGTTTGGTCATGTACTTCACTAAAACAATTCCTGAGTCACAAATCAAATGACAATATTATCATTTGGATACTTTTAATTATATAGAAAAACAGAAGTAATAGATGATTTTACTTACTGAATGTATGGTTCAACCTCTTCACAATTAATAAGGATATAATTCATGGCTGTTTTATAATCTTTATCAGATAATGAAATCTTTTCTTTTTTTTCCAAATGGTCTTCAAAGTAAGTTGCAAATTCATAATACATCTGGTTCACTTGTAGTCTCGTCATCACCATCATTTCGCCCAATGATTGTAACTTTCATTTTCGAAATAATAGTTAAAAAATGAAGCAGCTTCTTCCACCAAGTATGCATTGCAAATTGACCCCCTCAACTCTAGCCTTGTTTTTTATCTTCTTTTTTTGATGGTGCAGGTATCTAATTCAGGCATAATTATTTAATCACATTGTAAATACATGGAAAAAAAATGAAGCTGAGATCACAAAGACATGGGTTGTTACCTCTCGAATGGCTATATCCACCTAAACTGTACTGGGCCACCAACATTGGCTTCGTACGGAAGGTGAATCGGCAAGTGTTCCATGACATCAAAAAATCCCGGGGGAAATATTTTCGATAACTCGCATAATAATATAGCGATATTGTCCTCCAATTCTTGTATATGCGCCACAGTCAACTTTGGGGAACACAAATCTTTGTATAATAGACTAAGTTCAGCCTAGGGTCCCCAAACATTTGCTGGTATTACTTATTTGAGAGCTATATGGATAAGTCTCTCCCTGAATACATGACAGTCGTGACTCTTCATGCCTGACATTTTCAACATTTTCATATCAACGCATCACGCCAAATTCGATGCATAGCCATCTGGGAGCCTTAATTCTTTCACCCAATGCAAAACCATCTATTTTTGTGCATTGGTAAGGGTGAAACATGCCTTTGTCTTCATTGCTTTACCTCGGCCATCATGTTTAATATTCAACTCTGGTCGACTACAATACCTTTCAACATCCACTCTGGCCTTAACATTGTCCTTAGTTTTACCATTCACGTCCAACACGGTGTTAAAGACGTTATCAAAGAAATTTTTTTCATTATGCATGCCATCAATGTTGTGTCTTATCAGAAGTGTGCACCTAAGGTAAGTCCCAAAATATGCTACGTTTGGCCCAACTATGATCCCGACCCCTGACATGCTCTTTACCAATCTCTTCAGCTGTATCGATAATTTTCTTATAATCTCTAACTCTAAAATACATTTCATCACCAGTCAGGCGAGAGGGCGGCTCTGCTTTCTCCTGTCGCCAGTCCTTTCGGAATCCCTTTGCATCTCTTCTAAATGGATGATTAGGTGACAAGAATCATATGCGGCAATCGAACCATGATTGTTTCCCGCCAGCCTGCAAATGGAACGCTTGTGTTTCCTCCATACAATATGGACAAGCGTGAATGCCAGCTGTACTCCATCCACTCAACATTTCATATGCTGGGAAATCACTAATTGTCCAAAGTAAGGAAGCCCTCAGTTTAAAGTTTTGTTTTTTGGAGATGTCATAAGTTTCTGCACCTTCACCCCACAGTTGATTCAATTCATCGTTCAGAGGCTGCAAGTACACATCAATCTTGTGTTTAGTATTTTGGGGTCCAGGTATAATGATATTTAAGAACATTACATTGTTCTTCATACACATCCAAGGGGGAGATTTTAAGGTGTTAGAAGAACGGGCCAACAAGAATATTGCTTCCCTGACATGCCGAAAGATGCAAAACCATCTGTACATAACCCAAGCCTTACATTCCGAGGTTTCGCTGCAAAACTGGTGTATGTTCTATCAAAATAATGTCAAGCTTCTCTATCTCGTGGGCGATTCATTATTCCCTCTTCCCTCTCTCTGTTTGAGTGTCATGTCATGTGTCTTGCGATTTTCTCATATGCATACAATCTTTGTAATTTCGGAGTAGTTGGAAAATAATACATCTTTTTGCAAACAATCCCTTTCTGCCGTTTATTTTTAGATTTCTTTTTCTTAATGTACCTAGCATGGCCACAAAACTTGCATTCTCTACTCTCAACATCATCTTTCCAGTACAACATACAACCGTTAAAACAAACATCAATCTTTTGCACCTGTAATCCAAATCCTTTAACCAATTTATTCATTTGGTAAAAGTCGTCTAAAGCATTATTTTTTGGAGGAAGCGCCTCTTTAATCAACTGCGCAAATTTATCTATAGTAGTTTCAGATAAGTTGTCTTCAGACTTAATACTCAACATTCTAGCAGTCATTGATAGCTTTGAATGGTTTGTATAACCTTCCCACAATGGGGCTATCAATAGCCTTCAACATGTCATAGAACATTTGTGCCTCTAGATTGGGAGGTTCTTCCACATCCCTATTATCCGGCTCATTAAAACTTGGTCTGGCAGCATCAAGAACTATCTCTCGATAATTGTTCTGTGTCATATGTCTTCTAGAATTATCCGTATCATGAGAGGTTTCAGGAACAAACGGAATTTGAGGCATTGGAATGAATGCCTCACCATGACATGTCCAATTAAAATAGTTAAACACAAATCCGTTCATAACAAGATAACACTTGACAATACCAGACATATGAAAATCCTTATTCTTACAAACCCCACAAGGACACCTAATCCCATCAATTTGTTCATTAGCAGACATACGAACAACGAAATTCACAAATCGTTTCACTCCCGCTATAAATTCTGGACTATGACGAGGTCCACCATTATATGTCGAATCCATATACATTTAACTACGGTCCTCCATTATCAACACAATATCTGCATATATCAAGTATTAATAAGTAAATGCATATTAACTTTGACCCTTATGTTTGATGATTTCCAACCATATTTTTCAAGTAATTAACGTGTGGTAAATACTATTGTTCGATGTAATAACACGATAATTATTTTATATACTAAGTTATTAATGGCATCTTATCTAAAGTTTTGTTTGTTCTGGATTTTTTGTGTGTAATAGAATGATGTATTTATATTCTTGTTATGTTTGATTATCAATTGTTTAATGATTGAAACTAAAATGATAAAATTAGCATACAAATGAAAAATAAAAAAATGGAAAGTTTCATCTCACTAAAGTAATGTCATATTCACAACCAACTTTTTTAGAGATAAAAGACAACTAACAAAATATTTTAATGAAACATAGATTTAAAAATCGGGTAGATAATACAAATATGCAAAAATCGGGGAGATAATACAAATATGTAAAAACCGGGGCGATAATACAAGGATGCAAAAATCGAGGATATATTACAAAGATGCAAAAACCGGGGATAAAATAAAAAGGGAAAAATGTAAAACATTTCAAGAAAATACTTTCATAGGTCTTCATAACATGTCTAAAAAATACCACGCGTTTGAAATTACAATTTCCTGAATCCAAAACAAAAAATCAAACAACAATTATACCATAATTCAAAATTAGTAAGGATAGATACTAAATAAATAAATAAATCAAGATAGAAACACACGTTCAGAATAAAATACCTCCTTGATACAGCAGCAAAGCAATGCACCAATACAGCTCCGTCATTTCTACTCTTACAAATTAAAGAAAATCCTTCAAAGGCTTCCGGACATGCTAGCACATGCATCAATGACTAGTGCTAAGAAATTAAAGAATCATAATATAAGTCGTCATTATAATATATACATGTTATATATTAAAAAAGGAAAGAACAAGAAGATGAACAATTCACAAACATAATTGCCATTCATACAAATCAACAGGTATATATATACATTATAAGACCACAATATTATGTGTTTAACTTCTTTTTGTATGATATGAAGAGAAAATGCAACTTAAGGTGTCCAAGTTGGCGAAATAATCTTTTATCAACACTTATTCAATATCCTTTGGTTTTCTTTCTTTCACTAAATCCACATTATTAAACACCACCATCCTAATCTATCATTCTGTATCACATGTTAACATTTTATTAAAGATTCTTTACCTAGACGTATACTGTAGAATGCAATTGACTAAAATGTGGTCCTGCTTGTCCTTTTCAAGCTCGTAGGATAATGCCAGGTGATCCCAAAAAAAATTCCAAAAAATAGTACTCGGCAAATCCAAATTGCACTTCTTACACAGTCACAAGAACAGAATTCCTAAATTAACAAAAGTAAAGGTTGAACTCTACATATACACGAGTCCTGGTCTCAAGTCTATAAAGCTTACAACACTAAAGTTAAGGGAAACATCCATTTTCCGCATAGAATCACAAAATGGACCAGCGGCATTCACAGTGACTTTTGCACAAGTTTCAAACTCCTTACATGTACACTGTAACAAGAAGTGAGATCTCTAAGGGAAACTGATAACATCACCATATCAGCAACCCACCAAAGAACATTAAATTGCATAAGTGATCAACCAAGTATCATATCTAACTGGAATTTCAAATAAATCTCCAAGCAAGATATTTACAAGCCAAACTAAGCACATTTTACACAGCCCACAAATAACATTTGATCTCATGAATTTGCTTCGGCTAAATATCACAGATTAAAACAGAAAGGAGGAAGTAATACTTATGACTAAGGACCATGAAGTATTACTTCTCTAACGGATCATGTCCGATACGATGTATCTCAATATATTGCATATATGATATGATTTGTACTCATTACACATGATTAGTAAAACATAATCATCAATCAAACATCATATTAGTTTTATTTCGTTGTAAAGTAGATTACATAAAACTAGGGACAACTAGAATAGTAATTACCTAAGCAAATGGTTTTTACTATCAAATCACGCATTAGATGTTCATAAGAAAAATTAACTATTCGATTAAATGCTCAAATAGATATAAAATGTACAACGTATGCTAATGGTCCTAGGGCACTACTAACAATCTAGCAGAAACTCGTTCTAAACACCCATGTGTCCTCCCTCGAAGGATCCGCTCATAAATCTAGACAGAAACTTACTTTTCGGGTTCAAGAATCTGATTCTTGAATGGAAGATGCTGTTTCTTGGATACGTTGCTGCCAACAATGGATTTCCCTTTGCAGAATGTCCCACTACCGGTATCGACGCAACGAAACGAACGGTGATTGTTAGCTCGTCATTTTTATGAGTTTCGGGAATTAGAAGGAAAATGGAGAGGCGGAATAGAAAATCTGATTTTCTAGGTCTCTTTGGTATTTCGGCTGAAAAGCATTAACCCCTAGGTTTTCGGCCAAGAGAAGTTTATATAGGGAGTGAGAGGTTGCTTCAAGCACACCACCCACGTCCTATCCACCTCCTTTGGCAGTGGGAGTATATAACTCCCACGTCCTCTAGACTTCTACTGGTAGTGGGAGTCTTTATCGGATAATAACTCCCACGTAATCCCAGCTATACCGAAAATGCCCCTTATCTCTAATTCGAATAATAACGCTTTATTATTCTCAGAAATATGAATGTCATATACAATGAACCTAGACACATTCTAGATTCATTGAATCTGGACATGAAGCTCGTTAGCTCGTCTATGCGTGTGACCCTGTAGGTTCATATCACAATGGCAATTAAAACACACTTAATTAGAAGTAGCGTGAGTTCATAAATCACAAGCGGTCCCTAGCAGGACATTGTGACTACCCAAAATGAATGAATATACAAGGGAACCTAATATCAATCCACTATTTAATCCCTTTGCCTCGCGATATCCTAATTAAGCATAAGGCATGGTAGTCGTCACCCTTATTAAGCTTAATTGTATTTATCTCGATCTCCGGGTAAACTGTTACAACAAATAGTATTTGATAACCACTTTATCAAATATATTTGAGCACGACCATGCATTTAAACAGTTTTTCCCTATCGAGGGGCCCATGGATATCTCTCTCTAATCAGAGAGGGACAAATTCCTTACAATGCCTCTCACATTCAAGCCATGGTAGGACTCTACATTCGATCATCAGTCTTATTTATTACTCGATTAAAAGCAACGTACGACTGAGTCAAAACATGGCTCCATTCATGCTAGAATCAATGGAGACATAACGTCTAAGGATTCTAAAATAGTATTGAGGAAGTAATACTTATGACTAAGGACCATGAAGTATTACTTCTCTAACGGATCATGTCCGATACGATGTATCTCAATATATTGCATATATGATATGATTTGTACTCATTACACATGATTAGTAAAACATAATCATCAATCAAACATCATATTAGTTTTATTTCGTTGTAAAGTAGATTACATAAAACTAGGGACAACTAGAATAGTAATTAAATAAGCAAATGGGTTTTACTATCAAATCACGCATTAGATGTTCATAAGAAAAATTAACTATTCAGATAAAATGCTCAAATAGATATAAAAAGTACAACGTATGCTAATGGTCCTAGGGCACTACTAACAATCTAGCAGAAACTCGTTCTAAACACCTATGTGTCCTCCCTCGAAGGATCCGCTCATACCATAGGAATCGAAAAAAATCTAGACAGAAACTTACTTTTTCGAGTTCAAGAATCGATTCTTGAACGGAAGTTGTTGTTTCTTGGATACGTTGTCGCCACCAATGGATTTCCCTTTGAGGAATGTCCTCTACTGCAGTATCGACGCAAGCGAAAGCGAACGGTGATTGTTAGCTCGTCGTTTTTTCGAGTTTCGGGAATTAGAGGGGAAAATGGAGAGCGGGAATGGAAAATCGATTTTCTAGGTCTCTTTGGTATTTCGGGCTGAAAAGCATTAACCCCTAGGGTTTCGGCCAAGAGAAGTTTATATATGGAGTGAGAGGTTGTTTCAAACACAACTCCCACGTCCAATCCACCTCCTTTGGCGCTGGGAGTCTAAAACTCCCACGTCCTCTAGACTTCTACTTGGTAGTGGGAGTCTTTATCGGATAATAACTCCCACGTAATCCCAGTTTGCATCGAAAATGCCCCTTATCTCTAATTCGCATAATAACGCTTTATTATTCTCAGAAATATGAATGTCATGTACAATGAACCTAGACACATTCTAGATTCATTGAATCTGGACATGAACCTCGTTAACTCGTCTATGCGTGTGTAGGTTCATATCACAATGGCAATGAAAACACACTTAATTAGTAGTAGCGTGAGTTCATAAATCACAAGCGGTCCCTAGCAAGACATTGTGACTACCCAAAATGAATGAATATACAAGGGAACCTAATATCAATCCACTATTTAATCCCTTTGCCTCGCGATATCCTAATAAGCATAAGGAATGGTAGTCGTCACCCTTATTAAGCTTAATTGTATTTATCTCGATCTCCGGGTAAACTGTTACAACAAATAGTATTTGATAACCACTTTATCAAATATATTTGAGCACGACCATGCATTTAAACAGTTTTTCCCTATCGAGGGGCCCATGGATATCTCTCTCTAATCAGAGAGGGACAAATTCCTTACAATGCCTCTCACATTCAAGCCATGGTAGGACTCTACATTCGATCATCAGTCTTATTTATTACTCGATTAAAAGCAACGTACGATCGAGTCAAAACATGGCTCCATTCATGCTAGAATCAATGGAGACATAACGTCTAAGGATTCTAAAATAGTATTGAGGAAGTAATACTTATGACTAAGGACCATGAAGTATTACTTCTCTAACGGATCATGTCCGATACGATGTATCTCAATATATTGCATATATGATATGATTTGTACTCATTACACATGATTAGTAAAACATAATCATCAATCAAACATCATATTAGTTTTATTTCGTTGTAAAGTAGATTACATAAAACTAGGGACAACTAGAATAGTAATTACATAAGCAAATGGGTTTTACTAAATCACGCATTAGATGTTCATAAGAAAAATTAACTATTCAGATTAAATGCTCAAATAGATATAAAATGTACAACGTATGCTAATGGTCCTAGGGCACTACTAACAATCTAGCAGAAACTCGTTCTAAACACCCATGTGTCCTCCCTCGAAGGATCCGCTCATACCATAGGAATCGAAAAAATCTAGACAGAAACTTAATTTTCGGGTTCAAGAATTTGATTCTTGAACGGAAGTTGTTGTTTCTTGGCTACGTTGCTGCCACCAATGGATTTCCCTTTGAGGAATGTCCCTCTACCGGTATCGACGCAACGAAACGAACGGTGATTGTTAGCTCGTCGTTTTTCTGAGTTTCGGGAATTAGAGGGAAAATGGAGAGGCAGAATGGAAAATCTGATTTTCTAGGTCTCTTTGGTATTTCGGCTGAAAAGCATTAACCCCTAGGGTTTCGGCCAAGAGAAGTTTATATATGGAGTGAGAGGTTGTTTCAAACACAACTCCCACGTCCAATCCACCTCCTTTGGCAGTGGGAGTCTAAAACTCCCACGTCCTCTAGACTTCTACTGGTAGTGGGAGTCTTTATCGGATAATAACTCCCACGTAATCCCAACTGTACCGAAAATGCCCCTTATCTCTAATTCGCATAATAACGCTTTATTATTCTCAGAAATATGAATGTCATATACAATGAACCTAGACACATTCTAGATTCATTGAATCTGGACATGAACCTCGTAAACTCGTCTATGCGTGTGTAGGTTCATATCACAATGGCAATGAAAACACACTTAATTAGTAGTAGCGTGAGTTCATAAATCACAAGCGGTCCCTAGCAAGACATTGTGACTACCCAAAATGAATGAATATACAAGGGAACCTAATATCAATTCACTATTTAATCCCTTTGCCTCGCGATATCCTAATAAGCATAAGGCATGGTAGTCGTCACCCTTATTAAGCTTAATTGTATTTATCTCGATCTCCGGGTAAACTGTTACAACAAATAGTATTTGATAACCACTTTATCAAATATATTTGAGCACGACCATGCATTTAAACAGTTTTTCCCTATCGAGGGGCCCATGGATATCTCTCTCTAATCAGAGAGGGACAAATTCCTTACAATGCCTCTCACATTCAAGCCATGGTAGGACTCTACATTCGATCATCAGTCTTATTTATTACTCGATTAAAAGCAACGTACGACTGAGTCAAAACATGGCTCCATTCATACTAGAATCAATGGAGACATAACGTCTAAGGATTCTAAAATAGTATTGAGGAAGTAATACTTATGACTAAGGACCATGAAGTATTACTTCTCTAACGGATCATGTCCGATACGATGTATCTCAATATATTGCATATATGATATGATTTGTACTCATTACACATGATTAGTAAAACATAATCATCAATCAAACATCATATTAGTTTTATTTCGTTGTAAAGTAGATTACATAAAACTAGGGACAACTAGAATAGTAATTACATAAGCAAATGGGTTTTACTAAATCACGCATTAGATGTTCATAAGAAAAATTAACTATTCAGATTAAATGCTCAAATAGATATAAAATGTACAACGTATGCTAATGGTCCTAGGGCACTACTAACAATCTAGCAGAAACTCGTTCTAAACACCCATGTGTCCTCCCTCGAAGGATCCGCTCATACCATAGGAATCGAAAAAATCTAGACAGAAACTTAATTTTCGGGTTCAAGAATTTGATTCTTGAACGGAAGTTGTTGTTTCTTGGATACGTTGCTGCCACCAATGGATTTCCCTTTGAGGAATGTCCCTCTACCGGTATCGACGCTAACGAAACGAACGGTGATTGTTAGCTCGTCGCTTTTTCCGAGTTTCGGGAATTAGAGGGAAAATGGAGAGGCAGAATGGAAAATCTGATTTTCTAGGTCTCTTTGGTATTTCGGCTGAAAAGCATTAACCCCTAGGGTTTCGGCCAAGAGAAGTTTATATATGGAGTGAGAGGTTGTTTCAAACACAACTCCCACGTCCAATCCACCTCCTTTGGCAGTGGGAGTCTAAAACTCCCACGTCCTCTAGACTTCTACTGGTAGTGGGAGTCTTTATCGGATAATAACTCCCACGTAATCCCAACTGTACCGAAAATGCCCCTTATCTCTAATTCGCATAATAACGCTTTATTATTCTCAGAAATATGAATGTCATGTACAATGAACCTAGACACATTCTAGATTCATTGAATCTGGACATGAACCTCGTTAGCTCGTCTATGCGTGTGACCCTGTAGGTTCATATCACAATGGCACTGAAAACGCACTTAATTAGTAGTAGCGTGAGTTCATAAATCACAAGCGGTCCCTAGCAGGACATTGTGACTACCCAAAATGAATGAATATACAAGGGAACCTAATATCAATCCACTATTTAATCCCTTTGCCTCGCGATATCCTAATTAAGCATAAGGCAAGGTAGTCGTCACCCTTATTAAGCTTAATTGTATTTATCTCGATCTCCGGGTAAACTGTTACAACAATTAGTATTTGATAACCACTTTATAAAATATATTTGAGCACGACCATGCATTTAAACAGTTTTTCCCTATCGAGGGGCCCATGGATATCTCTCTCTAATCAGAGAGGGACAAATTCCTTACAATGCCTCTCACATTCAAGCCATGGTAGGGACAAGTACATTCGATCATCGGGTCTTATTTATTACTCGATTAAAAGCAACGTACGACTGAGTCAAAACATGGCTCCATTCATGCTAGAATCAATGGAGACATAACGTCTAAGGATTCTAAAATAGTATTGAGGAAGTAATACTTATGACTAAGGACCATGAAGTATTACTTCTCTAACGGATCATGTCCGATACGATGTATCTCAATATATTGCATATATGATATGATTTGTACTCATTACACATGATTAGTAAAACATAATCATCAATCAAACATCATATTAGTTTTATTTCGTTGTAAAGTAGATTACATAAAACTAGGGACAACTAGAATAGTAATTACATAAGCAAATGGGTTTTACTCTCAAATCACGCATTAGATGTTCATAAGAAAAATTAACTATTCAGATAAAATGCTCAAATAGATATAAAAAGTACAACGTATGCTAATGGTCCTAGGGCACTACTAACAATCTAGCAGAAACTCGTTCTAAACACCTATGTGTCTTCCCTCGAAGGATCCGCTCATACCATAGGAATCGAAAAAATCTAGACAGAAACTTACTTTTCGGGTTCAAGAATCTGATTCTTGAATGGAAGTTGTTGTTTCTTGGATACGTTCCTGCCACCAATGGATTTCCCTTTGAGGAATGTTCCTCTACCGGTATCGACGCAACGAAACGAACGGTGATTGTTAGCTCGTCGTTTTTCTGAGTTTCGGGAATTAGAGGGAAAATGGAGAGGCAGAATGGAAAATCTGATTTTCTAGGTCTCTTTGGTATTTCGGCTGAAAAGCATTAGCCCCTAGAGTTTCGGCCAAGAGAAGTTTATATATGGAGTGAGAGGTTGTTTCAAGCAAAACTCCCACGTCTTATCCACATCCTTTGGCAGTTGGAGTCTATAACTCCACGTCCTCTAGACTTCTACTGGTAGTGGGAGTCTTTATCGGATAATAACTCCCACGTAATCCCAGCTGTACCGAAAATGCCCCTAATCTCTAATTCGAATAATAACGCTTTATTATTCTCAGAAATATGAATGTCATATACAATGAACCTAGACACATTCTAGATTCATTGAATCTGGACATGAACCTCGTTAGCTCGTCTATGCGTGTGACCCTGTAGGTTCATATCACAATGGCACTGAAAACGCACTTAATTAGTAGTAGCGTGAGTTCATAAATCACAAGCGGTCCCTAGCAGGACATTGTGACTACCCAAAATGAATGAATATACAAGGGAACCTAATATCAATCCACTATTTAATCCCTTTGCCTCGCGATATCCTAATTAAGCATAAGGCAAGGTAGTCGTCACCCTTATTAAGCTTAATTGTATTTATCTCGATCTCCGGGTAAACTGTTACAACAAATAGTATTTGATAACCACTTTATAAAATATATTTGAGCACGACCATGCATTTAAACAGTTTTTCCCTATCGAGGGGCCCATGGATATCTCTCTCTAATCAGAGAGGGACAAATTCCTTACAATGCCTCTCACATTCAAGCCATGGTAGGACACTACATTCGATCATCAGTCTTATTTATTACTCGATTAAAAGCAACGTACGACTGAGTCAAAACATGGCTCCATTCATGCTAGAATCAATGGAGACATAACGTCTAAGGATTCTAAAATAGTATTGAGGAAGTAATACTTATGACTAAGGACCATGAAGTATTACTTCTCTAACGGATCATGTCCGATACGATGTATCTCAATATATTGCATATATGATATGATTTGTACTCATTACACATGATTAGTAAAACATAATCATCAATCAAACATCATATTAGTTTTATTTCGTTGTAAAGTAGATTACATAAAACTAGGGACAACTAGAATAGTAATTACATAAGCAAATGGGTTTTACTCTCAAATCACGCATTAGATGTTCATAAGAAAAATTAACTATTCAGATAAAATGCTCAAATAGATATAAAATGTACAACGTATGCTAATGGTCCTAGGGCACTACTAACAATCTAGAAGAAACTCGTTCTAAACACTCATGTGTCCTCCCTCGAAGGATCCGCTCATACCATAGGAATCGAAAAAATCTAGACAGAAACTTACTTTTCAGGTTCAAGAATCTGATTCTTGAACGGAAGTTGTTGTTTCTTGGATACGTTGCTGCCACCAATGGATTTCCCTTTGAGGAATGTCCCTCTACCGGTATCGACGCAACGAAACGAACGGTGATTGTTAGCTCGTCGTTTTTCTGAGTTTCGGGAATTAGAGGGAAAATGGAGAGGCAGAATGGAAAATCTGATTTTCTAGGTCTCTTTGGTATTTCGGCTGAAAAGCATTAGCCCCTAGAGTTTCGGCCAAGAGAAGTTTATATATGGAGTGAGAGGTTGTTTCAAGCAAAACTCCCACGTCTTATCCACATCCTTTGGCAGTTGGAGTCTATAACTCCACGTCCTCTAGACTTCTACTGGTAGTGGGAGTCTTTATCGGATAATAACTCCCACGTAATCCCAGCTATACCGAAAATGCCCCTAATCTCTAATTCGAATAATAACGCTTTATTATTCTCAGAAATATGAATGTCATATACAATGAACCTAGACACATTCTAGATTCATTGAATCTGGACATGAAGCTCGTTAACTCGTCTATGCGTGTTACCCTGTAGGTTCATATCACAATGGCAATGAAAAGACACTTAGTAGTAGATTGAGTTCATAAATCACAAACGCTCCCTAGAAGGACATTGTGACTACCTAAAGTGAATGAATATACAAGGGAACCTAATATCAATCCACTATTTAATCGCTTTGTCTCGCGATATCCTAATTAAGCATAAGGCATGGTAGTCGTCACCCTTATTAAGCTTAATTGTATTTATGCTCGATCTCCGGGTAAACTGTTACAACAAATAGTATTTGATAACCACTTTATCAAATATATTTGGGCACGGCCATGCATTTTATCAGTTTTTCCCTATCGAGGGGCCCATGGATATCTCTCTCCAATAAGAGAGGGGCAAATTCCTTACAATGCCTCTCACATTCAAGCCATGGTAGGACACTACATTCGATCATCAGTCTTATTTATTACTCGATTAAAAGCAACGTACCACTGAGTCAAAACATGGCTCCATTCATGCTAGAATCAATGGAGACATAACGTCTAAGGATTCTAAAATAGTATTGAGGAAGTAATACTTATGACTAAGGACCATGAAGTATTACTTCTCTAACGGATCATGTCCGATACGATGTATCTCAATATATTGCATATATGATATGATTTGTACTCATTACACATGATTAGTAAAACATAATCATCAATCAAACATCATATTAGTTTTATTTCGTTGTAAAGTAGATTACATAAAACTAGGGACAACTAGAATAGTAATTACATAAGCAAATGGGTTTTACTCTCAAATCACGCATTAGATGTTCATAAGAAAAATTAACTATTCAGATAAAATGCTCAAATAGATATAAAATGTACAACGTATGCTAATGGTCCTAGGGCACTACTAACAATCTAGAAGAAACTCGTTCTAAACACTCATGTGTCCTCCCTCGAAGGATCCGCTCATACCATAGGAATCTAAAAAATCTAGACAGAAACTTACTTTTCGGGTTCAAGAATCTGATTCTTGAATGGAAGTTGTTGTTTCTTGGATACGTTCCTGCCACCAATGGATTTCCCTTTGAGGAATGTTCCTCTACCGGTATCGACGCAACGAAACGAACGGTGATTGTTAGCTCGTTGTTTTTCTGAGTTTCGGGAATTAGGGGGAAAATGGAGATGCAGAATGGAAAATCTGATTTTCTAGGTCTCTTTGGTATTTCGGCTGAAAAGCATTAGCCCCTAGAGTTTCGGCCAAGAGAAGTTTATATATGGAGTGAGAGGTTGTTTCAAGCAAAACTCCCACGTCTTATCCACATCCTTTGGCAGTTGGAGTCTATAACTCCACGTCCTCTAGACTTCTACTGGTAGTGGGAGTCTTTATCGGATAATAACTCCCACGTAATCCCAGCTGTACCGAAAATGCCCCTAATCTCTAATTCGAATAATAACGCTTTATTATTCTCAGAAATATGAATGTCATATACAATGAACCTAGACACATTCTAGATTCATTGAATCTGGACATGAAGCTCGTTAACTCGTCTATGCGTGTTACCCTGTAGGTTCATATCACAATGGCAATGAAAAGACACTTAGTAGTAGATTGAGTTCATAAATCACAAACGCTCCCTAGAAGGACATTGTGACTACCTAAAGTGAATGAATATACAAGGGAACCTAATATCAATCCACTATTTAATCGCTTTGTCTCGCGATATCCTAATTAAGCATAAGGCATGGTAGTCGTCACCCTTATTAAGCTTAATTGTATTTATGCTCGATCTCCGGGTAAACTGTTACAACAAATAGTATTTGATAACCACTTTATCAAATATATTTGGGCACGGCCATGCATTTTAACAGTTTTTCCCTATCGAGGGGCCCATGGATATCTCTCTCCAATAAGAGGGGGACAAATTCCTTACAATGCCTCTCACATTCAAGCCATGATAGGACACTACATCCGATCATCAGTCGTATTGATTACTCGATTAAAAGCAACGTACGATTGAGTCAAAACGTGGCTCCATTAATGTTAGAATCAATGGAGACATAAGGTCTAAGGATTCTAAAATAATATTGAGGAAGTAATACTTATGACTTAGGACCATGAAGTATTACTTCTCTGACGGATCACATCCGATACGATATATCTCAATATATTGCATATATGATATGATTTGTACTCATTACACATGATTAGTAAAACATAAATATCAATCAAACATCATATTAGTTTTATTTCATTGTAAAGTAGATTACATAAAACTAGGGACAACTAGAATAGTAATTACATAAGCAAATGGGTTTTACTATCAAATCACGCATTAGATGTTCATAAGAAAAATTAACTATTCAGATAAAATGCTCAAATAGATATAAAATGTACAACGTATGCTAATGGTCCTAGGGCACTACTAACAATTTAGAAGAAACTCGTTCTAAACACCCATGTGTCCTCCCTCGAAGGATCCGCTCATACCATAGGAATCGAAAAAATCTAGACAGAAACTTACTTTTCGGGTTCAAGAATCTGATTCTTGAATGGAAGTTGTTGTTTCCTGGATACGTTGCTGCCACCAATGGATTTCCCTTTGAGGAATGTCCCTCTACCGGTATCGACGCAACGAAACAAACGGTGATTGTTAGCTCGTCGTTTTTCTGAGTTTCGAGAATTAGAGGGAAAATGGAGAGGCAGAATGGAAAATCTGATTTTCTAGGTCTCTTTGGTATTTCGGCTGAAAAGCATTAACCCCTAGGGTTTCGGCCAAGAGAAGTTTATATATGGAGTGAGAGGTTGTTTCAAGCACAACTCCCACGTCTTATCCACCTCCTTTGGTAGTTGGAGTCTATCACTCCACGTCATCTAGACTTCTACTGGTAGTGGGAGTCTTTATCGGATAATAACTCCCACATAATCCCAGCTATACCGAAAATGCCCCTTATCTCTAATTCGAATAATAACGCTTTAATATTCTCAGAAATATGAATGTCATATACAATGAACCTAGACACATTCTAGATTCATTGAATCTGGACATGAAGCTCGTTAGCTCGTCTATGCGTGTGACCCTGTAGGTTCATATCACAATGGCAATGAAAACACACTTAAATAGTAGTAGCGTGAGTTCATAAATCACAAGCGGTCCCTAGCACGACATTGTGACTACCCAAAATGAATGAATATACAAGGGAACCTAATACCAATCCACTATTTAATCCCTTTGCCTCGCGATATCCTAATTAAGCATAAGGCATGGTAGTCGTCACCCTAATTAAGCTTAATTGTATTTATCTCGATTTCCGGGTAAACTGTTACAAAAAATAGTATTTGATAACCACTTTATCAAATATATTTGAGCACGACCATGCATTTAAACAGTTTTCCCTATCGAGGGGCCGATGGATATCTCTCTCTAATCAGAGAGGGAGAAATTCCTTACAATGCCTCTCACATTCAAGCCATGGTAGGACACTACATTCGATCATCAGTCTTATTTATTACTCGATTAAAAGCAACGTACGACTGAGTCAAAACATGGCTCCATTCATGCTAGAATCAATGGAGACATAACGTCTAAGGATTCTAAAATAGTATTGAGGAAGTAATAATTATGACTAAGGACCATGAAGTATTACTTCTCTAACGGATCATGTCCGATACGATGTTTCTCAATATATTGCATATATGATATGATTTGTACTCATTACACATGATTAGTAAAACATAATCATCAATCAAACATCATATTAGTTTTATTTCATTGTGAAGTAGATTACATTAAACTAGGGACAACTAGAATAGTAATTACATAAGCAAATGGGTTTTACTATCAAATCACGCATTAGATGTTCATAAGAAAAATTAACTATTCAGATTAAATGCTCAAATAGATATAAAATGTACAACGTATGCTAATGGTCCTAGGGCACTACTAACAATTTAGAAGAAACTCGTTCTAAACACCCATGTGTCCTCCCTCGAAGGATCCGCTCATACCATAGGAATCGAAAAAATCTAGACAGAAACTTACTTTTCGGGTTCAAGAATCTGATTCTTGAATGGAAGTTGTTGTTTCCTGGATACGTTGCTGCCACCAATGGATTTCCCTTTGAGGAATGTCCCTCTACCGGTATCGACGCAACGAAACAAACGGTGATTGTTAGCTCGTCGTTTTTCTGAGTTTCGGGAATTAGAGGGAAAATGGAGAGGCAGAATGGAAAATCTGATTTTCTAGGTCTCTTTGGTATTTCGGCTGAAAAGCATTAACCCCTAGGGTTTCGGCCAAGAGAAGTTTATATATGGAGTGAGAGGTTGTTTCAAGCACAACTCCCACGTCTTATCCACCTCCTTTGGCAGTTGGAGTCTATCACTCCACGTCCTCTAGACTTCTACTGGTAGTGGGAGTCTTTATCGGATAATAACTCCCACGTAATCCCAGCTATACCGAAAATGCCCCTTATCTCTAATTCGAATAATAACGCTTTAATATTCTCAGAAATATGAATGTCATATACAATGAACCTAGACACATTCTAGATTCATTGAATCTGGACATGAAGCTCGTTAGCTCGTCTATGCGTGTGACCCTGTAGGTTCATATCACAATGGCAATGAAAACACACTTAAATAGTAGTAGCGTGAGTTCATAAATCACAAGCGGTCCCTAGCACGACATTGTGACTACCCAAAATGAATGAATATACAAGGGAACCTAATATCAATCCACTATTTAATCCCTTTGCCTCGCGATATCCTAATTAAGCATAAGGCATGGTAGTCGTCACCCTAATTAAGCTTAATTGTATTTATCTCGATTTCCGGGTAAACTGTTACAAAAAATAGTATTTGATAACCACTTTATCAAATATATTTGAGCACGACCATGCATTTAAACAGTTTTCCCTATCGAGGGGCCGATGGATATCTCTCTCTAATCAGAGAGGGAGAAATTCCTTACAATGCCTCTCACATTCAAGCCATGGTAGGACACTACATTCGATCATCAGTCTTATTTATTACTCGATTAAAAGCAACGTACGACTGAGTCAAAACATGGCTCCATTCATGCTAGAATCAATGGAGACATAACGTCTAAGGATTCTAAAATAGTATTGAGGAAGTAATAATTATGACTAAGGACCATGAAATATTACTTCTCTAACGGATCATGTCCGATACGATGTTTCTCAATATATTGCATATATGATATGATTTGTACTCATTACACATGATTAGTAAAACATAAATATCAATCAAACATCATATTAGTTTTATTTCATTGTAAAGTAGATTACATAAAACTAGGGACAACTAGAATAGTAATTACATAAGCAAATGGGTTTTACTATCAAATCACGCATTAGATGTTCATAAGAAAAATTAACTATTCAGATTAAATGCTCAAATAGATATAAAATGTACAACGTATGCTAATGGTCCTAGGGCACTACTAACAATTTAGAAGAAACTCGTTCTAAACACCCATGTGTCCTCCCTCGAAGGATCCGCTCATACCATAGGAATCGAAAAAATCTAGACAGAAACTTACTTTTCGGGTTCAAGAATCTGATTCTTGAATGGAAGTTGTTGTTTCCTGGATACGTTGCTGCCACCAATGGATTTCCCTTTGAGGAATGTCCCTCTACCGGTATCGACGCAACGAAACAAACGGTGATTGTTAGCTCGTCGTTTTTCTGAGTTTCGAGAATTAGAGGGAAAATGGAGAGGCAGAATGGAAAATCTGATTTTCTAGGTCTCTTTGGTATTTCGGCTGAAAAGCATTAACCCCTAGGGTTTCGGCCAAGAGAAGTTTATATATGGAGTGAGAGGTTGTTTCAAGCACAACTCCCACGTCTTATCCACCTCCTTTGGTAGTTGGAGTCTATCACTCCACGTCATCTAGACTTCTACTGGTAGTGGGAGTCTTTATCGGATAATAACTCCCACATAATCCCAGCAATACCGAAAATGCCCCTTATCTCTAATTCGAATAATAACGCTTTAATATTCTCAGAAATATGAATGTCATATACAATGAACCTAGACACATTCTAGATTCATTGAATCTGGACATGAAGCTCGTTAGCTCGTCTATGCGTGTGACCCTGTAGGTTCATATCACAATGGCAATGAAAACACACTTAAATAGTAGTAGCGTGAGTTCATAAATCACAAGCGGTCCCTAAGCACGACATTGTGACTACCCAAAATGAATGAATATACAAGGGAACCTAATATCAATCCACTATTTAATCCCTTTGCCTCGCGATATCCTAATTAAGCATAAGGCATGGTAGTCGCCACCCTAATTAAGCTTAATTGTATTTATCTCGATTTCCGGGTAAATCGTTACAAAAAAATAGTATTTGATAACCACTTTATCAAATATATTTGAGCACGACCATGCATTTAAACAGCTTTTCCCTATCGAGGGGCCGATGGATATCTCTCTCTAATCGAGAGAGGAGAAATTCCTTACAATGCCTCTCACATTCAAGCCATGGTAGGACACTACATTCGATCATCAGTCTTATTTATTACTCGATTAAAAGCAACGTACGACTGAGTCAAAACATGGCTCCATTCATGCTAGAATCAATGGAGACATAACGTCTAAGGATTCTAAAATAGTATTGAGGAAGTAATAATTATGACTAAGGACCATGAAATATTACTTCTCTAACGGATCATGTCCGATACGATGTTTCTCAATATATTGCATATATGATATGATTTGTACTCATTACACATGATTAGTAAAACATAATCATCAATCAAACATCATATTAGTTTTATTTCATTGTGAAGTAGATTACATTAAACTAGGGACAACTAGAATAGTAATTACATAAGCAAATGGGTTTTACTATCAAATCACGCATTAGATGTTCATAAGAAAAATTAACTATTCAGATTAAATGCTCAAATAGATATAAAATGTACAACATATGCTAATGGTCCTAGGGCACTACTAACAATCTAGCAGAAACTCGTTCTAAACACCCATGTGTCCTCCCTCGAAGGATCCGCTCATACCATAGGAATCGAAAAAATCTAGACAGAAACTTACTTTTCGGGTTCAAGAATCGATTCTTGAATGGAAGTTGTTGTTTCTTGGATACGTTGTCGCCACCAATGGATTTCCCTTTGAGGAATGTCCTCTACTCAGTATCGACGCAACGAAACGAACGGTGATTGTT
The DNA here is from genome assembly GCA_026122235.1 of Vinca minor. Lineage (NCBI taxonomy): Eukaryota > Viridiplantae > Streptophyta > Magnoliopsida > Gentianales > Apocynaceae > Vinca > Vinca minor. Next base: position 687,814 of record JAOCZM010000253.1, read on the forward strand.
AGCTCGCTCGCTTTTTCCGAGTTTCGGGAATTAGAGGGAAAATGGAGAGGCAGAATGGAAAATCTGATTTTCTAGGTCTCTTTGGTATTTCGGCTGAAAAGCATTAACCCCTAGGGTTTCGGCCAAGAGAAGTTTATATATGGAGTGAGAGGTTGTTTCAAACACAACTCCCACGTCCTATCCACCTCCTTTTGCAGTGGGAGTCTATAACTCCCATGTCCTCTAGACTTCTACTGGTAGTGGGAGTCTTTATCGGATAATAACTCCCACGTAATCCCAGCTATACCGAAAATGCCCCTTATCTCTAATTCGAATAATAACGCTTTATTATTCTTAGAAAAATGAATGTCAGATACAATGAACCTACACATTCTAGATTCATTGAATCTGGTCATGAAACTCGTTAACTCGTGTATGCGTGTGACCCTGTAGGTTCATATCACAATGGCAATGAAAACACACTTAAATAGTAGTAGCGTGAGTTCATAAATCACAAGCGGTCCCTAGCACGACATTGTGACTACCCAAAATGAATGAATATACAAGGGAACCTAATACCAATCCACTATTTAATCCCTTTGCCTCGCGATATCCTAATTAAGCATAAGGCATGGTAGTCGTCACCCTAATTAAGCTTAATTGTATTTATCTCGATTTCCGGGTAAACTGTTACAAAAAATAGTATTTGATAACCACTTTATCAAATATATTTGAGCACGACCATGCATTTAAACAGTTTTCCCTATCGAGGGGCCGATGGATATCTCTCTCTAATCAGAGAGGGAGAAATTCCTTACAATGCCTCTCACATTCAAGCCATGGTAGGACACTACATTCGATCATCAGTCTTATTTATTACTCGATTAAAAGCAACGTACGACTGAGTCAAAACATGGCTCCATTCATGCTAGAATCAATGGAGACATAACGTCTAAGGATTCTAAAATAGTATTGAGGAAGTAATAATTATGACTAAGGACCATGAAGTATTACTTCTCTAACGGATCATGTCCGATACGATGTTTCTCAATATATTGCATATATGATATGATTTGTACTCATTACACATGATTAGTAAAACATAATCATCAATCAAACATCATATTAGTTTTATTTCATTGTGAAGTAGATTACATTAAACTAGGGACAACTAGAATAGTAATTACATAAGCAAATGGGTTTTACTATCAAATCACGCATTAGATGTTCATAAGAAAAATTAACTATTCAGATTAAATGCTCAAATAGATATAAAATGTACAACGTATGCTAATGGTCCTAGGGCACTACTAACAATTTAGAAGAAACTCGTTCTAAACACCCATGTGTCCTCCCTCGAAGGATCCGCTCATACCATAGGAATCGAAAAAATCTAGACAGAAACTTACTTTTTCGGGTTCAAGAATCGATTCTTGAATGGAAGTTGTTGTTTCCTGGATACGTTGCTGCCACCAATGGATTTCCCTTTGAGGAATGTCCCTCTACCGGTATCGACGCAACGAAACAAACGGTGATTGTTAGCTCGTCGTTTTTCTGAGTTTCGAGAATTAGAGGGAAAATGGAGAGGCGTAATGGAAAATCTGATTTTCTAGGTCTCTTTGGTATTTCGGCCGAAAAGCATTAACCCCCTAGGGTTTCGGCCAAGAGAAGTTTATATATGGAGTGAGAGGTTGTTTCAAGCACAACTCCCACGTCTTATCCACCTCCTTTGGTAGTTGGAGTCTATCACTCCACGTCATCTAGACTTCTACTCGGTAGTGGGAGTCTTTATCGGATAATAACTCCCACATAATCCCAATAATACCGAAAATGCCCCCTTATCTCTAATTCGAATAATAACGCTTTAATATTCTCGTAAATATGAATGTCATATACAATGAACCTAGACACATTCTAGATTCATTGAATCTGGACATGAAGCTCGTTAGCTCGTCTATGCGTGTGACCCTGTAGGTTCATATCACAATGGCAATGAAAACACACTTAAATAGTAGTAGCGTGAGTTCATAAATCACAAGCGGTCCCTAGCACGACATTGTGACTACCCAAAATGAATGAATATACAAGGGAACCTAATATCAATCCACTATTTAATCCCTTTGCCTCGCGATATCCTAATTAAGCATAAGGCATGGTAGTCGTCACCCTAATTAAGCTTAATTGTATTTATCTCGATTTCCGGGTAAACTGTTACAAAAAATAGTATTTGATAACCACTTTATCAAATATATTTGAGCACGACCATGCATTTAAACAGTTTTCCCTATCGAGGGGCCGATGGATATCTCTCTCTAATCAGAGAGGGAGAAATTCCTTACAATGCCTCTCACATTCAAGCCATGGTAGGACACTACATTCGATCATCAGTCTTATTTATTACTCGATTAAAAGCAACGTACGACTGAGTCAAAACATGGCTCCATTCATGCTAGAATCAATGGAGACATAACGTCTAAGGATTCTAAAATAGTATTGAGGAAGTAATAATTATGACTAAGGACCATGAAATATTACTTCTCTAACGGATCATGTCCGATACGATGTTTCTCAATATATTGCATATATGATATGATTTGTACTCATTACACATGATTAGTAAAACATAATCATCAATCAAACATCATATTAGTTTTATTTCATTGTGAAGTAGATTACATTAAACTAGGGACAACTAGAATAGTAATTACATAAGCAAATGGGTTTTACTATCAAATCACGCATTAGATGTTCATAAGAAAAATTAACTATTCAGATTAAATGCTCAAATAGATATAAAATGTACAACGTATGCTAATGGTCGTAGGGCACTACTAACAATCTAAAAGAAACTCGTTCTAAACACCCATGTGTCCTCCCTCGAAGGATCCGCTCATACCATAGGAATCGAAAAAATCTAGACAGAAACTTACTTTTCGGGTTCAAGAATCTGATTCTTGAATGGAAGTTGTTGTTTCTTGGATACGTTAGCTCGTCGTTTTTCTGAGTTTCGGGAATTAGAGGGAAAATGGAGAGGCAGAATGGAAAATCTGATTTTCTAGGTCTCTTTGGTATTTCGGCTGAAAAGCATTAACCCCTAGGGTTTCGGCCAAGAGAAGTTTATATATGGAGTGAGAGGTTGTTTCAAACACAACTCCCACGTCCTATCCACCTCCTTTTGCAGTGGGAGTCTATAACTCCCATGTCCTCTAGACTTCTACTGGTAGTGGGAGTCTTTATCGGATAATAACTCCCACGTAATCCCAGCTATACCGAAAATGCCCCTTATCTCTAATTCGAATAATAACGCTTTATTATTCTTAGAAAAATGAATGTCAGATACAATGAACCTACACATTCTAGATTCATTGAATCTGGTCATGAAACTCGTTAACTCGTGTATGCGTGTGACCCTGTAGGTTCATATCACAATGGCAATGAAAACACACTTAGTAGATTGAGTTCATAAATAACAAGCGGTCCCTAGCAGGACATTGTGACTACCTAAAGTGAATGAATATACAACGGAACCTAATATCAATCCACTATTTAATCCCTTTGTCTCGCGATATCCTAATTAAGCATAAGGCATGGTAGTCGTCACCCTTATTAAGCTTAATTGTATTTATGCTCAATCTCCGGGTAAACTGTTACAACAAATAGTATTTGATAACCACTTTATCAAATATATTTGGGCACGGCCATGCATTTTAACAGTTTTTCCCTATCGAGGGGTCCATGGATATCTCTCTCCAATAAGAGAGGGACAAATTCCTTACAATGCCTCTCACATTCAAGCCATGATAGGACACTACATCCGATCATCAGTCGTATTGATTACTCGATTAAAAGCAACGTACGATTGAGTCAAAACGTGGCTCCATTAATGCTAGAATCCATGGAGACATAAGGTCTAAGGATTCTAAAATAGTACTGAGGAAGTAATACTTATGACTAAAGACATGAAGTATTACTTCTCTAACGTATCACATCCGATACGATATATCTCAATATATTGCATCTATGATATGATTTGTACTCATTACGCATGATTAGTAAAACATAATCATCAATCAAACTTCATATTAGTTTTATTTCATTGTAAAGTAGATTACATTAAACTAGGGACAACTAGAATAGTAATTACATAAGCAAATGGGTTTTACTATCAAATCACGCATTAGATGTTCATAAGAAAAATTAACTATTCAGATTAAATGCTCAAATAGATATAAAATGTACAACGTATGCTAATGGTCGTAGGGCACTACTAACAATCTAAAAGAAACTCGTTCTAAACACCCATGTGTCCTCCCTCGAAGGATCCGCTCATACCATAGGAATCGAAAAATTCTAGACAGAAACTTACTTTTCGTGTTCAAGAATCTGATTCTTGAATGGAAGTTGTTGTTTCTTGGATACGTTAGCTCGTCGTTTTTCTGAGTTTCGGGAATTAGAGGGAAAATGGAGAGGCAGAATGGAAAATCTGATTTTCTAGGTCCCTTTGGTATTTCGGCTGAAAAGCATTAACCCCTAGGGTTTCGGCCAAGAGAAGTTTATATATGGAGTGAGAGGTTGTTTCAAACACAACTCCCACGTCCTATCCACCTCCTTTGGCAGGGGGAGTCTATAACTCCCACGTCCTCTAGACTTCTACTGGTAGTGGGAGTCTTTATCGGATAATAACTCCCACGTAATCCCAGCTATACCGAAAATGCCCCTTATCTCTAATTCGAATAATAACGCTTTATTATTCTCAGAAATATGAATGTCATATACAATGAACCTAGACACATTCTAGATTCATTGAATATGGACATGAAGTTCGTTAGCTCGTCTATGTGTGTGACCCTGTAGGTTCATATCACAATGGCAATGAAAACACACTTAGTAGATTGAGTTCATAAATAACAAGCGGTCCCTAGCAGGACATTGTGACTACCAAAAGTGAATGAATATACAACGGAACCTAATATCAATCCACTATTTAATCCCTCTGTCTCGCGATATCCTAATTAAGCATAAGTCATGGTAGTCGTCACCCTTATTAAGCTTAATTGTATTTATGCTCGTTCTCCGGGTAAACTGTTACAACAAATAGTATTTGATAACCACTTTATCAAATATATTTGGGCACGGCCATGCATTTTAACAGTTTTTCCCTATCGAGGGGTCCATGGATATCTCTCTCCAATAAGAGAGGGACAAATTCCTTACAATGCCTCTCACATTCAAGCCATGATAGGACACTACATCCGATCATCAGTCGTATTGATTACTCAATTAAAAGCAACGTACGACTGAGTCAAAACGTGGCTCCATTAATGTTAGAATCAATGGAGACATAACGTCTAAGGATTCTAAAATAGTATTGAGGAAGTAATACTTATGACTAAGGACCATGAAGTATTACTTCTCTAACGGATCGTGTCCGGTACGATGTATCTCAATATATTGCATATATGATATGATTTGTACTCATTACACGTGATTAGTAAAACATAATCATCAATCAAACACCATATTAGTTTTATTTCATTGTAAAGTAGATTACATAAAACTAGGGACAACTAGAATAGTAATTACCTAAGCAAGTGAGTTTTACTATCAAATCACGCATTTGATGTTCATAAGCAAAATTAACTATTAAGATGAAATGCTCAAAAAGATATAAAACATACAACATATGCTAATGGTCCTAGGGCACTACTAACAATCTAGCAGAAACTCGTTCTAAACACCCATGTGTCCTCCCTCGAAGGATCTGCTCATACCATAGGAATCGAAAAAATCTAGACAGAAACTTACTTTTCGTGTTCAAGAATCTGATTCTTGAATGGAAGTTGTTGTTTCTTGGATACGTTGCTGCCACCAATGGATTTCCCTTTGAGGAATGTCCCTCTACCGGTATCGACGCAACGAAACGAACGGTGATTGTTAGCTCGTCGTTTTTCTGAGTTTCGGGAATTAGAGGGAAAATGGAGAGGCAGAATGGAAAATCTGATTTTCTAGGTCTCTTTGGTATTTCGGCTGAAAAGCATTAACCCCTAGGGTTTCGGCCAAGAGAAGTTTATATATGGAGTGAGAGGTTGTTTCAAACACAACTCCCACGTCCTATCCACCTCCTTTGGCAGTTGGAGTCTATAACTCCACGTCCTCTAGACTTCTACTGGTAGTGGGAGTCTTTATCGGATAATAACTCCCACGTAATCCCAGCTATACCGAAAATGCCCCTTATCTCTAATTCGAATAATAACGCTGTATTATTCTCAGAAATATGAATGTCATTTACAATGAACCTAGACACATTCTAGATTCATTGAATCTGGACATGAAGCTCGTTAGCTCGTCTATGCGTGTGACCCTCTAGGTTCATATCACAATGGCAATGAAAACACACTTAGTAGTAGATTGAGTTCATAAATCACAAGCGGTCCCTAGCAGGACATTGTGACTACCTAAAGTGAATGAATATACAACGGAACCTAATATCAATCCACTATTTAATCCCTTTGTCTCGCGATATCCTAATTAAGCATAAGGCATGGTAGTCGTCACCCTTATTAAGCTTAATTGTATTTATGCTCGTTCTCCGGGTAAACTGTTACAACAAATAGTATTTGATAACCACTTTATCAAATATATTTGGGCACGGCCATGCATTTTAACAGTTTTTCCCTATCGAGGGGCCCATGGATATCTCTCTCCAATAAGAGAGGGACAAATTCCTTACAATGCCTCTCACATTCAAGCCATGATAGGACACTACATCCGATCATCAGTCGTATTGATTACTCAATTAAAAGCAACGTACGACTGAGTCAAAACGTGGCTCCATTAATGTTAGAATCAATGGAGACATAAGGTCTAAGGATTCTAAAATAATATTGAGGAAGTAATACTTATGACTAAGGACCATGAAGTATTACTTCTCTAACGGATCACATCCGATACGATATATCTCAATATATTGCATATATGATATGATTTGTACTCATTACACATGATTAGTAAAACATAATCATCAATCAAACATCATATTAGCTTTATTTCATTGTAAAGTAGATTACATAAAACTAGGGACAACTAGAATAGTAATTACATAAGCTAGTGAGTTTTACTATCAAATCACGCATTTGATGTTCATAAGCAAAATTAACTATTAAGATGAAATGCTCAAAAAGATATAAAACATACAACATATGGTAATGGTCCTAGGGCACTACTAACAATCTAGCAGAAACTCGTTCTAAACACCCATGTGTCCTCCCTCGAAGGATCCGCTCATACCATAGGAATCGAAAAAATCTAGACAGAAACTTACTTTTCGGGTTCAAGAATCTGATTCTTGAATGGAAGTTGTTGTTTCTTGGATACGTTGCTGCCACCAATGGATTTCCCTTTGAGGAATGTCCCTCTACCGGTATCGACGCAACGAAACGAACGGTGATTGTTAGCTCGTCGTTTTTCTGAGTTTCGGGAATTAGAGGGAAAATGGAGAGGCAGAATGGAAAATCTGATTTTCTAGGTCTCTTTGGTATTTCGGCTGAAAAGCATTAACCCCTAGGGTTTCGGCCAAGAGAAGTTTATATATGGAGTGAGAGGTTGTTTCAAGCACAACTCCCACGTCTTATCCACCTCCTTTGGTAGTTGGAGTCTATCACTCCACGTCATCTAGACTTCTACTGGTAGTGGGAGTCTTTATCGGATAATAACTCCCACATAATCCCAGCTATACCGAAAATGCCCCTTATCTCTAATTCGAATAATAACGCTTTATTATTCTCAGAAATATGAATGTCATATACAATGAACCTAGACACATTCTAGATTCATTGAATCTGGACATGAAGTTCGTTAGCTCGTCTATGTGTGTGACCCTGTAGGTTCATATCACAATGGCAATGAAAACACACTTAATTAGTAGTAGCGTGAGTTCATAAATCACAAGCGGTTCCTAGCAGGACATTGTGACTACCCAAAATGAATGAATATACAAGGGAACCTAATATCAATCCACTATTTAATCCCTTTGCCTCGCGATTTCCTAATTAAGCATAAGGCATGGTAGTCGTCACCCTTATTAAGCTTAATTGTATTTATCTCGATTTCCGGGTAAACTGTTACAACAAATAGTATTTGATAACCACTTTATCAAATATATTTGAGCACGACCATGCATTTAAACAGTTTTCCCTATCGAGGGGCCCATGGATATCTCTCTCTAATCAGAGAGGGACAAATTCCTTACAATGCCTCTCACATTCAAGCCATGGTAGGACACTACATTCGATCATCAGTCTTATTTATTACTCGATTAAAAGCAACGTAAAACTGAGTCAAAACATGGCTCCATTCATGCTAGAATCAATGGAGACATAACGTCTAAGGATTCTAAAATAGTATTGAGGAAGTAATACTTATGACTAAGGACCATGAGGTATTACTTCTCTAACGGATCGTGTCCAATACGATGTATCTCAATATATTGCATATATGATATGATTTTTACTCATTACACATGATTAGTAAAACATAATCATCAATCAAACACCATATTAGTTTTATTTCATTGTAAAGTAGATTACATTAAACTAGGGACAACTAGATTAGTAATTACATAAGCAAATGTGTTTTACTATCAAATCACGCATTAGATGTTCATAAGAAAAATTAACTATTCAGATTAAATGCTCAAATAGACATAAAATGTACAACGTATGCTAATGGTCCTAGGGCACTACTAACAATCTAGAAGAAACTCGTTCTAAACACCCATGTGTCCTCCCTCGAAGGATCCGCTCATACCATAGGAATCGAAAAAATCTAGACAGAAACTTACTTTTCGGGTTCAAGAATCTGATTCTTGAATGGAAGTTGTTGTTTCTTGGATACGTTGCTGCCACCAATGGATTTCCCTTTGAGGAATGTCCCTCTACCGGTATCGACGCAACGAAACGAACGGTGATTGTTAGCTCGTCGTTTTTCTGAGTTTCGGGAATTAGAGGGAAAATGGAGAGGCAGAATGGAAAATCTGATTTTCTAGGTCTCTTTGGTATTTCGGCTGAAAAGCATTAACCCCTAGGGTTTCGGCCAAGAGAAGTTTATATATGGAGTGAGAGGTTGTTTCAAACACAACTCCCACGTCCTATCCACCTCCTTTGGCAGTGGGAGTCTATAACTCCCACGTCCTCTAGACTTCTACTGGTAGTGGGAGTGTTTATCAGACAATAACTCCCACGTAATCCCAGCTATACCGAAAATGCCCCTTATCTCTAATTCGAATAATAACGCTTTGTTATTCTTGGAAAAATGAATGTCAGATACAATGAACCTACACATTCTAGATTCATTGAATCTGGACATGAAGCTCGTTAACTCGTCTATGCATGTGACCCTGTAGGTTCATATCACAATGGCAATGAAAACACACTTAATTAGTAGTAGCGTGAGTTCATAAATCACAAGCGGTCCCTAGCAGGACATTGTGACTACCCAAAATGAATGAATATACAAGGGAACCTATTATCAATCCACTATTTAATCCCTTTGCCTCGCGATATCCTAATTAAGCATAAGGCATGGTAGTCGTCACCCTTATTAAGCTTAATTTTATTTATCTCGATCTCCGGGTAAACTGTTACAACAAATAGTATTTGATAACCACTTTATCAAATATATTTGAGCACGACCTTGCATTTAAACAGTTTTTCCCTATCGAGGAGCCCATGGATATCTCTCTCTAATCAGAGAGGGACAAATTCCTTACAATGCCTCTTACATTCAAGCCATGGTAGGACACTACATTCGATCATCAGTCTTATTTATTACTCGATTAAAAGCAACGTACGACTGAGTCAAAACATGGCTCCTTTCATGCTAGAATCAATGGAGACATAACGTCTAAGGATTCTAAAATAGTATTGAGGAAGTAATATTTATGACTAAGGACCATGAAGTATTACTTCTCTAACGGATCATGTCCGATACGATGTATCTCAATATATTGCATATATGATATGATTTGTACTCATTACACATGATTAGTAAAACATAATCATCAATCAAACATCATATTAGTTTTATTTCATTGTAAAGTAGATTACATAAAACTAGGGACAACTAGAATAGTAATTACATAAGCAAGTGAGTTTTACTATCAAATCACACATTTGATGTTCATAAGCAAAATTAACTATTAAGATGAAATGCTCAAAAAGATATAAAACATACAACATATGCTAATGTTCCTAGGGAACTACTAACAGATTCTAGGGCCGATTATATTCAAAGGGTTCATCAACAAGTTCAAAAGAACATTGGCAAGCGGAATGAACAAATTGCAAAATATGCAAATAAGGGGCCGCAACCAAATTTCCTTTGAAGTTGGAGATTGGGTTTGGTTACATCTTAGGAAAGAAATATTTCCTTTTGAAATAAAGTCTAAGTTACACCCAGGAGGAGTTGGACCTTTTCAAGTTGTTTCTAAGATCAATGACAATGCATACAAGATAGATTTAAAAGGTGAGTATGGTGTAACTTCTACTTGTAATGTTGTTGACTTGTCCCCTTTTAATTTTGATTCAGATTATGTTGATGATGATGATGATTCGAGGACGAATCCATTTCAAGGGGGAGGGGATGATGAGGGACCATCCAAGGGGCTTCCCTACTCAGGGGATCCCTTCACCAACATCCAAGGACTAATAACAAGACAAAGGACAAAGAAGGTGAATCAAGCTATCTCTACATTCATTAGAGAAGTCAAGGCTAAAGCGGAATCTAAGTTACAATTAGAAGATGATGTTCAAGTTAACCTCTTAACTTTCCAAAGTATTCAAATCGGCCCAAACAAGCAAAGTGGCTAAAAAGGCATTTTAGGAAACTTGTAAATAAAAGTCTATTCCAGACTTTAATTAGATTTTCAGCTTTATGTTATTTATTTATTAGAGTGTTAGACTCATTATCTAAGTGGTTCTATAATAAAGGACATGTTGTCCATGTGTTTAAATAGTGGTTCAATTAGAGCTAGTTTGTTATTCAAGGATTGAAGAATTATAACTAGATTAGGATTCTTCCTTTGTGAGTTCATTGAGCTGAAATCCTACTCTATTTAAGAGGGATTTTGGCCACCATTGTAATTACGTTAGATATATGCTATTTGGTAAGGTTATTCATTAGATATTTGTGAATTGAACTTCTTATAGAACTTCATTCATTCTTTGAGTTACTGTAACAACAAGATAGTTTCGCTTGTTGTGGTGTTTCAGCCCCCATTGATAACTAGTTCAAGATAGAGAAAGACTCGAGTTTAACCTTTTGCTGTCGAATCTTGACTTAAAATATCAAGGTTCCTCATCAGTTGGTATCAGAGCACAAGGTTGATCTCTTTCTTGGTGTACCTTTACGCTTTCTTGAAATTTTTTCTTGTTTGCTAGGATTAAAAAAAAAAGGTGTCGGCCTAAAAATAGAAAAAGAAGTTGAGAGTTTTTGTGAACAATAAATCCAAAAGCAAACTTCTTGATTCCTAGTGCTTCGAGCCTCGTTTCAAGAATTGGCAAACGTTCACCCTTTTCTTCTTGCCGTGACATTCATTACAAAATTAAGAATTGTAGAGTCTTCAAACATGAATTCTTTGATACATAGTTTGGCCAAGAAAAGGGTAAGTTCAAAGAAAAAGAAAGAAAAGATTCAAGAACAAGATTCAAGAAGCGTAAAGATTGAGATCTTTCTTTTCTTAAACACAAAAGGATACCTTTCAAAGTATCTTCTTTCCTTTACTAGGTCTAGGATTTTCAAGATTACTCTATAATTCTTTCTTTAACGTATTTCGTGTAAGTCTAGATAGGGATTCTATTCCATTATTTTTCACCTTTGTCTCAACGCAACAAGTTAGGAACTTAACCAGCAGCCTTCAGACTCATGTCTCTACCGGTATCCACACACCAACTTCTGAGCTTGTTACTCCGCGTCTCAGATACTAATCCAAAGAACTCCGAATTTTGGAAATACTTTTTCTCGGAATCCACATTGTATAGGAAACTTATGAAAACATGATATCAAAGAGATAAGAAAATGATATTTTCTTCTCTTTTGATTGTTCTTGAGAATGTGTCAAAATCAAGAAGAAAAATTTCAGATTTTTGCTTCTATATTTTCGGCTAGAGAGTAGAGAGAAATGAGAGAGTTTTTCATTAACTTATCAAATTGGAGAATGATGAACATTTCATCATCATGTGGTGTTAGTGGTATAACCCACTAACTCCACGTCCCCACTTTTTTTCCCACTACTCCCTTACACATACACACAATCAAAACACAAGACATGTGCCAATTTTGAATTGGTCCAACTGGTCCCGTCGACCGGAGTGACAAACCAGTTCGGTCAACCCGAGACAGCTCTCGGTCGACTGGGTGTAGTCCAACCGTGTCCGGTTTTGGCCAATCCAATTGAGCCTGCCCAATCTAATTGAGCACCTATATGAAATGTAAACTCCAACAAGCCCAATCCAGTTGATTATAGTGTGCGACCCTTTAAGTATTTTCTATTTTGTCCGTGACAACAATTGTGAACAGTAATGAGAGATATCTAGCCACACCTCATTACTCCCAATTCACAAATATTCCTGGTGATTCAAGTAACCACAAATATGATATGTTGCACTAATCCCTTTGTCCTCGATATCTAGATTGAACACAAGTCACGGAGCATGTCAAACTTGTATAGTCCAATCAGTTAGTTTCTTGATTCCCGAGTAGACTAATAAAATGACATTAATTCACTTGTTCATCGCCATGAATTATTCTCACTCTATCAAGGCGCCCAAGATATCACTCTTGTTATATAGGAGGGACAAATACTCTATCTATCACACCTCATCCTGACATGCTTCATAAATACACCCAACAAATGCCTTTATAACCCATCTAGTTACAGACGACGTTTGACACCATCAAAGCATACCATTAGCCAAGCAGGAAATCTTGTGTGATATAAAGTTGGAGGATTTATGTGCAAACAGAATCATCATAAGAATCCTTGAAGTGTTCGTATGAGCGGGTCTGTCCAGTATCAAATACCCATGTGTTTGATTTAATATCACATATTTAATCACAACACATACTAGTCTCCGCACATTATTGTTGTCCTCAAAATTCCACAATAATGATTGGCTAGAGACATTATAGAATAGTTCAATGTAACAATTACATAACTATCTAAGGACGTTATTATATGTTTTAATACAAAGCACATCCGTATTCAAAACAATAATAATGGAATTCATGCCTTAATATCTCATCACATGAAAGAAAATACAACAATCTCCCACTTACACTAAAGACAACAACATTTCCTTTTTGTGTATACTATACATAAGAACTATCTCTAAGACCAGTTCTCTTGTTATCTAATACCCATGCTACAAGTATGACGATAATGTTGCTGATGTGTCAGCAGCTTCGTCAGTGGGTCGGCGATGTTATCGTCCGTGTGAACTTTACAAATCTTCACATCTCCTCTATCAATGATCTCACAGATCAAGTAATATCGTCACATTATATGTTTGGACCTTTGGTGAGACCGTGGTTCCTTTGATTGAGATATGGCTCAATTGTTGTCAAAATAGAGATAAATCGCATTCGAAATGCTAGGCACCACACCAAGTTCGCAATGAACTTTCGGATCCAAACAGCTTCATTAGCAGGATATGATGTAGCTATATACTCAGCTTCGGTTGTAGAATCCACAACGGTTTCTTGCTTTGAACTACTCCAGCTCACAGCATCACCGTTTAAGCAAAAACACATAACCCGATTGCGATATAAAGTCGTCTCTATTGGTTTGTAAACTAGCATCACTGTAACCACTTGCACCCTATTAGGGTTACCCCCTCAGGAGAATCTACCAAGATCTATACCTGGTTAGTATTCATTGAATCCATTTCGTATCTCATGGCCTCGAGCCATTTCTCAGAATCTGGACTAGTAATTTCTTGATTTTAGGCTGTTGGTTCATCATGATCAATAAACATAACATCTCCATGTTCTGTTACGAAAATCTGATTTTTTTGGGTGAGCTAGGAACTTTACTAGACCCACGCAATTCTTATGTTTCTGGAACTGGCTCCACAATAGCTTGTGTAGCTCTTTCCAATTCCACCTGGTCACTTGTGCCAGGAACTTCACCAAGCTCCAAAACTTCATTAAGTTCCACGTGGCTCCCACTTGTTTCCCATAAAGATACTGTTTCTCTAGAAAAAACTCTCTTTTGAGCGACAAACACATTGTTCTCGTTAGGAATGTAGAAGTAGTACCCTTTAGTTTCCTTAGGATACCCCACGAAAATGCACTTGACCGACTTTGGGCTTAGCTTGTCCAAAGATAGACATTTCACAAACGCCTCACGACCCCAAATCTTTAAGAAAGACATGCTAACACGTTTCCCAGTCCATATCTGATATGGTGTTGTTTCAACAGAATTAGATGGAACTCTGTTTACTGTTAAAGTTGTTTCTTCTAAATCAAGTCCCCAAAAGGAGTTTGGAAGGCTCGCGTGACTCATCATTGATCGAATCATATCTAATAGACTTCAATTTCTCCTTTTGGATACACCATTCAATTGAGGAGTAGCCGGTCGACAAAGTTGTGAAACAATTCCACAACTTTTTAGATAGTAACGAAATTCTCGGCTTAAGCATTCCCCACCTCGATCGGATCGAAGCATCTTAATACTTTTGTCAAGATGGTTTTCTACTTCATTCTTATACTATTTGAACTTTTCAAAGGCCTCAGACTAGTATTTCATAAGAAATACGTATCCAAAAAGACTGAAATTGTCACTAAAAGTAATGATATATAGATAACCACCTCTTTCTTGGATGAATTAATAGCCACTTTGGTCATCAACATTTTTTCGCCTAGCCACTTTGGTAAAAAATCAACTTTTTTAACTATTTTCATCACTAATGTAATTACGGACTGCCATTTTGGTCATTCTGTCACCAACAACAGCCTTCAGACTCCTGTCTCTACTGGTATCCACACAACAACCTCTGAGATTGTTACTCCGCGTCTCAGATGCTAGTCCAAAGAACTCCGAATTTAAGAAACACTTTTTCCCGAAATCCACAAAGTATAGGAAACTTAGGAAAACCGGAAATCAAAGAGATAAAAAATCGTATTTTCTTCTCTTTTGATTGTTCTTGAGAATGTGTCAAAATCAAGAAGAAAAATTTCAGATTTTTGCTTCTATATTTTCGGCTAGAGAGTAGAGAGAAATGAGAGAGTTTTTCATTAACTTATCAAATTGGAGAATGATGAACATTTCATCATCATGTGGTGTTAGTGGTATAACCCACTAACTCCACGTCCCCACTTTTTTTCCCACTACTCCCTTACACATACACACAATCAAAACACAAGACATGTGCCAATTTTGAATTGGTCCAACTGGTCCCGTCGACCGGAGTGACAAACCAGTTCGGTCAACCCGAGACAGCTCTCGGTCGACTGGGTGTAGTCCAACCGTGTCCGGTTTTGGCCAATCCAATTGAGCCTGCCCAATCTAATTGAGCACCTATATGAAATGTAAACTCCAACAAGCCCAATCCAGTTGATTATAGTGTGCGACCCTTTAAGTATTTTCTATTTTGTCCGTGACAACAATTGTGAACAGTAATGAGAGATATCTAGCCACACCTCATTACTCCCAATTCACAAATATTCCTGGTGATTCAAGTAACCACAAATATGATATGTTGCACTAATCCCTTTGTCCTCGATATCTAGATTGAACACAAGTCACGGAGCATGTCAAACTTGTATAGTCCAATCAGTTAGTTTCTTGATTCCCGAGTAGACTAATAAAATGACATTAATTCACTTGTTCATCGCCATGAATTATTCTCACTCTATCAAGGCGCCCAAGATATCACTCTTGTTATATAGGAGGGACAAATACTCTATCTATCACACCTCATCCTGACATGCTTCATAAATACACCCAACAAATGCCTTTATAACCCATCTAGTTACAGACGACGTTTGACACCATCAAAGCATACCATTAGCCAAGCAGGAAATCTTGTGTGATATCAAGTTGGAGGATTTATGTGCAAACAGAATCATCATAAGAATCCTTGAAGTGTTCGTATGAGCGGGTCTGTCCAGTATCAAATACCCATGTGTTTGATTTAATATCACATATTTAATCACAACACATACTAGTCTCCGCACATTATTGTTGTCCTCAAAATTCCACAATAATGATTGGCTAGAGACATTATAGAATAGTTCAATGTAACAATTACATAACTATCTAAGGACGTTATTATATGTTTTAATACAAAGCACATCCGTATTCAAAACAATAATAATGGAATTCATGCCTTAATATTTCATCACATGAAAGAAAATACAACAATCTCCCACTTACACTAAAGACAACAACATTTCCTTTTTGTGTATACTATACATAAGAACTATCTCTAAGACCAGTTCTCTTGTTATCTAATACCCATGCTACAAGTATGACGATAATGTTGCTGATGTGTCAGCAGCTTCGTCAGTGGGTCGGCGATGTTATCGTCCGTGTGAACTTTACAAATCTTCACATCTCCTCTATCAATGATCTCACAGATCAAGTAATATCGTCACATTATATGTTTGGACCTTTGGTGAGACCGTGGTTCCTTTGATTGAGATATGGCTCAATTGTTGTCAAAATAGAGATAAATCGCATTCGAAATGCTAGGCACCACACCAAGTTCAGCAATGAACTTTCGGATCCAAACAGCTTCATTAGCAGGATATGATGTAGCTATATACTCAGCTTCGGTTGTAGAATCCACAACGGTTTCTTGCTTTGAACTACTCCAGCTCACAGCATCACCGTTTAAGCAAAAACACATAACCCGATTGCGATATAAAGTCGTCTCTATTGGTTTGTAAACTAGCATCACTGTAACCACTTGCACCCTATTAGGGTTACCCCCTCAGGAGAATCTACCAAGATCTATACCTGGTTAGTATTCATTGAATCCATTTCGTATCTCATGGCCTCGAGCCATTTCTCAGAATCTGGACTAGTAATTTCTTGATTTTAGGCTGTTGGTTCATCATGATCAATAAACATAACATCTCCATGTTCTGTTACGAAAATCTGATTTTTTTGGGTGAGCTAGGAACTTTACTAGACCCACGCAATTCTTATGTTTCTGGAACTGGCTCCACAATAGCTTGTGTAGCTCTTTCCAATTCCACCTGGTCACTTGTGCCAGGAACTTCACCAAGCTCCAAAACTTCATTAAGTTCCACGTGGCTCCCACTTGTTTCCCATAAAGACACTGTTTCTCTAGAAAAAAACTCTCTTTTGAGCGACAAACACATTGTTCTCGTTAGGAATGTAGAAGTAGTACCCTTTAGTTTCCTTAGGATACCCCACGAAAATGCACTTGACCGACTTTGGGCTTAGCTTGTCCAAAGATAGACATTTCACAAACGCCTCACGACCCCAAATCTTTAAGAAAGACATGCTAACACGTTTCCCAGTCCATATCTGATATGGTGTTGTTTCAACAGAATTAGATGGAACTCTGTTTACTGTTAAAGTTGTTTCTTCTAAATCAAGTCCCCAAAAGGAGTTTGGAAGGCTCGCGTGACTCATCATTGATCGAATCATATCTAATAGACTTCAATTTCTCCTTTTGGATACACCATTCAATTGAGGAGTAGCCGGTCGACAAAGTTGTGAAACAATTCCACAACTTTTTAGATAGTAACGAAATTCTCGGCTTAAGCATTCCCCACCTCGATCGGATCGAAGCATCTTAATACTTTTGTCAAGATGGTTTTCTACTTCATTCTTATACTATTTGAACTTTTCAAAGGCCTCAGACTAGTATTTCATAAGAAATACGTATCCAAAAAGACTGAAATTGTCACTAAAAGTAATGATATATAGATAACCACCTCTTTCTTGGATGAATTAATAGCCACTTTGGTCATCAACATTTTTTCGCCTAGCCACTTTGGTAAAAAATCAACTTTTTTAACTATTTTCATCACTAATGTAATTACGGACTGCCATTTTGGTCATTCTGTCACCAACAACAGCCTTCAGACTCCTGTCTCTACTGGTATCCACACAACAACCTCTGAGATTGTTACTCCGCGTCTCAGATGCTAGTCCAAAGAACTCCGAATTTAAGAAACACTTTTTCCCGAAATCCACAAAGTATAGGAAACTTAGGAAAACCGGAAATCAAAGAGATAAAAAATCGTATTTTCTTCTCTTTTGATTGTTCTTGAGAATGTGTCAAAATCAAGAAGAAAATTTTCAAATTTTTGCTTCTATATTTTCGGCTAGAGAGTAGAGAGAAAGGAGAGAGTTTTTCATTAACTTATCAAATTGGAGAATGATGAACATTTCATCATCATGTGGTGTTAGTGGAATCACCCACTAACTCCACATCCCCACTTTTCTCTCCCACTACTCCCTTACACATACACACTTTTGACTTGGTCCAGCTGGTCTATTTGATCGGAGAAAAGGTTCTCGATCGACAGGAGTGAAAAACCGATTCGGTCAACCCGAGACAGCTCTCGGTCGACCCGGTCTATCCTACGGGTCCAGTTTTGCTGAATCCAATCGAACGCCCAATCCAATTGAGCATGCCCCATCTAATTGAGCACATATATCAATACCCCATCTAATTGAGCACCTATATCAATACCCCATTTAATGGATTGGATAGATACAAATAAAAGCTCTAATTCAATACCGAGAATAGAAGAATGTGTATTTGAACCTAAAGAATGTGTATTTGAACCTAAAGAATGAAGTATTTGAACCTAAAGAATGAAGTATTTGAACCTAAAGAATGTGTATTTGAAGCTCTTGAAAGTGTTTGAATGCTTGTATAAAATGTGTAATACAAAGGCCCTCTTGTGGCTTGGTTAACTATGAAAAATCAGCCATAAAGGCTTTATATAGAGGTCCAAAATAGCAAGCAAATCGAGTAACAACGATTATATTTTTTCCTTGACAGGAATACTCCGTCGACCGAACTAGAGATAGGTCGTTCGGGATGCTTCCAAATCAGATTAACAAGGCTACTTGACACATCTCAGTCGACTACAAAGGGTAGTCCGGTCGTCCAGAGCATAGGCTCGGTCGACCAACCTAAATCAAGGTCGTCCAGGGAATATAGCCATTGGAGTCTTGGAACATTCAAAATTGAGTAAAGACAAAAACACACTTCGGTTGACCGGGCAACACATGTCGGATAACCGAACTTCATCAGGTCGCCCGAGGCCAATGCCAGGTCGACCGGACTTCAACCCAAAAGTTGTTTTTCCACTTGGTCACATTTCTAATGTTCTCAAATTCATGCTTAACTATTTTTAAATTCTTTTAAAATATTTTTAAGATCTTAGGCATAAACCACACTAACATATGTTTTCAAAAAAGTTTTCAAAGATTAAATCAAAGTAAATATGATGGTTTTGAAAACATGCAAGAGCTTGACATACTTAAATCTAGTATTATCAAAATAAGTTTTAACCTTAAGAGGGGGTGATTTAGGTTCTAAAACGTTTTTGTTTTTCTAAACTTCTTTGCCTAAATGATCACCTTAACAACAAGTATGTTGATTAAGAATATAAGGTAAGTTAATTAATATGGAAACTTAGATGACCTATATAAAACACATAGGAAAACAAGACTTATGAATATGATCAAGGAGTGTCCTATATGCAAAGCTTGTAAGTTTGAACACTATAAGTCATATGATCAAAGCAAAAGTAGAGATAAGCCAAGCATTGAAGCATGTGTTAGTTTAACAACACTTAAACAAATAAGTTCATGTAATCATGTAAACAAGATAAAGCAATTCATGAACTATAAAGTAAAGATGTAAGGGATGGAGACAACTAACACAAGGATTTATAGTGGTTCGATCACAAAGATCTACATCCACTACCTTAGAACACACCTAAGGATTTCAACAATTCAGTAATGAAGTTCCCTTCACAACAAATGCAAGGTGGGATCAACCTTTTACAATTTCCTCACCAATGAGGACTTTTGCTTCACAAAGAAGACTCCACTCACAAAAAGTGTTTTTCTAGTTTATAAATAATTAAGCTCACAAAGAGCCAATCTCACAAACGAGATACACTTGCCTCACAAAGAGCCTCACTTTCCTCACAAGGAGGACTTACCTCACAAAGAGATTTCCTAACTCACTAAGAGCTAGTTCTCACAAAGATAAAGGGTAACTAGCCTGTTACAAAGGAGAATTGTACAATTAAGCTCACTTACAACAAATCCCTTTTGGAATGGATATACAAATTAAGCTCTAATCAAATTTGACAATAGAAGAGAATAGATATGTTTAACTTACAAGAAGCTAACTTACCATTTTCATCAATATCGATGTGAGTGATAATGATCCTATCATTAAGAACATGCTCACCCAAACATTAGTACTACCATGGTTTTTTATCATCAAAATAAGATTGATCACATTGGCCCTTAGGGCTCACACTCTTCCCATTTTTTATGATGACAAAACATTGATGCAAATGAGAATAATATAATCCAAAGGATAAAGCAATGGAGCACAACATAACCATGCATGGGATAAAGATGTATAGGATCTAGGCAAGTAGATATTTTTCGAAAAAATATTCTACTCCCCCTATTTTAAAGAATCCCTTATCTCACCCATTTTGCAAAGTTCTTAAGCTTTCTCCTTATGTAAAAACACTTTTCTTGGCACATTTGCAAAGCTACCTTTTCTCCCCCTTTTTGTCAAAATAAAAGGGTTCATCAGAGCGCCAATAAGAAAATCATTTTCTCCTCCTTTTTTAAAAAAAAATATATATATATCCAAAGGATAAAAAAGGAACTCATATAGGAGAGATCAATTTTAAAACATGGAGAAGCTTGTTGGTAAAATAGATTGATGAAAGATAAACAAAAAAATAGCATATCTAAAGATCAAAAGAAATTTAAAGAAGGAATAAAAAATTAAAGCTATAAGTAAGCACATCATGTGTAAAAGGCCATTGAAAATGAAATGTTTTTTGCCAAGAGAAAGGATCTTTTGAATAGGTTTAAGTTTGGTTGATTTAAAAAATAAGCGAGTCGATAATGACATCTAAAATCAAAGATTGTCGTATGGCTAAAATATGAATATACAATCCAATAAAAAAATCTACGAAGATAAAGGATTAAAACATTATAGCACAATCTCCCCGCTTACCAAAAAAATGCTAGCTATTTTTAGACGAAAACAATTTTGAAAATCATAGCTAACAAAGTAAAAATGTATGTGATACCATGAATAGGAAATGTGAGCACATGTATGACACACTAAAAGTGTTGGAGTTTAAATTTGATATAGGTGCTCAATTAGATTGGGCGTTCGATTGGATTGGGAAAAACCGGACCCCGGTCGACCGAGAACCATTTCTCCTGTCAATAGAACCAGTTAGACCAGGTCAAAACTGGCACATGTCTTGTGTGGGAGTGTGTGTATGTTAAGGGGGTAGTGGGAGAGAAAAGTGCGTGTCTGGAGTTAGTGGTTGGTTCCATTAACACCACTTGATGAAATGTTCATCACAACACACAATTCTCTCCTACCATTCCATTCCTACTCTAGCCTAAATTAAGAGAAGAATAGTCTCTAAAATTTTATTCGCTAGAACATACTCTCAAGAAAAACACAAGAGAAAGAAAATTTGTTTTCTTGTCTCTAGTCTTCTGGTTTGATATTTCAGTTACTATATCAACGAAGCTCTAGAAGATCGTCTTCAACGTTCGTAGCACTCGTGACTAGCATCAGAGGCACAACGAACAAGTTCAAAGTTGATCGTGTGGATACCGGTAGAGACGGGAGTCTGAAGGCTGTCGTTGGTGGTTCAAAGTAGCAGAATCCGAGCAATATCGATTAGATTGATAAAGATATAATTCCTATCACAAGGTACTCCATCTCTCTCGTGAATAGATCCTATAAATGAACGGAATCCAGTTTATTTCCGCTGCATTTATGTGGGGATTCCGAATTTTTTCTTTCAGTGAATAGATTATCTAAGGTGCACCTTTGTGGGGTATCCTAAGGAAACTAAAGGGTACTACTTCTACATTCCTAACTAGAACAAAGTGTTTGTTGCTCAAAAGAGTGTTTTTCTGGAGAAACAATTTTTCTTTCTAGGAAAACAAGTGGGAGCCACATGAAACTTAATGAAGTTCCGGAACTTGGTGAAATTCCGAGGGAACTTGATGAAGTTCCAGGCACAAGTGACCAGGTGGAATTGGAACAAGCTACAAAAGTGGTTGTGGAGCCAGTTCCGGAAACACAAGATTTGCGTAGGTCTAGTAGAGTTCGTAGATCACCAGAAAAATCTGGATTTTTGCATAACAAAACATGGAGATGTTATGCTTATTGATCACGATGAGCCTACAACCGAGAAACAAGCTTCTAGAAGCTGGAATCGACGTTTTGACGAAGACATACATGAGTTCGGTTTTATAAAAAATGTTAATGAACCTTTTGTGTACAAAATGTTTAGTGGAAACTCGGTAGTATTCCTAGTTTTGTATGTAGATGACATAGTACTTATAGGGAATGACATTCTAACCTTGGAATCTACAAAGGTTTGGTTGGGGTAATGTTTCTCTATAAAGGACTTAGGTGAAGCAAGCTTCGTCTTGGGAGTCAAGCTATATAGAGATAGATCACGTAGACTTCTTGACCTAAGTTAGAGTACATATATAGACAGTACTAAATCGTTTAAGCATGCAAGAGTCCAAAAAGGGCCTTTGTCCGATATCACTTGGTACTGTTCTTTCAAGACAACAATGTGCTAAGACACTAGATGAGAAAGAACACATGAGTGAGATTCCATATGCTTCGACTATTGGATCCATCATCTATGCGATGTTGTGCACTCGCCCAGATGTCTCGTATGCTTTGAGTATAACGAGAAGATACCAGTCAACATACGATGAACATCATTTGATATTTGTCAAGAGTATCCGGAAGTACTTACGAATGGCTAAGGTTACGTTCTTAATCTATGGCGGGGAAGACGAGCTTATCGTAAGTGGTTACACTGATGCTAGTTTCCAAACTGATAGATATGACTTTAGATCGCACTATGGTTATTTATTGCAGTTTCTACAACTAAAGCCGAGTATATAGCTGCATTAGATGTTGCTAAGGAGATTTGGATCCAAAAGTTTATTATTGGACTTGGTGTGGTATACCTAGCATTTTGAATGTGATAGATTTCCATTGTGAATGGAGCCATATATCAATCAAAGGAACCACGATCTCATCAAAGGTCCAAACATATACTGTGACGGTACACCTAATCCATGAGATTATTGATAGAGGAGATGTGAAGATTTGTAAAGTACACACGGACGATAACATTGTCGACCCACTGACGAAGCCGCGACACAACAATAACATGATTGTCATACTTGTAGCATGGGTATTAGATACAAAGAGAACTGGTCTTAGAGATAGTTCTTATGTACATTATACACTAAAAGCTAAAGTTGTTGTCTTTAGTGTAAGTGGGAGACTGTTGTATTTTCCTTCATTTGATGAAATATTAAAGGCATAGATTCCCTTATTAGTGTTTTCATTACGGCTGTGCAAATGTAACAAAACATAATAACGTCCTTAGCTAGTTATGTAGTTGTTACATTGAACTATTCTAAAATGTCCTTAGTCAATCATTATTGTGGAATTTTGAGGACAACAATAATGTGTGGAGACTAGTATGTGTTGTGATTAAATATGGTGATATTAAGTCAAACACACGAGTATTTGATATTGGACTGACCCGCTTATAAGAACATTTAATGGATTGTTGTATAAATGTCAACAGTGTTCTTATAATGATTTTGTTTGTATCTGAATCCTTAGACATGACATCACACAAGATTTCCTACTTGGCAAATGGTATACTTTGATGGTGTCAAACACCGTCTGTAACTAGATGGGATACAAAAGCATTTGTTGGGTGTATTTATGAACCATGTGTAGGATGAGGTGTGATAGATTGAGGATTTGTCCCTCTTATACAACAAGAGTGATATCTTAGGCCCCTTAATGGAATGAGACTAATTCATGGCCATAAACAAGTGAATTAATATGAGATATTAATGTCATTTAATTAGTCTACTCGGGAATCAAGAAACTGATTGATTGAACTATACAAGTGTGACATTCTCCATGACTTATGTTCAATCTAGATATCAAGGACAAAGGGATTAATACAAAAGATCATATTTGTGATTACTTGAATCACTGGACTATTTGTGTATCGGGTGTAATGATGTGTTGCTAGATACCTCTCTTTACGGTTGACAATTATTGCCACAGCCAACATATCAAATACCTAAAGGGTCGCATGCTATAATCAACTCGCACCTCATTGTACTTTAGTTCTTTTACCTCGCTCCTGTTGGAGATACGAGGTTTAATAACGTTAGACCGACAAGGCTTCCCAGTGATTAGGAGCTTCTGATCGGTTTTCTTTTGTAAATTAGGGTTTCCCAGTTTTATTAATAAATCCTTCTGGTTTAAAAAAAAAAAAACTAGATTTGGCTGGTTGGAGTTTACATTTGATGAAGGTGCTCAATTAGCTTGGGCAAGCTCAATTGGATTAGAAGTTCGATTGGGTTGGGAAAAATCGGACATGGTTGACCGAGAGCTGTCTTGGGTCGACCGAAATGGTTTGTCACTCCGGTTTGCCGAGAACCATTTCTCCGGTCAACCGAACTAGTTGGACCATGTCAAAATCGCACGTCTTGTTTAAGAGAGTGTGTATGTTAATGGGGGAGTGGGGAGAGAAAAGTGTGTGTGTGGAGTTTGTGGGTGGTTCCACTAACACCACTTGATGAAATGTTCATCAAAACACACAATTCTCTCCTACCATTCCATTCCTACTCTAGCCGAAATTAAGAGAAGAATAGTCTATGAAATTTTACTCTCTAGAACACACTCTTAAGAACAAAATAAGAGAAAGAAAAACTATTTTCTTGTCTCTTATTTTCCGGTTTGATAGTTCACTTACTATATCAATGAAGCTCTAGAAGATCATCTTCAACGTTCATAGCACTCGTGACTAGCATCAAAGGCACAACGAACAAGTTCAAAGTTGATCGTGTGGATACCAGTAGAGAGGGAGTCCGAAGGCTGCCATTGGTGGTTGAAAGAAGCAGAATCCGAGCAATATCAATTAGATCTATAAAGGTATAATTCCTATCACAAGGTACTAGTTCTTTCTCATGAATAAATCCTCTAAAGGAACGGAATCCCAGTTTATTTTTGCTGCTTTTATGTGGGGTTTCCGAATTTTTTCTTTCAGAAAGAAATAGAGGAAGTGTAAGATAACACTTTAAAGCACATTCCTCTACAAGTGAGTGATTAGCTAAAGGAGTATAAAACCTCTTAAGCATGGCTAACCAAGAACTATATTTTTTTGTTGAAAAAATGACCTTTTATTAATGGATAGCCAATCGGCCCAAGATTACAAATAGAGAGTCGAGGGCATCATATGTACCCGGCCCGCTTTTTGCAATAAATCGGAACTAGCCATTACATATTCACCCGCCTAAGGTAGGGGTTCTAATTTTGTCTAAATGACATAGGCCACGGATGAACAGGGTAGAAGCCGAAAATCTCTATAAATATTTGTTCTTTGTAAATCCCACGCCTCATTCGCCAAACTGTCTGCTACCTTATTCGCTTCTCTATAAATGTGATGCACCGAGCTAGAATTTAGTCGTCGCAAATGCTGCTGAAATAAGGTATGCAATCTCCATATTGAAATTTTCCAAGATCGTATGGAGTGACTTAAGAATTTGGAATCCATCTGTACCAATACATGAGTAAATCCCATTTCCATTGCTAATTTAACGCCCATGACCATAGCCTCAATTTTGGTTATGGAATAAGTAACCTGAAAACCCAAAAAACATGAGAAAACAACAATAAAGTCCCCATCAGAGTATCTTAGAATCCCACATGAGCCAGCAAGTCCCGGGTTGTCTCTCGAAGCACCGTCCACGTTCTGTATGATTGGTGCTTCTTTACCTATCCAACAGATGGATTGCATACGGCATCTCCCCCCAAACTCAAAGCATCTGAATGTGATCCAAGATAAAGTTCCAAAAGTCCAGAATATTTGAGGATAGGTCACATGAAAAATTCATATTCCTTAAACAATCTACGACCGTTAGACCGAGGCCCATCAAACACAAACTGACACCATGCTCTCCACAATACCCAACAGACACTTACAAAAATAATTGTGAAAACCTCATGCCATTGAACCTTCCCCCTCCACCACAAAAGCTTGAAAAGAGAAGCATGAGAATCATACCTTAATTCGCTCCAATCAATGCCGATCGAGCCACAAACATGGTGCCAAAGGGTCAGAGCCACTGTACAACTAAGGAAGATGTGTGAGAATAAATCGTCTCCCCCTCCACAATGACAGTGTGATGCAAGGGATACCCCCTCACCATCGTTGACGAACCTCATCCAAAGCAATAAATAGATTAAGAAGATGCCACAAAAGAGTTTCAAGGCCAGCGGCAAAAGGGAAGACCATATGTGACGTTGTGAGAGCTGCGAAACACCATTTGGTTGTAACAATTTCAGCACTGTGGTGATAGTGAAGTTTCCCTTTGGTTTGAGTTTCCAAATGTGAATGTTCGACCCTGAACTAATAGCAACTGGTGGGAGAAGCCGAGACAGGTGCATAGGCAATGAAAGCCGCGACTCCACCTTCAAGACATCTATACCGAGATGATCCGAGATAAGTGATGAATCAGCCACGGTCCCCGTAATATTCTTCAAGCAACCTGATAGAGTAAAGTCTTCATGCCAGAAAGTAGACATACCATTTTAGGATGAGTAATCCGATTTGTTCCTCCACCGAAAGGTGGGCCTTCAATAATCTTTTCCATATCATAAAATCAAAAGTAGTCGACGGAACCACTGAGAGATACAGATGGTGCGAACATTACTTTCCATACAAAAAATCCCGCCATAAAGAATTTGAGATCCTAAAAGGCCACCAAAGCTTTTTAAAAAAAGGCATGTGATATGATTCCAACTAAAATAACCCCAAACCATTCTAAGAAATATCCCGACATACTCGATGCCAAGACATCCAGTGCCTATTTTTACCAAATTTTGATTTTCCCCATAGAAAATTAGAGAAAAGTCGCTCTATATGCCGCAAAACCTTTTTTTACGGATTCGAGGCTGCAAGAATATGAAGAGCCATTAAGGATAACACATGACGAATAAGAATCATGCATTTTCCCATCCCTAACAATTTTCCCTGCCACCCCTCAATTCTAGCCGAGATTTTATCCATAATTGAAGAGAAATATACCACTTTGGAGCACCCGCAAACATAGGGCAGCCAAGATACACAAAAGGAAGACTCCCATGTGTGAAGCATGTGACTCTTTGGATCATCTCAATCTGCCAAGGTTGTGTTCTACTAGAAACATAGGATGCTCCAGTCATTAACCCACTGCCCCGATGCCGCCTCATACTGTCTGATAAATGCCATGAAAGCTTGAAGACCCCAATTTCCTCCATTGACAAAAATTACCACGTCATCTGCATAGGCTAAATGAGACACCCGAACAGACGATCTAGGAACAATAAAAAGACTTATACTTCCCAAACCTAACAATAGGTCTAGCTCTCGGGATAGTACCTCCATGCAAGGATGAAGAGAATAGGCGAAATACTGTTTCGGCTGAGAGATGATTATATAGGGTGTGAGAGTTTGTTCCCATAACCATTTCTCACGTCCTACACCTCTCTCAGCAGAGGGAGTCTTTAACCCCCACGTCCTCTAGACTTCTGCTGGTAGTGGTAGTCTTTATTGGATAATAACTCCCACATAATTCCAACTATAACCAAATACCAAAAATGCCCTTCCTTAATCCCTGATTCGAATAATAACATCTTATTATTATCAGAGAAATAAATGTCATATACAATGAGCCTAGACACATTCTAGATTCATTGAATCTGGACATGAAGCTCGTTAACTCGTCTATGCGTGTGACCCTGTAGGTTCATATCACAATGGCAATGAAAACATACCTAGTAGTAGTATGTGTTCATAAATCACAAGCGGCCCCTAGCAGGACATTGTGACTACCCAAAGTGAATGAATTTACAGTGGAACCTAATATCAATCCACTATTTAATCCCTGTCTCGCGATATCCTAATTAAGCATAAGGCATGGTAGTCGTCACCCTTATTAAGCTTAATTATATTTATGCACGATCTCCTGGTAGACTGTTCCAACAAATAGTATCTGATAACCACTTTATCAAATACGTTTGAGCACGGCCATGCATTTAGACAGTCTTTCCCTATTAAGAGGGCCCATGGATATCTCTCTCTAATAAGAGAGGGACAAATTCCTTACAATGCCTCTCACATTCAAGTCATGATAGACACTACATCCGATCATCAGTCGTATTGATTACTCGATTAAAAGCAACGTACGACTGAGTCAAAACGTGGCTCCATTCATGCTAGAATCAATGGAGACATAAGGTCTAAGGATATTGAGGAAGTAATACTTATGACTAAGGACCATGAAGTATTACTTCTCTAACGGATCACGTCCAATACAATGTATCCATATATATTGCATCTATGATATGATTTGTATTCGTTACACGTGACCAGTAAAACATGATCATCAATCATCCATCATACTAGTTTTATTTCATTGTAAATAAGCATTACATAAAACTAGGGACAACTAGAATAGTAATTACATAAGCTAATGAGTTTTACTATCAAATCACACATTTGATAATCAAAAGCAAAATTAACTATTCAAATACATGCTCAAAAGATATAAAACGTACAACATGTGCTAATGGTCCTAGGGCACTACTACCAATCTCCCACTTGCCCTAGGTCCAATCATACATGATCCTCAATCCCATTGACCTAGTATGACTCTCATGTTTAGGCTGTGGGAGTGGCTTGGTCAATGGATCTGCAATGTTGTCGTCTATATGAACTTTGCAAATACTAACATCTCCTCTGTCGATGATCTCTCTAATCAGATGGAAACGCCTGAGAATGTGTTTGGATCGTTGTTTAGATCTAGATTCCTTAGCTTGTGAAATGGCAGCAGTACTATCACAATAGAGGTCCATTGGGATCACAATGCTAGGGACGACACCTAATTCATCAACAAACTTCCTGATCCAAACAGCTTCTTTAGCTGCTTCAGAGGCAGCTAGATACTCAGCTTCTGTTGTAGAGTCGGGCACGGTTTCTTGCTTTAAAAGTGTGTACATTACCATCCATGTCGGTTTTCTTTTTGAAACACCATTTGTTATCAATGACCTTACACCCTTCGGGTGGGTCAACCAAAGTCCACACTTGGTTATCGTACATGGATTACATCTCAGAATTCATAGCTTCTAGCCACTTATCTGACTCAGAACTACGAATTGCCTCTTTGTAGGTAGTGGGTTCATCTTGATCAATCAGCTCAACCTGATGATCATCTGTCACGAGAAATCCATATCTCTCAGGTTGTTGATGTACCCGATTCGACCTCCTTGGGCCTTGTGCCAAAGATTGAAGCTCAGGATTAGCACGTGAGCTTGCTTGAAGTTACAAATTTGGTTCTGATGTTGTTTGGGGATCTTGAATTTCCTCAAGATGGATCTTACTCCCACAATCCTCTTTGGAAATAAATTCCCTTTCAAGGAATAAACCATTACGAGCAACAAACACTTTGTTCTCTGATGGAAGATAGAAGTAATATCCTTTAGTTTCTTTAGGATATCCCACAAATAAACACTTGTCAGATTTAGGGGCGAGTTTATTAGATAACAAGCGTTTTACATACACCTCGCATCCCCAAATTTTGAGAAATGACAAACTAGGTCGTTTCCCAGTCCATATCTCATATGGAGTTTTCTGAACCGCTTTAGAAGGAACTCCATTTAATATAAATGCAGCAGTTTCTAGGGCGTAGCCCCAAAAGGAAATTGGAAGACTTGTTTGACTCATCATAGATCGAACAATATCTAATAAGGTGCGATTCCTCCGTTCTGACAGGCCATTCCATTGTGGTGTGCCAGGGGGAGTTAGTTGTGAAACAATTCCACAACCTCTACGATGTTCGTCAAACTCTTAGTTAAGGTATTCGCCACCTCGATCTGATCGAAGTATCTTAATACTTTTACCAAGTTGATTTTGTACTTCATTTTGAAATTCTTTGAATCTTCCAAAAGATTCTGATTTATGTTTCATTAGATCGACGTAGCCATATCTACTGAAATCATCTGTGAATGTAATGAAGTATTGGCACCCTCCTCTAGCACTTGTGTTTATTAGTCCACAAACATCTGTATGTATGAGGCCCAACAAATCAGAAGCTCTCTCACTTTGTCCAGTAAAGGGAGCTTTAGTCATTTTGTCTAACAAGCATGAATCATAAGTCTCATAAGACCCTATGTCAAATGATGTCAAAATTCCATATTTATGGAGTTTTGATATGCGTTTCTTATTTATGTGGTCCAAACGACAGTGCCAAAAGTAGGTTTGGTTTAAGTCATTGGATTTAAACATCTTGGTATTAATGTTATAGATGGGCCTTTTAATGGATTCATCGAGGTTTAGAATATAAAGCCCATTCATCAAAGAGGCATCTACATAGAAGGTACAGTCTTTATGAACGGTGCAAATTTTATTCAGAATATTTAATTCAAAACCTTCAATATCCAAACAAGAAACTGAAATAATATTCATACTCAAAGTTGGAACATAAAGACAATTATTCAGTTCTATAATAAGGCCACTTGGCAAAACTAAATTAAATGTCCCGGTAGCTACAGCAACAACTCTTGCTCCGTTCGCTACTCTCAGGTCCACTTCTCCTTTTGCCAGTGATCTACTCTTTTTGAACCCCTGCACATTTGTACAAATATGAGATCCACAACCGGTATCTAATACCCACGAAGTAGGAGCAGATGTGTTAATTTCAATAACATAAATGCCTGGAGAGACAGTAAAACTGGCTTTTCCCTTTTTCTTCTCTTCCAAATAGAGCTTGCAGTTCCGTTTCCAATGACCTGGTTCATTGCAATAGAAGCAAACTCCTTCCTTTGGTGCCTTGGCTTTTGGCTTGGGCTTGGGCTTGTCATTGCCTTTGCATTTCTTGGCCATAGGCTTTCCCTTTCCTTTCTTGTTGAAATTCCCCTTTTGAACCATTAAGACTTCAGGGGTCTTCTTAATGTTCAGTTCAGTCTGCTTGAGCATCCCGTGTATTTCATGTATGGTCTTCTCCATGGCATGCATGTTGAAGTTCATAACAAATTGGTCATACTCCGGTGGGCGTGAGCCCAAGATCATATATGTGGCCATGTCATGACCTACGGGAGCCCCAAGTTTCTCAAGTTGGTCAAAATAGCCCTTCATCTTGCATTTAAGCAGTATTCCCTATCGAGGGGCTCACGGATATCTCTCTCCAATAAGAGAGGGACAAATCCATTACAATGCCTCTCAGATTCAAGCCATGATGAGATACTACATCATATCATCAGTCCTATTAATTACTTGATTAAAAGTAACATTCAACTGAGTCAAAACGTAGCTCCATTCATGCTAGAAACGATGGAGACATAAGGTCTAAGGATACCAAATAGTATTGAGGAAGTAATGCTTATGACTAAAAGAGCCATTAAGTATTACTTCTCTTTCGAATCACGTCCAATACAATATATCCCCAATATGTATCTATGATTTCATTTGTATCCATTGCACATGATCAGAAAAACATGATCATCAATCAAATATCATGCTAGTTTTATTTCTTGTATATAACATAACATAAAACTAGGGACGAAAAAAATAGTAATTATATAAGGTAATAAGTTTTACTATTAAATCACATATTTGATGTTCAAAAGCAAAATTAACTATTCAAATAATGCTCAAAATATAAAACGTGCAACATATGCTCATGGTCCTAGGGCACTACTAACAATCTCCCACTTTCCTTAGGTCCAATCATATATAATCCTCAATCCCATTGACCTAGTATGACTCTCATGTTTAGGTTGCGGGAGTGGCTTGGTCAATGGATTTGCAATGTTGTCGTCTGTATGAACTTTGTAAATTTTAACGTCTCTTCTATGAATGATCTATCTAATCAGATGGATACGCTTGAGAATGTGTTTGGATCGTTGGTGAGATCTAGGTTCATTAGCTTATGAAATGCCACCAGTATTATCACAATAAAGGTCTGCTGGGTTCACAATGCTAGGGATGACACCAAATCCATAAATGTAAAACAACTTCTTTAGCTGCATTAGAGGCAGCCACATACTAAGCTTCTGTTGTAGAGTCGGCCACAATTTCTTGCTTTGAGCTCTTTCAGCTTACAACACCTCCATTCAAACAAAACACAAAATGAGATTGCGATCTAAAGTCATCTACGTTGGTTTGGAAGCTTGCGTCTGTGGAACCATTTACAACCAGACTTCATTCATGAGTCCGTAAACTAAGAACATATTTTTAGTCCTTCTCAAGTACTTAAGAATGCTCTTGATTGTAGTCTAATGTGACTCTCCAAGGTCAGATTGAAATCTACTTGTCATACTTAATGCAAAAGAGACATCCTGGTGAGTGCATAACTTAACATAGATAATAGACCTAATGGCTGAGGCATATGGGATCTTACCCATGCACTATTGGTCTTCCATTGTGGAAGGTCCTTGAGTTCTGCTGAGTTTCATGTCATGTGACAAGGGCAAGAATCCCCTTTTGGAATCTTGCAAACTGAATCGTTTTAGTACCGTGAATGTATCCACTCTGGCTTAGGCCTAAGTCTTTCATGGTAAAGCATTTCCCCAACCAAGCTTTTACACTCATGATCACTATCTGAAGTTGAATTTTAAAATTGTACCTCATTACTCAAAGAGTTTGGACTTTGGATTTCAATTTGATCTTCATCATCAATAAGTCCAATGAGGCAATTAGTGTGATCTTGTCATTTTCATTATGTCCCTTGTAGAGTCATCTTTGGTGGATGAGATTTCATTCCTTCAGGAACTCTCTACAATCTTGTAGTCCCTGGTATGTAACTATTTTCCTGGAGTCCTAACTCATTTTTGTTGTTCCTTGTCATATCTTTATTGGTGAGCTTTAGATCTTTTGGAACCTACATGGGAAATTTGAGAATTGCTAGGCACTTCTTGAGAAGGTCTTCATTGTTAATATAATTTCTCAAGTGGCAAGTGTGTGAACAAGGAACAACCATATTAAAGTTAAAACAACAGGCATGATTCTTAGATAAGCTAGGCATGTAAGCGAAAGAATCAAACAAGTTGAGTATATAGCACCTCATAGATAACTTAGTGAAGGACACATGTAACATGTAAAGATCATGCTTTAAGTCATCTCTATTGATATGTCCAACAAGAGCGTGAGACGCAACATCAACAATAGCACAAACATATTCATCAAAATCACTTTTCAATTTATAGATATCATAGAGTAAAGTACTTTGACAAAGTGAAGCTGATTCTTTTTCTTTCTTACCAAGTGAAGAGGAGTATGGATTGACATTTTGGCCTTTGTAATCACTTGAAGCTTTCCTCTTTGTCTTTAAGAAACTTGTCTCTTCTATGTGGATGGTGTTTGAGCTTTGAGAAAACCAAGTGCTAAAGAGTTTTTTTTATTTTCTTCTTTTGACATGTCTCCTTTCAAATTCTTCATTCCTCATGGAATGATCAAGTCCAATGCCACTTCTTTTTTCATATTTGTCTTTGAAGCTTAGTGGAAAATTCTTTCTGTTCCTTGAACAAGATGTTTGATCTTCATTGTCTCCATCATAATTTAAATCTTCATTCGACCATCTCTTCTTCAAGTTTCTCATCTTGTGAGACTCTAGATTTGTGTCATCTTTAAAATCCATTGAAGAATGACATTTGGTGTCTCCTTTATCACACTCTTTGAATATCTCATGATTTGCTTGAGATGTGATTGAGAGTTCTTCAACACCTTCACACGGCTGAGTCCCCAAACCTTGAAGTCCCACATTTGGCTCTTGCACTTCAACTTTGCCTTCATAAGATGCTTTAAGCATATTCCACATTGAGTAGGCATCTTTGAAGGGATTCATGGGCGGAAACTCGTTCCAAACACCCATGAGTCCTCTCCTGAAGGATCCGCTCATACAAAATGAATCGAAAGAAAACAAGAAAAGACTTACGTTTTTTGTTTCAAGAATCTAATTCTTGAATGGAAGATGCTGTTTCTTCGATGCGTTATTGCCACCAACGAAATTCCCTTTGAGGAATGTCCCTCTACCGGTATTCACGCGACGAAATGAATAGTGATTGCTAGCTCTTCGTTTTTCCAAGTTTTGGGAATAAGAGAGAAAAGGGAGAGGCAGAATAGAAAATGATTTTTCTAAGTCTTTTTAGTATTTCGGCTGAAAGCATTAAGTTATCTAGGGTTTCGGCCAAGAGATCATTAAGCAATGGGAGTCTTTAACTCCCACGTCCTCTAGACTTCTGCTGGTAGTGGAGTCTTTATCGGATAATAACTCCCACGTAATCCAGCTATAACCAAATACCGAAAATACCCCTTATCTCTAATTTGAATAATAACGCTTTATTATTCCCAGGAAAAATGAATGGCATATACAATGAACCTAGACACATGAAGCTCGTTAGCTCGTCTATGCGTGTGACCATGTAGGTTCATATCACAATGGCAATGAAAACACACTTAGTAGTAGTGTGAGTTCATAAATCACAAACGGCCCCTAACAGTACATTGTGACTACCCAAAGTGAATGAATTTACAACGGAACCTAATGTCAATCCACTATTTAATCCCTTTGTCTCGCGATATCCTAATTAAGCATAAGGCATGGTAGTCATCACCCTTATTAAGTTTAATTATATTTTTCTCGATCTCTAGGTAGACTGTTCCAACAAACAATATTTAATAAGCACTTTATTAAATACATTTGAGCACGGCCATGCATTTAAACAATCTTTCCCTATCGAGGGCCCATGGATATCTCTCTCTAATAATAGTGAGGGACAAATTCCTTACAATGCCTCTCACATTCAAGCCATGATAGGACACTACATCCGATCATCAGTCGTATTTATTACTCGATTAAAAGCAACGTACGACTTAGTCAAAACGTGGCTCCACTCATGCTAGAATCATATGGAGACATAAGGTCTAAGGATTCTAAAATAGTATTGAGGAAGTAATACTTATGACTAAGGACCATGAAGTATTACTTCTCTAACGTCCGATACGATATATCTCAATACATTGCATCTATGATATGATTTGTAATCATTACACATGATTAGTAAAACGTAATCATCAATCAAATATCATACTAGTTTTATTTCATTGTAAAATAGATTACATAAAACTAGAGACAACTAGAATAGTAATTATATAAGCAAATGAGTTTTACTATCAAATCACGCATTTGATGTTCATAAGCAAAATTAACTATTCATATGAAATGCTCAAATAGATATAAAACGTACAACATATGCTAATGGCCCTAGGGCACTACTAACAATCTTCACATTCATGAACTTTTTTTAGAGCTTCTTCAATTAATGCACAACAAAGAACATTCATGGCCTTGAAATTGAGTTTCATCTTGGTGGAGTATTTTTCATTGAACTCTCTTATAGATTTGAGCACTTTGACACCTTGTACAATTATTCTTCCCAAAATAATGTGACTTGCGGTCATAGGTACCACATCACATAAAACCGAATCTTTGAAGTTTTCAATACCAAATTCTATCTCAACCTATTTGTCCACTTTAATATCCCCACTATTGTTTAACCATGAAATCTTATATGGCATAGGATGTGCTTTCATAGGTAAATCCAATGCGTTTACCATATCAAACGAACAAACATTAGTGCACCTTCCATTATCAATGATAACTAAACAAGTTCTATCCTTTACTTGCACATAGTGTGAAATAGATTACTTCTATGTTGATGTAAGTCATCTAATGGTTTAGAATGCAGCAAATTCATATTGACCAAAAGAAAATTACCATCATTCTCCGGAAATTCCGCATTGCCCTCGGATTCAATGTCTAAAGGCGGTTGTTCCGAGTCTTCCTCATCACCCCACGATCCATCGTCCAACATGATCATTGCACTTTTATTTGGACAATCCCGGGCAAAGTGACCCTTACCTTTACATTTAAAACATTCCCGATCATGTGTTGTAGGTGCATTAGCTCTCAAATCGGTTAGTTTTGATGTAGTTGGTAACCTTGCTGTCCCACTTGCAACCGTTGCTGTTTTTGCACTTCCCAAACTGCCCTTTACATGATTTGGGGTCAGCAAAACAGTAAAATTGTTTAGGGACTGATTTGGCCGTTTCCAAGGTTGGAAATTTGCCAAATAAGTCCTTGAACCCTTCTCTTTTTGTTGCCTCTCAACCTGTTCAGAAAAATAAACCATATCAATAAGATTAGTAAGGTTAGCACGTTCTACCTTGGGTCTAATTTTGACATTTAGACCAGCCAAGAAACGCGCCAAAGTAGCCTCATTATCTTCCCGGATGTTAGATCTAATCATGGCCATCTCCATCTTTTTGTAGTATTCATCAACGGTCTTTGTCCCTTGCCTCAATCTTTGGAGTATATTATACAAATCACGATTAAAACTTTGAGGTACAAATCGTCGTGTCATGACTGCTTTCATATCCTCCCATGAATCAATTGGTCTTTGACCCGATCTTCTCCGTTCATTGTTCTCATTATCCCACCAAATTGATGCATAATCTCCAAACTCCATGGCTGCCAATTTAACCTTTTTCTCCTCCGAATAATTATGAACATAAAAAACATGGTTAACTTTTCGTGTCCAATCTAAAAATAATTGAGCATCATTTGTACCTAGGAAATTAGGGATCTTGGTTTTGATAGCACCAAGATTATTATCATACCTTTGATCTTGAACATTTGCTCTCGGATCATACCTTTGGTTGTGAGCATTTGGTCTCGGATCAAACCTTTGATCTTGATGATTTTCTCTCGGCTCAAATCTTTCATCATGAACAAATGGTCTCGGATCATACCTTGGATTTTGCTGATTTGGCCTCGGTTCATAGGCAAAATTGTCCATCATCCTTGGAATAACTCTCGGCTGAAAATCTTTATTGTGCCGAAAGATGTCCCTTGCATTTTGCTCAAAGGATTCTTGAGAATCTTGATCTTCTTGATCATCTTTTACTGCCCCTTTGCCTTTATCCGAATGGTTCTTGATTTCAAGAACCTCCAACAGATCTTTAATTTCATTGATGGATTGCATCAAAGCTTTCATTGTTTGTTGTATTGATTCTTTGAAAATTTGTCACCATCCATGGCACCTTGCTGCGAATTACCTTCATCAATAGACATTATCTATGCAAAGAAAAAATCCCATAAAAAAAACGTTAGTAGAAAAAAAAAATCACACGAATTTTTTTTTTCTCTCTCAAATTTCCACAAATACTTGTCAAGAACTTCCAACTCTAGATGATTTAGGGAAATTGAATTGTTGTGTTGATGGAAGGCTGAAAAAATATGGAAAGAAATCCTATCTTGACCTACACAAAAAGTCCAAGGAAGAAATATAAGAGTATTTTTAACAAAAACAAGAAAAAGATGTGATCATTACGTTTCTTGATTTTTCTTGAAATTGCTTTTTGACGAATTGTTTTTCTTACCTTCTTACCCGAGACTTACCCTTTTCTTGGCCACACAATATCAAGAACTCCGGATTAGGAAGATTTTACCTTGATTGTAGATGTTGATGGCGGCTAATTCAAGAACAAGAGGGAACAAGAGCCAATTCCTTTATACAAAGGAAGTTTGCTTTTGGATTGATTTCTTGTCTAATGTGGGATAACCCGGCAGCCAATTTCTTTACTTCCGGGTGGCTTTTGCGTTGGGTAATGAACCCGTATTGTAGTTAACTCAGCTGCCAATTTCTTTACTTCCGGGTGGCTTTTTCGTTGGGGTCGTAATAATTTTTTTTGTTATCTTTCGGTCTATTTCAAGCGAACAAGAAAAACTTTCAAGAAAAACTTAAAGGGCACACCAAGATAGAGATCAACCTTTTGCTCTGATACCACTTGATGCGAAACCGTGATGTTTTATATCAAGGTTCGGCTTTTTAGCAGATCTTTCTCTATCTCGAAATAGTTTCTATGGGAACATACTCAACACAACTCCAAGCAGGCTAAGTATCAATAAAGGATGAAACACCACAACTAGAGAAACAAGCTAGTTGATACAGTAACTCAAAGAATATGAAGTTCTACCGGAAATTCATAAACAAGTATCTAAGGAATAACCTTAATCAAAATATCAAATATATCAAGTCTAATCTTAAAGGTGGCCGAAATTTCTCTTTAAGTAGAGGAATTTCGGTTCCAACAATAAAACAAGATAAGCGTCCTTGAAGAATTAGGACTCTTGAAAACAAATAAGAGTCCTTGAAGAATTAGGACTCTTGAATAACAACTTTCTATCAAGTAAAACACTTAAACAAGATAATAGGCACATGTTCCTATTATCTTGCGGCTAATCCATAACAAACTAATAAATCTATGAAGAGTCCTAGTTGCATTAGGACTCTTATTAACCAACTAACTAACACATGGACAACATGTCCTTAATTATAGCAAATACTTGCTATTACACGGCTAGAATGGGAAAAAACAATGCTGAAAGTAATTAAAGTCTAGAATAGTCTAGAATAGGCTAGAATAGACTTTAATGTGTAAAAAGACTAAAATGCCCTTTTTAGCCAGTTTACTTGTTTGGGCCGAATTGAATGTCTTTGAGAGTTAGAAGCATGGTTGTCAAAATCGCGAGTTGGATCGTAAAATCGTATGATTTTACGATCCAATGAGTTAAATCGCACACAAAATCGCATCAGAGTTGGATCGTACGATCCGGATCGTAAGATCGTAGGATCGTACGATCCAATACGATCCAACATTGTCTCTTTTCAATTTATTTTTTTTTATTTTTTATTTTTTTAGATTCTGGCCCAATAACATAATAAAAAATTGTTTTAATGTGAGAAATGCCTCTCTACCTTTTTCTTTTGCTTGTGATTTAATTAGTTAGTGAATCATGAAGTCACGAATTAGTGATTTAATCATTTGTTATGGTTTTTTCTGTAAAAAAAATTCTATAATACATTTGATAAAATAAAATCTTACTATTAATAATTGTTATTAGGTGCAAGATTAATAAGAACTAAGGAAAAATAAGATGCCGGGAGCGTCCGGATCGGATAGTGGAAGTGTGGACAATGCTTTTGAAATTTATCACTTGTTAGTTTGTGTTTTAATTTCAACTTTTTAGTTCTATTGGTTTAAATTTATCATAAAATATTATTTTAATAATTTTTTCGGATCTTCCGATCCGTGCTACGATCCTCGTGTTTACGATTTTTGAGACCCCTTCCGTTCCGAGTTAAAATTACGATCTTGACAACCTTGGTTAGAAGTTGAACTTGTACTTCATCTTCTAGATGTAGCTTGGCTTCTTCTTTAGACTTTAACTCTCGGATCAATGTAGATAGTTCTTGTTCTACTTGAATGGTTCTTGATCTAGTCATTGGTCCAATGATGTTTGATAAGGGATGCTTGTAATGAGGTAGCCTTCTAGATGGTCCCACATCAGCTATAGTGGGTAGAAATTCTCTTCCTTGCTCCTGAAATTTTTCTTTGCCCATTTGCTCAATTTATTTCGAATATGGTAGCTTCAGATGACCACCAAGAAGATGTTTTATCAAACACCACATTTCTAGATGTGTAATTGCGCCCGATATTTGGGTTACAGCAAACCCAACCTTTCTTTTGAGGATTAAAGCCGACGAAAATGTATCAAATCACATTTATATCAAACTTGCTCCGTAAATGATCGGGCACAATTATGTTGCAAACGCGTCTGAATACTCTATGATGAGATGCTGATGGTTTCTTCTTCAAGAGTTTCTTGTATGAAGAAATAACCCAAGTCTCGCCTGCGGGAGCTGGTTAGTGATATAAGTAGTTATCTTCATTCATTCAGCCAAAAAACGTGCTTGTACATTCTTGGCATGAATCATACATCTTCAAGCAACCTCATTATGTTTTATGGGGTGTTAGGACATGCCAATTATCGTCGGGTCTTATTCTTCTTCAAAAACTCCGTAAACTTATATGAGGTATATTTACCACCATTATCTGTCCGTAGACTCTATATCCGAAGATCGACCTAATTTTATGAGGCTCTGATACCACTGAAGGGATTTATGGGCAGAAACTCGTTCAAAACAGCCATGAATCCTCCCCCGAAGGATCCGCTCATACCATAGGAATCGGAAAATACGAAAATGACTTACGTTTTCGGTTAAAGATTCTATTTTTCCGGGTGCTTAGCTACAACCACCAAAGTCCTACCTTGCGAAATTACTCCCTACCGGTATCCACACGACGAAACGAGCAACGAGTGCTAGCTCTTCATTTTTCTGAGTTTCGAAATCTAGAGAGAAAATGAGGAAGAAAATATAGAAATCTGATTTCAGGGTATTTTGTTTATTGCGGCTCGAGCAAAGCCTCAACTAGGGTTTCGGCCAAGAAAAGATTATATAGGGTGTGAGAGTTTGTTCCAAGAACAACTCCCACGTCCTATCAACCCCTTCCGGCAGTGGGAGTCTTTAACTCCCACGTCTTGTAAACCTCTACTGGTAGTGGGAGTCTTTATCACATAATAACTCCCACGTAATCCTAGCTATAACGAAATACCGAAAATTCCCCTCCTTAATCTCTAATTCGAATAATAACATTTTATTATTCTCAGAGAAATAAATGTCAGATACAATGAACCTAGACACATTCTAGATTCATTGAATCTGGACATGAAGCTCGTTCACTCATCTATGCGTGTGACCCTGTAGGTTCATATCACAATGGCAATGAAAACACACTTAGTAGTAGTACGTGTTCATAAATCACAAGCGGTCCCTAGCAGGACATTGTGACTACCCATAGCGAATGAATATGCGGTGGAACCTAATATCAATCCCCTATTTAATCCCTTTGTCTCGCGATATCCAAATTAAGAATAAGGCATGGTGGTTGTCACTCTTATATAGCTTAATTGTATTTATGCTCGATCTCCAGGTAGACTGTTCCAACAAACAGTATTTAATAACCACTTTGTTAAATACATTTGAGCACGACCATGCATTTAAACAGTCTTCCCTATCGAGGGGCCCATGGATATCTCTCTCTAATAAGAGAGGGACAAATTCCTTACAATACCTCTCACATTCAAGCCATGATAGGATACTAGATCCTATCACCAGTCGTATTGATTACTCGATTAACAGTAACATCCGACTGAGTCAAAACGTAGCTCCATTCATGCTGGAAACAATGGAGACATAAGGTCTAAGGATTCAAAATAGTATTGAGGAAGTAATACTTATGTCTAAGGACCAT
Source organism: Vinca minor (assembly GCA_026122235.1). Taxonomy (NCBI): domain Eukaryota; kingdom Viridiplantae; phylum Streptophyta; class Magnoliopsida; order Gentianales; family Apocynaceae; genus Vinca; species Vinca minor. The sequence goes on from JAOCZM010000253.1 coordinate 729,388, forward strand.
GAAGTATTACTTGTCTAACGGATCACGTCCGATACAATGTATCCCAATATTGTATCTATGATATCATTTGTATCCATTACACATGATCAGTAAAACGTAATCATACATCATACTAGTTTTATTTCATTGTAAAGAACATTACATAAAACTAGGGGCAGTTAGAATAGTAATTGCATAAGCTAACGAGTTTTACTATCAAATCACACATTTAATGTTCAAAAGCAAAATTAACTATTCAAAGACATGCTTAAAAAGATATAAAATGTACAACATACGCTAATGATCCTAGGGCACTACTAACAATCTCCCACTTGCCCTAGGTCCAATCATACATTTTCCTCAATCCCATTGATCTAGTATGACTCTTATGTTTAGGTTGCAAGAGTGGCTTGGTCAATGGATCTGCAATGTTGTCGTCTGTATGAACTTTGCAAATTTTAACGTCTCCTCTATCAATGATCTCTCTAATTAGATAGAAACGCCTGAGAATGTGTTTAGATCGTTGGTGAGATCTAGGTTCCTTAGCTTGTGAAATGGCACCAGTACTATCACAATAAAGGTCCACTGGGTTCACAATGCTAGGGACGACACCTAATCCATCAAAAAAAAATTCCTGATCCAAACAGCTGCTTCAGAGGCAGCCAAATACTTAGCTTCTATTGTAGAGTTGGCCACGGTTTCTTGCTTTGAGCTCTTTCAGCTCACAACACCTCCACTCAAACAAAACACAAAATCATATTGCGATCTAAAGTTATTTACGTCGGTCTGGAATCTTACGTCTGTGTAACCATTTACAACCAGACTTCATTCCTGACATCCGTAAACCAAGAACATATCTTTAGTCCTTCTCAAATACTTAAGAATGCTCTTGACTGTAGTCCAATATGACTCTCCAGGGTCAGATTGATATCTGCTAGTCATATTTAAATTGAACAAGACATTCGGGCGAGTGCATATCATGGCATACATAATAGACCCAATGGCTGAAGCATATGGGATCTTACTTATGCGCTATTGGTCTTCCTTTGTGAAAGGTCCTTGAGTTCTGCTGAGTTTAATGCTATTTGAAAATCCCTTTTTGGAATCTTGCAAACTGAATCGTTTCAGTAACTTGTCAATGTATCCACTATGGCTTAGACCAATCATTTTGTTGGATCTATCTCTATTGATTCTTATACCCAAAATGTATGTAGCCTCGCCTAAGTCTTTCATGGAAAAACACTTCCCTAACCAAGTTTTTTCGCTTTGTAATGTGGGAATGTCATTTCCAATCAGTAAGATGTCATCCACATAAAGCACAAGGAACACTACTGCAGTATTAGTTACTTTCTTATAAACACAAGGCTTGTCTTCGTTTTTGATGAAACTAAATTCTCTAATTGCTTCATCAAAGCGACAATTCCAGCTTCGAGATGCTTGTTTCAATCCATAAATGGACTTTGAAGCTTACACACTTTGCTAGGATTTGACGGATCAACAAACCCCTCAAGTTGTGTAATTCCATTAAGAAACGCAGTCTTAACGTCCATTTGCCATATCTCATAGTCATAATCTGCGGCTATGGAAAGTAAAATCCTAATAGACTTTATCATAACGACAGGAGAAAAGGTTTCATCATAGTCAATACCATGAATTTTTCTATAACCTTTAACTACTAGTCGAGATTTAAAAGTGTGTACATTACCATCCATGTCGGTTTTCTTTTTGAAACACCATTTGTTATCAATGACCTTACACCCTTTGGGTGAGTCAACCAAAGTCCATACTTGGATATCGTACATGGATTGCATCTCAGACTTCATAGCTTCTAGCCACTTATTTGACTCAGAACAACGAATTGCCTCTTTGTAGGTAGTGGGTTCCTCTTGATCAATCAGTTCAATGTGATGATCATCAGTCAAGATAAATCCATATCTCTCAAGCTGTTGATGTACCCGACTTGACCTATTTAGGCCTTGTGTCAAAGATTGAAGCGCAGTATCAGCACGTGAGCTTGCTTGAAGTTCCAAAGCTGGTTCAGATGTTGTTTGGGGATCTTGAATTTCCTCAATATGGATCTTACTCCCACTATCCTTTTTGGAAATAAATTCCCATTCAAGGAATAAACCATTACGAGCTACAAACACTTTGTTCTCTGATGGAAGATAGAAGTAATATCATTGAGTTTCTTTAGGATATCCCACAAACAAACACATGTCGGATTTAGGGGCGAGTTTATCAGATAATCGCATCCCCAAATTTTGAGAAATGACAAACTAGGTCGTTTCCCAGTCCATATCTCATATGGAGTTTTCTGAACCGCTTTATAAGGAACTCTATTCAATATGAATGCAGTAGGAAATTGGAAGACTGGTTTGACTCATCATAGATTGAACCATATCTAGTAAGGTGTGATTCCTTCGTTATGATACACCATTCCATTGTGGTGTGCCAGGAGGAGTTAATTGTGAAACAATTCCACAACCTCTAAGATGTTCGTCAAACTCTTGGTTAAGGTATTCACCACCTCGATCTGATTAAAGTATCTTAATACTTTACCAAGTTGATTTTGTACTTCTTTTTGGAATTCTATGAATCTTTCAAAAGATTCTGATTTATGTTTCATTAGATAGACGTAGCCATATCTACTGAAATCATCTGTGAATGTGATGAAATACTGAAACCCTCATCTAGCACTTGTGTTTATTGGTCCACATACATCTGTATGTATGAGGCCCAACAAATCAGAAGCTCTCTCACTTTGTCCAGTAAATGGAGCTTTAGTCATTTTGCCTAACAAGCAAGAATCAAATGTCTCATAAAACTCTAAGTCAAATGATGTCAAAATTCCATCTTGATGGAGTTTTGATATGCGTTTCTCATTGATGTGGCCCAAACGACAGTGCCAAAAGTAGGTTTGGTTTAAGTCATTTGATTTAAACCTCTTTGTATTAATTTATAGATTGGCCCTTTAATGGGTTCATCGAGGTTAAGAATATAAAGCCCATTCATCAAAGAGGCATCTCCATAGAAGATACGATCTTTATGAATCGTGCAAATTCAATTCATAATATTTATTTCAAAACCATCAATATCCAAACAAGAAACTGAAATAATATTCCTACTCAAAGTTGGAACAAAAAGACAATTATTCAGTTCAATAATAAGGCCACTTGGTGAATCCTCCTCCTACTCATCAAAGATGGTAAATTATAGAGTTTACTCGGAGGAAGTTAGACGTTTATATGAAAATTTAGTAAAAGAAATGAGGGGTATAATTCATGGGGTACACAATGGATAGTGATATGTACCATAGGGCATTACAAGAGGTTGTAGAATATTTGGATAGATATGCGATGGGTGCCTTTATTTCTCACAAATGTGAAATTTATCCCCTAACCATTTATGAATTTGGATCCAACCTTAGAGAAGATGGTGTGAAGTATGATGAGTTATATTGGTGGGCTTCAAGGGTAGTAAGCCTAGAATTTAGTTTCTCGGAGGCAATGTTATGTGAAATGCATGGAGTTAGATTTAAGTGGGACACAATTAGGTATTTCGACAATTCCTAGAATGTGCCGAAGGATGATGATTTAGACATTGAGAGGTTCAAAACGTATTTCAATATTCAAAGACCTTTTAATAAGTCTAAAGAAAGAAATAGTAATAGGTTGGATGAATATGGATGAATGCTCCACCATATGGTCTCAAATGTGGTTTTACCTATGTCCGGTCATAAGAGCTCCATCACTTATCTTCAAATGACCATGATGCAATGGTTGGTTGAAAGAAGAAAATCAAGTTTTGGTTACTTGCCTATGAAGAACTTTATAAATAGCATCAACCAAGCCAACAAATTTCTACCTTATGGGAGTATGTGGACACTTTTGTTCAAGAAATTCAAACTCAAGCTCACAACTCCCATTCCAAGAAGTGATAGGTACAACATATACAATGATGTCCAGTTTCATAAGATGCATACGATTATAGTGAATAGAAAATGGAAATTTCACTTTAGCTACACAAATGAGGAGTTATTGGCCGCTTTGATTGAGCACAACAAATTTTCTAAAGTGTGTGACACTTTAAAGAGAGAGATGGAGAAAACAGGTCTTCAAAGGACTAAAGTGTAAAATATGCAAGAAGAATATGTCTAAAGAGGTGAAGAACAAGGTTATGAAGATATTCACATTGAAGTGAATGAAGAAAGGAATATGAAAGAAATTATTGGGGATCAAGAAGACATTCCAAGAGAAAATGTTGATAGAAGAGCAACTTTACCTAAAAATGAGGCAAGAGATGACATCTTCATGCAAATCTTGTCATCCATTAATGAACTCAAGGAAAGTTTTAACTTGAAAATGGAACGTGTTGATGAAAAGCTTGGGGAGTTCAAAACTAGGTTTGATGAGTTGAAGTACAAGGTTGATGATATCATTAGAACCAAAAATCTTAGGAAATAAACATTAGTGGATAGTGAGGAGGAGAAAGAAGAAGATGAAGAGACTAATGATGATGAATCCATCAATGAAGATGATGGAAATAAAAAAGATACAGATGAAGAGGAGAAAAAAGAGGATGAGCCCAAGGAGGTTGTTAATGTTGAAGATGATGAGGGTCAAGACATGGATTTCGATAGAGAAGAAGGTGACAAAGACATGAAAAATGAAGAGAAAGATCTACAAGAAGAAGCATCACAAATTGATGAAGATCTTGTGCAAGAAAGCCAAGAAAGGGAGATGAAGCTTCAAATGATGATCAAGAAGAGGAAGTTCAATGAAATTTCATTGAAGAAACTAAAAGTGCAAGAAGCAAATATACGACTAAATGAAAAATTCCTAATCTCAATCTCTTTTAATTTCCTTTTTTTTTCCATCTTTTTGTTTATGTAATCCCCTCTCGTTATCCCCTATGTACCCTTATATTAGCAATTGTTGATCTTTTTCATCATATTTCCTTGTATGAAATTGTTTGTTTTAAAGGGACATCTTGATGTTTTAACATGTTACTCTTTAATGTCTTGATTCCATGAACATGTTATAGAGAACTTAATGATTTGATCCTTGTGATGAAAGCTCATTTTACAACCTCCCCCGTATTTTTAGTGTATTATACTTTGGGGGAGTTATTAAATGCTATGTTTTTTTTTAACTTGTTTTATATAGCATTTGTGGTTTTTCCAAAAGTCCGGTTGACCGGACTATGGAGCTCAGGTCGACCGAACCTTTACAGTCGACTGGAGGCACCACTTGCGGTCGACCGGGACAGACAAAACTTAGCAAACTTTGAACTTTAACTTCAGTAATCTGTAAGTTTTGCTGTTTTATTGATATAGGTACAACCTTAGGGGGAGCTTTTAAATATTTTCTTCTTATACCCCCTTAAAAATTGTGATGCATGCTCAATTGTTCATATTCTACATCATCACATCACTTGTTGGCTTGTTTTCATATTTTTACCTTTTATAGCCAACTTGTGTAAGTTATTTGGGCATTATATGAACTATATATGTTTATTTCTTGCATATACCCTCCCTTATAACTTGTGAGATCATATTCTTCAGTTTCTTATCTTTTTTATCTAATATACAGTTCTTGGTTAGTCTTGCTTTTAGAGTTGTTACACTCATTAGAGCAAACCATAAACTTGTTAGAGGAATGTGCTTATAGTGTTATCTTACACTTCCTCTAGTTTCTTTGGTTGTGATACATGTACTTAACTTATTCATTCATGGTATCACTTCCATTCTTATTTTGTTAGGTATGTTTTTAAACATGTTTTCATCTTAAATAGCTAATATTTTGATAAACAAGGAGATTGTGCTTAAATGTTATATTCCTTATATCCTTTTATTTTAACTTAGCTAGATGTATTCACTTTTGAGCCCATATATCATCATCTTTAGATTTATTTGTTATTATGGACTCTTGGTATTTTAAAATCAACCAAGCTTATTCAAAATTATCCTTCTTCAATGATTTTTGGTCTTTAGATTCGATTCTTTGTTTTTTAATCTTATCAATCAATTAGACCATCAAGCTTCTCCACAATTAACTTGTCCCTCCTTAAAATGTTTTCACTTTTGATCATTTGGATACTTGTTTGTCTATTGGATCATTTTCAATAAAATGGCGGAGAAAATGCTTTTCATATTGGCGCTCTGATAACCCTTTTTTTATTTTGACAAAAAGGGGGAGAAATTTTTTCTTTGCAAATGTGCCAAGAAAAGTAATTTACAAAAGAAGAAAGCAAAAGAACTTTACAAAATGGGAGAGATAAGGGATTCTTTAAAATAGGGGGAGATTAGAATCTTTTTTTCAAAACATCTATTTGCCTAGATCCTTAATACCCTTATCTCATGCATACACTTTTATGTGCTTTAAAGCTTTATCTTTTGTATATTATTCCCATTTGCATCAATGTTTTGTCATCATCAAAAAGGGGGAGATTGTTAGCCCTAAGGGAAAAGTAATCAATCTTGTTTTGATGATAACAAACCATTGATAGTTCTAATGTTTGTATGAGCATGTTCTTAATGATAGGATCCTTAGCACTCACACCAACATTGATAAAATGGTAAGTTATCTCCTTGTGTATACTAAAGGTTTCATCATACACACAAGGAAACTACACTTTGCAAGACTCCATAGCACAAGCATGAAGTCAGTCCACATGGTATGGTAGTACTCCACATGGTATGGTAGTACTTGCAAAGTCATGAAAAATGAGGATCAACATTTCAAGAGCTACTCAATCCAACAAGAGTAGAATCAAGTGGTAGACTCTTTGACAAGAAGAGTTGTGAAGTCCAACCCACTACAACTCAAGATTTCTATATGACTTCAACACTCTAAGAAGTTATGAGATTAGTCTTCAAAGACTTCAAAGTCCAAGCTCCAAGAAGATAAACAACTTGAAGACCTTAATGAGATTAGTCTATGCTTTATAGGTAATCCTTTGTGACTAATATTTCCCCTGAGAATACTAGGATACATTGATGTTTAAAGCTCTACTATGCATGTTTTCAAAACCTCATATTTTACATTGTTTCAATTCTTTGAAAAGGGTTTTGAAAACTAGTTTAAGTGTTGGCCAATGCCTAAGTACTTTAAAATGTGTTTTATATCTTCACAAAATACTTAGGCATGTGCATGAGAACATTGGAAACTTGTCTAATTGGAAAAACCACTTTGGGATTGCAATCCGGTCGACCTAGGCTTAGCCACGGTAGACTTGAGTGGTCCGATCGACCGACATCTATTGTCAGGTCGACCGAGGCTGTTTTTGTCCTAAGTTAGATTTTGAATGTCCCAATGCTCCAACGACTATATTCTCTCGCACGACCTTAGTATAGGTAGGTCGAACGAACTTGACTTCGGAAGACCTGGCTGTTAGTAGTGCCCTAGGACCATTAGCATATGTTGTACGTTTTATATATATTTTTAGCATGTCACGTGAATAGTTGATTTTGCTTTTGAACATCAAATTTGTGATTTGATAGTAAAACTCATTAGCTTATGCAATTATTATTCTGATTGTCCCTAGTTTTATGTAATGTTTTTTACAAGGAAATAAAACTAGTATGATGTTTGATTGATGATTATGTTTTACTGATCATGTGTAATGAATACAAATCATATCATAAATACAATATATTGGGATACATTGTATCGAACGTGATCCGTTAAAGAAGTAAAACTTCATGGTTATGTAGTCATAAATATTACTTCCTCAATACTATTTGGAATCCTTAGGCCTTATGTCTCCATTGTTTCCAGCATGAATGGAGCTACGTTTTGACTCAGTCGGACGTTACTTCTAATCGAGTAATTAATACGACTGATGATCAGATGTAGTATCCTATCATGGCTTGAATGTGAGAGGCATTGTAAGGGATTTGTCCCTCTCTTATTAGAGAGAGATGTCCATGGGCCCCTCGATAGGGAAGACTGTTTAAATGCATGGCCGTGCTGAAATGTATTTAATAAAGTGGTTATTAAATACTATTTATTGGAACAGTCTACCTGGGGATCGAGCATAAATACAATTAAGCTTTATAAGGGTTACAACTATCATACCTTAGGCTTAATTTGGATATCGCGAGAAAAATCGATTAAATAGTAGATTGATATTAGGTTCTATCGTACATTAATTCACTATGGGTAGTCAGAATGTCCTGCTAGGGACCGCTTGTGATTTATGAACACATACTACTAATAAGTGTGTTTTCATTGCCATTGTGATGTGATTCTTACAGGGTCACATGCATAGACGATTTAACGAGCTTCATGTCCATATTCAATGAATCTAGAATGTGTCTAGGTTCATTGTATCTAACGTTTATTTTCTGAGAATAATAAAATGATATTATTTGAATTAGAGATTAAGGAGGGGCATTTTCAGTATTTGGTTTTAGCTGGGATTATGTGGGAGTTATTATGCGATAAAGACTCCCACTACTAGAAGATGTTGATAGGACGTGGGAGTTGTTTTCGGAACAAACTCTCACACATATATAATCATTTTTTTTGCCGAAACCCTAGATCATTCTTGTTTAAGCCACAATAAACCAAAAAACCCCGGAACCAGATTACTTGTTTTCTGCCCTTTCCTTCTCTCTAGATTATTCGAAACTCAGAAACGAAGAGCTAGCACTCGCTGCTCGTTGCGTCGCGTGGATACCGGTAGAGAGCAATTTCGCAAGGGAAAGCTGTTGGTTGCAGTAGCACGCAATCTGAGATCAAAACTTTAGCCGAAAGATGTAAGTTTTCGTCTGAATTTTCAATTCCCATGGTATGAGTGGATCTTTCTGGGGAGGACTCATGGGTGTTTAGAACGAGTTTCTGCCCATGAATCCCTTTACTGGCCCCATGAATGTTGTCGATCGAGATGAAGGTAGAGGACCTTTACTCTTTACTTTAATCATCTCGGTCGACCTATTGTCTAGTAGCGGTCGACCGGAGTTGTCTAATCAAGGCCAAAATTATAGCCGTTGTGACCAACTTTGATTGCGTATTCTTGCTCTATATAAATCTTCTAAAGCTGAATCTTCATAACTAATTAAGCCATAATTGGGGGGTATAGGTTATACACTTCATAAACACACAAGCAAAGACTTTTGAGCTTCATTTCCAAATCATCCAAAAGAATATTTGAGTTGAGCTTAAACTTCATCTATTTATTCTATTCTCAAAGAGAGATTAGAGCTTCAATTGTAAATCTATTCCAAGAGGGAATTATTTATAGTGAGCTTAATTATAAAGTCTCCTTTGTAAGAGTCTAGTTACCCAAATTTCTCTTTGTCAGAACTAGTTCTTTGTGAGCTACCAAAAAGCACTTAGTGAGCTTCACTCTTTGTGAGTGTTTCTAAGTCCTCATTGGTGAGGTAGAAATCCTCTTGTGAGAGGTATCTCTTTGGAGAGATTGGATCTTAGTGAGCTTAGTTCCTTGGAGAACTAGAAAAACACTCTTTGTGAGTGCAGCCTTCTTAGTGAAACAAAAGTCCTCTTTGTGAGGTAAATATCTCATTGGTGAGATGGGATCTTTGTGAGCTTAAAACTCTTTATGAGTGGAGTCTTCTTAAGGAATCACAAGTCCTCATTGTTGGGGCAATTGTAAAAGGTAGAACCCACATTGCATTTGTTGTGAAGGGTATCCTTAGTGGATGTTAAAATCCTTGGGTTTGTCCTAAGGTAGTGGATGTAGATTTTTTGTGAATCGAACCACTATAAATCCTTGTGTTAGTTTTCTCTATCCCTTACCTCTTTACTTAATAGTTCAAGAATTTCTATAACTTGATTAATTGTCTACATAAACTATTTGCTTAAGGATTAGAAAATTACATAGGCTTCCTTGCTTTATACATTGCTTAAATTAGTCATCTAAGTTGCCTTAAACATAATTGAATTGTCTTATGTGATTAAATAACATACTTATTGTTAAGGTGAACACTTTAGGCAAAGAATTTTTAGAAAAGCTATAGAAGTTTTTAAGAACCTAATCACCCCACCCACCCCCTATTAGGTTCAATACTCTCAAAAGGGTCATTCACAAACAAATCGTTCAAAATAATGTAAAGGGTTAAGGGAAGAACCAAGCGACGAATCCAAGAAATTAAGAAATGGATTCCGACGTAGACCGCCCAATCCCTTCACCTTCTCGAAGATTTCAAGAAGTCTTCATCTTATACAACAAAGAAGGTAACCCCCCCCCCACATTCTACTCCGATGAAGCCAAATAAATCTATGATAATCTAGTGAGGGATAAGAAGGGAATTATTCCAAGTTATATTGTAGATGATGATTCGGGGTTGGAAGAAATAACTAGTTTTTTTTTTTTTTGTTGAAATGGGGTGGATAAATATTCTCTTGCTTAACTAGGAAATTTATGAGTTCGGTGCAAACCTTCGAGAGGAAGGAAAGAGGGATGATGGGCACTATTGGTGGACATCTAGAGTTGGTGGTCTAGAATTTAGCTTCTCCGAGGGCATGTTGTGCAATATCCTAGGAATCAAGCTTGAAGAAGATTCTATTAGATACTTCAACAATTCTGGAAAAGTGTCGAGAGAAGAGGACCTTGACATTAGAAAATTTAAGATTTTTTTTTTAAATTCAAGGGGCCTTTGATAAGTTTAAAGAGAGAGAGAGAGAGAGAGAGAGAGAGAGAGAGAGAGAGCAACAAACTTGATGAATATGGTCGAATTCTCCACCAGATAGTGTGAAATGTGGTTATCCCCGTGGGTGGTCACAAGAGCTCAATTTCTTATTTGCAAATGACTATTATGCAATGGTTGGTTGAAAAGGAAAAAGCCATTTTTTAGTAATTGGATTTAAAATACTTTTTTGGATGGTGTTCATGGAACGAAGAAGTTCCTTTCCATATGGGAGTTTGTGGACTTTGCTTTTCAAGAAATATAAGCTTAAGGTAAAAAATCCCACACAAAGAAGTGAAAGGCACCATATCTACAATCAAAGCCTATTCCACCAAATGCATATGATTGTAGTGGGTGGAAAATGGAAATTCTACACTAGGTGCACTGATGATGAGTTATAGCGGCGGGAATTTCACTTAGCAATAGTACTAAGGCAAGTGAGACTTTAAGGAAGCTCATTGCTTCAAGGAGAGCCCGAAAGGACAAATGTACCTCAAGGAAAGAGAAGATGAAGGGGTACAAGGGAAAGGGAATGAAAATGAGCAAGAACCTCAAGGGTTTGAGGATGTCTACATTGGTGATGACTTTGATGCTCAAGAAAATGTTGGGGCTAGTAAAGACATTCCAAGATCAAATATTCAAAGAGATATTCCCCTACCAAGACATGAGGCTAGTAAGGACATACACTCTCAAATCTTGACAAGTTTGAGGTCCTTCCAAGAAATCTTTCAAGGTAATCTCAACACCTTTCAAGCAAACCTCAATGATAAAATGTCATCTTTGGAGAATATGATTGGTGGAGTTGAAACAAAATTGGAATCCTTTCAAGAAGACTTCAACTCTAGGATGACAAACTTTGATAGCAGAGTGGGGGGTACGGAAACTAGATTGGAGGAAATTAAATACTAGGTTGACAATGTAATTAGTTATACTAGAACTAAAAAGTCAACATTGGCACAAGAAAACAAGGAAGAAGAAACTGAGAGTGGAGAGGAGGAAAATGAAGAAGACTATAACTCTAATGAAGATGATAGTGTAAATAATGAAGACGGGGTCAAGAAGTTGATATGGACATTGGGAATGATGAAGAAGAAAATTTGGGAGAAGACAAAGGGATTGAAGAACAAGGCATTCAAGAAGCCTCGCATGACAATTGAAAGATGATGAAGGCTAAACCCAAGATGATCAAGATGATGATAAAGAAGATTGAAGCATATGAAAGAATCTCATGAGAAGCTAAAGTGCAAGAAGCCACTCCAAATCAATGAGAAATTCTTAACTCAATCTCTCTATAATCTTTTGTCTTTTTTATTTCATGACCCCCCCCCCCCGCTCTTTTGTTATCCCATTGTACCCTTAGATTATCAATTGTGGTCTTCATACTTTCATATTTTTTATGAATTACTTTGTTAAGGGTCACCTTGATGTTATAACATGCTTTGCTCTTATTTGTCTTTGATCTTTTTAAGCATGTTATATTAGAAGAGCTTAATGATTTGATCCTTATGATGAAAGCTCATTTTGAACCCCTCCCCACTTTTCTTATTGTCTTATGCTTTAGGGAAGTTTTTAGATGCTATGATTTTGCCTTACCTTGATCTACATAGCATTTATGGTATCTTTTGATGTTTGTCTTCATATCTTAAGCATGTGATTATGTGGTTGATCGTCTATAGGCTTAAGAATGATGTATAAACTGTGTTTGTGACATTTAATATGCCTTAGTTGTGCTATGGCTACTTGGATAAGGTCTTTAAACTGAAATTGCAGGTTTTTCTGATTTCTGCCAAAAGTCTGGTCGACCGGACAATGAGGCTCAGGTCAACCAATGCTTTGCGGTCAACCAGAGGCATTCATGTGGTCAACCGAAACAGCCATATTTTAGAAAAAAAATTAAACTTAAACTTCAGATCTCTATAAGTTTTGTTGTTGTATTTATTTGGGCACAATCTTAAGGGGAGGTTTTATCTACATTTTAATCATATACCCCTCCTCAAATATGTGATGTATGCTCCCTTGTTCAAGTTTTACATCATCGCATCACTTGTTGGCTTGTTTTCATCTTTTCATCTCATATAACCAACGTGCGTAAGTTATTTGGGAGCTATATGTGTTCAATATGTCAATCATTTGCATATACGCCTCCTATAACTTTTGAGATCATGTTCTTCATTCACTTTTCTTTTGATCTCATATAGTTCTTGGTTAGCCTTATGCTTTAAAGAGTTGTTATACTCCTTAAGCTAACCATTAACTTGTTAGAGGAATGTGCTTTCAAGTGTTATCTTACACTTCCTCTAGTCTCTTTTGGTTGTGATACATATGTTTAACAAGTATTTTCTTGGTATCACTTCCATTTCTACTTTGTTAGCTATGATTTTAAAATTCTTTTCATATTAAATAGCTAACATTGTGTTTTGATAAACGGGGAAATTGTGCTTTAAAGTTATATTCCTTTATCTCCTTTGATTTTAGCTTAGGTTGATAATTCATTTTTATCCATATGACCATCTTTAACTTTATGTGTCATTATGGACTCCCATTTTTTTTAAAAATCAATCAAGCTTATTCAAAACAATTATCCTTATACAAATATTTTTGGTCATTAGATATGATCTTTTGGTTTATACTCTATGAATCTATTAGACCATGAAGCTTCTCCATGTTTTAAACTTTATCCCTCCTTAAAATATTTTCATTTTTTATCCTTTGGATCTCTATTCTCAAAAAAAAATGAGGAGAAAATAATTTTCCTATTGTCGCTCTGTTTACCCCTTTTGATTTTGACAAAAGGGGGAGAAATAATAGCTTTGCAAATGTGCCAAGAAAAGTAATTTACAAAAGGAAAAAGCTTAAGAACTTTACAAAATGGGAGAGATAAGGGATTCTTTAAAATATAGGGGAGTATAATATTTTTTTCAAAACATCTACTTGCCTAGATCCTTCATACCCTTATCTCATGCATTTTTATATGCTTTAATGCCTTATCCTTTTATATAGTTGTCCCATTTTCATCAATGTTTTGTCAGCATAAAAAATGGGAGATTTTAAGCCCTAAGAGATAATGTGATCAATCTTGTTTTGATGATAAAAAAGCATTGATAGTTCTAATATTTTTGCGAGCACGTTGTTAACGATAGGATCCTTAGCACTCACACCAACATTGATAAAAATGGTAAGTTAGCCCCTTGTGTACATCAAAGTAAACATCCTACACACACGGAAGCTACACTTTGCAAGACTCCGTAGCACAAACTTGAAGTCAATCCACATGCTATAGAAGTATTTGCAAAGTCAAGAAGAAGGAAGATCAACATGTTAAGAGCTACTCAATCTAAGAGGAGAATCAAGTGGTAGTCTCCTTAATAAGAAGAAGTGTGTAGTCCAATACACTACAAATCAAGATTGCTATAGGACTTCAACACTCCAAGAAGAGATTGATCAAAGGCTTCAAGTCAAAGCTTCAAGAAGAATTCAACTACAAAACTTGAAGAACTCAAAGAAGCTTAGTCTAGTCTACATAGGTATATTCTTTGTGACTAATCTTACTTTGAGATTACTTGGATAGAATGTTTAAAGCTCAACCTTGCCTATTTTACATTGTTCAATTCTTTGAAAAGGTTTTTTGAAAACTTTGTTAAGTGTTGGTCAATGCCTAAGTTATTTAAAATGTGTTTTATATCTTTACAAAACACTTAGGCATGAGTTTGAGAACATTGGGAACTTGACTAAGTGGAAAACCCACTTTAAGACTTCACTTCGGTTGACCTAGGCCTAGCCTCGGGAGACAAGATGAAGTTCGGTTGACCGACATGTGTTGTCCGGTCGACCAATGTTTTTTTTGTCCTTGGTCAATTTTCAATGTTCCAAAGCTCCAACGCTTATATCATCAAAACAAGATATCGAACGGATCATTGCAAATTTACTTTGGGGGAAATCTGAGTTGGGTTCAAGAGACATTGAATGTCTTGGCCTCGCCTACGCCGGGATACTTTGCAAAATGGTTTGGGATTACATTCACTAAGGTTGTATCCACTGGCCTTCTCTTATAAGCCATGGTGTAGATTCCAGACCTCGGTTTCGTTATGGAGAGACTACATGATGGACAAGTATTGCAGCCATATCCCACATCCGTCGTTGGTTACTTGTTCGCCTTTCGACTCTCTTGTTTGGAAACATTTGTCGAGAGCAAGTTCATTAGCCGAAGAGCACATTGGTTTGCTTATCTGCAATGGCTCTTCCTCTTTTTGGTATGAAAACTTCACAATGAGAGGCTGCCTAAAGAACACATTTGGTGTTGGAAATCTTACCCTTCATACCTCGCATATCAGCACCTATCTTGGCCCGTCTAGTTGGATGGATGAGGCGAGAGAGATTTTATCCCCTGTTCAGCAGAGAGTACTTCCACAGGTTGCCATTGGGTCAGGTTCGGACAAATGGGTGTTGAAACTAGAGTTGAGCGAGCAATTCACTATCACATCGGTTTTAAAGTTGATGCAGTCGAACGGAGTTACGCAATGTTCGCGTCGCCACATTTGGTCCCCGATTTTACCTTTATCTTTGTGGATATTTGTGTGGAGATTGTTCAATCGTTACTTAGCAATGGATGAGATTCTACAAGGATTGGGGTTATCTTTAGCTTCACAATGTTACTGTCGAAATGGTGCGGACACTTTCAAGCACATTTTCCTTCAATGTTCGGATGCGCAATGACTTTGGCAGCATGCTTGTTCTTTGGTTGGCATCATTTGGACGAATATCATGATGATTCCCCAATATCTCTTCTTAAAATCTTGTGGTGGAAAGGTAAGGGCGAGTGCCACAAAGTTTATACAATATTATTTGTGAGTGCTTGTTGGATTTTATGGCGTGCTTGTTGTAGATTTGTTTATGATGGGGCACGATCCAATGGCCTAAGCTTGTTGCGGGAATTTGATTTCTATAAGCAGCCTCTGTTGATCTCAGCTGAACTGCTTGATTTTTATATGGGCTTCCGAGTTGCCAACTGGAGCATCCGGATTGCTACGCAGGTTGTGCGATGGACTAGTCGGGCATCTGATGGCCTTTCAATCATTCCGAATGTGGACGGGGCCTCGCGAGAGAACCCGGGGATTGCAGGTGCAAGGGGGATTTTGGGGCATAGGATGGTGATTTTATAGCTTTTTTCCAATCATTTATAAGACTTCATGTATCGAATTCAGAGAAAATTGTGGCCATGATATGCGGCCTACAACTTGTTGAGGAGCTGGGCTGTGCGACCATCGAAGTTCAGACGGTTTCAAGATTTTTGAGCGACTCGCTGCTACGCCGCTCGATAAATGCTTGGAGACTTGATGGATAATTTCAACAACCATTGAGATTATTAGGCACAAACACAATCTTTCACATATATCGAGAAGCAAACAAGGTAGCTGATAGTCTAGCAAATGTGGCTTGTGACAATCGCTCAACGAACAAATACATGGACCTTCCTAGTCTCCCGCCAATTGTAAGAGGCTTTTGTAGGCTTGACCAAGTCGGAACCCCTTACCTCTAACAGGTTAGGTCTCGTAATACTTTGATTGTAACATAATAGCCTAAATCGTGGGGAATGTTCCCACCAATGAAGGCTCTATCTTTGTAATTTTGGCCTCAGTCTTTTTTCAATAAAATATCCCTTAAAAATATTGATCACATTAGCCCTTAGGGCTTAAGGATAAGCCTTTATCCCCGAAACACTGTCTTCAACCCTAAGGTACAACAAAGACCAATGAAGCCTGAGTCAAGAAAATAGGCATATCATTTTCGAAGGAAAAGTCTATATCCTCAAACAGAACCTACTAAATACAAAAAGCGGTTCCCGAGAGCCATTGGCCTTACTGAATCAAGATCAAGATCACAACACAGCAAGTATAGAAAACAGTGCCAAAGAAGAAGAGATAGACTTAAAGAAAAAGTTTTTATTAACAAAATGAAGATACAAAAGAGGGGCTGCAGAAAGCAGAGCCGCGGAAAGAACAATTTCTATTACAGATACAGAACCTAGAGTCCATCAAGATAGTCCGGACGTACCAGCTACATGAGGACTCCTTTCTATGGGGACAAGCACATGAGGAGTAACAGAACGCCAAGCTTCTGCCAAACACGCTTCTTCGTCCATTAAGGCCTCATCAGTCAGAAGAATGTAGTGGACCCTCAAACATGACAATAACTCTTTCAATATGCTCACTGAATGTCAAATGTTTATGATGTACCTGAGCTTTGCTAAAACCGACCGAACGAAGGGACCAACATAGTTGAGAACAGTTTGGCTAACCTCGGCTTGAAGCTCTGCCCAAAGCATATACTTCTTCACTTCATTGCGAAGTACAGGCTCAGGTATAAGATGTGAACCGGTCCGAATCCTGGGCAGTTTTTCTTGGAGCTGGGCAAGAGGTGCTTCTTGGAGTTTCACCCTATTGGCAAGAGCCCAGATTTGTTCTGTATTAATGGCGTTGCGCTCTTCCAGAACACTCGGCTCTCCCCGAAGACTTCTTCCTACCTCCCGTGCCTACTCTACGACATTGAGTTCTCGCCACTTTGATGTAGACGCTCTATGTTCAACAACCCGGTATCCTCAAGACGCCTCATCCTTCTCCTGCTCAATCTTGGATAACTCTGTTACTAGCTGCAATTCCTCTCCCTTGGCCTTCGCGAACCAAATCCGCAATAGATCAACCTCGGCAAAAAGTTCCAACAAAGCCCGATGTTGATCACCCAAACTCGTGGTTGTAGCCTCGAGAAGTTTCCTCACCTAAAAGAATAAATATAAGTAAGCCAAGCCTTAAAATGAAGAGGTCTACCAAAAACAAAATATTTCAAGACAGTGAGTATACACTAACCTGCCGGTAGGAAGATTTTATTTTCTGCAAAGCCAATTCTATAAATTCTTCCAGGGAACGGCCACTGGCTTTTGCTAAAGACACGTCTGGAGCAAGGATAAGTCAGGAGTCACGTGTGTCCTTTCGGATTGGTATGCCATAGCCATGTCCTCTACCTCACGATGATGCGATCGCCACAGTAGTTGTCGTGAAGCTTCCATGGGGTCCACCAACGCGATTGGAGGGCATGGTCTGGGCTGTCACCTCGAAAATTACCCCAGTCCGATCATGGGGAAAACGTAAGGAATTAGCCATGGACTCCCGATGGGATACAAGGGGTAAAACAAGAATCTCAAGACTCTTGTTTCGGGATTGACCGAGTACTACGTCTTCTCTTCTAGGACTCGAGATGTCTACAATTGATGTACTTAAAGGTATCAGAAGAAAAAGCGACAGAAACACACGTATTCTGAAGGATCGCTAATGCTTACCCTTATTACCACTCGAACGATATGTTCGTGCAACCCTTATTATCTCCTGAAACAAGGGTAAAATCACCCCGACCTGGTGAGCTTTCGTACACCACTTGTGTGGTGAAATGTACTTAGTGCACAAAAGAGCCTTATTGGGTTCAATCTCATTATAAGGAGTAAAATTTAAGCCTAAAGTCGATAAAGTATAACCTACATGTCCCCCTTTGGGTGCCAGCGTATACCAGGATACGTGCTTGAGAAGACCCCGCACATCGGGAAGATTGGCAAGCCCCGACGACATGTGGTTGCGCGGGCTGAATGTTTCCAAGGAGGATATCAACCAGACACATACCTAAACTAATGAAGTAAAAGGTTAACATATGAGAGATACGAGTATTTACATACGATAACGAGGTGACAATCGAACCAGTTCAACCAGATCGATTTGAGCAATCGAAGGTACTAACGCATGATGGTATAATCAGAGGAGCGTTGATATATAAAGTCCCAAAGAGTTGGATTCCAGGACTCCTTGACAATCATCCCAAATGTGTATCTCCTTAAGGTAACTAAACCCTCAGGGTCTACATTAGTAGTAACTAATGGGTTTGGAATTTCAATATACATGTCCCATTCTCAGGTAAATTACTTCGGACCTGGCCAACAAAAGAGTAGTTTTCTTTCCAGCCTTTAAAAGGGAAAGGTCCATGTGATATCAGTTTCGCATCATGGGTCAAAACTTTAAGCTTATGGGTAAACCACCCTAATCATTTCTTTGCCCTGTGAGGCGCACACTCTTTTACTTTAGTCATAGGGTTTATTTCAATGAGACACCTAAACAACTCTAAACTGGTAGGAACCCCGAAGGCGCAAGATACGATGATGAATAATCCCAAAATTTCTTAAGTCTTGACTCATCTAAGATAGACGAGATCACATATGCTTCACTTTCATCCAAGATCCTTCAGTTGCTTCATGTCCTTGCTGGATAGGTCAAACCTTGTGCAGTCCTTGCTCGGTGAGACATCCTACTACATATTTTCATGCGCATGTTTACACGGAAACTTAATGGAGAAAGTTCCATAAACCATCTCTATATCACCGGCAACCTCTCTCTCGACAAGGGGCCCAGGTGGTGGATTATTACCTGATGGTCCAGATTTTTTAGGGGTCATCATCTCTCTGACAAAAATAACAGACTACTAACAACTCCGAAAAAGATTTTCGACTGTGTAAACACTAGGAGGAAACCGCTCAAGGTTTAGAGTGCAGAAACCAAAAGATATCAAAGACAAGTTCTTTTCGTTTCTTATGGGCTAAGGAGTATATCCGTTGCCTTAGGGAAAATCGAAAAAATATAAACTATGAAAAAATCAACTAGCCGGAAAAAGGCTGAAGAAGATGAACAATTGAAAGGGCACAAATAATAAAGTTTCAAAAAAGTGATTATTTTTACCCACACAGTACCACCTATTTATAGACAGTAAAAAGAAATTATTGTGCGATCATTTATGGTACGCGTGGATGTTTCATATTCGGAGAAGGGGAAACGATTCGTCTTGAACAAGTTATAAAAACACCCGTCATATTAGGAAAATCTCCGGGTATTATTCATTACTTAACCTTCGGGGTAAGAAACATTGATGCGATAAATGTATCCTGAATCATTATAACTTGCGAATATACCCGAGTATAAGTTCAAGACTAAAAGGTGGACTTTTCATTATTTGCCTGAATGCGGACTGAGTGTATAATCTGCCTAACAGAATATTAGATGTTCGGGGCGATTATTCTCGAAGATATCTAACATATGATACAGATGTAATTCTTATTGACCTGAGGTCTAATGTCTGGCGGATTCTTGATCTCGTGCCTTCACGATTACTCTTTCAAAGACATCAGCTTCGGACACTAATACCCGAGGTCTTGAGGGGCCTATTGTGGGTTCCGACCCAAGACCTATGAATGGGCTCCGGCTTGAACTCGACCTGGTGGGCCCGCGCCAATATTTGACATGTGTTATATATGACAAGTTCGGTTTATGTCAACTACTATACAGAAGTTTTACTCATTTCGGGATTGAGATTCCCTATTCCATATCGACTACGACAATTATATGTTAAGTGTAAGTTTAATAGGTAACTACTATATTCATGAAATTTCTGTACTATAAATACAAGGTATCAATTATTGATTTCATTATGACGAGTTACTTAATTTCTTATCAGGCATTAAGTTCTTTCTATGTGTCTATTTCTCTCTAAAAAAAAGCTAACTTTAGCATCAGAGAGTGGTTATGATCATCCCCCACCACCATTTGATCGTTTATTGTCTTACTGGCTACTCTCTTTCTTGTGAGATTTCTTTGCTTACTTAGAGGGAGGATCTCCAAGATCCGAACCCATTTGTCTGGTACGCATCAACCAACAAAAACATTTTGAGAACTGTGTGAATATGTATCTACGTGTTTTGTTTGCAAGAAGAGTAATAAGATTTGGCCAGGGTGGTACGTTAAGCATGAGGTAGGTTGGAACGTTTGAGATTTTGGGTAAAGTCGACACTAGCAAATCGATTGATTTTACCACTAACGTTAACAATAGTCCACGACGTTTACCACATATCACATATACGATGATACATCTCTGACCCATGTCATGTTATAGAACAAGAATAGCTCCAAGTACGAGAGGATTCAACCTACGACGAATACCCGTTACAGATCACTAACCACGAAGATCAAGTGTTGAGAAGAAGATCGTTACAGAACCTACGTTAAGGTTGAATGGTCGAATCACATGCCAAGAGAGGCAACATAGAAACTGGATGAAGAGATGAAAGCCATGTACCCACACCTCTTCGTAAGATCAGGTGCGTAGTTTCGAGGTCGAAACGTTTCTTTGGGGTGTATAATGTGAAACCCGAACATTTTCCAATGACTAGATTAATAAATTTTGTCTCCAGGGTTTTATGGTTAATAATATGTTAGTTAAGGGCTAATGTTACAATTGTTCTTTCTATTTAATAAACTTTTGGGTTTTAGTCAGATATTCTGTGTTTCTTTTCTTCTTAAGGCTGTAGACAACTTCTGAGACAAAAAATAGTAGACTTTCGTGTTAGAAATATCGATTAAAGGTTAGGTATTTTTGAATTCGTTATATTAATTCATAGATTATGATAATGTTTGATGATATAGCGTTGTTTGTATTGTTAGGATTTTTGTGGAGAACCTTGTGCATCCGGGAGCTTATGAATTTGTTCCGGTAAGTATAGATTCCTTCTATTCACAAAAGATTATACTTTTCATATAAATTCGGTAAGATACGAAATCAATCTATGTATATTTATATAGTATATTTGAGTATCAGGATATCGCTAAATAAAATTGGGTTTTATATATATATATATATATATATATATATATATATATATATATATATATATATATATATATTGCAATTGATTACTAATCCGATGTTTTTTGTCCAAATTCTCTGTTTAAACTTGAAGTCCCTATTCTTATATGTTAGAGTTCGAATTTTGATCTTTGTTTCTTCATGCAACCTGTATCCGTTTTAAATAGCTTTCTAGAACATTTTAAATCACCTCGGTTGGACATATATACCCAAAGTTATGATTGAAATATTAACCATATCCAAATTGTATTAGGATTCAGAAAACTTATATTCAAACCACTTTTTCAAAGACAAAACAAACTTCGTTGGACACAAACTATATCATTCTGAAATCCTTAAAAAGTCTTTTAAAAATTTATAGAAGACCTCTTCTTTATTATTGATCTAGAAATATGTTAAACATTCTCTTTAATTAACAAACATCCAGGCTGCCAATTTTTTTTAGAATTACACTTGTTTCGTTGAATTCTTGTTATTTCTTGGTTGTCCCACATTTTGTATTTTCTCTATAGAAGGAAATTATATTTGACATTTCCGTCTCTTTCTTTCACCTTTATGTACCTACTGGATTGTTGCTAATTTATCTTTAGTTGGTTCAAGTCATTAGCCTAGTTCCAGTAGGCTTCCTTGGAGCATAAAGATACTATATTTATTTATATCGTCTAGCAATTCTATAATGAAACATTCTCTAATCTATTCAACTGTGATTACTTTATTGGATCAGCTTGATTTGAAATTAGACATATCAATGGACTCTTAGTGAAAGTACTCTGAATGTTTAGCTCTTCATATGTTGATCGGAGAATAGGTATATCATATTAGTTCAAGCATCTATCCTCCTTTTCTATTCCTTCACTGCGTTTGATTTCCTACATATCACATGGTCCATAAATGGAGTCAATACTCAATTATTTTAGGCATTCCCATATCTTCTGCTCATATACATGTAACTGAATGCCAAATTAGATATTACTTCTCTGTCAAATATAATGTTTCTTATGGTAAAACAACTTTATAAAAATTAAAAAACTGATTTAAAGAAAGAAAATATTATTTTAGAAGGGATTCATGGGTAGAAACTCGTTCTAAACATCCATAAGTCCTCCCCTGAAGGATCCGCTCATACAAAAACGAATCGAAAAATACAAGAAAAGACTTACGTTTCTTGGTTCAAGAATCTGTTTCTTGAGGGAAAAAGGTTCTGTCTTTGGCTCTCGGTTGCAACCACCTTGAGTCCTCCCTTGCGAAATTACTCCCTACCGGTATCCACGTGACGAAACGATCAACGAGTGCTAGCTCTTCTGATTTTCTGAGTTTCGGGAATTAGAGAGAAAATGAGAGACAGAAAGCAAGAAATCCAAATTTCTTGGTTTTGGAAATTTTGCGGCTGGAAAACTCACACCTAGGGTTTCGGCCAAAAGAAGTTTATATAGGGTGTGAGAAGTTGTTTAAAAACAACTACCACGTCCTTACCACCTCTCCCGGTAGTAGGAGTTTTTA
This sequence comes from Vinca minor, assembly GCA_026122235.1. NCBI lineage: Eukaryota > Viridiplantae > Streptophyta > Magnoliopsida > Gentianales > Apocynaceae > Vinca > Vinca minor. Next base: position 752,243 of record JAOCZM010000253.1, read on the forward strand.
TCGGATAATAACTCCGACGTAATCCCTAGCTATACCGAAAATGCCCCTTATCTCTAATTCGAATAATAAAGCTTTATTATTCTCAGAAAAATAAATATCAGATACAATGAACCTAGACACATTCTAGATTCATTGAATCTGGACATGAAGCTCGTTAGCTCGTCTATGCGTGTGACCCTGTAGGTTCATATCACAATGGCAATGAAAACACATTTAGTAGTAGTATGTGTTCATAAATCACAAGCGGTCCCTAGCAGGACATTGTGACTACCCTAAGTGAATGAATTTATGGTGGAACCTAATATCAATCCATTATTTAATCCCTTTGTCTCGCGATATCCTAATTAAGCATAAGGCATGGTAGTCGTAACCCTTATTAAGCTTAATTGTATTTATGCTTGATCTCCAAGTAGACTGTTCAAACAAATAATATTTAATAACCACTTTATCAAATACATTTGAGCACGACCATGCATTTAGACTGTCTTCCTTATCGAGGGGGCCCATGGATATCTCTCTCTAATTAGAGAGGGACAAATTCCTTACAATGCCTCTCACATTCAAGACATGATAGGACACTACATCCGATCATCAGTCGTATTGATTACTTGATTAAAAGTAACGTCTGATTGAGTCAGAACGTGGCTCCATTCATGCTAGAATCAATGGAGACATAAGGTCTAAGGATTCCAAAATAGTATTGAGGAAGTAATACTTATGACTAAGGACCATGAAGTATTACTTCTCTAACGGATCACGTCCAATACAATATATCCCAATATATTACATCTATGATATGATTTGTATTCATTACACATGATAAGTAAAACATAATCATCAATCAAACATCATACTAGTTTTATTTCATTGTAAAGAACATTACATGAAGCTAGGGACAACTAGAATAGTAATTACATAAGCTAATGAGTTTTACTATCAAATCACGTTCAGAAGCAAAATTAACTATTCAGAGACATGCTCAAAAGAAATAAAACGTACAACATATTCTAATGGTCCTAGGGCACTACTAAAAATTTTGACATATTAAAATGGTACCATTATGAAGTCAAATTGTTATACACTCTGAATATGTATGATACTGGTTGATACTTTGCAGGTTGAACTGAGAAACTATCTATTCTAATACACCTGGTGGTAAAATCTAGGACTCTGTACTGACCCATTCCCTAGAGAGTATAACTTTATGGATGATATCAGTTTCTGTTTTTGTCATTGTTTCAGTATACTTATGATCTCCAGTCAAAGTATGACTATGTAAATTTAATTTTTGTTCTGCAACTGTTAAAATATGAGAAAACTGTATGAATTTCTGAAAACACTTTTTCCGTCAAAAGGATTATTTTTAAAAAAATATACATTTGGTAAAATTTTGATTGTTTTTCGAAAATTATATATATGTAACCGGATTTTCCTGGGAGGTGTTATTATACTTACTAAGTTGTAGCTCACTCCTTACATGTTATTATTATTATTATTTTACAGAGGATCATTGATGTATTACGTTAGCCCTTACGAGAAAGACTTAGAGTAGAAGCGTTTTTAGAGTTATAAATTCTCATTAATTTATTTTCCAAAATAAAAGTTTAGAATTTACACATTTTTAGAATTAGTTTCTGAGTAATAAAGCTTTTGATGAATATTAACAGTTTTGGACAAATATATCTGTTTTGTAATAAATTTTATGAATGTAAGGACCTAGTATTTTTGGATACTACTTCGAGAGTACAGCAATGTCAGGTTAACAGATGCAAACTTATAGACTCGGATTCGGATTGTGACAAATCAAATAATTTCCAAATAAATGTGTGGTGTCTTAACCCTAAAGAAACTATAGGCTTTCGTCTTAAGTCGCCTTGACCCTCCGTGACTCCTTGTCACAGGCGGGACCTTGTGGTGTTCCTCCCGGAGCCGGATATTCATACCCAGGGAGACGGGCTCACTTCTCAGGCTTGGTTGGGGAATTCAACCTGAACCCTAACTTGTAGGGTTCATTCAAAATCTCCCTGACAACAGTTAGCTTTGCTAAAAATCAAATAAGAAATTGTGCATTTCTAATGTTATATTCAATAATTAAATTTCACATAAAGTTTTAACTAAATTACATGTATCTTTTTTTCCCTTTTAAATCACCGTATGCTTAAAATCTGATTTAATTAATAAATATGAAATCTTGTATTCTCGTTCGATGTTCCGTTTGATGTTTCATTTATTGTGCCACTAATAAAAAATTGACATGTGTTAATTTTTTAATTAAAAAAATTATAACCTAAAAGAAATAGTGGAACATGCAGGGGAAACGTAAACACGTATCAACCATCTATTTGTAGGGATGGAGAATTTTTTGCATATCGATACTTGACAAAAAATCGTCTGTACCAAATTTGTGTATCCATGCATCACTACAACAAAAAAGGTCTTTTGCGACGTTTGACATATGTCATAATGAGGCAAAAAAAACGTTGATATAGATCTATACCAACATTTATTGCAAATGTCGAACCACTACTAGAAAACAGTTAATTAGCGACCGAAATATTAGGTCACTCAAAGAACGACGGAATAACGACCGACTGGAAATCGAAAATATATCGGTCGTTATTTCGTCGCCGTTCAGTAGGCAACATCGGCCCCGTTGACTTAAATGAAACGACTTCGTTTTGTTCACCCTTAACTACCGAATACTGACAGATCTTAACGACCGTTTACTGACGACAAACATAACGGTGTATATTTATATAGTAATAAATGAGGGACACAAAATGCCGTCGTTTTGTGTACACTAACGACCGAATACAAACGGATCTTAACGACCGCGTACGGACGAAAAAAATAACGACGGATTACCGACCGAATTTAACGACTGTTTACCGATGAAAAACATAACGGTATATATTTATATAGTAATAAACGATGGACACAAAACGCCGTCGTTTTGTGTACACTAACAACCGAATGCTGACGGATCCTAACGACCGTTTACCGATGGAAAATATAGCGACGGATTACCGACGGAAAACATAACGGTGTATATTTATATAGCCGAATACAGACGGATCTTAACGACCGTGTACCGATGAAAAAGATAACGACTGATTACCGACCGAATTTAACGATCGTTTACCGACGGAAAACATAACGGTGTATATTTATATAGTAATAAATGAAGGACACAAAATACCGTCGTTTTGTGTACACTAACAACCGAATACCGACCGAATTTAACGACCGTTTACCGACGAAAAACATAACGGTGTTTATTTATATAGTAATATAAGTCCCGTGTTCGATTCCCGTATCTCCCCTTTATTGGGGCAATAATCTTCTCCTCTGGTGAGGCGTCCTCCTCCTCCTCTGGTGAGGCAATACTCTCCTCAAGCATGGGGCGTGCTTTAATCGGCCTTCCTAGGGTACTCTTCGATTTCTCCCCCTCGGGGGCAACGCCCTTTCGGGCTTCAAAAAAAAAAAAAAAAACCTCGGCATTTTCGCATATAAGTGTTCTTCATCTAGTTTTTAACATTCTGGTATGGTCATTATCCTTTTAGTTCGTGTTGTTTTTTTGATTGATCATGCTTATATTTTCAGAAGTAAATTCATAATTTAAAGTGTGATCTTCTATCATTGTTCCTAAGTAGAGTAGTATATCCTAATTGTTTGTCTATGCTTTTTTGTTCTTTTTTCTGTTACGCATAATCCGATAGATATCAGTTATGCTTATTGTTCTCTATGTTGTTTCTTTTAGTGTTGAAAATATCCATAGATATCAGTGAATGCAAACTAGACCAAAACTAGTTTAAGTAACTCTTAATACTAAGATTAGATTAAATGAGTATTCATGTTTGTTTTACATTAGTATAACGGCGTATTTTTATGAAACATGTTATATGTACTTTTGTATTGATTTTTTAATCGACCAATCTGTAATTCAAAGATCTCCCCACCCCTGTTTCGTACTCACCTCTCAAAGCCATCAATCGATGACGCTACCAGCTCCACCTTCGATCGTTTATCTCAAATTACTTTTGAATTTAGCAAGTCGAGTAAAACAGTGTTTCGTTGAAATAAGAATCATTAAAACTCAATTGTCCTTTATTGCACTTCTTAATCCGCTTAATTTATATTTCAGAGATGCCTCCAAAGAAAGGTATTTGATTACCATTTAGTCAGGCACCAACGTCTGCTGCATCCCCTACCTCCCAGCCAGGTTCATAATAAGACTTGTATTCTACTCCGCCATCTGCCCCCATGGCTCGGGATGCGTCTGCGTCAGTACCGGCGATTGAGCCTAAGCCGATAGCAGGATACACTAGATACTTGTACTCTCCTGTAACCTACCCTTGGCACATAAGTAAATTTATTAATTATTTCCTTTAAGCTAGTTATACTTCTTGTAATCATTATAGTAAATAATTAAATTTTTTCTTAGCTATTATAGATTTAGATTGGTATCCAGCTGTTCCGCCGTCATTACTTCAATATTTCAAGATCGTTTCTGTAAGCCTAAGGGCGAACAAACTCAGTTTTTGATAATGTACAAACATATGATGTTGTATCTAATGGTTTCAATCGTTGTGATAGAATAATGGTTCACTAAGATGGAAGCTCTAAGTACTTCAATCAAGCCGTGCTCAAGACTAAATGTTTACATTCTTGAAGGCACATCTCTCAAGACGTGAAGATTGACTGCTTAGGTGTGGTTAGAATAGCTTAGCATTTCTTTATATATATCTTAAAGCTCTAACCATTGCTCACATGAACTTAGGATGATAACACTATTGTCTTGCACCTTTAAAAATAGTTTTCATAAAGCTCAGTTTCAAAAATGGTCTTGAAAATTGTTCCCTTCTCAAAAGCCTTTTGTTTCATTGTCTAAAGATTTTGAAAATTATTTTTCAAGTATTAGTTATCCTTTTGAGAAAACCATTTTGACCTTAAAAGATTTCAAAACTTGTGAAAAATCAACATCTCTTGAATCCAGGAAATTCGGATCATCCGAGTTTTGCACGGATCATCCCGGGACCAAAGCAGAGTTGAGTTTTTGGGAACCATTTGTCCCGGTCGACCTATGTAGACTTAGGATCGTCCGATCCTTTGATCGGATCATCCGAGGTAACTTGCGGTCAACCGAACTCTGCGAAAACTAGCCGTTATCTGATCGTTTTAAAAGCTATTTTTTGGACTCTTTTTAAAAGTATAAAAGCTCTGATGCAGTGGAATCTTTAGAGAACAACAAGAACGAATATACATTGATTATACAAAAATCTTTAGTACTTTCAAAGCATATCCAACTTTATTCATGTATTGAAAAGTTCAAAATCACTATCTCACTTGCAAGACACAAGTTGTTGAGTTCTTTGTTCTAAGAGCATTAAAGTAAGATCTTTAAAAGGTATCTATTCTCCACTTTTTGAGTGTGTAACTCTCTCTTTATATCTCCATCTTTCCCTCTCTTAGTGATAGGGTATTTATTGTGTCAAGTCCTAGTTGGTGTGGGCTTTGTACTCTTAGTGAGTGGAGTTTATAATAGTGGTTATTTGTGTAAAACTCCTTGTGAGTTAGCCACTTGTGTAATTACTTTTCTTAGTGAAGTTGTTAAAAATCCTTGGGTGAAGCTCAAAGTAGTGGACGTAGATTCTTTGTGAATCGAACCACTCTAAATCTCGTGTCTTTCTTTCATTGGTTTATTCTTGCTTCATTTTCACCATATTTCAAATACAAGTTCCACATTCCAAAAGTTTGAAATTAAAAAGAAGCCACTTTTATAAAAACCCAATTCACCCCCCCCCCCCCTTCTTATGTTTTTCAATTGGTATCAGAGCCTCGTCTTCACCTTTAGCTTAACCGCTTGAAGTAAAGATTATGGCCGGAAATTCCGCTTTAGCCTACCTAGAGGGATCTTCCACTAATAGACCACCTCTCTTTGATGGAAACAATTTTAATGCTTGGAAAGACCGTTTCAAAATCTATGTGTGCTTTATAGACTACTCCTTATGGCAGATTTTTGAAGAAAGTCCTTATGTACCTATGAAAGTGGTGGATGGTGTTCAAGTTCCAAAATTGGAGAATGAGTTTAATGAAGATGAGTCCAAGAAAATGACCCTCAATTTTCGAGCTATGAACATCATTAGTTGTGCTCTTAATCCGGATGAGTACAATCGGATACGTGGAAGCAAATCCGCTCACAAGATGTGGAAAACCTTAGAAGTCACCCATGAGGGAACTAATCAAGTCAAAGAATCAAAGCTCAACATGCTTGTGAGGGAATATGAGCTTTTCTCTATGAAGCCAAATGAAACTATAAATGAGATGAACACTAGGTTCACCAATGTTATCAATGGGTTGAGATCTTATGGAAAGGAATACTCTATGGGTGAAATGAATAGGAAGATCCTCAACTCACTTCCTAAAAGTTGGGAAGGCAAAGCTCTAGTTATTGAAGAAACAAAGAACTTGAAAACTTATCCCACGGAGGAGCTCATTGGTTCTCTTCTCACTTATGAGCTCACACACAAAAAGGATGAGCATATTGAAAAGGCAAAGAAGAGTATTGCTTTAAAGGCTATTCTTGATCTTGATGAATCCAACCATTCAAGTGATGAAGAAGACGTCAACTTAGATGATGAGACCATGGCTTTGGTGGTAAAGCGCATGAAAAAAATGTTTTCCGGGAAAGGAAGAAAACTCTTCCAAAATAGAAGAAAACAAAATCCTAATGGGATGAGATGCTATGAATGTGGAAGCAACCAACATCTCATAGGAGAGTGCCCCGCCGCCAAAGAAAAAGAGCCCAAGGAAGACAAAAAGAAAAAATTCTTTAAAACAAAGAATGCCAAGGGCATGCTAAGCACATGGGATCAAGAAGGGAGTGGCGATGAAGAAGAAGAGGAAAACGCAAATGTTTGCTTCATGGCCTTCGGGAATGAGGTACTTGCAAGCAAGGTAAATACTCCGGCTCAATGGTTTCTTGATAGTGGATGTTGTCTCCACATGACCGGAGATGCCTCATTAGTCAAAGACATGGAACCTATCTATGAAGGTTATGTCACGTTTGGGGACAAAAAGAAGGGTAGAATCCTTGGCATTGGAAATGTTGGTAAAGGTTCATCAACTCTTGTTAAGCATGTTCTTCTTGTTGATAGCCTCAAATATAATTTGCTTAGTATTAGCCAACTTTGTGATAATGATTTTGATGTTATGTTTAGCAAAAAGGCTTGCTCTATTGTTGATAGCTCTTCTCATGAAAAAGTGCTTGTTGCTAATAGAACCGGTAATGTTTATTTGTTGTCTTTGGATGATCTTGTTGCATGCGATTTTAAATGCTTATCCATAAATGAAGATGATGCATTCTTATGGCACCGTAGGCTTGGTCATGTGAGCATGGATCTCTTAAATAATCTTTCCTCTAAAGAGCTAGTGCGTGGGCTTCCAAAAGTGAAATATGAGAAAAACCGTCTTTGTGATGCTTGTCAATTTGGAAAACAAACAAAAACGTCTTTCAAGCCTAAACAAATGGTTTCCACTTCTAAACCACTTGAACTTGTTCATCTTGATCTTTTTGGACCAATGAGGACCACTAGCTTAGGTGGTAAGAGGTATGCCTTTGTTATTGTGGATGATTTTTCAAGATTCACTTGGGTACTTTTTCTTGCACAAAAATATGACACCTTCCATGAGTTTTCAAATCTTTTCAAAAAGGTACAAAATTCGCTTGATCTAAAACTTGTTACCTTGAGAAGTGATAATGGGAGGGAATTTAACAATCAATTTGTAATGAAAATGGCATCACACATAACTTTTCGGCTCCAAAAACGCCTCAACAAAATGGGGTTGTTGAAAGGAAAATAGAACTTTACAAGAAATGGCTAGGTCTATGCTTAGTGAAAATTCTTTACCAAAATATTTTTGGGCCGAAGCCGTGAACACTGCTTGTTATATTGTTAATAGAGTTCTTTTAAGGCCTTTTGTTGGAAAAACTCCTTTTGAGCTTATCTTTGGAAAAATACCCTCAATCTCATATTTCAAAGTTTTTGGTTGCAAATGTTTTGTGCTCAACATTAAAGATAGCCTTGGAAAATTTGACAAGAAATCCGACGAAGGAATATTTCTTGGCTATTCTTCAAACAAAAAGGCTTATAGAGTATATAATAAAAGAACCTTGTGTATTGAAGAGTCCATGCATGTGTCTTTTGATGAATCTAACATCTACATGCCTAGAAAAGATGATGATGAGATAGGTATGCCCTTGGAAAGTATAAATGAAATCCATCAAGCTCCTATGTTGGATGATAATTCTAAGGATGAGGAGGACATTGAAACTACTCAAAATGATCCCCCAAGTCACTCAAATCAATGATCCTTCACCAAATGAGCTACCAAAGGATTGGATTTACAAGCAAGGTCACCCTCAAGAGCAAATCATTGGTGATCCTTTACTTTCTTCTATAGAACCTAAGAACATTCATGAAGCTTTACGTGATTACTTTTGGATTTTGGCTATGCAAGAAGAGCTTAATCAATTTGAAAGAAATCAAGTTTTGACTTTAGTCCCTAGAACTATTGATCGCCTTATTATTGGAACAAAATGGATTTTTCGTAATAAACTTGATGAGCTCGGGGAGATTTTAAGAAACAAAGCTAGACTTGTTGCCCAAGGATTCAATCAAGAGGAGGGCATTGATTTTGAGGAAACTTTTGCCCCCGTAGCTAGACTTGAATCTATTAGAATGCTTCTTGCTTTTGCTTGTTTTAAAGGTATTAAACTTTTTCAAATGGATGTGAAAAGTGCGTTTCTAAATGGCTTTATTGAGGAGGAAGTATATGTTGAACAACCTCCTGGTTTTGTGCATGAAAAATTTCCAAACCATGTTTACAAACTTACAAAAGCAATGTATGGTTTAAAACAAGCTCCTCGTGCTTGGTATGAGCGTTTGAGCAAGTTTCTCTTTTCTATTGGTTTTTCAAGAGGTCTTGTTCCCACCACCCTTTTCATTAAAACAAATGCATCTCATGACATCTTACTTGTGCAAATATATGTTGATGACATTATTTTTGGTTCAACTAATGAAGTACTTTGTGAAGAATTTGCTAAACTAATGCAAGATGAATTTGAGATGAGCATGATGGGAGAGCTCAACTATTTCCTTGGATTACAAATCAAACAAACAAATGAAGGAATTTTTATCAACCAAGCCAAGTACACTAAAGAACTACTTAAACGGTTTGGAATGGATGGTGCAAAAGAAAGCAAAACACCGATGAGTTCAACCATCAAGCTTGACAAGGATGAAAAAGGTAAACCGGTAGATGAAACAAGGTATAGAGGTATGATTGGCTCTCTTATTTATCTTACCGCTAGTAGGCCGGATATTATGTTTGACGTATGCTTATGTGCTAGATTCCAAGCATGTCCTAAAGAATCACATCTCATTGCCGTTAAACGTATTCTTAGATATCTCATAGGCTCATATGATTATGGGTTTTGGTATCCCATAAGTACATATTTTGATTTGATAGGTTATTCGGATGCCGATTATGCGGGGTGTCGTATTGAGCGTAAAAGCACTAGTGGGCATTGTCATTTTCTTGGTCATGCATTAGTCTCATGGTATAGCAAGAAACAAGCATGTGTATCTCTTTCCACCGCCGAAGCGGAATATATTGCAGCCGGTAGTTGTTGTGCTCAAATTTTATGGATGATGCATACTCTTGTGGATTTTGGCTTTGCATTTCAGCATGTTCCCATCTTATGCGATAACACGAGTGCAATTAACTTAACTAAGAATCCCATACAGCATTCTAGGACTAAACATATAGAAATCAAGCATCATTTCATTAGAGATCATGTTGCTAAAGGTGATGTTTGCATAAATTTCATAAGCACGGATGAACAAATTGCAGATATTTTCACAAAGTCACTTGGCACGAGAAGGTTTGAATATCTCGGGCGTTGCCTCGGAATCACAAAATTCCGGGACTAATGTGTGTGTTAAGTGTGCGAGGGAAGAAAGCAGGGGGAACCTCGGATCAACTACCCGAGGAACGGATGATCCGAGCGAGAATTTAGTAAAAGCGCATTGGGACGGTCGATCGAAATATTTGATGATGAACCCGGACCATCGACCGTCGAAGCTCTCTGGAATGGCTCGGATAAAAAAAATTAATTCCTCGGACGACCTCTTCGATGAGCAGTCGGCCCAGAGTTTTGCGGGTTGCGGTTTATATCGAGAAAAACTCAAACGTCTTTCATTTAATCCTCTCATCTCAAAAACAGTTTTCTCTTTAATTCCTCTTCCCATCAGACCGATTTCCCTAACCCAAGTCTTATTTATCCTCAATTTCATCATTCAATCTCTATTCCATCTTCAATTTGTTTTGAATTCATCTAATTTATCTCATAAAAAATCTTCCCTCGGTTCAAACCTACCCCTAATCCGAACCTATTTTGTTTTCTCACAATATGAGGATGAAAAACCCTAGCAAAGGAGGAAATGATGATGCTAATACGCCTCCTCACAAGAATCCTCCTAGGAATCAACCTAAACGACCCCTTGAAAAAGGGATTTCCTTTAAGGAACCCACTCAAGCCGCACCTAAGAAAGGCCGAGCAAAAATGGTGGCTCGCAAAGTCGTGGGAAAGGGCAAGCAAATTCTTGATATAGATTCCAGTCACTCGGAGGTCGAGTACTTGTCTTCACCTTCAAGGGCATCTCCACCTTCAGATTTCGAGGTTGGAGGATCATCAAATTACTCTACAAAAAAGGTAACGATTCCTTTTTACAATATCGCAGCTAAGCAAATGTTTGACAAGCTTAAGAAATCAAATAGGGGATTCATGACAACGTATTTTAGAGATGAAATTATGTTTGCTCAAGGAAAAGGGCTAGATGAAGTCATGGGGCTGTTTGATGATATGGGATGGGTTAATCTGTTTGATGTTGATGAATATATTTACCCCTCCATTGTCTATGAATTTGGTACAAATTTGAGAAAGGAAGAGGGTGATGGGACTGAAATTAGATATAGGTCTTGTGTTGGTAAGTTAGAATTTGTATTCTCTGAAAAGATGTTTTGTGAGGCTATAGGAATAGAACATGTGGAATATGCCAAAAGGTTCTATAAGAATACAATGAATTCGGATGATATTGGTCTTCTTGATATAAAACATTTTATATCTCAATTTGGAATCAAAGGCAGTTTCACTGACTCAAAGGAAAGGGAGATTGTGGCCCCGGTTAAAGGGCACAAGTCATGGATTACTTTCCTTCAAATGGTAATAATGCAACGTCTTTTGGAAAGGAAAGCCTTGAACTTCGCACATCTTGCACTCCAACATTTTATAGCTGCTATCAAAGGTTCAAGGAATTACATTCCGTACGGTAATATTCTTACAAGGCTCTTCCAACGATTTGGACTTGATTTGAAACATCCGTTAAAGAAAAAGTTTTTCAAAATTGATGAAGCATGTTTCCACCGAATGAAGATGATTTATATACACAATCAATGGAAATTCATTCGAAGGACCACAAATGATGAAATAGGGGCTGCTATACTTGCTCGAAATGTGTCCCCTTATATGCTTAAAACACTTCTAAAGATTGAAAAGAAAAGGGGTGGAGCACCTTCAAAGCCTAGAAGTGATCCGACAAGAAATGAGCAAGAAGATTTCGAAGCACACAATTCACTTAGCTCAAGCGAACATGTCTCATCTGACAATGGTCAAGAAGAAGAATCTCATTCTCCAATTCAAGCAACTACTAAAAGTCCGCCTCAAAAAGTGTCCCGGATAAATAAAATGTTTGCCTTGTTGAAGAAGTTGGTGAGTAAAATTGAGGCGATAATGGAAGAGATTGCCTGTATCAAAACCAAGGTGCAAACGGTATCCGACAAGGTGGACAAGTCTATACAAATGCAAAAGGACTTAGCTAGGGATTTAAGCCTTTCAAGTGCGGATGAAGACGATCAAAGCTGAAACTATCTTTATGATTGGAATATTTTTATGTTTTTGTTATGTTTGAAGTCTTTTTGATTATGCCAAAGGGGGAGAAAATTGTGTAATCTTGCTTATCTAATTTTGCTTATCCTTGCTTATATCTCTCTTATTATTGTTATCTGTGTTTAAAACTGACTGTTTGGTTGTGTGAGTAAGCAAAATTTTCAAGTCAGCTCAGTTGCAGCAAAGTGCTGCAGATTTTTTTCCTGAGAACGGTCGACCGACTGTTTTTACCAAAAGCTCAGACGATCCGAACTTTGTGCAGTTTCTAGAGTGAAGTCTTGTTTGGCTTCTGTAAACTGCTGAAACTTAAGGGAGTTTTCTTAACCAGTTTTTTGTCTTTGTAAATATCTTTACCTGGCATGTTTTGAGGGGGAGCTTCTATCATATATCTTATTTCTCAAAACCTTATTATGGAAGGAAGGAGGAAATGAGGTTGGTTGGGATATAGGGCTCTTCTAAGAGTCCCTAGATACTATGGTAAAAAGAAGTTATCATGCTGGTGCTTTTGTCTTCTGTTATCTTTTGGTTTTATCTTCTAAGCACTAGTCCTTGCTCGTATTTGTTCTTCGTATTTTCTTTTTCCTTGCTTCCTTGTTTTTAAATTGTCCTTATTCTATCTTATTGCATCAAAGTTTGTCATAATCAAAAAGGGGGAGATTGTAAGCCCTAAGGGCGAACAAACTCAGTTTTTGATAATGTACAAACATCTGATGTTGTATCTAATGGTTTCAATCGTTGTGATAGAATAATGGTTCACTAAGATGGAAGCTCTAAGTACTTCAATCAAGCCGTGCTCAAGACTAAATGTTTACATTCTTGAAGGCACATCTCTCAAGACGTGAAGATTGAAGGCTTAGGCGTGGTTAGAATAGCTTAGCATTTCTTTATATATATCTTAAAGCTCTAACCATTGTTCACATGAACTTAGGATCACAACACTATTGTCTTGCACCTTTAAAAATAGTTTTCATAAAGCTCAGTTTCAAAAATGGTCTTTAAAACTGTTCCCTTCTCAAAAGCCTTTTGTTTCATTGTCTAAAGATCTTGAAAATTATTTTTCAAGTATTAGTTGTCCTTTTGAGAAAACCATTTTGACCTTAAAAGATTTCAAAACTTGTGAAAAATCAACATCTCTTGAATCCAGGAAATTCGGATCATCCGAGTTTTGCACGGATCATCCGGACCGAAACAGAGAGTTGAGTTTTTGGGAACCATTTGTCCCGGTCGACCTATGTAGACTTAGGATCGTCCGATCCTTTGATCGGATCATCCGAGGTAACTTGCGGTCAAACGAACTCTGCGAAAACTACCCGTTATCTGACCGTTTTAAAAGCTGTTTTTTGGACTCTTTTTAAAAGTATAAATTCTCTGATGCAGTGGAATCTTCAGAGAACAACAAGAACGAATATACATTGATTATACAAAAATCTTTAGTACTTTCAAAGCATATCCAACTTTATTCATGTATTGAAAAGTTCAAAATCACTATCTCACTTGCAAGACACAAGTTGTTGAGTTCTATGTTCTAAGAGCATTAAAGTAAGATCTTTAAAAGGTATCTATTCTCCACTTTTTGAGTGTGTAACTCTCTCTTTATATCTCCATCTTTCCCTCTCTTAGTGATAGGGTATTTATTGTGTCAAGTCCTAGTTGGTGTGGGCTTTGTACTCTTAGTGAGTGGAGTTTATAAAAGTGGTTATTTGTGTAAAACTCCTTGTGAGTTAGCCACTTGTGTAATTACTTTTCTTAGTGAAGTTGTTAAAAATCCTTGGGTGAAGCTCAAGGTAGTGGACGTAGATTCTTTGTGAATCGAACCACTCTAAATCTCGTGTCTTTCTTTCATTGGTTTATTCTTGCTTCATTTTCACCATATTTCAAATACAAGTTCCACATTCCAAAAGTTTGAAATTAAAAAGAAGCCACTTTTATAAAAACCCAATTCACCCCCCCCCCCCCCCTCTTGTGTTTTTCAGTTTCAATGGGGCATATAGAACCATAAAGGATGTTCCCCAGGAAGAAGAAAAATTGTGGTGGGAAGAGTTCACGGTAAGTAATTAGCAAATAAGTTTGAATTTAGAAGTCATCGAATTTAATTATCTAACATTATTTCAAAATACATAAAAGTATCGCTGTGCTCCTGAGCATGAGGCGGACGTCAAGACAGGTTGGCGTAACATATGAGGAGACTCATCGGCATTATGAGCGACGCACAGAAAAAAAATAAGAGGCCCACATGGGTTTGTGAGACCGATTGGGCGCGACATCAAGCTTACTGGGAGACTCCGAAATTTAAAGCTAAGTCTTTACAGGCCTCAAAAAAGGGGAAAGAATGGAGGGGTGGCAAAAGCCCGTTGAAGCACACGGGCGGTTCGCTCAGCCTCATTGAGCACCACATGAGACTGGTACTTAATTATATTATTTTACACATTCGTATATGTTATGTTTTTTATGTACGTATTTAAATGTATTAATGATTTTTGTTAACAAGAAAATGAGGCCGGACATGCAGTCTCATTCCCTTCCAGTTACGATCATCTTCATCAACACCATATCGGCCTAAAGAAAGGCGAATGGGTTGATGAAGATTCTAGAGAGTTGTCTGTAAGTAATTTATTACTTTTTTCCCTTTTTTGATATTAGTTCTTTACTGTGATAACTTGACATTTTATTTGACAGGGGGTATTCCATTCAGTTTATGATGATGCCGCATACCAAGTAACTCAAGCCGGCCAGCCTCCTCCGGATTTGCCGACTCAGATTGAGCTTTCAGTGAGGCTGCAGGGTGGGCTAAGAAAGGGACATGTCCAAGGACTCAGTTCGTTTAGCGATGTGGTAAAGACAATGAAGCAAGGCAGCCAGGCAGTCTCGCATTCGTCTATGAAACAAATGCAGAACAAAATGGAAGCAAAGTTTAAGAAAGAGATGGCCGAGCAAAGAAAAGAATTCAAGATGAAGGAAAAGAAGAGAAACAAGTCATTAGCTGATATTTTAACAAATAGGGACAATATTGTATTAAGTGCCTCTGAGATAGAAGCCAAATTGAGTAGTCTAGATGATGATGATGAGTTAGAATCAGACTATGACGATGACCCCTTAACTGTCGATGAAGTTTTGGGGAGTCAATAGATTATTTATTTTATTTTGTATCAATTTACAACTATTGTAATATTTTTTTGTATATAATATGTAACTATTTTATGCTTTGCGTTATGTTTTCTGATTATTTTGGAATTTATTTGGGTGTGTTTTCTGTTGAATTCTGGATATACTGAATTGTGGCAGGGGGTCTGTTCTATGTTATCTGTTATCTGTTACTAGAAAAGTGGCTTTGTACCGACCGAATTACGATGGACTAGCGACCGTTGTAGGGTT
Source organism: Vinca minor (assembly GCA_026122235.1). Taxonomy (NCBI): domain Eukaryota; kingdom Viridiplantae; phylum Streptophyta; class Magnoliopsida; order Gentianales; family Apocynaceae; genus Vinca; species Vinca minor. The sequence continues at coordinate 767,625 of JAOCZM010000253.1, forward strand.
TAGGGTTAGGGCTAAGCGACTGATTTGCGACGGAATAAGCACAAAGGCGTCGTTTTAAAAATACCCGCTGCAATTTATCATCTTGGCGACCAAATAGCGACGGACATCTACATATCTATCGCTATTCGGTCACTAACTAGCACAGGAGCGACCGCCCCGCCGCTATTCGGTGGGTATCTTTTCCCGAATTCCATTTTTTTTATAAAATAGCCGGGGTTTTAAGGATATATAGAAATATTTTTCCTATTTTAGTTACTATTACTAATATATATACACACACATTAACTTGAATAGTCAAACAAGTAAAACTTATACTTATTCACAAAATACTTAAATAGACTCGAAGCAGAACAATTCAAGTAATACATTTGTTTATACATTTACCTGAATCATTGAGTAATGAAATTAAAATTTTAATAACGTCGATATTCGGTCGCTAACTAGCACAGGGGCGACCTAATACGGAGGGGCGGTCGCTATTCGGTGGTTATCTTTTCCTGAATTTCGTTTTTTATAAAATAGCCGGGTTTTTAAGGATATACGGAAACATTTTTCCTATTTTAGTTACTATTACATATATATATATATATATATATATAGACACACACACACAGTAACTTGAATAGTCAAACAAGTAAAACTTATACTTATTCCCAAAATACCCAAATAGACTCGAAGCAGAACAATTCAAGTAATACATTTGTTTATACATTTACCTGAATCATTGAGTAATGTAATTAAAATTTTAATAATTTCTTATTAATAAACAAATAATTACTAAAATATTCATATAATTAGTTCGTACTCGCATTCTGAACGATGTCGATTTTCGGATTTATAATTTTTTTAACATGGTCCATCGCTATTTGGTCGCTAACTAGCACAGGGCGACCGAATAGAGACCGAATATATGCTGGGCGGCCGCTATTCGGACGTTATCGTTTCTCGAATTCCGTTTTTTATAAAATAACGGAATTTTTAAGGATATATAGAAACATTTTACCTATTTTAGTTACTATTACTAATATATATATTAACTTGAATAGTCAAACAAGTAAAACTTATACTTATTCACAAAATACCTAAATAGACTCGAAGCAGAACAATTCAAGTAATACATTTGTTTATACATTTACTTGAAATCATTGAGTAATGTAATTAAAATTTTAATAATTGCTTATTAATGAATAAATAATTACTAAAATATTCATATTAGTTCGTACTCGCATTCTGAACGATGTCGTTTTTCGGATTTATAATTTTTTTAACATGGTCCGTTGCGGTCGCTAACTAGGACAAGGGCGACCGAATTCGGCGAGGGCGATCGCCATTCAGTCGCCAGTAAGAAAGGGCTAAACAACATCGTTGTTTGTCAGTTTGAGTCTTTATTAATTCGACGTTTTACATTTAATACTAGCGACTGGATTGGTAGGTCGGTCGGTATTCATTCGCTAGTTGTAAACTCCTAAACGGCGTCTTTTTTTTCATTTTTTTCCTTTAAAAATATCTAAGGCAAGAAGCCTCTCCATCTTTGTTCATTCTGCCCAGCCGCGACCTCAACCTCCACCTCCTCCTCTTCCGGCGATTTCCCCTAAAATGCACCGCGAAACCCCTCATTCCTTCCATCGCCACCACCTCCGATTTCAGTTGGGTTTTTTAGGGTTTATGTGAGAATCTTGCCTTTTCTATTTATTATAGTGTTATTAATGTCTAAATTCATGCTCCTGTACCATTTCTTCTCTAACTTAATCGCAAGTGGTACAAGGGATGACAATAAAAGAATGAGAGCAAAAGTTGGAAACTTTGAGAGAATTTGACAAAATTGGTCACAATTCATGTTTTTGGCCGAAAATTTTATTACCCATAAGTGTAAGAATGAAACCTTTGGGTGAAAGGATTCAAAGATTATGTTCCATGTGAGCATTTAGTGAAATCTTGGGACAAGATAAGAAGTTTAGTAGTTTTAGGGCATTTTACCTTTTATTTTTTGGGTTGAAGGTAAGATGTTTGATGATATGCCAATTTGAATTTTGCATTAAAAATATTTCTAAGTAGAAATTGAAAAAAGGGTCTGTCTAAGTTTACTAGCTTTTTACCTTTAGTTTAGTGTGTAAAATTTCAGCTTTTTTCTCACATTTAAATTTTGTTCATGCACACAATCATGACTTTATAATGAATTTCTCGTAAGAAAATTGTGAGATTTGACCAATATTTATATTTTTTAGCAGATTCCGATTAAATTTTGGATAACACGGGTGAAGGAAGTAGACATCAATCACCCAATTGTCAGTTTCCATGTGAAATGTGTGTTTCAGCTTCGTGGTATAGTTGAGACATATCATGAAGACCTATGAAAATGTTTTACATTTTTCTTCAAATGTTTTACATTTTATATTATCTCCCCGGTTGTTTGCAGCTTTGTATTATCTCTTCGATTTTTGCATCTTTGTATTATCTCCCTGGTTTATGCATCTTTGTATTATCTCCCTTGTTTTTCTATCTTTGTATTATCTCCCCAATTTTTTTATCTTTGTATGTTCCCTTATTTTTCTATCTTGCTATTATCTCCCCAATTTGTTTTTCTTTGTATTTTCCATTTTTTATTATTGTAATGTATGCTAATTATATCATTTTAATTCCAATAAGTAAATAATTGATAATCGAACATAACAAGAATATTCATATTAGCTCTATTGCACAATAAAATTCGCAACAAACAATATATATAGACAAGATGCCATTAATAACATAGTAGAAAAATAAGGTTGAAAATCATCAAACATAAGGTTCAAAGCTAATATTAATTTACTTATTAAGACTTGATATATGCATATATTGTGTTTATAATGGAGGACCGTAGTTGGATGTATATGGATTCGACAACAAATGGTGGACCTCGTCATAGTCCATAATTTATAGCGGGATTGAAACAATTTGTCAATTTCTCTGTTAGTATGTCTGCTAATGTACAAATTGATGGGATTAGGTGTCCTTGTGGGGTTTGTAAGAATAAGTATTTTTATATGCTTGATACTGTGAAATATCATCTTGTTATGAACGGATTTGTGTCTAACTATTTTAATTGGACATGTCATGGTGAGGCAATGAATGCCTCAAATCCTGTTTGTTCATGATATGAATAATTCTAGAAGACATATGACACAGAACAATTATCGAGAGATGATTTTTTATGTTGTCGGACCAAGTTTTAATGAGGCGGATAATAGGCATGTGGAAGAACCTCCCAATCCAGAGGCACAAATGTTCTATGACATGTTGAAGGCTGTTGATAGCCCACTGTACAATGGTTGTACAAACCATTCACAACTATCAATGACTGCTAGAATGTTGAGTATTAAGTCCGAAGACAACTTATCTGAAGCAACTATAGATAAATTTGCGCAGTTGATGAAAGAGGCTATTCCTCCACAAAATAATGCTTTACACGACTTTTACCAAATGTAGAAATTGGTTAAAGGCCTAGGATTACCGGTGCAAAAGATTGATGTTTGTTTTAACGGTTTATGTTGTACTGGAAAGACGATGTTAAGAGTAGAGAATGCAAGTTTTGTGGCCATGCTAAGTACATTAAGAAAAAGAAATAAAAAAATACACAATGGAAAGAGATTGCTTGCAAAAAGATGTATTATTTTCCAATTACTCCGAGATTACAAAGATTGTATGCATTTGAGAAAATCGCAAGACACGTGACATGACACTCAGACAGTGAGAGGGAAGAGAAAATAATGAATCACCCACAAGATGGAAAAGTTTGGCAACATTTTGATAGAACACACACCGATTTTGCTGCGGAACCTCGAAATGTAAGGCTTGGGTTATGTACATATGGTTTTGCACCTTTCGGCATGTCAGGGAAGCAATATTCTTCTTGGCCAGTTCTTCTAACACCTTATAATCTCCCCCCTTGGATGTGTATGAAGAACAATGTAATGTTCTTAGCTATCATTGTACATGGACCCCAAAATCCAAAACACAAGATTGATGTGTACTTGCAGTCTCTCATCGATGAATTGAATCAGCTGTGGGGTGAAGGTGCGGAAACTTATGACAACTCCAAAAGGAAAAACTTTAAACAAAGGGCTTCATTACTTTGGACAATTAGTGATTTCCCAGCATATGGATTGTAGAGTGGATGGAGTACAGCTGGCATTCACGCTTGTCCATATTGTGTGGAGGAAACACATGTGTTCCATTTGCACGCTGGCGGGAAACAATCATGGTTCGATTGCCACAGATGCTTCTTGTCACCTAATCATTCTTTTAGAAGAGATGCAAAGGGATTCTGAAAGGACCGGCGACAAAAGAGAGCAGACCCGCCATCTCTCCTGACTGGTGATGAAATGTGGTTTAGAGTTAGAGATATCCAAAAATTACCGATACAGCTGAAGAGATTGGTAAAGAGCAATGCAGGGGTCGGGATCACTGTTGGGCCAAACGTAGCATATTTTGGGACTTACCTTATTGGCGAACACTTCTGATAAGACACAACATTGATGTCATGCATAATGAAAAAAAATGTGTTTGATAACGTATTTAACACCGTGTTGGACGTGAAGGGTAAAACTAAGGACAATGTTAAGGCTAGAGCGGATATTGAAAGGTATTGCAGTCTGCCGGAATTGAATATTAAACACGAAGGCCGAGGTAAATCAACGAAACCGAAGTTATGTTTCATTCTTACAAAGGCACAAAAAGAGATGATTTTGCAGTGGGTTAAGGAATTAAGGCTCCCAGATGGATATGCATCGAATTTGGCGCGATGCGTTGATATAAAAGATTTGAAATGTCTGGAATGAAGAGTCACTATTCTCATATATTCATGGAGAGACTTATCCCTATAGAACTCAGAGAAGTACTACCGGCAAATGTTTGGGGACCCTTGGCTGAACTTAGTCTGTTCTATAGAGATTTATGTTCCCCAAAGTTGAGTGTGGCCCACATGCAAGAATTTGGAGGACACTATCACTATTCTATTGTGCAAGTTAGAGATAATATTTCCTCCGGGATTTTTTGATGTGATGGAACACTTGCCGGTTCACCTTCCGTACGAAGCTAAGGTTGGTGGCCCGGTACCGTTTAGGTAGATGTACCCATTTGAGAGGTAACAACCAATGTCTTTATGATCTCAACTTCATTTTTATTTTTCATGTACGTATTTACAATGTGATTAACTACTTATGCTTTAATTAGATACCTGCACCATCTAAAAAAATAAGATAAAAAAATAAGGCCAGAGTTGAGAGGTCAATTTGCAATGCATAGTTGATCGAAGAAGCTGCTACATTCTTTAGCTATTATTTCGAACCCCACGTGAAAACGAAAGTTACAAATATTCGGCTAAATGATGGTGAAGACGAGACAAGTGGACCGGATGTATTATCAATTTGCAACTTACTTGGAAGATCATTTGGGAAAAAAGAAAATATTTTATTATTTGATAGAGATTATAAAACAGCCATGAATTATATCCTTATGAATTGTGAAGAGGTCGAACCATACCTTCAGTAAGTAAACCCATCTATTGCTTCATTTTTGTTATATAATTAAAAGTAGCCAAATAATAATATTGTCATTTAATTTGCAACTCAGGAAATTTGTCAGTGAAGTACATGACCAAACTCCGCAGATAACAGAGGAAGAACTTCAAATCCGGGTTTATAATGATTTTTCCAAATGGTTTGAAACTCATGTAAGTTGGTATTATGTAGAAATGTACTTGTCTAAAAAATGCCTAAACTAATTTAACTTTTGTTGTTCTCAACAGATACATAGCCTTCCGGAACATTCCGAAAGGTTGTTGAAAAATCTGTAATGGTGCCCGATAAGGAGAGTATGGGTTAAAGGAGATTATTACGGAGAGTTGAAGCAAGTCATTGAGGTTGATCTTGCTGGAGTACCTGACCAAAAATTAATTCTTTTCAAATACGACTGGTTTGATTCTACTCCAAATCGTGGTTTGAGGGTGAATCCTCAATTTAAACTTGTAGATATCAATAGGAAAAGAACATACCAGGGTTACGATCCATTTGTATTTGCTTCCAAATGTCAACAAGTCTACTATATACCTTATCCAGGTAGTAAGACAACATCTAAGGCTGATTGGTGGGTTGTTTGTCGTTCCAAACCACGTCTAGTTGACGTTCCTGGTGTTCCGGTACTGTATCAGGAGGAAGTACGCGAGGAGGAGACCAGTCACATTGATCCAACTGTTGCTGAAGTTGGTCAACTTGCACACCGTTCAAGTGAAATCGTAGTAGAACTTGTGGCTGGTACGAGCCGTGTTGATGAAGATGATGATGATGAAATTATGTCGGGTGATGACAATTCAGAAGAAGAAGATGAATTTATGTCGGAGGATGATTTAGAATGATTAATCTCTTTCTCGCTTCTTGGAATTCCACATATTGAAGGTGAGTAATATTTGTTGGTTTATATTTTAGTACTTTATTTTCATAAATTAATTGTCGTATTGTACAACTTTTTAGCGTAATTCAAAGTGGTAATTTTATTGCCATAAAATAATTTGATTCTTGAATTTTCAGATTGCAACTTGTGCATTTACAAGGATATACATATAAATGACATCAAGGATTTATGAGAAATGCACACCTTGATTTGTGAGTGTTGTAATTCAAAGTATGCACCTTGATTGTGAGTGTTGTAATTCAAAGTGTGCACCTTGATTGTGAGTGTTGTAATGTAATGATTGAAGGGATTCATGGGCAGAAACTCTTTATAAACTCGTTCTTCATCAGCTCATCGAATGAGTTTTCTGCCCCGATTTTAACCCTAAATTCCCTAACATACATAACCGAATTAATCGAATTAATAACAGTTTCACAGAAACAGTTTATGCAGTATCGAATATACAGAAACATGCGATATCAGTTTATGCAAATTAATCGAATTAAATTACAGAGCGAATCATGATATAGCAGTTCATGCAATAATAATCGAATTAATAACATAACGATTCACATAAACAAATAAACATGATCAACCGATGACAGTTTATGCATATATCACATCTATTAACTTAAAGATACAATCTTTTTTGTTTTTCACACATACACATACCAAATCGAATTTGATACATGTTATGATGTGATTAACAATATCGAATTCCAATAGTATGAGCAAGGCTATGATACCACTGAAGGGATTCATGGGCAGAAACTCATTCTAAACACCCATGAGTCCTCCCCTAAAGGATCCACTCATACCAAAACGAATCGAAAACAGCGAAAATTTACTTACATTTTTCGGCTAAAGATATTGTCTTTCGGATGTGTGCTGCAACCAAAAGCCTTCCCTTGCGGAATTTCTTTCAACCACTAACGAGCAGCGAGTGCTAGCTCTTCGTTTATGAGTTTCGGGAATATAGAAAGAAAAGAAGGGCAGAATTCCAGAAATCTGATTTCAGGAGAATTTTGGTTTATTGCAGCTCAAGCATTAGTTATCTAAGGTTTCGGCCAAAAGAGGTTTATATAGGATGTGAGAGATTGTTCCCAGAACCAACTCCCACGTCATCCACCTCTTCCGGTAATGGGAGTCTATAACTCCCATGTCCCCTAGACTTCTGCTGGTAGTGGGAGTCTTTATCGCATAATCACTCCCACGTAATCCCAGCTATAGCCAAATACCGAAAATGCCCATCTTTAATCTATAATTCAAATAATAACGTTTTATTATTCTAAAAAATAAATGTCAGATACAATGAGCCTAAACACATTCTAGATTTATTGAATCTGGACATGAAGTTTGTTAACTCGTCTATGTGTGTGACCCTGTAGATTCATATCACAATGGCAATGAAAACACACTTAGTAGTAGTGTGAGTTCATAAATCACAAGCAGTCCCTAGTGGGACATTATAACTACCCAAAGTGATTGAATTTATGGTGGAACCTAATATCAATCCACATTTAATCCCTTTGTCTCGCGATATCCCAATTAAGTATAAGGCATGGTAGTCGTCACCCTTATTAAGCTTAATTGTATTTATGCTCGATCTCCGGGTAGATTGTTCCAACAAATAGTATTTGATAACCATTTTAAAGTCTAGAATAGACTTTAATGTACAAAAGACTAAAATGCCCTTAAAATTCGTCCCCATTCTGGACAGCTTGTTGGGCCAACTGTACGACAATATTGGATATCAAGAAGGCAGAATCTGGTCTTGAGATCTCATAGAAGTTGTAGATCTGCCTCTTATCTTTAATATGCAATTGTAATCAGCTTCATTGGATGCCTATATAGAAAGATATGATCAATATACCAAACAGTAGCAAAGCTGTCCATTCCTTGTACACTTGTGATACTTAAGAGTTTGACTTGTACAACATTCCTAGATGCAATTTAGAGTCCTCTTTGTATCTGAATGCACGTTCCCTTGAGTTGGGCAGCCCCAAGGTTGGTACCATATCATGATGGATCAACAAACCCCTCAGGTTGTGTCATATACACATCCTCGAGAAGGTTTCCATTAAGAAACGCAGTCTTAACGTCCATTTTTCATATCTCATAGTCATAATATGCGGCTATGGCAAGTAAAAATCCTAATAGACTATATCACAACGACAGGAGAAAATGTTTCATCATAGTCAATTCCATGAACTTGTCTATAACCTTTAACTACTACTCGAGATTTAAAAGTGTGTACATTACCATCCATGACGGTTTTCTTTTTGAAACACCATTTGTTATCAATGACCTTACACCCTTTGGCACCAAAGTCCACACTTGGTTATCGTACATGGATTGCATCCCAGACTTCATAGCGTCTAGCCAGTTATCTGACTCAGAACTATGAATTGCCTCTTTGTAGGTAGTGGATTCATCTTGATCAATCAGTTCGATATGATGATCATCAGTCACAAGAAATCCATATCTCTCAGGCTATTGATGTACCCGACTTCACCTCCTTGGGCCTTGTGTCAAAGATTGAAGCTCAGTATCAGCACGTGAGCTTGCTTGAAGTTCCAAAGTTGGTTCAAATGTTGTTTGGGGAACTTGAATTTCCTCAAGATGGATCTTACTCCCACTGTCCTCTTTGGAAATAAAATCCCTTGCAAGGAATAAACCATTTCGAGCAACAAACACTTTGTTCTCTGATGGAATATAGAAGTAATATCCTTTATTTTCTTTAGGATATCCACAAACAAACACTTGTCAGATTTAGGGGCGAGTTTATCAGATAACAAGCGTTTTACATACGCCTCGCATCCCCAAATTTTGAGAAATGGAAAACTAGGTCGTTTCCCAGTCCATATCTCATATGAAGTTTTCTGAACCGCTTTAGATGGAACTCTATTCAATATGAATGCAGCAGTTTCTAGGGCGTAGCCCCAAAAGGAAATTGGAAGACTTGTTTGACTCATCATAGATCGAACCATATCTAGTAAGGTGCGATTCATCCATTCTGATACACCATTCCATTGTGGTGTGGTAGGAGGATTTAATTGTGAAACAATTCCACAACCCCTAAGATGTTCATCAAACTCTTGGTTAAGGTATTCACCGCCTCGAACTGATCGAAGTATCTTAATACTTTTACCAAGTTTATTTTGTACTTCATTTTGAAATTCTCTGAATCTTCCAAAAGATTCTGATTTATGTTTCATTAGATAGACGTAGCCATATCTACTGAAATCATCTGTGAATGTAATGAAGTACTGAAAACCTCCTCTAGCACTGATGTTTATTGGTCCACATACATCTGTATGTATGAGGCCCAATAAATCAGAAGCTCTCTCACTTTGTCCAGTAAAGTGAGCTTCAGTCATTTTTCCTAACAAGCAAGAGTCACACGTCTCGTAAGACTCTAAGTCAAATGGTGACAAAATTCCATCTTTATGGAGTTTTGATATGCATTTCTCGTTGATGTGGCCCAAACGACAATGCCAAAAGTAGGTTTGGTTTACGTCATTTGATTTAAACCTCTTGGAATTAATGTTATAGATGGGCCTTTTAATGGATTCATCGAGGTTAAGAATATAAAGCTCATTCATCAAAGAAGCATCTCCATAGAAGATACGATCTTTATGAACGGTGCAAATTTTATTCATAATATTAATTTCAAAGCCATCAATATCCAAACAAGAAACTGAAATAATATTCCTACTCAAAGTTGCAACATAAAGACAATTATTCAGTTCTATAATAAGGCCACTTGGCAAAACTAAATTAAATGTCCCGGTAGCTACATCACAACTCTTGCTCCGTTCGCTACTCTCAGGTCTACTTCTCATTTTGCCAATGATTCACTACTTTTGAACCCATGCACATTTGCACAAATGTGAGATCCACAACCGGTATCTATCTAATACCCATGAAGTAGGATCAGACATATTAATTTCAATAACATAAATACCTGGAGAGACACTCAAACTGGCTTTTCCCTTTTTCTTCTCTTCCAAATAGAGCTTGCAGTTCCTTTTCCAATGACCTGGTTCATTGCAATGGAAGCAAACTCCTTCCTTTGGTGCCTTGGCCTTGGACTTGGGCTTGTTATTGCCTTTGCCCTTCTTGGCCATTGGCTTTCCCTTTCCTTTCTTCTTGAAATTCCCTTTTTGAACCATTAAGACTTCAGAGGTCTTCTTAATGTTCAGTTCAGTCTGCTTGAGCATCTCGTGTATCTCATGTATGGACTTCTCCATGCCATGCATGTTGAAGTTCATGACAAACTGGTCATACTCCGGTGGGAGTGAGCCCAAGATTATATCTGTGGCCATGTCATGACCAACAACCCATCATCTGGAAAGCCTCAACCCCTTCAAACTCTTTTTGAAGATCAGTGCTCATTGTGGATAACATGAGACAAGTCACATCGTTAGAGTCATCAAAGTGCTTATTCCAAGCATCTCTCTCAGCTCTGGGGGAGTTGTTTGCAGGCTGTTCAAGAATATCTGTATCAAGAACGTATAGCTTTCTTTCATGCTTAAGGACAATCCTTAAGTTGCGGGCCCAATCAAGGAAATTGGTCCCACTTAGTTTTTCCTTCTCAAGGACGGATCGCAATGAATTGTGTGATGTATTGGTTGCCATTATCTGGATTAAATTATTTGCAAAGTTATTAGTTTTTGAGCAAAAATCTTTCCACAATTTCAACACTTGATAAATAGTGAAAAATATCATTTTACGATAGTTATAAGTAAGCTTTGGCTTATCCCCATAATTAAAGTAAAATCAATCCATGGGAATGACATCTATATGTCCCGGCTAATTCCCATTTCATGCCCTAGGCCCAAAACTATTTTGATAGCCTAGTTAAGTCGAACCATGCCTAAGCATATGGAAATCACTATTTTTCCATCTCCTCTTGCCTAGATAACCACTTATCTGTTGCTTTGGCAAGCAGACAAAATGATGATCAGAGCTGAAGGAGTGCTTAAGATATGGTAGGCATTTTAAGACTTAATTAAAACGATTTAATTTGACGTATAAAAAATCAAGCCCCATAAGACATAAAATAAGCATCGCATGCAAGATATAAACCGTAAATGTATATGTGAGATAGCATGGCCTAATCCTATGATGACTCCCACGAGCCTTGTGGGAGCCAAGGGTCAATCTACGTCAATATCCATCTCATGGATAAAGTCTTCGATCCAGCGTCCTCCAGTCTTGTTACACAATTGCACGGGCATACCCAGCCTTCAATGTAAAGAAGTAAAACTAATCTGATAAAGCAATTACAATTTTACATCTTTGGAAAAACGACCCGCAGGTCGTATTGTAAACTTACAACCCAATTAAGTGTAAACAAGAAAGGGTATAGTAGGTCATGCTATTCACCATGCTAAAACTCACATACAACATAATGAAATAAAAATGAGTACATATACAAAGTCTCGAGCGTTGCCACTACGAAGAAACATCGATTCTTCATCAGCTCATCGAATGAGTTTCTGCCCCAATTTTAACCCTAAATTGCCTAACATACATAATCGAATTATGCATTGGTTAATCAGATTAACGCCGGAAGCATAACCGAATTAATAACAGTTTCACAGAAACAGTTTATACAGTATTGAATATACAGAAACATGCGATATCAGTTTATGCGAATTAATCGAATTAAATTACAGACCGAATCATGCTATAGCAATTCATGCAATATTAATCGAATAAATAATATAACGATTCACAGAAACAAATAAACAGGATCAACCGATGACAGTTTATGCATATATCACATGTATTAACTTAAAGATACAATCTTTTCTGTTTTTCACACAAACACATACCAAATCGAATTTCATACATGTTATGATGTGATTAACAATATCGAATTCGAATAGTACAAGCAAGGCTCTGATACCACTGAAGGGATTCATGGGCAGAAACTCGTTCTAAACACCCATGAGTCCTCCCCTGAAGGATCCGCTCATACCAAAACGAATCGAAAACTGCGAAAAAATATTTACCTTTTTAGGCTAAAGATGTTGTCTTTCGGATGTGTGTTGCTGCCACCAAAAGCCTTCCCTTGCGGAATTTCTTTCTACCGGTATCCACGCGACGAAACGAGCAGCGAGTACTAGCTCTTCGCTTCTGAGTTTCGGGAATATAGAAAGAAGAGAAAGGCAGAATTCCAGAAATCTAATTTCGGGAGAAATTTGGTTTATTGCGGCTCAAGCATTAGTTATCTAGTGGGTTCGGCCAAAAGAGGTATATATAGGATGTGAGAGTTTGTTCTCAGAACCAACTCCCACGTCCTCAACCTCTTCCGGTAATGGGAGTGTATAATTCCCACGTCCCCTAGACTTCTGCTGGTAGTGGGAGTCTTTATCTCATAATCACTCCCACGTAATCCAAGCTATATCCAAATACCGAAAATGCCCATCTTTAATCTATAATTCAAATAATAACGTTTTATTATTCTCTGAAAATAAATGTCAAATACAATGAACCTAGACACATTCTAGATTCATTGAATCTGGACATGAAGCTCGTTAACTCGTCTATGCATGTGACCTTGTAGGTTCATATCACAATGGCAATGAAAACACACTTAGTAGTAGTGTGAGTTCATAAATCACAAGCGGTCCCTAGCAAGACATTGTAACTATCCAAAGTGAATAAATTTACGGTGGAACCTAATATCAATCCATTATTTAATCCCTTTGTCTCGCAATATCCTAATTAAGTATAAGGCATGGTAGTCGTCACCCTTATTAAGCTTAATTGTATTTATGCTCGATCTCCGGGTAGACTGTTCCAACAAATAGTATTTGATAACCACTTTATCAAATACATGTTATCAAATACATTTGAGCACGACCATGCATTTAAACAGTTTTTCCCTATCGAGGGGCCCATGGATATCTCTCTCTAACAGAGAGGGACAAATTCCTTACATTGTCTCTCACATTCAAGTCATGATAGGACACTACATCCGATCATCAGTTGTATTGATTACTCGATTAAAAGTAACGTTCGATTGAGTCAAAATGTGGCTACATTCATGATAGAATCAATGGAGACATAAGGTCTAAGGATTCCAAAATAGTACTGAGGAAGTAATACTTATGACTAAGGACCATGAAGTATTACTTCTCTAACGGATCACGTCCAATACAATGTATCTCTATATATTGCATCTATGATATGATTTGTATCCATTACACATGATCAGTAAAATATGATCATCAATCAAACATCATACTAGTTTTATTTCATTGTAAAGAACATTACATAAAACTAGGGACAACTAGAATAGTAATTGCATAAGCTAATGAGTTTTACTATCAAATCACACATTTGATGTTCAAAAGCAAAAATAACTATTCAGAGACATGCTCAAAAGAAATGAAACGTACAACATATGCTAATGGTCCTAGGGCACTACTAACAATGAGAAGTGCACACTTTGATTGTGAGTGTTGTAATATAAATGAGAAGGGTAAACTTGTGTTTTTTAGTAAGATAATTGGTTATGTAATGTTATTTTCTAGTTTTTATTGATTATTTTTGCTATTTGGGATCTTATTAATACTGTTTCTGGTTCGTATTTCTGTGCGTATTGCTATTTTTTTATAATATGGATTTAATTAAATTTCGGAATTATTTTTTTAAATAAATAATAATTTAGCGACGGAATAGCGACTAACAACCGGATGCTAAATTATCTGTCGCTAATCGGTTGCTACAAAGTCCAAGTCAAACGTCAACAATGTTGACTATTCCGTCGGTAGTCCGTCGCTACATGGTGACCGAAAAATTGGTTGCTAACTTTCCGTCTGTGTTCAGTCGTTAAAAAGTCAAATTCTAGGTCCACAACGTTGACTGGTTGGTCGCTATTCGATCACTACATACGCCGTCGGTATTCGGTCGTTATAACGTCAAATTCAAATGCAAAATTGTTGACCATTCAGTCAGTATATGGCGACCCAATCTCCGGTAGCTATTCTTTCCGTCGGCATTCGGTCGTTCATAAGTCAAAGTCAAAAGTCAACAATGTTAAATATTTTGTCGGTAATCCGTCGGTATAAGGCGACCGAGAATTCGGTCGCTATATATTCCGTCGGTATTCAGTCGTTAAATTGTTTAGCGACGAAAAATAAACGACCACCTGATTCGGTCGCTAAACTGAGTATAGCGACGGAAATGTCCGTCACTGTTACACAGTATAACAAATGTCACATTTGCCTGTGTCGTTATGATTTCTTACGACATTTCTTACAAGCGCCGGTACCTATCTATTACGACGTTTGTTGCGTCATTTCCAAGCGTATCAAAATGTATTTTTGCCGTCATTTGTAAATATTCGCAACAAGTCACCTATTACGATGTTTGTAAATAGCGTGAATAAGTAGTTATTGCGGTATTTGTTATGACATTCGTAAATTATGAAGCCAAGCTGGCCGAGCCGAGCCAAGCCTGATCCAGATCCGGATCCGTAGCTGAAGCCTAGACAGGCCGAGCCGCCGAGTATAGCCACCTTTGAATAAATTAGAATAAAGTTTCTCCCTACTCAATGGGATGAGAATTGAACCCCGCGACCTCCCGCATGTATGTCGTGCGGTAGGCCGCTGTGCTAACTTATCATTTGTTATTTTTTGTTCCTCTTATTATATTTATTATAATGTATTTTTGGATTTTGTATCTTTACTTATTTTAATTTCTCTTTGTGTTTTGATTTGTTTTACATGAATCAAATTAAAATTAATACACTCTCAGTAAATTTTGAAAATTTAATTTCTTTATTCTACATGATATAAATGTCTCTTTAAGAGTTGCAAAAACAATCATTTATAACAATGTTTGATGTAAATGTCGCTAACTAACATTAAAATGTCGTATGAATATCTATATTAAAACCGTCGTTCAAAAATAGCGACATTTATATGAAATGTCAAATGATCTAACTATATAGTATATAAATGTCGTCACAAAAAGTAAAATTTATAACAACATTTGATATAAATGTCGCTAACGAATATCAAAATGTTGATTTGAACAACAATTATTATAACCGTCGCTATGTAACGTAGTATAAAATTCAATTATAGTGATGTTTGTTTGAAAATGGTACAATATCCAACGACATAGCATATAAATATCACTACATGAGTCGCGAAAATAACAATTTATAACATCATTTAATGTAAATGTCGCTAAATAACCTCAAAATGTCAACATGAACAACAATTGCTATAACCGTCATTATGAAATGTCGTAAAAAATCCAGACATAGCGATGTTTTCAAAAAATGTTGCTTTAACTTACTCTGTTCGATTTTAAGCGACGTTTGAAAAAAACGTTGGTATAAAAATATCGCGATAGGTTGTTTTTGTTGTAGTGCATGTACCCACCACTCAGAAATTGACATGTGGACAAAGAAAATATATTTTATTTACGTGTTCCACTATTTTTCTAAGGTTATAGATTTATTAATTAAAAATTGACACATGTCAATTTATGAGTGATGGGTACATGCATGAGTATACAAGTTGGGTACACGATTCTTAGCCTCGATACCATCCCCTATTCAGTATAAAACAATATTTGTTTGAAATCATCATTCAATTTATTTTATCACTAATATTTAGTTATTTGAAAATAATCTTATTAAATATTCAAATAAAAAAAATATTTAGATATAAAATAAATAAAAATTCATTTTGAAAAATAAAATCATGTATAAGAAAAATATACAATTAGTTGAATATAATTAACAAAAGAACTTGTAAGACAACATAAATAATTAGTTACTATGTTTCAAAATATTCGTCAATTTAAAGACTAAGTGCACGTTTGGTACGTTGGAATGAATGTAATGGAATCCCTTTTCAGACAGAACCTCTTTCCACCCAAAATAAGGTCGGAATCCTCTTTTCATTCTAGTGTCTGAAAGGCAAAGACAAAATGGATTGTTCATTCCTTTTTGTTTGTTTGGTAAAACTATGTATTAAGGTAAGAATGTAATAGAATTAAACACAATATGACCTAAATGCCTTTGTAGTATATACTAACGATAAAGTATAATTAAATATACATTGAAATCTTAGTTGAATATCATGGACATTATATATATTTAATTGTTGAAACATACTTTTTATTAAAATATCAATATAGTCATAAAAATAACTTTACATTTGGATTAAAAAATAGATTAAAAACTACTACCATGAAATGTAAATATTTATAAAATTATCATCCATGGAATTATATTAAGTGAAATAAAATATTTATAACTAAGTATCAATACGTTGCCATGTAAAATAAACGTAGTAATTAATTAAAAGAAGTTTATAAAAACCAGTTATTATTTATTGGTGATTTCATATTCTCTTGGAAATGACATTTCATAGATTTCGGTGAAGAATGATCTTTCTCACATTTTTCTAGAATAGTCATTTTTGTGGAGGGATATTTTCAACTTAAATTTGTCAAACTAAATACTAGAACGAAATGAGAAGTTAGAATCGTCATTTCATTCTAACGTACCAAAAAGACTGTATGATACGTGAATTTAAGAATGCGTTCAAATTCAAATAAAATGAAGAAGAAGAAGAAGAAAAAGAAAAGAAAAACCAACGTCTAATGTCCGTAGACCTGATATGTAGGGCGTATGTGTGGTATGTAGATTTAAGATCCTAGCTGTTAGTGGAAAGAACCGACTCCTCCCGGACAACCTAAGAATCATTCGTGAGCCAATGTAAACCTTGAGCCACTCGCATAGTTCTAGGAGCTAGAAGTTCTGTGTGCTCAATTTCAATAATTTATTTCTTTTACTTTTTTATTTTTGAAATGGCAAGGAGTAACATGTAAGTATCAAATTCGAGATTTTTGATATTGATAGGAAATATTTTACCAACTAATAACTATTTGTTAAAAAAAAATAATAATAACTTGTGCTTAATAGAAAAATGAAAATCTATTTGCGATAATTGAGTATTAAAATTCATACAGCCTGAACTGATTATGCTCTACCATTTTATACAATAAAATTAACTCAAAAAAGAAAAGAAAAATATTATGCAAGAAAATACGAGAGAGAAAAGTCACCTTTGTTTTCTAAAAAATATTGAGCGATGCTATTTAATCTGAGCAGTTTTCTCTTAACTTATCATCATTCTAATATTAATCACTTATGAATAAGTGTAATACACGTGAGTGAGAAATCAATTCAAGCTAACTTTCATTTCAATGAGTTTGATTTTTTACACACATAAAATTGTAAAATAATGAGTTAAGAGGTAATAAAACTATTCGTGTGTATATATGTACTGTCTGTGTGAGAGAAAGAGCAGCTACTGATCAAAGTGTAAAAAAATCGTATGTCCCATTATGTGTCGCGTTCTTTATCCCATTAATAAAAAAATTGTAATGTGTTAATTTTTTTTTCTCTTTAAAGTTCTACTATTTTTTTAAGATTATAATTTTTGATTAAAAAATTAACATATAACATTTTTTATTGATCTGACAGAGAACAATACCCATAATAGAGACATACGATTCTGGTGGGTTAGCAGCTCCAATAATCATAGAAAATATATATTTCAAAACATTGAGAAATTTGTTGGAAAGATTACTAACATTTTTTAAATTTTATCCATATTCTTCTCGGTTATATACTTTTACAAAGCTTGACACACATGAAATTTTTAGTTGTGTCACTGAAAAAGAGATATTATAGTAAAGGTCTACGCCATAGTTAAAATGGGCAGAGCTATGCCGTCATCACAAGAGACTAGCTTTATCAAAAGTTTCCAGAAATAGAAATTTCTCATTACGAGAAGAATTGAATAGATCACCGAGCCTTCCCATTCATGAACAACGAGTACCATAGAGAGAAGTAAGAAAGTCTTGAAATTCAACAAACTAATTGCTCCTCAGAGTCTGCACTAACAATGACCTTTTTGTAGACAAAATTTTCAACTTTCCATAAAAGGAAAACTGGAGAAAAAGGTGAATGTTACAATTGTTTGGGCTTAAAATGGTTTAAAACAAAATGGTCCTCTCATAGGATTAAGTCATCCAAGTTGTAGAGCTTTTAGGTCATTGGGAAAATGCATATATAAGAGAGAACTCTTTTTCAATTTTTTTTTGTGTGTTCTTTGAAAGAGAAATTCAAACCATTTATCAATGAATTTCCAATGAATGAATTGTACAAAACAATTTTTCCTTTGCATTAAATGCTTTTAGTTATAGAAAATGGTTTGTACGTTTTTGCTCATCAATGCGATCAACAACACAATGCATGTCCCAAAACGTAGGGAACAGAAAGCTTGAATAGAAAAAGAGTGAGAAAAAAAGGAGGGATTTTTTCCTCTCATTTTTCCTTTTCCTTAACCTTTTTTTTTTTTTTTTTTTAAAACCTTTTTTTCCACATTTTGTTTTACCTCTTAAGTTCACAATTTCGTTATTTAACTTTTCATTGGCTTATAAATTTGGGGAAAGCATCAGACTGGCAGTCAAAATGCATAAAGGACAAAACATGGCACTGAAAAGTTGTGGGAAAACATTTTTGGCCAGGATTCTATCCTGGATGTCGTGGCAGCCAACACAGCATTTTTTGCCACGTCATCCAGGACGGAAGTCCCACTTCCGTCTTGGCCTCTGGGACGGAAGTGGGACTTCCGTCCTCAACCACCCGAGGCCCAACCCAAAAAAATTAAAATGAACTTTTTCCATTAAGGGAAGAAAAACCCGTTTTTGTTGGAATAGTTGAATCTTTTAAGCATAATAATAACCAAATTAAGTGTAAAATAAGACTTTTGACGAAACCGACTTCAATAATAAGAATAGGGCAGAAAAAAGAATGGAATCATGTATGTAATAAATAAAACTATTTGTATTAAAAATTGGACGAATAAAACAAATGTATTAAATACAAAGCAAAACTTATCTACTACTCCGAAGGGGTGTATCTGTGGGTCCTCCGCGGGTTAGTCAGGAGACAGTAAGTGTTGCCGTCCCTGCTTCGCACCGCACTACCATGCTCCGTCTCGAAGAATTCGGCACCGTCGTGGTCGATTCGTATCGCTTCCTCAGGGGAATCTGGCTGGATCTACGGAGTATGCTAAAGCGTCTGTGCCTGATCCAGGTCCCGACTGTACGAGGGCGTCGCACCAAAATACACGTCCGGCTATCCCGACGGCGAAGTCCCCGCACCAGAATGTCCCCCCGTTTGAAAACTGGGAGAATAAGTGTCGAGGCTGGGAAATTGGTATTCAAATTCAAGGGGTACATCCGGCTGAGTCCCGAACTGAGCAGTAGACTGAGTCGGTTGCTCCTGCAGCTGGGACGGACCCGCCTCAACTCCATCGCTGCCTCAAGCGCCGCGCTGCAAGCTACTCCTGTGTTGCCTGTCGATTCCGACGAGTACCCTACCTCCCAACCGCAGCCCTACCAGCAACATGCTCTCTAGGCTGTGTGGAAGGTTGCAGAACGGCAGCTTCTACAACATCAGCGGCTCGTGATCGACATGTCACAGAATTTCCAGCAGCGGCGAAGGCATCCTTAATCGTTTTGGCGGCCCAGGTGATGAGTGACTTGTACTGCTCATTTGTTCGAGTGGCAGGCTTCTTGAACTCTTCCAGCATCACCCTGGACGACTCCTCCTGTAACAAAATATTAAAATTAGTAAATTCAGAAATTAAATATGAACAAAGAAATAAGTACACGAATAAAACTTACCAAAATGTCCTCTGCTGTAGCGGTGGGTTGAATTCCCATCGCGAGTGGCATTTGGTCCCCGATTTTGGGGGTTTGTTATGCGGTGAACCGTAATGCGATTGTACCAATCCATGTACTCACGGGTTGGTGCAATAACATTACCAATGGCGGGAGCAACGACCTCCAGTGCATCGACGCGATGGGCCCACATATCTATGTAACTGGCGTGGACGGTCTCCCATTTGTTTGTGGCTAACGCCGTCACCGCGTGGAGGTCTCGACCCTCAACTGTGCCCTCTGTGCCTGTCGGGATTGATACCACCTGCTGGAAGCCAAATTGACGCATTACCCTGTCGGGCAGGTGGTACTCAACCATCTCGAAGCAGATGAGTGGCGTACGGGATCGACACGTCATGAAAAAGTCTACATCCCGAGCCGCCCTCTCTGCATATACCGCATCTGGGTACGGCCTCCACATGAATTGTAAAAATTGTTACAGTCAAACAAATAAGATAACAGAAAAAAAATAAAAATAAAAACAAGAACAATGAAATTGACTCACCCCTTATGTCTCGGTCATCAAATCAAGCTGCTCGCGAAACACTAACAGCTGCGATTTCGGAGTATTGCGGAAACTCCGGGGGGCATTCCACCTAGCCCCGTGCGCTCTACCATCGGCGGGGATCTCATCCGGAATGTTGCCTCGGTTCGCCTGGCGGAGAAATGAAATACGCTCCCACGCCCACAGCTGGTCAAAACAAACAAAATCGATTATTAAATATTTAAATCACAAAATCACATTTAAATTTAAAGGCATAGGACAAACCTGAATCAGCAAGCAACACCCGCTAATGTCCTTGGAATCAGCCATGCACGAGATGCACATCTGGTGGTACAAATGCGCGAGAACACCGCTGGCCCAGGAATGCGTGTCGTGCTCAAGGGGACCACCGAGGGTTAGAAGATAACGCATGTTGGCCCGGGACCCAGACTTATCCGAGAAAAGAAAAGTGCCCACCAGGATGAAGATCAATGCCCTAGCCCTCTGTTGTACCTGGTTGTGGGTAGCATCATTTGATAAGGGCTCACTAATATGGGCATACACCTCTACCAGCTGCAAAGTGTTCCCCTTGATTGCAGCCTCACTAGGTCTAAATCCTAGAAGATTGTAGGCTTGATCAACCCATTGACCCTTGGTGTAATTGTAGCTGTGACTCAACGACACTACCTGGCCCTGGTGGGTAGTCCTAGAAGACAGCCTACGTCCTCTAGTGTGATGGTCGCCTCACCGCAACGGAGGTGGAACGTGTGGGTCTCCGGTCGCCATCTCTCAACTAATGAAGTCACGAGAGCGTGATCTACATTCATATTACCTAACCTACAGCAACCTCCTAAACCTACCCGGTCTATTAGGTCTATTACCCTAGGGTTGGTTTCTCTAGTATAGGCCGCGTAAAAGTTTCCCGAACTGGTAATAACCTTTAAAGGTTCGTTGAGTGTCTCATCTCCTAGCCATATTCTTAAGGACCGAGGCTGAAGATGAGCACGTACGGCCATTTATACAAAAAATAATATACATACAAATTATCAGGAAAAACACAGGTTATTTCAACAAATATACTAGTGACACCGATTCACAAATCACAAATTACCAAAAAATCAATTTCAAATCTTCGCTAATTCCCTAAAATCACAAATGCTATAAATTTAATTTCGCACATTCACAACATCTCCGTTGACATTTTCACAAGTCTATATGCATAGATACACAAATTACTTAATTCACAAAAACCCTAAATTCAAGATAGACCCAATTCACAAAACCCTAATTTCAAAATTGCCCTAATTTCAAAATTACCCAAAATTCACAATTACCCAAAATTCACAACAATCATATATAATTCACAATATCAACAATTTGGTACCAATTTCATAAACAATGTCCTATGCTAAAGTTTAATAATTATAAAAAAAAAAAAAAATTGAAATTGAAATTGAATTTTACCTCCAAATGGAGAGAGGGAGGTAATCAATTGAGATATGAAGGCGGCGGAGATCACCGGCGGCGATCGGGGGTGTGCGGAGGCGGTGGGGGAGGGAGGGGGGACTGGTAAGAAATTTTGACTTGGGGGTAAAAAACGCGATAGGGAAGGGGAAGAGTTAAAAAGCCTACTGTGTGGCACTTCCGTCCTGGATGACATGGCAAAAAATGCTGTGTTGGCTGCCAGGACGGAAGTCCTGGCCAGAAATGTTTTCCCACAACTTTTCAGTACCATGTTTTGTCCTTTATGCATTTTGACTGCCAGTCTGATGATTTCCCTTATAAATTTGACGTATGGCAAAATATTTTTGAAAATCAACATACTGTGGAAATATATAGCACTTGAACCAATCAGGTTTACCTTTTCCAGTAAGGAAAGAGGACCACACGGGTTGATAAATAATGTAGTATACTAAGTATATCCAGTGGTGGAATTAGAAATTTATCACTGGGGGCAAAAATTTTACTGAATTTTTTTTGGGGGCGAAATACCATATTTATAAGAAAAATATCACAAAAAATAAATTTTCCTATAAAAAATTCGTCTTTTTTTAAAAATATCTTCGTCACTATTTATACATGTCACGAATCTTTACGTGGACGAAAAATTAAAATTTTATTATTAGAAAGCAAGACAAAAAGTGTAAGAATACTTTTATCAAACTCAAAGAGGAAAAAGAAGGAAAATGCCTAATAAACTACTACCCTAAATTAAATGATATATAAGAAGCAAGAATCCATGGAAATCATGATCAATAGCTCTTTTTCAAAGTCCCTTGAGAATAATAATGAAGATACCAATGGACGAAATTTTTCAACCTCGTTTCTAAATTCGTTTTGGGTTGATACCCAAGTTCTTTATGCGCATAGCTAATATTAGCATGGGTAAAAACAACATCCCCATTTATAGGTAAAAGTTGAACAATCCAGGATTTTCAATCCAGGATCCGGAGGCAATTGTTCGATATCAAATTCAAGTATTTCATCTCTAACATTTCCCACATTAGTTTCAAGTAAATCCTCTTCAACATCCATTTTTGTATCAATTTCAATATCCTTTTCATCTCCAATCTCAACCCTTTTATCCCTAACACCCCTTTCACTAGTTTGTTCCGAATTTACGTTTAATTACGAATTTATTCATATATACATGAATAAGAATTGTACTAGCGAATTTACGTTTAATAACCAATATACTAGTGAATTTTAATTATATTAGTTTATAGAAGACTACTAGTGGAAGTTCAAATCAAAATTATTTCATTTTAGAAAATAACACATTTAATTTTGGACATCAAAAAATAAAAATTGTACGTTTAAATCCAAATAAAATGAGTAATAAATAGCATTTTTTTATAAATAGGCAAAACTATAACTAATATATATACAGGGGCGCATCCAGAATTGAAATTTAGGATGGTCCCTCAACAATTTAAAATATAGAAGAAAACGGTTATCGGCAAAAGTATACCAATATTACATAACCAAACGATATCTTAAATTAGAACTCAAAAATAAATGTCTGATTCTAATTCAGGGCAATTGCATCCTCCTCTTGGTCAATGCTTGAAAACGTTTGTAAGGATCGGACTCCAAATAGGCTCCCTTCTTAAAAGCCACATTTTGAGATTGAAGTGGTGGTTCAACATCAGACTCCAAATGTTCTACTCTAGGTGGGATCTCACTTGAAGATGAAACTTCATTCATAGTAGAAGTAGACTCAATGTATCTTGATTTTGGCACAAAAAATCTCAACATCCTTTACAAAAGAACAAAACAAGTGAATTTCATTAACAAAACATTGGCTCAATCAAAAGATAATTAACTCAATTCTTCATCTAAATTGACTAAATCATTAGTTAGAAAATTTTAAGAAGCATTTCAATTTTACACTAGTCCTTTACTTTATTTGCATATAAGACCCACTCTTGTTTATGAATTGTTGGTTTGCTTTGAAGTTTATTACTTGTTAGTTTGTGTTTTAATTTCAACTTTTAAGTTCTATTGGTTTAAATTTATCATGAAATATTTTTTTAATAGTTTTGTCGGATCTTCCGATCCGTGTTACTTAGCAAAAACTTGGGTGGTCCTGGGCATACCTTGACAACCATGTGGATCCGCCTCTGTATATATATATATATATATATATATATATA
Organism: Vinca minor; assembly: GCA_026122235.1. Lineage (NCBI taxonomy): Eukaryota > Viridiplantae > Streptophyta > Magnoliopsida > Gentianales > Apocynaceae > Vinca > Vinca minor. The sequence continues at coordinate 791,967 of JAOCZM010000253.1, forward strand.
TATATATATATATATATAGCAAAAGACTGGTGGGGCACTTGCCCCACCAGGCCCCATTATGTCTCCGCCAGTGAGTATACTATATAATTTAAAAGTAAATCAAATATTGTAGACAACAACAAATACTTCGTTAGTATATACATAAAAATTTAAAAGAAGAAAATAATATAAAACTCTACGATCGTCAAATCTTCACCATGTAGCAAAACCACTTATGAAATTCGATTTGGTCGCAAACTGCTAGGTTGCCAACGGATGCCGCCCCAATCTTTCAAGAAGTCTATTTACTTGGATTCCCATTACAACGATTGGCTTATTTGGTGCCAGTACGGTAATAACTCGTAGACTAGTGCTAGAGATAAAACAAAACATTTAACAAAAAGGGCTGAAATAGTAATTTGACTTGAAGATAAATTCTGCTGCAAAATCAAATTTCAACCCTAAGGCGGCAAAAATCACGAAGAAAATCCCCTTCAAAACGCAGTATTTCGTCTAAATTTTAATTGGTTCTAAATGAATGGCCATTTTCTTGATCAAATATATGTATTTTTCTTTAAACTTTCATAATTAGCTTTTTATTTAAAGGATGTAAGTTTCACTAACATATGTGTTCTTTTATGTTTAAGGATATTATTATATCTTACTCATGGATAAACTATTCTTCTTAATTTTTGTACAAGTCAAAATGTAGACACTCTATTTAAAAATTAGTAAAATTTAAAGTTTTAGAGAGTCAAGATAAAACATTACAAAAATATTTTAGAAAAAATAAAAGAAAGAATAGCCCTAGTTGTACACCAACAATTTTACCTTTTCTCTTTTTGAATATATAAACTTAAAAAAAATTCATGCTGCTATAGTTATAAAAGGCGGTGATTTCCGGCGACTTTCTCCTCATAATTGGCCCCTATGATAAACAAAACAAAAAAAAATTAAATTTATTTGTTACTTTTCTCTTTCTTCCCTCTCCATCTTATTTGGTGCCTTAGCAATAGCCACCAACCATGCTGCCCTTAGTCACCACTGGAGACACCGCCTACTCCTCTAACATTATAAAAATTCCACTCTCCAAAATCCCATAAATAAAAAAACTCAGCTCAAATCCACGAAAACCACCCTTTTTCCAACTATAGCAGTCCAAAAATTATTTAAGTTTATAAATGTGAAGAAAAAAAATATATATCTAAAAGGAAAAAGGTAAAATTGTTAGTGTCTTATTAAGCCTATTTTTGGGCCCTTAAAATAAAATATTTGGGAAGAATATCGAGCATTTCCAAAACTTTTGAAGGCGGACATCATCTTCACCCCTCTAGTTCTGCCTCTTTTAAGATATTTGGGTGGTTTAATTCGCATCTCGTACAAATATCTTTGGGTCATATTATTAATATCTAAAGATTAAAAGAAAAAAAGTTATAGCGCTGGGGGGAGGGGGAGGTTTGATTAGTTTGGTGGGAGTTGTTAGAAGATCAAATAGAGAAATGGACTTCAGTTGCACGTACTTTTGCGGAAGGACGTTTTCTTTACTGCATATGCGAGGTTTTGCACGTTTTGCAGGCATTTATTGAATTACATGTTCTCTTTGTTGCTCATCACAAGTCTCTTTTGTTCAATTTAGTTCTCTTTTAGTCAGGCAACAACCTAACTGCATGCTTGTAAGTATTGGTTTCTTAGAGCTCTTTATTCTTGTTGCCATGAAAAATCTAGGCGAGGGTCGAGCAAAGGAGTTAAACTGATCGGACATTGTATTCACACTTGAAATTTCTTTTACAAGATACTTTACACTTGTCAAAAAAGGTGATCAGGTCATGTATGCGTTATTGGAATAATATCCTCAAGCAAAAAGTCTGTCCGAAGCCAAACAGACTACCTTAAAACTAAGTATGTATTATTGGAAAATTCCCCCACTTAGGAAGCCTAGTAGATTTCAAATAACTAAGTTGAACTACAAGAATTTAAGTGCGGAAAGCTGTAAGGAAAGCATATTAAAGACTGTATAAATGAAGATAAAAAGGTATTTTCATTGTTGATTGATGGTCTATTGCTCTTCCTTTTGATCTTCCATTTATAGACGCTTGTGAGAGCGGCTTCCCGCCTTGAATTCTGCCCATTGGCCATGATTTGATGAAGTGGACAAGTTCCTTATGTCATGGCTGAGATGAAGAATGTGAACATACTCCTCCTACTTCGGCCGAGTGGATGTTCAAGGTTTCTCTGTTTTTCGGATTGCCATAGTGCATACTTTGGTTTAAAAACTCTCTTGGCCGAATCTAAATTTTCCATGTGAAACTCGTGGTTGTTAGGGAGTAGATAAATCCTAATACATGGACAAATGGAGCTGTGAAACAAAATCTCCGATATCAAAGAGTCTTTGTTATGACCTCTTTAATTTTTTGTTTTGCTGACCATTTCGTGCTTCGTGCCTGCATTTGGCTGTTTCATCTCGAATGGTATGTAGCTCTCAACCTTGCCGTTTTTTTCCTATTGACACCCCAAATGAACCTCGACTAGCCAGCCGAGGTTTTCGGGTGTCAATACTTGTCCCCTCTTTTCTGTTCCTAAAGTTATTAAAGGACCAGAACAAAATGGTAGAAAATCCCGAACTTTGAGCAAACTTGATGAACAAAAGATGTCTAGTAGCAATATACTTTTTTTTAAGTCTTCATAAATTTCGAACGTCTCAAATCCCCTCTCGTGACATATTTTAAAAAATGAATCTAGGCAGCCTCCCGAGTTCCAACGGGAAATGGAAAACTTTGATTTCAATTTTCGGGGGTTTATGCAAACTTAGACAAATTTACTCCTCTGGTGCTAGTCAGGAGCCTTCCAATATTGTCAAACCTCCTGCTTTTAATGCGTGTGAATCAGCCCTCTTGAGATCATGAAAACTGGTCGCCAAAGTTGCAGTGTTGGCCCAATCATTTAGATGGTTATGACGTCGGGCTAAATCGAGTGTCCAACAAGTTTGGAGATCGATGGAGGGTCTATGGAATTTATGATTTGATTCATCTAACAAGTTTCAGAATTGTTCTTGATAAAACAACTGCTCTTGGTCGTAATCCTCTATTTGGCTCCTACTATTAATGATTTATCTTCCTCTTTGGAATGATTTCTCCCACTCTTCTAGCTTTGTCAGTCATGCTTGGTCTTTCTGAGGACTAAGAGACATATTGTCAATGCTGCTAAAATGATCAAAATGTCCCTGCTTACAAATAGCTACATTTTACATTTGAGCATCTCCGATTATTACCATACGAGAGATCCCCTTGATCAATATTATAATGATTTTCTCTATATCCTACAATTGTGTTGACGAAAATATTCCCCTACATAACATTCATCAGAGAACCTCGCTTAGTGCACTAACACCTTACTCAAAGACGTCTACTATTCATTGATCTTTATTCCTTGACCCATTGACTAATCCGAATGACTATCTATCAGTGTTTGAGGAGTATCCCCATAGTAGATTCCCTTAGTCTTAGCCAAACATAACATATGTTGCTGGATCACTCCGGAACAATCACGAGGGAAGGATTTCCATTCATTAATATAAGAATGGTGTAAGCCCTAAGGGTTAATGTGATCAATTTTTTTTATAATAACAAACCATTGATAGTTCTAATGTTTGTGTGAGTATGTTCTTAATGGTAGGATACTTAGCACTCACACCGAAATTGATGAAATGATGAGATAGCTCATTGTGTACATCAAAGTTAACATCATACACACAAGAGAAAGCTACACTTTGCCAAACTCCATGGCACAAGCTTGAAGTCAATCCACATGCCTTAGAAGGATTTGCAAAGTCAAGAAGAAGGAAGATCAACAAGGTTAAGAGCTAATCAATTCAACAAGTCAAGAATCAAGTGGTATGCTCATTAACCAAGAAGAAGTGTAAAGTCCAATGCTATACAACTCCAAGATTGCTATAGGTCTTCATCACTCAAGAAGATGTTGATCAAAGACTTCAAGTCAAAACTCCAAGAAGAATCACACTACAAGAAAACAGGGAAACAGGGACGGCTGTTTTCGTCGGTAATCGGTCGCTAAACTAGAATAGTGACCGATTACTGGCCAAACTATGTGGTCGTGTATTTTTCGTCGCTAAGCCAGTTAACGACCGAATACCGACCGTGTTTAGGGTGACCGATTATTGGGTCGCCATATAGCGACGGAATATCGACCGAACATAATACATTGTTGACTTTTGACTTTGACTATATTGATTGCCGACGGAACATATAGCGACCAACTATACCGTCTCCATATAGCGACGAAATACCGACCGTAATATACAAACCGATTACCGACGGTGTAATAGTCTCTATATAACGACGGAATACCGACCATCCAGTAAAACATAGTTGCCTTTGACCTTGACTATTCCACGACCGAATACAGAAGGATACATACCGACGATATATTCCATCGGTAAAGACCAACGGATTAGCAACCGATTAGTGTTTATTTGACTTTGACTTTCAAAAAATAGCAACCGAAAGTCCGTCGCAAAATGTTTTTTAATTTAAAAAATACATCTGAAATATAATTAAATCCCTATTATAAAAAACGGCAACACGAAACAGAAACAAATCAGAAAATCCAAAACAGCAATACGAACCAAAAACAATATCAAAAAGATCCCAAATAGCAAACATAATCAATACAACCCAAAAATAACATTACATAACCAACGATCTCACTAAAACCACAAGTTTACACTTCTTATTTACATTACAACAATCAAAGCATGCACTTCTTATTTACATAATCAACAAAGTGTGCACTTGTTATTTAGATTACAACACAACCAAAGTTTACACTTCTCTAATACTCTTTCGTCCATGAGTTGAAACCTGAAAAATTCAAGAATAAAATTAACACTTTAAATACATCAATTAATTTATGGAAATAAAGTACTAAAAATAAAACAACAAATATTACTCACCTTCAATATGTGGAATTCCAAAAAGCTAGTTGTGAAGCGTGAAAGAGATTAATAATACGAGAAAAAATGGGTTAATAAAAGAAAAGTTAAGAATTAAAGCGCAACCACAAATACATAACGAAATTAATAATTGTATTTTTGCTATTCATAATCATCCTCCGACATGAATTCACCCTCTTCTTCAGAATTGTCATCACCCGATATAATTTCATCCTCATCATCATCTTCATCAATGCGACTCGTACCGACCACAAGTACAACTTCAATTTCCCCTGACCAGTGTGCAAGTTGACCAACTTGAGTAATAGTTGGATCAATGCGACTGGTCTCTTCCTCGCATACTTCCTCCTGATACGGTACTGGAACACCAGGAACGTCAAATAGACGTGGGTTGGAACGACAAACAGCCAACCAATCAGCCCTAGATGGTGTCTTACTACCCGGATAAGGTGTATAGTAGACTTGTTGACATTGGGAAGAAAATACAAATGGATCGTAACCCTGGTACGCTATTTTCCTATGGATTTCTACAAGTTTATATTGAGGATGCACCCTCAAACCTCGATTTGGAGTAGAATCAAACCAATCATATTTGAAAAGAATTATTTTTTGGTTGGGTACTCCAGCAAGTTCAACTTCAATGATTTGCTTTAACTCTCCGTAATAATCTCCTTTAACCCATAACCCGCTGTTTGTCGTTCCTTTTCCATCGTTGTGGGCTTTTGTGTGAAATTTAAAAGCGTTACCAACATAACCGGTGTATGAGATCAGACGGGCCCCATGAAAGATTTTTCAACAACATTTCGGAATGTTGCGGAAGGCTATGTATCTGTTGAGAACAACAAAAGTTAAATAAGTTTAGTTTAGACATTTTTAAGACAAGTACATTTCTACACAATACCAACTTACATGAGTTGCAAACCATTTGGAAAAATCATTGTAAACACGGCTTTGAAGTTCTTCCTCTGTTATATACGGAGTTTGGTCATGTACTTCACTGACAAATTTCCTGAGTTACAAATTAATGACAATATTATTATTTGGCTACAATGAATTATATAACAAAAATGAAGCAATAGATGGGTTTACTTACTAAAGATATGGTTCCACCTCTTCACAATTCATCAAGATATAATTCATGGTTGTGCTATAATCTTTATCAGATAATAAAATCTTTTCTTTTTTTCCAAATGATCATCCTGGTAAGTTGCAAATTGATAATACATCAGGTTCACTTGTCTCGTCATCACCATCATTTCGCCCAATGGGTGTAACTTTCTTTTGTTAGAGGAATAACCGGGTCTAAAACAAGTTATGCAGCGGAAATAAAACGACCCGTCTCTAATAGGATCTTTCACGAGTAAGAACCTTAGACTACGGGATAGCATTATACCTTTCAAAGTGCAGAATAAGTCTGAAACGGTTTTAGTTGTAGGTTTGTTGTCACGAACGGAACGCCACCAACGCAGGCTCCGCCTCTCCCAATATCCACTCGATCTTCCGGGGATGGTCCTCTACCGCTTGGTGCTAGCCAATGCCTCGTAGAAGTCTTGAAGACACTCTTCAAGATGGAGTATATATATATGGTAGATATAGGACCTAAAAGAAGAACAAGAAACAGTTTTCTTACTTCTTTTCTATTAGCCAAAGCTAGAAAACAAGTATATAGAAAAGCTGTCTTTTCTTTCTATTCAAGCTTTCTTGAATGCTCTCTCTTTTTCTCTCTTCTCCAACCTTTCAAAAGCTAGAGAATAATTACTTAGAATGCTAGGAAAAATCAGCATTTTTCTTAGTCATTCAAGGGAGAGTGGGGAGAGAGAAAAGGGAAAGTGGGAGATCATGGAGGAAACCACTCCTCCACATTCTCCACCACTTCAACCTCTTTCTAAGAGATAAGAACTGGAAAATATATCCAATTTTCCAGCCATAAGGTCGGTCCAAATGGGTTGGTCGGCCAAATCATATTGGTCGGCCCAACCCGATTTAGGGCCCAATCCAATCCCGGCCCGGCCCGAAGCCCATCAAAGGGGCCAATCTTTTAGTTTCTTGATTCGCGAGTAGACTAATCAAATGACATCAATATCATATACTGATTCATTTGTTCATATCCATGAATTAGTCAGACTCCATCAAAGGGGCCCAAGATATCGCTTCTGCTATATAGGAGGGACAAATCCTTTCTGCTTCCCATTCATCCTGAACAAGATTCGTGATATACCCAATAAATGCCTTTATTGCTCACCCTATTACGGATAGTGTTTAACATTATCAAAGCATAACACTAGCCATGCAAGAACTCTTGTAAGACCTCAAGTCGAAGGATCTCATATACAACCCAGTCAAAAATTGAGAAACACCGTTGACTATTATATAACAACCCATGGTGTGTTTCTCATGTTGGGTATGTCCAGTATAATGATTCTCTAATCATATATACCCATGTGACGATCCGATATCTTATATCAATCACTGCACATACTAGTCTTACGCATTATTATTGTTCTCGAAGATTCCATAATAATGTTCGACTAGGGACGTTTCAGAATCATAACAATTATGAATACTATTCTAAGGACATATTATTTCATTATGTTTTTAAGAACGCAGAAACATATTGAAATAATACTGGAATTTATGCCTTTTTTACATTTTATTCATCAAAATGAAAATTACATAAATACGATACAATAATCTCCCACTTGCACTAAAGACCCAAAATCATCTACTGATTGGTCTTTAAGGGCATACTAATGACTGTCTCTAAAGAAAAGATCAGCCCTCCAGATATCGGATACCCATGGAGCTAGTGTGACGATCATGCTTACATTGCGGCGGTGGCTTGTCGAGTGGATCGGCGACATTGTCTGCCGAATCTACTCTACATATATGCACTTCACCTGTTTCTATAATCTCGCGAATTAGGTGAAAACGCCGTAGTACATGTTTGGACCTCTGGTGAGATCTGGGTTCCCTAGATTGTGAAATAGCCCCATTGTTGTCACAATAGAGGTCTATCGGGTTCGCAATACTAGGAACCACATCGAGGTCGGAAATAAATTTCCTGATCCAAACTGCCTCCTTAGCTGCTTCACAAGTTGCTATGTACTCGGCATCTGTTGTAGAATCTGCGATGGTCGATTGCTTTGAACTGCGCCAGCTCACAGCACCTCCATTCAAGTTAAACACATATCCCGATTGCGATCGAAAATCATCTCTATCAGTTTGGAAACTATCATCGGTGTAGCCACTTACAACGAGCTCATCCGCCCCTCCATAAATCAAGAATGTATCCTTAGTCCTTCGTAAGTACTTGAGGATATTCTTGGTCGAGATCCAGTGGCGTTCACCGTAATTAGGGCTGGTATCCGCTCGTAAGGCTTAAGGCAAAGCGAGACATCTGCGCGAGTACATAACATGGCGTACATGATGGATCCTATGGCGGAAGCGAAGGGATCTCTTTCATGCGTTCTAATTCGGCGGGCATTTTAGAACACTTTGTTTGTTCGACGAGCAGCATTTACCATGTGCCATAGGACAAAGGCCCCTTCTTAGACTCTTGCATGCTAAACCGCTTTAGCACATTGTCTAAATATGTACTCGACTTAGGCCAATGAGTCTCCCCGGATCTATCTCTATAGATCTTGACTCCCCGGAATATAGTCGGCATCGCCTAAGTCTTTCATAGAGAAACACGTACTCAACCAAGCCTTGACGGACTTTTAAGGTTGGTATGTCGTTTCCAATGAGTAGTATGTCATCTACATATAAAATCAGGAATACGATTGAGCTCCCACTAACCTTCTTGTAAACACAAGGCTCGTCCTCATTTCTAATGTAGCCAAACTCACGGACGACATCATTAAAACGGATGTTCCAGCTTCGAGAAACCTGCTTGAGTCCATAAATGGATCTCTGAAGCTTACATACTTTTCCAACATTCTCTGGAGTGACAAAACCTTCAGTCGTGTCATATACACATCCTCTTCAAGTTTTCCATTAAGGAAAGCGGTTTTGACATCCATTTGCCGATTTCATAGTCATAGTAAGCTGCGATAGCAAGCAAAATCCGAATGGACTTGAACATAACTACCAGGGGAAAAGGTCTCGTCATAGTCAATACCATGAACTTGTTTGAAACCTTTCGCGACCAGTCGCCCCCTTGTACATTTGTACATTCCCTTCCATGTCGAGTTTTAATCTTAAAAAACCCATTTGCACCCTATGGGAGTTACCCCTTCAGGGTGGATCAACCAAGATCCGGGACTTGGTTTGTGTACATTGAGTCCATTTCGGATCTCATGGCCTCAAGCCATTTCTCGAATCCGGGCTATTAATTGCTCGTTTGTAGGTTGAAGGTTCATCGTGATCCACAAACATAACATCACCATGTTACGTTATGAAAAAACCAAATTTTTTTTGAGGTGGACGGCGAACTCTACCGGACCTACGCGATTCTTGTGTTTCTTGAAGCTAGTGCTTTGGCTGCACTAGCTGTTTGTGGCTTTCTCTGCACAACAACTTGTGGAGTCTGTTCAATTTCCATCTTATCATTAGTGCTAGTTTGAGAGTCTGGAACTTTAGTAAGTTCTACGCTACTCCCACTCGTGTTTCTAGAAACAAATTCTTTTTCTGGAAAGACTCCCGTGCGAGCAACAAACACTTTATTTTCGTTAGGGATATAAAAGTAGTATCCTTTAGTTTCCTTAGGATAACCTACAAATATGCATTGTTCAGATTTTGGAGCCAGCTTATCAGAAACTGAGCGTTTTACAAAAGCTTCACAACCCCAAATCTTGAGGAAAGACAAAGCTGGGGACGCTTCCCGAGTCCATAACTCGTATGGCGTCTTTGCAAGCCCGATTAGATGGAGCAGCGGTTAAGTGTTAAAGGCTGCTGTCTCTAGTGCGTGTCCCCAAAAGGAATTGGGTAGGCTCGTGTGACTCATCATAGAACGAACCATATCTAATAAGGTTATGTTCCTCTTTTCAGATACACCATTCCATTGTGGAGTAGCTGGAGGAGAAAGTTGTGAAACGATTCCACAATCATTTAGATAGTCACAGAATTCTTGACTCAAGTATTCTCCTCCTCGATCAGATCGAAGAACCTTAATACTCTTGCCAAGCTGGTTTTCTACTTCTAGTTTAAACTCTTTAAACTTAGTAAATGCTTCGGATTTGTGTTTCATCAAGAACACATATCCATACCTACTGAAGTCATCAGTAAAGGTAATGAAGTAGAGGTAACCACCCCTTGCATGTATATTAAAAGGGCCACATACATCACTATGTATTAGTCCTAATAAAGCATCGGCTCTCTCACCTAGCTTAGTGAAAGGTGATGCTGTCATCTTACCCAACAAACAAGATTCTGAAGGGATTCATTGGCGGAAACTCGTTCCAAACACCCATGGATCCTCCCCTGAAGGATCCGCTCATATGAAACAATTCGAAAAAACAGCAAGAAAACTTACGCTTAGGATTCAAGAAGCTACTTCTCGAATGGAGGATGACGTTTCTTGGATCGGATGCTGCTACCGATTGATCTCCCTTTGCGGAAAGTCCCTCTACCGGTATCCACGCGACGAAACGGGCAGCAATTGCTAGCTCTTCGTTTTCTGAGATTCGGGAATTAGAGAGAAAAGGGAGAGGCAAGAATAGAAAACGGTTTTCTGATTCTATGTATTATTTCAGCAGAAAAACATTAGTCATCTAGGTTTCGGCTAAGAGATGTTATATAGAGTGTGAGAGTTCGTTACTAGAACAACTCCCACCTCTATTCAACTTCTCGACAGTGAGTCTCGAATCACGTTCCCTGACTTTTGGTAGTGGGAGTCTCGAATCCCACGTTCCCTAGACTTTATCTGGTAGTGGGAGTCCTTATTGGATAATAACTCCCATGTAATCCCAGCTATGGGTAAAATACCGAAATTGCCCCCTATCTCTAATTCGAATAATAAACACTTTATTATTTTTTAGAAAAGTGAATGTCGGATACAACGAACCTAGACACATTCTAGATTCATTGAATCTGGACATGAAGCTTCGTTAGCTTCGTCTATGCGTGTGACCACGTAGGGTTCATCTCACAATGGCAATGAAAACACACTTAGTAGTAGTGTGAGTTCATAAATCACAAGCGGTTCCTAGCGGGACATTGTGACTACCCAAAGTGAATGAATATACAACGGAACCTAATATCAATCCACTATTTAATCCCTTTGTCTCGCGATATCCTAATTAAGCATAAGGCATGGTGGTCGTCACCCTTATTAAGCTTAATTATATTTATGCTCGATCTCCGGGTAGATTGTTTCGACAAATAGCATTTGATAACCACTTTATCAAATACATTTGAGCACTGACCATGCATTTAAACAGTCTTTCCCTATCGAGGGGCCCATGGATATCTCTCTCTAATAATAGAGAGGGACAAATTCCTTGCAATGTCTCTCACATTCAAGCTATGATAGGACACTACATCCGATCATCGGTCGTATTGATTACTCGTTACAAGTAACGTCCGACTGAGTCAAAAGCGTGGCTCCATTCATACTAGAATCAATGAAGACATAAGGTCTAAGGATTCTAAAATAGTATTGAGGAAGTAATACTTATGACTTAAGACCATGAAGTATTACTTCTCTGACGGATCACGTCCAATACAATGTATCCATATATATTGCATCTATGATGTGATTTGTATCCATTACACATGATCAGTAAAACAAGATCATCAATCAACAATCATACTAGTCTTATTTCATAGTAATTAAGCATTACATAAAACCAGGGACTTCTAGAATAGTAATTACATAAGCTAATGAGTTTTACTATCAAATCACACATTTGATAATCAAAAGCAAAATTAACTATTCAATTACATGCTCAAAAGATAATAAAACGCACAACATGTGCTAGTGGTCCTAGGGCACTACTAACATATTCACATCGATCATAAGACATGAAGTCAAATGATTCCAACAGCCCATCTTTATGGAGCTTGGATATGCGGTCTTCGTTTATGTGGCCTAAGCGACAATGCCAGAGGTATGTCGGATTAGAATCATTAGTTTAATCATTTTTGTATTTATATTTAAAATTGGCATATCAAGGTCTAAAATATATAGACCATTAATCAAAGAGGCGCTTTCATAAAACATATTATCCAAAATAACGATAATCGTTGGTTTTTTTTATTGAAATCTCAAAACCTTTCTTGTCCAAACAAGAAACTGAAATAATATTCTTAGTTAAACTTGGTACATAGAAACAGTTTTTTAAACCCAAAACAAGCCCCGAAGGCAAAGTAAAAGTACAAGTCCCTACAGCTAGGGCTGCAACACGTGCTCCGTTGCCAACTCGTAGTTCCACTTCACCCTTTGCCAACTCTCTACTCCTTTGCAGTCCCTGCACATTAGTACAAATGTGAGAACCACATCCGGTATCAAGTACCCAAGAAGTAGTTATATTTAAATTGATATCAATCATATTAATATTAACAACATAAATACCTGAGCCCGAAGCAACATTTGCTTTCTCCTTTTCCAGCCTTTTTCTTGCAACATAGCTTTTGTAGTTCCTTTTCCAGTGACCCTTTTCACCACAGTGATGACAGATAGAGTCCTTGGCTACACCACCCTTAGATTTCAGTGCATTGTTGAAAGTGGTTTGCTTGCCCTTGGGCTTACCTTTCGGTTTGCCTTTGGATTTCACAAAACCTTTGCCTTTGCCCTTTTGCACCATCAGTATGGTGTTGGGCTTGGACTTGCCTATTTCCTTCTCGGCAGTCCTCAGCATGTTCAACAACTCTGGCAATGGCTTGTCAATTTCATTCATGTGATAATTCATAATGAACTGACTGAATGACTCAGGCAACGATTGCAAGATCAAATCAGTCGACAGCTCTTGCCTCAAATGAAATCCCAGTTTTTCAAGGTTCTGAACATAACCTATCATCTTAAGAACGTGAGTTCCTACTGGCATTCCTTCAGACATTTTGCATTGAAAAAGAGATTTCGATACGTAGAATCTCTCCTGGCGTGCTTGTCCCTGATATAGTTGCTTCAGGTGAGCCAGCATCTCATAAGCCCTCATGTCCTCATGTTGCTTCTGAAGCTCAGAGTTCATGGTGACAGGCATGAGGCTAGACACATCTAAAGCATCACTACAATGCTTCTGATAAGCACTCCTTTCAGCGGCCGAAGCGCGAGCCTCTGGTGTATCAGGAATAGGCTGTTCTAGAACATACAGCTTTCTTTCATGCTTGAGAACGATTCTCAAATTCCTGAACCAGTCGAGAAAGTTAACTCCCTCTAATTTGTCCTTCTCAAGGACAGAACGCAGTGATAGTGTTTGGTTTGAATTTGCCATTTTCTACAACAAAATACATATGTAAAATAAGTACCCAAAAAAAAAAAATTCATTATTAGGTCTTTTATCTTTTTAATGATTTCTCCCACTATTTTCTTCGAGTGAATAACCCTCATTATCAACTCGTAAAGTTCGTTAACTTTCTAGCGGGCCAAGATCAATATTTCTTCACCTCGTTCTTAGTTATTTAGGTAGGCAACATTTGCCAATTACATCAAATTATGTAATTATTGGTTAGTTGAGTGAATAACATTTATTCAAGCGTATCATTATACACCTTTCTCAACTCTTTTGGCTCTAGATCCTCAATCCATTTATTGAGATAGTCCAGTTAACTAGGACCCTAAGTTTTTGCCGGCGGATATCACAAATTATCCTTCGCGTCTCACCCGGATAGACATATATGTACAGCTTTGGCATGTCCCATACTGTAACGACCCGAAATTTCAAGTACCTATTTAAAAATTAGTATTATATTAATTTTTCACTTGATAAGGTTAAAAGTGTCTTTTTAATTAAATAGTAAGGGTAAAATGGTCCAAACAATAAATTGGTAATTTTATTAAAAGACAAGGGCATAATAGTAATTCGATAATTAAGAAATAAAAGAAAATGAAATAAAGTCATACTTATCCAATAAGAAATAATTGCATTAAAATCCCTAAATTACATGTTATTTACATTAGAAATTGTATTTGCATAAAAAGTCCTTACAAAACAAGGAATTGCATTGAAGGGCTTAGGCTCTCCTATAAATAGAGGCCTTGGGCCTCAACTTTTACTTGCACCAATTCCTTTCCTTACAAAGGAATTCTCTCTCTCTATCTCTCTCTCTCTCTCACTTTTTCTTCCTAAGTAGGCTTTGCCTAAAACTTCCCTAAAAGGGAAACTCTTCACTTTACACCAAAATTCTGTCCCGGTTTATAGTCTTTGGTTAATATGCTCTGAATTATTCACAGTCGCCTAATATTGGATCTTTTGTGAATACTTTCATCAGAAAACCAAAGACATTATTGAGTAGTTTTTCTAAAGTATTCCCGTTACTCTGCCTACTATCAAGCAGGTACTTCTTTAATCTGTTATTTTGATCCTGCACAATAAACGAATTTAGGTTAATCGGGCTCATGAAAGAATTGGATTATATTCTCTGAGACTGTCCTACACTCCGTGACCCACCCCACTGGTGGAGACTTTTTCTAAGACGGGTGAACCAGAAGAATATAAGTCTAAATTCTTAATTGATCCTAGACTAGAAAAGAGAAACATATATTTTGCATTATATTAAAAATTAAATAGACAAATAGGAATATCCAGTTCTAATATTGGAAAGCGAACAAGAGCGTTTCAATATTAGAATTGGAACCACTTGTTAATTCATACATGTTTATTTCATCTATTTTCATATTCAGTATATACTCACTGTGCCAGTGACAAATAATTATAAGGAGGGATAGTAATAATAATCACAGTAACAATGAAAAAAAGAAAAACAGTAGTGGTAGCAAGAATCATGAAAACACTAGTAATAGTATTAATAGCAATCACAATAGCAACGATAAAAAGGAATTGAATGAAGATTTAGAAAGATTCCTCTCTGTAATCCTTAGCAAGAAACATACTGATTCTACTTGGGTTAAATACATAAATTAATTGAACTAGGGGTTTTACAACCTTTAACAGAATGAAATTCTGATGATAAAATAATAATAATACTTAGTAAAAGAAATATATTACTATAGAAAATTGAAAAAAATATAGTAATAATAATAAGAATTTCAGATATCAGAAACTCACAAAACAAAAATCAAATAAACCAGAAAAGATTATTAAATCCCAGAAAACAGAAAAGTCTAATAATAAATACAGTAATGAGAAAACAGATAAGTATAATAAGTATAATAAATAATAATAGTGATAATAGTAAATTAGTAAATTAGAAAATGGAGATTACCTAGGTAGTGAAGTCAGCGGCGGCAGATTGGCGGCGGAAGATCTGAGAAGAATTAAAGTAAAATAAATTACAAATAGGTAAACAGAAAATAAAATAGAAAGAAAAAGAAAACAGAAAGGAAAATAAATGGTTACCTCGCCGGAGCCGGAGGGATGGCGGAACGACAGCGGCAACAAAAGCAGATCTGAGAACAATGATTAAGAATATAAGAATTACACTAATAATAATAGTTAAAATAATAAATTAGAAAGGAAAATAGAAAGTAAGAAAAAGAAGAACAAAACTAGAAAGAGAGAAGAGAAAAGGGGAAATTACCTGCCGGAGAACCATTGACCGGCAGCGATGGTGGTCAGCAGCAGGACGCCGCCGGCAGCAGCGGTGAAGCGGCGGCATTTCAGATACGGATCTGAGAAGGGGGGAAACAAAATACAATTAAAATAATTAATTGAAGTAGAGAAAATAAAATAAAAAGAAAAAACAGAGAAGAGGGGGATTTTGGGGGTAGTTACCGGAGAAGAAGAAGAAGGCGGTGGCAGTGGAGGAACCGCGGAGGAGCAAGGGAGACGGGCAGCGCCGGAAGAAAAGAGGAAAAGAAGAGAACAAAGGAGGAAAGAAAGAGAAGAAGAAAGGAAAAGAGGAGAAAATGAAATTAAAGAAAGGAGGAGAAGAAGAAGAATGATGAAGAAAGAGAAGAACAAAGAAGAAAGAGGGCGGCGGTATGGTGGAGGAGCCGCCGGAGAAGGAGGAGAGGGGAGAGGAGGCGGCTAGGAAGAGAGAAAGAAGAAGAAGAAAAATGAAATATTAGGTTTAGGATTCTCTTAAGAGAGTTTGTATATCCAGGACTAAATGAGTAATTAAAATATTAGCACATAAGTCCTATAAAATAATGAACAAATCTTAAATGGGTTACTCTATATTTTTAATGTTCAAATTAGACCAGAAAGATAAAAGAAAATAATTCTGAAAATATTAAACTTATTCGGAATCTGATATATAACTTTTAGAAATTACGTTTTAGTCCTTATAGTTTTATATTTCACTTGTAAGGCCCGTTTAAACTTATGAACTATATCTGGAAGATTTATAAGACTAATAATAGCATATATGATATAATTAGGTCTTCAAAAGCGTAGAAATGTCGTAGGATAAATATTTACAGTTTAGTCCCTAAACTTTAGGAATTTACCCAAAAGACCCCAGAAGCCTAGAAACTTAGTCTAGGCATATTAAGGCTTGCATGTCTTTAGTTTCATAAGTATTTTCTAAAGAGTTGGTATTTGCGAAATAGGTTCATATCTCGAGGAAAGGACGAACGAAGAGGCAAAGGTGAGTTCCCTCTCAAAACCGGAGAACTTGGTTTTATAAATGTGTTTTATGGAAATTGTTTATAAATGAAAAGTTACGATATTTCTAAAATAAAATGCTGGAAAATGTTTCTGAAAAGTATTTCTTGGAAAATATTTTTGAAAATGTGAGTTTCCTCTCAAAACCGGAGAACTTGTTTTATAAATGTGTTTTATGAAAATTGTTTATAAATGAAAAGTTACAGTATTTATAAAATAGAATGCTGGAAATTTATTTCTGAAATGTATTTCTTGGAAAATATTTCCGAAAAATATCTCTGGAAATCTGAAGAGGAATGTTACAGAAATTCTGATATAATTGAAGAGGGCGCTTACACTGCACAAATATGGTAGCCCCTCAACCAACCATTGGGGGTCTGTACTGGTATGAGGCTGGTCACCCGTACAAGGGCATCTCGAACCTTTGGTTGGGGAAACTCTATTTATCTCTTGGGATCCCAATACCGTGTGGAATCGTTAGGGGCGGGGAAAGCAACGGGCTGACTGTATGCCCTGCGTTACCACATGTGGAAATCGTAACTGCTGACATGTCTCCGGGTTAGGAGGTTTAACTCAGGGGCTGTTAGTATGGTACCAAATCGGCGGTACCCCGGTTTGTGGAATAATTCTGAAGTGGGGATAAGGTTGAAAATCATAATTATGTCTGGCGTGAGGCTGGTACTGACTAAAGAGTAATTGACTTGGCCGGTCATGCACTCTTTTATTTCTGAATCGGATACCCGGAATGATCTTTTTATTCCGGTGGATACTTCTGAAATTGAAATGAAAGAATATTCCAGATAAAGAATGTTTCTTTTAAAATGAAATAATTTCTAAATTGTTTTGGAAAAAGATAAAGAAAATGATTTCTAAAATAAAATGATTTTGGAATTATTTTGGAAAAGGAAAAGTATTTATAAATAAAGGAAGTTTCTCCGTGTCTTCAAAATAAAAATGTTTGCGAAATAAAATGAGTTTCAAAATCACTATCACACACTTCACTGGGGACTCACTGGGCTATTTATAGCTCACCATTTCTCTGTTTTCTGTTTTAGTTCTTGCAGGATTGAGGGGATAGAACAAGAACATTCTGAGGTGTAGAGTTGAACCAAGACAAAGAATTGAGTCAACGCTAGATAGAGACCCAGATTAGAAGATTTTGGAATCAGAGTGCGCAGCAAAAGCTTGGGAGTAGAAATCTGTACATTGGGATTCAGTCAAAGACCGGACTCAACTTAGAAGCCATAGAATAGAATATAGAATAATTTAGAAAAAAATTATCCACATGTAATTTATATTGTAAAAGATAGGACCCAGTGCCGAGAGACACGCGGCGTACCCGACCCGAGAGGGGCGGGGCGTCACACATACTAATGTCGATCTAGGCCTTGATGAGGGCCAAACTTAGGAAGGCACTAATTAATATTTAATTGAGGGGTTTTGTTTTTAACAATCTCACCAGAAAAGCATAAAATAAAACAGTTTATGCTTATATACATATGCATCCAATACATAAAAGTAAAAATGCAATAGTAATCACCATATCCTATTCGGTTTTTCCAAGCCAATGGAAAAACTGTGAAGTCAATCTAAGGGTGTGAAAAGAAAACATTCTATTTTACACCGTCTTGACCTTCAGGTGGTTATCTCCAAATCATCATCACAGCTGTACCTTCTCCTAATCTAGAATTACATAATTCTAAGGAAACCTCGAGTTTCATTCGAGGGGATTTGATGAGAAGAGAATTACAACTTTTGATAAAAAGAGATAGACACGATTCGCAGATCGTAATTATAAAATAAACAACAGGGTAAAGGCGATTACTATGCATCATGCTCAACTGACATAACAATTTATGAAAAATGAGCAACCAGCAAAATGAACATTTCATATTCTGTTTCAGATTCGGTGGACCGGCCACCCCGCTCGGTCGACTGGGTAACCAGTCGGCTGAACCGACCTATTGCCCAATCGTCAGAACAGAGATACTGAGAGTACTCGGTTGACCAAAACAGGCCTTTCGGTCGACCGAAACTCTCGACTCTCATACATACAAAATGATGCAAAAACATGTCATACATGATATACAACATTTCTAGCAATCCTAAGGCATGCAAAATATAGATTCATAATCCATATTAAAATACTATAGCACATTAAGTCTATAGGGTACTCGTGAGTGGCTCTGATACCACTGTTAGAGGAATAACCGAGTCTAAAACAAGTTATGCAGCGGAAATAAAACGACCCGCCTCTAATAGGATCTTTCACGAGTAAGAACCTTAGACTACGGGATAGCATTATACCTTTCGAAGTGCAGAATAAGTCTGAAACGATTTCAGTTGTAGGTTTGTTGTCACGAACGGAACGCCACCAACGCAGGCTCCACCTCTCCCAATATCCACTCGATCTTCCGGGGAAGGTCCTCTATCACTTGGTGCTAGCCAACGCCTCGTAGAAGTCTTGAATACACTCTTCAAGATGGAGTATATATATATGGTGGATATAGGACCTAAAAGAAGAACAAGAAACATTTTTCTTACTTCTTTTCTATTAGCCAAAGCTAGAAAACAAGTATATAGAAAAGCTGTCTTTTCTTTCTATTCAAGCTCTCTTGAATGCTCTCTCTTTTTCTCTCTTCTCTAACCTTTCAAAAGCTAGAGAATAATTACTTAGAATGCTAGGAAAAATCAGCATTTTTCTTAGTCATTCAAGGGAGAGTGGGGAGAGAGAAAGGGGAAAGTGGGAGATCATGGAGGAAACCACTCCTCCACATTCTCCACCACTTCAACCTCCTTCTAAGAGATAAGAGCTGGAAAATATATCCAATTTTCCAGCCATACGGTCGGTCCAAATGGGTTGATCGGCCCAATCATATTGGTCGGCCCAACCCAATTAAGGGCCCAATCCAATCCCGGCCCGGCCCAGCCCAATCGAATTGGCGCACCTTAGATTAAATGTACTCCAACATATTTTTCACGCGGGATTCGAAATAATAGCTAAAGAATGCAGCAGTTTCTTCGACTAAGTATGCATGGCAAATTGACCCCTCAACTCTGGCCTTGTTTTTTATCTACTTTTTTAGATGGTGCAGATATCTAATTAAAGCATAAGTAGTTAATTACATTGTAAATACGTACATGAAAAATAAAAATG
Organism: Vinca minor; assembly: GCA_026122235.1. Taxonomy (NCBI): domain Eukaryota; kingdom Viridiplantae; phylum Streptophyta; class Magnoliopsida; order Gentianales; family Apocynaceae; genus Vinca; species Vinca minor. The sequence goes on from JAOCZM010000253.1 coordinate 811,738, forward strand.
AAGCTGAGATCATAAAGACATTGGTTGTTACCTCTCGAACGGGTACATCCACCTAAACTGTACCGGGCCACCAACCTTGGCTTCGTACGAAAGGTGAACCGGCAAGTGTTCCATCACATCAAAAAATTCCGGAGGAAATATTCTCTCTAACTTGCACAATAAAATAGCAATAGTGTCCTCCAATTCTTGCATCTGTGCCACACTCAACTTTGGGAAACACAAATCTCTATAGAACAGACTAAGTTCAGCCTAGGGTCCCCAAACACTTGCCGCAATTCACACGCCAAAAAATACGTATATGCCGCAATTCACACGCCAGATTGAATTAACTAACAATATATACCTAATGTACAAGTAGTATGATCTCACTTGGAGATCTCAATTGTAGCACATCAAAGTATGAAGCTCTAACTTCGCTAGACCACCAACTCATACTTAAACTGCACAGTATTCGTCCTATGAGGTTGTCACAAATTTAGATTCATTTTTCTTTTGATAGTACTTTGATGAATCGCTATCACTGGTCCTATTTGACGTATTCAAATAACGCTTATAATAAAATAAAGATAAGAGATTACTGATTGACTAAAGGTAAGACATCCCCTTAACTCGAGACTTATTATGTGATGACCTTTCAATGAAATATGCACATATTTCATTAGTCGACCATAAACTGTATTATTCTAGTGTATCAAATTCTAATAGTCTATATCATACTGTGGGCATTCATAGCCAACCACATAAACTATAATTGATGCACCTGGTCATATGTGTTATAATCCATTATGGATAACTTATGGATGATGGGAGACAGTAAATATTAAGTATTTCCAATCTAATAAATATTTTATTCATTCAATTGTCGAAAAATAATTGTTTTGGGGTATAAATCCCAAAAAAATAAGACCATTAATCGATTTTCCCTTTGTTTAATCGCTCACAAATCAAAGCTAGTTAAAGTTGACAAAATCTGTGAGTTTATCCCATGATAGTGGATTTAGATCAATAAGGATAGAACCACTATAAATTCTCGTGTTTTCTCTCTTTTAACTCATAATTTACTTTCAAGTTTTTATTCTTTGTTGAATTTATCTATTTGTTAAATGAATTTGCTTGAATGGTTACTTGTGATTGTTTGAGTTTGTATTCTTGTAAAGTGCATTCTCGTGTTGTTTATTCTACATGCCTTAGTCTTATGATCTTGTGAGCCTCACTATAATATACTACTTCCATTCCTAAATATAAGATTTTTATTAAATGTTGCAAAAATTAAAGAAGTAAAAATTAAGATATTTTTATAATCAAAATATCATTATTACTTTCTTAAATAGAATTAGTGGTATAAAGTCGTATTTAAGAGAGTAATATTAGTATTTTAAATACAAAAATATCTTAATTTTTGCTTACTGAATTTTCGCAAAATAAAAGTTATATTTAGAAATAGAGGGAGTACTTAGTTTGAAATTTTTGCGGAGTTCTTGTATACCTTGCATAATCTTTTGATTAGCTTATATCTCTTATATCCCTTCAATTGGACCCTTAGAGTGTTGTGCCTTATATTTATGTTGTGCTACATTATGTGCCTTTAGTCTAGATGCTTAGAGCTTATATCCTTGTATTGGCCGTCTAGTTTCGATATTCCTTATGTTATCCTTTTTAAATTTTTTTATGTGGGGGGGGTTTGGAGGATATGGGAATCGATCCTAGGGTCTTACCCCTGGGATGTAATGCCTTTTCCACTGGGCTCCCTTGGTTCCCATTTATGTTATCCTAGTTATTCTCTTGAATCATACATATAAGTGTCTTGAGTTGGTTTCCCTTAAATCATCTTGTGTGCTTAATCAATATACTTGAAATCATATTTGATCATATGCATGATATAATTTGGATAGAACGCAAAAACAATCAAAACCTAATTAACACCCCTTTTCTCTCTTAAGTTCTTCGCTTCAAATATTTCAATTATTAACTGTCATAATAAGAGAACCGTGTGAAACATGACTCTCGCTCTCCAATCCACATGGAACAAGAGGGTGAACTAGTGTAACTTACCCCGGAGGACCCCGAAATGTCCTCCATGCAAGTTACACAGGAAAATGGGGTATGTACGGCTATCTACACACGAGAGAGAGGTTATGCGCAAGCATCCTTGCACAATCGTAACCCCTTCCTCGGGCAATTTTTACACAGGTCTCGTAATATTACTGAAAACATATTTTCATATACAATATTTAGGAAACTAAGGGGATATTTTCATATAGAACAAAATTATTAACACTTCTTAGAGAATCTTTCTTCACCGGCAGTGGCGGCGGAGCTAAGGAGATATTTTCAGAAATGACGAATTTTTTATAGGAAAAAATTATTTTTTTGTGATGTTTCCTTATAAATGTTGTATTTCGCCTCTCTAAAATATTTCAGTAAGATATTTGCCTCCATGACAAATTCCTAACTCTGCCACAGAAACGATCATAAAATTATGTTTCTTAATGAAAATGCCACGAATGTAGAAAGAGGGGAGACTAGAGAGTGTTTATTTTTTATAAACTAATTAGCTTCAACCAATCATTTCAAATTTTCAAATGCTACATACAGCACTTCTTAGATTTTTGTTGCATAGAATGGCGCCAATAAAGTTTACACTATCGGGTAATGTATACTCTTTATTACTGCCTCCATATTTAAATAGCTTTAACATTTGAGTTTTTCACAAAGATTAAGAATTTGATAAAGTTAACAAAAATTGAAACAAAATGACTATTGTGTTAGAGGAATAAACCGGGTCATACACATAAGCGCAGCGGAAATAACTTTGACCCGCCTCTATCAGGATCTTTCACGAGTAAGTACCTACGACTATGGGATAGTGTTTTACCTTATATGGATGCTAGAATGGCTGAAACGCTTTCAGCGGTTTGTTGTAACGAACGGAACACACCACGCTTGCAGGCTCCGTCTCTTCCGGTATCCACTCGATCTTCCGGAGATGGTCTTCTACTGCTTGGTGCTAGCCAACGCCTTGTAGAAGCTTTGAAGACACTCTTCAATGGATGGAGTATGAACGACCTTTTCAAGAACAAGAAACAAGCTTTCTAACTTCTTTTCTATTAGCAAAAATGCAAGAAAAAAAAATCCAGAAATTTGTCTTGTCTTTTTCTCTCTAAAACTCACTTTTTCTCTCTATTCTCTTAGCTTCAAAAGGCTGGAGAAAACTGATTAGAAATAATAGGAAGAAATCTGAATTTTTCCTCTAGTCTATCAAGAGAGAGTGGGGTGAGATAATGGGGGAAGTGGGAGATCATGGAGAGAATTACTCCTCCACTCTCTCCACCACTTCAACCACCATCAAGAGGGCTGAATTTATGTCTAACATTCCAGCCATAAGGTCGGTCCAAACGGGTCGGTTGGCCCAATCATATTGGTCGGCCCAACCCGATTAAGGGCCCAATCCAATCTCGGCCCGAAGCCCGGCCCGGTCCCAATCGAATTGGCGCACCTTAGATTAAATGTACTCCAACATATTGTACCCTTTATTTATCATATTAAAGAGTAATTATCAATTTTCACAACTCTTCAATTTAATTATCCTCTTTTCCTCTTAGTTATCATACTTTATTGGAAATATACAAATTCTCTTGGTTACTAAGATTCATTTAATATTATAATTAAGAAAAAGTCCACCACAAATTCATGGTCTTCATTTCAGTTTTGAAATTTGGATAAATTGAACAAGGGAATTGTGATTGTAAAAGGGCAATCTTGGAAAAAAGCATTTACTATCTCTTTCTCGAACTAGTTTTCAAGGGGAATATAATCAACGCAGCTCCAAGAAGGTTGATTATCGATGGAGGCTGAAACACCACAACACGCGAAACTACCTTGTTAATACAGTAACTCAAAGAATGAATAAAGTTCTACCTAGAAGTTCAATTCATAAGTAACTAAGGAATAAACTTAAGAAATATAATATATCAACCTCTACCAAATAACTTGGCCGAATTTCCTCTTAAATAGAGTGGAATTTCGGTTCCAAGGAACCCACAAGGAAGAATCCTAATTAAGTTAGAATTCTCCTATCCTAGAAGTAAACAACTATAATTTAACCACTATCTAAACACATGGACAACATGCCCTTTATTATAGCCCTACTAAAGATAATGCGGCAAAACTATAATAAGTAAAATAATATAAAGCTGAAATTCTAATTAAAGTCTATAATAGATTTTAGAGCAAATCACTCTTTTTAAACCTCAACAATTTATGCTTTTCGGTTTTTATACTTAAAGTTTTATTTTATTCAGGCTTAGATTTCAACAATTTACGATTAGCTATTTATGGATTTTTTTTGAAATTCCGACCAAAAAGTCACCTGAAACCAAAACGGGGACGTTTTACACAAGGGCAAAATTGTCCTTACACATCTTTGAACCATCACCATCACCATCTCCTCCACCTCCTTCTCCCCCACTGCCCACCTCTGCCTCCAACCGCCAGCACCACCACCTTCTCCGTCCATTCTCTCTCTCTCTCTCTGAGCTTCACGAATTTCAACTCCGATTTGAGATGGGCTGCCAAATCTTCTACTTCCCCCCAAATCTTGATACCCATTTCTCAAAAAATGGACAAGAACAATGGGTTCATCTCAATAAATCACCAAAAACAATTCTTAGAATTTACCAAACATAAATCAAGAGGGAGGGCTAGTAGTGGGTTTTCAATTTGTGTTTCTGGGTTTTCAATTTCTTATTCAAAGGTCCAACCTTTAGTTAAGTCCATGGCTAGTGGGCTACATTATCAAATGGGAGTTTCAAAATGTGATGTAGTCTTGATTTCACTTCCAAATTCCATTTATTTTCCCATTACCAAATGGGAGAAATGCAGAGTAGTAGAAGATCAGAGAATATTTTCAAGAAAAAGTGGCCACGGCAGTAGAGAGGGAGGTGGGCAGTGGGGGGACCGGGGGAGGAATGGAGATATTTTTTAATAGGTGGTGATGGTGGAGGAGGAGGAAGAGATGGAGTTGGTGATGGTGGAGAAGGAGGTGGAGAGGGGGTGGGCAGTGGGGGGACCGGGGGAGGAATGGTATTTTTTAATAGGTGGTGATGGTGGAGAAGGAGGTGGAGATGGAGTTGGTGATGGTGGAGAGGGAGGTGGGCAGTGGGGGGGACCTGGGAGGAATTAATGAAGTTTTTTTAATAGGTGGTGATGGTGATGGTGGAGAAAGAGATGGAGGAGGAGGTGGAGATGGTGATGGTGGAGGTGGAGGTGGAGGTGGAGAGGGAGAAGGAGAAGGAGAAGGAGGTGATGGTTCAAAGATGTGTAAGGACAATTTTGCCCTTGTGTAAAACGTCCCCGTTTTGGTTTTAGGTGACTTTTTGGTCGGAATTTCAAAAAAAATCCATAAATAGCTAATCGTAAATTGTTGAAATCCATAACTGAATAAAATAAAACTTTAAGTCTAAAAATCGAAAAGCATAAATTGTTGAGGTCTAAAAAGAGTGATTTGCTCTAGATTTTAATTTACAAGTTTTCTAAAATGCCCTTTAACTGTTTTCCTTTAAATTGTGTATCTTGCCTTCAAACGTGATTAAATGGATTTGATCTTTGTGTCTTGCATTCTTTGAAGGTTTCTTTGTCCCATGAACCTTTAGATTAAATACTTTAAATATTTGGAACAAAGGCTTTCTTCGAAAAGTTGAATTTGGAATGAATGAGTTAAGAATTTGGTCATTTGAATGAATGGCCTCTTTTAGCTTCATGGATGATCCCTCATCATGTGCTTTCACAAATTTTAATTAACAACATATATATTTTGTATTGGAATGAATACAACAATACTCTTTCAAGGTTAAGGGATCTAGAAATTTAGATTGAGAATTTTTTAATTGTTTTTAGGGTGGAGAGGGAAAAGGGAAAAGGGAAAGGGCAAGAGAAAGCAGAATGAGATGATAGTAAGATTGACTGAAACAAATGTCTCATAAAACAAATTTGAAGTGTTAGTTGATTAATTACTCCTAATTATTTACTCAAATACAAAGTTGTAGTAAAAATTAATGAGATATCGCTTGAACTAAAATATGAGTTAGATTGTCAAAAAAATATTTCGATGCAATCATTATTACTAAAACAACGTCAAGAGATTGGCAGCCCCCAGTGGGGAGCACTCTGTCTGGGATTGTGAGGTCCCAGGTTCTACACTCTCTCCCCTCTCCGAAAAAAAAAAAAACAATGTTTAATTACTGTTAGAACTGACCCTAAAAAAGATGCTTCTCACCAATGAAGCCACTTTCTTGTCAAAATTAGTGTTTCTCTTTATACTAATAATGTAATATTTACGAATTTTCCTCGTCAATTAGTACTCATCTTGCTAGGGATAATTTCGGTAGGAATCTTTTGTCTCCATTTTATGTCTCATTCCGACATTTTTTATCTCACTAATAAGAAATTAACATTTGTTAAATTTTCAATTAAAAAATTTATAACCTAAAAGAAATAATGCAACCCCTAACAAAAATCAACAGGTGACAATAATGTATTTTTTAGACACAAAATAAGACACAAAATGGGGACAGAAAATTTTTTGCCAAATAATTCACATGTGGTCCCACACCTACATTTGCCCCTTCCCAAAAAATTTGCCATTAATTTGTTTCATACAAATAAATCTCTCTGTTTCTCTCTCTATCTCTTATACATACATAAGTACACAAAAGAATTGTAGAATTGATCTTCCTCCAATGCGGGGTGGCTTCTTATGGTGGGATAAGACAAGTTCTCTCACCTGGTCGGACTGCTGAGTCAGCTTGATTTACATCCTCCAAATTCTCTATCGGAATGGAAAGTGGGGCTCTGTGGGCGTGGGTAACACTTCTTGTGCAAAAGAATTTTAGAATTGCTAAAAAGCTTACAAAAGTTGCAGCAAATTTAAAGATGTTTCATTCTACCAGCCATCTAATTAGACTTTCTTTCCTCCCCTTATTACTATAGCAAGATTGCGTAGATCAAGTGAGTAACTCATTTTTCTTCCGATAGACACACATCATGCAAGTTCAAGATCGCATTAAATAGGCCTAATTCTCTTCCATATTTTCAGTAAGAAATTATGGATATTAATAACCATCATCACAAACTCTCAAGCTCAGCCACTTGGGAAGCATCCATGGAAAATCACATCATCAATGATCACATTTCTTTAGAATCATTTTGGCCTAACTTTGTTGCTTTTGATCAAAGCCATCAAATCCCTTCTTCTTCATTACCATGCCAAATCTCAAATGGAAATCAGCAGCAGATAGAAGTAGAGGTAGAAGAAGAGGTAGAAGAAGAAGAAGCAGAAGAGGAATTAGGAGCTATGAAAGAAATGATGTTCAAGATTGCAGCAATGCAACCTGTGGACATCGATCCGGCTACTATTAGGAAACCGAAAAGGAGAAACGTTCGGATCAGTGATGATCCTCAAAGTGTTGCAGCAAGACATCGCCGTGAAAGAATAAGTGAAAAAATCAGAATCCTTCAAAGACTTGTTCCTGGTGGAACCAAAATGGACACCGCTTCTATGCTTGATGAAGCTATTCGTTATGTTAAGTTCTTGAAACGACAAATCCGTCAACTTCAATCAAATCCACAACCAACCCTCGGTGTTTCAACATGTCCTCCACCTGCAACTTGGACCCTTGCAAAAAGTCTCAACTCCACCACCACCGCCGCTGTGGCCGCTGCCTCTGCCACCCCCACATACAATGTTGGGTCTGGCAGCAATCACCCAATCTGCTTCAATAATGAGGTAATCAGAGAGTAATCAATTTCTTGATGATGATACAATTAGGAAATTATTAGAGGTCAGATGTCGTCGCTTTAAGTAACAGTCTAGTAATTTAGTATTTGATTTGCAATTGAAACAACTAGTAGACACCTTGAAAGGGGTCAGAAAAATCTCTCTACAAAAGAAATTGGAGATTAATTAATAAGTGGGCATGTAATAATAGTAGTAAATATGGATTGTATATAAATTATAATTACAATTATAATTTTGGATCCTCGATTCTGGATGAACAAGATCTGCACTATTAGCAGCTGATATATTCCTCTGAATGGAAAAAGAAAAAGAAAAATATAATTATTTGGGATTTTTAAGGATCGAACAAAAAATTGTTTGATGTGAAGGAAATCATGTGATTCATAGAAGAGGTTTGTTAGGATTTTGTTGACTAAAGGGCATTGGAATAATCATAACGGTTATCTTGAGTTGCGTACATCCAAATAAATATAATACTATACAATAAGGTTTCTGGTCCTCTTGAGAAAGTTCGTTTGGCCGATTCTATCCCGGGAATAAAACAGTGACGTTGGAACTCATTGAATATGATTCTTACCCCACCCCCTCTACACCCCTATCTGTGAATGCGTGCTTGCATATCTTTCTTTATGAATATATCTTTATGTTTGTTTTGTCTGAAAATTTCTGGAGCTAATGATGAGAAAAAAGATGTTGTTTTGAGCACATAGAATATTTAAAAATTGTCAAAATTATTTTTTCTTTTTCAGTCCCAGACGAAGTGTTACTAGATATTTGCTTGCAGAAGTCATGATCAAATCAAACCCTAGATGATCATCTAAGAATTTGCTTTTCAGATTTTCATGATTATATTTCTACTATACTCATCTTTTTTTTCTCTGATAAAAATAAAAATTCACTCATCGAACCCTAAAAGTACATCCCCCCCCCCCCACACCCCCACCCCTTCTCTCTTTCTGATAAAGAGCAGAAACTGAAATCATGCATTGGAACTTGAGAAGGCTTAAGAAATATACTATTTTATTTATTCATTATTAAAAAGTCAAATTTCCGTTTTTGTTTTAAATTTTTGTACTGCCCATGTCCAAATTGAGATATTTATGTCTTATGAGAACTTAATATAGATTTAAATCATATTGAACATTAATATTCTTAGAGCTCCTATTAACTCATCATTAAGTCCTCTTTCTTGTTTTATGAGGCCTATTTTAATCCTAAATTATATATATATATATATATATATATATATATATATATATATATATATATATATATATATAGGTAAAGGATTTTCATAATTTGGGATCTAATCAATATGCAATGTATTATAACCAGAGAAGAAAGGGGAAAGGAAATATTTTTAAGCTAAGAGTAAGTAAAGAACATGATGCAGGTGGAGTTATGTTATTCGAATCCTTCGTTTATGTTTGGCATATTCGTATCGATACGACACGACATGGTATAGGATTCTTACCTGATATAGTCAACACCAATCAGATATTTTTTTTTTAAATGTTTAAAAACTCGACACCTAAACGCATATCCGTACCCGACACGGACCCGAGTCCCGTAACATAGGGTTACGAATGAAAAATAAGTTCTGCAAATGTTTTGTCAAGTGTGATGGGAGAGGAGATTAAATTCTTCCCTATGTGGCACTTAACAGTCTTTAAACGATTAAATCCATCGTGAGAAATCAGCTGAGGTTGATCAATGCAGTCTACGTCATGGTTCAAATTGTGGTATCGGTCGCAGACTCGAAATCCACCGTTCTAGATATGATTCGATCGATATACAATTTTTTCGGTATAAAGTGTTCCAAAAATTATGAAACATTGTAAAAAAAAAAATATAAGCAATATAATGGTATCATTTATGGAGAAAAACAATAAAATGTAACAACTACCTATTTTACGTAGTGCAATTATCGAAAAAAATAAAAAGTTAGAAAAAAATGAACTTATATAATATAATATAATTAAAAAGGATAATATATTAGATATACCGAATTATCAATAACAATTGGAATGTTTAGCGGGTTCAAAATCATCATTATAGCTCGTTCCTCAATTACAGTATGAATATCGAAATTTGTTATCAATATTAACACAAATAGGCAATATCTATATCTGTAATGGATAGACCGGTGGTGGATATCGTTTGGGTGGGTAAGTGCACCAAGGAGAATGAATCAAAGTGTTCAAGTGATCCCATGAGATCAGATAAGAAAATTAATGTTTTTGAAAGACCCCTTTGAGGTATTGAACCTAAGGGGGTGAAGTAGGTTCTTAAAAACTTCTTTGCTTTTTAAAAAAAAAATTTGCCCAAGTGTTCACCTTGACAACAAGTATATTGTTTAAGTAGGGGATTCAATTATATTTAAGGCAACTTAGATGATTAAGTTACGCAATTGTATAAAGCAAGGAAGCATTTGTTATATCTCTAACCTTAAGAAAATAGTTCATATAGACAAGTAAGCAAGTTATAGCAATTCATTAACTATAAAGTGAAGGAGTATGGAAAGAGAAAACTAACAAAAGGATTTATAGTGGTTTGATTCACAAAAAAATCTACATCCACTGCCTTAGGACAAACCCAAGGATTTCTACATCCACTAATGGATACCCTTCACAACAAATGTAAGGTGAGTTCTACCTTTTAAAATTGCCCCAACAAATGAAGACTTGTGCTTCACTAAAAAAAAAACTCCACTCACAAAGAGTTTTAAGCTCACAAAGAGCTAATCTAACCAATGAGATATTTGTCTCACAAAGAGGAATTTTACTTCACTAAAAAAGGCTCCACTCACAAAGAGTGTTTTTCTAGTTCTCCAAAGAACTAAGCTCATTATGAGCCAATCTCTCCAAAGAGATGCCTCTCATAAGAGGATTTTTGCCTCACCAATGAGGAGTTAGAAACACTCACAAAGAGTGAAGCTCACTTAGAGTGTTTTGCTAGCTCACAAAGAACTAGTTCTCAAAAAGAGAAAACTTTGGTAACTAATCTCTTTCAAAGGAGACTTTACAATTTAGCTAACTTTTACAAATCCCTCAAGTGGATTGGAAATACAAATGAAATATCTAATCACTCTTGAGAATAGAAGGATAGATGAAGGTTAAACTCAACTCAAATTATATATTTTGATGAATGATTTGAATATTTAAAGGTCAAAATGTGTTTGCTTGTGTGTAAATCAAGTGTATAGCCTATGCCCTCTTATGGCTTGATGGGTTATGAAAATTCAGTTTTAGAAGCTTTATATAGGGTAAGAATACACAAGCAAAGTTGGTCACAACAACTATAGTTTTGGCCTTGATTAGAGAACTACGGTCGACCGCTACTAGAAAGTAGGTCAACCGAGGTGCCTTAAAGTAAAGAGTAAAAGGCCCTCTGTCTTCATCTCGATCGACCGCATTGATGAGGTCAGGTCTTCCGAAGCTAAGTTCGGTCGACCTACCTATAACAAGGTCGTCCTAGAGAATATAGTTGTTGGAGCATTAAAACATTCAAAATTTGACTAAGGACAAAAACAGCCTCGGTCGACCTGATAACATATGTCGGTCGATCAGACTACTCTTGTCCACCGAGGCTAAGCCTATGTCGACCGGAATGCAGTCCCAATGTGGTTTTTCCACCTAGTCAAGTTTCCAATGTTCTCATGCACATGCCTAAGTGTTTTGTAAAAATATAAAACACATTTTAAAGTACTTAGGCATTGATCAACAATTAAATTAGTTTTCAAAAACCTTTTCAAAGAATTAAACAATGTAAAACATGAGGTTTTAAAAATATGCATAGTTGAGAGCTTTAAACATTCTTATATCCTAATATTCTCAAGGAAAATATTAGTCACAAATGATTACCTATAAAGCATAGACTAATCTTGCTAAGGTCTTCAAGTTTTCAAGTTGATTCTTTTTGAAGCTTGGACTTGAAGTCTTTGATGAACATCTTCTTGGAGTTATGAAGTCCTATACCAAGCTTGAGTTGTAGTGTATTGGAATTCATACTTCTTTTTTGTCAAGGAGTCTACTACTTGATTCTAATCTTATTGGATTGAGTAGCTCTTAACATGTTGATCTTCCTTCTTCATGACTTTGCAAGTACTATGTGGATTGACTTCATGCTTGTGCTATGAAGTCTTTCAAAGTGTAGCTTCCTTGTGTGTATGATGTTAGCTTTGTCGTACACAATGAGATAACTAACAATTTTCATCAATGTTGGTGTGAGTACTAAGGATCCTATGATTAAGAACATGCTCACACAAACATTAGAACTATCAATGATTTGTTATCATCAAAACAAGATTGATCACTTTGCTCTTGGGGCTAACAGTTTCACTTTACAATTGCTTGACAATATAAAATATTATTTCAAAGTGAACCTTCTGGTTCTAGTGGAATGGATACAATCCATAAGGAAAGAAATTAACATGTCCCAGTGGGTATATAATGAAGAATGGCAGAGATGGCCAAGATTAAGATATATTTTATTTATTGGAGAAGGGAGAAAAATAGAAAAGGACAAATACGAAACGTCTCTTCTATCCCTGTATGAGGCTCTTGGTCAAAAGTCAGGGTTACATAGGACAACAGCAAATCAGTAGCCTTCATATTCATGATATGCATAACAAAAAGAGTTTCTCCTCAATGAAAGGATCTGTGAATGAGTGAGTGTGGAGAAAAGGCAGTCCAACAAGAAGGATATTTGAATATTCAATCCTTATGATTTCAGTGCAACTTTCGGAATAAAACAGCACAATTCATCATTCGGCGAAATCCAAAAGTAAGCTGAAAACAATATACGAATACAGAAAATAACCCAGAATCTTTCCAGTATTTCATTACAAAATATAAAATTTTTATGTAAAGATGGGGAATCTATAGTGAAGTAACAAATTGTTAAGTTTCCGAGATGACATCACAAGGTCCATAACTCAGTGGGGCTAGGGGCTATGAGTTTGTGAGTTTGATACCCTCCTCACACAAAGGGGTATGATTTAATTTTTAATTTTTTGGTTCTTTTTAAGTGAGGCACTTATATTCCCCTCTTGGGGCAACCGGTCTACCGGTCTTCCAATTTACCTCCTCTGTGAGGCACTTATATATCCCTCCTGGGACAACCGGCTTGCCGGTTTTCTATCCGCCCTACTTATGCTCCCTCCTCTGGTGAGGTCCAAAAATTCCGAGATCACCGGATTCTCTTCCAAAAATCCTAACAAGTCATAAAATTTCTAACGTCAAACGTCATCCTAGCCTACGAATCGAACTAACAAATCACAAAAAGAGTCTTGCCCTCGATCGATATTTCTGATACAGGTATTTACTCTTTTACCATTTCAGAATTTCTCTCAGTAGCCCCTAAAATATTTTTAACGTAGGAAGCAAACTGATCTAAACACTAAAACACTTATATAAAAATAATAACTGCAACACTAGTCCCAAATTAATAATGAATATTTAATCTTAAACACTAAGGTTAAAGAACTTAATAATTATAACCTAAAATAATGGATCGGTTTCACATCTAACTAATAGAAACGAGTTATCTTAAAATCTAATATTACAAATCTACCGCAAATGTTTAGGTTCTTCCCACAAAGATAATCTACCGACCACAATAGTATGGACTCATATTGGGACGGGGGTTTACACAAGTTCATTCCTCAAAGTCCCCGTCCCATTCATCATCAATAACAGCGTCAACATACTCATCTACATAACTTTAAAATAAGATCAGAAATATAACAGAAAGAGGTCCAAACACGCCCGGAATGATGGCTTGGGATGATTCATCATCCATGTCAACAATGGCTTCTAGCTCCCCCCTCCATTTCTAGAAGATCCAACCTAGCCCAATCGTTCAACCCTCAATCCTATTGTAGATGCAATCCTCCCAAATTAGTTGTTACCCGAACATCAAGAACAGCCCTAAATCCAAATAGGAAGTTCAATGGACGTGAGAAACCTAAGGTATGTAATTATTTCAGTTTGTATCAATGGTGTATTTCAGTTTATTTCCGTTCGATTTTGGTTATTTTTTTATGGTTTTGAATTGTTTTGGTGTTTAGACAAACGGTGGCTGCGAATTTTTTGAATGGATTGAATTTCCAGATGAAGACATTAACTTTGATTTTGGGAGCTACACACCTGCAACAATTGAGCTGAAAAAGATTGTAGATGATGACAAGAATAGTATGGAAATCTTGAAGATGTCTTGAAGATGTGTTGCCAAGTATCAATTGTTTTGTGTTTTATGATGTTGATAATCATTGTGTATTTGCTCATAGAGCTTGCAGGATGTAGAAAAATAATTTAGTTTTTTTGAGTTGTACCTGTAATGCATAATATTATGGATTTGGTTCAACTTGTTTGAAAATTTTATTGTGCATAATTGGTCTTCAATAGTTTAGCTCATAATTGCAAGAAAATATTCAAAAAGAGATCATCAAAATATATCATAGTTTGGAAAGTTGTCATATACAAAAGACAAACAAAATATTACTATCCAAAAGACAAGCAAAAAATGACATATCCTTCAGTTTTTGCAAAATATTACATTTCCTAAAGTCATTGCCCTTCTTGAATCTTTAGTTGTTTGCTCTTGAAATAGATCCTCTTCTTACAATGAACTTTCCTGCCCTTCAAGCTGAAGTTTGTTGCTGAATTGGGCCTTCTGGAGGTCTTCTATTGTTGTTGACAATCTAAAATAAATAAGTAATAACTATTAGTCATAGCAATTTAAAGTACATCGCAAAACATGTAACTAAATTTTACCTCATTAACTCCAGTTTCAGTGACAATTCTTGCTTGGATTTTGCAAAGTCAGCTCTGCCTCCTGCATGTTATGTCCTAACTCGTGACAGTAGATGCACATGTAACTAAATTTTACCTCATTAAATCCAGTGTTCATCATCCATGTCTGTTTCATCCTCTACTTGTCGTCTCAAATCCTCACGCTTAACAAAACAACCCCTAATGTTATGTCCTAACTCGTGACAGTAGATGCACCTGTTCATATTTGAAGGCTGGACAATATGATCATTTAGTTCTTGCAAATCACCTCCCCCACCTCCTTCAACATTATCTAGTCCCACCTTACACGCCCTTGCATTATGGCCAAGTACTTTACATCTGCTGCACCTTATCCCTTTAGCCCTTCTTTTCAGTTTTTGCAGACCTACTTTTGCAAGCACTGGATCATTTGTAGCAAGCTCCTTTTCAACTAAGTCAACCCTACTCAATTTTTTGGGGTCTGCCTGGTAGTTTTATTGTTCTTGGAGGTAAAGGACCAATCTTTCCAGTCCTTGGCCATAATGAGGAACCATTCTCATGTATCAGAATTCTATCTATCTAAAATAATAGTCAGAGTTTCCTCTTCAAGTGCCAAAGACTCACACAGATGCAAGAGGAATCATTCACAAATTGCAAAAGTAAGGGGGTACAAACAGTTATTAGGTTCCACACCAACAGCAGTTAAAAGAACACCACAATGTGCCCCTCACAAATGGCAACCATCTACACCTGTCACATTCCTACAATCAGATTTCCACCCTTTATTAATAGCCCCCAACCCCGTATAAAATCTCAAAAACACTTCCCTCCCATCATCATCTTTCTCCACCATCATCTTAATGAAGTTGTCTGGATCAGTACTCTCCAACTCAGCAATATAATCATACAACTTTTCATACTAGTCAATCTTGGACCCCTCAATCATTTCCATTGCTTTTCTCTTAGTCTTAAAGGTTGTAAATCTAGAGATATTGATTAAAGTATCTGTATAGACCTTAGCAATGAAGTCTTTCACATCCATACCATTTATTGTCCTAAACACATCAACATACCTCCTAGCTAGGTATTGAGGGTTAACTAATCTAACATAGCCATTTTTTCAACAATTATGTTCATTTACCAGACTTGTTATTTAAAAGTCAGGTGTTTCATCAACCCTATATGCATTCAGCTTCCATTTACAACCAGGACCTATACACTTTGCTTCAACCCTTCTCTTATCACTTTTCTTGAAAACTACCCTTGCTTGCTCATTGACCCTATGTTGAACAATTGCATTTTTTAGAAGATTCTTTGTAGGGAATTCTTGTCCACAAAAAAAATTGTGGATTTTTTCAATCTATTTCAGGTCTGAATACAGATCTCCTGTCAAATAAAAAAAAATTAATTAAAATATATACTAATTAAGATAACACATCACTAATTAATAAGGGAAACAATGAACTTTACTCTGTAGTTTTGTCTTCAAGATTTTCTTTACGCAAACCCCCATTAAGAGATAGTATAGACATGTCCATCTCAGATAATATAGGCATCATCATTTTATCCCCACCACCAGTTTCCAACCAAAACCATGATTCTTTAACCCTCATCACACCTATTTCTCTATAACAATAAAGTAATTTGTCATATTTGAAATTGTCCTTATGGAAGTAGTCAAATTTGTCTACAGTACCACCTTCATATTTGACTTTGTTTTCCAACCATCCAACTTACCACCATGATGTATTTTAAGAGTAAAATAACCAGAATTTCCTACATGAAACAATAAAATAATGGAAACCAACTCAGCAAAGAAGAATATTAAAAAATTCCTACTATCAGACACCTTACACAACTCAAAAAACCCAACAAACTGACAAAAAACCTACAAACAGACAAAAATCTGCAAACCAAATTTCAAAAAATCCTAAACAGTAGAAAAATTCAAAATCATAACTCACCATAGCATGGGTTGGGATTATCCTTCTCTGCTTCAGGACGAAGTTTGATCCTCACCATCGAAGAAACGATTCAATTTTCCAGTTTGCTATCCTAAGGTTTTTTATTTGAGAGGAAGAAAATCTCCTTTTAGGGTTAAGTGTCGATTAGTTTTTACAATTTCTTTAAATTTTATGAATTATCTGGGTCATGGGTCGGTGTTTTTTCGATCATGGGTTGGATCCTACCCATTTTGTTGATTCTGATGTTCCAATTTTACCCTTAGCATCTCGCACGTGTGCTATGCCGCTCCTTACAGCCGGATTCCGCCCATTTTGTCTAGAAATAGCACCTCGTAAATTCTCAGGTGCAATTTTGGCACTTTAAAAAATTAAGGGTCATAACTTGCCTTTCAAAGATACTTAATGGGAATAAATAGTGATTTTCTATTTGATGCAAAGACATTTCAAATATATGAATCTTTGACAATAATTCATCTTACCAATGCAAAATATTTAAAAGAAAAAAAAGTTAATACATTTTGGGGAGTCGTAGGATTGAACAGAGCCGGCGAATGAGGCCCACGAGTTAGTAGTCTGAGTACCATAGTGTAAGCCCTAAGGGCGAACAAACTCAGTTTTTGATATTGGACAAACTTTTGATGTTGTGTCTAATAATCTTAATCTTTGTAATAGAATATCGGAACTCATTATGGAAGCTCTAAGTACTTCAATCAAGCCTTTGGTATCAAGATTCAAAGTTATGCAAGGCTCATTTATCAAGATTGAAGACTTAGGTTTGGTTAGTTTAGCTTTGCGTCATAAGTCGTTATCTTTTAAAGCTCTAACCAAAGCTCTCATGAACATAAGCTCTACACTCTAGTCTTGCATGCACACAAACACGTTTTCAAAAGGCTTAGTTTTCGAAATGATTCTTAAATGTGTTCGTATCTTAAAAGCCTTTGTTTTTCTAAGTCTAAGTCCTTTAAAATGGTTTTCCAAGTGTTCTTACATGTTAACTTTTGGGAAAACCTTTTAGACTTCAAAAGATTTCAAAAGATTTCAAAATGTGTGAAAAATCAGCTCAGAGGTCGGATCATCCGAGTTTACCTCGGATCAACCGAGGCAAAACAGTGAGTTTGTCAAACATAGGTCGGTCGACCTATGGCATAACTCGGTCGACCGAGATTGGATAAAGTGGATCCGAACTCGTGTTCGGTCAACCGAACTCTGTGTTGAACTAGCCGTTTTTTTACCGTTAAAGAGTCGTTTTTCAGCCAAATTTGAAATGTATAAATACTCCAAAGCTAGAGAACGATTCTAAGACTTGGATATACAATATAGATTGATTTCTTATCAAGTCTAAACACTCTCAAAGTAAATGCTCTTCATTTCTATGATCTAAATCATTCAAGAGCAATCTTTCAAAAGCAAGACAAAGAGCGGATTTCATATGTTCTAAAGAGCAACAATTCTTGTACTTCAAAGGTATTAATCTTTCACTTAGAAGAGTGAATATTCTTTGTATTAAACATTCTTATTTCCCTTTCTTTGTGATTGGGTAATTGTTGTAAAAGTCCTACTTAGTGTGGGCAAGCTCTTAGTGAGTTTCTTGGTATTGTGGTTGTGTTTGTAAAACTCTTAGTGAGTTAGCCACAAGTGTAAAATCTTCTTAGTGAAGTTGTTGCAAATCCTTGGGTGCGGCTCAAGGTAGTGGATGTAGATTCTATGTGAATCGAACCACTCTAAATCTTTTGTCTTGTTGTTGGGTTTTGCTTTTGGTTTGTTCATCTTGCTTAAACTCTCACTTGCATTGAATAGATTCGAAAAAGTTAGCAAGATTAGTTAAAACCCAATTCACCCCCCCTCTTGTGTTTTACACATAGACTAGCTATAAATGGTCAAGGGAAGAGAGCAACACGGGCCCTGAACACTGCGGCCCAATCAATAAACTTAATGGCCCATTTGGTTACAGGCCCTCGCGACTGAACCCGTCGAATAAATAGCATCAGGGAACCAACGTATATGCTACTTAATATTTTACTCATTAACCCATGTGGGATGTTGCTAAGGCAACAATGTGATGACTCTAGTTTCAAACTAAAGTACGCATTGTTTTATGGGAATAAATAATCGATATTTAGAAGAAGAAGAAAAAAACACAATAATATAAAGAAAACAATTCATGTAATCAAGTGCACCCCCCCCCCTTTGTAAACTCTTTGCTTTTTCTACCAGTTCCGGGACCAAGCTGAGTCCAACAAGAATGGGCCCAAGAAAAACTCATGGTACCCAAGTTTTGAAAATTGATTTTCCAACCATCTTGTCCGAAAGGTTTTAGCTAGTTCATTAAATACCGGTCATCAATCTCTGGTAACGACTCTAAAATGACGTCGAATTGTGACGAAGATGACTCTAATGACCCATGGCTGTGCTATTTGCTATGAACACCAGACATCAATTGCTTTGCTTCTCCAACTCCTGAATTCTTCTTGTAAATTCTAGATAGAACCCATTCATCCAACTGCAAAATTACCAAAACACCCATCAATTTTTCAACCCATAGAAGAGGTGAAAAAATAGACATTAGTCATAGAAAAATCTTGACCCCACAAATAATTTCTCTTAATTATTTATCTTTTCTATCATCATATCCGCACGTTGGACGTTCAACGTACGTTAGTGAATTGAACTGAAGTATGTATTACAAGGTCCATTTGTAATACATTAACCAAATTCACAATGTTTGGACGACGGTGAATTGAATTATGTATCATAAGGTTCGTCCATGGACACGAACTAGGTTCATATCAGTTTCAGAATAGAACATTTAACAATTGAATTAAAAAAAAATACAAAAATAGAATATGGTACTTACCTTGAGCTGCCATTTTTCCTAGGGGATTCAGAAAGTCTGTACTCATGCATGATCCATTTTGGCTTGGTTCCTTTAGGTGCTTTACCAACGTAAAAAACCATGTCTTATGTGTGAACTTTTCTTTTATCCAAAAGGCTCGTCCTTCCAAAGTGTTCTTTAACACATATCCTTTTTTCAAGTATTTTTGCCTTTGATTCTTCTTTGATTCCTTCATGGAAAATATCAACTCTATCTCTAGGAATCTTAAAGAAATGAGGGTTACAACCGTCCCACGCTTGATTGCTCATCTCCCTTTTCTTGCTTGGTCGGACTCTTTGCCATACAGTCCATCAGTCCACCTTCCGGCCGATCTTCAACAGATAATCGCCGGCTAGCTGTTGGAGAATGAATACATCATCCGAAATTTCTTCTCGGAGGTTGAAAATAACAAGAGTGTTATCACCTTTTCTATGGGAGTACGCTCCAAGTATCCCGAGAGATGGCACCGTAAGCTAGCGCGTGACCTAGTAATGTTGCACACTTATGTAAATCTTCTTCCTGATTGGCCTATGATTGAATATAGTCCTTATTTTATTGTGCGTGACATGAAATACTGTAAGAAAGAAATTCGGATTCCCAATAATAAATGGCAGAGAAAATTAACTTGGAATCCCTTTCTTACTAGGATCATCACGAGTCAGAACCAATTAGTTTTCGTTAGAATTAATACCTTTTTTATGTTAAGAACAGAAACGATTTTTGCAACAATGTTGTTGTCGATCACTACAAGAATCTGACATTTGTCAATCCCTTGCCTCTACGGTATCCACACTATCTCTTAGACGAGTGTTCTGCTCTCTAGTGCTAGCCAAAATATGAAGAAACAATGAGACTTGAAGACAATCTTCAAAAGAGTTCTTTTGATAACAAGTGGAAGAACAAAAGGGAGAGAGATAAGAGAAAAATCTGAATATTATCTCTTGTTTTGTGTTGTCTAACATCTCATCTTAGGACAAGAAGTATATAATGTAGGGCTTGTGGTTTATTCCATAAAACACCATATCCTAACTACTAACTCCTTTTAAATCCCCAACTTCCGATTTTCCAGAATTCGGTTAAACAAACCGATTTGGCAGGTTAAACAGACTGGTTTGGTTCAATTGATACGTTCAACCAATCTGATATTGGTCGGCCCAAACCAATTGGAACATCTGTAAGCCCTAAGGGCGAACAAACTCAGTTTTTGATATTGGACAAACTTTTAATGTTGTGTCTAATGATCTTAATATTTGTGATAGAATATCGGAACTCTTTATGGAAGCTCTAAGTACTTCAATCAAGCCATTGAAAGCCATTGGTATCAAGAATCAAAGATATGCAAGGCTCATTTATCAAGATTGAAGATTGAAGACTTAGGTTTGGTTAGTTTAGCTTTGTTGTCATAAGTAGTTATCTTATAAAGCTCTAACCAAAGCTCTCATGAACATAAGTACACATCACTCTAGTCTTGCTTGCACACAAACACGTTTTTAAAAGGCTAAGTTTTAAAAGGATTCTTAAATGTGCTCATATCTCAAAAGCCTTTGTTTTCAAAGTCTAAGTCCTTTAAAATGGTTTTCCAAGTGTTCTTACTTGTTACCTTTTGGGAAAACCTTGTAGACTTTTAAAGACTTCAAAAGATTTCAAAACGTGTGAAAAATCAGCTTGGAAGTTCGGTCAACCGAGCTCAAAGTCGGATCAACCGAAGAGAAACAGAGAGTTGACAAGCCAAGCTTCGGTCGACCAAGAAGCAAGTTCGGTCGACCTAAAGGGCCAAGTCGGTCGACCGACTTTATGATAGGCTCAACCGACTTTTATAAATACTCCAAAGCTGAAAATCATTCAAAGACTTTGACATACAATAAACATTGATATCTTATCAAGTCTAAACACTTTCAAAGAAAAATACTCTTCATCTCTATGATCTAAATCATTCAAGAGTATTCTTTCAAAAGCAAGACAAAGAGTGGACTTCATATGTTCAAAGAGCTTAACATTCTTGTATTTCAAAGGTATATATTCTCACTTAGAAGAATGATTTATCTTTCTCTTTAATGAAGGGATTCATGGGCGGAAACTCGTTCCAAACACCCATGAGTCCTCCCCTGAAGGATCCGCTCATACGAAACCGAACCGAAAACAGCGATAAAGAACTTACATGTTTCGGATTCAAGAAGCTACTTCTTGAATGGAGGATGACGTTTCTTGATCAGTTTCTTGCCACCACCGGATTTCCCTTTGCGGAATATCCCTCTACCGGTATCCACGCGACGAAACGAGCAGCGATTGCTAGCTCTTCGTCTCTCTGAAGTTCGGGAATTAGAGAAGGAAAAAGGGAAGGCAGAAAGAAAAACGGTTTTTTCTTTTGGTCTAGGTATTTCGGCTGATAACAACTTATACCTAGGGTTTCGGGTTAAGAGATGTTATATAGAGTGTGGGAGTTGGTTCCCAGAACAACTCCCATGTCTACTCAACTTCTCTCGGCTGTGGGAGACTCTGAATCCCACGTCCCCTAGACTTCACTTTGGTAGTGGGAGTCTTTATCGGATAATGGCTCCCACGTAATCCCAGCTACGGTTAAATACCAAAATTGCCCCTATCTCTAATTCGAATAATAAACACTTTATTATTTTCAGAAAAACATATGTCAGATACAATGAACCTAGACACTTTCTAGATTCATTGAATCTGGACATGAAGCTCGTTAGCTCGTCTATGCGTGTGACCCTGTAGGTTCATATCACAATGGCAATGAAAACACACTTGTTAGTAGTGTGAGTTCATAAGTCACAAGCGGCCCCTAGCAGGACATTGTGACTACCCAAAGTGAATGAATTACAACGGAACCTAATGTCAATCCACTATTTAATCCCTTTGTCTCGCGATATCCTAATTAAGCATAAGGCATGGTGGTCGTCACCCTTATTAAGCTTAATTATATTTATGCTCGATCTCCAGGTAGATCATGTTTGACAAATAGCATTTGATAACCACTTTATCAAACACATTTGAGCACGGCCATGCATTTAAATAGTCTTTCCCTATCGAGGGGCCCATGGATATCTCTCTCTAATAATGGATAGGGACAAATTCCTTACAATGTCTCTCACATTCAAGCTATGATAGGACACTACATCCGATCATCGATCGTATTGATTACTCTGTTACAAGTAACGTCCGATCGAGTCAAAAGCGTGGCTCCATTCATACTAGAATCAATGAAGACATAAGGTCTAAGGATTCTAAAATAGTATTGAGGAAGTAATACTTATGACTTAAGACCATGAAGTATTACTTCTCTGACGGATCACGTCCAATACAATGTATCCCTATATATTGCATCTAAGATGTGATTTGTATCCATTACACATGATCAGTAAAACAAGATCATCAATCAACAATCATACTAGTTTTATTTCATAGTAATTAAGCATTACATAAAACTAGGGACTTCTAGAATAGTAATTACATAAGCTAATGAGTTTTACTATCAAATCACACATTTGATAATCAAAAGCAAAATTAACTATTCAATTACATGCTCAAAAGATAACAAAACGCACAACATGTGCTAATGGTCCTAGGGCACTACTAACATTTAAAACATTCAATTCCCTTTCTAAGTGATTGGGTAATTCTTGTAAAAGTCCTACTTTGTGTGGGCAATTTGTAAAGTCCTACTTTGTGTGGGCAAGCTCTTAGTGAGTTTCTTTGTGTTGTGGTTGTGTTTGTAAAACTCTTAGTGAGTTAGCCACAAGTGTAAAATCTTCTTAGTGAAGTTGTTGCAAATCCTTGGGTGCGGCTCAAGGTAGTGGATGTAGATTCTAAGTGAATCGAACCACTCTAAATCCTTTGTCTTGTTATTGGGTTTTGCTTTAGCTTTTGTTCTTCTTGCTTAAACTTACATTAGCATTGCAAAGATTTAAAAAGTTAGCAAGTTTAGTTAAAACCCAATTCCCCCCCCCCCCCCTCTTGTGTTTTACAATTGGTATCAGAGCCTAGTCTTCACATTTAGCTTAATAGCTTGAAGAAAATATTATGGCCGGTAATTCCGCATTGGCGTATTTAGAGGGATCTTCCACAAATAGACCACCTCTCTTTGATGGAAATAATTTCAATGCTTGGAAAGATCGTTTCAAAATCTATGTGTGCTCTATAGATTACTCCTTATGGAAGATTTTTGAAGAAGGTCCTTATGTTCCTTTGAAAGAGGTGGATGGTGTTCAAGTTCCAAAATTGGACAATGAGCTTAATCAAGATGAGTCCAAGAAAATGACTCTAAATTATAGAGCTATGAACATCATTAGTTGTGCTCTTAATCCGGATGAGTACAATCGGGTACGTGGAAGCAAATCCGCTCACAAGATGTGGAAATCCTTAGAAGTCACCCATGAGGGGACTAATCAAGTCAAAGAATCAAAGCTCAACATGCTTGTGAGGGAATATGAGCTTTTCTCTATGAAGACGAATGAAACTATAAATGAGATGAACACTAGGTTCACAAATGTTGTCAATGGGTTGAGATCTTATGGAAAAGAATACACTATGGGTGAAATGAATAGGAAGATTCTCAACTCACTTCCTAAAAGTTGGGAAGGAAAAGCTCTTGTTATTGAAGAAGCAAAGAACTTGAAGACTTATCCCACGGAGGAGCTCATCGGTTCTCTTCTCACTTATGAGCTCACACACAAAAAGGATGATCATCTTGAAAAGGCAAAAATAAGTGGTGCTTTAAAGGCTATTCTTGATGTTGATGAATCCAATGATTCAAGTGATGAAGAAGACATCAACTTTGATGATGAGACCATGGATTTGGTGATAAATCGCATGAAGAAAATGTTTTCCGGGAAAGGAAGAAAATGCTTCCAAAATAGAAGAAAACAAAATCCTCATGGGATGAGATGCTATGAATGTGGAAGTGACCAACATCTCATAGGAGAATGCCCCGCCACCAAAGAAAAAGAGCCCAAGGAATACAAAAAGAAAAAATTCTTTAAACCAAAGAATTTCAAGGGCTTGCTAGGCACATGGGATCAAGAAGGGAGTGTGATGAAGAAGAAGATGAAAATCCAAATGTTTACTTCATGGCTTTTGGTAATGAGGTACATCTTTCTCCCTCCCCTTCAAATTCTTATAATGATAATGATGATGATGATGAGGATGATCCTAATGAACTCTTATGTGATATGTATAATCAATTGAAAAATTGTGCAAAGCAAAACAAAGCTATGAAGCTTAAAATTGAATCTTTGCTTGTTGATAACAAAAAGCTTTGTGATGAGGTTGATTGCATGAAAATCGAAAATGAAAAACTTATTGCTACATGCAACACTTCTTCATTAAAGTATCTTGAAGCATATGATCAATTATCTTCTCTTGAACGTAAACTTGTTGAGTTTGATAGCTTGAAAAACAAAGTTGATGAGCTCACTTCTCTTGTTGATAAGTTCTCCAAAGGAACAAAAAATCTTGATCAACTTCTTTGTGTGCAACGTGCTTCAAATGTTAAACATGGATTAGGTTATATTGCTAATCATGTTGCTATTGCTAGCTCTTCTAAGGCACCTAGAAATCAATTTGTGCATGCTAGCACTTCACATATGCAAAATAAATATCATGAGCATATTCATAAAATTGCTAAGCCATCTACTTGTTGCACTTATTGTGGTAGACATGGTCACACAAGTGTTAGATGCTTTGTGAAGAAGAAGATTGAAAGGGGAGTTAAAACCATTTGGAGAGTTAAGCGTATTTTAACTAACCCCCATGGACCCAAACAAAAGTGGGTATCAAAAGTTACTTTTCCCTTGCTCTTATAGGTGCTTGTTAGTTAAAGGGAAGCTCCGGCTCTATGATGTTACAATGTGAATGATTTTATCACATAACCGGAGAAGAAGAAGAGCTTATGAAATGTGTCAAAACTCTTTGCAATGGAAATATCACTTTGGTGATAAAGCTAAAGATGAGTATGATCAAGAAGATTGAGAAGCTCAAAGAACTAATTGAAGGAACTCAAAGTGCAAAAGCATTCATCAAATTCAATGAGATATTACTAAACTCAATCTCTTTCATTTCCTTGAACAATTATTGATCTTACTTTCCATATAATGTTCAATTGTTCTTGAAATGGGCACCTTGGAGATTTTAAAACATGCTTGCTCTTCATATGTTTTTGTTTCTCTTGAGCATGTTATTAGTGAGCTTAATGATTTGATCTTTGTGATGAAATCTCCTTTTACAACCCCCTCCCCTCTTTTATTTAGTGTCTTATGCTTCGGGGGAGTTTGTATATGCAATGCTCAGTTTTTACTTGATCTTCATTGCATATAGGGGTTGTGTTTATATTCAAGTCTATGGCATTAATCTTATTTGGTTGATCGTCTAGATGCTTGACTTAGGATATAAACTGTGATTGTATTGATTATGCCATGGGTTGTGTCTTTTTGTGTGTTTGGAAGTTGCATAACCCAAGAGGGAGTTTTTCAAATGTTTTCAACTCATACCTCTCTCATTATATGTGATGTATGCTCAATTGTTCTTATTTTACATCATCAGATCACTTGTTGGCTTGCTTTTCATCTTTTATATCTTATAGCCAACTTGTGTAAAGTTATTTTGGAAGTTATATGTGTTATAAATGTTTATGTCTTCAATTGGTATCACATATACTCTTCCTTAATAACTTTGAGATCATATTCTTCATTTTCTTATCATTTGTGATCTCATTATGGTTTTTGGTTAGTCTTGCCTTAAGAGTTGGTATACTCATTTAGCCTAACCATTAACTTGTTAGAGGAATGTACTCAAAATGTTATTTTACACTTCCTCTACTTCTTTTGGGTGTGATACATGTGCTTAACTTATGTATTCATGGTATCACTTCCACAAGTACTTTGTTAGCTATATTTTCAAACGTGTGTTACAATTGGCTTTATTTTCAATTGGTATCATGTTTTACAATTGGTCAATTGGTATCATACTTGGTTTTATCTCAAATAGCTAACATCGTATGTTTGATAAACGGGGAGATTGTTCTTTAAGGTTATATTCCTTAACTCCTTTGTTTTTAGCTTAGGTTGATATTCTTTTTTAGCCATATATAACCATCTTTATATTTGTGTGTCATTATGGACTCTTTGTTTTTAGAAATCAACCAAGCTTATTCAAAAAGATCATTCTACAGAAAATTGGTGTATTAACTTAGCTTGTGCTATGAACTGATTATGTTGTTGCAAGTACACCCTTATATCTTGGAGATTGAAGTCTTTTTGATTATGCCAAAGGGGGAGAAAAATAGTGTATTAATCTTGCTAAAATGGTGTATTAATCTTGATGTTTTAATACATGTTTTTTATCCTTTCCGGCATGTTTTGAGGGGGAGCTATTTATATATCTTATGTCTCAAAACATATTTAAATGGAAGGAAGGAGGAAAGGAGGTTGGCTGGGAAATAGGGCTCTTCTAAGAGTCCCTAGATGCATTTGGCAAAAAGAAGTTATCATGCTAGTGCTTTTGTCTTCATTGGTTTATCTTTTAAGCACTAGTCTTTGTTCTTAGTTGTACTAAGATCTTTTTGCCATGCTTCCTCATGCTTCCTTGTTCTTTATTTTGTCCATATTCTATCTTATTACATAAAAGTTTGTCATAATCAAAAAGGGGGAGATTGTAAGCCCTAAGGGCGAACAAACTCAGTTTTTGATATTGGACAAACTTTTAATGTTGTGTCTAATGATCTTAATATTTGTGATAGAATATCGGAACTCTTTATGGAAGCTCTAAGTACTTCAATCAAGCCATTGAAAGCCATTGGTATCAAGAATCAAAGATATGCAAGGCTCATTTATCAAGATTGAAGATTGAAGACTTAGGTTTGGTTAGTTTAGTTTTGTTGTCATAAGTAGTTATCTTATAAAGCTCTAACCAAAGCTCTCATGAACATAAGTACACATCACTCTAGTCTTGCTTGCACACAAACACGTTTTTAAAAGGCTAAGTTTTAAAAAGGATTCTTAAATGTGTTCATATCTCAAAAGCCTTTGTTTTCAAAGTCTAAGTCCTTTAAAATGGTTTTCCAAGTGTTCTTACTTGTTACCTTTTGGGAAAACCTTGTAGACTTTTAAAGACTTCAAAAGATTTCAAAACGTGTGAAAAATCAGCTTGGAAGTTCGGTCAACCGAGCTCAAAGTCGGATCAACCGAAGAGAAAGCAGAGTTGACAAGCTAAGCTTCGGGTCGACCAAGAAGCAAGTTCGGTCGACCTAAAGGGCCAAGTCGGTCGACCGACTTTATGATAGGCTCAACCGAACTTGGTTCGGTCATCCGAGGTCTCTTGAACGGTCAACCGAACTCTGCGATTTCTAGCCGTTATTTGACCGTTAAATAGTCGTTTTTCAGCCAAATTTGAAATGTATAAATACTCCAAAGCTGAAAATCATTCAAAGACTTTGACATACAATAAACATTGATATCTTATCAAGTCTAAACACTTTCAAAGAAAAATACTCTTCATCTCTATGATCTAAATCATTCAAGAGTATTCTTTCAAAAGCAAGACAAAGAGTGGACTTCATATGTTCAAAGAGCTTAACATTCTTGTATTTCAAAGGTATATATTCTCACTTAGAAGAGTGATTTATCTTTCTCTTTAAAACATTCAATTCCCTTTCTAAGTGATTGGGTAATTCTTGTAAAAGTACTACTTTGTGTGGGCAATTTGTAAAGTCCTACTTTGTGTGGGCAAGCTCTTAGTGAGTTTCTTTGTGTTGTGGTTGTGTTTGTAAAACTCTTAGTGAGTTAGCCACAAGTGTAAAATCTTCTTAGTGAAGTTGTTGCAAATCCTTGGGTGCGGCTCAAGGTAGTGGATGTAGATTCTAAGTGAATCGAACCATTCTAAATCCTTTGTCTTGTTATTGGGTTTTGCTTTAGCTTTTGTTCTTCTTGCTTAAACTTACATTAGCATTGCAAAGATTTAAAAAGTTAGCAAGTTTAGTTAAAACCCAATTCACCCCCCCTCTTGTGTTTTACAACATCTATTATCAAATGCAAACTCCAACAAGCCCAATCCAATTGATCATAGAGTGCGACCCATTAGTTATTTGCAATGTTGGTCATGACAACAATTTGTCAACATCAATGAGCAATATCTAACAACACATCATTACTCCCAAATAACAAATATTACTGGTGATTCGACATAATCACATGTTATGACCTTTCGTAGCTAATCCCTTTGTCCTCGATATCTTGATTAATCACAAGTCATGGAATATGTCATACTTGTATAGTTTAATCTTTTGTTTCTTGATTCGCGAGTAGACTAATCAAATGACAAAGAAATCACAATATCAATTCATTTGTTCATGGACATAAATTAGTCTCACTCCCTCAAGGGGCCCAATATATTACTCATGTTATGTAGGAGGGACAAATCATTTCTTAATCACACCTCATCCTACACATACTTCGTAACAAACCCAACAAATGTCTTTATTACTCATCTTGTTACTAGCCATGTAGGAAATCTTGTGAGATTTCAACTCGAAAGATTTATGCATGCAAACAGGATCAATATAAGAAACACTATTGACACTTATATAACAATTCATGAAGTGGTCTTATAGTGGGTAAGTACAATATTATAATATCCAATATCACATACCCACACGTTGTTTAGATATCCAATATCAATCACGACACATACTAGTCTCAACACATTATTGAAATACTCTTTTGGGGTAATGAACCTAAGAGGGGGTGAATTAGGTTCTTAAAAACCTTTTAGCTTTTCTAAACTTCTTTGTCTAAGTGATCACCTTAAATTAAAGTATGTTGTTTTAGCACATAAGGCGAGTTAATTATGATCAAGGCAACTTAGATGACTAAATGATGAAGCAATTGTATAAACGAAGGAAGCATGTATTATATCTCTAACCTGAAGCAAATAGTTCTTGTAGACAAGTAAGCAAGTTAGAGCAATTCATGAACTACAAAGTAAAGGAGTAGGGAAAGAGAAAACTTAAATAAGGATTCATAGTGGTTCGATTCACAAAGAATCTACATCCACTGCCTTAGGATAAACCCAGGGATTTCAACATCCACTAATGGATACTCTTCACAACAAATGCAAGGTGGGTTCTACCTTTTACAATTGCCCCAACAAATGAGGACTTGTGCTTCACTAAGAAGACTCCACTCACAAAGAGTGTTAAGCTCACAAAGAGCTAATCTCACCAATGAGATATTTGTCTCACAAAGATGAATTTTGCTTCACTAAAAAAGGCGCTACTCACAAAGAGTGTTTTTCTAGTTCTCCAAAGAACTAAGCTCATTATTAGCCAATCTCCCCAAGTGATACCTCTCATAAGAGGATTTTTGCCTCACCTATGAGTACTTAGAAAAACTTACAAAGAGTAAAGCTCACTAAGAACTTTTTCCTAGTTCACAAAGAACTAGTTTCTCACTAAGAGAAATTGGGTAACTAGTACAAAAGATTCCCTCTTGGAATGGATTTACAAATTAAATTAATAATCACTCTTGAGAATAGAAACATAGATGAAGTTTAAGCTCAACTTAAAATGCTTTTGAACGATATGAAAATTAAGCTCAAAGTTGTTTCTTAGCTTGTTTATGAAGTGTATAACCCATACTCTCTTGTGGCTTGATTAGTAATGAAAATTCATCTTTAGAAACTTTATATAGGGCAAAAATACACAGGCAAAGTGAAGGGATTCATGGGCGGAAACTCGTTCCAAACACCCATGAGTCCTCCCCTGAAGGATCCGCTCATACGAAACCGAACCGAAAACAGCGATAAAGAACTTACATGTTTCGGATTCAAGAAGCTACTTCTTGAATGGAGGATGACGTTTCTTGATCAGTTTCTTTTCACCAACGGAATTCCCTTTGCGGAATTTTCCTCTACCGGTATCCACGCGACGAAACAAGCAGTGATTGCTAGATCTTCGTCTTTCTGAAGTTCGGGAATTTAGAGAGAAAAGGGAGAGGCTGAGAAATCCGAAATCTGATTTCGGGTTACTTGTTTAATTTCGGCTTAATAACTTATTTACTAGGGTTTTGGCTAAGAGATGTTATATAGAGTGTGGGAGTTTGTTCCCAGAACAACTCCCACGTCTACTCAACTTCTCTCGGCTGTGGGAGACTCCGACTCCCACGTTCCCTAGACTTCGCTGGGTAGTGGGAGTCCTTATCGGATAATAACTCCCACGTAATCCCGACCCATTGGTAAAATACCGAAATTGCCCCTATCTCTAATTCGAATAATAAACACTTTATTATTTTCGAGAAAAACAAATGTCGATACAATGAACCTAGACACATTCTAGATTCATTGAATCTGGACATGAAAGCTTGTTAGCTCGTCTATGCGTGTGACCCACGTAGGTTCATATCACAATGGCAATGAAAACACACTTAGTAGTAGCGTGAGTTCATAAGTCACAAGCTGCCCCCTAGCAGGGACATTGTGACTACCCAAGGTGAATGAATTTACAACGGAACCTATTGTCAATCCACTATTTAATCCCTTTGTCTCATGATATCCTAATTAAGCATAAGGCATGGTGGTCGCCACCCTTATTAAGCTTAATTATATTTATGCTCGATCTCCGTGTAGATCATGTTTTGACAAATAGCATTTGATAACCACTTTATCAAATACATTTGAGCACGGCCATGCATTTAAACAATCTTTCCCTATCGAGGGGCCCATGGATATCTCTCTCTAATAATAGAGAGGGACAAATTCCTTACAATGTCTCTCACATTCAAGCTAGGACACTACATCCGATCATCGGTCGTATTGATTACTCGTTACAAGTAACGTCCGACTGAGTCAAAACGTGGCTCCATTCATACTAGAATCAATGAAGACATAAGGTCTAAGGATTCTAAAATAGTATTGACGAAGTAATACTTATGACTTAAGACCATGAAGTATTACTTCTCAAACGGATCACGTCCAATACAATGTATCCCTATATATTGCATCTATGATGTGATTTGTATCCATTACACATGATCAGTAAAACAAGATCATCAATCAACAATCATACTAGTTTTATTTCATAGTAATTATGCATTACATAAAACTAGGGACTACTAGAATAGTAATTACATGAGCTAATGAGTTTTATTATCAAATCACACATTTGATAATCAAAAGCGAAATTAACTATTCAATTACATGCTCAAAAGATAATAAAACGCACAACATGTGCTAATGGTCCTAGGGCACTACTAACACAAAGTTGGTCACAACGGCTATAATTTTGGCTTGGATTTGACAGCTTCGATCGACCAGTCTAAGCTGTTGGTCGACAAAGGTGCCTCAAAAGTAAAGATTAAAGGCCCTCTGTCTTCATCTCGGTTGACCACAAGATGGGGTCCGGTCTTCCGAGATAATATAGTCGTTAGAGCTTTGGAACTTTCAAAATCTGACTAAGGACAAAAACAGCCTCGGTCGACCGGACACATGTCTGTCGACCGAACTTCATCCAGTCTTCTGAGGCTAGGCCTAGGTCGACCGGAGTGAAGTCCTAAAGTGATTTTTCCACTTAGTCAAGTTCCCAGTGTTCTTAAACTCATGCCTAAATGTTTTGTAAAGATGTAAAACGCATTTTAAAGAACTTAGGCATTGACCAACACTTAACTATGTTTTCAAAAACCTTTTCAAAGAATGACACAAAGTAAAACATGAGGTCTTTAAAACATGCATGGTTTAGCTTTAAACATATATATCCTAATATTCTCAAAGGAAGATTAGTTACAAAGAATTACCTATGTAAACTAGACTAATCTTCTCTAGGTCTTCAAGTATTATAGTTTGATTCTTCTTAGAACTTTGACTTGAAACTTTTGATCAACATCTTCTTGGAGTTTGTAAGTACTATAGCAATCTTGAGTTATAGTGTATTGGATTTCACACTTCTTCTTGGTCAAGAAGCATACCATGTAATTCTTCTCTTGTTGGATTGAGTAGCCTTTAACATGTTGATCTTCCTTCTTCTTGACTTGCAAGTACTTCCATAGCATATAGATTGACTTCAAGCATGTGCTATGGAGTCTTGCAAAGTGTAGCTTCCTTGTGTGTAGGATGATGACTTTGATGTACACAAGAAACTAACTTACCATTTTCATCAATGTTGAAGTGAGTGCTAAGATTCCTATAATTTAGAACATGCTCACACAAACATTAGTGTAAAACACAAGAGGGGGGGGGGTGAATTGGGTTTTAACTAATCTCGCTAACTTTTTCGATTCTTTGCAAAGCTATTGAAAGTTTGAGCAACAAGAATAAAAGCAATGCAAAACCCAATCAACAAGACAAAGGATTTAGAGTGGTTCGATTCACTTAGAATCTACATCCACTACCTTGAGCCGCACCCAAGGATTTCAAACAACTTCACTAAGAAGAATGTTTACAAATGTGGCTAACTCACTAAGAGTTTTACAACACAACCACACAACAAAGAAACTCACTAAGAGTTTGCCCACACAAAGTAGGACTTTACAAATTGCCCACACTAAGTAGGACTTTTACAAGAATTACCAATCACTTAGAAAGGGAATTGAATGTTTAAAGAGAAAGATAAATCACTCTTCTAAGTGAGAATATATACCTTTGAAGTACAAACAATTATAGCTCTTTGAACATATGAAAGTCCACTCTTTGTCTTGCTTTTGAAAGATTGCTCTTGAATGATTTATATCATAGAAATGAAGAGCATTTACTTTGTGAGTGTTTAGACTTGATAAGAAATCAATGTAAAATGTATTTGCAAGTCCTTAGAGTCATTCTCTAGCTTTGGAGTATATATACATTTCAAAATTGGCTGAAAATCGAGTCTCCAACGGTCAAAAAACGGCTAGTAAAAGACAGAGTTCGGTTGACCGAAGTTCAACCTCGGATGACAAAAAGACCACCTCGGTCGACCTAACCCCAACTCGGTCGACTGAACCATGCCTAAGGTCGACCGAAGCTCCATTTTGTACCTCTCAGTAACTGCTCGGTTGATCCGAGCTTGAGCTCGGTTGACCGAACTTCCAAGCCGATTTTTCACACGTTTTGAAATCTTTTGAAGTCTTTTGAAGTCTAAAAAGGTTTTCCTAAAAGGTAACAAGTAAGAACGCTTGGAAAACTTTTCTAAAAGACTTATCTATGAAATCAAAGGCTTTTTGGATAAGAACACATGTAAAGATCATTTTGAAACTTAAGCCTTTTGAAAACGTGTTTATGAAAACATGCAAGACTAGAGTGTAGAGCTTATGTTCATGAGAGCTTTGGTTAGAGCTATATAAGATAAAGACTTATAGAGACAAAGCTAATCTAACCAAACCTAAGTCTTCAATCTTCAATCTTGAAAGATAAGCCTTGAATAACTTTGAATCTTGATACCAATGGCTTGATTGAAGTACTTAGAGCTTCCATAATGAGTTCCGATATTCTATCACAAAGATATAAACATTAGACACAACATCAAGTGTTTGTCCATTATCAAAAACCGAGTTCGATCGCCCTTAGGGCTAACAATCTCCCCCTTTTTGATTATGTCAAACTTTGATGTAATTAGATAGGATATGGACAATATTAAGAACAAGGAAGCATGACGAAGCATGGCAAAAAGATCTTAGTACAAATAAGAACAAAGACTAGTGCTTAAAAGATAAACCAATGAAGACAAAAGCACTAGCATGATAACTTCTTTTTGCCAAATGCATCTAGGGACTCTTAAAAGAGCCCTATTTCCCAACCAACCTCCTTTCCTCCTTCCTTCCATTAAATAGCATTCTTGTGTGTAATATACATACCTTCGTTTACACAAGAAGCTAACTTACCATTTTCATCAATGTTGATGTGAGTGCTAAGGATCCTATTATAAAGAACAAGCTCACTCAAACATTAGAACTATCAATGGTTTGTTATCATCAAAACAACATAGGATATTTTGCCCTTCGGGCTAACAATCTCCCCCTTTTTGATGATGACAAAACATTGATGCAAATGGGAATAATATGCAAAAATAAAATACCAAATGTATGCATGAGATAAGGATATTAAAGATCCAGACAAGTAGAAGTTTTCTCAAAAACAATTCTACTCCCCCTATATTAAAGAATCCCTTATCTCACCCATTTTGCAAGTTCTAAGCTTTCTCCTTTTGTAAATAACTTCTCTTGACACATTTGCAACACTAAAAACTCTCCCTCTTTTTGTCAAAATCAAAAAGGGATATCAGAGCGCCAATAAGAAAAGCATTTTAACGAAAAGTAAAGATTAATTTTGGAGAAGCTTGATGAAATTTAATAATCCTCCCCATATAAAGAAAAACTTAAAAACCATGGAAACAACTTGATGGTCTTGTAGATTGATAAAATAAGATCCAAAAGATCAATCCTAAAGACCAAAAATAATTATGAAGAAGGATTACTTATGAATAAGCTTGGTTGATTTCTAAAAACAAGGAGTCCATAATGACACATAAAACCAAAAGATGGTCATGTATGGCTCAAAAAGAATATCAACCTAAGCTAAAAACAAAGGAGATAGGGAATAAACCTTAAAGAACAATCTCCCCGTTTATCAAACATATGATGTTAGCTATTTGAGATAAAACCAAGTATGATACAAATTGACCAATTGTAAAACATGATACCAAATGTAAATATAGCCAATTGTAAAACACGTTTGAAAATATAGCTAACAAAGTACAATTGGAAGTGATACCATGAATACATAAGATAAGCACATGTATCACAACCAAAAGAAGTAGAGGAAGTGTAAGATAAAACTAGGAGTACATTCCTCTAACAAGTTAATGGTTAGCTAAATGAGTGTTACAACTCTTGAAGTAATACTAACCAAAAACCATAATGAGATCACAAAGGATAAGAGAATGAAGAATATGATCTCAAAGTTATTAAGGTAGAGTATATGTGATACCAATTGAAAACATAAAAATTTATAACACATATAACTCCCAAAATAACTTACACAAGTTGGCTATAAGAGTTAAAAGATGAAAAGCAAGCCAACAAGTGATGTGATGATGTAAAATAAGAACAATTGAGCATACATCACAAATTATGAGGGAGGTATGAGTTGAAAACATTTGAAAAACTCCCTCTTAGGTTATGCCACTTCCAAACACACAAATAGACACAACCCATGGCATAATCAATGCCACAATCACAGTTTACATCCTAAGTCAAGCATCTAGACGATCAACCACATAAGATAAATGCTAAAGACTTGAATATAAACACAAACCCCTATATGCAATAAAGATCAAGTGAAACCAAAACATAGCATATACAAACTCCCCATAGCATAAGACACTAAATAATAGAGGGGAGGGGGTTGTTAATAACATGCTCAAAAAACAATCACAACAAATGAAGAGCAAGCATGTTATAAAAGGAAAGAGATTGAGTTTAGCAATATCTCATTGAATTTGATGAATGCTTTTGCACTTTGAGTTCCTTCAATGAGTTCCTTGAGCTTCTCAATCTTCTTTGCATGACAAGTGTAGAGTCATCAATGATGGGTGACTTTTCTTTTCTTGATGAACCCTCTATAATCTTGTGATCCTTGGCACTTGACTCTTTTCTTGGAGTCTTAGCTCAATTGTGCCATTCCTTGTAGTTCATATCTTCTTCTTGAAGTTTAGAACTCTTTGTTACCTACAAGGAATTCTTGAGAACTAATGTGGTACCTTTTCAAAGGTCCTTCATGATTAGCTCAAAATCTCAAGTGACACATATATGCATAAGGATCATGCAAATCAAAAACCAAAACAACTAGATGGATTCTTAATTGAATAAGACATAACAAAACAAGAATCAATCAAGTTGCATAAGCTACATCTCATAGATACCTTAGCTAAAATCAACATGGACAATAAAGAACATGCTAAAGGTTATCTATATGAATATAACATTCAAGAAAGTGAGATGCAACATTTATAAGAGCAAGCATGTATATATATCAAAAACACTTAAACACATTAATTAAAGTGTTAAGAGAAGGTGATTTTGATACCTTTGCTTTCTTACCAAGTGATGAAGACATTGGATTGATACTTTGGCTCTTGTCATCACTTGATGCTTTGCTCTTTGTATCTAAGCAACTTGGTTCTCCAATTGATTAACATATAAGCTTTGAGAATCCAAGTGTTAAGGAGTGCTTTTGAATTTCTTCTTTTGGCACATCTCCTTTTACTTCTCCCCAATGCCACTTCTCTTTGAATCAATTCCATTGAAGCTTTGTGGCATCCATCTAATCTTATAAGAACCTATAGGATCAAGGGAGGAGTAGCTTTTGGTACCCACTTTTGTTTGGGTCCATGGGGGTTAGTTGAAATACGTTTAACTTTCCAAATAGTTTTTACCCCTTTTTCAATCTTCTTCTTAACATGGCATCTAGCATTAGTATGACCATGTTTTCCACAATATGTGCAACAAATGTGTGGCTTAGAAGAATTGTGAACATGCTCATGATATCTAATTTGCCTATGTGAACTAGCATGCACAAATTGATTCTTAGGCAACTTAGAAGAGCTAGCATGATCATTGTGATTAGCATTATAACCAAGACCATGTTTATCATGTGAAGCACGTTGCACGCAAAGAATTTGATCAAGATTTTTCTTACCCTTTGTAAAGCTTTCAACAAGAAGGGTAAGATCTTTAACTTTGTTCAACAAGTTTGAGTTCAAGAGATGTCAATTTATCATAGGTTTCTAGGTACTTTAATGATGAAGTGTTGTAAGTAGAAATAAGCTTTTCTTTTTCAATTTTCATGCAATCAACATCATCATATAGCTTTTTATTCTCACTAGACAACCTAGATTTATCTTCAAGCAAAGATTCAATTTTAAGCTTCATGTCTTTGTTTTGCTTTGCACATTTTTTCAATTGATCAAACATGTCACATAAAAGCTCATTAGGATCATCCTCATCATCATCATTAGAAATTGAAGTGGAGGGAGAAGGATGTACCTCATTATCAAATGCCATAAGACATGTGTGATCATATTCTTCTTGATCATCATCACTTTCTTCTTCATCCCAATGGCTTAACAAGCACTTTGCATTTTTGAGATTGAAGAACAAGTTCTCTCCTTCTTCATTATTGCTGATGGACTCAAGATTACTACCCTTTGTAGAACAATTTTTCTTTATCTTCATTTCAAAGGCTAGTAGTGAGCCAAGAAGTTCCTCCGTTGAATAGGTCTTTAAATTCTTGGACTCTTCAATGGCAAGGGCTTTATTTTCCCAACTTTTAGGAAGAGAATTGAGAATCTTCCTATTCATTTCACCCATGGTGTACTCTTTGCCATAAGACTTCAAGCCATTTATCACATTTGTGAATCTTGTGCTCATCTCATTTATTGACTCATTTGGCTTCATGGAGAAGAGCTCATATTCTCTAATAAGCAAATTTAATCTTGACTCCTTGATTTGATTTGTGCCTTCATGAGTAACCTCAAGCATTCTCCACATTGAGTGTGCGGATTTTCTTCCAAGCACATGGTTGTACTCATCTTGACTTAAGGCACAACTAAGGATGTTCATTGCCTTGTAATTTTGAGTCATCTTCTTGGACTCAAACTCATTTAGCTCCTTGTCCGGTTTTGGCACTTGAACACCATCCACCATCTTCATAGGCACATATGGACCATCTTCAAATATATGCCATAAAGAATAATCTATTGAGCACACATATATCTTGAAACGATCTTTCCA
This sequence comes from Vinca minor, assembly GCA_026122235.1. Taxonomy (NCBI): domain Eukaryota; kingdom Viridiplantae; phylum Streptophyta; class Magnoliopsida; order Gentianales; family Apocynaceae; genus Vinca; species Vinca minor. The sequence goes on from JAOCZM010000253.1 coordinate 849,903, forward strand.
AGCCTCATAATTATTTCCATCAAAAAGTAGTGGCCTATTGGTGGAAGACCCCTCTAGATACGCCAATGCGGAATTACCGGCCATAAATCTTTTCTTCAAGTGGTTAGACTAAAGATGAAGACTAGGCTCTGATACCAATTGTAAAACACAAGGGGGGGGGTGAATTGGGTTTTAACTAATCTCGCTAACTTTTTCGATTCTTTGCAAAGCTATTGAAAGTTTGAGCAACAAGAATAAAAGCAATGCAAAACCCAATCAACAAGACAAAGGATTTAGAGTGGTTCGATTCACTTAGAATCTACATCCACTGCCTTGAGCCGCACCCAAGGATTTCAAACAACTTCACTAAGAAGAATGTTTACAAATGTGGCTAACTCACTAAGAGTTTTACAACACAACCACACAACAAAGAAACTCACTAAGAGCTTGCCCACACAAAGTAGGACTTTACAAATTGCCCACACTAAGTAGGACTTTTACAAGAATTACCCAATCACTTAGAAAGGGAATTGAATGTTTAAAGAGAAAGATAAATCACTCTTCTAAGTGAGAATATATACCTTTGAAGTACAAACAATTATAGCTCTTTGAACATATGAAAGTCCACTCTTTGTCTTGCTTTTGAAAGATTGCTCTTGAATGATTTATATCATAGAAATGAAGAGCATTTACTTTGTGAGTGTTTAGACTTGATAAGAAATCAATGTAAAATGTATTTGCAAGTCCTTAGAGTCATTCTCTAGCTTTGGAGTATATATACATTTCAAAATTGGCTGAAAATCGAGTCTCCAACGGTCAAAAAACGGCTAGTAAAAGGCAAAGTTCGGTTGACCGAAGTTCAACCTCGGATGACAAAAAGACCACCTCGGTCGACCTAACCCCAACTCGGTCGACCGAACCATGCCTAAGGTCGACCGAAGCTCCATTTTGTACCTCTCAGTAACTGCTCGGTTGATCCGAGCTTGAGCTCGGTTGACCGAACTTCCAAGCCGATTTTTCACACGTTTTGAAATCTTTTGAAGTCTTTTGAAGTCTAAAAAGGTTTTCCTAAAAGGTAACAAGTAAGAACGCTTGGAAAACTTTTCTAAAAGACTTATCTATGAAATCAAAGGCTTTTTGGATAAGAACACATGTAAAGATCATTTTGAAACTTAAGCCTTTTGAAAACGTGTTTATGAAAACATGCAAGACTAGAGTGTAGAGCTTATGTTCATGAGAGCTTTGGTTAGAGCTATATAAGATAAAGACTTATAGAGACAAAGCTAATCTAACCAAACCTAAGTCTTCAATCTTCAATCTTGAAAGATAAGCCTTGAATAACTTTGAATCTTGATACCAATGGCTTGATTGAAGTACTTAGAGCTTCCATAATGAGTTCCGATATTCTATCACAAAGATATAAACATTAGACACAACATCAAGTGTTTGTCCATTATCAAAAACCGAGTTCGATCGCCCTTAGGGCTAACAATTAGAACTATCAATGGTTTGTTATCATCAAAACAAGATTGATCGCATCAGCCCTTAGGGCTTATAATTATTATTATCCTCGTCATTCCATAATAATGTTCGACTATGGACATTTAAGAATAGTATTATAACAATTTATAACAAATATTATAAAGGATGTTATTATGAATAATACCAATTCACAGAAAGTAATAAACATAATAATGGAATCATGCGTTTATTTGTCAGAATATATAATACTTATACAATCTGATACAACATCTCCCACTTGCACAAAAGACCACGATCCAAAGATTGGCCTTTTAGTGCATACAAATAGAATTGTCTCTAATACCAGTTTTCATGGTATCTAATACCCATAAAAGTTGTATGACGATCATGTTGCTTCTGTGACATCGGTTTCGTCAGTGGGTCAACGATGTTATCATCTGTATGTACTTTGCATATCTGCACATTACCTCTATCAATAATCTCTCATATTAGATGATAACGACGAAGCCATAATTTCTCCCCATTTTTGTCAAAATAAAAAAAGGTAATCAGAGCGCCAATAAGAAAAACATTTTCTCCTCTTTTTTTGTTGAAAGTAAAGATCCAAAGGATCAAAAATGAAAATAATTTAAGGAGGGATTAATTTTAAATCATGGAGAAGCTTGATGGTCTGATAGATCGATAAGATATAAAGAAAAATTTCATAGCAGAAGACCAAAAATATTTGAAGAATGGTTGAAATTTTGAATAAGCTTGGTTGATTTCAAACTAAGAAAAGTCCATAATGACACATAAAGTTAAAGACGGTTATATGGCTCAAGAGTGAAATATAAACCTAAGCTAAAATCAAAGGGGATAAATGAATATATCGTTGAAGCACAATCTCCTCATTTATCAAAACACAATGTTAGCTATTTTTAGAGGGAAAACAAGTTTGAAAATCATAGCTAACTAGGTATAAATGGAAGTAATACTATGAAAATACAAGTTAAGCACGTGTTGTATCTATTTTTTTTTTTATTTTTCATTGTGATGAAATATTAAAGGCAAAATTCCATTATTATGTTGTATTATGATATTTGCTCTTAAAGCATTATTTTAACTTGTATAATGTGTTTCATAATTTTATATTTGCATGGGTAGATGCTACTTATACTCCATTTTCTCTCACTTTTGGTTTAGGTGGAAGATATTAAAGCTTGGAAGATACTTGGATGAAAGAAGATGAAAGTCACCAACTTTGTGGACCAAAATGTAGAAGACCGAAAGTACATGGACTGGACTGTAAAAGAGCTAAAACTTCAGGGGTCTTTTATGCAAATAGAAGAAAGTGCTAAAAATATCTACACCTTCCATTTTGTCTTGTGCCCATATCATCACTTTGGAAGACACATTATTTCAAGAGGGTTTCAAGAAAGTTTTGGGAGAGAAAACATTTCCTAAATTCTAGAGATAGATTTAGAGGTAGATTCAAAAGAAAAGCTTGAATCTTCATTAAAGATTCTTGGCAAGAAATTAAGGTGTGGCTCAAGACTTGGTTTTTCTTGAATGAAGAAAGAGGATTTCGAAGAAGAAGAGAAGCTTGAAGAAGATTACTTGGCAATGAGAATTTCTTCCTCTCTCTTTTAATTTATTGTTTTCCTTCATGAATATGGATAGCTAAATTTGTACACTACTTGAATGGGTTGAACCTAGCATGTTATTTATGTGTTGACAATTAGGGATTTTTGTGAATTGAAGTTAATTAGTGAAATTATTTGTGAATTATCTTTTTCTATCTTGTTGGTCATTTAATTAATTGAGAAATTGATTTACTTGACTAGAACACTCACATTTAATGGAAATTAATTTTGACCTAGAGATGGGCTTAAGCAATTCTTCCTAATTTGAGTTTAGAAAATTAGGGATTTTGGGTTTAATGCACTCTTGGGGTAAAATTGAGTAATTAGAGATACTAACTCGATTAATCCTAGAGTAGGAACTTCACAAATTGAGAGATGAGTGAAGTTTATTTGTAAATCCCTTTATAGGTTCACCTCAAGCTTCTAATTAACAATACCCCTCCCTAAACACATAAGTACATCTAGGGGGATACCCGTTCAAGTATTTACTCTCCTAATTGAATTTTCTCTCTAAACACAATAAATCTTAGTTTTAGCTTATTAGTAGATTAATTTAGTTAAGTAACAAACCTTCTTAAATTTTTAGGCAACTAAACAATAAAATAAAAGTCACTACTAGTACTTACCCTTCTTCGCGAATACGATACCTTGGTTGCTCACTCTAATTTACATTAATGATAGGTGCTCTTGCCTTGTGTTTCTTGTTTCCAATTTGAGTAGAATATTGTGGGCTTGCAAGAAAACAACAAGTTTTTGGCGCCGTTGCTGGGGAAGGGTGATATTAGGAAAGCTCTAGTTTTATTGATTTGGTTTTATGCATATTTGTTAATATTCATCTTTTAGTTTATGCTATCTCGAATTTCTTTGGATTTCTTGTTATTAAACTTTGTTAATTTTGGTTTCTTGAAGGTGACTCTTGTGTTGCATGACCCGAAAGCATCTGGAAGAATTACTTGATATTGATCCCGAAATTGATAGGACATTTCACCGGAATATAAGGGTATGGAAACAAGAGAGGGTATATATTGTTGGGGAAGGTCTTCAACAACATAACACTATGGAAGCCCCTCTTAATGTGAATGAAAATGGTAGAAGAACCATGGGTGATTATGCAAGACCTTTCTTGACCGGGTCTGAGACAAGCATTACTAAACCAAGAGTTGATGCTAATAATTTTGAGATCAAGCCAAATGTGATACAAATGGTTCAAAATTCGGTGCAATTTGATGGGCTCCCCGAAGAAGACCCGAACGCTCACATATCAAACTTCCTTGAAATTTGTGATACTTTCAAGATTAATGGACCTTCGGATGATGCAATAAGATTGAGATTATTTCCTTTCACTTTAAGGGACCGGACTAAGTCATGGTTGAAGTCATTACCCAATGGTTGTATTACCACTTGGAATGAGTTGGCCGAAAGATTCCTAGCCAAGCACTTCCCACCGGCTAGAACCTCGAAGATTAGAAATGATATATTCTCCTTCCCACAACAAGAAGGGGAAAGTTTATATGAAGTATGGGAGAGATATAAGAAGTTGTTAAGGAAGTGTCCTCATCATGGCCTAGACCTTCGGCTTCAAATGCAAACATTTCATGCGGGTTTGAACTACTCTTCCAAACAACTATTTGATGCTTCAAGTGGAGGATCAACAAGCACAAAAACCCCGGAAGAGCTAAGAGATTTAATAGAGAACATCGCTGAGAACAATTGCTTGTGGGGGTAGTCAAAGGATGAAGCCAAAGATAAGTGGAATTCACAATGTTGATGCTTTGTCGGCTTTCGAGGCAAAGATGGAATTTTTAAGAAAAATGATGGATGGGCTAAGTACTACCTACCACAAACCTTCTCATGTGATGATGGCGTGTGACTTTTGTGGAGGAGGTCATCCAAACCATGAGTGTCAAAGCATGGAACCTTCAAGTGAGCATGTGGATTACCTTGGAGGAAATAGGCAACAAAATAACCCTTATTCCAACACTTATAACCCCGGGTGGAGAAATCACCCCAACTTCTCTTGGAGGGATCAATGACAACAAGGGGCACAAAATCCACCGGGTTTTCAAGCTTATTCAAACTTTCGGGCTCAACAACCATTACCTTATCAAGCACAACCTTCATCATCTTCCCATGTACCCATCAAGCCTATTTTGGAGGATCTCATGACTAAGTTTATATCTACTTCGGAAGCTCGTTTTCAAGATCAAGAAACTAAGTTTAAAATTCAAGAAGTTAGGTTCAAGAATCAAGAAGCCTCCATAAAAAATTTGGAAAGTCAAATTGGGCAACTAGTTAAGTTTGTATCGGAGAGGGCTCAATGATCTCTTCCTAGTAATACCGAGCCAAATCCAAGGGAACAAGTTAAAGCAATTACCCTAAGAAGTGGAAAGGAACTTGATGATCCAAGACCTCAAAAACCCCGGAAGAGCTAAGTTTCTTGAGCTCTTTAAACAATTGCATATCAACTTACCATTTGTTGAAGCTCTTTTTCAAATGCCGAAATATGCTAAATTTCTCAAGGACATCCTCTCCAAGAAGAAGAGGCTCGAGGACATTTCCACCTTCAAATTAAATAAAGAATGCTCCGCCATTCTCCAAAACAAGGAGAAGCTACCTCAAAAGTTAAAGGACCCGGGAAGTTTTACTATCCCTTGTAATATTGGTAGTCTTTTCTTTGGACATGCTTTAGCCGACTTAGGAGCTAGCATTAACTTGTTTCCATACAAAATGTTCAAGAAGCTAAACCTTGGTGAACCTAAGCCTACTAGGATGAGTATACAACTTGCAGATAGATCTATCAAGTACCCTAGAGGGATTATTGAAGATGTTTTGGTAAAGGTTGAAAATTTTATTTTTTCGGTGGATTTTGTTATACTTGACATAGATGAGGATATGCATGTTCCTTTGATCTTGGGTTGTCCTTTTCTTTCTACCGCTAAGGCACTAATAGATGTTCATGAAGGAAAATTGATCCTTATGGTAGATAATGAAGAGGTAGTTCTCAAGATTCTGGAGTCTTTGAAGCATTCTCTTGATCATGATGATTCTTGTTTTATGATTGATGTGGTGGATGATTTGGTTGCTAACTATGGGAAGGAAATGTACATTGATGACCCTTTGGAGATAACCTTGATTCAAGGTGAAGAAGCAAATTCTTTTGGAAGTACTCGAGCAGGTGTTGGCACATTTGGAAGTACTCGAGTAAATTCTTTTGAAGACAAAAATTGAGAAGATGAATGTTGAGAAGTTGACTAAGATAAAGACATCCCTTGAGGAACCCCCTACTTTGGAACTTAAGATGCTACCGGAGAACTTAGAGTATGCCTTCCTAGAGGAAAACTCTAAGCTTTCGGTCATTATTGCAAGTAATTTGAATGAGGACCAAAATGAGGAGCTTATAACAATGTTGAAGAGGCATAAGAAGGCTATGGCATGGAAAATTACCGACATAAAGGGAATTAACCCTTCTTTTTGCACTCATAAAATCCTTTTGGAAGAAGATTACGAGCCTGTGGTACAACCTCAAAGAAGGTTAAATCCGAATGTAAAACACAAGAGGGGGGGTGAATTGGGTTTTAACTAATCTTGTTAACTTTTTCGATTCTTTGCAAAGCTATTGGAAGTTTGAGCAAGAAGAATAAAAGCAATGCAAAACCCAATCAACAAGACAAAGGATTTAGAGTGGTTCGATTCACTTAGAATCTACATCCACTACCTTGAGCCGCACCCAAGGATTTCAAACAACTTCACTTAGAAGAATGTTTACAAATGTGGCTAACTCACTAAGAGTTTTACAACACAACCACACAATGAAAAACTCACTAAGAGTTTGCCCACACTAAGTAGGACTTTACAAATTGCCCACACAAAGTAGGACTTTTACAAGAATTACCCAATCACTTAGAAAGGGAATGAAATGTTTAAATACAAAGATTGATCACTCTTAGAAGTGAGAATGTATACCTTTGAAGCACAAACAATTTCAGCTCTTGAACATATGAATTTCACTCTTTGTCTTGCTTTTGAAAGAATACTCTTGAATGATTTAGATCATAGAGATGAAGAGTATTTTGCTTTGAAAGTGTTTAGACTTGATAAGATATCAATGTTTATTGTATGTCAAACTCTTTGAATGATTCTCTAGCTTTGGAGTATATATACATTTCAAAATAGGCTGAAAATCGAGTCTCCAACGGTCAAATAACGGCTAGAAATCGCAGAGTTCGGTTGACCGTTCAGGAAACCGCGGATGACCGAACCAAGCTTCGGTTGAACCGAACACAGGGTCGGTCGACCGACCCCATGCTTAGGTCGACCGAACTTCCTCTTGGTCGACCGAAGCTGATCAGTTTAGCTCTCAGTTTCTGCTCGGTTGACCGACCTTCTGAGCTGATTTTTCACACGTTTTGAAATCTTTTGAAGTCTTTTAAAGTCTAAAAGGTTTTCCCAAAAGGTAACAAGTAAGAACACTTGGAAAACTTTTCTAAAAGACTTATCTATGAAATCAAAGGCTTTTTGGATAAGAACACATGTAAAGATCATTTTGAAACTTAAGCCTTTTGAAAACGTGTTTGTGTGCATGCAAGACTTGAGTGTAGAGCTTATGTTCATGAGAGCTTTGGTTAGAGCTATATAAGATAAAGACTTATAGAGACAAAGCTAATCTAACCAAACTTAAGTCTTCAATCTTCAATCTTGAAAGATAAGCCTTGAATAACTTTGAATCTTGATACCAATGGCTTGATTGAAGTACTTAGAGCTTCCATAATGAGTTCCGATATTCTATCACAAAGATATAAACATTAGACACAACATCAAGTGTTTGTCCATTATCAAAAACCGAGTTCGATCGCCCTTAGGGCTAACAATCTCCCCCTTTTTGATTATGTCAAACTTTGATGTAATTAGATAGGATATGGACAATTTTAAGTACAAGGAAGCATGGCAAAGGGATATAAGAACAAATAAGTGTAAAGCTAAGTGCTTATAAGATAAACCAAGATAGAACGAGAAACATAAGCACTAGCATGTTAAGTTCTTATGCCATATACATTAGGGACTCTTTGAAGAGCCCTATTTCCCAACCAACCTCCTTGCCTCCTTCCTTCCATTAAATAGTTTTCTTGTGTGTAATATACATACCTTAGTTTACACAAGAAGCTAACTTACCATTTTCATCAATGTTGATGTGAGTGCTAAGGATCCTATTACAAAGAACATGCTCACACAAACATTAGAACTATCAATGGTTTGTTATCATCAAAACAACATAGGATATTTTGCCCTTCGGGCTAACACCGAACATGAAAGAAGTGGTGAAGGCCGAAGTCATCAAGCTTCTTGATGCGGGAATCATTTATCCCATCTCGGATAGCGTATGGGTGAGTCAGATTCAAGTAGTACCCAAGAAAGGTGGAATGACCGTGGTAGCTAATGAGAAGAATGAGCTCATCCCAACGAGGACCGTCACCGGTTGGAGGGTGTGTAATAACTATAGGAAGCTCAACGATGCCACAAGGAAGGATCACTTCTCACTCCCATTCATTGGTCAAATGTTGGAGCGCCTCGCCGGTCACATGTATTATTGCTTCCTAGATGGCTTCTCCGGATACTTTCAAATTCCCATAACACCCGAGGACCAAGAAAATATAACTTTCACTTGCCCATTCAGTACATTTGCTTACCGCCGCATGCCTTTTGGCCTTTGTAATGGGCCCGGTACTTTTCAACGTTGCATGCTTGCTATATTTGAGGGGTTGGTGGGGAAATCATGGAAGTTTTTGTGGATGATTTTTCCGTTTTTGGTGATTCATTTGATATTTGCTTGAATAACTTAGAAAAAGTTTTACAAAGATGTGATGAAACTAACTTAGTGCTTAATTGAGAAAAATGTCATTTCATGGTTCAAAGGGGAATTGTGCTTGGTCATCTAATATCAAGTAGATGTCTAGAAGTAGATAAGGCAAAAATTGAAACCATTGAAAAATTGCCAACTCCCACATTGGTAAAAGCAATTAGGAGTTTTCTAGGTCATGCGGGCTTTTATAGAAGATTCATTAAGAATTTCTCAAAGATTTCTAAACCTCTTACTACTTTGTTGGAAAAGGACAAAACTTTGTGTTTGATTATGCATGCTTGAATGCTTTTAATATCTTGAAGGCTAAACTTGTAAATTCTCCCATTTTGGTTGCGCCCAATTGGTCCCTACCCTTTGAACTAATGTGCGATGCTAGTGATTTTACAATAGGGGCAGTTCTTGAGCTGGTAAGCACTTTCAACCGATATACTATGCAAGCAAAACCTTGACCGATGCTCAAAGAAACTACACCACAACCGAGAAGGAGTTGCTTGCCATAGTATTTGCGTTTGACAAATTTCGATCTTATTTGATTATGTCCAAGGTAGTGGTCTACACCGACCGTTCGGCGCTCAAGTACCTTTTGAGCAAGCAAGAGGCGAAACCGAGCCTAATTCGATCGGTATTACTTTTACAAGAATTCGACCTCGAAATTCGCGACAAGAAAGGAGCGGAGAACCTTGCCACCGACCATCTTTCTCGCCTTGAGAATCCTTTCTTGGAGAAATTAAATGAGGAAGAGATTAATGACACTTGTCCGATGGAGAAATTGCTCATGGCAATAAGTAAACTTACCAATGAACCATGGTTTGCCGATCATGCGAATTTTTTTGTGAGTGGGGAAATTCCTAGTTGCTTGAGTTCACAACAAAGGAAGAAATTCTTCTCGGGGCTTAAATATTACTTTTGGGATGATCCATATCTTTTTCGCATTTGCACCGACCAAATGATTAGGAGGTGTGTTGATGACTCGGAGTTTGAGTCCATTTTTAAGCATTGTCATGAAGGACCGACCGGAGGTCACTATCAAGCCAATGGGACGGCAAGAAAGGTATTAGAGTCGGGCTTCTGTTGGCCGACCTTATTTAAAGACGCCCAAAGGAATGTGGACAATTGTGATAAATGCCAAAGATCCGGTAATAATATCTCTAAACGTCATGAAATGACTCTTTCTACTTTTCAAGTATGTGAGTGATGGTCGATTTACGTTACTATAACAATTGCTAGGCAAGTGCACCTATCATTTAGAAGAATATAGCAGTCTAGTCAAGTGTCGATCCCACAAGGACTACAAGCACTAATAATTACCCTTTTTCTACTGTTTAATCGAACGAGTTGTATGAATAAAAATTAATTATAAATAGTGAATAACTACAAAATAAATAAATGATTTATAAGAATAAAGATGAGAAGAGATACTTGAACAAGAATCCCCCTAGATGTATCTATGTATGAACCGGATGGATTAATTCAAAAGAACTTATTCCGAAGCAGTGAAAATTCCAAGAATGAAGCTTTAATGTTTTCAACAGTTTAAAGTTCCTACCTTTGAGTTGATTAATTGAAATTTATTTCGTAATTAAAACCCCCCAAAGATGCATTAAAATTTATGAATTCCCTTATTAGGTTTGACCCTAATCCTGAAGATTTATGTAAATTATATTTCTAGAAAACCATGCAACTCTTTTTATTATGCGATGATCTATTCAAATTCTTCCTTTTTCAATTCCGAATAAGAAATCAAAGATGAATTAATACTCTAGAAAATTAATCCAACACAATGAAAACGCATAATAAACATCAAAATATGGTTCAATATGAATTAATCACAATCCCAAAAATCAATACATAGATATAAGTCTAGGGTTCATCCCATTCAAGTAATAGAAATTTAGCTGCTCATAACGCTAGAATTAATAAAAGAATTTATTGAAAGCGATAAAGAAAGAAAACTCATTCTCATGAAAGATTCAATCTTCAATCTTGTCTCCGTCTTCAAACCGTTGATGATGGCGAGTTTCCTCTTGTAGAAATTGGTTGAAGAAAGCCCTCAATAATTCCCTATAATTACTCTAGGTCTAGAATATTGATGATAATATCTGGATGTCTGATATCCGGTGTTCTATATGATGAATCTTCCAGGGATATTTATAATGTTCAGACTCCTATAGCTTTAGGAAAAAATACCATAGATGTTGAAGGGCATTAGGAGTCTGATAGGAAAGTCCCAAATAATCTTCATGGTTGACCAAATTTTTAGTGTTGACCCGAGTTGACTTCTTTGACCAGCTTTGACCACAAGACAGCTTTTCAGATTTTGCAGTTAAGTCCCACAGCTTTCCAGTCAAGTTTCAGATTTAGCAATTATTAAGTCCTCGAAACATCATAAAAGCTCAATAAGCAACCTACAACCATTAAAACACAAAGTGGTGAGGAATATACCATTCTAAGCTCAAAACTCGATATATAAATACATTTTTAAGCACAAAGTCATTATAAAACTAAAAGAATATATCGATGAATTTACGAGTTATCAAATTACCCCCCACTTAATCTTTGATCGTCCCGAGAAAAGCAAACTAGAACCTCAAGTGCAACACAAAAACATACTCTCCAACACCATTCATTCTCAAATATGTAAGCATTATAAATTCTTCCCAACTTATCAAAGAATGCTAACCAAGTAAAGTAGATACAAAACTTCAAAGTAAATTCATTGTAACAAAGAGAACTCAAGGAATGCATGGAACGGTTTTATAAAACAGGTTACTAAGTAAACACTTGGAAAAAGATTAAAGTAGATAAGAAACTTTTTCCTCAAACCCAAACCCAGCACAACCAAGGACTTGAAACTCGATACTCTTCACTAATGTAGCTCACTAATGGAGCATAGTGCATCAACTTGAGTCCAAAAGGACTTCTCATCTTATAACGTAGGCTTTAGGATGGGGCTAACAAACGAAAGATATGATATACAAAGTCGTGAGAGTAAGCATTGGATCTTCTTTAATATGATTCCTTATCCACCTCACAGAACAAAAACGACCCCCCACTTTATGTATTACAAAAAAAAAGAAAAAAAAACTTCATAGAGGTCGCATCGATCCAAAAGAAGAACTTGTTCAAATCTACCATCAACTTCAACTCTCTATTTCATTATACATTCCATTCCATACTTTCAATAACACTAATCAATAGTTCCAAAATTCAAATCAACCATCATGACTAATATACCTTTCAAGATAATAACTTTAAGTCCATGGTCGACCGAGCCCGTCAGGAAATCAACAGAATGACTGATATGCCTTTAATCAATAGAAACAAATAAAATACTGTAATGGTTTTTTTTTCTCTTTTTTTTTCTTTTTTTTTTTAACATCAAATATGTAAATACATCAATGTTGACTAAAGGCTATCTCAATATAATTTGACTTTCGCAATCCTTATTCATGGCCACAAATAATAACTTAGGCTTTTTAGAAATTGCCTTACTTCTCATACCACAGAGGACGGAATCAAAGAAATCTCAATCCAATCAATCAAGTAGACTAGTATAAATATTCCAACACAAAACATCTATTTTTCTCTTCCATTCTTCTTTTTAAACACATTCCAGTAAATTCAATCCCATCAACAGCAGGCCAATTCCTATATGTATTACTCTCACAAGAATAAAGGGTTGTAGTCAATAATGAGCCGACTAGTTAAGGGTGCATTTCTCTTCCATTCATTCCAAACCTCCAAATAAAATTCCACCAAAATGCACCCTCCTGAGGCTAACAACATAGGGAAGTAAGTATTCAATGTGATCGGGTAAGCAAGAAAGGCACAAACGAGTCAAAAACTGCCAATATCATCCCCAAGTGAAAAGTACCAAGCTCAAAGCTTGGACACAAGAATATCGGGAGAGAAGTTCTTAGTTGTGCTCAATCATACATTCCAAAAAGTAAACTTATCTACAAAATCTTAGTCAAGTATTTATTAGGCAACCAAAATTCATTTTATCTCAAAAACGTCTCAAGTTCTCTTGGTCACAAAGAATTCACATGCAATTTTATCGCAACTTACTTAACAAAGCATTTGAAGATAAGCGAGGAAAAAATTTTTATCACAAAAACATAGAGGAGAATGATTGAACGAAGGAAAGCACATGTTTCATGTTAACTGTATAAGCCCAAATATTTTTTTTTTTAATACAGGAGAAATTAAAACACCAAAAATAAATAAATAACGACTAAAAGCATTCAAAATTAACATGACTCGCAAAACAACAAAATAAACAAGACACAAAATAACAAGAAATGTTTCTCCCCCACACTTAAAAGGCACAATGTCCTCAATGTGACAATAAAAGGTAAAAGAGAAAGGAAAGAGAGCAATACGACCTGATAGGAGTGGGAAACAAGGGAAGTGGTCTCACGACTCCTGAGGGTCATGACTCCCGCGACCATCTTGTTCGCCTTTGCTGCCAGAAGTATCATCATCGACTTGTTCTTTGAAGTATTCGATGTGCGTGGAACACATGGTGCGTTGATGTTTCTCAAGTCGATGTTGCCTTTCTCGTACCTGGGCTAACGAATCCAAAACTGTGCTCATGAAAGTGGAGAGAGTAGAAGCACATGAACAGGAAAGACCCATAGAAGGAGTAGAAGTCGATTCAGTTGTAAGATTGTTGTCTGAAACGTCTGTAATCTCTTCATTTCTTTTCCACCTTCCCCGAGGTCTTGGAGGACTACAAGGAACGGGAGGGAAAATAGATCTAGAAGGTTGATAGTAAACTCCTTCATCATCAACTAAATAGCCACATAGAGATATGGTAGACTCATCAAAGACTGTACTCGCATCTGTTTTAGCAACCTCTGATCCGAACTCTGGAAAAGTCACTCCCTGTTTAGAAAAGATCCTAAGTAGAGAGAATGGAGATGACAGAAAAATGTGAGGAAAATCACCACCATGAAGCTTTCACCGATGTCGAACGTTGGTGGTGGTGCCGCCCAGAGCCGCTGCTCAATGTTGGATTGGGTAATTGAAAGATTAAGACGGGAAATTAATAAGGGGAAAAAAAATTAAAATTGAGAAGCAAAGGAAACTAGATGGAATTAGGAGGTTGATGATGGGTGTGGGAGGGGGATTTGTGTGTGGAAAAGAAGAAAGGAATTTGGGTGTCTGGGGAGCGCGGGTTAACATGAAGGAAAAAAAAACGTAGGTCTTGTTTTGTGGAAGAGAAAGGGTTAAGGATTGGGTGGGGGCAAGAAGTTTGGTACAACAAGTACACTTTTTTTATTTCACATCAAAATCGGAAAAAGGGAAAAAAAAATGCTTGTGCAGGACAATTGCAAAACTCATCTACAGGCATTTTTATGTCCAAGGCTGAACAAATTTTTTTTTTTGAGTGACTTGCCTGTACAGGATATTTGCAAAACTCCTGTGCAGGAATTTTTCTGTCCAAAATCCCTAATTTTTTTTTTTTTTAAATTAGAAAAAAAATAAATTAATCTCTTTTTTTTTTCGATTCGACTTGCAGAAAATCGATTAAGTTTTGTTTTATGGAAACACAATACTTATGTACAAAAGGTTAAAAAAAAAAACATTCTTCCTCTAAACTTCCGGGTTGCAAAGTACGAGAGAAACATTCTCGAACTCCTTTAGGTCACCTCCATGATACAACTTTAGTCTCTGGCTGTTGACTTTAAAAGTACCATGTTCCGGATGAGTAATCTCTGCAACACCATATGGAAAAACATGATTAATTGTATAAGGACCAGACTAACGAGATTTAAGCTTCCCTAGGAATAACCGTAATCGAGAGTTATAAAGTAAGACTTGATCTCCAGGCTGAAACTCTCGATGAGGACGAATATGGCTATCATGCCACCTCTTAGTATTTTCTTTGTAGATCCTTGTTTTCTCATAAGCTTCATTCCTCCATTCATCGAGTTCATTCATTTGAAACATTCGTTCCTTACCTGCAAACACTAAATCAAAATTGACCAACTTAATGGCCCAGTAAGCTTTGTGCTCAATTTCCACAGGTAAATGACAAGATTTTCCATAAACAAGCCTATAGGGCGTAGTACAATTGGAGTTTTAAAAGCAGTTCTATACGCCCATAGAGCATTGTCAAGCTTTTCCGCCCAATCTTTTCTAGAACTCGACACAGTCTTTTCTAAAATTCTTTTGAGTTCTCTATTAACTACCTCAACTTGCCCACTAGTTTGGGGGTGATAAGGGGTAGCCATTGTGTGAATAACTCCAAAGTGTATAAGAACTTTTTTCAAATTGAGAGTTACAAAAATGAGTGCCCCTATCGCTAATAATGACTCGAAGCGCATGAAAAGCTTTTTCAAAAACTTAACAACTACTCTAGCGTCATTAGTAGGTAAAGCTTGCGCTTCTACCCACTTAGACACATAGTCAACTGCAACCAAGATGTATTTACTACCAAAAGAATTAGGAAAAGACGCCATGAAATCAATTCCCCAACGATAAAAAATTTCACAAACTTGAAAAGTAGTTTGCGGCATCTCATTTCTCCAAGAAATATTATCTGTTCGCTGACAACTGTCACATTGCATAACATACCTTTGGGCGTCTCGAAAAAGAGTTGGCCAATAGAAACCAGATTCTAATACCTTTCGAGCCGCCACATTAGCTTGATAGTGACCTCCCGCTGGTCCTTTGTGACAATGAGTAATAATGATATGATCTGCACAAATACGAAACAAGTGCGGGTCTTCCCAAAAGTAATACTTCAAGCCAGAGAAGAATTTATTCTTCTGTTGACTCGTCAAATCACTTGGAATAACCTTTGCAGCAAGATAGTTAGCAATATCGGCAAACCATGGAAGAAAATCAATGTTACCTTCAACGGTGAATAACTTCTCATCCGGAAAAGTATCATTTATGTCTTCCTCCTTTAAAGCTTCGAGATGAGGATTGTCAAGTCTTGACAAATGGTCGGCGGCCAAATTTTTAGCTCCTTTCTTATCTCTGATCTCTAAATAAAATTCTTGAAAAAGAAGAAACCATCGAATCAACCTCGGTTTAGCGTCTTGCTTCATCAAGAGGTACTTCAAAGCAGAATGGTCAGTATAAACAATAACCTTAGAAAGGATAAGGTAAGATCTGAACTTATCAAATGCAAATACTACTGCAAGTAATTCCTTCTCTGTTGTCGTGTAATTTCTTGAGCATCCATTAAGGTCTTACTTGCATAGTATATAGGTTGGAAATACTTACCTTTCCTTTGCCCCAATACCGCACCTACTGCAAAATCACTAGCATCACACATGAGTTCAAATGGCAAAGACCAATCAGGAGCCACCATAATAGGAGAATTCATGAGCTTGTTTTTCAAGATGTTAAATGCTTGTAAACAATCATCATCAAAAGCAAATGTCACATCTTTTTCAAGCAACTTAGTAAGAGGTCTAGCAATTTTAGAAAAGTCTTGGATGAACCTTCTATAAAAACCAGCATGACCAAGAAAACTACGGATAACTTTGACAGAATTAGGTGGAGGTAATTTTTCAATGGTCTCAATCTTAGCCCTATCTACCTCAATACCCATGCAAGAGATTTTATGACCCAATACTATACCTTCTTGAACCATAAAGTTACACTTTTCCCAATTCAAAACAAGATTTGTATCCTCACATCTTTGCAAAACTTTTTCAAGATTAAGAAGACATGCATCAAAAGAGTTACCAAAGACAGAGAAATCATCCATGAATACTTCCATAATATCCTCTACCAAACCCTCAAAAATAGGCAACATACACATTTGAAAAGTTGCAAGTGCATTACATAATCCAAAAGGCATTCGGCGATAAGCAAATGTACCGTAAGGACATGTAAATGTCGTATTCTCTTGATCTTCTGGGGCGATGTGGATTTGAAAGTAGCCAGAAAATCCATCAAGGAAGCAGTAGTAATGATGACCGGAAAGTCTCTCCAACATTTGGTCAATGAAGGGCAACGGGAAGTGATCCTTGCGAGTAGCATCATTTAACTTCCGGTAATCAATGCATACTCTCCATCCGGTGACCGTTCCCATTGGAATCAACTCATTCTTTTCATTAGGAACCACCGTCATGCCTCCTTTCTTTGGTACAACCTGCACGGGACTTACCCAAATGCTATCAGATATTGGATAAATAATTCCGGCATCTAGAAGTTTAATTACCTCAGCTTTTACAACTTCCTTCATGTTAGGATTGAGGCGTCTTTGGGGTTGTACCACTGGTTTGAATTCTGCCCCAAGTAGAATTTTATGAGTACAAAATGAAGGGTTAATTCCTTTCATATCTGTAATCCTCCAAGCTATAGCATTCTTATGCTTTTTCAACATGTGAATTAGCTTGTTTTTTCTGCCCTGCACTCAAGTTAGAAGCAATAATAACAGGAAGTTTTGAATTTTCTGCAAGAAAAACATATTCCAAGTGTGAAGGAATTTGCTTCAATTCTAGTTCAGAAGGATCTTCAATGGACGATTGCACTTGGCTCTTTTTCCCCTTCTCAATATTGTCAAAGTCCATGGCCCTCACAATTGGATCATTCGCTTCAAGGTGAGCCACAACTTCTTGGACATCCTTGTGTTCTTCACAAAATTCTGCACTTTGGGTCAATGAGAGCTCAAGAAGATCATAAGATAATAACTCAGGTAAAACTTTGGAAACACTAGATTCAATGAGATCAGCATAAAGGCATGTTTCTACTGAAAATCATGTGTCATCAAGATCTAATGGATGGTTCATAGAATCAAATATATTAAATTCTACTTCCTCATTATTTACTCTCAAAATAAGCTTACATTCATGCACATCAATGAGAGCTTTAGCAGTTGCTAGAAAAGGTCGACCCAAAATTAGAGGAGTTTCAACATCTTCATCCATATCCATGATCACAAAATCAACGGGAAATATAAATTTATCAACTTTTACCAAGATATCCTCGACAATTCCCCTAGGATATTTAACAGACCTATCAGCAAGTTGAATACTCATTTTTGTAGGTTTCAAATCACCCATTCCTACCTTCACAAACAAGTTATAAGGCATTAAATTGATACTAGCACCTAAATCGGCCAATGCTTTACTTACAAACAAATTACCAATATGACAAGGGATAGTGAAACTTCCTGGGTCTTTGACCTTCTTTGGTAAAGGGCTCTTGTTTTGAAGAACAGCGAAACATTCTTCACTTAATGTTACCACAGATAGATCTTCAAGCTTCCTCTTGTTAGACATAATTTCCTTCAAGTACTTTGCATACTTAGGCATCTGCACAATAGCTTTAACAGACGGTAAGTTAATATGCAATTGCTTAAATAACTCAAAGAACTTACCATATTGTTTATCATCTTTCTGCTTAGCTAGACGCCTAGGATATGGAATTGTAGGCTTAAATTCCGGTACTTCTTCTTTCTTTGGTTCTTCTTTCTCTTCAACCACTTTTTCATCTAGCAATGGAAGTTTCTCAACTTTTCCCTTCTCCTCCAATTCCTTCCCACTTCTCAAAGTAATAGCTTTAGCTTGCTCACGTGCGTTGGATTCGGTGTTGCCAGGAAGGGAACCAATTTGCCTCTCAGACAAGATCTTAGCAATTTGCTCAATCTGATTCTCCAAGTTGTGAATAGAAGCCCCTTGATTCCTTATTGCTGCATCTGACCTTTGGAATCTTTCCTCTGAAGTAGAAATAAATTTAGTCATCAATTCTTCCATAGTAGGCTTAACTGGCTCAGCGGGAACTTGTGGAGATAAAGGCCTAATTTGTTGATATCTAGGTGGAGGATTTTGTTGTGGTTGTTGAGCTTTCCAAGAGAAGTTTGGATGATTCCTCCAACCAGGATTATAAGTGTTACTATATGGATCTCTTTGTTGCCTCCCTCCAACATAATCAACTGTCTCTGCAGATTGGCATTCATGATTTGGATGTTCACCACCACAGAAATCACAACTCATCACTTGAGTTTGTTGAGAAATAGAGTTCATGCTCTCCATCTTCTTAGTGAGAGCATCCACCTTAGCCTCAAGAGCAGTCATGGTATTTACATGCAATAATCCAGAAGTCCTCGACTTTTGCCTTGCAGTTCCCCACTTACAGTTATTTGCAGCAATACTTTCAATTAAATCACGTAACTCCTCTAGGGTTTTAAGATCTGTGGTACCTCCCGCAGATGCATCAATGAGTTTCTTGGAAGCATGATTGAGTCCATTGTGAAAAGTATGCATCTGAAGACTTAGCTCAATTCCATGTTTCGGGCACTTTCTCAAAAGTTCCTTAAATCTCTCCCAAGTATCGTAGAGATTTTCACCATCAGTCTGGAAAAAAGAGAAGATCTCATTCCTCAAATGAGCAATCCTCACCGGAGGATAGTATTTAATTAAGAACTTCTCCGCAAGAGTATTCCAAGTGGTGATGGAGCCCGCAGGTAATGATTTGAGCCATGCCTTAGCTCGATCTCGCAGTGAAAATGGGAAAAACGTAAGGTGAATGGCATCATCAGTAGCGCCATTCATCTTAAACGTATCACATATCTCCAAGAAGTTTGCAATATGAGCATTTGGATCCTCATTAAAGAAATCCAAAAAATTGAACATAATCTTGGACCATCTTAATGACACTTGGCTTGATTTCAAAATTTGCAGCCGCCACTGGAGGTCGGGTGATACTTGATTCTGATCTAGTGAGAGAAGGGCGAGTAAAGTCCGCCATGGTCCTCGGAGCTGGATTACTAGCCATTGGTTCAACTTGAAGTTCCTCAACCTTCTCAGTATCCTTAAGTTCTTTGTCTCCTTCCTTTTCGCCTTCACGAAGATTCTTACGAAATGTTCTTTCAATCTCAGGATCAAAAGGTGCAAGTTCTCCTGCCTGACTTCGGGTCATATATTAGAGAACCAAGAACCCTAAAAATCAATCAAGAGAAAATGTGAGTTTCTAGTCAACCAAATTAATAAATAAATAAATAATGACTAAAGTAGTAAATAATAGGTTTTCTTAATGTTGTAAGTCCCCGGCAACGGCGCCAAAAACTTGATGGTCGATTTACGTTACAAAATAAATAAATGATTTATAAGAATAAAGATGAGAAGAGATACTTGAACAAGAATCCCCCTAGATGTATCTATGTATGAACCGGATGGATTAATTCAAAAGAACTTATTCCGAAGCAGTGAAAATTCCAAGAATGAAGCTTTAATGTTTTCAACAGTTTAAAGTTCCTACCTTTGAGTTGATTAATTGAAATTTATTTCGTAATTAAAACCCCCCAAAGATGCATTAAAATTTATGAATTCCCTTATTAGGTTTGACCCTAATCCTGAAGATTTATGTAAATTATATTTCTAGAAAACCATGCAACTCTTTTTATTATGCGATGATCTATTCAAATTCTTCCTTTTTCAATTCGAATAAGAAATCAAAGATGAATTAATACTCTAGAAAATTAATCCAACACAATGAAAACGCATAATAAACATCAAAATATGGTTCAATATGAATTAATCACAATCCCAAAAATCAATACATAGATATAAGTCTAGGGTTCATCCCATTCAAGTAATAGAAATTTAGCTGCTCATAACGCTAGAATTAATAAAAGAATTTATTGAAAGCGATAAAGAAAGAAAACTCATTCTCATGAAAGATTCAATCTTCAATCTTGTCTCCGTCTTCAAACCGTTGATGATGGCGAGTTTCCTCTTGTAGAACTTGGTTGAAGAAAGCCCTCAATAATTCCCTATAATTACTCTAGGTCTAGAATATTGATGGTAATATTTGGATGTCTGATATCCGGTGTTCTATATGATGAATCTTCCAGGGATATTTATAATGTTCAGACTCCTATAGCTTTAGGAAAAAATACCATAGATGTTGAAGGGCATTAGGAGTCTGATAGGAAAGTCCCAAATAATCTTCATGGTTGACCAAATTTTTAGTGTTGACCCGATTTGACTTCTTTGACCAGCTTTGACCACAAGACAGCTTTTCAGATTTTGCAGTTAAGTCCCACAGCTTTCCAGTCAAGTTTCAGATTTAGCAATTAAGTCCTCAAAACATCATAAAAGCTCAATAAGCCACCTATAACCATTAAAACACAAAGTAGTGAGGAATATACCATTCTAAGCTCAAAACTCGATATATAAATACATTTTTAAGCACAAAGTCACTATTAAACTAAAGGAATATATCGATGAATTTACGAGTTATCAGTGAGATATTTGATGTTTGGGGAATTGACTTTATGGGACCCTTTCCTACTTCATTCGGCCTTAAGTATATCTTGGTAGCGGTGGATTATGTCTCTAGGTGGGTAGAAGCCCAAGCTTTGGCTACCAATGATGCTAGGGTGGTTGTGAAATTCTTGAAAATTTTGTTTTTCCGTTTTGGCATCCCTAGGGCTATTATTAATGATAGGGGAACCCATTTTTGTAACCATCAACTTGAAAAAGTGCTTAAAAGACTAGGTGTTACTCATAAGATGGCCACCCCTTACCATCCTCAAACTAGTGACCAAGTAGAAGTGGTAAATAGAGAGTTGAAAAGAATTTTGGAGAAGATAGTGGAGACCTCTAGGAAGGATAGGGGTGCTAAGTTAGATGATGCTCTATGGGCCTATAGGACGGCTTACAAGACCACTATTGGTTTTACACCGTATAGATTGGTTTATGGGAAGTCTTGTCATTTGCCAGTAGAAGTAGAGCATAAGGCTTTTTGGGCATTGGAGCTTGTTAACTTTGATCTTGAATTTACAGGTCAAAAGAGGCTGCTTCAAATCAATGAGCTTGACGAATGGAGACTACAAGCTTATGAGAATTCTAAGCTTTACAAGGAAAAGGTCAAGAAGTGGCATGATAAGCATATCATACAAAATCGGGACTTCAAAGAAGGTGACCAAGTGCTTCTATACAATTCAAGGTTGAAGCTTTTTCCCGGAAAGCTCAAGTCGAGGTGGTCCGGACCTTTCATCGTTACAAAGGCGTCCCCCTATGGTGCGTTCGAGATCTCACATCCGGAGAAGGGGACATTCAAAGTTAATGGCCACCGACTCAAAATGTATCATAGAGGTGGTCCTAAGGAATTTGAAAGAGAGTGGATCCTCCATGATATGGAAGTTAAGTAATTTACTTCTCTAGTCCTCTTTTGTACATATGTGTTTAGGATTATGTGAGTTTCCTTTAATTTTATTGTGATCTTGAACTTAGTTGTGTTTTGTGTTTTAGTATTTAGGTCCGATTTGATTTTATTAATTACCTTATATTTTTTTGTTCTCTAGAGTAATTATATAAATGTGAAAAGAAAAAAAATATTATTTATTTAGTTTAGTTTTCCTCATTTCAATTATCTAATTATTGTCGATTATTTGTTTGTGTTTTATCGGCATCTTCCTCTCTAGAGAACCCAACAAAAGTATGGCGACAATGAAGGCTTGAAGCTTCATTAAAGATTCTTTTCAAGAAATTAAGGTGTGGCTCAAGACTTGGTTTTTCTTGAAGGAAGGAAGAGGATTTCGAAGAGAAGAGAAGCTTGAAGAAGATTACTTAGCAATGAGAATTTCTTCCTCTCTCTTTTAATTTATTGTTTTCCTTCATGAATATGGATAGTACACCTAGCATGTTATTTATGTGTTTGACAATTGGGGTTTTTTGTGAATTGAAGTTAATTAGTGAAATTATTTGTGAATTATCTTTTTCTATCTTGTTGGTCATTTAATTAATTGAGAAATTGATTTACTTGACTAGAACACTCACATTTAATGGAAATTAATTTTGACCTAGAGATGGGCTTAAGCAATTCTTCCTAATTTGAGTTTGGAAAAATTAGGGGTTTTGGGTTTAATGCACTCTTGGGGTAAAATTGAGTAGGTAGAGATACTAACTCGATTAATCCTAGAGTAGGAACTTCACAAATTGAGAGATGAGTGAAGTTTATTTGGAAATCCCTTTATAGGTTCACCTAAGGCTTCTAATTCACAATACCCCTCCCTAAACACATAAGTACATCTAGGGGGATACCCGTTCAAGTATTCACTCTCCTAATTGAATTTTCTCTCTAAATCTTGGTTTTAGCTTATTACTAGATTAATTTAGTTAAGTAACAAACCTTCTTAAATTTTTGGGCAACTAAACAATAAAATAAAAGTCACTACTACTACTTACCCATTTTCGCGAATAAGATACCTTGGTTGCTCACTCTAATCTACATTAACGATAGGTGCTCTTGCCTTGAGTTTCTGGTTTCCAATTTGAGTAGAATATTGTGGGCTTGCAAGAAAACAACATATTACTACTGTGAAATTGTAGTAAACATAATAATGTCATTTGAGTAGTTATTGTAATTGTTACATTGAACCATTCTAAATGTCCCTAGTCGATCATTATTATTTAGTAATAGCTGAATTTTCTTTAATAAAGGACATTTTGTCCATGTGTTTAGATAGTGGTTCAATTATAGTAGTTTACTATTATAGGATAGAAGAATTCTAACTTAATTAGGATTCTTCCCTTGAGGGTTCATTGAGCCGAAATCCTACTCTATTTAAGAGGGATTTCGGCCACCATTGTAATTACATTAGATATATGCTATTTGGTAAGGTTATTCCTTAGATACTTGTGAATTGAATTTCTTATAGAACTCCATTCATTCTTTGAGTTACTGCATCAACAAGATAGTTTCGCTTGTCATGGTGTTTCAGCCTCCATCGATACCTGACCTTCTTAGAGTTGCGTTGAGTGTATTCCCCTTAGAAACTAGTTCAAGATAGAGACATATCTGAGTTTTAACCTTTTGTGTCAAATTTTGACGTTAAAAATCAAGGTTCCTCATCATTAATACAAAAGGTCATAACAGTGATTACTTGAATCATCAGAATAGTTGTCAATTGGGAGTAATGATGTGTTGATATATAGCTCTCATTACTGTTTACAATTGTTGTCACAACTAACATAGCAAATACATAATGGGTTGCACACTATGATCAATTGGATTAGGCTCGTTGGAATTTACATTTGATATAGGTGCTCCAATTGGATTGGGCCAACTAATATTCGATTGGTCAAACCGATATGGTTGAACCAGTCTGTTGAACCGAAAAATTGGTCTAAGAACCGGTTTGATAAAGTCAAAATCGGACATGTGCTAGGCATGTGAGGGGTTGTGTGTAATGGGAGATGTGGGAGGCTTTTGAGGGGGAAATGGAAGTAGTGGGTGAATGGATATTTACCCCACCATTTCATTTTCTCTCATTAATTCAATAATTGAATTAATTCATTGCTCTCCCAATACTAGGCTGCCGAAATTCTTAGAGAAAAACATCCCCAAAACACAACTCTAAGATCATCAAAACTTAAAATAAAATTTTTATTTTTCGTTCTTCATTTTTTCCGGTTTTATACTTAAACCTATACACCGAAATTTCTGAAAATTGTCTTCAACCTATACATAAGAATGCACATTATATCTCTTGATGCATGGTCTTCATTTATCTATGTTTAACATGATGTACTTCCTTTGTATCATCCTTGAAATTGTTGCATCATTAAGAGATGTTATTAATAGAAGTGTACTAACCATATAGGTTGTAAAAAGCCCCCATCTTTAACCCTCTAGGACCCAAACAAATATGGGTACCAAAAGTGTCTTCTTATGTAGGAAACAAATGCAAAGAGAAGAGGAATGGATACTTGAAGATAAGATCATCCACATTCTCCAATCAGATGAAGAAGACACTTCCTCCTTGAAGAAAATGAGCAAAGACACAATTTCAAAGAAGAGCTCAACTTCAAGGAGATGATATGAAGACTAGCCACACTATCAAGAAGATGCAAATAAGATATTAAAAGTGGCTAGGTGTAGTGTAAGAAAAAAAATGGGGATGATGAGCAAAAATGAAAAAAAAAATGGAATGAGCAAGGTCAAAAGAGACATTTCAATGGAAGATAAGTCTACAATGCCAAGTGAAGTTCCATACATCAATTCCAAGAAGCAATACTTCATGATGAGAGAAGAAGAATGGAGTTACCCCCAAAGACATTCTCAAGAGCTTCAAAGATGATAACTCAACGAGGAAAGTCAAGTAAGAGAAAAAGAAGCCAAAAGTTCAAAGAATCATCAAAAGAAGAAAAATTGCTAGCTATAACCCCCCTCTCTTAGTTTTAGCTTATTATTCTTGATGATTATCTATGCTTTATCTTGCTTTAATTTATGTTGCCATACCTCTTGTGCTTACTTTCTTATCTTATGAGATTGGCCATAACTTGTTTTGATATGCCTATGTGTTTCAATTTCTTGATTTCTATAAAGGCATTTTCAAAATGACCACCTTAGTTATGTTTAAAAGGTTTTAAAGATTTCAAAGAATCTAAGGTGTGTCTTTCTTTTACAAGGTTTATCCCTCTTTAAAGAAATTTGATCTTAAAAGTTTTCATCCTTTTATAGTTGCTTAAAGTGTTTTGGAAAACCTTACTTTGAAGGATATGTGGAAATCTTGTGCTTTCTAAGCTTTATCTTGACTAGATGCCTCTAT
Organism: Vinca minor; assembly: GCA_026122235.1. Lineage (NCBI taxonomy): Eukaryota > Viridiplantae > Streptophyta > Magnoliopsida > Gentianales > Apocynaceae > Vinca > Vinca minor. The sequence goes on from JAOCZM010000253.1 coordinate 875,368, forward strand.
GCTATGTTTTAATTTTTTATGCTTATGAATGCAAACAACCTTTCTTTGGATTATACCTTATGGCATGTGGTTGATTTGTTCATTTTAAGTATGGTGTGCCTTTTTTAGCCACCTTTGTTGAGAGTTATGACTTTCTTTTAGCTATTTTTTGGTATTTTCTTGATGCTTATCATACTCTCTTGTTGAAGTTGTTTCTAGGCAATTATATGAGGCAACAACTTTTTTTTTTATTTACTTTATATTGTTTTAAAACTATTTGGTCATTTTCAAAAGGGCCTAAAAATGTGAGAGGTAAGGGATTCTTTAAAAGATGGGGAATAGAATGATTTTTCAAAACATCTACATGCCTAGATCATTTGCATCATTATCTCATGCTTTGATTTTTTGTGCTTAATTGCCTTATCCTTTTGATTTTTTACTCCCATTTGCATCAATGTTTTGTCATCATAAAAAATGGGGAGATTGTAAGCTCTAATGGCTAATGTGATCAATATTGTTTTGATGATAACAAAACATTGAGTAGTTCTAATGTTTGTGTGATTTTGTGTTTCAATGATAGGACATTATACACTCACACTTCTATTGTAAGATAGCTTCTTGTGGATATCAAATACCATTCTACAACAAGAAGAAGCTACATTTTGCAAGTCTCTATGACACAAGCTGAAAGATCATTCACAATGCTATTGGAAGATATTGCAAAATCAAAGGAAGATCAACAAGTGTTGAAGTCCAAGATACTAAAACCTGAGAAGACTACAAAAGACTTCATCACAAGAAGAGGTTGATCAAAGGTCTCAAGTTCAAGCTCAAAAGAAGATTAGTCAAGAAGCATATAGGTATATATTTTGTGACTAATCTTATTTGTTGAATGATAGTTTATAGTATGATGAAGCTCATACTCCTGCATGTTTTCAAAATCATCTTTCTTACTTTGAATTAATCTTTCAAAGGTTTTGTAAAACATCTTTTAAGTGTTGGTTAATGTCCAAGATCTTTAAAATATTTTAAATATCTTTCAACAACACTTAGGCATGAGTTTGAGAACATTAGAAAGTTGACCAAGTGGAAAAACCACTTATGGATTGAAGTCCGGTCGACCGGGTCTTAGACCTCGGGAGACCTGATGAAGTCTGGTCGACCGACATGTGTTGTCTGGTCGACCAAAGTGTCTTTTGTACTTTGTCTCTTTTGAATGTTCCAAGACTCCAACGGCTATAAAATTTCGTAAGACCATGTTATAGGCCAGTCGACTAAACTTTGATTTGGAAGATCGGACCACCCTTTGTGGTCGACCGAGATGAGAACAGAAGCCTTTGAACTTTACTTCGAAAGAACTTCGGACGACCTACTGCCTAATCCGATCGACCGTAGTTGTCTTGTCAAGGAAAAAAATAGTCGTTGTAACTCGATTTGCTTGAGAGTATTTTACTATTTAAATAGCCTTTAAGGTTGATTTTTATTCTTTGCTCAAGACAATAGAGGGGCCTTAGTATATATATTTTAGACAAGCAAATCAAACACTTTCATGAGCTTAATTCTTCAAATCATTCATTAAAATATTTCTATTTCAGAAAAAACTTCATCTACTTATTCTTTCATTCTTAAATATGAATTAGAGCTTTCATTGTAATATTCAATCCTTAGAGGGATTTCTTTTTTCTTGAGTTTAAATGTAAAATCTCATGTGTTGAGATTATCTTTCTTTGTAATGGGTTTAGTGGCAATGCTTTTTTTAATATGCTTTTATTATTAAAATCGGAGGCAAGATGAGCCTCTCCAAACAATTACAAAAATCTGGGAATATGCCCCCCAAAACAAAAGGAGCTGAAAGTAATAAAAGATACATTAATTTTAGTTGAGAGGCTTGTTTGTGAGAGTGGGGTTTTTGTGCCTTCAATGTGTTGGAGTGGATCTTTCTTGTAATCATAGAAACTAGAGTAAGTGGTGAAACCGAAATAGAAGTACGGTTGATGTGTTAGTAAAACCTCCTCACTTAGTAGACTAGGTTAGAGAAAGAGTTCCCATGGGTAAAGGGTTGCAAGTGTGCATAAAAGAACCATTAGTTGGCCTTTCCATTGGAAGGTTACATGAGTGTGTAAAAGACTATTTGTTGGGTTGTCCTTCCTTGTAAAGCTCTCTCAAGACAAGCTAGTGAAAATTGCCAACATCCTTGGGTGTGTCCCAAGATAGTGGATGTAAATCTTTGTGATCGAACAACTCTACATCATTGTGTTTGATCTTCTAACTCTATCTCTTTACTTTGAAGTTCTTACATTATAATTGTGTTTATATTCACATGAACTTGATTGTATGAGTTTTAATTGTTTTATATTGAGTTAGAAGTATTGCGTGCTATATCTTCCCTTGGCTTGGGCATAGGATTTGCACTTGGTGATCTTACAAGTTTTACATATCTTGTTTAAATGCTAATCCACATGACTTGTATGTTTGTTCTTACAAGCTTTGCATATAAGAATCTTGACCTAGACCATCCTTGATGATGTACATTATCTTGTATTCATATGTGTTGCATATACACACATAAGTTATCTAAGTGTCTATCCTTTAAATCACATTTATATGCTTAATGAACATATTTGCTGTTAAGGTGATCAATTATGAAATGAATTTGGTAGAAAGGTTAAAAAGTTTGAGAATCTTATTCACCCTCTCTAATGTTCTCCCCTTCGAGTATTGAAAATGCCCTTCGGGTATTTCACTTTTCTCTCTCTCGGTACTTAGTTTTTTTTTTTTTTATTTCAAACAGTTCCAACTAGCTAATTCTATTAATCTCATTGAACTTGAAAACAATCCATACATTAGAGCGTGGATCTAAAAAGAAAACAATCTTCAAGAAACTTATTAGAAAATAATAAATCAAAGGAGAAAGAGAGGGAAGACCTAAAGATGATGAAATTTATACCGTATAGAGAACTTGAGAAGTGGGTTATTGGTGTCATCAAGGCCAAATTTCAACAGATGTTTTTTTGAATTAATAGAATTTAAACTTCACTATTCCATGGAGAAGAGTTGTGGTTTTATTGGAGAAGATGAAGAAAATGAGAGAGGAAGAGATGATTACCAATGTCGGTGGCGGTTGTCAAGAATCAAACTTTGTATCACAATTACCAAAAGCTAATCAAAGCCAAAGATTCTCTACTCACATCAAAATCTCTATCAATTTGATGTCTTGAATTTTTATCTCATAAAATATGCATTTTAAGAAGAAGAAATTACCTAAATTTAATTTTTAAGAAGATGAAAGTCATATCAGCGGGATAGGGGTAGCGGGAGGGGGCTACGGGGTGAGAGTAGAGGAAGAGGTTCTTCTATGCTTGGGGTCACAAGTTATTTTGTAGTTTACCTATTTTATACAGAAAAAATAACAGACTAGTTCCGAAAGGATAAAATAGTCCAATTAAAATTACTTTGGGGTAAAAAATGGCTAAAGAACTCGGGAAAAAGATCCCAATTTTTGAAACGTTGGGGACCAATCTTTTCAATTAGGCAAATCATTATTATGCCCTTTAAAAACACAAAAGTAAGGAAGGAAAGTGCTGTGGTGCCGAATGGAAAAATATTCGGCACCTAAAGAATGGAGGTAAGCGAATGAAAATTTGACATGTGGAATAAAAGTGACTCGCAATAAATGAGGTTTCAGTGTTTTTTTTTAAAAAAAATATTAAATAAATAAATTGGACGAATAAGAACTTGCCCACGTCATCCAAATCAATTGACCTGATACTCGTCAAACAGGTCAACACACTTTTGTTTACCAATTTTTTTTAGTATTAGTAATTTTTGTATTTTTAATGGTAAAATTATGACAAAATTTGGTAAATTTGAATAGATAAATAGTAAATGTTGAATTTTACTAGTTTATTTTATAATCTTACCATTTTTTCTTTGAAAGTTACTATTTTTATCATGAATATTCATATTATATAAAATAGTAAATTTAGACACAACAATGGTGAATTTAAGGACAAAAATAGTAATGTATTTTATAAAAATGGTAAATGTGGTGAAAATAAAACTTACTATTTTAAAATATATATATATCAAATTAAATTATAATTTTACCATTTTTATGTCATTTGTAACCAATTGATAAAATGGTAAGTTTAGTGACAAATTCGGTAATTTTATTTACATTGTTTGTAACCTTTGTTAAATAAATTAGAAACTTATGTAAAGAATAAAAATCAATATATAAATATTCAAATTCAAACAAATCTTACCATTTTAATTTGAATTTTAATATTCTGTAAATTGGTAAAATTTACAAATAATTTGGTAGTTTTTAAAATAAAATTATGAATTTTATGAATTAGTGGAGTTATTTTATTTTTAAAGTATTATTGTTACAAGATTATTTTTAATATTCATAAATCAAGAATATGAGTTACAAGATTATTTTCTTTTTATAAGAATAAGAATACTTTTTTTAACGATAATGAGAAAAAATATTATTTAATATTCCTAAATTAATATAAATAAAAAAAAGAATTAGCTTTAAAAGAGAAAAAGAAGAACTCGCTAAAAAAAAGTTAATCGAGATTAATTCATTGTATAAAATAAATATCCATAGTAAAACTTATGTGTATTTTATATGATAAAGATTCATATTTGTAATAATTATTGAAAATAGACTTTGAATCTTATATGATTTAATCTAGTATTTTAATTGGAATTATTATATGTGAAATATTATTGAACTATGGAAAATTAATAGGTTTGGACTAATTACATTGTTCCACTTGTTAAAAAAAACAAAATTAAAAAATCCGAAGATCTACTCCTTTCACATCATCCTTCTCTGCGGTTTTATTTTTTTATCTTCTCCAAAATACTTATGATAGTTTAATTTAAAATTAAAAGATGAAGTTGTATATACTATTCGCATCATATGACTAAATTGGTGTTCTTTTTTTTCTTCTCCAAAATGATTATGATATTTCTATTGGAAAATGCTTTTGGAGTAAAAAAATATGTCTAAAATGAATAAGAACTCAGTTTGACCTTTTAAAAAGACAAGTCTACTATTTTATATATTTCACGGATTTTGTCACATATATATATATATATATATATATATATATATATATTATATTTGACCTACTATACTTACTCTATCTAGATACATAGCTGCACTAAATTTTCTGACATATTTTTACCAACTAATAAAAACTTCCTGACATCCTTTTATCAAGTAGTACTAAATTTGCTGCCATTTTTTTCCGAATCTCTTTCCAAACTCCTAACACTTTACATTCCAAGATTGAAAAACCTCATTTTCAAACACACAACAATAATTTTACATTAATAAATGAAGTTTTCTGAATTCTCAGTGGCAAGTCAGAAAGCATCCAGGAATAAAATTCGTTTTGAAACTAAATCCTACTATGGTGCAAAATCACAGTAGTATAACATCATTCATTTAACAAGACTCTATCCATTAACAAACTAGATGAAAAAATGTACCTAAGAAATTGTATATTTCTTTGTTTGGCTAGAATACAAGTTATAGGAATGATATTTGTTCAATTCTCTTATACGGCATTTTCAATTATTTTTTTCTTTTTTATTAGGCAAATTAATAACATGCTTAATATTTTAATTTTGCTAAATAATAAAAGGTTTAATATACTCATAAGTAATTTATAATACTTTGGATTAAATATTTTTCAATACTATATATTTTAATTATAAGATAACCAACAAACACCCAAAAATTAGTGCATGTTACCAAATAATGTTTAATATTGAGGATCGTTGTTTCTGTTGCATATATTCATTTTATAACATGTGTTTTATTAGTCTATGTGTTATATTATTGTGTCTTATGACAAACACAAGTTCTAATTTTATAATAACAAGTAATCTAATCATTGTTATAATATTTAGTGTTAATTATTTTATACCACATAATGTTTAGACTAAATGTTATAATAAATAGTGTTCTAACAATAACTAAATTTTATTTTTCTACAAAATAAAAAATTTGAGGTAATTTTATAAATTTAAAAAATATATCTCGTAAGAAATGGTTCAATTTATAAATGATAAATTTGTTTAAATAATTTAAATTGAGATCAACATAATATTTTGCAATGAGACATATTTTGTATACTTCATGGTAAAGAAACCGACACAATATAAAACCGAAAGTTACTTATAAAAAAAATGTTAGTGAAAGTACATTATCCGATGGCAAAAATTAGTGATATGATATGACAGATGTGTTATGCAAAAAACGTATAAAAGCTTTCAGACACTCAAAGTCAAATCCTCGGTAGGAGAGAAGGAAGACACATTAGATGAAGAGAAATGTTACTACATTTACTCCACAACATCGTGTATCGTTTTCTCCGTAATTTTTAATTCTATTCGTCCCGAATAATGTTACATACTATAATGTAATCAAAACTGTTAACTAAATTCCTTCTGGCTTAGTGGTGAGATGTGGTGAGTTTCAATATTTTAGAGGTCACATGCTGAACAATGTTACATTCTATAATGTAATAAAATATGTTAACTAAATTCCTTCTTGCTTAGTGGTGAGAAGAGGTGAGTTTCAATATTTTTTGAGGTCACGTGTTCAAATCCCATTATCTCCAAAACAAATAATGTTTTTTTGAAACATGTTTTTAAAGACATTTTTAATTTGGAAATTTATTTTCAAAGCATAATCTATGCTAATTATAGCCATGATGTAAAACTTGCATTTAACGAATATTCTATCAAAATAATATCAATGTAAGTTAGTGTTTTTTATAATGGATATTCTTCAATCTCTATAAGTTAACCTTACACAAACAATGTTATTCAAAAGTTTTATTAATCGATCACTTATTACGATTATAAAAAATATAACATAAGCTTTGTTTGGTACAAGTTATATAACGTCAATTACTTATTTATCTTTAATGGATATTCTATCAAAATACCATCAATGTTAGTTAATTATAATCATCTTCCCTACATGTAACTCTAACATTACACAAGAAATGTTGTAAAAGTTACATTACTCGGGATGGAGATGGAGGCGCAGTCGACAGAGATTTAAGGGTGGTTGTCGTCTGGAGAAGGAGAGAGGCGACTAGAGGGCGAGCAGTGAGGTTGTTGGTGGGGGGAGCTGCGTCGGGATTAAGGACGGAGGAAGGAGGAGTGTGAAAATGATAGATTAGGGAGTAAGAATTGGGGGAAATATCTAGAGGGGCTAAAAGAGAAAATTAAAATTAATAAGTAAACCCCTAAACATGATTTATATTGCAAACAAGTCCTACTTTGCACACTTAGCATTTTTAAATATTTAGTTGGACATAAAAATAAAGGACACATTCATCTGGGACGAGTAGAAGAAAATATATCGGGTATAACTCAAATCGGAAGTCACGAACTAATTTTTAAAAATTATGTTTTAGTCTATGTAATCTTATATTTTGCTTTTATGACCCACTAATGTTTATTAATTCCCCTTGTTCCATCGCAATTTTTGCATCAACTTTCAATGTCACCGGAAATTTTCATCGCAATTTTTTATTATTTAGGGCGAAACTTGTTGCGTCGAACGAAGCCCGTTGCAATTTTTTTTTAGTGTTTTATGCTTTTATCTTTTAAAGTTAATTCTTTTTTTTCTTCATATTCTTGATTTATGAATATTAAAAATAATCTTATAACAATAATACTTTAAAAAAAAAAAATAACTCCACTAATTCATAAAATTCATAATTTTATTTTAAAAACTACCAAATTATTTGTAAATTTTACCAATTTACAGAATATTAAAATTAAAATTAAAATGGTAAGATTTGTTTGAATTTGAATATTTATATATTGATTTTTATTCTTTACATAAGTTTCTAATTTATTTAACAAAGGTTACAAACAATGTAAATAAAATTACCAAATTTGTCACTAAACTTACCATTTTATCAATTGGTTACAAATGACATAAAAAATGGTAAAATTATAATTTAATTTGATATATTTTATTTTAAAATAGTAAGTTTTATTTTCAGCACATTTACCATTTTTATAAAATACATTACTATTTTTGTCCTTAAATTCACCATTGTTGTGTCTAAATTTACTATTTTATATAATATGAATATTCATGATAAAAATAGTAACTTTCAAAGAAAAAATGGTAAGATTATAAAATAAACTAGTAAAATTCAACATTTACTATTTATCTATTCAAATTTACTAAATTTTGTCATAATTTTACCATTAAAAATACAAAAATTACTAATACTAAAAAAAATTGGTAAACAAATGTGTGTTGACCTGTTTGACAGGTAACCGGTTAATTGACTGGATGACGTGGCAAGTTCTTATTCGTCCATTTTATTTATTTAATATATATTTTTTTAAAAAACCTGAAAACTTGCTATTGCAGGTCACTTTATTCCACATGTCAAATTTTCATTCGCTTACCTCCATTCTTTAGGTGCCGAATATTTTTCCATTCGGCACCACAGCACATCCCAGTAAGGAATTAGAAAAAAGTAGAAGGGACCTGAATTTCTTTTACATCACAAATACTTCTCAACTCCCAAAATTGGATGAGTTGATTTGCTTATGTGAAGTGGACCTCTCCTCCTCCACATTTACTCCCCATCCTCCACCTCCACTTTCTTTCCTACCAAATAAAGTTTGTATTTGGATTTTTTTTATTTGAGAAATTATGTTTCAGGAATTGAAAAAAAGAATCGTTTATGAGAGATATATGACGTTCAAACTGAGAATTTTGTTTTGAAGAATGTGAGAAAATTGTGCACAAATGCATCCTATTTGACGTTTAAGTTTAGAAAGAGGATGTAAGCCCTAAGGGCGAACAAACTCAGTTTTTGATATTGGACAAACTTTTGATGTTGTGTCTAATGATCTTAATCTTTGTGATAGAATATCGGAACTCATTATGGAAGCTCTAAGTACTTCAATCAAGCCATTGGTATCAAGATTCAAAGTTATGCAAGGCTCATTTATCAAGATTGAAGATTGAAGACTTAGGTTTGGTTAGTTTAGCTTTGTCGTCATAAGTCGTTATCTTATAAAGCTCTAACCAAAGCTCTCACGAACATAAGCTCTACACTCTATCATAAACACGTTTTCAAAAGGCTAAGTTTCAAAACGTTCCTTACATGAGTTCATATCTCAAAAGCCTTTGTTTTCAAAGTCTAAGTACTTTAAAATGGGTTTCCAAATGTTCTTACTTGTTACCTTTTGGGAAAACCTTTTAGACTTAAATAGATTTCAATACAAGGGCCAAATCAACATCTCTCAATGCTCAGAAGGTCGGATCAACCGAAGAGAAACTGAGAGTTAAACTGATTGAGTTCGGATCGACCTATGTTAAGTTCGGTCGACCTAAGTAAGGTCGGATCATAGGTTCGATTGACCTAAGTAAGGTCGGATCATAGGTTCGGTCGACCTAAGTAAGGTCGGATCATATGTCGGATCAACCTAACAGCACTATTTCTAGCCATTATATGACCGTTGGAGACTCGATTTTCTGCATATTTTGAAATGTATAAATACTCCAAAGCTAGAGAATCACTCTAGGACTTGCACATACAATATAGATTGATTTCTTATCAAGTCTAAACACTTACAAAGCAAATGCTCTTCATTTCTATGATCTAAATCATTCAAGAGTGTTCTTTCAAAAGCAAGACAAAGAGTGTGCTTCATATGTTCTAAAGAGCTAAACTTCTTGTACTTCAAAGGTATATATTTCTCACTTAGAAGAGTGAATTATCTTTCTCTTTAAACATTCTTATTCCCTTTCTAAGTGATTGGGTTATTGTTGTAAAAAGTCCTACTTTGTGTGGGCAAATTGTTAAGTCCTACTTTGTGTGGGCAACCTCTTAGTGAGTTTTTCTTGTGTGGTTGTGTTGTAAAACTCTTAGTGAGTTAGCCACAAGTGTAAACATTCTTCTTAGTGAAGTTGTTTAAAATCCTTGGGTGCGGCTCAAGGTAGTGGATGTAGATTCTGAGTGAGTCGAACCACTATAAATCCTTTGTCTTGTTGTTGGGTTTTGCATTGCTTTTATTCATCTTGCTCAAACTTACACTAGCATTGCAAAGAATTAAAAAAGTTTCCAAGATAGATTAAAACCCAATTCACCCCCCCTCTTGTGTTTTACATACCAAAAAATAGTGTATTAATCTTGCTAAAATGGTTTATTAATCTTGGTGTATTAATCGTGTTTTTTATCCTTTCCGGCATGTTTTGAGGGGGAGCTTTTTATATATCTTATGTCTCAAAACATATTTAAATGGAAGGAAGGAGGAAAGGAGGTTGGTTGGGAAATAGGGCTCTTCTAAGAGTCCCTAGATTATATGGCAAAAAGAAGTTATCATGACTAAGTGCTTTTGTCTTCATTGGTTTTATCTTTTAAAGCACTAGTCATTGCTCTTAATTGATCTTTAACTTTTTGCCATGCTTCCTTGTTCTTAATTTTGTCCATATTCTATCTTATTACATAAAAGTTTGTCATAATCAAAAAGGGGGAGATTATAAGCCCTAAGGGCGAACAAACTCAGTTTTTGATATTGGACAAACTTTTGATGTTGTGTCTAATGATCTTAATCTTTGTGATAGAATATCGGAACTCATTATGGAAGCTCTAAGTACTTCAATCAAGCCATTGGTATCAAGATTCAAAGTTATGCAAGGCTCATTTATCAAGATTGAAGATTGAAGACTTAGGTTTGGTTAGTTTAGCTTTGTCGTCATAAGTCGTTATCTTATAAAGCTCTAACCAAAGCTCTCATGAACATAAGCTCTACACTCTAGTCTTGCATGCATCATAAACACGTTTTCAAAAGGCTAAGTTTCAAAACGTTCCTTACATGAGTTCATATCTCAAAAGCCTTTGTTTTCAAAGTCTAAGTACTTTAAAATGGTTTTCCAAATGTTCTTACTTGTTACCTTTTGGGAAAACTTTTTAGACTTCAAAAGATTTTAAAACGTGTGAAAAATCAACATCTCTCAGGCTCAAAAAAGTTCGGTCAACCGAGCTCAAGCTCGGATCAACCGAAGAGAAACTGAGAGTTGAACCCTTTAGAAAAAGGGGAGTTCGGTCGACCTAGGCTGTGTTCGGTCATCCGAGGGGTCATCCGAGGTATCATCCGAGGTGTTTTTCGGTCAACCGAACTCTGCGAAAAACTAGCCGTTTTTTTACCGTTAAAGAGTCGTTTTTCAGCCTATTTTGAAATGTATATATACTCTTAAGCTAGAGAATGACTCCAAGACTTTGAGAGACAAAAAACATTCATATCTTATCAAGTCTAAAGATTTTCAAAGAAAAATACTCTTCATCTCTATGATCTAAATCATTCAAGAGTATTCTTTCAAAAGCAAGACAAAGAGTGTGCTTCATTTGTTCAAGAGCTGAATTTCTTGTACTTAGAAGGTATCTATCTTTCACTTAGAATAGTGAACAACTTTGTACTTAACCTATCTCATTCCCTTTCTTAGTGATAGGGTTATTTGTTTAAGTCCTACTTAGTGTGGGCAAGTTGTAAAAGTCCTACTTTGTGTGGGCAAGCTCTTTGTGAGTTTTGAGTTGTGGTTGTGGTGTAAAACTCTTAGTGAGTTAGCCACAAGTGTAAACATTCTTCTTAGTGAAGTTGTTTAAAATCCTTGGGTGCGGCTCAAGGTAGTGGATGTAGATTCTGAGTGAGTCGAACCACTATAAATCCTTTGTCTTGTTATTGGGTTTTGCTTTGCTTTTAATCACCTTGCTCAAACTTACACTTGCATTGCAAAGTTTAGAAAAAGTTTACAAGATTAGTTAAAACCCAATTCACCCCCCCCTCTTGTGTTTTACAGAGGAAATATATTATTCTATTCATTTATCAATTTTATATAGTTGGATAAAAAATTTACAATTGAGATAATATCAACACTGTGCTAAAAGAAACGTATATCAACACAGATCACTAACCACTTGAATTCTTTCCACACTAATTGATAATTCTACCCTTATGGGATCGATGTTAAGCCAATAGGACTGCCATTTAGGAGTGTTCATTCAGTTTGGTTTGGTGAAAATAGGTTAAGTAATTTGGGTATTGTTCGGTTTTTTTATATTTTTTAAAAGTCAAACCAAATCGTTTAAAGCTCCAAACCGAATTTAATCAAACCAAAATGATTTCAATTTGGTTATGTAATTAATCATATTATACAAAATCTTCACTTTGGTCCCACTTCTTTTTTCGAAATCAATTTACTTTTAGATTGTCAAAAAACCAAATTCAATGCTCGAATAGGAAAACTGACAATATAAACCAATTAGCAAAGTTTGAAATGTTATTTTATAAAAACAAAAGGAGAAGTAAGAAACGAAATCCTCAATTTAACACTTTGCTAATATATATTTTCAGATAAAAACCTAGCCCCATTAAAAAAATTGTATATTAATAGAAATAAATAAACTAAATAAATATATTTTGACTTTTCGGGTTGGTTCGGTTTAAGATTCTTAAATTGAAGTTTGAAATAAAAATATATATCCAGTATTATTATCATATTAACCAAGCAACGAACCAAATACTGAATTTAAATTCGATTCGATTTTCAGTTATAACCGAATAATGAACACTAAGATAGCATTCAAAAAATTTATTTGTAAATTATAAAAATGGCCAACACTCGTTAAAGTGATTGACAATATAATGTGTCATCATGTTGCCAGATCGAAACTCCATCCCATGTGTAAATTACAAAAGTGACCTTCCACCACAACAGATCTCTAACCACTCCGTTCTGTAATCCACGTAGTGGCATATTTTCAACTGATTTCTGCTTCCATTTCCATTCAGCTATTTCTTCAATTTCCGAATCCCCCTTTCCCAGTTTGTTTTTTTTAATAAAAAGAGATGCTATTTTGAGCTCTTTTCTTCAAATCTTGGTAACAGAGGTGGTAAATTCCCTTTTATTCGATTCATTCATTTTAAAATATTGCGGTATCTGATGATAGACATCTTTCTGAATATTCAATTTCCTATGTTTTGAGTTTAGTCATTTTTGGATGATAACACTGGGAATGATTTTTCTTGAGAATAATTAGATGTTCCTTTTGGTTTTTGGATCCTCTAATCTACTGGGTTTTGATTGTAATGTGGTCTCAAGTCAAAAATTCATAAATGGATTCTTGTTGCTGATATTTTGCTAATCCAAGGGTAAATGTGGGTGTTGTATGAGTTAGAAAAAGTTATAAGAATTCAAATTTGAGTGACATTGTTGATCCTAACTGAGGTTGATATATATAATCTTTCTGGGTAAGTCTGAGGTTGATTTTTCTTGAGAAATTGTTGTTTTAGATTGGGGTTTATGATTCGATTAAGAACTGGACATTTTTAAGGGGTAATTCAAAATGCTATTGAGAATAGGAGTTTGGAACTGCTGGGGTGCTGCTGATTATGATTGAGATAGGATGAGTAGTATCAATAGAAGTATTTCATTTAAGCAAAGGGCCTCAGGTTCTTGCAGCCCAAGAATTAGTAGGAGAAATTTTGTTGCACGTTTATTTCGCTTACTCATCGTCGTAGGATCTGTTCTTACATTTTTCTTGGCTATTAGTATTGGATATCTATATGTTCTTCCCAACATTACAAAGTCATTCCATGATTCTAGTGTTCCTAACTCAAATACTTCTGGTAGTGCTTGCAATATGTTTGATGGGAATTGGGTAGTTGATGATAGGTACCCTTTGTACAATGCCTCTGAATGTCCTTTCGTTGAACAAGGTTTTAACTGCTTGGGAAATGGTCGGACCGACGAAGATTACCTTAAGTGGAGATGGAAGCCCAAGAATTGTGATATTCCAAGATTTAGTATCCAGAGTGTGCTGCAATGGTTCCAGAACAAAAGAATTGTTTTTGTTGGTGATTCAATGAGTAGAACTGAGTGGGAATCTTTGATATGCATGCTGATGACAGGAGTAGAAGAAAAGAAGAGTGTTTATGAAGTTAACGGAAACAAGATAACCAAACAGATTAGATATTTAGGTGTGAGGTTCAGTTCCTTTAATTTTACCATTGAATTCTTTCGATCAGTATTCCTTGTCCAACACAGCTGGGCTCCTAAACGTGGTCCAAAACGGGTCCGATCAACCCTTAAATTAGACGAGTTGGATGATATCAGTAGAGAGTTGGTTAATTCAGATGTTCTCATATTTAATTCTGGACAATGGTGGGTGCCAGGGAAGCTCTTTGGAACGTAAGTATTTTTATTCCCCATTTGAGCAATTTCTTTTGCTTTTACATGTTAACAATTGCAGTACTTAATTCTGTTTGACATTTTATTTCAAGCCTTCTTTTATTGCTTTTAAAAATAAAAAGTTCTACTAATGGACAAGAGTGAAGTGGGATTTTGCAACAGTTGGTAGATTCTATCTTTTTCTTTGTCTTGATATTCTCTTGCCTTCCTTTCTCTACATCCTACGTTCATGATCTGTTAATTTATTTGACAGATTTGCGCTAATTCTTTTTTAATAGTTCTCTCATAAATAGCATTTGGAAGCAAAGAAGGAAATCTGTTACATAGGTGTCCTTTATCTCGTCAGCTTTTTGTTGGATAGATTTGCATTTTTATGGAGCAGTCTGAAAAGTCAGTTAGATGATTCCCTAATTTAGGGATCAGGCATTTTAGGATGAAAGGTCATCATCTTTTGAGGAGTTGTTCCTATTGAATCTCAAATATTAAATTGGAAGAACTAGGTAAGCATGGCTTTGATGATGCTGTGGTTTATGGCTATAGTAGAACCAATTTTGGTCGGTAGTAGCAACTGAAAACGTGAGCTTAGTTATTATCATAAAAAGAGAGCAAAGAAACCTTGTTTACAGGCCTAGAGACTCAGATGATTGTTCGGTTAAATAGTTTCTGTACTGGCAAAAGTGTTGCTCCTTCATACTCTGCTCCCTCTCTTCTTTGATAGGTTCTTTGGCTTTTGGAATCTGCATCTTTTACTGTTAACTATTTCATGATAGTATATTTTATATTTAGGCATCAGAATTTCCTTTCAGGTTGTAAGACCATGCTTTTAATTTTTGTCTAGCAGTTGAACGACAGGAAGTTGGAGTATATCTTTTTTTCCCCTAAACTAGTGGCTTAATGTCCACTGGTAAAGAGCAAAGGGTGGAAGGATTCGCTACTTTAACTCAAACGTCAATCCTTCACTAGAATAGTCATTCGGGACAAAGGAAAGATTAGAGTTTGATTGAACAACGTTGCTGGAGGTCTACCATAGATGACACGGAGTTTTCGGTATTTCTTATCAAACATGGTAGTGATAGGTTAGTTGAAATTGGAGACCGTAGATGTCGTGAAGTTTACCAGGGCAAGATAATAATACATCAATGGCCTAGCATGTTCTTCTCTTTCATAAGAAGAAAGGGGTGTGTGCCTGTTGGATCCTCAAAAAAAAATTCCTAATATGATTTTATAGATGTTTGGCGTTTATTGAGACATTAAAAATGGGAGAAGAATTGGGAAAGAGAATAAATGGAAATTGGGATTTGGGAGGATTCAATCATGCAGGGAGAGATATGGTACACAGAAGGAATATAGAAGTGGATGGCCAATTTTAAAGAGGTCAAGTCCATCCTGAAAGACCTATTTTAGGGGGGGAAATAAAAATAAAAATAAATTAATCTCTCATGGACTTTGATACAATAAACCTTCTCAATGGACATTCATGGCTATCGGTTTCAATTTGAATCAACAGCAGAGGAGGAGGTTACTTTCATCCATGATTATCAATTCTCATTCTTAATCTGTGAAAATACAAGCCAACATGGTGGACATTTTGAACAAACTTATCTCAATCATTAATTACGTTGTGCCATTTCTCTAATATGGTTCTTATATTTTTTGCTGGGAACATTGTACTTCTAGCTTCACTTAACCCACTTACTTTCTCACTTTCTAAAGCTGATGCTTTATTTAAGCATCTTAAAATGTGAGCCAGTTAGGCTAGTTCAGGGACTACATCTGCAAAGTATATAATAGACTACGTATATTTTCGGGATTTTGATTCGTATTTTTCTTGTGCGTTTTATTGGTTCTTGATTGATGAATTCTTTTATTGTCTGAATTGTTAATTTAAAACTGTGTGCTTGGTTGTGGTCTGTCTCTTCCCTGCTATGTTACTCGGGTACGGGCGTCGGGTATGTATTTAGGTGTAAGATATTTAAACATCTAAAATAAAGGATACGGGGACACGTCCCCAAATTCGGACACGAGTACGGGGATACGGCAATAAATTCCAACCATCTCCCATTATTCTCTCCCGATGTGCTAATTAATAGTTTAAAAAATCCAGTTTTCTCCCATTATTCTCTCCCCCCATCATCTCTTCTCTCTCCCTAATACTAATTTCTTCTCTTCCTTCTCCTAACAAATTTGCACTCGGTACAGATTCAAATCACCATCCAATTTCATCCCTTGTTCGACTTCTTTATTCCTCTCTATTCCATCTTCCCTTCACTTATTGCTTAAATTTTGTTCAAGCTCCTTCATCCGCCCAAACTCCAATCTCTGATCGTCGTACCTTCGATTTCACAGCGACGACAGCAATGGGTGTATCAGTGGCTGCGATGAGCTTTCGAGAGTTGGCCAAAGTACCCATTCGCAGTTGACCATGTCAGGTACGTATTTCATACCCCGGTACGGCATGGCTAAACGGAGAGTTCGAGTAACATAGCTTCCCTCTGATTATTTTTAATTTGCAATCTGATGCTTGAGGTAATCTCTAAGCCTGTGAAGTTAGAAGTTTCCTTATTTGTACTTTCTATTTCATGCGTCTTATAGGTCATTCATTATCTTCAAATATATATGCAGTTTGTTTATGTAGGATACTAGGAATCCGACGACTTGGTAATAACTAAAGTAATTTAAATTAATAAAAATTACTCAAGAAAAAACATTGAGAATCAATGATCTGGAAGCTTTTGAATTTTTAGAATATTTGGCTCCAGAAAAATCGGACAAAAAACGGCTTTGATTTGGATTCAAATCATGAGATGTATTCTTATTCTAATAGATTTAAGAACAAGACTAAAAAAAGATAGTCTTAATTATGTAACGGAGCACTGATAAATCATCTCCAACATATTGGCCATGGCTGGATTTTGAGAGAATCAAGGTAAGACGAAAGTAAGTTTGAAGTTTTCTCTTATAGATGGAAGGAAAAAAAATTAGAAAGATAGCTTTATTATTTATGTGAACCCTAACTGATCATTTCCATCTTATCAGTATGGACTTTAAGGAAATCAACGTAACAGAAAATACATAAAAATCAGGAGCTTTAAGACCTAGATTTTAAGAACCTTTTTTCCTTCTTTTTTTGGGCTATTGTACAGATCCGTAATATTTTAGTGTTCTTGCTCTAATAGAACTAAGAACATAAATATGAGCGAAGTAAACAGGACGTCAAATTATTATTATTGTTATTATTATTATTATTATTATTATTATTATTATTATTATTATTATGTCTACCAATAAGGTTGACTAGCATTTCCAATGTTGAAATTGATTTCAAATCTTACCTCAACTCCGGACACCGCCATCCCATATGGATGGTGAAGCAAATCTAAATTATTCTTATTCTTCTTGTTATTGTTACTTTACACAAATATTATTCTTGTAATTTTCATACATTTTAGAAAAGGTGGTTAAGCTATTGTTCCCTTCTGCATTTTGCCAATTTCTCTGTCTCCAACGCATGAATGTCAAGTGGAAGTTCTAAATCCTTCTTGATGACAGGGGATGTTACTTCCAGGTTGGTAATTCATTGAAACTTGGCATGCCAATTGCCACTGCCTTCAGAAAAGCGTTGGATACCTGGTCATCTTGGGTTGATACCACGATTAACCCGAACAGAACACGCGTCTTTTTCCGGACGTTTGAACCGTCTCACTGGAGGTATATCTAATACTCTTTGTATCAGCCATGTTATATTAGTAAAGATAATAATTCTTGAGGACTATTTGAATTCAATATTGCTATTTCTTTTTTCCGTTTCGCGTTGAATATGATAGACTCTACTGGGTTGTTGTGAAATTCAATATCATTTTAGTGGCCCTTTTCCATTTTAACTAAAATTTCAGGACTAAGTTCAAAATTTCTCTTCGTCTGACTTAGTCAGTTCTGTTAGTTATTGTTTATTTATGGCATCGCATCTACTATTTCGTTCAAAAACTTCGTTATTGATAGAGTTCAATCTATGTCAAGGAAACCATTCCCTTGCCACATAATCTGTTAGCTTCTAAATCTTTGTCCTTCTATGTCTATCTCTTACTTCCCTCCCTTAAGCCACCTGGAGTTCATTCATTGTTTCAAGACGACTAATTACAGCATTTTTGACTTTTTTTTTCCTCAATCAGTAATCAAACTCTGCGCTTATGCAATGTGACAAGCAAACCTCTTCCAGAAACTCAGGGAAAGGACTCTAGCCCATTTTCAGAGACTGTATTTGAGGTAGTAAAGAATATGAAAGTTCCGGTAACTGTTCTACACATAACCCCGATGTCAGCATTTCGGAGTGATGCCCACGTTGGTATCTGGAGTGCTGGTTTACCGGTATCCGACTGCAGCCACTGGTGTCTACCTGGAGTACCCGATATGTGGAATGAAATACTCCTCTCTTATCTGTTATCTAGCTCCAAAGGTAATACAGCTCTCGAGGAAAACAAGTAGGTTTTACTTATCCTCCTATGTCACGGTATTTGACAAGCTAACATAGATCATCCATTGGCTATGTCAGTTGGGCGGATCCAAAAATCAGACATAATCCACAGTTTATTTCATAGCTTTACTAACTACACATAGATACACGTGAAGAAATGAAAGATAAGAGTAATTAATAAGTAATTAGGAAACAATCCTTCTCTCTCTTGGCGTTTCTCCTTGGTCCTTGATGAAGCTTAGAAACTTTCTGTTTAATGTGTTGTTCTGCAATGAACCCCTGCTTATTTCTTGTTAAACTGAAAATCTTCTGATGGAGGTGAAAAACATTTTTTTGCGACTATTGCGGAAAATACTAAACAGATATGTACAATACTCACAGAAAAGGCTCTTGTAACTTGAATCAAGTATGTTCCGTTCATTTCTCATTCTTTTGTATAGAAAGCAATTCATATAATTGATTCTTTGCTTCTTTTATTTCATTAATTGATCAAGTTTCTATTACTTATGTTGCAATCAATGTCATGAATGGAACTATTTTATGAACTGTAAAGAATCTCATTACCATAATCACAAATCTGATTTAGATCTCCTTGAAGAGATATGGGGGAAAAAACGGTTTCTCGTATGGGAAAATTTTCAAGCAACAAGTTCCCCCCAGAAGTGCTGGAGTTGGGGGGTAAGAGTTGTATGTTATTGGGGACATTTAACGTTTTTTTTTTTTTTTTTTTTAACTGTCACATACTTCAGATCTAAGTTTATAGGGTGAATACCATTTTGGTCCTTAAATTCGGTTGTCTCAAAAGAATCCTTCAAAGTGTTATAGTTGTCTCAAAATGGTCCCAGACTAGCATTCTATGTGACGACTAACTAACGGTCAATGAATTTTTTGAGGCAAAAATGAAAATACCAAACTTTGTTTGGCTAAGATGAAATAAGAAAAAGAAAATCATCTTTCCTCCCAAAACCTCTTGAAGCTTGAAAGTCTTAAAAATGGCTTCTTGCATAGATTTCAAGAACAAATGCAATCCAAATAATTTCTGATTTTATTTTTATTTTTTAAACAAAAATCCACACAAGAAAGAAGACTTACCATTTAATCATGGAATCCCAAACGAATTGTAAAAGCATTAAGATTTCCTTGAATCCTCAATGCACAAACAAAACCCAAAACAAGTGATTAAAATAATTTGAAAAGATCCAATTTTCTCCATAACTGATTTTCATAAACATCACATGCCAAGCAATTAACTAGCGGTTAGCTCATCATAAGCAAATGCAATCAAATTGGGGGCAGAAAAAGGAACCTACCTATTAAAGTAAAAATGAGCAAAAAAAAAATAAGCATAGTTGACCTTGGGCTCTTCTTTAATGGCGTAAATGAGATCAGCCAAAAGATCGAAACAGAGAAGATGGTCAGGAGATTTGTGGGTTGTTGATGCAACTATAGTTTCCAAACAAATCTTAGGAGGTTTGGGGAAGAAGATGATTTTTCTTATTTTTCATCTTAGCCAAATAAAGTCTGGTGTTTTCATTTTTGCTCCAAAAGATCCATTGACGGTCTTCACACAGAATGTTAGTTTGTGATTATTTTGAGACAATTTCTCCATTTTGGAGGATTCTTTTGAGACAATTGAACTTTCAAGTCCTTACTTGAGACAACAACCATCTTCTGAGGACCAAAATGGAATTCACCCAAGTTTATATGCTTCTGAGGGATTTGTTCATGAACCATTCTCCAATTTGGTATTTATAGGGTGGACTAAAAGCTCTTGTAATTGTTAATGCAGCTTAATTCTTTGTTTCCTTATTTGTAAGAACTACCAAACTTGACCTGTTTCCTTACACTGATTCAGTATATAATACAAACATGGTCGAATAAGAAAGTACTTGTATGATGTTGGTGCAGCCAATGTCGGAAATATCCCGATATGGGACAGAGTCGGGAGGTAGGGCCCTGGTCAACTTGATCTCGGGTCATTCATCGCGTCGCCTCCTTTAATATATATATATATATATATATATATATATATATATATATATATATATATATATATATACTATTTTTTTCAAACACAGTTAAAATATAAAAAAGATAGTTCTGATATGGACACAGTTAAAAGTACAAAAAATGTACAAATTTGTCACATCACTGTGTCCATATCATAACTATCTTTTTGTATTTTACTTTTGACTGAGAGATGAATTTTTTTTTTTTTTAAAGAAGGGCGACGTGGACAAACCAGGACCAAGTGGACCAGGGCCCTACCTCTGGCCCTGGTCCGTATCAGAATACTCCGCCAATGTCATTATGCAATTTATTAGTCTATATCTTAGAGCAATTGTGCGGAAAAATAGGTGGAATCGGTCCAATGGATCTTGTCCCATCTCCCATACACATAAATTCAGTTATTATCCTCGTTATAGTATCGGGGCTCATGTTTACCAGCAAGGGCCAAGGAGGGTCCTTGTTGAATGTATGCGTGCCAGAGGTGGGACCGGATCCATTGAAGATTCATTATAGAAGACAAAATGGTTAAGAATCGGAGAGGAGTTTGGGATATGAAGATTCATTATAGAACGATGTAGGTAGAGAACTACATAATTCTTATAATGGTTAAGAACACGAAACCAACCAGATGTAGGAAGGAACCAGTTCATGATTTTGAACAGGATAAGTTTTTCAGGGGAAGGTCTTTGGCTTGGTCACAGCACCAGAGATAGGAATATAGTTTTTGAGTATTGAAGACAAAAGCTATCTTGTGTGCTTCAAGAAGGTACCAAAAATAACAAAGTGTCAGTTTTGGGAGTGACCATAATTTACAGATATGAAAGATGGTAGCAAAAGACGGTCTAGATGGATTGAAATACCTCGAAAAACTGAAGGGCCATGGTTTCTTAGAAGAAGTCTATGAAACAGTTTATGATTGAGAGTACTTCGAAGGGGGAGAGTGAGATCCAAGATGGATTCAACCACGTCAGGGGGAAGACAAGAAAAGTCAAATGTACAAAAGCTGGGGGTCACCGCCGGTGGTTGCAAAACCGTCAATGGTTGAGAAAACATACCTGCCTGAGAAATCATATCTGCACGATCCGTCTTTATCTCGTTAGATGAAACCTGTAAAGAGTGATCAAACAGAGATGTTATGTAAAACTTAGAGTTTGTCCACAATGGGTGAAAATCGGACTGAGGGACAAAATTCCTTTGGACTGACTCTAAGAGACTGGACTCACAAGACTCTGGTAACTGAAAAAAATTAGGAATCTTGGTATATGGAAGAAGTTGGCATTTGTAAACAATTCCAGTTGGACCAAAAGAGAGGTGAGGAATTTGGCTCAGAAGGTCAAAACCAATAACAATATCTTTTTGTGGAAGTTTGGAAACAAGGACTTGGTGAGTGATTGTTAGGTTCGGGAAAAGGTGGATGTTTATAGGGTTACTGATTTTATCAATGACAAACTGACTCCCATTTGTTGTAGAGAAGATTTTGAAGTATGGATTCCAACAATCATCAGGAAGGATGTCGGGATTCATGACAGTGGCAGTTGCACCAGTATCCAACAAATCTATCACAAGAGTAGTCAGAGAATTGTGATGAGAGATCTGTGTAGAAACAAGAGGATATGGTTCATCTGTTATTGACGAATTGGAGGATTGGGAAAAAGGATCTGTCATAACAAAGAAAGGGTCAGAAATATCTGAATCAGAATCTTCATCAGAATGGCTGGATTCATCATTTGTGTAAGAAATTGCCATCAAGAATCCTGGGGATGGATCATTAGTAAGCTCGAATAAAGATTCAACGTCTGAATATTCTTCGCCTTCAAGATGTGGGGCAATTTAGGCCATGAACTGTTTCTTTTTTTAATTTTTCGGACAATTTCTGGCAAAGTGGCCCTTTTGTTTGCATATGAAACATGTGTCTGACTTGTGCTTTCCCTTGTTGGATTTTTTTCTCAGAAATCTCCATTTTTTCTTCTTGAATCCTTTTAATCCATTGGAGGAGTCTGTTGACTGCTTATATTTCTTTGACTTTCGTGTGCTGGAACAAGTGCAGTCTTTTGGGTTCTTGCACTTATATTTCTTTGACTTTCGTGTGCTGGAACAGGTGCAGTCTTTCGTGTACAAGTGTTTATCAGAACAAACTGGACCAAGAGCCTTGGCATGAGACTGATATTTTTGCCAGAATCTAGTTTGTACGCACAATTTCTCCAGTGCCTGTTGCATCATTTGCCAAAGTTGACCAAAAGTAATGGTTTGCCAGTCAATGCCTTTGTTAAAAATTTGCCTCATTGTTTCATCTGCCAATTCTTCTAGAACGGTATTGACAAAAGCTTGTTTCAGGCTAATATCATCAATTTGGTTAATGATAAAAAAACCTTTTGCACATGCGATCAAAGTGTTTTTCTAGATCTTTCAGTTTGATAGAGCAACACTTCATCTTGAGGAATTCGGTCCTGGCAGTGGTGATGTCATTGTCTGCTTCACCCAGAAAGTGTCCTCTGAGGATTGTGATTACTTCTTCAAAAGAATTGAGTTGAAGAAACTAGATTTGTCTGTATTCTCCTAAGGAGTTCCAGAAATCTCTATGGTTACCTTCAAGTCTAGCAACAAATCTGTTGAGAACATCATGAAGGGGATATTTCTGCATATCAGTGGTGAGCCATGCATATAGAGACTGGAATCGTTCACGCCATTTTGAAGGAGGGACATCATTAATGGTGAACTTGTAGTAGTAATCATTTCTGATAAGGGGATTTGGGAATTGTGAAGCAGTAGGGTTATCATCTTCCATAGGAGTATCCACAGATTCAACAACTGCTTCTGATCCCATCATGAAAAGATTGTCAAAGGCCTCAAAGTAATCGAGGTCGGATGAAATGACTGGGATTGGTTTGGGGGGCTCTGGATTATGTCATTGCGGTTGAGCTGCTTGAGGAAAGAACATATTGGGTTTGGCTCATCAAAGGACATTATTTCTGCCATGGAGGAAGAGGAAGCTCCGATTGTGGGATCCGGAGATGAGGTATTTGGATTGTCTGTTATCAAAGGGGTTACTGATGTAGGGTTCAAAGCGTTACTGGTGTGGGATTCATAGGGATCATTAGAATATAGATGATGGGGCTAGTCTCTTCTTGTGTTGAGGTAAATTTTTCCATAAAGCTAGGGCTGGTGAGTAGGTTGTGACTGAGGCTGGGATTAAAGGGTTGAACTGTTTTGTCAACGAGGGCTGAAGAGAGGATGTTAGGAAGTAGGATGGGAAAAATAGGCTTGGCTGCGACTGATCTAGCTGGGATTCAAGAGATTTGAGTTGGTGTTGTAAAAACTCCTTTTCTGATAACAACTTTGACATCTGGGGAGACCACTCTGTAGTGTATTGGACCAAATAAGACAACTGTTGATGTATGGCTTCGACTTTGCGGCTGACATTTGAAATGTTTTGAACCAAGATTGAAATATCAGAACTTTGTTTGGACACCTGGGAGGTGAGAGTTTCCTGGTTACAAATGATTCGTTAAGAGCTTAATTTTGCGCAACAACATTTTTTGCCTGCCAGTTAGTGCTGCTTCTGCAACAGAGATTGTCTTTTGTTGTCATATCTCATCTATCGCAGTGGGATTGGGAATTTTCCTGACATGTTTCATTTTCTCCTTATCGAAAGTGGTTAAGGGAGGAAACATAGGTTTGTGTGAACCCGGAGAAGAGGAATGCAATTCACTAGGGAAAACAGTAGAAACCTCATTCCTATTAGGGAATTTAATTTCAACTGAACCATCATTCTTTTTGGTAAAAGTGGGTTCTGTGTGCTGGATAGGCTTGGCTGTTTCAGATCTGTGTTTTTCATAACTGGTTATCTAGGAGGTGGGTAGAAGGGCTTGGAGTTCTTCTCTTTTGATTTGTCTGGAAACAAAAGTACAGTGAGGGGTTTGAGGAGAGTCAACTGAAAGGAATATGGAATCACCATTTTGTAATTGGGGAGGAAGTGGAAGCTCGAAGACATGGTTTTGGACTCTGTATGCCATATGGTGGTGAAGGGTTGCCATATATGTATTATCCAATTCTGGACCAGTGATCTGAATCTGAACACGAAACACAGTAGAAAGAGCTGGATCGTCTAGGAGCATGGTAAAATTCGGAAAGAGGGTCACGAAGATTGTCCCGGCATTGAGGGTTGTTTGCACTGTTCTGATGATGGAACACGGGATATTCCATCTCCTCCAAAAGTGCCACCGCCTTCTGTCCCTCCAACTCCGGCAGCTAAACCACCAAGTCATTCCATTCCACCACCCCCATCCTCCTCTTACTCCAACTCCAACTACGGATGCAAAACCACCAACTCATTCCATCCACCGCCTTCTCCTGAAAGAGATTCAACTGTAATAATCAATCTTCGTCTCGCTTGGTGGATTATTCTTTCTTGCATTCATCTCAGTTGCTCTATGTTGCTTCATCAAGAAGAGAAAGAAGAAACTTGTTCAAGAAACCGGTATTATCAAATTTGATGAGCATGTTAAAGTTCAAGAAGAGATAGTTCCTGGCCCTCATGGTACATAGGCTGTTATAATTTCCATTGATGAGGATTTCCAATTTGTGGAATATATTAAGCAGCAGGAAGAAGTTGTATGTGAAGATTCTCATTCTAAAGCTATAGGGGACCATCATCATCATCATCATCCTCAGTCTATGGCTGTGGCAACATTTGCAACAGAGTTTGAGAGCATTCAACATGACAAGAAAATCATGAAAGAACAATTATAATTATGGATAAACCAGTACTTTGGTTATGTTCCCAATATATGTTTATTGTGTTTTCCAAAGATATGAGAACTCGAGTCTCAAATTGTGAATAAAAATGACGGTAACTTAGATCTTTCATGGGATCAAATGTTTCATGGAAAATAGTTATAAAGAAACAAAAATGAACCATCAACAAAAGAAGTTTAAGAGATCATCTATAATTACCTGAAATCTATTTAAATCTTCTATTTCTAATAAGGAAAACAAATATTCAGAACATCTCTACAAAATAAATATTTAGGCGGTGATACTTTTTCACAAACCAATGAATTCACGACGAAATCCGGCAAAAAGTGCAACCAACAACCTGAATTCATCGTGAATTCATTAGTTCGTTATTAAAAATATCACCGCGTAAATAAGTATCGAGTGAAAGATACTCTGAATAACATTTTTTTGTTAGAAATAAAAAAAAATTAAGAATGGATTCTCCAGTGAATGTTTCACACTGAATCTTAAAAAAAGTTCCCTTCTCTATGTTATTTGTTAATTTGCAATCTTGAAGTTTTAGGATCTTTTAGTTCAATGATTGACTATTCAACTTTTTTCTCTTCAAATGCAACAGTGAAATTTTGGTTGCATTTCTAATATCTGCCAAGAAATAATCAAGGTGGCTCAATTTTCCCAGAAATAGCAAACCAAACAAGCCACTCAGGTAATGGTGGTCGAGTGTTTGACTCGTAGTTCAGGAGATGTAAAAAAACACAAACAAACAAACCAAAGAAACATCCCTGATTGGAAAAATTACTCAAAAAATAAAAAGATACAGTCAGCTAGATGTCCCAGTGTGCACACAGACTCCTGTACCTCTAGACTTCTTTATGTGAGGGGACAACGTTATAAACCAAAAATAATAATAAGCAGAACACTGTAAAATAAGAAAGGAAAACTAAAATGATTACAGAAAGGGAAATTGTAATGATTTATTTACTTCAAGTTTGCATGAAACTAACATCATGGACTCTTTAACAAGACCGGGCAAATAACACAATTCCTAGGTTCCTCTGCTACAAACAACACTGGATAAACCACCATTCCCCTCTTCCGAGTATAGGGCGGGAGAACAAAAGACGAGAAGAGTAGGAATCTAATTATTTTATGCAGGATATGAACATTACCATCAGTCAATTGGCATGGGAGTGATACGGCGCTTGGCAGGTTTATTTGGAACAGTAGTTATTTCAGTTGCTGAAGGTTGCTTCTCTTTCTTACTTTCTGCTTCACTTTTTCCATTTTCAGCGGCCGCAGTGCTGTTGTTGGGGCTGTCTTCTATATCACAAATACCCTGGTCCATAAGGGGACTACCATTTTCACCACCTACAACTTTATTTTCTTCTGCCATATCGAAATATATATATTTATCAGAGAGAGGTATTCGTGGTTCCAAAGAATGTATACACATACAAGAATAGAACCATACACATACCTGATAAGGAAATGGAAGATCCCAGTTCTTGATTTTCAAATTCTAGGAGACTGCAGTAACCATCTTGTGAAGACAATGCCAAATATTTTCCAGTGGATGACCTATACATATCAAAATCGGAGATGAAAGGAAAGGATAAACGATCAAATGTCAGGACTCGTATAGAACAGAAGAGAATAACACACTATAAGCCATTTGTAATAGCACATGACAAATTAAGTTTAAAGTACCAAGCAATGTCTGTTATAGCTGCATAGTGAACTCCTGCTAGGACTGCAATTGGCTCAATACCCTCTGTGTCGTAGATATATAAAGAGTTCAAAGTGGCCACAGCAAAAATAAGTCGATAAGGAAGCTTAAAGAAGGAAGCTGCACAATCACAAAACATGGACTTTTTGTTAGGCTATAGGGGGATATAATTTAACAGAACACAATATGCAACAAGAAGGAGCCAGCAAAAAGAATACATGGGTTTAATCCTCGGGAGATAAAAGTCAATGGGCAGAAGCGCACTGCCACTATGGGTTTGCTGGCACCCGGAAGCATCAATGCAGGCCTAAATTACGAGAGAATGAAAAGATATAATTAGAGAACGAAGGAAAATCTTATTGTTGAAACTTGAAACTGATTTCTATAACTTGGCAAATATAAATATCCTGGGCATAGAACTACTGAGCTAACTCTAGACAATAAAAAACAAGAAAATGAACAAAAATGAATGAGAAACTGGAAAGAAGGGGATAATGATTGTCTATCTTCTAATAAGAGGGTAGGCAATCCTCACCTGGAAAGATCTTTTCTAGAAAAAATATAGGCAGTGTTCACAAAATCCGAAGCTGGTGTATGTTTATACAAACCTGAAACAGAAAGTAAAAGACGATATTAACATCCAAGCTATGATGAAAATGCTCCATATATATATATATATATATATATATATATATATATATATATATATATATATATATATATAAATTTTGAAAAAAAAGAAAAAGAAAAAAGAAACATCCATTGAAGAAAATAGTCATCATCGGTCACCTAATTTCTACATGTTTGTGTTAAAAGCAAACTTGCAGAAATTTGAAGAAATTTGAAGAAATGGTAACCTGTGATAGTGATAAGACCGATCCATGTGGAAGACAGAACAGTAATAGCCTAGAACTATATTGGTAAAAAAAAAGTAATGTAATCTTTAGAAGCACTGCCGTACCAATACAAATGCAATATGCTCCCTTGGAAGTTGATTTTAAAGCATTCAGTGACAGTAAATCAGAATTCCAATTTCAAGCCCATATGAGCAATAATTAAGCTAAACGAAAACAAAGTTAATGTCAAAACCTAATGTGGCAGACTTCTTGTACATCAATGACCATAATATCTTAATGTTGTAATGAAAACTATAGAGACAATACCTGCTGGAACAACTAAAAAGGATCCATCATGAGACCATTCTAATCTTCGGAAAAAAGATGGCAGTGTCTCATCGTGGAAGAGGTAATTTTTACCTGACTGAATATAAAATAAATATGAGGATTTCTATATAAACCAACCTACATATTGTAAATAGTACCTTAGAGAAATATAAATAGTCGAACCTTTGAATCATCTATGGTTTGTGTGTCCAACTTTGAGATGACATGCTGACAAACATAGTTCATTCTTTCACTTCCTTTTGTTTTAGATGGCTTGTTAACATAGATCCGACAGGTTCTATCTGAGCTAAGTGAAGTGATAAACTTGGCCAGTGGATCCCATGCCACACCTTGTACATAATGAGCATGAGTATCCAAAATCTGATGGGGGCAACCTGAAAACATGATACGTCCTTATTAATATTATAGACTAGCAATCTCTTAATAAAATAACTACACATTTTTCTTTCTTACCTCTGTTTATATCCCATATGATGCAAGAATTATCAACTGATCCCGAAAGAAGAAATGCACCATCAGTTGACCACTTCAAGTCCAATACATCCTTGCGATGGAACCTAGAAAATCTATCAGTTATCTTTGGATGGAAGAAAGCATATAGCAGTATCCCATATAGCATGGAAATTCCTCGTGTAAGATGGTAAGGTACGATAAAGACAGGGTAACTGCTAATAAGTCGAGAAACTATGAATCTAAAGAAAATAGTTTATAGTAGAAAGTGAATGGCTTCATTGTAAAGCTTACAATAACGTCTTCAGGACTTTCCATGCCTCACCAGCATCCGTAGAATGTAGCTTCCATATAATCAGCTCACCACCTATAGACATTATGTACATTTCTCAACAGACATTTATATTGACAGTAAAGATAGAACTTTACAGATAAATAAATGCTATAAGAGGTGATCTAGTATAACTTGGGTAATCTGAATAGTTCATCCATACCATCAGCACCGGAGGCAAGCTGGTCTCCTGCACGTTCAAAAGGAAATGGATTTCAGAAGGTATAATCATACTCCCTGAGCATGAACTAGAAAGAATTGAGGGGCATATAACAAAGGATTTTGGTATTACATATTTACTTTGAAGTTCATTTCAGATAAGCAAGGAGATGTTCACCCAATTAAAAGAAAGGCTTCCTCTTGAATCTCAGTCGAGAAAATATAAAGAAGAAACACGCAGAGTGGTTCTCATAGGTGCACCATCTTTATAAAATGCTAAAACCAGAGTTAGCGGAATAAAACAAACTCAGATCAGCGCCATCTAAAATGCAGACATAGACAAATACAGTGGAGAAATATATGACCCTGATGAGTTGGCTAAATATGCATTTAGGAGTTAGGACATGCTTTTCTGCTTGCATTTGCATATGGTATGCAGTTTTATTTCCGAGTTTAGGATCACATTTCAGTGTGCAAGAGGGTTTAACTTTGATACTTGAACTTCAATAAACACAAAACTTGTCAAAAGAATTGCACGATTGTTGTTTAATAAAGTGAAAAGATAGTTTCGTATATCAGATCAGAGATGATGGAAGCTAGGAAATCTTCAATTGATAGTTTGATACAACCATGTTACATCTACCCATATACGTACCACAGTATTTTAAGACTATATAAGCTCCACAGTTCAGTTCAAGCACATGAAAAATAAAGTAACAATAAGTTCTGACAATAACACAACCAAATGAAATCATTTTCGGGATCTGAAAGACATGCAAAGTATATAATCTTAAAATACTCATATTTTAGCTACTGATCTGACAATAACTAGCAAGCTTACCAGACGGAGAGAAGCGAAGTGCATTTACAGCTGAACTGTGGTAAGAAAGGCTACTATGGTATGAAGCTCCAGGATCTTTCTTTTGTTCTTCACAGGAATCAATTACCCAAAGCTGAAAAAACATGTCAGTAATCAATCAAGCTTAACAAAAAAATAAAAGAATAAATTAATATCGTTTTAACTAATAAACTATTATTAGAAATTCTATGCTCAAGTATTCTTCAATATAACAGGCACATTTATTGTAGACTACAAACCCCCAAAAGTTCAGCACCTCATTAAACTGCTAAAGAGCAAGACAAAGAGATCCCAAAAAACAAACTAAATTTGTGAAAAGAATACTAAAAAATAAAGAATTAAGTGAAATAACACTCTGAGAGTGGAAAATTGTACCTTAATGTCGAAATCGGCACCGCCCGTAGCTAGGAGACCGGAGAGAGGGTGAAAATCTAGGGTTAGAACTGGTTTGGTGCCGTGCCAATTGATTTGGACTGTTCCACCCTTCATAATTCTCTGGTAATTTGAACAATGTAGATTATAATTAGGTTTTGTAATTGCTGGAGGAGTGTATGTTCACTTCACAGATGGGTTTCAAGGTTTCTCTCTTCCTCTACTAGGTTTTTTTTTTTGTTTGGCGGGAATGAGCAACACTGGTTCGCTTGTGGGCAAATTGGTATGAATAGTCCCTAAACAATTTACAGATTTCACGTAAGGTCCCTAAAGATTAAATCTGAAATTTAGAATTCTCAAATAATTTACATTTGGTGTGCTAAGTCCTTCCGTCATATTTTTTGTTAGTCAATTGTGAAATACAAAATTTGAATTGGTCAACGAAATTTACAAGAGGGGCATTATAGGTAGTTCATGTTTCATTTACCCATGGGAGCTGAAGCTCTCATCAACCTCCGGTGGCCATCCACACACAAATCCGGAAACCCTTAAAGGATCCATTTTTTCCTCTCCCACATACTACCGTCGCACTGCCCAATTCCTCTGCCGTTGTCACTGCTTCTCAGATCATATCATCCACTTTCAATTTCGCATTTAGGGTTTCCTCTACAGGCAAGGCATAACAAAGCAATCTCTAGGGATACTTGGTCTCAACTACTGGAGTTTGCTAAGATTACAAACTGTAGATTACAAACTAATGCTATTTATTTATATTCATGAAGAAATTGCCAAGACTTGGAAAGGAAAGTGTTATGAAGGGGACTAAATAATATAAGAAGACTGCGCTAAGGAGAATCAATCTTGGGTTGCTCAGTTTGTGTTTAAAAGAGACAAAAGCGCGGATCATATGTTCGGGTCATAGGGGAAATGGAGCCCCGAGTTCAATATATAAATAGACAAGGCTGGAGATATTTTGGGACATCTTTCAAAACGGTTATTGGCGGTTTTCTTTCCCTTCTTCTTCCCCAATTCCTCTACCCTAATTTCTGTAGACAAATTGATCAATACTGGATCAATTTAGCTTAATTCTTCTTTACCTAGTCGATCTTCTGTGTAATTGATAGCTATTAATCAATAAAGGTTGAGTTTGTTATCATTTGACATAACAAATTTGGAATCAGAGGAAGTTAATCATTGGAAGCAATGGTGATGACTAGGAATCAGCATTCTGAGGCACTGCAAGCATTATCGCAGGCGATCCTTCCCAATCCGGCAGCTAGAGAAGTTCGAATTCCATTTGAACAACTTTCACAAAGACTGATTGAGATAGAAAGATAAAACTCTCAAATTAATGTACAAATTGATGAACTGAGATCAATTTTTGTTAAAGTTAGCTTAGAAGTATTTGAAGGTAGGAAGGAAACTGATGAAAAAATTAAGCTAGTACTTGAGCAATTGTCTAAACTGAACAGTAATGATAGGAATAAGGCAGCTGAAGGAGAGCCTAGCATAATTAATGATAATTCTCCTGTAATTAGGCCTATGAGGCCTGATTATGGTTATAGAAGGAGTATGAATGGGAATCAAGGTTTTGGAATACTTCTAGAGCCTAGATTCGACTGTGGATTTGGTGATAAAGGAGGATTCAAGCTGCCTAAGCTTGAGTTTCCTAAATTTGATGGAACTAAGCCTAGAGAGTGGCTTATTCTGGCTGAGCAATACTTTAAGGTTCATAGGATTTATGATCCTCAAAAGTTAGATATAACCTTAGTATACTTCAGAGGAGAAGCCTGCCTTTGGGGACATAGTTATGTCACTGAGCATGGAGCTCAGAATTGGCTTCACTTCACATCAGCTCTCTACTCCAGATTTGACACCAAGTCAATTACTGGCATAGTAGGGGATTTCACCAAGCTCACCAAGGGGGAGGGAATGACGAGGGACCATCCAAAGGGCTACCCTTTTCAAAGGATCCCTTAATCAACATTCAAGGCCCTATGACAAGAGCAAGGTTGAGAAAGACTCATCAAGACATATCTACATTCATCCGAGAAGTCAAAGTTAAAGAGGAAACCAAGCTAAGCTAAGAAGATGGTGTTCAGGTCAACCTCATAACTTTCTAAAGTGTTACAAACAGCCCAACTATGCAAAGTGGCTAAAATGGCATTTTAGGAACTTTGTAAATTAAAGTCTATTTTAGACTTTAATTAGATGTTCAGCTTTTATATTTATTATTATTAGTGTTTTAGGCCGCATCATGTTAGTGGTGCTAGAATAAAGAACATGTTGTCCATGTGTTTAGTTAGTGTTTCTTTTATAGCAAATTTGTTATGCTAGATATTGATGAGCCCTAATTAGAATAGAACTCTTCCTTTGTAGGTTCTCTTGAGCCGAATTCCTACTCTATTTAAGAGGGAATTCGGCCAACATATTATTTACGTTAGATATGTGATATTTGGTAAGGTTATTCCTTAGATACTTGTGAATTGAACTTCTATTTAGATTTTCATTCATTATTGAGTTACTGTATCAACAAGCTAGTTTCACTTGTTGTGGTGTTTCAGCCCCCATTGATAATTAACCTTCTTAGAGTTGCGTTGATTATATTCTCCTTTGAAACTATTTCAAGAAGAGAAAGATCTGTTCAACCCTTTTGTTGTTGAATCTTGATACAAGTTGTCAAAGTTCCTCATCACTGAGGTTGTCCAAAGCTGGATGTTTCACAAATGCCTCACATCCCCAAATCTTAATGAAATACATACTAGGACGTTTCCCAATTCATATCTCATATGGTGTCTTTTCAACAGATTTTGATGGAACTTTGTTTAGTGTTAAAGCTGGTGCTTCTAACGCATGTCCCCAAAAAGAGTTTGGAAGGCTTGTGTGACTCATTATAGATCGAACCATATCAATTAGAGTTCAAATTCTCCTTTCGGATACACCATTCCATTGTGGGATAGCCGGCGGAGAAAGTTGTGAAACAATTCCACAATCCTTTAGATAATCACGGAATTCTTGACTTAAGTATTCCCCACCTCGATCGGATTGAAGCATCTTTAAACTTTTGCCAAGCTAGTTTTCTACTTCACACTTATATTCTTTGAACTTTTCAAAGGCTTCAGACTTGTGTTTAATAAGAAACACAAATCCAAAACGACTGCAATCGTCAGTAAAAGTAATGAAATACAGATAACCACCTCTTGCATGGATATTGAACGGACCACATACATCACTATGTATTAGTTCCAACAAATCATTAGCTCGTTCTCCAGTTCTAGTAAAAGGAGAAGCAGTCATCTTACCCATTAAACAAGGTTCACATGCATCATATGATTCAAAATCAAATGATTCAAACAATCCATCTTTATGGAGTCTTGAAATGCGGTTCTCGTTTATATGGCATAAACGTCAATGCCAGATGTATGTAGGATTTGAATAATTATTCTTAATATTTTTTTTATTTATGTTATAGACCGGTGAATCGAGGTCTAATAGATATAAACCATTCACCAAAGTGGCACTACAATAAAAATATTTATTCAATGATAACGACATTCGTTTGTTTTTAATATTAATATCAAAACCCATATTGTCCAAACAAGATATTGAAATAATATTCTTTGTTAAAGTATGTACATAAAGACAATTCTCTAAATCTCGGACAATCCCAGATAGCAAAGTAATACAGTAGGTTCCTACAACTCTTATTCCGTTGCCAACACGTAGGTCCACTTTGCCCTTTGTCAGCTCCCTACTCCTTTGCAGTCCTTGCACATTCATAAAAATGTGAGAATCACAGCCGGTATCTAATACCCATGAGGAAGTAGTAGTAGACAAGTTTATTTCTATAACAAAAATACCTGAGCCAGAAGCAACATTTGCCCCCTTCACAAGTTTTTTTCCTGCAAGACAAATCTTACGATTCATTTTCCAATGTCCCCGCTCACCACAATGGTGACAAGTATCATTCTTAGCTACAAGGCCCTTGGCTTTCAGTGCTTTCTTGAATTATCTAGGCTTACATTTAGGTTTGCCATAAGGCTTGCCCTTGGGCTTACCAACACCCTTGCTTCTGTTATTAACCATTAGTATCACTTTGTACTTATCTATTTCCTTCTCAACAGTCCTTAACAGATACAACAATTCAGGAAGGGGTTCCTCTATCTCATTCATTTTGTAGTTTAATACAACCTGATTGTACGATTCAAACAACGATTGCAAAATCAAGTCAGTGGATAGATCCTGGCCAAGACGAAATCTCAGTCTGCCTAAGTTCTCAATATAGCCTATCATTTTTAGAACGTGAGTTCCGACTGGTATTCCCTCTGTCATCTTGCACTGAAACAGAGACTTTGACGCGTCAAATCTCTCCTGGCGAGCTTGACCCTGAAAGAGTTGCTTTAGATGATTAATCGTGTATAAATGCACTTATTTTCACGTGTTGCTTTTGAACCTCAGAGGTCATGGTAACCAATATTAAACTTGACACATCTAATGTGTCATTTAAATGCTTATGATAAGGAGTTCTTTCGACGGCCGTAGACCCAGTGGTTGGTTTATCAAGAATAGGTTCTTCGAGAACATATAGTTTTTTCTCGTGTTTGAGAATGATTCTCAAATTCTCGTACTTGTCGAGGAGGTTTCTTCCCTCAAATTTTTCCTTCTCAATGATAGATCGCAACGAAAGCGAGTTTAATGCAACAGTTGCATTTGCCACTATATCTAAAATAAAGATTTCACAAAGTTTTAGTATCATATTTTAAAATCATTAATAGGTCTTTAATTAATGATTTTCCCACTGTTTTCTTCAAATGAATAACCCCCAAGTATTCATTTAGAAAGTAAAAAAAAACACTTTCTAGTAGGCCAAGATCCATATATCACCAATCCCGAGTTAGCTTTGGCTAAACACCTCAAGGCATGGCTATTTAGCTAAGCAATATTTTCTAATTACATCATTATGTAATTCTTGGTTAGTTGAGTAAATAACAATTATTCTTAGCACATCAAGATACACATCTCAACTCTTTTGCCTACAGATCCTCAATCCATTTATTGAGATAATCCGGTTAAGTATGACCTAAGATTGCGTCGGAGGATATCTCTAACTTATCCTTCACGCCTCACCCGAATAGACAGGTGCATATTACCTCGCAATTCTACATTACTGTCAATCTAGGCCTTGACGATTACCAAATCGAGGAAGGTAGCGACTTAATATATTAAAGTTTTAGGGATTTAATTTTAAATGATCTCACCAAAAGTTTGTATAAACTGTTTATAGCCTGACAAACATGCATCCCATGCATCAAAACTGTAAAACATGCAACTCATGCATAAAAATAGTAAATATAATGTGAATAGTAATAGCCCCCAATGCCGATTTTCCAAGCCAATGGAAAATCCTAAGTTTGTCTAAGGTGAAGAAATATAAATATACTCTATTGTCTTCAGCTTCCATATGATTTCCTCCATCTTATTGACTCCATTCTGCTATTGTAGTTACATAAGAAATCTTATACTATGTCGTACATAATAAAGAAAAGAAATCTCATTTTACATTCAAGAAATAAATTACAATCAAAATTTCAATAGAGAATTCACGACACGCAGGCCGTATTATAATATAAAAAAATCACTTGGTCTAAGGCTATT
The DNA here is from genome assembly GCA_026122235.1 of Vinca minor. Taxonomy (NCBI): domain Eukaryota; kingdom Viridiplantae; phylum Streptophyta; class Magnoliopsida; order Gentianales; family Apocynaceae; genus Vinca; species Vinca minor. Next base: position 911,561 of record JAOCZM010000253.1, read on the forward strand.
ACCATGCACCATGCTCAAATAAAATGAAAATAATGCTAATAAAACACAAATATATATTTACTGCCCCTGTCGGGTCGGTCAAGACATATCTCGTTCGACCGAAATAAAGGCTGTAACCAAACAGTGTAAAAATAGGCCACTTCGGTCGACCTGTCCAAAAATAGAATAGCTTCATTCGATCGAGATGGCTCTTCGGTCGTCTAAAATCTAGGCAGAAGCAAAATCCCATTTTCCAAACATGTTCCGTCGATCGAGAACCTCTTCCGGTCGACTGAACCTTTCCCAAAAAAATAGAAATACAGCCAAAAACACAAACGAACAATTCATTCTAGAACTAGTTTAACTTTTAAAAATCATACTAGAGGCTATAAAAAGATAAAACATCCTATGACATGCATTAGACATGTACTATAAACGAGAAACACATTAAAGAACGGTTGGGTACTCGTGATTGGCTATAATACCACTGAACGAAAGAAATTTGGATTCCTAAAATAAATGCAGCGGAAAGTAAAATGCGGAATCCATTTCTAATAGGAGCATTCATGAGTAAGTACCGAACTTCAATGTAGGATATTTACCTTAAATTGCATCATTAACATAAACGGTTTCTGTTTGATTTTGCTTCGGGAATCACCAACAACAATCGATCTAATTGACTCCTGTCTCTAGCAGTGTCCACACGACCAACTTGAACTTGTTCTTTGTGTCTCTAATGCTAGTCAGAAAACTCCAAAGGTTGAAAACAATCTTCATGAATTATATGTGTATAGGCTCAAGTTTAAAATCCGGAAAAAGAAGGAACGAAAAATCAAAATTTTCTTTTAACTTTTGATGTTCTTGGTGTTGTGTTTTGTGCCTCATTTTGTCTCTAAGAATTCGGCAGCCTTGGAGATTTAGAGAGTTTGAATTAATTCAACTTTTGAATAAGAAGAGAAAATGAAATAGTGGGGTGAAAATTAATTCACCCATTACTTCAATTTTCCTCTCAAAATGCTCCCATAATCCCCACTACTTCCGTCATCTCACATGGCCGGTTTTGACCTGTTCTTGGACAGGTTTTCTGATTCAACAAACTGGTTTCAGTTCAACTGGATCGGTTTGACCAATCGAGTATTGGTCAACCCAATCCAATTGGAGCACCTATATCAAATGTAAATTTCAATAGTTTTTCCACTTAGTCTACTTCCTAATAATCTCAAATTCATGCCTAAGTGTTTTGTAAAGATGTAAAACACATTATGAAGTACTTAGACATTAACCAATACTTATCTAAGTTTTCAAAAAAAAACTTTTTCAAATATTTAATCAAAGCAAAACATGTGGATTTGAAACATGCAAGAGTGAGATTTACACATTCAATATCCTAGTATTCTTAAAGGTAAGATTAGTCACAATGATGTATCTATAAAGCATAGACTAATCTTCCTAAGGTCTTCAAGTTGATTTCTTCTTGGAGCTTGGACTTGAAACCTTTGATCAACTCTTATTTGAGTCGTGAAGTCCTGTAGCAATCTTGATGGTTGTAGTTGTTAGTAGTGCCCTAGGACCATTAGCACATGTTGTGCGTTTTGTTATCTTTTGAGCATGTAATTGAATAGTTAATTTTGCTTTTGATTATCAAATGTGTGATTTGATAGTAAAACTCATTAGCTTATGTAATTACTATTCTAGAAGTCCCTAGTTTTATGTAATGCTTAATTACTATGAAATAAAACTAGTATGATTGTTGATTGATGATCTTGTTTTACTGATCATGTGTAATGGATACAAATCACATCATAGATGCAATATATAGGGATACATTGTATTGGACGTGATCCGTTAGAGAAGTAATACTTCATGGTCCTAAGTGTCACGCCCCGGACCCGGTTCTATAAGTCCGGATCCGAAAACCCGACATGACCGTATTCTCAAATCAAAATCCAAGAATACCAGGTCCTTACATTCAGAGAATCTATTTCCATAAAGTAATAATCACCCATTTAATTCAACTATCAAAATTCCTCAATAAATTTTAATACATTAAAGTAGAGAAAAAAAAAATAGTCTTAATGGAATATCCTAAAGTTTATTCCGTAAGTAATCCAAAGTTGCTTCTACACTCAGTCCCCGTCGTACGGTCTATCATTCCCTTATGACTCATCATCTGTAAAAACAACAACGCAAGGAGTGAGCTACAACTCAATAAGTATAGAAACACCTCCCGGGAAAATCCGGTTACATATATATATTTTCAGAAAACAGACAGATTTTACAAAAGTATATTTTCAACAGATTCTTTTGACAGAAAAGTATTTTCAGAAACTTTCAGAAGTTCAGACATATACATTATATATTAGCAGTTGCAGAACAGAACAGAATATACAGAGTGATACTTTGACCGGGGATCATAGGTTTACCGAAATAGAAACAGAAACTGATATATCAGCCCTAGACTTATACCCTCTAGGGAATGGAGTCAGATCTGAGTCCTAGCTTCTACCCCCTAGGGTGGGTCGATGCATGACAGTATTCCAAATCACCCGCAAAGTATCAAACAGTAACAGAACATCTCGAGTAACAACATATGAAATATTTTGTTATAAAATAAATTATAAAAACATACTTCCATCTCTTCTTTCTTAAAACAAAGAGAGACCATATCCTCAAAATTATTTTTAAAAATGTGGGATTTAAACATAACAGAATGTGACCATGTCCACCTGGGTAGTGAGGCTTTAATCGATAGAGTCACGGGGTACTGAACAAGAATTTTACCCCAGCAGATTTTCTAGTAATTGTACAAGCAACACAACAAAGATATGGAGTGAGAAAAAAGATAATAAAATAATAATAAAAACAAATTCCCCAAGTGTGCTGTATCAAGAATGTTGGGAGACAGAGAATTGTTTGATGTCAAAGAATTACGACAAAACTGTTGGTGTTTCGAATTCTAACAATTAGGGGATGATGACTCACTGCAATTAGGAGATCAAGGAAATCTTATTTTTATATCAAAACTTCAGGGCAAACAATACTTATGTGCACAATTGTATTCCACCGTAAACTAGAATAATGTAGAACAGTAGGTATAGAGGAAAATTGGTCAAATTAAAGTAACCCCCTTTTCGTTTGGTTCTGTAGCACCAAGAGGAACAAGAATTACTTGGTGGCAGTATGGTAATTTCAAGCTCGATGAAGGTACTATATTTGGCATTCCATGTTTGCTGCTCAAAACAAATTCAGCAGCCACCATATATACAATATTGACGAAACCAAGAAAGAACTCGTTTTTTTTTTTTATTATTATAAAAAGCAAAAGGCAATTGCACTGTACAAGTAATTTTCGCAAGGAAGGAAATTGCGGATCATTGCAGATGGCCAGAACGGATAATATCGAGTGTCAAATAGTGGATCAATGTCACATTCAGGATACTATATCAGAATAATTATCCGTGCGATGACATTTAAAATTTCCAATTCAATAAATCAGTATATCAAAAATTAACACGTATCTTCCCGAATTTTATACGAAAAATACAATCTTTTATTAAAACAGAGAGTTCTATACTTACATTCGATTCGTTCTTAATCTTTCGGAGACGAAAAGTTTCACCAACATATCCTATGATCGGAGGAACAGGTACTGGAGTTGTCTCCGCAACAGTGTCTGTAGCCGAAATATATCGTATGATTTGTGAGTAGGGTTTGGCTGGAAAAGTGTATTAAATACTAATAAATAATTGCAACTCTAGTCCTTGGTTTATAGAATATATTAACCCTAAGCCCAATTGTTATAAGATTTGATTTCTCTAGTCCAAAGGTTATCAAACTTATTCGATCTAGTCCCTAGAAAAGGTACGGGTTTCACATCATACTCCCCTAAAGAAAAGTTTCGGCCTCGAAACTTACGCCGTTGATCTTTCGAAAATGTGTGGATACTTTGCTTTCATCCCTTCCTCCAGTCCTTATGTGTCACTCTTGGCTTGTGATTCGACCATCGAACCTTAACGTATAGTAATTTTTTTCTTCTTCTTCTCAACACTTGTTATTTGATATCAACGATCCGTATCTTGTGTTCATTGTATGTCAAATCCTCTCGTACTTGCAGTGACTGTTGTTCTATAATGTGCCCTTATCTAAGACGTATCGCCGTAACTGGAAATACTAAAAATAATATGAACTCTTGACACAGCTGGTGGTAATGTCGAACGATACGCTAGAGTGTCATCTTCCTCCAAAATATTAAATGCTCCAAGGTACCTCAAACTCCGCTTTCGACTCTTGGAAAACCTCATCATTCCTCTTGTAGGCAGAACACGCAAATACACATTCCCACACTCAAACTCGGAGGTCTTCAATGACTATCCACCCAATTCCTTTGTTGATCTTGAGATGCTTTGAGTGATTCTTCAGTTATCATTCTTATAGGTTGAACGAGGTCATATCACGCTTCTGATGCGCCACTCTGACAATACATGTTTCGCAAAGACTCTACGCTCGAAACTACAATGCAATCTCCAGTGGTTGAGTTTAAATGCAAAGTGGAAAGATGAAGAATGACTTAGGGCATAGAGAACTCAAGCTTAGAAGCAATAAGGTAAATGACATGATTTAGTGAGAGTTCAGTCGACTATCCTTAGTGACTATGAGTCTACTTCTGAAAAATGACGAAAGGATAAAGTAATTGAAGAATATCGAGAACAAATAAATATTAATGATGCAGAAACCTTTATGCCCTTCAGCACAGGGGAACTAAGCGGGAAAAAAAATATAATCCAAGTTCAGATAGAAAACTTCAAGAACTTTTGCAAGAGTTGTAGAAGTAAAGGGTTAATAAGGACAAGACTTTGATTTATTATAAGGAATGATAGAATGAACTTGACATTCAAAGAACTCATTTGTATAAATATATTGAAGAAGGTCAATGGATATACAATTAAAGAAAAATACCAATATGAGTGAGACACAATAAGAAGTCTTCAAAGCTTTATGCAACAATAGAAAGATGTTGCATTTATTACAGTCAATGAATAGTTTGCTATGTAGTAGAGAAAATTGAAGTACATTTGAATAAGCAACAAGTCTCAATGTATTGAAATATAGGCCTTAAGAGAGTTTTGAAATTTCAAAGATTTAAGCTCACAACTGAATCTTGAAACTAATAGGAATGAAGTTCTAATTTATGTTGGTTCAAAAATCGAGAAAGACAAATCGATCAAATTTCAAGTAATGAGTTATCGACCCTAGCAAAAAGTGTCGAAGTAAAGATGGGAATTACTTCGCTACATGAAACAAATGGAATTAACAAGCAATCAGAAACATTAAAGAAGTTTCATTGCATGAAGGTTTAGTAAGAAGTTACAAGTACTAAGTTTCTTTAAAGAAACATTAATAACATGAGTCAGAGTTTCTAGGTTCAACTATTTTCTTAACAAGGTGTAAGGAAAAATTATGTAACGAAAAATTTGCGGCAACAAAATGAGATACACCGAGTAAGGTAGAGTAGGGCATCATTGATAATGAATATCCTAATATGCTAGACGCATTCGTTGGTATTCTAAGTAGCTTTGCCTCGGGTCCATATAGATCACTCAAAATTGTTCCATCGGCCATGATCCACCATAGACATCCCAAAGAAGTTAGAAAGAGACAAGAGGTTAGTCGAACTAGAAGAAATCCTTCAAATCTCGTAGCTTCAGTCAATCATGAACAGTTTTGGGAAAACAACTACAACTTTCTGTAGACAACTCCAAATTACGATCCGTTTTCTCCATTAGAAACTAGACTTCAAGACCTTTACAACGATATATAGCCTAAACCAAGAATCTAACCGAGTCTTACAATTCATTCGTCGAAGTTGGACTAAAAGTTGGTTCTTCATCAGCCACACACAAGGAAATATGCTCCTTGAAACTTATGAATTAGACTCCATGCCCTCCAAAATCTTAACACGAGTAACGAACACTCGTTTTCGTGCCTCATTCCGACACCATCCACCACCGAGAGTGAAGAAAATAGAACGGTATAAACACAACGTCTAAACTTTGATGGAAAGAGATGTTGAGTCAATAATAATAATAATAATAATAATAATAATAATAATAATAATAATAATAATAAGATGCGAATTCAATTTCAAAATGAAGCTAAAAAGATACTTTCATTACTGTTAAAAAAATATAATAGTTTAAAAATTAAACTATTTATGAAAATACACTTTCTCTTGCAAGGAAACAAAAGTGAGAGCTAATCATCAATGAAAGAATACGATTTCACATCGCTAATTCGCCCACTTTTAAAAGAAACAAATATGTTGGTAGTCTTGTAGCATAGAACATTTAAGGAAATGATATAAAAAGATTTAAGGATTTGTTTCTTTTTTGTTCCTATAAAAAAACAAATAGATAGTAAAAGTAAGTTGTTGAGTGCCAAAGGTGGCTAACAAAAGAATAATAGCCTCGTCAACAAGCTAATGAATTTTTAAACCATTTCAAGAGTAAATAGCCTCGGGTCATATGGAAGAACAAGAACGTTTTTTTTTTTTTAAACTCAATGACCCATGCATGAGAAATTAGTAAAAGATGTATATCATAGTAGCTTCAGGCGGTAAGGTACGGTTACCTTACGAAAACACAAATTTCAATTAACAAGTATAGTAATCAACCTTGCAATAGTACGAACTAGCTTTAACCCACCGCATCAATTTCAGATCCACACATATACTAACAAATACAAAATACAAAATAGCTTAGACATTTTCCATATATGATAATCAAAATGTCATTTAATAAAAAGATTTATAATAAATAATTATAGTAATAACATACATATAGAGCTACCCATCATATAACTTCCTACATAATTGGATGCTTAAGTTATACCCTAAAGATTTTAGCCTCATGAACGGAATCTTAAAAATTAACTAATAAAATTCTCAAGCTTAAGGTTGTAAATCACTTCTTAAAAACTAACCACGATATAAACTTAACCTCTTCTATCAAATTTTTTTTTTCTTGAAAATTTTGAAGCCTAAGTTACTTCCCAAATTTGAACCTTAAGCTCTGATACCACTAAATGTCACGCCCCGGACCCGGTTCTATAAGTCCGGATCCGAAAACCCGACATGACCGTATTCTCAAATCAAAATCCAAGAATACCAGGTCCTTACATTCAGAGAATCTATTTCCATAAAGTAATAATCACCCATTTAATTCAACTATCAAAATTCCTCAATAAATTTTAATACATTAAAGTAGAGAAAAAAAAAATAGTCTTAATGGAATATCCTAAAGTTTATTCAGTAAGTAATCCAAAGTTGCTTCTACACTCGGTCCCAGTCAGATGCGGTCTATCATTCCCTTATGACTCATCATCTGTAAAAACAACAACGCAAGGAGTGAGCTACAACTCAGTAAGTATAGAAACACCTCCCGGGAAAATCCGGTTACATATATATATTTTCAGAAAACAGACAGATTTTACAAAAGTATATTTTCAACTGATTCTTTTGACAGAAAAGTATTTTCTGAAACTTTCAGAAGTTCAGACATATACATTATATATTAGCGATTGCGTAAACGCAAAGCGAGAATATACAGAGTGATACTTTGACCGGGGATCATAGGTTTACCGAAATAGAAACAGAAACTGATATATCAGCCCTAGACTTATACCCTCTAGGGAATGGGTCAGTACAGAGTCCTAGCTTCTACCCCTAGGTGGGTCAGTACAGACAGTATTCCAAATCACCCGCAAAGTATCAAACAGTAACAGAACATCTCGAGTAACAACATATGAAATATTTTGTTATAAAATAAATTATAAAAACATACTTCCATCTCTTCTTTCTTAAAACAAAGAGAGACCATATCCTCAAAATTATTTTTAAAAATGTGGGATTTAAACATAACAGAATGTGACCATGTCCACCTGGGTAGTGAGGCTTTAATCGATAGAGTCACGGGGTACTGAACAAGAATTTTACCCCAGCAGATTTTCTAGTAATTGTACAAGCAACACAACAAAGATATGGAGTGAGAAAAAGATAATAAAATAATAATAAAAACAAATTCCCCAAGTGTGCTGTATCAAGAATGTTGGGAGACAGAGAATTGTTTGATGTCAAAGAATTACGACAAAACTGTTGGTGTTTCGAATTCTAACAATTAGGGGATGATGACTCACTGCAATTAGGAGATCAAGGAAATCTTATTTTTATATCAAAACTTCAGGGCAAACAATACTTATATGCACAATTGTATTCCACCGTAAACTAGAATAATGTAGAACAGTAGGTATAGAGGAAAATTGGTCAAATTAAAGTAAGCCCCCTTTTCGTTTGGTTCTGTAGCACCAAGAGGAACAAGAATTACTTGGTGGCAGTATGGTAATTTCAAGCTCGATGAAGGTACTATATTTGGCATTCCATGTTTGCTGCTCAAAACAAATTCAGCAGCCACCATATATACAATATTGACGAAACCAAGAAAGAACTCGTTTTTTTTTTATTATTATAAAAAGCAAAAGGCAATTGCACTGTACAAGTAATTTTCGCAAGGAAGGAAATTGCGGATCATTGCAGATGGCCAGAACGGATAATATCGAGTGTCAAATAGTGGATCAATGTCACATTCAGGATACTATATCAGAATAATTATCCGTGCGATGACATTTAAAATTTCCAATTCAATAAATCAAGTATATCAAAAAATTAACACGTATCTTCCCGAATTTTATCACGAAAAAATACAATCTTTTATTAAAAGCAGAGAGTTCTATACTTACATTCGATTCGTTCTTAATCTTTCGGAGGCGAAAAGTTTCACCAACATATCCTATGATCGGAGGAGCAGTGCTGAGTTGTCTCCATAGCAGATGTACTGTAGTCGAAATATATCGTATGATTTGTGAGTAGGGTTTGGCTGGAAAAGTGTATTAAATACTAATAAATAATTGCAACTCTAGTCCTTGGTTTATAGAATATATTAACCCTAAGCCCAATTGTTATAAGATTTGATTTCTCTAGTCCAAAGGTTATCAAACTTATTCGATCTAGTCCCTAGAAAAGGTACGGGTTTCACATAAGTCATAAGTATTACTTCCTCAATACTATTTTAGAATCCTTAGACCTTATGTCTTCATTGATTCTAGTATGAATGGAGCCACGTTTTGACTCGGTCGGACGTTACTTGTATGAGTAATCAATACGGCGAGATCGGATGTAGTGTCCTATCATAGCTTGAATGTGAGAGACATTGTAAGGAATTTGTCCTCTCTATTATTAGAGAGAGATATCCATGGGGCCCCTCGATAGGGAAAGAGCTGTTTAAATGCATGGCCAGTGCTTAAATGTATTTGATAAAGTGGTTATCAAATGCTATTTGTCGAAAGCAGTCTACCCGGAGATCGAGCATAAATACAATTAAGCTTAATAAGGGTGGCGACCACCATGCCTTATGCTTAATTAGGATATCGCGAGACAAAGGGATTAAATAGTGGATTGATATTAGGGTTCCGTTGTATATTCATTCACTTTGGGTAGTCACGATGTCCCCGCTAGGGACCGCTTGTGATTTATGAACACACACTACTACTAAGTGTGTTTTCATTGCCATTGTGAGATGAACCTACAGGGTCACACGCATAGATGAGCTAACGAGCTTTATGTCCAAATTCAATGAATCTAGAATGTGTCTAGGTTCATTGTATCTGACATTTGTCTTTCTGAAAATAATAAAGTGTTTATTATTCGAATTAGAGATAGGGACAATTTCGGTATTTTACTATAGCTGGGATTACGTGGGAGTTATTATCCGATAAGGACTCCCACTACCAGCAGAAGTCTAGGGGACGTGGGAGTTAGAGACTCCCACTGCCGAGAGGAGTTGAGGATGTGAGAGTTGGTTATGGGAACAAACTCTCACACCCTATATAATGATCTCTTGGCCGAAACCCTAGCATATAATTTTTCAGCCGAAATATTACCAACTCTCTGAAATTAGATTTCAGTTTCAGCCTCTCCATTTTCTCTCTAATTCACGAAAATCAGAAAAGACGAAGAGCTAGCAATCGCTGCCTGTTTCGTCGCGTGGATACCGGTAGAGGGACTTTCCGCAAGGGAGATCAATTGGTGGCAGATCGAATCCAAGAAACGTCATCCTCCATTCAAGAAGTAGCTTCTTGAATCCAAGAAACGTAAGTTCTTTATTGCTGTTTTCGAATTGTTTCATATGAGCGGATCCTTCAGGGGAGGATCCATGGGTGTTTGGAACGAGTTTCCGCCCATGAATCCCTTCAGTAGTGTATTGAACTTCATCACTTATTTGATTAAGGAGAATAACACTTGATTCTTCTCATGTTGTATTGAGTAGCTCTTAACTTTGTTTATCTTCCTTCTTCTTGACTTTGCAAATACTTCCAAGGCATGTGGATTGATTTCAAGCCTGTGCCATGAAGTCTTGCAAAGTGTAGCTTCTTCTTGGGTGTAGGATGTTGTCTTTGATGTACACAAGGAGCTAACTTACCATTTTCATCAATATCTAAGAATCCTATTATTAAGAACATGCTCACACAAACATTAGAACTACCAATGGTTTGTTATCATCAAAACTAGATTGATCACATTAGCCCTTAGGGCTTACAATAATAACCATCTTGCTGAAGGGTTTTCAGGTACCATATTTCTCTACATTTTTCAGAAGATGATAAAAAGATTATCATGGATCAGATTGGTAAGTTCACTGCCCAATGTGGCAAGTTGGGAGGCGGCGAATTTCACAAGTTTTTATTTTTCCTACTGTCTTTGACCGAGACAACCTTCACTTTGTACACAAACCTACTGCTCAATACTGTTCACACATGGGCCGAAAGGGAAAAATTGTTCCATTTACAAGCCGATTTCAAAAGTGACCATAGCCGATCTGGTGGCGGCCCAACAGAAGCCTCAGGAGATGGTCATAGAGTTTCTGGATCATTTCAGGAAACTTAAAAGGAAGTGTCTAACCCTCTTGCCCAGTCAAAATATGTCAAAATATCCATCTCAGGGATGGTTCCCCATTTAAAGGTGTAAGCCTTAAGGGAGAAATGCAATCAATCTAGTTTTGATGATAACAAACCATTGAGAAATTCTCATGTTTGTGTGAGTTTGTGTTTTAATAATAGGTTTTATATCTCAAACATACATTGACGAAAATGGAAAGAAAGCCCTCATGAACCTCAAACTATTCCATCATAACTTTGAAGATGCTAAAACAAGGAATGAACAAGAGATTAGACAATACCTTGTGTGCAAAATTGAATATCACTTTAGAGGTATCCTTTGAAGAAGATATGGAAAGTAAGACTCCTTGGTACATGCTTTTATGTGTATACTTCAATACCTTGGAGGTTGTTACAATGAAGTTCAAAGAAGGAAGTTCAAGAAGTTAGAGCTACTTAATCCCAAATGAAGGTGGCCTTGAAGTAAGCTCTTAACCATCTAGTATTGAAGTCCATGACATTACATCTTAGAAGAATCCTAAAGGACTTCACCACATGAGGAGGTTAATGAAGATGGTCTCAAGTGAAGGTTTATGAAGATGATCAACTTTGAAGACTTGAAGACGTTTAATCAATCTTGAAGGATGAACTTCAACAAAGATCAAGATTGATGTAAAATCTTTAGAACCATATTGAAAGATCATAACAAGATTTATTAGGAAGACTTTGAATAAATATCGAAAGAATGAAGAGGAACTTGAAAGACAAAGTCTCAAGATAAACTAGTTCGGTATATCTCTTTCTTATCTTTTGTAGCTAGTTCATATGAAATGTGTTTATACATGGAAGCTCATGAAAATTAGTTTTAACCTCAAGTTTTCAATGATAAGATCTTTCAAAACCCAAAGATTTTCAAAAGCTTTGTTTCTTGCTTAAAAAGTTTGATTTGGAGTTGTAATTGTACATGCATTCATCTATTGTTTCCAAATCCTTTAGACAAAGGTTTTTAAATGTTTTAAATATGTTTTGGACTCATTTATTCCAATGAAAAAGAATTTGATAAGTCCAAAATGACTAATATATTTCAAAGGCATGTGGTTGAAAGAACTCGGATTCAAAATGTGTGAACTTGGACGATTTAGACGCGAATTAGTCCTTTTTTGTCAGTTAAATGTTAAATAAGTTTGATAAATACTTTTAAATCTCTAAACATGTTTTTGAACCTTTTGTCTTCAATTCTAAAGGTTTATAAGTCCAAAAAGTTTGATTAGATTTCAAAATTTTAGGTTCGGGAGTTTTTGGTGCAAAGTTGTGTCGGTCGATCGACGTCCTAAGGTAAGGTCGACCGGAGCCTAAGGTAGGTCGAATGGAGGTACCCTCGGTCGAATGCATAGAGTCAGAAAAATAATGAAAATTCAACGGTCGATTGTCCCAACACGTAGGTTGACCAAACTGTCGCTGACAAGGCAAATCAACTAGCTGTTATTGATCTGTTGCTGCCAAATCTCTCTCGTTTTAAAGGGTTCTTTTTCATATATTTGAGTAATACTTTTGGAATATTTTCTCTACACTTTTAGAGGGCATTGGAAGAGTTTCAAACATTAAAATCTTAACATCTTCCACAAATTTGAGAAAATCATTGAGCTTTCTTGTTAATACACATTTCCTTTGAATTAGAGCTTTCACTTGTAAATCTCCATTGAGAGATTATATTTTGAGCTCCATTGTAAATCTCACTTGATTTCATATCAATATTGAGATATCTTTTCTATATTTGTAATTGGTTCGAGTGGCAAGGCTTCATTGTGATTGTGGTGGAATTGGGTTTCCTCTGTGGAGTGAACTTCTTGTAATTGTAGGAACTAGAGTGAGTGGCGAACCCAAAAATTAAGTATGGTTGATGTGTTCGTAAAACCTCCCCACTTAGTACACTAGATTAGAGAAGGTAGTCTCAAGGGTGTTAAAGGGTTGCTTGGTGCATAAAAGGCCATTAGTTGGTTTTGCCCTTTCGTGTATGTGCTCACAATCAAAGCTAGTGGATGTTGCCAAAATCCTTGGGTATGTCCAAAGGTAGCAGATGTAGATCATTGATGATCGAACCACTATAAATCCTTGTGTTTGTTCTCTCTAACTCTTCCTACTTACTTTCAATTTGTAGTCATCATTAACATTGTCTATGTGCTACATGAACTTGTTTGTATGAGATTTATATTGTTTACTTGATTTAGTATTCTTGTAAAGTTCCTCTTGCTATGTCTTTGGTATATGACTTGAAATAATGATATTACAAGCTTTAGAAATAACATCCTTGTTTAAAGTACTTTGTGTGACATATTTTCTTTTAGACTTTCCTCATTATCCTATTGTCATCTACCTTGGATAATTTGTGTTAATGTCTTTGTATATCTTGTTGTGGCTTTCTAATGTTATATGTTAGATTGTGTGATCCTTAAACTTGCTTGTTGTCTTCCAATCTTGAATGAAACATGACAGTGGTATAAGTTTCGCCCTCCATTAAATCACCTCTCCAGTGCTTAATCAACATACTTGGTGTCTAATTGATCACATAAGTGAAGTATTATTTAGAAGAGCAAAAAAGGAAGGGGGTACATCGTTGGAGGCAGCGATGGAAGAAAAGGGAGAAGAATGAGGGAGAAGAAGAAAGGAGGAGAGGAAAAGAGAAGAAAAGAAAGGAAAAAAAAAGGAGAAAGGCGGCGGCGAAATCGTTGGATAAGATGAGGATAGGCGGCGGCGACGCTGGGAGAGAAAAGGGAGAATTTTTTGGGGTTTTCTTCTTCTAGGTTAGGGATTGTCTTCATAAGAGAATATATATATATATATATATATATATATATATATATAAAGGAGTATAACGGCAATTAAAATACTAACACATGAATCTTATGAAATACTTATATTACAAACAAGTTCTAAATTGCCTACTTTGTATTTTCAATATTTAGTTGGGCATTAAAATAAAAGGAAATATTTAAGGGAATGATTAAAATAAAATACATCAGGGATAACTTATATTCGAAGTCTGAAATAACTTTTAGAAATTATGTTTTAGTCCCTATAATTTTATATTTCACTTTTAAGGCTTGTTAAAGCTTATGAACTATTATGGAAAATTTATAAGACTAATAATAATATATATGAGATATTTATATCTTCAAAAGGTCAGAAATATCGTAGGATAAATATTTGCATTTTAGTCCCTAAACTTTAAGGAGTTTACACAAAACACCAACGAAGCCTAGAAACTTCGTCCAAATATGTTTAGGCATATTAGGGCTTGCATTTCATTAATTTCATAAGTATTTCCTAAAGAGTTGGTATTTGCAAAATAGGTACAGATGAAGGTACGAACAATAAGAGGTTAAGGTGAGTTCCCTCTCAAAACCGGAAAACGTGTTTTATAAATGTCCTTTATGGAAATTGTTTACAAATGAAAAGTTACAGTATCTCTTAAATAGAATTCTGGAAAGTATCTCTGAAAAGTGAATGAATTAACAAATCTGAAATGTATTGGATTTCTAAAAAGAATCTCAAGAAAGTAAATGAAAGCATCTAGAATTATGACATGATTGAAAAGGGAGCTTACACTGCAAAAATATGGTAGCCCCTTGTCCGACCATTGGGGGTTTGTGAAGGGATTCATGGGCGGAAACTCGTTCCAAACACCCATGAGTCCTCCCCTGAAGGATCCGCTCATACAAATTCGATTCGGTAAAACAGTGAAAAACTTACGTTTCTTGGATTCAAGAAGCTACTTCTTGAATGGAGGATGACGTTTCTTGGATGCTAACCTGCCACCAACGAAATTCCCTTTGCGGAAAGTCCCTCTACCGGTATCCACGCGACGAAACGGGCAGCGATTGCTAGCTCTTCGTTTTTCTGAGATTCGGGAATTAGAGAGAAAAGGGAGAGGAAGTAAAATTCGAAATCTGATTTCGGGTGAATTGTTTAATTGCGGCTGAAGCCAGGATGGACTAGGGTTTCGGCTGAGAGTTAATTATATAGGGTGTGAGAGTTTGTTCCCATAACCAACTCTCACGTCCCCCACTTCTCTCAGCAGTGGGAGTCTAAACTCCCACGTCCTTTCAACCTCTTTTGGCAGTGGGAGTCTATAACTCCCACGTGCACTAGACTTCTGCTGGTAGTGGGAGTCTTTATCGGATAATAACTCCCACGTAATTCCAGCTATACCAAAAATGCCCCTTATCTCTAATTCGAATAATAACGCTTCATTATTCCCAGAAAAATGAATGTCAGATACAATGAACCTAGACACATTCTAGATTCATTGAATCTGGACATGAAGCTCGTTAGCTCGTCTATGCGTGTGACCTTGTAGGTTCATATCACAATGGCAATGAAAACACACTTAGTAGTAGTGTGAGTTCATAAATCACAAGCGGTCCCTAGCAGGACATTGTGACTAACCAAAGTGAATGAATATACAACGGAACCTAATATCAATCTACTTTTTAATCCCTTTGTCTCGCGATATCCTAATTAAGCATAAGGCATGGTGGTCGTCACCCTTATTAAGCTTAATTGTATTTATGCTCGATCTCGGGTAGATTGTTTTCGACAAATAGCATTTGATAACCACTTTATCAAATACATTTGAAAGCACGGCCATGCATTTAAAGCAGTCTTTCCCTATCGAGGGGCCCATGGATATCTCTCTCTAATAATAGAGAGGGACAAATTCCTTACAATGTCTCTCACATTCAAGCTATGATAGGACACTACATCCGATCATCGATCGTATTGATTACTCTGTTACAAGTAACGTCCGAGTGAGTCAAAAGCGTGGCTCCATTCATACTAGAATCAATGAAGACATAAGGTCTAAGGATGCTAAAATAGTATTGACGAAGTAATACTTATGACTTAAGACCATGAAGTATTACTTCTCGACGGATCACGTCGATACAATGTATCCCTATATATAGCATCTATGATGTGATTTGTATCCATTACACATGATCAGTAAAACAAGATCATCAATCAACAATCATACTAGTTTTATTTCTTAGTAATTAAGCATTACATAAAACTAGGGACTTCTAGAATAGTAATTACATAAGCTAATGAGTTTTACTATCAAATCACACATTTGATAATCAAAAGCAAAATTAACTATTCAATTACATGCTCAAAAGATAATAAACACACAACATGTGCTAATGGTCCTAGGGCACTACTAACAATCTCCCACTTGCCCTAGGTCCAATCATACGTGATCCTCAATCCCATTGACCTAGTATGACTCTCATGTTTAGGCTATGGGAGTGGCTTGGTCAATGGATCTGCAATGTTGTCGTCTGTATGAACTTTGCAAATACTAACGTCTCCTCTGTTGATGATCTCTCTAATCAGATGGAAACGCCTAAGAATGTGTTTGGAACGTTGAAGAGATCTAGGTTCCTTAGCTTGTGAAATGGCACCAGTACTATCACAATAGAGGTCCACTGGGTTCACAATGCTAGGGACAACACCTAATTAATCAACAAACTTCACGATCCAAAGCGACTTCTTTGCATTGCTTGAGAGGCGACTAGATACTCGACCACATTGTAGAGTCGGCCCACGGTTTCTTGCTTTGAGCTCTTCCCGGCTCACAGTACCTCCATTCAAACAAAACACAAAAACCAGTTGCGATCGATAATCATCTACGTCGGTCTGGAAGCTTGCGTCTGTGTAACCATTTACAACCGGGACTTTAAACTTCACGACCTCAGTAAACTAAGAACATATCTTTAGTCCTTCTCAAGTACTTAAGAATGCTCTTGATTGCGAGTCCAATGTGACTCACCGAGAGTCAGATTGATATCTGCTAGTCATACTTAAAGCAAATGAGACATCCAGGCGAGTACATATCATGGCGTACATAATAGACCCGATGGCCGATGCATATGGGATCTTACTCATGCGCTCTTGGTCCTCCCTTGTGGAAGGTCGCTTGAGTTACTGCTTTGAGTTTAACGTCATGTGACATGGGCAAGAATCCCTTTTTGGAGTCTTGCAAAGCCCGAGCCCGTTTGAGTACCTTGTCAATGTATCCACTGCAGCTCGAGGCCAATCATTTTGTTAGATCTATCTCTATAGATTCTTATACCTAAAATGTATGTGGCCTTGCCTAAGTCTTACATGGAAAAGCACTTCGACTAAGCTTTTACGCTTTGTAATGTGGGGATGTCATTTCCAATCGGTAAGATATCGTCCACATAAAGCACAAGGAACACTCTTTGCATTATTAGTTACTTTCTTATAAACACAGAGGCTCGTCTTCGTTTTTGATGAAACCGAATTCTTTAATACGTTCATCAAAGCGGCGATTCCGACTCGAGATGCTTGCTTCAATCCATAAATGGACCTTTGAAGCTTACACACTTTGCTAGGATTTGTTGGATCAACAAACCCCTCGAGGTTGTGTCATATACACATCCTCGAGAAGGTTTCAGTTAAGAAACGCGAGTCTTAACATCCATTTGCCATATCTCATAGTCATAATATGCGGCTATGGCAAGTAAAATCCTAATTGACTTTATCATCACGGCGGGAAATGGTTTCGTCATAGTCAATACCATGAACTTGTCTATAACCTTTAACTACTAGTCGCGATTTAAAAGTGTGTACATTACCATCCATGTCGGTCTTCTTTTTTATAACACCATTTGTTATCAATGACCTTGCACCGCTCGGGTGGGTCATCAAAGTCCATACTTGGTTGTCGTACATGGATTGCATCTCGGACTTCATAGCTTCTAGCCACTTATCGACTCGGAACTACGAATTGCCTCTTTGTAGGTAGTGGGTTCATCTTGATCAATCAGTTCAACTCTGATGATCATCGATCCACGAGAAATCCATATCTCTCGAGTTGTTGATGTGCCGAGCTCGACCTTCTTGGGCCTTGTGTCAAAGATTGAAGCTCGATGTCGGCACGTGAGCTTGCTTGAACTTCAAAGTTGGTTCGAGATGTTGTTTGGGGATCTTGAATTTCCTCAAGATGGATCTTACTCCCACTATCCTCTTTGGAAATAAATTCCCTTTCAAGGAATAAACTATTACGAGCAACAAACACTTTGTTCTACGATGGAAGATAGAAGTAATATCCTTTAGTTTCTTTAGGATATCCCACAAACAAACACTTGTCGGTTAGGGGCGAGTTTATCGGATAACAAGCGTTTTACGTACGCCTCGCATCCCCAAATTTTGAGAAATGACAAACTAGGTCGTTTCCCGAGTCCATATCTCATATGGAGTTTTACGAACCGCTTTAGAAGGAACTCTATTTAATATAAATGCAGCGAGTTTCTAGGGCGTAGCCCGAAAGAAATTGGAAGATTTGTTTGACTCATCATAGATCGAACCATATCTAATAAGGTGCGATTCATCCGTTCGACACGCCATTCCATTGTGGTGTGCGGGGAGGAGTTAATTGTGAAACAATTCCACAACCACTAAGATGTTCGTCAAACTCTTGGTTAAGGTATTCGCCACCTCGATCGATCGAAGTATCTTAATACTTTTGCCAAGTTGATTTTGTACTTCATTTTGAAATTCTTTGAATCTTCCAAAGACTACGATTTATGTTTCATTAGATAGAGCGTAGCCATATCTCTTGAAATCATCCGTGAATGTGATGAAATCTTGAAACCCTCCTCTAGCACTTGTGTTCATTGGTCCACAAACATGCGTATGTATGAGGCCCGACAAATCGGAAGCTCTCTCACTTTGTCCGAGTAAAGGGAGCTTTAGTCATTTTGCCCAATAAGCAAGATTCACACGTCTCATAAGACTCTAAGTCAAATGATGTTAAAATTCCATCGTATGGAGTTTTGATATGCGTTTCTCGTTTATGTGGCCCCAAGCAGCGAGTGCCAAAAGTAAGTTTGGTTTAAGTCATTTGATTTAAACCTTTTAGTATTAATGTTATAGATGGGCCTTTTAATGGAATCATCGAGGTTAAGAATATAAAGCCCATTCATCAAAGAGGCATCTCCATAAAAGATACGATCTTTATGAATGGTGCAAATCTTATTCAAAATATTAATTTCAAAACCTTCAATATCGAAACAAGAAAGCTGAAATAATATTCCTACTCAAAGTTGGAACATACAAACAATTATCCGAGTTCTATAATAAGGCCACTTGGCAAAACTAAATTAAATGTCCCGGTAGCTACGGGCAACAACTCTTGCTCCGTTGGCTACTCACGAGGTCCCACTTCTCCTTTTGCCGGTGATCTACTCCTTTTGAACCCCTGCACATTTGCACAAATGTGAGATCCATAACCGGTATCTAATACCCATGAAGTAGAAGCGGAGACATGTTAATTTCTATAACATAAATACACGGAGAGGCAGTCAAAGCTGGTTTTCTCCTTTTTCTTTTCTTCCAGGTAGAGTTTGCAGTTCCGTTTCCAATGGCCTGGTTCGCCACAATGGAAGCAAAGCCCTTCCTTTGGTGCCTTGGCTTTGGGCTTGGGCTTGGGCTTTTCGTTGCCTTTGCCTTTGCCTTTCTTGGCCATGGGCTTTCCACTTGCCTTTCTTCTTGAAATTCCCTTTTTGAACCATTAAGACTTCGGGGGTTTTCTTAATGTTCGATTCGACCTTCTTGAGCATCCCAGTGTATTTCATGTATGGTCTTCTCCATGGCATGCATGTTGAAGTTCATAGCGAATTGGTCATACTCCGGTGGGAGTGAGCCCAAGATCATATATGTGGACATGTCATGACCTACGGGGAGCCCCAAGTTTCTCAAGTTGGTCAAAATAGCCGCTTCATCTTGGGAACATGTGCACTTACGAGAGGTGCGGGGGCCATTTGCAACTATTTAACGCCTTAGTTGTGAGGAATCTTTCATGGCGAGCTTGCTCTTGGAACATTTCCTTGAGCTGGCCCATCATCGGAAAGCCTCAACTCCTTCAAAGCTGTTTTTGAAGGTCGGTGCTCATTGTGACTAACATGAGACAAGTCACATCGTTAGAGTCATCGAAATGCTTCTTCCAAGCATCTATTTCAGCTCTAAGGGCGTTGTTTTGCGAGTTGTTCGAGAATGTCCAGTATCAAGAAACGTCTGACTTTCTTTCTCGCTTAGGACTATCCTTAAGTTGCGGGCCCAATCAAGGAAATTGGCCCCGCTCAGTTTTTCCTTCTCAAGGACGGATCGCAGTGAATTGTGTGATGAATTGGTTGCCATTATCTACATTAAATTATTTGCAAAGTTTATTAGTTTTTGTGCAAAAATATATTTCACAATTTCAACACTTGATAAATAGTGGGGGAAAACATTTTACAATAGTTATGGGAAAGCTTTGGCTTTACACCCATAATTAACGTAAAATCACGTAATGGGATTGACATATATATATATATATATATATATATATATATATATATATATATATATATATATATATATATATGTCGACTATTTCCCATTGTATGCCACTAGGCCCAAAACTATTTTGATAGCCTAGTTAAGTCGGGACCATGTCTAAGCATTATGGAAATCACTATTTTCCCATCTCCCTTTACTTAGGTAACCACTTTATCATTTGCTTTGGCAAGCGGAAAAAATGATGATCAAGCTTATGGAGTGCTTAGGTTATGGTAGGCACTTTAAGACTTAATTAAAACCATTTGATGTGACGTCTAAAATAAATCCATCCAGGACATAAAATGAAACATCACACGCGAGGATATGAGGCGAAAATGTAAATGTGATATAGCATGGCCTATTCCTATAATGACTCCCACGAGCCTTGTGGCAGTCAAGGGTCAATCTAGGTCAAAATCCATCTCATGGATAATGTCTTCGATCCAGCAGCCTCCAGTCTTGTTACATAATTGCTTGGGCATACCCGCCCTTCAATGACTAATCTAAGAAAGCGATTACAATTGTACATCATAAAGAAAAAAGCGACTCGCGAGTCGTATTATAAAATTACAATCCAAACATGTAAAACAAGAGGTATAATAGGCCATGCTATTCAGCATGCTAATATCACATAAAACATGACATAAATAATTCGCGGATATAAATACAAGTTTATATGTGTTGCCACTACGCAGAGCTGGAAGAAAAATCTGATTCTACATCAGCTCATCGAATGAGTTTTTCTGTCCCGATTTACCCCTCAATTGCCTAACTTACATAATCAGATTATGCATTGGTTAATCGAATTGATAACCGATTCATAAACAGTTTATGCATATAATCAGATTCATAAACAGTTTATGCATATTACCGAATTAATCTAATTAATTATAGATTCACAGTTTATGCAAATTATACGAATTAAATTTCAAACCGAATCATGCTAAGGCAGTTCATGCAGAATCATGAAACCGAAAATAGTTTATGCCTATATCACATATATTCAACAAAAGATGCAATCTTTTCTGTTTTCACACATACACATACCAAATCGGAATTGATAGTGTTATGGTGTGATTAACAATATCGAATCCGAATCGTATGAGCAAGGCTCGATACCCGAAGGGATTCATGGGCGGAAACTTCGTTCCAAACACCCGTGAGTCCTCACTGAAGGATCCGCTCATACTAAAATTCGATTCGGTAAAAGCAGATGAAAAACTTATGTTTCTTGGATTCAGAAGCTACTTCTTGAATGGAGGATGGCGTTTCTTGGATGCTAACTCTGCCACCAGCGAAATTCCACTGCGGAAAGTCCCTCTACCCGGTATCCACGCGACGAAAGCGGGCAGCGATTGCTAGCTCTTCGTTTTTCGAGATTCGGGAATTAGAGAGAAAAGGGAGAGGCGGAAAAAATTCGAAATCGATTTGGGTGAATTGTTTAATTGCGGTGAAGCCGGGATGGACTAGGGTTTGGTGAGAGTTAATTATATAGGGTGTGAGAGTTTGTTCCCATAACCAACTCTCACGTCCTCCACTTCTCTCGGCGGTAGGAGTCTAAACTCCCACGTCCTTTCAACCTCTTTTGGCGGTGGGAGTCTATAACTCCCACGTGCACTAGACTTGCGCTGGTAGTGGGAGTCTTTATCGGATAATAACTCCCACGTAATTCCAGCTATACCGAAAATGCCCCTTATCTCTAATTCGAATAATAACACTTTATTATTCTCGAGAAAAGTGAATGTCAGATACAATGAACCTAGACACATTCTAGATTCATTGAATGCGGACATGAAGCTTCGTTAGCTCGTTTATGCGTGTGACCCTGTAGGTTAATATCACAATGGCAATGAAAACACACTTAGTAGTAGTGTGAGTTCATAAATCACAAGCGGTCCCTAGTAGGACATTGTGACTAACCAAAGTGAATGAATATACAACGGAACCTAATATCAATCTACTATTTAATCCCTTTGTCTCGCGATATCCTAATTAAGCATAAGGCATGGTGGTCGTCACCCTTATTAAGCTTAATTGTATTTATGCTCGATCTCCAGGTAGACTGTTTCGACAAATAACATTTGATAACCACTTTATCAAATACATTTGAGCACTGACCATGCATTTAAAGCAGTCTTTCCCTATCGAGGGGGCCCATGGATATCTCTCTCTAATAATAGAGAGGGACAAATTCCTTACAATGTCTCTCACATTCAAGCTATGATAGGACACTACATCCGATCATCAGTCGTATTGATTACTCTGTTACAAGTAACGTCCGACTGAGTCAAAACGTGGCTCCATTCATACTAGAATCAATGAAGACATAAGGTCTAAGGATGCTAAAATAGTATTGAGGAAGTAATACTTATGACTTAAGACCATGAAGTATTATTTCTCGGACGAGATCACATCCAATACAATGTATCCCTATATATTGCATCTATGATGTGATTTGTATCCATTACACATGATCAGTAAAACAAGATCATCAATCAACAATCATACTAGTTTTATTTCATAGTAATTAAGCATTACATAAAACTAGGGACTTCTAGAATAGTAATTACATAAGCTAATGAGTTTTACTATCAAATCACACATTTGATAATCAAAAGCAAAATTAACTATTCAATTACATGCTCAAAAGATAATAAACGCACAACATGTGCTAATGGTCCTAGGGCACTACTAACAGTTTGCACTGGTACGAGGTTGGTCACCCGTACGAGGGCATCTCGCACCTTTGGTTTAGGACACTCTATTTATTTCATGGGATCCCAACCTGTATGGGAAGCGTTAGGAGCAGGGAAAGCAACGAGCTTAATGTATCCCCTACTTGTACCACATATGGATCGTAACCTGATTGCTGACATGTCTCCGGGGTTAGGAGGTTTACTCAGGAGCTATTACTATCCTGGGGCCAAGCCGGTGGTACCCCGGTTCTTGGTTACATGTTTAGTTTTGAGGGAGGTAGATAAATCATACGTACGGCTGGTGTGAGGCTGGTATTGACTATAGAGTTATTGACTTAGCCAGTCATGCACTCTTTTTATTTTGAATCCGATATCCGGAATGGTCTTCTTATTCCGAATTCTGAAATTGAAAGAAAAGAAAGAATATTCCAGACAAAGAGAATTTTCTGAAAGTAAATAATTTATGAATTGTTTTGGAAAAGAAAAGAATTTTTTATGAGTATTTCTGAATAAATAAAGTTTCTCCGTGTCTTCAAAAGAAAATGTTTGCGAAATAAAATGAATTTCAAATCATTGGCACTCACTTCACTAGGGACTCACTGAGCTATTTATAGCGCACTCTTTCTCTGTTTTCTGTTTTAGTTCTTGCAGGATTGAGCGATTTGAACAAGAACATTCTACAGTGTAGAATTGGAAGTACGTCAAGACTAGACACAAACCAAGATTTGAAGACTTTTGGAATCCAGTCAAAGACGGAGTCAACTTAGAAGCCATAGAATACAATATGTTTCTTAGAATTATTTAGAAATTTTTATCCACGTGTAATTTATTGTAAAAGATAGAACCCAGTGCCGAGAGGCACGCGGCACTCCCGGCTCAAGAGGGCTGGGGTGTCACAAGAGGTGCTAGAAGAAGCTTAATAACAAAAAATAGTACTATACTTTATAGAAAATGTACCTGACATAACAGTACCTAGACAAAGTGATACTCTATATCAGGCTTGGCAACAAGCAGACCAAATGGTGTTTATCTGGATTCTAAACATTGTCAGTGAAAGTACATGACCTATCATTCAATTTCTAACCACAGCTTTCAAGCCTGGAAAGATTTGGAGGAAATGTATCAACACATTGATCTATATAGATACTCAAGTCTCTTGGAAGATATATATAGTTTAAAGTAGGAAAACTTAATTGTTATAGAATACTTTACTCAACTGAAAACATTATGGAAAGATTTTTTGTTGACAAGACCTTTACCACAATGTACATGTGGTTTGCGCATTTGTGGAGGAAACATTACACTGCACAAATTTCATGAATTGGATTTTGTGGTGAAGTTTTTGAAAAGATTAAATGACAACTTTGTGTCTATGAGATTTCATGCTTTGGTTAATAAGCCAATTCCAGGCATCAATGAAGTCGTTAATGATGCTTGCCAGCATGAGAAAGAAAAAGCATATGCATTGCAACATTCAATGCCTCAAATCATGTGTAGTCAAGGAGGATCAAATGATTTAGGAAGTAACTCTGCAGCTAGTTCTATTATGCAATTAGTGGTGCACAATCATAATGTAAATGTAATAAGAGGAAATTACGGTACAGAGAACTTTAATAAGAAACAATTGACTTGCAATTTTTGTGGAAAAATTAGGGCACACAATTGAAAGATGCTACAAGAAGCATGGGTATCTCCAAAACGGTCTGCAGGTCCAAGAATACAAGGACCTATGCCTTTTAACAATGGGAATCATCGCTCTTACAAACAACAAAGCTTTAAGCCTTTTAATGCAGCTGCTACAGTAATTGAGCCAATGATGAACAATGCATACAAAGGTTCTTCAACTGGAAATCCAGGATATTCTACTAACTGTGTTCCTACAGCTACTGTTCCTTTCACAGATTTCACAACTGAACAACAAGAGCATTTGATGTACCTAATTCAAAAGATGCAAAATACTAGAGGACATGTTGCTACTAACACTGTTGATCACAAATATACAACTATAAGTGCTGCAGTATTTGGACCAATCTCTGAGAAACAAGCATTATAGGAGCATTTTGATGTCAATGTGGCATCAGCAGGTACATCTTCATTCTCAACTGAGAATACATGGACAGTTTGTCACTCCGGTCGGCCGAGAACCATTTCTTCGGTCGACCTGACCAGTTCGACCAAGTCAAAACCGGCACATGTCTTGTGTGAGAGAGTGTCATATGTAGTGGGGAGAGAAAAGTGGGAAAAATGGAGTTAGTGGGTTGATTTTTCAGCCACTATTCATTTTTTTAAGGATTGAATTGTTCATTCCAATCACAATTATTCTCTCTAGCTCTCATTAACATTCCTAGACGAATTTTGAGAAGAAAATTCTCTGAATTGTGTCTCTCTTATACACACTCTCAAGAACAATCAAAAGGGAAGAAAATACAATTTTCTTATCTTTTTTTATTTCCCATTTTCCTTAAGTTTCCTATACTTTGTGGATTCCGAGAAATATGTTTCTAAACTTCGGAGCTCTTTGGACTAGCATCTGAGACGAAAAGAACAAGCTCTTGGTTGGTGTGTGGATACCATTAGAGACAAGAGTCTTAAGGCTGTTGTTGGTGGTTTAGCGTAGCATAATCCGGGCAACATCGATTAGATCGACAAAGGTATAAATCCTATCACAAGGTTTTGGTTCTTTCTCGTGAATCGATCCTTTAAAGGAACATAATCCCACACAATTTTATTCCGCTGCGTTTTGGGGATTGTGAATTTTTCCTTTCAAGGATAGCTAGAGAGTGGAGAGGACTCTATCTGTTTCAGTTGATTCCTCTTGACACTAAAACTCGTTTTTTTGTTATTTCTAGTGTTGTTATTCCGGTTATTCTAAAGAAATAAACTCCTTGTTATGGAATTATAGGTTAGGGCATTTAGTATTTTCTAGAATGCAATGTATCAAGGATTTGCCTCCTATCCCTAGATGTAGTAGTACTGATCATGATAAACATTATACTATTTGACATGTTGCCAAACAACATAAGTTTCCTTTTTCTATTAGTCATTATGTTTACTCATTCCATATTTGATTTAGTGCATTTGGATATTTAGGGGCCATTTTTTGAGCCTAATGTGCTAGGTCATAAGTAATTCTTGACTATTGTGGATGATCATTCAAGATATACTTGGGTGTAGCTCTTGTAATTCAAATCTGATGCTAGAAGCACTTTACAAAACTTCTGCCCTTTTGTACACACACAATTTCAGACTTCTATTAAAGTGATTAGATCAGAAAATGGGGAGAGTTTCACATGCCAAATTTCTATTCTAAAAAGGGAATCCTACATCAAACTTCATGTATCTATCTACACACCTTAGCAAAATGGTTTGGTGGAAAGAAAGCACCATCACATTTGAATGTGGCTAGGGCACTTAGACTGCAGTCACATTTGCATATAGTCTATCGAGGACATTGTATTAATCATACAGTCCATTTAATCAATCTTACTCCCACACCACTTTTGTACAATTTCACATATTTTGAGAAACTTTATCAAAAGAAACCTGCTTACAATCACTTGATGCTTTTTGGTTGGTTGACCTATGCCTGCACCTTAGAGCATTGTACAAGTAAATTTGATCCAAGAGGGAAATAGTTTGTATATTTAGGACAACCCTCAAAGATAAAAGGTTACATTTTACTGGACAGTGATAGTCTATAACTCTTTGTTTCTAGAAATGTAATGTTCATAGAACATATTTTCCTTTTTTCACAAAAGGATCACAATCCTCAATCTTCTTAGTCATCTTTGCATTATGATCCTGACTTAACTGATGCACCACCTCTTGTGTATGTTCCTTCTACTTCTTCTTCAGAACATTCACCTGTTTCTTCCTCTTTTTCCTATGATTCTCATCCATCTTCTTCTGCACATTCTCAACCAGTTAGAAGGTCCAACAGCTAGTCACATCCACCTACACATCTTCAGGACTTTGAATGTCCTTTACTTCCTCATTCATCACCATTGAACAAGAGCTTGGCAGCTACTCAGAGGCTGATAAGTCTCATGTTTGGAGGGAGGCAATGAATGATGAGATTAAAGCATTAGAGGATAACCAAACATGGACTTTAGTGCATTTACCAGAAGGAAAGAATCCAATTGGCAATAAATGGGTGTTTAGAGTTAAGTTCAAATCAAATGGGGAATTGGAAAGATATAAGGTAAGGCTGTTTGCAAAAGGATATACACAACAAGAAGGAATTGATTTCCTAAGGACCTTTTCACCAGTTGCTAAGATGACTTCTGTGAGAACCTTACTTGCCTTGGTAGTTGCAATAGGTTGGCTAATTCATCAATTACCGTGAAGAAATATGCATGATATCACCTCCTGGATATGTTTGTCCTAAAAGTAATCTAGTTTGCAAGTTAAAGAAGTCTTTGTATGGCCTAAAATAGGCCAACAGAGAATGAAGTGCAAGATTGACCCCAGAGCTTCAAAATTTAGGGTTTGTTCAAGCCTAGCATGATTATGGCTTGTTTATCAAACAAGATTTGGCCAAGACAGAAACTTTCATTGCATTGTTAGTATATGTGGATGATGTTTTATTGGTGAGTGATAGTCAAGATGAAATAAATAGAGTAAAGAAGTTTATGATCAAAGACTCAAGTGAATTGAAGTACTTCTTAGGCATTGAATTTATAAGGAATCAATAAGGACTTGTTGAAGGGATTCATAAGCAGAAACTTATTCTAAACACCCATGAATCGTCTCCGATAGGATCTGTTCATACTATGGGAATCAAATAAGAACCAAAAATACGTACAACATATGATCATGGTCCTAGGACACTACCAACAATATCCCACTTGCCCTAGGTCCAATCATACATAATCCTCAATCTCATTGACCTAGTATGACTCTCACGTTTAGGTCGCGAGAGTGGCTTGGTCAATGGATCTGCAATGTTGTCGTCTGTATGAACTTTGTAAATTTTAACGTCTCATCTATCAATAATTTCCTTAATCAGATGGAAATGCATAGGAATGTGTTTGGATCGTTGGTGAGATCTATTTTTCTAAGCTTGTGAAATGGCACTAGTATTTTGACAATAAAAGTCCACTGGGTTCACAATGCTAGGGATAACACATAATCCATCACCAAATTTCCTTATCCAAATAACTTATTTAGCTGCTTCAGAGGCATCCACATACTCAACTTATGTTTTAGAGTCGGCCACGGTTTCTTGCTTTGAGCTCTTCCAACTCACAACACCTCCATTCAAACAAAACACAAAATCAGATTGCAATCTATAGTCATCTACGTCGGTTTGGAAGCTTGTGTCTGTGTAACCATTTACAATTAGACTTCTTTCCTGACCTCCGTAAACTAAGAACATATCTTTAGTCCTTCTCAAGTACTTAAGAATTCTCTTCACTGAGTCCAATGTGACTCTCCAATGTCAGATTGAAATCTGCTAGTCATACTTAATGCAAATGAGACATCCGGTCGAGTGCATATCATGGCATACATAATAGACCCAATGACTGAAGCATATGTGATCTTACTCATGCGCTCTTTGTCTTTCTTTGTGGAAGGTCCTTGAGTTCTGCTGAATTTCATGACTTATGACATGGACAAGAATCCTTTTTTGGAATCTTGCAAACTGAACCGTTTAGTACATTGTGAATGTATCCACTTCGGCTTAGGCCAATCATTTTGTTAGATCTATCTCTATAGATCCTTATACCCAAAATGTAGCCTCGCCCAAGTCTTTCATGAAAAAATTCTTCCCCAACCAAGCTTTTACACTTTGTAATGTGGGGATGTCATTTCCAATAAGTAAGATGTCATCCACATAAAGCACAAGGAACACTACTGCATTATTAGTTACTTTCTTATAAACACAATGCTCATCTTTGTTTTTTTTATTAAACCAAATTCTTTAATTGCTTCATCAAAATGACGATTTCAGCTTCGAGACGCTTGCTTCAATCCACAAATGGACTTTTGAAGCTTACACACTTTGTTAAGATTTGATGTATCAACAAAGCCCTCAGGTTGTATCATATACAAATCCTCCAGAAGGTTTCCATTAAGAAATGCAATCTTAACATCCATTTGCCATATCTCATAGACATAATATGCAGTTATTGAAGGGATTCATGGGCAGAAACTCGTTCTAAACACCTATGAGTCCTTCCCCGAAGGATCCGCTCATACCATAGGAATAACCTAGACAGAAACTTACTTTGCGGGTTCAAGAATCTGATTCTTGAATGGAAGTTGCTGTTTCTTGGATACGTTGCTACCACCAATGCATTTCCCTTTGCGGAATGTCCCTCTACCGGTATCCACGCGACGAAACGAACAGTGATTGCTAGCTCTTCGTTTTTATGAGTTTCGGGAATTAGAGAGAAAAGGGAGAGGCAGAATAGAAAATCTAATTTTTTAAGTCTTTTGGTATTTCGGCTGAAAAACATTAACCCCTAGGGTTTCGGCCAAGAGAAGTTTATATAGGGAGTGAGAGGTTGTTTCAAGCACAACTCCCACGTCCTATCCACCTCCTTTGGCAGTAGGAGTCTATAACTCCTACGTCCTCTAGACTTCTACTGGTAGTGGGAGTCTTTATCGGATAATAACTCCCACGTAATCCCAGCTATACCGAAAATGCCCCTTATCTCTAATTCGAATAATAACGCTTAATTATTCCCAAAAAAATGAATGTCAGATACAATGAACCTAGACACATTCTAGATTCATTGAATCTGGACATGAAGCTCGTTAGCTCGTCTATGCGTGTGACCTTGTAGGTTCATATCACAATGGCAATGAAAACACACTTAGTAGTAGTGTGAGTTCATAAATCACAAGCAGTCCCTAGCAGGACATTGTGACTACCCAAAGTGAATGAATATACAACGGAACCTAATATCAATCCACTATTTAATCCTTTTGCCCTTTTTGGCCATGGGCTTTCCCTTTCCTTTCTTCTTGAAATACCCTTTTTGAACCATTAAGACTTCGGAGGTCTTCTTAATGTTCAGTTCAGCCTTCTTGAGCATCCCGTGTGTCTCATGTATGGGCTTCTCCATGCCATGCATGTTGAAGTTCATGACAAACTGGTCATACTCCGGTGGGAGTGAGCCCAAGATCATATCTGTGGTCATGTCATGACCTACGGGAGCCCCAAGTTTCTCAAGTTGGTCAAGATAGCCCTACATCTTAAGAATATGTGCACTTACAGAGGTGCCAGGGGCCATCTTGCAACTGTTCAATGCCTTAGTGGTGAGAAACCTTTCATGACGGGCTTGCTCTTGGAACATTTCCTTGAGCTGGCCTATCATCTGGAAAGCCTCAACCCCTTCAAACTGTTTTTGAAGATCAGTGCTCATTGTGACTAACATGAGACATGTCACATTGTTAGAGTCATCAGAGTGCTTCTTCCAAGCTTCTCTCTCAGCTCTGGGGGCGTTGTTTGCAGGCTGTTCAGGAATAGCCGTATCAAGAACGTATAGCTTTCTTTCCTGCTTAAGGACAACCCTTAAGTTGCGGGCCCAATCAAGGAAATTGGTCCCACTTAGTTTTTCCTTCTCAAGGACGGATCGCATTGAATTGTGTGATGTATTGGTTTCCATTATCTACCTTAAATTATTTGCAAAGTTATTAGTTTTTGAGCAAAAACCTTTCCACAATTTCAACACTTGATAAATGGTGGAAAATAACATTTTACGATAGTTATAAGTTAGCTTTGGCTTATCCCCATAATTAAAGTAAAATCAACCTATGGGAATGACATCTATATGTCCCGGCTATTTCCCATTTTATGCCCTAGGACCAAAACTATTTTGATAGCCTAGTTAAGTCGAACCATGTCTAAGCATATGGAAATCACTATTTTTCCATCTCCTCTTGCCTAGATAACAACTTATCTGTTGCTTTGGCAAGCAGACAAAATGATGATCCAAGCTGAAGGAGTGCTTAGGATATGGTTGGCATTTTAAGACTTAATTAAAACGATTTATGTGACGTATAATAAATCAAGCTCCATTAGACATAAAATAATCATCACATGCAAGATATCAAGCGTAAATGTAAATGTGATATAGCATGGCCTAATCCCATAGTGACTCCCTTGTGGGAGCCAAGGGTCAATCTAAGTCAATATCCATCTCATAGATAAAGTCTTCGATCCAGCAGCCTCCAGTCTTGTTACATAGTTGCATGGGCATACCCAGCCTTCAATGTAAAGCAATAAAGCTAACATAAGAAAGCGATTACAATTTTACAACATTGAAAAACGGCTCATAGGCCGTATTATAAAATTACAACCCAAAAAATATGTAAAACAAGAGGGGTATAGTAGGCCATTCTATTCACCATGCTAAAACTCACATAAAGCATAATGAAATAAAAGCGAGTACATATACAAAGTCTTAGGTCAGCGGAACGCGGACGGTCGCGCGACGCAGATGGCGGTCCCGATTTACCCCTCAATCACCTTACTTACGTAATCGGATTATGCATTGGTTAATCAGATTAACGCAGGAAGTATAACCGAATTAATCGAATTAATAACGGATTAATAGAAACAGTTTATGCTGTAATTACCAAATTCACAGAAACAGTTTATGCTGTAATTACCGAAATCACAGAAACAATTTATGCTGTAATTACCGAATTCACGAAACATGATATGATTTATCTCTGTAATTACGAATTCACGAAGCTTGATTTATCTCGTAATTACGAAATCACGAAACAGATTTATGCTCGTAATTATCGAATTACGCGATGTAATCATAAGTAGTTCATGCGATATTAATCGAATTAATAACATACAAAACCATTTATGCATATCAGAATATACAGAAACATGTAAACATGATTAACGAAATCAGTTTATGCAAATATCACATATATTGAACAAAAGATACAATCTTTTCGTTTTCACACATACACATACCAAATCAA
Source organism: Vinca minor (assembly GCA_026122235.1). Lineage (NCBI taxonomy): Eukaryota > Viridiplantae > Streptophyta > Magnoliopsida > Gentianales > Apocynaceae > Vinca > Vinca minor. The sequence continues at coordinate 943,570 of JAOCZM010000253.1, forward strand.
AAATGATAGTGTTATGATGTGATTAACAATATCAAATTCGAATAGTATGAGCAAGGCTCTGATACCATTGAAGGGATTCATGGGCAGAAACTCGTTCTAAACACCCATGAGTCCTCCTCCGAAGGATCCGTCATACCATAGGAATCGAAAAAAAAATCTAGACAGAAACTTACTTTGCGGGTTCAAGAATCTGATTCTTGAATGGAAGTTGCTGTTTCTTGGATACGTTGCTGCCACCAATGGATTACCCTTTGCGGAATGTCCCTCTACCGGTATCCACGCGACGAAACGAACAGTGATTGCTGGCTCTTCGTTTTTTTGAGTTTCGGGAATTAGAGAGAAAAGGGAGAGGCAGAATAGAAAATCTAATTTTCTAAGTCTTTTGGTATTTCGGCTGAAAAATATTAACCCCTAGGGTTTCGGCCAAGAGACGTTTATATAGGGAGTGAGAGGTTGTTTCAAGCACAACTCCCACGTCCTATCCACCTCCTTTGGCAGTGGGAGTCTATAACTCCCACGTCCTCTAGACTTCTACTGGTAGTGGGAGTCTTTACCGGATAACAACTCCCACGTAATCCCAGCTATACCGAAAATGCCCCTTATTTCTAATTTGAATAATAACACTTTATTATTCTCAGAAAAATGAATGTCAGATACAATGAACCTAGACACATTCTAGATTCATTGAATCTGGACATGAAGCTCGTTAGCTCGTCTATGCGTGTGACCATGTAGGTTCATATCACAATGGCAATGAAAACACACTTAGTAGTAGTGTGAGTTCATAAATCACAAGCGGTCCCTAGCAGGACATTGTGACTACCCAAAGTGAATGAATATACAATGGAACCTTATACAATGGAACCTAATATCAATCCACTATTTAATCCCTTTATCTCGCGATATCCTAATTAAGCATAAGGCATGGTAGTCGTCACCCTTATTAAGATTAATTGTATTTATGCTCGATCTCCGGGTAAACTGTTACAACAAATAGTATTTGGTAACCACTTTATCAAATATATTTGATCACGGCCATGCATTTAAACAGTTTTTCCCTATCGAGGGGCCCATGGATATCTCTCTCTAATAAGAGAGGGACAAATTCCTTACAATGCCTCTTACATTCAAGCCATGATAGGACACTACATCCGATCATCACTCGTATTGATTACTCGATTAAAAGCAACGTACGACTGAGTCAAAACGTGGCTCCATTCATGCTAGAATCAATGGAGACATAAGGTCTAAGGATTCTAAAATAGTATTGAGGAAGTAATACTTATGACTAAGGACCATGAAGTATTACTTCTCTAACGGATCACGTCCGATATGATATATCTCAATATATTGCATCTATGATATGATTTGTACTCATTACACATGATTAGTAAAACATAATCATCAATCAAACATCATACTAGTTTTATTTCATTGCAAAGTAGATTACATAAAACTAGGGACAACTAGAATAGTAATTACATAAGCAAATGAGTTTTTCTATCAAATCATGCATTTGATGGTCATAAGCAAAATTAACTATTCAGATGAAATGCTCAAAAAGATATAAAATGTACAACATATGCTAATGGTCCTAGGGCACTACTAACAGTTATGACAAGTAAAATCCTAAAGGACTTTATCATAATGATAGGAGAAAACGTTTCATCATAATCTATAACATGAATTTGTCTATAACCTTTAACTACTAGTCGAGATTTAAAAGTGTGTACATTACCATTCATGTTGGTTCTCTTTTTAAAATACCACTTGTTATAAATGACCTTACACCATTCGGGTGGGGTCAACCAAAGTCCACACTTGGTTATCATACATGGATTGCATCTCAGACTTCATAGTTTCTAGCAACTTGTCAGACTCAGAACAATGAATTACCTCTTTGTAGGAAGTGGGTTCATCTTTATCAATCAATTCAATATGATGATCATCAGTTTCGAGAAATTCGTATCTCTCAAGCTGTTGATGTACCCGACTTGACCTCCTTGGGCCTTGTGTCAAAGATTGAAGCTCAGTATTAGCACATGAGCTTGCTTGAAGTTCCAAACCTGGTTTAGATGTTTTTTGGGGATCTTGAATTTCCTCAAGAAGGATCTTATTCCCGCTATCCCTTTTGGAAATAAATTCCCTTTCAAGAAATAAACCATTTCGAGCAACAAACACTTTGTTCTTTGATTGAAGATAAAAGTAATATCCTTTAGTTTCTTTAGGATATCCCACGAAAAAACACTTGTCAGATTTATGGTCGAGTTTATTAAATAATAAGCTTTTTACATACTCATAGCATCCCCAAATTTTGAGAAATGGAAAACTAGGTCGTTTTCCAGTCCATATCTCATATAGAGTTTTCTGAACTGCTTTAGAAGAAACTCTATTTAATATGAATGCAGAAGTTTCTAAGCGTAACCCCAAAAGAAAATTGGAAGTCTGTTTTGACTCTTCATAGATCAAACCATATCTAGTAAGGTGTGATTTCTTTGTTCTGACACACTGTTCCATTGTGGTGTGCCAAGAGGAGTTAATTGTGAAACAATTCCACAACCTCTAAGATGTTCGTCAAACTCTTGGTTAAGATATTCACCACCTCGATCTGATCGGAGTATTTTAATAATTTTTCCAAGTTTATTTTGTACTTCATTTTGAAATTCTTTGAATATTCCAATTTATGTTTCATTAGATAGATATATCCATATCTACTGAAATCGTCTGTAAATGTGATGAAGTACTGAAAACCTCCTCTAGAACTAGTATGTATTGGTCCACATACATCTGTATGTATGAGGCCCAATAAATCATAAGCTCTCTCACTTTGTCCAGTAAATGGAGCTTTAGTCATTTTTCCTAACAAACAAGAATCACATGTCTCATAAGACTCTAAGTCAAATGGTGTCGAGTTTTTATGTGCGTTTCTTGTGGATGTGGCCCAAACGACAATGCCAAAAGTAGGTTTGATTTAAGTCATTTGATTTAAACCTCTTTGTATTAATGTTATACATGAGCCAGTTAATGGATTCACCTAGGTTAAGAATATAGAGTCCATTCATCAAATATGCATCTCCATAGAAGATACCATCTTTATGAAGGGTACCAATTTTATTCTTAATATTTATTTCAAAACCATTAATATCCAAACAAGAAACTAAAATAATATTCCTACTCAAAGTGGGAACATAAAGATAATTATTCAGTTCAATAATAAGGCCACTAGGAAAAACTAAATTAAATATCCATGTAGCTACTGCAACAACTCTTGCTCCATTCGCTACTCGTATGTCCATTTCTCCTTTTGCTAGTGATATACTCCTTTTGAACCCCTGAATATTTGCACAAATGTGAGATCCACAACTGGTATCTAATACCCATGAAGTAAGAGCAGACATGACAATTTTTCTTCATTCTTAACACTCTCTTAATTCATTATTTCTCTCTAGCTAACACATTCATAGCAGCCGAAAAATAGAAAGAAAAATATGGGATTTTTCTTCTTGACTTATACACACTCTTAAGAACAATTCTCTTCGATTTCTGGTTTTCTTTTATATCCTATAATTTGTGAATTTCGGGAAAGGTGTTTCCAAACTTCGGAGTTCTTTGGACTAGCATCTGAGACGCGAAGTAACGAGCTCAGAGATTGGTGTGTGGATACTGATAGAGACAAGAGTCCGAAGGCTGGTGGTGGTGGTTCTAAGTAGCGAAATCTGAATGACATCGATTAAATCGATAAATGTATAAATCCTATCACAAGGTTTTGGTTCTTTCTCGTGAATTGATCCTTTAAAGGAACGTAATCCCGCGCTATTTTATTCCGCTGCGTTTCCGAAATTACGAATTTTTCCTTTAAGTGGTATCACAGCCTATCACGAGAACCCATTACTTTGATTGTGTGTTATCCTGTTTTTTTGTAGTCTGACCATACATGTCACAGGATGTCTTTATTTTTGTACAACATCTGAGAAGTCGTTTAAGTGTTAAACGAATCCCGAAATGATTGGTAAATTCATGTTTTTGGTTGTTTTCTATTTTCGGGCATATGTTCGGTCGACTAGAAGAGGTTCGTGGCTGACCGAACATGTGTTAGAAAATGGGATTTTGCTACTGCCTAGATTTCAGCCGACTGGTGAGCAATCACGGTCGACCGAGGCTAGTCTGTTTTCAGGCCGGTCGATCAGAAATGTTCTGGGTCGATTGAGGTGGCTTAACTTACACTGTTTTGGTTACTGCCTTATCGCGATCGACGGGGAGTATGGCCTGGGTCGACCAGAAAGGGACATGCAGTGTGTATTTGCGCTCTTAGCATGATTGTCGTGTTTTTTTTTAGCATGGTGCATAGTAATAGCCTTTGTTATAATATGGCCTACGTGTCGTGTCTTATCTTATCAATTCTTGTTGTAATTTTTAATCTCGAATATAACTCGAGAATTCCTTCAATTATGTAAAAGTATAGAATAGGATTTTATGTTTTTACATATGTAACAAGTGATGAAAAAAGTCGTCCATCAGATGGAGGAAACCATAAGGAGGCGAAAGACAATAGCTAAGTTTGTTGTTTTTCACCTTTAGATTGACCTAGGATTTTCCGTTGGCTCGGAAAATCCGTATAGGGCTATTACTATGTCACAGTTTATTTATTGTATTTTGTATTTTGTATGAGATGTCTGATGCATGCTTACAGTATTTTTTAGCATGTGATGCATGTTCAAAGTGTATAATAAGATTATACACCGTTTGGTGAGACAATTTAAAAACCTTCAATTTTAAATATTAAGTCTATTGCCTTCCATGATTGGCCCTCGTCAAGGCCAAGATTGACAGTAGTGTGAACTTCCGAGTGGAATAAGAGCCTGTCTATCCTGGTGAGGCATGAAGGATAAGTTAGTGATATCCGACGGTGCAATCATGGGGGATACTTAACCGGATTGCCAATACTGAGCTTTGTAGCCAAAGCTGCCTCGGTATTGGGTCGGGAGGAAAAGGGTAAGTTTTACCTACTTAACCAACCAAGAGTCGCATAATTGATGTGATTAGCAAACGTTGCTTACCTAAACAGCCATTTCTCGAGCTTTGTAGCCAAAGCTGCCTCGAGATCGGTGATATATGGATCTTGGTCCTACTTGAAAGTTTTGAACTTTCTGAATGAATACTTGAGGGTTATTCATTTGAAGAAAATAGTGGGTGAATCTTTAATTAAAGTCCTATTAATGATTTAAAATATGACAACTAAAATTTTACAAATTCTTCTCTATAGATATTATGACAAATGCATCGTTGCATCAAACTCTTTATCATTGCGATCCGTCCTTGAGAAGTAAACAATTAAGGGAGGAAACATCCTCGACTGGTACAGGAACTTGAGAATCGTTCTCAAGCACGAGAAAAAGTTGTATGTTCTCGAGGAACAAATTCCTGATCCACCAGCTGCAGGGGCTGCGGCCACTGAAAAAAATGCTTATCGTAAGCATTTAGATGACGCATTAGATGTGTCTAGTCTTATGTTAGTGACCATGATCTCTGAGCTTCAAAAGCAACATGAGGAAATGGGAGCTTTCGATGTGATTATCCAAGACTACTTTTTCAGGGTCAAGCCCGCCAGGAGAGATTCGATGTGTCGAAATCTCTATTTCAGTGAAAAATGGAAGAGGGAACACCAGTCGAAACTCACGTTCTGAAAATGATAGGCTTTATTGAGAGCCTCGAAAGACTAGGATTTACTCTGGGCCAAAAGCTATCCACTAACTTGATTCTGCAATCGTTGCTTGAATTATTCAGCCAGGTTGTATTAAACTACAACATGAATGAGATAGATAAACCTCTCCCATAATTGTTGAACTTGTTGAGTACTTCTTAGAAGGAAATAGGCAAGTCCAAGGACATTTACATGGTCAACAACAACAGGGGCAAGGGTTCTGGTAAGCCTAAAGGCAAACCTTCGAGCAAACCTAAACATTCTGAGAAAGCACTGAAGCCCAAGGGCGCTGTGGATATGGATGGAAATTGTTTCCATTGTGAACATAAAGGACACTGGAAGAGAAACTGCCATAGTTTTCTTGCCGGTAAAAAGCTTGGAAATGGAACAAATGTTGCTTCTGGCTCAGGTATTTATGTTATTGAGATCAACTTGTCTACTACTACTTTCTCATGGGTATTGGATGCCGGATGTGGTTCCCACATTTGCATGAATGTGCAGGGACTACAAAGGAGTAGAGAGCTGACAAAAGCTAACGTGGACCTACGCGTTGGCAATGGAGCAAGAGTTGTTGCATTAGCTGTAAGAACATATAGTCTTAGATTGATTTCTGGAATTGTTCTAGATTTAGACAGTTATCTTTATGTACCTACATTAACAAACAATATTATTTCAATCTCTTGTTTGGAGAATATGGGTTTTGATATTCATATTAAAAACCAATGAATGTCATTATCGTTAAATGATGTCTTTTATTGTAGTGCTACATTGGTGAGTGGTTTATACTTGTTAGACCTAGAGTCACCGATTTATAACTTAAATACAAATAGGATAAAAACTAAAAAGTCTAATCCTACATATATCTGGCATTCTCGCTTAGGCCATATAAACAAAACCGCATTTCCAAACTTCATAAAAATAGATTGCTGGAATCATTTGATTTTGAATCATATGATACATGCAAACCTTGTTTAATGGGTAAGATGACTGCTTCTCCTTTTACTAGAACTGGAGAACGAACAAAGGATTTGTTGGAACTAATACATAGTGATGATGTATGTGGTCCATTCAATATCAATGCAAGAGGTAGTTATCTATATTGCATTGCTTTTACTGACGATTTTAGTCGTTTTGGATACGTGTTTCTTATGAAACACAAGTCTGAGGCATTTGAAAAGTTCAAAGATTAAAAGAATGAAGTAGAAACCCAACTTGGCAAAAGTATTAAGATGTTTTGATCCGATCGAGGTGGGGAATACTTAAGCCGAGAATTTTGTGACTATTTTGAAAGAGTTGTGGAATTGTTTCACAACTTTCTCGACCGGCTACTCCTATTGGAATGGTGTATCCGAAATGAGAAATCGAACTCTATTAGATATGGTTCGATCAATGATGAGTCAAGCGAGCCTTCCAATCTCCTTTTGGGGACATGATTTAGAAGCAGGCAGCTTTAACACTAAACAAAGTTCCATCTAAATATGTTGAAACGACACCATATCAGATATGGACTGGGAACGTCCTAGTATGTATTTCTTAAAGATTTGGGGTTTTGAGGCATTTGTGAAACGTCCAACTTTGAACAAGCTCAGCCCAAACTCGGTCAAGCGCATTTCTGTGGGGTATCCTAAGGAAACTAAAGGGTACTACGTCTACATTCCTAACGAGAACAAAGTGTTTGTTGCTCAAAAGGGAGTTTTTCTAGAAAAACAGTTTCTTTTTGGGAAAACAAGTGAGAGCCATGTGAAACTTGATGAAGTTCCAGAGCTTAGTGAAATTCCAAGGGAACTTGGTGAAGTTCCAGGCACAATAGACCAGGTGGAATTAGAACAAGCTACACAAGATGTTGTGGAGTCAGTTCCGGAAACACAAGAATTGCGTAGGTCTAGTAGAGTTCGTAGAACACCCGAAAAATTATGATTTTTCATAATAGAACATGGAGATGTTATGTTTATTGATCACGATGAACCTACAACCTACAATTAGGCAATTACTAGTCCAGATTCTAAGAAAAATGCTTGAGGCCTTGAGATCCGAAATGGATTCCATGTACACTAACCAAGTATGGATCTCGGTAGATGCGTCTGAGGGGGTAACCCCCAATAGTGTGCAAGTGGGTTTTCAAATTGAAAACTGACATGGAAGGGAGTGTTCAAACGTACAAGGGGCGACTTGTCGCAAAGGGTTTTAAACATATTCATGGTATTGACTATGTTGAAACTTCCCCCTCCCCCCGTAGTTATGTTCAAATCCATATGTATCTTGCTTGCTATAGCTGCATACTACAATTATGAAATCTGGCAAATGAATGTCAAAACAGCTTTCCTTAACGGTAACCTAGATGAGGATGTGTATATGATACAACCCGAAGATTTTGTCGATCCAAATAACGCCAATAAAGTATGTAAGCTATTGTAGTCAATTTATGGACTAAAGAAACCTTCTAGAAGCTAGAATCAATGTTTTGACGAAGCCGTGCGCGAGTTCAGTTTTATCAAGAACGTCAATGAACCTTGTGTTTATAAGAAGTTTAGTGAAAACTCGGCGGTATTCCTGGTTTTGTATGTAGATGACATATTACTTATCGGGAATGACATTCCAACCTTGGAATCTGTAAAGGTTTGGTTGCGGGCAATGTTTCTCTATGAACGACTTAGGTGAAGCAAGCTTCATCTTATGAGTCATGATCTATAGAGATAGATCACGTAATCTCCTAGGCTTAAGTCAGAGTACATATATAGAAAAGTTCTAAATCGGTTTAGCATGCAAAAGTCCAAAAAGGGTCTTTGTCCTATATCACTTGGTACAGTTCTTTCAAGACAACAGTGCTAAGACACTAGATGAGAAAGAACTCATGAATGAGATTCCATATGCTTCGGCAATTGGATCTATCATGTATGCCATGTTGTGTACTCGCCCAGATGTCTCATATGCTTTGAGTATAACGAGCATATAACCAGTCTACATACGGTGAACGTCACTGGATCAAGAACATCCTTAAGTATTTACGAAGGACTAAGGACACGTTTTTAATCTATGGTGGGGAAGACGAGCTCATTGTAAGTGGTTACATTGATGCTAGTTTCCAACCGATAGAGACGACTTTAGATCACAATCGGGTAATGTGTTTTGCCTAAACGATGGTGTTGTGAGCTGGAGGATTTCAAAGCAAGCGATCGTTGCGGATTCTAGAACCAAAGCCGAGCCCATAGCTGCATCATATGCTGCTAAGGAAGCCGTTTGGATCCGAAAGTTCATTGCTGAAATTGGTGTGGTGCATTGAATTTCGAATGCGATTAATCTCTATTGTGACAACAATGGAGCCATATCTCAATCAAATGATTGAACCATGGTCTCACCAAAGGTCTAAACATATACTACGGCGGTATCACCTGATCTGTGAGATCATAGATAGAGGAGATGTGAATATTTTCAAAGTTCACATGGACGATAACATCGTCGACCCACTGATGAAGCCCTGACACAACAGCAGCATGATCTCCATACTTGTAGCATGGGTATTAGATATTGAGAGAACTTGATGCGGAACCGTGATGTTTTATATCAAGGTTTAGCTTTTAGCAGATATTTCTCTATCTCAAATTAGTTTCCAAGGGGAATATACTCAACGCAACTCCAAGAAGGCTAAGTATCAATGAAGGCTGAAACATCACAACTAGCGAAACTATCTAGTTGATACAGTAACTCAAAGAATATGAAGTTCTACCGGAAATTCATAAATGAGTATCTAAGGAATAACCTTAACCAAAGTATCAATATATCTAACGTAAGTATAAAGGTGGACGAAATCACTCTTAAATAGAGGGAGATTTCGGTTCCAACAATAAAAAGGAAGAGTCCTTGAAGAAGTGGGACTCTTGGAAAACAACTTGCTATCAAGTAAAACACTTAAACAAGATAATAGGCAACATGTCCTATTATCTTGTATCTAGGCGGCTAGAACATAACAAACTATTGAAGAGTCCTTGACGTATTAGGACTCTTTAATAACTAACTAACAAACACTTGGACAACGTGTCCTTTATTCTAGCAATTATTTTAAACACGCCTAAATAAAGTAAATAACATTGCTGAAAATAATTAAAGTCTAGAATAGTCTAGACTAGGCTAGAATAGACTTTAATGTACAAAAAAGACTAAAATGCCCTTTAAATTCGTCCCAATTCTGGACAGCTTGTTGGGCCAACGTACACGACTATTTCGGATATCAAGAAGGCAGAATCTGATCTTGTGATCTTCATAGATGTTGTAGATCTGTCTCTTATCTTTAATATGCAACCGGAATCAGCTCCATTGGATACCTATATAGAAAGAAATGATCATTATGCCAAACAGTAGCAAAGCTGTCCATTCCTTGAGCACTTATGATACTTAAGAGGTTGACTTGTACAACATTCCTAGATGTAACTTAGAGTCCTCTTTGTATCTTAATACATGTTCCCTTGAGTTGGGCAGCCCCGAGGTTGGTACCGCATCAGAACTGGTCTTAGATATAGTTCTTATGTACATTATACAGTAAAAGGCAAGGTTGTTTCCTTTAGTGTAAGTGGGTGATTGTTGTATTTTCTTTTTAATGATGAAATATTAAGGCATAAATTCCATTATTAGTGTTATAATTACGGTTGTGCAAAAGTGATAAAACATAATAACGTCCTTAGATAGTTATGTAATTGTTACATTGAACTATTCTAAAATGTCCCTAGTCAATCATTATTGTGGAATTTTAAGGACAACAATAATGTGTGGAGACTAGTACGTGGTGTGATTAAATATGTGATATTAAATCGAACACATGGGAATTTGATACTGGACAGACCCGCACATAGTACCACTTCATGGATTGTTATATGAATGTCAACAGTGTTCGTATGATGATTATGTTTACACCTAAATCATTCGACCTGAGATCACACAAGATTTCTTGCTTGACTAATGATATGCTTTGATGGTGTCAAACGTCGTCTGTAACTCGATGGGCTATAAATGCATTTGTTGGGTGTATTTATGAACCATATCAGGATGAGGTGTGATAGATAGAGGATTTGTCCCTCCTATATAACATGAGTGATATCTTGGGCCCCTTGATAGAGTGAGACTAATTCATGGCCATGAACAATTGAATTAACATGAGATATTAATGTCATTTGATTAGTCTACTAGGGAATAATGATTGGACTATATAAGTTTGACATACTCCGTGACTTGTGTTCAATTTAGATATCGTGGACAAAGGGATTAGTGCAAAAGATCATACTTGTGGTTACTTGAATCACCGAGACTATTCGTGTCACACCCCGTAACCAGAAGATGACCTGGCAATCCCTCATCTATCAATGAGACAAAGAACCCTTAACAAAATATACTCTTCCAAGCCATAAACATAACGGATTAACTTAAATTTTGCTATAAATTCATCAGTACTTAAAGGGAAATTACATAAACTTAGAACTAAAGTTGTTCAACTTAATAAAGGTTCATCACTATACTATTACATGATCATTACTTATTTAAGTTCTACTTGTCTTGCTCCCCGTCCCAAGTCTCCTCATCAGCATCATTTACAAAACATAAAAAGATAATAGGATAAGCCACACTAGCTTAGTAAGAATCTATTGCCCTTGGGATGTGAAGGGATTCATGGGCGGAAACTCGTTCCAAACACCCATGAGTCCTCCCCTGAAGGATCCGCTCATACGAAACCGAACCGAAAACAGCGATAAAGAACTTACATGTTTCGGATTCAAGAAGCTACTTCTTGAATGGAGGATGACGTTTCTTGATCAGTTTCTTGCCACCACCGGATTTCCCTTTGCGGAATATCCCTCTACCGGTATCCACGCGACGAAACGAGCAGCGATTGCTAGCTCTTCGTCTCTCTGAAGTTCGGGAATTAGAGAAGGAAAAAGGAAAGGCAGAAAGAAAAACGGTTTTTCTTTTGGTCTAGGTATTTCAGCTGATAACAACTCGTGCCTAGGGTTTCGGGTTAAGAGATGTTATATAGAGTGTGGGAGTTGGTTCCCAGAACAACTCCCATGTCTACTCAACTTCTCTCGGCTGTGGGAGACTCTGAATCCCACGTCCCCTAGACTTCCATTTGGTAGTGGGAGTCTTTATCGGATAATGGCTCCCACGTAATCCCAGCTACGGTTAAATACCAAAATTGCCCCTATCTCTAATTCGAATAATAAACACTTTATTATTTTCAGAAAAACATATGTCAGATACAATGAACCTAGACACTTTCTAGATTCATTGAATCTGGACATGAAGCTCGTTAGCTCGTCTATGCGTGTGACCCTGTAGGTTCATATCACAATGGCAATGAAAACACACTTGTTAGTAGTGTGAGTTCATAAGTCACAAGCGGCCCCTAGCAGGACATTGTGACTACCCAAAGTGAATGAATTACAACGGAACCTAATGTCAATCCACTATTTAATCCCTTTGTCTCGCGATATCCTAATTAAGCATAAGGCATGGTGGTCGTCACCCTTATTAAGCTTAATTATATTTATGCTCGATCTCCAGGTAGACTGTTTCGACAAATAGCATTTGATAACCACTTTATCAAATACATTTGAGCACGGCCATGCATTTAAACAGTCTTTCCCTATCGAGGGGCCCATGGATATCTCTCTCAATAATAGAGAGGACAAATTCCTTACAATGTCTCTCACATTCAAGCTATGATAGGACACTACATCCGATCATCAGTCGTATTGATTACTCTGTTACAAGTAACGTCCGACTGAGTCAAAACGTGGCTCCATTCATACTAGAATCAATGAAGACATAAGGTCTAAGGATTCTAAAATAGTATTGAGGAAGTAATACTTATGACTTATGACCATGAAGTATTACTTCTCGACTGGATCACGTCCCAATACAATGTATCCCTATATATTGCATCTATGATGTGATTTGTATCCATTACACATGATCAGTAAAACAAGATCATCAATCAACAATCATACTAGTTTTATTTCATAGTAATTAAGCATTACATAAAACTAGGGACTTCTAGAATAGTAATTACATAAGCTAATGAGTTTTACTATCAAATCACACATTTGATAATCAAAAGCAAAAATCAACTATTCAATTACATGCTCAAAAGATAACAAAACGCACAACATGTGCTAATGGTCCTAGGGCACTACTAACAGGATGAAGGACCAAATGTGACTCCAAAACATTGCATGTTTCCCAAAACATATGAAAATATATCTTCACTTGTCTTATCCTGAAATAATCTTGAAACCATTTATAAAATACTTGAAAACATGACATAGGACTTCAGAGCTTGCATAACTTGTACATAACCTAACTTGAAAAGGAATATAAACAAAGCAAGAAATCTCGGAAGATGGTAAAATACGACGGTCGACAGATAGGGTCGTCTGAAATCAGGACAGAAACATTTTTGAAGGATAAATCATTTTCTGTACATTCCGAAAATCCAACACAAAACACTGTTTTTAGACTCTTTATAACACTTAGAAACAACACAAAATCATACACATAACATGCCATAACAATACTTAACCAAATTGATCACATACATATCAGAAATCGTATTCCGAGTACTTAACATAACATACTCGTAGCCTTTCAATACATTTAAACTTGCATGATTAGTATCAAAATGACATGCAACGACTAATTATACAATCGAGCTCAATTATCCAACAATAATACTATCCAACTGTTAACAACCCCAAACTTTAATGTCGTTTATGAAGGCTCTCGTCCTTGTAACATAACGTAACTGGTATGGCACTTTATAAGCTATTTAAGGATTTATTCCTGTCAAGATTCATCCTCGTGAACTACATGACACTGTTAACATCCCTAACTTTTTAATCTTGTGGGGGGGGGGGACTGAAAACACCCCCGATCACTTATATTTGTAAATTCGGAATATATCCTGGTCTAGGGTCATCATTAGACAAGAGCTCTATATTGAGAATATGCACATGCTGACTCTCATGTAATGCATCCAACAATGTATCAACAATATACGCAAGTATAAAAAAGTATAACCATGCAACAATGCAAATATCATTCGGTTCTTCATCCAGATTTTTATGCAATAAAACATGGGAAAACTTCATACATGTCATAACTTTGTTAAAAAAACCACTTCATGCGTTTTAGGACTGAAAAATAAGAGCGAAGGATCCTTACTTGGTATACTTAATCGGAACTCCAAATGAAGAACAGCAAACTAGAAATCAGATTCACAATCTCTACTTCTTGAGGAAATAACTCTTAATTTAACAGTTAGAATATAATCTCCACCGTTCAGAAAATAGTCCTTTAAGTCTTCTAACTTCATAAACAAGAACCACTCCGATCAGATATTGTATGACACTTCAACTTAACAATCTATCATCAGCACTCCGATTTTACTCGAACTGCCACAACCTTGCACTTCGAAGATGATATCTCTCAATCCAGATATTGTTCTGCAAATCCCTCCGTTTTGAACCTATTTTAGGGAGTCTAGTATCTATGGTTAAAATATGGGGACGATCGAAGACGTTAACTATGTCTGCCAAAGGATTTATTCTCACTATCCAGATTTTCCGGCACTATGGTTTTCTCTCTTTTCTTTCTTGTTCTTTCTCCTCTTCTTCTCCCTCTTACGTCCTCTATTTATAGCCTCATAAGTCCAGATTTCTGGAAGGTTATAACTCCAAAAGTAAGCAACCAATCATAAGGTACATCTCCCATTGATCTTATCTTAAATGGAACCCTTCACACACACTAAGTTCCCTCCTAATATAACCGACCAAACTGACAAAAAAGTTCATCTTATCACTTAGGTCCTCTAACTTCATATCCTGGCTAGTGCACCCCTAAGAATAATAAAAATAAGCGTAACATATAACACATAAAATACATAAGCACATAAAACATGCTATCGAAAGGTAATGGGCATCACAATTTGTGAATTGGAGTAATGATGTGTTTCTAGATACCTCTAATTACTGTTGACAATTGTTGTCACGGTCAACATAGGAAATACCTAAAGGGTTGCACACTATAATCAACTAGATTGGGCTTGTTGGAGTTTACATTTGATATAGGTGCTCAATTAGATTGGGCAGGCTTAATTGGATTGGGCGTTCGATTGGATTTGGTAAAACCGAACCCTGTTGGATCGGACCTTGTCGACTGAGAACTGTCTCGGGTCGACCGAACCTTTTTGTCACTCCGTTCGGCCGAGAACCATTTCTCTGGTCGACCGGACCGGTTGCACCAGGTCAAAACCGGCACATCAACATGTGTGAGTGAGTGTGTGTGCAAGATGTGAGTGCTTGTAGTGGGAGAGAAATAAAGGGAGAGTGGGGGTTAGTGGGTAATGCCACTAATACCACATTTGATGAAGAATTGTTCTTTATTCTTAACACTCTCTTAATTAATTATTTCTCTCTAGCTAACACAGTCATAGTAGCCGAAAAATAGAAAGAAAAATCTGGGATTTTCTTCTTGACTTATACACACTCTTAAGAACAGTCAAAGAGAAGAAAATGCGATTTTCTTATCTCTTCGATTTCTGGTTTTCTTTTATATCCTATATTTTGTGAATTCCGAGAAAGGTTTTTCCAAACTTCGGAGTTCTTTGGACTAGCATCTGAGATGCGACATAACGAGCTCAGAGGTTGGTGTTTGGATACTGGCAGAGACAGGAGTCCGAACGCTACTGTTGGTAGTTCTAAGTAGCGAAAATCCGAACAACATCGATTAGATCGATAAAGGTATAAATCCTATCACAAGGTTTTGGTTCTTTTTCTTGAATTGATCCTTTAAAGGAACGTAGTCCCGCGCTATTTTATTCCACTTCATTTTAGGGATTACGATTTTTTCCTTCAGTGGCTAACAATAGCCAAGTAACGTCATGAGAATGACGACATGCTTTTTCTAAACATCTTTCTCAGCTCTAGGGGCGTTGTTTGCAGGCTATTCAGGAATATCAGTATCGAGAACATATAACTTTCTTTCTTTCTTAAGGACAATCCTTAAGTTGCGACCTCAATCAAGGAAATTGGACCCACTTAGTTTTTCTTTTTCAAGAACTGATCACATTAAGTTATGTGAGGTGTTTGTTGCCATTATCTACAAAAAATATTTGCGCAGTCATTAATTAATTTTTAAGCAAAAAACTTTTCACAATTATTCAACACTTGATAAAATAGTGGAGAACACATTTTCCAATAATTATAAGTAATCTTTGGCTTATCACCCGTAATTAGAGTAAAATGGAACCAAGAGATAGACATCTACATGTCCCGGCTATATCCCGTATTATGCTCTAGGCTCAAAACTATTTCGATAGCTTAGTTAAGTCGAACCATGTTTAAGTTTATGGAAATCACTATTTTTCCATCTCATTTTGCCTAGATAACCACGTATCTGTTGGTTTGGCAAGCACACAAAATGATGATCCAAGCTTCAGAAGTGCTTAGGAAATGGTATGCATTTTAAGACTTAATTAAAACAATTTTAATATGACGAATATGTTGTTAGACCCCTTTAGGCAAGAATTAAGCATCACATGCATAATACAAAATAAATAAATGTAAACGTGAGAAAGCATGGCCTAATCCTATGATGACTTCCACGAGCCTTGTGGGAGTCAAGGGTCAATCTAAGTCAATACACATCACATAGATCGAGTCTTCGAACCATCGTCCTCCAGCCTTGTTACATAATTGCATGAGCATACCCAGCCTGCAAAATAAAACAATTAAACTACTCTGATAAAGAAATTACAATTTTGCAACATTGAAAAATGGCTTGCATGCCGTATTATAAAATTACAACCCAATAAATGTAAAACCAGAAGGGAGTATAGTAGGCCATGCTAAAACTCACATAAAGCATAATGAAATCAAGTAACAAAAACAAATACGAAGTCTTAGGGCGGCGTCCCCGGAAGGGGTATTAGGGGCAGCACCCCTAGTGGCGGTCCCGCTAAAGGATATGTTCATACTATGGGAATCGAATAAGAATCGAAACGACTTACAATTTTTCGTATTGGATTTCTTATTCAGATGGTGCGCCGCAGCCATCAAAAGCTTTCCCTTGCGGAATTTCTCTCTACCGGTATCTACGCGTCGATATGAGCAACGAGTGCTAGCTCTATATATTTTTGATTTCTGGAAAACCTAGAGATAAGGGATGGCAGAATATCTATTTCGTGGTTATGTGTTTTGCGGCCAGAAAAGTAAACTTGGATTTTTGCCCAAAAGAAGATTATATAGGGCATGAGAGTTTGTTCCGAAAACCAACTCCCACGTAATCCCAACTTGTTCTGGTAGTGGGAGTTTTTATCGCATAATAACTCCCACGTAATCCCAGCAAAAGCCAAAAACTGAAATTGCCCATCCTTAATCTCTAATTCGAATAATAACATTTTATTATTCTTAGAAAAATAAATGCCAGATACAACGAACCTAGACACATTCTAGATTCATTGAATTTGGACATAAATCCCTTTAACTCGTCTATTCGTGTGATATTGTAGATTCATATCACAATGGTAATGAAAACATACTTAGTAGTATGTGAAGGGATTCATGGGCAGAAACTCGTTCTAAACACCCATGAGTCCTTCCCCGAAGGATCCGCTCATACCAAAACGAATCGAAATTTACTTACGAAAGACTTATATTTTTCGGGTAAAAGATTCTGTCTTTCGGATGTGTGCTGCTGCCACCAGAGTCATCCCTTGCGGAATTACTCCCTACCGGTATCCACGCGACGAAACGAGCAGCGAGTGCTACCTCTTCATTTTTTTGAGTTTTGGAATCTAGAGAGAAAATGAGGCTGAAAAACCAGAAATCTGATTTCGGGTGTATTTCTTTATTGCGGCTCAAGCAAACTTAGTCTAGGGTTTCGGCCAAGAGAGGCTTATATAGGTTGTGAGAGTTTGTTCCAAGAACCACTCCCTCGTCCTATCAACCTCTTCCGGCAGTGGGAGTCTTTAACTCCCATTTCTTATAAACCTCTACTGGTAGTGGGAGTCTTTATCGGATAATAACTCCCATGTAATCCCAGTTATAACCCAATACTGAAAATTCCCCTCCTTAATCTCTAATTCAAATAATAACATTTTATTATTCTCAGAGAAATAAATGTCTAATACAATGAACCTAGACACATTCTAGATTCATTGAATCTGCACATGAAGCTCGTTAACTCGGGGCTTTGCATTAGCATGACAATATTTTGGCAGAATTGTCAAAACATGACATTCTATTTTTTGTACCCAACATTTTTAGCAAGGACAAATTTGGCAATCCGTCCTCAACTACACTTTGCCTCAATTTCTCATGTCCATCGTTCCTCTTGTGCCACGTTTACTTCATTGATGACATCCATGGTCAATATTGCCTTTCATCTTTGTCAAAAGTATTCATGGTTACAAAGACTTTTAGCATATTTCTTTCTTCAATTTTTTTTTGTAGACATGACATTTTTGTGTGCAAAACCTAACTCAACAACAACAAACAATATTTTAATATCAAGTAATTGGGGTCAGCTATATAAATTAATAAAATATTTCTGTCAATCTCTCAATTTCCTTACCATTATCTCATTTAAATCTAACAAATCAATATAATTTTTTAAAACTAAAGCATCACTTGATCTCCCTTTTATATGTCCAAAACCGACATAAATGTTTCTCTTTCTACGTATCTTCAAGAAACGTCACTCATATTTTCTAATATTTATAATAAATCACAAGGTTTCACAATTTTGTTTTTAAATAAAAACCATATACATAGATGCTATAAAATTGAGCCATTTTTTTTTTAATTAATTACACGCTTAATATCATAATATCTGTTTTACTATTATTAAATTACCACGTGTTCATTTATTAATCATTTTCTAAAGTAAGTATAAAACCTATATAAAAATGCAGAGATATCATAATTTTTTAAAGATTGGGACAAAAAATAAAGTATGACAGACAATTTCAAGTCCTATAAAAACTGGCACAAAATCGTTGGTATCTGTATATGTTCTAATTCTTATACTTAACCATTTACAATTCGCCACGTGTATATATAATTAAAAAAAAAATGTACACATAATAAATTATGAATGGTAAATATATGTATGGGTACATGTACGGGGACATACGATTTCCACCCATAAAAACTCAAGGCCTAGGATGCCATCACACATAAAGTGGAAAATGATGTTGGTGACAATTATCAATACATCATCCCTAGGGGTGAAAATCGCCTGTAACCGTTTGTGTACCCATTCTTGTACACAACCAATAAAAATTCGTCATGTGATCATTTTTTTTAATTTTTATATATATATATATATATATATATATATATATATATATATATATATATATATATATACATGGTAAATTGTGAGTAGTTGGGCATAAAAATGGGTATATAGACAAGTACAGACATTATTTGCCCATCCCTAGCTTTCTATGTGTAAATCTTTCCATACTTTTTTACGCCTATATCATCACCACTCAACACAAACTCTTTCTTGTGCATTCTTCACTTTAAAGTTCACATTTCATTTTCATGATCTCCTATGACATGGATGATTACATGAGAAATTGGGGCAAAGTGGAGGACGAATTTGTTAAATCCGTCCTGGATTCGGGACGGATTTGGCAAATCCGTCCTGCGATGACATGGCAAAAATTGTGCGGTTTAACACGTCAGCTGAGGACGGATTTTCCAAATCCATCTTGAATTCAGGACGGATTTGTCCTTGCTAAAAATGTTGGGTAAAAAAAAAAGAATGCCATGTTTTGACTATTCTGCCAAAACACTGTCATTCTAATGCAAAACCCCGTTAACTCGTCTATGCGTGTGACCCTATAGGTTAATATCACAATGTCAATGAAAACACACTTAGTAGTAGCATGTGTTCATAAATCACAAGCAGTCCCTAGCAGGACATTGTGATTACCCAAAGTGAATGAATTTACGGTGGAATCTAATATAAATCCAAATTAAGCATAAGGCATGGTAGTTGTCACCCTTATAAAGCTTAATTATATTTACGCTTGATCTCCAGGTAGATTATTCCAACAAACGATATTTAATAACCACTTTATCAAATACATTTGAGCACAGACATGCATTTAGACAGTCTTCCCTATCGAGGGGCCCATGGATATCTCTCTTTAATGATAGAGAGTGACAAATCCCTTACAATGCCTCTCACATTCAAGCCATGATAGGACACTACATCTGATCATCAGTCTTATTGATTACTCGATTAAAAGTAACGTCCGACTGAGTCAAAATGTGGCTCCATTAATGCTAGAATCAATGGAGACATAAGGTCTAAGGATTCCAAAATAGTATTGAGGAAATAATACTTATGACTAAGGACCATGAAGTATTACTTCTCTAACGGATCACATCCGATGCAATATATCCCAATATATTGCATCTATGATAAGATTTGTATTCATTACACACGATTAGTAAAACATAATCATCAATCAAACATCATATTAGTTTTATTTCGTTGTAAAGAACGTTACATAAAACTAGGGACAATTAGAATAGTAATTGCATAAGCTAATGAGTTTTACTATCAAATCACACATTTGATGTTCAAAATCAACATTAACTATTCAAAAGACATGCTAAAAAAGATATATAACGTACAACATATGCTAATGGTCCTAGGGCGCTACTAACAGTATGTATTCATAAGCCACAAGCGGTCCCTATCAGGGCATTGTGACTGCCCAGAGTGAATGAATGATCGGTGGAACGATTACCTAATCTCAACCCACTATTTAATCCATTTGTCTCGCGATATCCCAATTAAGCATAAGGCATGGTAGGTGTCACCCTTATAAAGATCAATTATATTTCTACTCGATCTCCAAGTAGACTGTTCCAGCAAATAATATTTAATATCTACTTTTTTAAATACATTTGAGCACGGCCATGCATTTAAACAGTCTTCCCTATCGAGGGGCCCACAAATATCTTTCTCCAATAAGAGAGGGACAAATCCCTTACAATGCCTCTTACATTCAAGCCATGATAGGATACTACATCCGATCATCAGTCATATTAATTACTGGATTAAAAGTAACTTTTGACTGAGAAAAACGTAGCTCCATTCATCCTTGAAACGATGAAGACATAAGGTTTAAGGATCCCAAATAGTATTAAGGAAGTAATACCTATGACTAATAGAACCATTAAGTATCACTTCTCATTCGGATCATGCCCGATACAATATATCCCAATATGTATCTATGATATGATTTGTATCCATTACACATGATCTGTAAAACACGATCATCAATCAAACATCATACTAGTTTTATTTCTGGTATAGAACATTACATAAAACTAGGGACAATCAGAATAGTAATTATATAAGCTAATGAGTTTTACTATCAAATCACATACTTGAAGTTCAAAAGAAAAATTAATTATTCAAATTACATGCTCAAAATGTAAAAAGCGTACAACATATGCTCATGGTGCTAGGGCACTATTAACACATGTTCTTTCACAAAGAAAATATGTATTAGATTTGCTTATGGAAGAAGGATTTGAAGATTGTGCACCAGATTGCACACCTATAGACACTGTAACCAAGTTTTCACATGCAGACTCATAACCCTTTGAAGACATTACATCTTACAGTAAGAATAATAGGTAAATTGTTGTATTTGATAGTTATTAGGTTAGACATTTGCTTTGCTGTTCAACATCATAGCCAATTTTTGGATAAACCATCCATAATGCACTGGAAAGCAGCACAAAGAATTTTGAGATACATCAAAGCTTCACCAGGACAAGGACTATATTATCCAGCACAGAATACACTTGCGATGAAAGCCTACACTAATAGTGATTGGGCAGGCTGTGTTGAGACTAGAAGATCTGATACGGGACCATCTAGAAGGATACATCATCCTTTACAAAGAATCCATAGACCAATGACTAGATCAAGAACAAGACAAAGGAATCAAGAACTAGCCACATTGGTCCGAGAGTTGAAGTCTAAAGAAGAAGCCAAGCTTCATTTAGAAGATGAAGTACAAGTTCAACTTCTAACTCTTGAAAGCATTCAAATCGGCCCAAACAAGCATTTTGGCTAAAAAGGGTATTTTAGTCTTTTCACATATTAAAGTCTATTCTAGACTATTCTAGACTTTAATATTTTCAGCAATGTTATTTGTTTTATTGTTTAGCCGAAATAAAGGACATGTTGTCCATGTGTTAGTTAGTTGGTTATTAAGAGTCCTAATGCAACTAGGACTCTTCATTATTTTGGTAGTTATTTCTATTTATCCCGCCAAGATAATAGGCACATGTCCCTATTATCTTGTTTAGGTAGTTACTTGATAGCAAGTTGTTATTCAAGAGTCCTACTTCTTCAAGGACTCTTATTTCCCTTTTCCTAGTTTG
This sequence comes from Vinca minor, assembly GCA_026122235.1. NCBI lineage: Eukaryota > Viridiplantae > Streptophyta > Magnoliopsida > Gentianales > Apocynaceae > Vinca > Vinca minor. The sequence continues at coordinate 965,737 of JAOCZM010000253.1, forward strand.
AGTTGGAACCGAATTACCTTCTACTTAAAGGGAATTTCGGCCACCTCTTTTAGTTAGACTTGATATATTGACATTTTGATTAAGGTTAAACCTTTGATACTTGTTTATGAACTTCCGGTTGAATTTCATAATCCTTTAAGTTACTGTATCAACTAGTTGGTTTCTCTAGTTGTGGTGTTTCAACCTCCATTGATACTTAGCCTTTCCGGGATTGTGTTAAGTATATTCCCATAGAAACTATTCGAGGTAGAGAAAGATCTGCTAAAAGCCGAATCTTGATATAACCCATCAAGATTTCGCATCAAGATCAGTGATAGGAATGTACATTTTCCTAGGAAATTCACTGATATCTTGGAGATCTAAGAAGCAGGACACAGTATTAAGGAATTCAGCAGAAGCTGAATATAGAGTCATGGCATTAACAACTTGTGAGTTAGAGTGGCTTGTCAATTTATTGGCACACTTAGGAGTAAAGCAAATGAGAGCAGTACCACTGTTTTGTGACAACAAAAGTGCAATACATAATGCAGAAAATTCTTTGTGTTTCAACTTGTGAGTTAGAGTGGCTTGTCAATTTATGGGCTCATGGCTTTAGATAATACATTGCGAGCTGTGCCAGAGAAGGAGTAGAAAATAAAATAGGCCCAATCCAACTTGTAAATAAAATAACCCAGATATTTTGTGGCAATTTTGTAAATAGCTAATGTATCCTAAATGGGAGGTGATATTGCCAGAGCAATTCTCCTCTTGCAAGAGCAATTTTATGGCAATGGACAAAACTGTCCGCTTGGTTAACTTTAAATGGAGGTGATATTGCCAAAGCAATTCTCCTCCTGCAAGAGCAATTTTATTACAATGGACAAAAATGTCCCCTTGGTTAACTTTAAACCATAAAATCAAATATTTCTCACTCCATTCTTCTCTCCACCAATCTCTCCCCCTCTCTCCAAACTTCTCTATTGTCTCTCTGCACATATTTCCCTTCTCTATTCTCTCTCCCTGCTAAAATTATGGTATTCTATACATCTTAAGAGAAGAGACTATTAAGCACACAAATGTATTGCTGCGATTTTGAGTGAAAAAAGGGTTGGGGAAGAAAGAAATTATCCTCCACATTACCGCATTTTAGCTCGAACCATAGCCATAGTTTCCATCGCAGCATGACAAATAATTGCCACAGAAATATAAAGTTGTGGTGATTTTATATTGGTAATTTCAAGGTTAAATTAAGAATCATTTTAAAGAATCAGGAAACATTTTCTAATATATCCCAATTGAGGAATCTAGAACCCACCTTTTCAAAATCAAAGAAAATGCAGGTAATTACTAAAATCTTATAAAAGAATTTCAATTAGAGAAAACTATCTTGTTCAGGATTGTCTCTTGAAAGATCTGAGCCCATCAAAGTACCCCTCATAAACATAAAGAAATTGAAGGAATGTATCAATTCCTGAAAATTATCTCTCACTGAATGATGTAGATAGAGGAGAGAAAAGATTAGAAAGGGGAGAGATTGGGGTAGAGAAGACTGCAGAGAGAAAGACTTATCTAGATGATTATTAATTAAAGGGCAATATTGTCACTTGCACGTAAATTGCTCTTGCAGGAGGAGACTTGCTCTGGCAGTATCATTTCCCATCCTAAATTAGTTAGACTAACAGCCAATTAGTTAGCATTAACTAGGCGGTTAGGATAATTGGTTTACTTAGTTTTCTTCTTCTTTATTGTGTATAAAGCTGAGCAAGGTTCATTTTATCATATATGAAATATCAGAAAAAATTTCCCCAATTCCATGGTCTCTTTTCCTTCTTGTTATGTGATATCCATTTTAGTTTTCATCAATCACCTATTTGATCAACGACGACATCAGAGGATAGGACATTAAAGTTGGAGAAGAATTTGATTTTTGGCTGAACTAAAGCGTCGGTTGTTCAAGAAAATGATGAGAATCGAGTAGTTCTTGAAGCCATATTTGACATCTTGAAAAAACAAATTCAAAGAGTTTTTTCAATGAAGATGAAAATCCAACACAAACCCATTTGTTCCTTGGACTCCATAGATGCATAAGGATTAGAAGAGAAGAGACAATGGAGAGAGAGAGAGAGAGAGAGAGAGAGAGAGGAAACGCCATCAGAGAGAAGAGATGAGAGATAATAGTTTGAACAGATATTGGATAATTAGATGTGGTGAGTCAAGAGGGTAAACTTGTCATTCTAATTAAATTTGCTCTTGTAGGAAATTGTTTGCTCTAGCAAGATCACTACCCTTCACTTTATACTCCATCCGTTTCTATTTATCTGTCTTTTTATGACAGTGTACTTGAATTAAGTGTACTCGATTGAGATATATAGTTTAAGGATAGATATATACTTTTGTCCATCAATTAATATATTTATGTTGGGACAATTAAAATTAGCTGTTGACTGAATTAATGAAAGGTAACGGTAACTTTGGAAAAAATACGCTCTCTTGATTTTTTTAAAGTGACAAATAATTAAAAAAAAAATAATAAGGTATGTTTATGTGACAGTTAATTGGAAACGGAGGGAGTAAATAATAAGACTAGTACTCTTAACTATCCTTTTTGATAGTTGAATTAGTTGTGTTTCGACATTTAAGTATTTTCATTTACAAAATGGGGAAATGCGCTAAATGTGTAGTGCCTATATTATTGACCAAAAAATTTATATTTTTTCAATTTTATCCAAGAATAAATACAAAATGAGGGGAAATGAGTTTCTATATGCAGGTTCTAGTGATGTATTGTTAGTGACCAAAGAATTTCGTCACTAACATCAAATATTTTCAATTCCACTTAAGGGTAAAATTGTGATGACCAAATAATGTCGTCACTATACCATCAAAATACAATGAAAATTGACACAAAAAAAAAATCACCAACAAAAGGATTTCTCGTTGCTAATCATACCTTATTGTAGCAACATAATTCTCTTCTAATGACAATAACATTTGTCACTCACTAAAGCATTTGATATTTAGTGATAACGTGTTTTTTGCCACTACCTTTTCACCTTTCTGTGGCAAAAAATACAATGAAAATTGACAAAAAAAATTTGTCACCAACAAAAGGATTTCTTGTTGCTAATAATACGTTATTGGTGGCAACATAATTCTCTTCTAATGACAATAACATTTGTCACTCACTAAAGCATTCGATATTTAGTGATAACATTTTTCTTTCCACTACCTTTTCACCTTTCAGTGGCAAGCTTTTCATTTGGTTATTGATGCCTTATGTTTTCTATATTATGTTTTTACAAAATTGATCATCGAGTAGGTAATTATTAATGATACCAATATTTTCCTTTTGGAACAAAAATAGTTGTCACTAATCTTCAACATTTGTGGAAAAATAGTTTTCAACACTAACTACAACATCAGTGACGACTAAAAATGTTGTCGCAAGTAAGGATTTGGAGACGGATGTTTTGTGACAACACATTTTTCGTCAATAAGCATCATTAATGATGATTTTTAAGATCCAGTCACGACTTTTTTTTGTTACAAATCTATATGTCCCGTAGTGAATTCAACAAAAATAAAAAGTGTTTGTTGGACAAACGGCTATGGGCCAGCCGACTTAGCTAGAAAGGGATTCAACCTTCGGAACTTGAAGAAGTGGCAAGGCCATTGGAAACCCAAATTACCCCTGGGTTGGTGTCACACCCCGTAGCCAGAGGGTGACCTGGAAGTGTCTCATCTACCAATGAGACAAAGAACCCATAACTTATGAGAACTCATATACGAATGATTCAAGGAATGATGAGGCTTAGATAATGACTAAAAGGAAATCTAGGAATCAGACTCTTACATCACATCACTCATTTTGGAGACCCAAATACTCTACGTAATAAGAACTATCATCAACTTGGAACAACATTACTTTTACCTTTGAGACATTTTGATGTAATGGTCATAACTTTCGATCCAGGAATTCAATGGAGTTCATTAGAGATGCATTTGAAATTTAAGAGGCAGATCCACAACTTTCATGAATATCACAAGATCAGATTATGTTGTTTTGGAAACATAAATCATCGTTCAAGACATCATGTTTTCCAGATTTTAGGCGAGAATTATATCTTGTTTTCCAAGTTTAGTTATTATTTAATTTTCAGCTTTTACTACTTTACTAATTCTGAATTTAGACTTAAGTAAGGACATGTTGTCTCATTAGTAATTTACTTTAAGTCTTAATATTTGTTTTAGTTAATTACTATACTTGTCTTTCCTTAGAAGTACAAATCCAATTAGGATTTGTAATAGGTTTTAGTAGTTTACTATATTTGTTCTTTTATTAGAGTTCAAATCCAATTAGGATTGAACATAGGGTTGGATGAATTGTTTTCTCTATTTAAAGAGAATTTGGTCCTCATTGTTATTTAGATTAAGACTTGATTTAATATAATTTGTGAGGTTATTCCTTCATTCTTTGTGATTGAACATTTTTAGATTTTCTTTCATTGTTACTGTATGAACGAGCTAGATCCCTCTTTGTGGTGTTTCTTCATCAATTAGAGTTTTTCTGCTAGGGTTGTTAGGTGCTCATGCTTCTTAAAGGTCTTCAGTGTCAAACTCCTTAAAGTCTTTATGCTAGGGTTGCTAGGTGCTCATGCTTATTTGAGGTCTTAGTGTTAGCATTCACGTGATCTAACATTCAAGTTAGATAAAGATCTGTTAATCCCTTTTGTGTCGAATCTTAATACAATCCAATTGTCAAGATTCTTCATCAATGACAATATATAATCTTCAAAACCATAAATATATAAATATACTTAAACTTCATTAATAAACATCATCAATACTTATAGTGATTACATAACTTAAAACTTGTACTTAAATTGTCAACTATAAATGATTTTACTATATATTACATAAGTCTTTCTTTTATTAAATTCTACTCATCATGTTACACATCCCAGGTTTCCTTGTCAACACCCTCATCATACTCATCTGCAAAACATAAGAAGATAAAAGGTTGAGACGCACTAGCCTAGTAAGGATTGATCGCCCTTGGGATGAAGGACAAAAGAAACCATAGATCATTCCCAGTTTCCCAAACATATAAAAATACTTCTTGACTTGACATAGCCTGTAAACATCTTCAAAACACTTATGATACACTTGAAAACATGACATGGGAGTTCAGAACTGTAATAACTCGAATAAGACATAAAATAGAAAAGTTAAGTGTAGAAAGGGAACTTCGAACGATAGACATAGGACCTCGGTCGACCGAAAGGTCATCTGAGATCAAGACAAACAAATTGTCAAAAGTCCTGATGACAGAAAGAGTTATATCGGTCGACCGCAAGAACTCCGGTCGATAAGGTTTTCAGCCTGGTCGACCGCGATCCATCACCAGTCGTCCTCAATTAGCCCCAGTAGTTTGGCTCGGGCAACTAGTATCTAATCCGGTTGATCGAACCAGCCGACCTTGATTCAAAACATTCATTTTACCCAATCCAAAACACTAATTTTTTTACTAACTTTGACACATAAAAACATAAACACAGCATGTCATAACAGTACCTTATCAAATCAATCATATACATATCAGGAGTAAGAAGGGGAAAAGTATTTTTAATATGAAGGAGACTGAAGATGCTGAATTAGTGGGTACTTACTTTGTGCATTTGGATATTGAGGAACCTACTGTGGTAGAACAAAACTCAGGGGCTGATGATGCCATTATGGGACAAGAATTCGAATTAGATGATGTTGATTATGAGGAATCATTTGAATATTCCTCATTTGATGAGTTTGAGTGGGAAATAAGTGATGATGAAATCTGTGTTGAGAAATCAAAGCCACCTAAAAGCTTTAGCGTTCCTGAGAATAACGGTTACATCAATGATGATGAATAGTTGGATTTAAACTTAGGTGAGGGTTTTTTGGCTCAAGGAGATTCTGATGAATTAGAAATAGTATGTTTGATTGTGAGAAGGAATATGATGTTTCTAAGCTCGGTCGACCTACCTATAGCAAGATCGTCCGAGAGAATATAGCCGTTAGAGTATTGGCACATTCAAAACCTGACTAAAACAAAAACAGCCTCGATCGACCTGACAACACATGTCGGTCGACTGGACTACTCCGGTCTACCGAGGCTAAGCTTATGTCTACCGGAATGCAGTTCTAAAGCGGGTTTTCCACTTAGTCAAGTTTTCAATCTTCTCATGCACATGCTTAACTCTTTTATAAAGATATAAAATACATTTTAAAGTACTTAGGTATTGACCAACACTTAAACTAGTTTTCAAAAACCTTTTCAAAGAAATGAACAATGTAAAACACGAGGTTTTAAAAACATGCACTTTTGAGTTTTAAACATTGTATATATCCTAGTATTCTCAAAGGCAAGATTAGTCACAAGATAGTACCTATAAGCATAGACTAATCTTCCTAAGGTCTTCAAGTCTTCAAGTTGTTTATCTGCTTGGAGCTTGGACTTTGAAACCTTTGATCAACATCTTCTTGGAGTGATGAAGTCCTCTAGCAATCTTGAGTGTTAGTGTATTGGACTTCATAGTTCTTCTTGTCAAGGAGTCTATACTTTATTGTACTCTAGTTTAATTGAGTTGCTATTGACATGTTGATCTCCCTTCTTCATGACTTTGTAAGTACTTCCATTGCATATGGATTGACTTCATGATTGTGCTATGGAGTCTTACAAAGTGTAGCTTCCTCGTGTGTATGATGATACCTTTAGTATACACAAGAAGCTAACTTACCATTTTCATCAATGTTGGTGTGAGTGCTAAGGATCCTATCATAAAGAACATGCTCACACAAACATTAAAACTATCAATGGTTTGTTATCATCAAAACAAGATTGATCACTTTTCCCTTAGGCCTAACAATCTCCCTTTTTTTATGATGACAAAACATTGATGCAAATGGGAATAATATACAAAAGATAAAGCATTAAATCACATAAGTGTATGCATGAGATAATGGTATTAAGGATCTAGGAAAGTAGATGTTTTGAGAAAAAATAATAATCTACTCCCCCTATTTTAAAGAATATCTTATCTCTCCCACTTTGCAAAGTTCTTTAGTTTTCTCCTTTTGAAAAAAAACTTTTCATGACACATTTGCAAAGTTAAGATTTCTCTCCATTTTTGTCAAAATAAAAAGGGTAATCAGAGCGCTAATATGAAAAGCATTTTCTCCTCCTTTTTTTTTTTTAATTGAAATGAATCCAATTGAAAAACAAATAACCAAAGGATCAAAAGTGAAAATATTTTAAGGAGGGATTATGCTTAAATTGTGGAGAAGCTTGATGGTCTAATAGATAGATAAGATAAAAATCAAAGAATTATATCTAAAAACCAACAAATATTTGAAGAAGGAATGAATTTTAAATAAGTTTTGTTGATTTCAAAAAAATAGTCAATAAATGAATACATCAACCTAAGCTAAAATTAAAGGTGATAAGGAATAAAACCTTAAGAACAATCTCCCATGTTTAACAAAAACCCAATATTAACTATTTAAAAGGAAAACTAGTTTAAAAACATAGCTAACAAAGTAATAATGGAAGTGATATATAAAAAAACCTTGCATCACAACCAAAAGAAGTAGAGTAAGTGTAAGATAACATTTAAAGTACATTCCTCTGTCAAGTTTATGGTTAGCTGAAAAGAGTTCAACAACTCTTAAAGCAGGGCTAACCAAAAACTATAATGAGATCAAAAGGATAAGGAAATGAAGAATAACTCCCAAATAACATATATAGCTGATATAACTCCCAAATAACTTACACAAGTTGGCTATAAGAATTAAAAATATGAAAACAAACCAACAAGTGATGTGATGATGTAAAATATGAACAACTGAGCATACACCACATATATGAGGGGGTATAGGACGAAAACATTTGAAAATCTCCCCCTAAGGTTGTGCATATATGAATAAAACAGCAAAACTTACAGATTACTGAAGTCGAAGTTCAAATTTTGATAAGTTTTGGCTATCCTGGTCGACCGCATAAGGTATCTCTGGTCGACCTGAGCTCCATTGTCCAGTCGACCGGACTTTTGGCAGAAAACATGTAATCCTGCAACATTCAGTTCAAAACACATCCAAACAACCAAATATCACAACCAACGCGTAGTCAATTCCATAAACACAGTTTATATCCTAAGTCAAGCATCTAGACAATCAACCACATAAGATTCATGCTATTGACATGAACATAAACAACAAAACAACCCCAAATGCTATATAGATCAAGTTAAAGCAAAAAATAGCATTTAAGAACTACCCAAATCATAATACACAAAGAATAGAGGGGAGGGGAGGTTTCAAATTGATCTTTCATCACAAAGGATCAAATCATTAAGCTCTCTAATATAACATGCTCATAAAATAAAAATAAAGAGCAACATGTTAAAAACATCAAGGTGTCCCTTCAAAATGAGCAATTCATACAAGGAAATGGAATGAAAAAGTTCAACAATTTCTATTCTAAGGGTACACATGTGGATAACAAAGAGGGAAAATACATAAATAAGAAGAAATACAAGAAAAATAAAGAGTTTGAGTTTAGAAATTCTCATTGAGTTGAAATATTGCTTCTTGCACTAGAGATCCACAATGAGATTTCCTTGAACTTGCTTCAATCCTCTTGATCATCATCAATTTGTGAAGCTTCATCATCTTTCTTGGTTGAAGCTTCCTCAATATCTTTATCCAACTCCATGTCCTCTTCTTGTTGATCAATTTCCTTGTTGTCTTCTTCCCCTTTTTCCTTTTCTTCATCATTCCCAACATTTAATCCCAAATTTTCTTCTTCATCTTCAAGATTTACAATCTCTTTAGGCTCTTCATCATTTTTATCTTTTTCCCCATTTCCATCATCCATATTGATGGAATCCTCATCATTGTCATCTTTTTCTTCCCCCACTCTCTTCCTTCTCATTTTCTACCAAAGTTGATTTCTTTGACTTTGTATTTCTATAGATCTCATCAACTATTGGAGTTACATTTGATATAGGTGCTCAATTAGATTGGCAAGGCTCAATTGATTGGGCAAAATCGGACCCGGTCAAACGAGAGCTGTCTCGGATCGACCGAACCGATTTTACCACTCCAATCGGCCGAGAACCATTTCTCTGGTCGACCAGACCAGTTGGACCAAGTTAAAACCGGCACATGTCTTGTGTTTGAGTGTGTGTATGTGTAATGGAGTAGTGGGGAGAGAAAAATGGGGATGTGGAGTTAGTTGGTGATTCCACTAACACCACATGATGATGAAATGTTCATCATTATCCATATTGATGAGTTAGTTGAAACTCTCTCTTTCTCTCTGCATTCTAGCCGAGCCAAAGGAGAAGGAAAAAAATACCGTTTTTTCATTTCTCTCAATACACACTCTCAAGAACACTTGCGAGAAGAAAATATGATTTTCTTATCTCTTTGATTTCCTGTCTTACTTTGTAACCTATACTTTGTAGATTCCGGAGAAAGGTGTTTCTAATCTTCAGAGCTTTTTGGACTAGCATCTGATACGCGAATAGCAAGTTCAAAGGTTGGTGTGTGGATACCGGTATAGACAGGATTTTGACACGCTGTCGTTGGTGGTTCGAGAATCAAATTTTGGGCAGAAACTTCTTTTCTAGTATTTAAACAAAATATAATATTCTTAACCACAATGTATTGGTTCTTTCTCGTGAATCGATCTTGAAAGAAAGAATTACACAATCCCCAAACGCAGCGGGATAAAATAGCGACCACTGAAAGAAAGATTTTTGCAATCCTAAAAAAGACAGCAGAATAAAATAGCGCAGGATTACATTGCTAATATGATCGATTCACAAGAAAGAACCATTACCTTGTGATTAGGAATATTACCTTTATCGATCTAATCGTTATTGCTCAGATTTTGCTACTTAGAACCACCACCAACAGCCTTCAGACTCCCGTCTCTACCGGTATCCGCACACTAACCTCTGGACTTGTTCTTTGCGTCTCAGATGCTAGTCCAAAGAGCTCCGAAGATTAGAAGCACCTTTGTCCGGAATCTACAAAGGATAGGTTACCAAGCAAGACCAGAAATAAAAAAGAAAAGAAAATCGCATTTTGTTCTCTTAAGTGTTCTTGAGAGTGTGTATTGAGAGAAATGAAAGATCAATATTTTTTTCCTTCTCCTTTGGCTCGGCTAGAATGTAGAGAGAAAAAGAGAATTTTAACTAACTCATCAATATGAAAAATGATGAATATTTCATCATCATGTTGTGTTAGTGGAACCACCTGAAGAGATTCATGCGCAGAAACTCGTTCTAAACACCCATGAGTCCTCCCCTAAAGTATCCGCTCATACAAAAAACGAATCAAAAAATACAAGAAAAGACTTACGTTTCTTGGTTCAAGAATTTGTTTCTTGAGAGAAAAGGTTCTGTCTTTGGCTCTCGGTTGCAACCACCTTGAGTCCTCCCTTGCGGAATTACTCCTTATCGGATTACGTTGCTAATAGGACCGATTCACAAGAAAGAACCATTACCTTGTGATTAGGAATATTACCTTTATCGATCTAATCGTTATTGCTCGGATTTTGCTACTTAGAACCACCAACAACAGCCTTCAGACTCCCGTCTCTACCGGTATCCACACACTAACCTCTGGACTTGTTCTTTGCGTCTCAGTTGCTAGTCCAAAGAGCTCCGAAGATTAGAAACACCTTTGTCCGGAATCTACAAAGGATAGGTTACTAAGCAAGACCAGAAATAAAAAAGATAAGAAAATCGTATTTTGTTCTCTTAAGTGTTCTTGAGAGTGTGTATTGAGAGAAATGAAAGATCAATATTTTTTTCCTTTTCCTTTGGCTCGGCTAGAATGTAGAGAGAAAGAGAGAATTTTAACTAACTCATCAATGTGGACAATGATGAATATTTCATCATCATGTGATGTTAGTGGAATCACCTGAAGGTATTCATGCACAGAAACTCGTTCTAAACACCCATGAGTCTACCTTGAAGGATCCGCTCATACAAAAATGAATCGAAAAATACCAGAAAAGACTTACGTTTCTTGCGTGAAAATGTACTGTCTTTGGCTCTCGGATGCAACCACCTTGAGTCCTCCCTTGCGGAATTATCCCTATCGGTATCCACGCGACGAAACCATCAACGAGTGCTAGCTCTTCTGATTTTTCGAGTTTCGAGAATTAGAGAGAAAAGGAGAGTCAGAAAGCAAGAAATCTGATTTCTTGGTTTTGGTAATTTTGCGGCTGAAAAAACTCACCCTTAGGGTTTCAGCCAAGAGAGGTTTATATAGGTTGTGAGAAGTTGTTTCCAAAACAGCTCCCACGTCCATATCACCTCTCCCGGCAGTGGGAGTCTTTAACTCCCACGTCCCCAAAATTTTTGCTGGTAGTGGGAGCCTTTATCGGATAATAACTCCCACGTAATCCCAGCTATACCGAAAATTCCCCTTATCTCTAATTCGAATAATAACGCTTTATTATTCTCAGAAAAATAAATGTCAGATACAATGAACCTAGACACATTCTAGATTCATTGAATCTGGACGTGAAGCTCGTTAGCTCGTCTATGCGTGTAACCCAGTAGGTTTATATCACAATGGCAATGAAAACACACTTAGTAGTAGTATGCGTTCATAAATCACAATCGGTCCCTAGCAGGACATTGTGACTACCCAAAGTGAATGAATTTACGGTGGAACCTAATATCAATCCACTATTTAATCCCTTTGTCTCGCGATATCCTAATTAAGCATAAGGCATGGTTGTTGTCACCCTTATTAAGCTTAATTGTATTTATGCTCGATTAGACTGTTCCAACAAATAGTATTTAATAACTACTTTATCAAATACATTTGAGCACGACCATACATTTAGATAGTCTTCCTTATCGAAGGGGCCCATGGATATCTCTCTCTAATAATAGAGAGGGGAAAATTCCTTACAATGCCTCTCACATTCAAGCCATGATATAACACTACATCCGTAAGAATGTCATTTCCATTCAGTAAGATGTCGTCCGCATAAAGCACAAGGAACACTACTTCATTATCAGTTACTTTCTTATAAACACAAGGCTCGTCTTCATTTTTTATGAATCCGAATTCTTTAATACGTTTATCAAAGCGACGATTCCAGCTTCGAGATGCTTACTTCAATCCATAAACGGACCTTTGAAGATTACACACTTTGCTAGGATTTGATGGATCTACAAACCCCTCAGGTTGTGTCATATACACATCCTCTAGAAGGTTTCCATTAAGAAACGCAGTCTTAACGTCCATTTGTCATATCTAATAGTCATAATATACGGCTATGGCAAGTAAAATCCTAATAGACTTTATCATAACGACAGGAGAAAAGGTTTCGTCATAGTCAATACCATGAACTTGTCTATAACCTTTAACTACTAGTCGAGATTTAAAGGTGTGTACATTACCATCCATGTCGGTTTTTGTTTTTGAAACACCATTTGTTATCAATGACCTTACAACCTTCGGGTGGGTCAACCAAAGTCCATACTTGGTTATCGTACATGGATTGCATCTAAGGCTTCATAGCTTCTTGCCACTTATCTGACTCAGAACAATGAATTGCCTCTTTGTAGGTAGTGGGTTCATCTTAATCAATCAGTACAATATGATGATCATCAGTCACGAGAAATCCATATCTCTCAGGCTGTTGTGTCAAAGATTGAAGCTCAGTATCAGCACATTAGCTTGCTTGAAGTTCCATAGCTGGTTCAGATGTTGTTTGGGGATCTTGAATTTCCTCAAGATGGATCTTACTCCCACTATTCTCTTTGAAAATAAATTCCCTTTCAAGGAATAAACCATTTCGAGCAACAAACACTTTGTTATCTGAAGGAAGATAGAAGTAATATCCTTTAGTTTCTTTAGGATATCCCACAAACAAACACTTGTTAGATTTAGGGGCGAGTTTATCAGATAACAAGCGTTTTACATACGTCTCGCATCCCTAAATTTTGAGAAATGACAAACTAGGTTGTTTCCCAGTCCATATCTCATATGGAGTTTTCTGAACCGCTTTCAAATGAACTTTATTCAATATAAATGCAGCAGTTTCTAGGGCGTAGCCCCAAAAGGAAATTGGAAGACATGTTTGACTCATTATAGATCGTATCATATCTAGTAAGGTGCGTTTTCTCCGTTCTGATACACCATTCCATTGTGGTGTGCCAGGATGAGTTAATTGTGAAACAATTCCACAGCCCCTAAGATGTTCGTCAAACTCTTGGTTAAGGTATTCGCCACCTCAATCTGATCGAAGTATCTTAATACATTTACCAAGTTGATTTTGTACTTCATTTTGAAATTCTTTGAATCGTCCAAAAGATTCGGATTTATGTTTCATTAGATAGACGTAGCCATATCTACTGAAATCATCTGTGAATGTGATGAAGTACTGAAACCCTCCTCTAGCACTTGTGTTTATTGGTCCACAAACATGTGTATGTATGAGACCCAATAAATCGGAAGCTCTCTCACTTTGTCCAGTAAAGGGAGCTTTAGTCATTTTGCCTAACAAGCAAGAGTCACACGTCTCATAAGACTCTTAAGTCAAATGATGTCAAACGACAATGCCAAAAGTAGGTTTGGTTTAAGTTATTTGATTTAAACCTCTTGGAATTAATGTTATAGATGGGCCTTTTAATGGATTCATCGAGGTTAAGAATATAAAGCCCATTCATCAAAGAGGCATCTCCATAGAAGATACGATCTTTATGATCGGTGCAAATTTTATTCATAATATTAAATTTCAAAACCATCAATATCCGAACAAGAAACTGAAATAATATTCCTACTCAAAGTTGGAACATAAAGACAATTATTCAGTTCTATAATAAGGCCACTTGGCAAAACTAAATTAAATGTCCCGGTAGCTACATCAACAACTATTGCTCCGTCCGCTATTCTCAGGTCCACTTCTCCTTTTGCTAGTGATCTACTCCTTTTGAACCCCTGCACATTTGCACAAATGTGAGATCCACAACCGGTATCTAATACCCATTAAGTAGGAGCAGACATGTTAATTTCAATAACATAAATACCTGGAGAGACAGTCAAACTGGCTTTTCCCTTTTTCTTCTCTTCTAAATAGAGCTTGCAGTTCTGTTTCCACTGACCTAGTTCATTGCAATGGAAGCAAACTCATTCCCTTGATGCCTTGGCCTTGGGTTTGGGCTTGTTATTGCCTTTGCCCTTCTTGGCCATGGGCCTTCCCTTTCCTTTCTTCTTGAAATTCCCTTTTGAACCATTAAGACTTCGGAGGTCTTCTTAATGTTCAGTTCAGTCTGCCATGCATGTTGAAGTTCATGACAAACTGGTCATACTACGGTGGGAGTGAGCCCAAGATCATATCTGTGGCCATGTCATGACCTACGGGAGCCCCAAGTTTCTCAAGTTGGTCAAGATGGCCCTTCATCTTAAGAACATGTGCACTTACAGAGGTTCCAGGGGCCATCTTACAACTGTTCAACGCCTTAGTGGTGAGGAAACTTTCTTGACGGGCTTGTTCTTGGGACATTTCTTTGAGCTGGCCCATCATCTGGAAAACCTCAACCCCTTCAAATTGCTTTTGAAGATCAGTGCTCATTGTGACTAACATGAGACAAGTCACGTCGTTAGAGTCATCAGAGTACTTCTTCCAAGCATCTCTCTCTGCTCTGGGGGCGTTGTTTGCAGGCTGTTCAGGAATATCCGTATCAAGAACGTATAGCTTTCTTTCCTACTTAAGGACAATCCTTAAGTTGCAGGCGCAATCAAGGAAATTGGTCCCACTTAGTTTTTCCTTCTCAAGGACGGATCGCAATGAATTGTGTGAAGTATTGGTTGCCATTATCTACATTAAATTATTTGCAAAGTTATTAGTTTTGAGCAAAAAATCTTTCCACAATTTCAACACTTGATAAATAGTGGAAAATAACATTTTACGATAGTTATAAGTTAGCTTTGGCTTATCCCAATAATTAAAGTAAAATCAACCTATGGGAATGACATCTATATGTCCTGGCTATTTCCCATTGTATGCCCTAGGCCCAAAACTATTTTGATAGCCTAGTTAAGTCGAACCATGTCTAAGCGTATGGAAATCACTATTTTCCCATCTCCTCTTGACTAGATAACCACTTATCTGTTGCTTTGGCAAGCAGACATAATGATGATCCAAGCTCATGGAGTGCTTAGGATATGGTAGGCATTTTAAGACTTAATTAAAGCAATTTAATATGACGTATAAAAAATAAGCCCCATAAGACATAAAATAAGCATCACAAGCAAGATATAAAGCGTAAATATAAATGTGAGATAGCATGGCCTAATCCTATGATGACTCCCACGAGCCTTGTGGGAGCCAAGGGTCAATCTAAGTCTATATCCATCTCATGAATAAAGTCTTCGATCCAGTGTCCTCCAGTCTTGTTACATAATTGCATGGGCATACCCAGCCTTCAATGTAAAGCAATAAAACTAATCTTAAAAAGCATGTACAATTTTACAAAATTAAAAAAATGACTCGCAGGTCGTATTGTAAAATTACAACCCAATAAATGTAAAACAAGATGGGTATAGTAGGCCATGCTATTCACCATGCTAAAACTCACATAAAGCATAATAATACATATACAAAGTCTTAGGCAGCGGAACGACGAGCGTCAGGAAGAAAAATCTGATTCTTTATCAGCTCATCGAATGAGTTTTCTGCCCCGATTTTAACCCTATATCGCCTAACAAGTAAAATTGCCGAAACAGTTTAAGCGGTTTGTTAATCGGATTAATGATAGAAACATAAACTGTTGAAGTTTATGCATGTAATCGAATTACTGGCAGAATGATAAACGGTTTATGCATATAATCAAATTAATAACATACATAATAGTTATGCATATCAGATTCACAGAAACTTATAAAAAAGTCAAAGAAACAATCTTTTTTCTGTTTTTTACACATACACATACCAAATCAAATTTGATATGTGTTATGATGTGATTAACAATATCGAATTCTAATTACATGAGCAAGGCTCTGATACCACTGAAGGGATTCATGGGCAGAAACTCGTTCTAAACACCCATGAGTCCTCCCCCGAAGGATCCGCTCATACAAAAACGAATCGAAAAATACAAGAAAAGACTTACGTTTCTTGGTTCAATAATCTGTTTCTTGAGTGAAAAGGTTCTGTCTTTGGCTCTCGGTTGCAACCACCTTGAGTCCTCCTTTGCGGAATTACTCCCTACCGGTATCCACGTGACGAAACGATCAACGAGTGCTAGCTCTTCTGATTTTCTGAGTTTCGGGAATTAGAGAGAAAATGAGAGACAGAAAGCAAGAAATCCGATTTCTTGGTTTTGGAAATTTTGCGGCTGAGAAAACTCACCCCTAGGGTTTCGGCCAAGAGAGGTCTATATAGGGTGTGAGAAGTTGTTTCAAAAACAACTCCCACATCCATACCACCTCTCCCGACAGTGGGAGTCTTTAGCTCCCACGTCCCCTAGACTTTTGCGGGTAGTGAGAGACTTTATCGGATAATAACTCCCACGTAATCCCAACTATACCGAAAATTTCCCTTATCTCTAATTCGAATAATAACGCTTTATTATTCTCAGAAAAATAAATGTTAGATACAATGAACCTAGACACATTCTAGATTCATTGAATTTGGACGTGAAGCTCGTTAGCTCGTCTATGCGTGTGAATCACATAGTAGTAGTATGTGTTCATAAATCACAAGCGGTCCCTAGCAGGACATTGTGACTACCCAAAGTGAATGAATTTACGGTGGAACCTAATATCAATCCACTATTTAATCCTTTTGTCTCGCGATATCCTAATTAAGCATAAGGCATGGTTGTCGTCACCCTTATTAAGCTTAATTGTATTTATGCTCGATCTCCAGGTAGACTGTTCCAACAAATAGTATTTAATACTTTATCAAATACATTTGAGCACGACCATGCATTTAGACAGTCTTCCCTATCGAGGGTCCCATAGATATCTCTCTCTAATAATAGAAAGGGACAAATTCCTTACAATGCCTCTCACATTCAAGCCATGATAGGACGCTACATCCGATCATCAGTCGTATTGATTACTCGATTAAAAGTAACGTCCGACTGAGTCAAAATGTGGCTCCATTCATTCTAGAATCAATGGACACATAAGGTCTAAGGATTCTAAAATAGTATTGAGGAAGTAATACTTATGACTAAGGACCATGAAGTATTACTTCTCTAACGGATCACGTCCGATACAATATATCTCAATACATTGCATCTATGATATGATTTGTATTCATTACACATGATTAGTAAAACATAATCATCAATCAAACATCATACTAGTTTTATTTCATTGTAAAGAAGCTTACATAAAACTAGGGACAACTAGAATAGTAATTACATAAACTAATGAGTTTTACTATCAAATCACGCATTTGATGTTCATAAGCAAAATTAGCTATTCAATTACATGCTCAAAAGATATAAAACGTACAACATATGCTAATGGTCCTGGGGCACTACTAACACCACCCACTAACTCTACACCCCCATTTTTCTCTCCCTCACTACTCCCTTACACATACACACACACACACTCAAACACAAGACATGTGCCGGTTTTGACTTGGTCAAATTGGTCCGGTCGACCTGAGAAATGGTTCTCGGCCGACCAGACTGACAAACTGTTTCGGTTGACCGAGTCTGATTTTGCCCAATCTAATTGAGTACATATATCAAATGTATGCTCCAACAAGCCCAATCCAGATGATTATAGTGTGCGACCCTTTAGGTATTTTCTATGTTGATTGTGACAACAATTGTCAACAGTAATGAGAAGTATCTAGCAACACATCATTACTCCCAATTCACAAATAGTCCCGGTTATTCAAGTAACCACAAATATGATCTTTTGTACTAATCCTTTTGTCCTCGATATCTAGTTTGAACACAAGTCATAGAGCATGTCAAACTTGTATAGTCCAATCAGTCAGTTTCATGATTCCCGAATAGACTAATCAAATGACATTAATATCTCATATTAATTCACTTGTTCATGGACATGAATTACTCTCACTCTACCAAGGCCCAAGATATCACTCATTTTATATAGGAGGGACAAATCCTCTATCTATCACACCTCATCCTGACATTGTTCATAAATACACCCAACAAATGCCTTTATAGCCCATCTAGTTACAGACGGCGGTTGATACCATAAAACCATACCACTAGCCAAGCAGGAATTATTGCGTGATCTCAAATCGAAGGATTTAGGTACAAACAGAATTATCATAAGAACACTATTGACATTCATATAACAATCCATGAAGTGTTCTTATAGTCGGGTCTGTCCAATATCACATACCCATGCGTTTGATTTAATATCACATATTTAATCACAACACACTAGTCTCCACACATTATTGTGTCCTAAAAATTTCACAATAATAAATGACTAAGGACATTTAGAATAGTTCAATGTAACAATTACATAACTATCTAAGGACGTTATTAAGTTTTATTACAATTGCACAACCGTACTTAAAACACTAATAATGGAATTTATGCCTTAATATTTCATCACATGAAAGAAAATACAACAATCTCCCACTTACATTAAAGACAACAACCTTACATTTTAGTGTATATTGTATATAAGAACGATCTCTTAGACACTTCCTTTTGGTATCTTATACCCATGCTACAAGTACGACGATTATGCTGCTGTTGTGTCAACGACTTCATCAGTGGGTCGACGATGTTACTCACCGTGTGAACATTGCAAATCTTCACATCTCCTCTATCAACGATCTCACGAATCAGGTGATACCGCCATAGTACATGTTTAGACCTTTGGTTAGACCATGGTTCCTTTGATATAGAGCTCCATTCACAATGGAGATCAATTGCATTCGACATTCGAAATGCTAGGTATACCACACCAAGTTCATCAAATGAACTTTCGATTCCAAAACTCCTAAACAACATCTAATGCAGCTATATACTCGGCTTTGGTTGTAGTTTAGGCAAGACACGTATCCTGATTGCGATCTAAAGTCGTCTCTTTTGGTTTGAAAACTAGCATCTGTGTAACCACTTACAATGGGCTCGTCTTGCCCCCACCATAGATTAAGAATGTGTCCTTAGTCCTTCGCAAGTACTTAAAGATGTTCTTGATGGCTACCCAGTGACGGTCACCGTATGTAGACTGGTATCTGCTCGTTATACTCAAAGCATACGAGACATCTGTGCGAGTGCACAACATGGAATACATGATAGATCCAATTGCTGAATCACATAGAATCTCACTCATGCGTTATTTCTCATCCAATGTTTTAGCACAATGTTGTCTTGAAAGAACCGTACCAAGTGATATAGGACAAATGCCCTTTTTGGACTCTTACATGCTAAACCGATTTAGCACTTTGTCTATATATATACTCTAACTTAGTTCAAGAAGTGTACTTGCTATCTATATAGATCTTGACTCCTAAGATGAAGCTTGCTTCACCTAAGTCCTTCATAGATGAACATTGCCCCAACCAGACCTTTAAATATTCCAATGTTGGAATGTCATTACCTATAAGTAGTATGTCATCTACATACAAAACTAGGAATACCACCGAGTTTCCACTAATTTGTTTATAAACACAAGGTTCATCAACATTCTTGATAAAACCGAACTCGCGCGTACGGTTTTGTCAAAACATCGATTACAGCTTCTAGAAGCTTGCTTTTTTGTAGGTTGTAGGCTCATCGTGATCAATAAACATAACATCTCCATGTCCTGTTTATGAAAATTCTAATTTTTCGGGTGATCTACGAACTCTACTAGGCCTACGCAATTCTTGTGTTTCCGGAACTGGCTTCACAACAGCTTGTGTAGCTTGTTCCAATTCCACCTGGTTACTTGTGCCAGGAACTTCACCAAGTTCCCTTGAAATTTCACCAAACTCCTGAACTTCATTAAGTTCCACGTGGCTCCCACTTGTTTCCCAAAAAGGAATTCCTCTTATAGAAAAACTCTGTTACGAGCAACATGTTGGAGTTTACATTTGATATAGGTGCTCAATTAGGGCCGAGAACCATTTCTCCGGTCGACTGAACCAGTTGGACCAAGTCAAAACCGACACATGTCTTGTGTTTGAGTGTGTGTATGTGTAAAGGAGTAGTGTGGAAAGAAAATTGGGGATGTCGAGTTAGTGGGTGATTCCACTAACACCACATGATGATGAAATGTTCATCATTCTCCACGTTGATGAGTTAGTTAAAACTCTCTCTTTCTCTCTACATTCTAGCCGAGGCAAAGGAGAAGGGGAAAAATACTGATTTTACATTTCTCTCAATACACACTCTCAAGAATACTTAAGAGAAGAAAATACGATTTTTTTATATCTTTGATTTTCGGTCTTGCTTAGTAACCTATACTTTGTAGATTCCGGAGAAAGGTGTTTCTAATCTTCGAAGATCTTTGGAATAGCATCTGAGACACAAAGAACAAGTCCAGAGGTTGCTGTGTGGATACCGGTAGAGACGGGAGTCTGAAGGCTGCTATTGATGATTCTATGTAGCAAAATCCGAGCATTATCGATTAGATCGATAAAGGTAGTATTCCTAATCACAACGTAATGGTTATTTCTCGTGAATCGATCCCGTTGGAAACGTAATCTCGCGCTATTTTATTCTGCTACGTTTTGGGGATTGCGATTTTTTCTTTCGAGGATCAAATTATGTGCTTAAATTTCGGTTCTATTAATTTAAACAAATAATATGTAAGGCACGATACGCATGCCGTATTATAATAAAAATCATTAGGTTAAAGGATATTACTATGCATTATGCTCAAAAACACACTGCATGCCCCTTTTCGGTCGACCCAGGCCATACTCCCGGTGGACAACGATAAGATAGTAACCAAAACAGTGTAAAATTAGGCCACCTCGGTCGACCCAGAACATTTTTCATCGACCGACATGAAAACAGACTAATCTCGGTCGACCGTGATTGCTCACCGGTCGGCCGAATTCTAGGTAGTAGCAAAATCCAATTTTTGAGCACATCTTCGGCCGGCCGCAAACCTTTTTCGGTCGACCAGACGTTTGCCAGAAAAAATAAAACAGCCAAAACACGAATTTACAATTCGTTTTGGGATTCGTTAAACACTTAAACGACTTCCGAGAGGCTGTACAAAGGTAAATAACATCCTATGACATGCGTTATCCGTCTACTAAAAATACGATAACACATAAACAAAGTAATTAGGTTCTCGTGATAAGCTCTGATACCAGTAAAATTAGGCCACCTCAGTCTATCCAGAACATCTCTGATCAATCGGCCTGAAAACAAACTTGTCTCGGTCGACCGTGATTGCACACTGGTCGGCTGAATTCTAGGCAGTAGCAAAATCCAATTTTAGAGCACATGTTCGGTCTGCCACGAACCTCTACTGATTGATCGAAGTTTTGCCTGAAAATAGAAAACAACCAAAAACACGAATTTACAATTCGTTCCGGGATTCGTTTAACACTTAAACGACTTTCCAGAGGCAGTACAAAGGTAAATAACATCATATGACATGCATTATCCGTCTACTAAAAACATGATAACACATAAACGAAGTAATTGGGTTCTCGTGATAGGCTCTAATAATGGGTTCTTTCTCGTGAATCGATCATGTTAAACGTAATCCCGCGCTATTTTATTCAGCTGCGTTTTAGGGGATTGCGAATTTCTTTCTTTCAATGATATCGGAACAAGTGAATTAATATGATATATTAAAGGCATTTGTTGAGTGTATTTATGAACCATGTCAGGATGAGGTGTGATAGTTAGAGGATTTGTCCCTCCCATATAACATGAGTGATATCTTGGGCCCCTTGATAGAGTGAGACTAATTCATGGCCATGAACAAATGAATTAATATAAGATATTAATGTCATTTGATTAGTCTACTCGGGAATCAAGAAACTGACTGACTGGACTATACAAGTTTTACATACTCCGTGACTTGTGTTAAATCTAGATGTCGAGGACAAAGAGATTAGTGCAAAATATCATATTTGTGGTTACTTGAATCACCGAGACTATTTGTGAATTGGGAGTAATGATGTGTTGCTAGATACCTCTCATTACTATTGACAATTGTTGTCACGGCCAACATAGCAAATACCTAAAGGGTTGCACACTATAATCAATTGGATTAAGCTTGTTGAAGTTTACACTTGATATAGGTGCTCAATTGTATTGGGCAGGCTCAATTAGATTGGGCAAAACCAGACCCATCGACCGAGAGTTGTCTAGGGTCGACATAACCGGTTTGTCACTCTGGTCGGCCGAGAACTATTTCTCTTGTCGACCGGACCAATTTGACCAAGTCAAAATCGTCACATGTGTTGTGTTTGAGTGTGTGCATGTGAAAGGGAGTAATGGGGAGAGAAAAATGAGGATCTGGAGTTAGTGGGTGGTTCCACTAAGACTACCTAATGATGAAATGTTCATCATTCTCCACATTGATGAGTTAGTTTAAACTCTCTCTTTCTCTCTACATTCTAGCTGAGCCAAAGGAGAGGGAAAAAATACTGATTTTTCCTTGCTCTCAATACACACTCTCAAGATCACTTAAGAGAAGAAAATACGATTTTTTATATCTTTGATTTTCGGTCTTGCTTAGTAACCTATACTTAGTAGATTCCGTAGAAAGGTGTTTCTAATCTTCGGTGTTCTTTGGACTAGCATATGAGACACGAGTAACAAATTTAGAGGTTGGTGTGTGGATACTGGTAGAGACGGGAGTTTGACACGCTGCCGTTGGTGGTTCGAGCATCAAATTCCTGGTAGAAATTTTGGTTCTATTAATTTAAACAAAAGGAAATATTCCTAACCACAAGATATTGGTTTTTTCTTGTGAATTGATCCTGTTAGAAACGTAATCCCGCGGTATTTTATTCCGCTGCATTTTTGGTATTGCGAATTTCTTTCTTTCATCAACTTTGTAGTCCATTTCATCAAATTTAGTCATCAACTCCCCAACTTGTTCTTTCAAATCCTTAACGACAACTTCCAAGCTTGACAACTTCTCAAATACCATCTTCAAGTTTCCATTGATGTTGTCTTGGAATATATGTAAGCTTGACAATATTTGATAGAAGATGTCATTCCTAGCTTCATTTCTATGAGGAGTTATTCTTTCAACATTTGCTCTTGGAATTTCTTCTTGATCCCCCCAATATTTGCTTCCATATTCCCTTCTTCATTCACTTCTAAGTGAATATCCTTGTATCCTTGTTCTTGGCCCTCTTGTCTTAGCACTTCTTCCTCTTGTGGCACATTTTGCACATTTGGTCCTTGAAGCCCGCTTTTCTCCATTTCTTTCTTCAAAGTTTCACATACTTTCGGATATTTCTTGTGTGCTATCATGGCGGCCAATAGCTCCTCATTTGTGCATCTTGAATGAAATTTCCATTTCTTATTTACAATTATCATGTGCATCTTATGGAATTGGTCTTCATTGTACATGTTGTACCTATCATTTCTTGGAGTGGGAGTTGTAAGCATAAGCTTGAATTTGTTGAACAATAAAGTGCACAAACTCCCATAAGGTGTGAATTTGGGGTGATTGATTGATGTTATTGATGAAGTTCTTCATAGCAAAAAAGGCAAAGCTTGCCATCCTCCTTTCAACCAACCATTGCATTATGGTCATTTGAAGATAAGTGATTGAGTTCTTGTGGCCGGAGATGGGGACAACAACACTGGATTCCATGTGATGAAGTATGCGACCATACTTGTCCAATTTGTTTGTCTTTCTTTCCTTAGACTTATTGAAAGGTCATTCGATATTGAAATAGGTTTTGAACCTTTCAATATCTAAATCTTCATCACTTGGCACATTCCCGAAATTGTTGAAATACCTAATTGAGTCCAACTCAAATCTAATCCCAAGTATTTCACAAAACATAGTCTCTGAGAAACTAAACTCCAAGTTTCCTACCCTTCATGTCCACTAATACATCCCATCATCCATTAAACCATATTCTATAAGATTTGCACCAAATTCATATATGGTCAATGGATAAATATCACACTTATTAGAGAAAAGAGGTACCCATCCCATATCTATAAAGTATTCTACTACCTCTTGTAGAGCCCCATGGAACGTATCACTATCCATAGTGTACTCATGGATTATACCCCTCCTATCTTTAACTAAATTCTAAAAAATAGGTCTAACTTCCTCCTTATAGAATCTAACTTCCTCCTTATAGAATCTATGATTTACATTCTTGGTAGTGTAGGAAGAGGATTCACCTTGGAATTGAGAAGAAGAATGTGAAATTCAAAATCATCGCTGGACTCTGTTTCCTCGTCGGATTGAGTGATCTTCTTTGATTTCCCTTTTCCCTGGTTGGCTACATTATTTGTATTCATTCCCTTCGGAGCGGTTTCGTTTGAATCTTTAATGGTTAGAGCTTTTTCTAGAGGTCTTTTGGGGGGAGGTTTTGAGAGTTGTGAAAGAAGGGAAATTTGGAATTTGAAAATTTTAAACTGAAACCCTGTTAAAACTATTGTAACGCGACTGTTCGGTCGACCAGAGGTCCTTTCTTGTCGGTCGCCCTCGTCTAATTAAAATCTTAATTTCTTTCTGTCTCGAATTCGGACGACCGGGATACCCTGTTACTGCTAATCCTTTAGCTGCGGTCGACTGGAAGTCTGTTGAGGTCGATCGGGATAGCCTGTCTTTGATTGAGGCATTTTGACCATATCAGCGGTCGACCGTTGCCTTGTCCGGTCAGCCGGAATTCCCCTGTTTCATGCAATAACATACAATTTTGGTACCCATTTTCTTAGTTCTATTCTGTCATGGACCAGGTCCATTGGACCATGCGGTCCAGATTTGGCCACATCACTGCATTTCCTTCTCTCTCCTCATTCTGCAGGGATGTGGCCAAATCTGGACCACATGGACCCGGTCCATATCAGATATTTCCATTTTCTTATGGGTCCTTGGGGGTTAGTATTGGGGTTCATTTTTTGACGGGATTCATGGGCGGAAACTCGTTCCGAACACCCACGAGTACTCCCCTGAAGGATCCGCTCATACAAAACGAATCGAAAATTACAAAGAAAAGAACTCACATTTGTTGGCTTAAGAATTCGATTATTGAATTGAAGATTCTGTCTTTAAGGCTCGGATGCAATGATCACCTTGAGTCCTCCCTTGCGAATTACTCCCTACCGGTATCCACACGACGAAACGGGCAATGAGTGCTAGCTCTTCGCTTTTTTCGAGTTTGGGGAATTAGGGAGAAAAGGAGAAGGCAGAATCCGAAATCTAATTTCGGGTGTGTTTGGTTAATTGCGGCTGAAGCAAGGTTTCGCTAGGGTTTCGACTGAGAGATGATTATATAGGGTGTGAGAGTTTATTCCCATAACCAACTCTCACGTCCTCCACCTCTCTCAGCAGTAGGAGTCTTTAACTCCCACGTCCTCTAGACTTCTGCTGGTAGTGGGAGTCTTTATCGGATAATAACTCCCACATAATTCCAGCTATAACCAAATACCAAAAATGCCCTTCCTTAATCCCTGATTCGAATAATAACATCTTATTATTCTCAGAGAAATAAATGTCATATACAATGAACTTAGACACATTCTAGATTCATTGAATCTGGACATGAAGCTTTAACTCGTCTATGCGTGTGACCATGTAGGTTCATATAACAATGGCAATGAAAACATACCTAGTAGTTGTAGTATGTGTTCATAAATCACAAGCGGTCCCTAGCCAGAAATTGTGACTACCCAAAGTGAATGAATTTACGGTGGAACCTAATATCAATCCACTATTTAATCCCTTTGTCTCGCGATATCCTAATTAAGCATAACGCATGGTAGTCGTCACCCTTATTAAGCTTAATTATATTTATGCTCGATCTCCAGGTAGACTGTTCCAACAAACAATATTTAATAACCACTTATTAAATACATTTGAGCACGGCCATGCATTTAAACAGTATTTCCCTATCGAGGGACCCATGGATATCTCTCACTAATAAGAGAGGGACAAATTCCTTACAATGCCTCTCACATTCAAGCCATGATAGGGCACTACATCCGATCATCAGTCGTATTCATTACTCGATTAAAGCAACGTCGACTGAGTCAAAACGTGGCTCCATTCATGCTAGAATCAATGGAGACATAAGGTCTAAGGATTCTAAAATAGTATTGAGGAAGTAATACTTATGACTAAGGACCATGAAGTATTACTTCTCTAACGGATCACGTCCTATACAATGTATCCCTATATATTGTATCTATGATGTGATTTGTATTCATTACACATGACCAGTAAAACATGATCATCAATCATCCATCATACTAGTTTTATTTCATTGTAAATAAGCATTACATAAAACTAGGGACAACTAGAATAGTAATTACATAAGCTAATGAGTTTTACTATCAAATCACACATTTGATAATCAAAAGCAAAATTAACTATTCAAATACATGCTCAAAAGATATAAAACGTACAACATGTGCTAATGGTCCCAGGGCACTACTAACAATCTCCCACTTGCCCTAGGTCCAATCATACATGATCCTCAATCCCATTGACCTAGTATGACTCTCATGTTTAGGCTGTGGGAGTGGCTTGGTCAATGGATCTGCAATGTTGTCGTCTGTATGAACTTTGCAAATACTAACGTCTCCTCTGTCGATGATCTCTCTAATCATATGGAAATGCCTGAGAATGTGTTTGGATCGTTGGTGAGATCTAGGTTCCTTAGCTTGTGAAATGGCACCAGTACTACCACACTAGAGTTCCACTGGGTTCACAATGCTAGGGACGACACCTAATTTGTCAACAAACTTCCTGATCCAAACAGCTTCTTTAGCTGCTTCAAAGGCAGCTAGATACTCAGCTTCTGTTGTAGAGTCGGCCACGGTTGCCGATTTCTTGCTTTGAGCTCTTCCAGCTCACAGCACCTCCATTCAAACAAAACACAAAGCCAGATTGCGATCTATAATCATCTACGTCGGTCTGGAAGTTTGCGTCTGTATAACCATTTACAACCAGACTTCCTTCATGACCTCCATAAACTAAGAACATATCTTTAGTACTTCTTAAGTACTTAAGAATGCTCTTGAATGCAGTCCAATGTGACTCTCTAGGGTCAGATTGATATCTGCTAGTCATACTTAAAGCAAATGAGACATCCGGGCGAGTGCATATCATGGCGTACATAATAAACCCAATGGCTGAAGCATATGGGATCTTACTCATGCGCTCTTGGTCCTCCTTTGTGGAAGGTCCTTGAGTTCTGCTGAGTTTAATGCCATGTGACATGGGCAAGAATCCCTTTTTGGCGTCTTGCAAACTGAACCGTTTCAGTACCTTGTCAATGTATCCACTCTGGCTTAGGCCAATCATTTTGTTAGATCTATCTCTATAGATTCTTATACCCAAAATGTATGTAGCCTCGCCTAAGTCTTTCATGGAAAAGCACTTCCCCAACCAAGCTTTTACGCTTTGTAATGTGGGGATGTCATTTCCAATCAGTAAGTTGTCATCCACATAAAGCACAAGGAACACTACTGCATTATTAGTTACTTTCTTATAAACACAAGGCTCGTCTTGGTTTTTGATGAAACCGAATTCTTTAATACGTTCATCAAAGCAACGATTCCAGCTTCGAGATGCTTGCTTCAATCCATAAATGGACCTTTGAAGCTTACACACTTTGCTAGGATTTGTTGGATCAACAAACCCCTCAGG
The DNA here is from genome assembly GCA_026122235.1 of Vinca minor. Lineage (NCBI taxonomy): Eukaryota > Viridiplantae > Streptophyta > Magnoliopsida > Gentianales > Apocynaceae > Vinca > Vinca minor. The sequence goes on from JAOCZM010000253.1 coordinate 993,544, forward strand.
TTGTGTCATATACACATCCTCGAGAAGGTTTCCATTAAGAAACTCAGTCTTAACATCCATTTGCCATATCTCATAGTCATAATATGCATCTATGGCAAGTAAAATCCTAATAGACTTTATCCTCGAGAAGGTTTCGTCATAGTCAATACCATGAACTTGTCTATAACCTTTAACTACTAGTCGAGATTTAAAAGTGTGTACATTACCATCCATGTCGGTTTACTCTTTGAAACACCATTTGTTATCAATGACCTTACACCCTTCGGGTGGGTCAATTAAAGTCCACACTTGGTTATCGTACATGGATTGTATCTCAGACTTCATAGCTTCTAGCCACTTATTGGACTCAGAACTATGAATTGCCTCTTTGTAGGTAGTGGGTTCTGTTAGTAGTGCCCTAGGACCATTAGCACATGTTGTGCGTTCTGTTATCTTTTGAGCATGTAATTGAATAGTTAATTATGCTTTTGATTATCAAATGTGTGATTTGATAGTAAAACTCATTAGCTTATGTAATTACTATTCTAGTTGTCCCTAGTTTTATGTAATGCTTATTTACAATGAAATAAAACTAGTATGATGGATGATTGATGATCATGTTTTACTGGTCATGTGTAATGAATACAAATCACATCATAGATACAATATATAGGGATACATTGTATAGGACGTGATCCGTTAGAGAAGTAATACTTCATGGTCCTTAGTCATAAGTATTACTTCCTCAATACTATTTTAGAATCCTTAGACCTTATGTCTCCATTGATTCTAGCATGAATGGAGCCACGTTTTGACTCAGTCGACGTTGCTTTAATCGAGTAATGAATACGACTGATGATCGGATGTAGTGCCCTATCATGGCTTGAATGTGAGAGGCATTGTAAGGAATTTGTCCCTCTCTTATTAGTGAGAGATATCCATGGGTCCCTCGATAGGGAAATACTGTTTAAATGCATGGCCGTGCTCAAATGTATTTAATAAGTGGTTATTAAATATTGTTTGTTGGAACAGTCTACCTGGAGATCGAGCATAAATATAATTAAGCTTAATAAGGGTGACGACTACCATGCGTTATGCTTAATTAGGATATCGCGAGACAAAGGGATTAAATAGTGGATTGATATTAGGTTCCGTTGTATATTCATTCACTTTGGGTAGTCACAATGTCCTGCTAGGGACCGCTTGTGATTTATGAACTCACACTACTACTAAGTGTGTTTTCATTGCCATTGTGATATGAACCTACAGGGTCACACGCATAGACGAGCTAACGAGCTTCATGTCCAGATTCAATGAATCTAGAATGTGTCTAGGTTCATTGCATCTGACATTCACTTTTCTGAGAATAATAAAGTGTTATTATTCGAATTAGAGATAAGGGGCATTTTCGGTATAGCTGGGATTACGTGGGAGTCATTATCCGATAAAGACTCCCACTACCAGTGAAGTCTAGAAGCACGTGGGAGTTATGGACTCCCACTGCCAAAAGAGGTTGAGAGGACGTGGGAGTCTAAGACTCCCATTGCTGATAGAAGTGGAGGACGTGAGAGTTGGTTATGGGAACAAACTCTCACACCCTATATAATCATATCTCAGCCGAAACCCTAGACACACTTGATTTTCGACCGCAATCAACAAGAATACGAAATCAGATTTCGAATTCTCGCCTCCCCTTTTCTCTCTAATTCCCAAAACTCGGGAAAACGAAGAGCTAGCAATCGCTGTTCGTATTCGTCGCGTGGATACCAGAGTAGAGGGACATTCCGCAAAGGGAAGTCAATCGATGGCGAGCAATACATCCAAGAAACGCCAACCTCCATTCAAGTAGCTTCTTGAATCCAAAACCGTAAGTTTTTTTCTTGCTGTTTCTTTGCTTGTTTTCGAATTGTTTCATATGAGCGGATCCTTCGAGGGAGGATCCATGGGTGTTTGAAGCGAGTTTCGCCCATGAATCCCTCTCGGGTTCATCTTGATCAATCGGGTTCAACTCGATGATCATCGACCACGAAATCCATATCTCTCAGGTCGTTGATGTACCCGACTCGACCTCATTGGGCCTTGTGTCAAAGATTGAAGCTCAGTATCAGCACGTGAGCTTGCTTGAAGTTCCAAAGTTGGTTCAGATGTTGTTTGGGGATCTTGAATTTCCTCAAGATGGATCTTACTCCCACTATCCTCTTTGGAAATAAATTCCCTTTCAAGGAATAAACCATTACGAGCAACAAAAACTTTGTTCTCTGATGGAAGATAGAAGTAATATCCTTTAGTTTCTTTAGGATATCCCACAAACAAACACTTGTCAGATTTAGGGGCGAGTTTATCAGATAACAAGCGTTTTACATACGCCTCGCATCCCCAAATTTTGAGAAATGACAAACTAGGTCGTTTCCGAGTCCATATCTCATATGGAGTTTTCTGAACCTCTTTAGAAGGAACTATACAATATAAATGCAGCAATTTCTAGGGCATAGGCCCAAAAGGAAATTGGAAGACTTGTTTGACTCATCATAGATCGAACCATATCTAATAAGGTGCGATTCCTCCGTTCTGACACGCCATTCCATTGTGGTGTGCCAGGAGGAGTTAGTTGTGAAACAATTCCACAACCTCTAAGATGTTCGTCAAACTCTTGGTTATGGTATCCGCCACCTCGATCTGATCGAAGTATCTTAATACTTTTACCAAGTTGACTTTGTACTTCATTTTGAAATTCTTTGAATCTTCCAAAAGATTCTGATTTATGTTTCATTAGATAGACGTAGCCATATCTACTGAAATCATCTGTGAATGTAATGAAGTACTGGAACCCTCCTCTAGCACTTGTGTTTATTGGTCCACAAACATCTGTATGTATGAGGCCCAATAAATCGGAAGCCCTCTCACTTTATCCAGTAAAGGGAGCTTTAGTCATTTTTCTAACAAGCAAGAATCACAAGTCTCATAAGACTCTATGTCAAATGATGTCAAAATTCCATCTTTATGGAGTTTTGATATGCGTTTCTCATTTATGTGGCCCAAACGACAGTGCCAGGAGTAGGTTTGGTTTAAGTCAGTGGATTTAAACATCTTAGTATTAATGTTATAGATGGGGCCTTTTAATGGATTTATCGAGGTTAAGAACATAAAGTCCATTCATCAAAGAGGCATCTCCATAGAAGATACGATCTTTATGAATGGTGCAAATTTTATTCAGAATATTTAATTCAAAACCTTCAATATCCAAACAAGAAACTAAAATAATATTCCTACTCAAAGTTGGAACATAAAGACAATTATTCAGTTCTATAATAAGGCCACTTGGCAAAACTAAATTAAATGTCCCGGTTGCTACAGCAACAACTCTTGCTTCGTTCGCTACTCTCAGGTCCACTTCTCCTTTTGCCAGTGATCTACTCCTTTTGAACCCTGCACATTTGCACAAATGTGAGATCCACAACCGGTATCTAATACCCACGAAGTAGGAGCAGACATGTTAATTTCAATAACATAAATACCTGAAGAGACAGTCAAACTGGCTTTTCCCTTTTTCTTCTCTTCCAAATAGAGCTTGCAGTTTCGTTTCCAATGACCTGGTTCATTGCAATGGAAGCAAACTCATTCCTTTGGTGCCTTGGCCTTGGGTTTGGGCTTGTTATTACCTTTGCCCTTCTTGGCCATGGGCTTTCCCTTTCCTTTCTTCTTGATATTCCCTTTTTTGAACCATTAAGACTTCAGGGGTCTTCTTAATGTTCAGTTCAGCCTGCTTGAGCATCCCGTGTATTTCGTGCATGGTCTTCTCCATGGCATGCTTGTTGAAGTTCATAACAAATTGGTCATACTCCGGTGGGAGTGAGCCCAAGATCATATATGTGGCCATGTCATGACCTACGGTAGCCCCAAGCTTCTCAAGTTGGTCAAAATAACCCTTCATCTTAAGAACATGTGCACTTACAGAGGTGCCAGGGGCCATTTTGCAACTATTCAACGCCTTAGTAGTGAGTCTTTCATGACGAGCTTGCTCTCGGAACATTTCCTTGAGCTGGCCCATCATCTGGAAAGCCTCAACTCCTTCAGACTGTTTTTGAAGGCCAGTGCTCGTTGTGACTAACATGAGACAAGTCACATCGTTAGAGTCATGAAAATGCTTCTTCCAAGCATCTCTTTCAGCTCTAGGGGCGTTGTTTGCAGGCTGTTCAGGGATGTCCATATCAAGAACGTATAGCTTTCTTTCCTGCTTAAGGACAATATTTAAGTTGCGGGCCCAATTAAGGAAATTGGTCCCGCTTAGTTTTTCCTTCTCAAGGACCGATCGCAATGAATTTTGTGAAGTATTGGTTGCCATTATCTACATTAAATTATTTGCAAAGTTATTAGTTTTGAGTAAAAACCTTTTACACAATTTCAACACTTGATAAATAGTGGGGAAAAATATTTTACAATAGTTATAGGAAAGCTTTGGCTTAACACCCATAATTAAAGTAAAATCATCTAATGGGAATGGCATCTATATGTCCCGGCTATTTCCCATTTTATGCCCTAGCCCGAAAACTATTTTGATGGCCTAGCTAAGTTGAACCATGTCTAAGCTTATGGAAATTTCTATTTTCCCATCTCCTTTTGCTTAGATAACCACTTGTCTGTTGCTTTGGCAAGCAGACAAAATGATTATCCAAGCTCAATGAGTGTTTAGAGTATGGTAGGCATTTTAAGACTTAGTTAAAACGTTTGGTTTGGATGAGACATTAAAACGCGTAATACAATTATACAAGCTTTTCATGCAATATATAAAGCATAAAAATTAAATGTGAGATAGCATGGCCTAATCCTACGATGACTCACACGAGCCTTGTGGAAGCCAAGGGTCAATCTAAGTCAATATCCATCTCATGGATAAATTCTTTGATCCAGCAGCCTCCAGCCTTGTTACATAGTCGCATGGGCATACCCAGCCTTCAATGTAAAGCAATAAAGCTAATCTAAGAAAGCGATTACAATTTTACAACATTGAAAAACAGCTCGCAGGCCGTATTATAAAATTACAACCCAAAATATGTAAAACAAGGGGTATAGTAGGTCATGCTATTCACCATGCTAAAAATCACATAAAGCACAATGAAATTAATAATGAGTACATATACAAAGTCTTAGGTCAGCGGAACGACGATTCTGATTCTACATCAGCTCATCGAATGAGTTTTTCTCCCGATTTAACCCTAAATTGCCTAACAATCATAATCGAATTATGCATTGGTTAATCTGATTAACGAATGAATCTAACGTTATTCATAAACAGTTTATGCGGTATTATCGAATTAAAGACAGATTTATAAACAGTTTATGCGGTATAATCAGATTATTGACAGAATCATAAACAGTTTATGCATATTATAATCACAGAAACATATGATAGGCAGTTAAAGAATCAATATTTTCTGTTTTTTCACAAATACACATACCAAATCGAATTTGATATATGTTACGATGTGATTAACAATATCGAATTCGAATCGTATGAGCCAGGCTCTGATACCACTGAAGGGATTCATGGGCGGAAACTCGTTCCAAACACCCATGAGTCATCCCCTGAAGGATCCGCTCATACAAAATGAATCGAAAATTACAAAGAAAAGAACTTACATTTGTTGGCTCAAGAATTCGATTCTTGAATTGAAGATTCTGTCTTTAAGGCTCGGATGCAATGATCGCCTTGAGTCCTCCCTTACGGAATTACTCTCTACCGGTATCCACGCGACGAAACGGGCAGCGAGTGCTAGCTCTTCGTTTTTCTGAGTTTGGGAAATTAGGGAGAAAATGAGAAGGCAGAATCCGAAATCTAATTTCGGGTGTGTTTGGTTAATTGCGGCTGAAGCAAGGTTTCGCTAGGGTTTCGGCTGAGAGATGATTATATAGGGTGTGAGAGTTTGTTCTCATAACCAACTCTCACGTCCTCCACCTCTCTCAGCAGTGGGAGTCTTTAACTCCCACTTCCTCTAGACTTCCACATAATTCCAGCTATAACCAAATACCAAAAATGCCCTTCCTTAATCCCTGATTCGAATAATAACATCTTATTATTCTCAGAGAAATAAATGTCATATTCAATGAACCTAAACACATTCTAGATTCATTGAATATGGACATGAAGCTCGTTAACTCGTCTATGCGTGTGACCCTGTAGGTTCATATCACAATGACAATGAAAACATACCTAATAGTAGTATGTGTTCATAAATCACAAGCGGTCCCTAACAGGACATTGTGACTACCCAAAGTGAATGAATTTACAGTGGAACCTAATATCAATGCACTATTTAATCCCTTTGTCTCGCGATATCCTAATTAAGCATAATGCATGGTAGTCGTCACCCTTATTAAGCTTAATTATATTTATGCTCGATCTCCAAGTAGACTGTTCTAACAAACAATATTTAATAACCACTTTATTAAATACATTTGAGCACGGCCATGCATTTAAACAGTCTTTCCCTATCGAGGGGCCCATGGATATCTCTCACTAATAAGAGAGGGACAAATTCCTTACAATGCCTCTCACATTCATGCCATGATAGGACATTACATCCGATCATCAGTCGTATTGATTACTCGATTAAAGCAACGTACGACTGAGTCAAAACGTGGTTCCATTCATGCTAGAATCAATGGAGACATAAGGTCTAAGGATTCTAAAATAGTATTGAGGAAGTAATACTTATGACTAAAGACCATGAAGTATTACTTCTCTAACGGATCACATCCAATACAATGTATTCCTATATATTGCATCTATGATATGATTTGTATTAATTACACATGACTAGTAAAACATGATCATGAATCATCCATCATACTAGTTTTATTTCATTGTAAATAAGCATTACATAAAGCTAGGGACAACTAGAATAGTAATTACATAAGCTAATGAGTTTTACTATCAAATCACATATTTGATAATCAAAAGCAAAATTAAATATTCAACTACATGCTCAAAAGATATACAACGTACAACATGTGCTAATGGTCCTAGGGCACTACTAACAATTTTAACCCAAACTTTTTTTGCACATCTTTCTATTTTCATCTTATTAATGCAATGAGTAGCATGATGATCGCATTTACCACAACAAGAGCAATTAACATTTAGAAAAGTGGTATGTGATGTTCTAGCATTAATAGAAGTAGAGTGTGCATACTTTTGTGTGTGTTTGTGCTCAAGGAAATTCTTGTCAATATGATCATATGGAGCATCAAGCACATTACCAAGGATATCTCTAGCATATGTACACTTATTCACATAAGCAGTTAATACATCAAATTTGTGCCTTAAGATATCATGCTCAACAAGTTTAGATTCTACAATTTTCACCTTGTCAAGCAACTCTTGGTTCTGAAGAGACATAGTATTTAGAGATAAAAGTGCATTCTCTTTTTCATTTTCTATGATGTGAAAAGAGGTAAGAAAACTATCATATTCTACTTGCATTTTAGATCTTTGTATATGTGTGAAACAGAAAATATTGTTTCTTTGATTATGATATGTGTGTGATATGTGTTAATCTGATTTATATGTCTATTCAGGTGATTTTATTTGTTTTTATTCGATTAATATTGCATAAATTGATATCGTATGGGATCTGTCATTAATTCGAATAATTATGCATAAACTGCGATTATATGCTCCATGTCGTTACTCTGATTAATATCGAATAAATTGTTTATGTGTATGGATATATTGTATAAACTAGTTAATTCGATTGTATAAACCAGTTAAGTCTTAGGGACAGCCGCCTGCACCTCGGACCTCGCCGGGGGCGCTGCCCCTAGGACCCTGTCCGAGAGGGCAACCCTAAGACTTTGTATTTATACTCGTTACTTGATTTTATTATGCTTTATGTGAGTTTTTACATTTATTGGGTTGTAATTTTATAATACGGTCTGCGAGCTTTTTTTCAATGTTGTAAAATTGTTATTGCTTTCTTAGATTAGTTTTATTTCTTTACATTGAAGGCTGGGTATGCCCATTCAATTATGTAACAAGACTAGAGGACACATGATCGAAGACACTATCCATGAGATGGGTATTGACTTAGATTGACCCTTGGCTCCCACAAAGCTCGTGGGAGTCATCATAGGATTTGGTCATGCTATTTCACATTTACTTTTTTGTATCTTGTATTATGCATGTGATGCTTAATTCTTGTCTTATGGGGGGGGGGGCTTAACAACTTATTCGTCAAATTAAATTATTTTAATTAAGTCTAAAATGCCTACCATATCCTAAGCACTTCTTGAGCTTGAATCATCATTTTGACTTCTTGACAAAGCAACAGATGAGTGGTTATATAAGCAAAAGGAGAGGGGAAAATAGCGATTTCCATAAGTTTAGACATGGTTCGACTTAACTTGCTTATCAAAATAGTTTTGAGCCTAGAGCATAACATGGGAAATAGCCGGGACATGTAGATGTCATTCCCATGGGTTGATTTTACTTTAATTATGGGTGATACGCCAAAACTTACTTATAACTATCGTAAAATAGTATTCTCCACTATTTATTAAGAGTTGAAATTGTGGAAAGTTTTTTTGCTCAAAAACTAATTAATGACTTTGCAAATAATTTTTAATTAAGATAATGGCAACCAACACTTCACACAATTCATTGCGATCCGTTCTTGAAAAAGAAAAATTGAGTGGGTCCAATTTCCTTGATTGTCCTTAAGCAAAAAAGAAAGCTATATGTTCTCGACACTGATATTCCTGAACGACCTGCAAACAACGCCCTAGAGCTGAGAAAGATGCTTGGAAGAAGCATTGTGATGATTCTAACTATGTGACTTGTCTCATGTTAGCCACAATGAGCTCTGAACTTAAAAAACAGTTTGAAGAGGTATAGGCTTTCCAAATGATGGGCCAGCTCAAGGAAATGTTCCAAGAGCAAGCCCGTCAAGAAAGGTTCCTCACCACTAAGACGTTGAATAGTTGCAAGATGGCTCAGTGGCACCACTGTGAGTGCACAAGTTTTTAATATGAAGGGCTATCTTGACCAATTTGAGAAACTTGGGGCTCCCGTAGGTCATGACATGGCCACATATATGATCTTGGGCTCACTATAACCTGAGTATGGCCAATTTTTCATGAACTTCAACATGCATGCCATGGAAAAGTATATACATGAGATACACGAGATGCTAAAACAGGCTGAACTGACCATTAAGAAAACCCATATGGTCTTAATGGTTCAAAAAGGAAATTTCAAGAAGAACAAAGGAAAGGGAAAGCCCATGGCCAAGAAGGGCAAAGGCAATAACAAGCCCAAACCCAAGGCCAAGGCACCAAAGGAAGGAGTTTGCTTCCATTGCAATGAACCAGGTCATTAGAAACGGAACTGTAAGCTCTATTTGGAAAAAAAGCAAAAGGGGAAAGCCAGTTTGACTGTCTCTCCAGGTATTTATGTTATTGAAATTAACATGTATGCTCCTACTTCGTGGGTATTAGATACCGGTTGTGGATCTCACATTTGTGCAAATGTGCAGGGGTTCAAAAGGAGTAGATCACTGGCAAAAGGAGAAGTGGACCTGAGAGTAGCGAACGGAGCAAGAGTTGTTGCTGTAACTACCGGGACATTTAATTTAGTTTTGCCAAATGGCCTTATTATAGAACTGACAAATGGTGTTTCAAAAAGAAAACCGACCGGGATGGTAATGTACACACTTTTTAATCTCGACTAGTAGTTAAAGGTTATAGACAAGTTCATGATATTGACTATGACGAAACCATTTCTCCTGTCGGTATGATAAAGTCTATTAGGATTTTACTTGCCATAGCTGCATATTATGACTATGAGATATGGCAAATGGATGTTAAGAATGCGTTTCTTAATGGAAACCTTCTCGAGGATGTGTATATAACACAACCTGAGGGGTTTGTTGATCCAACAAATCCTAGCAAAGTGTGTAAGCTTCAAATGTCCATTTTTGGATTGAAGCAAGCATCTCGAAGCTGGAATCGTCGCTTTGATGAACGTATTAAAGAATTCGGTTTCATAAAAAACGAAGACGAGCCTTGTGTTTATAAGAAAGTAGCTAATAATGCAGTAGTGTTCCTTGTGCTTTATGTGGATGACATCTTACTGATTGGAAATGACATCCCCACATTACAAAGCGTAAAAGCTTGGTTGGGGAAGTGCTTTTCCATGAAAGACTTAGGCGAGGCTACATACATTTTGGGTATAAGAATCTACAGAGATAGGTCTAACAAAATGATTGGTGTAAGCCAGAGTGGATACATTGACAAGGTACTGAAAGGGTTCAGTTTGCAAGACTCCAAAAAATGATTCTTGCCCATGTCACATGGCATTAAACTCAGCAGAACTCAAGGACCTTCCACAAAGGAGGACCAAGAGCGCATGAGTAAGATTCCATATGCATCAGGCATTGGGTCTATTATGTATGCCATGATATGCACTCGCCCGGATGTCTCGTTCGCTTTAAGTATGACTAGCAGATATCAATCTGACCCTGAAGAGTCACATTGGACTGTAGTCAAGAGCATTCTTAAGTGTTTGAGAAGGACTAAAGATATGTTCTTAGTTTAAGGAGGTCAGGAAGGAAGTCTGGTTGTAAATGGTTACACAGACGCAAACTTCCAGACCGACGTAGATGACTTTAGATCGCAATCTGGTTTTATGTTTTGTTTGAATGGAGGTGCTGTTTAAATGCATGGCCGTGCTAAAATGTATTTGATAAAGTGGTTATCAAATACTATTTGTTGGAACAGTTTACCCGAAAATCGAGCATAAATACAATTAAGCTTAATAAGGGTGACGACCACCATGCCTTATGCTTAATTAGAATATCGTGAGACAAAGGGATTAAATAGTGGATTGATATTAGGTTCCACTGTAAATTCATTCACTTTGGGTAGTCACAATGTCCTGCTAGGGACCACTTGTGATTTATGAACACATACTACTACTAAGTATGTTTTCATTGCCATTGTGATATGAACCTACAGGGTCACACGCATAGACGAGCTAACGAGTTTCATCTCCAGATTCAATGAATCTATAATGTGTCTAGGTTCATTGTATCTGACATTTATTTTTCTTAGAATAATAAAGCATTATTATTCGAATTAGAGATAAGGGGCACTTTCGGTATAGCTGGGATTACGTGGGAGTTATTATCCGATAAAGACTCCCACTACCAGCAGAAATCTAGAGGACGTGGGAGATATAGACTGCCACTGCCAAAAGAGGTGGATATGACGTGGGAGTTGTGCTTGTAACAACCTCTCACTCCCTATATAAACTTCTCTTGGCCGAAACCCTAGGAACTAATGTTTTTCAGCCGAAATACCAAAAGACCTAGAAAATCAGATTTTCTGTTCTGCTTGTCCCTTTTCTCTCTAATCCCCGAAACTCAGAAAAACGAAGAGCTAGCAATCACTGTTTGTTTCGTCGCGTGGATACCAGTAGAGGGACATTCCGCAAAGGGAAATTCATTGGTGGAAGCAACGTATCCAAGAAACAACATCTTTCATTCAAGAATCAGATTCTTGAACCCCAAAAGTAAGTTTTGAAAAACACAAGAGGGGGGGGGGGTGAATTGGGTTTTTATTTTCAAAATTCTGGAATGTGGAACTTGTATTTGAAGTTTGGAGAAAATGGAGCAAAAATAAAACAAGGAAAGCAAGACACGTGATTTAGAGTGGTTCGATTCACAAAGAATCTACGTCCACTACCTTGAGTCTTACACAAGGATTTTTAACCACTTCACTAAGAAAAGTAATTACACAAGTGGCTAACTCACAAAGAGTTTTACACAAATAACCACAATTATAAACTACACTCACTATGAGTACAAAGCCCACACCAACTAAGACTTGACACAAGAAATACCCTATCACTAAGAGAGGGAAAGATGGAGATATAAAGAGAGAGTTACACACTCAAAAAGTGGAGGATAGATACCTTTTAAGATCTTACTTAAATGCTCTTAGAACTTGGGATTCAACAACTTGTGTCTTGCAAGTGAGATAGTGATTTTGAACTTTTCAGCACATAAATAAAGTTGGATATGCTTTGAAAGTGCTAAAGCTTTTTGTATAATCAATGTATATCAGTTCTAGTTATTCTCTGAAGATTCCACTGCTTGAGAGCTTTTATACTTTTCAAAAGAGTCCAAAAAACAGCTTTTAAAACGGTCATATAACGGCTAGTTTTCGCAGAGCTCGGTTGACCGCAAGTGTCCTCGGATGATCCGATCAAAGGATCGGACGATCCTAAGTTTACATAGGTCGACCGGGACAGAAAGTTCCCAAATACTCAACTCTCTGTTTCCAGTCCGGATGATCCGAATTTCCTGGGCTCAAGAGAAGTTGATTTTTCACAAGTTTTGAAATCTTTTAAGGTCAAAATGGTTTTCTAAAAAGGGTAACTAACACTTGAAAAACAATTTTCGACCATTTTTGAAACCCGAGCTTTATGAAAACTATTTTTTAAAGGTGCAAGACAATAGTGTTGTGATCCTAAGTTCATGTGAGCAATGGTTAGAGCTTTAAGATATATATATATATATATATATATATATATATATATATATATATATATATATATATATATATATATATATATGCTAAGCTATTCTAACCACACCTAAGCCTTCAATCTTCAAGTCTTGAGAGATGTGCCTTAAAGAATGTAATCATTTAGTCTCGAGCACGGCTTGATTGAAGTACTTAGAGCTTCCATTTTAGTGATCCATAATTCTATCACAACGATTAAAACCATTAGACACAACATCAGATGTTTGTACATTATCAAAAACTGAGTTTGTTCGCCCTTAGGGCTTACAATCTCCCCCTTTTTGATTATGACAAACTTTGATGCAATAAGATAGAATAAGGACAATTTAAGAACAAGGAAGAAAGGCAAAAGAAAACACGAAGAACAAATAAGAGCAAAGACTAGTGCTTAGAAGATAAAACCTAAAGATAACGGAAGACAAATGCACCAGCATGATAACTTCTTTTTGCCATAGCATCTAGGGACTCTTAGAAGAGCCCTATATCCCAACCAACCTCCTTTCCTCCTTTCTTCCATATAAAATTTGAGAAATATGAAATATATAAAAAAAGCTCCCCCTCAAAACATGCCAGGAAAAGATATTTACAAAGTTAAAAACAAGTTAAGAAAAACTCCCTTTAGTTTCAGCAGTTTACAGAAGCCAAACAAGACTTCAATCTAGAAACTGTACAGAGTTCGGATCGTCCGAGATTTTGGTCAAAAACGCCGGTCGACCGTTCTCTGGAAAACAAATCTGCAGCACTTTGCTGCAACTGAGGTGTCCTGAAAATTTTGCTTTCTCACACAACCAAACAGTCAGTTTTAAACACAGATAACAATAATAAGAGAGAGAAATAAGCAAGATTACACAATTTTCTCCCCCTTTGGCATAATAAAAAAGACTTCAATCATAACAAAAACAAAAAAAAATTCCAAGAATAAAGATAGTTTCAGCTTTGATCGTTTTCATCCGCACTTGAAAGGCTTAAATCCCTAGCTAAGTCCTTTTGCATTTGAATAGACTTGTCCACCTTGTCGGATACCATTTGCACCTTTTTTTTTATAAAGACAATCTCTTCCGCTATCGCCTCAATTTTACTCGCCATCTTCTTCATCAAGGCAAACATTTTATTTATCCGGGACACTTTTTGAGGAGGACTTTTGGGAGTTGCTTGAGTTGGAGAATGAGATTCTTCTTCTTGACCATTGTCAGATGAGACATGTTCGCTTGAGCTAAGTGAATTGTGTGCTTCGAAATCTTCTTGCTCATTTCTTGTCGGATCACTTCTAGGCTTTGAAGGTGCTCCACCCCTTTTCTTTTCAATCTTTTGAAGTGTTTTAAGCATATAAGGGGACACCTTTCGAGAAAGTATAGCAGCCCTTATTTCATCATTTGTGGTCCTTCGAATGAATTTCCATTGATTGTCTATATAAATCATCTTCATTCGATGGAAACACGCTTCATCAACTTTGACAAACTTTTTCTTTAACGTATTTTTCAAATCAAGTCCAAATCGTTGGAAGAGCCTTGTAAGAATATTTCCGTACGGAATGAAGTTCCTTCAACCTTTGATAGCAGCTATAAAATGTTGGACGCGCAAGATGTGCGAAGTTCAAGGCTTTCCTTTCCAAAAGATGTTGCATTATTACCATTTGAAGGAAGGTAATTGATGACTTGTGCCCTTTAACCGGGGCCACAATGTTGGACACGAAGAAGTGTAGGATCCGACCAAATCATCCAACTTGTCAATCTCCCTTTCCTTTGAGTCGGTGAAACTGCCTTTGATTCCAAATTGAGATATAAAATGTTTCATATCAAGGAGACCGATATCATCCGAACTCATTGTATTCTTATAGAACCTTTTGGCATATTCCACATGTTCTATTCCTATAGCCTTACAAAACATCTTTTCAGAGAATACAAATTCCAACTTTCCAACACAAGACCTATATCTAATATCAGTCCCATCATCCTCTTCCTTTCTCAAATTTGCACCAAATTCATAAACTATGGAGGGGTAAATGTATTCATCAACATCAAAAGGTTAACCCACCCCATATCATCAAACAGCCCCATAACTTCATCTAGTCCTTTTCCTTGAGCAAACATATTTTCATCTCTAAAATACGTGGTCATGAATCCCCTATTGGATTTCTTTAGCTTGTCAAACAGTTGCTTAGGTGAGGTATTGTAAAAAGGAGTCGTTACCTTTTTTGTAGAATAATTTGATGATCCTCCTACCTCGAAATCTGAAGGTGGATATGCCCTTGAAGGTGAAGACGAGTAATCGTCCTCCGAGTGGCTAGAATCTGCAACCAGAATTTGCTTGCCCTTTCCCACGACTTTGCGAGCCACCATTTTTGCTCGGCCTTTCTTAGGTGCGGCTTGAGTGGGTTCTTTAAAGGAAATTCCTTTTTCAAGGGGTCGTTTAGGTTTATTCCTAGGAGGATTCTTGTGAGGAGGCGTATTAGCATCATCATTGCCTCTTTTGCTAGGGGTTTTCATCCTCATATTGTGAGTAAAAATATAAGGTTCGGATTAGGGGTAGGTTTGTGAGATAATTTAGATGAATTCCAAACAAATTGAAGATGGAACAGAGATTGATTGATAAGATTGATTGATTGATGAATTCCAAACAAATTGAAGATGGAACAGAGATTGATTGATAAGATTGATTGATTGATGAATTCCAAACAAATTGAAGATGGAACAGAAAGTTCCCAAATACTCAACTCTCTGTTTCCAGTCCGGATGATCCGTGAAAATCTCGGATGATTCGAATTTCCTGGGCTCAAGAGATGTTGATTTTTCACAAGTTTTGAAATCTTTTAAGGTCAAAATGGTTTTCTAAAAAGGGTAACTAACACTTGAAAAACAATTTTCGACCATTTTTGAAACTGAGCTTTATGAAAACTATTTTTAAAGGTGCAAGACAATAGTGTTGTGATCCTAAGTTCATGTGAGCAATGGTTAGAGCTTTAAGATATATATAAAGATATGATAAGCTATTCTAGCCTTCAATCTTTAAGTCTTGAGAGATGTGCCTTAAAGAATGTAATCATTTAGTCTCGAGCACGGCTTGATTGAAGTACTTAGAGCTTCCATTTTAGTGATCCATAATTCTATCACAACGATTGAAACCATTAGATACAACATCAGATGTTTGTACATTATTAAAAACTGAGTTTGTTCGCCCTTAGGGCTTACAAGTTTCTTTCTAGATTTTTTCGATTCCTATGGTATGAGCGGATCCTTCGAGGGAGGACTCATGGGTGTTTAGAACGAGTTTCTGCCCATGAATCCCTTCAAATGGTTACACAGACGCAAGCTTCCAGACCAACGTGGATGGCTTTAGATCACCATCTGGTTTTGTGTTTTGTTTGAATGGAGGTGCCGTGAGCTCAAAGTAAGAAACCGTGGCCGACTCTACAACAGAAGCTGAATATGTGGCTGCCTCTGAAGCAGCTAAATAAAATGTTTGGATCAGGAAATTTGTGATGGATTAGGTGTCATCCATAGCTTTGTGAACCCAATGGACCTTTATTATGATAATACTGGTGCCATTTATGAGAATAATAAAATGTTATTATTCGAATTAGAGTTTAAGGAGGGGTAATTTTGGTATTTGATTTTCGGTAGGATTTATTATGCGATAAAGCCTGCCACTACCAGAAGAGGTTGACAGGACGCGGGAGTTGGTTTTCGGAAACAAACTCTCACGCCTATATAATCTCTTTAGGACGAAACCCTAAGGTTGGACTTCTGAGAGCCGCAAAATCGCAAATCTCGAAATCAGATTTCTGCCCTTCTCTTCTCTCTAGATTCCTGAAACAAAGAGCTAGCACTCGCTGCTCATTTCATCGTGTGGATACCGGTAGAGAGCAATTCTGCAAGGGAAGGCTATTAGTGGCAGCAACACAACGTCAAAAATCAGAACCGTTAACCGAAAAACATTCCCGAAACTCATAAACAAATAGCTAGCACTCGCTGATCGTTTCGTCGCGTGGATACCGGTAGAGAGAAATTTTGCAATGGAAGGATATTGGTTGCAGCAGCACATCATCAGAAATCAGAACCGTTAACCGAAAAACGTAAGTATTTTTCGTCTGTTTTCGATTCCTATGGTATGAGCGGATCCTTCAGGGGAGAATTCATGGGTGTTTAGAACGAGTTTCTGTGCATGAATCCCTTCAATTTATGTTTCATTAGTTAGACATAGCCATATCTACTGAAATCATCTATAAATGTGATGAAGTACTGAAAACTTCCTCTAGCACTAGTATTTATTGGTCCACATACATCTGTATGTACGAGGCCCATCAAATCAAAAGCTCTCTCGCTTTGTCCAGTAAAGGGAGCTTTAGTCATTTTGCCTAACAAACAAGAATCACTTGTCTCATAAGACTCTAAGTCAAATGATGTCAAAATCCCATCTTGATGGAGTTTTGATATGCGTTTCTCGTTGATGTGGCCCAAGCGACAATGCCAAAAGTAGGTTTGATTAAAGTCATTTGATTTAAACCTCCTTGTATTAATGTTATGGATGGGTATGTCAATGAATTTATCAAGGTTAAAAATGTAGAGCTCAGTAATCAAAGAGGTATCTTCATGAAAGATACAATCTTTATGAAGGGTACAAATTTTATTCTTAATATTTAATTCAAAACCATCAATATCTGAACAAGAAACTAAAATAATATTGCTACACAAAGTGGGAACATAAAGACAAATATTCAGTTCAATAATAAGTCCACTTGGCAAAACTAAATTAAATGTCCCTGTAGTTAATGCAACAACTCTTGCTCCATTCGCTACTCGTATGTCTACTATTCCTTTTGCTAGTGATCTACTCATTTTGAACCCATGCACAGTTGCACAAATGTGAGATCCACAACCGGTATCTAATACCCATGAACTAGAAGCATACATGTTAATCTCAATAACATAAATACTTGGAGAGACAGTCAAACTGGCTTTCTCCTTTTTCTATTTTTTCTTCTCTTCCAAGTAGAGCTTGGAGTTCCGTTTCCAATGATCTAGTTGATTGCAATGGAGGCAAACCCCTTTATTTGGTGCCTTGGGTTTGGGCTTGTCTTTGTCATTGCCCCTTCTTGAACATGGTCTTTCTCTTTCTTTTGTTCTTTTTGAAATTCCCTTTTTGATCCTTTAAAACATTAGGAGTTTTCTTAATGTTCAGTTCAGCCTGTTTGAGCATCCTATGCATCTCATGTATGGACTGGTCGTACTCATGTGGTAGTGAGCCCAACATCATATCTGTGGCCATGTCATGACTTACGGGTGTCCCAAGTTTCTCAAGTTGATCAAGATAGCCCTTCATTTTAAGAACATATGCACTCACAGAGGCGGCAGGGTCCATCTTGCAATTGTTCAACGCCTTTGTTGTGAATTACCTTTCTTGATGGGCTTGCTCTTGGAACATTTCTTTGAGTTAGACTATCATCTGGAAAGCCTCAACCTCTTCAAAATTTCTTTGAAGTTCAGAGCTCATTGTGGCTAACATGAGGCAAGTCACGTCATTAGAATCATCCACATACTTATTCCAACCGTCTTTCTCAACTCTAGGGGCGTTGTTTGCATGCTGTTCAGGAATATCAGTATCGAGAACATATAGTTTTCTTTCTTGATTAAGGACAATCCTTAAATTGCGAACCCAATCAAGGAAATTGGACTCACTTAGTTTTTCTTTTTCAAGAACGGATTGCAATGAATTGTGTGAGGTGTTTGTTGACATTATCTACATTAAAAATATTTGCAAAGTTATTAATTAATTTTTGAGCAAAACCTTTCCATAATTATTCAACCACTTGATAAACTGAGGAGAAACCATTTTGTAATAATTATAAGTAAGCTTTGGTTTATCACCCATAATTAAAGTAAAATTGAACCATGGGATTTACATCTACATGACTCGGCTATATCCCATGTTATGCCCTAGGCTCAAAAATATTTTGATAGCCTAGTTAAGTCGAACCATGTATAAGGATATAGAAATTACTATTTTCTCATCTTCTTTTGTCTAGATAACCACTTATATGTTACTTTGGCAAGCAGACAATATGATGATCCAAGCTTCAGAAGTGTTTAGGAAATGGTAGGCATTTTAAGACAAAATTCAAACAATTTTAATATGATGAATATGTTGTTTGGCCCATTAAGACAAGATATAAGCATCACATGCAAAATCCAAAATATAAATGTAAATGTGAGACAACGTGGCCTAATCCTATGATGACTCACACGAACCTTGTGGGAGTCAAGGGTCAATCTAAGTCAATACCGATCACATGGATAGAGTCTTCGATCCAGCGTCCTTCAGTCTTGTTACATAATTGCATGGGCATACCCAGCCTTCAAAATAAAGTAATAAATTATTATAATAAAGAAATTTACAATTTTAAAAGATTGAAAGACGGCTTGCAAGTCGTATTATAAAATTACAACCCAATAAATGTAAAAACATAAGGGGTATAATAAGACATGCTATTCACCATGCTAATGTTAGCAGTGCCTTAGGACCATTAACATATGTTGTACGTTTTATATATTTTGAGCATGTCATTTGAATAGTTAATTTTGCTTTTGAACATCAAATATGTGATTTGATAGTAAAACACATTAGCTTAAGCAATTACTATTCTGATTGTCCCTAGTTTTATTGAATGTTCTACACAGTGAAATAAATATAGTATGATGTTTAATTGATGATTATGTTTTATTGATCATGTGTATTGGATACAAATCATATCATATATACAATATATTGGGATATATTGTATCAGACGTGATCCGTTAGAGAAGTAATACTTCATGGTTCTTTAGTCATAAATATTACTTCCTCAATACTATTTGAAATCCTTAGACCTTATGTCTCCATCGTTTCCAGCATGAATGGAGCTACGTTTTAACTAAGTCAGACGTTACTTTTAATCGAGTAATATTTTAATATAGTAATTAATGCGACTGATGATCGGATATAGTATCATATCATGGCTTGAATATGAGTGCATTGTAAGGGATTTGTCGCTCTCTTATTAGAAAGAGATATCCATGGGCCCCTCGATAGGGAAGAGTGTTTAAATGCATGACCGTGCTCAAATGTATTTAATAAAATGGTTATTAAATACTATTTGTTAGAACAGTCTACCTGGATATCGAGCATAAATACAATTAAGCTTTATAAGGGTGACAACTACCATGTCATATGCTTAATTTGGATATCTCGAGACAAAGAGATTAAATAGTGGATTGATATTAGGTTTCACCGTACATTCATTCACTATGGGTGTCAGAATGTCCTGCTAGGGGCCGCTTGTGATTTATGAACACATACTACTACTAAGTGTGTTTTCATTACCATTGTGATATGAACCTATATGGTCACACGCATAGACGAGTTAATGAGCTTTATGTCCAGATTCAATGTATCTAGAATGTGTCTATGTTCATTGTATCTGACATTTGGTTTTCTAAGAATAATAAAATGTTATTATTCGAATTCGGTATTTGTCTTTTGCTGGGATTACGCAGGAGTAATTATGCGATAAAAACTCCCACTACCAGAAGAGGTTGGGATTACGTGGGAGTTGGTTTTCAGAACAAACTCTCACGCCTATATAATCTTTTTTGGCCGAAACCATAGGGTTACATTTTGATAGACGCAAAATAACCGCACCTTGGAATAAGATTTCTGGCTTTCTTTTCTCTCTAGAATTTCGAAACTCAGAAAACGAAGAGTTAGCACTCGCTGCTCATTTCGTCGCGTGGATACCGGTAGAGTGCAATTCTGCAAGGGAAGGCTATTGGTGGCAACAACAAAGCATCTGAAATAAGAACCATTAACGAAAAATTGTAAGTCTTTTCATGTAAATTTCGATTCCCAAAGTATGAGCGGATCCTTCAGGGGAGGATTCATGGGTGTTTATAATGGGTTTCGGCTCATGAATCCCTTCAGTCGTATCAGAGCCTTGCTCATACTATTCAAATTCGATATTGTTAATCACATTCTAACACGTATCAATCTCGATTTGGTATGTGTATGTGTGAAACAGAAACATTGTTTCTGTGATTCTAATTTATATATATGTGATATATGTTAATCTGATTTATATGTCTATTCACATGATTCGATCGGTTTTAAATCGATTAATATTGCATAAACTTATATCGTACGCTATCTATCATTTAATCGATTAATTACGCATAAGCCGTGATTATATGCTTCTTGTAAATTAATCTGATTAATATTGCATAAACTTTTTATGTGTATGGATTATATCGTATAAACTAGTTAAATCGAGGCAGAAAACTCATTCGATGAGCAAAGAGAGAATAAGATTTTTCCTCATAGGGGAGCTGACCCTGGACCCCCGTAAATGGTGTTGCCAGCTTGGCCCCCTCCCGCTAACCGGCTAGCGAGAGCGCCAATAGGGGCACTGTCTCTAGGACCCCGTCCCGGGGGCAGTGCTAAGCTTACTTATAACTATCGTAAAATCGTTTTCTCCACTATTTATCAAGTGTTGAAATTGTGGAAAGTTTTTGCTAAAAAATTAATTAATGACATTGCAAATAAAATTTTAATGTAGATAATGATGACCAACACTTCACACAATTCATTGTGATCTGTTCTTGAAAAAGAAAAGCTAAGTGGGTCTAATTTCCTTGATTGGGCCCGCAACTTAAGGATTGTCCTTAAGCAGGAAAGAAAGCTATATGTTCTCGACACTGATATTCCTGAACAGCCTACAAACAACGCCCGTAGAGCTGAGAAAGATGCTTGGAAGAAACATGTGGATGATTCTAACGACGTGACTTGTCTCATGTTAGCTACAATGAGCTCTGAACTTCAAAAACAGTTTGAAGAAGTTGAGGCTTTCCAGGTGATGGGCCAACTCAAGGAAATGTTCCAAGAGCAAGCTCGTCAAGAAAGGTTCCCCACCACAAAGGCGTCGAACAGTTGCAAGATGGCCCCTGGCACCTCTGTGAGTGCACATGTTCTTAAGATGAAGGGTTATCTTGACCAATTTGAGAAACTTGGGGCTCCCGTAGGTCATGACATGGCCACAGATATGATTTTGGGCTCAGTACCACCTGAGTATGATGAATTTTTCATGAACTTCAACATTCATTCCATAGAGAAGTCCATACATGAGATACACGGGATGCTCAAAAAGGCTGAACTGAATATTATGAAGACCCCTGAAGTCTTAATGGTTCAAAAAGGGAATTTCAAGAAGAACAAAGGAATGGGAAAGCCCACGGCCAAGAAGGGCAAAGGCAATAACAAGACCAAGCCCAAACCCAAACCCAAACCCAAGGCAAAGGCACCAAATGAAGGGTTCCGCTTCCATTGCAATTAACCAGGTCATTGGAAACAGAACTGCAAGCTCTACTTGGAAGAGAAGAAAAAGGAGAAAGCTAGTTTGACTGTCTCTCCAGGTATTTATGTTATTGAGATTAACATGTCTAATCCTACTTCATGGGTATTAGATACTTGTTGTGGATCTCACATTAGTGCAAATGTGCAGGGGTTCAAAAGGAGTAGATCACTGGCAAAATGAGAAGTGGACCTGAGAGTAGCGAATGGAGCAAGATTTGTTGTTGTAACTAAAGAGACATTTAATTTAGTTTTGCCAAGAGGCCTTATTATTGAACTGAATTGTCTTTATGTTCCAATTTTGAGTATGATTATTATTTCAGCTTCTTGTTTGGATATTGATGGTTTTGAAATAAATATTAAGAATAAAATTTGTACCCTTCATAAAGATAGTATCTTCTATGGAGATGCATCTTTAATGAATGGACTTTATATTCTTGACCTCGATGAATCCATTAAAAGGCACATATATAACATTAATACAGGTTTAAATCAAACGACTTAAACAAAACCTACTATTTTGGCATTGTCGTTTGGGACACATAATCGAGAAACGCATATAAAAAATCCATCAAGATGGGATTTTCACATCATTTCACTTAGAGTCTTATGACACATGTGATTCTTGTTTGTTAGGCAAAATGACCAAATCTCCCTTTACTGGACAAAGTGATAGAACTTCTGATTTATTGGGCCTCATACATACAGATGTATGTGGACCAATAAACACTAGTGCTAGAGGAGGGTGTCAGTACTTCATCACAATCACAGATGATTTCAATAGATATGGCTATTTATATCTAATGAAACACAAATCAGAATCTTTTGGAAGATTCAAAGAATTCAAAAATGAAGTACAAAATCAACTTGGTAAAAGTATTAAAATAATTCTATCAAATCGAGGTGAAGAATACCTTAACCAAGAGTTTGACAAACATCTTAGAGGTTGTGGAATTGTTTCACAATTAATTCCTCTTGGCACACCACAATGGAATGGTGTGTCAGAACGAAGAAATCGCACCTTATTAGATATGGTTCGATCTATGATGAGTCAAACAAGTATTCCAATTTCCTTTTGGGGCTACGCCTTAGAAAATGTTGCATTCATATTGAATAGAGTTCCTTTTAAAGCGGTTCAAAAAACTCCATATGAGATATGGACTGGGAAACGACCTAATTTGTCATTTCTCAAAATTTGGGAATGCGAGGCGTATGTAAAACGCTTATTATCTTATAGACTCGCCCCTAAATCTGACAAATGTTTGTTTGTGGGATATCCTAAAGAAATAAAATATATTACTAATATCTTCCATCAGAAAATAAAAAGTTTGTTGCTCGAAATGGTTTATTCCTTGAAAGTGAATTTATTTCCAAAAGGGATAGTGAGAGTAAGATACATCTTGAGGAAATTCAAGATCCCCAAACAACATCTGTGTTAGTAGTGCCCTAGGACCATTAGCACATGTTGTGCGTTTTGTTATCTTTTGAGCATGTAATTGAATAGTTAATTTTGCTTTTGATTATCAAATGTGTGATTTGATAGTAAAACTCATTAGCTTATGTAATTACTATTCTAGAAGTCCCTAGTTTTATGTAATGCTTAATTACTATGAAATAAAACTGGTATGATTGTTGATTGATGATCTTGTTTTACTGATCATGTGTAATGAATACAAATCACATCATAGATGCAATATATAGGGATACATTGTATTGGGACGTGATCCAGTCGAGAAGTAATACTTCATGGTCTTAAGTCATAAGTATTACTTCCTCAATACTATTTTAGAATCCTTAGACCTTATGTCTTCATTGATTCTAGTATGAATGGAGCCACGTTTTGACTCGGTCGGACGTTACTTGTAACAGAGTAATCAATACGGCCCGAGATCGGATGTAGTGTCCTATCATAGCTTGAATGTGAGAGACATTGTAAGGAATTTGTCCCTCTCTATTATTAGAGAGAGATATCCATGGGCCCCTCGATAGGGAAAGACTGTTTAAATGCATGGCCGTGCTCAAATGTATTTGATAAAGTGGTTATCAAATGCTATTTGTCGAAAGCAGATCTACACGGAGATCGAGCATAAATACAATTAAGCTTAATAAGGGTGACGACCACCATGCCTTATGCTTAATTAGGATATCGTGAGACAAAGGGATTAAATAGTGGATTGATATTAGGTTCCGTTGTATATTCATTCACTTTGGGTAGTCACAATGTCCTGCTAGGGACCGCTTGTGATTTATGAACACATACTACTACTAAGTGTGTTTTCATTGCCATTGTGAGATGAACCTACAGGGTCACACGCATAGACGAGCTAACGAGCTTTATGTCCAGATTCAATTAATCTAGAATGTGTCTAGGTTCATTGTATCTGACATTTGTCTCTCTGAAAATAATAAAGTGTTTATTATTCGAATTAGAGATAGGGGCAATTTCGGTATTTTACTATAGCTGGGATTACGTGGGAGTTATTATCCGATAAGGACTCCCACTACCAGCAGAAGTCTAGGGGACGTGGGAGTTAGAGACTCCCACTGCCGAGAGGAGTTCAGGATGTTAGAGTTGGTTATGGGAACAAAATCTCACACCCTATATAATGATCTCTTGGCCGAAACCCTAGGTGATGATTTTTCAGCCGAAATATTACCAAGTCTCTGAAATTAGATTTTAGTTTCAGCCTCTCCCTTTTGTCTCTAATTCCCGAAAATCAGAAAAGACGAAGAGCTAGCAATCGCTGCCCGTTTCGTCGCGTGGATACCGGTAGAGGGACTTTCCGCAAAGGGAGATCAATCGGTAGCAACATCCGATCCAAGAAACGTCATCCTCCATTCAAGAAATAGCTTCTTGAATCCAAAACGTAAGTTTTTCTTGCTGCTTTTTCGAATTGTTTCATATGAGCGGATCCTTCAGGGGAGGATCCATGGGTGTTTGGAACGAGTTTCCGCCCATGAATCCCTTCAGTGGTATCAGAGCCTTGCTCATACGACTCGATTTCGATATTGTTTATCAGACAATAACACTATCAATTCCGATTTGATATGTGTATGTTTGAAAACAGAAAAAATCGTTTCTTTGATAATAAAGATGCATAAACTGTTTAAATGTGTTTAAAGAATGTATCTTTTGATGAATATATGTGATATATGCATAAATTGCTCTCGGTTTAATCATGTTTATACGGTGAATCTGTTTTCGGCTTCATGATTCTGCATAAACTGCCTTAGCATGATTCGGTTTGAAATTAAATTCGATTAATTTGCATAAACTGTGAATCTGTGATTAATTAGATTAATTCGGTTATATGCATAAACTGTTTATGATTATGAATTTGATTATATGCATAAACTGTTCATGAATCGGTATTCAATTCGGTTAATTCGATTAACCGATGAACAATCCGATTATCTAAGTTAGGCGATTGAGGGGTAAATTGGGACAGAAAAACTCATTCGATGAGCTGATGTAAATCGGGACCGCCGCCAGCTCTGCGTAGTGGCAACACATATAAACTTGTATTTATATCCGCGAATTATTTATGTCATGTTTTATGTGATATTAGCATGGTGAATAGCATGGCCTACTATACCCCTTGTTTTACATATTTCGGTTGTAATTTTATAATACGACCTGCGAGTCGTTTTTCAATGTTGTAAAATTGTAATCGCTTTATTAGATTAGCTTTACTACTTTACATTGAAGGCTGGGTATGCCCATGCAAATATGTAACAAGGTTGGAGGTGCTGGATCGAAGACATTATCCATGAGATGGATTTTGACCTAGATTGACCCTTGACTCCCACAAGGCTCGTGGGAGTCATTATAGGAATAGGCCATGCTATATCACATTTACATTTTCGCTTCATATCCTGCGTGTGATGTTTATTTTATGTCTGGATGGATTTATTTTAGACGTCACATCAAATGGTTTTAATTAAGTCTTAAAAGTGCCTACCACATCCTAAGCACTCCAAGAGCTTGGATCATCATTATGTCTGCTTGCCAAAGCAACAGATAAGTGGTTATCTAGGCAAGAGGAGATGGGAAAATAGTGATTTCCATATGCTTAGACATGGTTCGACTTAACTAGGCTATCAAAATAGTTTTGGGCCAAGGGCATAAAATGGGAAATAGCCGGGACATATCGATGTCATTCCCATTAGATGATTTTACTTTAATTGTGGGTGTTAAGCCAAAGCTTTCCTATAACTATTGTAAAATGTTTTTCCCCACCATTATCAAGTGTTGAAATTGTGGAAAATGTTTTTGCTCAAAAACTAATAACTTTGCAATTAACTTAATGTAGATAATGGCAACCAATTCATCACACAATTCACTGCGATCCGTCCTTGAGAAGGAAAAACTAAGCGGGACCAATTTCCTTGATTGGGCCCGCAACTTAAAGATTGTCCTTAGCGGGGAAAGAAAGCATGACGTTCTTGAAAGCGGACATTCTGTGCTGACTGAAAATAACGCCCCCTAGAGCTCAAAGAGATACTTGGAAGAAGCATTTCGATGACTCTAACGATGTGACTTGTCTCATGTTAGTCACAATGAGCCCTGACCTTCAAAAATAGTTTGAAGGAGTTGAGGCTTTCCAGATGATGGGCCAGCTCAAGGAAATGTTCCAAGAGCAAGCTCGTCATGAAAGATTCCTCACAACTAAGGCGTTAAATAGTTGCAAAATGGCCCCTGGCACCTCTGTAAGTGCACATGTTCTTAAGATGAAGGGCTATTTCGACCAACTTGAGAAACTTGGAGCTACCGTAGGTCATAACATGGCCACAGATATGATCTTGGGCTCACTCCCACCGGAGTATGACCAATTCGTTATGAACTTCAACATGCATGCCATGGAGAAGACCATACATGAAATACACGGGATGCTCAAGCAGGTGAGCCCGAACATTAAGAAGACCCCCGAAGTCTTAATGGTTCAAAAAGGGAATTTCAAGAATAAAGGCAAGGGAAAGCCCATGGCCAAGAAAGGCAAAGGCAAAAGGCGATGACAAGCCCAAGCCCCGACTCAAAGCGAGGCACCAAAATAAGGAGTTTGCTTCCATTGCAATGAACCGAGTCATTGCAAAGCGGAACTGCAAGCTCTATTTGGAAGAAGAAGAAAAAGGGAAAGGCCGGTTTGATTGTCTCTCCAGGTATTTATGTTATAGAAATTAACATGTCTGCTCCTACTTCATGGGTATTAGATACTGGGTTGTGGATCTCACATTTGTGCAAATGTACGGGGGGTTCAAAAGGAGTAGATCAGCGCGAAAAGGAGAAGTGGACCTCGAGTAGCCAACGGAGCAAGAGTTGTTGATGTAGCTCTTTGGGACATTTAATTTAGTTTTGCCAAGTGGCCTTATTATAGAAGCTGGATAATTGTTTGTATGTTCCAACTTTGAGTAGGAATATTATTTCGAGTTTCTTGTTTGGATATTGAAGGTTTTGAAATTAATATTTTGAATAAGATTTGCACCATTCATAAAGATCGTATCTTTTATGGAGATGCCTCTTTGATGAATGGGCTTTATATTCTTAACCTCGATGATTCCATTAAAAGGCCCATCCATAACATTAATACTAAAAGATTTAAATCAAATGACTTAAACCAAACATACTTTTGGCATCGTCGTTTGGGCCACATAAGCGAAATGCATATCAAAACTCCATACGGGATGGAATTTTAACATCATTTGACTTAGAGTCTTATGAGACATGTGAATCTCGCTTGTTGCGCAAAATGACTAAAGCTCCCTTTACTTGGACAAAGTGAGAGAGCTTCGATTTGTTGGGCCTCATACATACGGATGTTTGTGGACGATAAACACTAGTGCTAGAGGAGGGTTTTCGATACTTTCATCACATTCACGAGATGATTTCGAGTAGATATGGCTACGTCTATCTAATGAAACATAAATGCGAATCTTTTGGAAGATTCAAAGAATTTCAAAATGAAGTACAGAATCAACTTGGTAAAAGTATTAAGATACTTCGATTAGATCGAGGTGGCGAATACCTTAACCAAGAGTTTGACGAACATCTTAGTGGTTGTGGAATTGTTTCACAATTAGCTCCTCCTGGAACACCACAATGGAATGGCGTGTCAGAACGGAGGATCATGTATGATTGGAACTAGGGCAAGTGGGAGATTGTTAGTAGTGCCCTAGGACCAATAGCACATGTTGTGCGTTTTGTTATCTTTTGAGCATGTAATTGAATAGTTAATTTTGCTTTTGATTATCAAATGTGTGATTTGATAGTAAAACTCATTAGCTTATGTACTTACTATTCTAGAAGTCCCTAGTTTTATGTAATGCTTAATTACTATGAAATAAAACTAGTATGATTGTTGATTGATGATCTTGTTTTCATCGATCATGTGTAATGGATACAAATCACATCATAGATGCAGATATATAGGGATACATTGTATTGGGCGTGATCCAGTCGGGAAGTAATACTTCATGGTCTTAAGTCATAAGTATTGCTTCCTCAATACTATTTTAGAATCCTTAGACCTTATATCTTCATTGATTCTAGCATGAATGGAGCCACGTTTTGATTCGATCGGACGTTACTTGTAACGAGTAATCAATACGATCGATGATCGGATGTAGTGTCCTATCATAGCTTGAATGTGAGAGACATTGTAAGGAATTTGTCCCTCTCTATTATTTGAGAGAGATATCCATGGGCCCCTCGATAGGAAAGGCTGTTTAAAGGCATGGCCGTGCTCAAATGTATTTGATAAAGTGGTTATCAAATGCTATTTGTCAAACATGATCTACACGGAGATCGAGCATAAATACAATTAAGCTTAATAAGGGTGACGACCACCATGCCTTATGCTTAATTAGGATATCGCGAGACAAAGGGATTAAATAGTAGATTGATATTAGGTACCGTTGTAAATTCATTCACTTTGGGTAGTCATAGTGTCTTGTTAGGGGCCGCTTGTGATTTATTAACTCACACTACTACTAAGTGTGTTTTCATTGCCACTGTGAGATGAACCTACAGGGTCACACGCATACACGAGCTAACGAGCTTCATGTCCAGATTCAATGAATCTAGAATGTGTCTAGGTTCATTGTATCTGACATTCACCTTTCTGAGAATGATAAAGCGTTATCATTCGAATTAGAGATAAGGGGCATTTTCGGTATAGCTGGGATTACGTGGGAGTCATTATCCGATAAAGACTCCCACTACCAGCAAAATTCTAGGGAACGTGGGAGTTAGAGACTCCCACTGCCGAGAGGAGTTGGGGATGTGAGAGTTGGTTATGGGAACAAACTCTCACACCCTATATAATTATCTCTTGGCCAAAACCCTAGGGTATGAATTTTTAGCCGCAACCTTTTGCCATTCTCTGAAATCTGATTTCAGTTTTGGTCTCCCTTTTTCTCTCTAATTTCCGGAAAAAAATCAGAAAGACGAAGAGCTAGCACTCGCCGCCCGTTTCGTCGCGTGGATACCGGTAGAGGGATATTCCGCAAAGGGAATTCCGTTTGGTGGCAGCAACACATCCAAGAAACATATCCTCCATTCAAGAAGTAGCTTCTTGAATCCAAGAAACGTAAGTTTTTTCCGCTGTTTTTCGATTCTTTTACGTATGAGCGGATCCTTCAGGGGAGGATCCATGGGCGTTTGGAACGAGTTTCCGCCCATGAATCCCTTCAGAATGTACTCATAGTGTTATCTTACACTTCCTCTGCTTCTTTTGGTTGTGTTACATGTACTTAACTTATGAATTCATGGTATCACTTCCATTAGTACATTGTTTAGCTATATTTCAAACTTGTTTTCATCATAAATAGCTAACATTGCATGTTTGATAAACAGGGAGATTGTACTTAAATGTTATATTCCTTATCTCCTTTGATTTTAGTCTCTATGCTTGTGTCTATGAACTGCTTATGTTTTTGCAAGAACATCTTATATCTTTGGTGATTGAAGTCTTTTTTATTATGCCAAAGGGGGAGAAAATCGGTGTATTAATCTTGCTTATTGTTAACTTGTTTTTATCTTTTCCTGGCATGTTTTGAGGGGGAGCATTTATATTTTTTAATATATTATATTTCTCAAAACTAGCCTTTTTATGGAAGGAAGGAGGAAAAGAGGATGGTTGGGAAATAGGGCTCTTCTAAGAGTCCCTAGATGCTATGGCAAATAGAAGTTATAATTCTAGTGCTTTTGTTTCTCGGGTTTTATTTTCTAAGCACTAGTATTTGTTCTTAATTGATCTTTGTCTTTTTGCCATGCTTCCTTGTTCTTAATGTCATCCATATTCTATCTTTTTACATCAAAGTTTGTCATAATAAAAAAAGGGGAGATTGTAAGCCCTAAGGGCGAACAAACTCAGTTTTTTATAATAGACAAACATTTGATGTTGTGTCTAATGATCTCAGTCTTTGTGATAGAATATCGAAAGTCATAATGGAAGCTCTAAGTACTTCAATCAAGCCATGATCAAGATTCAAAGTTATACTTAAAGGCGCATCTCGTCGAGATTGAAGATTGAAGACTTAAGTTTGGTTAGGATAGCTTTTGTCTTTATAAGTCTGTATCTTATAAGCTCTAACAAATGCTCTTATGAACATAAACGTACAACACTCTAGTCTTGCATGCTCATAAACACATTTTCAAAAGACTAAGTTTCAAAAGGATTCTTATATGTGTTCTTATCTTAAAAGCCTTTGTTTTCAAAGTCTAAGTCCTTAAAAATGGTTTTCCAAATGTTCTTACTTGTTACCTTTTGGGAAAATCTTTTAGACTTCAAAAGATTTCAAAGCTAGTGAAAAATCAACATCTCTCATACTCAGGAAAGTCGGATCAACCGAGCTTTCCTCGGATCAACCGAACCGAAACAGAAGAGTTGAAGATTTTGGAGTTGGGCATCTCGGTCGACCGACCTAGTGGACGGGTCATCCGACCCTGTGCTCAGTTCATCCGAGCTGAGTTTCGGTCAACCGAACTCTGTGTTTACTAGCCGTTATATGACCGTTGCAGAGTCGTTTGTTCAGCATATTTTGAGATATATATATACTCTAAAGCTGAGAATGACTCTAGGGCTTGCACATACAATATACATTGATTTCTTATCAAGTCTTAAACAATTTCAAAGTAAATGCTCTTCATCTCTATGATCTAAATCATTCAAGAGTGATCTTTCTAAAGCAAGACAAAGAGTGTGCATCAAATGTTTTAAGAGCTTAATATTCTTGTACTTCAAAGGTATATATCTCTCACTTAGAAGAGTGAACAATCTTTCTTTTAAACCTTCTCAATTCCCTTTCTAAGTGATAGGGTTATTCTTGTATAAGTCCTACTTTGTGTGGGCAATTTACTCTTAGTGAGTTTTGTATTGTGGTTATCTTGTAAAACTCTTAGTGAGTTATCCACAAGTGTAATATCCTTCTTAGTGAAGTTGTTGAAAATCCTTGGGTGCGGCTCAAGGTAGTGGATGTAGATTCTAAGTGAATCGAACCACTATAAATCCTTTGTCTTGTGATTGGGTTTCATTTTGCTTTTGTTCATCTTGCTCAAACTTACACTGGCCTTGCTTAGATTCAGAAAAGTTTACAAGATTAGTTAAAACCCAATTCACCCCCTTCCTCTTGTGTTTTACAATAACATTAATACTAAGAGGTTTAAATCAAATGACTTAAACCATACCTACTTTTGGCACTGTCGTTTGGGCCACACAAATGAGAAACGCATATCAAAGCTCCATTCAGATGGAATTTTGACATCATTTGACTTAGAGTCTTATGAGACTTGTGATTCTTGCTTGTTAGGAAAAATGACTAAAGCTCCATTTACTGGACAAAGTGAGAGAGCTTCTGATTTGCTGGGCCTCATACATACAGATGCTTTTGGACCAATAAACACAAGTGCTAGAGGAGGGTTCCAGTACTTCATTACATTCACAGATGATTTCAGTAGATATGGCTACGTCTATCTAATGAAACATAAATCATAATCTTTTGGAAGATTCAAAGAATTTCAAAATGAAGTACAAAGTCAACTTGGTAAAAGTATTAAGACACTTCGATCAGATCGAGGTGGCAAATACCTTAACCAAGAGTTTGACGAACATCTTAGGGGTTGTGGAATTGTTTCGCAATTAACTCCTCCTGGCACAGCACAATGGAATGGTGTATCAGAACGGAGGAATCGCACCTTCCTAGATATGGTTCGATCTATGATGAGTCAAACAAGTCTTCCAATTTCCTTTTGGGGCTACACCCAAGAAACTGCTGCGTTTATATTATATAGAGTTCCTTCCAAAGCGGTTCGAAAACTCCATATTAGATATGGACTAGGAAACGACCTAGTTTGTCATTTCTCAAAATTTGGGGATGCGAGGCGTATGTAAAACGCTTGTTATCTGATAAACTCGCCCCAAAATCTGACAAGTGTTTGTTTGTGGGATATCCTAAAGAAACTAAAGGATATTACTTCTATCTTCCATCAGAGAACAAAGTGTTTGTTGCTCGTAATGGTTTATTCCTTGAAAGGGAATTTATTTCCAAAGAGGATAGTGGGAGTAAGATCCATCTTGAGGAAATTCAAGATCCCCAAACAACATCTGAACCAACTTTGGAACTTCAAGCAAGCTCACGTGCTGATACTGAGCTTCAATCTTTGACACAAGGCCCAAGGAGGTCGAGTCGGATACATCAACAGCCTAAGAGATATGGATTTCTCGTGACTGATGATCATCAGGTTGAATTGATTGATCAAGATGAACCCACTACCTACAAAGAGGCAATTCATAGTTATGAGTCAGATAAATGGCTAGAAGCTATGAAGTCTGAGATGCATTCCATGTACGATAACCAAGCGTGGGCTTTGGTTGACCCACCCGAAGGGTGTAAGGTCATTGATAACAAATGGTGTTTCAAAAAGAAAACCGACATGGATGGTAATGTACACACTTTTAAATCTCGACTAGTAGTTAAAGGTTATAGACAAGTTCATGGTATTGACTATGACGAAACCTTTTCTCCTGTCGTTATGATAAAGTCTATTAGGATTTTACTTGCCATAGCTGTATATTATGACTATGAGATATGGCAAATGAATGTTAAGACTGCGTTTCTTAATGGAAACCTTCTCGAGGATGTGATATAACACAACCTGAGGGGTTTGTTGATCCAACAAATCCTAGCAAAGTGTGTAAGCTTCAAATGTCCATTTTTGGATTGAAGCAAGCATCTCGAAGCTGGAATCGTCGCTTTGATGAACGTATTAAAGAATTCGGTTTCATAAAAAAATGAAGACGAGCCTTGTGTTTATAAGAAAGTAACTAATAATGCAGTAGTGTTCCTTGTGCTTTATGTGGATGACATCTTACTAATTGGAAATGACATGCCCACATTACAAAGCGTAAAAGCTTGGTTAGGGAAGTGCTTTTCCATGAAAGACTTAGGCGAGGCTACATACATTTTGGGTATAAGAATCTATAGAGATAGATGTAACAAAATGATTGGCCTCAGCCAGAGTGGATACATTGACAAGGTACTGAAACGGTTCAGTTTGCAAGACTCCAAAAATGGATTTTTGCCCATGTCACATGGCATTAAACTCAGCAGAACTCAAGGACCTTCCACAAAGGAGGACCAAGAGCGTATGAGTAAGATCACATATGCTTCAGCCATTGGGTCTATTATGTACGCCATGATATGCACTCGCCCGGATGTCTCATTTGCTTTAAGTATGACTAGCAGATATCAATCTGACCCTGGAGAGTCACATTGGACTGCAGTCAAGAGCATTCTTAAGTACCTGAGAAGGACTAAAGATATGTTCTTAGTTTACGGAGGTCAGGAAGGAAGTCTAGTTGTAAATGGTTACACAGACGCAAGCTTCCAGACCGACGTAGATGATTATAGATCGCAATCTGGTTTTGTGTTTTGTTTGAATGGAGGTGCTGTGAGCTGGAAGAGCTCAAAGCAAGAAACCGTGGCCGACTCTACAACAGAAGCTGAGTATCTAGCTGCCTCTGCAGCAACTAAATAAGCTGTTTGGATCAGGAAGTTTGTTGATGAATTAGGTGTTGTCCCTAGCATTGTGAACCCAGTGGACCTCTATTGTGATAGTACTGGTGCCATTTCACAAGCTAAGGAACCTACATCTCACCGACTATCCAAACACATTCTCAGGCGTTTCCATCTGATTAGAGAGATCATCGACAGAGGAGACGTTAGTATTTGCAAAGTTCATACAGACGACAACATTGCCGATCCATTGACCAAGCCACTCCCACAGCCTAAACATGAGAGTCATACTAGGTCAATGGGATTGAGGACCATGTATGATTGGACCTAGGGCAAGTGGGAGATTGTTAGTAGTGCCCTAGGACCATTAGCATATGTTTTACGTTTTATATCTATTTGAGCATTTCATATGAATAGTTAATTTTGCTTATGACATCAAATGCATGATTTGATAGTAAAACTCATTTTCTTATGTAATTACTATTCTAGTTGTCCCTAGTTTTATGTAATATATTTTACAATGAAATAAAACTAGTATGATGTTTGATTGATGGTTACGTTTTACTAATCGTGTGTAATGAATACAAATCATATCATAGATGTAATATATAGGGATACATTGTATTGGACGTGATCCGTTAGAGAAGTAATACTTCATGGTCCTTAGTCATAAGTATTACTTCCTCAATACTATTTTAGAATCCTTAGACCTTATGTCTCCATTTGATTCTAGCATGAATGGAGCCACGTTTTGACTCGATCAGATGCGTTGCTTTTAATCGAGTAATCAATACTGATCGATGATCGGATGTAGTGTCCTATCATGGCTTGAATGTGAGAGGCATTGTAAGGAATTTGTCCCTCTCTTATTAGAGAGAGATATCCATGGGCCCCTCGATAGGGAAAGACTGTCTAAATGCATGGCCGTGCTCAAATGTATTTGATAAAATGGTTATCAGATACTATTTGTTGGAACAGTCTACCTGGAGATCGAGCATAAATACAATTAAGCTTAATAAGGGTGACGACTACCATGCATTATGCTTAATTAGGATATCGCGAGACAAAAGGATTAAATAGTGGATTGGTATTTGGTTCCACCGTAAATTCATTCACTTTGGGTAGTCACAATGTCCTGCTAGGGACCGCTTGTGATTTATGAACACATACTACTACTAAGTGTGTTTTCATTGCCATTGTGAGATGAACCTACAGGGTCACACGCATATACGAGCTAACGAGCTTCATGTCCAGATTCAATGAATCTAGAATGTGTCTAGGTTCATTAGTATCCGACATTTATTTTTACGAGAATAATAAAGCGTTATTATTCGAATTATAGATAAAAGGCATTTTCGGTATTTGGTTAATAGCTGGGATTACGTGGGAGTTATTATCCGATAAAGACTCCCACTACCAGCAGAAGTCCAAGGGACGTGGGAGTTAAAGACTCCCACTGCCGAGAGAAGTTGAGGATGTGAGAGTTGGTTATGGGAACAAACTCTCATACCCTATATAATGATCTCCTGGCCGAAACCCTAGAAAACATTAAGCTTTCAGCCGCAATTAACCAAAGAACACCTGAAATCAGATTTTGGATTCTGCCTTCTACCTTTCTCCCTAATTCCAGAAACTCAGAAAAACGGAGAGCTAGCACTCGCTGCCCGTTTCGTCGCGTGGATACCGGTAGGGAGTAATTCCACAAGGGAGGACTCAAGGTGATCATTGCATATGAGCCATAAAGACAGGATCTTCCATTCAAGAATCGGATTCTTGAGTAAAAAATTGTAAGTCTTTTTCTCGGTTTTTGGATTCGTTTACGTATGAGCGGATCCTTCAGGGGAGGACTCATGGGTGTTTGGAAGGAGTTTCCGCCCATGAATCCCTACAATAAGGATCTATGGAGATAGATCCAATAAAATGATTGGCCTGAGCCAGAGTGGATACATTGACAAGGTACCGAAACAGTTCAGTTTGCAAGATTCCAAAAAGGGATTCTTGCCCATGCCACACGATATTAAACTCAGCAGAACTCAAGGACCTTTCACAAGTGAAGACCAAGAGCGCATGAGTAAGATCTCATATGCTTCAGCCATTGGGTCTATTATGTATGTCATGCTATGCACTCGCCCGAATGTCTCATTCGCGTTAAGTATGACTAGTGGATATCAATCTGACCTTGGAGAGTCACATTGGACTGCAGTCAAGAGCATTCTTATGTACTTGAGAAGGACTAAATACATGTTCTTAGTTTACGGAGGTCAGGAAGGAAGTCTGGTTGTAAATGGTTACCCACACGCAGCTTCCAGACCGACGTCAATGATTTTAGATCGCAATCCAGTTTTTTGTTTTGTTTGAATGGAGGTGCTGTGAGTTAGAAGAGCTCAAAGTAAGAAACAGTTGCCGACTCTACGATAGAAGTTGAGTATGTGGCTGCCTCTGAAACAGCTGAAGAAGCTGTTTGGATTAGGAAATTTGTTGATGGATTAAGTGTCATCCCTAACATTGCGAACCCATTGGACCTTTATTGTGATAATACTGGTGCCATTTCACAAGCTAAAGAATCTAGATCTCACCAACGATCCAAACACATTCTCAGACATTTCCTTCTGATTATGGGGATCATTAATAGATGAGACGTTAAGATTTGCAAAGTTCATACAGACGACAACATTGCAGATCGATTGACCAAGTTACTCCCGCAACCTAAACATGAGAGTCATACTAGGTCAATGGGATTGAGGATCATGTGTGATTGGACCTAGGGCAAGTGGGAGATTGTTAGTAGTGCCCTAGGACCATTAACATATGTTGTACGTTTTATATATGTTTTTAGCATGTCATTTGAATATTTAATTTTGCTTTTGAACATCAAATGCGTGATTTGATAGTAAAACTCATTAGCTTATACAATTACTATTCTGTTTGTCCTTAGTTTTATGTAATGTTCTATACGATGAA
The DNA here is from genome assembly GCA_026122235.1 of Vinca minor. Classification (NCBI taxonomy): domain Eukaryota; kingdom Viridiplantae; phylum Streptophyta; class Magnoliopsida; order Gentianales; family Apocynaceae; genus Vinca; species Vinca minor. Next base: position 1,030,453 of record JAOCZM010000253.1, read on the forward strand.
ATAAAACTAGTATGATGTTTGATTGATTATTATGTTTTACTAATCATGTGTAATGGATGCAAATCACATCATAGATATAATATATTGGAATATATTGCATCGGACGTGATCCGAAATAGAAGTAATATTTCATGGTTCCTAAGTCATAAGTATTACTTCTTCAATACTACTTGGAATCCTTAGACCTTATGTCTCTATCGTTTCCAGCATGAATGGAGCTACGTTTTGACTCAGTTGGACGTTACTTTTAATCGAGTAATTAAAACGACTGATGATCGGATGTAGTATCCTATCATGGCTTGAATGTCAGAGACGATTTGTCCTTCTCTTATTAGAGAGAGATATCCATGGGCCCCTCGATAGGGAAAACTATTTAAACTCATGACCGTGCTCAAATGTATTTAATAAAGTGGTTATTAAATACTATTTGTTGGAACAGTCTACCTGGAGATCGAGTATAAATACAATTATGCTTTATAAGGGTGACAACTACAATGCTTTATTGTGGATTGATATTAGGTTCCACCGTACATTCATTCACTCTAGGAAGTCACAATGTATTACTAGGGACCGCTTGTGATTTGTGAACACATACTACTACTAAATATGTTTTCATTGCCATTATGATATGAACCTACATGGTCACACACATAGACGAGTTAACGAGTTTCATGTCCAGTATCAATGAAACTAGAATGTGTCTAGGTTCATTATATCTGACATTTATATTTCTGAGAATAATAAAATATTATTATTCGAATTAGAGATTAAGAAGGCATTTTTAGTGCAAATTTAGAGATCTTTGTTCAGATTTAATGTCATCCAAAGGCTAAACCCAAAAAGTAAAAAGGTGAAGAGATAGTGAGATATAAAGGAGATAAAGGAAAATAATTAAAAGTGGGAATAGGGATTGGATGGCCAAGTGGGTAAGGCCATCACACTTGGGGCTTAGGTCCCAAGTTCAATCCCCATATATCACACAAGGGAATGATTTAATTGTCATTTCTTTGGTCTCCCATGTGTGGATCTTATACTCCCTCTTGGAGGCACCCGCTCAACAGGCTTATACGACACCCGCTCAACACGGGACTTCTACGACACCCGCTCAACACGGGACTTCTACTACTCCCCTCACGGGGCACCCGCTCAACGGGCTCTTCTACGACACCCGCTCAACGGGAGACTTCTACTACTCCCCTCACGGGGCACCCGCTCAGCCGGGCTTCTACTACTCCTCCTCTGGTGAGAGTCGACCTCCTCCCGGAGAGTGCTAATAATAAATAATTGTAATAAACTAGACCATACTTATAAATGGTCTAGTTTAAAAAAAAAAAAAAAAAAAAAAAATTAAAAGTGGGACATAATTTAAGAGTGAACTGTTTATTAATATAAAGTGAGGGTTTTATTTTTTTTTTTTTTGCTAAGTAATATAAAGTGAGGGTTACGATGACATAAAGTGATGAAACAATACTTTAATAATGTTTGTGGGGCCAAAACCACAAAAAAAAGACTTAGGACCGAGATTCCTTCCTTCCTCAATTCTTTCCCTCCAGTCGACACCACGTCCACCATTTATCTCACACTTTTTTCTCTCTTTATTATTTGCTTTCTTCTTCTTCTTCTTCTGGGTTTTCTTTATTTTTTGGCTAATTGGCAAATTTAGTCCCCAAAGTGTAGGACGTTCACGGCGACAATCCCCGTTTTATATTTCTTTGTATTAAGGTCCCCAAACATTTTGCGTTTGGTGACGGTGGTCCTTCCGTCCACTTTTGTCACAGAAAAATCAAATTTTGAATTATTTTTTAATTTTTTTTGTAAAATGACCATTTTACCCCTCTACTCCTTCCCCAATTTGCTTCTCCTCCATCTCCACTCTCCCTCTTCCTCTTTTCAAGCATAAAAATCATTAAACTTTTCAAGCTCTTCATTTAGTAAACTTCTAGCAGAATTGAGTAAAGCCCTTAAAGCAAGAATCAAACTTAGCTTGAACTGGAACCCCAGTTCTTTGAAACCAGAACCTTCACCGCCACTGTGACCAATTTCTTCACTTTTTGGTTGATTTTGTTTATGAAATGGATAGAATTTGTGTGTAAATTCTAATAATGAATCATGAAAGGTTGTTTTTAATTTTATTTTTATTTTTTGGGTTTTTAATTTTTTTTCAATTCACAACTTGAACAATCAAAGAGTCCATTTTTTCAGCTATTTAAGAAGAAGAAATCATCTGGCTTGCCAAGTGATAAGGCTCAAGATGCTAGGAAGTACATTCTTTGCCAAGTGAAATGGCCAAAATGCATGTTCTTCTTATTCCATCTTGAAAAAAAAATTCTCTATGTTTTTGGGAGATAGTGAGTAGAGGTGGAAGAGATGGTGGGTAGAGGTGGAGGTACTTTGTGATTTTCTCTTTATTTTTGGGTAGAGGTGAAGGAGATGGTGGGTAGAGGTGGAAGAGATGGTGGGTAGAGATGGAGGAAATGGTGGGTTGAGGTGAAGGATTACCCATTATACCCTTCCCATTAATGAATTTTTCTTTTTCTTTTTTAACTCTAATGGACATAAGTGGACGGAAGGACCACCGTCACCAAATGCAAAATGTTTGGGGACCTTAATACAAAGAAATATAAAACGGGGACTGTCGCCGCGAACGTCCTACACTTTGGGGACTAAATTTGCCAATTAGCCTTATTTTTTTCATCTTTCATGACTAGTTCCAACTAAAAGTTTTAAATTTCGGTTGAATCTTAGTTGTATCAAGCTATCATTCCTTCACTTTTTGTGTCTTTACCCCTTATTTTGTCTGTAAATCGTGATGAAGTTTTATCAAGACATTTTTTTTTAAGATTCAAGACTCGAATGCAAAATTTACTTCAGATCTAGAGTTTCTTTCGATCCTCCTTGGAGGATTCTCACAACCCGGACTTGTTTTGGGCCCTTCTCAGTTTTTTACATATTTCCGAGACAATCTACTAGAATGTTGATATGCCATAGTCTTGTAGATTGTTGATTTCTATGAAGGATTTTGAAACTGAGTTTCTGTTGCTACCGTTGTTCAAAGATTACGAAAAAGATGTTGTTAATAATTTTATTATGTATTTACTTTTTCTAATAGTATTAGTGTTTTTTATCCAGTTCCGGGGTGTGGCTTTTATCTGTTGTCATGGTTGTCTAAACCATTGTATAACTTTTATTTTTTTGTATTTCCAGATTATCTTTTGATTGTAATGCCTCGACTATTTTAAGATTAATGAATAATTTCCTATTCAGGAAAAAAAATATTATCTGAAAAAAGAAAGAGTAAAATAAATAAATACATAATAAAGTAAAAAAAAATTACTAACCTCAAATCATTTAGTTAAATAGATTTTAAAAAAATAGTACCAGATTTCATTTCAATTTATTGCTTGAAACATAATTGACGTAGTTAATTTTTACATAAAAAAATATTAGATAAGTAATTGTCACGAAAGATAAACTCATTTAATTCATAAAAAGAAGGGGGTTAACTACAAAATACTCCCATGAAGTCATGGGGTAGAGCACTTTACCCCCAAAATGTCCCAAAATGATCACTTTACCCCCAAATGTCCCAAAATGAGCTTTTACCCCCCAAATGTCCCAAAATGAGCACTTTACCCCAACCGTTATAATCTGTTAGTGTGGTTTTTAAGAAGGATAATGTGAATTTATCAAATACTTATCTTCCCTTCTATCAAGCTAATTCTTTAAAAAAAAAATCATAATCTAAGTACAATATATATTTTTTTTTATAGTGATATACGAGAAAATAAGAGAAAGAAAATAATAAAAAAGGAAAAGAAATACATCTCCCCAACCATGGTTGCCACATAAAGCATAATCGTCGGGAAATAAGATTTTGCAATAAATTAAGAGAGGGTAAGAGGTGATGGAGGACTGGGATGTGGAGATTGTGACTTTGGCGGCAATCTCTGAAATTTTGTGTGATGCAATTAGAATATTTTCACAAATTAATTAATGTGGCAGATTTTGATTAATTGCTTAATTTATATTGCCCGCAACATCTTTTGATTTGTGCTGAGATTTAAAAAGAGAGTGGAAGCAAAAAGCCCCAACAACTTTTTGTGTGTAGTGACGGGAGATGGTGGTGATCGGTGGCTATAATTTTAGTGCTGAAGAGATGGACAGTGAAGAAAGAAAAGAGACTTGTTTTTTTTTTCACTTGGGGATTTCTCCTTTTTATCTTCTTTAACCGTATTACTCACCTTCGGTATATTTGTCTGTACACAATAGATTATAATTATATTTGACATTTTATCTTTGTTTTTAATGTAAAATTTGACATTTTATCCTTATTCTAACTGTTATTAATCGATTTAACTAATGATTAACTGTCAACAGAGATAAAGTACGCATTTTATAACACTTTGAGGTAAAGTGTTGGACGACTCCCATGACATCATGGGGTATTTTGTAATAACCCTAAAAAGAAAGGAAAACAAAAATTGAAGCAGAATCCAATAATTCCGAGGGCTACACCAACTGTAGCCACAGAAACTTTGAACAAAGGTGTCACTAAGAAATTTCAGGATTAGACACAAATTTCTCAGACACAGTCTGTCTGACCCGTGACCTCATTTTGGAAGAGAGCCATCTTCCAAAAGTGCCTTACGAATGCTATTGTTCCTTCCAAACAAGCCCTTCCAAGAAATAGGAGGAAAAGACCAAGAACAACTCGAATCTATTAGACTTATTCGTTGTGACCTATTTACATCAGTCAAGAGATTGCAGAGATGGTTGGTTGGGTCTAAATGCTATATAAATTAAAGTAACTAAAACGGTGATGTCTTTTTGCTCACAACTTGGGGTTTCAATTTGATTGCCTCGAGGAGGAATATCTACACTGGTTTTATATTTTTAAATAGATATAATGCTTTATTTGTCTAAAGCTGCATACAGTCTTTATATATGATCTTGTTAGATAATATGCATGATTTCACATTATTGAACACTTTTGAAAAGGGTTAAGGCTCCTCTTTAGATACTTTTGTAGTACTCCCTCCATTCCAAAGTAAGGTTAACATTTCAACTTCAATTTTTTCCCCAAAATAATATTAACATTTGGACTATCAATGAATATTCAATGAACTTGTACCATTTTTACCCTCCTCTTACTTTTCTTTTAACCACAATTTCCATTTCCAAAAAGTAATTAATGAGGATAATATTAGTCTTTTGTCTTTGACTCTTATTTTTTTTAGAAATTTATTAATTTATGTGAAAATTTGAAATATTAATGTTATTTTAGAATGGAGAGAGTATTTTTTTTTTTTTTTTTATTTTTTTTAGAAAAACAAGTATCTATAATTTATAAAATATGGTTGAACTTTTCTTGTCCATTCATTACTGACTTTCCATGTATGTGAATGCTAAAAATTATAAAACTTGAGAGGAGCAATATCTTCTTTAAAGGCACATGCAAAAAGAGATCGGGACTATGTAAATATTATTATCAGAATGTCCAATGTTTTAATTTGGTACTCCCTTCATTCCTTAATATGAATTTTTCAGGACTTAACGAGCATTAAGGAAGTAAAAGACAAGTTACTTTGTTAGTGAAAATATCAATATTACTCTTTTAAATAGAACGTATATATCACTGATTCTATTTAAGAGAGTAATATTGACATTTTAATTAAAAAATCTTAATTTTTACTTTCTTAATTTTTGTTATATTTCCTGAAAATTTTATATCAAGAAATAAAGGTAGTACTGAATAATAAACACTTACTTAATTACAGACGGAAGAATTATATATATCAAAGAGTAAAGAATAATTATCTCCGTATCCATTTCTTTTTTTTGTCAATGGATATCCGTATCCAATTCATTTGACGACCTTAAAGCAATCAGATCCCCTCAATCCAGTTTGCCTCCACAGTCCTCCCACTAACACCCCCAACCTCCATAGGGAAAACTGAGAAACCCTTAATCAGCCTCAGCGGTGGCCTGGTATTTGGTATAAAAATGAAAGGTTTCTTCTCCTTCTTTTATTTACTTATTGTTTTATTGATATCATTCCACTCAAACATAGAAGTCCATGGCGACTCAGATTTGATTGAAAAGACTTGCAAAACCACAAAATACTATGACCTTTGTGTATCATCTTTGAAATCCAACATGACAAGTCTAAAAGCAGACACAAAGGGATTAGCAGTGATAATGGTGAAAGTTGGAGTTACAAATGCAACAGCTACCAATACTTTCCTTTCTTCACAAGTTCTTAGCTCAACAAATGACACACTGATGAAGAAAGTCATCAAAGAATGTGCTGAAAAATATGGGTTTGCTTCTAATGCCCTTCAAGCTTCTGCTCAAGATTTAACTGCTGATTTATATGACTATGCATATATGCATGTCATGGCTGCTGCAGATTATCCAAATGCTTGTCACAATGCCTTCAAGAGGTATCCAGGGTTGGCTTACCCCCCTCAACTAGCATGTAGAGAAGAGGGTTTGAAGCATATTTGTGATGTGCTTTTGGGTATTATTGATAATCTTGGTTGGTGATTCTGATTTGTGGGTTTTTTTTTTCTTGGTTCAATTGTTTTATTCCCTCTCTTTTCAATCTTGCGAATAAAATCCATGTTTATATCCTAATGAAACTTATTAGTTTCAGAAGATCTGATTACTTATGTCTGATTGTATTAGGTCTCAGTTTGATATTTTTATCTCAGTCTCAGTCTTGTATTAAACTTAAACCAAAGTCTCCATAATTTAGTGATTGAAATTTCATTCACATTCTCTATTCAAATAGAGTTTGGGTATCAGTTTCAGTTTCAAACACAGACATGACTAAATCCAAGAAGTACACCCTTACTATAGCATTTGTTTTCTCGTCTCCCCCACCCAACAAATTTAGCTATAAAAATGGAATGCATAAAACCATCTGGTTTGTGGAACTCTGATTAACAATATTATTATTGAGTAGCAAGTATAAGGAAGAAGAGTATTGTGTGATTGATCTACTAATTGTGGAACGAGAGCTTTATAGATTCCATTGGTTGGAACCTTTTCTGCGTACTTTGTTTATTTGATTTTTAATTTTATGTAAAGAAAATTTGCCATTTTAGTTCTCTTGTAATTTTTGTTTTGCCTATTTAGTCCTCACATTTTAATTTCAGTCTGGATAATCCTTAATCAATTTGCAGACACCTTTTAGAGGTTGCAACACCATTTCTGCGGCAGAATCAATTCACCTAAGTAAATTCACAATCTTTCACTCTTCCTTGCCTATCTTGAAAATTTACATCTATATATTCTAATCATGGAAAATAAACTTTTAAGTATATATCCTAAGTTCCTAACCATGCAAATTAAACTCTTTAACTTTATGTCAAACATTCCCTCCCATCACTAACTGGTGACTTTCTTTAAAGTTAAAAAAAAAATATGAAAATAAATTTTTTAAAAAAGAAAAAATATCATATATGAGTGAAACTTGAGAGCCTGCAATATTCTAAATATTGAGAATGTATTGTTCTTCATGGCTTGAAGCTGTTAATTTATGTTTTTGTTTGAAGAAGTTGTGATAAAAATCCGAGTTAGTAATTCAGTGACATCCATGTTGGGTAACTTGGACCTGTGCTTATTACAAAGTTAGTTATTTGCTGCCTTTTTGGAGGAAGGCACTCTTACTAGTTACTATTGCCATCAACCCGAGTTGAGAATTGTAGGAAATCCTATTGGTTTTTGCTTGTTTTGGACTGATTTTTGTATTAGTGCACTGAAGTAGACACGTTTTTTTTGTGTCTGAAACTAAGCACTCTGCATGGTGTTAATGAGTAGTTAATATCACAACGCACGGTTATCATGCGTTGTCCAGAACAACGCACGGTAGGAATGCGTAGCTCAATGAATAACACATGACAGCCATGCATTGTGCTCTAACCCTAGTCACGCCCCTCTTTTTACCTTTCTTCTCTTTCCCTCTCAGCTGTTGAAATGAACAGCGATGAAGAAATGAATGCACTTTGGGATATTAATTCACAATTTGGTGTCTCAGATGTACACATTCTTGTTGAATTTAAGCAAATATCATTCCAAACACGTTTTTTCTTTGGTTTAAGTTCCCTATCTAACCTGCAATATTAAGTTAATGCAATTATGCATGATCATATTGTTGGAGTACATTTAATCTAAGGTACGCCAATTCGATTGGGCCGGGATTGGATTGGGCCCTTAATCGGGTTGGGCCGACCAATATGATTGGGCCGACCGACCCATTTGGACCGACCTTATGGCTGGAATATTACATGTAATTTCAGCTCTCATTATGGTGGTTGAAGAGGTGGAGAGAGTGGAGGAGTGGTTTCCTCCATGATCTCCCACTTCCCCCATTATCTCACCCCACTCTCACTTGATAGACTAGGAGGAAAATACTGATTTTCCATACTATTCTAATCAGATTTTTCTCCAGCTTTTGAAGCTTAGAGAGAAGAGAGAAAAGTGAGTTTAAGAGAGAAAAAGAAAAGATAGATTTCTAGACTTGTTTTCTAGCTTTTTGCTAATAGGAAATAAGTTAGAAATCCTGTATCTTGTTCTTCTGAAAAGGTCTGAAAAACATACTCCATTGAAGAGTGTCTTCAAAGCTTCTACAAGGCATTGGCTAGCACCAAGCAGTAGAAGAGCATCCCCGGAAGATCGAGTGGATACTGGGAGAGACGGAGCCTGCATTGTGGTGTTCCGTTCGTGACAACATATCGCTGAAAGCGTTTCAGCCATTCTAGCATCAATATAAGGTAAAACACTATCCCATAGTCGTAGGTTCTTACTCGTGGAAGATCCTGGTAGAGGCGGGTCAAGTTTTATTCCGCTGCGCACTTGTCTGTGACCCGATTATTCCTCTAACAGTGGTATCAGAGCCACTCACGAGAACCCTATAGACTTAATGTGTTATAGTGTTTGTATATAGATTTTGAATCTATGTTAAGCATGCCTTAGGATTGCTAGAAATGTTGTATATGTTTTATGACATGTTTTTCATCATTTTGAATGTATGAAAATCGAGAGTTTCCGACTTTTGAAGTCATTCAAAAGTCGGAAAAACTCTCGATTTCTAGCTCTTCGATCGACCGGGACTCGCTTTTGGTCGACCGAGGCAAGACGAAGCTATCGATATTTGGTTCGGATCAACCGAGTTGGTCTTCGACCGATCCGAGTTGGTCTTCGATCGACCGAAGTGCCTGCTCGGTCAACCGAGTACTCTCGAGTACTTTTTTCTGGTCGACCGAAAGCTTGGTGGCTGGGTCAACCGAATCGACTCAAGATATGAAATGTTCATTGTCTTGTGGTTGCTCATTATTTTTTCATAAATTGTTATGTTAATTGAGCATGATGCATAGTAGTCGCCATTACCCCTGTTGGTTTATTTTATAATACGATCCGTGTATCGTGCCTATTTTTTCTCTCAAAAGTTGTAATTTTTTTTCTTCTCATTAAATCCCCTCGAATGTAACTCGAGGTTTCCTTAGAATTATGTAATATTCTAGATTAGGAGAAGGTACAGCTGAGATGATGAAGATTTGGAGGCAACCAACTGAAGGTCAAGACGGTGTAGAATAGAATGTTTTTCTTTTCACACCCTTAGATTGACTTCACGGTTTTTCCATTGGCTTGGAAAAACCGAATAGGATATGGCGATTACTATTGCATTTTACATTTATGTATTGGATGCATATGTATATGAGCATAAACTGTTTTATTTATGCTTTTCTGGTGAGATTGTTAAAAACAAAACTCCTCAATTAAAATATTAATTAGTGCCTTCCTTAGTTTGGCCCTCGTCAAAGCCTAGATCGACATTAGTATGGGACATGCCAAAGCTGTGCATATGTGTCTATCCGGGTGAGGCGCGAAGGATAAGTTGTGATATCTGCCGGCTAAAACTTAGGGTCCTAATTAACTGGATTATCTCAATAAATGGATTGAGGATCTAGAGGCAAAAGAGTTGAGAAAAGTGTATAATGATACGCTTGAATAAATGTTATTCACTCAACAAACCAAGAATTACATAATTTGATGTAATTGGTAAACGTTGCCTACCTAAATAACTAAGTTTTGGGCGATCAGCCAAAGTCGACTCGTAACGAGGTGAAATATGGATCTTGGCCCGCTAGAAAGTTAACGAACTTTCCGAGTTGATAATGAGGGTTATTCACTCGAAGAAAATAGTGGGAGAAATCATTAAAAAGATAAAGACCTAATAATGATTTTAATCGGTACTTACTTTCTATATGTATTTTGTTGTAGAAAAATGGAAAATTCAAACCAAACACTATCATCTGCGTTTCGTCCCTTGAGAAGGACAAATTAGAGGGAGTTAACTTCCTCGATCGGGTTCAGAACTTGAGAATCGTTCTCAAGCATGAAAGAAAGTCAGTATGTACTTGAACGACTCTATTCCTCGCTATACCGGAGGCTCGCGCTTGCTAGCCGATAGAAGTGCTTATCGAAGCATATTAGTGATGTTTTAGATGTGTCTAGCCTCATGCTTGTCACCATGAACTCGAGCTTTAGAAGCAACATGAGGACATGGGGGGCTTATGAGATGTCGGCTCACCCGAAGCAACTATATCAGTGGCAAGCACGCCAGAGAGATTCGATGTATCGAAATCTCTCTTCGAGTGCAAAAATGTCCGAGGAATGCCGTAGGAACTCGCGTTCTTAAGATGATAGTTTATGTTCGAACCTTGAAAAACCGGGATTTCCTTTGGGGACAAGAGTCGTCGATCGATTTGATCTTGCAATCGTTGCTCGAGTCATTCGATCGGGTTCATTCTCGAATTATCACATGAATGAAATTGACAAGCCATTGCTCGAGTTGTTGAACATGCCGAGGACTCGCCGAGAAGGAAATAGGCAAGTCCAAGCCCAACACCATACCGATGGTGCAAAAGTGGCAAAGGCAAAGGTTTTGTGAGATCCAAAGGCAAACCGAAAGGTAAGCCCTGAGGGCAAGCAAACCACTTTCAACAATGCACTCGAAACCTAAGGGTGGTGTAGCCAAGGACTCTATCTCGTCATCATTGTGGTGAGAAGGGTCACTGAAAAGAAATTGCAAAAGCTATCTTGCAGGGAAAAGGTCGAAAAGGAGAAAGCAATTGTTGCTTCTGCTCGGTATTTATGTTATAGATATTAATATGATTGATATCAATTTAGATACAACTACTTCTGGGTATTTGATACCGGATGTGGTTCTCACATTTGTACTAATGTGCGTGGACCGCAAAGCGAGTAGAGAGTTGGCAAAGGGTGAAGTGGAACTACGAGTAGGCAACTGAAAGCACGTGTTGCAGTTCTAGCTCGTAGGGACTTGTACTTTTACTTTGCCTTCGTGGCTTGTTTTGGGTTTAGAAAAATGTTTCTATGTACCTAGTTTAATTAAAAATATTATTTCAGCTTTCTTGTTTGGACAAGAACGGTTTTGAGATTTCGATCAAAAACCAACGATTGTCGTTATTTCTGGATAATATGTTTTATGCAAGCGCCTCTTTAATTAATGGTCTGTATATTTTAGACCTTGATATGCCAATTTTAAACATAAATACCAAAAGGATTAAGACTAATGATTCTAATCCGACATACCTCTGGCATTGTCGCTTAGGCCACATAAACGAAGACCGCATGTCCAAACTCCATAAAGATGGGCTATTGGAATCATTTGACTTCGAGTCTTATGATCGATGTGAATCTTGTTTGTTGGGCAAGATGACAGCATCACCTTTCACTAAGCTAGGTGAGAGAGCCGATGCTTTATTAGGACTAATACATAGTGATGTATGTGGCCCTTTTAATATACATGCAAGGGGTGGTTAACTCTACTTCATTACCTTTACTGATGACTTCAGTAGGTATGGATATGTGTTCTTGATGACACACAAATCCGAAGCATTTGCTAAGTTTAAAGAGTTTAAACTAGAAGTAGAAAACCAACTTGACAAGAGTATTAAGGTTCTTCGATCTGATCGAGGAGGAGAATACTTGAGTCAAGAATCTGTGACTATCTCAAAGCTTGTGGAATCGTTTCACAACTTTCTCCTCCAGCTACTCCACAATGGAATGGTGTATCTGAAAAGAGGAACAAAACCTTATTAGATATGGTTCGTTCTATGATGAGTCACACGAGCCTGCCCAATTCCCTTTTGGGGACACGCACTAGAGACAAAGCAGCATTAACACTTAACCGCTGCTCCATCTAAATCGACTGCGAAGACGCCATACGAGTTATGGACTCGGGAAGCGTCCCCAGTTTGTCTTTCCTCAAGATTTGGGGTCGTGAAGCGCTTAGAAACGCTCGACTTTCCGATAAGTCGGCTCCAAAATCGAAAAGTGCATATTTGTAGGTTATCCTAAGGAAACTAAAGGATACTACTTTTATATCCCCTAACGAAAACAAAGTGTTTGTTGCTCGCACGAGAGCCTTTCTAGAAAAAGAATTTGTTTCTAGAAACACAAGTGGGAGTAGCGTAGAACTTTCTCAAGTTCCGGACTCTCAAACTAGCACTAATGATGAGATGGAAAATGAACAGACTCCACAAGTTGTTGTGCAAAGAAAGTGCCACAAACAGTTATGCAGACCAAGACTCAGCTAAAGAAACACAAGAATTGCGTAGGTCCGGTAGAGTTCGTCGTCCACCTCCGAAAAAATTTGGATTTTTCATAATGTAACATGGTGATGTTATGTTTGTGGATCACGATGAACCTTCAACCTACAAACAGTGCAATTAATAGCCCGGATTTCGAGAAATGGCTTGAAGCCATGAGATCCGAAATGGACTCCATGTACACTAACCAAGTCTCGGATCTTGGCTGATCCACTCGAAGGGTAACTCCCATAGGGGTGCAAATGGGTTTTTAAGATTAAAACCGACATGGAAGGGAATGTACAAACGCATAAGGGCGACCGGTCGCGAAAGGTTTCAAACAAATTCATGGTATTGACTATGATGAGACCTTTTTTCCCCTCGTAGTTATGTTCAAGTCCATTCGGATTTTGCTTGCTATCAGCAGCCTACTATGACTACGAAATCCGCAAATGGATGTCAAAACCGCTTTCCTTAAAGGAAAACTTGATGAGGATGTGTATATGATACAACTCGAAGGTTTTGTCACTCAAGAGAATGCTCGAAAAGTATGTAAGCTTCGGAGATCAATTTATGGACTCAAGCGAGGCTTCTGAAAGCCGGAACATCCGCTTTTAATGATGCCGTCCGTGAGTTTGGCTTCATTAGAAATGAGGATGAGCCTTGTGTTTACAAAAAGGTTAATTGTATTCTCGGTTTTGTATGTAGATGACATACTACTCATTGGAAACGACATACCAACCTTAAAGTCTGTAAAGGCTTGGTTGAGTACGTGTTTCTCTATGAATGACTTAAGCGAGCTCGACTATATTTTGGGAGTCAAGATCTATAGAGATAGATCCGGGAGACTCACTGGCCTAAGTCGAGTACATATATAGACAAGGTGCTGAAAGCGGTTTAGCATGCAAGAGTCTAAGAAAGGACTTTGTCCTATGGCACATGGTAATCGTTCATTGAAGGAACAGATGTTCTAAAACGCCCGCCGAATTAGAACGCATGAAAGAGATTCCTTATGCTTCTTCCATAGGATCCATCATGTATGCCATGTTATGTACTCGCCTGCATGTCTCGTTTGCCTTAATCATTACGAGCGGATACCAGCCTAATTACGGTGAACGCCATCTGGATCTCGACCAAGAATATCCTCAAGTACTTACGAAGGACTAAGGATACATTCTTGATTTATGGAGGGCGGATGAGCTCGTTGTAAGTGGTTACACCGATGCTAGTTTCCAAACCGACAGAAATGATTTCCGATCGCAATCGGGATATGTGTTTAACTTGAATGGAGGTGCTCGTGAGTCAGCGCAGCTTCAAAGCAATCAACCATCGCAGATTCTACTGACTGAGGCCGAGTACATAGCAGCTTGTGAAGCGACTAAGAAGGCGATTTGTATCGGGAAATTTATTTCCGACCTCGATGTGGTTCCTAGTATTGCGAACCCGATAGACCTCTATTGTGACAACAATGGGGCTATTTCCCAATCTAAGGAACCTAGATCTCACCGGAGGTCCAAACATGTACTACGGCGATTTCACCTAATCCGCGAGATTATAGAGAGAGTGATGTGCATATATGTAGAGTAGACTCGGCAGACAATGTCGCCGATCCACTCGACTAAGCCACCTGTCAGCAGCGACGAGCATGATCGTCACACTAGCTCCATGGGTATCCGATATCTAGAGGGCTGATCTTTAGAGACAAAGTCATTAGTATGCCCTAAAGACCATTTATTGTAATTTGGGTCTTTAGTGCAAGTGGGAGATTATTGTACCGTATTTATGTAATTTTCATTTTGATGAATAAAAAGGCATTAATTCCATTATTATTCATTATGTTTCAGCTTTCTTAACAACATAAATAAATAATATGTCCTTAGAATATTATTCATAATTGTTATGAGATACTATTCTAAACGTCCCCTAGTCGAACATTATTATGGAATCTTCGAGGACAATAATAATGCGCAAGACTAGTATGTGCAAAGTGATTGATATAAGATATCGGATCGTCACATGGGTATATATGATTAGAGAATCATTATATCGATCAGTACTGACATGAGGAACACACCATGGGTTGTTATAAAATAGTCAACGGTGTTTCTCAAATTTTGACTCGGGTTGTATATGAGATCCTTCGACTTGAGGTCTCACAAGAGTTCTTGCATGGCTAGTGTTATGCTTTGATAATGTTAAACGCTATCCAGTAATCGGGTGAGCAATAAAGGCATTTATTAGGGTATATCACGAATCTTGTTCGGGATGAGTGGGATGCAGAAAGGATTTGTCCCTCATATATAGCAGGGAGCGATATCTTGGGCCCCTTGATGGAGTCTCGACTAATTCATGGCCATGAACAAGTGAATCAAGATATGATATTGATGTCATTTGATTAGTCTACTCGCGAATCAAGAAACTAAAAGATTGGACAATACAAGTGTGACTTTTTCCATGACTTGTGTTCAATCTAGATATCAAGGACAAAAGGATTTAACTACAAATGTCAAATGTTGTGATTATGATAAATCACCAGATATTTATGAATTGGGGGTAATGATGCGTTGCTAGATACCTCTCATTACTCGTGATATATGATGTCACGGCCAACATCATAGATACCTCTAGTGGTCGCACTCATAGATCAACCGGATTGGGCTTGTTTGAGTACATTTAATCTAAGGTGCACCAATTCAATTGGGACGGGCCGGGCCGGGATTGGATTGGGCCCTTAATCGAGTCAGGGTCGACCAATATGATTAGGCCGACCGACCCGCTTTGGACCGACCTTATGGCTGGAATATTACATGTAATTTCAGCTCTCATTATGGTGGTTGAAGAGGTGGAGAGAGCTGGAGGAGTGGTTTCTCCATGATCTCCCCACTTCCCCCATTATCTCACCCCACTCTCTCTTGATAGACTAGGAGGAAAATACTGATTTTCCATACTATTCTAATCAGATTTTTCTCCAGCTTTTGAAGCTTAGAGAGAAGAGAGAAAAGTGAGTTTAAGAGAGAAAAAGAAAAGATAGATTTCTAGACTTGTTTTCTAGCTTTTTGCTAATAGGAAATAAGTTAGAAATCCTATATCTTGTTCTTCTGAAAAGGTCTGAAAAACATACTCCATTGAAGAGTGTCTTCAAAGCTTCTACAAGGCATTGGCTAGCACCAAGCAGTAGAAGAGCATCCCCGGAAGATCGAGTGGATACTGGGAGAGACGGAGCCTGCATTGTGGTGTTCCGTTCGTGACAACATATCGCTGAAAGCGTTTCAGCCATTCTAGCATCAATATAAGGTAAAACACTATCCCATAGTCGTAGGTTCTTACTCGTGGAAGATCCTGATAGAGGCGGGTCAAGTTTTATTCCGCTGCGCACTTGTCTGTGACCCGATTATTCCTGTAACACATATGGCAGAACCGGTGCAATACTCTCACCACCACTGCATGTGACCCCTATTACACATATAGTTGCATCTGCTCAACCAATGCTAAATGGAGCTGTTGTAGCGGACTCTCTAGGTCTGACTTCAGATGTGGATGGTGATCCCGAATCTGATGGTCCAAACGGAGCTGACTCGGATGAGCACGAAGAGGCAACGACTACACAATATCCTATAAGCGGAGAAGGTCCGTCAGTAGCGCATACGAATTTCACTTCATACAAATGTATCCAGATTCAACATAAAGGTTGAATTTCAGATATTTCTCTTATTGAAATAGTTTACGAGGAATAAACCAACGCAACACTAAGTATATTGATTTCAATGGAGATTGAAACACTACAACAAACGAAACTAAATTTGTTGATTAGTAGCTCAAGAATGAATGAAGTTCTACATAGATGTTCAATTCACAAGTATGTAAGGAATAACCTTACCAAATATCATATATCTAACTTAATAATAATGAGGCTGAAATCTCTCTTAAATAGAGAAGGAATTCTATCAAAGCCTTACAAAATAGAGTCCTTATTGGACTTGAAAATAAAACAATCACAAGTATAGTATACTACCTTAAACTAATACTTGTTATAAACTAAATAAATATATGGAGCACATGTCCTTTATTAAAGTAATGATTCGAAATTAATAAAGTACTAAAAGTTGGTAATTAAATAATAACTAAACTTGGAAAAACAAGATTAATTCTCGCCTAAAATCTGGACAACATGATGTAGTAACTTGAACGACGATTTAGGATACCAAAACGACATAATCTGATCTTGTGGTGTCATTAAACACTACAAGAAAACAGTTAAATAGCGACCGCATTTAGTGACCGAAATTCTAGGTAACAAATATACTGACCGACTAGAAACCGAAAAACAAACGGTCATTATTCCATCGCCCTTTAGTCGGCCAAATCGAAACCGTTGACCAAATTGAAACGCCGTCGTTTTGCTCACCATTACCGACCGACCATCGACGGAAGTTAACGACCGAATACCGCGGAATATATAACAACGAAAAACCGACGGAAGTTAATGACCGAATACCGACAGAATTAATAACGGCGTCAAAACGACATCCTTTTGATGTTTTATTTCTTTTAAAAAATTAAGGTTTAAAATTAGTTAAAACGACATCGTGTTGTTCAAAGTTAACGACGGAAAACCGACGAAAGTTAACGACCGAATACCGACGAAATATATAACGACCGAATGCCGACGGAATTAATAACGGCGTATCAAAACGACGTCGTTTTATCGCCTGATTTGTGAAAAAAAATACAAAATCGAAGGAATCCCTAATACCTCTCTTCTTCAAATCTCGTATACCTTTATTCTTCAAAACACTAGCGACCGCCAATCTGCCACCGCGACCACCATTCTGAACCCTCGCCACCGTCGTACTGCCACCGCCACTCCAAGAAGCCATTAAAGGTACTTTTTCCTCTATATTTTTTTATTTTTCCAGTTTTTTTGCTTGTAGCTTATGTATTATGATTTTTGCTTCTCTTTTTCAGGTCGACTCCACTGCCACCACGCCTCCGCCATTCCGCCACCTCCATTAAAGGTGATTTTTGCTCTTTATTTTTTTCAAATTTCAGTGTTGTTTGCTTCGATTTTTTGCTTCTTTTGGTTTTAAAAAAGATGAAGAACATACTAATTCAGAAACGAACAAATAAAAATGGGATACATTAAATTAAATTAATTTGTGGCTTCCAAGTATGAGAGGAAAAAGCTTATGTCAGTTGAGTTTAAAGTTTTCTTGAAGAAAGAAACCAGGCCATATTAATTGCTTTTACTAATTTCTGCAAAGTTTTCAAAAAAATAAATTTAATCTTAGAATGGTAATGGTAACAGCTGCTTTCTTCTAAGATTCTTAGAAATTCTAAATTTGTACCACATAGTAATTTTAGATTTTTGCCCATGTTCACTTCTTGAATGATTTTTAGACACTTTTTCAATTTCAAGAACGAATTTGACAGCTCCTCATTTATGAGGACGGAATTAAAATTCACTCATACTTTCACACAACATTAATAGTTTAGATTATGGAAGATAGCTAAATTATAGTAGCGGTAAAAACCAATAATGAAGTAAGTATTTAAAATTCCCATAAAGACTAAGGTTGCACTCGAGTTGATTTCTTGTGCTTATAGTACTCTGTTTTTTCCTTCTTTATTTTCATCTTATTCAGAATTTTCTTTTTTCGGTCCGAATTACTTGTTTGTTTTGTTGATGAAACTGTTATATTGTGAAATGCACGTAATTGAGAATGGTATGAAGGTCTATTTGGTTATGAAGACTAAGTGGCATTCAAGGGTTGATACTAATAAGGTTATGCTTACCAAGAACATCAATGGAAAGTTCTATAAGTTTAGGTTTCTGCGAAAGATATGTGCAAATTTTACAATATTTAAGTCACTATGAAATACCATAGTGACTAGCAAAGCTATGTTTTGCATATCGTTACATATACAATAAAACAACAGTGAAATGATGTGTGTATATATTTATTGTAGGAATGTGAACAAATGCTAATGTCTCTTGTTTAGTTTTGTGAATTTCTTTCAATATATATTGAATAAAATCTTTTGTAGGAATGTGAACAAATGCTAATGAAGTTTGTGAATTTCTTTCAATATATATTTATTGTATGTTTCTCTTTTATCGAACGGGGCTATAATATATCCGCTGATTTGTTAGCTAAAATTGATGTTAGTGGGTAGTAGCTGGATGTGAGAAGTTCAAACTTCATTTGTTCATGTTGTGCTTTCTAATTTGAGTACTTAGTAAACTTTAATATTTTTATTTAAAAAAATAGTTAATGATATCAGAATTCGAGGTGCTAATATTTAATTATTTTTATATTATGTGAATATAGTTTTTATGGTGGGAGAAGGCTTAGTAAACTCAATGTTTAGGCATCTTTGTGCTTGTGATCTGAAGTTCTCTTTTCGATGCTGAATAGTTTGGAAATTGAATGCTTTCCATGTATTTCAGAGATGCCTCCAAAGAAAGGTGTTCGACTTTCCTTACCGTTTGGTTCGCCACCCACGTCTGCTCCGGCCTCCACCTCCCAGCCAGGTTCATCACCTGATTTGGGGTCGACACCGCCATATGCCCCCGAGCTTAGTACGGCACCTCCTGTACCCGCCACTGAGTCTACGCCGGCAGCAGGATCGGCGACTCACCAGTCTCCTGTACCCGCCACTGAGTCTACGCCGGCAGCAGGATCGGCGACTGATACTGGTGGAGTTTTGGCTACAGTAGATACTCGTATTCTCCCGCAGCATACCCTTGGCACGTAAGTAAATTCATTAATTATTTTCTTTAAGCTAATTATACTACTTGTCGTCATTAAAGTAACTAATCAAATTTTTCTTTGCTATTATAGTTATTAGCCCGAAGGGCAAAATATTCTATGTTGTTTTGATGATAACAAACCATTGTTAGTTCTAATGTTTGTGTGAGCATGTTCTTTGTAATAGGATCCTTAGCACTCACATCAACATTGATGAAAATGGTAAGTTAGCTTCTGTGTAAACTAAGGTATGTATATTACACACAAGAATGCTATTTTATGGAAGGAAGGAGGCAAGGAGGTTTGGTTGGGAAATAGGGCTCTTCAAAGAAGTCCCTAATGTATATGGCATAAGAACTTAACATGCTAGTGCTTATGTTTCTCGTTCTATCTTGGTTTATCTTACAAGCACTTAGCTTTACACTTATTTGTTCTTATATCCTTTTGCCATGCTTCCTTGTACTTAAAATTGTCCATATCCTATCTAATTACATCAAAGTTTGTCATAATCAAAAAGGGGGAGATTGTTAGCCCTTAGGGCGATCGAACTCGGTTTTTGATAATGGACAAACACTTGATGTTGTGTCTAATGTTTTATATCTTTGTGATAGAATATCGGAACTTATATTATAAGCTCTAAGTACTTCAATCAAGCCATGATCAAGATTCAAAGTCGTATTATTCAAGGCTCATCTTTCAAGATTGAAGATTGAAGACTTAGGTTTGGTTAGATTAGCTTTGTCGTTATAAGTCTTTATCTTATATAGCTCTAACCAAAGCTCTCATGAACATAAGCTCTACACTCTAGTCTTGCATATTTTCATAAACACGTTTTCAAAAGGCTAAGTTTCAAATTGATCCTTACATGTGTTCGTATTTCGAAAGCCTTTGATTTCAAAGTATAAGTCTTTTAAAACGGTTTTCTAGTGTTCTTACTTGTTAGCTTTTGGGAAAACCTTTTAGACTTTAAAAGACTTCAAAAGATTTCAAAACGTGTGAAAAATAAGCTCAAAAAGTCGGTCAACCGAGTTTTTGCTCGGATCAACCGAAGCCAAACAGAGACAAGATCTGCCTAGCCTCGGTTGACCGAGGTACTTGGAAGGTCGACCGACCCTGTGCTCGGTCATTCGAAGTGCCATGTTCGGTCAACCGAACTCTGCTTTTACTAGCCGTTATTTGACCGTTGGAGACTCGATTTTCAGCCTATTTTGAAATGTATATATACTCCAAAGCTAGAGAATCATTCTAAGACTTGTACATACAATTTACATTGATTTCTTATCAAGTCTAAACATCTTCAAAGCAAAAACACTTGATCTCCATGATCTAATTCATTCAAAGGTGTTCTTTCAAAAAGCAAGACAAAGAGTGGAATTCATATGTTCAAAAGAGCTTAAACATTCTTGTACTTCAAAGGTATATTTCTCACTTATAAGAGTGATCAACCTTGTTCTTTAAACATTCAATTCCCTTTCTAAGTGATTGGGTAATTCTTGTAAAAGTCCTACTTTGTGTGGGCAATTTGTAAAGTCCTACTTTGTGTGGGCAAGTTCTTAGTGAGCTTTTGTATTGTGGTTGTGTTGTAAAACTCTTAGTGAGTTAGCCACATTTGTAAAAAGTCTTCTTAGTGAAGTTGTTGAAATCCTTGGGTGCGGCTCAAGGTAGTGGATGTAGATTCTAAGTGAATCGAACCACTCTAAATCCTTTGTCTTTTTGTTGGGTTTAGTTTTGCATTTGCTCATCTTGCATAAACTTCTACTAGCATTGCTAAGATTTGAAAAAGTTCCCAAGTTCGACTAAAACCCAATTCACCCCCCTCTTGTGTTTTACAATTGGTATCAGAGCCTCGTCTTCATTTTTAGCTTAACCGCTTGAAGTAAGATTATGGCCGGTAATTCCGCATTGGCGTATCTAGAGGGGTCTTCCACCAATAGGCCACCACTGTTTGATGGAAATAATTATGAGGCTTGGAAGGAACGTTTCAAGATATATGTGTGCTCAATAGATTATTCTTTATGGCATATATTTGAAGATGGTCCATATGTGCCTTTGAAAATGGTGGATGGTGTTCAAGTGCCAAAGCCGGACAAGGAGTTAAATGAGCTTGAGTCCAAGAAGATGACTCAAAATTACAAGGCAATGAACATCCTTAGTTGTGCCTTAAGTCAAGATGAGTACTATCGTGTCATTGGAAGAAAATCCGCACACTCCATGTGGAAAATGCTTGAAGTTACTCATGAAGGCACAAATCAAATCAAGGAGTCAAAGTTAAATTTGCTTGTTAGAAAATATGAGCTCTTCTCCATGAAGCCAAATGAGTCAATAAATGAGATGAGCACAAGATTCACAAATGTGATAAATGGCTTGAAGTCTTATGGCAAAGAGTACACCATGGGTGAAATGAATAGGAAGATTCTCAATTCTCTTCCTAAAAGTTGGGAAAATAAAGCCCTTGCCATTGAAGAATCCAAGAATTTAAAGACCTATTCAACGGAGGAACTTCTTGGCTCACTACTCGCCTTTGAGATGAAGATAAAGAAAAATGATTCTACAAAGGGTAGTGATCTTGAGTCCATCATCAATAAAGAAGAAGTAGAGAAATTGTTCTTCAATCTCAAAAATGCAAAGTGCTTGTTAAGCCATTGGGATGAAGAAGAAAGTGATGATGATCAAGAAGAATATGATCACACATGTCTTATGGCATTTGGTAATGAGGTACATCCTTCTCCTTCAACTTCAAATGATCCTAATGTGCTTTTATGTGACATGTATGATCAATTGAAAAAATGTGCAAAGCAAAACAAAGACATGAAGCTTAAAATTGAATCTTTGCTTGAAGATAAATCTAGGTTGTCTAGTGAGAATAACAAGCTATGTGATGATGTTGATTGCATGAAAATTGAAAAAGAAAAGCTTATTTCTACTTGCAACACTTCATCATTAAAGTACCTAGAAACCTATGATAAATTGACATCTCTTGAACTCAAACTTGTTGAATTTGATCTTTTGGAGAACAAAGTTAAAGATCTTACCCTTCTTGTTGAAAACTTTACTAAGGGTAAGAAAAATCTTGATCAAATTCTTGGTTCGCAACGTGCTTCACATGTTAATCATGGTCTTGGTTTTAACCAGAAAGGCATAAGCTATATGCTAAGTCACTTAAGTTTATTTTCTTAGAATACTCTCTTTTTCAGAAAGGATACAAATGTCATTCTCTAGATTCACATAGATTCTTGATCTCTGTAGAGGTCACATTTTTTTAGTCCACCACGTTTTCTCTCCAAACTCATCTGATGTTACTAGTGTGTCTCCCAAAGATGTATTTCCTTGCTTTGATCAAGTTTCCTTATTTCCCTCATCAAGTCCAACATTATCTCTTTCCGAGCCATTAGAATCACCTCTTCCCAAGCCACAAAAATAATCTTCTCCCGAGTCATCAGAGTCATCTCCTCCCGTCTTTGCAATCTCTAGACCTCAGGATTCCTTTCCAATATCTCATTTTACACAAAACTATCAGAGGGGACTTGGAGATATTTTGTTCAACGACTCCCCGATGAAATCATCCCCACCTATTTCGCCTCCGGATCTGGATTTTCCACAAGAATTGCGACGACGTGACATGTATACTCGTAATGCTCAGCCTATAAATAATTGTGTGAGTTATCATTTGTATTTCTCCTTACTATGCATCTTATGTTTCTTCTTTGTCTTCCATTTCTATACCTAAAATTGTTCAGGAGGCTCTATCCATTCTGGATGAAGACAGTCCATGTTGGATGAAATGGAAGCTCTTAATTCTTCTGGCACATGGGAACTTGTTCCTTTACCCCCAGCAGAATCCGTTGTTAGCTGTCGATGGGTGTTTACTATAGGTTGGGCCGAATAATGAGATTGATCGATTGAAAGCTCACTTGGTTACAACCGGGTATACTCAAATATTTGGTTTAGACTATGGTGATACTTCATCTCCTGTGGCAAAAATGACCTCCGTTCATCTTCTCATCTCTATGGCAGTCATACGACATTGACATCATTATCAATTGGACATTAAAAAACATTTCTACATAGAGACTTACGTGAAGAGGTTTATATGGAGTAACCATCAGAGTTTGTTTCTCAGGGGTAGTCTGGTAAGGTTTGTTTGCTCCGACGGTCTCTCTATGGACTTAAACATTCTCCATACGCTTGGTTTTCTAAATTTAGTGTAGTATTCTGCAAATTTGGAATGATTCGCAGTCATGCATATCATTTGGTCGAATATCGACTCAAAGATAACTTGTGTATTTATCTTGTTATTTATGTCGATGTTATTGTCATCACATGTGGTGATTCAGAATGTATAAACCAGGTAAAGAATCACTTGAACCAACATTTTCAGACCAATGATTTGGGCAACTAAAGTACTTTCTTGGGATTTAAGTAGCTCAATCTATTCATGGTATTTGTATTTCATAAATAAAAGATGTTTTGGATATTCTCAAGGAAATTGTGATGCTCGACTCTAGACCTATGGACACTCTGATGGATCCGTATGTGAAACTTATACTTCGGCAGGGGGAGCCATTATAAGATCCAGGCAGCTATCGGGGATTGGTAGGGTTTTTAAATTACTTAACTTTTACTCGTCCGATATTTCATTCAATGTGAGCACCTTGATTCAGTTCTTTGATTCACGATGCGATAGTCATTAGGATCCTATGGTTCCTATTCTGAGATACATCAAAAGATTTGCAAGAAAATTGATTTTATATGAAGATAAAAGACATACTCAAGTTGGTGGGTATACGGATGATGATTATGATGGATTTCCCTCAACCAGACGATCAGCTTCCGGTTATTTTGTTTTATTTGAGAGAATTTAATTTCTTGGAAAAACAAGTAACAAAGTGTGCTTTCATGCTCTAGTGCAGAAGCTGAATATGTTAGTAGTGCCCTAGGACCATTAGCATATGTTGTACATTTTATATATCTTTTTGAGCATGTCATTTGAATAGTTAATTTTTATTTTGAACATCAAATGCGTGATTTGATAGTAAAACTCATTAGTTTTTGCAATTACTATTCTGATTGTCCCTAGTTTTATGTAATGTTCTTTACAATGAAATAAAACTAGTATGATGTTTGATTGATGATTATGTTTTACTAATCATGTGTAATGGATACAAATCATATCATAGATGCAATATATTGGGATATAATTCTATTGGACGTGATCCGTTAGAGAAGTAATACTTCATGGTTCTTTAGTAATAAGTATTACTTCTTCAATACTATTTGGAATCCTTAGACCTTATGTCTTCATCGTTTCCAGCATGAATGGAGCTACGTTTTGACTTAGGCCATTACTTTCAATCGAGTAATTAATACGACTGATGATCAGATGTAGTATCCTTTCATGGCTTGAATGTGAGAGACATTGTAAGGGATTTGTCCCTCTTTTATTAGAGAGAGATATCCATGGGAAGACTGCTTAAATGCATGACCGTCCTCAAATGTATTTAATAAAGTGGTTATTAAATACTGTTTGTTGGAACAGTCTACCTGGAGATCGAGCATAAATGCAATTAAGCTTTATAAGGATGACAACTACCATGCCTTATGCTTAATTTGGATATCGCGAGACAAAGGGATTAAATAGTGGATTGATATTAAGTTCCACCATACATTCATTCACTTTGGGTAGTCACAATGTCCTGCTAGGGACCGCTTGTGATTTATGAACACATACTACTACTAAGTGTGTTTTAATTGTCATTGTGATATGAACCTACAAGGTCACACGTATAGACGAGTTAACGAGCTTCATGTCTAGATTCAATGAATCTAGAATGTGTCTAGGTTCATTGTATCTGACATTTATTTTTCTGAGAATAATAAAATGTTTATTCGAATTAGAGATTAAGTAGGGGCATTTTCGGTATTTTGTTTTACCTGGGATTACGTGGGAGTTCTTATGCGATAAAAACTCCCACTACCAGAAGAGGTTGATAGGACATGGTGTTGGTTTTCAGAACAAACTCTCACGCCTATATAATCTCTTTTTGGCTGAAACCCTAGAGCATAAGACTCTCGAAAACCCGAAGAGGAAGTTTGTATGGTTCATTGTCTGGAAAAAGAAGAGAATGTGGACTTTGGGAATGAAGGAAGATGGCATTTGATTGATGTGGTCACAAGCTGTCTGATGAGGGACCATCCAAAGGGCTGCCCTACTCAAAGGGTCCCTTAGCAAACCTACATGAACC
Organism: Vinca minor; assembly: GCA_026122235.1. NCBI lineage: Eukaryota > Viridiplantae > Streptophyta > Magnoliopsida > Gentianales > Apocynaceae > Vinca > Vinca minor. The sequence continues at coordinate 1,056,064 of JAOCZM010000253.1, forward strand.
AATAACTCGATTTAGAGCAAGGAATGTGGATCAACTAATTGCATCATTGATCCGAGACATAAAGACTAAAGAGGAAGCTAAACTTTAACTAGAAGATGATATCCAAGTCAACCTCTTAAGTTTACAAAGTGTAAAATTCGTCCCTATCAAACAAAGTGGCTAAGAAGGGTATTTTAGTAATTTTGTAAGTTAAAGTCTATTCTAGACTTTAATTAGTTTTCAGATTTATTTATTTATTATTTAGGCGTGTATAGCAAGCATTATCTCTTAGTGTTGCTATAATAAAGGACATGTTGTCCATGTGATTAGATAATGGTTAAGTGGTAGTTGTAAGGCTTGATAGCTGAAATCCTACTCTATTTAAGAGGGATTTTGGCCACCATTGTATGATACGTTAGATATATGCTATTTGGTAAGGTTATTCCTTAGATCCTCGTGAATTGAACTTCTTTTAGAACTTCATTCATTTACTGAGTTACTGTATCAACAAGTTAGTTTCGCTTGTTGTGGTGTTTCAGCCTCCATCGATGCTTAGCCTACTTTAGAGTTGCGTTGAGTATATTCCCCTCGAAACTAGTTCAAGTTAGAGAAAGATCCGAACTTAAGCCTTTTGTGTCGAATCTTTGATACTTGTTATCAAGGTTCTTCATCAGCTGGTATCAAAGCAAAATGTTCATCTCAGTCTTGGTGTACCTTTTATCGTTTTCTTGATAATTTTTTCTTGTTTCCTTGAGATAAAGAAAAAGAAAAAAAGAAAGAGCATTCGGCATAAAAAGAAAAAAAGCAGCCGTGAGTGAATTGTGAACAATAAAGCCAAAAAGCAAACTTCTTGATAGCGTAGGACCCTCGTTCCAAGAATTGGCAAACGTTCCCCTTTTGTTTTTGAGCCGTGACCTTCATCATAATACATCAAGAATCGATAGCGTAGGAGCCTCACCCTTGATATATCTCGGGCAAGAAGAAGGGTAAGTTCAAGTGAAAGAAAGAATCATTCCCTTACTGTTCATCTTACAACAACGATCAAGATTCGAGGACGAATCTTTTCGAAGAAAGGGAGAATGATGAGGGATTGGACAACTTTGCAATAGTTTGGTATAATGATCATAACTATCGATCCAGGAATCCCATTGAGCTGATTCAAGTTGCATTCGAAAGCTAAGAGGTAGATCTACAACTTTCATGAGATTACAAAACCAGATTCTGCCATCTTGGTGTTCGAAATCATCGTGCAAGTTGGTACAATAAGCTTTCTAGATTTTGGACGAATTTATATCTTACTTTCCAAGTTTAATTAATATTAATTAGGCAATTTCAGCTTTATTAATTGTTATTTTAATTCCGTTTAATTAAGTTTAGAGTGGTGCTAGAATAAATGACATGTGGTCCATTATCTTAGATAGTGTTTCTTTTATAGAAAGTTTGTTATGCTAGAGATCGAAGAGCTCTAATTCAATATGGATTCTTCCTTTGTAAGGCTAAGATAGCAGAATTCCACCTCTATATAAAGGGGAATTCGTCCACCTTATTATTTAAGTTATATACAATATATTTTTGAAAATATAATGTGAGGTTTTTTCCTTTCATGGTTATTTCGAGAATCGAAAACTTTTCAGAGTGGATTCTTTGATTAGTTCTTGAGTTACTGTATCAACAAGTTAGTTTCACTTGTTGTGGTGTTTCATCCTTCATTGATACTTAGCCTTCTTTAGAGTTGTGTTGAGTATATTCCCATTGAAACTAGTTCAAGAATAATGAAAGATCCGAATTAAACAACTTAGTGTATAATCTTGATACTTGTTATCTCGGTTCTTCATAAGGTGTTATCAGAGCAAAAGGTTTATCTCTCTCTCTTAGTGTATCTCGCTTTCTTGAAATTTTTCCTTGTTTGCTTGAATTGACAAAAAAAAAAATAGCATACGGCTTTAAAAGAAAAAAAAGCAGCCGAGATTTTAAAGACACAAGTGAACAATCCCAAAAGCAAACTTCTTAATTCATAGTACGAAAAAGACTCGTTTCAAGAATTGGATTTTCTTCACCCTTATTTCTTGTTTTGCCGTGCACATTACCATACATCAAGAATTGTAGAGCCTTCAAGCCTGAGTTCTTGATAACGTTTGACCAAGAAAATGGTAAGTTTAAATGAAAAAAAAATATCAAGAAACAAGAATCAAGAACGTAAAGATTTTGTTAGGATTTCAAGATTACTCTTTTATTCTTTCTTTACCTTTTCGTGTAGGTCAAGATAGGATTTATTTCCTTTATTTTTCATCTTTGTCTCAACGCAACAAGTTAGGAACCTTTAATTCATATAGAGTTGAAGTTCTTTTAAGAGTATTGTTGGAATAAAGAGTAATTTTTTCTTATATCTAACAGTTTGTGTGTTTCTTGAAAGTATAACATGTCTCATCAGGCAAATTCATCCAAGCAATCTGAAGTCTTCGATGAAGACAAGTTTTTTAACGAGGCGACGCAAAAGATGATGATCCAAATCCAACAAAGGATGGATGAGATGGCGGAAGAGATGAAACTTCTTAGAGTCACGAATCTAAGAGGTAATTATGTTGATAATGCTGAAAGTGATGAAGAATCACTTGAAGCCATTGAACCGCCAAGAGACAATCAAAAGGCGCAAGCTAGGCAACCAAATCGGGTAATTCATAATCAGATTTGTTAGCCGAGAAGAGGGGACCAATTACAAAGGTATGACAATAATCTTGGTGCAATCAAGACAAAGATCCCCTCTTTCCATGTTACAAACGATCCCGAATTGTTTTCAGGTTGGGTTGGTAAAGTTAACCATGTTTTTGCCGTGCATAATTATTCCGAGGAAAAGAAAGTCAAATTGGCAGCCATGGAGTGTTGTCATTAGGCATCCATATGGTTAGATAAAGAGGCCGAGACAAGGAGAAGGGTCGGTCAAAGACAAGTTGATACTTAGGATGAGATGAAAGCGGTTATGAAGTGTCATTTTATTCCCCAAAATTATATAAGGGAACATTACAACCGCTTGCAAAGATTGAAGCAAGGAGATAATTCGGTTGATGAGTACTACAAAGAGATGGAAATTGCGATGATTAGAGTTGATATTCAAGAGGGTGAAGAGGCAACAATGGCACGGTTCTTGGCTGGTCTAAATGACAAAATTAGATCAAAGGTAGATCGTGCTAATATGGATAATATTACCTCTATGTTGTACTATGCGGAGCAAATCGAAAGGCAGCAAAAAGAAAAGAGTTCAAGGACTAAATCGAAAAATTTCCAATCATGAAGAAAGCCGAATCAGCCCCAAACTTTTGCTAATGTTTTGCCGATCCCAAATAAGGAAAAAGAGGTGCAAAGTGTGACAAAATCAGCCACGGCTTCAATAGGTGCAGCCAAGTCATCAATCACAACCGGTTCATCAAATTCGAGGTAAATTCTACTTCTACTCTTGCTAGAGAATGTTTTAAATGTGGGGGCAAATGACACTTTCCTAGGGACTGCCCAAACAAGAGTACTATGATCATGTTGGATGATGGAACGTGGGTTAGTGATGAGGAAACCGAGGGGGCTGATTTAGAGGAGGAAACCGAGGTCTTGGAAGAACTTTCAGAAGATGGGAATCAACTTTTGGCTACGATGAAACTTCTTCATTCACAACAATTAGATGATGTTTATCAACAAAGGAGTAACTTATTCCAAACTAAGTGCGTCGTTAAAGGCAAGTTTTGTTTATTAATTATTGATAATGGAAATCGCATTAACGTTTGTTTATTACCGCGCTTGATTTACCGTGTAAGGCACATCCTATGCCTTGTAAACTCTCTTGGTTGAATAATAGTGGTGAAATCAAAGTGGATAAGCATGTAGAAATTGAATTTGGAATTGGAAGGTTCAAAGATAAGGTTTTATGTGATGTGGTGCCCATGACCGCAAGTCACATTACTTTGGGAAGGCCATGGCAATATGATAGATGTGCGGATCATATTGGGAGGAAAAATGTGTACCAAGTTACTATGGATAATATTCGTTTTACTTTACATCCTTTAACACCTAGTCAAGCCTGTGAGGTACATAAACAAATGGTCGATAATAGAGGAAAAAGATTGAGAGAATAAAATGAGTGTGAGTTGAAAAAGAAGAGTGAACCTACCCATGAGGTAAAATCCAAGGTAAAAAGTAAAGAAAAAGCCGAACCTAATGTGAGACAAAAGTCAAGTACTCTAAAAGTGAGAAAAAAGTGTTTGTTTATAAAGCCGAGAAAGGTAGATAGGGCAATTCGGGCAAAGCAAGTAATTGTTTTGTTAGTTTTCAAAGGAGCCGAAAGGTCCCTAACTACTAACACTTTTTCTTTTGATCTAACTTCTTCTTCTCTACCTAGTCTTGTTGTTAATCTTTTGCAGGAATTCAAGGATGTATTCCCTAAGGAGTTGCCGAAAGGTTTGCCTCCAATTAGAGGAATTGAGCTTCAAATCGACTTCATCCCATGATCTAGCCTTCCAAACCATGCGGCTTATAGAGAAAATCTAGTTGAACCTCGAGAAATTCAAAGGCAAGTTGATTTACTTCTTGACAAGGAGCAGGTAAGTGAGTCTTTAATTCCTTATTCTAATCCAGTAATTTTTGTACCAAAGAAAGAAGGGACTTTTAGATTATGTCCGGATTGTCGCGATATTAATAAGATAACTATTAAGTATAGACATCCGATTCCTTGCTTAAATGATGTACTTGTTTATAGTAAACACCTAGAGGATCATATTGAGCATCTTATGGCTATTTTTACTATTCTAAAGAACAAACTTTGTATGCTAAGCTTGAAAAATGTGTGTTTTTACACTAATTCTATTAACCTTCTTGGATACATTGTGAGTTTTCAAGGTATTAAAGTTGATCCAACAAAAGTTAAGACAATTGTGGAATGGTCGAGACCAACTAGTACATGTCAAGTTCATTCATTCTATGGGTTGACAAGCTTTTATAGGAGTTTCATCCGTGATTTTAGCACGATTGCTGTCCCATTAAATGAAATTGTGAAGAAAGATATCCCATTCTTTTGGGACATCCGCAAGAAGATATACTTTGATGTTGGAATTTGGTTTTGGTTACACCTTAGGAAAGTCCGATTTCCTAATGAAAGAAAGCGTATATTGCATCAAAGAGGCGATGGTTCTTTTCAAGTTGTTGCTAAGATCAATGATAATGCTTATAAGATCGGCTTGAAAGGTGAGTATGGTGTACATTCTACTTTTAATACTTCTGACTTGTCTCCTTTTGAATTTGTTGTAGATTATGTCGATGATGATTCGAGGACAAAATCATGTTTTTCAAGAGGGAGGGGATAATGAGGGACCATCCAAGGGGCTTCCCTACTCAAAGGATCCCTTAGCAAACCTACATAGACCAATAACTCGGTTTAGAGCAAGGAAAGTGGATCAACTAATTGCATCATTGATCCGAGACATAAAAACTAAAGAGGAAGCTCAACTTAAACTAGAAGATGATATCCAAGTCAACCTCTTAATTTTACAAAGTGTAAAGTTCAGCCCTATCAAGCAAAGTGGCTAAGAAGGGTATTTTAGTAATGTTGTAAATTAAAGTCTATTATAGACTTTAAATAGTTTTCAGCTTTATTTATTTATTATTTAGGTGTGTATAGCAAGAATTATCTCTTAGTGTTGCTATAATAAAGGACATATTGTCCATGTGATTAGATAATGGTTAAGTGGTTAGTTATCTAGTAGTTGTAGAGTCCTAATTCTTCAAGGACTCTTATTTGTAAAGCATGATAGATGAAATCCTACTCTATTTAAGAGGGATTTCGGCCACCATTGTAAGATACGTTAAATATATGCTATTTGGTAAGGTTATTCCTTAGATCCTCGTGAATTGAACTTCTTTTAGAACTTCATTCATTTATTGAGTTACTGTATCAACAAGTTAGTTTCACTTGTTGCGGTGTTTCAGCCTCCATTGATACTTAGCCTACTTTAGAGTTGGATTGAGTATATTCCCCTCGAAACTAGTTCAAGTTAGAGAAAGATCCCAACTTAAACCTTTTGTGTCGAATCTTTGATACTTGTTATCAAGGTTCTTCATCACTGTCAGGACAACATCACTCTAAAATCGTAATGGGACATTGTTGTGTATCATCATGGTGTGTGTAGTCTCAAGAAGATGTCGATTTCTACGTCCCGTTACCCTGTTTTAAGGATGTGTATAAGGACATGAGGATTCATGAAGAATTCCTTCTGAATCTAGAAAAGAAGAGAAGGGAAAGGGAAAATATTCACGTACATATCACTTCTTAAGGTCTTAATGGACAAAACCAAAATTGATTTTTCACCTCAACAATTTTTTTTCTCGAAAAATGGTGAACACTTTATATCGATGTTTTCATCATATATAATCAAGTGCATCGAGAAAAATCATCTATAAAGGTACCAAAATATCAAAATTCAATTATTGAATCAACCTGATTAGGACCCTCAAATATCACTAATGAACTAAAAGAAAAGGGGATGCTGCTCTTTTATTGACTCTAGATGGATAGGAATTTCGGGAATGTTTCCCAAGCTGACTTTCTAAGACATTTAATTTTGAGAGGTTTAGAACGAATAGGATGACCATAGTGATTATGTAGGAGAGAATGAGGATATGCAATAGAAGGATACACAGTAGGAGATGGTGTGTGTAGAAGGTGGTAGAGTCCTTGAGATTCACGCCCGGTGCCAATCATCTGCCCTGTACTCCGATCCTGTATACCTCATCGAGTCAGAAGATAAAGTCACAAAACAATTTAGAGACCGAGTTAATTGATAAATTGAAATCAAATTGAACGGACATTTTTGCAAATACAAAATATAGGATAATGGCAAAGAGGGAAGGGGCAAAACCATTCCCACTCCAATGACATTAGATTTAGACACATCTCGAAAAGTGGTTGAAGGTAAGAAAGTAAATTAAAAGAAGTAATATTAGTAAAAATAGCAGGATTACCAGAGATATGGTCAAAATCACCTAAATCAAAGATCCATGGAGATTTAGAGGAATGTGACACAAGAGCAGTGGATGCCTCAGTCTGGTCTACAGTTGTGGTAGCTTTGTTGGATGCTCAGAACCATAGAAACTCCTGAAATTCCTTAACAAAAGTGCCATCAGAGTGTCTTTTTTGGGCTGACTAAGCAATAATATCAGTAGAGTCTCCCATTTTTGCAGAGGTGATGGTAGTGTTACCTGGATATGAGGCTGAAAGATAGTCTATGTATATGCTGGAAAAAATGCTCCAGTGTTAACCGGAGCAGTGTTGACAATACTGCCATTGGGTTCAATTATCAAAAGTTTGAAAGGACCGAAAAAACTTCGGTTTATTTTAGAAACATTAGACATGATAGACCGGAATGAACTTCGGCCAAAAACCGGGATGAACTTCGGTTTAAAAATATTCTCTCTCTCCTAGCTCTGATTGCCCGTATCGTCGTGTGGATACCGGTAGAGGGACTTTCCGCAAAGGGAGATCAATCGGTAGCAGCATCCGATCCAAGAAACGTCATCCTCCATTCAAGAAGTAGCTTCTTGAATCCAAAAACGTAAGTTTTCTTGCTGTTTCCTGCTTTTTCGAATTGTTTCATATGAGAGGATCCTTCAGGGGAGGATCCATGGGTGTTTGGAACGAGTTTCCGCCCATGAATCCCTTCAGTGTTATCAGAGCCTTGCTCATACGACTCGAATTCGATATTGTTTATCAGACAATAACACTATCAATTCCGATTTGGTATGTGTATGTTTGAAAACAGAAAAGATCGTTTCTTTGATCATGATAAATGCATAAACTGTTTAACTGCATTTAAAGATTGTATCTGTTGATGAGTACATGCATAAATTGCTCTCGGTTTAATCATGTTTATACGGTTATATGAACTGTTATGATATAAACTGTTTTTGGGTTTTGATTATGCATGAACTGCCACAGCATGATTCAGTTCTGTGTATTTAATTCGATTATTTGGCATAAACTGTTTCTGTGAATATTGATTCTGCATAAACCGTTTCTGTGAATCTGAAATTAATTTGATTAAATTCTGTTATTTCGCATAAACTGTTTCGGTTAATCCGATTAACCAATACATAATCCGATTATGTAAGTAAGGCAATTGAGGGGCAAATCTGGGAGGAAAAACTCATTCGTCTGCGTCGCCCCGATTCGTCGTTCCCCCCGAATTAAGACTTTGTGTATATAATCGTTGTTTATTTCATTGTGCTTTATGTGATTTTAGCATAGTGAATAGCATGGCCTACTATACCCCTCTTTTATACTGCTTTACAATTGAAGGCTGGGAATGCCCATGCAATTATGTAACAAGATTGGAGGACACTGGATCGAAGACCTTATTCATAAGATGAATAATGACTTAGATTGACCCTTGGCTCCCACAAGGCTCGTGGGAGTTATCATAGGATTAGGCAATGCTATATCACATTTACTTTCTGCTTTATATATTGCGTGAGATGCTTGTATGATATTATTGTCTTATGGGGTTTAACAGACTATTCAAAACTTAATGTTTTAACTAAGTCTTAAAATGCCTACCATATTCTAAGCACTCTAAGAGCTTGGATCATCATATTGTCTGCTTGCCAAAGCAACAGACAAGTGGTTATCTAAGCAAAAGGATATGGGAAAATAGTGATTTCCATAAGCTTAGACATGGTTCAACTTAGCTAGGCCAACAAAATAGTTTTGGGCCTAGGGCATAAAATGGGAAATAGCCGGGACATATCGATGTCATTCCCATTAGATGATTTGACTTTAATTGTGGGTGTTAAGCCAAAGCTTTCCTATAACTATTGTAAAATGTTTTTCCCCACCATTATCAAGTGTTGAAATTGTGGAAAATGTTTTTGCTCAAAAACTAATAACTTTGCAATTAACTTAATGTAGATAATGGCAACCAATTCATCACACAATTCACTGCGATCCGTCCTTGAGAAGGAAAAACTAAGCGGGACAAATTTCCTTGATTGGGCCCGCAACTTAAGGATTGTCCTTAGCAGAAAGAAAGTCATGACGTTCTTGATACTGGACATTCCTGAACAGCTTGCAAATAACGCCCCTAGAGTTGAAAGAGATACTTGGAAGAAGCATTTCGATGACTCTAACGATGTGACTTGTCTCATGTTAGTCACAATGAGCCCTGGCCTTCAAAAACAGTTTGAAGGAGTTGAGGCTTTCCAGATGATGGGCCAGCTCAAGGAAATGTTCCAAGAGCAAGCTCCTCATGAAAGATTCCTCACAACTAAGGCGTTAAATAGTTGAATAATGGCCCCTGGAACCTCTGTAAGTGCACATGTTCTTAAGATGAAGGGCTATTTTGACCAACTTGAAAAACTTGGGGCTCCTGTAAGTCATGACATGGTCACAGATATGATCTTGGGCTCATTCCCACCGGAGTATGACCAATTCATTATGAACTTCAACATGCATGCCATGGAGAAGACCATACATGAAATACACGGGATGCTCAAGCAGTCGACCGAACATTAAGAAGACCCCGAAGTCTTAATGGTTAAAAAAGGGAATTTCAAGAAGAAAGGCAAGGGAAAGCCCATGGCCAAGAGAGGCAAAGGCAAAGGCAATGACAAGCCCAAGCCCCAGCCCAAAGCCAAAGCACCAAAGGAGGGAGTTTGCTTCCATTGCAATGAACCGGGTCATTGGAAACGGACCTGCAAGCTCTATTTGGAAGAGAAGAAAAAGGGAAAGGCCAGCTTTGACTGTCTCTCCGGTATTTATGTTATAGAAATTAACATGTCTGCTCCTACTTCATGGGTATTAGATACCGGTTGTGGATCTCACATTTGTGCAAATGTGCAGGGGGTTCAAAAGGAGTAGATCACCCGGCAAAAGGAGAAGTGGACCTCGTAGTAGCGAACGGAGCAAGAGTTGTTGCTCGTAGCTACAGTGGGACATTTAATTTAGTTTTGCCAAGTGGCCTTATCATAGAACTAGATAATTGTTTGTATGTTCCAACTTTTAGTAGGAATATTATTTCAGTTTCTTGTTTGGATATTGAAGGTTTTGAAATTAATATTTTGAATAAGATTTGCACCATTCATAAAGATCGTATCTTTTATGGAGATGCCTCTTTGATGAATGGGCTCTATATTCTTAACCTCGATGATTCCAATAAAAGGCCCATCTATAATATTAATACTAAGAGGTTTAAATCAAATGAATTAAACCAGACCTACTTTTGGCAATCGTCGCTTTGGGGCCACATAAATGAGAAACGCATATCAAAGCTCCATTCGGATGGGAATTTTGACATCATTTGACTTAGAGTCTTATGAGACTTGTGATTCTTGCTTGTTAGGCAAAATGACTAAAACTCCCTTTACTCGGACAAAGTGAGAGAGCTTCCGATTTATCGGGGCCTCATACATACGTATGTTTGTGGACCAATAAACACTAGTGCTAGAGGAGGGTTTCAGCATTTCATCACATTCACGGATGATTTCGTAGATATGGCTACGTCTATCTAATGAAACATAAATCGAATCTTTTGGAAGATTCAAAGAATTTCAAAATGAAGTATGTAATCAACTTGGTAAAAGTATTAAGATACTTCGATCGGATCGAGGTGGCAAATACCTTAACCAAGAGTTTGACGAACATCTTAGTGGTTGTGGAATTGTTTCACAATTAACTCCTCCCCGGCACACCACAATGGAATGGCGTGTCGAACGGAGGAATCACACCTTATTAGATATGGTTCGATCTATGATGAGTCAAACAAGTCTTCCAATTTCTTTTTGGGGCTACGCCCTAGAAACTCGCTGCATTTATATTAAATAGAGTTCCTTCTAAAGCGGTTCGTAAAACTCCATATGAGATATGGACCGGGAAACGACCTAGTTTGTCATTTCTCAAAAATTTGGGGATGCGAGGCGTATGTAAAACGCTTGTTATCCGATAAACTCGCCCCTAAACCGACAAGTGTTTGTTTGTGGGATATCCTAAAGAAACTAAAGGATATTACTTCTATCTTCCATCGTGAGAACAAAGTGTTTGTTGCTCGTAATGGTTCATTCCTTGAAAGGGAATTTATTTCCAAAGAGGATAGTGGGAGTAAGATCCATCTTGAGGAAATTTAAGATCCCCAAACAATATCTCGAACCAACTTTAGAAGTTCAAGCAAGCTCACGTGCCGACACCGAGCTTCAATCATTGACACAAGGCCCAAGAAGGTCGAGTCGGGTGCATCAACGACTCGAGAGATATGGATTTCTAGGATCGATGATCATCGAAAGTTGAACTCGATTGATCAAGATGAACCCACTACCTACAAAGAGGCAATTCGTAGTTCTGAGTCAGATAAGTGGCTAGAAGCTATGAAGTCCGAGATGCAATCCATGTACGACAACCAAGTATGGACTTTGGTTGACCCACCCGAAGGGTGCAAGGTCATTGATAACAAATGGTGTTACAAAAAGAAGACCGACATGGATGGTAATGTACACACTTTTAAATCGCGACTAGTAGTTAAAGGTTATAGACAAGTTCATGGTATTGACTATGACGAAACCTTTTCCCCTGTCGTGATGATAAAGTCAATTAGGATTTTACTTGCCATAGCCGCATATTATGACTATGAGATATGGCAAATGGATGTTAAGACTGCGTTTCTTAATGGAAACCTTCTCGAGGATGTGTATATGACACAACCTGAGGGGTTTGTTGATCCAATAAATCCTAGCAAAGTGTGTAAGCTTCAAAGGTTCATTTATGGATTGAAGCAAGCATCTCGAAGCTGGAATCGTCGCTTTGATGAACGTATTAAAGAATTCGGTTTCATCAAAAACGAAGACGAGCCTTGTGTTTATAAGAAAATAACTATTAATGCAGTAGTGTTCCTTGTGCTTTATGTGGACGACATCTTGCTGATTGGAAATGACATCCCCACATTACAAAGCGTAAAATCTTGGTTGGGGAAGTGCTTTTCCATGAAAGACTTAGGCGAGGCCACATACATTTTGGGTATAAGAATCTATAGAGATAGATCTAACAAAATGATTGGCCTCGAGCTGCAGTGGATACATTGACAAGGTACTGAAACGGTTCAGTTTGCAAGACTCCAAAAAGGGATTCTTGCCCATGTCACATGGCATTAAACTCAGCAGAACTCAAGGACCTTCCACAAGGGAGGACCAAGAGCACATGAGTAAGATCCCATATGCTTCGGCAATTGGGTCTATAATGTACGTCATGATATGCACTCGCCCGGATGTCTCATTTGCTTTAAGTATGACTAGCAGATATCAATATGACCCTGGTGAGTCACATTGGATCGCAAATCAAGAGCATTCTTAAGTACTTGTGAAGGACTAAAGATATGTTCTTAGTTTACTGAGGTCGTGAAGGAAGTCTCAGTTGTAAATGGTTACACAAACGCAAGTTTCCGGACCGACGTAGACGATTATAGATCGCAACTGGGTTTTGTGTTTTGTTTGAATGGAGGTGCTGTGAGTCGGAAGAGCTCAAAGCAAGAAACCGTGGGCCGACTCTACAATGTGAGCCGAGTATCTAGTCGCCTCCAAGCAGTGCTAAAGAAGCTATTTGGATCGTGAAGTTTGTTGATGAACTAGGTGTCGCCCCTAGCATTGTGAACCCAGATGGACCTCTATCGTGATAGTACTCGTGCCATTTCACAAGCTAAGGAACCTAGATCTCACCAACGATCCAAACACATTCTCGAAAGCGTTTCCATCCGATTAGAGAGATCATCGACGGAGAGACGTTAGTATTTGCAAAATTCATACATGACGACAACATTGCAGCATCCATTGACCAAGCCACTCCCACGACCCTCAAACATGAGAGTCATACTAGGTCAATGGGATCGAGGATCATGTATGATTGGAACTAGGGCAAGTGGGAGATTGTTAGTAGTGCCCTAGGACCATTAGCACATGTTGTGCGTTTTGTTATCTTTTGAGCATGTAATTGAATAGTTAATTTTGCTTTTGATTATCAAATGTGTGATTTGATAGTAAAACTCATTAGCTTATGTAATTACTATTCTAGAAGTCCCTAGTTTTATGTAATGCTTAATTACTATGAAATAAAACTAGTATGATTGTTGATTGATGATCTTGTTTTACTGATCATGTGTAATGGATACAAATCACATCATAGATGCAATATATAGGGATACATTGTATCGACGTGATCCGCCGGAGAAGTAATACTTCATGGTCTTAAGTCATAAGTATTACTTCCTCAATACTATTTTAGAATCCTTAGACCTTATGTCTTCATTGATTCTAGTATGAATGGAGCCACGCTTTTGACTCACTCGGACGCTACTTGTAACAGAGTAATCAATACGACCGATGATCTGGACGTAGTGTCCTATCATAGCTTGAATGTGAGAGACATTGCAAGGAATTTGTCCCTCTCTATTATTAGAGAGAGATATCCATGGGCTCCTCGATAGGGAAAGACCGCTTTAAATGCATGGTCGTGCTCAAATGTATTTGATAAAGTGGTTATCAAATGCTATTTGTCGAAATAGTCTACCCCGGAGATCGAAAGCATAAATACAATTAAGCTTAATAAGGGTGACGACCACCATGCCTTATGCTTAATTAGGATATCGCGAGACAAAGGGATTAAATAGTAGATTGATATTAGGTTCCGTTGTATATTCATTCACTTTGGGTAGTCACAATGTCCCCGCTAGGGGACCGCTTGTGATTTATGAACTCACACTACTACTAAGTGTGTTTTCATTGCCATTGTGATATGAACCTACGATGGTCACACGCATATACGAAGCTAACGAAGCTTTCATGTCCGCATTCAATGAATCTAGAATGTGTCTAGGTTCATTGTATCCGACATTCACTTTTCCGAAAATAATAAAGTGTTTATTATTCGAATTAGAGATAGGGGCAATTTCGGTATTTTACCTATAGTCGGGATTACGTGGGAGTTATTATCCGATAAGGACTCCCACTACCAAAGAAAAGTCTCAGGGAACGTGGGATTCTAAGACTCCCACTGCCGAGAGAAGTTGAGTAGAGGTGGGAGTTGTTCTAGTAACAAACTCTCACACTCTATATAACATCTCTTAGCCGAAACCTAGAAAGGATAATGCTTCAGCCGCAATTAAACAAGAAAACCGAAATCAGATTTCAATATTCTCAGCCTCTCCCTTTTCTCTCTAATTCCCGAAAATCAGAAAAGACGAAGAGCTAGCAATCGCTGCCCGTATCGTCGCGTGGATACCGGTAGAGGGACTTTCCACAAAGGGAGATCAATCGGTAGCAGCATCCGATCCAAGAAACGTCATCCTCCATTCAAGAAGTAGCTTATTGAATCCAAAAACGTAAGTTTTTCTTGCTATTTCTTGCTGTTTTCGAATTGTTTCATATGAGCGGATCCTTCAGGGGACGATCCATGGGTGTTTGGAACGAGTTCCGCCCATGAATCCCTTCACTGATACCATGTAGAATAGAAAACTAGAGATAAATGAGAAGAGAGGGGGAATTAAGAATGTTTGAGTGCTATGCTTGTCATCTCTTGTGTATTTATAGTGTATGATATACCATAATTACAATATTACAATAAATCAACATGATTATGAGAATATCCTTAATTCCTAAATCCTAATAATTAAGCTATATAATAAAACCCACTAATTGGGTTGTATTTAATACACAATCATCAATTAATTAACAAATGCAATAAAAATCCAAAATCCAATGATTATACATAAATATAAGACTAAAGTTTTTTCTGTTAAGTAAAATATCCCATTGACAATCCAACTAAAAAATCCAATAAAAATGACCAGTAGTAAACCAACATCCTGAGTAGAACAAGGAATAAATTGATACTACAATAATAACGTAACTCATTCAGTCCCCAGTAATTGGGAATGTGGGTAGAGGATGGATAGGAGACAAACCTAACATTTGAAAATAAATGCACAAAGTTGTTGCTCCAAGAATACTACTCATGCAGATGGATTGCAAGATTGATAATCACAACAAATTCTTTCAAAGAATAAAAATAGATTTAGCAGAAAATTTGGAAGTACCTCTGCAACGAATAACTTGACTAGCAGTGCTTGACATCTCTCTCTCTCTCTCTCTCTCTCTCTCTCTCTCTCTCTCTCTTCTTAATTAAATGTAAACAAACAACTCTGTAACAAGTAACAATCGATATTTTTTAGATTATCTAATTTTGGGATGAAGTGTTCTTCATTTTTAGCGTATTTATATACGAGAATGGATTGAAAAACCAGGATTAACCCAAAGGGGAAAATCATTTGCTTTCACTGTTTTGGAACTCGTACAAAGGTAACGGCGCCTTGGCTTTTATAAGAGGTTTCTTGTTTTGCTCTAAATGTTGAATTTGTATCACTTAAGATTATGCAGTTTTTGGTCTATTCATCTGGAGATTCACCAGGTAAAAAAGAAACCATAAAATAAATAAAAACAAAAAGGAAACTTTGAATCAAGGACGAAAAACTATTCCCACACTCCTATTTTACTTTGTTAATCCTCCTCTCATTCTCACATTCATCTTCTCTCCCGTCGTCAAATTGAAATACCCGAAGGGGAGAACCTTAGGGGGTGAATAAGGTTCTCGACTAATTTAAACTTTTCTATCAAATTATTTTCCTAAGTGATCACCTTAACAACAATTATGTTCATTAAGTATATAAGGTGAATTAAAGTATTATCACTTAGATGACTTATGCACGTAGAATGCAACACATAGGAATACAAGACAATGTATATGAACAAGGATTGTCTAGGTCAAGATTCCTAAATGCAAAGCTTGTAAGAACAAACACACAAGTCACGAGAACTAGCATTTAGCAAGAGATATATAAAGCTATACATATCTCTAAATGCAAGTCTTATGTCCAAGCGAAGGGAAGACATGACAAGAAATTAATCTAACTCTATATAAACAAATTAAGCTCATACAATCAAGTTCATGTGAATAAAAGCACAAGTATAATGTAATAACTTGAAAGTAAAGAGATAAAGTTAGAAGATCAAACACAAGGATGTAGAGTGGTTCGATCACAAACATCTAAATCCACTACCTTGGGATACACCCAGTGGCGGAGCCAGAAAATTTTCTTTGGGGGGGCACAATTAACATTGACAAAATAAATTCATAAAAGCATATAAATATTGGCGGAGCCAAAAAAATTTTTTGATGAGAAGGACTCTCGAGAAGAAAAAATAAATATTTACAATGGAAATTAAAATATATATCATGTTTGATTGTTGAATCCAAAAAGAACAAGTTTGAATAAAAAGGCCCCAAAGACCTTTTTTGTATGATTAGACCAAAATAAAAGGCCATTTAGAAATATTATGGGTATTAGAGATGAAGTTGGAGGAAACATGAAGGGCTTATTATTAATGTGAACGAATATTTTTTTATTTTTGATAAAATCTTATATTATAATCTATTAGTAATTATGAATTTTTTGATGAAATTTTATAAATATTATAATCTCTTACACAATTAAGTTTGTTACAATTTTAACCAAAATTGTTAAGATATAAGTGGTGTAATTCCTATAATTCACAAACTAAAAAATCTAATTTTAAATCGTAAAGTGATTCAAAATGTTCACGGGATGAGGTGTTATAAAAACAAAACTAAAATTATGATTTTTTTTTCTTTTTTTTTGGGAAAAAGTTGGGGGGGCCTGTGGATACACCCAAGGATTTTGGCAAATTCCACTAGCTTCTCTTGAGAGAGTTTACAAGGAAGGACAACCCAACTAATGGTCTTTTACACACTCATGTAACCTTCCAAGGGAAAGGCCAAATAATGGCCCTTTTATGCACACATGCAACCCTCTACCCATGGGAACTCTTTCTCTAACCTAGTCTACTAAGTGAGGAGGTTTTACGATCACATCAACCATACTTCTATTTTGGGTTACCACTCGCTCTAGCTCATGCGATTACAAGAAAGATCCACTCCAACTCATTGGAGGCCCAAAACCAACTCTCAGAAACAAGCCTTACAACTCAACCCATTACATAGAAAGATAATCTCAACACATGAGATTTTACATTTAAGCTTAAGAAATCCCTCTAAGGATTGGATATTACAATGATAGCTCTAACTCATATTTGAGAATGAATGAATAAGTAGATGAAACTCTTTCTCAAATAGAATTATTTTGATGAATGATTGGAAGGATTTACCTCGTGAAAATGTTTGATTTTATTGTATAAAACTTGTATATTAAGGCCCCTCTATTGGCTTGAGCAAAAAATAAATAAAAAATCACCATTAAAGGCTATATATAGGGTCCAAAAATTGCAAGCAAATCGAGTTACAACGGTTATATTTTTGCATTGACAAGACAGCTTCGGTCGATCGGACTAGGTAGTAGGCCGTCTGAAGTGCTTCCGAAGTTAAGTTCAAAGACTTCTGTTCTCATCTCGGTCGACCGCAAAGGGTGGTTCGGTCTTCCGAATCAATGGTTCAGTCGACCGACTTATAACATGGTCTCCCGAGATTTTATAGTCGTTGGAGTCTTGGAACATTCAAAAGTGACAAAGTACAAAAGGCATTACGGTCGAGCAGACAACACATGTCGGTCGACTGGATGAATCCAGTCTTCCGAGGTCTAAGACCCGGTCGACCGAACTTCAGTCCATAAGTGGTTTTTCCACTTGGTCAACTTTCTAATGTTCTCAAACTCATGCCTAAGTGTTTTTGAAAGATATTAAAAACATTTTAAAGATCTTAGGTATTAACCAACACTTAAAAGATGTTTTGCAAAACCTTTGAAAGAACAATTCAAAGTAAGAGAAATGGTTTTGAAAACATGCAAGAGTATGAGCTTCATCATACTATAAACTATCATTCATCAAGTAAGATTAGTCACAAGGATGTACCTATAAGAATCTTGACTAATCTTCATCTTGGTCTTCAAGTCTTCAAGATGAGTTCGTCTTTGAGCTTGGACTTGAGACCTTTGATCAATCTCTTCTTATGATGAAGTCCTTTATAGTCTTCTCAAGTTGTAGCATCTTGGACTTCGAAAGTTGTTGATCATCCTTTGATTTTGCAATATCTTCCAATAGTATTGTGGATGACCTTTATGTTAGAGGAATAACCGGGTCAAAACAGTTTGTGCAGCGGAAATAAAGTGACCCGCCTCTAATAGGATCTATCACGAGTAAGAACCTAAGACTACGGGATAGTATTATACCTTTAGAAGTGCTAGGATAGCTGAAACGGTTTCAGCTGCAGTTTGTTGTCACGAACGGAACGTCACCAACGCAGGCTCCATCTCTCCCAATATCCACTCGATCTTCCGGGGATGGTCTTCTACCACTTGGTGCTAGCCAACGCCTCGTAGAAGTCTTGAAGACACTCTTCAAGATGGAGTATGTATGTATGACCTTTTAGAAGAACAAGAAACAGTTTTCTTACTTCTTTTTTCTATTAGCCAAAGCTAGGAAACAAGTATATGAAAAGCTGTCTTTTCTTTTCTAACTAAATGTTCTCTCTTTTTCTCTCTTCTCTAAGCTACCAAAAGCTGGAGAAAACTGACTTAGAATACTAGGAAAAATCAGCATTCTTCCTAGTCATTCAAGGGAGAGTGGGGAGAGAGAAAGGGGGAAGTGGGAGATCATGGAGGAAACCACTCCTCCACTTTCTCTACCATTTCAACCTCCTTTCAAAGAGATAAAGGGCTAGAAAATATATCCAATTGTCCAGCCATAAGGTCGGTCCAAATGGGTTGGTCGGCCCAACCCGATTAAGGGCCCAATCCAATCCCGGCCCGAAGCCTGGCCCGGCCCAATCGAATTGGCGCACCTTAGATTAAATGTTGGATTAGAATCATTAGTCTTAATCCTTTTTGTATTTATATTTAAAATTGGCATATCAAGGTCTAAAATATATAGACCATTAATCAAAGAGGCGCTTGCATAAAAAATATTATCCAAAAATAACGACAATCGTTGGTTTTTGATTGAAATCTCAAAACCTTTCTTGTCCAAACAAGAAATTGAAATAATATTCTTAGTTAAACTTGGTACATAGAAACAGTTTTCTAAACCCAAAACAAGCCCTGAAGGCAAAGTAAAAGTACAAGTCCCTACAGCTAGGGCTGCAACACGTGCTTCGTTGCCAACTCGTAGTTCCACTTCACCCTTTGCCAACTCTCTACTCCTTTGCAGTCCCTGCACATTAGTACAAATGTGAGAACCACATCCGGTATCAAGTACCCAAGAAGTAGTTGTATTTAAATTGATATCAATCACATTAATATCAACAACATAAATACCTGAGCCCAAAGCAACATTTGCTTTCTCCTTTTCCAACCTTTTTCCCCGCAATATAGCTTTTGCAGTTCCTTTTCCAGTGACCCTTTTCATCACAGTGATGACAGATAGAGTCCTTGGCTACACCACCCTTAATTTTCAGTGCATTGTTGAAAGTGGTTTGTTTGCCCTTGGGCTTACCTTTCTGTTTGCCTTTGGATTTCACAAAACCTTTGCTTTTGCCCTTTTGCACCATCAGTATGGTGTTGGGCTTGGACTTGCCTATTTCCTTCTCGGCCGTCCTCAGCATGTTCAACAACTCAAGCAATGGCTTGTCAATTTCATTCATGTGATAATTCGTAATGAACCGACCGAATGACTCGTGCAACGATTGCAAGATCAAATCGAGCCGACAACTTTTGCCCCCAAAGGAAATCCCAGCTTTTTCAAGGTTCTAACATAACCTATCATCTTAAGAACGTGAGTTCCTACCGGCATTCCTTCGGACATTTTTGCACTCGAAAGAGAGATGTCGATACGTCGAATCTCTCCCCGGCGTGCTTGTCCCCGATATAGTTGCTTCGGGTGAGCCAGCATCTCATAAGCCCCCATGTCCTCATGTTGCTTCTGAAGCTCAGAGTTCATGGTGACAAGCATGAGGCTAGACACATCTAAAGCATCACTACAATGCTTCTGATAAGCACTTCTATCAGCGGCCGAAGCACGAGCCTCTGGTGTAGCAGGAATAGGCTGTTCTAGAACATACAGCTTTCTTTCATGCTTGAGAACGATTCTCAAGTTCTTGAACCAGTCGAGGAAGTTAACTCCCTCTAATTTGTCCTTCTCAAGGACAGAACGCAGTGATAGTGTTTGGTTTGAATTTGCCATTTTCTACAACAAAATATATATGCAAAGTAAGTACCGATAAAAAAATCATTATTAGGTCTTTTATGTTTTTAATGATTTCTCCCACTATTTTCTTCGAGTGAATAACCCTCATTATCAACTCGTAAAGTTCGTTAACTTTGTAGCGGGCCAAGATCCATATTTCACCTCGTTCTGAGTCAGCTTTGGCTGATCGCCCAAAACTTAGTTATTTAGGTAGGCAACGTTTGCCAATTACATCAAATTATGTAATTCTTGGTTAGTTGAGTGAATAACATTTATTCAAGCGTATCATTATACACTTTTCTCAACTCTTTTGCCTCTAGATCCTCAATCTATTTATTGAGATAATCCATTTAACTAGGACCCTAAGTTTTTGCCAGCGGATATCACAATTATCCTTCGCGCCTCACCCGGATAGACACGTATGTACAGCTTTGGCATGTCCCATACTAATGTCGATCTAGGCCTTGACGAGGGCCAAACTTAGGAAGGCACTAGTTAATATTTAATTGAGGGGTTTTGTTTTTAACAATCTCACCAGAAAAGCATAAATAAAACAGTTTATGCTTATATACATATGCATCCAATACATAAAGTAAAAATGCAATAGTAATCGCCATATCCTATTCAGTTTTTCCAAGCCAATGGAAAAACTGTGAAGTCAATCTAAGGGTGTGAAAAGAAAACATTCTATTCTACACCGTCTTGACCTTCAAGTGGTTGTCTCCAAATCATCATCACAGCTGTACCTTCTCCTAATCTAGAATTACATAATTCTAAGGAAACCTCGAGTTACATTCGAGGGGATTTGATGAGAAGAGAATTACAACTTTTGATAATAAATAGATAGGCACGATACGCAGATCGTATTTTAAAATTAAACCAACAGGGTAAAGGCGATTACTATGCATCATGCTCAACTAACATAACAATTTATGAAAAATGAGCAACCAGTAAACAGAACATTTCATATTCTGTTTAGTTCGGTTGACCGGCCATCCCGCTCGGTCGACCGTGTAATTAGTCGGCTGAACCGACATATCTCACAATCAACCGAACAAAGTACTGAGAGTACTCGGTTGATCGACCAGACATTTCGGTCGACCGAACAGATACTGCGGTTGACCGAACAGATATTGCGGTCGACCGAACAAAGTACTGAGAGTACTCGGTTGACCAAAACAGGCACTGCGGTCGACCGAATACCAATCCAAACAGAGATACTGAGAGTAAAACTTGACTCTCATACATACAAAATGATGCAAAAAAACATGTCATACATGATATACAACATTTCTAGCAATCCTAAGGCATGCAAAATATAGATTCATAATCCATATTAAATACTATAGCACATTAAGTCTATAGGGTACTCGTGAGTGGCTCTGATACCACTATTAGAGGAATAACCGGGTCAAAACAGTTTGTGCAGCGGAAATAAAGTGACCCGCCTCTAATAGGATCTATCACGAGTAAGAACCTAAGACTATGGGATAGTATTATACCTTTAGAAGTGCTAGGATAGCTGAAACGGTTTTAGCTGCAGTTTGTTGTCACGAACGGAACGCCACCAACGCAGGCTCCGTCTCTCCCAATATCCACTCGATCTTCCGGGGATGGTCTTCTACCGCTTGGTGCTAGCCAACACCTCGTAGAAGTCTTGAAGACACTCTTCAAGATGGAATATGTATGTATGACCTTTTAGAAGAACAAGAAACAGTTTTCTTACTTCTTTTTTCTATTAGCCAAAGCTAGAAAACAAGTATATGAAAAGCTGTCTTTTCTTTTCTTACTAAATGTTCTCTCTTCTCTAAGCTTCCAAAAGCTAGAGAAAACCGACTTAGAATACTAGGAAAAATCAGCATTCTTCCTAGTCATTCAAGGGAGAGTGGGGAGAGAGAAAGGGGGAAGTGGGAGATCATGGAGGAAACCACTCCTCCACTTTCTCTACCATTTCAACCTCCTTTCAAAGAGATAAAGGGCTGGAAAATATATCCAATTGTCCAGCCATAAGGTCGGTCCAAATGGGTTGGTCGGCCCAATCATATTGGTCGGCCCAACCCGATTAAGGGCCCAATTCAATCCCGGCCCGAAGCCCGGCCCGGCCCAATCGAATTGGCGCACCTTAGATTAAATGTACTCCAACACTTTAAGCTTGTGCCATGGAGAATTTCAAAATGTAGTTTCTTCTTGTTGTAGAATGATCTTTGATGTCCACAAGAAGCTACCTTTTAATGCATGTGCGAGTGTATAATAACCTATCATGAAAACACAAGCTCACACAAACATCAAAACTTCTCAATGTCTTGTTATCATCAAAACAAGATTGATCACATTAGCCCTTAGGGCTTACACAAATTCCCCCCTAACATTCTCTCTCTAAACATCCGGCCAACTCCACCCATTTCCGATAAATTCCAACAAAGAAAAAATACATTTTATAGATCTTTTTGTAATTGTTTGTATGTCCAACGATCGCAGTTCAGCGTACATGGATGATATTGATTTTGAGGTATAATTTCAAATATGTGCTTTTTTGTTAATTGTTTTTATCATTGGTCTGAATATGAAGAAGTTGGACGAAAACTAACTGGAAAAAGTTGTCTACGTATCCACAATATGCGGTGGAGGGGAAGACCGCATGTCCTGGGCACGCGAGGAATGGTGTTTCATGTGTGTCTGTCCGTTTCTTCGATTTTTTTATTTTTTTTCATTAGCTATATTAAGTGATATTATATAGTTTGGTCATGTTCATGCACGTCAGTTTAGTGCTAATCAGCTAAGGTCGATGGAGCAGTTGACTAGGTGTAATGTGGGGGCTAACAACATTTTCAACACACTTAGGAAGGAGCTTCCAAATTGTTGTGCAATAAAAAAATCAGTTTACAATGTTAGGCACACAAAAAGAAATTCTTCTATGTAGGGTAGAACTGAAATGCAGAATTTGATGCATAGGATTACAGTCGCAGGCTACGTTCATGAGCATCAGAGGTATGTTGGGAGTGGAAGTGAGGGCCAGGGCGAGGGCGAGGGTGAGCATGAAGACCATCAGCACGTTAGTGACTTGGTATTCGCTAATCTGGACTCTACGACACTTGCTCATGTCTTCCCTTACGTGATCCTGATGGACAGTACTTACAAGAACAATCTGTATGTTTTGAAAAACTGCAAAAAATTTTAAAATTTCATATAATAGTTTTGTTTGATAATGCTCGATGTTAATGGCTACTTTTAACCCAAAAAAAATTGAAAAATGTATATTAAATTACCCCATTCGATCTAACATTATTTCGGTTTTTGTCTCGATAGTACTTTTGTTGTTTTACCAGCATAAAGAATCCTCATACTACTTCAACCTAAAAAGTGTTTTCCGTCAATTTGTGATGAAATCCATCAATTTTAATCATGTGAGAGGCACATGCTCAATTAAATAAGGGTAAAGTAGTCTAACAACTTATTTTCTTAATTAAATTGGGTACTAGTTATTTATTTAGTTAGAGAAGCCTAAAAGAAATTAATTATTATTGGATGGATAGAGTATTTAATTATTTAGTTAAAAGGAGCCCAGAGTTCATAATTAAAGAGAGGTCCAAACCAAATCATAAGCCATGATTTGACCTAGGAGAAATCATTTTAAAATATGGAGTAGGGTTTGGTCAAATCCCCAATCTATAGAAAGGTTTTCGACCATTCCCATCCCTCTCGGAATCATCTATCTCTTTCTCTTTCGAAGCAAGTTTTGCTCCTTCTAAAGTTGGTGATCTTAGATTCCCTCACCAGATTGCTTTACGTGGACTGAAGAATATTTTGGAAGGACGAGTGGTTGATTCGTTAAATTCAGCACATCTATCTCCGTCTAAGTCGCAAAAATAAGGTATGTTGTACCTTTGTAATGTTTAAACGGTCGGATATTTGCTTTGCAGCTATTACTTCTGCAGGATTGTTCCCTACGCTTTCCTTAGTCCTTAGCCCCAAATATTGTTGACTTTCTTTCAAATGGATTTGGACATAATTTGAGAGGGATTTATTTAATGTAGCCCAATAGAAGTAGCCCGCTTAACTTCTTTAACTAATTAAATTTAAAAATTAGGATCAAAATATATTTTTATTCACTCCCAATTAAATAAAAATTAATAAAATTTTTCTTCAAAATTTACTTGTTTATAACATTCACCTATGATATCGTGAAAAAATCATATTCATTATTCGCTGAAAAGTTTATTCTCCGTTTTCAACCCGAAAGCCATTACCACCCATTCGAAAAGGCCAATAGATCCTGGGCAGCGAAAAGTCGTTTTATGTACATCCTCTTCAGCTATAAAAATTTGGTTGTATCTGAAGTACCCGTCCATAAAACATAAGAATGTGTAACCGGTCGTGGAGTCTAAGAACACATAGGCCATCGACATGGCATACTCGGCCTTTGGCTGGCCAAGTTCTGATTTCTATAATCGATAAAAATACACATTTGTCCATTTTTCTTAATAACTGGAACAATGTTAGCTATCCACTCAGTATACCTGGTCATTCAGAAGAAACCACTGTTTACAGGGACGAAGACAGGAATTTGGTGTTGGTTGGGCGAAACTGCAACAGTATGTCGAACTACATATAAAAACGGCAAAAAAATAAATAAAAAAATTTTGAGGGGGCAAAACTGATAATAAATTTCGAACTACATATAAACTTTCTATACGTAGTGGTAATTTTAAAAATCTCGGGGGCAGTCTTCATCCCTGACTGTTTAGCAGCCTTTCTATTTCTGCTTTAATCCTTGGGACAAGCTCTCGATTAAAACGCCTTGATGCTTGTTGTGTGGATTAAAATCCTCTTTAATATGGAATCGATGTTGCAAGATTCTTCTATAGATACCTGACATTTCGTCGTAATTCCAAGTGAAACAATTCCAATACTCTTTGATCAAATCCACCATTTGGCATTTTTGTTCTTCAGCTCATAAGGCGCTTTGTTTGGTGTTGCGGACTTCTTTTATTCCACCCTAAATTAATGTAAATGAGCGGATACTGGGGAACAAATCCAAGGCATGTCTTAGCATATCCTCGTCCGCAATCTCGTTTTTGTCGATCTCCAGTCGTGTTGTGGTCAAGATAGCTACCCTTTGAAAAATATCCAATACAGTGATCTCAACGAGATTCTTCCTTATTGGCTAGCTTAGCTGGACGGAAAACCTGTTGGAGAATTTGGTATTTCTCAAAGAATTAATTGTAATTAAAGTGTCGTGAGGACACTTTTGAGCCAATATATTTATATGTTACACCGCTCGGTTTTGAATGTTAATGAGATTATCACGAAGTGGGTTGCGCAAGCTTCGTCATGATATACAACATGTGAGAAAAGCAATTTTTGGTGTGAATGATAAATTGGTCTAAAGTGGGGTGGTTGAAATGTGGAAAATGGATTTTTAAACCCACTTCCCACATAGGAAACTCAAAAAATTGAAATTCACTTTATAAGTTAAAGTGTCTCACATGGGTTTAAATTGTCTTACTATTAATTTGCCCCATGTGAGAACCTCGTGCACGCAGGGGGTGCAAATGAATGGCTCGTGTGCATGCGCAACCTGCGTACACGAATGCCGGACCAAAAACTCGCGGGCTTGATCAGCCACGTCAACATTTCAGAATAGCAGAAATAACACTTTTCTTATCATTTTCATTTAAGAAAATTTCCCATTTACAAAGTCTCAGAATGAATCATTGCCAATTTGGCAGATCGTTGATACAAGTAATATCCAAATACCAAATCCGACTTCTATCGACCCCCCCAAAAGGAGAATAAACTCTTGGGAAGGTCAAAGAAAGGGCTTCTTCTTCCGACATGAGGAATTCTTCCAAAAATCCCGAACCTAATCTTTTCAAAAAAGACCGTACAGTACTTTTATGTTTCCGAGCTAAAGTTTTAGCGCCACGTTTGAATTTTGGTATGAGAATTTTTTGTTGAATGAATACTATTTACTACAGCTGACTATAACAGTCAGGAGTAATAGCTAGCATGTTAAGGTAGTAGACTTTTACTACAAAGGGTTTATGGCTGTATTTATCCTCAGCTGTTACAGCTTGGGATTTTCTGAGCCTATAAAAGGCAACTATGTCTGCCAGTGTAATTCACCTCGGAAATTCCCCTCTCCCTCTTGCATTCTGCTTTTCATTTTTTCCTGCACTTCATACTATCTGAGAGTTCTGTTGTTAGCTAAATGATTCGAAGGTTCTATTCTTTTTTACTTCAAAGAGACAGAAAAGTTTGGGCGTTTTACCTTGGGAGTTCAGTGTTCAAGGGTGGTTGAAGCTGATAAAGGCAGGACATAATGAACTTAAGGGGAAGCGGAGTACTACTATCTCGTCCAGGATTTTAATCCAAACCGGTTAAGGTTTTAGTTTTGGTTTTACTGTTTTATTATTTTCTGTAAAATATAAAGCAGTAATATTTTTCTTAGAATGTCTTCACTCTTGTAGTACGTACTAGTGGTCATTGCCAATTTCTTAGAAAAGCATGTGTTTCTTTGTCTACCACCGAGGCCGAATATATTGCCATGGGTAGTTGTTGTGCACAAGTGCTATGAATGAAACACAATTTACTTGATTTTGGTCTTGTTTTCAACAATGTGCCTATCTTATGTGACAACACTAGTGCCATTAATTTGACTAAGACTACCATTCAACACTCTAAGACAAAGCACATAGAAATTAAGCACCATTTCATAAGAGGTGTGTATTGATTTTGGGAGTACCGATGATCAACTTGCTGATATTTTTACTAAACCATTATGTTCTGAAAGATTGATTACCTAAGGCGTTGCCTAGAAATCACACAATTGCAAAGTTGATGTGTTTGTTGAGAATGCATAGGATATATGGCATTTCGGTCGACCAGATATAGGGGTCGGTCGACCGGCGGAATGGTAAAATTTTCTCAAGACAAAAATTAAGGTAGCTCGGTCATGCAGAAGGCCACCGCAGTCGACCAAAATCGAGACAGAAACTTTCCATTATTTACTTTAGACGATGTCTGGACGACCTCTGAAGAGATCCGGTCAACCGGACCATCGGGTTTTCAGAATTAAAGGGTTTTCAACAGTGCAAAAAATCAAAATCCTCAATTCCCACTCTCACAAACCCTTAGACATTTTCTCTCAAAAATCAAAGCCCACGCTCTTCTATAACAAAATTCCTTATACAAATCCTTTATTCGCATCATCATGAAGACAAATCAACCACCATCCAAAGAACCAAAATCACAAAATACCCAACCCAAGAAAAATCCTAATAAGACAAAAGTGAAGGGATTCATGGGCGAAAACTCGTTCCAAACACCCATGAGTCCTCCCCTGAAGGATCCGCTCATACAATAGGAATCGAAAAATTACAAGAAAGGGACTTACGTTGCTTGGCTCAAGAATCTAATTCTTGAATGAAAGATTTTGTCTTTAGGCTCTCAGCAACGATCACCTTGAGTCTTCCCTTGCGGATTACTCCCTACCGGTATCCACGCGACGAAACGGGCAGCGATTGCTAGCTCTTCGTTTTTTCTGAGTTTCGGGAATTAGAGAGAAAGGGAGGCAGAAAACAGTTTTCTGGATTTCTTGTTATTTCGGCTGAAAGTTGTCTAACCCTAGGGTTTCGGCCAAGAGAGGTTTATATAGGGAATAAGAGGTTGTTTTCAGAACAACTCCCACGTCCGCTCCACCTCTTCTGGCAATAGGAGTCTTTAACTCCCACGTCCCCTAGAATTCTGCTGTTAGTGGGAGTCTTTATCGGATAAAAACTCCCACATAATCCTAGCTATACCGAAAATGACCCTTATCTCTAATTCGAATAATAACGTCTTATTATCCTCAGAAGAATAAATGTCCTATACAATGAACCTAGACACATTCTAGATTCATTGAATCTGCACATGAAGCTCGTTAGCTCGTCTATGCGTGTGACCCTGTAGGTTCATATCACAATGGCAATGAAAACACACTTAGTAGTAGTGTGTGTTCATAAATCATAGCTGGTCCCCTAGCAGGGGACATTGTGACTACCCAAAGTAAATGAATTTACGGTGGAACCTAATATCAATCCACTATTTGATCCCTTTGTCTCGCGATATCCTAATTAAGCATAAGGCATGGTATTCGTCACCCTTATAAGGCTTAATTATATTTATACTCGATCTCCAGGTAGACTGTTCCATCAAACAATATTTAATAACCACTTTATTAAATACGTTTGAGCACGTCCATGCATTTAAACAGTCTTTCCCTATCGAGGGGCCCATGGATATCTCTCTCTAATAAGAGAGGGACAAATTCCTTACAATGCCTCTCACATTCAAGCCATGATAGGACACTACATCCGATCATCAGTCATATTGATTACTCGATTAAAAGCAACGCATCTGATCGAGTCAAAACGTGGCTCCATTCATGCTAGAATCAATGGAGACATAAGGTCTAAGGATTCTAAAAAAGTATTGAGGAAGTAATACTTATGACTAAGGACCATGAAGTATTACTTCTCTAACGGATCACGTCCGATACGATATATCTCAATATATTGCATCTATGATATGAATTGTACTCATTACACATGATTAGTAAAACATAATCATCAATCAAACATCATACTAGTTTTATTTCATTGTAAAGTAGATTAAATAAAACTAGGCACAACTAGAACAGTAATTACATAAGCAAATGAGTTTTACTATCAAATCACGCATTTGATGTTCATAAGCAAAATTAACTATTCAGATGAAATGCTCAAAAAGATATAAAACGTACAACATATGCTAATGGTCCTAGGGCACTAGTAACAAAAAGTCCCCTCAAATAAACTTCTTGAAAAAGGGAATTACTATCCAAGAATCAAATGAGCCTGGCTCGGAGGGGAGGCAAATGCAAGAAGCAAAAGGAAAAAAACTCCAATGAAGAAATGGAGTCGGATGAAGATAGATTTCCTCCACCCTCACCGAGATTTCAAGGAGATCAACAACCTATGTGGCTACAAAGGTAACTCCTTGATTCTACACTCCTTTAGCTAAGAAAACATATAAAGCCCATGTAAAAGAGAAAAGAGGAATTATACTGTGCTGTATTAGGGATGCAAAATCGTTTGATAAGTGATTAGATTAAAGTTTTGAGTATTTTGGAGATATGGGGTGGATGAACTTGTTTGCCAATGACAATGACATTTATCCTTTGGCCATTTATGAGTTTGGAGCAAACTTGAGAGAAGAGGGAAAAAAAAGATGATGGTAAGTATTGGTGGACTTCTTGAATAGGAAGGTGGGAATTATGGTTTTTGGAAGCCATGTTTTGTGAGAGTATTGGGATAGAACATGAGAAAGGGGGCCACAAGATTTTTTGATATAACCGGAGGTATTCCAAATGAAAAAATCTTGGACTTGAGGCAATTTAGAACAAATTTCAACGCAAATGGGTAATTTAGCAAAGCTTATGAGAGATAAACAAATAAGCTAGATGAGTATGGTGGGATATTTCATCATATGGTTGCCAATATTGCCTACCGTTAAAAGGCCATAAGAACTTCGTCGCAAGAAAACAAATAAGCTCGATGAATTGGCTTGTTGAGAGCACTAAGGAAAATTTTGGTTATTTGGATTTAAGACATTTTAGTGAAGCCATAAAAGCCGAGAAAAACTTCATACCTTATGAGATCATGCTTACATAACTCTTCAAGAAATTCAAGCTTAAACTCTCAAACCCGGTTCCTAGATTGGACAAATACAACAAATGTGATGAGGGAAACTTGTAGGATTCATAGGCAGAAACTCGTTCTAAACACCCATGAATCGTCCCCGATAGGATCCATTCATAGTATGGGAATCGAATAAGAAACAAAAAAGACTTACAAATTTTCGGGTTTGAGTTATGAGTTCGGGCAAAGATGCTGCGCTATAACCACCTCAAGTCGTCCCTTGCGGAATTACTCATCTACCAGTATCCACGCGACAAAACGATCAGCGAGTGCTAGCTCTATATTTTTCTGGGTTATGAAAACCTAGAGAGGAGGGATGGCAGAATTTATGTTTTCGCGGTTCTTGGTTTTGCGGCCAGAAAAGTCATATGTAGTGATGAGGGACCATCCAAGGGGCTGCCCTACTCAAGGGATCCCTTAGTCAACCTTCAAGGACCTATGACTAGAGTAAGGACAAAGAGGACTCTAGAAAGAATTTCAACATTGATCAGAGATGTAAAGACTAAAGAGGAAGCTAAGTTACAACTAGAAGATGATATTCAAGTTAATCTCTTAACTTTACAAAGTTTACAATTCGGCCCAATCAAGCAAAGTGACTAAGAAGGGCATTTTAGGAAACTTGTAAATTAAAGTCTATTCTAGACTTTAATTAGTTTTCAGCTTTATGTATTTCTTTAGTTTGTGTGATAGACGCATTATCTAGATAAGGCTATAATGAAGGACATGTTGTCCATGTGTTTAGTTAGTGAATCAATTAGAGTAGTTTACAATTTTTAGGATAGAAGAATTCTAACTTAATTAGGATTTTTCCTTTAAGGTTCATTGAGCCGAAATCCTTACTCTATTTAAGAGGGATTTCGGCCACCATTGTAATTACGTTAGCTATATTCTATTTGGTAATGTTATTCCTTAGATACTTGTGAATTGAATTTCTTATAGAACTTCATTCATTCTTTGAGTTACTGTATCAACAAGATAGTTTCGCTTGTTGTGGTGTTTCAGCCTCCATTGATACTTAGCCTTCTTAGAGTTGCGTTGAGTATATTCCCCTTGGAAACTAGTTCAAGATAGAGAAAGATCCCAGCCTTAACCTTTTGTGTCAATTCTTGACCTTAAAAATCAAGGTTCCTCATCATGTAAGGTTTCGCCCAAAAGATGATTATATAGGGAAGGAGAGTTTGTCCCGAAAACTAACTCCCACGTAATCTCAACCTCTTTCGGTGGTAGGATTTTTTATTTCATAATAATTCCCACGTAGTCCCATAAAAAACAAAAAAAAAAATCGAAATTCTCATCCTTTATCTCTAATTCGAATAATAGCGTTTTATTATTCTAAAAAAAATCAATGTTAGATACAATGAACCTAGACACATTCTAGATTCATTGAATATGGACATAAAGCTCGTTAACTCGTCTATGTGTGTGACCATGTAGGCTCATATCACAATGGTAATGAAAACACTTAGTAGTATGTATTCATAAGTCACAAGCGGGCCCTAGCAGGGCGTTGTGACTGCCCAGAGTGAATGAATGATCGGTGGAACGATTACCTAATCTCAATCCACTATTTAATCCCTTTTTCTCGCGATATCCCAATTAAGCATAAGGCATGGTAGTTGTCACCCTTATAAAGCTTAATTATGTTTCTACTCGATCTCCAAGTAGACTTTTCCAACAAATAATATTTAATAACCACTTTATTAAATACATTTGAGCACGACCATGCATTAAAACAGTCTTCCCTTTCGAGGGGCCCATGGATATCTCGCCCCAATAAGAGACGAACAAATCCCTTACAATGCCCTTCACATTCAAGCCATGATAGGATACTACATCCGATCATTAGTCGTATTAATTACTCGATTAAAAGTAACGTTCGACTGAGTAAAACGCAGCTCCATTAATGCTGGAAACAATCAACACATAAGGTCTAAAGATCCCAAATAGTATTGAGGAAGTAATACTTATGACTAAAAGAACCATGAAGTATTACTTCTCTTTCGAATCACGTCCGATACAATATATCCCAATATGTATCTATGATATGATTTGTATCCATTACACATGATCTGTAAAACATGATCATCAATAAAACATCATACTAGTTTTATTTCTTGTATATAACATAACATAAAACTAGGGACAATCAAAATATCAATTATATAAGGTAATGAGTTTTACTATCAAATCACATATTTGATGTCAAAAGAAAAATTAACTATTCAAAT
Organism: Vinca minor; assembly: GCA_026122235.1. Lineage (NCBI taxonomy): Eukaryota > Viridiplantae > Streptophyta > Magnoliopsida > Gentianales > Apocynaceae > Vinca > Vinca minor. The sequence continues at coordinate 1,088,201 of JAOCZM010000253.1, forward strand.
ATCATGCTAAAAATATAAAAACGTACAACATATGCTCGTGGTCCTAGGGCACTACTAACAAAACTTCAATAGAATGCACTTCATTCTTGTGAATGGAAAATGGAAATTCAAGTGCTCTAAGGAAAAACTACTTGGAGCGGCAGTTGTAATGGGAGCTAGCGAAAAGGCTAGTACAACAATTAAGAGAATCATATGGGAAAGAAAGGTTCAAAGCAGAGTGCAGCTGAAGAAGAGGAAGAAAGACAAGGGCAATAGAATGTCCAATGGTGTAGAAGAAGATGTTGAGGAAGAATAAGTGCCTCTTATAAGAAAAAGAGGAGTTGAAAGGCCCAAAGTAACTTCACCAAACCAAAATGAGATTATATTTCAAATCCTCTCTAAATTGGGAAGTTGGAAGATATGATGCTATTGAAAACAAGGTTGATGTGGTCATCAAATATACCAAAACAAAAAACTCTAAGAATTGATGTGGTGGATGAAGAAGTTGAAGAAGAGAAAGAGTAAGAAAATACTAGTAAAACTAGCAAAAAAGATAGTGGGAATGTAAATGAAAAATGAGCAATACAAGGGTGAAGAAGAAAAAGAAGAAGAGCAAGGACTTCATGCTACATTGACCGAAGAAGAAATTGCACAAGTCATTGAAAACTTGCAATGAAGATGCTTCCATATACCAATAAGCCTCTCTTTTAACCTTCTATCTTTCTTATTTTTACTTTACTTTCTATTTCATTGTACCCCTTGTTTAGAAAGTATATGCCTTATATGTTTCATATCCTATGTACCATTTTCTACTTGTGATGTATAAACTTGCCATGCTTTATAATATGATGATTTTTGGGTGCATATTTTAGAGAGCTCAATGATGATATCTTTGTGATAAGAGCTCATCCTTTAAAGCCCCCTCCCAACTCTTTTTTATATATGACAAAGGGGGAGAAAACATGCTATGTAATGTGCTTATACTTAGGTTTATATATTAAATCAAAGCATGAGGTTAATGTTTGGATCTTCAAGTTTTTAAGCATGTGCTTTAGTTGATTGATCTTATTTATGCTTAACTTGGAGTATCTACTGCATATGTGGCTTCGATATATGTTGTAGACTGTGTTGGTGGCATTTGGAAATGCCTTGAAACTGATTTTGCACGTTGTTCTGAATTTTACCAAAAGTTTGGTCGACCGAACTGGTTAACTGCGGTAGACCGAAGAGCTCGGTTGACCTAATGAAGTATTGTGGTCGACCGGTATCCTCAAAATCAGCAGGAACTATAAACTCTTTCCTCTACATCTTTTTCAGTTTTGTTATCTTTTAAAATGGGCACAGCCTCAGAGGGAGAATTCATTAATTGATATACATATATCCCTAATGGGCACAATCTCAGAAGATTTACACTTGTAAAAAATCCATCACTTCAAGGTCATATTTGGTTTTTCCCTCTTCCCCTCTCATTGGTGAGATCAATTATTTCTGAGCTAGGAAGTAACTCTTTGTGAGTTTCATTTATTTGTGAGATTTGTAGAACTCTTTGTGAGTTAGGCTCTTTGTGAGCTAGTTTAGTGGTTCAAGTAAAACTCTTTATGAACTGTCCACTTTTGTATAAGGTTGATCCCACCTTACATTTTTTGTGAAGGGAACTTCTTAGTGAAGTGTTGAAATCCTTGGGTGTGTCTCAACGTAGTGGACGTAGGTTCTTTGTGAATCGAACCACTCTAAATCGCTTCTCTTTTATTCTTCTTTTTACAAGCTTTAAGTATTGTTATTATTTACTCTTCTTTTATTTATTTTGAAGAAACTTTTAAAAAGATTACAAAAATTCTATTCACCCCCTAGTGTTTTCAGAATTCTGCTCATTACGGCAAGGACTTTGTCAAGACGACATGTTTTCCATGTCATGATCGTTATGCAAAATGTATGCATACTCAACATGTTTCGGTCGAGTGGTGGTTAAACATTTTTAGCCTTTTTAGAAGTTGTCCGGATGTTGCTTTGTCCTAAAGACTCTCTTGGCCTTATCCAACTCCTTTATATAAAGATCATGGTAGTTGGGGAAATTATAAGTCCTAGGACAAGTGTTGTTAAGGCGTGCGCCAGAGGCGCAATGCTCAAATGCCTTATTGAGTTCGCCTTAATACTTTGGGTGCACCGAAAATTTAGGAGGCGAGGGCATTTTAGAAAATGCGGAGGGCAAGAGACACAATCAAGGCGCACATTTCTCACATACTTTAATAATTCAAAATTAGGGTTTAAAAAAATAAAAGGAAAAATGAGCTTAATAGAGATTGATGAAGGGTTCTAGGGTTGAATTTGTGTTGGTACTCATGTGGCCTTTTGAGACTGAAAGAGAATATGAGAAGAATTTTGAGTTTGGGAGAGAGAGGATGTGAGAAAAGTGAAGAAGTAACCGTTGAAATTCCCTTTAAACTGTGAAATTGCGACACTTTGTCGACCGAACATCATCTGAATGTGGCTGCTGTTTTTATGCGAACAACTGAGGCTTTATTGTTGTCGACCGTGGCCAAAGATTCCTTGAAAGTTTTACCATTAATCTGGTCGACCGAGAATCCCTTATTTTCCTGCAAAACTTAAAAAAACACGTCAAAATTGGAATCTCATTATTCATAGACAACACCTTAGGTAATAAAATCTTTCTGAGAAAAGAGGCTTGGTAAATATATCAGCAAGTTGATCATTTGTGCTAATAAAATCAATGCACACATCACCTTTAGCAACATGATCATTAATAAAGTGGTGCTTAATTTCTATGTATTTAGTCCTAGAGTGTTGTACTAGGTTTTTGGTCAAGTTTATAGCACTAGTGTTATCACATAAAATAGGCACATTATTTTAAAATAAGACCATAATCAAGAAATGTATACTTCATCCAAAGAATTTGAGCACAACAACTATCGGCGGTGATATATCCGGCCTCATCGGTGGAAAGAGACACACGAGCTTGTTTCTTGCAATTCCAAGATATAAGGGCATGACCTGAGAATTGACAGTGGCCACTAGCACTCTTTTGCTCAACTTTGCATATGGCATAGTCAGCATGGGTATATCCGATAAGGTCACAATTCTCGGTTATAGGATGCCATAAGCCAAAATCATAAGTGCCAATGAGATATCTAAGAATGCCTTTAACGGTAACTAAAATACGATTCTTTAGAACAAGATTTAAATATAACACATAAGCAAACGAAAAATATAATATCGGGTCTACTAGCGGTTAAATAAAGTAAGTTGCCAATCATACCTCTATACTTGGACTCATCAACCTTCTTACCCTTTTCATCTTTATAAAACTTGATAGTAGAGCTCATGGGAGTTTTTCTTTCTTTAGCATCATTCATCCCAAATATCTTGAGTAGTTCTTTTGTATACTTTGCTTGATTTATAAAGATGGCATATTTGGTTTGTTTCATTTGTAGCCCAAAGAAGAAGTTGAGTTCACACATCATGCTTATCTCAAATTCATCTTGCATAAGCTTAGCAAATTCTTCACACAAAGATTCATTAGTAGCACCAAATATAATATCATTTGCATAGATTTGAACTAGCAAGATGCCGTTGAATTTTTTTTTATATATAAAAAGTATGGTGTTTACTTTTCCTCCTAAAAACCTGTTGAAATAAGAAAGCCTCTTAATCTTTCATACCAAGCACGATGAGCTTGTTTTAAACTATAAGGAGCTTTTGAAAGTTTGGAAACATGGTTTGGAAACATGATTTGGAAACTTTTCACAAATAAAACTAGGAGTTTGTTCTACATAACTTCATCCTCAATGTAGCCATGTAGAAAAGCACTTTTTACATCCATTTGAAATAGTTTAAATCCTTTGAAACAAGCAAAAGCTAGCAACATTCTTATTGATTCAAGTCTGGCAACTGATGCAACAGATTCTTCAAAATAAATTCCCTCATCTTGATTGAATCCTTGGGCAACAAGTCTAGCCTTGTTTATAATGATTTCACTAAGTTCATCTAGCTTGTTTCGCAAAATCCTTTTAGTGCCAGTAACAAGGTGATTAGGGGGTCTAGGGGGACTAAACACCACACTTGATTTCATTCAAATTGATTCAACTCTTATTGCATAACTATAATCCAAAAATAATATGCTAAAGCCTTAATAATGTTAGTAGGTTAAATTTAAGAGAGTAAGGAAAAATTATCAATAAAGAAGAGAAAACTCGTAGGACTTGTTGCGAAAACTACGATAAAACGAACTGCAAATGATCTCATTTTTGTTGCGAAAGTTAGAAGACGCGTAGGACTTGATTTTGAACAGTGGAGATCGATTACAACGGTGAACTTAAAGTAATTGCAGACGGAAGTTGAGATTGAGAATCTGGAAAAAAAAGTCGTGTTTGGTGATTTTGAAGAATTTGATTAAGCTTTTCAGGTAAGGTTCTTACACTCTTATTTTTCTGTCCAAAAAGAGCATAAACTGATGTTTTGGTTAAAGTTATGAATTTGTGATGAATTTATTTTCTTGCATTGGAAATTGGATAAAGTGTTGAATATTGTTTGCATTGAATTGTATGTTTAATGTTGGGATAATCTGTGTTTGTTCTTAGTTATGTGGTTGATCGTCTTCCCTTTGAGTCTACGTGTATTTCCAATTTGAGCTCTTGTCCGTTGATGATTCTATAGCCGGATATCTCCCCAAATTATATAAGTTATGCGTGCCCGAGAGCACGATATTCTGTCAATCTGACACGGACCCTAGCGAGGGTAACAAGTTATAGTTGTTAACAGTTTTTGTGGAGCTCACAAGGGTGAACGATGACATAACGAGGTGTATCCTTAAATTTCAGGACCTATCGTTCGGGGGGTATATACCTAGATCCATGTAATGTCATGCCCTTCTTAACGGGAAATAATAGTTAAGGGTTGTTAATAGTGTTATAGAGTTGTGGCAAGACAATTGAACCCGGTTGTGTGAAATATGTGTTGTATCGTGTATTAGAACGGTATTCGTAATATTTTACTAAGTATGACCTTCTGTTTTGCATGAGTAGTTCATGGTGCTCGTAGCACGATTTCTGATGTATAAGTGTCAGATATGAATGAGTATAGTTTTGGCATTGATGTGTATGTTTTGGTTCATGTTTTGGTTGTTAAGATGGTAAAGAAATGAGTGTTTTTGGTTAGGATATTAGCATTTTCGTGAAATGACTTTTCCTTTATTTAAATTGCACTGAAACTAGGATGTTCTAAAATCCGGATGACATGTTCGGTCGACCGCACTAGCCATCAATCGTTCACAGCCAACTACTTGGGCTAACTCTAGATCTCGGACGACCACTTCGGTCGACCGGACAAAGCCCCAGATCGTCCAGGATTTTTGTTGGCTCTGCAGCCTGAGATTCGAACGACCTCCGGTCCACCGAAATTCGTTTTACCTCATTCAGACTACCTCGGAAGATGGGTCTGGACGATGCATCGACCAGAGCCATCACTTGGGGCAAGTTGGACTACTATTGAACTGTTTTTCCGCTCCGTTTCAAAGCTAAAAGTGTTATATGTTATTCTGTAGTGTTTTCATGATATTCAAAGTCAAGTTATGTTTAAAATGTTTTGGGAAATGAAAAAGCTTTTCGAGTCTTATTTGATGTTTCATCCCAAGGCTGTTTGAATCTTACTGGCTAGTGTAGCTCACACCTTATTTCATTTTGCATATGAGTTTTTGGATGGTTCCATTGATGAAACCTATGATGGGGAATTTGATGAGGACTTATCATAAATCTATGTAATAGCATGACTAGGCCTTATACTTGTTGGATATTTATTTATTTCCCTTTTGGTTTTTAAACCCTTTAAGAATGATGTGTTCCTTTAAGTAATGTTATGCGATAGACGAGTTTTTCTTTCAGTATTTGGGTTTGGCATCTCATTGGTAGATGTGGTACTGCCATGTCATCACCCGTTTACGGGGTGTGACACAAGTGGTATCAGAGAAGGTTGAACCTTGGGCTTTAACATCTGGTTAGAACTAAGTATGGAATGAACATAGGAAGGATATATGGTATATAACCTAACCTAAGATGTAATCATTGGGTAGAGACCCAGGAAAATGATGTATGTGTTTACTTACTACTTTATATGTATTGATGTTTGATATGCTAATGTGTGATTATCTGTTATTTGAATTACATATTTATTATATATATTGGGTACTACGTGGGTAAGATGGATCGAACAAGACAACGACGACTATGACATGCCAATAGCTGTCTTTCCCTGACAATGCATGAAGGGTTGTAGACAAAAATGCGGCACCGGGAACTTCTAGAGAGCCACATGTACCAAAAGCTGAGACTGAGATTGGGGATTAGAATGTGGCACCGATGCCACCACCACCGATTAATACAGGGGTACCGACAACCACCTTAGCTATGTTAGCTCATGTCCTTCTGAACGAATAGACACAGATAAACTAGAATGATGGGATTCTTCATGTACAAATGAATGAAGTGATTCGGGTGTGTACTACGAATGTATGAAGAATATGAGGATGGTATTCTTTGATGGGAATATGGGGCCAGATCAAGCCGAGGTATGGTTGTAAGAGATGGAGAAACATTTTGAAATCAGGCGAGTGCCCAAAGATGCTAAGACTTATATGGCCATAACATCTCTGACAGTTTAAGCCACCGAATAGTGGAAGGGTGTCGCCCTATCTATCGACAATAGGGATAGACAATCATTTGAGATCAGTTCAAAATGGTGTTCCTAGACTAGTATTTCCCGAAAATTTACTGTATGGAACGTCAAAACTAGTTTTTCAACTTGAAGCAAACAGAAGGTATGAGTGAGTCTGAGTATTCAGGGAAGTTTAATGCCCTCGCGAAGTATGCATCGGAAATCATCAAAGACCCGGGAATGAGAACTCAACAGTATGTTAGGGGTTTGTTGACCCGGATTCGAGGGAGGCTCTCGAATAACCTTCCTACAACCCATATAGACACTTACTAGAGGATCCAGGACATTGAGGAAGATTTTTTTAGGGCAGATACTGAGAGAGTGGGGAAGAGATCAGATTCTACTATGGTACGAGGACAAAGTTCACGTCCTATAGCTACAACTTCAATGGAACCTCGAAAGAGGTTCGCTCCTATACAGGGACCTATCAACACTTTCAGACCGGGAGTGAAAACGGGGGCAAACATAGTTAGTATTGCGGACCGGCAGCGACATCAACTCCATAGCAGGCTCCTTATTCAACAACTATTATAGTTTGTGCTACAAATGGGTGGAGGCATCCGAAGGAATGTCATTAGAAGACCGGAGGTTGTTTCAGGTGTTGCAAGATTGGCCATCACATTGGGTAGCGTACAACACCGATTTAGGGTAACGTTTAGTCTTCATCAAAACCATGAGTTGTGAATACCAGGCCAAGGCCTAATTCCAGAGTCTTCGCTCTTACTCAGCAAGAGGCGGGAAAATTTCCAATAGTGGTGACATGTATGCTCTTGGTTAATTCAGTACCCGCTTATGTTCTATTTGACTGTGGAGCTACTCGTTCGTTTGTGTCACGTAGATTTGCTAAAGTCTTAAGGTTTTCACCTGCATGTCCTTTGAATCTTATAGAGTTATTGTACCTAGTGGGAAGGTCTTAGAATTTAACTTGGTTCATAAGGGATGTTGGGTAAATTGAAATTTTTTTTTTTAATAGTTTTTTTTTCTATTACAATTATTTATTGGACCTCACCAGAGGAGGAGTAGTAGAAGCCCGACTGAGCGGGTGCCCCGTGAGGGGAGTAGTAGAAGCCCGTTGAGCGGGTGTCATAGAAGCCCGGGTGCCCCGTGAGGGGAGTAGTAGAAGTCCCGTTGAGCGGGTGTCGTAGAAGCCCGTTGAGCGGGTGCCCCATGAGGGGGAGTATAAGACCCACACAAGGGAACCCAAAGAAATGACAATTAAATCATTCCCCTTGTGTGAGGTGGGTATCGAACCCACAACCTCAAGGTTGTGGGCAAGCCCTTGCCCCACTGGGCTAAGGAACCTTAGATATAAAGGATGTTGGGTGGAGATAGACTCGAAGGAGTTAATAGCGGACTTGATACAGTTGAACATGGTGGATTTTTATGTGATTCTTGGGATAGATTGGTTGTCAGATCATCATGCCTTATAGGACTATAAAGAGAGGAAGATTCAGTTTGTGACTAGGAACAAGGAAGTGATAGAATTCCAAGGGTCTGAAAGGAAGAACGGTGAGCAGATTTTACCAATTATATCAACCACCAGGGCGCAAAAGTAAACGAGGAAGGGTTGCGAGGCTTTCTTAGCTTATGCAGTGGCGAAATATGATAAGAACGTCAAACTTGAGGATGTTCCGGTAGTGAGGGAATTCTTGGATGCGTTTTCCGAATATTTACCGGGCGTACCACCCGCCCGGGAGATCAATTTTGAGATTCTCTTGCAACTCAGTTCGAAGCCTATCTCTAAGGCCTCATATCGTATGACACCAACTGAGTTGAAGGAGTTGAAAACACAGTTGTAAGAACTGATAGACAAAAAGTTCATAAAGCCGAGTGTCTCTACTAGATCTACTCATTTTGAACCCCTACACATTTGCACAATTTTGAGATACACAACCGGTATCTAATACCCATGAAGTAGGAGCAGACATGTTAATTTCAATAACATAAATACCTGGAGAGACAGTCAAACTGGCTTTCTGCTTTTTCTTCTCTTCCAAGTAGAGCTTGCAGTTCCGTTTCCAATGACATAGTTCATTGCAATGGAAGCAACCCCCTTCCTTTGGTGCCTTAGCCTTGGGTTTGGGCTTGGGCTTGTTATTTCCTTTGCCCTTCTTGGCCATGGGCTTTCCCTTTCCTTTGTTCTTCTTGAAATTCCCTTTTTGAACCATTAAAACTTTATTGTCTTCTTAATATTCAGTTCAGCCTACTTGAGCATCCCGTGTATCTCATGTATGGACTTCTTCATGGAATGCATGTTGAAGTTCATGACAAATTGGTCATACTCAGGTGGGAATGAGCCCAAGATAATATATGTGACCATGTCATGACCTACGGGAGCCCTAAGTTTCTCAACTTGGTCAAGATAGCCCTTCATCTTAAGAACATGTGCACTCACAGAGGTGCTAGGGCCATCTTGCAACTGTTCAACGCCGAGGAACCTTTCTTTACGGGCTTTCTCTTGGAACATTTCTTTGAGCTGGCCCATCATCTGGAAAGCCTCAATGATGAAGAACCGAGGGGTACTGAGTAGCAAAGGGTTCGACAACTTAAGTTTTGCCAGATCTTTCTCTAATTCTCGAACTAGTTTCTAGGGAATATAATCAACGCAGCGCTAAGGAAGGCTAATTATCGATGGAGGCTGAAACACCACAACAAGAGAAACTAATCTTGTTGATACAGTAACTCAAATAATGAATGACTTCTACATAGAAGTTCAGACACGAGTAGCTAAGGAATAACCTTACCAAAATATCAATATATCTAATGTCATTAACATGTAGGCCGAACCATCTCTTAAATAGAGAGATTTCAGTTACAAACAACAAATAAAGAAGAGTCCTTGAAGAAGTAGGACTCTTGAATAACAACTTGCTATCAAGTAAACCACTAACAAGATAATGGACAATATGTCCTATTATCTAGCATCTTAGGTGCCTAAAATAACTAACATGGCTGAAAATAACTACTAATGTGAAGAGTCCTTGTAGAAGTAGGACTCTTAACCACTATGGACAACATGTCCTTTATTATAGCAACACTACTTTCTATACACGAAAATAAGCCTAAGTATAGTAAATAATATGCTGAAAATAATTAAAGTCTTGTATAGACTTTAATTGTACACAAAAAGACGAAAATGCCCTTTTTAGCCAATTTGCTTGTTTGGGCCGTTTTGAACACTCTTGAAACTTGAGGTCTTCCTTGTACTTTATATTCTTTGTGTAACTTAGCATCCTCTTTGTAATTTAATATACAAACCAATGATGTAGTTATTTGATGCATGTTCCTCGTTATTAGTCTATATATGCGCTCCTTTGACTTGGGCAGACCCGAGGTTGGTACCGTATCATCCCCTCCCCCTTGAAAAGTTTGATTCGTCGTCGAATCATCATCACGATCAGCCACATAATCTGAAAAATTGGCACAAGGAAGCAAGTTTGAAATATAGAAAGTAGAATGTTCATCGTACTTACCTTTTAAAGGGATTTTATGGCGGCTGTCCCAAAGGAATTGTATATCTTCTTTCTCCATTGCATTAAAGGTGGCAGCAAGCTTGCTAAGATCACGAACAAAACGTTTACAAAAGCTTGCAACTCAAATGAAGAACGAATTTGATTTGCACTAGTTGTGTTCGGCCATTCCTTAATTATACTAACTTTTGCCGGTTCAACTTTAATACCTTGTAAACTCATAATACAACTAAGAAGGTTAATGAGTGTAATAAACATAATTATCCATCTTAGTATACAAGGTTTGTGTATTTATAATAGGAAAAACAACCCTAAGATGTTCACTTAAATGCTCTCGGTTTTCACTATAAATAAATATATTATCAAAGAAAGAATTCGGATGTCTATACTTAAAAGTTATGTGATTAATATTTAGACTATCTGTATATATTCTAAAAGTCCCTACATGTTTTGGTACGATATTTCCCAAATTAAAATAAGGACTTAAAGACTTACTTACCTCTTTCTTTGCACGAATTAACTCACCTTAGTTTTGAATTTGCTGATTTGTACCCGAAGATGGTTTATACCTTTCACGATTTTGAAGGCTAATAACCAACCTTCTCGGCAACTCCTTGGGAAAAATTTCTTGAATTTTCGGGAAAATAGCAAGACTAGATATAGAAAAATATGTTAGATCAAAAGAAAAAGTGTTAGTAAAAAGGTTCCTTGCGGTTCCTTTCAAATCTAACAAAACAACAAGTTGTTTTGCTTGAATTGCCCTATCTACTTTTCCGGGGTTAATGAATAAACACTCTTTTCACTCTTTTTGTGAGCTTTCCTTTTTTCTCACTAAGTTCACGGATTTTGTATCCTTTTTTCCCTCGAATTTTACCTCATGGGTAGGATCACTCGTTTCTTTTCTCTCTCGTTCTTTTTCTCCTCTAAAATAGCCCTTTCGGCTTCTTCATCACTTACCCACGATCCATCTTCCAATTTTATCATTGTACTCTTGTTAGGGCAGTCCATAGAAAAGTGTCCTTTGCCCCTACATTTAAAACATTCCCGAACAAGATTTGGAGTAGAATTTACCCTCGTATTGGTCGAATTGGTTGAATTGATTGAAACTGACCCGTGGCGGTGTTTGCACCATTTATGACCTCTTTACCCTTGCTTTGGCTCGGATAAACAGTAGAAAAAATCTGGGACTGTATCTGCTTCTCCCAAGTTTGGAAAGTTGCCGTTTTTGCCCTCGAACTCTTTTCCTTTTGCTGTCTTTCAATCTGTTATGCATAATATAACATAGATGTAATATTATCAAGATTAGCACGTTCTACCTTTGATCGGATTTTATCATTTAGACCAGCCAAGAACCGAGCCATTATTGCCTCATCTCCTTAATTAATATCGGCCCGAATCATTACAATTTCCAGGGTTTTGCATTAGACTGACACTGATTTATCAGAAAGTACAAAACATGGCAATGAAAATGCGCGCAGAACGGAAGTCCCACTTCCGTTCCCAAACTGAAAAACCCTAACCAACCCTAGCCAACCCGTGACTTGGCGACGGAATTGCAACTTCCGTCCCCAAATTCCTGCCTTTTTGCAGTGTCCAGTCTTTTCTCACTTTTCTTTTTTGACCCCCACTTTTTTTAACGTAAATATCTGAACTCTTTGGTATTTTCGATAAATTTTTTGACCGATTTCTACAGACTTGTCGAAAACGTACATTGTATTTTTTATTTTTTTGTCAAATTCCATCTATAAATAACCTCACCACAATCAACAACATTGACAACTCTCAAACATAAATTTTCCTTACCCTCTACCAAATTTCTAAATTTCTTCCCCTCTACCAATTTTACTTCCCCTCCAAATGTTTTTTATAATGACAAACTTTCCAGTATTTGTGAAAAAGAAATGGTCACAAAATTCAGGGATGTTGATTTTACCAATGAGTGCCCTTCAGACTATGAAGACGCGTTGATAGAAATTCTATTTAATTTTAATACAAAAGGTTACAACGATGAAAAGAGTTGGGCCGATATGTATAACGAAATTGCCTACGCCATTAAATCAGTGACTAACGGTTTTTTCACAACATAGATGATCGATGCAGGGATGGCGAAACTGCGAAGGCGATTTTGGGATTTTGATGGACTTTTGTACCAACGATGGTTCACATACGACGGTAGAACCAACAATGTTGATGTGAGTGGTGTTGAAGCACTGTGGAACGAATATGTTACGTTAAGTTACCCGTCATTTCAGCAAACATTTAGAATATAATATTTGATACCTTACATTTCGTGGTATTTTAACTCTGCATTAGGCTCATCCAAGGACTAAGCAGTATTGGAGGAAAGGCGAATTCAGGCATAACCTACTTTGTTAAATTTTTGGGTATGCAGGAAGAGCAACTGTGGACGGAGCCGGGTATCTTTCAAAATTCCATGAAGAGGTTACTCTTGAGGCTCCCCCTGACTACCCGGTGTCAGAAGCATCGTCCAGCAGCACTTCTGTTTGGGAACGGCTTGCGCCCAAATTTCGAAATAATTAGGGTTTTTATTTAACTTGGGTGTAATTTTTTTCCAATGTAACTTCGTTGTTATCTATTGAATTGGGTGTTAATTATTTCGTGCCAAATTCACATTTGTACATTGTATGTTAGTTCTAAACTGTTGAAATTAATTTGACAACCCAACAAAAAAAAAGTCAAAAAATGGACATGCAGGCAAAACTCGCTGGCTCTCGAAAACGGAAGTTGAACTTCCGTTCCCGCATTGGGAACACAACAAAAAAAAAGTCAAAAAATGGACATGCAGGCAAAACCTGCTGGCTCTCGAAAACGGAAGTTGAACTTCCGTTCCCGCATTGGGGACGGTAGTTCTACTTCCGTTTCCGAGGGGCAGCGGGTTTTGCCCTTGAGACAATTCTGGCCTGATTTTCAGGGATAGAAAATCCTATCCCTTCACCACAAAAAAATGCCTATATATTCCAACTACATTTATCCCTAAAACCAACATCCTACATTTTTTTTGTTCCCACCATACCCATCTTATTTCAAATTACTATATTGTGTGTTAAAAAATAATGGCTCTTGAATGTCCGATAAGATTGTATCTACATTTCGACCACAATGTTGTGTACGAAAATGGTGGTTTCCCCCGATTTCAAGAGGCAAGCGAAAAAACCATGGAAGTTATACAAAAACTTTCATTCCGGCAACTTTGCCACAGAATTTGTCGGGGGAAATTGAAGGGATTCATGGGCGGAAACTCGTTCCAAACACCCATGGATCCTCCCCTGAAGGATCCGCTCATACGTAAACGAATCGAAAACAGCGGTAAAACTTACAATTTTCGGATTCAAGAAGCTACTTCTTGAATGGAGGATGACGATTCTTGGAAGTTTTCTTTTCACCAACGGAATTCCCTTTGCGGAATTTCCCTCTATCGGTATCCACGCGACGAAACAAGCAGTGATTGCTAGCTCTTCGTCTTTCTGAGATTCGGGAATTAGAGTGAAAAAGGGAGAGGCTGAGAAATCCGAAATCTGATTTCGGGTTACTTGTTTAATTTCGGCTGAATCACTAGTAACCTAGGGTTTCGGCTAAGAGATGTTATATAGAGTGTGGGAGTTTGTTCCCAGAACAACTCCCACGTCTACTCAACTTCTCTCGGCTGTGGGAGACTCTGACTCCCATGTCCCCTAGACTTCTGCTGGTAGTGGGAGTCTTTATCGGATAACAACTCCCACTTAATCCCAGCTATTAGTTAAATACCAAATTGGCCCTTATCTCTAATTCGAATAATAAACACTTTATTATTTTCAGTAGACTGTTTCGACAAATAGCATTTGATAACCACTTTATCAAACACATTTGAGCACGACTATGCATTTAAACAGTCTTTCCCTATCGAGGGGCCCATGGATATCTCTCTAATAATAGAGAGGGACAAATTCCTTACAATGTCTCTCACATTCAAGCTATGATAGACACTACATCCGATCATCAGTAGTATTGATTACTCAGTCACAAGTAACGTCCGATCGAGTCAAAACGTGGCTCCATTCATACTAGAATCAATGAAGACATAAGGTCTAAGGATTCTAAAATAGTATTGACTAAGTAATACTTATGACTTAAGACCATGAAGTATTACTTCTCAAAGCGGATCACGTCCCAATACAATGTATCCCTCATATATTGCATCTATGATGTGATTTGTATCCATTACACATGATCAGTAAAACAAGATCATCAATCAACAATCATACTAGTTTTATTTCATAGTAAATAAGCATTACATAAAACTAGGGACTTCTAGAATAGTAATTACATAAGCTAATGAGTTTTACTATCAAATCACACATTTGATAATCAAAAGCGTAATTAACTATTCAATTACATGCTCAAAAGATAATAAAACGCACAACATGTGCTAATGGTCCTAGGGCACTACTAACAGAAATGAGTCGATTTTTCGAGTGTTAATGTTAGGCTTTTAATGATTCGTCCATTCTTCATGCCGACGTACAACATGGTGATGTACGATGTTGTTCATCTTAACGACGATGAAGATCTAGCTGATTTGTGGGGAATCCAAACGGATTTCAAACTACAAGGGATTCATGTTGGTGCTTTGTTGGAACCTCTTGAGAGACATGTTGATAGTTTTGTAATCCCGACAACAGAATTTGCCCCACAATCACAATATGTTCCGGAATCATATTTTATGGAGTCTAATCCGATTCCATCCATGCCCCCAACTTCTAGGTACGAACCTATTACAGATAATTCAGTAATGGATTCCTTGGGTCCAATATCCGACTTTGACGGTGTTCCGGAAACAGAAGACGACTTTGCAGACAATAGTGATGGAGAACACGAGAACGACGGGGTCGAGGAAAATGCAGAGGCAGAAGCGGAAGTTGCAAACCCTGAATGCCAACAACAAAGTGCTGGACCAAGTAATGAAGAGACAGACGAAGAGCCTGAACCAACACCGTCTATCTCCGCCCGAGTTATTCCACAGTGGAATATGTCATCATAAAACAACTATTATATTTTTGCCTGTTGGAATGATATGGGTTCCATGGAACCCGTTCCTGAACTGACATACAGGAAAAAATAATGAAACTATGGAATCCCGATTTTCCCGAAATGTGTTTGGGAATGCACTTCAAGGATAAACGGGAGGCAATGTTGGCAGTTAACGTGTGGCATGACAAGGTGGCCTTGAGGGAGTGGAAAAGAGACAGGAGCAACAAACAGTTGTTCAGCAGGGTTTGTAGAAACTCAACAGAAAACAACCGTTGCAGTTGGTATATTCGCATTAACCATAGCAGGGTGGATGGAATGTGGAAGGTTACCAAGCTTAACGAGTCCCACTATTGCTTGATGGACCAGAACAAAAAACGCAACATGTCCTCCACCTACATTGGGGTAAAGATTCTATACCTTGTACAGGCTGATCCTGAAATTTCTGTTAAATTAATTAGGGCTGCATGTGTGAATAATATGAGTTTGAGTTGCACCTATAGAAAAGCTTGGTATGCCCGCAGACATGCTATCGTAACACTTTTTGGTACATGGAAATTAACGTTCAAGTACTGCCACAGTACATGCGGGCACTATAGGATTCTAACCCTGGTGTTATAGTCAAATTTGTTTACCACCCACAACCGGATGTTGATGCCCCTAAGGTGTTCAAGGCAATGTTCTGGACATTTAAACCGTTAGTAGACGGTTATAAGTAGTGTTGACTCATAATTTCAATTGATGGCACACATCTTAGGGGGAATTATAAAGGGGTACTTTTGGTGGCAAGCACTCAGGATGCCAACAATCAAATTTTACCCCTGGCATTTGCATTGGTCGAATCAGAGGCAGTTTCTACTTGGTCTTGGTTCCTTAAAAACTTAAGGGAACAAGTTGTGAAAGAATTACAAGTTTGCCTTATCAGTGATCGCCATGCCGGCATTCTTAGTGCCGTGGCTAGCGTCCCAGGTTGGCAACCCCAATGGCAGTGCACCGGTATTGCCTTAGGTCCAATTTCCACACTCAATCGAAAAACAAAGAATTGAAAGATTATGTGTGGGCCGCTGCAACACAAAAAAAAAAAAGTAAGTGTGATTTTTTTCTCGAACGAATTAAACACATAGATGTGAATGCATTTAACTGGTTGACGCAGCATCCCAAAGAGCTATGGACGTTGGCATACGATGGGGGTAAGCGCTTCGGTTGCAAGGCAACTAACATGTAAGAGGCTCTTAACAGCGTTTTGAAACAGTCTAGGGCGCTACCTTTAAAGGCTCTTGTTGAGATGATATTTTTCAAACTTGTACATTATTTTGATACACACCGGGAAGAAGCGAATAGTTGTCAAACACCTTTCCCTAAGAGGATATGGGAGAAGTACTTCGCGTACGAACAAAAAGCAACGAGTTTGATTGTGCAACGACACCACAAAGACCAGGGTATCTATAGGGTCACGTCCCGACATAGAGGACCTGGCGAAGGTGGAAAAATATACACAGTCAACCTATCAGCTCGTGCGTGTGTTAGTAGTGCCCTAGGACCATTAGCACATGTTGTGCGTTTTATTATCTTTTGAGCATGTAATTGAATAGTTAATTTTGCTTTTGATTATCAAATGTGTGATTTGATAGTAAAACTCATTAGCTTATGTAATTACTATTCTAGAAGTCCCTAGTTTTATGTAATGCTTAATTACTATGAAATAAAACTAGTATGATTGTTGATTGATGATCTTGTTTTACTCGATCATGTGTAATGGATACAAATCACATCATAGATGCAATATATAGGGATACATTGTATCGACGTGATCCGTCGAGAAGTAATACTTCATGGTCTTAAGTCATAAGTATTACTTCCTCAATACTATTTTAGAATCCTTAGACCTTATGTCTTCATTGATTCTAGTATGAATGGAGCCACGCTTTTGACTCGACTCGGACGTTACTTGTAACAGAGTAATCAATACGACCGATGATCGGATGTAGTGTCCTATCATAGCTTGAATGTGAGAGACATTGCAAGGAATTTGTCCCTCTCTATTATTAGAGAGAGATATCCATGGGCCCCTCGATAGGGAAAGACTGTTTAAATGCATGGCCGTGCTCAAATGTATTTGATAAAGTGGTTATCAAATGCTATTTGTCGAAACAGTCTACCTGGAGATCGAGCATAAATACAATTAAGCTTAATAAGGGTGACGACCACCATGCCTTATGCTTAATTAGGATATCGCGAGACAAAGGGATTAAATAGTGGATTGATATTATGTTCCGTTGTATATTCATTCACTTTGGGTAGTCACAATGTCTTGCTAGGGACCGCTTGTGATTTATGAACACATACTACTACTAAGTGTGTTTTCATTGCCATTGTGAGATGAACCTACAGGGTCACACGCATAGACGAGTTAACGAGCTTCATGTCCAGATTCAATGAATCTAGAATGTGTCTAGGTTCATTGTATCTGACATTTGTCTTTCTGAAAATAATAAAGTGTTTATTATTCGAATTAGAGATAGGGGCAATTTCGGTATTTTACCTATAGCTGGGATTACGTGGGAGTTATTATCCGATAAGGACTCCCACTACCAGCAGAAGTCTAGGGGACGTGGGAGTTAAAGACTCCCACTGCCGAGAGGAGTTGAGGATGTGAGAGTTGATTATGGGAACAAACTCTCACACCCTATATAATGATCTCTTGGCCGAAACCCTAGGGAATTAAGTTTTTAGCCGAAATATTACCAACTCTCTGAAATTAGATTTCAGTTTCAGCCTCTCCCTTTTCTCTCTAATTCTCGAAAATCAGAAAAGACGAAGAGCTAGCAATCGTTGCCCGTTTCGTCGCGTGGATACCGGTAGAGGGACTTTTCGCAAAGGGAGATCAATCGGTGGCAGCATCCGATCCAAGAAACGTCATCCTCCGTTCAAGAAGTAGCTTCTTGAATCCAAAACGTAAGTTTTTCTTGCTGCTTTTTCGAATTGTTTCATATGAGCGGATCCTTCAGGGGAGGATCCATGGGTGTTTGGAACGAGTTTCCGCCCATGAATCCCTTCAGCGTGTAACTGTGATAAGTGGTCTACTTATTCAACTCCATGCTCCCAGGTCATTGATGTGTCCAAATCGATCATAGAGGATGCGCCTAAGTATACCCACCCTGTCTAATCTCTCGATCATTATAGGAATATGCACAAGTCCATTTTATATCTTGTACTTGATCCCGTCATTGGAGACCTCCTCCTTTTGATATGACACATCACCCTCCTAACATGAAAGGTACGCAGGTGGGTCGACCTCAAAGGCGGAGATTTCAAATGCCTATGGACACGGAGAACATGGGTATTCAAAGAGCTAAGAAGTGCGGCCACTGTAAACTGGTCGGCCACAACCGGAAGACTTGCCCCACGTTAACATCTCTTGCCCAACCACCCGTTCCACAATGAATGTATTTAAATTTTACAATTTTGTAATAGTTTAGAATGTATATATTATCAATTTTTAATAGTTATTTTTAATGTATTTATTTTTTTTCCGTTCAATTTTGTAATAGTTATTTTTAATGTACTCGAAAAAATGACACATTAACAAATCAAAATATTACCATTTTTCGATCGGTTTGATATCCTACAGAAATTCTAAATTTGTGTCTGAAATACTATTCGAAGGCGGGATCCATTTCACTATTCTTTATCATATTGCATTAGGGGAGCTGTGTTTAGGGAAATAAAATAGTAGAAGAGATGGAATTTGACAAAAATAAAAATAAAAATACAATGTACGTTTTCGACAAGTCTCTAGAAATCGGTCAAAAATTTTAACGAAAATACCAAAGAGTTCAGATATTTACGTTAAAAAAAAAGAGGGGGTCAAAAAAGCAAAGTGAGAAAAGACTGGACACTGCAAAAAGGCAGGAATTTGGGGACGGAAGTTACAATTCTGTCCCCAAGTCACGAGTTGGCTATGGTTGGTTAGGGTTTGTCGGTTTGGGAACGGAAGTCCCGGACAAAAGTGTTGTCCCACACATTTTCAGTGCCATGTTTTGTGCTTTCTGATAAATCAGTGCCAGTCTATTGCAAAGCCCCAATTTCCATTGCCTTGTAATATTCATCGACCGTTCTATCTCCTTGCCTTAATCTTTGCAAACGGTTGTAAAGTTCCCTTATGTAATTTAGAGGAACAAAACGCCATTTCATCACCGCTTTCATCTCGGCCCAAGTGGCAATTTCTGGTTGTTCCACTTTTGCCCTTGTCTCGGTTTCTTTATCCCACCAAATAGAAGCATATCCATAAAACTCCATGGCTGCTAGCTTTACTTTATTTTCCTCCGAATAGTTATGAACAGAAAAACATGGTTAATTTTACGAATCCAATTTAAAAACAATTCGGGATCATTCGTACCTTCGAAAGACGGAATCTTTGTCTTTATTGAACCAAGATTATTGTCATTACGCTGAATAAACTCCCCTCTTCTTGGCACAAATAATTGATTGTTGATCACCGGTTGGCCGGATTTACCCTCGGTATTTGTAATTTCCTAGGCGGCTCAATGTCATTCTCGGTACTATCCCGAACATTATGTTGCGGATTTTGAAGCTTTAATTCTTCAATTTGTCCCGCCATATCAGCTATCATCTTATATAACTTTTTCGGATTAAAGGCTTCACCTTTATTTGATAGAGATCCCTAAAAAGACATATTTATAATGCAAGAAAAACACTCAAAAACGTTAGATAGAAAAGAAAAATTCACTCTTTATTCCAACACCGCTCGTATAGAACTTCAAACTCTAGATGAAAGAATGGGTTCCTAACTTGTTGCGTTGACACAAAGCTGAAAAATGATGAAAGAAATCTTACCAAAATATCAATATATCTAACGTCATTAACATGTAGGCCAAACCATCTCTTAAATAGAGAGATTTCGGTTACAAACAACGAATAAAAGAAGAGTCCTTGATGAAGTATGACTCTTGAACAACAACTTGCTATCAAGTAAACCACTAACAAGATAATGGACAATATGTCCTATTATCTAGCATCTTAGGCGCCTAAAATAACTAACAGGGCTGAAAATAACTACTAATGTGAAGAGTCCTTGTAGAAGTAGGACTCTTAACAACTAGATAACCAACTTCTTAACCACTATGGACAACATGTCCTTTATTATAGCAACACTACTTGCTATACTCGAAAATAAGCCTAAATATAGTAAATAATATGCTTAAAATAATTAAAGTCTTGTATAGACTTTAATTGTACACAAAAAGACGAAAATGCCCTTTTTAGCCAATTTGCTTGTTTGGGCCGTTTTGAACACTCTTGAAACTTGAGGGCTTCCTTGTACTTTATATTCTATGTGTAACTTAGAATCCTCTTTGTACTTTAATATACGAACCAATGATGTAGTTATTTGATGCATGATCCTCGTTTTGAGCCTCGTTATTAGTCTATGTATGCGCTCATTTGACTTGGGCAGTCCCGAGGTTGGTAACGGTATCTCTCAACCTCTTCAAACTGTTTTTGAAGCTCATAGCTCATTGTGGCTAACATGAGATGAGTCACATCGTTAGAATCATCACAATGCTTCTTCCAAGCATCTTTATCTACTCTAAGGTCATTGTTTGCAAGCTGTTCAGGAATATCAGTTTCAAGAACGTATAACTTTCTTTCCTGCTTAAGGACAATCCTTAAGTTGCGAGCCAATTCAAGGAAATTGGACCCACTAAGTTTTTCTTTTTCAAGAACGGATCGCAATGAATTGTGTCAAGTGTTGGTTGCCATTATCTACATTAAAAATTATTTGCAAAGTCATTAGTTAGTTTTTTAGCAAAAAACTTTCGACAATTTCAACACTTGATAAATAGTGGAGAATACCATTTTACAATAGTTATAAGTAAGCTTTGGCTTATCACCCATAATTAAAGTAAAATCAACCCATGAGAATGACATCTACATGTCCCGATTATTTCCCATGTTATGCCCTAGGCTCAAAACTATTTTGATAGCCTAGTTAAGTCGAACCATGTTTAAGCTTATGGAAATCACTATTTTCCCATCTCCTTTTTCCTAGATAACCACTTATCTGTCTGCCATGGTCCAAGCTTAAGAAGTGTTTAGATAATGGTATGTATTTTAAGACTAAATTAAAACATTTTTAATTTGACGAATATGTTGTTAGACCCCATTAGACAAGAATATAAGAATCACATGCAAGATATAAGACGTAAATGTAAACGTGAGATAGCATGGCCTAACCCTATGATGACTTTCACGGGCCTTGTGGGAGCTAATGGTCAATCTAAGTCAATACCCATCTCATGGATAGTGTCTTCGATCCAGAGTTCTCCAGTCTTGTTACATAAATGCATAGGCATACCCAGCCCTCAATGTAAAGCAATAAAACTAATCTAAGAAAACAATAACAATTTTACAACATTGAAAAACGGCTCACATGTTGTATTATAAAATTACAACCCAATAAATGTAAAGCAAGAGGGGGTATAGTAGCCTATGTTATTCACCATGCTAATTAACTATATTAATCAGTTTTATGATAACAGTTTATGCGTAATTTAATCGAATTAATTATAGATCTAATCATGCGATAGCAATTTATGCAATATTAATCGAATTAATAACAAATTAACATATATCACATATACATATCAGAATCACATTAACAATTTTATGTTTCACACATACACATACCAAATCGAGATTGATACGTGTTATGATGTGATTCACAATATCGAATTCGAATAGCATGAGCAAGGCCCTGATACCACTGAAGGGATTCATGGGGAAAACTCGTTCTAAACACCCATGAATCCTCCCCTGAGGATCCGCTCATACCATAGGAATTGAAAAATAGACGAAAAATAGTTACAATTTTTCTTTAAAGGTTCTGATTTCGAATGTTGTACTGCTACCACCAATAGCCTTCCCTTGCGGAATTGCTCTCAACCGGTATCAACGCGACGAAACATAATCATCAATCAAACATAATATTAGTTTTATTTCTTTGTAAAGAACATTACATAAAACTAGGGATACTCAGAATAGTAATTTCATAAGCTAATGAGTTTTACTATCAAATCACACATTTGATGTTCAAAAGAAAAATTAACTATTCAAAAGACATGCTCAAAAATATATAAAACGTACAATATATGCTAATGGTCCTAGGGCATTACTAACACTTTTCACCCAAAAGGAACTTAACTTGAGACAAACATGGTGGTTAGATAGTGGTGCTATTATAGTTAGTTTGTTATTCTAGGATTGAAGAATTCTATCTAGATTAGGATTCTTCATTTGTGGGTTCATTGGGCCGAATTCCTACTCTATTTAAGAGGGAATTCGGCCACCATTGCAATTACATTAGATACATGCTATTTAGTAAAGTTATCCGTAGATACTTGTGAATTGAACTTCTTTTAGAACTTCATTCATTCTTTGAGTTACTGTATCAACAAGATAGTTTCGCTTGTTGTGGTGTTTCATCCCCCATTGATAATCGACCTTCTTAGAGTTGCGTTGATTATATTCCCCTTGAAAACTAGTTCAAGATAGAGAAAGATCCGATTTTAACATTTTGATATCGAATCTTGATCCAAAATATGAATGTTCCTCATTAGTTGGTATTAGAGCACAAGGTTGATCTCTTTCTTAGTGTACCTTTACTGCTTTCTTGAAAATTTTCTTGTTTGCTTGGATAAAAAAAAAGTGTTCGGCCTAAAAAAAATAGAGAAATAGCCGAGAGTATTTTGTGAACTATAAAGCCAAAAAGCAAACTTCTTGGTTCATAGCGTACGAGCCTCGTTCCAAGAATTGGCAAACGTTCACCCCTTTCTTCTTGTTAGCCGTGACATTCATTCCAAAATCAAGAATTGTAGAGCCTTCAAGCCTGAATTCTTTGATACATAGTTCGGCCAAGAAAAGGGTAAGTTCAAAGAAAAAGAAAGAAGGGACTTTTAGATTATGTACGAATTGTCGCACTATTAATAAAATAACTATTAAATATATACATTTGATACCTCTCTTAGATGATATGCTTGAAGAGTTAAATGGAGCACAAATATTTTCTAAAATTTATTTAACTCAATGATATCACCAAATTAGGATGAAAGAAGGTGATGAATGGAAAATCGCTTTTAAGATAAAATATGGATTATACGAATGGATTGTTATGCCTTTTGGTCTTACTAATATGCACCTAGTACTTTCATGAGATTAATGAACTACATATTTCGGCATTGTTTTGGCAAATTTGTTGTAGTTTATTTTTATGATATACTTGTTTATAGTAAAAGCTTAGAAGATCATGTTGAACATCTTAGGGTTGTTTTTACTATATTAAGGGAAAAAACTCTGTATCCTAAACTTTAAAAGTGTGTCTTTTGCACAAATTCTATTAACTTTCTTGAATACATTGTGAGTTCTCAAGGTATTAGTGTTGATCCGGCCAAAATCAAGGCGATTGTTGATTGGTCGAAACCAACAAGTGCAAGTCAAGTTCGATCATTATATGGGTTAGCTAGCTTTTATAGACGTTTTGTACGTGATTTTAGCACTATTGCTGCCCCATTAAATGAAGTTGTGAAGAGGGATACTCAATTCTTTTAGGAGAAGCCGCAACAAGAGAGCTTTGATAAGCTCAAAGAGTTACTTACTTCTTCTCCTATTCTTGCTTTACCTAACTTTGATTTAACTTTTGAAGTAGAATGTGATGCTTCAGGGATATTTATTGGAGCTGTTTTGCAACAACAAGGCAAACCTTCGGCATATTTTAGTGAGAAATTAAGTGGACCTACACTTTGAAGGGATTCATGGGCAGAAACTCGTTCTAAACACCCACGAGTCCTCCCCCGAAGGATCCGCTCATACCATAGGAATAAAAAAAAACCTAGACAGAAACTTACTTTTCGGGTTCAAGAATCTAATTCTTGAATGGAAGTTGCTGTTTCTTGGATACGTTGCTGCCACCAATGGATTTCCCTTTGCGGAATGTCCCTCTACCGGTATCCACGCGATGAAACGAACAGTGATTGCTAGCTCTTCGAATTTCTAAGTTTCGGGAATTAGAGAGAAAAAGCAAAAGCAGAATAGAAAATCTGATTTTCTAGGTCATTTGGTATTTCGGCTTAAAAATATTAACCCCTAGGGTTTCAGCCAAGAGAAGTTTATATAGGGCGTGAGAGATTGTTTCAAGCACAACTCCCACGTCCTATCCACCTCTTTTGGCAGTGGGAGTCTATAACTCCCACGTCCTCTAGACTTCTCCTGGTAGTGGGAGTCCTTATCGGATAATAACTCCCACGTAATCCCAGTTATACCGAAAATGGCCCTTATCTTTAATTCGAATAATAACGCTTTATTATTCTCAGAAAAATGAATGTCAGATACAATGAACCTAGACACATTCTTGATTCATTGAATTTGGACATGAAGCTCGTTAGCTCGTCTATGCGTGTGACCCTGTAGGTTCATATCACAATGGCAATGAAAACACACTTAGTAGTAGTGTGAGTTCATAAATCACAAGCGGTCCCTAGCAGGACATTGTGACTACCCAAAGTGAATGAATATACAACGGAACCTAATATCAATCCACTATTTAATACCTTTGTCTCGCGATATCCTAATTAAGCATAAGGCATGGTAGTCGTCACCCTTATTAAGCTTAATTGTATTTATGCTCGATCTCCGGGTAAACTGTTCCAACAAATAGTATTTGATAACCACTTTATCAAATATATTTGAGCACGTCCATGCATTTAAACAGTTTTTCCCTATCGAGGGGCCCATGGATATCTCTCTCTAATAAGAGAGGGACAAATTCCTTACAATGCCTCTCACATTCAAGCCATGATAGGACACTACATCCGATCATCAGTCGTATTGATTACTAGATTAAAAGCAACGTATTGAGCCAAACGTGGCTCCATTCATGCTAGAATCAATGGAGACATAAGGTCTAAGGATTCTAAAATAGTATTGAGGAAGTAATACTTATGACTAAGGACCATGAAGTATTACTTCTCTAACGGATCACGTCCGATACGATATATCTCAATACATTGCATCTATGATATGATTTGTACTCATTACACATGAATAGTAAAATATAATCATCAATCAAACATCATACATCATACTAGTTTTATTTCATTGTAAAGTATATTACATAAAACTAGGGACAACTAGAATAGTAATTACATAAGCAAATGAGTTTTACTATCAAATCACGCATTTGATGTTCATAAGCAAAATTAACTATTCAGATGAAATGCTCAAAAAGATATAAAACGTACAACATATGCTAATGGTCCTAGGGCACTACTAACAATCTCCCACTTGCCCTAGGTCCAATCATACATGATCCTCAATCCCATTGACCTAGTATGACTATCATGTTTAGGCTGTGGGAGTGGCTTGGTCAATGGATCTGCAATGTTGTCGTTTGTATGAACTTTGCAAATACTAACGTCTCCTCTGTCAATGATCTCTCTAATTAGATGGAAACGCCTGAGAATGTGTTTGGATCGTTGGTGAGATCTAGGTTCTTTAGCTTGTGAAATGGCACCAGTACTATCACAATAGAGGTCCACTAGGTTCACAATGCTAGGGACGACACCTAATTCATAGTCATAATATGCCACTATGGCAAGTAAAATCCTAATAGACTTTATCATAACGACAGGAGAAAAGGTTTCGTCATTGTCAATACCATGAACTTGTCAATAACCTTTAACTACTAGTCGAGATTTAAAAGTGTGTACATTACCATCCATGTCGGTTTTCTTTTTGAAACACCATTTGTTATCGATGACCTTACACCCTTCGGGTGGGTCAACCAAAGTCCACACTTGGTTATCGTACATGGATTGCATCTCAGACTTCATAGCTTCTAGCCACTTATCTGACTCAGAACTACGAATTGCCTCTTTGTAGGTAGTGCGTTAATCTTGATCAATCAGTTCAAACTGATGATCATCAATCACGAGAAATCCATATCTCTCAGGCTGTTGATGTACCCGACTCGACCTCCTTGGTCCTTGTGTCAAAGATTGAAGCTCAGTATCAGCACGTGAGCTTGCTTGAACTTCCAAATTTGGTTCAGATGTTGTTTTGGGATCTTGAATTTCCTCAAGATGGATCTTACTCCCACTATCCTCTTTGGAAATAAATTCCCTTTCAAGGAATAAACCATTACGAGCAACAAACACTTTGTTCTCTGATGGAAGATAGAAGTAATATCCTTTAGTTTCTTTAGGATATCCCACAAACAAACACTTGTCAGATTTAAGGGCGAGTTTATCAGATAACAAGCGTTTCACATACGCCTCGCATCCCAAAATTTTGAGAAATGACAAACTAGGTCGTTTCCCAGTCCATATTTCATATGAAGTTTTCTTAACCGCTTTAGAAGGAACTCTATTCAATATAAATGCAGCAGTTTCTAGGGTGTAGCCCCAAAAGGAAATTGGAAGATTGGTCTGACTCATCATAGATCGAACCATATCTAATAAGGTGCGATTCCTCCGTTCTGACACGCCATTCCATTGTGGTGTGCCAGGAAGAGTTAATTGTGAAACAATTCCACAACCTCTAAGATGTTCGTCAAATTCTTGGTTAAGGTATTCGCCACCTCGATCTGATCGAAGTATCTTAATACTTTTACCAAGTTGATTTTGTACTTAATTTTGAAATTCTTTGAATCTTCCAAAAGATTCTGATTTATGTTTCATTAGATAGACGTAGCCATATCTGATGAAATCATCTGTGAATGTGATGAAGTACTGAAACCCTCCTCTAGCACTTGTGTTTATTGGTCCACAAACATCTGTATGTATGAGGCCCAACAAATCAGAAGCTCTCTCACTTTGTCCAGTAAAGGGAGCTTTAGTCATTTTGCCTAACAAGCAAGAATCACATGTCTCATAAGACTCTAAGTCAAATGATGTCAAAATTCCATCTTTATGGAGTTTTGATATGCGTTTCTCATTTATGTGACCCAAACGACAGTGCCAAAAGTAGGTTTGGTTTAAGTCATTGGATTTAAACCTCTTAGTATTAATGTTATAGATAGGCCTTTTAATGGATTCATCGAGGTTAAGAACATAAAGCCCATTCATCAAAGAGGCATCTCCATAGAAGATACGATCTTTATGAATAGTGCAAATTTTATTCAGAATATTTAATTCAAAACCTTCAATATCCAAACAATAAACTGAAATAATATTCCTACTAAGTTGGAACATAAAGACAATTATTCAGTTCTATAATAAGGCCACTTGGCAAAACTAAATTAAATGTCCCGGTAGCTACAACAACAACTCTTGCTCCGTTTGCTTCTCTCAGGTCCACTTCTCCTTTTGCCAGTGATCTACTCCTTTTGAATCACTACACATTTGCACAAATGTGAGATCCACAACCGGTATCTAATACCCACGAAGTAGGAGCAGACATGTTAATTTCAATAACATAAATACCTGGAGAGACAGTCAAACTGGCGTTCCCCTTTTTCTTTTCTTCCAAGTAGAGTTTGCAGTTCCGGTTCCAATGGCCTGGTTCGCCACAACGGAAGCAAACCCCTTCCTTTGGTGCCTTGGCTTTGGGCTTGGGCTTGTCATTGCCTTTGCCTTTCTTGGCCATGGGCTTTCCCTTTTCTTTCTTCTTGAAATTCTCTTTTTGAACCATTAAGACTTCAGGGGTCTTCTTAATGTTCAGTTCATCCTGCTTGAGCATCCCGTGTATTTCATATATGGTCTTCTCCATGGCATGCATGTTGAAGTTCATAACAAATTGGTCATACTCTAGTGGGAGTGAGCCCAATATCATATCTGTGGCCATGTCATGACCTACGGGAGCCCCAAGTTTCTCAAGTGATCAAGATAGCCCTTCATCTTAAGAATATGTGCACTTACAGAGGTGCCAGGGGCCATCTTGCAATTGTTCAATGCCTTAGTGGTGAGGAACCTTTCATGGCGGGCTTGCTCTTGGAACATTTCCTTGAGCTGGCCCATCATCTGGAAAGCCTCAACCCCTTCAAACTATTTTTGAAGGTCAGTGCTCATTGTGACTAACATGAGACAAGTCCCATCGTTAGAGTCATCAAAATGCTTCTTCCAAGCATCTCTTTCAGCTCTAGGGGCGTTGTTTGCAGGCTGTTCAGGAATATCCGTATCAAGAGCGTATAGCTTTCTTTCCTGCTTAAGGACAATCCTTAAGTTGCGGGCCCAATCAAGGAAATTGGTCCCGCTCAGTTTTTCCTTCTCAAGGACGGATCACAATGAATTGTGTGAAGTATTGGCCATTATCTACATTAAATTATTTGCAAAGTTATTAGTTTTGAGCAAAAAATCTTTCCACAATTTCAACACTTGATAAATAGTGGAAAAATAACATTTTACGATAGTTATAAGTTAGCTTTGGCTTATCCCCATAATTAAAGTAAAATCAACCTATGGGAATGACATCTATATGTCCCGGCTATTTCCCATTTTATGCCCTAGGCCCAAAACTATTTTGATAGCCTAGTTAAGTCGAACCATGTCTAAACGTATGGAAATCACTATTTTCCCATCTCCTCTTGCCTAGATAACCACTTATCTGTTGCTTTGGCAAGCAGACGTAATGATGATCCAAGCTCATGGAGTGCTTAGGATATGGTAGGCATTTTAAGACTTAATTAAAACGATTTAATGTGACATATAACAATCAATCCCCATAAGACATAAAATAAGCATCTCATACAATATATAAAGCATAAAAGTAAACGTGAGATAGCATGGCCTAATCCTATGATGACTCCTACGAGCCTTGTGGGAGCCAAGGGTCAATCTAAGTAAATATCCATCTCATGGATAAAGTCTTCGATCCAACGTCCTCCAATCTTGTTACATAATTACATGGGCATACCCAGCCTTCAATGTAAAGAAGTAAAACTAGTCTAAGAAAGCAATTACAATTTTACAACATTGAAAAACGGCTCGCTGGCCGTATTATAAAATTACAACCCAAAAATATGTAAAACAAGAGGGGTATAGTAGGCCTTGCTATTCACCATGCTAAAACTTACATAAAGCATAATGAAATAAAAGTGAGTACATATACAAAGTCTTAGGTCAGCGGAACGTGGACGGTCGCGCGACGCAGACGGCGGTCCCCGATTTACCCCTCAATCGCCTTACTTACATAATCGGATTATGCATTGGTTAATCAAATTAATGCATGAAGTATAACTGAATTAATCGAATTAATAACGGATTCATAAACAATTTATGCATATAATCAGATTAATAACAAATTAACCGAATCAATACAATTGCAATTGATGCATAATTAATCGAATTAATAACATACGATAGCAGTTCATGCAATATTAATCGAATTAAAAGCATACATAACAGTTTATGCATATCAGAATATACAGAAACATATAAACATGATGAGCCGAAATCAGTTTATGCATATATCACATATATTGAACAAAAGATACAATCTTTTCTATTTTCACACATACACATACCAAATCAAAATTGATAGTGTTATGATGTGATTAACAATATCGAATTCGAATAGTATGAGCAAGGCTCAGATACCACTGAAGGGATTCATGGGCAGAAACTCGTTCTAAACACCCATGAGTCCTCCCCCGAAGGATCCGCTCATACCATAGGAATAAAAAAAAAAAACCTAGACAAAAACTTACTTTTCGGGTTCAAGAATCTGATTATTGAATGGAAGTTGTTGTTTCTTGGATACGTTGCTGCCACCAATGGATTTCCCTTTGCGGAATGTCCCTCTACCGGTATCCACGCGACGAAACGAACAGTGATTGCTAGCTCTTCGAATTTCTGAGTTTCGGGAATTAGAGAAACAAGGAAAGGCAGAATAGAAAATCTGATTTTCTAGGTCTTTTGCTATTTCGGCTGAAAAACATTAACCCCTAGGGTTTCGGCCAAGAGAAGTTTATATAGGGAGTGAGAGGTTGTTTCAAGCACAACTCCTACGTCCTATCCACCTCTTTTGGCAGTGGGAGTCTATAACTCCCACGTCCTCTAGACTTCTGCTGGTAGTGGGATTCCTTATCGGATAATAACTCCCACGTAATCCCAGTTATATCGAAAATGCCCCTTATCTCTAATTCGAATAATAACGCTTTATTATTCTCAGAAAAATGAATGTAAGATACAATGAACCTAGACACATTCTAGATTCATTGAATCTGGACATGAAGCTCGTTAGCTCGTCTATGCGTGTGACCCTGTAGGTTCATATCACAATGGCAATGAAAACACACTTAGTAATAGTGTGAGTTCATAAATCACAAGCGGTCCCTAGCAGGACATTGTGACTACCCAAAGTGAATGAATATACAACGGAACCTAATATCAATCCACTATTTAATCCCTTTGTCTCGCGATATCCTAACTAAGCATAAGGCATGGTAGTCGTCACCCTTATTAAGCTTAATTGTATTTATGCTCGATCTCCGGGTAAACTGTTCCAACAAATAGTATTTGATAACCACTTTATCAAATATATTTGAGCACGTCCATGCATTTAAACAGTTTTTCCCTATCGAGGGGCCCATGGATATCTCTCTCTAATAAGAGAGGGACAAATTCCTTACAATGCCTCTCACATTCAAGCCATGATAGGACACTACATCCGATCATCAGTCGTATTGATTACTAGATTAAAAGCAACGTATTGAGCCAAACGTGGCTCCATTCATGCTAGAATCAATGGAGACATAAGGTCTAAGGATTCTAAAATTGTATTGAGGAAGTAATACTTATGTCTAAGGACCATGAAGTATTACTTCTCAAACGGATCACGTCCGATACGATATATCTCAATACATTGCATCTATGATATGATTTGTACTCATTACACATGATTAGTAAAACATAATCATCAATCAAACATCATACTAGTTTTATTTCATTGTAAAGTAGATTACACAAAACTAGGGACAACTAGAATAGTAATTACATAAGCAAATGAGTTTTACTATCAAATCACGCATTTGATGTTCATAAGCAAAATTAACTATTCAAATGAAATGCTAAAAAAGATATAAAACGTACAACATATGCTAATGGTCCTAGGGCACTACTAACACACTTAACTATCCAACTTATGACAAGAAGTTGTATGCAATTGTTAGAGCTTTGGAGACATGGAAACACTACTTGATTGAAAAGGAATTTGTGATACATACAGACCATGATTCCATCAAATACCTTAAAGAACAAAGTAAGTTGAATAAAAGACATGCTAAATGGGTTTCCTTCATTGATTTGTTTCCTTACATCATCAAGTACAAGAAAGGTAAGGAAAACATTGTAGCTGATGCTCTATCTAGAAGGTGTAATTTACTTTCGGTTATGCATGCTAAATTGCTAGGTTTTGAACATCTTAAAGCTTTGTATGATAATGATAATGATTTTTCAGAACTGTTCAAGGCATGTGAGCTCTCGGCTCAAAAGGGTTTTTATAGGTTTAATGGCTTCTTGTTTAAAGAGAATAAATTGTGCATTCCATCTTGTTCAATTAGAGATTTACTTGTTAGGGAGACACATTGTGGCGGCTTAATGGGACATTTTGGAGTTGTTAAAACATTAGACATATTACAGGAACACTTCTATTAGCCCAAGATGAAAAGAGATGTTAGGAAAATATGTGAACTTTGTTTTAAATGTAAACAAGCTAAAATTACAAGCAAAGCTCACGGATTATACATGTCTTTGCCTATTCCATCTTCACCATGGATTGATGTATCTATGGATTTTATCTTAGGATTTCCGAGATCCCAAAAAGGTATGGATAGTACAATGGTTGTTGTTGATCGTTTTCCTAAAATGGCTCACTTTATTCCTTGCAGAAAAACAAGTGATGCAAGTCATGTTGCTGATTTGTCCTTGAAGGAAATAATTTGGCTTCAGGGAGTTCACAAGACCATTGTGAGTGATAGAGATGTCAAGATCCTAAGTTACTTTTGGAAGACTTTATGGAGTAAGTTGGGAACCAAATTGATGTTTTCTACATCAAGTCACTCACAAACGGATGGCCAAACCGAGGTAACAAATAAGACTTTAGGGTTTCTACATAGAGCACTCATTCAAAAGAACTTGAAAATGTGGGAAGATTGTTTACATATTGCTGAATTTGCTTATAATAAGACTTTGCATTCTACTACAAATAATTCACATTTTGAAGTTGTTAATGGCTTTAACCCCTTTAGATCTAACTCCTTTACTTGTTGATGAGTATTATAATGTAGAAGGTGATTCTAGGGAAGAATATATACAAAGGATTCATCAACAAGTTCAAAAGACAATTGCAAAGATGAATGAACAATATGTAAAGTACGCTAATAAAGGCTGCAAGCATATTTCCTTTGAAGTTGGAGATTGGGTTTGATTACATCTTAGGAAAGACAGATTTCCTAATGAAAGAAAGTCTAAGTTACACCCACAAGGAGATGGACCTTTTCAAGTTGTTTCTAAGATCAATGACAATGCATACAAGATAGACTTGAAATGTGAGTATGGTGTAATTTTACTTTTAATGTTGCTGCCTTGTTCCCTTTTGATTTTGATTCATATTATATTGATGATGATGATTCGAGGACGAATCCGTTTCAAGGAGAAGGGATGATGAGGGACCATCCAAGGGGCTGCCCTACTCAATGGACCTTAACCAACATCCAATGACCAATGACAAGACTAAGGACAAGAAAGGTGACTCAAACTATTTCTACATTGATCCGAGAAGTCAAGGCTAAAGAGGAAGCTAAGCTACAATTAGAAGATAATGTTCAAGTTAACCTCTTAACTTTCCAAAGTATTCAAATCGGCCCAAACAAGCAAAGTGGCTAAAAAGGGCATTTTAAGAAACTTGTAAATTAAAGTCTATTCTAGACTTTAATTAGATTTTTAGCTTTATGTTATTTATTTATTATGTGTTTAGCCGCATTATCTTAGTGGAGCTAGAATAAAAGACTTGTTGTCCATGTGTTTAGATAGTGGTGCTATTATAGTTAGTTTGTTATTATAGGATTGAAGATTCTATCTAGATTAGGATTCTTCCTTTGTGGGTTTATTGAGCCGAATTTCTACTCTATTTAAGAGGGAATTCGGCCACCATTGTAATTACGTTAGAATTATGCTATTTGTTAAGGTTATTCCTTAGATACTTGTGAAATAAACTTCTCATAGAACTTCATTCATTCTTTGAGTTACTATATCAACAAGATAGTATATCTTGTTGTGGTGTTTCAGCCCCCATTTATAATCGACCTTCGTAGAGTTGCGTTGATTATATTCCTCTTGAAAACTAGTTCAAGAAGGAGAAAGATCTGAGTTTAACCTTTTGCTGTCGAATATTTGTAAAAAAATATCAAGGTTCCTCTTCATAGAATCTGGGAAAGGCTAATCAAATGGATGATGCGTTGAGTAGAAAGAGTTATGGGCAGTTGGAAACTATGATTACCGATCAGCGAGAACTAATTTCAGAGTTTGAGAGGTTACAGATTGAGGTGGTCGAGTCTACCGGGAACGTTTTGGCAGCTTTGGTAGCTCAACCAACCCATTTGGTTCGGATTAAGGAAGCTCAACCGGCATATTCTAATTTGGAATGAGAACGGGTTTTGGCATAGTCAAGCGAACAATCATATTTTCATATTCACGAGGATAGTAGTCTTCGTTTTCGGTGTCGATTATATGTACCAGCAGTTTCGGGGCTGAGATCGGAAATTTTACAAGAGGCACATATTTCTAAGTTTTCAGAACATTCGAGGGAGTTGAAGATGTATAATGATCTAAAGGTTATGAAATGGGAAATTCCTAAGTGTTTGGTATGTCAACAAGTAAATGAGGAACATCAAAGGCCCTCCGGATTACTTAAGCCTTTAGAGATTTCCATATGGAAGTGGGAACATATAATGATGGACTTCGTACACGGTTTTCCTAAGGACAAAACTGAAAAAGATACGATTTGGGTGATTGTGGATCGACTAACAAAATAATTACACTTCTTATCTATGAGAATAACAACACTAATGGATGTTCTGGTTCAGATGTATATGAATGAGATTATTCGACTTCACGGAGTACCGGTGAGTATTGTATCGGACCGGGACTCGCGAATGTTTTCTCGATTCTGGAAGAGTTTCAATGAGACAATGGGGACAAAGTTGTCACCTAGCACTTCTTATCATCCTCAGTTTGATGGACGGTCGAAAAGGACAATTAAGACATAGAGGACATGTTAAGAGCCTGCGTTTTGGACTTCAAAGTTAGTTGAGTGGATTACTTAACCTTGGTAGAATTCGCCTACAACAAAAGTTATCTGACAAGCATCAGTATGGCGCCTTATGAGGCATTGTATGGGAGAAGGTGTAGGTCACCAGTTTGTTGGGACGACATTAGGTAAAAGACGGTAACTGGGCCGAAATTGGTGCAAGTAACTATGGAAAAGGTACCGTTGGTCCGAGTTGGAATAAAGGCAGCTCAAGACCGTCAAAAGAGTTGGGCCGACAATAAGCGAAGACCGTTGGAACTTTATATTAGGGGACAAGGTATAATTGCAGGTTTCGCCAACTAAAAGGGTCATGAGATTCAGTAAAAGCGGGAAGTTGAGTCCAAGATATGTGGGACCATATGAGACTCTAGAACGGGTTAATGAATTGGCGTACCGGTTAGCTCTACCACCCAAGATATTGGGGTTACACAACATTGTGTGTCACAATTGAGGAGGTTTATCCCCTACCAAAGTCATATTTTGGAAGATGAACCTTTGGAGCTTCAAGAAGATTTGTCTTATCAGGAAGTGTCGTTACAGATAGTGGACCAAAATTATCATGTTATGAGACGGAGGACGATATCGTATGTGAATGTGCAATGGTCGCACCATACCGAACAATAAGCGATTTGGGAACTGGAAGAGGAAGCGAGATAAAAGTATCCCCCCTTTTTCAGGATCGAGGTTAGTCAGTTTCGAGGATGAAACCTTTTTAATGGGGGAAGGATATGATACCCGAGATTTTTTGGAACATATGTTTTACATGTTTGTATTTGCTTTTGTGTGATTAATTGTTTTATGTGTTAGGTTTTTTTTTTTTTGTTTAAGGGTGTATTGTCATGTTTTGGAAATAGAGGACTTAAGTGTTGATGTTAAAAACTTGTGGGGTTGCTTTGTAAGGAATTTTGAAAGTTTTAGTATGAGTTATGGATGGAGAGATTATGGAAACCAGTTATAAGAAAAGAAGGAAAGAAAAAGAATGAAAATAAGAAGTAAAGAAAAATTTGGAAAACTAAAGTTGTAATCTTAGAACAATAAGTTGACAGATCAAACGGACTGCGATCGACCTCATTTTTTTTTTTTGCGAAAGCTAGAAGACTCGTAGGACTTGATTCTGAACGGTGGAGTTCAAATTCCAACTGGGAGCCTAGGAGTAATAAAAGACTGAAGTTGAGATTGAGAATTTGGGAAAAATGTGATTTTGAAGAATTTGATTAAGCTTTTGTGGTAAGGTTCTTACACTCTTATTTTTCTGTACGAAAAGTGCATAAACTGATGTTTTGGTTAAAGTTATGAATTTGTGATGAATTGATTTTCTTGCATATTTTAAACCATTTGAAATTGGATGAAGTGTTGAATATTGTTTGCATTGAATTGTATGTTTGATGTTGGAATAGTCTGCGTTTGTTCTTTGTTATGTGGTTGATTGTCTTTCCTTTGAGTATATGTGTATTCCCAATTTGAGCTCTAATATGTTGATGATTCTATAATCGGATATCGCTCCAAATTATATAAGTTATGCGTGCCCGAAAGCACGATATTATGGCAGTCTGACCCGGACTCTAGCGAGGGTAGCAAGTTAGGTCTATTAACAGTTGTTGTGGAGTTCACAAGGGTGAACGATGACATAACATAGTGTATCCTTCATTTTCAAGCACTATCGTCCGGGGGTATATACCCGGATCCATGTAAAGTTAGGCCCTCCTTAACGAGAAATAATAGTTAAAGGCTGTTAACAATGGTATAGAGTTGTGGCCAAACAATTGAACTCGGTTATGTGAATTGCGTGGTGTATCGTGTGTTAGAACGGTACTCGTAATATCTGACTAAGTATGTCTGTGTGTGTCCGTCTGTTTTGCATGAGTAGTTCATAGTGCTCGTATCACGATTTCCGATGTATAAGTGTCATACATGAAAGAGTACAGTTTTGGAATTTATGTGTATGTTTTTGTTTTTAAGATGGTAAAGAAATGAGTGATTTGGGTTGGGATATTTGTAATTTCAGACAAATGACTTTTCTTGTGTTAAATTGCACTAAACTTGGGCTGTTTTAAAATCCTGAAAACCTGTTCGGTCGGCCGGACTGACCAGCCATCGTATGGAGAAAACTACTGGGGCTAACTTTGGATCCTGGACGAACACTACGGTCGACCGGACAGAGCCCTCGATCGTCTAGGATTTTTGTTGGGTCTACTGTCTGAGATTCAGATGACCTCTAGTTGACCGGAATTCGCTTTACTCTATTCGGACTACCTCGGACGATTGGTCTGGATGATGCTTCATCCGGAGACATCATCTAGGACATGTTGGACTACTTTTGAACTATTTTTATGTTTTGTTTCAAAGCTAAGTCTATTCTAAGTTATTGTGTAGTGATTTCAAGTGTTTTCATGATATTCAAAGTCAAGTTATGTTTCAAATGTTTTGGGAAAAGGAAAATGTTTTCAAGTCTTATTTGATGTTTAATCCCCAGGGGTGTTTGAATCTTATTGGCTAGTGTAGCTCACACCTTATTTCATTTTGCATATGAGTTTGTGGATGGTGCCATTGATGAAACCTGTGATGGGGAATTTGATGAGGACTTATCATAAATCTATGTAATAGCATGACTAGGCCTTACACTTGTTGTAGATTTATTTATTTCCCTTTTAGTTTTTAAACCCTTTAAGAATGATGTGTTCCTTTATGTATTGTTATGAGATTGGCGAGTTTTTCTTTCAGTATTTGGGTTTGGCATCTCCTTGATAGATGTGGTACTGCCATGTCATCACCCGTTTACGGGGTGTGACACAAATAGAGAAACTAACTCTTAGGTCTTACAAGATATATCATATCTCCTTGAACGATACTGATGATTGTAATGAGTGGTTGGTTGGAGAGTTAGAAAATGAGGATTTGTTGTTTGATGATTAAAATTTTCCTTGGTCTGCGGTTTCTAAGGAAGTTGGAGTAAATGAATCACGCTACCCATCTAGGTCAAGAGGAGTTAGTACTTCTCATTATCAATCTTCGCCTCCTAATTTAAAACCATTATTTTCTTCATTTGTCCTTACCTTTGATGAGAATAGTGTAGATGAGGAAGAAGAAGAAGCTCCCTTGGATAAAATGAATCAAGTCGAAGTCATTACTCTTGGAGATGATTCTGATTATTATGGGCATTGGCTTTTTATTTGTTTTGTTTTATCTGACTATGATTTTTTAGGGAACTATATTTTATGGTTAATTATTATTATGCTTTGTCTAAATTTGCATGCTACTAATATATAGTAAAATTTATTCAAGGGCGCTATTTGCAGAAAAGGTATTTGCCTTTTTTGCGCTTTGCACCTCAAGGCTCTTAGCCCCCTTTGTATCAAGGCACAACATTGCCTAGGACTGGGTTAAAGGAATCATAAAACTGATTCCCTGATATTCAGGAGTTCTGTTTGGCCATCTCGGCTGGTTGAGTCTTGAATCCCGCTTTCCAATTTTTGTTCCTTGTCTTGGCCAATCTTTTTCTTGATGGTTACCTTTACTTGATACCCGCTATGAATCTCAGATGATCTATTTGTCTACCCTTGGCCTTGAGTGGTCTTAGTTGGCCGAGATTATTCATATCTATCACTCCCTTCCCCCTCTCTCTCACACACATATTTTATTTTGAGAAAACACACACACATATGAAAACTATATTGACACTCCACTTTATATTAATGACACTCAACTCTCTCTATTTTAACTTTTTTATGGACAACAATACCCTTTTCTTCATCCATCTTATACTAAAATATATTATTTACATATTCAATTAATTTCTTTTATTAATCATATCATATTCTTCCAAATTTATCGATTTTGTATTATATGGAATTTCTTATTTGATAAGTTTACATTTTTCATACAGATTTTTGTAGCACAAGATAAGAAATTATTTTTTCCATATATACATTGATACTGTTTTTCCTTTTAAAAAATCAACTTAAATAATTTTGTAACAATGTTTGTCTAGGAGGTTTTTTTTTTAAAACCTTTTAAAATTTCTTCATATTTACTTTTGGTTGTGGTTCCTGAATAAAACTTGTAGTAAAAAGATAAATTTAGTAATAAAGGCTACCTGATTATTTAGTCCTGAATTTGCTTGATAAATTTATTGAAGGGTTAAGGCTATTGCAGTTGACCAAGTATTTCCGACTTGGAACAATAAGTTTTGGGTTAAAAACTCCTACCTCGATAATAATTGTTTTTAAATATTATTGATGGATAAAATTAATACAAAGGAAATAGCTTCTATGTCATACTGATTTGATTAAAAGTTTAGGTTAATGATTAAAAGGAATGAAATTATTGTCATTTGAGAAATAGTTAGAAGGAAAGTTGAGCGTCACTAACATAAACTGGAATGTTAATAGCGTCTCCCATATATATATATATAAATCCTAATATAAAAAATGACGAACTTTAAGACGAAAAGTAAGACACATTGCAGCTCTTTAAATATGAGATAAAAGAATGGTGGAAAAGTGGACAGCTGATCCTAAAACGTAGTCATAACAAAGTTTTTAACTTTTTTTTTCTTTTTTTGAAGAAATCTAATCAGAATTAAATATTCACTTTTTATTTATAATAAATAAGAAGTTGGGTATTCATGTTTGAGAGAAATAATAAATGAAAATGATAAGTGTTTAATTATAATAGAAACTACTGCAACTTCTTGAAAAATATAAAAGTTATACAGAAAAAAAAAAAAAAAATAGTTTATCATATAGATTGGGTTTGAGGGAAAACATCTATGTATATATAACAAGGTAGATAGAGATTAATAGCGGTCACTTAATTAACCTCATAAGACTAATATTCCGGCAAAACCTAACAAATTTTGCAAGACAAAATGTAACAGCACTTTATTACACTATTTTTATCTAAAAAACAAACTTAACTACAATAAAATTTTAGAACGGTTCTGTTGTGGAACAGGCCTACCAAGTGGTCATGGACCACTTGGTCCATATTCAGCCACATCACAGTTTTGATTAAAATAATAAAAACAGGTGGGCCCTATGAAGAATTTTTTTTTTTTTAATGAAAAGAGGTGATGTGGTTGATTGTGGACCAAGTGGTCCACAACCCCACATATATCCCAGGTCTATATTAGAATTTTCCAAAATTTTAACTGAAACTGATACACTAAAAGGATATTCGAATGTTAGGATTGTATTCAACTCCTACAAATAAAAATAAAAATATTCTCAATGAAGATCAATTTTTCCTGTTCGGTTTGAAAACGTACTTGATAATTGAGTCTTTGATCGGCAATAAGTGGGGAAATTCCTTCTTAGTTTAGATGCATCCAGTTCATTGTTGCTCCTTGGTGCAACAATCACCTTGGTTTGTTCTTCCAAGTTAAAGTTGTGCCATTTAAATCCAGGGTGGGTCTATGTATTCTCTGTACATCTCCAGGATTAGGGGTGGAAGTGAGTTGATCTGACTTGTGAGTAGTTCACGATTGGATTCGATATTCGGCTTGACGAGCCCAGCTCATGAGCTAAATGAGCGATTCATTAGCCAAAATTTGTGACTCATCTAAAATATGAGTCGAGCTTGAGCTAAATAGAGTTCGGCTCATTTAGCTCATTAGTTTGTTCATATATATATATATATATATATATATATATATATATATATATATATATATATATATATAGACTCATACCCCTAAAAATAGTAACTGCACATCTTCTCATGGAAAATAAACCAAGAAAACCCTAGAAATCTCCTCATCTTCTCACAGTGGTAGAGTTATTGATTCATATCGAGCTTCTTTACCTGAAAACTGTTCAAGCATTAAGTTGTGAAGGAGATTGGTTAGAGTCACTTATGACATTAAGAAGAAACCTAAAGTATATTACTACTTGTCTTTTATTATTGATGATAATTAATTATTAGTCTGCAAAATAATTCTTTTATGACAATAATATATTTTTATCTTTTCAGGTGGAAGAACATGCCACAAAAATTAAATTGCTTACATAAGAAAACTTTAGATATTTTTACTATTTATTAATACGGACTAAAAAATTTGGTAGCTAGACTTTTGTTAGCTTACATTGGTTTAATTGTTAAGATTTTTTCTTTTTTCGAAGTCTTTACATATTATAATTAGTACAGTTATAAAACTTCGATTGTATGCTATTTTGGGGCTTTTACTTGGTTTAGTATCAATTTTGTACAGGTGCACTGAAATAGACACCATATTTTCGGGTAGGACTAAACTAGGCACAACGCATTCGGTAAATGCGTAGTGCCAATACACAACGCATATGGAAAATGCGTTCTTCTGCAACAAAAGCACAACGCATATATGTTATGCGTTATTTAATGATACAACGCATAATACTTATGCGTTTTGACCACAACCTTCTCCCTTCCGATTTCCTTTAGCTTGCTATCATCTTTATTCCAAAAAATAAATTATTTTTCCTTTAATTTTTTAAAGGAATACCCATAATATCATCTTTATTCCAAAAAAATAAATTTCCTATCTATTTCAAAACCCTAAGAAACCCTAAACTTAATCAATACTAATAAGACTATTAACATAACATATTACTCAAATATTTAGTTTAATAAATTTTTAAGAATAATGAAAGAGAAGAGACAAATTTTGGTTTAATATAAAAATTCCATATAATTGAGAAAAAACTGAAATCGTTACAAAAAAATGTTACAAACAAATAAAACTTAACATAATCTAAGAGTGACTTGGTCCTGCATTGTAATGGCAATTTCTTGATGTATGACCAGGCATATGACAATTGCTACAAAGGCGAATGGCACCCGGTTCACGATAATCCATATCGCTACGTATCCTTGTCGTATGCACGCGACCCCGTTTATTTTTCATATTTGGTCCGTAATATGTCATATAAAATGGGGCATCCCGCCATAAACCCTGGTCAGCGATGGGATTAAATGAAGCCTCGTATGTTTTTTGGTAATTTACGTTGGTGTAAATTGCCAAAACCATTTCCACCGGGTTCCATCCCTTATTGTTACAAACTGCCATTGCATGAGAGCATGGGAAACCGAAAGTGATCCATTTCCCACAAGTGCAGGAATTGTCGGCCATATGGAGTGTGTACGTTGTATTTCCTCGGCCATTTCCACGCGCCCGAGATTTGACACTGTATAATCCCAGTCCGGTCATTGAATTGGACAACCCTGGTGGCGCGACACTTCGTTGGTTCAGGGAGGAATTTTTCCCAAATTCTCGCCGGTAATTGATGAATGCTTGTGTTCGCTTCTAGCCGATGTTCATCAAAATACTGGACCATCTTACTAAAAACCATCTCTAAAAGAGCCTTTAATGGAAGAGCCCTAGCTTTCTTTAACACACTATTTAATGACTCAGAGAGGTTAGTTGTCATGATTCCATGTCTGTAACCACCATCATGCACAAGTGTCCATTGGTCATAACTTATTTGGTTTAGCCAATTGTAAGCTTCGACATTTCTGGTTTGAATTTCTTGCATAAACCGGTTGAACTTGTGCATTTTTGTTGTGCTTCCCGCTAGCCACATTAAAGATTTCAACTCTTTATTTTTGAAC
Organism: Vinca minor; assembly: GCA_026122235.1. Classification (NCBI taxonomy): domain Eukaryota; kingdom Viridiplantae; phylum Streptophyta; class Magnoliopsida; order Gentianales; family Apocynaceae; genus Vinca; species Vinca minor. Next base: position 1,130,299 of record JAOCZM010000253.1, read on the forward strand.
TTTTTGTTGAAATTTGCTCTTATGTGTCGTAGACAGAATCTGTGATGGGCAAATGGTGGCTGCCAGAGTACTTGTTCAGTGACGGCATTGAGGATTCCGTTGTGACGATCGGAAATTACACAAACAGGCCTTTGTTTGACAACATGTTCTTGTAGGTTTTGGAGAAACCAATTCCAACTTTCTGCTGACTCTTTGTCAACAATGGCAAATCCCAGGGGGAAAACGTGGTTGTTTGCATCCCATGTGCTAGCAATCAATAGCACTCCCTTGTAAACACCGCGTAAATGAGTCCCGTCAATTGATATAACGGGACGACAATGTGTAAAACCGATGATGGAAGGCTGAAACGTCCAAAACAAAAAGTTGAAGACCTTTACACTGTGGGTGCTAGTCTCATGGTTGTTCCATCGTATAATTGTGCCGATATTTGAATCCTCTATTGCCCGAGTGTATTGAGGTAGTATGGTGAATGTGGATTTCCAAGTACCGAATAATAACTCAATGGCACCCTTCCTAGCGTACTCACCCTTTTTTTATAGGAGCAACCGACTTCAAAAAATTTCATCTACCTCTTTTTACAATGAGGCTGACAGGAGATTCTGGATCCACCTGCACAATATGGGTGACACGCTCGGCAATAGTTTTTGATGAGAGATTGCAGTGATAGTTGTTTGCTCTAGTAACAATGCAAGTGTGTGTTGGATTGTATACATTTGCCAGCCATTTACCATGTGTGATTTTTTTCCTTATGTTTATGTGCCACGGACACTTATTAGTCGGTGTTGAATTTGCACAGTCTGCTGACCACACATTTGTATTGCTCCTAGTAACCTTAAACTCTACTTTATTCTGGACACTCCAAATTCTAACCGCCAACAAAGCTTTACTTTTGTCGCGGAACCGCATATGGTTTTTCAAGTGCTTTGTCTCGGGGGTCCTGTCATCCATGGTGACGTCCCCATCTTCTTGCAAATCATCAATTTGGGCACCTGAACCTAAATCTGTGAAACATGGGAATGCGGTGTAATCAGTAAGTGGGAATGACGGACCTTCATCTCTTATTGGGTACCTATTAGTCCGTGCCTCTTCGTGTTCATCAGAGTCATCGCCATTTGGACCTTCTGAGTCGGGATCATCGTCCACATCTGAAGTCGGACCTTGAGAGTCAGCTACAACAGGTCCATTTAGCATAGGTTCTGCTGATGCAACTATATGCGTAACCGGAGTAACATGCATTGGTCGTCGGGGGCATTGCATCGGTTCTGCCGGACGATCTGGGATAGTTGCAATTGATGAATAATGCAAGTTAGAAAGTGAGCTTGAACCAATCACATTTTGACTATTGAAATTATTGGGAGCGTCAAAATCGTCGTTGGACATTGTTTGGATGGACACTTGCACAAATACAATATGAATGTGTACACCAGATGCACCAAATTGCGGGTGAATATCCCAAAGAGCAGCCATTTCTTCATCATTGTTCATATCAACAGCTGAGTAAAAGAAACGTTCCCACTCCGGTGAGTAAAATGGCCACCTAAGTGTCATTCGAACTTCATACTCCATTGTGTTTAACCCTTTAAGGGCTAATATTCTTTGGACCATCTCTGCATGTGCAACCTTGCGCCTTAACGTCCATGTTTGCTTTGCATGGCCTGTAAAGTAGTGACCTTCTTGGTCTCGTTCAATTTGACTATCCCAGTATAGAAAAATTCTAATAGGATTTTGAAGGTTGGTCGTCATATTTTGATTAAATGGGGAAGAATGATGAGTGCGAATGTATAATTGTAAGGTCTATTTGATGATTTTGGACGATGACTTACAGTTAATATATATAGAGGGCGATGACAGAAAGATAATTTTTTGAAAAAAAATCTAATCTTTTGTAGATTTCCCAACCTTATCTTATCAATTGGAGATTTTACCACGTGAAGAATTTAAGAACAACGCATGGGGGGAATGCGTTGTGCACTAGATGACATCCACAATAATTTTGAAATATCTTATCACTGGCAGGCTTTACCACGTGAAGATTTTCGAAACATCTAATCTACTTTAAGAACAACGCATGGGGGGAATGCGTTGTGCACTAGATGACATCCACAATAATTTTGAAATATCTTATCACTGGCTGGCTTTACCACGTGAAGATTTTCGAAACATCTAATCTACTTTAAGAACAACGCATGGGGGGAATGCGTTGTGCACTAGATGACATCCACAATAATTTTGAAATATCTTATCACTGCGTGCTTTACCACGTGAAGATTTTGAAACATCTAATCTACTTTAAGAACAACGCATGGGGGAATGCGTTGTGCACTAGATGACAGCCACAATAATTTTGAAATATCTTATCACTGGCAAGCTTTACCACGTGAAGATTTTCGAAACATCTTATCTACTTTAAGAACAACGCATTGGGGGAATGCGTTGTGCACTAGATGACAACTTATCTCATTTCCTTCACTTCATGGTTGTAGCCTATAAATTTCCGTGTTTACTTCATAAGGGGGGTTTAAGAGTTTGTTGCTTTTTACAATATGGGACATGGCGGCAACGAAGAATTTCTGCAAATACATCCCGCCCCTAACGATATCCTTGATTGGAAGGTTGGAACACATTTTCCCGGAACCCGTATTGTATTGAACTCGGAGCTTGGTTTGCCCAATTTCTAATGTTTCGTGGTATGAACTCGTGTAATGGTTCGTGTTATGGTTTCTGTCAATTATTAAATAAAAGTGCCAATTTGTAATGTTTTTTCAATTAATAAATAAAAGTCCCAGTTTCTAATGTTTTTATCAAGTAATCAATAAAATGTTAAGGTACATCATATAAGATAAACATTACATACACAAAATAACAAATTGGACTATTGATAATCGGCCGGTGTGAAGCGATCTGGCGCGAACCTATCCCGGTCTGACCTACGCAAAATCCGCTCCTCTGGAGTCAAACCCTCTAACTCATTATCAAATTGAGGATCGCCGCCAAATAACTGATCGATAAAGGTGTCACCTGGACCGGGTTCATGCAATCTAGAAGGCCCTGCAGCAGAAATACTACCTGTAACGACACACTGAGAAGGAGTCCAAGCTTCGGAAGACGGTGGAAGTGAACTGGGTCCAACATCGGATGTCTGTCCAAATTGGGAATCTGGACGAATATCTGCCTCGGGCGGAATGTGTACATCTGCAACTGGTGCTGCGGGAGGCTGGCCCCTCCCACGTCCGCGCCGAGCATTGCCTCTCCCTTTTCGATGTCTCCTACCGCCTCTCCTAACTCCCCGTGCACCCCGGTCGGCTATGGGTGATCTGGGTGCACTAATTGGAGTTGGAATTACTGCGTCTGAAGGAATGTTGCGAGCCGATGGTCTGCAGCCTAGTGAACCACCTACTGCCAGTAAGCCTCTGCTACACTTTGAGATTATTCGCTCCATAAAACTCTTCATCTGCGGTGGCGCTTGCTGGTCAGCCTCCATGGCAATGTTATAGCATTCAGCGACAACATTTCCCTGCCACGCATTGAAGATGAAATACAATACAACTGGTTTATTATTTTAAAACATAAAAAATAAAGAATATTAAATTAATATACACATCTAAAAAATGAAAATTAATATAATTATTTCTTACCAACATTACAACAGTTGCGGCGGTTGCGTGAAAACCGTCTGAAACATGTAATCGATGCATGGCGTTTCCAACTTGGCACCGCGTCCTCACCAAATACCAATCCATGTAATCAGGCCTGGGTCTCTGGACGTCTGCGATATGATGACCGTTGACTACGAAATGATGTTTAGCATCCCAAGTTTGGATTTGTTGCCTATGCACCAGACTCCAATCCTCATTGGCCTTGCCTTGTATCCTCAATTTATGCCAATCCGCACGGGTGTCACAATTTGGAGGTACATACTGCTCAAAGTTAAACTGTCTCATCACCCGACTAGGTAGATGCATCTCGGCAATCTCAAAACATATGAGCGGGACCTCGGCACGCCATACATCATCACCTGGATAAACCATGACATCCCGATAGGGAAGCCAATCAAACTGCAACACAAATATTAAAGTTAATTATAAATATAAAAAACAATATATGAAATTATTATAAACTATTTCAAATACAAATGTACCTGCTGAGGTTGTAGGGAATCTAACTGATCCCGATATGCAATAAGTACCCGCCTCGGGAGTAAAGATAAGTCCAGGGGAAAAGACCAACGTCCGCCATAAGCAGCACCCTGGGGAAACTCAACTGGCCCCCTAATGAGCGGACGGACCACTGATATACGTGTCCACGCCCACAACTGCAAAAGCGTCATCGGACCCACTATCTCCTTCGCTACCCCAACAGCAGCTGTACATAAAGATCTATAGAGATATGCCAGTACACCACTCCCCCAACTATACAACGGGGTGCGATCTAAATCAACCAGGAACTGCAGATACCGCAACGGGACGTGGTTGCCGCTGTGATCGCTAAAAAATTGACCCCCCAATAACATAAGAATAAGACCGCGCGCAAGCCTGGAAAAGTCCACATCAGTAGCATCATCTGGTAGAGGAGTCAAAATAAATTCCTCCAAACGTGACTTCAACAATTGATTCCCTCGAATATCAGTTGCCGCAGGTCTAAATCCAAGACTAATATCTATCTGTTCTATCCACTGCGCTTTTGATCGATTATATTTACCCCCTGTTATTGGTAATCCCTCTACCGGCAAACCCCATAAAAGAGCCACATCCTGTAACGTCACAGTCGCTTCACCTACTGTAAGATGAAACGTGTGAGTCTCAGGACGCCAACGCTCAACTAAGGCAGTAATGAGCGAAATGTCCGTGTCCCTATACCCAATCCTGGCTAAACCACCAAATCTAGCTATGTCTATCCACTCACGAACCCTCTCTTGAGTCTCAGAATAAACCTCCCAAAAAATCTTATCAAACCTACGAGCTATTAAACTTTTTTCATCTTGATTCCCATCCCAAATCAATGAAGATCGGTGTTCCGCTTGCATTGTTAATAACGAACAATCTAAGGGGCCGGGATGAACATCGGCAGGTACTCTACGAGGCTCCATCAATAATCTTCAATTAACATAAAATTAAAAATTAAATCTTATTATTAGTAATAGTATAAATCTAACATAAACAATTTAGTTAAACATAAATTCAAATTAAAGCATATGTTTATTTTTCACTACCAATTTTTAAATTTTCCTAACAATGATTATTCTAAAATAATATACTACACATAATTACACAAAATTATACAAATTAATACTAAAATACACCAATTTGTCATAATTAAATCAAAATTATACAAAATAATTATACAATCTAAATCAAAGCTAAACAACACAAATTTAGACTCAATCACACAAAAATTTACTTATTAACACACAAAATTAATACACAAAATAATCAATTTAATACAAATAAATAACAAAAATTAAATTATAATATTCACAAAGATAGGGTGAAAAATTATACCAAGATGATGATGATGTTGTGGAGGAGAATGATTTTTCAAAATAATTTTGCTGATTTTTTGCTTGGAGGAAAGAGCTTTTTTGAAGAGGAAACCTTCAAAATTTTGGCAATGGAGCTCACTGCCGCGGCTTGGGGGGAGAGAGAGAAGAAAAGAGAGGAAGGGATGCGGGTTAGGGTTTTTAGAAAACGCATACACATTATGCGTTGTTACTTTTGAATAACGCATACATCACATGCGTTGTGTAGGTGTAACGCATACAGCACATGCGTTGTGCAGAATAACGCATAGGTACTATGCGTTGTGTAAAGTCAAAACGCATTTCGAAAGTGCGTTGTGCCTACTTTAGTGCCTCCCGAAAATTTGGTGCCTATTTCAGTGCCCCTATACAAAAAGGATACTAAACCAAGTAAAAGCCCGCTATTTTGCTAAGAAAATCTCTTGATTTATTTTGTATAATTTAGATATTAAACTCATATTATAAATAACCGTATTTTTCTAAAATATTTGTAAATAAATTAGCTGAGATGAGCTGCTCGTGAGCTACTGATAAATTGAGCTTGAGCCGAGAAAATTAGCTCACATAATATGAGCTGATCTATGAGTTGGACAAAATTAGTATGAGCTAGCCTTAGCTAAGCTCAGCTCATTTCCACCCCTATCCAGGATTTCATTGTGGTTTGTAACTCCTGGATTAGTGAAATTCCATATTCCTCTGCTATTTCCTTTTGCCATTTCAATGGAGATTGGAAGGAGTTCATCTAGAACTGTCATGCTGTTGGGTATATTTACCACCTTATCGTAACGACCAATTTTTGTTATAAAATTCCTGGGGTTGCTGAGGTCTGATGATATAGGCATTCTTACTCTTAGACAGTGTGCATACATTTTGATATTCTTTCAAAAGTTCTTCCACCTACAAAAAAAACATGAGCTGCAATATCAAATGTAGTTTGAATTCTACTCCCATTTCGAGTTTTTATTTTTGCATATTTGATTCAAAAGGCTTTAAAAAAAGCAATTTCAAGAGAGAGAGGGAGAGAGAGAGTTTTGTGTTTCTCATCGTACTCAAATATGCAGCCAGTTGCAAAATTCATCATCAGAATTCAGAAGACCTTTCTCCTTGAAAACATCGGACAAAGTTAGTGTACCAACAACATTACTTCTAATTGTCTCCACCTTATGTGACTCACACCCATCCACATTAATTCCTGCTGCATTGAAAACATGAGTTGGTTTAACTCTTCTTATATCATCCATAATGGAATTCTTGTTCTGAAGCCTCCCCTTTCCATGTTCAAATTCTATTCCTTTTTCTTCACCAAGTTTTCCAAATAAACCTCCTATCCAACCGCTTCTCCCATAGATCAGAAATTTCCGTTATCATTGAAAATATTGGGTGTGGATGAAGAAGGGCTGCAGTTACATCCCCCCACCCACCAATCTGGATATTTTTTGTACTATTCCATGGTCCTCTTTAGTCCCTCCTCCCAACAAGTCCTTTCTTTCCACCCTAGTTTTTTAAGCTTCTGATCATCTAAAAAGTATCTTTTGTCATAGAAAGGCCTGTCTTGTACAAATCTTACGACTTCTCTAGGATTAAGTCCGAACAATTTGAAAATATCCTCTGCCACATCTAAGACTTGCCTTTCTTTCTTTGTACCGACGTTGTACAAATGCCCAATTGCTCCTCTGTGGAGAATTACATCAAACGCCTCAGCAACATCATCTGAATAAAGATAACTTCTTACATTTGATCCATTACCATGAATTGGAAACTGCTGACCTTCATTGCAAGAAGAATCAACTTTTCAGGGAACTGATTAGGACCATAGACATTGTTTCCTTTAGTAGTGATAACAGGAAGTCCATAAGAGCTATGGTAAGCCAAAACCAACATTTTTGCCCCAGCTTTTGTCGCAGAATATGGATTAGTAGGAAGCAGATGAGAAGTGTCAGGACTGCCAATGTCGGACTCTGAATCAGTCTCACCATAAACTTCATCGGTGCTAACATCAATGAATCTCTTAACGCGCTTTGTAAACTTACAAGCTTCAAGAAGAACACGGGGTACCATATGTTAGTAGTGCCCTATGATCATTAGCATATGTTGTACGTTTTACATCTTTTTGAGCATTTCTTTGAATAGTTAATTTTGCTTTTGAACATCAAATGTGTGATTTGATAGTAATACTCATTATCTTATGCAAATACTATTCTAACTGTCCCTAATTTTTACTTGGCAAAAAAAAATATTGTCCCTAATTTTATGTAATGTTCTTTACAATGAAATAAAACTAGTATGATGTTTATTAATGATTATGTTTTACTGATCATGTGTAATGAATACAGATCATATCATAGATACAATATATTGGGATATATTGTATCGGACGTGATCCGTTAGAGAGTTAATACTTCATGGTTCTTTAGTCATAAATATTACTTCCTCAATACTATTTGGAATCCTTAGATCATATGTCTCCATGGTTTCCAGCATGAATGGAGCTACGTTTCCACTCAGTCGGACGTTACTTTTAATCGAGTAATTAATACGATTGATCAATGGATGTAGTATCCTATCATGGCTTGAATGTGAGAGGCATTGTAAGGAATTTGTCAATCTCTTATTAGAGAGATATCCATGGGCCCCTCGATAGGGAAGACTGTTTAAATGTATGGCCATGCTCAAATTTATTTAATAAAGTGGTTATTAAATATTGTTTGTTGGAACAATCTACTAGAGATCGAGCATAAATACAATTAAGCTTTATAAGGGTGACAACTACCATGTCTTATGCTTAATTTGGATATCGCGAGACAAAGGGATTAAATAGTGGATTGATATTAGGTTCCACCACATATTCATTCACTATGGGTAGTCACAATGTCCTGATAGGGTCCACTTGTGATTTATGCACACATACTACTAAGTGTGTTTTCATTGCTATTGTTAAATGAACCTACAGGGTCACACGCATAGACGAGTGAACGAGCTTCATATCCAGATTCAATGAATCTAGAATATGTCTAGGTTCATTGTATCTGACATTCATTTCTCTGAAAATAATAAAATGTTATTATTCGAATTAGAGATTAAGGAGGGGCATTTTCGGTATTTGGTTATAATTGGTATTACGTGGGAGTTATTATGCGATAAAGACTCTCACTACCAGTAGAGGTTTACAGGACGTGGGAGTTAAAGACTCCCACTGCCGGAAGAGGTTGAGGACGTGAGAGTTGGTTCTGGGAACAAACTCTCACACCCTATATAAACCTCTTTTGGCCGAAACCCTAGGTTTGATTTGCTGGAGCCGCAATAAACAATATACCTCGAAATTAGATTTCTTGATTTTCTGCCTCCTTTTCTCTCTAGATTCCAAAACTCAGAAAAACGAAGAGTTAGCACTCGCTGCACGTTTCGTCGCGTAGATACCGATAGGGAGTAATTCCACAAGGGAGGACTTTGGTGGTTGCAGCTAAGCACCCGGAAAAACAGAATCTTTAACCGAAAACGTAAGTCCTTTTTCGTATTTTTCGATTCCTATGGTATGAGCAGATCCTTCGGGGAAGGATTCATTGGGATATAATGACGATTAACCACGTTTACTATGAAATCAACCATTCACCTTCCTCAATATCTATTAATAAGGAAACGCCTCACACAATATACACCATTAATTAATCCGCTCGGAAAGCAATCGGTGATTGATTTTACAGGATTGCATAAATCCCAAACGCGATTTGAGGATTTGATTTTTGTCCGAAATTATCTTTATATTTCCTTAATTTCATCTCAGATTGAGATTTACCTTGATTTTCTCCATCACAATTGTGATTTTTGTCTAGAATTATTGTTATATTTCCTTCATTTCATCTCATATTCAGATTTTTTTTTAGATTCCTTAATTTTCTTCATCTCATATTGGGATTTTTTTTTTCAAATTCCTTAATTTTCTCTATCTCATATTGGGATTTTTTTTTTAAATTCCTTAATTTTCTCCATCTCAGATGGGGCTAAAAACTACGACATTGAAGATAAATCTATACAACTCTCAGGTGGACATAAATTGTCGATTACAGCAGATGATGTTGAGCAAGTTTATGCGGGGGGTAAGAAATGAGGGGAGACACCTCGATTTAATAGCTATTAATCACTATGGAAATAGCTATTAACACCAGTTGATATATTAATTTGGAAATCTGTCTTTTACGTACTTATTTGTTTGTAACAAAATTTAGTTCTATATTATATTACATTGATGCTGCAGTTGAGGAAGGTGAACCCATAAAAGAGGTAAAAAAAAATAGAAGGGAATAGCCGTAAGTCATGTACGTAATAGCTATAACATATATACACAATAACTATAATATATGTAGACAATAGCTATTATCTAAAATCGAAAACTAATTATAATTGTTACAACTATAATCTAAAAATACTTATTAAAACTATAAACTGAAAAGAATGTCATTGTTAAAATTTTATTACATTAGACAATAAGCAATCAACTATGAAACGTCTTCGAATAATATTGGACTTCGCCCCCTGAGTCTATTCGTATGGGGTATCTTACAGTAGCGAAATCCAGCTTCTTATACAAAACATCATCCACATAATGGTAATTTTCTGATGACACAACAGGAAAATCCTTGATTATCTGTAAAAAAAAATATGCAATATTTGTCAACAAAAGACTAATAAACAACATAGATAAAGATATAAAACTAATGAATAATAAATATTCAGAATTAGAACACATACCTATAATACTAGTGAATAATAGCTATTAGACCTTACCTCCTAATACAGATTAACAATGGTGTAATGAAGAAAATCAAGGATGTCCACAAACATAACAATAAAAATTGGACTTAACATCAAAAAACATATTATCATGAAACACACTATAATGGAGAAAATCATCTAATACGTTATGCATTGGAAAATCATTAAACCCAGATAATATATGATCTTGTCCATTATTATTTTCAACTTTAATGTTAAATAACAAAAAACAAACATCATAAACATACTGATTATGACATATAATTACAATTATAAATAAAAATTTACCGTGATTAAATTTTGACTATTCCGAATTGAATTTCAAAAACTGTGATGTCGCATCGAAATGAATATAGAATCACGAATTTGAAAGGATTGAATTCTAAACAACTTTGTGAATTATCGAAAATTAAATTCTACATCGAAACAATAACCAATTGAAAAAAAGGAAAAAAATGAAGAACAAAGCCGAGGATAATGGATTTTAGGGATTTTTTGGGGTATAATGAATCTTCAAAATAGGAAAACTGAATGTCTTGATAGACATGATGCTGATATAGCATGATTTGGGCGAGATTTATGGAAGAAAATCGAGATTACGGGGGATAATTTGGTTGACAGCAGGAGACTGGCGGGAAGAGGGGATTTTAAACAAGCTTGATCTAGTGTGGAGCGCTATATATGATAGCAGACAGCCACTAGATCTGAAAGGCGCATATCCAGTGGCCAAAAATTAGTGCTGGCTGTGCTGAAAAGCCCCTTCTTCAGCACTGTAGCCGCGGGCACAAATGACTTGTGTGGTATACTTTCTAAATTTAATTTAAATCGAGATCCTTTTTTTTTTTTTTTTGAAGTGTCTTAACTCTTCAAAGTTAATTGGACAAAATCATCTATTTGATCCTTTATCCATTTTGAGATTGAGTTTAAGGTTATGTATGTTTAATTTTTTCGTTTAAGGTCATGCACATATTTTCTAGCCACCCTACATCTACCCCATACCTTATTTATCTCCCTCATTTCCCACACCCTCCACCATCACCGTCTAACATCGCAGCCTCCACCCACCACCTTCTCGACCTACCCCCACCCAGTCTTTACCCCCAATACCACCAGTCTTCAAGGTTCTTAAACCCCAATAATACAAATACTTTCGTATACTCCTTTAAATTATCTCTCGGCTATCAAAATACATGGAAGAAGCCACATAAACAAAAGCATTAAAAACCACTTTCTAAAAACATTATGCAATGCATAGTAAGTGGTGGCCTTTCAGATTCCACCGCCATCGGTGGTTGTTTCATCACCACCACCAGTTCACCATGTTTGCAAGTTCAAATTCTAGGCTATAGATTCCGAGCGACAAATATAATTCTGAACCCTTGACCAACTTCTCAATAACATTGTGGTTATTCTTAATCATTATATTTTTCCCGCCAAATTTTCACTGAAAACTAACAAATATACGCATAATAAATTAACTCATCATGCTAATTTCAATAAAATAATGATTCTTTGATGAAATTCAACTTCATTTCAGCATAAAACTTTCACCCAAAAAACTTTCTTGTAATAATATTATAAAAAAAAGGCCCAAAAAGAAATGGGATTCATAAAACACTTGAGAGATCGTCGAGAAGTTCTTGAGGAAAAGCATTTTTTGAAGGAGCGTTAGAAGATCGATGAAGCCCACTTGCTTTTTTTCTTCTCATTCTTCTTTCTTTTTTTTTCAAATAAATGTGTAAAATAAAAGGAGAAAATTGCAAGTTCATAAATCCTAAACTTCAAATTATCAATTGAATTGGGATGGATATATGCATAGAGTGAAGAAGTGAGGAAGAGATGGAAAGATGAAGATGATGGGGGACGTTGGTGGGTGTGTCGGGGAGAAGGAATGGGGTGGGGTGGGGTGGGGGGTGGGAGGAGGATGCATATGGATGGGGTAAGGGAAGAAGAAAGATGGAAGGGTTGGGAGGGGGATTTAAACTTAAAATTCTTAAAATACCTTCTTAGTTTTGGGTTGACTATGTCAAGATTTTGAATTAACAGTTGACCGATGGAAATTTTGACGGAAAGGATGAAGTCCACCAAATATAAATTGTTTTCGGATGAAACTTTTGGAAAACATGGTTTTTGGATCATTCTTCTAAAACGTAAATAGTTTTTGGACCCTGGACGCCCATTTGCCTAATTTTTAACTAAAAGAAATAATTGCAACTCATTCCCTTCCTTTCATTCTTCTTTTTCCCCCAACTCACTACCTTCTTGTCATTATCTTCGACGGACACCGTTGCCCTTCTTGAAAACCTAAAACCCTCCCAATTGCAATGGTCCCTAAATCAACCCACAATCCATTTCAATACCAAATTTCCTTCAATTTCAATTCTTAAAATTGTAGAGAATTTCAACATTTCAATACCTAATTCCTTTACATATTGCCCAATTTCCTTCAATTTCAAAGAAGAGTCAAAGAAACAAAAAGAGTTACGAGAATTAAGAGGTAAGAAGAGTCAATTGTAAAAGTTGCAAAGAATTAGATCCCTTTTGCCTCTAAGTCGCTTCTCGAGAATGATAGAAATCGGACTTATCAATAACCGTAGGTGGGATTCATACCACTTCTAGCTCTGACTCCTCTTCGAGAAAACTATCAAGTACGCGTATATACGAAGAATATGAGGATTAATAACTACTTTTTGGCTTAGTTATTGGGCTTAGAACTTTTGCTCGATCATCATATTTCTTATATTATATTATTTTGAGGTCATGAAATGATCGCTACTAAGAACGGCCTTTCAAAATACGAGTCAGGGTCGGGGGAGGGAGGTTCTCGAAACCAAACGAGACTAGAAAGAATGTGGGAATTAGCACCATTCATATGAGTGCTTTTGTCTCTTCGAAACAACAAAGGGGCAGCCATCTCTCTATAACGGTTCCGCTTTCTGTTCTTTTGGCAAAAAGTACTCTAATAGCGCTTTTTCGCACCAAGGCAATCAGAGAATCATTCATATTTGCAGGCATCACCCCATTCTCAAACACCCAAGATAAGAAAGGAAAGGAAAACTTGCTCGACTTGTCATCAACCCCTCTAAAAAATTACAAATCTAGATCATGAGGTTATCCACCTCTTCTTCCATTTGCTTCTTGATGAGAACTTATATGCGGATCCTTCAAATAATGATGAGGTTTGGGTAATGTATAAAAGGAGATCTAAGAGGGAATCTTTAACATAACATCACTCATTTTGGAGGCCCAAAAGTCTCAAAAGAATGAAGACTATCATCAACTTGGATTAACATTAATTTCAGTTTTGAGACATTTTTGTGTAACGGTCATAACTTGCGATACAGGAATCCAATGAATCTAATTCTAGATTCTATGGAAAGATAAGAGGCAGATCTACAACTTTCATGAGACCACAAGATCAGATTCTTCCTTTATGAAGTCCTATATCGTCGTGAAAGTTAATACATCATGCTGTCCAGATTTTCAGAGAGAATTAATCTTGTTTTTCCAAGTTTAGTTATTTATTTAATTTCAGCTTTTATTATATTATTAATTTCGAAATATTACTTAAATAAAGGACATGTGGTCCATTAGTTATTTAGTTTAAGTAAAGTATTTATTTAGGTAGTTTATAGCAAGTAATAGTTTAAGGTAGTTTACTATACTTGTGATTGCTTTATTTCCAAGTCCAACTAGGACTCTATTTTGTAAGTCTTGGCTGAAATTCCTTCTCTATTTAAAGAGAAAATTCGCCACTTTATTACTTAGAATATAGATTATTATTAATGATATTGGGAGGTTTATTCATTTCATGGTCCTTTCGAGAATCGAAGCTTTTCATAGTGGATTGTTTGATTAGTTTAGTTACTGTATCAACGAGTTTGTTCCCTCGTTGTGGTGTTTCTTCATTCATTTAGTTTTTCTTCTACCTAGGTAGTCAAGTGTTTATCGCTTCTTGGAGGTCTAGTGTGTCGAATACTTTGAAAGTCCTTTGCCATAGTAGTCAAGTGTTCATCGCTGCTTGGAGGTTGTAGTACGGAACTCCCAGGTGAACTATCTTCAATAAGAGAAAGATCCTAGCTTTAATTCCTTGTGTCGAATCTTGATAACTCAAATTGTCAAGGTTCCTCATCATATTGGTATCAGAGCTCAAGGTTGATCTCTTTCTTGGTGTACCCTTTTATTGCTTTCTTGATAAATAATTATATATATATATATATATATATATATCCTATTTAATTTTTTCAGCCGATTTCAAAGAAAAAGAAAGATAAGAACCAAATTACCTATTTCTTGAATTTCGACAACTAGGAACTTTCCTAATTTTCCCCTTTCCTAATGTTTCATCTTTCCTTCAATTTTTTATTTGAGCAGTGATGGAGGAATTAAGCATCGAGGAGAGACTAGATGATGGAACATGGGATAGTTATGATGAAGCCGCGGATGAGGCTATTGAAGATATAGCCAAAACCTTTTATGTCCAACCTGAGAAAGAGGGTGTTCTACATACTCAACCATTAGATGAGCAACATCTTCAAAGAATCAATATTTTCCAAACAAAGTGCAAGGTCAAAGACAGGGTTTGTCTTCTTATTATTGACAATGGTAGTTGTGCTAATGTTTTCTCTCTTGATATGGTCACCGCTCTTGATTTACCTTGGAAAGCACATCCACATCCTTATAAGCTTTCTTGATTAAACGATAGTGGTGAAATTCGAGTTGATAAACAGGTTGAGATTGGCAAATACAAGGACATGGTTTTATGAGATGTAGTCCCTATGAATGCTAGTCACATTATCTTGGGAAGACCATGACAATATGATAGAGGTGCTGATCATCTTGGTAGAACGAATGTCTATCAATTCACCATGGATAGAATGAAGTTTATTTTACATCATTTATCTCCGAATGCAGCTCTTGCAGTTCATCAAGAGATGACCAAGAATAGAGAGAAAAGAATAAAAGAAGAGGCAAGATTGCAAGAAGAAGCAAACTTGAAAGAGGAGGCACGAACAAAAGAAGATGCAAGATTGCAAGAAGAGGCAAACTTGCAAGAGGAGGCAAGAATAAAAGAAGATGCAAGATTACAAGAAGAGACCAAATTACAAGAAGAAGAATTCAAGGCTGTATTTTCAACAAAGATATTACCACCAAACCGAAGTCATGGTCCTTTCCTTAAATTACAAGATTCGAGGACGAATTTTTTTGAAGAAAGGGAGAATGATGAGAACTTATATACGGATCCTTCAAAGAATGATGAGGTTTGGGTAATGTCTAAAAGAAGATCTAGGAGGCAAGATTTAACATCACAACACTCATTTTGGAGGCCCAAAAGACTAAAAAGAAAGCAGACTATCATAGATTTGGATTAACATTAATATCAGCTTTGAGACATTTTGGTGTAACGGTCATAACATGCGATCCAGGAATCCAATGAAGCTCATTCTAGATGATATGGAAAGATAAGAGCAGATCTACAACTCTCATGAGACCACAAGATCGGATTATTCCTTTATGAAGTCATATATTGTCGAGCAAGTTACTACATCATGCTGTCCAAATTTTCATCGAGAACCAATTTTAGCTTTTAGTATATTATTAATTTCAAAATATTACTTAAATTAAGGACATGTGGTCCATTAGTTATTTAGTTTAAGTAAAGTATTTATTTAGGTAGTTTATAGCAAATAATAGTTTAAGGTAGTTTACTATACTTGTGATTGCTTTATTTACAAGTCCTACTAGGACTCTATTTTGTAAGATTTGGCTGAAATTCCTTCTCTATTTAAAGAGAGAACTCACCACTTTAATACTTAGAATATAGATTATTATTAATGATATTGTGAGGTTTATTCTTTTCATGGTTCTTTCGAGAATCGAAGCTTTTCAGAGTGGATTCTTTGATTAGTTTAGTTACTGTATCAACGAGTTGGTTCCCTCGTTGTGGTGTTTCTTCATCCATTTAGTGTTCTTCTGCCTAGGTAGTCAAGTGTTTATCGCTGCTTGGAGGTCTAATGTGTCGAATACTTTGAAAGTCTTTTGCTATAGTAGTCAAGTGCTTATCGCTGCTTGGAGGTTGTAGTAAGGCATTCCCGATGAACTATCTTCAAGAAGAGAAATATCCTAACTTTAATTCCTTGTGTCGAATCTTGATAACTCAAATTGTCAAGGTTCTTCATCACTTCTCTTCTTAATCCTCAGCTAACACTGCAAATCAAGAGTTTTCTGGCAAAACTCAATGAAGTTAGTATATCCTTTTAGGAGTAAACTCTATAGCCATAAAGCAGATCAAGTTCGTTCAGTTTCAGGGATAAATTACGGGGCTTGAACTACCAATCCATCAAATATCGTAGTCACAGAAAAAATGACTTCTTTTGAGGGGACATTTCAAATTCCATACTTGCAATTACTCCATGATTTTACTTCCTCCCCTGAATATGAGGAATTACTAAAAAAATCAAAGTCCGCGCTATTTGAGGAAGATCTTTCTATGAATAGATAGGAATGAGTGTTCGGTATTTGGTAACACCGTGAGGCAAGAGACCTTAAAAATAGAGCAAGAAACACACCAAGCAGCCGGTGTAACTGCCAACTAAAGGTCGCCAACGTCTAGCATGTTAAAACTTAATGTGATGGATCGTGGGTGGCGGGATTTGTAGGAATTGTAGCTATTCTCAAGAATCATCATGATGATTTTGTAGCAGGCAAGTTGAAATATCTTGACAACTTCACTAATATTTTGCATGAGATTAATATCTTTCCAACTTCACTAACATTATGCATTGGAAGTGTGATTTTTTTTTTTTTTTGTAAGAATTATTTAAAGTACTGAGAAAAAATAGCAGTAAAGAAGTTGGTGAGTAATGTTTGTCCTTGAGTTTTTGTCCTTGGTGAGTAATGTATGTGTCCCACAAATAAATGAAAAGGTAATATAGGTAAACCTAAGACATGTATAGGTTGTTAGTAGTGCCCTAGGACCATTAGCATATGTTGTACATTTTATTTCTTTTGAGCATGTCTCTGAATAGTTAATTTTTCTTTTGAACATCAAATGTGTGATTTGATAGTAAAACTCATTATTTTATGCAATTACTATTCTAGTTGTCCCTAGTTTTAGTAATGTTCTTTACAATGAAATAAAACTAGTATGATGTATGATTTATCATGTGTAATGGATACAAATCATATTATAGATGCAATATATAGGGATACATCGTATTGGACGTGATCCGTTAGAGAAGTAATACTTCACGGTCCTTAGTCATAAGTATTACTTCCTCAGCACTATTTTGGAATCCTTAGACCTTATGTCTCCATTGATTCTAGCATGAATGTAGCCACATTTTGACTCAGTCGGACGTTACTTTTAATCGAGTATCAATACGACTGATGATCGGATGTAGTGTCCTATCATGGCTTGAATGTGAGAGACATTGTAAGTAATTTGTCCTTCTCTTTTAGAGAGAGATATCCATGGGCCCCTCGATAGGGGAAAACTGTTTAAATGCATGGTCGTGCTCAAATGTATTTGATAAAGTGGTTATCAAATACTATTTGTTGGAACGGTCTACCCGGAGATCGAGCATAAATACAATTAAGGTTAATAAGGGTGACGACTACCGTGCCTTATGCTTAATTAGGATATCGCGAGACAAAGGGATTAAATAGTTGATTGATATTAGGTTCCACCGTAAACTCATTCACTTTGGGTAGTTACAATGTCCTGATAGGTACCGCTTGTGATTTATGAACTCACACTACTACTAAGTGTGTTTTCACTGCCATTGTGATATGAACCTATAGGGTCACCCGCATAGACGAGTTAACGAGTTTCATGTCCATATTCAATGAATCTAGAATGTGTCTAGGTTCATTGTATCTGACATTTATTTTCTGAGAATAATAAAACGTTATTATTTGAATTATAGATTAAATATGGGCATTTTTGCTATTTGGCTATACGTGAGAGAGATTATGCGATAAAGACTCCCACTACCAGCATAAGTTTAGGGGACGTGGGAGTTATAGAATCCCATTACCGGAAGAGGTTGAGGACGTGGGAGTTGGTTATGGGAACAAACTCTCACATCCTATATAAACCTCTTTTGGCCGAAACCCTAGATAACTAATGTTTGAGCCGCAATAAACTAAAATTCTCCCGAAATCAGATTTCTTGAATTCTGCCCTTCTCTTCTTTTTATATTCCCGAAACTCAAAAACGAAGAGCTAGCACTCGCTGCTCGTTTCGTCGCGTGGATACGGTAGAAAGCAATTCCGCAAGGGAAGGCTTTTGGTGGCAGCAGCACACATTCGAAAGACAACATCTTTAGATGAAAAATGTAAGTAATTTTCGCTGTTTTCATTTCGTTTTGGTATGAGCAGATCCTTCAGGGGAGGACTCATGAGTGTTTAGAATGAGTTTCTGCCAATGAATCCCTTCATAGGTAAGACAAAAAGAAAACGAAAATTGGAGTGAAATATTCAAAGGAAGTCGAGGGCATGGTAGTAATTTAAACCCATCCAATTTAATTTTTTAGGTAATTAATTAACTAAATTTTAGCCATATATCACTATCCTATTTTGTTTTTACAAGCTAAGCGTTCACTTTTTTTTGGTGATAAATGCATGGAGTCCCAAAAATATCATTTGAAAAGGAGATCAATTTATAGCCACGTACTTGATGACACAAAATTTCTTTAGGGTGTGTTTGCTTCTTAGAATTGGTTTTGGAATTGGAATTCCAATTCTTTGAAATTCCATGTAATTACAAGAAATTGAAATTTTAAGGTTTTCCAATTCTATAGAATTCCAAGAATTGGAATACTAAGAAATTCCAATTCCAAATAATTGAATACCTTTGTTTGGTAAAACTAGGAAATTGATGTGGAATTCAATTCTAATTTTAATTTATTTGTTTGAAATAACAAAAAATTACATAATTAAAAATAAAATTAAAAAATGCATCTAGTGTGAAAATGCTAATATTCTCCTAATATAAATAGCCAAAGTACATTTGAAGTAAAATGACAAAAATACCCTTGTTAAAAGAATTATCGGTGTAAAATGACGGAAATATTTTTTGTTGCAAAATTAAAAGAACATTCATAGTGCTGAATAAAATATTTAGAGTTTTTTTTATTGAAAATGATGAAAATACCCCTAGTAGAAAAAGAACGAAAATTTTCGGGTATAAAAATGATGAAAATTCCATACTAAAGTTAAAAATATACCATTTTTTCGTAATATGAAGAAAATTTATGGTCAAATTTTATAAAAAGAAAAATGCATTCGTTGCAAAATGACAAAAATACCCTTGTTAAAGTGGAATTAGCTCATTATGCATAATAACGAATATGCACTTGATGAAAGATGAATAAATAACAAAATGATGAAAATACTCTAATGAAAATGATGAAAATAACATTTGCCCATTGGTTTAGAATGGAGAAAATACCCATTTTCCAAAATGATAAAAATATCCTTATAATTGTAAAATTTTCATTTTTTTTAAAACGAGTGGTAATTTTTTCATTTTCATCATAGCTATTCTTTTTCATTTGGTATGAATGACATTTCTATTATTTCTCAACAAGTGTATTTTCATCATTTTACACCGATAATATTTTAGGCATTTCAAGTAAATGGATTTTTTATAATTTTTTATGAAGGCTAATTTTGTCATTTTTTTGTTAAGAATATTTTTTCATTTTATTCAAAGTTAATTTTGTCATTTTTCCCATTTTTTATGGGAGCATTTTTTGCATTAAGGGCATTTCTGTCATTTTACGCCAAAAAAATTTATTCATTTTGAGTCAAAAAATTTTGAGTCATTTTTAATTATATGAATTTTATGCTATTTGAGCCAAAGGTAATTTTTTTCATTTTGCGCGAAAATATTTTTCATCATTTTGAGCCGAGGGATATTTTCATCATTTTGCACCAAGAATATTTTTGTAATTTTTTACCATGGATGTTTTGGTGATTTTATATTATGTATGTTTGTGGATTTTAAAAAAAAAAATCGTTGTTTTGTGCCAAGGGTATTATTGTAATTTTGCATTAACGATATTTTTCGACATCGTACAAAGGGTATTTTTGTCATTTAAACGAATAACATTAGCTATTTTAACTTAATGGTGCTTTAGTCATTTTGTACTAGGGGTGTTTTGTCATTTTACAATAAGGGTACTTTGCTCATTTTATATATATTTATTTACGCGAGAGAAATAGCTTGTATGTATGAGATATTTATAACCTACCATAAATCTTGTGGAATTGGAATTCAAATTCTTTGATTACAAAATAGAATTGATTTTGTGGAATTGAGGGGGTTGGAATTGAAATTCCAATTTCAAAATTTTGTTGAGAGCCAAACAAGAGAATTGGAATTTCAATTCCAATTACATGATTTTGTTTATAGCCACCAATTCCAATTCCAATTCCCAACCTCCAATTCTATGGAAACAAACACACGTTTAATGACAGGCAAAATATATATATATATATATATATATATATATATATATATATATATATATATATATATATTACTTCAATGGAGAATCGTAATTTTTTTTTAATTGATGAAATTGGCGAATTAGCCCCTTTATGTTTATTTTTTTTTCCAAAACATGTCCAAATTATAAAAATGGGCAAAAAAGAGAGAGAAGAAAAGAAAAGAGTCAAAAGAGAGGCACGACCGCACCACCCACACCTCTCTCCTATCCAACCCTATTTCTCGTAAAACCTTTAAACCCTAGTAGACTGATCCCTCTTTTCCCTCAACCTCCTCCCCGCAACTGATTCTCTCTTTAAAACTCAGGTTTTTCCTTGTGAATTCAGTTTCTCTTAATATTTAATTTCTTCTTAAAGTGTATGGTTTAGTATTTGTTTTTCAGGGGTGAAGAAAAAAAATGCTGGTTCTTTTTGAAACCCCAGCGGGCTTTGCCCTCTTCAAAGTATTGGATGAAGGAAAGCTCACCAAAGTCGAGGTGATTCTCTTTTTTCATTTGTTTCCTGCTAACTGGGTTTTTTTTGGCTATGTCGATTAATGGCTAATTTTGGTTTTTTGATGCAGGACTTGGGAAAGGAGTTCACAACCCCAGAGTCAGCAAGAAAGGTACTTTTTTCCCCTTTTTGAATTCTTACCGATCTTTGAAAGAAAGGGTATTTTTTCCTTAATTTTTAACATTTGTTGGGCCGTTGTTTAGCAAGAAGCGATTGTAAGTGGGAAAATCTTAAAATGGTCTTGCCTAATAGCCGGGTTTTTTTTAATCTCCTTTTTCTGTTGACTTTGGTTTCATATATATATATATATATATATATATATATATATATATATATATATATATATATATATATAAACTCTTCATTTGTTTAAAATTGAATTATTAGGTTGTGAAACTAAAAGCTTTCAACAAGTTTGAGAATACATCTGAAGCTCTGTCAGCAGCCGCATTAATTATTGATAGCAAGCCCAGCAAAGGTCTTCGCAAGTTTCTGCGTGCACATTGTGAAGGCGAATCATTAGCTGTTGCTGATTCTAAACTCGGAAATGCTATCAAGGAGAAGCTGGTTAGCAATTTCTGTTTCCTACTGCATCATATCTTTTCTCGTAGTTGGGTTGTGTCTACTTTTTTTTGGATTCAACTTCAAATTAAAGTTTTTTCTGTTGTGTAGAAAATAGACTGTGTCCACAATAATGCTGTTATGGAGCTAATGAGAGGTGTGAGAAGTCAGTTATCTGAACTCATATCAGGTCTAGCTGTACAAGATTTGGCTCCAATGAGTTTGGGCTTGTCTCACAGCCTCTCTAGATACAAGCTGAAATTCAGCCCTGACAAGGTGAGTTGCCATATCTCTTAGCTTAGATTTGGGGTACTTTCCTTCCTTTAAGGCACAAACTCTAGTGTGGCTGGCATAATTTAATTTGTGCAAGTTCAAAATGATTTAAAGAATATATAGTGTCTGTCGTACACTCTTCCTCTCTATCTCATTCTTTGGATTATTCGAAATCATCTTCCCGTTGAATACTTGATTGTACCATCGTTCTTTTTTCTTCCGCTAAGAATAAAAGGAGTTAGATTTTCTGCTGTTGTTGCAAAATAAATACTCTGGATGTTGAATGAAAGACGTATGTAATGTGCACGTAAATCTAAATGATTTATGGGTCTGTCTTCTCTTATCCCTTTTAGCCTTTAGTGGTATTCGGTGAGCAGCTACTTTGCGCATTCATTGCCAAAAGTTAGGTCATTCTTCAATCCATCTGTTTCTGTGATATTATGGGAGGAACCACTTTGACAATAAATTTGTTTCATTGGTATTTTGAGATCATCTACTTTGTGAATTTATTGCCAAATGTTAAGTATTTCTTCTATCTCTCCCTGCTCATACCCCCAATTGTTGGGGACTTAATGAGTTATTTATTATTGTTGTTTGTTGTGTTGTTGCAAAATACATGTTAGCGTCAAATATTTTTATTTCATTTGCTTGCGTGCTGGTTCGCTTGATTACTTGATCTTTTAATTGCTAAGCTGTATGTTTTGTTTCTTACTGTTCGTAGGTGGATACAATGATCATACAGGCCATTGGCCTTTTGGATGATATTGATAAGGAGCTAAACACCTATGCGATGAGAGTTCGAGAGTGGTATGGTTGGCATTTTCCGGAGCTGGCAAAGATTGTTCAAGATAATATTCAATATGCCAAGACAGTAAAGTTGATGGGCGACCGTACAAATGCTGCAAAACTTGATTTTTCTGAGGTAACGCTCTTTAGCTTACTTCTAGTTTGACCTTCTGGTTCATAATAATCAACCAGTTACCGAAAAATCTTGTTGTTTGAGGACTCTATATGGAGCTTTTAGATCTCCATAGGCATGTTCAAGAAGAATTTTGCTTGAATAAATATACTGCTTTCCCACATGTGATACATCAGCAATTTAAATATCACTGGCATAGAACGTATTAAGCAGACAAGTAAAATGGTGGTAAAATAACTATAGTCTTCTTAATTTAGTTTTATGTGAGGATATATGTTCTTTTTCCAAACCAATAGTGGTTTAATGTGGATGTGAATTCTCCAAACCCTTTTACCCTGGCATCAGTTTTTATTAGGAGCCTGCTAAAGCTAAAGCCAGAGTTAATTTTCTAGAACATTTCAATCTAATACAGTTTTTTTGTCGTGATGTGTTTATCCTCTTGACGCTTGTGTGCCGTTAGATACTTCCGGAAGAGGTCGAAGCAGAACTGAAGGAAGCTTCCCTGATATCTATGGGAACTGAAATTAGTGACCTTGATTTGGTGAACATAAAAGATCTATGCAATCAAGTTCTTTCTTTTGCCGAATATAGAGCTCAACTATATGATTATTTAAAGAGCCGAATGAACACTATTGCTCCAAATCTTACTGCTCTTGTCGGAGAACTTGTTGGTGCTCGTCTTATTGCCCATGGAGGCAGCTTGTTGAATCTTGCAAAGCAGCCTGGAAGTACAGTTCAGATACTTGGTGCAGAGAAGGCTCTCTTCAGAGCTCTTAAGACAAAACATGCAACTCCCAAGTATGGGCTTATATACCATGCATCTTTGATTGGCCAGGCAGCTCCAAAACACAAGGGAAAGATTTCAAGATCTCTTGCAGCTAAAACTGCATTGGCAATTAGATGCGACGCTCTTGGAGATAGCCCGGATAACACAATGGGATTGGAAAACAGAGCCAAGGTATTCTGGATAACAATTGAAGTCTAGGTCTATAATTCCTTCCAATATTGTAATCTTATCTCTTGTTTTGGTTGTTGATGACTTGTAGCTTGAAGCTCGACTGAGGAGTTTGGAAGGCAAAGAACTCAGTCGTTCTGCAGGATCTGCCAATGGCAAACCAAAGATAGAAGTTTATGACAAGGACCGGAAGAAGGGTGCAAGTGGTCTGATAACTCCAGCAAAGGTCTCCTCTATTTCAAATAGAAGTTCTTTTTTTCCCATGCTTTTAGGCGGTTTGTTAAAATCTATTCCCTGCAGTCTTATAATCCTTCTGCGGATGCTGTTCTTGGACGGACTGAACCATCAGCCAAGAAAGAACAAGAAACTGTGCCAGAAAAGAGAGAGGCTGAAGAAGCAGCTGAGGAGGAGGCTCCTGTTGGTGAAGAAGAGAAGAAGAAGAAAAAGAAAAAGAAGAAAAAGGCTGCTGAAGCCGATGGCAGTGTAGAGCCTGAAAATGAAGAGATCGGAAAGAAACAAAAGAATAAAAAGAAGAAACATGCAACTGAAGATGCTGAAACGAACGAAACTGAAAATGTTGAGGCAGGGGAAAAGAAGAAAAAGAAGAGAAAGCATTCTGAAACCGACGATGGAGAAACTGAATCTCCTAAAAAGAACGACAAGAAGAAGAAGAAGAAGAAAAGCGAGGACTAAGATGTTTTGAACATGAGCATGAACCTGAAGAGAGTTTTATGGATTTTTGTGCTTTGAATAATGGCTTTTGTTTGTAGTTTGTAAAATTGTTCTATTGGTTCTTTCTGTGGCATAATTTTTTTAAGTAAGCTCTATTCGCCTCGTAGGGAACAAATGAGGGTGTTCTATCAAACCTTTAATGTTCTATTAAATTTTGAAGATAAATTACTTGCTTGTTATAAATCTAATTCCCATGTCTATCTAATGAGATTGAAACGCTGAGTTTCGATCCTCCTGACATTATACGAGAGCAAGCAGTTGGAAGTCCATCTTCGTGGTCCCTCCCTCCCTACCTTCTGATCTGATTGAGAGAGTTTGGTCCAGATCTTCATGGACTTATTGCATGAATGGCGTTTTGGGAGAGACAACGTGAAACAATGCCCTAGTTGTAGTTTTACGATTGAGAAGATTGACGGATGCAACCATATCGAGTGCAGGTGCGGGAATCATGTCTGTTGGGGTATGCTTGCAATTCTTTAACAGCAGTGATGATTGCTACGGCCACAAGGCTATCATGTAAAACATCCGTGAGCTATACGACCCTGATGATGGTATGTTTATTAGGATTAATCTTTTATTGCTCATAATCTTCATTTACGGCTTCTGGGGATTGTATCTTGCAAGTGATTATGTGAGGTTTATGATCTATTGTAACAGTATTCTCTCCTTGCCCATTTTCTATCTCAATCGTAGGAAACTATTACGTGTCCCACTTTCTCGTAAGGGTTCAGTTTAAGAAGTCTGGGACAAGTGGATGGAACATAAAACATTCTTGTAAGATTTTGAATGGGATACATAGCCATATACTAATTTTCTGTTGTATCTTTCCAGTATGATATACAGCCAATACAAGACAAAAGTGGTTTTTTTTCAATTGAAGAAAAATAAGGAAAGAAGAAATCAAGAAGTTTCTAGTGAAAATCAAAAGATGTATCTGCAGCCAAATGCAAAGCCCAAACAGAGAGCTACTGCTACAAACCATTTCATGTTCTTTGATCCCTTCTGATCATCTTCATCTTCGTCTTCATCTTCACCCCAGATTGATCCTTTGCGAAAACCACATTCTGGTAATTTCTTGGGCTGTTTTTCTAGGTTGGATATTTGGAATTCCATCAATTTCACCCATTGTTTATAAGCAAACAATTGTAATGATTCTTGAACCAAAAACTTGGAAAGATAATCTCTTTCCTTGGCCAAAACAACAAGTTTCTTCTCTGCCTCTCTTGCCCGGGTTTGCGATAATCTCAAGGCCTTCAAAACCTCCAACTTCTCCATTTCTTGTTGGTCTTCATCATCTTCCTGGCTAATCATTCTATAAACATTGCTCATTGGTGATAAAATTGTCTTCTCCGGTCCGGCAAAAACCTTCACCGGTGGAGGTAAATCGCAGTTTTGCATCAACTCAAAGCCAGTTTTTTGTGAAACAAATTGACCCTTCTCATTCATGATTTTCCGGTTGGCCATAATCGCCTCCCACCGGAATCGGTTGATATCCTGGAGTAAGCAAAAAAAAAAAAAAAAATAAAATAAAAAGAACCTAGATATTAAAAAATTTCCATTTAAATAAGGATTCCAAAATTGTTGGTAGTTGGTTTTGGTTGGTGGTTAAATGAAGAAAATAGGAGTGGTTGGATAATCTTATAAGGCGATCATCAAGAAAGGTAGGGAGGGATAAAAATGGACTAAACAGTTATTTATGCAAGAAATGAATAATAATAATAAAAGACGACGTTCTTTTCTTGTGGGCTTTGCCAAAAGAAATTCGTTACAAAGTTTTATAGTCAATGTATTGTAATGAAAGGAACCCTCTTGTGTCCCTCCAAAATATTCTTACTTGACAAAGTAAATACTCCATTGTTTAGACTCTATTTGGATAACTATTGATTGGGATAAAAAAAAATATGCATTTGCATGAAATTTGAATTTGAGGAGCGAAAATTAAAAAAATACTCCCTCCATTCCTTCCTATAAGACATTTATTACATGTTACGCAAAATTAATAAAATTAAAAACAAGATATTTTGTTAGTTAAAATACAAATATTATTCTATTAAATATGACTTGTATACCACTAATTTTATTTAAGAGAGTAATATTTATATTTTATTAAAAAAAATCTTAATTTTCGCAACATGTAATGAAAGTCTTATATTAATGAATGAAGGTAATATAATTCTGTTGGGATTGAAAATTTTAAGATATTTGCTTGGATAGAGAAGATGTAGTTTTTTTTTCTTTTCATTTTGATGATGGGTACCCTACTGAGCCCCACCTGGATATACCCCATTATTTTTTGTGCCAGATGTTATGTCTGTTTATTAAATTTCCACTACATGCATGTACTGACACAGTCGATTATTACAATAAAACTATTTGACAGTAAACTATTACAATAACATTGTTCACACTAAACAAAAACATTTTTATTTGAATTTGAAAAGAAAAAAAGTATTACAACAATAAACAAACACATTTTTTTCGATATTCATTGAAAAAACATTACAACATCGATAATAAACTAGGTCATTATTAAAACACGTTCATCATCTCTCGCAACTGTCTCCTCAACATCGTACATGGCCTTTCAGTAGACGGGAGTGGTATTACCTTTGCTGACAAACATAATTCCTAGAATAAAAAATCATGATTCTCCTTTGGTCCTAGAATAAATTACATACAATTGGAAAATTGTAAATTGACTCTCATTAAATTAATTGTGTCCGTCGACTTAACCCTATGATTAATGATGAACTGTCAACTTCCCCGCAAGAACGGAAGGGATTATTTTTTAACCGGCTGTAGTTATACTTCAGTTGATAATAACAATGTTGGAGAAAATTGTCAAGTTAACCAATTTTTTCTTTATCTGATACTGTCAACATGACCTCAGCACTCTTTGTTAAACTGTGGACTTACCCCCTAAATTCATTCAGCGTTACAGTCAACTTATGCCCATTACTTTATGTGAAACTGTCAACTAAAATAGTGATGAAGGGTAGGAGAAATATGTAATGATTGGTTGTGTGATACTCGATATTTTTTTCTTACGTGTTTGCATGTCTTGTATTTAGTTTTATGTGATTTTATTGTGATAACATGATTTATGTGTTATATGTTAGTGGTACAAGTGTTAGGGGCGCATTTGACGTGTTTGGAAGTTGAGTGACGTAAGTATGTGAGTTAGGAGGTTGGGGGACTTGCTAAGAGTTTTGGGAAGTCTCTTAGTAGGTTAGTTAGTGCTGGATCAGTTAGAGGGGAAATGAAGAAAGGAAACGGGAAAAAAAAAAAAAAGAAGATGAAAATGAGAGAGTGAAAAGAGAGAAAAGAAGAGTGCAGAAATTCTGGAAAGCTGTGAAAATTTTGAGAGATTACCATAGCAAACGAAGTCGGAATCAGACTATTCTTGTTGGGTTTCTAAGATATCTGAATAGGCTACGTTAGAGAGTCGACGGATTGCAGTTTCGAGTTCGGTAGTGAGAGCCATCGCAGTTTTAGTGGTTGATTTTTGCAATTTTTGTTGAATTTCGAATTCTTGAAGTTATTGCTTAAGTTTGACAAGTAAGGATCTTTCACCCTTGTATTTCAGTTCTTAAATCAACATGAAATTTCGTTTTTACTGAATTTACTGAATTGCTATGATTTGGATTTTATTCATGTTTTTATTGTATTAAAATCGGATGAAGTATTGAAGTATGTGATTTTTATGAACTGTTTGTTGTCTTCGTTGTCTTTGTATTGTTGCGCTTAATAATTGGACATATGAGTTTTGATTTGGTGAGATTGTAAGTCATAAGTTGTTATTCTCTATTTTATTTTATTTTATTTATTTATTTTATGGGGAATGAGGGGGGATACAGGAATCGATCACAGGGTCTTACCCCTGTGATGGAATAGCCTTACCACTGGGCTATTCTGATTCCCTCTATTGGCTATGAATGAAAGTAAAGCATGTTATGTCTCCGTTACAATGTTAAAGTGTATATGTTATATGACCCGGTTGCATAGTGCAATCGAGGTTACTAAAGTGTATAGGTTATATGAGCCGGTTGTCTAGTGCAATCGAGGTTACTAAAGTGTTTGCCTTGTGCGAGTGAGGCTACTAAAGTGTATATGTTATATGAACCGGCTGTCTAGTGCAATCGAGGTTACTAAAGTGTTTAACCGCTTGCCTTGTGCGAGGGAGGCTACTACAGTGAATATGTTATATGAACCGGCTGTCTAGTGCAGTCGAGGTTACTAAAGTGAATGTGCATAAGAGTTAAAGAAAATGTGTAGCTTTGTTCCTTAGTTTGGTATAGAAACTGGTTATACATAATTAAACCCGGATAAGTTTGAAAGTGAAGTGTTTGATATGAAGCATATGAAAGTAAAGTGTCATATGTTCTGAAAGTATTTGAGATGTGTGAATATATTGAGAGTTGTAGAATGAATTGGAAGTTGTGATAACCGTAACTTTTGTTTACGTGATTTTTAACGTGTAAATTAATTTTTCGCGAGTAACTGTGTAGGCATAATTTATTTCGTGTGATTACGTGTTCATTTATTTTATAACATGTTATGTGTTATTTTTATGTACTTATTTTGAAGGGAGTTTCGCACACATATCATTGTTGGTCATTTAATTGTGATTCACTTAGATTAGTAATTTAGTTAAATTGGAATTGCATTAGGAATTTAATTGGGATTGAGAGAGTATAATAATTAATCATTAAAGAAAATGAATTAAAACAATAAGGAAAACAAGTATAATGAAATTAGACGTAAAAATGACTTTTGAGGTCACGGTGAAACGTGAAAAAAAAATATGGATGGTCAATATTATTTGTACTAGTGGTGACGATTTATTTGTTTGGTACTATCACAAATTATGACGATTAGTCTTTTTCACAGTTAATTTGTCATTATTAATGTATTAATAGTGTCCTATTAATAGTGTCTTCATCATCATCGAATTCATTTTTTTTCTTCAATACTCATTGTATCAATAGTAAACGAATTTTCTTCAATGATTCTAAATCAGATCTATGTTCAGGCACAAAATCATTATTATCATTCGTACACTACAAAAAATATATTTTAGGACGAAACTTTTCGTGACAAAGATATTTTAGTCATGAAAGGTCTTTCGTTCCTGACGAAAACGAATTCGTCACGAAAAATGGCATTTTCTGAAGAAAATATAGATTCGTCACAAAATAGTAGTTTCATCATCACGAAATGTCAACCAATTGTGATGAAGACAAATTTTCATCACGATAGGTATGACTTTTGGTTAGGAAAATGTCTTTGTCACGAAAAGTTCCGTCCTAAAAGTATTTTTTTTCTTTTACAATATATAATTTGTATATGATGTAGTTATAGCGTTATTCTCCTCTCACGTTGAATGTATATATTTTTTTAAACGAAAAAGGGAAAGTGGCATTGCAACGGAAACTGAGTGAAAGTATAAATATATTTTTATGTAGAATGAGTATAATATACATGTATATATACTATAATTTAGAATATAACTTGGTTTGATCCCCGCGCGATGCGCGGTTGTATTTCTAATTTGTATCTCTTTTAATGATGTCGTACATGTTTTCTAGCTTGCATTTTACTTAGAGATATAACTGAAACTGAAAAACATGTTAATATGTCTCAAAATAAATTTAGATAAGATGTAATAATTCTACTTTTTTATTCATAAACTTGCTAATTCATTCTTTTTGTCCAAGAACAAAACCATCATAAATATTATTTTTTTTCTAGAAAACAAAATAGCCTTCATATTTTATAATTGTTCTACATATGATATAAAATATATATTCAAATGAAATAAATATAACAAAATACAAAAAACAATCCTCAAATAAGCTTAGCCTACATTTTTTTGCCTTCTGTCACTAAAGAGCTACTTAGCACCCCCTTTTCCCGTCAATTTTTTTGCGTCCATTCTCTAATTACTTCTCTTCAAGAAGCTTATTTTTGGAACCTTTAAGAGCCATTATACCTGCACACAAAAAAATGTTCACCCTCTATAGCGTATTACATGTTATCCATCCTCATTCTCAAACAAATAAAAGTAAGAATTAATTACACAGAAAAAAAAACAAAAGCAAGGAAATAATTTCGTAGAAAAAAAAAGGCAAGAAAAGAATTGAATCAAGTATCAAGATTTTCTATTACCCATGTTTTTCAGGTAGCAAGCTCTCTGTCTTCAATCAACAAAAACATGTTCTGGAAATTGAGACACATATTCTCTTAACTTGGTACTTGAAAAATAATTTGTCTTTAAACAAAGTTATTAGATGTTTGTTCATAAACATATAAATTAATATATCAAGTGAAAACATGAATTGCATTATTTAAAAAAATGAATTTCTTACCTATTAAAACCAAGAAGACCATGACATATTTGCTCATATCATTTCTCTATTTATAAGAAGAAAAAAACTCTTGAACTTTCCTAGCAGACAAAACAATAACAATAATAATGACAATAAATAAAATATATAAACTCTTAGACTTTTTGGTTTCCCGAGAAAGTCAAAAGTTACTTTCTTAGAGAAATTAAAAAACCCTTTTTTGAAAGATTATTTTTTATTTAAATAGTCATTATAGTTTGTTGTTTATAATATGAAAAGTCATTTCTTTAAAAAAAGAATGGTTTTTTGAAACCTATTTTTATATATTATATTTTTAACTATTAAAGTTTTTATTGTTATAGAATATCAAGAGTCTTTCATTAGGGAAATAATAAAGTATTGGAAACTGATATTTTCTTTTTCTTTTTTAGTTGATCAAATCCAATTTTTCTTTTTTCATATTTAAGTTATTTAGGGAATGCATGATTGGTTTTGATTTATATAATTGGTTAGAAGAAACAAAAAAATCACTTCATTGATTCATAAAAACCCAAAATTTTATATTAATGAATGAAGTTACAAAACTCTTCTACTTCATTCATTAATATAACTAATGAACTAAATAAATATAGTTGGTTAGAAGAAACTAAAAAGGCACTTCATTGTTTCATAAAAACCCAAAATTTTATATTAATGAATGAAGTTACAAAGCTCTTCTACTTCATTCATTAATATAACTAATGAACTAAATAAATATAATTACTACAAAACTCTTCTACTTTATTCATTAATATAACTAATGAACTAAATAAATATAATTACTATAATAAAAGTTACAAAAATCTTCTACTTCATTTATTAATATAACTAATGAACTAAATAAATATAATTACTATAATAAAAGTTACAAAAATCTTCTACTTCATTTATTAATATAACTAATGAACTAAATAAATATAATTACTATAATAAAAGTTACAAAACTCTTCTACTTCATTCATTAATATGACTAATAAACTACACAAATATAATTATTATAATAAAAGTTACAAAACTTTTCTACTTCATTCATTAATAATATAACTAATGAACTTTAAGTTAAGTATGTTGATTCATATTTCTTTTTTATATGAACTACAAGAGTCTTGGGAGTTAAGTATACATGAGTTATAATTTATAATTAACTCTTTTAGAATTTCCTTGCATGAATGAGAACTCCAAAAGTCACTTGAAACATCATAACTAACAATAGTTAAAGTTTTTCCAATTCCAATTAACATTAATACATGCCTTTTAAAATTCCCTTACATGAATAAGAACTCCAAAAGTCACTTGAAACATCATAATTCATTATAGTTCAAACTTTTTCAATTCCAATTAACATTAATACATGAGTTATATCATTAGTTGTATGTTATAATTAATACTCATTTATAGTTTGTGTGTGTGTATATATAGAGCTAAAATTTCTTATAGCTAAAATTTCTTACTTCATATTTTATCTCAATAGCAATTTAAAACTTTAGCTTAAGTTATTAGCTAATGGAGCACAACATCTTTTGCATTTTAGAGAGCTTACATTGTCACATGTAAGTTTCTAATTGGTCCACATCCCACAAAATGCCACATGTCACTCCCTCAAACTTCTACCTCAACTTTTTCTAACTTTATATATTATAGATTTTAGTTTTTATATTTGTTTTAGTAATACATCAAATTTATTACTAAAAAATAGTATACATATAGAATAAATTTAATGAGAGTGTATTAATTTGATTCATTAAGGTTCAAAAAAAAACTCCATTATGATAAATATAATAGGAGAAAGAATAATTAACAAATTATCAGCTAGTCCAGCGGCCTAGTGCAAGACATGCATGCGGGAGGTCGCGAGTTCAATTCTCATCCCTATGATAATTGAGATACTTTATTCAAATTATTCAAAGGTGGCTTAACTTGGCGGCTAAGGGATAGACTTTATTCAAATTATTCAAAGGTGGCTTGACTTGGCGGCTAAGGGAGAGACTTTATTCTACATTATTCAAAGGTGTTGACTTGGCGGCTCGATTCTAGCTTAGCGGCGAATCAGCTCGGCTCGGCTCTACGGGGGAATGGGTCGGCCGGTCGTAATAAATATACAAGTGACAAAATATTTGTTACAATAATTACATTTTTTTGTGACTAAACTCGGCCGACGAATTAATAGCCAATTTGGTCATCAAGTTATTTGCGTGCAGCTACTTTTGTCATTTTTTAAAAAGTTTGTCTTTTTTTGTCATCAAAAATTTTACGGGCTGCCAATTTTGTCATTCCGTCCAAAACAATGAATAAAACCGTCTTCTTTGACGCATTGACTATTTGTTGACTGAAACCCTCTTTTTATTCAGGAGTATTTTCGGTATGAAATTTATTCAGGAGCATTTTCGTCATTTTCCTTTTTCTTTCTTTCCTCAACAAGTTCACCATCTTCGGCGAGCTTCTCACCCAATAAATCCACCATTTCCGGCGGACTTCTCCCAATAAATTCGTTACTCTTGGTATTGCAATGGTTCTTGCACTTTACTAGATTAATTTATTGGACTAAAATCCAGTTTGTGTCAACGAATAGCCAACATGGATCTTAGATGGTGCACTGCCGGTGGAGGTATAGAGAGGGAAAAGAGTTAAGGTGTGAA
This sequence comes from Vinca minor, assembly GCA_026122235.1. Lineage (NCBI taxonomy): Eukaryota > Viridiplantae > Streptophyta > Magnoliopsida > Gentianales > Apocynaceae > Vinca > Vinca minor. The sequence continues at coordinate 1,164,053 of JAOCZM010000253.1, forward strand.
ACGAAGGAGAGATGACTTCCTCAAGCATCTCCTATGCAAGCGTAGATCAACAATGAGATATCAACTTCCTCTTCTTCTAATCTAGATGCTACACAACACATTTCCTCCTTAAAAATCAAATTTTGAAGACCAACCCACTTGTTATCTTGAAGTAAAAAAGAGTGAAAACTCAAGCCCAGAAAAGCACAAAAACAGAGATAATGAATTTGATAAGCCGGTTACATATGATTTGTTCAGTCCAATTTGACATAAATTTAAGCATGCTTACACTTAATTTCAGCTTCTTAATGTATTATTATTATGCAATTTTTATAGAATTAAAATGAAAATTGAAATTTCTCTTAAAATCATAAAAATGGAAATGGGTTTCATCAATTTCACTTAATGAGATTGAGTAATGATTTAATGTTGTTGTTGTTGGGATTTCATGGAAATTTGGAGTGGTATATTGGTAATGGTGCTCGCCGGAGATGGTTAGTTTTGGGGAATAAGTTCACTGGATGGTTTAGTGAAGAAGATGATTTTAACGGGTCGGGTTAGGTGGAAAGCGTTCGGGTCGGGTTGATTGTTGTAGGAATGGGAAGTGGGTTTGTAGGAGAAACTAGGTTAGAAATAGGGAAGCAGAAGGTATTGTATATCTATCGAAAATACCCCTGAATAAAAAGAGGGTTTCAGTCAACAAATGGTCAAGGCGTCAAAGAAGACGATTTTATTCATTGTTTTGGACAGAATGACAAAATTGGCAGCCCGTAAAATTTTTGATGACAAAAAAAAGATACACTTTTTAAAAAGTGACAAAGTGGCTGCGCGCAAATAACTTGATGACCAAATTGACTATTAATTCCTCGGCCGACACTATTTCAAAATAATTAGTTATGAAGTAGTTACCACTGATATGAGTAGTATGTGTGACAAATATTTGGCAACTATTAACAAGTATTTTTGTGTCAACGATGTCGTCACTATAAATATAAATATGTGATGACTTAATTCGTCACAATTGACTTTTTTTTTGTGTCAAAACTATTGTCGCACATATTTAAATTTGTTGTGACCACTTTTTGTGACTTTTTGTAAAGTTTTTTGTGTCAAGAATTTAGTCACAAAAGCATTGAGTAACTGTGGCCAATCACAAAATGTCGTCACAATTTCATCAGTGACGGAGGTATTTGTAGCGGCAAGTGACGAATTCAAAAAAATGGTCACAAGCGATAATAGTGACCTAAAATTGACCTTAGAGTGGCGGCTTCCGTCGTCACTAAATATCATTTTTCTTGTAGTGAGGGGGTGGGGGGACTTTGGCGTTTTGTGGAGATTTCAGAGAAGAAGATGGAGGTGGTGGCGTCGGAGAAGAGGAATGGAGGTGGAGCCGTCGGAGAATAAGAATCGGAGGTGGTGGACGTCGGAGAGGAATCAGAGAAATGTTAGGAATTTTGAAGAAATGTTAGGGATTTCTGCACGAAGTGTTAGGGATTTTTGAGAGGTCTGCGCGAAACGACGTCGTTTTGATCGTTTGTTCGCTAATCCGTCGTTAAGAACAAAACGAGAAAACGACGTCGTTCCTATTCGGTCGATATTCCGTCGTTAAGTCTGAACCAAAACGACGTCATTTTGTTTAACTTTGAACCACTTGATCAGTCAATCTGTTCGGTAAGACAAAACGACGTCGTTTTACCTCAGTCGGTATTCCGTCATTAAGTCTGAACCAAAACGATGTCGTTTTGAACATTCGGTCACTAATATGTTGTTAAGACCAAAATGACAAAACGACGTCGTTTTACCTCGGTCGGTATTCCGTCGTTCACAGCACCAATTAGCGAACGATTATGTGTCATTTTGGCTGCTCAACGGGACCAATATGGGCGACCATTAAGCAACGAAATTGCGACTGCATTATTTTCGGTGGGTAATCGTTCGGTATTCAGTCGTTATTTCAATGACTGAAAAATTCGGTCGCTAATTTTGGTAGGTAAATAACTGTTTTCTTGTAGTGTTCGTCCTAAAGATCCTGTTTTAGCCAAATTTTATGTTTTGTTCCATTTCAAGCCAAGTCTTTTATAAGTTCTTTTTAGTGTTTTGCAAGAGTTTTAAAGTGTATTTCAAGTTAAGTTTTGCCAAGTAAAGTATGCATTGATTTCACATATTTTGGGAAAGTCGAAAAACCGTTTTGAGTCTTATTCGATGCTTCATCCCAAGGGCGATCAATGCTTACTGGGCTAGTTTAGCAGCTCAGTCATTTACCTTATCTTTTGTAGATGATCAGGTTGATGGTAGAGATGGTGAGGATTGGATCGAGGAGGGTTCCTGACTTGATGTAATAGATAATATTGTTTTCCCTTTGTAGTATAACGTTTATGTTTCCTATGCATAAGAACATCTTTGTATTTGAGCAGTCCTTATGATGTAAGAATCTTGAGTTTCCCATTGTAATTATGAAAGTTGTTTGGATTTAGTATTTTCTGTTTCGGGTTCGGTGCCTTATTGGTGGATGAGGTACTGTCATGTCATCTCCAAGTTACGGGGTGTGACAGGTTGATGGGGAATAAAGGCGAGTTTGAAGATATTTTGAATAAAAAAAGTGTTTTTTTACTGTTCACATTGAATGTATTAAAGAATCATTTTTTCTATTTGGATTGAATAGAGTGGGAGAAATCTGTTTAGACATACCTTCATTTTCCGATTGGAATATAGAATTGGGGTGTAAAGTGATTATCCAAATGGCGCCTTAGTATTTCTCTGTTTAGAATAAGATATTTTTGTTATTTATGCAAAATAAATAAAAAAGAAACAATTAAATACCATTATTTTGAAACATGTTTTGCTTGTTCTTTATGAGAACTTAGAACTTTTTTTATTTTTTATTTTTTATTTTTTTTATGAAAATAAAAGGAAAACTCACCATTATTTTACTTTACTAGTTAGAGTTAAAGTCCGATGCACGGTAGTGGAAATTTTGATTTTTTATTATAATTTTAATGGTCATTTTTTATATATAGTACATTAATTGTATTTTATATGTATTTTTAGTATAGATAAAGGAAGGGAGATACGGAAATTCAATTTATCCCCACAAGTAGCAATCTCTTAACTTCTCTCCCTTTGGCTATATGCTTAGAAAGATAAGAGGGATTTTATAAATATATTTTTAGAACTTGGAAAAAGACGTAGACATATATTTTTTGAAGAGATGAAAAAGTTAAAACGACTTGTTTGCAACCTCTCTCTAAACACCTTCATTTCCCTGGGTATCTTTCTTTGTCCGTCACGATTTTTCCTGATATATCAATTTTTTTTATGGTTCATTTAGCTTGTTCCATAACTCACCTATCATCCTACTAATCTCCCTATCCTTACGAAGATAAAGCGGTTTCAGTATGGATTTTTGGGAGCATTGCATTAGACTGACCATAGTTTGACAGAAAGGGCTAATCATGGTAGTCTTTTTTTTTGGAGGAACATTTTTGTCCAAAACGAAAGTCCCACTTCCGTTCTGGGGGAGGATGGAAGTCCTGAGCTAACGTGGCACGTCCCAGACGCTCCTTGCCACGTCAGCCCAGGACTTCCGTCCTCAACCTCCAGAGAAAAATTTCCAATTGTGATTGTTATGTCAGGCATGTGAATTGTATATGAATGAATGAATGAATGAATGAAGCAAAAGAAGTCATCAAATTTTGTCTAGACAAAATCACTACAATTGCTCTCAAATTATATTTTATTTTATTTTTCCTTTTTATCCAAATTTTTTCCAACTTTTTCGACATGCAAACTATTTTCATTTTACTAAAAATTTATTTAGTGATTTATACCGTAGTTTCCGTCAACAACTCTCTTTAAATTGACGGAAACCTCCGAGATACTTTTAGAAACTACCGTTTAAATTCACTGATTGAGATTTTTAGTAGACCGAACACCGTGTGTGTGTGTGTGTGTGTGTGTATATATATATATATATATATATATATATATATATATATATATCCATCTCAGGGTATCATTTCTAATACATCGGCCGGGCAGGCTCGGATGCATTGAGTACATCCTATACATGTATCATAAATCTTTATTGAATGTGACATTGGATCTATAGATTTTTTAATGTCATAAATTTTCGACCTAGTAAGCTTATAAACAAATCCTACAGTTTGCTTTAACCATATTAATGGCCACACATTATTGGTTGATAGAGAATCAAAGTAGATTTACCAATGAATCACGAAATGCTATGGTTCTTTACTATCATTTCATAATTTATTACGAAGTCATTCGTGATATTATGCACCTTTCTTTTCTAGTTATAACGAAAAAGGTACAGCTGATTGGATCCGGTATATTCTTGAAATAAACTACCCGCACACACCCCCTTAATATATATATATATATATATATATATATATGTGTGTGTGTGTGTGTGTGTGTGACATATATTGTAAATATTTCACAATCAATTAAAGACATTTTTTCTTTTACATAATTTCTCCACTATTCATATTTCTTCAATATATATTCTTGTTTTTTTTATAGATTCAATTGTTAAAGGGGGCCTTGTTTAGATAGTTCTCTTGAGCAAGAAATGAAAAATCATAAAATCTGCTACCTACAATAATAGATCATACAATTGACAACTCAATATGCCACCCTCCAACATTCTTTCGATGGGTTATATGAAAGAAATACCAATTCATTATTTTTATGTGAGTCAAGTTAAACATTGCATGTTTCCACACTCTGATTTAGGAAGTCGGAAAAATGGTTTTGTGTTTTATTTGATATTTCATTTTAAGGGTGTTGATGTTTACTGGGCTTCATAGCTCATGTGTTTACTTTTCCTTACTTGCAGATGATGGGGTAGTTGATGATGTGTTTAATGAAGCTTGAGATAGGGACTATGATGAGTGATCTAATATGATTATGATGTAACCATTGAACTAGTTATTCATTTGAACCTTTAAGTGTGAAATAACTCTTAGTAAAGACTTACACTTTATTTTGATGTTGGACTTGCGTAATACTTTGTAGGACTTTGGTTTTCCTTCTTAGCATGATATAACATAACTTATCATTTATGCTCTGGGTTCTGTACTTCATTGACATATGTGGTACTGGTAGGTTATCACCGAGTACGAGGTGTGACAATGTGCATGTTATAAGACGTGAAATTATTAAATATATCCCATGTTTCTGGTTGACTAAATTCTTTTGTCCTTCAACACTTATTGACCTGTTAAACAAGGAATATCTTAAGATTTTCAAATACTTAGCTAGATTCTCTTGACGTGGAGTATTTCAAGTATGTAAAATTTAATTACTCAATAAAGTTTAACTTCAAAGAGAACACTAATTTTGAATATAAAAAGTCGAGAAAGACCTTTACATTCTAAGATGACGGTACAACTAAGATAACTAGTAATACAGTGGCAGGAATGGACGATCAATTCAAATTAGGAAATCGACATAGATGAAAGGAAAAAAAAAGGCCATAACATAACGAAAGCTTCGAAAGACACCATAAATATACATGTGGTAGAAGGACATACTTATGACGCGGCCGAGACAACACATAAGGATTTGTTGACTAATCTTCTAAAATATTGTAATAATGATGCCAATGAAGAATAATCCGACAATGATGTTGAAGGATGAAGGCAACAAGGCTGATGAATGTGCTGAAACTTGTGCAAATAAAGAAGGAATAGCCAATTCATTTGGTGTGAAGAGGGATTCGAACTGTGTACCAAACAAAGGCACAAAGCCGGGTCATAAGAAAGAATGCGCGGATCCGGGTTGAAGAAATCGGGTTGCTGATTAGATAATAGTTAGTTATGTAATTAATGCATTTAACCCTAACTAACTATTAGTTAGAACTAAGTTAGTTTTCCTAACTAACTTGTATACATATACTCGACGTATAATCCATTTTCTAATTAATAGAAAATATCAGAAAATTTTTCCCGCTCTCTTTGTTCTTACCTTTCTTCATGGTATCAGAGTTTTCATGCTAAAGTTGCGATCTGATTACTTTCTTGTTTGTTGATCATTTTTAATCATTTTCTAATCGAAGCTTATACTAGTACTGTACTAACTTCTGATCGGTGTTGATTTTCGTTTTGGTGTTATTTTGATCTTGTTCAATTTAGGGTTTGATTGATAGATTTTGATTAATTTTGCTCAAGTTTTCTGCTAATTTCTTGAAGATCTTTTATCATTCTTCAATGGCACAACTGAAATCACTCCTGCTAGTCCATTACATCCTTTTATATTTCTCCTACTAAGAATCCGACCTTGTTTCTTGTTCAAAAACCTCTTACTGGAATAAACTATTATAGCTGGAGAAGAGCTGTTAGAAGAGCTCTCATTATGAAAAACAAGTAGTGTTTCATCGAAGATGTGGCAAATGTAGTGATTCCTAAACCACATGAACCATACTATGCAACATGGGAACAAGTAGACCAAACAGTCTTAACTTGGATTGGAAACACAATCACTAACACCATTGCACAAAGTGTGTTGTCATTGAATACATCTAAAGCAGTTTGGACTTGTCTAGAAAAAATATATGCCAAATCCAATGGATATAGATTGTTTGATCTATTGGAGGAATTTCACACTTTAAAGCAAGGAAGCATGACTGTGGATGAGTATTATACTCATTTAAAAATTTTGTGGGATGAGTTCCTAATTCTCAAGTCTCTACCTGAATGTACTTGTGGTGGCATGACCACAATGCATGATTACTATGAATCAGACTATGTAATCAGGTTTCTGAGGGGATTGAATGAAGATTTTGGACATGTGAAGTCAAAGGTCATTATGAAGAAAAAGATTCCTCTTATTGATGATGTTCTAAATTTTGCTACACAGCAAGAAAGTCAAACTACAATAATGTTCAAGGAAAAGAGGCTCAAATTATGTATAGTCATGCTCCAAACCTTGGAAATAATGTGAAGAATGACAACATTAGTTTTTCAGGCCTTGATATGAATGTTGCTAACACTGGTGGTGCAAGTAGTTTTGTTAACAATGTTAACTCAAGGTTTACGAGAGGAAATTTTGGAAATCAGAAGAGGAACAATTTTGTCTACTCACATTATGGAGGTAATTGACACACTGTGGATAGATGCTATAAAAAAGCATGGCTATCCACCTGGTCATAGGCTTTACAAATGAAATATGACTTCTGGTAACTCTGGTCATAATCCTGCTAACACTTATGGGAATTCTGGTAGTTCTGGTAACTTTTCTGGCAGCCAGAATTTCAAGAATGCTACTTATAACACAGGAGGATCAAAGGGAAATTTCAGATCTGTAAATCAACTTTCTGTTGATCACATTCCCTCTTCTAATATGAATGATCAAGCTATTCATACAGGTTTCTCTTTGGAGCAGCAGCAGCAGCTAATGCAGCTTTTCAAAGGCATTCAAACTGGTAGTCCTGGTCCTACAAATGGTGAACAACATACTGCAACACAGCCTATGGTAAATCAAACATCTTCATCTATTCATGCTAACATTGGCAATTTTAATGCTCCTTCAGGTATTTCTAATGTACCTTGGATTTTGGATTCTGGTGCAACAGATCATATTATTTGTTCTCTTCATTTCTTCACTTCTTTTATGCCTATACATAACATTTTTGTTAGACTGCCCAATAAAATTTCTATTCCTGTTACTCACAAAGGTACTGTGAGATTGTATTCCTTTATCACTCTTCAAAATGTCTTGTGTGTTCCTGTCTTCCATCTTAACATCATTTCTGTTTCACAACTCACAAGTCAAAATTCTTGTAATGTGTTTTCTGATGCTGAAAAATGCATTATCCAGGACCTGCCATCTTTGAGGAGGATTAGATTAGCTGATGTGTGGCAGGGCCTATACTTGCTCAATCCAAACTCTCTCATCAGCAATACCACTTGTGAAAAGAAGTCTGTTCTTAGTCATCTTGTTCATGGTAAATTTGTTCAATGTAATGCTTCCATTAATATACCTAATAAAGAGATTGATTCTCTATTATGGCATTATAGACTTGGTCATGTGTCTTTTCCTAGGTTAAAGAAAATCAAGAGTATTTCTTCTCTTATTCATTGTAAACCTATTTATCATTGCAGTGTTTGTCCTATAGCTAAAATGAAAAAAAAATTGAGCTTTCCTTTGAGTAACACTGTTGTTCAAACTACCTTTGATCTTATTCATGTGGACATTTGGGGACCATACAAACAAGAAACTGTATATGGTCAAAAGTATTTTCTCACTATTGTGGATGACTTTAGTAGATTTACTTGGATTTTCCTATTAAAATCTAAATTTGTTGCTCAAGCCTCTTTAAATCCTTTGTGCTTTCATTCATACTTAGTTTTCAACCACCATTAAAGTCATAAAGACTGATAATGGTCATGAATTTCTTATGCCTGAATTCTACTCTACAAAAGGTATTATTCATCAAACATCTTGTCCTGCTACTCCTCATCAAAATGGTATTGTAGAGAGAAAACATCAACATATCATGAATGTTGCTAGGGCTTTAATGTTTCAATATCATATTCCACTTTCTTTATGGGGATTCTGTGTACAACATACCACTTATCTTATAAATCTTACACCTTCTCCTATTATTGGCAATGTTTGTCCTTATGAAAAATTGCATAATCATGTTCCTTCTTATCAAAATCTTAGAGTTTTTGGATGCTTTAGTTATGCATGCACATTTGAACATGGAAGAGGCAAATTTGATCCTAGAGGAAATAAGTCTATCTATTTAGGTCAATCTAGCACTTCAAAAGGTTACATTCTCTTTGATGTTGAAACTAAGTAAATATATATATATATATATATATATATATATATATATATATATATATATATATATCCCAGAAATGTGATATTTGTTGAGACAAATTTTCCTTTCTCTCATAGTCCTTCATATCTAGGTGATCATTCATCACGAGACTCCATCATATATTCACCCTCATCTTATGTGCATGAACAAGTTTCCTCATACCTTGAATAATGTCATTTCATATGATTTGTTGCATAAAAATCACAAATCATTTGCACTCCTGTCGAACATTACAAAAAGAGCCAAGTACATATAATGAAGATGTTCAACATCAAGAATGGAGAGATGCAATGGAAGTTGAGATAGATGCATTAGAGGCAAATGGTACTTGGATCCTTACTGATCTTCCACATGGCAAGAAGGCCATTGATTGTAAATGGGTGTACAAAGTCAAGTTCTTATCCAATGAAGAATTTGAGAGATACAAGGCTTGACTTGTGGAAAAAGGTTTCACACAGTTGTTGGGCATTGACTATTTTGAAACTTTTTCACCAGTTGCAAATATGACAACTATTAGAACCTTACTTGCACTAGCAGCTGCAAAAAGGTGGTTTGTTCACCAATTTGATATCAATAATGCCTTTCTTCATGGTGACCTCCATGAAGAGTTTTTTATGAAACTTCCTCCTGGCTACAATACTCAAGACAGTCACAAAGTTTGCAAGCTTCAAAAGTCTTTATATGGATTGAAACAGGCCAGCAGAGAATGGAATGATAGGCTCACAAGAGCCTTACTCAGTCTTTATATGGATTGAAACAGGCCAGCAGAGAATGGAATGATAGGCTCACAAGAGCCTTACTCAGTCTAGGGTTTATTCACTCATGGCATGACTATAGCCTTTTCATTAGGGTTGCTGGTGACAAGTTTATTGCCATCCTTGTCTATGTGGATGATGTTATACTCACCAGTAATAACATGGAAGATATCAATTCAGTCAAAACTTTTTTGCATTCTGAGTTTAAGATCAAGGATTTGGGAGAGCTTAAGTATTTCTAAGACATTGAAGTTGCCAGAAGTAAGGAAGGGATAAATCTCTCTCAAAGGAAATATGTTCTTGATCTTCTCAAGGAATAAGGTTTCCTACATAGCAAGCCTATTGCTACACCTATAGATCCTAAAGCAAAATTTGAACATGGAGATTCATAACCATTCAAAGATATCACCAAGTACAGACGGATCATAGGTACATTGTTATACTTGTGTGTAACTAGGCCAGATATTAGTTACACTGTCCAGCATCTAAGTTAATTTCTGGACTGTCCTACCATATTGCATCATAAGGCAGTCCACAAAGTGTTGAGATACTTAAAGGGTACACCTGGACAAGGGTTGATGTTACCTGCTGCTAGCTCACTTGAATTGAAGGGATACACATATAGTGACTGGGCTGGATGCCCAGAAAAAGGAAATCTGTTACTGGATATTGCATTTTACTTGGGAATTCTTTGATTTCTTGGAAATCAAAGAAATAACAGACAGTATAAAGGGGTTCAGCTGAAGCTGAATATAGGGTAATGTCTATGACTACATGTGAAATACAATGGTTGTTATATCTTCTCAAGGATCTTGGAGTGCATCAACAGAAGGCTGTTGCATTATTTTGTGATAGCTCAAGTGCAATCTACATTGCAGAAAACCCAGTCTTCCATGAGATGACCAAGCATATTGAAATAGATTGTCATGTTGTGAGGCAAAAACACAAAGAAGGAATTCTGAAACCTATGCCTATATCCACATACAATCAACTTGCTGATTTGTTTATAAAGCCTTTGAACACAGATAGATTCAACTTCCTAGTAAGACGCATAGGTCTGCTCAACTTGTATCAAGTTCCAGCTCAAGGAAGGGTGTTGAAAGATGAAGAAAACAAGGTTGATGAATGTGCTGAAACTTGTGCAAATAAAGAAGGAATAGCCAGTTTATTTGGTGTGAAGAGGGATTCGAACTGTGTACCAAACAAATTCACAAATCCGAGTCATAAGAAAGAATGCGCGGATCCGGGTTGAAGAAATCGGGTTGCTGATTAGATAAAATTTAGTTGTATAATTAATGCATTTAACCCTAACTAACTGTTAGTTAGAAGTCAGTTAGTTTTCCTAACTAACTTGTATATATATATGCTCGATGTATAATCCATTTTCTAATTAATAAAAAATATCATAAATTCTTCCCGCTCTCTCTTTGTTCTTACCTTTCTTCAAATGAAGGTGATGAATAGGATAATAGGGAAGATTGATACTTTCATTTTCCAGTTGAGCTCTTTCTTAGTGTTTATTTCATAATGTAATGTCAGCATAATATCTAGCCTTTATTTGTGGCTAATTCGTTTGCAAATCAGGGATGCAATCTTATGTCATCGATAACTAATCATTGGTTTACTATGTTATTATATGTATGCTTCATAGATTAGGGATTTCTAATTTAAGCGTCAAATTGTAATATGTTTAGAGGATCTGTGTAAAAAAATAAAAAACAAAAAACAAAAATGATAATCATCGTCGCATTGGTAGTCTATTTCAATTCATCCATAGGCTCCAAAGTTCCCCTTAAGTTCTCCATATCGACGAAGAGTCCATCCATACTCAATGTTTAACATAGTTTGACTCAAATTTCATTGAATGGAACTTGCTTAATTACTACCTCCAAAGTTCCCAAATTGTTTGTAATGTTTCAGTTATTTAGACATCTCAAATTATTTGACACGTTTAAGAAATGAATGCATCTTTATTGTTATTTTCTAGTTATACCCCTAATTTATTACACAACTACTACTACTAATAATTTTTGAGTCATTAATTAGGGTCATTTTAGACACTTTTCTTCATAATAATTTCCTTCAATCATTTTCTTAATATGCGTAAAAGTGTAAATCACTACTAAAAATGACATATTTTGCGTCAGGCGATACCTGCCACAAAAAGTACCATTTCCGTCGGCCATGCGACAGCAATTGAGGGGTCGCATGGAGAGGCGCCGCAAAAGCCTTGCCACGGGAAACGCCTGACGCAATTAGTTGTTTCAACGAATTTTTTTCTATTTGCGACGCTTTTTTCTCGACGTGAAAATTTAGCAAAAACGACTATTTTTTGCATCGCTTATAATTTCCGATGCAATAACTGACACAAAAACATTTTATGCGGCACCTTATATAATGTCGAAAATAGTTTTTCACCGTCGCAAATATTATAATAAAATTATATTTTGTATTTTTTTTTGCAATGTCACAATCTATTGAAAATAGTTTTTCACCGTCGCAAATGTTATAGTAAAATTATATTTAATATGGCCGAGCCGACCCCTCTTCCTGCGAAGCTGAGCCGAGTCGAGTCAAGCCACATTTGAATAACGTAGAATAAAGTCTCTTCCTTTTCAAATGGATGAGAATTGAACCCACGACCTCCCGTATGTATTCATCAAAACATTTCTAATTGAGAAAGAGATTCGTCTACTTATTCTTTCATTCTAAAATATGAATTAGACCTTTCAATGTAATATCCAATCCTTAGAGAGATTTTTTTTCTTGAGCTTAAAAGTAAAATCTCATGTGTTGAGATTATCTTTCTTGTAATGGGTTCAGTTGCAAGGCTTGTTTGTGAGAGTCATGGTTTTGGGCCTTCAATGTGTTGGAATGTATCGTTTTTGTAATCGTAGGAACTAGAGTGAGTGGTGAACCCGAAATAGAAGTACGATTGATGTGTTCGTAAAACCTCCTCACTTAGTAGACTAGATTAGAGAAAGGGTTTTCATGGGTAGAGGGTTGCATGTGTGCACGAAAGAACCATTAGTTGGCCTTTCCCTTGGAAGGTTACACGAGTGTGTAAAAGACCATTTGTTGGTTTGTCCTTCCTTGTAAATCTCTCTCAAGACAAGCTAGTGGAATTTGCCAAAGTTCTTGGGTGGGTCCCAAGGTAGTGGATGTAGATCTTTGTAATCGAACCACTATAAATCCTTGTGTTTTATCTTTTAACTCTAACTCTTTACTTTCAAGTTCTTACATTATACTTGTACTTATATTCACAGAACTTGATTGTATGCGTTTTAATTGATTATATGGAGTTGGATTAATTGCTTGTTATATCTTCCCTTGGCTTGGGCATAGGACTTGCATTTAGAGATATTAATTAATAGCTTTTTATATCTTGCTAAATGATAGTCCTCATGGCTTGTGTGTTTGTTCTTACAAGCTTTGCATATAAGAATCTTGACCTAGACAATCCTTGATCATATATATTGTCTTGAATTCCTATGTGTTGCATTTTACACACATAAGTCATCTAAGTGATAATCCTTTAATTCACCTTATATGCTTGATGAAAATAATTGGTTTTAAGGTGATCACTTAGTAAAAGAATTTGGTAGAAAAGTTTAAAAAGTTTGAAAATCTTATTTATCCCCTCTGAGGTTCTCTCCTTCGATTATTTCATTATTTTTTTTTTTTGGTGAATAATCCTTCGATTATTTCATTAGATGTATAGTAGAAGTATAATAAAATAAGAATGCATGTGCATGCCAGAAGAAATAAAATTATTAAATCTATCCCATATTTCTGGTTGACTAAATTCTTTAGTCATTCGACACTTGTGTACCTATTAAACGAGGGATATCTTAAGTATGTAAAATTCAATTACTCAATAAAGTTTAAATTCAAGGAGAACTATAATTTTTGAAGATACAATGTTGAGAAAGGCCTTTACATTCTAAGATGATGGTACAACTAAGATAACTAGTAATCCAGTGGCAGGAAGGGATGATCGATACAAATTAGGAAATCAAGGGACGAAAGGAAACAAAACACCATAACTTGACGAGTCCTCTCAAATCTTGTAATAATGATGCCGATACAGAAAGAATTCGAGAATAAAGATGATGAAGAGGATAATGTGGAAGATTGATACTTGTATTTACAGCTGGGCTCTTTCTTAGAGTTTTTTATAATGCAATGTTACAATAACAACTAGTCTTTATTTATAAGATCTCTATCGTTCTGCTACTCAATTTAAAGGCACAAAAGTTAACTTGACTGCAACATACGATTCAATAGTGTCACCCTATTATTTCGAACGTCAATGAGGCATCCCAAAATAACGGCAAAAAATCCTATGTCCCCGTTCCTATCCCATCCCTTTCCCCAGCCAATCACAATTCACCATGCGTATATATAATTGGAAAAAATATTTATATAGTAAATTCTGATTGGTTGGAGACAGGGATGGGAACAAGAATGGGTACGGAGGATTTTCACCCCCAAAATAACCTAGCTTTGGCAGCTAATGTAGGGGGATTTGGGCTGGGAAAGGGGAATTTTATTTTTTAACATTAATTAGCACTATCCACGCACATCTTGTTTCATTTGAAAATCACACGAGCGGTGTAACATATAATAATATTGACTAAAAAATTTCCTGACGACACTTTAATTACAATTCAATTTCATTAAAAAACACTCAATTCTCTAACAGTCACAACCTGCTTTTTAATAATGTCACACTATTGTTTCGACCGTCGATAGGGCATCCCAAAATTACCTAGGTATGGAAGCTATTGTAGGGTTTTGTGGACAGGAATGGGAGATTTCATTATTGGTTTCTCTATGATTTTTGGTTTAGATATAACTAATTCATGGAATTCACTAACTGACAACAGATTCGATGAACGTTTCTTGTCTTGGAACGATTGAAGTACCTCAACATTGTTATCCTCTACCATACGCAAACCACATATGAAAATGAGAGATTTTTATTGTGGTTGGAAGAGTCGATAAGATATTACTCAATTGATAGATTTTAACCATTTTAGTTTTAGATTTGTTTTTCAGAAAGAAAGCTAGGAGGGTTTATATTTAGGGGTGTCAACGGGTTCGGGCGTCTCACATTGCTCGAAAAAATGTGAGCGTGAGCTAAGCTGAGGTGAGCCGAGCGTGAGCTCAATATTCAAGCTCGAATTTTATGTGAGCTGAGCGTGAGTTTGACCCCACTCAATCCGAAAAGAGCTCGAACCCGAATAAGAATAATATAATTAAAATATTACATATATATATATATATATATATATATATATATATATATATATATATATATATACATATATAAAGAAGATGACCTATAAAACTGTTTCTTTTGTTTTAGTCTATATAAGGATTTTTGTCTACGTTATATGTAGATTCTTTAACCTTTGACCTTGCTATTTATTAATCTTTTTATTAGTTAATTTTGCTTCAAAAATTAAATATCATTGTATTATTATTATTATTATTATTATTATTATTATATATTTGTATTATTGTCAGAATTTAGTTTCAATACGCATTGTATTATATTATTCTTGCGGATTTTTGTTTTTTTGCTAATATGAATTTTTTGCTCGTGAGCTGAGCGTAAGCTCAATGTTTGTCAGCTTTTCCGGGCTGAGCGTGAGTTGAACTTTCCAATTTTTACGTGAGTTGAGTGTGAGCTAAGCCAAGCTCGGCTCATATAGCTCGATTGACACCCCTATTTATATTTATATTTTCTAGATGTTTGCGGGCATGATGGTTGCATAGGAAAGTTTAAAGGTAAATTGTGGTAAAATGGTTGATAAAGAAGTTTGTTCAATTCAATATTCTGTTTAGTTTAGAAAATGCGTATATAAAATTATTTTTTAAAACAAAATTTATGTGCTTTATTTTAATACATATGTTGATGTTTTATAGCATCTTGTTCCTTAAAATTGTCCATTATATAAGATGAAGATGAAAATAGTAGAGACTTCAATGTTATATATATATATATATATATATATATATATATATGCAGTGGTTAGAGTTACTTTGATATTGGGGCACTCTCTTCTGGATTGGTTTGTGGATGCTACGTTGATATCAATATTATACATTGTATCTTTTATTTTCCACCAATTTAAAATTTTAAAAGCAGTTTAGGTTATGGGCGAAAAAGTTAATATTACAATAAAATTACATTGTACTTAGTAAAATAATTACATTACTTTTATCATTTATGTCTGCGTATAAAATCAACGATTGATGCGCGAACATAATTAAAAATCTAAACATGTTGCAAGTCATTGAGAGACATTGAAAAAAGCAAGGTAGAATATAGTCATTGAAAACTTTTCGAGGTTAAAATGTTAAAAATTGAACTTTTCTATAACTTTTTGAACATTAACAATGCCCACAAACTGGGTGAAAATCCTTTGTCCCCGTTGGTGTATGTCCCCGTGTCCCTAACCAATCAGAATTTACTATATAAATATTTGTTTTAAATATATATACACATGGTGAATTGTGATTGGCTGGGGATACGGGAACATACACTGACGGGGACAGAAGATTTTTTGCCCCACAAACCGCACAACAAGGTTGAAGAAATTAATTGTGGAAGAAGAGATGATAAATTTTATAATGATATTCTAAAAAAACTCTCTTAGTACTTTCATGCACAGACAGTACATATATGTAGAATCTGTAAAGTAAAAAAATATTACGATCATTCAGAAAAATTTCAAGGTGCCATTTGTTGAACCAAACTATATATGATTTACTGCTAGAAAATAAAAGCAGCATCAATATTCATCTCTTATTCCAATGGCTTGTGCTATTGAAAAGATCCAGGGTATATCTATCATTCATGGTGATCTTCCATGCAGGAATAACAATGATCTTCGTCAAGGGATGTAAAATCATAAGTTAATTGTTGGAATTTAAGTGTGATATGTGGCTTTAATGAATTGGAATTTTTTTTTTATTAAACTTTTGCAAGCCTTTAAAATACATTTTCAAAAAATATTTCAACAAGATTGATCCAAGTATCAAAAACAACTTTTGAAAACGCAAGGCCTTTAGTATGAAACCGATTTTCGTGTATGCATGACAAGGGGGAGCATTATCTTTGAGCATATCCTAAGGGTGATTACAAGATATAGAAATCTAATCTACCCTATTATATACTTAAGTCTCCTATTATATACCTAATTCTTCAAGTAACTTCTGTTATGAAATAAAGTTTTAAAACTCCAAAGTTTATAGTCCAACTATTTTTCCAATTAAAACATAATTTTTAACTTATGTTTTATTTGTAAATTCAAAAGAATATAAATATCATTCATTTAAATTATTTGTAACTCCTAGATTTAATTTTGTAACCTCCACATTTATGTTTTGCAACTCCTATTTTTTAATGACAAAATGAGGTAATTTCCTCCAATAACGGCGGTGGTCGAGACTGCCTTGCTTGTAACCGAAAAAGAAACGGAGAAGACAACGCCACAAATGGAGGCATTTCAAACGGGAGATGATATCCCGGAGGGAACTCTCCGTGAAATCAGCCCTTGTTTGATGGAGGATCAAATTTTTGATCTGGAAATCCCAACTACGGCGCCCAGTTTGCAGGATAATGCGGATGACATCTGTGATGATGTGTTTTTTATTTCGGGCCTGGTTGGTAGCACCGGCCCATCAGAGGCTTCCCCACCTACGGACCATACAATACTCAACCAAGCAGGCAATACCCAAGGACATTTCTGGAAAGCAAAAAAACATCATCTTCTCTAACTCATTTTCACCTATAAACTTCATACCTGCTGGGGGGGAGGGGGGACTAATATGTTTGGCCCTACAAATATATTGGATGTTGCTGGTTTCATGTATTGAGTTTATATTTTGAGAAGGCGTGAGCTTGAAGGATTTGACTAATAAAGTTACTTTCTCATTTGGTCCTATGATCTATACCTGTTTAAGTAAGAAGTGAGTTTTCTAACCTTTGGTTTTCACGATTTGGTTGGTAGGATGATGGTGGATGCAAGCACATAAAAGTACAGAGAACAAATTCTACTAGTAAGGGTTCTTTTCTATTTGTTTGCCTAGACCTAGGCTTCTAGTTTCAACCTGTTTAATTTTTCAATTTTTTTCTTACCCGCGACGCCGATCCGTCCACGAGTCCTTACATACTCGAAATTCCCGGCGGTGTCGATATCGTCGAATCGATTACGGGTTTTTGCCGGAAACGAAATATGGGTTTGTGTCTACTAAACGGGCCGGGTATTGTAACGAACGTGACTTTCCGACAACCATCGACGACTCCATGGGCAAGTGTGACATTTCACGGCCGATTCGACATTTTGTCGCTTTCTGCAACGATAATTCCGGCAAATGCCAACTCATTAAGTCCGGTAGCTTTAAGCAATGGCATAGCTAATGGTTTTACTATTTTTTTAGCGGGTCCACAATCAAAATTCGGGTTACGATGGTGGAAATTCGGGTTCTGTCGGTGGTCTCGTTGTATAGTTGTCATTTGCCTTCTCATGTGATATGGGGGCCCACCGCTAGACAACCGCCGCCTTACTGATGATTTTTGGGGTTTAATTTACTGTTTATGTTCTTCAAAGTGGTATTGTGAAAATTATCATTTACTTGAGTTGAATTCTATTGTAATTTGTATCTTTTTCTATTAGTTGTTGGTGTTTTTGTTAAGAGAAACAAAATGATTACCATGGAAACCTCCAGGAAGATTCATAATTTATTATGTTGTTCTTCTTCAATGAATCAGTGGCAAATAACTCTATAAGAAACAGGAAATAAACCCATTTTGAAAATGGTGGCTAGCGGGGTGGTGGTTGGGCATTAGCAAGTGGTCGAAGTTTGGCGGAGGAGGAATAAGAAGAAAAAAGAAAAAAAAGATTTAGGGTGAGATGTTTTTTTGTTTCCAATAATACCCTTCGAAGAGAGAGAATGTGAATCAACCGTCAAGCCATGTCATCAATTTTAACAGTTTTTTTCAAAGTTTTGAACGGAAGGACCAATATGGCCGTCCGTAAAAATATTGGGGATGAAACAAGATAAACTTTGCTAAAAAGGATGAAAGTGGCTAAGCGCAAAAATATTAATGACCAAATTGGCTATTAATTCCCTTTAGTTATAAGGGAACCATACCCATTAGCTTTAGATATTAGGGAACCCAACCCACAGCAACCTCAAACAGCTATATCTCATGGATATGGGATTTTCCCACCGCCACAAAATGTTTATGACCGTACCCTCTACAACAGTTTTTTATTACGCAGTCAGATTAGAAGTCTATCGCCAGGTCGGAAAATTGGCTCGTTTGATTCGGTCCCTGGAGATATTGCACCATCAACTGTGAAAGATTGTAGTAAACCTCCTGTACCAGAAATTGATAATGCTCTGGTCACGGGGTCTTTCAAGGATTTAGCAACTTCTCAACATGACGATGGTTATGAAGACTTTACTCCGGTTCGCTCACACAAGAATAAAAAGAAAGCGAAAATGACTCCTACAGAACATCATATGGAGACTCGATATAAGCCATTTAAGAGACGTTAATTTAATATCCCCTTTTAGGGTCTTTTATGTTTTAATGTCCGATGTAGCAGTGGATTTGTTTCCACTTTATATTGGAGATATGCCTTAATTAGTCCTCTCTGATTAGGGACGCCATATTTTTAGGCAAGCTTGTAAGCCCTTTCTTTTGAGTCTTAGTCATACTCTCCTGAGATGGCTACTTAAAAAAATAATAATAATAATTCCTCCAATAAAAAGTGATAGAGATTTTGAGAAATGACAATTCTTAAAAGAATACAAAATACTCTTCTACTTCTAAAATGCTCTCTTTTCCTAGTCTTATTATTTCTTATACTTGGGCAACTAAATTGGATTAGTTCGTGAGAAGTCTTCTAGTGAATGTGCTCATTGCGGAGACAAAGAGAAATGAGTTTTATCTTGGAGCCGTGACTGACTGCTATCACTCGCACGTAGGGAGGTCTTCACGTCTTTAGAGACGTGACAAACTCCCTATGTGCGGGTGATAGCGGTCAGTCACGGCTCCAAGATAAAACCCATTTTATTATTGCCTCCGTAATGAGCACGTACACTGAAAGATTTCTCACGAACTAATACAATCTAGTTTCCCAAGTAAAAAGTAACAAGAGTAGAAAAAGAGAGTATTTTAGAAAAACGAAAGTGTTTATTTGATACTCTGGAAATCATCTTTTCCCTTGTTTCACCTCCGCTTATATAATAGGGTAAATAGCTCTTTTTGGAAAATAACAATTTCTGCTTTTCGGATTATAGATACAGACAATTTTTTTTTGTACATTTTTAGACCCTAACTATTTACGGGACGCTGCAATTGGATTTTTTACACTATTCCGGCAAAAAACAGTATGTGTCGAGCACATGCCGATATGGGTGGGGGTATTTTTGTCAAATTGCCAAATTAACCAATTACCCACTTCTCAAACCCATATTTTGACCCTACCCAACACCTTCGTCCATCTTCATCCCACCGAGCATCGCCGCCATCTTCACCGAGCATCACCGCCTTCTTCAATCAATCCGGTACCACCAAATTGAAAGAAAAAAAGAACAAAAACAACCGGGAACCACCTTCTCCTCCTCCCTCCTCCTCCTCCATCCCGGGAACCACATTCTCCTCCTCCTCCTCCATCTCGTGAACCACCTCCATCTCGGGAACCACCTTCTCGTCCTCAAAAAATTCTGCAATTGAAACCAATTTCACCCAATTTCATCCAAAAACTAGGGCTTAACAATTAGTGTCATCAGAGAAGAAAAATCAATTTGGTTATGCTTTCCAAGTAACAGAAAATCCCAAATTTCCGTTAGTGATGTTCTTGAAGTCTTTAAACTATAGTTTAATGACTTAGTTCTTGGAGGAAGAAGGAGGGAGGGGGAGGAAGATTTATGACGGGAGGGGGGTTGATTTCTGATAGGATATATATATATATATAAACGGTAATGCCACAATATTGGTTGATTCAAGGTATCGTGCTTTAGACATCACATGTGGTTCCTGAATATCAATAGAACCCATCTTAGGTTTCCTAGATGAGAGTTCTTGGCTGCAAAACAACCAGTCATGGCCAGGATATGAAGGTTTTTTTTTGGTGCTTTAAGAATTTGATCAGCAATTGTAGTAAATTAAGTTGAGATTTTGAGAACTTGAGAATTTGATTCTTGATTTTAATGGTTCAATCCTTGAAAGTCTTACATATCAATGGTAGTCAATTAAGTTGGCTTTCTTTTTCAAATAACTTCTTGAGTGGACAAATACCTTATTCTTTGGATAATTTGGCAAATCTTTGGACTGTAAATTGGAAGGATTTTGGGATGAAGAAGATGATGACCAGTCTTGAAGGAGATATGGGTTTATCCGGGTTGGGTCGGGTAAAAAAAAGGGTTTGGGTAGTGGGTATTTGGTTAATTAGTTGTTTTGACAAAAATGCCCCCACTCATATCGGCATGTGCTCCTCACGTGTTCTTTTTTTGCCGGAAAAATGGAAAAATCCATTTATGGCGTCCCGTAAATTGTTTCAGTCCAAAAATGTACAAAAACAAAGTTTGTGTCTAATTTCCGAAAAGCATAAATTGTTATTGTCCAAAAAGGGCTATATACTCTATATAATAATAAAATTATTTCCATAACTCCTTTTTACATTAACAATTTGGGAATTTTAGTCTTTGACTACAATAAGAGAAGTTGTTATAACATGGAAATCTTAGGAACAAACTACGATTTCAAGGGATACAATTTTGTATGGAATAATGATACTAAATACTACTTGTAAAATTCAGATCTTATGAGATTGTCGTTTTGATATTTCTATTGTCTGCTACATTTTATATATTTGGATTTAAGAGTTGTTATTAATTTTGTTAATAAATCTCTTACTAACAAAGATGAGCAATCATATTTAAGACATGAACAAATGCGGAAAACTTTGATCAGAGGAATGTTGCAACTGAGCTTCATGAAGCAAAAGAGAAATTAGTTGATACTTTGCGAAAGTATCACTTGAGAAAATTAATATGAAACATCGAGGGGATGGGCTTAAGCCCGCAAGGGAGTCACCTCCGGGGAGTAACCCAACCTTTGTGAGTGGCGCTCCCATGGAGAAGGTTCAATGGGTAGGAACAACCTGTAATGCATGACTCATTATATATCATCAAATATAGGATATTGTACATGATACAACTCCTTCCCATCCCTAAGGTGAGATGTTATGAAGTGTGATGTTAAGGATGGGTTTTAACCCTTAATGAGACCGAGGCGGATATTTTCGCGGGGTAGAGGTCACACGTACCATTGGAGGACTCACCTAAGTGAGAGTTTCCATGAGGTCGTGACTATGGGATTGAGAAATCTCTAGAGACTCCCACGAGAATCAAGATCAGAGCGCATGACCATTAACCGCACTACCCGCATTTGAACTAAATATTCAATCAATACTATGTGTGTAACTAGTTGAAGTTTGTCAAAGAGACCTAATTCAAGGCCTAGTCCATTATGGTTCTCTTAAACTAAGACTAATTACTTCAAGTTCGGAAAACACCCATGCCTATTGCATAGTATAACGTTGCCCAAATATTTACTTTTGGAATTTTAAACTTTGTGGGAATAAATTATTTTCTGAAGTTTTTAAACCTTGTGGCGGAAATATTTATTTTTAAGGTAAATCTTTGTGGGGAAATAATTTGTTTTGAACCATGTGTGGTGTTGTTATAAAATAAAATTTTATACTTCAATCTTATTATAAAATTTTATTTTTGAAGTTTTAAATCTTGAAGAGGACGTTTATTTTGAAGGTCAACTTTATAGGAGACAAATTTGTTTTGAAAATTTCTCCTGGCCTGCTATAAAATAAAATTTTATGTTTTAATTTTATTATTAAGGTGTCTTTTTTAAATTTTAAAACTTGTGGGGGGGAAATTATTTTTTTGAAGTTTTAAAACTTGTGGGGGACTGTTATGAAATAAAGTTTTGAAACTCCAAAAGTTTATAGTCAAACTATTTTTGCAATTAAAACATAATTTTGTAAGTTATGTTTCATTTGTAAATTCAAAAGAATTTAAAATCATTCATTTAAATTATTTGTAACCTCTATATTTATGTTTTGTAACTCCTATTTTTTAACGACAAAAGGAGGTAATTTCATCCAATAAAAAGAGATAGAGATTTTGAGAAATGACAATTCTTAAGAAAATAAAATACTCTTCTACTTCTAAAATGCTCTATTTTCCTAGTCTTGTTATTTCTTATACTTGGGCAACTAGATTGGATTAGTTCGTGAGAAGTCTTCCAGTGAACGTGCTCATTAGGGAGACAAAGAGAAATGAGTTTTATGTTTGAGCCGTGAATGACCGCTATCACCCGCACATAGGGAGTTCTTCACGTCTTTAGGACAGTGACTTTGTCACGACTCTCAAGCTTGATTTCTTTATCCCGTTTCTTTTATATTTACGTTTTCCATAAATTTCATATAATGAGCATTATTTAAATATTATTTATATAATATTTCTAACAACTTCTTGTAGGCATGTCTTGAATCTTCAATGTGTAAGAGTGCCATTGTGACTTGTTGAACCATCTTGAATGACTTGGTACTTTCATTGCAATCTATCACATAAACAAATATAACATTAAATCTCATCAATAGTTTGTCGTTCATCAAAATAGAGAATTTAGCCATTGAGGCTTACAAACCCAATTGGCGAGATTTGTTCAACACATAGCTGAAGGAATAACTATTAGCCACAAAAGATTGCTTGAACCCACATTCTTTGCATAAAAGCAATTCTTTGCACTTAGCTGCTAATTATCAACCATCACATTCAAGTGTTGTTTTCTAATTCGAAAGTGATGCTAGAAAATAAATAATTTAGAAATACTCCATAAAGGAATGAGAAATCCTCTATATGTATATACCAACTGTTTTTCTTTTCTTTAAATATCAATAACTTTAATTTAGGCTACTTGTAACCAAACTAATTTACGGATATGCTTCGTTTGTCAAAATAATGAATCCGACTAAAAAACAAGCCAAAAATGTCACGTAACTAGCATTGACGCCGATTTTAAGGAAAAATTTGTCCAACTTTTGAGTTCTCCCCAACCCGTTAAAAAGACCCGACCAATAACAAGATCTTGATTGAATTGCATTGTATATTGTAATTGGCTTACCAATTGGAGAAAGCTGATGATTAAGTGGCGGCAATATGTCTTGCGCGAGTAATGGATTATTCCCTGTCTTGACCAATTCTACTACTTTGAATAGCTGGTCAATTACCGATTCCTGCCCCATTTTCTCTTCCCCTGACATTTTCGCCGCCATCTTGGGATCATTACAAGCCTTTGCTGCAAATGATAAGGCCCCTGGGTAATGGTGGTGGTAGTGGCCTTCCTCCCATAAACATGTATTGGTCCTTGTCCTAAAAGGGGGTCTCGGAATCTAGTTGTCAAGGCCTCCTCCAAGAGGGCCAAGATTCTGCCTTTTGGAGTGAGGTGGGATAAGCAAATGTAAAAATATATGGAATCAATGAATTGAATTCATTAATTGAACAAGAGAAATTCCCCATATAAATACAAAGAGAATCCTAGACAGAGAACGAAAGTTACTTAATAATGTGACTCTATATAAATAAGGAAAATAAATAACAATCTAACTCTAAGATACCTTAATAGACTAGAATAGGTAATTGCTAGAATCCTATCAACATAACAAGTCTATTATTCTTAGCACTCCCCCTCAAGTTGGAGTGTGTAAATCGAGAACACCCAACTTGGAAACCAGATAATCGAATTGCTTTTGAGTTAAGGCTTTAGTAAGAATATCGGCCAATTGCTCATGTGTACCAATGTAACAAGTCACAAGATCCCCTTTATCAATATTTTCACTAACAAGTGACAATCGATTTCTATATGTTTGGTACGTTCATGAAAAACTGGATTGGTGGAATTGTAGATGGCTGATTGATTATCACAAAAAAGCTTAGCTGGACCGAGTGACACTCCAAGAAATCTGAACAATTCACGAAGCCAAGTTAATTCACTAGTTGTATTTGTCATAGATCGATACTCCGCTTATGCAGAAGAACGTGATACAACTTGTTGTTTCTTGGACTTCCAAGAGATAGAAGCATTATCAAGTTTGATAAAATATCTTGTAATGGACCTCATCGTCATCGGACATACTGCCCAATCAGAGTCATAATAGACTATTAAATTTAAATTATGATTATTCTTGGGCAATAAAATTCCTCTACCTGGATTGCCCTTGATAAAACGAACAACTCTGATTGCCATTTCCCAATGTTTGTCTTTAGACTTTTGCATGAATTGACTTAGAATGTTGACAACATATGTGATGTCAGGTCTTGTAATAGTCAAATAAAGAAGTCTGCCAACTAGTTTTCTATAACGTCTTGGGTTGCTAAAAACTTCACCATCGTCATCATATAATTTATGTTGCAACTCAATTGGCGCGTTGCTGGACTTTGCTCCAGATAAACCACATTAAGTCAAAATGTCTAGAGCATACTTTCGTTGACTAAGAAACAATCCCCGTGAAGAATGAGCAACTTCAATTCCCAGAAAATATTTAAGAATTCCCCGATCTTTAATCTTGAAAATAGCATTGAGAAATTGTTTTAACTCATTGCATTTTTGTAGATTATTGTCAGCAATAATTATATCATCAACATAGACCAACACAACCAAAATAAACTTTCTTTGCCTATATATAAAAAGAGAGTGCTCAACTCGTGATTGCTTGAAACCAAACTTTTGCAAAGTGTTTGTTAACTTAGAAAAATAATTTCTTCCGGCCTGTTTTAAACCGTAGATGGATTTCTTAAGTTACCATATAAACGTGGCTCGTTCCTTAAGATTTGAGTCAGGATTATCATTTCAATTTTGGGGGGAATGTGTGATTACCGCCACCTATCTCATAAATAGAACTCCTAGCACTTTACATAAAGGGAAGACACAGTACGAAGTGCTTTTTGGAAACCACCTTCATTACACTCACCTTCGTATTTTTGGATGTCTTTGTTATGTTCGTATTCCTACCAAAGATAAATTTAGTGAGAGGTCCATCAAAAGTATTTCTTTAGGATATCCAATGGGGCAAAAAGTTTGGAAAGTTTTCGATTTACAATAAAAAAAAATTATTATATCTAGAGACGTTCACTTTTACGAGCATATTTTTTCCTTTAATAATGAGCTTCACATTTTTCCCTTGTCACTAGCCCAGACGACCCCCTGACCCAAAGGCAACCCAAAATTTTGAGCCCAGAATCTGACCCACAGGAAACCCAAAAATTTGAGCCCATGACCCAGAATCTGACCCACAGGCAACCCAAATTTTAGAGCCCGAGAGCTCATGGTGGATCGGGTTTGGAATCAAAATTTCGAGATCATTACGCTCGCGAGTCATTTCCCTACAACCCATTCTAGAGCTGTCTGTCTCTTCTCAGCGGGCCAGCCCATCACGGCCCATTCAGCTGCATCCCACCCAGCTTGAAATCCAACAACCAAAGCACACCACTCTGCCTGGGCCTCCACTCCCTAAAACTAGCCGTATTATACTGAAGTTTTGATACATGCCAATGCTTCTTCTTTCTTCACAAGAATTCAATTTTCATCTAATACTTCAGCTTCAGCAGGTATTCCTGACGAACCTTATACTTCAGATGATGACTATTTCTATGATAATTGGGTGCCTCATAATTCCTCTGATTATGATTCTGAAGCCAAAGATCATGGCAGTCCTTAAATTAATATATTTGAGTTTGTAATATATTAATTCTGTATGTAAATTATTGTTGTAATTTCGTTGTGTGATTTTGAAAAGAAAAAAAAAATCGAAAAAGCCGAAAAAACAAAAAATGTGGGCAAACTCTTATTTCAAAATTTTCTCATCTTCTAACTACCTATTCTAGTAGTTTTAATGGCTATCTTAGGTCTACTATTGTTCAATAGTAATATTAGTCTTGTAAAGACAAAAATGTCAATTTAGCTAGCTTTTAGTCATTTTCGAGTCCGAATTTCATGTCTGAAACGTGTCATGTATTGTTATTAGTATTGGTTTCGAGTCCGGATTTCAAGTCCGAAACGTGTCATGTACTGTTAATAGTATTATTTTCGAGTCCAGATTTCAAGTCCGATATGTGTCATGTAATTATTAGTTGTACTGTACATTAGTTTGCTTTCGAGTTCGGATTTCAAGTCCGCTTTGTAATGTTTGCCTCTAAAAGGCAGTGTAATATCTTCTTGTTTTCTCAGAAGTTGATGAGAGGAAAAGTTAGTGAAATAAAGAGTTTGTTCCACAATTCTCTCTTGTTTTCTTCCCCTTTGTTTTCATATGATCTTCAAACTTTCTTAGCTTTCCCGTAGAGTTTTCAAGTCTTCTTTCTTCTTCTTCTTTTGTTGTTTCAAAGTAGTAGTAGTAGTAGTAGTTCATGTTTTAAAACATAACCTTATTCTAAATATCAGCCCACTCCAAAGGAGCCCACCCTAGCAGATTTTGGCCCCCTAGAAAAATCCGTCCTAGCCCTTTTAGACAGCACACCTGCTCCTTCCACCGTGGGGGCACCACCATCCTCTCCTCCACTCTTTCGCCGATCCGCAAGGCCAACCAAACAGCCCAGTCATTTAAAAGATTTTGAATGCTATGCAGCTATCAACTCTTATAGAAATCATTGTTAGCTGAAAATTCCTCAGCTATTTCTTATTCTCTCACATATACTGTTTTTAGCTTCTA
This sequence comes from Vinca minor, assembly GCA_026122235.1. Classification (NCBI taxonomy): domain Eukaryota; kingdom Viridiplantae; phylum Streptophyta; class Magnoliopsida; order Gentianales; family Apocynaceae; genus Vinca; species Vinca minor. The sequence continues at coordinate 1,191,451 of JAOCZM010000253.1, forward strand.
TTTCTTCCAGTTTCGAACCCAAAAATTATTTTCAAGCTATATAGTATCCGGAATGGCGTGAATCGATGAAACAAGAGTTAGCCGCTCTTGAGAGTAACAATACTTGGGTCCTTACCCCTTCCTCCTGCTAAAAAAATCTGTTGGCAGTCGTTGAATTTATCGTCTTAAGTATCGCTATGATACTATGTGAAAATTAGTTCATAGACCTCCATATCCTCTCAAAACCAATTGGCAAGGAGAGGTGTTAACCCATGAGCTTATATGTTATTTGGATATTCCTTAAGCACTCAATTTGAGACTTCATATTTCAACACTCCCCCTCACATCGAGATGGGAGTCAATTTAAGGCCCACCGGGTCGTAGTTGGACAATTATAGCCCACTTGGGCATTATGAGCCCACACATCTTGCCTAAGGGACCGCTCTGATACCATATAAAAATATATGGAATCAATGAATTGAATTGATTAATTGAACCAGGGAAATTCCCCGTATAAATACAAAGAGCATCCTAGACAAAGAAGGAAGTTACTTAATAATGTAACTCTAAATAAATAAGGAAAATAAATAACAATCTAACTCTAAGATACCTTAATATACTAGAATAGGTAATTGCTAGAATCCTATCAACATAACAAGTCTATTATTCTTAGCACTCCCCCTCAAGTTGGAGTGTGTAAATCGAGAACACCCAACTTGGAAACCAGATAATCGAATTGCTTTTGAGTTAAGGCTTTAGTAAGAATATCGGCCAATTGCTCATGTGTACCAATGTAACAAGTCACAAGATCCCCTTTATCAATATTTTCACTAACAAGTGACAATCGATTTCTATATGTTTGGTACGTTCGTGAAAAACTGGATTGGTGGAATTGTAGATGGCTGATTGATTATCACAAAAAAGCTTAGCTGGACCGAGTGACACTCCAAGAAATCTGAACAATTCACGAAGCCAAGTTAATTCACTAGTTGTATTTGTCATAGATCGATACTCCGCTTATGCAGAAGAACGTGATACAACTTGTTGTTTCTTGGACTTCCAAGAGATATAAGCATTATCAAGTTTGATAAAATATCTTGTAATGGACCTCATCGTCATCGGACATACTGCCCAATCAGAGTCACAATAGACTATTAAATTTAAATTATGATTATTCTTGGGCAATAAAATTCCTCTACCTGGATTGCCCTTGATAAAACGAACAACTCTGATTGCCATTTCCCAATGTTTGTCTTTAGACTTTTGCATGAATTGACTTAGAATGTTGACAACATATGTGATGTCAGGTCTTGTAATAGTCAAATAAAGAAGTCTGCCAACTAGTTTTCTATAACGTCTTGGGTTGCTAAAAACTTCACCATCGTCATCATATAATTTATGTTGCAACTCAATTGGCGTGTTGCTGGACTTTGCTCCAGATAAACCACATTAAGTCAAAATGTCTAGAGCATACTTTCGTTGACTAAGAAACAATCCCCGTGAAGAATGAGAAACTTCAATTCCCAGAAAATATTTAAGAATTCCCCGATCTTTAATCTTGAAAATAGCATTGAGAAATTGTTTTAACTCATTGCATTTTTGTAGATTATTGTCAGCAATAATTATATCATCAACATAGACCAAGACAACCAAAATAAACTTTCTTTGCCTATATATAAAAAGAGAGTGCTCAACTCGTGATTGCTTGAAACCAAACTTTTGCAAAGTGTTTGTTAACTTAGAAAAATAATTTCTTCCGGCCTGTTTTAAACCGTAGATGGATTTCTTAAGTTACCATATAAACGTGGCTCGTTCCTTAAGATTTGAGTCAGGATTATCATTTCAATTTTGGGGGGAATGTGTGATTACCGCCACCTATCTCATAAATAGAACTCCTAGCACTTTACATAAAGGGAAGACACAGTACGAAGTGCTTTTTGGAAACCACCTTCATTACACTCACCTTCGTATTTTTGGATGTCTTTGTTATGTTCGTATTCCTACCAAAGATAAATTTAGTGAGAGGTCCATCAAAAGTATTTCTTTAGGATATCCAATGGGGCAAAAAGTTTGGAAAGTTTTCGATTTACAATAAAAAAAAATTATTATATCTAGAGACGTTCACTTTTACGAGCATATTTTTTCCTTTAATAATGAGCTTCACATTTTTCCCTTGTCACTAGCCCAGACGACCCCCTGACCCAAAGGCAACCCAAAATTTTGAGCCCAGAATCTGACCCACAGGAAACCCAAAAATTTGAGCCCATGACCCAGAATCTGACCCACAGGCAACCCAAATTTTAGAGCCCAGGAGCTCATAATTGGATCAGTTTGGAATCAAAATTTCAGATCATTCTGCCCCCGCGGGCCAGCCTACAACCCATTCTAGAGCTGTCTGTCTCTTCTCAGCGGGCCAGCCCATCACGGCCCATTCAGCTGCATCCCACCCAGCTTGAAATCCAACAACCAAAGCACACCACTCTGCCTGGGCCTCCACTCCCTAAAACTAGCCGTATTATACTGAAGTTTTGATACATGCCAATGCTTCTTCTTTCTTCACAAGAATTCAATTTTCATCTAATACTTCAGCTTCAGCAGGTATTCCTGACGAACCTTATACTTCAGATGATGACTATTTCTATGATAATTGGGTGCCTCATAATTCCTCTGATTATGATTCTGAAGCCAAAGATCATGGCAGTCCTTAAATTAATATATTTGAGTTTGTAATATATTAATTCTGTATGTAAATTATTGTTGTAATTTCGTTGTGTGATTTTGAAAAGAAAAAAAAAATCGAAAAAGCCGAAAAAACAAAAAATGTGGGCAAACTCTTATTTCAAAATTTTCTCATCTTCTAACTACCTATTCTAGTAGTTTTAATGGCTATCTTAGGTCTACTATTGTTCAATAGTAATATTAGTCTTGTAAAGACAAAAATGTCAATTTAGCTAGCTTTTAGTCATTTTCGAGTCCGAATTTCATGTCTGAAACGTGTCATGTATTGTTATTAGTATTGGTTTCGAGTCCGGATTTCAAGTCCGAAACGTGTCATGTACTGTTAATAGTATTATTTTCGAGTCCAGATTTCAAGTCCGATATGTGTCATGTAATTATTAGTTGTACTGTACATTAGTTTGCTTTCGAGTTCGGATTTCAAGTCCGCTTTGTAATGTTTGCCTCTAAAAGGCAGTGTAATATCTTCTTGTTTTCTCAGAAGTTGATGAGAGGAAAAGTTAGTGAAATAAAGAGTTTGTTCCACAATTCTCTCTTGTTTTCTTCCCCTTTGTTTTCATATGATCTTCAAACTTTCTTAGCTTTCCCCGTAGAGTTTTCAAGTCTTCTTTCTTCTTCTTCTTTTGTTGTTTCAAAGTAGTAGTAGTAGTAGTAGTTCATGTTTTAAAACATAACCTTATTCTAAATATCAGCCCACTCCAAAGGAGCCCACCCTAGCAGATTTTGGCCCCCTAGAAAAATCCGTCCTAGCCCTTTTAGACAGCACACCTGCTCCTTCCACCGTGGGGGCACCACCATCCTCTCCTCCACTCTTTCGCCGATCCGCAAGGCCAACCAAACAGCCCAGTCATTTAAAAGATTTTGAATGCTATGCAGCTATCAACTCTTATAGAAATCATTGTTAGCTGAAAATTCCTCAGCTATTTCTTATTCTCTCACATATACTGTTTTTAGCTTCTATTTCTTCCAGTTTCGAACCCAAAAATTATTTTCAAGCTATATAGTATCCGGAATGGCGTGAATCGATGAAACAAGAGTTAGCCGCTCTTGAGAGTAACAATACTTGGGTCCTTACCCCTTCCTCCTGCTAAAAAAATCTTGTTGGCAGTCGTTGAATTTATCGTCTTAAGTATCGCTATGATACTATGTGAAAATTAGTTCATAGACCTCCATATCCTCTCAAAACCAATTGGCAAGGAGAGGTGTTAACCCATGAGCTTATATGTTATTTGGATATTCCTTAAGCACTCAATTTGAGACTTCATATTTCAACACTCCCCCTCACATCGAGATGAGAGTCAATTTAAGGCCCACCGGGTCGTAGTTGGACAATTATAGCCCACTTGGGCATTATGAGCCCACACATCTTGCCTAAGGGACCGCTCTGATACCATATAAAAATATATGGAATCAATGAATTGAATTGATTAATTGAACCAGGGAAATTCCCCGTATAAATACAAAGAGCATCCTAGACAAAGAAGGAAGTTACTTAATAATGTAACTCTAAATAAATAAGGAAAATAAATAACAATCTAACTCTAAGATACCTTAATATACTAGAATAGGTAATTGCTAGAATCCTATCAACATAACAAGTCTATTATTCTTAACAACAAATTATCTTCTTACTGATTTTCAGATGAGTTTTGCAGATTTTGAGTTTGGTGTTGGTTTATCAAGACATGTGGGTTGAACATCGGAGGCTGAGGCTGAGACAAATGATGAGGCCCCTGGGGTGGTGGTGGTGGTAGAGACCAACACCAACACTGCCGTCGCCGCCGCCGCCGCCGCCAACTTGGAGGACCTTGTTCAAGTTAGCCGTATAAGAGTCATCCACATCTCCCATGATCCAGCGTAGAATAGGACTTGACTAGTTAGCTACATTAGAGATTGTAGATGAATTTCCTGAAACTGCCGCCACACCGGTTGTATCAACTCTTCCGCCACCGCCTAAAGAAGAAATCAGGGTTGAAGAGGAGGAGAACTCGAGAGTCGGACAATTTTGCCCTTAAAATTGGTGTCATGTTCTAATTTGACAAACGGAACATATCCATAAATTAGTTTGGTTACAAGCAGTCTAAATTAAAGTTATTGCTATTTAGAGAATTTGGTGTATACATATAGCGGATTTCTCTTAAAGGAATATACAACAACATTGAAAACATTTGCATGTTTTTGTTATACAAAAAGAGACAAAAAATTGTTGTTCTTCTATCCAGTGTGATGTAAGGAAAACCCTATCAGACTATCTATAGCCATTTCTTGTATACATAAATGTACACTCTCTTAACAATTTGGCCAACTGCAAAATAGCCTAGAAACAGGATGACTAAAAAGCCAAAATATGACAATGGCAGAGGAACAAGACCGATTAACGTACCCATTGGTGTAAAGGGAATCGCGATACCTACAGCGGAAATCAGAACCGTGGAACAAAAAACAGGCCAGGAGGCAACCTCCTGAATGAACGGGATCTTCTCTGTTCGGATCAAGTGGATGATTAATGTATGCATTAAAAGTCCTTCAACAAACCAAGCAGTGTGACAAAAACCGACAAATGATGCAGAACGAGCCTTATAGTAGTAGAAAAGGAACAATAGAGTTGTATAATCACATAATGTAACCACAGGACCATTCCACAATGTAAACATAGATAAGCCTCTGAGAGACCATCTTTGTGGAACCTTCACATATTCTTCTTCCATTTTGTCCCACGGAATTGTAATTTGACCCAAATTATATAAGAAGTTTTGTATCACGAGCTGCCTTGGTGTTAACGGTTCAGATTGAAAAAAGGAGGTTGCTACAAGTGTCCCAACAATGCTTCCTAGATTTGAAATAACCGACATTTTAATGTACTTCATCGTATTACCAAATGTGATCCTACCTCGTTCAACACCAGCAACAAGAACATTGAGGTCTTTCTCGAGTAAGATGATATCGGAAGCAGCTTTTGCAACTGATGCCCCCGAATCAACTGATATACCCACATTTGCAGCCTCCAGTGCAAGTGAATCATTTACACCGTCTCCCAGGAACCCCACAATATGCTCTTTCTGCAAGGCTTGTACCACTCGGAATTTTTGATCTGGGGAGAGCCTAGCTAAAACTGTTGCTCGGTTCACAACCTCACGGAAAGAGTCACTGTCAAGTAAATCAAGTTCAGGTCCGGTAATGACATCGGTTGTTCTTATGCCAACCTCTTTGCATATCCTTATAGCAAGGGACAGTGTGTCTCCTGTTAATACTTTAGCTTTCACTCCTTTTTCAGCTAGCCGCCAAAGGGCTTCTTTTGCAGAATCCTTTGGTGGATCAAGAAATGCTAGAAGTCCTAAGAACACCATATCAGATTCAACGGACTCATCATAGACATTTTTACCACGGTTGGGTTCCTGCAATAGGGAAACAAATTCTTACATGACTGAATTACTGCAGGTTAGTATTTTTTTACTCTCCAATTAAATCTAGTTTTACATGTTAAAAAAGTTATGATGCTTCTAAAATGTTTCTGCTAAAATAACCTTTAAATTTAATTACATTGGCGAGAGGGGATATGGAACGAACTCAGGACATTTGCATAACTAAACTATAACCCTGTTACAGTTAAAATACTTCTATCTAAACTGATGGAGCCAGTTCTGCCTTCTTTATAGCTAAACTGTTGCGGAATTTCAACTACTTAAAATCCATGTCCACTCAACATAGGAAATACATTTTCAAACGGAGGAAGTTATACATCAAACATATAACATTTCAGAGATTTGAGATAAGTATATCTGGTAAAAGAAAATAACAAAAAGGTGAGAAAGGTTGATTAAAGAGATATAGACTCACTGTTCCAAGCATTCTATATGCTACTCCAAGAACTCGTAATCCGTCATTGCTCAATTGTTCTTCCAAGTATGAGATATTTTGACGATTCTCTATAGAGATTCTCTGAATATCACCCCTGTCAAAATGCTCAACAAAAGAACAAACTTTTATCACTTCTTCCAAGGCTCCCTTTGTTATCACTACTCTTTCCGTGAAATAATTGCCCGTATCTTTCTTATTCACTTGTCTTTCCAAAATAACGGAGACACATTTACGTATAAAATCAAAAGGTATCTCATCTATCTTACTCCATTTGGATGGTTGAAACCTGAAACCATTTGTGTATGCATATGCCATAATGGCATCATCCAACGGATACCTTTGTTGAGTTTTAAAGTAAGCATTCAGGAAGGTGAAGCGCAACACCTTTTCCTTTGGTGAACCCCAGCTGTCAAAATAATTGATTAGCAGTGCAGAATTCATCGTAAGTGTGCCAGTTTTATCAATGCAGAGGATGTCCCTACAATAAACAGCAAGAGGAGTGCATTAGGAACATTACCTGCATTTAAAACACAAACGAATATATCGATTGTCTATATTGGATGTGCGATTTTTATAGTCAATTCTTCTGTATAAACATAATGTCCAACAATCAGCAACATCAGCTAACACCCTTTTATCCTATTAAGGAGCAGCACTAGTAAAGACTATAAATAAATTAATTTCCACGAGTAAATGCGAAAAAGCCTTCTTTAGATACGTATTGCAATAAGGCGGATGTGCTATGTCTTAGTGAGAGCTTGATGCAGAAGAGATGTAAATTTAACAAGAGTAAGCAGAACATAAGTAGTAAACACAAAGCTAATAAATATGGGAATGATAAAAAAATTCAGGAAGAGCGTGGATATGTAAAGTTTATGCGAATTTCACCAAGAATTCTACTTACATTGATCCCATGTCCTGTATGGCTGTCAAACTTTTGACAACACATCTGTCTTTGGCCATGGCAAGGGCCCCTTTTGCAAGACTAGTATTTATGATGAGGGGAAGCATCTGAGGGGTGAGGGCACTGGCGACTGAGATGCCAAAGAGTATGCTGTCACTAAGATCATGAGATTGAAAATAACATATAAGGACAACTATTGTGACCGCGATGAGCATGATGACAACCAGTAAATAAGAAATGTGACGAATGCCTCTTGCAAGGTCGTCTGGCCGCTTCAGCTTCCTAGTAGTTGAAAACATGGTGCTCATATAAGTCTTGGGTCCAGTAGAGACAACGAGACCAGTTCCTATACCTGATACTACACTTGTTCCCTAAGACAAAAACAGGAATCCTCTTATTCTTCAGCAGTGTGCACTTTCGGAACTGGTTAGCCAAGCAAAATAAGACTCTGCATCAACTTCCCTAACATATGGGAGATGACAAGTAAAGATATTCAGAATTTTATGATCACTACTTCTGTATATTTATCTCAAAGCGTTACGAAAGTGACTAGTCCATTACAGTTTCTTCAATTCATGGAATTAATCAGTCATAGTATATGGACTACGGCTTTAATTTTCCCTATGTTTCTCCAAGTTTACTAATACAATTAGGAATAATGTGGTCCAAACATCTTACTCCTAAAAACAATTTACGCTGGACAAGATCCACTTGTGTCCTGCATACGAGCATCTATTATTCTCATATTACAGAAAGAAAAGAAGGAAAAATATTTAGACCAACCATGAAGCAAATATTCTTTAACTCTAGCAAAGGAGTATGTGAATGTTCTCTGATATCAGCAGTTTTCTCTGTACTTCCAGACTCTCCTGTTAGCGAAGATTGGCTGTTCCAAAGATCAGCATCGTGTGTCATATCAATGTATCTTTAAGAACTGGGATTACATTCCTATACCATGCGAAATTTACTAGTATCTAAATCATAAGAAAAAGAACAAACCTTACTACCAAGTGTTTTGAAGTTAATAGCCTTACATCGCCAGGAAAAAGGTCTCCAGGTTCAAAAATAATAATATCACCCGGAACAACATCCGTTTGATCAACTTGAACTATTAATTCTGTTTGAACAGTCCTGCCAGCACACCTTTGAACCTTAATAGGGCACTTGACAAATTCAGACAGCTTAATTGCTGCTTTCGAGCTGTTGTACTCCTGATAGCACATATAAAGCACAACTACTAGATCAAGATTCAGATACGAAGACTCTTAAAGTGATTGGGATGATGCACTAATGAAGGAAATGATACCTGGTAAAATCTGAGGGAGACACTTATGAAGACCAGTGCAAGCATGATGCTCCCGTTACCATAATCCAAAGATATGTAAGATATTACTGATAAAACAATGAGAATGATATTGAAAGGATGAAATAAGGCATTCCAAAGAAGGTGCCACCAGCTTAGGAAAGGGTATTGAAGAGGAATATTTGGCCCGGTTTCTTTCAGTCTCCTCTCAGCTTCATTGAAGCTCAAACCTGCATCAGAATAAAATACATACGAGAAGTCAAATTCATGAGAACAAGGCAGACTTCTTTTAAGGATGCAATTTGAGCATAATTCTTTTAAGTGGCTGTTACGAGATATTTTGGGCTCAGTCTTGACTTGTAAAAGTAAAAACGAAACATAATCATCTTTCAAAAATTGCACAAAAAGATTATTTCACCAGAAAATTTGTAATAATTAAAGAACTATTGATAAGTCGAAACTCTACATTTCGTGTTGACAGCTGAGAATAAAATTAAAACATCAATACGAATTTAACATTACCTCTTTCAGTTGATCGAACATACTCAAAGACTAAATCTTTTTCAGATTGAGCCAATGCATATATCCAGGAGTAAACCCTCTCTTCTTCTTCAGTCCTAGACCCACATTCAACTTTCTCTGCATAAAATTTCCACATAAAACCATCTCAAACTCAACCCCCCCAAAAAACAGAAAAGGCCATCAATTGTTCTAATAATCCAGCACTACAGCAAAAACCCACATCAAATTTAACAAAACAGAAACCAAATTATGATATAAAATCCAACTAAGCAGCAAAAATAAAAAAAATAAAAAAAAAGAACAAGGTAAAAGGAATTAGAAATAAAAGCTTACTCCGAGAACAGAACCTCCGTGCAAGACGGCGAAAAAAGTTCTTAAAACCATAAATTGGAGTGGTAGTAGTAAATGGATTAACAAGAGGGGTTTCAGTGACAGGTAAATAATTAGTAGAAGCGAAAATCTTGAAAATTTTGGGCATGCCCATAAAGAGAAAAAAAAATGGTTTAATTGATGGGAAAATAAAAGTTTCAAATAGTGATGATGGATTGGTTGTAAGGAATAATAATAGATAACATTGAGAATTTGAATATTAGTTAAATTTGAAGAAGAATTGAAGATTTAGTGAGGGGAAGTGGTAGTGGATTGGTTCCAACTACCTGAATTTCATTTGAGTTCTTGACTGTTAGGTTTGTAGTGTGAGCTCAACGAACACTTGAAGTTTGGCGCCGCTGTATTTGGGCTGCGTTTATTATTACTACTGTGTTTTTTATTTTTTGCTAGTGGGCTGCGTTTATTATTATTACCAAAGGGGAAATTCGTTCAACCAATCAGTATTTTATATATTACTCCCTCCATCACAAATTCAACGAGTAGCTTAATTTAAAATAAGTGATGATAATATCTTTATGAATTAATACTAATACTTATATTAGGACCCACCAATTAATGTAATTTACATTCCTTAGATATATGAGGTTAGTTATTAGAGTTTAGAAAGAACATATGCCTATTTCAAGAAGAGAAAATCGCTATATATGTACACCAATTATTTCTACTTTTTCTCTAAATAGCACAAAGATAAAATTAGAGCCTAAATGTACATGAACTATTTACGCGGCTGCTCTGTTTGTCAAATTAACAAAAAAGGGGACAATTCCGACTAAAATAGAAATTTGGGGGTAAAATGGTAATTTCCCTCTCATCATTCCCAAACTTCCTCCTCCTTCAGCTACTAGGCCGCGGCACCGCCGTCTTCCGCCACTCCCTCCTCCTCCACCAATAAAAAACCACCATGATCATCCTCCTCCTCATCCACCGATAAAAAACCATCATCATCATCTGCTAAGAAATCCAAACCCACCCCAAATAAAGACCTTCCGCCCACCACCACCACCACCAATTGATAACCCTAACCCTAAACCCCCAACTCCAAGTCTTGATCTTCAACAACCTTAATATATTCAATGGTTTGGTGATGGCATACCAAATAACATTTGGTGATGGCAGCCGTGTGATACCCGTAAATTTTGCTTACGTGTTAGTTGACTTGTAATTATTTTTTGCATAGCTAATTGCACAAGTGTGATATACTTCGTATGAGTATGTGATTATGTGCCTATTTAGTTTTATAACATGGTTACATGTTACCTATTCCACAATGCACTTGTGGTCTGTGCATTTGAAGGATGGGCTGGAGTACAGAAATTTCATGAATTAGACTTGGATGTGAAGTTTCTGAAGGGGTTAAATGATAGTTTTTCCATAGTTAGGTCTCATGCTTTGATGAGAAAATCTACACCAAGCATCAATGAAGTGTTTAATGATGTCTGCCAGTATGAGAAAGAGAAAAACTAGGATGCTAATCAAGGTATACCTCAAGTCCTTTGCAGCCAGTCAGGTTCTAACAAGATGAGTGACAACAATACATCAACCTCAACCAGACAGTCTTATATTGACAATAGATATGTCAATGTTGTGGGAGGCTCATACCCTAGAAGGAATTATAACAAGAAGTCCTTGCTTTGTAGTTACTATGGGAAGCAAGGTCACACAATTGACAAATTCTACAAAAAACATGGATATCCACAGAGTAATCAGTATAGATGACGGGTGAATAAGGTTGGATCCTCTGCAACAAGAATGTTAGGACCTAAACCTGTTAACTACACTCACATGCAAGCCCCGTCTTATATGCCTATTAATGCAGTTAATACCGAAGAAAGATACTTAGGAAACAATGGACATTATGGAATGTTCCCCAATGGGTATCAAGGAGGATTTGATAAGAACTTAGGCACACCTTATGCTTCTAATGCACCAGTACCTTTCAATGGTTTTACAGCTGAGCAACAACAACACTTGCAAACCATGATCAACAATTTACAAAACAGCAAAGGAGTGGAAGCTAAGTGTGCAATTGTTTAGTACTGCAGTAGCTGATGCTGCAACTGACTATTAGGCTGAATGCTTAGGATTGCAAGAGAACTATGATGTAAAATAAGTTTCAACATGTATTAATCATTCCTTTAATACCTGGATAGTTGATTCAGGAGCATCGGACCACATAGTGATGACTGATAAGCATTTTACTACAGTCAATGATATCACCCACACTTATGTGCGCTTGCCTAATAAATGCATTATACCTTTGCACAAAAAGGGAACTATCAAATTGACACCCACAATCACCATAATTGATGTACTATTTGTACCACATTTTAAATTCAATATCATATATGTTTCAAAACTTTCAGAACAAAATTCCTGCTCAGTGACATTTACATATGATCATTGTGATATTTAGGAATCTAATACCTAAAGATCAATTGGGACAGCTAGAGGATGGCAAAGCCTCTATCTATTTCAGTTTCAGCCTTTTTATTGTCTTTCCTTATCCAGTTTAAATAATGTACTTTTGCCTATTTCTTCTTCTGAAGTTAGTTCACTTCTTTGGCATTATAGACTAGGTCATCTTGCACCTGCAAGACTACAATGTATAAATAATCTTCCTAGTATTACTTGTAAAGGTGTTGATCACCTTAATCATTATACTGTTTGCCCTATTGCTAAACAACATAAGCTTCATTTTGGTCTTAGTCAATCTATATTTGTTGCCATTTTTGACTTGGTTCATTGTGATATTTAGGGGGACTTTTCAAGAGCCCTATGTGTTTGGTCATAAGTATTTTTTAACCAAAGTTGATGACTACTCTAGGTATACTTGGGTGTATCTGTTGGTAACTAAGTCAGAGGCTAGGCAAACACTTAAGAACTTTTGTACCTACAATGTTACCCAATTCAGTAAGACTGTTAGGATTATTAGAACTGACAATGAGGGGAATTCTCTATGCCTGATTGTTACTCCTCAAAAGGTATTGTCCATCAAACATCATGTACTTACACACCTGAGCATAATGGACTTGTAGAAAGAAAGCATCAGCACATATTAAATGTTGCTAGGGCACTTAGGCTACAATCACAAGTACCTATTTCCTATTGGAGTCATTGTGTAAGTCATGCTATTCATCTCATCAACATAACCCCACTCTTGTACTAAGACATCAAACACCCTATCAAAGACTTCATTGCAAACCTCCTGCCTATGTTCATCTTAAGGTTTTTGGGTGCCTAGCTTATGCTTGCACTATTGTTCAAGGTAGACATAAGTTTGATCATAGGGGAAAACAATGTGTGTACCTAGGAAATTCTTCTACTTCAAAGGGTTTTATCATTTTGGATAGTAATGATATGCACCTCTTTGTCTCAATAAATGTCATCTTTGTGGAACATGCCTTTCCCTTTGCTATTCATAGTAAGGATCTTAGTTTTTCTCTATGCCTGACTTAGATGTTCCTTCTTCTCCATTAGTTGTCTCTTTCCCTCCATCTCATCAGGCTACTGATAATCTTGTTTTATCTTCCCCTCATTCTTGTCCTGATATTGGAATTTTATCTACTGACTCTTGTTGTGGTAGTCTTTCACAATCACATTTTAGAAGATATTCTAGACACATTTAACTTCCTTCTCACCTTAAAGATTATGTCTGTTCAACATAACAGAAGACTTCTCCACATCCCATTAATTCTGTAATCACATATGAACTTCTCAGCCCTATTCAGCAATCCTTTATTTATGCTTTTGGAAATTGAGTGTGAACCTCATAGCTACAATGAGGCTGCACTGTCTCAAGTTTGGAGGGAGGTTATGAATGTCGAGATTAAGGCTTTAGAAGACAACCAAACCTGGAATCTAGTTCATTTGCCAGAAGGTACACATGTCATTGGATATAAATGGGTGTTTAGAGTTAAGTTCAAATACAATGGTGAGTTAAAAATATACAAGGCAAGACTGGTTGCTAAGGGTTACACACAACATGCAGGGATTGACTATTTGAATATTTTTTCTCCTGTGGCAAAAATGACCTCTGTTAGAACCCTGTTAGCACTTGCTACTGCTAAACGATGGTTGGTACACCAATTAGACATTAACAATGCATTATTGCATAAGGAAATCTACATGACACCTCCTCCAAGTTATGTTGAACCTGGCAGTAAACTGATGTGCAAATTAAAGAAATCTTTGTATGGTCTTAAGCAAGCAATTAAAGAATGCAATGCTAGACTTACTTCTGAATCGATAAAGTTAGGTTTTATGCAATCATGGCATGATTACAGACTGTTTATAAAAACAAAGCTGGAACTTTCATTGCCCTTTTAGTGTATGTAGATGATGTTATATTGGTGAGTCATAGCAAAAGGGAAATAGATGATGTTATATTGGTGAGTCATAGCAAAAGGGAAATAGATGATGTTAAGGTTTTTGCATTCACAATTCAAGATTAAAGATCTAGGTGAATTACAATATTTCTTGGGCATTGAGATTTTTAAAAACTCAGAAGGTATAATGTTGTCTCAAAGGAAAAATGTACTAGATTTACTTGCTGAAACTGGGTATACTAATTGTGCTTCAGTAAGGACACCTATTGAGACATTTGTGAAGTATTCTAACACATATTCAGAGCCATTTGAGGATATTATAGCCTATAGGAAATTGGTAGGAAAACTTTTGTATTTGACTGTTACCAGACCTGACATTTCATACTCAATACAACAGCTAAGTCAACTCCTTGATAAACCTAATGTTATGCATTAGAAATGAGTGCATAGGGTGCTTAGATATATCAAAGAAACACCAGGACAAGAGCTGTTCTATCCAGCACATAATGGTTTGGAATTAAAGGCATACACTAACTCAGACTGGGCAGGGTGTGTTGAAACTAGGAAATCAGTTACAAGAATGTGCATATTCCTTGGCAGTGCTTTGATCTCTTGAAGATCTAAGAAGCATCCAACTGTTTAAAAGAGTTCCACAGAGGCATAATATAGAGCTATGGATCTTACTACATGTGAAATACAGTGGCTAGTCAATCACTTGCAAGACCTGGGAGTTGAACAAAGGAGAGCAGTTCCCCTATTCTGTGACAATAAGAGTGCCCATACACGTAGCAGAGGATCCAGTATTTCATGAAAGGACCAAGCATATGGAGATTGACTGCCATATTGTTATGGAAAAATTCTTGACAGGTTTGATCAAACATTTGCCTATCAACACAGAAAGAAGAAGGAAGCAAATGCAAGATGGAACAAGTGGTGTAAAGTATGCAGCTTGTGTGCAAGAAGAAAAATGATGGACAAGAGCTGGGCTGGACATAAGACATAAGCTGAGGATTTATGAAGAAATGGGTCTGTATATAATGAAGCTCAGTCATTGTAAATAATTAGTATAGGTCCAGTATTACATTGGATCAAGTATAGCTTTGACCCGAATAGCTATGTAGTAGGATTTATATTTTGTAAATATCTTAATTGTAGTTTTGAGTGGATGACAGCTAATCAAAAATGGTTAATTAGTTTAATCACTTTTCAGGCATATGAGCAGCAAGATCATTTGGTAAATTAATAAGAAATGCACAGAAAATTTCCCCCAAATTGTTCTCAAGTTTTCCTCTCTTTTTCTCACATTTTACATGCTTAGATTGAGAATTCTTCATCTCTTTGTATTTGTAAATCATAAGAATTCAAAAACTAATATTCGCAAATAGAGGAGATGTGAACACAATTAGCGTAATTGACTTAGCAGTTATGAATCAAAATTTATAGGTACATATTCGATATCCCTGTCCTGATAATCAATAAAAAATAAAAAAAGAGCTACCTGGGCTAAAACCATTTGTGGCATCAAAGAGTTCTTGTTAAGAAAAGAATTTCCAAATGGGCCTAGTTGAAACGGATTCAAGATTGTATTTTCTTGAATTTTCTTCACAGCATTCATCACAAGTTTTGGGAATTATTTCACCATCAAAACTACTATGTCTTTTAAGAGAAAACAATCTCTTAAAACTTGATGTCCGAATATACTTCATTATTGTTTTTTGCTAAAAACTTAAGAACAGAACATAGCACAGATAAAAGAAGATGAAACAAGTACAGAATGGACCAGAAAACCCGGAACAGTGGATGCAGGTCTTAGGGGAACACTATCCCATACATGGTCTACCATTCTTGTTCTTATGTGAGGTTTAAGGAGACATGGTTAAGAGGAATAAAAAGTCTGAGGAAGTACTCCCTCCATTCCTCAATATATATCGTTTAGGACACTTTGAAAAAGTTAAGGAAATCAAACAAACAATAACTTTCCACCACAATTCCAATAATACCCCGTCCTTCCTCATTCCCTTTCACTTTTCCAATAAAACATATGTTGAGGGTATAATTGTAATAAATTATTGACACCTACTAAAAAAATGTAAATGACAATTAATTTGGATATATAAATATCTCCAAATGACAATTAAATGAGAATGGAGTATGTTTTTGCATTTATGTTCAAAAAAAAATGCTGGCTGCTCTTGTGGTTTTGAGAGTTGAGAGTCCCAAGTTCCCAACAAACTCCTACACCTATATAATTGGGAAAAAATATTTCTTTCTCGTCCAAAATTATGGCCAAATCTCATATTGCCATCTAATGTTTACTCCGATTTCTTTTTAACTTCAATTTTTATTATTGGAAATTAGGGTGTTAATTAGGGTGTTCACTGCCATCAACAATGACTAATCACCCTCGTCGTGGGTTTATCTATTCATGACTAATCACCCTCGTCGTGGGTACTCTCCGAATAGATAAACGATTGATAATAAAATATGTTTCATTTCTATAGGTTGGGGTTCTCTGAAAATGTAAGATCGCATGTGATATTCTTAATTCCCATGGGCGGGATTGAACCCCGGACCTCATGATTAAGGGATAGGGTGAATAACCACAACACCGCATTGTAATTATTTTGAATCTTTTATTTTTTTTCCAAATATGTCATTTCCGTTGAAATTTACCTCAAATTACCTGTCTACGTTTTGTCAAGGTTGACCATTTTGTATAGTTATTAATGATAAATTGAGAGAGATTTTAAAATAAGTTACAAATTTAACCATTATGAATTCATAGAAGAATTATGAGAAACTACCAAATATCTGACTTTTACTCCGATTCTTTTACTATACTGCATGTGTTTTTGTTATATGAATATAGTAAATGAAAACTGCAAAAAGCGTGTCAAAGGTATGTGATATTATACATTATTGTACCTGTTGTGGAACATCAAATTGATCCATGATCAACCCATAACATTCATACAACGTACATCTTTTCAGATACAATAAATACTGATTTTGTCATGCATCACATTATTCACAATCAAACTTAATTGACTGATTTTGTAATGTATCACATTATTCATGCCTTACGCTTAATTGTGATATCATGTGACAAAATGATTAAATAGTAGATTGAGAATAGGTAATCGATCAACTGATTTCTTATTTGCTCTGGGTAGTCACAATGCCCCGCTAGGGATCGCTTCTGACATGTGGATACACACTCTACTAAGTATGTTTTTATTACCAATGTGAAATGAACCTACAAGGTCACACACATAGACAAGTTAATGAGTATTATGTCCAGATTCAATAAATCTAGAGAGCGTCTAAGTTCATTGAATCTGACATGTATTTTCTGGGAATAATAAAATGTTATTATTAAAATTAGAATATCTTATGGGATAAGGATTTCGTTTTCTAATTTTGGTTGTGATTATTTGAGAGTTATTATGCGATAAAACATTTCCACTACCAAAATGAGTTGGCATTACGTGAGAGTTTGTATTAGAAACAAACCCTCACTTCCTTTATATAGATATTTTGGACGAAACCCTATGCTAAGGGTTTTCAGTCGCACCAAAAGTCTACTACTACCAAAATATTTCGCCATCCCTTTTCTCAGTTTTCGAAACTAAAAAAAATCAAAGAGTTAGTGATGCGGATCCGGGGTACAAAGTACCAAGAATTCGACAACGAAAAGGTTTCGGATCTTTCTCTTTCTCGAAATCAGTTTAACGGTGGAATATAATCAACGCGACTCCAAGAAGGTTGATCATCAATGGAGGCTGAAACACCACAATAAGCGTAAACTAAACTTATTGATACAGTAACTCAAGAAGGAATGACAAGGTAGAAACCTCACATCATGTTCCAAAAATATCTTGTATTAAAACAACTAATCTAAATATTATGTTGGCCGAACCCTCCATTATATAGAGTAATAATTCGGTTCCAAACAACAACAAATAAGAGTCCTTGAAGAATTAGGACTCTTGATTAAACAACTTGCTATCAAGTAAAACACTTAAACAAGAAGAGTCCTAGTAGATGTGGAACTCTTAACAACTAGATAACCAACTAACTAACACATGGACAACATGTCCTTTATTATAGCAATACTACTTGCTATACACGAAAATAATGTAAATAATATGCTGAAAATAATTAAAGTCTAGCATAGACTTTAATTGTACAAAGACTAAAATGCCCTTTAATTTCGTCCCAATTCTGGACAGCTTGTTGGGCCAACTTGTACGACGATTTCGGATATTAAGAAGGCAGAATATGATCTCGTGATTTTCATGAAAGTTGTAGATCTGCCTCTTATCTTTAATATGCAATTGGAATCAGCTCCATTGGATTCCTGGATTGATAGATATGATGTTTATACCAAACTGTTGCAAAGCTATCCAATCCCTTATCATTCTCTCTTTCTTCAAAAAGATTCGTCCTCGAATCTTGAGCGTTGTGGTAGGATGAACAGTAAAGGAATGATTATTATCATTATTTTTTCTTTTCTAGAAGACTTACCCTTCTCTTGGCCGCACGGTATCAAAACTCCTTTGATGTGTGGTTATGTGCACGGCAATGACAAGAACAAGGGGTGAAAAAACCAATTCTTGGACGAGGCGCCTACGCTATCAATCCAAGAAGTTTGCTTTTTGGTTTGAACACTTGTCTCAAATATATTTCGGCTACTTTTTCTAATAAAGTTGTGTTTTTTTTTTTTCCGTCAATTCAAGCAAACAAGAATTTTTTTAATGAAAACGGTAAACGGTACACCAAGAAAGAGAGGTACCTTTTACTCGGATACCAAATAATGAAGAACAACCTTGTGCCTTTCCAAGCACTTTAAAGGTTTTCTCGTGCCTTTCCAAGCACTTTAGAGAATTCGACAAAAGAGGTACACCAAGAAAGAGATAAACCTTTTGCTCTGATACCAAATGATGCTGATCCGGGGTATCTGCCTCTTATCTTTAATATGCAATTGGAATCAGCTCCATTGGATTCCTGGATTGATAGATATGACGTTTATACCAAACTGTTGCAAAGCTGTCCAATCCCTTATCAGTTAGCACTCGCCGCTCGTATCGTCGCGTTGATACCAGTAGAGAACGAATCCGCAAGAGATAGTTTTTTGTGGTTACTGCGTTTTTGCAGAGACACATAGAGGTGGTTGTTGAATTATACTCGAAAAGAACATCTAAATCGTAAGCTTATTTTTATTATTTAATTCGGTTCTCATGGTATAAACGGATTCTTTCGGGATGATTCGTAGGTTTTATTGTATGTTTCTGCCTTCGAATTCTAACATGCATATCATGGGTCCGGGTACTATAACCCCCGATTGATATGGCCATGCATTTATATATACATTCTGTTATGTTATCGCTCACCCTTGTGATCTCCAACAACACCGTTTAGAAGCCCCAATTACTATAACCCACCGGGGAATGGCCATAAACATATCTTATCATATCATATCTTGTCATGTCTTCGCGTGCTCCCGGGCATCAGAGAAACATGTAAAAGAATCATAATGCACCGCTATAGATTCTTTCTCAGTCAAGAGATCTAGATTGGGAATTTAAACTATCACTTTTCATAGAATATCACACCACAAAATATAATCAATTATCAAACGCAGAAATAAGAACACAATCATACAATTAATGCAAATCATATTGCACAATACTTCATCCGATTTGATGCAATAAAAAAGTGCAGAAATCCATTTAATCACAATTCACAATATAATAGAAATTCCACTTTCATACTTTTGGACAGAAAATAGAAGAGTGTAAGAACCTTACCTTTATTGCGTAACACTAACTTCACAATATCACACTTCCTTCTTTTCCCCGGAATTTCAGCACTATACTCCAATGACAGTAACACTTAAATTAATTATAGGAATTAAATCTCCACCAACCCGATTGTAGTCTTAGAAGTCTTATATCATTGATTAGAATATGGGGCTGATCAGACCACAATTGATATCTCGGTTGAAAGTACTAAGTTTGCTGCGCAGGATTTTCCAGCATATGTTTCTCTCTTTTATTTCTCTTCTTTCGTTTATCTTTTGTTTCCCAAAGTTGCAGCATTTCTTTTCCTTACACACCCCTTCAAAAATCCTAACTCCTATTCTCCTAACAAATGTAACTAACTAACCTCATAAATTAGCACTCAGGTCTTCTTAATTCCTATTAATGTCATTACGCCCCTAAGACTTAATAGAAAATTAATTAAGAGAAAATAAAGCAAATAAATACAAGTCAAAAAGTTACGGGTATCACATCTTTACCCCATTACGAAAGTTCAATCCACAAAACTTACTCACCTCAATCTTGGAAAATGTGTGGATATCTTTGCCCAGCTACCTCTTTCAATTCCCAAACTGCCTCACGTTCGGTGGGTGCGACCATTGCACCTTAACATACGGTATAATCCTTTGTCTCAAAATCTGTTCTTTTCTTTTCACAATTCGAACCGATTCTCTTGATATGTCAGGTCCAAACGGTCCAGATTCAAAAACATGGCTCGGGTCGAGTACATACTTCTTTAACTAGGACATGTGAAATAAGTTGTGGAGTCGAGATAATGATGGTGGTAAAGCTAATCGGTAAGCTAATCCGTCAACCCGTTAAAGTATCTCGTAAGGTCTTACATACCTCCGACTTAACTTCCTACTTTTACAAAATCTTATAACACCCTTGGTTGGCGACACCCTCCGATAAACTTTGTCCTCGACTTGGACTTCTAACAGTCATCGTTTACTGTCGGCCCAACTTTTTTGGCGGTCTTGAGTTGCCTTTAATCTTTCCCGAATCAACAGAACCTTTTCCAAAGTTATATGTACCAATTCTGGCTCGGTCTCTGTCTTCTCCCCAATGTCATCCCAACACGCCGAAGACCTGTATTTCCTCCCAATACAAAGCCTCATAAGGCGCCATACCAATACTAGCTTGATGGTTGTTGTTGTTGTAGGCAAATTCCATCAATGTCAAATGGTCCACCCAGCTGCCTTTAAAGTCCAAAACTCAAGCCCTCAACATGTCTTGCAAAGTCTGAATCATCATTTCCAACTGACCATCGGTTTAGGGATGATAAGTGGTACTGAGTGATAACTTCGCCACCATTGCTTCATTGAAGCTTTTCCAAAACTGTGACACAAAAGGCGGGTCTCGATCCGACACTATGTTGACTGGTATTCCCATGAAGTCGAACTACCTCATCCATATACATATGTACCAATATATCTATCGAGGCCAGTAATCTTCATCGGTAGAAAGTGTGCCGACTTTGTCAATCTTTCCACGATCACCCAATTAGTATCCTTTCATGTTTTGTTCATTGGCAACCCAACCACAAAATCCATTGTTATGTGTTCCCATTTCCAAACGTGAATGTCTAATGGGTTAAGTAATTCAGCAGGCCTTTGATGTTACGCCTTCACTTGTTCACAAACCAGGCAATTAGCCACATACTCGGCTATTTCTCGTTTCATTCATTTCCACCAAAAGTTTACCGTCAAGTCCCGAATGAACCGATAGCTTCATGTTGTGTGCCTCTTGAAATATTTCTGTGCTCATCTCAAAATTTGACGGTACACATAATCGCCCACGTAACTAAAGGCAGTCATTTTCATGAATATGGAAATCCGTATGTTCTTCCGACTATTCCAAAATCCGTTCATCTTCTAAATTTGCATCCATCTATTGTGATTCCTTGATTCTTACTAGAAAAGTAGGCTGTGCCACTAAATCTGCCATAGTATATGCCTTTGGCTCCACTACCTCAATCTCCAATCTTTCCAACTCAGAAATCAGCTCCAATTGTTCGGTAACTGAAGCTGCTAACTGTCCCGAACTTTTCCTACTAAGTGCATCACCCACATGATTAGCTTTTCCCGGATGATAGCTAATCGTCAAATCGTAGTCTTTCAGTAGTTCTAGCCATCTTCTTTGCCTCAGATATCTTGTGCATTCTCTCACTTATATCTTTTGATCTCATTTTGGTTTGGTTAGCTCTATGCGTAGTTGTTTTATGTGTTTGGCTAACCATTTACTTGAAGAAGAACGTACTTTAAAGTGTTAACCTTACACTTCCTCTTGTTTTGTTTTGGATTGTGATACATATGCTCATCACATTATACATATACATGGTATCACATCCATCTTTTTGGTTAGCTATGACCTCCAACTTCATTTTTATCTTGTTATAGCTAATTTTGGTTTTAGTAAAAGGGGAGATTGTACTTTAAAAGGTTGTATTCGTATATCTCCTTATGTTTTAGCCTTGGTTGTTGATTCATTTTTTTAGCCATATAACTATCCTTTATTTTATATGTCATTGTGCTCTCTCTTTATCTTTTGATATCAACAAAGCTTAGAAACCTCTTCAAAAGATCATCTTTACAAGCTTATATTCATTTTTAAGATAAGCATCATCTCTTGGCCACTCACATTTCATTTTTAAATGGCCTTTTACAAATGACGTGCTTACTTAGCTTTAAAAATTTCCTTCTTTGATTTTTTTTTATCTTATTTTGTTCTTTAGAAATGCTTCTTTGGTTTACTTTTTATTCAATCTATTTGATCAACAAGCTTCTCCAAGATTTTAAACTTAATCCCTCCTAACTTAATCTAATCAATCTTTTTATTCATTTTTTATCCTTTGGATCTGTATTTTATACAAAAATGAGGAGAAAATGCTTTTCATATAGCGCTCTGATGAACCCTTTTTATTTTGACAAAAGGGGGAGAAAAATTAGCCTTGCAAATGTGCCAATGAAAAGTTATTTTACAAAAGGATAAAAAGCTAAAGAACTTTGCAAAATGGGAGAAATAAGGGATTCTTCAAAAGAGAGGGAGTAGAGTGATTTTTTCAAACCATCTACTTGCCTTGATCATCTGCATCCTTATCATATGCGTTGATTTTTATGTGTTTTATTGCCTTTATCTTTTTGGTATTTTATTCCCACTTGTATCAATATATTTTGTCATCATGAACACATGGGAAATTGTAAGCCCTAAGGGTTAATGTGATCAATATAGTTTTGATGATAACAAACAATTGAGAAGTTCGTATGTCTGTGTTAGCATGTGTTTTAATGATAGGACATTACACTCACACTTACATTGATGAAAAGGAAAGAAAAGCGTCTATGAATTTCAAAGATGCAATCCTACTACATAAAAGATGCTAAAGTAGGAAGTATTCATTCATTAAGAAGCTATATTGAAAGACTCCATGACACAAACTTGAAATGGACTATACATTGCCTTGGACGTGGTTGCAATAGAAAGAAGGAAGATCAAGTGTTAAGAGCTACTCAACATCACATTGAATATCATCATCAAGTAGGCTATTAACCTTGAAGTGTTGAAGTCCATGGTGATACACCTTGATGATTACACAAAGGACTTCACTACATTAAAGAGGTTGATAAAGGTCTCAAAACCAAAAGTTTTTACACATCTAGAAGACTTGAAGGCCTTGAAAATTAGTCATATTCTACATATGTATATCCTTGTGACTAATCTTATTTTGAGAATACGAGTTTATAGCATGTCAAGCTCTTGCATGTTTTCTAAACCATCATTCATACATTGATTAAATCTTTGAAAAATATTTTTGAAAACTTATGTTAGAGTTGGTTAATGCCTAAGGTATTAAACTTATTTTAAAAAACATTGAAAAAAATTTAGGCATGAGTTTGAGAACATTCGAAATGTTACCAAGTGGAAAACCCACTTTTGGACTAAAGTCCAGTCGACCTAGGCCTAGCCTCGGATGACCTGATGAAGTCCGGTCGACAAAACAACACATGTCCTTAGTCAATTTTGAATGTTCCAATACTCCAATATCTATATTCCCTCATATGACCCTGTTATAGGTCTGTCGACCAGACCTTTGATCCGGAAGACCGGGACCACCTTTTGTGGTCGACCGAGAACCGTCCATAAGCCTTTATTCTTTACTTCAGAAGTGCTCTGGACAACTTAACATCCATTACGGTCGAACGGAGCTGTCATGTCAAGGAAAAAAATATAGACGTTGTAACTCGATTTGCTTGTGATTTTTTGCCTCTATAAATAGCCTTTAATGATGATTTTTGTTCTTTAAGCAAGCCAATAGAGGGCCTTTCATATACACCTTTTATGCAAGTAAATAAAACACTTTGTTGAGCTAAATACTTCATATCATTCATTAAAATATTTTATTTTGAGAAAGGGCTTCACATACATATTCTTCTATTATCAAGTTTGAATTAGAGCTTTCATTTGTATTTATCCAATCCATTAATGGATTTCTTTCTAGTGAACTAAATTTTAAAATCTCATTTGTTGAGGCTAATCTTTCTTTGAAACGGTTGTGTGTTGTAAGGCTTGTATGTGAGAGTGGTGATTTTGGGCCTCTAGCGTGGAGTGAATATTTCTCGTAATTGTAGGAACTAGAGTGAGTGGTGAACCCGAAAGGTAATTATGGTTGATAAGTTCGTAAAACCTCCTCACTTAGTAGACTAGATTAGAGAAAGATTTCCTAAGGGTGTAGAAGGGTTGCTTAGTCCGTAAAGGACCATTTGTTGGCCTACCCTTGAAAGGTTGCTTTGTGCGGAAAAGACCACGTGTTTGTTTTGTCCTTTCGTGTAATCTCTCAAGACAAGCTAGTAGATTGTTGCCAAAATCCTTAAGTTCCTAAGGTAGTAGATGTAGATATTTGTGACCAACCACTCTAAATCACTGTGTTTGATTGTCTAACTCTAAATCACTGTGTTCTTACAATATTAATTGTACTCTTATATCATAAGAATTTGTTTGAATGAACTTTTATTGTTTATATTGAGTTAGAATGCTTGCTTGTTATATCTTTCCTTGGCTTGGATATAAGACTTGCACTTAGTGACCTAACAAGCGTTATATATATCTTGCTTAGTGCTAGTCTTGTAACTTTTGTTGTTTGCTCTTACAAGCTTTGTATATAGGACTCTTGACTTAGTCTATCCTTGATCATATTCATTGTCTTGAGTTCCTATGGGTTGCATCTAAACACACTAGTCACCAAAGTTGTTAATCATTTAAATCACCTTTATGTGCTGAATCAACATACTTGTTGTTAAGGTGATCACTTAGGATAAGAATTTAAGGTAGAAAAGTGAAATAGTTTGAGAACTTTTTTCACCCCCAAGGTTCTCCCCTTTGGGTATTACAATTGGTATCAGATCATAGTCTCATTTTTGTTAAGCTTTACATCCTAGGAGGATCCATGGCTTCATGATTTTCTACCTATTCAATAGAAGACTCTTACCCATCTAGACTACCGTTATTTCATAGCTCCAACTTCTCATGTTGGCAATACATGTTTAAACTCCTTTTGTCTACTAATGATTTCTCTTTGTTGACCATTATAGAAAAATGATCATATGTTCCTTCATTTATTATACAAGGTGACAAAGTGCCAAAGACAAGAAGAGAACTCAATGAAGAGGAATTCACCAAGATGACACTCAACTACAAGGCCATGAATGTTCTTTGTTGTGCATTAATTTAAGAATCTCTCAACAAAGTCAATGAATATGAAGATGCTCATTCAATGTGGAATATGCTTGAAGCATCTTATGAAAGCAAAGTTGAAGTGCAAAAGCCAAAGGTGGGAAGTCAAGAGTTGGAGACTTAGTCAAGTGAAGGCATTGATGAACTCTCAATCACATCTCATGTAAACCTTGATTTATTCAAAGAGTGTGATATACGAGAAATCAAAAGTCAATCTTCAATGAGCTTTAAAGTTAATCTACAACTTGAGCCTTCACAAGATGAGGTTTTGGAAATGATGGTTTATCACAAAATGATGATGATCTTCAAGAAGATGAAAATTATGAAGGAGATAGTGAAGATCACACATCTTGTTCAAGGAAGAGGAAGAATTTGCCCTAAAGCTTCAAAGACAAATATTCAAAGAGAAATGGCATTGGGCTGGATCATTCCTTGAGGAATGAGGAACTTGAAAGGAGATGTATAAAAATAAGAAAATAAAAAACACCCCTTAGCATTTGGGATTCTCAAATCTCAAATGTCATCCAAATTGAAGAACCAAGATTCTTGATAACAAAGAGAAAAGCTTCAAGTGATGACAAATGTTAAAATGTCAATCCATACCCCTCATCACTTGGTAAGAAAGCAAAGGTATGAAACTCACATTCTCATATTACTCTACTTGATGATATATACAATTTGAAATGTGATTTTGATGTATATTCTTGTACTTTTATTGATGTTGCATCTCACCCTCTTGTTGATCATATCCATATCGATAACTTAAAGAATGATTGTAAAACCCAAACATTTTTCTAAGAACTAGATTGATTAAAACCCAAAACCTTTTGGACTAGATTGATTAAGTCTTAAAATCCTTAGGTCAATATTAGCAATACTAAGTAATTATGGACAATGATTGCAATTGTTATCTCTATATAATCACCTTTAGGTTTGGCCGTCATTAATTATATGTCCTTTTTCTCTTAAGACTGGAGACAAAACTCATGAGACAGAAATAAAGCAGACCCCGAAGGTAAGATCCTTTCGAAGCTGTTAGTTCGATGCCCTGGGTGATGAGGAACCGAGATACAAAGTATCAAGATTCGACACTAAAAGGTTTAAAATGGATCTTTCTCTATCTCGAACTAGTTTCCAAGGGGAATATAATCAACGCAACTCTAAAGATGGCTAATTATCAATGGGGGCTGAAACACCACAACAATCGAAACTATCTTGTTGATACAGTAACTCAAGAATGAATGAATTCTATAAGAAGTTCAATTCACAATTATCTAAGGAATAACCTTAACCAAAATATCAATATATCTAACATAATTACAATGGTGGCCAAAATCCCTCTTAAATAAAGATGGATTTCAGCTATCTAGCCCTAGAAAGGAAGAGTCCTTGAAGAAGTAGGACTCTTGAACAACGAACTTGCTATCAAGTAAAACACTATCTAAGATAATGGACAACATGTCCTATTATCTTCCACACACTAATACTAGGCGGCCAACATGGCTTAAATTAATGAAGAGTCCTTGAAGAAGTGGGACTCTCGACTACTAGATAACTAACCACTCACCCATTATCTAAACACATGGACAACATGTCTTTTATTATAGCAACACTTGCTATACACGCCTAAAATAGTAAATAACAATGCTGAAAACAATTAAACTCTAGAATAGACTTTAATGCCCTTTAAATTCGTCCCAATTCTGGACAGCTTGTTGGACAAACTTGCACGACGATTTCGGACACCAATCTGGCAGAATCTGATCTTGTGTTCTTCATAAAAGTTGTAGATCTGCCTCTTATCTTTAATATGCAACTTGAATCAGCTCCATTGGATACCTAAATCGAAAGTTATGACCATTATACCAAACTGTTGCAAAGCTGTCCATTCCCACATCATCTTGTAAGATTACTAAAATGCCCTTCTTAGCCACTTTGCTTGATAGGGACGAATTGTACACTTGATAAACTTAAGAGGTTGACTTGTACAGTATTTCTAGATGTAACTTATCGTCATCTTTGTATCTTAGAATTCAGATCAGTGATGTAATAAGTCGATTCATGTTCCTTGTCCTTCGCCGCGTCATTGGTCCTTGTAAGCTTGGTAAGAAATCATTTGAATAGGGCAGCCCCTTGGTTTGTTCCTCATCATCCCCTCCCCCTTAAAAAACATGATTCGTCCTCGAATCACCATCATCAACAGCAACATAATCTGAAGCAACATCAAAAGGGAACAAGTCAAAAATATTATACGTAGAATGTACACCATACGCACCTTTCAAAGAAATTTTCTTGCGGTTGTCCCCAAAGGATGGAATATCCTTCTTCACAATTTCA
The DNA here is from genome assembly GCA_026122235.1 of Vinca minor. Taxonomy (NCBI): domain Eukaryota; kingdom Viridiplantae; phylum Streptophyta; class Magnoliopsida; order Gentianales; family Apocynaceae; genus Vinca; species Vinca minor. The sequence goes on from JAOCZM010000253.1 coordinate 1,219,357, forward strand.
TTAAATGGAGCAGCAAACTTGCAAAAATCACGAACAAAATTCCTATAAAAGCTTGCCAACACATAGAATGAATGAACTTGTCTTGATCTAGTTGGTCTCGGCCATTCCATATTTGCTTTAATTTTAGCCGGATCAACTTTAATACCTTGAGAAATCACAATGTATTCAAGAAGGTTAATAGAATTAGTGTAAGAAACACATTTTTCAAGCTTAGTATACAAAGTGTGTTATTTTAGAATAGCAAAAACAGCCCTAAGATGCTCATTATGATTCTCTATGTTTTTACTATGAACAAGTATATTATCAAAGCGAGGAATCGGATGTCTATACTTAATAGTTATTTTATTGATATTGAGACAATCCTTATATAATCTAAAAGTCCCTTCTTTCTTTGGTACACAAATTACTGAATTAGTATAAGGACTTAAAGACTTACTTACCTTCTCCTTCTCAAGAATTAAATCAACTTGACTTTGAATTTCGTGATTGCCATCCGGATTTGGTTTATATCTTTCGCGGTTTTGAAGGTTAGGTAACAACCCTCTCGGCAACTCCTTGGGGATTATTCCTTGAAATTCCTAAAAAAGATCAATAACAATACTAGGTATAGAAGAAGAAGTTAGATCAAAAGAAAAAGTGTTAGTGACAAGATACCTTTCGGTTTCTTTAAAAGCTAACAAAACAATTACTTGTTTTGCTTGAATTTCCCTATCTACCTTTCTTTGATTTATATACAAACACTCTTTCCTCACCTTTAGAGCACTTGCCTTTTGGCTCGACTTTTTCTTTTATTTTTACCTCGAATTTTAGCTCATGTGTAGGATCACTCTTCTTTTTTAACTCGCTCTCATTCTTCTCTCTCTCTCTCTCTCTCTCTCTCTCTCATTTGTTTATGTACCTCACAAGCTTGACTAGGAGACAAAGAAAGTAAAATATATCGGATTTTATCCTTGATGAGTTCATATACTTTCTTTCTCCCAATATGATTCGCATCTCTATCATATTGCCATGGTCTTCCTTAAATTATGTGACTTGCGGTCATGGGCACCACATCACATAAAACCTTATCCTTGAATCTTCCAATTCCAAACTCAATTTTCACTTGTTTATCCACCTTGATCTCACAACTATTATTCAGCCAAGATAATTTATAAGGCATAGGATGTGCCTTACAAGGTAAATCAAGTGCGGTAACCATATCATAAGAAGAAATGTTAGTACAACTCCCATTATATATAATTAATAAACAAAGATTGCCTTTAACGTTGCACTTAGTTTGGAATAGGTTGCTTCTTTGTTGATGAACATCATCCAATGGTTGTGAATGATCAAGATTCATCGTAACCAAAAGGTGATTTCCATCTTCTGGAAGTTCTTCCAATGTCTCGATTTCTTCCTCCAAAACAGCCCATTCAGGTTCATCATCACCAATCCACGTTTCATCATCCAACATGATCATATCACTTTGGTTTGGGCTGTCCCAATCGATGTTCCCATTTTCTCTACAATTAAAGCATTCTATAGAAGATTAAGACTCGAATTTACCCTCGAATTTGATGGACCGGTTGTCGAGGATGTCTCGGCAGCCCCTATTGAATCCGTGGCTGATTTTGTCGCAATTTGAGCCTCTTTTTCCTTATGTTGGCTCGGCAAAACAGTAGAAAAAAACTGTTGAGACATGTTATACTTTCAAGAAACACACAAACTGTTAGATATCAAAGAAAAATTCTCTCTTTATTCGAACAATATTCGTAAAAGAACTTCAAACTCTAGATGAATTGAAAGGTTCCTAACTTGTTGCGTTGATACAAAGCTGAAAAATAAAGGAAATAAATCCTATCTTTGACCTATACGAAAAGCTTAAAGAAAGAAAATAAGATGAATCTTGAAAAATTCCTAGTCCTAATCAAGAAAAGAGATAATTTTTGAAGGTATCCTTTTGTGTTTAGGAAGAGCAATTCTCAATCTTGACTTTCTTGATTTTCTTGTTTCTTGATTTCTTGACTTCTTTCTTTTTTCTTTTCTTTTTCTCTAGACTTACACTCTGTTGGCCGCACGGTATCTTGAATGCACTCAAGGAACCAATATGTTTGATAATGTGCACGGCAATGACAAGAAAAAGGGGTGACAAACCCAATTCTTGAATGCTCTAAAGGAGCCAAGAAGTTTGCTTTTGGTTTGAACACTAGTCTCAATAGGCTGCCTTTTTTTTATTTAACCCGAAATCTTTTTATTTTTTTTGTCTCTCAAGCAAACAAGAAAATTTATAGGAAAGCTATAAAAGGTACACCAAGAATGAGATGAACATTTTGCTCTGATACCACTTGATGAGGAACTGAGATACAAAGTATCAAGATTCGACACTGAAAGGTTTAAAACGGACCTTTCTCTATCTCGAACTTGTTTCCAAGGGGAATATAATCAACGCAACTCTAAAGATGGCTAATTATCAATGGGGGGCTGAAACACCACAACAATCGAAACTATCTTGTTGATACAGTAACTCAAGAATGAATGAATTCTATAAGAAGTTCAATTCACAATTATCTAAGGAATAACCTTAACCAAAATATCAATATATCTAACGTAATTATAATGGTGGCCAAAATCCCTCTTAAATAAAGATGGATTTCAGCTATCTAGCCCTAGAAAGGAAGAGTCCTTTAAGAAGTAGGACTCTTGAACAACAAACTTGCTATCAAGTAAAACACTATCTAAGATAATGGACAACATGTCCTATTATCTTCCACACACTAATACTAGGCGGCCAACATGGCTTAAATTAATGAAGAGTCCTTGAAGAAGTGGGACTCTAGACTACTAGATAACTAACCACTCACCATTATCTAAACACATGGACAACATGTCCTTTATTATAGCAACACTTTTTATACACGCCTAAAATAGTAAATAACAACTGAAAATAATTAAACTCTAGAATAGACTTTAATGTACAAAAGACTAAAATTCCCTTTAAATTCGTCCCAATTCTGGACAGCTTGTTGGACAAACTTGCACGACAATTTTGGACACCAAGCTGGCAGAATCTGATACTGTGATCTTCATAAAAGTAGTAGATCTGCCTCTTATCTTTAATATGCAACTTGATCAGCTCCATTGGATACCTAGATCGAAAGTTATGACCATTATACCAAACTGTCGCAAAGTTGTCCATTCGCACATCATCTTGTAAGATTACTAAAATGCCCTTCTTAGCCACTTTGCTTGATAGGTCCGAATTGTACACTTGATGAACTTAAGAGGTTGACTTGTACAACATTTATAGATGTAACTTAGCGTCCTCTTTGTGTCTTAGAACTCGGATCAATGATGTAATAAGTCGATTCACGTTCCTTGTCCTACGCCGCGTCATTGGTCCTTGTAAGATTGTTAAGAAATACTTTGAATAGGGAAGCCCCTTGGTTGGTCCCTCATCACTGGGTTAGGATTAATGTTTGACGTAAGGATTTGCTTTATATACTTTTTATTGGGAATTTGGTGGAGAATCTTGCGAGTTCTTGAGGACAAAAATATTTTATGGTAATTATAGAATCCCTCTAATTTTCTATAAAAGACTATATTTTTATATAAAATTTTGGAGGATCCTAAAGTATATTTTTATTCCTATAATTGTATGGATAAAAGTTATTGTTTAACAAATGTGTCGAAAAGATTGTGTCTTTTTATGTTTTCGAACCGTGGCCGTTTTGGACCTGCTAGGTTAATAAGTAGTATGAAATCATTCAATATGGTCGTCTGGAATATTGAGCTTGTTTCCATGATTGTTGCTAAAAGAAAGAAAAAATCGTGAAGCCTTAGTTTTTGATTGATTAATTAAGATAAACATGGAAAAGTCTTGTCTTTTCCTTTAATAATCATGTGCTCCATGCCTTGTTCAATTACTATATTATTAAAATGAGTCTTGGGATTTTGCCTTTCTTTGGCTCCAATAGACTATATTGTTCCTTTTTCTAAAATTCTATGCCGCTGGACGAATTATTTAATATCTAATTGATATTTTTCATTGCATTTGATCATGCTGACTTTTGTTGCTAGATGGGAATCAAATAGTTGGAATTTGAAAAAGGGGTCCCTATTTTGTTTTTTTTTCTTTTCTTTCAATCAATTTTTTTTATGTTATTTCGTACTGTACAATTCTTTTCTTTGTGGGATCCTTTTTTCACGAGAGGTAATGCTATTATACTAATTGAAGGAACCCAAGAGGGGGGGTGAATTGGGTTTCTAATAAATCTTGCAAACTATTTCCAATTTAAACAATGATAGTGCAAGTTTAACAAAAGCTAAAGCAAAACCCAATGCAAATCACAAGACAAGAGATTTAGAGTGGTTCGATTCACTGAGAATCTACATCCACTACCTTGAGCCGCACCCAAGGATTTCACCAACTTCACTAAGAAGAATGTGCCCACACAAAGTAGGACTTTACACTAGTGGCTAACTCACCAAGAGTTTTACAAACAACCACTATAAACAATTGCCCACACTAAGTAGGTCTTATCAAATAACAACAATAACCCTATCACTAAGAAAGGGGATAAGATGAAAGGTTTAGAGAACAAAGTTGTTCACTCTTCTAAGTGAAAGATACATACATTTGAAGCTCATCAATTGTTGGCTCTTTGAACATAAGAAGCTCACTCTTTGTCTTGCTTTATGAAGGAACACTTTGAATGCTTTAGATCATGGCAATGAAGTGTGTTTTGCTTTGAAAGTGTTTTGGCTTGATGAGAGATCAATGAATATTTGATATGCCAGCCTTGGAATGTTTCTCTAGCTTTGGAGTATATATACATTTCAAATTTGGCTGAAAAACGACTCTATAACGGTCAGAAAAACGGCTAGTAACAGTGCACCTCGGTGGACCGAAGCTGAACTTCGGATGACCCTGAGCCACCTCGGTCGACCGACCTAACCCTCGGTTGACCGAACCAAACCACTTCGGTCGACCGACCTTTCCCTAGGTCGACCGAACCTCCACAAACCAACTCTCAGTATATCCTTCGGTTGATCCGAGAAAATCTCGGTTGACCGACTTTTCAGAGTATGAGAGATGATGTTTAAACACTTGTTTTCAAGTCTAATGAAGTCTAAAAGGTTTTCCCAAAAGGTAACACATAAGAACACTTGGAAAACTTTTCTAAAAGACTTAACTTTGAAATCAAAGGCTTTTTGAATAAGAACACATGTAAAGATCATTTTGAAACTTAAGCCTTTTGAAAACGTGTTTATGAAAACATGTATGCAAGACTAGAGTGAAGAGCGTATGTTCTTAGAGCTTTGGTTAGAGCTTAAGATAACGACTATTTAAAGACCAAGCTAACTAACCAAACCTAAGTCTTCAATCTTCAATCTTGATGAAAGTGCCTTCAAGTATATGACCTTGAATCTTGAGCACGGCTTGATTGAAGTACTTAGAGCTTCCATATTGAGTTCCGATATTCTATCACATAGATGAAAACATTAGACACAAACATCAAGTGTTTGTCCATTATCAAAAACCGAGTTCGTTTGCCCTTAGGGCTAACAATCTCCCCCTTTTTGATTATGTCAAACTTTGATGTAATTAGATAGGATATGGACAATATTAAGAACAAGAAAGCATGGCAAAAGGATATGAGAACAAGTAAGAGTAAAGACTAATGCTTATAAGATAAACCAAGTAAACATGGAAGCTAAAAGCATTAGTAAGAATACTCCTTTCGCCATATGCACTAGGGACTCTTTGAAGAGCCCTATTTCCCAACCAACCTCCTTGCCTCCTTCCTTCCATAAAATAGCATTCTTGTGTGTAATATACATTCCTTAGTTTACACAAGAAGCTAACTTACCATTTTCATCAATGTTGATGTGAGTGCTAAGGATCCTATTATAAAGAACATTTCTCACACAAACATTAGAACTCTCAATGGTTTGTTATCATCAAAAACATCATAGAGTAACTTTGCCCTTAGGGCTAACACTAATGGCTTCTACTAATTTTGAAGGCAATAGGTTAATTTTATCCTTTGTCTCCAAGTGAATATATTTGTCAATTCTCTACAAGCATATCTCATAGTTTACGACTTACTCTTTGGGATGCCTTTTGTTGATTTCTTTATGAAGTGCTAGAGAATAATTTCTTTTGTTATTTTCTTGGAATAAAGCAAGCTAGTCTCTGCTGCTTCATCCATGGAGTCGTCGACCAAATTCCCTACCTTCTCTCTTCATCTTTCTAAATGAGTTCCACTGATGGGTCAGTTGATGAATTGTTGTTTTTGTTCCCAAGTCAATTCTACTGGTTTTGGACAAATGAGCTAATACATGATAAAGTTTTGATTTTCTAGTTTTGTTAAATGTGTTTGTAGTGCTCTAGGACCATGAGCATATATTGTATTTTTTTTTAGCATGTCATTTGATTAGTTAATTTTGTTTTTGAACATCAAATATGTGATTTGATAGTAAACCTCATTAACTTATATAATTACTATTTTGATTGTCCCTGGTTTTATGTACAATAAATAAAACTAGTATGATATTTGATTGATGATCGTGTTTTACTAATCATGTGTAATGGATACAAATCCTATCATATATATATATATATATATATATATATATATATTTTATCGGATCCGAAAGAGAAGTAATACTTCATGGTTCTTTTAGTCATACGTATTACTTCCTCAATACTATTTGGGATCCTTAGACCTTAGACCTTATGTTTCCATAATTTCCAGTATGAATGGAGCTACGTTTTAACTCAGTCGAACGTTTGTTTTAATCGAGTAATTAATACGACAGATGATTGGATGTAGTATCCTATCATGGCTTGAATGTGAGAGGCATGGTAAGAGATTTGTCCCTCTCTTATTGGAGAGAGAGAGATATCTGTGGGCCCCTCGATAGGGAAGATTGTTTAAATGCATGGCCGTACTAAAATATATTTAATAATCAGAGAGAGATATCTGTGGTGGGCCCCTCGATAGGGAAGATTGTTTAAATGCATGGCCGTGCTAAAATATATTTAATAAAGTGATTATTAAATATTATTTGTTGGAACATTCTACCTAGAGATACTAGTTTCCGTTTCGGTAAACCTAAAATCCTCGGTCAAAGTATCATGTTCATGTTCTATTTCTGTGAAATGTTATGTTTTTGATAAATGTTATGTTTCTAATAAATATTATTTTTCTGTTAAATTATTGGAAATCTGTCTGAATTTTTAAAAGCATATGAAAATACTTTCCATGTTAAAAAGACTATGTTTAAAATATACTTATGCATTCTGCCCGTTTTATGAAAATGTATATATGTAACCGGATTTTTCTCGAGAGGCATTTTTATACTTACTGTCCTTGTAAGTGTTGTTTTTAAAGAGGATGAGTCAGAGGGGCACGATAGTCCATACGATGTGGACTGAGTGTAGAAAATATTCTGGAGTACTATCGAAATAAACTTTTGGATAGTCCCATCAAGAGTAATTTTCTCTACTTGAATGTTTTAAATTTTATTGAGGAATTTTGATAGTTCTATTAAAAGAATATTTAATATTATTTTGGAATAGATTTGAATGTAAGGACATTGTAGTCTCGAAGATTACTTCTTGTTGTGATTTTAATTTGGTTGATCCTTGTGCACACACTTGCCACTTGAGAAATGAAGCTAACCTTAAAGGACCTTCTCAAAAGGTATCTAGCAATTCTCAAGATTTCCCTGTAGGTACAAAAAGATCAATGCTTCACAATGAAAACATGAAAAACAAGGGATGGAAAAATCGAGCAAAACTCTAAGAAAATGGTTATGTGCCAAGGACAACAAGATTGTAGAGAGTTCATCAAAAGAAATTGCATCTATCAATGATGACTCTAAAAAGAACAAAAATGAATGTGATGACCAAGACAAAAATCACACAAAATGCCTCATTGGACTTATCGATAATGAAGATCAAATTGACATTCAAAGTCCAAGCTCCATGAGCAATTAGGTACAAAATTCTAACTCATCTCTAGATAGTGATCATGATAGTGTAGATGATCCTTATGAGCTTATAACCGATTTATATAATGTGTTAAAGAAGATGGTGTTAGTAGTGCCCTAGGCATTAGCATATGTTGTATGTTTTATCTTTTTTGAGCATTTCATATGAATAGTTAATTTTGCTTATGAACATCAAATGCGTGATTTGATAGTAAAACTCATTTGCTTATGTAATTACTATTCTAGTTGTCCCTAGTTTTATGTAATCTATTTTTCAATGAAATAAAACTAGTATGATGTTTGATTGAAGATTACGTTTTACTAATCATGTGTAATGAATACATATCATATCATAGATGCAATATATAGGGATACATTGTATTGGACGTGATCCGTTAGAGAAGTAATACTTCATGGTCCTTAGTCATAAGTATTACTTCCTCAATACTATTTTAGAATCCTTAGACCTTATGTCTCCATTTGATTCTAGCATGAATGGAGCCACGTTTTGACTCAGTCGTACGCTGCTTTTAATCGAGTAATCAATACGACTGGTGATCGGATGTAGCGTCCTATCATGGCTTGAATGTGAGAGGCATTGTAAGGAATTTGTCCCTCTCTATTATTAGAGAGAGATATCCATGGGCCCCTCGATAGGGAAAGACTGTCTAAATGCATGGCCGTGCTCAAATGTATTTGATAAAGTGGTTATCAGATACTATTTGTTGGAACAGTCTACCTAGAGATCGAGCATAAATATAGTTAAGCTTAATAAGGGTGACGACTACCATGCCTTATGCTAAATTAGGATATCACGAGACAAATGGATTAAATAGTGGATTGATATTAGGTTCCGTTGTATATTCATTCACTTTGGGTAGTCACAATGTCCTGCTAGAGACCGCTTGTGATTTATGAACTCACACTACTACTAAGTGTGTATTCATTGCCATTGTGATATGAACCTACAGGGTCACACGCATAGACGAGCTAACGAGCTTCATGTCCAGAATCAATGAATCTAGAATGTGTCTAGGTTCATTGTATCTAACATTCACTTTTCTGAGAATAATAAAGTGTTATTATTCGAATTAGAGATAAGGGGCATTTTCGGTATAGCTGGGATTACGTAGGAGTCATTATCCGATAAAGACTCCCACTACCAGCAAAAGTCTAGTGCAGTGGGAGTTATGCCAAAAGAGGTTGATAGGACGTGGGAGTTTAGACTCCCACTGCTGAGAGAAGTGGAGGACGTGAGAGTTGGTTATAGGAACAAACTCTCACACCCTATATAATTAACTCTCAGCCGAAACCCTAGTCTATCTTTGCTTCAGCCGCAATTAAACAATTCACCCGAAATTAGATTTCGGATTTTTCTGCCTCTCCCTTTTCTCTCTAATTCCCGAATCTCAGAAAAACGAAGAGCTAGCAATCGCTGCCCGTTTCGTCGCGTGGATACCGGTAGAGAGACATTCCGTAAAGGGAAATTCGTTGGTGGCAGATTAGAATCCAAGAAACGTAAGTTTTTCACTGTTTTACCGAATCGAATTTGTATGAGTGGATCCTTCAGGGGAGGACTCATGGGTGTTTGGAACGAGTTTCCGCCCATGAATCCCTTCAGATGGATGAGACGAACAAGATTATGTGTAATACACTTACTTGTTCACTTAATGAAAGATCTTGCTTGCACGTAGATTATAAAAAAAATCTTTCCTCGTGTCATGTGCTAGAAAAAGAAAAAGAGAGTTCACTTATCCCTTGATGCTTTAATTTTTTAGAATCGTGAATTAATTGACGAGGTGCTAATTGTTGATTCTAAACTTGTTGAGTATGATCTATTGAAGCATAACCTTTCTTCTCTAAACTCTCTTGATGATATATGTATTAGTACCAGAATTAAACTTGATAATGTGCTTTGTGCTCAACTTGTCTCTCATGATCATAATTTCTTAGAGTACAAACACAATCACAAGAATGCACATTATATCTCTCTTGATGCTAGAACTACACCATCTTCTATGATTAATATGACTTTCTCTTATCGTGGTATCTATGGTCATCATGTTAATGGTTGCATCATTAAGAGGAGAATTGAAAGAGGTGTAAAAACTAAGTGGGTTGTCAAAACCCCATCGTTAACCCTATAGGACCCAAGAAAATATGGGTACCAAAAGTGTCTTCTTTTGTAGGTATCAAAGGAAAAGGAAAGATGGATGGACTTTTGAAGATAAGGTCTCACCCATCTTATGCTCTCATATGAAGACGACACTTACTCCTTGAAGAAAATGATCATAGGCTTTCATGTTACAAGAGTACCTCAAGACAAAATCTCATTGGATACTTGAGGATGAGCAAGGCACTAACTAGCACATAAAATTGGAATTAATGATGAAAAGTGCCTTAAAAGAAGAAGACGAAGATATCACTTCAATGAGATTGTAAGAAGAAGACTAACCACACTTTTTTTTTCAAAAAGATGCATAGAAAATATTAAAAGTGGCTATGTGTAGCATGGAAGAGAAAAGTGGGGATGAAGAGAAAATGGCAAAATGGAAAGAACAAGGTCTAAAAGAGACATTACAAGAAAGATAAGTCTACAAGACCAAGTGAAACTCCATACATCACTCTAAGAATCAAATGTACTTCATGATGAAGAAGAAAATTGGAGTTACCCCATAGACATCCTCAATAACTTCATAGATGATATCATGATGAGGAAGAACAAGTAAGAGCAAAAGAAGTCAAAAGATAAAAGAATCATCAAAAGAAGAAAATTGGTAGATATAATCTCATCTCTCTTGGTTTAGGTTTATATTCTCGATGATTACCTTTACTTTCTCTTGCTTTGATGATTTATGTTGACATTATCCCATGTGCTTAATTTCTTATCTTATGAGATTGGCTATAACTTGCTTTGATATGCCTTTATGTTTTGTTTCCTATGTTATTTGAAGGCATTTTCAAAATGACCACCTTAGTTATGTTTTAAAGGTTTTTAAAGTTTTTCAAAGAATCTAATGCGTGTCTTTCTTATATAAGCTTTTCTTTCTTTAAAGATACTTGATCCTACTTTGTATCATCTTTATATAGTTGCTCAAAGTATTTTTGGAAAACTCTTATGTTTATGGATATATGGCAATCTTGTGGTTTCTAAGTTTTATCTTGATTTATTGCCTCTATCCTATGAAAGCAAAAAACGTTGCTTTGGATTGTACATGCTATCATAATGGTTGATTTGTTCATTCTAAGTATGGTGTGCCTCTTGAGCACCCTATGCTGAGGTTTATGGCACATTTTTAACTCTTTTTGGCATATTCTTGATGTTTGCCATAATATCTTGTGGTTGTTGTTTTTAGGCCATGATATGAGTCAACAACTTTGTTTTTACGTGCTTTACTTTATTTAAAAATCCATTTGGCCATTTTCTAAAAGGTTTTACAATGTGACCACCTTAGATGTTCTTCATTAATTTTATCTTCAAAGATTCTAAGGTGTGATTTTGAGCACTTTGATGTTTTTATAAGGTTAAACCTTTGGTCTTACTTGTTTTTACTATTTCAAAGTTACTTGTTTTTAGAAAGTGAATACTTTTTAAAAGTCTTTTGGCAAAATTGCAAAAACCAGAAAACACCTGCTGCCATAACCTCGGTCGACCGACCACTTAACTCCGATCGACCGAAGGGCATAGACTTCGGTCCATCGAGGTGCATATCCGATCGACCGAAGCCCTGCTTGAAAGTTAAAAATGGTGTTTTTTGTGCACATCACTTCTAATAATTTGATTAAGAAACTTGTTGGATGTTGGAATCACTTCAAATAATTTCTTAAAACCATCCAATGCTTTTACACAACATCGTATTCAAAATCAGCACATCTTAATGGGGGAATACTTTAAAGCACTTATTCCTTTGGAATACTCATACCTCCCTTATGCACTATACTTCAAAGAAAAATCTTAAATGTGCCCTTTATATGGAAGTCTAGATATGATGGAGATTCCTTGAGTTGTATGCTCTTTGAGCCTTATTTTGATAGAGTATACTTGATGAGAACGTTTCTTAGTAGCTTTTACATGACAAATGTGCCTTATTATGCGCCTACATCTTGGAGGTCATGTTTCCTTGGAACTTCTTCTATATCATAATATATCTCTTATATACTTTGATTAGTTTGTTAATAGTGTGTGCTTGGTAAATATATATTCCTTTGAGAGTTTTTAAACATGACTATGTGCTTCATATAGCCTTAATCTTGGTTGTCATGTCTCCTTGGGATTTCTTGTATACCATGCAACATCCTCTTCATATTCTATCATATGTAGAAGGAAAAATATTTGACGTTTGGTGTCATTGGATAAATGCCACGAAAAGTTGTTTAAGTGACACAAAACCACTTGTGCGGCACTTTTTGAAAGTCTCCCCACAAGTGGTGTCATTTTTTTCGCTGCACTAATGAAGTGCCATACATAAATCGGTGGCACAACTTGTGGCACTTTTTAAATGCCACAATCACAATGAAAATATGACATATTTTGTGGCACTTTTTGGTAAATGCCGCAAAAAAAATTTAATATTTTTAAATAAAAATGATTTTTGATGCGGGACCATCTAGAAGACTACCCCATTACAAGCATCCTTTATCAAGCATCATTGGACCAATGACTAGATCAAGAACCATTCAAGTTGAACAAGAACTATCTACATTAATCCGAGAGTTAAAGTCTAAAGAACAAGCCAAGATACATCTAGAAGATGAAGTACAAGTTCAACTTCTAACTCTCAAAGACATTCAATTCGGCCAAACAAGCAAAGTGGCTAAAAAGGTCATTTTAGTCTTTTTACACATTAACGTCTATTCTAGACTTTAATTATTTTTAGCAATGTTATTTACATTATGTTAGGCGTGTATAGCCGAATTATAGTCAATAAAGGACATGTTGTCCAAATCATGTCAGGTAATGTTTTGTTTTAGGAAGTTTACTTAAGTTAGGATTCAAGAGCCTTACCTAAAGTGGACTCTTCCTTATTTGTTGCTTGGAACCGAAATCTTCCCTCTATTAAAGAGAGATTTCGGCCAACATATTACGGAGACTTGATATATTGATATGTTAATTAAGGTTATTCCTTTGATACTTGTTTATGAATTTCCGGTAGAACTTCATGTTCTTTAAGTTACTGTATCAACTAGCTTGTTTCTCTAGTTGTGGTGTTTCAGCTTTCATTGATACTTAGCCTACCGGGGGTTGTGTTGAGTATATTCCCATAGAAACCATTTCGAGATAGAGAAAGATCTGCTAAAAAGCCGAACCTTGATATAATACATCACGGTTTCGCATCAAGTGGTATCAGAGCAAAAGGTTCATCTCTATCTTGGTGTACCCTTTACGTTTTTCTTGAAAAAATTTCTTGTTTGCTTGAAATAGACCGAAAGATAATAAAAAAAAATTATTACGACCCCAACGAAAAAGCCACCCGGAAGTAAAGAAATTGGCAGCCAGGTTATCCCAAATTAGACAAGGAATCAATCCAAAAGCAAACTTCCTTTGTATAAAGGAATTGGCTCTTGTTCCCTCTTGTTCTTGAATTAGCCGCCATCAACATCTTCAATCAAGGTAAATTCGTCCCAATTCGGAGTTCTTGATATTGTGTGGCCAAGAAAAGGGTAAGTCTCGGGTAAGAAGGTAAGAAAAGCAATTCGTCAAAAGCAATTTCAAGAAAAATCAAGAAACGTAAAGATCACATCTTTTTCTTGTTTTTGTTACAAATACTCTTATATTTCTTCCTTGGACTTTTTGTGTAGGTCAAGATAGGATTTCTTTCCATATTTTTTCAGCCTTCCATCAACACAACAATTCAATTTCCCAAAATCATCTAGAGTTGGAAGTTCTTGACAAGTATTTGTGGAATTTTGAGGGGAAAAAAAAATTTCGTGTGAATTTTTTTTCTACTAACGATTTGTGTGATTCTTTTTCTTTGCAAAGATAATGTCTTTTGATGAAGGTACTTCGCAGCAAGGTGCCATGAATGATGACAAACTTTTCAAAGAATCAATACAACAAACAATGAAAACTTTGATGCAATCCATCAATGACATTAAAGATCGGTTGGAGAATGTTGAAATCAAGATCCATTCGGATAAAGGCAAACATGCAGCAAGAGATGATCAAGAAGATCAAGATTCTCAAGAATCCTTTGAGCAAATTTCAAGGGACAACTTTCGGCACAATAAAGAATTTCAGCAGAGAGTTATTCCAAGAATGATGGACAATTTTGCCTATGAGACGAGGCCAAATCAGCAAGAACCAAGGTATGATCCGAGACCACATATTCATGATCAAAGATTTGAGCCGAGAGGAATTCAACATGATCAAAGGTATGAACCGAGACCACATGTTCATGACAACCGATTTGAGCCGAGAGCAATTCAGCAAGAACAAAGGTATGATCCGAGGAAAAATGTTCAAGATCAAAGGTAAGATAATAATCTTGGTGCTATCAAGACCAAGATCCCTTCTTTCCAAGGTACAAATGACCTTCAATTATTTTTAGATTGGACACGAAAAGTTAACCATGTTTTTTATGTTCATAATTATTCGGAAGAGAAAAAGGTCAAATTGGCAGCCATGGAGTTTGGAGATTATTCATCAATTTGGTGGGATAATGAGATCAATGAACGGAGAAGATCGGGGCAAAGACAAATTGATTCATGGGAGGATATGAAAGCGGTCATGACACGACGATTTGTACCTCAAAGTTTTAATCGTGATTTGTACAATCAACTTCAAAGATTGAGGCAAGGGACAAAGACCGTTGATGAATACTACAAAGAGATGGAGATGGCCATGATTAGATCAAACATCCGGGAAGATAATGAGGCTACTTTGGCACATTTCTTGGTTGGTCCAAATGACAAAATTAGACCCAAGGTAGAACGTGCTAACCTTCGTAATCTTATTGACATGGTTTATTTTGCTGACAGATTGAGAGGCAGCAAAAAAAAGAAAAGTTCAAGGACTAATTCGGCAAATTTCCAATCTTGGAAACGGCCAAATCAGTCCCTAAACAATTCTACTGTTTTGCCGAGCCCAAATCATGCAAAGGGAAGTTTGGGAAGTGCAAAAACAGCCACGATTTCTTTGGGGCAGCAAGGGTACCAACTACTTCAAAACCGACCGATTTGAGGGCTAATTCAACTACATCAAATGATCGGGAATGTTTTAAGTGTAAAGGTAAAGGTCACTTTGCTCGGGATTGTCCTAATAAAAGTGCCATGATCATGATGGACGATGTAACGTGGGTTAATGATGAGGAAGAAATAACCGAAGAGGCTATTTTGGAGGATGAAGCCGAGAATATGGAGACTTTTCCGGATGATGGTAACAATTATCTTTTGGTAAATATGCAACTTTTGCATTCTCAACCTTTAGATAATTTGCATCAACAAAGGAACAACCTATTTCAAACTAAGTGCACAGTTCAAGGAAAGATTTGTTTACTTATTATTGATAGCGATAGTTGTACTAATGTTTGTTCCTTTGATATGGTTACCGCTTTAGATTTACCATTGAAAGCACATCCAATGCCCTATAAGCTTTCTTGGTAAAATGATAGCGGTGCGATTAAAGTGGATAAGCAAGTGGAGCTTAAATTTAGCATTGGCAACTATCAAGATTCGGTTATTTGTGATGTGGTCCCAATGACCGCAAGTCACATCATTTTGGGAAGACCTTGGCAATATGGTAAATGTGTAGATCATATTGGTCGAAGGAATGTTTACATGGTGACAATGGATAAAATTCGCTATACTTTACATCCTATGTCACCCATTCAAGTTTGTGAGATGCAAAAAAGATTAGCCGAGGGTAGAGAGAAAAGAAGACAAGTGCGTGAGTTGAAAAAAAACGAGCAACCCTACCCAAAAGGTAACAACCGAGGTAAAAAGTGCTGAAAAAGTCGTGAGTATTGTAAGAAAAAAGGCATACTCACAAAGAGAGAAGAAAGAGTGTTTGTTTATCAATTTTGGAAAGGTAGATAGGGCTTTACGTGCAAATAAACCCCTTGTTTTACTGATTTTCAGAGAAACCAAGAGGTTTTCTCTAACTAACAATTTTAATTTTTATGATTTAACTTCTTCTCTACCTAGTCTATGTGTTGATGTTTTGCAGGAATTCAAGGACATTTTTCCTAAGGAGTTGCCGAGAGGTTTACCTCCAATCCGAGGCATAGAACATCAAATCGACTTCATTCCAGGATCAAATCTTCCAAATAGGTCAGCCTATAGAGCAAATCCGGATGAAACCCGAGAAATACAAAGGCAAGTCGATTTACTCTTAGAAAAAGAGCAGGTACGTGAATCTTTAAGTCCTTGTGCTAGTCCGGTTATTTTGGTACCTAAGAAAGAAGGCACATTTAGATTATGTATGGATTGTCGCGATATTAATAAAATCACTATTAAATATAGACATCCTATACCTCGCTTAGATGATATGCTAGATGAGTTAAGTGGTTCTTTATTCTTTTCTAAAATTGATTTAACTCAAGGCTATCACCAAATTAGAATGAAACAAGGTGATGAATGGAAAACTGCGTTTAAGACTAAATATGGTTTATATGAATGGATTGTTATGCCTTTTGGTCTAAGTAATGCACCTAGTACTTTCATGAGATTAATGAACTACATATTTCGGCATTGTCTTGGAAAATTTGTGGTAGTTTATTTGGATGATATTCTTGTTTATAGTAAAACCTTAGAAGAGCATGTTCAACATCTTAAGGCTGTTTTTACTATATTAAGAGAGCAAACATTGTATGCCAAGCTTGAAAAATGCGTTTTTTGCACTAATTCTATTAACTTTCTTGGATACATTGTTAGTTCAAGTGGTATTCAGGTTGATCCGGCCAAAATTGAGTCAATTATAAGCTGGCCGAGACCAACATCAGCAACACAAGTCCGATCATTCTATGGTTTAGCAAGCTTTTATAGACGATTTGTTTGTGATTTTAGCTCAATTGCCGCACCATTGAATGAAGTTGTAAAGAAAGATATCTCATTCTTTTGGGATAAGCCGCAAGAAGATAGTTTTAACAAGCTTAAGCAATTACTAACTTCTTCCCCTATTTTATCTTTACCTAATTTTACACTAACTTTTGAAGTTGAATGTGATGCTTCAGGTATAGGTATTGGGGCTGTTTTGCAACAACAAGGTAAACCTTTAGCATATTTTAGTGAGAAATTGAGTGGCGCTGCCCTTAATTATCCTACGTATGATAAAGAGTTATACGCTATTGTTCGAGCTTTGGAAACGTGGCAGCACTACTTGGTTGGCCGAGAGTTTGTGATTCACACGGATCATGAATCAATCAAGTATCTCAAAGGACAAAGTAAGTTAAACAAGAGACATGCAAAGTGGGTTTCCTTCATTCATAGTTTTCCAAAGTGAGTTTCCTTCATTGATAGTTTGTTGCCGATGCTTTATCTAGAAGGTACTCTCTACTTTCCGTTCTACATGCTAAATTACTTGGTTTTGAACATTTAAAAGCATTGTATGAAGATGATAGTGATTTTTTAGATTTGTTTAAATCTTGTGAGGTTTCGGTCCAAAAAGATTTTCACAAATTTGAAGGTTTCTTGTTTAAAGGTAACAAATTATGTGTTCCCTCTTGTTCTATTAGAGAATTAATTGTTCGGGAAGCACATAGTGGCGGATTAATGGGACATTTTGGTGTTTTAAAAACGTTGGATATATTGCAAGAACACTTTTTTTGGCCTAAGATGAGAAGAGATGTGCAGAAAATTTGTGAACTGTGTTTTAAGTGCAAACAAGCAAAAAGTACTTCAAAAGCTCACAGATTGCTCATGCCTCTACCAATACCTTCTTCCCCATGGATTGATCTTTCAATGGATTTTATTCTAGGATTACCGCAATCCAGAAGAGGTAATGATAGTATAATGGTTGTTGTTGATAGATTTTCTAAAATGGCTCACTTTATTCCTTGTAGGAAAACAAATGATGCAAGCCATGTTGCAGATCTATTCTTCAACGACAACATTCGGTTACATGGTGTTCCAAAAGAAATCGTAAGTGATAGGGATGTAAAGTTCCTAAGTTATTTTTGGAAGACCTTATGGAGTAAGTTGGGGACAAAGCTTTTGTTTTCTACTTCAAGCCATCCCCAAACCGATGGCCAAACTGAGGTAACAAATAGAACTTTAGGGGCTCTACTTAGGGCACTCATTCAAAAGAATTTGAAAAAGTGGGAATAATGTTTACCTATTGCTGAATTTGCTTATAATCATACGTTACATTCAACTACTAATAATTCACCTTTTGAAGTTGTTTACGATTTTAACCCCCTTACCCCTTTAGATTTAATCCCTCTTCCTATTGATGAGTATTATAATATAGAAGGTGATTCAAGGGCTAACTTTATTCAAAGAATACATTATGAAGTAGCCGAAAACATCAAAAAGAAGAATGACCGAATTGCAACTAAAGCCAACAAAGGCCGCAAGGCAATTACCTTTGAAGTTGGAGATTGGGTTTGGATACATTTTAGGAAACACAGATTTCCTAAGGAAAGAAAGTCAAAGCTACATCCCCGAGGAGATGGACCTTTTCAAGTTGTTAAAAAGATTAATGACAATGCATACAAAATCAACTTGCAAGGTAAGTATGGTGTTCATTCCACTTTTAATGTTACTGATTTATCTCCCTTTGATGTTACATATTACATTGATGATGATGATGATTCGAGGTCGAATCCTTTTCAAGAGGGAGGGGATGATGCAGGACCATCTAGAAGACTACCTCATTACAAGCATCCCTTATCAAGCATCATTGGACCAATGACTAGATCAAGAACCATTCAAGTTGAACAAGAACTATCTACATTGATCCGAGATTAAAGTCTAAAGAAGAAGCCAAGCTACATCTAGAAGATGAAGTACAAGTTCAACTTCTAACTCTCAAAGACATTCAATTCGGCCCAAACAAGCAAAGTGGCTAAAAAGGTCATTTTAGTCTTTTTACACATTAACGTCTATTCTAGACTTTAATTATTTTTAGCAATGTTATTTACATTATGTTAGGCGTGTATAGCCGAATTATAGTCAATAAAGGACATGTTGTCCAAATCATGTCAGGTAATGTTTTGTTTTAGGAAGTTTACTTAAGTTAGGATTCAAGAGCCTTACCTAAAGTGGACTCTTCCTTATTTGTTGCTTGGAACCGAAATCTTCCCTCTATTAAAGAGAGATTTCGGCCAACATATTACGGAGACTTGATATATTGATATGTTAATTAAGGTTATTCCTTTGATACTTGTTTATGAATTTCAGGTAGAACTTCATGTTCTTTAAGTTACTGTATCAACTAGCTTGTTTCTCTAGTTGTGGTGTTTCAGCTTTCATTGATACTTAGCCTACCGGGGGTTGTGTTGAGTATATTCCCATAGAAACTATTTCGAGATAGAGAAATATCTGCTAAAAAGCCGAACCTTGATATAAAACATCACGGTTTCGCATCAAGTGGTATCAGAGCAAAATGTTGATCTCTATTTTGGTGTTCCCTTTACGTTTTTCTTGAAAAATTTTATTGTTTGCTTGAAATAGACAGAAAGATAACAAAAAAAATTATTACTGTTAGCCCTAAGGGCGATCGAACTCGGTTTTTGATAATGGACAAACACTTGATGTTGTGTCTAATGTTTATATCTTTGTGATAGAATATCGGAACATAGATTGGAAGCTCTAAGTACTTCAATCAAGCCATGATCGAGATTCAAAGTCATATCATTCAAGGCTCATCTATCAAGATTGAAGATTGAAGACTTAGGTTTGGTTAGTTTAGCTTTGTTGTCATAAGTAGTTATCTTATAAAGCTCTAACCAAAGCTCTCATGAACATAAGCTCTACACTCTAGTCTTGCATGTTTTCATAAACACGTTTTCAAAAGGCTTAAGTTTCAAAATGATCTTTACATGTGTTCTTATCCAAAAAGCCTTTGATTTCATAGATAAGTCTTTTAGAAAAGTTTTCCAAGTGTTCTTACTTGTTACCTTTTAGGAAAATCTTTTTAGAATTTAAAAGACTTCAAAAGATTTCAAAAGCGTGTGAAAAAATCACTTTGGAAGTTCGGTCAGCGAGCTCAAGTTCGGTTCAACCGTCAGAAAGCGAGACTTGGCTTTTGGAGGTTCGGTCGACCAAGGCTTAGTTCGGTCGACCAAGGCATGGTTCGGTCGACCGAGCCCTTGTGTAGTCATCCGAGGTTTCCTTTTCGGTCTACCGAGTTGTTCTTCGGCTCAACCGAAGTGAGCTTGATCAACTGAAGTTGCTCAGTGATCAACCGAACTCTGCGAGAAACTAGCCGTTTTCTGACCGTTAAAGAGTCGTTTTTCAGCCAAATTTGAAATGTATTTATACTCCAAAGCTAGAGAAACAATGCAAGGCTTGCACATCAAATATTCTTTGATCTCTCATCAAGCCAAAACACTTTCAAAGCAAAATACTCTTCATCCTTATGATCTAAAGCATTCAAGAGTATTCTTTGAAAAAGCAAGACAAAAGAGTGGACTTCATATGTTCAAGAGCTAAATTGTTTGTGCTTCAAAGGTATTAATCTTTCACTTAGAAGAGTGAATATTCTTTGTATTAAACATTCATTTCTCCCTTTCTTAGTGATAGGGTTATTATTGTAAGTCCTACTTTGTGTGGGCATCCTTTGGTTGTAAAGTCCTACTTTGTGTGGGCAATTGTAAAAGTCCTACTTTGTGTGGGCATCTTCTTAGTGAAGTGTTTGAAATCCTTGGGTGCGGCTCAAGGTAGTGGAGGTAGATTCTAAGTGAATCGAACCACTATAAATCCTTTGTCTTGTTGATTGGGTTATGCTTTAGCCTTTGTTCATCTTGCTTATACTTTCACTTGCATTGCAAAGATTCGAAAAAGTTGCAAAGATTAAGTTAAAACCCAATTCACCCCCCCTCTTGTGTTTTACAATTGGTATCAGAGCCTAGTCTTCACACTTAGCTTAATAGCTTGAAGAAAAGATTATGGCCGGTAATTCCGCATTGGCATATCTAGAGGGGTCTTCCACCATTAGGCCACCACTTTTTGATGGAAATAATTATGATGCTTGGAAGGAACGATTCAAGATATATGTGTGCTCAATAGATTATTCTTTATGGCATATATTTGAAGTTGGTCCATATGTGCCTATGAAGATGGTGGATGGTGTTCAAGTGCCAAAGCCGGACAAGGAGTTACATGAGCTTGAGTCCAAGAAGATGACTCAAAATTACAAGGCAATGAACATCCTTAGTTGTGCCTTAAGTCAAGATGAGTACAACCGTGTTCTTGGAAGAAAATCCGCACACTCCATGTGGAAAATGCTTGAGGTTACTCATGAAGGCACAAATCAAATCAAGGAGTCAAGGTTAAATTTGCTTGTTAGAGAATATGAGCTCTTCTCCATGAAGCCAAATGAGTCAATAAATGAGATGAGCACAAGATTCACTAATGTGATAAATGGCTTGAAGTCTTATGGAAAAGAGTACACCATGGGTGAAATGAATAGGAAGATTCTCAATTCTTTTCCTAAAAGTTAGGAAAATAAAGCCCTTGCCATTGAAGAATCCAAGAATTTAAAGACCTATTCAACGGAGGAACTTCTTGGCTCACTACTTGCCTTTGAGATGAAGATAAAGAAAAATAGTTCTACAAAGGGTAGTAATCTTGAGTCCATCATCAATAAAGAAGAAGAAGAGAATTTGTTCTTCAATCTCAAAAATGCAAAGTGCTTGTTAAGCCATTGGGATGAAGAAGTTAGTGAGGAGGATCAAGAAGGGAGTTGTGATGAAAATGCAAATGTTTGCTTCATGGCTTTTGGTAATGAGGTACATCTTTCTCCCTCCCTTTCAAATTCTCATAATGATAATGATGATGAGGATGAGGATGATCCTAATGAGCTTTTAATTGATATGTATGATCAATTGAAAAATTGTGCAAAGCAAAACAAAGCTATGAAGCTTAAAATTGAATCTTTGCTTGTTGATAACAAAAAGCTTTGTGATGAGGTTGATTGCATGAAAATCGAAAATGAAAAACTTATTGCTACATGCAACTCTTCTTCATTAAAGTATCTAGAAGCATATGATCAATTGACATCTCTTGAACTCAAACTTGTTGAATTTGATCTTTTGGAGAACAAAGTTAAAGATCTTACCCTTCTTGTTGAAAACTTTACTAAGGGTAAGAAAAATCTTGATCAAATTCTTGGTTTGCAACGTGCTTCACATGATAAACATGGTCTTGGTTATAATGCTAATCACATTGATCATGCTAGCTCTTCTAAGTTGCCTAAGAATCACATTGTGCATGCTAGTACTTCACATAGGCAAATTAGAAATCATGAGCATGTTCACAATTCTTCTAAGCCACACATTTGTTGCACATATTGTGGAAAACATGGTCATACTAATGCTAGATGCCATGTTAAGAAGAAGATTGAAAAAGGGGTAAAAACTATTTGGAAAGTTAAACGTATTTCTACTAACCCCCATGGACCCAAACAAAAGTGGGTACCAAAAGTTACTCCTCCCTTGATCTTATAGGTTATTATAAGTTAGATGAATGCCACAAAGCTTCAATGGACTTGATTCAAAGAGAAGTGGCATTGGGGAGAAGTTAAAGGAGATGTGCTAAAGGAAGAAATTCAAAAGCACTCCTTAACACTTGGATTCTCAAAGCTCAACTGTTAATCAATTGGAGAACCAAGTTGCTTAGATACAAAGAGCAATGCATCAAGTGATGACAAGAGCCAAAGTGTCAATACAATGTCTTCGTCACTTGGTAAGAAAGCAAGGTATCAAAATCACCTTCTCTTAACACTTTAATTAATGTGTTTAAGTGTTTTTGATATATATACATGCTTGCTCTTATATATGTTGCATCTCACATTCTTGAATGTTTTTATTCATATAGATAACCTTTAGCATGTTCATTATTGTACATGTTGAGTTTAGCTAAGGTATCTATTAGATGTAGTTTATGCAACTTGATTGATTCTTGTTTTGACATGTCTTATTCATTTAAGAATCCAACTAGTTGTTTTGGTTTTTGATTTGCATGATCCATATGCATATTTGTGTTACTTGAGAAATTGAGCTAATCATGAAGGACCTTTGAAAAGGTACCACATTAGTTCTCAAGAATTCCTTGTAGGTAACAAAGAGTTCTAAACTTCAAGAAGAAGATATGAACTACAAGGAATGGCACAAATGAGCTAAGACTCCAAGAAAAGAGTCAAATGCTAAGGATTACAAGATTGTAGAGGGTTCATCAAGAAAAGAAAAGTCACCCATCATTGATGACTCTACACTTGTCATGCAAAGAAGATTGAGAAGCTCAATGAACTCATTGAAGAAACTCAAAGTGCAAAAGCATTCATCAAATTCAATGAGATATTACTAAACTCAATCTCTTTCCTTTTATATCATGTTTGCTCTTCATATGTTTTGATTCTTGTGAGCATGTTATAAGAGAGCTTTATGATTTGATCCTTGTGATGAAATCTTTTTTAAATACCCCCTCCCCTCTATTATGTAGTGTTTTATGCTTTGGGGGAGTTTGTATATGCTATGCTTAGTTTTCACTTGATCTTTATTGCATATAGGGGTTTATGTTTATATTAAAGTCTTTAGCATTTATCTTATGTGGTTGATCGTCTAGATGCTTGACTTAGGATGTAAATTGTGTTTGTGGCATTGATTATGCCATGGGTTGTGTCTATTTGATTGTTTAGAAGTGGCACAACCTAAGAGGGAGTTTTTCAAATGTTTTCAACTCATACCTCCCTCATAATATGTGATGTATGCTCAATTTGTCTTATTTTACATCATCACATCACTTGTTGGCTTGCTTTTCATCTTTTAACTCTTATAGCCAACTTGTGTAAATTAGTTTGGAAGTTATATGTGTTATAGATGTTTATGTCTTCAATTGGTATCACATATACTCTTCCTTAATAACTTTGAGATCATATTCTTCATTTTTTTTTTCCATTGTGATCTCATTATGGTTTTTGGTTAGTAGTACTTTAAGAGTTGTTACACTCATTTGGCTAACCATTAACCTATTAGAGGAATGTACTCCAAGTGTTTTTCTTACACTTCCTCTACTTCTTTTGGTTGTGATACATGTGCTTTTCTTATGTATTCATGGTATCACTTCCACAAGTTCTTTGTTAGCTATTTTTTCAAACGTGTTTTTACAATTGGCTATATTTTCAATTGGTATCATGTTTTACAATTGGTCAATTTGTATCATACTTGGTTTTATCTCAAATAGCTAAACATCGTATGTTTGATAAACGGGGAGATTGTTCTTTAAGGTTTATTCCCTATCTCCTTTGTTTTTAGCTTAGGTTGATATTCTTTTTGAGCCATACATGACCATCTTTTGGATTTATGTGTCATTATGGACTCCTTGTTTTTAGAAATCAACCAAGCTTATTCATAAGTAATCCTTCTTCATAATTATTTTTGGTCTTTAGGATTGATCTTTTGGTTCTTATTTTATCAATCTACAAGACCATCAAGTTGTCTCCTTGGTTTTTAAGTTTTTCTTTTTATGGGAAGGATTATTAAAATTTCATCAAGCTTCTCCATAATTAATCTTTACTTTTAGTTAAAATGCTTTTCTTATTGGCGCTCTGATATCCCTTTTTGATTTTGACAAAAAGAGGGAGAAGTTTTAGTGTTGCAAATGTGCCAAGAGAAGTTATTTACAAAAGGAGAAAGCTTAGAACTTGCAAAATGGGAGAGATAAGGGATTCTTTAATATAGGGGGAGTAGATTTTTTTTGAGAAAACATCTACTTGCTTGGATCCTTAATATCCTTATCTCATGCATACATTTGGTATCTTATTTTTGCATATTATTCCCATTTGCATCAATGTTTTGTCATCATCAAAAAAGGGGGAGATTGTTAGCCCGAAGGGCAAAATATTCTATGGTGTTTTGATGATAACAAGACCATTGTTAGTTCTAATGTTTGTGTGAGCATGTTCTTTGTAATAGGATCCTTAGCACTCATATCGACATTGATGAAAATGGTAAGTTAGCTTCTTGTGTAAACTAAGGTATGTATATTACACACAAGAATGCTATTTTATGGAAGGAAGGAGGCAAGGAGGTTGGTTGGGATATATGGCTCTTCAAAGAGTCCCTAATGTATATGGCATAAGAACTTAACTTGCTAGTGCTTATGTTTCTCGTTCTATCTTGGTTTATCTTATAAGCACTTAGCTTTACACTTAATTGTTCTTATATCCTTTTGCCATGCTTCCTTGTACTTATTTTTTGTCCATATCCTATCTAATTACATCAAAGTTTGACATAATCAAAAAGGGGGAGATTGTTAGCCCTAAGGGCGATCGAACTCGGTTTTTGATAATGGACAAACACTTGATGTTGTGTCTAATGTTTATATCTTTGTGATAGAATATCGGAACATAGATTGGAAGCTCTAAGTACTTCAATCAAGCCATGATCGAGATTCAAAGTCATATCATTCAAGGCTCATCTATCAAGATTGAAGATTGAAGACTTAGGTTTGGTTAGTTTAGCTTTGTTGTCATAAGTAGTTATCTTATAAAGCTCTAACCAAAGCTCTCATGAACATAAGCTCTACACTCTAGTCTTGCATGTTTTCATAAACACGTTTTCAAAAGGCTTAAGTTTCAAAATGATCTTTACATGTGTTCTTATCCAAAAAGCCTTTGATTTCATAGATAAGTCTTTTAGAAAAGTTTTCCAAGTGTTCTTACTTGTTACCTTTTAGGAAAATCTTTTTAGAATTTAAAAGACTTCAAAAGATTTCAAAACGTGTGAAAAATCACTTTGGAAGTTCGGTCAACCGAGCTCAAGTTCGGTTCAACCGTCGAGAAACTGAGACTTGGCTTTTGGAGGTTCGGTCGACCAAGGCTTAGTTCGGTCGACTCAAGGCATGGTTCGGTCGACCGAGCCCTTGTGTAGTCATCCGAGGTTTCCTTTTCGGTCTACCGAAGTTGTTCTTCGGCTCAACCAAGTGAGCTTCGGTCAACCGAAGTTGCTCAGTGGTCAACCGAACTCTGCAGAAACTAGCCATTTTCTCGACCCAGTTAAAGAGTCGCTTTTTCAGCCAAATTTGAAATGTATTTATACTCCAAAGCTAGAGAAACAATGCAAGGCTTGCACATCAAATATTCTTTGATCTCTCATCAAGCCAAAACACTTTCAAAGCAAAATACTCTTCATCCTTATGATCTAAAGCATTCAAGAGTATTCTTTGAAAAGCAAGACAAAGAGTGGACTTCATATGTTCAAGAGCTAAATTGTTTGTGCTTCAAAGGTATTAATCTTTCACTTAGAAGAGTGAATATTCTTTGTATTAAACATTCATTTCTCCCTTTCTTAGTGATAGGGTTATTATTGTAAGTCCTACTTTGTGTGGGCATCCTTTGGTTGTAAAGTCCTACTTTGTGTGGGCAATTGTAAAAGTCCTACTTTGTGTGGGCATCTTCTTAGTGAAGTGTTTGAAATCCTTGGGTGCGGCTCAAGGTAGTGGAGGTAGATTCTAAGTGAATCGAACCACTATAAATCCTTTGTCTTGTTGATTGGGTTATGCTTTAGCCTTTGTTCATCTTGCTTATACTTTCACTTGCATTGCAAAGATTCGAAAAAGTTGCAAAGATTAAGTTAAAACCCAATTCACCCCCCCTCTTGTGTTTTACAATTACGACCCCAACGAAAAAGCCACCCGGAAGTAAAGAAATTGGCAGCCAGGTTAACTACAATACGGGTTCATTACCCAACGCAAAAGCCACCCAGATGTAAAGAAATTGGCAGCCGGGTTATCCCAAATTAGACAAGGAATCAATCCAAAAGCAAACTTCCTTTGTATAAAGGAATTGGCTCTTGTTCCCTCTTGTTCTTGAATTAGCCGCCATCAACATCTTCAATCAAGGTAAATTCGTCCCAATTCGGAGTTCTTGATATTGTGTGGCCAAGAAAAGGGTAAGTCTTGGGTAAGAAGGTAAGAAAAGCAATTCGTCAAAAGCAATTTCAAGAAAATCAAGAAACGTAAAGATCACATCTTTTTCTTGTTTTTGTTACAAATACTCTTATATTTCTTCCTTGGACTTTTTGTGTAGGTCAAGATAGGATTTCTTTCCATATTTTTTCAGCCTTCCATCAACACAACAAATCAATTTCCCTAAATCATCTAGAGTTGGAGGTTCTTGACAAGTATTTGTGGAATTTTGAGAGAAAAAAAAAATTCGTGTGAATTTTTTTTCTACTAACGATTTGTGTGATTCGTGCAATGTGAGTTTTTTTTTTGTATTTCATCTAATAGATTTTTTTTAATAATTTTAAAATGAAAAAAATTAATTAATTTCCTTGTCAATTAATTATAATTATTTATTATCATTAATAAACATAAATCTTATTAACTTTTAAAATTGAAACACTCAAATAGTAATATCAATATTGAGACTTGGTCTACATATGGCTCGAGATAAGGGAATTCCGATCACGATGGTTCAGTCAGAATCCACCTTTGTAGTATCTGCGATTCAAAGAGGTACAATTAATTCTTGGCGATTGGATTATCTCTTTAACATGACGAGAGCCATGCTCGGCACCATACGCATATCGGCAATCCCGCGAGAGGTAAACAAAGTTGCAGACTCCTTAGCGAATCTTTCTTTTGCTTACCCTCAGTTGTGCTTTTTTGACTGCTTGGCGAGTCTTCCCCCTTTGATTCAGGGCCAATGTACTTTAGATAGGGAGGGATTTCCGTATTTACGGATCCCTTAGTCTCTTGTATAGGCTTGCTTTTATTTTTGGTTTTTGGTGCTTGTATTGGCGAGATCCTTGTCATTTATATGTATATATAATATATTTAAAAAAAAACAAAAAAAAAAGTAATATCAATATTGTTTCTTTAAATTAATTTTAATATAAATTTCATTTATATTGTGTCATTTACATTTATGAAATTAACTCTATTAAAAAAATTATGAAATTAACTAGTTAAATATCTAATGAAATATTATGTGGTACTTTTACTATAAATGCCACAAATTTTAAGGTATTAGTTTTAAAATGTCACTAAAATATGACATTTTGATAAATTGTCATAAATTAAGTGGCACTTTATGTGGCAATTAAACAAATGCCACAATTTTTTGTGGCACTTTGTGACATTTTCTCAAAATTGCCATAATTATGTGGCACTTCATGAGGAAATAGAAAAAATGTCATAATTTTTGTGGCACTTCTTATAAAGTGCCATAAATATATGACATTTTGACATAAATGCCGTAAATAAATGACATATATCATAAGTGCCACAAGCTAAATGCTACCAAAGCTCAATTTTGCCATAGTTGTGCTTGTTATTTCTTTATGCTTAGCCTTCATATATCACTTGTTTTGATGGATTGTGTTTTAATGATCTTATACTCTCCATCTCTTTTCGGTTATCCATTCTTTGGGAAGTTGTGCTCAATTTTGATTGATTCAACACTTCCCTTTAGATTTGGTTTTATATGCTTACCCTGTTGATCTTACTTTTTAACATCACCTTTGTAGTTGGTTTAAATTCACTTTTAGATATATTCTTAACCAACTACTTGAGGAAGAGACTTGATCATTGTCATATTTAGTTCTCTTCTCCTTTTGATAGACGATTATACACTATGACAAAATTGAGCTTTGGTGAAATTTAGCTTGTGGTATTTATGATATATGTCATGTATGTCAAAATTCCATATTTTTGTGGCACTTTTATAAGAAGTGCCACGAATATTACGGCTTTTTTTATTGCCTCATGAAGTGCCACATAATTATGGCAATTTTGAGAAAAAGTCACATTTTCGTGGCACTTTTTAACAAGTGCCACAAAAAATCGTGGCATTTGTTCAATTGCCACATAAAGTGCCAATTAATTTATGACAATATATCAAAATGTCATATTTTAGTGGCATTTTTAAACGAGTACCTTAAAATTTGTAGCATTTACAGTAAAAGTGCCACATAATCTTACATTAGATATTTAACCAGTTAATTTAATAAATGTAAATTAAACCTAATAAATGAAATTTATATTAAAAGTAATTTTTAAGAAAAATATTTGAGTGTTTCAATTTTAAAAGTTAATAAGATATATGTTTATTAATGATAATAAATAATTATAATTAACAGACTATGAAATTAATTAATTTTTTCATTTTAAAATTATTAAACAAAATCTTTTAGAAAAATACATTAAAAAAACTCACATTGCATGAAATTTCATATATTCTATATATTACGTTTCTTATATAAAATTTATAACATTTTCAAGTTTGACAAAAGAAATGGTAAATAATTTGTTATTGAATTTCATGTTATCAAATTTAAAAAATCATTCTATTAACAATATATATAATCTAGAAAATATAGTAAATAAACTTATTAGTTTATAACTTACTCTATAATTCGTATGATGCTAATATTAAAATTTGTATCTAGCTTTCATTTAGTATTATTTCTACACAGTTTTTTTTTTTTTTTTTTTGTTTTAAAAGAGTTTTATTTCTAAATGGTTGTTGTTAATATACATTAATAAATATAAATATCAAACTTAAAAGTAATTAACTTATTATTTTTATGTTATATAAACAATTTTTTTTATAGTTTAAATAAAAGTCCTTGTGGTGCACTGGTTAGAGCGTCAGTGTTTGCAAGTGTTCGAACCTCACGAAACCGCAAATATTAAATTGTAGATAACGTGTTGTAAAACACAAGGAGGAGGGGGGGGGGATGAATTGGGTTTTAATCAATCTTGTAAACTTTTTCAAATCTTAGCAATGCTAGTGTAGGTTTGAGCAAGATGATTAAAAGCAATACGAAAGCTAATCACAAGACAAAGGATTTAGAGTGGTTCGATTCACTTAGAATCTACATCCACTACCTTGAGCCGCACCCAAGGATTTCAACAACTTCACTAAGAAGGATTTTACACTTGTGGACAACTCACCAAGAGTTTTACAACACAACCACAATACAAAACTCACTAAGAGTAAATTGCCCACACAAAGTAGGACTTTTACAAGATTAACCCTATCACTAAGAAAGGGAATAAGATGGTTAAAGAGAAAGGTTGTTCACTCTTCTAAGTGAAAGATATTTACCTTTGAAGTACAAGAATAATCCTCTCTTAGAACATAAGATGCGCACTCTTTGTCTTGCTTGAGAAATAACACTCTTGAATGATTTAGATCATAGAAATGAAGAGACTTGATAAGAAATCAATGTATATTGTATGTGCAAGTAATGGAGTCATTCTCTAGCTTTGGAGTATTTATACATTTCAAAATATGCTGAAAAACGACTCTGCAACGGTCAAATAACGGCTAGTTCTCGCAGAGTTCGGTTGACCGAACTGAGACCTGGGATGACCGAACATAGGCTCGGTCGACCGTCCAATACCTCGATCGACCGAAGTACATCAAACCCACTCTCTATAACTGGTCGGCTGATCCGACCTTGAGCTCGGTTGACCGACCTTCCTGAGTTTTGAGAGATTTGATTTTTCACTAGTTTTGAAATCTTTTGAAGTCTAAAAAGGTTTTCCCAAAAGGTAACAAGTAAGAACATTTGGAAAACCATTTTAAAGGACTTAGATCTTGAAAACAAAGGCTTTTGGAAATAAGAATCCTTTTGAAACTTAGCCTTTTGAAAACGTGTTTATGAGCATGCAAGACTAGAGTGTTGTACGTTTATGTTCATGAGAGCATTGGTTAGAGCTTATAAGATAAAGACTATAGAGACTAAGCTTATTCTAACCAAACCTAAGTCTTCAATCTTCAATCTCAACGAGATGTGCCTTTAAGTATAACTTTGAATCTTGAACATGGCTTGATTGAAGTACTTAGAGCTTCCATTATAAGTTCCGATATTCTATCACAAAGATTAAGATCATTAGCCACAACATCAAATGTTTGTCCATTATCAAAAACTGAGTTCGTTCGCCCTTAGGGCTTACAATCTCCCCCTTTTTTATTATGACAAGCTTTGATGTAATAATATAGAATATGGACAATATTAAGAACAAGGAAGCATGGCAAAAAGACAAAGATCAATTAAGAACAAATACTAGTGCTTTAGAAGATAAAACCCGAGAGAACAAAAGTACTAGCATGATAACTTCTTTTTCCCATATGCATCTAGGGACTCTTAGAAGAGCCCTATTTCCCAACCAAAAGTCAAATATGCCATAGTGAATGAAAAAATTAATTAATTCATAGTCAATTAATTATAATTATTCATTATCATTAATTAACATATATCTTATTAACTTTGTAAATTGAAACACTCAAATAGTAATATCAATATTTTTCTTTAAATTAATTTTAATATAAATTTCATTTACATTTATGAAATTAACTGGTTAAATATCTAATGTAAATATTATGTGGCACTTTTACTCTGTATGCCACAGATTTTAAGGTACTAGTTTAAAAATACCACTAAATATGACATTTTGATATATTGTCATAAATTTTGTGGCACTTTACGTGGCAACTGAACAAATGCCATATTTTTTGTGGCACATGTGAAAGAGTGCCACGAAAATGTGACACTTCCTTGAAATTGCCATAATTATGTGACACTTCATGAGGCAATTGAAAAAATGCCATAAACTTTGTGGGAATTTTTTTTACATAAATGCCATAAATAAATGACATATATCATAAGTGGCGCAAGCTAAATGCCACCAAAGCCCTATTTTGCCATATCATATGTATCACCACATCTCAAGTTTGCTTTATCTCTCATTTTTCATCTCTTTCAGCCAACTTGTGTAAGTGTAGGGAAGTTGTACAGTCTTAATAAGGGTATCTTTTGTATCTACCTCCCTTATCATTTGAGATCTTGTACATTCTCTTTCTTATATCTTTTGATCTCATTTTGAGTTGGTTAGCTCTATGCCTTGTTGTTTTATGTCTTTCGCTAACCATTTTTTTTCTATTACAATTATTTATTGGACCTCACCAGAGGAGGAGTAGTAGAAGCCCGGCTGAGCGGGTGCCCCGTGAGGGGAGTAGTAGAAGCCCGTTGAGCGGGTGCCCCGTGAGGGGAGTAGTAGAAGTCCCGTTGAGCGGGTGTCGTAGAAGCCTGTTGAGCAGGTGCCCCTAGAAGCCCGTTGAGCGGATGCCACGTGAGGGGAGTAGTAGAAGTCCCGTTGAGCGGGTGTCGTAGAAGCCCGTTGAGCGGGTGCCCCATGAGGGGGAGTATAAGACCCACACAAGGGAACACAAAGAAATGACAATTAAATCATTCCCCTTGTGTGAGGTGGGTATCGAACCCACAACCTTGAGGTTGTGGGCAGGCCCTTGCCCCACTGGGCTAAGGAACCTTAGATTTTCGCTAACCATTTACTTGAAGAGGAACGTGTTTTAAAGTTTTAACCTTACACTTCCTCTTGTTTTGTTTTGGATTGTGATACATATGCTCATTACATTATACATATACATGGCATCACATTATACATACATAAGGGAATCTTTAAAAGAGGGGGAGAAAAATTGCATTGCAAATGTGCCAAGAAAAGTAGTTTTTACAAAAGGCGAAAGATAAAAAAATTTGCAAAATGGGATGGATAAGGGAATCTTTAAAAGATGGGGAGTAGAGTGATTTTTCAAACCATCTACTTGCCTTTATCATTTGCATCCTTATCTTATGCTTTGATTTTTATGTGCTTTATTGTCTTTATCCTTTTGGTATTTTAGTCTCATTTGAATCAATGTTTTGTCATCATAAAAAAGGAGGAGATTGTAAGGCCCAAGGGTTAATGTGATCAATCTAGTTTTGATGATAACAAAAATATTGAGAAGTTTTTGTGTCTGTGTGAGCTTGTGTTTTAATGATATGACATTACACTCGACACTTATATTAATGAAATGGAAAGAAAAGCTTCTACGAACTCCAAAGAAGCAATCTTACTACATTGAAGATGCTAAAGCAGGAAGGATTCATTCAATAAGAAGCTAAATTGCAAGACTTCATGACACGAGTTTGAAATAGAATATACATTGCCTTGGACATGGTAGCAATACAAAGAAGGGAGATCAAGTGTTAAGAGATACTCAACAAAGATCGTTATGGGAAGATGAAAAATAAGAGAATGATGAACGATATGGAAAAAATCCCATCCTCTTTTTTTTTTTGGTGAAGAATTCAAGAACTCAATAATTTGGTAATTTAGCTCTTGACTAAAAAATTACCTCTCAAGAATCAAGAACTCTTTCTCTTTCTTACGCTTTTGGCGGAATATGTATCAAGAATTCAGGCTTGAACGCTCTTCAATTCTTGATTAAGATATGTATGTTCACGGCTTCAAGAATCTTTTCTTTTTCTTCCTTTTTTGTAACATTTTTCTTGGTCGAATGGTATCAAGAATTGAGACTCTAACGCTTGTCGATTCTTGAATTGTATTGTATGTCACGGCTAAAAAGAAAATGTGTGAACTTTTGCCAATTCTTGAAATTAGACTATGATGTCTATGAGTCAAGAAGTTCCCTTTTTGGCTTATGTTCACTAAAACTCTCGGCCTTATAATCTTTTTTTTTACCTTTGATATTTTTTTTTTATCCAATCAAAGAAGAAAATCATCAAGAAAGCAATAAAGGTACACCAAGAAAGAGATCAACCTTGAGCTTTGATACCAACTGATGAAGAACCTTGATAACTTGTATCAAGATTCAACAACAAAGGTTGAATTTCGGATATTTCTCTTCTTGAAATTAGTTTACGAGGGAATATAATCAACGCAATACACAGTAGTTTGACTATCAATGGAGGCTGAAACACCACAATAAGATAAACTAGACTTATTGATACAGTAACTCAAGAATTAAAATCTAAATAGAAGTTCAATTCACAAGTATCTAAGGAATAACCTTAACAAATATCATATATCTAACTTAATAATAAAGGTGGCTGAATTCCCCTTTATATAAAGGTGGAATTCGGCTATCCTAGTCTTACAAATAAGAGTTCTATGTGAATTAGGACTCTTCAATCTCTAGAATACTAAAACTTGCTCTAAAAGAAACAATTACCTAAATAAATGGATCACATGTCCTTTATTATAGTAATAATTCGAAATTAATAAAGTTCTAAAAACTGGAAATTAAATATTAACTAAACTTGGAAAACAAGATATAAATTCGCCTAAAAATCTAGACAGCTTGTTGTATCAATTTGATAGACAATTTAGGACACCTAGACGACATAATCTGATATTGTGATCTTCATGAACGTTGTAGATATGCCTCTTAGCTTTCAAATGCAACTTGAATCATGTCTATTGAATTCCTCACTACAACAAAAACACCTTTTTGCGATGTTTTTGTACCAACGTTTTTATCAAACGTCGCTTAAAACAAAAAAGAGTAAGTTAAAGCAACACTTTCTGCAAAAATCGCAATGTTTGGATTTTATACGACGTTTCATAGCGTCGATTATAGTAATTGTTGTTCAAAACGACGTTTTGATGTTGGTTGCAACATTTACATTAAATTTTGTATAAATTGTTACTTTCTGTGACTCATATAACGACATTTATATACTATGTTGTTAGATCTTGTATCTTTTCAGACAAACGTAGCTAAATTTAAAATTTATACGACATTTCATAGCGTCGGTTAAAATAATTGTTGATAAAATCAACATTTTGATGATAGTTAGCGACGTGTAGATTAAATGTTGTTATAGATTGTTACCTTTTCCGACTCATACATCAACATTTATATACAACATCATTAAATCATGTGACATTTCAAATAAACGTCGCTATATTTGGATTTTATACGACGTTTCATAACGACAGTTATAGTATTTTTTGTTCTTACCGACAATTTGATGTTTGTTAGTGACATTTACATTACATATTGTTATAAATTGTTACTTTTTGCGACTTATATAGCGACATTTATACATTTTATCGTTAGATTTTGTGACATTTTCAAACAAACACAAATACATAGATTATGTTTCTGAAATATTTTTTTTAAAGAAAAATTAAAGACATTTAATTATTAAAATTGTAATGAGAGTGTATTAATTTTAATTTGATTCATAACAAATCAAAACACAAAGAGAAATTAAAATAAGTAAAGGTACACATCCAAAATTCCATTATAATAAATATAATATGAGGAGAAACAAATAACAAATGGTGATTTAGCTCAGCGGTTAATTGCACGACATACATGCAGGAGGTCGCGTGTTCAATTCTAATCTCCT
This sequence comes from Vinca minor, assembly GCA_026122235.1. NCBI lineage: Eukaryota > Viridiplantae > Streptophyta > Magnoliopsida > Gentianales > Apocynaceae > Vinca > Vinca minor. Next base: position 1,254,666 of record JAOCZM010000253.1, read on the forward strand.
TGAGTATGGAAAAAAATTATTATATATTATTCAAAGGTGGCTAGACTCGACGGCTCGTCTTGTCTCTAGGCTCCAGCTCCGATTATTCAAAGGTGGCTAGACTTAACGGCTTGGCTTGTCTAGGTTCTGACTCGTCTTGGCTTAGCTCGGCCAGCCTGGTTTCAAAATTTACGAATGTCGGAATATGTATTTTGTTGCGACTATTTAAAAACGTCGTAATAACTATTTATTCACGATATTTACAAATGTCGGCAAAAGTACCTTTTGATACACTTTAAAATGACGCAACAAATGTCGTATTAGATAGGTAAGGTCGCTTGTAACAAATGTCGTAAAAAATCAAAACAACACAGGAAAATGCGACGTTTATGCGACATTTGTAATAAATGTTGGTATAGATCTATACCGACATTTTTTTGCCTTATTGCGACATATAACAAACGTTAGACCTTTTTTGTTGTAGTACCTAGATCGAAAGTTATGTCCATTATACCAAACTGTCGCAATGTTGTCCAAGTCCTCATAAAGTCAGGTTGACCTAGGCCTATCCTTGGACGACCTGACGAAGTCTGGTCGACCGACATGTGTTGTTCGGTCTACCGAGATGGGTTTTTGTGAGTTAGTCAATTTTGAATGTTCCAGGACTCCAATGGCTATGTTCCCTCGGACGACCCTGCTATAAATCGCTGAACCGGACCACCCTTTGCGATCAACCAAGATCAGTACGGAAGCCTTTATTCTGTACTTCGGTAGCACTCTGGAAGACCTACCAGCTATTGCGGTCGACCGAAGCTGTCCTGTAAAGGCAAAAATAGAGCCCGTGTAACTCGATTTGTTTGTGATTGTTTGCCTCTATAAATAGCCTTTAAGGCTGAATTTTGTTTTGTATGCAATCCAATATAGGGCCTTTCATATACACCTTTTATACAAGTAAATAAAACACTTTGTTGAGCTAAATACTTCCTATCATTCATTAAAATATTTTCATTTTGAGAAAGATCCCCACATGCATATTTTTTTATTCTCATGTTTGAATTAGAGATTTCATTTGTATTTATCCAATCCACTAATGAATTTGTTTCTAGTGAGCTAAATTGTAAAGTCTCATTTGTTGAGGACAATCTTTCTTTGTAAGGGGTGTGTGTGGTAATGCTTGTTTGTGTGGTTTAGGGCCTCCTGTGTGGAGTGAATATTTCTTGTAATTGTAGGAATTAGAGTGAGTGGTGAACCCCGAAAGGAAATTATGGTTGATAATTTCGTAAAACCTCCTCACTTAATAGACTAGATTAGAGAAAGATTTCCCAAGGGTGTAGAAGGGTTGCTTAGTGCGTAAATGACTATTTGTTGGCCAACCCTTGAATGGTTGCTTTGTGCGGAAAAGACCATGTGTATGTTTTGTCCTTCCGTATAATCTCTCAAGACAAGCTAGTAGAAAGTTGCCAAAATCCTTTGGTGTGTCCTATGGTAGTAGATATTGATATTTGTGATCAAACCACTCTAAATTAATGTGTTTGGTTTTATAACTCTACCTCTTTACTTTCAAGTTCTTACATTATTAATAGTACTCTTATGTCATATAAGAACTTGTTTGTAGCTTTAATTGATTATCTTGAGTTAGAATGCTTTCTTATTATATATTTCCTTGGCTTGGCTATAAGAATTGCACTTGGTGATCTAACAAGCGTTATATATATCTTGCTTAGTGTCAGTCTTGTGAATTGTCTTGTTTTCTCTTGCAAACTTTGCATATATGACTCTTGACTTAGTCTATCCTTGATCATATTCATTACTTGAGTTCCTATGTGTTGCATCTAAATACACTAGTCACCAAAATTGTTAATCCTTTAAATCACATTTATGTGCTTAATTAACATACGTGTTGTTAAGGTGATCACTTATGAAAACAATTTATGGTAGAAAAGCGAAATAGTTTGAGAACCTTATTCACCCCCTAAGGTTCTTCCCTCCGGTATTACAATTGGTATTAGAAGCTAGTCTCCTTTTTGTTAGGTTTTATATCCTAGGAAGATCCATAGCTTCATACTTTTCTACCTATTCAATAGAAGACTCTTCCCCACGCGACCACCGTTATTTGATGGCTCCAACTTTTCATGTTGGCAATACATGTTTAAACTCTTTTTGTCTAGTAATGATTTCACATTGTTGAGCATTATAGAAAAAGGACCATATGTTCCTTCATTTATTATACAAGGTGTCAAAGTGCCAAACACAAGAAGAGATTCAATGAAGTGGACTTCACCAAGATGACATACAACTACAAGACCATGAATGTTCTTTTTTGTGCACTAAATGAAGAAGACCTCAACAAAGTCCATGAATGTGAAAATGCTCATTCAGTGTGGAATATGCTTGAAGCATCTTATCAAGGCAAAGTTGAAGTGCAATTGCCAAAGGTGGGAAGCCAAGAGTTAGAGACTCAATCATGTGAAGGAATTGAAGAACTCTCAATCACATATCAAGAAAACCTTTATTTATTCAAAGATTGTGATATAGGAGAAATCAAGAGCAAGAACAAAGGCCGTGAGACAAGCTTTATCTACATTCATTAGAGAAGTTCAAGCTAAAGAAAAAGCCAAGCTACTCTTAGAAGATTCTATTCAAGTCCATCTCATTGCTTTGGAAAGTGTTACTCACGGCCCAAATCAACCAAGTGGCTGATGTGCAATTTAAGAAAGTGTGTCAATTAAAGTCTACCTTAGACTTTAATTGTAATTTCAGCTTTATATTTTGTTATTTTACATATTTTATTTAGTTTAGCCCGAGTGGTGCTATAATAAAGGACATGTATTCCATTTATTTAGCTAGTTTTTTCTTTCATAGCGAGTTTACTATTCTTGAGATTGTTGAATCCTAGTTCAAATAGGACTCTTGTTTTGTAAGGATTAATAGCCGAATTCCTCCTCTATATAAAGGAGAATTCGGCCAACATTATTCTTCAAGTTAGATATATGATATTTGGTAAGGTTATTCCTTAGATAATTGTGAATTGAACTTCTTATTAGATTTTTCATTCATTCTCGAGCTACTAATCAACAAGTCTAGTTTCGCTGTTGTGGTGTTTCAGCCTTAATCGAAAATCAAACTACTTAGTGTTGCGTTGATTTTATTCCCACGTAAATTATTTCAAGAAGATAAATATCCGAAATTCAACCTTTGTGTTGAATCTTGATACAAGTTATCAAGGTTCTTCATCAGTTGGTATCAGAGCTCAAGGTTGATATCTTTCTTGGTGTATCTCTATTGCTTTCTTGATATAAATTCTTGTTTGCTTGGAAAAAAAAAGTTCAAAGGTAATAAAAAAGAGGCCGAGAGTTTTCTTGAACCTAGACAAAAAGCAAACTTCTTGAATCAGAGACATCATAGTCTAGTTTCAAGAATTGGCAAAAGTTTGCAATTTTTTGTTACAAATTTGAGCCATGATATATATTATCAAATCAGGAATTGAAGTTCTTTGAGTCTCAATTCTTTGATACATTCGGCCAAGAAAAAGAAAGAAAAAGAATAAGAATCAAGAAGTATAAAAGATTGAGATCTTCCTTTTCCTAAACATAAAAGGATACCTAAAAAGTATCTTCATTTTCTTGTTAGGTCTAGAATTTTCAAGATTACTCTTATTTTCTTTCTTTACTGTTTGTTTAAGTCTAGGATTTCTATTCCTCTCTTTTTCAGCTTTGTCTCAACGCAACAATTAGGAACCTTTAATTCTTGGCTTTCATCTTTAAAGTCATCTAGAGTTGAAGTTCTTTAACAAGTATTGTTGGAATATTGAGTGAATTTTTTTCTATCTAACAAATTTGAGTTTTTTAAGTAATCATGTCTCAACGGGGAGTCTCTACATCATAGCAAGATGAAAGCTTTGTGGATGATAAGCTTTTCAAAAAAGCTGCGCCACAACTATTCCAAAGAATGAGGCAACGTTTGGATGAATTGGACGAAAGAATGACTCTTGTTGAAACAATGGTGAGAAAGATTTCCTAATGAAAGAAAGTCTAAGTTACACCTAAGAGGAGATGGACCCTTTCAATTAGTTTCCAGAATCAATGACAATACTTACAAACTAGATTTGAAAGGTGAGTATGGTTTAAGTTCTACTTTCAATATTTCTGACTTGTCCCCATTTGATTTTGATCCAGATTATGATGATGATGATGATTCAAGGATGAATCCTTTTGAAGGGAGAGGGAATGATGAGGGACCATCTAAGGGGCTGCCCTACTCAAATGATCCCTTAATCAACATTCAGGTCCCATGACAAGAGGAAGGCTGAGGAAGACTAATCAAGATATATCTACATTCATCCGTGAAGTCGAAGCTAAAGAGGAAGCCAAGCTAATCTTACAAGATGGTATTCAAGTCAACCTCATTACTTTTCAAAGTGTCACACACGGCCCCATTCAACAAAGTGGCTAAAGGGCATTTTAGGAACTAGAATACCATTTATTCTAGTAGTATTAGTGGTGCTAGAATAAAGGACATGTTGTCCATTTATTTAGATAGTGTTTCTTTTACAACAAGTTTGTTATGCTAGGGATTGAAGAGCCTTAATTCAAGTTGGACTCTTCCTTTGTAAGGCTTTTGAGCCGAATTGTTCCTCTATATAAAGGACAATTCGGCCACCTTATTACTTACGTTAGAGATATGATATTTGGTAAAGTTATTCCTTAGATACTTGTGAATTGAACTTCTATTTAGATTTTCATTCATTCTTGAGTTACTGTATCAATAAGTCTAGTTTCGCTTATTGTGGTGTTTCAGCCCCATTGACAATTAAACTTCTTAGTGTTGCGTTGATTGTATTCTCCTGTAAACTATTTCAAGAAGAGAAAGATCTGAATTCAACCTTTCGTTGTTGAATCTTGCTATAGGTTATCAAGGTTCTTCATCACTTTGACCCCAAAAGCAGCTAGTGAGGTTCATCAAACAATGGCTGACAATCGAGAGAAAAGAATGAGAGATGAGTTGCAAAAAAAAAGTGATCTCCCCTTGCAGCAAAAAAAAAGGTAAAAAATGTTGAAAAAGCCGTGACTAATGTGAGAAAAAAGGAAAGTTCTCAAAAGGTGAGGAACGAGTGTTTATTTATATCCCCGGGAAAAGTAGATACGGTTATTCGGGCAAAACAAGCAATTGTTTTGCTTTTTTCAAAGGAGCCGAAACTCCTTGCCTTACTAACAATTTTGATCTAACTTCTTATTCTCTTCATAGTCTTGTTTATGATCTATTGCAAGAATTGAAATGTGTTTTCCTTAAGGAAATTTCGAAAGGTCTCTCTCCAATTAGGGGAATTGAACATCAAATTGACTTCGTTCCAGGATCGGTTCTTCCAAATAGACCGGCTTATAGAGAAAATCCGGATGAAACACAAGAAATTCAAAGGCAAGTTGATGCATTACTTGAGAAGGAACAGGTAAGAGAATCTCTAGGTCCTTGTGCTAGTCCTGTTATTTTAGTACCTAAAAAGGAAGGAACTTGAAGATTATGTACGGATTGTTGAGTTATGAATAAGATAACTATTAAATATAGACATCCTAGACCACGTTTAGATGATATTCTTGTAGAATTGCACGGTGCCATGATATTTTCTAAAATTGATCTAAATCAAGGATACCATTAAATTAGAATGAAAGAAGGTGATGAATAGAAAATTACATTTACGACTAAATATGGTTTATATGAAAGGGGGATTGTCATGACTTTTGGTCTTACTAATGCACCAAGTACTTTCATGATGCTAATGAGTTACATCTTCATGCATTGTTTTGGTAAATTTGTGGTAGTTTACTTTGATGATATACTAGTTTATAGTAAAAACTTGGAAGAGCATGTTGATCATCTTAGAACTGTTTTTACTATCTTAAAGGAACAAACTTTGTATGCTAAGTTCGAAAAGTGTGTCTTTTGCACTACTTCTATAAATTTTCTTGGATATATTGTAGTTCTCAAGGAATTAGTGTTGATCCGGCCAAGATCAAAGCAATCATGGAATGGTTGACACCAACAAGTGCAAGTCAAGTAAGATCTTTTCATGGGCTATCTAGTTTCTATAGACGTTTTGTACGTGTTTTTAGTACTATTGCTGCCCCCATTGAATGAAGTTGTGAAAAATGATACTCATCCCTAAGCCCAAAGCTTTGCTTACATCTTCTCCTGTACTTTCTTTGCCTAATTTTGATTTAACTTTTGAAGTTGAATGTGATGCTTCAGGAATAGGTATTGGAGCTGTATTGCAACAACAAAACAAATCCTTGGCTTATGTTAGTGAGAAATTAAGTGGACCTACACTTAACTATCCAACCTATGACAATGAGTTGTATGCAATTGTTAGAGCTTTGAAAACATGGCAACATTACTTAATGTCGAAGGAGTTTGTTATACACACGGACCATGAATCCATTAAGTACCTAAAAGGGCAAGGTAAGTTCAACAAAAGGCATGCTAAATGGGTTTTCTTTATTGATACTTTTCATTACATTATCAAATACAAAAAGGGAAAGGATAACATTGTAGCCGATGCTCTATCTAGAAGATTCACTTTACTTTCGGTTATGCATGCTGAATTGCTTGGTTTTGAACATCTTAAAGCTTTATATGAACATGATAAGGATTTTGCAGCCATATATTTAGCATGTGAGCTCTCGGCTCAAAAGTCCTTTTACCGATTTAATGGCTTTTTGTTCAAAGATAATAAATTGTGTATTCCATCTTGTTCAATACGTGAATTACTTGTTAGGGAAGCACATTCTGGAGGTTTAATGGGACATTTTGGAGTTGTTAAAACTCTAGATATATTGCAAGAACACTTATTTTGGCCCAAGATGAAAATAGACGTTCGAAAGATATGTGAACTTTGTTTCAAGTGTAAACAAACTAAAAGTACAAGCAAAGTTCACAAATTATACATGTCTTTACCTATTCCATCCTCACCTTGGATTGATGTATCGATGGATTTCATACTTGTTTTACCAAGATCACAAAGAGGTATGGATATCATTATTGTTGTTGTGGATAGATTTGATAAAATGGCACATTTTATCCCATGCAGGAAAACAAGTGATGCAAGTCATGTGGCAGACTTATTCATGAAAGAAATCATTCGGCTACATGGAGTCCCAAGGAAAATTGTGAGTGATAGAGATGTAAAGTTCTTAAGTTATTTCTGGAAGACATTATGGAGTAAGTTGGGAACTAAATTGTTATTTTCTACATCAAGTCACCCACAAACCGATGGTCAAACTGAGGTAACAAATAGAACTTTAGGGGTTCTTCTTCGAGCACTTATACAAAAGAATTTAAAAAGGTGGGAAGAATGTTTACCTATTGCTGAATTGGCATATAATAGGACGTTACATTCTACTACTAATAATTCTCCTGTTGAAGTTGTTTATGGCTTTAACCCCTTAACCCCTTTAGATCGCACACCTTTGTACACGTTGAAGAGTATTTTAGTGTAGAAGGTGTTCAAGGGAAGATTTTATACAAAAACTACATCAACAAGTTCAAGCTCAAATTGCAAAGAAGAATGCTTCTTATGCAAAGAATGCCAATAAAGGCCGAAAACACATATCCTTTGAAGTAGTTACATCTAAGGAAAGAGAGATTTCCTAATGAAAGAAAGACTAAGTTTCACCCAAGAGGAGATGAACCCTTTCAAATAGTTGCCAAAATCAATGACAATGCGTACAAGCTAGATTTGAAAGGTGAGTATGGTGTAAGTGCTACTTTCAATGTTTTTTACTTATCTATTTTTTATTTTGATACAGATCATGTTGATGATGGTGATGATTCGGGGACACATCCAAGGGGCTTCCCTACACACATGACTATTTAAACAACATTCAAAGTCCAATGACAAGAGCAAGAACAAAGGCAGTGAGACAAGCTTTATCTACATTCATTAGAGAAGTTCAAGCTAAAGAAGAAGCCAAACTACTCTTAGAATATTTCAATTCCATCTCATTACTTTGGAAAGTGTTACTCACGGCCCAAATCAATCAAGTGGCTAAAGTGCAATTTTAGCAAGTGTGTAAATTAAAGTCTACCTTAGACTTTAATTGTAATTTCAGCTTTATATTTTGTTATTTTACTTCCTTTATTTAGTTTATCCGAGTGGTGCTATAATGAAGGACATGTAGTCCATTTATTTTGCTAGTTGTTTCTTTCATTGCAAGTTTAGTATTCTTGAGATTGTTGAATCCTAGTTCAAATAGGACTCTTGTTTTGTAAGGCTTAATAGTTTAATTCATCCTCCATATAAAGGAGAATTCGGCCAACATTATTCTTCAAGTTAGATATATGATATATGGTAAGGTTATTCCTTAGATACTTGTGAATTGAAATTCTTATTAGATTTTTCATTCATTCTTGAGCTACTAATCAACAAGTCTAGTTTCTCTTGTTGTGGTGTTTCAGCCTCCGTCGAAAATCAAACTAATTAGTGTTGCGTTGATTTTATTCCCACGTAAACTATTTCAAGAAGAGAATGATCCGAAATTCAACCTTTGTGTTGAATCTTGATACAAGTTATCAAGGTTCTTCATCAGGAGATGTGTCAAAAGAAGACAATGAAAAATGCTCCTTAGAAGTTGGTATAATGTCACCCAAATTGAAGAACCAAGATGGTTGATAACAAAGAGCAAAGCTTCAAGTGATGACAAATGCCAAAATGTCAATCCATACTCCTCATCACTTGGTAAGAATCATATTACTCTACTTGACACCCGGACAATGGCCTCGGACGATACACCATCCGGCCTTTGGTCTTCAATCTGTCAAGACCTCATAGCATCTCTGCCGACGAATGCTGCAGACGATGCATCGTCCGCGAGACAACCTGAAGCCCCAATAGTTGTGCGGATGAACCATCAGACGAAACCTAGGATGAATGCTTCGTCCGCGCGTTTCAGAAAAAAGCACATTTAAGTGCAATTTTACAAAGGAAAAAACAATTTTCTGAAATCATACTCCCCTTTTCCCAGAAATCCATAATTTTACCACTTTTGTAATACCCGTAGCTTTTTTTCTTACGTGTAATTAATTTTTTTCGTGTTTAGGTGCATATGCGTAATTTATTTCGTGCGGTTGTGTATTTGCGAGTCTATTTATTTTTTTAACATATTGCTTGTTGTATTTGTGTACGTTTGTTGAGGGGCGTTTCGCACGAGTAACGTAGTTGGGGGATTTAATTGTGATTCACTTAGAGGAGTAGTTAATTAGATGTGGAATTAGAATTGGAATAAATTAGGAATCCTATTAGGATTGTGAGAATACCATAATTAAATAGAATAGAATAAAGAAATAAATTAAAATAGAGAAATAAAATAAAAATAAGAAAGAAGAGATTCACATGATTGAGGGGTCAATGAATAAATGATTAAAAATAAAAAAATAAAAAATAGAAAAAGGAAAACAAGAAAAGGGGATCGTGGGTTTCTTTGGGGAATCGTGCAAAAATAAAAAGAAACAGAAAGCGGCATAAGCCGCGAGAGAGAAAGAAAAATATTGAGAGAACATAATTTGTGACTGTTTCGAGGGAACAATTGAGTGGCTAACGATGTCCGATTTCGACGCACATATATCAAAACGACGCCGTTCGAGATACTTACGAGTTAGCGTAGACGAATCGTGATTCGGAGTGCGGCGTAGAAAGTTATTGTACTGGGAGCGGGGATGGTTCGGAGATTTCGGATTATGCATTTTTGTACGTGTGTTTAATTTCTTTTGAGAATGTAAGGACCCAATCTTCTGTTATTTTCTGACTGGATTGATAAAATAGCGCGGGATTACATTTCTAACAAGATCGATTCACGAGAAAGTACGAATACCTTGTGTTAGAAAATGTACCTTTATCGATCTAATTGATGTTGTTCGGATTTCGCTACTTAGAACCACCAACGGTAGCCTTCAGACTCCTGTCTCTACTAGTATCCACACACCAACCTCTGGACTTGTTCTTCACGTCTCGTATTCTAGTCTAAAGAGCGCCGAAGATTAGAAACAATTTTCTTCGGAATTCACAAAGTATAGGTTACTAAGAAAGACCGGAAATCAAAAGAGATAAGAAAATCGTATTTTCTTCTCTTATTTGTTCTTGAAAGTGTGTAAAAATTAAGAAGAAAAATCCCAGATTTTTGCTTCTTTATTTCGCCTGGAATGATGAAGAGAGCAAAAGATGATAAGAAAAATTAAGAGAGTAAAAACAATGAAGAACAATTCTTCATCAAATGTGGTGTTAGTGGAATCCCCCACTCTCCCCTCATTTCTCTCCCACTACAAGTACTCACACACTCCCTCACACATGTTGATGGTCGTCTTTGACTTTGTCCAGCTGGTCCGGTCGACCGGAGAAATGGTTCTCGGCCGACCGTAGTGACAAACTGGTTTGGTCTATCCGAGACAGCTCTCGGTTGACCGAGTCCGGTTTTTCCCAATCAAATCGAACGCCCAATCCAATTAAGACTGCTCAATCTAATTGAGCACCAATATAAAATTTAAACTCCAACAAGCCCAATCCAATTGATTATAGTGTGCAACCCTTTAGGTATTTCCTATGTTGGTCGTGACAACAATTGTCAACAGTAATGAGAGGTATGTAGCAACGCATCATTAGTCCCAATTCACAAATAGTCCCGGTGATTCAAGTAACCACAAATATGATCTTTTGCACTTATCCCTTTGTCCTCGATATCTAGATTGAACACAAGTCACGGAGTATGTCAAACTTGTATAGTCCAATCAGTTAGTTTCTTGATTACCGAGTAGACTAATCAAATGACATTAATATCTCATATTAATTCATTTGTTCATGACCATGAATTAGTCTCACTCTATCAAGGGGCCAAAGATATCACTCATGTTATATAGAAGGGACAAATCCTCTATCTATCACACCTCATCCTGACATGATTAATAAATACACCCAACAAATTCCTTTATAGCCCATCTAGTTACATAAGGCATTTGACACCATCAAAGAATACCATTAGCCAAGCAGGAAATCTTGTGTGATATCAAGCCGAAGGATTTAGGTACAAACAGAATCATCATAAGAACACTGTTGACATTCATATAACAATCCATGAAGTGTTCTTATAGTCGGGTCTGTTCCAGTATCACATACTCATGTGCTTGATTTAATATCACATATTTAATCACAACACATACTAGTCTCCACACATTATTGTTGTCCTAAAAAATTCCACAATAATGATTTACTAGGGACATTTTAGAATAGTTCAATGTAACAATTATATAACTATCTAAGGACGTTATTATGTTTTATTACTTTTGCACATCCGTAATTAAAACAATAAAAATGGAATTCATGCCTTTAATATTTCATCACATGAAAATAATATAATAGTCTCCCACTTGCACTAAAGACAACAACCTTGCCTATTAGTGTATACTATACATAAGAACTATCTCTTAGACCAGTTCTCTTGTTATCTAATACCCATGCTACAAGTATGAAGATATTGCTGCTGTGTCAGCGGCTTCGTCAGTGGGTCAGCCGTGTTACTCGGCTTTGGTTGTAGTTTAGGCAAGACACATATCCTGATTGCCATATAAAGTCGTCTCTATCGGTTTGGAAACTAGCATCAGTGTAACCACTTACAATGAGCTCGTCTTCTCCACCATAGATTAAGAACGTGTCCTTAGTCCTTCGCGAGTACTTAATGATGTTCTTGACGGCTATCCAGCGATGTTCACCGTAAGTTGACTGGTATCAGCTCATTATACTCAAAGCATATGAGACATCTAGGCGAGTACACTACTTGGCATACATGATAGATCCAATTACCGAAGCATTTGGAATCTCACTCATGCATTCTTTCTCATCCAGTGTCTTAGCACATTGTTATCTTGAAAGAACCATACCAAGTGATATAGGACAAATGCCCTTTTTGGACTCTTGCATGCTAAACTGATTTTGCACTTTGTCTATATATGTACTATGACTTAGGCTAAGATGACTACGTGATCTATCTCTATAGATCTTGACTCCTAAGATAAAGCTTGCTTCACCTAAGTCCTTCATAGATAAACATTTCCCCAACCAGACCTATACATATTCCAAGGTTGGAATATCATTCCCTATAAGTAGTATGTAATCTACATATAAAACTAGGAATACAACCGAGTTACCACTAAACATTTTTGTAAAATCAAGGTTCATCAACATTCTTGATAAAATCGAACTCGCGTACGGCTTCGTCAAAACGTCGATTCCAGCTTCTAAAAGCTTGTTTGTTTTTAGGTTGTAGGTTCATCGTGATCAATAAACATAACATCTCCAAGTTCTGTTACAAAAAATCCAAATTTTTTGGATGATCTACGAACTCTGCTAGACCTACGCAAATCTTGTCTTTCCGAAACTGGCTCCACAACAGCTTGTGTAGTAGCAAGTTGCAATTCCACATGGTCACTTGTGCCTGGAACTTCACCAAGATCCGGAACTTCATTAAGTTCCACGTGGCTCCCACTTGTTTTCCCAAAAATAAACTGTTTCTCCAGAAAAACTCTCTTTTGAGCAACAAACACTTTGTTCTCTTTAGGAATGTAGATGTAGTACCCTTTAGTTTCCTTATGATACCCCACAAAAATGTACTTGACCGACTTTGGGCTGAGCTTGTCCAAAGTTGGACGTTTTACAAATGTCTCACAACCCCAAATCTTTAAGAAAGACATACTAGGATGCCTCTCAGTCCATATCTGATATGGTGTAGTTTAAACAGATTTAGATGGAACTTTGTATGTTAAAGCTGCTGCTTCTAAACCAAATCCCCAAAAGGAGTTTGGAAGACTCGCGTGACTCACCATTGATCGAACCATATCTAATATAGTTATATTTCTCCTTTCGGATACACCATTTCATTGAGGAGTAGCCAGAGGAGAAAGTTGTGAAACAATTCCACAACTTTTTAGATAGTCACAGAATTCTCGGCTTAAGTATTCCCCACCTCGATCGGATCGAAGCATCTTAATACTTTTGCCAAGCTGGTTTTCTACTTCATTGCTATACTCTTTGAACTTTTCAGAGGCCTCAAACTTGTGTTTCATAGGAAACAAGTATCCAATACGACTAAAATCGTCAGTAAAAGTAATGAAATATAGATATCCACCTCTTGCATGGATACTGAATGGACCACATACATCACTATGTATTAGTTACAATAAATCCTTTGCTCGTTCTCCAGTTCTAGTAAAAGGAAAAACATTCATCTTAACCATTAAACAAGATTCTCATGTATCATATGATTCAAAATTAAATGATTCAAATAATCCATCTTTATGGAGTTTGGAAATACGGTTTTCGTTTATATGGCTTAAGCGACAATGTCAGAGGTATGTAGGATTAGACTCTTTAGTCTTTATCCTCTTTGTATTTATGTTATAAACCGATGAATCTAGATCTAACCAGAATAAACCATTCACCAAAGCAGCACTACAATAAAAATATCATTTAACGATAACGACATTCGTTGGGTTTTAATAGGAATATCAAAACTCATCTTGTCCAAACAAGAGATCGAAATAATATTCTTAGTTAATGTAGGTACATAAAGACAACGGTCTAAATCTAGAACAATTCTTGAAGGCAAACTAAGACTATATGTTCTTACAGCTAATGCAGCAACTCTTCAATCCAAGGTTCCTCAAGAGTACCTTCCACATGATCATCTTCAAAATAGGATAAGGCTACGCTAACCAAGTAAGGTTCAAATACCCTTGGGATGAAGCATCGTTAGACTCGAAAATATTTTCCCATTTTCCCAAATCATATGAAAACAATGCACAACTTTACTTGAACATAATATGTTTTAAAACACTTTAAATACACTTTACAGAAACTTTAACATACTTAACTTGAAAACGGAACAGAACGAAAATCAAAACTTACCAAAATAGGGCACAGATGATACATCGTCCAGAACCTCCGGACAATCTGACCCTTCGTCCGGGATTTGGACAGTAGCCCAGTATCTCGTCTAGACGATGCAAAATACCATGCGATCGACTGGAGGGGTCGTTTGCGATTCAAAAACTTCAGTTTCAATGCATTTTAACAAAGGGCAAATATTTTCTGAAATACCAAACAACCCAAAATAAAAATTGATAACTCAATTAGGCAACGTCAAACACATACATATAGCTTTAATATACATACAAAACACTTCACAATATTACTACATCATACTTGTAATTCTTCTCACTTAGTCTCTGCTAAGCAGTCTTACACAATACTTCTTCTCACGGGGCCTCAGTGATGAGAACTCATATACAGATGCTTCAACGAATGATGAGGTTTGGGTAATGTATAAAAGGAGATCTAGGATACAAGCTCTAACACCTCATTTTGGAGACCCAAAGGCTCAAAATAATGAGAACTATCATCAACTTGGATCAACATTAATTTCAGCTTTGCGACAGTTTGGTGTAATGGTCGTAACTTTCGATCCAAGAATCCAATGGAGCTAATTCTAGATGCTATGGAAATATAAGAGGCAGGTCTACAATTTTCATGAGTACCTCAAGATCCGATTCTTCCGTTATGAAGTCCTAAATTATCGTGCAAGTTACTACATCATACAGTCCAGATTTTGGGCGAGAATTAATCTTGTTTTCCAAGTTTATTTATTATTTAATTTCCTGCTTTTAGTATTTTATTAATTTCGAAATATTACTTAAATAAAGCATATGTGGTCCATTAGTCATTTAGTTTAAGTAAAATACTTATTTAGTTAGTTTATAGCAAATAATAGTTTAAAGTAGTTTACTATACTTGTGATTGTTTTAGTTTCCAAGTCCAATTAGGACTCTATTTTGTAATCCTTGACTGAAATTCCTTCTCTATTTAAAGAGAGAGATTTCTCCATATTATAGGGAGACTTGATATAATATAATTGTGAGGTTTATTCCTTTGTTACTTTGTGGATTGAATTTCTTTTTAGATCTTCCTTTCACTGTTACTAATCAACAAGCTAGTTCCCTTATTATGGTGTTTCATCATCCATCTAGTGTTCTTCTGCCGAGGTAGTCAAGTGTTTATTGCTGCTTGGAGGTCTAGTGTGTCGAATAGTTTGAAAGTCCTTTGCTATAGTAGTCAAGTGCTTATCGCTGCTTGGAGGTTGTAGTAAGGCATACACGTGAACTATCTTCACGAAGAGAAAGATCCTACCTTTTACTTTGTGTTGAATCTTGATATAATCCAATTTTTCAAGGTTCTTCATCATATTGGTATCAGAGCTCAAGGTTGATCTCTTTCTTGGTGTATCTTTACTTGCTTTCTTGATAATCAAAAAAATTACCCTATTTATTTTTTTCAGCCAAGATACAAGAAAAATAAAGAAAATAGCCAATTACCAAAGTACTTGGTCTTTTGATTTCGATAAAAAAAATTAAGAACTTTCCTAATTTTTTACACATTTCCTGAACCTTCACCTTTCCTAAACTTTCACCTTACGTTAATTTTTTTTTCTTTGAGAAATGATGAGGACTTATGTCAAGTACAAGAAATTATGGAAAGATATGAAGAGGAATTAAAGGGGATAAATAAAAGCTTGACCTCTCTTAACCGTTCTTTAGGCATTCAAAGACCCCAAAAACCCGTCCTAGCCCAAAAACTTAGAGAAGAGAAAATTTATTATGAGGAAATTCTTCAACAATTGCGAGACAATAAAGAGGCAAAATTGCTTGATGGGGAAAAACATCTTCTTGTTGCAATGATTTTTGAAGAGTCCAAAGCATCAACTTTTTCATTCACAACTCTTGATCTAACAACTCCTAATCTTCCTAGAATTGTTTCTAATTTTAAACAGGAATAGAAGACTGTATTTTCCACTGAGTTGCCCAAAGAATCGCCGCAAAATCGAAGCAATAGTCCTTTCATTAACTTACAAGATTCGAGGACGAATCTTTTTGAAGAAAGGGAGAATAATGAGAACTCATATACGGTTGCTTCAACGAATGATGAGGTTTGGGTAATGTATAAAAGGAGATCTAGGAGTCAAACTCTAACATCACATCACTCATTTTGGAGAGCCAAAGACTCAAAATAATGAGAACTATCATCAACTTGGATCAACATTAATTTCAGTTTTGCACAGTTTGGTGTAATGGTCATACCTTTCGATCCAAGAATCCAATGGAGCTCATTCTAGATTCTATGGAAAGATAAGAGGCGGATCTACAACTTTCATGAGACCGCAAGATCAGATTCTGCCGTTATGAAGTCCTAAATCAACGTGCAAGTTACAACATCATGCTGTCCAGATTTTGGGCGATAATTAATCTTGTTTTTCCAAGTTTATTTATTATTTAATTTCCAGCTTTTAGTATTTTATTATTTTCTAAATATTACTTAAATAAAGGACATGTGGTCCATTAGTCATTTAGTTTAAGTAAAATACTTATTTAGTTAGTTTATAGCAAGTAATAGTTTAAAGTAGTTTACTATACTTGTGATTGTTTTATTTTCCAAGTCCAATTAGGACTCTATTTTGTAATCCTTGACTGAAATTCCTTCTCTATTTAAAGAGAGAGATTTCTCCATATTATAGGGAGACTTGATATAATATAATTGTGAGGTTTATTCCTTTGTTACTTTGTGGATTGAATTTCTTTTTAGATCTTCCTTTCATTGTTACTAATCAACAAGCTAGTTCCCTTATTGTGGTGTTTCATCATCCATCTAGTGTTCTTCTGCCTAGGTAGTTGTTGCTTTCTTGTAAGCCCACAATATTCTACTCAAATTGGAAACAAGAAACTCAAGGCAAGAGCACCTATCGTTAATGTAGATTAGAGTGAGCAACCAAGGTATCGTATTCGCGAATAAGGGTAAGTACTAGTAGTGACTTTTATTTTATTGTTTAGTTGACTCAAAATTTAAGAAGGTTTGTTACTTAACTAAATTAATCTACTAATAAGCTAAAACTAAGATTTAGAGTGTTTAGAGAGAAAATTCAATTAGGAGAGTGAATATTTGAACGGGTATCCCCCTAGATGTACTTGTGAGTTTAATGAGGGGTATTGTGAATTAGAAGCCTTAGGTGAACCTATACTGGAATTTCCAAATAAACTTCACTCATCTCTCAATTTTTGAAGTTCCTACTCTAGGATTAATCAAGTTAGTATCTCTACTTACTCAATTTTACCCCAAGAGTGCATTAAACCCAAAACCCTTAATTTTTCAAACTCAAATTAGGAGGAATTGCTTATGCCCATCTCTAGATCAAAATTAATTCCCATTAAATGTGAGTGTTCTAGTCAAGTAAATAAATTTCTCAATTAATTAAATGACCAACAAGATAGAAAAAGATAAGCCGGCACATATCAATTCCCTAATAAAAGATAATTCACAAATAAATTCACTAATTCACTTCAATTCACAAAACCCCCCATTTGTCAACACATAAATAACATGCTAGGGTTCAACCCATTCAAGTAGTATACAAATTTAGCAATCCATATTCATGAAGAAAAATAATTAATTAAAAGAGAGAGAGGAAGAAATTCTCATTGCTAAGTAATCTTCTTCTTCGAAATCCTCTTTCTTCCTTCAAGAAAAATCAAGTTTTGGGCCACACCTCAATTTCTTGCCAAGAATCTTCAATGAAGCTTCAAGCTTTTCTTTTAAATCTACCTCTAAATCTATCTCTACAATTTAGGGCTTGTTTTCTCTCCCAAAACTCTCTTGAAACCCTAGGATAATAATGTGTATCTTCAATAGTCATGAGATGGGCACAAGACAAAATGGAAGGTGTAGATTTTTTAGCACTTTCTTCTATTTGCAGAAAAGACCCCTGAAGTTTTAGCTCTTTTACAGTCCAGTCCATGTACTTTCGGTCTTCTACTTTTTAGTCCACAAAGTTGGTGACTTTCATCTTATTTCATCCAAGTATCTTCCAAACTTTAATATCTTCCACCTAAACCAAAAGTAAGAGAAAATGGAGTATAAGTAGCATCTTACCCATGCAAATATGAAATTATGAAACATATTATACAAGTTAAAATATTTCTTTAAGAGCAAATATCAGTAGTCAAGTGCTTATCTATGCTTGGAGGTCTAGTGTGTCGAATACTTCGAAAGTCCTTTGCTATAGTAGTCAAGTGTTTATCGCTACTTGGAGGTTGTAGTAAGGCATACACGTGAACTATCTTCAAGAAGAGAAAGATCATACCTTTTACTTTGTGTTGAATCTTGATATAATCCAATTTGTCAAGGTTCTTCATCACTCAGCCTCATGATCATACATAACTTGGTCTGTGTCTAGAGGCCTCAGCCCTAACATGGCCTTGGCCGGTAGCTCCTACCCCACGAGGTCTTGACCTCATGAGATTGCTTAATATATTCCATCTCACAGGGTCTTGGCCAGTGGCTCTATTTAAACTACTTATCCCGCAAGGCCTTGGCCTTATGATCACTGGTATAAGGCACTACATGAACTCTAAGATAGACTTGAATACTTTCAGATTCTTTAAACAAATTGTTTGTAATACCCGAAACTTTTGCTTATGTGTTAATTGGCGTGTAAGTAATTTTTGCATGACTAATTTTGGAGGCATGAATTTATTTTGTGTGATATGTGATTTCGTGTCTATTTAATTGTTACAACATTTTACGTGTTATATTTGAGTACGTTTTGTTGAGGGCTTGGTACGTGTAACAAGGTTGAGGGACATAAGTGTGAGAGATTGGATGTTGGGGGATTTAGTTGAGATTTATTTAGAGGAGTTGTTAAATTAGACGTGTGATAGGGAGAGTTAATTAAGGAGTTATAGTGGAATTACCAAATAATAAAAAGATAAAAGGAAAAGGAAATAAAAGAAAAAGAAAAAGAAAAAGGGAGAGGAGAGAGATGTGAGAAATAAAAGAAAGAAGAGAGGCGGCTAGTAGAGGAGAGAGAAAAGAAAAAGAAAGAATAAAATATGGGCAGAATTTTGAGAGACCAATTGAGTGGGTAACCGACGTCCGTTTTGAACGATGCACATATCAAAACGACCGTATTCGAAAGACATATGCGTGAGCGCAAACGAAATGCAATTCGGATTTCAAAACGAAAGGTTATAGCACCTGGAGCGGGGCTGTTTTCTGGTATTTCGGGATTTGTGCATCTTTTTGGGTATTTTTCTTTCGTAAGAGGGAAGGATCACTCACCTCTGTATTTTAAGTTATAAAACTCATGAAATCAGTATTTTATGTATGGATTTGAGTATGAACTGTGTAATCATGTTTTTGTGCATAAAATGTATGAAGGGTCAGATTATGTGCATTCAATGTGGTTGATCGTCATTTATGTGTTGTGTTTTAAACTCGTATATGTAATTGATTTTATTGCTGCCCTTAATTTCTTTGTTCATTAATTGCTGGTCTTGAATTGTACTTTTCGTTATTTGGTAGTCACCTAATTGGAGTCGTCGGTGTCGTTTATTTGGTTTTGGTCGACCAAGTCGTTGCCCCGGTTTTGAGCTATTGTCTAGGAACTTCTATATAAAAGGATTCATTCGAATTATAATGTGTGTGTGTGTGTGTGTGTGTTTGAACCCCCGGGAGTTCATGTGAATGTGTGGTAATTCTTGGACATTCACTTGTGTTAGTAGTGCCTTAGGACCATTATCATATGTTGTACGTTTTATTTATTTCGAGCATGTCATTTGAATAGTTAATTTTGCTTTTGAACATCAAATAAGTGATTTGATAGTAAAACTCATTAGCTTATGCAATTACTATTCTGATTGTCCCTAGTTTTATGTAATGTTCTTTACAATGAAATAAACCTAGTATGATGTTTGATTGATGATTATGTTTTATTGATCATGTGTAATGGATACAAATCATATCATAGATGCAATATATTGGGATATATTGTATCGGACGTGATCCGTTAGAGAAGTAATACTTGTATCGGACGTGATCCGTTAGAGAAGTAATACTTCATGGTTCTTTATTCATAAGTATTACTTCCTCAATTCTATTTAGAATCCTTAGACCTTATGTCTTCATTGTTTCCAGCATGAATGGGGCTACGTTTTGACTTAGTCAGACGTTACTTTTAATCGAGTAATTAATACGACTGATGATCGGATGTAGTGTCATACCATGGCTTGAATGTGAAAGGCATTGTCAGGGATTTGTCCCTCTCTTATTAGATAGAGATATCTGTGGGCCCCTCGATAGGGAAGACAACTTAAATGCATGGCCGTGCTCAAATGTATTTAATAAAGTGGTTATTAAATACTATTTGTTGGAACAGTCTACCTGTAGATTGAGCATAAATACAATTAAACTTTATAAGGGTGACAACTACCATGCCTTATGCTTAATTTGGATATCGCGAGATAAAGGGATTAAATAGTGGACTGATATTAGATTCCACCGTACATTCATTCACTCTGGGTAGTCACAATGTCCTGCTAGGGGACCACTTGTGATTTATGAACACATACTAAGTGTGTTTTCATTGCCATTATGATATGAATCTACAGGGTCACACGCATAGACGAGTTAACGAGCTTCATGTCCAGATTCAATGAATCTACAATATGTCTAGCTTCATGGTATCTGTCATTTATTTTTCTGAAAATAATAAAATGTTATTATTCGAATTAGAGATTAAGGGTGGGGCATTTTTGGTACTTGGCTTTCGTTAGGATTACGTGGGAGTTATTATGCGATAAAAACTCCCACTACCACAAGATGTTGAGATTACGTGGGAGTTCGTTTTCGGAACAAACTCTCACGCCCTATATAATCTCTTTTGGGGCGAAACCTTAGACGGACTTCTGATAGCCGCAAAAAAAACCTATCACCCGAAATTAGATTTCTGCCTCCTTTCTCTCTAGATTCCTGAAACTCAGAAAATGAAGAGCTATCGCTGGCTGGTCATTTCGTCGCGTGAATACCGGTAGAGAGTAATTCCGCAAGGGAGAACTTTTGGTGTTTGAAGCTAAGCACCACCCGAAATCAGAAACCATTAACGATAAATGTAAGTCCTTTTCGTCAATTTTTTTATTCCAATAGTATGAGCGAATCTTTCAGGGGAGGATTCATGGGTGTTTAGAATGAGTTTCTGCCTATGAATCCCTTCAACCTGATGGGGAAAATCATTGGGATTGTAATGGTTTTGTGGAGTCAATGGTGATGGATGATGAAGTAATGTAGAATGGATCATTAAAATCTTGGACACATTCGTTTGGGGGGTGAAACTGAACCATGTGTTGTACGTTTTGGGCATCCTAACTTTTTCATCGTTAGGGCCATTACGATTATTGCTGTAGAGTTGTGAATAGACGATTAAGCTCGTATCGTAGGAAGTCGTGTCACAGTGATGGCTATGTTCGTAGTGTCTAAGCAATGTGTGTAATCGTGTGTACCGTATGGGCAGAGCATGGTTCTTGTCGTGCATTCGGTTGTGTAAGTGTTTAGAAATGAAGAGTATGATTATTTAGCTTAATTGTTGTTCTTAACTTGTTTGTTCTTGTTTTGGTCTTAATTGTTACTTGGTTTGAGTCTTAAAACACGTATTTTGGGTTATGCCCAATCCAATCGAACACCCAATCTAATTGAGCACATATATCAAATGTAAACTCTAACAAGCCCAATCCAGTTGATTTTAGTGTGCAAACCATTAGGTATTTGTTATGTTGGTCGTGACAACAATTGTCAACATTAATGAGAGGTATCTAGCAACACATCATTACTCCAAATTCACAAATAGTCTGGTGATTCTAATAATCACAAATATGATATGTTTGTGTTAATCCCATTTTTCCTCAATATCTAGATTGAACACAAGTAATGGAGAATGTCACACTGGTATAGTTCAATCAATCTATTTCTTGATTCCCGAGTAGACTAATCAAATGACATTAATATCTCATATTAATTCACTTGTACATGGCCATGAATTAGTTTCACCCAATCAAGGGGCCCAAGATATCACTCTTGTTGTATAGGAGGGACAAATCCTCTATCTATCACACCTCATCCTACACATGGTTCATAAATACACCTAACAAATGCTTTTGTAGCTCATCTAGTTACAGACGGCGTTTAACACCATCAAAGTATATCATTTTCCATGTAGTTACAGACGGCCCAAGATATCACTCTTCTGTGATCTCAAGTCGAAGGATTTAGACACAAACAAAATCATTATAAGAACATTGTTGACATTTATACAACAATCCATGAAATGCTCTTATAAGCGGGTCTGTCCAGTATCAACTATGATGTGTTTGACTTAATATCACCATATTTAATCATAACACATGCTAGTCTCCACACATTATTGTTGTCCTTAAAATTCCACAAGAATGATTGACTAGGGACATTTTAGAATAGTTCAATGTAACAATTACATAACTATCTAAGGACGTTATTATGTTTTATTACATTTGCACAACCGTAATTAAAACACTAATAATGGATATCATGCATTATTATCTCATCACACGAAAAGAAAATACAACAATCTCCCACTTACACTAAAGACAACAGCCTTTCCTTTTAGTGTATACTGTACATAAGAACTATCTCTAAGATCAGTTCTCTTGGTATCTAATACCCATGCAACAAGTATGGCGATCATGCTGCTGCTGTGTCAGCGGCTTCAGCAGTGGGTCGACGATGTTATCGTCCATATGAACTTTGCAAATCTTCACATCTCCTCTATCAATGTTCTCACGGATCAGGTGATACCACCGCAGTATATGTTTGGACCTTTGGTGAGACTGTGGTTCCTTTGATTGAGATATGGCTCCATTGTTGTCATAATAGATATCAATCGCATTCGAAATACTAAGCACCACACCAAGTTCAGCAATGAACTTTCGGATCCAAACGACTTCCTTAGCAGTGTCTGATGCAGCTATATACTAAGCTTCGGTTGTAGAATCTACAACAGTCGCTTGCTTTGAACTCCTCCAGCTTACAGTGTAACCACTAAAGTCGTCTCTATCGGTTTGTAAACTAGCATCAGTGTAACCACTGACACTGAGCTCATCTTCCCCACCATAGATAAGAACGTGTCATTAGTCCTTCGCAAGTACTTAAGGATATTCTTGACGACTATCTGGTGACATTAACCGTAAGTAGACTGGTATCTGCTCGTTATACACAAAGCTTACGAGACATCTGGGCGAGTATACAACATGGAATACATGACTGATCCAATTGTCGAAGCATATGGAATCTCACTCATGCGTTCTTTCTCACCCAGTTCCTTAGCACATTGTTGTCTTGAAAGAACTGTACCAATTGATATAGGACAAAGGCCTTTTTTGGACTCTTGCATGCTAAACCGATTTAATACTCTGTATATATATGTACTCTGACTTAGGCCAAGAAGTCTACGTAATCTATCTGTATATATCTTGACTCCTAAGATGTAGCTTGCTTCACCTAAGTCCTTCATAGAGAAACATTGCCCCAACCAGACCTTACAAATTCCAAGGTTGGAATGTCATTCCCTATAAGTAGTGTGTCATCTACATACAAAACTAGGAATACCACCGAGTTTTCACTAAATGTTTTGTAAACACAAGGTTCATAAACATTCTTGATAAAACCGAACTCGCGTACGACTTCATCAAAACATCGATTCCAGCTTCTAGAAGCTTGCTTTAGTCCATAAATTGACTTCAATAGCTTACATACTTCATTGGCATTATTTTGATCGACAAAACTTTCGGGTTGTATCATATACCCGTCCTCATCTAGATTTCCGTTAAGGAAATATGTTTTGACATCCATTTTCCAGATTTCATAATCGTAGTATGGAGTTATAACAAGCAAGATACGAATGGATTTGAACATAACTACATGGGAAAATGTCGCATCATAGTCAATCCCGTGAATCTGTTTAAAAACTTTCGCGACAAGTCGCCCCTTGTACGTTTGAACATTCCCTTCCATGTCAGTTTTCAATTTGAAAACCCACTTGCACCCTATTGGGGTCACCCCCTCAGGAGCATCTATCAAGATCCATACTTGGTTAGTGTACATGGAATCCATTTTGAATCTCATGGCCTCATGCCATTTCTCAGAATCTAGACTAGTAATTACTTGTTTGTAGGTTGTAAGTTCATCGTGATCAATAAACATAACATCTCTAAGTTCTGTTACGAAAAATCCAAAATTTTCTGGTGATCTACGAACTCTACTAGACCTACGCAATTCATGTGTTCCCAGAACTAGCTCCACAACAGCTTGTGTAGCTTTTTCCAATTCCACCTAGTCATTTGTGCCTGGAACTTCACCAAGTTCCCTTGGATTTTCACCAAGTTCTGAACTTCCTTAAGTTCCACGTGGCTCCCACTTGTTTTCCCAGAAAGAAACTGTTTCTCTAGAAAAACTCTCTTTTGAGCAATAAATACTTTGTTCTCGTTAGGAATGTAGAAGTAGTACCCTTTAGTTTCCTTATGATACCCCACAAAAGTGCACTTGGCCGACTTTGGGCTGAGCTTGTCCAAAGCTGGACGTTTCACAAACGCTAAATCTTTTAGAAAGACATACTAGGACGCTTCCCAGTCCATATCTGATATGGTGTCATTTGAAAAG
The DNA here is from genome assembly GCA_026122235.1 of Vinca minor. Lineage (NCBI taxonomy): Eukaryota > Viridiplantae > Streptophyta > Magnoliopsida > Gentianales > Apocynaceae > Vinca > Vinca minor. The sequence continues at coordinate 1,279,243 of JAOCZM010000253.1, forward strand.
ATTTAGATGTGATATACCGGTAGGGTATTTGCAATACCCGAAGAGGAAAACCTTAGAGGGAGGAAGGGGGGGAGGTGAATAAGGTTCTCAATTTTTTTTTTTTTTAAACTTTTCTACCAAATTCTTTTCCTAAGTGATCACCTTAACAACAATTATGTTCATTAAGCATAGAAGGTGAATAAAAGGATTATCACTTAGATGACTTATATGTGTATGTGCAACACATAGGAATACGAGACAATGAATATGATCAAGGATTGTCTAAGTCAATATTCCTATATGCAAAGCTTGTAGGAACAAACAAACAAGTCATGAGGAATAACATTTAGCAAGAGATATATAAAGCTATAAAGATCTCTAATGCAATTCCTATGCCCAAGCCAAGGGAAGATAGAACAAGCAATTAATCTAACTCCATATAAACAAATAAAGCTCATACAATCAAGTTCATGTGAATATAAGCACGAGTATAAAGTAAGAACTTGAAAGTAAAGAGATAGAGTTAGAAGATCAAACACAAGGATGTAGAGTGCTTCGATCACAACAATCTAGGTCCACTACCTTGGGACACACCCAAGGATTTTGGCAACTTTCCACTAGCTTGTCTTGAGAGATTACAAGGAAGGACAAACCAACTAATGGTCTTTTACACACTCATGTAACCTCCCACCCATGAGAACTCTTTCTCTAACCTAGTCTACTACGTGAGGAGGTTTTACGAACACATCAACCCGACTTCTATTTCGGGTTCACCATTCACTCTAGTTCCTATGATTACAATAAAGATACACTCCAACTAATGGAGGCCCAAAACCACCACTCTCACAACTGAGCCTTACCATTCAACCCTTTACAAAGAAAGATAATCTCAACACATGAGATTTTACATTTAAGCTCAAGAAATAAAAATCCCTCTAAGGATTGGATATTACATTAAAAGCTCTAATTCATATTTGAGAATGAAAGAATAAGTAGATGTAGCTCTTTCTCAAATAGAAATATTTTGATGAATGATTGGAAGAATTTAGCTCATGAAAGTGTTTGTTGTGTAAAACTTATAAACTAAGGCCCCTTCGTTGGCTTGAGCAAAGAACAAATTTCAGCGTTAAAGGTATTATATAGGGTCCAAAAAATGCAAGCAAATCGAGTTACAAAGACTATATTTTTGTCTTGACATGACAGCTTCGGTCGACCGGACTAGGCAGTCGGTCTCCCGAAGTAGTCTGAAAGTTAGGTTCAAAGGTTTATGTCTTGATCTCGGTAGACCGTGATAAGTGGTCCGGTCGACCTGGACCAGTGCTGGTCCACCTACTTGAGCTAGGTCTTCCGAGATTATTTATAGCCGTGTCTTGGAACATTCAAAAGTCATAAAGTACAAAAGACACTTAGGTCAACCAGACATACATGTCGGTCGATATGTCTGGTCGACTGGACTTCATCAGGTCACCAGAGGTCTAGGACCCGGTCGACCGGACTTCAGTCCACAAGTGGCTTTTCCACTTGATCAATTTTCTAATGTTCTCAAACTCATGCTTAAGTGTTTTTGGAAGATTTTTAAAACATTTTAAAGATCTTAGGCATTAACCAACACTTAAAGAATGTTTTGCAAAAGCTTTGAAAGATTAAATCAAAGTATGAAATATGGTTTTGAAAACATGCAAGAGTATGAGCTTCATCATACTATAAACTATCATTCATCAAATAAGATTAGTCACAAGAATATACCTATAAGCATCTTGACTAATCTTCTTTTTGGTCTTCAAGTCTTCACGATGAGTTCCTCTTTGAGCTTGGACTTGAGATCTTTAATCAACCTCTTCTTCTGATGAAGTTCTTTGTAGTCTTGTCAAGTTGTAGCATCTTGGACTTCAACACTTGTTGATCTTTCTTTGATTTTGCAATATCCTCCATTAGTATTGTGGATGACCCTTTATCTTGTGCTTATGGAGACATGCAAAATGAAGACTCTTCTTGTTTGTAGAATGACCTTTGAAATCTACAAGAAGATCTTCCTTTGATTTTGCAATATCTTTCAATGGCATTGTGAATTACCTTTAAGCTTGTGCCATTGAAGACTTGCAAAATGTAGCTTCTTCTTGTTGTAACATTATCTTTGATGTCCACAAGAAGCTACCTTTCAATGCTTGTGTGAGTTCATAATAACCTAACATTGAAACACAAGTTCACACAAACATTAGAACTTCTCAATGTTTTGTTATCATCAAAAACAAGATTGATCACATTATCACTTAGGCCTTACAATCACCCCCCCCCCCCTTTTATGATGACAAAACATTGATGCAAATGGGAATAAATTAACAAAAGGATAAGGCATTTAAGCACAAATTATCAAAGCATGAGATAAGGATGCATGATCAAGGCAAGTAGATGTTTTGAAAAATCATTCTACTCCCCCTATTTTAAAGAATTCCTTATCTCTCCCATTTTGCAAAGTTCTTAGCTTTCTCCTTTTGTAAATTAACTTTTCTTGGCACATTTGCAAAGCTAATTTTTCTCCCCCTTTTTTGTCAAAATAAAAAAAGGTTCATCAGAGCAGAGAGCCATTAAGAAAAACATTTTCACCTCTTTTTTTTTTGTTAAAAATAGAGATCCAAAGGATCAAAACATGAAAATCTTTAGGAGAGATCAAGTTTAAAAAATGGAGAAGCTAGTTGGTCAATAGTAGAAAGTTAAGCAAAAGAAAGCAAAACTAAAGACCAAAAGAAAGAAAACTTTAAAGCTATGTAAGCACATCATTTGTAAAAGGCCATGTAAATGAAAATATGAGTGGCCAATAGATGATGCTTATCTAAATATGAATGAAAGCTTTAAAGAATCTTTTGAAGTGGTTTTAAGCTTTGGTTGATTTCAAAATAAGGAGAGCACATAATGACACATAAAATCTAAAATGGTCATATGGCTAAAAAATAAATATCCAACTAAAACAAAAACATGAGGAGATGAAGGAATAAACCTTGAAAGCACAATCTCCCTTTTTATTATCAAAAATCAATGTTTGCTATAACAAGATGAAAACAAGCTATAAAGCTTTAGGTAACAAAGACAAAATGGATGTGATACTATGAAAATATAAACATATGAAAGGCAAATGTATCATAATCCAAAAACAAACCCAAAGAGGAAGTGTAAAGTTAACACTTTGGAGAACATTCCTCTTTGAGACAATGGTTAGTCAAAGAAGTATAACAACTAAGGCAATGAGCTAACCAAAGTAATCAAATGAGATCAAAATGATTTAAGAGAGAAAGACAACATGATCTCAAATGATAAGGGATGTAGTACATAAGATATGCAAGAAAGGACATGAAGGGTTTCATGAGCAGAAACTCGTTCTAAACACCCCATGACTCCTCCCCCGAAGGATCCGCTCATACCATTGGAATCGAAAATTACTTACGAAAGACTTACGTTTTTCGGCTAAAGATTCCGTCTTTCCGGATGTGTGCTGCTGCCACCAATAGCCTTCCCTTGTGAAATTGCTCTCTACCGATATCCACGCGACAAAACGAGTAGCGAGTGCTAGCTCTACGTTTCTGAGTTTTGGGAATTTAGAGAGAAGAGAAGGGAAGAAAATCCAGAAAACTAATTCCGGGATTATTTTGGTTTATTGCGGCTCAAGCAAGAATGACCTAGGGTTTCGGCCAAAAGAGGATTATATAGGTGTTAGAGTTTGTTCCGAAAAAAACTCCCACGTCCTATCAACCTCTTCTGGTATTGGGAGTCTTTATCGCATAATAACTCCCACCTAATCCCAGCTAGAACAAAAATGCCGAAAATGCCCCTCATTAATCTCTAATTCGAATAATAACATATTATTATTCTCAGAAAAATAAATGTCAGATACAATAAACCTAGACACATTCTAGATTCATTGCATCTGGACATGAAGCTCATTAACTCGTCTATGCGTGTGATCCTGTAGGTTCAATTCACAATGGCAATGAAAACACACGCTTAGTAGTATATGTGTTCATAAATCACAAGCGGTCCCTACCAGGACATTGTGACTACCCAAATTGAATGAATGTTCGGTGGAACCTAATATCAATACACTATTTAATCCATTTGTCTCGCGATATCCAAATTAAGCATAAGGCATGGTAGTTGTCACCCTTATAAAGAGTAATTGTATTTATGCTCGATCTCCAGGTAGACTGTTCCTACAAATAGTATTTAATAACCACTTTATTAAATACATTTGAGCACGGCCATGCATTTAACCAGTTTTCCTGTCATATACACATCCTCGAGAAGGTTTCCATTAAGAAACACAGTCTTAACATTCATTTGCCATATCTCACAGTCATAATATGCGGCTATGGCAAGTAAAATCCTAATAGACTTTATCATAACGACAGGAGAAATGGTTTAATCATAGCCAATACCATGAATTTGTCTATAACCTTTAACTACCAGTCGAGATTTAAAATTGTGTACATTACCATCCATGTCAGTTTTCTTTTTGAAACACTATTTGTTATCAATGACCTTACACCCTTCGGGTGGGTCAACCAAAGTCCACACTTGGTTGTCGTACATGGATTGCATCTCAAACTTCATAGCTTCTAGCCACTTATCTGACTCAAAACTATGAATTGCCTCTTGTAGTTAGTGGGTTCATCTTGATCAATCAGTTCAATGTGATGATCATCAGTCACGAGAAATCCATATCTCTCAGGCTGTTAATGTACCCGACTTGACCTTCTTGGGCCTTGTGTCTAAGATTGAAGCTCAGTATAAGCACGTGAGCTTGCTTGAAGTTCCAAAGATGGGTCAAATGTTGTTTGGGGATCTTGAATTTCCTCAAGATGGATGTTACTCCTACTATCCTTTTTGGAAATAAATTCCCTTTCAAGGAATAAACCATTTCGAGCAACAAACACTTTGTTCTCTGATGGAAGATAGAAGTAATATCCTTTAGTTTCTTTAGGATATCCCACAAACAAACACTTGTCTGATTTAGGGGCGAGTTTATCAGATAATAAGCATTTTACATACGCCTCGCATCCCTAAAATTTGAGAAATGACAAACTTGGTCGTTTCCCTGTCCATATCTCATACGGAGTTTTCTGAACCGCTTTAAAAGGAACTCTATTCAATATGAATGCTGCAGTTTCTAGGGCGTAGCCCCAAAAGGAAATTGGAAGACTGGTTTGACTCATCATAGATCGAACCATATCAAGTAAGGTGTGATTCCTCCATTCTGACACACCATTCCATTGTGGTGTGCCAGGAGGAGTTAATTGTGAAACAATTCCACAACCTCTAAGATGTTCGTCAAACTCTTGGTTAAGGTATTCACCACCTCGATTTGATCGAAGTATCTTAATACTTTTACCAAGTTGATTTTGCACTTCATTTTAGAATTCTTTGAATCTTCCAAAAGACTCTGATTTATGTTTCATTATATAGACGTAGACATATCTATTGAAATCATCTGTGAATGTGATGAAGTACTGAAATCCTCATCTAGCACTTGTGTTTATTGGTCCACATACATCTGTATGTATGAGGCCCAACAAATCAAAAGCTCTCTCACTTTGTCCAGTAAAAAGAGCTTTATGCATTTTGCCTAACAAGAAAGAGTCACATGTCCCATAAGACTCTATGTCAAATGATGTCAAAATTCCATCTTGATAGAGTTTTGAAATGTGTTTCTCGTTGATGTGGCCCAGATGACAATGCCAAAAGTAAGTTTGTTTTAAGTCACTTGATTTAAACCTCTTGGTATTAATTTTATAGATGGGCCTTTTAATGGATTCATCGAGGTTAAGAATATAAAGCCAATTCATCAAAGAGGCATCTCCATAGAAGATACGATCTTTATGAAGTGTGCAAATTTTATTCATAATATTTATTTCAAAACCATCAATATCCAAATAAGAAACTGAAATAATATTCCTACTCAAAGTTGGAACATAAAGACAATTATTCAGTTCAATAATAAGGCCACTTGGCAAAAGTAAATTAAATGTCCCTGTAGCTACACACATGAATTACATTTGAGCACGGCCATGCATTTAAACAATTTTCCCTATCGAGGGGCCCAGGGATATCTCTCACATTCAAACCATGATAGGATACTACATTCGATCATCAGTCGTATTAATTACTCGATTAAAAGTAACGTCCGACTGAGTCAAAATACAGCTCCATTCATGTTGGAAACAATGAAGACATAATGTCTAAGGATTCCAAATAGTATTGAGGAAGTAATACTTATGACTAAAGAACCATGAAGTATTACTTCTCTAACGGATCATGTCCGATACAATATATCCCAATATATTGCATCTATGATATGATATGTATCTATTACACATTATCAGTAAAACATAATCATCAATCAAACATCATACTAGTTTTATTTCATTGTACAGAAAATTACATAAAACTAGGGACAATCAAAATAGTAATTGCATAAGCTAATGAGTTTTAATATCAAATCACACATTTGATGTTCAAAAGCAAAATCAACTATTCACATGATATGCTGAAAATATATATAAAACGTACAAAATATGCTAATGGTCACCACTAACAGGACATAGTACTCCTATGAAATTTTCACAAGTTGGCTCAAAAGATATGAAAATATGAAACCAATGCCAACTTATGATGTGATGATGCGTATGATATGACACATGTATGCATGCATCACATCAATGAAGGAGTATAAGATAGACAACATAAACCCTCACTCAAACAGTGCCCAAACAAGTAAATGCAAAAACGGAAAATATATAAGGTATAAAGGGTATAGTTTGGCAGAAACAGTGCAGGTTCGGTCGACCGCAGTGTTTGTGTCCGGTCTGCCGGAATTCTGGCAGAGAGCAACAAAGAGACTTCCATCTTCTTCTTCACCTTTAGATGCTTTCCGTGGTTGTTGGTGAAGTGAGATTTCTCGTTTTCTTTGTGTTTGGCTTATGCATTGGCTCTGCTTCCAACACTATGTCCCTATTGAAGAGAGACACACCGAGAACTTCCTATCTTCCTTCTTCACCTTTTAACTGTCTCCTCTATTCATCATCCCTCAAGATCATCATCAATGGAGATTGGATGAGAATAGGTGTTCGTGAAGGGAGACCTCTCATTTTCTTTGTGTGTGCGTATGCATTTGCTTGTAACATAGTTGCTACTTCTCTCGTGTCCTAATAAGACATTATTTACATGGAATATGCAAGCAACAACCAAAAACTTATGTGACACCTAGAGGGAGACTAAGAGACTATATATAAACAAAACAAAACAGGTCTCTTCCTCAAGTAGTTGGTTTAGAATATAGTTCAAAAATGAATTCAAACCAAACTACATAGGTGATAAATGAAAACAAAGCAAAGAAAGCATATTAACACATAAGAGAAGTTATGAATCAATTAAGGTGAGCACAAACATCCCAAAGATGGATAACCAAAAGAGAGGGAGGTTTTGGAAAAGTTAAAAGCAAGCCATCAAACTAGGGAAGAAGGATAGATAAAAATGCAATTTAAAACAAATCCTTCCTTCAAAGCATGATAGAATGTGAAAGAATGCAACATGTTATGCAAGAAATCCCAAGGAGACATGACAACCAAAATTACAATAAGCACATTTGTCACATAGTACTTCTCCTATGAAATTTCTCACCAAGTACAAACTCTCAACAAACTATACAAATGCTAAGAGTTATAATATCAAAGAAGTTTCAAGGAAAACATGACAACCAAGATAATATGAGGTACATTTGTCATATATTACATCCAAGTAAACATACTTATCAAATTATACTCTATCAAAACAAGGCTTACAGAGCATAGAGCTCAAAATACTCTCCATCATCTCTAAATATCCATATAAAAGGCACGTATAATGATAAATCTTTGAAAAGTGCATAAGAGGGGTTTAAAAATAACAAATAAGAAAGCTCCCCTTTACGATGTGCCAATTTTGTTTAAGATGTTTTGGAAAATCTTGGAAGGTTTTAAGATGCAAAACAGTGGTTCCAACTTCCAAGAAATTTGAGAATAAAGGCATAGAAGTGAAAAGCTCAGAAAAATGCCATTTTAAAGCTGAAACAGGGCACTACGGTCGACCAGATGTGAATCTCGGTAGACCGGTGTCCATGCCCTTGGGTCGACTGAAATCATTGGTGTTCGACCGGGGTTATGGCTGACAGGCATTTTCTGGTTTTTGAAATGTAACCAAAAAGCCTTTAAATAATTTTAAAAACACTTCCAAAACATCATGAGCAACTTTGAATGGATAAAAGCAAGTTAGAACAAGTGTTAAACTTCATAAAAACATCAAAGTACTCAAAATCACACCTTAGGATCTTTGAAAAAGAGAACATTGAAAAACAACTAAGGTGCTCATTTTTTAGGCCCTTTTAAAATTGGCCAAATTTGTATTAAAACTTTGTAAAGCATATAAAAACAAAGTTGTTGGCTCATATCATTGCCCAAAATCAACTTCTAAAAGAGAGTATGACAATCATCAAGAATATGCCACAAAAGGCTAAAATCAAGTCATACCTCTCAACAAAGGTGGCTCAAAGAGGCACACCATACTAAGAATGAACAAATCAACCACATGACTTAAGGTATAATCCAAAACAAGGTTGCTTGCATTCATAAGTATAAAGATATTAACCATAAGATATATGCATCTAGTAAATATAGACTAAGAAAGCACATGATTGCCTTATATCCATTAAAATAAGGTTTTCCAAAACACTTTAAGCAACTATACAAAGATGAAAACTTTTAAGATCAAGTTGCTATAAAGAGGGATATACCTTGTAAAATAAAGACACACCTTAGGTTCTTTGAAATCTTACAAACCTTTAATCATAACTAAGATGGTCATTTTGAAAACTCCTTTCTAGAAATCAAGAATTGAAACACATAGGCACATCAAAACAAGTTATAGCCAAACTCATAAGATAAGAAGGATAAATGCATGAGATAAGGCAATAACAAATAAAAGTAAGATCAAGCATAGGTAATCATCAAAAATAAAAAAGCTAAAACCAAGAGAAATAGGGTTATAGCTACCAATTTTTTCTTTGTTTGATGATTCTTGAACTTTTGGCCCCCATTTTTCTTACTTGACTTTCCTCATTGAGATGTCATCTTTAAAGCACTTGAGAAAGTCTTGGGGATGACTCCAATCTTCTTCTCTCTCTCTCTCTCTCTCTCTCTCTCTCTCTCTCTCGTGAGGTGCATTTGGTACTTTGGAGTGATGTATGGAACTTCATTACATTTTCAATTTTAGCTCTTCTTCCCAATTTTCTTCTTGCACTCGATCTAGCCACTTCTAATATTTTCTTTGCACTTTCTTTGAAGGTGTGTCTAGTCTTCAAATTTTCTCCTTGCATGTGAGCTCTTCTTTGAAATTGCGTCTCTTTTGTCTTATCTTCTTCAAGGAGGAAGTGTCTTCTTCATACATGTAGAGAAGATGAATGATCATTTTAATAAGATTCAATTCCTCTTCTCTCATCTAAGTTTCCTGCATATGAAGACACTTTTGGCACCCATTTTGTTTGGGTCCTAGAGGGTTAAAGACAGAGATACATGAAAAGCAATAACAAATAAGCACATACTCTCTTTTTCTTTTTAAATGACTAGAAGTATATTCTAAACTACTTGCACTAAGAATCTTTCCTTAAGTGAGCAGGCAAGTTTAAAAAAAAAAATCAATTTAGACAAATACTTCTAAGTCATTTACTTAACTCGTCATATAGTTAGGTTAAAGCACATAAGGATCAAAAGAAAAATAATGATCACTAATAAGGGATGAGTTAAGCTATTTTACCTCAATGTTCAAGGAGCTTGGACTCCTTACGATTTTGGTTGATCTTCTTTATCAATAAGTCCATTGAGTCTTTTTGTGTGATCTTTGTCATGACAATCACTTTCATTTGAAGGTCATTGAGAGGTTGACATGTGATTGCTCCTTTTTCTTTGTTATTCATCCTTGGTTGATGAGATGGAAGCAATCTCCTCTTATTTTATGGCTAGTGTAGAGTCATCATGATGGATGGACTTTCTTTTCTTGATGAACCCTCTACAGTCTTGCAATCCTTGGCATTTGACTGTTTTCTTGGAGTCTTAGCTCATTTGTGCCCTTCCTTGTGATTTCTATCTTCATGTAGAAGCATAGTGCTTTTTGAACCTACAAGGAATTCTTGAGATGGGCTGGGAGTTCCTATTAGAGGAATGTACTCAAAGTGCTATCTTAAAATTCCTCTAAATCTTTTGGTTGTGATACATATGCTTAACTTATGTATTTATGGTATCACTTCCAATAGTACTTTGTTAGCTATATTTTCAACTTGTTTATCGTCTTAAATAGCTAACATGGTATGTTTGATAAATGGGGATATGGTGCTTAAAGGTTTAATCCTTATCTCATTTGTTTTAGATTAGGTTGATATTCTTTTTGAGCCATACATGACCATCTTTTAATTTATGTGTCATTGTGGACTCTTGGTATTTAGAAATCAACCAAGCTTATTCAAAATTATCCTTCTTCAAATGATTTTTGGTCTTTAAATTTGATCCTTTGGTTCAATCTATTAGACTATCAAGATTCTCCTTAGTTTTAAAGGTATTTCTATAGGGGGAGAATTCTTAAATTTCATCAAGATTTTCCACAATTTAAACCTTATTCCTCCTTAACCTTTCTTTAAAGGGCATTTTCAAACACTTTTCAATAAAAAGGAGGACTAAATGCTTTTCATATTGGGTTCTAATTTTCCTTTTTGATTTTGACAAAAAAGGGGAGAAGTTTTAGTATTGCAAATGTGCCAAGAGAAGTAATTTTCAATAGGAGAAAGCTTAGAACTTGCAAAATGGGAGAGATAAGGGATTCTTTAGAATAAGGGTAGTATAATTTTTTTCAAAACATCTACTTGCCTAGATCATTAATACCCTTATCTCACGCATTCATATTTATATGCTTTAAAGCTTTATCTTTTGCATATTTTTCCCATTTGCATCAATGTTTTGTCATCATCAAAAAGGGAGAGATTGTTAGACCGAAGGGCAAAGTGACCAGTCTTGTTTTGATGATAACAAACCATTGATAGTCCTAATGTTTGTGTGAGCATGTTGATGAAGAACCGCAAGGTTCGACTTAAGTTTGAGCCCGATCTTTCTTCAATTCTCGAACTAGTTTCTATGGGAATTTAATCAACGCAACACTAAGGGAGGTTAATTAACAATGGAGGCTGAAACACCACAACTAGAGAAACAAGCTAGTTGATACAGTAACCCAAGAATGAATGAATTCTTACATAGAAGTTCAAACACGAGAAGCTAAGGAATAACCTTACCAAAATATCAATATATCTAACGTAACCATTACAATGGCCGAAATCTCCCTTAAATAAAGATGAGATTTCGGTTACAAACCAATAAAAGAAATAAGAGTCTTTAAAGGATTAAGACTCTTGAAAACAAATAAGAGTCCTTGAAGAATTTGGACTCTTGAATAACAACTTGCTATCAAGTAACTACCTAAACAAATAAAGTGGCGGCTAGAATCAATCTAACTACCAAATCTATGAAGAGTCCTAGTTGCATTAGGACTCTTTATTAACCAACTAACTAACACATGGACAACATGTCCTTTATTATAGCAACTACTTGCTATACACGAAATTAAGTAAATAATAAAGCTGGAAAATAATTAAAGTCTAGCATAGACTTTAATTGTACACAAAAAGTCTAAAATGCTCTTTTAAATTCGTCCCAATTCTGGACAGCTTGTTGGGCCAACTTGCACGACGATTTCGGATGTCAAGAAGGCAGAATCTGATCTCGGGTTCTCATGAAAGTTGTAGATATGCCTCTTATATTTAATATCCAACTGGAATCAGCTCTATTGGATAAACGGATAGAAAGTTATGACTATTCTGCCAAACTGTTGTAAAGCTGTCCAATCCCTCATCTTGTATGATTACTAAAATGCCCTTCTTAGCCTCTTTGCTTGATAGGGCCTAATTGTACACTTGTGACTTGAGAGGCTGCCTCGTATAACATTCCTATATGTAACTTAGCATCCTCTTCATACCTTAGAACTCGGGTCAATGATGTAGATAGTTGCTTCACGTCCCTTGTTCTAAGTCTCGTGCTTAGTCGATGTCAATCCACATGCTATGGAAGTACTTGCAAAGTCAAGAAGAAGGAAGATCAACAAAGTCAAGAGCTACTCAATCCAAGTTTAGAATCAAGTGGTATGCTCCTTGACAAGAAGAAGTGTGAAGTCCAATACACTACAACTCAAGATTGCTATAGGACTTCATCACTTCAAGAAGATGTTGATCAAAGGCTTGAGTCAAAGCACCTAGAAGATTTCATTTACAAGACATGAAGACCTCCAAGAAGATTAGTCTAGTCTACATAGGTATATTCTTTGTGACTAATATCTTCCTTTGAGAATACTAGGACATATAGATGTTTAAAGCTCAACTTTGCATGTTTTCAAAACCTCATGTTTTATTTTGTTCATTTATTTGAAAAGGTTTTTGAAAACAAGTTGGGCAATGACTAAGTACTTTAAAATGTGTTTTCTATCTTTACAAAACACTTAGATATGTGCATGAGAACATTAGAAACTTAACTAATTGTAAAAACCACTTTGGAGCTGTCATCCGGTCGACCTAGGCCTAGCCTCGAAAGACCAGTGATGTCCGGTCGACCGACCTGTGTTGAACCGGTCGACCAGTGTGTTTTTGTCCTTATTCCAGTTTTAAATGTTCCAATGTTCCAACGGCTATATTCTATCCGGACGACCGAGATATTAGGTAGGTCGACCGAATTTTGCTTCGGTAGACCTGACCACAGAATTGCGGTCGACCGAGATAGAGACAGAGGGCCTTTAACCTTTCATTTAAGGCATTTCGGTTGACCGAAGTTGTCAATTCAAGGCCAAAATTATAGTTGTTGTGACCAACAAAGCTAGTATATTCTTGCCCTATAAAAAGCTTTCAAAGTTGAATCTTTCAAATCTAATCAATCCATATGAGGGCATAGGCATATACACTTTCTAAACACACAAGCTTACACTTTTGTGCTTAATTGCAAATTCATTCAAAGCATTGTGTTGAGCCTAAACTTCATTGTGCCTTATATTCTCAATGAGTGATTAGAGCATAAATTGTAAATCCATTCCAAGAGGGAATTTTTTGTAGTGAGCTAAATTGTAAATCTCCTAATAAAGAGATAGGTTACCAAAATTTTTCATTAGTTGAGAACTAGTTCTTTGTGAGCTAGCAAAAAGCTCTTAGAGAGCTTCACTCTTGGTGAGTGATTCAATGTCTTAAGAGTAGGCACAAGACCTCATTGTGAGGCAAACACTCTTTGTGAGTGGAGTCTTCTTATTGAAGCAAAAAGTCCTAAGAGTAGGCACAAGTCCTCTTTGTGAGGCAAAACACTCTAAGTGGGGGAGTCTTCTTTGTGAAGCAAAAGTCCTCATTTGTTGAGGTAATTGTAAAAGGTAAAACCCACCTTGCATTAGTTGTGAAGGGTATCCATTAGTGGATGTTGAAATCTTTGGAGATTGCCCTAAGGTAGTGGATGTAGATTCTTTGTGAATCGAACCACTATAAATCCTTGTGTTAGTTTTCTCTATCCCTACTCATTTACTTTATAGTTCATGAATTGCTATAACTTGTATACTTGCTCACATGAACTATTTGCTTAGGATAGAAACTATCACATGCTTCCAAGCTTTATATAATGCTTTACATAGTCATCTAAGTTGTCTTAATCATAATTGAATCACCTTATATGCTTAAACAACATACTTGTTGTTAAGTTGAACGCTTAGGAAAAAGAAGTTTTAGAAAAGCTTAAAAAGTTTTTTAGAACCTAATTCACCACCCCGACCTCTTAGGGTTCTATACCCTCAAAGAGTATTTCAGATATCTCTTGACCAATGGTCTTGCGCTGCATCGATGGGGGTAGGACGAGGCTATGCTATTCTCAATATAGATGGTGCTTCCAAAGGTAACCCGGGGTTTGCTGGCATTGGAGGTTTTCTCAGACAAAATGACGGTACCTTTGTTGCGACATTCTCGGTCTATATTGGTGCCAAGGTAACGAGTATGAGAGCGGAGTTGGAGGCTCTTCACACGGGTTTGAAATGGTGGTAAGTTACGGCTTTACTTCATTCCTAATCCAAACTGACTCGGCGGTTCTTGCACAAGCTGTCTACACAGGACAGTTATTTCGGAAGGGTCTCCTTCTTCTGGGGAATGGAACAATTACTCATGTTTATAGAGAGGTAAAAAATGTTGACGATGCTTTGGCTAATGTTACTTGTTCCTCGCTATCTTCTACTTTGTTTTCTTCTTTCAGTGACTTGCCTATGGAGATAAAGGGTCTAATCTGTTTAGATCAGTTGAGAACGCCTTATCTTCATATTATGTAGTTTATTTTATTACTATAGACATATAATAGGTTGCATATTGTATCTGCCAAGCCATAGTATAAATGACAAGGCGTTTGATATTTTGCATGCTAGCCTATAATATTGTTTTGCATTTTGTACCACCCGATCCATATTTATAAATGGATCAGCTCTCATATTTTTTGTTTTGCTATTGTATGGAGTGGATTTGTTTCCACCTAATTGGAGGTTTTGGCTTAGTCCCCCTCCATGTACTCTTTACTGATTTTGCTCTATCAATAAATGGGTAGGGGTCCAAGCCAAACACCCCACCACAACAAGTGGCTTTCTTTTTAAAAAAAAAAACCTTCAATGTATTCAAGGAATAAAGATCAAGTCCGTCAACCTTCAAAGCATCTAAGACATAAAGATAAAATCCATCTCATTTCTTTTGAAGGCAAAGTGCACGATTCAAAGGAAAATGGCTAGAATCGGTTTTTGGAAATTTTAGTCATTAAAGTCTAAATTAGACTTTAAGTTAAGTTTAGATTATTATTATTATTTTATTTAAATTCGTAATTCTAAGACTTAATAAGGACATGTTGACCAATTAGTTATTTACTTTAAGTCTTAGTATTTTTTTTAGTTAATTACTATATTTATTCTTTCTTTAGAAGTACAAATCCTAATAGGTTTTAGTAGTTTAGTATACTTGTTCTTTTAATTAAAGTTCAAATCCAATTAGGATTGAACAAGCATAGGGCTGGCCGAAATTACTTTCTCTATTTAAAGAGAATTCAACCTCCATTGTTATGGAGACTTATTATAATATATATTGTGAGGTTTTTCCTTCATTCTTTGTGATTGAACTTCTTTAGGAATTCATTCATTGTTAAAGTATCAATTAGCTAGATCCCTAGTTGTGATGTTTCATCCTCCATTAGAGTAGCTGTTGCTAAAGCAAGTTAGATGCTTATCGCTGTTTAGAGGTCTTATTGTAATTCTCCTTAAAGTCTTGTTGCTAAGGAAAACTAGATGCTTATTGTTTTCTAGAGGTCTTAGTGTGAACTTTTTCACGTGATATGAGTTCAAGAGAAAGATCGTTTTCCCTTGTGTTGTTGGATCTTGGTACTTCTAATTGCCAATGTTCTTCATCAGATTGGTATCAGAGCAACGATTGATCTCTTTGTTGGTGTATCTTTCTTGCTTTCTTGATAATAATAATAAACAAAAATCTCATCTTTTATTATTTAAGCTATGAAAAAAAGGAAAGAAAAAAGACTTTCCAAATTCTTGGGCTCTCAATTTCGGCCAAAAAAAAAAAGTTAGGGAAAGAGCAAGAGGCAGAACGATTAGGAAACTTTCCAAAAGTGGTTTCCAAATCTAAAAAGGAAGATTGAGATCATAGCTAGTCCTAAACGCAAAGGATACCAAGAGTATATATTTTCCATCTAGGTCTAGGATTCCACCATCTTTTCTTTTCCTTTTCAAATTAAGTCTAGGACTTCTTCTTCTTTCTTCTCTTTTTTTTTTAGCCGAGAGAAGCACTATAGGAACCCAAATTCGGCTTCAATTTTAAGCTATCTAGAGTTGAAGTTATTGTCACGATCTTAAAGAAAATTGAGTGAGTTATCATATAAACTTGAGTGATACACTAGATTGTGAGTTAACTTTATGTCTCAAGAAAGAGGAGAAACTCATCAACTAAACTTGTATTGGAAAAAAACCTAATGGTGATGGATATGCTCGAGTTATTGGGTGAAAGACTAACTCGTATTGAACAAAATGGTAAAGTTAAAGTACCTCCAAAGGCAACCCATTGGCCCAATAAGAGGACACAAAAGGGGAGATGAGGAAGACTATCTTGATGATGATGAAGGGTATGGCTCTCAACATTCGGAAAATTCAAGGAGAGCGCATCATAGACCCCGAGGTGATTATTGGCAAGAGAGGCCGAGAGGAAGGGAAAAGCATGATAGGTTTGACAACAATATTGGTGCTGTCAAGACCAAGATCTCTTCTTTTGAAGGTACGAATGATCCCTGAATCTTATTTAGAATGGGCACATAAAATGGATCATGTTTTTTCTATCAATAATTATTCGGAGGTTAAAAAAAATAAAAAATTGGCAACCATGGGATTTTCTAATTATGCATCAATTTGGTGGGATCAAGAGAGTATAATTAAGAGAAGGGTTGGTCAACGACCTATTGATAGTTGGGATGATATGAAAACTTTGATGAAACGAAGATTTGTTTCCCAACATTACAGTAGGGATATTTTCAATCGTTTACAAACTCATAAACAATGTGCTAAATCAATAGATGAATATTTTAAAGAGATGAAAGTAGTCATGATTAGGGCTGATATTCAAGAGGATAGGGAGGCTACTTTAGCTGGGTTTGTGGTGGGTTTAAATGATGAAATTAGACCAAAGGTAGAAAGGGCTAAACATATTGAATTTGTTGACATGGTCTATTATGCGAAACAAATTGGAAGGTAAATTAAAGAAAAAATGAAAGTTGCAACTTTTGGCAAAATTTCCACCTTGGAAACCACCAAATCAACCCTCTTTTAATTCAACTTCTTGGCCGAATAGAGTAGAGAACAAGGATCAATTTGGGTCTGCCAAAATAGCCACGGCTCATCATGGGGCTCCCAAACAGCCACGCGTTCTTCTTCAACTTGGGAGCCCAATTGTTTATCTTCAATTCAATCAGAATGCTCTAAGTGTCGCGAAAAATGGCACTTTGCTAAGGACTGCCCAAATAAAAGTATGATGATAAGGCAAGATGATGGAACTTGGGTTAATCCAGAAGAAAAAGAAGGAGGCCGAGAGCAATTTAGAAAAAAATAGAATGATGAGTGATGAGTTGAATGAAAAGAGTGACCTTAGCAAGTTTGAGTGATAAAAATTGAGAGAAAAGCCATGAGTCAAGGGAAGACAAAAGGCAGCCGCCTCAATAAAAGTGAGAAAATAGTGTTTATTTGTTTCCATTGGTGAGGTAGATAGGACAATTCAACCTCTTGAGTTGCTGATTTTTAAAAAGATAGAAACAAAATTTCTCTCTTTTACTTCTATTGAACTAACAACTTATTCGCTTTGAAGTAGTATTGCTAACTTTTTACAGGAATACACAGATATATTTCATGAACAAATTGTGAAAAAGAAAGCAGTCTGGAGTACTACATTGAACACATGAGGAGATGGTCCTTTTCAAGATGTTTCCCAAGTCAATGCTAATATCTACAAATTTGAGTTACAAGGTGAGTATAGTGTAAATGCTTCTTTTAACGTAACTAATATATCTTCCTTTGATTTTGACACAGATTTAGAAGATTCGAGAATGAATCATTTTGAAGGGGGGGGAGGGGGTGAATGATGAGGACATTCCCTTAAAGTTGCCCAAGATCATTCATTCAAATGATCAAGTCTTTAACGCATTCATTCCAATGCCAAGTTCTCGAAGAAAGGCTATTAATCAAGTTTTTAAAGCATTTATTTTAAAGATTCATGTACAAAGAAACCTTCAATGTATTCAAGGCATAAAGATCAAGTCCATCAACCTTCAAAGCATCCAAAACATAAAGATAAAATCAATCTCATTTCTTTTGAAGGAAAAGTGCACGATTCAAAGGAAAATGGCTAGAATCCGTTTTGGAAATTTTAGTCATTAAAGTCTAAATAGAATTTAATTTAATTTCAGATTTTTTTTTTATTATTTCATTTAAATTCGAAATTCTAAGACTTAATAAGGACATGTTGTCCAATTAGTTATTTACTTGAAGTCTTAGTATTTGTTTTAGTTAATTACTACATTTGTTCTTTCTTTATAAGTACAAATCCTAATAGGTTTTAGTAGTTTACTATACTTGTTCTTTTAATTAGAGTTCAAATCCAATTAGTATTGAACAAGCCTAGGACTGGCAGAAATTAATTCCTCTATTTAAAGAGAATTCGGCTTTCATTGTTACGTAGATTTGATATAATATATTATGAGGTTTTTACTTCATTCTTTGTGATTGAACTTCTTTAGGAATTCATTCATTGTTACTGTATCAACTAGCTAGAGTCCTAGTTGTGGTGTTTCATCCTCCATTAGAGTAATTGCTGCTAAGGCAAGCTTGATGCTTATCCTTGTTTAGAGGACTTAGTGTAATTCTCGTTTAAGTCTTGCTGCTAGGGAAAACTAGTTGCTTATTTATGTCTAGAGGTCTTTGTGTGAGCTTTTTCACGTGATCTGAGTTCAAGTAAGAGAAAGATCATTTTCCCTTGTGTTGTTGGATCTTAATACTTCTAATTGCCATTGTTCTTCATCAGATTGGTATCAGAGCAACAATTGATCTCTTTCTTGGTGTATCTTTCTTGCTTTCTTGATAATAATAAAAAATCATCCTTTATTTATTTAAACCGTCAAAAAAAGAAATGAAAAGAGACTTTCCCAATTCTCAGGCTCTCAATTTCGACAAAAACAAAAATAGGGAAAGAGCAAGAGTAAGAAAGATTAGGAAACTTTCCAAATGTAGTTTCCAAATCTAAAAAGAAAGATTGAGATCATATCTAGTCTTAAACATAAAGGATACCAACAATATTTCTTTTCTATCTAGGTCTAGGATTCAACTTACCTTTTCTTTCTACTAGTCTTCCAAATAGGTATAAGATTCCTCTTTCTTTTCTTTTCCTTTTCCAACTAAGTCTAGGACATCTTCTTTTTCTTTTCATTTTTTAGCAGAGAGCAGCACTATAGAAACCAAAATTCGACTTCAATTTTAAGCCATCTAGAGTTGAATTTATTTTCACAATCTTGAAGGAAATTGAGAGTGAGTTATCATATAAACTTGAGTGATACACGAGAGTTTGTGAGTTAACAATATTGTTCAAGAAAGAGGAGAAACTTCATTAACTAAATATGCTTTGGCTAAAAAAAACCCAAATGGTGATGGAGATGCTCGAGTCATCGGGTGAAAGACTAACTCGTATTGAACAAAAAATTAAAGTTAAAGTACCAAAAGGCAGCCCATTGGCCCAATCAGAGGACACAGAAGAGGAGATAAGGAAAACAATCTTGATGATGATGAAGGGTATGGCTCTCAACATTCGGAAAATTCAAGGAGAGCACATCATAGACCCCAAGGTGATTATTGGCAAGAAAGGCCTTGAGGAAGGGAAGAGCATGATAGCTTTGACAACAATCTTGGTACTGTCAAGACCAAGATCCTTTCTTTTCAAAGTACGAATGATCCCGAATCTTATTTAGAATAGGGCAAAACATATTGAACTTGTTGACATGGTGTATTATGCGAAACAAATTGAAAGGTTAAGTAAAGAGAAAATTAAAGGTGAAACTTCGGCAAAATTTCCACCTTGGAAACCACCAAATCAACCCTCTTCTAATTCAACTTCTTGTCCGAATAGAGTTGAGAACAAGGATCAATTTGGGGCTGCCAAAACAGCCACGACTCAACTTTGGGCTGCCCAAACAGCCGTGTGTTCTTCTTCGACTTGGGAGCCGAATTGTTCATCTTCAATTCAAACAGAATGCTCTGAGTGTTACGAAAAAGAGAACTTTGCTAAGGACTATCCAAAAATAGAATGATGAGTCATGAGTTGAAAGAAAAGAGTGATCTTACACTTGAGAAAAAAATAGTTTGAGTGATAAAAAAACATGAGGGAAAAACCATCTGTCAAGGGAGACAAAAGGCCGACTCAATAAAAGTTAGAAAAGAGTGTTTATTTGTTTCCATTAGTGAGGTAGATAGGACAATTCAAACTCTTGAGTTGCTGATTTTCCAAAAGACCGAAATAAAATTTCTCAAACTCTAAGAGTCCGGGTATCACATACTTCCCCCCTTACAAAAGTTTCATCCTTGAAACTTGCACTCCCAACAAAATATAGATACTGCAACCCTCCAACTAGATGTAGTGGCTCTATAGACAACCAAAGTACTAGTATGATATTATATAGAAATATATGAAGTACAAAAGAAAATATGGCACCATATTCAAATAATACACAAGAAGATATATGTTAACCCAGGTGGCAAACCAATGTGAACACATAAAGAAACAACAACTAAACTGACATGCTACTTCAATCCTATATTCATCATATCTCGGTGAAACACAGAACACAAAGATAAATAGATGAATACATAAAGGAGTAAAAGATCATGGCATCAAAGTTATATAAGCAAAGCTACAAAGCTAGACTAATATGGTATCTCAGTTGAAGTAAATATAGTCAAGCTAGCATGTTGATAGAGTTAAAGAAAATAAAATGTGGCTAGCATTTTAACACAGTTCATACATGATATATCGATATTCAAACAAGCAAAATAAGTAACTTCATAAAAACATAATGCACATAGCAAGTTCATATATCAAGTTAACATAACATATTATATCATCAATGACATATAAAGCGATAACTAACCACATATGTCATATTCCAGCGTCTCTACCCAAAGATCACACCTTAGGTTGTCTATCATGTCCTTCCTAAGTTCATTACATACTTAACTTCTAACAAAGGATTTAAGCATAAGGTTCGACCTGCTCTGATACAACTTATGTCACACCCCGTAACCTGTAGGTGACTTGGCAGGGCCTCATTCGCCGATGAGACACCGAACCCATAACAAATATATACCAAAAATCCGAATAACATGATTTAAACTTAAAGGAAACTTAAATATATTACATCATAACTTAGAAAAGTACTAATAAAAGTCTTACAGGTTCTACGAACCAAAATAGAATAACAAAGTCCAACAGATAAAGTACCAAGCTATTTATTACATCATAACATAACCGGTTCACTCTTCAGTCCAAGGTTCCTCAAGAGTGTCTTCCACATGATCATCTGAAAAATGGGATAAGGTGTGAACACTAGCCCAATAAGGTTCAAACACCCTTTGGATGAAGCATCATTACACTCAAAAACATTTTCCCGTTTTCCCAAATCATATGAAAACAATGCATAACTTTACATGAACATAATAGGATTTAAAATAGTTTAAATACACTTTACATAAACTATAACATATTTGACTTTAAAACGGAACAAAAGGGAAATAAAAACTGACCAAAACATGGTCACGGACGATACATCGCCTGGAATCTCCGGACGATCTGACCCTTCGTCCAGTCGACCGGAGCTCATCCGGGAAGTAGACCCAGTATCTCATCCGGACGATGCAAAATACCATACGGTCGACTGGGGGTCGTTTGCAATTCGGAAACTTTAGTTTTTAGTGCATTTTAACAAAGGAAAGGTTTTTTTTTAAAAAAAAATACTAAAAAGCCCTAACCAAAATTACAAACTTGACAACCCAATTATGCCACTATAAACACATACATATAACTTTAAAATACATACAAAATATTTCACAACATTACTACATCATACTTGTAATTCTTCTCACTTAGCCTCAATTAAGCGGTCTTTCACAATACTTCTTCTCACGGGGCTTCGACCTCATAAGCATACATAACTTGGTCTTTGTCTAGAAGCCCCGGTCCTCACCTGGCCTTGGCCGGTGGCTCCTACCTAACGAGGTCTTGACCTATGAGATTGCTTAACATAGTCTATCTTGCATGGCCTAGGCCAGAGGCTCTACTTAAACTACTTATTTACATGGCCTTGGCCTTATGATTATTCGTAGCAAGCACTATATGAATTCTAAGATAGATTGCATATTTTCAGATTCTACCAAACAAACCAACCGAACTGTATAACCACATATCCTCACAATACATAAAATTATAGAATACATTACATGTAATTACACATTATAACACTTTATCCAATTTTATGCAATAAAACGAATGGAGAATTCATGTTATCATATTTCCATAACTTTAATAAACATCTTTTCATGCTTTTTGGACAGAAAAACAAGAGTGTAAGTGTTAGTAGTACCCTAGGACCATTAGCATATGTTGTACGTTTTATATCTTTTTGAGCATTTCATCTGAATAGTTAATTTTGCTTATGAACATATGCGTGATTTGATAGTAAAACTCATTCGCTTATGCAATTACTATTCTAGTTGTCCCTAGTTTTATGTAATCTACTTTACAATGAAATAAAACTAGTATGATGTTTGATTGATGATTATGTTTTACTAATCATGTGTAATGAGTACAAATCACATCATAGATGCAATATATTGAGATATATCGTATCGAACGTGATCCGTTAGAGAAGTAATACTTCATGGTCCTTAGTCATAAGAATTACTTCCTCAATACTATTTTAGAATCCTTAGACCTTATTTCACCAATGATTCTAGTATGAATAGAGCCACGTTTTGAATCAGTCGTACGTTGCTTTTAATCGAGTAATCAATATGACTGAGATCGGATGTAGTGTCATATCATGGCATGAATGTGAGAGGCATTGTAAGGAATTTGTCCCTCTCTTATTAGAGAGAGATATCCATGGGCCCCTCGATAGGGAAAAACTGTTTAAATGCATGGCCGTGCTCAAATATATTTGATAAAGTGGTTATAAAATACTATTTGTTGTAACAGTTTACCAGTAGATCGAGATAAATACAATTAAGCTTAATAAGGGTGACGACAACCATACCTTATGCTTAATTAGGATATCGCGAGACAAAGGGATTAAATAGTGGATTGATATTAGGTTTCGTTGTATATTCATTCACTTTGGGTAGTCACAATGTACTGCTAGGGACCGCTAGTGATTTATGAACTCACACTACTACTAAGTGTTTTTTCATTGCCATTGTGATATGAACCTACAGGGTCACACGCATAGATGAGCTAACGAGCTTCATGTCCAGATTCAATGAATCTAGAATGTGTCTAGGTTCATTGTATCTGACATTCATTTTTCTGAGAATAATAAAGCGTTATTATTCGAATTAGAGATAAGGGGCATTTTCGGTATAGCTGGGATTACGTGGGAGTTATTATCCGATAAAGACTCCCACTACCAGTAGAAGTCTAGAGGACGTGGGAGTTATAGACTCCCACTGCCAAAGGAGGTGGATAGGACGTGGGAGTTGTGCTTGAAACAACCTCTCACTCCCTATATAAACTTCTCTTGGCCCAAACCCTAGGGGTTAGTGCTTTTCAGCCGAAATACCAAAGACACCTAGAAAATTAGATTTTCTATTCTGCCTCTCCCTTTTCTCTCTAATTCCCGAAACTAAAAAAAAACGAAGAGCTAGCAATCACTGTTCATTTCGTCGCGTGGATACCGGTAGAGGGACATTCCGCAAAGGGAAATCCATTGGTGGCAGCAACGTATCTAAGAAACAGCAACTTCCATTCAAGAATCAGATTCTTGAACCCGAAAAGTAAGTTTCTATCTAGATTTTTTCGATTCCTGTGGATCCTTCGGGGGAGGACTCATGGGTGTTTAGAACGAGTTTCTGCCCATGAATCCCTTCAGTAAGAACCTTACCTTAGATGCTTAATCAATTACTTCAAAAGATGCACAAACCACAAATTCCCAGATTTTCCAGCCTACTTTCCGAAGAAAATTCTCCTGAGTCAACAATTTAAATAACGATCCCATAGTCTAGATTGTATCCTTATCAGTCCTCTAACTTTAGCAACAAAAATTTCTTCGATCGAACTTCGTTTAATACTTCAACTAGGCAATCTACAATCAGCACTCTATTTTCCCAAGCTTTTCTTCTCTCTTCATTTCTCGTTTTCTTTCCTTTCTTCTCTTTGTAACTTCCCTCTCCCTAAAAATCCCAAAAATAACTCGCACTAACTAACCTCTCAACTCCCTTACAAAATAGTCCCTTAGCTTCCTAACATCCACACTTAGGTCCCTCAACTAAACAAGCACATCAAAACGCCCATTAAACAAATAAAAAGCACCTTATAACACATGTAATCAAACATGACATGCAATACATCTATTCAAAAAGTCCAGGTATAACAATATACGTCCTCTTACTTCCTATCTTTGTCATTATGCCCATAGAACTTAACAAATAAATAATTGAGCATATAAGAACAATTAAATGACACATACAAAGGTTACGGGTATCACATCCTTCCCATTGACAAAAGTTTCGTCCTCGAAACTTGCTCCCCTCAAACCTTGAAAATATTGAAGGGATTCATGGGCGGAAACTCGTTCCAAACACCCATGAGTCCTCCCAAGAAGGATCCGCTCATATGAAACAATTCGAAAAAACAGCAATAAATAACTTACTTTTGCGGATTCAAGAAGCTACTTCTTGAATGGAAGATTACGTTTCTTGGATTCATTGCTGTCACCAATGGAATTCCCTTTGCGGAATATCCCTCTACCGGTATCCACGCGACGAGACGGGCAGCGAGTGCTAGCTCTTCGTCTTTCTGAGTTTCGGAATTATGAGAGAAAAGGGAGATCGAAAACTGAAATCAGATTTCAGAGAGTTGGTGATTTTTCGGCTGGAAAATTGATAGGCTAGGGTTTCGGCCAAGAGATCATTATATAAGGTATGGGAGTTTGTTCCCATAACTAACTCTCACATCCTCAACTCCTCTCGGCAGTGGGAGTCCTCAACTCCCACGTCCCTCTAGACTTTCTGGGTGGTAGTGGGAGTCAGTATCGGATAATTACTCCCACGTAATCCCATCTATACCGAAAATGCCCCCTTATCTCTAATTCGAATAATAACGCTTTATCATTCTCGGGAAAAGTGAATGTCGGATACAATGAACCTAGACACATTCTAGATTCATTGAATCTGGACATGAAGCTTCGTTAGCTCGTCTATGCGTGTGACCACGTAGGTTCATCTCACAATGGCAATGAAAACACACTTAGTAGTAGTGTGAGTTCATAAATCACAAGCGGTCCCTAGCGGGGACATTGTGACTACCCAAAGTGAATGAATATACAACGGAACCTAATATCAATCTACTATTTAATCCACTTTGTCTCGCGATATCCTAATTAAGCATAAGGCATGGTGGTCGTCACCCTTATTAAGCTTAATTGTATTTATGCTCGATCTCCGGGTAGACTGTTTCGACAAATAGCATTTGATAACCACTTTATCAAATACATTTGAGCTACGGCCATGCATTTAAACGAGTCTTTCCCTATCGAGGGGCCCATGGATATCTCTCTCTAATAATAGAGATTGACAAATTCCTTACAATGTCTCTCACATTCAAGCTATGATAGGACACAACATCCGATCATCAGTCATATTGATTACTCTGTTACAAGTAACGTTCGGTCGAGTCAAAAGCGTGGCTCCATTCATACTAGAATCAATGAAGACATAAGGTCTAAGGATACTAAAATAGTATTGAGGAAGTAATACTTATGACTTAAGACCATGAAGTATTACTTCTCGACGGATCACGTCGATACAATGTATCCCTATATATTGCATCTATGATGTGATTTGTATCCATTACACATGATCAGTAAAACAAGATCATCAATCAACAATCATACTAGTTTTATTTCATAGTAATTAAGCATTACATAAAACTATGGACTTCTAGAATAGTAATTGCATAAGCTAATGAGTTTTACTATCAAATCACACATTTGATAATCAAAAGCAAAATTAACTATTCAATTACATGCTCAAAAGATAATAAAACGCACAACATGTGCTAATGGTCCTAGGGGCACTACTAACAATCTCCCACTTGCCCTAGGTCAATCATACATGATCCTCAATCCCATTAACCTAGTATGACTCTCATGTTTAGGCTGTGGGAGTGGCTTGGTCAATGGATCTGCAATGTTGTCGTCTGTATGAACTTTGCAAATACTAACGTCTCCTATGTCGATGATCTCTCTAATCAGATGGAAACGCCTGAGAATGTGTTTGGATCGGTGGTGAGATCTAGGTTCCTTAGCTTGTGAAATGGCACCGAGTACTTATCACAATAGAGGTCCAGCTGGGTTTACTAATGCTAGGGACAACACCTAATTCATCAACAAACTTCCCGATCCAAACGAGCTTCTTTAGTTTGCTTGAGAGCGACTAGATACTCGGTTTACGTTGTAGAGTCGGCCACGGTTTCTTTCTTTGAGCTCTTCCGACTCACAGCACCTCCATTCAAACAAAACACAAAAACCAGATTACGATCTATAATCGTCTACGTCGGTTTGGAAGCTTGCGTCTGTGTAACCATTTACAACCGAGACTTCCTTCACGGCCTCAGTAAACTAAGAACATATCTTTAGTCCTTCTCAAGTACTTAAGAATGCTCTTGATCTGCGAGTCCAATGTGACTCACCGAGGTCGGATTGATATCTGCTAGTCATACTTAAAGCAAATGAGACATCCGAGCGAGTACATATCATGGCGTACATAATAGACCCAATGGCCGAAGCATATGGGATCTTACTCATGCGCTCTTGGTCCTCCCTTGTGGAAGGTCCTTGAGTTCTCGCTGAGTTTAACGCCATGTGACATGGGCGAGAATCCCTTTTTGGAGTCTTGCAAAGCTGAAACTGTTTGATACCTTGTCAATGTATCCACTCCGGCTCGAGGCCAATCATTTTGTTAGATCTATCTCTATAGATTCTTATACCCAAAATGTATGTGGCCTCGCCTAAGTCTTTCATGGAAAAGCACTTCCCCAACCAAGCTTTTACGCTTTGTAATGTGGGGATGTCATTTCCAATCAGTAAGATGTCGTCCACATAAAGCACAAGGAACACTACTTTGCATTATTAGTTACTTTCTTATAAACACAAGGCTCGTCTTCGTTTTTTTATGAAACCGAATTCTTTAATACGTTCACCAAAAGCGGCGATTCCGACTTTCGAGATGCTTGCTTCAATCCATAAATGGACCTTTGAAGCTTACACACTTTGCTAGGATTTGTTGGATCAACAAACCCCTCAGGTTGTGTCATATACACATCCTCGAGAAGGTTTCCATTAAGAAACGCATTCTTAACATCCATTTGCCATATCTCATAGTCATAATATGAGGCTATGGCAAGTAAAATCCTAATTGACTTTATCATCACGACAGGGGAAAAGGTTTCGTCATAGTCAATACCATACTTGTCTATAACCTTTGACTACTAGTCGCGATTTAAAAGTGTGTACATTACCATCCATGTCGGTCTTCTTTTTATAACACCATTTGTTATCAATGACCTTACACCCTTCGGGTGGGTCAACCAAAGTCCATACTTGGTTGTCGTACATGGATTGCATCTCGGACTTCATAGCTTCTAGCCAACTTATCGACTCGGAACTACGAATTGCCTCTTTGTAGGTAGTGGGTTCATCTTGATCAATCGAGTCAACTTTGATGATCATCGATCCTGAGAAATCCATATCTCTCGAGTTGTTGATGTACAGAGCTCGACCTTCTTGGGCCTTGTGTCAAAGATTGAAGCTCGGTATCAACACGTGAGCTTGCTTGAACTTCCAAAGTTGGTTCGGATGTTGTTTGGGGATCTTGAATTTCCTCAAGATGGATCTTACTCCCACTATCCTCTTTGGAAATAAATTCCCTTTCAAGGAATAAACCATTACGAGCAACAAACACTTTGTTCTCGATGGTAGATAGAAGTAATATCCTTTAGTTTCTTTAGGATATCCCACAAACAAACACTTGTCGATTTAGGGCGAGTTTATCGGATAACAAGCGTTTTACGTACGCCTCGCATCCCCCAAATTTTGAGAAATGACAAACTAGGTCGTTTCCCGAGTCCATATCTCATATGGAGTTTTTACGAACCGCTTTAGAAGGAACTCTATTTAATATAAATGCGGCGGTTTCTAGGGCGTAGCCCCGAAAAGGAAAGTGGAAGACTTGTTTGACTCATCATAGATCGAACCATATCTAATAAGGTGCGATTCCTCCGTTCGACACGCCATTCCATTGTGGTGTGCGGGGAGGAGTTAATTGTGAAACAATTCCACAACCACTAAGATGTTCGTCAAAATCTTGGTTAAGGTATTACGCCACCTCGATCGATCGAAGTATCTTAATACTTTTGCCAAGTTGATTTTGTACTTCATTTTGAAATTCTTTGAATCTTCCAAAAGATTCGATTTATGTTTCATTAGATAGGCGTAGCCATATCTCACGAAATCATGCGTGAATGTGATGAAATCACTGAAACCCTCCTCTAGCACTAGTGTTTATTGGTCCACAAACATCTGTATGTATGAGGCCCCGATAAATCGGAAGCTCTCTCACTTTGTCCGAGTAAAGGCGACTTTAGTCTTTTTGCCCGACAAGCAAGATTCACACGTCTCATAAGACTACTAAGTCAAATGATGTTAAAATTCCATCTGTATGGAGTTTTGATATGTGTTTCTCGTTTATGTGGCCCAAACGACAGTGCCAAAAGTAGGTTTGGTTTAAGTCATTTGACTTAAACCTTTTAGTATTAATGCTATAGATGGGCCTTTTAATGGAATTATCGAGGTTAAGAATATAAAGCCCATTCATCAAAGAGGCATCTCCATAAAAGATACGATCTTTATGAATGGTGCAAATCTTATTCAAAATGTTAATTTCAAAACCTTCAATATCCAAACAAGAAACTGAAATAATATTCCTACTCAAAGTTGGAACATACAAACAATTATCCAGTTCTATAATAAGGCCACTTGGCAAAACTAAATTAAATGTCCCAGTAGCTACAGCAACAACTCTTGCTCCGTTGGCTACTCTGAGGTCCACTTCTCCTTTTGCCAGTGATCTACTCCTTTTGAACCCCTGCACATTTGCACAAATGTGAGATCCATAACACGGTATCTAATACCCATGAAGTAGGAGCGAGACATGTTAATTTCTATAACATGAATACACGGAGAGACAGTCAAAGCCCGATTTTCTCCCTTTTTCTTTTCTTCCGAGTAGAGTTTGCGATTCCCGTTTCCAATGGCACAGTTCGCCACAATGGAAGCAAACCCCTTCCTTTGGTGCCTTGGCTTTGGGCTTGGGCTTGGGCTTTTCGTTGCCTTTGCCTTTGCCTTTCTTGGCCATGGGCTTTCCCTTGCCTTTCTTCTTGAAATTCCCTTTTTGAACCATTAAGACTTCAGGGGTTTTCTTAATGTTCGGGTTCAACTGCTTGAGCATCCCGTGTATTTCATGTATGATCTTCTCCATGGCATGCATGTTGAAGTTCATAACGAATTGGTCATACTCCGGTGGGAGTGAGCCCAAGATCATATCTGTGGACATGTCATGACCTACGGGAGCCCCAAGTTTCTCAAGTTGGCCAAAATAGGCCTTCATCTTCAGAACATGTGCACTTACAGAGGTGCCAGGAATGTCTGTATCAAGAACGTACAGCTTTCTTTCCTGCTTAAGGACAATCCTTAAGTTGCGGGCCCAATCAAGGAAATTGGTCCCGCTTAGTTTTTTCCTTCTCAAGGACAGATCGCGATGAATTGTGTGATGTATTGGTTGCCATTATCTACATTAAGTTAATTGCAAAGTTATTAGTTTTTTAGCAAAAACATTTTCCACAATTTCAACACTTGATAATAGTGGGGAAAAACATTTTACAATAGTTATAGGAAAGCTTTGGCTTAACACCCACAATTAAAGTAAAATCATCTAATGGGAATGACATCTATATGTCCCGGCTATTTCCCATTTTATGCCCTAGGCCCAAAACTATTTTGATAGCCTAGTTAAGTCGGACCATGTCTAAGCATTACGGAAATCACTATTTTCCCATCTCCCTTTACTTAGGTAACCACTTTATCTGCTGCTTTGGCAAGCAGAAAAATGATGATCCAAGCTTTTGGAGTGCTTAGGTTATGGTAGGCACTTTAAGACTTGATTAAAACCATTTGATGTGACGTCTAAAATAAATCCATCCAGACATAAAATAAACATCACACGCGAGGATATGAAGCGAAAATGTAAATGTGATATAGCATGGCCTATTCCTATAATGTCTCCCACGAGCACTTGTGGGAGTCGAGGGTCAATCTAGGTCAAAATCCATCTCATGGATAATGTCTTCGATCCAGCGACCTCCCGGTCTTGTTACATAATTGCTTGGGCATACCCGACCTTCAATGACTAATCTAAGAAAGCGATTACAATTTTACATTCATAAAAGAAAAAAGCGACTCGCGAGTCGTATTATAAAATTACAACCCAAACATGTAAAACAAGAGGTATAATAGGCCATGCTATTTACCATGCTAATATCACATAAAACATGACATAAATAATTCGCGGATATAAATTCAAATTTCTATGTGTTGCCACTACGCAGAGCTGGCAGCGGCCCCCTTGCATCTATGATGTGATTTGTATCCATTACACATGATCAGTAAAACAAGATCATCAATCAACAATCATACTAGTTTTATTTCATAGTAATTAAGCATTACATAAAACTAGGGACTTCTAGAATAGTAATTACATAAGCTAATGAGTTTTACTATCAAATCACACATTTGATAATCAAAAGCAAAATTAACTATTCAATTACATGCTCAAAAGATAATAAAACGCACAACATGTGCTAATGGTCCTAGGGCACTACTAACAAATATTAGAATATATTTGCCTAGATTCCTCTACCAATTCTCAAACCGCCTCAGGTCCGGTGTGATTTGACCACTGTATTATAACATGCAATATAACTTTTTGCCTCAATACATGTTCTTTCCTGCCCACAATCTGAACCGGTACCTCTTTATATGTCAAATCCTCTTGTAATCCTAATGGTTTGATTTCCATTACATGACTCGGGTCAACAATATAATTCCTCAAATGAGACACGTGAAAGACATTGTGGAGTCTTGATAGTGCTGGTGGTTGAGCTATTTGGTAAGCTAACTCGTCAACTCGTTCAAGTATCTCGTAGGGTCCTACAAATCTCGGACTTAGCTCCACTTTTAACAAATCTCATAGCACCCTTGGTTGGTGATACCCGTAAGTAGACATTGTCACCGACTTGAAGTTCCAATGGTCTTCTTTTACTGTCAGCCCAACTCTTTTGTCGATCTTGTGCAACCTTAATCCTTTCCCAAATCAACAAAACTTTTTCTAATGACACTTGCACTAGTTCTTGCCCGGTTACCGTCTTCTTTCCTATGTCATCCCAACATTCTGGTGATTTGAATTTCCGCCCATACAAAGCTTCATAAGGTGCCATTCCGATGCTAGCTTGATGGTTGTTGTTGTAGGCGAATTCCACTAGCGTCAAATGATCGAACCAACTGCCTTTGAAGTCTAATACACAAGCCCTCAACATGTCTTCCAAAGTCTGAATCGTTCTTTCAAATTGTCCACTGTTTGAAGGTGATAAGCGGTACTGAGCGACAACTTCGTTCTCATAGCTTTATTGAAGCTCTTCCAAAATCGCGACACAAAACGAGGATCCCAATCAGACACAATACTGACTGGTACCCCATGAAGTCGACTATCTCATCCATACATAATTGTACCAATACACTTCATAGAAGTCGTGATCTTTATTGGTAGAAAATGATTCAACTTCGTCCATTTGTCCACTATGACCCATATTGTATCATTTCTCGTCTTGTCCTTTGGTAATCCTGTTAGTAGTGCCCTAGGACCATTAGCACATGTTGTGCGTTTTATTATCTTTTGAGCATGTAATTGAATAGTTAATTTTGCTTTTGATTATCAAATGTGTGATTTGATAGTAAAACTCATTAGCTTATGTAATTACTATTCTAGTAGTCCCTAGTTTTATGTAATGCTTAATTACTATGAAATAAAACTAGTATGATTGTTGATTGATGATCTTGTTTTCATCGATCATGTGTAATGGATACAAATCACATCATAGATGCAATATATAGGGATACATTGTATTGGGACGTGATCCAGTCGAGAAGTAATACTTCATGGTCTTAAGTCATAAGTATTACTTCTCAATACTATTTTAGAATCCTTAGACCTTATGTCTTCATTGATTCTAGTATGAATGTAGCTACGTTTTGACTCGATCGGACGTTACTTGTATGAGTAATCAATACGACCGAGATCGGATGTAGTGTCCTATCATAGCTTGAATGTGAGAGACATTGTAAGGAATTTGTCCCTCTCTATTATTAGAGAGAGATATCCATGGGCCCCTCGATAGGGAAAGACTGTTTAAATGCATGGTCGTGCTCAAATGTATTTGATAAAGTGGTTATCAAATGCTATTTGTCGAAAGCAGATCTACGGAGATCGAGCATAAATACAATTAAGCTTAATAAGGGTGACGACCACCATGCCTTATGCTTAATTAGGATATCGCAAGACAAAGGGATTAAATAGTGGATTGATATTAGGTTCCTTTGTATATTCATTCACTTTGGGTAGTCACAATGTCCCTGCTAGGGACCGCTTGTGATTTATGAACACATACTACTACTAAGTGTGTTTTCATTGCCATTGTGAGATGAACCTACTGAGGGTCACACGCATAGACGAGGCTAACGAGCTTCATGTCAGATTCAATGAATCTAGAATGTGTCTAGGTTCATTGTATCGACATTTGTCTTTCTGAAAATAATAAAGTGTTTATTATTCGAATTAGAGATAGGGGCAATTTTGGTATTTTACTATAGCTGGGATTACGTGGGAGTTATTATCCGATAAGGACTCGCACTACCAGCAGAAGTCTAGAGGACGTGGGAGTTTGAGACTCCCACTGCCGAGAGTAGTTGAGGATGTGAGAGTTGGTTATGGGAACAAACTCTCACACCCTATATAATGACCTCTTGGCCGAAACCCTAGGTAATGATTTTTCAGCCGAAATATTACCAAGTCTCTGAAATTAGATTTCATTTTTCCAGCCTCTCCCTTTTCTCTCTAATTCCCGAAAATCAGAAAAGACGAAGAGCTAGCAATCGCTGCCCGTTTTGTTGCGTGGATACCGGTAGAGGGACTTTCCGTAAGGGAGATCAATTGGTGGCAGATTGAATCCAAGAAACGTCATCCTCCATTCAAGAAGCAGCTTCTTGAATCCAAGAAACGTAAGTTCTTACTGTTTTACCGAATTGTTTCATATGAGCGGATCCTTCAGGGGAGGATCCATGGGTGTTTGGAACGAGTTTCCGCCCATGAATCCCTTTCAAATCCAACTATAAAGTCCATCGTAACATGTTCTCATTTCCAAAATGGGAATATATAATGGCTTAAGAAATCCGGTGGCTCTTTAGTGTTCCACATTTACTTGTTGGAAAATCAAACATCTAGGCACATACTAGACAATTTCTTGTTTCATGCCCTTCCACCAAAAGTTGTCATTAAGGTCCTTATACATCTTCGAAGTTCCAGGATGAACTGATAACTTTGTATCATATGCTTCTTGCAGTATTTCCGTCTCAAACTCTAAATCTAAAGTTACACATAACCGACCTAGAAATCGAAGACTGCCATATTTATGTATTTGAAAAAATCCGTATGTTTGTGCCAAAACTCGCTAATCTTCTAAGTCCACATATGTCCGTTGAGCTTCTTTAATCCTTACTAACAATGTTGGTTGCGCCACCATAGCTGCCATGATATTACTCGTTGACTCCACTACCTCAATTTTAAATTTCACAAACTCATAAATCATCTCTTGTGGCTCAGTGATCAATGCTGCCATTTGTCCCATATTTTTTCTGCTAAGTGCATCAGCCACACGATTAGCTTTTCCGGGATGATAGCTAAATGTCAAATCATAGTCCTTCAAAAGTTCAACCCATCTTATTTGCCTCATATTCAGCTCCTTCTGAGTAAACAAATATTTCAAACTTTGGTGAACGTAAATACTTCGCACTGCTTCCCATATAACTAATGTCTCCATATCTTCAAAGAAAACACGACCGTTGCCAATTCTAAGTCATGTGTAGGATAATTCTTCTTACAAGGTTTCAACTATCTCGAAGCATATGCTATCACTTTGCCTTTTTGCATCAATACACAACCTAATCAAACACCCAATGCATCACTGTATATCGTAAAAAACCCTGACTCTTCTAGCAAAGCTAAAGCCGGAACTGTAGTAAACTTTTCCATCAACTTCTCAAAGAACTCTTCACATTCTGTATTCCACTCAAACTTTACCTTCTTTTGTGTTAATCGAGTCAATGGCGCTGCTATTTTTGAGAAATCCTCCACAATATTTTGGTAATACCCTGCTAGTCCCAAGAAACATCGGATTTCTGCTACATTAGTTGGTCGAGGCCAATCCACGATTGCTTCTATCTTCGTCGGATCCACTGACACTCCATTTGTTGATATAACATGCCCAAAAAAGGTCACGCTTCTTAACCAGAATTCACACTTACTAAATTTAGCATAGAGTTTCTTGGTCATCAAAGTCTGTAACACTAATCTCAAATACTCTGCGTGTGCTTCATCTGAAGGAAAGTGTGCCAAGATATCATCGATAAAGACTACCACAAACTTGTCCAAATAATCCCGAAAAGTTCGATCCAACATATCCATAAACGTCTCTACAACGTTAGTCATTCCAAATGGCATCACCAAGAACACATAATGACCATACCTAGTTCTGAAGGCGCTCTTCGGTATATCTTTTAGCTTGATTCTCAGTTGATGGTACCCCGATCGCAAATCTATCTTCCAGAAACCTTTAGCTCCATTCAATTGGTCAAACAAGTCTCGGTAATTGATGGTGATCTTGTTCAGCTCTCGGTAATTGATGCACATTCTCATACTCCCGTCTTTCTTCTTCACAAATAACATTGGTGCACCCCATGGCAATACACTTGGTCTAATAAACTTCTTCTCCAACAAATCTTGCAATTGTGTCTACAATTCTTTCAACTCAGCTGGAGTCATTCGATACGGGGCCTTTGAGATAGGCTTCGCACATGGCTGAAGTAGGATCTCGAAATATATCTCTCGAGTATGAAGTACACCCGGAAGATCTTCTAGAAATACATCGGCAAAATCTCTTACTATAGGAACATCTTCAATCCGAACCTCTTTCCCATTCTTTGTCCCTGCATAGGCTAAGAACACCTCACTATCCTGTTGTACATACTTACAGGCTCTAGTTGCTGATATAACCGGCAATCCCATCTCACGACTCTTCTTTTCTTTACCCTCGAAAGGTAAACACTTTCTTACCTTCTGGTTTTAACTGAACCTTCTTCTCTTCCCAATCTACCAACGCATGGTTGGCTGCCAGCCAATCCATCCCCATATGACATCAATTCTACCATGTTTATCTGAATAAGGTTTGCACTCAGCTCTTTTGATTCAATCTCCACCTGACATCCCTTATGAACCAGATTAGATGATACGGTACCAACCTTGGGGCTGCCCAACTCAAGGAAACGTGCATTCAGATACAAAGAGCACTCTAAATTACATCTAGGAATGTTGTACAAGTCAAACTCTTAAGTATCACAAGTGTACAAGGAATGGACAGCTTTGCTACTGTTTGGTATAATGATCATATCTTCCGATATAGGTATCACGGTTTCGCATCATTAGATACTAGAACCTTACCACTAGGTAGAGAAACTCTATAGGCATCCGATAAATATGTAGGGGAACTCTTAAGAAGCTTAACAAATCTACGGGACATGAATGAATGTGCGGCACTTTAAGCCCTAAGGCCTAAAGTGATCAATCTTGTTTTGATGATAACAAACCATTGGTAGTTCTAATGTTTTTGTGAGCATGTTCTTAATGATAAGATCCTTAGCACTCACACCGACCTTGTTGAAAATTGTAAGTTATTGTTAGTAGTGCCCTAGGACCAGTAGCATATGTTGTACGTTTTGATATATTTTGAGCATGTCATTTGAATAGTTAATTTTTATTTTGAACATCAAATATGTGATTTGATATTAAAACCCATTAGCTTATGCAATTACTATTCTTATTGTCCCTAGTTTTATGTAATGTTCTTTGCAATGAAATAAAACTAGTATGTGTTAGTAGTGCCCTAGGACCATTAGCACATGTTGTGCGTTTTATTATCTTTTGAGCATGTAATTGAATAGTTAATTTTGCTTTTGATTATCAAATGTGTGATTTGATAGTAAAACTCATTAGCTTATGTAATTAATATTCTAGAAGTCCCTAGTTTTATGTAATGCTTAATTACTATGAAATAAAACTAGTATGATTGTTGATTGATGATCTTGTTTTACTGATCATGTGTAATGGATACAAATCACATCATAGATGCAATATATAGGGATACATTGTATTGGACGTGATCCGTCAGAGAAGTAATACTTCATGGCCTTAAGTCATAAGTATTATTTCCTCAATACTATTTTAGAATCCTTAGACCTTATGTCTTCATTGATTCTAGTATGAATGGAGCCACGTTTTGACTCGATCGGACGTTACTTGTATGAGTAATAAATACGACTCGATGATCGGATGTAGTGTCCTATCATAGCTTGAATGTGAGAGACATTGTAAGGAATTTGTCCCTCTCTATTATTGAGAGAGATATCCATGGGTCCCCTCGATAGGGAAAGACTGTTTAAATGCATGGCCGTGCTCAAATGTATTTGATAAAGTGGTTATCAAATGCCATTTGTCGAAAGCAGATCTACACGGAGATCGAGCATAAATACAATTAAGCTTAATAAGGGTGACGACCACCATGCCTTATGCTTAATTAGGATAGCGCGAGACAAAGGGATTAAATAGTAGATTGATATTAGGTTTCGTTGTATATTCATTCACTTTGGGTAGTCACAATGTCCTCGCTAGGGACCGCTTGTGATTTATGAACTCACACTACTACTAAGTGTGTTTTCATTGCCATTGTGATATGAACCTACGAGGGTCACACGCATAGGCGAGCTAACGAAGCTTCATGTCAGATTCAATGAATCTAGAATGTGTCTAGGTTCATTGTATCGACATTCACTTTTCGAAAATAATAAAGTGTTTATTATTCGAATTAGAGATAGGGGCAATTTCGGTATTTTACCCATAGTTTGGGATTACGTGGGAGTTATTATCCCAGATAAGGACTCCCACTACCCAGTGAAAAGTCTAGGAACGTGGGATTTTGAGACTCCCAGCTGCCGAGAGAAGTTGAGTAGAGGTGGGAGTTGTTCTAGTAACAAACTCTCACACTCTATATAACATCTCTTAGCCGAAACCTAGAAGGTTAATGCTTCGACCGCAATTAAACAAGAAAACCGAAATCGATTTCGATATTCTCGACCTCTCCCTTTTCTCTCTAATTCCCAGAAAATCGGGAAAAAGACGAAGAGCTAGCAATCGTTGCCCGTATCGTCGGCGTGGATACCGGTAGAGGGACTTTCCGCGAGGGAGATCAATCGGTAGCGACATCCGATCCAAGAAAGCGTCATCTTCCATTCAGAAGTAGCTTCTTGAATCCAAAACGTAAGTTTTTTCTTGCTTTGCATTTTTTTCGAATTGTTTCATATGAGCGGATCCTTCAGGGGAGGATCCATGGGTGTTTGGAACGAGTTTCCGCCCATGAATCCCTTCAGTATGATGTTTGATTGATGATTATGTTTTACTAATCATGTGTAATGGATACAAATCATATCATAGATGTAATATATTGGGATATATTGTATTGGACGTGATCCGTTAGAGAAGTAATACTTCACGGTTCTTTAGTCATAAGAATTACTTCCTCAATTCTATTTGGAATCCTTAGACCTTATGTCTTCATCGTTTCCAGCATGAATGGAGCTACGTTTTGACTCTTTCGGACGTTACTTTTAATAGAGTAATTAATATGACTGATGATCGGATGTAGTATCCTATCATGGCTTGAATGTGAGAGGCATTGTGAGGGATTTGCTCCTCTTTGATTAGAGAGAGATATCCATGAGCCCTCGATAGGGAATACTGTTTAAATGCATGGCGGTGCTGAAATGTATTTAATAA
Source organism: Vinca minor (assembly GCA_026122235.1). Lineage (NCBI taxonomy): Eukaryota > Viridiplantae > Streptophyta > Magnoliopsida > Gentianales > Apocynaceae > Vinca > Vinca minor. Next base: position 1,317,460 of record JAOCZM010000253.1, read on the forward strand.
AGTGGTTATTAAATACTATTTGTTAGAACAGTCTACTTGGAGATCGAGCATAAATATAATTAAGCTTTATACCCTTAACTCCGAAATTTGTTTCTCTAAAACTAGCTGTTAGAATCCAATATCCACCGGTTATAATTGAGTCTTAGAAGTCCTCTAATTGTGGTTACAATTTGGGGATGACCAGAGCATGTTTGCTAAGTCTACCAAAGGTTTCAATCTAACTGCGTAGGATTTTCTAAATCTCGATTTTCTTCTATTTTCTCTTTTCTTTCTCTTCCTTTTTTATATTCTATGTTTTCCCTAGATTCTCCCAAGTGTTGTACCTATATATCCCAAGTGTTGCATCCATTTTCCTTTAATACATAACCTTTAAAAATCCCCTAACTTAACCACCAACTAACCAACTTCCTAACCTAGCATATAAGTCCTCTTACTTCCTATCCTTATCACTATGCCCCTAGTACTTAACAAATAAACAAGTACTTAACAAATAAACAATTAAGCATATAAAACAATTAAATCACACATGCAAAGGTTACGGGTATCACTGTTAGAGGAATAACCGGGTCTAAAACAAGTTATGCAGCGAAAATAAAACGACCCGCCTCTAATAGGATCTTTCACGAGTAAGAACCTTAGACTATGGGATTGTATTATACCTTTCGAAGTGCGAAAATCGTCTGAAACGGTTTCAGTTGTCACGAACGGAACACCACCAACGCAGGCTCCGCCTCTCCCAATATCCACTCGATCTTCCGGGGATGGTCCTCTACCGCTTGGTGCTAGCCAACGCCTCGTAGAAGTCTTGAAGACACTCTTCAAGATGGAGTATATATATATGGTGGATATTGGACCTTTCGAAGAACAAGAAACAGTTTTCTTACTTCTTTTCTATTAGCCAAAGCTAGAAAACAAGTATATAGAAAAGCTGTCTTTTCTTTCTATTCAAGCTCTCTTGAATGCTCTCTCTTTTTCTCTCTATTCTAAGCTTTCAAAAGCTGGAGAATAATCACATAGAATGCTAGGAAAAATCAGCATTTTTCTTAGTCATTCAAGGGATAGTGGGGAGAGAGAAAGGGGAAAGTGGGAGATCATGGAGGAAACCACTCCTCCACATTCTCCACCACTTCAACCTCCTTCTAAGAGATAATAGCTGAAAATATATCCAATTTTCCAGCCATAAGGTCGGTCCAAATGGGTTGGTCGGCCCAACCCGATTAAGGGCCTAATTCAATCCCGGCCCGGCCCAATCAAATTGGCGCACCTTAGATTAAATGTACTCCAACAATCACAATCTTTGAGTATAAAACAAATTCAACCTCAAACTTGAACAATTGTTAAATACAAATCAATTAAATTGCACCTAAACGAATTACAAACACAACCCACAAAATCAAAAACAAAAATAATCAAAACACATTAAAGAATCATAAAAATTTCAAAACGTTTTCAAGAAATTTCAGTTGAAAAAGTCCTTGTCCCCTTATTTGCGCTCGTTAAGCTCACTTTCAAGGTTATTTCTCTTCACAATGATGAAACCCTAATTTTGAATCTCTTAGATTACCCACAAGATTTAGCAGAAATACTTGCTAAGATTTTGATGCTTACTAGAGCTCAAAGATTTCCTTTTTATGTGATAGAGAAGTTTATATTTTATTTGGGCATGCTTCATTATTACAAATTGAGTTTATTATAACCTGATTTTCTCGATTAATTTAGAATTTGTGAAATGTGGTTTAGGGATAAGGATAAATATGAAGTTTTTGGATTGGAATTGGTTACATGGACGGAAGAATTATCAACTGCAATTTTGCAGGAAAAATCAGAGATTTTGGGTAAAATTCGAAGTAGGATACTATTTCCGATGAATTTTTCGAGGGGGTTTGATTTAGGGATGAGGGTGAAGAAATGGGTAGAGGAGGAATAGGAAAATTTTCTATACATTTCCCTTAGGATGATGCATTTCATTTGGCTCCCTGGAGTGATCAAGCAGAGAAATGGACTATAAGGATTATTCATGAACGCTTTCTTTGATGATACCTAAATAAATGGAAAATGGGTTTTGTTTAGGGGAATATTTAGGATTTGGATCAAGGCTTAAGAAGGCTTTGGTGCATTTTCCTCGGATTTTCATGGTGTTGCAGGTGGTGGTGGTGGATGGGGATGGAGGGATATGACAAGTTTATGGATTTTGTTTTGCTAAATTAAATTGGATATTCATAATATTTTATTTAACAAATGAGTACTCATGTTTTTCTTCTGGGAAATATGTTGAAAGATATGAAATACCTTAAAAAGTACATCATGTGTGAGGCATATGACTGACTTCACAACATTTTGACAGAAAACTGGACGGAAATCCTTTAATGGCAGGACGAAAAAACATAAAGGATAATAAAAGTTAATTTTTTTGAAAAGGACAATAAACTTAATCTTAAAATAAATAAAGGACTAAATATGCGTTTTTTCCTAACCGAAAACCCTAAAAATATAGAATCTTGAATTTATTAAAGAAATCTGTAAAAACATAATATCTTGAATACATCATTAGGCCTTTAAACAATACTAAAAAAACACCTTTACGAAGGTTAAGTCGTTGGATAAAACAAATGTCAATCCAACAACCTAATATGTGTTCCCATGTGCTGAGTCTGCTAACGTTAAACATTGGAACGAAAAGCCGAGTTTTATGGTTGAAGCACCAACTTTTCTTTTTACTGGGGTTTTGATGAAGAACTTTGACAACATAAAAGGAAAATAAGGATCTTTCTCTATCTTTGAATTTAGTTCTCGTGTATGCCTTACTAAAACCTCCAAGCATCGATAAGCATTTGATTACTTTAGCAAAGGACTTTCAAAGTATTCGACACACTAAACCTCCAAGTAGCGGTAATCACTTGACTAACTAGGAAGAAGAATACGAAATGGATGAAGAAACATGCTTTGTTGATTAGTTCACAAAGTATCAAAGGAATAAACCTCACAATATTATTATCAATAGTCTAAGTAACAATGAGCCGAAATCTCTCTTTAAATAGTAAACTACCTAATACTTGCTATAAAATATACAACTATTTGGACCACATGTCCTTTATTTATGCGGCTAAAATAAAGTAAATAATAAGCTGAAAATTAATTAAAGTCTAAGATCGACTTTAATATACAAAATGCCTAAAATGCCCTTTGCTACTTTGTTTGTTGGACCGTGTGATCCTAGCTTCAAAGTGATGAGATGGACTTCTCTTTGATCATATAGATGTGTCCTTGCTTCTTCCTTGGTTTGAACCTCTCGGATTAATGTAGATAAAGTTTGGTTCATTCCTGTACTTCTAGCTCTTGTCATTGGACCTTGAATGTTGATCATTGGGTCACTTGAATAGCTTGTCCTAGGCATGTACTCATCATTTCCTCCCACTTTTGAAGGATTCATCCTCGAATCTTCATAATCTGTATCAAAATCAACGGAGGATAAATCAACAACATTAAAAGAAGCACTTACACCAAACTCACCTCTTAGATCAATTTTGTAGGCATTGTTATCAAGAGTGAGGCTCTATTGCTATCAGTACTTGATGTATGGTAAATAAAGAACACAACTCAAAAAAATTAAAAGGGGAACGTTTGCCAATTCTTGGACGAGGCTCTATCGTTATCGTTTCAAGAAGTTTTCTTTTTGGGTTTATAGTTCAGTATTCAAATTGAATTACTCACGACTGCTTTTTTTTTTCTTTTTTAATGCCGAATGCTTTTTTTTTAATTTCTTTTTTTACTTTCTCAAGCAAACAAGAAAATGATAAAGATACACCAAGAAAGAGATAAACCTTATGCTCTGATATCAAATAATGAGGAACCTAGATTTTTGAGGTCAAAGATTCGACAGAAAAGCTTGAAACGAATCTCTCTTTCTTGAAATCAGTTTAGGGGGAATATAATCAACGCGACTCCAAGAAGGTTGATTATCAATTGAGTTTGAAACACCACAATAAACGTAAACCAAACTTATTGATACTGTAACTCAATAAATAATCAAAGAATCCACTTTGAAAAGCTTCGATTCTCGAAAGAACCATGAAAGGTAAAACCTTCACATTATATTTCCAAAAATTTCTTGTATACAACTTAAATAATAAGGTGGTTGAATTCCCCTTTATATAGAGGAGGAATTCGGCTCAAAGAACCCACAAAGGAACAGTCTTATTCTAATTTGGGCTCTTCAATAACAAACTTGCTAAAAACAAAACACTATCTAAGATAATGGACAACTTGTCATATTATCTAGCAACCACTAATATTATGAGCCTAAAAACATTTAATAATAATAATAATAATAAAAGATGAAATGTAATTAATAAATAAACTTAGAAGAACAAGATTAATTCTCGTACAAAATATGGACAGCTTGTTGGACCAGCTTGCACGCTGATTTCGGACTCTATAAAGGCAGAATCTGATCTTGTGATCTCATGAAAGTTGTAGATCTGCCTCTTAGTTTGCAAATGCAACTTGAATCAGCTCCATTGGATTCCTGGATAAAAAGTTATGGCCATTATACAAAACTGTTGCAAAGCTGTCCAGTCCCTCGTCATTCTCCCTTTCTTCAAAAAAGATTCTGTAAGCCCTAAGGGCGAACGAACTCTGTTTTTGATATTGGACAAACATTTGATGTTGTGTCTAATGATCTTAATCTTTGTGATAGAATATTGGAAATCTTGTAGGAAGCTCTAAGTACTTCAATCAAGCCATGTTCAAGATTCAAAGTCATACTATTCAAGGCTCATCTATGAAGATTGAAGATTGAAGACTTAGTTTGGTTAGTTTAGCTTTGTCGTCATTAGTCGTAATCTTTAAAGCTCTAACCAAAGCTCTTATGAACATAAGCTTCTCACTCTAGTCTTGCATACATGTTTTCATAAACACGTTTTCAAAAGGCTTAAGTTTCAAAATGATCTTTACATGTGTTGTTATCCAAAAAGCCTTTGATTTCATAGATAAGTCTTTTAGAAAAGTTTTCCAAGTGTTCATACTTGTTACCTTTTAGGAAAACCTTTTTAGACTTTAAAAGACTTTAAAAGACTTCAAAAGATTTCAAAACGTGTGAAAAACCACTTTGGAATTTCGGTCAATCGAGCTCAAGTTCGGTTCAACCGAGCAGAAACTGAGAGGTCTGAAAAAGAGGTTCGGTCGACCTATGAGGAGTTCGGTCGACCTATGTGTCTAGTCGGTCGACCGACCTAGTCCATGGTGGATCCGAAGTTGGCCTTCGGTCATCCGAAGTGCTCTGTTCGGTCAACCGAACTTTGCGATTTCTAGCCGTTATTTGACCGTTGGAGACTCGATTTTCAGCCTATTTTGAAATGTATAAATACTCCAAAGCTAGAGAATCATTCCAGGGCTTGCATATCAAATATTCATTGATCTCTCATAAAGCCAAAACACTTTCAAAGCAAAATACTCTTCATCCTTATGATCTAAAGCATTCAAGAGTATTCTTTCAAAAGCAAGACAAAGAGTGGACCTCATATGTTCAAGAGCTAAATTGTTTGTGCTTCAAAGGTACTATATCTTTCACTTAGAAGAGTGAACAACCTTGTACTTAATCTTTCTTAATTCCCTTTCTTAGTGATAGGGTTATTATTGTAAGTCCTACTTTGTGTGGGCATCCTTTGGTTGTAAAGTCCTACTTTGTGTGGGCAATTGTAAAAGTCCTACTTTGTGTGGGCATCTTCTTAGTGAAGTGTTTGAAATCCTTGGGTGCGGCTCAAGGTAGTGGAGGTAGATTCTAAGTGAATCGAACCACTATAAATCCTTTGTCTTGTTGTTTGGGTTTTTGCTTTAGCCTTTGTTCAACTTGCTTATACTTTCACTTGCATTGCAAAGATTGAAAAAAAAGTTGCCAAGATTAGTTAAAACCCAATTCACCCCCCCTCTTGTGTTTTACAGATTCGTCCTCGAATCTTGATCGTTGTGGTAAGATGAACAGTAAGGTGCTGATTCTTTTTTGAATTGTTCCTTCTTCTTGGCCGAATTATATCAAGAGTGAGGCTCTATCGCTATCAGTACTTGATGTATGGTAAATAAAGAACACGGCTCAAAAAATAAAAGGGGGAACGTTTGCCAATTCTTGGACGAGGCTCCATCGATATCGTTTCAAGAAGTTTTCTTTTTGGCTTTATAGTTCACTATTCAAATTGAATTACTCATGGCTGCTTTTCTTTTTCTTTTTTAATGCCGAATGCTTCTTTTTTTTTTTTTTTCTTTCTTAAGCAAACAAGAAATATTTATCAAGAAAACGATAAAGATACACCAAGAAAGAGATAAACATTTTGCTCTGATACCAAATAATGAGGAACCTAGATTTTTGAGGTCGAAGATTCGACACAAAAGGTTGAAACGTATCTTTCTCTTTCTTGAAATCACTTTATGCGGGGGGGGTATAATCAACGCGACTCCAAGAAGGTTGATTATCAACGGAGTCTGAAACACCACAATAAATGTGATACGGTACTATTCGGGAAGTTGATGATACGATACTATACGGGAAGCTTGAAGAGGTTATTTGGATAACTGACCTCATAATTAACTCATATATTCCAAATACAAGCTTCAAAGTAAATTCTTTGTTCCAAGTGTTGAAAGTATCTATTCTAAAGGTTCCAGAGTTAAAGAAGTCTTCAAATAAAGCTAGACACAATGATCAAACTCATCTAATAGCATTTGAAGGAAAGATACATAGTTGGAAGGAAAATGGTTGAAAGGGTATTTTATTCATTTGATAATTAAAGTCCATTCTAGACTTTAATTATATTTTCAGATTTATTATATTGTTTAATTAGCCATATTGGCTGAAATAAGCTAGCTAAATAATATGACATGTTGTCCTTGATGTTAGGTAGTGTTTTTAGGAATAAATAGCCATTTTGGTCACTAACCTTTTTTCGTCCTGCCACTTTGGTCAAAAATGAGTTTTTTAAACTTTTTTCATCACTAAAGTTTTTTAATTCATCCATTTTGGTCAAAATGAGTTTTTTTAATTTTTTTCATCACTAAAGTTTTTTAATTCTGCCATTTTGGTCACTTAAGTTTTTCGGTCTTCCATTTTGGTCAAAAACTTAAGTGATCAAAATGGCAGAATTAAAAAACTTTAGTGACCAAAATGACAGAATTACAAAAACTTTAGTGACCAAAATGGAAGACCGAAAAAACTTTAGTGACAAAAAAAGTTAAAAAAACTCATTTTGACCAAAATGGCAGAATTAAAAAACTTTAGTGATGAAAAAAGTTAAAAAAAACTCATTTTTGACCAAAGTGGCAGGACGAAAAAAGGTTAGTGACCAAAATGGCTATTTATTCGTGTTTTTAGTTATCTAGGAGTTGTAGAGTTCTAATCTTTAAAGGACTCTTATTTGTGGTTCATTAGGCTACGAAATTCCACTCTATTTAAGAGGGATTTCAGCCTTGTTATTATTAGACTTGATATATTGATTTAAGGTTCTTCCTTAGTTACTTTGTGTTTGATTCTCTATGTAGAGTTCATTCATGTTTGAGTTACTGTATCAATAAGTTTGGTTTATACTTATTGTGGTGTCTCAACTCCCATTGATATTCAACCTTGTGGGAGAAAGGTTGTTTATATTCCTCATAAACTTTTCGAGATAGAGAAAGATTGGGCATTCAAGCCGAACCTTAGTATTCGTATAACGGTTCCGTATCAGGTGGTATCAGAGCAAAAGGTTGATCTCTATCTTGGTGTATCTTTATTGCTTTCTTTAAAAAAAAATGAGAAAAAATTACAAAATTACTGTTCACGGTACTATTCATCCGAGAGCAAAAATCAGATTTTTCATTACTGTTCATGCTACTGTTCGTCCGGATTGAAAAAAAAATCAAGAATCAAGACATCAACTTTCAAGAGAATCAAGAAGCTTAAAGACCTCCATCTGTTTAAAGATTTCAATAAATTCATGCAAAGATGAGGCAACAATTTGATCAAGAAGATGACAACTTTGATTATGATGATAAAAGGCATGACTTCCAACATATAACAAAATCAAGATATGATGATTCTTATTTTTTATTCATATGAGCCGCAAAGGGATAAAAAAATTCAGCAAGTTTGCAACCCTATTGATGCAATCAAGATTCCATCTTTTGAAGGAACGAATGAGTCGGAATTATTATTTGAATGGATACATAAACTTAATAACATGTTTGCTAGTCATGATTATTTGGAGGGTAGAAAGGTAAAGATGGCAGCCAAGGGATTTTTTAGTATTGCATCAAAGGGGTGGCAAGAGGAATGTATAATAAGCCAAAGAGCGGGACAACGACCTATTGATAGTTGGAATGAATTTAAAGCTGTGATGAAACGAAAATTTGTGAACCCATATTACTTTGATGAACAAGCCAAGAGGTTACAAAGTCTTACACAAGGTTCCAAATCGATAGATGAATATTATGAAGAGATGCGATTAACCCTGATACGAGTTGACATTAAAGAAGATATGGAAGCTGCATTGAATCGATTCTTGGCAGGTTTGAATGATGATATTAGGCCAAATATGGAAAGAGCTAATCATGTTGATCTTATGGAGATGGTGGACCATGCAGAGAAAATTGAGAGGCAAATCAAAGAGAAGAAGAAAGGGACTAATTCGGCTAAATTTTCACATTGAAAAAAGCCAAATCAGCCCCCCTTCAAATTCTTTTGTTGGGCAGCGGCAAAGTGAAGATAATAGCTATTTTATGGCTGCCAAAACAGCCACAGTTCAAGAAATAGATAGCCAAACAGCCGCCATTACATCTTTGAAGCATCTATGAAAGAACTATGGAAAGGCATGGAACGACTAGATGAATGCATCAAAAATCAAGAAATTCAAGAAGAAGCTGAGACCATAGTACAAAATCTTGCCAAAGAATGATATAATATAAGATGATACAAATTTGGAAAGTGAAGAAGACGAGGATGAAACCGAGCCAAAATTTGAAAGTTATTGATACTGTAACTCAAGAACTAATCAAAGAATCCACTTTGAAAAGCTTTGATTCTCAAAAGAACCATGATAGGTAAAATCCTCACATTATATTTCCAAAAATATTTTGTATATAACTTAAATAATAAGGTGGCTGAATTTCCCTTTATATAGAGGTGGAATTCGGCTCAAATAACCCACAAAGGAAGAGTCCTATTCTAATTAGGGCTCTTCAATTATAAACTTGCTAAAAACGAAACACTATCTAAGATAATGGACAACATGTCCAATTATCTAGCAACCACTAATATTATGCGCCTAAAAACATTTAATAATAATAATAATAAAAGTTGAAATCTAATTAATAAATAAACTTGGAATAACAAAATTAATTCTCGTCCAAAATTTGGATAGCTTGTTGGACCAGCTTGCGCGACGATTTCGAACTCCATAAAGGAAGAATCTGATCTTGCAATCTAATGAAAGTTGTAGATCTGTCTCTTAACTTTCAAATGCAACTTGAATCAGCTCCATTGGATTCCTGAATAAAAAGTTGTAACCATTATACCAAACTGTTGCAAAACAGTCCAATCCCTCATCATTCTCCCATTCTTCAAAAAAGATTCGTCTTCGAATCTTGATCGTTGTGGTAAGATGCACAGTAAGGGAATGATTCTTTCTTGACTTTTTCCTTCTTCTTGGCCGAATTATATCAAGAGTGAGGCTCTATCGCTATCAGTACTTGATGTATGGTAAATAAAGAACACGGCTCAAAAATTAAAAAGGGGAACGTTTGGCAATTCTTGGGCGAGGCTCTATCGATATCGTTTCAAGAAGTTTGGTTTTTTCCTTTATAGTTCACTATTCAAACTGAATTACTCACGGCTGGTTTTTTTTTTCTTTTTTTTGCCGAATGCTTTTTTATTTTTTATTTTTTGTCTTTCTCAAGCAATCAAGAAAACGGTAAAGATACACCAAGAAAGAGATAAACCTTTTGCTATGATACCAAATAATGAGGAACCTTGATTTTTGAGGTCAAAGATTCGACACAAAAGGTTGAAACAGATCTTTCTCTTTCTTGAAATCAGTTTACAGGGGAATATAATAAACGCGACTCCAAGAAGGTTGATTATCAATGGAGTCTGAAACACCACAATAAACGTAAACTAAACTTATTGATACAGTAACTCAAGAACTAATCAAAGAAACCACTTTGAAAGTTTCGATTCTCAAAAGAACCATGAAAGGTAAAAATCTCACATTATATTTTCAAAAATATCTTGGATATAACTTATATAATAAGGTGGCTGAATTACCCTTTATATAGAGGTGGAATTCGGCTCAAAGAACCCGCAATGGAATAGTCTTATTCTAATTAGGGCTCATCATTAACAAACTTGCTAAAAACGAAACACTATCTAAGATATTGGACAACATGTCCTATTATCTAGAAACCACTATAATTATGCGCCTAAAAGCATTTTAAAAATAATAATAATTAAAGAAGAAATCTAATTAACAAATAAACTTGGAAGAACAAGATTAATTCTCGTCCAAAATCTGGACAGCTTATTGGACCAGTTTGCACGAAGATTTCGGTATCCATAAAGGCAGAATCTGATCTTGTGATCTCATGAAAGTTGTAGATCTGTCTCTTATCTTTCAAATGCAACTTGAATCAACTCAATTGGATATCTGGATAAAAAGTTATGACCATTATACTAAACTGTTGCAAAGCTCTCCAATCCCTTGTCACAAAGTCTTTCAAAAATAGCTCAAGAACTTAACATCTCAATCACTTACAATGGTTCTTGGAACTCCATGAAGATGAATGACCTCCCTCGTGAACAATTCAGCCACATGACTTGTATCATTGGTTTTCCTACAAGAAATAAAATGTGACATCTTAGAAAATCGATCAACAACAACAAAAATACTATCCATGCCTCTTTGAGATCTCAGCAATTCAATGATGAAATCCATTGAGACATCAATCCATGGGGCGGTTGGAATTGGCAAAGGCATGTACAATCCATTGGGCTTGCTTGTACTTTTGGCTTGTTTACATTTAAATCAAAGTTCACAAATCTTTCTAACATCTTTTTTCATGTGTGGCCAATAAAAGTGTTCATGCAATATATCCAAAGTTTTAATAACCCCAAAGTGTCCCATTAACACCCCCGAATGTGCTTCCCTAAAAAGTAATTCACGTAAAAAACAAGAAGGAATACACAATCGGTTTTCTTTAAAAAGAAACCCTTCATGTCTATAGAATTTTTGAAAAGATGAAGTACTACATGCTTGATAAATAGAAGAAAAATCAGAATCATGCTCATATAAATCTTTAATATGTTCAAATCCAAACAATTTAGTATTCATGAAGGAAATCAAAGTGTATCTCCTAGGCAATGCATCGGCTACTATATTCTCCTTTCCTTTTTATACTTGATAACATAAGGAAAAGTGTCAATAAAAGAAACCCATTTAGCATGTGTTTTGTTTAACTTACCTTGCCCCTTTAAGTATTGTATGGACTCATGATCCATGTGAACTACAAACTCTTTAGGAAAATGGTAGTGTTGCCAAGTTTCCAAAGCTCTCACAATAGCATACAACTCCTTGTCATAAGTTGGATAGTTAAGTGAAGCTCCACTTAATTTCTCACTAAAATAAGCCAAGGGGCGGTTATTTTGTTGTAGGATAGTCATAACAACTATTCCTGATGCATCACATTCAACTTCAAAAGTTAGATCAAAATTTGGCAAAGCAAGTATAGGAGAAGAAGTAAGTAAAGACTTAAGATTGTCAAAAGCTTCTTTTTGCACTTGCCCCCATTTGAAACCAACTTCCTTTTTTATAACTTCAGTTAATGGGACAGCAATAGTACTAAAATCTCTTACAAAGCGTCTATAGAAGCTAGCTAATCCATGAAAAGATCTTACTTGACTTGCATTGGTTGGATTCGGCCATTCCACTATTGCTTTGATTTTGGAAGGTTCAACACTTATTCCATTAGAACTCACAATGTATCCAAGAAAATTAACAGTATTAGTGCAAAGATACATTTTTCAACCTTAGCATATAAAGATTGATCTCTTAAAACATTGAAAACAAGCCTAAGATGTTCAACATGCTCTTCTAGATTCTTACTATAAACAAGTATATCATCAAAATAACCCACAACAAACTTACCTAAAAAGTGCCAAAAGATATGGTCCATTAATCTCATGAAAGTACTTGGAGCACTAGTTAATCCAAAAGGAATTACAATCCATTCATATAGACCATACTTAGTTTTAAAGGCTGTTTTCCATTCATCACCCTCTTTCATACGAATTTGATGGTAACCCTGATTTGGCTTTTTCCAATGTGAAAATTTAGCCGAATTAGTCCATTTCTTCTTCTCTTTGAGTTGCCTCTGTTAGTAGTGCCCTAGGACCATTAGCACATGTTGTGCGTTTTGTTATCTTTTGAGCATTTAATTGAATAGTTAATTTTGCTTTTGATTATCAAATGTGTGATTTGATAGTAAAACTCATTAGCTTATGTAATTACTATTCTAGTAGTCCCTAGTTTTATGTAATGCTTAATTACTATGAAATAAAACTAGTATGATTGTTGATTGATGATCTTGTTTTACTGATCATGTGTAATGGATACAAATCACATCATAGATGCAATATATAGGGATACATTGTATTGGGACGTGATCCAGTCGAGAAGTAATACTTCATGGTCTTAAGTCATAAGTATTACTTCCTCAATACTATTTTAGAATCCTTAGACCTTGTGTCTTCATTGATTCTAGTATGAATGGAGCCACGTTTTGACTCGATCGGACGTTACTTGTAACGAGTAATCAATACGACCGATGATCGGATGTAGTGTCCTATCATAGCTTGAATGTGAGAGACATTGTAAGGAATTTGTCCCTCTCTATTATTAGAGAGAGATATCCATGGGCCCCTCGATAGGGAAAGACTGTTTAAATGCATGGTCAGTGCTCAAATGTATTTGATAAAGTGGTTATCAAATGCTATTTGTCGAAACAGTCTACCCGGAGATCGAGCATAAATACAATTAAGCTTAATAAGGGGTGACGACCACCATGCCTTATGCTTAATTAGGATATCGCGAGACAAAGGGATTAAATAGTGGATTGATATTAGGTTCCGTTGTATATTCATTCACTTTGGGTAGTCACAATGTCCCGCTAGGGACCGCTTGTGATTTATGGACTCACACTACTACTAAGTGTGGTTTCATTGCCATTGTGAGATGAACCCTACGTGGTCACACGCATAGACGAGCTAACGAAGCTTTATGTCCGCATTCAATGAATCTAGAAAGTGTCTAGGTTCATTGTATCCGACATTTGTCTTTCTCGAAATAATAAAGTGTTTATTATTCGAATTAGGGATAGGGGCAATTTCGGTATTTTACCTATAGCTGGGATTACGTGGGAGTTATTATCCGATAAGGACTCCCACTACCGAGTAGAAGTCTAGCGGACGTGGGAGTTGAGGACTCCCATTGCCGAGAGGAGTTGAGGACGTGAGAGTTAGTTCCGGGAACAAACTCTCACACCCTATATAATAAACTCTTGGCCGAAACCCTAGACCCCAATGCTTTCAAATGAAATACCCAAGAAGCCGAAATAGTTTCCGCCTCTCCCTTTTCTCTCTAATTCCCGAAACCCGGAAAAAGCGAAGAGCTAGCAATCGCTGCCCTGCTTTAGTCGGCGTGGATACTGGGTAGAGGGACATTCCGCAGCGGAAGTCAATCGATGGCGACAATACATCCAAGAAACGCCAACCTCCATTCAAGAAGTAGCTTCTGAATCCAAAACCGTAAGTTTTTCCTTCTCTGCTTTCTTGCTGTTTTCGAATTGTTTCATATGAGCGGATCCCTTCAGTGGAGGATCCATGGGTGTTTGGAACGAGTTTCCGCCCATGAATCCCTTCGGTGGTATCGAGCCTTGCTCATACGATTCGGATTCGATATTGTTAATCACATCTTAACATATATCAAATTCGATTTGGTATGTAGTATTTGTGAAAAACGTAAAAGATTGTATCTTTTATGTTTACGTGATTATAATGCCGCATAAATCATGTTTCATCGCATTTAAAGATTGCATCTTTTGATGAGAATATGCATAAACTGCTTTTCGGTTTTGGTATAAACTGCTTTTCGGTTATTGATTCGCATAAATCAAGCTTTCCGTGAATGTTGATTCGGCATAAACCGTTTATGTGAACATTAATTATGCATAAACCGCTTTTACGTGAATATTGATTCGAAAGCATAAAGCTGTTTGCGTGAATCTGAAATTAATTTGATTAAATTCTGTTATTACGCATAAACTGTTTCGGTTAATCCGATTAACCATTACATAATCCGATTATGTATGTAAGACGATTGTAGGGTGAATCTGGGAGGAAAAACTCATTCGATGAGCTGATGTAGAATCAGATTTTCCTTCCGCAAGGGGGCCGCTGCCCCCTTGACCCCCGCCCGCTAATCAGGCTAGCGGGACCGCCGTCTGCGTCGCCCGATTCGTCGCTCCCCCCGAATTAAGACTTTGTGTATGATTTCATTGTGCTTTATGTGATATTAGCATGGTGAATAGCATGGCCTACTATACCCCTTGTTTTACATATTTTGATTGTAATTTTATAATACGACTCACGAGTCGCTTTTTCAATGTTGTAAAAATTGTAATCGCTTCATTAGATTAGCTTTATCGCTTTACATTGAAGGTCGGGTATGCCCATGCAAATATGTAACAAGGTCGGAGGTACAAGATCGAAGACATTATCCATGAGATGGATTTTGACCTAGATTGACCCTTGACTCCCACAAGGCTCGTGGGAGTCATTATAGGAATAGGCCATGCTATATCACATTTATTTTTTCGCTTAATAACCTGCGTGTGATGTTTATTTTATGTCTGGATGGATTTAATTTTGAACGTCACATTAAATGGTTTTAATTAAGTCTTAAAGTGCCTACCATAACCTAAGCACTCCATGAGCTTGGATCATCATTATGTCTGGTTGCCAAAGCAACGGATAAGTGGTTATCTAGGCAAGAGGAGATGGGAAAATAGTGATTTCCATATGCTTAGACATGGTTCGACTTAACTAGGCCATCAAAATAGTTTTGGGCCTAGGGCATAAAATGGGAAATAGCCGGGACATATAGATGTCATTCCCATTAGATGATTTTACTTTAATTGTGGGTGTTAAGCCAAAGCTTTCCTATAACTATTGTAAAATGTTTTTCTCCCACTATTATCAAGTGTTGAAATTGTGAAAATGTTTTTGCTCAAAAAACTAATAACTTTGCAATTAACTTAATGTAGATAAATGGCAACCAATTCATCACACAATTCACTGCGATCAATCCTTGAGAAGGAAAAACTAAGCGGGACCAATTTCCTTGATTGGGCCCGCAACTTAAGGGATTGTCCTTAAGCGTGAAAGAAAGTCAGTACGTTCTTGAAACGGACATTCCCTGAACAACTCGAAAATAACGCCCCTAGAGCTCTAAGAGATGCTTGGAAGAAGCATTTCGATGACTCTAACGATGTGACTTGTCTCATGTTAGTCACAATGAGCCCTGACCTTCAAAAACAGTTTGAAGGAGTTGAGGCTTTCCAGATGATGGGCCAGCTCAAGGAAATGTTCCAAGAGCAAGCTCGTCATGAAAGATTCCTCACAACTAAGGCGTTAAATAGTTGTAAAATGGCCCCCTGGAACCTCCGTGAGTGCACACGTTCTTAAGATGAAGCGGCTATTTTGACCAACTTGAGAAGCTTGGAGTCGCTAGTAGGTCATGACATGGCCACAGATATGATCTTGGGCTCACTCCCACCGGAGTATGACCAATTCGTAATGAACTTCAACATGCATGCCATGGAGAAGACCATACACGAAATTCACTGGGATGCTCAAGCAGTCGAATTGAACATTAAGAAATCCCTCGAAGTCTTAATGGTTCGAAAGGGAATTTCAAGAAGAAAGGCAAGGGAAAGCCCATGGCTAAGAGAGGCAAAGGCAAAGGCAATGACAAGCCCAAGCCCCCAGCCCAAAGCCAAGGCACCAAAGGAGGGAGTTTGCTTCCATTGTGGCGAACTGTGCCATTGGAAACGGAATCGCAAACTCTACTTGGAAGAGAAGAAAAAAGGGAAAGACCAGCTTTGACTGTCTCTCCGGTATTTATGTTATAGAAATTAACATGTCTCGCTCCTACTTCATGGGTATTAGATACTGGGTTGTGGATCTCACATTTGTGCAAATGTGCAGGGGGTTCAAAAAGGAGTAGATCAACGGCAAAAGGAGAAGTGGACCTCGAGTAGCCAACGGAGCAAGAGTTGTTCGCTGTAGCTATGGGGACATTTAATTTAGTTTTGCCAAGTGGCCTTATCATAGAACTAGATAATTGTTTGTATGTTCCAACTTTGAGTAGGAATATTATTTCGCTTTCTTGTTTGGATATTGAAGGTTTTGAATTAAGTATTATGAATAAAATTTGCACCATTCATAAAGATCGTATCTTTTATGGAGATGCCTCTTTGATGAATGGGCTTTATATTCTTAACCTCGATGATTCAAATAAAAGGCCCATCTATAACATTAATACTAAAAGGTTTAAATCAAATGACTTAAACCAAACCTACTTTTGCACTTGCTCGCTTTGGGCCACATAAACGAGAACGCATATCAAAACTCCATACGGATGGAATTTTAACATCATTTGACTTAGAGTCTTATGAGACGTGTGAATCTTGCTTGTTGGGCAAAATGACTAAAGCTCCCTTTACTCGGACAAAGTGAGAGAGCTTCCGATTTGTTGGGCCTCATACATACGGATGTTTGTGGACCAATGAACACAAGTGCTAGAGGAGGGTTTCGATACTTCATCACATTCACGAGATGATTTCAGTAGATATGGCTATGTCTATCTAATGAAACATAAATCTGAATCTTTTGGAAGATTCAAAGAATTTCAAAATGAAGTACAGAATCAACTTGGTAAAAGTATTAAGATACTTCGATCGGATCGAGGTGTGAATACCTTAACCAAGAGTTTGACGAACATCTTAGTGGTTGTGGAATTGTTTCACAATTAACTCCTCCCTGGCACACCACAATGGAATGGCGTGTCGAACGGAGAAATCGCACCTTATTAGATATGGTTCGATCTATGATGAGTCAAACAAGTCTTCCATTTCCTTTTGGGGCTACGCCCTTGAAACTGCTGCATTTATATTAAATAGAGTTCCTTCTAAAGCGGTTCGTAAAACTCCATATGAGATATGGGATCGGGAAACGACCTAGTTTGTCATTTCTCAAAATTTGGGGATGCGAGGCGTATGTAAAACGCTTGTTATCCGATAAACTCGCCCCTAAACCGACAAATGTTTGTTTGTGGGATATCCTAAAGAAACTAAAGGATATTACTTCTATCTTCCATCGAGAGAACAAAGTGTTTGTTGCTCGTAATGGTGTATTCCTTGAAAGGGAATTTATTTCCAAAGAGGACAGTGGGAGTAAGATCCATCTTGAGGAAATTCAAAATCCCCAAACAACATCCGAACCAACTTTAGAAGTTCAAGCAAGCTCACGTGCCGATCATCGAGCTTCAATCTTTGACACAAGGCCCAAGAAGGTCGAGTCTGGGTACATCAACGACTGAGAGATATGGATTTCGTGGATCGATGATCATCGAAAGTTGAACTGATTGATCAAGATGAACCCACTACCTACAAAGAGGCAATTCGTAGTTCCGAGTCGGATAAGTGGCTAGAAGCTATGAAGTCCGAGATGCAATCCATGTACGACAACCAAGTATGGACTTTGGTTGACCCACCCGAAAGGGTGCAAGGTCATTGATAACAAATGGTGTTATAAAAAGAAGACCGACATGGATGGTAATGTACACACTTTTAAATCGCGACTAGTAGTTAAAGGTTACGGACAAGTTCATGGTATTGACTATGACGAAACCTTTTCCCCGTCGTGATGATAAAGTCAATTAGGATATTACTTGCCATAGCCGCATATTATGACTATGAGATATGGCAAATGGATGTTAAGACTGCGTTTCTTAATGGAAACCTTCTCGAGGATGTGTATATGACACAACCTCGAGGGGGTTTGTAGATCCAACAAATCCTAGAAAAGTGTGTAAGCTTCAAAGGTCCATTTATGGATTGAAGCAAGCATCTCGAAGTCTGGAATCGTCGCTTTGATGAACGTATTAAAGAATTCGGTTTCATCAAAAAGCGAAGACGAGCCTTGTGTTTATAAGAAAGTAATCGATAATGCAGTAGTGTTCCTTGTGCTTTACGTGGGACGACATCTTACCGATTGGAAATGACATCCCCCACATTACAAAGCGTCAAAGCTTGGTTGGGGAAGTGCTTTTCCATGAAAGACTTAGGCGAGGCTACATACATCTTGGGTATTAGAATCTATAGAGATAGATCTAACAAAATGATTGGCTCGAGCCGAGTGGATACATTGACAAGGTACTCGAAAGCAGTTCGGTTGCAAGACTCCAAAAAGGGATTCTTGCCCATGTCACATGGCGTCAAACTCAGCAGAACTCAAGGACCTTCCACAAGGGAGGACCAAGAGCGCATGAGTAAGATCCCATATGCTTCGGCCATTGGGTCTATTATGTACGCCATGATATGCACTCGCCCTGGATGTCTCATTTGCTTTAAGTATGACTAGCGAGATATCAATCGACCCTCGGTGAGTCACATTGGATCTGCAGTCAAGAGCATTCTTAAGTACTTGAGAAGGACTAAAGATATGTTCTTAGTTTACGGAGGTCGGGAAGGAAGTCCGGTAGTAAATGGTTACACAGACGCAAGCTTCCCGACATCGACGTAGATGATTTTAGATCGCTGATCTGGGTTTTGTGTTTTGTTTGAATGGAGGTCTCTGTGAGTGGAAGAGCTCAAAGCAAGAAACCGTGGCCGACTCTACAATGTGAGTCGAGTATCTAGTCGCCTCACGAGCGCTAAAGAAAGCTCGTTTGGATCGGGAAGTTTGTTGATGAACTAGGTGTCGTCCCCTAGCATTGTGAACCCGGTGGACCTCTATTGTGATAGTATCTGGTGCCATTTCACAAGCTAAGGAACCTAGATCTCACCAACGATCCAAACACATTCTCGAGCGTTTCCATCCGATCGGAGAGATCATCGAAAGAGGAGACGTTAGTATTTGCAAAGTTCATACTGAGCGACAACATTGCCGATCCATTGACCAAGCCACTCCCACGACCCTAAACATGAGAGTCATACTAGGTCAATGGGATTAAGGATCATGTATGATTGGAACTAGGGCAAGTGGGATATTGTTAGTAGTGCCCTAGGACCATTAGCACATGTTGTGCGTTTTTGTTATCTTTTGAGCATTTAATTGAATAGTTAATTTTGCTTTTTGATTATCAAATGTGTGATTTGATAGTAAAACTCATTAGCTTATGTAATTACTATTCTAGTAGTCCCTAGTTTTATGTAATGCTTAATTACTATGAAATAAAACTAGTATGATTGTTGATTGATGATCTTGTTTTACTCGATCATGTGTAATGGATACAAATCACATCATAGATGCAATATATAGGGATACATTGTATTGGGACGTGATCCGTCGAGAAGTAATACTTCATGGTCTTAAGTCATAAGTATTACTTCCTCAATACTATTTTAGAATCCTTAGACCTTGTGTCTTCATTGATTCTAGTATGAATGGAGCCACGTTTTTGACTCGGTCGGACGTTACTTGTAACAGAGTAATCAATACGACCGATGATCGGATGTAGTGTCCTATCATAGCTTGAATGTGAGAGACATTGTAAGGAATTTGTCCCTCTCTATTATTAGAGAGAGATATCCATGGGCCCCTCGATAGGGAAAGACTCGTTTAAATGCATGGCCGTGCTCAAATGTATTTGATAAAGTGGTTATCAAATGCCATTTGTCGAAACAGATCTACCCGGAGATCGAGCATAAATACAATTAAGCTTAATAAGGGTGACGACCACCATGCCTTATGCTTAATTAGGATATCGCGAGACAAAGGGATTAAATAGTGGATTGATATTAGGTTCCGTTGTATATTCATTCACTTTGGGTAGTCACAATGTCCCTGCTAGGGACCGCTTGTGATTTATGGACTCACACTACTACTAAGTGTGGTTTCATTGCCATTGTGAGATGAACCTACGTGGTCACACGCATAGACGAGCTAACGAGCTTTATGTCAGATTCAATGAATCTAGAAAGTGTCTAGGTTCATTGTATCCGACATTTGTCTTTCTCGGAAATAATAAAGTGTTTATTATTCGAATTAGGGATAGGGGCAATTTCGGTATTTTACCTATAGCTGGGATTACGTGGGAGTTATTATCCGATAAGGACTCCCACTACCCGATAGAAGTCTAAGGGGACGTGGGAGTTGAGGACTCCCATTGCCGAGAGGAGTTGAGGGACGTGAGAGTTAGTTTCGGGAACAAACTCTCACACCCTATATAATAAACTCTTGGCCGAAACCCTAGACCCCCAATGCTTTCAAATCGAAATACCCAAGAAGCTGAAATAGTTTCCGCCTCTCCCTTTTTCTCTCTAATTCCCCGAAACCCGAAAAAGCGAAGAGCTAGCAATCGCTGCCCGTTTTAGTCAGCGTGGATACTGGGTAGAGGGACATTCCGCAAAGGGAAGTCAATCGCTGGCAGCAATACATCCAAGAAACGCCAACCTCCATTCAAGAAAGTAGCTTCTTGAATCCAAAACCGTAAGTTTTTTCCTTGTCTGTTTCTTGCTTTGTTTTGAATTGTTTCATATGAGCGGATCCTTCAGGGGAGGATCCATGGGTGTTTGGAACGAGTTTCCGCCCATGAATCCCTTCAGCCTCTCTATTTGCTCAACATAGTACACCATCCCTACAAGATCAACATGATGTGCTATCTCCACATTTGGCCTAATATCATCATTTAGGTCGGCCAAAAAACTAGCTAAAGTGGCCTCATTATCTTCTTGTATTTCGGCCCTAATCATGCACATCTCCATCTCCTTGTTATATTCATCAACGCATTTTGTACATTGCTTAAGCCTTTGTAAACGATTGAAAAGTTCCCTAGTATAATGTTGGGGAACAAATCTACGTTTCATCAAGGCTTTCATGTCATCCCAATGATCAATAGGCCTTTGTCCCACTCTCCTTCTAATAACATTCTCTTGATCCTACCAAATTGAAGCATAATCCGAAAACTCCATGGCTGCAAGCTTAACCTTTTTCTCCTCAGAATAATTATGGACAGCAAAAACATGGTCAACTTTTCGAATCCAATCTAAAAATAGTTCGGGATCATCCGTACAATGGAAAGATGGGATATGTGTCTTAATTGCACCAAGATTGTTGTCAAAACTTTGATTTTGTCCAAATGGTCTCGTCGTAGCTTGATCATTAGCTCCAATATGTCTATTTGGTGTCCTTCTTGATCGGTTGGATGTGTTAGACTAATACCCTTCATCATCACCTTCAAAATTGACTTCTTCTTCTTCTTCTTCTTCAATGTGATGGCCCCTTCTTGGAACATAGGGTGGCCTTGGGGGTACTTGTGGTCTAGTTCTTTGCTCCACCTTTTGATCAACCGATTGGATCCTTAAATCCATTCCTTGCATTACGCTCTTCAAGGGCCTCTAACTTGTCAAACACCTTTTGGAATTGACTAGCTTGAGCATCCCTAAGAAATTTGTCATCTACTAAGCTTTCAGATTGCTTAGAAGTTGACATTTTTCTTCTCTCAATATTTAAGTGAATCTCTCAATTATTCCTTGAAACTTTGTAAAAGAATTTTAACTCTAGAAGGCTTTAAAGATGAAAGTCAAGAATTGGAATCCTGGGGGGGTATGGCTGAAAAATAAATAATTAAGTCCTAGACCTACAAGGACAAGGAAGATAAAAGGAAAGTAAAAAAAATAGACATCCTAGACCTAAAAGGAAAAGTAAATGGGAATTCTAGTCCTACAAGGAAGAGGAATTGAAATCCTAGACCTAAGAGGAAAAGAATACTTTGATATATCCTTCTGTGTTTAGGACTCTTTGACCTCAATCTTTCTTTGTTGAATTTGGAATCAATTTTAGGAAAGTTCCGTAATATTTTTTTGCCGAAATAAGGAGACCAAGATATTAGGTAATTTGGCTCCTTCCTTTTTTTGTGTGTCAAG
The DNA here is from genome assembly GCA_026122235.1 of Vinca minor. Taxonomy (NCBI): domain Eukaryota; kingdom Viridiplantae; phylum Streptophyta; class Magnoliopsida; order Gentianales; family Apocynaceae; genus Vinca; species Vinca minor. The sequence continues at coordinate 1,339,681 of JAOCZM010000253.1, forward strand.
AATCAAGAAACAAAGAAGTGATGATGTTGGTTCTGGTCTTTGAATTTTCTTTTTCTTGTCTCGGCTAAATATAATAAAATAGAGCAGAAATTTTATATATATAAGGAAAGAAGGAAAAGATACACCAAGAAAGAGATCAATCTTGAGCTCGGATACCAACATGATGAAGAACATTGACAATTATATTTATCAAGATTAAACACAAAAAGAAAAAAAGGATCTTTCTCTATCTTGAACCCAGTTTTCATGTATGCCTTACTAAAACCTCCAAGCAGCGATAAGCACTTGGCTACTTTACCAAAGGACTTTTAAAGTATTCGACACACTAGACCTCCAAGCAGCGATAAACACTTGACTACCTAGGAAGAAGAACACGAAATGGATGAAGAAGCACCACAACAAGGGAACTAGCTTGTTGATTAGTAAAAATGAAAGGAAGATCTAAAAAGAAATTCAATTCACAAAGGAATAAACCTCACAATATTATTATCAATAGTCTAAGTAACAATGAGCCGAAATATCTCTTTATATAGAGGAAGATTTCAATCTAAAAACCCTAACAAACTAAGTCCTAAATGGACTAGGAAATAAAGCAATTACAGGCATAAAAAACTAACTAATACTTGCTATAAAATAAACAACTATTTGGACCACATGTCCTTTATTTATGTGGCTAAAATAAAGTAAATAATAAGCTAAAAATTAATTAAAGTCTAAGATAGACTCTAATGTACAAAATGCCTAAAGTGCCCTTAACCACTTTGTATGTTGGAGCCGTGTGATCCTCGCTTCAAAGTGATGAGATGGACTTGTCTTTGATCATGTAGATGTATCCTTGCTTCTTCCTTGGTTTGAACCTCTCGGATTAATGTAGATAAATATTGTTTCATTCTTGAACTTCTAGCTCTTGTCATTGGACCTTGAATGTTGATCATTGGGTCACTTGAATAGCTTGTTCTAGGCATGTCCTCATCAGGTTTGAGCTCGCGCTTTGCGCAGGTTGTGTTCTAGTTTTATTTGTATATATGAGATAATTAATTTTGTTTGAGATTCAAGTGTAATATATCTTCATATAACATTAAGTAATAATTGAGACATTTGAACAAAATTGGAAGTTATATGTGAAGGGATTCATGGGCAGAATCTCGTTCTAAACACCCATGAGTCCTCCCCCGAAGGATCCGCTCATACCAAAATGAATCAAAAATTAAAACTAAAGCTTTCATTTTTTGGCTAAAGAATCTGATTCTTGAATGAAAGATTCTCATTCTTGGACTTTCAGAGTTTGTGTTGCTGACACCAATAACTTTTCCTTTGCGGAATTGCCCTCTACCGGTATCCACGCAACGAAACGAACAGCGATTGCTAGCTCTTCTTTTTTCTGAGTTTCGAGAATTTAGAGAGAAAGGGAGAGGCAGAAAAACGAAATCTAATTTCGGAGTCCTTTTGGTTTTTGCGGCTAAAAATTCAGTGTCTAGGGTTTTGGCCAAGAGAAGTTTATATAGGGTGTGAGATGTTGTTTCAAGCACAACTCTCACGTCCTTTCCACTTCTTATGATAGTGGGAGTCTTTAACTCCCACGTTCTCTAGACTTCTGCTGGTAGTGGGAGTCTTTATCGCATAATAACTCCCACGTAATCCCAACTATAACCAAATACTGAAAATGCCCCTCCTTAATCTCTAATTCGAATAATAACATTTTATTATTCTCAGAAAAATAAATGTCAGATACAATGAACCTAGACACATTCTAGATTCATTGAATTTGGACATGAAGCTCGTTAACTCGTCTATGCGTGTGACCCTGTAGGTTCATATCACAGTGGCAATGAAAACACACTTAGTAGTAGTATGTGTTCATAAATCACAAGCGGTCCCTAGCAGGACATTGTGACTACCCAGAGTGAATGAATGTACAATGAAACCTAATATCAATCCACTATTTGATCCCTTTGTCTCGCGATATCCTAATTAAGCATAAGGCATGGTAGTCGTCACCCTTATAAAGCTTAATTGTATTTATGCTCGATCTCCAGGTAGATTGTTCCAACAAACAATATTTACTAACCACTTTATTAAATATATTTGAGCACGGCCATGCATTTAAACATTCTTTCCCTATCGAGGGGCCCATGGATATCTCTCTCTAATAAGAGAGGGACAAATTCCTTACAATGCCTCTCACATTCAAGCCATGATAGGATACTACATCCGATCTTCAGTCGTATTGATTACTTGATTAAAAGTAACGTCCGACTGAGTCAACGTGGCTCCATTCATGCTAGAATCAATGGAGACATAAGGTCTAAGGATTCCAAAATAGTATTGAGGAAGTAATACTTATGACTAAGGACCATGAAGTATTACATCTCTAATGGATCACGTCCGATACAATATATCCCAATATATTACATTTATGATATGATTTGTATTCATTACACATGATTAGTAAAACATAATCATCAAGGAAACATCATACTAGTTTTATTTAATTGTAAAGAACCTTACATAAAACTAGGGACAACTAGAATAGTAATTACATAAGCTAATGAGTTTTACTATCAGAAGAAAAATTAACTATTCAAATGACATGCTCAAAAGATATAAAACATACAATATATGCTAATGGTCCTAGGGCACTTCTAACAATATGTTATATAAGTTTAATATAAATTCTTATTCATTCACATGAGATGTTTATTAATATATTGTTAAGAAAGAATTAAAAATATTTTGAAAAATGAAAAATTGTAGATTTAATATAAATAATCTTTGATTCTCCATGCAATAAAAAAAAATTAAAATTTTTTTTTAATATATAGAATAATTTAGTCTTGTAACTTCAAGAAACTCCAAAATTATAAAATAATGAAAAATAATACACAATAAAGGGTAAAAAAAACAACTGTAGTGGAAAAGTAAAATGGTGTATTAGTTAAGAAAATGGTATTTGGAAAATAATACCTCGCCATTGACACCTTTGCACCAATTCTTTGGAGAAATTGGTAACTTTAATAGAAGCAGTAGCAATTCCTAGACAAAAAAAAATAAATAATAACAAAAATAGTATGAACAACCAATTACAACAGAAAATGAGTAGAAATTTTGAATAAACAAATTTATATGCACAAAGATAATTCCATTTATTCAAATCTTTCAAAATAGGAAGAAAAAGTGTACAATGAAAAGGAAAAGGATCAGGGATATACACCAAGATCATGACTTCCTAAATAGTTCATTAGTGCCACATAAAACAAAACACCCATCAAGTTCCGTAGCAGAAGGGATTGAAAGAAAATGTGTCATGTTTAATCTTGAAGTCTTTATATATAAGATATTCATGAGTCTAATATTAAATGAAAAACGCATCGACTTGTTGCTTTTAAATGCTACTGAGAAGTTGAAAAGATATTTTCTTGGAACATTAAAATTACTTTATGATGCAAGCCTTTTAAAATTCCTATAATGAATAAGAATTCTAAAAGTCACTATTAACTATGGGGTAGTCACTGTTTGGAGAGTTACATAGCGTATAATATCTATAGTAGAAGAGTTATATATAGCTATATCATTTACATCTTTATATAGGTCGTATAACTTTTTTATTTATTTATTGGGGGAGAGGGACATATCTATTACTTGATCTTTAAAATTCTAACTCATTTGGTAAGAATTTATTAATGTATTCATGATAAGTTTCATATAAACATATAGAAAATAGGAAAAGTTTAATGTATAACGATAATTAATGATGCATTTATAATGTATTCATGAATGTCATAGATAAAAAATTTATTTTAGATTTTAAGCTCAAGTATGCGAATGAGGCATTGGTCTAGTGGCCAAGGTTAAGGTCTCATGACGTAGAGGTCATGAGTTCGATTCCCTTTCCCGCTTCTTTAATCCCCACATTTCTTGTAATAGATAGGTCCTCTCCCCCAATAAATAAATAAATAAAAGCTTAAGTATGCCATGAATAGCTATTGTTACTATAAGAGAGTTTTCTATTATGTAAATTAGTATCCTTATATAGATATGTATCTAAGATGAATATTTAAGACCATATTTACCCTCATAAATACAACTCTTTAGATTCATGGATGTATAAACAAATTCCATTGACAATAAGTAAGAACCTTTATGAAGTAACCCAAGAGGGGGGTGAATTGGGTTTCTAATAAAACTTGTAAACTATTTGCAATTTATACAATGATAGTGCAAGTTTAACAAAAGCTAAAGCAAAACCCAATGCAAATCACAAGACAAGAGATTTAGAGTGGTTCGATTCACTAAGAATCTACCTCCACTACCTTGAGCCGCACCCAAGGATTTTGCCAACTTCACTAAGAAGAATGTTCCCACACAAAGTAGGACTTTACACTAGTGGCTAACTCACCAAGAGTTTTACAAACAACCACTATAAACAATTGCCCACACTAAGTAGGACTTATACAACAATAACCCTATCACTAAGAAAGGGGATAAGATGAAAGGTTTAGAGTACAAAGTTGTTCACTCTTCTAAGTGAAAGATACATACATTTGAAGCTCATCAATTGTTGGCTCTTTGAACATAGGAAGCTCACTCTTTGTCTTGCTATTATGAAATGCACTTTTGAATCATTTAGATTTTGCAATGAAGTGCATTTTACTTTGAAAGTGTTTAGACTTGATAAGATATCAATGTTTTATGTTTGTCAAAGTCTTGGAATGTTTCTCTAGCTTTGGAGTATATATACATTTCAAAATAGGCTGAAAAACGAGTCTGCAACGGTCAAATAACGGCTAGTAAAAGACAGAGTTCGGTTGACCGTTCGCAGACTTCGGATGACCGAACCAAGCTCGGTTGAACCGAACCAAGGTCGGTCGACCGAACCGAGCCTATTAGGTCGACCGAACTACAACAAAGTCGACCGAACCTTCTCAGTCAAATCTCTCAGTATCTCTTCGGTTGATCCGAACTTGAGCTCGGTTGACCGAACTTCCAAAGTGATTTTTCACACGTTTTGAAATCTTTTGAAGTCTTTTAAAGTCTAAAAAGGTTTTCCTAAAAGGTAACAAGTAAGAACACTTGGAAAACTTTTCTAAAAGACTTATCTATGAAATCAAAGGATTTTTGGATAAGAACACATTTGAAACTTTTGCCTTTTGAAAACGTGTTTATGAAATCATGTATGCAAGACTAGAGTGAGAAGCTTATGTTCATAAGAGCTTTGGTTAGAGCTTTAAAGATTACGACTAATGACGACAAAGCTAAACTAACCAAACTAAGTCTTCAATCTTCAATCTTCATAGATGAGCCTTGAATAGTATGACTTTGAATCTTGAACATGGCTTGATTGAAGTACTTAGAGCTTCCTACAAGATTTCCAATATTCTATCACAAAGATTAAGATCATTAGACACAACATCAAATGTTTGTCCAATATCAAAAACAGAGTTCGTTCGCCCTTAGGGCTTACAATCTCCCCCTTTTTGATTATGACAAACTTTGATGTAATAAGATAGAATATGGACAATGTAAGTACATGGAAGCATGGCAAAAGGATCTAAGAACAAATAAGTACAAAGACTAATGCTTAGAAGATACCAATTGTATACGATACCAATTGCAAAGACAAATATATGCAAAGACATAAGCACTAGCATTATAAGTTCTTTTGCCATATAAACTAGGGACTCATAGAAGAGCCCTATTTACCAACCATCCTCCTTGCCTCCTTCCTTCCATCAAAAGCAAGTTTTGAGACAAATGATATATACAAACATATAAAAGCTCCCCCTCAAAACATGCCGGGTGAAAAGATACAATATAGATAGAAACATGTTAAGAAAACTTCCTACATATCTTTTCCCTTTTTCTACATTCAAGCTAGAAGCATGTAAAGATAACTCCCTAAATTTCTCCCCCTTTGGCATAATCAAAAAGATTTCAAACACCAAAGAAAATATGACAGTTAAGAACATGGGAACATGCTAGTAAACACAGCTTGAGTTCATCCAACACCAAGAGTATGTAATATCCATAAAATTCTAGCACATCAACTACCGGCGGCTATTAAGTCCGCTTTGGTGGTGGAAAAGGGATACACATGCTTGTTGTGAAGCTAAGACAAAAGGAGATAAGGAATAAAACTTAAAAGAACAATCTCCCCTTTTATCAAACATACCAAGTTAGCTATTTGAGATGGAAACAAGTTGAATACCAATTGTAATAGTCATAAACACATTGATACCAATTGTGAAATACATATGAAAAAAATAGCTAACAAGAGTTGGAAGCAATACCATAAATACATAAGTAAAGCATATGTATTGCAACCAAAAGATTTAGAGGAAGTATAAGATGACACTTCAAGTACATCCCTCTAATAAGTTAATGGTTAGCTAAATGAGTATTACAACTCTAGAAGCTAGACTAACCAAAAACTCTAATGAGATCACAAAGAATATGAATATCAATTGTAAAGAATATGATCTCATGTTTATTTAAGGAGAACACATGTTAGAATATGAACTTGTATAACATGTGTGACTCCCAAAATAACTCACACATATTGGCTAAATGATATGAAAGATGAAAAACCAAGCCAACCAGTGTTAATATCTCTAAAAGATGCAACATTTTAACATGGTGATCAAGGATGATAAAGATCAAGCACATCATGTTAAACATATGTAAATGAGGATCAAGCACCAAAGAGATATGGTATGTGCATTCTTGAAGATATTGATACCAATTGTGATTGTGTTTGTACTTTAAGCAATTAAGATCTTATAAGTAGAACACAAGACACATTATCAAGATAAAAGAACCCATGCACATAAAAACAGAGATTTTCAATAATCAAGTTTATGCTTTTAAATCATCATTCTTGACAAGTTTGGAATGAACAATAAGCATTTTGACAAGCAAAATATGATGTACATAAACCATTAGCAAAAATGCACAAACTCTCTTTGTCTTACAAAGACTAGAAGTATATCCTAAACTACTTGCACTAACAATCCACAAAGTGATCATGCAAGTTGAAAATTGAATGAGCAAATACTTCTTAGCCATTTAACTAAACTCATCATAAAGGAATGTTATAGCTCATAAGGATAAAAAAACAACATAATGACCACTAATCAAAGGATGAGTTAAGCCTTGTACCTCAACGCTCTTTGAGCTTGGATTTCTTACCATTTTGGTAGATCTTATTTATCAACAAGTCCATTGAGGCCTTTTGTGTGATCACTTTCATTGATCATCACAATTTTGTAATCCTTAGCATTTGACTCTTTTCTTGGAGTCTTAGCTCACTTGTGCCATTCCTTGTAGTTCATATCTTCTTCTTGAAGGATAGAACTCTTTGTTACCTACAAGAAATTCTTGATGACAAATTTGGTACCTTTTTAAAGGTCCTTCATGATTAGCTCAATATCATCAAGTAACACATATATGCTTAAAGATCATGGTTATCAAAAACCAAAACAACTAGATAGATTCTTAAATGAATATGACATTAACAAAACAAGAATCAATCAAGTTGCATATGCTACATCTCATAGATACCTTAGCTCAATAGACATGAATAAACAAGAGCATGCTAAAGGTCATCTATATAATTATTGAATTCAAGCATGTGAGATGCAACATTTATATAAGAGCAAGCATGTATATATATCAAAAACACTTAACTCATTAATCAAAGTGTTATGAGAAGGTGATTTTGATACCTTTGCTTTCTTACCAAGTGATGAAGACATTGGATTGACACTTTGGCTCTTGTCATCACTTGATGCTTTGCTCTTATTATCTAACCAACTTGGTTCTCCAATTGATTGTCATTTGAGCTTTGAGAAACCAAGTGTTGAGGAGTGCTTTTGAATTTCTTCTTTTGGCACATCTCCTTCGATTTCTTCCCAATGCCACTTCTCTTTGAATCTATAACATTCAAGCTTTGTGGCATACATCTAACTTATAAGAACCTATGAGATCAAGGGAAGAGTAGCTTTTGGTACCCACTTTTGTTTGGGTCCATGGGGGTTAGTTAAAATACGCTTAACTTTCCAAATAGTTTTTACCCCTTTTTCAATCTTCTTCTTAACATGGCATCTAGCATTAGTATGACCATGTTTTCCACAATATGTGCAACAAATGTGTGGCTTAGAAGATTTGTGAACATGCTCATAATATCTATTTTGCCTATGTGAGGAACTAGCATGCACAAAGTTATTCTTAGGCAACTTAGAAAAGCTAGCATGATCAAAGTGATTAGCATTATAACCAAGACCATGTCTATCATGTGAAGCACGTTGCATAACAAGAATATGATCAAGCTTTTGTGTTCCTTTGGAGAACTTGTCAACTAGTGAAGTAAGCTCAACAACTTTGATTTTCAAACTATCAAATTCAACAAGTTGACATTCAAGAGATGACATTTTATCACATGCTTCTTTGTATTGTAATGAAGATGTTTTGCAAGTAGTAATGAGATTTTCATTTTCACATTTCAAGCATTTAACATCATCACACAATGTTTAATTTTCATTAATCAACTTTGATCTTTCATCAAGCAAGGATTCAATTTTAAGCTTCATCTCTTTGTTTTGCTTTGCACATTTTTCATTTGCTCATACATATCATATAAAAGCTCATTAGGATCTTCCTCATCATCATCATCATTAGAATATGAAGGGGAGGGAGAAAGATGTACCTCATTACCAAAAGCCATGAAGCAAACATTTGAGTTTTCCTCTCCTTCTTCATTTTCTCTCTCATCTTGATCCCATGTGCATAGCATGCCCTTTGCATTCTTTGATTTGAAGAATTTTTTCTTTTTGTCTTCCTTGAGGCCCTTTGCTTTGGCGGTTGGGCAATTTCCTAAGAGATGTTGATTGCTTCCACACTCATAGCATTCCATCCCATTAGGATTTAGTTCTCTTCTATTTTGATGGAATTTTCTTCCTTTCCGGGAAAACATCTTTTTCATTCGTTTTACCATTAAATCCATAGTCTCATCATCTAGGTTGATGTCTTCCTCATCACTTGAGCAATTTGATTCCTCTAGATCAAGAAAAGATTTTAGAGCAATATTCATCTTGGACTTGTCAATACGCTCTTCCTTTTTGTGAGTTAGCTCATATGTGAGAAGAGAACCAATAAGCTCTTCCGTAGGATATGTTTTCAAATCCTTGGCTTCTTCAATGACTAGAGCTTTTCCTTCCCAACTTTTGGGAAGAGAGTTGAGAATCTTCCTATTTATTTCACCCAAAGTGTAATCTTTACCATATGACTTCAAACCATTTACCACATTGGTGAATCTTGTATTCATCTCATTGATTGATTCATTTGGCTCCATGGTGAATAGCTCAAACTCTCTAACTAGCAAATTCAACTTTGACTCTTTCACTTGATTTGTGCCTTCATGAGTAACTTCAAGCATTTTCCACATAGCATGAGCCGATTTGCTTCCACGAACACGGTTGTACTCATCCGGATTCAAGGCACAACTTAGAATGTTCATTGCCATATAATTTCGAGTCATTTTCTTGGACTCAACTTCATTTAGCTCATTATCCGGTTTTGACATTAAAGTGCCATCAACAATCTTCAATGGAATAAAAGGACCTTCTTCAAATATATGCCATAGAGAATAATCAATGGAGCACACATATATCTTGAATCGGTTTTTCCAAGCATTATAGTTGTTTCCATCAAAGAGTGGTGGTCTATTTGTAGAAGAACCCTCTTGGTAGGCTAAAGCGGAAATACCGGCCATGATCTTTGCTTCTAGTGGTTAAACTAAAATTGAAGACGAAGCTCTGATACCAATTGAAGTAACCCAAGAGGGGGGGTGAATTGGGTTTCTAATAAAACTTGTAAACTATTTGCAATTTATACAATGATAGTGCAAGTTTAACAAAAGCTAAAGCAAAACCCAATGCAAATCACAAGACAAGAGATTTAGAGTGGTTCGATTCACTAAGAATCTACCTCCACTACCTTGAGCCGCACCCAAGGATTTTGCCAACTTCACTAAGAAGAATGTGCCCACACAAAGTAGGACTTTACACTAGTGGCTAACTCACCAAGAGTTTTACAAACAACCACTATAAACAATTGCCCACACTAAGTAGGACTTATACAACAATAACCCTATCACTAAGAAAGGGGATAAGATGAAAGGTTTAGAGTACAAAGTTGTTCACTCTTCTAAGTGAAAGATACATACATTTGAAGCTCATCAATTGTTGGCTCTTTGAACATAGGAAGCTCACTCTTTGTCTTGCTATTATGAAATGCACTTTTGAATCATTTAGATTTTGCAATGAAGTGCATTTTACTTTGAAAGTGTTTAGACTTGATAAGATATCAATGTTTTATGTTTGTCAAAGTCTTGGAATGTTTCTCTAGCTTTGGAGTATATATACATTTCAAAAATAGGGTTGAAAAAGCGAGTCGCATAACGGTCAAATAACGGCTAGTAAAAGACAGAGTTCGGTTGACCGTTCGCAGACTTCGGATGACCGAACCAAGCTTCGGTTGAACCGAACCAAGGTCGGTCGACCGAACCAGGCCTATTAGGTCGACCGAACTACAACAAAGTCGACCGAACCTTCTCAGTCAAATCTCTCAGTATCTCTTCGGTTGATCCGAACTTGAGCTCGGTTGACCGAACTTCCAAAGTGATTTTTCACACGTTTTGAAATCTTTTGAAGTCTTTTAAAGTCTAAAAAGGTTTTCCTAAAAGGTAACAAGTAAGAACACTTGGAAAACTTTTCTAAAAGACTTATCTATGAAATCAAAGGCTTTTTGGATAAGAACACATTTGAAACTTTTGCCTTTTGAAAACGTGTTTATGAAATCATGTATGCAAGACTAGAGTGAGAAGCTTATGTTCATAAGAGCTTTGGTTAGAGCTTTAAAGATTACGACTAATGACGACAAAGCTAAACTAACCAAACTAAGTCTTCAATCTTCAATCTTCATAGATGAGCCTTGAATAGTATGACTTTGAATCTTGAACATGGCTTGATTGAAGTACTTAGAGCTTCCTACAAGATTTCCAATATTCTATCACAAAGATTAAGATCATTAGACACAACATCAAATGTTTGTCCAATATCAAAAACAGAGTTCGTTCGCCCTTAGGGCTTACACTTTAGGTTCATTAGGGGTGTCAATCGAGCTATTTGAGTTGAACTTGGCATATTTCACGCTCAGCCCGGAAAAGCTCATAAACCTTGAGCTCACACTCATCTCACATTTTAATACGAGCTCGAGCTTAGCTCACGAGCTTCCCAAGCTCATTTATATTAGCGAAAAAAACGAAAATCCTGTCTCAAGAATAGTAAAATACAATGAGCCTTAAAATTAAATTTGGACAAAAATACAAAAAAAGAAGCAAAAGAGACAAAACGACATAAATATAGAATAGGATTTGGATTAATTGTCCATTGATGCAGTAGCAAAGTACAATTAGAAAGAAAGAGCCAATTTTTACCTTGTAAACGTGTTGAAGACAAAATAAGGATGACTGATGATGGTGATGTGTAAAACACAAGAGGGGGGGTGAATTGGGTTTTAGTCGAACTTGGGAACTTTTTCGAATCTTAGCAATGCTAGTAGAAGTTTATGCAAGATGAGCAAATGCAAAACTAAACCCAACAACAAGACAAAGGATTTAGAGTGGTTCGATTCACTTAGAATCTACATCCACTACCTTGAGCCGCACCCAAGAATTTCAACAACTTCACTAAGAAGACTTTTTACAAATGTGGCTAACTCACTAAGAGTTTTACAACACAACCACAATACAAAAGCTCACTAAGAACTTGCCCACACTAAGTAGGACTTTACAAATTGCCCACACAAAGTAGGACTTTTACAAGAATTACCCAATCACTTAGAAAGGGAATTGAATGTTTAAAGAACTAGGTTGATCACTCTTATAAGTGAGAAATATACCTTTGAAGTACAAGAATGTTTAAGCTCTTTTGAACATATGAATTCCACTCTTTGTCTTGCTTTTTGAAAGAACACCTTTGAATGAATTAGATCATGGAGATCAAGTGTTTTTTCTTTGAAGGTGTTTAGACTTGATAAGAAATCAATGTAAAATGTATGTGCAAGTCTTGGAATGATTCTCTAGCTTTGGAGAATATATACATTTGAAAATAGGCTGAAAATCGAGTCTCCAACGGTCAAATAACGGCTAGTAAAAGCAGAGTTCGGTGGACCGAACTGACCACCTCGGATGACCTTAACCAAGGTCGGTCGACCGACCTACCCAAATGGTCGACCGAAGCAAGATATCAAACCTCTCAGTATCTGCTCGGTTGACCGAACTTCCAAGCTGATTTTTCACACGTTTTGAAATCTTTTGAAGTCTTTTAAAGTCTAAAAAGTTTTCTCAAAAGGTAACAAGTAAGAACACTTGGAAAACCATTTTAAAGGACTTAGACTTAGAAAACAAAGGCTTTTAAGATACGAACACATTTAAGAATCATTTCGAAAACTAAGCCTTTTGAAAACGTGTTTATGAAAACATGCAAGACTAGAGTGTAGAGCTTATGTTCATGAGAGCTTTGGTTAGAGCTATATAAGATAAAGAATTATAACGACAAAGCTAATCTAACCAAACCTAAGTCTTCAATCTTCAATCTTGAAAGATGAGCCTTGAATAATACGACTTTGAATCTTGATCATGGCTTGATTGAAGTACTTAGAGCTTCCAATATTAGTTCCGATATTCTATCACAAAGATATAAACATTAGACACAACATCAAGTGTTTGTCCATTATCAAAAACCGAGTTTGATCGCCCTTAGGGCTAACAATCTCCCCCTTTTTGATTATGACAAACTTTGATGTAATTAGATAGGATATGGACAATTTTAAGTACAAGGAAGCATGGCAAAAGGATATAAGAACAAATAAGTGTAAAGCTAAGTGCTTATAAGATAAACCAAGATAGAATGAGAAACATAAGCACTAGCATGTTAAGTTCTTATGCCATATACATTAGGGACTCTTTGAAGAGCCCTATTTCCCAACCAACCTCCTTGCCTCCTTCCTTCCATAAAATAGCTTTCTTGTGTGTAATATACATACCTTAGTTTACACAAGAAGCTAACTTACCATTTTCATCAATGTCGATGTGAGTGCTAAGGATCCTATTACAAAGAACATGCTCACACAAACATTAGAACTATCAATGGTTTGTTATCATCAAAACAACATAGGATATTTTGCCCTTCGGGCTAACAATCTCCCCCTTTTTGATGATGACAAAACATTGATGCAAATGGGAATAATATGCAAAATTAAGATACCAAATGTATGCATGAGATAAGGATATCAAGGATCCAGACAAGTAGAAGTTTTCTCAAAAAAAAAATTCTACTCCCCCTAAAGAATCCCTTATCTCTCCCATTATGCAAGTTCTAAGCTTTCTCCTTTTGTAAATAACTTCTCTTGGCACATTTGCAACACTAAAAACTCTCCCTCTTTTTGTCAAAATCAAAAAGGGATATCAGAGCGCCAATAAGAAAAGTATTTCAACGAAAAGTAAAGATTAATTTTGGAGAAGCTTGATGAAATTTAATAATCCTCCCCATACAAAGACAAACTTAAAAACCATAAAGACAACTTGATGGTCTTGTAGATTGATAAAATAAGAATCAAAAGATCAATCCTAAAGACCAAAAATAATTATGAAGAAGGATTACTTAAGAATAAGCTTGGTTGATTTCTAAAAAACAAGGAGTCCATAATAACACATAATTCCAAAAGATGGTCATGTATGGCTCAAAAAGAATAACAACCTAAGCTAAAAACAAAGGAGATAGGGAATAAACCTTAAAGAACAATCTCCCCGTTTATCAAACATACGATGTTAGCTATTTGAGATAAAACCAAGTATGATACAAATTGACCAATTGTAAAACATGAAACCAATTGTAAATATAGCCAATTGTAAAACACGTTTGAAAATATAGCTAACAAAGTACAAGTGGAAGTGATACCATGAATACATAAGATAAGCACATGTATCACAACCAAAAGAAGTAGAGGAAGTGTAGGATAACACTTGGAGTACATTCCTCTAACAAGTTAATGGTTAGCTAAATGAGTGTAGCAACTCTTAAAGTGATACTAACCAAAAACTATAATGAGATCACAATGGATAAGAAAAAGAAGAATATGATCTCAAAGTTATTAAGGGAGAGTATATGTGATACCAATTGAAGACAAAAACAATTATAACACATATAACTTCCAAAATAACTTACACAAGTTGGCTATAAGAGTTAAAAGATGAAAAGCAAGCCAACAAGTGATGTGATGATGTAAAATAAGAACAATTGAGCATACATCACATATTATGAGGGAGGTATGAGTTGAAAACATTTGAAAAACTCCCTCTTAGGTTATGCCACTTCCAAACACACAAATAGACACAACCCATGGCATAATCAATGCCACAATCACAGTTTATATCCTAAGTCAAGCATCTAGACGATCAACCAAATAAGATAAATGCTATAGACTTGAATATAAACACAAACCTCTATATGCAATAAAGAGCAAGTGAAAACAAAACATAGCAAAGCATATAACAAACTCCCCCAAAGCATAAAACACTACATAATAGAGGGGAGGGGGTTATAGCTCATAAGGATCAAAAGCAAAAGAATGATCATTAACAAGTAATGAGTTAAGCTTTTGTACCTCAATGCTCCTTGAGCTTGGACTTCTTACCATTTTGGTTGATCTTCTTTATCAACAAGTCCATAGAGGCCTTTTGTGTGATCATTATCTTTTGAAGCTCATAGAGAGGTTGACATGTGATTGCTCCATTTTCTTTGTTGTTCATCCTTGATTGATGAGATGAAGGCAATCTCCTCTTCTATTTATGACAAGTGTAGAGTCATCATTGATGGGTGACTTTTCTTTTCTTGATGAACCCTCTACAATCTTGTGATCCTTGGCACTTGACTCTTTTCTTGGAGTCTTAGCTCACTTGTGCCATTCCTTGTAGTTCATATCTTCTTCTTGAAGTTTAGAACTCTTTGTTACCTACAAGGAAATCTTGAGAACTAATGTGGTACCTTTTCAAAGGTCCTTCATGATTAGCTCAAAATCTCAAGTGACACATATATGCTTAAGGATCATTGCAAATCAAAAACCAAAAACAACTAGATGGATTCTTAAATGAATATGACATGATAGAACAAGAATCAATCAAGTTGCATATGCTACATCTCATAGATACCTTAGCTAAATAAACATGAACAATAAAGAACATGCTAAAGGTTATCTATATGAATATAAAATTCAAGAATGTGAGATGCAACATATATAAGAGAAAGCATGTACATATATCAAAAACACTTAAACATATTAAAGTGTTAAGAGAAAGTGATTTGATACCTTTGCTTTCTTACCAAGTGATGAAGGTATTAGCTTGACAATTTTGGCTCTTGTCATCACTTGATGCTTTGCTCTTTGTATCTAAGCAACTTGGTTCTCCATTTGATTAAACATTTGAGCTTTGAGAATCCAAGTGTTAAGGAGTGCTTTTGAATTTCTTCTTTTGGCACATCTCCTTTTACTTTTCCCCAATGCCACTTCTCTTTGAATCAAGTCCATTGAAGCTTTGTGGCATACATCTAACTTATAAGAACCTATAAGATCAAGGGAAGAGTAGTTTTTGGTACCCACTTTTGTTTGGGTCCATGGGGGTTAGTTAAAGTACGTTTAAGTTTCCAAATAGTTTTTACCCCTTTTTCAATCTTCTTCTTAACATGGCATCTAGCATTAGAATGACCATGTTTTCCACAATATGTGCAACAAATGTGTGGCTTAGAAGAATTGTGAACATGCTCATGATATCTAATTTGCCTATGTGAGGTACTAGCATGCACAAAGTGATTCTTAGGCAACTTAGAAGAGCTAGCATGATCAAAGTGATTAGCATTATAACCAAGACCATGTTTAACATGTGAAGCACGTTGCAAACCAAGAATTTGATCAAGATTTTTCTTACCCTTAGTAAAGTTTTCAACAAGAAGGGTAAGATCTTTAACTTTGTTCTCCAAAAGATCAAATTCAACAAGTTTGAGTTCAAGAGATGTCAATTTATCATAGGTTTCTAGGTACTTTAATGATGAAGTGTTGCAAGTAGAAATAAGCTTTTCTTTTTCAATTTTCATGCAATCAACATCATCACATAGCTTTTTATTCTCACTAGACAACCTAGATTTATCTTCAAGCAAAGATTCAATTTTAAGCTTCATGTCTTTGTTTTGCTTTGCACATTTTTTCAATTGATCATACATGTCACATAAAAGCACATTAGGATCATCCTCCTCATCATCATAAGAATTTGAAGTAGAAGGAGAAGGATGTACCTCATTACCAAATGCCATAAGACATGTGTGATCATATTCTTCTTGATCATCATCACTTTCTTCTTCATCCCAATGGCTTAACAAGCATTTTGCATTTTTGAGATTGAAGAACAAGTTCTCTCCTTCTTCTTTATTGATGATGGATTCAAGATCACTCTCTTTAGGAACATTTTTCCTTTTCTTCATCTCAAAAGTGAGTAGAGAGCCAATAAGTTCCTCCGTTGAATATGTCTTTAAGTCCTTGGCTTCTTCAATGGCAAGAGCTTTTGTCTCCCAACTTTTAGGAAGAGAATTTAGAATCTTCCTATTTATTTCTCCGGTAGTATACTCCTTGCCATTAGACCTCAACCCATTTACAATGTTGGTGAGTCTTGAGTTCATCTCATTGATAGATTCATTAGGCTTCATGGAGAATAGCTCAAATTCTCTAACAAGCATATTCAACCTTGACTCCATGACTTGATTTGTGCCTTCATGAGTAACTTCAAGCATTTTCCACATGGAGTGTGCGGATTTTCTTCCAAGGATACGGTTGTACTCATCTTGACTTAAGGCACAACTAAGGATGTTCATTGCCTTGTAATTTTGAGTCATCTTCTTGGACTCAAGCTCATTTAACTCCTTGTCCGGTTTTGGTACAAGAACACCATCCACCATTTTCATAGGCACATAAGGACCATTTTCAAATATATGCCATAAAGAATAATCTATTGAACACACATATATCTTGAAACGGTCTTTCCAAGCCTCATAATTATTTCCATCAAAAAGTGGTGGCCTATTGGTGGAAGACCCCTCTAGATACGCCAATGCGGAATTACCGGCCATAATCTTTTCTTCAAGCTATTAAGCTAAATGTGAAGACTAGGCTCTGATACCAATTGTAAAACACCGGGCGGGGGGGGGGGGTGAATTGGGTTTTAGTCGAACTTGGGAACTTTTTCGAACCTTAGCAATGCTAGTAGAAGTTTATGCAAGATGAGCAAATGCAAAACTAAACCCAACAACAAGACAAAGGATTTAGAGTGGTTCGATTCACTTAGAATCTACATCCACTACCTTGAGCCGCACCCAAGGATTTCAACAACTTCACTAAGAAGACTTTTTACAAATGTGGCTAACTCACTAAGAGTTTTACAACACAACCACAATACAAAAGCTCACTAAGAACTTGCCCACACTAAGTAGGACTTTACAAATTGCCCACACAAAGTAGGACTTTTACAAGAATTACCCAATCACTTAGAAAGGGAATTGAATGTTTAAAGAACTAGGTTGATCACTCTTATAAGTGAGAAATATACCTTTGAAGTACAAGAATGTTTAAGCTCTTTTGAACATATGAATTCCACTCTTTGTCTTGCTTTTTGAAAGAACACCTTTGAATGAATTAGATCATGGAGATCAAGTGTTTTTGCTTTGAAGGTGTTTAGGCTTGATAAGAAATCAATGTAAAATGTATGTGCAAGTCCTGGAATGATTCTCTAGCTTTGGAGAATATATACATTTGAAAACTTTAGACCATCGAGTCTCCAACGGTCAAATAACGGCTAGTAAAAGCAGAGTTCGGTGGACCGAACTGACCACCTCGGATGACCTTAACCAAGGTCGGTCGTGTTAGTAGTGCCCTAGGACCATTAGCACATGTTGTGCGTTTTGTTATCTTTTGAGCATGTAATTGAATAGTTAATTTTGCTTTTGATTATCAAATGTGTGATTTGATAGTAAAACTCATTAGCTTATGTAATTACTATTCTAGAAAGTCCCTAGTTTTATGTAATGCTTAATTACTATGAAATAAAACTAGTATGATTGTTGATTGATGATCTTGTTTTACTGATCATGTGTAATGGATACAAATCACATCATAGATGCAATATATAGGGATACATTGTATTGGACATGATCCGTCAGAGAAGTAATACTTCATGGTCATAAGTCATAAGTATTACTTCCTCAATACTATTTTAGAATCCTTAGACCTTATGTCTTCATTGATTCTAGTATGAATGGAGCCACGTTTTGACTCGGTCGGACGTTATTTGTATGAGTAATCAATACGATCGATGATCGGATGTAGTGTCCTATCATAGCTTGAATGTGAGAGACATTACAAGGAATTTGTCCCTCTCTATTATTAGAGAGAGATATCCATGGGGCCCCTCGATAGGGAAAGAGCTGTTTAAATGCATGGCAGTGCTCAAATGTATTTGATAAAGTGGTTATCAAATGCTATTTGTCGAAAGCAGATCTACCAGGGAGATCGAGCATAAATATAATTAAGCTTAATAAGGGTGACGACCACCATGCCTTATGCTTAATTAGGATATCGCGAGACAAAGGGATTAAATAGTGGATTGACATTAGGTTCCGTTGTAATTCATTCACTTTGGGTAGTCACAATGTCCCTGCTAGGGGGCCGCTTGTGACTTATGAACTCACACTACTAACAAGTGTGTTTTCATTGCCATTGTGAAATGAACCTACGGGGTCACACGCATAGGCGAGCTAATCGAGCTTCATGTCAGATTCAATGAATCTAGAAAGTGTCTAGGTTCATTGTATCGACATATGTTTTTACGAAAATAATAAAGTGTTTATTATTCGAATTAGAGATAGGGGCAATTTTGGTATTTAGCCGTAGGCTGGGATTACGTGGGGAGCCATTATCAGATAAAGACTCCCACTACCAGTGGAAGTCTAGGGGACGTGGGATTCGAGTCTCCCACGGTCGAGAGAAGTTGAGTAGACATGGGAGTTGTTACGGGAACCAACTCCCACACTCTATATAACATCTCTTAACCCGAAACCCTAGGCACTAGTTGTTATCAGCCGAAATACCTAGACGAAAAAGAAAAACCGTTTTTCTTTACGCCTTCACTTTTTCCTTCTCTAATTCCCGAACTTGAGAGAGACGAAGAGCTAGCAATCGTTGCTCGTTTAGTCAGCGTGGATACCCGGTAGAGGGATATTCCGCAAAGGGAAATCCGGTGGTGGCAAGAAACCCGATCAAGAAACGTCATCCTCCATTCAAGTAAGCTAGCTTGAATCCGAAACATGTAAGTTCTTTATCGCTGTTTTCGATTTGGTTTCGTATGAGCGGATCCTTCAGGGGAGGACTCATGGGTGTTTGGAACGAGTTTCCGCCCATGAATCCCTTCAGGTCGACCGACCTACCCAAATGGTCGACCGAAGCAAGATATCAAACCTCTCAGTATCTGCTCGGTTGATCCGAGCTTGAGCTCGGTTGACCGAACTTCCAAGCTGATTTTTCACACGTTTTGAAATCTTTTGAAGTCTTTTAAAGTCTAAAAAGTTTTCTCAAAAGGTAACAAGTAAGAACACTTGGAAAACCATTTTAAAGGACTTAGACTTAGAAAACAAAGGCTTTTAAGATACGAACACATTTAAGAATCATTTCGAAAACTAAGCCTTTTGAAAACGTGTTTATGAAAACATGCAAGACTAGAGTGTAGAGCTTATGTTCATGAGAGCTTTGGTTAGAGCTATATAAGATAAAGACTTATAACGACAAAGTTAATCTAACCAAACCTAAGTCTTCAATCTTCAATCTTGAAAGATGAGCCTTGAATAATACGACTTTGAATCTTGATCATGGCTTGATTGAAGTACTTAGAGCTTCCAATATTAGTTCCGATATTCTATCACAAAGATATAAACATTAGACACAACATCAAGTGTTTGTCCATTATCAAAAACCGAGTTTGATCGCCCTTAGGGCTAACATGATGGAATATGATGAGTCGGTCTCGGTGAATATTGAATAGAGTTTTGTGAAGGAGAGAATAATTAAACTGTGGTATTGAGTTTATCAATATATTATAATAATAATATTATTATTATTATTTTATATATTTATATATATATATATATAATATTTTAATTATATTAATCTTATTCGGGTTCGAGCTTTTTTCGCGCTGAGCGAGGTCAAGCTCACGCTCAGCTCACATAAGAAGCGAGCTTGAATATTAAACTCACGCTCACATCACCTCAGCTCACGCTCACATTTTTTGAGTTATCTGAGCCGCCCGAACAAGTTGACACCCCTAAGGTTCATGTATGTATGATAAATGCATATACTACTAGAAATATAGGTTTTTGTATCTAGATTTTTTACGTCAGACATATACCATCGCAAATAACTAATATTTGCGTTGGGAATGACCACCCCCCAACGCAAATAATGATACGACGTCATTTATTCATAAACATTTACGACCGCTAAAAAGGGGATTAAGGTGCCGCATAATATATTTTTGTGTCGGTTATGTCGTTGGAAATTATAAGAGATGTAAAAATAGACCTTTTTGCTAAGTTTTCACGTCGACAAAAAAGCGTCGGAATTAGAAAAATTCCCGTTGAAAATTTTTTGCGGCGCCTTTCCATGCTACCCTAACCCTCAATTGCTGTCATATGGTCGACGTAAAAATGTTTTCTCATCGGTAAAGACACTTTTGTGGCAGGCGTCACCTTACGCAACGATGCCTTTTTTAGTAGCAATAATATTACAAGTCTTATATTTTATCGTCTAATCATATTATATATTATTGATATTAGCCAATGAGGCACAAAACAATGAGCTAATAAATACTAGAAATGTCACATGGTACCTTTCTATTGACTGTTGAGCCCAAAATTGTCCACGTGTTGACTCCACGAGACTTGAACCCTCACGATTTTTAAGTCGACAGATTTTCCTCTTACTATAAATTTCATTGTTGCCAACATTGACTTGTAGAAGGAGACTACATAACATGGAGTGAATCATTTGATCAATGATGTGACGCCCCACCCTTCCTCTAGATGCCACTGTAGCTGAGAATGGTATCGCGTGCCTCTCGGCACTCTTGTATAGCAAATCTTAAACATCAATGTAAACTTGAATTAAATGCAGCGGAAATAAATCCTTAACTGAATCAAAGCCTACTTATAGAATAAGTAGTAGAACAAGCCATTCGTACAAAAGCAATCATCAACTGAATCTCGACTTGTTCCAACCTGAAAACATTGGAAATAAAAAGGTGTGAGAACATGTGAGAGTTGTATTTTGATTAAATTAAAACCTTTTTTCTGTTAGTAAAAAGAAGATGAACTTTCCAGTGAATATTCTTAAAAGAGAACACAATGCTTACACATGTCATAAGTGTAAATGATAGAATTAGATTCATGATAATTCAATAAAGTAAAAACATGATAATTATTCAAAACAAAAACTAGATTGATTAAGGGTACATCAGACGTCGTCTGGAATACCCCGTTGAGTACGACAGACTGTATCCGAAAAACCTTCAACAACCCAAAATAAAAGGTACGTCAGGCGGGAGCCCGGAATACCCTTGTCATACCTGGCGTACACCTGATCACATGCATTTCAACCTTATCCACTAAATCAAAAGGAGACACCCAAAGGACCGGGGGTACAGCCTAGGGTCTTGGAACGATGGCCATAAGTTGAACTCCCAACCGAGGCTAACCATCCCTTGTAAGAATAAAGAGCATTGTGGGCACTTGCGGCAAAATCCCGGTCAGCCCAAAGCCTTCCCAATCCCGTAGTTACCACACAGGCCCGAATTTGAATCCGTCAGAAGTTTAAGTCCTAACTCGGTCGAGAAAGAAGCCCAAGTACGAGTGACTAGCCTTGTACTATGCGAATTTCGAAGAGTGGACAGCATCCCGAGGGACGCTCAGGGGTCGAACGGGATTTTAATGACTAATATAACGATAAATTGAATGAAATGACGAAGTACAGTCCAATTCATGCTCAAAAGAACATGTTCTTCCCAACATCTTCACATATCTTTTTCATATCAAATTTGTGCAAAAACACATGTATCCAAAGCAGACCATGATTTTTAACCGACCAATTCGAGTTTAAGAACCTTTCTATAAATAGAAAGTTTTTCGTGATGAGAACTTACCAAAATTGTAAATTTTTCGTCTTGCAATGGTTACTAGTAAAAACATCCAGGAGGAAGAATGCTTTGTTCAAATCAAGCTTTAGTTGGAAGGAAGACTTTGTTAAGTCAAAAAATTTCCAAAGTACTACCTCTTATTTTTTTGAGTTTCCAAAAATATCAAACTTCCGGATTATGAGTACTTTAAGAACAAAATGTTTACATGCATTTTCAAAATATCGCGAAAGTATCTTTTCCATGCAGCAGTTTATGGTCCCAAAACAACGTAAGAAAATTAAACAAGAATCATAAACTTCTAAAGTTTCTATATTAAGCTCAATGTATAATATCCAAGTAAAAGTACGACAATTTACGAAATATTTCGAGTAAAATAAGTTGGGGGGACTCACCTAGAGTTCGTAGAGGAGCTATAACTTTAAGAATATGAAGTGCCCGACAATGACTTACTGTCAAAATAAATATCACAACATATTATTATTGAAAGCCTTCAACTGAACCCAATGTATGATCCTTAGCATCACATTTTCAAGACATACTCACATTTTTAAATAACATTGTATACCTGGATACTAGTATCTCTACAAACTTCTTCACGACTAAAGATTCACATATTAAAAGTGAACCTTAAAAGTTAGTCATTTTACATATTCACACAACAATTACAACTGTTATAACAACTGCAATAATAGTAGTAGTAATACTAATACTAGTACTAATATCTATTGATTTTCAAATACCCATTTTCTTAAGAAAAACACATACAGTATTATCTGATGTTTCAAAAAAGTACTTCTTAAGTAGAAAATTACTTTTAACAAATGTGTATAGACCTTTCATAAAAAAAATCACTAGATCATGAAGCTAGACTTGCCTTGGCCATTAATTTTCCAATAAGAAATCTTGCTTTAGATTCTCTAAGTCCACTCAATTCACACATCAATTGCTAAAGATAATTTTCATGCAAACTCAAAGTATAATGTATCAAGACATTCTTAGTTTATGATCGACTGTTATCAAATTGATTTTAGGAAAGAAAACCAAGTTAATTTTTGAGAGTTCAAAAGAAAATTTATGCCTTATACTCGCAAAATCTTTCACTATTACATCACTCGTAGCTTAATTTAAACCAAGCTTAAAATCTTCAAAACATTATACATATCCTAACATCATATTCTAATCCTTATATGAATAAAACAAGCTAAGTTTATCATTTTTAAAAGCTTGGAACTCTGCTTCTCAAAACAGCGAAAACAAGGATGGAATATGAACTCGTATTACTAACTTTTAAGTTTCTATCAACACATCACAAATTTTTTTGAACCAAATCATGATCAATTGCCCATAAAATGTTTAAGAAACATATAATTACAGTTATTACATCATTTAAACATGTGGAACCTCTTTAATTTTGAAAAGGAAAATTATTAATTGTGCAATTTAGAAAATTTGTCACTTATGAATAGCCTTGAGTAAAATTTCTATATCTCCTGATCCGGTCGGAGTTTTCAGGTGAAATTCATTGCAAATTACTCCTAAGAGACAGGGCTGTATAAGCATGTAAAGAAAATATGCATATGATTCTGCAGTAAATTGCAAAAACTTGAAAACAGCAGGGTATATGCACTATCGGGTAACAAATTTTCAAATTGAGAAATTAGACAAATTCTCCAACACCCAAGGCATTCCTATATATGATTTCTAACCATAACAAGAAATTATAAAAATATTTCACGGAGTATCTAACATGAAATATGATGCAGCTAACATAATAAAATTAGTAATTCCTTGAGACAATGAACCAATACAAGTTATTAAGCTACACTTAAATGCAAAAAGTTTCTTTAAGGCTGCAACCAAATCTGATTGCTTCAAGACAATCATTCAGTAGAAACAATTGAACATCACTCATACCCTAATCCTTTAATTAAAATATCCCAATCACCGAGCCATTACAAATATCAAGGGGAAAATAGGGGTTTGGAAGATAACAATAATATGGTAAAAGTGCTCAATTAAATTCCAAGGAAGTGTGAATATAAAAATCCAAATATATTACCTATTTAGGCACAATCTCAGTCATTAAATCCCCTGCGAGGATGAAACCGTGATGTTTTATATCAAGGTTCGGCTTTTAAGCAGATCTTTCTCTATCTCGAATAGTTTCCAAGTGGAATTTACTCAACGCAACTCTAAGAAGGTTAAGTAACAATGGAGGCTGAAACACCACAACTAGCGAAACAATCTAGTTGATACAGTAACTCAAACAATATGAAGTTCTACCGGAAATTCATAAACAAGTATCTAAGGAATAACCTTAATCAAAATATCAATATATCAAGTCTAATATACATGGCTGCTGAAATCTCTATTAAATAGAGTATTTCGGTTACAAAATAACCTATCTAAGAAAGAGTCCTTGAAGAAGTAGGACTCTTGGAAAACAACTTGCTATCAAGTAGAAACATGTAGAATAAGGTAACTAAATCTATGAAGAGTCCTATTTACATTAGGACTCTCAATAACCAACTAACTAACACATGGACAACATGTCCTTTATTCTAGCAAAGACTTGCTAGTAAACGGCTAAAACAAGAAATAATAATGCTGAAAATAATTAAAGTCTAGAATAGGCTAGAATAGACTTTAATGTGTGAAAAGACTAAAATGCCCTTTTTAGCCATCTTGCTTGTTTGGGCCGATTTGAATGTCTGTGGGAGTTAGAAGTTGAACTTGAATCTCATCTTCTAGATGTAGCTTGGATTCCTCTTTAGACTTTAACCCTCGGATTAATGTAGACAATTCTTGATTCACTTGTTTGGTTCTTGATCTTGTCATTGGTTCAACTATCCTTGATAAATGATGCTTTACATGAGGCAGCCTTGTAGATGGTCCCGCATCATCCCCTCCCTCTTGAGAAGGATTCGACCTCGAATCATCATCATCATCAAAATAATCTGAATCACGATCAAAAGGAGATAAATCAGCAACATTAAAAGTGGAATGGACACCATACTTACCTTCCAAATTGATTTTGTTTGCATTGTCATTAATCTTAGCAACCACTTGGAAAGGTCCATCTTTGCGGGGATGTAGCTTTGTCTTTCTTTACTTAGGAAACCTATCTTTCCTAAAGTGTAACCAAACCCAATCTCCAACTTCAAATGATATTGCTTTGCGGCCTTTGTTGGTTCGTATAGCAATTCTATCATTCTTCTTCTTGATGTTGGCTGCCACTTCATGATGTATTCATTGAATAAAGTCAGCCCTTGAATCACCTTCTATGTTATAGTACTCATCAATAGGAAGAGGGATTAGATCTAAAGGGGTTAGGGGTTAAAACCGTAAACAACTTCAAAAGGGGAATTATTAGTAGTTGAATGTAAAGTACGATTATAAGAAAATTCAGCAATAGGTAAACATTCTTCCCACACTTTTTAAATTCTTTTGAATGAGTGCCCTTAAGAGAACCCCTAAAGTTCTATTGGTTACCTCGGTTTGGCCATCGGTTTGTGGATGGCTTGAAGTAGAAAATAGGAGCTTTGTTCCCAACTTACTCCATAAAGTCTTCCAAAAATAACTTAGGAACTTTACATCCCTATCACTTACGATTGTTTTTGGAATTCCATGTAGCCGTATTACCTCTTTAAAGAACAGATCCGCAACATGGTTTGCATCATTGGTTTTCCTACAAGGAATAAAATGAGCCATCTTAGAAAATCTATCAACAACAACCATTATACTATCATTACCTCTTCGGGGTGTCGGCAATCCCAGAATAAAATCCATTGAAAGGTCAATCCAAGGTGAAGATGGTATGGGTAAAGGCATTAGTAAACCGTGAGCCTTGGATGTGCTTTTTGCTTGTTTGCACTTAAAACATCGTTCACAAATTATACGCACATCTCTTTTCATTTTAGGCCAATAAAAGTGTTCAAGCAAAATATCTAAAGTTTTAAGAACACCAAAATGGCCCATTAGACCGCCACTATGTGCTTCCCTAACAATTAATTCCCGAATAGAACAAGATGGAACACATAATTTATTGCCTTTAAACAAGAAACCTTCAAACTTGTGAAAATCTTTTTGTGCCGAAACATCTCAAGAGTTAAACAAATCTGAAAAATCTCTATCATCCTTAAACAATGCTTTTAAATGTTCAAAACCAAGTAATTTAGCATGCATAATGGAAAGTAAAGTGTACCTTCTAGATAAAGCATCGACAACAATGTTTTCCTTACCTTTCTTGTATTTGATAACATAAGGAAAGCTATCAATGAAGGAAACCCACTTTGCATGTCTCTTGTTCAACTTACTTTGGCCTTTGAGATACTTGATTGATTCATGATCCGTGTGAATCACAAACTCTCGGACAACCAAGTAATGCTGCCATGTTTCCAAAGCTCGAACAATAGCGTATAACTCTTTATCATATGTAGGATAATTAAGGGAAGCGCCACTTAATTTCTCACTAAAATATGCTAAAGGTTTACCTTGTTGTTGCAAAACAGCCCCAATACCTATACCTGAAGCATCACATTCAACTTCAAAAGTTAGGGTAAAATTAGGTAAAGATAAAATAGGGGAAGAAGTTAGTAATTGTTTAAGCTTTGTAAAACTGTCTTCTTGCGGCTTATCCCAAAAGAATGAGATATCTTTCTTCACAACTTCATTCAATGGTGCGGCAATTGAGCTAAAATCACGAACAAATCGTCTATAAAAGCTTGCCAAACCATAGAATGATCGGACTTGTGTTGCATTTGTTGGTCTCGTCCAGCTCACTATTGATTCTATTTTTGCCGGATCAACCTGAATTCCACTTGAACTAACAATGTATCCAAGAAATTTAATAGAATTAGTGCAAAAAACGCATTTTCAAGCTTGGCATACAAGGTTTGTTCTCTTAATATAGTAAAAACAGCTTTAAGATGTTCAACATGCTCTTCTAATGTTTACTATAAACAAGAATATCATCAAAATAAACTACCACAAATTTGCCAAAACAATGTCGAAATATGTAGTTCATTAATCTCATGAAAGTACTAGGTGCATTACTAAGACCAAAAGGCATAACAAACCATTCATATAAACCATATTTAGTCTTAAAAGCAGTTTTCCATTCATCACCTTCTTTCATTCTTATTTGGTGATAGCCTTGAGTTAAATCAATTTTAGAAAAGATTAAAGCACCACTTAACTCATCTAGCATATCATCTAAGTGAGGTATAGGATGTCTATATTTAAAATAGTTATCTTATTAATATCTCGACAATCCGTACATAATCTGAAAGTGCCTTCTTTCTTAGGTACCAAAATAACCAGACTAGCACAAGGACTTAAAGATTCGCGTACCTGCTCTTTCTCTAAAAGTAAATCGACTTGCCTTTGTATATCTCGGGTCTTATCCGGATTTTCTCTATAGGCTGCCCTATTTGGAAGATTTGATCCCGGAATGAAGTCGATTTGATGCTCAATGCCTCGGATTGGGGGTAATCCTTTCGGCAATTCCTTTGGAAAAATGTCCTCGAATTCCTACAAAACATCAACACATAGACTAGGTAGAGAAGAAGTTATAAGATCAAAGGAAACGTTGTTAGTGATAGAAAACCTTGCGGTTTCTCTGAAAATCAGCAAAACAAGAGATTTGTTTGCACGTAAAGCCCTATCTACCTTTCCAGAATTGATAAATAAACACTCTTTCCTCACCTTTTGTGAGCATTCCTTTTTTCTCACTATGCTCACGGCTTTTTCAACATTTTTTACCTCTTGGGTAGGATCACTCTTCTTTTTCAACTCACGCTCTTTCATTCTTTTCTCTCTACCCTCGGCTATTTTTTGTTGAATCTCACTTACTTTACTTGGTGTCATAGGATGTAAAGTATATCGAATATTATCCTTTGAAACCATGTAGACATTCTTTCTCCCGATATGGTCCGCATACCTATCGTATTGCCATGGTCTTCCCAAAATAATGTGACTTGCTGTCATAGGTACCACATCACATAAAACCGAATCCTTGAAGTTCCCAATGCTGAAATCTATCTCAACTTGTTTATCAACCTTTATATCACCACTATTGTTTAACCAAGAAATCTTGTATGGCATAGGATGTGCTTTCATAGGTAAATCCAAAACGGTTACCATCTCAAATGAATAAACATTAGTGCAACTTCCATTATCAACGATAACTAAACAAGTTCTATCCTTCACGGTGCACAATGTATGAAATAGATTACTTCTATGTTGATGTAATTCATCTAATGGTTTAGAATGTAAGAGATTCATATTTACCAAAAGAAAATTACTCTCAGTATCCGGAAATTCACCATTGCCCTCGGCTTCAATTTCCAAAAGTGGTTTTTCGGTTTCTTCATCATCACTTACCCATGATCCGTCGTCCATCATGATCATTGCACTTTTATTTGGACAATCCCGAGCAAAATGACCCTTGTCTTTACACTTAAAATATTCCCGATCATGTGTAGTAGGTGTATTTGTCCTCAAATCGGCTGTTTTTTGTGCATTTGGACTTGCTGCTGCCCTGCTTGTTCCCGAGGCTACTTTGGCAAATCCCAAACTGCCCTTGGCTTGATTTTGTTGCGGAAAAATAATAGCATTGTTTAGGGGCTGATTTGGCCGTTTCCAAGGTTGGAAATTAACCGAATAAATCCTTGAACCCTTCTCCTTTTGTTGCCTTTCAATCTGTTTAGCATAATAAACCATATCAATAAGATTTCTAAGGTTAGCACGTTCTACCTTAGGCCGGATTTTGTCGTTGAGACCGGTTAAGAATCTGGCCAAAGTAGCTTCGGCATCTTCATTGATATTTGCTCTAATCATGGCCATCTCCATCTCTTTGTAATATTCATCAACGGTTTTTGTACCTTGCCTCAATCTTTGTAATTTGTTGTATAAATCACGAGTATAGCTGTGAGGTACAAATCTCCGTGTCATGACCGCTTTCATCTCTTCCCATGAAGCAATTTGTTATTGTCCCGATCTTCTTCTTTCATAGGATTCATTATCCCACCAAATGGATGCATAATCACTAAATTCCATGGCTGCCAGCTTGACATTTTTATCCTCCGAATAGTTGTGAACATAAAAAACGTGGTTAATTTTTCGAGTCCAATCTAAAAACAATTGAGGGTCGTTTGTACCTTCGAAAGATGGGATCTTTGTCTTGATGGCACCAAGATTGTTATCATACCTTTGGGGATAGAGGTTTTGTCTTGGCTCAAAAGCCAAATTGTCGGCCATTCTTGGATTTGCTCTCGGCTCAAAGGCTAGATGATCATCCCTTCTTGGCATTTGTCTCGGCAAAAATTGTGCATTCTCCTCCATTCTCTGATTTTGCCTCGGTTCATATGCCAAAGGATCATCCCTTCTTGGAATCACATTCGGCGTTAAAGGGGTATTGTCCCTTCTTTGCCGCAAGTTTTCCCTCAAGGATTGATCAAGTGAGTCTTGAGATTCTTGATCATCTTGAATGTCAATTGCATCGGTTTTACCTTTGGCTTCTTTGTCCTTGGATTCAAGACGATCCAATCTTGCCGTGATCTCTTTCAACGTTTGTAGAACCATCTTCATGGTTTGTTGTTGTGATTCTTGATAAAGTTTGTCACCTCTAAGCTCACCTTGCTGTGAAGATTCTTCATTAAAAGACATTATCTTTGCAAGAAAATCACACAAAAAACGTTAGATAGACAAAAAATTCTCTCAAAATTCCAATAATACTTGTCAAGAACTTCCAACTCTAGATGATTTAGGAATTCCTAAATGTTGCGTTGATGGAAGGCTGAAAAAATATGGAAAGAATTCATATCTTGACCTTAAGCAAATAGTTAAGAAAGAAATATAAGAGTAATCGTTAAAAAGATGTAACATTTACGCTTCTTGAATTCTTGAAAATAGACTTTAAATTTTCGGATGAATAGTGCTGTGAACAGTAACCGAAAATTGTAAAATCTTGAAAAAGTGATTTCTTGATTTATTTTCTTACCTTTTTACCAAAGACTTACCCTTTTCTTGGCCACTCTTTATCAAGAACTCCTGGTTAGGAAGATTTTACCTTGATTTGTAGTAATTGTTGGCGGCTAATTCAAGAACAAGAGGGAACAAGAGCCAATTCCTTTGTGGACGTCCAATCGGACAAGGAAGTTTGCTTTTGGATTGATCCTTGTCTAATTTGGATAACCCGGCTGCCAATTTCTTTATTTCCGGGTGGCTTTTGCGTATGGTAGTAATTTTTTTGTTATCTTTTCGGTTTATTCCAAGCAAACAAGAAAAAAATTTGAAAACGTAAGGTACACCAAGATAGTGTAAAACACAAGAGGGGGGGTGAATTGGGTTTTAACTAATCTTGCTAACTTTTTCGAATACTAATTAATGCAAGTGAGAACTTGAGCAAGATGAATGAAAGCTAAAGCAAAACCCAATCAACAAGACAAAGGATTTATAGTGGTTCGATTCACTTAGAATCTACCTCCACTACCTTGAGCCGCACCCAAGGATTTCAAACACTTCACTAAGAAGATGCCCACACAAAGTAGGACTTTTACAATTGCCCACACAAAGTAGGACTTTACAACCAAAGGATGCCCACACAAAGTAGGACTTACAATAATAACCCTATCACTAAGAAAGGGAATTAAGAAAGGTTAAGTACAAGGTTGTTCACTCTTCTAAGTGAAAGATATAGTACCTTTGAAGCACAAACAATTTAGCTCTTGAACATATGAAGTCCACTCTTTGTCTTGCTTTTGAAAGAATACTCTTGAATGCTTTTAGATCATAAGGATGAAGAGTATTTTGCTTTGAAAGTGTTTTGGCTTGATGAGAGATCAAAGAATATTTGATATGCAAGCCTTAGAATGTTTCTCTAGCTTTGGAGTATTTATACATTTCAAAATAGGCTGAAAATCGAGTCTCCAACGGTCAAAAAACGGCTAGTAGAAACAGAGTTCGGTGGACCGAAACAGAGCAGTTCGGATCCACTCAACAGGGGTCGGTCGACCGAACCCCTTCATGGTCGACCGAAGCTCACTTTTGAAACTCTCAGTTTCTCGACGGTTCAACCGAACTTGAGCTCGGTTGACCGAACTTCCAAAGTGATTTTTCACACGTTTTGAAATCTTTTGAAGTCTTTTAAAGTCTAAAAAGATTTTTCTAAAAGGTAACAAGTAAGAACACTTGGAAAACTTTTCTAAAAGACTTATCTATGAAATCAAAGGCTTTTTGGATAAGAACACATTTGAAACTTTTGCCTTTTGAAAACGTGTTTATGAAATCATGTATGCAAGACTAGAGTGAGAAGCTTATGTTCATAAGAGCTTTGGTTAGAGCTTTAAAGATTACGACTAATGACGACAAAGCTAAACTAACCAAACTAAGTCTTCAATCTTCAATCTTCAATCTTCATAGATGAGCCTTGAATAGTATGACTTTGAATCTTGAACATGGCTTGATTGAAGTACTTAGTGCTTCCTACAAGATTTCCAATATTCTATCACAAAGATTAAGATCATTAGACACAACATCAAATGTTTGTCCAATATCAAAAACGAGTTCGTTCAGCCCTTAGGGGCTTACAATCTCCCCCCTTTTTTGATTATGACAAACTTTGATGTAATAAGATAGAATATGGACAATGTAAGTACATGGAAGCATGGCAAAAGGATTTAAGAACAAATAAGTACAAAGACTAATGCTTAGAAGATACCAATTGAATACGATACCAATTGCAAAGACAAATATATGCAAAGACATAAGCACTAGCATTATAAGTTCTTTTGCCATATAAACTAGGGACTCATAGAAGAGCCCTATTTACCAACCATCCTCCTTGCCTCCTTCCTTCCATCAAGTAGCATTCTTGTGTGTAATATACATACCTTAGTTTACACAAGAAGCTAACTTACCATTTTCATCAATGTTGATGTGAGTGCTAAGGATCCTATTATAAAGAACATTGCTCACACAAACATTAGAACTCTCAATGGTTTGTTATCATCAAAAACATCGTAGAGTAACTTTGCCCTTAGGGCTAACAATCTCCCCCTTTTTGATGATGACAAAACATTGATGCAAATGGGAATAATATACAAAAGATAAATCTTTAAAGTATATAAACATGAATGCATGAGATAAGGATATTAAGGATCTAGACAAGTAGATAACAAATATTCTACTCCCCCTATTTTAGAGAATCCCTTATCTCTCCCATTTTGCAAAGTTCTAAGCTTTCTCCTTTTTGTAAAATACTTCTCATGGCACATTTGCAACACTAAAAATTCTCCCTCTTTTTGTCAACATCAAAAAGGGCTATCAGAGCGCCAATAAGAAAAGCATTTAGCGAAAAGTAAAGATTAATATAGGAAAAGCTTGATGAAATATACGAATTCTCCCTTTAAAAAAAAATGATACCAATTGAAAAAAAAATTTAATACCAATTGAAAACAAAACTGATATCAATTGAAGAAAACCATTTAAAAACAAATGAGAATCCGTAATGGTTTAAAAGATCAATCTTAAAGATCATAAATCATTTTGAGAAAGGATTGATCAAGAATAAGCTTGGTTGATTTCTAAACAAAGAGGAGTCCATAATAACCCATAAATCAAAAGATGGTCATATATGGCTCAAAAAGAATATCAACCTAAGCTAAAACAAAGGAGATGAGAAATAAACCTTAAAGAACAATCTCCCCGTTTATCAAACAAAAACATGTTAGCTCTTTAAGATGAAAAACAAATTGAAAATATAGCTAACAAGAGTGGGATGTGATACTAATTGTTAAAACATAAAAGTTAAGCATATGTATCACAACCAAAAAATTTAGAGGAAGTGTAAGATACCAAATGTAGTACATTCCTCTAATAAGTTAATGGTTAGCTAAATGAGTATAACACTCTAGAAGCAAGACTAACCAAAAGCTAAAATGAGATCACAAAAGAATAATACCAATAACAAAGTATATGATCTCATAGTTATTTAGGGAAAACACATGTAGAATAAGAACATGTATAACATGTATAACTCCCAAAATAACTAACACAAATTGGCTATAAGATGAGAAAGTTGAAAACCAAGCCAATAAGTGATGTGATGATGTAAAAAATGAAAAATTGAGAAAACATCACATATAAGGGGGTATAAGATAAAAACATATAAAGACTCCCCCTATATCTCTTAATGATGCAACTTCTTAACATGATACTCAAAAACGATAAAAATCAAGCGCATCATGTTAAGCATATGTAAATGAAGTTCAAGCACCAAAGAGATATGGTATGTGCATTCTTGAAGACATAGATATCAATTGTGATTGTGTTTGTACTTTAAGCAATTAAGATCACATAAGTAGAACACAAGACACGATATCAAGATAAAAGATCAAATGCACATTAAAAAGAGAGTTTCAATAACCAAGTTTATGCTTTTAAACCATCATTCTTGTCAAGTATGGAATACACTTTTAACATGTTGACAAGCAAAACATGATGTACATAAACCATAATCCAATAAGCACAAACTCTCTAGTCAACTACTTAACTCATCAAATAATAGCCCATAAGGATCAAAAACACATAATGACCACTAATAAGGAATGAGTTAAGCCTTGTACCTCAATGCTCTTTGAGCTTGGACTTCTTACCATTTTGGTAGATCTTCTTTGTCAATCAAGTCCATTGAGGCATCTCGTGTGATCCTTGGCATTTGACTCTTTTCTTGGAGTCTTAGCTCATTTGTGCCTTCCTTGTAGTTCATATCTTCTTCTTGAAGTGTTAGAACTCTTAGTTACCTACAAGGAATTCTTGAGAACTAATTTGGTACCTTTTCAAAGGTCCATCAAGATTAGCTCAAAATCTCAAGTAACACAAATATGCATAAGGATCAAGGTTATCAAAAACCAATACAACTAGATGGATTCTTAAATGAATATGACATAACAAAACAAGAATCAATCAAGTTGCATATGCTACATCTCATCATAGATACCTTAGCTAAACATAAGCATGAATAATCAAGAGCGTGCTAAAGGTTATCTATTTGAATATAAAAATCAAGAATTGGAGATGCAACATGTATATAAGATCAAGCATGTATATATATCAAAAACACTTAACTCATTAATCAAAGTGTTATGAGAAGGTGATTTTGATACCTTTGCTTTCTTACCAAGTGATGAAGACATTGGATTGACACTTTGGCTCTTGTCATCACTTGATGCTTTGCTCTTATTATTTAACCAACTTGGTTCTCCAATTGATTGTCATTTGAGCTTTGAGAAACCAAGTGTTGAGGAGTGCTTTTGAATTTCTTATTTTGGCACATCTCCTTTTACTTCTCCCCAATGCCACTTCTTTTTGAATCAAGTCCATTGAAGCTTGGTGGCATTCATCTAACTTATTAGAACCTATAAGATCAAGGGAGGAGTAGCTTTTGGTACCAACTTTTGTTTGGGTCCATGGGGGTTAGTTGAAATACGTTTAACTTTCCAAATAGTTTTTACCCCCTTTTCAATCTTCTTCTTAACATGGCATCTAGCATTGGTATGACCATGTTTACCACAATATGTGCAACAAATGTGTGGCTTAGAAGATTTGTGAACATGCTCATAATATCTATTTTGCCTATGTGAGGAACTAGCATGCACAAAGTTATTCTTAGGCAACTTAGAAAAGCTAGCATGATCAAAGTGATTAGCATTATAACCAAGACCATGTCTATCATGTGAAGCACGTTGCATATCAAGAATATGATCAAGCTTTTTTGTTCCATTGGAGAACTTGTCAACTAGTGAAGTAAGCTCAACAACTTTGATTTTCAAACTATCAAATTCAACAAGTTGACATTCAAGAGATGACATTTTATCACATGCTTCTTTGTATTGTAATGAAGATGTTTTGCAAGTAGTAATGAGATTTTCATTTTCACATTTCAAGCATTTAACATCATCACACAATTTTTCATTTTCATTAATCAACTTTGATCTTTCATCAAGCAAGGATTCAATTTTAAGTTTCATCTCTTTGTTTTGCTTTGCACATTTTTTCATTTGCTCATACATATCATATAAAAGCTCATTAGGATCTTCCTCATCATCATCATCATTAGAATATGAAGGGGAGGGAGAAAGATGTACCTCATTACCAAAAGCCATGAAGCAAACATTTGAGTTTTCCTCTCCTTCTTCATTTTCTCTCTCATCTTGATCCCATGTGCATAGCATGCCCTTTGCATTCTTTGATTTGAAGAATTTTTTCTTTTTTGTCTTCCTTGAGGCCCTTTGCTTTGGCGGTTGGGCAATTTCCTAAGAGATGTTGATTGCTTCCACACTCATAGCATTCCATCCCATTAGGATTTAGTTCTCTTCTATTTTGATGGAATTTTCTTCCTTTCCGGGAAAACATCTTTTTCATTCGTTTTACCATTAAATCCATAGTCTCATCATCTAGGTTGATGTCTTCCTCATCACTTGAGCAATTTGATTCCTCTAGATCAAGAAAAGATTTTAGAGCAATATTCATCTTGGACTTGTCAATACGCTCTTCCTTTTTGTGAGTTAGCTCATATGTGAGAAGAGAACCAATAAGCTCCTCCGTAGGATATGTTTTCAAATCCTTGGCTTCTTCAATGACTAGAGCTTTTCCTTCCCAACTTTTGGGAAGAGAGTTGAGAATCTTCCTATTTATTTCACCCAAAGTGTAATCTTTACCATATGACTTCAAACCATTTACCACATTGGTGAATCTTGTATTCATCTCATTGATTGATTCATTTGGCTCCATGGTGAATAGCTCAAACTCTCTAACTAGCAAATTCAACTTTGACTCTTTCACTTGATTTGTGCCTTCATGAGTAACTTCAAGCATTTTCCACATGGCATGAGCCGATTTGCTTCCACGAACACGGTTGTACTCATCCGGATTCAAGGCACAACTTAGAATGTTCATTGCCATATAATTTCGAGTCATTTTCTTGGACTCAACTTCATTTAGCTCATTATCCGGTTTTGACATTAAAGTACCATCAACAATCTTCAATGGAATAAAAGGACCTTCTTCAAATATATGCCATAGAGAATAATCAATGGAGCACACATATATCTTGAATCGGTTTTTCCAAGCATTATAGTTATTTCCATCAAAGAGTGGTGGTCTATTTGTAGAAGAACCCTCTTGGTAGGCTAAAGCGGAAATACCGGCCATGATCTTTGCTTCTAGTGGTTAAACTAAAATTGAAGACGAAGCTCTGATACCAATTGTAAAACACAAGAGGGGGGGTGAATTGGGTTTTAACTAATCTTGCTAACTTTTTCGAATACTAATTAATGCAAGTGAGAACTTGAGCAAGATGAATGAAAGCTAAAGCAAAACCCAATCAACAAGACAAAGGATTTATAGTGGTTCGATTCACTTAGAATCTACCTCCACTACCTTGAGCCGCACCCAAGGATTTCAAACACTTCACTAAGAAGATGCCCACACAAAGTAGGACTTTTACAATTGCCCACACAAAGTAGGACTTTACAACCAAAGGATGCCCACACAAAGTAGGACTTACAATAATAACCCTATCACTAAGAAAGGGAATTAAGAAAGGTTAAGTACAAGGTTGTTCACTCTTCTAAGTGAAAGATATAGTACCTTTGAAGCACAAACAATTTAGCTCTTGAACATATGAAGTCCACTCTTTGTCTTGCTTTTGAAAGAATACTCTTGAATGCTTTTAGATCATAAGGATGAAGAGTATTTTGCTTTGAAAGTGTTTTGGCTTGATGAGAGATCAAAGAATATTTGATATGCAAGCCTTAGAATGTTTCTCTAGCTTTGGAGTATTTATACATTTCAAAATAGGCTGAAAATCGAGTCTCCAACGGTCAAAAAACGGCTAGTAGAAACAGAGTTCGGTGGGACCGAAACAGAGCGGTCGGATCCACTCAGCGAGGGTCGGTCGACCGAACCCCTTCATGGTCGACCAAGCTCACTTTTGAAACTCTCGGGTTTCTCGGCGGTTCAACCGAACTTGAGCTCGGTTGACCGAACTTCCAAAGTGATTTTTCACACGTTTTGAAATCTTTTGAAGTCTTTTAAAGTCTAAAAAGATTTTTTCTAAAAGGTAACAAGTAAGAACACTTGGAAAACTTTTCTAAAAGACTTATCTATGAAATCAAAGGCTTTTTGGATAAGAACACATTTGAAACTTTTGCCTTTTGAAAACGTGTTTATGAAATCATGTATGCAAGACTAGAGTGAGAAGCTTATGTTCATAAGAGCTTTGGTTAGAGCTTTAAAGATTACGACTAATGACGACAAAGCTAAACTAACCAAACTAAGTCTTCAATCTTCAATCTTCAATCTTCATAGATGAGCCTTGAATAGTATGACTTTGAATCTTGAACATGGCTTGATTGAAGTACTTAGTGCTTCCTACAAGATTTCCAATATTCTATCACAAAGATTAAGATCATTAGACACAACATCAAATGTTTGTCCAATATCAAAAACAGAGTTCGTTCGCCCTTAGGGCTTACAGGATGAAGCAGAGCCATCGAAGTCGACTACTAGGATTGAGATTGTGCCCATTACTCATAATTTTATTGGGAAAAGGAAAGAGATATTGCCTATGTCTCCTAATACAACTACTGTTGTGGAGGTGATAGAGGTTGTAGGGGATAATGACTCTACGGATCATCGATCTTCCACATCTCTTGGGGTTCTCGAGACTCCAGTAGGTATTTCGGTTATTACACAAGATGTATCGGAAGGTATACATCCGGATGGGGGGATCCCGGAAGGGTGTTAGTCGTCTCAGATTATATTACGCTCAAAACGGGAAGGCCAGAGGCAACGCCACTGATTATGAAGGGGGGTAAGGATGAATCGAAATTGTTTTTTAGCATTAGGACAATGTTGGAGAATCCGAGAGGGGCTTGCTCAGTCTCTCGGACTCATCTGTCAGGGGGTGAAAGCAGGGACGGTTGGAAGATGTTTTCCGTTTTTTCTAGGGCATTGGTGATGCCGTCATTGGATGCACTGGGTGGTGATGAGGCGGAAAAGGAAGTCGAGATTGTGGTGGACCTCACTCCCTTCCCAATCCAAAATCAAGCTGAGGAGGCCATTCAAAAAGTGAAGCAGCCGCACAAAAAGAAGGCGATACCAGAAAGTGATATCTGGAAGTCGACAATGAAGGGATTCATGGGCGGAAACTAGTTCCAAACACCCATGAGTCCTCCCCTGAAGGATCAGCTCATACAAAACTAATCGAAAACAGCAAGAAAAAGACTTACGCTTTGGGTTCAAGAATCTAATTCTTGAATGGAAGATGCTTCTTTTTTTATGCCTTGCTGCCACCAACGGATTTCCCTTTGCGGAATGTCCCT
This sequence comes from Vinca minor, assembly GCA_026122235.1. Classification (NCBI taxonomy): domain Eukaryota; kingdom Viridiplantae; phylum Streptophyta; class Magnoliopsida; order Gentianales; family Apocynaceae; genus Vinca; species Vinca minor. The sequence goes on from JAOCZM010000253.1 coordinate 1,378,408, forward strand.
CTACCGGTATCCACGCGACGAAACGAACAGCGATTGCTAGCTCTTCGTATTTCTGAGTTTCGGAAATTAGAGAGAAAAGGGAGAGGCAGAATCCAAAGTCTAATTTCGACTGGTTTTGGTTAATTGCGGCTAAAGCAAGGATAGCCTAGGGTTTCGGCTGAGAGATAATTATATAAGGTGTGAGAGTTTGTTCCCGTAACCAACTCTCACGTCCTCCACCTCTCTCAGCAATGGGAGTCTTAAACTCCCACATTCTATAAACCTCTTCTGGCAGTGGGAGTCTATAATCCCACGTGCTCTAGACTTCTGCTGGTAGTGGGAGTCTTTATCGGATAATAACTCCCACGTAATCCCAGCTATACCGAAAATGCCCCTTATCTCTAATTCGAATAATAACATTTTATTATTCTCAGAAAAGTGAATGTCAGATACAATGAACCTAGACACATTCTAGATTCATTGAATCTGGACATGAAGCTCGTTAGCTCGTCTATGCGTGTGACCCTGTAGGTTCATATCACAATGGTAATGAAAACACACTTAGTGGTAGTGTGAGTTCATAAATCACAAGTGATCACTAGCAGGACATTGTGACTACCCAAAGTGAATGAATATACAACGGAACCTAATATCAATCCACTATTTTAATCCCTTTGTCTCGCGATATCCTAATTAAGCATAAGGCATGGTAGTCGTCACCCTTATTAAGCTTAATTATATTTATGCTCGATCTCTAGGTAGACTGTTCCAACAAATAGTATCTGATAACCACTTTATCAAATACATTTGAGCACGGCCATGCATTTAGACAGTCTTTCCCTATCGAGGGGCCCATGGATATCTCTCTCTAATAAGAGAGGGACAAATTACTTCCAATGCCTCTCACATTCAAGCCATGATAGGACACTACATCCGATCATCAGTCGTATTGATTACTCGATTAAAAGCAACGTACGACTGAGTCAAAACGTGGCTCCATTCATGCTAGAATCAATGGAGACATAAGGTCTAAGGATTCTAAAATAGTATTGAGGAAGTAATACTTATGACTAATGACCATGAAGTATTACTTCTCTAACGGATCACGTCCAATACAATGTATCCCTATATATTGCATCTATGATATGATTTGTATTCATTACACATGATTAGTAAAACGTAATCATCAATCAAACATCATTCTAGTTTTATTTCATTGTAAAATAGACATTACATACAACTAGGGACAACTAGAATAGAATTACATAAGCAAATGAGTTTTACTATCAAATCACGCATTTGATGTTCATAAGCAAAATTTACTATTCATATGAAATGCTCAAAAAGATATAAAACGTACAACATATGCTAATGGTCCTATGGCACTACTAACAGACAAGGCTTGCCCTTAAGGTTACAACTCTTCCCTAGGAGGATTGCCAGCTCTTTTATGATTTATTTCTTGTTTTTATGGATATGTTAATTTGGAATGTTAGAGGCATTGCTAATGATGAGTCGATTGCGCGTATTAAGCAATTGAGTAAAGAACATATATTATCTTTTATTGTTTTTCTCGGACCAATGTTACCACTATTTGACCTCCCTCTTTATGGTTTTGATAATATCACGAGAAAAATATGGATATTTTGGATTGGCACTATAGATTTGTCCATTGTAGGGGATTTTGAACAAGTGGTCCATGTACAACTGAATTGTTTCTTTGGCTCGCCAGTCTTTTGCTCTTTTGTGTATGCCCGTTGCCCTTACACTCAAAGGAGGGAATTTTGGGCGGATCTTGTTGAGTTCTCTAATCATCTGGATGCTCATTTGATGGTGGGGGAGATTTTAATGTGGTGCTGAGGCCCTATGAAAGCTTCGGTTCAATTCCAGCTCTCCTCCACCTTTGCTACGCCGTCTTGATAGGGTCCTTATAAACACTCAATGGAATGGATTCTTCCAAGTTAGCACCGTGGAGAATTTGCATAGTTCATGCTCTGAACACTGTCTAATGCGGGTCTCGGCTCGAGTCTCCGCTTCAACTGGGGCTTCGGCGTTCCGTTTTCAATCCATGTGGATAATGCACTCTACATTCCTTGCAATTGTGGCAGATTGTTGGCGGGTGGAGTTGGATGGGAATGGAATGGAAATCCTCATGGCTAAACTTAAGTTATTAAAAGGTACTTTGTCAACTTGGAACTCTTCTGTTTTTGGTAACATACATAGTAACTTGCAGGAAACAGAAACTTTAGTGCAAACCGCTGAGACAAACTATTATACTACTCCATCTGAGAGCTCTCATGCTTCCCTCTTGGAGGCTCGGGCTCACTATGAGAAGTGCCTCCTTTATGAAGAGATGTGTTGACGACAGAAATCAAGGGTCTGATGGCTTAAAGAGGGGAACGCGAACACAAAGTTCTTCCATATATTTTGCAACAAACCTCCAGAAGAAAATGCACAATGCTAGAATCATGGATGGGGGCGGTTCGTGGCTGTCCAATCCGAATATATTGGCATTGAGGGGGCTTGGTTTTTCAAAGATCTATACACTGAGGAGCCGAATGTGGAGGCCAACCCGGAGATTCTCGTGTTCATTCCCCAGCTCATTAATGAAGCAGACAACACTCCTTGGGCATTTTGCCGAGCCAAAATGAGGTTAAGGAGGGGTTTTTTTTGCTTTAGATAAAGATAGTGCCTCAGGCCCGGATGGCTTTACGGGGCCTTTCTTTCGCAGTTGTTGGGATATTTTGGCCCATGATGTTACACAGGCAGTCAAGGATTTTTGGGCAGGTCTTCCGCAGTCTAAATCAATGTCTAGCTCGCTAATAGTCTTGCTTTCAAAGTCACATAATCCAACATTTTTCATGGACTTTAGACCGATATCATTGTGCACTTTTGCAAGCAAGGTAATCTCAAAAGTACTCTCTTTATGCTTAGCAAAGTTGTTACCTCGTCTTGTTTCTGTTAATCCGTTGGGCTTTGTTAAGGACCACCTTATTTCGGATAACATCATATTAGCATAGGAGCTGGTCCACCATATTAATCATCGCACTCGCGGCGGGAATTTAATTATGAAGTTTGATATGATGACAACATTTGACAGAGTATTTAAATGTTTTCTTCAAGAATATGAAGTTCTAACAGAAGTTCATAAACAATTATCTAAGGAATAACCTTAACCAAAATATCAATATATCTAACGTAATTAATAAGGGAGCATAATAACTCTTAAATAGAGGGATTTCAGTTACAACAATAACAAAAATGAAGGGTCCTTGAAGAAGTAGGACTCTTGCCTAACAAACTTAAGTAAACTACTTTAAATGGAATTCTACCTAACATGATGGACAACATGTCCTATTAAGTAACAAACTCCTTTATTCTAGGTGGCCAACATGGCTAATAATAGTAAAGACTATAACCGAAATATATTAAAGTCTAGAATAGACTTTAACGTAAAAAGACTAAAATTCGTCCAAATTCTGGACAGATTGTTGGACCATCTTGCACGATGATTTCGGACACCAAGCGTGCAGAATCTGATCTTGTGATCTCAAAGAAGTTGTAGATCTGACTCTTATCTTTAATATGCAACTGGAATCCGCTCCATTGGATACCTAGATCGAAAGATATGATCATTATACCAAAGCTGTAGCAAAGCTGTCCATTCTTTGTATACTTGTGATACTTAAGAGGTTGACTTGCACAACATTCCTAGATGTAACTTAGAGTCCTCTTTTAATCTTAGAACTCGGATTAACGATGTAGTTAGTTGAATCACGTTCATTGGTCCATGTAGGTAATCCTTTGAGTAGGGCTGCCCCGAGATCGGTACCGTATCATCCCCTCCCTCTTGAAAAGGATTCATCCTCGAATCATCCTCAAAATCAGCTTTATAATCTGAAAAATTAATAGAAGGGAGCAAGTTAGGAATATAGAAAGTAGAAGGTGCACCGTGCTTACCATTTAAATTGATTTTATGGCGGCTGTCCCAAAAGAATTCTTCTTTCTCCATTGCTTTCAAGGCAGTAAGATTGCTAAGATTATGATCAAAACGTTTACAAAAACTTGCCAACTCCAATGATGCTGGATTTTGATTTGTACTAGTTGAATTTGGCCATTCCTCAATTGTATTAACTCTTGCTGGTTCAACTTTAATACCTTGAAAACTCATCATGCAACTAAGAAGATTAATAGAATTAGTGTAATAAACATAATTATCCATCTTAGCATACAAGGTTTATGTATTTATAATAGAAAAACAGCCTTAAGATGTGCACTAAAATGCTCTCGGTTTTGGCTATAAATAAATATATTATCAAAGTAAGAAATTGGATGTCCATACTTAAAAGTTATGTGATTAATATTTAGACTATCCGTATATATTCTTTAAAATCCCTTCATGCTTTGGTACAATCTTTACCGGATTAATATAAGGACTTAAAGACGTACTTATCTTCTTCTTTGCAAGAATTAAATCACCTTGGTTTTGAATTTACTTGATTTGTACCCAAAGATGGTTTATACCTTTCATAATTTTGAAGGCTAATACATAACCTTCTCGGAAATTCCTTGGGAAAGGTTTCTTGAAATTCCTGAAAAATAGTAAGACTAGGTTTAGAAAAAGATGTTATGTTAAAAGAAAAAGTGTTAGCAAAAAGGGTCCTTGTGGTTCCTTTCAAATCTAACAAAACAACAAGTTGTTTTGCTTGAATTGCCTTATCTACCTTTCCGGTTTTAATGAACAAGCATTCTTTTTTCACTTTTTGAGCGATTGCTTTTTTTCTCACCTTTAGCTCGGCTTTTTTTTTTATCCATTTTCCCCTCGTTTTTTACCTCTTGGGTAGGATCACTCGTTTTTTGCAACTCACGCTCTTTACTTCTTTTCTTTCTACCCTCAGCTAATCTCTTTTGCATCGCACAAACTTGAATTGGTGATAAAGGATGTAAAGTAAATCGAATATTATCCATTGTAACCATGTACACATTCCTTCGAACAATGTGATCCACACACCTATCATATTGCCAAGTTCTTCCCAAAATCATGTGACTTACGGTCATAGGCACCACATCACAAATAACCGAATCTTAGTACCTCCCAATGCTGAATTTAATCTCAACTTGTTTATCCACTTTAATCTCACCACTATTATTTAACCAAGAAAGCTTATATGGCATCGGATGTGCTTTCAAGGTAAATCTAAAGCGGTAACCATATCAAAAGAGCAAAGCGTTAGTGCAACTACCACTATAAATGATAAGTAAACAAATCTTGCCTTGAATGATGCACTTTGTTTGAAAAAAATTTGATCCTTTTGTTGATGCAAATCATCTAATGGTTGAGAATGTAGAAGCTTCATATTTACCAAAAGAAGATTACCATCATCATCCGGATATGATTCAATACTTTCGGCCTCAATGTCCCAATTTGACTTTTCGGTTTCTTCCTCACTAAAATATATTGAATCATCATTATCCGTCTCATTATCCTCTATCCTTAATGTTGCTCTCGGCTGGTTTGGATTAAATCCATTATTTGCCGCAAAGTGTCTTCCAAAGAGGGCTTTTCAATATTCTCCAATCTTTCTTGCATGTCATCCATCCGTTGTAGTATTCTCTTCATGTTTTGTTGCATTGATTCCAAGAATAATTTTTGATCACCTATAATGATATCTTTCTTTGATGAACCTTCAATAAAAGACATGTTTATCTTGAAAAAGAAAACACTCAAACCGTTAGATAGAAAAAAAAATCTCTCTTTATTCCAACAATACTTGTCAAGAACTTCAACTCTAGATGAATTAAGGATTCCCAACTTGTTGCGTTGAGACAAAGCTGAAAAATATGGGAAAGAATTCCTACCTTGACCTAAATAAAAAGTTAAGAAAGAAATAATAGAATAATCGTTAAAAAGATGTGATCTTTACGCTTCTTGATTTTCTTGAAAATTGAATTTTAATTCTCGGATGAACAATAGCATGAATAGTACTGAAAATAAAAAATTCTTGAAAAAATTGTTTCTTGATTTCTTACCTTTTTACCAAAGACTTACCCTTTTCTTGGCCACACGATATCAAGAACTCATGATTAGGAAGATTTTACCTTGATTTTATGTATTTGATGGCGGCTAATTCAAGAACAAGAGGGAACAAGAGCCAATTCCTTTGTGTCTCAAAGGACAAGGAAATTTGCTTTTGGTTTGATCCTTATCTAAATGGGATAACCCGGCTGCCAATTTCTTTATTTCCGGGGTGGCTTTTGCATAGGTAGTAATTGTTTTTGTAATTTTCTCGGTCTATTCCAAGCAAACAAGATTTTTTTAATGAAAAGCAGTAAAGGTACACCAAGATAGAGATCAACCTTTCACTCTGATACCACTTGATGCGGAACCGAGAGGTTTAATTCAAGGTTCGGCTTTTTAGCAGATATTTCTCTATCTCGAACAGTTTCCAAGGGAAATTTACTCAACGCAACTCTAAAGAAGGCTAAGTAACAATGACGGCTGAAACACCACAACTAGCGAAACTATCTAGTTGATACAGTAACTCAAGAATATGAAGTTCTAACATAAGTTCATAAACAAGTATCTATGGAATAACCTTAACCAAAATATCAATATATCTAACGTAAATAATAAGGGAGCCGAAATCACTCTTAAATAGAGAGATTTCGGTAAGGTTCTAACTCAGATCATCTTAGCAACAGGTGAAAAAGTGTTTAGGTTGTCAATTACAGCTTGTTGTGTGTATCCTTTTGCAACAAGTCTAGCCTTGTACCTTTCCAATTCACCATTGGACTTAAAATTCACCCTAAGCACCCACTTGTTTCCTATAAGATGTTTACCCTCAGGCAAAGGCACTAAAGTCCAGTTTGTTTTCCTCTAATGCTCTAATTTCATTATTCATTGCCTCCCTCCAAACTTGAGACTTGGCCGCCTCATTGTATGTATGTGGTTCATTTTCAATGTTAAGAGCATACACATATGAATGAGATTCAGGAGATAAAAGTTCATATGTAATGACATGATTAAGAGTGTCTGGAGAAGTCTTCTGCAAAGTAGGACAATCATAGTCCTTAAGATGACTAGGTGGTTGAAACCAGATCTTCTACAATGTGGAGAAGAAGTGGAGTCAGTAGAGGAAGGAATGGTGTGGGGAACAGTAGCCATTGAAGGCAATGTAACAAGTTGTGTAGTTGGATACACCAGTGGTATTGTATTAATGTCACCAAGAACATGATGTGAAGAAGGAGTATGATCATTCAGAGATTGATCATCAGAAGTAGAAGAAAGAAAAGAAAAAGGAAAAACATGTTCCACAAATATAACATTTCTAGAAATGAAAAAATCCATAGTTTCACTATCCAGAAGTAAGAATCCTTTAGTTGTAGTTGAATGCCCCAAGTAAACACATTGTTTACCTCTAGGGTCAAATTTACTTCTACAATTGTCAATAGTGCAAGCATAAGCTAAGCATCCAAACACCTTAAGATGAGAGTATACAAGAGACTTCTTGTAGAGTTTATAATAAGGTGTTTGATCATGAAAGAACAAGAGTGGTGTGAGATTTATTAAATGTACCACATGAAAGATGCAGTGTCCCCAGTGAAGGAAGTAGAACCTTTGATTGTAATCTAAGTGTCCTTGCTATATTGAGAATATGTTGGTGCTTCCTTTCCACCATGCCATTCTGCTCAGGAGTATAGACACAAGTAGTCTCATGTACAATCCCTTTTGAGGAATAAAACTGAGGCATGTTAAATTCCCCCCATTGTTAGTTCTTATCATCCTTATTTTCATATCAAATTGAGTATTCACATAGGTACAAAAGTTTTGTAAAGTCTCTTGCATCGGGACTTATTTACCAACAGAAAAAATCCAAGTATACCTAGAGTAGTCATCCACTAAGGTAAGGAAATATTTATGACCATATACAATGGGCTCTTTAAATGGTCCCCATATGTCAACATGAACTAGATCAAAAATAGCCAAAGATTTAGATTTACTGAGAGTGAAAGGAAACTTATGTTGTTTGGCAATAGGACATATAGTGCAATGATCTAAGTGATCATTGGTTTTATTTCCAGAAACAGCAGGAATATTTCTATTACACTTCAGCCTAGAATAAGCTAAATGCCCTAATCCATAGTGCCATAATAAAGGAAGACACTTGAAGAAGAAAGCAGGCGAGTACAACATTATTTATAGAAGAAATGAAAGTAGGAGTGACATATGGAAATTAGTCAGAAAGCGGTAGAGGCCTTGCCACCCTCTAGCTGTCCCAATCAACCTTTTGGTAATCAAGTCCCGAACATCACGAGTGGTCGGAGACAAAGGTTATTGAAGAAGAATTTTGAGCTGATAATTTTGATACTCGAGATGATATTGAACTTAAGATTGGGCACAAATAACACATCATGAAGAACTAATGTAGGTGTTATTTGAATGGATCACTTTTTAATGAAGCTGGAATTATGGCTTTGTTTGGTAGATGCACATATGTGTTAATGATATGCCTTTGTGAAATAAAATGAGCATCGGTGACTACTATGTGGTCGAAGCTCCACAATCCACAATCCAAGTGTGTTAATTAGGGAGTTAGGCTTGTACTGCGGATGCCAAGTTAGCATCAAAATGATATTGTAAGCCTTGTTGCTCAATTGTTCCAGTGACTGCCTCTCCCACTGTAGCACTTACAGTTGCATACTTAGCATCAGTTGCATTAATAGATGCTATTTTCCTCCATTAGAACTTTACAAATTTTTAATGATCCGCATGAGATGTTCTCTGCTTTGTTCTCACGTAAATCCCTGTAAAAGGAACATGTGCATTAGATGCATTATGTACTGCGAGTTGTTGTCCAGAGCTAGCATAATATCCTGCTCCTTCATATCCAATTGTATCTCCATAGTATTGTTGTTGACCTGCTCCGGTGCTTACTGCATTGATAGACCTGTAAGGAGTAGTGTTGTAGCTGTTGTGATTAAAAGGTCTAGGCCACGGGAATTCCATTTGAGGATTGGCCATTGTATGAATTTCCCGAACCCGATTGGATTGGGGATATTCATGCTTTCTATAACACTTGTCAACTTGTGCCCTTGTTTTCCACAAAAAATTGCACAACCGTTGTTTCTTATTGTAATTTCCCTTTTGAAAAGAAGCTCCTACAGCATTGATATGTTTAGGTTCAATCATTGACTGCATTGTTGAGCTAACTGATGTACTGTTGTCCAATTTGTTTGAACCAGTTTGACCAAAAAAGACCTGAGGTGTGTGCTGCTGAGTTACATAGTTATTTTCCTTCTCATGCTGGCAAGCATCATTGAACACCTCATTGATGCTTGGTGTAGACTTTTTCATAAGAACATGTGATCTAACTATTGCAAAGTTATCATTCAACCCCTTTTAAGAAATTCACAAAAAAAATCTAGATCATGATACTTACGCAAGCTTCTTAAACCATCAGAGATGCATAATCAACAGGTGCATTCTGATATAGGCCTCAATAGTAAAAAATCATCCCAAAGTGTTCTTAATTGTGTGTAGTATTGTGTCACTGTGCTATTTCCTTGTTTCAGTGCATAAATTTCTTCAAGAGAGTGGAATATTTGTACAAGTCTCCACTTTGATATCTTTCTTCCAAATCCTTCCACACATGTTTTGAATATTTAGCAACTGGATACTTTGTCCTATGCTTTCACTAACATTGTTTAAGATCCAGGTGAAGACCATTTGATCAGCCTGTTCCCAAGCATTATACAAAGGCTAGCATGGTTTGGGCACTACAAATCCTTGCACAGACTCTATAAAGCAAAGCTTCTAGTTGCTCTTCTCCGAGTGAAGTAATTCACGAGTGCAGTTAAGACCTTGGCACACAATTTCAATGCTTTGGATTTTCATTTGGATGAATGTAACAAGGATGATTAACTTGAATCTATAATGTTGCAGTAGTATTAGTCATATTTTCAACTCAAAGAATCACACTACAATACAAATGTGAATTGAAATAGAGATACTCTATAAACAATGTATATCAACATTTTCAATTAGAATTGAAAGTTCAGGAAGACTTAGGGAAATTACAAAAAAAATAAAAAATTCAGAAACAACACTATGAGAGTTCGAATTACAGAAAAAACAAATAAAACCAAAAACAAAACACATGATCAATCAGCAACTGAAACTGAGATCAACAAATTGAAAGAGAACTCAATCATAAAATCGAACATACTCTACTGCGATGAAGAAGGAAGATTCAAGATTATCTTGAAGCGGAATTAATCTCTGCATTGCTATCCATCAATGCGCTATGATACTATGACGAAATTGAGAGAAAAAAGTAAAGAATTTGGTAATTTTTTTTGAGTTTTTCATTAATGAGAAAAGGAGCAAATTGCTCATTATATACAAGGAGGGAAAAGCGGTTATCGCTGCTTAGCTGTCATTAGCTCAAATATAATTAAAAGAAAACTAAAAACAAACTAATCTATTTAAGAAATTTACATTTTGGGTTCAACCCGACCTATTGCAAATAATACACTGAGATGGACTATGAGCCTTTTATTTCTTTCTTTTTAATTCATTTAAACTGGCCCAACATCTTTTTATCCAATGTCTTCAATCCAAGAGCCCGCGAGTACTCATTTCTTCCTTTCTCTTTATTTCACTAACACATTTCTTTCTCTTTTCGTTGTCTATCTTTACTTCCATCATTCTTGCTGCTTCATTCTTTTCTTCTTTAGCTTCTATTCCTGCTTGAGCATAATACTTCTTCTTGTATTTTGACAGTGTTGGCTGGGCTTTGAGGCGGCGGCCAATCGGGGATGGGGTGGAGTGGACTGCGGGGTGGGTGGGATGGGGGTAATTGGGGTGGGTTAGTCGGGGAAGAAGAAAGAGGGGTATGGGTAGTTGAATTGACATTTTTGCCCTTTTGACTGGACGCATATGCTGGGCACGTGACTTTTTTGGCCCGATTCTTTAATTTGACAATTATAGCAACCTGTAAATTGTTGGTGCTAAAAATAACCTAATAAAAATTATTATTATTTATGCTAGTTAGCTAAATAGTTGGTGTCAGATATTCTGAATTATATATAAAATTTATTATATCTTGGAGAATTTTTTAAAATGTCGGGGGCGACTATCCCACTCGCCTCTGTCTTCGTCCCTGGCCATTATCCTTATCATTATAAAAAAGGATTTTTACCTTAACCGTCGAACCTTTCCTTGTGGTAAGATTGGAAGATGTTCAATTCGCACATATGATACAGAGTCGATTAAGTAGTCATCTTCATAATCTCCATCTGAATATCTCTTAGCATTACCCTGTCCCTGGACCAATTTATTTTTCTTTCCCCTAGGTACTTTTGGTTCTTGAATTGTAATAGGGACATCGCACGACCTCGTTTATTGGGTTTGTCGAGTAGAATTCCTCCTTGGAGTGTCTTGGTTTGGATGATCATTTTGAGACTCTCCTTGTGGATCGGTTTTCTTTGAAAGATTTGATTTCGGATCGGCTTCGGAAGTAGGTAAATTTGTCTTCATGGCTGTGGGACTTCTTGAGATTTTGTGAATATTTTTCAAGAGATTGAGTGTGAGGGTAGGTCGAGGGTGAAAATTCTCTGTCCCCATTCCTATCTTCATCCCTGTCCCCAACCAATCAGAATTTATTATATAAATAGTTTTTTAAAATATATGTATAATATTAGTTGGTGGGATTTGAAACCTGAAACTAGGGAAGGAATATTAAGGACTGTTAAGGTGGAAAATGGTGAAACCAAAGAAAATGTTGTTTATACACTGGTAGTTCAAATTATTGAACATTTTACAGGAACATTTTCTGAAAATTATGATACTATTAGAACATTATTACAAAATCTTAGGTGTAAAACACTTACTGATTTTAGATGGTATAAAGATACTTTTCTTAATAGAGTTTTGGAATTACCTGAGAGTGATAGTACTCATTGGAAGGCTAAATTTATTGATGGATTACCCCATCTTACGGGAGTGCAGTACAACATTCAATAAATTTGATCGTAGTCATGAGTTGAGGTCTCATAGCTCTTTCTATGGTCCAATTTTCAGGGAAAAGTTATTTCTTCCCATTTAATAGCTCTTCTAGTAGTTATATCGGATCTACTAAAATTGGTTTCAATGACAATTGTTTCATTAATTGGTTTATCCGCAATTTACAATGAGGATTCAAAGTATATAAAGGCTTAAAATAAATCCCAAAACATACACAAATTACTTGAACACGAAGGAACATAGATAATTTTACTCAAAAAAGCAGTTTATGGTCATATGCATAGGATATTGATGTATTCTACTATTTGTAAAAGTGAAGGTAATAGTGACCTTAACATTGCAAAAATGATAGTTGCGAGATTTCTTGGCCAACTAAAAGGTTGGTGGAATAATTATTTGAAACTCGAAACTAGGGAAGGAATATTAAGGATTTCATTAAGGTGGAAAATGGTGAAACCAAAGAAAATCTTTGTTTATACACTTTGGTAGTTCAAATTATTGAACATTTTACGAGAACATTTTTCAGAAAATTATGATACTATTAGAACATTATTACAAAATCTTAGGTGTAAAACACTTACTGATTTTAGATGGTATAAAGATACTTTTCTTAATAGAGTTTTGGAATTACCTGAGAGTGATAGTACTCATTGGAAGGCTAAATTTATTGATGGATTACCCCATTTATTTGCAGAAAGAATTAGAAAATCTGTACAAGGTAATAGACCTACAATACCTTAGAATGAATTTACATATGGTAAATTAATAGGTACTTGTACACAGGAAGGTTTAAATCTGTGTAATGAAATTAAATTAAATCAACAATTTAAAAACCAAAGAATTGTTGAAAGAAAACAATTAGGAGAATTTTGTAGTCAATTTGGTATGGATTTGCCTGCTTATAATAAACCTAGAGGTAAGAAGAAAGTTGTTGATAAACAACCTTATTATAGGAAGAAGAAAAGAAAATATTCTAAAAGGAAATTATAAGAGAAAAATGATAGGAAAGAAAAGAGGAAATCCTCTAAAAAAGCAGAAAAAATTATAATAAAAAGAAAGACAAAATTATAGATCACGTAATAAATGTCATAAAGTAGGACATATTGCTAAAAATTGTTGGACTAAAAAAGAAATTAAAATTTTAGATTTGTATGATAATATCAAAGATAGATTATCAAAACTATTTCTAGATTCTACTGATAGTTCAGAACAAAGTGATAATAGTTTGGATATTATAGAAAGTGACTATTATAGTAGTTCTAGTGAATCAGAATGTGAACCATGTCAGATAGGACAAGCATGTATAAAACCAAAAGAAGATGAACAATTTTATAAATTGATGTCACAATTTCAGGATAAAGATCATGAAATTAATGTTTTAGAATATGATAATTGGATAGAATTGTTAAAAACAATTAAGGATCCGGAATTAAGATTAAAAATAATAGATCAAATGGATAATACACCTAGTACTTCTAATAATCAGGGTATATTTAAGAATAAAAAAGAATTTGATATTAAAAAATATAAGGAAGAATATAGTATGTCTGAAGTTCATAAAATGATTATGGATAATAATAATTGTAAAGAAAAACCAACTTCAGTAAAAGATATTCTTAAGGAGATTGATAATCTTAAATCTGAGATTAAAGATTTAAAAAAAAAAAATTTAGAATATAATACTAGAATTTCTAATTTAGAAACTCTGTCAATTTTAGATAAAGATTTTAAAAATAAAGAATTCTTAAAGAAGGTGATAATAAAGAAGAAAAAGAAGAATTTTTACAAACTCTTGAGTTTATAACTATGCAAAAATGGCATATAAAGATTACTTTGTTAATAGGTAATTATTATTCTCAAGAATTTACTACTCTAGTAGACAGTGGTGCAGATTTAAATATCATACAAGAATGAGTAATACCTACTAAGTATTTTGAGAAAACTACTCATAATTTAAGACATACAGGTGGAGAAAGAATGGATATTAGATATAAACTATCTAAAGCTTTAATTTGTACTGATGGAAAATGTATTCCTTTAAGTTTTTTATTAACTAAAAATAATATATCAACCCCAGTAACATTGGGACAACCTTTTATAAATAAGATTTATCCTTTTACATGGATAGATAAAGAAAAGATAGTGCAACTTATAAAGGTGAGTCAATAAGTTTTAAGTTTATAACTAAACCTTTTACCAAGATATTACATAGTTTATATGATGATATTATAAATAAAGAAAGGCAATTAAATTTTCTAAAACATGAAGTTAATATTCTTACTATAGAAGAAAAATTAGAAAATCCAAAATTAAAGGAAAAGATAGTTAATATAACTAATCAATTTGCTTTAGAAATCTGTAATGATCACCCTAATGCTTTTTGGAATAGGAAAAAGCATATTGTAAGTTTACCTTATGAAGAGAATTTTTAATGAGGAAAATATTCCTACTAAAGCTAGACCATGTCAGATGAATTCTGAATATTTAAATTTATGTAAAAAAGAGATTGAATCTTTATTAGAAAGAAAAATTATAGGACCATCTAATTCACCTTGGTCTTGTACTGCTTTTTATGTTAATAAACATTCAGAGATAGAGAGAGGTGTACCAAGATTGGTTATTAATTATAAACCTTTGAATAAGGTATTAAAATGGGTAAGATATCCCATTCCAAATAAAAAAGATTTATTAAATAAGTTATATGATGCCTTAATATTCTCTAAATTTGATTTGAAATCAGGATATTGGCGAATACAGATAGATCCGATTGATAGGTATAAAACTGCCTTTAATGTACCTTTTGGACAATATGAATGGTATGTTATGCCATTTGGATTAAAAAATGCCCCTTCTGATTTTCAGAGAATTATGAATGATATTTTCATGAATTATAGTGATTTTATAATCGTATATATCGATGATATCTTAGTATTTTCTAAGACTATAGAAGATCATTTTAGGCACTTAGAAATATTTAAAAAACTGGTTATAGCTAATGGGTTAGTTATCTCTAAACCAAAGATGGTTTTATTTCAAACTAAAATAAGATTTTTGGGTCATAATATTGACAAAGGTGAGATTATACCAATTAATAGAAGTATAGAGTTTGGATCAAAATTTCCAGATGTAATTACAGATAAAACTCAATTACAAAGATTTTTAGGAAGTTTAAATTATATCCTACCTTATTACAAAAATCTAGCAGAAGATACTGCAATTTTATATGATAGGTTAAAGAAAAATCTTAAACCTTGGACTGATAGTCATACTAAAGTTGTACAGAAGATCAAGGATAAAGTAAAAACTTTGCCTTGTTTAATGATAGGTAATCCTAATTGGGATAAGATAATAGAAACTGATGCCTCGGATATAGGGTATGGTGGAATCTTGAAATAGGTTAATGCTGAAAATAAACAAGAATACTTGATTAGATTTCATTCAGGAAAATGGAATAATAATCAAAAGAATTATGCTACTATAGCTAAGGAAATCCTTGCCATAGTAAAATGTGTATTAAAATTTCAAGATGATTTATATAATCATAAGTTTATTATAAAAACTGACTGTCAATCAGCTAAATACATGTTCAATAAAGATTTTAAACATGATGTCTCTAAACAAATGTTTGTGAGATGGCAAGCTAATTTAGCTCCTTTTTGATTTTGACATAATTTATAAAAAAGGACAGGATAATAGTCTTCCTGATTTTTTAACTAGAGAATATCTATGATTATTCATTTAAATGATATAATTCAAGATATGTATTTTGAAGAATGGTTAAACATTTGTATTACTTATGATAATATCGATTTAAGATGTTATGAATTTCCTGAAGAAGTTATGCTTCCAGAGATAGAAACTTTTGAAGAAATAAAAAGATTAGATACAGAAATATTTTCTGAGGATATGAATATAGATGATGATTATAGTCAGGTTGATTTAATATTTGATGATCCATATAGTTTTTTATATGATAAATCCCCTGATGATTGGTTTTATGTATATTCCAATGATGCAGTTATGTCAGGGTATAGAGGTAATTCCTCTTATAAAGGAAGAGGATGTCGTGGCAGAGGATCTGATAGAATCCTTGCACAGCATGGAAATAAGAGGTTAATAGCTTCTGATATTTCTGGTTTATCCAGAAAGGATAATGAGGAATTAGAACAATTCAGGGCTTGGAAAAAAGCTCAAGAAGATAATACCAATGCTGGTAGTTTTACTGCACCATCTTTCGCTAGAATACTGGAGGAAGGAAAGCAAAAGGAAGAACTTATGGTTAAAAACCAAGAAGAAAGAGTTATTTTACTCCTAAATGAAGATGATAAGAAATGGAAAAATAGTCCCTGGACTCTCTATGAGAGATATCTTAATAATTTGGGATATCCTGCAGAGGTTTATAAATCTCAACAATTTTATGAGATGATACTCTCAACTAATGGTTGTGAGTTTAATCATTTCACAGGTACGAATAAAGAGATTTATAATTTCTCAAAAATTATTATTAAAAAGATAGTATCTATTGAAGAATGGGGTATATCGCCTTTCAGAGAGAAAGTTGTCTTTGTTAAGGACATCCAAGTTCGATGTAATTATTGGGATTATATTCAAGCTTTTGATAAGGTTTTCTTATATGAAAATGGCAAGAAAAGTCATACTTGGTTCATTAAGATATGTTCAGAAGTTTATAACTCACATATTCCAAACTGGTTTATTGACTGGTGGAAATTTTATGGAGTATCTGAAGAAATACTTCCATTATTATTTAAGGAGTATTTTACATAATGGTGTGAAGTTACACCAAGAAAATCTGAATTTATAATTCCAAGTTATTATCAGATGGGTTTCTTTATGGAATTCTCTATCCCGTATATTTGGAGGAATGAGCCACAAGTTGGTTATAATAAAAATAATTTATTATGTTTAAAAAGATGTTGATATACGAGATTTTGGGATACTATGATGAAGGAAGATCCCCACACAAGGCAATTAAATTGTCAGGATACTATTGAATTGATAAAGGACAGATTGGATGTTTATAACGAGAAAAAGTATAAAGAAAATCAAATAATGAGATATGGTGAAGAGGCTAATATGTCAAATGCGGAAATTATAGCTAAACATATGGAAAAACTGGAACAAGCCTTGAAAGAAAGAGCATATATGGAGCAGGAGGGTAATTCATCCAAGAGTGATAGCTCAATGATTTCTACTAATATAGATTCAAAGAATTGTAAGATGCACAGGATCCAGATGATATCGAAATCAATCTCAAAGATATTTTGTCTAGTGCCCAGGAATTATTGAAGACAAATCTGGAAAAAGCTAAAAGCAAGGGAAAGGCAAGGAAGATAAGTAGGAATCTGCTTTTTCAAAAGAAGTTAAAATACTTTAAACAAGATAAGATTCCTTTTACTTTAATAAAGACGCTTTAATAAAACAATCAAATAATGTAAATTATTACTTTGTTGTAATAGTTTAGATAGTTTTTAAGTTAGTTTTGAAATCCATGATACTGTTATAAATAGCGGATAGTTTTTAGAATTAGCTAAGCTTTTCTCTACCACTCTCTTTATTACTTTGTAAAATTATTATCAATAAAATCCCCCAGAAGTTGCTGTACAAAGTCTTTGTTTAATTCTGTAAGTTTTTAATTTTAATTTTTATTGTTTATGAGCCTTATAGGCTAAACTCTCTTATGTTGGATTATGGCTGATTAATGAATAAATTGAAAATCTATGATGAAGATATCTTAGGACTAAGGATTTTCAAGAAATCTAGCGTTATGGTTAGAATATGAGTAAGTATGGAAAATTGTTTCAGAAAGATATGGTGGAACTACTGTTAAGCCTGTTTAGCTCGTCAAGCCGTTGAGAGGATGAAGGCGTTAGGGCGTTAAGGCGCTGTGTAGTGGCTGTTGAGTTCTGAAATGACTTTCCCTACTAATGCATAATCTGTAAAATTTTCCATGTATGCTGGTTGCTTAAAGATCCTGACCCCCTGATGGTATCAGAGCAATGGAGTTTTGATTAGTTCATTATGAAGTTATAATTCAACATAAGTTTCATGCTAATGTCTTTTAAGTTTAAAAGCATTTTAACTAATAAAACTAATGTTAAAAATAGTGTTAGTAAAGAATCTGAGATACCTCAGAATTTAGATCTATTAAATAGATGGACAATCCCTAAGGTTGAACCTATGACAATTTATCAATTAGGTACTTTTTGAAAAATTGGGTTTAAAACAGATTGTTAAAACCACGGAAGAATCAATTTCATTAAATAATGAAGAGATGATTATTCATTTATTAAGTGAAAATGATATTAGACCTTATAGGTATTCAGAACATAAGTTTATTCATATTGGATTAGTGCAAGTAACATTTAAACCTTTAACTTTAGATGGTTTACCAGAAAGTTTTATAGCAGCTTTAAGAGATGGAAGAAATTTGGATTGGAAAAAATCAATCATAGGTGTAATAAAATCTAGTCTGGCACATGTACCAGTATATTTTGATGTTTATCCAAATTTACAGTTATCATTAACTGATAGTAATATACTTGATGCTTTAACTTTAAATGTTAAAACACATGGCTATAATTATGCTTCAGGTTTTGAAGTAATTTGTGTATGTTATCGGATTTATTTTAAGCCTTTATATACTTTGAATCCTCATTGTAAATTGGCAGATAAACCAATTAATGAAACAATTGTCATTGAAACCAATTTTAGTAGATCTGATATAACTACTAGAAGAGCTATTAAATGGGAAGAAATAACTTTTCCTGAAAATTGGACCATAGAAAGAGCTATGAGACCTCAACCTGTAATAGAGACAAATTTATTGAATGTTGTACAGACCCCAGAAGATGGGGTAATCCATCAATAAATTTAGCCTTCCAATGAGTACTATCACTCTCAGGTAATTCCAAAACTCTATTAAGAAAAGTATCTTTATACCATCTAAAATCAGTAAGTGTTTTACACCTAAGATTTTGTAATAATGTTCTAATAGTATCATAATTTTTGAGAAAATGTTCCTGTAAAATGTTCAATAATTTGAACTACCAGTGTATAAACAACATTTTCTTTGGTTTCACCATTTTCCACCTTAACATTCCTTAATATTCCTTCCCTAGTTTCAGTTTTCAAATAATTATCCCACCAACTAATATTATACATATATTTTGAAAAAATATTTATATAATAAATTACGATTGGTTGGGGGACGAGGGATGAAAGACAGGGAATGGGGGACGAGAGAATTTTCACCCTTCAACCTACCCTCACACTCAATCTCTTGAAAAATATTCACAAAATCTCAAGAAGTCCCACGACCATGAAGACAAATGTACCTACTTCCGAAGCCGATCCGAAATCAAATCTTTCAAAGAAAACAGATCCACAAGGAGAGTCTCAAAATGATCATCCAAACCAAGACACTCCAAGGAGGAATTCTACTCGACAAACCCAATAAACGAGGCCGTGCGAAGTCCCTTGTTACAATTCAAGAACCAAAAGTACCCTGGGGGAAAGAAAAAGAAATTGGTTCGGGGACGAGGGTAATGCTAATAGATATTCGAGATGGAGATTATGAAGATGACTACTTAATCGACTCCGTATCATATGTGCGAATTGAACATCTTCCAATATTACCACAAGCAATGGTTAGACGGTTAAGGTAAAAAATCATTTTTTATAATGATAAGGATAATGGCCGGGGGACGAAGACAGAGGCGAGTGGGATAGTAGACCCAAATCGCATGCTGTCGGTGTTTCGAGATCGGCTAGATATCTTGACGGGCGCCCCGAGGGGTTAGTATATTTCGGTCATTTCGTATTTTATGTTGAAATTATATCATCTATTTTACACCAAGTCCAATTTATTTATGCGGTTTATGTGGAGGTCGTACCACTGATTGGGTACTTGCTGAGAAGGGCGACCCGAGATGAAGGCTTCCGGGCGACATGTCGGGCACGCACACCTCTCGCTTGCTTCGAGATGGTTGAGTACCTCATGCCCCGGCAGGGGTTGCCGAGCAATTCGGGTTCCAGCAGGGGATACCGATCCCGCGGAGGCGAGAGGGAACTAAAGCGGGTGTCGACCTTCACTCGTTCAAAGCGGGACCCAAGCAAAGAGTCGGGAAAGCCCGAACACGCCACCTACATAGCTATGTGGGAAGCGCGCAAGGATGCATCGGCGGGCACCGTTCCGTTCCCGGTAATGTTATTGTACCTACCCCACGAGTACATGGAGTGGTACAATCGCATTACCGATCCCACCTTCCGACCAATCCCCTGAATAGGGATCCCGGTCCCACTCCCCGAGGGGCATTCAACCCATCGCTACGTCCCGAGGCGATTTTTTGTAAGTTTCATTATTTCCGTTGTTAACATTTTTAATTTTATTTAAAGTATACTAATATGAATATTTGCATCGCAGGAGGAATCGAACCGAGTCATGCTCGAAGAATTCGAGAAGCCTGCCTCCCGAACCAACAGCCAGTACAAGACTCTCATCTCCTGGGCCGCCAAGACAATAAAGGATGCATTTGTGGCAGCTGGGAAGAGTGTTTCGTGCCGATCCCGAACATCGGATGTAGCAGAGGCTGCTGTTATTCAACCGGTTACACAGCCAAGGGAGCCTGTCCCATGAAGATCTCAGATTGGGAGGCAAGGCACTAGGAGGAACCGGCATGCCACCCAGGAGGAGTTGGCAGCGAGGCGGGGCACCGAATCCGGCACAACCCGAAGACGATACGACTCAATCTCCTGCCCAGAGTCAGTTCCCCAGTGCAGCCGAGGTACCCACCCGGTTTGAATATCAATATCCGAGCATGGGTACTCATTCCCCGAGTATTCAGACCGGGGGCATCCGGGTGTAGGGCCCTCGACATCGGCACAGCCGAGGTTTTTTCCGGGTGGGTCGCCCTCGTATAGCCTCCAAATCCCTTAGACGCATCATCAGACTCCGTTGCCGTTGCCCTTTTACCCCGAGGAGCCGATATTTATCGACCCCGAAGGGGCGGAAGTGATCGCAACTAATCTCGGTAGCGCGGTGTGAGTGAGAGATGGCCGTATTTACTATCTGCAGCAAGACCCGAGAAGCCCCGACCGCTACACACCTTCGGGGCCATAGATAGTCCTTTATGTTATTTTGTTTACATTTATTAATTGTTGTTACTGAACTATTTGACAATTTTTCGTTATAAAATATTTTTTAGGCCTTCAGTCTCGAATTGGCGAAAAAATTGTGCCCACACCCCCTAACTCGGCTCGTGACACGAGGGACGGAATTGCCACTTCCGTCCTCAAAGTGCAGGCTTTTTGTAATGTCTAGTCTTTTCTCACTTTTGCTTTTTTGATCATGCATTATTGAACGGAAATATCTGAACGGTTTTGGCACTTTCGTTCACATTTCTGACCGATATTCAGAGACTTGTCAAATTTAAAAATTCAAAAAAATAATTTTTGAATTTCCCATTACATCTAAAATATCCCCTCAAAACCTTTCCACAATCTACAGCATTCTCAACTCTCAAACCCAGTGGCGGAGCCAGAAATTTTTCTTTTGGGGGCACAATTAACATTGACAAACTAAATTCATAAAAGCATATAAATATTGGCGGAGCCAATTTTTTATTTATTTATGAAATCTTATAGACTAGAGTTATTCACATTTTGTTCACCTTTTTCACTCTACTGATCAATGCTTCATAAACCTCCAAGTCCTCTAGCTTCATATTGTGGACTTTTTATTGTGAACTTTTTATAGTTTATAAGAGAGCCCATTGTTGATTTTTTATTAGTAATTTTATTTTTTAATCTCTTACACACTTAAAGTGATTCAAAATGGGTACAATAAACAATGTTCACAAGACGAGATGTTACAAAAACAAAACTAAAACTAAAATTTAATTTTAAATCGTAAAGTGATTAAAAATGGGTACAATAAACAATGTTCACGAGACGAGGTGTTACAAAAACAAAACTAAAATTTTAAAAAAAAAAAAAAAATTTTTTTGGAAAAAACTGGTGGGGCAAGGCCCCACTGTGGCTCCGCCACTGCTCAAACCCATAAAAACCTTTCCTCTTCACAATTCCTTTTTTCCAAATTTATTTTTACAAAAACCATCTTCCTTATCTTCCTTAATATTATTTCAAAATGAATAGCGAAATGGATCCCGTCCTGGAAGAGTATTTCAGACACCAATTTAGAATTGTGGTCGGAAATCAAACCAATGGAAAAAATGGTAGTATTTTATTTTTGTCATCGTGTAAGTTTTTCTAGTATGAAATGTGTTTAGCTATCTAACTCATTATTTTTTTGTAGCGTCTTCCATCAAAGTACACAAGTTGGTTAGAGCAAACTGGTCTCGGGTTAGCAAGTTCTGTCTATCTGAAGGACGACTTTGGGAATCAATGGTGAGTTTATGTAACCAAAATAGATGATACATACTACCTAGACGGAGGATTGCAATAATTTTTGCGTGACAACAATCTTCGTCCCACAAAAAAAAGTTCATTTTATACCCTCTCCAATGAATGTATTAGATATTTATGTTAAGGGAGGGCCCGGGATAGGTTACTTGAAGGACGAATTATCGTATCCCTCAGATGGGGCATTTTTCCGGCAGAGTTTTCGAATAGACATTGACAAAACCTATTCGGCACTTTCCAAACCGGTACGTTTAGTAATATTTAAATTTTAGTAATAAAATCGTTCATTTTACAATTATGTGTTGTAATGTTTTTTCCCGTGTACAGTGGATATGTAGAAAGTACATGCAATGGCGTGTTAGAATGCAGCTTGGAATCCCCGAAGTACTACACGTGCGCAATCTTCACGGGAACAAATTTATACTCCAAGTGACTAGAGACGAAGGCGGAGACGATTACTAATTTTTGGGGTGGGATGAGTTTGTTGTGTTTTCAAGATTACACCCTGGTGACCATGTACAAATTCATCCAGCCCCTTACGATATCCTTGATTATAGGGCCGGGAATGATGATTTTGCTAATTTATTACGTCAACTTTAATAATAGGTAATTGTAATCTCAACAATTTTCGGATATTGAATGAAAAAAAATTGAACACATTTAAAACAACTTTATACGATTGCTATCCAAAATGTTAATTTATACATTCTAAACTATTACAATTTAGTAAAATTGAAATACAATTACTGTGGAGGAGGTGCTTGGTGAAGATGTGCTAACATGGGGCAAGTCTTCCGGTTGTGACCGACTCGCTTAAAGTGGCCGCACTTCTTTTCTCTTTGTGTGCCCCTGTTCTCTGTGTCCATAAGCATTTGAAATCTCCGCCTTTGAGGTCGACCCACCTGCGTACCTTTCATGTTAGGAGGGTGATGTGTCATATCAAAAGGAGGAGGTCTCCAATGAACGGGATCAAGTACATGATATAAAATGGACATGTACGTATTCCTATAATGATCGAGGAAATAGACAGGGTGGATATATTTAGAAGCATCATCCATGATCGATTTGGACACAACAATGACACGGGAGCATGGAGTTGAATAAGTAGACCACTTATCACAGTTACACACACGAGCTGATAAGTTGACCGTGTATATTTTTCCACCTTCGCCAGGTCCTCTATGTCGGGACATGACCCTATAGATACCTTGGTCTTTATGGTGTCGTTGCACAGTCATACTTGTTGCTTTTTTCTTCGTACGCGAAGTACTGCTCCCATATCCTCTTAGGGAAAGGCGTTTGACAACTATTAGCGTCTTCCCAATGTGTGTCAAAATAATGTACAAGCTTGAAAAAAATTATCTCTACAAGAGCTCTCAAAGGCAGCGCTCTAGACTGCTTCACAACGCTGTTAAGCGCCTCGGACATGTTTGTCGTCATGCAACCGAAACGCATCTCCCCGTCGTATGCCAAAGTCCACAACTCTTTGGGTTGCTGCATCAACCAGTTAAATGCATCCTCATCTTTTTGTTTAATACGCTCAAGATAAAAACCGCACTTACTTTTTTTCTTTTGTGTTGCAGCAATCCACACATAATCTTTCAATTATTTGTTTTTTACATGAGTGTGGAAATTGGACCTGAAATGCCTAAGGCAGTATCGGTGGACTGCCATTGGGGGTTGCCATCCGGGGACGCTAGCCACGGCACTAAGAATGTCGGCATGACGATCGCTAATAAGACAAACTTGTAGGTCTTTCACAACATGTTCCCTTAAGTTCTTATGGAACCATGACCTAGTGGAAGTTGCCTCTGATTCGACCAACGCAAAAGCAAGGGGTAAAATTTGATTGTTAGAATCCAGAGTGCTTGCAACCAAGAGTGCCCCTTTATAGTTCCTCCTAAGGTGTGTGCCATCAATTTAAATTATAGGTCGGCACCACTTGTAACCATCAACTAACGGTTTAAAAGTCCAGAACGACCTGAACACCTTAGGGCCATTAACAATTTCTTGTGGGTGGTAAAGAAATTTGACTATAGCACCCGGGTTAGAATCATTTAGTGCCCGTATATACTGTGGCAGTACCTGGAAAGTTGATTTCCATGTACCCAAAAGTGTTTCTATAGCATGTCGGCGGGCATACCAAGCTTTTCTATAGGTACAAGTCAAACTCATATTATTTTCACAAGCAGCCCTAATCAATTTAATAGAAATTTCATGATTAGCCTGTACAAGGTGTAGAATTTTTACCCCGATGTAGTCTGGAGGACATGTTGCGTTTTTTTTCCAGGTCCATCAAGTAGTAGTGGGCCTGGTTAAGCTTGGTAACCTTCCACATTCCATCCACCCTGCTATGGTTAACGCGAATGTACCAACTGCATCAACTTTTTTCGATTGAGTTTCTACACACCCCGCTGAACCATTGTTTGTTGCTCCTCTCTCTTTTCCATCCCCTCAAGGCCACCTTGTCATGCCACACGTTAACTGCCAACATTGCCTCACGTTTATCCTTGAACTGCATCCCCAAACATATTTTGGGAAAATTGGGATTCCATATTTTAATTGTTTCTTCCCCGTGTGTTAGTTCAGGGACATGGAACCCATATCATTCCAACATGCAAAATTAGCATAGTTACTGTATGATGGCAAATTCCATTCTGGAATTGCAGGGGCGGAGGTATGTGGAGTTGGTTCAGGATCTTGGACCGACTCTTCATTACTTGGTCCAGCGGTTTGCTGTAGGATTTCAGGGATGGCATCTTCCACTACCGCCTCTGCATCATCCTCGACCCTGTTGTCCTCGTGTTCTCCAGCACTATCGTCGGCGAAGTTGTCTTCCGTTTCAGGAACACCGTCAATGTCTGATATTGGACCCAAGGAATCCATGACCGAATTATCTGTACAGGGTTCGTAACTAGACGGTGGGGGCATAGTAGGTATTGGAGTTGACTCCGAATAATATGGTTCCAGAACAAATTGTGCACGTGGCAAAAATTTTGTTCTCGGGATTACAAAGCTATCTGCATCTCTCTGCACAAGTTCTAACAGAGCACCAACATGAATCCCTTGTAGTTTGAAATCTGTTTGGATTCCCCACAAATTGTCTAAATCTTCTTCGTCGTTAAGGTGTACAACATCGTACATCACCATGTTGAACGTCGGCATGAAGAATGGACGAATCATGATTAGCCGAACAGTGACACTATAAAGCTCGACTCCTTTGCGCCGACATATTCTTTGGCAAAGTTGTCGGAATGAAAGTTTTTGTATAACTTCCATACTTCTTTCCCTTGGCTCTGGAAAATGGGGATAACCACCATTTTCGTACACTACATTGTGATCGAAATGTAAGTACAATCTCATTGGACATTCAAGTGCCATTTTTTTTTTTACACAAAATATCAACTTGAGGAAAGTTGGGTTTGCTAGGAACAAATTGATTGGAGGATGTTGTTTGAGGTAAGAAAAATAGAGGGAATGTTATTGGATTTTATAGAGATTTTGGTAGTGAATGGGGATAGGATTTTCTATCCCTAAAAAATCAGGCCACAAATGTCTGCTGGGGCCCCTTGAAATTTTTTCCCTGGATGTTCACATTATTATTATTATTTTATTATTTTTAGTGTGTTGTAGAGTTTTTTTTTTAATATTACTCGTTTCGGAACTTTCAAATATCATAAAACTAAGAATTACATTCGATTCATAGAAACAAAATTACATTGAACATATAAAAATTCAATGTCCCGATTATTCAAACCCTAATTCTTTCAAAATTTATGTTCAATCGTTTTCCATGAGGAAGTGTTGCTGCACGATGCATCCGACATCGGGTAGTCGGGGGGGAGCCTCCACAGTTATCTCTTCCGGTGATCTTGAACACTAACCGGCTTCGTCCACAAATCTTCTTCCTTCGTACCCAAAAATATGGCAGAGAAGGATAAAGAAAAATTCTCCAGTCCTTATGTACCGCTTAGCCCTTGGATTAGCCTAATGTAGAGTTATACAAACCAAAAATGTAAGTTATGAAAACATTGAATTAATACAGTGTGCAGTAATTACATGCAACTTACCGCAACGTATTCCTCCCACTGGGCATCAGCACCGTCCAAATCGACAATGTTGGTCCTACCGTCGTACTTGAACCATGGTTTGCGATGAAGTGCTTCAAAATCCCAAAACCTCCTACGCAGTTTTGCTAGTCCTGTGTCGATCATCGCTATTCTGAATTGTCCCCCAGTGACGGAGTTCATTCCGTAGACAATTTCATTGTACTAATCGGACCAACGTTTTTCACCAGGGTAACCCAGTGTACTAAAATCGTAACAAATTTCTATTAAAACCTCCTCGTATTCTGCAGGCCATTCTCTGGTAAAATCAACATCCCTGAAATTGTTACGCATTTCCTTTTGAATAAATTTTAGAAAGTTTGCCATTAGGGAGGATAGGGTTTTTTTGGGTTTGAGAGTTGAGAATGTTGTAGATTGTGGAGAGGTTTTGAGGGGTTATTTATAGATGTAATGGGAAATTCAAAAATTAAAGTTTTTAATTTTTTAATTGGACAAGTCTCTGAAAATTGGTCAGAAATGTGAATGAAAGTGCCAAAACCGTTCATAAATTTCCGTTCAATAATTCATGGTCAAAAAAGCAAAAGTGAGAAAAGACTAGACACTGCAAAAAGCCTGCAATTTGAGGACGTCAGGTCACGGGCCAAATTAGGGTTTGTAGGGTTTTTTCCGACCAGTTGAGGACGGAAGTGACGTGGCAAGGCGCGTCGGGGAAACAGCCACGTCAGCGACTTCCGTCCTGGACACAAATGTTTCTCCCCTAACTTTTTAAGTCGCTATGTCACGACTATTAGTGAAAAGTTGGGCGCCATGCCAATGCAATCCCCTCCTTGGTCCTCCTCTCTAATAGAAAGAAAAAGACTTTACTTGTGGGTGTCTGTGGGGGGGGAGGGCGTCTCCACAAAGGCAGGCTCCATATACGCATACTTCTGAATAATGGCATTCGCTGATCAGGTCCGTACAATCAGCCTCTTGCAGGGGTCCACATCGGCAGATTCCTTTTTTTTTGAGAGACCCAACAGGGTAATCGCTTAGGGCTCCTATGCGGAACAGGGTTTTGTTCCGCATGTGCGGGACAAAATTCTGACCGTCAGATGATATTTTTAACGGTCCAGATCAGGAGAGAGAAAAGTTGCGGCTGATTAAAAAAATAATAATTTTTTTTAAGTCTCTCTCCTGATCTGGGCCGTTCAAAATCTCATCCGACGGCTCCAGTTGTTCCGCACATGCGGAAAAAAAGCTGTTCCGCATAGGAACCGGACTGAGGGTAATCAGCCTCTTGCGGGGTCAACATCGGCAGATTCCTTGTACACACTCTTTTGAAAATTGACAAATGAGCATGTCCTTGCAATCTACATCTGTATTGCAACTTATTTCATAGTCAATGCGGCTCCCATCATCACCTAAAACCTTTGAAATGAAAAACAATAAAGCTAACGAGAGAATCAAAGTTGATGGAGTTTCCATCTCTGCTTGTTAAAAGGTGAAAATTATCATTAACAGTTCTTAAAAATACTCTTACATATATAATTTCCTTTTTTTAAACATGTAGTCAACCGTACTTTGTCATCGTCGACTGTGGTTTTGGTAAACATTGGAAACTGTTTCTCACGTCTCCCTAAGCACTTAATAAACCATTTGTTGGGGAGAAATCACAATATAGTCAAGCAACCGAACAAACAAGATCATATATGCTTGATAAAATATCTCTCAAGCATTAATAAAAGCATAGGACAAAAACAATAATTTCAAAGCCCCCTAGATGACAATTACGAATGCAATGAACAATAATAAATGGAGCAAGAAAATGAAAGATAAATCAAGCAAACACAACACCAAGAATTTTACGTGAAAAACCTCTTCAAATCGAAGAGTAAAAACCACTGACCTTCGGGTCCACTCCAAAAGCTTCACTATAAATCAAGAGAGATTACAAAAGAGTATCTACACCAATATGTGTAAACTCAAAAAAACAATGAAGCTCTTGTTGCCTACGGTGAACTATTTTTTTAGTTCTCCATTTTGATCATTTATACATTTACATTTAGATAAAAAAAACAATGAAGCTAAAACTTCATCTACTGCACAAAAGAGATGAGAATAGAGAAAATTTCACCCAGAAAAAGAGCACTGTTCATACGGCTATAACTCAGAATCCGCTTGTTGAAATCCGATCTCCACCGTCCAGAATGTAGCTCTATTAGTCTTCTACCTCCAGTTAAAATTTGAGACCGATTCGAGCACAAATTATTGCCCGATCGGAAGTTCTCCCAAAAATGTGCAGGCTGAAAATTGGCTGCAAAAATCTCATTTTTCTCTCAAAACTCACTGCCTTCTCTCTCTCTCTTGAATTTGAATATGACCAGCAAAAGAGACAAGGGATTTATACCTTTTTGGGCTTGGGCCTTGGGTTCTTTTTCAATACCCACATAGGAGGGAAAATATTACCTGGCCCAACAAATCTCACTTTTTTCCCGACTATGTGAAAGTCACAAATTCCTTGCCATTCCGGCAAGAGAACAACCCACATCAAACTTCCACCTGAGCAAAGCCTTAGTCATCATATCAGCCCCCATCATCATCGATGATGAACTTTTTTCAAGCTCCAACAACTTATCATCTAACACTTCACGTATCCAATGATACCCGAATGAAAAGTTGAGTTCTTACCAAGATGAATTGCACTTTGACTATAACAAAATAGCACATACTTAGATTGAGAGTGTCTAATTTCCTTGAGAAATTTCTTCATCCAAAGCAACTCTTTACAACCTTTAGTTGCTGCAATGAACTCAACTTCAGTGGTAGACAAAGCAACACATTTCTGCAATCGAGATTACCATGAAACAGCTCCCCCTGCAAAGGTAATCAAGTAGCCTGAAGTAGATTTCCTGGTATCAACATCCCCAACCTTATTTGAATCCGTTTAGCCTTCTAGAATAGATTTCTCATTGCCAAAACAAAGTCTCAGATTAGAACTTCCACGGAGATATCTCAAAATCCATTTCACCGCTTCCCAATGTTCTCTTCCTGGTTTTGAAAGAGAATGGCTAACAACATGAGAAATATCAGGCCTTGTGCAAACCATAGCATACATCAAACTACCAACTGCTGAAGCATAAGGAACTTTCTCCATCTCTTTCCTCTCATCATCAATAGAGGGGCATTGCTTGACACTCAATTTGAAGTGACTAGCAAGTGGAGTGCTAACAGCTTTGGCCTTATCCATTATGAATCTCTGGAGCACCTTCTCAATGTAGCTCTCCTGAGATAACCAAAGCTTCCTTGCATTCCTATCACGAGTGATCTTCACTCCAAGAATTTGCTTTGTCGTCCCAAGTCTTTCATGGCAAAAGACCTGCTCAATTCCTGCTTCAAATCTGCAATCCTAAAAGCATTCTTACCAACAATAAGCATATCATCAACATAAAGTAAAAGTATGATAAAATCATCATCAGAAAACTTTTGCATAAATACACAATGGTCAGAATTAGTCTTCTTGAAGCCATGCTTCCTCATAAACGACTCAAACTTCTTGTACCACTGTCTCGGTGCTTGCTTCAAGCCATACAAACTTTTCTTCAACTTGCAAACATGATATTCTTTTTCCTTTAACTCACTACAAGAAAACCGTGTTACAGAGACTGGACATTAGTTTAGCGAAATCGATTAGCGACCCAATGACGTGGTCGTGTATTTTTCGTCGCAAAGCAAATTACCGACCGAATACCGATGGAAATGATAGCGACCGAATATTCGGTCTCTATTTACCGATTGAATACCGACCGAATGGTCAACATTGTTGACTTTTGACTTTGACTATTTAACGACCGAATACCGACGGAAAAGCTAGCAACCGAATATGCAGTCTCTATTTACAGACTGAATGGTCAACATTGTTGACTTTTGACTTTGACTATTTAAATACCGAATACTAACGGAAAGGCTAGCGACCGAATATGCGGTCTCTAGTTACTGACCGAATGGTCAACATTGTTGACTTTTGACTTTGACTATGTAACTACCGAATGCCGACAGAAAAGTTAGCGACCAAAGGTTCGGTCGCTATTTACCGACCTAATATTCCGTCGCTATTTAGCGACCGAATGTTCAACATTGTTTGACTTTTGACTTTGACTGTTAAACGACCTAATACCGACGACTTATATAGCACCCGATATTCGGTCTCTATGCCGTCGCTAAATTGTTTTATATTTAAAAAAATAAATCTTGAAATTTAATTAAATCCCTATTATAAAAAACATCAATACGCACAGAAATACAAACCAGAAACAGTATTAATAAGATCCCAAATAGCTAAAATAATCAATAAACCCAAAAATAACATTACAAAACCAATTATCTTACTAAAAAACACAAGTTTACACTTCTCATTTACATTACAACACTCACAATCAAAGTGCGCATTTCTCATTACATTACAATACTACAAATCAAAGTGCACACTTTGAATTACAACTCTCACAATCAAAGTGTGCACTTCTCATTACATTACAATACTCACAATCAAAGTGCACACTTTGAATTACAACTCTCACAATCAAAGTGTGCACTTCTCATTACATTACAATACTCACAAACAAAGTGCACACTTTGAATTATCAAAACTCACAATCAAAGTGCGCACTTTCTCATAAACTTCTTTGATGCCATTTATATGTATATCCTTGGAAATGCATGAGTTGCAATCTGAAAAGTACAAGAGTCAAATTATTTTATGGCAATAAAATTACCACTTTGAATTACGATAAAAAGTTATACAATACGACAATTAATTTATGGAATTCAAAGAAGCGAGAAAAAGATTAATCATTCTAAATCATCCTCGACATAAATTCATCATCTTCTTCGAATTGCCATCACTGCATATAATTTCATCATCATCATTTTCATCAACACGGTTTGTACCGCCACAAGCACAACTTCAATTTTTCCCCGACCGGTGTGCAAGTTGACCAACTTCAGAATGAGCTTTGATCAATGCGATCGGTCTCCTCCTCGCGTACTTCCTCCTGATACGGTACCGGAACACCAAGAACGTCAATTAGACGTGGTTTGGAACGACAAACGGCCAACCAATCAGCCCTAGATGTTGTCTTACTACCCGGATAAGGTGTGTAGTAGACTTGTTGACATTGGGAAGCAAATACAAATGGATCGTAACCCTGATACACTCTTTTCCTATGTATTTCTTCAAGTTTATATTGAGGATGCACCCTCAAACCTTGATTTGGAGTAGAATCAAACCAGTCGCATTTGAAAAGAATTATTTTTTGGTGAGGTACTCCAGCAAGTTCAACCTTAATGACTTGCTTTAACTCTTCGTAATAAACTCCATTAACCCATACCCCTCTGTTTGTCGTTCCTTTTCCATCGCTGTGGGCTTTTGTGTGAAATCTATAACCATTAACAAAGTAACCGGTGTATGACATCACTCGCTTGACGGGCCCCATGATAGATTTTTCAACAACCTTTCGGAATGTTCCGGAAGGCTATGTATCTGTTGAGAAGACCAAAAGTTAAATTATTTTAGTTTAGGCATTTTTAAGACAAGTACATTTCTACACAATACCAACTTACATGAGTTCCAAACCATTTGGAAAAATCATTATAAACCCGGCTTTGAAGTTGTTCCTCTCATTATCTCGCGAATTTTGGTCATGTACTTCACTGACAAATTTTCTGAGTTACAAATTAAATGACAATATTATTATTTGGCTACTTTTAATTATATAATGTAAGCCCTAAGGGCGAACGAACTCGGTTTTTGATAATGGACAAACATTTGATGTTGTTTTTAATGATCTTAATCTTTGTGATAGAATATCGGAATTCATATTCGAAGCTCTAAGTACTTCAATCAAGCCATGATCAAGATTCAAAGTTATACTTAAAGGCATATCTCATCGAGATTGAAGATTGAAGACTTAGGTTTGGTTAGGATAGCTTTGTCTTTATAAGTCTTTATCTTATAAGCTCTAACCATTGCTCTTATGAACATAAACTTACAACACTCAAGTCTTGCATGTTTTCATAAACACGTTTTCAAAAGGTTAAGTTTCAAAATGTTTCTCATATGTGTTCATACCTCAAAAGCCTTTGATTTCAAAGTATAAGTCTTTTAAAATGGTTTTCTAAATGCTCTTACTTGTTACATATTGAGAAAACCTTTTAGACTTCAAAAGATTTCAAAACGTGTGAAATATCAACATCTCTCAAAGCTCAGGAGGTCGGTCGACCGAGATTAGCTTGGATCAACCGAAGAGAAACTGAGAGTTGAACATATATAGGTCGGTCGACCTATGGCCAGCTTCGGTCGACCGAAGTGATGTTCGGTCCACCGAGGTCCTTGTTCGGTCAACCGAACTCTGTATAAACTAGCCGTTATTTGACCGTTGCAGAGTCGTTTTTCAGCCTATTTTGAAATGTATAAATACTCCAAAGCTAGAGAATGACTCTATGACTTGCACATCCAATAAACATTGATTTCTTATCAAGTCTCAAACACTTTCAAAGCAAATGCACTTCATCTTATGATCTAAATCATTCTAAAGTGTTCTTTCAAAAGCAAGACAAAGAGTGTGCATCAAATGTTCTAAGAGCTTATCATTCTTGTACTTCAAAGGTATATATCTTTCACTTAGAAGAGTGAACAACCTTGTTCTTTAAACATTCTTATTCCCTTTCTAAGTGATTGGGTTATTCTTGTAAAAGTCCTACTTTTTGTGGGCAAGTAACTCTTAGTGAGTTGTGTATTTTGGTTGTGTTGTAAAACTCTTAGTGAGTTAGCCACAAGTGTAAAAAGTTCTTCTTAGTGAAGTTGTTAAAATCCTTGGGTGCGGCTCAAGGTGGTGGATGTAGATTCTGAGTGAATCGAACCACTATAAATCCTTTGTCTTGTTGTTGGGTTTAGTTTTTCTTTTGTTCATCTTACTCAAACTTACACTAGCATTGAATAGATTCAAAAAAGTCTGCAAGATCGATTAAAACCCAATTCACCCCCCCCCTATTGTGTTTTACAATTGGTATCAGAGCCTCGTCTTCATCTTTAGCTTAATCGCTTGAAGAAAAGATTAATGGCCGGAAATTCCGCATTAGCTTACCAAGAGGGATCTTCCACTATTAGACCACCTCTCTTTGATGGAAACAATTTTAATGCTTGGAAAGACCATTTCAAAATCTATGTGTGCTCTATAGACTACTCCTTATGGCAGATTTTTGAAAAAGGTCCATATGTACCTATGAAAGAGGTGGATGGTGTCAAGTTCCAAAATTGGACAATGAATTTAATGAAGATGAGTCCAAGAAAATGACTCTCAATTATCGAGCTATGAACATCATTAGTTGTGCTCTTAATCCGGATGAGTACAATCGGGTACGTGGAAGCAAATCCGCTCACAAGATGTGGAAAACCTTAGAAGTCACCCATGAGGGGACTAATCAAGTCAAAGAATCAAAGCTCAACATGCTTGTGAGGGAATATGAGATTTTCTCTATGAAGCCAAATGAAACTATAAATGAGATGAACACTAAGTTCACAAATGTTGTCAATGGGTTGAGATCTTATGGAAAGGAATACTCTATGGGTGAAATGAATAGGAAGATTCTCAACTCGCTTCCTAAAAGTTGAGAAAGCAAAGCTCTAGTCATTGAAGAAGCAAATAATTTGAAAACTTATCCCACGGAGGAGCTCATCGGTTCTCTTCTCACTTATGAGCTCACACACAAAAAGGATGAGCATCTTGAAAAGGCAAAGATAAGTATTGCTTTAAAGGCTATTCTTGATCTTGATGAATCCAATGATTCAAGTGATGAAGAAGACATCAACTTTGATGATGAGACCATGGATTTGGTGGTAAAGCGCATGAAGAAAATGTTTTCCGGGAAAGGAAGAAAACTCTTCCAAAATAGAAGAAAACAAAATCCTCATGGGATGAGATGCTATGAATGTGGAAGCGATCAACATCTCATAGGAGAGTGCCCCGCCATCAAGGAAGACAAAAAGAAAAAATTCCTTAAACCAAAGAATGCCAAGGGCATGCTAAGCACATGGGATCAAGAAGGGAGTGGTGATGAAGAAGAAGATGAAAATGCAAATGTTTGCTTCATGGCTTTTGGTAATGAGGTACATCTTTCTCCCTCCACTTCAAATTCTTATAATGATAATGATGATGAGGATGAGGATGATCTTAATGAGCTTTTAATTAATATGTATGATCAATTAAAAAAATGTGCATAGCAAAACAAAGATATGAAGCTTAAAATTGAATCTTTGCTTGATGAAAGATCTAAGTTGCTTGATGAAAATAAAAAGTTGTGTGATGATGCAAATTGCATGAAATCCGAAAATGAGAGTCTCATTACTACTTGTAAAGCATCTTCATTTCAATACAAAGAAGCATGTGTTAAATTGTCTTCCCTTGAAAACAAGCTTGTTGAATTTGATCTTTTGAAGAACAAAGTTATTGACCTTACCCTTATTGTTGATAACTTTAATAAGGGTAAGAAAAATCTTGATCAAATTCTTAGTATGCAACGTGCTTCACATGATAAACATGGTCTTGGTTATATTGCTAATCATGTTGCTATTGCTAGCTCTTCTCATATACCTAAGAATCGTGTTGTGAATGCTAGAATGCCAAATAGGGCAAATAGATATCATGAGCATGTTCACAAATTCTCTAAGCCATCTACTTGTTGCACTTATTGTGGAATATTTGGTCATACTTGTGCTAGATGCAATGTGAAGAAAAAGATTGAAAGGGGAGTTAAAACGGTTTGGAGTCAAGCATACTTCAACTAACCCCCATGGACCCAAACAAAAATGGGTACCAAAAGTTACTCTTCCCTTGATCTTATAGGTTCTTATAAGATAGATGGAGGCTCCGGCGCTAAGATGTCTCAATGTGAAGAAACAGAGTATACAGTGAA
The DNA here is from genome assembly GCA_026122235.1 of Vinca minor. Classification (NCBI taxonomy): domain Eukaryota; kingdom Viridiplantae; phylum Streptophyta; class Magnoliopsida; order Gentianales; family Apocynaceae; genus Vinca; species Vinca minor. Next base: position 1,413,868 of record JAOCZM010000253.1, read on the forward strand.
ATTTTAAGGTCTCGGTCGACCGCAAGATTGGAAGGTCAACCGGACCCTCAACCGAAGAACTACTGAGATGGTTCAAATCAAACCTCGGACGACCATCTCTGGAAACGGTCGACCGAAGTGTTCGGGTTACAGCTTATATCTGAAATACCCGAATGTCTTTTCATTTTATCCCCACATATTGAAACGTTTTTCTCTCAAATCCTTCATCTCTCAAGACCAATTTCTCCTAACCCAAGCCAAATTGTTCCTTCAATTCATCATTCAATCACTTTTAATCTTCAAATTGAGTGAAATTCATCAATTTTTTCTTACCTCGGATTACCCAAGCTTCCCTACTTCAAAATTATACCTAATCCGAAATGGTGAGAACAAAACACCCTAGTAAAAGAGGCAACGATGATGATGACACTCCTCCTCGCAAGAATCCCCCTAGAAATCTACCCAAAAGACCACTTGAAAAAGGGGTTTCTCTCAAAGAACCCTCACAAACCCCATCAAAGAAAGGAAGGACGAAGCAAGTTGCTCAAAAGGTTGTGGGTAAAGGAAAGAAGATTCAAGAGTCCATTTCAAGCCATTCGGAGGACGATTCCTCTTCTTCTCCTTCAAGGGTATCTCCACACTCAAATTTTGAGTTTGGAGGATCATCAAACTTCTATACAACAAAGGTAACTAATCCTTTTTACAATGCATCTGCTAAGAAATTGTTTGACAATCTATCAAAATCAAAGAGAGGATTCATGACTTCATATGTTAAAGATGAAAACATGTTTGTTCAAGGAAAAGGCTTAGATGAAGTTATGGGGTTATTTGAGGATATGGGGTGGGTCAATCTATTTGATATTGATGAAATCATTTATCCCTCCCTTGTGTATGAGTTTGGTGCTAATTTAAGGCAAGAAAAGGATGATGGTTCTGAAATTCGATATAAATCTTGTGTTGGAAAAATGGAGTTTGTATTTTCTGAGAGAATGTTCTGTGAAGCTATTGGAGTCAAATATGTGAATTATGCCAAGAGATTCTATAAGAATATCATGAATATGATGATATTAGTACATTCAATTTGAAATTTTTTATAAATCAATTCGGTATTCAAGGAAGCTTCTATGATTCAAAGGATAGGGAAATTGATAAGTTGGACGAATTTGGACGGATCCTACATTTCTTTGTGTCCAACATTGTGACCCCGGTTAAAGGGCACAAGTCATCAATTACCTTCCCGCAAATGGTTATAATGCAACATCTGTTGAGAGGAAGTCTTTGAACTTTGCACATCTTGCGCTTCAACACTTTATGGCTGCTATTAAGAGTTCAAGGAACTTCATTCCTTATGGAAATCTTCTTACAAGGATTTTCAACCGTTTTGGACTTGATTTGCAAAATCCATTAGAGAAAAAGGTTGTCATTATTGATGAAGCTTGTTTCCACCGATTGAAGATGATATACATAGACAATCAATGGAAATTCGTTCGAAAGACTTCAAATGATGAATTAGGGGCTGCCATCCTTGCTAGAGAAGTATCTCCTTATATGCTTAAAACTCTTCTCAAGATTGAAAAGCAAAGGGGTAAAGCATCTTTAAAGCCTAGCAGCAATCCACAAGAAGATTTTGAAGCAGATAATTCACATAGCTCAAGTGGACATGCCTCTTCAGGAAATGACCCAGAAGAAGAATCACATTCTCCATCTCAAGAAACCTCCAAACATCATCCTCAAAAAGTTACCCGGATCAACAAGATGTATAACTTGATGAAGAAAATGGCAAGCAAAATTGAGTCAATTTCGAAAGAGATTATTTACATCAAAGGTCAAGTACAAACCGTATCCGATAAAGTGGACAAAGCTGTGCAAATGCAAAAGGAGATAGCTCGGAATCTAAGTCTCTCGAGTGATGATGGAGAAGATCAAAGCTAATTTTTATGCTTATGCTTATGACTTTAGTCTACTTATGTTTTTGCAAGAACTTGTTATGCTTTTACTATGAACTGTTTGAACTGACTAGTTATCCTTTCCTTTGGTTATTGGAATCTTTTTTTATTATGCCAAAGGGGGAGAAATATTGGTTATTAATCTTACTTATTACTCGTGCTTTCTGGAATCATCTCGATCGGTTTGTTGTGTGAGGAAAAAGAGGGAAAAATATTTTCCGAGTCAGCTAAGTTGCAAAGCAAAGTGTCAGCAGAATTTTCCCTTGCTTCGGTCGATCGAAGATGGTGACCAAAAGCTCGGATCGCTCGAGCTCCGTGCGCTTCGTAATTCATGTCCGATTTTTTGTCGCTATCAATCTACTGGAACTTAAGGGAGTTTTCTTAATATATTTTATATTGTTCTATCTTTAATATGGCATGTTTTGAGGGGGAGCATTTATAATTTATAATATTTTATATTTCTCAAAACTAGCCTTGTGATGGAAGGAAGGAGGAAAGGAGGATGGTTGGGTAATAGTGGCTCTTCTAAGAGTCCCTAGATGCATATGGCAAAAAGAAGGTTCCATGCTAGTGCTTTTGTCTTCTTGGTTTTATCTTTTAAGCACTAGTCATTGTTCTTATTTGATCTTTGTCTTTTTACCATGCTTCCTTGTTCTTAAATAGTCCATATTCTATCTAATTACAACAAAGTTTGTCATAATAAAAAAGGGGGAGATTGTAAGCCCTAAGGGCGAACGAACTCGGGTTTTTGATAATGGACAAACATTTGATGTAGTGTTTAATGATCTTAATCTTTGTGATAGAATATCGGAATTCATATTGAAGCTCAAGTACTTCAATCAAGCCATGATCAAGATTCAAAGTTATACTTAAAGGCATATCTCATCGAGATTGAAGATTGAAGACTTAGGTTTGGTTAGGATAGCTTTGTCTTTATAAGTCTTTATCTTATAAGCTCTAACCATTGCTCTTATGAACATAAACTTACAACACTCAAGTCTTGCATGTTTTCATAAACACGTTTTCAAAAGGCTAAGTTTTCAAAATGTTTCTCATATGTGTTCATATCTCAAAAGCATTTGATTTCAAAGTATAAGTCTTTTAAAATGGTTTTCTAAATGCTCTTACTTGTTACATATTGAGAAAACCTTTTAGACTTTAAAAGATTTCAAAACGTGTGAAATATCATGTCTCAAAGCTCGCGAGTCGTTCGTAGCTTGGATCCAAGCTGAAAATCTCTAGGTCGACCTATGGCCGGCTTCTGCCGACCAAGTGATGTTCGGTCCCACCGAGGTCCTTGTTCGGTCAACCGAACTCGTGATAAACTAGCCGTTATTTGACCGCTGCAGAGTCGTTTTTCAGCCTATTTTGAAATGTATAAATACTCCAAAGCTAGAGAATGACTCTATGACTTGCACATACAATAAACATTGATTTCTTATCAAGTCTCAAACACTTTCAAAGCAAATGCACTTCATCTTATGATCTAAATCATTCTAAAGTGTTCTTTCAAAAGCAAGACAAAGAGTGTGCATCAAATGTTCTAAGAGCTTATCATTCTTGTACTTCAAAGGTATATATCTTTCACTTAGAAGAGTGAACAACCTTGTTCTTTAAACATTCTTATTCCCTTTCTAAGTGATTGGGTTATTCTTGTAAAAGTCCTACTTTTGTGGGCAAGTAACTCTTAGTGAGTTGTGTATTGTGGTTGTGTTGTAAAACTCTTAGTGAGTTAGCCACAAGTGTAAAAAGTTCTTCTTAGTGAAGTTGTTAAAATCCTTGGGTGCGGCTCAAGGTAGTGGATGTAGATTCTGAGTGAATCGAACCACTATAAATCCTTTGTCTTGTTGTTGGGTTTAGTTTTGCTTTTGTTCATCTTACTCAAACTTACACTAGCATTGAATAGATTCAAAAAAAGTTTGCAAGATCGATTAAAACCCAATTTACCCCCTCGTCATGTGTTTTTACATATAATTAAAATGAAGCAATATATGGGTTTACTTACTGAATATATGGTTCGACCTCTTCACAATTCATCAGGATATAATTCATGGCTGTTTTATAATCTTTATTAGATAATAAAATCTTTTCTTTGTTTCCAAATGATCTTCCCGGTAAGTTGCAAATTGATAATACATCTGGTCCACTAGTCTCTTCTTCACCATCATTTCGCCCAATGGTTGTAACTTTCGTTTTCACGTGGGGTTCGAAATAATAACTAAAGAATGTAGCAGCTTCTTCGACCAAGTATGCATTGCAAATTGACCCCCTCAACTCTGGCCTTGTTTTTTATCTTCTTTTTTAGATGGTGCAGGTATCTAATTAAAGCATAAGTAGTTAATCACATTGTAAATACGTACATGAAAAAAAATGATGTTGAGATCATAAAGACATTGGTTGTTGTTACCTCTCGAACGGGTACATCCATCTAAACTGCATCGCCACCAACCTCGCTTCATACTGTAAGGTGAACCTAGCAAGTGTTCCATCACATCAAAAAATCTCGGAGGATATATTCTCTCTAACTTGCATAATAAAATAGCAATAGTGTCCTCCAATTCTTGCATATGCGCCATACTCAACTTTAGGGAACACAAATCTCTATAGAACAGACTAAGTTCAGCCAAAGGTCCCCAAACGTTTGCCGGTAGTACTTCTCTAAGTGCTATATGGATAAGTCTCTCCATGAATACATGAGAATCATGACTCTTCATTCCACACATTTTCAACTCTTTCATATCAACGTATCGCGCCAAATTCGATGCATATCCATCTGGGAGCCTCAATTCTTTAACCCACTGCAAAACCATCTCTTTTTGTGCCTTGGTAAGAGTGAAACATGCCTTCGGTTTCGTTGCTTTACCTTGGCCATCGTGTTTAATATTCAATTCTGGCTGACTGCAATACCTTTCAACATCCGCTCTAACCTTAACATTGTCCTTACTTTTACCCTTCACGTCCAACACGGTGTTAAAGGCGTTATCAAAGACATTTTTTCATTATGCATGACATCAATGTTGTGTCTTATCAGAAGTGTCTGCCAATAAGGTAAGTCCCAAAATATGCTACGTTAGGCCCAACTGTGATCCCGACCCCTGCCTTGCTCTTTACCAATCTCTTCAGCTGTATCGGTAATTTTTGGATAATCTCTAACTCTAACCCACATTTCATCACCAATCAGGCGAGATGGCGGGCCTGCTCTTTCCTGTCGCCGGTCTTTTCGGAATCCCTATGCATCTCTTCTAAAAGGATGATTAGGTGACAAGAAGCATCTGTGGCAATCGAACCACGATTGTTTCCCGCCAGCACGCAAATGGAACGCTTGTGTTTCCTCCATACAATATGGACAAGCGTGAATTCCAGCTGTACTCCATCCACTCAACATTCCATATGTTGGGAAATCACTAATTGTCCAAAGTAATGAAGCCCTCAGTTTAAAATTTTACTTTTTGGAGATGTCATAAGTTTCCGCACCTTCACCCCATAACTGATTCAATTCATCGATGAGAGGTTGCAAGTACACATTAATCTTGTGTTTTGGATTTTGGGGTCCAGGTACAATGATAGTTAAAAAATTACATTGTTCTTCATACACATTCAGGGGAGGATTATAAGGTGTTAGAAGAACTGGCCAAGAAGAATATTGCTTCCCTGACTTGCCAAAAGGTGCAAAACCATCTGTAATAACCCAAGCCTTACATTCCAAGGTTTCACTGCAAAGTCGGTGTGTGTTCTATCAAAATGTTTCCAAGCTTCTCCATCCCGTGAGTGATTCATTATTCCCTCTTCCTCTCACCTGTCTCGAAAGTGCTACGCCATGTGTCTTGCTATTTTCTCGTATGCATTTAATCTTTGTAATCTCGAAGTAATTGGTAAATAATACATCTTTTTGCAAGCAATAATCTCTTTCTATCGTGTATTTTTCGATTTCTTTTTCTTAATGTACCTAGCATGACCACAAAACTTGCCTTCTCTACTCTCAACATCATCTTTCCAAAGACAACATACAACCGTTAAAACAAACATCAATCTTTTGCACTGTAATCCAAGGCCTTTAACCAATTTCTTCATTTGGTAAAAGTCTTCTAAAGCATTATTTTGTGGAGGAAATGCCTCTTTTCATCAATCGCGCAAATTTATCTATAGTAGTTTTCGAAAAGTTGTCTTCGGACTTAATAATCAACATTCTAGCAAATATTGATAGTTATGAATGGTTTGTACAACCATTGTACAGTAGGGCTATCAACATGCCTTCAACATGTCATAGAACATTTGTGCCTCTGGATTGGGAGGTTCTTCCAGCATCCCTATTATCCGGCCTCATTAAAACTTGGTATCCAAAGATCAAGAACCATCTCTCGATAATTGTTCTCGTGTCGTATGTCTTCTAGAATTATCCATATCATGAACAAACGGGATTTGAGGCATTGGAAAGAATGCCTTACCACGACATGTCCAATTAAAATAGTTAGACACAAATCCGCTCATAACAAGATGATACTTCACGAGATAAGGCATATGAAAAATACTTATTCTTACAAACCCCCACAAGGACACCTAATCCCATTAATTTGTACATTAACAGACATACTAACAGCGAAATTCACAAATCGTTTCAATCCCGCTATAAATTCTAGACTATGACGAGATCCACCATTTGTTGTCGAATCCATATACATCCAACTACGGTCCTCCATTATAAACACAATGTATGCATATATCAAGTTTTAATTAGTAAATGAATATTAGCTTTGAACCTTATGTTTCATGATTTTCAACCTTAATTTTCAAGCAATTATTATGTTCGATTATCAATTATTTAATTATTGAAACTAAAATGATATAATTAGCGGCAAAATAGCCTATTTGGTCCTTTTCGATATTCTACATTTTCGAATAAAGACGATTCGTTTTATTTTAACTTTTAAAATCCATATAGTTTTTTCGACCTGCCGATAAAGGACTTCTGTCACATTTTCTGTCAATTCTCCGTTAACACAGGTATGTGCCTCACATGTGATGTACTTTTTAAGGGTTTTTCGGACATTTCATCATATTTCCAACAAAATATTTTTGAGTACTCAATTGTTAAATAAAATAACTACATATGCCTAATTTAAATTAACCAAAAAATAAATTCTAATCACATCTTCTTCCCTCTATCTTCATCCACAATTCACCCCCAACAATCACCACCACCTGCAACACCCGCTACCGCCGCCGCCGCTGCCATCTCCACCACCTAGTTGTTTCCTTTTGGGGTACTGATGGTATCAGTGGCCAAAGAGAAATCTGTACGCCTAAACATGATTATCAAATTTGCCCACAACCAATTCATACCCACCAGGCCATCTCCATTGTTCATAACTCTCTGCAGAGGCGGATCCAAGGGGTGGTCAAAGTATGCCCAGGACCACCCAAGATCAAAGAAACAAGTTTAATTTCCACCCTAAATTGTTGAGGGACCACCCTAAATTTCAATCCTAAATTGTCTAATATGCAACGAAATTTGTAGGTTCCCCCTAAATTGTTGAGGGACCACCCTAAATTTCAATCCTGGATCCGCCCTGCTCTCTCAAAGAAATTAATAGTTCCATTACTAAGTCATTTCCTCTGTTTGGAGTGATTAATTTGAGAAGTTTGAGAAGATGGGTTGAAATTGAAATCAGGAATGAGTTGTTGTCGTTGTACTGCTTGATTTCGGGGAACAAAAGCAACAATGGAGGTGTTTGCAAAAAGTAAATCATAAATTCATCTTATTTCCCTCTACCATCGCCTCTTCATCTTCTTTCCCTCCCATTGCCCACTCCGTCAATTTACAATAACCATGAATTTCAAGCTCAACAATTATCAAAACCCATTTCGAGTTCTATGGAATTTTTCAAGAATCAAACAATTAAATTATCAATTATCAAAACCAATTTCAAGCTCAACAATTTTCAAAACCCATTTCGATTTCTATGAAATTTTCCATGTAAACCCATATGAACCCTAAATCTGTAGAACAAGTAAATTTTTAAAAAAGAAAATTTTAAAATCTAAATTTAGCAAATGGCCATGGTGACTGGTCCTTAGCAAATCAAATTTTTTACAGAGAACATCTTGAATGATTTTTTTAAAAACGAACAAAAAATTAAAGATTCTGATAATAAATTTTACTTTTAGATTCTGTAAAAAAAAAAAAAATTAATCCCATATATTTGGCTTCCTTTAAACACAAATCAGTAAACACTCTAATTTCTTATTAGTTTAATTTTCTCCAATGGAGGTGGCAGAGAGTAAGGAAATCGGTGGCAGAGGAAGCGGAGGGAGAGTTTGAGGAAGCAGCAGAATGCGAAGTTGCCGCCATTGGAGAAGAAACCCTAGATGATGATGATGATGATGATGATGATGAAGTAGTGGAGCTGGTTCGAAATAGTTTCAAATTGAAAAAGTAAGGCGATTCTTGTCCGAAAATTTTCTTCTGGGTCCGGAAATTTGCAGGTGGTGGTGAAGAGGGTAGATGATGAAGATGGAGAATATGGGTTTATAATTTTTTTTGTTATTTTAAATTGAGTATTCTTAGTTATTTTGTTTAACAATTGAGTACCAAAGCTTTTATTGTGGGAAATAGATTGAAATGCCCTTAAAAAGTACATCACATGTGAGGCACATGCCTGTGTTAATGGAGAATTGACAGAAAACGTGACAGAAGTCCTTTATCGGCAAGTCGAAAAAACATATTGGATCTTAAAAGTTAAAATAAAACGAACCATCTTTATTCGAAAATGTAGAATATCGAAAAGGTCCAAATAGGCTATTTTGCCTATAATTAGCCTACATTCCAATAAATAAAAATGGAAATCCCTAAACCTTAAAAAAAATCGGGGAGATAATACAAAGATAGAAAAGTCAAGGAAGATAGTACAAAGATAGAAAATTCGGGAAGATAATACAAAAATAGAAAAACATGGGAGATAATACAAAGACGCAAACAATCGGGGGATACAATACAATGACGGGTCTTTAAAAGGGAAAAATGTAAAAAAAATTACATAGGTCTTCATGACAAGTCTCGTCTATATAACGACTGCTGAAACACACCTTTCACATGCAAACTAGCAATTGGGTGATCGGAATCTGCTCAAAAATACAAATATTGGTCAAATCTCACAATTATTTTTACAAGAAATTCATTATAAAATCATGATTGTGTGCATGAACAAAAAGTCCCTTAGTATGATAAATTTTCAATCCAATTAATGTTTCATTGTATATTAAAAATGACTTGAAATCTAAAGTCCCAAGGTCAATAGAAAAATAAATGTTTTGAGTTTGGTGCAAAGCACAATTTACATGAAGCCATACTTATTTTGGACATTCCTAATTATGCTTACAAACTAAAGAAAACAACTTCTTGCTATCGTTTCTCTTGTGTTTTGTTTTTATTTTTTTGACGCATTTTCCTTCTTTTAAGCTATCTTTGAATTTTAAGATTCTTTTAAGCATTTCATCAAACACCTTAACTCCAACCCAAAAAATAAAAGGTCAAATGTCCTAAAGCAACTAAGATTTCACTAAATGCCCATATGGAACCAAATCTTTGTATCCTTTCACCCCAAAGGTTTCATTCTTACTCCTAGGTGTATTATAATTTTCGGCAAAAAACATGAATTGTGACCAATTTTGTCATACTCTCTCAAAGGCAAGATTCTCACCAAAACCCTAAAAACCCCTAGAGAAGAAATGGTATAAGAGCATGAATTTAGACATTAATAACACTATAATAAATACAAAAGGCAAGATTCTCACCTAAACCATAAAAAACCCAACTGAAAACGGAGATGGTGGCGACGTCTTGGAGGTGCCGGAGGTGGTGGGGATGGGAGGAGGGAGAGGTTTCGCGGTGGACTTCGGGGGAAATCGCCAAAAGGTGTAGGTGGAGGTGGAGGTCGCGGCTGGGCAGAATGAAGAAACATGGAGAGGTTTCTTGCCTAAGGGATTTTTAGAGAAATAAAACGCAAACAACGACGTCGTTTAGTCCTTTCTTATTAGAGACCGAATAGCGACCGTTGAGTCAAATTCGGTCGCTCATTTTAAATACACAAACTGATAAACAACGACGTCATTTAACCCTTTACTACCACCGACCGAATTGCGACCGCCCAGCCGAGTTCGGTCGCTATTCCGTCGCACCTTGTATGCTTAGCGACGGACCGAGTTGAAAAATTAAAAAACCGAAAACCGACTTCGTTCAGAATGCGAATACGAACTAATATGAATATTTTAGTAATTATTTGTTTATTCATAAACAATTATTAAAATTTAATTTACATTGCTCAATTATTATTTTAAATATAAAAACAAAGTATAACTTAAATTGTTCTGCTTCGAGTCTATTTATGGATTTTGTGAATAAGTATAAGTTTTTACATGTTTGACAATTAAAGTTAATGTTTATATACATATATATTAGTACTAGTAACTAAAATAGGCAGAATATTACTATATATACCTAAAAACCCCGATTTTTATTAAAAACAGAAACCGGGAAAACCACAGACAGAATTGCGACCGCCCAGCCGAGTTCGGTCGCTATTCGGTCGCCCTTGTATACTGAGCGACGGAATAGCGATGGGCCGAGTTGAAAAATTAAAAATTCGAAAGCCGACTTTGTTCGGAATGCGAGTACGAACTAATATGAATATTTTAGTAATTATTTATTTATTGATAATCAATTATTCAAATTTAAATTACATTGCTCAATGATTATTTTAAATGTAAACACAAAGTATTACTTAAATTGTTCTGCTTCGAGTATATTTATGGATTTTGTGAATAAGTATAAGTTTTTACATGTTTGATTATTAAAGTTAATGTTTATATACATTTATATTAGTAATAGTAACTAAAATAGTCAGAATATTACAATATATACCTAAAACCGCCGCTTTTTAAAAAAAACGGAAACCGGGAAAACCACCGACCGAAGTGCGACCGCTCAGCCGAGTTCGGTCGCTATTCCGTCGCCCCTTGTATGCTTAGCGACGGACCGAGTTGAAAAATTAAAAATCCGAAAACCGACTTCGTTCAGAATGCGAGTACGGATTAATATGAATATTTTAGTAATTATTTGTTTATTGATAATCAATTATTAATATTTAAATTACATTACTCAATGATTATTTTAAATGTAAACACAAAGTATTACTTAAATTGTTGTGCTTCGAGTCTATTTATGGATTTTGGGAATAAGTATAAGTTTTTACATGTTTGACTATTAAAGTTAATGTTTATATACATATATATTAGTACTAGTAACTAATATAGGCAGAATATTACTATATATACCTAAAAACCCCGCTTTTTATTAAAAACGGAAACCGGGAAAACCACATATCGAATTGCGATCGCCCAGCCGAGTTCGGTCTCCCTTGTATACTTAGCGACGGAATAGCGACGGACCGAGTTGAAAAATAAAAAATCCGAAAACCGACTTCGTTCAGAATGCGAGTATAAACTAATATGAATATTTGAGTAATTATTTGTTTTTTGATAATCAATTATTAAAATTTAAATTACATTGCACAATGATTATTTTAAATTTAAACACAAAGTATTACTTAAATTGTTCTGCTTCGAGCCTTTTTATGGATTTTGTGAATAAGTATATGTCTTTACATGTTTGACTATTAAATTTAATGTTTATATACATGTATATTAGTCATAGTAACTAAAATAGGCAGAATATTACAATATATACCTAAAACCCCCGCTTTTTTTTTTTTTATTAAAAACGGAAACCGGGAAAACCACCGACCGAAGTGCGACCGCCCTAGCTGAGTTCGGTCGCTATTCCGTCACCCCTTGTATGCTTAGCGACGGAATAGAGACGGACCGAGTTGAAAAATTAAAAATTCGAAAACCGACTTCGTTCGGAATGCGAGTACGAACTAATATGAATATTTTAGTAATTATTTGTTTACTGATAATCAATTATTAAAATTTAAATTACATTACTCAATAATTATTTTAAATATAAACAAAAAGTATTACTTAAATTTGTTAGTAGTGCCCTAGGACCATTAGCATATGTTGTACGTTTTATATCTTTTTGAGCATTTCATATGAATAGTTAATTTTGCTTATGAACATCAAATGCGTGATTTGATAGTAAAACTCATTTGCTTATGTAATTACTATTGTAGTTGTCCTTAGTTTTATGTAATCTATTTTACAATGAAATAAAACTAGTATGATGTTTGATTGATGATTACGTTTTACTAATCATGTGTAGTGAGTACAAATCAAATCATAGATGCAATATATATAGGGATACATTGTATTGGACGTGATCCGTTAGAGAAGTAATACTTTATGGTCCTTAGTCATAAGTATTACTTCCTCAATACTATTTTAGAATCCTTAGACCTTATGTCTCCATTGATTCTAGCATGAATGGAGCCACGTTTTGACTCAGTCGTACATTGCTTTTAATCGAGTAATCAATACGACTGATGATCGGATGTAGCGTCCTATCATAGCTTGAATGTGAGAGGCATTGTAAGGAATTTGTCCCTCTCTATTATTAGAGAGAGATATCCATGGGCCCCTCGATAGGGAAAGACTCTCTAAATGCATGGCCGTGCTCAAATGTATTTGATAAAGTGGTTATCAGATACTATTTGTTGGAACAGTCTACCTAGAGATCGAGCATAAATATAATTAAGCTTAATAAGGGTGACGACTACCATGCCTTATGCTTAATTAGGATATCGCGAGACAAGGGATTAAATAGTGGATTGATATTAGGTTCCGTTGTATATTCATTCACTTTGGGTAGTCACAATGTCCTGCTAGGGACCGCTTGTGATTTATGAACTCACACTACTACTAAGTGTGTTTTCATTGCCATTGTGAGATGAACCTACAGGGTCACACGCATAGACGAGCTAACGAGCTTCATGTCCAGATTCAATGAATCTAGAATGTGTCTAGGTTCATTGTATCTGACATTCACTTTTCTGAGAATGATAAAGCGTTATTATTCGAATTAGAGATAAAGGGCATTTTCGGTATAGCTAGGATTACGTGGGAGTTATTATCCGATAAGGACTCCCACTACTAGCAGAAGTCTAAGGGACGTGGGAGTTGAGGACTCCCATTGCCGAGAGAAGTTGAGGACGTGAGAGTTAGTTCTGGGAACAAACTCTCACACCCTATATAATGAACTCTTGGCCGAAACCCTAGGTAACTAATGCTTTCAGCCGAAATACCTTGATATCCAGAAAACAGTTTTCTGCCTCTCCCTTTTTCTCTCTAATTCTCGAAACTCAGAAAGACGAAGAGCTAGCAATCGCTGCCCGTTTCGTCGCGTGGATACCGGTAGAGGGACATTCCGCAAAGTGAGATCAATCGGTGGCAACAACGTATCCAAGAAACAACATCTTCCATTCAAGAATCGGATTCTTGAACCCGAAATTGTAAGTCTTTTCTTGCTGTTTTCGATTCGTTTACGTATGAGCGGATCCTTCAGGGGAGGACTCATGGGTGTTTGGAACGAGTTTCCGCCCATGAATCCCTTCAGTGGTATCAGAGCCTTGCTCATACGATTCGGATTCGATATTGTTAATCACACCATAACACTATCAATTCCGATTTGGTATGTGTATGTGTGAAAACAGAAAAGATTGCATCTTTTGTTGAATATATGTGATATAGGCATAAACTGTTTTCGGTTTCATGATTCTGCATGAACTGCCTTAGCATGATTCAGTTTGAAATTTAATTCAATTAATTTGCATAAACTGTGAATCTGTAATTAATTAGATTAATTCGGTAATATGCATAAACTGTTTATGATTATGAATCTGATTATATGCATAAACTGTTTATGAATCGGTTATCAATTCGGTTAATTCGATTAACCAATGCATAATCCGATTATGTAAGTTAGGCAATTGAGGGGTAAATCGGGACAGAAAAACTCATTCGATGAGCAGATGTAGAATCAGATTTTTCTTCTAGGGGCGCTGCTCGCTTGACCCCCCGCCCGCTAACCGGCTAGCGGGACCGCCGTCTGCGTCGCCCTAGATTCGTCGTTCCCCTGAATTAAGACTTTGTGTATGTACTCGTTGTTAATTTCATTGTGCTTTATGTGATTTTAGCATGGTGAATAGCATGGCCTACTATACCCCTTGTTTTACATATTTTTGGGTTGTAATTTTATAATACGACCTGCGAGTCATTTTTCAATGTTGTAAAATTATAATTGCTTTCTTAGACTAGTTTTACTGCTTTACATTGAAGGCTGGGTATGCCCATGCAACTATGTAACAAGGCTGGAGGCTGCTGGATCGAAGACTCTATCCATGAGATGGATATAGACTTAGATTGACCCTTGGCTCCCACAAGGCTCGTGGGAGTCATCATAGGATTAGGCCATGCTATCTCACGTTTATTTTTTATGCTTTATATATTGCATGAGATGCTTGTATAATTGTATTACACGTTTTTAATGTCTTATTTAAACCGAACGTTTTAACTAAGTCTTAAAATGCCTACCATACTCTAAGCACTCATTGAGCTTGGATCATCACTTTGTCTGCTTGCCAAAGCAACAGACAAGTGGTTATCTAAGCAAAGAGAGATGGGAAAATAGTGATTTCCATAAGCTTAGACATGGTTCAACTTAGCTAGGCCATCAAAACAGTTTTGGGCCTAGGGCATAAAATGGGAAATAGTCGGGACATATAGATGTCATTTCCATTAGATGATTTTACTTTAATTATGGGTGTTAAGCCAAAGCTTTCCTATAACTATTGTAAAATGTTTTTCCCCACTATTTATCAAGTGTTGAAATTGTGGAAAATGTTTTTGCTCAAAAACTAATAACTTTGCAAATAATTTAATGTAGATAATGGCAACCAATACATCACACAATTCATTGTGATCCGTCCTTGAGAAGGAAAAACTAAGCGGGACCAATTTCCTTGATTGGGCCCGCAACTTAAGGATTGTCCTTAGCGGGGAAAGAAAGTCATGACGTTCTTGATACGGACATTCTCGAACGACACTGCAAATAAGGCCCCCTAGAGCTGAAAGAGATGCTTGGAAGAAGCATTTCGATGATTCTAACGATGTGACTTGTCTCATGTTAGTCACAATGAGCACCCTGACCTTCAAAAAGCAGTTTGAAGGAGTTGAGGCTTTCCAGATGATGGGCCAGCTCAAGGAAATGTTCCAAGAGTAAGCATGTCATGAAAGATTCCTCATAACTAAGGCGTTAAATAGTTGCAAAATGGCCCCTGGCACCTCTGTAAGTGCACATGTTTTTAAGATGAAGGGCTATTTTGACCAACTTAAGAAACTTGGAGCTCCCGTAGGTCATGACATGGCCACAGATATGATCTTGGGCTCACTCTCACTGGAGTATGACCAATTCGTTATGAACTTCAACATGCATGCCATGGAGAAGACCATACATGAAATACACGGGATGCTCAGCAGAGCTGAATCGAACATTAAGAAGACCCCCGAAGTCTTAATGGTTCAAAAAGGGAATTTCAAGAAGAAAGGAAAGGGAAAGCCCATGGCTAAGAGAGGCAAAGGCAAAGGCAATGACAAGCCCAAGCCCCAGCCCCAGCCCAAAGTCAAGGCACCAAAGGAGGGAGTTTGCTTCCATTGCAATGAACCAGGTCATTGGAAACGGAACTCGCAAGCTCTATTTGGAAGAGAAGAAAAAAGGGAAAGGCCAGTTTGACTGTCTCTCCAGGTATTTATGTTATTGAAATTAACATGTCTGCTCCTACTTCATGGGTATTAGATACTGGTTGTGGATCTCACATTTGTGCAAATGTCAAAAGGAGTAGATCACTGGCAGAAGGAGAAGTGGACCTGAGAGTAGCGAACGGAGCAAGAGTTGTTGCTGTAGCTACCGGGACATTTAATTTAGTTTTGCCAAGTGGCCTTATTATAGAACTGAATAATTGTCTTTATGTTCCAACTTTGAGTAGGAATATTATTTCAGTTTCTTGTTTGGATATTGAAGGTTTTGAATTAAATATTATGAATAAAATTTGCACCATTCATAAGGATCGTATCTTTTATGGAGATGCTTCTTTGATGAATGGGCTCTATGTTCTTAACCTCGATGATTCCATTAAAAGGCCCATCTATAACATTAATACTAAGAGGTGTAAATCAAATGACTTAAACCAGACCTACTATTGGCACTGTCGTTTGGGCCACATAAATGAGAAACGTATATCAAAGCTCCATTCAGATGGAATTTTGACATCATTTGACTTAGAGTCTTATGAGACTTGTGATTCTTGCTTGTTAGGCAAAATGACTAAAGCTCCCTTTACTGGACAAAGTGAGAGAGCTTCTGATTTGTTGGGCCTCATACATACAGATGTTTGTGGACCAATAAACACTAGTGCTAGAGGAGGGTTTCAGATCTTCATCACATTCATGAGATGATTTCGAGTAGATATGGCTACGTCTATCTATTGAAACATAAATCGAATCTTTTGGAAGATTCAAAAGAATTTCAAAATGAAGTACAAAATCAACTTGGTAAAAGTATTAAGATACTTCGATCGGATCGAGGTGGCGAATACCTTAACCAAGAGTTTGACGAACATCTTAGTGGTTGTGGAATTGTTTCACAATTAACTCCTCCTGGCACACCACAATGGAATGGCGTGTCAAAACGGAGGAATCACACCTTATTAGATATGGTTCGATCTATGATGAGTCAAACAAGTCTTTCAATTTCCTTTTGAGGGCTACGCCACAGAAACTACTTGCATTTATATTAAATAGAGTTCCTTCTAAAGCGGTTCGAAAACTCCATATGAGATATAGACTGGGAAACGACCTAGTTTGTCATTTCTCAAAATTTGGGGATGCGAGGCGTACGTAAAACGCTTGTTATCTGATAAACTCGCACCTAAGTCTGACAAGTGTTTGTTTGTGGGATATCCTAAAGAAACTAAAGGATATTACTTCTATCTTCCATCAGAGAACAAAGTGTTTTTTGCTCGTAATGGTTTATTCCTTGAAAGGGAATTTATTTCCAAAGAGGATAGTGGGAGTAAGATCCATCTTGAGGAAATTCAAGATCCCCAAACAATATCTGAACCAACTTTGGAAGTTCAAGCAAGCTCACGTGCTGATACTGAGCTTCAATCTTTGACACAAGGCCTAAGGAGGTCGAGTCGGGTACATCAACGACTTTGAGAGATATGGATTTCTGTGGATCGATAATCATCAGGTTGAACTGATTGATCAAGATGAACCCTCTACCTACAAAGAGGCAATTCGTAGTTCTGAGTCTGATAAGTGGCTAGAGGCTATTAAGTCTGAGATGCAATCCATGTACAACAACCAAGTATGGACTTTGGTTGACCCACCCGAAGGGTGCAAGGTCATTGATAACAAATGGTTTTACAAAAAGAAGACCGACATGGATGGTAATGTACACACTTTTAAATCTCGACTAGTAGTTAAAGGTTATAGACAAGTTCATGGTATTGACTATGACGAAACCTTTTCCCATGTCGTGATGATAAAGTCAATTAGGATTTTACTTACCATAGCTGCATATTATGACTATGAGGTATGGCAAATGGATGTTAAGATTGCGTTTCTTAATGGAAACCTTCTCGAGGATGTGTATATGACACAACCTGAGAGGTTTGTTGATCCAACAAATCCTAGCAAAGTGTGTAAGCTTCAAAGGTCCATTTATGGATTGAAGCAAGCATCTCGAAGCTGGAATCGTCGCTTTGATAAACGTATTAAAGAATTCGGTTTCATCAAAAACGAAGACGAGCCTTGTGTTTATAAGAAAGTAACTAATAATGCGGTAGTGTTCCTTGTGCTTTATGTGGATGACATCTACTCGATTGGAAATGACATCCCCACATTACAAAGCGTAAAAGCTTGGTTGAGGGAAGTGCTTTTCCATGAAAGACTTAGGCGAGGCCACATACATTTTGGGTATAAGAATCTATAGAGATAGATCTAACAAAATGATTGGCACTGAGCGGAGTGGATACATTGACAAGGTGCTTGAAAGCAGTTCGGTTGCAAGACTCCAAAAGGGATTCTTGCCCATGTCACATGGCATTAAACTCAGTGAGAACTCAAGGACCTTCCACAAGGGAGGACCCAGAGCGCATGAGTAAGATCCCGTATGCTTCGAGCAATTGGGTCTATTATGTACGCCATGATATGCACTCGCCCTGAGATGTCTCATTTTCTTTAAGTATGACTAGTGAGATATCAATCGATCCTGGAGAGTCACATTGGATTGCAGTCAAGAGCATTCTTAAATACTTAAGAAGGACTAAAGATATGTTCTTAGTTTACGGAGGTCCGGAAGGTAGTCCCGGTTGTAAATGGTTACCCAGACGCGAAAGCTTCCGAGACCGAGCGTAGACGATTATAGATCGCTAATCTGGTTTTGTGTTTTGTTTGAATGGAGGTCTTGTGAGTGGAAGAGCTCAAAGCAAGAAACCGTGGCCGACTCTACAATGTAGGCTGAGTATCTAGGCTGCCTCTAGGCAGACTAAAGAAGGCTGTTTGGATCGGGAAGTTTGTTGATGAATTAGGTGTTGTCCCCTAGCATTGTGAACCCGGTGGACCTCTATTGTGATAGTACTGGTGCCATTTCACAAGCTAAGGAACCTAGATCTCACTAACGATCCAAACACATTCTCGAGCGTTTCCATCCGATTAGAGATCATCGGCAGAGAAGGCGTTAGTATTTGCAAAGTTCATACAGACGACAACATTGCAGATCCATTGACCAAGCCACTCCCACAGCCTAAACATGAGAGTCATACTAGGTCAATGGGATTGAGGATCATGTATGAATGGACCTAGGGCAAGTGGGAGATTGTTAGTAGTGCTCTAGGACCATTAGCATATGTTGTACGCTTTATATCTTTTTGAGCATTTCATATGAATAGTTAATTTTGCTTATGAACATCAAATGCGTGATTGGATAGTAAAACTCATTTGCTTATGTAATTACTATTCTAGTTGTCCCTAGTTTTATGTAATCTATTTTACAATGAAATAAAACTAGTATGATGTTTGATTGATGATTACGTTTTACTAATCATGTGTAGTGAGTACAAATAAAATAATAGACGCAATATATATAGGGATACATTGTATTGGACGTGATCCGTTAGAGAAGTAATACTTCATGGTCCTTAGTCATAAGTATTACTTCCTCAATACTATTTTAGAATCCTTAGACCTTATGTCTCGATTGATTCTAGCATGAATGGAACCACGTTTTGACTCAGTCGTACATTGCTTTTAATCGAGTAATCAATACGACTGATGATCGGATGTAGCGTTCTATCATGGCTTGAATGTGAGAGGCATTGTAAGGAATTTGTCCCACTCTATTGTTAGAGAGAGATATCCATGGGCCCCTCGATAGGGAAAGACTGTCTAAATGCATGGCCATGCTCAAATGTATTTGATAAAGTGGTTATCAGATACTATTTGTTGGAACAGTCTACCTAGAGATCGAGCATAAATATAATTAAGCTTAATAAGGGTGACGACTACCATGCCTTATGCTTAATTAGGATATCGCGAGACAAAGGGATTAAATAGTGGATTGATATTAGGTTCCGTTGTATATTCATTCATTTTAGGTAGTCACAATGTCCTGCTAGGGACCGCTTGTGATTTATGAACACATACTACCACTAAGTGTGTTTTCATTGCCATTGTGAGATGAACCTACAGGGTCACACGCATAGACGAGATAACGAGCTTCATGTCCAGATTCAATGAATCTAGAATGTGTCTAGGTTCATTGTATCTGACATTCACTTTTCTGAGAATGATAAAGCGTTATTATTCGAATTAGAGATAAAGGGCATTTTCGGTATAGCTGGGATTACGTGGGAGTTATTATCCGATAAAGACTCCCACTAGCAGCAGAAGTCTAAGGGACGTGGGAGTTGAGGACTCCCATTGCAGAGAGAAGTTGAGGACGTGAGAGTTAGTTCTGGGAACAAACTCTCACACCTGTTAGTAGTGCCCTAGGACCATTAGCACATGTTGTGCGTTTTGTTATCTTTTGAGCATGTAATTGAATAGTTAATTTTGCTTTTGATTATCAAATGTGTGATTTGATAGTAAAACTCATTAGCTTATGTAATTACTATTCTAGAAGTCCCTAGTTTTATGTAATGCTTAATTACTATGAAATAAAACTAGTATGATTGTTGATTGATGATCTTGTTTTACTGATCATGTGTAATGGATACAAATCACATCATAGATGCAATATATAGGGATACATTGTATTGGGACGTGATCCAGTCGAGAAGTAATACTTCATGGTCATAAGTCATAAGTATTACTTCCTCAATACTATTTTAGAATCCTTAGACCTTATGTCTTCATTGATTCTAGTATGAATGGAGCCACGTTTTGACTCGACTCGGACGTTACTTGTATAGAGTAATCAATACGATCGATGATCGGATGTAGTGTCCTATCATAGCTTGAATGTGAGAGACATTGTAAGGAATTTGTCCCTCTCTATTATTAGAGAGATATCCATGGGGCCCCTCGATAGGGAAAGAGCTGTTTAAATGCATGGCCGTGCTCAAATGTATTTGATAAAGTGGTTATCAAATGCTATTTGTCGAAACAATCTACACGGAGATCGAGCATAAATATAATTAAGCTTAATAAGGATGGCGACCACCATGCCTTATGCTTAATTAGGATATCGCGAGACAAAGGGATTAAATAGTGGATTGACATTAGGTTACGTTGTAATTCATTCACTTTGGGTAGTCACAATGTCCCTGCTAGGGGGCAGCTTGTGACTTATGAACTCACACTACTAACAAGTGTGTTTTCATTGCCATTGTGATATGAACCTACAGTGGTCACACGCATAGACGAGCTAACGAGCTTCATGTCCAGATTCAATGAATCTAGAAAGTGTCTAGGTTCATTGTATCGACATATGTTTTTTCCGAAAATAATAAAGTGTTTATTATTCGAATTAGAGATAGGGGCAATTTTAGTATTTAACCGTAGCTGGGATTACGTGGGAGCCATTATCAGATAAAGACTCCCACTACCCAGTGGAAGTCTAGGGGGACGTGGGATTCGAGTCTCCCACAGCCGAGAGAAGTTGAGTAGACATGGGAGTTGTTACGGGAACCAACTCCCACACTCTATATAACATCTCTTAACCCGAAACCCTAGGCACCGGTTGTTATCGGCCGAAATACCTAGACCAAAAGAAAAAACCATTTTTCTTTACGCCTTCCCTTTTTCCTTCTCTAATTCCCGAACTTGAGAGAGACGAAGAGCTAGCAATCACTGCTCGTTTCGTCAGCGTGGATACCGGTAGAGGATATTCCGCAGAGGGAAATCCGGTGGTGGCGGGAAACTCGATCAAGAAAGCGTCATCCTCCATTCAAGTAGCTTCTGAATCGAAACATGTAAGTTCTTTATCGCTGTTTTCGGTTCGGTTTCGTATGAGCGGATCCTTCAGGGGAGGACTCATGGGTGTTTGGAACGAGTTTCCGCCCATGAATCCCTTCAACACCCTATATAATGAACTCTTGGCCGAAACCCTAGGTAACTAATGCTTTCAGCCGAAATACCTTGATATCCAGAAAACAGTTTTCTGCCTCTCCCTTTTTCTCTCTAATTCCCGAAACTCAGAAAAACGAAGAGCTAGCAATCGCTGCCCGTTTCGTCGCGTGGATACCGGTAGAGGGACATTCCGCAAAGGGAGATCAATCGGTGGCAACAACGTATCCAAGAAACAACATCTTCCATTCAAGAATCGGATTCTTGAACCCGAAATTGTAAGTCTTTTCTTGCTGTTTTCGATTCGTTTACGTATGAGCGGATCCTTCAGGGAAGGACTCATGGGTGTTTGGAACGAGTTTCCGCCCATGAATCCCTTCGATGGTATCGAGCCTTGCTCATACGATTCGGATTCGATATTGTTAATCACACCATAACACTATCAATTCCGATTTGGTATGTGTATGTGTGAAAACGAAAAAGATTGCATCTTTTGTTGAATATATGTGATATAGGCATAAATGCATGTTTCGGTTTCATGATTCCCGCATGAACCGCCTTAGCATGATTCAGTTTGAAATTTAATTCAATTAATTTGCATAAATCGTGAATCTGTAATTAATTAGATTAATTCGGTAATATGCATAAATTGTTTATGATTATGAATCTGTTTATGAATCTGATTATATGCATAAACTGTTTATGAATCGGTTATCAATTCGGTTAATTCGATTAACAAATGCATAATCCGATTATGTAAGTTAGGCAATTGACGTCGAATATTTTTAAACCGTTGCTATTCGGTCGCCCAACCCTTACCCTAAACCCTAACATGTCGCTAGTCCGTCGGAAGCCGGTTGACACAAAGCCAGTTTCCAGTAACATATAACATAAAATATAGAACAGACCCCCCTGCCACAATTCAGTATATCCACAATTCTACAGAAAACAGACCCATATAAATTCCAAAATAATCAAAAAACATAACGCAAAAAAAATAAAGCATAAAATAGTTAACTAATCAGTTAAGGGGTCATCGTCATAAAATAGTTAACTATAAAATAGTTTACAAATTGATACAAAATAAACTAAATAATCTATTGACTCCCCAAAACATCATCTACAGTTAAGGGGTCATCGTCATAATCTGATTCTAACTCATCATTTAAGGTACTAATCAATTTGGCTTCTATCTCAGAGGCACTTAAAACTATATTGTCCTTATTTGTTAAAATATCTGCTAAGGTACTAGCTAATGACTTGTTTCTCTTCTTTTCTCTCATCTTGAATTCTCTTTTTTTTGTTCAGCCAATTTAGTTTCCATCTATTTCTTCCACTTAGCTTCCATTTCGTTCCGCATTTGTTCCATAGATGAATGCGAGACTGATTGGCTATCTCGCTTGATTATCTTTACCACATCGATGAATGAACCAAGTCCTTGAACACGTCCCTTTCTTAGCCCGCCAGTTGCCTCAGCAGATAGCTCAATCTGAGTCGGCAAATCCGGAGGAGGCTGGCCGGCTTGAGTTGCTTGCCTTGCGACGTCGTCATAAACTGCATGGAACACCCCCTGTCAAATAAAATGACAGGTTATCACATTAAAGAACTAATATAAAAAAGGGACAAAAAGTAATGAAATACTTACAGACAACTCTCTAGAATCTTCATCAACCCATTCACCTTTCTTTTGGTCGATATGGTGTTGATGAAGATGATCGTAACTGGACGGGAATGGGACTGCATGTCTGGCCTCCTTTTCCTGTTAACAAAAATCATTAAAACATTTAAATATGCACATAAAATAAAAGACAAATATGAATGTGTAAAATAATATAATCAAGTACCAGTCTCATGTGGTGCTCAATGTGGCTGAGCGAACCGCCCGTGTGCTTCATCGGGCCTTTGCCACCCCTCACTTTTTTTCGATTTTTTTAGGCCTGTAAAGACTTGGCTTTAAATTCTGGAGTCTGCCAGTACTCTCGAAGTCGCGCCCAATCGGTCTCACAAACCCATGAGGGCCTCTTATCTTTTTTCCGTGCGTCGCTCATAATGCCGCTGAGTCTCCTCGTAAGCAAGATACGCCAACTTGACTTGACGCCCGCCTCATGCTCAAGAGCCCAGCGATACCTTTTGTGTATTTTGAATCAATGTTAGATAATTAAATTCGAAGACCTGTAAATTCAAACTTATTTGCTAATTTACTTACCATGAACTCTTCCCACCATAATTTTTCTTCTTCTTGGGGAACATCCTTTATGGTGTTGTATGCCCCCTTGAAACGATCTTGAAATATTGAAGTAATGACGGCGGAACAGCTGGATGCCAATCTAAATCTATAATAGCCAAGAAATTTTTTAATTAGTTACTATAATGATTACAAGAAGTATAATTAACTTACAGGAAATAATTAAAAAATTTATTTACGTGTCAAGGGTAGGTTGCAGGAGAGTACGAGTATCTAGTGTAGCCGAAACTCCACCAGTACTGGTATTAGTCGCCGTCTGTGGGACAGTAGACTGGTGAGTCGCAGATCCTGCTACCGGCATAGACTCAGTCGCCAGCACTGACGCAGACGCATCCCGAGATGCATGTGCATCAGCATCCCGCTCGGGGGCAGATGGTGGAGTAGAAAATGAGTCCCCTGATGTACCTGGTAGGGAGGTAGGGGCGTAGAAGACGCTGGTGACTGACTAAATGGTAATCAAACAGCTTTCTTTGGAGGCATCTCTGAAAAAAATGACTTCAACTTAACAACAACCATGAATATTAAAATAAGCCATAGTATAACCATGAATACATTATCTAAGAACAAAAATTTGTGAACAGAAAAACAAATATCAATGCAAAAGCATGTTAAACTAAACTAAACAAGTACTACAAAACTAACAAAGAGTCAATTAAATATACCAAAAAAAAGGCTAACTTATAAAGAATCTAATAAACAAGCTACATGATCCAAAGCACTCAAATATGTGGAAATTTAAACTGACCATATAAATGATTAAAGAACAATTGAGTAGTCCCGGTTGACTTAACAATTTCAAATAAAGAAGAAATACTATCAGTAGCCCCATTTTAAAGACAAAGAATGATTTGTAATTAAATATTATCATATTCTTGTTGTTCCCAGTTCACCTAATCTTGTAAACATTATTTATCCCATCCGTTGAGGGCTAAGAGCGAATAGAAAACACACTAACAAGCATTTATAGAAAGATAAAATGAATTACAAACCAATCCTAGATGCAAAAAACAATAAATATTCTTCTTCTTTTCAACAAATACCAAAATCTTTTATAACACTCCAATATTCTTCTTCTTTTGAACTTTCTGTTCATTCATGGCTGAAGCTCATTTTTGTTATGCAGTAATCACTCGTCAGTTACCACTGTGGTGTAATATGGTTCAAAAGCACATTTTTAAGTGAAAGAGATACAAAAGGGTAAATTTTCTTGCACCAAATCCATCTTATTATTAAGACATGCAGGAATCCCAAATCTCTCCTCATTAGAAATTAATCGAAGTTAAGGCTGAAATTCACATAAAACAAAGAGACAACAACAAATGAAGGGTTTCATAGACTCTGGCAACCTACATTGATCAGAAACACAAAGAACCCCAAAATTTCATAAATGAACAACAAATTTACATACCCAAAAAACCCATAAAAAGCAAGAAATGACTGAAACATACAAAAATCATCAGGAAAAATAGAAAAAATAGTATTGAAAAATGAAGAAATCACCTTAGTTTTTTAGAATCAACGGAGTACCTTAATCATAGAATGGCTTCGGAGTCTTGAAATTGAAACTGAAACAAATTTGAAACAAAATTAAAACTGAAAAAAAATTGAAAATGAATATTTTTTTGAAAATATACAGAAAAAAATTGAAAAACTTACACAGTGACTGGCGTCGGAGATGGTGGCTTGGGAAGTGGTGGGGTAATTTTGGTGGTTACAGAAAATTTATAATTGGGAAAGAGAATTTTGGGGGTTTTGGAAGATTTGAAATGGGGAGTGGAGGGGGAAGAAAGGAGACAGTGGAGTGGTGGTGAGTTTCAAAAGATTTGAAGCGGGACTGGAGGGGGAAGGAAGGAGACGGTCGGGGTTCGTCGGAGATGAGCTCAGCGAGGGAGAAAGAGAATGGCGACGAGGGTTTCCGTCAGATTTTTCCTTATATATATATTTTTTTCAGAAATCCCACACTGAAATGACGTCATTTTGTTACATTATCCGTCGTTACCATTTCCGTCGGTATTCAGTCGTAATATTTAGTGCCGTCGGTATTAGGTCGGCATTTTCCGTCGATATTCGGTCGGTATCTATTCCGTCGGTATTAGGTCGTTATATTACGTCGGTATTCGGTCGTTAAAGGCAAAACACGACGTCGTTTCAATTTAGTCAACGGAACCGATATGGCCGACGGATTGGCGACGTAATAACGACCGTTAAATTTTCGGTTTCTATTCGGTCGTTAATTTTATGACCTAATATTTCGGTCGCTAAGTTCGGTTGCTATTTAACTATTTTCTTGTAGTGACTTGAAAACCTTCAGGTTGTTCATTGTAGATTTCCTCCTCAAGATCAGCATGAAGAAAAGTTGTCTTCACATCCATCTGCTCAACCTCTAAATCAAGGCTTGCAGCCAAACTAAGCACAGTTCTGATAGAAGATATTTTCACAACAGGAGAAAATATTTATGAGAAGTCTACTCACTTCCTTTGACAATAATTCTTGCTTTAGGACGTGGATCTGGAGAGTGCTCTTGCGGCTTCCATCTGTAAAACCACCTATTCTTCAAAGCTTTCTTGCCCTTTGGCAACTTCACTAACTCAAAGGTGTTATTGTCATAGAGAGACTTCATTTCATCTTCCATTGCACTTAACCACTGATCCTTCTGCTCACTTCTCATTGCCTCCTGAGAGCTTTCTGGTTCTCCCCCATTAGTGATCAACACATATTGATCAGGAGGATACCAACTATTATCCTTTCTGAATCTGGTAGACCTCCTAGGCAGAGCAACTTGTGGTTCCTCTGGAAAATCTGGATCTGCTGGAACATGATCATCAGTATCAGCATCATTTGGAACTGCTGGAGCATGATCATTAACACTATTATCATTTGGGATCTTAAGATCAGCTGCATTCGGTTCCATATATGTCAAAACTTGCTCATCAACTGTAACAGGTAAACAATGATGAATATCCCTGTTCAAATCAACAAGATCATGAACCTGTGACCCTGTCTGTGGATCTTTCTCAACATCTTTGATAGTCTGGTCTTCACAGAATACCACATCTCTGCTTCTGATAAGTTTCATCTCAACTGGATCAGACAACCTGTATCCAAACTCATCTTGTCCATAACCCAGAAAGATACATTTTCTGGAACATCTCCATCCAGAGCAACTACAAGAGACAAATTAATTACATGAACCGCAACAGATAAAGCTTCACCCCCATAAGCCTTACGATGACTTGGCCTTAGAAAGTAAACATCTAACTCTCTCAACTAAACTTTTGTTCATCCTTTCTGCCAAGCCATTCAACTGAGGAGTCTTGGGAGGAGTCTTCTGATGTCTGATACCTTGCTCTCTGTAATACTAATCAAATGGCCTACATTACTCACCACCATTATCCGTCCTGATGCACTTGACTATATTCTCAGTTTTTATCTCAATAGTGACTTGGAATTCCTTAAACTTATCAAGAACCTGTTCTTAGTCCTCAAAACATAGACCCACAATTTCCTTGAACAATCATCAACGAAAGTCACAAAATAAGATGTACCACCAAGTGATTGTATCTTCATAGGACCACACATATCAGAATGAATCAGCTCCAGCAAACTTGACTTTCTATAAGGAGGGTTAGACTTGAAAGACACTATGTTCTGATTTCCTTCCATACAATGATCACATTTATCCAATTTTGCAGTACTAACTCAAGAAAGGGCATTCTTTATAATTAAATAGTTAAGTCCTTTCTTACTAATGTGACTCAGTCGCCTATGCCATAGATAATGTGAGATTTTGTTGTCCACCACATTGACACAGCCAGAAATCGAAGCTTGCATCAAATACAAATTAGAAGCAAATTTGTTTCCTCGAACCACAATCAAAAAACCCTTTGAAAGTTTCCACTCTCCTCTTTCTAACAAATTACGAAAACCATCATCATCAAGTTTTCCAACTAAGATCAAATTCAACAAGATATCTAGAGAGTGCTTGACACCTCTGAGAAGTAACTCACTGCCATTACTAGTCTTCAAACACACATCACCTATGCCAACAACCGGTGACACGCCCTCATTCCCCATCCAAAGAGCTCCAAAGTTTCCAAGAATGCAGGAACAGAAGAATTCTTTCTTTTTTAGCAATATGAAGTGAAGCACCACTATCAACTACCCAGTCAGTGTCATGAGATGCATAATTAATCACATCCTCATCATAAACAACAAAGAAATCCCCTGAAGTAGCAGCAGCAACAACATCAACACTGTTATCTTTCACTTTTGTATTGCCACCATTTTGTTAGTAGTGCCCTAGGACCATTAGCATATGTTGTACGTTTTACATCTTTTTGGGCATTTCATCCGAATAGTTAATTTTGCTTATGAACATCAAATGCGTGGTTTGATAGTAAAACTCATTTGCTTATGTAATTACTATTCTAGTTGTCCCAAGTTTTATGTAATCTACTTTACAATGAAATAAAACTAGTATGATGTTTGATTGATGATTATGTTTTACTAATCATGTGTAATGAGTACAAATCATATCATATTTGCAATATATTCAGATATATCGTATCGGACGTGATCCGTTAGAGAAGTAATACTTCATGGTCCTTAGTAATAAGTATTACTTCCTCAATACTATTTTAGAATCCTTAGACCTTATGTCTCCATTGATTCTAGCATGAATGGAGCCAGGTTTTGACTCAGACGTACGTTGCTTTTAATCGAGTAATCAATACGACTGATGATCGGATGTAGAGTCCTATCATGGCTTGAATTTGCGAGGCATTGTAAGGAATTTGTCCATCTTTTATTAGAGAGAGAGAGATATATCCATGGGCCCCTATATAGAAAAAGACTGTTTAAATGCATGGCCGTGCTCAAACGTATTTAATAAAGTGGTTATTAAATATTGTTTGATGGAACAGTCTACTTGGAGATCGAGCATAAATATAATTAAGCCTTATAAGGGTGACGACTACCATGCCTTATGCTTAATTAGGATATCGCGAAACAAAGGGATTAAATAGTGGATTGATATTAGGTTCCACCGTAAATTTATTCGCTTTGGGTAGTCACAATGTCCTGCTAGGGACCGCTTGTGATTTATGAACACACACTACTACTAAGTGTGTTTTCATTGCCATTGTGATATTAACCTACAGGGTCACACGCATAGACGAGCTAACAAGCTTTATGTCCAGATTCAATGAATCTAGAATGTGTCTAGGTTCATTGTATTGGACATTTATTTTTCTGAGGATAATAAGACGTTATTATTCGAATTAGAGATAAGGGGGCATTTTCGGTATAGCTGGGATTATGTGGGAGTTGTTATCCGATAAAGACTCCCACTGCTAGCAGAAGTCTAGGGGACGTGGGAATTTAAGACTCCCACTGCCAGAAGAAGTGGAGAGGACGTGGGAGTTGTTCTTGGAACAAACTCTCACACCCTATATAAACTTCTCTTGGCCGAAACCTAGATATTTATGCTTGAGCTGCACAAAATACCGAAATACCAAGAAATCAGATTTCTTGTTCTCTGCCTCCCTTTCTCTCTATATATTCCCGAAACTCAGAAAATCAGAAGAGCTAGCACTCACTGATCATTTCGTCGCGTGGATACCGGTAGGGAGTAATTCCGCAAGGGAGGACTCAAGGTGGTTGCACCTGAGAGCCAAAGACAGAACCTTTTCACTCAAGAAACAGATTCTTGAACCAAGAAACGTAAGTATTGTCTTGTATTTTTTGATTCGTTTTGTATGAGCGGATCATTCAGGGGAGGACTCATGGGTGTTTAGAACAAGTTTCTGCCCATGAATCCCTTCAAATTTTTCTTAACTTTCTTCCACTTGAAGCAATGTTTCTTGGTGTGTCCTTTCTTTCCACATTAATGACATTCCATGTCCTTGAACCTTGATCTGGACTTGCTTCTGCTTTTATCTCTGTTTCCATAAGTCTTGTTCCTGTCTCTTCCCCTATTTTCAGTAGCAAGGACATCTGAGTGAGAGGATGATGTCCCCAAATTAGATCTTCTAACCTCCTCATTCAAGATACCATCTCTAGCATATGCTAAAGATATGGCACCAGTAGGAGCATTGTTAATATAAGAGGCCCCGAAAATTTTCCCAAGATTCAGGTAAACAACTAAGCAACCAAAGTCCCAAAACTTCATTACCAAGTTTAATACCAATATCATACAGCTGACCATAAGCTCCTTGAAATTCATTAACATACTCCATGACAGGAGTACCCTCTTTATATCCCAGATATATCAGCCGCTTCATACAAAACAACTTGTTGTTTCTAGACTTTGCAGCATATGTATTCTCAAGATTTTCCCACAATTTCTTGGCATCTGTTTCTTTTAAAATCACATCCTTAACATTTCAACCCAATTTCTAATAAAACCGCAGACTTGGCAATGTTCAACATTCCATTCCACATCAGATTTAGAATCAGGTTTCGAACAAAAAATGGGTGCATGAAAACCTTTAACATATAACAAATCTTCCATCTCAGTACTCCAATAGTGATAATTTTTAGCATTCAAACGAGTCATCTGGCTAACATTTGACTCCATATTTTAGATAAGCAGATAATCACACAGCAACCAAGGCTCTTATACCACTATGTTGTGGGGAAACCACAATATAGTCTAAGCAACCGAACAAATAAGATCAAATATGCTTGACAAAATATCTCCCAAGCTTGAATAAAAATGTAGGACACCAAACAATAATTCCAAAGCCCCTATATGATAGTTACAAATGCAGAGGAACAATAATAAATGGAGCAAGTAAATGAAAGATAAATCAAGCAAACACAACACCAAGAATTTTACGTGGAAAACCCTCTTCAAATCAAAGAGTAAAACTAACGGGACCTTCGGGTCCACTCCAAAAGCTTCAATATAAATCAAGACAGGTTACAAAAGAGTATCTACACTAATATGTGTAAACTCAAACCAACAATGAAGCTAAAACTTCATCTACTACACAAAAGATATGAGAATTGAGAAAATTTCACCTAGAAAACATAGCATTGTTCAGACGGCTATAACTCAGAATCCGATTGTTGAAATCCGATCTCCACCTCCAAAATATAGCTCTATCAGTCTTCTACCTCCAGTTAAAATTTGAGACCGGTCCGAGCACAAATGACCGCCCGATTGAAAGTTCTCCCAAAACTGTGCAAGCTGAAAAACTGGCTGCGAAAATCTCCTTTTTCTCTCAAAACTCACTGCCTTCTCTCTCTCTCTCTTTTGAATTGAATATGACCAGCAAAAGAGACAAGGTTTTATACCCTTTTGGGCATGGGCCTTGGGCTGCTTTTTCAAGACCCACATAGGAGGGAAAATATTACATGGCCCAACACTATTACTCTTGGAATTTTGTGATGCCTAGGCTACACCAATGATAATAAACATTTTCGACACCAAAGATATCCGCAAGTTTATAACCCATAGAAGCACACTCCGCGCACACGTCACCTTTTGCAACATGATCATGAATGAGATGATGTTTGATTTCAATATGTTTAGTACTAGAGTGTTGCGCCAGATTTGTAGTTAAGTTGAGTGCACAAGTGTTATCACACAAAATGGGAACACACTTAAAATTTAGACCATAATCAACAAGGGTATGCTTCATCGAACGCAATTGTGCAAACAATTGATGGGGGAGATATATTCAGCCTCGATCGTGGAAAGAGAGATGCTTGCTTGTTTCTTACTAAACCAAGATACCAATGAATGACCTAGAAAATGACAATGGACACTAGTACTCTTATAGTCGACTTTGCATCCGACATAGTCGGCATCGGTATATCGGATTATATCAAAAATCTCTTTCTAGGGTACCATAAACAACAATCAAACGAACCAATAAGATATATAAGAAAGCGTTTAACGACACGTAAATGAGATTCATTAAGACAAGATTCTCGCACATAAGCACACACCAAACATGACATCCGGCATGCTAGTTTCCAAATAAAGCAAGGTACCTATCATACCTCGGTAGTTTGTTTCTCCAACCATTTTAGCATTTTCATCTTCACCGAGTTTGATCGTTGAGCTCATGGGTGCTTTTACTTTCTTTGCAATTATTCATTCCAAACCTTTTGTGTAATTCCTTTGTGTCTTGGCTTGGTTTATGAAGATTTTTGTTTGCTTGATTAGGCGAGAAAGAAATTAAATTCTCCGATCATGATCATCTCGAACTCCTCTTGCATATTATTAGCAAACTCCTCATAGAGAAAATAATTAGTAGCACCAAAGATAATATTATCAACATAATTCACTTTGGGTAGTCACAATGTCCTGCTAGGGACCACTTGTGATTTATGAACACATACTACTACTACTAAGTGTGTTTTCATTGCCATTATGATATGAACCTACAGGGTCACACGCATAGACGAGCTAACGAGCTTCATGTCCAGATTCAATGAATCTAGAATGTGTCTAGGTTCATTGTATCTGACATTTATTTTTCTGAGAATAATGAAGCGTTATTATTCGAATTAGAGATAATGGGCATTTTCGGTATAGCTGGGATTATGTGGGAGTTATTATCCGATAAAGACTCCCACTACCAGTAGAAGTCTAGAGGACTTGGGAGTTATAGACTCCCACTGGCAAAAGAGTTGGATAGGACATGGGAGTTGTTATTGAAACGAACTCCCACTCCCTATATAAACTCTCTTGGCCGAAACCCTTAAGACTAATGCTTCAGCCGCAATAAACTAAGAATTTCGAAATAAGATTTCTGAATTGTGCCTCTCCCTTTCTCTCTAAATTCCCGAAACTCAGAAAAACGAAGAGTTAGCAATCGTTGTTCGCTTCGTCGCGTGGATACCGGTAGGGAGTAATTCCGCAAGGGAGGACTCAAGGTTATCTTTGCTAAGAGCCCAAAGACAGAATCTTTCATTCAAGAATCAGATTCTTGAGCCGTAAAATGTAAGTCTTTTCGTATGCTTTCGATTCATTTTTGTATGAGCGGATCCTTCAGGGGAGGACTCATGGGTGTTTAGAATGAGTTTCTGCCAATGAAACCCTTCAAAAGAGACCTCTTGAAAGGGCTCTAACAATTCATGATTCCATTGAACCTCCTAAAAAAAAGCAAATACAAAGAAAATGGCGGATCGAACCAAGGGAAAATCAAAGAATGTGACTCCATCCGAAAAAGAAACCGTGTCCCATGATGATCATCCCATCCCTCCGCCTCCTCCACGATTCCAAGGAGAATCATCTTCATAGACCACTGAAAAGGTAACCTCTTGCTTCTACTCGGATAAAGCTAGGAAACTTTACGAGAATTTAGTAAAAGAAAGGAGAGGGATTATTATGGGTATGTTATGGATAGTGAGATGTATCATGGGGCATTAAGAGAAGTGGTAGAGCACTTCATCAAAATAGATTGGTTGCACTTGTTATCTCACAATTATGATATTTATCCTCTTACTATTTATGAATTCGGGGATAATCTGAGAGAAGAAGGATTAAGAGACGATGGAATGTATTGGTGGACCTCAAGGGTAGGTAACTTAGAATTTAACTTTTCGGAAACTATGTTTTGTGATACATTTGGAGTAAAATTTGATAATGAGGCTATCCGATTCTTTGATAACTCTGGAAATGTGCCTAGTGAGGATGAGCTAGATATTAGGAGGTTTAAGACTTATTTCAACGTTCAAGGTGCATTCAACAAGTCAATAGAAAGAGTGACATACAAATTGGACGAAAATAGTCGCATACTTCATCACATGGTGTCCAATGTTGTCATCCCTATCTCCGGCCAAAAGAGTTCAATCGCATATCTTCAAATGATGGTTATGCAATGGCTTGTGGATAGAAAGAAAGCAAGTTTCACTTATTTGGCTCTTAAATACTTCTTGGAAAGTGTTAAAGGAACTGGGAAGTTCCTCCCCTATGGAAGTATGCTCACTTTGATTTTCAAGAGATACAAGCTCAAACTTTCAACTTCAATTCAAAGAAGCAAAAGGCACAATATCTACAATGAAGGCCTTTTTCATCAAATGCACATGATCTCAATAAATGGAAGATGGAAATTCCATTCAAGGTGCACAAATGAGGAACTTTTGGGGGCCTTAATTGCACACAACAAATCTCCAAAAGTATGTGGAACCTTGAGGAGAGAAATGAACAAAAGAGGAATTCAAAGGCCCAATGTACAACAACAACAGCAAGAAGAAGTGCAAGGCCAAGAAGGGAAAAATCAAGGTTATGAAGGCATTCGTGTTGGAGTTGGTGAAGAAGGGGATGTTCATGTAGAGGTTGGAGATCAAAGGGATACTCCAAGGCAAAATGTTGAAAGAAGACGTCCTCCTCCTCAAAGAAATGAAGATATTTTGAACCCAATCTTGACACATCTACAAGAATTTCAAGACAACATCAAGAATGATTTAAAAAATGATATTTGAGGAGATGTTAAGGTTGGAGGTTGATGTGAAGAACTTAAAAGGTCAAGTTGGAGATTTGAGGATTAAGTTCAATGACATGGACTACAAGATTGATGTCATTGAAAAAAATACCAAGTCTAGAGCATCAATCTTGGAAGAAAATGAGGAGAAATGAGAGGACAATGAAGAAGAAGAAGAGGAAGAGGCTTTTGATGAAGACTCCATCATTGGAAATGATGGAAGTAAAGAGGATTGATCTTGAAGAAAAGGGTGAAGAATTGGAAAATGAGGGTCAAGAAGTTGACATGGTTGTTGAAGACAAGGAAGAATTGGATGAAAACGTTGGAGATAAATAAAAAGATCTACCAAGCATTGAAGCTTCACCAAAGGACTTGAATGATGAAGAAGATTGAGAAGTTCAAAGGATCTCATTGAAGTCACTCTAAGTGCAAAAAGCAACTCTTCAAATCAATGAGAATTTCTTAAACTCAATCATTATTTCCTTGTATTTTATTCCATTTTCTTGTACTCCCTTTTCATTATCATTGGGTACCCTTAAAATAGCAACTGTTTCTCTTATTTTATCATTTCCTTGTATGAATTGCTTAAAGGGTGAGGAAACCCAAGAGGGGGGGGGGGGTGAATTGGGTTTTAACTAATCTTGTAAACTTTTTCCGATCTTTTCAATGCAAGTGAGAGTTTGAACAAGATGAACAAAAACTAAAGCAAAACCCAATAACAAGACAAAGGATTTATAGTGGTTCGACTCACTCAGAATCTACATCCACTACCTTGAGCCGCACCCAAGGATTTTAAACAACTTCACTAAGAAGAATGTTTACACTTGTGGCTAACTCACTAAGAGCTTGCCCACACAAAGTAGGACTTTTACAATTGCCCACACTAAGTAGGACTTAAACAAATAACCCTATCACTAAGAAAGGGAATTAAGAATGTTTAAAGAACAAGGTTGTTCACTCTTCTAAGTGAAAGATATACCTTTGAAGCACAAACAATTTCAGCTCTTAGAACATATGAAGCACACCCTTTGTCTTGCTTTTGAAATTCACCTTTGAATGATTTAGATCATGGCAATGAAGTGCATTTTTCTTTGAAGGTGTTTAGACTTGATGAGAAATCAATGAGAATATGTTTTGCAAGCCTGTGTAACAGTTAGAGTCATTCTAAAGCTTTGGAGTATATATACATATCAAAATATGGCTGAAAAACGACTCTTTAACGGTCAAATAACGGCTAGTTCCCGCAGAGTTCGGTGGACCGAACAAGAGACCTTGGATGACCGAAGCCCAAGTCGGTCGACCGACCTCAGCTCTAGGTCGACCCGAAGTTCATTTGTCCAACTCTGCTTTTTGCCTCGGTTGATCCGAGGTAAACTCGGATGATCTGACCTCTGAGCTGATTTTTCACACGTTTTGAAATCTTTTGAAGTCTTTTGAAGTCTAAAAGGTTTTCCCAAAAGGTATTAAGTAAGAACACTTGGAAAACCATTTTAACGGACTTAGACTTAGAAAACAAAGGCTTTTAAGATACGAACACATTTAAGAATCATTTCGAAAACTAAGCCTTTTGAAAATGTGTTTATGTGTATGCAAGACTAGAGTGTAGAGCTTATGTTCATAAGAGCATTGGTTAGAGCTTATAAGATAACGACTAAAAACGACAAAGCTAATCTAACCAAACCTAAGTCTTCAATCTTCAATCTTCAATCTTGAAAGATAAGCCTTGAATAACTTTGAATCTTGATACCAATGGCTTGATTGAAGTACTTAGAGTTTCCATAATGAGTTCCGATATTCTATCACAAAGATTAAGATCATTAGACACAACATTAAAAGTTTGTCCAATATCAAAAACTGAGTTTGTTCGCCCTTAGGGCTTACAATCTCCCCCTTTTTGATTATGACAAACTTTAATG
Organism: Vinca minor; assembly: GCA_026122235.1. NCBI lineage: Eukaryota > Viridiplantae > Streptophyta > Magnoliopsida > Gentianales > Apocynaceae > Vinca > Vinca minor. The sequence goes on from JAOCZM010000253.1 coordinate 1,449,971, forward strand.
TAATAAGATAGAATATGGACAAAATTAAGAACAAGGAAGCATGGCAAAAAGTTAAAGATCAATTAAGAGCAATGACTAGTGCTTTAAAAGATAAAACCAATGAAGACAAAAGCACTTAGTCATGATAACTTCTTTTTGCCATATAATCTAGGGACTCTTAGAAGAGCCCTATTTCCCAACCAACCTCCTTTCCTCCTTCCTTCCATTTAATATGTTTTGAGACATAAGATATATAAAAAACTCCCCCTCAAAACATGCCGGAAAGGATAAAAAACATGATTAATATACCAAGATTAATACACCATTTTAGCAAGATTAATACACTATTTTTGATATTGGACAAACTTTTAATGTTGTGTCTAATGATCTTAATCTTTGTGATAGATTATCGGAACTCATTATGGAAGCTCTAAGTACTTCAATCAAGCCATTGGTATAGAGATTCAAAGTTATTCAAGGCTTATCTTTCAAGATTGAAGATTGAAGATTGAAGACTTAGGTTTGGTTAGATTAGCTTTGTCGTTATCTTATAAGCTCTAACCAATGCTCTTATGAACATAAGCTCTACACTCTAGTCTTGCATACACATAAACACGTTTTCAAAAGGCTTAGTTTTCGAAATGATTCTTAAATGTGTTCGTATCTTAAAAGCCTTTGTTTTCTAAGTCTAAGTCCGTTAAAATGGTTTTCCAAGTGTTCTTACTTAATACCTTTTGGGAAAACCTTTTAGACTTCAAAAGATTTCAAAACGTGTGAAAAATCAGCTCAGAGGTCGGATCATCCGAGTTTACCTCGGATCAACCGAGGCAAAACAGAGAGTTGGACAAATGAACTTCGGTCGACCTAGGGCTAGGGTCGGTCGACCGACTTGGGCTTCGGTCATCCGAGGTCTCTTGTTCGGTCCACCGAACTCTGCGGGAACTAGCCGTTATTTGACCGTTAAAGAGTCGTTTTTCAGCCATATTTTGATATGTATATATACTCCAAAGCTTTAGAATGACTCTAACAGTTACACAGGCTTGCAAAACATATTCTCATTGATTTCTCATCAAGTCTAAACACCTTCAAAGAAAAATGCACTTCATTGCCATGATCTAAACCATTCAAAGGTGAATTTCAAAAGCAAGACAAAGGGTGTGCTTCATATGTTCTAAGAGCTGAAATTGTTTGTGCTTCAAAGGTATATCTTTCACTTAGAAGAGTGAACAACCTTGTTCTTTAAACATTCTTAATTCCCTTTCTTAGTGATAGGGTTATTTGTTTAAGTCCTACTTAGTGTGGGCAATTGTAAAAGTCCTACTTTGTGTGGGCAAGCTCTTAGTGAGTTAGCCACAAGTGTAAACATTCTTCTTAGTGAAGTTGTTTAAAATCCTTGGGTGCGGCTCAAGGTAGAGGATGTAGATTCTGAGTGAGTCGAACCACTATAAATCCTTTGTCTTGTTATTGGGTTTTTCTTTAGTTTTTGTTCATCTTGTTCAAACTCTCACTTGCATTGAAAAGATCGGAAAAAGTTGACAAGATTAGTTAAAACCCAATTCACCCCCCCCCCCCGTCTTGGGTTTCCTCAATTGGTATCAGAGCCTCGTCTTTATATTTAGTCTAACCACTTGAAGAAAAGATTATGGCCGAATATTCCGCTTTAGCATACCAAGAGGGATCTTCCATCGATAGACCACCACTTCTTGGTGAAAATAATTTTGATGATTGGAAAGACCGATTCAAGATATATGTATGCTCCATAGATTATTCGTTATGGCATATATTTCAAGAAGGTCCATATGTACCGATGAAAGTAGTGGAGGGTGTTCAAACTCCAAAGACGGACAATGAGCTAAATGAAGACGAGTCCATGAAAATGACTAGAAATTATAAGGCTATGAACATTCTTAGTTGTGCCTTAAGTCCGGAGGAGTACAACCGTGTCCTTGGAAGCAAATCCGCCCACTCTATGTGGAAAACGCATGAAGATACTCATGAAGGACTAAGTTCTTCAAGTGATGACGGTGATGATGAATACGCCAACTTATGCTTCATGGCATTTGGTAATGAGGTACATCCTTCTCCTTCTACTTCAAATTCTTATGATGATGAGGAGGATGATCCTAATGTGCTTTTAATTGATATGTATGATCAATTAAAAAAATGTGCCAAGCAAAACAAGGATATGAAGCTTAAAATTGAATCTTTGCTTGTTGAAAGTGCTAAGTTGGTTGATGAAAATAAGAAGTTGTGTGATGATGTTAATTGCTTGAAATGTGAAAATGATGATCTTATTACTACTTGCAATACATCTTCATTACAATACATAGAAGCTTGTAATAAATTGTCATCTTTAGAAAACAAGCTTGTTGAGTTTGATCATTTGAAAAACAAAGTTAATGATCTTACCCTTCTTGTTGATAACTTTAATAAGTGTAAGAAAAATCTTGATCAAATTCTTAGCATGCAATGTGCTTCACATGATAAACATGGCATTGGTTATATTGCTAAACATGTTGATATTGCTAGCTCTTCTCTTAAACCTAAGATTCTTGTTGTAAATGCTAGAATGTCACAAAGGCCAAATAGATATCTTGTGCATACTCACAAATCTTCTAAGCCACATATTCATTGCACATATTGTGGAAAACATGGTCACTCTTATGTTAGATGCCATGTTAAGAAGAAGAGTGAAAGGGGAGTTAAAACGGTTTGGAGAGTTAAGCGTACTTTAACTAACCCCAATGGACCCAAACAAAAGTGGGTACCAAAAGTTACTCTTCCCTTGATCTTATAGGTTCTTATAAGTTAGATGTATGCCACAAAGCTTCAATGGACTTGATTCGAAGAGAAGTGGCATTGGGGAGAAGTCAAAGGAGATGTGCCAAAAGAAGAAATTCAAAAGCACTCCTTAACACTTGGATTCTCAAAGCTCAAATGTTAATCAATTGGAGAACCAAGTTGCTTAGATACAAAGAGCAAAGCATCAAGTGATAACAAGAGCCAAAATTGTCAAGCTAATATCTTCATCACTTGGTAAGAAAGCAAAGGTATCAAATCACTTTCTCTTAACACTTTATTGTGTTTAAGTGTTGTTGGTATATATATTTTTATATGCTTGCTCTTGTACATGTTGCATCTCACATTCTTGAATTTTATTTTATATAAATAACCTTTAGCATGTTCTTTATTGTCCATGTCTATTTTAGCTAAGGTATCTATGAGATGTAGCATATGCAACTTGATTGATTCTTGTTTTATCATGTCATATTCATTTAAGAATCCATCTAGTTGTTTTGGTTTTTTGATTTGCATAATCCTTATGCATATTTGTGTTACTTGAGATTTTGAGCTAATCATGAAGGACCTTTAAAAAGGTACCATATTTGTTCTCAAGAATTCCTTGTAGGTAACAAAGATTTCTAAGCTTCAAAAAGAAGCTATGAACTACAAGGAATGGCACAAGTGAGCTAAGACTCCAAGAAAAGAGTCAAATGCTAAGGATTACAAGATTGTAGAGGGTTCATCAAGAAAAGAAAAGTCACCCATTATTGATGACTCTACACTTGTCATGCAAAGAAGATTGAGAAGCTCAAAGAACTCATTGAAGGAACTCAAAGTGCAAAAGCATTCATCAAATTCAATGAGATATTACTAAACTCAATCTCTTTCATTTCCTTGAACAATGATTGATCTTACTTTCCATATCATGTATCAATTGTTTTGAAATGGGCACCTTGGAGATTTTATAACATGCTTGCTCTTCATATGTTTTTGATTCTTTTGAGCATGTTATTAGAGAGCTTAATGATTTGATCTTTGTGATGAAATCTCCTTTTTAACAACCCCCCTCCCCTCTATTATGTAGTGTTTTATGCTTTGGGGGAGTTTGTATATGCTATGCTCAGTTTTTACTTGATCTTCATTGCATATAGGGGTTGTGTTTATATTCGAGTCTATAGCATTAATCTTATGTGGTTAACCATTAACTTGTTAAAGGAATGTACTCAAAGTGTTATCTTACACTTCCTCTAAATTCTTTTGGTTGTGATACATGTGCTTAACTTATGAATTCATGGTATCACTTCCACTAGTACTTTGTTAGCTATATTTTCAAACGTGTGTTACAATTGGCTATATTTACAATTGGTATCTTGTGTTTTACAATTGGTCAATTGGTATCAAACTTGGTTTTATCTCAAATAGCTAACATCGTATGTTTTATAAACGGGGAGATTGTTCTTAAAGGTTATATTCCCTATCTCCTTTGTTTCTAGCTTAGGTTGATATTCTTTTTGAGCCATATATAACCATCTTTATATTTATGTGTCATTATGGACTCTTTGTATTTTGAAATCAACCAAGCTTATTCAAAAAGATCATTCTTCAGAAAATTGGTGTATTAACTTTGCTTGTGCTATGAACTGTTTATGTTTTTGCAAGTACACCCTTATATCTTTGGAGTTTGAAGTCTTTTTGATTATGCCAAAGGGGGAGAAAAATAGTGTATTAATCTTGCTAAAATGGTGTATTAATCTTGGTGTATTAATCATGTTTTTTATCCTTTCCGGCATGTTTTGAGGGGGAGTTTTTTATATATCTTATGTCTCAAAACATATTAAATGGAAGGAAGGAGGAAAGGAGGTTGGTTGGGAAATAGGGCTCTTCTAAGAGTCCCTAGATTATATGGCAAAAAGAAGTTATCATGACTAAGTGCTTTTGTCTTCATTGGTTTTATCTTTTAAAGCACTAGTCATTGCTCTTAATTGATCTTTAACTTTTTGCCATGCTTCCTTGTTCTTAATTTTGTCCATATTCTATCTTATTACATAAAAGTTTGTCATAATCAAAAACTGAGTTTGTTCGCCCTTAGGGCTTACAAAGGGGCACCTTGATTCTTTTATAATATGGTTTGCACTTTAACTGTGTTGATTCTTTGAGCATGTTATAGATATGAGCTTAATGATTTGATCCTTGTGATGAAAGCTCATTTGGACCCCCTCCCATCTATTCTTAGTGTCTTATGCTTTGGGGGAGTTTATTTATGCCATGCTTGGCTTTCACTTTATCTATATAGCATATTGGGGTTGTTTTTGTGTTTATATTCAAGTCCATAACATGGATCTTATGTGGTTGATCGTCTAGATGCTTGACTTAGGATATAAACTGTAATTGGGGCATTGCATATGCCTGTTATGTGTTTATATGAATATTTGGCTTGGTTTTGAATTGAAATTGCAGGTTTTCCTGCAAACTGTCAAAAGTCCGTTCTACTGGACTAGAGGTATTCAGGCCTATTGAACTCATCCGGTCGACCATTGGAAGAATGATAGGTCAACCGACAGAGGCAAATTTCAGCAATTATTGAATTTCAACTTCAGTAATCTATAAGTTTTTGCTGCTTTATTCATATAGGCACATCTTTAGGGGGAGTTTTCAAATGTTTTCATCTCATACTCCGCTCAAAATATGTGATGTATGCTTAGTTATCATATTTTACATGATCACATCACTTGTTGGCTTGTTTTTCATCTCTTAAATCTTATAGCCAACTTGTGTTAGTTATTTTGGGAGTTATACGTGTTATACATGTTTATATTCTACATGTACTCTCCCTAAATAACTATGAGATCATATTCTTCATTTTCATATCTTTTGTGATCTCATTAGAGTTCTTGGTTAGTCTTGCTTTAAGAGTTGTTATACTCATTTAGCTAACCATTAACTTATTAGAGGAATGTAAAGTGTTATCTTACACTTCCTCTAAATCTTTTGGTTGTGATACATATGCTTAACTTATGTATTTATGGTATCACTTCCAATAGTACTTTGTTAGCTATATTTTCAACTTATTTTTCATCTTTAATAGCTAACATGGTATGTTTGATAAATTGGGAGATTGTTCTTAAAGGTGTATTTCTTATCTCCTTTGTTTTAGCTTAGGTTGATTTCTTTTTAAGCCATACATGACCATCTTTTGATTTATGTGTCATTATGGACTCTTGGTATATAGAAATCAACCAATCTTATTTAAAATTAATCCTTCTTCAAATGATTTTTGGTCTCTAGATTTGATCTTTTGGTTCTTATCTTATCAATCTATAAGACCATCTTTAAGATTCTCCATAGTTTTTAAAGGTATTTCTAGTCCTTTCAATAAGGGAGAATTCTTAATTTTCATCAATCTTCTCTACAATTTAAACCTTATTCCTCCTCAACTTTCCTTTAAAAGGTATTTCAAATATTTTTCGATAAAAAAGAGGAGTAAATGCTTTTCATATTGGCGCTCTGATTTTCCTTTTTGATTTTGACAAAAAGGGGAAGAAGTCTTAGTGCTGCAATTGTGCCAAGAGAAGTAATTTACAAAAGGAGAAAGTTTAGAACTTGCAAAATGGGAAAGATAAGAGATTCTTTGAAATGGGGGGAGTAGAATTATTTTTTCAAAACATCTACTTGCATAGATCCTTAATACCCTTATCTCATGCATTCATATTTATATGCTTTAAAGCTTTATCTTTTGCATATTATTCTCATTTGCATCAATGTTTTGTCATCATAAAAAATGGGGACAGTGTTAGCCCCGAAGGGCAAAGTGATCAATCTTGTTTTGATGATAACTAACCAAGAATGTGGTGGAAGCTCGGGGAGGGGGAATAGTGAGAGGTAGGTAGGGGATGGGGGAGTGTGTTTAAAAGAAATTACCAAAAATACCCCTCATATTTTCAGGGTTGAACATGTTCAAATTTCAAATTAACATTTGACTGGAGATTTTTTTTACGGAAGGATGAAGGCCATCAAGCATAAATTGTTTTCGGATGCAATTTTTGGACAATTCTTCTAAATGGTAAATAGATTTTGGAAGTGCGCCATTTCATCTAAAAATAATCGACTAGGATTAAACTTAGGACCTTGTTAGGCTACTAGAATTATTGGATAGAAATTGGCTAAAACTGAAATGGGGTGAATCCCCTATACCAATATGGGGGTGAATAGTGTTAATTTGGATTTTATCCAATTCCAATCTAAAAATTCTAGTAGCAAATCATTTTCCTTAAACTTTAGAGACGAGACATGCCCATTATCCTCCAAGGAATTAATTGCCATTATGGTCATCAACATAGTTTCGCGCAGCCAATTTTATCCTTTTTCTTTTTTTTAAACTTTTTTGGTCATTAATTTATTTTTCAAACAGTATACTTTTCATCCCTCAATCATTGTTTCTGACAGTGATATTTTAGTCATCAAATTATTTTCTAGCAACCACTTTCATCATTAAATAAGTATTTTTAAAAAGGATGAAAGTGGCTGCTAGAAAATAATTTGATGACCAAAATGGCTGCTAGAAAATAATTGGATGACCAAAATGGCTACTCGTAAAACAGTTGGGGATGAAAGTGGCTGAAAAAAGTTAAAAGGGATGAAAATGGCTGTTTGAAAAATAAATTGATGACCGAAAAAGTTAAAAAAAAAGAAAGAAAAAATGATGAAATTGGCTGCGTGCGAAAGTATGTTGATGACCAAAATGACAATTAATCCATCCTCCAAGTCTCCAACGGCCTCTTTATTCTGTGTGGACACACGGCTACTGGCAACTGGAAGGAGAAGGAAAAAAAAGGCAACGGCAGCACCAAAACAACGACTAATAGGTTTTCAAGTCAAATACTAAACCCCGAAGTCTTCCTCCCATTTCTATAATTAATCTTTCCTTTTCGCCATTTCCTTCTATTGGATCGTTCTTGATGTTTTTCTCTTAAACGAACTAGAAACCAACGAATTTGCATAGGCCAAGAAGAAGGAGAAGGAACCTATTTTGGTGTTCGTGATTTAATCTGCGTGTAAGTTGTTCTTTGGTGTTTGATCTTCAAGCAACATGAGAAACAAAATACGCGGATTCAATTGAGTTGGTTTCTTTGGATATTGGATCTCTGGATTTGACCGGAGATGGGTTTTTTTTATGTATGGATGATCTTTTTATTTCTCGGTGTTGTTGTTGTTGTAAATTCTCAAAATATTAGTTGCAACCAGAATGATATGAAAGCATTACAAGGTTTCTTGTCCGGTTTGGAGTCAGGATTTGAGGGGTGGGACATCAATTCATCTTCTCCTAATTGCTGCAATTGGGTTGGGGTTACTTGCATTTCTTCTTCGTTTCTGGGATTAAACGATCCAACCAACTCTGGGAGGGTTGTGAAGTTGGAGCTTGGTTCAAAAAGATTGTCGGGTAAGTTGTCAATTTCATTAGGCAGTTTGGATCAGCTTACAACTCTTAATTTATCTCAGAATTATCTTCAAGGCTCCTTACCTTGGACACTGTTGGACTTGCCTAAGTTAAAAATTCTGGACCTTAGCAACAATGATCTTTCCGGGTTGTTTCCGATGACTACGAGTCTTCCTTCTATAAGAATCTTGGACATTTCAGAGAATTCAATTCGGGGCTCAGTGCCTGTTGGAATTTGTATAAACTCTTCCAGTGTCCAAGTGATGAAGATGGGGGCAAATTCTTTTGGAGGGACTTTTCCTTCTGGGCTGGGGAACTGTACTTCACTTGAGTATCTTTGTCTTGCTTTAAATTTTCTTACAGGAAATTTGCCTGAGGATATGTTTCAGCTACCAAAATTGGCTAAATTGGACCTTCAAGATAACAGATTTTCTGGGCAGCTCAATGAAAAGATTGGTAACCTATCTAACCTTGCCCATTTGGATATTTCTTCAAATGAGTTTTTAGGGAATTTACCAGATATTTTTCATGGCTTTAGCAAGTTAAATTATTTCTCAGCTCAATCAAATAAATTCACTGGTGCAATACCTCGCTCCTTAGCGAATTCTCAAACTATTGCCTCTCTTAGTTTGAGAAATAATTCTTTGAGTGGTACAATTGATCTTAATTGTGTAGCAATGAGTAGTCTAGTTTCACTTGATCTGGCCACCAATCAGTTTCATGGGTCTATTCCTGTTAATCTTCCTATCTGTCCAAAACTTAGAACTATAAATCTTGCCAAAAATCATTTTTCAGGGGATATTCCAGAAAGCTTCAGGAATTTTCAGACTCTTACTCACCTTTCCCTTTCAAATTCCAGTCTTTATAACTTGTCAGCTGCTCTCACAATCCTACAGCACTGCCCTAACTTGACTACTTTGGTTCTTACTTTAAATTTCCACAATGAGAAATTTCCATCTGATCCTAATCTGCAGTTTAGAGCGCTGAAGGCTCTTGTTATTGCAAATTGTAGACTCACAGGTTCTATTCCCCAATGGTTGAGTAGTTCGAGAAATATGCAATTGTTGGACCTATCATGGAATCGGCTTGAAGGGGCAATTCCACCTTGGTTTGTTGATTTTCAGTCGTTGTTCTACTTGGACTTGTCAAACAACTCTTTTACTGGCGAAATTCCTATGGAGCTTACTGAATTACGGAGCCTCATTGTTGGTAATTTATCTCTTAACGATCATTCTCCAGATTTCCCATTCTTCCTGAAAAAAAATGTTAGTGCTGGGGGGTTGCGCTATAACCAGATTTTGAGCTTTCCACCTAGTCTGCTTCTTGCCAATAATTTTCTGACTGGACCAATTTGGCCGGAGTTTGGAAATTTGAAAAGGCTGCATGTTTTGGACCTGAAAAGGAATAATTTATCAGGAGCTATTCCCAGCAATTTGTCAGGCATGAGGAGCATAGAAACCTTAGATCTATCTCGTAACAACTTGTCTGGATTAATACCCGCCTCGTTAGCAGGCCTCAGCTTTTTGTCAAAGTTCAATGTGGCGTATAATAAGCTCTCTGGGAAGATTCCTAGTGGAGGCCAATTTGGAACATTTCCAAACTCAAGTTTTGAGGGGAACCCAGGTCTTTGTGGCGAACATGGCCATCCTCCTTGCCGAAAGACCAATGAAGCTCCGCATACTTCATTCAGAAGAGCAAGAAAATCTAGAAGCACTATTGTAGGGATGGCTGTTGGGATTTTTCTTGGAGCAGTTTTTCTCCTCGCTCTCATGTTCTTCATTGTTCTACAGAGTACCAGTCGCAAAGCCATTGATCCAGAAAAGGAGGAGACAAATGCGATTGAGAAGGATCTGGAAGAACTAGGGTCAAGTGTTGTGGTTCTTTTTCAAAGCAAGGGTAAAACTGAAGAGATTGCCCTTGATGACCTTCTGAACTCAACCAACAATTTTGATCAGTCTAACATTATTGGTTGTGGCGGGTTTGGTTTAGTCTATAAGGCCATCCTTTTGGATGGTATGAAAGTTGCTATTAAAAGGCTTTCTGGTGATGCTGGTCAGATGGAGAGAGAATTCCAAGCTGAAGTTGAAACACTCTCAAGAGCAAAACACCCCAATCTAGTGCATCTTCAAGGTTATTGCAGATACAAGAATGACAGGCTACTAATATACACTTTCATGGAGAATGGGAGCTTGGATTATTGGCTGCATGAAAAGATTGATGGTCCATCTTCTTTGGACTGGGATACTAGACTTCAGATTGCTCGAGGGGCTGCAAGAGGGCTTGCCTACTTGCATCAATCATGTGAGCCGCATATCGTCCACAGAGACATAAAATCAAGCAATATCCTGTTAGATGAGAATTTTGAGGCTCACCTAGCTGATTTTGGTCTAGCAAGGCTCATCCGTCCATATGACACACATGTCACCACTGATCTTGTCGGGACATTAGGGTACATCCCTCCTGAATATGGCCAAGCTTCTGTTGCAACATATAAGGGCGATGTATATAGTTTTGGGGTTGTTCTTTTGGAGCTTCTTACTGCTAAGAGGCCAATGGATATGTGTAAGCCAAAAGGAAGTCGTGAATTGATATCCTGGGTGATTCAGATGAGGAGGGAGAAAAGAGAGAGTGACGTCTTTGATCCGTTCATGTATGACAAACAACATGCAGAAGAGATGTTATTGGTTCTTGAGATTGCTCATCTTTGCTTAAGTGAGTCCCCTAAAACAAGGCCTTCAACTCCACAATTAGTTTATTGGCTTGACAACATTCATTCAATGTCTGGCTTATATACATTAGCAGACAGTAGCTCTCTTATGTCTCTGTAACACGTCCTCTCTCTTTCCTGTTTAAAGACTCCAGTGTTGCACTTGGTTGTTTCTTGCAAAGATTTCAATATTTCTACTGTAAACTTATCCCTTCATGGAATGGAAAACATGGAGGAAAGGAAGATCTCAAGCTATGGGATTTTAGCATATACTCCTCTAGCATGTGAGTATTCCCATTTGAATTATTTTGTAATTTTCATGTAAATTTTCAACGAGTACAAAATTTTGTAAGATTATTCATGTGGCCTTTTTTTAAATTTTTTTAAGTGTTCCGTTAATCTTTTACGAAAATCCTAGACTCGTGCACATGGTACACTATCTTGATTGCCTGTCGGTGGCATTTACCTGGATAATAAGTTATGTTGTTTCTTTTGAAATAACTAGTATTTTGTTATGTCAGACAATTACAATTGGAAATTTTATTGAATTTGCTGGTTGAAATGCAGAAATTTAGACTAGGTTAAGAAGAAGAAAGCTCAATTGATCAAGAAATTGGATCAATCAACCTAGGGATTCTAGGGCAGAAATGAGAGAAGAAAGGGGGAAAAGAAACCGCCTAAAATATCTATTAAAAAACAAGCCTAAAATATCCCAAGTTTCTCCTATTTATAGACTACAGGACTCGGGGCTCTAGTTTCCCTTGACCCGGGTCAAGTATGCGCGAATTACGTAAACTCCTCTTCAGCAACTCAAGTTCGATTCCCATCCCATGCTAATTCATTCCCCTTATTTCTTCCCTACATAACATTTCCCCTTTCTAAAAATCCAGCTTGTCCTCAAGCTGTCCGACTGAAATTGGGCCACTTCTTCAAAAAATCTTCAGAATCCTCTCAAGTGGCATCCTCTACAGGAAAATTGCTCCAAGAAATGAGCCATTAAACTGCAGATTTATTAGCATTTTTTACTAATCTCCAGTCCAATAGAGCCTTAGGCTCTACCATAAGCTGCCCATCTGAGTTGATCATTGGAAGATCCCTCTGAGCAATCAGTTCGTTCTTCCCTTTTTCAGCTTAAGATGACTAATGTGGAAGACATGATGAAGTTTAGTCCCTTCAGGTAAAGCCTTTTTAGCAATAGCATATGGGCCAAAGTACTTGGGTGATAATTTCTAATTCTTCCTTAAGGCCAAAGACTGCTGTCTATAGTGCTGCAGTTTGACAAAGACCCAATCTCCGACTGAGAATTCCCTCTCAGTTCTATTCTGGTCTTGTTGTTGCTTCATCATGTTGATGGCAAATGAGAGCTACTCCTTGAGCAAAGCATTAAGCTTCTGTCTCTCATCCAGCATCTTTGCCACTTCCTCATGCATAATTCCTTCAATTAAGACACTTTCACTAAAACCTTAGGGTTTAAACCCATATAAGGCCTCAAATGGTGACATTCTGATGGTTGAGTGGTAATTTGTGTTATACCACCAAGAAGCTAGAAGAATAAAGTTTAACCACTTGTTAGGTCTATAAAATGTAAAACATCTAAGATACATTTCTTGGCATTGGTTCACTCTTTAGTCTGTCCATCTGTCTGAGGATGGTATGCAGAGTTGAGGTTAAGTTTTACTTCAATGGTAGAGAAAAGTTCCTTCCAAAATTGGTTGGTGAAAACATTGTCCCTGTCACTTTGACAATGCACAAGGGTAAACCATGCATTTTGTAGACCTTGTCAAGAAACTCCTCTACTACTTTCTTAGCAGTATAAGGATGTGACAGACCTATAAAGTAACTGAATTTAGAGAACCTGTCCACCACTTCAAGCACATAATCTTTCCCCTCAGACTTGGGCAGGCCTTCAATGAAATCCATGCTCAAATGAGATAAAGGTCTATCAGGCAACTCCAGAGGCTGTAACAAGCCAAGATAAGGAATATTTTAATGTTTATTCCTCTGACTAACTTCACATTGCCTGATCCTTTCCTGGACATGGTCATGCATGTTAGGCAAGTAATAGGTCTTCTTCAACCTTAGATAACTTGCCAGTACCCCAGAATGACCTCCAACAGTTGAGGAGTGAATGACATTTATCAACTATTCCCTTTGATAAGCATTTCTTCCAATGTATATCCTCTCTTGGAATATGATTATCCCATCCTTGTAGGTATAATCAGTCATCTGCTAGTCCAAAAGGGACTCAACTATGAGTTCTTGAGAGAGTTCATTTCCCTCATAGCTCTTCTTGACATCCTCAATCCATCTTGGAATCACCACAAAGATGTCATTACTCTCATACATCCTAGAGACCAATCCTCTTTTTGTAGTGAATCTCAAAATCAAACCCCATAATTTTGACTATCTACTTTTGTTGGGCTGCTGTACGTTTTTCTGCTATAGCAAATATATAAGACTTTGATTATCAGTTCAGATCACAAAGGGATACCCTTCTAGGTAGTGTTTCATTTCAAAATGGTTGTTGATAAAGCCATCAACTCCTTCTCATAAGTGGATAAGCTAATGCTCCTTAGTCCCCAAGGCTTTGCTGAAGTAGGCCAAAGGCCTTCTTTCTTGCATAAGGACTGCACCCATTCCTGATTCACAAGCATCAGCTTCTATCACAAATTTCTTTGTGAAATCGGGAAGAGCCAAGACAGGTGGATGGCTCAAGGTTTCCTTGAGCTTCTAGAATGCCTCTTCAGCCTCTGTAAGCGGTGGGGGCCACCTCTAGACTCCAGCACACCTAGCTGCTCTGGGGCTAAGTATGTGTGGGGCGCCTAGTGAGGACGTTATGGCCTTAGGGATGGGTGAACGTGAAACCGCAGTCCTATATGGGAAAAAGGTTCCATATTGGATAAGAATGAAAGTTGTGACTGGTATATAATGTGAGCCTAGGTACCCACTATTATCTCGGGATATCCCTTTTGGCATAGCTAGTTCGGTTGCCAAGTAGATGATCCCCCGAGGATAATAGCTAGTTTGCTCCCATTTCCCTTGATGTAGAGTACATAATTCCATCCCCCGAGGATAGAGCATGTTACCCGCCTCAGGGATATGCGGTTATGTACTTTGAACAGCTTCTGGGCGATTTGACCATACCTCATAGGATTTTTGTAGACTTTAGTAGTTTTTACAACATAAACCTTAGTCAACTAAGTATTAATCTTGTTAGGTTTGTCACTTGTTTAGTCCTCATGTCTTACGCCTTCGGGATGCCTACCAGTTTAGAGATATTTATGCGTTTCCTTGGAATAGTCCCCATGACTTAAGTAAAAGATGGTGCACCTCCCGGGGAAAACAAAAGATTATGGTGGTTTACCCATAAGCATAAAGTTTTAACCCCAGAGGCGAAACGGATATCACACAGACCTTCTTCTTTAAAGGCTAGAAAGAAAACTTATTTTTCGTTCGCCAAACCCCGGAGAAATTAAGCCGAGAATAGAAAATGTATATTGGAATTTCAAACTCCTTAGTTAGTACCAATGTAGACCCCAGGGGTTTAGTTACCTTAAGGAGATACGTATTTGGGATGATTGTCGGGGAGTCCAACTATTTAGGACTTTATATATCAACGCCCCTCTGATTATGATGTCCTTTTATTGCAGACAATGTTCAATCTACGAGGCCAAGGACAATCAGGACAAGGCAGACTTTCTGAAGCGTCGAGCCTTATCGGGCACAAATCCCCGTGAGCGAGGATGATACCGAGGAAACAGGTGCGTCGTACTTTACCTCTTTATGTTCATGGTTTTGTTCCCCAAACCTTGTTGGCATCAATACATATTTCCTTGCTTGTTTACCGAGTGCTAATTCTTCGGAGAGTGCAGCGGAAGATGTTACTAACATTTGGTCCTTTGCAAGAGCCCTGTCTGGACAAGTTGGACCAGGTCAAAATCGATACATATCTTGTGTGAGAGAGTGTGTGTAGGTTAATGGGGTAGTGGGAGAGAGAAAAGTGTGAGTGTGGAGTTATGGATTTAGTGGGTGGTTCCACTAACACCACTTGGTGAAGTGTTCATTAAAACTAGGGTGTTCATGAAAAACCGAAACCGACAAAACCAAACCAATCCAAACCGAAACAAGAGAAGAAAATTCTCTGAATTTTGTCTCTCTAATACACACTCTTAAGAACAAAAAAAAGAGAAAGAAAAACTATTTTTCTTGTCTCAAATTTCCAAGGTTTTGGTTTCTCACTTTATATATCAACGAAGCTCTCGAAGATCATCTTCAATGTTCGTAGCTCTCGTGACTAGCATCAGAAGCTTAACGAACAAGCTCAAATTTGATCGTGTGGATACCGGTAGAGATTAGAGTCCAAAGGCTGCCGTTATCTTCTAATATAATTACTCTTAGTGATTGTAGACATCTTAGGATCTGATGATGATGACGTGGTATTCGGGCAGGTAGGAGTGAGCGCCCAGAGATTCCTTCTTTGCCTCTTGTCTCCCATCGGGAGTCTGCAATTATTTCCTTATGTTATGCCCTAGTTCATTCAGGGGGTTCGATCGAAGTTACCACCAAGACCACACATTTCGGTCGCGACGGTGATCCCCATGGAAGCTTCACAAAGACTACTTTGGGAGTCACTCTCGCGTCAGGGAAATATCGTGGTGATGACCATTTGAATCGGCTGAAGGATTTCAACAGCCCCGGGATCTCCCTCGCCCCTGGTGCGCCATCCAGTAAAATCGGGAATCGTTCCCCGGAAGAGCTGATAAAATTGGCTTCGTAATGGGCGGATCTTCTCTTGCACAGGTTTATGACCCATGTTTTCTTTTTGAAGTCTTCTTTTGTATATTTTACGGTCCGAAACTTTGTCAATGCTCTTCTTTGTTTTCAGGTGAGTGATATTCTTCTTTCTACGAATGTAAGTTTGGTTGATCATCCTCGAGCTTTGATGGAGCTCTTTGTCGAGGTGTCCCAGGTGAATAGTCAAAAGGCAGCAATTGAAGACGAAAACATGTGGTTGGCGCTCGAGGTATCAAAGATTGAGCATGAAAAGGACGTGTTATCCAATGGCTACAAGTTTTTGGGCACTCAAGTGGCTATATCTGAGTGTCATGAGCTTGAGGCCGAGAAGAGGGCTCGGGTTGCAGAGACAGCACGGGATGAGCAATTTGGGGAAAATAATACTCTTCAAGGAGAGCTAAGTATTCTAGAAGAGCGTGATGCTACTCAGACGGAACAAATCGGAGCTCTAATTGATATGTTAGAGTCACAAGAGAAATCCTTTGCTCAGCTCCAGTGAAAGGCTACTCAGAATTCAAGCTGGATTAGAATCCTTACCCGAACTTGTTCTTCGCAATGAAGTGAGGAAGTATATGCTTTGGGGGGAGAGATTTTGGCTGAGGTAAGCCAGACTATTCTCAACTATGTTGGTCCTATCGTTCGGTCGGTTGAAGAGGAATCTTGGAGGCAATATAGGCATCTGACATTCATTGATAATATTGAAAGAGGTATTGATATGCATGAGGGTCCCACTACATTCTTCTAGACTGATGAGGCCTTGATGAACAAGGAAGTGTATTTGGCCGAAGCTAACCGTCTTGATACTCCCCCTGCGCCTGCCCACGTAGAAAATAGTCCACCTGCAGCTGGTCCTTGTGCTCAATCCTGATGGACTGTAGGTCCTGAATTTTTAATAATGGCCTTTTGCCTCCACTTTTTGCAGTCCCCGTTTTTTGTATCTTCATACTATTAATACATCTTTTATTTTCTTAGTTGATCTGCTGTTTTCTCGGCCCTGTTTTTTGATCCATAAGTTTTATGTACTTGTTGTTTTGTAAGCTTGATAGTGATCTGGTGTGACCAATGGTCCTTGGGAATCCTTTTTGTGTTTAGAAGGGTTTTTTGTGGGGATATATGCTAGGGTCGTCCTTAAAAAGTAGGACAAACCTATTTGTTATTTCAGATCCTCAATTTTTTGCGGTATGTCAGGGGTGAAGATAGTGTCTCGGGGAAAAGATCTAGCATTTCCCCTAATTCCCCCTTTTCGTTTTGCATGTGTTTATCATCTTCGAACATATCTGAACCCAACCTTGTTGTTTGTATTATTTTGTAACCAAAGGTTTTAGAGGATATCTTTGGAGTTTGGATGTTTCCGTAGAGAATAGGTTCTGGACACAAAGCGAAGGTATTCTGGAACTTGTGAACTTGGTATCAAACTTATCTGACATAGTGTCATTCGGGGAATTATGCTCGAAAAGCACTTGGTAACGAACTTCTCTGACATAGTGTTAACAACCATCCTCAAGTGAAAGCATTGCTTTGAGGGATGTTCTTTTGTGATAAGGACTGTTCACAAAAGCCTTAAATGACTACTGGAGCAGAAAATATGTACAGTTACTCAAGAGAAGTTGATTTTCAAACTCATGTGGTTTGATTTTGAGATCCATTACAAGAAAGAGGCTGAAAATAAGGTTGCATATGCACTGTCCAGGAAGCTGGAGTGCAATGCAATTATTGTGATTATTCCTGAATGGGTAAAAGATGTCAAAATGAGTTATGAGGGGGATGAATTGTTCCAAGACATCATAGCTCACTCATTAATGGGGGGATGCAGTTAATTGATTATACCTTCTTGGATGATATCATCAGGTATCAAGGTAGAATATACATTGGTAAGAAGGGGAATCAGAGAGAACATTTGATAGATGATGTACACTCTTCAACTGTTGGAGGCCATTCTTGTAATTTGGTTGGTTATTAAAGGTTGAAAAAGGACCTTCTATTGGCCTAAAATGCAGGAAATGATTAGGCCATGTGAGGTTTACCAAAGGAATAAACATGAGAACGATCCTTTTTTGCTTGTTACAACCTCTGGAGTTGCCTAAAAACTCTTTCACCCATGTGAATATGGATTTTATAGAAGGGTTGCCAAAATTTGAGGGTAAGGATTCCATTTTAGGGGTGGTTGAAATATTATCAAAGTTTGGGCACTTCATAGGATTGACATATCCTTATTCTGCCAAGAAAGTGGCAGATGAATTCCTTGACAATGTCTATAAATGCATAGGTTGCCTCATTGCATTGTAAGTGACGGGGATAAGTTCTTCACTAATCACTTATGGAAGGAGATTTTCTCTTCCATTGGAGTTAAAATCTACTTAAGCTCAACCTATCACCCCTAGACAGATGGGGAGACAGAAAGAATGGACCAATGCTTGAGATGTATCTTATATGTTTCTCATTTCATAGGTCTAACAAGTGGTCAACTTCCTTCCTTTGGCAGCATGGTGGTATAGCACTAATTATCACAATGCCATCAAGATATCACCATTTGAAGCATTGTGTGGATTCAAACCTCAATGATTTGGTGAGGGAATCAAACATGGTGAGGTATCAAGGAAGTTAGAAGAATGACAAAGGTTAAAATCTACGCTCAAGGATCAACTCACAGTTACTATCAATAGAATGAAGCAACATGATGACAGACACAGAACTGAGATGCAATTCACAGTTGGGAAATTGGTTTATGTTAAGTTACAGCCTTACATGCAATAGTCTTTAGCTCTGAGAAGGAATCAAAGGTTGTCCCCAAGATACTTTGGTCCCTATGCTATTGTTAAGAAGCTTGGAACTGTGGCATATGAGTTTCTCTTGCCTGCTGGTTCTAAACTGGATCCAGTCTTCCATATTAGTCAGCTCAAACTGAAAAAAGGGAGAAGGAATGGTTGTCCAGAGGGATTTTCAAATGGTGAACTATGAGGGAAAACTTATGGTTGAGCCTGAATCACTGCTAGATAGGAGATTGGTCAAGAAATTTAACAAGCCGGTGGTACAATGGCTTATTTCTTGGAGCAATCTTTCCGAGGAATATGCAACTTAGGGAAGATGCTGAAGATTTCTTGAAGAAATGACCTTCTTTTTCTTGGACATCTTGGGGGGGAGAAAATGTTATAAGGTCAATTATTAAACAAGAAGTTACTTAGCAAAAAAAAATTATTAAACAAGAAGTTTGCAGCTTAAGGGATTCTAACTGGGATTGGTTTAGCTCCCTTTTAAAAGTTCGCGGGTTGCCTGGTCGGGTCAGAGAGGATATGGATGCTCCCGGTCCAAGAGAATCCTATAAATAGATGGAAAGTTAAATATTTTCATTATCCATTCATTAGCTGAAGTTGGCAGTTATTTTTTCCTCTTTTCCTCTTCTATTTCTTGTCAGGAACCCTAGGTCAATTGAACGAATTCATAATCAATTGACACTTTTCTTCATCTGAATCTCATCTATCTTGTAATCTCATTTATGTTCTTGAATAAAGTCCTCGATTGTTATCTTCTCATATAACACCCACCTTCCCCAACTCTACCGTAACCTACAGTCCCCTTACCTCACCCCACCCACACGGTCCGTCCTCTCCCTTATCTGCAATCATTTTTTACATTCGTTCAAAAAAAGGCAATCTAAGTGCACCATAAATAGATTATATTGTAATAGTACCCGATTGAAACTCACGTCAAAAGCAAAACAAATCTAAATAATGCCAAAGGAGTTCTAGAAAAATCATCAAGAGATGGCAGGAAAAAAACAAAGAATTCACATAATAATATTGTATATAAAATTGGTAATTTGGATAAAAAGAGTTAATTATTCAGAATTTTCTACAAAAGGTAGTACAATTACTAATAAAATACAGAAAATTACCTACAATATCCAAGATTCAGCCTTTGCCCTACCCCAAAACCCTAATATTTGCCATGAATTTTTTTTCCAACCTCAATAGTTTTTCTAAATCAAAATAATATTCCATATACTCATTCAACCACTGCTTAATTTATCATCTGGGTATTAATATCACCGCAAACCCCAAATTTACTGCCATCGTCAAAACAACCATTGATGATGTTGCTGCTACTCTGTAAATTGCTGTTGGAATTTAAGGTAGCAGTATCAATGGTGGCGTCAAGGTCTCTACAAGTGTAGGGCTCACCGAGTTTATAAGACAAAAACACACGATTTTTAAACCCCACGCGGCCACGCCCTTTAGTTCTATCTATGACTTCAGCATTATTTGTGGTGCACTGATGAAATTATCATCACATTTTTTGAACTTTTTTTGTGTAATTCCCCACGAGTTTAATTACTTTTAATTTAGCGGGTTGTTGTTTTATTTGATAGATTTTCAGCATAAAGATTTTATTTGACAATGATGGAAATGGTAAGTTAGCTTCTTATGTACATCAAAGTCAACATTCTACATACAAGAGGAAGCTACACTTTGCAGTACTACATGACACAAGCTAGAAGTCAACCCACATGCCATGAAAGTAGTTGCAAAATCAAGAAAAAGGAAGATCAACAGAGTTAAGAGCTACTCAATCTAACAAGTGTAAAATCAAGTGGTATGCTCCTTAACAAGAAGAAATGATGAAGTCCAATACTCTACAACTCAAGATTGATATAGGACTTCAACACATCCAAGAATATGTTAATCAAAGGCTTCAAGTCAAAGTTTAAAGAAGATATACAACTACAAGACTTGAAGACCTAGAACATTAGTCTTGTTATACATAGGTAATATCTTGTGACTAATCTATTTTGAGAATAATCGTTAAAGCATTTTTAAGCTCTTGCACATTTTTCAAAACCATGTTGCAAACTTAATTTGATCTTAAAAGGGTTTTGAAAATGTTTGTTAAAGTGTTTAACAAGCCATTTGTTCTTAAACTTATTTGAAAATATTTGAAATTGGGCAAACCTGTTGCCTCGGACGAAGCAAAGGAGGAATGCATTGTCTGCAGGACACGGATGATGCTTCTTTCTGTGGTTCGTCCGCAGCCTGCATATTTGGCCAATAACGGTTACCTTTTCAACTTGATGTATTTTGCAACCGCTCTGTCATCTCTAAACCGTTTTCTATGGTATAAAAACACCTTGGTTCATATTTCTAACTACCAAGGGAATAACCAACAAGTTGCAAACAATCCAAACATTTTGAAGAGCTAAATTCTTTCAATCTTACTCAAAATATTTCATTTTGAGCTTGAGCTTCAAATACATTCTCCATTATTCTCAAAATTGCTTACAGCTTTAAATTGTATATCCAATCTATTGAGGGATTTTTAAAAGTGAGCAAAAATTATAAAGTCTCAATTGTAAGAGACTTTTTCCTTTTACCTTTGTGATAACTAGTTCTTTGTGAGCTAGCAAAAAGTTCTTTGTGAGCTTCCCTCTTTGTGAGTGTTTCTAAGTCCTAATTGATGAGGCAAAAGTCCTATTTGTGAGGCAAGTATCTCATTGGTTAAATTTGCTCTTTGTGAGCTTAACACTCTTTGTGAGTGGAGTGTTCTTTGTGAAGCACAAGTCCTCATTTATTGGGGCAATTGTAAAAGGTTGATCCCACCATGCATATGTTGCGAAGGGAACTTCATAGTGAAGTGTTGAAATCCTTAGGTGTGTCCTAAGGTAGTTGATGTAGATCTTCGTGATCGAACCACTATAAATTGCCGTGTTCGTTTTCTCTAACTCTAGTCTTTACATTCAAGTTCTTATATTACTCTTTGTTATTATATTTTGCTTAAACTTGATTTGTGTGAACTACATGTTGATCTTGAGTTAGTTGACTTGGTTTATATATTTACTTGGTTTTGGCCATATGACTTGTTGTGTATGCACTTACAAGTTTTGTATGTAGGATACTTGACTTAGTCCCTTAAAGATCATATTTATAAGTCTTGTATTCCTATGTGTTGCATCTAAACACATATGTCATCTAGGTTTCCTTCATAATTAACTCACCTTTTATGATTAATCAACGAACTTGTTGTTAAGATGATCACTTAAGGCAAAGAAGTTTAGAAAAGCCGAAAAGTTTAGAACCTAATTCACTCCCCCTCTTAGGTTCATACCCTATAAGGTATTTCAATTGGTATCAGAGCCTTGTCTCCTTTTTGTTGGACTAACATCCTAAGAAGATCCATGGCTCTTAGCTTTTCCACTTCTACCATAGATGACCAATCCACCTCTAGACCACCACTATTTGATGGCTCCAACTTTTCTAGTTGGCAATATATGTTTAAATTGTTTTTGTCATCTAATGACTCTACCTTGTTTAAGCATAACAGAAGAAGGTCCATTCGTTCCTTCAATTTCCATACAAGGAGTCACATTGCCAAAGTCTAGAAAAGACTTCAATGAAGAGGATTGCTCAAAAATGACACTCAACTTCAAGGCCTTGAATGCCATTTATTGTGCATTAAATGAAGAAGATCTCAACAAAGTGCTTGAATGTGATGATGCTCACTCAATGTGGAAAATGCTTGAAGCATCTTACAAAGGAGAAGTTAAAGTGGCAAAGCCAAAGGTGAAACTTCAAGAATTAGGAACTCAATCATGTGAAGAAGAAATCAAATAACAAAATTCAATGAGCTCAAATGACAATGTACAAAGTGAACCTTCACATGATGATAATCTTGAAGATGAAGAGATGGAGGAAATACAAGATGATGACGATCTTCATAAAAATGCAATTATGATGGCGATATCGATGATCACACATCTTGTCCAAAGAAGAAAAGAAAATTTCCACAATGCCTCAAAGAAAATGTTTTCACAAGAAGTGGCGTTGATCTAGATTATTCTATGGAGAATGAAGAATGTGAATGGATATTTTCAAGATGGGAGAAATAAAAAACACTCCATGGCTCTTGGAAGGCACAAGCCTCAAAAGATATACAAATTGATGAACCAAAACACTTCAGCACTATTTCTAGTGATGACAAATGCTACAATGGAAATCACCAATCTTCATCACTTGGTAAGAATAGAAAGGTATCAACTTCACTCTCTCATATTACTTTAATTGATGCTATCACAAATTTGAGAAGTAAGTTGGATGCATGTACATGTGCTAGTGTTGATGTTACCTATTGCCCCTTGATAATATTACACATATGGATAACTTGAAGCTTGAAATATATATGCTATATGTTTCATTTGCTAAGTTATCTAGAAATTGTAACATCACAAACTCTAATGATTCTTTCTCCCATATGCTAAATTTTTCTAAGAATCATTCTTATTACTTTAATTTTTATAATGTTGATCCGTGCACACACAATTCCCACTTGAGGGAAGACATTAACATTGAAGGACCTTTACAAGAGGTACCTAGCACATCTCAAGTTCACTTTGTAGGTTCAAAGAAATCTAAGCTTCACCGTGTAGAGATGAACCACAAAGAATGGCATAAAAAACTAAGACTCCAAGCAAAGAGTCATGTGCCAAAAACAACAACATTGTGGAGAAATCATCAAGAAACAAAATTCCAATCATCAATGACGACTTCACAAAAGACTACTCAAGGTGCCTCATTGGACTACTTAATGAAGAAGATCAATTTACAATCCAAAGTCCAACCGCCTTGATTAATGAGGTACAAAATTCTAATTCAACTTTTGATAGTGATCATGATGATGATCCTTATGTGCTCCTTAGTGATTTATACTTTGAGTTAAAAAGGATGGCCAAGAAGAATAAGATATTATGTGAAAAACTTGCTTGCTCACTAAAAGAAAGATCTTGTATGCAAGTAGAGTGTGATGAACTTCTTGCCTCTTACAATAAGATAGAAAATTAACAAGAGATTGCGCTTGTATCGATTGATGTCCTATCTCTTGAAAACCACAAATTGCTTGACAAAGTTCGTATTGTAGAATCTAAAATTGTTCAGTATGATCATATAAAAGCATAAACATAATTTGCTCAACTGTCTTGATGTGAACTGCACTCGCTACAAAGATAATCTTGATGATGTGTTTAGTGTTCAACATGTTTCTCATGGCCTAACTT
Organism: Vinca minor; assembly: GCA_026122235.1. Lineage (NCBI taxonomy): Eukaryota > Viridiplantae > Streptophyta > Magnoliopsida > Gentianales > Apocynaceae > Vinca > Vinca minor. The sequence continues at coordinate 1,473,707 of JAOCZM010000253.1, forward strand.
GTTTAGAACACAAACACACATGCATTTTATCTCTTTAGATGCTAGAACTACACATTCCACCATGCTTAATGTAACTTGCTGATATTTTTGAATATGTGGACATCATGCTAATCGTTCAGAGAAGGATTGAAAGATGAGCCAAATCTTTATGGGTTGTAAAATGTCCTATCACTAACCCCCCCCCCCTCCCCCTAAGGACGCAAGAAAGTGTGGGTACCAAAAATTTCTTTGTGTATAGGTACAAAAGAAAAGGACAATGTGGATAGAGTATCAAAGAAGATCTCTCACTTAAAATATCCACTCATGTAAGGGAGCGTAAGCTTCCTCATTTATTTCATTTGAGTTGTTTTTATTTTTTTGAACAACGTCCTTTACATGCTTTAGTTATGTGCTCTTTACTATATGTTTGCATTCTTAAAGTATGTGGCTTGCAATTTTTTATTACATTCATTAGTCATGTGAGATGATGGGGCTCGAAAGCTTTGTTCTTGGTAAAAACGTCATCTTCCGAGTTTCCATGAAGTACGGGTTGATGTTGTTGTTATTTGGGGCTTCTATGATTGATCTATATCTATGGTTGAAGACAAGGGGTTGAAATTATGTGTTTAAAGAAGAGCCAAAAAAATAGACAAAAAATCAGAAAACAGGGGTCTGCGGAAGAAGCAATTGTCTGCCTTTTCGCCCGGCTAATCATCTGCACATTTTAACCACCCTACTGCCTTACTGCGGACGCACTATTCGTCTGCGGGTCGCGATTTTCAGACATAATTCTAATTTTTTGCCCGATTATCTACATTTCTCTCAAATCAAAAGCCCTCTTCCTCTTCCCTTTTTTCTCCCAACGAAAAACCCACTCAAATTCTCCCACATACTCACTCTTAAATCTACAATTCTCACACAATATTTTCATCCCTTTGATTATTCATCTCTCAAAACTCTCTATTTCAAATTCAATCTCAAAATTCAATGGCCCCAAACGAAAAACTATTACAAGGGGAAGTTCTTCAAGAACTACATACGGAAGGGGTAGGTGTACGTTTGTTGAAGATGAAAGCGACGAAATCACCTAATTCATATCACCCGAGGTGGAGGCACTACACAACACTTTAACTACTCGACCCGGTTGAGAAAATTATTGTTAATGATTTTGATGGATTTGAATGAGTGATTGATAGATTCTTGTTTCAAGGGTGGAAAAGATTACTAGATATTGATGTTCCTATATATCCTACCCTCATTTGTGAATTTTATGCTAATGCTTAATTTTCCCCTAATTATACAAACCTCTCAACTAAAGTGAATTCCCAAAACCTTAACATCACCCCATATATCATAAATTATCTCTTCAATCTTGCTAACGATGGCATTAAGCGGCTTGGATCGGGCAAGGATGGCCTAGGCACAATTTCAATTTGAACGAGTTCCGAAAATTGTGCTTACCAGGTAAGGTGTATAATAGGATAACCGATGCTATCTCTAGTGCTTTCATTACAAATCATCATGTCCTTTTCTCCCTCATACGAAACAAAATTTTAGCACTTCAAGGCCATAAAACCCAACTCACTTATATATCCATTTTTATCCTCTTTAACATGATACGAGATGTGAAGACAAATGTAGGAGATTTCATTTGGAATGAAATAAAGAGTCCAAAGAAAGAAAATTCTCAAACTTGCCTTATGGAAAAATCATCACTCTCTTGCTTGGTAATCTTCGCATTCATTTAGAACCTTGTTTGGCGAAAGCTATCAAAGATGAATTTAATCGGTCAAACTTGAACAAGATGAAGATAGGTGTAGAAGGAGGTCACAATGTTGAGGATATTGGAGTAGAAAATGAAGAAAATATTGATATGGATTACGATGATGAGGATCATATTGCACATGAGAGGAGATCCAAACATAGGCATGGCATAGCTAACATTAATGAAGCTATTAATTTACTTGGAGCTTGTCAAGACAATTCATTGGGCATAAATGAAGACCTTGCTAAAATCACGAATAGGCAACAGGGTTTGGATCGAGATTTCGGTCCACTTAATCAATTCTTTCAAAGGTATATTTCTCAAAGCCTCCTCGAGCCACGGTATGGAAGTGACGAAGATGAGGATGATGAAGATGAGGAGAATGAAGATGACGATGTGGATAGCCTAGTGCCCTTGATCTTTAGGAAATCAATATAGACTAGGATTTCATATCATCTCCTTTTGTCTTTATTTCATATGTTTTCTTGTCTTATTACCTCAACTTGATTTTGGTTTGTAAGGATGCTTATGTTTTTTTTAATTGTAGTTTAACTTTCTTTTCTCTATTTTTGTATTATTTTGACTATTGTTCTTGTCTTGAGAAGGTAGTTGCTTCCTTTGGTTATGATTGTTGAGTATTTTGGTTTAAATCTCTTATTTAGCCTCACTCCTTTTCATATCACATATCCTTGTGGCTTGGTAGCGCTTGCTTTGTTTTTGTTTGTTGGCTTGTTTGTCTTTCTTGTAGTGATACCAACTCAATGGAGCAAAAGGAATCCTCGACTCTAGAAGAAGTTCAACTCAAACAATCATGACTTGACAAATGATCATTGAGAATGATAGAGATGACAATGAACAATAAGGGGTTGATATGGATTTAGGTGAAGAGAAAGAGGATGAAGAAGACAAGAATGAAGAAGAAACATTTGGATGAAGACCAAGAGAATGAAGTCTCACCAAATGACAAAGAGGATGATCAAGATGATTGAAAGAATCTCATTGAAGAGCTCCAAGTGCAAGTGCAAATCTCCAAAAATTAATGAGAAATTTCCTCAACTCATTTTATTTATAGCATTTATTTTGTTATTTTTCCCTCATGTATGTTATTCCTGTTAGTAGTGCCCTAGGACCATTAGCATATGTTGCACATTTTATATCTATTTGAGCATTTCATATGAATAGTTAATTTTGCTTATGAACATCAAATGTGTGATTTGATAGTAAAACTCATTTGCTTATGTAATTACTATTCTAGTTGTCCCTAGTTTTATGTAATCTATTTTACAATGAAATAAAACTAGTATGATGTTTGATTGATGATTACGTTTTACTAATCATGTGTAATGAGTACAAATCATATTATAGATGCAATGTATTGAGATATATCGTATCGGACGTGATCCGTTAGAGAAGTAATACTTCATGGTCCTTAGTCATAAGTATTACTTCCTCAATACTATTTTAGAATCCTTAGACCTTATGTCTCCATTTGATTCTAGCATGAATGGAGCCACGTTTTGACTCGGTCGTACGTTGCTTTTAATCGAGTAATCAATACGACTGATGATATCGGATGTAGTGTCCTATCATGGCTTGAATGTGAGAGGCATTGTAAGGAATTTGTCCCTCTCTTATTAGAGAGAGATATCCATGGGCCCCTCGATAGGGAAAGACTGTTTAAATGCATGGCCGTGCTAAAATGTAATTAATAAAGTGGTTATTAAAAATTGTTTGTTGGAACAGTCTACTTGGAGATCGAGCATAAATATAATTAAGCTTAATAAGGGTGACGACTACCATGCCTTATGCTTAATTAGGATATCGCGAGACAAATGGATTAAATAGTGGATTGATATTAGGTTCCGTTGTATATGTTGGAGTACATTTAATCTAAGGTGCGCCAATTCGATTGGGCCGGGCCGGGCTTCGGGCCGGGATTGGATTGGGCCCTTAATCGGGTTGGGCCGACCAATATGATTGGGCCGACCGACCCGTTTTGGACCGACCTTATGGCTGGAAAATTGGACACATATTTTCAGCTCATATGTCTCTTATCTAGAGGTTAAAGGAGTGGAGAAAGTGGAGGAGTGGTTTCCTCCATGATCTCCCACTTTCCCCTTTATCTCTCCCCACTCTCTCTTGATAGACTAAGGGAAAAATACTGATTTTTCCCATTCAAATTAATCAGTTTTTCTCCAGCTTTTGAAGCTTAGAGAGAAGAGAGAAAAGTGAGTTTTTAGAGAGAAAAGAAAAGATAGATTTCTAGACTTGTTTTCTAGCTTTTTGCTAATAGGAAAGAAGTTAGAAATCATGTATCTTATTCTTCTGATAAGGTCTGAAATACATACTCCATTGAAGAGTGTCTTCAAAGCTTCTACAAGGCGTTGGCTAGCACCAAGCAGAGAAGACCATCCCCTGAAGATCGAGTGGATATCTGGGAGAGACGGAGCTCGCATTGTGGTGTTCCGTTCGTGACAACATACCGCTGAAAGCGTTTCAGCCATTCTAGCATCAATATAAGGTAAAACACTATCCCATAGTCGTAGGGTTCTTACTCGTGGAAGATCCCTGGTAGAGGCGGGTCAAGTTTTATTCCGCTGCGCATTTATGTGTGACCCGGTTATTCCTCTAACAGTGGTATCAGAGCCACTCACGAGTACCCTATAGACTTTAAGTGTTATAGTGTTTGAATATAGATTATGAATATATGTTATGCATGCCTTAGGATTGCTAGAAATGTAATAAATCATGTATGACATGCTTTTCCAGCTTTATGTATGTATATCTGTTGAGAATTTCCAGTTTTGAAGTCATTCAAAAGCTGGAAAAACTCTCAGTTTTTGTCACTTCGGTCAACCGGGACTCATCTTCGGTCGACCGAGGCAAGACAGTAGCTAAATGATACTTGTTCGGATCAACCGAGTCGGTCTTCGGACGATTCGAGTTGGTCTTCGGTCGATCGAAGACCCTGACCGGTCGACCGAACCTGAGACAATATGAAATGTTCATTTGTTTACTGCTTGCTCGTTTTTCCATAAAATGTTATGTTAATTGAGCATGATGCATAGTAGTCGCCTTTACCCTTTTGGTTTTATTTTATAATACGATCTGCGTATCGTGCCTATTTTATCATTCAAAAAGTTGTAATTTTATTCTCATTATATCTCCTCGAATGTAACTCGAGGTTTCCTTAGAAATTTTGTAATTCTAGATTAGGAGAAGGTACAGCTGAGATGATGAAGATTTGGAGGCAACCAACTGAAGGTCAAGACGGTGTAGAATAGATGTTTTTCATTTTACACCCTTAGATTGACTTCACGGTTTTTCCATTGGCTTGGAAAAACCGAATAGGATATGGCGATTACTATTGCATTTTATTTTATGTATTGGATGCATAAGTATATAAGCATAAACTGTTTTATTTATGCTTTTCTGGTGAGATTGTTAAAAACAAAATCCCTCATTTAAAATATTAATTAGTGCCTTCCTAAGTTTGGCCCTCGTCAAGGCCTAGATCGACATTAGTATGGGACATGCCAAAGCTGTGCATACGTGTCTATCCGGGTGGGGCGCGAAGGATAAGTTGTGATATCCGGCGGCTAAAACTTAGGGTCCTAGTTAACTAAATTATCTCAATAGATGGATTGAGGATCTAGAGGCAAAAGAGTTGAGAAAAGTGTATAATGATACGCTTGAATAAATGTTATTCACTCAACTAACCAAGAATTACATAATTTGATGTAATTGGCAAACGTTGCCTACCTAAATAACTAAGTTTTGGGCGATCAGCCAAAGCTGACTCAGAACGAGGTGAAATATGGATCTTGGCCTGCTAGAAAGTTAACGAACTTTCCGAGTTGATATTGAGGGTTATTCACTCGAAGAAATCATTAAAAAGATAAAGACCTAATAATGATTTTTAAATCGGTACTTACTTTGCATATATTTTTGTTGTAGAAAATGGCAAATTCAAACCAAACACTATCACTGCGTTCTGTCCTTGAGAAGGACAAATTAGAGGGAGTTAACTTCTCGATCGGGTTCGAGAACTTGAGAATCGTTCTCAAGCATGAAAGAAAGTCGTATGTCCCTGGAACGACTCTATTCTCGCTATACCAGAGGCTCGTGCTACGGCCGCTGAAAGGACTACTTTTCAGAAGCATGTTAGTGATGCTTTAGATGTGTCTAGCCTTATGCTTGTCACCATGAACTCCGAGCTTCGAAGCAACATGAGGACATGGGGGGCTTATGAGATCGTCGGCTCACCCGAAGCAACTATATCGAGGGCAAGCACGCCCGGGAGAGATTCGATGTATCGAAATCTCTCTTCAGATGCAAAATGTCCGAGGAATGCCAGTAGGAACTCACGTTCTTAAGATGATAGGTTATGTTCGAACCTTGAAAAAGCTGGGATTTCCTTTGGGACAAGAGTCGTCGACCGATTTGATCTTACAATCGTTGCTCGAGTCATTCGATCAATTCATTCCGAATTATCACATGAATGAAATTGACAAGCCATTGCCCGAGTTGTTGAATATGCTAAGGACTGCCGAGAAGGAAATAGGCAAGTCCAAGCCCAACACCATACCGATGGTGCAAAAGTGGCAAAGGCAAAGGTTTTGCGAAACCCAAAGGCAAATCGAAAGGTAAGCCCGAGGGCAAGCAAACCACTTTCAACAATGCACTCGAAACCTAAGGGTGGTGTAGCCAAGGACTCTATCTGTCATCATTGTGGTGAGAAGGGTCATCAGAAAAGGAACTGCAAAAGCTATATTGCAGGGGAAAAAGGTCGAAAAGGAGAAAGCAATTGTTGCTACGGGCTCAGGTATTTATGTTATAGATATTAATATGATTGATATCAATTTAAATACAACTACTTCTTGGGTATTTGATACCGGATGTGGTTCTCACATTTGTACTAATGTGCAGGGACTGCAAAGGAGTAGAGAGTTGGCAAAGGGGTGAAGTGGAACTACGAGTAGAGCGATGAGCACGTGTTGCGATCCCTAGACTGTAGGGACTTGTACTTTTACTTTGCCTTCGTGGGCTTGTTTTGGGTTTAGAAAACTGTTTCCATGTACCTAGTTTAATTAAAAATATTATTTCAGTTTCTTGTTTGGACAAGAATGGTTTTGAGATTTCGATCAAAAACCAACGATTGTCGTTATTTCTGGATAATATGTTTTATGCAAGCGCCTCTTTAATTAATGGTCTATATATTTTAGACCTTGATATGCCAATTTTAAACATAAATACCAAAATGATTAAGACTAATGATTCTAATCCGACATACCCCTGGCATTGTCGCTTAGGCCACATAAACGAAGATTGCATATCCAAACTCCATAAAGATGGGGTCGTTGGAATCATTTGACTTCGAGTCTTATGATCGATGCGAATCTTGTTTGTTGGGTAAGATGACAGCATCACCTTTCACTAAGCTAGGTGAGAGAGCCGATGCTTTATTAGGACTAATACATAGTGATGTATGTGGCCCTTTTAATATACATGCAAGGGGTGGTTACCTCTACTTCATTACCTTTACTGATGACTTCAGTAGGTATGGATATGTGTTCTTGATGAAACACAAATCCGAAGCATTTGCTAAGTTTAAAGAGTTTAAACTTGAAGTAGAAAACCAACTTGGCAAGAGTATTAAGGTTCTTCGATCTGATCGAGGAGGAGAATACTTGAGTCAAGAATTCTGTGACTATCTAAAAACTTGTGGAATCGCTTTTCACAACTTTCTCCTCCAGCCTACTCCACAATGGAATGGTGTATCCGAAAGGAGGAATAGAACCTTATTAGATATGGTTCGTTCTATGATGAGTCATATGAGCCTGCCCATTCCTTTTGGGGACACGCACTAGAGACAGCATCTTTAACACTTAACCGCGGTCCATCTAAATCAGTTGCAAAGACGCCATACGAGTTATGGACTGGAAGCGTCCCCAGCTTTGTCTTTCCTCAAGATTTGGGGCTGTGAAGCGTTTGTAAAACGCTCAAACTCCGATAAGTCGGCTCCAAAATCTGAAAAGTGCATATTTGTAGGTTATCCTAAAGGAAACTAAAGGATACTACTTTTTATATCCCTAACGAGAACAAAGTGTTTGTTGCTCGCATGCGGGAGTCTTTCTAGAAAAAGAATTTGTTTCTAGAAACACAAGTGGGAGTAGTGTAGAACTTTCCGAAGTTCCGGACTCTCAAACTAGCACTAATGATGAGATGGAAATTGAACAGACTCCACAAGTTGTTGTGCAGCGAGTTTGCCATAAACAGATATGCGACCAAGCACTGATTCAAGAAACACAGGAATTGCGTAGGTCCGATAGAGTTCAGTCGTCTACCTCCAGAAAAATTTGGATTTTCATAACAGTAACATGGTGATGTTATGTTTGTGGATCACGATGAACCTTCAACCTACAAACAGACAATTAATAGCCCTGGATTCGAGAAATGGCTTGAGGCCATGAGATCCGAAATGGACTCCATGTACACAAACCAAGTCCTGGATCTTGGTTGATCCACCTGAAGGGGTAACTCCCATAGGGTGCAAATGGGTTTTTAAGATTAAAACCGACATGGAAGGGAATGTACAAACGTATAAGGGGCGACCGGTCGTGAAAGGTTTCAAACAAATTCATGGTATTGACTATGATGAGACCTTTTCCCCCGTAGTTATGTTCAAGTCCATTCGGATTTTTGCTTGCTATTGCAGACTTACTATGACTACGAAATCTAGCAAATGGATGTCAAAACCGCTTTCCTTAATGGAAAACTTGATGAGGATGTGTATATGACACAGCTGCAAGGTTTTGTCACTCCGAGAATGCCGGAAAAGTATGTAAGCTTCAGAGATCCATTTATGGACTCAAGCGAAAGCTTCTAAGCCTGGGAACATCCGCTTTTAATGATGCCGTCAGTGAGTTTGGCTTCATTAGAAATGAGGATGAACCTTGTGTTTACAAAAAGGTTAGTGGGAGCTCAATTGTATTCTCGGTTTTGTATGTAGATGACATACTACTCATTGGAAACGACATACCAACCTTAAAGTCCAGTAAAGGCTTGGTTGAGTACGTGTTTCTCTATGAAAGACTTAAAGCGAAGCCTGACTATATTCTGGGGAGTCAAGATCTATAGAGATAGATCCAGGGAGACTCATTGGCCTAAGTCGAGTACATATATAGACAAGGTGCTAAAGCGGTTTAGCATGCAAGAGTCTAAGAAAGGACTTTGTCCTATGGCACATGGTAATCGTTACGTCGAAGGAACATTGTTCTAAAACGCTCGCCGAATTAGAACGCATGAAAGAGATTCCTTATGCTTCGCCATAGGATCCATCATGTACGCCATGATATGTACTCGCTCGGATGTCTCGTTTGCCTTAAGCATTACGAGCAGATACTGACCTAATTACGGTGAACGTCACTGGATCTCGGTCAAGAATATCCTCAAGTACTTGCGAAGGACTAAGGATACATTCTTGATTTATGGAGGGCGGATGAGCTCGTTGTAAGTGGTTACACCGATGCTAGTTTCCAAACCGACAGAGATGATTTCCGATCGCAATCCCGGATATGTGTTTAACTTGAATGGAGGTGCTTTGTGAGTCGGGCGGAGTTCAAAGCAATCAACCATCACAGATTCTACTGACAGAGGTCGAGTACATAGCAGCTTGTGAAGCAGCTAAGGAGGCAGTTTGGATCAGGAAATTTATTTCCGACCTCGATGTGGTTCCTAGTATTGCGAACCCGATAGACCTCTATTGTGATAACAATGGGGCTATTTCCCAATCTAAGGAACCTAGATCTCACCAGAGGTCCAAACATGTACTACGGCGATTTCACCTAATCCATGAGATTATAGAGAGAGTAATGTGCATATATGTAGAGTAGACTCGGCAGACAATGTCGCCGATCCACCGACGAAGCCACTGTCGCGCAGCACAGCATGATCGTCACACTAGCTCCATGGGTATCCGATATCCGGAGGACCGATCTTTAGAGACAGATCATTAGTATTCCCCTAAAGACCATTTATTGTAATTTGGGTCTTTAGTGCAAGTGGGAGATTATTGTACCGTATTTAATGTAATTTTCATTTTGATGAATAAAAGGCAATTAATTCCAGTATTATTCATTATGTTTCTGCGTTCTTAACAACATAAATAAATAATATGTCCTTAGAATAGTAATTATAATTGTTATGAGATACTATTCTGAAACGTCCCTAGTCGAACATTATTTTGGAATCTTCGAGGACCATAATAATGCGTAAGACTAGTATGTGCAGTGATTGATATAAGATATCAGATCGTCACATAGGTATATATGATTAGAGAATCATTATATTGGACAGACCCGACATGAGAAACACACCATGGGTTGTTATATAATAGTCAACGGTGTTTCTCAAAATTTTGAATGGGTTGTATATGAGATCCTTCGACTTGAGGTCTCACAAGAGTTCTTGCATGGCTAGTGTTATGCTTTGATAATGTTAAACGCTATCCGTAACTGGGTGAGCAATAAAGGCATTTATTGGGTATATCACGAATCTTGTTCAGGATGAGTGGGATGCAGAAAGGATTTGTCCCTCCTATATAGCAGGAGCGATATCTTGGGCCCCTTGATGGAGTCTGACTAATTCATGGCCATGAACAAGTGAATCAGTATATGATATTGATGTCATTTGATTAGTCTACTCGCGAATCAAGAAACTAAAAGATTGGACAATACAAGTGTGACTTTTTCCATGACTTGTGTTCAATCTAGATATCAAGGACAAAAGGATTTAACTACAAATGTCAAATATTGTGATTATGATAAATCACCAGATATTTATGAATTGGGGGTAATGATGCGTTGCTAGATACCTCTCATTACCTGTGACATATGATGTCACGGCCAACGTCATAGATACCTCTTGGGTCGCACTAATAGATCAATTGGATTGGGCTTGTTGGAGTACATTTAATCTAAGGTGCGCCAATTCGATTGGGCCGGGCCGGGCTTCGGGCCGGGATTGGATTGGGCCCTTAATCGGGTTGGGCCACCAATATGATTGGGCCGACCGACCCGTTTTGGACCGACCTTATGGCTGGAAAATTGGACACATATTTTCAGCTCATATGTCTCTTATCTAGAGGTTAAAGGAGTGGAGAAAGTGGAGGAGTGGTTTCCTCCATGATCTCCCACTTTCCCCTTTATCTCTCCCCACTCTCTCTTGATAGACTAAGGGAAAAATACTGATTTTTCCCATTCAAATTAATCAGTTTTTCTCTAGCTTTTGAAGCTTAGAGAGAAGAGAGAAAAGTGAATTTTTAGAGAGAAAAGAAAAGATAGATTTCTAGACTTGTTTTCTAGCTTTTTGCTAATAGGAAAGAAGTTAGAAATCATGTATCTTATTCTTCTGATAAGGTCTGAAATACATACTCCATTGAAGAGTGTCTTCAAAGCTTCTACAAGGCGTTGGCTAGCACCAAGCAGTAGAAGACCATCCCCGGAAGATCGAGTGGATACTGGGAGAGACGGAGCCTGCATTGTGGTGTTCCGTTCGTGACAACATACCGCTGAAAGCGTTTCAGCCATTCTAGCATCAATATAAGGTAAAACACTATCCCATAGTCGTAGGTTCTTACTCGTGGAAGATCCTGGTAGAGGCGGGTCAAGTTTTATTCCGCTGCGCATTTATGTGTGACCGGTTATTCTTCTAACAGTATATTCATTCACTTTGGGTAGTCACAATGTCCTGCTAGGGACCGCTTGTGATTTATGAACTCACACTACTACTAAGTGTGTTTTCATTGCCATTGTGATATGAACCTACAGGGTCACACGCATAGACGAGCTAACGAGCTTCATGTCCAGATTCAATGAATCTAGAATGTGTCTAGGTTCATTGTATCTGACATTCACTTTTCTGAGAATAATAAAACGTTATTATTCGAATTAGAGATAAGGGGCATTTTCGGTACAGCTGGGATTACGTGGGAGTTATTATCCGATAAAGACTCACATTACCAGCAGAAGTCTAAGGGACGTGGGAGTTAAAGACTCCCACTGCCGGGAGAGTTGGTAGGGACGTGGGAGTTGTTTTTGAAACAACTTCTCACACCCTATATAAACCTCTCTTGGCCGAAACCCTAGGGAAAAATTCACTTCAGCAGCAATTAACCAAATACACCCGAAATTAGATTTCGGATTCGACCTCTCCCTTTTCTCTCTAATTCCCAAAACTCAGAAAAATGAAGAGCTAGCAATCACTGTTCGTTTCGTCGCGTGGATACCGGTAGAGGGACATTCCGCAAAGGGAAATCAATTGGTGGCAGCAACGTATCCAAGAAACAGCATCCTCCATTCAAGAATCAGATTCTTGAATTCAAAACGTAAGTCTTTTTCTTGAATTTTTCGATTCTTTTTGTATGAGTGGATCCTTCAGGGGAGGACTCATGGGTGTTTGGAACGAGTTTCCGCCCATGAATCCCTTCAATTCCCTGGTACCCTTAGATTAGCAATTTTTGTTCCTACATTTTCTTATTTGTATCAATTTCTTTTGTAAGGGACACCTTGATGTATAACATGCTTTTGTTCTTGATATTTTAATTTATAGGCATGTTGTTTAGAATAGAGCTTAATGATTTTGTATTTTGTGATGAAAGCTCAATCTTGAACCCCCTTCCCTTTATTCTTATTGATTTTTGTCTTAGGGGGGATCTTAGATGCTATGTTGTGCCTTAAATTGATCTTTATAGCATTTGGTGATTACTTTGATGTTTATGTTCATATCCTAAGCATGTTTCTATATGGTTGAACATATAAAAGCTTAAGAATGATGTATAAACTATGTTCGTGGCATTGAATATGCCTGTTGTGTGCCTAGGGCTGCTTTGGACTGGTTTTTAAATTGAAAATGGCAGGTTTCTTTGCTTTCTGCCATAAGTCCGGTCGACCAAACGAGGTACCTCGGTCAACCAAAGTATCTCGGTCGACCAGAGGCTACCATGTGATCGACCGGAGCAAACAAAATTCAGCAATATTCGAACTTCATCTTATGTAGTCTGTAAGTTTTGTTGCTTTATTCATATGGGCACAACTTTAGGGGGAGAATTTACATGTTTTCATCTTATACTCCTCTCATACAAGTGTTGTATGGTTACTTGTTCAAACTTTTACGTCATCACATCACATGTTGTCTTGTTTTCATGTTTTTTTTCTTATTCTATAGCCAACTTGTGTAAGTTATTTGGGAGTGTATGTTATTTTTGTGTTCATCTTATGCATATACTCTCTCATATAAACTTTTAGATCATGTTCTATACTTTCATATCCTTTGATCTCATTTTTAGTTCTTGGTTAGACTTATACTCTAAGAGTTGTTACACTTTTTTAAGCTAACCATTAACTTGTAGAGGAATGTGCTCAAAATGTCATCTTACACCTCCTCTAGTTTGTTTTGGTTGTGATACATGTGCTTAACTTGTATATTCATGGTATCACTTCCATTTATAGGGTGTTAGCTATGTGTTTCAAATAGTTTTCCATCTAACTTTGTGTTTTTTTTAAAGGGGGAGATTGTTCATTAAAGATTATATTCCTTATTTCCTTTGAGAGGAAGCTAACTTTGTAGAGGAAGTTAATGGTTGGTTAGATTATATTCCCCTTTACACTTCCTCTAGTTTCTTTTGGTTGTGATACATGTGCTTAAAATGGGGAGATAGTGCATTAAAGATTATATTCCTTATCTCCTTTGATTTTAGCTTAGGTTGATACTTTATTTTTTAGCCATATGACAATATCTAACTTTATGTGTCATTATGGACTCTTCTTATTTTGAAATCAACCAAGTTTCTTCAAAATTTATCCTTCTTCATATATTTTTTGGTCTTTAGATATGATCATTCAATTCATATTTTATCAATCTGTTAGATCATCAAGTTTCTCCACAATTTATACTTGAATCCCTCCTTAAAAGATTTTCACTTTTGATCATTTGGATTTCTATTTTCAACAAGAAGTAGGAGAAAATGCTTTTCTTATTGACCCTCTGATTACCCATTTTTTATTTTGACAAAAAGGGGAAGAAATTATAGTTTTGCAACTGTGCCAAGAAAAGTAAATTTATAAAAGGAGAAAGTTTAAGAACTTGCAAAATGGGAGATATAAGGGATTCTTTAACATAAGGGGAGTAGAATATATTTTTTTCAAAACATTTACTTTCATAGAATCCTTTATACCCTTATCTCATGCATGCATATTTTGTGCTTTAATGATTTATCCTTTTTATATATTTGTCTTATTTGCATCAATGTTTTGTCATCATAAAAAATGGGGAGATTGTAAGCCCAAAGGGATAATGTAATCAATCTTGTTTTGATGATAACAAAACACTGGTAATTCTAATGCTTATGTGAGAATTTTCTTAATGATAGGATATGTAACACTCACACCGACATTGATGAAAATGGTAAGTTAGCTTCTTGCGTACATCAAAGTCAACATTCTACACACAAGAGGAAGCTACACTTTGCAAGAATACATGGCACAAGCTTGAAGACAATCTGCATGCCATGGAAGTAGTTGCAAAGTTAAGAAGAAGGAATATCAACAAGGTTAAGGGCTACTCAATCAAACAAGTGTAAAATCAAGTGGTATTCTCCTTAACAAGAAGAAATGATGAAGTCCAATACTCTACAACTCAAGATTGATATAGGACTTCAACACATCAAAGAAGATGTTGATCAAAGGCTCCAAGAAGATATACAACTACAAGACTTGAAGATCTAGAAGTATACATAGGCAATATATCTTGTGACTAATCTATTTTGAGAATAATCGTTAAAGCATATGAAGCTCTTGCACATTTTTCAAAATAATGTTTTCAAACTTAATTTGATCTTAAAAGGATTTTGAAAATGTTTAACTAGCCATTTGTTCTTAAAAGATTTGAAATTGGGCAAAACTGTTGTCGCGGACGAAGCAAATGAGGAATGCATCATCCACAGTGTGCACGCGATGCTTTGTCCTATGGTGTTGGAATTTGCATTTGATATAGGTGCCCGAATTGGATTGGGCGGTTAATTGATTGGGCCGACGAATACTCGATTGGTCAAACCGATTCGATTGAACCGGACCCAGTATGTTGAACTGGACCCGGTATGTTGAACCGGATCTGGTCTGTTGAACCGAAAAACTAGTCCAAGAACCGGTTTGATAGAGTAAAAAATCAGCCATGTGATGGCCATGTGAGGGGTGTGTGTAATGGGCATCATGGATGAGTAAATATAGGGGAAATTGATTTAGTGGGTGAATTACGTTTACCCCACTAGTGATTTCTTTTATTTATCAATTGTTGATGAATTAATTACTCTCCTAAGATCCCCCAAAAGCTGCCGAAATTCTAAGAGAAATTCAGCTCCAAAATACACAACTTCGAGAACATAAAATTTAGAAGAAAAATCAAGTTTTTCGTTCTTCCTTTTTCCGGTTTTCGTAATTAAACCTATATACCAAAGTTCCTGAAGATTGTCTTCAACTTCCGAGCTTTCTGACTAGCATTAGAGACACAAAGAACATGTTCAAGTTGATCGTGTGGATACCGCTAAAGATAGGAGTCGATAATGATCGGTTGTTGTTGGTGATTCTGTAGCAAATACCAAACAAAAATTGTTTATGTTATCTCGTAAACAAAAGGTAAAATCCTAATCAAAGATCAATTATTTTTACTAGTGAATGATCATGTTAGAAATGGAGTCCTATTTTATTATCCGCTGCACTTTGTTTAGGAATCCGAATTTCTTTCTTTCAGTGGTATCATAGCCAATCACGAGTAGGCAATCGATTTTCTATGTGTTAATCATTTTTTGGTAAATGTTTAATGCATGTCATATGATGTTTTATCTTTTTACAGCCTCTAGCATTATGTTTAAGTGTTAAACTAGTCTTAGAACGAATTATTTGTTTGCGTTTTTGGCTGTTTTCTACTTTTTGGAAAAGGTTCGGTCGATCGGAAGGGGTTCTCGGTAGTCCGAACATATTTTTTGGAAAATGGGAATTTTTCTACTGCCTAGAATTCGGATGACCGGAGAGCAATCCCGATCGACCGAAGCTAATCTGTTTTTTGGCCGGTCGTCTAGAAGTTTTCTTAGTCGACCAAGGTGGCTTTTTTTACACTGTTTTGGATACTGCCTTTATCGCGGTCGGCTGAACAAGGGCAAGCAGATGTATGTTTTTGTTTTATTAGCATGATTGTCATTTATTTGAGCATGGTGCATTGTAATAGCCCAAGACAAGTGATTTTATTATAATACGGCATGTTTGTCGTGCCTTCTCTATTTGAAATTCTGATTGTAATTTATCTCTCGAATCTAACTCGAGATTTATTTCCTATTATGTAAAGCATAGTATATGATTTATTATGTACATTGCAAGAAAAGAATGGAGTCAATTAGATGGAGGAATCACTTGGAGGCGGAAGACAATATATAAGATTTATTATTTTTCACCTTATACAGACTTAAGATTTTCCATTGGCTTGGAAAATCCGCATAATGGGCTATTACTATTCACGGTTTGTTTACAGTTTTGATGCATGTTTTACAGTTTTATAGCATGAGATGCATTTGTTAAGGCGTTTAAACAGTTTATAGAACATTTGGTGATATCATTTTAAAATTAAATCCCTCAATTTTAATTATATTAAGTTTATGCCTTCCTTGATTTGGCCCTCGTCAAGGCCTAGATCGACAGTAACGAAGAATTGCGAGGCAATATGCACATGTCTATCCAGGTGAGGCGCGAAGGATAAGCAGTGTTGCAAAACTCGGCCTAGTCGGCCGATTAGCCGGCGACTAGTCGGTAGTCGGCCGGTGGCCGCCTAGAAATCCAAAAAATCGGACAAAAAATCGGGTCTTTGAAAAAAGTTGGTCAAAAGTCCGATCTAGTCGGTCAAAATTCCGACTAGTCGGTCAAAAGTCCGATGGTGATGGAGTAGCCGCGGGAGAAGAGCAACGGCGGAGGAAAAAGGGAAAAGAAAAAGAAAAAGAAGAAAGAGAAAACCTTACCTCACGGGAGAAGGAGACCGACCGGCAATGGACCAACAAAGTGGACCAAAGAATGGACCAGCAGAAGACAAAGAAAATGAAAGAAGAGAGAGGAGAAGAAGGGGAAGAGGGGAGAAGAGAGGGCGGCGGAACGCCGGAGGAGGCAGAGAAGATGGGGAGCACGGCTGTGAGAGGGAGAAATGAGGAGGAGAGAAATGAAAAGTGGGCTAGGGTTTCTCTTAGTTAGGAGACATTATATACCCTGCACTAAATGTGCAATTAAAGTATTAGCACATAAGATCCTATAAAAATAATTATGTTACAAACAAGTTTTAAATGACCTAAATTTAGAAATAAATTGTATTTAAAGTCCGAATTACTTTTAAAAAATTATATTTTAGACCTCAAACTTTATATTTTATATTACAAACAAGTCCTAAATGACCTACTTTATATTTTTAATATTTAATTAGACCAAAAATATAAAAGAAAACATTTTTGAAAATGATTAAAATAAAATATATTTAATATTTAGGGTCGCCGACTACTCCCCGACTACTCCCCGACTAGGCCGACTAGTCGCTAGTCCCCTGTCTGCCGACCGACTAGCGACTAGCGACTTTTGCAACACTGAGGATAAGTTAGTGATATCCGCCGGCGCAAATCTTGGGTCATACTTAACTGGATTGCCAATCCCGAGCTTTGTAGCCAAAGCTGCCTCGAGATTGGATGTGGAGGCAAAAGAGTTGAGATGTGCATTTTGATGTACTGAGAATAATTGTTATTGACTCAACTAACCAAGAATTACATAATGATGTAATTAACAAATGTTGCTTACCTAAATAACCATATCTCGAGCTATGTAGTCAAAGTTGCCTCGGGATTGGTGATATATGGATCTTGACCTTCTAAAAAGTTTTGAACTTTCCGAATGAATACTTGAGGGTTATTCATTTGAAGACAATAGTGGGAGAATCATTAATTAAAGACCTAATAATGATTTTAAAATAAGATACGAAAAACTTTGCAAAATCTTTATTGTAGATATAATGGCAAATGCATGTGTTGCAAACTCACTTTCGTTGCGATCTGTCCTTGAGGGATGAAAATTCCTCGACTGGCACAGGAATTTGAGAATCGTTCTCAAACACGAGAAAAAGTTGTATGTTCTCGAAGAACCTATACATGATCCACCAGCTGTGGGGTCTAAGGTCGGTGAAAGAAATGCTTATCGTAAGCATTTAGATGACGCATTAGATGTGTCAAGTTAATATTGGTAACCATGACCTCTAAGCTTCAGAAGCAACATGAGGAAATGGATGCATTAGACATGATTAATCATTTAGAGAAACTCTTTTAGAGTCAGGCTCACCAGGAGAGATTTTACGTGCCAAAGTCTCTGTTTCAGTGCAAGATGGTAGAGGGAACACCAGTCGGAACTCACGTTCTGAAAATGATATGTTATATTGAGAACCTAGGCATAATTGAGGTTGGTTGTAGAATTATTTGTTTCATGTCATTTTGATACTTACCATGTCAAGTTTATATGTATTGGAACGCTATGAGTAGATTAAGTTATGTTATGTTAAGTACTCGGAGTACGATTTCTGATATGTAAGTGATCGATTTGATAAAGTATTGTTATAACATGTTATGCATATGTTTTGATATTTTTCTAAGTGTTAAAATGAGTCTAAAATCAATGTTTTGGGTTGAGAATTTTGAAAGTACATAAAATGAGTTTTCCTTAACAAATTATGCCTCGAAAATGACCTCACTGGATCTCGGTCGATCAATTCGGTCGACCGGATCATAGTTCCATCGTCCGACCCAAACTACTGGGGCTGATTATGGATGACTGGGAATGGATTACGGTCGACCGGGCCCTAAACCCACTCAACCGGGGCTATTGCGGTAGACTGGTATGTCATGCCGGTTAACCGGACTTTTTGTATATGACTATGTCTTGATCTCGAATGACCCTTCAGTCGACCGGGTTGTCTTTACCATCAACCGAAATTTCCAATAATGTTTTTATTCCTTTACAAGTTATGTTATGTACAAGTTATGCAAGTTCAGAATTCTTACCATATGATTCAAGTGTTTTATAAGTGGTTTCAAGATGTTTTCAGGTTATGTCAATTCAGGATGTATTTTCATATGCTTTGGGAAATAGGGAATGTTTTGGAGTCACCTTTGGTCCTTCATCACAAGGGCGATCCATCCTTACTTATCTTATGTGCCTCATCCTTTTGTCTTTTTATGTTTTGCAGATGAGTATGATGAGGGTGCATATGATGAGGCTTGGGATGGGGTACAAGACGAGTAGTTTGATGAATGTAACCTTTATGAAACAAGTATCTGAATCATTGTGGTTCAGCAACAATTAGAACAATACATTAAGTTACGTAATTTCCCATTAAGTACTGATGAATTTATAATAAATTTTAAGTTATTCAGTTATGTTTATAGCTTGGAAGAGTATATTCTGTTATGGGTATTTGTCTCATTGGCTAGATGAGGCATTGCGAGTAGCAATGGCAAACGGGTTAACCCGGGGAGTTCGGGGCTAGTCGGTGAACAGTGGCGGGGCGAGGCGGGTTGGGTCCAAAAATGAAAATGACGAACCCACCTCGCCCCTTTTGGAAAACCCATCAAAAGTGGGCCGAGTCACGGGTTAACCCGTTGGGTTGGGCGGGTCGGTTGGGTTTGGCGAGTTTGGCGGGTTGGACGGGTTAAACGGGTTGAGTGTTTTTTTTAAAAAAAATAAAAAAAATTGGTAAAAATAAATATAGATAAAAGTCATACCGATTTTATTTATAACAAAATAAGACTTACATATGAGGGGGATTTAGATGAAAACAACATAATAAAACAAACATTACAATTTAAAATGAAAATTACAATTTAAACATAACAACCCTGGGTGTTTATTTTTTATGTGTCTAACCATTGTTCCCGTCCCCCAACCATGTTCGTGACGAATTTCATACCCACACATCATACATTTAGCTTTGAGAACTTCCTCATTAAATACCCATACTTGCCAAACTTTGGAAGTCCTCCTAGTCCTAGCACTAGTAGAGGGATTAGGAGGAATGTTGTCCATATTTTCTATTTAGAAAATAGAGTATAAAATGATAGTGTGGGTTTGGTGTGAGTTGTGGGGATTTGAGTGAGTATTTATAGGGGTTGGGGTAATATGGGTTAAGTGGGTTGAGGGGTGGGGTAATATGGGTTTAAATGGTGCGGGTTTAAACGGGTTGGGGAAACGGGGCGGGTTGTGGGTTTTTGACGGGGCGAGGCGGGTTGGGTCGATTTTTCTTGGATATACAACCCACCCCGCCTCGTTTGTAAAACCCACTTAACACGTGGGTCATAATGGGTTTAGGCGGGTCCAAATGTGGGCCGAGTTAAACGGGGTGGGGCGCGGGTGGGCCAAACCCCACTTGCCATTGCTAATTACGAGGCCATCTTTTGGTTACGGGGTGTGACACTAAGTCACCTAAGTTGCTTATACTTTAAATCACATTTATATGCTTTATGAACATATTTGTGTGTTAAGGTGATCACTTAGGAAAAGAATTTGGTAGAAAAGCGAAAAACGTTTGAGAACCTTATTCACCCCCCCCCTCACCGGCTAATGTTCTCCCATTCGGGTATTGCAATTGCCCTTCGAGTCTTTCAAGTAGTATGTGTGACAAATGTTTGGCCACTATTAACAAGTATTATAGTGTCAACGATGTCGTCACTATAAATATAAATATTGTGACGACTTAATTCGTTACAATTTAATTCTTTTTTTGTGTCAAAACTATTGTCACACATATTTTTATATGTTGTGACCATTTTTTGTCACTTATTGTAAAAGTTTTGGTGTTGAGAATTTAGTCACATAAGAATTGAGTAATTGTGACCAATCACAAAATGTCGTCACAATTTCATCAGTGATAGAGGTATTATCAATTTTCTTGTAGGGTAGAAACCCTGGATTATCATCACTTATTAGTCTACAAAATACTCTTGTTATGAAAATACTATATTTTATCTTTCCAGGTGGAGAAACATACCACATACATTAAATTGCTAATATACGAAGGCTTCAGAGACTTCTATTGTTTACTAATAAGCATTAGAATTTTCAGTAGCTATACTTTTGTAGGTTTAGATTGGTTTAACTTTATATTATTGTTAAGTTTTTTTCCTTTTTCCTTTATATTAGTTGCAATAGTTTTTTGGATTCTTTACATATTATAATTAGTATGGAGATATTAAACTTCTATTATATTCCATTATGCTAAGAAAATCTCTTGAATGATTTTGTATCGCGATATTAAACTCATAGTATAAGTAACCATATTTTCTAAAAATATTTGTAGATAAATGAGCTGAGTTGAGCTGCTCGTGAGCTACTGATCATCTGAGCTTAAACAGAGAAAATTAGCTCACATCAAATATGAGCCGAGTTATAAGCTGAGCAAAATTAGTTTGGACTGAGCCTGAGTTAGCCTTATCTCATATCAGATCAGCTCATTTCCACCCCTAAGTGATAATAACTTTAGTAAAATAATTCTTTAGAATTGTAAATTAACATAATTTTGTGAATAGATGAAAATTTTAAAAGGAAACAGTAGTAATATATTTAGTGACTATATGTAAAAATAAAATAAAATTGATGGTGGTACAAATAATATTCATGTAAGAAATCTTAACTACAAAGCCACGGTCTTATTAATATTATTTATTAGTACCTCCATTCTTAAATATAAGACTTTTATTACATGTTACAAAAATTAAGAAGTTTTTGTAATTAAAATATCAATATTACTCTCTTAAATATGAATTGTATACTACTAATTCTATTTAAAAGAGTAATATTGATATTTTGATTATAAAAATATCTTAATTTTTGCTTTATTAATTTTTGCAACATATAATGAAATTCTTATAATTAGGTATGGAGGTAGTACTGTCTTAATGTACGATATTTTTACATATGTCGCGACTGAAAAGAGGAAAAAAAAAGCTAAATAAAATTGTGAACAACATAAGAAAGTGCCAAAGGAATAAGAATATTGTTCATAAAGGAATGAAGTACCAATTGCCTATTTACCAGACAAGGAAGAAAGGAATCAATAATATTCGACCATTCCCTCAAAGTGCTAGATGATTTGGAAGTGGAAGTATTATGGTTTTCTTTTCTTTTATTTTTCTTACATGTCGATAGAATTAAATAGGGATCACAATTAAGAGTTTATATACAATAGAGTATTCATTTAACAGTCGATTATTTAGAAGAAATGAGTGTTTTAGCACTACTCACTCAATATGGAGTGAGTAACATTCAGCAAAAATAGTGCAACATTTATGAGTAATTGCCAAGCATATATCACAATTTAAAGAAGAAAAATAAAACGAACAATACTTAGCAGAGGTTTTAAGAAAAAATGTTCCTAAAAGAGAAAGCAGGAAGCATTTCAACTTTCAGTAGTGAAACATATGGTCTGCCAACACTGAAATATCACAGACTCCAGTGCAGAACGCCTTTTTTTCAGTACGTGCGAAACTTAATTTCGTTCGTCAAATTAAAATATCGATGATCAAGATTAATTTAAAACGGACAAATGTCCTAATTTGTACAACACATGCCCTATTTTTAAGAACACCTATCCTGTTTTTTTTGTCTCAAAATACTTGCCATAATCAAAGGTTCCTTAACCCAGTGGGGCAAGGGCCTGGGTCGTGGGTTCGATACCCTCCCCGCGCATGGGGCATGCTTTAATTTGACTACCATTCTAGGGTTACTCTCTCCTCCTCTGGTGAGGCAGTTCTATCTCCCCGCTCATGGGGTATCGCCCAACGGGCGTAAAAAAAAAATACTTGTTCTAAAACATTCCGCACGTACTGTTGAAATGTGTTCAAGAATAAGGCTAGTGTTCCAATGGTTAGTTCAAGTAAACAACAAAATGTTCAAAGAAAAAAAAAACATGTTTTTGAGCAATTTGAATGTTGAAAAATGTAATCGAGCCAAAACTCATCACAAAACCTAATAAAAAATTAATTTGACCCCACATCTTTTTCTATTTTTTTTTTCTTTGGGAGAAAGACCCTACTTTTTCGAACAAAATTCACTATTTCGAAATGCAATGCATATTTTTTTGGGACATAAATCCTAATTCCCTTTTTCAGTATCTATTGGAGGCAAAAATATTTTTCAAACTTGATCTCAAAGCAGGAATCCAATATCACCACATTTTTTAGCAGGAAAGAATAGTGAAGTGATATCAAATGTTACATGCGATAGAACAAAACTCGGTGGGTTTATTCAACAAATAGGACAGTTGTAATAAAACATCTGCATTCCTTGTAATAAAAGCACACAAAATCTCAACCAAAAACTGGACTCTGTGTGTAAGGGGTGGAGTGGGAGGGGGGGCATATGATCATATTCGTAAAGCAAATTATTTGGTGAAAGGGGTTAGTTAGATAGCACCTCTTAGACTCTTCTTTCCTTGGAGTCAAAGCCTCAAAGGCCTTTATCAGGTCATTCCAATTTTCACGATTCAGTATAAAAATTCTTTCATAATGTGTAGCATTTAAAACAAAGATTGAGAGTTCAACTAATCCTTTTATGCAGTTATACACAACTCCAGTTTACAAGTCTTGCATTCCATCTAATACTAATACTCCCTCGGTCCCAAATTGAATGTTTGTATAGGAGAGTAAACATTCAATTTGGAACGGATGGAGTATATTATTTGTCCATCAATACAAGGAAAATACAATTCTGCAACAAGCAATTAATGCAAACTACAATTTCAGAACTGCACCCTGAGATCAATGCTCTACATAAAAGCTTAGAAAGAATATGAAGGCAGCACATTTTTACATTTACAAAAGAACCTCACAAAATGAAGCTCATGAGAACAATTTGGAGGTGACATTTCTAAAGTATTATCAAGCCGAATTGATGATATCACATGAATGAAAGGAACAAGAAGAATATAATTATTTGACGGTAATTATCCCGTT
This sequence comes from Vinca minor, assembly GCA_026122235.1. Classification (NCBI taxonomy): domain Eukaryota; kingdom Viridiplantae; phylum Streptophyta; class Magnoliopsida; order Gentianales; family Apocynaceae; genus Vinca; species Vinca minor. Next base: position 1,497,523 of record JAOCZM010000253.1, read on the forward strand.
ATTTGTTTCAGATCTTCCTCCTTTCTAGGTGGACAAAGTTACAAGGAGGCATCATGCTAAAAAAAGTCATAAAGATTACAATATATATATGAATTCAATCAAGAAATCATCAAGATAACAAGAATGATACTTCGCATAAAATGAATTCATCCATTGAATTCTCACATATGATGGATATTTCACCCTGGACTTCAAAATTTTGAAAACCATACTTTTTGCCAGTCTCAATGTTGACACAACACAACCAAATTATCTAAAGATAAATAGAACAGATATTGTTAAGCATGTAAAATAGGTAAAGGCGTGGCAAATATAAGATAAGCAAAGCAATACAGATAGTGCAGCTACTGAGAAATATGAATAAGAGGGGTAAAAATAAAAATTGTCAATTGATTAAAGCAAAAGTCATTCATAGTCCTACTCTCAGTGGCTAGAATCCTTATTAGCCTTTCAAACAAACAGAAAGGAGAATTAAACAGTTCTTGAGAACGATATCCGAAGTTTAAAAACAACTGTCATCGCTATGAAAATTAATTGACTACACGATAAATAACCTCTGCAAAAGGTCACAGAAATATATACATGAAAGGCAGACCAGATGCGGTTGCAGTCAACCAATGGTATCCACAGTTTAGTCTACCTGATTGTTACGAACTTATTTGTGCCATGTTTTGCCCAGTGAGCCCTAAGATCAATTGGATTAGCAAAGTTATAACCTTCGGCTGCAAGTTTCTCCAAGACCTTCTTGAAAGCACCCTGACTCATCTTTCTTCCAGCAATCCGAGCTCCACGCCTTTTAGTACTCATGGGCAAGGGATACATGGATATAGTTGTGGTACAACAAGCTGACTGCCAACCGCCACATCCCCATCGATAACATTGCTGAGGTGTACCGGTACAAGAGCAAACTGGTATTGGAATACCAGAAATGTCCAGATCAATTCCATTAATCACGACATCCATATTTTTCTTTGCTGCTTTAGAACGCTGAACTGAGGAATTTCCATTTTCCTTTGGTACAGCAGCACCTTTCTTTGACTTTTTTGCTTTTGGAGGTTTCGGTGTAGCAGCCGCAGCTGATCTCTTTTTAGCTGGGCCAGCTTCCTTTTTAACACCAGTGTCCTCCGAAGTCACCGTGGTATCTTTAGCAGTATCAGTCTGTTGTGGCAACATCTGCATTTGATGACTTCCAGAAGTCTCGGCAAGCACAGAATTGTAAGGGTTTCCCGGAAACATGTGAAGGAATTTATCCCTGTGGTTTATCCAGGTGTCCCTGACATAGTCCATGTGATCAGGCAGCCCTGAAACTGTGTAATCGCGGGGATGAAATGCCCCATTCCCAGCAGCCATGACACTAGTTTCACGCCCAGAAAGAAAAGGCTTTGTATCTCGATCTTCTATGGGAGACATCAGCTGCAGACCAAGATTCCCTTTAAGGGAAAGTTCATAATAACCCCAGTTCCTCATGTTCAACCCGTCGTCATCCATTAAAACTGAAGTTCAAAATAAAGAACATCACATCATTAAATGCAGGGATGAAGACAGGGGGGCCGACCTTAAAAATAGTACTAGGAATAGTAAATTTTATATGTAATTTTTTAAAAATACTACTAGGTATACTGTTGCAGTTTCGCCCCCGACACCAAATTCCTGGCTTCGTCCTGATTAAATGATTCTAATTTCCCACACCAAAATTTCACTTCACACGCTACATAATTATAAAAAAAATCAATGAAATAACGGATCGTATAGAGGAATAAAATCAGAACTTAATCCACTTTAAACTCTAAAATATGGGTAAGCAGATCCAGATAGCCATATCAAAGCTTCCCTCAACAGATCAATGTCAAACATGTTCTCAAAATTTAAAGTAACCCACAATTGTCATTCCAATTTCGATCACATCTATAAATGCCCACAGATATTTAATATATTCAAATCAACGTTAATACCAAAAAGAATGAGCATCGGTACTTCAAATTTGTAAAGCAAACCAATTCCGTAGGCATTCCGAATCATAACTAATAAATTCCCCAAAATTGATTCCATAAGAACGCCAATCAAATTATTTAAACAATGTGCAGCACTTCACATTTCAAACACAGACGAAAAGATCTGAGAAATAATTTTCATAAAATTCGCAATAACAGAAAACTCAGCATAGAAATAATTCGATAACTTATTCCCATTTTCAAAATTCGCATGGAACGGATATTCCCACAAAAAGTTCAAATCTTTAAATTTCTTCACATAGATCTGACACAAAAGAGACAATAAACACAGATCCATAATTAAAATTCAAAAATCAGCTAAAGATAACAAAAAATAATAAAAATAAAAGGGCAAAGGCAAAGAAAATTAGTGGAGAGCTGAAATTGAAATTACGAGACACAGAAATGAAAAAGTAGAGATTTTTATAATGGGAGAGAGAAATAGAGATGGAGAGAGAACGCTTACTTGTGGGTAAACAGCTCTTTTAGGGTTTTTTTTCCTTCCGGAGAGAGACAGGGGATGAGAGAGGAGAGAGAAAGAGAAAGTGAGAGAGGGATAGAATAGAAGAGAGAGAAGAGAGGAGAGAGACCTTAAGAGAGAAAGACAAGAGTGAGTTTTATGCCTTTTTCTTTTTTGATAGAAAGAGAGTTTTTATGTATGTTTGTAAAACTTTTGAGGGTATGAAATGAGTTTCTAAAAAAATAATGTCAAATTTAAAATAAAACAAATCCAACAGATATATATATTTTTTCTTTGAACCTTACTAGGCTACTAGAATTGTTGGATTGAAATTTACTAAAATTAAAATTGGGGGTGAATCCCTTATACTAATAGGGGTGAATATTATTAATTTGAATTTTATCCAATTCATATCCAAAAATTTTAGTAGCAAATTATTTTCCTTTTTCTTTTTTAATCAAATCAAACACATATATATATATATATATTTGAATTTTTTTTTTTTTTCAAAACATCTATTTGTGTACTAGTATCCATTATCTTCCACCAGGGGATTAATTGCCATTTGGGTCCCCTCAACATATTTCTACATGCTGACCCAATTTCATCATTTTTCTTTTTTTTTAACTTTTCACATCCCCAATATATTTTCAAACAGCCCACTTTCATCCTTTTTTAACTTTTTTCCAGCCATTTTCATCCCCAATATATTTTTTAGTAGCTACTTTCATCCCTCAATATATTTTCAAACAAACCACTTTCATCCTTTTTAAAGTGGTCGTTTGAAAATTTTTTGAGATGAAAGTACGCTAGAAAAATATATTGGGGATGAAAGTAGCTGAAAAAAGTTTAAAGTGATGAAAGTGTCTGTTTGAAAATAAATTGATGACCAAAAAAGTTAAGGATGAAATCGGGTCATGACAAGCAAATACGCTGTGACCCAAATGGCAATTAATCCTCCACCAGGTGACAACATAGTCCAACCCCAACAAAGATCTATTCATACACAAAAAAAAACACACACACACAACAAAGACTATACAGTCCATATCCCTTCTCCCCCTTTCTTTTTTTTTTTTTCTTTTTTTTTGAGGAATCTTATCCCCCTTTCAATATACCTTATCCACCTTTCAATATTTAGGGGTACTTTTTTTTTTTTTTATGAATAAATATTATATATAGGGGTACCCACTTTGGCACTCTTAGAAAGGAAAAATATATTTGTACCACTCTATAATCCTTTATAGGTCTTTAGAATAAATATTCTTTTTAATGCTTATCAATCTTTGGGTTTTAAATGTTTTCAGGGCTGCCCAATTTATAAAGTATAAATCAGGCATACAATCGTCATACTATCATATGAACAGCTTAGTGCCTATCAACTTATACCCTAAAACATAGAATCATTTATAGGTCTTTAGAATAAATATTCTTTTTAATGCTTATCAATCTTATTTATATTTTTATTTTAATTATTTTCAGGGCTCGACTTCCAGTTTTATAAACTATAAATCTAGAGCAGTCAAAATGGGCATATGCCTGCGGGCAAGACCCGTCCCGTGAGATTAATGGGTGGGTATGGAGTTATGAATTTCATGCCCATTTAAATGCAGGGTATCAACGGGTATGCCCGTGCAGATAACGAGTCATGCGGATATGGGCGGGTTGCAACCGGGCATGCCCGCTTTATGTTATTTTTGTATTAATTTTGGATATGGATTAATAAGGCTCATCAGTCTTCTCCAAAACGAACAAGAGTCATATATCTCAACTATCTTATTACACACGTTCTTACCAAATATAGGAGTTATCTTCTTCCTAGAAATTTACAAGCTCAAATATGTGTACGCAATTGAATTCGTTGTTTCATCTCTGAAAGTAACTAAATTATGTTCTAAGTTATCATTTACCATTTTCCATTTATAATGTTTTAACTTCTTAAGGTGTGTGTTTTATATGTGAAGATGATGAGGAGGAATTAACATTATCTAAAATGAATTCACATAATACTTCTAGTGTCCATGATCTAGATCAATAGATGAATGATATTAAAAAAACAATATTTATTTTTGTTGCGTTGACTTCAACAATATGTTTGTTAATTTTGGACAGTTGATCTTGAATTATTCTTGAAATTGTGGATTTTGTTTTGATTGTTCTTGAACTATTTTGGATTTTTATTTCCCCTTAATAGGAATGTAAATTGTAAGTGAATGAGAAAAAACTATATTTTGTTGATTTTTCGGATTTGATATATTTTTTTCAAAAAAGAAAAATTAATAATAAGGGTCGCGGGCATACCCATCTGCCCACGGGCGTTCTGCGGGCGGGTACGTGCATCCCTTTTGATGGCCCGTTAAAAAAAGTGGGCATGCCCATTCATCCCCATTTAAGGCATGCCCATGACGGGGAAGGATGGGACGGGCGAGCATACCCGTTTTGACAGTACCATAAATCAGGCATACAATCGTGATACTATCATATGAACAGCTTAGTGCCTATCACTTATACCCCAAAACATATATCTAAATTTCAGTTTTCATTTATGAAGATTATTTCTTTTTTTGTTAGACAAAGAGTTCTTTTAGTGGGGAGATTATTTTATCTCACTATAACAAGGTCTAACATCACTTATGCAATTCATATAGTCTTAGCCAGTTTATGCAGAACTCAATGGAGAGACATTGGGATGCTGCACTTCGAGTTGTGCGTTATATTAAGGGCAATCCGGGAAGAGAAATTTTTCTACCTAGAAACAATCTCAATGCAGGACTATTAGGTTATTGTGATTTTCATTGGATTGTTTGCCCTATAACTAGCAAGTCTGTTACATGGTACTTCATTTAGTTTGGAAATGCTCATAATTCTTGGCGATTCAAGAAACAACAAGTTGTCTTTCGATCTTCAGTTGAAGCCGAATACAGAGTTATGACCAATGCGACTAGTGAGCTAGTCACGTTATGACCTGCTAAGTTGTATTGCAACAGTCGGTTAGAGTTCCACATTGCGGTCAATCCAATCTTTTGTGGACGAACTAAGCATATCGATATCGATTGTCATTTCGTTCGAGAAATGGGTTCAAGATGAGACACTTGTCACTTGTCATTTAGGAACAAATGAGCAACTAACAAATGTGTTAGCCAAAGATTTGAGCCAAGCGCAGTTTAATTACCTGGTTAGCAAGTTGAGTATTCTGTGCATCCACATTCCAACTTGAGGGGCAGTATTGAAAAGTTGTTATTTAGGAAATGTCTAACTAGTATTAAATTAACTAGGACATACTTAAATAGTTTTTTTAATTAATGTAGTTTAATTGCCTAAATATTGTGTAGTATTGTGTAATTGGTATGAAAAAACCTAAGAGGGGGTGAATTAGGTCTTAGTAAAATTTTCTATCTTTCTTGCAAATGTGATGAGATGTAAGCTAAACAAGATATTGAGTTGTAAGCTAATAAAGAAAGACAATGAACACGTATTTATAGTGGTCCGATTCAATAAGAATCTGCATACACTACCTTAATTAACCTAGGGATTTCAACAACACACTATTAATCCCTTTACAACTCAATGATGGTGGGATGAAACCAATATTACACAAGTGGATACCTCACTAACAGTTTTACACAACAACCACTTAACTCACCACTTAGAGTCACCCACACAAAGTAGGTCTCTAGCTTACAAGCTCACAAAGAGAAACCTCACAGAGTGTACAGAGAAATATTTGAACAAAGCTAATCACTCTTTATGTGATGGATGATTACAATTTTATAGCACAATCTTTCTAAGCTCAAATCAGAAGAATCACACATTTTTGCACTTTGAAAGTAGTGGAATGCTTGTTTGAATGTATGGAACTTAATTGTAAAACACGAGGGGGGTGAATTGGGTTTTAATCGATCTTGCAAACTTTTTAGTATCTATTCAATGCTAGTGTAAGTTTGAGCAAGATGAACAAAAGCAAAACTAAACCCAACAACAAGACAAAGGATTTATAGTGGTTCGATTCACTCAGAATCTACATCCACTACCTTGAGCCGCACCCAAGGATTTTAACAACTTCACTAAGAAGAACTTTACACTTGTGGCTAACTCACAAAGAGTTCTACAACACAACCACAATACACCAACTCACTAAGAGTGCTTGCCCACACTAAGTAGGACTTTCAATACAAAACTCACTAAGAGTTAATTGCCCACACAAAGTAGGACTTATACAAGAATTACCCTATCACTTAGAAAGGGAATGAGAAGGTTTAAAGAACAAGAATGTTCACTCTTTTAAGTGAGAGATATATACCTTTTAAGTACAAGAATGTTAAGCTCTTAGAACATTTGATGCACACTCTTTGTCTTGCTTTTGAAATTCACCTTTGAATGATTTAGATCATAGCAATGAAGTGCATTTTACTTTGAAAGTGTTTAGACTTGATAGGAAATGAATGTATATTATATGTGCAAGTCTTAGAATCATTCTCAGCTTTAGAGTATATATACATTTCAAAAATATGCAGAAAAATGACTCTGCAACGGTCATATAACGGCTAGAAATCGCAGAGCTCGGTTGACCGAACAGAAACCTCGGATGACCGACCCAAAGCTCGGTTGAGCCTTAGCCAACCTCGGTCGACCGACCCTAGCTTAGGTCGACCGAACTTCCCTTTTTCCAAAGGGTTCAACTCTCTGTAAAGGTTCGGTTGATCCGAGGAAAATCTCGGTTGACCGACCTCCTGAGCTTTGAGAGATGTTGATTTTTCACACGTTTTGAAATCTATTGAAGTCTAAAAGATTTTCTCAATATGTAACAAGTAAGAGCATTTAGAAAACCGTTTTAAAAGACTTATACTTTGAAATCAAAGGCTTTTGAGATATGAACACATATGAGAATCATTTTGAAACTTAGCCTTTTGAAAACGTGTTTATGATGTATGCAAGACTAGAGTGTAGACCTTATGTTCATGAGAGCATTGGTTAGAGCTTATAAGATAACGACTTATAATGACAAAGCTAATCTAACCAAACCTAAGTCTTCAATCTTCAATCTCGATGAGATATGCCTTTAAGTATAACTTGGAATCTTGATCATGGCTTGATTGAAGTACTTAGAGCTTCCATTATGAGTTCCGATATTCTATCACAAAGATTAAGATCATTAGACACAACATCAAATGTTTGTCCATTATCAAAAACCGAGTTCGTTCGCCCTTAGGGCTTACATTAATGACACTTTAAAGCTTTGTTACCTACCAAACAATCAGCCATAGAGGCTTTTATAGAGTTCCAAATTGTTGAGTAATTAATGTTGCAACGGCTAGTATTTGGCATTGACATTGGCAGTTCGGTCGATCCACATGGATGTCAGGTCGTCCGAGCAAGAATAGGCCAGTCCACTGTAAGTATGCGGTCGACCGCAAAAAGGCTTCGGTTGACCAAAGTAAGACCTCGGTTGGCCGACTTTGAACAAATGTCGAATGTTCCAGCAGCAGGACACCTCAAGAACATTCAAATTTTAACTAAATGAAACTTCGAACTTAGGTCGACCTACCACACAGGTCGGTCGACCGACCTTCATCAGGTCATCCGAGCATAGTGCCTCGGGCGATCTAATTGAAAGTCCAAAGTTTATTTTCAATAAGTCTTAGTTCTAATATTCTCTAAAGGATAACAAAATATTTTGAGCTTTTAGAAAACCTTTTCAAACACATTTTACTTTTGAAGATCGAAAGATCAAAACACGGTTTTTCAAAACTAAAGGCATTCCATTTTGAGAAACGTTTTTAGAATGTCCAATCGAGTGTAAACTAATCATATGAGCTTTTAGGATGCCGAACCCATATTTGTTGAAACCGAAAAGTCGATCTTTTGGCTTTCAAAGTGAATTGAGCCGTGATTTTAAGAGGGCTATGATCGGAGACCGTTCGGTGCAAATGCTCTACTCTTGTTCATGCAAACAAATCATTCCACTTGGTATTAGTAAGTAGACGATCAAGCCGCCTCAACAATGGCAGACTGAAGCAGCGAATCCAAGTGAACGGCGACCCTTCAAATACCTGCATCAATCAAACCACAATCCTGTACCGCTTCATTAAACTCCATCATCGGGAGAGTAGCCGGTACTGATCCAAAACTCTCCGATGCTGAAGCTGAAGGAATTCATGGGCAAAAACTCGTTCTAAACACCCATGAGTCCTCACCTGAATGATCCGCTCATACGTAAATGAATCGAAAAACTAGGAAAAGGACTTACATTTTCGGCTTAAAGGTTGTATCTTTCGGTTTTCAGCAGCAACCACCTTGAGTCCTCCCTTGCGGAATTACTCCCTACCGGTATCCACGCGACAAAACGGGCAGCGAGTGCTAGCTCTTCGTTCTTTTGAATTTTGGCTTCTAGAGAGAAAATGAGGCCGCCAGACCATAAATCAGATTTCGGTTTTTAGGTATTTTTGCGGCTAAAATTAATTCATGCCTAGGGTTTCGGCCAAGAGAGGTTTATATAGGGTGTGAGAGGTTGTTTAAAAAACAACTCCCACGTCCTTACCAACTCTCCCGACAGTGGGAGTCTTTAACTCCCACGTCCCCTAGACTTTTGCAGGTAGTGGGAGTCTTTATCGGATAATAACTCCCACGTAATCCCAGCAATGCCTAAATACCAAAAATGCCCTTTATGCATCTCTAATTCGAATAATAACGCTTTATTATTCTCAGAAGAATAAATGTCAGATACAATGAACCTAGACACATTCTAGATTCATTGAATCTGGACATGAAGCTCGTTAGCTCGTTTATGCGTGTGACCCTGTAGGTTCATATCACAATGGCAATGAAAACACACTTAATAGTAGTGTGAGTTCATAAATCACAAAGCGGTCCCTAGCAGGGACATCGTGACTCACCCAAAGTGAATGAATATACAACGTAACCTAATATCAATCCACTATTTAATCCATTTGTCTCACGATATCCTAATTAAGCATAAGGCATGGTGGTCGTCACCCTTATAAAGCTTAATTGTATTTATGCTCGATCTCCAGGTAGACTGTTCCAACAAATAGTATATGATAACCACTTTATCAAATACATTTGAGCATGGTCATGCATTTAGACAGTCTTTCCCTATCGAGAGGCCCATGGATATCTCTCTCTAATAATAGAGAGGGACAAATTCCTTACAATGCCTCTCACATTCAAGCCATGATAGGACGCTACATCCGATCATCAGTCGTATTGATAACTCGATTAAAAGTAACGTCCGACTGAGTCAAAACGTGGCTCCATTCATGCTAGAATCAATGGAGACATAAGGTCTAAGGATTCTAAAATAGTATTGAGGAAGTAATACTTATGACTAAGGACCATGAAGTATTACTTTTCTAACGGATCACGTCCGATACGATATATCTCAATATATTTCATCTATGATATGATTTGTGCTCATTGCACATGATTAGTAAAACATAATCATCAATCAAACATCATACTAGTTTTATTTCAATGTAAAGTAGATTACATAAAACTAGGGACAACTAGAATAGTAATTACATAAGCAAATGAGTTTTACTATCAAATCACGCATTTGATGTTCATAAGCAAAATTAACTATTCGTATGAAATGCTCAAAAATATATAAAAACGTATGTAAAACACAAGAGGGAGGGGTGAATTGGGTTTTAGTCGATCTTGCAAACTTTTTCGTTATCTCTTCAATGCTAGTGTAGGTTTGAGCAAGATGATTAAAAGCAATATGAAAGCCAATCACAAGACAAAGGATTTAGAGTGGTTCGATTCACTTAGAATCTACATCCACTACCTTGAGCCGCACCCAAGGATTTCAACAACTTCACTAAGAAGACTTTTTTACAATTGTGGCTAACTCACTAAGAGTTTTAAAACACAACCACAATACACAAACTCACTAAGAGTTACTTGCCCACACAAAGTAGGACTTCTCAATTTGACCACACAAAGTAGTGAAGGGATTCATGGGCGAAAACTCGTTCCAAACACCCATGAGTCCTCCCCTGAAGGATCCGCTCATACGTAAACGAATCGAAAAACAGTGGAAAAACTTACGTTTCTTGGATTCAAGAAGCTACTTCTTGAATGGAGGATGACGTTTCTTGGATTCAATCTGCCACCAATTGATCTCCCTTGCGGAAAGTCCCTCTACCCGTATCCACGCTGACTGAAATGGGCAGCGATTGCTAGCTCTTCGTCTTTTCTGATTTTCGGGAATTAGAGAGAAAAGGGAGAGGCTGAAACTGAAATCTAATTTCAGAGACTTGGTAATATTTCGGCTGAAAAATCATAACCTAGGGTTTCGGCCAAGAGATCATTATATAGGGTGTGAGAGTTTGTTCCCATAACCAACTCTCACATCCTCAACTCCTCTCGCAGTGGGAGTCTCTAACTCCCATGTCCCCTAGACTTCTGCTGGTAATGGGAGTCCTTACCGGATAATAACTCCCACGTAATCCTAGCTATAGGTAAAATACCGAAATTGCCCCTATCTCTAATTCGAATGATAAACACTTTATTATTTTCAGAAAGACAAATGTCAGATACAATGAACCTATACACATTCTAGATTCATTGAATCTGGACATAAAGCTCGTTAGCTCGTCTATGCGTGTGACCCTGTAGGTTCATCTCACAATGGCAATGAAAACACACTTAGTAGTAGTGTGTGTTCATAAATCACAAGCGGTCCCTAGCAGGACATTGTGACTACCCAAAGTGAATGAATATACAACGAAACCTAATATCAATCCACTATTTAATCCCTTTGTCTCGCGATATCCTAATTAAGCATAAGGCATGGTGGTCGTCACCCTTATTAAGCTTAATTGTATTTATGCTCGATCTCCGTGTAGACTGTTTTCGACAAATAGCATTTGATAACCACTTTATCAAATACATTTGAGCACGGCCATGCATTTAAACAGTCTTTCCCTATCGAGTGGCCCATGGATATCTCTCTCTAATAATAGAGAGGGACAAATTCCTTACAATGTCTCTCACATTCAAGCTATGATAGGACCCAATGGCTGAAGCATATGAGATCTTACTCATGCGCTCTTGGACCTCCTTTGTGGAAGGTCCTAGGGTACTTCCCCAACCAAGCTTTTACACTTTGTAATGTGGGAATGTCATTTCTAATCAGTAAGATGCCATCCACATAAAGCACAATGAACACTACTGCATTATTAGTTACTTTCTTATAAACACAAGGCTCGTGTTCGTTTTTGATGAAACTGAATTCTTTAATACTTTCATCAAAGCGACGATTCCTGCTTCGAGATGCTTGCTTCAATCCATAAATGGACCTTTGAAGCTTACACACTTTTCTAGGATTTGTTGGATCAACAAACCCCTCAGGTTGTGTCATATACACATCCTCGAGAAGGTTTCCATTAAGAAACACAGTCTTAACATCCATTTGCCATATCTCATAGTCATAATATGCAGCTATGGCAAGTAAAATCCTAATAGACTTTATCATAACGACAGGAGAAAATGTTTCGTCATAGTCAATACCATGAACTTGTCTATAACCTTTAACTACTAGTCGAGATTTAAAAGTGTGTACATTGCCATCCATGTCGGTTTTCTTTTTGAAACACCATTTGTTGTCAATGACCTTACACCCTTCGGGTGGGTCAACCAAAGTCCACACTTGGTTATCGTACATGGATTGCATCTCAGACTTCATAGCTTCTAGCCACTTATCTGACTCAGAACTACGAATTGCCTCTTTGTAGGTAGTGGGTTCTGAACGGATTCATGGGCGGAAACTCGTTCCAAACACCCATGGATCCTCCCCTGAAGGATCCGCTCATATGAAACGAATCGAAAATAGCGGTAAAAGCTTACATTTTTACGGATTCAAGAAGTCGCTTCTGAATGGAGGATGGCGTTTCTTGGATGCTAATCGCCACCAATTGATCTCCCTTGCGGAAAGTCCCTCTACCGGTATCCACGCGACGAAACGGGCAACGATTGCTAGCTCTTCGTCTTTTCTGTTTTTCGGGAATTAGAGAGAAAAGGGAGAGGCTGAAACTGAAATCTAATTTTGGGTTTCTTGGTTAATTTCGGCTAAAAGAATTGAGGTCTAGGGTTTCGGCCAAGAGTTTATTATATAGGGTGTGAGAGTTTGTTCCCGTAACTAACTCTCACGTCCTCAACTCCTCTCGGCAATGGGAGTCCTCAACTCCCACGTCCCCTTAGACTCTGCTCGGTAGTGGGAGTCCTTATCGGATAATAATGAAGGGATTCATGAGCGAAACTCGCTCCAAACACCCATGGATCCTCCCTCGAGGATCCGCTCATATGAAACGAATCGAAAATAGCGGTAAAAACTTACATTTTTACTGGGATTCAAGAAGCTGCTTGAATGGAGGATGACGCTTTCTTGGATTCAATCGCCACCAATTGATCTCCTCACGGAAAGTCCCTCTACCGGTATCCACGCGATTTAAACGGGCAGCGATTGCTAGCTCTTCGCTCTTTTTCTCGATTTTTCTGGAATTAGAGAGAAAAGGGGAGAGGCTGAAACTATTTCGGCTTCTTAGGTATTTCGCTGAAAAGCATTGAAATCTAGGATTTCGCCAAGAGTTTGTTATATAGGGTGTGAGAGTTTGTTCCCGTAACTAACTCTCACGTCCTCAACTCCTTCTCAGCAATGGGAGTCCTCAACTCCCACGTCCCTTAGACTTCTACTGGTAGTGGGAGTCCTTATCGGATAATAACTCCCACGTAATCCCAACTATAGGTAAAATACCGAAATTGCCCTATCTCTAATTCGAATAATAAACACTTTATTATTTCCAGAAAGACAAATGTCCGATACAATGAACCTAGACACATTCTAGATTCATTGAATCTGGACATAAAGCTCGTTAGCTCGCTCTATGCGTGTGACCCGTAGGTTCATCTCACAATGGCAATGAAAACACACTTAGTAGTAGTGTGAGTCCATAAATCACAAGCGGTCCCTAGCAGGGACATTGTGACTACCCAAAGTGAATGAATATACAACGGAACCTAATATCAATCCACTATTTAATCCCTTTGTCTCGCGATATCCTAATTAAGCATAAGGCATGGTGGTCGCCACCCTTATTAAGCTTAATTATATTTATGCTCGATCTCCGTGTAGATCTGTTTCGACAAATAGCATTTGATAACCACTTTATCAAACACATTTGAGCACTGCCATGCATTTAAACAGTCTTTTCCCTATCGAGGGGCCCATGGATATCTCTCTCAAAATAGAGAGGACAAATTCCTTACAATGTCTCTCACATTCAAGCTATGATAGGACACTACATCCGATCATCGGTCGTATTGATTACTCTGCTACAAGTAACGTCCGACCGAGTCAAAACGTGGCTCCATTCATACTAGAATCAATGAAGACATAAGGTCTAAGGATTCTAAAATAGTATTGAGGAAGTAATACTTATGACTTAAGACCATGAAGTATTATTTCTCTGACGGATCACGTCCATTACAATGTATCCCTATATATTGCATCTATGATGTGATTTGTATCCATTACACATGATCAGTAAAACAAGATCATCAATCAACAATCATACTAGTTTTATTTCATAGTAATTAAGCATTACATAAAACTAGGGACTTCTAGAATAGTAATTACATAAGCTAATGAGTTTTTACTATCAAATCACACATTTGATAATCAAAAGCAAAATTAACTATTCAATTGCTTGCTCAAAAAGATAACAAAACGCACAACATGTGCTAATGGTCCTAGGGCACTACTAACAAATAACTCCCACGTAATCCCAGCTATAGGTAAAATACCGAAATTGCCCCTATCTCTAATTCGAATAATAAATACTTTATTATTTCCAGAAAGACAAATGTCGGATACAATGAACCTAGACACATTCTAGATTCATTGAATCTGGACATAAATCTCGTTAGCTCGTCTATGCGTGTGACCCTGTAGGTTCATCTCACAATGGCAATGAAAACACACTTAGTAGTAGTGTGAGTCCATAAATCACAAGCGGTCCCTAGCAGGACATTGTGACTACCCAAAGTGAATGAATATACAACGGAACCTAATATCAATCCACTATTTAATCCCTTTGTCTCGCGATATCCTAATTAAGCATAAGGCATGGTGGTCGTCACCCTTATTAAGCTTAATTATATTTATGCTCGATCTCCAGGTAGACTGTTTCGACAAATAGCATTTGATAACCACTTTATCAAACACATTTGAGCACGACCATGCATTTAAATAGTCTTTCCCTATCGAGGGGCCCATGGATATCTCTCTCTAATAATAGAGAGGGACAAATTCCTTACAATGTCTCTCACATTCAAGCTATGATAGGACACTACATCCGATCATCAGTCGTATTGATTACTCTGTTACAAGTAACGTCCGACTGAGTCAAAACGTGGCTCCATTCATACTAGAATCAATGAAGACATAAGGTCTAAGGATTCTAAAATAGTATTGAGGAAGTAATACTTATGACTTAAGACCATGAAGTATTACTTCTCGAATGGATCACGTCAATACAAATGTATCCCTATATATTGCATCTATGATGTGATTTGTATCCATTACACATGATCAGTAAAACGAGATCATCAATCAACAATCATACTAGTTTTATTTCATAGTAATTAAGCATTACATAAAACTAGGGACTTCTAGAATAGTAATTACATAAGCTAATGAGTTTTACTATCAAATCACACATTTGATAATCAAAAGCAAAATTAACTATTCAATTACATGCTCAAAAGATAATAAAACGCACAACATGTGCTAATGGTCCTAGGGCACTACTAACAAGTAGGACTTATACAATTTGCCCACACAAAGTAGGACTTATACAAGAATAACCCTATCACTTAGAAAGGGAATGATAAGCTTTAAAGAGAAAGGTTGTTCACTCTTCTAAGTGAGAAATATATACCTTTGAAGTACAAGAATTGTTTGCTCTTTAGAACATATGAATTCCACTCTTTGTCTTGCTTTTTGAAATAACACCTTTTGAATGATTTAGATCATGGAAATGAAGTGTTTTTGCTTTGAAGGTGTTTAGACTTGATAAGAAATCAATCTATATTGTATGTACAAGTCTTGGAGTCATTCTCTAGCTTTGGAGTATTTATACATTTCAAGATATGCTGAAAAATGACTCTTTAACGGTCAAAAAATGGCTAGTTTTTTACAGAGTTCGGTTGACCGAAATCACACCTCGGATGACCGAAGTCAAGCTCGGTTGAACCGAACCAACCTCGGTAGACCGACCCTAGCCTAGGTCGACCGAACTCCCCTTTTTCCAAAGGGTTCAACTCTCAGTTTCTCATCGGTTGATCCGATCTTGAGCTCGGTTGACCGACCTTCCTAAGTATGAGAGATGTTGGTTTTTCACACGTTTTGAAATCTATTGAAGTCTAAAAGGTTTTCTTAATATGTAACAAGTAAGAGCATTTAGAAAACCGTTTTAAAAGACTTATACTTGGAAATCAAAGGCTTTTGAGATATGAACACATATGAGAATCATTTTGAAACTATAGCCTTTTGAAAACGTGTTTATGATGCATGCAAGACTTGAGTGTAGAGCTTATGTTCATGAGAGCTTTGGTTAGAGCTATATAAGATAACGACTTATAACGACAAAGCTAATCTAACCAAACCTAAGTCTTCAATCATCAATCTTGAAAGATAAGCCTTGAATAATATGTCTTTGAATCTTGATCATGGCTTGATTGAAGTACTTAGAGCTTCCATTATGAGAACCGATATTCTATCACAAAGATATAAAACATTAGACACAACATCAAGTGTTTGTCCATTATCAAAAACCGAGTTCGTTGGCCCTTAAGGCTTACAATCTCCCCCTTTTTGATTATGACAAACTTTGATGTAATTTGATAGGATATGGACAATTTTAAGTACAAGGAAGCATGGCAAAAGGATGTAAGAACAAATAAGTGTAATGCTAAGTGCTTATAAGATAAACCAAGATAAAACGAGAGACATAAGCACTAGCATGTTAAGTTCTTTTGCCATATGCATTAGGGACTCTTTGAAGAGCCCTATTTCCCAACCAACCTCCTTGCCTCCTTCCTTCCATCATATGTAGCTTTCTTGTGTGTAATATACATACCTTAGTTTACACAATAAGCTAACTTACCATTTTCATCAATGTTGATGTGAGTGCTAAGGATCCTATTATAAAGAACATGCTCACACAAACATTAGAACTATCAATGGTTTGTTAACATCAAAACAACATAGTATATTTTGCCCTTCGGCCTAACAATCTCCCCCTTTTTGATGATGACAAAACATTGATACAAATGGGAATAATATGCAAAAAGTAAAGCTTTAAAACGTATAAATATGAATGCATGAGATAAGAATATTAAGGATCTAGGCAAGTAGATGATTTTCAAAAAAAATATTCTACTCCCCCTATTTTAAAGAATCCCTTATCTCTCCCAATTTGCAAGTTCTAAGCTTTCTCCTTTTGTAAATTACTTCTCTTGGCACATTTGCAACACTAAAAAACTCTCCCCCTTTTTGTCAAAATAAAAAAGGGATATCAGAACGCCAATAAGAAAAGCATTTAATGAAATGTAAAGATGAATAAGATTTAAATCGTGGAGAAGCTTGATGAAATTTAAAAATTCTCCCCATATATAAAAGAACTTTTAATGCCATGGAGAATCTTGATGGTCTAATAGATTGATAAGATAAGAACCAAAAGATCAAACCTAAAGACCAAAAATCATTTGAAGAATGATTATTTTGAATAAAATAATCAAGCTTGGTTGATTTCTAAGAACAAGGAGTCCATAATAACACATAAATCAAAAGATGATCATGTATGGCTCAAAAAAGAATATCAACCTAAGCTAAGACAAAGGAGATAAGGAATAAACCTTAAAGTACAATCTCCCCTTTTATCAAGCATACGATGTTAGCTATTTGAGATAAAATCAAGTTTGATACCAATTGACCAATTGTAAAACAAGTTTGAAAATATAGCTAACAAAGTACTAGTGGAAGTGATACCATGAAATCATAAGTTAAGCACATGTATCACAACCAAAAGAATTAGAGGAAGTGTAAGATGACAATGAGTACATTCCTCTAATAAGTTAATGGTTAGCTAAATGAGTATAACAACTCTTGAAGCAAGACTAACCAAAAAACCATAATGAGATCACAAAGGATAAGAAAATGACGAATATGATCTTAAAGTTATTAATGGAAAGTATATGTGATACCAAATGTAAGAAATAACCAATTGTAAAAAATAAACATTTTTAACACATATAACTTCCAAAATAACTTACACAAGTTGGCTATAAAATAAGAAAGATGAAAAACAAGCCAACAAGTGATGTGATGATGTAAAATATGAACAATTGAGCATACATCACAATTGAGTTTACATCCTAAGTCAAGCATCTAGACGATCAACCACAAAAGATTAATGCTATAGACTTGAATATAAACAAAACAACATCCCTAAATGCAATAAAGATCAAGCACATCATGTTAACTATATAAATAACTTTACTCATCAAATAGGTAGGTTATAGCACATAAGGATCAAAAGCAAAAGAATGATCACTAACTAGGGATGAGTTAAGCTATTGTACCTCAATGCTCTTTGAGCTTGAACTTCTTACCATTTTGGTTGATCTTCTTTATCAATCAAGTCCATAGAGGCCTTTTGTGTGATCTTTTTCATGATCATCATTATATTTTGAAGCTCATTGAGAGGTTGACATGTGATTGCTCCATTTTCTTTGTTGTTCATCCTTGATTGATGAGATGAAAGCAATCTACTCTTCTTTTCATGACAAGTGTAGAGTCATCAATGATGGGTGACTTTTCTTTTCTTGATGAACCCTCTACAATCTTGTAATCCTTAGCATTTGACTTGTGACATTCCTTGTGGTTCATATCTTCTTCTTGAAGTTTAGAACTCTTTGTTACCTACAAGGAATTCTTGAGAACAAATATGGTACCTTTTTAAAGGTCCTTCATGATTAGTTCAATATCTCAAGTAGCACATATATGCATAAGGATCATGCAAATCAAAAACAAAACAACATAGATGGATTCTTAAATGAATAGGACATGACAAAACAAGAATCAATCAAGTTGTATATGCTACAACTCATAGATACCTTAGCTAAATAAATATGGACAATAAAGAACATGCTAAAGGTTATCTATATAAAATTCAAGAATGTGAGATGCAACATATATAAGAGCAAGCATATAAATATATATATATATATATATATATATATATATATATATATATATATATATATATATATATCAAAAACACTTAAACACATTAATTAAAGTGTTAAGAGAAAGTGATTTTGATACCTATGCTTTCTTACCAAGTGATGAAGATATTAGATTGACACTTTGGCTCTTGTCATCACTTGATGCATTGCTCTTTGCATTTAAGCAACTTGGTTCTCCAATTGATTAACATTTGAGCTTTGAGAATCCAAGTGTTAAGGAGTGCTTTTGAATTTCTTCTTTTGGCACATCTCCTTTGATCTAATAAGAACCTATAAACTCAACGGAAGAGTAACTTTTGGTACCCACTTTTGTTTGGGTCCATGGGGGTTAGTTGAAGTAAGCTTAACTCTCCAAATTGTTTTTACTCCCCTTTCAATCTTTTTCTTCACATGGCATCTAACACAAGTGTGACCATGTTTTCCACAATATGTGCAACAAATATGTGGCTTAGAAGATTTGTGAACATGCACAAGATAACTACTTGGCCTATGTGACATTCTAGCATTTACAACATGATTCTTAGGTTTAAGAGAAGAGCTAGCAATATCAACATGTTTAGCAATATAACCAAGGCCATGTTTAACATGAGAAGCACGTTGCATACCAAGAATTTGATCAAGATTATTCTTACCCTTATTAAAGTTATCAACAAGAAGGGTAAGGTCATTAATTTTGTTCTTCATGTGATCAAACTCAACAAGCTTGTTTTCAAGAGATGACAATTTATTACAAGCTTCTATGTATTGTAATGAAGATGTATTGCAAGTAGTAATAAGACTTTCATTTTCACATTTCAAGCAATTAACATCATCACACAACTTCTTATTTTCATCAACCAACTTAGATCTATCAACAAGCAAGGATTCCATTTTAAGGTTCATTTCTTTGTTTTGCTTTTGCACATTTTTTTCAATTGATCATACATATCAATTAAAAAGCTCATTAGGATCATCCTCATCATTATCATCATCATCATAAGAATTTGAAATAGAGGGAGAAGGATGTACCTCATTACCAAATGCCATAAGACACATGGGGTCATTTTCTTCTTGATCATCCTCACTTCCTTCTTCATCCCAATGGCTTAACAAGCACTTTGCATTGTTGAGATTTAAGAACAATTTCTCTACTTCTTCATGATTGATGATAGAATCAAGATCAATACCCTTATTTGAACCATTTTTCCTTTTCTTCATCTCGAAGGTGAGTAGAGAGCCAATAAGTTCTTCCGTTGAATATGTCTTTAAGTCCTTGGCTTCTTCAATGGCAAGAGCTTTTGTTTCCCAACTTTTAGGAAGAGAATTGAGAATCTTCCTATTTATTTCTCCGGAAGTATACTCCTTGCCATTAGACCTCAACCCATTTACAATGTTGGTGAGTCTTGAGTTCATCTCATTGATAGATTCATTAGGCTTCATGGAGAATAGCTCATATTCTCTAACTAGCAAGTTCAACCTTGACTCCTTGACTTGATTTGTGCCTTCATGAGTAACTTCAAGCATTTTCCACATGGAGTGTGCGGATTTTCTTCCAAGGACACGGTTGTACTCATCCGGATTCAAGGCACAACTAAGAATGTTCATTGCCTTGTAATTTTGAGTCATCTTCTTGGACTCAAACTCATTTAACTCATTGTCCAGCTTTGGCACTTGAACATCATCCACCATCTTCATAGGTACAAAAGGACCTTCTTCAAATATATGCCATAAAGAATAATCTATGGAGCACACATATATCTTGAAACGGTCTTTCCAAGCCTCATAATTATTTCCATCAAAAAGTGGTGGTCTATTGATGGAAGACCCCTCTAGATAAGCTAATGCGGAATTTCCGGCCATAATCTTTACTTCAAGCGGTTAAGCTAAATGTGAAGACGAGGCTCTGATACCAATTGTAAAACACAAGAGGGAGGGGGGGTGAATTGGGTTTTAGTCGATCTTGCAAAAATTTTCGTTATCTCTTCAATGCTAGTGTAGGTTTGAGCAAGATGATTAAAAGCAATATGAAAGCCAATCACAAGACAAAGGATTTAGAGTGGTTCGATTCACTTAGAATCTACATCCACTACCTTGAGCCGCACCCAAGGATTTCAACAACTTCACTAAGAAGACTTTTTTACAATTGTGGCTAACTCACTAAGAGTTTTACAACACAACCACAATACACAAACTCACTAAGAGTTACTTGCCCACACAAAGTAGGACTTCTCAATTTGCCCACACAAAGTAGGACTTATACAAGAATAACCTTATCACTTAGAAAGGGAATGATAAGCTTTAAAGAGAAAGGTTGTTCACTCTTCTAAGTGAGAAATATATACCTTTGAAGTACAAGAATTGCTTGCTCTTTAGAACATATGAATTCCACTCTTTGTCTTGCTTTTTGAAATAACATCTTTTGAATGATTTAGATCATGGAAATGAAGTGTTTTTGCTTTGAAGGTGTTTAGACTTGATAAGAAATCAATCTATATTGTATGTACAAGTCTTGGAGTCATTCTTTAGCTTTGGAGTATTTATACATTTCAAAATATGCTGAAAAACGACTCTTTAACGGTAAAAAAATGGCTAGTTTTTTACAGAGTTCGGTTGACCGAAATCACACCCAGGATGACCGAAGTCAAGCTCGGTTGAACCGAACCAACCTCGATAGACCGACCCTAGCCTAGGTCGACCGAACTCCCCTTTTTCCAAAGGGTTCAACTCTCAGTTTCTCATCGGTTGATCCGATCTTGAGCTCGGTTGACCGACCTTCCTAAGTATGAGAGATGTTGATTTTTCACACGTTTTGAAATCTATTGAAGTCTAAAAGGTTTTCTTAATATGTAACAAGTAAGAGCATTTAGAAAACCGTTTTAAAAGACTTATACTTGGAAATCAAAGGCTTTTGAGATATGAACACATATGAGAATCATTTTGAAACTATAGCCTTTTGAAAACGTGTTTATGATACATGCAAGACTTGAGTGTAGAGCTTATGTTCATGAGAGCTTTGGTTAGAGCTATATAAGATAACGACTTATAACGACAAAGCTAATCTAACCAAATCTAAGTCTTCAATCATCAATCTTGAAAGATAAGCCTTGAATAATATGTCTTTGAATCTTGATCATGGCTTGATTGAAGTACTTAGAGCTTCCATTATGAGAACCGATATTCTATCACAAAGATATAAAACATTAGACACAACATCAAGTGTTTGTCCATTATCAAAAACCGAGTTCGTTCGCCCTTAGGGCTTACAACGTGCAACATATGCTAATGGTCCTAGGGCACTACTAACAGAAACAACAACATTAAAGTCACCACCCACCCACAAACCACGGTGCATCATAACAATTAGCAAATTGTATCAAAGAATTCCACAATGCACGTCGATGCGTGTACTGACATTTAGCATATATAAAGGATCCATAGACAGGTGTACCAACAAATTCCCCAAATTTCACATGTACAAATTGTTCCCCATCTTCAACTATAGACAAGTCCAGAGTACCATCCTAGAACACCCAAATTTTACTATTACAATTCCCAAAAGAGTGATCAAAACCAATATGACGAGCAGTAACAGATAAGTCATTGAGCTGCAGCATTGGCTCCAAGAGAACAATCAAAGATAATTTGTAACGCTTTTTTATGAATTTAACTCGAGCAATCGAGTCATCGTTTCCAATTCCCCTAACGTTCCAAATTAAATAATCCATAAACAATTAATATGTTCATTAAAAGAGGAAGGTAGACCTTACGAATTTCTCCATCGTAGACCTTCCTTTGTCGGGTCTTAGGCAAAGGCGCCCCCACCACTTGTAACTCACCAAGATCCACTGCCAAACTGGAGATTGGGATTTTTTTTAATTGAGCCGCCCTTTCTGCCCGAGCTGCCCTATCCCGGTCCAACAGATCTCTTAATTCTACAGAAAATGTCTGAAACTCATCTCATTCCTCTTGGCTGACCACTTTCGTTTCCGGACCTGCCTTTTCCGCCGACTGAGCAACAACATCAAGTTCCTCCGGCCCAGCTGTTCTCATAAAAATATTGGAATCATCCGTCCCGAGCCCCCCGCGTTCAACAACAACTTTTTCACACACCCTTTCAAGAACAGTAAAATCATCATGTGTTCGGGGATCATCATCTCCCAATCTTTCCAATTCTCCCTGATCCCTAACCTATTCCCGGTTATCACCTTTGACAGGCGAATCTAAAAGAATTGATTCTGGCCGCGGAACAGTTTCTCTCACACCCGTGATGATGGCCTCATAATCCAAATCCTCAATGGTGGATAACCTATTAAGATTAGGGTTTACCAGTGTCTCTTTTGGCCCCTTTCCAACGACCCGACCTGTTTTCAAGGTCCAAACCGCATCTTTTTTCTTGGCTGCAACCTTCGCTGGCTGTTTAGCAATAACTTCTTTTTTCTTGCTGATCTCAGCCCTGGGGACTGTGACGTCAGCCCTTAGGGCATCTCCACCCCTGCAATCTGCCTCCCAGTGGCCGACTTTCCAGCAGCCCGTGCAGTATGAAAGGGTGTCTGGTCAAAGAGTGAATATGGGAAAATCGGCATACTATGTTTCCTCCAAAACGGGAGATAGACAAGCTCATGTTATTCAGTCAGTCACAAACTTTGTTCAGGGGGAGCTTCCAATCAAATATCTTGGCTATCCATTTATTAAAAGGAGGATAAATGTGGAACATTTTTCTCAGATAGTGGAGCATAATTCGTCTCGGATTGAAGGATGGCAAACCAAATTATTGGATATGGCGGGTAGGCTAGTTCTAATTCGGCATGTCCTTACATCAATGACTCTACATATATTAGCGGTTTCTAATCCACCAACCATTATCAAATCACGCATTGAGCGGTTATTTGCGGGTTTTTTATGGGGAGCTGCAAATGGTGAAAAACGTCGTCATTGGATTTCATGGAACAAAATCTGCAAAGATAAGCATTCGAATGGAGTGGGATTAATATCTTTGGATCATTACACTATTGCGTTTGCTATGAAATTATGGTGGAGATTTCGTACGACAGAATCATATTGCCAGAAGTTCATGGTAAGTCGCTATTGTCTTGGGATCAGTCATCTTTCGCTTGCTGAAATACAACCGAATGCATCGGCTAATTGGCGACGTATGTTGCAAGCTAAGAGTATGACGGAGTCAGCTATGGGGACTGCTTATGCGTGATGGTCGGAGCCTTTTTTGTTTTGAAAATATAACTCTTGTAGGTAGCATTTGGCAAATTGTGCCTAATATCCCGGTTAAAGTTTTGGAATTGTATATTCATGACTTGTTGAATGATAATGTTTGGGATCGGGGAGAAGTAGTTTCATGGATGCCCAACGAGGTTTTTGTCTTGCTACCGAAGGTTGTGACTGAAGCTAAAAGGGATGAATGGATATGGAAGCCGGAGTCTGATGGGATATTCTCTTTATCCTCGGTTGTGGACCTGATCCGTGGGGGGAGAGGTCACTGCCTTGTCTCGAAAAATTTTGTGGGAGAGCAAAATGCCGCCTCATTTGCATATTTTTTTGTGGTAATTTCTCAACAGATTCTTACCCATGGAAGAAGTTTTATGGAAGTTTGGATTTCATACTGTTACGCGTTGTGCATGTTCAAAGGGTAGCGACACTTTCTTGCACATTTTTCTGGATTGCCCCTTGGCGGATTGTTTATGGACATATGCGGCTTCTTGAGCTGGTTATTCCATTCCGTATCAGTCTTCATCCACTCCGCATAGCATGATTTCCTCTTGGTGGATGTCGGTGTTGGGAGAAGGGCCAACCACCTAATGGTAATCTCGTCTTGTGTTTTATGGCAGCTTTGGAAGTCTCGGTGCTCGTTTGTTTTTTAAGGAAGACGCACTACGAAACAAAGAATCATTCTAGATTTTTATCAACAACTTTTGGCTCTAAAGAAAACGAGAAGGGCTCGTTCTGGTCCTGTGCCCATCCGTTGGAAGCAGGATGGCTGGTCACCGAAGATTATAATTTTGAGCATTGATGGAGCAGCACGCGGGAACCCCGGTGCGGCGGGAATTGGATGCGTTCTTCGCAGAGGTCCGGACAATTTTTAGCTGCTTGCTCGAATTTTATAGGCGACCATGAAACGAACACAATGGCAGAAGTCACAGCTTTGTTACATGGTCTGCATTTTTCTGCTCGCCTAGGGATGCAAGTTAATCTGATTCAGACTGATTCAAAGATATTAGTGCAGGCAATTGTCAAAGGGGTGCATAAAAAATTGGGCTCTGGATGGTGCTTTCCGGATGGCATTAAGTCTGTCTCGTGATATTTCTATTGTTCATATCTATAGGGAAGCAAATATGGTTGCCGATTCACTTGCAAATTATGGCTGTGATTCGAAAATTATTTCACACTTTTACACTTTTACTTCATTACCCCCGAATATAAGGGGATTACTTCATTTGGACCGTCAAGGAATTCGACATTGCGGATCCTTTGACTGGTAGCACTGTAACTGTGTTCAATACTTAATAAAGTCCATGGTTTTAAAAAAAAAGATCCTAGGGTATACAAGAATGAGAAATAACTTAGCTACCCTAGTATACCTAAGACTTCAAAGCTTCTTCATTTGTTGGCATATCATTGAGTCTTCATTGGGAATGCATGTCATTGACTTGTGGATTAAGCTTGAATACCAAAAGATCCATCACATTGACAAATAACATTATATCATCATCAAGTGTTTGTCTCTTATCAAAATAGGGAAAAGAGTCTTAGGGCTTACAATCTCCCCGTTTTTTATTATGACAAACCTTGATGTAATGTGATAGGATATACCAAGTAAAGTATGAAGAAGCACGACTTGGGAATAAACACAATTAAGCACAAAGTCGTCAAATGTCTCTTAGAAGAGCATATAACCCAACCAGCCTTTCCGTATCCTTATTCCTTCATTAACAAAAGGCACAAACATAAAGTGGATAGAGAATAAAACAAAGTAACCTTAGGGTTATAAAGGAGATTCACTAGAGAATTCTCCCTCTGAGGTTGTGCCGATGTTTATTTTGGTAAAAATGCAAGAATAGAGAATTGTAGAAACAGTTTTATATAGAAAACATACAACTTCAGTCGACCGCAGAAACTAAGGTAGGTCGACTGACATGATTCGGTCGAACGACCTTTTGGCAGTGGATGAATTTTTCTGTAGAAGAAGTTTTCAAAACAACATCCAATATAACCAGGTAACAAGTCATCACATGTAGCATGTTTTAAGCCAAAACAAGATCTATGTAAGCTACATGAACACATATTGATCCAAACAAGATCCCAAAAGTAAGAAATAGGCTACACAAGTAAGCAATTCAACCAACACATCACACACCACATACTAAAAAGCATAGTCCTCCCCCCTTTGTCATACATAAAAAACGAGTGTTGTAATAAAATGAGCTCTCATCACAAGGATATCGTCATTGAGCTCCTAGTCAAAAAACAAGTAATTCATATAACAATTCATAGATAAATTTCATTCAAGTTCAATAAAAGTTATACTAGGGGTACATAAAGGGCAACAATAAGGGAAAGCATAAAGAGATAAAAGTTTAAAGGAAAATCTCATGGAGTTTTTTTAATCCTTTGCTTGACCTTAATTCACACCATGATGATTTGTTGTATGCATGAAGTCTCTAATGATCTCAATTGTCCCCTCATTGTCTTCTTGAGATTTGCCGATGTAATTTGGTCGTGGTATGTGTAATAAAGAAATTCGGATTCAAACAAAATCCCCGCGGAAAAATAACTTGGAATCCGTTTCTTACTAGGATCATCACGAGTAAAAACAAATTAGTTTTCGTTAGAATTAATACCTTTAGATTACGATGAACAACAATGTTTGATGTTGTTGAATCCACTAGCAAGAATCTAACGATCAATCCCTTACCTCTACGGTATCCTTACGACCGCTTGGATGGACCTTCTACACTCTAGTGCTAGTAAAAAAATAAAGAACAAAAGGACTTGAAGACAATCTTCAAAAGAGTTCCTTTTTTTATAATGTTTAAATGAAGAACAAAAGGAAAGAAATTATAGAAAAATCTGATTTTTCTATACTATTATGTTGTGTCTAACATCTGTAAGCCCTAAGGACTAATGTGATCAATCTAGTTTTGATGATAACAACCCATTGAGTAGTTCTAATGTTCGTGTGAGCGTGTGCTTCATTGATATGATATTTATACTCACATCGACATTGATGAAAATGGTAAGATAGCTTCTAGGAACCCTAAAGGAATCATTCTACACACAAGAAGAAACTACACATTGCAAGACTCCATGACACAAGCTTGAAGTACATCAACAATCCTTGGAAGTATGTGCAATGTAAAGAAGAAGGAAGATCATGTTAAGAGCTACTCAATCCAACATTGAAGTGTCAAGAAGTATGCTCTTAACCAAAGAAGTGATGAAGTCCAATACACTATTGTTGGAATTTATATTTGATATAGGTGCTCCAATTGGATTGGACGACCAATACTGGATTAGTCAAACCGATCTGATTGAACCGGTTTGTTGAACTGGGAAACTGGTTCAAGAATAGGTTTGAATGGGTCAAACCGACATGTGAGGGGTGTGTGTATGTGTGTGTGTGTGTGTGTGTGGGTGGGTGGGTGTAGTGGGGCATCATGGAGGAGCAAATAAAGGGAAAATGGCTCAGTGGGTGAATTAATTTTCAGCCCTCTATTCATTTCTCTAGGTGATGAATCGTTCATTACTTGATTAATCTAATATTCTCTCCTTGAGGTAGCCGAAAATCTGCCAAGATAATACACTACCAAGAACATAAAAAAGATAGAAGAAAGATCATATTTAATTGAACCTATAAACACCAAATTCCTAAAGATTGACTCCAAGTTTGGAGTTCTCTGACTAGCATTAGAGACAAGAATAACAAGTTCAAGTTGATCGTGTGGATACTGCTAGAGACAAGATTCGATAAGATCTATTGTTGTTGCTGATTTTCGAAGCAAAATCAAATAGAAAACATTTCTGTTATTACGTAATTTAAAGGTAAATATCTTATATCTAAGTTCATTGGTACTTACTCGTGAATGATCTTGTTAGAAACGGATTCCACATTTTTACTTTTCGCTGCGTTTACTTGAGGAATCCGAATTTCTTTCTTTCAGTGATATCAGAGACAATCACGAGTACCCAATCGTTCTTTCATGTGTTTCTCGTTTATAGCAGACGTTTAATGCATGTTATATGGTGTTGTATCTTTTTACAGCCTCTAAGATAATGTTTAAGTATTAAACTAGCCCTAGAACGAATTGGTCGTTCGTGTTTTTTGCTGTATTTATGTTTTCTGATAAAGGCTCGGTCGACCGTAAGGGGTGGGTTCTTAGTCGACCGAACATGTTTTGCAAAATGGGATGTTGCTTCTTCCTAGATTTCGGGTGACCAAAGAGCCATCTCGGTCGATGGAAGCTAGTATGTTTATTGGCCAGTCAACCGAAAGTTGTTCTCGGTCGACCAATGTGGCCTATTTTTACACTGTTTGGTTGCTGCCTTTATCGTGGTCGACATAGATGTGTCCTTGGTCTACCAAACAGGGGTAGACAGTGTATATTTGTGTTTTTATTACCATGATTGTCGTGTTATTTGAGCATGGTGCATAGTAATAGCCCTTGACCAAGTGATTTTTTTAATTTTAATAGGGCTTGTGTGCCGTGTCTTCTCTATTGAAATTCTGATTGTAATTTATTTCTTGAATGTAACTCGAGATTTCTTTTCTTTATTAGACATAGTATAGGATTTTTATGTAATTACAAGAGCATAATGGAGCCAATCAGACAGAGAAAATCACATGGAAACTGAAGACAACATATTAGATTTATTGTTCTTCACGTTAGAAAGACTTAGGATTTTCCATTGTCTTGGAAAATCCGCACAAGGGGCTATTACTATTCACATTTTATTTACTGTTTTTATGCATGAGATGCATGTTTTACAGTTTTGATGCATGTTTTCAGCCGTATAAACAGTTTATACAAATGTTTGATGAGATAATTCAAAATTAAATCCCTCAAATTTTAATATATTAAGTAGATGCCTTCCTCAATTTGGCCCTCGTTAAGGCCTAGATCGACAGTAATTTAAAATTGCCAAGTAATATGCACCTGTCTATCCGGGTGAGGTGCGAATGATAAGTTAGTGATATCCACCGGTGCAAATCTTGGGTCATACTTAACCAGATTATCTCAATAAATGGATTAAGGATCCGGAGGCAAAAGAGTTGAGATGTGCATCTTGATGTACTAAGAATAAATTTTATTTACTCAACTAATCAAGAATTACATAATGATGTAATTAGCAAATGTTGCCTACCTAAATAGCAATGTCTCGAGTTGTTTAGCCAAAGCTAAGTCGGAATTGGTGATATATGGATCTTGGCCTACTAGAAAGTTTTGAACTTTCCGAATGAATACTTGAGGGTTATTCATTTGAAGAAAATAGTGGCAGAATCATTAATTAAAGGCCTACCAATGATTTTAAAATACGATACTAAAACTTTGCGAAATATTATTGTAGATATAATGGCAAACACAATTGTTGCATCAAACTCGCTTTCCTTGCGATCTGTCATTGAGAAGGACAAACTTGAGGGAGGAAACTTCCTCGACTTGTACAGGAATTTGAGAATCGACACGAGAAAAAGCTATATGTTCTCGTAGATTCTATTCTTGATCAACCAGCTACTAGGTCTATGGCCGCTGAAAGAAATGCTTATCATAAGCCTTTAGATGACACATTAGATGTGTCAAGTTTAATGCTGGCAACGATGACCTCTGAGTTTTAGAAGCAACACGAGGAAATGGGTGAATTAAACATGATTAATCATCTAAAGCAACTTTTTCAAGGTTAAGCTCGCCAGGAGAGATTTGACGTGTCAATGTCTCTGTTTCAGTGCAAGATGGCAGAGGGAACACCATTCGGAACTCACATTCTAAAATTGATTGGTTATATTGAGAACCTAGGCAGACTGGGATTTTCTCTTAGCCAGGAGCTATCAACTAACTTGATTATGCAATCGTTGCCTGAATCGTACAGTCAGGTTATATTAAACTACAACATGAATGAGATAGACAAACCCCTTCATGAATTGTTGAATCTGTTAAGGATTGTTGTGAAAGGAGTATGGAGCTGACAAAGGGCGAAGTGGACATACGCGTTGACAACGGAACAAGAGTTGTTGCCTTAGTTGTAGGAAACTACTGTATTACTTTGCCATCTGGGATTGTCCTAGATTTAGGGAATTGTCTCTATGTACCAACTTTAACGAAGAATATTATTTCAATATCTTGTTTGGACAAGATGCGTTTTGATATTAATATTAAAAACCAACAAATGTCGTTATCATTGAATAATATGTTTTATTGTAGTGCAACTTTGGTGAATGGTTTATAGATCGATTCACCGATCTATAACATAAATACGAAAACGATTAAGAATAATGATTCAAATCCTACATATCTCTGGCATTGTCGCTTAGGCCATATAAACGAGAACCGCATTTCCTGACTCCATAAAGATGGATTGTTGGAATCATATGATACAACCGAATCTTATTTAATAAGATGACTGCTTCTCCTTTTACTAGAACTAGAGAACGAGCAAAGGATTTGTTGGAATTAATACATAGTGATGTATGTGGTCCGTTCAATATACATGCGAGAAGTGGTTATCTATATTTCATTACTTTTACTGACGATTATAATCGTTTTGGATACGTGTTTCTTATGAAACACAAGACTGAAGCCTTTGAAAAGTTCAAAGAGTACAAGTTTGAAGTGGAAAACCAGCTTGACAAAAGTATAAAGATGCTTCGATCTAATCAAGGTAAGGAATACTTAAGTCAAGAATTCCGTGATTATCTAAAAGTAAGCGAAATTGTTTCACAACTTTCTCCACCAGCCGTTCCTCAGTGGAATGGTGTATCCAAAAGGATAAATCATATTGTTCGATCTATGATGAATCACGCTAGTCTTCCACACTCTTTTTGGGGACCTGCTTTAGAAGCAACAACTTTAACACTCTTTTTGGTTAATGGTATGCTTTGATGGTGTTAAACGCCATTTGTAGCTAGATGGTCTATAAAGGCATTTGTTGGATGTATTTATGAACCATATGTTGGATGAGGTGTGAAAGATAGAGGATTTTTCCCTCCTTTATAACATGAGTGATATCTTAGGCCCCTTGATGGAGTGAGACTAATTCATGACCATGAACGAATGAATTAATATGAGATATTAATGTAATTTGATTAGTCTACTCGAGAATCAAGAAACTAATTGATTGAACTATACAATTGTGACATTCTCCATGACTTGTGTTCAATCAAGATATCGAGGACAAAGGAATTAGTACAAAAGGTCATAACAGTGATTCACTTGAATCATCGAAATATTTTTCAATTGGGAGTAATGATGTGTTGCTAGATACCTCTCATTAATGTTGACAATTGTTGTCATGGCAAACATAGCAAATACCTAATGGGTCGCACACTATGATCAATTTGATTGAGCTTGTTGGAATTTACATTTAATATATGTGCTCCAATTGGATTGGGCAGTCAACTGAATTGGACTGACCAATACTGGATTGGTCAAACCGATCCAATTGAAGCAGTCTGTTGAACCGAAAAAACGTTCCAAGAACCAGTTTGAATGGGTCAAAACCGACATGTGAGGTATGTGTGTAGTGGGGCATCATAGAGGAGCAAATAAAGGGGAAAATGGCTTAGTGGCTGAATTAATATTTCAACCATCTATTCATTTCTCTAGGTGATAAATTGTTTATTACTTGATTACTCTAATAATCTCTCCTTGAGGCATCCAAAAATCTGCCATGATATAATACACTACCAAGAACATAAAAAATATAGAAGAAAAATCATAATTTTGTTCTTTCTTTTCGGTTTTTACTTGAACATATACACACAAAATTTCTGAAGATTGTCTCCAAGTTTTGGATTTCTCTGACTAGCATTAGAGACACGTAGAATCAGTTCAAATTGATCGTGTGGATACCGCTAGAGACAGGAGTCGATAAAATCTTGTTGCTGTTGGTGATTCCCGAAGCAAAATCAAACATAAAACGTTTATGTTATCACGTAATTTAAAGGTAAATATCTTATATCTAAGTTCGTTGGTATTTACTCGTGAATGATCCTATTAGAAATGGATTTGTCATTTTTACTTTCCTCTTTGTTTACTTGAGGAATCCTAAATTCTTTCTCTCAACTACAAAATTGGAGATTGCTATAGAACTTCACCACTCAAAGAGGTTGATAAAAGGTCTCAAGCCAAACTCAAAGAAGATTTCATCTTGAGGACTTGAAGACCTAAAGAAGACTACTCTAGTCTACATAGGTACATTTCTTGCGATTAATCTTCCTTTGAGAATGCTAGATTAATAGTAAGTTTAAGCTCAATACTCTTGCATTTTTTTCAAAACCACATACTTACTATAATTCAATCTTAGAAAATGTTTTTTTTAAAACTTATATAAGTGTTGGTTAATGCCTAAGATCTTTAAAATGTTTTAAATATCTTTGAAAAACACATAGACATGAGTTTGAGAACATTAGAAATGTAACCAAGTAAAAAAACCCATTTTTGGACTAAAGTCCAATCGACTTAGGCTCAGCCTCGGACGACCTGATAAAGTCTGGTCAACCGGACCACCCTTTGCGGACGACTGAGATTTGTCCAGAAGCCTTTATTCTTTACTTCAGAAGCACTCCAGACGACCTACTAGCTATTGCGGTGGACCGGAGTTTTCACTTCAAGGAAAAAATATAGTTGTTGTAACTCGAATTGCTTGAGATTTTTCGCCCCCATATAAAGCTTTTAAACCTGATTTTTCATAACTAACTAAGCCATAAGAGGGCATTTGAAATACACTTTTAAACAAGCAATCCAAACTCTTTTGAAATTTTCAAATCTTCATATAATATTTCAGAATACACCATTTTGAGTTGAGCTTAACATTCATATACACTTATATTCTCAAACTTGATTAGATCTATCATTTGTATATCCCATCCATTGAGTGATTATTTGTAAGAGAGTTTAAATTGTAAGTCTCCTTTTGTTGAGGCTATTTCCTTTCTCTTTGTGAGAACTAGCTCTTAGTGAGTTAGGTTAGCTCTTTGTGAGTGTTTGTCCTCATTGTGAGGTATCTCTTTATGAGTTTGGATCTTTGTAAGCTTAGTTATGTGTGAGCTAAAAAAAGATTCTTTGTGAGCGGAGTCCTTTTTGTGAGGCCAGTGAGGTCCTTTGTGGGCTAGGCTCTTTGTGAGCAAGAGAAGTGGTTGAGGGTAAAACTCTTTGTGAGTTGTCCACTTATGTAAAAGGTTGATCCCACCTTGCATTTGTTGTGAAGGGAAT
Source organism: Vinca minor (assembly GCA_026122235.1). NCBI lineage: Eukaryota > Viridiplantae > Streptophyta > Magnoliopsida > Gentianales > Apocynaceae > Vinca > Vinca minor. Next base: position 1,530,720 of record JAOCZM010000253.1, read on the forward strand.
CCATAGTGAAGTTGCCAAAATCCTTAGGGTGTGGCCTAAGGTAGTGGATGTAGAACCACTATAGATCCAGTGTTTGTTTTCTCCAACTCTACTCTTTACTTTCAAGTTCTTATATTACTTATTGTACTTATGTTTTGCATGAACTTGATTGTATGAGCTTTATATGTTTATCTTGAGATAGATGGTTTGCTTGGTCTATCAATGGTTGGTTTTGGTCATATGATTTATGGTGTTCAATCTTACAAGCTTTTCATATAGGACACTTGACTTAGACTTTACTTGATCATATTCATAGTTTTGTGCTCCTATGTGTTGCATATAACACCTAAGTCACATCATAACATTTAATTCACCTTATATGCTTAATCAACATACTTATTATTAAGGTGATCATTTAGGCAATGAAGATTTAGAAAATCCAAAAAAGTTTTTTAACCTAATTCACCCCTGTTAGGTTCAACCTTATCGGGTTTTTGAATTGGTATCAGAGCCTAGTATCCTTTTCATTGGACTTACATCTTAGGAGGATCCTTGAATACATGTTGTTCTACTTATACCATAGATGACCATTCTCCCATCTAGACCACCCATATTCAATGGCTCCAGCTTCCTTTGTTGGCCACATATGTTTAAACCCTTTTTGTCATCTAACAATTTCACCTTATTGAGCATTATAGAAGATGGTCCATTTGTTCCTTCAATTATTGTACAGGGTGTCAAGATTCCAAAGACAAAAAGAGACTTTAATGAGGAAGATTGCACAAAGATGACAATCAACTTTAAAGACATTAATGTGCTTTGTTGTGCACTTAATGAAGAAGCCCTCAACAAAGTACATGAATATGAAGATTCACATTCAATGTGAAAAATGCTTGAAGAAAGCTCTAAAGGCAAAGTTGAAGTTAAAGAGCCAAATGGGTCATCTCAAGAATTGGGGACTCAATCATGTGAAGGAGAAATCAAATGTCAACCTTCAAAGAGGTCAAATGAAAAATTGGAGAGCCTGGATGGTAGAAGCAGCATACTTACCTAGGGCATTAAAATTGCCCGCATACTCTGAGATGGTCATCCTCTCAGTTTGTTTGAGCTCGAAAAACTAGTTTTTTCGCTCCATCTTGAATGTGTCAGGGAAGTACTGATTTAAGAAGGCTTTCTTGAACCTAACCCAAGTGATAGGTTGGCCTCCTTACTCATAGATATGGCCAACACCCTTCCACCACTCTCATGCCTCAACTGTTAAGAACGCTATGACCACATCGGTCTTAGCATTCTCAAGTACCTCGTAAAGGGGAAGTGTTGCTCAATCTCCTCCAACCAAGTCTCGGCCTGATCCGGTCCCATACTGCCATCAAAAGATACCACCCTCATCTTCTTCATACGTTCAAAGTAAACCCCCGGGTCAACCTCAGCCATTGTACTCTCTGAACCTACTGATTCTGATTTTGATGTTGTTGTGCCTGAAGAACGTGTACCAACATAGTCAAAGCAACTGCCATCTATGATGGTGCCCTGACATTAACACCTAGTTCACATAGAAATTTAAAGCAACATGACATAGCATATAAGTAAACTTGGTACGATATAATACAAGTTAAACATATCATATCTTGTGAGTAATGACAAATAAAATAATAAATAAACATTTATTTCCTATTCTTATTCTCTATTCCCTGTTCAAATTCTATGTTCATTCCATACTTAGCCTAACCATATATTCAAGCCTAAGGTTCGACCTGCTCTGATATCACTTATGTCACACCCTGTAACTCGGGTAATGACCTAGCAGCAACTCAAGTCAATGGGATACGGAAACCAGATACTAAAAAGGGAAACCTCATTCAGGTTATCATTATCTTAAAATGAAATTACACCATCCATGAGTTCATTACATACTAATGATAGAAAGAAATACTAGACATGCTATTACATAAGTGATCACACTAAGTCGTCCACATAATCCTCATCAAAGGACTCATAAATAGCACCCTCAACGAACTCATCTGCAAAAAGGGGAAATAAGGGATGAGCTAACTAGCCCAGTAAGCATATATCACACTTGGGGTGAAAATTAATTAGACTTGAAAATGTATTTCCCAACCCAAATCATTTGTATTGAACTTAACTGAAACTGACTTGCAACTACATTAAACAATAAGGAAAATAACTTAAAACAGACAAAGAACTTAAGACAGAACGGAAAACATAACACTCATCAAATAGAGGTCTAGACGATGGCCGAAGGCTCCAGTCGACCGGACAGGTCAACTGAGATCAAGACAAAAGGTCTGTCCAAAAGTCCGGACAGTGAGAAGCTGAGCTCCGGTCGTCCGAACTAGCCCCAGACGATAGAAAAATGTCCTAGTCGATTGAAGTGACCCAGAGAAGTCGTCCGATTGCTCCTAGTAGTTTGCTCCGGATGATAGGATTGGCTGTGCGGTCGACCAGACAAGTCGTTCGCGGTTCAGAACAGTCAATTCCATGTACAAAATAACAAAGAAAAAAGTGATTTCTACATTTTTGACCAGCCAACACATACCAAAACACTTACAAAACAAACACTTAACATGCTCAAACTATATCTATCATAGCTGACACTAACAGATTGGAAATCGTGCTACGAGCACCATGAACTATTCATGCATTACAAATGGATATTCATGTTAGAAAATCGAATATAGTTCTAGCAATGACAACCACATAAACTTCACACAATTAAGCTCGTTTGTCTGGCTATGACTTTAAATCCCTGTTAACAGCCTTTAACTATTCATTTCCCTTTAAGGAGGGCCTGACTGAACTTAACATGGATTCAAATACTATTTTCCTCCAAACGACGGAGCTGATATTTAAGGACACGTCGGTTATGTCATCGCTCACCCTTGTGTGCTCCACAAAAACTGTTAACAGTCCCACTTTTATCCTCGTTAGGAACCGAGTCTGACTGAACTAACTGACTGATAGTGCTCCCGTGCACTCTGAATATATATAAGTTTGACGATGTCCTAAACTAAGATCATCGACAGACAAGAGCTCTAATGGGGAATTAAATACATAGACTCCAAATATGACGATCAACCAAATAACACATAACAAACGCAGCAATTCCAATTACGACATTCAATCAATGCATGGAAATATGCCATAAAACCCAAATTCAAAGAAATTCAATAAGTTCTGAAAAATGACAATTCATGTTGTTTTAAGGACTGAAATTCAAAGGTGAATGATCTTACTTTGTCAACTTAGGCAATTTATCACCAAAATTCCGAAATCTCCTAAAACCAGAACAGCATACTTCGAACTACAATTAGTCTCTGCTTAGAACTCGAAATTCCAATCCATAATAGCCAAATCGTAGACTTTTTCAATCATCTTTCCAACGCACTAAAAATTGTTCAATTACGAAAACGTTTGCTATCTCAACTGTACGAAAAATCTCACAACACTCTTGTTTTTCTGTACTCTCTCTCTCTCCAGCCATTAACCCCACTACCAAAGCTTTTCAAAATTCTACAAATCAGCCCAAACACGAATGGTTAAGCGGATCTAGAAGCTTTAAAAGTATAACAGTCAGATAATATTGAATCATAGTTGGTTTAAAAATACATTTGTCACGACAACTCTGACGTTCTTGAATTCAAATAAAAAAGCTGAAATGTAAGTTGTATGAAGTGAAGGAAGACTTTTAATATGGATCCCACAATAATATAATTTAAGGAGATAAAAATGGGAGAAGTATTTAGGTAACAAAACCCACAAATATATTAAGAGAGGAAGAGATCTGCGCAAGCCGAATGGGTACAGCAGAAGACGATGAAGCTACTGTGATGATTCTACAAAAATATCAAATTACTACTGCCTTATATAAGGATAATATGACCAACACCAAAACAAACCTAACGGACTTTAAGGTCTTTGGGCTTGAGCCCACAAAGACAAAGCAAACAACCTAATTAAAAAGCTCAATTATTAATAAATAAAATAACTTAATTTAATTCTACAGTGAACACCTGATCACTCACAATAAGAGTGTTTGGACTGGATTTTGCTTCAAAACCCTCTAAAATCACTATAATATGAGCTTTCAAGAGGCTTTTATTATAAGTCCTCACAACTTCCAAGGCCACGAGCTGTTAATTAGTAGCTCCTTAAAGTTCGCTGAGGTGGAAAAATTGTGATGAAACCCTTTTATTTTGTGACCAAGGGGAGGTGATATGGAAAGTGATATAAATTATATTTAGTAATGTAGGAAATGGAACCTTTTTTTGGACTTTAATTATTGTAGAAGCAAAGTTAATGGAACTCACCCACACAAGTTGGCTCAGTTGGTAAGGATTTGACACGTCCTTACAAAGGTCAAGTGTTCAATTTCCGCTGTCCACGTGAGGACTGTGTTGGTGGGTAATCTGTAAGTACCCTTGTAAGAGGCATATAGTCACTAGGGTCTGCCCTGACCCGTGGTGGTGACCGGAGCCAAAACTACCAAAACTTTTATCTTACCAACAAAATAAAAAAAAGTTAATGGAACTCTAGTAAAGCTTTTAATATTAGAAATAGTAAAAAGACCCTTCTTGACTTTTTTACTGCGGGTGTTGGTAGAAGTCATAGACCGGCTTTTAGCAGGCGCCAGAACTCCTGATGTTGTATAAGAATTTATTTATTTTTTGTGTGCCATGTTTCCTATTAATTTCTTCAATATAGGAGTATAACTGGGATGATGGTTCTCAAATATGATGGTTAATTTCCTGGGAAAAAAAAGAAGTCGGTCCGAACATTTAAAATCTCAGGTAAGCATCCAAACATTTGGAATGCTTATAAGTTGAATCCCTGAACACACTTAAAACTACAGTATATCAACAATAGTACATACTGGGAATCGCCATAAAGAAGCCAGAAATGTACTAAAACTTCTAAAATCTGCAATGCCACCTTTTTCTTCTATGATATATACACAATTCTACAAAACTTCACGATCAAATTAACTGAGCGAAACAGTTTCACCTACACCGCACAAACAAAGAAACAAAATCATGCAGCCCCAGATATCCATCTCCAACTTGAATCAAACTGTAATATTAAGAGCAAAGCTCAGTGCAGCTGAAGTTGTCTTTGATAGAAGAGTTCAAAAGGCGAAAGGATGACTGTTGCTCAGCGTCCAATGAAGAAATCCACTTTCTTATACAATTTATGGCATTTGATTGACCAACTGCTCCTGGGATATCAGTATTGGTTTCAATTACTTCTTCAAATGAGCCGACAACCAGATCAAGTAAAGCTGTCATAGAAGTAAATTGAATAGGAAGATCAAAATTCCTAGAAGTGCTTTGGCAGACACAAGTACACAACCAATTTCTTAAGCTCTCAACTCCAGAATCTTCATATCCCTTAGCATCAACTCCAAGCCTGAAAAATAGCATCAGGGAGTAATTAATCTTGGAAATCCAAGCAAGGAATATTGTTCTGAACAGACTACAAGGCTTACGAGAACTCAAAGCCCTACGAACAATATTACCTCCACCCCCACCTCCACCTCCACCTCCAAACGGTAAAAAAAGAAAGAAAACATAAGAGTTAAAAAAGAAGATTAACAATGGAAGCTGCAGACGACTCCATGTATTGAAGCCGTGGTAAAATTAAAGATTGGGGCTAGTTTGAGAGTAAGAGAGACGAGAAAGTAGAGAAAACTCAAATTATGTGAGAAGAAAAGAAGATGAAGTGCAAGAAACTTTCGCAGTTCTTCTTCTAAGTTTAATGGAGAAAAAATGGAAAAAATGCATTTTACAACATTAATATACATGCATGAAAACCTTGAGAGCAGTAAAAGTACTCCCTCCATTCCTTTAATATAAGTCGTTTAGGACATGGTGTAAAAATTAAGGAAGCAAAAAATTAAGATGTTTCAACATTACTCTCTTAAATAGAATTAGTGATATACAAGTCCTATCTAAGAGAGTAATATTGATATTTTAAGTAACAAAGTACATTACTTTTTGCTTCCTTAATTTTCGCTACATGTCCTAAACGACTTATATTAAGGAATGGAGGTAGTAATATTTTTTGTTCAAGACTAAGTAAACTTTTGGTATTACATAACTATAGAGAAGCTTCTCTCCATTTGTTTTCCTTTCCGTCGAAAGAGAACCTTTTCTTTTTCTATATTTCAACTTTCCAATAGGAAGATATGCTCTAACATTTCCACCAAGAACTTCCTTCTATTCATTCGTCTCCTCCCTAACTAGGCTGGAAAGGCATCTACTTAAGTTGATACATCCTTAATACACAGCGGTCTTGATTAGAACGAAAGCTGATGCAGTGTCAATAATCAAACTGGCAAAATATTCAAGATAGCGCTTGCTAACATTCTCTCCTACGAGTTATGTTCCTGTAATATTTTTATTGAACTTCATTACGACCTTTTAATCAATTTATTAGATCAGAGCAGTCCCACTAGAAACGGATGATAACTAGAATAAATAGGAAGAACAAGGGAATTTTCTTCTCTCTTTGATGTATCAAAAGAATAGGTATAGTGAGGCCAAAAGTATACAGGTTCATCCTCCATGCCCAGCATAATGCTTACTCCTTATGAGCTTTCATCCTGAACTTTTAATAATGAAGCAGTATAAAGCTTCTGCTAGAACAGCAAGCTGGAAATGCATATGCGATAATCCAATGCCAACAGAAAACATCCTGGACAATCCGACTTTTACATTAAATCAAGTAATTTATGTGCACATATATTCAAGTGTGTGTTACGGCATACCTGCCAAGTTGACCCAGCAGAGCAATAATGGCAGCAGATACATTCTCAGTAACACAAGACTCCACAATTTGCAATAGAGGAGAGATGATTTTGCCAAATGTCCACTCCCAGTTCTACAAGTCAAGAACAAATTGAACGGAAGTGAGAATCACCTTTAAAACTGTTGAGAAGGTACTTGAATCAAACATAAAATAGGAACTCCATGTTTTAATACCAAATGTTAAGCATGACAGTTAACCATTCCAAAACAAGCTCATGAAAATGGTTGAAGTTAGTTAAACATCTCAAGGGGAAATTTCGACAGCTATTTGCACCAAATCAAGCAACAAAATACAGTAAAGAATGCCAGCAAGAAACAATGTTATGTTGACATATCGGTCAGCAAGCTTCTAAAAAGACGGCAAACTGGAAACCAACAAAATATGTAGAGAAAATATACTCCATGGAAATGTAACAATATCGTCAAGATGTATATATAATTGCACAAAAACAAGAAATGAGTATATATCGTCGATAAGGAAGGTTGAAAACCTACCATGATACCTGCAACAAGCTCCAGTAACGAAAGGATGTTGATAAAGTAGAATAAATTTTCATTGAAGGAAGCAATTGATGGAGCAACATCTCTGTGACCTGAAATATCTTCAGTTCCCTTTCCTTTGGACACTGCTACACTTAACCAGGCAGATGCTTCCTTTGGATCCTGCAACTGGCATTCTAAGGTATGCTGCTGGAGTTTTTCTAGGAGCACTGTGACAACAACGTCAACAGAAGCTACATTGTGCGAGAATGGGCACTTGAAACTAAATAAACCCTTTGACGAAGCATCAAGCACAGAAGGGAAGCAGGGAATGCAATCAGTCGAAGAATTCAGCTTCTCAAGGAAGACCACCAAGCATTTCAGAACAGACATTTGAAGATAATAACCTTCAAGGTTGAAATATTTTGATCCACCAAGATGGGCAAAAATATGGAGAACCAACAAAGAGTTAGATTTATGCATCCTGAACATACTATACGAAAGCTCACAAAGAAAACTAATTTGGTCTGTAGCTGCACAAATTGATGCTAACAAAACTCCCCCAGCTACTTGCAACTTCATCGGAACGGCTTGAATAGACAAAACTAAGCAACTTCCACCACCATCAATCATGAATCTCGAATCACATCCAACGCTTGATTCCCTGGACATATGATCATACACCAGAACTCTTCTATTTAGAAGAAAATCCTCCATTAGATACAACAGTTCATGCATGTCACAAAGTTCGGTGAACATTCTTCTTGTATCCACATTAGAGAGCACTGCACAAAAAAAGAACTTGCAATGTTACGGGGAAGAGAATGAATTAACCCAGTAAAGCAATGGAGAAAATAAAAATATGCTGCATTTACAAACCTGAACATATTTGTTGAGCAAAAGAATCTATGAACTGAACAGTTTCCATGTCGAGCTTCTCTCCAAAATTCTGCTTTGAGAACTCAGATATATAGCACAATAATAACGACACAAGCACACATGCTCTCTCCCTGCAAACAATAAAGAACATTAAATTATGTCCATCTAAACACAACTCCTTAATACCATTAACTCATATTCTCAAAACATCAATAGATGTCAGCTTAAACAACCTATATTTTTGCCAATCTATCATTTCAAACTAGGATAGATAGCAATCATAAAAGAAAAGGGAAATGGTGAATTCCTTTAAAATAGATGTAGTTGCTCCCAAACTCATAAAGATAGGATGTCGAACAATGATCATAATAGTAAATTCTTAGAATTAGGTCAGGAAAAAGCTTGAAGATAATATTTAATAGACAGTTTAATGAGCATTAACATTGTTCTTTCTCTCTCTCTCTCTCTCCACCACCGCCCAAAAAAATTGTTCTTTCTTTGGGATAAATCAGCACTATATAACATCTTAACACCTCTATTCCTATAGCAAGAATTAGTTTTTCATTACCAGAGTATGAGTTCCTAGTATCCTTTTCAGTTCAAAAAGCTATAGTACTTCTCTAAAAGACATTAACATATTGCTATTGCAGTCGAAGCTACCCTATGTGATTATCCTAACGTAGGAACACTATGGATAGCAAGTATCAACTAATCTAAATATTTACTTTTAGTACAAAGGATGGACTTAAACAAGAATACCGACTTGGGTGGATAGCGGACTTACTTAGCTGATAGATCATCAGCTTTCTGGAAAGCAAGCAGAGTATTCTGCAAGAACATATCTGGAGGAGAAACTTTAGAGAATTGACCCATGCAATTACTTGTCCACAATATTCGTGAAATGCTGCTGCTGTCCTTGATATTTGATGAAACAATATAATATCTTGGAAATCTAGCAGACATGGATGCGCCATTGCTTCCAGATGGATTCTTCTGGTTTTCAGAAACATTGCATGCAAAATTTGAGTTGCACATTGGTCTAGAAACCTCACAGTTGCATGTAATATCTGAGTTGGCATTGTCAAATATCTGTACACTTTCACATGTAGCATTAGTATATCTATCCTTATGTGGCTCTAAAAGTTTAGAAGACCCAAATCTGTTAATTGTCTGCTCATTGGAATCAATCTCCAAATTCATTACATCAAAATCGCAAGATGTCGGTGAATTGTTCTTTGGATGTGAACAGTCCTCATAAGAAGTATGAATAAACGAAGGCATATTATTGCAAATTTCAGGTGCCTCATTGTTTGGAAACTCAATCATGGGAATGGTAGGAGAAATGGGCCTTGCAAATGCCTCCTGATAGCGTTCTTCATCAAGATCATCTTCCAACGCAAGCAATTTCGTCCAGTCACCCTCAATCATTTCAAAGACACCTCTGGGAAGATCCAGATTGCTTCCTGAAAGACCATCCATTCCATCCTTCCCAGCATGACCAATTCGAATTTTATTACCATCAATTTCTGTAGTTTCTTTGCAGACATTAGGCCTTCCAATGTTGGAAGTTTCAGGGCTTGTCATCAGCTCATTAGAATCATGCAAGTTATCTATAGCCATAGCCTGTCCAGCGGAGGATTTTCTTTTTTTATAAGATTCAACCTTCTTAAACATGTTTCCATGCAGATTAGCCAACAAAACTCCATCTTTCTGCACAGAGTTGTCCATTTGACTATTTAACATTCTATGCAGAAAAGATAACTTCTCCAACACCTGCTGATGCAAGTTCTGACCAGCAGAATGCATATATTCTATGGATTCCACTGAATCAATAATTTTCTTCCTCTTCTTATGTTTCCCACTCCTTGCCGACGCAGTAGTTTTAATAGGGCTTCCAACACTATTTTCAGCTTCTACTGCCTCTTTTTCATTGTAGATTTTTCTTGCATCACTGGACAACCCAGATGGAGTCAGTCTCCTGTTTTGTATTTCTTCTGTCAAATTAGCTGATCTATTAACAGAAAAAACACCTCTTTCATCTGAGACCACCAATGGTCCATCAGAAAAAGATGCTGCACTCGAATTTATGACAGAAGTCCGTAACATGTTACTGTCAGGACCCCTTGTCAGAGGCTGTAATTTAGAATCAATACCTGCACTTGATTTCATGTAGATATTTCCAGATATCGGAGGCAATGATGCAGTACAATTTATGTCCTGAACCAGTGGATATAATCGACCAGTAGTAGTGCATTTCCAACTCGGTTTTGTAGGTATATTTCCATAACTGAGGCTCCTCTGGCATGGTTCCTCATCAAAATATTCATGCTCCAAACCCGAGATGCGCAGCTGCACTACCGAAAAAAGAAAAGAAAAATTAATATTAATCATGAGTAGCTTATGAAGTGATTGTGCCATTGATAAGAAAATATAAATAACAGTTACCAAGCAAAAATACATAGAATAAGAGGGAGATAACATCCATAACCAACAGACAGCTTTGATGTGTCACTCTACCGCAAAATAACCCTTCACTAAAAATCAATTGAATTAACTATTCGGGTGAAATTTCTAAAGACTAATAGTCTATAAGATTTTTCCAGCATATTTTTTATATTTGATTATTAATGGATTGCACCACAACTTGTCCAGAAGGAGAAAGTTGAAACAGCATAAAGTAGGATAATATGGTGTCTCAAAGGCAAGAGATTGGAAGAGCCATCCAGCTGCTCTCTAAAGCTGGTATAATTTTCAACATAAGAAGCATGAAATGTAAAACAAATTATTGTAAAACACCCTATGCCAACACGTCGGAACAAACAGCAAACTAGCAATCCTACTGCACATACAAGAGGAATAACAGGAAGCAAGTCGCGAGAAACATACCTTTTCCAGCTCGTTTATATTCCCTTGTCTTTGTAAGACATAGTCACTCAGAGTATCCAACCGCTGCAAAAACTGAACAAGGTCCTGCTTTAATTGAATAACTTCTTTCCCTAGTACCCGATTATGATTTTGTTCCATTCTGGCTACCTGTTTAACATGCTTTACTCGCATCTTTTCGAACTTCAATTGCTTCTTTAACAGCTTCATCTTGGCAGTTTCTCCACCAGATGAAAGAGTTGAACCCTCGACCATTGTTATGGATGAAATAAGGTTCTGAATTTCCTCCTGTGCTTCCTTCCACCTTTGTTTATAACATCCTAGCTCATGCGAGAGCTGGTCTAACTGATGCTTTTCCTCCATGGATACCTTTTTATATGCTTCTGCAACCCGCGCCTGTTCTTCTGCCTTTTTCCTTTCCAACTTAGCCCGCTTTTTTTCTTTGATCATTTTCTGTTTTAGTTTCTCTAGTCTTCTGGATGCCTCGTCGGTATTAGTATCTCTAGCCTTTTGTATCTCATTCTCTAGTTCTTTCACCCTTTTACTAGCTTTCTCCAACTGCTGAGACAGATTATCAGTGCGTCTTTTTTCATCCATAGCCTTCTTCCAATTTGCTTCAGCAGTCTTCCTTTGTTCTTCTACTTTAGCCATTTCTCTGTCTGCACGCTTTCTCTCCATAGTCGTCTTTTCTTTTTCAGCATTCAGCTTATTGTTTGTCTCTTCAAGTTTTGCAGAGGCCAAAGATAACTTAGATTTCGCTTCATTAACTTCAGATTTGAAGGCCTCCAACTGACGACTAAAATCCTTAGCCTTTCTCCTTTCAATATCAGCAAGCCTCTTCTCTTCATTAGCTCTACTATTTTCCCCTTTGACCTTTTTAGCTGCCTCATCAGCTTTCTTCCTCTCTACATCAACTTTCTTTTTCTCTTCATCCGCTCTTATTCTTTCTTTGTCCAGAAGCTCCTTCAGTTTGTTGATTTCAGTTTCACCTTCAGAAACACAGTTGCGAAGATTTTCTACCTCCTGATCCACACCTTGAGCCATCAAATTTCCATTCTGCTTCAAAGAATGAACCTCAGACTTCAAAGCAGAAACCTCATTCTCTAAAGAAACCCGCACATCAGATTCTCTGGCTCTCTTTTCTTTCTCATCCTCGAGAGCTGAAATATAAATCACCATAATCACGAATCAGTTAAAAAATACAAGATCCCTTAAAGAAATTGTTTATGGAATATGAAACAATAAATCAAATTCATTCCTGAAGCCAATGATTCATATGAAAGTTGTAAGAAATATTAAATAATACACAGTTATACAGTGACTTGGTGCCATATTCTCCTAGAATGGTTATCAATAGTCTAATCTAAATATATAAATTTACCTTCCTTGAGGCTGACAATCTCAGTACGCATATTCTCAGCTGTTCGCTCCAACATATTGAGGGCATTCCGGAGAGCATTTCTAGCATCTTCATTCTTGGCAAACCTATCCTTCAACTTTGTAAATCTGTCCTTCCACTACACAATACAATCAGAAACATTCATAACCAAATTATTCTAAAAACAACAAAAGGAATAAAACTTCAAAAAAAAAAGAAAAATAAACATGTAAAATTACCTTAACACAGCAAGGGTTTGAGGGCTCCTTTTTTTCCATGGCATCAATCAAAATTTCCGACTAAAATGGAGTCAATTTTTTTTATATTAAAACCCTGGATTGGAAGCATTGAACGCTCCCATTAAAATACAAAAAGGTTTTCCAGACACACCGATGAATTTCTGGTGGAGAGGGGAAAGGGAAAAGATGTAGGTGGTAGGAGGCGTCGGACAGGGCTATGGCGGCGACAGTCCTGAAGTTGGTTAGCGATTTGTTTGGGGCGAGGTTTACGAGAAAGGTTTAAATGTTGCAAGTTTTGAGCAAATATTTCCGAGAATGGTCCTTAATTGTTGAAATTCATGATGTATCGCTATTTAGTCCTTAGGTTGCAATTAGAATTATTATTTTGAGTAAGGCTGAATTAATAGCTAAATTAGTCATCAATTAAATTTCGCCCTGCCACTTTCATCCTTTTCAAGTTTTTTAACTTTTTTGGTCATCAATTTATTTTTGAACAGCCACTTTCATCCTTTTTAACTTTTTTCAGCTACTTTCACCCCCAAAAATTTTACAAGCAGCTATTTTGGTCATCAAATTATTTTATAGTAGTCACTTTTATCATTTTTAACTTTTTCAGCCACTTTCATACCCAAATTTCTAGTAGCCACTTTCATTTTTAAATTATTTTTCGCTGAATTGTCCTAATTTTAAGATGTTATATCAACACAACAATAAGGAAAAATATGTAAACTAATGGTTACGAAAAGGAAAGGAACTAAGAGGAAAGGGAATGAGAGAATTGAGTCATCATATTGGTTGAATAGTTAATAAGATAAACAGAAAAATAAGTGGAAACTATTGATTTACATATTTATTCTTATTTTTCTGTGAATATAAATATCCTAAATAAACATAAATGTAGAGTAATAGATTTTTGTCTTTAAGGAGTGGAGTTACCAAGTTGACTTATATATCAGTCCTCAAAAGGAAAAAAATGCTTTCCTATGCAAACACCATAGCTCCGGCTCTCCAAGTTTCATCTCCCCACCCAACCTTAGGTAACAATAGAGAAGGCTCTTGTAGCTATTATAATCCCCCCTCCTTCTTCCGAGGAAAATGATACCCTAATCAGGAGCAACATCAAACTCAAAGGCATCCAAGATAATGATCAAATTGTTGAGCAAATGGATGTTTCTCAATCGTACAGAAAGCACTGCCAGTCAGTAATTTATGAGGGAGTAAATCAGATTTTTTTTTCATTTTGGTAAGATTGGTCATAAAAATATTAGTTTTTTTTTTTATTGGACCTCACCAGAGCTCATATAGGGCGGATAGAAGCCCCGGCTAAGCGGGTGCTCCGTGAGGGGAGTAGTAGAAGCCCGATTAGCGGGTGCTCCAAGAAGGGGAGTATAAGAACACACACAAGATGAACCAAGAATAGGAAATTAAGGGTGTGCTTGGATTGGGTTTTGGTTTGATTTTGAGTTTGGGTTTGGGTTTGAGCGGGAAAGGCTAAAAAATTGGCGAGAACAATTCAAATTCAAATTTTTTTCGGCAAATAATCGTTAAATTCAAAAAAAAATCCTCTTGAATTGACGGGAGATGTTTAAATTTCAAATTTGTGAAACTAAAATTTGAAATTGGACGATTATTTGAAGAAAAAAAATTTGAATTTGAATTGTTCCCGCCAATTTTTTAGCCTTTCCCGCTCAAACCCAAACCCAAACTCAAACCCAAACCAAAATCCAATCCAAGCACACCCTAAATCCTTCTTTATGTGTGAGTTGGGTATCGAATCCACCCCACAACCAACCTCTTGGTTGTGGGCAAGTCATCTCCCCATTGGGCTATGAATCTTGTGATAAAAATAGGACCTTGTTAAGCTACTAGAATTATTGGCTAAAAGATTGACTAATATAGTTTTTCGGACCTTTTTGTCCTTATAGTTGGGTGAATCCCTTATACCAGTAGGGGGTAAGATAGTCATTTAACACCCTCAATTTGAGAGTTTAGGGTTTCTATTCCCAAAATTTTAGGAGTAAATCATTTTCCATAAAAATATTAGTTGTCCTTCAATTGGAAACACTGAGAATATTGCACAAAAGGATTCTGTAAGCAGCAGTGACAACAATGGCGAAACGTCTACTGTTCATGCAATGGAGATTAACTCAAGACAAGTGAATGTGCAGCATGGTCCATGGATGGTGGTGAGTCGGCAGAAGAAACAAAATAAAATAATCAAAAAATTCACCTCTCTTAGGCAACCATCATTTTTCCTCTGCCAAAGCTACTCCACGTACTCGATTAGGTGGCACACAAATCTGGATTCCACGAGAAAAAATAAAAAATATTACTCCCTCCATCCCTAAATAAGGTTAACATTTGACTATTTCACATGAATTAAGAAATTCCTAAAAACTATAAAAAGCTAAAGCTAAAAGACTAATATATCCTCATTAACTACATCTTAAAAATTGAAATTGTGTTTAAAAGAAAAGTAAAAAGAAGGTAAAAATGGTAAAAGTTCATTAAATTCTCATTGATAATCTAAATGTTAACCTTATTTTGGGACAAAATTAAAGTCCCAAATGTTAACCTTATTTTGGGATGGAGGGAGTAATAATTTTGAAGTGTTGGAGGATATGGACATCCAAGACAAGACAAAAAATGAGAGAGACTCTCCATCTTCTCAAGACCAAGAAGCTTTGTCACGGCAAGGAGAAGAGCGAAGAGTATCCTAAATAGGGAGATTGTAGCATGCCCCATGCCTGAGGAGGGAATTTAGCCTCACAAGGAGGAGAATTTATTTGCCCACAAAGGGAGATACGGAAATCGGCCACGGGACCACTTAGGCTACAATTACTCTACACTCATTCCACCACCTCTGGTTCCAAACGACACAAAAAAAGAAAAAAATAAGAACATTTCCAAAAAGGAACAAAATATACTTCTGAGCAGGAAAATAAAGAGAGAAAAAAAATCTCAGAAAAATATTCAGCAGGAAAAAATGGAAAAGAAATTAATACTGAGATGGGAAAAAAAAAAGAAGGAAGAGAAAAATATAGAGGATAAAAAAAAATTCAAAATTCCTCAGCAAAAGAAAAAAACAAAAGAACTCTTCCACCTTCATCCACTGTCTGTAATTATGACCATCTCCCTGATATGGAGATTGAGATTTCTACCAAATAAGACCTTTCCCCAAATACTGTAACACTCAAAAACAAAAACTTCTCCTCTGAGAAAACTAAGTATCAAAAACACAGTTCTATTCTGCAATTAGATAATGACAAGGAATGCGTATCAGCCCCCAAACCGCCGTCGCCGGTAAGCAAATCAACAGAATCAAATGGAAAGGACAAGGAGGTTGAACAATGCTCAAATAACTCAGCGTACTCATCACCAATCTGTGATCTAAAACAAGTGACAAGAGATGAGAATTCAGATCGATTTCTTCACCTTCCCTTGAATAAGGTTAGTAATACCAGTTCGATTCTTAAACAAAATGACTCAACAAAACCCAAATTACCACAATTGGATGATCCCAGTAAGGAGCCTCCATTGGGAGCCCATCCAGCATCTGATTCTCCTCCAATATATACCTCTCTTCCCTCCAGCCCCGAGTCAGAATTTCCCCATCTCAATCGAATCCGTTATAGTTCCAGAAAGGCAAGAGACTGTGTTACCAATCCAAAACAAAACCAACCTGGAGAACTTGTTACCAAACGATTTGCTAGAGGAAATAAACCTCCAAGAAAGGCCCTTGGAGTTTATAAGGATTCGGGACAGCCCCATGTTAAAAAATATGAAAAACTTTCTGAAGAAATGATATATTCTGTCGTTTCACCCTCTGTCATGAAGTTTTCACTAGGAATCAAAACCTTGGACTTCCAAACAGCCAATAGAAATTATGCGGCAGTGATGATCCCGACAAACAGAAACTCAGTCAATCAGTCAATAGAGGGGGGTTGAACGTGATGTGAAGGCTGATCAATACCCTCAGTTTGGAGGAACCCTTGACAACTAATTTTCAAATGATAGCATTAGTCTGGAATTGCAGAGGGGCTAATAGCCTTGGGTTTCAGGGAATTCTCAGGGACCTTATCAGTTTTCACCGCCCTAGCATCATCTTCCTAACTGAAACTAAGCTAAACAGTGAAGCAGTTGTAAGATTAATGGAGGATATGGACTATACTGATTGTGACTGTGTTGAGGCAATTGGTCAGGCAGGAGGTATAGCGGCAATTTGGAATCCGAATGTGGAGGTGATTGTGACAGAAAAATCAGAGCAAAAGCTTCATTGTTGTTACAGTAAGAGTTTCTCGTATTAAATTTCTAGCTTCCATTATTTATTCTAGCTGTTTGCTTAATAAGAAAAGACAATTGTGGGATAATCTTCGAAAAATTTCTAAGTTAAATAGATTTCCTTGGTTACTATTAGGTGACTTTAATGAAATCACAAATATAAATGAAAATTTTGGAGGGAAGAATCCTAATACTAATCGGATAAATGAATTTGTCTCTGTTCTTAATGATTGTAATACGGTAGACCTTGGATTTAAGGGGCAACCTTATACCTGGAATAATAAAAGTAAAAACAGGAAAGGAATTATTATGGAACGATTAGATAGATGTATGGCTAATGCTAATTGGTTAGAATTATTTCCTGAAGCATTAGTGAAGCATCTTCCTGCGTTATGTTCTGATCATTGTCCATTACTGCTCACTACTAATCGACCTTGTCATTTTAAACCCCCTTTTCGTTTTGAGACCATGTGGTTTACTGATCCCAGCTTCCCTGCATTAGTTCATAGAACTTGGAATGAAACTGATAACCTTAATTACAGTTCGACAATACAACATTTCCAAAGGGAAGTTAAGACTTGGAATAATCTTTCTTTAGGAAACCTTTTTTATAAGAAAAAGATAATCCTTGCCAGACTTGATGGTATTCAGATGTTTCTTAGTACTAAATTTAGTAGTTATCTTATCCAACTACAAAGTCAACTACAACAGAAATATTTGGATATTCTAAATCAGGAAAAAGAGTACTGGAAACTCAAATCACGCATTGACTGGCTACAAAATGGTGATGCAAATACTGCTTTCTCTCATGTTTCTACCATTAACAGAAGACGAAAAAACAAAATCCTAATACTAAAGGATAATGGTGGTAACTGGCACTATGACCCTCAAAACATTAAAAATATCATCATTAGTCATTTTACTTCTATATTTACTAGTGAGCATGTTTCCTCCTCTAAGTCACTACGCTTGAATATCCCTCCCTTTGATACCACACAACTAAACATTTTGCTTAATGACAACCTTGCCTCCCCCAATCTGAAAATGAGGTATTTAATATAATAAAGAGCTTTAAACCTTATAAGTCACCTGGACCTGACGGTTTACACCCTATTTTTTTTTTCAGAATTTTGGAATGATATAAAAAATAAAGTCATGCCCCTCATTAACACCTTTTTATAACAGGAAAATTACCTACTGGCATAAATAAAACATTTATCTGTCTCATTCCAAAAAATAAAAAACCAGAACAAATAACGCACTATAGACCAATTAGTTTATGCAATACAATTTATAAATCAATAACTAAATTAATAGTGTCCCGCATTAGAAAGGTCCTTTGTGACATTATTAGTCCCACTCAAAGTAGCTTTTTACCCAATCGTCGAGCCTCTGAAAATGCTAGTATTGCACAAGAAATCCTTCATAGTTTCAATAAGAAAAAAGGGAAAATGGCATTGATGGCAATAAAATTAGATATAGAAAAGGCTTTTGATAGATTAGAATGGTCCTTTATCTATAAGATGTTGCATTTTTTTTTAACTTCCCGTCTCATCTTATTTTACTTATCATGTCATGTATTACTACTGCTTCCTCTGCAATTCTGATTAATGGGTGTCCCACTGACTTCTTTAATCCAAGTAGGGGCCTAAGACAAGACAACCCTTTATCGCCTTATCTGTTCATTCTTAGTATGGAATATCTTTCTTTACATATAAACCAGGCAGTATCAAATTCACTATGGTCACCTATTAAGTTATCATGCACAGGACCTCAACTGACACACTTACTATTTGCGGATGATGTATTACTTTTAGCAAATACAAATATCAGAAACACAGATTGTATTATTGAAATCTTGGATGATTTATGTAATTTAGCAGGACAAAGAATAAATCTTTCAAAATCACGGATTGTCGTTCAAAACTAAATATTAGAAGAGGTTATGATTTTGGTAAATATCTTGGATTTCCAACTGCTAATAGCTAGACAATATGAATAATAGACTAGCGCACTGGAAGTCTAAATTTTTTACTTATTCAGGTAAATGCACACTCATTAAATCAATATTAGATGCCATCCCCACACATGTAATGCAACTCCACAAACTGCCAATCAAAACTACTAATAATATTGATCGTATTTGCAAAAATTTCATGTAGGGCTCAGCAATAGAAAAAAAGAAAACACACATTATTTCTTGGAACAAGTTATGCCAACCTTTTGACAAGGGTGGCCTCCAACTAAAAAAATGTAAAAATCAGAATCTGGCACTCCTTGCTGGTCTAGCATGGAGATGCATTTTTTCTCATGCTGATTCTCTTTGGGCTACAATAACTAGAGCTAAACATAAGAATAAAGGGATAAAACACCTTTCAAACCCTCACTATGCTCCCTCTCCTTTATGGAAAAGCATTTTAGCTGGCTGGAAATTATGCAATAGTAACATTAAATGGAAAGTTGGGACTGGAAACTCAATCTCTGTCTTATGATAACTGGACTGTTTTAGGCTCTTTAAGATCCTTAATTATGGGGCCACTGAATAAAAAAGAATATACACTTACAGTTGATAAAATTATCTTAAATAATACCATCACTCTAAATAATCTATCTTTTACTTTTCCATATCCAATGAAGGATATCATCAGTTCTACTATTATTCCTATGAATGAAAACTCCATAGATCATGCTACTTGGGCTCTTGGTAATAATGGTAACTTCTCAGTCTCTACTGCCTATTATTCAATTCTCAATAGACAGGATGATGGCACTTCACTATTTAATGGGAAATGGATTTGGAAATTAAAACTCTTCCTAAGATTAGATTCTTTTTATGGTTAAGTTTCCAAGATAGAATACCTCATGCCATGCTTTTATATAAAAGGAATATCATTCCTACAAATCTCTGTAGTGTTTGTCATCTTCACATGGAAGATATTGAGCATGTACTGCGTAAATGTAGCCAAGCTAAATCCTTCTGGAATTGCATGTCTAGATATCTAAATTTAAATATTATCTCACTAATTACTTCCCCAGGCACTTTTACCTCGTGGCTGAAGACTAATTGCACAACTATTTTTAGCCTCATAACATAATTCCATGGTCAATCACATTTACTTTTGCATGTTGGGTACTTTGGCATAATAGAAATGTTAAGGTTTTTAACAAAAACAATAGTCTGTTTACTTGTACTGATGTCTTCTCTAGAAGTATAGAATATGTATATGCTAATGATCTATTTGTTGAACCTCGTATAACCTCTACAATTTTTGTTCAGTGGATACCACACCCACCTTCTTTCTTTAGCCTAAATACTGATGGTGCATGCTTACATAATACTGGCTTAAGTGGTGCAGGAGGAATAATAAAGAACCATCAAGGGGACTGGATTATTGGTTTTAGCCTACAGTTACCATATGCAACATCCAATGAGGCCGAACTGATAGCACTACGATATGGGTTATCACTGGCAAAAAATGAAGGAATCTCTCATCTTAGAATTAGCATGGATTCACAATTTGTGTTAAATATGCTCAATGATAATCAGAATATCAAATATTCTAATATTGTTCTAGATTGCAGATCTCTGATTTCAATATTCCAGCAATGCAAACAGGAGCATGTTTATCGCGAGGCGAACCAAGTGGATGACAGTTTGGCCAAGCATGCAACTCTCATCCCTTGGAACTGTTAGAGGAATAACCGGGTCGAAACACATAAGCGCAGCGGAAATAAACTGACCCGCCTCTACCAGGATCTATCACGAGTAAGAACCTAAGACTACGGGATAGTGTTATACCTTTTATCGGTGCTAGGACAGCTGAAACGGTTTCAGCGGTATGTTGTCACGAACGGAACTCCACCAATACAGGCTCCGTCTCTCCCAGTATCCACTCGATCTTCCGGGGATGGTCTTCTACTGCTTGGTGCTAGCCAACGCCTTGCAGAAGCCTTGAAGACACTCTTCAATATGGAGTATGTATGTATGACCTTTAGAAGAACAAGATACAGTTTTTCTACTTCTTTTTCTATTAGCCAAAGCTAGAAAAACAAGTCTAGAAAAAGCTGTCTTTTCTTTTCTCTCTAATGTTCTCTCCTTTCTCTCTTCTCTAAGCTTCAAAAGTTGGAGAAAAATCTCATTAGAATGATTAGGAAAATCAGTATTTTCCTAGTCTATCAAGAGAGAGTGGGGAGAGATTATGGGGAAAGTGGGAGATCATGGAGGAAACCACTCCTCCACTTTCTCCACCACTTCAACCACCATTTGAGAGCTGAAATTATATCCAATAATCCAGACATAAGGTCGGTCCAAATGGGTTGGTCGGCCCAACCCGTTTAAGGGCCCAGTCCAATCCCAGCCCGGCCCGAAGCCCAAACGATTTGATTGATCCAAATGGGTTGGTCGGCCCAATCATATTGGTCGGCCCAACCCGATTAAGGGCCCGGCCCGCCCCGAAGCCCGGCCCGCCCCAATCGAATTGGCGCACCTTAGATTAAATGTACTCCAACAAGCCCAATCCAATTGATCTATGAGTGCGACCCAAGAGGTATCTATGATGTTGGCCGTGACATCATATATCACAAGTAATGAGAGGTATCTAGCAACGCATCATTACCCCCCAATTCATAAATATCTGGTGATTTATCATAATCACAACATTTGACATTTGTAGTTAAATCCTTTTGTCCTTGATATCTAGATTGAACACAAGTAATGGAAAAGTCACATTTGTATTGTCCAATCTTTTAGTTTCTTGATTCGCGAGTAGAATAATCAAATGACAGCAATATCTCATACTGATTCATTTGTTCATGGCCATGAATTAGTCAGACTCCATCAAGGGGCCCAAGATATCGCTCCTGCTATATAGGAGGGACAAATCCTTTCTGCATCCCACTCATCCTGAACAAGATTCGTGATATACCCAATAAATGCCTTTATTGCTCACCCTGTTACGGATAGCGTTTAACATTATCAAAGCATAACACTAGCCATGCAAGAACTCTTGTGAGACCTCAAGTCGAAGGATGTCATATACAACCCAGTCAAAGTATTGAGAAACACCGTTGACTATTATATAACAACCCATGGTGTGTTTCTCATGTCGGGTCTGTCCAGTATAATAATGATTCTCTAATCATATATACCCATGTGACGATCCGATATCTTATATCAATCACTACACATACTAGTCTTACGCATTATTATTGTCCTCGCAGATTCCATAATAATGTTCGACTAGGGACGTTTCAGAATAGTATCTCATAAAAATTATGAATACTATTCTAAGGACATATTATTTATTTATGTTGTTAAGAACGCAGAAACATAATGAATAATACTGGAATTAATGCCTTTTTATTCATCAAAATGAAAATTACATAAAATACGGTACAATTACAATAAATAATCTCCCACTTGCACTAAAGACCCAAATTACAATAAATGGTCTTTAGGGCATACTAATGACTGTCTCTAAAGATCAGCCCTCCAGATATCGGATACCCATGGAGCTAGTGTGACGATCATGCTGCTGCTGCGACATTGGCTTCGTCAGTGGATCGGCGACATTGTCTGCCGAATCAACTCTACATATATGCACATCACCTCTCTCTATAATCTCGCGGATTAGGTGAAATCGTCGTAGTACATGTTTGGACCTCTGGTGAGATCTAGGTTCCTTAGATTGTGAAATAGCCCCATTGTTGTCAGAATAGAGGTCTATCGGGTTCGCAATACTAGGAACCATATCGAGGTCGGAAATAAATTTCCCGATCCAAATCGCTTCATTTAGCTGCTTCACAAGCTCGCTATGTACTCGACCTCTGTCGTAGAATCTGCTATGGTTGATTGCTTTGAACTGCGCTGACTACAAAGACCTCCATTCAAGTTAAACACATATCCCGATTGCGATCGAAAATCATCTCTGTCGGTTTGGAAACTAGCATCGGTGTACTCCATAAATCAAGAATGTATCCTTAGTCCTTCGCAAGTACTTGAGGATATTCTTGATCGAGATCCGATGGCGTTCACCGTAATTAGGTCAGTATCTCGCTCGTAACGCTTAAGGCATACGAGACATTCGAGCGAGTACATATCATGGCGTATATGATGGATCCTATGGCGAAGCATAAGGGATCTCTTTCATGCGTTCTAATTCGGCGAGCGTTTTAGAACACTTGTTTGTTCGACAGAATAGTACCATGAGCCATAGGACAAAGGCCCTTCTTAGACTCTTGCATGCTAAACCGCTTTAGCACCTTGTCTATATATGTACTCGACTTAGAGCAGTGAGTCTCTTGGATCTATCTCTATAGATCTTGACTCCCGAATATAGCTGGCATCGCCTAAGTCTTTCATAGAGAAACACGTACTCAACCAAGCCTTGACATACTTTAAGGTTGGTATGTCGCTTCCAATGAGTAGTATGTCATCTACATACAAAACCGAGAATACGATTGAGCTCCCACTAACCTTCTTGTAAACACAAGGCTCATCCTCATTTCTAATGAAGCCAAACTCACGGGACGGCATCATTAAAAGCGGATGTTCGAGCTTTCGAGAAGCTTGCTTGAGTCCATAAATGGATCTCTGAAGCTTACATACATTTCAAAGCATTCTCCGGGTGACAAAACCTTCGGTCGTGTCATATACACATCCTCTTCAAGTTTTCCATTAAGGAAAGCGGGTTTGACATCCATTTGCCGATTTCATAGTCATAGTAATCTGCGATAGCAAGCAAAAATCCGAATGGACTTGAACATAACTACAAGGGAAAAGGTCTCGTCATAGTCAATACCATGAATTTGTTTGAAACCTTTCGCGACAAGTCGCCCTCATGCGTTTGTACATTCCCTTCCATGTCGGGTTTTAATCTTAAAAACCCATTTGCACCCTATGGGAGTTACCCTTCAGTGGATCAACCAAGATCCAGACTTGGTTTGTGTACATGGAGTCCATTTCGAGATCTCATGGCCTCAAGCCATTTCTCGAAATCCGGGCTATTAATTGCTGTTTGTAGGTTGAAGGTTCATCGTGATCCACAAACATAACATCACCATGTTACATTATGAAAAATCCAAATTTTTTCGGGAGGTGGACTGACGAACTCTACCGGACTCTACGCAATTCTTGTGTTTCTTGAATCGAGTGCTTGCTGCACAATCTGTTTGTGGCTTTCGCTTTGCACAACAACTTGTGGTGTCCGTTGAATTTCCATCTCATCATTAGTGCTAGTTTGAGAGTCCGGAACTTCGATGAAGTTCTACGCTACTCCCACTTGTGTTTCTAGAAACAAATTCCTTTTCTAGAAAGACTCGTATGCGAGCAACAAACACTTTGTTCTCGTTAGGGATATAAAAAGTAGTATCCTTTAGTTTCCTTAGGATAACCTACAAATATGCACTTTTCGATTTTGGAGCCAGCTTATCGAAAGTCGAGCGTTTTACAAAAGCTTCACAGCTCCCAAATCTTGAGGAAAGACAAACTGGGGACGCTTCCCGATCCATAGCTCGTATGGCGTCTTTGCAAGCGATTTAGATGGAGCAGCGGTTAAGTGTTAAAGCTGCTTTGTCTCTAGTGCGTGTCCCCTAAAAGGAATTGGGCGAGGCTCGTGTGACTCATCATAGAGCGAACCATATTTAGTAAGGTTCTGTTCCTCCTTTCGAATACACCATTCCATTGTGGAGTAGGCTGGAGGAGAAAGTTGTGAAACGATTCCACAATCTTTTAGATAGACACGCGAATTCTTGACTCAAGTATTCTCCTCCTCGATCAGATCGAAGAATCTTAATACTCTTGCCAAGTTGGTTTTCTACTTCTAGTTTAAACTCTTTAAACTTAGCAAATGCTTCGGATTTGTGTTTCATCAAGAACACATATCCATACCTACTCGAAGTCATCGATAAAGGTAATGAAGTAGAGGTAACCACCCCTCGCATGTATATTAAAAGGGGCCACATACATCACTATGTATTAGTCCTAATAAAGCATCGACTCTCTCACCTAGCTTAGTGAAAGGTGATGTCGTCATCTTACCCAACAAACAAGATTCGCATCGATCATAAGACTCGAAGTCAAATGATTCCAATAGCCCATCTTTATGGAGTTTGGATATGCGGTCTTCGTTTATGTGGCCTAAACGACAATGCCAGAGGTATGTCGGATTAGAATCATTAGTCTTAATCCTTTTGGTATTTATATTTAATATTGGCATATCAAGATCTAAAACATATAGACCATTAATCAAATAGGCGCTTGCATAAAACATATTATCCAGAAATAACGACAATCGTTGGTTTTTTTTATCGAAATCTCAAAACCTTTCTTGTCCAAACAAGAAACTGAAATAATATTCTTAATTAAACTAGGTACATAGAAACAGTTTTCTAAACCCAAAACAAGCCACTGAAGGCAAAGTAAAAGTACAAGTCCCTACGATTTGAGGTCGCAACACGTGCTCAGTTGCCTACTCGTAGTTCCACTTCACCCTTTGCCAACTCTCTACTCCTTTGCAGTCCCTGCACATTCGTACAAATGTGAGAACCAAATCTGGTATCAAATACCCAAGAAGTAGTTGTATTTAAATTGATATCAATCATATTAATATCTATAACATAAATACCGAGCCCAAGCAACAATTGCTTTCTCCTTTTCCAGCATTTTCCCTACAAGATAGCTTTTGCGATTCCTTTTCCAGTGACCCTTCTCACCACAATGATGACAGATAGAGTCCTTAGCTACACCACCCTTAGGTTTCAGTGCATTGTTGAAAGTGGTTTTCTTGCCCTCGGGCTTACCTTTCGGTTTGCCTTTGGATCTCACAAAACCTTTGCCTTTGCCCATTTTGCACCATCGAGTATGGTATTGGACTTGGACTTGCCTATTTCCTTCTGGCGAGTCCTCGGCATGTTCAACAACTCGAGCAATGGCTTGTCAATTTCATTCATATGATAATTGGGAATGAACTGACTCGAATGACTCGAGCAACGATTGCAAGATCAAATCGGTCGACAGCTCTTGTCCCCAAAGGAAATCCCGGTTTTCAAGGTTCGAACATAACCTATCATCTTAAGAACGTGAGTTCCCTACCTGGCATTCCCTCGGACATTTTGACCGAGAGAGAGATTTCGATACATCGAATCTCTCCCGGCGTGCTTGCCCCTCGATATAGTTGCTTCGGGTGAGCGACGATCTCATAAGCCCCCCATGTCCTCATGTTGCTTCGAAGCTCGAGTTCATGGTGACAAGCATGAGGCTAGACACATCTAAAGCATCACTAACATGCTTCGATAAGCACTTCTATCGGTCAGAGCGCGAGCCTGCAGTATAGCAGGGAATAGGTCAGTTCCAATACATACAGACTTTCTTTCATGCTTGAGAAAGATTCTCAAGTTCTGAACCGATCGAGGAAGTTAACTCCTCTAATTTGTCCTTCTCGAGGACGTAACGCAGATGATAGTGTTTGGTTTGAATTTGCCATTTTTTCTACAACAAAATATGCATATACAAAAGTAAGTACCGATTAAAAAATCATTATTAGGTCTTTATCTTTTTAATGATTTCTCCCACTATTTTCTTCGAGTGAATAACCCTCAATATCAACTCGGAAAGTTCGTTAACTTTCTAGTGGCCAAGATCCATATTTCGCCTCGTTCTAAGTCGACTTTGGTGATCGCCCAAAACTTAGTTATTTAGGTAGGCAACGTTTGCCAATTACATCAAATTATGTAATTCTTGGTTAGTTGAGTGAATAACATTTATTCAAGCGTATCATTATACACTTTTCTCAACTCTTTTTGCCTCTATATCCTCAATCCATTTATTGAGATAATCCAGTTAACTAGGACCTTAAGTTTTAGCCGGCGGATATCACAACTTATCCTTCGCGCCTCACCCGGATAGACACGTATGCACAGCTTTGGCATGTCCCATACTAATGTCGATCTAGGCCTTGACGAGGGCCAAATTTAGGAAGGCACTAATTAATATTTAATTGAGGGGTTTTGTTTTTAACAATCTCACCAGAAAAGCATAAATAAAACAGTTTATGCTTATATACATATGCATCCTATACATAAAAGTAAAATGCAATAGTAATCGCCATATCCTATTCGGTTTTTCCAAGCCAATGGAAAAACCGTGAAGTCAATCTAAGGTGTGAAAAGAAAAGCATTCTATTCTACACCGTCTTGACCTTCAGTTGGTAGCCTCCATATCTTCATCGATGTACCTTCTCCTAATCTAGAATTAAGAACCTAAGACTACGGGATAGTGTTATACCTTTTATCGGTGCTAGGACAGCTGAAACGGTTTCAGCGGTATGTTGTCACGAACGGAACTCCACCAATACAGGCTCCATCTCTCCCAGTATCCACTCGATCTTCCGGGGATGGTCTTCTACTGCTTGGTGCTAGCCAAAGCCTTGTAGAAGCCTTGAAGACACTCTTCAATATGGAGTATGTATGTATGACCTTTAGAAGAACAAGATACAGTTTTTCTACTTCTTTTTCTATTAGCCAAAGCTAGAAAAAACAAGTCTAGAAAAAGCTGTCTTTTCTTTTCTCTCTAATGTTCTCTCCTTTCTCTCTTCTCTAAGCTTCAAAAGCTGGAGAAAAATCTCATTAGAATGATTAGGAAAATCAGTATTTTCCTAGTCTATCAAGAGAGAGTGTGGAGCGATTATGGGGAAAGTGGAGATCATGGAGGAAACCACTCCTCCACTTTCTCCACCACTTCAACCACCATTTGAGAGCTGAAATTATATCCAATAATCCAGGCATAAGGTCGGTCCAAATGGGTTGGTCGGCCCAATCCGATTAAGGGCCCAATCCAATCCCGGCCCGGCTCGGCCCAATCGAATTGGCGCACCTTAGATTAAATGTACTCCAACAGGAACAACAGTCAAATTTTTCGATCCATACCAGATTTTGCATATCAAATATGGCTGCGTGACAAGGAAGGAAACACATTTGCAAGAACAAAAGTTTCTTAGTTAATGTAGTTTTATTTCCAAGAACAAAAGTTTCTTAGTTAATGTAGTAATATTATCTTCTTTAACCAAAAAAAAAAAAAAAAAAAAAAGGAGTGGAGTTACCTATAGGCAAACCAAATATATTTTTTGTTTTTATCCTAGCAAGTGCTATTATTGGGGGGGATATGGGAATCGATCCCAGGGTCTTACCCCTGGGATGTGATGCCTTTTCCACTGGGGCAATCGTTTCCCTCCTAGCAAGAGCTTGAATATCTTTGAGTCAGCCCATTCGAGTAGGTGATAGTGAAACTCCAAAAAAAAGTTTTGAGCCTTCAACAAATGCAAAGATACTAATATTGGAATGACGAAAAATGTCATTAGAGCCACCAGACTGCCACAAGCTTAGAATATGAAGTAATGAATCATAGTAGTGAAACTCCCAACTTGCAATATCACATAAATATAGAGTAGTTGTAGGGCAATGAAGAAAGAGAGACTAAAAGTTTTCCAATTGACAACAATGACACCTCAAGGCTAAAGAGAAGGGAAAAACTTTAAAGGCTCAAATGGTTCGAAGAGATGTCCAATCTCATCGACCAAGCATATCGAAAAGTCTTAAAATTTTTGCCTCGAGTATGTAATCAAACAAGTTCTAATTTGTGAAAACATTGACCAAATCATGCCATTAACCACACAATAAAAGTCTAAGAATCTTCATCAATTCAGAAAGATCACGACAAAGTTAACTTGTCACACCCCGAGCCCATGTGATGACTTGACAAAACCTCATATGCCAATGAGTCACTAGAACCAAAGAAGAAATGATAAAGTCCAATATCATACTATTAAAGGAATTCAAAGCTTACATAATTATTAAAGTGAAAGTATAAATCCAACATGAAATAAAGTAAGAGTGTTATACTGAGTGTTATTACATATTTAGAATCGAAGTACCTAGAGTGAAAGATAACTACTACATAAATTCATTATGAATCAATCATTGTAATCTCCATCCCAAGACTCCACATAATCGCCTTAATCAAGCACCTCATCATCTGCAATTAAAGGAAATGAATGTGTTGTGTCACCTTTGGTCTTTCATCCCAAGGGCGATCGGTCTTTATTGAGCTAGTGTGGCTCATCCTTTTATCTTCTTATATTTTGCAGATGAGTACATGACGAGGGTGCTGATGATGAGGCTTGGGATGGGGTGCGAGACGAGTAGTGTTATGAATATAATCTTGATGTAATAATTATTTGAATCATTATGGTTGAACAACTTTTAGTAAAATACTAAGTTATGTATTTCACTTTAAGTATTGATTCTTTATTAATGAAGTTTAAGTTATTTTGTTATGTTTATGGCTTGGAAGATTATATTTTGTTATGGGTTCTTTGTCTCATTCGTAGATGAGGCACTGCCGGGTTACCTTCTGGTTACGGGGTGTGACAGTCCGGGCAAGGACAAAAGGGACAGAAAAAGCTTCGGGCACTTAAAACATATCATTATCGGAATATATCCTAGACTTGGGTCACCAACATACAAGAGTTATAGATTGAGAATATGCATATGCCCACTCTTATGAAAATGCATCGAGCAATTATACAACAACATACGCAAGAAGAATCAAGTATAATCATGCATACGATGCAAACATACTTCGCTTCTTCATCCAATTTTAATGCAATGAAACATGATAAATCTTTCATACAATTCATGGCTTGATAAAAGACCAATTCGTGCAATTTTTAGGAATGAAAAACAAGAGCGAATGATCCTTACCTTGAACACTTAATGGGATAATCAAAGGAAGAACAGAAAGCAGAATTTTCTAGTTTGCAGGGACAACTTCTGAGAGCAGTTATTCCTAATTGAACCGTTAGAATCTAATTTCCACCGTTCGGAATGTATTTATATGAGTCTTCTAACTTTAGAAATAAGAATCGCTCTGATTACATATCGTCAGATACTCCAATTTAACAATCTATCCTCAGCACTCTGGTTTTATTCAAACTGTCACAGTCTTGTACTCCAAAGTTGATATCTCTTAAACCGGCTGTTAGAATCCAATCTCCTCCGGTCAACATCTAATTTAAGGAGTCTTATAACGGTTAAAATGTAGGAATGATTAGAGATCGTTACTATGTCTGCCAAAATTTTTTTTTGTCGCTACTTAGATTTTACAGCACTTCAGTTTCCTCTCTTGTTCTCTCTTCTCTTTCTTTTTTCATTTCTCTACCATTCACCTCTATTTATAACTTATGTTTCCAAATTTCTGAAGGATTATAACTCTATAAACCATACATAGAAACTTCTTGATCTTATTCGAAGCAGTATTCAGTCCTTCCGACTGTGGAGAAGACAACAGTTCCAGTTGGGTTCTCCATGTTTTTTGACGGTGAAAATTTCTTCTTCTTTTGTATCTGTGAGGGTGGGAGTGAACGACTGAGAGAGAGTAGTGGTGGTGGGTTTGCGGTGGTTTTTATCAGATTTGCGGCGGCGACTGGGTTGCGTATGGCTTGACGTGTAATCTTGAAAAGAAGGCCCATTAAAAAGTAATGGGACTTGGTTGACAAGTCAAACTAATGTGTCATTTTTTGTTTTCAGGGGGTGTCGTATTACGTATAGTGTGGGGATGGGTGAGTGGATAAATATAAGGGGATTTTTTTTTTAATTTATTATAAGACACTATGGATATTAATTGAATCATCAGGTGCCGTGGCCCAGAGGGCAGGTGCCTGGCCCGTGATCGAGAGGTCCCGGGTTCGATACCCTCCGCCAGCGTACGGTGAGCTTTATTCTCCCTTATCTAGGGTGCTCTCTCCCTGTTCACCCCCGTTCATGGGGCTGTTCTCTCCCCGCTCATGGGGTTGTTCTATCTCCCCGTTCATGGGGTTCCGCCCTCGGGCGTTCAAAAAAAAAAAAAAAAGGATATTAATTGAAATATGTTTTACTTTGATATTTCTTATATTAGCTTCTAATTAGTCTAAAATTCAAACTAAATTTCTATGCTTTTCAATTCAAAATATAAGTTTTTAGGAGTTTTTTTTTGTTGCAAAATAAAGTTTTTTCTATAAGAATTGTTGCATTTATTAACTAATTTATCCATACATCATTTTCTTCATATATTCATTTTGTTTAAAATGTGTAGTTTTTACGCCACTCTTTATTAATTAATTTATTTATTTGAGTATTAATTATGAGTATTTTAGTCATTCTAATTAGTATTTTAATTTGTATAAAAATTCTTAAAAAAATTTATATTTTGAATCGGATGGAGTATTATATTAGTGTTTAAAATTTTATTTACAAACTCAATTAAAAAAGAGTGGGTATCAGATTAAGTCAAAATCTAAATTAGGCTCAATACAAAATACACCTAAAGTATGGTGTTGGTGAGGTGGCAGTAGAATGATGATCGGTTCGGTTGCATTGTATGTGTAGAATCAAATGTGAATAACGTAAGATGCCTTTTTGGAGGTGCTTGCCAAATAATTTTGAACACTGAAGATTTTTGGAAATGTTGACTTTGTGAACTCTCCATTAAAAAAAAAAAAAAAACTGTACACATTTCTATGTTTTCAAGCATTTTTTCTTTCTCCATTGAATGGAATCACAGGATCATTTGCATAATTATTCTGAGGGTGTGTTTGTTTCCATAGAATTGGAGTTTTTGAATTGGAGTTACTTTTTCAATTCCAATTTTCTTCTTTGGCTATCAATAAAATTATGAAATTGGAATTGGAATAGAAGAGCCAAACAATTCAATTCCAACCCCCTCAATTCCACAAAATCAATTCCATTTTATAATCAAAGAATCTGAATTTCAATTTTACAAGATTTATGCTAGGTTATTTTACATACAAGTTATTTTCTCTCTAATATATATATATGCCCAAAGTACCCTTATTGTAAAATGACAAAACACCCTAATAAAAAAAATGACTAAAGTACCCTTAATTTAAAATAGCTAATGTTATTCAATTAAATGACAAAAATATCCTTTGTACGATTTCAAAAAATACTATTAGTGCAAAATTACACTAATACCATTGGCACAAAACAACGATTTTTTTTTTTATAAAAAATCACAAACATACATAACATAAAATCACCAAAACATCCACGGTCAAAAACTTCGAAAATACTCTTGACGCAAAATGACGAAAATACCTTCGGCTCAAAATGATGAAAAATATTTTCGCGCAAAGTGAAAAAAATTGCCTTTGGCTCAAACAGCTTAAAATTCATATGATTAAAAATGACTCAAATTTTTTTGATGAAAAATGACAAAAATGCCCTTAATGCAAAAAAGACAAAAAGCTCCCATAAAAAATGGGAAAATGCTTCTTGTACAAAATGACAAATTAACTTTGAATAAAATGAAAAAATTTCTCTTAGCAAAAAATGACAAAATTAGCCTTTATAAAAGAATTATAACAAATTAGTTTACTTGAAGCCTAAAATATTATCGGTGTAAAATGATGAAAATACACTTGTTGAGAAATAATAGAAATGTCATTCATACCAAATGAAAAAAGAATAACCATGATGAAAATCAAAAAATTACCACTCGTTTAAAAAAAATGAAAATTTTACAATAAGGGTATTTTTGTCATTTTGAAAAATGGTCATTTTCTCCCTTGTAAACAAATGGGCAAAGGTTATTTTCTTCCTTTTCATCAAAGTATTTTTATCATTTTTTGACTTATTCATCTTTTATTAAGTACATATTTGTTATTATGCGCAATAAGCTAATTTCACTTTAACAAAGGTATTTTTGTCATTTTGCAACGAATGCATTTTTTAAAAAAATTGGACCTTAAATATTTAGAAGTTTTTACTTGATGAGTATGCCTGTTTGATTCATCTATTGTAACCAAAAGTGGCATTGGCAAATCATTATTTGAACATATGAGCTGAAGTAGGGACGAAACCAGAAATTTAGTGTTGGGGGGCGAAACTGCTAAAATTCTTGGAGGGGCAATAAAAAGGGCAAAAAAAAAAAATCTTAGGGGGTGAAATTGATAAAATTTTCCAAAATTTTCCAAATTACACATAAAATTTTGATAAATAGTAATATTTTTAAAAATCTCGGTAGCGCCCCCCTCCCCCCGGATCCGTCCCTGAGCTGAAGCTAGGATGGAAATATTTAGATCCTGATGCTTTTTAATTGTGCCAGGTTCATCTTGCATTGTTTGGAGAGAAAGCTTTGCACTTTTGTATTTTCTGATGCGTCGTTCCCTGTAGATGTATATTGATAGCACGAACAACTCTCATTGCTTTGTTTTGAGTTTATACTTTGCTGTTTTAAGTAAGACGACAAGATCTTTCTCTCTAGCTACATCACTGTAATGACTAAAATGTCTCTGTTTGTATGTGCCATGATTTCTTGTTTAATCATTGGTTAAGTTGCTCTTGCTGCAAAACAATTGAGAAGGAATATACATTACAGACTTATTAGGCAACCTTAAGTTTCATATTCTTCTAGCCTGGTGTCGGAATCACTATGCATGATTTCCTATCCGATTTCATCAGCGAAATTTGAGTTTCAGTTCCATGAAAAGCTGTTTTACCGTTCCTTTAATTTCTATTTTTTCGCCGTGTTCGTGTTTCTACTACTCCTCATATTGAGTGTATAGCTCCTTTTGTTCAAAGTGGTTTTCTTTGTACCAGTTGCGTTGGCTCCGTTAACAGTTTTTTAAACCTCTACAATTGTTGATATCGGTTATCCTCAACTTGGGTCATAGGTTCTTAGAGAAAACAGGTCTACAAAGAGCTGTAATTTGAGGTTCATGCTCAAGATTTTCGGAGGTGAAAAGTGTACGAGACTCCTTCTATCTGAAAGGTGTTGAGATGGAATGCTCCAAAGAGCTATTTTGAACAATAAATAGAGTATGGAAATGACTGATTCAGTGTGGAGAGAAACTGGTCTGTATGATCTTATTGCATTTGAAACTTAATGTCGCATTGAACAAACAAGTTCTCGTGAACTAAAAAATAGACATTTTTAACACTAGAATTATCCATTTTGACACTTCCTCAAAGAATCCAATTGTTTTCTTCTTTTGGTTGTTGAAAGTGGGCTTCAAAACTTATTGATCATGGGTTATGGGTTCTTTGAGCTGTATATATACTTGGTTATTGGGGGATTTGCATGGGCTTGGCCCGTTTTTCCCAGATCAGTCATAACATGGCACCCGGAAAAGTGGGACAAACATTTTTGTCCATAACGGAAGTCCCCACTTCGTCCCGGTGCCATAGCGGAAGTGGGACTTCGTTATGGGCCGACGTGGCAGTTTTCCCCACGCGCAGTGCCACGTCAGCCATAACGGAAGTCCCACTTCCGTTATTGCCCCGACGGAAGTGGGACTTCCGTTATGGTCCTGCCAAAAAATACCCTACTAAAACCCTAACTTTTGTCCGTGACTTTGAGGACGGAATTCCCACTTCCGTCCTCAACTTCCAGCCAATTTGCAGCGTGTAGTCACTTCTCACTTTTGCTTTTTTGACCCAAAAAAAAATTCTGAACGGTTTTGGCAAATTCGTGCGCATTTATGACCGGTTTTCAGAGACTTGTCAATAAAAAAAATAATTTTACAATTTCCAACCACATCTATAAAAACCCCTCCAAACCTCTCCACTCCACAACATACAACCTTCTCAAACCCTTAAAAACCCTATCCTCCATATTACTAGCTTTGAAAATGAATAGCGAAATGAATCCCGGCCTGGAAGAGTATTTCAGATACCAATTTACAATTGCGGTCGGAAATCAAACCGATGGAAAAATGGTAGTATTGTATTTTGTAATGAGTAATTTTTTATTGTATGAAATGTGTTCAGCTATCTAACTCATAATTTTGGATGTGTAGCGTCTTCCAGCGAAGTACACAAGTTGGTTGGAGCAAACCGGTCTCGGGCTAGCAAATTCTGTCTATCTGAAGGACGACCATGGGAATCAATGGTGCGTTTATGTAAACAAAATAGATGACACCTACTACCTAGACGGAGGTTTGCAACAATTTTTGCGTGACAACAATCTTCGTCCCACAAATAAAGTTCATTTTATACCATCACCCATGAATGTATTAGATATTTTTGTTAAGGGAGGGCCCGGGATAGGTTACCTGAAGGGTGAATTATCGTATCCCTCAGACGGGGCATTTTTCCGGCAGAGTTTTCGAATAGACATTTACAAAACATATTCGGGACTTTCAAAACCGGTACGTTTTGTAATATTAAAATTTTTGTATTAAAATCGTTCATTTTACATTTATGTGTTGTAATGTTGTTTCCCGTGTACGGTGGATATGTCCATAATACATGCAATGGCGTGTTAGAATGCGACTTGGAATCCCAGAAGTACTACACATGCGCAACCTTCACGGTAACAAATTGACAACTGCAAGTGACTAGAGGCGAAGGTGCATTTGTTACTATTTTTTGGGGTGGGATGAGTTTGTTGTGTTTTCTAGATTACACCCGGGTGACCATGTAAAAATTCATCCGATCCCCTAACGATATCCTTGATTACGAGGTAGGGAATGATGATTTTTTCGATTTATTACGTCAACTTTAATAATTTGTATTTGAAATGTAAGATGTTCGATGAAATTGAGGCCAGGGAAAAATCGAGAACATTCACAACAATTTTATAAATTCTAAACTATTACAATTCGGAGGAATTTAAATACAATTCTTGTGGAGGGTGGGGGGTGGTTCTTTGAAGATGTGCTAACATGGGGCAAGTCTTCGGTTGTGACCGACTCAGCTTACGGTGGCCGCACTTCTTTTCCCTTTGAGTGCCCCTGTTCTCTGTGTCCATAGGCATTTGGTATCTCCGCCTTGAGGTCGACCCACTGCGTAGCTTTCATGTTAGGTGGGTGATATGTCAAATCAAAGGGGGGGATCTCCAATGAGCGGGATCGAGTACGAGGGATATAAAATAGACTTGTAAGTATTCCTATAATGTTCGAGAGAATAGACGGGGTGGATGAATCGAGAAGCATCCCTGCATTGCTCGATTTGGACACGGCAATGACATGGGAGCATGGGACCCGAATAAGCGGCCCCACTTATCACGGCTACACCCACGGGACCGATAAGTTGACCGGGTGTACGTTTTTCCACCTTGGCCGGGTCCTCTATGTCGGGACATGACCACTATAGATACCTTGGTCCATGTGGTGTCGGTTTACAAGAAGAGTTCTTTGCCTTTTCTTCGTACGCGAAATCTTTGCTCCCATATCCTCTTAGGGGAAAGGCGTTTCGACAACCATTTGCGTCTTGCCGGTGTTTGTCAAAATAATGTACAAGTTTAAAAAATATCATCTCCACGAGCGCTTTCAAAGCGGCGCTCTAGACCGCTTTAGAAACGCTATTAAGCGCCTCGACATGTTAGTAGTCATGCAACCGAAACGCATTCCCCGTCGTATGCCGAGTCCACAACTCTTTGGGTTCTTTGCATTAACCAGTTAAACGCATCCTCATCTTTTTGTTTTATACGCTCTAGATAAAGATCGCACTTAACCTTTTTCGGTTGGCTTGCAGCAATCCACACATAATCTTTCAATTCTTTGTTTTTTGCATGAGTGTGGAAATTGGACCTGTAATGCCTAAAGGCGATGTCGGTGCTTGCCTTTGGGGGGTTGCCATCCGGTGAGGGTTGCCACGGCACTAAGAATGCCGGCATGACGATCGCTGATAAGACACACTTGAAGGTCTTTGACAACATGTTCCCTCAAGTGACTAAGGAACCACGTCCAAGTCAAAGATGATTCTGAATCGACCAACGCAAAATCAAGGGGTAAAATCGGTTGTTAGCATCCGAGTGCTTGCAACCGGGAGAGTCCCTTTATAATTCCCCCCTAAGGTGTGTCCCATCAAGCTGAGATTATGGGCGGCACCACGGGTAACCGTCAACCAACGGTTGAAAAGTCGAGAACAATGACTCGAACACCTTCGGCCCATTATCGGTTTCTCGAGGGTGGTAGAGAAATTTGACTATCATACCCGGGTTTGAATCTTTTAATGCCCAGGATATAATGCGGCGATGCTGAAAAGTTGAATGCCAAGTACCAAAAAGTGTTTCTATAGCGTTTCTGCGGGCATACCAAGCTTTTCTATAGGTACAAGTCAAATTCATATCATTGGTACAAGCAGCCCTAATCAATTTAACAGATATTTCAGGATCTGCCTGAACAAGGTGTAGAATTTTTACCCCGATGTAGCTGGAGGACATGTTGCGTTTTTTGTTCTGGTCCATCAAGCAGCAGTGGCCCTGGTTAAGCTTTGTAACCTTCCACATTCCATCCACCCTGCTATGATTTACGCGAATGTACCAACTGCATCGGGCAATTTCGGTTGAATTTCTACAGACCCCGCTGAACCATTGTTTGTTGCTCCTCTCTCTTTTCCATTCCCTTAATGCCACCTTGTCATGCCACACGTTCACAGCCAACATTGCCTCGCGTTTATCCTTGAATTGCATCCCCAAGCAAATTTCTGGAATATTGGGATTCCATGTTTTAATTTTTTGTCCACCGTATGTGATTCCAGGTACTGGTTCCATGGAACCCATATCATTCCAACAGGCAAAATTTGCATAGTTACCGTACGATGGAACATTCCATTCTGGAATGGCCGCAGCAGTAGTAGAGGGAGTCGGTTCAGGCTCTTGTGTCCCCTCTTCAGTCATTAGTCCACCGGTTTGTTGTTGGATTTCGGGGTTGGCATCTTCCGCTACACCCTGTGCGTCTTCCTCGACCCCGTCGTCCTCGTGGTCTCCGGCACTATCGTCGGCGAAGTCGTCTTCCGTTTCCGGAACGCCGTCAATGTCGGATATTGGACCCAAAGAATCCATGACCGAATTATCATTAGAGGGTTCGTAAGTAGACGGTGGGGGCATATTTGGTAATGGATTTGGCTCCGAAAAATATGGTTGCGGAACAAAATATGGCTCCGGTGCAAAATGTGTTGTCGGTATTACAAAGCTATCCGAATGTCTCGCACGAGGTTCGAGCAGGGGCACCAACATGAATCCCTCGGAGTTTGAAATCCGTTTGGATTCCCCACAAACTCTCTAAACCTTCTTCCTCATTAAGGTTTACAACATCGTACGCCACCATGTTGAGCGTCGGCATGAAGAATGGGCCGGATCATTATTAGCTGAACATTGACAATACAAAGCTCGACTCCTCTGCGGCGACATATTCTATGGCAAAGTTATCCGAATGAAATCCTTTGTATAACTTCAAAACTTTTTTTCGCTAGGCTCGGCGAAAGCAGGGGGTAACCCCCATATTCAGTAAACTATATTGTGGTCGAAATGTAAATACAATCTCATTGGACATTCGAGTGCCATTTTTAAGCAAAAGCGAAATAAGGGGTTGAGGAAATATGAGGGTGTTTAGACGAAATAATATGGAAAATGGTGTTTGGAGTATGAAGAATGGATGGGAGGGTATTAAATTTTATAGAGAATTTTTGCGGCAAAAGGGCAAAACCCATCTGCTAGGTTGATAACGGAAGTGGGACTTCCGTTATGGCTCCAAGGCGGAAGTCCCACTTCAGTTATCAACCGAGACATGATTTTTCCCAAAAATTGTACTTTTTGGTCCCCAGCGCAATTTGAGGGACGGAATTGCCACTTCCGTCCCTAAAATTGCGAGCTATTGTCACTTCTCACTTTTGCTTTATTGAATGAAAATCCCAAACGGTTTCTTGCAGTTTGGTTCGCATTACTGACCAATTTTAGGAGACCTGACCAATTTCATAATAATTATTTCCATACGTGTTCAGATTATAATAATTAGTTTCAATTATTTTTTAAATATTGCTCATTTCGGAACTTTCAAAAATAAAATAACTGACAATTCCATTAACTTCATACAAATAAATTTACATTGAACATTAAAAAATACAAAGTCCCGGTTAGTCAAACCCTAAATATTTCGAAACTTAGCCTCAATCATTTTCCAAGTCGTACTGTTGCTTGACGATGCATCGGACATCGGGTATTCAGGGGGAGCCTCCAAAGTTACCTCTTCGGGGAGATGTTGAACATTGTCCAGCTTCGTCCACAAATCCTCTTCCTTCGTACCCAAAAATATGGCAGAGAAGGATAAAGAAAACTTCGCCACTTCTTCTGTACCGCTTAGCCCTTGGATTAGCCTAAAATAGAGTTATACAAAATAAACATTTAGTTATGAAAATATACAGTTAATACAGTGTGCCGTTATTACATGCAACTTACCGCAACGTATTCCGCCCACTGGGCCTCAGCACCGTCCAAGTCAACAATGTTCGTCCTTCCGTCGTAATTGAACCATGATTTGTGGGTGAGCGCTTCGAAATCCCAAAACCGCCTACGCAGTTTTGCTAGGACTGCATCGATCATCGCAACTGTGAATTGTCCCCCGGTCACAGAATTAATTCCGTAAACAATTTCATTGTAGCAATCAGACCAACGTTTTTCTCGCGGGTAACCCTGCATACTGAAATCATAACAAATTTCTATTAAAACCTCCTCGTATTCGACTGGCCATTCTCTAGTAAAATCAACATCCCTGTATTTTTGACGCATTTCTTTTTGCATAAATTTGGGAAAGTTGGCCATTAATTCTGATATGGTTTTTTTTAAAAAATAAAAATTTCAAACCTAGTAATACGGAGGATAGGGTTTTTAAGGGTTTGAGAAGGTTTGAGATTTGTGGAGAGGTTTGGAGGGATATTTATAGATGTGGTGGGAAATTGGACAAGTCTCTGAAAACCGGTCATAAATGCGCACGAAATTCACAAAACCGTTCAGACATTTTTTTTGAGTAAGAAAAGCAAAACTGAGAAGTGACTACACGCTGCAAATTTGCTGGAAGTTGAGGACGGAAGTGGCAATTCCGTCCTCAAAGTCACGGACAAAAGTTAGGGTATTAGTAGGGTTTTTTTGGCAGGACCATAACGGAAGTCCCACTTCCGTCCCGGGTCCATAACGGAAGTGGGACTTCCGTTATGTACCCGGGACGGAAGTGGGACTTCCGTTATGGACTGGCAGTGTGTTTGCCCAAAACACTTGGTTTTTTTTTCAGAGTTTTTATTTCAGAGGTGTTTGTATTATATATAAATAATATTTGCAAAACACAATACGTACTAAAAAATGAGCAATAAAATAAATAAATTGTATATTAATAAAAAACAAGCAACAGAATTATCGTAATAATATTTTACAACCGAAAATAAATAACATTCTACGTAACTACAATGAACGAAATGTAAACAACGTAAATGAAACCCTATCTACGGCGACGAAGGTGTGTAAGGAACGGTGTGTTTCGGGGCCGGTCGCAGGAAGTAAAGGCTGCCATCTCTCACCCGTACGGCGCTACCAAAATTGGTTGAGATGACCTGCGCGCCTTCGTGGTCGATAAATATCCGCTCCTCGGGGTTTATCGGCAACGGAGTCTGCTGCTGCGGGTCAGTGATGTGCAGGCTGTACGAAGGCGTCCCTCCCGAGTAGAAGCCCGGCTGTGCAGATGTAGACGGCCCGGCACCAGGATCCCCACCCGTCTGAAAACTCGGTGATAAAGTACCGGGTGATGCAAATGTGTACTCAAAAGGGGTGGGTACGTCGACCTGACTGGGAAACTGTGTATGTGCCGGGGACTGTGCCGGATCTGTCGCCGGTGCAGCCGGCTCCGGTGGCCCGCCGCGCTGTCGTAGTCGCCTCGCCGCCAAGTCCTCCCGCGCAGAGCATCCCGGGTTGCCTCCGCGTACCTTGCCTTTCCTCTTTGAGACCGGGCCGAACGGGTTCTCTCGGTTGCGTCACCGGTTCCAAAACCGCGCACTCCGCCACATCCGCAGCCTCTCGATCTGCGCAGTCGGGGACTTCCGGCCGCCACGAACGCCTCTTTGATTGTCTTTGAAGCCCGGGAGACTAGGGACCTATAGTGGCCGATTGAGTTGGAAGCCGCTTATCGAGCTCCGTTAGTATCGACCTGTTCGCATCCGCCCGCAACATCAATTCTCGTGTCAAGTATATTATAAACAAGGAAAAGCAATGTACACAAACAAAAAATACAAAACTTACAATAATGTCCTCAGAAGGCGCGATGGGTTGAATGCCCATCGGGAGTGGACCGGCATCCTTGTTGCGTGGGTTTGTAAGGAGGTGCACGGTAATGAGATTGTACCAATCCATGTACTCACGGGTTGGTAAGATCACATTACCGTGGACCGGGACAGCGTTAACCAGGCAATCCTGTCGGTCATCCCACATGGCTATGTAGTCTTCGTGCTTCTTCGCCCACTTCATATTCGGCCCCGCCATGTGGGTGTGGACGTCTACGCCCTCTGTCGTACCCTCCGCCACCGATGGGGCTGGTATCACCTGCTGGAACCCGACTGCCTAGCAACCCGGTCCGGCATGTGAAACTCAACCAACTCGAAACACACGAGTGGCGTACGGGCCCGACAGGGTGGATAGGAATCCGTCATCGCGTGAGACCCGAACAGCAATAACCCGATCGGGAGTACGGCCTCCACATGAATCGTAAAAAAAAATTGTACATTAGCAGGGAATTAATTGCGCAAATAAAAACAAACACACGAAAAATACGATAAACCTCACCCCTCGAGCGTCAGTCATCGGTCAAAGCTGGTCGCGAAACACCGTCACTGAGATTTTGCGCGTTCTTGAAACTCCGGGCGGTGTTCCAACGCGCCCCAGTACGCTCGGCCGTCCGCGGGAGGTTCATTCATAATCACTCCCGGTCACGGCCTGAGAAATGAAATGCGCTCCCACGCCCACAACTGGTACAAACAAACACACATTAATCATCAATTATTTGAAAATTAGCAGGTAAACAATAAAAAATATTCATTGACAATTACACAAACCTGGATCAACAGGCAACAGCCAGCTATGTCCTTAGAGTCAGCCTGTGCAGAGATGCACATGTGGCGGTATAGGTAGGACAGGACGGCGCTGGCCCAGGAATGCTGGTCATGGGTGAGGTCCCCGTCGCTGATGAGCAAGAGATAGCGCATGTTCCCTCGCGACCCGGACTTATCCGGGAAGAGGAAAGCTGCCATGCACAGGAAAATCAGGGCCCGGGCCCGCTGGTCAACCGCGAGGTGCGTGGCATCCTCGGCTAGGGGCTCAGAAATG
Organism: Vinca minor; assembly: GCA_026122235.1. NCBI lineage: Eukaryota > Viridiplantae > Streptophyta > Magnoliopsida > Gentianales > Apocynaceae > Vinca > Vinca minor. Next base: position 1,572,801 of record JAOCZM010000253.1, read on the forward strand.
TGGGCGTACACCTCTGCAAGGTCGAGGGCGTTGCCCTTAATAGACCTGGTGGGGGGGCGGAAACCTAGGATATGGTCCACACGCTCAATCCACTCGACCCTTGGACATGTTGTAGTCCTCGTCCCCACGTCACCACGTGGCCCCGGGCAGGGCGATCTAGGGAGGCGACCTACGTCCCTCTAGGGGTGATGGTGACCTCACCGCACCGCAGATGGAATGAGTGCGTCTCGGGCCGCCACCGCTTTACTAATGCGGTGATCAGTGCATGGTCTATCTTAATCTTACCTATCCGACAACAACCCCCGAAACCAAAATTGTCAATGAGATCTAGCACTCTCTGGTTGCCCTCGCGTTGGTATGCGTCAAAAAAATGCCCGTCATTGCTAATGACCTTCAAACCCCCTCGTCTAGGGACTACATCCCCGCCCCCAAATCCTAAGTGCTCTATGTGACGTGTGTTTGTTCAACACACTGGGATCGTACTGACCGGGGCATAAGGTGAGCGGGAAAAGCCATCTCAGTAACAAAAGCGTGCGATTTTTTGTCAATAATAAGGACGACGATATTCTCAAAACTTGCAATTAAAATACGTAAGGATATCAAATTCACATAATTGCAATTCAAGTTCATAAGAATATCAAATTCACATAATTGCAACTACAATGCAATGCATAAGGATATCAAATTCACAAAATTGCACTTCTAGTCCATAAGAATATCAAATTCACATTATGCACTTACAATACATAAGGATATCACATTCACATAATTTCAATTCAAGTCCATAAAAATATCAAATTCACATAATTGCAACTACAATGCATAAGGATATCATATTCACAAAATTGCACTTTTAGTCCATACGAATTTCAAATTCACATTATGCACTTACAATACATAAGGATATCACATTCACATAATTTCAATTCAAGTCCATAAAAATATCAAATTCACATAATTGCAACTACAATGCATAAGGATATCATATTCACAAAATTACACTTTTAGTCCATACGAATTTCAAATTCACATTATACACTTACAATACATAAGGATATCACATTCACAAAATTGCATTTCAAGTCCATAAAAAAACAAATTCACATAATTGCAATTACAATATATAAGGATATCACATTCACAAAATTGCAATTTTAGTCCATAATAATTTCAAATTCACAAAATATATATACATATACAATTCGCAAGAAAACAAAAATATCAAAACTATACATACAAAATACATTATTAAATAAAAGTAAACTTAAATAAAATACACTTAAATAAAATTAAAAAAATAAAAGGTATACCTCCAAATTTAAATTTGGGAGAGAGACAAAATGTTGATGGGGAGAGAGAGATGGGCGGTGGAGGCGGCAGTGCCGGCGCGGCGGCGGTGGGAAGGAGTGGCTGCAGCGGAGGGAGGGGAGGGGGTGGTTTTTTTTTGGGAGCTTTTTGCTTGCAAAACGCGGTGGGGGGAAGAAGAAGGGTTTTTTTTTTTAAAAAAACTGGGAGCCCATAACGGAAGTCCACGGAAGTGGGACTTCCGTTATGGCCGACGTGGCACTGCAGCGTGGGGGAAAAGCGCCCACGTCAGCCCATAACGGAAGTCCCACTCCGGTATGGTCTCGGGACGGAAGTGGGACTTCCGTTATGGACAAAAATGTTTGTCCCACTTTTCCGGGTGCCATGTTATGACTGATCTGGGAAAAACGGGCCAAGCCCATGCAAATCCCTGGTTATTGAAGCCTTCTAACTTCTAATTTTCATTTTTTAGACGGTTTATGTTGTTTATATTCCCTCCGTCCTATATTAACTGTACACATTTCTTTTTTTTATTTGTCTCAAATTAACTGTTCACTTTCTAAATAAATCATGTATTAATAACAATTTTTTCAGTTTTACCCTTCTTCTAACTGCTCATTGAATACTCTTAGTTAATTAAAATTATTACTTTCAAACACATATTTAAGAGGTAGTTGGATGTCGTGTGAAAGGAAGAAGAGATAAAGACATAAATTTTAAATGAGATTAATAAAATTAATAAGGGGTATCTTAGATTTTTGCTTATATTTTACCGTCAAAATCATAATACCCATGTATTTGTCAAAGTGGAAAGATAATTTTGGACAGATGGAGTACTATTTTGATCAGATAATGAATGAAATTACTCCCTCCATTCTCATTTAAGTGTCGTTTAGAAGATATATATGTATCCAAATTAATTATCATTTACATGTTTTTTTATTAGGTGTCAACAATTTATTCCAATTATACCATCAAAAAAATCTCGCCTTTCAACAATGTAACGTGGAGATCCATTTTCGTATATGGATGCTGGGCTCTATGGATTTATATAAACAATATACTCTTTTCCCCTGGCAAACCCTGTACCCTACCCTTTCTTGACACGATAAGAAAATCCACTGAATTCTATGCTTTGGGAGCGGATGCAAGAGGTGCTCGTCAATCAAGAATTATCTCGGTATCTTGGACAAAACCACCAAGCGGATGGGTCAAGCTCATTGTGGATGGTTCATCGATTGGAAATCCGGGTAGAGGGGGTGGGGGCGGACTTATTAGGAACAATGAGGGTCACTGGATTGTAGGGTTTTATAGAAGCATTGGTACTTGTACTAACAATGTAGCCGAATTATGGGCTCTTAGAGATGGTCTCAAACTTACTATCGATATCGATACACAGAAACTAGCAATTGAAATGGATGTTAAAGTCGTCATTGAGCTTGTTCTGCATGCTAATGTTTTTACTCACCCCTTATCTTCACTTATTTCTGACTGCACGACATTGCTTCGGCTGATTCGGAGTTTAGTCTGTCTCATATCTACAAGGAAGCCAATGCATGTGCTGATTGGCTCGCGAAAGCTGGAGGACTTTTGTCATCCTCTATTTTATTTACTTTTCACTCTTTACTCCACTTTGTTAGCCATCTAGTGGCGGGGGATGCCCGTGGGGCTTTTTGTAATAGGACTATTTCTGATACCTCTATCCATACCCATCCTTTTGTTAGCCTTATAGTGGCAGGATATGGACAAGAGGTATCGTTTGATATGACTAACTGTAAAAACTTTGTCCCTATCCCGAGTATTAGTTTTTTGTTATATATATATATATATTTTTTTTTCGACCAAAAAAAAATTTTTTTATTGGAAAAGTGAAAGAGAGGGAGGAAGGAATGAGTATTTTGAAATTGTGGTTGAAAAATTACTATTTTTTTGAGTTCCTTAATTTTTTCAAAATGTCTTAAACGTCCTATATTGAGGAATGTATAGAGTATTAGTTTTCCCATAAATAAAACATATACACTATTGTTGTCGGATGGTAAATTTTATGGGCCCTACTATCCACCCATCCCTCCTTTAGGAAGTTCACACCCCTCCACCCCATAACTCAAAATCTTCTTCTCTCTCTTCAAATTTTTCTACCAACAAAAATCATTTCCCCTCCCCTTCTGCCGGAGAAACACCATAGGTCGTCGGAGCCTCCGTCGGACCACTAGCCGGAGCTCACCGAAAATCGGCCAATTTTTAGCTAACCGGTCTAGATCCACAACAAAATATCAATTTAAACAAATTTGGAGTCACAAAAAAATTGTTTTAGACTTGTTTAAGATTTTTTAAAAAAAATTAGACTTGTTTAATTTTTGTTGCAATACCTAAAAAATTGTTTAGGATATTCTTGAAAAAAAATAAAATGCCACGTCACCGCCGCATACACGTCATCATGCGGTTGACCAATCAATCGGGTACACGTCATCATGCGGTCACCCGGTCTCTCCATAAAATCCTAAACAATTTTTTAGGGGGATTGCAACAAAAATTAAGTGCAATAAAATTGCCAAATATTTTCTTTGTATTTAGGTTTTAACAGTTAGGGTATGTAAAGTGGTTTTCTCATCTTTCTTGTACTCACATAATTCTTTGCGTATTTGATCCGTCGTTGTTGATTTCGTGACACATTTTAGATGAGGAGCCATTGTTGGGTGTGGTTTCAAGAAATTTTATATCTCGTTTATATAGTATTTTCTATCACCATTATACATTGAATGTTTTTAGTAAAAATACAATGAATAATACTTAATTATTAAGAAACAATGAACATTATTTATTAGTTTTCATTAATATTATACATAATGAATCTATGTAATTCAATTAATATAAAGTAAATTGTTAATATCATTTCTACGTCAATTAGTATCAGTATATTGTTTTAATTTTCATCACTAGATTTACTAAAAAATTGTGTTTATTTGTCTATGACTAATCCATGTTTTTGTACATAACAGGTTGAAATTGAACTTAATTGTCCATTGCCCCCATTGCATCCATCTTGGATACATTATGCAAGTAAAATAGCAAAGAGTTTGTATGATCCATTGAAAGTTAAATTGGCCGAGTGGGAAAAATTAGACCAAGTATATGGATGTTTATTGTTATTTTTTGTAACATTTATTTTGTAATAGTTTATATGACACTTTGTAGTAAATCTTTTAATTTTTTAAGAATTGTAAATTTTTTAGACATGTAATTTTTTTGAAATTTTGATTGGTTATTACATACCCTAAGTGTTAAAATCTAAATACAAAGAAAATACTCGGTATTTTTATTACACTTAATTTTTGTTGCAATACCCCTAAAAAATTGTTTGAGATTTTCTGCAAAAAAAGAAAAAAAAAGAAAAAGAAAAATCCATGTCACCACCGCGTACACGTCAGCACGTGGTTGACCGTTTGTTGACGTGTACGCGGTGTAAAATTATTATTTAAAAAAAAAGGATTTTCGTCCGCGTGCTGACGTTAGCAAACAATTTGCCACGTCACCATATACACGTCAACAAACAGTCAGCCGGTCAACCACACGCTGACGTTTACACGGTGATGTGGCAGACCTCGTGCTGACGTTGCTTTTTTATTTTATTTTTTTTGCAGAAAATCCTAAACAATTTTTTTTTTTTTTTTGGGTATTTTCTTTGCTTTTAGGTTATAACAATTAGAGTATGTTATTTACAGGGTTGTCAATCGTGTAATGTGAGTTGAGCTTGGCCAGGAGAAAAGTGTTAGTGAAATAAAAGAATTTTGTCCTACAATTCTCTTGTTTTCTTCCCATTTTCCAAATGATTTTCAATCATTCTTAACTTTCCTTCCCGTAACAATTTCAAGCTTTTCAATCTTCTTCTTTTGTTTCAAAGTGGTAGTAGTATATGGTTCTAAATCATTAGCTCTTATTTTAAGTTTTCTTCTACTACTATATCTTTTGGCAGCTCAAATAAAAATTAGAAAGCTCAGCCCAGAAAAGCTCACAATCATTGAGCTCATGCTCAACACACATTTTAATGTGAGTTCGAGCTAACCTCATGAGCTAAATTTATATTAGCAAAAAATAAAAAAAATAAGGTTGTAAGAATAGTAGAATACAATTACCCACGAGACTAAATCCCCGACAAGAATACGAATATATATATATATATATATATATAATACAATGATACTTAATTACTACCAAAAATAGAGTGTGAGAAAGAGCGAAAAGAAACTATACATTTTGCCGCCACTTTTTATAGGTCTTTTTTAATTAGAAGTTTAGTAATATATATAATTATATTATTTTTATTCGGGGTCAAGCTCACGCTCTGCTCACATAAAATCCGAGCTTGAATATTAAGCTCACGCTCGGCTCACCTAAACTCACACTCACATTTTTTCTAGCTATGTGAGCCAGCCCAAACTCGTTGACACCCCTAGTTATTTATCCATCAATTTTTTTAAATAATAACAAGTCACAAATTTTCAATTATTAAAAAATTAAATACAAATCTTAAAGTCATAATTTTTTAGTCTTAATAAAATACAAATCACTAAGTCTAAAAAAAAAATTAATTTAAAAAAATTATTATAAGTCTAAAAAATTTACAATTCTTAAAAACTTAAGAGTTTGTAATGTTTTTTTGACGTTCTACCAAGAGACAAAGTTGACGAGGATGACGTTTGTAATAAGATGATGGTCACCAACAAAATTCTGTCCAAATCCCGGCGGCGGCGAGCGGCAGGGGCGACATTGACGACTGAGGCAATGAAAATACAATTTGAGAGGATGGGGTGCTTGAAAGGATTTGAGAGGAGAGAGAGAATTTGTGTTGTGAGGAGGGAGGAGCAGGGTGCAAACAAACAAATAGGGGTGCCCCACTAGTGCCCATGAATTTTATTTGCACTCACTTAATATACCATCATGTATAACATTTTTTATATTTAATTTCTATAGGGTTCCCAAGCGTACCAAGCAAAGTCGAGTTTTAGCTTTAAAATTTATCAGGCTCGATCTCGACTTGCTTTACTTGTAGAAAGGTTTGACATTGACTCAAAAAAAGTTTTGTTAGGCTCGAGGTAGTTCAAATCAGAGACGAAGTTAGGAATTATAATTTTGGGATGAAAAACTGTAACAGTATGACAATCTTTCTATAAAAATTGCAAAAAAAAATATTTGGGGGGCGAACTTGATAAAAAATTTCGAACTACATATAAAAATTAATATATCTAATAGTATTTTTTAAAAATTTCGGGAGCGACTGCCCCCTAGAATCGTCCCTGGTTTAAACTTGGAGTATTTGTGGACGGTTTGCTAACACATTCGTTCGCATTTTATATTTGTAACTGTATTAATTGTTTTCTAAAAATATAAAAAATAAACAAAACTCTACAACTTGCGACTGCCATTGGATTTTGTTTGAGAAACTTTTTAATATATATATTTTTGTGATAAGTGGATTAATTGTAAAGAAAACAGTAAGGTTGAAAGTTAAATTTAATATTCGGAAATGATTAGGCTAAAAAAATAGCTATAACGGATTAGAAATGAGGGCAAAATTGTCAAAATAGAAACCAACTACTATTGATCCTTGTTTTTTTGAAAGTATTTTCGGTATTTTATATTTTTTACTCCAAATTAATTAGTTATAATTAACTACTATATCCGTTCCTAATTAATTGATACATTTCACATTTTCACACAAACTAAGAAAATGATTAGAATTCAATAAGTATAAAGAAAAAAGTCTAAATTACCCCTAATTAAAGTATAGTTTAATATTGATGGGTAAGTGTGAAATTGTTGGAAACACTAAAGTATAAAGTAAACTTGACTAAGAGTCATTCACCCAAAAAAAAAAAAAAAACTTGACTAAGAGTAAAATTGAAAAAAACATGCCAAATATTTATCAAATTTTGAAATGTAACAATTTTGAACTGTCTATCAATACCCTTTTTATATTGCGCCCCCCCCATCACAATTCCCTCACTTTTCTCTCTCCTTCTTTAAAATATTACTTCAAAATTTTTTCACTCCCCCTCCCCACCGGAAAAATCGTCACTGTTCACCGGAGCCACCACCGAACACCTGCCGGAGCTCCAGTCACCGGTTTCCGGCCAATTTTTTTTTTGAGCTAATCAGACTAGATCCACCACAAAATATCAATTTTAAAAATTTGAAGCAAAAAAAATTCCGACAAAATTCCGGCTAAATGGACTTCGAGGATTGTGGTTATTTAGAAGACATTGATTTTGAGGTAAATATTTATTATATTGTTCTTGCTGTTGTTAATAATAAAAAATTTCGGGTAAAAAAACATGTTTAAACTGAGAAAAGTGCTAAAAAACACTCCGAAATTGAGAAAACAACACTGGAAAAATGCACGGCCTACTGACGTCAGCAGGGGTGCATGACGTCACCGCTTGTTCAGACGTAGGGGGTGATGTCACACACCCCCTGCTGACGTCAGCAGGCGGATTTTTTTTGATTTAATCTCTCCGCGTGTGGGATTGCAATGGAATTTATTTATTTTTTTTCATTTTTTTTTACAATGGCTAAAAATGATTTTTTGTCCTTAGTGACAAAAATTTTGATTTTTGTATATATTGTAGGTTAACAGTTCAGACGGACCCGATAGTGATCTAGAAGAATTTCCTGATAATGAGGAAAATTGGCCTGATACGAGGGAATTTTTTAGTCCCTATGAAGAATATGATTTTCAAACCAAGAAAGGGTTAGTGCATTGAGTTAAAAATAAAGGGATAGAAAATAAAGTTTATATTGTGATTGTTCGGTCAAGACAGGGACAAGATTATAGTGCGCCGAAAGTGTATTTACTGTGTGAGCGTTCTGGTACATACGTTGGGGCAGCAGTTAGCAAGGGCGGTGAAGGGAGGAAAGCTAACTGGACAAGGAGGACTAAGAAGATAGATTGCCTATTCAAGATTGTAGGGGAAAAAACTAAAACTGATTCATGGAGATTTAAGGTTAGCCAAGGCAAACATAACCATTTCTTGGGAATCTATTAGTTTGGTCATGCTGCAGCACGGAAGTTGGATGACGTCCAGAATAAGTTGGTTGAGCAGTTGACTAAGTGCAACGTTGGGGCGAACGAAATATATAACACATTGAAAATAGAAAATCCCAATTTTTATGGCGGCAAAGCTACAATATATAATGCCCGGGCAAGAATCAGGAAACTTGATAAAAATGGTAGGACCGAATTACAAGATCTGATGTATCGTCTTACCGAAGCTGACTATGTTGTAGAGTGTCGTCGTTATGTAAATAGCGGGGGTGACGGGACGGGTGTAGACGAATCTCAACAATATGTTGGCGACTTATTATTTGCTCATCCGGACTCCATTAGACTTGCCAGAGTTTTTTTTCCCTACGTTATCCTTATGGACAACACCTACGAAATGTAGAAATCCAACAACTAGGATTTTGCAATGGGAATCTATCAAACGGTTTGAAATTAACCTACAAAATTAAGTCAGTTTACGTAAATCTAGAACATTATTTTAATTGTAAATCACCCAAAATAAATCAATTAATACCTCTTATACACTCATATCATCCAACATCATCCGGTAACTTCTGAGTCTGTTCATATTTTTTAATTCAACTTTCTCAACCAAATATCTCGAGGCAAATGGTTGTGTAGGATTCCAATTAATGTTCAGCCTATCCCGACTCAAAAATGCCGGGAAATATGAATATATTCATGCCTGCAAGAAATTAGTGAATTCAAATATTAGGCAAATTAATTACTAATGAAAAATAACTGCATTTAACATTTTTTAAAAATAATTAAGTATCTCCAGCAAGGTAAGACATCCACCAATTGTCTTGCAGTCAGCTCTAGACGCTTGACCCAATTGTCGATACAGAGTTGCCAATGTTGCACTACCCCAGGAATACGTATTTACTTGGTTTATATCTATTAAGGCTCCCCATATCCTGAAGTTCACCTTATCCCAAGAACGATCGACAAACAGGGTCGACCCCAATATATGCAGCAAAGACATCTTCGCGCGGACAATAGCATTCAAAGGCAGTTGATTAATTGCGTTGACCAACAATTTATTTGGAATTCCCTTATCATTAACTGCCTTAGTCAGGGTCTGAGGATCAACTCCAACACACTCTGCAATCTCAAGTATAATATTCTTTCTAATATGATGAGGGTCAAAGATTGCCTTACCAGAAATAGGAATATGAAGTATATAAAATACATCATGAAGTGTGATCTCATTTCACCCCAAGGCATGTGAAATGAGTTAGTATCCGGTTGCCACCTCTCCACAAATGAACAAATAAGTGCATCATCGTGATGCGAAAACATGGAAGTATGGAAGTGTCCTAAACCGGTACCGTATAAAATGGAAGATGCGTCTCCATCTTGATCTAGTCCTGTCTGTTAGAGGAATAACCGGGTCTAAACAGGTTATGCAGCGGAAATAAAATGATCCGCCTCTAATAGGATCTTTCACGAGTAAGAACCTTAGACTACGGGATAGTATTATACCTTTCGAAATGCAGAATCTGTCTGAAACGGTTTCAGATGTCACGAACGGAACGCCACCAACGCAGGCTCCGTCTCTCCCGATATCCACTCGATCTTCCCGGGGATGGTCCTCTATCGCTTGGTGCTAGCCAACGCCTCGTAGAAGTCTTGAAGACACTCTTCAAGATGGAGTATATATATGACCTTACGAAGAACAAGAAACAGTTTTCTTACTTCTTTTCTATTAGCCAAAGCTAGAAAAGCTGTCTTTTCTTTCTATTCAAGTTCTCTTGAATGCTCTCACTTTTTCTCTCTATTCTAAGCTCTCAAAAAGCTGGAGAAAATGACTTAGGAATGCTAAGAAAAATCAGCATTTTCCTTATTCATTCAAGAGATAGTGGGGAGAGTGAAAGGGAGAAGTGGAAGATCATGGAGGAAACTACTCCTCCACATTCTCCACCACATCAACCTCCTTTCTTAGAGATAAGAGCTGAAAATATATCCTATATTTCCAGCCATAAGGTCGGTCCAAATGGGTTGGTCGGCCCAACCCGATTAAGGGCCAAATCCAATCCCGGCACGGCCCAATCGAATTGGCGCACCTTAGATTAAATGTACTCCAACAAGCCCAATCCAGTTGATCTATGAGTGCGACCCAATAAATGTCTATGATGTTGGCCGTGATATCATATGTCACAGGTAATGAGAGGTATCTAGCAACGCATCATTACCCCCAATTCATAAATATCTAGTGACTATCATAGTCACGCCATTTGACATTTGTATTTAAATCCTTTTGTCCTTGATATCTAGATTGAACACAAGTCATGGAAAAAGTCACACTTGTATTGTCCAATCTTTTAGTTTCTTGATTCGCGAGTAGACTAATCAAATGACATCAATATCATATACTGATTCATTTGTTCATGGCCATGAATTAGTCAGACTCCATCAAAGGGGCCCAAGATATCGCTCCTGCTATATAGGAGGGACAAATCCTTTCTGCATCTAATTCATCCTGAACAAGATTCATGATATACCCAATAAATGCCTTTATTGCTCACCTGTTACGGATAGTGTTAGCCCGAAGGGAAAAATATCCTATGTTGTTTTGATGATAACAAACCATTGATAGTTCTAATGTTTGTGTGAGCATGTTCTTTATAATAGGATCCTTAGCACTCACATCAACATTGATGAAAATGGTAAGTTAGCTTCTTGTGTAAACTAAGGTATGTATGTTACACACAAGAAAGCTACATAATATGGAAGGAAGGAGGTAAGGAGGTTGGTTGGGAAATAGGGCTCTTCAAAGAGTCCCTAATGCAATGGCAAAAGAACTTATCATGCTAGTGCTTATGTCTCTCGTTCCACTCTCGGTTTAATCCTCTAAGCACTAGTCTCGCTCTTATATGTTCTTATCTTTTGCCTTGCTTCCTTGCACTTAAATTAACCATATTCTATCTAATTGCATCAAAGTTTGCCATAATCAAAAAGGGGGAGATTGTAAGCCCTAAGGGCGAACGAACTCGGTTTTTGATAATGGACAAACACTTGATGTTGTGTCTAATGTTTTATATCTTTGTGATAGAATATCGGAACTTATAATGGAAGCTCTAAGTACTTCAATCAAGCCATGATCAAGATTCAAAGTCATATTATTCAAGGCTCATCTTTCAAGATTGAAGATTGAAGACTAGCTTTGTCATTATAAGTCGTTATCTTATAAGCTCTAACCAATGCTCCCATGAACATAAGCTCTACACTCAAGTCTTGCATGCTCATAAACACGTTTTCAAAAGGATTCTTATTTCCAAAAGCCTTTGTTTTCAAGGTCTAAGTCCTTTAAAATGGTTTTCCAAATGTTCTTAGTTGTTACCTTTTGGGAAAACCTTTTAGACTTCAAAAGATTTCAAAACAAGTGCAAAATCAACATCTCTCATACTCAGGAAGGTCGGTCAACCGAGCTCAAGATCGGATCAACCGACCAGTTACAGAGAGTAGGGTTGATATACTTCGGTCGACCGAAGCTAGTGGACGGTCGACCGACCCTGTGCTCGGTCATCCGAGGTCTCAGTTCGGTCAACCGAACTCTGCGAGAACTAGCCGTTATTTGACCGTTGCAGAGTCGTTTTTCAGCCTATTTTGAAATGTATAAATACTCCAAAGCTAGAGAATGACTAAAAGACTTGCACTTGAAAGATACATTGATTTCTTATCAAGTCTAAACACTTTCAAAGTAAAATGCACTTCATTGCCATGATCTAAATCATTCAAAGGTGAATTTCAAAAGCAAGACAAAGAGTGTGCTTCATATGTTCTAAAGAGCTGAAATTGATGTACTTAAAAGGTATCTATCTTTCACTTAGAAGATTGAACAACCTTGTTCTTAAACTATCTCAATTCCCTTTCTTAGTGATAGGGTTATTCTTGTATAAGTCCTACTTTGTGTGGGCAAATTGATAAGTCCTACTTTGTGTGGGCAATTGACTCTTAGTGAGTTTTGTATTGTGGTTGTGTTGTAAAACTCTTAGTGAGTTAGCCACAAGTGTAAAAATTCTTCTTAGTGAAGTTGTTAAAATCCTTGGGTGCGGCTCAAGGTAGTGGACGTAGATTCTGAGTGAATCGAACCACTATAAATCCTTTGTCTTGTTGTTGGGTTTAGTTTTGCTTTTGTTCATCTTGCACAAACTTACACTAGCATTGAATAGATTCGAAAAAGTTTGCAAGATCAATTAAAACCCAATTCACCCCCCCCCCTCTTGTGTTTTACAGATAGAGTTTAACATTATCAAAGCATAACACTAGCCATGCAAGAACTCTTGTGAGACCTCAAGTCGAAGGATCTTTTATACAACCCAGTCAAAAATTGAGAAACACCGTTGACTATTATATAACAACCCATGGTGTGTTTCTCATGTCGGGTCTGTCCAGTATAATGATTCTCTAATCATATATATCTATATGACGATCTGATATCTTATATCAATCACTGCACATAATAGTCTTACGCATTATTATTGTCCTCGAAGATTCCATAATAATGTTCGACTAGGGACGTTTCAGTATTCATAACATTTATGAATACCAAGGACATACTATTTATTTATGTTGTTAAGAACGCAGAAACATAATGAAATAATACTGGAATTTATGCCTTTTATTCATCAAAATGAAAATTACATAAATACGATACAATAATCTCCCACTTGCACAAAAAAGACCCAAAATCATCTACTGATTGGTCTTTAAGGGGCATACTAATGACCTGTCTCTAAAGATCAGCCCTCCGATTCGGATACCCATGCAGCTAGTGTGACGATCATTCTCACATTGCTGACAGTGGCTTGTCGATGGATCGGCAACATTGTCTCGCCGAATCTACTCTACATATATGCACATCACCTCTCTCTATAATCTCGCGGATTAGGTTAAAACGCCGTAGTACATGTTTGGACCTCTGGTGAGATCTAGGTTCCCTAGATTGTGAAATAGCCCCATTGTTGTCACAATAGAGGTCTATCAGGTTCGCAATACTAGGAACCACATCGAGGTTGGAAATAAATTTCCTGATCCAAACTGCCTCCTTAGCTGCTATGTACTCGACCTCTGTCGTAGAATCTGCGATGGTCGATTGCTTTGAATTGCGCCAACTCACAGCACCTCCATTCAAGTTAAACACATATCCTGATTGCGATCGGAAATCATCTCTATCGGTTTGGAAACTAGCATCGGTGTAACCACTTACAACGAGCTCATATGCCCCTCCATAAATCAAGAATGTATCCTTAGTCCTTCGTAAGTACTTGAGGATATTCTTGACTGAGATCCAGTGACGTTCACCGTAATTAGACCGGTATCTGCCGTAAGGCTTAAGGCAAGCGAGACATCCAGGGCGAGTACATACCATGGTGTACATGATGGATCCTATGGCGTAAGCACGAGGATCTCTTTCATGCGTTCTAATTCGGCAGGGCGTTTTAGAACATCTGTTTGTTCGATAGAACGAGTACCATGTGCCATAGGACAAAGGCCCTTCTTAGACTCTTGCATGCTAAACCGCTTTAGCACCTTGCCTATATATGTACTCGACTTAGGCAATGTAGTCTCCCTGGATCTATCTCTATAGATCTTGACTCCCCGTAATATAGTCGGCATTGCCTAAGTTTTCATAGAGAAACACGTACTCAACCAAGCCTTGACATACTTTAAGGTTGGTATGTCGTTTCCAATGAGTAGTATGTCATCTACATACAAAACCAGGGAATACGATTGAGCTCCCACTAACCTTCTTGTAAACGAAGGCTCATCCTCATTTCTAATGAAGCCAAACTCACGGACGGCATCATTAAAATGGATGTTCCAGCCTTCGAGAAGCCTCGCTTGAGTCCATAAATGGATCTCTGAAGCTTACATACTTTTCTAGCATTCTCTGTAGTGACAAAACCTTCAGTCGTGTCATATACACATCCTCTTCAAGTTTTCCATTAAGGAAAGCGGTTTTGACATCCATTTGCCAGATTTCATAGTCATAATAAGCTGCAATAGCAAGTAAAATCCGAATGGACTTGAACATAACTACAGGGGAAAAGGTCTCGTCATAGTCAATACCATGAACTTGTTTGAAACCTTTCGCGACCAGTCGCCCTCTGTATGTTTGTACATTCCCTTCCATGCTCGGGCTTTTAATCTTAAAAACCCATTTGCACCCCTATGGGAGTTACCCCTTCAGTGGATCAACCAAGATCCGGACTTGGTTTGTGTACATAGAGTCCATTTCGGATCTCATGGCCTCAAGCCATTTCTCGAATCGGGCTATTAATTGCTCTGTTTGTAGGTTGAAGGTTCATCGTGATCCACAAACATAACATCACCATGTTATGTTATGAAAAAATCCAAATTTTTTTCCTGGAGGTGGACTGACTGAACTCTACTGCACTCTACACAATTCTTGTGTTTCTTGAATCAGTGCTTGGGCCGCATAATCTGCTTTGTGGCACTCGCCGCACAACAACTTGTGGAGTCTGCTCAATTTCCATCGTATCATTAGTGCTAGTTTGAGAGTCCGGAACTTCAATGAAGTTCTACGCTACTCCCACTCGTGTTTCTAGAAACAAATTCTTTTTCTAGAAAGACTCTCGTACGAGCAACAAACACTTTGTTTTCGTTAGGATATAAAAAGTAGTATCCTTTAGTTTCCTTAGGATAACCTACAAATATGCACTTTTCAGATTTTGGAGCCAGCCTTATCGAAGTCGAGCGCTTTTACAAAAGCTTCATAGCCCCAAATCTTGAGGAAAGACAAACCGGGACGCTTCCCTACCCATAACTCGTATGGCGTCTTTGCAATCGATTTAGATGGAACGCGGTTAAGTGTTAAAGCTGCTTTGTCTCTAGTGCGTGTCCCAAAAGGAATCGGGCGAGCTCGTGTGACTCATCATAGAACGAACCATATCTAATAAGGTTCTGTTCCTTCTTTTAGATACACCATTCCATTGTGGAGTAGCTGGAGGAGAAAGTTGTGAAACGATTCCACAATCTTTTAGATAGTCACAGAATTCTTGACTCAAGTATTCTCCTCCTCAATCAGATCGAAGAACCTTAATACTCTTGCCAAGTTGGTTTTCTACTTCTAGTTTAAACTCTTTAAACTTAGCAAATGCTTCGGATTTGTGTTTTATCAAGAACACATATCCATACCTACTGAAGTCATCAATAAAGGTAATGAAGTAGAGGTAACCACCCCTTGCATGTATATTAAAAGGGCCACAGCCCGAACCCGGCTCACATAGCTCGAAAAAATGTGAGCGTGAGATGAGGTAATGTGAGCGTGAGCTTAATATTCAAGCTCGCTTCTTATGTGAGCTGAGCGTGAGCTTGACCCCGCTCAGCCTGAAAAAAGCTCGAACCCGAATAAGATTAATATAATTAAAATATTATATATATAATAATAATAATACTAATTTAAAAAAAACTTATATACATTATAATTATAATTATAATGTGTGGATTAACTCAATAATCTTTTTTTTTGGGTAGAAAGGAGATTATATTAAAGAAGGAGTCTTACAACAGGTTATTATGTTAAAATTTTAAGTCCATGGATTCTCTTGTTTTTTTCTCCTTCTATTAGCATATCAAACAATTCTGAAACTTTTGCTTCTTTCTTATTATTCTTGTACAAATTTAGTTTTAAGGCTCATTGTATTATGCTATTCTTGAGACAGGATTTTCGTTTTCTTCGCTAATATAAGTGAGCTTGGGAAGCTCGTGAGCTAAGCTCGAGCTCATGTTAAAATGTGAGCTGAGCTTGAGTTCAAGGTTTATGAGCTTTTCCGGGCTGAGCGTGAGCGTGAGCTTTTGAATTTTTATGTGAGCTAAGCGTGAGCTATGCCAAGCTCAGCTCACATAGCTCGATTGACACCCCTAGCCACATTCATCACTATGTATTAGTCCTAATAAAGCATCGGCTCTCTCACCTAGCTTAGTGAAAGGTGATGCTGTCATCTTACCCAACAAACAAGATTCGCATCGATCATAAGACATGAAGTCAAATGATTCCAATAGCCCATCTTTATGGAATTTGGATATGCGGTCTTCGTTTATGTGGCCTAAGCGACAATGCCAGAGGTATGTCGGATTAGAATCATTAGTCTTAATCCTTTTGGTATTTATATTTAAAATTGGCATATCAAGGTCTAAAATATATAGACCATTAATCAAAGAGGCGCTTGCATAAAAAATATTATCCAAAAATAACGACAATCGTTGGTTTTTGATTAAAATCTCAAAACCTTTCTTGTCCAAACAAGAAATTGAAATAATATTCTTAGTTAAACTTGGTACATAGAAACATTTTTCTAAATCCAAAACAAGCCCTGAAGGCAAAGTAAAAGTACAAGTCCCTACAGTTAGGGCTGCAACACGTGCTCCGTTGCCAACTCGTAGTTCCACTTCACCCTTTGCCAACTCTCTACTCCTTTGCAGTCTGATACGGTACCAACCTTGGGGCTGCCCAATTCAAGGGAACGTATGTTACGATACAAATAGGACTCTAAATTACATCTAGGAATGCTGCCCAAGTCAACCTCTTAGTATCACAAGTGTACAAGGAATGGACAGCTTTGCTACTGTTTGGCAGAATGAACATATCTTTTGATATACTTATCCAATGGAGCTGATTCCAGTTGCATATTAGAGATAAGAGGCAGATCTACAACTTTCATGAAGATCACAAGATCAGATTCTGACTTCTTGATATCCCATATTGTCGTGCAAGTTGGCCCAACAAGCTGTCCAGAATGGGGACGAATTATAAAGGGCATTTTAGTCTTTTTGTGTACAATTAAAGTCTATTCTAGACTTTAATTATTTTCAGCATATTTCTTTACTATAATTTCGTGTATAGCAAGTAGTTGCTATAATAAAGGACATGTTGTCCATGTGTTAGTTAGTTTGTTATTAAGAGTCCTAATGCAACTAGGACTCTTCATTATTTTAGTAGTTACTTTTATTTCAGCCACCAAGATAATAGGAACATGTGCCTATTATCTTGTTTAGGTAGTTACTTGATAGCAAGTTGTTATTCAAGAGTCCTAATTCTTCAAGGACTCTTATTTCCCTTTTCCTAGTTTGAGTTAGTTTGGTTCTCTTATAACCGAAATACTCTATTTAATAGAGATTTCGGCAGCCATGTAACTTAGACTTGATATATTGATATTTTGATTAAGGTTAAACCTTTGTTACTTGTTTATGAACTTCCGGTTGAATTTCATAAACCTTTAAGTTACTGTATCAACTAGTTGGTTTCTCTAGTTGTGGTGTTTCAACATTCATTGATACTTAACCTTTCCGGGACTGTGTTAAGTATATTCCCATAGAAACCATTCGAGATAGAGAAAGATCTAAATTTCAGCCGAGTCTTGATATAACCCATCAAGATTTCGCATCAAGTGGTATCAGAGCAAAAGGTTGATCTCTATCTTGGTGTACCCTTTACAGTTTTTCTTGAAATTTTTTTTCTTGTTTGCTTGAGAAAAGCCGAAAGATAACAAAAATATTCTACCCAACGAAAAAGCCACTCGGATATAAAGAAATTGGCAGCCGAGTTATCCCATAAAAGACAAGGATACAATCCAAAAGCAAACTTCCTTCAACAAGGAATTGGATCTTGTTCCCTCTTCATCTTGAATTAGTCACCATCAAGGTTAAAATATCAAGGTAACATCTTCATCCCATAGAAGTTCTTGATCTGTGTGGCCAAGATAAGGGTAAGTCTTGGGTAAAAAGGTAAAGAAAGGCGTCAAGAAAAGCAATATCAAGAAGAAAGAAAAATCAAGAAGCGTAAAGGTTACATCTTTTTAAAGATTACTTTTTTTTCTTTCTTACTACACTTTTCTTTTAAGTCAAGAAAGTACTTCTTGCACTATTTTTTCAGCCTTCCATCCTTATAACCCTTCAAACATTCAAAGTTGGAAGTTCTTGACAAGTATTTGTGGGAAAATCGAAAGAAAGATTCAATATTGAGAGAATACAAAATCTGATTACTATTCACGGATTACTATTCACAGAACACTATTCACAGATTACTATTCTCAGATCACTATTCACAGATTACTATTCACAGACTACTATTCACAGATTACTATTCCCAGATTTTGTGAAAAGATTCAATCTTTTATATTTTTTTTTCTACTAACGATTTTTTGTGTGAATTTTTTCTTTGCAAAGATAATGTCTTTTATTGAAGGTTCATCACAGGGAAATTGATATTGAAGCGGATAATGATGACTCAATATATTTTAGTGAGGAAGAAACCGAGGAGGCAAATTGGGAATTTGAGGCCGAAAGTTTGGAAGATGAAGCCGAGGGCAATGATCAATATCCGGATAAGGGCAATCATCTTTTGGTAAATATGAATCTCTTACAATATCAACAATTAGATGATTTGCATCAACAAAGAAACAATCTTTTTTCAAACAAAGTGCACCGCTCAAGGCAAGATTTGTTTACTTATTATTGATAGCGGTAGTTGTACTAACGTTTGTTCTTTTGAGATGGTTACGGCTTTAGGTTTACCCTTGAAAGCACATCCAACGCCCTATAAGCTTTCTTGGTTAAATGATAGCGGTGAGATTAAAGTTGACAAACAAGTGGAACTAAATTTCAAAGCATTGGCAATTATAAAGATTCGGTCACTTGTGATGTGGTCCCGATGACCGCAAGTCACATCATTTTGGGAAGACCTTGGCAATATGATAGAAATGTAGATCATATGGGTCGAAGGAATGTTTATTCGGTGACAATGGATAAAGTTCGCTATAATTTACATCCTATGTCACCCATTGAAGTTTGTGAGATGCAACAAAGGTTAGCCGAGGGTAGAGAGAAAAGAAGACAAGAGCGGGAGTTGCTCAAATCACATACCCCCTACCCAAAAGGTAACAACCGAGGTAAAAGGGGGCTGAAAAAGCCGAGAGTTTGACAAGCAAAAAGGTAAAATCAGAGGTAAAAAAGAGTTGAAAAAAGCCGCAAGCATGGTAAGAAAAAAAAGCAATAGCTCAAAAAGTGAGAAAAGAATGTTTGTTCATTAAATCCGGGAAAGGTAGATAGGATAATTCAAGCAAAACAACTTGTTGTTTTGTTAGATTTGCAAGGAACCGCAAGGAACCTATTTACTAACACTTTTTTCTTTCGATCTAACATCTTTTTCTACATCTAGTCTTGCTATTTTTCGAAGTTTCATAAAGTCTTCCCTAAGGAATTGCCAAGAAGGTTGCTTGTTAGCCTTCAAAATCGTGAAAGGTATAAACCATCTTGTGGTACAAATCAGCAAATTCAAAACCAAGGTGAATTAATTTGTGCAAAGAAAGAGGTAAGTGAGTCCTTAAGTCCTTATTTTAATCCCAGTAAATATTGAACTTAAGCATGAAAGGACTTTTTAGAAAATATACGGATAGTCTACATATTAATCACATAACTTTTCAGTATAGACATCCAATTTATTGTTTTGATAAAATATTTATTAATAGTCAAAACCGAGAACATGTTAGTACACATCTTTGGGCTGTTTTTTCTATTATAAATACACAAACCTTGTATGCTAAGATGGATAATTATGTTTATTACACTCATTCTATTAATCTTCTTAGTTATATGTTAAGTTTACAAGGTATTCAAGTTAATCCGCAAAAGATAATGCAATAAAGGAATGGCCGAGAACAATTAGTATCCTTCAAGTTCGTTCAACATATGAGTTGGCAAGCTTTTATAAAGGTTTTGTTCGCGATTTTTGCAAGCTTGCTGCCCCATTAATTTCAATTAAGAAGGATAAGACACCATTTATTTGGGACAGCCGCAAGAGAATCTCCTTGATAGGTAAGGACAATGCAATTTTTACTTTCCATATTTCTAACTTGCTCCCTTATGTTCATTTTTTAGATTATAAAGCTGATTTTTTGGGATGATTCGAGGACGAATCCTTTTCAAGAGGGAGGGGATGATACGTTACCAACCTTGGGGCTGCCCAACTCAAGGGAACGTATGTTACGATACAAAGAGGACTCTAAATTACATCTAGGAATGCTGCCCAAGTCAACCTCTTAGTATCACAAGTGTACAAGGAATGGACAGCTTTGCTACTGTTTGGCAGAATGAACATATCTTTTGATATACTTATCCAATGGAGCTGATTCCAGTTGCATATTAGAGATAAGAGGCAGATCTACAACTTTCATGAAGATCACAAGATCAGATTCTGACTTCTTGATATCCCATATTGTCGTGCAAGTTGGCCCAACAAGCTGTCCAGAATGGGGACGAATTATAAAGGGCATTTTAGTCTTTTTGTGTACAATTAAAGTCTATTCTAGACTTTAATTATTTTCATCATATTTCTTTACTATAATTTCGTGTATAGCAAGTAGTTGCTATAATAAAGGACATGTTGTCCATGTGTTAGTTAGTTTGTTATTAAGAGTCCTAATGCAACTAGGACTCTTCATTATTTTGGTAGTTACTTTTATTTCAGCCACCAAGATAATAGGAACATGTGCCTATTATCTTGTTTAGGTAGTTACTTGATAGCAAGTTGTTATTCAAGAGTCCTAATTCTTCAAGGACTCTTATTTCCCTTTTCCTAGTTTGAGTTAGTTTGGTTCTCTTATAACCGAAATACTCTATTTAATAGAGATTTCGGCAGCCATGTAACTTAGACTTGATATATTGATATTTTGATTAAGGTTAAACCTTTGTTACTTGTTTATGAACTTCCGGTTGAATTTCATAAACCTTTAAGTTACTGTATCAACTAGTTGGTTTCTCTAGTTGTGGTGTTTCAACATTCATTGATACTTAACCTTTCCGGGACTGTGTTAAGTATATTCCCATAGAAACCATTCGAGATAGAGAAAGATCTAAATTTCAGCCGAGTCTTGATATAACCCATCAAGATTTCGCATCAAGTGGTATCAGAGCAAAAGGTTGATCTCTATCTTGGTGTACCCTTTACAGTTTTTCTTGAAATTTTTTTTTCTTGTTTGCTTGAGAAAAGCCGAAAGATAACAAAAATATTCTACCCAACGAAAAAAGCCACTCGGATATAAAGAAATTGGCAGCCGAGTTATCCCATAAAAGACAAGGATACAATCCAAAAGCAAACTTCCTTCAACAAGGAATTGGATCTTGTTCCCTCTTCATCTTGAATTAGTCACCATCAAGGTTAAAATATCAAGGTAACATCTTCATCCCATAGAAGTTCTTGATCCGTGTGGCCAAGATAAGGGTAAGTCTTGGGTAAAAAGGTAAAGAAAGGCGTCAAGAAAAGCAATATCAAGAAGAAAGAAAAAATCAAGAAGCGTAAAGGTTACATCTTTTTAAAGATTACTTTTTTTTCTTTCTTACTACACTTTTCTTTTAAGTCAAGAAAGTACTTCTTGCACTATTTTTTCAGCCTTCCATCCTTATAACCCTTCAAACATTCAAAGTTGGAAGTTCTTGACAAGTATTTGTGGGAAAATCGAAAGAAAGATTCAATATTGAGAGAATACAAAAATCTGATTACTATTCACGGATTACTATTCACGTAACACTATTCACAGATTACTATTCTCAGATCACTATTCACAGATTACTATTCACAGACTACTATTCACAGATTACTATTCCCAGATTTTGTGAAAAGATTCAATCTTTTATATTTTTTTTTCTACTAACGATTTTTGTGTGAATTTTTCTTTGCAAAGATAATGTCTTTTATTGAAGGTTCATCACAGGAAATTGATATTGAAGCGGATAATGATGACTCAATATATTTTAGTGAGGAAGAAACCGAGGAGGCAAATTGGGAATTTGAGGCCGAAAGTTTGGAAGATGAAGCCGAGGGCAATGATCAATATCCGGATAAGGGCAATCATCTTTTGGTAAATATGAATCTCTTACAATATCAACAATTAGATGATTTGCATCAACAAAGAAACAATCTTTTTCAAACAAAGTGCACCGTTCAAGGCAAGATTTGTTTACTTATTATTGATAGCGGTAGTTGTACTAACGCTTTGTTCTTTTGAGATGGTTACGGCTTTAGGTTTACCCTTGAAAGCACATCCAACGCCCTATAAGCTTTCTTGGTTAAATGATAGCGGTGAGATTAAAGTTGACAAACAAGTGGAACTAAATTTCAGCATTGGCAATTATAAAGATTCGGTCACTTGTGATGTGGTCCCGATGACCGCAAGTCACATCATTTTGGGAAGACCTTGGCAATATGATAGAAATGTAGATCATATGGGTCGAAGGAATGTTTATTCGGTGACAATGGATAAAGTTCGCTATAATTTACATCCTATGTCACCCATTGAAGTTTGTGAGATGCAACAAAGGTTAGCCGAGGGTAGAGAGAAAAGAAGACAAGAGCGGGAGTTGCTCAAATCACATACCCCCTACCCAAAAGGTAACAACCGAGGTAAAAGGGGCTGAAAAAGCCGAGAGTTTGACAAGCAAAAAGGTAAAATCAGAGGTAAAAAGAGTTGAAAAAGCCGCAAGCATGGTAAGAAAAAAAGCAATAGCTCAAAAAGTGAGAAAAGAATGTTTGTTCATTAAATCCGGAAAGGTAGATAGGATAATTCAAGCAAAACAACTTGTTGTTTTGTTAGATTTGCAAGGAACCGCAAGGAACCTATTTACTAACACTTTTTTCTTTCGATCTAACATCTTTTTTCTACATCTAGTCTTGCTATTTTTCAGAAGTTTCATAAAGTCTTCCCTAAGGAATTGCCAAGAAGGTTGCTTGTTAGCCTTCAAAATCGTGAAAGGTATAAACCATCTTGTGGTACAAATCAGCAAATTCAAAACCAAGGTGAATTAATTTGTGCAAAGAAAGAGGTAAGTGAGTCCTTAAGTCCTTATTTTAATCCGGTAAATATTGAACTTAAGCATGAAAGGACTTTTAGAAAATATACTGGATAGTCTACATATTAATCACATAACTTTTCAGTATAGACATCCAATTTATTGTTTTGATAAAATATTTATTAATAGTCAAAACCGAGAACATGTTAGTACACATCTTTGGGCTGTTTTTTCTATTATAAATACACAAACCTTGTATGCTAAGATGGATAATTATGTTTATTACACTCATTCTATTAATCTTCTTAGTTATATGTTAAGTTTACAAGGTATTCAAGTTAATCCGGCAAAAGATAATGCAATAAAGGAATGGCCGAGAACAATTAGTATCCTTCAAGTTCGTTCAACATATGAGTTGGCAAGCTTTTTATAAAGGTTTTGTTCGCGATTTTTGCAAGCTTGCTGCCCCATTAATTTCAATTAAGAAGGATAAGACACCATTTATTTGGGACAGCCGCAAGAGAATCTCCTTGATAGGTAAGGACAATGCAATTTTTACTTTCCATATTTCTAACTTGCTCCCTTATGTTCATTTTTTAGATTATAAAGCTGATTTTTGGGATGATTCGAGGACGAATCCTTTTCAAGAGGGAGGGGATGATACGTTACCAACCTTGGGGCTGCCCAACTCAAGGGAACGTATGTTACGATACAAAGAGGACTCTAAATTACATCTAGGAATGCTGCCCAAGTCAACCTCTTAGTATCACAAGTGTACAAGGAATGGACAGCTTTGCTACTGTTTGGCAGAATGAACATATCTTTTGATATACTTATCCAATGGAGCTGATTCCAGTTGCATATTAGAGATAAGAGGCAGATCTACAACTTTCATGAAGATCACAAGATCAGATTCTGACTTCTTGATATCCCATATTGTCGTGCAAGTTGGCCCAACAAGCTGTCCAGAATGGGGACGAATTATAAAGGGCATTTTAGTCTTTTTGTGTACAATTAAAGTCTATTCTAGACTTTAATTATTTTCATCATATTTCTTTACTATAATTTCGTGTATAGCAAGTAGTTGCTATAATAAAGGACATGTTGTCCATGTGTTAGTTAGTTTGTTATTAAGAGTCCTAATGCAACTAGGACTCTTCATTATTTTGGTAGTTACTTTTATTTCAGCCACCAAGATAATAGGAACATGTGCCTATTATCTTGTTTAGGTAGTTACTTGATAGCAAGTTGTTATTCAAGAGTCCTAATTCTTCAAGGACTCTTATTTCCCTTTTCCTAGTTTAAGTTAGTTTGGTTCTCTTATAACCGAAATACTCTATTTAATAGAGATTTCGGCAACCATGTAACTTAGACTTGATATATTGATATTTTGATTAAGGTTAAACCTTTGTTACTTGTTTATGAACTTCCGGTTGAATTTCATAAACCTTTAAGTTATCAGTATCAACTAGTTGGTTTCTCTAGTTGTGGTGTTTCAACATTCATTGATACTTAACCTTTCCGGACTCGTGTTAAGTATATTCCCATAGAAACCATTCGAGATAGAGAAAGATCTAAATTTCAGCCGAGTCTTGATATAACCCATCAAGATTCCGCATCAAGTGGTATCAGAGCAAAAGGTTGATCTCTATCTTGGTGTACCCTTTACAGTTTTTCTTGAAATTTTTTTTTCTTGTTTGCTTGAGAAAAGCCGAAAGATAACAAAAATATTCTACCCAACGAAAAAAGCCACTCGGATATAAAGAAATTGGCAGCCGAGTTATCCCATAAAAGACAAGGATACAATCCAAAAGCAAACTTCCTTCAACAAGGAATTGGATCTTGTTCCCTCTTCATCTTGAATTAGTCACCATCAAGGTTAAAAATATCAAGGTAACATCTTCATCCCATAGAAGTTCTTGATCCGTGTGGCCAAGATAAGGGTAAGTCTTGGGTAAAAAGGTAAAGAAAGGCGTCAAGAAAAGCAATATCAAGAAGAAAGAAAAAATCAAGAAGCGTAAAGGTTACATCTTTTTAAAGATTACTTTTTTTTCTTTCTTACTACACTTTTCTTTTTAAGTCAAGAAAGTACTTCTTGCACTATTTTTTTCAGCCTTCCATCCTTATAACCCTTCAAACATTCAAAGTTGGAAGTTCTTGACAAGTATTTGTGGGAAAATCGAAAGAAAGATTCAATATTGAGAGAATACAAAATCTGATTACTATTCACGGATTACTATTCACAGAACACTATTCACAGATTACTATTCTCAGATCACTATTCACAGATTACTATTCACAGACTACTATTCACAGATTACTATTCCCAGATTTTGTGAAAAGATTCAATCTTTTATATTTTTTTTTCTACTAACGATTTTTGTGTGAATTTTTCTTTGCAAAGATAATGTCTTTTATTGAAGGTTCATCACAGGAAATTGATATTGAAGCGGATAATGATGACTCAATATATTTTAGTGAGGAAGAAACCGAGGAGGCAAATTGGGAATTTGAGGCCGAAAGTTTGGAAGATGAAGCCGAGGGCAATGATCAATATCCGGATAAGGGCAATCATCTTTTGGTAAATATGAATCTCTTACAATATCAACAATTAGATGATTTGCATCAACAAAGAAACAATCTTTTTCAAACAAAGTGCACCGTTCAAGGCAAGATTTGTTTACTTATTATTGATAGCGGTAGTTGTACTAACGTTTGTTCTTTTGAGATGGTTACGGCTTTAGGTTTACCCTTGAAAGCACATCCAACGCCCTATAAGCTTTCTTGGTTAAATGATAGCGGTGAGATTAAAGTTGACAAACAAGTGGAACTAAATTTCAGCATTGGCAATTATAAAGATTCGGTCACTTGTGATGTGGTCCCGATGACCGCAAGTCACATCATTTTGGGAAGACCTTGGCAATATGATAGAAATGTAGATCATATGGGTCGAAGGAATGTTTATTCGGTGACAATGGATAAAGTTCGCTATAATTTACATCCTATGTCACCCATTGAAGTTTGTGAGATGCAACAAAGGTTAGCCGAGGGTAGAGAGAAAAGAAGACAAGAGCGGGAGTTGCTCAAATCACATACCCCCTACCCAAAAGGTAACAACCGAGGTAAAAGGGGCTGAAAAAGCCGAGAGTTTGACAAGCAAAAAGGTAAAATCAGAGGTAAAAAAGAGTTGAAAAAAGCCGCAAGCATGGTAAGAAAAAAAAGCAATAGCTCAAAAAAGTGAGAAAAGAATGTTTGTTCATTAAATCCGGGAAAGGTAGATAGGATAATTCAAGCAAAACAACTTGTTGTTTTGTTAGATTTGCAAGGAACCGCAAGGAACCTATTTACTAACACTTTTTCTTTCGATCTAACATCTTTTTCTACATCTAGTCTTGCTATTTTTCAGAAGTTTCATAAAGTCTTCCCTAAGGAATTGCCAAGAAGGTTGCTTGTTAGCCTTCAAAATCGTGAAAGGTATAAACCATCTTGTGGTACAAATCAGCAAATTCAAAACCAAGGTGAATTAATTTGTGCAAAGAAAGAGGTAAGTGAGTCCTTAAGTCCTTATTTTAATCCGGTAAATATTGAACTTAAGCATGAAAGGACTTTTAGAAAATATACGGATAGTCTACATATTAATCACATAACTTTTCAGTATAGACATCCAATTTATTGTTTTGATAAAATATTTATTAATAGTCAAAACCGAGAACATGTTAGTACACATCTTTGGGCTGTTTTTTCTATTATAAATACACAAACCTTGTATGCTAAGATGGATAATTATGTTTATTACACTCATTCTATTAATCTTCTTAGTTATATGTTAAGTTTACAAGGTATTCAAGTTAATCCGGCAAAAGATAATGCAATAAAGGAATGGCCGAGAACAATTAGTATCCTTCAAGTTCGTTCAACATATGAGTTGGCAAGCTTTTATAAAGGTTTTGTTCGCGATTTTTGCAAGCTTGCTGCCCCATTAATTTCAATTAAGAAGGATAAGACACCATTTATTTGGGACAGCCGCAAGAGAATCTCCTTGATAGGTAAGGACAATGCAATTTTTACTTTCCATATTTCTAACTTGCTCCCTTATGTTCATTTTTTAGATTATAAAGCTGATTTTTTGGGATGATTCGAGACGAATCCTTTTCAAGAGGGAGGGGATGATACGGTACCAACCTTGGGGCTGCCCAACTCAAGGGAACGTATGTTACGATACAAAGAGGACTCTAAATTACATCTAGGAATGCTGCCCAAGTCAACCTCTTAGTATCACAAGTGTACAAGGAATGGACAGCTTTGCTACTGTTTGGCAGAATGAACATATCTTTTGATATACTTATCCAATGGAGCTGATTCCAGTTGCATATTAGAGATAAGAGGCAGATCTACAACTTTCATGAAGATCACAAGATCAGATTCTGACTTCTTGATATCCCATATTGTCGTGCAAGTTGGCCCAACAAGCTGTCCAGAATGGGGACGAATTATAAAGGGCATTTTAGTCTTTTTGTGTACAATTAAAGTCTATTCTAGACTTTAATTATTTTCAGCATATTTCTTTACTATAATTTCGTGTATAGCAAGTAGTTGCTATAATAAAGGACATGTTGTCCATGTGTTAGTTAGTTTGTTATTAAGAGTCCTAATGCAACTAGGACTCTTCATTATTTTGGTAGTTACTTTTATTTTCAGCCACCAAGATAATAGGAACATGTGCCTATTATCTTGTTTAGGTAGTTACTTGATAGCAAGTTGTTATTCAAGAGTCCTAATTCTTCAAGGACTCTTATTTCCCTTTTCCTAGTTTGAGTTAGTTTGGTTCTCTTTATAACCGAAATACTCTATTTAATAGAGATTTCGGCAGCCATGTAACTTAGACTTGATATATTGATATTTTGATTAAGGTTAATCCTTTGTTACTTGTTTATGAACTTCCGGTTGAATTTCATAAACCTTTAAGTTATTGTATCAACTAGTTGGTTTCTCTAGTTGTGGTGTTTCAACATTCATTGATACTTAACCTTTCCGGATCGTGTTAAGTATATTCCCATAGAAACCATTCGAGATAGAGAAAGATCTAAATTTCAGCCGAGTCTTGATATAACCCATCAAGATTTCGCATCAAGTGGTATCAGAGCAAAAGGTTGATCTCTATCTTGGTGTACCCTTTACAGTTTTTCTTGAAATTTTTTTTCTTGTTTGCTTGAGAAAAGCCGAAAGATAACAAAAATATTCTACCCAACGAAAAAGCCACTCGGATATAAAGAAATTGGCAGCCGAGTTATCCCATAAAAGACAAGGATACAATCCAAAAGCAAACTTCCTTCAACAAGGAATTGGATCTTGTTCCCTCTTCATCTTGAATTAGTCACCATCAAGGTAACATCTTCATCCCATAGAAGTTCTTGATCTGTGTGGCCAAGATAAGGGTAAGTCTTGGGTAAAAAGGTAAAGAAAGGCGTCAAGAAAAGCAATATCAAGAAGAAAGAAAAATCAAGAAGCGTAAAGGTTACATCTTTTTAAAGATTACTTTTTTTTCTTTCTTACTACACTTTTCTTTTAAGTCAAGAAAGTACTTCTTGCACTATTTTTTCAGCCTTCCATCCTTATAACCCTTCAAACATTCAAAGTTGGAAGTTCTTGACAAGTATTTGTGGGAAAATCGAAAGAAAGATTCAATATTGAGAGAATACAAAATCTGATTACTATTCACGGATTACTATTCACAGAACACTATTCACAGATTACTATTCTCAGATCACTATTCACAGATTACTATTCACAGACTACTATTCACAGATTACTATTCCCAGATTTTGTGAAAAGATTCAATCTTTTATATTTTTTTTTCTACTAACGATTTTTGTGTGAATTTTTCTTTGCAAAGATAATGTCTTTTATTGAAGGTTCATCACAGGAAATTGATATTGAAGCGGATAATGATGACTCAATATATTTTAGTGAGGAAGAAACCGAGGAGGCAAATTGGGAATTTGAGGCCGAAAGTTTGGAAGATGAAGCCGAGGGCAATGATCAATATCCGGATAAGGGCAATCATCTTTTGGTAAATATGAATCTCTTACAATATCAACAATTAGATGATTTGCATCAACAAAGAAACAATCTTTTTCAAACAAAGTGCACCGTTCAAGGCAAGATTTGTTTACTTATTATTGATAGCGGTAGTTGTACTAACGTTTGTTCTTTTGAGATGGTTACGGCTTTAGGTTTACCCTTGAAAGCACATCCAACGCCCTATAAGCTTTCTTGGTTAAATGATAGCGGTGAGATTAAAGTTGACAAACAAGTGGAACTAAATTTCAGCATTGGCAATTATAAAGATTCGGTCACTTGTGATGTGGTCCCGATGACCGCAAGTCACATCATTTTGGGAAGACCTTGGCAATATGATAGAAATGTAGATCATATGGGTCGAAGGAATGTTTATTCGGTGACAATGGATAAAGTTCGCTATAATTTACATCCTATGTCACCCATTGAAGTTTGTGAGATGCAACAAAGGTTAGCCGAGGGTAGAGAGAAAAGAAGACAAGAGCGGGAGTTGCTCAAATCACATACCCCTACCCAAAAGGTAACAACCGAGGTAAAAGGGGCTGAAAAAGCCGAGAGTTTGACAAGCAAAAAGGTAAAATCAGAGGTAAAAAGAGTTGAAAAAGCCGCAAGCATGGTAAGAAAAAAAGCAATAGCTCAAAAAGTGAGAAAAGAATGTTTGTTCATTAAATCCGGAAAGGTAGATAGGATAATTCAAGCAAAACAACTTGTTGTTTTGTTAGATTTGCAAGGAACCGCAAGGAACCTATTTACTAACACTTTTTCTTTCGATCTAACATCTTTTTCTACATCTAGTCTTGCTATTTTTCAGAAGTTTCATAAAGTCTTCCCTAAGGAATTGCCAAGAAGGTTGCTTGTTAGCCTTCAAAATCGTGAAAGGTATAAACCATCTTGTGGTACAAATCAGCAAATTCAAAACCAAGGTGAATTAATTTGTGCAAAGAAAGAGGTAAGTGAGTCCTTAAGTCCTTATTTTAATCCGGTAAATATTGAACTTAAGCATGAAAGGACTTTTAGAAAATATACGGATAGTCTACATATTAATCACATAACTTTTCAGTATAGACATCCAATTTATTGTTTTGATAAAATATTTATTAATAGTCAAAACCGAGAACATGTTAGTACACATCTTTGGGCTGTTTTTTCTATTATAAATACACAAACCTTGTATGCTAAGATGGATAATTATGTTTATTACACTCATTCTATTAATCTTCTTAGTTATATGTTAAGTTTACAAGGTATTCAAGTTAATCCGGCAAAAGATAATGCAATAAAGGAATGGCCGAGAACAATTAGTATCCTTCAAGTTCGTTCAACATATGAGTTGGCAAGCTTTTATAAAGGTTTTGTTCGCGATTTTTGCAAGCTTGCTGCCCCATTAATTTCAATTAAGAAGGATAAGACACCATTTATTTGGGACAGCCGCAAGAGAATCTCCTTGATAGGTAAGGACAATGCAATTTTTACTTTCCATATTTCTAACTTGCTCCCTTATGTTCATTTTTTAGATTATAAAGCTGATTTTTGGGATGATTCGAGGACGAATCCTTTTCAAGAGGGAGGGGATGATACGTTACCAACCTTGGGGCTGCCCAACTCAAGGGAACGTATGTTACGATACAAAGAGGACTCTAAATTACATCTAGGAATGCTGCCCAAGTCAACCTCTTAGTATCACAAGTGTACAAGGAATGGACAGCTTTGCTACTGTTTGGCAGAATGAACATATCTTTTGATATACTTATCCAATGGAGCTGATTCCAGTTGCATATTAGAGATAAGAGGCAGATCTACAACTTTCATGAAGATCACAAGATCAGATTCTGACTTCTTGATATCCCATATTGTCGTGCAAGTTGGCCCAACAAGCTGTCTAGAATGGGGACGAATTATAAAGGGCATTTTAGTCTTTTTGTGTACAATTAAAGTCTATTCTAGACTTTAATTATTTTCAGCATATTTCTTTACTATAATTTCGTGTATAGCAAGTAGTTGCTATAATAAAGGACATGTTGTCCATGTGTTAGTTAGTTTGTTATTAAGAGTCCTAATGCAACTAGGACTCTTCATTATTTTGGTAGTTACTTTTTATTTCAGCCACCAAGATAATAGGAACATGTGCCTATTATCTTGTTTAGGTAGTTACTTGATAGCAAGTTGTTATTCAAGAGTCCTAATTCTTCAAGGACTCTTATTTCCCTTTTCCTAGTTTGAGTTAGTTTGGTTCTCTTATAACCGAAATACTCTATTTAATAGAGATTTCGGCAGCCATGTAACTTAGACTTGATATATTGATATTTTGATTAAGGTTAAACCTTTGTTACTTGTTTATGAACTTCCGGTTGAATTTCATAAACCTTTAAGTTACTGTATCAACTAGTTGGTTTCTCTAGTTGTGGTGTTTCAACATTCATTGATACTTAACCTTTCCGGGACTGTGTTAAGTATATTCCCATAGAAACCATTCGAGATAGAGAAAGATCTAAATTTCAGCCGAGTCTTGATATAACCCATCAAGATTTCGCATCACAGTCCCTGCACATTAGTACAAATGTGAGAACCACATCCGGTACCAATTACCCAAGAAGTAGTTGTATTTAAATTGATATCAATCACATTAATATCAACAACATAAATACCTGAGCCCAAAGCAACATTTGTTTTCTCCTTTTCCAACCTTTTTCCCCTGCAATATAGCTTTTGCGCTCCTTTTGCAAAGTGACCCTTTTCACCACAGATGATGACAGATAGAGTCCTTGGCTACACCACCCTTAGTTTTCAGTGCATTGTTGAAAGTGGTTTGCTTGCCCTTAGACTTACCTTTCGGTTTGCCTTTGGATTTCACAAAACCTTTGCTTTTGCCCTTTTGCACCATCAGTATGGCGTTGGGCTTGGACTTGCCTATTTCCTTCTCGGCAGTCCTCAGCATGTTCAACAACTCAGGCAATGGCTTGTCAATTTCATTCATGTGGTAACTCAGAATGAACTGACTGAATGACTCAGGCAACGATTGCAAGATCAAATCAGTCGAAAGCTCTTGCCCTAAAGGAAATCCTAGTTTTTCAAGGTTCTGAACATAACCTATCATCTTATCAACGTGAGTTCCTACTGGCATTCCTTCAGACATTTTGCACTGAAAGAGAGATTTCGATACGCCGAATGTCTCATCGGGCGTGCTTGTCCCTCGATATAGTTGCTTCGGGGTGAGCCAAAGCATCTCATAAGCCCCCCATGTCCTCATGTTGCTTCAAGCTCGTAGTTCATGGTGGCAAGCATGAGGCTAGACACATCTAAAGCATCACTACAATGATTCTGATAAGCACTTCTATCAGCGGCCGAAGCGCGAGCCTCTGGTGTAGCAGGAATAGGTTGTTCTAGAACATACAGCTTTCTTTCATGCTTGAGAATGATTCTAAAGTTCCTGAACCAGTCGAGGAAGTTAACTCTCTCTAATTTGTCCTTCTCAAGGACAGAACGCAGGGATAGTGTTTGGTTTGAATTTGCCATTTTTCTACAACAAAATACATATGCAAAGTAAGTACCGAAAAAAAATCATTATTAGGTCTTTTATCTTTTTAATGATTTCTCTCACTATTTTCTTCGAGTGAATAACCCTCATTATCAACTCGTAAAGTTCGTTAACTTTATAGCGGGCCAAGATCCATATTTCACCTCGTTCTGAGTCAGCTTTGGCTGATCGCCCAAAACTTAGTTATTTAGGTAGGCAACGTTTGCCAATTACATCAAATTATGTAATTCTTGGTTAGTTGAGTGAATAACATTTATTCAAGCGTATCATTATACACTTTTCTCAACTCTTTTGCCTCTAGATCCTCAATCCATTTATTGAGATAATCTAGTTAACTAGGACCCTAAGTTTTTGCCGGCGGATATCACAAATTATCCTTCGCGCCTCACCCGGATAGACACGTATGTATAGCTTTGGCATGTCCCATACTAATGTCGATCTAGGCCTTGACGAGGGCTAAACTTAGGAAGGCTCTAATTAACATTTAATTGAGGGGTTTTGTTTTTAACAATCTTACCAGAAAAGCATAAATAAAACAGTTTATGCTTATATACATATGCATCCAATACATAAAATAAAAATGCAATAGTAATCGCCATATCCTATTCGGTTTTTCCAAGCCAATGGAAAAATCGTAAAGTCAATCTAAAGGTGTGAAAAGAAAACATTCTATTCTACACTGTCTTGACCTTCAGGTGGTTGTCTCCAAATCTTCATCACAGCTGTACCTTCTCCTAATCTAGAATTACATAATTCTAAGGAAACCTCGAGTTACATTCGAGGGGATTTGATGAGAAGAGAATTACAACTTTTGATAAAAATAGATAGGCACGATACGCAGATCATATTTATGAATTAAACCAACAGGGTAAAAGCGATTACTATGCATCATGCTCAACTAACATAACAATTTATGGAAAAATGAGCAACCAGTAAAATGCATACTATTGCAAAGTACTGAGAGTACTCGGTTGACCGAACAGACATTGCGGTCGACCGAACAAAGTACTGAGAGTACTCGGCTGACTGAACATACATTTCGGTCGACCGAATAGAGTACTTGGTTGACCGAAAAGACATTTCTGTCGACCGAACAGAGTACTGAGAGTACTCGGTTGACCGAAACTGGAAATTTGGTTGACCGAATTTCTCGACTCTCATACATACAAAATGATGCAAAAACATTTCTAGCAATCCTAAGGCATGCAAAATATAGATTCATAATCCATATTAAAATATTATAGCACATTAAGTCTATAGGGTACTCGTGAGTGGCTCTGATACCACTGTTACAGGAATAACCGGGTCTAAACAGGTTATGCAGCGGAAATAAAATGACACGCCTCTAATAGGATCTTTCACGAGTAAGAACCTTAGACTACGGGATAGTATTATACCTTTCGAAATGCAGAATCTGTCTGAAACGGTTTCAGTTGTCACGAACGGAACGCCACCAACTCAGACTCCGTCTCTCCCGATATCCACTCAATCTTCCCGGGGATGGTCCTCATCGCTTGGTGCTAGCCAACGCCTCGTAGAAGTCTTGAAGACACTCTTCAAGATGGAGTATATATATGACCTTACGAAGAACAAGAAACAGTTTTCTTACTTCTTTTCTATTAGCCAAAGCTAGAAAAGAAGTCTTTAGAAAAGCTGTATTTTCTTTCTATTCAAGTTCTCTTGAATGCTCTCACTTTTTCTCTCTATTCTAAGCTCTCAAAAAGCTGGAGAAAATGACTTAGGAATGCTAAGAAAAATCAGCATTTTCCTTAGTCATTCAAGAGATAGTGGGGAGAGTGAAAGGGGGAACTGGGAGATCATGGAGGAAACTACTCCTCCACATTCTCCACCACATCAACCTCCTTTCTTAGAGATAAGAGCTGAAAATATATCTTATATTTCCAACCATAAGGTCGGTCCAAATGGGTTGGTCGGCCCAATCATATTGGTGAGCCCAACCCGATTAAGGGCCCAATCCAATCCCGGCCAGGCCCGGCCCAATCGAATTGGCGCACCTTAGATTAAATGTACTCCAACACTGTCAACTGCCTTACAAGAGATTATTTTCGCGTGGTGATTTGCACGAAATCCCGCTCTACCCCGTTCCAGATATCAAAACTACATGCCTGTCAACTGCCTTACAAGAGATTATTTTCGCGTGGTGATTTGCACGAAATCCCGCTCTACCCCGTTCCAGATATCAACAACTACATGCCCAGAATAAGAAGGAATCTCCCTTGGAATCTCCGGTCCACCGCATACTGGAGTCCTCTGCTCCCAATCTATCGTCGTTGGTTTCACCTGAGTGGGAATGGGAAAGCTCGGAGGTTGGGTACTCTGGGTAGTACTCTGTGAGACATAAGGTGGGTCATCAGATACAGAGTCTCTAGGGGCGTGATATAAAAGTCTAGCTCTAGAAACATAAGGTCTAGCTCCGGAAACAGAAGGTCTATTTCCGGAAACAGAAGGTCTGACTCCTGAAACTGACGGTCTAGCTCCGGATATCGACGATCTACCTCCTGCAACCGACGGTCCAGTTAGGGTATCCACTAGGGTAGGCCTACTAGAAGATGATCTGGTAGACGATGATCGAAATCTCCCAAATACTCTCTTAAGTATCCCTGAACTCCTATGTGCTTAACCTGCACCTACAATGGGTTGGGAGGGGGTAGCATCAATGAAATCCTCTGTAGAAGACTCCTCTTCATAACCAAATACCCTCTCCTGTGATTGCATAGGAATATCGGGAATTGAATGAGGTGGGTGGGAACTACTACTGGCCATCCATTGGTGGGGCTCGCTATATGCGGGGTATGGTATAGGATTAAAAAAAGTAGAGTCACATACGTGTTGCGGAATGGGGGGTACAGAATTTATGGGTGGTGGACTACCCATTGGGGGAATAATAGTTGTAGGGGGAGTTCTTTGTCTACGATGCTCTCGACTTAATCTAGCAGATTGAGTCACTGGCCGGTCAGCTACTCTACCATCACGGTCCCTAATCGGGCCTAACTGATGAATGTTTCTTCTCCGATCTGCCATCTACAAATTTATAAACAATTTATAATTATAACTCTGGCAAAAATTTTAAAAAATGAAAAATAAAAAATAAAAATTAAATACATTATTTTTAATACAAAATAGAAAATTAAATAAAAATATGCCATAAATAATATTCTCACAAAAAAAAATTTACCAGTCACTCGTGGACACGTCAGCAGAGGGTTGACCGGCTGACCGCCTGCTGACGTGGTTTCACACGCGCCGGAAACAAAAACCCCCCACACCGCGGGCAGATCCTTTTTTTTCATATTTTCAGTCAATTTTTGTCAAAAAAAGCCCGGATTTAGTCTTTTTTTAAGTCAATTTTTTACATTTATCACAAGTAAAGTTCCATTGTGTTAGATCTATATATTTTTAATTTAAAATTCAAAACTTAAAAAAAATAAACTCACATTGTGTTAGTTGTTATGCTATTTTGGTTTTGGGTGTAGAGACAAAGTTGACGAGGACGACGTTTACAACAAGATGATGAAAAAAAAAATTACGGCAATCGGATTGCGGCGGCAGCGGTGGAGTTCGGCGGCAGTGGCAAAAATCTCCCAATTTTTTTTTTAGAATAACTTGTTGAATTTTTTAAATTGAAGAGAGAGAAAGGTGAGAGAGTTTTTAATGAAGAGAGAGAAAGGTGAGGGAGTTATGAGGGGTGGAGGGGGTGTTTAATACATAAGGGGGTGACATTCTAGTGGCCATGTTTATATTTTGTGTCGTCTGAAAATAGTCTGATCCCTTATCCCCTTCTAGAGAAGAGTGTTCCTCTATCCCTTTCTAGGGAAGAGTGTTCATGTGAAGAACACTTGTAATATTGATCAGGTCTATTAGGGATTGTTAGCTATTTTGGTTATCAAATTATTTTTGAATAGCCACTTTCATCATTTTAATTTTCTTCATCCCTAATGATTTTACAGTAGCCATTTTTGTCCTTCATTTAATAATTGTCTAAAATTTGTCAAAATTGATGATGTGTCCAAACGGCTCTCAGATTGCCTCCTCCTACAGGGGGTAAAGATGGAAATTTCAAATTAATAAAAAATATATATTAACAAACAGAGAGCAATTAATTTCAATAGGAATACAATCATTCTTACCTTGAATCTCTTACTATGATTAATTGCAGCCCATGAAGTTTTTGGGTACTGTAAATCCACAAAATTGCAGCTTGAAGATGAGTCCATCCTTTGAGTGAAATCACCATCTATCACCCCAAACTCAAACTTAAGATCTTGAAATTTATTTCCATTGCCTTTTGGAACATTTTTTTTGGTTTGCCTTTCTAGAATCTTCATGGACTTTAGTGTTTCACTTCGCATTTCACAAGAAATTAAATGAATCAAATATGGAAGAACTATCTATATTCAAAATATCCTAAAATTTATTTTTCTAGGGTTTTCTTGTTCTACATTATGGAGAGAAAATGCGATTCACTTTTATCTTTAAAAGGTAAATTAAATCGAGTTAATTAATTAATTGGCTAAATGTTTCGTCACTTACGATTACTCAAAATGTAAATCAATTAACTGTTCCCCTTCTTCTATTCTCCCGATAGGAATTTTCTATCACCGTTTTATATCTAATTTCATATTTCACTAATAAGAAATTGACATGTTTAATTTTTTAATTATAATCTAAAAAAAATAATAGAACTCGTAGGAGAAAAATAATCACTTGACAATTATCTATTCGTTGGATCAGACAATAAGATATAAGATATAGACTGGAACAGACAATTTTTTGCCTTATCCTCCCATCAAGAATTGAACCAAACTATGCCTTAGAAACAAAAATCTAGAAGCAGCCTAATTGATAAATAAATAACTAGAGAAAAGGAGCCAAAAAAAAAAAAAAACAATATCCATTATTGACTGTCAAATTCACTACCATCTTTCAGTATTATTAGCTGTTAATATGATGTCATTGCTAATGGAAGTGAAGCCAATACGACGTGGTAGTTGAAATCTAAAATATTGATTTAGTAGAGACGAGACGTGTTAGGCTCGTGGGTCGCGTTTCAAACAAGTAAACACGAGATGTGGTAGTATATTTCTGAATTATAAAGTGCACTTGATATACTCTTTATATAATGTAACAATCAATTTATTGAGGCCCCAAATCTTATATTTTGGCTAAAAAATAAGTTACGTGTTAATCACGTGACTGGCGCTTGACAGCATTCTATCAAAGAATTGTACGAAAATTCTTTATTACTAGGTAAAAAATACATGTAAAAATTTAAATAAAAAAACTAAACGTACGTGACCTTCACTTTAATCTCAAATTTTATTTAGGACTAAATAGACTAATTTACTCCACACTTCCTGTGATAAATAATTCAAATTTTTGTGAAACTCAAAAAATTTAAAAAATCCAACACTATCCATCTTATAACCACATCCGATGTTAGTACTATATACTCCCTCCGAATTAAAATATAATTCTTTTTAAAAAAATTCACACAAGTTAACATACTAATCAAGATGACTAAAACACCCCTAATTAATACTTCAAAAAACAAATAAATTAATAAAGAGTTGCATAGGGAACTACACATTTTGATAAAATGAATATGGGGGAAAATAATGTATGGGTAAATTAGCCAATAAAAATACAATTCTTTTGTAAAAAGACCTATATTTTGCAACAAAAAGTAACTGCTAAATAGACTTATATTTTGAATTGGAAGGAGTAATATTTTGTATGAGAATTGGGATACCTAATTAATCTCCAAGCATCAAGTGACCGCATTCCTCTTGAAAGTATTCAACATCTCACCCAATACAATGTTGTGGAAAGTAATGACGTATATGTCGTTTCCCAATTTTTAGGAATATATATATATATATATATATATATATATATATATATATATATATATATATATATATATATATATATATAGAGTAGAGACATTTTTTTTCCCTTTTTTGATGAAGAAAATATAGTAGAGATGTACGTCCACTTTTTGCAAGGGAAATCAAAACCATGAAGACGTCGTACTTTGTTTAATTTTGTTTATACAAAGTCTGAGTTTAGATGTATTGGGTAGAAAACCAAGTGAGAAAGCAAGCAAAATCAGTTGTTCAGCGGACACTAAACAATGATCACATTATATAATCTTAACAGAAAAACATTGTCTTGATCATGACATCCTTTCCAATTTTAAACTAATCATGTTTTTTACTCTATCCGTTTCATAATATAATAAATTTTACATCAGTATAAATTAAGTAAGAGGAGAAACAATATATATTTTATCTAGGGGTGGAAATGAGTTGAGCTGACTTTATGAAGAAATTTCACGATTCGATTTGATATTCGACTAACGAGCTTCACTCATAAGCTAAATGAGCGATACATGAGCCCAGCATTTTTGGCTCATCTAAAATATGAGTCGAGCTTGAAAGCTAAGTAGAGTTCGACTCATTTATCTCATGAATCATTAATATATATATATATATATATATATATATATATATATATATATATATATATATATATATATATATATATATAACATGGAGTGGGCTTCATAAAGCCGCACATGACATCTTCTCAAGTCAAAGGCAAAACAAATAACCAAAACCCTACAAATTTTTTTGAGTATTGATATATTATAATTAGTAGAGACATATTAAACTTCTATTATATGTTATTGTGCTAAGAAAATCTCTTGATTTATTTTGTATTGGTTTGATATTAAACTCATATTATAAGTCATCGTTTAAAAAAAAATTGTAGATAAATGAGTTGAGATCGCTCGTGAGCTACTAATGAGTTGAGCTTGAGTTGAGAAAAATTAGCTCACATCAAATATGAGTGAAAGCTATGAAAGTCAAGCAAAATTAGTGTGAGTCGAGCTCGAGCTAGCTTTCGACTCACTTTCACTCACTCATTTCCACCCCTAATTTTATCTATTATAACTGAAGTAATTTAATTTAGGATTTCCTCTAACTCCGAACACATATTAATATAAATTAAGTTATTATATATTAACTATAAAAATTTCTATTCCCGCAAGGTTCTCTCATTTATAATAGTCTTTTAGAGTTTAATATACTTAAACTACCATTTATTGTCTATTTTATCTGAATTAAATAAAACCTTTAACTTATCTCATTAAATTCCAATCACTAACCTATCAATTTCTTTTTATAAAAACGGTAATTTTAGAAATATGTCTTTAAAAATTGAAAAATTACATATATTTTTGTTTGAAAATGAAATGCTAAAATAACTTGCATTATAAAACGAAGGGATTATTTTTACTTTCTAAATTTATTTTCATAGATATAAAGGTGGTGGTCCAATATCAGCAATCTATTTTTCTTCCTCTAGAATGTAAAATGTATTTTAGTGAAAATCTTTAACTAACTCTATCTCTTTATGGTGGTGTTAACAAGGGATGAATCAAGTTAAGGAAAACTTGTGCCGACAAGCATATGAGGTAAGGTGGGGTTTTAGGCAGGAAGATAAATATAAAGCTGCATAAAAGAAAAGAGAAAAAACAAATCTCTGGTCATTGTTGCTATGACTATTTCTAGGAATTTATGTGATACTCTTTAAAGCTGAGATTAGGTTTGAAAGATGAAGTTAGTATAGTAAGATTATGGCTTTTATTTTTAAGGGCTGGCTCCGGTGTTTAGAAAATTCAATTATATGACCGTTCTTGTGGGACTGACTCACATTTCGCTCATATGAATTAGGCGGAAACTACTAGCATATGTTCGCTCTACTCAATTCATATGAGAGAGTTGTGTTGCTAGTCCTACAAGAACGGTGTTAAGATTGAGTGGACCCAATATTTCGTATAATTTGATTAATAGTAGAGGAACACAACAGCCACATTACAGTGACCAAATTTCATGCATCCAATACGTATACATACATTATTTCAAGAGCGTGGGAGGATTGTTAAGTCATATAAAGGATAAATTTGCTCATTATTACATTTACATACATTTGTTCACTATATTTTTAACTTACCTCCTCACGTATAGAGTTGGATATATGAAGTATTAACATCAACATTAATGAGAACACTAACATGACTCTAATACCATATTAAATTAATATACTTGGATCTAACTCCTACCCCAAAATACCTCAAGATCAAGAAGAATCATTCAAATCATATAAAGAATAATCAAAGGTTCCTTAGTCCAGTGGGGCAAGGACTTGCCCACAACCTTGAGGTTGTGGGTTCGATACCCCCCTCACGCAAGGGGAATGATTTAATTGCAATTTCTTTGGGTTCCCTTGTGTGGGTCTTATACTCCTCTTCATGGGGTACCCGCAAGCCGGGCTTCTACTACTCCACTCAGCCGGCACCCGCTCAACGGGCTTCTACGACAACCACTTAGCTGGGCTTCTACTACTCCCCCTCATGGGGCACTTGCTCAGCCGGACTTCTATCCGCCCTACATGGACTCCTCCTCTGGTGAGGTACAATAAATAATTGTAATAGAAAAAAAAAAAAACTCCAAAAAAAAAAAAAAAAATTATATAAAGAATAAACTTACTTACTAAGTAGTGAATATGAAATTCTCTACCTTGTGAAGGTTCTTAATTAATTCCAAAAATAATTTGTAAGGTGTGATAAAGGTACATACGACTTTGATAAAACATTAGGCATCCTCGGTCAAAGAAGGTTTGTGTCGTTGACATTAGGCATCCTACTCTAAATAATAAATATTAAATTAGACACTCTCCACTCCGATACATAAAAGCAAACTAAAAAAATTAATAATTAGATCTCTCCTACAAAATTTAAGAAAATCGTCTAGCTCCGTACATTTTTTTCATGCTTGTCCCCAATTGTTCACAATTTGTCATATATATATATATATATATATATATATATGGAATTGAAATTAATGTCCACATGAAAATTTTCAAATGGTAAAGACAGGCGATTTTGGCTAGAAATCATTTGTCCCCATTCGGGATCCCCTTTCATGTTCCACCAATAAGAAAAAATGACATGTATTAAATTTTTAATTAAAAAATTATAATCTAAAAGAAATAGTGGAACCCAAGGAAAAATATATATGCACGTGAAAAATATCTATTCGTGGGAATATAGAACGGGGAATGACCATTTTTTGCCGACGATTTTAACCCAAAATTCACATAGGACCCCCTATTCGCTCTATACACGGCCCTGAGTTGCGCAAATTGAACCCTTAGACCAATTATGTGACCAAGTGACCATTATTTCTATTAATGTCAAAAGAAAAATGGTCCAAAGAGGTAAGAAAAATGCAATTTCCTTTCTTTA
Source organism: Vinca minor (assembly GCA_026122235.1). Classification (NCBI taxonomy): domain Eukaryota; kingdom Viridiplantae; phylum Streptophyta; class Magnoliopsida; order Gentianales; family Apocynaceae; genus Vinca; species Vinca minor. Next base: position 1,614,924 of record JAOCZM010000253.1, read on the forward strand.
CTTTGGATAGAAACTTGATTTCGTTTTTGGCAAATTGGTGAATTTAGTCCCCATATATTCATGTTAAACTAGCCACTTATTCTAAATATTAGTCTCTTTAACTATTAGGTTTATTGGTGCACGTTTGGTAATTTTGGTCCTCATTCTATATTTCTTTGTTTTTTGGTGGACATGATCCTTCCGTCTACAACTGTGATAGTCAACTGCCAGCCAACAAAAATTTAATTTAAAAACGCTATATTGCAGGGTATTTTAGGAAAAGTATTATTCTTCTTCTTTAAAAACACTAAAATTAACCCCCCGCGCCCCTCCCTTCTTCTTCAACCCACCCAAAGACTCACCCCTACCCCTACCCTCGCAGCCCCACCCACCTCTCTCATTTTACTTCTTCAACTCACTACACCCCGCAACCCGAGGTATCCCCACCCCACATCTCCCCTTCTTCTTCAACCCACCCAAAGACCATTAACATTAACAAGAATCCATTAAAGCTCAAACAAAAGAACACCAACAAAGGAAATAACATAGAAAAAAGAAATGAGTAATTTGTAAAATTCAGAAGAAAAAAATTTGAAGCCCATATGTTCAATTGGTTTAAGGTTGAAAGGGGAATTGAGCAAATGCTGGGTGAGTTAGATGAAGAAGAAGAGATATATTTTTTTTTGTGATAACAATGAAGAAGAAGAAGAAGAAGAGATGGAGGGTGAAGATAGGGACTAAAACCACCAATCATACCATGTTTGGGACTAAATTCACCAATTTGCAAATTTGTTTTTGTGAATTTCCTAAATTAACCCCGGTTTCTAGTATGATTTTTTTTTTTTTTAAAAATCAAAATAAAATTTTCTGTAACAGTTACGGACGGAATGATCATGTCCACCAAACACAATATGACTGGGGAACCCAAAATAAAAATATATAAAATGGGAACCAAAATTACCAAACGTGCTATGTTTGGAGACTAAATTCACCAATTTGCCTTCTTTTTTTCTTCTTAATTTAAGTAGAAAATTTCTTTTCCATTTTCATATTGAACGTTTTCCACGAAGGAACTTCTATTGTTATGTTCAAAGGATTGCCTAAGTGCCAAAGTTACCCTTCCATCTTTTCGGAGGAAAATCGTCTGATCCCATACATGTTTCCACCACTTCGAATTTGCTATGTATACATTTCTTTCAATTCTGTATACAAGTGGCAAAATGTTGAGTGGTCAGGAACATGCATAGAAACATGTACGGGATGAACGGTTTTTTTGCTATTTTCTACTTGGGGGAAAAGGAATTTATTTATTTTTCCACATTGAGTTTTTTTTATATTTCTTAATTTTGCTTCCACCCCCACCCTTAAAGTTTCTATTCAACCATTAAATTCCAGATTTAGCATTCTGGCCTATTGGTTTATTAGGAAACATGAATTCACCACCAGTGGAGCATTTGTATTAGAGAGACATTTGGCTACTTAGTGAAAATTCATTATATCAGGATTGTGGATACTAATTGGGATGAATACGGGAATTCCCATTAAAAATTAAAACGCATTATCTGAATGTTAAGTGGATCATTTTGTTATAAGACAAATGATTATATGATTTTGATCTCGTTGAGTGGACCATTTTTTTATATTTAGAATGATATGTTTCATTCTTGTCTTAATTTAAAAAAATTGTCACGTTTTAATTTTTTCCCTTCACTTTCTATTTTTTTCTTTAGCTTTAGTAAAAAATTAAAAATAATAATAATAATCCAATGACCCAAAGTTATAATTTTTGAATCATTACTTCAATTTTAAACTATAGCACATCATTAGCACGGAAAATTCTGCGGAAGTTTCATAGACAATATGTAACAAAAAAAATGTCTGTTATTTTTCCTTTTCCATATAACTGATGTAATGTGTCTATCAATGTTGTTAAAATCGCGAGTTAACCCGTAGAATCGTACGATTCTATAGAAGAAAAACGTGTTAATCGAGAGTAGAATCGCAATCTGGTTTAAACGGAATAGAATGGTAGAATCAAATCGTAAAAACGTATGTTTCTACCGAGTCTACAAAATTTCTTAATCTTCATCAATTTCTTAGACTACTAGAAATCCAGCAGGTAGTCAAAGTTCTTAACTCTAAGTTCGTAACTTTCTGTCATTTTTTTGTTTTGCATTTTCAGAATATATGTGATTTGTTTTGTTTTGCATTTTCAGAATATATGTTATTTTAATCTACTCCTGATGTATCTGTGTGTGTATAATTTTTTTTAATTTCTAAAAAGTTTAGTTGTTTTCAGCATGCTATGGTATTTCATACATTTGTCAGTCTTGTGAAACCGATAAATGGTTCGGTCTTCTTTATATTTTAAAAGACTTGTAAGTATTTTTATTGTGAACTTTGTTGCGTTATTATCTTTTGAAAAACTTGTGAAACTATGTTTTATGATTTTTTTTCTCATATTGTAGGACCATATGATATGATTTATGTGTTACTTATTATTATTTACATATAAAATATATATTTTAACTTTTGGTACGATTTTACGATTTATTTTACGATTCACGAGTTTACGATTTTACACTCCTCTTCCGAGACTACGTAGAATCGCGTTTTTAACAACATTGGTGTCTGTCTCTCCCTGGCCAATTCCCAACCTTCAACCCATTAAACATTTTCATTGTCTTTCGGGGCAAATAATCGCATGTATTCATCTATGTATTCATTTTTGTGTGCAACCACTCACAGTTCACTATGTGTGTATATATAATTAAAAGAAATATTCAAATGACGAATTACGAGTGATTGGGTACATGAATAGGAGCATACAAGGGTACATACGATTTTCACCCGTCTTTCAGCATAACTTAGTTGAAAAATTCACAATTAGTGTTGTGCTAATTTTGCTTTTACTTATACGTTAGAGGTTTGATTCCTGTTAAATACATAAATTAAATCTTTATAAATTCTTGGTGTACATGCAGCTCAATGCATTCTATTCAAAGTAAATTACTCGATTTAACACCTCTTTAACCCAACAAACGGGAGGTGCGGGCCCTTAAAGTTAATCATTTTTTAAACCTTTTCATTTGGACCAAAAACAAAAGACAAAGGAATGACAAAATGCCAGTAGTAAAGGAAATTCTTAGGTTGAAAGAAAGATGTTAATGTGGTTTCAAAGTTGATTGAAAAACAAAGAGTTTGCTACACCAACTTCTTCTCTAACTATAGCTTCCATAATGGAAAATTCTGATAGGGACTAGCCATAGGTAGAGGCTCAGTCACTGCAGCAAATGAACTGCCACGTCGCTCCCTCCAAATTTTTTTTGAGTTATGATTAAAAATACAAAAAAGATTGTTTACGATATGGACACGTAAAAAGTAAAAAAATTGTACAAATTTGTCACATCACTATAAAAATGAGGAGAGAGACAATTTTTTTACTTTTAACTGCTTTTCATATCTAACAATCTTTTTTGTATTTTAACTGTGACTTTGAAGAATTCTTTGCAGCGGCGTGGCAGTCTTTAGCCAGTTTGACTGCGCTCTACCTATGGCTCTGTCCCATCTCGAACTGTCCTTCCATAATAGTCAAAAAGGGGTCACATCCCTACATATGCCGCTGGCTCTACTGCAGAATGGGTAAGTTTCGGACGTGCAAACGTGCCTCGATCGTCGAATTAATTTTTTAACGGTTAAGATTGATTAAAACATGACATATGTTTTGAGCACATGGCATTTGTTTTCATGCAATTTGTATGTGCGAATTTTGTACTGTTCTGCATAGAATCCGGACTGCCTACATATCTCTATCTGTGGTGGAAATTTTTGTAGGGAAACAAAACTTATTCGATAATAACAGAGATGATTAGACTTAAGGTACGGAAACAAAAAAAAAAGGGTTTTTTATATAGTAATGTTATCAACATTTCTGTTGTATTTGACTTGTTAGGGTTGTATTGAAAGAGAGAAGATTAATTAGTTTGTTTATTTCACTAGGAATATCCAATTTCAAGGAACCCTTCAATACGCACAAAAGGGTTTAAAATCAGCTGTTCCATTACCTGTTATCTTCTGTCGTTTTATTCATTGTTCAGTCTTTTTCATAGTTGTCACATTTCTTATTTTTTGGGCGTTTCACATTTTCTTAAGTTATAGATATTTTGTTAAAAAAATTATAAATTATAAGCAACTCAATAAGAATGGAACAAAAAATAAGATAAAAAGTGTAATAGAAAATAGGGGTGGAAGGGGGGGTTGTGTGATGGACAGGGTGGAACTCTGGGGGTGGGGGAGGCGGCCATCCCCGATATTTTCTGGAACGCAAATTTTCCTATAAAAAGTGAAGACCTTTGTGTAGAATTTCTTTATAAATATTGCACATTGTTACCCCAAAATCTTTTACAATTTATTATATATGTACTTCACCTCAACTTGTAGGTTTTGAACCAGTCTATCTGCTGGATTGGTTTTCTTTTAGGAAGTTTGGTTTTGAGTAAGAGAAAAATTCGAAATTCATCAGCGAGAGATGATATTGAAACATTTGAAATTGAAATACTGTATGACATTTGCAATACCTGAAAGGGAGAACCTTAGAAGGTGTGAATAAGGTTCTCAAACTTTTTAACTTTTTTACCAAATTCTTTTCCTAAGTGACCACCTTAACAACAATTATGTTCATTAAGCATATAAGGTGAATTAAAAAATTATCACTTAGATGACTTATGTGTGTATATGCAGCACGGAATACAAGACAATGAATATGATCAAGGATTGTCTAGGTCAAGATTCATATATGCAAAGCTTGTAAGAACAAACACACAAGTAATGAGGAATAGCGTTATATATATATATATATATATATATATATATATATATATATATATATATATATATATATATATATATGCCCAAGCCAAGGGTAGAGATAACAAGCAAGTGATCAACTCTAAGTAAACAATTAAAACTCATACAATCAAGTTCATGTGAATATAAGCACAAGTATAAATTAAGAACTTGAAAGTAAAGATATAGAGTTAGAAGATCAAACACAAGGATGTAGAATGGTTCGATCACAAAAGATCTACATCCACTACCTTGGGACACACCGAAGGATTTTGGCAACTTTCTACTATGCTTGTCTTGAGAGATTACAAAGAAGGATAAACCAACTAATGGTCTTTTACACACTCATGTAACCTTCCACCCTTGGGAACTCTTTCTCTAACCTAGTCTACTAAGTGAGAAGGTTTTACGAACACATCAACCCTACTTCTATTTCTGGTTCACCATTCACTCTAGTTCCTATGATTAATAGAAAGATCCACTCCAACTAATGGAGGCCCAAAACCACCACTCTCACAAACAAGCCTTACCACTCAGCCCTTTACAAAGAAATATAATCTCAACATATGATATTTTACATTTAAGCTCAAGAAAGAGAAATCCCTTTCAAGATTGGATATTACAATGGAAGCTGTAATTCATATTTGAAAATGAAAGAATAAGTAAATGAATCTCTTTCTCAAATAGAAATATTTTGATATCAAAGAGTTATAATATCAAATGCTAAGAGTTATAATATCAAAGAAGTTTCAAGGAAACATGACAACCAAGATAATATGAGGTACATTTGTCATGTATTACATCCAAGTAAACATACTTATCAAATTATACTCTATCAAAACAAGGCTTAAAGAGCATATAGCTCAAAATACTCTCCATCATCTCTAAGTATGCATATAAAAGGCACATATAAAGATAATTCTTTAATAGTGCATAAGAGGGGTTTAAAAATAAATAAGAAAGCTCCCCCTTACGATGTGCCAATTTTGTTTAAGATATTTTGGAAAATCTTGGAAGGTTTTAAGAATATTTAACAGTAGTTCCAACTTCCAACAAATATGAAAGTAAAGGCTTAGAAACTAAAAGCTCAAAAAAAATACCATTTTAAAGTTTATGCAGGACACTTCGGTCGACCAGATGTGAATCTCGGTAGACCGGTGTTCATGCCCTTCTGTTGACCGAAATCATCGGTGGTCGACCGGGGTTATGGCTGACAAGTATTTTCTATTTTTTTTTAAATTTAACCAAAAAACCTTTAATTTTTTTTAAATCACTTCCAAAACATCACGAACAACTTTGAATAGATAAAAACAAATTAGAACAAGGTTTAAACCTTATAAAAACATCAAAGTGCTCAAAATCACACCTTTGGATCTTTGAAAATAAAAATCATGAAAAACATCTTAGGTGATCATATTTTTAGGCCCTTTTAAAATTGGCCAAATTGTTTTAAGACTTTGTAAAGCATATAAAAACAAAGTTGTTGGCTCATATCATTGGCAAGAAACAACTTCAACAAGAGAGTATGACATATATCAAGAATACGCCATAAAAGGCTAAAAACAAGTCATGCATCTCAACAAAGGTTGCTCAAAGAGGCACACCATACTTAGAATGATCAACTCAACCACATGACATAAGGTATAATCCAAAGCAAGGTTGGTTGCATTCGTAAGTAAAGTGTAAAGACAAAGGATACAGACATCTAGTTAAGATAGAATATAGAAAACACAAGATTGTCATATAACCATCAAAGTAAGGTTTTCCAAAACACTTTAAGCAGTCATACAAGGATGAAAACTTTTAAGAACAAGTTCCTACAAAGAGGGATAAACCTTGTAAAATAAGGACACACATTAGGTTCTTTGAAATCTTAAAAACCTTTTAATCATAACTAAGGTGGTCATTTTGAAAATGCCTTTCTAGAGATCAAGAATTGAAACACATAGGCATCTCAAAACAAGTTATAGCCAAACTCATATGATAAGAAAGATAAATGCATGTGATAAGGCAATAACTAATTAAAGCTAGAGCAAGCATAGATAATCATTAAAAATAAATAAGCTAAAACCAAGAGAAAGAGGGTTATAGCTGCCAATTTTTCTTTGTTTTATGATTCTTGAACTTTTGGCTTCCATTGCTCTTACTTGACTTTCCTCATTGAGATGTCATCTTTAAAGCACTTGAGGAAGTCTTGGGGATGACTCCAATCTTCTTCTCTCACTCTCCCGTACTTTGGAGTGATGTATGGAGCTTCATTCCATTTTCAATTTTAGCTCTTCTTCCCCATTTTTCTTCACTTCTAATCTTTTCTTTGCACTTTCTTTGAAGGTGTAGCTAGTCTCCAAATTTTCTCCTTGAAGGTAAGCTCTTCTTTGAAATTGTGTCTCCTTTGCCTAATCTTCTTCAAGGAGGAAGTGTCTTCTTCATACATGTAGAGAAGATACATGATCTTTTCAATAAGATTTAATTCCTTCTTCTCTCATCTAAGTTTCCTGCATATGAAGACACTTTTGGTACCCATTTTGTTTGGGTCCTAGAGGGTTAATGATGAGGCTTTTCAACCCACTTGATTAGTACACCTCTATTAATAAAATCTCTAAATGATGCAAAATTTTAGCATGATGATCAAGGATGAAAAAGATCAAGCACATCATGCTAAGCATACAGATGAAGATCAAGCATCAAAGAGATAAGGTATGTGCATTCTTATGTTTGTGTTTGTACTCTAAGCAATTAAGATCAAGAGATATAAGTTGAGCACAAAACACATTATCGAGATAAAAGATCAAATGCACATATGAAAAGAGAGTTTAAAGAAACAGGTTTATGCTTTTAAAACATCATGCTTGACAGGTTTGGAATAAACAATTACCACATAGTCAAGCAAAACATGATATACATAAAAGCATCAACGATTAAGCAATTACTCTCATTTTCTTTTAAAAGACTAGAAGCATATACTAAAGTACTTGCACTAAGAATCTTTCCTTAAGATGAGCAAGCAAGTTTGAAAGTCAAATAGACAAATACTTCTTAGTCATTTACTTAACTCATCATATAGCTAGGTTATAGCACATAAGAATCATAAACGAAAGAATGATCACTAACTAGGGATGAGTTAAGCTATTGTACCTCAATGCTCAAAGAGCTTGGACTTTTTAGCATTTTGGTTGATCTCCTTTATCAATAAGTCTATTGAGGCATTTTGTGTGATCTTTGTCATGATCATCACTTTCATTTGAAGCTCATTGAGAGGTTGACATGTGATTGCTTCTTTTTCCTTGTTGTTCATCCTTGATTGATGGGATGGAAGCAATCTCCTGTTCTTTTATGGCTAGTGTAGAGTCATCATAATGAATGTACTTTCTTTTCTTGATGAACCCTCTACAATATTGCAATCCTTGACATTTGACTATTTTCTTAGAATCTTAGCTCATTTGTGCCCTTCCTTGTGATTTGTATCTTCATGTAGAAGCATAGAGCTTTTTGAACCCACAAGGAATTCTTGAGAACAAATATGGTACCTTTTGAAAGGTCCTTCATGATTAGCTCAATATTCTTAAGCAGCACATATATGCACAAGGATCATGCAAAACAAAGCCAAAATAACTAGATGGATTCTTATATGAATATGGCTTGACAAAACAAGAATCAATCAAGTTGCATATCCTACATCTCATAGATACCTAAGACAAAATAAACATGAACAAGTAAATATCATGCTAAAGGTTATCGATATGAGTATGAAATTCAAGAATGTGAGATGCAACATATATAAGAGCAAGCAAACAAAAAAATACACCAAAAACACTTAAACACATTAATTAAAGTATTAAGAGAATGTGATTTTGATACCTTTACTTTCTTATCAAGTGATAAGGATAATGGATTGACACTTTGGCTCTTGACATCACTTGATTCTTTGCTCTTTGTCTTTAAGCAACTTGGTTCTCCAATTGACTGACATTTTAGCTTTGAGAATCCAAGTGCTAAGGAGTGCTTTTGAATTTCTCCTTTTATCCGCCTCAATGCCACTTCTCTTTGAATCTATAACTTTGAAGCTTTGTGGCATATTTTTCCTCTTCCTTGTGGTTCCATCATCTTTTGTAATCTCTCTGTTGTCTTTAAGCATCTTGTCACCTTACTTGTTGATTGAATGAACATAGATTCCTATATATATAAAGCTCAACAAGGTAAATTTATCAATAGACACACAGAGTAAATCATTTGCCCAAAATACAGAAGATGGAGTCATCACAGGAAGGTAGAATGCACTCTTCTAAAGAGTGGCTAGAAAAACGTATGGCCATAGATCCTCCTAGGGTGTTAATCCTAACAAAAAGGGAGACTATGCTCTAATACCAATTGAAATACCCGTAGGGCATTTGCAATACCCGTAGGGGAGAACCTTAGAGAGAGAGAGAGAGAGAGAGAGAGAGAGAGAGAGAGAGAGAGAGAGAGAGAGAGAGAGAGAGAGAGAGGTGAATAAGGTTCTCAAACTTTTTAACTTTTCTACCAAATTCTTTTCCTAAGTGACCACCTTAACAACAATTATGTTCATTAAGCATATAAGGTGAATTAAAGGTTTATCACTTAAATGACTTATATGTGTATATGCAACACATAGGAATACAAGACAATGAATATGATCAAGGATTGTCTAGGTCAAGATTCCTGAATGCAAAGCTTGTAAGAACAAACACACAAGTAATGAGGAATATATGTGTGTGTGTGTGTGTGTGTGTGTGTTTATAAAGCTATAAAAATCTCTAAATGCAATTCCTATGCCCAAGCCAAAGGTAGATATAACAAGCAAGTTGATCAACTCTAAGTAAACAATTAAAGTTCATACAATCAAGTTCATGTGAATATAAGCACAAGTATAAATTAAGAACTTGAAAGTAAAGAGATAGAGTTAGAAGATCAAACACAAGGATGTAGACTGGTTCGATCACATAAGATCTACATCCACTACCTTGGGACAAACCCAAGGATTTTAGCTACTTTCTACTATGCTTGTCTTGAGAGATTACAAGGAAGGGCAAACTAACTAATGGTCTTTTACACACTCATGTAACCTTCCACCTTTGGGAACTCTTTCGTTAACCTAGTCTACTAAGTGATGAGGTTTTACGAACACATCAACCCTACTTCTATTTCGGGTTCACCATTCACTGTAATTCCTATGATTAAAAGAAAGATCCACTCCAACTAATGGAGGCCCAAAACTACCACTCTCACAAACAATCCTTACCACTCAACCCTTTACAAAGAAAGATAATCTTAACATTTGAGATTTTACATTTAAGCTCAAGAAAGAGAAATCCCTTTCAGGATTGGATATTACAATGAAAGCTCTAATTCATATTTGAGAATGAAAGAATAAGTAAATAAAGCTCTTTCTCAAATAAAAATAATTTATCAAAATAAAATAATCCAGGGTTGCAAAGACTTGCAAAACTCTCTCTAGCAAAGTCTTTCATGTTCACCCAACTTCTTTGAACCACGCAACCACGATGGCTGCTGCCGTGCCGGCGCCACCTCCCACGGGCGGTGTCTGGCCAAAAAAATCTTTCGCGGATCTCCTATCCGCAGCAATACAACAAAACATTACCGTGCCAATCAAGGATCTCTCCACCTTTAAGGGAGAGCCGGCGATTTATGTCGAGGAGGCGGATTTTCTTTCTTTGGAGAAACCATGGAAACTGGCATTGGTAGGCAATTTTTCGCGACGAAATCCTCCTTTGAAAAGGCTGAGAAGAGATTTCCAAAAATTGCAATTTATAGGAGGTTTCTGGATTGGATCGCTTGATTCTCGCCATATTATCATCAGATTTGAGAACGAGGAAGACTATTGCCAATTTTGGAGGAAAGGGGTGTGGATTTTTAATAGATCAAGGCTACGGGTTTTTAAGTGGACTTACGATTTCGATCCGGAAGTAGAGTCTTCTGTCATTCCGATATGGATACGATTGGAAGGATTACCCATACATTTGTTCAACAAAAGTTACTTGTTTCCCATTGCAAAGGCAGCCGGAAACCCATTGGTTCTCGATGAACCAACGGTTAACGTCACGAGACCCAGTGTTGCTTGTATTTGCATAGAGGTGGATTTGCTTAATCCGATATGTCGAAGGGTATGGATCGGACATGAGAGGTCAGGGAAGGGATTCTGGCAAACGATTATTTATGAGGATCTGCCGAGTTACTGCACAGACTGCTGGAAAGTCGTCCAATGGGCGGCAGATGGCAGTGGTGGAGAAGCCCTGAGGGCTGACATCACAGTCCCCAGGGCTGAGATCAGCAAGAAAAAAGAAGTTATTGCTAAGCAGCCGATGAATGTTGCAGCCAAGAAAAAAGGTGCGGTCTGGACCTTAAAAACGGGCCAGGTCGTTGGAAAGGGGCCAAAGGAGACAGTGGTAAACCCTAATCTTAATAAGTTCTCCGCCATTGAGGATTTGGATGATGAGGCCATCATCACGGGTGTGAGAGAAACTGTTCCGCGGCCAAAATCAATTCTTTTAGATTTGCCTGTCAAAGGTGATAACCGGGAACAGGTTAGGGTTCAGGGAGAATTGGAAAGATTGGGAGATGATGATCCCCGAACACATGATGATTTTACTGTTCTTGAAAGGGTGTGTGAAAAAGTTGTTGTTGAACGCGGGGGGCTCGGGACGGATGATTCCAATATTTTAATGAGAACAGTCGGGCCGGAGGAACTTGATGTTGTTGCTCAGTCGGCGAAAAAAGCAGATCTGAAAACGAAGGTGGCCAGCTGAGAGGAATGGGATGAGTTTCAAACATTTTCCGTAGAATTAGGATATCTGTTGGACCGAGATAGGGCAACTCGGGCAGAAAGGGCGGCTCAATTAAAAAAAAAAATCCTAATCTCCAGTTTGGCAGTGGATCTTGGTGAGTTACAAGTGGTGGAGGCTCCTTTGCCTAAGACTACGATGGAGAAATTCGTAAGTCTACAAGGCTTGCACAAAAGGGATATAGATCCCTTTGAAGGTAATCAAATACCTTTCTCTTTTACTGAACATATTAATTGTTTATGGATTATTTAATTTGGAGCGTTATGGGAATTGGAAACGATGACTCGATTGCTCGAGTTAAATTCATAAAAGAGTGTTATAAATTATCTTTGATTGTTCTCTTGGAGACAATGATGCAGCTCAATGACTTATCTGTTACTGCTCGTCATATTGGTTTTGATCACTCTTTTCAGAATTGTAATAGTAAAATTTGGGTGTTCTGGAATGGTACTCTGGACTTGTCTATAGTTGAAAATGGGGAACAATTTGTACATGTGAAATTTGGGGGATTTGCTGGTACACATGTCTATGGATCCTTTATATATGCTAAATGTCAGTACATGCAGCGAGGTACATTGTGGAATTCTTTGATATAATTTGCTAATTGTTATGATGAACCGTGGTTTGTGGGTGGTGACTTTAATGTTGTTGCTTCAGCATAGGAGAGTTTTGGATCAGTGCTAGCTACTCTCCCGATGATGGAGTTTAATGAAGCGGTAGAGGATTGTGGTTTGATTGATGCAGGATTTGAAGGGTCGTCGTTCACTTGGATTGGCTGCTTCAGTCCGCCATTGTTGAGGCAGCTTGATCGCCTACTTACTAATACCAAGTGGAATGATTTGTTTGCATTAACAAGAATAGATCATTTGCACCGAACGTTCTCCGATCATAGCCCTCTTAAAATCACGGCTCAATTCACTTTGAAAGCCAAAGGATCGGCTTTTCGGTTTCCACAAATATGGGTTCCGCATCGTAAGTTTATGTCAGTAGTTGAGAAGTGTTGGCGGAATAAAGTGGAGGGTAATGGGATGATGTGAATTATGGGGAAGTTGAAAATTTTAAAGGGGATTCTGCACACATGCAACAAAGAGGTATTTGGGGATATATTTGATACACTAAAACAAACAGAAGATGAGGTTCATTCTGCCCAGAGAGACTATGACCAATGTCCCTAGGATTCTTCAAAGTCTCGGTTGCTTGATGCACAAGCAAAATACAAGGACGCTCTTGGTATAGAGGAAATATTTTGGAAGCAACGATCTAGGATAAAATGGTTAAGGAGGGCAATGCCAATACAAAATATTTTCATGCTTTATGTAGGAATCGCCGGAGGCGTATGTACATTACCACCATTAATGATGAATCGGGGATTCCGATGACCGAGCAAGCTACAATCGGTCAAGCAGGGGCACGATATTATGAGGACATTTTCTCGACTAACCATAATCTTTGGTATGACCCATCGTTTCTCAACTGCATCCCGCAACTTGTTTCTATGAAAGATAATAATATGTTGAGTAAATTGCCGGTTATGGAGGAGGTAAAGGAGGCAGTTTTTTCTCTAGATAAAAATAACGCTTCAGGTCTGGATGGCTTTTGTAGGTCTTTCTTCCAATCTTGTTGGTCAATTGTGGGTGGTGATGTTACATATTCGATAAGAGACTTCTGGGCAGGAGTGCCTCAACCACGAGCCATGGCGAGCTCCTTTATTGTTTTAATTCCAAAGTCTACTAATCCGTCAACTTTTGGGGACTTTCGACCTATCTCACTTTGCACGTTTGTAAGTAAAGTAATTACAAAAGTGCTGGCTTCCCGTCTTGCTACATTCTTGCCAAATTTAATTTCTCTTAATCAGTCCGGGTTTGTGAAAGGCCGCTTAATCTAGGATAATATTTTACTTGCTCAAGAAATGATTCATCATCTTGATTGAAAAGTGCGTGGGGGTAATTTGGTTGTGAAACTTGACATGATGAAAGCCTTCGATCGAGTATCCCATGATTTTCTACTTGCGGTTTTGGAGAGGTTCGGGTTTTCCAGGTATTTTCTCCATTTAATCTGAAATGTCCTATCTCACAATTGGTTTTCGGTCCTTGTGAATGGAGCGCCTTATGGTTTTTTCAAGGTTGGAAGAGGGGTTAAGCAAGGAGATCCACTGATTAAAGGGAGGATAAATGGAACATTTTTCTCAAATAGTGGAGCATATTTCGTCTCAGATTGAAGGATGGCAAACCAAATTCTTGGATATGGCGAGTAGGCTAGTTCTAATCCGGCATGTCCTTACATCAATGACTCTACATATATTGGCGGTTTCTAATCCACCAACCATTATCAAATCACGTATTAAGCGGTTATTTGCGAGTTTTTTATGGGGAGCTGCAAATGGTGAAAAGCGTCGTCATTGGATTTCATGGAACAAAATTTGCAAAGATAAGCATTCGAATGGACTGGGATTAATATCTTTAGATCATTACACTCGTGCGTTTGCTTTGAAATTGTGGTGGAGATTTCGTACGACAAAATCATATTGGCAGAAGTTCATGGTAAGTTGCTATTGTCTTGGGCTCAGTCATCTTTCGCTTGCTGAAATACAGCCGAATGCTTCGACTAATTGGCGACGTATGTTGCAAGCTAAGAGTATGACGGAGTCAGCTATGGGGCTGCTTATACGGGATGGTCGGAGCCTTTTTTGTTTTGAAAATATAACTCTTGCAGGTAACATTTGACAAATTGTGCCGAATGTCCCGGTTAAAGTTTTGGAATTGTATATTCATGACTTGTTCAATGATAATGTTTGGGATCGGGGAGAAGTAGGTTCATAGATGCCCAACGAGGTTTTTGTCTTGCTACCGAAGGTTGTGACTGAAGCTAAAAGGGATGAGTGGATATGGAAGCCGGAGTCTGATGGGATATTCTCTTTATCCTCGGCTGTGGACCTGATCCGTGGGGGAGAGGTCACTGCCTTGTATCGAAAAATTTTGTGGGAGAGTAAAATGCCGCCTCATTTGCGTATTTTTTTGTGGAAATTTCTCAACAGATTCTTACCCATGGAAGAAGTTTTATGGAAGTTTGGATTTCATACTGTTACGCGTTGTGCATGTTCAAAGGGTAGCGACACTTTCTTGCACATTTTTCTGGATTGTCCCTTGGCGGATTGCTTATGGACATATGCGGCTTCTGGAGGTGGTTATTTCATTCCGTATCAGTCTTCATCCACTCTGCATAGCATGATTCTCGCTTGGTGGATGTCGGGTGTTGGGAGAAGGGCCAACCACCTAATGGTAATCTCGTCTTGTATTTTATGGCAGCTTTGGAAGTCTCGGTGCTCGTTTGTTTTTGAAGGAAGACGCACTACGAAACAAAGAATCATTCTAGATTTTGATCAACAACTATTGGCTCTAAAGAAAACGGGAAGGGCTCGTTCTGGTCCTGTGGCAGCGCACTTACATAGAGTAAAGCCCATCCGTTGGAAGCAGGATGGCTGGTCAACGGAGATTATAATTTTGAGCATTAATGGAGCAGCACGAGGGAACCCCGGTGCGGCAGGAATTGGATGCGTTCTCCGCAGAGGGTCCGGACAATTTTTAGCGGCTTGCTCGGATTTTATAGGCGACCATGAAACTAACACAATGGCAGAAGTCACAACTTTGTTACATGGTCTGCAGTTTGCTGCTCGCCTAGGGATGCAAGTTAATCTGATTCAGACTGATTCAAAGATGCTAGTGCAGGCAATTGTCAAGGGGTGCATAAAAAATTGGGCTCTGGATGGTGTTTTCCGGATGGCATTAAGTCTGACTGATGATATTTCTAGTGTTCATATCTATAGGGAAGCAAATATGGTTGCCGATTCACTTGCAAATTATGGTTGTGATTCGAAAATTATTTCATACTTTTACACTTTTACTTCATTACCCCCGAATATAAGGGGATTACTTCATTTGGACTGTCAAGGAATTCCGACATTGCGGATCCTTTGACTGGTAGCACTATAACTGTGTTCAATACTCAATAAAGTCCATGGTTTTTTTTTTTTTTAAAAAAAAATAGAAATATTTTGATGAATGATTGGAAGAATTTAGCGTAGGAAAGTGTTTGATTTGCTTGTCTAAAACTTATAAACTAAGGCCCCTCTCTATTTGCTTGAGCAAAAAATAAATTTCAGCCTTAAAGGCTTTATATAGGGTCCAAAAATTGCAAGCAAATCTAGTTACAACGGCTATATTTTTGCCTTGATAGAACATCTTCGTTGACCGGACTAGGCAGTCGGTCACCCGAAGTAGTCTGAAAGTTAAGTTAAAAGGCTTCTGTCTTGATCTCATTATACCGTGATAAGTGGTTCGGTCAACCTAGGCAAGGTGCCGGTCGAACGACCTGAAGTAGGTCTTCCGAGATTTTTATAGCCGGTGGAGTTTTGGAACTTTCAAAAGTGATGAAGTACAAAAGACACTTCGGTAGACCAGACATCCATGTCGGTCGATCGGACTTCACCAGGTCGCCCGAGGTCAACCTTAAAGACTTGTTCTTAAGGTTAATAGAGGATTTAAAATGCAGGATATACTTCAATAAAAAATTATCATAAAAAGTTACTTGTACACCATTACTTTATAAGGATCTGATTCTATGTCTTTAATAGGAATTCAACCACCACTCTGTCAGTAGAGGTAAGATTGCTATAACAACACGAATAAAGTCTCTCACTGAGCTATTCTCTAAAAGACCTTTTTTATACATAATAAATAGGATAGGAAAATGAATATTAATTCTAAGCGAAGTGAGTAAATAAAAAAAGTGTGCTATATATTTATATATCTGTGTAACAATACGTCGCGATGCAAATTGCATCAGGGACGACCGATACTTCTATTGCGTGCATGGGATGTTTTCCTCCGACCACCTAGCACCTGCCATCTGTTCATGACCATGACACTTTCTTGTTAATGTTTCGGTTTTTAATTTTATAGTTTTTTAATGTTCTTGATTAATCACAATTTAGAAAACATGCTCCCACTTTATAGTTTTTTTTATTTTATAGTTTTTTAATGTTCTTGAAATTTAGAAAATTGCCCCTTTCTATGTCCCATGCAATGGGTGAAGTACTCGTCTGTGTATCTATTTTTATACTCAACCAATAAGAATTCGTCATTTAATCATTTTTTTAATTATATATACACATGATGAATTGTGATTGGTTGGGCACATGAATGGGTACACAGACTATTATTTGCCCAAAGGGGGTTGTACGTACAAGTATCGCCTTCTCCTTCCCACTCACACCGGTTGGAATCTTCTATTTTCCCGTTTAGTGTTCCATTTTCTATCTTACTAATAAGAAAAAAATTATAAGCTAAAAGAAATAGTGGAATCCGTAGGAGAATAGTGAACACGTGACAATCATTTATTCGGGGGGAAATAGAACGAGACACGTAATGAGAACAAATGATTTTTTCCCCACCCACACCCCCCCACCCCACCTCCAAAAAAAGGAAAGAGGAAGGCATTTAAACAGGAAAATCGTCTATACTCATACATGTTCTAATATATAAACTTATCACTTAAAATTTAACGTCTAATTTTATACACACGTGGTGAATTGTGAGTGGTTGTGATAATTATAGAGACATTACGGGGCATACAATTTTTTCGTATTTAAGTCAAATTTCAATTTGAAAAAAATTCAAACAAATGGGAAGCTCCCACGTAAGTCATGTTCTATTGGCACATACAACATCAAGACAAAGACGGAAAGAAAGTGTGTGTGTATATATATATAACCACTTTTCAAGTTATTTGGTAGGATTTGTGGGAGGCAAAAGAACCAAACTATATATAGGGAAACATTTAATAGATTAGACTTTTAATATATATAGAAATTAATGATGGGAAGGTCCCCTAGCTGCGACGAAACAGGACTGAAGAAAGGTCCATGGACTACTGAAGAAGATGAAATACTCATCAATTATATCCAAAAACATGGCCATGCCAGCTGGAGAGCCCTTCCTAAACTTGCAGGTACTAATTTTAGAATCTTAGTGCCATTTTTGAATTTTTTTTCTTTCTTAATTTGCTCCAAAAAAAATTCTGTTTCTTTGTTAAAATTTCAGGTCTTAACCGATGTGGAAAGAGTTGTAGATTACGTTGGACAAATTATTTGAGACCTGATATCAAGAGAGGAAAATTTTCTCCAGAAGATGAACAAACTATTCTCAATCTCCATTCTGTTCTTGGCAACAAGTAATTGTTCTCTCTACCCCATCACATTCTTTATTCTTTCGTTATCTTCTCGCCTTCTTTTTCCCAATTGGATAGATTCGAGGTATTGAGCTATGACCGATATCGAAGTAGTACCGTGAGGGAAGGGTGAAAAGAACTTAACAGGGAGTGAAATAGAACATGAAATCGTAATCTCCCAAGCAGTGAGAGGAGCCTAGGTCTCTAACCGCTTTCCTATATCACGCACTTAATTATCATTAATCAGGGACGAAGACAAGGGCAGGGGTGGCAATCGCCCCCAAGATTTCTAAAAATACTTCTAGATATAATAAATTTTATATGTAGTTCATAATATTTTATCAAATTCGCCTCCAACATTTTCTTTTTCCAGTTTTTATATGTAGCTCGGCATACTGTTGCAGTTTTCACTCCCAACGCCAAATTTCTAGCTTCGTCTCTGTCATTAATGGGTTTTTTTCCCTTCCTCCGGATCCTATATGTACATCCTTTGTCAAAAAAAGTTACAACATTTTTTCAGAAAGAATGTCACAGAGGCGTTGCATAGGAGTAGTTTTATTTTGGTAGGCTACTAAGTTTAAAACTTACATCCGAACCAATCAATACAGTACACGTAGGCGTGTACTTGATTGATTGGATTGGATGTAAGTTTTAAACTTAATAGCCTACCAAGATAAAAAATTTAATTACATAGAACAACCCTCCCCCTTTTCTCTCTCTTCTCTCTCTTCCCCTTTTCTTCCTGCTTTTTTTTCACCGCCTGCTGCTGGCCAGATTTGGCCATTGGCTCCGGCCAATGGTCAAATCTTGGTCCTTTTGTTCCGTTAATATTACTCTATTTTGTACTACGAATCATATGAAACCTTTTTCAGAGTTTTTTTCTTCAAGATTCAAGACGCAGTGGTTAGATGAATCTCAGATCTTCGCAGATCTAGATTTTTTTTCTATTCTTCTAGGAGGATGTGTTCAACCCGGACTTGATCTGGGCCCTTTATCATCTTTTTATATCTTCCCGAGACAATTTATAGGACGGTTGATACGCCCATGGTCCTATAAATTGTCGACCCCTAAGGAAGATGTTGAAAGTGATATTCTCCTGTCCCTGTGTTTCGAGGATTGCAATGAAGATGCTTTGAAGAAGAAGATTATGTATTTGTTTAGTTTGCTAATTTTATTAGTTGTTTTTCCTAACCATCCAAGTTTTCTTGGGTGTGTCTTTTGTCTGTTATCGTGATTTTTTAAATCATTGTATAACTGTTACTTTCTGTATTTGCAGATTTTCCTTTGATTGTAATGGCCTCGGCTATTTGTGATTAATGGAAATATAATTTATTTAGCAAAAAAAAATACAAGTTTCTTTTTGCCAATGGCTTGTTTGTTTTCTTTGTAGCATATTCTTCACTAACATCCTTCTATAACATCATTTCTTGTGTTTGAAGGTGGTCGACGATTGCAACCCACTTACCAGGTAGAACGGATAACGAAATAAAGAATTTCTGGAACACACATCTAAAAAAGAAATTGATTCAAATGGGAATTGATCCAATGACTCATCGTCCCCGGACCGATATTTTCTCTAGCTTGCCTCATCTAATAGCTTTAGCTAACCTTAAAGAGCTATTAGATCATCACTCATCATGGGAAAAACAAACTCTTAGATCATTACAGTCTGAAACTTCACAAATAGCTAAACTTCAATACTTACAATACCTTCTTCAACCTCCATTACAAAACATGACTAATATGGGAGGGGTAGATATGGAAACTTACAACAATCTTTTCAACTCACTTTCTTCCACCATGGATAATATTCAAGCTTCAACTATTCCTTTCCCTCATTTACAATCACCTTGTACTAATAATAATAATAATTTTCAGACATCTTCTTCTTCATTAAACATTATTAAGGATAATAATAATAATATGAATATTCCTAACTTTACTGTTCTTAGTCATGGACAAACTACTTCACCAACTTCTCCATGGCTTCCTTCATGTTTATCGCTGTCTCCGCCACCAACGGCTACTCAACCACCGCCGCTCGGCAATGCTACCGGAGATGCATGCAGTATTACTTCCAGCTTTGAAGGGAATCCATATTTTCTTTGGTCTGCTGATCTTTCACTTGATGATCCTTTATTTCATGAGATTGCTTAGCACAATATATATATAAGTTACCATGGTGAGAGGTTTGGATTTGTATTTTTTTTTAAGGTGTTTTATGATACTCTATACATTCCATAATATAAGTCGTTTAGGACGTAAGCAAAAATCGGGTGAAAATCACCTGTCCCCGTGTATATCTCTATTCTTGTACCCAACCAATCAGAATTCTCTATATGTAAATTTCTTCCAATTACATCTATACATGCCAAATTGTGATTGGTTGGGGACATGAATGGGACATACACGGGGACAGATAATTTTTTGCAGCGAAAATCAAGGAAGTAAAAAGTAAGGTACTTTGTTAGTTATAATATCAATATTACTCTCTTAAATAGGACTTGTATACTACTAATTCTATTTAAGAGAGTAATGTTGAAATTTTTACTAACAAATTACTTGTTTTTTGTTTTCTTATTTTTCGTTTTAAACGACTTATGTTATAGAATGGAGGTAGTATATAGCATAGACAATGTCCATTATATATGCAAAACATTCATGTCTCTTACTTAATTTCCTTTTGCTTTTGTATAGAATGTTAACAGTAAATGCATGGTATACATGACCTACATGAAATGTTTTTTAGTACTCTGGTTTGTAATCGGCTCTGATATTTTATGATTAAAAACAATTATGTCATTCTTAATCTCTTTTATTTTAGATTTATTTAGTTTTACTATCAGGAGAAAAAGGTAAAAGTGTCAAATGCCAAACATATGATTTTAAGTCATAAATGTAGTGCTAACTCTGCTAGTTAGATGCTCGTGTTTTTCAACAAAGTATGTGTAGGTTCGTAAATGGTTGCTAATTATAATGAACTGCTTACCAAACACACGTATAAAGATGTAATATTATCATGCAAAAAACAATCAAATCAATCTGAGAAAAGTAATGGCTTCTTTTCTACACCACGGCTCCAGTGCCGAACGAAAAAAGTTTTGCACGTGCGAAACTTTTTCGTCTTTTGGATTAAAATTTTGACAGTTAAAATTGATTTAAAAAAAAAACACATATTCTGATTTTGAATACACCTGTTTGTGCAAACACTTGTTTTTTTAAGTAAAAATACCTGTTTTTAAGTTAAAAATATATGTTTTGAGGTGTTTCATATATACTGAAAAAAACATGTTTCGCATTGGAGACGGACTATTTTTCTAGGGTTTCTAACTGTTTGCTTTAGTCATTGTATATTGTCTTCTTTATAATTGATGACTACCGGACATTTATTTCAGTTCAAGAATGGTTGTTACCAAGAAAATCATTGTCATAACAAAAATACAACTAGAAACTGCCACCTTTATCAAGCTTTCCTTGTTGGAAAATGATTTACTCCTAGAATTTTGGGGATAGAAACCCTAAATTCCCAAATTGATGGTGTTAAATGACTATTTTACCCCCTGCTGGTATAAGGGATTCACCCAACTATAAGGGCAAAAAGGTCCGAAAAACTATTTTAGTCAATCTTTTAGCCAATAATTCTAGTAGCCTAGCAATGTCCTTCCTTGTTTTGTTTCATTTCTTTGGAATAATATAAGTCGTACTTATATTTCTCTTATCTTTCTTGGAACATCGGTGCTAAATCTAACCTATTAGTCTTAGCCCTACACTTTTTTTTTTTGTGTGTGTGTCATGTTTGTATAAGTAGGGTGGATGAATAGATATTCTTTGCAATTGTGATAAAAAATAAAGACTGGGTCAATAAGTTAAATTCAAACTCCAACTATCCCTCATTTTCCTCCTTTATACAAGTGCGATTATTATATTTAAGTATATATTATATTAAAAAAGTATATATTATATATGTACGTAATTATAGATGTATCAAAAAGAAGGATCGTATTTGAACTGTGTCTAAAATGTAGCTGGTAGGGGACTAGTATATGTCTATGAAGATAGGGGAGATTTTGTACATATAAAATGGAGTGAGTGATTAAGTCGTTGACTGAATAACTGGAAATTTCACCAGCTCCAATTTTGAAATACTAGTTTGTGTATTATACGTATTTGTTCAATTATGTTAAGAGTGGAAAAATTAATAGTATATAGTATGGGCAAATGAAATTGAAGTTTTGATATGTGAAAGTGAGAGAGAAGGAAAGAGAAAGAGTTGACTAAAACATTAATGCCAAAATAGTAACGTAAAAGGATTCTCAATGATAAGAAGGGGGACCCAAGTAGTTAGGAAACACCAAGTTTAAGAATTCGAGTATGTCCAGTGGCGGAGTCAGGAATTTTTCTTTGGGGGCACAATTAACATTGACAAGATAAATTCATAAAAGCATATAAACATTGGCGGAGCCAAAAAAATTTTTTTGATGAAATCTTATAAATTAGAGTTATTCACATTTTCTTCACCCTTTTCACTCTATTGATCAGTCTTCGTAAAGCCTCAAGTCATCCGACTAAAAAGGCAAAGCGACAAAGTTTTCATTGTCATTAACATGCATGGCACATCAAAGAGAAGGACTCTCGAGAAGAAAAAATAAATATTTATTATTGAAATTAAAATATATATCATAATTGATTGTTGAATCCAAAAAAGAAACAAGCTTGAATAAAAAGGTCCCAAAGACCTTTTTTTGTATGATTAGACCAAAATAAAAGGCCATTTAGAAATATTAGGGGTATTAGAGATGAAGTTGGAGGAACCATGGAGGGCTTGTTATTAATGTGAACGAATATTGATCACACTAGTCACACCACATAGTCTAATGAACCGTAATTAATATAAAAAAAATTTCAACTTAAATCTTGAATCCCATAAATTTGCCTCATTTTCAAAAGCCACTTGTAGTCTATAAGACTATAACTTGTACACTATTTTTTTATTTTTGATAAAATTTTATATTATAATCTATTAGTAATTATGAATTTTTTGATGAAATTTTATAAATATTATAATCTCTTACACAATTAAGTTTTACAATTTTAACCAAAATTGTTAAGATATAAGTGGTGTAATTCCTATAATTCACGAACTAAAAAATCTAATTTTAAATCGTAAAGTGATTCAAAATGTTCACGGGATGAGGTGTTATAAAAACAAAACTAAAATTATAAATTTTTTTTTTTTTTTTGGAAAAAGTTGGGGGGAGTATGTCCTACGACAATGATAGAAACTCATAGCAAATTAGAAAGTTGAAATTTTATCAAGAAGACAGGAATTGGAATGAACAAGAAAAAAAAAAGATCGATTCTAAAGAATGTGCCAATTTATCAAGTTAAATTACTATCTAATTTGATAAGTGGTATGAAGGGAGGCTAGCGCATTTGATATAGCGTTTTCGACCATAAATCATAAGACACTTGTATCCCTTTTGTTGTTAAGGTAAAGTTATAGAAAAAAGTTGATAAGAGGTGAGTTTTCCAAACACGGTGGTAAAACTATTAATTTGGGATCATTCGTCTCACACTTGTTTACTCTTTTGCCATATCCTACATAAAAGAAAAGAAAAAAATGGTTTTTTTAAATGTGTGTCAATTTAGATAAAGTAGACTATATATGATAATTCAAGTATATCAAAATCTAAAATCCTATCAGAAATGTGAAAACTCTTGGGAAGTATGAAACTTAAGCTAATATATATATATAATAATTTAATCTATATTAGCATGTGTCCGGGACACAGGTTAGAAAAAAATACCCTCCATGGTTAGTTCTTTTTCTTGTGGGTAATGTGCCAAAGAATCCAGCATTTTCGCATTGGTCCCAATTTTCTTGGAATCAAAGATGAAGTATCATACTTTTGATTTTATGCTTTCTTTTGAAGAAAAAATGAAAATAAACTTACCAGTATGTAGTCGATAATTATCATAAAAATCAACGGGTAGGTGATGAAGGTGTATGGAATTGTGACCATATAAAACTCTGATTAGGTTAGAGTTCAGCTCAACACTGTACTCTGAGAAGGGTACTTGTAAGTCTAGGTCTAGTATGGTTATTCATGTCTTTCGAGAGGTAAATAAGGAGGCGGATACTTTAGCAAATTACACATGTGACATAAGGCGTTCTATTACTTTCTCTGCTTTTGTAGACTTTCCTCCCGAGATTCGGGAGTTATGTAATTTGGATAGAATAGGCACTCCGTACATTTGAGTGCAGTTTTGTAGCCTGATGGCTTCTCTGGGAGCCTAGGGCATTTTTATGATCCTAATCAATAAAAGCATATTTCGAAGAAAAAAAATGTACTCCAAGTAATTCCTTTTCTTCTAAGATACTCTCTCCATTGCATATTAATCGTCGTTTGGCACAGTTCGCATGTTTCTAGTTTATTTGTCGCTTTTGAGCTTTCCATTAAAACATAAAGTTTTCTTTCCAAAATTACCCTGCAACCATTCATCTTCTAATTATTGTTGTCGCTTTAATGGAATTCTGAGGGAAATGAATAAGTCATTCTGATCTTCAATGTTGTCGTCGTCGTCGGATGAATGATCTATGAATTCCCAAGTAGAGAAGTCATCGACGACAACAATAGCGTACTCGTCGAAGCATTCAATTGAGATATTCCGATCATCTTCTTTGTTTCAAATTCTTATCATCTGAACTTTAATGGTAGTCTGATCATCTTCTTCACACCTTTACCAGCCAATTTTTAAGAGATTTCTTAATTAGATTTTTTTGGAGTCTAAGTGGTGGAAGAGAGAGAGGAGGAAGACGATGCTATTTTTATATTTGATGCCCTAAAAGTCAAATGGAGATAAGGGTATTATTGAAACTCTCACTACAAAATTACCTTAAATTAAGTTCCATAATTTTAGTGAAATGCCTCAAACGTCTTATATATAGGAATGGAGGGAGTAGTATAATTAATTATTTTGCCGCTGGGTATAGTTTGCTTTTATTAAGGATTGAACTCCAATCCTCTTATCATAAAATAAAAAAATAGAAAAAAAAAAACCTCTTGACCCTAGGGCTCGCACCTGATCTCCTTCTTCACTAATCGGATTAGTGGAGGAGTAAAATTGTCGGATAAGAGTCCGTATGAACTTGTTAGAGTTGCGCTTCTGTACACTAATAACTCACAAAAAGCACTATTTTGCGCTTAGTAAGAATCGAACTCCCACGCTATAAATAAAGATATGACTACCAAAACAGTATTCGTGGCTGATTATCCCACTGAACTATGCCCGCGTAGGTAGTTTGCTTTTTAGTTTTTTGTGATGGTTTTCATCAATATATTTTTTTTCTTAGTCTTGGAAGTACATCAAGAGGTGTATATTAGATATACTTTCTTATGAATAGTTTAGCAATCTAGTACAATTAATTTGTATTCTGAAAATCTAAATTTGAACCTAAAATTTTCCTTATTTGATTTCTTTTTGCCTTCATTATTAAATGGCTAGTGATATTGTCAAGACAATTTTTTCTTGGCAAGACAATTTATCTTCAAATGACTAAACTACCATTTTGGTCAACATTAACTTATCTCTTCTATATTTTCTTCTCTAATCTATTTACCCTCAATTTCTAATTTTTTTCCTCTTATGCTAAAGTCAGTCTACAATCTCTCTAATATTTTCTTCTCTAATCAATTCAAACTCAATCTCTAATTTTCTCTCTTATCCCCAAAATCAGTCTACGATCTCTCTCTCATTTGATGTCACTTTTGCTCAGTAAAAATATCCTTCAAGCTCAACAATTTTTTTTATTGTCAAATCTTCAAGCTCTATAACATTACAACATTCTATCACTTTTTTTTTTGCGAAGTCTTGAGAAAAAGGTAATTTTTTTACTTTTTTAACTTCAGAATCTATTAATATATGGTAAACAAGATACGTTTTCTTGTAGTCACTAGAGTGGTAGGTTTTGGGTCGTTACTTATAATAGCAAATGCCTAATGTAACTAAAAGAAATTAGATATTGTACGGAAGGAAAAGTTAGTCTTACAACAATATGAAATGTAAAATTTACATCAACCGATGAGTGTACTTCCTAATTGAGTAATTTTCTTCTCCTGTTAGGCTTGCTTAGTCAATCAAAATCAATAAATGTGACATTGGAAAAGTTTTACACTAAACACTTGTATATATCTTTGAGATAGAGTTGAAAGAATGAAGACCATATATATGAAACACCTTGTTATAAAAGAAAGGGGTTTGACCCCAGTTTTAGGGCAGCTGGTTGAAACTGTTATACACCTCACCGTTGATGAGTATTCGAATTTTTCGGTGAACATCAACTCTTGTGGGATTTCTTGCAGTTGTTCAACTCTGTGTAAAAAGTAATATGGGTCAAGCTCTTCCCATTTAGCGATCACGTTGTGGATCAGTAGTGAGACCGAACCCGAATTAATCACAACGGTGGCAGTGGATACTGGTACCCAAACGGGTAACGAAAATAAAGGGTTTGAAAAGAACCCCATGTATGTATTGTATTTCCTTAGTATCCAACAAGGCTATCACAGGAGTAGCCAAAGAATTGTGATGAGAGATCTGTGTAGAAACAAGAGGATACAGGTCATCTGAAATAGAAGATTGAGAGAAGGGATCCGACATTACAAAGAAAGGGTCAGAATCATCAGTATCCGAATCTCTATCAGAATGGCTGTTTTCATCTTCTGTGTAGGAAATTGCATTAAGAAACCTGGGGATGGATCACTAGTAAGTTCAAAAAAGGATTCAACATCTGAATACTCTTCTCCTTCATGATGAGGAGCAATTTAGGCCATGAACTGAGTAGGTGGACTTTTGTTCCATTTCTAACAAAAGATTGACTATTTACAATACTTTGAGAAAAAAAATTAGTTTTACTATTAATTAAATGGTGTTATTAAAGTTCTAGAACAAGTAGATTTTAGCTTTCTTGTTTGATAAAACTGTTTGGGATTGGTTGGGTTTGTCCTCATAAGTAAGTTATACTCCCTCCGTCCCAAATTATCTGTCCACTTTGTGTTTTGCACGGAGATTAAGGTTTCATCAAATTCTATAGTGGAATATGGTAAAATGTCAAACATGACCCTATTTAATGTTAGTCATAATTTAATTATACCTTCTATTCTCTTTATATTCTTCTCTCTCCAGCATTTAATGCAAAGGGTAGTATTGGAAAAATCACCATTAATGAACCCTTTATTTAGAAAGTGGACAAATAATTTGGGACAGATTAAAAAGGAAATGTGGACAGATAATTTGGGACGGAGGGAGTATATGTCAAGGTCTTGTGGAAAAAAAAAAGCTGAAAATATTTCATTAAAGTCAAGATAGTTACTCTTGTCCAAGACAAGACTATCTATTTTTTTTCTATTTTTTCTATTTGTCCGTATACGTGGAATTTTATTAGTTACAGTATTTTCTTAAAAAGGGTATGCATCCCGCGCGAAATTAAATGTCCATTTCTTATGCAAAATACATAAAAAATTGGACATTTTAATCCAAAATGGAGGGAGTATTATCTAAAGAAAATAGAGAATAAAAATATCTTCTAGATATTAAATCCTAAATTATCTTTTCAAAAAATTAATTATAAATTAGTGGTATTGTCAAAACAGATTTCCTCATACCAAAGCAAATTGTCTCGAATTAACTTTCTCATTTAATTTTTATAGAGCTTGAAGACTTAACAAAAACAAGTTGTAGAGTTTGAAGGATATTTTTACGGTGCAAAAGTGACGTCAAAAGAGAAAGGAACGACAGAGAGATTGTGGGCTTATTTTTGTGATAAGAGAGAAAAAAATAAAAATTGTGTATAAATATATTAGGAAAGGAAATATTAGAGATTGACCAAAAGGGTATCTTAGTTATTTGAAAAAAAATTACCTTGACTGGAGTAAATCTAACTTGGGAATATCACTATCCTTGATTATACATTGTTCTCTAAAATATGTACTTCTACAGCTCATTTTGAATTTTGGATATCTAGGTCTATGCTAGAAAGCATCTTTATTTTAGTCATAAAAATAAAATAATAAGAAGGATGCAAAAAGTTCATCACCTAATCCACCCCTTTTATATCAAAGGTGTCCAAGCCCAGTGGGACAGGCGCCTGCCCACGACCTTGAGTTCGTGGGTTCGATACCCTCCGCCTGTGTGCAGTAAGTTTTAATCTCCCTTTCTAGGGATATCTCCTCCTCGTCGGAGGTAGTTCTCTCTTCTCTATATGGGGCAACCGCCCAATCGAACTTCAAAAAAAAAAATCCACCCCTTTTGCTTTTGAGGTTTGCAATTAAGCAAAGCAGCCAATATTGCTAAATAAATCAATAACCACTAATCAAAGTTGAGACTCCACTAGTTATTACTTTGTATGATTTATTGGTATAAAAACTAATGACATATTGTATGCTTGATGATCAGTTTTATGATACCTTCACAAAATAAACATATAGTATTCTTAAGTATTTTCGTAGGAAGAAGATGTTTAAGTTCCAAATTTTTTTTTTGCATTTCCTCATTCTAATGACTTTGTTGTCCATCATTACAGAACCAATTCCAAGAAAATTTGCTTGGCCTGTAGATAGAATGATCATATAGAATGAAAGTATAAGTAAGTCTCAGAAAATAAACTCTCTAAAAAAGCTCCAAAAACTTGGGATGACCGCGCAGCCCTAGGGGTGCCGGCGGCGGCTATGGCATCCCCTTCTTCGACTGATGGGGGGCTTGGAATAAAAAGTCCTTTGCGGACATTCTCTTACAATCTAAGGATACATCAACTCCATTACAAGTACGATTACACCCTAGACACATTCAAAGGGGAACCTAGTATGACAATGGAAGAGGACGAACATCCGATTCTCGAACTGCCATGGTGTCTTGCTTGTGTTGGGAAGTTTCAACATCGATGCCCTCCATTGGATATTTTCAAGAAGGACCTCGGCAGAGTGGGATTCAAAGGCGGGTTTTGGGTGGGTTGGCTAAATAGCAACCATAACATCATCCGTTTTCAACAAGAGGAAGATTATTGTCGCTTTTGGCGACGGGGGCAACGGAAATTTTACAACATTTGGATGAGGGTTTTCAAATGGACGTTCGATTTCATCGTTCATGAAGAACCTTCGATAGTACCGGCATGGATAAGTTTTTGGGGCCTTTCCTTACATTTGTTCCACAAGTCTAAACTTTTCTCTCTAGCAACTACGGTTGGAACGCCGCTCTCTTTGGATGATCCGACCGCAAATCTTACACGGCCCAGTGTTGCTCGAGTATGTGTCGAGCTTGATCTTCTAAAGGAATTGCCTAGTCGGATATGGATCCGCCATGCTATATCAGGTGCGGGTTTTGGCAAACGATTACTTACGATGAATTACCGGCATATTGTACTTATTGTATGTCATTGGGACATGCTAATAATAAATGTATAAAGTGGAGACCGCTACCGCACCGGAGAAGGTGGTGCAGCGAGATTCGGGAATGAACAAATCCTCCATTGCTGTTCAAAAGAAGAAGGGTGAAGATGCAGTAGAAAAGGGCAAGAGAGTCTCATTTTTTCATTGCCTCCGGGCTCCGTTGGTGGAGACGCGAGAGGCGTCTGATTCAGGCACAGTGAACCGGTGCGACAGACCGGAATTGTGTCGGTTGAGACTGTGATGGACATGGCGAATCCGGGGGAGGCTTCAAGATTGGGCATGAGCATGGTCGAGATTGAAGCAATCCCGCAAAATCCGCAGGATTTGATTTTGCCATAAAATCAGCCGGATTTATTGGTGGCTACAACGGAGCGATTGATTGCGGTTATCCCGCAACCTTCGCAACATGAAATCCCGCAAAATCCTCTTTGTGATTTGCAGGAGAATCAGAAAGCTGTTGATTCTAGCATTACGCCAGTGGTGATGGACCAAGGGTTCACAGATGTTGAGTTTTGTCCGGAGCAAAATCCGCTTTGTGATTTGCAGGAGGATACCAGCACAGACGCAGAAGCTGCTGACGTGTTACATGCGACTGAAGACAAAATTGGAAAGGAAATGGGCCAGGCTGAGGACCTGACCCAGCAAGAAAATGGATTGCATGTTGCTTTAGTGGTCCGCGAACTGGTGGGCCATACCCCAGCCCAGTCTCCTACTGAAGTGGTCCAAGAAGCCCAGCATCAAGAATCACTTTTATCTAGCCCATCAGATGAAAGCTCTAGTATGACCATACCTCGTGAGGCTATCCGGGTAAATTTGAGGCTCAGAGTCACCAGCGGTGTTTTTATCTCCGGTTCGGTGTACTCCAACACCGGGTTCCCTAGTATCACAAAGCCCAAATGAAGAACGAGCACAATATTCTGCACCAATCCGAATGTATGAAAATGATCCAAATATTTTGGACGCTCCTTTCAAAGATAGGCACAAGTTATTTGCTAGCTTCCAGGAACTTAATACAATACTCAAGTTAACTGTCCGGAGTCACAATGATATATTTGTGCAACCGGAGAGTCAGTCTCTTGCTCCTGAAATTACGGAGGTCCTAGACACGAGATCTTTCGAAGCACTGGCAAATCTTCAATTGGAGGACGATTACGAAGACTTTACTCATGTTCGCTCCCGCAAAGGTAAAAAAGGAAACAAAGCCCTTACTGAATACCATATGGAGACTCGGTACAAACCGTTTAAAAGACGTTAGATTATTTCTAGCCTACTAGGAATATGCTCTCTATGTAATAGTGGATTTGTTTCCACCTTTTATTTGAGTGCAGACATTGCACTCTCCTTGTCATTTTTTACTTCTTCAATAAAAAAACCTTTTATTAATATATATATATATATATATATATATATATATATATATATATATATATATATATATATATATATATATAATGAAAGTATTTCTTCGGTACATTTTGTCTATCATAAAAATCTCACTCCACTACAATAAAAAAGGTCTATTACGACGTTTGTCATATATCGAAATGAGGTAAAAAAAAATGTCGATATTTATTACAAATGCTGCTTAAACGTTGCATTTGCCTATGTCGTTATAATTTTTTACGACATTTGTTACAAGCGCCGGTACCTATCTATTACGACATGTTTTGCATCATTTTAAAGTGTTTCAAAATGTATTTTTGCCGATATTTGTAAATAATCGCAACAAATCACATTTTCTGACATTTTTTAATACCGTGAATAAGTAGTTCTTTCGACATTTGTTAAGTCATTTTAATGCCCGAGCCGAGTCGGATCTCGGAGCCTAGACAAGCCGAGTCGTCGAGTGTAGTGACCTTTGAGAGCCGGCCACCTTTGAATAATCGGAGTCAGCGCTAAGCCTAGACAAGCTGAGTCGTCGAGTATATCCACATTTGAATAATCGAATTCGGAGCAAAGATAAGCTGAGACATCGAGTCTATCCACATTTGAATAATCGAATTTGGAGCAAAGACAAGCTGAGCCGTAGAGTCTAGATACATCTGAATAATGTAGAATAAAAGTTTCCCCTACTCAAAGGTAATCAAACCCGCGACCTCCTTCATGTATATCATGCAATGAACCGCGGAGCTAATTGATCATTTGTTATTTGGTTCTCCTCATATTATATTTATTATAATGGAATTTTGTATATTATACATTTACTTATTTTAACTAGTGTTAAAGCCCGCGCTTTTAAACTGTTTTTCTATGTATTGATTTGGCTATATAGTTAAATAGGTGACTTTTTATAAAAGCCTTTTTATTCTTGTAGTTAAAAAATACTAATCAATTGAAGGGAAATACGTTTATTATATATGAATTCCAAGTACATAGATTATTTCGGAGTGCCAAGATTAATAAAATTGTAAACAATTCCTCTGACTTTTTGAAAGACGACGTAGTCATCTTTTTTTATATGCATGTCTTTTACGAATGTGGCACAACCATCATTCAGAATAGTAGTATATTGTAGTTTGGTGATGTAGACAGTGCATAATGTCCCTTTGTGGTTTGTGAGGAAGATCATTTCTGGGATATTGTCTTCGGCTCCAATGATTAATCTGTTTGGTATTTCCTAAAGACAAATAATGGGAATTTGGAAAAAATAATTATATATAATATATGGAAAAATTGTTCAAAATATAGAGCAAAGAAACATATTACCATGGTGATCAAATCGTTTGCATTTGTTATGGACTTGATGAATCCTCTCTCAAAATCTGCCATTTTTTTTGTGTTGGATTTTAAATTTCCTAGAGGGTTTTTTTTTTTTGTAATTTTTCACCTTGCTTGGTTAGATGCTAAAGTATAAATAAGTTATTAGAGTTTTTTTTTTTTTATGTTAGGGGTTTATATACAGTTAAAATTTAATGCATAGTATTTATTTAAATTTTTTATTATTATTAAATGGCTTGTTTGGTGAAGTGCACTACACGTGTGGTAAGAGGAGGGAACATTTTTTCCCCCATTTATGCTGGTAACACGTGGAGATGCGTTCCCAAGATGCAAGGTTCATCTTCTCAAAATCTTTCATTGTTCAATGTTTCTGGAGGAAAATTCCAGATCGATGGAAAATTATTTCTTCATGTGATTTTTTTTTTGGGGAATTTTTTTACCATATTTCCTCTATTTACATATTTATTTCAGTTAAAGTCCGTTTTCCATTTATGCGAATTGGGGGGTTTTCCCTGTGTATTGAAGATTAAAGGGATTTCATAATACAATTTTAAAACTCTATTATTGAAGAGATGTATTGGCGATAATCAGATTCAAGGTATCAACATAGAGGTATGTCGGTTGGTTTCTCAAATTTATTTGGCATAATTGAACATTAATGTTTGTTGGATAATTTATTTGTAATATTTATGATTTGATTCATGAATGTCTGTGGCATTTTGCTTATCAGAAAAATCAAGAACCGATGAATTTGTAAGGTTTTTCCTTAGTCTTTATTTTTTGTATTTATTATTTGATATGGATGTTTGCATTTTATTTAGAGTGTGGCTAATAAATGTATAATTAATTGTTTATCTGATTGATGATGAATGTTAAATATTTTTAAATTAATTACAAATTCAATTTAAGAATTCGGGTATACAGACGTTTTTTATGATAGAACAGTTGGTTTTTTTGTGTAGAATTGTGACTGTTCATAAGGAATGGTTAGAATTTATTTTTATTGAGTGTTACCTTTCTGAATTAAACTCAGAATTAAACTTTACCAATTCCCATCTCAATGTCATAAGTTTTTGATATATTTTAAGTTTTTTTAATTAATTTATGTTCCCCTGAGATGTTCTATAGTATTTCATGTTGTCTTACTAATAAATCACCGGTTAATTATATTTTTTCCAAGAAGATTCTGCTGCAATTTATTCTTTGTGTCAATTATGACATTGAGATGAGAATTGGTAATCTTGTTTAATGATGACACAGGTCTCAAGTATCCTAAACAAATGTAAGGGGGTAAACAGTGTATTGTATTGGACAAACTTTGCAAAAAAGGTTAGTCTTAATTTGTTTGATGCAATGTAAAATAAGTGAAAATTGTTGCCTGTGTACACACACACACACACATATATATATATATATATATATATATATATATATATATATATATATATATATATATATATATATAATGTTGAATGGACCTTGTTTCAAATTTGGTTACTTATAAAGTTGTATATATTTGTTGTTGGTATTTGCATTTTGGGAGGAAATTAACTTGAATTGGTCACATAAGCTGGGATATATATATAATACGATCCTCATTCAAATCCTACTTAACTGGAACAATTTCATGAACAATTAACATGGTTTTGGTTAAAAAGTAAGAGAATGGAAGAGTTGGCATAGGGAAGTGAAAGGAATTGCAAAAAGGGAGGCAGGATTCTTTGTATATATAGATAATTTGTAAAGGGGGAAAATCTACTTATTTGATTAGATAACAGGGAACAATTGGAATATTCAATTGGAACTATAAAAATTTGTAACAACTGCAAGGTCTAAAAAAATTTAAATCTTTAATGAATACAATAGCAAGTAAACTATACCTTGGAATAGGAAGATGTTTGGTTGCCTGAAGAAAATAGTTACTGCAAGAATGGTCAAGGCTAATTTCTTTTGATTTTAGATAGTCTATATATTGTGTTTGAATAACACTCGAAGCTAATAATACATCGCATACCAGATTTGTTGGCGAGCCAATGAAGTCGCAGCAAAACTTTCATCCCAAAGACATCCTAAATTTGCATCTAAAGAAGGACATGCAAAGTTAGTCAGTGATCCGTCTCAAATTTGTGATGGAATAAGGACGATTCTCAAATCCGTAACTATGAAAATGTTTATGTAAAAATTAAGTAAAACTTTTCATCCCAAAGACATCCTAAATTCTCATCTAAAGAAGGACAGGCAAATTTAGTCAGTGATCCGTCCCAAATTTGGGATAGAATAAGGACAATTCTCAAATCTGTAACTATGAAAATGTTTATGTAAAAATTAAGTAAAACTTTCATCCCACATACATCCTAAATTCGCATCTAATAAAGGACATGCAAAGTTAGTCAGTTATCCGTCCGAAAGTTGGGATGGAATAAGTACATTCTCAAATCTGTAACAAATGATAGCATGTATTTGGACCGAATTGAGACGAGACGGTCATCACTAATTCATTTACCATTTTAGTTCAACTATTATCTATTTTCGGTCTCAACTCCTTAAATTTGGGACGAATTTACCATTGGATTATTATTATTATTATTATTATTATTATTTACTTGATTGAGTTAAATTAGAAAATGTATCGTTCCAAAATTGTCCTAATGTTAATAGGATTTGGGCTAATCTAAGATAATTTATTTATTTTTTGCATCTAACAATTCAACAAGAAAATCCTACCCAAATCTTTTTTGTTTCTATTTTTTTTAAAAGTTTTCCTTTATATTTGAGGTAATTTAAAACTATTATTATATTTGAGATAATTTAAAACTATTATTATATTTGAGATTTATATTAAAAAATGTATAACTTTATTTATTTTCAACAATATTTTTTCTTGAGAAATTTTATTTTTATTCATTAGCTAAAACTTCGTATTTCGTTAAAACTAAATATTTATATTTATATTATATCTACATAATATTTCGACGCAACGATATGTTTGGAAAAAGGATATTTGAACCTAATCAAACTCTCCTTCTCCTCTATCTCCCTC
Organism: Vinca minor; assembly: GCA_026122235.1. NCBI lineage: Eukaryota > Viridiplantae > Streptophyta > Magnoliopsida > Gentianales > Apocynaceae > Vinca > Vinca minor. The sequence continues at coordinate 1,649,990 of JAOCZM010000253.1, forward strand.
CTATATCATCCTTTGTTTTACCCTCTCAACCCCAAGTATTCCATGTTCTATTTCTTTCTCCTTATGAAAAATTGAATTTATGATAGGCTTCTTGTTCCTTTTGTTTGAAACTTCCGGGTCTCCGCTAGTGAAGATGAAGGGTATTCTATAATTTGAATTAAGGTAAGAGTTTTCTTGTAAGTCTAGAATTTGAAGATCAACGACAATCACGTTAATGAATTTACTTTTTTTTTTTCAAGTGGTAATCTATATTTAAACTCTGATTACAAATTATTGATATTAATATTCTTTGGAACTGAAGAACCTAGTCATTGATTATGAGCACTCTACTTTTCTCATGCTGGCCTACTTTTTACTTATAATTTGCCTTTTTCACTATTTGTTCGGGATCAATATGATCAGAAAAATCTACGAAAATTTATGTTCATTAGTACTTGCTTAATGTTCTATTCTGAATGTGTAATTAGTTAAACCATTAGAGTTTCTTTATATCTCAGGATTAACTCAAATAGTTAGTAGACAATAAATAAAACATATGCAAATCCCAACTTTATCAAGAGTTGTTAGAAAATAAATCTTACATGTTTCAAACGCATGGCATATAAATCTCTTCGATGGTGGGAAAATAATCGCATGTTAATGGAAGAAAATAACTGAATTCCAAAAATTCACTACATCAATTGTTTGTTTTGTTTCGCTGATGGTATTGGTCAAGTAAAAAATATTCATTAAATTAGCACCACAACAAATTTAAGTTCATTCCCATGCTATGAAATCGGCAATCATGTTAAAAACTAAAACTAAAATTAAAGCTAGTAAGTCTAGAATTTGAAGATCAACGACAATCACGTTAATGAATTTACTTTTTTTTTTTGCAAGTGGTAATCTATATTTAAACTCTGATTACAAATTATTGATATTAATATTCTTTGGAACTGAAGAACCTAGTCATTGATTATGAGCACTCTACTTTTCTCATGTTGGCCTACTTTTTACTTATAATTTGCCTTTTTCACTATTTGTTCGGTATCAATATGATCAGAAAAATCTACGAAAATTTATGTTCATTAGTACTTGCTTAATGTTCTATTCTGAATGTGTAATTAGTTAAACCATTAGAGTTTCTTTATATCTCAGGATTAACTCAAATAGTTAGCAGACAATAAATAAAACATATGCAAATCCCAACTTTATCAAGAGTTGTTAGAAAATAAATCTTACATGTTTCAAACGCATGGCATATAAATCTCTTCGATGGTGGGAAAATAATCGCATGTTAATGGAAGAAAATAACTGAATTCCAAAAATTCACTACATCAATTGTTTGTTTTGTTTCGCTGATGGTATTGGTCAAGTAAAAAATATTCATTAAATTAGCACCACAACAAATTTAAGTTCATTCCCATGCTATGAAATCCGCAATCATGTTAAAAACTAAAACTAAAATTAAAGCTATATCTTATAAGAATGTGATGCCTCCTTTTACAAACAAAACTTTTGCAAATCAAAATTGATAAAGGATATACCACATAAATGATTCCCTTGTTCTTTAAAACTAATTTGATGTCCTACCCAACACTTAATATTTTACTGGCTTCTTTCGTTTGCATTAATTGCCACCAATGTCTCCTTCAGTATTAATATTTTTTAGGTCATGACGAGGTAATCTTTATATATATATATATATATATATATATATATATATATATATATATATATATATATATATATAAAATAAAAACATCAGCACAAAATTCGTAACTTTTTAAAGTGTCCCAAAACATAAAATGAACATTAAAACATTCCATGAATATCGTTTCTAGCACAATAGTTATAATGACATGAATATGAATTCACTTTGCTAGAATATATTCAAACACACCTGAAGCATGAAGTTGAATAAATTTGATTCACCTATAAATATATTAGATACACAAACCAGCCTAATAAACAACATTTTCTACATCTTATTTGCTCTTGACTGCTAAATGAACACATTAGAAATATAAACTAGGTATGGATACTTAGTTTTTGGACCCATAAAAATAAGGATAATACCCTATAGAAATTCCAAATCATGTGGGCTTTACTTATAAATAAAATAAAATAGACATGCATCGAGATCTTCTAGTATTAGACAAGATACCATGTCATTTTGTTTTTCATATGTTAAGAGTTTGAATGGGAAGATTAGTGTAGGTTCAAAGATTATGTATGTATTTTACACGTCCTACTTGCATTATTATGAATACCATTAATAACCACTCAATTTGGTTTTCATCTACATTAGGCTAGTAACCATATAGATGATCTTCCTATATGCTTAAAGAATCTTGTATGGGGTCGTTCAAGATATGTGAAATCGTATTCTATGTATTTTGTCAATGGGTATAGATTTCATATACATGCCCGGTGTGAAGGTCGAACAACCATCAATAGCGGTGTGTGCGTGAAGAGCACAGAGGAAACAGAGAATGATTGATATGGTATGCTAAAAGACGTTATAGAAATTACATTGGTTGGTGATTCCATGCAGACCGTAGTGAATTTTGAATGTGATTGGTTTGACACAACATCAAGGACATGGGTAAAAGTTCACCTGAAGTACAAGCTTGGTGACGTCAATCATAAGAATGAGTATCCAAGATTTGATCTTTTTGTCTTAGCTCAACAAGCTACTCAAGTTTATTACTTATGGTATCCTAGCATGAAGCGGGATATGGGTGATTGGTGGGCTGTGTGCAGGATATCAAAAAAATCTGCAAGAAAATAAGAGAATGCAAATGTTATTTTGTGGGAAATCTTGAAAGGTATTAAGGATTGATAACAGGAAGCAACTGTTGAATAAATAGTAAGCTCCATTGGTAAGTTGAGCATCCGATATATATTAAAAAAGTATAAAAGAATTTCGAACTCAAATGCAGAAATGTGAAATGCATAGGCAGCAAATATTTAAACTAACAGCAACTAAAGCTACTGACATCAAATGCTAAAGCAATCTAATAAAAGCTGCAGACAGGAAAGACAAGCATAATAATGTCCAATAGACCATACTCTATTTGAACGCATCAGAGTTAATCCAAGGCTGAATAAGAAGTTTAGGAAATGAAGATCCAATATGGGACCTTTAAACTAATCTGGGCAACTGAAACCAGATTTCATCATCTCCACTCCAGCTTTTAGTGATGCTCATTAGAGTAATGAAATGGTTGCCTAAAACATGTCAAGGTATTTCATCTAAAGTAAATTTATCCATAAGAGAAACACCGGTCAGGCGATACCGAATGCATACATAGCATATATGTAACTTGATATCCATTAAGGAGGCAAAAGAGTATCTAAAAATTAGCACTACTTGTAACAGTGTCATCTTTTAGAATGCACGAGCCTATAACAAATAGACGGAAACCATTACAGCTAAGTAAAGGAATGACCCCCCGGAAACAAGCTATATCGACACACTAAATGGAATACATAAGACCATGTATGTTTGTCTTGCAGGATTTCCAATTTTCAGAGGAGAAAATGGTCAATTTCTTTTTCTCCATAAAGAGACGGAAACTACATCTATTACATTGATACAACAACAACAACAACAATAGTATAACCCATTAAGTCCCCAATAATTGGGGGTATGAACTCACAAAAGCGAACTTAGACACATGAGTCACATGAAGAAGACTGCTCAATTATGCGAAACAAAGACAACTATAGATTATTTACGGCATTTCTGAATGCTGATCTTTGATTAACAAGCAGACAAACAGAGGAAAGGTATATTAATGTTCTTTGGATTATGTTTGTTTCTGTGGTAATTGTATAGCCTAATATAAGATGATCTATGATGTGCTATGTTCCAAACAATCGAGAACATTTCTATTAAAGAAAAGATGTAAACAAACCAACAACTAAATCCATAGAACCCAAATGCTGCAAACCTTAATACTACCTTTTTGTGGTCATTCATTCCACAATTAGATTGATATAAAATTGTCTAAAATTAGTCTATTATAAACCCGATAACAACTAATGAATATTACCTCGAGCACTAGCATAATGCTTTGAAGGCATTGTCTAGATTTCTTTTGTATATTACTAATCCCCTAGTTCTAAATGCAAACTTAGATATGCAAAATAGGAGAACTAAAAAAAATGGAGACACCGTGCTTCATTTACTAAATAAATTAAGAGAGAAGGAGACTTTAGAATTCTTGTCCTACCTGGTGAGCTGTTCCAAGGTAATTTCATCGTTTAGCAGTTCTACACTCTGATTATTAACCCTAAGACTATTATTTTTTTGTATTTCTGATATAAAAAATAGTAACAGTTAATATGCTACCCCAGATAAAATATCTAAAATATAAAAGAGAATCAAAACGTAAGCTCTCTTTAAATTTAAAAAACACTATTTAAATTATTATATTTCCCCCCCCTTTCCAAATTATTGAATTTTTTTACGTAATCCATTGATGTCTTTCTCTAAACAACTCATGTCCAAACACAGAATTATTAGACCTGTCATGCCCGAATGATGGTGAGACTTGGGGTTCTTCCCATTTTTACATCCGCAACATATTCTACTATCAATCGGCATCGGTAGTGTCATCGGTAATTGGAGTTGTTGTTCACGAGTGTTAAAAAATTTAGGTGGACATCGATTCGTGTGTGAATTTTGCAGTGTAGTTGTTGGGCTCCGTGTAAAGAACAATATAGGACAGATTCTCACCCGTTTAACTGAAATGTTGAGGGCTAAATGTAATACCGAGACCGAATTAGTCACCATGTTAGCGGTGGATACGGGGTTGCCAAATGGGTAACCAAAAAAAACTGCTTTCTATTGCTCCTGAAGAAGAAGTCTTCTGCTCTTCACAACTAGAAGAATATCCTCATCCACCAAGACTTCATCTAAAATTATTTATCAAAATCGAAAAACTGAAACATCAATTACTGGTACTACTAGTTAAAAAGATAAAAGTATTTCCCAGAACTTTGATTATGCAAAGAAAGCAACAAAAGTTGGAAATATCAGGGCATCACGTCTTCATTTTACAAGTAAGAACAAAAATACTGATTACAATCATCCACGACTCCAGATTATCCTACATATATAATTTTACATACAGATTATCCTACACACATGATTACAATCATTCAATTCCACTCAATTAAATAAAGTAATTAAGCAATCATATAATTAGATTCAAGAATATAAGGAGGCAGACATACCTCCTCCTTAAGCTCTCTAGTATCAACATTCAAGTCCAGGCTTAGGAATCCCCAATTCTGGATCTTCCTTCTCCTTGATAGGCGTACTGTCTTTTTCTTCAAAGTCAAAATTATCACCAAAAAATAAAAATAAAAAATCAATTGAATAAAAGGCACAATAGATCCGGAAAAAAAAAATTAAAATTCTGAGAGATACACCAACCTTCAGATAGCGACAGGGATGACAGCACTGTTCGTCTTAAGATCCTGAAATTCACGAATTAGAAATTCCAGATAACCAACAAAAATTGAAAAATAAAGATTCGGCAAAAATAGTATATACAAGTATTACATTGGAAGAATGGGAGGAAGGGTTAGGGGTGGAATCTTTGACGCGGAAACAGCTGAAAACATACCCCATTGCATACACATACCATTACTTGTGAAACCTGGTGATATTTCCCTCCAATTTTAGGCCAATTTTATCATTTGTGCGCCATTTTTTTTTGGATTAAAACGTTGTCGTCGGTGTTGAGATAAGTGAAACGTTTCTCCGTTTTCATCAAGAATGGTTAAGGTGCGGAGGCATGTTCCTCTGAATTGTGCGAATACAAATAGGACCATCTGATCACTCGATCCGACATATTTCATTAAACATACTTATTTTAATTTGAAAATACTTATTTTAATCTAAACATAACTTTTAACTACATTCATCGGATAAAGTAATTAAACGGACCATCTATTTGAAATCCGTCTCAAATCTATTTTAGGTTGTAAATAAATCATGTAAATAATAGATATTCAAGTTGTTAAAACTTCTAAAATAAATTATTTTCTTTTAGTTGAATTTTTTTTATTCTGATATAACACAACCCGCTCATAATTAAGAACATTATGTATATATGATTAAAAAACTAGACATATAAGGTTAGGTCATATTAATATAATACACTTATAATTGTTGTTCGTCAAATGAGTGATCATATTGCAAGTTTATATCATTTGAAAATCAATATAATAATATAAATTTCAAGAATATTCTTGCAAATTGTATTAAGTTAGATATTTTGCAATCATTTTTATTTTGTAATTTTTGGTAATTTTTTCGATGGTTTCACTAACGTCCATAAGTCACCTGCAATAAGTCTATATTGGCTTGTTTGCTCGACATGCTACGGTCATATTTTCATTAGTTTCGATATTTTACTAATTTTCTCCCACCACATGTATTATATGGTATTTTTTAAATAATAATTACATTATCGTTTAAATAAAAAATAATATTATTATGTAGTAGTTTAGTTAGTAAAACATTGTTTATTTAACTAAAAGATTGATTGGGTATGCATTCTCCTTTGTCCCACCACTCCCTCATAAAAAATGCCACTTTAGTATATTAACAAGTATGATAAATTACATATGTCTAGGGGTTAGAGTTTTAATATATATGTTTAGAGTTTCATGGACATTGAGACCATCTTTTATGGGTATGGGCAAAAGGCATAAGAGTCTCCAGGTATAACCCAACTATCAATTCTATTATAAGTAGTGGTGGACTAGTTATGCTTCAATTCACTTATAATGCGAGGTTTCGATTTCTACTAAGTGCAATAATGATGCATTTTCTGAGTTATTGGGTACAGGCAGCTCAAATAGATCCCACTTAAAACACATTCAGCAATTTAATCCCACTCATTGTTCTAGAAATAAGGTGGTATGACCCTTAAGGTTAGAAATCAATCCTTAATTTTTTATTAAAAAAAAAAGGTATAAGTAAATCACTAATATGAATGTATGAAATTCCATATTACTCTAGGCGTAAATACAAAATTATTTTATATTATATTTTTATTTAATAATATTATAATAATTTATATTATAATTTTAAATTTTATATATTTTTGAACTTTCGAGCCCCTTTCAAGCTTACAAGGTCGAGTTTGAATATGAAGTTCCTGACTTTCGAATAAAACTCGAGTTCTAATAGTTGATATCGAGTTTGAACTTGAACCTTATTTGAAGCTCGATCAACGTCGGGCCCTGACTGAAATATATAAATGTTGTATTTTGCTTAATTAGCTAAAAGTTTGATTCACCTCGACTCGTCTCCACCCCTTATAAAGGGACATAGAGTTTTAGGGAGCATTTAAACGACTTTTATGGTATTAACATAAAGTACAGGGAAACTCCTAATTGAATATGGAGACATCATATTCCATTAGTCTGAACGTAAATAAGGAAAGAATGTGAAGAGTTTTGTAAAAGATCACTTATTGTGAAACAAAATGAAACTTCTAAAAGGTCAAATAATTAGAATCGGGCGGATTAATATTTTATATAAAAGAATATATTATCTAATTTTATTTGCAAGTTTTCGATCTAAACATTTATATATTTGTTTAGTTCGACTCGGTTTAAGAATCTAATTGAGAATTACTCACTCAAGATGCATTCTTGTTCTAATGTAATTCAATTATCAACAAATTAAAACGATTCCTTGGCTAGTTAGCATAGGGGGATGAGAATCAAATTCTTCTGCTTAATAGGTAAGGAGGATATCAATTTCTTTGATGAACGCTTTTTGACTTAGGACCATAGGTCATGGTTCTATTTTCCAAAATATTAACAATACAAATTATATTATTTTTAAAAATCGAAATTCAGTAATTTGCAAAAAAATTACAATGACAAAAATTTAAAACACCCCGCCACTAATTTAACATTTTAATTGAAAAGAAAAAATTAGCCGCCTTGTATTTTCAATGTTGTGAAAAACACCCGCTCACTTTTTACTTCCCCATATTATCGCTCTCTCTCCCTCATCTCTTTTAACCACGACTTTCATCCCCCACTCCCACTGCTCATCTCTTTTCACCACTCTGCTCTGCTCGTCATTAGCTGTAGAAAGCTTCAAGATTTTCTCAGTACAAGAACTGCTATTGAGAGGTATCAATTGCATGGATAAACTGTAATTACCTCCTTTAATTTTCCACTCCATATTTTTTCCCTGTTTAAGTTTCCACTGTTATACCTATTTTTCTAAAATTTGGATTAATCTTCCATTTTTCTGTTATTGATGGCTTGTAGAATCCATTTGATATTTTTTGGTTTGCTAAGTTCAATCCTTTTGATTTATTATGTTGCTATGTGTCTGTTGTTCCAAATGTTTGTTTGAGTCGTCATATTTGACGTTTGCTTTTCTTTTTCGGTGGACTCAGCATTTGGTTTTCTCAACCTTTTATTATTTCTTCTTTTTTCCTAATATTTGTTGCTGAATATGGTAAATTTGTATTCATAGAACTATTATTATTTATAAATTACACGAATGATTGTGTCTTTTCATCATTCGTTTTGTAAACACGGATTTATGATAAATTTTGTAGAATTACGCTATGGCTTTTCTTAAGAGTAGATAGGTGGCACCAATTGAAAATTTTAAGATTTGAGATGATGTCAAAATTAAGACATGCGTTTGTTGATTTGTCTGTCTGTTCATTTTTTTTTTTTTTGTATGAACAAATGGAGTAGATATAATGAATTCATGTTTGCATACGCGTATGATTTGAAGCACTTGCCTTAATCTGGGAAAAAAAAATCTATTTTGGTTTCTCTGCACCTTATATTTGAATATGTTGTGAGAATATGAGTAATTATTTAACAAGTATCTTGTCCAATTTATAATAATAGTATATACACTTTAGATTTTACATGGTTTTTGGAAATATATGGTAGAGTCATCATGAGTAGGTATGATGTTATACAGGTTATTGTTGGTTAATTTGTAGCGGATATTTAGTTGGGATTTTGTGAATACCATTACGGTTCAAAAGGCGTGGTCGCTTCGGAATCGGAATTGTATCTCCCATTAATTAAGTAATGTCAGAAACGGAGGATATTGTCCCGGTTGGGTGCACCAAGAACAATGGGATCAGATATTAATGGATCATTGGTCAACTGAAGAGTATCGAAAAATATGTGAAGCAGCACAAAAAACAGAAATGAAGGTGGTGGTGCAGGTGTGGGGTTGAGTACCAGTGTTGCAAAAGTCGCTAGTCGCTAGTCGGTCGGCAGACAGGGGACTAGCGACTAGTCGGCCTAGTCGGAGAGTAGTCGGCGACCCTAAATATTAAATATATTTTATTTTAATCATTTTCGAAAATGTTTTCTTTTATATTTTTGATCTAATTAAATATTAAAAATATAAAGTAGGTCATTTAGGACTTGTTTGTAATATAAAATATAAAGTTTGAGGTCTAAAATATAATTTTTAAAAGTAATTTCGGACTTTAAATACAATTTATTTCTAAATTTAGGTCATTTAAGACTTGTTTGTAACATAATTATTTTTATAGGATCTTATGTGCTAATACTTTAATTGCACCTTTAGTGCTGGGTATATAATGTCTCCTAAGAGACAACCCTAGCCCACTTTTCATTTCTCTCCTCCTCCTTTCTCCCTCTCACAGCTAGTGGCTCCCCATCTTCTCTGCCTCCAGCGTTCAGCCACCCTCCTTCCCTCCTTCCTTGGCGTTTTTGCTACCGCCGCCGCCCTCTCTTCTCCCCTCTTCCCTTTCTTCTCCCTCTCTCTTCTTTCATTTTCTTCGTCTTCTTTCTTTCCTCTCTTCCTCCGTTGCCGGTCCGCTGCCGGTCGGTCTCCTTCTCCGGCGAGGTAAGGTTTTCTCTTTCTTCTTTTTCTTCTTTCTTTTCCCTTTTTCCTCCGCCGCTGCTCTTCTCACGCGGCTACTCCATCACCATCGGACTTTTGACCGACTAGTCGGAATTTTGACCGACTAGATCGGACTTTGACCGACTAGTCAGAATTTTGACCAACTTTTTTCAAAGACCCGATTTTTTAGATTTCTAGGCGGCCACCGGCCGACTAGGCCGAGTTTTGCAACACTGAATGAGTACTATTGGCTCCATTTCCATTACTGAACATGAAGAGAGACTGGTATCTCTTATTATACGTAGGTGATTGATATTACTCTTTGTGTACTCATTTCTTATTATTAATGCTTATTTTGCAGGAGAAAATGAAAGGTAATCGCGTATTTAGCGATGAGACATTTTGCATTATTCACCAACACCAAAAGGACACAAAAGGAAAGAGAAAAAGGGAGTGAGTCAATGAGAATGCCAAGAATGTTTATGTGAGTCTTTTCTTTTACAATAGTTGTTTAATGTAGAGTTCAAAATGATAAGTTATTAGGAAGGAATAATGAATTACTAGATGCTACTGCTTTAATATCATAAATTTTACTTGATGTTGTTACTAAGAATACTACTTTTTTTTTGTTGATATTTTCATGTGCCGGTTGCGTGTCACGGCTTGTAGGTTTTTTGGTATTAGTTATTTTGTAGGACCACCAAAATAGCATGCTTGTTGGGGACAAATGGAGGGGGCATGATTAGTGTGTAAAGTTTGCAAAATTTGTAGGTGAAAATAGTTTCAACCAGATGGTTTATAACATAATTGTTAGCTTTGCACAATTTTGTTATGCATATGAAGTATAAGTAAATATTGCCATACTATTGCATATTCAATAACACCAGATTTGATTCTCCATATTATTTGTCTTGTCATTTGATCATTGAATGAAGGATGGAATTATTGCCTCCCTCTCATTTAGGAAAATAAATCGTAATTCTAAGTGATTAACATGCAGTACTTCGTTAGCACTATGCAATGACGCTAGATGTATATGCTGCCTAATTTAGTTGTTCTCGGATTGAACATATTTTTAACACTTGAGAAATATACATGCTTTTTCTATAGAGCTTCGTTGCTAGTTTCCCATTGGCAACACAAGCGGAATCTAGATGCTTTCTCTGCCTAATTAGGAGTCTTAAGTCTGGGCACATTTTTAACACTTAAGAATTACGCATCCCTTTTCTATATCGTAGTTGTTGTTATCCCGTTGGAAACACACTAGGACTCTAGATGCTTTTGTTGCCTAATTATGAGTCTTAAGATTGAACACATTTTTACACTTAAGAAGTACACATGCTTTTGTCGTAGCATCGTTGCTCGTATGACGTTTCCTATTGATGCTTATGTTGTTGAATTATGATTCTTAACACCGAGTACATGATAAACGATTAAGAATTCCCATGCTTGTGTCGCAACATTTTTTTTCTTAGTATCTCATTGGAAACTTGTAAGGGCACTAGAGGGTTGTGATGCGTAACTTGAGTGTGTTGAGTGTGTTTATCATAATTCTTTTTTTCAATTTGATAAAAATCATTCTGCATTTGTAGGAAAAATTCAAAAAGTTGCACGATGAAACATCCACAAGCGGGACTAAAGTAGCTCGGGACTAAGGTAACTCCCGAGCAACAAAAACAAACCTTCATGGAAGCTGAATGGGCAAGGGACATATATATGGTCTTGGCTCACAATCTAGTTTTGTTAGCGATGACATAAATTCCAGCAGCCAAACGTGCTCAAGATCTTTTGAGGCATTGAAGAAACAAAATAATTACTTAGGTAAGGGCTAAGCTCCAAGAGCAGTTTGCTCGAGAGATGAAACGCGTACGTGATGCACTTACTGCTCAATTCGGTGTCAATCTCGATATCCCAAGCACTAGTGCTACTCCCTCTTCTAATACAAATGCTGACCAGAATGAGAATGATGGTGGAAATGCAAATGGTGATCATTAAGATGTTTTGTAGATACTTGTCATTAGATCAATTCTAGCTTTTTACTTTGATTTTTGGATATTAAAATTCATAGTACTAGTTTTTAGTATATTAGTCTTGAAGTACTTGCTTTTAATTATGAAACCTACAGTGCTTTGGTATGATTGCTTTAATGATCAACTATGTAGATTTTTCTTATTTTAAAAAGTATTTTGTGAATGTGTTGAATATAATGTATTGTGTTATTGGTAACATTTGTTACTATGTGCATAATGAGAAAGTAATATTCTTATGGCTTTTCGAGGAAAAAATAGCAAAATGTTTTAAAAATTATTATTATTATAATATATATATATATATATATATATATATATATATATATATTAGGAACTGTTCAAAGATGGAAAGATTTCGTAGATTTTTAAAATAGCCTTAGCAAATTCGTCCCTAAATAAGGATATATTAGCAATGGAATTTAGAAAATACAATTTTCTGTCCTTGGCAAATCCGTCCCTAAAATAAGGATAGATTAGCAATAGAATTAAGAAAATATAATTTTCAATCTTTATTAAATCCGTCCCTAAATAAGGATAGATTAGCAATGGAATTTATAAAATACAATTTTCAATACTTAGCAAATCCGTCTCTAAATAAGGATAGATTAGAAATGGAATTAAGGAAATATAATTTTCAATCCTTAGAAAATCCGCCCCTAAATAAGGATAGATTAGTAATGGAATTTCGAAAATACACTTTTCTATCCTTAGCAAATCCATCCCTAAATAAGGATAGATTAGCAATGGAATTAAGAAAATATAGTTTTCTATCCTTAGCAAATCCGCCCCTAAATTAGGATAAATTTGCAATGGAATTAAGAAATATAATTTGCAATGCTTAGCAAACCGTCCCTAAATAAGGATAGATTAGCAATGGAATTTAGAAAATATAATTTGCTATTCATAGCAAACACGTTCCTAAATAAGGATGGATCAGTGATGGAATTTACAAAATATAATTTTTAATCCTTAGCAAATTTGTCCCAAAATTTCTAAGTAGTTCCCTCCCTAATCCGTGTAAATATAAGTTTATTATTTATTTTTAATTAAATTAAATTCTCTATTATTTGTTGGTATTCCGTCTTAAAAGTTTTGTGATGGATGAGTTCTTCCATCCCTAATAATTTGCGACGAGGGTTTTAGGGAGTACCTATAATCCGTCCCAAATCTGTTAGACACCAAAAAACTGGGACAATTTAGGGACGGAATAAATGCTTCCAAAAGAGGCATTTTCTTGTAGTGAGTGATTTTGATTCTAATAACCTAAAGGATTTCAATGTTAAAGACTGTCAATGATAAGAGTATGCTAGGTTAAATTTGTGTGGATATGTTGATCAAGGATGCTAAAATTGCAACCTTAAGTGTCTGTTTTGTTCAGAGGACTCACAATTTGGCAACTCTGCTGAAGCTAAAATTAGAATCACATCACTGCTTCCGCTGGAGTCAAACAGTATAAAAGTGTTAAATTTCATGGAGTTTCGGGGGAAAAAAAAACGACAAAAGTGTTGTAAGTGGACCAAATTTACCTCTCGCCTTTTGATCCCAAACAAAATTCATACTGAATGTCAAAGGAAATAATTGTATATAGAGTTAATCTGTAAAGAGGGCAAGTTAAACATTAAATAATTCAAAAGAAAAACAGTTGAAGAATTGAAATGGGAAAATCAAAGGAAATAATTGTATATAGAGTTAATCTGTAAAGAGGGCAAGTTAAACATTAAATAATTCAAAAGAAAAACAGTTGAAGAATTGAAATGGGAAAATATACCTTGAAAAATTGCAGGATTTGCTTGCCTGAGTGGAAGAAATTTATGTAAAGTAAAAAGAATTAATCAAAACATAATAGAAAGTGAACATGTTAATCCCCTAATACCTTCAGAATGTGACTTTGAGGAATCCGGAGAGAGCTAACCAATGTAAGGGGAGAACAGCAAAATTTTATCTAAAATAAAATAACAACATCAAAATGTAAACTATATAAAATTGTCCAAATTCATCTAATGATCATTAATAGTATGAGACTATTGGTATGCTGCATTTTATCTGCAAGTAATGGATAAAAAGTAATGGGTTATGACTAAAACACCCTTAATTGCTCTATTATCTATAGATATTAGTTTGAATGTATTGTATATTGATTTGGTAAAGAAGTTTCTAACTAATTTGCTAGAATAAAAATAACTATTGTATATAAAAGTATTTTATAATGAGTTAGAAGAGATTCATAATCTATTCAGCTTCTTGTTGTTAAATAAGCATTAAAATTGCATTTAAAAAATACATTGAACTTATTACTTGGAATTTAGATTCAAAGATTATGTTATCTACTTATATTAATAGCTACTTATTTCAGAAGCTCTTTAACTTCTTCTTATTCAATATTCATTAAGATTTAATTTAAAACATACATTGAACTGATTTTCTTAAAAATAGGTTCAAAGGTAATGTTATCTACTAATAACATTAGCTAATGCAGGTACATTTTCATAAATGCAAAATGCCCACATGGCAAAGTCTGATTCGCTAGTTACAATGGACACGCCACATGGCAAAGCTACAGGTGTTTGCACTGCTTATATATATATATATATATATATATATATATATATATATATATATATATATACATATATATATATATATATATAGATTTCTTTTCTGTTTTGATTTATTTTTATGAATCAAATTTAAATTAATACACTCTCATTAAATTTTTAATAATTAATGTCTTTAATTTTTCTTTAAAAAATATATTTCAAAAACATAATCTCAGTATTTGTGTTTGTCTGAAAGCGTCACAAAATATAACGACATAGTATACAAATGTCGCTATATGAGTTGAAAAAATTAACAATTTATAACATGTAATGTAGATGTCACTAACATCAAATTGTCCCTAAGAATAAGAATTACTATAACCGTCGTTATGAAAAGTCATATAAAATCCAAACATACCGACGTTTGCTTGAAATGTCACATTATTTAACGATGTTGTATATAAATGTCGCTATATGAGTCGCAGAAAGTAACAATTTATAACAACATTTAATGTACACGTCGTAAACTAACATCAAAATGTCGATTTTATCAACAAATATTATAACTGGCGCTATAAGACGTCATATAAAATTCAAATATAGTGACGTGTATCTGAAAAATCACAAGATCTAACGACATAGTATATAAATGTCATTATATAAGTCACAAAAAGTAACAATTTATAACAACATTTAATGTAAATGTAGCTAACCAACATCAAAACGTCGATATGAACGAAAATTATTATAACCGTCACTATAAAACGTCGTATAAAATCCAAATATAGCGACGTTTGTAAAAAGTGTTGCATTAACTTACTCTTTTTGTTTTTAAGCGACGTTTGAAAAAAACGTTGGTGCAAAAACGTTGTAAAAGACATTTTTTGTTGTAGTGCTCTGAGTTGTAATCTCATTCTAACTAAGGATTCTTATGGTTTTGTGGTGAGATGAGCCATTTATCATTACCATCCTGGCGTAATCCTGGGCACGAGGAATAATGAGGTTTTTCTTAAGATTTTAACTATTATTCAATCTTCTCACTACAAGAAAAAAATCATTTAGCGACCGAAATTATAGGTCTCTGCAATAGCGACCGAATACCGACCGAACAAAATGCGGTTGTTATTTTGTCGCTAATAACGGTCTCATTGACCAAATTAAAATGACGTCGGTTTGAGCACCATTACCGACCGAATATCGACGAACATCCTAACGACCGAATACCGACGGAACCTAACGACAGAATACCGACGGTTAATTAATTCTAAATTCTAAATGACACAAGTGTTTAAGGACCCCCAAAATAATTCGTTTGGTTATACATATCGACCGAATACCGACGGCTTATTAACGACCGAATACCGAGTATCTTAAGGCTAAAACGACGTCGTTTTGTTATTTTAATTCTCTAAAAAAAGGGAGGAAGAAGAGACTTCCAAATCCCTAAGTTTCTCCCCCTCACTGAGTCTATCCACATTTGAATAATCGAATTCGGAGCAAAGACAAGCTGAGCCGTAGAGTCTAGATACATCTAAATAATGTAGAATAAAAGTTTCCCCTACTCAAAGGTAATCCAACCCGCGACCTCCTTCATGTATGTCATGCAATGGACCGCTGAGCTAATTGATCATTTGTTATTTGGTTCTCCTCATATTATTTACTTATTTTAATTTCTTTTTCTGTTTTGATTTATTTTTATGAATCAAATTTAAATTAATACACTCTCATTAAATTTTTAATAATTAATGTCTTTAATTTTTCTTTAAAAAATATATTTCAAAAACATAATCTCAGTATTTGTGTTTGTCTGAAAATGTCACAAATTATAACGACATAGTATATAAATGTCGCTATATGAGTTGAAAAAATTAAGAATTTATAACATGTAATGTAGATGTCACTAATATCAAATTGTCGCTAAGAATAAGAATTAATATAACCGTCGTTATGAAAAGTCGTATAAAATACAAACATACCGACGTTTGCTTGAAATGTCACATTATTTAACGATGTTGTATATAAATGTCGCTATATGAGTCGCAGAAAGTAACAATTTATAACAACATTTAATGTACACGTCGCAAACTAACATCAAAATGTCAATTTTATCAACAAATATTATAACCGACGCTATAAGACGTCATATAAAATTCAAATATAGTGACATTTATCTAAAAAATCACAAGATCTAACGACATAGTATATAAATGTCATTATATGAGTCACAAAGAGTAACAATTTATAACAACATTTAATGTAAATGTCGCTAACCAACATCAAAACGTCGATGTGAACGAAAATTATTATAACCGTCACTATAAAACGTCGTATAAAATCCAAATATAGCGACGTTTGTAAACAGTGTTGCATTAACGTACTCTTTTTGTTTTTAAGCGACGTTTGAAAAAAACGTTGGTGCAAAAACGTCGTAAAAGGCATTTTTTGTTGTAGTGCTCTGAGTTGTAATCTCATTCTAACCAAGGATTCTTATGGTTATGTGGTGAGACGAGCCATTTATCATTACCATCCTGGCGTAATCCTGGGCACGAGGAATAATGAGGTTTTTCTTAAGATTTTTTTTAAACTATTATTCAATCTTCTCACTACAAGAAAACAATCATTTAGCAACCGAAATTATCAGTCTCTGCAATAGCGACCGAATACCGACCGAACAAAACGCGGTTGTTATTTTGTCGCTAATATCGGTCTCGTTGACCAAATTAAAATGACGTCGGTTTGAGCACCATTACCGACCGAATACAAACGGAATCTAACGACCGAATGCCGTCGAACATCCTAACGACCGAATATCGACGGAACCTCACGACGGAATACCGCCAGACTAGTTAACGACCTAATACCGACAGAACATCACGACGGAATACCGACGAAATAGTTTACGACCGAATACCGACGGAACCTAACGGCGGAATACCGATGGTTAATTAATTCTAAATTCTAAATGACATAAGTGCTTAAGGACCCCCAAAATAATTCGTTTGGTTATACATACCGACCGAATACCGACGGATTATTAACGACCGAATACCGACAGTTCGTTAACGACCGAATACCGAAGTATCTTAAGGCTAAAACGACGTCGTTTTGTTATTTTAATTCTCTAAAAAAAGGGAGGAAGAAGAGACTTCCAAATCCATAAGGGGGGTGTATTCAATTAGGATTTTAAAAGACTATTTATGGATAAATAAGTCTCCTGGATTTTAAAAGACTATATAAGAATTTAAAGACTTATAAGATTTTTTTCAAAGATTTTTTATACTCTGGATTTTTATGTTCAAGTTTTAAAGATTTCTATCATAAGAATTTATAAGATTTGAAAAGAGTTTAAAGGACTTTTTGTGTGCACTTGAAATAAAATGGATTGGAATAATAAATAAAATAAAACATTTAAAGTTACCAGAGTCAATGAAAAACATAACACATAAGCACAATTTTAAGAAAGACAAGTAAAATTCAATAATTCTTGATAGCCAATTTGATGTAGCTTCATGTCCTCTTAAGTAGCATTTCTCCACATATCTAAAGCTATGGTATTCCTCCATGCATTAGCATTTTCTCGTTTCTGCTCTTGGGTTTGAACAATAGTTTCCAAATCATCTTCTTCATTATCTTCTTCTTCGTCTACTGGTTCAATTGGAAATTCATCAGAACGACACTCTTTGCGACGAAAGTTATTTAGTGATACACATGCTAACACAAGCTCTGCTTGTGTCTTAAATGGAAATGGAGGCGCCGACTTAAAAATTGTGAATCGTGATTTAAAAATGCCAAATATCCTCTCAATCACATTCCTCATTGACGCATGACGAAGATTGAACAATTCATTTTCACTGTGAGAGTCAATACCATGACCTGCAAAATCTTGGAGATGATATCGCACACCTTGAAAAGGTAAAAACTTTTATTAAAATAGTTTAACCAAAAAAAATTGTAATGTGTCACAACAGTACAACGAAATTATAACCCAAATAGTTCAACCAAAATAGAAGCAAAATAGCACAAACAAAAATATAGTTCAACGAAACCCAAGATGATCAAAATACTAAAATCATCCTAACTTGAATTTTATCCAAGATGAGCGCTCTTCCAACGACACCTTCAAGAACAAGTCCTTCTTTGCTTGATTACTAAGCAATTCACCCGCCATGTAGCGAGTATTGTCATCCAAATTTGGTATCTCTTTTATAGCATCCCAAATATCCCTCTCTCTGTCTCTTTCTCTCTCTCTCTCTTTTCTCCATTAGGTTAGATATTTTTTCAAAATTGGCAGAAATAGACTCAATGCCAATAGAAATATTTTCTAGAACTTTGGCTTGATTGTTGGTCCCAATTGAGCTAGAACTACCTTCATATTCGGATCGACTTCGCTTATTGCGGCTTGGGTTTTCGGTGGGAACCTCCGAACCTAAGGGGGATTGAGATGGTGGACTACATTGGTGGGGTGATGGAGGATGGTAGGATGGTTCATAATGATTTGGTGTTATGAACGCATCATTGTTAGGATCATATGAAAAGTCTTCTATCCCGAAATCTCTATTTTCTTCCCCATAAGTTGTTGCATCAGTATCATTTGCACCCAATGCAATGGAGCCCTTCCCATTAGCTATTCCACCCCCAACAACAATCTTCAAATCCTCATAATCAACTACACTTTTTTCTCGAAGTTTACCGTGACTTGGATGATACTAGTAAAGAACAAATTATTCATCGTTAATATATTGCAAATAACAAATTGTAATAAACTAGTAAAAGATTATGAACTAAGCTAACCTTCAAGTAATCTTTCCATACTTCATCACTAGCGGTGAACGTCTTTACAATTGGGTCCCACCCAAAGCCAGAGTTGTTACGCATAAGCGTAGACATCTTGTTATATTGCTTCTTAAACCACTTCATTCGACTCAAGTAATGATTGTAAGTTTTTTGGAATTTAATTTTCGCATTAAGACGAGGAAGTATCACTCTTTCTACATTTTGCTTGCTAAGTGACCCATTAGCATCACGCAATCCACTATTGATAGCATCCACCAAGAGGTGCAACAACTCATTGGTGTCGTCCATGGTCCAAGATTCATAGTTCTCTTTCTCATTTCCCTTTCCTTTGTTATTTCCTTGTTGTGAATCCCCCATTTAAATTACTATTACAACATATGTAAGAAATTAATTATTTCACAAGAATACGTATCATACCAAACATGAAAAGAAAAGAATTTCACGCATGCATTTTTTTGAAAAGGAAATAAAAATATCACTCATGCATTTTTGTGAGAACGAAGTAAAAATAAACCCATATCACAAACAAATCAAGAAAACAAAAAAAAAAAAATTGAATGACCGAATATCTGAAGCCAAAGCAAAACTCTAACTAAAAACAAATACTTTGGAGAAACTGCTTGTTGTCGGTTTGTCAATTCCAAACGGAATTGAATCAAGATATGTAGCCTTGAAGATGAAGACAAAACTCTACCATGAATAAAAATTTCCTTAAAAAAATTGCTAGAAAATTCTTACTAAAAGAATCAACCTTTTGCTTACTTGCTCTATTGGCAATATTATAACAAAACTACCGTGTAAATAAATTGAATTGAAAGAGTGATAATGGTATCAGTGATATCAGAATCAAACAACAACATTGGATTATCGGCCTGAGAAACGCAAGAAGACTAACATCGGCGGCGGTATATATATAAGACAGTAAACGCAAGAAGACATAACATGAGAAGGAAGTAATACCTTGTCCACGAAGAACTGTTCAATTTCTTTAGCAGGGAAAAAAAGTCTTATGAGTTAGGGTGGGATTTTGTATAAGGTTTGGTATTTATACCTTCCACTAAAAAATCACATAAAATCCTAATTAATAAAAAATCCCACGAAATTAGGAAGTTTTTGAATACCAAAAGATTTTTTTTTACTTGATTAAAGTCCTGATTGAATATCAGTAGATTTGGATACCCTCTTTAAAAAATTATGATAGTCCTGATTGAATACCATAAGACTTAATTAGATTACTTAAAAATCTTAATTGAATACCACAAGACTTATTTATCCTAAAATAGTCTTTTAAAATCCTAATCTAATACACCTCCTAAGTTTCTCCCCCTCTCTGCGAACCCCCCCCTTGCGGAATCCTTCCTTCTGTCGACGCCTCCAACCACCGGCCCACATCAAAGACCATCGCCCAAAATTACTCCGATTTGGTCCAACGCAGACTCCGCCACCTCCCAGCTGTTTCAATCGACACCTCTGCCCACAGTTTGTTCCTTCTCCAACGACCACCCCGCCACCTCCACCCACCTCCACCTCCACCTCCCAGTTGTTTCAATCGCCACCTCCACCGGTGTATTTATTACAATACTTAACGGTGCACTAAACACTAGTGCGCTAATCAGAAGGTACTTTTCTTTCCCCATGAATTTCTTTGAATTTTTTATAGGAATGTTGATGCATTTCCACTTTTCTTTGGATCTTTTCTTGGATTTCAAGTATTGGGCTTGTATGTTTATTGTGTTTCCTAACTGATTTTTCCTTGATGAATTGCTTGAAATGAAATGTATTGGGTTCCATTTTTTTCTGATGATTTATTTATATTTTGTTTTGAAGAGTTATTGTACAAACAAAAAGATTGAATCTTTTGGCAATGCGGTTAAGATAAGCATTTGATGAGGTTTCTGTGGGTTTCATTTCGCATTGGGATCATTATCTTGTGAACTTGGAAACAAAAAGTAGCTGCATTTATACTTGTGATTTTAAATTGAGCTGCATTTTGTACTGCCATAGTACTATTATTTCTATGCGTATTTCTGTTGCTTGTCGGTCCCAAATTGAATGTACACTTTCCTAAAAAAAAAGTGAATAGGAAAGTGGGCATTCAATTTGGGAGGGAGTATATAACAAGGTTGAGTTACTGCCTTTCCCCCTAATTCTAGCTTGTGCGAATAGCGTTGCTCAAAGGAACAATGAATCTTGTAGAGAATTTGACATGGTACTCTGTAACTTAGCTAATTGCTATCAATCAGGGAATTTAGTATCAGGACTAAAGATTTACAGCTGCAACATGGTCTAATATTTACCAGAAAGCTGTTTAAGAGAAAAGAAATACTACGAAAATAATATTTCTCTTTACTTTTTGATCATTTTTAGTGCGAGAAGGAAATTGTTTCCCTTTTGCTTCCTTTTTCTGGCCCTTGTATCTTCCCTATAGCACTCAAGTACAACATTTTGGTGTCAAAATCTGGTTGCTTTTAGTTTATGTGCTGATTGTGAATTTCAAAATTTTGTTGCATCCTGGAAATGACTAAACAGGACTTCTTTTTTGTAAGTAATTCTACATGTGATTTTAATTTTATAGCCAACTCAAAACAGTGGCTGAGATAGCATCATAAATTGTATATAATTGTTAGTACAATAAATGCTTAAGTATCTTTGTGGTAAAACAAATGGAAAAAGAAATTCACCATGAGCATGAGGATTCCATGTCTATTTCTTTGAAAACATACCAGATTAAAAAATCTTCTTATCCAATTCCGGAGCAAATGTTATGCTATTGTGATAAGCTCCTAGAGAATCTAGTAGTTTTATAAAGGGACAAAGGCTTGTACAAGAAACAGATTAAGTCTAAACATCTATGTGGCCATATCTTTAGATGTGCTTTGATCCCACTATGCATTTACTCTTAAGAATCTTGAATTTGCTTCCAGACTTTCTATTGCATCATTTTTCTACCTTCTTCTTTTTCATAATCTAATATATCATATAACGATTCGTGTTGTATATTGTAATTCAGAGATGCCTCCAAAGAAAAATATTCGAGTGTCCTTACCATTTGGTTCGCCACCCGCGTCTATTGCGACTCTTATCTCCCAGCCAGGTTCATCATCTGATTTGCGGTCGACACTGTCATCTGCCCCCGAGCCTGGTACGACACCTCCGTCACAGCCTGCTGATGAACATGTATCTCGGGATTCGTCCGCGTTAGTACCGGCGACTGAGTCTACGCTGGTAGCAGGATTAGTGACTCACCAGTCTACTATCCCACAGACGGCAACTGATACTAGTACTGGTGGAGATGCAACTACACTAGATACTCGTATTCTCCTACAACCTACTTTTGGCACGTAAGTTAATTTTTTAATTATTTCCTTTAAGTTAATTATACTTCTTGTAATCATTATAGTCTCTAATTAAATTTTTTCTTGGCTATTATAGATTTAGATTGGCATCCAGGTGTTCCTCCGCCATTACTGCAATATTTCAAGGGTGTTTCAAGGGGGCATACAGCACCATAAAGGATGTTCCCCCGGAAGAAGAAAAAATGTGGTTGGAAGAGTTCACGGTAAGTTTATTTTAAACCTTGATAAATTAGAAAATAAGTTTGAATTTAGAAGTCTTCGAATTTAATTATCTAACATTATTTCAAAATACATAAAAGGTATCGATGGGGTCCTGAGCATGAGGCGGGCGTCAAGACAGGTTGGCGTACCATACTTACGAGAAGACTCAGCGGCATTATGAGTGACGGGAGGAAAAAAAATAAGAAGCCCACATGGGTTTGTGAGTCCGACTGGGCACGACTTCAAGAGTACTAGAAGACTCCGGCTTTTGAAGCCAAGTCTTTACAAGCATAAAAAAACCGGAAATAAGGGAGGGGTGACAAAGGCCCGATACAACATTTAGCACCACATGAGACTGGTACTTAATTATATTATTTTACACATTCATATATGTTATGTGTTTTATGTACGTATTTAATGTTTTAATGATTTTTGTTAATAGGAAAAGGAGGTCGGACATGCAATCTCATTCCCGGCTAGTTAAGATTGGACGGATCAACACCATATCGGCCTAAAGAAAGACGAATTGGTTGATGAGGATGCTAAAGAGTTATCTGTATGTATTTCATTCCTGTTCCAACATTTTTTGATATTAGTTATTTACTGTGATAACTTGACATTTTATTTGATAGCAGGTGTTCCATGCAGTTTCTGACGCCGCCGCAAACTAAGCAACTAAAGCCGGCCAGCCTCTTCCGGATTTGCCGACTCAGATTAAGCTTTCTACTGAGGCAGCGGGTGGGCTAAAAAAAGGGACGTGTTCAATGACTTGGTTCGTTCTCCGATGCGGTAAAAACAATGAAGCGAGGTAGCCAGGCAGTCTCACATTCATTTATGGAACAAACGTGGAACGGAATGGAAGCTAAGTGGAAGAAAGAGATGGAAACTCAATTGGCCGAGCAAAAAAGAGAATTCAAGAGGAGGGAAAATAAGAGAATTTAAGGACATTGTTTTGAGTGCCTCTGAGCTTGAAGCTAAATTGAGCAATGTAGATGATGATGACCTAGATTCAGACTATGACGATACCCCTTAACTGTCGATGATGTTAGCCCTAAGGGCGATCGAACTCGGTTTTTGATAATGGACAAACACTTGATGTTTGTGTCTAATGTTTTCATCTATGTGATAGAATATTGGAACTCAATATGGAAGCTCTAAGTACTTCAATCAAGCCATGTTCAAGATTCAAAGACATACTATTCAAGGCTTATCTTTCAAGATTGAAGATTGAAGACTTAGGTTGGTTAGGTTAGCTTTGTTGAAAATGGTATTTATCCTTAAGCTCTAACCAACGCTCTCTTGGACATAAGCTCTACACTATAGTCTTGCATTGCATGTTTTCATAAACACGTTTTTTGAAAGGCTAAGTTTCAAATAGTGTTCGTATTTCAAAAAGCCTTCGATTTCAAAGTATAAGTCTTGTAAAATGGTTTTCCAAAGTGCTCTTACTTGTTACATATTAAGAAAACATTTTAGACTTCGAAAGATTTCAAAACGTGTGTTAAGACAACTCTCCGAATGCCCTGAAAGTCGGTCAACCGAGATTATCTCGGATCAACCGAGAAGAAAGCAGAGTTGGTCTGTCTTGGTTCGGTCGACCAAGAAGTGGTTCGATCGACCGAGATTGCTTGGTTCGGTCGACCGACTTTAGGTTCGGTCAACCGAGTTTGGTTCGGCTCAACCGAGGTTGATTTTCGGTCAACCGAGGTGCACTCATTACTAGCCGTTATTTGACCGCTTTCAGTCGTTTTTTCAAATGAGATTTCAAATGGTATAAATACTCCAAAGCTTTAGAATGACTCTAACACTTACATAGACTTGTACATACAATAGAGATTGATTTCTTATCAAGTCTAAACACTTTCAAAGTAAAATGCACTTCATTGCAAAATCTAAATGATTCAAAAGTGCATTTCATAATAGCAAGACAAAGAGTGTGCTTCCTATGTTCAAAGAGCCAACAATTGATGAGCTTCAAATGTATGTATCTTTCACTTAGAAGAGTGAACAACTTTGTACTCTAAATCTTTCATCTTATTCCCTTTCTTAGTGATAGGGTTATTGTTGTATAAGTCCTACTTAGTGTGGGCAATTGTTTATAGTGGTTGTTTGTAAAACTCTTGGTGAGTTAGCCACTAGTGTAAAGTCCTACTTTGTGCGGGCACATTCTTCTTAGTGAAGTTGGTGAAATCCTTGGGTGCGGCTCAAGGTAGTGGATGTAGATTCTTAGTGAATCGAACCACTCTAAATCTCTTGTCTTGTGATTTGCATTGGGTTTTGTTTTAGCTTTTGTTAAACTTGCACTATCATTGTTTAGATTGGAAATAGTTTGCAAGATTTATTAGAAACCCAATTCACCCCCCCTCTTGGGTTCCTTCAATTGGTATCAGAGCATCGTCTTCATTTTTAGCATAACCGCTTGAAGTAAAGATTATGGCCGGTAATTCCGCATTGGCGTATTTAGAGGGTCTTCCACCATTAGGCCACCACTTTTTGATGGTAATAATTATGAAGCTTGGAAAGAACGTTTCAAGATATATGTGTGCTCAATAGATTATTCTTTATGGCATATATTTGAAAATGGTCCATATGTGCCTATGAAGTTGGTGGAAGGTGTTCAAGTGCCAAAACCGGACAAGGAGTTAAATGAGCTTGAGTCCAAGAAGATGACTCAAAATTACAAGGCAATGAACATCCTTAGTTGTGCCTTATGTCAAGATGAGTACAATCGTGTCATTGGAAGAAAATCCGCACACTCCATGTGGAAAATGCTTGAAGTTACTCATGAAGGCACAAATCAAGTCAAGGAGTCAAGGTTGAATATGCATGTTAGAGAATTTGAGCTATTCTCCATGAAGCCTAATGAATCTATCAATGAGATGAACTCAAGGCTCACCAACATTGTAAATGGGTTGAGGTCTAATGGCAAGGAATATACTACCGGAGAAATAAATAGGAAGATTCTCAATTCTCTTCCTAAAAGTTGGGAAAATAAAGCCCTTGCCATTGAAGAGTCCAAGAATTTAAAGACCTATTCAACGGAGGAACTTCTTGGCTCACTACTAGCCTTTGAAATGAAGATAAAGAAAAAATTGTTCTACAAAGGGTAGTAATCTTGAGTCCATCATCAATAATGAAGAAGGAGAGAATTTGTTCTTCACTCTCAAAAAATGCAAAGTGCTTGTTAAGCCATTGGGATGAAGAAGAAAGTGATGATGATCAAGAAGAAAATGATCACACATGTCTTATGGCATTTGATAATGAGGTACATCCTTCTCCATCTATTTCTAATTCTTTTAATGATAGTGATGATGATGAGGATGATCCTAATGAGCTTTTAATGGATATGTATGATCAATTGACTAAATGTGCAAAGCAAAACAAAGCTATGAAGCTTAAAATTGAATCTTTGCTTGTTGATAACAAAAAGCTTTGTGATGAGGTTGATTGCATGAAAATCGAAAATGAAAAACTTATTGCTACATGCAATTCTTCTTCATTAAAGTATTTAGAAGCATATGATCAATTGACATCTCTTGAACTCAAACTTGTTGAATTTGATTTGTTGGAGAACAAAGTTAAAGAACTTACCCTTCTTGTTGAAAACTTTACTAAGGGTAAGAAAAATCTTGATCAAATTCTTGGTGTGCAACGTGCTTCAAATGTTAAACATGGTCTTGGTTATAATGCTAATCACATTGATCATGCTAGCTCTTCTAAGTTGCCTAAGAATCACTTTGTGCATGCTAGTACCTCACATAGGCAAATTAGATATCATGAGCATGTTCACAATTCTTCTAAGCCACACATTTGTTGCACATATTGTGGAAAACATGGCCATACTAATGCTAGATGCCATGTTAAGAAGAAGATTGAAAAAGGGGTTAAAACTATTTGGAAAGTTAAACGTATTTCAACTAACCCCCAAGGACCCAAACAAAAGTGGGTACCAAAAGCTACACCTCCCTTGATCTTATAGGTTCTTATAAGTTAGATGGATGCCACAAAGCTTCAATGGACTTGATTCAAAGAGAAGTGGCATTGGGGAGAAGTCAAAGGAGATGTGCCAAAGGAAGAAATTCAAAAGCACTCCTTAACACTTGGATTCTCAAAGCTCAAATGTTAATCAATTGGAGAACCAAGTTGCTTAGATTCCAAGAGCAAAGCATCAAGTGATGACAAGAACCAAAGTGTCAATACAATGTCTTCATCACTTGGTAAGAAAGCAATGGTATCAAAATCACCTTCTCTTAACACTTTAATTATTGTGTTTAAGTGTTTTTGATATATCTATATGCTTGCTCTTTTATATATGTTGCATCTCACATTCTTGAATGTTATATTCATATAGATTACCTCTAGCATGTTCTTTATTGTCCATGTTGATTTTAGCTAAGGTATCTATGAGATGTAGCTTATACAACTTGATTGATTCTTGTTTTATCATGTCATATTCATTTAAGAATCCATCTAGTTGTTTTGGTTTTTGATTTGCATGATCCTTAAGCATATATGTGTTTACTTGAGATTTTGAGCTAATCTTAAAGGACCTTTAAAAAGGTACCAAATTTGCTCTCAAGAATTCCTTGTAGGCAACAAAGAGTTCTAAACTTCAAGGAGAAGATATGAACTACAAGGAATGGCACAAATGAGCTAAGACTACAAGAAAAGAGTCAAATGCCAAGGATCACAAGATTGTAGAGGGTTCATCAAAAGAAAAGTCACCTATCAATGATGACTCTACAATTGTCATGAATAGAAGAGGAGATTGCTTTCATCTCATCAATCAAGGATGAACAACAAAGAAAATGGAGCAATCACATGTCAACCTCTCTATGAGCTTCAAATGAAAGTGATCACACAAAGGCCTCTATGGACTTGTTGATAAAGAAGATCAACCAATATGGTAAGAAGTCCAAGCTCAAAGAGCATTGAGGTACAAGGCTTAACTCATCCCTTGTAGGTGATCATTGTTTTGTGTTCAACTGACTACCCCCTCCCCTCTATTATGTAGTGTTTTATGCTTTGGGGGAGCTTGTATATGCTATGCTTAGTTTTCACTTGATCTTTATTGCATATAGGGGTTTGTGTTTATATTCAAGTCTTTAGCATTAATCTTATGTGGTTGATCGTCTAGATGCTTGACTTAGGATATAAACTGTGATTGTGGCATTGATTATGCCATGGGTTGTGTCTATTTGTGTGTTTTGAAGTGGCACAACCTAAGAGGGAGTTTTTCAAATGTTTTCAACTCATACCTCCCTCATAATATCGATGTATGCTAAATTGTTCATATTTTACATCATCACATCACTTGTTGGCTTGCCTTTCATCTTTTATCTCTTAGCCAACTTGTGTAAGTTATTTTGGAAGTTATATGTGTTATAAATGTTTATGTCTTCAATTGATATCACATATACTCTCCCTAAATAACTATGAGATCATATTTTGTTTACAATTGGTATAATACTTTCATATCCTTTGTGATCTCATTATAGTTTTTGGTTAGTCTTGCTTTAAGAGTTGGTATACTCATTTAGCTAACCATTAACTTGTTAGAGGAATGTACTCTAAGTGTTTTCTTACACTTCCTCTACTTCTTTTGGGTGTGATACATGTGCTTAACGTATGTATTCTTAGTATCACTTCCACTAGTACTTTGTTAGCTATATTTTCAAACATGTTTTACAATTGGCTATATTTTCAATTGGTATCATGTTTTACAATTGGTCAATTGGTTTCAAACTTGATTTTATCTCAAATAGCTAACATCGTATGTTTGATAAACGGGGAGATTGTACTTAAGGTTTTATTCCTTATCTCCTTTGTTTTTAGCTTAGGTTGATATTCTTTTTGAGCCATACATGACCATCTTTTGGTTTATGTGTTATTATGGACTCCTTGTTGTTTAGAAATCAACCAAGCTTATTCCTAAGTAATCCTTCTTCATAATTATTTTTGGTCTTTAGGATTGATCATTTGGTTCTTATTTTATCAATCTACAAGACCATCAAGTTGTCTCCATGGTTTTTTTTTGTTTTTTTTTTTGTTGTTTTTCTTTATATGGGGAGGATTATTATATTTCATCAAGCTTCTCCAAAATTAATCTTTACTTTTCGTTTAAATGCTTTTCTTATTGGCGCTCTGATATCCCTTTTTGATTTTGACAAAAAGAGGGAGAATTTTTAGTGTTGCAAATGTGCCAAGAGAAGTTATTTACAAAAGGAGAAAGCTTAGAACTTGCAAAATGGGAGAGATAAGGGATTCTTTAATATAGGGGGAGTAGATTTGTTTTGAGAAAACTTCTACTTGTCTGGATCCTTAATATCCTTATCTCATGCATACATTTGGTATCTTTTTCATTGCATATTGTTCCCATTTGCATCAATGTTTTGTCATCATCAAAAAGGGGGAGATTGTTAGCCCTAAGGGCATATTCTATGTTGTTTTGATGATAACAAACCATTGTAAGTTCTAATGTTTGTGTGAGCATGTTCTTTGTAATAGGATCTTTAGCACTCACATCAACATTGATGAAAATGGTAAGTTAGCTTCTTGTGTAAACTAAGGTAAGTATAATACACACAAGAAAGCTATTAGATGGAAGGAAGGAGGCAAGGAGGATGGTTGGGAAATAGGGCTCTTCTAAGAGTCCCTAGATGCATTTGGCAAAAAGAAGTTTATCATGCTAGTGCTTTAGTCTTCATTAGTTTTATCTTGAAAGCACTAGTCTTTGCTCTTATTTGTTATAAGATCTTTTTGCCATGCTTCATCATGCTTCCTTGTACTTAATATTGTCCATATCCTATCTAATTACATCAAAGTTTGACATAATCAAAAAGGGGGAGATTGTTAGCCCTAAGGGCGATCGAACTCGGTTTTTGATAATGGACAAACACTTGATGTTTGTGTCTAATGTTTTCATCTATGTGATAGAATATTGGAACTCAATATGGAAGCTCTAAGTACTTCAATCAAGCCATGTTCAAGATTCAAAGACATACTATTCAAGGCTTATCTTTCAAGATTGAAGATTGAAGACTTAGGTTGGTTAGGTTAGCTTTGTTGAAAATGGTATTTATCCTTAAGCTCTAACCAACGCTCTCTTGGACATAAGCTCTACACTATAGTCTTGCATTGCATGTTTTCATAAACACGTTTTTGAAAGGCTAAGTTTCAAATAGTGTTCGTATTTCAAAAGCCTTCGATTTCAAAGTATAAGTCTTGTAAAATGGTTTTCCAAAGTGCTCTTACTTGTTACATATTAAGAAAACATTTTAGACTTCGAAAGATTTCAAAACGTGTGTTAAGACAACTCTCCGAATGCCCTGAAAGTCGGTCAACCGAGATTATCTCGGATCAACCGAGGAAGAAACAGAGAGTTGGTCTGTCTTGGTTCGGTCGACCAAGAAGTGGTTCGGTCGACCGAGATTGCTTGGTTCGGTCGACCGACTTTAGGTTCGGTCAACCGAGTTTGGTTCGGCTCAACCGAGGTTGATTTTCGGTCAACCGAGGTGCACTGTTACTAGCCGTTATTTGACCGTTCCAGAATCGTTTTTTCAGCGAGATTTCAAATGGTATAAATACTCCAAAGCTTTAGAATGACTCTAACACTTACATAGACTTGTACATACAATAGAGATTGATTTCTTATCAAGTCTAAACACTTTCAAAGTAAAATGCACTTCATTGCAAAATCTAAATGATTCAAAAGTGCATTTCATAATAGCAAGACAAAGAGTGTGCTTCCTATGTTCAAAGAGCCAACAATTGATGAGCTTCAAATGTATGTATCTTTCACTTAGAAGAGTGAACAACTTTGTACTCTAAATCTTTCATCTTATTCCCTTTCTTAGTGATAGGGTTATTGTTGTATAAGTCCTACTTAGTGTGGGCAATTGTTTATAGTGGTTGTTTGTAAAACTCTTGGTGAGTTAGCCACTAGTGTAAAGTCCTACTTTGTGCGGGCACATTCTTCTTAGTGAAGTTGGTGAAATCCTTGGGTGCGGCTCAAGGTAGTGGATGTAGATTCTTAGTGAATCGAACCACTCTAAATCTCTTGTCTTGTGATTTGCATTGGGTTTTGTTTTAGCTTTTGTTAAACTTGCATTATCATTGTTTAGATTGGAAATAGTTTGCAAGATTTATTAGAAACCCAATTCACCCCCCCTCTTGGGTTCCTTCAGATGACCCCTTAACTGTCAATAGATGATGTAGTTTATTTTTTATAGTATTGAACTATTGTTATGTTTTTGCGTTATGTTTCTAGTTCAGTTTTCTGGTGATTTTGGGATTTATTTGGGTCTCTTATCTGTTGAATTGTGGCAGGGGGTATGTTTTCTGTTTCTGGAAAATTGGCTTTTTACCGACAGAATTGCGACGGACTAGCGACCTTCTTAGGGAATAGGGTTAGGGTTGGGCGATCGATTAGCGACTAAAAGGGCACAACAACGTCGTTTTACAAATATCAGTCGCTATTCCGTCGTTATTTATCCGACGGGCAACCGTATAGCGACCGGCTTTTACATATCGGTCGCTATTCTTATACCATGTCCGTCTTTTATAAATTAGAAGGATTCTTTCTAAGAGATAGAACTATATTAGGTACTATACCTAAATAGACTCGAAGCAGAACAATTCAAGTAATACATTTGTGTATACATTCACGTGAATCATTAAGTAATGTAGTTAAAATTTGAATAATTTCTTATTAATAAGAAAATAATAACTAAAATATTCATATTAGTTCGTATTCGCATTCTGAGCGATGTCGGTTTTTGGATTTAAATTTTTTTTAACTTGGTCTGTCGCTAATCGGTCGCAAATTAGCTAAGGGGCGACCGAATTCGGCAACTCGATCGCTAGTAAGAAACTTTCTTTTTAATAAAATAGCGGAGTAACATTTTGCCTATTTTAGGTACTATAACTAATATATATACATACATATGAATAGTCAAACAAGTAACAATTAATCATATTTATAAAATATCTAAATAGACTCGAAGCAAAACAATTCAAGTAATACATTTGTGTATACATTTACGTGAATTATTAAGTAATGTAGTTAAAATTTTAATAATTTCTTATTAATAAGAAAATAATTACTAAAATATTCATGTATTTACAATGTGATTAACTACTTATTCTTTAATTAGATACCTGCACCATCTAAAAAAAAGGCCAGAGTTGGGGGGTCAATTTGCAATGCATACTTGGTGGAAGAAGCTGCTACATTCATTAGCTATTATTTCGAACCCCACGTGAAAACGAAAGTTGCAATCATTGGGCGAAATGATGGTGAAGACGAGACTACAAGTGGACCAGATGTATTTTCAATTTGCTACTTACCTGGAAGACTATTTGGAAACAAAGAAAAGATTTCATTATCTTATAAAGATTATAAAACAGCCATGAATTATATCCTTATGAATTGTGAAGAGGTTGAATCATACCTGTAGTAAGTAAAGTCATCTATTGCTTCAGTTTTGCTATATAATTAAAAGTAGCCGAATAATAATATTGTCATTTGATTTGTAACTCAGGAAATTTGTTAGTGAAGTACATGACCAAGCTCCCCAGATAACGGAGGATGAACAAGCTCCTCAGATAAATTTGTTAGTGAAGTACATGACAAAGGCGGGTTTATAGTGATTTTTCCATATGGTTTGGAACTCATTAAGTTGGTATTATGTAGAAATTTACTTGTTTTAAACTGAGGGCCTAAGCTAATTTAACTTTTGTTGCTCTCAACAGATAAATAGCCTTCCGGAACATTCCGAAAGGTTGTTGAAAAATCTTTCATGGGGCCCGGAAAAGAGAGTGATGTCATATTTCGATTACTTTGTTAACGGATATAGATTTCATACAAAAGCCCACAGTGATGGAAAAGGAATGACAAACAGTGGGGTATAGATTAAAGGCGATTACTATGGAGAGTTGAAGCAAGTCATTGAGGTTGAACTTGCTGGAGTACCTATCCAAAAAATAATTCTTTTCAAATGCGACTAGTTTGATTCAACTCCAAATAGAGGTTTGAGGATGCAGCCTCAATATAAACTTGTAGAAATCCATAGGAAAAAAACGTACCAGGGTTACGATCCATTTGTATTTGCTTCCCAATGTCAACAAGTCTACTACACACCTTATCCAGGTAGTAAGACAACATCTAGGGCTAATTGGTGGGCTGTTTGTCGTTCCAAACAACGTCTAGTTGACGATCCTAGTGTTCCGGTACCATATCAGGAGGAAGTAGGCGAGGAGGAGGCCAGTCACATTGATCCAACTATTACTGAAGTTGGTCAACTTGCACACTAGTCAGGGAAAATCGAAGTTGTACTTGTGGCCGGTACGGGCCGTGTTAATGAAGATGATGAAATTATGTCGGGTGATGACAATTCAGAAGAAGAAGATGAATTTATGTCGGAGGATGATTTAGAATGATTAATTGTTTATGTGCTTTAATTCTTAACTTTCCTTTATTAATCCATTTTTCATGCATGATTAATCTCTTTCTCGCTTCACATTAAGAAGCCACTTGAACGATGCAAATTGAAGTTGAAGAACTAGCTTCTTGGAATTCCACATATTGAAGGTGAGTAATATTTGTTGATTTATTTTGTAGTACTTTATTACCATAAATTAATTGTCGTATTGTATAACTTTTTAACATAATTAAAAGTGGTAATTTTATTGCCTTAATATAATTTGATTCTTGAATTTTCAGATTACAACTCATGCATTTCCAAGGATATACATATAAATGACATCAAGGAGTATATGAGAAGTGTAAACTTTGATTGTGAGTGTTGTAATGTAAATGAGAAATGCACACTTTGATTGTGAGTGTTGTAATTCAAAGTGTGGACTTTGATTGTGAGTGTTGTAATGTAAATGAGAAGTGCACACTTTGATTGTGAGTGCTGTAATTCAAAGTGTGCACTTTGATTGTGAGTGTTCTAATGTAAATGAGAAGTGTAAACTTGTGTTTTTTAGTAAGATAATTGGTTATGTAATGTTATTTTTGGGTTTTATTGATTATGTTTGCTATTTGGGATCTTATTAATACTGTTTCTGGTTCGTATTTATGTGCGTATTGTTGTTTTTTATAATAGGGATTTAATTAAATTTCATATTTATTTTTTAAAATTACAAACAATTTAGCGACGGAATAGCGACCGAATCATCGGGTGCTATGCTAGCCGATGCTAATCGGTCGCTAACAAGTCTAAGTCAAACATCAACAATGTTGACCATTCGGTCGATATTCCATCGCTATATGGCGACCCAATAATCGGTTGCTAAAATGTACGTCGGTATTCGGTCGTTAAAGAGTCAAAATCAAAGTCAACAATGTTTACTATTTGGTCGGTTTCAGTTGCAATATGGTGACCCAATAATCGGTTGCTACAAGTTCGTCGGTATTCGGTCGTTAACGAGTCATAGTCAAAGTCAATAATATTGACTAGTCGGTCGGTATTCTATCGCTATATGGCGACCCAATATTCGGTTGCTAGGGAATCCGTCAATATTCGGTCGTTAAAAAGTAAAAGTCAACAATCAACAATGTTGAACGTTCAGTCGGTAATCCGTCGGTATATGGAGAACCCAATGATCGGTCGCTAAATATTCCGTCGGTATTCGGTCGTTAATTTGCTTAGCGACGAAAAATACTCGACCACGTGATTCGGCCGGTAATCGGTCGCTAAACTAAGATTAGCGACGTAACTGTTACACTGTTTTCTTGTAGTGTCTCTGAAGATACGAAAGCAACCAAATCCGAAAAAATGTCGTATTTCTAAATTCTCGTAAGACCCCCTAGAATTTCTTCCAAAGGCCCAACAATCTTTTATATATTTTTCCAATAGTAATTCTAGGTACTATATCTTGTAATGTAGGCTTGACTATTCTAATCCATAGATTTTTTTATCAGAGCTCTCATCCTTCGCCATAATAATATCTCGGAGTTTACAATGATAACAGTTAGTTTTGATGAATGTGGTTGAAATAGTATTTCAAGTATAAGACAAATTTTGTGTATTAGACATATTAAAAAATACCTTCACAAATACAAGAAAACGTTGAAAAGAATATCTTCACAAATACAAGAAATACGTTGAATAGAAAATTAAAAATAAAATTTAAATGAACTTCTTTCAAATTAGCTTTATAGTAATGACAATAAAGTCATTTCATCCATGAAAAAATTAAAGGGGAGTACATACAACATTTTTTAGAATGCAAATAGCAGCTTCCTTTTAATAATTGGGATACTTACAAAAATTCCCTCAAGTCATATCTAAACTAAAAAATAAACATCATGTTTTTACGAACCGCAAAACAACCTTTTAGGACAGATTATTATGGGAATCCGTTAGTCAACTGTTACTTGACTAGCACCAGGGGTAAAATCGTTACATTATGTTAGTTTTGATTAATATGAAAATTTGGTCTCATATGTATTTTCGAGTTATAAGATTGGTCCAATATGATTTTTTATTGTGGCTTTGGTCCCATATGTATTTTCGAATTGAAAAATTGGTCTTATATGATATTTTTTTGCATAGAATGTCTTATATATTTTTTCGACTAGCATAGAATGTCTTCTGTGGTGGTTTCTGCCAGGATGCTCACGTGCACAAATCGTGGGTATTTTCTAAAGGGTAAAAATGGCATTTTAAGTAAAAATTAACCAAAAATATATTTTTTCGACCAGCATAGAATGTATTATGTGGTGGTTTCTGCCCAAGATACTCACGTGCACAGGCCGTGGGTATTTTCTGAAGGGTAAAAATGGTATTTCAAGTAAAAATTAACCAAAAGTATATATTTGAACTCACACAATGACTTATCAAATATAATGCACCAATCTTGTTTTTGGTTACTTTTTACCCGAAATATATATATATATATATATATATATATATATATATATATATATATATATATCTTTACAAAATACTCACGACATGTGCACGTGAGCATCCTAGCAGGAACCCATTGCAGAAGTGGTGGTTTGACCTGAGTTTTCAAGTCGAAAAAACATATAAGACATTCTATGCAAAACAATATCATATAAAACCAATCTTCCAACTCGAAAATACATATGGAAAAAAATCGCAAAACAAAATCATATATAATTAATCTTGCAAGTAAAAAATACGTATGGGACAAAATTTACATATTAAACCGTTAATTTTGCTTGGCAATTTTGTAGTTTAATGAACGCATGATGCTTATTTTGTAATTTGGACATAACGTGAAAGTATTTTCGTAATTATCCTTTAATGGTGTTAATGTTTTTTTTTTTTTTTTGCTAAGTTTAATGGTGTTAATGTTACTATACTAAAATCTATGTTTGATACATACATTGTGCCTAGCATTATCACAATCCGACACTACTAAAAAAATCAACTTTTTCGTCAGGTGGCACCTGCCGCAACAAGTACCTTTGCCGGCGAGAAAACCCTTTTGCGTCGGCCATGCGACGACAATTGAAGGGTCGCAAGGAAAGGCGCCGCAAAAACTTCGCGACGGAAAGCGCTTGACGCAAATAGTTTTTGCAACGGGAATTTTTCTATTTGCGATGCTTTTTTTCCGACATGAAAACTTAGCAAAAACGACTACTTTTTGTGTCCTTATAATATCCGACGCAACCACCGACACAAAAACACTTTTTGCAACTCATTTTTTGCGACATGAAAACTTAGCAAAAAATACTACTTTTTGTGTCGCTTATAATATCCGACGCAACAACCGACACAAAAACACTTTTTGCAACGCGTTTTTTCCGACATGAAAACTTAGCAAAAACGACTACTTTTTGTGTCGCTAATAATATCCGACGCAACAACCGACACAAAAACGACTGTTTGCGACACCTTATATACTGTAGAAAATAGTTTTTCAACGTCGCAAGTATTATAATAAAATTTGTTTATTATCTTTTTGCAAAGGCAAAATCTGACGAAAATAGTTTTTAACCATCGCAAATCATATAATAACATTATATTTATTATTTTTTTGCAATGGGACAATCTGTCACATGTAACATTTATCTCGACACTATAACAAAACTCAAATTATCTTTATAAAGACAAGATAAAATATTTTCGTTGCAAAAAAAAGAATAATTTTAATTTTTCCCATCCAATAAAAATCGTCAAAAATACTATTTAGTGACACAATAAATAATATCACTATTAAATTTTATCTGTTGCCAAATTGGAAACTATAATTTCATTCTAGGTTCAAAATTGCAGAATCCATTTTAAAATGCAAGAAAAAAAATTCAACACAATCACCAAAAAAGTGTATTAAACTGCCAAATATTTTGACTCGCGCTAAATTGATCTTAAAACAAATTGAACAAAAACAACTGCTCAGAAGATGCTTTGAGGCCTTCCCATGGTACTCTTCAGGTACAAGCACCTCACTTGTTTCATAAGATGAGCAATCAATAATGATAAAAAATACAATCATATGCAAAATTAAATAAGCTTCAGAGTTTGGAGGATTTAAAAAACAACAACTCGGAGTACTACATGAATGATGTTTTAGATAGTGAGTTGAACTTAAATTCTGCCAATTCTTTTTTAGCAGTGATACAAAAGTTGACCCTCATTTGAACATTCTGGAAAATTTGCTTGTCTTCCATGGCCAAATTGCCCACAACCACACCCATGCAAAGAACTTTCTTGAGTTGAAACTTCACTGTAGCTGTTATTTCATTCACTTTTGACCCCAAGGATTCTTGATGTCGGACCAGTGTAGGAAATTTACCTGCAGGAACCCAAAATAAAATGACACAAAAGCAACTATTAGTTCAATAATCAATAAGTGTTGCAAAACCTTCCCTGCATAACCTAAGAAAAAACTAAACCAAATACACATTGTACGAAATCAGTTCCCACAATACCAACCAGCATTAACGTCTAAAAATTCATCTTCCGAAGCCACAAAGAAATTAAAGGGGAAAATACATTTTTTTTTGTTAAGACCAGGGCCCAGAAGACGGGGAATCTGCTTGATAACTGCTTCAAATGCCAGGAAAGCATGATACTTCTTGGCAAGCTTCTTAACAAGTTTCTTGTTCTTGTTAAAATTTTCAAACCCTCAACATCCATGTACTCAAGCCCAATCTTCTCAGCTTGTAAAAACCCAAGAGAAATCAAGAACTTGCAAGAAGAAATACAGAGTAATCCATACTAAAAAAAACTGAAGAACTAATGTCACTTTTGACAAATATGTACACCAAACTTAAACAGTTTCGGTAGCAAAGATGACAAATATTTGGCATAATAAAACGATAAGGAGTGCCAACAAAATCCAAAACAATACTCATCAAAAGACCAGTGGCAAATAGGGGTACAAACAGGTGGCTTCAGGGGCCTGGTAGGGGAACAGATGTTAAATAAAAGAAACAATTCATATTACTTTGCTATAAGAACCTTCAAACAGCATCAAAGACAAAATAATGCTTGATGAACTATAATGAAACGGTGAGTTCGAGACCACGCTTGCAGCGATGGAAAGAAACAATAAAGCAGCAGTAAAGAGGATATACTCAGACACAAACAAGGTAGGGCTTAATAGAATGATGCACTCAGTTGCAATAAACCAAACTTTAAGTGTATGTTCTTCTCATGGCTAATCCCAAGAGGTGATGGCAGTGATTCTGCTACTCAAGGCGATAAAGGATATGAGAATCTTCGAGATCAAAGAGGGGGTTTCTTATATGACAATTCACCTTTGGGGTTTTGCGATTATTGAAGTAGGTCACCCCAAATCATATAAATTAAATTGTCAGATCATTACAGATTTCAATACAACTTTCCTATTATGTTAGCAAGCGGGAGGAAAGTATCTTCGGAATACTGAAAACAGGGAGTTCTAAACC
Organism: Vinca minor; assembly: GCA_026122235.1. Taxonomy (NCBI): domain Eukaryota; kingdom Viridiplantae; phylum Streptophyta; class Magnoliopsida; order Gentianales; family Apocynaceae; genus Vinca; species Vinca minor. The sequence goes on from JAOCZM010000253.1 coordinate 1,688,677, forward strand.
ACACTTACAGCGATGGAAAGAATAAATTAAGCAGCAAAAAAGAGGATATATTCATAGACATCAACAAGGTAGGGTTTGTACAGGGATGCACTCAGTTGCTATAAACCCTTCAGCACATTACAACACAAACAGATTACACAACTTTAAGTGCATATTCTTCTCATGGCTAATCCCAGAAGGTAGTTGCAATGATTCTTCTACTAAAGGCGATAAAGGATGTGAGAAAAAAGTATTTAGTTTGCAAAACAAAGAAAAAAGTGAAGTGTAACATTAGAAATTAATAGAAAACTAGCCAACAAAAGGAAGCGCCTCCTTAAAATAGATGGAAGCAATTAGTATTTGTTTAAAATATCAGTTGCATTTATAATTCAAGGAAGCAATAACCATTAACATATCTAATTCCTTACTCTAACCCTTTTGTTTCCTAATTCACAAGTTCGTTAAGGTAATTAGCAGATGCATTCTTCGGAGAGAAATCAAAAGCATGTGATTTTATATTTGGTTAAGATTATTTTAAGGCTATTTGGTATTCATGTGACCTCAATGTTGCAACTTTTTTTTGCTCTGCTTTCATTTGCATTGAATCTCACTACAATAGATGGAAGCAAGAAGCATGTGTATTCACTGCAATAAATTCTTCCTGAATATAGAAAATGCGAGGAAAACTACAGTACCCACCACGCCAAATGTTGTGAGCGGATGACTTCACAAGAAATAAGACTAACAATTGCAAATGGCTACATCTATTACAACTCTTAATCTTAGTCTGTCAAGTTAATTTAAAAAGCTTGATGCAGGACTGGAACATATTGAAGTAAATAGCGTTAGTATCTTTTTTTCCCTCAAACAGAAAGGTTTAAAAGATTAGAATTCATATAGAGATGGCAGAGAATCTGCGGTGCAGTAAATTTAGCGCCCCCCCCCCCAAACCAAAAAAATAAAAATAAAAACTAGGAACTTTTGCCTATCAAAGTTTCAAGCATTTGTTTTCATATGCAATACTTTGGAATACAATGCCCTCAGTGATATTGACTTGTTTTTAGCTGAAAGCTAAAATTAAGTGAAAACTCATCGACTATCCATTAATTACTAAGAACTATATGAGTATACATTTACAATCACAATTATCTCTTTCTCTATTTTATCTGTTGTAAATTGAAAATGAAGAAGCGTTACAGGCTCAAGAAATTCTTCAATATGCAAGTATGCAGGAACATCAAGAGCATCTCCATGTCTATTTCGAAAATGTTTTGTGAATAGAACATAAAATAGTTCTATCATTAACAAAAATTTAAGACCTTCTGAACAGTAAGCAAATACTCATCATAAAATTTTTCCACATGAGAAAACTGATGGAAGAGAAAAAAAAAAAGCACTAAAAATCTCAAGACTCGAGATGAATCAAACTGAATTCTCAAAATGTATGAAAAACAACCTTAATCTTCCACTCTATGAATCCGAGAAATGCATCTCAAATACATAGAGATTAATCAAGCAATCATAAACTTAAAATCAAAGAAAACTCAAAGAAAGACCAATGGCAGAAACCTCATCTGCCACCAACACCAATACCGCCACCAACAGCTGCAAATCGCAATTTGATCCATAGGAGGAAGACCTCCTACAACGCCACACCAAGAAACTGAAAGAAAAACATCAAAAGAAATGAGTTTTTTCGAGGAAAAATTAACCTCCTACAAAGATAAGTTAATACAAACCCATCGATTGTGTGCCAAAGATGTTCGAAAAAAATTTCTTCTCCACCACCTAGATGAAGACTCTGACTCGGATTCAGATACGGACATGTTACCTACAATCAAGCTATCCAAAAAGGATAAAATCATATCAAGGACCCCTTGGATAAATTCTCTTATCATCAAACCATATGGGAAGTCACTAAGCTTTGGTTTTCTGGACTACAAAATCAAAAAATTGTGGAATCCTATCGGTGAACTTCGGCTTATTGATCTGGGAAATAATTTCTTCATCGCAAAATTCGGAATGGAAGAAGATTTTGATAGAATCATTGTCGGGGGACCATGGTTCATAAATGGTCAGTACATTACAGTTAAATTGTGGCAGCCGGAATTCAGCCCTTACAATGATAATTCGACTACAACAGCGGTTTGGGCAAGGCTACCCAACTTACCAATGGACTTCTATGATACAACTATTCTTACAAAAGTTGGCAACAAACTTGGTACTTTGCTCAAAATCGATGCAAAGACATCAAATGCGGAGAGGGGAAGATTCACTTGTGTGTGCATCCAAATTAATCTTAAACTACCTTTAGTGCCTTTCGTAAGAATTGGAAAAAATAACATACAAAAAATCCACTACGAGGGTGTTGATTTCGATTCGATTGTGGGATTATAGGCCATATCAACTGCAAAAAATTTGAAGGAGACTTATGTTACCCAGACTTGCAAGGGGTCTGGTAGCAATGCTGAGTTAAATGGTAAAGACACAGAGTTAATGCTGCGGCGGAATCATCTAAGAATCACGGTCCTCAGGAAAAATATGCTCATCAATGGCAGGCCATCACTCACAGGCGCTTTAATTTAAATGATCAAAACTCACCTGAAGCACACAATAAAAAAATGAGTTCTGGCAGATTCGAGTCCGGTGGTGAGCAAGAGGGATTGCCGGTGCCTGGGAAATTTGTTTGGCGGGAAAAAATTCCATGTCAAGGTCCAATCAAGTGACGGTGCCTCGGGGGAGGAGGAAGTCTCGGGGTCAACTTTAGCCTTAAATGCGGCGGAAAAGACAAATGGCAAGGTAGAACTGACGGACCTTCGAAAAGTCATTTTCAGAGACAGATGACGACAAAAGAAAAGACAACCTTAATCTTCCTGTAATGTCTACATCAAGAGGTAAGAGAATCATACCCCCTCTGATTTCTTTTGAAAGTCCTAAGATAGTTGTCCCTCCCGGTGCAGAGCCCATTGTAGAACCCCCACCTCTTTCTAATAGGTTCTCCTTATTGGAATTGGAAGAGGATATTTACCTCTCAGTAATTTTTTTAGCCCACTTCAAAGATATCCCCCCCCCACCCCACCGAAATCGCCACTCCCAGCGGTGGCTCCCGGCGGCAACCCCCTGTCCACCATCCACCCACAGAGAAGCCAGCACCCAGCCAAGCCCTCAACGTCAAAACCACTTGTACCAAAACACCCAAATTCTAAACCACTCCCAAAACCCCCCACGAGGCAACCCAACAAACCTTGTATTCGAGCCCATAAACAGTTACCACCTTTACAGAGAAGCCCACTATCAAAACCAATCTCAACCCACTCTAAAAAGGATGAGAAGACGAAACTACCCAACCCGGGCTCACAGATTAAACCCCTTTACCACTTACAGACGAAGCCCAAACCTCCCCCCAAACCCAGCCTACTACCGCAACCGCCCCCATCCCACTCCAACAATTCAGGTAAACAGGCCCAGTGGGCGCAACAACCCAACCCAATCACAAATGCCCACTCCATTTCCCCCATCCAGAATAAGCCCCAGCCCCAACCCCAACCCCAACCCAGCCCACTCTCAACGTCCAACCCACTATCCAGACTGGACCCCTCAACACTCAACCAGGCCTCCAGCACAACTTGGGCCCACGGAATGGATATGGATGGGCTGCTTTCAGATTATCTCAGCAGTCCAATCAATGTCACAGAGTCGGGACTTAAATCGGATTGCATGCTTGGGAGAGGTGCATTTGGGCCAAATAAATCTTTGGTCCAACCACAACACTGCCACTTTCACAGTGGACTTGGACCCAACAAATTTGATGGATTGGCTCCTGACAAATTTGACACGACTGAGAAGATTTGCGAGGCCGATTGTCAATGCTCTTTTCTCTCTACAAGCAAATCAAGCGAACTCTCGGGGGGAGCTAAATCGTGCACCGGTTCATCGGGCTCAAAATCATTATTCCCCAACTTTTCTACCGGCGGAACATCCCGTAACAAGAGTTCGTGGGAGCGTAGAATCGTCAAACCAAAGAAGCCCAAGACCACAAATAAACTCTTACACTTTAAGTATCCATTCCTTAAGAGTGGTTATCCAAAATATAAGGATAAACCCAATTTCATTCCAACTCTCAAGGGGCATTCCAAAATTCCAACTGATGATCAACCGCGAAGACAATGATACAGATTGGCTATACAAAATACTTTTAATCCCAGACTTGGCCCGAACACAAGAACAGAATCTTCAAATGACTCAGGGAGCCCAAAGCCAGGCGAGGCGATTGGTATCAAACCTTTTAGCCCAGAGGCTGGCGGCCCAAGAAGGGAATACGTCGCTGGGCCTGAGAGCCCAAGGTCAACATGCAATAGTCCAAGGAATAAGCGCCCGACAGACCTAAAACATAGGGCATGGGCATCTGGCCACAGCCCAAATGACGATGGCAGTGGAGGCCCAACAGGAGGCGGCAAGCCCAGATGAGATGCGCCTGGAAGTGGATCCAGTGAGGTGGGATCATTGGCCAGGTCAAGGACCAGCGGACCAGCACTACCATTTTCCCCAATGTTTAAGTTAATTGCATGGAACGTGAGGGGTGCAGGGCACTCAGAATTCTTATCTCATATGCTGGAAATAATCAATACTCATCGCCCGACTGTAGTCGCACTACTCGAGACCAAGATCAGTGGATCTCGAGCAGAAGATATTTGTGCGAGATTGCCTTTCACAAATTCAGAGCGTGCAGACCCGGAGGGACTTCGTGGATAAGTTTGGCTACTGTGGAATGAGACGGATGTTGAACTTTCCTTGGTTGCAAAAAATTTACAAGCTATCCACATGCTGGTAAAGGTCCGTAACTCTCCTCACCTTTGGCTTCTTTCGGCTATTTATGCTAGTCCTGACTTTAACTCTAGACTGCTTTTTTGGGACCATTTACGTAATTTAGCTAGTAGTCATAATCTACCTTGGCTACTTTTGGGTGACTTCAATGAGATTCTTTTCCAATCTGAAAAATTCGGAGGTCGTCCACCGTCCCAAACTCGTATTTCAGCCTTTAGGGAAATGCTAGATGATTGCAACCTTTTGGACCTTGGTCATGAAGGGTCGAGATTCACTTGAACAAATAAACATACCGATGGTACGCTTATCTTCCAAAGAAGCGACCGAGCGGTTGCCAACTCCGTTTGGCGTGATCTCTTCCAGAATGCTACTATTTACAATCTAGTTAGAACTAGGTCTGATCACTCGCCCATCCTGCTCAACTTTGAACCCACCAACATCTCTCCTTCCATCAAACCGTTTCGATTTGAGCCAGTTTGGCTTACTCACCCTGAACTTGCAATATTGTTCAGAATGCTTGGTTAGGTAGTGAGGATAACTTTTATCAGGATGCCACTCTCTTCAAGGATTCTGTTTCTGTTTGGAATATTAATGTTTTCGACAACATTAATAAGAAAAAGAAAAAACTTCTGGCTCGCATTAAAGGTACGCAGCTTGCCTTAGAATCTTACCCTTCTCTCTTCCTCATCAATCTTGAACGCGAGCTTATTTGCAAACTGAACGAGGTTTATAAGGAGGAGAAACATTTATGGGCCATTAAATCTCGTTTGGATTGGCTTATGTGGGATGATCTCAACTTCAAATTTTTAAAAGCCATCACTGTCCACAACAGAAAGAATAATAAGATCTTGTCCCTTCTTAAGCCAAATGGGGAATGGGAGTTTGATTTCCTCAATGTCAATAACATCATCTTAAATCACTTCCATAAGCTTTACACTTCCAACAGATCTTTTGTTACCTTAAATAATCAGCCTTTTCCCTTTGCATGGTCTGACAACAATAGTGAGGACCTTTCCTACCTTGCTGCAGAACCTACTGTTGAAGATATAAAAAAGGCAATGTGGTCTTTTAAACCCCATAAGAGCCCGGGTCCGGATGGTTTACACCCAATTTTCTTCCAACAATTCTGGGATATCCTCAAACCTTCGATCATTAGCTACACCTTAAATTTCTTCAAAGGTTTACCTTTCGGTGAAGAAATGAATGCCACTTTCCTATGCCTTATTCCTAAGGTTGCTAATCCGGAGAATGTAGGTCAGCTACGGCCGATAAGTTTATGCAACACCATTTACAAACTCACCTCAAAAATCTTAGTAAATAGGATCAGGCCCCTTCTTCCCTCTATTATCTCTCCTAATCAGGGTAGTTTCATTCCGGGAAGGCGGTGCGCCGATAACGTAATCATTGTCCAAGAAGCTATCTTCTCAATAAGAAAGACTACTTGCAAACAGGGCGCCATTGCCGTAAAAATAGATCTTGAAAAGGCTTTCGACCGCTTAGAGTGGGACTTTATCAAAGAATCGCTGGAATTCTTCAATTTTCCCCAATCACTTATTAAGCTAATCATGAACTCTGTCTGCTCCTCAAAAATGGCAATCTTACTTAACGGGGAGCCAACTGAGTGGTTCTACCCTTCGAGAGGTATCAGGCAAGGAGACCCTTTATCCCCCTACTTGTTTGTTATTTGTATGGAATATCTCTCCATTAGTATTGAGAAAGCCGTTACTCTAAAAAAGTGGAGACCTATCAAAGTCGGAAAACATGGTCCGCACATCTCACACTCGTTATTTGCCGATGGTGTCATTCTGTTCGGGTTAGCAAATGACAGCACTGTCAAGGAGATGAAGAGGGTATTGGATGATTTTACACTTAAATCAGAGCAGATGATCAACCTCAACAAGTCTAAATTCATTAGTTCATCTAACCTCTCCCCCCAAAGATTACTCGATATTGAAAACCACCTGCAGATTCAACACACTTTGAATCTAGGCAAATATCTGGAATTCCCCATTTTTCAAAAGAGATCGATCAGCTCGGACTTTCAATTCATTCTGGATAAAGTAAGAAACAAACTCTCAGGCTGGAAAGAAAATCTTCTATCTTTAGCAGGAAGGGATACAATCATCCAGTCATCCTCCTCCCAGATCTTATCGTACTATTCTCAATGTTTACCTTTCTTTGGGGAAGCTCTTCGACAAAAAAGAAAATCCATTTGGTTAAATGGGACAGAGTGGCAAAGCCGAAAAAGCTCGGGGGTTTGGGAATAAGGAAGGCCAAACATATCAATCAGGTGGGACTTGCAAAGCTCAACTGGAGGATTGCGAGAGATAAAACTAGTACTTAGGCTGCTGTACTTAGGCTCGTACTTTATCTTCTTTTCGCCATCGAATACACCCAATTCTGGGCCCAGAGAAATTGATGACAACTTTCATTGAAGATATTTTGTTTGTTTTGAAATTTTATGACAACTCTCATTCTTTTTTTTTTTTGATGAATATGACAACTCTCATTCACGGCCAATGTTTTTTTCTCGAAATTGAATGTCTCACAAATTCTAGAGAGTTGATTTGGTTCAGTTTAAAAAACAAAAAAGAAAAAAAGTGATGATTAGACTTTGAATAAAGTTACTATCTTGTTCTTTTTAATTAAGAATATTAAAGATGATATCATGTACTAATTAAACAAACTTATCCTATAAGGGAACTAAAGAGATTTTCGGTGGGACAATGAGTTAGTGAAATTTACTGCCCTTAAATTAAGTCTTAAAATAAGAGAATGGTGGTGTTATTTCAACTTTTAAGTTAAGTTAGGAGGGAGAATTGATCCCCACCAATCGAATTGCTGGGTCACCTTAATTTACATCCTCCACAATGCCTGTCGGATCGGGAGGTGGGGGGCTCTGGGGGCGTGGGTATCGCCTTTTTTTGTGTACAAGGAGGGAGAATTGACTTTTTCGTTCATGTATATAATATTTATAGATTTGAGAGTAAGTTTTTTTTTAAAAAAAATTGCTCTTAAATCAAGATAAAACTACTTGTTAGAGAGGTTAGCATTGAAAGTTTATATGGAAATTAGCATTATTTTAAGAAATGACATATTCAATTCCAAACATCTTTAAAAGAAAAACTCGACATTCAGTGCTAAACGGTGTGACTATTATTAATAGGGTAAAAAGCGCTGACGCCCCCTAAACTATTCCGTTTTTTAGTTTTTGACCCTCAACTAAAAACGGTCAAGTTTTACCCCCTAAACTATTTCGCTTTTTGGTTTTTGACCTTCCATCCATATTCTCCGTTACATCATAACGGAAGTCCAAAAACTGGGGGCATTTTTGGGCAATCTATATAAGATCCTAAATTTTTTTGTTTTATATAAAAAAATAAAAAAAAACCTATTATTCTGACGAGAAAGAAGAAGTCGTCGGTGAGAACAGTGATAGAAGAAGCCGGAAGTCGGGTACCACTCCTCTTCTCCAACCACCAAACTGTAAATTCCAACCTCTAAAAAAAATCTTAAAAGGTCATTTTTTCCCTTAAATTTAATTCTATTTATTATGAATTATATGATTTTCCCAAAATGCCCCTTTTTTGGACTTCCGTTATGATGTAACGGAGAATACAGATGGAAGGTCAAAAATAAAAAACCGAAATAGTTTAGGGGGTAAAACTTGACCAGTTTTTAGTTGAGGGTCAAAAACCAAAAAAATCGAAATAGTTTAGGGGGCATCAACGCTTTTTACCCTTATTAATATCGAGTCTGTGAGTCAAATTTTGAAAAGTTTGAGTTGGACTAGCGTCGTATATTTATTTATCAATTATAACACTACAAAAAAAAAGTTTATTGCGACGTTTGTCATATGTCGCAATAAGGAAAAAAGTCGATATTTATCTATACCAACATTTACTACAAATGTCACTTAACATCGCATTTTCATGCGTCGTTATGGGTTTTTACGACATTTGTTACAAGCGTCGGTAGTATTTTTGCCCAAATTTGTAATTAATCGCCACAAGTCGCCTATTCCGACGTTTCTAAATATCGCGAATAAGTAGTTATTCCGACATTTTAAAGTGTATCAAAAGATTTTATTCGGCATTTTTAAATAGTCGTAACAAGATATCTATTCCGACGTTCGTAAAATTAGAAACTAGGTTGGTCGAGCCGAGCTGTCGAGTCTAGCCACCTTTGAATAATAGGAGCCGGAGCCTAGAGACAAGACGAGCCATCGAGTCTTGCAACACCTTTGAATAATGTAGAAAAAAGTTTCTCCCTACTCAAAGAGATGAGAATTGAGCTAGCGGCCTTAAGCATGTATGTCGTGCAATGAGTTGTTAAGTTAACTGATCATATGTTATTTGTTTCTCCTCTTATTATATTTATTATAATGGAATTTTATATTTTGTACATTTACTTATTTTAATTTCTGTTTGTTTTTTTATTTTTAATGAATCAAATTAAAATTAATACACTCTCAATAAAGTTTTAATAATTAAATGTCTTTAATTTTTCTTTAAAAATATATTTCAGAAACATAATTTATGTATTTGTGTTTGTTTGAAAATGTCATAAGATCTAACGACATAGTATATAAATGTCGTTATATCAGTCACAAAAAAGTAACAATTTATATCATGTAATGTAAATGTCACTAACTAACATCAAATTTTCGGTAAGAACAAAATTTACTATAACCGTCATTATGATTGTATAAAATCCAAACATAGCGACGTTTGTATGAAATGTCACATGATTTAATGACGTTGTATATAAATGTCGATATATGAGTTGCAAAAAGTAACAATTTATAACAACGTTCATTGTTCACGTCGCTAACTAACATCAAAATGTCAATTTTATCAGCAATTATTATAACCGACGCTACGAAACGTCGTATAAAATTCAAATATAGCGATGTTGGTCTGAAAAATCATAAGATCTAATGACATAGTATATAAATGTCGCTATATGAGTTACAAAAACTAACAATTTATAACAACATTTAATGTAAATGTCGCTAACTAACATCGAAATGTCAGTATGAATAACAATTACTATAACCATCACTATGAAACGTCGTATAAAATCCAAAATATAGCGACGTTTGCAGAATATTCTTTTTTAACTTAATCTTTTTGCATTTATCCTTCACTCATACCTCAATTATTGACGACTTAATTGCCTATGTTGTTATTGTTGTATGTAAGGTTATATTTATTTTCAACATTGCATGGCCAATGTGTTTGAAATGATGAGTCACAAACAACCTCAAGGAAGTGAATTCAGAGTTTTCCTTTGCATCTTGTAAGTGAGCAAGTCAAAATAAACAAGAGAGGTCAAAGGCATCCTGCAATTCAGATTCTCTAAGACTTCCTCGGTAATATTTTAATTAAGTAAATTTTTATTCATATAATTTAAAACGAATAAATTTTAAAAGTGAGTGAACAAAACGTAAATATAAATAAAAGTATCATTAAGAATGTCACTGCAAGAATCACAAAACGTGTTATATGAGTTAAATGGGAGGTGATAAGCAAGAATATTGATCGTCTTGCGAGAGGATTATACTATGGCTAGCATCAGTAGGCATGCAAAGATGCCTTTGCTGAAGCAAGTTACAGTGTGGTCTAGACCACCCACAAATTGGGGTAAGATCAATTTCGATGCCGGTTTCGATGGGGACTTTATGTATGCTGCTGCTATTGTGAGGGATAATAGGGGGTGATTAGGAAAGCTAGAACAATCGGAGCTGCTGTCCCCGGATGTTTTCACGGCTGAGGCAAAAAGGGGCATTATTGGCGATAGATCTAGCACTTGAGTGTGGGCTGAATTTGGTTATTTTTTAAGGCGATGTGGATAATGTAATTTTCTCGTTGAGGGGCCAACAAAATGCTGAGGAATGGAAAGGAAAATCGGTTACGGATGAATGTAAGTTAAAGAGCTTTGGACAACCATCTTGGAAATTCTTGTCGATATCACGAAAAGCAAATGAGGCAGCTCATAATTTAGCGAGATGAGCGAAACAAAATAGTAGAATAGGAATTATCCCCCTGTGTTCTCTGCCTTCTGATATTTTTTGTGATTTGGGGACTGATAGGAACTGTGTGCTGGAAGTTCCTGATGATTGTAATGGGGATTTCTTGAATATATGACAAAGTTTTCATAAAAAAAAAAAAAGACAACAAACGTGGTTGCATATTCTTCCACTTGCTTCCAATTATTTCACTTTTGCTTCTGAATTAATGGAATTGAGACGATTCTATTCACGGAGATAGAAAATTCAAAAAAAATCATAAAAAAATATATAGAAAATTCAAAATCATCAGATTCTCTAATTATCTTTTCATATTTTACTCTTTTCGTGCAAAATTGATTACTTTCCAATCGAATATTTAATTGAAAAGAGGAGTATTGTTTTTTCCCCAACTTTGAAGTTGATTTTGACTCTCATTTACTTTATAGTTAATTGAATATCTGGTATATAGAAAACACAAAGTTAGAAGAAGAAGAACTGAATAACTGCAGAGAGAGAGAGAATATAGCATTTGGAATTTTCTGGATTTTTTATTTTAAAATGAAAATATCTCACAACTTGGGTATTTATACAAGATTTACAAGAAGTAAAATCTAACTAACTCCACCTGTCACTTTTTAATTGGATAAATATAAACTACTAACTACCTTTTAACTAACTTTAGTTACAAACTAACTAACATGATTAAATTGACAATGTGTAAGTCTTCCTCCTTGTTTTTTGCATTATCTGCAGGTGCTTTGTCTGCCCTTGCTGCAGGCTTCCTCATTCTTCTTCTGCACTGCAATTGAGTGTGATGATCCAGCTTGATCATCATTGCTTCTTTCTGCTATGTCCTTTATTCTTGACATCCTCCCACAAGCTGGAACATCATACATATTAAAGAAACCTAATCTTTCAACAAGAAACTTGAACCTGTCTTTGGATAAAGATTTAGTAAACAAGTCAGCCAACTGATTGTGAGTAGATATAGGCATTGGTTTAAGAACTCCAGACCTGCAATTTCTCCCTAACAATATGACAATCAATCTCTAAGTGTTTGGCTCTTTCATGAAAATCTGGGTTCTCTGCTATATATACAACACTGGTATTATCACAAAACATTGGAACAGGTTTGGATTGATTCACCCCCAAATCACCTAACAGAAAAACCAGCCATTGTATCTCACATGTTGTCATTGCCATAGCCCTTTATTCTGCCTCAACAGAGCTCTTTTTGACATTGTTTGTTGCTTCTTGGCTTTCCAAGAAATCAAAGCATTTCCCAGAAAAATACAATACCCAGTGACAGACCTCCTTGTTTCAACACATCCAGCCCAGTCTGAATCAAGTATATCCTTTTAATTCTAAGTTACTTTTGCTTGGAAAAAACAAGCTAAGTCTAGGTGATCCTTTAGAAACCTTAACGCCCTATGCACAGCCTTTTGGTGCTAAACAGTTGGTCTATCAAGAAATTGACTCAACTGTTGCACACAAAAGGATAAGTCAGGTCTTGTAACAGTGAAATAGAAACAGCTTTCCTACCACTTTTCTGTACTTAGTAACATCATGAAAAGGATCTAAGTCCTCATGAGCATATTCAGTCTTACTATCCATAGGAGTGTGAGCAGGCTTACATTTAAGATAACCTTCTTCTTTCAATAAATCCAACACATATTTCCTTTGGCACAATGTGATCCCCTCCTTATTCCTAGCAACTTCAATGCCTAGGAAATACTTCAAGTCACCTAGGTCCTTTATTTTAAATTGCTTATGTAGAAAATCCTTGACTGCTTCAATTTCTTTCATGTCATTACTGGCTAAAAGCATGTCATCAACATGCACAAGCAAGGCAATAAAAGAATTTCCTGTGACTTTGATAAAAAAGACTATAATCAAACCATGACTGCTTAAAGCCTATGCTAATAAGAGCATTAGTAAGTGTGGTATTCCATTCTCTGCTAGCTTGCTTTAATCCATATAAGGATTTTTTCAATTTGCATACCAAGTTTGGACTATCAGTTTTATATGCTTGTGGCAAAGTCATATAAATCTCTTCATGCAAATCCCCATGGAGGAATGCATTATTTATGTCAAGCTGATGTAGAAACCAGCCTTGTCCAGAAGCCAAAGCAATGAGTGTTCTAATTGTGGTCATCTTAGCCACTAGAGAAAATGTGTCCAGGAAATCCACTCCTTCGAGTATAACCCTTTGCCACTAACCTTGCTTTGTATCTTTTAACACTACCATCAACATTGAATTTTATCTTGTATACCCATTTTGATCCAATAGGTAATTTCCTCATAGGCAATGTAGTCAGTTCCCAAGTACAATTAGCCTCTAAGGCTTCTATTTCAGATTGCATAGCCTCTCTCCACATATGATGTTGAACTGCTTGCTGAAAATTCACAGGTTCCTGTGTGACATCTAATTGCATGATAAAATACCTATGACCACTATTCAGTTTGTCATAAGAAAGGACTTGATTGAGCGTGTGAGGAGAAGTAGGCTTTATGGTAGGACAATGGAAATCATTTAAATGTACATGTGCCTTAGTCATTCTGGTAGATCTTCTAATATCAGTAGGACAAGCATTTGTGATAGACGATTCAAGACTATCAGAATTGTTAGAGACCATGTACTCAGGAAAACTAAAATGAAGATTAGGATTATTGTCAGATGAACTAGAAACAATAGGAATACTATGATATTTATAAGAATGAGTATAACCATCATCTAGATAATCATTTTGATAAATATAAATAGCTTACTCATTATCAGAAACAGTAGAGAAGACTGAGAAAGGAAAAACATTCTCAACAAATAGAACATTTCTTGAAATAAAGACTTGATGACTCTCAAAATCAAGCAAGATATATCCTTTAGATGTAATAGAATGTCCTAAGTACAGTGATATTTTCCCCCTTGGATCAAATTTTCCTCTTCCACTTTCTAAAGTGCAAGCATAAGTTAGACATCCAAAAACTCTTAGATTGTCATATGAAGGTTCAGTGTTGTACAATTTTTCATAAGGACAAAGGTTGTCAAGAATAAGAGAAGGTGTGTAGTTATGTGTAGCATTCTTAACACAGTATCCCAGTAAGATAAGGATATATTGGATTGAAATTTTAAAGCTCTAGCAATGTTAAGAATATGCTGATGCTTTCTTTCAACTACACCATTTTGTTCAGGTGTAGCAACACAGGAAGTCTGATGTACTATACCTTTTCCTAGATAGAATTCAAGCATTAGAAATTCAGGACCATTGTCTGTCATAATGATTTTAACTGCTTTGGAAAATTGAGTTTGTATGAAAGTACAGAAATCTTTTAAGGTTGTAGTAGAATCAAATTTGTATTTCAAAAGAAAAGTCCATGTGAATCTAGAGAAATCATCCACAATGGTTAAAAAGTATTTTTGACCATGAATAGTTGTTTGTTTGTATGGACCCCAAATGTCCACATGAATGAGATCAAAAATAGAATGAACAACAGAATTACTAAGAGGAAAGCTCAATTTATGTTGCTTAGCCAAGGGACAAACACTGCAATGACAATCTTTATTACAAGTTTTATTGGAACTAGCTATTTGCTTAATAAGCTTGAGTCTAGGGGAAGATAGATGTCCCAATCTATAGTGCCATAGCAAGTTGTCTATTTCTTTTGCATTAACACATTTAGAATAAAAGGAATTAGCATTATAAGGAGAAATAATGAAGAAGAAACAACAGAAGAGTTATTGACTTGTGCTGAGAATTGCACTTGATTTGCAAACTGACTTGTGTGTAGAAAATATAGACCATTCTAGCAATTAGCTTTCCCAATCTTTCTCAAGGAAGGCAGGGCCTGGATTTCACACCAGTCAGAAGCACACAACACATAACAAGAGTTTTGTTTAGTAAGTTGTGATACAGAAATAATATTCAGATGGAAAGAATGGACATAAAGGACATTTCTCAGAATGAGTGAATCAGAAAGGAAAACAGTGCCTATGTGTGACACAGGAATAGAATAGTGGTTAGGTAATGTAACAACCCGTATTTCAAGCACCTCATGTGTACAAAAATCTCAAAATATGGATTAGAACTGCGCAGCTGCTCAACAACTTTTGACTTGCAGCTGCTTATTGGAAGCAGCTGCTCAGTGACTTTTGATTTGCTAGTGCTTGAAGCTGCACGGCGACTTACGCTTTGTATCGCTTAATTAAAGCAGCTTCCATTCTTCTATAAATAGTTCATATTTTCTAATTTCATTTTCATTCAAAAATCTCTCATCTTCTTCATTTCCTTCTTTATACCATATGATTTTGTAATCTCTACAATTGTTCCAAATTCTAGTGTTGTTTATTAGAAGGTATGATCTATTAATAAATTATGGCGAAGTTTTGTTCTAGGATATATTTGGAATTTGAAGAAAGTCAACTAGTCAAGTGAGTGGTTCTAACCCTTTTGTAAAATTATATATAAGTATTGTGTGTTCATTTGTTCATTGCACTCATGACCTGGATCCACTCATGACATGCACTGGTTTCATTTATTTGTCATCATGCAATAGTTTTCTAAAATTGGGGCCTTATTGTTAATGTTTTTGGAAATGAAATGTTTTACTGAACCTTGAACGAGATCTGTCCTGATATTATTGACATGGCATTACGAGACTGCGAATATATTGAGTCAGACCTAAATGAATATAATCAAAGGAACCGCGTGTTACACCAAAGGGGGGGGGGAGCCACCTCCAGAATCTTGTCGATAAATGTCTAGATTGGGGCCCGTATGAAATGTGATTTAATATTATTGAAATACTATTGTCAATCTGATCTCGACAGTCTTGAACAATTGTTCCAGAATTAGGCCCCTTATTATAAGAGTATATATATGGTTTTCTCATTGTGCGAGCTATTTTTGATATAAAAGTATTTTTCCAAAGAAAATGATTTTTACAGACACTGGCACCACTAGCACGACCTTCACTGAGCTTCGGCTCACGTTTTCCAAAATGTTTTCCCCCTCCACAGGTATCTGAAGGTGGTGCAATATTTTGGTATCAGAGTG
This sequence comes from Vinca minor, assembly GCA_026122235.1. Lineage (NCBI taxonomy): Eukaryota > Viridiplantae > Streptophyta > Magnoliopsida > Gentianales > Apocynaceae > Vinca > Vinca minor. The sequence goes on from JAOCZM010000253.1 coordinate 1,704,544, forward strand.
CGCAGCGAAAGCTTGGGATTAGAAATCTGTATATAGGGATTCTTCTTTTGTATTGTATTGAATTTCATTGTACTTCCTTTTGTATTGTAAAAGATAGAACTCAGTGCCGAGAGGCAAGCGGCAGCCCCGGCCCGAGAGGGTAGGGGTGTCACAGGTAATCTCACATACATATTTGTCACAGGCAGAAAACTATCATTATCAGCAATGGCACACACCACATGGTTAGTAGCTCCAGAATATAAAATCCGGGTTCTATCCTTAGAAGGAAAAACTTTACCTGTAGGTGCATTGAAACTGCCAAAATTAGCATTCACCATAGGCTGTTTTACTTGAGTTATGCCTCCTTCCTGAGAGCTTGAATTAATCCCCATGTTTACACTTTTAATGAGCTGTATGAGCTTGTTGTTGTTCAAGAGTGAAGCCAACATCACTGTAAATAGCTTTGGACTGAGCATTTTGGCTTGCCACAACAACTGGTTCATGCTTAGCTATCTTCTGAAAACCTCCAGTAACATGATTCACTCCTTTATAGTTTTCTGCACCAGTCACAGAACTTCCAACACCATTATAACCATCAATATTATTGTAACCTGCTCCAGAGCCATTTCTAGGCCATCCTGATGTTTGTGAACCTCCCTTATACAACCTATGTCCTGGAGGAAATCCATGTTTCTTGTAGCACCTCTCCACAGTATGCCCATCCTTGTCACAATAGGTACAATGCAATATTTTGTTTCCATAACCTCCTTTCTTAAAACCTCCATTATTATTAAAAGCATTTATAGAACCTATGCCATCAAATTGACTTCCATAACCAACAGTATCATTATTATCATTCTTGTCATAAGAAATACTCTTGCTACGCATGATTTGCACCTCATTTTGAGTACTAGAATATAACAACTGATTTTCATGTTCAGTTGTCATGTTTAGTACATCATCAATCACAGATATCTTCTTCTTCATCAAAATCTTAGACCTAACATCAGCAAACTGAGCATTGAGACCTTTCAGAAACCTAATTATGTAGTCATTTTCATAATATTCCTGAACTGTACCTAATGCTCCACAGGTACAACCATCACAACTACATATTGGTATAGGTCTAAGAACAAGAAAATCATCCCAAAGCATTTTCAAATTAGAATAATAATCATCTACACTCATGTTTCCTTGTTTCAAGGCATGAAACTCTTCAAGTAGGTTAGACAACTTATAGGCATGAGTCTTAAAATACCTCCTTTCAAGATTTTTGCCAAACTGCTGATGAAGAACTCAACCACATGACAGACTGTGCTATGGATTTTGTCAATGTGTTTATAATCCATGTCAAAACTGTCTGATCTGCTTGCTGCCGTATTCCAAAAAGTGGATCACCCTTCTTTGGAATCTCCATACCTTCACACTCTTCAATGAAGCAGAACGTGTTCTTGATGATCAAGGCTCTCTTCATTTTCCTCCTCCAATCTTGGTAATTTGGACCAGTAAAAGAACTTGTGACCAAAATCAGTGCTGAATTCTCTGTAGGATGGACATAGAATGGATGTTGTGGTGTAATCTCAGAATTTATTGATGTTGTCATGATGTTTTGAAAAAAAATTTAATTAATTCCGAAGAAGATTAAACCAAATTGTTATGAATTTTCAAGAAAAATGGTCACAATATGAAGTAACCTACTTCAGATCAAAAGAACACACAGAAAAATGCAAAATTATGTCAATTCTCAAATTGAACCTATCAATCGAAGGGAAAAGAGACAGTGAATCTTCGATTTCAGGAAGAAATGAAGAATCTAAACATATGTTGAGCGGATTAGAGCTCTGATACCATATAGAAAACACAAAGTTAGAAGAAGAAGAACTGAATAACTGCGAGAGAGAGAGAGAGAGAGAGAGAGAGAGAGAGAGAGAGAGAGAGAAGAGAGCATTTGGAATTTTCTGAATTTTTTATTTTAAAATGAAAATATCTCACAACTTGGATTTTTATACAAGATTGACAAGTAGTAAAATCTAACTAACTCCACCTGTCACTTTTTAATTGGATAAATATAAACTACTAAATACCTTTTAACTAACTCTAGTTACAAACTAACTTACATGATTAAATTGACAATGTGTAAGTCTTCCTCCTTGTTTCTGCATTACTGCAGTGCTTGCTGCCTTGCTGCAGGCTTCCTCATTCTTCTTCTGCACTGCAATTGAGTTTGATGATCCAGCTTGATCATCATTGCTTCTTTCTGCTGTGTCCTTTATTCTTGACATGGTATGAATTCTTAATTATTATGATCCATTACTGTTAGGGACATTGTATGGAGGTTCAAATTCTCAAAAATAAATTTACTATTTTTAAAGAATTTAACGAGTATATCAAAGTTCAACGAAGTTCTTATTGTAATCAATCGGATATGTCAAATCTTCTATCTCATTTTTTGTGTTTGATCTCTTTATCCATTACTAACAAGTTATGAAATATTAATTTTTTATCGAAAAATGTGATAGAGAATGAGAAAAAAAAGAAAGATAGAATATCCATTATGAATATAGAAAACTAGAGTCTTGACTAATTTACTTTAACTGTACAACTATTTAGTATTTAGTATTTATAGCACAAATAAAGTCAGAGTAATAAAATAATTGAATTTCTAAATAATATCAAATAATCTCCACACAAACAGGATCCTCCTACCTTTATATGTTCAGCGGAAAACCTTTTTCATTTTGAATTAAAGATAGAGGTTTAGTTTAATAAGAAATAAGAAATTATCTTTGTTTCCTTGGCTAGATTTCAAAATTAAATGAATATTTGCGAAAAGTAGAAGATCATTTGACAAAAATGGGAAACAAAATGTTTTCATTTGTCATGACAAAGCTTAGTAACATGTACCCCACGTTCCTAGCTAGATCACTCATATCATCCGACCCGGCTAGGGTAGTGTTCAGCATCCACTGAACATAGTAATAACCACTAGATTTTATGCTTCAGATCCAACGGGCTAGAAAAAGGCACGCTCCATCAATACCCAAGAAAGGCTATCACATTGGATCAGAAGCTCTTAACCCAAAATCCAAGCCGTGGTCTTTTCCCAAAACGCGACTAAATTAAAATTTCCCCAAATTTCAAACCCTAACCCATGATAACTTGTTTACACCATAACTGTAATCCACAATCCCAACAAATTTCACCTTCATCTTCCTCCATAACTATTACCTGTGATTTTCCCACCACGATTTCCACCATTAAACTATCTCAAATTTCTCCAATTTAAGATTTTTATCCTTTTTTCCTCGATTCGAAGAACGGGAGTTTTTATCTTTAAATTCACAAAAATAAGTATAACTATCCAAAATCCACACAAACACTTGCAACCCAAAGAACAACATCATCAAAGTTAAAGCATTCCTCCTTTTTTGATTGGTTGTTTTTGGTGGGTTTCTTCTGATCAGAATAAGGCCAGAAAATTTTGAAGAAAATTGAGTTTTACTTTTTAATTTTTTTTTCCTGTGGTGGTTGGAAAGTGATGTTTAATAGTGGTGGTAGTGGAGGAGTAGGTTGATAGCTATTAGATATGATGTTTACAATTTTAATCATTAACAGTTGTAAAGTTTATTAAAAATTTTAATGTTATTATTCCATTAGTCTCTGCTAACAACACATAATGACAAAGAAGCACTTCTCTGCTAACAATAAAATTTATAATAGCTATTAGCTTGATATATAGTAGATATAAGACAAATTCATAATAACTGACAAATTCATAATAGCTATTAGTTTTGCATATAATAGCTATAAGACAAATTCATAATAGCTATGAGACAAATTCATAATAACTATTAGTTTTGCATATAATAGTTATAAGATAATTCATAATAACTGTAACCAATCTACAATTTCAAGTATTACAATTAAGATTATACAACTGGAATGAATTGATTTACAAGTTCATAATCACATAAACCTTTTCTTCTTCCTTTATCTTAAAAAAAAAGTTTTTTTCTCTTTTATTTTGGTGAAATTTGCAATAATCTTTTCATCATCTTTGGTGGAGAAAATTAAGGAATTTGAAAAAATTATCAATCTGAGATGGAGAAATTTTGGAGATTATGGAAATATCTACGAAGATACATGGGAGAAATTTTAGAGATTTGGTAAATATGTACAAGATATGAGTGAAATTGTGGAAAGTGGCCGAAATTGATGAGAGAAAATCGTGATTGATGGGGGGAAAATTAAGGAATTTCAGTCAAAAAATAAACTGGGCGGGAAACTGAATCCTTGAAGGCGGAATGATCCAATGTGGGCGGCTTCCAGTGACACCCGCATTCCTTACATCCATTAGATCTATAATGTTGCAATCTAATGGCCCAAAAATCGTGCTAACCGTGCTGAAAATCCCATTGATCAACACCGTAGCCAAATGCCATATCATCATGGAAAAAATTGAATGTTCCCATTTTGTGTTATGTTTTTCGTCTCATCAATAAAAAATTATCATATGTTAAATTTTTTTAAAAAAATTCACTATTTTTTAAAATTTAATTTCTTAATTAAAAAATAACATATGATATTTTTTATTAATGAGACACGGAATAAAGATAGACGATACTTACCTTATTATTATATGGCTTTCTCTGCATTTTTTTATCGACCATAATGTCTTTTGCTGTTTGATCTAGTCAACTTCTTGATCATCATCACTCATCAGTATCTAAAAACTGCTTATATTGAGTACTTTCAATTCAAATAATACATCCTAATTTGACATCAATAATAATGATAAAATACTTATTTATTTATTGTTAAAGGAGTTATTTAGCAAAAAAAATATATATTGTTAAAGGAGTAGAAATTTCCTCCACGAAACACTGAAACAGCAAAGGAAACTCCCCTCCCCTTTTTTAGCTTTAAAATATGAAGAATAATGGAGTTTTCTGTCCCCTCTCACCAAGACTGGCGAGCATAGCTACTCGACGTGCCACCACGCTCATGAAAATTTTGCCTAAATGCAGCGGCGGATTAGAAAATTCTATTATGGAGGACGATATAATAAATTCTTAAAAAAATGAGTTTTTTTTTATCATAATAATTATATTTTAGTAGTATGAGGGTATACATGACCATGTGTTTAGATGGATAATTTTTTTTTACAAGAACGGATTCAATCATTAAATAGGAATTTTAGGAATACGTCTTTTGTTGACATGATAAATGTTTCATTATTCGGAGAAAAAAATTATGTTGACGTGGATAAATTTGGACCATTTTTTTCACATTACGAGAGAATTTTTTTTATGCTGACGTAAATAAATTTATACCATATGATGCATATTAGAAAAAATTTATTTTTTAGCATTATAATATTTACCTCTGCATTTTTTTATTCTTTCATTTAGGTATGAGTTTAACTAATTCTTATATTTTTGTGAGGGTAGATCCGTCTATTAAGGATTTTAGAGCAATATGTGATAAAAGTTAATCGGAATCCGTCACATTGATAAAAAAGAGCAGCATGTAAATTGTTGTTGGCTAAAAAATAATCAAAAAATTATTTTCAACTAAAAAAAGCATAAATAATTGGTGGCCAAAGAGAGGTATTTATTGATAAATTTTCCTTTTCCTTTTATATTTAAGGGTTTGACCTTTTGACAACTAAACTAAAATTACAAGTCATGTGTTGTTTAACTTAGAAAAAAAAGTGGTGGTGTTTAAAAAAAAATTTACTTACCGTTTCAACCAGATTAATTTAATAATATTTTTTAAATTGAATAAAACAGTTTATCAAAATAGAAACGAAATGGAAATTTGAGTCGTAATTACAGAATTTAATTTTTTTTTGGTTTTTTGCTAAGTATTTACATCATCATCAAACAATTTATTTTTAATGGATATCATTATTAAACAAATTGCCAAAAAAAAAAACATCATCATATGCGTAACGTTAATCAGATATATTTAAGCATCCAAGTCGTGGGAATAAGATGCCCCAGTGGAAAAGGCACAGCGGCTCTGGACTTCGGTCCAGGGTCGATTCCCGCACCCCAGTAAAAATGCATCCAAGTCAATGGTCCAAATTTACCAATTTCATTCAACACGTGTATACCTTGAACCTCTCTATTTCTTCACCACAACTTCTATGCGGAATAATTTTTATTCTGAATATGCGGGCGAAATTTTATCCGTTGAATTAAAATTTTGATGTTTGAGATTAATTTGAAAAATAAACAGCTGTTCTTATTTTCAGAATACCTGTTCGGAACAAGTGTTCATTAACTGTTCCACTAATTGTTCGGTATTTGCAAAAAAATTGTTTCGCATATGCAGAAAAAAAAGTGTTCCGCATAGGAGCCAGATTGCTATTTCTTCACTTGAATCAATCCTGATCGATTTCTCTCTCTCTCTCTCTCTCTCTCTCTCTCTCTCTCTCTTATTTTCTCACTCATCCATTCCCAGAGAAAAATAATTTCACTTCCTCCTTTTTACGATGTCGTTTTTTCCCGATGATTTACCGTCCTCCGCCAAGCCAGCCGGAGGCGTCGCCCCTTCTCCCGGTGGCACTGGCCCAACAACCCCTCTACTAAACCTCTTCTCTGTTCAATCCAGAATGGATATTCTCCACAAATTCCTCTCCGATTCAGTCATAACAACACTTTAATCAGTAAAGATAGTATGTATATGATTTTTATAGAAATTAGCTCCTCCATCCACTAGATCATCGTCAACGGCGCCGCCCTTTTGGCCTGTACGCAGAGTCCGAATGTATCGTGTCACAATATTAGAAACCCGGATTTTCAATTGGGTTCCGAAGCAATTAAGGTGGTTGACCCGAAATTTGAGGTGATTGAAGATGAAGATGGAGATGATTACGAAATTATTGAACTGGTAGCAGTAGAGCTTTGTCATGTCCCAACTCTTAGACATACACAATTAACACTCAATCCCTTAACAAACAACTAACCAACCAAAGCAAACACCAGATGGCAATAAGGCAACTGAAATATGGATATGTATATATACTGAAACTTCAACATCAAAATCCCATTACAAGATAATAATATCAAACTGGATCACTGTCCCCAGATTATACTACTAAGTAAAGTGTAAAATGAACTTAAATAAGTAAGGAAGAAATAAGCAAACTCCAAGCATCAGCAATCCAATCTGTTGGGTTGCAAACAATGGCTTCGACTCCCGAGAATCAAGGATGATCTCAATCGATATGAGAAATGGGAGAAGAGAAAAGAGGATCAAAGATTGATCAAGGGGGAAAATAGAGCTTACAGAGAGAGATGAAGGCAAGTAGCCAACACTTGGTTTTATATTTTTCCGGATGCCTTCTCCATTGCTTTGAGATGATGCTTTTATACCTAGGGGTTGGGATCCCTAGATTGATCCTCCCCCCTTCAATCTCTTATTTCGACATTGTCGGAGGATCAACGAGTGATCCCGGCAGCTCCTCCTTTTCAATTGTAGTCGGATGGCACACATCAGCCACAAGCCAATCTATTTCTATCCCTCTTATCTAATATTAGGTTAAACTTCTCAAAACGCTGTCGTTTAAGTTAATAGGACAGCTCAACTGTTATAATTAATAATAAAACCAACTCTTAGACATACACAATTCACACTCAATCCCTTAACAAACAGCTAACCAAGCAAAGCAAACACCAGATGGCAATAAGGCAACTGAAATATGGATATGTATATATACTGAAACTTCAACATCAAAATCCCATAACAAGATAATAATATCAAAATGGATCACTGTCCCCAGATTATACTACTAAGTAAAGTGTAAAATGAACTTAAATAAGTAAGGAAGAAATAAGCAAACTCAAGCATCGACGAATCCAACTGTTGGGTTGCTAACAATAACTTGACTCCCGAGAATCAAGGATGATCTCGATCGAATGTGAAATGGGAGAAGAGAAAAGAGGATCAAAGATTGATCAAGGGGGAAAATAGAGCTTACAGAGAGAGATGAAGGCAAGTAGCCAACACTTGGTTTTATATTTTTCTGGATGCCTTTTCCATTCTTTGAGATGATGCTTTTATACCTAGGGGTTGGGATCCCTAGATTGATCCTCCCCCTTCAATCTCTTATTTCGACATTGTCAGAGGATCAACAGATGATCCTGGCAGCTCCTCCTTTTCAATTGTAGTCGGATGGCACACATCAGCCACAAGCCAATCTATTTCTATCCCTCTTATCTAATATTAGGTTAAACTTCTCAAAACGTTGTCGTTTAAGTTAATAGGACAGCTCAACTGTTATAATTAATTAATAATAAAATACTCCCTCTCACACCAAACATGACAATACTCCCCCATTGAAACAAGTCTTGTCCTCAAGACTTGAAGATTAGAAATTGATGCTCCATGAAATCACCCTCTTTCTTCGTTACGTCTACTTCAACATATTGAACCACGGTATAATCCATTGCATCAGAGGGCTGTTCTCCCTTTTCATCAGTCTCTTATACGGAATATCTATGGTGTTAACAACTGTATCTAGGCTCATGCACAAATTGTTCCCTACTTGTGTATTCCCACCGCCTTCAGATGTCTTCCCTTCTTCCAAGCTTCTCTGTTTAAGAGTTTTTGACGAGTTTGTGGTGGTGAAACTATTGTCTCTTGCTTCTGGAATTGTTGTTGCTTGGCTTTCTTCTCCTGGATTGTTTTCTGTCGACCTTCGTAAAATTCAAAGTAATTCAGGATGCATTGTTTACTAGAATACTCATTGAATATCTTCAGCACCAACAATATTTGTTCCAACTTATCTTCTTGAGTGTCTCTGCTATTAGTAACTGGATTGTTTTCAAGGGTGATATGCTTTAACAAGTTGTTGGAAACATCCTTAGCAATGTGCCATTTAACGGAAAACAACCAATCCACTGGCCTTGCTGACAGTATTCTAGGTGCTTGGTGAACTCAACTGGTCCCCAACTCTCTGCAACACCAACAACACAACTAGGAACTAAGGTGTCTCACTAATACTAGCACTAATGGTGCTAACATCACTTCTGATACGAGATGGGCTAGCCATTCCTCGCGAGGAAGATGACCTAACTGATGCATTAAGCTTACTAGGAGATGCAGCCCTGAAGCTACTCCGAATAGGTGAAGACGTAGACCTCGGTGACGATAATGGACCATCACTGGAGAACCTTTTCAATTTTGGTAGCACAATCAATTTTGGTGACCCGGGATCCTGCAATCTCCTCAATCTACTATTTGTTTGCTGCCCAAACCTAGCTGAAACAACAATACCACGAGATCCATTTTTCGCACGTGACTTCCCAAAGCATTCTTGCACACCAGAAGTACTACCTGAGGAAACACTATTTGAATCAGAAGCAATAAGATTAGACGGCACAGATGACTCATTATTTATCGAATTTCCATCCCGAGCAAGGTTACTGGACTTCAAAAAGTCAGCATGACCAAAATCAAGACTCAATCTACCATCAAGCGAAACCCGTCTCTCATCAATGATTTTGCATGAAGTTTTTGAATAAAATTTGAATGCTTTTCCCATTTGTTTGTGTTTAGGGAGAGGATTTATGTACTCTGTTTTTTCAGTCATGAGCTTTTAGTTAACGTATCTTGATTTTGGTTCTTCATTGCAATGCTTTGTTTTTTGTGAATTTGGTTTTCGGAATTTGGTGGCGATAATGGTGGAGGAGGAATTGAAGTTGAATCCAGAAGTCAAGGAAATGGATAAGGGATCATTAAATGATGGATTTTTTTATGGATGGATTTGGTTCTATTGATAATAAAAATTATTGCTTTGAAGATATGTTGGGATCTCAACAATAATAGTTTAGGTAATGGAATAGATGGATGGTTTCTGTAACTTTTGATTTGCTATATAGTAGAAGAAGAATATATATATGTTTATTGCTCTTTCTTTATGTATTTATATGCTTTTTCTGTTTTGTGTCGAATTTATCCCACCTAGATGCGATGAGGGTTGAAATATAGTCTTATATTGCTTGCCTAAAAAATATACAAATTACTTAGTTAACGATTCTCCTTGTAAATTGGTGTTGAGAAGACAAAGAAGCACACACGCTAATTTTCATATGGTATCTGAATGGGTCCACAAGCGGAATGTGTGGCTCATAATACCCAAGTAGACTCTAATTGTTACCGTATGACTAAAGTAGGACGACGAGTCTTGAACTCTATCCGCGCAACCCAAAAGGGCGATGGGTTTGAAATTTACTCCCATCTTTTCCCACATCGCTTGCCTAAGAGACATGAGCTAATTTTCACAATTTGTTCTCACTTCTCAGGGGTAAATATTTTGATTCTTTGAATCAATAATTTTATGCATATTTTCTATCATTCGGTTTTTCATGCTACATTCTCTGACTATAAAAGACGACAACCTAGTAGAACAACTTTATTTCAAAATTAAACTTTCTAAATTGTGAATAAGAAAATTGATTCAATTTAGGATTATATTCTAGGCAATATTTTTAATATTAATTGTTTTGGTGATTGGTGTCTAAATATTTAACCTACTGATCTAGTTGTTATTGAATATGCATTCTCCTAATCAATTCCTAGTCCTAATAAAATCGAATATGCAATGTCCTAATCAATTCCTATTCCCGACTAGAATTAATAAATCCAAAGTTTCCTTCAATTCCTAGTCCTAATCAAATTAATGTCATAACCTAACTCACATGTTTAGAGAGAAATTTAACTAATTTGACTTCCTAGTCCTAAGCAGATTAGGAATACACGTGTTTAACTGTACTTTTAATCAGGCAGGTTTCCCCTGCCAATGACATTGATGTTGGAGAATTAATTGATAAAGTGGACTTATTTGATAAAATTTAATTGTGTATTCCACCACTTAGTTTTAAAGTGTTTTGAATTCATCGCGTAGTAGGTTGCGCAAGCTTCGCGATGATATATAACACGTGAGGAAACTAATTCTCGGTGTGAATGATAAATTTGGTTAAAGTGGAGAGGTTATTAATGGAGGTGTGATGTTATCCCACATCGGTTGTGAATATCAATTAAAACTAGTTTATAAGCACTAGCTAGACTAGTAATCTTAAACAAGTGGGTAAGGGGGTACCCCTTGCGCGCAGTCCGTACGTTCGTCACGTCGCGTCTCGCGTGTCCCTGCTGGGCAGGCAGTAATATTTATTTGGACAAAATTACCGTAATAGTCCCTTAAGAATTGAGTAACTGCAAATGAGTCACATAACTTTTGTGTAATTGCAGAATGGTCCTTCCACGATTCTCCAGCAGTTTTGAGAACTGCACATTACCCTACTATGAGAAGTGGGAGTTACCCACGTTCTCCACTACGAGGTGAGGGAGTGAGGGCTAAATTGCAGTTTCCGACTGCTATAAAAGGCAGTCTTCCCCCTAAGAATTTTTTGCTACGAAATAATCCTCCCTTCTACATTTCTGCATTTCATAATAATTAAGGAGAGTTTTGCACATAAATGTTTCGAAGTACTGCTTCAGTACGCTTATGTTTAAACCTATTTCAGCATATAAAGAACAACAATCTTAAACTCAATTTTATTTCTTCTGTTTGTACTTTATATAATCAAAATAGAAAGTTAAACAGTAGTACTGGAAAGGCAGAATCGTAATCATTTATTCAGTTTATTTCATTCTCGTTTTGTTTACTTAATATATATTACTATTGTGTAAAAATATCATTACTAACTGTTTGTTTATGCAATATACTAGAGAAACAAAAATGGCTGCAAATGATTCAAACGTTGCTGGTTCTGGAACTGTTCTTACAACTGAAATTCAGGCAAACGGGGTGAATCCTACTTTTGTTTTGACCAGCGGTATTAAGGCCGTTACGACAGGGGTGCCTGCATTTGTGCCACCAATGGCTTCCCGTCCAATACAATTTGGACAGTTTGTTCAACCTGAAAAGTTTAAGGGTGGAAGCAACTTCAAAATGTGGAAGGAGAATATGATGTTTTATCTTACTACCTTGAATTTACTTCGTTATGTCAGTGAGGACACTCTTGAGGAGGATAAAAATGAACCTCAATCTGTAACATCATATAATGTTTGGATTAGTAATGCGTATATGTGTCGTCATACACTACTTATGAGTTTAGATTATTCTTTGTACCAAATTTACTATCAAAAGAATTATGTAAAAGAGTTATGGGAATCACTAATTAAAAAGTATATTGTAGATGATGCAGGTGCTAAGAATTCATTGCTGCTCGTTTCCACAACTTTAAAATGGTTGATAGAAAATCTGTTCTTGAGCAGAGTGAAGAGCTGCAGAAGATTTATCATGACCTTGTCGCTGAGGGCATGGGGATCAACGACTCGCTTCAGGTGGCGTTGATGATTGAGAAATTACCCCCTTCTTAGGATGACTTTAAGCATTGCCTTAACCATAAGAAGAAGGAAATGACGCTTGAAGATCTGATTTTGAAGTTGAAAATTGAACAAGATGGGAGGAAGGTATCAAAAATGCCTTATACTTCTGTCACAAAGGCAAATGTTGTCGAAGCTGATGGAAAGAGGAAGCACCCGACTGACTTGAAGGGGTCGTACTCCAACAAGAAGTTCATGGGAAGCTGCTTTGTATGTGGTAAGAAAAACCATAAAGCAAAGGATTGTCGCAGTCGTGTGGGCGGGCAAAATAATTGTTAGTAGTGCCCTAGGACTATTAGCATATGTTGTCATTTGAGCATGTCATTTGAATAGTTAATTTTTCTTTTGAGCATCAAATGCGTGATTTGATAGTAAAACTCATTAGCATGTCATTTGAATAGTTAATTTTTCTTCTGAACATCAAATGCGTGATTTGATAGTAAAACTCATTAGCTTATGTACTTACTATTCTAGTTGTCCCTAGTTTTATGTAAAGTTCTTTACAATGAAATAAAACTAGTATGATGTCTGATTGATGGTTATGTTTTACTAATCATGTGTAATGAATACAAATCATATCATAGAAGTAATACATTGGGATATATTGTATCGGACGTGATCCGTTATAGAAGTAATACTTCATGGTCCTTAGTCATAAGTATTACTTCCTTAATACAATTTTGGAATCCTTAGACCTTATGTCTCCATTGATTCTAGCATGAATGGAGCCACGTTTTGACTCAGCCGGACGTTACTTTTAATCGAGTAATCAATACGACTGATGATCGGATGTAGTATCCTATCATGGTTTGAATGTGGGAGGCATTGTAAGGAATTTGTCCCTCTCTTATTAGAGAGAGATATCCATAGGCCCCTCGATAGGGAAAGACTGTTTAAATGCATGACCGTACTCAATTGTATTTAATAAAGTGGTTATTAAATATTGTTTGTTGGAACAGTCTACCTGGAGATCGAGCATAAATATAATTAAGCTTTATAAGGGTGACGACTAGCATGTCTTATGCTTAATTAGGATATTGAGGAAACCCAAGAGGGGGGGGGGGGTGAATTGGGTTTTAACTAATCTTGTAAACTTTTTCGAATCTCTAAGCAATGCTATTGTAAGTTTGAGCAAGATGATTAAAAGCAAAGTAAAACCCAATAACAAGACAAAGGATTTATAGTGGTTCGACTCACTCAGAATCTACATCCACTACCTTGAGCCGCACCCAAGGATTTTAAACAACTTCACTAAGAAGAATGTTTACACTTGTGGCTAACTCACTTATTGTTTTACAACACAACCACAACTCAAAACTCACAAAGAGCTTGCCCACACAAAGTAGGACTTTTACAATTGCCCACACTAAGTAGGACTTAAACAAATAACCCTATCACTAAGAAAGGGAATTAAGAATGTTTAAAGAACAAGGTTGTTCACTCTTCAAAGTGAAAGATATACCTTTGAAGCACAAGAATGTTAAGCTCTTAGAACATATGAATTCCACTCTTTGTCTTGCTTTTGAAAGATTGCTCTTGAATGATTTAGATCATAGAAATGAAGAGCATTTACTTTGAGAGTGTTTAGACTTGATAAGAAATCAATGTAAATTGTATCTTCAAGTCTTAGAATCGTTCTCTAGCTTTGGAGTATTTATACATTTCAAAATAGCTGAAAAAACGACTCTTTAACGGTCAAAAAACGGCTAGTTCAACACAGAGTTCGGATCCACTTTGCACCATCTCGGTCGACCGAGATTCCCCATAGGTCGACCGAAGTTCATTTACAAAACACTCTGTTCTGCCTCGGTTGATCCGAGGTAAACTTGGATGATCCGACCCCTGAGCTGATTTTTCACACATTTTGAAATCTTTTGAAGTCTTATGAAGTCTAAAATGTTTTCCTAAAAGGTAACAAGTAAGAACACTTGGAAAACCATTTTAAAGGACTTAGACTTAGAAAACAAAGGCTTTTAAGATATGAACACATTTAAGAATCATTTCGAAAACTAAGCCTTTTGAAAACGTGTTTGTGTGCATGCAAGACTAGAGTGTAGAGCTTATGTTCATGAGAGCTTTGGTTAGAGCTATATAAGATAACGACTTATAACAACAAAGCTAATCTAACCAAACCTAAGTCTTCAATCTTCAATCTTGAAAGATGAGCCTTGAATATAACTTTGAATCTTGATACCAATGGCTTGATTGAAGTACTTAGAGCTTCCATAATGAGTTCCGATATTCTATCACAAAGATGAAGATCATTAGACACAACATTAAAAGTTTGTCCAATATCAAAAACTGAGTTTGTTCGCCCTTAGGGCTTACAATCACGAGAATGATCGTGGGTGTTTAGAACGAGTTTCTGCCCATGAATCCCTTCAGTAATAACTACAACAAGAACAAGAGGTTCAATGGTGGAATTGAATTTTTTTTTTAGGTCATAATCTATTTTTTCTTAAAATGCCCTTAAGTTAAGTAATGTGAGAGTCACATGTTATTATGTTAGATTTAATGGTGGAATTGGATAGAAAGGGAAACATTAACACTCAATAAAAGTTCAGGGTCAATAACTTTGCGATTTTTAGTTCAGAGTCAAAAGCCAAAATCGAAAAAAATTTAGAGGGCGTGAGCACCTTTTACACTTAACTTTTTGTAGATCCAAATATGTGAATTCTGACATGTCTTGATGATTTTGGTAGAATTTCATTATTTTTTATTAATCTCATTTTCTTTCTCATTTTTTATTGCTAAATTTTATACTTTTTCCTCAACGATTCCATCATTTACTTCAAGTCTTAGATTTTAATAAAAGAAAAAACAACACTTATAATTTTTTATTAGTAGTAGGACATGAAATGAGGAGTAATTTTATCTTGGTTTATTAACAAGTTTAAATTTGTATTAAACTAATGAATGTAATACACATAGGTAAAAAAAAATCAATTTTCTCTCTTGCAAGTTGATATTTTTTTGCCTACATATACACTCATTAACCTGAGTATAAATTTTAAACCTACTCGTAGACCAAGATCAAATTTCTAGGAAATGAAACACAAATGATACCACCTCCATTCCTAAATATAAGACTTTCATTATATGTTGCGAAAATTAAGTAAGAATAAATTTAAATATTTTTGTAATGAAAATATCAATATTATTCTCTTAAATAGAATTAGTGATATACAAATATTATTTAGGTTATAATTTTTTTAAACTTGATTTGTTATTATTAGTAAGACATAAAATTATGCACAAGTTCGAGATGGAAGATTTCTTCCGCTCCGCTGCACGCCAACCCCATCTATTATTCTGCCCCCGTTCACACTTCACAGGTATATCGTTTAATATGTTTTAAGATGTAAAAATGTATTCTAACATGGTTTAGTTTTTGCTCTATTTGATTATTATACATCATATATAGTCAACAGAATGATCACGAGAACAATATTTATTCTGTTCTAATTAGTTAGATAAAAATTCTTCTTTTGATTTCTGATATTTTTCAATATTCAATTATTCAAACCTTTGACTTACCGTTTGAGCTCATGATATAAATAGGTGCAATA
Source organism: Vinca minor (assembly GCA_026122235.1). Lineage (NCBI taxonomy): Eukaryota > Viridiplantae > Streptophyta > Magnoliopsida > Gentianales > Apocynaceae > Vinca > Vinca minor. Next base: position 1,720,491 of record JAOCZM010000253.1, read on the forward strand.
TATTTATCGACAAACCAGAAACAAATTAAATTTTTCATCGTGAAATATCAATTTTCAATTGCTTGCTTTTTTATAACCTTTTGTTAAGTTGTCTCGAATTGGGAATTCTTAATTAATTCGGAGTTCCTAATTAGTTTTGAATTCTAATTTGTACGGTTTTCTAACTAGTTAAGATTTCCTAAAGTTAATGAGATTAGATTTTGCATAGGATTATGTGACTATATATATAGACTAAGCGTTTATCATTATATTATAAAACAATTCTTACAGAAACAAGAAAGTTTGTCTTTCTTTGTCTTAGGTAAAGAAAACCACGTAAATTTCATGTGTTGTCTCTTTAATTTATCAGAAGTCTACAACATAATGTCTGTTTCAATTGAAGCTCTAGCGATGGCAGGGTGTAAACTATCTCGAATTCGCGATGAACTTTGAAGAGTTGGAAAAGCAGGAATATTTAGGAATGCCTCCACCCCATTTACTAGCTGAAGAAGATGATGATGATGATAATAAAAAAGAAGAGTTGAAAAAAAAGGTGCAGCTAAAAGAAGACTGGAATGGTCAAAAGCAATTGGAATATTTATTTCAAGGTGGAAAACTCACTGGCTTTTCTCAAGAATTAAAGCCAAGTGCAAAACTTTGAACCTGGCGGATAAAAACTTACAATTTATTTGAGATTTTTTTTATAGAGACGATTTTTTTCTTTTTGTTCAACAAAAGTGTGTGATACACTCATACATTTTTAATTTAGTTTAGATTACGGATAATTGATGGGGGTATTTACCGAATTAGTTAAGGAATAAACGGTTAGCATAGTAATATTATTGTATCGATCTTCAATTTATTTATAACATATGTTTCTTTTATTTCTCTAATTAAAAAGCAAAAATATTAAGTAAGGTTTCTTTAACGTGTGCTCCGGTGCATGCATTAATTTAAATAAAGTTGACTATATATATATACTAATTTAATTATATTAAAATTTAAAATTCTATGAGAAATAGAAGAATTATAAAAAAAATAAAAATTTAACTTACTGTATATTTAATTTATATTAACATGAACTTCTGACACGTATTAGAAAAATATGGGTTGTAGCCCAAAGAACCATGAACTGGAATGTTTCCAGTAAATGTCCCTCCATTTAAGAGAAAAAGAACTGGACTTGTTTGCGATCTCCTAAAGTAAACCATTAATCACAAACTAATGGTCAAGATTGGCATATGAATAACTAAGAAAATTTTGAAGATTCGTATCCCTCATTCCGAGGAATAAGATTTTTTAATCTGGCCTCCCTCCAAAACAGGGACCTATATTATCAAGTCGGTTTTTCTTCTTGGCAATATGACTGAATTTTTTATCATCGCCCCTGATTCATCAATTTCGTCTCAATTTTTGAGGTCATTTACTGAATTTAAAACAATGTTCTATATAATCGGAAAATGGATTTTTATGTAAAAAAAAAAAAAAACATTATTACAATCGTATCATTGGTCTTGGATTATATTGATCTTACAATTACATTAGTTTTTAACTAGTAGACACTATTTGTATAAACAGAGTATCGAAAGAGATGTGAAGAAGATATAAAATTAGAACTCGAGAGTAAAGTGATTGAGTTTGGCTGGAGTCAAATTTAAAATTTTCATTTGAAGGATCTAAACCCTTCTCTCATAAATAGGTATGACAATGGGGCCGGGGGCGGAGACCATGATCTCCAGTACCAGTCCCGCCTCTTCCATCGCATCCCCATCGCCGACCCAGTACTATCACTGAGGATGGATGGGGATGCCATCCCCATCTCAGGTGGAGTCCTAGCCCCAATTGAGGAAAATCAGAGATTTTTTCCCCAAATTTCCCACTTTCGTCCCAACAAAGGCTCAACATCGGCTACAAAGGGTAGGATTTTTTTTTCAAAAACTCCAAATAGAACCTTGAAAAAATAACATAGAATTGTAAAATAAAATATTTAATACCTGTAAAACGAAATAGCATAATCTAAATTGATAGTAGTTTGCTCACTAAACGATATGAGTTTGTAGACATAGCTCATTTGTTACCCAACAATATAATATAGATAACTTTGCAAGACATGTAACATGTTCTCAAGAACTAAAGATTGAGAAGGCGAAGAACTTTTTGGTGTGTTTGGTTGCTTCTCATTTTTTGACTTGTACTCATTAAACAAATCAATGCAAGACTTTTAACTTTCTCAATACTATTAGGAGATTCAATTTCACCATATATTTTGGAAACACATCATTGATTAAATTCATCTTCTATCGTGGATCTAACACTAATATATAAATTCTAATTCCAATTGATTTAAAGAAAGAAAAAAACAAACACAAATTTCTAAACATCATGATTGTAAATGATGCGAGAATGAGCGACTGTTGTAGGATGGAAGAGGCGATGACCGATGAGGTTACTATAAGGTTTAGGAGAAGGATCAGAGGATTCCCGGGGAGAATTTGATTCACGCGATCTTCTCTAAATTTGACGTCTATTTCATTTTTAGGTATTTTATGCTATTTATGTTTATTATTTTAGACGACCCATGCAGGGCGTATATATTATTTCACCCGCCTTCACGCCCACCCCGTTAGCGGTGCCAAATTCATTCCCATCTCCACTCTCACCCCTAACTTAAACCGGAAAATTCCCGACCCAACCAAATCTCCAATTTAACCGATTCCGTTTTCATCCCTACTCATAAATACTTTTATTTGACATCTCTCATTATCTCCCTGAGGAAAAACATCTGCCAAGAAATGGTGGTTAGTTATCAACTAAGCTCCCAATGTCGATAGTCAACCATCTTGAGCAGATAAATAGGCAATTTTGGTGGTGGTGTGTGTGTGTGGTGGGGGGGGAGAATCTGGACAAGGGGAACAATTAGGAATGTCAACGGGACTCAAAGACCCAAATCTAGACTCATTGAATTCAATTTGAGTATAAACATATTTTTTTATATACATATCAAGATTGGGTAGAGACTCAAATAAGCCTTGATCCAGTTAAATATAGGATCAATAGTAGTGAGTATAAATTATAATTGTGTAGATCCAAGATACCCAAAGATTCAAAAACCAATTAATATTTATAATTTTCATATGCGATTTAAGAATCAACATAGTTGAGTCCGGACTATAATTAAAAAATTTAGATCCAATACAATAAGGACCCAACATGAATTTCCATTTGGTGGGTTTGGATATAGACTCAATATTTTGGACTAAAATGAATCCAATTAACCGCTCTATCCACAATCCCAAAGAGGATTAGAATTGAGAAGCTACCTGATCTTAATCTCGCGTCCATAACAAAATTAAGTTGGAGATTACAAAAAATTCCTATGCTTTGGTCGCAAGTGTTACTGGAAAATATGGGTCAGTACGAACGTTGTTAGAAACGCGAGTTAATTCGTAGAATCGTACGTTTCTAAGAATCTAGGGTACCAAAGTGTGTTGAATCGGTGTTAGAATCGCAATTTGGTAGAAACGGTGTAAAAACGTTGAATTATATCTTAAAAACGCAAAATCGAACATTTCTAACAAGCCTACAAAATGGTCCGGCGAGTCGGGTTATTATTAGTTCGAGGTCGGGTCAATAGATTTGGAGAGCTACAACCTAATTTAGATTTTTTGCCACCAATTCAAAGCACTTCCTGCCACCAATTGACGACTCCCCGCCCTCTGTCACGACCGGCAACTTCCGCTCCTCGATTTTGTTGCTTTATTGTCTTTCAAAAAATAATACTGTGACACTATAATTTATACATTTCTCTCATATTGTTGGGCTATATGATATGACTTATATATGTTAGTTATTATTATTTATATATTAAATATATTTTTTAACTTTTTGGTACGATTTTATAATTTATTTTATAATTCACAAATTTAACATATTGCATCCTTTTCTAAATCTAAGTAGAATTGTATTTTTAACCACTTTGGTCAATACATAATTGGACTGTAGTTCGCGTACTTGGAAGAGTATCCTTTCGAGCTGCAAGGTTTTGGCGGCGAAAAATCTTTGATCGAGTATTTGCAATATTCCAGCGAAAGATCGTATGAAAAATCAAGAAATCTCTATTTCTTTAATAACTGGCTTAATTTTCTAAAATTTTACATTGAGGGAATCAAATGGTCTTTTTATAATTGGACTGACTATAAGCATAATAGAGAGTGTTGATCTGTCTCATTTTAAAGAGAAATTTTATTTTGGTAGGTGAGTAAGTTTCTAAGTCAATAAATACAATACACGTAGGTAAAAAAGTTAATTCTATTTTCTATGAATTTGCACTGTTGGCCTACATGCATTGCATTCATTGGCTTGAATGTAAGTTTTAAAGTTACTCACCTACTAAGATAAAATATCTCCATGATACCTGTGAATTTGAAGCGTGACATATAATTCTAACAACACCTACAATTATCCATTTAACATTTAGAGGTGGCTCTGAACCTATGAATCCGAAACTGGGACTTATAATTCTAGGCTTCTAGCATTACCCACAATTACCTATTTGATATTTAGAGGTGGACCGTGTAACACTTAATTAATTTTCACACTCCAATTAGTAATAATCGGCTGTAATATTATAATGTATTAATGTGACGGAGAGTATTATCAATATTCTTGAAGTTGAGGTACTCCCAAATTGGTTTCTGCCTTTTGATACATAAACACAATATGACTGATCCAGTCAACAAATACATTTTACTATTCCCTCAATTCATCATCAGTATAGGACGTTTAAGACATTTTGAAAAAATTAAGAAACTCAAACAAATAGTAATATTTCCACCACAATTCCAATAATACACCTTCATTTTCCCTCTCTTCACTCTTTGTGAGTGTTTCTAAGTCCTATGTGTAGGCTTAGGTTCTCTTTGTGAGACAAGTATCTCATTGGTGAGACTAGCTCTTTATGAGCTTAACACTCTTTGTGAGTGGAGTCTTCTTTGTGAAGCACAAGTCCTCTTTTGTTGAGGCAATTGTAAAAGGTTGATCCCATCGTACATTTGTTGTGAAGGGAACTTCATAGTAAAGATAGCTTGAGTTATTGAAGGATTACGACCTCACGATAAATTATCACCCTGGTAATGCTAATCGTGTGACCGATGATTTGAGTAGGAAAAACTCGAAGCAGCTTGCAACATTGATAACCGATCATCGGGAATTAATTACTGAGTTCGAGAAGTTGGAATTAGAAGTTGTTGAGTCTAATGGGAGCGTTTTGGCAGCTTTGTTATCTCAATTTTGGAGAGGATCAAGGAAGCACAATTGTTATATTTAGATTTGAGTAAGGAAATTGATTTGGTTCAGTCAGGGGAGAATTGGAATTCCAAATATATGAAGATTGTAGTCTTTGGTTTCAGAGAAGATTGTGTGTACCTTTAGACTTGGGGCTAAAATCAGAGATTCTTCAAGAGGCTCAGAGTTCAAGGAGTACCAATTAGTATTGTTTCGGATCGGGACACGCGGTTTGTATCTCGGTTTTGGAAGAGTTTCAACTAAGCTATGAGGACAAAATTGTCTTTGAACGCTGCTTATCATCTTAAAACTGATAGGCAGTTAGAGAGGACAATTTAGATTTTGGAAGATATGCTTTTGGCATGCGTTTTGGATTTTAAGGGTAGTTGGGAGACCATTTGCCTACAATAACAGTTATCAGTCAAGCATCAGGATGGCACCGTATGAAGATCTGTATGGGAGGAAGCGTAGATCACTGGTTTGTTGGGATGTCATTGGGGAGAAGTTGATAACGGGTCCGGAATTGGTTCAGGTAACTATGAAGAAGATACCAGTGATTCGGGAACAGATCAAGGCATCGCAAGACAAGAAGAATAGTTGGGCTGATAGTAAACGAAGACCGGTGGAATTTCAGGTTGGGAATAAAGTGTATCTTTGGGTTTCGACAACGAAGGGAGTTATGAGATTCGGGAAGAGCGGTAATCTAAGCCCGAGGTATATTGGTACGTATGAGATTCTAGAAAAAGTGGAGGACTTGGCGTATCATTTGGCCTTTCCGCCAACACTGTCATGGGAAGCATTTTCGGATTTTGGCGTGTCACAGTTGAGACGGTATGTGTCTGATCCGAGTCAAGTGTTAGAAGCAGAATCGTTGGAAGTTTGGGAAGATTTGACTTACGACGAGGTACTGGTTCGGATAGTGGATAGGAAAGATCAATTCCTAAGACGAAGAACTATACCGTATGTGAAGATTCAGTGGTCCAACCATTCAGAGCGTGGAGCCATTTCGGAATTGAAAGAAGAAGCTCGGTTGAAGTGCCCTCATATATTCGGAGACCATGGTTAGTATGTTTAGGGGACGAAACTTTGGTGTCATTATTTTTAGTCCTATGTGGGTCGGTCAACCGAGTCGTCGCCCCTATTTAGCTCTTGTCTAGGAATGACTGATTGATAGGATCTGTTCGAGTACTCCATCTGTTACTGATTATGTGGCCCCGAAAGGTCTTTTGTTCTGTGTTGTTCTGTGCCCTCACCCGGTGAGGCTATCATTGGGACGGTAATGGATTTGTGGAGTCCACGTGGTGAATGATGACACAATGTATGAATGGATCCTTAAACCATGGGCCCTTCCTTTGGGGGACCGTACCAAACATGCGCTTGCATTTTCTGAGTCGTCCTAGCTCTAATAATAGCTAGGGCCATTACTGTTATTGTTAGTTGGGAGTGAATAGATGAGTAAGCTCATGCGGTTGGATTCTGTGTCATAAGGGGTAGTGATGTTCTTAGTGTTTAAACGGTGTTGTAATTGGGTGTATTGTATGGGCAATGTGTGATGCTTGTCGTGCATTCAGCTATGCAAGCGTTTAGATACGAGGAATGTGGCTACTTAGTTTATTTGTTGTTTCATATTTGTTCGTTCTTGTTTTGGTCATTAATTGCTACTTGTAATGGTGTTTTTATGTTTACTTTTGAGCTGGGAAGTTTGGGTATTGAATTGGTGCATTTATGCACAAGTTTTAGACTTGTTTTTATGAAAATCGCAAGTTGCGAACGAACCATTCGTCCTAGGTTTTGTCCACACGAAGACAGTAGCTACTGTCTTACCGCGAACGATATTGCAGACAGAACCATGGACGCAGCATTCGTCTGCAGGTACACGCGGACGATACCACGAACTAAGCATTCGTCCGCTGCTTTGTCCACAATTGTACAATGTCCTGTTATTTTCTATTCTGTCCAATACTGCACTTTACTGTTCCATCCTGTATTTTGAGTCTTGAGAGACTTGAGTTGAGCCGTTTGTGTATATTTCCAAAGGGGTACTTTGGGAAACGGGAATATGTTGCATCTATCTGTGTTATATTATGTTTTATTATTATTTGTCTCTGCTGAGCAATGGAGCTATGATGATTTAGGTGATTTAGGTGCAAATGATTTAGGTGACAAGCATTACTATGATGATAATGGTACTTGGGAAGGGGATTATGAAGAGTGATACATAACTGGCTTACTTAGATATTTGTTATTCCATTTGTTATTCATTTATACTTAGTTACTTCATTCTTTATTATATTGATGAACGATTTCCATTGTAATAATTAGATTTCGCTGTTGAACTCTAATTTCAAATTGCTTAATTATAATAAATTCTCTTTTAATAATCTTTGTATCCTGGGCTTTGGTGTCTCATCTACTAATGAGACACTGCCATTTCATCATTCCGGAGACGGGGTTTGACACACTGGTTCTAAATCACCATCATAATTTGAGAGTGAAAGGTTTGCGAAGCTCGGCTAAAGAGATCAGTCCCAATCCTTTAAAAGAGGTGTCCACACTAATCTTTTTCCAAGACATCCAATGGCGTTTAGGCGAACCATTTTAGTCCCCATTGGAACCGAACAAAGATACTCTTAATCGAAGCTAAAACATGTATGGGCGAGAATGTCGATGCGAGTACATGTATGGGCATTAAGAGAAGAACATACCTGATGTGAACCAATCAACCCGCCATCTCCAAATTCTTGTGTTGCCAACCCTCTAGCTTTCTGAAAATCACCTACATCATGCTTTAGAAATAAGCAACCTTCCTTCGGCCATGGTAGAGTGGACACCTGAGGTAGGTAATAAGAAAACTGCCTTCTAAAACACCCATCGTCCTTTGTATCATATCCTCTTTTATATGGCATGTGCGAGTAGATGTAAGGAAAGAGCTCTTGCCAATATTGATCGTTGACCAGATATCCTTTCATAGTCTCGGAAAAAAGCCATTAGCTTCTCTAGACTCCTCTTGTCTCCGTTGGTGAATACTATCACATCTTCCGCAAAGGCAATGTGCGAGATTTTGAGAGAATGGCGCGGGAATGCATATAGGTTAACCCTGCCAGAAGCTACCAACCGATTAATACCTCTAGATAACAACTCGATGGCGAGTATAAACGGCATGGGGGCAATGGGTCACCCTGTTTGACACCCTTTCCTGATTAGAAAAAACCATGTGGTTTGCCGTTTATAAGAATCGAGAACAAGTTGTTCGTCAATAAATTGTGAACTAGGTGGATTATATGCTTACGAAACTCAAAGATCGCCAACATCCCAAGTAAATAATCATGAGGCACACTGTCAAAAGACTTCGCCATATGAAGTTTAAGCACCAAATTTCCACCCTATTTGCTGAAACAATTCCTGGGCCAAAAGATTGTTGTCTGAGATCAGACGGCCCTTTACAAAACAAGATTGATTTGGCGAGAGATTATTTTTGGAAGGAGTTAGGATAGCCTTAGAGAGAACCTTTGAAATAATCTTGCTAGCAAAGGTACATAGACAAATTTGATGGTCGAGAAATCACCTACTGCCCAAAATACACCCCCTTTCACAAATCCCCAACACGATTGGAGGAACTCCCAGAAAATCCGTCAAACCCGGCTACACTATGTCCATCCAACGCAAAGACCGCAGAGCGAACTTCCTCCAATGTGGACAAAATATCCAATTGTTCATTCTCTTCTTGGTTAACCATCGAGGGAAGAACCCCCAGCATAGAGGGATTAGGGGTAACCAACGACAACGAGTTTCGAGAAATATCTCACACATTCTTCACCTATTTTGTGAATCCCTTAGCCAATTGTTAGTCTTTTCCGGTGGTTATTGCACAAAAAAATGTATTATTAAAGTTACCCTCATTCAACAGACAGATCTTTTACTTTTGTTTCCAATGATTGTATGTAAGTCTAGAGCTCGAGAGTGTCTCCCCATGAGAAATAGTGGGATTAGCGTCAAATTTCATCTCCGTCTCTTTGACTTTGGCGTCTGCCTCCAGCAATTTCGTAACAACATCTTCGAAAACCTCCTTGTTCCATATAACCAAAGTGCATTTTAACATTTTTAATTTTTCCATCAGAACATACAGTCCATTCCCATGAACCTCGGTCTCCCAACCCGTTGCCACCGACATCATGAAGTATCGGTGCTTGAGCCACATGGATTGGAAACAGAAAGAAGATCCTTTGGATGGCAAAGTATTTCATACCAATAGCTTAAGGGGACAATTATTTGACAATGTGCGGTGTAGATGATCTACTCGTGTTTCGGCAAAGAATCAGTTCCATTGTGTAATAACCAAAATCCTATCAAGGCGTCGTAGTAGAGGGGGTGGGAGGCTACGACACCAAGGGAATGGGCTTCTTGAGTATGGTATATCCATCCATCCACAATCGTTAAGTGCCTCAGAGAACTCTGTGATCGAAAGTGAAGCGAGAACAGAGCCAAGACTCTCTTCTTGAAATAATACCACATACTTAATATCCCCGTTAACTAGCCACGGTGAATCACAATTGGCACTAAAACCCTCGCAGCTTTTCCCATACAGGCCGAGGGTGTGTATATGAGCATTTGACATATACAAACGAGCAGAAAATAGATGACCCCGATTAATTATTCAATTGAACATGCGCTACCTGCTCATGATCCCCTACCACTGTTACATCCAAAGTCCCATTCCAAAAATCCATACTTTGCTGTTACAATTGCCATAGGTCAAATCAAAACCAACCAAGTTTCGTAGCATAAAATTGAATTTCATTCAGTTGGAGAATAGATTCTAGTAACACAAGCATGGATAGTCTTGAAGGGATTCATGGGCGGAAACTCGTTCCAAACACCCATGAGTCCTCCCCTGAAGGATCCACTCATACGTAAATGAATCGAAAAACGAGAAAAGGACTTACAATTTTTGGCTCAAGAATCCGATTCTTGAATGGAAGATCCTGTTTCTTGGATGCTTTGCTACCACCAACGGAGTTCCCTTTGCGGAATTACTCCCTACCGGTATCCACGCGACGAAACGGGCAGCGAGTGCTAGCTCTGAGTTTTTCTGAATTTCGGGAATTAGGGAGAAAGGGAGGCAGAAAACAGTTTTTTGGATTTCTTAGTATTTCGGCTGAAATTGTCTAACCCTAGGGTTTCGGCCAAGAGAGGCTTTTATAGGGAGTGAGAGGTTGTTTCCAGAACAACTCCCACGTCTACTCAACCTATTCTGGAAGTGGGAGTCTTTAACTCCCACGTCCCCTAGACTTCTGCTGGTAGTGGGAGTCCTTATCGGATAATAACTCCCACGTAATCCCAGCTATACCGATAATGCCCCTTATCTCTAATTCGAATACTAACACTTTATTATTCTCAGAGAAAAAAAAATGAATGTCAGATACAATGAACCTAGACACATTCTAGATTCATTGAATCTGGACATGAAGCTCGTTAGCTCGTCTATGCGTGTGACCCTGTAGGTTCATATCACAATGGCAATGAAAACACACTTAGTAGTAGTGTGAGTTCATAAATCATAAGCGGTCCCTAGCAGGACATTGTGACCACCCAAAGTGAATGAATTTACGGTGGAACCTAATATCAATCCACTATTTAATCCATTTGTCTCGCGATATCCTAATTAAGCATAAGGCATGGTAGTCGTCACCCTTATTAAGCTTAATTGTATTTATGCTAGATCTCCAGGTAGACTGTTCCAACAAATAGTATCTGATAACCACTTTATCAAATACATTTGAGCACGACCATGCATTTAGACAGTCTTTCCCTATCGAGGGGCCCATGGATATCTCTCTCTAATAAGAGAGGGACAAATTCCTTACAATGCCTCTCACATTCAAGTCATGATAGGACACTACATCCGATCATCAGTCGTATTGATTACTCGATTAAAAGCAACGTACGACTGAGTCAAAACGTGGCTCCATTCATGCTAGAATCAATGGAGACATAAGGTCTAAGGATTCAAAAATAGTATTGAGGAAGTAATACTTATGACTAAGGACCATGAAGTATTACTTCTCTAACGGATCACGTCCAATACAATGTATCCCTATATATTGCATCTATGATATGATTTGTATTCACTACACATGACCAGTAAAACATGATCATCAATCATACTTCATACTAGTTTTATTTCATTGTAAATAAGCATTACATAAAACTAGGGACAACTAGAATAGTAATTACATAAGCTAATGAGTTTTACTATCAAATCACACATTTGATAATCAAAAACAAAATTAACTGTTCAAATACATGCTCAAAAGATATCAAACGTACAACATATGCTAATGGTCCTAGGGCACTACTAACAAGTCCGTGAATGCTCCCCATGACCTTTACTCTAGCAATTGATTCATCATTCAAAATACCATGTACATTCCATATTACACAATCCGTAAAAACATATTGATTGGAAGTAAAAGTTGATGAAAATACCATTAGGTTAGGCAAAGATGTTCGCTGTTTGGGCAATCCGCTATGACTTCCGAACCTCACCATCCACTTTGGTTTTCTTTTTAGTTGGTTTAGTGTTGCCTTGTTAGGTATGTAGTTGTTTAAAGGCCATCAAACCCACGACCAAACTGTCGGTACCAGGAGGTCTATCTCCAATGTCCTAAATGGCAGATTACGTGGACTCGACATCCTCCTTGTGGAAGTTCAAGTTCAGGTTCTTGGAGAATTCAGTGAAACCCTTCTATCCTTGAAGAGGCTCTAGAAAAGTTTCGGAACATGCTCTCCGTGGTACCTGAATAAGGTCATCCGTGTACATAAAGACCTCAAAGTCATATTTTCGTGATTTCGCTATCGACAACTGAACCGGTTCCTTGTTCCCCAATCATACGATAAATCATCTGAATCCTTAATTGGAGACAATGCTAAGGGCACATTCACATCGCGATCTTGGGGAGCTTCGACGGGTATCACAACCTGAGAAGAAGAGAAATCATCATTTTCTAATCACTATACAGTTTAGGGTCATCAATAGTATAAGTAGGCGGGCTATTTAGAAGTGTCTTGCCCTTGTCCGTGCTCTTTTCCGTAATGTTCCCCTCAAGAAGGGCTGCCACTAGTATAGAAATTGTGCCAATATGATCTTTATTCCCCGGAAAAGTGACCACCTTCCCGATGACAATATCTTAATTGCTACCGCCTATGCCGAGACTCTCTGAGTCGGTGTCCGTCTATGGATCTTCAAGATCGTAACTTTTTAAGGAACCCTACCTGTATCATTAAGAGCCCGGTCGACCAGTGCAATATTGAGGAAGATTCTCATAATCTATTCTTTGCCAAAACCCCTTTTCGCTGAGTGCGTGCGAAATCCACACTTTTGTGCATAGAGGCTTCAAGAGATCAACATCCACACACATACACACAAGCCACACTAAGCCTCATTATATTTTCCGTTGGTTCATCTAGTACAAAATGGAGCTCCCTCTGCCTTGGCCAGAGAAAATAAGTAAGATTTGTTAAATAGGTGTATGGGCAAACCTTCAAATCCTATCCAAACGGGGACAATTGACGATTCAGTGAGAGGATCGAAATCAAAAGCCCACTTGGAGACCCTCATCCGCAATCCTCCAAAAGTCCATACCCCATTTCTACAAAACCTGCAATAGTCTTCATCGTGATCCATACATATAAGGACGTGAAGATGATCCAATGACCCAATCTAGAATGCCCCTTTGAACTATTGTAGGCGGTGAACATCCCGCCGCAAACCTTCAAATAATGGGTCGCGCCATGCAAACTTTCCCACAAAAGCCAGTTTCCATGGAAGCTTTAGAACAGCTAACTCTGATTCATCTATCGTAAGTGACGACTCTCCCTTGTAGGAGCCGAGATCCTTGATTGGTGGCGATGCCGACGAAGGAGTAGCTGAGACAAGGTTCGCGAAGGACATCTTGGGCAAAACCCCTCCCCTTCCTTGCAGGAGGCGCCACAGGTGCGACAAACATATGTTTAGTTTAAAATTTTAGGTTGCATGAGAGTCTTATAGAGAATACTTTTCTTTAACCCAAAAAGGTTAGTTATTTTTAATTTTTTTTTAATAAGTAAGTCACAAAATACTCCATTAGTTTGACTAACTCATTGCATTTCCAACACTATAACAACAGTTGAACAATACAACTACTCTCTCTCCCTCTCTTTTTTTAATTGAATGTCCACTTTCCCATTTATTTTCTATAAAAAAGTGGACATTCAATTCCGAAAAGAAGGAATTCTACTATTAAAATATTATGTTCATACGATCATGTTGGTGAGACATCAACCATCAGAGTTACTCAGGACTCCAAAATCATGCCTAGGAGCCTTGAACAACATCTTACCACGTTCCTTCTCGTTCAAGAACTGATTGTACCTGAAACACCTTTTCCAGGATTTTTCCATGACCTCTTTTTAGGAAATAAGTTGTATCTTGGAGTTTTTGCATTGTATGTTGCATCAGCTTCATAAATTAAACCATGTGCATTAGGTACGATAAGCCTATCGCGGCAAACAAATTACTAAAAACTGAATAACTTGGTCCCAGTTCCCGACAGTGAAAATTTCAGATTTCATTATTATACTTCCATCAAGTGATACCACACCTTGTTTTATGCAAGAAGTAGCCTTTTCATGGCTTCACTATTTTCATAGACTTGAAGCTCACCGAATATGAGGTAAAATAATGTGTCTTGAATACCATGACTTGGCAGAATCTTCCAGTTTAAGTGATTAACATCAAGGTACATAACCCAAATAACATGGCGGTGCACTTCCGTTTGATAAAATTGGATCTGGGAAAGCAAGTTTCTTCTGGAATCGCTACAAATGTTCCATGTATATGCCTCTGATGTTCTCTAGACATAAGACAAGAAATTTCATATTCCAATACTAGATCATTTTCTGGTGTAAATTCAAGGCAAAGGTCATAACAATGATCCAGAGCATCATGAAATCTGTAGAACTGTTGCATAGTTTTAGTCCCCTCGTCGAACCGTTGAATATTATCTTCAAGCTCTTTGATGCACAGACCAAAATGGGAAACATCTTCCCGAAGAAACTCTTCATTTTTTTATCATGGCTTGGGCTAAGCCTCTTACACGTGAACACATAGATGTGTTTGGAAGGGGCAACCACTAATTTGAAGTTTGATGATACATATCAACTATCATGGTTAAAAAGTCTCAAATGGAAGTGCAATGCCTCGGCCTTTAGAATGTTGATGGAATAAAGGAGCTGCCCTTTGATCCACAAGGAATTGAAACGTTGAAAATGAGGAGTAAGGGTTATAGGTCCACAAGCAGTAGAAGACAAAGATAAAGGCTTGTGTAATTCTTTTTTTCATTTTTATAATGCACGTTGTAATAAAAAATTTAAGCGTCTGGAAACTCTATTTTTTGGAATATGTTTGACTTTAGCAACTCAGGAACAAAAATTAATCAAACGTTATTTTCTCCTTATCTCTATACGATACAAATGTCCAACGCCTTCTTCTTATCTCCATCAGTTACCGAAGACCCAGACGTAGTTGAGCGGCGACCCACCAGCCAATGTTTAGAAATTGAACTTGTCTTGATTTTTCTTGAAAATGCTTTGAAATTCATATTCCAAATTGGATGTCACTACTAATTAATCAAACCAGAATCAGATAAGAAATACAAATAAATTTACCAAAACAAACCACTATGGGCATCCAAATCATCTATAAAAAAATAATCCCCCCCAAAAAAAAATTGACAATCATAAAAAAAAAGTATACTTGAATGCTCTAAACACTTATTCATATGTGAATCAAGATTTTCATGTGGCACAAATAGTTTCATGTAGCAAAAAAATCATAAAATAACAGAAAAATTCAGAAAATATTAGAAAATTCAAAAAGAAAAAGAAAAAGAAACAACAGATTAATTAGGGATTGTTAAGGAAAGAGCAGGATTAAAATTCGAACCTCATTGCAGTAATATGCCTTACAAGCTCGAAACGAATTAGTGAGATTAAAATTCTCAGCTTCCCTTAATTTATTTTCTCTAATTATCACTTGTCTGAAGAAAGAAAAAAAAACTGATTTAAAAATTCAAATAAATAGGAACACAATCCAAAAGGTAAATCCAAACACAAATAAATCTAATTGACTGAAGAAATACATAAATTATATGCAAAAATACCCTTCTTTGTTGATTTTGGCATCAGAATTTTGAGAAGTGAAGCGCCTGAACTTGGAGACAATGTAATGGAGAACCTTACTAATGTCGGACTCGGAAGTGGGGTTGGTGGCGAATTCTAAGTGGTGGCGCAGTGATGGGGCTTGACTTTCGAGTGGGGGGAACTAAAGTCAACCTCGGAGCTGCGCGGAGAAGAAGGATGGCGGCGTTCTCAGGCGGTGGACTCACTACAGAAGAAATGGATTTCAGTGACAAGAATTCATGTGACGACAAAAAGTATTGTCACTAAATGTGTAGATATAATGACGACAGAAAATGTTGTCACTGAAGAACTCAATGGGTCTCATTTGTAATGATAACCCAAAAGTCGTCATTGTTGTTGTCACTAAATATATTCTCATCATGAAGATGCAAATTCTTTAGTGACAACTTAAAATATCTTGTCACTAAATGATACACTTATCAGTGACAACGTATTCTGTTGTCACTAATTTTAATATAGTGAGGAGAATTTGTATGGTCAACTATATATTTCATAGCAGTGAAGTTGTCACTGAATAAATATAAAATAAAGCTGAAAATTTTGGCTCTTTTATTTGGTTTTAGGGGGAAATTTGCGAGGGAACAAAACATATGTGAAAATTTTGAGTTTTCTACTTCTCAAAGCACAAAGGAAAGTACTTCAAAATTTCTCATGTCTCTTCCTCTTCCTGTCCCACGGTTCTCTTCTTTGATTTTCAATCTTTGATTGCATTTTATTTTTCTGCGATTTCTGGGAAGATCTTGAAGATTTGGAAGCTCTCACCAAGGATTAAACTTCTTTATGATGCTGGGATGAGGTTACAAAGGTCGATTTTGGAGGTATTTGCTGGTTTTGTGCCTATATTAAAGTTTAGAACAAAAGGTAAGGGTTTCTGGTTTGCTGGCAGAACTGTGCCTCGCGCTCATTTTTGTGATTTCTCGATGATTCGGTAAGAGTTTCTTGCTCAAACTTTACAGAAAGATTCATATTTTAATTGTGAATAAGAGAATGTGTTGGAATTTCAGTTTAATGGTGTGTAGAGACTGGGATTTTTATTTGAAGAATTCAGTTTTTCGTAACTATTTTTCTAGCAGAACTATTGCTCTTAGTTTTTAGGCGATTTTTGGTTGATCCGTTATAAGTTTGAGGCTCAAAATTTGCAGAAAGATTCGTCTTTTAACTATGAACTAGAACTTATAAATGGATTTGAGTGTTATGGTTTGTAGAGATTGGGTTATTTTGTGGAAAAATCTCTATTTTCGGACTGTTTTTCAGGCAGATTTGTTGTTCTTAGTTTGGAGGTGTTTTATGGGTGTTCTATTATGAGTTTCATGCTCTAAATTTACAGAAAGTTTCGTATTTTAACTGTGAACAAGCACCTATGTTTAGATTTTCGATTAATGGTGTGTAGAGAGTGGTTTTTTTATCGGAAAAACTCAGTTCTTCATCACTAGTTTTCTGGCAGACCTGTTTATTATTCGAATAATGAGCATTTAGGACCAAGTAGATGTTATCAAGTTTCTTAATTAGTATATTTTGGGATGTATTTCTAGGAGCCTAATCCTCTTGTGAGCTTTTCTTCATCTGTTGGAGTTCACTACCTTCTTTTGATCTGGCAGGTAAGTGAGGATGAAGTAGAATTCCTCACTGGAGGTGATGATCCTTACAGTGATGATGTGGTGTTGCAAAAATCTTTTTCATCCAAAATTGCATCTTCTACTGGTATCTGAAGGTTCAAAAGGTTGCAGTCTTTCCATATCACCTGCAGACAAATTCGTTATTGATGACATGCAATTGTTCAGTTGGTTTAGAGAATGTGTAAGTGTATCTTAGATGTCTTTACCATCTAGTTAATGATGATGACACAGAGAAAGATTATTGCAGTGATGAATCGAAGAGGAGGAAGAACTAATTGATGATGATTTGTAGTATAAGTATGTATATTTCGGGTCATCATTACTTTTGTATATATTATGTTGTATGAATTTATATATTTCAATATTACATTACCATTGTATTGATGGCAGTGGAATTTAAGCTCTATACATTTTCTAATTATCATTACTTTTGTATATATCAATTGTATGAATTTATTTTAGTGGACAACAAAGTCGTCACTAACGCACAAAATAAGTGCAAATGAAGAGCATCAATGACAACATGTTGATATCAATTGTGTTAAAAATGTTGTCATAAAACGTTGCAAGCATTATGACGACATAATTCTTGTCACTAAAATTGTGCAATCTAGTGACAACTCTTGTCACTAAAGGACGGTAAATCAGTGGCGATCCAAGATCACCAGTGACAATATCGAACAGATATTGTGATAACATTAGTTGTCACTAAAACTTGCAACCACACTACAAGAAAACAGTTAAATAGCGACCGACTTTAGCGACCGAAATTTTCGGTCACAAATTTAACGACGGAATACCGACCGAATAGAAACCGAAAACAAATCGGTCGTTATTCCGTCGCTCATCCGTCGACTACATCGGTCTCGTTGACCAAATTGAAACGTCGTCGGTTTGTTCACCCTTAACGACCGAATACCGACGGATATTAACGACCGTTTATTGACGGAATATATAACGACTGAATACCGACGGAAGTTAACGACCGAATACCGACGGAATACATAAAGGTGTTTATTTGTATAGTAATAAATGAAGGACACAAAACGACGTCATTTTATTTTCGTTAACGACCGACTACCGACGGACTTTAACAACGGATTACCGACGGAAAATATACCGACTGAATAACGATCGAATAGCGATCGAATAACGACGAAATTAGGTCTCTATTATTTTTCCAATTCGTCGCTTTCGCCGCTATTATTTTTCCCGATTTCCGTTTTTTATAAAATAGCGGGGTTTTTAAGGATATATAGAAACATTTTACCTAATAGTAACTAAAATAGGAAAAATACATATACAAAGTCTTAGGTTAGCGGAACGACGAATCTGCGCTACATCGAATGAGTTTTCAGTCCCGATTTAAAAAATACCGATATATACTCAAAGCAGAACAATTCAAGTAATACATTTGGGTGTGCATTTATGTGAATCATTAAGTGATGGAGTTAAAATTTTATTAATTGATTATTAATTAACAAATAATTACTAAAATATTCATATTAGTTCGTACTCACATTTAGAACGATGTCGGTTTTCGGATTTATAAGTTTTTACTAAATCCGTCGCTATTCGGTCGCTATTAAGCTAGGGGGCGACCGAATAGCGACGGAATTTGCGAAGGCCGTCGCTATTCGGTCATTATCTTTTTCCCGGATTCCGTTTTTTATAGAATAGCGGGGTTTTTAAGGATACATAGAAACATTTTGCCTATGTTAGTTACTATTAGGTAAAATGTTTCTATATATCCTTAAAAACCCCCGCTATTTTACAAAAAAAACGGAATCCGGGAGAATAATAGCGACTGAATATGCTATGTCGGTCGCTATTCGGTCGGCCTACCCTAACCCTAACCCTAATTCCGTCGCTATTATTAAATGCCTAAACAACGTCTTTTTTGCCATTTCACGGGCTCATTTATTTGAAAACTGGACAAGTGTTTAAGCATGCTAATTGGCGACCGAATAGCGACCGAATTGGCAAATTCCGTCGCTATTATTAAACGCCTAAACGACATCGTTTGCTTTTTCGCGGGCTCATTTATTTGAAAAATTGGACAAGTGTTAAGCATGCTAAGTGGCGACCGAATAGCGACGGAATTGGCAAATTTCGTCGCTATTCGATCGCTATTATTAAATGCCTAAATGACATCGCTTTGCTTTTTTCGCGGGCTAATTTATTTGAAAAATTGGACAAGTGTTAAGCATGCTAAGTGGCGACCGAATAGCGACCGAATTGGCAAATTCCGTCGCTATTCGGTCGCTATTATTAAATGCCTAAATGACATCGTTTGCTTTTTCGCGGGCTAATTTATTTGAAAAATTGGACAAGTGTTAAGCATGCTAAGTGGCGACCGAATAGCAACGGAATTGGCAAATTCCGTCGCTATTATTAAATGCCTAAACGACATCGTTTGCTTTTTCGCGGGCTAATTTATTTGAAAAATTGGACAAGTGTTAAGCATGCTAAGTGGCGACCGAATAGCGACCGAATTTGCCAATTCCGTCGCTATTATTAAATGTCTAAACGACGTCGTTTTGTGCGTTTTATTTCAATAAATATATCTAAGGCAGGAAGCCTCTCCCTCATTCTTCATTCTGCCCAGCCGCGACCTCCACCTTCACCACCACCTCTTCCAGCGATTTCCCCTCAAATCCCCTCCCTCCTTCTAGCGCCACCACCTCCGGCACCTCCAAGGCATCGCCACCACCTCTGATTTCATTTGGGTTTTTTAGGGTTTAGGTGAGAATCTTGCATTTTCTAGCTTTTTTTCTTAACAATTGGAATAAATACATCTATTTTGAGAAGATTCAAACAAAAATGGAGGGGAGGTAGTACTGATTTCTGCTTGGATTTTAATATATGGGTTTTCTATAATGTCTTGCAAATTTTTTTGCCAATTCTCATAATTTTCTTTGTTTTTCAAATGTAGTTTTTTAACATCCAATGTAGTTTTCTTGGTGTATTATTGGTTTTCTTGGTGTATTATTGAAATGTATGCTAATTGTATAATATGTGAGTTTTGATAATTCAAAGTGTGTGAGTGTTGATTGTGAGTTTTGATAATTCAAAGTGTGTGAGTGTTGATTGTGAGTTTTGATAATTCAAAGTGTGTGAGTGTTGAAATGTAATGAGAAGTGCACACTTTGATTGTGAGTGTTGTATTGTAAATGAGAAGTGTAAACTTGTGTTTTTTCGGGTTTATTGATTATTTTTGCTATTTGGGGATCTTATTAATACATGTTTCGGTTTGTATTTTTGTGCGTATTGTTTGTTTTTTTATAATAGGGATTTAATTTAATTTCAAATTTATTTTTTTAAATAAAAAACAATTTAGCGACGGAATAGCGACCGAATATTCGGTCACTAAATTTTTCCGTCGGTATTCGGTCGTTAACCAGTCAAAAGTCAACAATATTGACCATTCGGTCGCTATTCCGTCGGTAAATAGAGACCGATTATTCGGTCGCTAGACTTTCCGTCGGTATTCGGTCATTATATAGTCAAAGTCAAAAGTCAACAATGTTGACCATTCGGTCGCTAGAATTTCCGTCGGTATTCACTCGTTAACCAGTCAAAGTCAAAAGTCAACAATGATGACGATTCGGTAGGTATTCGGTCGGTAAATAGCGACCGAAGATTCGGTCGCTATATATTCCGTTGGTATTCGGTCGGTAATTTGCTTAGCGACGAAAAATACACGACCACGTCATTCAATCGTTAATCGGTCGCTAAACTCAGTTTAGCGACCGATTACCGACGGAAACGGCCGTCATTGTTTCCCTGTTTTCTTGTAGTGCCATTAGTGACGACAAAATTCTTGTCAATAAAGTGTCCCTTTTAATGACAAGATAGAAAGTTGTCACTACAAAGCTTTAGTGACGGTGATTTAATGACGACCTTGCGACAAAAAAATGTTGTCACTGAGGACCTTTAGTGACAAAATTAAGCTGTTTAATGACAACTTTTGTTGTCACTGAAGATCAATTTTCCTGTAGTGACTCAAGCGTCGTTCTCAGTCGGAGAAGAAGGATAGCGTTTGGAATTTGGTCATACGAATTGATCTGGGTGTTTTGTTTGGATTTAGTCACAAAACGACATCGCTTTGAAATATCGGTCGGCATTCGGTCGTTATGAATTCCGTCGGTATTCGGTCGTTAAAGGAAACAATACAACGTCGTTTTATGTCCTTCATCTATAACTTGATAAATATACATAGTTATGTATTCCGTCGGTATTCGGTCGTTATAGTCAGTCGGCATTCGGTCGTTAAAGGAAACAAAACGACGTCGTTTTATGTCTTTCATCTATAACTTGATAAATATACATAGTTATGTATTCCGTCGGTATTCGGTCGTTACAGTCAGTCGGCATTCGGTCGTTAAAGGAAACAAAACGACGTCGTTTTATGTCCTTCAGCTGTAACTTGATAAATATACACCGTTATGTATTCCATCGGTATTCGGTCGTTAAATGCCGTCGGGATTCTGTCGGTACCGAAAAATATAGCGACAAAATAGTGACCGTTTATTTATCGGTTTGAGTTGGTCAACGGGACCGATATGGCCGACGATTTCGTGACGGTCATTTTTTCGGTATGCGTTCGGTCGGTATTCGGTCGCTATTAGAGTGACTGATTTTTCGGTCGTTGTTTTCGGTAACTAAATAACTATTTTCTTGTAGTGACAGAAGCAACTCCAACTCCAACATTACCACCCATGGCAAGTCCTAAGTGATGGGGATTACCCATTGCCGCAGGTTGCATAAGAGAATGATACAAGCCCGGTAATTGCTTATGCGTAGATTTTGCAACTATAGCAGCAGCTGCATTGTTGGTAGTATGACCGCTGTGAGATGGTTTGGTTATGTTTTTTTTCAATATATTGGATCTAATGACTTTGGTCATCTGGAAAGGCTAGTGTAGCTTATTCAATACTTTTAACTGGGAACGTTAAAATCTAGACTCGATACAATCTAACCCGATAATAATAATATATATATTTTTAAAAAAAGCACGCAATTATAAAGGAATCTAAAAGAGAAAAAATGTGTGTAAAATGTGTAATAATTTAAAACAAAATGTGCAGTAATTTAAAACAAAATATTTTAATGGATCTTTTGTTTTTCTTTTCTTTTAACTTGGAAAGAAAAGATTTGTAATTTATGGACCTATTTATTTATGGTTTATGGTATCTTTCCCAAACACCGCACAACACATATAAGGCAAGCAAACAAACTCACATAACATGCTTAACAAGTTAAGTACATAACATGGCACACTTATAAAGCGATAAGTAAAGTACATATCACAGAGTACACATAACACATCAACAATAACATAACATAACAATTATCACAAATTATAAAGCGATAAGTAAACATGTACTTCCTATGCCAGAGTCTCTACCCATCACACATCTCACATGTTATCTACTAAGTCTATCCTATGTTCTCTCCCAGGTTTTATCCCTAAGGTTAAACCTGCTCTGATACCACTTATGTCACACCCTGTGCCCGGTGTTGACCTCGCAGTATCTCATCAACCAATGAGGCACAAAACCTAAAGTAGAAAGATAATGTTTTTATATCATATTATGTAAAGGAATACTAACAGTCTTACATAAACATCGTAATTATAAAAATTCTAACATAAGTGAAAGGTAGTTCATACTAAGTGTTATTACAACTTATAAAACGTAAATAAAGAGTTTTAAAACTATAACATCAGGTTATAATCACTCAACCCTAGTATCGTCATTCAAATCGTCGAGTACCAGATCATCTGCAAATAAGGAAAAAATAAAAACTTGAGCTATGTAGTTGAGGAAGCATAAACACTACAATAAAAACACATTTTTGTGATGTTTTTGTACCAACGTCTTTATTAAACGTCGTTTAAAACAAAAAAAAAGTAAGTTAAAGCAACACTTTTTGCAAACGTCACAATGTTTGGATTTTTTACGACGTTTCATAGCGTCGATTATAGTAATTGTTGTTCAAAACGATTTTTTGATGTTGGTTAGCGAAATTTACATTAAATGTTGTTATAAATTATTACTTTTTGTGACTCGATATAATGACATTTGTATAATATGTCGTTAGATCTTGTGACTTTTCAGACAAACATCGCTAAATTTGAATTTTATACGACGTTTCATAGCGTCAATTATAATAATTGTTGATAAAATCGACATTTTGATGTTAGTTAGCGACGTGTACATTAAATGTTGTTATAAATTGTTACCTTTTGCGACTCATATAACGACATTTATATACAACATCATTAAATCATGTGACATTTCATACAAACGTCGCTATATTTGGATTTTATACGACGTTTCATAACGACAATTATGGTAATTTTTGTTCTTACCGACAATTTGATGTTTTTTTTTTTAATAAAGCCACCAGCGTGGTGGGGCGTTCCCCCGTTTTATTAATTATTGCCAAACCGGCAGAAGTGATGAGAGGGGGACATAAAACCTAACCTCCCAATACAATAGAATATGCAAAAAGTGCAACCTTGGGCATTTATAAATATGCACATGGGTGAAACAATATATGGCTAAACTAATATGCAAAGCAGTAAATCTCTAAAGCAACCAGCTATACAATACTAGTATTCATCAAAACTAAGATGCTAAGGAGTTTATCCTTTGGTTTTCCGTAGATATGGAGTACCTGCATGATCCAGAAGACACTTACCTCTAGTGATACGAGGTAGTGACGAAAACTGTGAATAAACAACCGTATTTCGAGAATCACATGCTTCATTTGCCAAACTGTCCGCGACCTGGTTCGCCTCCCTGTATATATGGTGAACTCTTGTGGATCCAGAAATGCGGAGTAAACATTGAAAAAGAGAATCAAGCTTCCAAGAAGAAATTCGGCCTTTGTTAAAAGAATCACATAAAATTTTTTGAATCCGATTGTACACAGATATCATTAAAACCCAATGAATTAACATACCGTATACCAATGATCATTGCTTCCATTTCAGCCGCAGAGTTTGAGAGATTTAAACCAAGGAAATTAGAGAAAGAACCAATAAAAGAGCCCAAAGAATTGCGAACAATACTACCCGCACCTGTCGGACCCGGATTACCCCTAGAAGCCTCATCTATATTTAGAATAACCGAGGGTGCCAAACTGCCCCTCCAAGCAATGGCCTTAACTCGGCTCAAACCTATAGAGTATGTGCCTCCCGTAAACGCCTCAAACAAACCAGCACATTTCAACAAAGAGAGATAGTGACTGTCAAATTCACGTAAAAGACTCTTAAATATCGATGTTTTACCATAAAAAATGAAACGGCAACGAGCCCTCCAAAGGACCCAACAGACACTAGTAAAAATAATGAAGTTAATATCTCGCCACTTGTCTCTTCCTTTCCACCACAACAATTTCAAAAGAGATAAATAAGAGTCAAACCTGAGATTATTCCATGCAATTCCAACCAAAGCACATCCATACGTCCACAATCTTGTAGCCATTTGACATTCTGTAAAAATGTGCGCGAAGGTATCCTCCCCATGTCCACAATGACACCTTGAGATCAAAGATACACACCAACGTCTCCTGACTTCATCTAGTGCTAAAAAACCATTGAGCAGCCGCCAGAGAAACAGTTTCTGCGCCAATGGGAGCAAGGACTGCCAAACTTGTGTGGGAGAGAGCTGTGAAACTCCACTTGGTTGTAAAGTCTGCAAAATAGAAGAAACTGTAAATTTCCCAGTTGGGGCAAGGCTCCATATATTAATATCAGGACCTGGGGACAGCCGAACCAGTGGAAGGTCTTGTTGTTGAGACATCGTCAAAGTCTCTACCGTTGACCAACCATCGTCACCCAAATGTTCTCTAATGGCCGAAGAATCCACTGCTACGCCTACTATCCGCAATAAAGATCCCTGCAACGTGAAAATTTCATACCAAAACAAAGACCCACCGTCTCGAATCAGGAGGCCCATGTGAGCCTCTGCCGAAGCACGGACCGTAAGAAGCCTGCGCCAAACAGGAGAATCCATAGGTCGAGAAGGATCTATAGTAGGATGAGGATACGATTGACAATATTTCTCCACCAGAAAATCTCTCCACAGAGACGTCGAAGTCCTGAAACGCCACCACAATTTGTGAGAATAAGCAATTTGATAAGACTCTAAAGTAGAAATTCCCAAACCATTTTGCGAAGTACTACGACAAAGTTTCTTCCAAGACATCCAATGACGTCGTTCCCCATACTCCGTTTTTCCCCATAAAAAGTTAGCAAATAACTTTTCCATATGAGCAAGTACCTGTTTTGGCGGACTAGACACAGCAAGAATGTGCATAGGCATGGATAATAATACATACCGAATTAAAGTGAGGCGTCCTCCTAGATCGAGAAATTTCCGTTGCCATCCCGACAATCGAAGAGTGATTTTATCAATAATAAATGAGTAATAAATTACCTTTTGTCGCCCTAAAAAGACGGGACATCCGAGATATATCATGGGAAGAATTCCTTGGACAAAACCCATCACCCGAGTAATCATTTCCAATTGTCTTGATTGCGTTCTCTCCGCCACATAAAAGGAACACTTATGGTCATTAATGCGCTGTCCTGAGGTGTCCTCATATTTTCGAATGAATTCCATCAAAGCTTGCAGACCACGTTTAGCTCCATTCAAGAAAACTACATCATCTGCATAAGCTAAATGAGATATCAATACAGATGAGTGTGGGACCACATACCTTCCTATGCTCCCCGAATGTATCAGTCTATCCAGACCCCTTGAAAAAATGTCTACTGCTATAATAAACAATAATGGCGACAAAGGGTGGTCTCCTTGTTTTACTCCACGCCCAGAACGGAAAAAACCATGAGGAGTACCATTAATAAGGACTGAAAACCAATTATTAGTCAATAAGTATCGGATTAAATGAATGAAATGTGGACTGAAACCGAACTTTTGGAGCACAGACAAAAGAAAAGCATGAGAAACTCTGTCAAACACCTTCATCATATCCAATTTTATGATCGTGTTACCTCCTCTCACCTTTTTATGTAAAGCATTTGCCAATTCCATTGCTAACAGAATGTTATCTGAAATTACCCTCCCCTTGATAAAACCAGATTGATTTCTGCTCAAAATCCTAGGAAGTAATTTTGCCAGTTGAATGGCCATGACTTTAGAGATAATTTTACTAGGGAAATTGCACAAAGAGATTGGACGAAACTCACCCAAAGTTTCTGTGCAATCTGTCTTCGGAATGAGGACTAGAAATGAACTCGCAATTGCTCGTGGTAGAGGTATACCTGCCCAGAAATCCCTAACCGCCTGAATCACATCATCTGCCACAACCGCCCAACATGTTTGGAAAAATCTCCCCGTGTATGCATCGGGACCCGAAGCACTAGAAGGGCTCAAAGGAAAAACAGCCTCTTTAACCTCCAAACTTGTAGGTAAAGAATCTAAACAATGGTTATCAGTGTCATCAACCTGCTTAGGAAGTAAATCGAGAAGTTGAGTATCAGGACATGTGCTTGCATCAAAAGCAAATAAGTTCTCATAATAACGGACTCCAACCGAGCCAATGTCCCCTTGACTTGTATAAATAGTTCCATTAGCCCCCTGTATCTTATTAAGAAATAGTCTCCTTTGTTTATTCCTGAAGTAAGAATGAAAGTAACTTGTATTAGCATTTCTCTCTTTTAGCCATTTCTGATGAGCCTTTTGGCGCCAGAACATTTCCTCCAATTCAAGATTACTCTCATGTTTTAACTTTGCCTCCAATAACTGCTCTTGCAATTGAGAAGTTGGTCCCAAATCATGTAGTTCTTCCAACCGTAGTACCTCATTTTCGGTTGTCTTAACACGGGTATGTATATTACCAAGAGTTTCCCTGTTCCAGGTCCCCAAAACCTGTTTCAGACGTTTAAGTTTATCCTGTAAAATCATTATTCCTGAACCAGACATATCATCAGCCCAAGAATTACGAACAACATCCATAAACGTGTGATGTTTTACCCACATATCTTGAAAACGGAAAGAAGAACTACCTCGATCAGTTGTTAGGCAAAAACTAATCAGAAGAGCACAATGATCAGATATAGTTTGTGGCATATGTGTAACAGTGGTATTTTGAAAAGTAGCATTCCAATCATTAGAGACAAGAAAACGATCTAACTTTCTGAGCAAAGGATGTACCCCTCCCCGACACCAAGTATAAGGACTTCCTGAAGTAGGAACTTCTAGTAACCCACAATCATGTATAGTATCACCAAATTCATTCATAGGTAGTAAAGCCGGAACAGACCCCTGACTTTCGTTCAAACGTAAAACAACATTAAAATCTCCCCCTACCGACCAAGGACTGTTATTTGGTTGAAAGGTGCGTAATTCCGTCCACAATTCTCGCCTCTGGACATACGAGCATTTAGCATACACAAATGAGCAAAAAATAGGGGAGGCCGAAAAAATGTTAATCTGACAATGAATGACCTGCTCCAAGTCCTTAACAACCACAATATCCACCCTGTCATCCCACAAAATCCAGATTTTGCTAGTACAATTCCCAAACCAAAAATCAAATCCTAATCGACGAGCATACATAGCAATTTCAGACAAAGCCACCATCGGCTCCAACAACACAACAAAATTAAGTTTATGATCCCTTTTTAATTGGAGAATGTTCGAAATAGTACCTTCATTAGCAATCCCTCTAATATTCCATATGATGTAATTCATTAAAATATTAGTTAGTGACATTTACATTACATGTTGTTATAAATTGTTACTCTTTGCGACTCATATAGCGACATTTATATATTTTGTCGTTAGATCTCGTGACATTTTCAAACAAACACAAATACAAAGATTATGTTTCTGAAATATTTTTTTTAAAGAAAAATTAAAGAAATTTAATTATTAAAATTTTAATGAGAGTGTATCAATTTTAATTTGATTCATAAAAAAATCAAAACACGAAGAGAAATAAAAAAAAAAAAGTAAAGGTACAAAATCCAAAATTCCATTACAATAAATATAATAGGAAGAGAAACAAATAACAAATGATCATTTAGCTCTGCGGCCCATTGCACGACATACATGCAGGAGGTCGCGTGTTCAATTCCCATCTCTTTGAGTAGGGAGAAAATTTATTATATATTATTCAAAGGTGGCCAAACTCGACGGCTCAGCTTGTCTCTAGGCTCCGGCTCCGATTATTCAAAGGTGACTAGACTCAACGACTCGCCTTGTCTAGGCTCCGACTCGGCTTGGCTTAGCTCGGCCAACCTGGTTTCAAAATTTACGAATGTCAGAATCGATATTTGTTGCGACTATTTAAAAACATCGTAATAGCTGCATATTCACGATGTTTACAAACATCGGAATAGACGACTTGTTGCGAATGTAGCAAAAAGTACCTTTTGATACACTTTAAAATGACGCAACAAACGTCGTAATAGATAGGTACCGGCGCTTGTAACAAATGTTGTAAAAAAAACCATAACAACACAGGCAAATGCGACGTTTACGCGACATTTGTAATAAATGTTGGTATAGATCTATATTGACATTTTTTTTACCTTATTACGACGTATGACAAACGTCACAAAAGACCTTTTTTGTTGTAGTGAAACAACCTTGAGATGAAGTATCAAATATGACACAAAACTGTTTCCCAACTTTCCCAAAACCATTGAAAACATGACACAACTTTACTTGACTTAGAACAACATTTAAAACACTTGAAAACGCTTTAAAAAACTTGGCTTTAAGCGTAACATAACAAAAATTAAAACTGCCCAAACAAGAACTTGAGGACGAACCATTCATATGCAAGTACGTCCTTACCCTCAGGACGAACCTCACGACGAACCTCTGGACAAAGCATTTGTCCGCATGTGCGTCCGTAGTTAACTAGAAGCCCCAGTATCTCCGCGGACGAAGTTGAGGACGATACACAAGACAAATCGTTCTTCGTGACTTGCAGAAAAGGTATTTTCAGTACATAAACACATCTAAAAGCCATATTTTTTGCACTATAGCTTCCCAATCCCAAATGACTCATTTTAAACATCAATACACATATAACAACAAGGCCGAAATAAAAACAAGTCAGCTATAAACCGTAATCTTCGAAATCCAACATCTATACATCGAAAATGTGACACAAGCACCACGTGTTGCTCATCCAAACATATGGGCATACACACCATTAGACTCTTCGAATACGATTCATGCTATGACTCAACAAATCACACAACCAAGCAGAATCATCTATTCACAAATCTAAAGCAATTACTACAATGGTCCCCAACTTATAGCTAAGAAGGGAATGGCATCAGAGAATGCAAAACATGGGTTCAGTTTATCCCCGAACGAAGGGCTCACAATTTAAGGATTCATTCATACTGTGTCATTGCACACCACCGTGGAATCCACAAAGACCGTTTGTAGTGCCTAATTTATCTCCAAGTTAGGAGAGGGCTAAGAGACAGAGACAAATAATTGTGAACTCCCGGGTCCAACGACAACACACATACACACATGTATGCAAATAGAATGAATCCTACGATAGGATCGATTCTTAACAAGAGCTCAAGACTAGTGATGACTCAAATTAACACATTGCATGTACAACTTCCCAAAGCAGTAAATAAACAAAGTATAAACATGATATAATGCAACAATAACATACACAATTATATGCAATGCTTTACCATACAAGTATGAATAACTCGACATTTCATCCTATGCAATAAATCATGCTTTAAATCCTTTCAACACACGTTTTCCAGAAGTTTAAACACCACATTTCATGAGTTGTTTGACAAAAAAAGCTAAGGGTGAAGATCCTTACTTGTGATTCTTATCAAGCAAATAAAAGAACAGAATTTTCAGAAAACGCAGCAACTTCAAAGTTGAATTACTCTCTGCTCACAACTCCAAATGCGGATCTGTCACTTCTCACTTGTAGGCCTTTTAAAGACGTTCAAAACGCACTAAAGAACGTCCAAAATGAAGTTCGTTCACTACTTCAATTATGAAATACGCTCATAGCATTCTTGGTTTTCCAGATTTTCTTCTTCTTCTCTCTTCTTTTTCTTCTAACTTGCCTTTTTTTAACCTCGTTCTTTCTTTTTTCAGCAGTAACTACGAAGGATATGATGTTTTTGAAAGGTGACAAAAGACCCACAAGTTTCTAGTTCGTACACTTAAGTCCTCTAAGTTTTAAACCAAGTAAAAGCGACCCTCAAAATAAATGTAACACATAAAAGAAAAAATTAAACATATAATACATAAAATCAAATAATCATGCTATACACATTAGATCAAAATGTTTCGGGTATCATAAATGACGTTAGATATGACTTTTATAATTGATTTTATGACTTTGGTTGGATTTTTTTTTTAATATTTTGGATCTAATGACTTTTGTCATCAGGAAAGGCTACCGTAGCTTGTTCAGTACTTAAAACTCGGAACTAAAAATTCCTGATTCGATACACTCTAACATGATAATAATAATAATATGTTTTAAAATAAAAATGTATGCAAATGTAAAAGAATAAAAAAATAGAAGAAATGTGTGTAAAATGTGCAGCAATTTAAAACAAAATATTCTAATAGATCTTTTGTTTTTATTTTCTTTTAATTTGGAAAGAGAAGATTAGCAAATTTTGGACATATTTATTTATGGTTTATGGTATTTTTGAACCACAAAAAGAAAACATCGAAGAGTGAAAAGTATTAATTAGTGTAGTCAATAGACAATAGGATAACAACATTTATCTGCTACAGACACCTCCATAGAGGCGCGAGTCACTATTGCGGCAGTGGCGGCCGCTATTGTGATTGAAATAACTTAAAAAGCTTCTAGCAACGACGCTATGTTTTTAAAAAAAAATTGTTTTTTTAGAAAGCTACATGTGGGGGAGTTTGGCATGAACCCCTACCCGTTTATTGATAAGGGCAAAATAGGCAAAAAAAATGTACATGAAGGGCGCTTAAGCCAAAGACCTCCAAGTAGGTGAAAACAAATTTACTTCATACATAATAAATAACGATAGAATAAATGTGGCCTAGACCATTTATAATTATGATCTAGGATGATACAAGAAATTCCTATTCTAGTATGCAACATAAATGCAAGCTGGGAACATTTATAAATATGCTCCAACCGATACAATAAAAATCAAGAACAATAACGCTAACTAAAATGTAATAAAAGATTACCGACTACCATAACGAACTTGAGCGACCCCTTGACGATCCAGGATGCATAGCCCTCGAGCTTCTCTTGGAAGGTCTTCAAAACGGTGATGGATGGTTTGAGCTTTCGTATCACAAGCAACATTAGCTAAGTAATCCGCCACTTTGTTCACTTCACGGTAAACATGCACAATAGATCGACCTTGCATTTTGGATAGCGCAGAAAAAAGAAGGAATCTAGAGACCATAAGTCGATGTAGCCCGAGTGTATAGAGTTTACCACAAAAATAGAATGCAACTGAATTTCCAGGTCTTGCACTCCCATCTCAGTTGCCAGTTGTAATCCCCTGTCTAAAGCTTCCACTTCAGCTCTCGAGTTTGAATGCTCTCCAATAAAGTATGATAGAGCCCCGATAAATTTACCATTTCTGGCTCGGATGATGCACCCTATACCCGCTTCTCTCGGGTTTCCCCGAGAGGCTCCATCTATATTCAAGATAGTTGTCGTGCCTCCCCCAATAGTTAACCAATACAGGACCAAAGCTCTCCTTGGTTGGTTCACGCTCGGCTGGCCAAAGATTCTTTTTACTCGACATATATCCGCCAAATAAGAATCCAGCTCTTGCCTCAGTAGCCGGATCGAGGGAATGCACCATAAAAAATGAATCGACAACGTGCCCACCATAACAACCAAAGGACAACACTTGGTATTAATACTACTACAGCCCTGTTATGATTTGAGGTTAACCAGAAATATTTCCACAACTTCTCAGCCGAACTACAAGATTCATGGTTCAAATACACACCTAACTTTGTAGCTGCCAAATATCAAAGATCCTTAGCCTTTTCACATTGATAAAAAATATGCTCAAAAGAATTCGTACCTTTCTTGCATGAGCATTGAGAAACTGTAGCAAACCCCTTTTTCCACAGAGACTCCTCCAACACAAGGAACCTATTATGAAAAAGCCACACGATTTAATTTTTTTTTAATAAGTCACAAATACTCCATTAGTTTGACTACCTCATTACATTTCCAGTACTATAACCGCAGTTGCATAATAAACCTACTCTCTCTCTCTCTCTTTGAAATTGAATGTCCACTTTCCAATTTATTTTTTATAAAAAATAATGGACATTTAATTCTGAACGGAAGGAGTTCTACTATTAAATGATTATG
Organism: Vinca minor; assembly: GCA_026122235.1. Classification (NCBI taxonomy): domain Eukaryota; kingdom Viridiplantae; phylum Streptophyta; class Magnoliopsida; order Gentianales; family Apocynaceae; genus Vinca; species Vinca minor. The sequence continues at coordinate 1,752,989 of JAOCZM010000253.1, forward strand.
CCTATACAGTCACTCACGACTCCGGAATCATGCCTACGAGCCATAAACAACATCTTACCAGATGCCCTTCTCGTTCAGGAACTACTTGTACCTGAAACACATTTTCCAGTTCAAGTGATTAACATCAAGGTCTATCATGGCGGTGGACTTCCATTTGATAAAATGGGATCCGGAAAATCAAGTTTCCTCTGGAATAGTTAAAAAGTTCCCTGTATATGCCATGATGTTGTCAAGGCATAAGACACGAAATTTCCTATTTACTATTTAGAGGAAGACCATGTTTAGCCGCGTCTGCATGAAGACCATAAGCACTATTTATTTCTCCATCATATCTATACTTGACAAGATTTGAAGCATATACCGATGATTTGCAAATAATGACAAACATTTTATCTTTTGTTCTTGTTTTTTTAATATTTTGGATCTAATGATTTTGGTCATCAAGAAAGGCTATCGGAGCTTACTCACTACTTAAAACTCGAAACAAAAAATTCCATATTTGATACCTTCTAACTTGATAATAATAATAATATTTTTTAAATGAAGAAATGTGCGTAAAATGTGCATCAATTTCCAACAAAATATTCTAATATATCTTTTTTTTTCATTCTTTTAAGTTTGAAAGAAAATATTTGTAACTTCAGGACGTATTTATTTATAGTTTATGGTATCTTTGACCCACAAAAGAACATTGAAGAGTGAAAAGTATTAATTACTGTAGTCAATAATGAATAGAGAAACCTTATTTGGCATCTACAGACTCCTCCATAGAGGCGCTAGTCACTATAGCGACAATAGTGGCCGCAATTGCGTTAGAACGCTAAATTCTAGATTCAATACCCTCTAACCCGATAATAATAATATCTTTAAAAAGAAATAAGCATTTAATTTTAAAAGAATCTAAAAGACAAGAAGCGTGCGTAAAATGTGCAACAATTTAAAACAAAATATTCTAATTGACCTTTTTGTTTTTCTTTTCTCTCAAGTTAGAAAGAGATTATTTGTAGTTTCATGACATATTTATTTATGGTTTTTGGTATATTTGACACACAAAAGGAAAACATCGAAGAGTGCAAAGCATTAATTAGTGTAGTCAATAGCGAATAGCAAAACCACTTTTGGCCACTACAAGCACCTCCATAGATATGCGTTAAAAAATCTTTTTTCCTTTAAAAAATCCTGTTAAAGACTCATGTGTAAATTGGGGATTTTCAACCCAAGGAAAACCATAAGTTTTGTAGTATGATAGACATTAGCAACTCAGGAACAACAATTAATCATACGCTGTTTTCTCCTTCTCTCTATACGGTACCGATGTCCAACCTCTTCTTCTTACCTCCATAGCATAATGTCAATCCTTACATGAAATGACCCCAATCGACCCATCTTTTCTTCAAAAGGTACATGTTGTCCAATTCATATGGCCTAACTGAGGTTGCTGATAGGCGCCGACATGAGCATCAGGTGCCGCAGAAGCAACTCCAACTCCAACATTGCCACGCATGGGAAATCCTAAATGAAGGGGATTACCCATTGCAGCAGGCTGCATAGGAGAGCGATACAAGCCCGATAACTGCTTTTGAGTAGATTGTGCAACTGCAGCAGTAGCTGCATTATAGGTAGTATGACCGCTGTGAGATGGTAAGTATGCGGTATGAGGTGTTTGCCCCGCCATGTTGTAGTATGAAGCCGATTGAAGATCCTTATGGTTAATCCAAATTATCAATGTTTCAGCCTGCGGATTTGGAACATTATCATGGATTTCTTGATTTTTGTTATGTTTTTTTCAATATATTGGATCTAATGACTTTGATCATCAGGAAAGGCTAGCGTACCTTATTCAATACTTTTAACAAGGAACGTTAAAATCTGGATTCGATACAATCGAACCCGATATTAATAATATTTTTTAAAAGAAAAAAGCATGCAATTGTAAAGGAATCTAAAAGAGAAAAAAATTGCGGAAAATGTGCAATAATTTAAAACAAAATATTCAAATAGATATTTTGTTTTTCTTTTCTTTTAAATTGGAAAGAGAAGGTTTGTAATTTCTGGACCTGTTTTTTATGGTTTATGGTATTTTTTACCCACAAAAAGAAAATATCAAAGAGTGCAAAGCATTAATCATGGTTTCGATCCATCTTTCCCAAACAACGCACAACAAATATAAGGAGAGCAAACAAACTCACAAAGCATGCTTAACTAGTTAAGTACATAGCATGGTACACTTAGCAAAAAGCGTAGCATAGCATATACAACAAGGTACACATAACACATCAACAATAACATAATATAATAGTTAACACAAAGTATAAAGCGATAAGTAAACATATACTTCCTATGCCAGAGTCTCTACCTATCACACATCTCACATGTTATCTACCAAGTCAATTCCACGGTCATTCCAGTTTTTATCTCTAAGGTTAAACCTACTCTGATACCATTTATGTCACCTCGTGCATCGCAGTACCTCATCAACCAATAAGACACAGAACCCGGAGTAGAAAGATAATGTTTTTTATATCATATTATGTAAAGGAATACTAACAGTCTTACAAGAACATCAAAATTATAAAAAAAATCTATCATAAGTGAAACGTAGGTTATACTAGGTGTTATTACAACTTATAAAAAGTAAATAAAGAGTTTAAAAACTATAACATCAGGCTATAATCACTCCACCCAAGTATCATCAAACAAATCGTCGGGTACCTGCTCATCTGCAAATAAGGAAAATAAAAACGTGAGCTATTAAGCCCAGTAATCATAAACACCCTTGTGATGAAATATCAAATAGGACACAAAACTCTTTCCCAACTTTCCTAAAACCATTGAAAATATAACGCAACTTTACTTGACTTAGAACAACCTTTAAAACACTTTAAGAACTTATAAAAAACTTGGTTTGAAGCGAAACATAATAAAATTAAAAAATGTCCAAACCAGAACCTAAGGACAAACCATTTGTCCGTAGCTGCTTCTGCATCTCAGGTCGAACCTCTGGACAAAGCATTCGTCCTCATGTTCGTCTGTAGTTGACCAGAAGCCCAAGTATCTATGCAGACGAAGCCGAAGAAGATACACTGGACGAGCTGTTCCTCCACGACTATAAGAAAAGGTATTTTCAATACAAAAACACATCTAAAAGCAATATTTTTGCACTTTAACTTCCCAATCGCAAATTGCTTATTTTAAACACCAATGCACATATAACACCAAGGCCAAAACAAGGACAAGTCAGATATAAACCGTTCTCGTTGAAATCCAACATCTATACTTCAAAATGTAACGCAAGCACCATGTGCTGCTCATCCCAACATACGGACATACACAACATTACACTATTCTAATATGATTAATGCTATGACTCAACAAATGACACGACCGAGCTCAATCATCTATTCACAAATCCAAAGCAATTACTACAATGGTCCCCAACTTATAGGCAAGAAGGGAAAGACATCAGAATGCAAAACATGAGTTCAGTTTCTCCCCGAACGAAGGGTTAACAATTTAAGGATTCATTCATATTGTGTCATTGTACACAACTGTGGATTCCACAAAGACCGTTTACATTCCCTAATTTATCTCCAAGTTAGGAGAGGACTAAGAGACAGAGTCAGAGAATCGTGAACTCTTAGGTCCAACGACAACACACACACACACACACACACATATGCAAGAGAATGAATCATGCAATGTGATCGATTATAGACAAGAGCTCAAGACCGGTGATGACTCCAATTAACACATAGCATGTACGACTTCCCAAAGCAGTAAATTAACAACATACGCAAGTATGAATAATTTGACATTTTACCTTATGCAATAAATCATGCTTTAAATCCATTCAACACAAGTTTTTCAGAAGTTTAAACACCACATTTCTTGAGTTTTTTGACAGAAAAGACAAGGGTGAAGATCCTTACTTGCGATTCTAATCAAGCAAATCAAAGCACATAAATTTCAGCAAACACAGCAACTTCAAAGTTGAATTACTCTCTACTCACAATTCCAAATGCGGATCCATCACTTCTCACTTGAAGCCCATTTGAAGACGTTCGAAAGGCACTAAAGAACGTCCAAAATGAAGTTTGTTTACTACTTTAATTATGAAATACGCTCACAACACTCTTGGTTTTAACCTCTTCTTTTTCTTCTAACTTCTCTTTTTTTAACCTATTTATTTCCTTTTCCTGTAGTAACTACCAAGGAGATCATGCTTTTAAAAGGTGATAAAAGACCTACAAGTATCTAGTTCATGCACTTAAGTCCTCTATGTTTTAAACCAAGTAAAAGGGACCGTCAACATAAATGTACAACATAAAAGCACAAATTAAACATATAATACATAAAATCAAATAATCATGCTATATAAGTAAGCTCAAAAAGCTCCGGGTATCACATTTTTCCCCTTACCAAAGTTTCGTCTTCGAAACTTGCTTTCCCTATATTCATAAATCACTACAAAAAATAAGGGTTTTAGTAACGAAAATTTTCGTTAGGAAAAGTCCAAAATTTCGTCACTAAAGACCTTTAGTGACGAAAAAGTGTTGTCACCAAATTCGTCCTGAAATCTCTGTGGCTAAAAGTATTTCGTGACGAATTAACGATTTCGTTATGAAAGACTTTTCCTAACGATATATTTTCGTCACTAAAGACTTTTCCTAACGACATATCATCGTCACGATATACCTTTCCTAACGGCTTATTTTTCGTAACGAAAGACCTTTCCTAACGAATTCGTTTTCGTCACAAAAAGTTTCTCCCCTGATTCTACCCTGTTTATAATTTTCTTAAAAACTAATATTATGACAACATCAATGAAAAGAGGTTAAAAATTGAATACATATCATGGTCAAATTCAAACTAAAAATAATTCATCTTTACATTGTCAACCAATACATATATACAAAAAGCTCCAAAAGATATTCTTAAGTCACTTGATACAAAAATATCAATGAGAGCTATAAAAAAACTTTCCAAACTGTTGATTTACTAAGCTAAAATTCTCCAAAAAAACAAAAATGGCGAGTTGAACAAATGCTCAATGAAGCTAAAACTACTTCAGTTGAATAAATGAAACTTTAAAAGGAAGATTGAAAGCTTGTTCCATCATCATCATCGCTGTCATTCTGAATTACATTGTCAAACTCAATTACATCTTCGATATCTTCACCAGCTGCCACATCATTCTCAATTTACTTAGTTACGTGTATTGATGCATCAGTCTAAACAGTACATATCCAAATGGTTATAAAACATGTAAAAGTTTTCTTCCTTTGGCCTTGAACAATGGGAAATCTTGGGATGTCCAAGGAGTAGTGGAGTGTACTCGTGTCTTAAACACATAATATGCAGTTCTTCACCTGGCAAGCTTTTTGTATAGATGAATGAGTTTGATCAGAATAATAAACTACAAGAACTTTATCTCGAGCAGCCAAAAGTGCAACTAGAACAGCTTCACTTGCTGACCCCTGTATTACTCCACCTCCTTGACCTAGGGCACAGCTCATATCCAACTAAAGCCTACCGTGTTGATTCCGGCACTAAGCATTTCCCCTAAAAATTCTGCAATACTGCTATTAGAGGAAAAATCGGCAAAGTAATTCGGACTTTGCCAATGGGTCACTCCTGGTAATATTTTTGATTGAACATCTGAAACCAAACACCAATATATATATATATATTAATAAAACACAGAACAGAAATAGTAAGAACAGGGAGAGAAAAATCAAAGACTAGCTAAAAAAACATCAATGTTGAGAACATCTTGCAATGTATCAGGACGCGTCGGTGCAGATTCCGGCAGAAGCTCATGAAGATACCCTGGCTGCATAGTTTCCAAGAATTGGCATCAAAGTTACGACAAGATAATAAGCATGACTTCCACAAATTTAACTCTTAAACCCATCAATCAGCAATTTTTTCTTTTTTTCTTTTTTAATTAAAAAAAACACAGAGTCATTTCATCGAATAGGATAACTGCATTATATAGTGTAATGTGTTAGTAGTGCCCTAGGACCATTAGCACATGTTGTGCGTTTTGTTATCTTTTGAGCATGTAATTGAATAGTTAATTTTGCTTTTGATTATCAAATGTGTGATTTGATAGTAAAACTCATTAGCTTATGTAATTACTATTCTAGAAGTCCCTAGTTTTATGTAATGCTTAATTACTATGAAATAAAACTGGTATGATTGTTGATTGATGATCTTGTTTTACTGATCATGTGTAATGAATACAAATCACATCATAGATGCAATATATAGGGATACATTGTATTGGACGTGATCCGTCAGAGAAGTAATACTTCATGGTCTTAAGTCATAAGTATTACTTCCTCAATACTATTTTAGAATCCTTAGACCTTATGTCTTCATTGATTCTAGTATGAATGGAGCCACGCTTTTGACTCGATCGGACGTTACTTGTAACGAGTAATCTATACGACCGAGATCGGATGTAGTGTCCTATCATAGCTTGAATGTGAGAGACATTGTAAGGAATTTGTCCCTCTCTATTATTGAGAGAGATATCCATGGGGCCCCTCGATAGGGAAAGACTGTTTAAATGCATGGTCAGTGCTCAAATGTATTTGATAAAGTGGTTATCAAATGCTATTTGTCGAAACAGATCTACTTGGAGATCGAGCATAAATACAATTAAGCTTAATAAGGGTGACGACCACCATGCCTTATGCTTAATTAGGATATCGCGAGACAAAGGGATTAAATAGTGGATTGATATTAGGTTCCGTTGTATATTCATTCACTTTGGGTAGTCACAATGTCCTCGCTAGGGACCGCTTGTGATTTATGAACACATACTACTACTAAGTGTGTTTTCATTGCCATTGTGAGATGAACCCTACTGGGGTCACACGCATAGACGAGCTAACGAGCTTTATGTCAGATTCAATGAATCTAGAATGTGTCTAAGTTCATTGTATTCGACATTTGTCTTTACGAAAATAATAAAGTGTTTATTATTCGAATTAGAGATAGGGGCAATTTTGGTATTTTACCTATAGCTGGGATTACGTGGGAGTTATTATCCGATAAGGACTCCCACTACCGACAGAGTCTAGGGGACGTGGGAGTTAGAGACTCCCAGCTGCCGAGAAAGGAGTTGAGGATGTGAGAGTTGGTTATGGGAACAAACTCTCACACCCTATATAATGATCTCTTGGCCGAAACCCTAGGTTATGCTTTTCCAGCCGAAATATTACCAAGTCTCTGAAATTGTTTTTCAGTTTCAGCCTCTCCCTTTTCTCTCTAATTCCCGAAAATCAGAAAAGACGAAGAGCTAGCAATCGCTGCCCGTTTCGTAGCGTGGATACCGGTAGAGGGACTTTCCGCAAAGGGAGATCAATCGGTGGCAGCATCCGATCCAAGAAACGTCATCCTCCGTTCAAGAAGTAGCTTCTTGAATCCAAAACGTAAGTTTTTCTTGCTGCTTTTTCGAATTGTTTCATATGAGCGGATCCTTCAGGGGAGGATCCATGGGTGTTTGGAACGAGTTTCCGCCCATGAATCCCTTCATAATGTACACATGAAGATATAATCAAAAGAATAAAAAATGGGCAAAAAGAAAGAATCAAAGTAAAGTAAAAAAACCTGAACTTGGCTGACAACAGGGAAAGACTCGATGTTCTTATAATAATCAGCAATGAAGTCCACCATCTTGTGACCATACTCTCTTAGTTGTTTTGCATCCATTGGCTTCAATTCACCAGCCTCACTCTCCCTTGACATTTACAATTCCAAAACCATGAAAAACAGATAAATTCAATCCCATGATGGATCATTTAATTTAAACTAATAATTAAACAAAAGATCACAAATAAACCAAAAATGGGTAGAGAAACTTGGAGTACTCACATTGCTTCTAGAAAATCAGTCACAACAAAGCTCACAAGAAATTCAAGCTGCCTAATGACGGTGTATACCCAAGTTTGTTGCTGCACCAGCAAAGGGTGATGAGAACAGATTTTGATCAAAGCTCGCAATATTGCCAGAGAGCAGTGAGGACTTTTGGTTGATTCCACTAGATGTATCTGCAATTTATCATACCATAAGTTAACACCACATACTGATAAACACTTAGTAAAGATTTACCAAATCCCCATTATTTAAAGGTCAAACAAATCCAAAAAAAAGCGAAAATGAAAACTTCCACAAATGGAGAAAAAAAAAATCATACATACAAGAAAACCCAAAAAAATGCCAAAGATTTAATCTTTAACTCACCTTCTTGATCGCTGAACCCAGAGTCCAAAAGGGCCTTCAAAAAAATCCCAAAAATGAGTCAAAGATGGAGTCTTTAGTAGAGTGCAAAAGGTGTAGTCTTTAGTAGAGTTGAAAAGGTGGAGTCTTTGGTAGAGATATTAGATGAAAAGAGAAGATAAAGATAGAAGGATAAACAAAGTAAACCACAAATAAATCTGGAAAATAAAAGAGTGGATTGAAGAGATTTGAGAGAAACTTACCCTTAGATGAAAAATGCAGAAGACGGTGTTCTTGGATTTGCAGAAGACGGTGTTCTTGGATATACAGAAGGGGAGTTTCTTTGGTAGCTAGAGAACTGAGAAGAGAAAGAGAGAGGGAGGGGGAGAATATGAGGCGAAAACTCCAGGAAGATGAATTTCACTTCGGCTCCAGTGCATAACAACTTGTTCTGTATTGTGCAAAACAATTAGGGGCCTTCGGATCTCCAATTGGACGGCTAAAATCATTTGATTTAACACTTTTCATAATATTTATTGAGATTCAAATTATCTCAGCCGTCAAATTTTTTATCTGGCGATCCATAATTGTTCTGCACGGTGCAGAAAAATTGATGACCGCATTGGATCCGACTTTTAACTTTTCAACTTTGCGCTAAAGCAAAAAATTAGGTCGTGTTTTCTTCTACTGACGATATTTCTTTTCCTGACGATTTTGTTATAATAGAAGGGACTTGTGGTGACGAAAATGACTTTTGTCATGAAAATTTGGTCATAAAAGGTTCATTTTTTTGTAGTGAATACTAACACTTACTAACTAGATGTAAAGGTTCTATGGTTTTCACAAAGCAATTATGGTACCAGATAAAATATTATAAGAGATAAGAACATGCCATACAAGTAACACACAATGTACCTGTCATCGGATTTGTGTTACTCGCCCCTAAGGCCCTTGCGGCCCAAAGCAGCGATCGGGATATTCAAATAGTTGATGTTGTCCTGGTTTCGGTCCATCTTTCCTAAACACTACACAACACATATAAGGAAAGTAAATAAGCGCACATAGCATGCTTAACAAGTTAAGTACATAGCATGGCACACTTAGCAAAAATCATGGTATAACATATATCACAGGGTACACATAACACATAACACATCAACAATAACATAACAGTTAACACAAAGTATAAAGTTATAAGTAAACATTTACTTCCTATACCAGAGTCTCTACCCATCACACATCTCACATGTTATCTACCAATTCCATCCTATCTTCATTTCAAGTTTTATCCCTAAGGTTAAACCTGCTCTGATACCACTTATGTCACACCATGTGCCCGGTGTTGACTTGGCAGTACCTCATCAGCCAATTAGGCACATAACCCAGAGCAGAAAGACAATGTTTGTTATCAAATTATGTAAAGGAATACTAATAGTCTTACATAAACATCAGAAGTATAAATAAATCCAACATAAGTGAAATTTAGGTCATACTAAGTGTTATTACAACTTATAAAACGTAAATAAAGAGTTTTAAAACTATAGCATCAGGTTATAATCACTCTTCCCAGTCTTCCACCCAAGTATCATCATACAAATCGTCGAGTACCTAATCATCTACAAATATGGAAAATAAAAATGTGAGCTATGAATCCCATTAAGCATGAACATCATTGGGATGAAATATCAAATAGGACACAAAACTTTTTCCCAACTTTTCCAAAACCATTGAAAACGTAGCACAACTCTACTTGACCTAGAACAACCTTTAAAACACTTTAAAGAACTTATAAAAAACTTGACTTGAAGAAAAACATAACAGAAATCAAAATAGACCAAACCAGAACCTAAGGTCGAAACATTTGTCAGCAGGTGCGTCCGCACCCTCATGACGAACCTTAGGCCAAAGCATTAGTCCATAGTTGGGCAAAAGCCCCAGTAACTCTGCGAACGAAGCTGAGGACGATACTCAGGACGAACCATTAGTCCAAGACTTGCAGAAACTGTATTTTTCTGTATAAAAACATATTCAAAAGCCATATTTCTACACTTTAACTTCAGAATCCCAAATGACTCATTTAAGACCCCAATGCACATATACCAACAAGGCTAAAACAAGAACAAGTAAGCTTTATATCGTACTTGTCGAAATCTAACATCTATACTTTGAAAATGTGACACAAGCACCATGTGTTGCTCATCCTAATATACATACATACACAACATTAGATCCTTCGAATACGATTCATGCTATGACTAAAAAAATCACACGACCGAGCTCAATCATCTATTCACAACTCTAAAGCAATTACTACAACGGTCCCCAATTTATAGCCAAGAAGGGAAAGGCATCAGAGAATGCAAAACATGAGTTCAGTTCCTTCCTGAACAAATGACTCACAATTTTATGATTCATTCATATTGTGTCATTGCCCACCACTATCGACTCCTCAAAGACCATTTGTAGTTCTTAATTTATCCACTAGTTAGGAGAGGACTTATAGACAGAGATAGAGAATCGTGGACTCCCAGGTTCAACGACAACACACAGAGAAAGATATTGAATCCTGCAATGGGATCGGTTCTAGACAAGAGCTCAAGACCGGTGATCACTCCAATTAAAACATCATATACGGTTTCCAAAACAGTAAATAAACAAAGTATGAACACGATAGAATGTAACAACAACATACAGTATTATATCCAATCATTTTAACATACAAATATGACTAATTCGAGATTTCACGTTCGTCCGTAGTTGACTAGAAGCCCCAGTTTCTCTGCGGACGAAGTTGAGAACGATACACATGACAAACCTTTCTCCGCCACTTGTAGAAAAGGTATTTTCAGCACAAAAACACATCTAAAAGGCATATTTTGGCACTTTAACTTCCCAATCCCAAATGACTCATTTTAAACTCCAATACACATATAACAACATATATTCATCGAAAATGTGTCAAGCACCATGTGCTAGTCATCCCAACATACGAAAGTACACAACATTAGACTCTTCAAATACGATTCATGCTTTGACTCAACAAATCACAAGACGAAGCCGAATCATCTATTCACAACTCTAAAACAATTACTACAACAATACCCAACTTCTAGCCAAGAAGGGAAAGGCATCAGAGAATGTAAAACATGGGTTCAGTTTCTCCCCGAACGAAGGGCTCACAATTTAAGGATTCATTCATATTGTGTCATTGCACACCACTGTGGACTCCACAAAGACCGTTTGTAGTCCATAATTTATCTCCAACTCAGGAGAGGGCTCAGAGATAGACAATCGTGAACTGCCGGGTCCAACGACAACACACACACATATGCAAGAGAATGAATCCTGCAATGAGATCGATTCTTGACAAGAGCTCAAGACCGGTGATGACTCAAATTAACAAATTGCATGTACAACTTCCCATAGAAGTAAATAAACAAAGTATAAACATGATAGAATGCATCAACAACATATTCAATTATATGCAATGCTTTAACATACAAGTATGAATAACTCGACATTTCATCCTATGCAATAAATCATGCTTTAAATCCATTCCACGCGTTTTCCAGAAGTTTAAACATTAGATTTCATGAGTTGTTTGAAAGAAAAGACAAGGGTGAAGATCCGTACTTGCGATTCTTCAAGCCCATGGCACGGCCTAAATGACGGGGATTACCCAATGCAACGAGATGCATAGGAGAATGATACAAGCCCGGAAACTGAATATGAGTAGATTGTAAGTAGGCGGTATGAGGTGTTTGCCAAGCCATGTTGTAGTATGAAGCTGATTGAAGATCCCTATGGTTCATCCAAATCTCCAATGTTTCAGCCTGCGGATTTGGAACATTATCATGGATTTCATGAATTTGGTTATGTTTTTTTTTTCCAGTATATTGGATCTATTGACTTTGGTCATCAGGAAAGGCTAATGTAGCTTATTCAATATTTTTAACTGGGAACGTTAAAATCTAGATTCGATACAATCGAACCCAATAATAATAATTGTTTTTAAAAGAAAAAAACATGCAATTGTAAAGGAATCTAAGAGAAAAAAAATGTGCGTAAAATGTGCAATAATTTAAAATAAAATATGAAATAATTTAAAACAAAATATTCTAATAGATCTTTTGTTTTTATTTTCTATTAGTTGTAAAGAGAAGATTTGTAATTTCTGGTATCTTTGACCCCCAAAAAGAAAACATCAAAGAGTGCAAATCATTAATTATGGTTTCGGTCTATCTCTCCCAAACACCGCACAACACATAAGGAAAGCAAACACACTCACATAGCATTCTCAACAAGTTAAGTACATAGCATGGCACACTTAGCAAAAAGCATGGCATAACATATATTTCAGGGTACACATAACACCTAACACCTAACACATCAACAATAACATAATATAACAGTTAACACAAAGTATAAAACGATAAGAAAACATGTACTTCCTATGCCAGAGTCTCTACCCATCACACATCTCACATGTTATCTACCAAGTCCATCATATGTTTATTCCAGGTTTTATCCTAAGGCTAAACCAGCTCCGATACCACTTATATCACACCCCCGTGCCTGTGTTGACCTTGCAGTACCTCATCAACCAATGAGGAACAAAACCCAGAGAAGAAAGATCATTTTTTTTCATATCATATTATGTAAAGAAATACTAACAGTCTTACATAAACATCATAATTATAAAAAATCCAACATAAATGAAAGGTAGGTCATACTAGGTGTTATTACAACTTATAAAACCTAAATAAAGAGTTTTAAAACTATAACATCAAGTTATAATCACTCCACCCTAGTATCATCATACAAATCTTCGGGTAACTGCTCATCTGCAAATAAGGAAAATAATCACTCCACCCTATGAAGTCCAGTAAGCATAAACACGATTGGGATGAAATATCAAATAGGACACAAGACTGTTTCCCAACTTTCCCAAAACTATTGAAAACATAACACAACTTTACTTTACCTAGAACAACCATTAAAACACTTGAAATACTTGGAAAACACTTTAAAGAAATTATAAAAGACTCAGCTTGAAGCGAAACATAACAAAAATCCAAACTGATCAAACCAGAATCTGAGGACGAACCATTTGTCCGCAGGTGTGTCCACACCCTCAAGATGAACCTCAAGACGGTCCTCTGGACAAAACATTCATACATATGTGCGTCGGTAGTTGATCAGAAGCCCTAGTATCTCTGCGGACGAAGCTAAGGATGATACACAGGATGAACCTTTCATCCGCGACTTGCAAAAAAGGTATTTTCAGTAAAATCACATCTAAAAGCCATATTTTTGCCTTTAACTTCACAATTCCAAATGACACATTTTAAACACCAATACACATATAACAACAAAGACCGTTTGTAGTCCCTAATTTATCTCCCGGATAGGAGACGGCTCAGAGAGAGACAGAGAATCATGAACTCCGAAGTCCAACGAAAACACACACACTCACATATGCAAGAAAATGAATCCTGCAATGGGATCAATTCTAGACAAGAGCTCAAGACCGGTGATGACTCCAATTAACACATAGCATGTACGACTTCCCAAAGCAGTAAATAAACAAAGTATAAACATAATATAATACAACAACAACATACACAACTATATTTAATGCTTTAACATGCAAGTATGAATAATTCGACATTTCATCCTATGCAATAAATAATGCTTTAAATCCTTTAAACACAAGTTTTCCGAAGTTTAAACACCACATTTTATGAGTGGATTCGTCCGCATATGAGTTCATAGTTGACCGAAGCCCTAGTATCTCTGCGGAAGATACACATGACGAACCGTTCATCCGCGACTTGTAGAAAAGGTATTTTCAGTAAAAAAAATACATCTAAAATCCATATTTTTGCACTTTAACTTCCCAATCCCAAATGACTCATTTTAAACACCAATGCACATATAGCAACAATGAGAAAACAAGACAAAGTCAACTATAAACCGTACTCGTCGAAATCCAACATCTATACATCGAAAATGTGACACAAGCACCCTGTGCTGCTCTTCCCAACATGCGGATATACACAACATTAGACTCTTCGAATAAGATTATGCTATGACTCAACACCAGATTTCATGAGTTTTTGGATAGAAAAGAAAAGGGTGAAGATCCTTATTTGTGATTCTTTTCAAGCAAATCAAAGCAAGGAATTTTCAAAAAACGCAGCAACTTCAAAGTCGAATTACTCTCTGCTCACAACGCTAAACGCAAATCCGTCAATTCTCACTTGTAGCCATTTCAATGACGATCAAAATGGAGTTCGTTTACTACTTCAAATATGAAATACTCACACATCACTCTTGGTTTTCCTGATTTTCTTCTTCTTCTCTTCTCTTTTTTGTTTCTTCTAAATTCTTTTTTTAACCTATTTCTTTCTTTTTTCCAGCAGTAACTACCAAGGAGATTATGCTTTTAAAAGGTGACAAAAGTCCCACAAGTTTCTAGTTTGTACAATTAACTCCTCTAAGTTTTTAAACCAAGTAAAAGCGACCCTCAAAATAAATGTAACACATAAAAGCACAAATTAAGCATATAATACATAAAATCAAATAAGATTAATGCTATACACATAAGATCAAAATGTTCCGGGTTTCACAAACGACGTTAGTTATGACTTTCATAATTGATTTATTACTTTAGTTGGGTTTGTTTTTAATATTTTGGATCTTTTAACTTTTGTCATCAGCAAAGGCTATCGTAGGTTATTTAGTACACAAAACTCAGAACTAAAAATTCCTTATTTGATTCACTCTAACTCGATAATAATAATAATAATAATAACAATAATAATAATAATAATAATAATAATAATAATAATAATAATAATAATAATAATAATATGTTTTAAAAGAAAAATGCATGCATGTGTAAAATAATCTAAAATAGAAGAAATGTGCATAAAATGTTAGCAATTTAAAACAAAATATTCTAATAGATCTTTTGTTTTTCTTTTCTTTTAATTTGGGAAGAGAAGATTAGTAACTCCAGAACATATTTATTTATTGTTTATGGTATTTTTGAACCACAAAAAGAAAACATCGAAGAGTGAAAAGCATTAATTAGTGTAGTCAATAGAGAATAGCAGAACAACATTTATCTGCTATAAACACTTCCGTAGAGGCGCGAGGCACTATTGCGGTAGTAGCGGCCGCTATTGCGATTGAAATAACTGGAAAAAGCGTGTAGCAGCAGCGATATTTTTTTTAAAAACTTTTTGTAAGTCACAAAATACCCCATTAGTTTGACTACTTCATTACATTTCAGGACTATAACCGTAGTTGCACAATAAAACTACTCTCTCTCTTTGAAATTGAATGTCCACTTTTCAATTTATTTTCTATAAAAAAAATGGACATTCCATTCCGAACGGAAGGAGTCTACTGTTAAATGATTATGCATATGCGATCGTGTTGGGGAGACATCAACCATCGGAGTTACTCATGACTCCGGAATCATGTCTAGGAGCCTTAAACAAGATCTTACCAGATGCCCCTTCTCGTTCAAGATCTGTCGCGACAAACAAATGACTAGACACTGAATAACTGTGTCGCGGATTTCAATACTGTTCCTCCAGCAAGTGATACATCACCTTGTTTTATGCAAGAAGTAGCATTTTCTTGGCTTCACTATTTTCATAGACTTGAAGCTTACCGAATGTGAGGTAAAATAATGTCTTTTGAAGACCATGACCTAATGAATTTTTCCAATTCAAGTGATTAACATCATGGCGGTAGACTTCAATTTGATAAAATGGGATCTGGAAAATCAAGTTTCCTCGGGAATTGCTACAAATGTTCCCTGTATATGCCATGATGCTCTCAAGGCATAAGACAAGAAATTTCCTAATTAGAGGAAGACCATGTTTAGCCGCGGCTGCATGAAGACCATGAGCACTATTTTCTCCATCATATCCATACTTGACAATATTTGAAGCATATGCCGATTATTTGAAGCATACTTTGGTCATCAGGAAAGGCTAGCGTGGCTTATTCAGTGCTTAAAACTCGAAACAAAAAGTTCCAGATTCGATACATTCTAACTTTTTTTATTATTTATTTTTAACTCATGGTTTATTAATGATAGGCCGCAGCCAAAAGAATACATATAATAAATTACCCATTTCGCAGAATGAGCTCCAAGAGTAATCTTGGCAAAAAGTGACAAAAATGTCATCTAAAAGAATATCTCAAATATGGTGTATCTGCAATGTCTAATGTGCAAAGTCCCCGAACCATATTCGGCAAGCTTCTGAAGTCATGGTATTCACAAGCAGTCGCATATCACAACCCATTCGCGAGCATATCCGCAACTTTGTTCGCCTCTCTGTAAATATGTATCACATTTTGCACATTTGTGCGCCTCAGGATCCTTTTAAACAAAGTATCTAACTTCCATACCTGAATAACCCGGGATGTGAGCGCATTACAGAGTGTCAGAGAGTCCATCTGAGCCAGAACTAGGCGAAACCCAAGCCTCTCGGCCAAAGATAAACCTGCATCCATCGCCTCTATTTCCGCTACAGTATTAGTCTCATAATCCCCCAAATAAATATGATATGCTTCTATAAAAGTTCCATTAGGATATCGTAAAATTCTCGCTACACCGGATGGCCCTGGATTTCCACGCGACGCTCCATCTGAATTCAGAATGATGTAATTCCCCTCATATGAGGGCTGCCTCCATCTAACCGCCTTTATTGATGTCCACCTAGACCATATAGGCACATGAGCCCCAATGTATAACTCATATAAACCTTCTGCCATGAGGATCGGCCGCACATATAGTTCATATTCCCTTAACAAACCACGTCCATTGGACCGTTTCCATCAAAAAAAGAATCTACAACGAGCTCTCCAAAGGATCCAACATATTTCGGTAAAAATAATCATGTATATACCACTCCATTTTCCTTTTCCTCTCCACCACAATAGTTTTACCAACGAGATGGGTGAGTCAAACAACAATGTATTCCAAGCAATGCCCACCTTCTACATACATTCTGCCACAGGTAAGCCGCAGCTTCACACTCCACAAAAACATGAATAAAACTATCAATCCCATTCCTACAATGACAATGTGAAGCTAAAGAAACTCCCCACCCTTGACGTACCTCATCAAGTGAAATATATGTTAGAGGAATAACCGGGTCATACACATAAGCGCAGCGGAAATAACTTTGACCCGCCTCTATCAGGATCTTTCACGAGTAAGTACCTACGACTATGGGATAGTGTTTTACCTTATATGGATGCTAGAATGGCTGAAACGCTTTCAGCGGTTTGTTGTAACGAACGGAACACCACGCTTGCAGGCTCCGTCTCTTCCGGTATCCACTCGATCTTCCGAAGATGGTCTTCTACTGCTTGGTGCTAGCCAACGCCTTGTAGAAGCTTTGAAGACACTCTTCAATGGATGGAGTATGAACGACCTTTTCAAGAACAAGAAACAAGCTTTCTAACTTCTTTTCTATTAGCAAAAATGCAAGAAAAAAGTTCAGAAATTTGTCTTGTCTTTTTCTCTCTAAAACTCACTTTTTCTCTCTATTCTCTTAGCTTCAAAAGGCTGGAGAAAACTGATTAGAATGATAGGAAAAATCTGAATTTTTCCTCTAGTCTATCAAGAGAGAGTGGGGTGAGATAATGGGGGAAGTGGGAGATCATGGAGAGAATTACTCCTCCACTCTCTCCACCACTTCAACCACCATCAAGAGGGCTGAATTTATGTCTAACATTCCAGCCATAAGGTCGGTCCAAACGGGTCGGTCGGCCCAATCATATTGGTCGGCCCAACCCGATTAAGGGCCCAATCCAATCCCGACCCGGCCCGGCCCGAAGCCCGGCCCGGCCCAATCGAATTGGTGCACCTTAGATTAAATGTACTCCAACAAGCCCAATCCAGTTGATCTATGAGTGCGACCCAAGAGGTATCCATGATGTTGGCCGTGACATCATATGTCACAGGTAATGAGAGGTATCTAGCAACGCATCATTACCCCCAATTCATAAATATCTGGTGATTTATCATAATCACAACATTTGACATTTGTAGTTAAATCCTTTTGTCCTTGATATCTAGATTGAACACAAGTCATGGAAAAGTCACACTTGTATTGTCCAATCTTTTAGTTTCTTGATTCGCGAGTAGACTAATTAAATGACATCAATATCATATACTGATTCACTTGTTCATGGCCATGAATTAGTCAGACTCCATCAAGGGGCCTAAGATATCGCTCCTGCTATATAGGAGGGACAAATCCTTTTCGCATCCCACTCATCCCCGAACAAGATTCGTGATATACCCAATAAATGCCTTTATTGCTCACCCGACTACTGGATAGCGTTTAACATTATCAAAGCATAACACTAGCCATGCAAGAACTCTTGTGGGACCTCAAGTCGAAGGATCTCATATACAACCCAGTCAAAATTTTGAGAAACACCGTTGACTATTATATAACAACCCATGGTGTGTTTCTCATGTCGGGTCTGTCCAGTATAATGATTCTCTAATCATATATACCTATGTGACGATCCGATATCTTATATCAATCACTGCACATACTAGTCTTGCGCATTATTATTGTCCTCGAAGATTCCAAAATAATGTTCGACTAGGGACGCTTTTGAATAATATCTCATAACAATTATAAATACTATTCTAAGGACATATTATTTATTTATGTTGTTAAGAACGCTAGAAACATAATGAATAATACTGGAATTAATTGCCTTTTATTCATCAAAATGAAAATTACATTAAATACTGGTACAATAATCTCCCACTTGCACTAAAGACCCAAATTACAATAAATGGTCTTTAGGGCATACTAATGATCTGTCTCTAAAGATCAGTCCTCCCGGATATCGGATACCCATGGAGCTAGTGTGACGATCATGCTGCCGCTGCGACAGTGGCTTCGTCGCGTGGATCGGCGACATTGTCTCGCCGAATCTACTCTACATATATGCACATCACCTCTCTCTATAATCTCGCGGATTAGGTGAAATCGCCGTAGTACATGTTTGGACCTCTGGTGAGATCTAGGTTCCCTAGATTGTGAAATAGCCCCATTGTTGTCACAATAGAGGTCTATCGGGTTCGCAATACTAGGAACCACATCGAGGTCGGAAATAAATTTCCTGATCCAAACTGCCTCCTTAGCTGCTTCACAAGCTGCTATGTACTCGGCCTCTGTCGTAGAATCTGCTATGGTTGATTGCTTTGAACTGCGCCACCACAAACGACCTCCATTCAAGTTAAACACATATCCCGATTGTGATCGGAAATCATCTCTGTCGGTTTGGAAACTAGCATCGGTGTAACAAGTTACAACGAGCTCATCCGCCCCTCCATAAATCAAGAATGTATCCTTAGTCCTTCGTAAGTACTTGAGGATATTCTTGACTGAGATCCAGTGACGCTTCACCGTAATTAGATCGGGTATCTCGCCGTAATGCTTAAGGCAAACGAGACATCCAGGGCGAGTACATATCATGGCGTACATGATTGATCCTATGGCGTAAGCATAAGGAATCTCTTTCATGCGTTCTAATTCGGCAGGGCGTTTTAGAACACTCGTTCCTTCGACTGCAACAAGTACCATGTGCCATAGGACAAAGTCCTTTCTTAGACTCTTGCATGCTAAACCTCTTTAGCACCTTGTCTATATATGTACTCGACTTAGACCAATGAGTCTCCCTGGATCTATCTCTATAGATCTTGACTCCCTGGGAATATAGTCAGGCTTCGCCTAAGTCTTTCATAGAGAAACACGTACTCAACCAAGCCTTTACAGATTTTAAGGTTGGTATGTCGTTTCCAATGAGTAGCATGTCATCTACATACAAAACCAGGAATACAATTGAGCTCCCACTAACCTTTTTGTAAACACAAGGCTCATCCTCATTTCTAATGAAGCCAAACTCACTGGACGGCATCATTAAAAGCGGATGTTCCAGCCTTTCGAGAAGCCTCGCTTGAGTCCATAAATGGATCTCTCAAGCTTACATACTTTTCCAAAGATTCTCTCGGAGTGACAAAACCTTCAGCCGTGTCATATACACATCCTCATCAAGTTTTCCATTAAGGAAAGCGGTTTTGACATCCATTTACCGGATTTCGTAGTCATAGTAAGCTCGCAATAGCAAGCAAAATCCGAATGGATTTGAACATAACTACAGGGGAAAAAGTCTCATCATAGTCAATACCATGAATTTGTTTGAAACCTTTCGCGACTAGCCGCCCTCATGACGCTTGTACATTCCCTTCCATGTCGGTTTTAATCTTAAAAACCCATTTGCACCCTATGGGAGTTACCCTTCAGGGTGGATCAACCAAGATCCATACTTGGTTTGTGTACATGAAGTCCATTTCAGATCTCATGGCCTCAAGCCATTTCTCGAAATCTGGGCTATTAATTGCCTGCTTTGTAGGTTGAAGGTTCATCGTGATCCACAAACATAACATCACCATGTTCTGCTATGAAAAATCCAAATTTTTTCCTGGAGGTGGACGACTGAACTCTACCGGACTCTACGCAATTCTTGTGTTTCTTGAATCAGTGCTGGGCTGCACAACCGCTTTGTGGCACTTTCGCCGCACAACCGTTTGTGGCACCTGCTGCACAACAACTTGTGGAGTCTGTTCAATTTCCATCTCATCATTAGTGCTAGTTTGAGAGTCTGGAACTTCAGTAAGTTCTACGCTACTCCCACTTGTGTTTCTAGAAACAAATTCTTTTTCTAGAAAGACTCTCATGCGAGCAACAAACACTTTGTTCTCGTTAGGGATATAAAAGTAGTATCCTTTAGTTTCCTTAGGATAACCTACAAATATGCACTTTTCAGATTTCGAGCCGACTTATCGTAAGTCGAAGCGTTTCTCAAACACTTCACAGCCCCCAAATCTTGAGGAAAGACAAACCGACGCTTCCCTACCCATAACTCGATGGTGTCTTTGCAATTGATTTAGATGGAACGCGGTTAAGTGTTAAAGCTCGTTGTCTCTAGTGCGTGTCCCCAAAAGGAATTGGGCGAGCTCGTGTGACTCATCATAGAACGAACCATATCTAATAAGGTTCTGCTCCTCCTTTCGTATACACCATTCCATTGTGGAGTAGCTGGAGGAGAAAGTTGTGAAACGATTCCACAAGCTTTTTAGATAGTCACGTAATTCTTGACTCAAGTATTCTCCTCCTCGATCGGATCGAAGAATCTTAATACTCTTGCCAAGTTGGTTTTCTACTTCAAGTTTAAACTCTTTAAACTTAACAAATGCTTCGGATTTGTGTTTCATCAAGAACACATATCCATACCTACCAAGTCATCAGTAAAGGTAATGAAGTAGAGGTAACCACCCCTTGCATGTATATTAAAAGGGCCACATACATCACTATGTATTAGTCCTAATAAATCATCAGCTCTCTCACCTAGCTTAGTGAAAGGTGATGCTGTCATCTTACCCAATAAACAAGATTCGCATCGATCATAAGACTCGAAGTCAAATGATTCTAATAGCCCATCTTTATGGAGTTTGGATATGCGATCTTCGCTTTATGTGGCCTAAGCGACAATGCCAGAGGTATGTCGGATTAGAATCATTAGTCTTAATCCTTTTGGTATTTATGTTTAAAATTGGCATATCAAGGTCTAAAATATATAGACCATTAATTAAAGAGGCGCTTGCATAAAACATATTATCCAGAAATAACGACAATCGTTGGTTTTTGATCGAAATCTCAAAACCGTTCTTGTCCAAACAAGAAACTGAAATAATATTTTTAATTAAACTAGGTACATAGAAACAGTTTTCTAAACCTAAAACAAGCCCCTCAAGGCAAAGTAAAAGTACAAGTCCCTACAGCTAGTGGTCGCAACACGTGCTCCGTTGCCTACTCGTAGTTCCACTTCACCCTTTGCCAACTCTCTACTCCTTTGCAGTCCCTGCACATTAGTACAAATGTGAGAACCACATCCGGTATCAAATACCCAAGAAGTAGTTGTATTTAAATTGATATCAATCATATTAACATCAATAACATAAATACCTGAGCTCGAAGCAACAATTGCCTTCTCTTTTTCCAGCCTTTTTTGTTGCAAGATAGCTCTTGCAGCTCCTTTTCCAGATGACCCTTCTCACCACAGTTGATGACATATAGAGTCCTTGGCTACACCACCCTTAGGTTTCAAAGTGCATTGTTGAAAGTGGTTTGCTTGCCCTCGGGCTTACCTTTCGGTTTGCCTTTCGATCTCACAAAACCTTTGCCTTTGCCCTTTTGCACCATCGAGATGGTGTCGGGCTTGACTTGCCTATTTCCTTCTCGGCAGCCCCTTAGCATATTCAACAACTCAGTAATGGCTTGTCAATTTCATTCATATGATAATTTAGAATGAACTCGACCGAATGATTCGAGCAACGATTGCAAGATCAAATCGGGCCGACAGCCTCTTGTCCCAAAGGAAACCCCAGCTTTTTCAAGGTTTTGAACATAACCTATCATCTTAAGAACGTGAGTTCCTATTGGCATTCCCTCGGACATTTTGCATCGAAAGAGAGATTTTGACACATCGAATCTCTCCCCGGCGCGCTTGTCCCCTCGAGATATAGTTGCTTCGGGATGAGCCAAGATCTCATAAGCCCCCCCATGTCCTCATGTTGCTTCTAAAGCTCGGAGTTCATGGTGACAAGCATGAGGCTAGACACATCTAAAGCATCACTAACATGCTTCTTATAAGCGATCCCTATCAGGGCCGAAGCGCGAGCCTCTAGTATAGCAGAATAGGTCGCTCCAAGACATACAGACTTTCTTTCATGCTTGAGAACGATTCTCAAGTTCTCGAACCAGTCGAGGAAGTTAACTCCTCTAATTTGTCCTTCTCAAGGGACAGTAACGCAGTTGATAGTTTTTTGGTTTGAATTTGCCATTTTTTCTACAACAAAAATATGCATATACAAAAGTAAGTACCGATTAAAATCATTATTAGGTCTTTATCTTTTAATGATTTCTCCCACTATTTTCTTCGAGTGAATAACCCTCAATATTAACTCGGAAAGTTCGTTAACTTTCTAGCAGGCCAAGATCCATATTTCACCTCGTTTCGAAGTCGACTTTGGCTGATCGCCCAAAACTTA
The DNA here is from genome assembly GCA_026122235.1 of Vinca minor. Lineage (NCBI taxonomy): Eukaryota > Viridiplantae > Streptophyta > Magnoliopsida > Gentianales > Apocynaceae > Vinca > Vinca minor. The sequence continues at coordinate 1,776,387 of JAOCZM010000253.1, forward strand.
GTTATTTAGGTAGGCAACATTTGCCAATTACATCAAATTATGTAATTCTTGGTTAGTTGAGTGAATAACATTTATTCAAGCGTATCATTATACACTTTTTCTCAACTCTTTTGCCTCTAGATCCTCAATCCATTTATTGAGATAATCCAAGTTAATTAGGACCCTAAGTTTTAGCCGCGGATATCACAACTTATCCTTCGCGCCACTCTGGATAGACATGTATGCACAGCCTTTGGCATGTCCCATACTTATGTCGATCTAGGCCTTGACGAGGGCCAAACTTAGGAAGGCACTAATTAATATTTTAAATGAGGGATTTTGTTTTTTTAACAATCTCACCAGAAAGCATAAATAAAACAGTTTATGCTTATATACATATGCATCCAATACATAAAAGTAAAATGCAATAGTAATCGCCAAGATCCTATTCTGTTTTTCCAAGCCAATGGAAAAACCGTGAAGTCAATCTAAGGTGTGAAAAGAAAAACATCTATTCTACACCGTCTTGACCTTCAGCTTGGTTGCCTCCATATCTTCATCATCTCAAACTGTACCTTCTCCTAATCTAGAATTACAAAATTTCTAAGGAAACCTCGAGTTACATTCGAGGGGGATATTCAAAGGAAAAAATTACAACTTTTGATATTTAAAAGGCACGATACGCAGATCGTATTATAAAATAAAACCAACAGGGTAAAGGTGATTACTATGCATCATGCTCAATTAACATAACAACTTATGAAAAATAATGAGCAAAATAGTAAAATGAACATTTCATATTCTGCCTGGGTTCGGTTGACCGGCCACCAAGCTCTGGCCGACCGAAAAAGTACTGAGAGTACTCGGTCGACCAAACAGGCACTTCGGTCGACCGAAGACCAACTCGGTTGATCCGAACCTAATACCATTTAGCTACTGTCTTGCCTCGGTCGACCGAAGATGAGTCCCGGTCGACCGAAGTGACAGAAACTGAGAGTTTTTCCAGCTTTTGAATGACTTCAAAAATGGAAATTCTCAACAGATATACTTACAAAAAACTGGAAAAGCATGTCATACATGGTTTTAACAACATTTCTAGCAATCCTAAGGCATGCATAACATAGATTCAAAATCTATAAAAAAAAACACTATAGCACATTAAAGTCAATAGGGTACTCGTGAGTGGCTCTGATACCACTGTTAGAGGAATAACCGGGTCATACACATAAGCGCAGCGGAAATAACTTTGACCCGCCTCTATCAGGATCTTTCACGAGTAAGTACCTACGACTATGGGATAGTGTTTTACCTTATATGGATGCTAGAATGGCTGAAACGCTTTCAGCGGTTTGTTGTAACGAACGGAACACCACGCTTGCGAGCTCCGCTCTCTTCCAGTATCCACTCGATCTTCCGAGATGGTCTTCTATCGCTTGGTGCTAGCCAACGCCTTGTAGAAGCTTTGAAGACACTCTTCAATGGATGGAGTATGAACGACCTTTTCAAGAACAAGAAACAAGCTTTCTAACTTCTTTTCTATTAGCAAAAATGCAAGAAAAAAGTCCAGAAATTTGTCTTGTGTTTTTCTCTCTATTCTCTTAGCTTCAAAAGGCTGGAGAAAACTGATTAGAATGATAGGAAAAATCTGAATTTTTCCTCTAGTCTATCAAGAGAGAGTGGGGTGAGATAATGGGGGGAAGTGGGAGATCATGGAGAGAATTACTCCTCCACTCTCTCCACCACTTCAACCACCATCAAGAGGGCTGAATTTATGTCTAACATTCCAGCCATAAGGTCGGTCCAAACGGGTCGGTCGGCCCAATCATATTGGTCGGCCCAACCCGATTAAGGGCCCAATCCAATCCCGGCCCGGCCCAATCGAATTGGCGCACCTTAGATTAAATGTACTCCAACAATATAATGGTTAAAGAACTTCCACATGAATATCCTCAAAGACATCGGCAACATTGATGACCAGATGACACGCCTTGTTTGCAGTAGTGGTCATACTGGCTGCAGCTCCTTTAAGGTAGATGAGATGGTGAAATGTCCATGCGGGTCTAGCTTCCAAATCCAGTGATCCGCACCATGGCATAAAATGACCCGAGGCAAGTTGCGGAACTGCACAGTGGATGCATTCTCCTCAAATAACCGACCATCCGAACGCAGGTAGCGAGAGATTGGCTCCCTTGGGTTTGTAATGGCAGCACTCCACAGACAAAGTTTCCCCCCTCAGTAAACGACTCATACCAGAAAGAAGTTGAGCCCCCCTCTAATTAATAGCCCAATGTGTGATTCAGCCTCAGCTTTAACTGTTAGCAACCTTCTCCATAATATGGAGTCCTGTGAGTGAGATTCCACAAGACTAGGGTGAGCAAGGTCCTTGCAATACCGATCCATCATGTACTCTCTCCATATCGATCCCGATGTTCTGAAGCGCCACCATAATTTATATGAAAAAGCTGTCTGTAATGACTGCAAACTATTCAGACCCAAACCATATGTAGCACATCACAACATAGTCTCTTCCACGACATCCAATGTCTTCTGTTGCCATGAATCGGATGGCCCCATAAGAAATTGGCAGAATACGTTCTATATCATTAAAAACCTGTTTAGGTGGATGTGCAGATGCTAAAATATATAATGTCATCGAAAGTAAAACATGCCGGATCAGTAATAGTCTTCCCCCAAATCCCAGTAGTTTGCGCTGCCATCCCTCCACTTTCGAGGCTATTTTATCAACTAATGAGGAAAAATATACCACCTTCGATCTGCCCGTGAAGAGTGGACAACCAAGATACGTAAAACGAAGCGTACCTTGCGTGAAGCCCATGAGGTGCTTGATCTCAGTGACTTGACTCAATTGTGTTCTATTCGAAATGTAGAATGAACTCTTGCCTGGATTAATTTTTTGTCCCGAAAACAACTCATATTCATAAATAAAGTTCATTAATCGCCGCAATCCTCCCCTTCCTCCATTGCAGAATATCATCATGTCACCTGCATAGGCCAAATGAGAAATCACCATAGCCGAGCGAGGGACCATGTATGGCTCAATGGCCCTCGTCCCCATGAGAAAGTTTAAGCCTCGTGAGAATGCCTCAACAGCCAAAATGAAGAGTAATGGAGATATTGGGTCCCCCTGTTTCACCCACTTTCCTGAACGGAAAAAACCATACGGAGATCCATTTATTAAAACAGAGAACCAGTTGTGCATTAGAATATTGTATACCAATTGAATAAAATGCCCACTAAATCCAAACCGTCGTAGGACTGATATTAGAAAAGAATGTGAGACTCTATCAAAAGCCTTCATCATATCAATTTTCCTTTTCGCGTTTTCTTATTCAGGGATCCAACCAATTCGGTTGCCAAAAGGATGTTGTCTGTAATAACTCTTCCACGCACAAATCCCAATTGATTGCTATTGATCAAAGAAGATAATAGACCACACAGTCGATTTTCCATGACTTTCGAAATAAACTTACTAGAGAAATTACATAGAGATATTGGTCGGAACTCATCAAAAGTCATGGTATTCTCCACCTTTGGTATTAATACAAGAAAAGCACTCGCCATCGCCTTTGGCAGGGGTAGACCTGCCCACTAAAAAGAATGAAATTTTTTATTTGTTAGCATCACCCTCCTTGATCCATTTGATTCTTGACTTTTGCCTCCAAAACGTTTCCTCATCTTCAAGAGCAACAGTGTATTGATCCTTAACATCACACAATTGTTGAAAATGCTCTGGACTAGGATCAGTATCATAAACCTCCTCCATAGCTGCTACCCGCTCTATCGCCTCTTTAACATTTGCATGCACATTGCCAAACACATCCCGATTCCAAATGCTCAAAATCACCTTCAAACGTTTTAATTTTCCTTGTAATTTGTACATTCCAGAATTCTCCAATGGTTTATCCCAGATTTCTTTTACCAAATTCATGAACAATTTATGTTTTACCCACATATCTTGAAATAGAAACGCCGACCCTCCATTTTCTGTTTGCAGTCTAACATCAATAAGTAGCTGACAATGATCGGAAACTAATCTTGGTAAATGTATAACTTGTGTGTGTTGAAACAAAGAATTCCAAGAAGTGTTTACCCAAACCCGATCCAACCGTCTATGCAAAGGATGATTTCCAGCTCTGCTCCAAGTGAAAGGACTTCCCAAGATCGGTACCTTCATCAGGCCACAATCATTTATAACATCAACAAACTCGCTAATAGGAAGCATAGCAGGCACAGATCCCTGACTCTCTGTTACCCTAATTACCACGTTAAAATCTCCGCCAATGAGCCATGGGCGATCATGTTGCGAATGGAATGTGCGAAGATCTTCCCAAAGGATTCTCCTCTGCACATTAGGGCACTTTGCATAGATAAATGAGCAAAAAATATGTACCCCGAAAAGGAGTTAACAGGGGCATGAACCATCTGTTCCATATCTCCCACAACCACAATATCCAAAGTTCCATCCCAAAAAATCCAAATCTTGCTCACCACATTACTATAACAAAAATCAAAACCCAATCTACGAGCATATAATTGCAAATCATCAACCCCAACCAGTGGTTCCAATATCACCAGAAAATTCACATTTTTATCATGTTTCATTTGTCGAATGGTAGCAATAGTTCTATCATTCGCAATTCCCCGAACATTCCATAACAGCCAATTCATTAAAATATATAAAACTTCAAGTAAAGGTAATCCAATGTCTAACGAGGAAGCGAAGCAGTGCCCTTTTGGGCAATTCTAGGATAGCGTCTTACCGGTGTAGATTGAGTTTGATTCTTTTTTGTTACCTTTGGCGCTGCCGCCAATTTTTTTAGGCCAGGAATGTCTAGAGTAACAAAGTGTATTGGTACCACCTCTGATACCCCCTCCCCTATGTCAGGGCGAAGCTTATCCCCTATTGCAACCACCTCTGGTGCTGAAGAACCTACCACAGCTTCCTGGACAACTGTTGTGTTGGCTCCCTCTACAACCACAATTTGCAGATCAATCACAGCACCCATTGCACAACCCAGGTTAGCTACCTCATCTGAATCCACCAGATCCGAAACCCCATCCTTTTGACCCGCATTCTCCGCCCGGTCTTGCGACCCTTCCGCTTCCTCTACCATCTTCGTTTCCATATTTTGGTCAACCTTTGCCATTTTCGAAACAAATTCTCACAGAGAATTCAATTCCGCCTCCTTCGACTGGTATGGGAGAGCACATTTCCCATTCGAAACCGTCAATATGGGATTGATCACAGGCGTGTAAGCCTCACTCCCAATTCAGATATCGTTATGACTACCTCACATGAGTTTTGGCACCGAATTCAAATCCATTGCAACCCCCATCACAGGCACATCACAATTCACGTTTTCCGACATCTCTTCATCCCTAGTGAGTGTATGATTTACAATTTGTTCATTAGGGTTTGATGGTAATTTTGCCGCCACTGGGAAATTAACCTTTTCTTACTCCGCACCCTCCCTCACGACACTAGGAATTTCAATTTGCATATCCAATTGTACAACACTGGTTGCCGGCACTACCACCGGATTATCCGATGATTCCCCTTCCTTGCGGCGCGGCTTCCAAGCCTCCAAAATTCGCTTCGGATTTGAAAGTACAGCCCCAGACTTCAAATTTTAATTACCCCATCTGGGGCCGTAATTAATTTTTATTTTCTTTTATCAATTGCCTGCGAAACAACCCCTTCTCTCAAAATTTTATTTCCCACATCACTCACAGGGGCCACTGGTAATTTTGGTTTTCCTTTATCAATTGTTTGCGAAACAATTTCCACGTCACCATTTCCATATCCTGATAAACAATATTCGGGTAAATCATCATAGGTGATGGATTGCCAATACCCTTTCTCCGTTTTCGCGTGAGTAATGCGAATTCGGGTTGGTAAATCTGCTAAGAGATCTACTTCCACACACACTTTGGCAATGCTTGGGTGAGTAACATTGGCAGTCGAAGCATCCAAAGTCAAAGGCTACCCTGCCGCTTTGCAAGAGAGAACAGCTTTGCCTTGTTGAAAAGATGCACCGGTAAACCTTCAAAACCGATCCAAACTGGTACAATTGACGGTTCCTCATGATACTTTCTAACTTGATAATAATAATAATATTTTTTAAATGAAGAAATGTGCATCAATTTACAACAAAATATTCTAATATATCTTTTGTTTTTCTTTTCTTTTAAGTTAGAAAGAAAATATCTGTAACTTTAGGACATATTTATTTATAGTTTATGGTATCTTTGACCCACAAAAAGTAAACATTTAAGAGTGAAAAACATTAATTAGTATAGTCAGTAACGAATAGAGAGACCATATTTGGCCGCTACAAAGTCATCCATAGAGACGCGAGCCACTATAGCGACAATAGCGGCCGCAATTGCAATAGAACACTAAATTCTAGATTCGATACTCTCTAATCCGATAATAATAATTTTTTTAAAAAGAAATAAGCATGCAATTGTAAAAGAATCTACAAGATAAGAAATGTGCGTAAAACTAGCATAGTTTATTAAGTACTTAAAACTCGAAGAAAAAAATATCCATATTCGATACCCTCTAACTCAATAATAATAATATTTTTGAAAGAAAAATGCATACGGTTGTAAAATAATCTAAAAGAGAAGAAATGTGTGTAAAATGTAAAACAATTTAAAACAAAATATTCTAATGGATCTTTTTCATTTCTTTTCTTTTAAGTTGGAAAGAAAAGATTTGTAACTTCAGGACATATTTATTTATGGTGTATGGTAACTTTGAACCACAAAAAGAAAACATCAAATAGTGAAAATCATTAATTAGTGTAGTTTATAGCTAATAGTGGACCAACATTTGGCTGCTAGAGACACCTCCGTAGAGGTGCGAGTCACTATAGCGGCAGTAGCGGCCGCTATTGCGACCGAAATAACTGAAAACAGTGTGTAGCAGCGACGCTATTTTTTAATTTTTTTTTAATAAGTCACAAAATACTCCTTTAGTTTGACTACCTCATGCATTTCCAGCACTATAATAACAACTTTTTTTTTAAATGCTAGAATGTTAATGTGTATATCTCAAAATCTTTAATGAAAATTTTGCTTTTGGTACAATTTTCAGTTTCCCCGTATCTGATTCGAGATAACCAAAATAATATCAGCAAGATCTTGTGCATTTTTACTAGCCGTTTTAAGACTTGTTTTTTCAGCAGGTGCTCCTAGACCTAGGAAATTATCATCACAAGTATCAATATCAGTTTGAGCAGCATATGCTTGAAGATTTACTCCGAGAAAGTCATTATTGTTCAGGTCTAGAGTAGCTTCTTTCAAACTATCGACACTGTGTTGATAATTCTCCAGGAACGAATCATAAATCCCTTTCAATTTTGGATCTCCCACTCCATTCTTAAGCGACGTGACAAGGGAAACGCCAGATTTAGCACTTTTTAATACTACATCGATCGAGATTTGTCCGAGAACTTTAAGAGGGGCGCCTTTAGACCGAAGGTCTGACCTTTGGCACAAACATCGCCAATCAAATATGCATATGTGAAGCAACAAAGAAGTGCAAATGAACTGAAAAGCAAACTCAAAGAAGAAGTCATGTCTCTCTTTATTTTTATTTTTACTTTGACCTTGTGTGTGGACTATAATAGTAGTTGCACAATAAAACCACTCTCTCTCTCTTTGAAATTGAATGTCCATTTTCCTATTTATTTTCTATAAAAAAAATTGAAATTCAATTCCGAACGGAAGGAGTTCTACTTGTAAGCCCTAAGGGCGAACGAACTCTGTTTTTGATATTGGACAAACATTTGATGTTGTGTCTAATGATCTTAATCTTTGTGATAGAATATTGAAAATCTTGTAGGAAGCTCTAAGTACTTCAATCAAGCCATGTTCAAGATTCAAAGTCATACTATTCAAGGCTCATCTATGAAGATTGAAGATTGAAGATTGAAGACTTAGTTTGGTTAGTTTAGCTTTGTCGTCATTAGTCGTAATCTTTAAAGCTCTAACCAAAGCTCTTATGAACATAAGCTTCTCACTCTAGTCTTGCATACATGTTTTCATAAACACGTTTTCAAAAGGCTTAAGTTTCAAAATGATCTTTACATGTGTTCTTATCCAAAAAGCCTTTGATTTCATAGATAAGTCTTTTAGAAAAGTTTTCCAAGTGTTCTTACTTGTTACCTTTTAGGAAAACCTTTTTAGACTTTAAAAGACTTCAAAAGAATTCAAAACGTGTGAAAAATCACTTTGGAAGTTCGGTCAACCGAGCTCAAGTTCGGTTCAACCGAGCAGAAACTGAGACTTGGTAAAATGTGCTTCGGTCGACCATAGGGAGGTTCGGTCGACCGACCCTGGGCAAGTGGATCCGAACTGCTCTGCTTCGGTCCACCGAACTCTGTTTCTACTAGCCGTTTTTTGACCGTTGGAGACTCGATTTTCAGCCAAATTTGAAATGTATTTATACTCCAAAGCTAGAGAAACATTCTAAGGCTTGCATATCAAATATTCATTGATCTCTCATCAAGCCAAAACACTTTCAAAGAAAAATACTCTTCATCCTTATGATCTAAAGCATTCAAGAGTATTCTTTCAAAAGCAAGACAAAGAGTGGACTTCATATGTTCAAGAGCTAAATTGTTTGTGCTTCAAAGGTACTATATCTTTCACTTAGAAGAGTGAACAACCTTGTACTTAACCTTTCTTAATTCCCCTTTCTTAGTGATAGGGTTATTATTGTAAGTCCTACTTTGTGTGGGCATCCTTTGGTTGTAAAGTCCTACTTTGTGTGGGCAATTGTAAAAGTCCTACTTTGTGTGGGCATCTTCTTAGTGAAGTTTGTTGAAATCCTTGGGTGCGGCTCAAGGTAGTGGATGTAGATTCTAAGTGAATCGAACCACTCTAAATCCTTTGTCTTGTTGATTGGGTTTTTGCTTTAGCTTTCATTCATCTTGCTCAAGTTCTCACTTGCATTGATTAGTATTCGAAAAAGTTAGCAAGAATTGTTAAAACCCAATTCACCCCCCTCTTGTGTTTTACAATTGGTATCAGAGCTTCGTCTTCAATTTTAGTTTAACCACTAGAAGCAAAGATCATGGCCGGTATTTCCGCTTTAGCCTACCAAGAGGGTTCTTCTACAAATAGACCACCACTCTTTGATGGAAACAACTATAATGCTTGGAAAAACCGATTCAAGATATATGTGTGCTCCATTGATTATTCTCTATGGCATATATTTGAAGAAGGTCCTTTTATTCCATTGAAGATTGTTGATGGTACTTTAATGTCAAAACCGGATAATGAGCTAAATGAAGTTGAGTCCAAGAAAATGACTCGAAATTATATGGCAATGAACATTCTAAGTTGTGCCTTGAATCCGGATGAGTACAACCGTGTTCGTGGAAGCAAATCGGCTCATGCCATGTGGAAAATGCTTGAAGTTACTCATGAAGGCACAAATCAAGTGAAAGAGTCAAAGTTGAATTTGCTAGTTAGAGAGTTTGAGCTATTCACCATGGAGCCAAATGAATCAATCAATGAGATGAATACAAGATTCACCAATGTGGTAAATGGTTTGAAGTCATATGGTAAAGATTACACTTTGGGTGAAATAAATAGGAAGATTCTCAACTCTCTTCCCAAAAGTTGGGAAGGAAAAGCTCTAGTCATTGAAGAAGCCAAGGATTTGAAAACATATCCTACGGAGGAGCTTATTGGTTCTCTTCTCACATATGAGCTAACTCACAAAAAGGAAGAGCGTATTGACAAGTCCAAGATGAATATTGCTCTAAAATCTTTTCTTGATCTAGAGGAATCAAATTGCTCAAGTGATGAGGAAGACATCAACCTAGATGATGAGACTATGGATTTAATGGTAAAACGAATGAAAAAGATGTTTTCCCGGAAAGGAAGAAAATTCCATCAAAATAGAAGAGAACTAAATCCTAATGGGATGGAATGCTATGAGTGTGGAAGCAATCAACATCTCTTAGGAAATTGCCCAACCGCCAAAGCAAAGGGCCTCAAGGAAGACAAAAAAGAAAAAAATTCTTCAAATCAAAGAATGCAAAGGGCATGCTATGCACATGGGATCAAGATGAGAGAGAAAATGAAGAAGGAGAGGAAAACTCAAATGTTTGCTTCATGGCTTTTGGTAATGAGGTACATCTTTCTCCCTCCCCTTCATATTCTAATGATGATGATGATGAGGAAGATCCTAATGAGCTTTTATATGATATGTATGAGCAAATGAAAAAAAATGTGCAAAGCAAAACAAAGAGATGAAACTTAAAATTGAATCCTTGCTTGATGAAAGATCAAAGTTGATTAATGAAAATGAAAAAATTGTGTGATGATGTTAAATGCTTGAAATGTGAAAATGAAAATCTCATTACTACTTGCAAAACATCTTCATTACAATACAAAGAAGCATGTGATAAAATGTCATCTCTTGAATGTCAACTTGTTGAATTTGATAGTTTGAAAATCAAAGTTGTTGAGCTTACTTCACTAGTTGACAAGTTCTCCAAAGGAACACAAAAGCTTGATCATATTCTTGTTATGCAACGTGCTTCACATGATAGACATGGTCTTGGTTATAATGCTAATCACTTTGATCATGCTAGCTTTTCTAAGTTGCCTAAGAATAACTTTGTGCATGCTAGTTCCTCACATAGGCAAAATAGATATTATGAGCATGTTCACAAATCTTCTAAGCCACACATTTGTTGCACATATTGTGGTAAACATGGTCATACCAATGCTAGATGCCATGTTAAGAAGAAGATTGAAAAAGGGGGTAAAAACTATTTGGAAAGTTAAACGTATTTCAACTAACCCCCATGGACCCAAACAAAAGTGGGTACCAAAAGCTACTCCTCCCTTGATCTTATAGGTTCTAATAAGTTAGATGAATGCCACAAAGCTTCAATGGACTTGATTAAAAAAGAAGTGGCATTGGGGAGAAGTTAAAGGAGATGTGCCAAAGGAAGAAATTCAAAAGCACTCCTTAACACTTGGATTCTCAAAGCTCAAATGTTAATCAATTGGAGAACCAAGTTGCTTAGATACAAAGAGCAAAGCATCAAGTGATGACAAGAGCCAAAGTGTCAATCCAATGTCTTCATCACTTGGTAAGAAAGCAAAGGTATCAAAATCACCTTCTCATAACACTTTGATTAATGAGTTAAGTGTTTTTGATATATATACATGCTTTCTCTTATATAAATGTTTCATCTCACATGCTTGAATTCATTAATTATATAGATGACCTTTAGCATGCTCTTGTTTATTCATGTCTATTGAGCTAAGGTATCTATGAGATGTAGCATATGCAACTTGATTGATTCTTGTTTTGTTATGTCATATTCATTTAAGAATCTATCTAGTTGTTTTGGTTTTTGATAACCATGATCCTTAAGCATATATGTGTTACTTGATGATATTGAGCTAATCATGAAGGACCTTTAAAAAGGTACCAAATTTGTTATCAAGAATTCCTTGTAGGTAACAAAGAGTTATATCCTTCAAGAAGAAGATATGAACTACAAGGAATAGCACAAGTGAGCTAAGACTCCAAGAAAAGAGTCAAATGCTAAGGATTACAAAATTGTGATGATCAATGAAAGTGATCACACAAAAGGCCTCAATGGACTTGTTGATAAATAAGATCTACCAAAATGGTAAGAAGTCCAAGCTCAAAGAGCGTTGAGGTACAAGGCTTAACTCATCCTTTGATTAGTGGTCATTATGTTGTTTTTTTTTTTTTCCTTATGAGCTATAACATTCCTATATGATGAGTTTAGTTAAATGGCTAAGAAGTATTTGCTCATTCAATTTTCAACTTGCATGATCACTTTGTGGATTGTTAGTGCAAGTAGTTTAGGATATACTTCTAGTCTTTGTAAGTCAAAGAGAGTTTGTGCATTTTTGCTTATGGTTTATGTACATCATATTTTGCTTGTCAATATGCTTATTTTTCATTCCAAACTTGACAAGAATGATGTTTTAAAAGCATAAACTTGATTATTGAAACTCTCTGTTTTTTATGTGCATGGGTTCTTTTTTCTTGATAATGTGTCTTGTGTTCTACTTATAAGATCTTAATTGCTTAAAGTACAAACACAATCACAATTGGTATCAATATCTTCAAGAATGCACATATCATATCTCTTTGGTGCTTGATCTTCATTTCTATATGCTTAACATGATGTGCTTGATTTTTATCATCCTTGAACATCATGTTAAAATGTTGCATCATTTAGAGATTTTAACACTTGTTGGCTTGGTTTTTCATCTTTCATATCATTTAGCCAATATGTGTGAGTTATTTTGGGAGTCACACATGTTATACATGTTCATACTCTAACATGTGTTCTTCTTAAATAACCATGAGATCATAGTCTTTACAATTGGTATTCATATCCTTTGTGATCTCATTAGAGTTTTTGGTTAGTCTAGCTTCTAGAGTTGTTATACTCATTTAGCTAACCATTAACTTATTAGAGGGATGTACTTGAAGTGTCATCTTATACTTCCTCTAAATCTTTTGGTTGCAATACATATGCTTTAATTATGTATTTATGGTATTGCTTCCAACTCTTGTTAGCTATATTTTCAAATGTATTTCACAATTGGTATCTATGTGTTTATGTCTATTACAATTGGTATTCAACTTGTTTCCATCTCAAATAGCTAACATGGTACGTTTGATAAAAGGGGAGATTGTTCTTTTAAGTTTTATTTCTTATCTCCTTTTGTCTTAGCTTCACAACAAGCATGTGTATCCCTTTTCCACCACCAAAGCGGACTTAATAGCCGCCGGTAGTTGATGTGCTAGAATTTTATGGTTATTACATACTCTTGTTGTTGGATGAATTCAAGCTTTGGTTATTAGCATGTTCCCATGTTCTTAACTGTTATATTTTATTTGGTGTTTGAAATCTTTTTGATTATGCCAAAGGGGGAGAAATTAAGGGAGTTATCTTTACATGCTTCTAGCTTGAATGTAGAAAAAGGGAAAAGATATCTAGGGAGCCTTCTTAACATGTTTCTAGCTATATTGTATCTTTTCACCCGGCATGTTTTGAGGGGGAGCTTTTATATGTTTGTATATATCATTTGTCTCAAAACTTGCCTTTTGATGGAAGGAAGGAGGCAAGGAGGATGGTTGGGAAATAGGGCTCTTCTAAGAGTCCCTAGTTTATATGGCAAAAGAACTTATAATGCTAGTGCTTATGTCTTTGCATATATTTGTCTTTACAATTGGTATCGTATACAATTGGTATCTTCTAAGCATTAGTCTTTGTACTTATTTGTTCTTAGATTCTTTTGCCATGCTTCCATGTACTTACATTGTCCATATTCTATCTTATTACATCAAAGTTTGTCATAATCAAAAAAAGGGGGAGATTGTAAGCCCTAAGGGCGAACGAACTCGTTTTTGATATTGGACAAACACTTGATGTTTACGTCTAATGATCTTAATCTTTGTGATAGAATATTGGAAATCTTGTAGGAAGCTCTAAGTACTTCAATCAAGCCATGTTCAAGATTCAAAGTCATACTATTCAAGGCTCATCTATGAAGATTGAAGATTGAAGATTGAAGACTTAGTTTGGTTAGTTTAGCTTTGTCGTCATTAGTCGTAATCTTTAAAGCTCTAACCAAAGCTCTTATGAACATAAGCTTCTCACTCTAGTCTTGCATACATGTTTTCATAAACACGTTTTCAAAAGGCTTAAGTTTCAAAATGATCTTTACATGTGTTCTTATCCAAAAAGCCTTTGATTTCATAGATAAGTCTTTTAGAAAAGTTTTCCAAGTGTTCTTACTTGTTACCTTTTAGGAAAACCTTTTTAGACTTTAAAAGACTTCAAAAGAATTCAAAACGTGTGAAAAATCACTTTGGAAGTTCGGTCAACCGAGCTCAAGTTCGGTTCAACCGAGCAGAAACTGAGACTTGGTAAAATGTGCTTCGGTCGACCATAGGGAGGTTCGGTCGACCGACCCTGGGCAAGTGGATCCGAACTGCTCTGCTTCGGTCCACCGAACTCTGTTTCTACTAGCCGTTTTTTTTACCGTTGGAGACTCGATTTTCAGCCAAATTTGAAATGTATTTATACTCCAAAGCTAGAGAAACATTCTAAGGCTTGCATATCAAATATTCATTGATCTCTCATCAAGCCAAAACACTTTCAAAGCAAAATACTCTTCATCGTTATGATCTAAAGCATTCAAGAGTATTCTTTCAAAAGCAAGACAAAGAGTGGACTTCATATGTTCAAGAGCTAAATTGTTTGTGCTTCAAAGGTACTATATCTTTCACTTAGAAGAGTGAACAACCTTGTACTTAACCTTTCTTAATTCCCTTTCTTAGTGATAGGGTTATTATTGTAAGTCCTACTTTGTGTGGGCATCCTTTGGTTGTAAAGTCCTACTTTGTGTGGGCAATTGTAAAAGTCCTACTTTGTGTGGGCATCTTCTTAGTGAAGTTTGTTGAAATCCTTGGGTGCGGCTCAAGGTAGTGGATGTAGATTCTAAGTGAATCGAACCACTCTAAATCCTTTGTCTTGTTGATTGGGTTTTTGCTTTAGCTTTCATTCATCTTGCTCAAGTTCTCACTTGCATTGATTAGTATTCGAAAAAGTTAGCAAGAATTGTTAAAACCCAATTCACCCCCCCCCCTCTTGTGTTTTACACTACTATTAAAAGATTATGCCCATACGATCATGACTTTGGAATCATGTCTAGGAGCCTTGGACAACATCTTATTAGATGTTCCTTCTCGTTCAAGAACCGATTGTACCAAAAACACATTTTCTAGGATTTTCCCATGACCTCTTTTTAGCAAATTAGGTTTATCTTGGAGTTTTTGCATTGTCTATTGCATCAACCTCATAAATTCAACCATGTCTCCTGACAAATGGTTTTGTCGCATACACCAAAATATTGGAAACTGAATAACTAAGTCCCGATAGTGAAAATTCCAAATTTCATTATTATACAATGACCTTGTTTTATGCAAGAAGTAGCCTTTTCATGGCTTTACCATTTTGATAGGCTTGAAGCTCACCGCATATGAGGTAAAATAATGTCTCTTGAAGAACATGACTGACAGTCTTCAATTCAAGTGATTAACATCAATGTCTATATTTTAACTACATAAACCAAATAACATGTCGGTGGACATCCAATTGAATAAAGTGGATCTGGGAAATCAAATTTCCAATGGAATCGCTACTAATGTCCCTTGTATATGCCTTGATGTTCTTAATGTGTAAGACAAGAAATTTCCTATTTAGAAGAAGATCAAGTTTAGCCGTCGCTGCATTAAAACCATAAGCACTATTTATTTCTTCATCACATGCATAATTGACAAGATTTAAAGCATATGCAGATGATTTGCAAACAATGCCAAGCATTTTATCTTCACCAAGATATTTTGCAAGTATCCTGCTTAGTTCATTGGTACGAACTGATCCTAGACATGCAACCACCCCTAGAACATTATTTGCGAAATTACTAATCTTATTTGTACACATTGTCTGAAGTACATTATAGACAAAAGTAGCAGCATAACAACTTTTGCAAGCGATCTGCTCCATTACTAGATCATTTTCTGGTGTAAATTCAAGTCCAAGGTCATAACTGTAAGCCCTAAGGGCTAATGTGATCAATCTTGTTTTGATGATAACAAGACATTGATAAATTCTAATGTTTGTGTGAGTTTGTGTTTCATTGATAGGATATTATACACTCACACTTGCATTGTAAGATAGCTTGTTGTGGATATCAAATATCCTTCTACAACAAGAAAAAGATACATTTTGCAAGTCCCCATTCCACAAGCTTAAAGGTCCCCTCCACAATGCCATTGGAAGATATTGCAAAATGAAAGGAAGATCAACATGTTGAAGAGCTACTCCATCACACAATGAAGTTCATTCATGAACTAAAACTCTCAACTAATAAGTGATGAAATCGATTACACTACAACATGAAGATTGATATAGGACTTCAACACTCAAAGAAGAGGTTGATCAAAGGTCTCAAGTCCAAGCTCAGAGAGGAACTCATCTTGACGACTTGAAGACCAAGAAGAAGATTAGTCAAGAATCGTATAGGTATATCTCTTGTGACTAATCTAATTTGATGAATGATAGTTTATAGTATGATGAAGCTCATACTCTTTCTTACCTTGAATTAATCTTTCAAAGGTTTTGTAAAACATTTTTTAAGTGTTGGTTAATGCCTAAGAACTTTAAAATACTTTAAATATCTTTCAAAAACACTTAGGCATGAGCTTGAGAACATTATAAAGTTGACCAAGTAGAAAAATCACTTATGGACTGAAGTCCGGTCGACCGGGTCTTAGACCTCGGGTGACCTGATGAAGTATGCTCGACTGACATGTGTTGTCTGGTCGATTGGAGTGTCCTTTGTACTTAGTCACTTTTGAATGTTCTAAGACTCCAACGACTATAAAATCTCCTTAGACCATGTTATACGTCCGTCGACCGAACCTCTGATTCGGAAGACCGGAGTACCCTTTACGGTTGACTGAGATTAGAACAAGAGCCTTTGAACTTAACTTCGAAAGCACTTCGGACGACCTAATGCCTAGTCCAATCGACCAAAGTTGTCATGTCAAGGTAAAAATGTAGCTATTGTAACTCGATTTGCTTGCAATTTTTGGACCCTTTAAATAGTCTTTATGTCTGATTTTTGTTGCTTGCTCAAGCCAATAGAGGGGCCTTAATATACAATTTTTAGATAAGCAAATTAAACACCTTCATGAGCTAAATTCTTCAGATCAATTATCAGAACATTTTTATTTAAGAACGAGCTTTATCTACTTATTGTTTCATTCTCAAATATGAATTAAAGCTTACACTGTAATATCCAATCCTTAGAGAGATTTGTTTTTCTTGAGCTTAAATGTAAAATCTCATGTATTGAGATTATCTTTCTTTGTAATGGGTTGAGTGGCAAGGCTTGTTTGTGAGAGTGGTGGTTTTGGGCCTCCAATGAGTTAGAGTGGATATTTCTTGTAATAGTAGGAACTAGAGTGAATGGTGAACCCAAAATAGAAGTATTGTTGAAGTGTTCGTAAAACCTCCTCACTTAGTAGACTAGGTTGGAGAAAGAGTTCCCAAGGGTGGAAGGTTACATGAGTGTGTAAAATATCATTAATTGGCTTGTCCTTCCTTGTATTCTCTCAAGACAAGCTAGTGGAAAGTTTCCAAAAATCCTTGGGTGTGTCCCAAGGTAGTGGATGTAGATCTTTATGATCGAAGCACTCTAAATGCTTGTGTTCGATCTCCTAACTCCATCTCTTTACTTTTAAGTTCTTACATTATACTTGTGTTTATATTCACATGAACTTGATTGTATAAGCTTTAATTGATAGTGATCATTCTTTTGCTTGTGATCCTTACGTTGTATAACGTAGTTATATGATGAGTTAAATTAGATGACTAAGAAGTTTGTGCTTAATTTTTTTAAACTTGCTTGCTCACTTAAGGAAAATATTATTAGTGCAAGTAGTTTAGGATATACTGAAATACCCGAAGGGCATTTGCAATACCTGAAGGGGAGAACCTTAGAGGGGGTGAATAAGGTTCTCAAAGTTCTTAAACTTTTCTACCAAATTCTTTTCTTAAGTGATGACCTAGAAAACAATTTTTTTCAGTAAGCATATAAGATGAGTTAAAAGATTACCGCTTAGATGACTTATGTGTGTAAATGCAACACATAGGAATTCAAAACAATGAGTATGATCAAGGGTTGTTTAGGTCAAGATTCCTATATGCAAAGCTTGTAAGAACAAACACACAAGTCATGAGGAATAGCATTTATCAAGAGATATAAAAAGCTATAAAGATCTCTAAATGCAATTCCTATGCCCAAGCCAAGGGTAGAGATAACAAGCAAGTTGATCAACTCTAAATAAGCAATTATAGCTCATACAATCTAGTTCATGTGAATATAAGCACAAGTATAAAGTAAGAACTTGAAAGTAAAGTGATAGAGTTAGAAGAGTGGTTCAATCACGAAAGATCTACATCCACTAACTTGGGACAAACCCTGGGATTTTGGCAACTTTCCACTAGCTAGCTTGTCTTGATATATTACAAGGAAGGACAAACCAACTAATGATGTTTTACACACTCATGTAACCTTCCATCATTGGGAACTCTTTCTCTAACCTAGTCTAATATGTGAGGAGGTTTTACGAACACATCAACAACACTTATATTCCGGGTTCATCATTCACTATAGTTCCTACGATTACAAGAAAGATCCACTCCAACTTATTGGAGGTCCAAAACCACCACTCTCACAAACAAGCATTGCCACTCAACCATTTACAAGAAAATATAATCTCAACGCATGAGATTTTACATTTAAGCTCAAGAAAAAGAAATCCCTCTAAGGATTGGATAATACAATGAAAGCTCTAATTCATATTTGAGAATGAAAGAATATGTAGATGAAGCTCTTCTCAAATAATAATATTTTGATGAATGATTGGAAGAATTAAGCTCATGAAAGTGTTTGATTTGCTTGTCTAAAACTTATAAACTAAGGTCCCTCTATTGGCTTGATCAGAGAACAAATTTCAGCCTTAAAATCTTTTTATAAGGTCCAAAATTTTCAATCAAATCGAGTTACAACGGCTATATTTTTGTCACCCACGTAACCAGAAGGTTACCTGGTAATCCCTCATCTACCAATGAGACAAAGAACCCTTAAAAATATATAATCTTCCAAGCCATAACATAAGAGAATAACTTAAGTTTATTACAAATCCATCATTACTTTAAAGGAAATTACAACTTAGCTCCGGTTGAAGGGGTTTGGTGCACGGTAGACCGTATTTCCTTTTCCATCATCCGAAATCAGCCCCGTAGTTTGGGTCGGATGAGGGAACTATGATCCGGTCTACCAAGATCCACTGATGTCATTTTCAAAGCAAAGTTTGTGAAAAAAGTCATTTTCTGCACACATTCGGAAATCCCAACCCAAATTACTGTTTTAGAATTATATTAACACATAGAAACAATACTAAAACATGCACATAACATGTCATAACAATACTTAACCAAATCGATCACATACATATCAGAAATCGTACTCAGAGTACTTAACATAACTTGACATATGCGTAGCCTTCCAATACATGATTAGTATCAAAATGTCATGCAACAAGTAATTCTACAACCGAGCTCAATTATCTGATAATAACACTATTCAACTATTAACAACCCTAAACTTTAAGCCGTTTAGGATGGCCCTCATACTTGTAACATAACGTAAGAGGTAAGACACTTTATAAGATATTTAAGGATATATTCTTGTCATGTTTTATCCTCGTGAACTGCATGACACTGTTAACAGCCCTAACCTTTTAATCCCGCAAGGGTCGGGGCCACGTGGGGGGCTGAAAGCTCTCCTGACATTTATACTTGTAGATTCGGAATATATCTTGGTCTAGGGTCATCATTAGACAGGAGCTTCTCGATTGAGAATATGCACATGCTGACTCTCACGTATTGCATCCAGCAATTTATCAACGACATTCGCAAACAACAACAAGTATAATCATACAACAATGCAAATACCATTTGGTTCTTCATCCAAATATTTATGCAATAAAACATAGGAAAACTTCACACAATTCAGAACTTGTTAAAAGACTTGTTCATGTGTTTTAGGATTGAAAAACAAGAGCGAAGGATACTTACCTTGAATACTCAAATAAAGAATCATAGGAGAAACAGGAAGCAAAATTTTTAAAACTTAATATCCACCATAACAAATATAGTACTTTAAGCCTTAAACTATAGGAACAAGAATGAAGGCTATCAAACTTCGATAGATATGTCAATTGATTATTTTCTTGTGATCGCTAAATTTTTTCAAGATTTCATAATTCTCTAACTTATATCCTTTCCCCTTCTAACTTCATCTTGTAGTTTCCCCCTGCACTAACTACCCTAGCTAACATCCCCTCCAAAGCTTCACACCTGCCCATAAGTTTCCTATATATTCACTTAAGCCCATACACTAACCAAACACATCAAAGCAACCGTAAAGAATTATGTGCAACAATATAATACATGTAAAATCAACTAGTCACATAACATTCAATCATAATCATGCAATTTCTATGGTCAAAAGGTCCTGGGTATCACATTTTCCCCCTTATGAAAGTTTTATCCCCGGAACTTACTTACCTTGCTCTTGGAATAGGCGAGGGTTTTTCTGCCTTGCTTCTTCCTCCAGTTCCCATATAGCTTCCCTTTCTCTGTGATGTGACCATTGTACCTTCACATAAAGTATTGTCCTTGTTCTCAGCACGTGTTTCTTTCTATCGACAATTCGTACCGGTATCTCTTGATATGATAAATCCTCCTACAATTCCAAATGTTCTTCCTCTAGAATATGACTTGGGTCGGGTACGTACTCCCTTAGTTGTGATACATGGAAGACGTTGTGAAGTCTTGAAAATGTTGGCAGTAATGCTAGATGGTAAGCTAACTCATCCACCCTTTCCAGTATCTCATACGGACCTACATTTTGGACTTACTTTGCCATTTTTACCAAACCTCATGACACCCTTTGTCGGCGAAAGTCTGAAGTAAACTTTATCCCCTACTTGAAGTACCAATGGCCTTATTTTACTGCTAGCCCAACTTTTCTGACGATCATGAGCAGCCTTTATTCTTTTTCGAATGAGAGGTACATTTTCCTTTGTTACTTGTATGAGTTCTGGCCCTGTTACCAACATCTCACCAATGTCATCCCAGCATACCGACGATCTACATCGTCTGTCATAAAGTGCTTCATAAGGTGCCGTTCCGATACTTGCTTGGTGAATGTTGTTCTATGCAAACTCTACCAAAGTCAAGTGATCTATCCAACTGCCCTTGAAGTCTAAGACACATGCCCTAAGCATATCCTCCAATGTTTGAATAATCCTTTCTGATTGCCTATCGGTTTGTGGGTGATAGATCTTGCTAAGGGACAACTTGGTTCCCTTGGCATCATTCAAACTTCTCCAAAAGAAAGACACGAATCTTGAATCTCTGTCAGAAACTATGCTTATTGGTACACCATAAAGTCTAACAATCTCATCCTTGTACAATTGGACTAATACATCCATTAGTGCAATAATCTTCATAGGTAGGAAATGTGCAGATTTCGTTTATCTTTCCCAATCTTGTCTTTTGGTAACCCAACCACGAAGTGCATAGTGATATGCTCGCATTTCCATGCCAGTATTTCCAAACGTTTCAACAAGCCAGCAGGTCTTTGATGTTTTTCTATACCTTGTTGACATACCAAACATCTAGCCACCTCAATACTATTTTAGAATCCTTAGACCTTATGTCTCCATTGATTCTAGCATGAATGGAGCCACGTTTTGACTCAGTCGTACGTTGCTTTTAATCGAGTAATCAATACGACTGATGATCGGATGTAGTGTCCTATCATGGCTTGAATGTGAGAGGCATTGTAAGGAATTTGTCCCTCTCTTATTAGAGAGAGATATCCATGGGGCCCTCGATAGGGAAAGACTGTCTAAATGCATGGTCGTGCTCAAATGTATTTGATAAAGTGGTTATCAGATACTATTTGTTGGAACAGTCTACCTGGAGATCGAGCATAAATACAATTAAGCTTAATAAGGGTGACGACTACCATGCCTTATGCTTGATTAGGATATCGCGAGACAAAGGGATTAAATAGTGGATTGATATTAGGTTCCACCGTAAATTGATTCACTTTGGGTAGTCACAATGTCCTGATAGGGACCGCTTGTGATTATGAACACATACTACTACTAAGTGTGTTTTCATTGCCATTGTGATATGAACCTACAGGGTCATCTAAGGCATGGTAGCCCAGTGGGTAACATCCACTGCCTGTGACCGAGAGGTCCATGTTCGATACCTCCCTCACACATGGGGAATGATTTAATTGTCATTTCTTTGGGTTCCCTTGTGTGAGGTCTTACACACCCCTCACGGAGCCCCCGCTCAACGGAACTTCTACTACTCCTCACGGGGCACCCGCTCAACGGGACTTCTACTACTCCTCACGGGACACCCGCTCAACGGGACTTCTACGACACCCGCTCAACGGGACATCTACTTCTCCCCTCTCGGGGGCTTCTACTACTCCTCCTCTGGTGAGGTCCTCTAATAATATAATTGTAATAAACTGGACCATACTTATAAATGGTCTAGTTTTTTTTTAAAAAAAAAAAAAAAAAAACCTACAGGGTCACACGCATAGACGAGCTAACGAGCTTCATGTCCAGATTCAATGAATCTAGAATGTGTCTAGGTCCATTTTATCCGATAAAGACTCCCACTACCAGCAGAAGTCTAGGGGACATGGGAGTTAAAGACTCCCACTGCCGAGAGAAGTTGATGATGTGAGAGTTGGTTATGGGAACAAACTCTCATACCCTATATAATGATCTCCTGGCCGAAACCCTAGTAGATTAAGCTTTCAGCCCCAATTAACTAAAGATCACCCGAAATCAGATTTCGGATTCTGCCTTCTCCCTTTCTCCCTAATTCCAGAAACTCAGAAAAACAGAGAGCTAGCACTCGCTGCCCGTTTCGTCGCGTGGATACCGGTAGGGAGTAATTCCGCAAGGGAGGACTCAAGGTAATCATTGCATCCAAGCCATAAAGACATGATCTTCCATTCAAGAATCGGATTCTTGAGCCAAAAATTGTAAGTCCTTTTCTCGGTTTTTCGATTCGTTTACGTATGAGCGGATCCTTCAGGGGAGGACTCATGGGTGTTTGGAACGAGTTTCCACCCATGCATCCCTTCAGTGGTATCAGAGCCTTGCTCATACGATTCGAATTCGATATTGCTAATCACATCATAGCATATATCAAATTCGATTTGGTATGTGTATTTGTGAAAAACAGAAAAAATTGATTCTTTGACTGCCTATCATTTGTTTCTGTGATTACACCGCATAAACTGTTAATGATTCTGTCAATAATCTGATTATACCGCATAAACTGTTTATGATTCTGTCAATTATCTGATTATACCGCATAACCTGCTTATGTTATCATTTAATTTGATTAATTCGGTTATTATGCATAAACTGATTGTATGTCTCCTGCTGTTAATCTGATTAACCAATGCATAATCCGATTATGTAAGTAAGTCAAAATCGGGGCAGAAAAACTCATTCGATGAGCTGATGTAGAATCAGATTTTGTATATCGCGCAGATTCGTCGTTCCGCTGACTTAAGACTTTGTATATGTACTCGTTGTTAATTTCATTGTGCTTTATGTGATTTTAGCATGGTGAATAGCATGGCCTACCATACCCCTTGTTTTACATATTTTCGGTTGTAATTTTATAATACGGCCTGCGAAATGTTTTTCAATGTTGTAAAATTGTAATCGCTTTCTTAGATTAGCTTTATTGATTTACATTGAAGGCTGGGTATGCCCATGCAACTATGTAACAAGGCCTGGAGGCTGCTGGATCGAAGACTTTATCCATGAGATGGATATTGACTTAGATTGACCTTTTGCTCCCACAAGGCTCGTGGGAGTCATCATAGGATTAGGCCATGCTATTTCACGTTTAATTTTTTTTATGCTTTATATATTGCATGAGATGCTTGTATAATTGTATTACACGTTTTACAGTCTTATTCAAACCGAACGTTTTAACTAAGTCTTAAAATGCCTACCATACTCTAAGCACTCATTGAGCTTGGATCATCATTTTGTCTGCTTGCCAAAGCGACAGACAAGTGGTTATCTAAGCAAAGAGAGATGGGAAAATAGTGATTTCCATAAGCTTAGACATGGTTCAACTTAGCTAGGCCATCAAAATAGTTTTGGGCCTAGGGCATAAAATGGGAAAAAGCCGGGACATATAGATGTCATTCCCATTAGATGTTTTTACTTTAATTATGGGTGTTAAGCCAAAGCTTTCCTATAACTATTGTAAAATGTTTTCCCCACTATTTATCAAGTGTTGAAATTGTGGAAAATGTTTTTTGCTCAAAAACTAATAACTTTGCAAATAATTTAATGTAGATAATGGCAACCAATACATCACACAATTCATTGCGGTCCGTCCTTGAGAAGGAAAAACTAAGCGGGACCAATTTCCTTGATTGGGCCCGCAACTTAAGGATTGTCCTTAAGCAGGAAAGAAAGCTGTACGTTCTTGATACAGACATTCCTGAACAGCTTGCAAACAACGCCCCTAGAGCTGAAAGAGATGCTTGGAAGAAGCATTTCGATGACTCTAACGATGTGACTTATCTCATGTTAGTCACAATGAACACTGACCTTCAAAAACAGTTTGAAGGAGTTGAGGCTTTCCAGATGATGGGCCAGCTCAAAGAAATGTTCCAAGAGCAAGCTCGTCATGAAAGATTCCTCACTACTAAGGCGTTGAATAGTTGCAAGATGGCCCCTGGCACCTCTGTAAGTGCACATGTTCTTAAGATGAAGGGCTATTTTGACCAACTTGAGAAGCTTGGGGCTACCGTAGGTCATGACATGGCCACAGATATGATCTTGGGCTCACTCCCACAGGAGTATGACCAATTTGTTATTAACTTCAACATGCATGCCATGGAGAAGACCATACATGAAATACACGGGATGCTCAAGCAAGCTGAACTGAACATTAAGAAGACCCCTGTAGTCTTAATGGTTCAAAAGAGGAATTTCAAGAAGAAAGGAAAGGGAAAGCCCATGGCCAACAAAGGCAAAGGCAAAGGCAATGACAAGGCCAAGCCAAAGCCCAAGCCCAAAGCCAAGGCACCAAAGGAAGGAGTTTGCTTCCATTGCAATGAACCAGGTCATTGGAAACGGAACTGCAAGCTCTATTTGGAAGAGAAGAAAAAGGGAAAGGCCAGTTTGACTGTCTCTCCAGGTATTTATGTTATTGAAATTAACATGTCTGCTCCTACTTCGTGGGTGTTAGATACCGGTTGTGGATCTCACATTTGTGCTAATGTGCAGGGGTTCAAAAGGAGTAGATCACTGGCAAAAGGAGAAGTGGACCTGAGAGTAGCGAACGGAGCAAGAGTTGTTGCTGTAGCTACCAGGACATTTAATTTAGTTTTGCCAAGTGGCCTTATTATGGAACTGAATAATTGTCTTTATGTTCCAACTTTGAGTAGGAATATTATTTCAGGTTCTTGTTTGGATATTGAAGGTTTTGAATTAAATATTATGAATAAAATTTGCACCATTCATAAGGATCGTATCTTTTATGGAGATGCCTCTTTGATGAATGGGCTTTATGTTCTTAACCTCGATGATTCCATTAAAAGGCCCATTTATAACATTAATACTAAGAGGTTTAAATCAAATGACTTAAACCATACCTACTTTTGGCACTGTCGTTTGGGCCACATAAATGAGAAACGCATATCAAAGCTCCATTCAGATGGAATTTTGACATCATTTGACTTAGAGTCTTATGAGACTTGTGATTCTTGCTTGTTAGGCAAAATGACTAAAGCTCCCTTTACGGACAAAGTGAGAGAGCTTCTTGATTTGTTGGGCCTCATACATACAGATGTTTGTGGACCAATAAACACAAGTGCTAGAGGAGGGTTCTAGTACTTCATTACATTCACAGATGATTTCAGTAGATATGGCTACATCTATCTAATGAAACATAAATCAGAATCTTTTGGAAGATTCAAAGAATTTCAAAATGAAGTACAAAATCAACTTGGTAAAAGTGACACTTCGATCAGATCGAGGTGGCGAATACCTTAACCAAGAGTTTGACGAACATTTTAGGGGTTGTGGAATTGTTTCGCAATTAACTCCTCCTGGCACACCACAATGGAATAGTGTATCAGAACGGAGGAATCGCACCTTACTAGATATGGTTCGATCTATGATGAGTCAAACAAGTCTTCCAATTTCCTTTTGGGGCTACGCCCTAGAAACTGCTGCATTTATATTAAATAGAATTCCTTTTAAAGCGGTTCAGAAAACTCCATATGAGATATGGACTGGGAAACGACCTAGTTTGTCATTTCTCAAAATTTGGGGATGTGAGGCGTATGTAAACCGCTTGTTATCTGATAAACACGCCCCTAAATCTGACAAGTGTTTGTTTGTGGGATATCCTAAAGAAACTAAAGGATATTTCGAAAAAGGATAGTGGGAGTAAGATCCATCTTGAGGAAATTCAAGATCCCCAAACAACATCTGAACCAACTTTGGAAGTTCAAGCAAGCTCACGTGCTGATACTGAGCTTCAATCTTTGATACAAGGCCCAAGGAGGTCGAGTCGGGTATATCAACAGCCTGAGAGATATGGATTTCTCTTGACTGGTGATCATCAGGTTGAACTGATTGAACAAGATTAACCCACTACCTACAAAGAGGCAATTCATAGTTCTGAGTCAGATAAATGGCTAGAAGCTATGAAGTCTGAGATGCAATCCATGTACGATAACCAAGTGTGGACTTTGGTTGACCCAACCGAAGGGTGTAAGGTCATTGATAACAAATGGTGTTTCAAAAAGAAAACCGACATGGATGGTAATGTACACACTTTTAAATCTCGACTAGTAGTTAAAGGTTATAGACAAGTTCATGGTATTGACTATGACGAAACCTTTTCTCCTATCATTATGATAAAGTCTATTAGGATTTTACTTGCCATAGCTGCATATTATGACTATGAGATATGGCAACTGGATGTTAAGACTGCGTTTCTTTATGGAAACCTTCTCGAGGATGTGTATATGACACAACCTGAGGGATTTGTTGATCCAACAAATCCTAACAAAGAGTGTAATCTTCAAAGGTCCATTTATGGATTGAAGCAAGCATCTCGAAGCTGGAATCGTCGCTTTGATGAACGTATTAAAGAATTCGGTTTCATAAAAAATGAAGACGAGCCTTGTGTTTATAAGAAAGTAACTAATAATGCAGTAGTGTTCCTTGTGTTTTATGTGGATGACATATTACTGATTGGAAATGACATCCCCACATCACAAAGCGTAAAAGCTTGGTTGGGGAAATGCTTTTCCATGAAAGACTTAGGCGAGGCTACATACATTTTGGGTATAAGAATCTATAGAGATATATCTAACAAAATGATTGGCCTAAGCCAGAGTGGACACATTGACAAGGTACTCAAACGGTTCAGTTTGCAAGACTCCAAAAAGGGATTTTTGCCCATGTCACATGGCATTAAACTCAGCAGAACTCATGGACCTTCCACAAGGGAGGACCAAGAGCACATGAGTAAGATCTCATATGCTTCAGCCATTGGGTCTATTATGTGCGCCATGATATGCACTCGCCCGGATGTCTCATTTGCTTTAAGTATGACTTGTAGATATCAATCTGACCCTGGAGAGTCACATTGGACTGCAGTCAAGAGCATTCCTAAGTACTTGAGTAGGACTAAAGTTATGTTCTTAGTTTACGGAGGTCAGGAAGGGAGTCTGATTGTAAACGGTTACACAGACGCAAGCTTCCAGACCGACGTAGATGATTATAGCTCGCAATATGGTTTTGTGTTTTGTTTGAATGGAGGTGCGGTGAGCTGGAAGAGCTCAAAGCAAGAAACCGTGGCCGACTCTACAACAGAAGCTGAGTATCTAGCTGCCTCTGAAGCAGCTAAAGAAGCTGTTTTGATCAGGAAGCTTGTTGATGAATTAGGTGTCGTCCCTAGCATTGTGAACCCAGTGGACCTCTATTGTGATAGTACTGGTGCCATTTCACAAGCTAAGGAACCTAGATCTCACTAACGATCCAAACACATTCTCAGACGTTTCCATCTGATTAGAGAGATCATCGACAGAGGAGACGTTAGTATTTGCAAAGTTCATACAGACGACAACATTGCAGATCCATTGACCAAGCCACTCCCACAGCCTAAACATGAGAGTCATACTAGGTCAATGGGATTGAGGACCATGTATGATTGGACCTAGGGCAAGTGGGAGATTGTTAGTAGTGCCCTAGGACCATTAGCATATGTTGTACGTTTTATATCTATTTGAGCATTTCATATGAATAGTTAATTTTGCTTATGAACATCAAATGCGTGATTTGATAGTAAAACTCATTTGCTTATGTAATTACTATTCTAGTTGTCCCTAGTTTTATGTAATCTATTTTACAATGAAATAAAACTAGTATGATGTTTGATTGATGATTACGTTTTACTAATCACGTGTAATGAGTACAAATCATATCATAGATGCAATGTATTGAGATATATCGTATCGGACGTGATCCGTTAAAGAAGTAATACTTCATGGTCCTTAGTCATAAGTATTACTTCCTCAATACTATTTTAGAATCCTTAGACCTTATGTCTACATTGATTCTAGCATGAATGGAGCCACGTTTTGACTCAGTTGTACGTTGCTTTTAATCGAGTAATCAATACGACTAATGATCGGATGTAGTGTCCTATCATGGCTTGAATGTGAGAGGCATTGTAAGGAATTTGTCCCTCTCTTATTAGAGAGAGATATCCATGGGCCCCTCGATAGGGAAAGACTGTCTAAATGCATGGCCGTGCACAAATGTAATTGATAAAGTGGATATTAGATGCTATTTGTTGGAACAGTCTACCTGGAGATCGAGCATAAATACAATTAAGATTAATAAGGGTGACGACTACCATGTCTTATGCTTAATTAGGATATCCCGAGACAAAGGGATTAAATAGTGGATTGATATTACGTTCCACCGTAAATTCATTCACTTTGGGTAGTCACAATGTCCTTCTAGGGACCGGTTGTGAGTTATGAACACATATTACTACTAAGCGTGTTTTCATTGCCATTGTGAGATGACCCTACAGGGTCACACACATAGACGAGCTAACGAGCTTCATGTCCAGATTCAATGAATCTAGAATGTGTCTAGGTTCATTGTATTCTACATTTATTTTTCTGAGAATAATAAAGCGTTATTATTCAAATTATAGATAAGGGGCATTTTCGGTATTTGGTTAATAGCTGGGATTACGTGGGAGTTATTATCCGATAAAGACTCCCACTACCAGCAGAAGGGTAGGGGACGTGGGAGTTAAAGACTCCCACTGCCGAGAGAAGTTGAGGATGTGAGAGTTGGTTATGGGAACAAACTCTCATACCCTATATAATGATCTCCTGGCCGAAACCCTAGTAGATTAAGCTTTCAGCCGCAATTAACAAAAGAACACCCGAAATCAGATTTCGGATTCTGCCTTCTCCCTAATTCCAGAAACTCAGAAAAACGGAGAGCTAGCACTCGCTGCCCGTTTCGTCGCGTGGATACCGGTAGGGAGTAATTCCGCAAGGGAGGACTCAAGGTGATCATTGCATCCGAGCCATAAAGACAGGATCTTCCATTCAAGAATCGGATTCTTGAGCCAAAAATTGTAAGTCCTTTTCTCGGTTTTTCGATTCGTTTACGTCTGAGCAGATCCTTCAGGAGAGGACTCATGGGTGTTTGGAACGAGTTTCCGCCCATGAATCCCTTCATCAGTCTGCCGCGAACCTCTTCCGGTCGACCGAATATTTGCCAGAAAATAGAAAATAGCCAAAAACACAAATTTTCAATTCATTATGGGATTCGTTTAACACTTAAACGGCTTTTTAGAGGCTGTAAAAGGTAAAACATCATACGACATGCATTATCAACTACTAAAACGGCAAGATAACACATAGTCAAGATTATTGGGTTCTCGTTATAGGCTCTGATACCGCTAAAGGAAAAATTCGTAATCCCCAAAACGTTGTGGAAATAAAAGCGCGGGATTACGTTCCTTTAGAGGATTAACTCACGAGAAAGAACCAAAACATTGTGTTCGAAATTTATGCCTTTCTATCGATCTAATCGATGATGACAAATTCTGCAACTAGGAATCACCAACAGTAGCCTTCTGACTCCTGTCTCTACTCGTATCCACACACCAACCTCTGATCTTACTCCGTGTTTCATATTCTAGTCTAATAACTACGAAGGTTGAAAACACTTTTCCCGGAATCCACGAAGTATAGGCTACTTAGGAAAACCGGAAATCAAAGACACAAGATAACAAATTTTCTTCTCTTGATTGTTCTTGAGAGTGTGTAAAATGAAGAAGAAAATTTCATATTTTTCTTCTTGGATTTCGGCTAGGGTAGAGAGAAAAGAGAGAATTTTCAATCTTGTGAGAGTTCGAATGAAAACCAATTGTCATCTAAGTGGAATTACCCATTCTCACCTTATTTCTCTCTCACACTCATCCTTTACACACACACACTCCCTCACACATGTAGATGTGCTGGTTTTGACAAAGTCCAACTAGTCCGGTCGACCGAAGAAATGGTTCTCGGCCCACAGGAGTGTCAACAAGTTCGGTCGACCCGAGACACCTCTCGATCGACCGAGTCTTTTGCCCAATCCAATCGAGTCTGCACAATCCAATTGAGCACCTATATGAAATGTGAACTCCAATAGACCTATGGCAGTTGGCGCAATCACCATTGCCACATCAGCCAAAAAGTACCAAGAAAAAGGCTGTCAGTGATGGAGATACTCGGAAATCCACGTGCCTTGCCCAGAAAGGCCGCAATCATCTTTAATGAGTAACCCTCATACTTTTACGTAGTTTCATTAGTGTTTTTATGGAGATGATGGTTTGGAAATATAGAGGAATAGGTAATGATGAAACTATTTCTCGCGTTAAACAATTACCTAGGGAACATCGGCTGTTTGTTAACGCTTTGCTCCTTTTGGAGGACTTGCCCTTATATATTTCTAAACATGGTTTTGAATTTTGTTTTAGTAATCATGTTAGCAAGATTTGAATTTTCTGGGATGGTACTGTTGATTTGTCCATTGAGGAGGATTTGGAACAGGTGGTTCATGTGAAACTTAACTGCTTTTCTGGGAGCCCGATTTTTTGTTCCTTTTTTATGCACGCTTCCTCTACACACAACGACGTGTGTTGTGGGCCGATCTTATTGATTTTTCAGGTCGTCATGATCCTCAATGGTTAGTGGGTGGTGACTTCAATGTTGTTTTGCAAATCTCGGAGAGTCTTGGTTCCATTTCCCCCTCTTTGCCCATCTCGGAATTTTCAAATGCTATATCTAATTCTGGCCTTTTGGAAACACAGTTCACGGACAGCCCCTTTACCTGGTGTAGGAGCTCCCCGCCTCCTTTTCTCCGCAAATTGGACCGAGTCCGGGTTAACACGCAGTGGAATTCTCAGTTTTTTTCAACACCAGTTACACATTTGCACCGCTCGTTATCTGATCATTGCCCTCTAAAGATTACCACTTGGCTCTCGGGGGTCTTCTTCTCTTTCTTGTTTTTGGTTTCAGGCCATGTGGACCAAACATAACTCTTTTTTTACAGGTAGTCTTGAATTGTTGGTTTTCTACAAGGCAATGGCATGGAAGTCCTAATGCGCAAACTTACACGGCTAAAAGGGACCCTTGCAACATGGAATGTTGGAGTTTTTGGAAATGTTCATATGAATCTAATCTCGCGGAACAGGGGGTAACCGAAACGGAGGCTCATTATGACTTCGATCCATCCAAGGCAATTTGGCAACTTCAAGGCGAAGAACACAAAATCCATGCGGATTCTCTTCTTTTCGAAGAGATATTTTGGAAACAAAAGTCTAGAGTTTGGTGGCTAGCGGAAGGTAATTCCAACACTAAATACTTCATTCTGTTTGTAGTGACCGGAGTAAAAAGATGAGTATCACTCAGATAATGGATGAGCAAGGTATGTAGCTAACTACCTCGGCTGAGATTGAAGCTACCAGGTTCCGCTTTTTTGACGAGATCTTCACCGAGACTGGAACCGGACAGACGGACCTAGGGCTGCTCGAGGTCATACCCAAGTTGGTCTCCTCGGAGGATAGTGCCAAGTTGCCAAGTCTACAAGAAGTACGAACCGCGGTCTTTTCCCTTGATAAAAACAGTGCGACGGGCCCATATGGGTTCTCAAGTACTTTCTTTCAAAGTTGTTGGGATATTATTGGTTGTGATGTGTTGCAGGCTGTACGAGATTTTTGGGTAGCAGTTGTTAGTAGTGCCCTAGGACCATTAGCACATGTTGTGCGTTTTATTATCTTTTGAGCATGTAATTGAATAGTTAATTTTGCTTTTGATTATCAAATGTGTGATTTGATAGTAAAACTCATTAGCTTATGTAATTACTATTCTAGAAGTCCCTAGTTTTATGTAATGCTTAATTACTATGAAATAAAACTAGTATGATTGTTGATTGATGATCTTGTTTTACTCGATCATGTGTAATGGATACAAATCACATCATAGATGCAATATATAGGGATACATTGTATCGACGTGATCCGTCGAGAAGTAATACTTCATGGTCTTAAGTCATAAGTATTACTTCCTCAATACTATTTTAGAATCCTTAGACCTTATGTCTTCATTGATTCTAGTATGAATGGAGCCACGCTTTTGACTCGACTCGGACGTTACTTGTAACAGAGTAATCAATACTGACCGAGATCGGATGTAGTGTCCTATCATAGCTTGAATGTGAGAGACATTGTAAAGGAATTTGTCCCTCTCTATTATTAGAGAGAGATATCCATGGGCCCCTCGATAGGGAAAGACTGTTTAAATGCATGGCCGTGCTCAAATGTATTTGATAAAGTGGTTATCAAATGCTATTTGTCGAAACAGTCTACCCGGGAGATCGAGCATAAATACAATTAAGCTTAATAAGTGGTGATGACCACCACGCCTTATGCTTAATTAGGATATCGCGAGACAAAGGGATTAAATAGTGGATTGATATTAGGTTCCGTTGTATATTCATTCACTTTGGGTAGTCACAATGTCCCTCGCTAGGGACCGCTTGTGATTTATGAACACATATTACTACTAAGTGTGTTTTCATTGCCATTGTGAGATTTGAACCTACTGTGGTCACACGCATAGACGAGCTAACGAGCTTTATGTCTAGATTTAATGAATCTAGAATGTGTCTAGGTTCATTGTATCTGACATTTGTCTTTCTGAAAATAATAAAGTGTTTATTATTCGAATTAGAGATAGGGGCAATTTCGGTATTTTACTATAGCTGGGATTACGTGGGAGTTATTATCCGATAAGGACTCCCACTACCAGCCAGAAGTCTAGGGGACGTGGGAGTTAGAGACTCCCACTGCCGAGAGGAGTTGAGGATGTGAGAGTTGGTTATGGGAACAAACTCTCACACCCTATATAATGATCTCTTGGCCGAAACCCTAGGTTATGTTTTTTCAGCCGAAATATTACCAAGTCTCTGAAATCAGATTTCAATTTCAGCCTCTCTCTTTTCTCTCTAATTCCCGAAAATCAGAAAATACGAAGAGCTAGCAATCGCTGCCCGTTTCGTCGTGTGGATACCGGTAGAGGGACTTTCCGCAAAGGGAGATCAATCGGTAGCAACATCCGATCCAAGAAACGTCATCCTCCATTCAAGAAGTAGCTTCTTGAATCCAAAACCGGGAGGATCCATGGGTGTTTGGAACGAGTTTCCGCCCATGAATCCCTTCAGGGTTTCGTCGCGTGGATACCGGTAGAGGGACTTTCCACAAAGGGAGATCAATCGGTAGCAACATCCGATCCAAGAAACGTCATCCTCCATTCAAGAAGTAGCTTTCGAATCCAAAACCGTAAGTTTTTTCTTGCTTGCTTTCTGTCGTTTTCAATTGTTTCATATGAGCGGATCCTTCAGGGGAGGATCCATGGGTGTTTGGAACGAGTTTCCGCCCATGAATCCCTTCAGCAATCCCATTACCAAAATCTATGTTGAGTGTTTTTTTAGTTATTATTCCAAAATTATAGAATCCGGGTAGCTTTGGGGATTTTCAGCCTATTTCATTATGTACATTCGCAAGTAAAATCATCACAAAAGTTCTAGCTCTCAGATTGGCCTTGTTGCTCCTTCGTTTAGTCTCACTGAACCAAACCAGTTTTGTTCAAGGTAGATTGATATCAGATAACAAATTGCTCGCTCGGGAACTGGTTCATAACATCAATCAGATGGTTCGAGGAGGAAACCTCATATTAAAGCTGAATATAGCAAAGGCATTTGACATAGTCTCTAACTCTTATCTTCCTAAAGTACTAGATCGATTTGGCTTCAGCCCTCATGTTCTAAACCTGATCGCAACTCCTTGATTTTCAATTGGTTTTCGGTGCTTATTAATGACCAGCCACACGGGTTCTTTAGAGCAAGCAGGGGGTGAAGCAGGGCGATCATATATCGTCACTCCCTTTTATCTTATCAGCTGAGGTGTTGTCTAAGGGGCTTAACAGGATGCTAGCAACGGGGGAGCTGTTGCCTTACAAAGTTTCATGCCATAACTTATCGATATCTCACCTTAGTTTTGCGGATGACATTGTTATTTTTCTGAATGGGGAAAAGCATAATGTTGAAAGATTAATGACTCTCCTTAAAGTTTATCACTCTCCCCAGACAAATAAACATCAGGCAATAAATCCATAAAGCTGCCCGGAACCAACGTTGCTAGCTCCCGCCGCTGCCAAGAGTGATCATGAATGAAATCCCGGGATGCTCCAGCAAGCCGAGCGGAGAAGCTCCCTGAAGAGTGATGTTCTCATAGAAAAAACTAGTTTGACCGTTTCGTAACAGAATGCCAATATGCTTCTCCACCTCATCCCGAACCGCGATCATGTGTCGCCATGTTGGAGAGCAACCCGCAATAATAATACTTTGTGTCACGTGGGGAAGCCCCGTACAATATTTTGCTTTTAAAAAATTAGCCCACAAAGACTCTAAGCTCCTGAAATTCCACCACAGTTTCCAAGTAAAAGCATCATAAAATTGTACAACCGAATGCATACCCACACCATTACACTATGTTGGTCTTGACAATCTAGTCCAAGACATCCAATGCTTACGTTCATTGGTACTGTTCACGGCACTGTTCACGACACTGTTCAACATACTTGTGTTTCCCTTGACGATAATGTTTTATTGCTCTACAGAGGTTTAAGCACACATATTCTTCCCAAATTAAAGGAAAAAATTTGCTCAACCGGATCAAGAATGTTCTAGAGGTTAGTTTCTGTGGACAGTGAAGCATCTGGAGTCATTAGGCATCTACATACGAAGAGAACAAATTTCATCTTAAACCCATTACTTGGTAGTTGACGAGCATTTTCCTTAGCTCGTCAACTACCCTCATGCCACCAGATTGAGCTGCCACAACCGTTATTCTATTTAATTTTTCTTACAAGAACGTGGAGCATTTCCATGAATTCCAAGTTTCGAAGCAATGTCCCCAAACGTAATTGGTAAAACCTTGTTTTTATCGAGTTTTACCTGGTATTACTTTGGATAAAAATTCTTGACAATCCAGATACAGATATAAGGAATTTTCCGCCTCATTATATTTATTAAAAAATGTTTTATATTTCATAACTCATCAAAAAAAGGTTCCAGCACAAAAGGAACAGCAAAGTAGCCATTCTCCATTTTGCAACTCTCAATATATTTCCCCATTTCCTCAACATCTTCATCAATAATTTATAATTTTAACATCCCATTATGTACCAACCATATACTCTCCATCTCCTTTTATTTTAATCTCTCAATATAGTCATGTTGGACTAGCCATGGTGATGTTCTCCGTAATGATCGAAGATTATGTAACCTTAATTGAAAGGATGGAAAAAATTTAAGCAACAAAGAACCGGCTACTTTAAATCTCCTAAGATCAAGAACATGGCGAAAACTGGCCGTGTTTGGACCCCAATCACTCTATCCAAAATAGAGGGAGATATTCATGTATAAGGAGGGAAGATATTCTCAAAGTTTGCACGTCCATTTAAATTTGTCATGACAAAATTATAACCTTTTAAACATTCATAATACTTCCCGATAAAGTCTCATCTTATGTGTCAGCCATAGGAACTTAGTTGGGCCCCTTAACCTATGTATACAAGAAGAAAAAAAATTCAATGTTCGCACACACCTTTTATAGATTTGTCATTATTATATATTTCAAATTTCATAACATTTGCTTGTCAATAAAATGGTGAAAAAAGTGAAACCGTGATTTTTTATTATCATATCATGCCTCATAAATGCCTATAATAGCTCCACTATTTTTACCTTTTACTCGACCTGAAAATTTTGTTAGATAATGCCACAAACTTTAGCCAAAAAAAACTAAAATAGACTTTTAAAGGGTCACAATTTATGCCATTTTCACATTACTCATTGTAAATAGTTTATTAATAAATTTCAGACAAAGTTATAATGAGTAAAAAAATACAGCGCCCAGCATACTTGTGATTCTCTTAAGGATAATGTTTTATTGCACTGCAGAGGTTTAAGCGCACATATTCTTACCAATTAAAGGAGGAAATTTGCTCAACCGGCTCGAGAATGTCTTAGACGTTAGTTTCGGTGGACAGTGAAACATCTGGTGTCATTAGGCATCTGCGTACGAAGAGAACGAATTTCTTAAACCCATTATTTGGGAGCATTTTCTTTAGCACGTCAAATACCCTCATGCCAACAGATTGAGCTGCCTCAGCCTTTATTCTATTTAATTTTTCTTACAAGAAGGTTAACCACTTCCATGAATTCCAAGCTTCGAAGCAATGTCCCCAAACGTAATTAGCAAAACCTTGTTTTTATCGAGTTTTAACAGGTATTACTTTGGAAAAATATTCTCGACAATCCAGATACATATATATGGAATTTTCCTCCTCATTATATTTATTTAAAACTATTAAAAACAATATCTTATATTTCATAACTCATCAAAAAAGGTACCAGCACAAAAAGAACAAAAAAACTGCCATTCTCTTTTACGCAACTCTCAATATATTTCCTCATTTTCTCAACACCTTTATCAACATTTTATAATTTCAACATCCCATTATGTACCAACCATATACTCTCCATCTCCTTTTATTTTAATCTCTCAATATTGTCATGTTGGACTAGCCATGGTGATCGTTCTCCGTAGTGATCGAAGATTATGTAACCTTAATTGAAAGGATGGAAAAAATTTAAGCATCAAAGAACCGGCTGCTTTAAATCTCCTAAGATCAAGAACATGGCGAAATCTGACCGTGTTTGGAACCGTATCACTCTATCCAAAATAGAGGGAGGTATTCCTGTATGAAGAGGGAAGACATTCTCAAAGTTTGCACGTCCATTTACATTTGTCATGACAAAATTATAACCTTTTAAACATTCAAAATACTTCCCAATAAAGTCTCATCTTATGTGTTAGCGTTAGGAACATGAGAACACTCTTAGCTGGGCACCTTAACTTATGTATATAAGAAGAAAAACAATTTCAATGTTCGCACACACCCTTTATAGATTTGTCATTATAAAGTATTTCAAATTTCATAACATTTGTTTGTCAATAAAATGGTGAAAAAAGTGAAAACGTAATTTTTTATTATCATATCATTCCTCATAAATGACTATAATAGCTCAACTATCTTTACATTTTACTCGGCCTGAAAATTTTATTAGATAATGCCACATAATTTAGCCAAAAAAAACTAAAATAGACTTTTACTGGGTCACAATTCATGTCATTTTCACTTTACTCATTATAAATAGTTTATTAATAAATTTCAGAGAAAGTTGTAATGAGTAAAAAAATTCAGCGCCCAACATACTTCTGTTTCTCTTAACGATAATGTTTTAATGCACTTCAAAGGTTTAAGCACACATATTCTTCGCAATTAAAGGAGGAAATTTGGTCAACATGCTCGAGAATGTTCTAGAGGTTAGTTTCGGTGGACAGTGAAGCATCTGGAGTCATTAGGCATCTGCATACGAAGAAAACGAATTTCTTCTTCAACCCATTATTTAAGAGCATTTTCTTTAGCACGTCAAATACCCTCATGCCACCAAATTGAGCTGCCTCAGCCGTTATTCTATTTAATTTTGCTTACAAGAAGGTGGACCATTTCCATGAATTCCAAGCTTCGAAGCAATGTCCCCAAACGTAATTGGTAAAACCTTATTTTTATCTAGTTTTAACTGGTATTAATTTGGATAAAAATTCTTGACAATCCAGATACAGATATAAGGAATTTTCCACCTCATTATATTTATTAAAAACTATTAAAAAAAATCTTTTATATTTCATAACTCATCAAAAAAAGGTACAAGCACAAAAGGATCATTCTCCTTTTCGCAACTCTCAATATATTTCCTCTTTCCTCAACAACTTCATCAACATTTTATAATTTTAACATCGCATTATGTACCAACCATTTACTCTCCAGCTCCTTTTATTTTAAT
Source organism: Vinca minor (assembly GCA_026122235.1). Taxonomy (NCBI): domain Eukaryota; kingdom Viridiplantae; phylum Streptophyta; class Magnoliopsida; order Gentianales; family Apocynaceae; genus Vinca; species Vinca minor. The sequence goes on from JAOCZM010000253.1 coordinate 1,814,695, forward strand.
CTCTCGATATAGTCATGTTGGACTAGCCGTGGTGATCGTTCTCCGTAATGATCGAAGATTATGTAACCTTAATTGATAGGATGGAAATAATTTAAGCAACAAAGAACCGGCTGCTTTAAATCTCTTAAGATCTAGAACATGGCGAACACTGGCCGTGTTTGGACCCCTTCACTCTATCCAAAATAGACGGAGATATTCTTGTATGAAGAGGGAAGGCATTCTCAAAGTTTGCACGTCTATTGACATTTGTCATGAAAAAATTATAACATTTTAAACATTCATAATACTTCCCAATAAAGTCTCATCTTATGTGTTAGCCTTAGGAACATGAGAACACTCTTAGATGGGCACCTTAACTTATGTATATAAGAAGAAAAACAATTTCAATGTTCGCACACACCCTTTATAGATTTGTCATTATAAAGTATTTTAAATTTCATAACATTTGCTTATCAATAAAATGGTGAAAAAAGTGAAACTGTAATTTTTATTATCATATCATGCCTCATAAATGACTAAAATATCTCCACTCGTTTTTACCTTTTACTCGATCCCGAATATATTAGATAATGCCACATAATTTAGCAAAAAAAAACTAAAATAGACTTTTACTGGGTCACAATTCTTGTCATTTTCACTTTACTCAATATAAATAGTTTATTAATAAATTTCATACAAAGTTGTAATGAGTAAACAAATACAGCGCCCAACATACTTGTGTTTCGCTTAACGATAATGTTCTATTGCACTGCAGAGGTTTAAGCGCACATATTCTTCCCAATTAAAGGAGGAAATTTGCTCAACCGGCATGAGATTGTTCTAGAGGTTAGTTTCGGTGGATAGTGAAGCATCTGGAGTCATAAGGCATCTGCATACGAAGAGAACGAATTTCTTCTTATACCCAGTATTTGAGAGCATTTTCTTTAGCTCGTCAAATACCCTCATACCAACAGATTGAGCTGCCTCAGCCGTTATTCTATTTAATTTTTCTTACAAGAAGGTGGACCATTTCCATGAATTCCAAGCTTCGAAGCAATGTCCCCAAACGTAATCGGTAAAACCTTGTTTTTATCAAGTTTTAACTGGTATTACTTTGGAAAAATATTCTCGACAATCCAGATACATATATATATGGAATTTTCCTCCTCATTATATTTATTTAAAACTATTAAAAACAATATCTTATATTTCATAACTCATCAAAAAAGGTACCAGCACAAAAAGAACAAAAAAACTGCCATTCTCCTTTACGCAACTCTCAATATATTTCCTCATTTTCTCAACACCTTTATCAACATTTTATAATTTCAACATCCCATTATGTACCAACCATATACTCTCCATCTCCTTTTATTTTAATCTCTCAATATTGTCATGTTGGACTAGCCATGGTGATCGTTCTCCGTAGTGATCGAAGATTATGTAACCTTAATTGAAAGGATGGAAAAAATTTAAGCATCAAAGAACCGGCTGCTTTAAATCTCCTAAGATCAAGAACATGGCGAAATCTGACCGTGTTTGGAACCGTATCACTCTATCCAAAATAGAGGGAGGTATTCCTGTATGAAGAGGGAAGACATTCTCAAAGTTTGCACGTCCATTTACATTTGTCATGACAAAATTATAACCTTTTAAACATTCAAAATACTTCCCAATAAAGTCTCATCTTATGTGTTAGCGTTAGGAACATGAGAACACTCTTAGCTGGGCACCTTAACTTATGTATATAAGAAGAAAAACAATTTCAATGTTCGCACACACCCTTTATAGATTTGTCATTATAAAGTATTTCAAATTTCATAACATTTGTTTGTCAATAAAATGGTGAAAAAAGTGAAAACGTAATTTTTTATTATCATATCATTCCTCATAAATGACTATAATAGCTCAACTATCTTTACATTTTACTCGACTCGAAAAATTTTATTAGATAATGCCACATAATTTAGCCAAAAAAAACTAAAATAGACTTTTACTGGGTCACAATTCATGTCATTTTCACTTTACTCATTATAAATAGTTTATTAATAAATTTCAGAGAAAGTTGTAATGAGTAAAAAAATTCAGCGCCCAACATACTTCTGTTTCTCTTAACGATAATGTTTTAATGCACTTCAAAGGTTTAAGCACACATATTCTTCGCAATTAAAGGAGGAAATTTGGTCAACATGCTCGAGAATGTTCTAGAGGTTAGTTTCGGTGGACAGTGAAGCATCTGGAGTCATTAGGCATCTGCATACGAAGAAAACGAATTTCTTCTTCAACCCATTATTTAAGAGCATTTTCTTTAGCACGTCAAATACCCTCATGCCACCAAATTGAGCTGCCTCAGCCGTTATTCTATTTAATTTTGCTTACAAGAAGGTGGACCATTTCCATGAATTCCAAGCTTCGAAGCAATGTCCCCAAACGTAATTGGTAAAACCTTATTTTTATCTAGTTTTTAACTGGTATTAATTTGGATAAAAATTCTTGACAATCCAGATACAGATATAAGGAATTTTCCACCTCATTATATTTATTAAAAACTATTAAAAAAAATCTTTTATATTTCATAACTCATCAAAAAAAGGTACAAGCACAAAAGGATCATTCTCCTTTTCGCAACTCTCAATATATTTCCTCTTTCCTCAACAACTTCATCAACATTTTATAATTTTAACATCGCATTATGTACCAACCATTTACTCTCCGACTCCTTTTTATTTTAATCTCTCGATATAGTCATGTTGGACTAGCCGTGGTGATCGTTCTCCGTAATGATCGAAGATTATGTAACCTTAATTGATAGGATGGAAATAATTTAAGCAACAAAGAACCGGCTGCTTTAAATCTCTTAAGATCTAGAACATGGCGAACACTGGCCGTGTTTGGACCCCTTCACTCTATCCAAAATAGACGGAGATATTCTTGTATGAAGAGGGAAGGCATTCTCAAAGTTTGCACGTCTATTGACATTTGTCATGAAAAAATTATAACATTTTAAACATTCATAATACTTCCCAATAAAGTCTCATCTTATGTGTTAGCCTTAGGAACATGAGAACACTCTTAGATGGGCACCTTAACTTATGTATATAAGAAGAAAAACAATTTCAATGTTCGCACACACCCTTTATAGATTTGTCATTATAAAGTATTTTAAATTTCATAACATTTGCTTATCAATAAAATGGTGAAAAAAGTGAAACTGTAATTTTTATTATCATATCATGCCTCATAAATGACTAAAATATCTCCACTGTTTTTACCTTTTACTCGTCCTGAATATATTAGATAATGCCACATAATTTAGCAAAAAAAAACTAAAATAGACTTTTACTGGGTCACAATTCTTGTCATTTTCACTTTACTCAATATAAATAGTTTATTAATAAATTTCATACAAAGTTGTAATGAGTAAACAAATACAGCGCCCAACATACTTGTGTTTCGCTTAACGATAATGTTCTATTGCACTGCAGAGGTTTAAGCGCACATATTCTTCCCAATTAAAGGAGGAAATTTGCTCAACCGGCATGAGATTGTTCTAGAGGTTAGTTTCGGTGGATAGTGAAGCATCTGGAGTCATAAGGCATCTGCATACGAAGAGAACGAATTTCTTCTTATACCCAGTATTTGAGAGCATTTTCTTTAGCTCGTCAAATACCCTCATACCAACAGATTGAGCTGCCTCAGCCGTTATTCTATTTAATTTTTCTTACAAGAAGGTGGACCATTTCCATGAATTCCAAGCTTCGAAGCAATGTCCCCAAACGTAATCGGTAAAACCTTGTTTTTATCAAGTTTTAACTGGTATTAGTTTGGATAAAAATTCTTGACAATCCAGATGCAGATATAAGGAATTTTCCACCTCATTATATCTATTAAAAACTACTAAAAAGAATCTTTTGAATTTCATAACTCATCAAAAAAAGGTACAAGCACAAAAGGAACAGAAAAGCAGCCATTCTCTTTTTCGCAACTCTCAAGGCCGGGAGTAGGGACAGGAGCTAATGTAGTGAAACTTGGGGGACCTGCAGGGGCGTTGAGTGGGGTTGTTACTACTACAGTATGTGGAAAATGTGGCAAAAGACATTCGGGAAAGTTTGTCATCGGGTTAGTGAGTGCACCATGCCTATTCGAAACGTGGGTCAGACTTCAACAGCAGCACCGAGGGTCGGTGAGAAAAGGCAAAAACCTAATGCTCGAGTCTTTGCCTAATGTGATCAAAGGTACGCTTCTAATCAACTCGGTACCTGCATTTGTACTCTTTGATTGTGGAGCTACCCATTCTTTTGTGTGACATAGATTTGCTAAAATGATTAAACCCACCCAACTTGTTGTTTGGACACATATAAAGTAATGGTACCTAATGTAAAGGTTTTGGAGTCTAATATAATACATAAGGGATGTCGGGTAGAAACAGACTCTAAAATACAAGAAGCTGACCATATACACTTAGGAATGGTAGATTTTGATGTGATTTTGAGAATGGACTGGCTATATACACACCATGCTTTAGTAGATTGCCAGGAGAAGAAGATACAGTTTACAATTGGGAGTGAAGAGGTGATTGAATTTCTGGGTTCAGATAAGAATAAGAGTGGTCGTAGCATGCCTGTAATCTCAGCAATGAAAGCGAGAAAGTTTATGAAAAAGGGTTGCAAAGGTTTTCTGGCTTACGCGGTACTGAAGGTTGATAAGAATGAAGTTCGACTTGAGGACGTTCTTATAGTGGAAGAGTTCGGGGATGTCTTCCCTGACGATTTTCCGGGTATTCCACCTGCTCGGGAAATCGATTTTGAGATCCTACTACAATCTGGCGTGGAGCCAATATCTAAGGCCCCGTATCGTATGACACCCTGCGGAGTTGAGAGAGTTGAAGGATCAGTACCAAGAACTTTTTTATAAGAAGTTCATAATGCCGAGTGTCTCACCTTGGGGAGCTCCTGTTTTATTTGAAAAAAATAATGATGAAAGTATGAGAATGTGCATCGATTACCGTAAACTTAACAAGATAACAATTAAGAACCGATATCCCCTCCCTCGCATCGAAGACTTGTTTCACCAGGTGGGTGCAAAAGTTTTCTCTAAGATTGACCTAAGATCGGGTTACCATCAGCTTAGAATCAAACCCGAAGACATTTCCAAAAGTGCCTTTCGAACCCGGTATGGGCACTATGAGTTCCTTGTTAAGCCTTTCGGTATGACTAATGTTAGTAGTGCCCTAGGACCATTAGCATATGTTGTACATTTTATATCTTTTTGAGCATTTCATCTGAATAGTTAATTTTTCTTATGAACATCAAATGCATGATTTGATAGTAAAACTCATTTGCTTATGTAATTACTATTCTAGTTTTATGTAATCTGCTTTACAATGAAATAAAACTAGTATGATGTTTGATTGATGATTATGTTTTACTAATCATGTGTAATGAGTACAAATCATATCATAGATGCAATATATTGAGATATATCGTATCGGACGTGATCCGTTAAAGAAGTAATACTTCAAGGTCCTTACTCATAAGTATTACTTCCTCAATACTATTTTAGAATCCTTAGACCTTATGTCTTCATTGATTCTAGCATGAATGGAGCCACGTTTTGACTCAGTCGTACGTTGCTTTTATTTGAGTAATCAATACGACTGATGATCGGATGTAGTGTCCTATGATGGCTTGAATGTGAGAGGCATTGTAAGGAATTTGTCCCACTCTTATTAGAGAGAGATGAAGGGATTCATGGGCAGAAACTCGTTCCAAACACCCATGAGTCCTCCCCTGAAGGATCCGCTCATACGTAAACGAATCGAAAAAAAGCGAAAATTACTTACGTTTTCGGCTTAAAGGTTGTATCTTTCGGATGAGTGCTGCTGACGAAGAACCGCAAGGTTCGACTTAATTTTGAGCCCGATCTTTCTTCAATTCTCGAACTAGTTTCTATGGGAATTCAATCAACGCAACACTAAGGGAGGTTAATCAACAATGGAGGCTGAAACACCACAACTAGAGAAACAAGCTAATTGATACAGTAACTCAAGAATGAATGAATTTCTATCTAGAAGTTCATACACGAGAAGCTAAGGAATAACCTTACCAAAATATCAATATATCTAACGTAAGTATTACAATGGCCGAAATCTCCCTTAAGTAAGGTTGAGATTTCGGTTACAACCCATAAAAGAAATAAGAGTCCTTAAAGGATTAAGACTCTTGAAAACAAATAAGAGTCCTTGAAGAAGTAGGACTCTTGAATAATAACTTGCTATCAAGTAACTAACTAATAACAAAGTGGCGGCTAGAATCTCTTCTAACTACCAAATCTATGAAGAGTCCTAGTTGCATTAGGACTCTTTATTAACAAACTAACTAACACATGGACAACATGTCCTTTATTATAACAAATACTTGCTATTACACGGCTAAAAAGGGAAATAACAATACTTAAAATAATTAAAGTCTAGAATAGTCTAGAATAGGCTAAAATAGACTTTAATATGTAAAAAGACTAAAATGCCCTTTTAGCCACTTTGCTTCTTTGGGCCGATTTGTATCTTCTTGAAAGTTAAGAGGTTGACTTTGTCATTATCTTCTAGTTGAAGGTTCACTTCCTCTTTAACTTTAATGTCTCGGATTAGGGCTGCCATATTCTTTAAAGTCTTTATCGATCTTGATCTTGTCATTGGTCCTTGAATGTTGACAAGAGGATCTTTGAAGTAGGGCTGCCCTTGTCTTGGTCTCGTATCATCCCCTCCCCCTTGAAAAGCATGATTCGTCCCCGAATCATCATCGTGATCAGCCACCAATTCTTCATCAAAATCAAAAGGAGATAAGTCAGAAACATTAAAAGTAGAATGTACGCCATACTCACCTTTTAAATCTATTTTGTATGCATTATCATTGACAATTGAAACAACTTGGAATGGTCCATCGCCCCTTGGATGTAATTTACTCTTTCTTTCATTTGGGAAACGATCTTTCCGAAGATGTAACCAAACCCAATCACCAATATCAAAGGAAATGTGCTTGCGGCCCTTGTTGGCTTTATTTGCCATTTGTTGATTCCTTTTCTTGATATTCTCGGCTACTTGTTGATGTAACCTTTGTATATAATCAGCTCTAGAATCACCTTCTATATTATAATACTCATCAACAGGTAAAGGAGTTAAATCCAACGGGGTTAAGGGATTAAAACCATAAACAATTTCAAACGGAGAATTATTTGTAGTAGAATGTAGAGTTCTATTATATGCAAATTCAGCAATAGGTAAACATTCTTCCCATCCTTTTAAGTTCTTTTGAATTAAAGCACGAAGTATGACCCCTACAGTTCTATTTGTTACCTCAGTTTGGCCGTCGGTTTGAGGATGACTAGATGTGGAAAATAGCAATTTAGTCCCCAATTTATTCCATAATGTCTTCCAAAAGTAACTTAAGAACTTTACGTCCCTATCACTTACTATTGTTCTCGGAATTCCATGAAGCCGCACTATTTCTTTTAGGAATAAATCTGCCACATGACTTGCATCGTTTGTTTTCCTACAAGGAACAAAATGAGACATTTTAGAAAAACGATCTACGACGACCATGATACTATCATTACCTCTTTGAGATCTCGGTAATCCTAAGATGAAATCCATGGATAAGTCAATCCAAGGTGAAGAAGGAACAGGTAAAGGCATATATAATCCATGAGCTTTGCTTGTACTTTTAGCTTGTTTACATTTGAAGCAGAGTTCACATATTTTCCTAACATCCCTTTTCATTTTAGGCCAATAAAAGTGTTCATGTAAAATATCTAAAGTTTTAACAACACCAAAATGACCCATTAAACCGCCACAATGTGCTTCCCTAACAATTAACTCTCTAATAGAACATGAAGGAATACACAATCTATTGTTTTTAAACAAGAAATCTTCAAATCTAAAATATGAATTTTGAGCCGAGAGCTCACATTGAGCATATAAATCTGAAAATTCTAAATCATCCTTATATAATGCTTTGATATGATCAAACCCAAGTAATTTAGCATGCATTAAAGAAAGTAAAGTATATCTTCTAGAGAGAGCATCGGCAACGATGTTTTCTTTACCTTTCTTGTATTTGATGATGTAAGGAAAAGTATCGATAAAGGAAACCCACCTTGCATGTCTTTTATTCAACTTACTTTGGCCTTTAAGATACTTGATTGACTCATGATCGGTATGAATGACAAATTCTCTTGCGATCAAATAGTGTTGCCAAGTCTCCAAGGCTCAAACAATGGCATAGAGTTCTTTATCATAAGTAGGATAATTAAGCGAAGCATTGCTTAATTTCTCGCTAAAATATGCTAAAGGCTTACCTTGTTGTTGCAAAACAGCCCCTATACCTAAACCTGAAGCATCACATTCAACTTCAAACATTAAATCAAAATTAGGTATAGCTAAAATGGGAGAACAAGTAAGTAATTGTTTCATCTTCTCAAAACATTACTCTTGCGGCTTGTCCCAAACGAATGAGACATCCTTCTTCATTACTTCATTTAATGGGGCAGCCATCGTGCTAAAATCACGAATAAAACGCCTATAAAAGCTTGCTAACCCATAAAACGATCTAACTTGTGTCACACTTGTTGGTCTCGGCCATTCTTGAATGGCTTGAATTTTAACCGGATCAACACAAATACCTTGAGAACTAACTATATAGCCAAGAAAGTTAACCGAATTAGTGCAAAAAACACACTTTTCAAGTTTAGCATATAAGGTTTGTTCTCTTAAAATAGTAAAAACAGCTTTAAGATGTTCTAGATGCTCTTCTAGGCTTTTACTATAAACAAGAATATCATCGAAATAAACTACAACAAATTTGCCAAAACAGTGTCTAAATATGTAGTTCATCAATCTCATGAAAGTACTAGGTGCATTAGTAAGACCAAAAGGCATAACAATCCATTCATATAATCCATATTTAGTCTTAAAAGCGGTTTTCCATTCATCACCTTCTTTCATTCTAATTTGGTGATAGCCTTGAGTTAAATCAAATTTTGAAAATATTAAAGTGCCACTTAACTCATCTAGCATATCATCTAAGCGAGGAATCGGATGTCTATATTTAATAGTTATTTTATTAATATCACGACAATCCGCACATAATCTGAAAGTCCTTTCTCTCTTAGGTACTAAAATGACAGGACTAGCACAAGGACTTAAAGATTCTCTTACCTGCTCCTTTTCAAGGAGTAAATCAACTTGCCTTTGTATTTCTCGGGTCTCATCCGGATTGGCTCGGTAGGCAGCCCGGTTTGGCAAACTTGCTCCCGGAATGAAGTCGATTTGATGCTCGATTCCTCGAATTGGAGGCAGCCCCCTCGGCAATTCTTTGGGAAACACGTCTTGAAATTCCTTCAAAAGATCAAAAGCAAGACTAGGAAGAGAAGATGATGTTAGATCACAAGAAAAATCATTCGAAAGGAGAGACCTTTCGGGTTTCTCGGAATACCAACAAAACAAGTGGTTGTTTTGCTCGTATTGCTCTATCTACCTTTCTCGGGCTTATAAACAAACACTCTTTTCTCTCTTTTTTGGAACTTGCCTTTTGTCTCACTAAGCTCACGGCTTTTACCTCATTTTTCCTCTCGGTTTTTACCTCAAGGGTTGGGATACTCGGCTTTTTCCCCTCACTCTCTTTTCTTTGCTTTTCTCTTTTCTCTCTATTGATGGCCATTTGTTTATGTATCTCACAAGCTGCATTTAAAGATAAAGGAATGAGTTTAAACTTTAAATCATCCTTTTGAAGTAAATATGCATTTTCTCTACCCATGTGATTTGCACTTCGATCATATTGCCATGGCCTTCCCAAAATGATGTGACTTGCAGTCATCGGGACTACATCACATAAAACCGAGTCCTTATATCTCCCGATCTCGAACTCTATCCCAACTTGCTTATCCACCTTGATTTCACCATTATTATTCAACCACGATAATTTATAAGGCATAGGATGTGCCTTACATGGTAAATCAAGTGCGGAAACCATATCATAAGAGCAAACATTAGTACAACTTCCATTATCAATAATGACTAAAACAGATTGGCCTTTTACCTCACATTTGATTTGGAAGAGATTACTTCTATGTTGGTGAAGATCATCCAAAGGTTGAGAATGAAGAAGTTTCCGTGTAACCAAAATTGTACCACTACCCGAATCTTTCGCAATGTGTTCGGTTTCTTCCTCAAAATTGGGTGTCTCGGATTTTTCATCACTTACCCACGACCCATCGTCCAACATTATCATTGTATTCTTGTTAGGGCAGTCCCTTGCAATATGTCCTTTGCCCCTACATTTCAAGCATTCACGAGGCACAAATGGAGTCGAATTTACCTTTGTATTGCCCGGATTTGATGGGTTTTGAGACCTTGCTGCCCCAAACTGTCCCGGGGATGTTTTGCCCTCATTAAATACCTCTTTTCCCTTGCTTTGGCACGGCAAAACAGTTGAAAAGTGCTGAGTTGAATTCGGCTTCCTCCAAGCTTGGAAAGTTGCCGGTTTTGCATTTAAACCCTTTTCCTTTTGTTGCCTTTCAATTTGCTCAGCATAATATAACATGTCAGTAATATTATCATGGTTAGCATGTTCTACCTTCATCCGGATTTTGTCATTTAGGCCAGCTAAGAACCGAGCCATTGTTGCCTCATCACTTTCACAAATATCGGCGCGAATCATTGCAATTTCCATGGCTTTATAGTATTCATCGACGTATTTGTCGCCCTGCTTTAATCTTTGTAGAGGGTTGTAAAGTTCCCTTAAGTAATTTAAAGGAACAAAACGTCGCTTCATAACCGCCTTCATCTCTACCCAAGTAGAAATTTCTGGTTGTTCCACTTTTACCCTTGTTTCGGATTCTTTGTCCCACCAAATGGATGCATATCCATAAAACTCCATGGCTGCTAACCTTACTTTCTTTTCTTCCGAATAGTTATGAACAGCAAAAACATGGTTAATTTTTCGAATCCAATCTAAAAATAATTCGGGATCATTTGTACCTTCAAAAGGGGGAATCTTGGTCTTGATGGAACCAAGATTGGCATCAACTTGCTGAATATAGTCCCCTCTTCTCGGCTGAAATACCGGATTGTTGTTAATCCGATTTGCTTGAATTGCCGGATTTACCACATTTACTCTCGGAATTTGTGGACCCCTTGGCGGTTCCATGTTTTCAACCCTTTGATCATGATTCTCGGCATTGTCTTGTTGAAGACGTTGCTGATTTGCAATTTGTTGAAAACCGGCCATTTGTCCTTGCATTGAATCCATTCATCCCGACATTTCCGCCATCATTTGAAGAAACTTTTCCATATCAGAAATTTCACCTTTCTTTGATGGAGATCCTTCAAACGACATTGTTATAAGATAAGAAAAACAAAAGAAAACACTCAAAAACGTTAGATAGCAAAGAAAGTTTCACTCTTTATTCCAACACCGCTCGTATAGAACTTCAAACTCTAGATTTAAAGAATGGGTTCCTAACTTGTTGCGTTGACACAAGGCTGAAAAATAAGGAAAGAAATCCTATCTTTGACCTAAACAAAAAGCTTTAGAAAGAAAAAGATGAAGAAACGAATTCCTAATCGAGAAAAGAAACCGGTTCTTGATGATCTTGATCTTCTTGATGTTCTTGATTTTCTTGATCTTCATGATGTTCTTGATTTTCTTGATCTTCATGTTTGCTTGAATTTTCCCTTGATCTTGACCGAATTTATCAAGTAGTGAGGCTCTATCGCTATCAAAACTCGATTTATGGTATGTATTTCGGCTCAAAATTACAAGGAGGAACGTTTGCCAATTCTTGGACGAGGCTCGATCGCTATCAATCCAAGAAGTTTGCTTATGGCTTTATAGTTCGCTATTCAATCTATACTAACTCAGCTACCAATTTCTTTAGACCGAGAGGCTTTTTCTTTTAATGACACTCGGCTGCCAATATTATAATGCCGTGGCTTTTTTTTCTTTTTTTTTTGTCAATTTCTGCAAACAAGAAAAAAAAAATTGTGCGTAAGGTACACCGGGAATTGGAGAAGAACCTTTTGCTCTGATACCACCTGATGAAGAACCGCAAGGTTCGACTTAAGTTTGAGCCCGATCTTTCTTCAATTCTCGAACTAGTTTCTATGGGAATTCAATCAACGCAACACTAAGGGAGGTTAATCAACAATGGAGGCTGAAACACCACAAATAGAGAAACAAGCTAGTTGATACAGTAACTCAAGAATGAATGAATTTCTATCTAGAAGTTCATACACGAGAAGCTAAGGAATAACCTTACCAAAATATCAATATATCTAACGTAAGTATTACTATGGCCGAAATCTCCCTTAAGTAAGGTTGAGATTTCGGTTACAACCCATAAAAGAAATAAGAGTCCTTAAAGGATTAAGACTCTTGAAAACAAATAAGAGTCCTTGAAGAAGTAGGACTCTTGAATAATAACTTGCTATCAAGTAACTAACTAATAACAAAGTGGCGGCTAGAATCTCTTCTAACTACCAAATCTATGAAGAGTCCTAGTTGCATTAGGACTCTTTATTAACAAACTAACTAACACATGGACAACATGTCCTTTATTATAGCAACTACTTGCTATTACACGGCTAAAAAGGGAAATAACAATACTTAAAATAATTAAAGTCTAGAATAGTCTAGAATAGGCTAAAATAGACTTTAATATGTAAAAAGACTAAAATGCCCTTTTTAGCCACTTTGCTTCTTTGGGCCGATTTGTATCTTCTTGAAAGTCAAGAGGTTGACTTTGTCATTATCTTCTAGTTGAAGGTTCACTTCCTCTTTAACTTTAATGTCTCGGATTAGGGCTGCCATATTCTTTAAAGTCTTTATCGATCTTGATCTTGTCATTGGTCCTTGAATGTTGACAAGAGGATCTTTGAAGTAGGGCTGCCCTTGTCTTGGTCTCGTATCAGCTGCTGCCAACAAAAGCCTTCCCTTGCGGAATCGCTTTCTACCGGTATCCACGCGACGAAACGAGCAGCGATTGCTAGCTCTTCGTTTTGGGAATATAGAAAGAAGAGAAGGGAAGAAATCCAGAAATCTGATTTCGGGAATAGAATTGGTTTTTGCGGCTCAAGTCAATTCACCCTAGGGTTTCGGCCAAGAGAGGTTTATATAGGTTGTGAGAGTTTGTTTCAAGAACAACTCCCACGTCCTATCCACCACTTTTGACAGTGGGAGTCTTCAACTCCCACGTCCCCTAGATTTCTACTAGTAGTGGGAGTCTTTTTTTTTTTTTTGGATAATAACTCCCACGTAATCCCAGTTAAAACCAAATACCAAAAATACCTCTCATTCTCTCTAATTCGAAATAATAACAACTTTATTATTCTCAGAAAATAAATGTCAGATACAATGAACCTAGACACATTCTAGATTCATTGAATCTGGACATGAAGCTCGTTGGCTCGTCTATGCGTGTGACCCTGTAGGTTCATATCACAATGGCAATGAAAACACACTTAGTAGTAGTATGTGTTTATAAATCACAAGCAGTCCCTGGCAGGACATTGTGACTACCCAAAGTGAATTAATTTACGGTGGAACCTAATATCAATCCACTATTTAATCCCTTTGTCTCACGATATCCTAATTAAGCATAAGGCATGGTGGTCGTCACCCTTATGAAGCTTAATTGTATTTATGCTCGATCTCCGGATAGACTGTTCCAACAAATAGTATCTGATAACCACTTTATCAAATACATTTGAGCACGGCCATGCATTTAGACAGTCTTTCCCTATCGAGGGGCCCATGGATATCTCTCTCTAATAATAGAGAGGGACAAATTCCTTACAATACCTCTCACATTCAAGCCATGATAGGATGCTACATCCGATCATCAATCGTATTGATTACTCGATTAAAAGCAACGTACGTCTGAGTCAGAACGTGGCTCCATTCATGCTAGAATCAAATGGAGACATAAGGTCTAAGGATTCTAAAATAGTATTGAGGAAGTAATACTTATGACTAAGGACCATTAAGTATTACTTCTCTAACGGATCACGTCCGATACGATATATCTTAGTACATTGCATCTATGATATGATTTGTAATCATTACACATGATTAGTAAAACGTAATCATCAATCAAACATCATACTAGTTTTATTTCATTGTAAAATAGATTACATAAAACTAGGGACAACTAGACTAGTAATTACATAAGCAAATAAGTTTTACTATCAAATCACGCATTTGATGTTCATAAGGAAAATTAACTATTCATATGAAATGCTCAAATAGATATAAAACGTACAACATATGCTAATGGCCCTAGGGCACTACTAACAAGAGATAACCATGGGCACCTCGATTGGGAAAGACTGTTTAAATGCATGGCCGTGCTCAAATGTATTTGATAAAGTGGTTATTAAATACTATTTGTTGGAACAGTCTACCTGGAGATCAAGCATAAATACAACTAAGCTTAATAAGGGTGACGACCACCATGCCTTATGCTTAATTAGGATATCGCGAGACAAAGGGATTAAATAGTGGATTGATATTAGGTTCCACCGTAAATTCATTTACTTTGGGTAGTCACGATATCCTACTAGGGACCGCTTGTGACTTATGAACTCACACTACTACTAAGTGTGTTTTCATTGCCATTGTGATATGAACCTACAGGGTCACACGCATAGACGAGCCAACGAGCTTCATGTCCAGATTCAATGAATCTAGAATGTGTCTAGGTTCATTGTATCTGACATTTATTTTTCTGAGAATAATAAAACGTTATTATTCGAAATAGAGATAGGGGAAATTTCGGTATTTAACTATAGCTGGGATTGCGTGGGAGTTATAATCCGATAAAGACTCCCACTAGCAGCAGAGGTCTAGGGGACGTGGGAGTAAAAGACTCCCACTGCCAGAAGAGGTGGAACGGATGTGGGAGTTGTTCTGGAAACAACCTCTCACTCCCTATATAAACCTCTCTTGGCCGAAACCCTAGGTGATACAGTACCAACCTCGGGGCTGCCCAAGTCAAAGGAGCACATACATCGACTAAGAACGAGACTTAGAACAAGGGACGTGAAGCAACTATCTTCATCATTGACCCGAGTTCTAAAGTATAAAGAGGATGCTAAGTTACATCTAGGAATGTTATACGAGGCAGCCTCTCAAGTAAACAAGTGTACAATTAGGCCCTATCAAGCAAAGAGGCTAAGAAGGGTATTTTAGTAATCATACAAGATGATGAGGGATTGGACAGCTTTACAACAGTTTGGTAGAATGTTCATAACCTTCGATCCAGTTATCCAGTTGATCTGATTCCAGTGGCATATTAAATATAAGAGGCATATCTACAACTTTCATGAGAACCCGAGATCAGATTCTGCCTTCTTGACATCCGAAATCGTCGTGCAAGTTGGCCCAACAAGCTGTCCATAATTGGGACGAATTTAAAAGGGCATTTTAGACTTTTTGTGTACAATTAAAGTCTATACTAGACTTTAATTATTTTCAGCATATTTAATTACTTTAATTTCGTGTATAGCAAGTAGTTGCTATAATAAAGGACATGTTGTCCATGTGTTAGTTAGTTGGTTAATAAAAGTCCTAATGTAACTAGGACTCTTCGTAGATTTGGTAGTTAGTTTGTTTTCTAGCCGCCACTTTATTGTTAGGTAGTTACTTGATCGCAAGTTGTTATTCAAGAGTCCTAATTCTTCAAGGACTCTTATTTGTTTTCAAGAGTGCTCATCCTTTATGGACTCTTATTTCTTTTTATGGTTGTAACCGAAATCTCAACCTACTTAAGGGAGATTTCGGCCACTTTGATATGGACGTTAGATATATTGATATTTTGGTAAGGTTATTCCTTAGCTTCTCGTGTTTGAACTTCTAAGTAGAAATTCATTCATTCTTGAGTTACTGTATCAACAAGTTAGTTTCTCTTGTTGTGGTGTTTCAGCCTTCATTGTTAATTAACCTCCCTTAGTGTTGCGTTGATTAAATTCCCATAGAAACTAGTTCGAGAATTGAAGAAAGATCGGGCTCAAACTTAAGTCGAACCTTGCGGTTCTTCATCAGGTGGTATCAGAGCAAAAGGTTCTTCTCCAATTCCCGGTGTACCCTACGCACAAATTTTTTTCTTGTTTGCAGAAATTGACCAAAACAAAATACAAAAAAGCCGCGGCATAAAAATTATTATTGGGCAGCCGATTACAAAAATCAAAAGCCTCTCGGTGTAAAGAAATTGGCGGCCGAGTTAGTATAGATCGAATAGCGAACTATAAAGCCATAAGCAAACTTCTTGGATTGATAGCGATCGTGCCTCGTCCAAGAATTGGCAAACGTTCCTCCTTTATTTTGAGCCGTGTCTAAAGATCCACATACATCAAGAATTGATAGCGATCGCGCCTCATTCATTGATACCTCTCGGCCGAAGGTAAGGAAATATTCAAGCAAACAAGAACATCAAGAACGTCAAGAAGATCAAGATCATCAAGAACCGGTTTCTATTCTCGATCAGGACTTCGTTTCTTCATATTTTTCTTTCTAAAGCTTTTTGTTTAGGTCAAAGATAGGATTTCTTTCCTTATTTTTCAACCTTGTGTCAACGCAACAAGTAAGGAACCCATTCTTTAAATCTAGAGTTTGAAGTTCTATACGAGCGGTGTTGGAATAAAGAGTGAATCTTTCTTTGCTATCTAACATTTTTTTAGTGTTTTCTTTTGTTTTTCTTATCTTATAACTATGTCTTTCCAAGGTTCTCCATCCAAGCAAGGTGAAACTTCTGATATGGAAAAGTTAATTCACATGATGGCGGAGATGACGGGAAAAATTGATTCGTTACAAGGTGAATTAGCCGAGACAAACCACCATGTTCAACAACTTCAATTGGATGATGAAGTTGAGCAGCCTAGGCCACCTCCAAATCCGCCACCAAATCGGTTGATCAACAATCAAATTTTTGAGCCGAGAATAGGGGACCAATTTCATCGTTATGACAACAATCTTGATTCAATCAAGACGAAGATTCCGTCTTTCGAAGGTACAAATAATCCCAAATTATTTTTTGATTGGATTCATAATGTTAACCATGTTTTTGTTGTTCATAACTATTCGGAGAAAAAGAAAGTAAAGCTAGCAGCCATGGAGTTTTATGGATATGCTTCTAGTTGGTGGGATAATGAGACCAAGACAAGGGTAAAAGTGGAACAACCAGAAATTGCAACTTGGGCCGAGTTGAAAGCGGTGATGAAACGTCGTTTTGTTCCTCTAGATTACATAAAGGAACTTTACAACCGTTTACAAAGGTTAAATCAAGGAGAGAGTTCGGTCGATGAGTATTACAAGGCAATGATTCGGGTCGATATTAATGAAGGAGATGAGGCAACAATGGCTCGGTTCTTGGCTGGTCTAAATGATAAGATCAGATCAAAGGTAGAATGTGCTAATCTTGATAATATTACCTCTATGTTATATTATGCAGAGCAGGTCGAAAGACAGCAATAGGAAAAGAGTTTAAGGGCAAAACCGGCAACTTTCCAACCTTGGAAGGAGCCGAATCCACCCCAGAATTTTTCTACTGTTTTGCCAAGCCAAAGTAAGGGTAAAGAGGTCTTTAATGATGCAAAAACAGCCACGGGGCAGTTTGGGGCAGTAAGGTCACAAAATTCAACCGTTTCGTCCAATACGAGGGTAAATTCTAATCCAAATCTTGTTCGGGAATGTTTTAAATGTATGGGAAAAGGACACTTTGCTAGGGACTTCCCTAACAAGAGTACTATGATCATGTTGGATGATGGAACGTGGGTTAGTGATAACAAAACCGAAGAATCTGATTTTGAGAAAGAAACCGACAAGTTGGAGGAACTTCCGGAAGATGGGAATCAACCTTTGGTTGCGATAAAGCCACTTCATTCACAACCTTTAGATGATGTTCCAAGAGATAAAAAAGAGAGTGAGTTGAAAAATACGAGTGATCCTACCCATGAGTTAAAATCAGAGGTAAAAATCATAGAAAAAGCCAAGCCAAAAGTGAGAAAAAAGGCAATCGCTCTAAGTGTGAGAAAAGAATGTTTGTACGTTAATTCCGGAAAGGTAGATAGTGCGATTCAAGCAAAACAACTTGTTGTTTTGTTGGATTTAAAAGGAACCGCAAGGAACCTTTTTACTAGCGCTTTTTCTTTTACTCTAACATCTTTTTCTACATCTAGTCTTACTATTTTTCAGAAATTCCATGAAGTCTTCCCTAAGGAGTTGCCGAGAAGGTTGCTTATTAGCCTTCAAAACCAGGGTGAGTTAATTTGTGCAAAGAAGGAGGTAAGTCTTTAAGTCCTTATTTTATTCCGGTAAATGAACCTAAGCATGAAAGGACTTTTAGAATATATACGGATAGTCTACATATTAATCACATAACTTTTAAGTATAGGCATCTGATTTATTTCTTTGATAATATGTTTATTTATAGTGAAAACCGAGAGCGTTTTAGTAAACATCTTAGGGCTGTTTTTTCTATTATAAATGCGCAAACTTTCGATGCTTAGATTGAAAAGTATATTTATTACACTCATTCTATTAACCTTCTTAGTTGCATCATGAGTTTTCAAGGAATTAAAGTTGCACCGGCAGAAGTTAGGACAATTGAGGAATGGCCGAACACAACTAGTTCAATTCGCATTCGTTCATCATTTGAGTTGACAAGCTTTTGTAAACGATTTGTTCGTGATCGTAGCAAGCTTGCTGCCACAATGGAGAAAAGAGAGATACAATTCTTTTGGGACAGCCGCAAGAGAATTTCCTTAAAAGGTACGTACGGTGAACGTTCTACTTTCTATCATTCTAACTTGCTCCCTTCTACAAATTTTTCAGATTACGTGACTGATCGTGATGATGATTCGAGGACGAATCAGGCTTTTCAAGGGGGAGGGGATGATACAGTACCAACCTCGAGGCTGCCCAAGTCAAAGGAGCACATACATCGACTAAGAACGAGACTTAGAACAAGGGACGTGAAGCAACTATCTTCATCATTGACCCGAGTTCTAAAGTATAAAGAGGATGCTAAGTTCCATCTAGGAATGTTATACGAGGCAGCCTCTCAAGTTCACCAGTGTACAATTAGGCCCTATCAAGCAAAGAGGCTAAGAAGGGTATTTTAGTAATCATACAAGATGATGAGGGATTGGACAGCTTTACAACAGTTTGGTAGAATGTTCATAACTTTCGATCCAGTTAACCAATTGTTCTGATTACAGTGGATATTAAATATAAGAGGCATATCTACAACTTTCATGAAGAACCCGAGATCAGATTCTGCCTTCTTGACATCCGAAATCGTCGTGCAAGTTGGCCCAACAAGCTGTCCAGAATTGGGACGAATTTAAAATGTCATTTTAGACTTTTTGTGTACAATTAAAGTCTATACTAGACTTTAATTATTTTCAGCATATTTAATTACTTTAATTTCGTGTATAGAAAGTAGTTGCTATAATAAAGGACATGTTGTCCATGTGTTAGTTAGTTGGTTAATAAGAGTCCTAATGTAACTAGGACTCTTCATAGATTTGGTAGTTAGTTTGTTTTCTAGCCGCCACTTTATTGTTAGGTAGTTACTTGATAGCAAGTTGTTATTCAAGAGTCCTAATTCTTCAAGGACACTTATTTGTTTTCAAGAGTGCTCATCCTTTAAGGACTCTTATTTCTTTTTATGGTTGTAACCGAAATCTCAACCTACTTAACGGAGATTTCGGCCACTTTGATATGGACGTTAGATATATTGATATTTTGGTAAGGTTATTCCTTAGCTTCTCGTGTTTGAACTTCTAAGTAGAAATTCATTCATTCTTGAGTTAATGTATCAACAAGTTAGTTTCTCCTGTTGTGGTGTTTCAGCCTCCATTGTTAATTAACCTCCCTTAGTGTTGCGTTGATTAAATTCCCATAGAAACTAGTTCGAGAATTGAAGAAAGATCGGGCTCAAACTTAAGTCGAACCTTGCGGTTCTTCATCACTAGGGTTAGAGAATTTCCGCCGAAATACCAAAACCACCAGAAATCAGATTTCTTGTTCTGCCTCTCCCCTTCTCTCTAATTCACGAATCTTAGAAAAACGAAGAGCTAGCACTCGCTGCCCGTTTCGTCGCGTGGATACCAGTAGGGAGTAAATCCGCAACGGAGGACTCAAGGTGATCATTGCATCCGAGCCTTAAAGACAGAATCTTCCATTCAAGAATCGGATTCTTGAGCCAACAAATGTAAATCCTTTTCTTTGTAATTTTTTATTCTTTTTTTATGAGCGGATCGTTCAGGGGAGGACTCATGGGTGCTTGGAACGAGTTTCCGCCCATGAATCCCTTCAACTAATGCACTGGCGGATTTGATGGACATGATCAATTGGGTGTTTAAGGATTGTCTAGATACGTTTGTGGTGGTCTTCATTGACGTCATTCTGATTTACTCATCGTCAGATGAAGCTCACGAAGAGCATCTTAGAGTGGCGTTGGAAATTTTAAGAAAAGAAAAGTTGTATGCCAAGTTTAGTAAATGTGAGTTTTGGCTGAGAAGTGTAACATTCTTAGGGCATGTGGTATCATCTCAGGGAGTTTCAGTTGATCCAAACAAGATTGAAGCGATTCTTGATTGGCCTCGACCAAAGACAGCGACATAGATCCGTACTTTTCTGGGATTAGCCGGGTATTACAGAAAATTTGTTCAAGCCTTCTCCAGAATTGCTGCGCTGTTAACCAAGTTAACACAGAAGCGGGTGAAGTTTGAGTGGGGATCTGAATGTGAAGAAAGTTTCCAGACACTAAAGGAACGATTGACTACTACACCTATTTTGGCATTACCTGAAGAGTCCGGGGGGGGGGGGTTTACTATTTACAGTGATGCATCTGGCATCAGGTTGGGATGTGTTCTAATGCAGAAAGTTAAAGTGATAGCTTACGCTTCAAGAGAGTTAAAGCCTTATGAAAAGAATTACCCCACACACGACTTAGAATTGGCGGCAGTGGTATTTTCTTTAAAAATTTGTAGGCATTGCCTTTATGGAGAACCTAGTGAGGTGTATAGAGGTTTAGTATCCCGGGACTACAAAGATGTATAGAGACCTTCGGGGTAACTTTTAGTGGAAGGGTATGAAACGGGATATAGCATATTTTGTAGCCAAGTGTTTAGTGTGCCAACATGTAAAGGCGGAACATCAAAGACCAGTCGGTTTACATAAAACCCGTCGCTTTGGAAATTTCCGTTTGGAAGTGGGAACATATCATTATGGATTTTGTGGTCGGTTTACCTAAGGAAAAAACTGAAAAAGACACGATTTGGGTAATCATCGATCGACTCACGAAATCTATCCACTTCTTGCCTATGAAAATCACAGTCTCTATGGATACTCTGGTGCACATGTAAATGAGCGAAATAGTTAGACTTCACGGAGTACCACTAAGTATAGTATCATATAAGGATTCACGATTTGTGTCTCGATATTGACGTAGTTTCAATGAAGTAATGTGGACGAAGTTGTCCTTACGCACTGCCTATCACCCCCAAACCGATGGGCAGGCAAAAATGACAATACAAACATTGGAAGACATGTTAAGAGCGTGTGTGCTGGACTTCAAAGGAAGCTGGGCGGATCATTTGACATGGGTAGAGTTTTCATATAATAACAGCTTTCAGGAAAGCATTGGTATGGCGCAATATGAAGCATTATATGGCAGAAAATGTCGATCACCGCTATGTTGGGATGATATTGGGGAGAATAAGGTAACAGGGCCTGAATTAGTACAAGTGACGATGGAAGTGGTCCTGCTTATCCGAGAAAGGTTAAAGGCAACCCAAGATAGGCATAAAAGTTGGGCAGATAGCAAACGAAGACCGTTGGAACTTAAAGTGGGTGACAAGGTATATTTACAGGTCTCACTAACAAAATGGGTGATGCGGGTTAGTAAAAGCGGGAAGCTAAGTTCGAGGTACGTAGGACCGTATGAAATATTGGAAAATGTGGAGGATCTTGCTTATCGTTTGGCAAGATAGTAGACCGAAAAGATCAGATTCTAAGACGCCGGACCATCCCTTATGTTAAAATACAATGGTCAAATCACAGTGAAAGAGAAGCTATATGGGAACTTGAAGAGGAAGCTCGCCGGAAGTATCCACAGCTGTTCGAATTCCGAGGTAAGCAAGTTTCTGGGACGAAACTTCGGTAAGAGGGGAAGGATGTGATAACCCGAACTTTTTTCCATTAAGTGACAACATGCTAATTGAATTTTATGTGTTATATGTTAATTGCATGTTAAAGTATGTGTACGTTTGTTTATGGTGGCTTTATTAGTAAACATAACGTAGGGGACTTAAGTGTAGGATTGAGAGAACGTGTGGGGTGTTTAACACCTATTGAATAGATGTGTCTCTTGGTAGTTTTGTGCAGAAATTTTAGAAGGTATAAAGGAAAATAAGTGAGAGAAAATAAAACAATAGAGGAAGGGAGAAAAATAGAAATCTGGTTTGAAATAGTAATCGGGCTCCAAATTGAGTTATTATTGTTGCTAATCGAAGCTAACTGATAAGGCTACTCGTGAGAAGTAACGAGGGTGAATTTATAGAATCAGTGAAAGGAAATTTACATTTGAAGTGGTTGCATGTTTCTGGAAAATTCTGTGACTTTAATTGCTTCCTTTAATTCAAGTAAGGATATTCACCCTTGTCTTTTCGGTACTAAAAACTCATGAAATGACCTATTAAAGTTCTTGAAATCTATGTTGATATGATTTTATACCATGTCTTAATGCATTGGATGAAGTGTTAAATTAATCACACTTGCATGTTGATATCATTGTTAAAAATGCGTATGTTAATTGCATTATCTTCTTGTTGTCTTTGATCTTGAGTCTTTACTGAAATGTTGAAGTCTTATATGCTATATGTTGGAGTCATCACTAGTGGAGCTCTTGTCTATAATCGATTCTATTGCAAGGATTCATTCTTTTGCATTGTGAGTGTGTTGTCGTTGAATCTGAGAGTTCTCGATATGTGCCACTATCATTGAGCCCGTTCCTAACCGAGAGAAATGTTAGGGACTACAAATGGTTGTTGTGGAATCCACATTGGTGGGCAATGACACAATGCGAATGGATCCTTAAACACTGAGCTCTTCGTTTTGGGGATACACTGGACCCATGCACTGCATACTGACGCCTTTCCCTTCTAGGCTTAAAGTTGGGGCCATTGTAGTAATTGCTTTAGAGTTGTGCATAGATGATCGAGCTTTGTTGTGTTAACGTGATTCATAGCATGAATTGCTTTCGAAAAGGTCCAAAGTTGTGTATGTCGTTTGTTGGTATGAACAATACATGGTGTTTGTGTCTTCATTACGATGTGTAGATGTAGTATTTCGACGAGTGTAGTTTATTGTTTACTTGTTCTTGTTTTGGTACTTGTTATTATATGTACATATGCATAAAAATAAAGTATTTTTGGGTTGAAAATGATAGTGTGCAGAAATGACCTTTTTATGCAAAAATTTACACTTGAAAAACCATTTTCTACAGCTCGCGGACGAATGGTTTTTTCGCCATTTCTTCCGCACAAGTACTGAGGCTACTGTCTTCCTGCGGACGAGCTTGTGGACGATGTGTTTCGTCCGCGGCTTCGTCCGCAGTCACTGTTGAAAAGTTTTTACCTCTGTTTTCTAAGGTTCCTTTTATTGTTTTCTAAAGGTTGTGTTTCGAGGTATTGAATTGTATATTATAAGGTAAAAGGGAACCAAAACACTGCATATTTTCACACTTGTTTGGGAAGCCGGGAAAACGGATTTTAGTCTTATTTGATGTTTCATCCTAAGGGTGTTGATGCTTTTTGGGCTTCATAGCTCACGTTTTTATTTTTCTTACTTGTAGATGATGAGATTGCTGATGATGTTTACGATGCTGCCTGTGACGGGTACTTTGATGAGTGATCATAATATGTCTTAATGTAATATGCAAACTATACAATTTATTTATAAGTTAAGTATGTATTAACTGTTAGAGTAAAACACTTTTATTTCCATTGAACTTATGATGAAACTCTGATAATATGTAATATGATACTTTCTTTTAGTAATGGTTTAATAAACTTAATCATTTCCGCTATGGGTTCTATGTTTCGTTGATATACGAGGCACTGCCAGGTCATCACTTGGTTTCAGAGTGTGATAGAGAATATGCACATGCTGACACGCATCAAATGCATCCAACAATTTATCAACAACAAACACAAGAATGAACTTGTTAAAAGACCAGTTCATGCGTTTTAGGACTGAAAAACATGAGCGAAGGATTCTTACCCTGAACACTTAAGCAAAGAATCAAAGGAAGACAGGAAGCAGAATTTTCGTGTTTGCAGAGGTGACTTCCAGAAGCAATTACTCCCAATTTAACGTTTGAAATCTAATCTCCACTGTTCAAAATGTATTTCTTCAAGTCCTTAAACTCTAGAAATAATAATCACTCCGATCAGATGCCGTATGACACTCAAACATAACAATCTATCCTCAGCACTCTATTTTTACTCGAACTGCAACAACCTTGCATTCTGAAGATGATATCTCTCAATCCATATCTTATAATGCAAATCCCTCTAGTAAGAATCTATTTTAGGGAGCCTAGTATCTATGGTTAAAATATGTGAATGATCCGAGATCGTTTACTATGTCTGCCAAAGTGTTATTTCTCGCTGGCCAGCTTTTCCAGCACTTTTTTTTCTCACTTTTTTTTCTTTTTCTTTCTCCTCTTCTTTGCTTTCCCATGTCCTCTATTTATAGCCTCATAAGTCCATATTTCTGGAAGGTTATAACTGTAAAGTAGGCAACCAATCATAATGTACATCTCCCTTTTATCTTATCTTAAATGGAACCCCTTCACACACACTAACTTCCCTCCTAATATAACCAACCAAACTAACCAAAAAGTTCATCTTATCACTTAGGTTCTCTAACTTCATGTCCTTGCTGGTGCGCCCCTCGAAGGTACAAAAGAACAAATAATACAGAATCCAAATCACGTGTAAACGAATGTACATAAACAGAAAATGTATAGGTTAATACCATGCTTCCTCTACACTACTCCTATAAAGCCATAACGACGAATCTAGCATGCTATTACAATCCTATGTATATCATAACACAATAAACATGCAGCACAATACACAATAGATAAACAGAAAATCACATTAACACAAGTGTACCAGTCACCGTATTCAGGGTATTTCTTGCCTTTTGTTAAAGAAGTGCAAAAACCCTTGCATAACACAAAAGGCATGTTATCATAATTCAGTTAAACATATGGCATAGAAGGGATACATGATTACTTAAATCTGTACAAGTCATGCCATCAACATATCTAACTAACACTACAAAGTTAGACTAATATGGAATCTATGTTGAAGTAAATAAAGTCAAATAAGTATATATAACACATAATTCACTTAACAAGTTCATGACATACCATCAACTAACATAAAACAACAAACCAAGTTATCTTGACGATATGGTAGAAAACTAATAAACTAAGTTAATATGTTAACACAGTTCATGCTATATATAACAAGTTAAAAAATTATAACATGTGAGGTAACATAGCATATCATACAAAATAATGATATATAAACCGATAAATAAACACATATGTCCTATTCCAGAATCTCTACCCAAGAACGCATATTAAGTTATCTAAGGAATCCATCCTATATTCATTCCATACTTACTTTCTAACTAAATATTTAAGCCTAAGATTTGACCTGCTATGATACCAGTTCTATAACACAATGTAACCAAAACGTGACCTGGCAATGCCTCATCTACCAATGAGACAAAGAACCCATAACATAATATACTCTTCCAAACCATAAACTTAACGGAATAACTTAAACTTTATTAAAACATCGTCATCAACATAGATTACATAACTTAATACTAAGTTGTTCAACTTAATAAATGTTCACCATTCCATTACATCAACATTACTTCTTTAAGTTCTACTTGTCGTGCTCCCATCCCAAGTCTCTTCATCAGCACCATCTACAAAACAAAAGAAGATAATAGGATAAGCCACACTAGTTTAGTAAGAATCGGTCACCCTTTGGAAGAAGGACCAAATGGGACACCAAAACATTCCCTGTTTCCCAAAACATATGAGCACATGTTTGATTTGACATAACCTATAAATATCTTGAAATAACTTGTAAAACACTTGAAAACATAAGATAAGAGTTCATAACAGAATCATTTGAGCAGAACAAAAAGCAGAAGTATAAAAATAAAAAGTAAATCTCGGAAGATGAACAGAAGGCCTCGGACGGCCGATAGGGTCTTCCGAGTTGAATACAGAAACATTTGCAAAAAAGTTCGGCTGACCAGCATGACAAAATCGGTCAACCGATTTTCTCCGGTAGAGGGGTTTGCTCCACTGCCGACCGTAATACCTCTTCCATCATCCGAAATCGGCCCTAGTAGTTTGATTCAGACGAAGGGACTATGGTCGGGTCGACCGAACTGATCGATCGAGATCCAGTGAGGTCATTTTCAAGGCTTAATTTCTGAAGCAAAAGTCATTTTTGGCACATTCGGAAATCCCAACCAAAAACATTGTTTTTAGACTCTTTTAACTCTTAGAAACATACTAAAACATATACATAACATGTCATAACAATAATTAACCAAAACGGTCACATGCATATCAGAAATAATACTCCGAGTACTTAACATACCTTGACATACTCGTAGTCTTCCAATACATATAAACATGACATAATTAGGAACAAAATGACATGCTAACACTATCCAAAGTTATTAACAACCCAGAACTACTATTGCCCGTTCAGTAGGGCCAAAACAGAACATAACATATTACAGCTGGAAAGGCACAGAAATGGATATTTAAGGATATACTCCTGTCACGTTTCATCCTCATGAACTGCATGACACTGTTAACATCCCTAACTTTTTACTCTCGCAAGGGTCCAGGACAGAAGGGACTGAAAGCGTTCCCGTGAACTTATACTTGTAAATTCAGAATATATCCTTGTATAGGGTCATCTTTAGATAAGAGCTCTAGATTGAGAATATGCACATACTGACTATCATGAAATGCATCTAACAATTCATCAACAACATACGCAGGAATCAACGAGTGTAATCATGCAACAATGCAAATATCGTTCGGTTATTCATCCATATTTTTATGCAATAAAACATGGGAAAACTTCATACATTTCATAATTTTTTAAAAGACAAATTCATACGTTTTAGGACTAAAAAAAAGGGTGAAGGATCCTTACCTTGAACACTTAAGCAAAGATATAGAGGAAAAATAGAAATCAGAATTTTCTGGTTTGCAGAGGCGACTTCCAGAAGCAATTACTCATAATTGAACCGTTGAAATCTAATCTCAACTGTTCTGAATGTACTCCTTCCAGTCCTCAAACTCTGGAAACAATAATCACTCCGATCAGATACCATATGACAATCCAACTTAACAATCTATCCTCAACACTCTGATTTTACTCGAACTGCCACAACCTTCAATTCCGAAGATTATATCTCTCAATCCAGATCTTATAATCCAAATCCCTGTAGTAAGAATCTATTTTAGGAAGTCTAGTATCTATGGTTCAAATATGGGAAGGATTCGAGATCATTTACTATTTTTCCAAAGTGTTTTCTCTCGCTGCCCAGATTTTCCAACACTTTTATTTTCTCACTTTTCTTTCTCCTCCTCTTCACCTTCCTATGTCCTCTATTTATAGCCTCATATGTCAAGATTTATGGAAGGTTATAACTCCTAAGTTGGGAACCAATCATAAGGTACATCTCCATTTGAACTTATCTTAAATGGCACCCATTCACACACACTAACTTCCCTCCTAATATAAACAACCAAACTAACCAAAAAGTTCATCTTATCACTTAGGTCCTCTAACTTCATGTCCTTGCTAGTGCCCCCCTAAGAATAATCAAAACAAAATTAATATATAACATATAAAATACATAAGCACATAAAACTTCTATCGAAAGGTCCTAGGTATCACATAAACCTTCTTTCCTGCCGTTATGACAAAGTCTATTAGGATTTTACTTGCCATAGCCATATATTATGACTGTGATATATGGCAAATGGATGTTAAGACTACGTTTCTTAATGGAACGCTTCTCGAGGATGTGTATATGCCATAGCCTGAGGGCTTTGTTGTTTCATCGAATCCTAATAAAGTGTGTAAACTTCAAAGGTCCATTTATGGATTGAAGAAAGCATCTCGAAGCTGGAATCGTCGTTTTTATGAAGCAATTAAAGAATTTGGTATTATCAAAAACGAAGATGAGCCTTGTGTGATACCTATGACCTTTTGACCATTGAAATTGCATGATCATGATTGAATGTTATGTGATTAGTTGACTTTACATGTATTATATTGTTGCACATAATTTTTTAGGGTTTCTTTGTTGTGTTGGATTAGTATGAGGGCTTAAGTGAACATATGGAGACCTTATGGGTAGGTGTGATGATTTGGAAAATGTGTTAGTTAGGGTACTTAGTGCAAGAGAAAACTATAAGATGAAGTTAGAGGATGGTAAGAAAGAAAAAGGAGAAAAGTTAGAGAATTGAAAATCTGGAAAACTGAGTGATCTCAAGAAATCAATCAATTGACATAGCAATCGAAGTCTGATCGCCTTTATTCTTGTTCCTATACTTTAAGGACTTGCAGTAATATATTCTAAGCGGTGGAGATAAAGTTTTAACTGTTCAATTAGTAGTAATTGCTTTTGGAAGTCGCCTATGAAAACAAGAAAATTGTGCTTTCCTTTTCTTCCTTTGATTATTTGTTTAAGTGTTCAAGGTAAGGATCCTTCGTACTTGTTTTTCAGTCCTAAAATGCATGAATTGTTCTTTTAACAAGTTATGAAATGTATGAAGTTTTCCATGTTTTATTCAATGAAAATCTAGATGAAGAACCGAATAATATTTGCATTGTTACGTGATTATATTTGGCGATTCTTGCGTAGGTTGTTGTATAATTGCTGGATGCATTACATGAGAGTCAACATATACATATTCTAAATCTAGAGCAATTGTCTATGAAGGGATTCATGGGCGGAAACTCGTTCCAAACACCCATTAGTCCTCCCCTGAAGGATCCGCTCATACGTAAATGAATCGAAATACCGGGAAAATGACTTACGTTTTTCGGCTTAAAGGTTGTATCTTTCGGCTCTCAGCAGCAACCACCTTGAGTCCTCCCTTGCGGAATTACTCCCTACCGGTATCCACGCGACGAAACGGGCAGCGAGTGCTAGCTCTTCGTCCTTCTGAGTTTTGGAATTAAGAGAGAAAACGAGGCAGAAAAATGAAATCAGTATTTCAGAGTATTTGGTATTTCGCGGCTGGAAAAAGCTAACCCTAGGGTTTCGGCCAAGAAAGGTTTATATAGGGTGTGAGAGGTTGTTTCAAAAACAACTCCCACGTCCCTACCAACTCTCCCAGTAGTGGGAGTCTTTAACTCCCACGTCCCCTAGACTTCTGCTGGTAGTGGGAGTCTTTATCGGATAATAACTCCCACGTAATTCCAACACGAACCAAATACCTAAAATGCCCTCCTTAATCTCTAATTCGAATAATAACGCTGTATTATTCTCAGAAGAATAAATGTCAGATACAATGAACCTAGACGCATTCTAGATTCATTGAATCTAGACATGAAGCTCGTTAGCTCGTCTATGCGTGTGACCCTGTAGGTTCATATCACAATGGCAATGAAAACACACTTAGTAGAAGTGTGTGTTCATAAATCGCAAGCGGTCCCTAACAGGACTTTGTGACTACCCAAAGTGAATGAATTAACGGTGTAACCTAATATCAATCCACTATTTAATCCCTTTGTCTCACGATATCCTAATTAAGCATAAGGCATGGTGGTCCTCACCTTTATAAAGCTTATTTGTATTAATGCTCGATCTCCATGTAGACTGTTCCAGCAAATAGTATCTGATAATCACTTTATCAAATACGTTTGAGCACGGCCATGTATTTACACAGTCTTTCCCTATCGAGGGGCCCATGGATATCTCTCTTTAATAATAGAGGGACAAATTCCTTACAATGCCTCTCACATTCAAGCCATGATAGGACACTACATCCGATCATCAGTCGTATTGATTACTCGATTAAAAGCAACGTACGACTGAGTCAAAACGTGGCTCCATTCATGCTAGAATCAATGGAGATATAAGGTCTAAGGATTCTAAAATAGTATTGAGGGAGTAATACTTATGACTAAGGACCATGAAGTATTACTTTCCTAACGGATCATGTTCGATACGATATATCTCAATATATTGAATCTATGATATGATTTGTACTCATTACACATGATTAGTAAAATGTAATCATCAATCAAACATCATACTAGTTTTATTTCATTGTAAAGTAGATTACATAAAACTAGGGACAACTAGAATAGTAATTACATAAGCAAATGAGTTTTACTATCAAATCACGCATTTGATGTTCATAAGCAAAATTAACTATTCAGATGAAATGCTCAAAAAGATATAAAACGTACAACATATGCTAATGGTCCTAGGGCACTACTAACAATCTCCCACTTGCCCTAGGTCCAATCATACATGATCCTCAATCCCATTGACCTAGTATGACTCTCATGTTTAGGCTGCGGGAGTGGCTCAGTCAATGGATCTGCAATGTCGTCGTCTATATGAACTTTGCAAATACTTACGTCTCCTCTGTCAATGATCTCTCTAATCAGATGGAAACGCCTGAGAATGTGTTTGGATCGTTGGTGAGATCTAGGTTCCTTAGTTTGTGAGATGGCACCAGTACTACCACAATAGAGGTCCACTAGTTTCACAATGCTAGGGACGACACCTAATTAATCAACAAACTTCTTGATCCAAACAGCTTCTTTAGCCGCTTCAGAGGCAACTAGATACTCAGCTTCTATTGTAGAGTCGGCTATAGTTTCTTACTTTGAGCTCTTCTTGCTCACTACACCTCCATTCAAAAAAACACAAAACCAGATTGCGATCTATAATCATCTACGTCGGTTTGGAAGCTTGCGTCTGTGTAACCATTTACAACCAGACTTCCTTCCTGACCTCCGTAAACTAAGAACATATCTTTAGTCCTTCTCAAGTACTTAAGAATGCTCTTGATTGCAGTCCAATGTGACTCTCCAGGGTCAGATTAATATCTGCTAGCCATACTTACAGCAAATGAGACATCCGGGCGAGTGCATATCATGGCGTACATAATAGACCCAATGGTTGAAGCATATGGGATCTTACTCATGCTGAGTTTAATGCCATGTGACATGGGCAAGAATCCCTTTGAAGCTTACACACTTTGAAATGCTTTGAAATGCTTCGAAATGCTTGCTTCAATCCATAAATGGACCTTTGAAGCATACACACTTTGCTAGGATTTGATGGATCAACAAACCCCTAAGGTTGTGTCATATACACATCCTCGAGAAGGTTTCCATTAAGAAATGCAGTCTTCACATCCATTTGCCATATCTCATAGTCATAATATGTGGCTATGACAAGTAAAATCCTACTAGACTTTATCATAACGACAGGAGAAAAAATTTCGTCATAGTCAATACCATGAACTTGTCTATAACCTTTAACTACTAATCGAGATTTAAAAGTGTGTACATTACCATCCATGTCAGTTTTCTTTTTGAAACACCATTTGTTATCAATGACCTTACACCCTTCGGGTGGGTCAACCAAAGTCCACACTTGGATAGTACATGGATTGCATCTCAGACTTCATAGCTTCTAGCCACTTATCTGACTCAGAACTACGAATTGCCTCTTTGTAGGTAGTGGGTTTATCTTGATCAATCAGTTCAACCTGATGATCATCAGTCACGAGAAATCCATATCTCTCTGGCTGTTCATGTACCCGACTCGACCTCCTTAGGCCTTGTGCCAAAGATTGAAGCTCAGTATCAGCACGTGAGCTTGCTTGAACTTCCAAAGTTGGTTCAGATGTTGTTTGGGGATCTTGAATTTCCTCAAGATGGATTTTACTCCCACTATCCTCTTTGGAAATAAATTCCCTTTCAAGGAATAAACCATTACGAGCAACAAACACTTTGTTTTCTGATGGAAGATAGAAGTAATATCCTTTAGTTTCTTTAGGATATCCCACAAACAAACACTTGTCAGATTTAGGGGTGAGTTTATCAGATAACAAACGTTTTACATACGCCTCGCATCCCCAAATTTTGAGAAATGACAAACTAGGTCGTTTCCTTGTCCATATCTCATATGGAGTTTTCTGAACCGCTTTAGAAGGAACTCTATTCAATATAAATGCAGCAGTTTCTAGGGCGTAGCCCCAAAAGGAAATTGGAAGACTTGTTTGACTCATCATAGATCGAACCATATCTAGTAAGGTGCGATTCCTCCGTTCCGATACACCATTCCATTGTGGTGTGCCAGGAAGAGTTAATTGCGAAACAATTCCACAACCCCTAAGATGTTCGTCAAACTCTTGGTTAAGATATTCGCCACCTCGATCTGATCGAAGTATCTTAATACTTTTACCAAGTTGATTTTGTACTTCATTTTGAAATTTTTTGAATATTCCAAAAGATTCTGATTTATGTTTCATTAGATAGATGTAGCCATATCTACTGAAATCATCTGTGAATGTCCCTCCTCTAGCACATGTGTTTATTGGTCCACAAACATCTGTATGTATGAGGCCCAACATATCAGAAGCTCTCTCACTTTGTCCAGTAAAGAGAGTTTTAGTCATTTTGCCTAACAAGCAAGAATCACATGTCTCATAAGACTCTAAGTCAAATGATATCAAAATTCCATCTTGATGGAGTTTTGATATGCGTTTCTCATTTATGTGGCCCAAACGACAGTGCCAAAAGTAGGTTTGGTTTAAGTCATTAGATTTAAACCTCTTAGTATTAATGTTATAGATGGGCCTTTTGGATTCATCGAGGTTAAGAACATAAAGCCCATTCATCAAAGAGGCATCTCCATAGAAGATACGATTTTTATGAATGGTGCAAATTTTATTCAGAATATTTAATTAAAAACCTTCAATATCCAAACAAGAAACTGAAATAATATTCCTACTCAAAGTTGGAACATAAAGACAATTATTCAGTTCTATAATAAGGCCACTTGGCAAAACTAAATTAAATGTCCCGGTAGCTACAGCAACAACTCTTGCTCCGTTTGCTACTCTCAGGTCCACTTCTCCTTTTGCCAGTGATCTACTCCTTTTGAACCCCTGCACATTTGCACAAATGTGAGATCCACAACCAGTATCTAATACCTATGAAGTAGGAGCAGACATGTTATTTTCAATAACATAAATACCTGGAGAGACAGTCAAACTGCGTTCCCTTTTTTCTTTTCTTCGAAGTAGAGTTTGCAGTCCCGTTTCCAATGGTCTGGTTCACCACAATGGAAGCAAACCCCTTCCTTTGGTGCCTTGGCTTTGGGCTTGGGCTTGGGCTTGGTCTTTTCATTGCCTTTGCCTTTACCCTTCTTGGCTATGGGCTTTCCCTTTCCTTTCTACTTGAAATTCCCTTTTTGAACCATTAAGACTTCAGGGGTCTTCTTAATGTTCAGTTCAGCCTGCTTGAGCATCCCGTGTATTTCATGTATGGTCTTCTCCATGCCATGCATGTTGAAGTTCATAACAAATTGGTCATACTCCAGTTGGAGTGAGCCTAAGATCATATATGTGGCCATGTCATGACCTACGGGAGCCCCAAGTTTCTCAAGTTGGTCAAAATAGCCCTTCATCTTAAGAACATGTGCACTTATAGAGGTGCCAGAGGCCATTTTGCAAATATTCAACGCCTTAGTAGTGAGGAATCTTTCATGACAAGCTTGCTCTTGGAACATTTCCTTGAGCTGGCCCATCATCTAGAAAGCCTCAACTCCTTCAAACTGTTTTTGAAGGTCAGTGCTCATTATGACTAACATGAGACAAGTCACATCGTTAGAGTCATCAAAATGCTTCTTCCAAGCATCTCTTTCAGCTCTAGGGGCGCTGTTTGCAGGCTGTTCAGGAATGTCCTTATCAAGAACATATAGCTTTCTTTCCTACTTAAGGACAATCCTTAAGTTGCGGGCCCAATCAAGGAAATTGGTCCCGCTTAGTTTTTCCTTCTCAAGGACAGATCGCAATGAATTGTGTGAAGTATTGGTTGCCATTATCTAGTTATTAGTTTGCAAAGTTATTAGTTTTGAGCAAAAAATCTTTTCCACAATTTCAACACTTGATAAATAGTGGGGAAAAACATTTTACAATAGTTATAGGAAAGATTTGTCTTAACACCCTTAATCAAAGTAAAATCATCTAATGGAAATAACATCTATATGTCCCGGCTATTTCTCATTTTATGCCCTAGGCCCAAAACGATTTTAATGACCTAGCTAAGTTGAACCATGTCTAAGCTTATGAAAATCACTATTTTCCCATCTCCTTTTTGCTTAGATAACCACTTGTCTGTTGCTTTGGCAAGCAGACAAAATGATGATCCAAGCTCAATGAGTGCTTAGAGTATGGTAGGCATTTTAAGACTTAGTTGAAACATTCAGTTTGAATAAGACATTAAAACGCGTAATATAATTATACAAGCATCTCATGCAATATATAAAGCATAAAAATTAAACGTGAGATACCATGGCCTAATCCTATGATGACTCCCACGAGCCTTGTGGGAGCCAAGGGTCAATCTTAGTCAATATCCATCTCATGGATAAAGTCTTCGATCCAGCAGCCTCCAGCCTTGTTACATAGTTGCATAGGCATACCCAGCCTTCAATGTAAAGCAATAAAACTAATCTAAGAAAGCGATTACAATTTTACAACATTGAAAAACAGCTCACAGGCCGTATTATTAAATTACAACCCAAAATATGTAAAACAAGGGGTATAGTAGGCCATGCTATTCACCATGCTAAAAATCACATAAAGTATAATGAAATTAATAACAAGTACATATACAAAGTCTTAGGTCAGCGGAGCGACGAATCGCCGCGACGCAGACAGCGGGCGGGGGGTCAAGAAAAATATGATTCTACATCAGCTCATCGAATGAGTTTTTCTGCCCCGATTTACCCCTCAATTTCCTTACTTACATAATCGGATTATGCATTGGTTAATCAGATTAACGGCAGGAGACATACAATCAGTTTATGTGCAATAACCGAATTAATCAAATTAATTACTGAATCACAGAAACAGTTTATGTAGAATAATCATATTAATTAAACATTAGTAGTTCATGCATTAACAGATTAACATAAACAGTTTATGCAGAATAATTGGATTAGTAACATCTGTTCAGGCAATATAATCGAATTAAAACAGTTTATGCATATCAGGATATACTGAAACATGTAAACAGATTATACGAAATCAGTTTATGCAAATATCACATATATTGAACAAAAGATACAATCTTTCTGTTTCCA
This sequence comes from Vinca minor, assembly GCA_026122235.1. Lineage (NCBI taxonomy): Eukaryota > Viridiplantae > Streptophyta > Magnoliopsida > Gentianales > Apocynaceae > Vinca > Vinca minor. Next base: position 1,850,202 of record JAOCZM010000253.1, read on the forward strand.
CACACACACACATACCAAATCGGAATTGATAGTGTTATGATGTGATTAACAGTATCGAATTCGAATCGTATGAGCAAGGCTCTGATACAACTGAAGGGATTCATGGGTGGAAACTCGTTCCAAACACCCATGAGTCCTCCCCTGAAGGATCCGCTCATACGCAAAAATCGAAAAATCGGGAAAAGGACTTACGTTTTTCGACTTAAAGGTTGTATCTTTCGGCTCTCAGCAGCAACCACCTTGAGTCCTCCCTTGCGGAATTACTCCCTACCGGTATCCACGCAACGAAACGGGCAGCGAGTGCTAGCTCTTCGTCCTTCTGATTTTGGAATTAAGAGAGAAAAGGAGGAAGAAAACTGAAATCAGTATTTCAGAGTATTTGGTATTTCGTGGCCGGAAAAATTTAACCCTAGGGTTTCGGCCAAGAGAGGTTTATATAGGGTGTGAGAGGTTGTTTCAAAAACAACTCCCACGTCCCTACCACCTCTCCCAGCAGTGGGAGTCTTTAACTCCCACGTCCTCTAGACTTCTGCTGGTAGTGGGAGTCTTTATCGGATAATAACTCCCACGTAATCCCCGCACGAACCAAATACCTAAAATGCCCTCCTTAATCTCTAATTCGAATAATAACGCTTTATTATTCTCAGAAGAATAAATGTTGGATACAATGAACCTAGACACATTCTAGATTCATTGAATCTAGACATGAAGCTCGTTAGCTCGTCTATGCGTGTGACCCTGTAGGTTCATATCACAATGGCAATGAAAACACACTTAGTAGAAGTGTGTGTTCATAAATCACAAGCGGTCCCTAGCAGGACATTGTGACTACTCAAAGTGAATGAATTTACGGTGGAACCTAATATCAATCCACTATTTAATCCCTTTGTCTCACGATATCCTAATTAAGCATAAGGCATGGTAGTCGTCACCCTTATAAAGCTTAATTGTATTTATGCTCGATCTCCAGGTAGACTGTTCCAACAAATAGTATCTGATAACCACTTTATCAAATACGTTTGAGCACGGCCATGTATTTAGACAGTCTTTCCCTATCGAGGGGCCCATGGATATCTCTCTTTAATAAGAGAGGGACAAATTCTTTATAATGCCTCTCACATTCAAGCCATGATAGGACACTACATCCGATCACCAGTCGTATTGATTACTCGATTAAAAGTAACGTACGACTGTGTCAAAACGTGCCTCCATTCATGCTAGAATCAATGGAGACATAAGGTCTAAGGATTCTAAAATAGTATTGAGGGAGTAATACTTATGACTAAGGACCATGAAGTATTACTTCTCTAATGAATCACGTCCGATACGATATATCTCAATATATTGCATCTATGATATGATTTGTACTCATTACACATGATTAGTAAAACGTAATCATCAATCAAACATCATACTAGTTTTATTTCATTGTAAAGTAGATTACATAAAACTAGGGACAACTAGAATAGTAATTACATAAGCAAATGAGTTTTACTATCAAATCACGCATTTGATGTTCATAAGCAAAATTAACTATTCAGATGAAATGCTCAAAAAGATATAAAACGTACAACATATGCTAATGGTCTTAGGGCACTACTAACAGTCTAATGATGACCTTAGACCAGGATATATTCCGAAATTACAAGTATAAGTGCTGGAGCGCTTTCAATCCCCCAACGAGGTCCGGACCCTTGCGAGATTAAAAAGCTAGGGTGGTTAATAGTGTTATGGAGTTCACGAGGATGAACGATGATATGGAAGGAGTATATCCTTATATATCATATAAATTGCCTTGCCAGTTACGTTATGTTACAAGTATAAGGGCCATCCTAAACGTCATTAAAGTTTGGGGCTATTAACAGTTGGATAGTGTTATTGTCGGATAATTGAGTTCGGTTGTAGAATTAATTGTTGCATGTCATTTTGATACTAATCATGTCAAGTTTATATGTATTGGAAGGCTACGAGTATGTCAAGTTGTGAAAAGTACTCGGAGTACGATTTCTAATATATATGTGACCGATTTCGTTAAGTATTGTTATGACATGTTATGTGTTTGTTTTGGTATTGTTTCTAAGTGTTAATATTAGTCTAAAACAGTGTTTTGGGTTGGGAATTCCGAATGTGCATAAAATGACTTTTCCTCTACAAGTTTTGCCTTGGAAATGACCTCACTGGATCTCGGTCGACTGGACCATAGTTCCATCGTCCGACTCAAACTACTGGGGCTGATTTCAGATGATGGGATAGGAATTACAGTCGGCCGGTTTTTTTCATGCTGGTCAACCGGACTTTTTATAAATGTTTCTGTCTTGATCTCGGACGACCCTATCGATCGACCGGGGTGTCTTACCATCATCCGAGATTTCTATTATGCCTTTATTCCTTTTCAAGTTATGTTATGTGCAAGTTATGGAAGCTCTGAACTTCTATGATATTTTTCAATTATTTTTAAGTTTTTTCAAGATATTTACAAGTTATGTCAAGTTAAAGGTATTTTCATATGTTTTGGGAAACATGGAACATTTTGGAGTAACCATTGGTTCTTCATCCCAAGAGCGATCGATCCTTACTAAGCTAGTATGGCTTATCCTATTATTTACTTGTGTTTTGAAGATGAGTTTGATGAGGGTTTAGATGAAGAGGCTTGGGATGGAAGCAAGACGAGTAGATGATGAATGAGAAATTTATCTAATAAGTATTTGAATCCTTTTAGTTGAAACGTCAATTAGTAAAATAATGTCAAGTTTGTAATTTCCTTTAAGTACTGATGAATTTATAATAGAGTTGAGTTAATCTGTTATGTTTATGGCTTGGATGACTATATTCTGTCAATGGTTCCTTGTCTCATTGGTAGATGAGGCATTGCCAGGTCACCTTCTGGTTACGGGGTGTGACACATTGTGTTTATTAGAAAGTAACTAATAATGCAGTAGTGTTCCTTTTGGTTTATGTAGATGATATATTGCTTATTGGAAATGACATCCCCACATTCCAAAGTGTAAAATCTTGGTTGGGGAAGGGTTTTTCCATGAAAGACTTAGGCGAAGCTATCTACATTCTGGGTATAAGGATCTATAGATATAAATCCAACATAATGATTAGCGTAAGTCAGGGTGGATACATTGACAAGGTACTGAAACAGTTCAGTTTGCAAGACTCCAAAAGGGGATTCTTGCCCATGTCACATGGCATGAAACTCAACAGAACTTAAGGACCTTCTTCGTAGGAAGACCAAGAGCGCATGAGTAAGATTCCATATGCTTCAGCCATTGGGTCTATTATGCATGCCATGCTATGAACTAGTTCGGATGTCTCATTTACATTGAGTATGACTAGTTGATTATAATCTAACACTGGAGAGCCTCATTGGACTGAAGTCAAGAGCATTCTTAAGTACTTAAGAAGGACTTAAGATATGTTCTTAGTTTACGGTGGTCATGAAGGAGGTCTAGTGGTACATGGTTACACAGACGCAAGCTTCCAGACCGGCGTTGATGAATATATATCCCAATATGGTTTTGTGTTTTATTTGAATGAAGGTGATGTGAGTTGGAAGAGTTCAAAGAAATAAACAGTGGCCGATTCTACAAGTGAAGCTGAGTATGTGGCTGCTTCTGGTGCAGTTAAAGAAGTTGTTTAGATTAGGAAATTTGTTGATAGATTAGGTGTCATTCCTAGCATAGTGAACCCGGTGGACCTTTATTGTGATAATATTGGCTCCATTTCACAAGCTAAGGAACCAAGATCCCACCAACGATTCAAACACATTCTCAGGCGTTTCCATTTCATTAGAGAGATTATTGAAATAGGAGGCGTTAAAATTTGGAAACTTCATACAAACAACAACATTGCCGATCCATTAACCAAGCCACTCCCGCAACCTAAACATGAGAGTGATACTAGGTCAATGGGATTAAGGGTTATGCATGATTGGAGCAAGTGGGAGATTGTTAGTAGTTCCCTAGGACCATGAGCATATGTTGTACATTTTAATATTTTGAGCATGTTGTTTGAATAGTGAATTTTGCACTGGAACATCAAATATGTGATTTGATAGTAAAACTCATTAGCTTATATAATTACTATTCTAATTGTCCCTAGTTTTATGAAAGTTATATACAAGAAATAAAAACTAGTATGATGTTTGATTGATGGTCATCTTTTACTGATCATGTGTAATGGATACAAATCATATCATAAATACATATTGGAATATATTGTGTTGGACATGATCCCAAAAAAGAGTAATACTCCATGGTTCTATAAGTCATAAGTATTACTTCCTCAATACTATTTGGGATCCTTAGAACTTATGTCTTCATTGTTTCCATCATGAATAGAGCTATGTTTTGACTCAGTCAAACGTTACTTTTAAACGAGTTATTAATACGATTGATGATCTAATGTAGTATTCTATCATGGCTTGAATGTGACAGAAATGGTAAGGGATTTGTCCCTCTCTTATTGGAAAGATATATCCGTGGGCCAATCGATATGGAAGACTGTTTAAATGCATGGTCGTGCTCAAATATATTTAATAAAGTGGTTATTAAATATTATTTGTTAGAAGAATCTACTTGGAGACCGAGTACAAATATAATTAAGCTTTTTAAGGGTAACAACATACTTGTCTTATGCTTAATTGGGTTATCTTGTGACAAAATGATTAAATAATAGATGAGATTAGGTAATTATTCCACCGATTATTCATTTACTCTGGGCAGTCACAATGCCTTGCTAGGGACGTCTTGTGACTTATGGATACACACTCTACTAAGTATGATTTCATTACTAGTGTTAAATGAATCTACATGGTCACACACATAGACGAGTTAACGAGCTTTGTGTCCAGACTCAAAGAATCCAAGAAGTATCTAAATTCATTGCATCTGACATTTATTTTCTGAGAAATAATAAAACGTTATTATTTGAATTAGAGAAAAGGATGATGGGATAATATTTCGGTTTTTGGTTTTGGTTGGGATTATGTGGGAGTTATTATGTGATAAAAACTCCTACTACCAATAGAGAGTGGGATTACGTGGGAGTTTGTATTTGAGACAAACTTTCACGCCCTTTATATGCATCTTTTGGACGAAACCTAGAAGAAGAGCTAACACTCCCTGCTCGTGTCATCGCGTGGATATCGGTAGAGAACTAGTTCACGAGGGACAAGTTGTGGTGGTTGCTTTCGTTACTGAATCACAAACGAAATCATTTTTTTTTTATCTCAGAAAAAGCGAAGAGCTATCACTCGCTGCTCGTGTCTGTGCGTTGATATCGGTAGAGAACTAGTTCACGAGTGACAAGTTTTGGTGGTTGCTGTCGTCCCTGAATCGAACTTGAAATCTGGAAAAATTGTAAGTTTTTTTTCGTTCTTATGGTATGAACGGATCCTTTCAGGGACGATTCATAGGTTTATTATATATGTTTCCGCTTATGAATCCCAACTGAAGACACTTCCTCCTTGAAGAAAATAATCAAAGACTTTCATGTTGCAATAGCAACTCAAGATCAAAATCTCATTGGATTCTTGAGGATGTTAAATCCTTATGGACGATCATGGAATGAGCAATGCATTAATCCAAAAGTTGAAGTTGGTGATGTAAAGGGAGCTCACTTCAAGTAGATAAGAAGAATACTAGCCACGCTTTCAAGAAGATGCAAAGAAGAGATTAAAAGTGGTTTTGTCTAGCATGGAAGAGAAAATTGGGACGAAGAGCAAAAATGGAAAGAACAAGGTCAAAAGAGACATCACAAGGAAGATAAGTCCATAAGACCAAGTGAAACTCCATACATCACTCTAAGAATCAAATGAACTTCATGATGATTAAGAAAGTTGGTGTTACCCCCAAGATATCCTCAAGAACTTCATAGATGATATCGTGTTTATGATGATCAAAGAAAGAACAAAAGAATCCAAATGATCGAAGAATCATCAAAGGAACAAATTTGTATCTATAACCCTATCTATGTTGAATTTAGTTTTTTATTATTGATGATTACCCATGCTTGCTCTTGCTTTGGTGCTATATTTTGTTTTTTTTTTTTGCCATATCTCATGTGCTCATCCCTTTCTTATCTTATGAGTTTGGCTAACGTTTTTTGGATATGCCTGTGTTTTTATTTCTTGATTTCTATAAAGGCATTTTCAAAATGACCACCTTAGTTATGTTTAATAGGTTTTTAAAGTTTCTCAAAGAACCTAAGATGTGTCTTTCTTATATAAGGTTTTCCCTCTTTAAAGCAGCTTGATCCTACCTTGTACCATTTTTTTGTAGTTTCACAAAGTATTTTTGGAAAATTCTTACGTTGATGGATGTATGGCAATATAGTGTTTTCTAAGTTTTATCTTGACTGGATGCCTATATCCTATTTTTTTTAGTTTGGATGCTTATGAATGCAAACAACCTTGCTTTGGATTGTACCGTATGTCATATTGTCGATTTGTTCATTATAAGTATGGTGTGCCTCTTGAACACCCTATATTGAGATTTATAACTTGCTTCTAGCTCTGATTGACATATTCTTGATGCTTGTCATAATCTCTTGTTGTTGTTGTTTTAAGTCCATGATATGAGCAAAAAACATTGTTTTTATATGCTTTATATTATTTTAAAACTTTTTGGTCAAGAGTGGTACTATCACCATAGTTAGTCTGTGCTTGAAGTACCACTCAGTAAAATCGTAAGTTGTTTGTGGACCTTAATGGTCAAAATAAATCTTTATGAACCATACCATGTTGAGACCCTAACTTTAGGAACCTAATATGCTATTTTTCACATTTCGTTTTATAGTACTTTTGTCTAATTATCAGATTACTATTTGTCATTTTGTTGAGTTCATTTCTTTGAAATTTTGAAGTTCATTCAATTTAACTTGTTCAGAGAAATAGATCACATTCTTCCATGAAATAGGAACTAATAGTTCGTTATCCCTTCGTCCTAATTTCAATGATGATTTCTTTATTCACTTTAAATGAGGAAGTTGACATTCAATATAGTACTCACTATATTAATAAAATAAAAACAAAATAAAACATAAGAAATCGGCTAAGGCTTGCTAGAATACTATAATAGGTATCACATTCGCCTTTCTAACTTGTAGCTCTTGGTTTTATATGCCAACACATTTAATGTAACAAACAAAAGTGTTTATCTCCAATAATAAGTATCATAAAAATTGTATAGAGCTTATAATTGTATCATAATTCATATCTCTCAGTCGCATACACTAGCTGTTTTTTATGCAAATATGAAGATTGATTGTGAAGGTTCAGAATCTCCATAGTGTAAAGTACAGACAGCTTCCAAAGTGATGGATGGCAGCGGGTGAGGGAGGAATTTCATAAGATAAAAGCTGAGGCTCTTTCAAGGCAGGAAATGGTGACTGGTGATCATTGTTCACAAGCATGATGGCATTCCGATCATTGCGACGACTCACTGCCAAGAGAGAGGTGTTAATGTTGCTCATATGGAGATGCTTGCAATTATGGATGGATTGGAGGTGCGTGATGCGCAAGAAGTTTGGAAGGACGGGGATAGCAATTGTTTGATACAAATCCTTCAAGGTACTCACGAAACTATCTCGGTTTATGAGCAACTAATAAATTTCATATGCGGGTTTCACCTTTGTTATGCGGGATTTTAATTTACCTGACATCGGTCCGGCTCCTATGCGGAACAGGGATTATTCCGCACGTGCGGAACAATCCCAGCCGTCGAATGAGATTTTGAACGGTACAGATCTGGAGAGAGAAAAGTTGTGGCTGGACTTAAAATATTAAAAAATAAATAAATTCTCTCTCCAGATCTGGACCATTAAAAAATCTCATCTGACGGCTGGTAGCTTGTCCCGCACATGCGGAACAAAAGGTTGTCCCGCATAGGAGCCGGGGCGGCGGGAGATGATGGTAATTATAGATATTTGCACACATATTAAGAATCGTGACTACAATGAATCATTTGTAACAAACTACCATCTAAGTGGAGCTAAAGCCGGCGACTTCTTTTAGGCATTTCGTCGAATAGGTTAAGGGCAATAACTGAAGAAGATAATTTTTGGGCGTATCTAGCTTTGCTTTGGCGTTTGAAGCAGAATGAAAATAAGTGGTTGCACATCAACAAGAGCAATATCAAATTAAAAGAGAGAAAAGTATGCCATCGGAGCTTCGTGCAAGAAGTATCAAGAAAGAAGAGTGTGTCGGCATACTATAGTCTATAATCAATCCTCTTAATCTATCCTAATTCTCTTAGGTTATTTACTAGATATTGTTGATATCCTAAGAGTGTTCAATATTTTTTTATAGTTTCTGGGAAGCTAATTGAGTAACAGAGGCTTGCCAGTTTATGTTGTAAATCTAGGTTATCTACCGCTTTTCTTCAACTTTTCAGATTTACAGTTTCATGCAAGAGATTTATCTCAACTTGATCGATTCGGGTTTCCTTTCCCCCAAAGTTGAACTAAATTAGTGCCGCTTACTTTTATTTATTTATTTATTTATTTAATGTACTGAGAAGTTAATTACCAGGCAAATTCTTGGGATAACGGGTGTATCATGAATATAGAAGTGTAACAATGGGTATTTGAGTAGATAGCTATTTAGGTCACTAAACTATTTATACTTTTCTATTATGGGAACTAAACTATTTTTAACTAAATATATCACCCTAATATTTACTTGTGACTGAAAATAAACCGTCACTACTTTTTTGTGGTGATTTCTTGCAAAATTAGACATGTGTCGGGCATGTGCTCAAAACAGTAAGGCGTAAACAGTTTAGTGACCTAAATAGCTATTTACTCGTGTGTATTTAAGAGTAATCAAAGAAAAAAAATGTGTAATGCAATTTAATTTGAGTTTTGGTAAAACACCTTGATCTTATAACAACAAGATGAAGCTTGTATATAATTAATTAATACACTATATATACAAACCAAAAAACAAAATATTAGAATAAAATTTCCACAACCGTGTCTCATCAACGTGCATCGCACATTAACTCAGCCTATTATTAAGAAGAGCATCTCAAAACTTACTTCTATTGTTTGACGATGAACTTGAAGTGTCCACGTCTTAAGTTGTTTACAAACTTGTAAGAACGTCAATGAAGGGGCAATGAGGGGGAGAGGGAGATAGGAGTGAAAGGATTAAACTCAAGCCTTTGCTCCCTCCATTTGAACTCCCAACAAACGTTTGGACAGAAAAATAGTAAGTGAGATGGAAACACTATGTAAGAATAATTTATAAGTCCTTATTTATAGTTATATAATTATTCCCCCCATATGAACTTATTTTCTATAGTAGTATAAAATTATGACAAAATTCAGCCCTATTCAAATTAACATATGTGATATGCTTTACGAAGGTAATTAGTAGCTTTATATCGACAAGATATTCAAATTTAACTCAAATCACAAGAGACCTACTTCGAAAAGTTTTCTCCTTCTTAATTTGAATGTCTTCTTTACAAGCTTCTAATAAAGATTTCTTAATGACGTGATCAACACGACCTGGCACAGTGCACTGGAAATATGACTCCTCAAATTTCTTTTTCACGAACCTAAAGTTCATATAACAAGAATATCTTATGCCAAAGCTCACATCCCAAACCCAATGGGGGCAAAAATTGACCTAGAAAGGTTTGTGACATGGTGATCTGTGCCTTCTCACAGACTCTGCTGGAGCAGGTGGGTTTTTCCAAGCAATATGTTGATTAGATCATGTTTTGTATCACTTTAGCTTCTCTGGAACGTGGAGAAGCTTAAAAAATTCTAACAATGAAGAGGCATAAGGCAGGGTAACCCTTTTGCGCCCTAACTATTTGTCTTATGTGACATGAAGGTGTACTTGTAAATAGATTCCTAATTCTTGTCTCTTGTTGGTAGGGTACTATTGGTGAAAATTGTTAGCTCCGCTGTCCCTACCTACAACATGCAAAAAAACAGGATTCCCAGTGGAATTATTGAAGAAAAAAGATATATATATTTTTTTTTTGACGTCACCAGAGGAGGGAGCTCATGTAGGGCGGAAATTATATATATAGAAGAGCCTCACAAAGGAGGTAAATTAGAAGACCGGCCTGCCCCATGAGGGGGAATATAAATGCCTCACAGAGGAGGTAGATTAGAAGACCGGCAGGCCGGTTTGCTCCATGAGGAAAGTATAAGTGCCTCACAGAGGAGGTAGAGATTAGAAGACCGACAGGCCGGTTACCCCATGAGGGGGAATATAAGTGCCTCACACAGGAGAGAACCCAAGAAAAGGAAATTAAAGCATGCCCCTTGTGTCAGGAGGGTATCGAACCCACGACCGTGAGATCGTGGGCACTGGGTTATGGACCTTGTGATAATTATTGAAGAAATTGACAAGGTCAACTAAAAATATTTTGTGGGAAGAGAGGAGAAGAAATCTCTGCACACTCTGGCCAAGAAAACCACATGTGCTCCTAAACATATGAGGGGCTTAGGAATATGCGGAGACTTGGAAGGAATATAAATGTGCTGCCTTAGCTAAGCTAGCCTGGAGAGATCTCAAAGAGGGGAATTCAATCTCTAGAATTTTCTCGGTCATATTCTTCTCTTCGTTACTGTGAAGCAGAAAAAGAAGGCATACGTGAATCCAATAAAAGCATGTAAATGAGCAAGTGGTCATTGCTTTAACACTGCACACTTCAAATCTACTGGAAGGATATAGAAAGCCAAGAATGAGATTGAGAATGTGAGAGACTAAGATCATTCACCTAAATGCAACTTAAAAATAATGTAAAGAGATAAAACCGAAGAACTAGACAAAGTGAGAAATCTCAAACACAAGGAAAAAAAGAACATTGAAGCATGGGAGGCAACAGAACAAAAAAACTTACTCATAAGCCAACCCAGAGAGAAATTGCAGCCACCTAGTATGAGAGGACGTCCCTACGAGCAAAAAAGGTCCACGATCGACCATGAATATTCTTAGCATCTAAATCCAAAATATTCTCATGATGTGCGTCTAAAACGCCAATCTGACCAGCCCGAAGGAAAACTTCGGTCATTGCCAACTAAGTAGGAAACCTACGACCATGATCATGTATACAAACATATTGAAACCAAGATAACACTTAAAATCATAGTATCAACAAATAATTTAACATAAAGACTCTACAAATTGTTTTTGTGACGAATTCTGCCTTTATATGGAAGAAGATATTGCTAACAAAATCAAAAGATACAAGAGAGAGGCTTGTTACAGTGAACTTGAAAGTTCCCAAACTTCAATCTCTGTAGAGTTTTCTCAGTCATATTTAATTTTTTTTTTTGGACCTCACCAGAGGAGGGAGCCTATGTAGAGCGGAAATTATATATATATATATATATATATATATATATATAAGAGCCTCACAAAGGAGGTAAATTAGAAGACCGGCAGGCCGATTGCCCCATGATGGGGAATATAAGTGCCTCACAGAGGAGATAGATTAGAAGACCGGCAGGCCGTTTGCCCCATGAGGGGAAATATAAGTGCCTCACATAGGAGAAAGATTAGAAGACCCATGTAGGGGAATATAAGTGTCTCACACAAGAGAGAACCCAATAAAGGAAATTAAAGCATGCCCCTTGTGTGAGATGTTAGTAGTGCCCTAGGACCATTAGCACATGTTGTGCGTTTTGTTATCTTTTGAGCATGTAATTGAATAGTTAATTTTGCTTTTGATTATCAAATGTGTGATTTGATAGTAAAACTCATTAGCTTATGTAATTACTATTCTAGAAGTCTCTAGTTTTATGTAATGCTAAATTACTATGAAATAAAACTAGTATGATTGTTGATTGATGATCTTGTTTTACTGATCATGTGTAATGGATACAAATCACATCATAGATGCAATATATAGGGGATACATTGTATCGACGTGATCCGTCGAGAAGTAATACTTCATGGTCTTAAGTCATAAGTATTACTTCCTCAATACTATTTTAGAATCCTTAGACCTTATGTCTTCATTGATTCTAGTATGAATGGAGCCACGTTTTGACTCGACTCGGACGTTACTTGTAACAGAGTAATCAATACGACTGATGATCGGATGTAGTGTCCTATCATAGCTTGAATGTGAGAGACATTGTAAGGAATTTGTCCCTCTCTATTATTGAGAGAGATATCCATGGGCCCCTCGATAGGGAAAGACTGTTTAAATGCATGGCCGTGCTCAAATGTATTTGATAAAGTGGTTATCAAATGCTATTTGTCGAAACAGATCTACTCGGAGATCGAGCTTAAATACAATTAAGCTTAATAAGGGTGACGACCACCTACGCCTTATGCTTAATTAGGATATCGCGAGACAAAGGGATTAAATAGTGGATTGATATTAGGTTCCGTTGTATATTCATTCACTTTGGGTAGTCACAATGTCCTCGCTAGGGACCGCTTGTGATTTATGGACTCACACTACTACTAAGTGTGTTTTCATTGCCATTGTGAGATGAACCCTACAGTGGTCACAAGCATAGACGAGCTAACGAAGCTTTATGTCTGCATTCAATGAATCTAGAATGTGTCTAGGTTCATTGTATCTGACATTTGTCTTTCTGGTAATAATAAAGTGTTTATTATTCGAATTAGAGATAGGGGCAATTTCGGTATTTTACCTATAGCTGGGATTACGTGGGAGTTATTATCCGATAAGGACTCCCACTACCAGCAGAAGTCTAAGGGACGTGGGAGTTGAGGACTCCCACTGCCGAGAGGAGTTGGGGATGTGAGAGTTGGTTATGGGAACAAACTCTCACACCCTATATAATGATCACTTGGCCGAAACCCTAGAGGGCTAACACTTTTCAGCCGAAATAACATAGAGAATCAAAAACCGTTTTTCTTCTCTAGCCTCTCCCTTTTCTCTCTAACTCCCGAAAATCAGAAAAGACGAAGAGCTAGCAATCGCTGCCCGTTTCGTCGCGTGGATACCGGTAGAGGGATATTCCGCAAAGGGAAATCCGGTGGTGGCAAAAAACTGATCAAGAAACGTCATCCTCTATTCAAGAAGTAGCTTCTTGAATCCGAAACATGTAAGTTCTTTACCGCTATTTTCGATTCGGTTTTGTATGAGCGGATCCTTCAGGGGAGGATCCATGGGTGTTTGGAACGAGTTTCCGCCCATGAATCCCTTCATGAGAAGGGTATAGCCATAGCCCCACTGTGTTGGGAAATTAATCCTCTTCCAATTCTAGCCCACAAGCAAATACAAATTAGGCAAGTTGTAAAGGGACAAAATGATTTATGTGGTTTGGTCAACTGACCTACATCCACGGGTAAGGCGGGCAGATACTCTCATTATAATGGAGAAACAAGAATACAATGGAGATTCCTCCAATCCATTAGCTCTCCTCGCCTTACTACTCCAAACCATATAAGAGGCACACATATAGGAGTAGTAAACCTTTCCCTAAATGGATTAGGAGTTCACATAATTAGTAATTCACCTAATTACTAATTCTTAACCTAATTATTATCTAATTAGGAATCCACCTAATTAGTAATTTACCTCATTACTAATTCTTATCCTAATTAATATCTAATTAGTAATCCAGTGAATATGGGCCAAAACACAACAATCTCCACCCTGGCACGTATTCACCTAATCTCCAACCAGTACGCTCCATGCTCCTACACACAAATCCACTGCTCTGCACTTGAACCTTCAAATCAGTAAGTTGAATTAAGGGGAAATTGACTAAGATGAGTTTAGTCAACTTTGATCAACGGTCAAACACGGCAACACCAATAACGGAATAAACAGCTCAACGTTCAAAGTCCACCAAACCCACTCTGGTTTAGGACAATCGATGCACCCCTGGGTCCATGCACCCGAAACATGCCGGATCAATCCTCCACCCTTCCAATTCAACCATCTAGATTTAGTCCTTCTTATTTGCTTGACTTGTACACTGTTAGCCCTAAGGGCGATCGAACTCGGTTTTTGATAATGGACAAACACTTGATGTTGTGTCTAATGTTTATATCTTTGTGATAGAATATCGGAACTCATTATGGAAGCTCTAAGTACTTCAATCAAGCCATTGGTATCAAGATTCAAAGTTATTCAAGGCTTATCTTTCAAGATTGAAGATTGAAGACTTAGGTTTGGTTAGATTAGCTTTGCCGTTATTAGTCGTTATCTTTAAAGCTCTAACCAAAGCTCTCATGAACATAAGCTCTACACTCAAGTCTTGCATGTTTTCATAAACACGTTTTCAAAAGGCTTAAGTTTCAAAATGATCTTTACATGTGTTCTTATCCAAAAAGCCTTTGATTTCATAGATAAGTCTTTTAGAATAGTTTTCCAAGTGTTCTTACTTGTTACCTTTTAGGAAAATCTTTTAGACTTCAAAAGACTTCAAAAGATTTCAAAACGTGTGAAAAATCAGCTTGGAAGTTCGGTCAACCGAGCAGATTCTGAGAGGTACAAAATGGAGCTTCGGTCGACCATAGGGTAGTTCGGTCGACCGACCCTGGGCAAAGTGGATCCGAAGTGCTCTGTTCGGTCCACCGAACTCTGCTTTTACTAGCCGTTTTTTGACCGTTGGAGACTCGATTTTCAGCCTATTTTGAAATGTATTTATACTCCAAAGCTAGAGAAACATTCTAAGACTTGCACATACATTTTACATTGATTTTTTTATCAAGTCAAAACACCTTCAAAGCAAAAACACTTGATCTCCATGATCTAAATCATTCAAAGGTGTTCTTTCAAAAAGCAAGACAAAGAGTGAACTTCATATGTTCAAAGAGCTATAAATTGTTGTACTTCAAAGGTATATATTCTCACTTAGAAGAGTGAATTATCTTGTTCTTTAAACATTCAATTCCCTTTCTAAGTGATTGGGTAATTCTTGTAAAAGTCCTACTTTGTGTGGGCAATTTGTAAAGTCCTACTTAGTGTGGGCAAGCTCTTAGTGAGTTTTTCATTGTGTGGTTGTGTTGTAAAACTCTTAGTGAGTTAGCCACATTTGTAAACATTCTTCTTAGTGAAGTTGTTTGAAATCCTTGGGTGCGGCTCAAGGTAGTGGATGTAGATTCTAAGTGAATCGAACCACTCTAAATCCTTTGCCTTGTTGATTGGGTTTTGCATTGCTTTTATTCTTCTTGCTCAAACTTCCAATAGCTTTGCAAAGAATCGATAAAGTCTACAAGATTAGTTAAAACCCAATTCACCCCCCCCCCCCCTTCTTGTGTTTTACAATTGGTATCAGAGCCTAGTCTTCACATTTAGCTTAATAGCTTGAAGAAAAGATTATGGCCGGTAATTCCGCATTGGCGTATCTAGAGGGGTCTTCAACCATTAGGCCACCATTTTTTGATGGAAATAATTATGAGGCTTGGAAGGAACGATTCAAGATATATGTGTGCTCAATAGATTATTCTTTATGGCATATATTTGAAGTTGGTCCATATGTGCCTATGAAGATGGTGGATGGTGTTCAAGTGCCAAAACCGGACAAGGAGTTAAATGAGCTTGAGTCCAAGAAGATGACTCAAAATTACAAGGCAATGAACATCCTTAGTTGTGCCTTAAGTCAAGATGAGTACAACCGTGTCCTTGGAAGAAAATCCGAACACTCCATGTGGAAAATGCTTGGAGTTACTCATGAAGGCACAAATCAAATCAAGGAGTCAAAGTTGAATTTGCTTGTTAGAAAATATGAGCTCTTCTCCATGAAGTCAAATGAGTCAATAAATGAGATGAGCACAAGATTCACAAATGTGATTAATGGCTTGAAGTCTTATGGCAAGGAGTACACCGTGGGTGAAATGAATAGGAAGATTCTCAATTCTCTTCCTAAAAGTTGGGAAAATAAAGCCCTTGCCATTGAAGAATCCAAGAATTTAAAGACCTATTCAACGGAGGAACTTCTTGGCTCACTACTTGCCTTTGAGATGAAGATAAAGAAAAATAGTTCTACAAAGGGTAGTGATCTTGAGTCCATCATCAATAAAGAAGAAGAAGAGAATTTGTTCTTCAATCTCAAAAATGCAAAGTGCTTGTTAAGCCATTGGGATGAAGAAGTTAGTGAGGAGGATCCATTAGCTCTCCTCGCCTTACTACTCCAAACCATATAAGAGGCACACATATAGGAGTAGTAAACCTTTCGCTAAATGGATTAGGAGTTCACATAATTAGTAATTCACCTAATTACTAATTCTTAACCTAATTATTATCTAATTAGGAATCCACCTAATTAGTAATTTACCTCATTACTAATACTTATCCTAATTAATATCTAATTAGTAATCAAGTGAATATGGGCCAAAACACAACAATCTCCACCCTGGCACGTATTCATCTAATCTCCAACCAGTACGCTCTATGCTCCTACGCACAAATCCACTACTGTGCACTTGAACCTTCAAATCAATAAGTTAAATTAAGGGGAAATTGACTAAGATGAGTTTAGTCAACTTTGATCAACGGTCAAACACGGCAACACCAATAACGGAATAAATAGCTCCACGTTCAAAGTCCCCCAAACCCACTCTGGTTTAGGACACTCGATGCACCCCTGAGTCCATGCACCCGAAACATGCCGATCAATCCTCCACCCTTCCAATTCAACCATCTAGATTTAGTCCTTCTTATTTGCTTGACTTGTACACCAACCACACCAGATTTTTATCTCTTTCAGCAACACATATTCTCATTCAGAACCCCTGTCGGCAAGTGTGCTCCACCCCAATGGATCTCTCTTCCATCTCCGACGGGTCTCTACTATCATCTCTGACGGATCTCTTCCATCTTTGGAGGACATACATAAAAATCTTTCCACTTGTATTAACGGTTTCAGTGACGATGGCTAGAATTGCACTGTAACTCGAGTTGACAATTGGTGGATCTTTAACCCGGGAGAGTAACGCCAAATTCTGGGCGTAGCAGCATGCGCTCCCACCCTCGGCTTAACCAATCGAAATAATACGCTCGATCATATCCAACACTCTCCTCCAATCTTCGGAGAAATCGATGAACCAAAACAACTTCTCTTATGTTCTGAACCTCGCTCTGATACCAGTTGTTAGGAAATTAATCCTCTTCCAATTCTAGCCCACAAGAAAATACAAATTAGGCAAGCTGTAAAGTGACAAAATGATTTACGTGGTTTGGTCAACTAACCTACATCCACGGGTAAGGCGGGCGCATACTCTCATTATAATGGAGAAACAAGAATACAGTGGAGATTCCTCCAATCCATTAGCTCTCCTCGCCTTACTACTCCAAACCATATAAGAGGCACACATATAGGAGTAGTAAACCTTTCGCTAAATGGATTAGGAGTTCACATAATTAGTAATTCACCTAATTACTAATTATTATCTAATTAGGAATCCACCTAATTAGTAATTTACCTCAATACTAATACTTATCCTAATTAATATCTAATTAGTAATCAAGTGAATATGGGCCAAAACACAACAATCTCCACCCTGGCACGTATTCATCTAATCTCCAACCAGTACGCTCTATGCTCCTACGCACAAATCCACTACTGTGCACTTGAACCTTCAAATCAATAAGTTAAATTAAGGGGAAATTGACTAAGATGAGTTTAGTCAACTTTGATCAACGGTCAAACACGGCAACACCAATAACGGAATAAATAGCTCCACGTTCAAAGTCCCCCAAACCCACTCTGGTTTAGGACACTCGATGCACCCCTGAGTCCATGCACCCGAAACATGCCGATCAATCCTCCACCCTTCCAATTCAACCATCTAGATTTAGTCCTTCTTATTTGCTTGACTTGTACACCAACCACACCAGATTTTTATCTCTTTCAGCAACACATATTCTCATCCAGAACACCTGTCGGCAAGTGTGCTCCACCCCAATGGATCTCTCTTCCATCTCCGACGTGTCTCTACTATCATCTATGACGGATCTCTTCCATCTTTGGAGGACATACATAAAAATATTTCCACTTGTGTTAACGGTTTCTGGTGACGATGGCTAGAATTGCACAGAACTCTGAGTTGACAATTGGTGGATCTTTAACCCGGAGAGTTACGCCAAATTCTGGGGGTAGCAGCTACGCGTTTCCCACCCTGGATTAACCAATCGAAAGAATACGCTTTCGATCATATCCAACACTCTCCTCCAATCTTCGGAGAAATCGATGAACCAAAACAACTTCTCTTCTTTTCTGAACCTCGCTCTGATACCGGTTGTAAGGAAATTAATCCTCTTCCAATTCTAGCCCACAAGCAAATACAAATTAGGAAAGCTGTAAAGGGAGAAAGTGATTTACGTGGTTTGGTCAACTGATCTACATCCACGGGTAAGGCGGGCGCATACTCTCATTATAATGGAGAAACAAGAATACAATGGAGATTCCTCCAATCCATTAGCTCTCCTCGCCTAACTACACCAAACCATATAAGAGGCACACATATAGGAGTAGTAAACCTTTCGCTAAATGGATTAGGAGTTCACATAATTAGTAATTCACCTAATTACTAATTCTTAACCTAATTATTATCTAATTAGGAATCCACCTAATTAGTAATTTACCTCATTACTAATTCTTATCCTAATTAATATCTAATTAGTAATCCAGTGAATATGGGCCAAAACACAACAATCTCCACCCTGGCACGTATTCACCTAATCTCCAACCAGTACGCTCTATGCTCCTACGCACAAATCCACTGCTCTGCACTTGAACCCTCAAATCAGTAAGTTGAATTAAGGGGAAATTGACAAAGATGAGTTTAGTCAACTTTGATCAACGGTCAAACACGGCAACACCAATAACGGAATAAACAGCTCAACGTTCAAAGTCCACCAAACCCACTCTGGTTTAGGACACTCGATGCACCCCTGGGTCCATGCACCCGAAACATGCCGGATCAATCCTCCACCCTTCCAATTCAACCATCTAGATTTAGTCCTTCTTATTTGCTTGACTTGTACACCAACCACACCAGATTTTTATCTCTTTCAGCAACACATATTCTCATCCAGAACCCCTGTCGGCAAGTGTGCTCCACCCCAATGGATCTCTCTTCCATCTCCGACGTGTCTCTACTATCATCTATGACGGATCTCTTCCATCTTTGGAGGACATACATAAAAATATTTCCACTTGTGTTAACGGTTTCTGGTGACGATGGCTAGAATTGCACAGAACTCTGAGTTGACAATTGGTGGATCTTTAACTGGAGAGTAACGCCAAATTTTGGTGTAGCAGCGCGGCGTTCCCACCCTGGCTTAACCAATCGAAATAATACGCTTTCGATCATATCCAACACTCTCCTCCAATCTTCGGAGAAATCGATGAACCAAAACAACTTCTCTTATGTTCTGAACCTCGCTCTGATACCAGTTGTTAGGAAATTAATCCTCTTCCAATTCTAGCCCACAAGAAAATACAAATTAGGCAAGCTGTAAAGGGACAAAATGATTTACGTGGTTTGGTCAACTAACCTACATCCACGGGTAAGGCGGGCGCATACTCTCATTATAATGGAGAAACAAGAATACAGTGGAGATTCCTCCAATCCATTAGCTCTCCTCGCCTTACTACTCCAAACCATATAAGAGGCACACATATAGGAGTAGTAAACCTTTCGCTAAATGGATTAGGAGTTCACATAATTAGTAATTCACCTAATTACTAATTATTATCTAATTAGGAATCCACCTAATTAGTAATTTACCTCAATACTAATACTTATCCTAATTAATATCTAATTAGTAATCAAGTGAATATGGGCCAAAACACAACAATCTCCACCCTGGCACGTATTCATCTAATCTCCAACCAGTACGCTCTATGCTCCTACGCACAAATCCACTACTGTGCACTTGAACCTTCAAATCAATAAGTTAAATTAAGGGGAAATTGACTAAGATGAGTTTAGTCAACTTTGATCAACGGTCAAACACGGCAACACCAATAACGGAATAAATAGCTCCACGTTCAAAGTCCCCCAAACCCACTATGGTTTAGGACACTCGATGCACCCCTGAGTCCATGCACCCGAAACATGCCGATCAATCCTCCACCCTTCCAATTCAACCATCTAGATTTAGTCCTTCTTATTTGCTTGACTTGTACACCAACCACACCAGATTTTTATCTCTTTCAGCAACACATATTCTCATCCAGAACACCTGTCGGCAAGTGTGCTCCACCCCAATGGATCTCTCTTCCATCTCCGACGTGTCTCTACTATCATCTATGACGGATCTCTTCCATCTTTGGAGGACATACATAAAAATATTTCCACTTGTGTTAACGGTTTCTGGTGACGATGGCTAGAATTGCACAGAACTCTGAGTTGACAATTGGTGGATCTTTAACTGGAGAGTTACGCCAAATTCTGGGGTAGCAGCGCTGCGTTCCCACCCTGGATTAACCAATCGAAAGAATACGCTTTCGATCATATCCAACACTCTCCTCCAATCTTCGGAGAAATCGATGAACCAAAACAACTTCTCTTCTTTTCTGAACCTCGCTCTGATACCGGTTGTAAGGAAATTAATCCTCTTCCAATTCTAGCCCACAAGCAAATACAAATTAGGAAAGCTGTAAAGGGAGAAAGTGATTTACGTGGTTTGGTCAACTGATCTACATCCACGGGTAAGGCGGGCGCATACTCTCATTATAATGGAGAAACAAGAATACAATGGAGATTCCTCCAATCCATTAGCTCTCCTCGCCTAACTACACCAAACCATATAAGAGGCACACATATAGGAGTAGTAAACCTTTCGCTAAATGGATTAGGAGTTCACATAATTAGTAATTCACCTAATTACTAATTCTTAACCTAATTATTATCTAATTAGGAATCCACCTAATTAGTAATTTACCTCATTACTAATACTTATCCTAATTAATATCTAATTAGTAATCAAGTGAATATGGGCCAAAACACAACAATCTCCACCCTGGCACGTATTCACCTAATCTCCAACCAAGACGCTCCATGCTCCTACGCACAAATCCACCGCTCTCGCACTTGAACCCTCAAATCAGCAAGTTGAATTAAGGGGAAATTGACAAAGATGAGTTTAGTCAACTTTGATCAACGGTCAAACACGGCAACACCAATAACGGAATAAACAAACTCAACGTTCAAAGTCCACCAAACCCACTACGGTTTAGGACACTCGATGCACCCTCGGGTCCATGCAGCCCAAAACATGCCTGATCAATCCTCCACCCTTCCAATTCAACCATCTAGATTTAGTCCTTCTTATTTGCTTGACTTGTACACCAACCACACCAGCATTTTTTATCTCTTTCAAAGAACACATATTCTCATCCGTAACCCCCCGCTCAGCAAGTGTGCTCCACCCCAATGGATCTCTCTTCCATCTCCGACGTGTCTCTACTATCATCTCTCGACTGGATCTCTTCCATCTTTGGAGGACATACATAAAAAATCTTTCCACTTGTAGTTAACGGTTTCGTGTGACGATGGCTAGAATTGCACGTAACTCGAGTTGACAATTGGTGGATCTTTAACCCGGGAGAGTAACGCCAAATTTCTGGTGTAGCAAATGCGGCGTTCCCACCCTCGGCTTAACCAATCGAAATAATACGCTCGATCATATCCAACACTCTCCTCCAATCTTCGGAGAAATCGATGAACCAAAACAACTTCTCTTATGTTCTCAACCTCGCTCCGATACCAGCTTGTTAGGAAATTAATCCTCTTCCAATTCTAGCCCACAAGAAAATACAAATTAGGCAAGTCAGTAAAGGGACAAAATGATTTACGTGGTTTGGTCAACTGACCTACATCCACTGGGTAAGGCGGGCGCATACTCTCATTATAATGGAGAAACAAGAATACAATGGAGATTCCTCCAATCCATTAGCTCTCCTCGCCTTACTACTCCAAACCATATAAGAGGCACACATATAGGGAGTAGTAAACCTTTCGCTAAATGGATTAGGAATTCACATAATTAGTAATTCACCTAATTACTAATTATTATCTAATTAGGAATCCACCTAATTAGTAATTTACCTCATTACTAATACTTATCCTAATTAATATCTAATTAGTAATCCAAGTGAATATGGGCCAAAACACAACAATCTCCACCCTCGGCACGTATTCATCTAATCTCCAACCAAGACGCTCCATGCTCCTACGCACAAATCCACTGCTCCGCACTTGAACCTTCAAATCAATAAGTTAAATTAAGGGGAAATTGACTAAGATGAGTTTAGTCAACTTTGATCAACGGTCAAACACGGCAACACCAATAACGGAATAAACAGCTCAACGTTCAAAGTCCACCAAACCCACTATGGTTTAGGAAACTCGATGCACCCCAGGGTCCATGCAGCCAAAACATGCCGGATCAGTCCTCCACCCTTCCAATTCAACCATTTAGATTCAGTCCTTCTTATTTGCATGACCTATACACCAACCACACCAGATTTTTATCTCTTTCAGCAACACATATTCTCATCCAGAACCCCTGTCGGCAAGTATGCTCCACCCCAATGTATCTCTCTTCCATCTCCGACGGGTCTCTACTATCATCTCTGACGGATCTCTACCATCTTTGGAGGACATACATAAAAATCTTTCCACTTGTGTTAACGGTTTCTGGTGACGATGGCTAGAATTGCACAGAACTCTGAGTTGACAATTGGTGGATCTTTAACTGGAGAGTAACGCCAAATTCTGGTGTAGCAGCGCGGCGTTCCCACCCTGGCTTAACCAATCGAAATAATACGCTTTCGATCATATCCAACACTCTCCTCCAATCTTCGGAGAAATCGATGAACCAAAACAACTTCTCTTCTTTTCTGAACCTCGCTCTGATACCAGTTGTTAGGAAATTAATCCTCTTCCAATTCTAGCCCACAAGCAAATACAAATTAGGCAAGCTGTAAAGGGACAAAATGATTTACGTGGTTTGGTCAACTGACCTACATCCACGGGTAAGGCGGGCGCATACTCTCATTATAATGGAGAAACAAGAATACAATGGAGATTCCTCCAATCCATTAGCTCTCCTCGCCTTACTACTCCAAACCATATAAGAGGCACACATATAGGAGTAGTAAACCTTTCGCTAAATGGATTAGGAGTTCACATAATTAGTAATTCACCTAATTACTAATTCTTAACCTAATTATTATCTAATTAGGAATCCACCTAATTAGTAATTTACCTCATTACTAATTCTTATCCTAATTAATATCTAATTAGTAATCCAGTGAATATGGGCCAAAACACAACAATCTCCACCCTGGCACGTATTCACCTAATCTCCAACCAGTACGCTCCATGTTCCTACGCACAAATCCACTGCTCTGCACTTGAACCTTCAAATCAGTAAGTTGAATTAAGGGGAAATTGACCAAGATGAGTTTAGTCAACTTTGATCAACGGTCAAACACGGCAACACCAATAACGGAATAAACAGCTCAACGTTCAAAGTCCACCAAACCCACTATGGTTTAGGAAACTCGATGCACCCCAGGGTCCATGCAGCCAAAACATGCCGGATCAGTCCTCCACCCTTCCAATTCAACCATTTAGATTTAGTCCTTCTTATTTGCATGACCTATACACCAACCACACCAGATTTTTATCTCTTTCAGCAACACATATTCTCATCCAGAACCCCTGTCGGCAAGTATGCTCCACCCCAATGTATCTCTCTTCCATCTCCGACGGGTCTCTACTATCATCTCTGACGGATCTCTACCATCTTTGGAGGACATACATAAAAATCTTTCCACTTGTGTTAACGGTTTCTGGTGACGATGGCTAGAATTGCACAGAACTCTGAGTTGACAATTGGTGGATCTTTAACTGGAGAGTAACGCCAAATTCTGGTGTAGCAGCGCGGCGTTCCCACCCTGGCTTAACCAATCGAAATAATACGCTTTCGATCATATCCAACACTCTCCTCCAATCTTCGGAGAAATCGATGAACCAAAACAACTTCTCTTCTGTTCTGAACCTCGCTCTGATACCAGTTGTTAGGAAATTAATCCTCTTCCAATTCTAGCCCACAAGCAAATACAAATTAGGCAAGCTGTAAAGGGACAAAATGATTTACGTGGTTTGGTCAACTGACCTACATCCACGGGTAAGGCGGGCGCATACTCTCATTATAATGGAGAAACAAGAATACAATGGAGATTCCTCCAATCCATTAGCTCTCCTCGCCTTACTACTCCAAACCATATAAGAGGCACACATATAGGAGTAGTAAACCTTTCGCTAAATGGATTAGGAGTTCACATAATTAGTAATTCACCTAATTACTAATTCTTAACCTAATTATTATCTAATTAGGAATCCACCTAATTAGTAATTTACCTCATTACTAATTCTTATCCTAATTAATATCTAATTAGTAATCCAAATGAATATGGGCCAAAAACACAACAATCTCCACCCTCGGCACGTATTCACCTAATCTCCAACCAGTACGCTCCATGTTCCTACGCACAAATCCACTGCTCTGCACTTGAACCTTCAAATCAGTAAGTTGAATTAAGGGGAAATTGACCAAGATGAGTTTAGTCAACTTTGATCAACGGTCAAACACGGCAACACCAATAACGGAATAAACAGCTCAACGTTCAAAGTCCACCAAACCCACTATGGTTTAGGAAACTCGATGCACCCCAGGGTCCATGCAGCCAAAACATGCCGGATCAGTCCTCCACCCTTCCAATTCAACCATTTAGATTTAGTCCTTCTTATTTGCATGACCTATACACCAACCACACCAGATTTTTATCTCTTTCAGCAACACATATTCTCATCCAGAACCCCTGTCGGCAAGTGTGCTCCACCCCAATGTATCTCTCTTCCATCTCCGACGGGTCTCTACTATCATCTCTGACGGATCTCTACCATCTTTGGAGGACATACATAAAAATCTTTCCACTTGTGTTAACGGTTTCTGGTGACGATGGCTAGAATTGCACAGAACTCTGAGTTGACAATTGGTGGATCTTTAACTGGAGAGTAACGCCAAATTCTGGTGTAGCAGCGCGGCGTTCCCACCCTGGCTTAACCAATCGAAATAATACGCTTTCGATCATATCCAACACTCTCCTCCAATCTTCGGAGAAATCGATGAACCAAAACAACTTCTCTTCTGTCTCGAACCTCGCCTCGATACCAGCTTGTTAGGAAATTAATCCTCTTCCAATTCTAGCCCACAAGCAAATACAAAATTAGGCAAGTCAGTAAAGGGACAAAATGATTTACGTGGTTTGGTCAATCGACCTACATCCACGGGTAAGGCGGGCGCATACTCTCATTATAATGGAGAAACAAGAATACAATGGAGATTCCTCCAATCCATTAGCTCTCCTCGCCTTACTACTCCAAACCATATAAGAGGCACACATATAGGAGTAGTAAACCTTTCGCTAAATGGATTAGGAGTTCACATAATTAGTAATTCACCTAATTACTAATTCTTAACCTAATTATTATCTAATTAGGAATCCACCTAATTAGTAATTTACCTCATTACTAATTCTTATCCTAATTAATATCTAATTAGTAATCCAGTGAATATGGGCCAAAACACAACAATCTCCACCCTGGCACGTATTCACCTAATCTCCAACCAGTACGCTCCATGTTCCTACGCACAAATCCACTGCTCTGCACTTGAACCTTCAAATCAGTAAGTTGAATTAAGGGGAAATTGACCAAGATGAGTTTAGTCAACTTTGATCAACTGGGTCAAACACGGCAACACCAATAACGGAATAAACAGCTCAACGTTCAAAGTCCACCAAACCCACTATGGTTTAGGAAACTCGATGCACCCCAGGGTCCATGCAGCCGAAACATGCCGGATCAGTCCTCCACCCTTCCAATTCAACCATTTAGATTCAGTCCTTCTTATTTGCATGACCTATACACCAACCACACCTGTTTTTTATCTCTTTCAGCAACACATATTCTCATCCAGAACCCCTGTCGGCAAGTATGCTCCACCCCAATGTATCTCTCTTCCATCTCCGACGGGTCTCTACTATCATCTCTGACGGATCTCTACCATCTTTGGAGGACATACATAAAAATCTTTCCACTTGTGTTAACGGTTTCTAGTGACGATGGCTAGAATTGCACAGAACTCTGAGTTGACAATTGGTGGATCTTTAACTGGAGAGTAACGCCAAATTCTGGTGTAGCAGCGCGGCGTTCCCACCCTGGCTTAACCAATCGAAATAATACGCTTTCGATCATATCCAACACTCTCCTCCAATCTTCGGAGAAATCGATGAACCAAAACAACTTCTCTTCTGTTCGAACCTCGCTCCCGATACCAGCTTGTTAGGAAATTAATCCTCTTCCAATTCTAGCCCACAAGCAAATACAAAATTAGGCAAGTCAGTAAAGGGACAAAATGATTTACGTGGTTTGGTCAACTGACCTACATCCACGGGTAAGGCGGGCGCATACTCTCATTATAATGGAGAAACAAGAATACAATGGAGATTCCTCCAATCCATTAGCTCTCCTCGCCTTACTACTCCAAACCATATAAGAGGCACACATATAGGAGTAGTAAACCTTTCGCTAAATGGATTAGGAGTTCACATAATTAGTAATTCACCTAATTACTAATTCTTAACCTAATTATTATCTAATTAGGAATCCACCTAATTAGTAATTTACCTCATTACTAATTCTTATCCTAATTAATATCTAATTAGTAATCCAGTGAATATGGGCCAAAACACAACAATCTCCACCCTGGCACGTATTCACCTAATCTCCAACCAGTACGCTCCATGTTCCTACGCACAAATCCACTGCTCTGCACTTGAACCTTCAAATCAGTAAGTTGAATTAAGGGGAAATTGACCAAGATGAGTTTAGTCAACTTTGATCAACGGTCAAACACGGCAACACCAATAACGGAATAAACAGCTCAACGTTCAAAGTCCACCAAACCCACTATGGTTTAGGAAACTCGATGCACCCCAGGGTCCATGCAGCCAAAACATGCCGGATCAGTCCTCCACCCTTCCAATTCAACCATTTAGATTCAGTCCTTCTTATTTGCATGACCTATACACCAACCACACCAGATTTTTATCTCTTTCAGCAACACATATTCTCATCCAGAACCCCTGTCGGCAAGTGTGCTCCACCCCAATGTATCTCTCTTCCATCTCCGACGGGTCTCTACTATCATCTCTGACGGATCTCTACCATCTTTGGAGGACATACATAAAAATCTTTCCACTTGTGTTAACGGTTTCTGGTGACGATGGCTAGAATTTCACAGAACTCTGAGTTGACAATTGGTGGATCTTTAACTTTAGAGTAACGCCAAATTCTGGTGTAGCAGCGCTACGTTCCCACCCAGGCTTAACCAATCGAAAGAATACGCTTTCGATCATATCCAACACTCTCCTCCAATCTTCGGAGAAATCGATTAACCAAAACAACTTCCCTTCTGTTCTGAACCTCGCTCTGATACCAGTTGTTAGGAAATTAATCCTCTTCCAATTCTAGCCCACAAGCAAATAAAAATTAGGCAAGCTGTAAAGGGACAAAATGATTTACGTGGTTTGGTCAACTGACCTACATCCACGGGTAAGGCGGGCGCATACTCTCATTATAATGGAGAAACAAGAATACAATGGAGATTCCTCCAATCCATTAGCTCTCCTCGCCTTACTACTCCAAACCATATAAGAGGCACACATATAGGAGTAGTAAACCTTTCGCTAAATGGATTAGGAGTTCACATAATTAGTAATTCACCTAATTACTAATTATTATCTAATTAGGAATCCACCTAATTTATAATTTACCTCATTACTAATTCTTATCCTAATTAATATCTAATTAGTAATCCAGTGAATATGGGCCAAAACACAACAATCTCCACCCTGGCACGTATTCACCTAATCTCCAACCAGTACGCTCCATGTTCCTACGCACAAATCCACTGCTCTGCACTTGAACCTTCAAATCAGTAAGTTGAATTAAGGGGAAATTGACTAAGATGAGTTTAGTCAACTTTGATCAACGGTCAAACACGGCAACACCAATAACGGAATAAACAGCTCAACGTTCAAAGTCCACCAAACCCACTATGGTTTAGGAAACTCGATGCACCCCAGGGTCCATGCAGCCAAAACATGCCGGATCAGTCCTCCACCCTTCCAATTCAACCATTTAGATTCAGTCCTTCTTATTTGCATGACCTATACACCAACCACACCAGATTTTTATCTCTTTCAGCAACACATATTCTCATCCAGAACCCCTGTCGGCAAGTGTGCTCCACCCCAATGTATCTCTCTTCCATCTCCGACGGGTCTCTACTATCATCTCTGACGGATCTCTACCATCTTTGTAGGACATACATAAAAATCTTTCCACTTGTGTTAACGGTTTCTGGTGACGATGGCTAGAATTTCACAGAACTCTGAGTTGACAATTGGTGGATCTTTAACTTTAGAGTAACGCCAAATTCTGGTGTAGCAGCGCTACGTTCCCACCCAGGCTTAACCAATCGAAAGAATACGCTTTCGATCATATCCAACACTCTCCTCCAATCTTCGGAGAAATCGATTAACCAAAACAACTTCCCTTCTGTTCTGAACCTCGCTCTGATACCAGTTGTTAGGAAATTAATCCTCTTCCAATTCTAGCCCACAAGCAAATACAAATTAGGCAAGCTGTAAAGGGACAAAATGATTTACGTGGTTTGGTCAACTGACCTACATCCACGGGTAAGGCGGGCGCATACTCTCATTATAATGGAGAAACAAGAATACAATGGAGATTCCTCCAATCCATTAGCTCTCCTCGCCTTACTACTCCAAACCATATAAGAGGCACACATATAGGAGTAGTAAACCTTTCGCTAAATGGATTAGGAGTTCACATAATTAGTAATTCACCTAATTACTAATTATTATCTAATTAGGAATCCACCTAATTAGTAATTTACCTCATTACTAATTCTTATCCTAATTAATATCTAATTAGTAATCCAGTGAATATGGGCCAAAACACAACAATCTCCACCCTGGCACGTATTCACCTAATCTCCAACCAGTACGCTCCATGTTCCTACGCACAAATCCACTGCTCTGCACTTGAACCTTCAAATCAGTAAGTTGAATTAAGGGGAAATTGACCAAGATGAGTTTAGTCAACTTTGATCAACGGTCAAACACGGCAACACCAATAACGGAATAAACAGCTCAACGTTCAAAGTCCACCAAACCCACTATGGTTTAGGAAACTCGATGCACCCCAGGGTCCATGCAGCCAAAACATGCCGGATCAGTCCTCCACCCTTCCAATTCAACCATTTAGATTCAGTCCTTCTTATTTGCATGACCTATACACCAACCACACCAGATTTTTATCTCTTTCAGCAACACATATTCTCATCCAGAACCCCTGTCGGCAAGTGTGCTCCACCCCAATGTATCTCTCTTCCATCTCCGACGGGTCTCTACTATCATCTCTGACGGATCTCTACCATCTTTGTAGGACATACATAAAAATCTTTCCACTTGTGTTAACGGTTTCTGGTGACGATGGCTAGAATTTCACAGAACTCTGAGTTGACAATTGGTGGATCTTTAACTTTAGAGTAACGCCAAATTCTGGTGTAGCAGCGCTACGTTCCCACCCAGGCTTAACCAATCGAAAGAATACGCTTTCGATCATATCCAACACTCTCCTCCAATCTTCGGAGAAATCGATTAACCAAAACAACTTCCCTTCTGTTCTGAACCTCGCTCTGATACCAGTTGTTAGGAAATTAATCCTCTTCCAATTCTAGCCCGCAAGCAAATACAAATTAGGCAAGCTGTAAAGGGACAAAATTATTTACGTGGTTTGGTCAACTGACCTACATCCGCGGGTAAGGCGGGCGCATACTCTCATTATAATGGAGAAACAAGAATACAATGGAGATTCCTCCAATCCATTAGCTCTCCTCGCCTTACTACTCCAAACCATATAAGAGGCACACATATAGGAGTAGTAAACCTTTCGCTAAATGGATTAGGAGTTCACATAATTAGTAATTCACCTAATTACTAATTATTATCTAATTAGGAATCCACCTAATTAGTAATTTACCTCATTACTAATTCTTATCCTAATTAATATCTAATTAGTAATCCAGTGAATATGGGCCAAAACACAACAATCTCCACCCTGGCACGTATTCACCTAATCTCCAACCAGTACGCTCCATGCTCCTACGCACAAATCCACTGCTCTGCACTTGAACCTTCAAATCAGTAAGTTGAATTAAGGGGAAATTGACTAAGATGAGTTTAGTCAACTTTGATCAACGGTCAAACACGGCAACACCAATAACGGAATAAACAGCTCAACGTTCAAAGTCCACCAAACCCACTATGGTTTAGGAAACTCGATGCACCCCAGGGTCCATGCAGCCAAAACATGCCGGATCAGTCCTCCACCCTTCCAATTCAACCATTTAGATTCAGTCCTTCTTATTTGCATGACCTATACACCAACCACACCAGATTTTTATCTCTTTCAGCAACACATATTCTCATCCAGAACCCCTGTCGGCAAGTATGCTCCACCCCAATGTATCTCTCTTCCATCTCCGACGGGTCTCTACTATCATCTCTGACGGATCTCTACCATCTTTGGAGGACATACATAAAAATCTTTCCACTTGTGTTAACGGTTTCTGGTGACGATGGCTAGAATTGCACAGAACTCTGAGTTGACAATTGGTGGATCTTTAACTGGAGAGTAACGCCAAATTCTGGTGTAGCAGCGCGGCGTTCCCACCCTGGCTTAACCAATCGAAATAATACGCTTTCGATCATATCCAACACTCTCCTCCAATCTTCGGAGAAATCGATTAACCAAAACAACTTCCCTTCTGTTCTGAACCTCGCTCTGATACCAGTTGTTAGGAAATTAATCCTCTTCCAATTCTAGCCCGCAAGCAAATACAAATTAGGCAAGCTGTAAAGGGACAAAATTATTTACGTGGTTTGGTCAACTGACCTACATCCGCGGGTAAGGCGGGCGCATACTCTCATTATAATGGAGAAACAAGAATACAATGGAGATTCCTCCAATCCATTAGCTCTGCTCGCCTTACTACTCCAAACCATATAAGAGGCAGACATATAGGAGTAGTAAACCTTTTGCTAAATGGATTAGGAGTTCACATAATTAGTAATTCACCTAATTACTCATTCTTAACCTAATTTTTTTCTAATTAGGAATCCACCTAATTAGTAATTTACCTCATTACAAATTCTTATCCTAATTAATATCTAAATATTAATCCAGTGAATATGGGCCAAAACACAACACACTGGGCTATGGACCTTGTGATACTCATAGTTTCCTTATCGTAACTGTCAGACTGACAAAAGAACGCATTAATGAATCGAATAAAAGCATGCAAACGAGTTCAACACTGCACATCTAGTGTGAAGATCATGCAAAGGGTTTTGGTAGCCCATTACATATGAGAACATCCAACATTATTGTACCAATTACATGCGGATTGGACATCCTGATGATGAGTCTAAAAGTATTAGCTATTCGGTTGCTAAAACGCCAATTCAGAACAATAGGGAATTAGTTGTACATATAGAAATAGAAGTCCTCCGTTGAAAAAAAAAGTGGTTTCTTTCCCACTAGAACGTCTGCAGCGACGACCTAAGAATAAATGGACTGTTAAAGTCAAAGGAGGCGTTTAATGATGGGAAATTTTCAATGAGCAGCTTGGAGAGTCGGATAAGGCAAACTTTAGATTGAACCTGAATATGGAAAACTCTGGGTTATATATTAAGTTTGCTACTGATGTTGTAATAATTATGGCAAACCCCAATTTTCATGGAATTCAGTGTTGATCAGACTCCATTGTCTTATAATGGGAATGAGGATCAATGCCTTGATTTAATGGGTTCTATCTCCATTCTGTAATATTTTTTAAGTAATGATGATAATAATATTTTAAGCTCATAAGACAGGATTCATGGGCTTCTTTTGGATTGGTTCGATTTATCCTAGACATGTTCTACTCTGATTCGCCCTTAAGAGGAATATTGTCGTTTATGGCCGAAATACCCGATAGGGTTTGAACCTAAGAGGGGGTGAATTAGATTCTAAAACTTTTTGGATTTTCAAAATTTCTTTTCCTAAATGATCACCTTAACAACATGTATGTTGATTAGGCATATAAGATGAGTTAATTGATATAACAAATTAGATGTTATATGCAACACATAGGAACACAAAACTTATGAATATGATAAAGGAAAGTCTAAGTGAAGTGTTCTTTATGGAAATCTTGTAAGTAAAGACAAGCCAACCAATATATAAACAATATATAAAGCAAGGAAACATGTGTTAGATTTTCCAATCTTTAAACAAATATGTTAATGTAGTCAAGTGACAAAGTTATAGCAATTCATTAACAATAAAGTAAAAGAGTAAAGGGATAGAGAAAACTAACACAAGGATTTATAGTGGTTCGATCACAAAAATCTACATCCACTACCTTAGGACACAATTAAGGATTTCAACACTTCACTAAGAAGTTCCCTTCACAACAAATGCAAGGTGGGATCAACCTTTTACAAATACCACACAAAGAGGACTTTTACTTTACAAAGAAGACTCCACTCACAAAGAGTGTTTTCAAACTATGTTTGTCACAGCCCCGAACCCAGGTGATGACCTGGCAGTACTTCATATGTCAATGAGTAACAGAACCAAAAGGGAAAATATCTATTACATGGTTTGTTATGGATCACTCAATGTAATCCCCATCTTAGTGCTCCTCATAATCACCCTCCTCAGGTAACTCATCATCTGCAAATAAAAGAAAATAAATACATGAGCTATGAAGCCCAATAAGCATCAACACCCTTGGGATGAAACATTCAATGAGACTCAAAAACCTTTTCCCAACTTTCCAAACCAAGTGTGAAAACATGCGAGTTTAGGTCACTTCATAAGATACATTTAACACATGAAAACCTCACAAACAACATTTAGCAAAACACTAGAAGGGACCAGGACAAAAAAAACACAAAGGTCTATACAAAAATAGGACAACACACTGCCCAATGTCCGGTTGAACAGTATCACCCACCGGTCGACCGACTTCACCTTAGGTCGATGGGTTCACCAACTAGGTCGACCAGCTCAGACTCTTCCCTCATCCGTTTGGTCTTACTTTGAGTCAGACAGCGGATTGGAGCTCCGGTGGAGTTCCAGTCAGTCACTTTTTCAGTGCAAATTTGTGAAGGAAAAGTTCATTTATGCAAAATCTGAATTCTAACCCCAAAATACTCAGTTTTAATTCATATGTACTTATGAATGACAAATATAAACACATAAAAAATAAGACATAAACCGTACTCGTTAAATCCAACATTTGCACATTGTAAATGTGACATCATGTTTTACTTATCCCAACATACGGACATACACAACAATGGATCCTTTGAATACAACTCATGTTTTGACACAACATTCACAAGGTAGAGCTCAATTGTCTATTCACAATCCTAAAGCAATTACTACAACGTTCCCCACCTTTTAAGCCTATAGGGGCAGGCTTTCACATGCATGCATGGTTCTTATGGATTCCTTCGTATTGTGTCATTGCCCACCACTGTGGACTCCACACCGACCGTCATAGTCCCTAAAATCTCTTCCGGTTAGGAGCGGGATCACTTTTCACACAGCGTCGAGAACTCACGGGTTTAACGACTATCTCTCTCTCATCATGCACTAGAAAGAATCCTGCAATGAGATCGATTTTAAACAAGAGCTCAACCAGTAACGACTCTACAGGACATATATCAATTAAGACTCCAAAATAAGTAACAAGTTGACACTAATGACAATGAATTATGATGAAATATAAAATGCACAAACAAGTTCAATAATCAACATACTGTATGACAATTCAACGTTTCATCCTATGTAGTGTATCATGACTTTTAAATTTTTTCAATACTTAGTTCCATAAGTATAAAAGAATACATTTCATGAGTTTTAGGACATAAATTACGAATGTGAAGAGTCTTACTTGGAAATAAAGCAAGAAATTCACAATATCGAAAATCAAAGAAAATGCATCAACTTCAACAGTAAAGTTCCGTTCGTTGGGAACTCAAAATCCACCCCCGTTACTTATCACACGTTGCCTTACCAATTAGTTTCGATTAGCAACAAGAATGACTCAATTCAGAGTCCGATTACTACTTCAATAATGATTTCAGTCAAAGCTCTCTGTTTTTTCAAATTTTCCTTTCCTTTATCTAACCTCTCATCCCTCCTAACTACCAAGAAATTCCTGCACTAACTACCCAAAGGACACACCTTTTCAAAAGGTGTGAAACCACCCCCAAGTTATCGCAAGTCTACACTTAAGTCATCTAATTTATGTTCATTTATAAAACCATCCTAAACAATTGTACATCAAATTAACATATAATAAACACTTAACACATACATTAAATTATGCATGTTATTAATAAATGCCAAAAAAGTTCAGGTTATCACAACCTTCTCCCCTTACTGAAGTTTCATCGCCGAAACTTGCTTACCTCGAGATTCTAACACCTATGGGTATTTTCGGGGGCTTCTTCCTCAAGTTCCCAGATGGCTTCTCTTTTACTATGATTCAGCCATTGTATCTTAACATAAGGTACGGTCCACTATCCTTATTGTTGCTTCTTGATAATACAAGTATTCCTGAAGAGCCAAAGGTTCTACATCCAACATATGACTAGGATCTGGCACATAACGCCTTAGCTGTGACACATAAAATACATTGTGTATTCGTAACAACGTTGGCGACAATGCCAAACGATAAGCAAAATCCTCTACCTTTTCCAATATTTCATAAGGTCCTGCATATCTCGGACTTACCTTCCATTTTTACCAAACCGTATCACCTCTTTCATTGGTGAGACCCGTAAGTATACCTTCTCACCTACCTCAAGTTCCATTGGTCTTCGTTTTGCTATCTGCCCAACATTTCTGCCTATCATGAGCTGCCTTTAACCTTTCCCGCATAAGTGGCAGAACTTCCATAGTTACTTGTACTACTTATTCCCTTGTTACAATCTTATCTCCAATATCATCCCAACAAACTGGCGAACGACAGTTTTTTCCATACAATGCCTCATACGGCGCCATATCGATGTTTGCTTGGAAACTGTTGTTATAAGCGAACTCAACCAATGTTAGATAATCCACCTAGCTTCCTTTAAAGTCTAATATGCATGCCCTTAACATGTCATCCAATGTTTGGATTGTCCTTTCTTATTGCTCATAGGTTTGAAGATGAAAGGCAGTGCTTAAGGACAACTTTATTCCCATTGCTTCATTGGAACTCCTCCAAAACCGTGACACAAATCTTGAATCTCTGTCCGATACTATGCTTACCGGTACCGCGTCAAGCCTAACTATTTCATTCATGTACATCTGCACCAAAGTATCCATAGATGTTGTGATTCTCATAGGCAATAAGTGAGCAGATTTTTTGAGTCGATCAACGATTACTCAAATCGTGTCTTTTCCAGTTTTGTCCATAGGTAGACCGACCACAAAATCCATGGTGATATTTTTCCACTTCCAAACGAGTATTTCAAAGGGTTTAAGTAAACCAGTGGGTCTTTAATGTTCCGCCTTTACTTGTTGACGTACCAAGCACTTAGCAATAAAATCTGCTATATCTTGTTTCATGATTTTCCACCAAAAGTTACCCCGAAGGTCCCAATACATCTTTGTAGCCCCAGGATGTACTGACAAATTTGAACTATGAGCTTCTTGCAGAATTTTCATGCTTAACCCCAAATAAGAAGGCACACACAAACGACCCCGAAACCTCAAACTACCATCTTCATGAACCCCGAAATTTGATTGTCCACCCAATGGTACTATATTACGTTCCTTTTTCAAATATGAATTGGTTTTTTACCCTTCTTTTATCCTACCCAAGAGTGTCAGTTGAGCTACCAAAGCTGACAAAATGTTATTGGTTGCAGCTTCTAGAAATCTTCTATGAAACTAGGTTGTTCCGTAATCAAACTTGCAAGCTGCCCCAAATTCTTTCAACTTAAGGCATCGACTACCCGATTAGATTTCCCGGGGTGGTAGCTAATCGTGAGGTCATAGTCCTTAAGCAACTCCAAGCATCACCTTTTCTCATGTTAAGCTCCTTTTGGGTAAAAAGGTACTTTATGCTTTGGTGGTCGGCAAACACTTCACAAGGTTCTCCATAAAGGTAATGTCTCCAATTTTTCAAAGCAAATACTACCGCTGCCAACTCTAAGTCATGTGTAGGATAGTTCTTTTCATATGGCTTCCATTATCTCGAAGCATAGGCTATTACCTTACAATTATGCATTAAAACACACCTTACAATTATGCATTAAAACACACCCCAACCTTATGCTCGATGCATGATTGTAGATAGTAAAACCCCCAGAATCTTCAGGTAGTGCAAAAATCGATGCAGTAGTCAAACGTTCTTTCAATTTCTGAAAACTTTACACACAATCTAAACCCCGTTCAAACTTCACCCGTTTCTATGTCAACTTCGTCAATGGTGCATCAATTATGGAAAATTCTTCAACAAATTTTCGGTAGTACCTAGCTAACCCCAGAAAACTACGAATCTCCGCCAATGTCTTTGGTCGAGGCCAATCAATAATCGCTTCAATCTTACCTGGATCCGCTTATACCCCTTCTACTGATACCACATTTCCCAAAAATGTTACACTTCTCAACCGAAATTTACACTTTCTAAACTTGGCATACAACTTCTGCATCTTCAAAATCTCCAACGCTACTTTAAGGTGCTCTTCGTGAGCTTCATCTAACGGTGAATAAATCAGAACGTTATCGATGAATACAACCACAAAATTATATAGACAATCCTAAACACCTGATTTATCATGTCCATCAAAGTCGTCAATGGATTAGTCATACCGAATGGAATAACAAGGAATTCATAATGCCTATACCGGGTTCGAAAGGCACTTTTGGAAATGTCTTCGGGTTTGATTCGAAGTTGATGGTAACCCAATCTTAAGTGAATCTTAGAGAACAATTTCGCACCTTTCAACTGATCAAACAAGTTGTCGATGTGAAGGAGGGGATATCGTTTCTTAATGGTTATCTTATTAGGCTCACGGTAATCTATTCACATCCTCATACTTCCATCATTCTTCTTTACAAATAAAATCAGAGCGCCCCAAGGTGAGACACTCGAGCTTATGAACTTCTTATCAAGAAGTTCTTGGAGCAGATCATTCAACTCCGCTGGTGTCATACGGTACGGGGCTTTAGAGATTGGCTCCGCACTGGGATGTAGTAGGATCTCAAAGTCAATTTCCCGGGCAGGTGGAAAACCCAGAAAATCGTTGGGAAAGACGTCCCCGTGCTCTCTCACTATAGGAACTTCCTCAAGTCGGGCGTACTAATCATCCTTCAGCACCGCGTAAGTCAGAAAAGCTTTGCAACCCTTTTTGATAAACTTTTTCGCTTTCATCGCCGAGATTACAAGCATACCACGACAACTCTTCTTCTTGTAAGAAGCCATAAAATCTCCCACTTCTAGTTCCCCATATGAAAACTGAATCATCATTTCCCGGCAATTAACTAAGTCATCATGAGTGTACAACCAGTCCATACCCAAAATTACATCAAAATCTACCATCGGTAACTGTTTAAGGTTCGCTTCTTGAAACTTACAGTCTATTTCTACTCGACACCCCTTATGTATCAAATTAAACTCTAATATTTTTCCATTATGTAGCATTACCTTATAGGTGTCCAAACAACAAGTAGGGGAGGTCTTAAGTACTTTAGCAAATCTATGTTATACAAAAGAATAGGTAGCTCCACAATCAAAGTGTACAAATGCAAGTACCGAGTGAAGGGATTCATGGGCAGAAACTCGTTCTAAACACCCATGAGTCCTCCCCTGAAGGATCCGCTCATACAAAAACGAATCGAAAAATACAAGAAAAAGACTTACGTTTCTTGAGTGAAAAGCTTCTGTCTTTGGCTCTCAGTTGCAACCACCTTAAATCTTCCCTTGCGGAATTATTCCCTACCGGTATCCACGCGACGAAACGATCAACGAGTGCTAGCTCTTGTGATTTTTTGAGTTTTGGGGAATTAGAGAGAAAAGGAGACACAGAAAGCAAGAAATCCGATTTCTTGGTTTTGGTAATTTTGCGGCTGGAAAAACTCTCCCCTAGGGTTTCGGCCAAGAGAGGTTTATATAGAGTGTGAGAAGTTGTTTAAAAAAAACTCCCACGTCCTTACCACCTCTCCCGGCAGTGGGAGTCTTTAACTCCCACGTCCCCTAGACTTCTTCTTGTAGAGGGAGTATTTATCGGATAATAACTCCCACGTAATCCCAGCTATACCGAAAATGCCCCTTATCTCTAATTTGAATAATAACGCTTTATTATTCTCAGAAAAATAAATGTCAGATACAATGAACCTAAACACATTCTAGATTCATTCATTGAATCTAGACATGAAGCTCGTTAGCTCTATGCGTGCGACCCTATAGGTTCATATCACAATGTAAATGAAAACACACTAAGTAGTAGTATGTGTTCATAAATCACAAGCGGTCCCTAGTAGGACATTGTGACTACCCAAAGTGAATGAATTTACGGTGGAACCTAATATCAATCCACTATTTAATCCCTTTGTCTTGCGATATCCTATTTAAGCATAAGGCATGGTAGTCGTCACCCTTATTAAGCTTAATTGTATTTATGCTCGATCTCCAGGTAGACTGTTCCAACAAATAGTATTTAATAACCACTTTATCAAATACATTTGAGCCCGGCCATGCATTTAGACAGTCTTCCCTATCGAGGGTCCCATGGATATCTCTCTCTAATAATAGTGAGGGACAAATTCCTTACAATGCCTCTCACATTCAAACCATGATAGGACGCTACATCCGATCATCAGTCGTATTGATTACTCGATTAAAAGTAACGTCCGACTGAGTCAAAACGCAGCTCCATTCATGCTAGAATCAATGGAGACACAAGGTCTAAGGATTCTAAAATAGTATTGAGGAAGTAATACTTGTGACTAAGGACCATGAAGTATTACTTCTCTAACGGATCACGTCCGATACAATATATCTCAATACATTGCATCTATGATATAATTTGTATTCATTACACATGATTAGTAAAACATAATCATCAATCAAACATCAGACTAGTTTTATTTCATTCTAAATAAGCTTACATAAAACTAGGGACAACTAGAATAGTAATTACATAAAGTAATGAGTTTTACTATCAAATCACGCATTTGATGTTCATAAGCAAAATTACCTATTCAATTACATGCTCAAAAGATCTAAAATGTACAACATATGCTAATGGTCCTAGGGCACTACTAACAATCTCCCACTTTCACTAGGTCCAATCATACATGATCCTCAATCCCATTGACCTAGTATGACTCTCATGTTTAGGCTGCGGGAGTGGCTTGGTCAATGGATCTGCAATGTTGTCGTCTGTATGAACTTTGCAAATACTAACGTCTCCTCTGTCAATGATCTCTCTAATCAGCTGGAACCGCCTGAGAATGTGTTTGGATAGTTGGTGAGATCTAGGTTCCTTAGCTTGTGAAATGGCACCAGTACTATCCCAATAAAGGTCCACTGGGTTCACAATGCTAGGGACAACACCTAATTCATCAACAAACTTCCTGATCCAAACAGCTTCTTTAGCTGCTTTAGAGGCAGCTAGATACTCATCTTCTGTTGTAGAGTCGGCCACGGTTTCCTGCTTTGAGCTCTTCCAGCTCACAGCACCTCCATTCAAACAAAACACAAAACCAGATTGCGATCTATAATCATCTACGTCGATCTGGAAGCTTGCGTCTGTGTAACCATTTACAACCAGACTTCCTTCCTGACCTCCGTAAACCAAGAACATATCTTTAGTCCTTCTCAAGTACTTAAGAATGCTCTTGACTACAGTCTCATGTGACTCTCCAGGGTTAGATTGATATCTGCTAGTCATACTTAGAGCAAATGAGACATCCGGGCGAGTGCATATCACGGCGTACATAATAGACCCAATGGCTGAAGCATATGGGATCTTACTCATGCGCTCTTGGTCCTCATTTGTGGAAGGTCCTTGAGTTCTGCTGAGTTTAATGCCATGTGACATGGGCAAGAATCCATTTTTGGAGTCTTGCAAACTGAACAGTTTCAGTACCTTGTCAATGTATCCACTCTGGCTTAGGCCAATCATTTTGTTAGATCTATCTCTATAGTTTCTTATACCCAAAATGTAGGTAGCCTCGCCTAAGTCTTTCATGGAAAAGCACTACCCCAACAAAGCTTTTACGCTTTGTAATGTGGAAATGTCATTTCCAATTAGTAAGATGTCGTCCACATAAAGCACAAGAAACACTACTTCATTATTAGTTACTTTCTTATAAACACAAGGCTCGTCTTCGTTTTTTATGAAACCGAATTCTTTAATACGTTCATCAAAACGACGATTCCAGCTTCGAGAAGCTTGCTTCAATCCATAAATGGACCTTTGAAGCTTACACACTTTGCTAGGATTTGATAGATCAACAAAACCCTCAAGTTGTGTCATATACACATCCTCGGGAAGGTTTCCATTAAGAAACGCAGTCTTAACGTCCATTTGCCATATCTCATAGTCATAACGACAGGAGAAAAGGTTTCATCATAGTCAATACCATGAACTTGTCAATAACCTATAACTACTAGTCGAGATTTAAAAGTGTGTACATTACCATCCATGTCGATTTTCTTTTTGAAACACCATTTGTTATCAATGACCATACACCCTTCGTGTGGGTCAACCAAAGTCCATACTTGGTTATCGTACATGGATTGCATCTCGGACTTCATAGCTTCTAGCCACTTATCTGACTTAGAACTATGAATTGCCTCTTTGTAGGTAGTGGGTTCATCTTGATCAATCAGTTCAATATGATGGTCATCACTCACGAGAAATCCATATCTCTCAGGCTGTTGATGTACCTGACTTGACCTCCTTGGGCCTTGTGTCAAAGATTCAAGCTCAGTATCAGCACATGAGCTTGCTTGAAGTTCCATAGCTGGTTCATATGTTGTTTGGGGATCTTGAATTTCCTCAAGATGGATCTTACTCCCACTATCCTCTTTGGAAATAAATTTCCTTTCAAGCAATAAACCATTTCGAGCAACAAACACTTTGTTTTCTGATGGAAGATAGAAGTAATATCCTTTAGTTTCTTTAGGATATCCCACAAACAAACACTTGTCAGATTTAGGGGCGAGTTTATCAGATAACAAGCGTTTTACACACGCCTCACATCTCCAAATTTTGATAACTAGGTCGTTTCCCAGTCCATATCTCATATGGAGTTTTCTGAACCGCTTTCAATGGAACTCTATTCAATATGAATGCAGCAATTTCTAGGGCGTAGCCCCAAAAGGAAATTAGAAGACTTGTTTGACTCATCAAAGATCGAACCATATCTAGTAAGGTGTGATTCCTCCGTTCCCATACACCATTCCATTGTGGTGTGCCAGGAGGAGTTAATTGTGAAACAATTCCACAACCCCTAAGATGTTCGTCAAACTCTTGGTTAAGGTATTCACCACCTCGATCTGGTCGATGTATCTTAATACTTTTACCAAGTTGATTTTGTACTTCATTTTGAAATTCTCTGAATCTTCCAAGAGATTCTTATTTATGTTTCATTAGATAGACGTACCAATATCTACTGAAATCATTTGTGAATGTGATGAAGTACTGAAAACCTCCTCTAACACTTGTGTTTATTGGTCTACATACATCTGTATGTATGAGGCCCAACAAATCAAAAGCTCTCTCACTTTGTCCAGTAAAGGGAGCTTTAGTCATTTTGCCTAACAAGCAAGAGTCACACGTCTCATAAGACTCTAAGTCAAATGATGTCAAAATTCCATCTTTATGGAGTTTTGATATGCGTTTCTCGTTGATGTGGCCCAAACGACAATGGCAAAAGTAGGTTTTGTTTAAGTCATTTGATTTAAACCACTTGGAATTAATGTTATAGATGGGCATTTTAATGGATTCATCGAGGTTAAGAATATAAAGCTCATTCATCAAAGAGGCATCTCCATAGAAGATACGATCTTTATGAACGGTGCAAATTTTATTCATAATATTTATTTCAAAACCATCAATATCCAAACAAGAAACTGAAATAATATTCCTACTCAAAGTTGGAACATATCTAAGGTTCCTTAGCCCAGTGGGGCAAGGGCCTGCCCACAACCTTGAGGTTGTGGGTTCGATACCCACCTCACACAAGGGGAATGATTTAATTGTCATTTCTTTGGGTTCCCTTGTGTGGGTCTTATACTCCCCTCACGGGGCACCCGCTCAACAGGCTTCTACGACACCCGCTCAACGGGACTTCTACTACTCCCCTCACAAGGCAACCGCTCAGCTGGGCTTCTACTACTCCTCCTTTTGTGAGGTCCAATAAATAATTGTAATAGAAAAAAAAAGTTGGAACATAAAGACAATTATTCTGTTCTATAATAAGGTCACTAGGAAAAACTAAATTAAATGTCCCGGTAGCTACAGCAACAACTCTTGCTCCGTTCGCTACTCTCAGGTCCACTTCTCCTTTTGCTAGTGATCTACTTCTTTTGAACCCCTGCACATTTGCACAAATGTGAGATCCACAACCGGTATCTAATACCCATGAAGTAGGAGCATACATGTTAATTTCAATAACATAAATACCCTGAGAGACAGTCAAACTGGCTTTTCCATTTTTCTTCTCTTCCAAATAGAGCTTGCAGTTCCGTTTCCAATGACCTGGTTCATTGCAATGGAAGCAAAATCCTTCCTTTGGTGCCTTGGCCTTGGGTTTGGGCTTGTTATTGCATCTTCCCTTCTTGGCCATGGGCTTTCCCTTTCCATTCTTCTTGAAATTCCCTTTTTGAACCATTAAGACTTCAGGGGTCTTCTTAATGTTCAGTTCAGCCAGCTTGAGCATCCCGTGTATCTCATGTATGGACTTCTCCATGCCATGCATGTTGAAGTTCATGACAAACTGGTCATACTCCGGTGGGAGTGAGCACAAGATCATATTTGTGGCCATGTCATGACCTACGGGAGCCCCAAGTTTCTCAAGTTGGTCAAGATAGCCCTTCATCTTAAGAACATGTGCACTTACAGAGGTGGCAGTGGCCATCTTGCAACTATTCAACGCCTTAGTGGTGAGGAATCTTTCTTGACGGGCTTGCTCTTGGAACATTTCCTTGAGCTAGCCTATCATCCGAAAAGCCTCAACCCCTTCAAACTGTTTTCGAAGATCAGTGCTCATTGTGACTAACATGAGACAAGTCACATCGTTAGAGTTATCAGAGTGCTTCTTCCAAGCATCTTTCTCAGCTCTGGGGGCGTTGTTTGCAGGTTGTTAAGGAATATCCGTATCAATAACGTATAGCTTTCTTTCCTGCTTAAGGTCAATCCTTAAGTTTACATTAAATTATTTGCAAAGTGATTAGTTTTTGAGCAAAAACTTTTCCCCAATTTCAACACTTGATAAATAGTGAAAAATATCATTTTCCGATAGTTATGAGTAAGCTTTGGCTTATCCCCATAATTAAAGTAAAATCAATCCATGGGAATGACATCTACATGTCCTCGGCTATTTCCCATTTTATGCCCTAGGCCCAAAACTATTTTTATAGCATAGTTAAGTCGAACCATGTCTAAGCATATGGAAATCACTATTTTCCCATCTCCTCTTGCCTAGATAACCACTTATATGTTGCTTTGGCAAGCAGACAAAATGATGATCCAAGTTGAAGGAGTGCTTAGGATACGGTAGGCATTTTAAGACCTAATTAAAACGATTTAATATGACGTATAAAGAAAATCCCCATAAGACATGAAATAAGCATCACATGCAAGATATAAAGCGTAAATGTAAATGTGAGATAGCATGGACTAATCCTATGATGACTCTAAGAGCCTTGTGGGAGCCAAGGGTCAATCTAAGTTTATATCCATCTCATGAATAAAGTCTTCGATCCAGTGTCCTCCAGTCTTGTTACATAATTGAATGGGCATACCCAGCCTTCAATGTAAAGCAA
The DNA here is from genome assembly GCA_026122235.1 of Vinca minor. NCBI lineage: Eukaryota > Viridiplantae > Streptophyta > Magnoliopsida > Gentianales > Apocynaceae > Vinca > Vinca minor. The sequence goes on from JAOCZM010000253.1 coordinate 1,894,385, forward strand.
TAAAAACTAATCTAAGAAAGCAAGTACAATTTTACTATATTAAAAATGACTCGCAGGCCGTATTGTAAAATTACAACCCAGTAAATATAAAACAAGATAGGTATAGTAGGCCGTGCTATGCACCATGCTAAAACTCACATAAAGCATAATAATACATATACAAAGTCTTAGGTCAGCGGAACGACGAGCGTTAGCGTAACGACGGTCCCGCTAGAAAAATCTGATTCTTCATCAGCTCATCAAATGAGTTTTCTGCCCCGATTTTAACCCTATATCGCCTAAACAGTTTATGCGGCTTGTTAATCGGATTAACGATAGAAACATAAACAGTTGCAGTTTATGCATGTAATCGAATTACTGGCAGAATGATAAACAGTTTATGCATATAATCGAATTAATAACATACATAACAGTTTATGCATAGCAGAATCACATAAACAAATAAAAAAAAGTCAAAGAAACAATATTTTTTCTGTTTTTACACATACACATACCAAATCGAAATTGATATGTGTTATGATGTGATTAACAATATCGAATTCGAATTGCATGAATAAGTCTCTGATACCACTGAAGGGATTCATGGGAAGAAACTCGTTCTAAACACCCATGAGTCCTCCCCTAAAGGATCCGCTCACACAAAAACGAATCGAAAAAGACATACGTTTCTTGGTTCAAGAATCTGTTTCTTGAGTGAAAAGGTTCTGTCTTTGGCTCTCGGTTGCAACCACCTTGAGTCCTCCCTTGCGGAATTACTCCCTACCGGTATCCACGCGACGAAACGATCAACGAGTGCTAGCTCTTGTGATTTTCTGAGTTTCGGGAATTAGAGAGAAAATGAGAAACAGAAAGCAAGAAATTCGATTTGTTGGTTTTGGTAATTTTTGCGGCTGGAAAACTCTCTCCTAGTGTTTGGGCCAAGAGAGCTTTATATAGGGTGTGAGAAGTTGTTTCAAAAACAACTCCCACGTCCTTACCACCTCTCCCGGTAGTGGGAGTCTTTAACTCCCACGCCCCCTAGACTTCTTCTGGTAGTGGGAGTATTTATCGGATAATAACTCCCACGTAATCCCAGCTATACCGAAAATGCCCCATATCTCTAAATCGAATAATAACGCTTTATTATTCTCAGAAAAATAAATGTTAGATACAATGAACCTAGACACATTCTAGATTCATTGAATCTGGATATGAAGCTCGTTAACTCGTTTATGCGTGTGACCCTGTAGGTTCATAACACAATGGCAATGAAAACACACTTAGTAGTAGTATGTGTTCATAAATCACAAGCGGTCCCTAACAGGACATTGTGACTACCCAAAGTGAATGAATTTATGGTGGAACCTAATATCAATCCACTATTTAATCCATTTGTCTTGCGATATCCAATTTAAGCATAAGGCATCGTAGTCGTCACCCTTATTAAGCTTAATTGTATTTATGCTCGATCTCCAGGTAGACTGTTCCAACAAATAGTATTTAATAATCACTTTATCAAATACATTTGAGCACGGCCATGCATTTGGACAGTCTTCCCTATCGAGGGGCCCATGGATATCTCTCTCTAATAATAGAGAGGGACAAATTCTTTACAATGCCTCTCACATTCAAGCCATGATAGGACGCTACATCAGATCATCAGTCGTATTGATTACTCGATTAAATGTAACGTCCGACTGAGTCAAAACGCAGCTCCATTCATGCTAGAATCAATGGAGACATAAGGTCTAAGGATTCTAAAATAGCATTCAGTAAGTAATACTTATGACTAAGGACCATGAAGTATTACTTCTCTAACGGATCACATCCGATACAATATTGTAAAACACAAGAGGGGGGGGGGGTGAATTGGGTTTTAATCGATCTTGCAAACTATTTCCAATCTTTTCAATGCTAGTGAGAGTTTGAACAAGATGAACAAAAGCTAAAGCAAAACTCAACAACCAGACAAAGGATTTAGAGTGGTTTGATTCACTTAGAATCTACATCCACTACCTTGAGCCGCACCCAAGGATTTGCAACAACTTCACTAAGAAGATTTTACACTTGTGGCTAACCCACTAAGAGTTTTACAAACACAACCACAATACAAAAACTCACTAAGAGCTTGATTGCCCACACAAAGTAGGACTTAACAATTTGCCCACACAAAGTAGGACTTTTACAACAATAACCCAATCACTTAGAAAGGGAATTAAGAGAGTTAAGGAACAAGGTTGTTCACTCTTCTAAGTGAAAGATTAATACCTTTGAAGTACAAGAATGTTGAGCTCTTAGAACATATGAATTCCACTCTTTGTCTTGCTTTTTGAAATAACACCTTTGAATGATTTAGATCATTGAAATGAAGTGTTTTTGTTTTGAAGATGTTTAGACTTGATAAGAAATCGATGAAACTTTGAAGTGCAAGCCTTAGAGTCATTCTCTAGCATTATAGTATTTATATATTTCAAAATATGCTGAAAAATGACCCTTTAACGGTAAAAAAACGGCTAGTTTCTTACAGAGTTCGGTTGACCGAACAAGGGTCGGATGACCCACTTTGAGGACCTCGGTCGACCGAGGTAGGCTAAGGTCGACCCGACCTTGGCTAGACCAACTCTCAGTAAATGGTCGGTTGATCCGAGGATGATCTCGGTTGACCAACTTCCAGAGCCTTGAGAGATGTTGATTTTTCACACGTTTTGAAGTCTATTGAAGTCTAAAAGGTTTTCTCAATATGTAACAAGTAAGAGCTTTTAGAAAACCGTTTTAAAAGACTTATACTTTGAAATCAAAGGCTTTTGAGATATGAACACATATGAGAATCATTTTGAAACTTTGGCCTTTTGAAAACGTGTCTATGAAAACATGCAAGACTTGAGTGTAGAGCTTATGTTCGTGAGAGCTTTGGTTAGAGCTTTATAAGATAACGACTTATGACGACAAAGCTAAACTAACCAAACCTAAGTCTTCAATCTTCAATCTTGATAAATGAGCCTTGCATAACTTTGAATCTTGATACCAATGCCTTGATTGAAGTACTTAGAGCTTCCATCCGATATTCTATCACAAAGATTAAGATCATTAGACACAACATCAAAAGTTTGTCCAATATAAAAAACTGAGTTTGTTCGCCCTTAGGGCTTACAATCTCCCCCTTTTTGATTATGACAAACTTTTATGTAATAAGATAGAATATGGACAAAATTAAGAACAAGGAAGCATGGCAAAAAGTTAAAGATCAATTAAGAGCAATGACTAGTGCTTTAAAAGATAAAACCAATGAAGACAAAAGCACTTAGTCATGATAACTTCTTTTTGCCATATAATCTAGGAACTCTTAGAAGAGCCCTATTTCCCAACCAACCTCCTTTCCTCCTTCCTTCCATTTTATAGCATTCTTGTGTGTAAAATACATACCTTAGTTTACACAAGAAGCTAACTTACCATTTTCATCAATGTTGATGTGAGTGCTAAGGATCCTATTATAAAGAACATGCTCACACAAACATTAGAACTATCAATGGTTTGTTATCATCAAAACAACATAGGATATTTTGCCCTTCGGGCTAACAATCTCCCCCTTTTTGATGATGACAAAACATTGATGCAAATGGGAATAATATGCAAAAATAAGATACCAAAAGTATGCATGAGATAAGGATATTGAGGATCCAGACAAGTAGAAGTTTTCAAAAAATATTCTACTCCCCCTATATTAAAGAATCCCTTATCTCTCCCATTTTGCAAGTTCTAAGCTTTCTCCTTTTGTAAATTACTTCTCTTGGCACATTTGCAACACTAAAAACTCTCCCCCTTTTTGTCAAAATCAAAAAGGGATATCAGAGCGCCAATAAGAAAAGCATTTACTCCTCCTCTTCATTGAAGAATATTTGAAATGCCTTTTAACGAAAAGTAAAGATGAATAAGATTAAAAAAAAATGGTGGAGAAGCTAGATGAAATGTAAAGGCTTAGTTGATTTCTAAAAACAAGGAGTCCATAATAACACATAAATCAAAAGATGGTCATGTATGGCTAAAAAAGAATATCAACCTAAGCTAAGACAAAGGAGATAAAGAATAAACCTTAAAGAACAATCTCCCCGTTTATAAAACATACGATGTTAGCTATTTGAGATAAAACCAAGTTTGATACCAATTGACCAATTGTAAAACATGATACCAATTGTAAATATAGACAATTGTAACACACGTTTGAAAATATAGCTAACAAAGTACTAGTGAAAGTGATACCATGAATTCATAAGTTAAGCACATGTATCACAACCAAAAGAAGTAGAGGAAGTGTAAGATAACACTTTGAGTACATTCCTCTAACAAGTTAATGGTTAGCTAAATGAGTGTAGCAACTCTTAAAGTGATACTAACCAAAAACTATAATGAGATCACAATGGATAAGAAAATGAAGAATATGATCTCAAAGTTATTAAGGGAGAGTATATGTGATACCAATTAAAGACATAAACATTTATAACACATATAACTTCCAAAATAACTTACACAAGTTGGCTATAAGATATAAAAGATGAAAGGCAAGCCAACAAGTGATGTGATGATGTAAAATAAGACAATTGTGCATACATCACATATAGAGTTTACATCCTAAGTCAAGCATCTAGACGATCAACCACATAAGATTAATGCTATAGACTTGAATATAAACACACCAACACCCCTATATGCAATAAAGATCAAGTAAAAACTAAACATAGCATATACAAACTCCCCCAAAGCATAAGACACTAAATAAAAGAGGGGAGAGGGTATAAGTTGAACACAAAAGGATAAAAAAAAAAAAAAAACAAAACAATGATCACCTACAACGGATGAGTTAAGCCTTGTACCTCAATGCTTTTTGAGCTTGGACTTCTTACCATTTTGGTTGATCTTCTTTATCAACAAGTCCATAGAGGCCTTTTGTGTGATCTATTTCATGATCATCACTACTATTTGAAGCTCATTGAGAGGTTGACATGTGATTTGCTCCATTTTCTTTGTTGTTCATCCTTGATTGATGAAATGAAAGCAATCTCCTCTTCTTTTCATGACATTGTAGAGTCATCATTGATGGGTGACTTTTCTTTGATGAACCCTCTACAATCTTGTGATCCTTGACATTTGACTCTTTTCTTGGAGTTTTAGCTCATTTGTGCCATTCCTTGTAGTTCATATCTTCATCTTGAAGGTTAGAACTCTTTGTTACCTACAAGGAAATCTTGAGAACTAATGTGGTACCTTTTCAAAGGTCCTTCATGATTAGCTCAATATCTCAAGTGACACATATATGCATAAGGATCACGCAAATCAAAAACCAAAACAACTAGAAGGATTCTTAAATGAATAGGACATGACAAAACAAGAATCAATCAAGTTGTATATGCTACATCTCATAGATACCTTAGCTAAATAAACATGGACAATAAAGAGCAAGCTAAAGGTTATCTATATAATATAAAATTCAAGAATGTGAGATGCAACATATATAAGAGCAAGCATATATAAAAATATATATATCAAAAACACTTAAACACAATAATAAAAGTGTTAAGAGAAGGTGATTTTGATACCTTTGTTTTCTTACCAAGTGATGAAGATATTGGATTTACACTAAGGCTCTTGTCATCACTTGATGCTTTGCTCTTAGTATCTAACCAACTTGGTTCTCCAATTGATTAACATTTGAGCTTTGAGAATCCAAGTGTTAAGGAGTGCTTTTGAATTTCTTCCTTTGGCACATCTCCTTTAACTTCTCCCCAATGCCACTTCTCTTCGAATCAAGTCCATTGAAGCTTTGTGGCATACATCTAACTTATAAGAACCTATAAGATCAAGGGAAGAGTAGCTTTTGGTACCCACTTTTGTTTGGGTCCATGGGGGTTAGTTGAAGTGAGCTTAACTCTCCAAATGGTTTTAACTCCCCTTTCAATCTTCTTCTTAACATGGCATCTAACACAAGAGTGACCATGTTTCCCACAAAATGTGCAATGAATATGTGGCTTAGAAGATTTGTGAGCATGCACAAGATAACTACTTGGCCTATGTGACATTCTAGCATTTACAACATGATTCTTAGGTTTAAGCGAAGAGCTAGCAATATCAACATGTTTAGCAATATAACCAAGGCCATGTTTATCAAGAGAAGCACATTGCATGCCAAGAATTTGATCAAGATTTTTCTTACCCTTTGTAAAGTTTTCAACAAGAAAGGTAAGGTCTTTAACTTTGTTTTTCAAAAGATCAAATTCAACAAGCTTGTTTTCTAAAGATTACAATTTATCACAAGCTTCTATGTATTGTAATGAAGATGTATTGCAAGTAGTAATAAGATCATCATTTTCACATTTCAAGCAATTAACATCATCACACAACTTTTTATTTTCATCAACCAACTTAGATCCTTCAACAAGCAAAGATTCAATTTTAAGCTTCAAATCTTTGTTTTGCTTTGCACATTTTTTCAATTGATCATATATATCAATTAAAAGCACATTAGGATCATCCTCCTCATCATCATAAGAATTTGAAGTAGAAGGAGAAGGATGTACCTCATTACCAAATGCCATGAAGCACAAGTTGGCGTATTCATCATCACCGTCATCACTTGAAGAGCTTAGTCCTTCATGAGTATCTTCAAGCGTTTTCCACATAGAGTGGGCGGATTTGCTTCCAAGGACACAGTTGTACTCCTCCGGACTTAAGGCACAACTAAGAATGTTCATAGCCTTATAATTTCGAGTCATTTCATGTACTCATCTTCATTTAGCTCATTGTCCGTCTTTGGAGTTTGAACACCATCCACTACTTTCATCGGTACATATGGACCTTCTTCAAATATATGCCATAACGAATAATCTATGGAGCTTACATATATCTTGAATCGGTCTTTCCAATCATCAAAATTATTTTCATCAAGAAGTGGTGGTCTATCGATGGAAGACCCCTCTTGGTATGCTAAAGCGGAATATTCGGCCATAATATTTTCTTCAAGAGGTTAGACTAAAGATGAAGACTAGGCTCTGATACCAATTGTAAAACACAAGAGGGGGGGGGGGGGGGTGAATTGGGTTTTAATCGATCTTGCAAACTATTTCCAATCTTTTCAATGCTAGTGAGAGTTTGAACAAGATGAACAAAAGCTAAAGCAAAACCCAACAACAAGACAAAGGATTTAGAGTGGTTTGATTCACTTAGAATCTACATCCACTACCTTGAGCCGCACCCAAGGATTTGCAACAACTTCACTAAGAAGATTTTACACTTGTGGCTAACTCACTAAGAGTTTTACAAACACAACCACAATACAAAAACTCACTAAGAGCTTGATTGCCCACACAAAGTAGGACTTAACAATTTACCCACACAAAGTAGGACTTTTACAACAATAACCCAATCACTTAGAAAGGGAATTAAGAAAGTTAAGGAACAAGGTTGTTCACTCTTCTAAGTGAAAGATTAATACCTTTGAAGTACAAGAATGTTGTGAAGGGATTCATGGGCGGAAACTCGTTCCAAACACCCATGGATCCTCCCCTGAAGGATCCGCCCATACGAAACCGAACCGAAAACAGCGATAAAAACTTACATGTTTTGGATTCAAGAAGCTACTTCTTGAATGGAGGATGACGTTTCTTGATCAGTTTCTTTTCAGCAACGGAATTCCCTTTGCGGAATGTCCCTCTACCGGTATCCACGCGACGAAACGAGGCAGCGATTGCTAGCTCTTCGTTTTTCTGGGTTTCGGGAATTAGAGAGAAAAGGGAGAGGCGAAACTATTTCGGCTTCTTGGGTATTTCAGCTGAAAGCATTGGGGTCTAGGGTTTCGGCCAAGAGTTTATTATATAGGGTGTGAGAGTTTGTTCCCGAACTAACTCTCACGTCCCTCAACTCCTCTCGGCAATGGGAGTCCTCAACTCCCACGTCCCCTGAGACTTCTATCGGTAGTGGGAGTCCTTATCGGATAATAACTCCCACGTAATCCCAGCTATAGGTAAAATACCGAAATTGCCCCTTATCTCTAATTCGAATAATAAACACTTTATTATTTCCGGAAAGACAAATGTCGGATACAATGAACCTAGACACATTCTAGATTCATTGAATCGGACATAAAGCTCGTTAGCTCGTCTATGCGTGTGACCACGTAGGTTCATCTCACAATGGCAATGAAACCACACTTAGTAGTAGTGTGAGTCCATAAATCACAAGCGGTCCACTAGCAGGGACATTGTGACTACCCAAAGTGAATGAATATACAACGGAACCTAATATCAATCCACTATTTAATCCCTTTGTCTCGCGATATCCTAATTAAGCATAAGGCATGGTGGTCGTCACCCTTATTAAGCTTAATTGTATTTATGCTCGATCTCCGGGGTAGATTGTTTCGACAAATAGCATTTGATAACCACTTTATCAAATACATTTGAGCTACGGCCATGCATTTAAACAGTCTTTCCCTATCGAGGGGCCCATGGATATCTCTCTCTAATAATAGAGAGGGACAAATTCCTTACAATGTCTCTCACATTCAAGCTATGATAGGACACTACATCCGATCATCGATCGTATTGATTACTCTCGTTACAAGTAACGTCCGATCGAGTCAAAAGCGTGGCTCCATTCATACTAGAATCAATGAAGACACAAGGTCTAAGGATTCTAAAATAGTATTGAGGAAGTAATACTTATGACTTAAGACCATGAAGTATTACTTCTCTGACGGATCACGTCCAATACAATGTATCCCTATATATTGCATCTATGATGTGATTTGTATCCATTACACATGATCAGTAAAACAAGATCATCAATCAACAATCATACTAGTTTTATTTCATAGTAATTAAGCATTACATAAAACTAGGGACTACTAGAATAGTAATTACATAAGCTAATGAGTTTTACTATCAAATCACACATTTGATAATCAAAAGCAAAATTAACTATTCAATTAAATGCTCAAAAGATAACAAAACGCACAACATGTGCTAATGGTCCTAGGGCACTACTAACATGTTGAGCTCTTAGAACATATGAATTCCACTCTTTGTCTTGCTTTTTGAAATAACACCTTTGAATGATTTAGATCATTGAAATGAAGTGTTTTTGTTTTGAAGATGTTTAGACTTGATAAGAAATCGATGAAACTTTGAAGTGCAAGCCTTAGAGTCATTCTCTAGCATTAGAGTATTTATATATTTCAAAATATGCTGAAAAATGACTCTTTAACGGTAAAAAAACGGCTAGTTTCTTACAGAGTTCGGTTGACCGAACAAGGGTCGGATGACCCACTTTGAGGACCTCGGTCGACCGAGGTAGGCTAAGGTCGACCGACCTTGGCTAGACCAACTCTCAGTAAATGGTCGGTTGATCCGAGGATGATCTCGGTTGACCAACTTCCAGAGCCTTGAGAGATGTTGATTTTTCACACGTTTTGAAGTCTATTGAAGTTTAAAAGGTTTTCTCAATATGTAACAAGTAAGAGCTTTTAGAAAACCGTTTTAAAAGACTTATACTTTGAAATCAAAGGCTTTTGAGATATGAACACATATGAGAATCATTTTGAAACTTTGGCCTTTTGAAAACGTGTCTATGAAAACATGCAAGACTTGAGTGTAGAGCTTATGTTCGTGAGAGCTTTGGTTAGAGATTTATAAGATAACGACTTATGACGACAAAGCTAAACTAACCAAACCTAAGTCTTCAATCTTCAATCTTGATAAATGAGCCTTGCATAACTTTGAATCTTGATACCAATGGCTTGATTGAAGTACTTAGAGCTTCCACAATGAGTTCCGATATTCTATCACAAAGATTAAGATCATTAGACACAACATCAAAAGTTTGTCCAATATCAAAAACTGAGTTTGTTCGCCCTTAGGGCTTACAAATATATCTCAATACATTACATCTATGATATAATTTGTATTCATTACACATGATTAGTAAACAATAATCATCAATCGAACATCATACTAGTTTTATTACATTGTAAAGAAGCTTACATAAAACTTGGGACAACTAGAATAGTTATTACATAAACTAATGAGTTTTACTATCAAATCACGCATTTGATGTTCATAAGCAAAATTAGCTATTCAATTACATGCTCAAAAGATATTAAACGTACAACATATGCTAATGGTCCTAGGGCACTACTAACACCGAGTTGATTAAAAGCGTACTTGTGACCACGTCAGAAGCATCCCCTGTTTCTTGTTGAGTTAGAGCGCAAACCCGATCATTTGGTTCATGTCTTGTTTCACCAACCATTGGTTCTGCTGCTGAAGTTTGTTGTGTAGTTGGAATAGGCATGGTGCATTAACTGACAAGATGTCCTGTCTTCCAACATTTGAAACATCCCATGTTGACCCAACGACATTCCCCCAGATGTCTTCTACTACACTCACTGTATACCGGTAGAGTCTGAAACCCGCTTGATGCTCATGCAGGTCCTCTAATGTCAACCAAATTGGCCCAGTCCTTAGCCCTGGCCTAAAAGTGTTGGTATGTGTAGATGTGTGAACAAACCTGTTTCGAACCAAAGGTGAATTGGTCTTAGGACGTGAGGCTTGACCTTGTGACATTGTAGCAAAGTTTCTCTGACATGTTCTTTCCAAATATGATCCCTTAAATTCCACCTCAATACTTAAACTTCTATGAGCCTCCCTAAAAGTGGTAGGAGGGTTACCAGAAAGCCTACACCTAATCTTGGACAACAGCCCCAATCATAAATCGTTGGGTTCCCATCACCGGGTCTTGGATTATTGTAGAAGCATACTTCCTTAAGGCATTGAATTGTCCCGCGTATTCAGACACCGACATATTCTCCCCCTGCTGCAGCTCAAAGAACTGGTTTTGTCTTTCCATTCGAAAGGTGTGAGAAAAGTATTGATCCAAAAAGTATTGTCCCCTTGTTGATAGATAGAGGAAACACCCCTCCACCACTCAGCTGTTCTACTAGTGAGGGATGCAACTACCACATCTGCTTTTGCACCCTCATGTACCCTCATTATTCTTAAGTTTTACTCTATTTATTCTAGCCCTTCCTTTGCCTGATTTGGGGTCATGGAACCATCAAATGATACCATCCTCATCTTCTTTAGACGTTAATAATAACTTCCCGGATCTGCTTCCACCCTTAGTGTCCTGACTTTCCCTAGACTCTAATTAATCAGATTCTGTTGGTTTTGTAGAACCTCGGTCAAGTTGTGCTAGTTTTGCATCAGCTCAGTCGTTAGATTGAAAGTTTCCCTTAAATCAGTTGGTATGGTTGGGTTGACCAGTGGTGGAGGTGGCAGCAGAAACTAGGTCTCGGATTGATTACCCCCAGCCTGTTGCTGGCTTGTCGACCCCACAAACTGACGTCGATTACCCTGTGAACCTTGAAGAAGTCGTCGTCGTTGTTAGCATGGTTTCGGTCCATCATTCCCCACATAATACCCACAGTATATGGTAAGCAATAAATTCACATAGCATGCTCAATAAGTTGAAAACATAACATGGCATAGTAGACAACAAGATAACATCTATAACAACCACACTATCACAAAACAATCAGTAACAAGGTATAAAGTAGTAAGTAAACAAGTACGCCCTATTCCAGATTCTCTACCCATCACACATCTCACATGTTATCTACCAAGTTTATCCTATGCTTATTCCAAGTCTTATCCCTAAGGTTCGATATTCTCTGATACCACTTGTGTCACACCCCGAAACCGGTGATGACCTGACAGTACCACATATGCCAATAAGGCATAGAACCAAAGCAGAAATAATATTTTTCATCATACTATTATTAAAGAAACACAAGTTCTAACAGTAATTATTAGAGTCCTACATGATCCAACATTAAGTAAAGTGAATTAATAATAAGTTATTACATAACCAGTGTTTTAAATACCCAAAGGGAAATTATCTATTACATGTTTTGTTATGGATCACTCAATGTAATCCCCATCCCACTGCTCCTCAGTAAGCATCAACACCCTTGGGATGAAACATTAAATGAGACTAAAAAACCTTTTCCGAACTTCCCGAATCAAGTGTGAAAACATGCAAGTTTAGGTCCCTTCATAAGACACATTTAACGCATGAAAACCCTACCAACAACCTTTGGGAAAACACTATAAGGGACTAGGACAAAAAGAAAACACAAAGTCCAAACTTTCCAACTTTGGTCAACCTAAACACTATCACCGGTTGACAGAAATGTGTATAGAAAAATCGGACAACACACTGCCCAAAGTCTGGTTGACAAGTATCACCCACCGGTCGACCGACTTCACCTTAGGTCGATGAGTTCACTAACCCGGTCGACCTACTCAGACTCTTCCCTCATCCATATGGTCCAGGTACTTTAAGTCAGACGTCGGATTGGAGCTCCGGTCGACCAAGATCCAGTCAGTCTTTCGGCACAATTTGTGAAGGAAAAGTGCATGTCTGCACAATCCAAATTCCAACCTCAAAATGCTCAGTTTTGATGCATATGTACTTATGAATGACAATCAACATGCACAAACAAGTTCAATAACCAACATACATGTATGATAATGCAACGTTTCATCCTATGTAGTAAATCATGACTTTTAAATATTTCGAATACTCAGTTCAATAAGTATAAAAGTATACATTTCATGAGTTTAACACGTAAATTACAAGGGTGAAGAGTCTTACTTGGAATTAAAGCACGCAATTCACAATACCGAAAATCAAAGAAAAAACTGCAACAATAGTAAATTTCCTTTTGGTGGGAACTCAAAATCCACCATGTTAATCCATTGAAGAGCCTATGATGCTAGTCCAACACAATCTTTAGGTGAAGATCTTTCACGACCTCGGGTGGAATATGCTACATTATTATCTTATGAGGAAATATATTACAGACAAAAGTTCCGGTTAAAGTGGATGAAGGAGGGCAACGCTAATACCAAATATTTTTACGCTCTTTGTAGCAATCGCCGTAAACACATGTTCATCTGTCGATTAGAAGACTCCTCAAGGGCTTAGTTGACCTCTGAAAATGATATTGGCTCGTCTGCAGTTGACTATTTAAAGGATCTGTTTGGCAAGGATCCTTTAACTTTTGCATATTACTCTTTATTAGAGGAGATCCCACAACTGATCTCAGAACATTAACGGAATTATCATGATATCAAGGCAATAACCAAGGAGGACAATGATACAGTATTCAGATTAGACACATAAAGCGCAGGAGACCCGAACGTTTATATGGGCTATTTTTCAAAAATGTTGGAAAATTATATGGCAAGATATGGTTAACATGGTATTTGCTTTTTAGGTAGGATTAATTCTTCCAGTGTCAATGGCAAGCACACTAATGGTAATGATACCAAAACGGGACAATCTTTCTACCTTTAATGAGTTTAGGCCGATATTATTCTGCACTTCCTCGAGTAAAATAATTTGCAAGGTTGTTTCAAATCGGTTGTCAAAGATTCTATCTACAATTATTAGCAAGAATTAAGCAGGGATTGTTCGAGGGTTGGTAATTATGGATAATGTACTACATTCCATAGATATTGTTGCATAATTAAATAAGAAGTTTCAGGTATGGTGATTAGGTTGGATATGATGAAAGCTTTTGATCAGGTCTCCCACCTATTTATTGTATCGTTTTCAAAGCGATTTGGCTTCAGCAACCATTTCATTCATATTGTGCATAACCTCATGGGGAAAATTTGTTCAAGGTAATGGTCAATGGACGACCCTTTCAGCTTCTTTCAATTTGGATGTGGGATCAAGAAGAGAGACCCAGTTGTCTCCCTTTTTGTTTATCACCATTGCAGAGGTCTTCTCAAGGGGAATATATCGCCTAATGAGAATCGACTCCATATCCCCTTACTTTATATCGCATATGGCCAATATTGCTACACACTTGGCCTATGTAGATGACGTTATTATATTTTGGAATGGTGAGAAGTTGACTACCATGTTCAAGCAAGAAGAGAAAACTTCAAGCCAGCGGATTAACTACCAGAAAAGTTACTTCTATGTTTCAACGAGGACTACGACTAGCCATTGTGCAATTATTGAATCCAAAATGGTTTCATGCGATTGATTATTTTGGTGATCTATTTGGGAAGCCCCCATTTACTGGGCGAACAATAATATGCTACTTTGACACTTTAGTTGAACTTTGGCGGCTTAAGTATTGTGGATTAAAGGCAGAGTTACACTCATTAAGCATGTGTCATCTATGACATTACACATATCGGCGTTCTCTAACCCCTTGAAGTTTGTGATACAATACTTTGAACGTGTCTTCTCAAACTTCTTATGGGGCTTTTCGGAACATGGATATAAGTGTCATTGGATATCTTAGGCTAAGATATGTCGAGGAACATCACAAAATTGTTTAGGACTCTTATCACTTGCAAACTATCTACATGCATTTTCTTACAAACTATGGTGGCGGTTTCAACATCGGATTCTTTATGGAGTGCCTTTTTACACCCATGGTATTGCAATCAAATGCCTTACCCAACTATGGTAGCTCTGTTGCCTATGAATTCGACGGTTTGGCACCGTATGTTAGTTGGACCAGGTGCTAACCCTAGAAAACTACGAATATCTGCCACTGTTTTCGGTCGAGGTTAATCAACAATCACCTCAATCTTACTCGGGTCCACCGATACTCCTTTAGCTGATACAATGTGTCCCAAAAATGACACACTTCTCAGCCAAAACTCACACTTACTAAACTTGGTATATAACTTCTCTTACCCCAAAATAAGCAAGTCCCAAACCATATTGGTGGTTAATAAAGGCAAAAGCGAAGGTGTCGATAAGCCTAACAGTAAACATAAGAACAAGCCAAACAAATTGGGTAAAGCATTGAAACTGAAAAGCGGGATTGCTAATGATAGCATTTGTCACCATTGTCGTGATAAATGGCATTGATGCAGAAATTGTAAGTTACATTAAATCAAAGAGACAGACGAAATGCGTAAACGTTGCTTCAGGCTCAGGTACATATACGATAGGTACTTATGTTATAGAAGTCAATTTGTCTGTAACTACTTCTTCGTGGGTATTGGATACCATATGTGGTTCTCACATTTTCATGAATGTGCAGGGACTTCAAATGAGTAGAGAATTCACAAAAGGCGAAGTAGACCTACGTGTTGGCAATGGAGCAACAGTTGACGCCTTAGCTGTATGTACATACTTTTAAAAAGAATATTATTTCAATATCTTGTTTGAACAAGAAAAGTTTTGATATTTGTATTAAAATCCAACGATTGTCGTTTACATTGAATAATATATCTTATGGTAGTGCAATTTTAAATAATGGTCTATATGTGTTGGACATTGATTCACCTATCTATAACATAAATACTAAAAGGATTAAGAATAATGAATCCAATCCTACATATCTTTGGCATTTTCGCTTCGTCCATATAAATGAGAAACGCATTTCCAAACTCCATAAAGATGGTTTATTGGAATCATTTGATACATGCGAACCTTGTTTAATGGGTAAGATGACTGCTTCTCCTTTTACTATAATTAGAGAAAGAGAAAATGACATATTGGGATTAATACATAGTGATATATGTGGCTCATTCAATATACATTCTATAGAGGGTTATTTATACTTCATTACATTTACTGATGACCTCAAAAGATATGGATATGTGTATCTTATGAAACATAAATTAGAAGCTTTTGAAAAGTTCGAAGAATTTAAAAATGAAGTAGAAAACCAGCTTGGCAAGAGTATTAAAATACTTTGATTTGATCGATGTGGAGAATACTTGAGCTAAATGTTTCGTAACTATCTTAGAGATTGTGGAATTTTTTCACAACTCTCGACTCAGGCTACTCCACAATGGAATGGCGTATCCGAAAGGAGAAATTGAACTCTATTAGATATGGTTCGATCTATGATGAGTCACGCGAGCCTACCCAACTCTTTTTGAGCTTATTCCTTAGAAACAACAACTTTAACACTAAACCACGTTCCATCTAACTCGGTTGAAAGAACACCTTATGATATATGGTCTGGGAAACATCTTAATATGTCTTTCAAGAAGATTTGAAGCTGTGAGGCATTTGTTAAACGCCTAACTTCTGATAATTTAAGTCCTAAATCCATCAAGTGCACATTTGTTGGGTACCCTAAGAAAACTAAAGCGTACTACTTCTATATTCCTAGCGAGAATAAAATGTTTGTTGCTCGAACGGGATTCTTTCTAGAAAAAAGCGTGTATTGCTAGAAAGACAAGTAAGAGTCAAGAAGAACTAGCATAAGTTAAAAACTATACCACTAGAACTGATGTTCTGATGGAAATTGAACAAGCTCCGCAAATAGTTGTGCATGATGAGCCAGTTCAAGAAACAAAAGAATTGCGTAGGTCTAGTAGAACTCGTAGATCACCAGAGAGATTTGGATTTCTGGTAACAGAATATGGAGATGTTATGTTTATTGATCATGATTCGTCTACAACCTACAAACAAGCAATTCATAGTCCAGATTCTTAGAAATGGCTTGAAACCATGGGGTCTGAAATGGATTCCATGCATAGTAACCAATTATGGATATTGGTTGATACACCCAAAAGGGTAACTCCCATAGGGTGCAAGTGGGTTTTTAAGCTAAAAAAACGACATGGATGGAAACATACAAACCTACAAGGGGAGATTAGTCGCGAAAGGTTTCAAACAGATTCATGGTATTCACTATGATTAAACCTTTTCCCCATTAGTAATGTTTAAATCCATAAGGATCTTGCTTGCAATAAAAACATACTATGCTTATGAGATATGGAAAATGGATGTCAAAACAACTTCCTTAATGGAAATCTTGAAGAGGATGTGTACATGACACAACCTAGAGATTTTTTATCCTAACATTGTCAATAAGGTATGGAAGCTAAAAAGTCCCATTTATGGACTAAAGCAACACTACAGGAAAATTGATCTTCAGTGACAACAAAAGTTGTCATTAAATAGCTTAATTTTGTCACTAAAGATCCGCAGTGACAACATTTTTTGGTCACAAGGTCGTCATTAAATCATCGTCACTAAAGATTTGTAGTGACAACTTTCTATCTTGTCATTAAAAGGGACACTTTATTGACAAGAATGTTGTCATCACTATTGTTTGCTAGTTTTAGTGACAACAAATGTTATCACAATATCAGTTTGATATTATCACTGATGGTCCTGGGTCGTCACTGATTTACTGTCCTTTAGTGACAAGAGTTGTCACTAGAATGCACAGTTTTAGTGACAAGAATTATGTCATCATAATGCTTGCAGCGTTATGCGTCAACTTTTTTTTTAACACAATTGATATCAACATGTTGTCATTGATGCTCTTCATTTCCACTCTTTTTGTGCGTTAGTGACGACCTTGTTGTTCACTAAAATAAATTCATACAACATTATATATGCTAAAGTAATGATGATTAGAAAATGTATAGAGCTCAAATTCCAGTGCCATTAATACTATGGTAATGTAATATAGAAATATATAAATTCATACAACATAATATATACAAAAGTAACGATGACCCGAAATATACATACTTATACAACAAATCATCATCAATTAGTTCTTCGTCCTCTTCAGATTCATCACTGCAAGTGCCAAATTTTTGTTGGATATCTTTTGACGCGATTATCTGGACCCATAGCTAATGACCGAATTTCACTAGTGCATTCAATTTGACCATATAAAATTTAATACAATGCGCCAAACAAGTTAATAAAATTGTATTGTTCAGGTTCTTTTAGGAGAAAAAAATCTGAATTTCTAACTAGATGGTAAAGACATTTAAGATACACTTGCACATTCTCTAAACCAACTGGAGAATTGCATGTCATGCCTTTTTTCAACATTTGCTGAGCTCTCCAATCTTAATTGTTGCTTGTGTTCACTAAATGCAAAAGAAAATATAACAATGCCATAAGATATGTGACTCTTAAATGCCACAGCAAGGACAAGAAAATATAGCAATTTGTACTTACTTGATATATTCTTAAATTTCAACACAGTTATTCCACACATAATTATGAACCTTTGCTAGGTCGAACTCATCCAAGTGGTGCTGAGTTGGACCACCGAATGGTCGACCATTGCATGAAAATACCGATATCTGCTTAGTAGGTTCGCCTCTATCATAGTTGCGCTCAGCTCTATTAAATACTGATTCTACATCGTGCAAGTACATTGAGGTGAATGTCAAGCACTCACTATCAATGTAACGCTCCGCAATAGAGCCTTCTGGTCTAGCTTTATTGTTGACATATCCCTTTAATGTGCCCATTTTTTGAAAAGTACTAGCATAAAAATAAATTAGATTTATGTATGGAATAATTTTTTAATTTAGTCTAAATAAGCGTGTGCAGTTCTTCCTTTAGAATGAAGTATTACCTCTCAAAAGGAAACATCCAACGAAATTGGGCAGGGCCGGTGATTTTAGCTTCATTTGGTAGGTGGAGTATCAAATGCACCATTATATCAAAAACCGATGGTGGAAATATCCTTTCGAGCTTGCATAAAATAAGAGCAATGCTCTTCTCTTGCTCTTCCAAAACATCTAAAAACAATGTCCTTGAACGCAATTTCTTGAAAAACACACTTAGTTCAAATAACACTTGTCGAACTTCCTTAGTTAAACAGCCCCGTATTGCAAGAGGGAGAACTCGCTGCATAAATACGTGACAATCATGACTTTTAAAACCAGAAATGTGACACTCTCCCGTCTTAATGCAACGAGATATATTCGATGCAAACCCATAAGGATATTTGATTGAATCCAAGAATTCACACACTTTCTTTTTCTCATCAATAGAGAGATTGTAGCAAGCCATAGGAGTCTCAAATGAATCACCCTTTGTGATCAGGTGTAACTCGGACCTTATCCCCAAGTCCATCAAATCTCTCTGACATTTCCAGCCATCCTTAGTTTTTTCTTTAATTCCCATTATTGTGGCAAAAATTGCATCAAATACATTTTTTACCACATGCATTATGTCTTACATTGAGGTCTTTCCAGTATGGTAGCTAAAAAAAAAATACTTTTTTTTGTCCAGTTTGACCGAGACTCTCGACGTTTTCTCTTTCGCTGCAGAAGTAATTTGGGGGATTTTCCTAACTCTATATCACCAAATGCCAACTGCTGCTCTAAAATTTCATCACCAGACAAACGTTTAACTGGATCCCTCAAATCAGACTCTCCGTTAAATGATTTTTTATCTCTCCTCCATCTATGGCTTGAAGGCAAGAAACGACGATGACCAACATAACAAATTTTTCGCCCATGGCACAAGTAAAATGAAGTTGTGTCATCCATGCAAACCGGACATGCTTTGTACCCCTTTGTTCTCCACCTTGATAAATTCCCATATGCCGGAAATAAATTTATTGTCCATTATCATGCAGCACGTAACATAAACCTTTCACTTGTATATGCATCAAAAGTCTCAACACTAGGCTGCCATAATGTCTTTAACTAATCAATCAGTGGTTGGAGATAGATATCTAGGTCATTTCCTGGTGCCTTTGGTCCAAAAATAAGAAGTGTCATAAAGAAAAATGGATCTTTCATGCATTTCCAAGGAGGCAAATTGTAAGGAACAAGAAATACAGGCCAAATGCTATATGCATTACTTAGGTTTACAAAAGGATTAAAACCATCAGTAGCTAGCCCCAACCTGAGAGTCTAGCGCAAATGTTTCATGCAATTAGTCAAAGCGCTTCCATTCTTCACTATCAGCCGGATGACTCATCACATCATCATCGTCATTTCGTCTATCTTTGTGCCACCTCATATCAAAGGATATATCTTTGTTAGCAAAGAATCGTTGTAGTCTTGACTTTAACGGAAAATAACGGAGAACCTTGCGAGGCACTTTTGAACCCTCTGATTTACATTTTTGATTAGGACATTTTTCTAGTTCAGCATACTCATTTCGGTACAAGATACAATCATTAACACATTAATGTATCTTTTCATAACTAAAACCCAAATCTCTAATAATTTTCTTTGCCTCGTAACATGAATTAGGAATCAGTGAACTAGGGGGTAATGCATTCTTGAAAATTTTCAATAGCAAATCGAAGGATTTTTTAGTCCAACCACTTGTAGTTTTCAAATGAAGAAGAGTCACGACAAAGGATAATTGTGGAAAATGTGTGTCCAGGATACAGCTCCTTTTTTGCATCATCTAATAGCTTAACAAATCGATCAACATCACATCATAATGCATTATCATTACTTTTTTCTCACTACAAGAAAACTGTGTTACAGAGACGGACATTTCCGTCTCTAAACTTAGTTTAGCGACCGATTAACGACCAAATGACGTGGTCGTGTATTTTTCGTCGCAAAGCAAATTACCGACCGAATAACGACGGCAAAAATAGCGACCGCCAGTTAGGTCGCAGAATACCGACGGATTACTGACTGAACAGTCAACATTGTTGACCTTTGACTTTGACTAATTAACGACTTAAAATAACGACGGATAGCCTAAAGACCGAATATTCCTCCATCCGTAACAAACTGAATGGTACGACCGCATACCGACCGAATACCGACGGTATGTTAGCCACCGAATGTTTGGTCGCAAAATATCGACGGAATACCGACCGTATAGTCAACAGTGTAGACCTTGACTCTGACTTTTGGAACGACCGACTACCAACGATTTATTAGCTACCGATCTTCAGCTCACTATATAGCGACGGATTAGCGACGGAATGTCAATATTGACTCGGACATATGAGCGACCGATTAGCGACGGAAGTCCGTCGCTAAATTGATATTTATTTAAAAAAATAAATATGAAATTTAATTAAAACCTTATTATAAAAAGCAGCAGTACGCACAAAAATACGAACCAGAAACAGTATTAATAAGATCCCGAATAGCAACAATAATCAATAAAACCCAAAAATAACATTACATAGCCAATTATCTTACTAAAAAACACAATTTTAAACTTCTCATTTACATTACAACACTCACAATTAAAGTGTTTACTTCTCATTACATTACAACACTCACAATCAAAGTGCACACTTTGAATTACAACACTCACAAATCAAATCAAAGCGTGCACTT
Source organism: Vinca minor (assembly GCA_026122235.1). Lineage (NCBI taxonomy): Eukaryota > Viridiplantae > Streptophyta > Magnoliopsida > Gentianales > Apocynaceae > Vinca > Vinca minor. Next base: position 1,915,489 of record JAOCZM010000253.1, read on the forward strand.
CTGATCATTTTACACAACAATACTCACAAATCAAAGTGTGCACTTCTCATAAACTCCTTGATGTCATTTATATGTATATCCTTGGAAGTGGATGAGTTGCAATCTGAAAATTCAAGAATCAAATTATTTTTTGGCAATAAAATTATCAATTTGAATTATGTTAAAAAGTTATACAATACGACAATTAATTTATGGTAATAAAGTACTAAATAATGAACCAACAAATATTACTCACCTTCAATATGTGGAATTCCAAGAAGCGAGAAAGAGATTAATCATTCTGAATCATTATCCGACATAAATTCATCTTCTTCTTCTGAATTGTTACCATCCGACATAATTTCATCATCATCAACTTCATCAATACGGCTCGTACCGTCCACAAGTACAACTTCAATTTTCCCTGACCAGTGTGCAAGTTGACCAACTTCATTAACAGTTAGATCAATGCGACTGGTCTCCTCCTCGCATACTTTCTCCTGGTAAAGTACCGGAACACCAGGAACGTCAAATAGACGTGGTTTGGAACGACAAACAGCCAACCAATCAGCCCTAGATGTTGTCTTACTACCCGGATAAGGTGTGTAGTAGACTTGTTGACATTGGGAAGCAAATACGAATGGATTGTATAACCCTGGTACGTTCTTTTCCTATGGATTTCTACAAGTTTATATTGAGGATGCACCCTCAAACCTCGATTTGGAGTAGAATCAAACCAGTCGCATTTGAAAAGAATTATTTTTTGGTCAGGTGTTCCAGCAAGATCAACCTCAATGATTTTCTTTAACTCTCCGTAATAATCTCCTTTAACCCATACCCCACTGTTTGTCGTTCCTTTTCCATCGCTCTAGGATTTTGTGTGAAGTCATTAACCGTTAACAAAGTATCCGGTGTAAGACATCATTCTCCTTGACGGGCCCCATGACAGATTTTTCAACAACCTTTCAGAATGTTTCGGAAGGCTATGTATCTGTTGAGAACAAAAAAAGTTAAATTAGTTTAGGAATTCTTAAGACAAGTACATTTCTACATAATACCAACTTACATGAGTTCCAAACCATTTAGAAAAATCATTATAAACCCGCTTCGAAGCTCTTCCTCCGTTATCTGCGGAGTTTGGGCATTTACTTCACTGACAAATTTCCTAAGTTACAAATTCAATGACAATATTATTATTTGGCTACTTTTAATTATATAACAAAAATGAAGCAATATATGAGTTTACTTACTGAAGATATGGTTCGACCTCTTCACAATTTATCAGGATATAATTCATGGTTGTTTTATAATCTTTATCAGATAATAAAATATTTTCTTTTTTTCCAAATGATCTTCCCGGTAAGTTACAAATTGATAATACATCTGGTCCACTTGTCTCGTCTTCACCATCATTTCGTCCATGGTTGTAACTATCATTTTCACGTGGGGTTCAAATAATAGCTAAAGAATGTAGCAGCTTCTTCGACCAAATATGTATTGCAAATTGACCCGTCAACTATGACCTTGTTTTTTTATCTTTTTTTTAGATGGTGCAGGTATCTAATTAAAGCATAAGTAGTTAATCACATTGTAAATACGTACATGAAAAATAAAAATGAAGTTGAGATCATAAAGACATTGGTCGTTATCTCTCGAACGGGTACATCTACCTAAACTGTATCGGGCCACCAACCTTGGCTTCGTACGGAAGGTGAACCGACAAGTGTTCCATCACATCAAAAAATCCTGGAGGAAATATTCTCTCTAACTTGCACAATAAAATAGCGATAGTGTCCTCCGATTCTTGCATATGCGCCACACTCAACTTTGGGGAACACAAATCTCTATAGAAACAGACTAAGTTCAGCCAAGGGCCCCCAAACACTTGCTGGTAGTACTTCTGTAAGTGTTATAGGGGTACGTCTCCATGAATACATGAGAATCATGACTCTTCATTGTAGACATTTTCAACTCTTTCATATCAACGCATCGCACCAAAATCGATGCATAACCATCTGGTAGCCGTAATTCTTTAAACCACTGCAAAACCATCTATTTTTGTGCCTTGGTAGGAGTGAAACATGCCTTCGGTTTCGTTGCTTTACCTGGGCCATCGTGTTTAATATTCAATTCTGGCCGACTGCAATACCTTTCAACATCCGCTCTGCCCTTAACATTGTCATTTGTTTTACCCTTCACGTCCAACATGGTGTTAAAGACGTTATCAAACACATTTTTTTCATTATGCATGACATCAATGTTGTGTCTTATCAGAAGTGTCCGCCAATAAGGTAAGTCCCAAAATATGCTACGTTTGGCCCAACTGTGATCTCGTCCCCTGCCTAGCTCTTTACCAATCTCTTCAGCTGTATCGGTAATTTTTTAATAATCTTTGACTCTAAACCACATTTCATCACCATTCAGGCGAGATGGCGGGTCTGCTCTCTCCTGTCGCCGGTCCTTTCGGAATCCCTTTGCATCTCTTCTAAAAGGATGATTAGGTGACAAGAAGCATCAGTGGCAATCGAACCACGATTGTTTCCCGCCAGCATGCAAATGGAACGCTTGAGTTTTCTCCATACAATATGGACAAGCGTGAATGCCAGTTGTACTCCATCCACTCAACATTCCATATGCTGGAAAATCACTAATTGTCCAAAGTAATGAAGCCCTCAGTTTAAAATTTTGCTTTTTGGGGATGTCATAAGTTTCCGCACCTTCACCCCATAGCTGATTCAATTCATCGATGAGAGTCTGCAAGTACACATCAATCTTGTGTTTTGGATTTTGGGGTCCAAGTACAATGATAGTTAAGAACATTACATTGTTCTTCATACACATCCAAGGGGGGAGATTATAAGATGTTAGAAGAACTGGCCAAGAAGAATATTGCTTCCCTGACATGTCGAAAGGTGCAAAACCATTTGTGTGTTCTATCAGAATGTTGCCAAGCTTCCCCATCTCGTGGGTGATTCATTATTCCCTCTTCCCTCTCACTGTCTGAGTGCCATGTCATGTATCTTGCGGTTTTCTCAGATGCATACAATCTTTGCAATCTCGGAGTAATTGGAAAATATACATCTTTTTGCAAGCAATCTCTTTTTGTCGTGTTTTTTTTTTTTGTTTTCTTTTTCTTAATATACCTAGCATGGACACAAAACTTGCATTCTCTACTGTCAACATCATCTTTCCAGTGCAACATACAACCGTTAAAACAAACATCTATCTTTTGCACCGGTAATCCAAGGCCTTTAACCAATATCTTAATTTGGTAAAAGTCGTCTAGAGCATTATTTTGAGGAGGAATCTCCTCCTTCATCAACTGCGCAAATATATCTATAGTAGTTTCAGATAAGTTGTCTTCGGACTTAATACTCAACATTCTAGCAGTCATTGATAGTTGTACAGCCTTTGTACAGTGTGCTATCAACAGCGTTCAACAAGTCATAGAACTTTTGTTCCTCTGGATTAGGAGGTTCTTCTACGTCCCTATTTTCTGACTCATTAAAACTTGGTCCGGCAGCATCAAGAAACATCTCTCGATAATTGCTGTGTGTTGTCTGTCTTCTAGAATTATCCAAATCATGAGAGGTTTCATGAATAAACGGAAATTGAGACATTGGAAGGAATGCCTCACTGTGACATGTCCAATTAAAATAGTTAGACACAAATCCGTTCATAACAAGATGATACTTGACCATTTCAGGTATGTGAAAATCCTTATTTTTACAAGCACAAGGACGCCTAATCCCATCACTTTGTACATTAGCAGACATACTAATAGAGAAATCCAAAAATTCTTTCATTCCCGCTATAAATTTTGGACTATGACGGGGTCCACCATTATTAAAAAATTATAAATCCGAAAATCGACATCGTTCAGAATGCGAGTACGACCTAATATGTACATTTTAGTAATTATTTGTATATTTATAATCAATTATTACAATTTTAACTCTATCACTTAATGATTCACGTAAATGTACACACAAATGTATTACTTGATTTGTTCTGCTTCTAGTCTATATAAGTATTTGTGAATATGTATAAGTTTTACTTGTATGAATATTCAAGTTAATGTTTATATATATATATATATATATATATATATATTAAATAAAATAGGCAAAATGTTTCCATATATCCTTAAAAACCCGCTATTTTGTAAAAATCGGAATCCGGGAAAATATACCGACTGAGTGGCGACCGATTATCTAGTATCCGTCGCTATTCGGTCGCCCATTAGAAATATAGAGATCTATTATAGACGGATATCTTCATGTCCGTCGCTATTCGGTCGCCCTACAAAATGCTTAACTTGTACAATTTTCAAAATATGTTCGGTCGCTATTCGGTCACCAAAACCCTAACCCTATACCCTAAGACGGTCGCTAGTCCGTCGGTAGTCGGTCGTTACTATTCCAGTATTCCATAAACAAAATGCTTAAACACAGTATACACCCTGCCACAATTCAACAGAAAATAGGCTCAAATAAATTCAATACTAGCAAAAAAACAGAACCAGTTCACCATTATACAAATAACACAAATAGTACACAACATACGATATTTATAACGCAAAAACAAGTATAAAATAGTGATAACGCAAAAACAAACATAGAAAAGTTGAATAATATACAAAATAAACTACAAAATCTATTGACAGCCCAATACATCATTTACGACTAAGGGATCATTGTCATAATCTAAATCTAAATCATCATACTCTAAATTGGTAAATCTAGCATCTAGCTCAGCGGGACTTAATATAGGTCCCTATTTGAAAGAATATCAAATAAGGTACTAGATAATTCTCTAGCTCTCTTCTTTTTCTCCGCGCATTTTCTCTTTCTTTATCTTCAAAATTTTTCTTCCAATTTTCGTACATTTCTGTCATTTTTTATTCCATTTCTGAATGAGAGACTGACTGGCGACCTCCCCTCATTGTCTTAACCACATTGGAGAAGGAACCAAGTCCTTGAACTCGTCCCTTTTTTAGCCCGCCCGATGCCTCAGCAGAGAGCGCAATCTTAGTAGGCAAATCAGGATGAGGTTGGCCTGCTTGAGTAGCTTGGGTTGCGGCGTTGTCATAATCAGAATGGAACACTCCCTGTCAAATAAAATGTAACGTTACAAATAAATACAAGTAAATAACTAATCTAAAAAAAGGGAACAAGTATTGAAATACTTACATATAGGTATCTAGAATTCTCATCAACAAATTCCCCTGTCTTCGAGCCGGCATGGTGTTGATGACACCAATCGTAGCTAGCCGGGAATGGGAGTGGATGCCCATCCTCTTTTTCCTGTTTACAAAAATCATTAAAACATTAAATACGTAAATAAAACACAAAATTTTAATGAATTTGACAATAATACGATTACCAATCTCTAGTGATGCTCAATGTGGTTAAGTGAACCACCCGTATGCTTCATTGGGCCTTTGCTGCCCCTCCACTCCTTTCGGTTTATTGATGCCAGTTTAGACTAGGCTTTAAATTCCGGAGTTGCCCAATATTGTTGAAGTGTGTCCCAATCAGTGTTAGAAACCCATTTGGGCTTCTTTTTCTTATTCCGATGGTCGCTCATGACACCGTTGAGTCTCCTTTGAGGTATAATGCGCCAACCTCTCTTGACACTATCCTCATACTCAGGAGCCCACCGATAACGTCTCTGTTTTTTGAAATAATGTGTTAATTAGATAATTAAAATTGATAGACTTGTAAATTCATGAAGTTTCAAATACACTTACCGTGAACTCTTCCCACCACATATTTATTTCTTCCATAGGAACATCCTTTAGGGTGCTATATGCTCCCTTGAAACGGCCTTGAAATATATCGGTAATGGCGGAGGCGCAGCTAGAGCTCAATGTAAAACTATAATAGCCGCGACAAAATTTAATTTGAGTTTATAATGATTATAAGAATTATAATTAACTTGATTTATAAAGGAGATAAGTTTGAAATTAACTTACGTGCCATAAGTAGGCTGCAGGAGAATCCGAGTATCTAGTGCAATCGGTTCTCCACCAGTAGTGGTACCATTAGGTGTCACAGACTGGTGATTCGCTGAAACTCCTACAGGCGGAGACTCGGTGGACGGTGCTGCCGCGGCCGTATCTCGGGATACGTTTACATCGGAAGATTGTGACGTAGGTGTCATACCGGTCATAAGGGCAGATGGCGGTGTCGACTGCAAACCAGATGATGAACCTGGATGGGAGGTAGGGGCGTAGCAGACGCTGGAGTCTGACTAAGTGGTAAGCACGATCATATAGTTTTCTTTGGAGGCATCTATGTAATATAGATTAAGCGGATTAAGAAGTAACAAATTACTGATCGACAAATAGACAACAACAACAACAACAACAGGATGCTCAGACAAACAGAACAGAAAACCTAAACCTAACACAACTAGCTAGTCATAGTGGCTAAGCCAGTAAGCCTGGTTTTTAATCTTGATTCTTGTAATCTACACTTTGCTAAGCGGAAAAACCATTCTTTAAAATGTTGACACGATTATATTATTAACTAAACACTACATATTGAAACAAATTTGCATTTTGTGTGGGATCTTAGAAGGCAAATGCACTCACTAACATGGGAAGAATGCGTAAATTACATAAAATTAATTTGGAAGGTGCAATTAACAAAGTTACATAACACCAAACACCTAACATGGTCGGTTTTGAATGGTTCTTGGACCGGTTTTTAGATTCAACAAACCGGATCCGGTACAACCGGATCGGTTTGACCAATCGAATATTAGTCTGCCCAGTCCAATTGGATCACCTATATCAAATGTAAATTCCTACAAGAATCACATTGAGCATCAAGTCCATTATCACAATATCTCTATAACATATACACTTATGAACATAAGAATTTAGAATGTCAAGTTCATACTTCAAGATATTATACTCAACAAGCTTAGAATCAACAATGAGCATCTTGCCAAGTAGTTCATGGTTCTCAAGATATAAAGCATCAAGCGATAAAAGCGCATTCTCTTTTTCATTTACTATGACATGTGTAGGGGAGAACCTTATGGGGGTGAATAAGGTTCTCACACGTTTTTTCTTTTCTAACAAATTATTTTCCTGACTGATCAGCTCAACAACAAGTATGTTTATCAAGCACATAAAGGCGATTTAAAAGATTAACAACTTAGGTGACTAGTGTGGTTAGTTGCAATACATAGAAACTCAAGACAATGAATATGATCAAATATAGACTAAGTCAAGAGTCTTATATGCAAAGCTTGTAAGAAAAAACAACACAAGTCACAAGACTAACACTAAGCAAGATATATAAAGCTTGTAAGATTACTAAATGCAAGTCTTATAGGCAAGCCAAGGAAAGATATAACAAGAAAGATATCTAACTCAAGATAAAAAATTAAATCTCATACAAACAAGTTCTTGCGGAATATTAGCACAAGAAATAAAATAAGAACTTGAAAGTAAAGAGGTAGAGTTAGAAGATCATTGACAGTAATTTAGAGTGCTTCGATTACAAAGACCTACATCCACTACCTTGGGACACACCTAAGGATTTTGGAAACGTTCCATTACCTTGTCTTGAGAGAACTTTACACGAAAGGACAAAACAAACACTTGGTCTTTTATGCACAAAGCAACCTTTCAAGAAGAAGGCCAACAAATGATCATTTTATGCACAAAGCATCCCTTCTTCACCCTTGGGTACTCTTTTTCTAATCTAGTCTACTAAGTGAGGAGGTTTTACGAACACGTCAACCGTACTTACCGTTCGGGTTCACCAATCACTCTAGTTCCTACAATTACAAGAAAGATCCACTCCACTAAGGAGGACCAAAACCACCAATCTCATAAACAAGCCTTGCCACTCAACCCTTTACAAGAAAGATGAGCCTCAACAATGAGACTTTACAAATAAATATCTAGTATAAAAATCCCTCTACGGATTGAATAGATTACAAATGTAAGTTGTAATTCAAACTTGAGAATAGAAGAATATGTATGTGAAACTCGTTCTCAAAATGAAGTATTTTGAAGAATGATTGGAAGTATTTAGCTCTTCAAAGTATTTGATTTTCTTGTTTAAAATGTGCAATAAAAAGGTCCTCTAATGGCTTGATTAGTTATGAAAAATCAGCTTTAGAAGCTATTTATAGAGGCAAAAATGACAAACCATTTATATTTTTGCTTGTGATTGGGCACCTCGGTCTACCGAACTAGATGGTACGTCGTCCAGGGTGCTTCCGAAGTAGTTTAAACAGGCTACTGGACAGATCTCGGTCGACCGAGCAACACAAGTCGGTCGACTGGACTTCATCAGGTCGTCCGAGGCTAAGCCTAAGTCGACCGGACTTGGGTCCAAAAGTGGTTTTTCAACTTGGTCACATTTTAATGTTCTCAAATTCATGCCTAAGTGGCTTCAAATTCCTTTAAAATATGTTTAAGACTTTAAGTATTAACCAACACTAACATGAGTTTTCAAAAACCTTTTCAAGGATTGAATATGATGGTTTTGAAAACATGCAAGAGCTCGACATACTATAGACTCATATTCTCAAATACAATTAGTCACAAGGGATATACCTATGTAGCATATGACTAATCTTCAAGGTCTTCAAGTCTTCTAGATGTGTAGAAACTTTGAGCTTAGCTTTAGACCTTCATTAACCTCTTCTTGTGATGAAGTCCTTTGTAGTCTTCTAATGGTGTAACACCATGGACTTTAAGACTTCAAGGTTAAGAGCCTACTTGATGATGATCTTCGTGTGATATTGAGTAACTTGCTCTTCCTTCTTTGTATTACACCCACTTCCAAGGCATTGTATAGTCCATTTCAAGCTGGTGTCATGGAGTCTTGCAATGTAGCTTCTTCTTGAATGAATCCTCTTGACTTAGCATATTCAATGTAGTAGGATTGCATCTTTGTGGTTCATAGAAGCTTTTCTTTCCATTTCATCAATGCAAGTGTGAGTGTAAAGTCATATCATTAAAACACAAGCTCACACAAACATAAGAACTTCACAATGGTTTGTTATCATCAAAACTAGATTGATCACATTAGGCCTTTGGGCTTACAATATCCCCCTTTTTGTTGATGAAAAAAATTGATACAAATGGGAATGAAATAACAAAAGGATAAATGAAAATAAGCACATAAATATAATCATGAGATAAGGATGCAAATGATCACGGCAAGTAGATGTTTTGAAAAAGCAGTCTACTCCCCTATTTTAAATCATCCCTTATCTCTCCCATTAGCAAAGTTCTGTAGCTTTCTCCTTATGTAAAATCACTTTTCATGGCACATTTGCAATGCTACTTTGCAATACTACTTTTCTCTCCATTTTTGTCAACATAAAAAAGGTTCATCAGATGGCCAATATGAATAGCATTTTCTCCTCCATTTTGTTAAAATAGAGATATAAATGATCAAAAATGAAAATCTTTAAAGAAGGATTAAGTTTGAAATATTTGAGAAGCTTGTTGTTCAAATAGTTTGAATAAATAGTATACCAAGGAAATCATATCTAAAAATTAAGTGAAATTGTTATGGTGGAGAGGCCGAGGTAAATGGCAGGACATACACACTATCCTCTCTGCTGGGGTTTGTTGGATTTTGTGGCGTGCACGTTGCAGGTTCGTCTACGATGGCATAAAGTCTAATGAACGTGGATTTTGGCGTGAGTTTGAGTTCTACGTCAAACCCATTCTCATGGCGGCTGATCTTTTCTACTTTTATTCGGGGATCCGGACCCCTCTTTGGATGGCTAGGATTACAGTCCGACTGGTACGATGGTTGCGGATAGACATGGATGGAGTAGTTTTAAATGTGGGCGGTGCTTCCCGGGGTAATCCATGTACGACTTGAGTTGGTGGCGTTTTGAGGCATGCTAATAATGTGTTCATGGCAGCATTTCACCGTTACTTGGGAGATGCATTGACCAACACTACTGTGGAAATGGAGGCAATGATTGTGACTATAGGGAGTTTAGGCGACTTCCTATTCTGGTTAGTGGCTGATTTCTTTTTGGCTATTTTCTAATGTAACCCGTTCTTGTGCAGTTTTTGTTGCAAGACGTGGACTGATACGTTTGTAATTTTTTGGCTATGGCCCTCATCAATAAAACCAGACATTTTACTAATATATATATATATATATATATATATATATATATATATATAAAATAAAAAAATCTAATAATAAAAAGAAGGATATTTTCAAGCTATGTAAGCAAATCATTTGTAAAAGGCTATATGAAAATAATATATGAGAGGTCAAGAGATGATGATGATCTTAAAATGAATATAATCTTTAAAAGATGATCTTTTGAAAAGGTTTTTTTTTATTCTTGAAATATCTTCCAATTTTTTTAATAATAAATTGGCGTTTTTATTCATAATAGCCAATGAATCTGGCAACATTACAAGAGATAGGCAATAATGCCGCAATAGTCAATATTAGCCACATTACACAATATGCGCCAAAACATAACGAAAACAACATCATCTAATTCAGAGATATGCCATGTCTTGACGGTCCAAATTACCCAATCCTCGAGCCTCCCTTGAAAGACCTGCAAAAGTCAAATAGGTATTGCCGCCCCGCGTATCACAAGCAATGTTTTCCAAAAAAATCTACTACATTGTATACTTCTATATAACATGATGAATTACTGCTTCGTGCATCTCCAAAAGCGCCTTATGAAAATGTGTATCCAAAGTCCATGATGACATTTGTTTCTCTATTATCGAGTCCACCACAAATTTTGAATCCTACTGTACCACAATGTCAGAAAAACCAAGAGAGTGTCTAAGATGAAGTCCCCTGCAAAGCACTTCTATATCCGCCCGTGAGTTGGTTTGCTCGCCAATGTAAGATGACAGGGTTTCTATGAACATCCCTGCCCCTGTACGGATGTTGCATCCCATCCAAGAGAGTCCCGGGTTAAAAAGAAGCGCCATATACATTTAGCACTACAGTGGAGGCGGCAAGTGACCTCCACTTAAGAGCCATGACTATCCGCAGACGGGGGAGATAACTTCCGCTCCACGATGTACTCAACTTTTTAGCATTGCACACATCAAACACTAAGCCTTAAGATCCCTACACAATAAGCTCTCAATTGTTACGTGACCATCAAACATGTAATGACAACGAGCTTTCCACAACATCCACAATATGCTACTTCAAACCAATAGAGCAAGATCATTGTTTCCACGAGTATCACACATCCACTAATATTTTTAAAGATCATGGGTTTTCGGAATCTCGATAATGAAAGGTCAAAGCCCAATTTTGATTTTGAATGGTCCACAAACGTTTCGCAAAACGACACCCAAGGAAGACATGTTGATACGAGTCTAATCATCCTTTGTAAACACATCTTAAGACCGTTTGGAAACCTTGCCTCCATAGAAATTCTTCCATATCCCGAAACATGTTGAGAAAACATCATAGGAATAAAGTTAAGCTAACTGGAAGTACCTTGGACCATGCAAATTTCCGCGACAAGGAGCTAGTGGAGTTGGTCCTCAAAACTGAGATGACAGACCGCACTGTAAACTCTCAATTCGGCTAAATAAGCTATATTAATTTATCCCTCCCTGGCTTAAGTACCATGTCGGGGAATTTATGTAAAACAGCCCCAGAAATTTGGGGAGACGGGGCTTGTTTATTTAATCCATTGTTGTCAAGATACTCCCGAATTTCAGGACCTCAGATTGAAATTGATGTCGGAGTGGACAAATCCGCAACACTTGCTTCGATTGTAAAGTTTTCGAACAAAAGCGATGAACTTCCTTCTCAAATAAGCAGCCCCATATTCATAGTGACGAATGTGTTGGATGGCATTCCACAAGTGTTTCATGATCGAAACCCATGCAATAAGTTGATTTCATGAATTTTGCCCATAAAGAACCACCTCCCCTGAATCTCCACCACATCTTGATTGTAAAAAGTCTTGGAGTATACTGCCAATGATATCAAGCCAAGGCCATTGTTTGTTGTATCCGCACAGATTAGTTTCCTTGACATCCAATGCTTTCGATTTTAGCAGGTAGATTGCCCCATAAGAAATTTGCAAACAAATGTTCTACTTTTGCTAATATCATTTTTGGTGGTGACGTCGCTGCCAATATATGTAAGGACATTGAAGAGAGAACATGTTTTTTTATCAAGATCAACCTACCAGCCATGTCTAGCATTCCATGTTGCCAACCTTCCATTTTTGAAGAGATTTTGTCGACCATGCTTTGAAAATAAAGAACCTTGCTCCTGCCATAGTATAACGAACACCCCAAGTAGGTGAGTGGAAAATCACCTTGCACGAAAACGGTAACAATCTGGATTGCAGTATATTGCACCATTCTTGTCTTGGAAGAGACAATAAATAAACTCTTCCCGCAATTGATTCGTTGGCATGATGTTCACTCATACATTGTAAAGAAATCCATGAGACGCTCTAGACTCCATTTCTTCCCATTGGTGAATAAAATAACACCATTTGCAAAGCTAAGATGTGACACAATCATGGAGTGTCTCGGCAAAGCATAAGTCCGCACACTTTGCTGTTCCATCAATAAATTCAATCCCCGTGAAAATACTTCCAATTCAATGATAAACAAAAGAGGGGATAGGGGATCACTATGTTTCACGCCTCGCCCAGATTTAAAGAAACCACGAGGCTTACCATTAATGAGCATTGAGAACCAATTAGAAATCAATGAATTTCACACAAGATTAATAAAATGGAAACCGAATCCAAACCTTTGAAGTACCGAAAGCAAGAAAGAGTGAGAGACCCTGTCAAAAGCCTCCATCATGTCTAGCTTTATTATCATATTGCCTCCTCGCACCCTTCTATTCAGTTGTTGAACCAATTCTTGAGCTAGAAGTATATTATCTGAAATAAGTCGGCCTTTGACAAAACCAGATTGATTCTCTGAGATAATATATGGTAAGAAGTGGTCTAACCTTGATGCAATTGCCTTAGAAAACACCTTGTATGCAAATGAGCACAAAGAGATAGGACGAAAATCTTCAAAGGATGCCGGATTCTGAACTTTTGGTATGAGAACAAGAAGAGCACTAGACATTGATTTTGGCATTTTAACTCTTGCCCAAAAGTCCCATACAACATTGATAACCTCTTTGCATATTATGTCCCAACATTCTTGGAAGAACACCCCTGTATATCCATCAGGCCCCGAAGCACTAGATTTATCCAAATCAAAAACCACATTTCGGACCTCTGTCAAATGCGGCAATTTGGAGATGTCCCGATTATCTGCTTAACTAATCAACCTTGTGATAACGTTCAAGAGCGAATGGTCTAGAGATACCGAATCATCCTTTTGAAATAGAGAAGTAAAGAACCTTACCCCTTTACGGTCTATGTCCTTCAGTTCTGTGAGCTATCCGCCTCCACTATCCATGACTTTGGCAATATACATTTTCTTTCTCCTGTTGTTACAAAATGTATGAAAATATTTAGAGTTCGAATTACCTTCATCAAACCATTTGATTTTAAATTTTTTTCGCAGAAAAATTTCCTCCCAAAGTAATCGTCTTGTGTATGCTTCCCAAGCAGCCTCCAAGGCTTGTTGATTCGCAATACACGGATCAGTATCAAAAAGAATTTCCATGGCTGTGACATGGTCCCCAGCAACCTTAATCGTGTCATGAATATTACCAAACTTATCTTTATTCCATGTTGACAATGTAATTTTTAATCGCTTCAACTTCGCCATTAAAATATGCATTCCATTGCCCTGTTCTTCTTGACTCCAACAATCTGCCACTACACTTTGAAATTCCTGATGCTTACACCACATTGTTTTGAAACGGAAGGCCGAGGCTCCCACAGTAGCATTGATTTGTATTGTAACGTGCAACAGACAAAGGTCTGAGAGAGTTCTCTGCAAATAGTTAACATGAGAAAAACCAAAAAAATAATTCAAATCAGAGTTTACCAACAATCTATCAAGTTGGCGCAATAAGGGATGAGGCGTGCTTTGGTGCCAAGTGAAGGGGCTTTTGGTAAAAGGCACCTCCAAAAGGCCACTAACATTAATGGCCTCTTCGAATTCCTCCATATGCAGTGAAGCTGGGACTCAGACGAGACTTTTATGTTAACTGCGTACCACATTGAAGTCTCCGACTATGAGCCAAAGCGCATTATGCTGCAACGCAAAATCAGTCACCTCGGCCCACAGACACCTTTTTTGCGTATATGGGCAGCGGGCATAAACAAAGGACATATACACTGGCGTCCCAGAAAAGCTGTTAATCTCAGCATGAATAACCTGCTCAAAGTCTCCAATAACAGATAAATCAATAGTACCATTCCAAAACAACCAAATCTTGCTTATAACGTTTTCGAAGCCATGATCAGAACAAAATTTCAAAATGTATAGGGGTAATTCCGAAAGCTATATCATAGGCTCTAACAAAACCAAAAGAGATAATTTGTGTTCACGACGTAACCTCTTAAAACGTGCTATCGATTCGTCGTTCGCAATGCCTCTTATATTCCAAATATGCAATCCATAAAAACTTCCACAATAACACAAAAAAAATAAAGAAATAACTTGCCCACATTATGAAGGTTGGTTACCTTTCATAGCGAAACTCTGTGATTTACGGACCTCGGCTTCATTCATAACTTTTTTCCGCGACTTAGCTTTTGTGTGAGGCTGCCCTGCTCCTTCTCCTTATTATATTGACTGAGATCAATGGTCAAAACCCCCCCTAGGATCCTCCATAACTTCTGATTGATGCATTCTTGCAGTAATCCGCTCTTGCAGTTGTGCGGGGACAGTTTCCGGGTAAAATCGATAAATACTTTCCAACCCTCCCTTACAACATCCGGAGACAATGTTTTCTTTGTTAAACTTACGAAAATTGCACCCCTGTCATATATTCCCGATCCACTGTTCTTGTGAACAAATTAAAATCGTCTCAGCCTCCTTGTGCGATCGTTCGTGTAGCAATTTCCGGCAATTCTTGCCCAACCGAGATGTCATCGGACACAACATAGCATTATCCTCCATTGCTAGTTGTACAGGTGATTCACCCGGATTAACCTCCAAAGATTTCTCTTGACTAACCTGTACATCCATAACTTGTTGTTGATCATCAATTTCGATAGTAACAATAGACGACGGATGAACTTCCTCAATGGTTTTAACGGCTACATTCTCGGATTCTTGAATCCTAAAGGGAGAAGGAATCCCAACTTGCAAGTCTATTTCAGTTTCGACTTCCTAGAGAGTACTAATCCCCGTGGGACTCTATTTATCCAAGATTGTCAAGCCCGAGGAGCCAAGAATATCCTTATGCGCCGCCGAAAAAGTAACCACCTTACCCAATTTCAAGATTCGCGATTCTGGTTGTAAAAATCCAATTTTCTCATTATTCATTTCCCTGACGTCAGCCCTCAAGAGTTTGACGTCAGCGCTCATGGGCTCGGCTCTGACCTCAAATTTTCCATTCTTGCAATTTTCGTTTCGATGTCTTACTTTTCAACTTACGGAGCAGTAATTTGGGAGATTCTCGTATTCAATTCGTTTCCAGAAACCCTTGTCCGTTCTTGCGTGTGCAATCCAAAGTTTATTGCATAGTGGTTTCATCAAATCCACAACTACACAAATCCTCGCCACACTAGGGCGAGTCACATTCGCCGTTGGTTCATCTAGCACTAGTGGCGCGCTGGCGGCCTTGGCTAGAGACAAAAGATAGGATTTTTGAAATAGATGAATGGGTAGTACAGAAAAACGGATCTAAACGGGAACAATTTTGGATTCCACCGCCGGATCAAAATCGAAGGTCCATTTAAAAACTCGCATACGTTCCTCCAAAAATCAAAAATCCTTTGTCGCAAAATCTGCAGTAATCCTCCTCGTTATCGAATATGGCGATAACATTTCTTGAATCTAACCACCCTATCCAGAAAGAACCTTTAAATTTCTTGAATCCAACCAACCTATAGCAGATTCCCCTCTCCGAGAGAATTTTCCAACAAGCGCGCACTTCTACGACACCTCAAGCAATCTGAGATCATGTTCTTCAAGGATAAGGGATGGCTCGCCCTTGTAGGAGTTGAGCTATTTTATTGAGAGCGAAAGATTAGATAGCACAAGATTTCCATAAATCCATAAAAATAAGAGTTTTCCAAAAATACTTTGAGCAACTATGTAAAGATGATACAAGGTAAGATCAAATTGCTTTAAAGAGGGAAAACCTTATATAAGAAAGACACACCATAGATTCTTTGAAAACTTTAAAAACATTTTAGACATAACTAAGGTGGTCATTTTGAAAATGCCTTTTAATAAACACAAGAAATCAAAAAACATAGGTATATCAAAAAAAGTTATAGCCAATCTCATAAGATAAAATAAAAATAAAAATAAAAAAAGATAAGCACATGAGATATGGAAATAAGTAAAATATGGCACCAAAGCAAGAGCAATCATAGGTAATAATCATCAAGAATAAAAAGCTAAAACAAAGAAAAATATGGTTATAGCTACAATTTTTTTTCCTTTCATGATTCTTTGATCTTTTGGCTTCTTTTGCTAATTCTTTGATCAACATAATTGTTGAGGATGTCTTTTGGGTTAACTCCAATTTTCTTCATTATGAAATGCTTTTTCTTGGAGTGAGGTATGGAATATCACTGGGTCTTGTAGGCTTATCTTCCATATGATGCCTCTCTTGACTTTGTTCTTTCCATTTTTCCATTTTGCTCTTCTTCCCCAATTTTCTCTTCCATGCTAGACATAACCACTTTTAATATCTTCTTTGCACGTTTTGAAAGTGTGGCTAATCTTCTTATCATATCCTTGAAGTGAGCTCCTTCTTTTTAGGAACTTTTCATCATCAACTCCAACTTTGGGAACTAGTGCCTTGCTAATAATAGTATGATCATCCTTAAGGATTGAGCAATCTCAAGACTTCAATGAGCTTTTGACCTTGAGGTGCTCTTGCAACATGAAAGCCCGTTAATAATCTTCTTCAAGGAGAATTGGTCTTCTTCAAGTGAATGGAGAAAATGGATGACACCTTATCTTTAAGTGTCTATCCATCTTTTATTTTTCTTTGTTACCTACATGAGAAGACATTTTTTGTACCCACTTTTGCTTGGGTTCTAGAGGGTTAATAATGGGGTTTTTTACAACTCACTCGGTTTCTACACCCTTTCAATTTTTTCTTTTGATGATGCAGAATTAACATGATGTCCACATAATCCACAATAAGAGCAAGTCTAAATAAGCATGATAGAGTGTGCATTCTTGTGCTTGTGTTTGTACTCTAAGCAATTAAGATAATGAGAGGCATGTTGAGCACAAAACAAATTGTCAATATTATTTCTAGAGCAAATGCACATATAAACAAGAGCGACTGAGATAAAAAGTTTATGTTTTATAAGATCAAGATCAACAAGTTTAGAATCAACAATTTGCACCTTGCCAAGCAATTCATGATTCTCACAAGTTAAAGCATCAAGAGATAAATTCACTCTCTTTTTCTTTCTCTAAATCATGCAAAGAGGCAAGAGATCTATTATACTCTACTTGCAAGAAGATCTTTCATTTAGTGCGCAAGCAAGTTTATTACACATAGTTTGTTTTTTCTTTGCCATAACTCATCATAAAAACGGTTATGAGCACATAAGGATCATCATCTTTATTATCATCACAATCGAGAGTTGAGTTGGAATTGTATTCCTCATTACCTATGGATTTTGGACTTTGAACATTTTGTTGATCTTCATCATCAATAAGTCAAATGAGGCATTTTTTTTTACAACTACTAATATTTATAGACAACTAGGAACGATGCTCCCTATGTAGTAGTGTATTTGTTTCCACCTTTTATTTGAGGGTAGGCAATGTCCTCTTCCATGTATGTTTTTTTTTTTACTTCAATAAAAAGTTTTTCTTTAAAAAAAAAATCAAATGAGGCATTTAGTGTGATCTTTGTCTTGATCATCACTTTCATTGTAGTCCTTTGTAGAGTCATCATTGGGATATGAATTTTCATTTGTTGATGAACTCTCTACAATCCTGTAGTCCTTGGCATATGACTTTTTTCTTGGAGTCTTAGCTCGCTTTTGTCATTCCTTGTAGTTCATCTCTTTGTTATGAAGCTTAGATTGTTTGGAACCTACAAGTGAAACTTCAGAATTTCTAGGCACCTCTTGGGAAGGTCCTTCAAGGTTAGCTTTGTTTCTCAAATGGCAAGTGTATGCACAAGGATAAATTTTATGAAAATCAAAACAACTAGAGTGATTCATAGAAGAGTTAGCCAAATAATCACAAGAATCATTCAAGTTGGTTAGGTTGCACCTCTTAGATAACTTAGCTAAATAAACATGTAACATGTTAAGATCATGATTTATGTTATCTATGTTGATATGATCATGAAGAGGGTGAGACGTAACATCAATAAGAACACAAGCATATACATCAAACTCAATTTTCAAATTATTAATCTCATCAAATAAGGTACTATGAGAAAGTGAATTTGATACCTTTCTTTTCTTACCAAGTGATGAAGAGTATGGATTGACATTTTGGTCTTTGTCATCACTCGAAGCTTTACCCTTGGTCTTTAAGCAATTTGGTTCTTCTATGTGGATGACATTTGAGCTTTGAGAATACCAAGCGTTGAGGAGATTTTTTGACCTTTTTCTTTTTGAACATCTCCTTTCAAGATCATCATTCTCCATAAGATGATCAAGTCTTAAGCCACTTTTTTTTTTTTTTTTAATATTTCTCTTTGAAGCTTAGTGGCAATTTATTTCTCTTCCTTTAACAAGATGTGTGAACTTCATTATCTTCATCATAATTTGCATCTTCTTGACGATCATCATCTTGTGATTCCACCATCTCTTCAAGGTTCTCATCTTGAGAAGGCCCAACTTGTGTATTTCCTTTAGAGCTCATTGAAGATTGACTATTGTGTTCTCTTATATCACACTCATTGATTAAATCAATTTTTTCTTGAGTTGTGATTGAGATGTCTTCAATGTCTTCGCATAATTGAGTCCCCAAACCTTGAATTTTCACCTTTGGCTTTTGCACTCCAACTTTGCCTTTATTAGATTCTTCAAGCATATTCCACATAAAATGGGCATCTTCACATTCATTACTTTGTTTAGGGATTCTTTATTAAGTTCACAAGAAAGCACATTCATGGCCTTAAAGTTGAGTGTCATCTTTGAACAATCTTCTTTATTGAAGTCTCTTCTTGTCTTTGGCACTTTGACACCTTGTATATTATTTGAAGGACATATGGTCCTTTTTCTATAATGCTCAACAAGGTGAAATCATTAGTAGACAAAAATAATTTAAACATGTATTGCCAACATAAGAAGGTGGAGCCATCAAATAAGGCTAGATGGGGAGAGTTTTTCTAAGGAATAGGTAGAAAAGCTTGATTTCATGGATCCTCCTAGGAAGTTAGTTCTAATAAAAAGGAGACTATGCTATGATACCAATTGCAATACCCGAAGGGGAGAACCTTAGAGGGGGCGCGAATAAGATTCTCAAACTTTTTCGCTTTTCTAACAAATTCTTTTCCTAAGTGATTACCTTAACAACAAGTATGTTGATCATGTAAGCCCTAAGGGCGAACAAACTCGATTTTTGATAATAGACAAACATTTGATGTTATGTTTAATGTCTTACATCTTTGTGTTAGAATAATGAAACTCATTGTGGAAGCACTAAGTACTTCAATCAAGCTACAATCAAGATCTTCAAGGCACATATCAACAAGATTGAAGATTGAAGATTGAAGACTTAGGTTTGGTTAGGAAAGCTTCTAGTTTTATTTGTCGTTATCTTACAAGCTCTAACCAAAATGCTCTTATGAACTTAAGCATACAACACTAAAGTCTTGCACGTTTTATAAACTCGTTTTCAAAGGATAAAGTTTCAAAATTGATCTTATATTCAAAAAGCCCTTGATTTTAAAGTTAAGTCCTTTAGAAAAGTTTTCCAATTATTCTTTTTATTACAATTTGGGAAAACCTTTTAGACTTCAAGAGATTTCAAAACAAAGGTCAAAACATCATCTCTCATACTGCGAAAAGTCGGTCAAGCGAGATTTTCTCGGATCAGCGAAGGATTTCTTGAGAGTTGTTACGTCAAAGTTCGGTCGACCTAAGCTTGGGTCGGTCGGCCGATATTATGGTTCGGTCGACCGAGTTTCTGGTCGGTCAACCGAGTTGCTCCAAGTCGGTCATCAGAGACTTGTTTTCGGTCATCAGAGCTCTGCAAAAAACTAGCAGTTATCGACCCAGTTTTAAAGTCGTTTTTTGGGACGTTTTTGAAATCTATAAAGACCACTAAAAGCTGAATATTCTTCAAACAAGAACCTTGACAAATCTACATTGAATATTCTTAAAAGCTCTAGCTATCAAAAAAGCATTTATTCCTTTTGATGATTTAAAAAGTCCAAAAATCAATCTTTATACAAGCAAGACAAAAAGTGTTGAATACAAAAGTTCAAGAGCATTAAAGTAAAGATCTTCAAAGGTATATTTACTCCACTTGTGAGTGAAGAATTTGTATCATTATATCTTCATCCTTCCACTTTCTTAGTGATAGGGTATTCTTGTGTCTAAACCTACTTAGTGTGGGAAAGTACTCTTTGTGAGTGAGTAAATTGTGGTTGTGTGTAAAACTCTTAGTGAGTTAGCCACAAGTGTAACAAGCCTTTTTCTTAGTGAAATTGTTGGAAATCCTTGGGAGATACTCAAGGTAGTGGACGTAGATTCTTTGTGAATCGAACCACTCTAAATCACTTGTCTTGCTCTCATTGCTTCATTTCTACAAAGCTTCATATATTAGTTTCCATATCTCTTTATCTCAAGAAAAAGAAGCAAATTTGTATAAAAACCCAATTCACCCCCCTCTTGTGTTTTTCAATTGGTATCGAGCCTCGTCTTCATCTTTAGTTTAATCACTAGAAGAAAAGATAATGGCCATGAATTCGCTTTAGCTTATCTAGAGGGATCTTCCACAAATCGACCACCTCTTTTTGATGGAAATAATTTCAATGCTTGGAAAGACCGCTTCAAGATTTATGTGTGTTCTATAGACTATACTTTATGGCATATCTTTGAAGAAGGTCCTTATGTTCCTATGAAGTTGGTGGATGGTGTTCAAATGCCAAAATTGGACAATGAATTAAATGAAGATGAGTCAAAGAAAATGACTCTCAATTATAGAGCAATGAACATCATTAGTTGTGCTCTCAATCCGGATGAGTACAATAGAGTTCGTGGAAGTAAATCCGCCCACAAAATGTGGAAAACCTTGGAAGTCACTCATGAAGGAACAAATCAAGTGAAAGAATCTAAGCTCAATATGCTTGTAAGGGAATATGAGCTTTTCACTATGAAGCCAAGTGAAACTATCAATGAGATGAATACTCGGTTCACAAATGTGGTAAATGGGTTGAGGTCATATGGAAAGGAATATTCAATGGGTGAAATGAATAGAAAAATTCTCAACTCTCTTCCAAAAAGTTGGGAAGGCAAAGCTCTTGTCATTGAAGAAGCCAAAGACTTGAAAACATATCCAACGGAAGAGCTCATTGGTTCTCTTCTCACTTATGAGCTTACTCATAAAAAGGATGATCATGTTGAAAAAAGCAAAGAAAAGTCTTGCTCTAAAGACTATTCTTGATCTAGATGAATCCAATCAATCAAGTGATGAAGAAGATATAAATTTAGATGATGAGACAATGGCTTTAGTTGTAAAGCGCATGAAGAAAATGTTCTCCGGAAAAGGAAGGAGATTCCTCCAAAATAAAAAGAAAACAAAATCCAAATGGCATGAAATGTTATGAATGTGGAAGCAACCAACATCTCATAGGAGAGTGCCCATCCATCAAAGAAAGAGAGCCAAAGGAAGATAAAAAAGAAAAAAATTCTTCAAATCCAAGAATGCCAAAGGCTTGATAGGCACATGGGATCAAGATGGAAGTGAAAATGAAGAAGAAGAAGAAAATGCAAATATTTGCTTCATGGCCTTTAGTAATGAGGTACATCTTTCTCCTTCAATTTCAAATTCTTGTGATGATAATGAGGATGATCCTAATGAGCTCTTATGTGACATGTATGATCAATTAAGAAAATGTGCAAAGCAAAACTATGAAATGAAGTTAAAAAATTGATTCCTTGCTTGAAGATAAGTCTAGATTGTTTGATGAAAACAAAAAAACTATGTGATGATGTTGATTGTTTTAAAGTTGAAAATGAGAAACTTATTGCTACTTGCAACTCCTCATCATTAAAGTATCATGAAGCATATGATAAATTATCTTCTCTAGAATCCAAGCTTGTTGAGTTTGATAGCTTGAAAAGCAAAGTTGTTGAACTTACTTCTCTTGTTGATAAATTCTCAAAAGGAACAAAAGATCTTGATCATCTTCTTTGTATGCAACGGACTTCAAATGATAAACATGGATTAGGATATTCACATCCTAGTCATATTGATATTACTAGCTCTTCTAGACCATCTAGAAATCATTTTGTGCATGCTAGTACTTCCCATAAACATGGAGTAGGATATTCACATTCATGTCATATTGATATTGCTAGCTCTTCTAGACCACCTACAAATCACTTTGTGCTTGCTAGTTCATCACATAAACAAAAGAGATACCATGTGCATAGTTACAAATATTATAAGCCATCTATTCGTTGCACTTATTGTGGAAAATTTGGTCACACTAGCACTAGATGTTTTGTGAAAAGAAAGATTGAAATGGGAGTTAAGACTATATGGAGAATCAAGCGTATCGTATCTAACCCCCAAGGACCCAAACAAATATGGGTACCAAAAGTCACTCCTTCTTTTTTGTCTTAGGTACTTTCTAGCAAAGTAAACACTCCGGCTCAATGGTTCCTTGATAGTGGATGTTGTCGCCATATGACCGGAGATGCCGCATTAGTCAAAGACATGGAGCCTATCCATGAAGGTTATGTCACTTTTGGAGACAAAAAGAAAGGTAGAATTCTTGGCATTGGGAATGTTGGTAAAGATTCTTCAACTCTTGTTAAGAATGTTCTTCTTGTTGATAGTCTTAAATATAATTTGCTTAGCATTAGCCAACTTTGTGATAATGGGTTTGATGTTACATTTAGCAAAAAGACTTGTTCTATAATTGATAGCTCATCTCATGAAAATGTACTAGTGGCAAATAGAACCGGAAATGTTTATATGCTTGCCTTGGATGATCTTATTGCATGTGATTTTAAATGTCTATCCATAAATGAAGATGATGCCTTCTTGTGGCACCGTCGGCTTGGTCATGTAAGCATGGATCTCTTAAATAAGCTTTCCTCAAAAGAGCTAGTGCGTGGGCTTCCAAAAATGAAATATGTGAAAAACCGTCTTTGTGATGCATGTCAATTTGGCAAACAAACAAAAACGTCTTTTAAGCCTAAACAAATGGTTTCCACCTCTAAACCTCTTGAACTTGTTCATCTTGATCTTTTTGGACCAATGAGGACCACTAGTTTAGGTGGTAAGAGGTATGTATTTGTAATTGTGGATGATTTTTCAAGATTTACTTGGGTACTTTTTCTTGCACACAAAGATGACACTTTTCATGAGTTTTCAAATCTTTTCAAAAAGGTACAAAATACTCTTGAGCTAAAACTTGTTTCTTTGAGAAGTGATAATGGAGGAGAATTCAACAATAAATTCTTTGAAGAGTTTTGTAATGAATATGGCATTTCTCATAATTTCTCGGCTCCTCAAACGCCTCAACAAAATGGAGTTGTTGAAAGGAAAAAATAGAACTCTACAAGAAATGGCTAGGTCTATGCTTTGTGAAAATTCTTTACCAAAATATTTTTGGGCGAAGCCGTGAACACCGCTTGTCATATTGTAAATAGAGTTTTTATGAGACCTTTTGTTGGAAAAACTCCTTTTGAGATTATTTTTGGAAAAATTCCCACAATATCATATTTCAAAGTTTTTGGTTGCAAATGCTTTGTGCTCAACATCAAAGATAGCCTTGGAAAATTTGACAAGAAATCCGATGAAGGAATATTTCTTGGCTATTCTTCTAACAAAAAAAGGCTTATAGGGTATACAATAAAGAGAACCATGTGTATTGAAGAGTCCATGCATGTATCATTTGATGAATCTAACATTTACACATCTACAAAAGATGATGATGATATAGGTATGCCTTTGGAAGGTGTAAATCAAATCCAACAAGCTCCTATGTTTGATGATAATCCTAAGGATAAGGAGGACATTGAAATCACTCAAGATAATCCCCATATTACTCAAAGCAATGATCCTTCAACAAATGAGCTACCAAAGGATTGGATTTACAAGCAAGATCACCCACAAGAGCAAATCATTGGTGATCCATCCGAAGGTGTCAAAACAAGGCGGTACTTCATTGACAATCTTGCTTTACTTTCATCTATAGAACCTAAGAACATTCATGAAGCATTATGTGATTATTTTTTGGATTTTAGCTATGCAAGAGGAACTAAATCAATTTGAAAGAAATCAAGTTTGGACTTTAGTTCCTAGACCTATTGATCACCTTATTATTGGAACCAAGTGGATCTTTCGTAATAAACTTGATGAACTTGGTGAGATCATTAGAAACAAAGCTAGACTTGTTGCCCAAGGATTCAATCAAGAAGAGGGTATTGATTTTGAGGAATCTTTTGCTCCAGTGGCTAGACTTGAATCCATTAGAATGCTTCTTGCTTTTGCATGTTTTAAAGGTATCAAACTTTTTCAAATGGATGTTAAAAGTGCATTTCTAAATGGTTTTATTGAGGAGGAAGTATATGTTGAACAACCTCCCGGGTTCTTGCATGAAAAATTTCCAAACCATGTTTATAAACTTACAAAAGCTATGTATGGTTTAAAACAAGCTCCTCGTGCTTGGTATGAGCGTTTGAGCAAATTTCTCATTTCTATTGGTTTTTCAAGAGGACTTGTAGACACTACACTTTTCATTAAAACAAATGCATCTCATGATATTTTACTTGTGCAAATATATGTAGATGACATTATTTTTAGTTCTACTAATGAAGTGCTTTGTGAAGAATTTTCTAAGCTTATGCAAAATGAATTCGAAATGAGCATGATGGGAGAACTCAATTATTTTCTTGGATTACAAATCAAGCAAACCGATGAAGGAATTTTCATCAACCAAGCCAAGTACACTAAAGAACTACTCAAAAGGTTTGGTATGGATGGTGCTAAGGAAAGCAACACACCTATGAGTGCTACCATCAAGCTTGACAAGGATGAAAAAAGGTAAAAGCGGTAGATGAAACAAGGTATAGAGGTATGATTGGTTCTCTTCTTTATCTAACCGCTAGTAGGCCGGATATCATGTTTGCCGTATGCTTATGTGCTAGATTTCAAGCTTGTCCTAAAGAATCTCATCTAGTTGCCGTTAAGCGCATATTTAGATATCTTATTGGTTCATATGATTATGGGTTATGGTATCCTAGAAGTGCATCTTTTGATTTGATAGGTTATTCGGATGCCGATTATGCGGGATGTCGTATTGAGCGCAAAAGCACTAGTGGGCATTGTCAATTTCTTGGTCATGCATTAGTCTCTTGGTATAGCAAGAAACAAGCAAGTGTATCTCTTTCCACCACCGAAGCGGAATATATAGCCGCGGTAGTTGTTGTGCTCAAATCTTATGGATGATGCATACACTTGTGGACTTTGGGCTTGCATTTCATCATGTCCCGATCTTGTGTGATAATACTAGTGCAATCAATTTGACAAAGAATCCCATTCAGCATTCCCGAACTAAGCATATAGAAATCAAACATCATTTCATTCGTGATCATGTTGTAAAAGGTGATGTTTGCATAAACTTTATTTGCACCGATGAACAACTTGCGGACATATTCACAAAGCCCACTTAGCGTAGAAAGGTTTGAATATTTAAGGCGTTGCCTCGGAATCACAAAATTCGGGAGTGATTTGTGTATTAAGTGTGCGGGAATATGATGAATATCTCGGACGACCGAGCACGAGTCGGTCGACCGAATTGTGACCTTAGTCGACAGAATTTAGAGAACCCTCGGCCAGAAGATGCTCTTTGGAATCATCTCGGTCGACCCAGAAGATAGGAGCAGTCGGCCAAGTGCAGTCGAGTCGGGGGATATAAAGCGAGAATCTCTTTCTTATTTCATAAACCCTTTCATCTTCAAAATCAGTTTTCTCTCTAATTCTTTGTCTCTAAAACCTAAATTATCTCTACCCAAGCCAAATTAAACCCTTATATCAAAATCCAATCTCTTCTTATTACTCGAGAGGGTAAATTATCATCGATTTTGCCTCAATTTTTTCTTATCTCGGATTACCAAAGTATTCCCACTTCAAAATCAAAGCGAAATTCGAGATGGTTCGAACCAAAAACCTTAACAAAGGAGGGAATGATGATGATACTACTCCTCCTCGGAAAAAATCCACCAAGAAATCTTTCCAAAAGACCCGCTTGAAAAAGGGATTTCACTCAAAAGAACCATCTCAAGCTCCATCAAAGAAGAGGGTCAAGCAAATTGCTCACAAAGTTGTTGGAAAAGGGAAGAAGATTCAAGAGGATGATTCTAGTCATTCGGAGGACGATTACTCGTCTTCACGCTTCAAGGGTGTCACCTCGCTTCAAATTTTGAGGTTGGAGGATCTTCAAACTTCTACACTACAAAGGTAACGAATTCCTTTCACAATGCTTGACTAAGAAGTTGTTTGAGTCTCTTAATTCATCAAAAAGAGGTTTTATGACTACTATATTAGGGATGAAAGCATGTTCTTTCAAGGAAAAGGTTTAGATGTTGTTATGGGTTTGTTCGATGATATGGGTTGGGTCAATCTTTTTGATGTTGATGAACCTATTTACCCCTCCTTTGTATATGAATTTGGTGCTAATCGAGGAGAGAAGTAAGTGGCGAGGATGAGGATTTAATTCAATATAGATCTTGTGTTAATAAAATGGAATTTGTTTTCTCGGAGAGGATGTTTTGTGAAGCCATTGGGGTAAAATATGTGGATTATGCTAAGAGGTTTTACAAGAATACCGTTAATTCGGATGATATTGAGCTATTTAACTTAAAGAACTTTAAATCCGAATTTAGTATTCATGGTAGTTTCTCTGATGCTAAGGAAAGGGAGATAGACAAGTTGGATGAGTTTGGTCGGATTTTGCACTTCTTTGTATCCAACCTTGTTACTCCAGTGAAAGGGCACAAGTCTTCAATTACTTTCCTGCAAATGGTTATAATGCAACATCTTATTGAAAGGAAAGCATTAAATTTTGCTCATCTTGCTCTTCAACATTTCCTGGCTGCAATCAAAAGCTCAAGAAATTTTATTCCCTATGGAAATGTTCTTAGTAGGCTCTTTCTTAAGTTTGGACTTAATTTACATAATCCTTTGAAGCAAAGGGTTATCAAAATAGATGAAGCTTGTTTTCACCGATTGAAGATGATATATATTGATAATCAATGGAAATTCATTCGGAATACAACCAATGAAGAACTTGGAGCTTCAATCCTTGCAAGAAATGTGTCCCCATATATGCTCAAAACACTTATCAAGATTGAAAAGCAAAGGGCTCTTGAAGGAACTAGGGTTGGAGCATCTTCTCAACCAAGAAATGATGAGCAAGAAGACTTTGAAGCACCCAATCCACTTAGCTCAAGTGAACATTCCTCATCAGAAAAGAGTCAACAAGGTCAATCCCATTCTACATCACAAGGATCATCAAAAGGCACTCCTCCAAAGAAGTCTAAAATCAAACAAATATTTGCCTTCATGAAGAATATGGCAAAACAAATGGAGAACATAACAAAGGAGATAGGGTGTATAAAAAGACGATGTTCGAAAAGTGTCAGACAAAGTGGACAAGTTAGCGAGGATTTGAGTCTTTCAAGTTACGATAAAGAAAATCAACGTTGAGACTTGAAACCTTTGATTTGTTATTTTTGCTTATGCTTATGTTTTTTTTGAACTATGAATGTTTTATGCTTGTTTTTAAACTATTTATACTTTGGTGATTGAATTCTTTTTGATTATGCCAAAGGGGGAGAAATAATTGTTTTATCTTGCTTAATTGTTTATTGAGACCCGGCTTGTTTGTGTGAAAGTTATTGAAAGAAAGTTTCGAGAGTCGGCTTTGTTGCGGCGAGAATCTTTGCAGAAAATTTCCCTTTGCTTGGTCGACCGAAGTTGAGGTACCGAAGCTTCGGTCGACCGAGATCCATGCGATTTCAAAATTCTTCAAAATTCAATGTTGATTTTTTTACGCTATCAAGCTACTTTGGAGCCTAAGGAAGTTTTCTTTATATATTCTTCTTTGTTTTTATCTTTAATATGGCATGTTTTGAGGGGGAGCATTTAAATGTCTTAATATAGTAATTTTTCTCAAAAGCTGTCTTGTAAGTTGGAAGGAAGGAGGACTGGAGGATGGTAGGTATTTAGGGCTCTTCTAAGAGTCCACTAATGAGTTGGCAAAAGAAGTTAAAGCACTAGTGTTTGGGTTTCTCATTGTTTATCTTCTAAAACACTAGTTGTCACTCTTAATTGTTTTTTAAATCTTTTTTGCCATGCTTCCTTGTTCTTATTATTGCTCATATTCTATCTATTTACATAAAAGTTTGTCATAATCAAAAAGGGGAGATTGTAAGCCCTAAGGGCGAACAAACTCGATTTTTGATAATAGACAAACATTTGATGTTATGTTTAATGTCTTACATCTTTGTGATAGAATAATGAAACTCATTGTGGAAGCACTAAGTACTTCAATCAAGCTACAATCAAGATCTTCAAGGCACATATCAACAAGATTGAAGATTGAAGATTGAAGACTTAGGTTTGGTTAGGAAAGCTTCTAGTTTTATTTGTCGTTATCTTACAAGCTCTAACCAAAATGCTCTTATGAACTTAAGCATACAACACTAAAGTCTTGCACGTTTTATAAACTCGTTTTCAAAGGATAAAGTTTCAAAATTGATCTTATATTCAAAAAAGCCCTTGATTTTAAAGTTAAGTCCTTTAGAAAAGTTTTCCAAGTATTCTTTTTATTACAATTTGGGAAAACCTTTTAGACTTCAAGAGATTTCAAAACAAAGGTCAAAACATCATCTCTCATACTACGAAAAGTCGGTCAGCAGAGATTTTCTCGGATCAACAGAAGGATTTCTTGAGAGTTGTTACTGTCAAAGTTCGGTCGACCTAAGCTTGGGTCGGTCGACCGATATTATGGTTCGGTCGACCGAGGTTTTGGTCGGTCAACCGAGTTGCTCCAAGTCGGTCATCCGAGACTTGTTTTCGGTCATCCGAAAGCTCTGCAAAAAACTAGCCGTTATCGACCGTTTTTAAAGTCGTTTTTTGGGACGTTTTTGAAATCTATAAAGACCCTAAAGCTGAATATTCTTCAAACAAGAACCTTGACAAATCTACATTGAATATTCTTAAAAGCTCTAGCTATCAAAAAGCATTTATTCCTTTTGATGATTTAAAAAGTCCAAAAATCAATCTTTATACAAGCAAGACAAAAAGTGTTGAATACAAAAGTTCAAGAGCATTAAAGTAAAGATCTTCAAAGGTATATTTACTCCACTTGTGAGTGAAGAATTTGTATCATTATATCTTCATCCTTCCCTTTCTTAGTGATAGGGTATTCTTGTGTCTAAACCTACTTAGTGTGGGAAAGTACTCTTTGTGAGTGAGTAAATTGTGGTTGTGTGTAAAACTCTTAGTGAGTTAGCCACAAGTGTAACAAGCCTTTTTCTTAGTGAAATTGTTGGAAATCCTTGGGAGATACTCAAGGTAGTGGACGTAGATTCTTTGTGAATCGAACCACTCTAAATCACTTGTCTTGCTCTCATTGCTTCATTTCTACAAAGCTTCATATATTAGTTTCATATCTCTTTATCTCAAGAAAAAGAAGCAAATTTGTATAAAAACCCAATTCACCCCCCCTCTTGTGTTTTTCAGATCATGCAAATAAAGGTGATTTAAAGGATGAACAACTTAGGTGACTAGTGTGTTTGGTTGCAACACAAAGGAACTCAAGACAATGAATATGGTCAGAGATAGACTAAGTCAAGAGTCCTATATGCAAAGCTTTAAAGAGCAAACAACACAAGTCACTAGCACTAAAGAAGATATATAAAGCTTATGAGATCACTAAGTGAAAGTCTTATAGCCAAGCCAAGACAACATATAACAAGGAAGATATCTAACTCAAGATAAACAATTAAAGCTCATACAAACAAGTTCTTACGGAATATAAGCACAAGGAATAAAATAAGAACTTGAAAGTAAAGAGGTAGACTTAGAAGATCAAACACAGTGATTTAGAGTGATTCGATCACAAAGATCTACATCTACTACCTTAGGACCCACCTAATGATTTTGGCAACTTTACACTAGCTTCTCTTGAGAGAACTTTACACGAAATGACAAAACCAACACATGGTCTTTTATGCACAAAGCAACCTTTCAAGGGGAATACCAACAAATAATCCTTTTATGCACAAAGAAACCCTGCTTCACCCTTGGGAACTCTTTCTCTAATGTAGTCTACAAAGTGAGGAGGTTTTAAGAACACATCAATCGCACTTACCTTTCGGGTTCAACACTCTCTCTAGTTCCTAAGATTATAAGAAAGATCCACTCCACTAAAAAGACCTAAAACCACCACTCTCACGAACAGGCTTTGCCACTCAACCAATTACAAGAAAGTTGAGCCTCAACAAATGAGACTTTACAAATTAATATCTAGTATAGAAATCCCTCAATGGATTGGATAGATTACAAATGAAAGCTCTAATTCAAACTTGAGAATAGAATAATATGTATTTGAAGCTCTTTCTCAAAATGAAGTATTTTGAAGAATGATTAGAAGTATTTAGCTTTTCAAAGTGTTTGATTTTCTTGTTTAAAATGTGTAACACAAGGGCCCTCTAATGGCTTGATTAGTTATTAAAAATCAGCTTTATAAGCTATTTATAGAGGCCAAAAATGACAACCAAATCGGGTTTCAATGTCTATATTTCTGCCTGTGATTGGACACCTCGGTCGACAAAACTAGCTGGTAGGTTTCCAGGGTTCTTACGAAGTAGTTTAAACACGCTACTGGACTGATCTCAGTTGACCATAAAGGGTGGACTCTTGCAAAATTTAAAATTTAACTAACTACAAAAACCAACCTTGGTCGACCGGATAACACATGTCGATCAACCGGACTTCAGTCCAAAAGTGGGTTTTCCACTTGGTCACATTTCTAATGTTCTGAAACTCAAGCCTAAGTCTTTTCAAAGTTTTTTAAAATAAGTTTAAGACCATAGGCATTAACCAACACTAACATGATCTTTCAAAAACCTTTTGAAAGATTAAATAAAAGAGAGTATGATGGTTTTGAAAACATGCAAGAGCTTGACATACTATAGACTTGAAATACCTGAAGATCATTTGCAATACTGATAAACTCATATTTTCTATATAAATTATACTACTTTTCATTTAGTTTTAATTTAAAGAATATTATATTTCCATATTTTAGCGTCGATTTGATATTAAATTCGTAATATATTTATTTTGATTTGATATATATATTTTAGGTATTTTTATATGATAAATAGAAACATATTATTAAGAATCTTTATTTTAGGATTATATTATATTTTGTTAGATTTGTTTTTGTAGGAAAGTCTATTAATTGGAAACAAAGATTATGCCTTGGACCACAAGAATAAAAAGTTGAGAAGGAAAAGGGTTGACACATCCTCACATCTTTATAAAAAGAAATAACCCGAATCAACCCTAGGAGGCCCGATCATCAGCAAAAGGAGCCGCAAAACAAAGATATAGGGCAGCCACAACCTACCACCAATCATCTTGAGCCTGCCTTAAATCCATCATCTTTTGATCCGAATTAAAAAACCACACCAATCATCATCACCATTACGTCATCGCCACCAATCACCACTCTTCATCACCTTGTTTCAATTGGAACTATTATCATCTCTGGTGCGGTGTTGAGAAGGAATTCAATTCGTGAAGATAAATTTCAACATCAAGTTGTAATCTAAACTCGTTCCTTTTTATTATTTTCTTGATTCGTAATTTTTCTCATGTCTAAATTAATTGCTATGGTTGGTTGCTACATGATGATCGGCTGAAATTTTCTAGTTGATTAGGCTTGTGAAAACTTTGTTGGAACGATGATTTAGTTTAGTATTTTCCCCTTAATATTGTGTTCAATATTCCCTTAATCCCTATTTTATTAATTATTTTTATGGTGTGTTTAATGCTTGTATGAATTTGATCACTCTATACATGATATCATAATTTAATTGCGAAGGACCGGGAGGTGAAGTAATTAATTAGGAACTAAGTAATAATAACTCGTAGAAAAACTGACTAAGAATAGATTCGGTTTCTATTGAGCGGTTTCCAAAAGTAGATAACTACGGGATTGAAATTGGGGAATTCCATAGATCGTTAATGCTGTCTCATTAATCAATTTCGCATAGACATATGGTTTTTGTTAATTGAGATTAGGGGGTTTATTGCAAGGAATTGAATAAAACCTAGATTAGAGAATTTTACCGTTAATGAATTAGGATAAATTTAAGGAAATTTGACACATAAAAAAGGGAATCTTTTAAACTAATCATTGGGAAAACAAGTTGGATCAATGTCCTAATCAACCTTTCCATAATTATTTGATATTTTCTTTCTTATTTGTTTCATTTTGTTGTTATTTAATTTTAAGCATTAGTTAGTAAACTCTAAAAAATATTTTAGGTCTAAATTAGAATAATACACAATTTTGGCATTTAATTATAATCTCTGTGGGAACGACACTTGTCTTACTTATATACTCAATTGGACACTAGTTCACTTGCTAGGATTTTGTGCATCAAATACCTAAAGAGGAGAACCTTAGGGGGAGGGGGGGGGGGGGAATAAGGTTCTCAAATAATTTAAACTTTTCTACCACAATCTTTTCCTAAGTGATCACCTTAACAACAATTATGTCCATTAAGCATATAATGTGAATTAAGGATTATGACTTAGATGACTTATGTGTGTAAATGGAACACATAAGAATACAAGATAATGAATATGATCAAGCATTGTCTAGGTCAAGATTCCTATATGCAAAGATTGTATGAACAAAAACACAAGTTATGAGGACTAGCATTTAGCAAGAGATATATAAAGTTATAAAGTTCTCTAAATGCAAGTCATATGCCCAAGCTAAGGGAAGATATAGAAAAAAATAGATCTAACTCAATATAATCAATTAAAGATCATATTATCAACTTCAAGTGAATATAAGCACAAGTATAATGTAAGAATTTAAAAGTAAAGAGATAGAGTTAAAAGATCAAACACAAGGATTTAGAGTGGTTCGATCACAAAGATCTACATCCAATACCTTGGGACACGCCCAAGGATTT
Organism: Vinca minor; assembly: GCA_026122235.1. NCBI lineage: Eukaryota > Viridiplantae > Streptophyta > Magnoliopsida > Gentianales > Apocynaceae > Vinca > Vinca minor. Next base: position 1,948,966 of record JAOCZM010000253.1, read on the forward strand.
TGATAACTTTTCACTAGCTTGGCAACTAAGGTGCTCATATTTTTAGGCCCTTTTGAAATTGGGCAAATTGTTTCAAAAAAATGTAAATAATAGAAAAATAAAGTTGATGGTTCATATCATTTCCCCAAAACAAATTCAAAAAGAGAGTATGACAATTATCAAGATTATTGTCACGCCCCGTAACCCGAGTGTCGACATGACATCACTCCAAGTCAATGAAGCACCGAACCCAAAGACTAAAAAGGAAACCTCATAAAGATAGTCATTACTTAAAGGGAAAGTTACAATATCCATCAGTTCATTACATTAAAAGGAATTTACTAGTGTTCAACAAGTAAAACTAAACCATAATAGTTCATAAGTCTTAGCTATTACATAAGTCCAAATTTGGTCTTCCTCATAGACTTCATCATAGTTCTCATCGATAGCACCTTCCACAAAATCAACTGTAAAAAGGTCAACAAAAAAGGGTAAGCTACTAGCCCAGTAAGCATCGATCACCCCTGGGATGAAGCATCAAATATAACTCGAAAAGACGTTTCCCAAATCCCAAAACAATTGACAAAGTGATTGAAAAACGGAAGTTAAAACAATAACAAATCCATAGGAGCAAGATGACATACTTAGAATCAAAAGCCAAAACCAAAGTCTAAAACAGAAAGTTAACAAAGGAAAAATAGAGGTTCGGTAGACAGAAGGGACTTCGGTCGACCGAACAAGTCTGCCGAGATCGAGGCAGAGACACTGCCCAAAATCCAGGCGACCGACAGAGGAGGTAAGTCGATTGCACTGACTCCGGTCGAGTGGGTTTTGAAGGGATTCATGGGCGGAAACTCGTTCCAAACACCCATGGATCCTCCCCTGAAGGATCCGCTCATATGAAACAATTCGAAAACAGCAAGAAACAGCAAGAAAAACTTACGGTTTTGGATTCAAGAAGCTACTTCTTGAATGGAGGTTGGCGTTTCTTGGATGCTAATCTGCCACAAATTGATCTCCCTTGCGGAAAGTCCCTCTACCGGTATCCACGCGACGAAACGGGCAGCGATTGCTAGCTCTTCGTCTTTTCTGTTTTTCGGGAATTAGAGAGAAAAGGGAGAGGCTGAAACTGAAATCTAATTTCGGGTTTCTTGGTTAATTTCGGCTAAAAGAATTGAGGTCTAGGGTTTCGGCCAAGAGTTTATTATATAGGGTGTGAGAGTTTGTTCCCTGAACTAACTCTCACGTCCCTCAACTCCTCTCGGCAATGGGAGTCCTCAACTCCCACGTCCCCTTAGACTTCTGCGGTAGTGGGAGTCCTTATCGGATAATAACTCCCACGTAATCCCAGCTATAGGTAAAATACCGAAATTGCCCCTATTTCTAATTCGAATAATAAACACTTTATTATTTCCAGAAAGACAAATGTCGGGATACAATGAACCTAGACACATTCTAGATTCATTGAATCTGGACATAAAGCTCAGTTAGCTCGTCTATGCGTGTGACCCCGTAGGTTCATCTTACAATGGCAATGAAAACACACTTAGTAGTAGTGTGAGTCCATAAATCACAAGCGGTCCCTAGCAGGGACATTGTGACTACCCAAAGTGAATGAATATACAACGGAACCTAATATCAATCCACTATTTAATCCCTTTGTCTCGCGATATCCTAATTAAGCATAAGGCATGGTGGTCGTCACCCTTATTAAGCTTAATTATATTTATGCTCGATCTCCGGGTAGATCTAGTTTTCGACAAATAGCATTTGATAACCACTTTATCAAACACATTTGAGCACGGCCATGCATTTAAACAGTCTTTTCCCTATCGAGGGGCCCATGGATATCTCTCTCTAATAATATAGAGGGACAAATTCCTTACAATGTCTCTCACATTCAAGCTATGATAGGACACTACGTCCGATCATCGGTCGTATTGATTACTCGTTACAAGTAACGTCCGACCGAGTCAAAACGTGGCTCCATTCATACTAGAATCAATGAAGACATAAGGTCTAAGGATTCTAAAATAGTATTGAGAAGTAATACTTATGACTTAAGACCATGAAGTATTACTTCTACGACGGATCACGTCCCAATATAATGTATCCCCTATATATTGCATCTATGATGTGATTTGTATCCATTACACATGATCAGTAAAACAAGATCATCAATCAACAATCATACTAGTTTTATTTCATAGTAATTAAGCATTACATAAAACTAGGGACTTCTAGAATGGTAATTACATAAGCTAATGAGTTTTACTATCAAATCACACATTTGATAATCAAAAGCAAAATTAACTATTCAATTACTTGCTCAAAAAGATAACAAAACGCACAACATGTGCTAATGGTCCTAGGGCACTACTAACAGGTTTCACCCAGGTCAACCAATGTTACAATGCCCATCGTCCGACAAACTCCCAGTAGTTTGCTCCGGCAGAGGGGAAGGAGTTTCGGTCGACCGATGTTCAGTGCAAACAATTTCCTGCACAAATTAACACATGAAAACTGTTTTCTGTACACACATTGAAATCCTAGCCCAAAATACCCCATTTTGACTCCAAATATAAAAAAAAAAACACTTACACAACAAACACATAACATGCTAGAATCATATACACAACATTTGACACTCACAAATCAAAAATCGTGTTATGGGCACCATGTACAACCCACACATATCAAACAGATTCATATGTCAAACATTCGGATACCTATTCCGGCAATGACACTAGTATATATTCGCACAATTGAGCTCACATGTCTGGCTATAACTCTATACCGTATTAACAGCCCATAACTATTCATTTACCCGTCACGGTGGGCCAAAATACACATGGGTTCGGATATTGAACCCTCCAAACGAAAGGGCCAAAGTTTTAAGGACACGCCAGTTATGTCATCGCTCACCCTTGTGATCTCCACAACAACTGTTAATAGTGCATCTGTTTATACTCATTAGGATCCGAGTCAAAGCCAAAGAGAAAACATAGAGTGCTCCCGGGCACTTAATCATAAAGGTTTTGACGAGTGCTGGAATAGGATCAACAGCAGACACAATCTCCAATAGGGAATTTAACATAGACACACTCCAAATTCAACAACAATCAAATAGCAATCACAATTGCATAAATTCCAAAATTCATATACTCATACGCAATATAATTTACATCAACGCCTCATACGATTTTAATGCAATAAAACATGAATGAAATCCATAATCATAGCAAATAAGTATCTTTTATAAAATTGACAGTTTATGATGTTTAAGGACTGAAAATAAAAGAGTGAAGGTGTTAGTAGTGCCCTAAAACCATTAGCATATGTTGTACGTTTTATATATTTTGAGCAAGTCATTTGAATACTTAATTTTTCTTTTGAACATCAAATATGTGATTTGATAGTAAAACTCATTAACTTATGCAATTAATATTCTGATTGTCCCTAGTTTTATGTAATGTTCTATACAACGAAATAAAACAAGTATGATGTTTGATGGATGATTGTGTTTTACTACTAATGTGTAATGGATACAAATCATATCATATATACAATATATTGGGATATATTGTATCGGACGTGATCCATTAGAGAAGTAATACTTCATGATTTTTTAGTCATACGTATCACTTCCTCAATACTATTTGGAATCCTTAGACCTTATGTCTCCATCGTTTCCAGCATGAATGCAGCTAAGTTTTGACTTAGTCGGACGTTACTTTTAATCGAGTAATTAATACGACTGATGATCAGATGTAGTATCCTATCATGGCTTGAATGTGAGAGGCATTGTAAGGGATTTGTCCCTCTCTTATTAGAGAGAGATATCCATGGACCCCTCGATAGGGAAGACTGTTTAAATGCATGGTCATGCTCAAATGTATTTAATAAAGTGGTTATTAAATACTATTCGTTGCAACAGTCTACCTGGAGATCGAGCATAAATACAATTAAGCTTTATAAGGGTTACAACTTCCATACCTTATGCTTAATTTGGATATTCCGAGACAGAGGGATTAAATAGTGGATTGATATTAGGTTCCACCGTACATTCATTCACTCTGGGTAGTCACAATGTCCTTCTAGGGACCGCTTGTGATTTATGAACACATTCTACTACTAAGTGTATTTTTATTGCCATTGTGATATGAACCTACAGGGTCACCCGCATAGACGAGTTAACGAGCTTAATGTCCAGATTCAACCTAGAATATGTTTAGGTTCATTGTATCTGACATTTATTTTTCAGAGAATAATAAAATATTATTATTATTATTAGAGATTAAGGAGGGGAATTTTCGGTATTTGGTCTTAACTGTGATTACGTGGGAGTTATTATGCGATAAAAACTCCCACTACCCGAAAAGGTTGATAGGACGTGGTAGTTGGCTTTCAGAAGAAACTCTCACGCCTATATAATCTCTTTTGGCTGATACCCTAAGTTAGTATTCTGAGAGCCGCAAAAATCCCCAATTCCCGAAATATGATTTCTGCCATTCTCTTCTCTCTAGATTCCCGATACTTAGAAAGGAAGAGCTAGCACTCGCTGCTCGTTTCGTCGCGTGGATACCGGTAGAGAGAAATTTCGCAAGGGAAGGCTATTGGTGGCAGCAGCACACATCCGAAATCAGAACCTTCAACCGAAAATCGTAAGTAATTTTCTCCTTTTTTTCGATTCCTATGGTATGAGCAGATCCATCAGAGGAGGATTCATGGGTGTTTATAATGAGTTTCTGCCCAATGAATCCATTCAGAAGGATCCTTACTTGTTAAACTTAAAGATTAACTTCAAAAAACCTGAAATCAATCACAATGGCAGGAATAGTCCATTAATTATGCAATTACTCACAGTCCAGAACTCGGAACTTTAATCCGTCAATTCTCCCACGTAGCCCACGTCAATAGCTTCGAAACCCAAAAAGAATCGTCTGATTTCGAATCCGTTTGCTATGGTAATCGCTAAAAATCTCACAGCCCTCTCAGAAAATCCGCACTCTATTTTCTTTCTCTTCACACAACCGTTAGTTTCCTTTCTTTCTCTCCAAAACTCCCGCATTAACTCCCTCCTCTAGAGACCTTCAAATCCTCACAATTAAACCCCTCACTAACGAATTCATCCAAAGCGCCCCTCATACTAATCGTACCACACTAATAACACATAAACATGTAATAGCAATTAATTACACACAAGTTCACACTCCATATCATACAATATCAAGCTAGAGCATTTAATGAACAATAAACATGCTAAATTAAATGTAAGGCATGCAAAATAAATACGAAAAGTCCTGGTGTCATATCCTTTCCCCTTACATAAGTTTCGTCCCCGAAACTTCACTAACCTTGGCCGTTGAACAACTGGGGATACTTATGCCCTTCCTCTAATTACCAAACAGCTTCTCGCTCGGAGTGGTGCGACCATCGCACTTTCACGTACGGTATGGTTCTCCGCCTCAATCCCTGATCTTTTCGGTCCACTATCCAAATTGGTACCTCGTCATACGAAATATCCTCTTGTAATTCCAACGGTTCAGATTCTAGAATATGGCTCGGGTCCGGCACATACCGCCACAACTGCAACACATGGAATACATTGTGTACCCGTGACAGCGTTGGTGGCAGCGCTAAACAGGAAGCCAACTCTTCATCCCTTTCTAAAATCTCATAAGGGCCAATGTACCTCGGACTCAGTTTTCCATTTTTCCCGAATCTCATTACTTTTTTTTTTCTTTTCAAAATAGCCGAGATTTTATTAATTGAAAGTCCCGAGCTACAAAATCCGACCAGAGAATTCGCAAAGCGGGTGTTCCTTGTCGGTCCAATCTATGTAACCCCCTAACCTCTTAAGGGAGTTCATCAAAATCGAAAAAATACAATGAATTTCTTGTATCGCAACTAATGTTGGCTAACAAATCAGCTACCTTATTAGCCTCTTTGTAAATGTGTGTGACCGGGACGCCTAATGTGAGGGGAAAAAAAGCTTGAAAACAATCATCTAGCGCCCAATTAGAAACCGTTCGTTGAGTTATAGAATTCCCAAGAACTTGAGAATCAGTCTGTATTAAATCCACATTCTTCCCTCTTGAACTAGCCAAATGAAGACCATGAAGCAATGCATTAAGCTTAGCCCTTTTATTAGTGGTGTTATCTCCCAGGAAGATCGCACAAGCTGCCACGAAAACTCCCCTGCCTGTCCGCAAGATGCATCCCGCACCGCCAATATAATAGAGCCAGATTTCCAATCATACTCTTTCCACCTAACAATGCAAACCCGGTGAGTGTCATTTTTATGCTGATGGAAGACTATCCGGCGAGCTTCCGTGATCATTGCCATTTGGTTATTAAATTTCAAACAAAGCAACCTCTTCTCTCATTTTCCATAAAAAAAATAATTTACACCGCGATTTCAAGAGGATCCAAACAACCATTGTCGAAAGAAGCAAGAACTGCTGCGATCTCCGACCTTTACCTAACGACCACCAGTTCATCAAAATTTTTGTTGGTATTAGTAGCCCTCTATACGGTATTACACAATTCGCACGCCCCGCATCAAATTGCCATAAGTGTTTAGCCAACTCGCACTCCAAAAAAACATGTTTGACCGAATCTGTGCCTTTACCACAAGAACATCTTGTTGCAAGATTGAAGCCATATCTCCATAAGACATCTTCCATCGGGAAAAATCGATTGAGCAATTTCCAAAGAAAAATTGACCATTGAAGGGTGCAATATTTATCCCAGATTCGTTGTTGTGTGTAGAATGTAACAGTACTTCCCTGAATTAAATGAATTGTCGAAGACAATGAAAATTTACCATTAGTTGCAGGTCGTCAAATCCATCGGTCAGAAGCCGGAGTCCTTACGACAGAAGGCAGAGACGCCATAATGGCACCCGGCAACCACTTTTGCAAAAGCACCTTGTTCCATCCATGATGTCCCAAAAATTCCTCCGCCCTCGCATCTGATTTATCTTGAGGAACTGTTTGGATTAATCTCGCGAGACATCCTTTTTGAGTAAAATAAACGAAGAGAAGTGAGCAAGCTCCCCGCCGGATAAGAACGCCTATATTTATCTAGGTTTCTTCCTTGACATCCAACATCCTCTTCCAAATTATCAAACTTCCCCGTTGTAAAATAGCCTGTGATGCGAAACCGTGATGTTTTATATCAAGGTTCGGCTTTTAAGCAGATCTTTCTCTATCTCGAAATAGTTTCTATGGGAATATACTTAACACAACCTCGGGCAGGCTAAGTATCAATGAAGGCTGAAACACCACAACTAGAGAAACAAGCTAGTTGATACAGTAACTCAAAAAGGAATGACAAGGTAAAACCTCACATCATGTTCCAAAAATATCTTGTATTAAAACAACTAAACTTATTTAATATGTTGACTGAATTCCCCTTTATATAGAGCTGGAATTCAGCTATCTTAGCCTTACAAAGGAAGAGTCCTAATTGGATTAGAGCTCTTAAATCTCTAGCATAACAAACTAACTATAAAAGAAACACTATCTAAGATAATGGACAACATGTCCTATTATCTAGCAACCACTAATATTATGTGCCTAAAACACTTATTAATAAAAATAATAATAGATGAAATCTAATTAATAATTAAACTTGAAATAACAAGATTAATTCTCGTCCAAAATCTGGACAGCTTATTGGACCAAATTGCACGACCATTTCGGACTCCATAACGGCAGAATCTCATCTTGTGATCTTCATGAAAGTTGTAGATCTGCCTCTTATCTTTCAGATGCAACTTGAATCAGCTCCATTGGATTTCTGGATTGATAGATATGACGTTTATAGCAAACTGCTGAAAAGCTGTCCAATCCCTTATCAGCCTGTGTCACATGTAGACCATTGCAATATCTTTCTTTCAAAAAATCTATCCATAGAGATGTGGTCGTCCTAAAGCGCCACCATAACTTCATAACAAAAGCTCGACCAACTTGAGTGAGTGTAACCATACCCAAACCATTGGAGCCTAACCCGCAGCAAACTTTTGTCCATGACATCCAATGTCTTCTCTTAACACCACTTGATTCACCCCATAAGAAATTTGCAAACAACTTCTCAAGTCTATTCAACACAATTTTTGGTGGACTCGAAACGGACAAGATATGGAACGTCATTGAGTAGAAAACGTGTTTAATCATAATTAGTCTTCCTGCCATGTACAGAAGCTTAGTCTGCCAACCCTCCAACCGAGCCGATACTCTGTCAATGAGGATAGAGCAGTGCTCTACCTTGGCGCGTCCCTTTACTAGTGGACAGCCCAGATACCGTATCTGAAAATCGCCTTGGATGAAATTTGTGACCGATTGCACAATGCAAGATTGACAACCGATTGCTCGAGAGGAAATGTAGAATGCTAATTTTCCAATATTAACCCGCTGCCTCGAGGTTATTTCATATCATCGAACAAGATCCATGAAAGCCGCTACATTTCTCTTGCTACCATTTATGAAAACAATCATGTCATCGGCGAAACTCAAATGAGAAAGATGTAAAATGTGCTTTGATAAAACATAAGGTCGAATACTTCCATAAGAAATTGCTTGCTCAAAGCCCCTCAAGAACACCTCGGCAGCCAAAATGAGGAGAGGAGATACCGGATTGCCGTATTTCACCCCCTTACCTACTTTGAAATAACCAGAAGGAGTGCCATTAATAAGGACGGAGAACCAATTTGAGGTTAGGAGGTTGCTTACCAAGTGAATAAAATGAGCCAAAAATCAAAATCGCTTCAAGAATGCTTTGAGAAATCATGTCGAACACCTTCATTATATCTAATTTTATCACCAGAGACCCTGCGATCCAAGTGTTGTATCATTTCTTGCGCCATCAATAATAAGTCTTCCCTTAACAAAGCCAGATTTGCTAGGAGAGATCAATTTGGGTAATAAAGATGATAACCATGTCGCTAACACTTTCGAAATAATTTCGCAGACGAATGTGCAAACAGATATGGGTCGAAATCACAAAAAAGTAATCGGGTTTTGCATTTTTAGAATGAGAACAATGAAGGAACTTGCCATAGATTTTGGTTGAGGAAGCCCCGCCCAAAAGTCCCGAACTGAATTAGTAACATCGTGACCCACAATCGTCCGACAGTTTTGAAAAAAGCCCCAGAAAATCCGTCTGGTCCAGATGCACTATCCTTATCCAAACAAAAGACCGCGTCGCGGACCTCTACTTGATTCCGCAATGTACTAAACCATTTACTCTCTTCCTCAGTGACTAGCTTAGGAATATCATCAAGGAGTGCTATCTCCATAGTCCCCTGTCATTCCGCCTAAAACAGCCTAGCATAGTAATCGGCCCCTTCTCGTCATATGTCTGCCGGATCTGCAAGTGTTCTTCCATTGCTATCTTGAATGTTATAAATATATAGACGTGTAAATTTGGCTTGTGCCGAAACTAGGACTTCTTTCGATGCATCTGAGGGATCCGAATTATATAACATCTCTGCATTATCCACATCTAACTCAACCTATTTTAGAGTCGTGTGAATGTCGTCAAACATGTCCTTATTCCACCCCTGCAAAAAAATTTGAGCCTATGTAATTTCCCCAAAAGTATCTCCATACCATTCCCCATCAAACTCATATTCCAATTTTCCTCCCCCAAATCCTTGAAGCCGGATGCCGTTTCCACATGTTCTAAAATCTAAAACAACTACCCCGCCTAGACGAGTCCACCCGAATGCAAATTTTGAGGGGACAATTGTCTGAAATTGTGCGATGAATGTGCTTGACCAAGGTGGATGAGAACAAAGTATTCCACTTGGTGTTTAGAAGAACTCTATCCAACCGTCCTAGAAGCGGCGGACTGGAGCTTCTACTCCATGTGAAATGGCTACCCTCAAAGCCTGCATCTATTAAACCACAATCATTGATGTCCTCGTTAAATTCTTTTATTGGGAGAGCTGCTGGAACAGAACCGAAACTCTCTGACGGGCTTGTAACAACAATGAAATCTCAACCAAGTATCCAAGGAAAATCATAATCTCCGCTGTATATACTAGCAGCGGGCATAAACAAAAGAACCAAAAACACCAACACCAGCAAAATTAGCAAATTTAACATGTACCACCTGTTCGTGGTCCTCCAAAACAGTCACATCCACCGCTCCATCCCAAAACAACCAAATTTTACTAACACAATTCTCAAAATAATGATCAAATACAAGACAAGAAGCAACCAAAGAAATCACAGAAAGATGTAACATAGGCTCCAAAAGAACAATAACAGATACTCGATACTCGTGTTTAATTTGCTTAACAAAAGCTACCGATTCGTCGTTACCAATACCTCTAACATTCCAAACTACTAAATCCATAAAACCATTGCCTAAAACAATAAAAGTGGGGCAGGACACATACCCTTCAGAGGGACCCATGTCCCTTCTGAGCAATACCAACGAATTTTCGAATCTCGCCTTGTTGAGAAGCTTTCTTCTTAGCTTGGCGACCCTTTATAGTAGCCTCAGGTTCATCAATTGGTAAGTCAACCGTATTACTTGCAATCGGGACTTGCGGCTGACCCTTCATCCGAGCAACTCGGTCTTCTTGCGCTGCCTTCTCATTCGCCAACTGATCCCCTAACCGGGTAAATTCTTCCCAACCTTCTCGTGGCAAAACTCGACTTAGCATTTTGGAACAGAAAAGGGAGGCTGACTTTAATGGATGGTCAACCACCTCATTTTCTCTCATTGCTAACTGAATTTCCCAATCGTCTCGACTCATTAGAATCTGACTCTAATTTTCCTTGACCCTCGTAAGAACCACAAAATCATCCTTACCCCGAACCGGTCCAAAATTTTCTGAAGCACCAACAACCAGGTCAGATGTGGCTGGCGGATCATAATCTCTACTTGACCCGCAATCATCATCAATTGTAAGCGGAGTCGTTACTGACCCTGAGTTGTCCAAGACTGCTACCACTAGCCCATCGGGCACCGCAACCACCGGATCATCTTGCACCGGGTCGCAAACCCTAGCCCCTTGTTGGACATTCTGCGCCACCGCCGCCGACACAAGATCGAGAGCTGGCCTGGTCGTAGCATCAGGGACTGCCGCGGTAGGCTTCTTTACTGGCCCTACCACTACACCGGACATTAGCGTCCAATTCTTAACAGCCATTGAAGGTTTTTTCTGGGGGACGTAAGCCCATTCAAAGCTGACCGCTGCCTTGCGCCGTACGCCTTCTTTGCAATCCGTATTGTTGTGACCAATTTTCCAACAACAAGTACAATAGGGAGGCAAATTCTCAAATTCAATGCCTTGCAAAAAACCCTTTCCTGATCTTGCATGGGAAATCCATATACGAGTATACAATGGGCTTAGTGTAAAACACAAGAGGGGGGGGTGAATTGGGTTTTAACAATTCTTGCTAACTTTTTCGAATACTAATCAATGCAAGTGAGAACTTGAGCAAGATGAATGAAAGCTAAAGCAAAAACCCAATCAACAAGACAAAGGATTTAGAGTGGTTCGATTCACTTAGAATCTACATCCACTACCTTGAGCCGCACCCAAGGATTTCAACAAACTTCACTAAGAAGATGCCCACACAAAGTAGGACTTTTACAATTGCCCACACAAAGTAGGACTTTACAACCAAAGGATGCCCACACAAAGTAGGACTTACAATAATAACCCTATCACTAAGAAAGGGAATTAAGAAAGGTTAAGTACAAGGTTGTTCACTCTTCTAAGTGAAAGATATAGTACCTTTGAAGCACAAACAATTTAGCTCTTGAACATATGAAGTCCACTCTTTGTCTTGCTTTTGAAAGAATACTCTTGAATGCTTTAGATCATAAGGATGAAGAGTATTTTGCTTTGAAAGTGTTTTGGCTTGATGAGAGATCAATGAATATTTGATATGCAAGCCTTAGAATGTTTCTCTAGCTTTGGAGTATAAATACATTTCAAATTTGGCTGAAAATCGAGTCTCCAACGGTCAAAAAACGGCTAGTAGAAACAGAGTTCGGTGGACCGAAGCAGAGCAGTTCGGATCCACTTGCCCAGGGTCGGTCGACCGAACCTCCCTATGGTCGACCGAAGCACATTTTACCAAGTCTCAGTTTCTGCTCGGTTGAACCGAACTTGAGCTCGGTTGACCGAACTTCCAAAGTGATTTTTCACACGTTTTGAATTCTTTTGAAGTCTTTTAAAGTCTAAAAAGGTTTTCCTAAAAGGTAACAAGTAAGAACACTTGGAAAACTTTTCTAAAAGACTTATCTATGAAATCAAAGGCTTTTTGGATAAGAACACATGTAAAGATCATTTTGAAACTTAAGCCTTTTGAAAACGTGTTTATGAAAACATGTATGCAAGACTAGAGTGAGAAGCTTATGTTCATAAGAGCTTTGGTTAGAGCTTTAAAGATTACGACTAATGACGACAAAGCTAAACTAACCAAACTAAGTCTTCAATCTTCAATCTTCAATCTTCATAGATGAGCCTTGAATAGTATGACTTTGAATCTTGAACATGGCTTGATTGAAGTACTTAGAGCTTCCTACAAGATTTCCAATATTCTATCACAAAGATTAAGATCATTAGACACAACATCAAATGTTTGTCCAATATCAAAAACAGAGTTCGTTCGCCCTTAGGGCTTACAATCTCCCCCTTTTTGATTATGACAAACTTTGATGTAATAAGATAGAATATGGACAATGTAAGTACATGGAAGCATGGCAAAAGAATCTAAGAACAAATAAGTACAAAGACTAATGCTTAGAAGATACCAATTGTATACGATACCAATTGTAAAGACAAATATATGCAAAGACATAAGCACTAGCATTATAAGTTCTTTTGCCATATAAACTAGGGACTCTTAGAAGAGCCCTATTTCCCAACCATCCTCCTTGCCTCCTTCCTTCCATCAAAAGGCAAGTTTTGAGACAAATGATATATACAAACATATAAAAGCTCCCCCTCAAAACATGCCGGGTGAAAAGATACAATATAGCTAGAAACATGTTAAGAAGGCTCCCTAGATATCTTTTCCCTTTTTCTACATTCAAGCTAGAAGCATGTAAAGATAACTCCCTTAATTTCTCCCCCTTTGGCATAATCAAAAAGATTTCAAACACCAAATAAAATATAACAGTTAAGAACATGGGAACATGCTAATAACCAAAGCTTGAATTCATCCAACAACAAGAGTATGTAATAACCATAAAATTCTAGCACATCAACTACCGGCGGCTATTAAGTCCGCTTTGGTGGTGGAAAAAGGGATACACATGCTTGTTGTGAAGCTAAGACAAAAGGAGATAAGAAATAAAACTTAAAAGAACAATCTCCCCTTTTATCAAACGTACCATGTTAGCTATTTGAGATGGAAACAAGTTGAATACCAATTGTAATAGACATAAACACATAGATACCAATTGTGAAATACATTTGAAAATATAGCTAACAAGAGTTGGAAGCAATACCATAAATACATAATTAAAGCATATGTATTGCAACCAAAAGATTTAGAGGAAGTATAAGATGACACTTCAAGTACATCCCTCTAATAAGTTAATGGTTAGCTAAATGAGTATAACAACTCTAGAAGCTAGACTAACCAAAAACTCTAATGAGATCACAAAGGATATGAATACCAATTGTAAAGACTATGATCTCATGGTTATTTAAGAAGAACACATGTTAGAGTATGAACATGTATAACATGTGTGACTCCCAAAATAACTCACACATATTGGCTAAATGATATGAAAGATGAAAAACCAAGCCAACAAGTGTTAAAATCTCTAAATGATGCAACATTTTAACATGATGTTCAAGGATGATAAAAATCAAGCACATCATGTTAAGCATATAGAAATGAAGATCAAGCACCAAAGAGATATGATATTTGCATTCTTGAAGATATTGATACCAATTGTGATTGTGTTTGTACTTTAAGCAATTAAGATCTTATAAGTAGAACACAAGACACATTATCAAGAAAAAAGAACCCATGCACATAAAAACAGAGAGTTTCAATAATCAAGTTTATGCTTTTAAAACATCATTCTTGTCAAGTTTGGAATGAAAAATAAGCATATTGACAAGCAAAATATGATGTACATAAACCATAAGCAAAAATGCACAAACTCTCTTTGACTTACAAAGACTAGAAGTATATCCTAAACTACTTGCACTAACAATCCACAAAGTGATCATGCAAGTTGAAAATTGAATGAGCAAATACTTCTTAGCCATTTAACTAAACTCATCATATAGGAATGTTATAGCTCATAAGAAAAAAAAAAACAACATAATGACCACTAATCAAAGGATGAGTTAAGCCTTGTACCTCAACGCTCTTTGAGCTTGGACTTCTTACCATTTTGGTAGATCTTATTTATCAACAAGTCCATTGAGGCCTTTTGTGTGATCACTTTCATTGATCATCACAATTTTGTAATCCTTAGCATTTGACTCTTTTCTTGGAGTCTTAGCTCACTTGTGCTATTCCTTGTAGTTCATATCTTCTTCTTGAAGGATATAACTCTTTGTTACCTACAAGGAATTCTTGATAACAAATTTGGTACCTTTTTAAAGGTCCTTCATGATTAGCTCAATATCATCAAGTAACACATATATGCTTAAGGATCATGGTTATCAAAAACCAAAACAACTAGATAGATTCTTAAATGAATATGACATAACAAAACAAGAATCAATCAAGTTGCATATGCTACATCTCATAGATACCTTAGCTCAATAGACTTGAATAAACAAGAGCATGCTAAAGGTCATCTATATAATTAATGAATTCAAGCATGTGAGATGAAACATTTATATAAGAGAAAGCATGTATATATATCAAAAACACTTAACTCATTAATCAAAGTGTTATGAGAAGGTGATTTTGATACCTTTGCTTTCTTACCAAGTGATGAAGACATTAGATTGACACTTTGGCTCTTGTCATCACTTGATGCTTTGCTCTTTGTATCTAAGCAACTTGGTTCTCCAATTGATTAACATTTGAGCTTTGAGAATCCAAGTGTTAAGGAGTGCTTTTGAATTTCTTCCTTTGGCACATCTCCTTTAACTTCTCCCCAATGCCACTTCTTTTTGAATCAAGTCCATTGAAGCTTTGTGGCATTCATCTAACTTATTAGAACCTATAAGATCAAGGGAGGAGTAGCTTTTGGTACCCACTTTTGTTTGGGTCCATGGGGGTTAGTTGAAATACGTTTAACTTTCCAAATAGTTTTTACCCCCCCTTTTCAATCTTCTTCTTAACATGGCATCTAGCATTGGTATGACCATGTTTACCACAATATGTGCAACAAATGTGTGGCTTAGAAGATTTGTGAACATGCTCATAATATCTATTTTGCCTATGTGAGGAACTAGCATGCACAAAGTTATTCTTAGGCAACTTAGAAAAGCTAGCATGATCAAAGTGATTAGCATTATAACCAAGACCATGTCTATCATGTGAAGCACGTTGCATAACAAGAATATGATCAAGCTTTTGTGTTCCTTTGGAGAACTTGTCAACTAGTGAAGTAAGCTCAACAACTTTGATTTTCAAACTATCAAATTCAACAAGTTGACATTCAAGAGATGACATTTTATCACATGCTTCTTTGTATTGTAATGAAGATGTTTTGCAAGTAGTAATGAGATTTTCATTTTCACATTTCAAGCATTTAACATCATCACACAATTTTTCATTTTCATTAATCAACTTTGATCTTTCATCAAGCAAGGATTCAATTTTAAGTTTCATCTCTTTGTTTTGCTTTGCACATTTTTTCATTTGCTCATACATATCATATAAAAGCTCATTAGGATCTTCCTCATCATCATCATCATTAGAATATGAAGGGGAGGGAGAAAGATGTACCTCATTACCAAAAGCCATGAAGCAAACATTTGAGTTTTCCTCTCCTTCTTCATTTTCTCTCTCATCTTGATCCCATGTGCATAGCATGCCCTTTGCATTCTTTGATTTGAAGAATTTTTTTCTTTTTTGTCTTCCTTGAGGCCCTTTGCTTTGGCGGTTGGGCAATTTCCTAAGAGATGTTGATTGCTTCCACACTCATAGCATTCCATCCCATTAGGATTTAGTTCTCTTCTATTTTGATGGAATTTTCTTCCTTTCCAGGGAAAACATCTTTTTCATTCGTTTTACCATTAAATCCATAGTCTCATCATCTAGGTTGATGTCTTCCTCATCACTTGAGCAATTTGATTCCTCTAGATCAAGAAAATATTTTAGAGCAATATTCATCTTGGACTTGTCAATACGCTCTTCCTTTTTTGTGAGTTAGCTCATATGTGAGAAGAGAACCAATAAGCTCCTCCGTAGGATATGTTTTCAAATCCTTGGCTTCTTCAATGACTAGAGCTTTTCCTTCCCAACTTTTGGGAAGAGAGTTGAGAATCTTCCTATTTATTTCACCCAAAGTGTAATCTTTACCATATGACTTCAAACCATTTACCACATTGGTGAATCTTGTATTCATCTCATTGATTGATTCATTTGGCTCCATGGTGAATAGCTCAAACTCTCTAACTAGCAAATTCAACTTTGACTCTTTCACTTGATTTGTGCCTTCATGAGTAACTTCAAGCATTTTCCACATGGCATGAGCCGATTTGCTTCCACGAACACGGTTGTACTCATCCGGATTCAAGGCACAACTTAGAATGTTCATTGCCATATAATTTCGAGTCATTTTCTTGGACTCAACTTCATTTAGCTCATTATCCGGTTTTGACATTAAAGTACCATCAACAATCTTCAATGGAATAAAAGGACCTTCTTCAAATATATGCCATAGAGAATAATCAATGGAGCACACATATATCTTGAATCGGTTTTTCCAAGAATTATAGTTGTTTCCATCAAAGAGTGGTGGTCTATTTGTAGAAGAACCCTCTTGGTAGGCTAAAGCGGAAATACCGGCCATGATCTTTGCTTCTAGTGGTTAAACTAAAATTGAAGACGAAGCTCTGATACCAATTGTAAAACACAAGAGGGGGGGTGAATTGGGTTTTAACAATTCTTGCTAACTTTTTCGAATACTAATCAATGCAAGTGAGAACTTGAGCAAGATGAATGAAAGCTAAAGCAAAAAACCCAATCAACAAGACAAAGGATTTAGAGTGGTTCGATTCACTTAGAATCTACATCCACTACCTTGAGCCGCACCCAAGGATTTCAACAAACTTCACTAAGAAGATGCCCACACAAAGTAGGACTTTTACAATTGCCCACACAAAGTAGGACTTTACAACCAAAGGATGCCCACACAAAGTAGGACTTACAATAATAACCCTATCGCTAAGAAAGGGAATTAAGAAAGGTTAAGTACAAGGTTGTTCACTCTTCTAAGTGAAAGATATAGTACCTTTGAAGCACAAACAATTTAGCTCTTGAACATATGAAGTCCACTCTTTGTCTTGCTTTTGAAAGAATACTCTTGAATGCTTTAGATCATAAGGATGAAGAGTATTTTGCTTTGAAAGTGTTTTGGCTTGATGAGAGATCAATGAATATTTGATATGCAAGCCTTAGAATGTTTCTCTAGCTTTGGAGTATAAATACATTTCAAATTTGGCTGAAAATCGAGTCTCCAACGGTCAAAAAAACGGCTAGTAGAAACAGAGTTCGGTGGACCGAAGCAGAGCAGTTCGGATCCACTTGCCCAGGGTCGGTCGACCGAACCTCCCTATGGTCGACCGAAGCACATTTTACCAAGTCTCAGTTTCTGCTCGGTTGAACCGAACTTGAGCTCGGTTGACCGAACTTCCAAAGTGATTTTTCACACGTTTTGAATTCTTTTGAAGTCTTTTAAAGTCTAAAAAGGTTTTCCTAAAAGGTAACAAGTAAGAACACTTGGAAAACTTTTCTAAAAGACTTATCTATGAAATCAAAGGCTTTTTGGATAAGAACACATGTAAAGATCATTTTGAAACTTAAGCCTTTTGAAAACGTGTTTATGAAAACATGTATGCAAGACTAGAGTGAGAAGCTTATGTTCATAAGAGCTTTGGTTAGAGCTTTAAAGATTACGACTAATGACGACAAAGCTAAACTAACCAAACTAAGTCTTCAATCTTCAATCTTCAATCTTCATAGATGAGCCTTGAATAGTATGACTTTGAATCTTGAACATGGCTTGATTGAAGTACTTAGAGCTTCCTACAAGATTTCCAATATTCTATCACAAAGATTAAGATCATTAGACACAACATCAAATGTTTGTCCAATATCAAAAACAGAGTTCGTTCGCCCTTAGGGCTTACACTTAGCAAATCAATTTCTACGCAGATTCAGGCGACACTAGGTAGCGTAACATTAGCAGTTGGTCATCAAGAACGAGCGGTTCCCCAGCTGCTTTTGCAATCGAAAACAAATAGCTTTTGTTAAATAAGTGGATTGGCAATCCATATAGGCACGATCGACGATTCCATTGCAGGGTCAAATTTCATAAGTCCACTTAAATACTCGCATCCGCGA
Organism: Vinca minor; assembly: GCA_026122235.1. Classification (NCBI taxonomy): domain Eukaryota; kingdom Viridiplantae; phylum Streptophyta; class Magnoliopsida; order Gentianales; family Apocynaceae; genus Vinca; species Vinca minor. The sequence continues at coordinate 1,967,469 of JAOCZM010000253.1, forward strand.
GCCACAAAAAATCCATATTCCTTTCCTCCAAAACCTACAATAATATTCTTCATTGTCGAATCTGATTATCACATGTTTTAAGTAAAAAACATCCGATCTAGAACGATCAATTCAGTTGCAGCTTTTGGAAATCTTGTCTCAACGCATCCAAAGGTTGACATCATCAAACGAATTTCCCGACCCGGGCCAATTTCCATGGTTTCTCTTAAGAAACCAATTATTCTTCCTCAATAACAATGGTGGGTTCACCTTTGAAAGATGAAAGTTCCTTAACGGGGAGTGAGATTTTTTGTTCGGTTGAGGTGGGGTGGATACTAAATTAGCAAACGATTTCTTAGGCCAGACACTGCCCGGAGGGGGAAGCGTCGCCATGGGGCCAGCCATGAAGATACCGCGGCTTAGACATGATGGGCTAGCATAGGAGTCTAGGGTTGGGAGCGTATATTATTGGCATTAAATTTTTACGAAATTGTAAAAGTTGGAAACATATGTTAGTAGTGCCCTAGGACAATTAGCATATGTTGTACGTTTTATATATATTTTGAGCATATCAAGTGAATAATTGATTTTGTTTTTGAACATCAAATGTGTGATTTGATAGTAAAACTCATTAGCTTATGCAAATACTATTATGATTGTCCCTAGTTTTATGTAATGTTCTTTAAAACGAAATAAAACTAGTATAATGTGTAATGGATACAAATCATATCATAGATACAATATATTAGGATACATTGTATCGGGCGTGATCCATTAGAGAAGTAATACTTTATGGTTCTTTAGTCATAAGTATTACCTCCACAATACTATTTGGAATCCTTAGACCTTATGTCTCCATCATTTCCAGCATGAATGGAGCTACGTTTTAACTCAGTCGGACGTTACTTTTAATTGAGTAATTAATACGACTGATGATCGGATGTGGTATCCTATCATGGCTTGAATGTGAGAGGCATTTGTAAGGGATTTGTCCCTCTATTATTAGAGAGAGATATCCATGGGCCCCTCGACAGGGAAAACTGTTTAAATGCATGGCCGTGCTCAAATGTATTAAATAAAGTGGTTATTAAATACTATTTGTTGGAACAGTCTACCTGGAGATCGAGTATAAAAATACAATTAAGCTTTATAAGGGTGACACTATTATGCCTTATGCTTAATTTGGTATTAGGTTGCACCGTACATTCAGTCACTCTGGGTAGTCACAATGTCCTGCTAGGTACCGCTTGTGATTTATAAACACATACTACTGCTAAGTGTGTTTTCATTGCCATTGTGATATGAACCTACATGGTCACACGTATAGACGAGTTAACGAGCTTCATGTCCAGATTCAATAAATCTAGAATGTGTCTAGATTCATTGTATCTACATTTATTTTTTTAGAATAATAAAACGTTATTATTTTAATTAGATATTAAGGAGGGGCATTTTCGGTATTTGGTTATAGCTGGGATTACGTGGGAGTTATTATGCGACAAAGACTCCCACTACCAGCAGAGGTTTATAGGACGTGGGAATTGTTTTCGGAACAAACTCTCACACCTATATAATCCTCTTTTGGTTGAAAACCTAGGTCTGATTTGCTTGAGCCGCAATAAACCAAAAATCCTGAAATCAGTTTTATGTATTTTCTGCCCTTCTCTTTTCTTTAGATTCCCGAAACGAAGAGCTAGCACTCGCTGTTTGTTTCGTCGCGCAGATACAGGAAGAGGGCAATTCCGCAAGGGAAGGCTATTGGTGGCACCACACATCTGAAAACAGAGTCTTTAGCAGAAAAACGTAAGTATTTTTTTGCCGATTTTCGATTCCTATGGTATGAACGGATCCTTCAGGGGAGGTCTCATGGGTGTTTAGAACGAGTTTTTGCACATGAATCCCTTCAACATTCTCATTACCCTTTTGGTTGGTGAAACACGAAGATAAACATTGTCGCGCCAATCTATAATTCCATAGGCCTTCTCTTACTGTCTGCCCAACTTTTTTGTCTATCTTACGCAACCTTGATTATTTCCCCTATTAACGGAACATTTTCCATTGTGACTTGTACTAATTCTGGTCCCATTACTGTCTTCTCCACGATATCATCCCAACAAACTGGTGACCGACTTTTCTGCCCATTCAGAGCCTTATACGGTGCCATACCTATTCTCGCTTGATAACTGTTGTTGTAGAAAAACTCAACAAATGTAAGATGATCTGCCCAGGTGCCCTTAAAGTCCAAAACAAATGCCCGAAGCTTGTCTTCTAAGGTCTGAATTGTCCTTACGGACTGCCCATCAGTTTGGGGGTGATATGCAGTACTTAAGGACAATTTGGTCCCCAATGCTTCCCTGAAACCTCTCCAAAACCGTGAGACAAAATGAGTGTCCCGGTCGGGCACAATACTTAGCGGAACCCCGTGAAGACGAACAACCTCATCAAGGTACATCTTAACCAGTGTGTCCATGGTGGAGTTATTTCCATAGGTAGGAAGTGAGCGTACTTGGTGAGACGATCCACAATTACCTAAATGGTATCCTTCCAAGTCTTGGTGAGCGGACTTGATTAGATCTGTTATTAATAAGATTAATTACGCATAAAATATGATTGCATGTTTCCTGTTGTTAATCAGATTAACTACTGCATAAACTGTTTATGTTATCGTATAAACTTGTTTTTTCGATTATGTACGTTAGACGATTGAGGGTTAAATCGGGTCAAAAAAACTCATTCGATGATTAGAGAAATAAATCGGGACCGCCGACTGCTCTGCGTAGTGGCAACACCTAAGACTTTGTATTTGTACTCGTTACCTTATTTATTATACTTTATGTGAGTTCTAGCATAGTGAATAGGATGGCCTACTATAGCCCATCTTGCTTTACATTTATTGGGTTGTAATTTTATAATACTGCCTGCGAGTCTTTTTTCAATGTTGTAAAATTGTAATTGCCTTCTAAGATTAATTTTATCGCTTTATCATGAAGGCTGGGTATGCCCATGCATTTATGTAACAAGACTGGAGGACGCTGGATCGAAGACACTATCCATGAGATGGGTATTGACTTAGATTGACCATTGGCTCCCACAAGGCTCGTGGGAGTCATCATAGGATTAGGCCATGCTATCTCACGTTTACATTTGTGTTTTGCATGTGATGCTTATTTTAAGTATTATGGCGGCTTAATTATTCATACGTCACATTAAATCGTTTTAATTAAGTCTTAAAATTCCTATCATACCTTAGACACTTCTTAAGCTTGGATAATCATTTTGTCTGCTTGCAAAAGCAACATATAAGTGGTTATCTAAGCAAAAGAAGATGGGGGAAATAGTGATTTCCATATGCTTAGACATGGTTCGACTTAACTAGGCTACCAAATTAGTTTTGAGCCTAGGGCATAACTTGGGAAATAGCCGGGACATGTAGATGTCATTCCCATGAGCTGATTTTACTTTAATTATGGGTGATAAGCCAAAGCTTACTTATAACTATCGTAAAATGGTATTCTCCACTATTTATCAAGTGTTGAAATTGTGGAATGTTTTTTTTGCTAAAAAACTAATGACTTTGCAAATAATTTTAATGTAGATAATGGCAACCAATACTTCACACAATTCATTGCAATCCGTTCTTGAAAAAGAAAAACTAAGTGGGTTCAATTTCCTTGATTGGGCCCGCAACTTAAGGATTGTCCTTAAGCAGGAAAGAAAGCTATACGTTCTTGATACTGATTTCATGAACAGCCTGCAAACAACGCCTCTAGAGCTAAGAAAGATGCTTGGAAGAAGCATTGTGATGATTCTAACGACGTGACCTGTCTCATGTTTGTCACAATGAGCTCTGAGCTTCAAAAACAGTTTGAAGGGTTTGAGGCTTTCCAGATGATAGGCCAGCTTAAGGAAATGTTCCAAGAGCAAGCCCGTCAACAAAGGTTCCTCACCACTAAGGCGTTAAATAGTTGCAAGATGGCCTCTGACACCTCTGTGAGTGCACATGTTCTTAAGATGGAGGGATATCTTGACCAACTTGAGAAACTTGGGGCTCCCGTAGGTCATGACATGGCCACAGATATGATCTTGGGCTCACTACCACTGGTGTATGACCAATTTGTGATGAACTTCAACATGCATGCCATGGAGAAGTCCATACATGAGTTGCACAAGATGCTCAAGCAGGCTGAACTAAACATTAAGAAGACCCTTAAAGTCTTAATGGTTCAAAAAGGGAATTTCAAGAAGAACAAAGGAAAGGGAAAGCCTATGGCCAAGAAGGGCAAAGGCAATAACAAGCCCAAGCCCAAACCCAAGGCCAAGGCACCAAAGGAAGAGGTTTGCTTCAATTGCAATGAATAAGGTCATTGGAAACGAAATTGGAAGCTCTACTTGGAAGAGACCAAAAAGGAGAAAGCCAGTTTGATTGTCTCTCTATGTATTTATGTTATTGAAATTAACATGTCTGCTCCTACTTCATGGGTATTAGATACCGGTTGTGGATCTCACATTTGTGCAAATGTGCAGGGGTTCAAAAGGAGTAGATCACTGACAAAAGGAGAAGTGGACCTGAGAGTAGCGAATGGAGCAAGAGTTGTTGTTGTAGCTGCAGGGACATTTAATATAGTTTTGCCAAGTGGCCTTATTATTGAACTGAATAATTGTCTTTATGTTCCAAACTTGAGTAGGAATATTATTTCTGTTTCTTGTTTGGATATTAATGGTTTTGAATAAAATTTGCACCCTTCATAAAGATCGTATCTTCTATGGAGATGCCTCTTTGATGAATGGGCTTTATATTCTTAACCTCGATGAATCCATTAAAAGGCCCATCTATAACATTAATACGAAGAGGTTTAAATCAAATTACTTAAATCAAATCTAATTTTGGCATTGTCGTTTGGGCCACATCAATGAGAAACGCATATCAAAACTCCATCAAGATGGAATTTTGACATCATTTGACTTAGAGTCTTATGAGACATGTGATTTTTGCTTGTTAGGCAAAATGACTAAAGCTCCCATTACTAGACAAATGAGAGAGCTTCCAATTTATTGGGCCTCATACATACAGATGTATGTGGACCAATAAACACAAGTGCTAGAGGAGGGTTTCAGTACTTCATCACATTTACATATGATTTTAGTAGATATGGCTATGTCTATCTAATGAAATATAAATCAGAATCTTTTGGAAGATTCAAAGAATTCAAAAATAAAGTACAAAATCAACTTGGTAAAATCAGATCGAGGAGGCGAATACCTTAACCAAGAGTTTAACGAACATCTTAGAGGTTGTGGAATTGTTTCACAATTAACTCCTCCTGGCACACCACAATGGAATGGTGTGTCAGAACAAAGGAATCTCACTGTACTAGATATGGTTCGATCCATGATGAGTCAAACATGTCTTCCAATTTCCTTTTGGGGCTACGCCCTAGAAATTGTTGCATTCATATTGAATAGAGTTCCTTCTAAAGCGGTTCAGAAAACTCTAAATGAGTTAGGACAGGGAAACGACCTAGTTTGTCATTTCTCAAAATTTGAGTTATGTACGTAAAACGCTTATTGTCTAATAAACTCGCCCCTAAATCTGACAAGTGTTTGTTTGTGGGATATCCTAAAGAAACTAGAGGTTATTATTTCTATCTTCTATCAGAGAACAAAGTGTTTGTTGCTCGAAATGGTTTATCCCTTGAAAGGGAATTTATTTCCAAAAAGAATAGTGGGAGTAAGATCCATCTTGAGGAAATTCAATATCCCCAAACAACATCTGAACCAGCTTTGGAACTTCAAGCAAGCTCACGTGCCTATACTACGCTTGAGAGATATGGATTTCTCGTGAATGATGATCATCACATTGAACTGATTGATCAAGATGAACCCACTACCTACAAAGAGGCAATTCGTAGTTTTGAGTCAGATAAGTGGCAAGAAGCTATGAAGTCTGAGATGCAATCCATGTACGATAACCAAGTATGGACTTTGGTTGACGCACCAGAAGGGTGTAAGATCATTGATAACAATTGGTGTTTCAAAAAAAAAAAATCGACATGGATGGTAATGTACACACTTTTAAATCTCGACTAGTAGTTAAAGGTTATAGACAAATTCATGGTATTGACTATGACGAAACCTTTTCTCCTGTCGTTAAGATAAAGTCTATTAGGATTTTACTTACCATAGCCACATATTATGACTATGAGATATGGCAAATGGACGTTAAGACTGCTTTTCTTAATGGAAACCTTCTCGATGATGTGTATATGAAACAACCCGAGGGGTTTGTTGATCCATCAAATCCTAGCAAAGTGTGTAAGCTTCAAAGATCCATTTATGGATTGAAGCAAACATCTCAAAGTTGGAATCGTCGCTTTGATGAAGCAAATAAAGAATTTGGTTTCATCAATAACGAATACGAGCCTTGTGTATATAAGAAAGTGACTAATAATGCAATAGTGTTCTTTATGCTTTATGTGGATGACATCTTACTGATTGGAAATAACATCCCCACATTACAAAGCGTAAAAGCTTGGTTGGGGAAGTGCTTTTCCATGAAAGACTTAGGCGAAGCTACATACATTTTGGGTATAAGAATCTATAGAGATAGATCCAACAAAATGATTGGCCTAAGACAGAGTGGATACATTGACAAGGTATTGAAACGATTCAGTTTGCAAGACTCCAAAAAGGGATTCTTGCCCATGTCAACCGTTAAAATTTGCAAAGTTCATACAGACGACAACATAGCAGATCCATTTACCAAGCCACTCCCGCAACCTAAACATGAGAGTCATACTAGGTCAACGGGGTTGAGGAACATGTATGATTGGACCTAGGGCAATGGGGAGATTGTTAGTAGTGCCCTAGGACCATTAGCATATGTTGTACGTTTTATATATATTTTGAGCATGTCATGTGAATAGTTGATTTTGCTTTTGAACATCAAATGTGTGATTTGATACTAAAACTCATTAGCTTATGCAATTACTATTTTTATTTTCTCTAGTTTTGTGTAATGTTCTTTACAATGAAATAAAACTAGTATGATGTTTGATTGATGATTATGTTTTACTGATCATGTGTAATGAATACAAATCATATCATAGATACAATATATTGGGATATATTGTATCGGACATGATCCGTTAGAGAAGTAATACTTCATGGTTCTTTAGTCATAAGTATTACTACCTCAATACTATTTGGAATCCTTAGACCTTATGTCTCCATCATTTCTAGCATGAATGGAGATATGCTTTGACTCAGTCGGACGTTACTTTTAATCGAGTAATTAATACGACTGATGATCGGATGTGGTATCCTATCATGGCTTGAATGTGAGAGGCATTTGTAAGGGATTTGTCCCTCTCTTATTAGAGAGAGATATATCCATGGGCCCCTCGATAGGGAAGACTGTTTAAATGCATGGTCGTACTCAAATGTATTTAATAAAGTGGTTATTAAATACTATTTGTTGCAACAGTCAACCTGGAGATCGAGCATAAATACTATTAAGCTTTATAAGGGTGACACTACCATGCATTATGCTTATTTTGGATATCGCGAGACAAAGGGATAAAATAGTGGATTGGTATTAGGTTCCACCATACATTCAGTCACTCTGGGTAGTCACAATGTCCTACTAGGGACCGCTTGTGATTTATGAACACATACTACTACTTAGTGTGTTTTCACTGCCATTGTGATATGAACCTACAGGGTCACACGCATAGACGAGTTAACGACCTTCATGTACAGATTTAATGAATCTAGAATGTGATTAGGTTCATTGTATCTGACATTTATTTTTCTGAGAATAATAAAACGTTATTATTTGAATTAGAGATTAAGGAGGGGCATTTTCAGTATTTGGTTATAGCTGGGATTACGTGTGAGTTATTATGCGATAAAGACTCCCACTACCAGCAGAGGTTTATAGAACATGGGAATTAAAGACTCCCACTACCAGAAGAGGTTGATATGACGTGGGAGTTGTTTTCAGAAGAAACTCTCACACCAATATAATCCTCTTTTGGCCGAGACCCTATGTCTGATTTACTTGAGCCGCAATAAACCAAAAATCCCGAAATCAGTTTTATGTATTTTCTACCCTTCTTTTCTCTCTAGATTCCCGAGACTCAGAAACGAAGAGCTAGCACTCGCTGCTCGTTTTGTCGCGTGGATACCGGTAGAGGGCAATTCCACAAGGGAAGGCTATTGGTGGAAGCAGCACACATCCGAAAACAGAGTCTTCTTTTCCGGTGTTCGATTCCTATGGTATGAGCGGATCCTTCATGGGAGGACTCATTGATGTTTAGAACGAGTTTCTGCCCATAAATCCCTTCAACATCCTCATTACTCTTTTGGTTGGTGAAACACGAAGATAAACTTTGTCGCCAATCTATAATTCTCTAGGCCTTCTCTTACTGTCTGCCCAACTTTTCTGTCTATCTTGTGCAGTCTTGATTATTTCTCTTTTTAACGAAACCATTTGCATTGCGACTTATACTAATTCTAGTCACATTACTGTCTTCTCACCGACTTTTCTGCCCATACAGAGGCTCATACGGTGCCATACCTATACTCGCTTGATAAATGTTGTTGTATGCGAACTCAACTAGTGTAAGATGATCTGCACAGCTGCCCTTAAAGTCTAAAACACATGCCCGAAGCTTTTCGTCCAATGACTGAATTGTCCTTACGGACTGCCCATCAGTTTGGGGTGATATGTAGTACTTTAGGACAATTTGGTCCTCATTGCTTCGCTGAAACCTCTCTAAAACCCTGGGACAAAACGAGTGTCCCGATCGGGCACAATACTTAGCGGAACCCCGTGAAGACGAACAACCTCATCAAGGTATTTCTTAACCAGTGTATCCATGGTGGCGGTGATTTTCATAGGTAGGAAGTGAGAGGACTTGGTGAGACGAAACACAATTACCTAAAAGGTGTCCTTCCCGGTCTTGTCCTTAGGCAAACCCGTAATGAAATCCATGGTGATGTTTTCCCATTTCCAAACAGGAATCTTAAGCGGCTTAAGCAAACCAGCGTGTCTTTAGTGTTCCGCCTTCACTTGTTGACACACAAGACATCTTGCCACAAATTCAGCTATGTCTTGTTTCATACCTTTCAACCAAAAGTTACCTTTCAATCCCTTATAATTTTCGCCCTTGGATGAACTGATAACTTCTAGTTGTGAGCTTCTTTCAAATTTTTTGATTTCAACTCCGAATTCGCCGGTACAAATACTCTGCCCTGAAATCGAAAGCTTCCATCTTCATGAATCTAAAATTCCGTTTCTGCCCTTAACTGTACCAACTCTCTTTCTTTTCCCAAATCAGAGTTTGCCAACTGAGCTTCCTTAATCTGTCCCAAAAGTGTAGGTTGAGCAACCAAAGCTGCCATAATATTACCCGTCGACTTAATGACCTCGATTTCCAACTTGTCAAACTCGGCTATTAATTCCCGCTGATCGGTGATTAACGCCGCTAGCTGCCCCAAATTCTTCCTAAATGCATCATCTACCTTATTAGCTTTCCCGGGATGGCAGCTAATTGTGAGGTCGTAGTCCTTTAATAACTCCAGCCACCGCCTTTGCCTCATTTTAAGCTCCTTCTGAGAGAAAATATACTTAAGGCGTTGGTGGTCGGTGTAAACTTCACACGTTTCACCATATGGATAGTGCCTCCAATTCTTCAATGCAAAAACAACCGCTTCCAACTCTAAGTCATGTGTAGGATAGTTATTCTCATATGGTTTCAGCTATCTGGACGCGTATGTGATAACTTTTTAGTTCTACATCAATACCCAACCCAAACCGATTCCGGATACATCACTGTAGATGGTGAAACCCCCAGATTCTGCTGGTAGTGCTAAGATCGGCATTGTAGTCAACTTCTCCTTCAATTTCTGAAAGCTTCTCTCACATTCTGATCCCCACTCAAACTTAACTCGTTTTTGTGTCAAACGAGTCAATGGTGCAGCTATCCTTGAAAAATACTCCACAAATTTCCGGTAGTAACCTGCCAACCCCAAAAAGCTACGGATCTCTAATACTGTTTTCGGTGTAGGCCATTCAACAATAACCTCAATCTTGCTCGGATCAACAGACACTCCTTCGGCTGACACAACATTCCCCAGAAACGATACACTTCTCAACCAGAACTCACAATTGCTGAATTTGGCATACAATTTCTCCTTTCTCAAATCTTCCAATGCCAACCTCAATTCTATCTCGTGAGCCTCATCCGACGGCGAATAAATGATGATGTCGTCGGTGACAACCACCTCGAATTTACCAAGATAGACCTGAAAGACTCGGTTCATTATATCTATGAGTGTCCCTGGTGCGTTAATCATTCCAAACGGCATCACAAGAACTTCGTAGTGTCTGTACCGGGTTCGAAATGCACTTTTTGGGATATCGTCAGGTTTGGTTCTCAACTGGTGGGTACCCTGATCTCAAAAATATCTTAAAAAACATGACTGCACAATTTAGTTGATCGAAGAGGTCATCAATACGAGGAAGACGGTATATGTTCTTTATCGTGATCTTGTTCAATTCTCGGTAGTCGATGCACATCCACATACTACCGTCCTTCTGTTAGAGGAATAACCGGGTCACAGACAAGTGCGCAGCGGAATAAAACTTGACCCGCCTCTACCAGGATCTTCCACGAGTAAGAACCTACGACTATGGGATAGTGTTTTACCTTATATTGATGCTAGAATGGCTGAAACGCTTTCAGCGGTATGTTGTCACGAACGGAACACCACAATGCAGGCTCCGTCTCTCCCAGTATCCACTCGATCTTCCGGGGATGGTCTTATACTGCTTGGTGCTAGCCAATGCCTTGTAGAAGCTTTGAAGACACTCTTCAATGGAGTATGTTTTTCAGACCTTTTAGAAGAACAAGATACAGGATTTCTAACTTCTTTCCTATTAGCAAAAAGCTAGAAATCAAGTCTAGAAATCTATCTTTTCTTTTTCTCTCTTAAACTCACTTTTTCTCTCTTCTCTCTAAGCTTCAAAAGCTAGAGAAAAATCTGATTAGAATAGTATGGAAAATCAGTATTTTCCTCCTAGTCTATCAAGAGAGAGTGGGGTGAGATAATGGGGGAAGTAGGAGATCATGGGGGAAACCACTCCTCCACTTTCTCCACTACTTCAACCACCATTTGAGAGCTGAAATTATATCCAATAATCCAGCCATAAGGTCGGTCCAAATGGGTTGGTCGGCCCAACCCGATTAAGGGCCCAATCCAATCCCGGCCCGACACGGCCCTAAGCCCAATCGAATTGATTGATCCAAACGGGTTGGTCGGCCCAATCATATTGGTCGGCCCAACCCGATTAAGGGCCCAATCCAATCCCCCAATCGAATTGGCGCACCTTAGATTAAATGTACTCCAACAAGCCCAATCCAGTTTATCTATGAGTGCGACCCAAGAGGTATCTATGATGTTGGCCGTGACATCATATATCACAGGTAATGAGAGGTATCTAGCAACGCATCATTACCCCCAATTCATAAATATCTGGTGATTTATCATAATCACAACATTTGACATTTGTAGCTAAATCCTTTTGTCCTTGATATCTAGATTGAACACAAGTCATGGAAAAAGTCACACTTGTATTGTCCAATCTTTTAGTTTCTTGATTCGCGAGTAGACTAATCAAATGACATCAATATCATATACTGATTCACTTGTTCATGGCCATGAATTAGTCGGACTCCATCAAGGGGCCCAAGATATCGCTCCTGCTATATAGGAGGGACAAATCCTTTTTGCATCCCACTCATCCTGAACAAGATTCGTGATATACCCAATAAATGCCTTTATTGCTCACCCTGTTACGGATAGCGTTTAACATTATCAAAGCATAACACTAGCCATGCAAGAACTCTTGTGAGACCTCAAGTCGAAGGATCTTATATACAACCCAGTCAAAATTTGAGAGAAACACCGTTGACTATTATATAACAACCCATGGTGTGTTTCTCATGTCGAGTTCTGTCCCAAGTATAATGATTCTCTAATCATATATACCCATGTGACGATCCGATATCTTATATCAATCATCTGCACATACTAGTCTTGCGCATTATTATTGTCCTCGAAGATTCCATAATAATGTTCGACTAGGGGACGTTTAGAATAGTATCTCATAACAATTATGAATAATATTCTAAGGACATATTATTTATTTATGTTGTTAAGAACGCGAAACATAATGAATAATAATGGAATTAATGCCTTTTTATTCATCAAAATGAAAATTACATAAATACGGTACAATAATCTCCCACTTGCACTAAAGACCCAAATTACAATAAATGGTCTTTAGGGGCATACTAATGACTTTGTCTCTAAAGATCAACCCTCCGGATATCGGATACCCATGGAGCTAGTGTGACGATCATGCTCGCTGCTGCGACAGTGGCTTCGTCGGTGGATCGGCGACATTGTCTGCACGAGTCTACTCTACATATATGTACATCACCTCTCTCTATAATCTCGCGGATTAGGTGAAATCGCCGTAGTACATGTTTGGACCTCTCGGTGAGATCTAGGTTCCTTAGATTGGGAAATAGCCCCATTGTTATCACAATAGAGGGTCTATCGAGTTCGCAATACTAGGAACCACATCGCGATCGGAAATAAATTTCTCGATCCAAATCGCCTCCTTAGCTGCTTCACAAGCTGCTATGTACTCGGCCTCAGTCGTAGAATCTGCGATGGTTGATTGCTTTGAACTGCGCCAGCTCACAGCACCTCCATTCAAGTTAAATACATATCCCGATTGCGATCGGAAATCATCTCTGTCGGTTTGGAAACTAGCATCGGTGTAACCACTTACAATGAGCTCATCCGCCCCTCCATAAATCAAGAATGTATCCTTAGTCCTTCGTAAGTACTTGAGGATATTCTTGGTCGAGATCCAGTGACGTTCACCGTAATTAGGTCGGGTATCTACTCGTAATGCTTAAGGCAAACGAGACATCAGGCGAGTACATAACATGGCATACATGATGGATCCTATGGCGTAAGCATAAGGAATCTCTTTCATGCGTTCTAATTCGGCGGGCGTTTTAGAACACTTGTTCCTTCGACGGAGCAGTACCATGTGCCATAGGACAAAGTCCTTTCTTAGACTCTTGCATGCTAAACCGCTTTAGCACCTTGTCTATATATGTACTCGACTTAGGCCAATGAGTCTCCTGGATCTATCTCTATAGATATTGACTCCCCAGAATATAGTCAGGCTCGCCTAAGTCTTTCATAGAGAAACACGTACTCAACCAAGCCTTTACGGACTTTAAGGTTGGTATGTCGTTTCCAATGAGTAGTATGTCATCTACATACAAAACCAGGGAATACAATTGAGCTCCCACTAACCTTTTTGTAAACACAAGGCTCATCCTCATTTCTAATGAAGCCAAACTCACGGACGGCATCATTAAAAGCGGATGTTCCGACTTTCAGAAGCTCTGCTTGAGTCCATAAATGGATCTCTGAAGCTTACATACTTTTCCGAGCATTCTCTGGAGTGACAAAACCTTCAGTCGTGTCATATACACATCCTCATCAAGTTTTCCATTAAGGAAAGCGGTTTTGACATCCATTTGCCAGATTTCGTAGTCATAGTAAGCTGCAATAGCAAGCAAAATCCGAATGGACTTGAACATAACTACAGGGGAAAAGGTCTCATCATAGTCAATACCATGAATTTGTTTGAAACCTTTCGCGACTGAGTCGCCCTTGTACATTTGTACATTCTCTTCCATGTCGATTTTAATCTTAAAAACCCATTTGCACCCTATGGGAGTTACCCTTCGAGTGGATCAACCAAGATCCGGACTTAGTTAGTGTACATGGAGTCCATTTCAAATCTCATGGCTTCAAGCCATTTCTCGAATCGGGCTATTAATTGCTCGTTTGTAGGTTGAAGGTTCATCGTGATCCACAAACATAACAACACCATGTTACATTATGAAAAATCCAATTTTTTTCCGGGAGGTGGACGACGAACTCTACCGGACCTACGCAATTCTTGTGTTTCTTGAATCGAGTCTTGTTGCACTAGCTGTTTGTGGCACCTGCTGCACAACAACTTGTGGAGTCTGTTCATTTTCCATCTCATCATTAGTGCTAGTTTGAGAGTCTGGAACTTCAGAAAGTTCTACGCTACTCCCACTTGTGTTTCTAGAAACAAATTCTTTTTCTAGAAAGACTCCCGTACGAGCAACAAACACTTTGTTCTCGTTAGGGATATAAAAAGTAGTATCCTTTAGTTTCCTTAGGATAACCTACAAATATGCACTTTTCGATTTTGGAGCCGACTTATCGGAAGGCGAGCGTTTCACAAAGCGCTTCACAACCCCAAATCTTGAGGAAAGACAAACTGGGGACGCTTCCGATCCCATAACTCGTATGGCGTCTTTGCAAGCCCGATTTAGATGGAGCAGCGGTTAAGTGTTAAAGCTGCTTGTCTCTAGTGCGTGTCCCGCAAAAGGAATTGGGCGAGGCTCGTGTGACTCATCATAGAACGAACCATTTCTAATAAGGTTACGTTCCTCATTTCGAATACACCATTCCATTGTGGAGTAGGCTGGAGAAGAAAGTTGTGAAAGCGATTCCACAAGCTTTTAGATAGTCACGCGAATTCTTGACTCAAGTATTCTCCTCCTCGATCGGATCGAAGAACCTTAATACTCTTGCCAAGTTGGTTTTCTACTTCTAGTTTAAACTCTTTAAACTTAGCAAATGCTTCGGATTTGTGTTTAATCAAGAACACATATCCATACCTACCGAAGTCATCGAGTAAAGGTAATGAAGTAGAGGTAACCACCCCTTGCATGTATATTAAAAGGGCCACATACATCACTATGTATTAGTCCTAATAAAGCATCGGCTCTCTCACCTAGCTTAGTGAAAGGTGATGTCGTCATCTTACCCAACAAACAAGATTCGCATCGATCATAAGACTCGAAGTCAAATGATTCCAATAGCCCATCTTTATGGAGTTTGGATATGCGGTCTTCGTTTATGTGGCCTAAGCGACAATGCCGAGGTATGTCGGATTAGAATCATTAGTCTTAATCCTTTTGGTATTTATGTTTAAAATTGGCATATCAAGGTCTAAAATATATAGACCATTAATTAAAGAGGCGCTTGCATAAAACATATTATCCGAAATAACGACAGATCGTTGGTTTTTGATCGAAATCTCAAAACCGTTCTTGTCCAAACAAGAAACTGAAATAATATTTTTAATTAAACTAGGTACATAGAAACAGTTTTCTAAACCCAAAACAAGCCACGAAGGTAAAGTAAAAGTACAAGTCCCTACAGACTAGAGGTCGTAACACGTGCTCCGTTGCCTACTCGTAGTTCCACTTCACCCTTTGCCAACTCTCTACTCCTTTGCGGTCCCTCGCACATTAGTACAAATGTGAGAACCACATCCGGTATCAAATACCCAAGAAGTAGTTGTATTTAAATTGATATCAATCATATTAATATCTATAACATAAATACACGAGCCCGAAGCAACAATTGCTTTCTCCTTTTCCAGCCTTTTTCCCTCGCAAGATAGCTTTTGCGGTTCCTTTTCAGATGACCCTTCTCACAACAATGATGACCGATAGAGTCCTTGGCTACACCACCCTTAGGTTTCAGTGCATTGTTGAAAGTGGTTTGCTTGCCCTTGGGCTTACCTTTCGGTTTGCCTTTGGATCTCACAAAACCTTTGCTTTGCCCTTTTGCACCATCAGTATGGTGTTGGGCTTGGACTTGCCTATTTCCTTCTCGGCAGTCCTCGGCATGTTCAACAACTCGAGCAATGGCTTGTCAATTTCATTCATGTGATAATTCAGAATGAACTGATTTGAATGACTTAGGCAACGATTGCAAGATCAAATCGGTCGACGACTCTTGTCCCAAAGGAAATCCCAGCTTTTTCAAGGTTACGAACATAACCTATCATCTTAAGAACGTGAGTTCCCTACTGGCATTCCCTCGGACATTTTTGCACTTGAAAGAGAGATTTCGATACATCGAATCTCTCTGGCGTGCTTGCCCTCGATATAGTTGCTTCGGGGTGAGCCGAGCATCTCATAAGCCCCCATGTCCTCATGTTGCTTCGAAGCTCGAGTTCATGGTGACAAGCATGAGGCTAGACACATCTAAAGCATCACTAACATGCTTCGATAAGCAATTCTATCACGACCGAAGCGCGAGCCTCCGGTATAGCGAGGAATAGGGTCAGTTCAAGTACATACAACTTTCTTTCATGCTTGAGAATGATTCTCAAGTTCTCGAACCCGATCGAGGAAGTTAACTCCCTCTAATTTGTCCTTCTCAAGGGACGTAACGCGATGATAGTGTTTGGTTTGAATTTGCCATTTTTCTACAACAAAATACATATGCAAAGTAAGTACCGATTAAAATCATTATTAGGTCTTTATCTTTTTAATGATTTCTCCCACTATTTTCTTCGAGTGAATAACCCTCATTATCAACTCGGAAAGTTCATTAACTTTCTAGCGGGCCAAGATCCATATTTCACCTCGTTCTGAGTCAGCTTTGGCTGATCGCCCAAAACTTAGTTATTTAGGTAGGCAACGTTTGCCAATTACATCAAATTATGTAATTCTTGGTTTGTTGAGTGAATAACATTTATTCAAGCGTATCATTATACACTTTTCTCAACTCTTTTGCCTCTAGATCCTCAATCCATTTATTGAGATAATCCAGTTAATTAGGACCCTAAGTTTTAGCCGGCGGATATCACAACTTATCCTTCGCGCCTCACCCGGATAGACACGTATGCACAGCTTTGGCATGTCCCATACTAATGTCGATCTAGGCCTTGACGAGGGCCAAACTAAGGAAGGCACTAATTAATATTTTAATTGAGGGGTTTTGTTTTTAACAATCTCACCAGAAAAGCATAAATAAAATAGCTTATGCTCATATACATATGCATCCAATACATAAAGGTAAAATGCAATAGTAATCGCCATATCCTATTCGGTTTTTCCAAGCCAATGGAAAAACCGTGAAGTCAATCTAAGGGTGTGAAAAGAAAAAACATTATATTCTACACCGTCTTGACCTTCAGTTGGTTGCCTCCAAATTTTTCATCATCTCAGCTGTACCTTCTCCTAATCTAGAATATTACATAATTCTAAGGAAACCTCGAGTTACATTCGAGGGGATTTAATGAGAAGAAAAAAAATTACAACTTTTGAGAGAAAAATAGGCACGATACGCAGATCGTATTATAAAATAAAACCAACAGGGTAATGGCGACTACTATGCATCATGCTCAATTAACATAACAATTTATGAAAAATAATGAGCAACCAGCAAACAGAACATTTCATATACTGGTCAGTTCGGTTGACCGGCCACCAAGCTCGGTCGACCAAAAAAGTACTGAGAGTACTCGGTTGACCGAACAGGCACTTCGGTCGACCGAAGACCAACTCGGTTGATCCGAACCAAATATCAGTAGCTTCTGTCTTGCCACGGTCGACCGAAACTAAGTCCCGGTCGACCGAAACTAAGTCCCGGTCGACCGAAGAGCTAGAAACTGAGAGTTTTTCCAGCTTTTGAATGACTTCAAAACTGGAAACTCTCGATTTTCATACATTCAAAATGATGAAAAACATGTCATAAAACATATACAACATTTCTAGCAATCCTAAGGCATGCATAACATAGATTCAAAATCTATATACAAACACTATAACACATTAAGTCTATAGGGTACTCGTGAGTGGCTCTGATACCACTGTTAGAGGAATAACCGGGTCACAGACAAGTGCGCAGCGGAATAAAACTTGACCCGCCTCTACCAGGATCTTCCACGAGTAAGAACCTACGACTATGGGATAGTGTTTTACCTTATATTGATGCTAGAATGGCTGAAACGCTTTCAGCGGTATGTTGTCACGAACAGAACACCACAATGCAGGCTCCGTCTCTCCCAGTATCCACTCGATCTTCCGGGGATGGTCTTCTACTGTTTGGTGCTAGACAATGCCTTGTAGAAGCTTTGAAGACACTCTTCAATGGAGTATGTTTTTCAGACCTTTTAGAAGAACAAAATACAGGATTTCTAACTTCTTTCCTATTAGCAAAAAGCTAGAAAACAAGTCTAGAAATCTATCTTTTCTTTTTCTCTCTTAAACTCACTTTTTTCCCTCTTCTCTCTAAGCTTCAAAAAGCTGGAGAAAAATCTGATTAGAATAGTATGGAAAATCAGTATTTTCCTCCTAGTCTATCAAGAGAGAGTAGGGTGAGATAATGGGGGAAGTAGGAGATCATGGAGGAAACTACTCCTCCACTTTCTCCACTACTTCAACCACCATTTGAGAGCAGAAATTATATCCAATAATCCAGCCATAAGGTCGGTCCAAATGGGTTGGTCGGCCCAATCATATTGGTCGGCCCAACCCGTTTAAGGGCCCAATCCAATCCCGGCCCTAAGCCCAATCGAATTGATTGATCCAAATGGATTGGTCGGCCCAACCCGATTAAGGGCCCAATCCAATCCCGGGCCGGCCCGGCCCAATCGAATTGGCGCACCTTAGATTAAATGTACTCCAACACCTTCTTCTTCACAAACAAAACTGGAGCTACCCAAGGTGACACACTCGGTCTTATGAACTTCCTATCAATAAGTTCTTGAAGTTGACCCTTCAACTCCTTCCACTCCGCCGATGCCATCTGATATGAGGTCTTAGAGATAGGCTCCGCACCAGGTTGTAGTAGAATCTCAAAGAAGATCTCCCGGGAAGGTGGAATACCTTGTAATTCGTCGGGGAATACATCTTCAAACTCACTTACTACAAGAATATCCTCAAATCGGACTTTCTTCTAGTCTTTCAACACCGCATAAGCCAAGTACCCTTCTTCAAACACTTTTGAGCCCTGATGGCTGAAAAAATAGGCAAGCTATGATTTCCCTTATTCCATTTAGAACCTTGAAACTCAATCGCATCCCCATTCCCAAAGGCAAACTGAATCTTCCTCTCACAGCAGTCGACTAAGGCCCGATTAGCGTATAACCAATCCATTTCTAGAATCATGTCGAATTCTACCATGTACAACTGTATAATGTCTGCCTCTAACAACTTAGAGTCTATCTCTACCTGGCACCCCTTATGAATGACATTAGACTCCAAAACTTTCGCGTTAGGAATCATGACTCATAAGGACCATAGAAAATATACATGACACGAAATAGTTGGTAGCTCCAGAGTCAAATAACACATAAGCAGGTACTAAATTAACAAGGAGCGTACTTGTCACAATATCTGAAGTAGTCCCCGCCTCTTGTTGAGTCAAGGCGAAAACTCGAGTAATTGGACCTGGCTTGGGTTCCCCTGTCCTCTGAGCTGTTGTAGATGACTGACCATAAGCCTGATCTGGTACAATACACTGGCTGACATGATGACCTTTTCCACTACACTTGAAACAAGCCCTAGTCTTCCAATAACATTCCACGGTGTGTCTTCTTCCACATGAAGTGCATGCCAGTGTGGCTGCTGCTGTTGCCTGATATGGAGTTGGTATCATTGTCGGTCCCCCAATCCTTATTGCATTCGCCCCAATCCTCACGTGTGGCTTAGTAAAGTTAGTCTGTTCCGAGGTGGGTACAAACCTTTTGCGAGCAGCCATAGGTGTAGAAGAATTATGATATGATGATTTCCCCTGAGCCATAGTGGAGTAGGATCACTTACCAACTCTGTCTGCATCTGCCCTCATGAACTCAAGCTTGATGTCCAATCTCCTCTGGTAAGCGTCCATGTAGTAGGTAGGACGGAAACTAGATAGCCTACCTCAAATGCGTGGCAGAAGACCTCTCACAAACCTCTGTGTGTGTGTAATAGGGTCCTAAATTGTCCCCATGGAATACTTTCCCAAAGCAGTAAAATGGCTTGCAAGCTCAGAAACGGTCATACCCTCTGTTTGTTGAAGCTCAAAGAATTGGTTCTGACGCTCCATCTTGAAAGTGTCTGGGAAATACTGATCTAAAAATGCCTTCTTAAACCTCACCCAAGTTACTGGCTGACCCCCCCTGTTGAACTTCTTGTTGGAGTTCGACACCTTCATGTCAGTCAGGCGCTTCCTCTTTCCAGTAGCTTCGACAACATTTGCCTTTGAGAAAACAGTATAAGGCATTTTTTATGCCTTCCTCACATCCTGTTCAATTCTCAACTTAAAAATTTGATCTTCAAGTGTCATTTCCTTCTTCTTATTCTTAAGGTAATGCTTGAAGTTATCCCAATAAGGGGGTAATTTCTCAATCATCAACGCCACCTGCAGCGAGTCGTTGATCCCCATGCCCTCAGTGGCAAGATCATGATAAATATTATGTAGCTCTTCACTATGTTCAAAGACAGATTTTCCATCAACCATTTTAAAGTCGTGGAAGCGAGCAACAATGAACTTCTTAGCACTTGCATCATCTACTCTATACTTTTTAGTTAGTGATTCCCACAATTCTTTTGCAGTATTCTTTTGATAGTAAATTTGGTACAAAGAATCATCTAAACTAGTAAGTATAGTATGATGACACATATAAGCATTACTAATCCAAGCATTATATGTTATTACAGATTGAGGATCAGTCTTATCCTCCACAGAAGTGTCCTCATTGACATAGCAAATTAAGTTCAGCGTAGTAAGGTAGAACATCATCTTCTCCTTCCACATTTTGAAGTTGCAACCCCCTTTAAACTTCTCGGGTTGTGCAAATTTTCCAAAATGAATTGACGAGAAGTCATTGGAGGCACAAAGGCAGGCATCCTAGACATAGCATCCTCAATACCGCTTGTCTGACCAGCATTCAGATTAACTCTGTTTGCCGGAGTCTCAATTGAAGGAACAGTTCCAGTAGCATTTCAATCATTTGCAGCCATTTTGTTTCTCTATATATTGTAAAACCAAACAGTTAGTACCAATATAAACAAATCAACATAACCAGAAAGGAAATAAACTGAAAAATTATGTTATTCTGATTTCCAGTACTACTGTTTAAGTTTCTGTTTTAATTCGTTAAAGCAGAACAGAAAATAGAGTTTAAGATTGTTGTTCTCCTGTAACTAAAAAAATAATTAAACAGAACAGAATATAAACATAAATAATTTCGGATTTAATTTTGGACGAGGCAGTAGTACACCACTTGCCCTTAAACTCTATTTTCTCGCCTAATTGCTTCAGGCCTACAAGAGCAACGAGTTCCCAAGGTACAACGTCCAATCACTCTGCTTACCAGAAGCTTAGAAGCAGAACTTCGAACCTTTTCTGTGCAGAACTCTCTTTAACTATTTTGAAATGCAGAAATGAATAATGGAGATTATTTCGTAGCAAATGATTCTGTGGGGGGAGACTGCCTTTTATAGCAGTCGAAAACTGCAGTTTAGCCCTCACTCTCTCACCTTGTAGTGGAGAACGTGGGTAACTCCCACTTCTCGTAGTGGTGTAATGTGTAGTTCTCAAAATTGCTGGAGAATCGTGGAAGGACCATTGTACAATTACACAAAAATTATGTGACTCATTTGCAGTTACTCAATAGTTAAAGGACTATTACAATAATTTTATCCAAAAAGATATTGCTACCCTCCTGGCAGGGACACGCGCGATGACTCGAGACGGATGAACGGCGCGGGAGGGGTGCCCCCTTACCCACTTGTTTAATATCACTAGTCTAGCTAATGCTTATAAACTAGTTTTAATCGATTATCACAACCGATGTGGGATAACATCACACCTCCATTAATAACCTCTCCACTTTAACCAAATTTATCATTCATACCGAAAATTAGTTTCCTCACATGTTATATATCATCGCGAAGCTTGCGCAACCCACTACGCGATGAATTCAATACACTTTAAAACTAAGCGGTGGAACACACAATTAAATTTGATCAAATTAGTCCACTTTATAAATTAATTCTCCAACAATTATTTTCTTTTTCTTAATTAAGGTATGTTTTATGATGGGTTTTGTTTGAATTTTAGTGTTTTGAACATTTTCCTTTTCCCTCTTTCATTTTTTCTTTCAGTAAAATGAAATACATGTTTGGAAAAAGGGAAATTTGTGGTTAGTTAGGAAAGAAAAAAAAAACACGGGTTTCTTTATTTATTTCTGTTTCATGTTGACGAGGAAGAATATTGTTACTGAATTTTGAATATTTACTTTCGCTTTTAAAAAAAATGGAATCACTGTAAATTTGCAATCTCAAATAAAAAATTTAAATTCTTTTAATATTCATGAGAGACTCAAAATATTGAGGAAAACAAAGAGATTTTTCAATACAAATCATTGTCTAGAAAATCAATCACAATTCTCTATTTAATTAAATCTATGTGAATTTGTAGAGTTTTGAATACGCATTTCAACGGATAATTTACAATCTGATTTTAAAACCTCTAGATTGTAA
Source organism: Vinca minor (assembly GCA_026122235.1). NCBI lineage: Eukaryota > Viridiplantae > Streptophyta > Magnoliopsida > Gentianales > Apocynaceae > Vinca > Vinca minor. Next base: position 1,989,914 of record JAOCZM010000253.1, read on the forward strand.
TTGACTTTTAAAAATAAAAATCAAATACCTCTAAATTTTTATAAACTTTTTAAAATCAGAAATGAATACCCATAAACTTTAAAAGTTATTACAAATCACATAAAATTTAGATTGAATACTGCAAGCCCTTAGTAGTTTTTGTTTCTTTTAACTTAGGAGTTGATATGGATACGGGAGGATATTGAAGTTGTTGAGACTTTTGATAGGCTACACAAAAGGAAACGATCATTTGATTATTTTATTACTTAATTCATAATCATATGTTTATTTTACCACAATTGTTGTATTTTTTCTTCATGAACGTTTATTATTATTTCCATTATGATTATTTTATTATTCTATAATTCAATGAAAGTTGTATTGAACATTTATTAAAATAAATATTCAGACACAATTTTGTATTTTTATTCAAATGCTGTTAAAATTTTCCCTTTATGATATGTCAAGCATGGGTCCCAAACAAAAGTATCACATATATACAAACCAAACTAGATCATAAACCTGCAACATGAGAATGTCGTGCAAATTGTGCAAATTGACTAGCCCATCTTTATTCACAAACCTGCTACATGAGGACTTACAAACAAGTATTCCTTTCGAGTAAAACAGTGTTGCATACAACTAATGTGTTGGAGCTGTTCTTAAGAGAATGTCGTGCAAATTGACTAGCCCATCTTTATTCAAGGGGAAGATATAATCAATGTGTAACTTCCTTCCAAGTGAAAGAATGAAGTTTCTTGGGGAAGATGGAATAAAATTGTACTCTCTCCATTCCTAAATATAAGACTTTTAGACGATTTTAAAAAATTAAGAAACTTGTCATTTTTACCGAAAGTTTCAATATTACCCTCTCTCTCACTTCTATAGCATAAGAAAAGAAAGGAAAAAATAGGAATGGCAGAGGCGGCAAATAATAGAAATATCGAGGGTGTAATTGGAATAAATTGTTGACAACTAATAAAAGAGTTTTAAACGGCAATTAATTTGGATACCTATAAATCTCCTAAACGACAATTAAATAGGAAATGAGGGAGTACTTGGATTCGGAACTGCAGAGGTTCTTTTGCATATTCTTTTCTTCCTTTCTCCATCCAATTGATTAAATAATTGTAACATTTTTATTTTTTGTCGAAGCATAGAGTAATTCCAAAGAAAAGCATAAATTATCAAGTGAAACGTGGAGGGGCCAGTAAACTCTCAATTGGTCCACATATATAGTTCTTGGCCACCAATTAATAAGAGAAACAATGTCTGAGTTTGAGTTCGAAGTTCCTGGAATTTGCAACGATAAAATGGTAGAAAGTGATGATTGGATGATCCAAGTAGATGACAAAGTTCACAAAGAAGAGGCTGTTCTCATGGTGGAGGCCCAGAAATGGCAGCGACGTTCAATTTATAAGTTACCGGCGTGTGTGACCAATCTAAACAAGAACGCTTACACGCCATGGTTGTTAAAAACGCGAGTCAACACGTAGAAACGTACGTTTCTACGATTCTACGGAGGAAAAACGTGTTGAATCGTGAGTAGAATCGTAATCTGGTAGAAACGGGGTAGAAACGTTGACTCGTATCGTAAAAACGTAGAATCGTACGTTTCTACCGTTTCTACCGATTCTACAAGAAAGCTCTTTTCTTGACTGAATTGACCTTCAAACTTCGTCTTGTCCAGGTCTATTTTTGTCATTACCTTCATAATCATCTTCTTTTTCTGATGATGATGATGAAATGGCCACAAGTTCCTCAGATGAAGCAATCTTTTTCATGGGATGGAAACCATTTTGTGCTAACCATTTCTTTGAGGACATATCAGCTGAAAGGGTTCTTCTCAAAGAAGCTTCTTTGTTTCTCCTCATCTCACAATTATCTGATCCAAGAATCGACACTGTGCCTTGCTTTTGATGATCCTTTGCTGAAACTGACATCTTCAAAGATCACAATGATTTTTCTTTTTTCTCAAAACTTGTAAAACTATGTTTAATGATTTTTTTTTCTTCATATGTTTAGATCATATGATATGATTTATATGTTAATTATTGTTATATATATAAAAAAATATATATATTAATTTCTCGATACGATTTTACGAATTTTTTACGATTCACGAGTTTACGATTTTTCACCCCTCCACCGAGTCTACGTAAAATCGCGAGTTTAACAACTTTGTTACACGCCTCAGGTAGTCACTCTTTTCTTTTTTCTATTGATATAACTTGAACTAAAACCTATCACCTGGTAACATAGGAGCGCCCCCCCCCCTCCCTCCATTCTTCCGAATATTAGTGTTAAATGTGATGGAATATGCCTTTTAATTAAAGAACAGTAAGTTGTTATACATAAAATGAAGGTATATATATGGATTGTGCTGAATATTTTATGATCCATAATATTTTGATCACTTATACGTTTATTTAGTCAATGTCCGTTTTTTCTTCGTAAGAAATTTTTCTAAATCGCTGAACTACTTTATTGTCACCTTAGGTCGTCTCTTTTGGCCCTTACCATTGTAAAGACGAAAATTTGAAGCCAATGGAAGAGCATAAGGACCGAGCTCTCGTGAACTTCCTCAAGAGATCCAAATTAGTACCTGTCAAACAGTACTATGAATCGTTACTAGCAATAGTGAAGGATTTGATGGATGCATATCAATCGTTGGATCTGGAATTGCAGCAGAATCCAAATGCTTTCTTGAAGCTTATGATTCGTGATGGTTGTTTCATGCTCGAAATCTTTAGGGCAGCAAAAGGAAATTTTGAAGGCTATGCTGCAAATGATCCAGTTTTCAGTCCTCATGGAAGGCTTTATGTGATACCACATTTGAAGAGAGACATGTTGATGCTTGAAAATCAGCTACCTATGAAGGTTCTTCAAAAGCTTCACCAAGTTCAAAATGGATTAGCCACGGTCTCTCTCTCTCTAGTGTCGTCAATTCTAACTTTAAGCATGCATATCTTGCTCATAATTAATGAGACTAGATGTAGGAAGAAAAAAAAAAAGAGGAGAGACAAGCCTTTTGTTGAAAATATATCTTCAAACATTCATTTCTAACCTAATTTGATACCCACCCTCAAATATTTCTTGCTACAAATACTATGTGTTATGAACAAAAATAGTATGTCTAAAAGGACTATAGAAGAGCATAAAAGAATACTTTCTGCCAAAAAGCCGTTTTTAGGCCTAACCATGCATTCGCTTTGTACGCAGGATCAAGAAGCAAACAAGCTTGTATTCGAATTTTTCTTCCACGACCTTGCTCCTTCTGACAGCTTACATATTCTGGACATGTATCGAAATTTCATGCTAAAGTTTCCAGGCGGAACCAATCAAGAAAACATGGAAAAAATGATTCCTACAGGCGGAACCAATCAAGAAAACATGATTCCTACAAGCGGTGGTGATATAATACGATCAGCAATAGAGCTTCATGAAGCCGGAATCAAGATAAGAAGGAGCAGAACTAGAAGCCTAAGAGACATCTCATTCAAGGATAGGGAACTTAGGCTTCCCATGATTGTCGTAGACGATACAACTGAACAATTGTTCCTAAACCTAATAGCATTCGAACGTTTCCATGTCGGAGCAGGAAACGAGGTGACGGCCTATGTCTTTTTCATGGACAATATCATCGACGATGCTAGGGATATAGCACTTTTACATTCCAAGGATATTATTCAAAATGGCATTGGAAGTGATAAAGCAGCAGCGAAATTGTTCAATTCTCTCTCTAAAGATATAACTTTGGACAAAAATAGCCATCTTGGGGAAGTATATAGCAGCGTTAAGGCACATTGCAAGAAAAAATGTCCAAAGATTCAAGCAACTCTTTATCATACATACTTCACCAATCCATGGGCATGCATCTCCTTTTTCGCCGCTATTTTTCTCTTTGTCCTCACCATAACTCAAACCATATACACAGTATATGGCGTATACAAGCAAAAGCCATAATGCTATTTGTGTTTTGCACGATTTTCTAGTATATTATATGATACATTAAATAAATTTATCCATATAAAATGACATATAAAATGACATGATTATAAACAAAGTTGTTGGCGTTGTGGAGACAATTATTCGTTCAAATTCATCCGAGTGTTGTTTTCCTTTTTTATTCTCCCTATTTCTGTTGGATTCAATTCATTTGCCATAGCATTTCTGGTCCATGCATTCAATTAAAAAAAAAAAACGACTTTTTCAAATTATACATAATCTGAAGAGTATCTTGTAAACCTGATTTATTTTTCTTCTTCGTTTACGCTTTTCAACATAGTTAAAATTTCAATGATCTAAGTGCAAAGTTTCACTTAATCAACCAATCAGTAATAACAAATACTTCCTTTGTTCTAGAATGTCTTTATTTTTTACTTTTATCCTAATTAAGGATAATAGTTTTTTTTTTTAGAGGAGAATGAATAGTGGTTCAGGATAATAGTTTGATTATACTTGAGTTATCATAATATTGTCATTCATGGATAATACTAAGATTTTGAAACTTGTCTATTTTAAGTATTTGAAGTTAGCTATTGATTTTAAATTTCATAGAGAATGTATATCCATTTTGCGAAAGTAAAAATTCATTTTGAGACAAACCAACATAGAAATAGGACTTTCATTTTGGGATGGGGAGTAGCTTTTTTTTATTTTTCTTTCATAAATCACCCTTTCTAGAAAGATTAATATAGGCTCCCCACATCATCTCCATCATGTTTCGAAATTCAACAGATAGTGTTTTACCACTTGAATTGCACTTCATTATTTAATAATAAATAACTTCCTAACACAAATATAATTGAAATCCAAATAAAAATTAAGATAAATTAGATTTCAAGTGCCATAGCAATAAATTCTCAGTATAATATGCAAATATACCTGAACTCTATATAGGTAAAACGAAGTTGTAGAAATTGCGAGTTGGACTTTAGAATCAGATGATTCTATAATACAGAAGATATAAATTCGCCCCCCCTGACCCGGATCCGATTACTATAACGAATTAATATAAATGTCACTCTCTTCCTCTTCATCGTCTTATTCTTCAGCTGATGATTAGTCGCCATTAAAAGGAGCTTTTTATTCTTCTTCAGCTGCTAAGGTATTATAGATAGATATAGATAGGAATATAATCAATGCATATCCATTATCTGTCTTGCAAATTTTGCGTCAAAATTTGCCTCGGCAATCTCCACTGGCTCGGTACACGGTTTTTCCAGGAAAAAACCCAAAGACCCAGGTCAGGTTTTTGGATTATTTAATGGGTTTGTTTTAGATTTCAATTTGGCGCCTTCTAGCTGACGATGAGAAACCATTTTTTTTTGTGTTTTTGTGTGTAATGTGTATACAGATTTCTCTCATCTCTATGTTGAGTTATCACCGTTTTTTGAGAATTCAACGCAGTAATCATCGCTCGATGGTGAAATTCAAAGTATTGAGATTGGTAGAGGGTTCAAAGCTTCAGTCTTTTGTTGCTTCTAAGTTTTATTTGTCATGTTATAGCCTGTAAAACACAAGAGGGGGGGGTGAATTGGGTTTTAACTAATCTCGGCAACTTTTTCGATTCTTTGCAAAGCTATTTGAAGTTTGAGCAAGAAGAATAAAAGCAATGCAAAACCCAATCAACAAGACAAAGGATTTAGAGTGGTTCGATTCACTTAAAATCTACATCCACTACCTTGAGCCGCACCCAAGGATTTCAACAACTTCACTAAGAAGATTTTATACAAATGTGGCTAACTCACTAAGAGTTTTACAACACAACCACAATCCAAAAGCTCACTAAGAACTTGCCCACACTAAGTAGGACTTTTACAACAATTACCCTATCACTAAGAAAGGGAATTAAGATGAATAAAGAACAAGATAATTCACTCTTCTAAGTGAGAATATATACCTTTGAAGCACAAACAATTTTAGCTCTTGAACATATGAAGTTCACTCTTTGTCTTGCTTTTGAAAGAACACCTTTGAATGATTTAGATCATGAAGTGTTTTTTGCTTTGAAGGTGTTTAGACTTGATAAGAAATCAATGTCAAAATGTATTTGCAAGTCTTAGAATGTTTCTCTAGCTTAGGAGTATTTATACATTTCAAATATGGCTGAAAAACGACTCTGTAACGGTCAGAAAACGGCTAGTTCAAAACAGAGTTCGGTTGACCGAAACTGAACTTCGGATCCACTTGGCCTAGGTCGGTCGACCGAAGAGGCACACATAGGTCGACCGAACCAGCTCTTCAGACCTCTCAGTTTCTGGTCGGTTGATCCGACCTTGAGCTCGGTTGACCGAACCTCCAAGCTGATTTTCACACGTTTTGAAATCTTTTGAAGTCTTTTAAAGTCTAAAAAGGTTTTCCTAAAAGGTAACAAGTAAGAACACTTGGAAAACTTTTCTAAAAGACTTATCTTTGAAATCAAAGGCTTTTTGGATAAGAACACATGTAAAGATCATTTTGAAACTTAAGCCTTTTGAAAACGTGTTTGTGTGAATGCAAGACTTGAGTGTAGAGCTTATGTTCATGAGAGCTTTTGGTTAGAGCTTTATCAGATAAAGACTTATAGAGACAAAGCTAATCTAACCAAACCTAAGTCTTCAATCTTCAATCTTGAAAGATGAGCCTTGAATAATGCGACTTTGAATCTTGATCATGGCTTGATTGAAGTACTTAGAGCTTCCAATATATGTTCCGATATTCTATCACAAAGATATAAACATTAGACACAACATCAAGTGTTTGTCCATTATCAAAAACCGAGTTCGATCGCCCTTAGGGCTAACATAGCCAATTTTGCTTTGACCCCTGCTCTGGCTTTTCTCTGTTTTTTTGTCAATTAGCGGAATCACAGGTATACTAATAACCAGGAACTCTGATCTTCAACAACCATTACTTGAAAAAGATGAATGGTGTCATAAAGGAAGAAGGAAGAATAGGGGAGCGATAGTACCGTCAAAACGGGTATGCCCGCTCCGGTACCGCCCCGTTAAATGGAGATGGACGGGTATGCCTGCTTTTTAATGGATCGTCAAAAGGGATGCACATACCCGCCCTCCGAATGTCCCTGGGCAGATGGAAATGCCCGCGACCTTTATTATTAATTTATTTTATTTTAATATATATCAAATATGAAAAAATCAACAAAATGCAGTTATTTCTAATTCACTAACAATTTAAAGTCCTATAGAGAAGAAATAAAAATCCAAAATAGTTGAAGAACAAACAAATCAAATTTCACAATATCCAAATTAGTTTTAAAAAAAAAAAATCAAATTAATATCCACAATTTCAAGATTAACTGTCTAAAATTAACAAACACTGTAGTCAAAGTAATAAAAAAATATATATTATTTTTTAATATCATCTATCTATTGATCATGAACACTAGAAATATTATTTTAATCCATTTTAGATAATGTTAATTCATTCTCATCATCTTCACATATAAAATACACAACTTAAGAAGTTAAAACATTATAAATGATGAATGATAAACGATAATGATATGTTATAACATAATTTAGTTAAATTCAGAGAAAAAACCATTAATCCAATTGCGTACACATATTTGAGCTTTTACATTCTAGTAAGAAGATGACTCATATTTTTGGTAAGAACGCGTGCAAAAAGATAGTGGAGATATATGACTCTCATTCAGTTTGAAAAAGACTAAAGAGCCTTAATAATCTCTATCCAAAATTAAACAAAACAAAATAAAAGCGGGATTGCCCGGTTGCAACCCGTCCATACCCATACCCGCATTGCCCGTTATCCGGACGGGTATGCCCGTTGATACCCGCATTTAAATGGGCATGGAATTCATACCCCATACCCGCCCATTAATCTCACGAGGCGGGCATGCTCGCTAGCATTAACCCAATTTGACAGCTCTAGAGAGCGATCTATTTTCTAATCGGATCCAGGTCAAATGGGTTGGGTATGTAGATAACTGGATTGTAGGATAGGATAAAAAGTGACATTTTTGCCTTCGTGACCGGCATCATGTGCTGGGCACGCAACTTTTTTTGGCCTGAAAACTCGTCAGATTTGTTAATTGGTCAATTATATTTGCCCGTAAATAATTGATGCTAAAAGAGCCTAATAATTTTTTTTTGCTATTTATACTAGTTGGGTATATTGTTGGTGTTAAATACACGAGATTTCTCAAAGTAAAAAATTCATTTTGAGAAAAACCAACATAGATATAGAAATTTCACTTTGGGACAGTGGAGTAGCTTTTTTATTTTTCTTTCTTAAATCACTCTTTCCAGAAGGATTAATATAGGTTCCCCCACATCATCTCCATCATGTTTCGAAATCCAACCGATAGCGTCTTACCACTTGATTGCACTTCGTTATTTAATAATAAATAACTTCCTAAAACAAATCAAAATTGAAATCCAAATAAAAATTAAGATAAATTAGAGTTCAAGAACCATAGCAATAAATTCTCAATATAATATGTAAATATACCTGAACTTTATATATGTAAAACGAAGTTGTCAAAATTGTGAGTCGGGCCATAGAATCAGAAGATTCTGTAATATAGAAGACATAAATTCGATAAACATTTCACTGGAGGAGAGGATCGGGTGGATCGACGATCTAATGCATAGAATTGTTCGATCAGATGATCCGGTGCGCGCTGGTTATGTCCATGTTCAGTCGGGTTAATAGGTGGAGTCAATTTGGGGAACCGAAATTAAAAGACAAAAAATATCCGGTTGAATAGAAAAACATAATTTTGAGTTCAGTTACAACTTCTTAGACCTCAGTCATCCTCGGTTCTCACCGCTAACAATTACTTCGACATTGATTAGGTGATAAAATAAGCCTTAATATATTTTCGCGATAGTAGTTAGCTAGAATTCCTTATCGATTTTGTTAGTAGAAGAAATATTATTGGCATTAATTTATCATTAAATAGTTTTTAAATAGTTTTTTAAGATATTTCGATCCGTGATACGATTCTCGTATTTACGAGTTTTTAGATGCTTCCGTTCCGAATTAAAATTATAATCTTTAACAACCTTGTGTAAAACATTCGAAAAGGTTGGTATATAAAAATATAAAAAAAAAAAAAGAGGCAAAACTAATTTGTGTGATTGACGATGGATGAACTTTAATTAGAATACTATATAACGTTTACCACCACGGCACCACGAACAAGAAATAAAGTTTGCCGACAAAGATCGAATCCAAGTTTACTTTTGTTCTTACTGCAGAGGTTTATCAACATTCTTTAACTTCGTTTAAGAATGAAATCGTATGTTCTGTCGTTTTCATTTTCTTTATTCCAGTAAAAAAAAGTTCGCTTGAAATCATAACTATTCCAAAAGCAATTCCCACCGCGGCTTCTATTTGAAGCAAATTTTAGGGAGCAGCTTGACATGTTGCTGCAAAAACGCCAATTTCGTCTTAAATGTATTTTCTAAGGGAGTTTAAGGTCTTATTCATTTTTACGATTTGTCATTAGAGTCATTCCGTCCAATTTTCTGTCAAGATAACATCAAGTCAGCCATGTGCCTAACATGTGAGACACATTTTAAGGGTATTTCAGACATTTCAACATATTTTAAAATACCCTTAAATGGGACGAAAATATGTTGAAATATCTGAAATACCCTTAAAATATGCCTCACATGTGAGGCACATGACTGACTTGACGTTATCTTGACAGAAAATTGGACAGAAGGACTCTAATGGCAGGTCGTAAAAACGAACAAGATGAAAATGGTGAAAATTAATCGAACATGACCTTACACTCCCTTAGAAAATAATTTTAGGACGAAATACGCATTTTTGCCGGCTGCTAATGAATGGATTTTTAAAAGGTACTCCCTCTGTTTCTAAATATAAGACTTTCAAGACAAATAGCAAAAATTAATGAAGCAAATATTAAGATATTTTTTAAACAAAATATCAATATTATTATCTTAAATAGAATTAGTAGCATACAAGTTCTATTTAAGATTACAATATTAGTATTTTGATTAACAAAACACCTTCATTTTTTCTTCATTAATTTGTGCTACTTGTCCTGAAAATTTTATATTTAGGGATGGAGGTAGTAGTAGCCATAGTTTTCTCCCGCTACAAGAAAATCAATTGACTACTGCGGTTGATGTTTACGACTGAAATATGATGATACATATTTAAAAATCGGGTACCTATCAACCGTAATTTGATTGTTGGACAGAAAATGCGGTCGCTGAACATAGGTGATCGTACTCGGTCGCAAAGTTGAAGGACAAAAATTTTGGCCCAGAGCTGCTACCAACCGCTTTGTGACCAATATTTGGCCGATTTCATTTTGTCGCCACCGTGGTCACAATAATAGCTACTAACTTTGATATCAATCGCTAAACCCTAAACTTTGCAGCTCTATAGTCTAGGTATTTAAACCCTTAGAACTAAAAGTTGTAAAATTTTTAACTTGACCCCAAAATCAAATTTTTTATGATTATTAACTAATCCCAATAGTTTGCGATTGAGTTTTTCAAAACTATCAATCGACCCTAATGTTTAGAACAATTATAACTTGTTTGTGATACCATTTTACGCAGTTGGAAACACATTTCAATAGGATTCAACCAAACGTTTGCAATAACATTGTTGATCGACAATTATAAACAAAAGTGTGTTGACCAGTTTGACAAGTAACCGGTCACTTGACTGGGTGACGTGGCAAGCTCTCATTCGTCCATTCCATTTAATTAATTTTATTTTAAAAAAAAAAATCTGATAACCTGCAATAGAAGGTTACTTTATTACATTTGGCAATTTTTCATTCGTGTACCTCCATTTTTTGGGTGCCGAATATTTTTCCATTCGGCACCACAACACTTTCCTATTAATATAACTGGGTCATATTTGATTATAATTTAATTTTGAGAATAAAATGTGAAAGTTTCAACTCTTAACTCATAATCAAAGATTAAAGATACGTTTGTATGACAATCGATCATTTATGGCACCTAATTACGCTTACATATATAATATATACTTATATATACTTTAACATCTTATAGTTATATACACTACAGCATAGGAAATCTTGTAACACATCTTATACATTTATTTTTTTTATAGGAAATGTTTATTGTATAGATATATTACTAATTGAAAAACCATCTCAGGACTCACCAAATAAAAATTTGGCGATAAAAACCTCTTACAAACCATAGTGGAACAGATCAGTATAGCCGCTGTAGCGGACATGATAGCGGGAAAAAGAGAGGCAATACCACTCTATGGGAATATAAGCAATAAATCCATGTTTACCCTCCACAAGAATTAAATTTAAGGGTACATTGGATATCTTCCTAACTAAAAATCCCTAACTTTTAAAAATCTGAATTGGTTGACATTATATCAACATGTTCTCTCATAAAAAAGATTGACACTTTCTGTAAATTTTCAAATAGTGCCCCTCCCTCTATTTGACCTATTCTTATATAGTAGTTTCGGGATTGTCTAATACGCGATGTTATCGAGATTGATAACTAATCATAAATATATGAAAAACATTAGCTTAATGCTCAATCTGACTTATTCCTCTATAGCATTTTCGAGGTTGTCTAATACGCGATGTTATTGAGATTGATAACTAATCATAAATATATGAGAAACATTAGCTTTATGCTCAATTCAACCTATTCCCCTACAGCATTTTCGGGGTTGTCCAATACGCGATGTTATCGAGAGTGATAACACTGATCCACTACAACAAAAATAGCTTTTTGCGACGTTTTTCTACCAACGTTTTTTTCAAACGTCGCTTAAAAAAAAAAGAGTAAGTTAAAGTAACACTTTTTGCAAACGTCGTCGTGCTTGGATTTTATACGACGTTTCATAGTGACGGTTATAGTAATTGTTGTTCATACCGACGTTTTGATTTGGATAGCGACATTTACTTTAAATGTTGTTATAAATTGATACTTTTTATGACTTATATAGCGACATTTATATACTATGTCGTTATTAAACGTTGTTATAAATTGATACTTTTTATGACTTATATAGCGACATTTATATACTATGTCGTTAGATCTTGTGATTTTTCAGGCAAACGTCGCTATATTTGAATTTTATGAGATGTTTCATAGCGTTGGTTATAATAATTGTTGATAAAATCGACATTTTAATGTTAGTTAGCGACATGTACATTAAACATTGTTATAAATTGTTACTTTATGCGACTCATATAGCGACATTTATATACAATGTCGTTAAATCATGTGACATTTCATACAAATGTCGCTATGTTTGGATTTTATACGAGACGTTTAATAACGACGGTTATAGTAATTTTTGTTCTTACCGAAAATTTTATCTTAGTTAGTGACATTTACATTGCATGTTGTTAAAAATTGTTACTTTTTTCGACTAATATAGCGACATTTATATACTATGTCGTTAGATTTTGTGACATTTTCAGACAAACACAAATACAAAGATTATGTTTCTGAAATATATTATTTAAAGAAAAATTAAAGACATTTAATTATTAAAAATTTAATGGGAGTGTATTAATTTAAATTTGAATGATAAAAAAAATCAAAACACAAAGTGAAATTAAAATAAGTAAATGTACCAAATAAAAAATTCCATTATAATAAATATAATAGGAGGAGAAACATATAACAAATGATCAGTTAGCTCAGCGGCCCATTGCACGACATACATGAGGTCGCGGGTTCAATTCCCATTTCTTTGATTAGGGAGAAAATTTATTCTACATTATTCTTGGCTAGACCTGACCGCCCCACTTGTCTCTAGGTCTGACTCGACGACTCGTCTTGTCAAGGCTCGAGCTCCAACTCGGCTTGGCTAGGCTCGGCCAGTCTGGTTTAAAAATTTACAAATGTCTGATATCTTATTGCGACTATTTAAAAATTTCGGGGAAATATCTTTTGATACACTTTAAAATGACGTAACAAATGTCGGAATAACTACTTATTCACGGTATTTACAAACGTCGGAATATGCGACTTGTTGCGATTATTTATAAATGTTGGTAAAAATACCTTTTGATACACTTTAAAATGACGCAACAAATGTCGTAATAGATAGGTACCGGCGCTTGTAACAAATGTCGTAAAAACCCTTAACGACACAGAAAAATGCGACGTTTAAGCGACATTTGTAATAAATGTTGATATAAATCTATATCGACGCGTTTTGACTTCTTGCGACATATGACAAATGTCGTAATAGGCTATTTTTGTTATAGTGATCATAAATATATGAGAAACATTAACTTAATGCTAGATATTTCTACTGTACCTGTGTTGTGTTAACATAGAGCTTGGGCCCATGAAGTTGAAATGCAAAGTTGGAGTGCTCAAGGCCTTCATTCTGTTTGGTCCAAGTGGTAGATCATTGTCAATTGGGGCCCAAATCTTATGGGCTTGGAAGCAGGGACGAAGACAAAGTGCGGAGTGGCAGTCGCCCCCGAGATTTCTAAAAATACTACTAAATATAGTAAATTTAATATGCAGTTCAAAATATTTTATCAAATTCGCCCTCCCCCCCAAACAATAGTGTTTGCAGGTTTTATATATAGTTTGGTATACTGTTGCAGTTTTCGCCCCCAAAGTCAAATTACTGGCTTCTTCCCTTCTTGGAAGTCCACAAAATACTGCAAGTTATTGGTGGTTTGTCTCAAGGTAGCATAAAATTCCTCTAATAAAAAAGTTTTAATTTATTTTTTATTTTTTAAAAACAAATGCCTCCCTCCTATGTTACCCGGATTCAGTATCCCGTACATATATGTATTTAGGTGTCGGTTACTTAAACATCTAAAATAAAGTGGTTGATCGGTGTTGACCAGATTCGGTAAGTATGTTATACACATACTAATGTCATGTCATGTAAACACAAATACGTCAGAAATAAACGAAGGGTCCAAGTAACATGCCTTTCTCCTCCACCCCACACCTTGTCTTTGGGACCGCCCTTGGGGTAAACTAGTGAAGAAGTCAATTAACAAGACAAAATATAATTTTCTAGAAAATTAATAATTTAATTAGTATGGCACTTACAACGAAGATATAGGTTGATTGCATGTGATAAGAAGCCTTTGCCAGGGACTCCTTGGAGAAGAGAGGTGATGGGAATGAAGCTGAAATGAATTTCATCTGGCGTTGATGGAACTGTTACAATCCATTCACACAGTGTGCTTACTGAAGTATCTCCACCCCTCTTCGAACATATGACCGTTATGCCCGGTAGGAAAAGAAGATCAAACTCACAATTTATTTCTACGATAACAAGTAACAAATATAGATCTATTGAATTTTAATAAAGTCACTATTTTACTTTCTCTTTAAAAAATATATTATTATTAAAACAAAATTGTCAAACTAGAGAAAATCATTTTTCTTCCTCACTTTTTGAATTTATTTACTTCTTATAATAAATATATTTTCTTCCTCGATAAATAAATTTAAAAAAATATCAATTACGATACCCTTCCTTGATATATAATCACTTATGGTGATTAGTTTAAGTTAATTTTGTTTTCATAGTAAGAATGGGTTTCCTTATTCTTGTTATAAGGCTTCTAGTATCTACCATTATTCTTGTTTCACGACTTTGGAAAAATTTCTAGGATAGGGCAAAACCCATGGACATGAATTTTTTCATAATGTGAAGTCAATGTTAATATATTTAATACGGCAAAAAATCATCTATCCATATATATGTCTGCATACTTGTTTATAATCACTCATAATTTACCACGTGTATATAAAATTAGAAGAAATGTTTATATTATAAATTCTGAATGGTTTAGACATATATGTGGACAAACAATTTCTCCAAGATAATAATTATTGATAATTGATATTCATAAAGGAGATCGTGGACGTGGATGTACTTTAGATTCATGTTTCACAAACATTTTCTTTCTTTTTTTTCTTTTTTTCTTGACCAAGTCACATATCTTTTGATATATCTGGCCCTACTATACTGTGATATACTTAATGTGTAATTATTATTGTTGTATAATAAAGTTTTCAAAACATTTAGATTATTTATCAACCAAGTCTAAAAAGGAAAAATGTTAATTCAAAGCATTGAAAGAATCTTGATAAGAAAAAAATAAAAGTAGAAAAGAAAAAACGATTGCACGATTCACCATCGTTAGAAAACCAACTGAATATGTATTATTAAAAATTAACAAAATAAATAAATAATAAGAATCAATGCACCATCTTTCTCCAGTACATGTGTAAGACACAATTTTCAACTCTCCTCTTACATAAATTTAATTTTGGTCTTATTTATAAAAATGAGATTCATATGTATTAAAGCAAGAGATAATTGATTTTATGCAGAGCCGAAGCCTGAAATTTTAGGTTTGGGGAAAAGACTGCAACAATATATCGACTACACATAAAAACTGTAAAAAAATGTCGGGGGCGAATTTTATCCAATATTCCAAACTACATGTAAAATTACTACATCTATTAGAATTTTTAAAAATTTCGGGGAACGACTACCCCACCCGCCCCTTGTCTTCGTCCCTGATTTTTTGTAAGATGGGAATTTACTATTGTATAAATACATATGTCCTAGGAAAAAAATCCTATGCTGATGTGATGATATTTGCCCACTCTTTTATAAAAACTATTTCTTAGAAAAGATAAGTAAAAAGAGAAAATAACGGGTAACTAAGGTATAGCACAATAAATTCTATCTAAATTTAAATGCACATGTAAATACAGGTCCACCAATAGATTGTGATAGATGGATGATCCATTGCACAAGTGTTAGGAAAATAAATACCTTAGTACCCTTTACAGCGCTAGCCAGTGATCCTCTCATGGGTTGCTTGTGAACCTACTAAGCTTGCTGACTGAGTGTGCAATTTCTGGGCGTGTACAATTTGTTAGGTACATCAGGCTCCCAATGATCTTTGCATATCTCAGTTGAGATACTGGGTCCCCTATATTTTTTTCCAGATGTAGACTTAGGTCTACCGGGGTCTTGGCCAGAGGTTTGTCGAAAACTTCAAATTTCTTGATTACATTCTCAATGTAGTGAGATTGTGACAGGATAATTCCTTCAGTCGTTCTAGAGATTTTAATCCCTAATATGACATCAGCCGCCATATCTTTCATGTCAAAGTTCTTCTTTAACATGTTCTTAGTTTTCATTATTAGATCATTAGTGTTTCCCATGATTAGCATGCCATCTACGTAAAGACATACAATCACGTAAGCATCCGGTGTACCGTTAATGTATGCACATTTGTCACACTCATTGATCTTAAAGCCGTTTGACAGCATTGTTCGGTCGAACTTCTCATTCCACTGTTTTGGCGCTTGTTTCAGCCGGTAGAGTGACTTGACTAGTTTGCATACTTTATGCTCTTGTCCAAAAGCAACGAACCTTTCAGGTTGTTCCATATATATCTCCTCTTCCAGTTCTCCATTTAGGAAAGCTGTTTTTACATCCAGTTGATGTATCTCAAGGTTATAGAGTGCTACAACGGCTATGAGCACTCTAATGGACGTAATTCTTGTGACCGACGAGTATGTGTCAAAGAAATCATATCTTTCCTTTTGTTTGAACCCTTTGGCCACCAACCGAGCTTTGTACTTATCGATTGATCTATCAGCTTTGTATTTCCTTTTAAGAATCCACTTGCATCCTAAAGGTTTTTAGCCTGGTGGGAGATCAAAGATTTCCCACGTGTGGTTTTGCATGATGGATTATATTTCACTGTTGATAGCCTCTTGCCAGAGAGGAGCATCTGGACTAGATAATGCTTCTTGAATTGTCCTAGGTTCATTTTCTAACATGTATGTCAGAAAATCTGGACCAAATGTCTTGGACACTTTGGCCCTCTGGCTATGTCTAGGTTCCTCAACGGCTTGATCAGTACCTTGTGTAGCTTCATGAGTCCTCTTGTTAGAGCTCAGTTCTTTCCTTTCCTTTTTAGGAAAGATGTTCTCAAAGAATATTGCATTCCTTGATTCCATAACCATTCCCTCATTGATTTCAGGGTTCTCAGATTTATGAACAAAAAAACGATACGCACTACTGTTGTAAGCATACTCGATAAAGATGCAATCAACGGTTTTGGATCATATTCTCACTTGTTTTGGTTTAGATATTTCGACCTTAGCTAGACACGCCCACACTTTAAGGTAACCATAGGAAGTCTTTCTTCCTTTCCATAATTCATATGGGGTTTTGTCCTTTTTCTTGTGTGGTAACTTATTTAGGTTGTGCTTAGCCGAGAGCACTGCCTCCCCCCACATGTTCGGGGGTAAGCCAGAGCTAATCAACATAGCATTCATCATCTCCTTAAGTGTTCAATTCTTGTGCTTGGCTACGCCATTTGATTGAGGTGAGTATGGAGCGGTTGTTTGATAAATAATACCATTTTGTTGGTAGAATTCCTCAAACGGAGCTACGTACTCTCCACCTCTATCACTTCGAATCATTTTGATTTTGGTACTAAGTTGATTTTCAACCTCACTCTTATAACTTTTGAAGGTTTCTAGACCTTCGTCTTTTCCCTTAAAAAAATATACATAGCAGTATCTCGTGCAGTCATCAATAAATGTGATGAAATACTTTTTCCCACCTCTAGTTTGCACGTGTTTCTTTCCACTGAATTAACTCTAAAGGTGTAGTATTTCTTTCCACTGAATGGAAATGTGCCTTATCCATCTTTGCCTCAACACATACTTCACATTGATCGTTTGGGTTAAACTCCATTTTAGGCAATAAATTCAAACTTACCAACTTCCTTAGTGAGTTTTGTAAGCCCTAAGGGCGAACAAACTCAGTTTTTGATAATGGACAAACATTTGATGTTGTGTCTAATGGTTTCTATCTTTGTGAGAGAATAATGGTTCTCATAATGGAAGCTCTAAGTACTTCAATCAAGCCATGATCAAGATTCAAAGTTATACTTAAAGGCATATCTCGTTGAGATTGAAGATTGAAGACTTAGGTTTGGTTAGGATAGCTTATGTCTTTATAGTCCTTATCTTATAACCTCTAACCAATGCTCTTATGAACATAAACGTACAACACTCTAGTCTTGCATGCATCACAAACACGTTTTCAAAAGGCTAAGTTTCAAAATGACTCTCATATGTGTTCATATCTCAAAAGCCTTTGATTTCAAAGTATAAGTCTTTTAAAACGGTTTTCTAAATGCTCTTACTTGTTACATATTGAGAAAACCTTTTAGATATCAATAGATTTCAAAACGTGTGAAAAAATCAACATCTCTCAAAGCTCATAAGGTCGGATCATCCGAGCTTTCCTCGGATCAACCGAGCAGAAACAGAGAGATGGTTCTGGTGGCCTCGGTCGACCAAGGCTTAGTTCGGTCGACCTAAGGGTCAAGTCGGTCGACCGACCTTGGGTTAGGCTCAACCGAAGTGAGCTTCGGTCATCCGAAGTCCTCTGTTCGGTCAACCGACCTCTGCGATTTCTAGCCGATATATGACCGTTGCAGAGTCGTTTTTCAGAATATTTTTGAAATGTATATATACTCTAAAGCTGAGAATGATTAAAGGCTTGCACATACAATATAGATTGATTTCTTATCAAGTCTCAAACACTTTCAAAGCAAATGCACTTCATCTTATGATCTAAATCATTCTAAAGTGTTCTTTCAAAAGCAAGACAAAGAGTGTGCATCAAATGTTCTAAGAGCTTAACATTCTTGTACTTCAAAGGTATATATCTCTCACTTAGAAGAGTGAATTATCTTTCTCTTTAACCTTCTCAATTCCCTTTCTAAGTGATTGGGTTATTATTGTATAAGTCCTACTTTGTGTGGGCAATTTACTCTTAGTGAGTTGTGTATTGTGGTTGTATTGTAAAACTCTTAGTGAGTTAGCCACAAGTGTAAAAAGTTCTTCTTAGTAAAAAGTTCTCCTTCTTTTCCTTCTTTGGCAGGCGACAGTCATTTGTCATATGTCCAGGCTTGTCGCAGTTGCCCTTGATCTTCTTAGCCTTCTTCTGCTTTGGTTCTTGCTTATCCTGCTTCTTATCGGACTTCTTCCTCTTCTTGCTAGAACCTCTTTCGGCCATATGTACATTGGCCTCGGCGTCGGTCCTGCTGCTTTTGACTTCGGATTTTCGGTTATCTTCCTTGATCCTCAGCCTCACGATTAGATCTTCGAGCCCCATCTCCTTCCTCTTATGCTTGAGATAGTTCTTGAAATCCTTCCACGGTGGTGGTAGCTTTTCAATCAAGGCTTCCACTTGAAAAGACTCGCTTAGTCGCATTCCTTCGGCGTGGATCTCATGCAGAATTAATTGCAACTCTTGCACTTGGTCGATGACCTTCTTGGAATCCACTATCTTGAAGTCCAGGAACCTCTCTACGATGAATTTCTTCATCCCGGGATCCTCCGTTTTGTACTTCTTCTCCAGGGACTCTCATAGCTCTTTGGCAATATTGGTGATTGCATAGATGTTGTAGAGGGTGTCGTCTAGCCCATTCAGAATTTAATTGTGGCATAAGAAGTCACTGTGACTCCAAGCATCCAGGGCGTTAATCTTCTGTTGATCAGCCTCATTCTCCGCAATCACCGGTGCTTCTTATTTCAAGAACCTGACCAGGTTGAGTGTCTTCAAGTAGAACAAAATATTTTGCTGCCACCTCTTGAACTCGGTGCCGTTGAATTTCGCTGGCCTCTCGGCGTTGGGGGAGCCGAGCTTGATGATGCCATCTTCAAGTACACAAATTAAGGTCTTGTCTTGCGATTGTTATTTCCTATGGGTGATGTACTTGATTAGGAACTTTTTTCAAGTCGAGGCAAGTGTTAAACAATTTTTTCGCAAGACAAGATTGCCCCGTATATAGTGCTTACGGACTACGGCAACTCGTCTCCAAGATACAACGACTTTATACTTCAAGATTGTCGCACTACAATGCTTGAAGCTTTGGCGAACCGACGAATACTTGAAACTTCTTTACTGAGAGAGAGAGAAGAAACTTTGCTAATGAATGCTTCTGCAAGAGTTTCTGGGATGGAAAAGAAGTGGAGGGGAAAGGTCTATTTTTAGGAAATTGAGGGAAGCAAATCCGAAGTGTTACCAGCAATCTTGAGGAGGAACGAGTTTAGCCAATTCTGGGAGAGCATGTAGCCATTCGGAGGCCCTCCTGGCACGTCTTGGCAAGGAAAGGCTGCCTTCAAGTGGCCCTTCACCTTCAAGTAGGCTTGCATCCCTTCGTCCCTTTACTACTAGAATAAGTCGCTAACTTTAGTCATTAATTTCTCATTCATCCGAAATTGGATTTGAGAAAGTAAATATACTAGAGTCAAGTACGCGAAATGCAAATTTTGAATTTGCAACTTAATTCGACTTTCATCGAATGGAACCTTATGTTAAAATTGTACAAAATTCGGTTCATTACCAACCGTCGTATGCCAATTTCAAACATTGATCTCCAAGGTTATCCAAGTGGCTCTTGAGTTGTGATGGTTCAAAATTGGAAGACTTATCTTGCATTACTAGGACTATATCTTTCCCTCCTATGCTTAGTCCCACAATAATGTGAGTACCTTATTTCTCTATAAATCTGTCCATTTAACATCATATAGTAAACATAATTTTAAAATAAAATGACAAATATTGTAATTAATCAGTAAAAAAAAAAACTCATCTCGAAATTTTTTTATTAACGAGATTTATGTCGAACTCGAAACATATTATTTCAAATCATACTTATTGTCAATTGTGCTAACGTTCCTTACCATCCTTACCAAATAATAGCTATTGACAACTTCATTCACTTATAACAACTATCATAGCAAGTTATTGACCTGACTTATTCTCTAATTAACCGATAAGATATTATAACTGTGTTTTTATTAAATTTGAATATTTTATTAATCACCACATATTTCCCCCATATAAAAAAATCTTGAGAATCCTTCTTTGCTGTCTAAGATGGGAGATTTTCTCAACTATACAAAGTTATTATTTTCATGGTAAAAGCTTTTATCATTATGAGACTCAATTATTAACGGTAGAATCGTCAGCATTAAATTTTTGTTGCAAGATAAACTACACAAGGGAAGAGCCAACAACAACAAAAATAACAACCAAGCGTTAATCCCAATAGATCAGGCAGTAGCGGGGCATAAGAGGGACGCCCCCAAAAATTTTCAGAAACGACAATTTTTTTATAGGAAAAAATTATTTTTGTGATATTTTCTTATAAATATTGTATTTCGCCCCCCTTAAAAAAGTTGCAGTAAGAAATTCGCCCCCTATGACAAATTCCTGGCTCCGCCACTGAGATCAGGGTCAGCTAAATAAAGCAAAGAAAGAATCACGTAAGATCATCCACATGGATGCATTCTCTCTATTTATTTCGATCCCAAACAAAACTCTCATCTAATTCTAGCAAATTAATATCCTCTTTTATCACTTATTTCCAAGTCTTCCTCGGTCTTCCTCAACCCCTTACACCCTCAATATTACATAATCCTTCAATTCTCATGACTGGAGCATCACTTGGCTTCTTTTAATGTGTCCAATATGTGCTACACCTACTTTCTTCTTAATAGTCTCAGTCCTCACTCTATCCACTCTCGTATGTCCACACATCCATCTTAACATACGCATCTCCGCTACATGCATTTTCTGAATATGACACATCTTAGTTGCCCAACATTCTGTGTCATATAACAATGTCGATCTAACAACAGCAGTTTTGTAAAACTTTCCCTTCAATCTTAGCGGTACATTACGATCACATAAAACACCAGTTATACTCTTTCATTTCAGCCAACCAGATTTAACTCGATGCGCCACATCTCCGTCAAGCTCTCTGTCCTTTTGAATAATAGAACCAAGATATCGAAAATACTCACTCTTTGAAATATTTTTGTCATCCAAAGTTACTACAGTTTGCTCTGTACTTCTACTAGTGCTAAACTTACACTTCATATAGTCTATTTTACTGCTACTAATCCTAAAACCTTTACATTTTAAGGTTTGTCTCCATACACCCAACTTGGCCATAACACCCCTTTTGTCTCATCAATAAACTCCTCCCGAAAAAAAATTAAAAAAACAATGTAAACTCCTCAAAAAAATGAAAATGAAATAGATTCCAACTTATTAATGAAGAGAAATTGAGATATATCTGCCGTTGATATTGCTGACTTTTGCGGTTTAAGGTGAACTACTGACTGTTATGGTTATATCATATTGTCAAACACAAAGAAAAATGTTGCGCTTCTGACAGATATTTTTCGGGATTGCATTAGTATGACATGGATTTTGGAGAATGGTCATGACATGGCAGGCAAAAACTGGGGAGGAACATTTTTGGCCAGAACGGAAGTCCGACCTCCGTTCTGGGTCCAAGACGCTGACGTGGCACTCTCCCCAACGCGCATTGCCACGTCAGCCAAGACGGACTTCCGTCTTGGACCCAAAACGGAAGTCCAACTTACGTTCTCAACTGGCCGAATAAAAACCCTACAAACCCTAATTTGATCCGTGACCTGAGGACGGAATTGCAACTTTTTTGACCATGCATTATTGAATGTAAATATCTGAACGGTTTTGGTATTTTCGTTCACATTTCTGACCGATTTTTAGAGACTTGTCCATTAGAAAATTCAAATTTTTAATTTTTTAATTTCCAATTACATCTATAAATAACTTCTCAACCTATCCACATTCTACAACATTCTCAACTCTCAAACCTAAAATTTCCTTATCCTCTTCACAATTCCTTTTTTCCAAATTTATTTCTTCTCTTCAAAAATCATCAACATACCCTGCAACTCATTCATACCCTTCAACTCATTTATTTCCATAAAAAAAAACCTTATCTTCCCTAATATAATTTGATAATGAATAGCGAAATGGATCCCGCCCTGGAAGAGTATTTCAGACACCAATTTAGAAATGCGGTCG
The DNA here is from genome assembly GCA_026122235.1 of Vinca minor. NCBI lineage: Eukaryota > Viridiplantae > Streptophyta > Magnoliopsida > Gentianales > Apocynaceae > Vinca > Vinca minor. The sequence continues at coordinate 2,012,822 of JAOCZM010000253.1, forward strand.
GAAATCAAACCGATGGAAAAATGGTAGTATTTTATTTTGTAATTTGTAAGTTTTTTTAGATGAAATGTGTTTTTTCTATCTAAGTAATTATTTTTTTGTAGCGTTTTCCATCAAAATACACAAATTGGTTGGAGCAAACTGGTCTCGGGTTAGCAAGTTCTGTCTATCTGAAGGACGACTTTGGGAATCAATGGTGCTTTTATGTAACCAAAATAGATGATACGTACTACCTAGATGGAGGATTACAACAAATTTTGCGTGACAACGATCTTCGCCCCACAGATAAAGTTCATTTTATACCCTCTCCAATGAATGTACAATATATTTCTGTTAAGGGAGGGCCCGAGATAGGTTACCTGAAGGGCGAATTATCGTATCCCTCAGACGGGGCTTTTTTTCCAACAGAGTTTTCGAATAGACATTGACAAAACCTATTCGGCACTTTCCAAACCGGTACGTTTTCTAATATTAAAATTTTAGTAATAAATTCGTTCATTTTACAAGTATGGGTTGTAATGTTGTTTCCCGTGTACAGTGGATATGTAGAAACTACATGCAATGGTGTATTAGAATGCAACTTGGAAACCCCGAAGTACTACACATGCGCAATTTTCACAGGAACAAATTGACACTCCAAGTGGCTAGAGACGAAGGTGGAGACGAATACTATTTTTTGGTGTGGGATGAGTTTGTTGTGTTTTCAAGATTACAACCCGGTGACCATGTACAAATTCATCCAGCCCCTTATGATATCCTTGATTATAGGGCCGGGAATGATGATTTTGCCAATTTATTACGTCAACTTTAATAATAAGTCATTGTAATGTTTGCAATTTTTGGATATTGAATGAAAAAAATTAAACACATTTAAACAACTTTATACGATTGCTAACAAAATTAATAATTTATACATTCTAAACTATTACAAATTAGCAAAATTGAAATACAATTAATGTGGAGGATGTGCTTGGTCAAGATTTGCTAACATGGGGCAAGTCTTTCGGTTGTGACCGACTTGTTTACAGTGGTCGCGCTTCTTTTCATAGGCATTTGAAATCTCTGCCTTTGAGGTCGACCCACCTGCGTACCTTTCATGTTAGGAGGGTGATGTGTTATATTAAACTGAGGAGGTCTCCAATGAATGGGATCAAGTACAAGGTATAAAATTGACTTGTACGTATTTCTATAATGCTCGAGAGAATAGACAGGGTGGATATACGTAGAAGCATCCTCCATGACCGATTTGGACACAACAATGACATGTGAGCATGTAGTTGAATAAGTAGACCATTTATCACAGTTACAAGCACGAGCTGATAAGTTGACCGTGTATATTTTTCCACCTTCGCCAGGTCCTCTATGCCGGGACATGACCCTATAGGTACCTTGGTCTTTGTGGTGTCGTTGCACAGTCAAACTTGTTTCTTTTTCTTCGTATGTGAAGTACTGATCCCATGTTCTCTTAGGGAATGACATTTGACAACTATTAGCGTGAAAAATATCATCTCCACAAGAGCTTTCAAAGGCAGCGCTCTAGACTGCTTCAGAACGTTGTTAAGCGCCTCGGACATGTTTGTCGTCATGCAACCGAAACACTTTCCCCCATCGTTTGCCAAAGACCACAACTCTTTGGATGGCTGCATCAACTAGTTAAATGCATCCTCATATTTTTGTTTAATACGATCAAGGTAAAATCGCACTTACTTTTTTTATTTTGTGTTGAATGAGTGTGGAAATTTGACATGTAATGCCTAAGGCAGTATCAGTGCATTGCCATTGGGGGTTGCCATCCGGGGACGCTAGCCACAGCACTAAGAATGTCGGCATGACGATCGCTAGTAAGAAAAACTTGTAAGTCTTTCACAACATGTTCCCTTAAGTTGTTAAGGAACCATGACCAAGTGGAAGTTGCCTCTAATTCGACCAAGGCAAAAGCAAGGGGTAAAATTTGATTGTTAGCATCCTAAGTGTTTGCAACCAAGAGTACCCCCTTTATAATTCACCCTAAGATGTGTGCCATCAATTGAAATTATAGGCCAGCACCACTTGTAACCGTCAACTAACGGTTTAATAGTCCTGAACAATGCCTTGAACACCTTAGAGCCATTAACAGTTAGTCGTGGATGGTAAACAAATTTGACTATAGCACCCGGGTTAGAATCATGTAGTGCCCGTGTAAAACACAAGAGAGGGGGGTGAATTGGGTTTTAATCGATCTTGCAAACTTTTTCGAATCTATTCAATGCTAGTGTAGGTTTGAGCAAGATGATTAAAAGAAATATGAAAGCCAATCACAAGACAAAGGATTTAGAGTGGTTCGATTCACTTAGAATCTACATCCACTACCTTGAGCCGCACCCAGGGATTTGCAGCAACTTCACTAAGAAGACTTTTTTTACAATTGTGGCTAACTCACTAAGAGTTTTACAACACAACCACAATACACAAACTCACTAAGAGTTACTTGCCCACACAAAGTAGGAATTTTACAAGATTAACCCTATCACTAAGAAAGGGAATAAGATGGGTAAAAAACAAGGTTGTTCACTCTTCTAAGTGAAAGATAGATACCTTTTAAGTACAAAAATTTCAGCTCTTTGGAACATATGAAGCACACTCTTTGCCTTGCTTTTGAAATTCACCTTTGAATGATTTAGATCATGGCAATGAAGTGCATTTTTCTTTGAAAGTGTTTTGACTTGATAAGAAATCAATGTATATTGTATGTGCAAGTCTTGGAGTCATTCTCTAGCTTTGGAGTATTTATACATTTGAAAATCTGCTGAAAAATGACTCTAGAACGGTCAAATAATGGCTAGTTCTCGCAGAGTTCGGTTGACCGAACTGGGACCTCGGATGACCGAAGCAAGGGCTCGGTCGACCGAAGCTGGGCCATAGGTCGACCGACCTATATATGTTCAACTCTCTGTTTTGCCTCGGTTGACCGACCTTCCTGAGTATGAGAGATGTTGATTTGACCCTTGTATTGAAATCTTTTGAAGTCTAAAAGGTTTTCTCAATATGTAACAAGTAAGAGCATTTAGAAAACCGTTTTAAAAGACTTATGCTTTGAAATCAAAGGCTTTTGAGATATGAACACATATGAGAATCATTTTGAAACTTAGCCTTTTGAAAACGTGTTTATGAAAACATGCAAGACTTGAGTGTAGAACTTATGTTCATGAGAGCATTGGTTAGAGCTTATAAGATAACGACTTATAATGACAAAGCTAATCTAACCAAACCTAAGTCTTCAATCTTCAATCTCGATGAGATATGCCTTTAAGTATAACTTTGAATCTTGATCATGGCTTGATTGAAGTACTTAGAGCTTCCATTATGAGAACCATTATTTCATCACAAAGATTGAAACCATTAGACACAACATCAAATGTTTGTCCATTATCAAAAACTGAGTTTGTTCGCCCTTAGGGCTTACAATCTCCCCCTTTTTGATTATGACAAACTTTGATGCAATAAGATAGAATAAGGACTATTTAAGAACAAGGAAGCATGGCAAAAAGACAAAGATCAAATAAGAACAATGACTAGTGCTTAAAAGATAAAACCAAGAAGACAAAAGCACTAGCATGAAACCTTCTTTTTGCCATATGCATCTAGGGACTCTTAGAAGAGCCCTATTACCCAACCATCCTCCTTTCCTCCTTCCTTCCATCATATGTAACTTTCTTGTGTGTAATATACATATCTTAGTTTACACAAGAAGCTAACTTACCATTTTCATCAATGTTGATGTGAGTGCTAAGGATCCTATTATAAATAACATGCTCACACAAACATTAGAACTATCAATGGTTTGTTATCATCAAAACAACATTAATCATTTTGCCCATCGGGCTAACAATCTCCCCCTTTTTGATGATGACAAAACATTGATGCAAATGGGAATAATATGCAAAAAGGAAAGCTTTAAAGCATATAAATATGAATGCGTGAGATAAGAATATTAAGGATCTAGGCAAGTAGATGTTTTTCAAAAAAAAATATTCTACTCCCCCTATTTTAAAGAATCCCTTATCTCTCCCATTTTGCAAGTTCTAAGCTTTCTCCTTTTGTAAATTACTTTTCTTGGCACATTTGCAACACTAAAAACTCTCCCCCTTTTTGTCAAAATCAAAAAGGGATATCAGAGCGCCAATAAGAAAAGCATTTAATGAAAAGTAAAGATGAATAAGATTTAAATTGTGGAGAAGCTTGATGAAATTTAAGAATTCTCCCCATATACAAAAGAACTTAAATACCATGGAGAATCTTGATGGTCTAATAGATTGATAAAATAAGAACCAAATGATCAATCCTAAAGACCAAAAATCATTTGAAGAATGATTATTCTGAATAAGCTTGGTTGATTTTTAAAAACAAGGAGTCCATAATAACACATAAATCAAAAGATGGTCATGTATGGCTCAAAAAGAATATCAACCTAAGCTATGACAAAGGAGATAAGGAATAAACCTTAAAGTACAATCTCCCCTTTTATCAAGCATACGATGTTAGCTATTTGAGATAAAAACCAAGTTTGATACCAATTGACCAATAGTAAAACATGTTTGAAAATATAGCTAACAAAGTACTAGTGGAAGTGATACCATGAATTCATAAGTTAAGCACATGTATCACAACCAAAAGAATTAGAGGAAGTGTAAGATGACAATTCGAGAACATTCCTCTAATAAGTTAATGGTTAGCTAAATGAGTATAACAACTATTGAAGCAAGACTAACCAAAAACCATAATGAGATCACAAAGGATAAGAAAATGAAGAATATGATCTCAAAGTTATTTAAGGAGGACACATGTAGAATAAGAACATGTATAACTCCCAAAATAACTAACACAAGTTGGCTATAAGAGATAAAAGATGAAAAGCAAGCCAACAAGTGATGTGATGATGTAAAATATGAACAATTGAGCATACATCACAATAGAGTTTACATCCTAAGTCAAGCATCTAGACGATCAACCACATAAGATTAATGCTATAGACTAGAATATAAACACTAACCCCTATATGCAATGAAGATCAAGTAAAAACTGAACAAAGCATGTACAAACTCCCCTAAAGCATAAGACACTAAATAATAGAGGGGAGGGGGTTTTAAAATGAGATTTCATCACGAGGATAAAAAACAAAACAATGATCACTAACAAGGGATGAGTTAAGCTATTGTACCTCAATGCCCTTTGAGCTTGGACTTCTTACCATTTTGGTTGATCTTCTTTATCAATCAAGTCCATAGAGGCCTTTTGTGTGATATTGATTGATGAGATGAAAGCAATCTCCTCTTCTTTACATGACAAGTGTAGAGTCATCTATGATGGGTGACTTTTCTTTTCTTGATGAACCCTCTACAATCTTGTAATCCTTAGCATTTGACTCTTTTCTTGGAGTCTTAGCTCACTTGTGCCATTCCTTGTAGTTCATATCTTCTTCTTGAAGTTTAGAACTCTTTGTTACCTACAAGGAATTCTTGAGAACAAATATGGTACCTTTTTAAAGGTCCTTCATGATTAGTTCAATATCTCAAGTAGCACATATATGCATATGGATCATGCAAATCAAAAACCAAAACAACTAGATGGATTCTTAAATGAATATGACATGACAAAACAAGAATCTATCAAGTTGCATATGCTACATCTCATAGATACCTTAGCTAAATAAACATGAACAATAAAGAACATGCTAAAGGTTATCTATATAAATATAAAATTCAAGAATGTGAGATGCAACAAATATAAGAGCAAGCATATATAAAAGTATATATATATATATATATATATATATATATATATATATATATATATATATATATCAAAAAAACTTAAACACATTAATTAAAGTCTTAAGAGAAGGTGATTTTGATACCTTTGCTTTCTTACCAAGTGATGAAGATATTGGATTTACACTAAGGCTCTTGTCATCACTTGATGCTTTGCTCTTTGTATTTAAGCAACTTAGTTCTCCAATTGATTAACATTTGAGCTTTGAGAATCCAAGTGTTAAGGAGTGCTTTTGAGTTTCTTCTTTTGGCACATCTCCTTTGATATAATAAGAAACTATAAACTCAAGGGAAGAGTAACTTTTGGTACCCACTTTTGTTTGGGTCCATGGGGGTTAGTTAAAGTACGCTTAACTCTCCATATTGTTTTAACTCCCCTTTCAATCTTTCCCTTCACATAGCATCTAGCACAAGTATGACCAAATTTTCCACAATAAGTGCAACAAGTAGATGGCTTAGAAAATTTGTGAATATGCTCATGATATCTATTATCCTTATGTGAGGTACTAGCATGCACAAAGTGTTTTGTAGGTAACTTGGAAGAGCTAGCAATATCAACATGATTAGCAATATAACCAAGACCTGTTTAACATGAGAAGCACGTTGCATACCAAGAATTTGATCAAGATTTTTCTTACCCTTAGTAAAGTTATCAACAAGAAGGGTAAGGTCATTAACTTGGTTCTTCAATTGATCAAACTCAACAAGCTTGTTTTCAAGAGATGACAATTTATCACAAGCTTCTATGTATTGTAATGAAGATGTATTGCAAGTAGTAATAAGACTTTCATTTTCACATTTCAAGCAATTTACATCATCACACAACTTCTTATTTTCATCAACCAACTTAGATCTTTCATCAAGCAATGATTCAATTTTAAGCTTCATTTCTTTGTTTTGCTTTGCACATTTTTTCAATTGATCATACATATCAATGAAAAGCTCATTTGGATCATCCTCATCATTATCATCATCATCATAAGAAATTGAAATAGAGGGAGAAGGATGTACCTCATTACCAAATGCCATAAGACACATGTGGTCTTTTTTAAAGAACAATTTCTCTCCCTCTTCATGATTAATGATGGAATCAAGATCAACACCCTTTTTAGGAACATTTTTCCTTTTCTTCATCTCGAAGGTGAGTAGAGAGCCAATAAGTTACTCCGTTGAATATGTCTTTAAGTCCTTGGCTTCTTCAATGGCAAGAGCTTTTGTCTCCCAACTTTTAGGAAGAGAATTGAGAATCTTCCTATTTATTTCTCCGGAAGTATACTCCTTGCCATTTGACCTCAACCCAATTACAATGTTGGTGAGTCTTGAGTTCATCTCATTGATAGATTCATTAGGCTTCATGGAGAATAGCTCAAATTCTCTAACAAGCATATTCAACTTTGACTCTTTGACTTGATTTGTGCCTTCATGAGTAACTTCAAGCATTTTCCACATAGAGTGTGCGGATTTTCTTCCAAGCACACGGTTGTACTCATCCGGATTCAAGGCACAACTAAGAATGTTCATTGCCTTATAATTTTGAGTCATTTTCTTGGACTCAACTTCATTTAACTCATTGTCCGGCTTTGGCACTTGAACACCATCCACCATCTTCATAGGTACAAAAGGACCTTCTTCAAATATATGCCATAAAGAATAATCTATGGAGCACACATATATCTTGAAACGGTCTTTCCAAGCCTCATAATTATTTCCATCAAAAAGTGGTGGTCTATTGGTGGAAGACCCCTCTAGGTAGTCTAATGCAGAATTACCGGCCATAATCTTTACTTCAAGCGGTTAAGCTAAAGATGAAGACGAGGCTCTGATACCAATTGTAAAACACAAGAGGGGGGTGAATTGGGTTTTAATCGATCTTGCAAACTTTTTCGAATCTATTCAATGCTAGTGTAGGTTTGAGCAAGATGATTAAAAGCAATATGAAAGCCAATCACAAGACAAAGGATTTAGAGTGTTTCGATTCACTTAGAATCTACATCCACTACCTTGAGCCGCACCCAAGGATTTGCAACAACTTCACTAAGAAGACTTTTTTTACAATTGTGGCTAACTCACTAAGAGTTTTAACAAACAACCACAATACACAAACTCACTAAGAGTTACTTGCCCACACAAAGTAGGACTTTTACAAGATTAACCCTATCACTAAGAAAGGGAATAAGATGGGTAAAAAACAAGGTTGTTCACTCTTCTAAGTGAAAGATAGATACCTTTTAAGTACAACAATTTCAGCTCTTTGGAACATATGAAGCACACTCTTTGCCTTGCTTTTGAAATTCACCTTTGAATGATTTAGATCATGGCAATGAAGTGCATTTTTCTTTGAAAGTGTTTTGACTTTGTGTCTTCTACATTTTGGTCCACATTTGGTGACTTTCATCTTCTTTCATCCAAGTATCTTCCAAGCTTTAATATCTTCCACCTAAACCAAAAGTAAGAGAAAATGGAGTATAAGTAGCATCTTCCCCAAACAAATATGAAATTATGAAACAAATTATACAAGTTAAAATATTGCTTTGAGAGCAAATATCACCTATCAAGAAGCAAATTTGTCTTTATTACAATTGGACGAAATTTCGTGACAAAGAAATTACTTTTTTGTAATGAAGCGAGATTTTCTTCTGAAAATGTCATATTTTTCGTGACGAAGTCGTTTTCGTCAGGAAATATGGACATTTCGTGATGAAAATGTTTTTGTCACGAAAAGCTTCGTCCTAAAAAGTATTTCTATTGCTCAATATCAAACCGATAAACAATAAAAAGTCTTCGTAATAGAAAATATATTTATCAAAATTTCTTGTCTCAAAGATTTTCAAAATAGTGACCATAGTAGTAGTTCTTTTTTCTTCTTTTGGAGACAATATTCAATTAAACTAACTAATTGAGACACAAAATTTTGGCAACAATAGTAAACGTTTGAGTGACAAAAGAAATCTTCGTCAAAACAAAAGAAAATACTAGCGACAAAGACAAGTTTTCAAAAATAAGTTTCCACCAAACAAAAGATCAACGACGTCATAGTGCATATGTTATTAGTGACATAATCTAGTAACAAAAAAATAGGACACTAGTAATGTATTAGTAATGACAACTTAACTATGGAAAACAATAATCATCACAAATTGCAGTAGTAACAAACAAATAAGTCGTCACCACTAGTACAAACAATAGTGACCATCCATGTTTTGTCACATTAAAACTTCTTATTAGTGTTCACATTCATCTAACACTAACTAATTGAACTTTAGTGTCACAAATTTTCATCACAAAAAGGTGTAAGTAGACTGACAAAATACATTTTGTCACAATAAATTGGAATAATAGTGAGCAAAACAATTTTTGTCAGAATTAAGTTTCATCCCCGCTAAAAAGAATTGGTTCCAGAGCTCATATGCTATAAGTACAAAACTTCAGTGATATAAAAAAATATCGACACTATTAATATAATAATAATGACAACTTAATTATGATAGACTTTAAATCGTAATAATTAACACTTCAACTGTGACAAACATGTAAGTTGCCACAATTAGTACCTACACTAGTGACAACGAAATATTTTGTCACAATAAACTTGTTATTTATGACAAACTTGATGAGGAACCGAGATACAAAGTATCAAGATTCGACACTAAAAGGTTTAAAACGGATCTTTCTCTATCTCGAACTAGTTTTCCAAGGGGAATATACTCAACGCAACTCTAATAAGGCTAAGTATCAATGGGGCTGAAACACCACAACAAGCGAAACTATCTTGTTGATACGAGTACCTCAAGAATGAATGAATGAATTCTATAAGAAGTTCAATTCACAAGTATCTAAGGAATAACTTTAACCAAAATATCAATATATCTAACGTAATTACAATGGTGGCCGAAATCCCTCTTAAATAGAGTAGGATTTAGGCTATCTGGCCCTAGAAAGGAAGACTCCTTGAAAAATTAGGACTCTTGAACAACAAACTTGCTATCATGTAAAACACTATCTAAGATAATGGAGAACATGTCCTATTATCTAGAAATAACTAAAGACATGCAACCAACATGGTTAATAATAGTAAATAATAAGCTTAAAATACAATTAAAGTCTAGAATAGACTTTAATGTACAAAAGACTAAAATGCCCTTTAAATTCGTCCCAATTCGGGACAACTTGTTGGACCAAATTGCACAACATTTTCGGACATCAAGATGGCAGAATATGATCTTTTGATCTCATGAAAGTTGTAGATCTGCCTCTTATCTTTAAGACGCAACTTGAATCAACTCAATTGGATAACTAGATCGAAATTTATGATCATTATACCAAATTGTCGCAAAGCTGTCTATTCCCACTTCAACTTGTAAGATTACTAAAATGCCCTTCTTAGCCACTTTGCTTGATACGGCCGAATTGTACCCTTGATAAACTTAAGAGGTTGACTTGTACAACATTCCGCGTAATTGGTCCATGTAAGCTTGTTAAGAAATCCTTTGGATAGGGCAACCCCGTGGATGGTCCCGCATCATCCCCTCCCCCTTGAAAATGATTTATCCTCGAATCATCATCATCGTCTACATAATCTGAATCAAAATCAAAAGGGGACAAGTCAGAAACATTATACGTTGAATGCATACTAAACTCACATTTCCAAGAAATTTTCTTGCGGCTGTCCCAAACGAATGGAATATCCTTCTTCACAATATCATTTAATGGGGCAGCAAGCTTTCTAAAATCACGAACAAAACTCCTATAAAAGCTTGCCAACTCATATAATGAACGAACTTGAATTGTCCTATCTGTTCTCGGCCCTTCCACAATTGTATTAACTTTTGCCGGATCAACTTTAATATCTTGAAAACTCACAATGTATCCAAGAAGGTTAATAGAATTAGTGTAAGAAACACAATTTCCAATCTTAGCATATAAAGTTTATGCCTTTAAAATAGTAAAAACAACCCTAAGATGTTCAATATGATTCTCTAGATTTTACTATAAACAAGTATATTATCAAAGTAAGGAATCAGATGTCTATACTTAAAAGTTATTTTATTAATATTGAGACAATCCGTATATAATCTAAAAGTCCCTTCTTTCTTTGGTACAATATTTAACGGATTAGCATAAGGACTTAAAGACATACTTACCCTCTTCTTTTGAAGAATTAAATCAACTTCCCTTTGAATTTCGTGATGTTCACCCGAATATGGTTTATATCTCTCACGGTTGTGAAGGTTAGATAACAACTCTCTCGGCAACTGCTTGAGGATTCTTCTTTGAAATTCTTGAAAAAGATCAATAACAAAACTAGAAGAAGAAGTAAGATTAAAAGAAAAAGTGTTAGTGACAAGCTTCCTTGCGGCTCCTTTAAAAACTAACAAAACAACAAGTTGTTTTGTTTGAATTTCCCTATCTACCTTTCCTGGATTAATAAACAAACACTATTTTCTCTCTTTTAGAGCAATTGCCTTTTGTCTCACTTTTGGCTCGGCTTTTTTTTTTTACCTCATGGGTAAGGATCACTATTCTTTTTCAACTCACTATTTTTTTATTTTTTTTTTCTCTATTCAAGGCCATTTGTTTATGTGCCTCACAAACTTGACTAGGTGTTAAAGGATGTAATGTAAATAGAAACCGAATGTTTTTTAATGTGACTTGGTAAACATTCTTTCTACTAATGTGACCCGCATACCTATCATATTGCCAAGGTCTTCCCAAAATAATGTGCCTTGCGGTCATGGGAACCACATCACATAAAACTGTGTCTTTAAATCTCCCAATTCCGAATTCAAATTCCACTTGCTTATCAACCTTAATTTCACAACTATTGTTTAACCAAGAAAGCTTATATGGCATATGATGTCCTTTCAAAGGTAAATCAAGAGCGGTGACCATATAATGAGAGCAAACGTTAGTACAACTTCCATTATCAATAATAAGTAAACAAATCTTGCCTTGAATGTTGCACTTTGTTTGAAAAAGAATGCTCCTTTATTGATGTAAATCATCTAATGGTTGTGAATGTATAAGAGTTTCATATTTGCCAAAAGAAGAAATCCATCCTCCGGTTGCTCTTCAAAACTTTCGGCCTCAATTTCTAAATTGGCCTCACCGGTTTCATCCTCACTAAACCATGTTTCATCATCCTTATCCGCATCAAATACAGCGTGCTTTGATGATCCTTCATTAAGAGACATGTTAATCTTGAAAAGAAAATCACTCAAATCGTTAGATAGAAAAAAATAATTCACTATTTATTCCAACAATACTTGTAAAGAACTTCAACTCTAGATGAATTAAGGGTTCCTAACTTGTTACGTTGATATAAAGCTGAAAAAGAAAGGAAATAATACATATCTTGACCTAAACGAAAAGGCAAAGAAAGAATAAAAGAGTAATCTTTACAGAAAAATTCAATCTTTATGCTTCTTGATTTTCTTGAAACTTGATTCTTGACTTCTTTTTCTTTCTTTTCTCAAAGACTAACCCTTTTCTTGGCCGCACGGTATCAAGAACTCAGGTTTGAAGACGCTTCGATCCTTGATATATGGTTATGTGCACGACAATGACAAGAAGAAAGGGGAACAAAAACCAATTCTTGAATTTCTAATGAACCAAGAAGTTTCCTTTTGGATAGTTCCTTGTCTAAATAATGGCAGCTTCTTTTTCTTTTTAAACCATATGCTTTTTTTTTTGTCAATTCAAGCAAACAAGAAAAATTTAAAGAAAGCAGTAAAGATACACCAAGACAGAGATAAATCTTTTTCTCTGAAACCACTTGATGAGGAACCGAGATAAAAAGTATCAAGATTCGACACTAAAAGGTTTAAAACGAATCTTTCTCTATCTCGAACTAGTTTCCAAGGGGAATATACTCAACGCAACTCTAATAAGGCTAAGTATCAATGGGGGCTGAAACACCACAACAAGCGAAACTATCTTGTTGATACAGTAACTCAAGAATGAATGAATTCTATAAGAAGCTCAATTCACAAATATGTAAGGAATAACCATAACCAAAATATCAATATATCCAATGTAATTACAATGATGGCAGAAATCCCTTTTAAATAGTGTAGGATTTCGGCTATCTAGCCCTAGAAAGGAAGACTCCTTGAAGAATTATGACTCTTGAACAACAAAATTGATATCAAGTAAAACACTATCTAAGATAATGGAGAACATGTCCTATTATCTAGCAAACACTAAAGACATGCAGCCACCATGGCTAATAATAGTAAATAATAAGCTGAAAATATAATTAATGTGTAGAATAGACTTTAATGTACAAAAGACTAAAATGCCCTTTAAATTCGTCCCAATTCGGGACAGCTTGTTGGATCAACTTGCACGACGATTTCGAACATCAAGATGGCAGAATATGATCTTGTGATATCATGAAAGTTGTAGATCTACCTCTTATCTTTAATACACAACTTGAATCAACTCAATTGGATAACTAGATCGAAATTTATGATCATTATACCAAACTGTCGCAAAGCTGTCTATTCCCACATCAACTTGTAAGATTACTAAAATGCCCTTCTTAGCCACTTTGCTTGATACGCCCGAATTGTACCCTTGATAAACATAATAGGTTGACTTATACTACATTCCGCGTAATTGGTCCATGTAAGCTTGTTAAGAAATCCTTTGAATAGGGCAACCCCGTGGATGGTCCCGCATCATCCCCTCCCCCTTGAAAATGATTTGTCCTCGAATCATCATCATCGTCTACATAATCTGAATCAAAATCAAAAGGGGACAAGTCAGAAACATTATACGTTGAATGCATACTAAACTCACATTTCCAAGGAATTTTCTTGCGGCTGTCCCAAACGAATGGAATATCCTTCTTCACAATATCATTTAATGGGGCAGCAAGCTTTCTAAAATCACGAACAAAACTCCTATAAAAGCTTGCCAACTCATATAATGAACGAACTTGAATTGTCCTATCTGTTCTCGGCCCTTCCACAATTGTATTAACTTTTGCCGGATCAACTTTAATATCTTGAAAACTCACAATGTATCAAGAAGGTTAATAGAATTAGTGTAAGAAACATAATTTCCAATCTTAGCATCTAAAGTTTGTGCCTTTAAAATAGTAAAAACAACCCTAAGATGTTCAATATGATTCTCTAGATTTTACTATAAACAAGTATATTATCAAAGTAAGGAATCAGGTGTCTATACTTAAAAGTTATTTTATGAATATTGAGACAATCCGTATATAATCTAAAAGTCCCTTCTTTCTTTGGTACAATATTTAACGGATTAGCATAAGGATTTAAAGACATACTTACCCTCTTCTTTTGAAGAATTAAATCAACTTCCCTTTGAATTTCGTGATGTTCACCCGAATATGGTTTATATCTCTCACGGTTGTGAAGGTTAGATAATGACTCTCTCGGCAACTCCTTGAGGATTCTTCTTTGAAATTCTTGAAAAAGATCAATAACAAAACTAGAAGAAGAAGTTATATTAAAAGAAAAAGTGTTAGTGACAAGGTTCCTTGCAGTTCCTTTAAAAACTTTAAATTTCCCTATCTACCTTTCTTGGATTAATAAACAAACACTATTTTCTCTATTTTAGAGAAATTGCTTTTTGTCTCACTTTTGGCTCGGCTTTTTACCTCATTGGTAGGATCGGCATGTGCCTAGTTTGACAATTTGGTCAGGTTACACTTTTTTTCCTGACTCTTCTAGCCACATTCTTTCTTCTTGTTTTTTCCGCCCATGGCAGCAGGCCACCAGGCCATGGTGGCTGCCTCCGCACCTACACCATGGAAACAGAAGAGTTTCGCGGAGCTTCTCTCCACACCCTCATCTGTGACCGCTTCCCTTCTAATCTCTCCGCTTGATGTCTATAAGGGAGAGCCAAATCTGATAATTCCGGAGGATGAACACGATATCCTTATCAGTCCTTTAAGATTCACTTTGGCAGGTAAATTTCATAATTATGCCCCGACTTTGGATTATCTACGCAAAGCCTTTCACAAGGTTGGATTACGGGGTAATTTATGGATAGGCCGATTGGACCAAAGACATGTCCTAATCAAGTTTGATCTTGAAGAGGATTATTGTCGACTATGGCGGCAATGTATTTGGCAATTTTATGGCCTATCAATGCGTGTTTTTAAGTGGACGTATGATTTCACGGTTCATGAAGAACCTTCAATAGTACCAATTTGGATTGGATTCGAGGGATTACCATATCATCTTTACAATAAGTCTAAATTGTTTTCTTTAGCATCGGCTGTAGGCCAACCAATTGCTTTGGATGCTGCCACCGCTGTCGCCTCCCGTCCGAGTATTGCCAAGGTATGTGTCGAAGTTGATTTGCTTGCCGATTTGCCACATCGTGTAAGGATCACGCATGCCAAATCCGGGAAGGGTTTTTGGCAGCCAATTACATATGATAACTTACCTGATTATTGTTTGGGATGTATGCGAATTGGGCATTCTGAGAAACAGTGTTCTACAAATCAAAAAGTTATGCCGCCTCTGCCTGAACAGCGGAAAAAGGATAATCCGAAGATTTTGTCTAAGGCTGCCGGAAAGGCACAAGCAGCACCTTCTAAGGTGCCCAGAAATTCATAAATAGAAGCACCAAGATTTCTGAAATCCGGTATTATGGTTCAGCCAAGGAATGCGAAGCCAGCGGTTTGGATCAAAACAGCTCATGATGCCGGGCCTTCAACAACTCCGGCACAAATTTTGCCACCGGAGGTCCCTTCAATCCAAGGGCAACCGACCATACCCACTGTTTTGCCGGTGGCTCCAGTAGAAATTGAAGCAATTAAATCGGTACAGACGGCTAAGCCAAAGGGTTTAGATGATATTAGCGTGGGTTGAATTAAAGTCCAATTAGTTCTTCCTAGATTGCATCAATCCGCAGGGGTAAATTGAGGACAGATTCCACTACTTTTATGGCCGAATTAAAGCTATTGGATGCCGGAAATTAGGCGCAGCTAAGCTCTCCAGTCGGGTTACTTGTGCAGGTACCCTCACCCAACCCGATATCAGTCGCCCCGGATCCCACATTATCAACAACTGACCCGGAATCCCCTGTTTTACTGGATTCCTCTGTTTTGGAGCCTTCACCCGAGTCCCCAGTTGAGCCTGCAGTTGAGTCAATTCCAGCCGAGGGCTCCGTTGCTGGGGAGGCTGTGCGAGTGCAAGTATTTGAAGACCTGTTGCCTGTGTCTGGGTTGTAGGGGACCGGGAAACAGAAGACCAAGTCTCGGCTGAACCTCCGGGTACCGAGTCTTCTCCGACAGTTGAAGAGGGAGGAGGATCGGAACCTGCAGGATAGGCGATGGAACAAGACCTGAATGGTTTGGCCGGAGGTGAGCTTGCTTCCGGTGAGGAAGGGGGGCACTCTTGCCTCGGACAGACTATTCGGATGACAATGAATCGTTGAATGTTTTGACATTAGACTCCTTGGAGCAACCAGCCGCTGGTTTGGGAAACATTACCGTTGATTTGCCAGGCAACATACGAACCGGAAAAATGAAAAAACAAACGATGGCTGCATCTCGTAAGTCTTCTCGTCTAGAGGAGAAGGCTAAAGGTACTAACCTGTAAGAGGTTCATCTACTTATTATTCAATCCTTTCTATGAATAAGTTACAATGCTTAATATGGAATATTCGGGGAGTATGAAATATTGAATCAATTGCTCGACTGAGACAGTTAAAATTTGATAATAATCTCTCGTTAATTGCGATTTTGGAGCCAATGTTAGATGCTGTTAATTTGCCTTATTATATTCGCCATTTGGGATTTGACAATGGGGTTAGCAATCTCAATGGAAAAATTTGGCTTTTTTGGAATGACAATTTGGATATTTATGTGGTGGGAGATACGGATCAACTACTTACAGCTTTGGTTAATAATTATGCTGGCACTTCTGTGTATCTTTCTTTTGTCTATGCCAAGTGTGCTTATACTCAAAGGCGGGCTTTATGGGATGAATTACGCTCTTTTATATCACAACATGATGTTCCATGGTTAGTGGGGGGAGACTTTAATGTGGTATTAAGCAGTTCTGAGAGTTTAGGTTCTGTTCCTGCCTCTTTGCCTATCTCTGAATTTGTTGATGTGGTGAGTGATTGTGGTTTGTTGAATGTTCCTTTTTTGGGCAGTCCGTTTACGTGGTGCAGAAGTTCTGCTCCTCCTCTCTTGCATAGACTTGATCGAGTTTTAGTCAATACTCAATGGCAAATTTTTTTTACTATGACTAGACTGGAACATTTGCATAGAACTGTCTCAGATCATTTCCCCTTGTTTCTAACTCTCACTCGGGAGACCAGAACTGGTGTTGCTTCTTCTTTCAGGTATCAGAATATGCGGTCCAAGCATGCACAGTTTCATGAAGTAGTTTCAGCCAATTGGGCGGCTAGCATTGATGGTAATGGCATGGAAGTATTGGCTGAAAAGGTTGAAGGTGGTTTTGTGACAATGGAATTTAGAATGTTTTGGTAATGTCACCACTCGGCTGAAAAACGCTGAAGTTAAAGTGGCCGAGGCTGAGGCGGCTTATGATGCTTCTCCGACGGATGTATTGCAGGAGTTATGGATTGAGGCTAAACGGAATTACCAATTTTACTTGACTGCTGAAGAAACATTTTGGAGGCAGAAATCAAGAGTCAAGTGGCTACTGGAAGGTGAACGGAATACCAAATATTTTCATGCATTGTGTAACAGTAAGATGAAGAGATTACATATTTCTATGTTGCAAAGGGATGATGGCGTTTGCTTAACAGAGGCAGCGGATATTGGCGCGGAGGCTCATAGTTTTTTCTCTACGTTATACTCGGAAGATTAGCAAATGCATCCTGTGGATGAGATCTTGAACGCTATCCCAAATTCGGTGAGTGCCTCAAACACTCGTACACTCTCGGCTTTACCAACTGCATTGGAGGTTCGAACAGTGGTTTTTTCTTTAGATAAACATAGTGCAGCAGGTCCGGATGGGTATTCTGGCGGTTTTTTCCAGGATTGTTGGGACATAGTAGGGAGAGATATGGTGCAAGTAGTTTGTGACTTTTGGGCTGGTTTGCCAATGCCAAAAGCAATGGCGAGTACACTTATTGTTCTTCTTCCTAAATCACAGAACGCATCTCATTTATCTGGTTTTTGCCCTATTTCACTGTGTAATTTTGCGAATAAAGTCATCACCAAGGTGCTTGCCACCCGACTGGGAGAAGTTTTGCCGTCTCTAATATCAATCTGGTTTCATAAAAGGAAGAGCTATTCCGGACAATGTATTACTTGCGATGGAATTAGTACACTCTATTAATCAAAAGGTACGCGGAGGGAATTTAATCATCAAACTGGATATGATGAAAGCATTTGATAGGGTTTCTCACTCTTTCCTTCTACAAGTTTTAAAGAGCTTCGGTTTTGGGTCACGTTTTCTTCATCTTATTAACAACATACTGAGTTCAAATTGGTTTTCGGTGTTGGTTAATAGTGTTGCGTATGGTTACAGTCATGCTAAGCAGGGGGTGGGATCCTCTTTCTTCGCTCATTTTCATCCTTGCGGCTGAAGGACTCTCTAGGGGCTTGAATGCTATGACCAATTCGGGTAAAATCAGTCCATATCATGTTCCTAAACAACCATTTACTGTTTCTCACCTTGCCTTTGCAGATGATATCATAATTTTTACTAATGGTCAAAGCAACAACCTAAAAGTTCTTATGGAATTTCATGATAAGTATGCTAAAGCTTCTGGTCAGCGCATTAATTTTGGGAAGAGTTCATATTATGCTTCTTCCAAAATTAATGACAGACAACGCACGGTGATACAGGATGTAACCGGCTTTGTGGAGGCTGATTTTCTTTGACATATATCAGATGCCCCCTTTTCCCCAGACGATCCAATGTTCGTTATTTTGATACATTAGTTGATAAAATAGCCGCTAGATTGGAGGGCTGGCATCGGAATTTATTAAGCATGGGTAGTAGACTTTTGTTGGTTCGCTCGGTTTTGAATTCAATGACTCTTCATATATTGGCTACATGTAATGTGCCTTCATCGGTATTATCTACGTTGGGGCGGATGTTCTCTAGATTTGTTTGGGGACAAACGGATGGGAAAGAGCGTAAACACTGGATGTCATGGAAGAATATGTCTCGGAGTGTGGAGTTTAATGGTGTCGGTTTTCATTCATTACATCAATTTTATTTGGCGTTTTCTTGGAAATTGTGGTGGAATTTTCGCACTGTTTCATTCTCGTGGGTGGATTATTTAAAGAAATGGTATTGTAGTAATCTATATAATGTGAAACAAGGAGGTGTGATCTTGGACTGCTCTCCTACATGGCGTCGCATTGTTTCGGTTAAGGATGAGGTGGAAAAGCATATTGGTCTCTTGTTGCGTAATGGTGCATCCAGTTTTTATTATGAAAATTTTACTCTTAATGGATCTTTTGACACGACTGGACCGCCATTAAATGAACAAATTGGGACTGCCAAAATATGTGAATTTGTTGATGATAACGGTTGGAATAGACGTGCAATGTGGAATTTTGTTCCGGCAAGCTTTCATGCGTCCTTGCCGGATGTTTGTTTGTCTGCGGATTCTGACAAATTCATTTGGATGGCTGATTCTCGGGGAATTTTTTCCCTTGCTTCAGTTATACCTTTTCTTCGCGTGTCCGTTGCCACCCAATTCTCTCGGACATGCATTTGGCATAAGGTACTACCTCTGTCTATCTCTTTATTTATGTGGAAACTGATGAATAAATTCCTAGCTTTGGATGAGGATAGGTTACGTTTTGGAGTGTCTTTGGCCTCTCGTTGTTCTTGTTCTCATGGTCCCGAGACTTATGATAATATTTTTGTTTTATGTAACCTTGCCCGAGTGGTTTGGCGGGAAGTGGCGGTTTCAGTGGGTTTATCTATGTCCTCTATGAATGTTGATGGTATTAGTCAGTTGTTATCAGTTTGGTGGTACGCTCCTAATTCTTGCTGCCGCCCAGTTATTCTTATTCTAGTTTGTTCAGCTTGTCGGATTTTATGGAAGGCTAGGTGTCGTTTTGTTTTTTAAGCAAAGACCACTTCCCAAACTAGTATCATTGCACAGTTCAGGGATTACACGTCCACATTATTAAAAGCGAGGGGTCTTAGTATTTCTACACCGGTTTTCATTCCACGAAAAATTAAAATAGTTAAATGGGGAGGAGGTTCGGATTATGTGGGGATAGTGCTTAATATTGATGGTGCCTCCAAAGGCAATCCGGGTCCTGTTGGCCTTGGTGGGATTTTCCGTCATCACACGGGGCCATTTATTGCGGCTTTTTCTTTCTTTTTGGGGGATTCACGAACTAGCATGGAGGCAGAGTTACAAGCTTTACTGGCGGGTCTCCAGCTGGCTCAGACTCGCGGACTTTCTGATTTTTTGAATCAATCTGACTCCCAAGTATTGGTGCAAGCGATAACTTCAGGTATGATCTCTTCTTGGTCTTTGGATGCTATTTTTCGTATAGCGGTTTCTCAACTTGGTCATTGCAGGATTATACATGTGTTTCGAGAGGTTAAAAAGGTTGCGGATGCTTTGGCAAATCTTGAAACCACTACTCGCCAATCGGCTGTTTTTACTAACTTACAATTATTGCCCTTGGAGATCGCTGGCCTTATTCAACTTGATAAGGGTCAGACGCCTTATATACGTTTAGTAAAGACTAGGGATTCTAGATTTCTAGGATCTTCTTATAATTTACTGCTTTGCATTCTAGCTTGGATTATATGTATCACCCTTGACATATCATAAATGTTCAAGGCTGCATCTACAATTTGCGAACTTATATGTGTAATTGATTTTATTTTGCAGATTTGGCTATATTAATAAAACGGGGGACCGCCCCACCACGCTGGTGGCTTTCTTAAAAAAAAAATAAAAAAAATATTCAACTCTAGATGAATTAAGGGTACCTAACTTGTTACGTTGATATAAAGCTGAAAAAGAAAGGAAATAATACATATCTTGACCTAAACGAAAAGGCAAAGAAAGAATAAAAGAGTAATCTTTAAAGAAAAATTCAATCTTTATGCTTCTTGATTTTCTTGAAACTTGATTCTTGACTTCTTTTTCTTTCTTTTCTCAAAGACTTACCCTTCTCTTGGCCGCACTGTATCAAGAACTCAGGTTTGAAGACGTTTCGATCCTTGATATGTGGTTATGTGCACGACAATGACAAGAAGAAGGGGGAACAAAAACCAATTCTTAAATGTTCTAATGAACCAAGAAGTTTCCTTTTGGATTGTTCCTTGTCTAAATAATGGCGGCTTCTTTTTCTTTTTAAACCGTATGCTTTTTATTTTTTTTATTTTTTTGTCAATTCAAGCAAACAAGAAAAATTTAAAGAAAGCAGTAAAGATACACCAAGATAGAGATAAATCTTTTTCTCTGATACCACTTGATGAGGAACCGAGATACAAAGTATCAAGATTCGACACTAAAAGGTTTAAAACGAATCTTTCTCTATCTCGAACTAGTTTCCAAGGGGAATATACTCAACACAATTGTAAGAAGGCAAAGTATCAATGGGGCTGAAACACCACAACAAGCGAAACTATCTTGTTGTTACAGTAACTCAAGAATGAATGAATTCTATAAGAAGTTCAATTCACAAATATGTAAGGAATAACCTTAACCAAAATATCAATATATCTAACGTAATTACAATGGTGACAGAAATCCCTTTTAAATAGTGTAGGATTTCGGCTATCTAACCCTAGAAAGGAAGACTCCTTGAAGAATTATGACTCTTGAATAACAAAATTGATATAAAGTAAAACACTATCTAAGATAATGGAGAACATGTCCTATTATCTAGCAAACACTAAAGACATGCAGCCACCAATGCTAATAATAGTAAATAATAAGCTGAAAAAATAATTAGAGTGTAGAATAGACTTTAATGTACAAAAGACTAAAATGCCCTTTAAATTCGTCCCAATTCAGGACAGCTTGTTGGACCAACTTGCACGACGATTTCGGACATCAAGATTGCAGAATATGATCTTGTGATCTCATGAAAGTTGTTGATCTACCTCTTATCTTTAATACGCAGCTTGAATCAACTCAATTGGATAACTAGATCGAAATTTATGATCATTATACCAAACTGTCGCAAAGCTGTCTATTCCCACATCAACTTGTAAGATTACTAAAATGCCCTTCTTAGCCACTTTGCTTGATATGCCCGAATTGTACCCTTGATAAACTTAAGAGGTTGACTTGTACAACATTCCGCGTAATTGGTCCATGTAAGCTTGTTAAGAAATCCTTTGAATAGGGCAACCCCGTGGATGGTCCCGCATCATCCCCTCCCCCTTGAAAATGATTTGTCCTCGAATCATCATCATCATCTACATAATCTGAATCAAAATCAAAAGGGGACAAGTCAGAAACATTATACGTTGAATGCATACTATACTCACATTTCCAAGAAATTTTCTTGCGGCTGTCCCAAACGAATGGAATATCCTTCTTCACAATATCATTTAATGGGGCAGCAAGCTTGCTAAAATCACGAACAAAACTCCTATAAAAGCTTGCCAACTCATATAATGAACGAACTTGAATTGTACTAGCTTTTCTCGGCCCTTCCCCAAATGTATTAACTTTTGCCGGATCAACTTTAATAACTTGAAAACTCACAATGTATCCAAGAAGGTTAATGGAATTAGTGTAAGAAACATAATTTCCAATCTTAGCATATAAAGTTTGTGCCTTTAAAATAGTAAAAACAACGCTAAGATGTTTAATATGATTCTCTAGATTTTACTATAAACAAGTATATTATCAAAGTAAGGAATCGGATGTCTATACTTAAAAGTTATTTTATTAATATTGAGACAATCCGTATATAATCTAAAAGTCCCTTCTTTCTTTGGTACAATATGTAACGGATTAGCAAAAGGACTTAAAGACTTACTTACCCTCTTCTTTTTAAGAATTAAATCAACTTCCCTACGAATTTCGTGATGTTCACCCTAATATGGTTTATATCTCTCACGGTTGTGAAGGTTAGATAACGACTCTCTCGGCAACTCCTTGAGGATTCTTCTTTGAAATTCTTGAAAAAGATCAATAACAAAACTAGAAGAAGAAGTTAGATTTAAAGAAAAAGTGTTAGTGACAAGGTTCCTTGCGGCTCCTTTAAAAACTAACAAAACAACAAGTTGTTTTGTTTGAATTTCCCTATCTACCTTTCCTGGATTAATAAACAAACACTATTTTCTCTCTTTTAGAGCAATTGCCTTTTGTCTCTCTTTTGGCACGGTTTTTTTTCTTTTTTTTTACCTCATGGGTATGATCACTCTTCTTTTTCAACTCACTATTTTTTTTTCTCTTTCTTTGTTTTTTCTCTATTCACGGCCATTTGTTTATGTGCCTCGAAACTTGACTAGGTGTTAAAGGATGTAATGTAAACCGAAACCGAAACCGAATGGTTTTTAATGTGACTTGGTAAACATCCTTTCTACTAATGTGACCCGCATACCTATCATATTGCCAAAGTCTTCCCAAAATAATGTGACTTGCGGTCATGGGAACCACATCACATAAAACCGTGTCTTTAAATCTCCCAATTCCGAATTCAAATTCTACTTGCTTATCAACCTTAATTTCACAACTATTGTTTAACCAAGAAAGCTTATATGGCATAGGATGTCCTTTCAAAGGTAAATCAAGAGCGGTGACAGTATCATGAGAGCAAACGTTAGTACAACTTCCATTATCAATAATAAGTAAACAAATCTTGCCTTGAACGTTGCACTTTGTTTGAAAAAGATTGCTCCTTTATTGATGTAAAACATCTAATGGTTGTGAATGTATAAGAGTTTCATATTTGCCAAAAGAAGAAATCCATCCTCCGGTTGCTCTTCAAAACTTTCGGCCTCAATTTCCAAAATTGGCCTCCTCGGTTTCATCCTCACTAAACCATGTTTCATCATCCTTATCCGCATCAATATCAGCTTGCTTTGATGATCCTTCATTAAGAGACATGTTAATCTTGAAAAGAAAATCACTCAAATCGTTAGAATGAAAAAAATAATTCACTATTTATTCCAACAATACTTGTAAAGAACTTCAACTCTGGATGAATTAAGGGTTCTTAACTTGTTACGTTGATATAAAGTTGAAAAGAAAGGAAATAATACATATCTTGACCTAAACGAAAAGGCAAAGAAAGAATAAAAGAGTAATCTTAAAAGAAAAATTCAATCTTTATGCTTCTTGATTTTCTTGAAACTTGATTCTTGACTTCTTTTTCTTACTTTTCTCAAAGACTTACCCTTCTCTTGGCCGCACGGTATCAAGAACTCAGGTTTGAAGACGTTTCGATCCTTGACATATGATTATGTGCACGACAATGACAAGAAGAAGGGGAACAAAAACCAATTCTTGAATGTTCTAATGAACCATGAAGTTTCCTTTTGGATTGTTCCTTGTCTAAATAATGGCGGCTTCTTTTTCTTTTTAAACCGTCTGCTTTTTTTTTTGTCAATTCAAGCAAACAAGAAAAATTTAAAGAAAGCAGTAAAGATACACCAAGATAGAGATAAATCTTTTTCTCTGATACCACTTGATGAGGAACTGAGATACAAAGTATCAAGATTCGACACTAAAAGGTTTAAAACGAATCTTTCTCTATCTCGAACTAGTTTCCAAGGGGAAACTCAACGCAATTGTAAGAAGGCTAAGTATCAATGGGGGCTGAAACACCATAACAAGGGAAACTATCTTGTTGATACAGTAACTCAAGAATGAATGAATTCTATAAGAAGTTCAATTCACAAATATGTAAGGAATAACCTTAACCAAAATATCAATATATCTAACGTAATTACAATGGTGACAGAAATCCCTTGACTCAACTCAATTAGATACCTAGATCGAAATTTATGATCATTATACCAAACTGTCGCAAAGCTGTCTATTCCCACATCAACTTGTAAGATTACTAAAATGCCCTTCTTAGCCACTTTGCTTGATACGGCCGAATTATACACTTGATAAACTTAAGAGGTTGACTTGTACAACATTCCTAGATGTAACTTAGCGTCCTCTTTGTACTTTAGAACTCGGATCAATGATGTAATAAGTTGATTCATATTCCTTGTCCTAAGCCGCGTAATTCGTCCATGTAAGCTTGTTAAGAAATCCTTTGAATATGGCAGCCCCGTGGATGGACCCGCATCAAAACCGGTATATGATCACAAAACAGTTGTCACATAATGTCTTCACTCTTGTAGTGGATGACTTCCATTAGAATTTTGCTAGCCATTGCAGCTAGTAAAGGGTGGTTCACGCACCAACTAGTTATCAATAATGCCTTCTTGCATGGTGATCTCCATATATATATATATATATATATATATATATATATATATATATATATATATATATATATATATATATATATATATATATGCAACCTTCTCCTGGTTATCACAAGGTCCATAGCCCAGTGGGGCTATGGCTTGCCCACGACCGTGAGGTCGTGAGTTCGATACCCTCCTCACACAAGGGGCATGCTTTAATTTCCTTTTCTTGGGTTCTCGATTGTGTGAGGCATTTATATTTCCCTACATGAGTCTTCTAATCTTCCTCCTATGTGAGGCATTTATATTCCCCCTCATGGGGCAACCGGCATGCGAGTCTTCTAATCTACCTCCTCTGTGAGGCTCTTCTATATATATAATTTCCGCCCTACATGGGCTCCCTCCTCTGGTGAGGTCCAAAAAAAAACTTCTCCTGGTTTGCAAGAAGTTTTGCCAGGCTAGGTTTGTAAACTTAAGAAATCCCTATATAGTTTGAAGCAAGCAAGTAGGGAATGGAACACCACTTTAGCCAATGCTTTGCTCGAACAAGGTTTCCATCAATCATTGAATGATTACATTTTGTTTATCAGACAGACTTTTACTTCTTTTATTGCTGTTTTAGTCTATGTGGATGATGTTCTTTTAGTTAGTGATACTTTGTCTTTAGATTACAGCAGTCAAGTCTTTTCTTCAACAAGAATTCAAAATTAAAGACTTGGGGGAATTGAAGTATTTTCTTGAGATTGAAATTACTAGGAAAGCAAAAGGCATTACACGTTCAAAAAAAATATGTCTTAGACTTGTTAAAGAAAGAAGGTTTTCTCGACAGTAGCCCAACCTTATTCCGATAGATCTTGGAAATCTAAGAAGCAAAACAACAGTGTCAATGAGTTCAGCAGAAGCTGAATACAGGGCCATGGTTGTGGCAACCTGTGAGATTCAATGGATCATTTATATACTTCAAGATTTTGGTATCAAACAAAGGCAAGATGTCCATTTGTTCTGTGATAGTGCAAGTGCTACTCACATTGCAGAGAATCCAATTTTTCATGAGAGAACCAAGCACATTGACATAGATTGTCATATGGCAAGGGAGAAGTTGCAAGTAAATGTTTTGAAGCTATTGCCTCTTAGCAGTTATAGACAACTGGCTGATATTTTTACAAAGGGGTTGCATTCCAGTATGCTACAGTTTCTCATACAGAGTTTGAGTCTTTTTAACCTCTACAAAGGACCAGCTTGAGGGTAATATTGAGATTTGTAGCTGAGGTGATCATGGTTTCTGGTGTGAAGAATCAATGAGCAGGGAATCAGTGGAAGTGTTCTTCAGTGCAGTGCAAGACAATGAGCAAAAGGAAGAGTTGGGCGGAAGTGTTCTTTCATTATTTAGTATTCTGGACAAATAAAGACAGGCCCGAGTTCTTTTTATGTGTATTGTTTAGTAGTAATATACATTTAGTGAGAAGTACGGGATTATACCATTGTATAAAGCTGTTCTTTTTATGTGTATTGGCAGTTACTTTTATGTTTTCTGAACATTGTATAAAGCTGGATATTCAGCTTCTTTTCCATTCAATGAATAAGAACTAACTTTGAGATATTTTTCTCTCCTTTTCTTCCTTCTAAATTCCAACAGGTAAAAGAATTCATGGGAACGTCAATTTCACCTTCTCCAATCTACTTTCCTTCAAGCATTCAATTTTTAAGTAATCCCCTTAAATTTAATTTTAATTAAACCAAAACCCACGAGAAGTAATATCATTAATTGATATAGAAGTTACATGTGAGAGGTGTAATTCCGATAGATCTCATACCCATTGAAATGAAGCACAGACCTTAGAAAAATTCTAGTTAGCCAATAAGGCAGAACACTACATGACCTGTTAATATAGAAAAATCTAGAGAATACGTGTCATACGATTCAACTTTCTATTATCCTATATAAGACTGATTCAACTGAAAATTCAATTAATAGACGAAAATAAACGAAAAAATCCAGACCGCTCTCCGGCCACTCCTTGCCAGCGTCCTTTCTCCCAATCAATCCGCCGCCATCGACTTCCTTGCTTAAATTTCTGAATCTCTGACAACCAGTGAGTTCCCAAACCCTAATTTTTTAACTGAATGCTCAGAAATATGTTTTCATTGTTCTTGCATGTAGGCCTGTTAATTGATCATATTGAGTCTAAAATATTGTGTTCAGACTCAGACCTACTAAATTGAGGTTCAAGTTGAATTTCTATTGGATTGAGTCTAAATCTTTTCAACTAGAGTCCGGATTCAGCCATATTGGGTCTTGGATCTAATTTGGGTACGCTTACTAATTTTACTTATAATTTTATTGATACTATATTTAATCGATCGAAAAGTGAATATTTTTTTAAATAAAATAAATAACGATTATTAGCGAAATATTTTGAGAAACATAATATGCACTATTCATTAACATTAACATCATATCCTTGGATTCATATAAAACAAAATAAAAGAATAATCTTAATTGAGTATTTGAATCTCTTGGATATATACAATTATAATTTACACCCACAACTCTTGGGGTCCCATATTTGGCTTGGATCCTATCCATATGAGTCCAGACCCAATCTAAATCTTAGCATAGAAAAGTATATGTAGAACCAAATTGAGTCTTACGAGTCTGGATCTGGATTTGGACTCTCAAGTCCAATTTACAGGCCTACTTGCATGCACAATTTGAAGTCCTTCTGTTGTGTACATATGAATTTGTTTGTTTTTTCAGTTCTTGTCGAGCCGATTAAGCTGCATCTTCTGGTGCATTTGGATTGGTTTCTTTGTTGGAGAATTTTTGTTTTAATAGTGATTGAAAAATGAATTATTTGTGAGAGGAGATGCGGGACTCAAAGTGAGAATTTGTGTTGGAGATTGTGTAAAGATTGATATTTATGCTAATGGGTAAATTTTTGTTACATTTTTCTTTTTATACATATAGAGCTGGAAGAGGAACTTACTGTTTTTTAGGTTTTTCATGTAGACAAAATAAAAATGCATTCTTTCAATATTTTTTGTTGTATATATACCCTTTTAGTTTTGGAACTAGTGATGTGGGATTTTGAGTGTCCGGTATGAGTAAATATGTGTCATGTGTTTATACCTCTAAAAGTAAAGATAATAAGACACTTTTGAAAACTTGGACACTGATTCGTGGATTCAGGAGTAATTAGGGGCATATAAGAAAATTAATGAATTAACTACCTTGTATAGAGTGAAATAGACCTATAGATTCATAATATCCTCCTCACTATAGACGAGATGAGTAAGATCACCATTACAAATGCAAATAGCATCGATCAAAGCATTCAATATTTGTTTACCACATTCGATAAGGATCTCATACCCACACCCATGTCCATTGGCGGACCTACGGTCGGGGCATGGTGGGGCAAGTCCCCCACCAGCATTTCCCCCGAATTTTTAAAAATTTTTTTTTATATAGTTTTAGCTTTGTTTCTGTAACACATCGTGCCGTGGACATTTGTTAGTGTACCCATTTTGAGTCAGTTTTCGATTTGAAATTAGATTTTGTGGTTTGTGGATTATGAAAATAATACCACTTATATCTTAACAAGTTTGGTTAAAATTTTAACAAGTTTAAATGTGTAATGAGACTATGATGTTTTGTTAAAAAAAAATTTTAACAAATTTAAGTGTAAAAATTTAAAATCTTGTTTAAATTTTAATATATGGTGATTATCAAAGATATTGGTGATGACTTGTTTTCTATTCTTGTTGATGAATCCCGTGATATATCAATGAATGAGCAAATGTCGGTAGTATTTCGTTATGTGAAAAATGGACAGGTATTAGAGAAATTTGTTGGTATCAGTCATGTATCAAATACTATTGAAAATGATGTAATTATAAAAGTATGAAAACGCATATATAGTTTTTATAAATTTGATTTGCCAACGTTGATAAAAAGGCTCTGAGTGGTTGAATACGCTATTCATCGATACTAACTTTTCACCCCATGTATTTGAAGATTATCGTACTTCTCAGGTGATGGTTGTAAGAGGTTGATTTACACGTTTAACAGGTTCTTTACTACCTGTCTTGGTGCATGTTTTTTTTCAAGTTTCAGATTCTGAAATAATTTTCTAAACAATTTACTGGCTTACCATTCGATAGTTTATATGACATTAGTTTTTTCTGCAGTCTGAAGTATCTTACACTAAATTATGCATCTGTGATCTAACCATTGAAATTAAAGATCTATGTTGTTGGTTTCTATGAAGTTATATCCTATGATTTTTATTATATTTCTGGGTTTCAAGATCGAGTTGAGTTAGGTATGGATGGATCATAATTAGTTAATCTGCATCATTGCAACTCTTCGGGAACTCATTAAAGATTTTTTTTTCATAATATATTGCTCAATGTGATCTTGGAAGA
Organism: Vinca minor; assembly: GCA_026122235.1. Classification (NCBI taxonomy): domain Eukaryota; kingdom Viridiplantae; phylum Streptophyta; class Magnoliopsida; order Gentianales; family Apocynaceae; genus Vinca; species Vinca minor. The sequence goes on from JAOCZM010000253.1 coordinate 2,042,391, forward strand.
ATTCTTAAGTATATTTTCTAAACAACTTCTGTTTCTTAATAGAAGTCCTATATTGTTTAGCATAGATTAATGAAGGAAGAGACGAGAGTCACGTCACATTTTTACTTTTATATTTTTAAATAATTTAATTTATTTCCAAAAATAAACTCCATTTTCTTTCGATAGTAAGAACAATGTTGGAAAATGAAATATATTTAGAGGTGAGATAAACCGATTAAAAAGATCTTTATTTTAAAAAAAAATAAGACAAAACGGAAGGTCCATTAAAACACGAAGTATTATGGAAACATGGGTTTTCTTGGTGACGGAGACTAAATATTTTTTTAACTGTAGATATCTTCTATGGGGCGAGGGGAAACTTTCGTAGGACTTTTTTATCATATAAATTTAGTTATCGTCCTATTTATAGATGTATAATCATGTCTAAATGCAAGGGGTGGTTTTATTTGAGAGGGATGTGGGTGAGGATGAAATGGACAAGGCCTAGGGAAAAAAATTGGGCAAGGGAATGAAAAAAAAAAAACAGGTTTATTGGTTCGGAATAGAAGAAAGAATATATGTGAAACAATTCATGGGTATCATATTCTCTCCCATGCAATTGTCAATGTAAGCAACCTATGAATTTATAAGTGAGGTGAATTTTTTCGTAGACAATCAATGATAAACTTTATATTTTAATATTCGCCCTCGCATCGGGGTGAGATTAATTCAACACTCCCTTTCACTTCATGGTGGGAGTCAGATCAAGGCCCACCGCTCTATTTGGGTCGTACATGGACAAACATAAAACACATCCGGGCATTAAGACAAACAACCGCACATAGGCATTATGAGCTAACACATCCACCACCTAAGGGCCACTCTGATACCAAGTGATTTATGTCTTCTCAAAATCAATTGATAATGAGAAGTGTTAACCCATTAACTTATAAACGGGATGAATCTTCCTTAGGCAATTGATGGAATTTATATTTCAACAATAAAAAAATACGCACCACTCTTTTTCACAGCTAGCTTCAAGTCCTAACAGATGTCATTTGATTTTAGAAACAAGTGAACCACGACTCGAATTATATATTTCTCCCTAATTAAATTATTTATTACACGTTTACATCATTTTGTGACACTACCAAAATTTTCAACTCTTACAGCTAAACCTTAATTCACACATTTCTGAATTTCTTGCAATATATATTGGTTTACAGAAATCCAGCTTGCTTCTAAAATTCTCTCTTAAACAAACCCACTTTTCCCAATTCAACATTCTTCCAAGTCCAAATCATGCCATCACAAAATTACATTCAATGGAAGATCATTTTAGCCTATTTTTCTTTCATAACAATTTCTTTCATGGGATGCACGCCGCCTGAAGATCCAGTCAAATGTTCATCAAGAAATCAAGAATGCACCATCACAAATGCCTATGGATCCTTTAATGATAGAAGCATATGCCGTGCAGCCGGTGTAGCATACCCAACCACAGAACAAGATGTCATATCCATTGTAGCAACCGCGACGATGCACCAGAGAAAAATGAAAGTTATAACATCAACTTCACACAGCATCCCAAAGCTTGTATGCCCGGAAGGCGAAAACGGGCTCCTAATTAGCACAAAGTACCTCAATCGGGTTGTGAATGTAGATAAATCAGCTATGACTGTAACAGTTGAGCCAGGAATGACTTTTAGGGAGCTGATTGAGGTAAGTGCAAAGGCTGGCTTAGCAATGCCTTGTGCTCCATTTTGGTGGGGACTTACTGTGGGTGGACTTATAAGTACTGGTGCTCATGGTAGTAGTCTATGGGGTTTGGGAAGTGCTGTTCATGAATATATTGTTCGACTCCGGATTGTGACACCAGCAGGCCCCGATGAGGGCTTTGCAAAAGTTAGGACACTTGAAAATGGTAATCCGGAGCTTGCTGGAGCTAAGGTTTCCCTTGGAGTTCTAGGAGTCATTTCAGAGGTATGTAGTTTCCTTCTCCTCACTTATTCTTGAGAACTTTCTTTAGGTTATCTGGGAATTTTAATTAATCATACTTTTTATTTACGGTAATTGACTTGCAATAATTTATCTGATATTGAGAAACACATTATCTCTTCACTAATCACTAATTTCACTAATTTCATTGATTAATATATATAATGTGGTAACTTGACTATGGTCAAAACCGTGTCCTAAATCTATAAGAAAATTCCAATTAGTATATTAGATTTTGGACGAAGTAATAAGAAAGAAGAAAGGGTGAGAGAGAGATGAGGGAAAGATTTCTTTGGCTGAGATATCGTTGGAATTCTTTGATCCACTTGTGCAATGCTTTTTGCAACATTCTAATCCTAATTATTATTTTTATATATATCTTAAAATAAAAAATGTAAACTCTGAGGATGAAAATATATAATTATGGTGAAAACATGATATAATTATTATGTACAAGTTAGATTTGTTTATTTATATATCCTAAACTAAGAAAAGATAAACTCTAGGGGTACTGAAAATATATAAGTATGGTGTGAATATGATATAAATTAAGAAATGTTGTAGGGGTGTGTTGCACGGAGTGGAACACGAAATCCGATGTGGTGAGATATATATATATATATATTAAAAATTAGATTTAATAGCTATTTATAGCACTAAGCTATTTACGTATTTCTCTTTATGGTACTAAACTATTTTTTTAGCTAAATATGTCACTCAACTATTTACGTTTATCAAAAAATATACAACCCCCCATTTTTTGGGTGTTTTCCGGCCAGCGATGTCACGTGAGTTGCTTCAGAACATGAACAAATGCGAAAAGGAAAAGAAATATTGGAAACGTCGGGTCATAATTGCTTAATTTGACAGACCTGTTTGCCCTTGCAACAACAAATTAAGCAGTTATCGCCCGACGTTTCCAATATTTCTTTTCCTTTTCGTCGTTGTTCATGTTCCAAAGCAACTCACGTGACATCGCTGGCCGAAAAACACCCAAAAAATGGGTGGTTGTATATTTTTTGATAAACGTAAATAGTTGAGTGACATATTTAGATAAAAAAATAGTTTAGTACTATAAAGAGAAATTCGTAAATAGTTTAGTGCTATAAATAAGTTATTAACTCTTAAAAATTAATATGATTTAACTCATCTTCAAGACTTCAAAATAGTGTACATGAATCCAATGCCATTTGGGGAAAGAATTTGCCAACTAGTAAGAGTTTAGGTTGTAATTTCATGGAAGTTACTGCTACTTCCGTTTTAAAATTATTGCCGCATATTGATTTTTCACACATGCTAAGGAAACTATTAGGAAGAAATTAATTTAATGAAAGAAGTCTAAAATTTTTTAGTGAATGGATTGTAATTTTAGTGGTCAGTTGAATAATTAATTAGATATAAAATTAAAAATATTTCAAATAATTTGGGAAGTACAAAAAAATAAAATGAGAACACTTATTTAGAAACAGAGGGAGTAAATAATCAAACTCAATGATTGATATTATAATCACAAATTAATTTACACATAATGATCAACTACACGTATTGAGACTATGTAAAGTGGATTGTTGGAGTTAAAAGCAATCAACAATGCAGGTGACTTTTCAACTTGAACCAATGTTCAAAAGGTCCATAACCTATTCAGAGAAGAGTGATTCGGACTTCGGAGATCAAGCCTTAATATTCGGGAAACAGCATGAGTACGGAGATTTCACATGGTACCCAAGTTCTAAAAGAGTTGTTTATCGAATTGATGATCGAGTACCCTTAAATACATCTGGAAATGGTGCCTATGATTTTATTGGATCTCGCACTACACCTACACCTCTTACTGCAACAATTAGAGTAACAGGTTTGTTTGCCACTTTAAACATTGACAGATCCAATGACTAAGCATTGAATGTGACTTTCAAATTTTAATAATTTTTGGGTAAAATACATTATTTTTAAAATATATGATTCGCCCCTAGATCTGCAACTGTCTATCAATATTTTCTAAAAACACCTAATAATCATTTCATGATTAGTTGTAGTAGTCATTTCATGAAAATATATGATTCACCACCTCAACCCCTAGATTTGCCACTGTCCATCATTATTTTCTAAAAACAGCTAATAGTCATTTCATGATTATATATAAGAGTTTTACGAAGATTAAAAAACTCGTGAATTTGGTCTTAATATACAAAAAAAAGGGGTGAATTTTATTTTGGTCCCTGAAAATGGCTCACAATGTCAAGTTTGTCCCTATAATTTCATAAATGTCAACTTCGTCCCCCTCAAAATGGCTCCCCAGTTCCAAAAAAGTCCTTATGTCATTAACTAACTCTACACTAACAGAGACTAAGTTAAAGTGAAGCGAAATGCAAACTGTATAAAACTTGTGGGGTGTGCATGCAAACTGCATAAAACTTGTAGGATGTGTGTGAAATTAAAATAATTTGGCTCCTTCCCCAAAAAGAACTATGAAAAACTCTATTAGTGAAAATACACATGTTATTAGCAGTGAAAATACACATGTTCATAGTTCTTTTTGGGGAAGGAGCCAAATTATTTTACATGTGTATTTTCACTTTTTTTTTTTGCTCATATCTTCCAAATCCATAATATATGAGGCAATATATGTCTTTCGGTTCAGAAGAAAATGAAAAATTTAAAGAAAAGTTCATGTTCATTTGTACCTAACTGGAATGGAGATTTCAAATTTAAAGAAAAGTTCATGTTCATTTGCCTCATATATTATGGATTTGGAAGATATGAGCAAAACAATAGTGAAAATACACATGTTATTAGTCAGGTATGAATGGGGGAGATGATAAGAGTTTTTCATAGTTTTTTTTGGGGAAGAAGGAGCCATATTATTTTAATTTCACACACACCTTACTAGTTTTATATAGTTTGCATACACACCCCACAAGTTTTAAAATTTTGCATTTCACTTCACTTTAACTTAGTCTCTGTTAGTTTAGAGTTGTTAACGACATAAGGACTTTTTTGGAACTGCCATCTCAAGGGACAAAGTTGACATTTATGGAATTATAGGGACGAACTTGACATTGCGACCCATTTCTAGGGATAAAAAAGAAATTCACCCCTAAAAAAAGATTGAAACAAAGTCAATGCTTTCCAATCTTTATTAACTATCAATGTTGTTAAAATCGCGAGATAACTCGTAGAATCGTCTGATTCAACGATTCTACGGAAGCAAAACGTGTTGAATTGGTACTAGAATCGCAATATGGTATAATCGTAGAATCGGATCGTAAAAACGTAAAAACATACATTTTTACCGAGTCTACAAAATTTTAAATAATTATTAGCCATTTTAGTCATCAATTTTTTTTTAACAGCCACTTTCATCCTTTTTTACCTTTTTTAAACATTTTTCATCCCCAAATATTTTACGAGCAGCCATTTTAGTCATCAAATTATTTTTGAAGAATCACTTTCATCCGTTTTAGCTTTTTTTAACTTTCTTCATCCCAAAGATTTTACGAACAGCCATTTTGGTCATCAAATTATTTTTGAACAACCACTTTCTTTTGGTCATCAAATTATTTTTGAACAACAACTTTCATCCTTTTTAACTTTTTTTAACTTTCTTCATCCCCGAAGATTTTACGAACAGCCATTTTGGTCATCAAATTATTTTTGAGCAGCCACTTTCATCCTTTTTAACTTTTTTTAACTTTCTTCATCCCCAAAGATTTTACGAGCAACCATTTTTATCCTTGGGGATGAAGAAAGTTAAAAAATGTTAAAAAATATGATGTTGATGAGTTTAATGAAGGCGGAAATGATATGGAGGATGATGATAGTGACAGTGGTTCGAAATTCAAGTCTTTGAATGACTTGCTCTATTAGATCATAAACTTATTACGTACTTTATTTTATTTTGATATTTTGAAAGACTTATAAGTTAAGAATTATGGGTAGTTGCATTTTTATATTTAGAAAGACTTGTAAGTTATTTATTGTGAACTTTGTTGCGTTATTGCCTTTTGAAAAAACTTGTGAAACTATATTTAATGATTTGTTTTCCATATTTTTGGATCATATGATATGATTTATATTTTAATTATTGTTACATATATAAAAAAAAATTATATATATATATATATATATATTAATTTCTCGATACGATTTTACGATTTCTTTTATGATTCACGAGTTTACGATTTTCCACCCCTCCTCCGAGTCTACGTAGAATCGCGATTTTAACAACCTTGTTAACTATAATTAAGATTGAAACAATGTCGATAAATGCTTTTTTATTTGAAAATTTGACCAAAAAAAATTGAACAATAAAATATTTGAAATTTACAAAAAAAAAAAAAAAAAATAAAAAAATAAAAAAACACGGAGGAATTGAGATTTTTTCCCCTTAATGATACAAACTTTTGAAACATTACTTTATATTTGCATCTTGGAATAATGTTTGTTACTCCATCCCAATTTTATATTTTGCGCGAGAATTAAGGTTTCATCAACTTGTATAGTAGGATATGGTAAAATGTCAAAAATGCTTCTATTTAATTTTAGCTCCAATTTAATTCTACCTTATTTTTTCTCTCTATTATTTTCTCTCCAACAATTAATTTAAAGGGTAGGATTGGAAAAAAAACATCATTAACAAGTCTTTTATTTAGAAAGAAGATAATTAATTTGGAACAGATTAAAAAGGTAATGTGAACAGATAATTTGTGACGGGTGATTATAAGTTACGAGGAAATGGTTTCTTGCTAAAACATTTCATAATGCAAAAGTACATTTGTTTCATATTCTCCTTTATAGTTACTGAAATCTTAACTATTGGGATTTTGTATCATGACTGAATAGAGGAAACTCAAGAAGCCCTAGGTGATGCGAATGGAAAATGTCTAGTTGGGGCAACTACGAGATCCGCGTTGGCTTTGACTGCATATGGGATGAGCAACAACGGTATTTCCAAAACTTTCTAATTTTCCTTTCTGTATGACCAACGAAGGCCCTACATGGTGCAATATTCAAGTGTTTACATGCTATCCGTTAAGTTACGGGTTCGACCCCGAACTTTGCAGGAATACGTTTGATTGCATCTGAGAATCAACGACCTCTTCGAACTTTGCAGGAATACTTTTTACGGGATACCCAGTCGTGGGATACAACCATAAGGTTCAATCATCTGAGACATGCCTTGATAGCCCCCAAGACTTGTTATTATCAGCATGTCCATGGGACCCTAGACTGAAAGGATTATTTTTTTATGAAACCGGAATCAGCATTGCCTTGTCTAAAATAAAATATTTCATTCAAGACGTGCAAAAACTCGTCGATTTGAGTCCTAAGGCCTTGTGTGGCTTAGAAATTTACAATGGGATTCTATTAAGATATGTCAAAGCTTCAAGTGCATACTTGGGGAAACCAGACGATTCCGTTGAATTCGATATGGTATACTACAGAAGTAAAGACCCAAACAGCCCTAGGCTTTTCCAAGACATTATTGAAGAGATTGAACAAATGGCTATTATTAAATATGGAGGGCTTCCACATTGGGGAAAAAATAGAATTTTGGCATTTGATGAGGTAATCAAGAAATACAAAAATGCTAATGAGTTTTTGAAGGTCAAACAATTGTATGATCCAATGGGGCTGTTTTCTAGTGACTGGACTGATAAAATTCTTGGATTAAAAAATGGTACTAAAATAGTAAAGGAAGGCTGTGCACTGGATGGCTTATGTATTTGCTCTGAGGATATTCATTGTTCACCAAAGAATGGTTACTTTTGTAGACCTGGAAAAGTTTACATAGATGCAAGAGTTTGCACTAAGCTGTAGGCCACATTCTTTTAATGGTTTGGTGCATTTTAATGTATTTACACGCTTTGAATTTTTTTCATTGAGTATGTTTGTTTACGGAATTGGTTTTGGAATTGTAATTCCAATGCTATGAAATCCATAAAAGAATTCGAATCCTATTTCCATAAGTTGACTTTGTTATAATTTATCATATACACAAATTGTTCTCTCTCTCATGACGATTAACGATTAATTACCAGCGATCACCCCCAGCCACCTGAATCCGACCACCTCCGTCACTAGATTTGGTCCCCGGCGACCACCTATGGTCACCACCGACCACCTCCGTTGCCGGAATCCTTTTATAGAATTTAAAATGAATTCCTCATAAATTTCAAAAAATTTACCAAATAAAGGATTTGAATTATTTTGAATTGAAATTTTTTAGAATTCCAATTCTTATACATTTATCGAGGCCAATTGGTCAATTTAGCCTCATACGTATTTTCGACCTGCCAATTCGGTCATCTTCAATTAATTTCACCCTTTTAAGTCACTTACGTTTATACGACCTGCCAAATCCGTCCAATTGTTTTTACAGAAGTCCGTTAAGTTTGTGTCACACCTCGTGCCCGAGTGATGATATGTCAGCATTTTAATTCATCTACCAATGGAACAGCGAACCCTTGACACAATGAAATCTTCCAAAACCATAATAATGAAAAGATACTTAAACTTTATTAATTAAGATCATCGGTACTTAAAGTGAATACATAACTTAGTAATTGTACTTAAATTGATAACCTAAAATAAGTTCATAAACTATTACAACTTATTACATTCATTCATTACGGATCTACTGTCGTATTCCCCATCCCATGTCTCCTCCTCATCGACATTTACAAACTCATCTGCAAAACATAGAAGGATAAAAGGATGAGCCACACTAGCCAGTAAGGATCCATCGTCATTGGAATGAATGACCAAAGAGACATCAAAACGTTCAATGTTTCCCAAAACATATAAAATATATAACTTGACATAACTTAACATGTAAACATCTTTTAAAGACTTATAATACACTTGAAAACTTAACATAAGGGTTCAGAACAATAACAACTTGCACAAGACAGCAATCAGAATAGCAAAATTGTCAAAAAAAGACTCCGGGCGAGGTAAAGTAGACCTCGGTTGACCGGAGGTCGTCCGAATCCTAGGTAGAAGCCTCAGCATCTCCCTCCAGATGATGGATGATCAGTCTGGTCGACCAGAGGGGTCACCCGGGGTTCAGAAATGCCAATCTTTAATGCAAAATAACAAAGGAAATCATATTTTCTGAAATTCAACTTCCCAACCCATAAAATACATGTTTTGACCAACTCAAACTGATAATAAAAGTACATATAACATGTCAAATCACAGCTATAACATGTCATAACAATACATTATCATATTGGTCACTTACATATAAAAAATTGTGCTTCGAGCACCTTTAACATATCATATCATAACTTTAAATTTCGACATGGTGAGTATTACTACAACATGCAACAAGTAATTATACAAGCGAGCTCAATCATCTGACGATAACACTAACCAACAGTTAACATCCCAAACTTTATAGCCGTTTAGGAGGCCCTCGTATTCATATAATATCAAATTTTGGGTAAGACACTGTAAAGGCAATTTTAAGATATACCTCTGTTATGTCATCGTTCATCATCGTGAACTCCAAAACTTATATTAACAACCCTAACCTTTTACTCCCACAAGGGTGCGGGCCTCGTTAGGGTTAGAAAGCGCTCCCGAGCACTTATACGTATCATATTCGGGATATATCCTGGAATACGGTCATCAACAGACAAGAGTTCTAGATTGCGAATATGCATATGCTGACTCCATGGAAATGCATTCAACAATTATACAAAGACATACGCAAGAAGAATCATATACAATCATACAACAAATGCAAATATACTTCGGTTCTTCATCCAATTATGATGCAGAAAAACATGAGAAATCTGTCATATAATTCATAGCTTGTTAAAATACCAATTTATACATTTTAGGACTGAAAAAACAAGAACGAAACATCCTTACCTCGACCGCTTAAACGATTCCTCAAAGATGAACAACAACTAGATGTTTCAGATTCTTAGACTGGACGTTCGAAGGAAATAACTCTTAAATGCACCGTTGGAATACTATCTCTACCGTTCACATTGTATTCTTAAAAGTTTTCTAACTTTAGAAACAAGAATGGGGTCGATCAGGCTTCGATTACTGCTTCAACTTGAAGATCTATCCTCAACAGTCTGTTTCCCCCCGAATGTCACATCCTTATACTCCGAAGTTGATCTCTCTTAATCTAGCCATTAGAATACAATATACTTGGCTAGAATCTAGCTTAACAAGTCTTATAAATATGGTTAAAATATTGGAATGATCAAAGAACGTTTATTATACCTGTCAACGGTTTCAAACTTATTGCGCAGGAAGGACAACCCAGAATTTCAGAAATACAGAACGAAGTTCTAATGACGATTACTCTCAAATAGACCTTTGAAATCCGATCTCCACCGTCCCGAATCTATCCCTTTCAGTCCTCTTTCTAACACAACTCGAATCACAACGATCCAACTCCGTTTACTATCTTTAATTAAAAATCGCCTCACAACACTCAGATTTTCCTTTCTCTTCATTTTCTTCCCTTTCGCTTCCCTCTTCTCTTTATATAACCTCTTCCCTTCTAATCCAAGAAAAACTAACTTAACTTACACCCCTTCACAACAAACACAACTTCCCAAAACTTCCTAACATCACACTTAGGTCCATCAACTTCCTAAGCACATGAAAGCGCCCCAAAACAAATCTTCTACACAACACTTAGCACATAAAACAATTAAATACATATCATCACATACATTAATGCAAATTACCAAGGACCAAAAGTCCCGGGTATCACATACTTCCGCTCTTACAAAAGTTTCGTCCTTGAAACTTGCACCCTCTACAGAATATAGACTCTAGAACCCTCACATGTTGGTGTAATGTATGCAGCGTGTAAAAATGTTGGTGCTTGTAAGTAAGAATAACATATCAATGTGATAAGGAAATATAATTGTCTGTGTGAAATCAGTGACACGTCTAATATATTATTTTATATGTGGTGAATACTTTTTTTATGATTATAAACTTGGAACATGAAGGAAAAATTCATAATCCCCAAAACACAGCGGAAATAAAAGCACGAGTTTACGTTCCTTTAGCGGATCTACTCTGGAGAAAGAACCAAAACCCTGTGTTAGGAATTATACCTTTGTGTCGATCTAATCGACGTTGCCCGGATTCTGCTACTAGGAGTCACCAACAACAACTTCTGACTCATGTCTCTACTGGCATCCACACACCAACCTTTGAGCTTGTTACTCCGTATTACAGAAGCTAGTCCAAAAAACTACGAAGATTAAAAAACATTTTTCCCGAAATTCACAAAGTATATAGGTTACTTAGGACAACCGGAAATCAAGAGATGAGCAAAACTGTATTTTTCTTCTCTTTAATTTCTCTTGAGAGTGTGTAAACAAAGAAGGAAAAATTCCGGAGTTTTGCTTCTGAATTTCGGCTAGAGTCTAGAGAGAACAGCTAGAGAGAATCTTGAAAATCAAGTGAGAGTTGGAATGAAAACAATTTTTAATCTAGTTTGGTGTAAGTGGAATTACCCACTCTCCCCTTACACACACACTTCATCACACATTTAGATGTGCCGATTTTGACCTGGTCCAACTGTTTCGGTAGGCCGGAGAAATGGTTCTCAGCCGACCGGAGTGACAAAAAGTTCGGTTGACCGGGTCTTTTGCCTAATCCAATTGAGCACTTATAATAAATGTAAACTCTAACAAGCCCAATCCTATTGATAATAGTGTACGACCCTTTAGGTATTTGCTATGTTGGCCGTAACAATAATTGTCAACAATAATGAGAGGTATCTAGCAACACATCATTACTCCCAATTCACAAATTGTCCCGGTGATTCAAGTAACCCCAAATATGATCTTTTGCACTAATCCCTTTGTCCTCGATATCTAGATTGAACACAAATCACAGAGTATGTCAAACTTGTATAGTCCAATTAAACAGTTTCTTGATTCCCGAGTAGACTAATCAAATGACATTAATATCTCATAATAATTCACTGGTTCATGGCCATGAATTAGTCTCACTCTATCAAGGGGCCCAAGATATCTATCCTGTTGTATAGGAGAGACAAATCCTCTATCATAAATACACCCAACAAATGTCTTTATAGCACATCTAATTACAGACGGTGTTTGACACCGTCAGCCAAGCAGAAAATTTTGTGCGATCTCCAGTCGAAGGATTCAGGTGCAAACAAAATCATTATAAGAACATTCTTGACATTTATACAACAATCCATGAAATGTTCTCATAATCAGGTCAGTCCAGTATCAAATACCCATGTGTTTGACTTAATATCACATATGTAATCACAACACATTATTGTTGTCCTAAAATTCCACAATAATGATTCACTAGGGTCATTTTAGAATTGTTCAATGTAACAATTACATAACTATCTACGGACGTTATTATATGTTTTAATGCAAAAAAGTATAGCCGTGTTCAAAACAATAATAATGGAATTCATGTCTTAATATTTCATCACATGAATAAGAAATACAACAATCTCCCACTTACACTAAAGACAACTACCTTGTCTTTTAGTTATACAGTACACAAGAACTCTCTAAGACTAGTTCTCTTGGCATCTAATACTCATGCTACAAGTATGGAGATCAAGTTACTGATGTGTCGCGGCTTTGCCAGTGGGTCGACGATGTTATCGTCCGTGTGAACCTTGCAAATCTTTACATCTCCTCTATCAATGATCTAACGGATCAGATGATACCGCCGCAGTATATGTTTGGACCATTGGTGAGATCGTGGTTCCTTTGATTGAGATATGGCTCCATTCTTGTCATGATAGAGATCAATCGCATTCAAAATGCTATGCACCACACCAATTTCAGTAATGAACTTTCGGATCCAAACGGCTTCCTTAGCAGCATCTGATATAGATATATACTCGGCTTCGGTTGTAGAATCCACAACGGTCTCTTGCTTTGAACTTCTCCAGCTTACAGCACTGTCGTTTAGGCAAAACACATAACCCGATTGTGATCTAAAGTCATCTTTATCGGTTTAGAAACTTGCATCAGTGTAACCACTCACAAGAAGATTGTCTTCCCCACCATAGATTAAGAACGTGTCCTTAGTCCTTCGCAAGTACTTAAGGTTGTTCTTGACGGCTATCCAGTGACGTTCATCGTAAGTTGACTAGTATCCTCACGTTATACTCAAAGCATATGAGACATCTGGGTGAGTACACAATATGACATACTTGATATATGTAATTGCCGAAGCATCTGAATGCGTTAATGCGTTCTTTCTCATTCAGTGCTCTAGCACATTGTTGTCTTGAAAGAACTGTACCAAGTTCTATAGGACAAAGTCCATTTTTGGACTCTTGATGCTAAACCGATTTAGCACTTTGTCTATATATGTACTCTAACTTAGGCTAAGAAGTCTACATGATCTATCTCTATAGATATTGACTCCTAAGATGAAGCTTGCTTCACCTAAGTCCTTCATAAAGAACCATTGCCCCAACCAGACCTATATAGATTCCAAGGTTGGAATGTCATTCTCTATGAGTAGTATGTCATCCACATACAAAGCCAGAAATACCACCGAGTTTCCACTAAACGTCTTATAAACACAAGGTTCGTCAACGTTCTTGATAAAATAGAACTCGCGTACGGCTTTGTCAAAACGTCGATTCCAGCTCCTAGAAGCTTGCTTTAGTCCATAAATTGACTTCAATAACTTACATACTTTATTGGTGCTATTTGGATCGACAAAACCTTCGGGCTGTGTCCTCATCTAGGTTTTCGTTAAGGAAAGCTGTTTTGACATCCATTTGCCAGATTTCATAATCATAGTATGCAGCTATAACAAGCAAGATACGAATTGATTTGAACATAACTACATGGGAAAAGGTCTCATCATAATCAATACCATAAATTTGTTTAAAACCTTTCGCGACAAGTTGCCCCTTGTACGTTTGAACATTTCCTTCCATGCCAGTTTTCAATTTAAAAACCGACTTGCACCCTATCGGAGTTACCCCCTCAAGCGCATCTACCAAGATCCATACTTGGTTAGTGTACACGGAATCCATTTTGGATCTCATGGCCTCAATCCATTTCTCAGAATCTGGACTAGTAATTGCTCGATTGTAGGTTCTAGTTTATCGTGATCAATAAACATAACATCTCCATGTTTTGTAATGAAAAATCCAGCTTTTCTGAGTGATTTAAGAAATCTACTAGACCTACGCAATTCTTGTGTTTCTGGAACTGGCACTACAATAGCGTGTGTAGCTTGTTCCAACTCCACCTAGTCACTTGTGCCTGGAACTTCACCAAGTTCCCTTGCAATTTCACCAAGCTCCGGAACTTCATTAAGTTCCACGTGGCTCCCACTTGTTTTCCCATAAATAAACTGTTTCTCTAGAAAAACTCTTTTTTGAGCAACAAACACATTGTTCTCACAAGGAATGTAGAAGTGGCATCCTTTAGTTTCCTTAAGATACCCCACAAAAGTGCACTTGACCGACTTTGGGCTGAGCTTCTCCAAAGCTGGATGTTTCACAAACGCCTCACAACCCCAAATCTTTAAGAAAGACATACTAAGACGCTTCCTAATCCATATCTGATATGGTGTCGTTTCAACAGATTTGGACGGAATTCTATTTAGTGTTAAAGCTGTTGTTTCTATTGAGGAGTAGCCGGAGGAGAAAGTTGTGAAACAATTCCACAACTCTTTAAATAGTCACGGAACTGTCGGTAAGTATTTTCCACCTCGATCGGATCGAAGCATCTTAATACTTTTGCTAAGCTGGTTTTCTACTTCATTCTTATACTCTTTGAACATTTTAAAGGCTTCAAACTTGTGTTTCATAAGACATGCGTATCCAAAACGACTTAAATCGTTAGTAAAAATTAATGAAATATAGATAACCAACTCTTGCATGGATATTGAATAGACCACATACATCACTATATATTAGTTTCCAACAACTCCTTTGTTCGTTCTCCAGTTCTAGTAAAAGAAGAAGTATTCATCTAACCCATTAAACAAGGTTCGCATGTATCATATGAGTCAAAATAAAATTATTCCAACAATCCATCTTTATGGAGTTTGGAAATGCGATTTTCGTTCATATGGCTTAAGAGACAATAGGTAGGATTAGCCTCTTTAGTCTTTATCCTTTTTCTATTTATGTTATAAACCGGTGACTCTAGGTCTATCAAGTATAAACCATTCACCAATGTAGCACTACAATAAAAAAAAACATCATTTAACGATAACGACATTCGTTGGTTTTTAATATGAATATCAAAACCCATCTTGTCCAAACAAGAGATCAAAATAATATTCTTTGTTAAAGTAGGTACATAAAGACAACTGTCTAAATATTTTTTTAAGACGAAATTTTTTTTGACAAATTTTTGTTTCGTTATGAAAGGTTGACCTTTCATAACGAAAAAGGTGTTTGTCACGAAAAGTTATACCTATCGTGACGAAAATGTGTTTTCTACCTTTCGTAACGAAACTACTACTTTTAGTGACGAATATTTTTTTCGTTACGAAAGGTCAACTTTTCGTAACGATTCCGAATTTCGTTACGAAAAGTAGACATTTCGTAACGAAAAATGACTTCGTCACGAAAAGTTCGTCCTAACAGATAGTTTTTTTTTTATTTTTTATATTTTTTTTTTTTAGTGATAAGACTAGAAACATCTAATGCTCATCTAAGTGCTTACAATAAGCATTTCTTTCAACGGTCGGAGCCCCTGCGACTGGTGGATCAGGAATTTGTTCCTCGAGAACATACAGCTTTTTCTCGTTCTTCAGAACGATTCTCAAGTTCCTATACCAGTCGAGGAAGTTTCCTTCCTCAAGTTTGTTCTTCTCAAGGACGGATCGCAATGATACTAAGTTTGATACAATTATTGCATTTGCTATTTAATCTATAGCGAAGAAATTGCAAAGTTTTAGCTATCATATTTTAAAATCATTAAAAGGACTTTATTTTCTTCAAATGAATAACCCTCAAGTATTCATTCAGAAAGTTCAAAACTTTCTAGTAGGACAAAAATCCATATTTCATCATTCTCAAGGCAGCTTTGGCTACTATACTCAAGAAGACGCTTTTGGTAAGCAACACTTGCTAATCACATCAATTACGTGACTCTTGGTTGGTTAAGTTGGTAACGGTTAACCTGAGTACATAAATGCACTTCTTAACCCTTTTGCCTCTGGATTTTCAACCATTGAGGTAATCCGGTTAATTATAACCCAAGGTTGACCGGCGGATATCAATAACGTATCATTCGCGCCTCACTATAATAGACAGACGCTTATTCCACTCGGAAGTTCACACTACTGACGATCTTGGCCTTGACGAGGGCCCCTCTTGGAAGGAAATAAACTTAATATTTAAAATTTGAGGGATTTTTAACTTTATCTCACCAAACGGTGTACAGTCAGATTATACGTTTTCAATATGAATCTCATGCTAAAAATACTGTAAACATGCATCAGGCATCTCATGCAAAATAAATAAAACAAAAAATAAACCGTGACATAGTAATAGCCCATATGCGGATTTTCCGAGCCAACGGAAAATCCTAGGTCAATCTAAATGTGGAAAAGCAATAAATCCTATATATTGTCTTCTGCCTCCTTGTGGTTTCCTCCATCTGATGGACGCCTTTCTTGTTCACTTGTTACATATGTAAAATATAAAAATCATATTGTATACTTTTACATAAGTGAAAGAATTCTCGAGTTACATTCGAGATTAAAATCACAACAAGAATTTTGATAAGAGAAGGCCCGACATGCATGTCGTATTATAATATAAAACCAATGGTCAAAGGCTATTACTATGCACCATGCTCAAAACAAACATAAAATCATGCTAAGAGCACAAATACACACTGCCTGCCCTCTCGGTAGACCCAGGCCATACTCCCCTGGTCGACCGCGATAAGGCGGTAACCAAAACAGTGTCAAAATTATGCCACCTCGTTCGACCCAGAAAATTTCTGATCGACCGGCCAGAAAACAGACTAGCCTTGGTCGACCGTGATTACTCAATGGTCGGCCGAAATCTAGGCATTAGAAAAATTCGATTTTCTAACTCATGTTTGGTCTGCCGCGAACCTCTTCTAGTCAACCGAACTTTTGCCAAAAAATAGAAAACAACCAACAACTAAAATTTAGAATTTGTTCCTGGATTCGTTTAACACTTAAACGACTTCCCAGAGGCTGTACAAAGGTAAAACATCCTATAACATGCATTATCTGTCTAATACAAACATGATAACACATAAGCAAAGTTATTGGGTTCTCGTGATGGCTCTGGTACCACTTGAAGGAAACATTCTTAATTCCCAAAACGCAGCGGAAATAAAAGCGCGGGATTACATTCCTTTTGAGGATCTACTCACTAGAAAGAACCAAAACCCTGTTTTAGGAATCATGCCTTTGTGTCGATCTAATCGATGTTGCCCAGATTCTGCTACTAGGAATCACCAACAACAGCTTCTGACTCCCGTCCCTACTGGTATCCACACACCAACCTTTGAGCTTGTAACTCCGCATTTCAGATGCTAGTCCAAAAAACTACGAAGATTGAAAACACTTTTCCCGGTCGATCTAGAACCTCTTCCGATCGAGCGAACGTTTTCCTGAAAACAGAAATACAACCAAAGACACGAACGAACAATTCGTTCTAGGACTAGTTTAACACTTAAACATTATCCTAGAGGTTGTAAAAATATAAAACATCATATGGCATGCATTAAACATCTACTATATACGAGAAACACATAAAAGGAAGATTGGGTACTCGTGATTGTCTTTGATACCACTAAAAGAAAGAATTTCAGATTCCTAAAATAAACGCAGCGGAAAGTAAAAATGCGGAATCCGTTTCTAACATGATCATTCACGAGTAAGTACCAACAAACTTGGATATAGGATATTTACCTTTTAATTACTTAATTAACAGAAACATTTTCTCTTTGATTTTGCTACTGAAATCACCTACATCAATCTGTCTAATCGACTCCTGTCTTTAATGGTATCCACACGATCAACTTGAACTTGTTCTTAGTGTCTCTAATGCTAGTTAGAGAACTCCGAAGTTTTAAGACAATCTTCAAGAATTTTGTGTATATAGTTTCAAGTTAAAACCGAAAAATATGATTTTTCTTCTAACTTTTTTATTTTCTTGGTGGTGTGTTTTCTCTAGGAATTCAGCAGCCAGAAGGAGAGAAGTTAGAGTAATTAAGTTAATCAACAATTGATTATCTAGAGAAATAAATAGATGGATGAAAATTAATTCACCCACTTAATCACTTTTCCCTCTTTTTGCTCCTCTATGATGAAAATTAACTCTGTTTAGTGTTAAAGATGCTGATTCTAAAGTATATCTAATAGAGTTCAATTTCTGCTTTCGGATACACCATTCCATTGTAGAGTAGTTGGTGGAGAAAGTTAAACAAATCCACACTTCTTTAGATAATCAACGAATTTTTGACATAATTATTCCCTACCTCGATCGGATCGTGGCATCTTTATACTTTTTCCAAGTTGGTTTTCTACTGCACACTTATACTCTTTGAACTTTTCAAAGGCTTAAGACTTGTGCTTCATAAGATACACATATCTAAATCACTGTAATCGTTAGTAAAAGTAATGAAATATAGATAACCATCTCTCGCATGGATATTGAACGGACCACATACATCACTATGTATTAGTTCCAACAAATCCTTTGCTCGTTCTCTAGTTCTAGTAAAAGGAGAAGCACTCATCTTACCCATCAAACAAGGTTCACATTATCATATGATTCAAAATCAAATGATCCTGACAATCCATCTTTATGGAGTCTAGAAACGCGATTCTCATTTATATGGCCTAAGCGAAACTGCCAGAGGTATGTAAGATTTGAATCATTATTCTTAATCCTTTTCATTTTTATGTTATAGACTGGTGAATCTAGGTCTAAAATATATAAACCATTCTCAAAAGTTGCACTACAATAAAAAAAATATTATTCAATGATAACGACATTCGTTGGTTTTGAATATTGATATTAAAACCCATCTTGTCCAAACAAGATATTGAAAAAATATTCTTCGTTAAAGTACGTACATAGAGACAATTCTCTAAATCTAGGACAATCCCAGATGGCAAAGTAATACAGTAGGTTCTTACAGTTAAGGCATCAACTCTTGCTCCGTTGCCAACGCGTAGGCCCACTTCACCCTTTGTCCACTCCCTACTCCTTTACTCTCCCTGCATATTCATACAAATATGAGAACCACAACCGGTATCTAATACCCAAAAGGAAGTAGTAGTAGACAAGTTTATTTCTATAACAAAAATCATGACTCATAAGCAACATTTGCCCTCTTTCCAAGCTTTTTCCCTGCAAGATAGCTCTTACAGTTGCTTTTCCAATGTCCTCGCTCACTACAATGGTGACAAGTATCATCCTTAGCCACATCGCCCTTGGCTTTCAGTACTTGCCTTTAGGTTTACCATTAGGCTTGCCCTTGGGCTTACCAACACCCTTGCCTCTGTTATTGACCATCACTATGGCTTTATACTTGCCTATTTCCTTCTCAGAAGTCCTTAACAGATTCAACAATTCATGAAGAGGTTTTTCTATCTCATTAATGTTGTAGTTTAATGCAACCTGACTGTACGATTCAGGCATTGATTGCATAATCAAGCCAGTGGATAACTCCTGGCCAAGAGGAAATCTCAGTATGCCTAAGTTCTCAATATAACCTATCATTTTCAGAACGTGAGTTCCGACTGGTGTTCCATCTTCCATCTTGCACTGAAATAGAGACGTTTGACAGGTCAAATCTCTTTTGGCAAGCTTTACCCTGAAAGAGTTGCTTTATATGATTAATCATGTCTAATATGCCCATTTCTTTGTGTTACTTCTAAAGCTCAGATGTCATGGTACCAGAATTAAACTTGACACATCTAATGCGTCATCTAAATGCCTACAATAAGCAGTTCTTTCAGTGGTTGGTTGATCAGGAATAGGATATTCGAGAACATAAAGATTTTTCTCGTGTTTGAGAGCGATTCTCAAATTCTTGTACCAATCGAGGAAGTTTCTTCCCTCAAGATTGTCCTTCTTTAGGACAAATCGCAATGAAAACGAGTTTGATGCAACAGTTGGATTTGCCATTATATCTACAATAAAGATTTTGCAAAGTTTTAGTATCATATTTTGAAATCATTAATGGTCATTAATGAATGATTCTCCCACTATTTTCTTCAAATGACTAACCCTCAAGTATTCATTCGAAAAGTTCAAAACTTTCTAGTAGGCCAAGATCCATATATCACCAATCCCGAGTTAGTTCGAGACATGGCTATTTAGGTAAGCAACAATTGAAAATTACATAATTATGTAAATCTTGGTAGTTGAGTAAATAACATTTATTCTCAGAACATGAAGATGCATATCTAAACTCTTTTGCCTTCAGATCCTCAATCCATTTATTGAGATAATCCGGTTAAGTATGACCCAAGATTTGCACTGGCGAATTTCACTGACTTACCCTTCGTGCCTCACCAGGATAGACAAGTGCATATTGCCCTGCAATTCTGCATTACTATCGATCTAGGCCTTGACGAGGGCCAAATCGAGGAAGGTATCGACTTAATATATTAAAATTTGAAGTATTTAATTTTAAATAATCTCACCAAACGTTTGTATTAACTGTTTATACAGATTTAAACATGCATGTCATGCATAAAAATAGTAAATAAAATGTGAATAATAATAGCCCCTATGCATATTTTCCCTAGCCAATGGAAAATCCTAAGTCTTTCTAAGGTGAAGAACAATAAATCTAATCTATTGTCTTCAGTTTCCATGTGATTTCCCCCGTCTGATTGACTCCATTCTGCTCTTGTAATTAAATAAGAAATCATATACTATGTCATACATAATAAAGAAAAGAAATCTCAAGTTACATTCTAGAAAATAAATTACAACCAGAATTTCAATAAAAAATGAACGACACGCATGTCGTATTATAATAAAAAAATCACTTGGCCAATGGGCCATTACTATGCACCATGCTCATAAAACATCACAATCATGCTAATAAAACCCAAATATACACTGCCTACCCCCTGTCTGGACGATCAAGGAAATATCCCTGTCGACCGCGACAAAGGTAATAACCAAAACAGTGTAAAAATAGGTCACATAGGTCGACCGAGAAAAACTTCCGGTCGACCGGCCCAAAAACAGACTAGCTTCGGTCGACCGAGATGGCTCTCCGGTCGTTCGAAATCTAGGAAGAAGCAACATCTCATTTTCCAGAACATGTTCGGTTGAACTAGAACCTCTTCCGGTCGACTGAAGGTTTCCTTGAAAATAGAAATACAACCAAAAAACACGAACGAACAATTCGTCCTAGGACTAGTTTAACACTTAAAAATTATCCTAGAGGATGTAAAAATATAAAACATCATACGACATGCATTAAACGTCTACTATATACGAGAAACACATAAAAGAACGATTGGGTACTCGTGATTGGCTCTGATACCACTAAAAGAAAGAAATTTGGATTCTTAAAATAAACGCAGCAGAAAGTAAAAATGCGGAATCGGTTTCTAACATGATCATTCACAAGTAAGTACCAACGAACTTGGATATATGATATTTACCATTTAATTACGTAATTAATAGAAACATTTTCTCTTTGATTTTGCTTCTGAAATCACCAATAGCAATCTGTCTAATCGAATACTATCTCTAACGGTATCCACACGATCAACTTGAACTTGTTCTTCGTGTATTTAGTGCTAGTTAGAGAACTGCAAAGGTTGAAGGAAATCTTCAGGAATTTACTGTATATACTATCAAGTTAAAACCGAAAAATATGATTTTTCTTATAACTTTTTGATTTTCTTCATAGTGTGTTTTCTATAGGAATTCGGCAACCATAAGTAGAGAAGTTAGAGTAATTAAGTTAATCAACAATTAATTATCTAGAGAAATTAATAGAGGGATGAAAATTAATTCATCCACCAAGTCGCTTTCCCTTATTTTTGCCCCTCCATGATGCCCAATACACACACACACACACACACACACACACACACACATACCTCACATCTGGTTTTGACTCATTCAAACCGATTCCTGGACTGTTTATCTGATTCAACAGACCGACTCGGGTTCAACAGACCGGTTCTATTGGATCAGTTTGACCTGTTAGCCCAAAGGGAAAATTGATCAATCTTCTTTTGATGATAACAAACCATTGATAGTTCTAATGTTTGTGTGAGCATGTTCTTAATGATAGGATCCTTAGCACTCACACCAATATTGATGAAAATAGTATGTTCGCTTCTTGTGTACATCCACGATATGATCAAGCACACAAGAAAGCTACACTTTGCAAGACTTCGTAGCACAAGCTTGAATTCAATCCACATGCTATGGAAGTACTCACAAAGTCATGGAAAAAGGAAGATCAACATGTCAAGAGCTACTCAATCCAACAAGTAAATAATCAAGTGGTAGACTCCTTGAAAAGAAGAAGTGTGAAGTCCAATACACTACAACTTAAGAATGCTAGAGGACTTCAACACTCAAGAAGAAGTTGAAAAAAGGCTTCAAGAAGAAACAACTTCAAGACTCGAAGACCTTTTTTTTTTTTTTTTTTTAATAAAATCCACCAGCGTGGTGGGGCGGACCCCCGTTTATTAAATAAAGCCAAAATGGCTAATAGGTGTTGTGAGAGGGGGACATAAAACCGAACCTCCCAACTACATTAATTATGTGAGAATGCAGCCTTGAGTATTTATATATATGCTCAAGGGTGAAACAATGAATTTCTAGGCTAAGTGCAAAGCAAAAATAGATGCAACCTTGAACATTTATGATATGTTAAGGGTGATACATAGGATCCAAACTATTATGCAAAGCAAGAAAGTACAATAAGATCCTATGAAATTAAAATTGCTGGTCTAGGCTAAACGTATATAAGGCGTATGATTCTGATCAAGATGAATATGACCTGAGATAGCCAAGGGCAGTGAGTGTAAATCAAGACTCGAAGACCTTAAAAAGATTAGTCTAAGCTTATAGGTAATCCTTTGTGACTAATATTTCCTTTGAGAATACTAGGATATAAGATTGTTTAAAGCTCAACAATGCATGTTTTCAAAACCTCATGTTTTACATTCTTCCATATTTGAAAAGGTTTTTGAAAACTAGTTGGCCAATGCCTAAGTTCATTAAAATGAGTTTTATATCTTTACAAAACACTTAGGCATGTGCATGAGAACATTGGAAGCTTAACTAAATGCAAAAACCACAGTGTGACTGCTATCCGATCGACCTAGGCTTTGCCTCGGTAGACCAGAGATGTCCGGCCGACCGGCCAATGTTGATCCGGTCGACCAATGATTTTTTGTCCTTATTCGAGTTTTGAATGTTCCAATGCTCCAACGACTATATTCTATCCTGACGACCGAAGACATTAGGTTGGTCGACCGACCTTTGTTTCGGTAGACCTAACCACTTAAATGTGGTCGACCGAGATAAGAACAGAGGGCCTTTAACCTTTGATTTAAGGCACTCCGGTCGACCTATTGTCTATTAGCAGCAAACAAAAGCTGTCAATTCAAAGCCAAAATTATAGCCGTTGTGATCAACAAAGCTTGTGTATTCTAGCCCTATAAAAAGCTTTCAAAGCTGAATTTTTCATAATCAATCAAGGCATAAGAGGGAACAGACATATACACTTTCTAAACACACCAGCCAACAGTTTTGTGCTGAATTTCTAAATCATTCAAAAGCATTTGTGTTGAGCTTAAACTTCATCTACTCTTCTATTCTCAAAGAGTGATTAGAGCTTAAATTGTAAATCCATTCAAATAGGGAAGTCTTTGCAGTGAGCTAAATTGTAAAATATCCTTTGAAAGAGATTGGTTACCCAGCCTTCTCATTTGTGAGAACTAGTTATTTTTAAGCTAGCAAAAAGCTCTTAGAGAGCTTCACTCTTGGTTAGTGTTTACAAGTCCTCTGTGTAGGCAAAAGATCTATTTGAGAGTGGAGACTTTTTAGTGAAGAAAAATTACTAAGAGTAGGAAAAAGTCCTCTTTGTAAGGCCAAACACTCTTAGTGAGTGGAGTCTTCTTTGTGAAGCAAAAATCCTCATTTGTTGGGGCAGCTGTAAAAGGTAGAACCCACCTTACATTTGTTGTGAAGGGTATCCATTAGTGGATGTTGAAATCCTTAGGGTTTGCACTAAGGTAGTGGATGCAGATTCTTTGTGAATCGAACCACTATAAATCCTTGTGTTAATTTTCTGTATCCCTACTCCTTTAATTCATTCTTCATATACTTGCTATAACTTGCATCCTGGATTATATGAACATATTTTCTTAGGATAGAAACTATCACATGCTTCCTAACTTTATACAATTGCTTCACTTAATCTTCTAAGTTTCCTTGAACATTAGTGAATCACTTTATGTGCTTAAACAACATACTTGTTGCTAAGGTGAACACTTAGGCAAAGAAGATTTAGAAAATTTTAGAAAAATTTTAAGAACCTAATTCACCCCCTCTTAGGTTGTATACCCTCAAAGGGTATTTCAATTGGTATCCGATCCTAGTATCATTTTTATTGGACTTTTTTTTTTTTTTTTGAGAAGCCACCTGTTATGGTAGGGGCTTTGGCTTGGACCCCTACCCATTTATTGAAGAGGCCAGGAATAGGCCGATAAAAGTACATGGTGGGGGACTGAAGCCAAAACCTCTAAGTAGGTGGAAACAAAATCCACTTCATACAAGCAGTACAATGCAGTAGACTGATTCATTTATCTAATGAATCAGGTGATACAATCATGCCTAAATGAAGTAGTATGCAAAGCGATTACATCCATGAATATTTGGGGACGTCCCCGATCCAATGGATATAAGATAAATAAAATGCCAAGAAAAAGAAGGAAAAAGAAAACAAGCAAGAAAACTAAATGAAAATACCTATGTTGTGCGCCTCAAATAAGGTGTACCATTACGATCAAGATGGCACATACCACAAACCGAGGGCGGGACCATTTAGAAAGTCACATAAGTTGAAGATCGTTGCTCATCACAGGCAATATTAGCCAAGCTATCTACCACTTTGTTTGCTTCTCGATAAATATTATGAACTGGATTCGAACCAAGAAGCTTCAAAAGTTGTTGAAAAAGTCCATCCAATCGCCAAGCATTGACTCTTCGACCTTTGATAGATTTACTCAGAAACTTCGAATCCGTCTGAATTAAAAACTGTCGAAACCCCAAATCAATAGCAAACCGGATCCCAAAAATCATTGCTTCTATTTCGGCTATGGAATTGGTAAGACATTGCCCAAGATAGGTCGCATAGTCCCCAATAAACTCTCCACTGGACATCCATAAAACACCACCTGCTCCTGCAACCCCAGGATTACCACGAGATGCCCCATCTATATTCAAAATAAAAGAAGCTTTATTGGACTTACATCCTAGGAAGATCCATGGCTCATAACTTTTCTAATTTAGATGAACAATCCCTGTCTAAACCACCTCTATTTGATGGATCCAACTTTGATAGTTGGCAATGTGGTTTTTAAATTTTTTTTTTCTTCTAATGATATTTCCTTGTTGAGCATTATAGAAGAAGGTCCTTTTATTCCTTCAATCTACACACAAGGTGTCATGGTGACAATGTTTAGGAAAGACTACAATGGAGAAGACTACAAGAAGATGACTCTCAACTTTAAGGCCATGAATGTACTTTGTTGTGCACTTAATCAAGAGTCTCTCAACAAAGTACATGAATGTGAAGATGCTCAATCCACGTGGATTATACTTGGAGCATCATATCAAGGCAAAGTTGAAGAAGAGCCAGAGGTGAAGAATCTAGAAATGGGGACTCGATCTTGTGAAGGTATAGAGGACATCTCAATGACACTTCAAGAAAATAATGATCAATCATCAATGAGCTCAAAAGTTATACAAATTGAGCCTTCAGAAGATGAGATGGAGGAAGAGAATGTGGAAGTATAAGATGATAATCTACAAATGGAACTTAATTATGATGGAGATAATGAAGATCATTCTGTTAGTAGTGCCCTAGGACCATTAGCATATGTTGTACGTTTTATATCTTTTTGAGCATTTCATCTGAATAGTTAATTTTGCTTATGAACTTCAAATGCGTGATTTGATAGTAAAACTCATTTGTTTATGTAATTACTATTCTAGTTGTCCCTAGTTTTGTGTAATCAACTTTACAATGAAATAAAACTAGTATGATGTTTGATTGATGATTATGTTTTACTAATCATGTGTAATGAGTACAAATCATATCATAGATGCAATGTATTGAGATATATCGTATCGGACGTGATCCGTTAGAGAAGTAATACTTCATGGTCCTTAGTCATAAGTATTACTTCCTCAATACTATTTTAGAATCCTTAGACCTTATGTCTCCATTGATTCTAGCATGAATGTAGCCACGTTTTGACTCAGTTGTACGTTGCTTTTAATCGAGTAATCAATATGACTGATGATCGGATGTAGTGTTCTATCATGGCTTGAATGTGAGAGGCATTGTAAGGAATTTGTCCCTCTCTTATTAGGGAGAGATATCCATGGGCCCCTCGATAGGGAAAAACTGTTTAAATGCATGGTCATGCTCAAATTTATTTGATAAAGTGGTTATCAAATACTATTTGTTGTTACAGTTTACCCGGAGATCGAGCATAAATACCATTAATCTTAATAAGGGTGACGACTACCATGCCTTATGCTTAATTAGGATATCGCGAGACAAAGGGATTAAATAGTGGATTGATATTAGGTTCCGTTGTATATTTATTCACTTTGGGTAGTCACAATGTCCAGCTAGGGACCGCTTGTGATTTATGAACTCATACTACTACTAAGTGTGTTTTCATTGCCATTGTGATATGAACCTACAGGGTCACACGCATAGACGAGCTAACGAGCTTCACGTCCAGATTCAATGAATCTAGAATGTGTCTAGTTTCATTGTATCTGGCATTCATTTTTCTGAGAATAATAAAGAGTTATTATTCGAATTAGAGATAAGGGGCATTTTCGGTATAGATGGGATTACGTGGGAGTTATTATCCGATAAAGACTCCCACTACCAGTAGAAGTCTAGGGGCGTGGGAGTTAAAGACTCCCACTGCCAGAATAGGTGGAGCGGACGTGGGAGTTGTTCTGGAAACAACCTCTCACTCCCTATATAAACCTCTCTTGGCCGAAACCCTAGGGTTAGACAATTTTCAGCCGAAATACCAAGAAATCCAGAAAACTGTTTTCTGCCCCCCTTTCTCTCTAATTCCCGAAACTCAGAAAACGAAGAGCTAGCACTCACTGCCCGTTTCGTCTCGTGGATACCGGTAGGGTGTAATTCCGCAAGGGAAGACTCAAGGCGATCGTTGCTGAGAGCATAAAGGCAGAACCTTTCATTCAAGAATTAGATTTTTGAGCCAAGAAACGTAAGTCTTTTTCTTGTATTTTTTTATTTGTTTTGTATGAGCGGATCCTTCAGGGGAGGACTCATGGGTGTGTGGAACGAGTTTCCGCCCATGAATCCCTTCACATTCATCTTGTAAAAGGTGGAGAAAAAGATTGCCACAAAACTTCAAAGAAAGATGAACTAGAAGAAGTGGCTTAACACTTGAATACTTCAAATGGAGATGTTCAAAAATGAAGAAATCACAAACACTCCATAGCACTTGGATTCCTCAAGCCTCAATGGCAACTACGTTCATGGAACCAAGATACTCAACTACAAGTGATGATCAAAGCTACAATTATGATCTACAATCATCATCACTTGGTAAGGTTACAAAGGTATCAACTTCACTTTCTCATAACATTTTAAAGATTGTAATTAATAGTGTGAGAAGTTAGATTGTTACTATTACTTGTACTCTTGTTGATGCTTCATCGTGTTATTTAAGTGATCCTTCACATGGAGATAACTTATTTGTAAGAGCTTCATTTGCTTGATGTTTCTCTTGCTAAGGTATCTAAAATATGCAACATCACAAGATTGGATGATTCTTGCTCTTACTTCTCATCTAATGATAATCATCCTTGTAATATTGAAAATGTTGATCCAAATGCACACACTTGCCACTTGAGAAAATATTTTAACAATGAAGGACCTTTGCAAAATGTACAATATGTTTCTCAAGTTTCACTTGTAGGTTCCAAGAGAGATAACTCTCAACTCAAAGAAATGAACCTCAAGAAATGGCAAAGCAAAGCAAAGTCTCCAAGCAAAGAGTCGTGTGCCAAGGACAACATGGTTGTGGAGATCTTATCAAGGAACTTCAAAGATATCACGATTGTCGACCTCATAAACCAAAAGAAGATTGCATCCAATGCATCAAATGATCAAATGAAAAGAAGAAGAAATCAAAGGACCACCTCCTCCCAGGAATTCCGCAAGGGAAGACTCAAGGCGATCATTGCTGAGAGCATAAAGGCAGAACCTTTCATTCAAGAATCAGATTCTTGAGCCAAGAAACGTAAGTCTTTTTCTTGTATTTTTCGATTCGTTTTGTATGAGCGGATCCTTCAGGGGAGGACTCATGGGTGTTTGGAACGAGTTTCCGCCCATGAATCCCTTCAGTGGTATCAGAGCCTTGCTCATACGATTCGAATTCGAATTCGATTTCGTTAATCACATCATAACACTATCAATTTCGATTTGGTATGTGTGTGTGTGTGAAAACAGAAAAGATTGTATCTTTTGTTCAATATATGTGATATATGCATAAACTAATTTCGGCTCATCATGTTTATATGTTTCTGTATATTCTGATATGCATAAACTGTTATGTATGCTATTAATTAGATTAATATTGCATAAACTGCTATCGTATGTTATTAATTCGATTAATTATGCATCAATTGAAATTGTATTGATTCGGTTAATCTGTTATTAATCTGATTATATGCATAAACTGTTTATGAATCTATTATTAATTCGATTAATTCGATTAACCAATACATAATCCGATTATGTAAGTAAGGCGATTGAGGGGTAAATCGGGACAGAAAAACTCATTCGATGAGCTGATGAAGAATCTAGCTGGACCGCCGTCTGCGTAGCGCAACCGTCCGCGTTCCGCTGACCTAAGATTTTGTTTATGTACTCTTTTTTATTTCATTATGATTTATGTGAGTTTTAGCATGGTGAATAGCATGGCCTACTATACCCCTCTTGTTTTACATATTTTTGGGTTGTAATTTTATAATACGGCCTGCGAGCCATTTTTCAATATTGTAAAATTGTAATCGCTTTCTTAGATTAGTTTTACTGCTTTAAATTGAAGGCTGGGTATGCCCATGTAATTATGTAACAAGATTGGAGGACGCTAGATCGAAGACTTTATCCATAAGATGGATATAGACTTAGATTGACCCTTGGCTCCCACAAGGCTCGTGGGAGTCATTATAGGATTAGGCCATGCTATATCACATTTACATTTACGCTTGATATCTTGCATGTGATGCTTATTTTATGTCTAATGGAGTTTGATTTATTATACGTTACATAAATCATTTTAATTAAGTCTTAAAATGCCTACCATATCCTAAGCACTCCATGAGCTTGGATCATCATTATGTCTGCTTGCCAAAGCAACGGATAAGTGGTTATCTAAGTAAAAGGAGATGGGAAAATAGTGATTTCCATGTGCTTAGACATGGTTCGACTTAACTAGGCTACCAAAATAGTTTTGAGCCTAGGGCATAAAATGGGAAATAGCCGGGACATATAGATGTCATTCCTATAGGTTGATTTTACTTTAATTATGGGGGATAAGCCAAAGCTAACTTATAACTATCGTAAAATGTTATTTCCCACCATTTATCAAGTGTTTAAATTGTGGAAAGGTTTTTGCTCAAAACGAATAACTTTGCAAATAATTTGATGTAGATAATGGCAACCAACACTTCACACAATTCATTGTGATCCGTCTTTGAGAAGGAAAAACTAAGCGGGACCAATTTCCTTGATTGGGCCCGCAACTTAAGGATTGTCCTTAAGCAGGAAAGAAAGCTATACGTTCTTGATACGGACATTCCTGAATAGCCTGCAACCAACGCCCCTAGAGCTGAAAGAGATGCTTGGAAGAAGCATTTTGATGACTCTAACGATGTGACTTGTCTCATTTTAGTCATAATGAACACTGACCTTGAAAAACAGTTTGAAGGAGTTCAAGCTTTCCAGATGATGGGCCAGCTCAAGGAAATGTTCCAAGAGCAAGCTCGTCGTGAAAGATTCCTCACTACTAAGGCATTGAATAGTTGTAAGATGGCCCTTGGCACCTCTATAAATGCACATGTTCTTAAGATGAAAGGCTATCTTGACCAACTTGAGAAACTTGGGGCTCCCATAGGTCCTGACATGGCCACAGATATGATCTTGGGCTCACTCCCACCGGAGTATGACCAGTTTTTCATGAACTTCAACATGCATGGCATGGAGAAGTCCATACATGAGATACACGGGATGCTCAAGCAGGTTGAACTGAACATTAAGAAGACCCCTGAAGTCTTAATGGTTCAAAAAGGGAATTTCAAGAAAAAAGGAAAGGGAAAGCCCATGGCCAAGAAGGGCAAAGGCAATAACAAGCCCAAACCTAAGGCCAAGGCACCAAAGGAAGGAGTTTGCTTCCATTGCAATCAACCAGGTCATTGGAAATGGAACTGTAAGCTCTATTTGGAAGAGAAGAAAAAGGGAAAAGCCAGTTTGACTGTCTCTCCAAGTATTTATGTTGTTGAAATTAACATGTCTGCTCCTACTTCATGGGTATTAGATACCGGTTGTGGATCTCACATTTGTGCAAATGTGCAGGGGTTCAAAAGGAGTAGATCACTGGCAAAAGGAGAAGTGGACCTGAGAGTAGCAAACGGAGAAAGAGTTGTTGCTGTAGCTACCGGGACATTTAATTTAGTTTTGCCAAGTGGCCTTATTATATAACTGAATAATTGTCTTTATGTTCCAACTTTGAGTAGGAATATTATTTCAGTTTCTTGTTTGGATATTAAAGGTTTTGAATTAAAAATTCTGAATAAAATTTGCACCATTCATAAAGATCGTATCTTCTATGGAGATGCCTTTTTGATGAACGGGCTTTATGTTCTCAACCTCGATGAATCCATTAAAAGGCACATCTATAACATTAATACTAAGAGGTTTAAATCCAATGACTTAAACCAAACCTACTTTTGGCACTGTCGTTTGGGCCACATAAATGAGAAACGCATATCAAAACTCCATCAAGATGGAATTTTGACATCATTTGACTTAGAGTCTTATGAGACATGTGATTCTTGTTTGTTAGGGAAAATGACTAAAGCTCCCTTTACTGGACAAAGTGAGAGAGCTTCCGATTTATTGGGCCTCATACATACAGATGTTTGTGGACCAATAAACACAAGTGCTAGAGTAGGGTTCCAGTACTTCATTACATTCACAGATGATTTCACTAGATATGGCTACGTCTATCTAATGAAACATAAATCAGAATCTTTTGGAAGATTCAAAGAATTTCAAAATGAAATACAAAATCAACTTGGTAAAAGTATTAAGATACTTCGATCAGATCGAGTTGGCGAATACCTTAACTAAGAGTTTGACGAACATCTTAGGGGTTGTGGAATTGTTTCACAATTAACTCCTCCTGACACACCACAATGGAATGGTGTATCGGAACGGAGGAATCGCACCTTATTAGATAAGGTTCGATCTATGATGAGTCAGACCAATCTTCCAATTTTCTTTTGGGGCTACGCCCTAGAAACTTCTACATTTATATTAAATAGAATTCCTTCTAAAGCGGTTCAGAAAACTCCATATGAGATATGTACTGGGAAACGACCTAGTTTGTCATTTCTCAAAATTTGGGGATGCGAGGCGTATGTAAAACGCTTGTTATCCGATAAACTCGCCCTCAAATCGACAAGTGTTTGTTTGTGGGATATCCTAAAGAAACTAAAGGATATTACTTCTATCTTCCATCAGAGAACAAAGTGTTTGTTGCTCGTAATGGTTTATTCCTTGAAAGGGAATTTATTTCCAAAGAGGATAGTGGGAGTAAGATCCATCTTGAGGAAATTCAAGATCCCAAACAACATCTCGAACCAACTTTGGAAGTTCAAGCAAGCTCACGTGCCGATCATCGAGCTTCAATCTTTGACACAAGGCCCAAGGAGGTCGTGTCGAGTACATCAACGACTCGAGAGATATGTATTTCGTGGATCGATGATCATCGAGTTGAACCGATTGATCAAGATGAACCCACTACCTACAAAGAGGCAATTCATAGTTCTGAGTCAGATAAATGGCTAGAAGCTATGAAGTCTGAGATGCAATCCATGTACGATAACCAAGTGTGGACTTTTGTTGACCCACCCGAAGGGTGTAAGGTCATTGATAACAAATGGTGTTTCAAAAAGAAAATTGACATGGATGGTAATGTACACACTTTTAAATCTCGACTAGTAGTTAAAGCTTATAAACAAGTTCATGGTATTGACTATGACGAAACCTTTTCTCCTGTCTTTATGATAAAGTCTATTAGGATTTTACTTGCCATAGCTGCATATTATGACTATGAGATATGGCAAATGGATGTTAAGACTGCGTTTCTTAATGGGAACCTTCTCGAGGATATGTATATGACACAACCTGAGGGGTTTGTTGATTCAAGAAATCCTAGCAAAGTGTGTAAGCTTCAAAGGTCCATTTATGGATTGAAGCAAACATCTCGAAGCTAGAACCGTCGCTTTGATGAACGTATTAAAGAATTCGGTTTCATCAAAAAAGAAGACGAGCCTTGTGTTTATAAGAAAGTAACTAATAATGCAGTAGTGTTCATTGTGCTTTATGTGGATGACATCTTACTGATTGGAAATGACATCCCCACATTACAAAGCGTAAAAGCTTGGTTGGGGAAGTGCTTTTCCATGAAAGACTTAGGCGAAGATACATACATTTTGGGTATAAGAATCTATAGAGATAGATCTAACAAAATGATTGACCTAAGCCAGAGTGGATACATTGACAAGGTACTGAAACGGTTCAGTTTGCAAGACTCCAAAAAGGGATTCTTGCCAATGTCACGTGGCATTAAACTCAGCAGAACTCAAGGACCTTCCCCAAAGGAGGACCAAGAGCACATGAGTAAGATCCCATATGCTTCAGCCAATTGGTCTATTATGTACGCCATGATATGCACTCGGCCGGATGTCTCATTTGCTTTAAGTATGACTAGCAGATATCAATCTGACCCTGGAGAGTCACATTGGACTGCAGTCAAGAACATTCTTAAGTACTTGTGAAGGACTAAAGATATGTTCTTGGTTTACAGAGGCCAGGAAGGAAGTCTGGTTGCACAGACGCAAGCTTCCAGACCGACGTAGATGATTATAGATCGAAAATCTGGTTTTGTGTTTTGTTTGAATGGAGGTGTTGTGAGCTGGAAGAGCTCAAAGCAAGAAAACCGTAGTCGACTCTACAACAGAAGCTGAGTATCTAGCTGCCTCTAAAGCAGCTAAAGAAGCTGTTTGGATCAGGAAGTTTGTTGATGAATTAGGTGTCATCCCTAGCATTGTGAACCCAGTGGACCTCCATTGTGATAGTACTGGTGCCATTTCACAAGCTAAGGAACCTAGATCTCACTAACGATCCAAACACATTCTCAGGCGTTTCCATCTGATTAGAGAGATCATTGACAGATGAGATGTTAGTATTTGCAAAGTTCATACAAACGACAACATTGCAGATCCATTGACCAAGCCACTCCCACAGCCTAAACATGAGAGTCATACTAAGTCAATGGGATTGAGGATCATGTACGATTTGACCTAGGGAAAGTGGGAGATTGTTAGTAGTGCCCTAGGACCATTAGCATATGTTGTACGTTTTATATCTTTTTGAGCATTTCATCTGAATAGTTAATTTTGCTTATGAATATCAAATGCGTGATTTGATAGTAAAACTCATTTACTTATGCAATTACTATTCTAATTGTCCCTAGTTTTATGTAATCTACTTTTAAATGAAATAAAACAAGTATGATGTTTGATTGATGATTACGTTTTACTAATCATGTGTAATGAGTACAAATCATATCATAGATGCAATGTATTGAGATATATCGTATCGGACGTTATCCGTTACTGAAGTAATACTTCATAGTCCTTAGTCATAAGTAGTACTTCCTCAATACTATTTTAGAATCCTTAGACCTTATGTCTCCATTGATTCTAGCATGAATGGAGCCACGTTTTGACTCAATCGTACGTTGCTTTTAATCGAGTAATCAATACGACTGATGATCGGATGTAGTGTCCTATCATGGCTTGAATGTGAGAGATATCCATGATCCCCTCGATAGGGAAAAACTGTTTAAATGCATGGCCGTGCTCAAATATATTTGATAAAGTGGTTATCAAATACTATTTGTTGTAACATTTTACCCGGAGATCGAGCATAAATACAATTAAGCTTAATAAGGGTGACGACTACCAAGTCTTATGCTTAATTAGGATATCGCGAGATAAAGGGATTAAATAGTGGATTGATATTCACTTTGGGTAGTCACAATGTCCTGCTAGGGACCGCTTGTGATTTATGAACTCACACTACTACTAAGTGTGTTTC
The DNA here is from genome assembly GCA_026122235.1 of Vinca minor. NCBI lineage: Eukaryota > Viridiplantae > Streptophyta > Magnoliopsida > Gentianales > Apocynaceae > Vinca > Vinca minor. The sequence goes on from JAOCZM010000253.1 coordinate 2,077,055, forward strand.
ATTGCCATTGTGATATGAACCTACAGGGTCACACGCATAGACGAGCTAACGAGCTTCATGTCCAGATTCAATGAATCTAGAATGTGTCTAGGTTTATTGTATTTGACGTTCATTTTTTTGAGAATAATAAAGAGTTATTATTCGAATTAGAGATAAGGGGCATTTTCGGTATATATGGGATTACGTGGGAGTTATTATCCGATAAAGTCTGCCACTACCAGTAGAAGTCTAGGGGACGTGGGAGTTAAAGACTCCCACTACCAGAAGAGGTGGAGCGGACGTGGGAGTTGTTCTAGAAACAACCTCTCACTCCCTATATAAACAGCCGAAATACCAAGAAATCCAGAAAACTGTTTTCTGCCTCCCTTTCTCTCTAATTCCCGAAACTCAGAAAACGAAGAGCTAGCACTCACTGCCCGTTTCATCACGTGGATACCGGTAGGGAGTAATTTCGCAAGGGAAGACTCAAGGCGATCGTTGCTGAGAGCATAAAGGTAGAACCTTTCATTCAAGAATTAGATTCTTGCTCTTACCTCTCATCTAATGATAATCATCCTTGTAATATTGAAAATGTTGATCCAAATGCACACACTTGCCACTTGAGAAAATATTTTAACAATGAAGGACCTTTGCAAAATGTACCATATGTTTCTCAAGTTTCACTTGTAGGTTCCAAGAGAGATAACTCTCAACTCAAAGAAATGAACGTCAAGAAATGGCAAAGCAAAGCAAAGTCTCCAAGCAAAGAGTCGTGTGCCAAGGACAACATGGTTGTGGAGATCTTATCAAGGAACTTCAAAGATATCATGAATGACGACTCCATAAACCAAAAGAAGATTGCTTCCAATGCATCAAATGATCAAATGAAAAGAATAAGAAATCAAAGGACAACCTCCTCCTAGGAATGAATATTTTGGTAACAACGGAATGAATGTTTTGGACTAAAATGAGGAGGTTAAAGGGTACTCTTGCTAGATGGAACAAAGAGAAATTTGGCAACATCCACACCAATCTAGCCAATGCCAAACAAAAAGTAAAAAATATGGATAACATCTTTGATACTAATCCTTCTGATAAGTAATGGGGACGCTTTAAAGATTGCAATGCAGGAGTATTCAAATTATTTACTATTGGAAGAGCTCTTTTGGCGCCAGAAATCAAGGATCGGATGGGTGGAGGCAGGTAATTCTAACACTAAATATTTTCATATGCTTTATAATAATAGGTGGAAGAGAATGTCTATCTCCTAGATCACTGATGACCAAGGCATATGGATAATGGATCGTGAGGCTCTTGGGCGAGAGGCTTGCATATATTTTGGCTCTCTTTTTGTCGCGGATGGCCCTGTGCTGGAGGTTGATGATTTGCTTCGGGTCATTCCTGAGGTTATGAGGGAGGATGATAACCGAGAATTATTTAAATTGTCGAGCTGCATTGAGGTCCAAGAGGCTGTGTTCTCATTAAGTAAGCATAGTGCCTCAGGACCTGACGATTATACAGGTGCATTCTTCCCAAGTTGCTGGGATATAGTAGGTAGTGATGTCACTCAAGCAGTTTAGGATTTTTGGGCAGGAATACCAATGCCTAAAGCCTTGTCCAGTGCTCTTATTGTTCTCATTCCTAAGGTACACAATTCTATTTCTTTTAGTGAATTTCGCCCCATTTCTTTGTGCAATTTTCCTAACAAAGCGATATCCAAAGTTTTGGCTTTGAGATTAGCGCCTCTTTTGCTTCATATTATTTCTTAGAATCCATCAGGTTTTGTGAAAGGGAGACTAATTTCAGATAATATTTTGTTGGCACAAGAGCTGGTGCAACAACTTAATGGGAAAGTTCGTGGAGGTAATTTGCTAATCAAACTTGATATGATGAAAGCCTTTGACAGAGTTTCTCACCCTTTCTTCTTGTCTGTGCTTAAGCGTTTCGGGTTTGGTCCTCATATGTTAAATCTTGTTTTTAATTTGCTTATGAATAACTGGTTTTCTGTGTTGATATATGGCCCACGTAATGGGTTTTTCAAATCCACTAGAGGTGTTAAACAAGGTGATCCTCTTTCACCTTTATTATTTATTGTGGCGGCTGAGGTATTTTCTAGAGGAATTGATTATATGGTCAACCAGAACCGGATCATACCTTATGCGTTGCCGAGATGGACTATTCAAGTCACACACCTTAGTTTTGCAGATGATGTGATTATTTTCACTAATGAGGAAAAACGCAGCCTTGATAAGCTAATGTCTTTCTTCTCACAATATGGAAAGAGCTCTGGTCAAAGGATCAATAAAGGGAAAAGTGCTTTTATCACATCTTCTAAAACAAGAGCAACTCATGCTTCAGATATTCAACAGGAAACGGGCTTTATGCATAGTGATTTTCCTCGTACTTATTTGTGTTGCCCTCTTTACTTTGGTAGAGGGAAAGTGGTGTATTTCGAGAAATTGATTGAAAAGATAGGGGATCGTATGGAAGGATGGCAGAATAAATTATTCGATATGGTTGGTCGTCTGGTTCTGATACGACATGTACTTTATTCTATGTTACTTCATCTCTTAGCTGCTACGCTTCCGCCTAAACTTGTTCTTGACAAAGTTGAGAAGCTTTTTGTGAGCTTCCTATTGGGCTCTTCTTTGGGTCATGGTCGAACACATTGGATGTCTTGGTCAAAGATTTGTATGGATACTCAAAACATTTGGTTAGGACTCATATCTTTAGCCCATTACTCGATATTTTTTACTATGAAAATGTGGTGACATTTTTGACAAGGAACTCATTATGGGCTGCCTACATGAGGTCTTGGTATGGAGGGGGAACCATGATTCTATTGCGGATATTAGACAAGGATGCTATGTGATTTGGGAACGCATGATTAGTTGCAAAGGGGATGTTGAGAACAATATGGGTACGCTTATCAGGGATGGACAATCCTCAATTTGCTATGAAAATATTACGATGAATGGAAGCTTATTCTCTATTGTTCTGGATATTCCATCTGCTATTAGGGAGCAAAATATTCATTTCTTTTTGGGTAATAATGGGTGGCATACCTCAGTGTTAGAGCCTCATTTGCCTAAGAATATTATGCAGACTTTTCCTAATACTACCCTTAAGCCTGGGAGACACAAGTTGGTCTGGCTATTGGATTCTGATAGAGCTTTCTCTATGAAGTCTGCGGTTTCTTGGTTGCGAAAGGATGGTGTTGGCACTCTTTCAAGAAACTCATTTGGTCTTCTTTCATGCCTCTTTCGTTATCCATATTTTTATGGCATTTTCTCAATAAATTCTTAGCTTTAGAAGAGTCTCTTTAGAGAAGGGGTTTCTCTACGGTTACTTGCTGCTCTTGTAAGGCGGGGACAGACTCTTATTTACATATTTTTCTTCATTACCGATTTGCTAAGAGTTTATGGTCCTATGCCGCTTCCTAACTGGAATGTAGGATCAACATTGATTCATATCATTCTGCGGTTGACTTTTTAAAGTCTTTCTGGTTAATTGCTTCTAAGGGAAACGAAGGATATGGACATTTTAGTACCAAGTTCTGTTCTTTGAATGTTATGGAAAGCTCGCTGAATGTTTTTCTTTGAAGGTAAGGTTACGACAGAGAGGCTTTTAATGTAAGAATTGGATAGTTATCTCACTGCGGTATGTAAATCTAAAAACATCTCTATGCAGGCCCAGCTCCAAGGGTGTCCAAAGTGACATCCGGAACCGGGCCTCATATTTACAGGGGCCCCAAATTTTTAAAAAATTACTTAATTTATATATAATTATTAGTTAAAAAAATTGAAGATCTTGATGTTTTTCAATTTGTTGCTCAAAATCTTTTTTACCATACACCAGTGCCGGCTAATAGGGGGTGCGAGTTGAGCGACCGCAGAGGGCCCCCAAATTTTTTTTTTGTATATATATATATATTAGCCTAAAATCTGGGGCCCCAAAATTTTTTTTTTTGGTTTATATATATATATATATATATATATATATATATATATATATATATATATATATACTTAGCCTAAAATCCAGGGCCCTAATTTTTTTTCGGCACAGGGCCTCGGATATGTTTGAGCCGGCCCTGTCTCTATGGGAATCGTGAGTAGAAGACGACCGGTTAGACTTCAAATACTTTGTTGGCTTCCTCATCAGCAGGGATCAAAGGTTATTTTAAACGTTGATGGGGACTTCTAGAGGTAATCTGAGTATTTCTGGAATTGGATGTATCCTTCACGATCGAAAGGGCAGGTTTATTGGGCTATATCATCTTATCTTGGTAATTGCACGAACTCTTTAGCAAAATTTGAAGCACTTATCGAGGTATTCACCTGGTTAAGGATTTGGGTGTGACGTATATGGTTATTCCATCTGAATCACTATTTGTTGTTAATGCGATCAAATCACAACGGCTTCACTCATGGTCTTTGGATTCTGTTTTTCATTTGGCTTTAACACTTATGCAAGGCTTCTCCATCGAGCATATCTACATAGAGGTTAATAAGGTAGCAGACTGTCTAGCTAACATTGCTTGCGACTTGAGGATTCACAACACTTACAGAAGCTTCGCGGCCCTTCCAGGAGCAGTTAGAGGTTTATGTAATTTGGATTGTCAAGGCCTAGCTAATGTTCAGCTAAGATAGTTTGTTCTTTTATTTGTTTTTTGGGTTTTCTTGCTTTTATTATGCTTCTTCATAATTTTCCAGGTTCCTTCGTATCACCTAAGCCTTTTTTGGTTTTGTTTTGTTTTGTGGTTTGCACTCTCATATTAGAATAGGCACCACTGTATCATCTGGGTCATATGATAAATGGCTCGGTTTACATTGCTTTTGCTTCTTTTATTTTGTGGTATGCATTTTCATGATAGTATAGGTGAAATTGTATCACCTGAGTCATGGTATAAATGGCTCAGCTTTTATTGCATTGTTATTTTATGTATGAAGTGGATTTGTTTCAACCTATTTGGAGAAATTTGTCTTAGTCCCCCTTCATGTACTTTTATTGCCTATTTGGGCCATTTTAATAAACGGGTAGGGGTCTATGCCAAACACCCCACCACAACAGGTGGCATTCTCTAAAAAAAACCTCCTCCCAAGAAACAAAGGGTCAAGATCAAGGCCAAACTCTATGCCTCATTGGTTTCTTTGGTGAAGATCAAAATGAAAATAAAAGTCCTAAAACTATAGGCAATGAGGTACAATTTTTAAATCCTTCCCTTGATCTTGACTATGATAATGAGGAGGATCCTTATGTGTTTTTAATGATTTATATGATTAAATAAAAAGATTAGCTAAGAAGAACAAGATCACTAAAAATGAACTTGCTCGCTCACTAAATGAAAGATCTAAAATGCAAGTAGAATATGATAGTCATCTTACTTCTTCTCACATCATATCACACTACAAGAAAACTGTGTAACAGGGACGGACATTTCCTTTACATGGTAGTGTATTTTTCATCGCTAAACAAATTACCGACACCTATGGAATATAAGCGACCGAGTATTCGGTCTCCATATACCGACGGATAACCGACTGAACATTCAACAAAGTTGACTTTTGACTTTGCTAGTTAACGACCGAATACCGACGGAAAGTCTAGCGACTGAAAATTTAGTCGCCATATACCGACTGATTGGTCAACATTGTTGACTTTGACTGGTTAACGATCGAATACCGACGGCTTCTTTAGCTACCAAATATTGGGAAGCTACCAAATATTGGGTCGTCATATAGCGACGGAATACCGACCGTATGGTCAACAATGTTGACTTTAACTTTGACTTGTTAACGACTGAACACCGACGAATACTTTAGCTACCGAATATTGGGTCGCCATATACCGACCTAATGGTCAACATTGTTGACGTTTGACTTGCACTTGTTAGTGATCGCATAGCGACGGAAATTCCGTCGCTAAATTTTGTTTTTTATTTAAAAAAATAAAACTGAAATTTAATTAAATCCCTGTTATAAAAAAACAGCAATACCCACAGAAATACGAATTAGAAACAGAATTAATAAGTTGCTAAATAGAAAAAATAATCAATAAACTGAAAAATAACATTACATAACCAATTATCTTACTAAAAAACACAAGTTTACACTTCTCATTACATTACAACACTCACAATCAAAGTGTGCACTTCTCATTACATTACAATATTCACAATTAAAGTACACACTTTGAATTACTACTCTCACAATCAAAGTGTGCACTTCTCACTACATTACAACACTCACAATCAAAGTGCACACTTTGAATTATCAAAACTCACAATCAAAGTGTGCACTTCTTATTATATTACAACACTTACAATCAAAGTTCACACTTCTCATAAACTCCTTGATGTCATTTATATGTATATCCTTGGAAATGCATGAGTTGCAATCTGAAAATTCAAGAATCAAATTATTTTATGGCAATAAAATTACCACTTTGAATTATGTTAAAAAGTTATACAATACAACAATTAATTTATGGTAATAAAGTACTAAAAAATAAACCAACAAATATTACTCACCTTCAATATGTGGAATTCCAAGAAGCGAGAAAGAGATTAATCATTCTAAATCATCCTTCAACATAAATTCATCATCTTCTTCAGAATTGTCATCACCGACATAATTTCATCATCATCATCTTCTTCTTCATCAACACTGCTCGTACTGGCCACAAGTACAACTTCATTTTCCCCTGACCAGTGTGCAAGATGACCAACTTCAGTAACAGTTGGATCAATGTGACTGGTCTCTTCCTCGCGTACCTCCTCTAGATACGGTACCGGAACACTAGGAACGTCAAATAGACGTGGTTTGGAACGACAAACAGCCAACCAATTAGCCATATATGTTGTTTTACTGCCCCAGATAAGGTGTGTAGTAGACTTGTTGACATTGGGAAGCCAATACAAATGGATCGTAACCCTGGTACGTTATTTTCCAATGAATTTCTATGAGTTTATATTGAGGATGCACCCTCAAACCTCGATTTGGAGTAGAAACAAACCAGTCGCATTTGAAAAGAATTATTGTTTGGTCTGGTACTCCAACAAGTTCAACCTCAATGACTTGCTTCAACTCTCCGTAATAATCTCCTTTAACTCATACCCTGTTGTTTGTCGTTCCTTTACCATCGTTGTGGGCTTTTGTGTGAAATCTATAACTGTTAACAAAGTAACCGGTGTATGACATCACTCTCCTTGACGGGCCCCATGACATATTTTTCAACAACTTTTCAGAATGTTCCGAAAGGCTATGTATCTGTTGAGAACGACAAAATTTAAATTAGTTTAGGCATTCTTAAGATAAATACATTTCTACACAATACCAACTTACATGAGTACCAAACCATTTGGAAAAATCATAATAAACTAGGCTTTGAAGTTCTTCCTCCGTTATCTGCGGAGTTTGGTCATGTACTTCACTTACAAATTTCCTGAGTTACAAATTAAATGACAATGTTATTGTTTGGCTACTTTTAATAGATGGGTTTACTTGCTGAATATATGGTTCGACCTCTTCACAATTCATCAGGATATAATTCATGGTTGTTTTATAATCTTTATCAGATAATAAAATCTTTTCTTTTTTTCCAAATGATCTTCCCGGTAAGTTGCAAATTGATAATACATCTGGCCCACTTGTCTCGTTTTCACCATAATTTCGCCCAATGGTTGTAACTTTTGTTTTCACGTGGGGTTCGAAATAATAGCTAAAGAATTTATCAGCTTCTTCGACCAAGTATGCATTGCAAATTGACCCCTCAACGGTGGCCTTATTTTTTATCTTCTATTTTAGATGGTGTAGGTATCTAATTAAATCATAAGAAGATAATCATATTGTAAATACGTACATGAAAAATAAAAATGAAGTTAAGATCATAAAGACATTGGTTGTTACCTCTCGAACGGGAACATCCACCTAAACTGTACCTGGCCACCAACCTTGGCTTCATACGGAAGGTGAACCTGCAAGTGTTCCATCACATCAAAAAATCCCAGAGGAAATATTTTCTCTAACTTGCACAATAAAATAGCGATAGTGTCCTCCAATTCTTGCATATGTACCACACTCAACTTTGGGGAACATAAATCTCTATAGAACAGACTAAGTTCAGCCAAGGATCCCCAAACACTTACCAGTAGTACTTCTCTAAGTGCTATAGGGATAAGTCTCTCCATGAATACATGAGAATCGTGACTCTTCATTCCAGACATTTTCAACTCTTTCATGTCAACGCATCGCGCCAAATTCGATGTATATCTATCTGGGAGCCTTAATTCATTAACCCACTGCAAAACCATCTCCTTTTGTGCCTTGGTAAGAGTGAAATATGCCTTCGATTTTGTTTCTTTAATATTCAAGCCGACTGCAATACCTTTCAACATCCGCTCTAGCCTTAACATTGTCCTTAGGTTTACCCTTCACGTCCAACACGGTGTTAAAGGCTTTATCAAACACATTTTTTTCATTATGTATGACTTCAATGTTGTGTCTTATCAGAAGTGTCCGCCAATAAGGTAAGTCCCAAAATATGCTACGTTTGACCCAACTGTGATCCCGACCCCTAGCTTGCTCTTTACCAATCTCTTCAGCTGTATCAGTAATTTTTGGATAATCTCTAACTCTAAACCACATTTCATCATCAGTCAAACGAGATGGCGGGTCTGCTCTCTCATGTCGCCGGCCCTTTCGAAATCCATTTGCATCTCTTCTAAAAGGTTGACCAGGTGACAAAAAGCACCTGTGGCAATCGAACCACGATTGTTTCCCGCTAGTCTGCAAATGGAACACTTGTGTTTCCTCCATACACAAGCGTGAATGCCAACTGTACTCCATCCACTCAACATTCCATATGCCGGGAAATCACTAATTGTCCAAAGTAATGAAGCCCTCAGTTTAAAAATTTTCTTTTTGGAGATGTCATAAGTTTTCTCACCTTCACCCCACAGCTGATTTAATTCATCGATGAGAGGCTGCAAGTACACATCAATCTTATGTTTTAGGATTTTGGGGTCCAGGTACAATGATAGTTAAGAAGATTACATTGTTCTTCATACACATCCAATGGGGGAGATTATAAGCTGTTAGAAAAACTGGCCAGGAAGAATATTGCTTCCCTAACATGCCAAAAGGTGCAAAACCATCTGTACATAACCCAAGCCTTACATTTCGATGTTCCGCTGCAAAATCGGTGTGTGTTCTATCAAAATGTTGCCAAGCTTCTCCATCCCGTGGGTGATTCATTATTCCCTCTTCCCTCTCACTGTCCGAGTGCCATGTCATGTGTCTTGCGGTTTTCTCAGATGCATACAATCTTTGTAATCTCGGAGTAATTGGAAAATAATATATCTTTCTGCAAGCAATCTCTTTTTGTAGTGTATTATTTTATTTCTTTTTCTTAATGTAACTAACATGGCCACAAAACTTGCATTCTCTACTCTCAACATCATCTTTCCAGTACAACATACAACCGTTAAAACAAACATCAATCTTTTGCACCAGTAATCCAAGGCCTTTAACAAAAATTCTTCATTTGGAAAAAGTCGTCTAAAGCATTATTTTGTGGAGGAAGCGCCTCTTTCATCAACTACGCAAATTTATCTATAGTAGTTTCAGATAAGTTGTCTTCAGACTTAATACTCAACATTCTAGCTGTCATTGATAGCTGTGAATGGTTTGTACAACCATTGTATAGTGGGGCTATCAACAACCTTCAATATGTCGTAGAACATTTGTGCCTCTAGATTGGGAGGTTCTTCCACATGCCTATTATCCGGCTCATTAAAACTTGGTCATGCAGCATCAAGAACCATCTCTCGATAATTGTTTTGTGTCGTACGTCTTCTAGAATTATCCATATCATGAACAAACGGGATTTGAGGCATTGGAATGAATGCCTCACCATGACATTCCAATTAAAATAGTTAGACACAAATCCATTCATAACAAGATGATACTTCATAATATCAGGCATATGAAAATACTGATTCTTACAAACCCCACAAGGACACTTAATCCCGTTAATTTGTACATTAGCAGACATATTAACAGCGAAATCCACAAATCGTTTCAATCCCGCTATAAATTCTGTACTATGACGATGTCCACCATTTGTTGTCGAATACATATACATCTAACTACGGTTCTCCATTATAAACCCAATATCTGCATATATCAAGTTTTAATAAGTATATGAATATTAGCTTTGAACTTTATGGTTGATGATTTTCAACCTTATTTTTCAAGCAATTGTTATGTTCGATTATCAATTATTTACTTATTGGAACTAAAATGAAATAATTAGCATACATTCCAATAATTAAAAATGGAAATCCCTAAACATTAAAAAAAACAGGGGAGATAATACAAAGATAGAAAAATCAGGGAAGATAATACCAAGATAGAAAAATCGGGGAGATAATACAAAGATAGAAAAACATTGGAGATAATACAAAGATAAAAAAACAGGGGTAGATAATACAAAGATGCATAAACCGGGGAGATAATATAAAGATGCAAAAACAACTAGGGAGATAATACAATGACGGGTCTTTTAAAAGGGAAAAATGTAAAAATTTCAAGAAAAATGTAAAACATTTCCATAGGTCTTCATGACAGGTCTCATCTATACAACGCTGCTGAAACACACCTTTTACATGCAAATTGGCAATTGGGTGATCGGAATCTGCTAAAAAATATAAATATTGGTCAAATCTCACAATTTTCTTACAAGAAATTCATTATAAAGTCATAATTGTGTGCATGAACAAAATTTAAATGTGAGAAAAAAGCTGAAATTTTACACACTAAACTAAAGGTAAAAAGCTAGTAAACTTAGACAGTCCCTTTGTATGATAATTTTTCAATCCAATTAATGTTTCATTGTATATTAAAAATGACTTGAAATCTAAAGTCCAAAGGTCAATACAAAAACAAGTGTTTTGAGTTTGGTGCAAAGCACAATTTACATGAAGCCATGCTTATTTTGGACATTCCTAATTATGCTTACAAACTAAAGAAGACAACTTCTTGCTATCTTTTCTTTTGTCTTGTTTTTTTTTTGACACATTTTCCTTCTTTTAAACTATCTTTGAATTTTAAGCTTCTTTTAAGCATATCACCAAACACCTTACCTTCAACCCAAAAAATAAAAGGTAAAATGCCCTAAAGCTACTAAGATTTCACTAAATGCCCACATGGAACCAAATCTTTGTATCCTTCAACCCAAAGGTTTCATTTTTACTCCTAGGGGTATTAAAATTTTCGGCAAAAAACATATATTGTGACCAATTTTGTCAAATTCTCTCAAAGTTTCCAACTTTTGCTCTCATTTTTTTATTGTGATCCCTTGTACCACATGAGATTAAGTTAGAGAAAAAAAATTGTATAAGAGCATGAATTTAGACATTAATAACACTATAATAAATAGAAAAGGCAAAATTCTCACTTAAACCCTAAAAGAACCCAACTGAATCGGAGGTGGTGACGACGTCTTGGAGGTGTCGGAGGTGGTGGGGATGGAAGAAGGGAGGGGTTTCGCGGTGGATTTAGGGGGAAATCACCATGATGTGAAGATGGAGGCGGAGGTCAAGGCTGGGTAGAATGAAGATAGAGGGAGAGGCTTCTTGCCTTAGATATTTTTAAAGATATAAAAAGCAAAACACGACGTCGTTTAGCCCTTTATTATTCGTGATCGAATACTGACCTCCTTGTCAAATTCGGTCGGTATTAGGTCTCTATTCCGTCGCCACTTAGCTGCCTAGCTACCGAATAGCGATGGACAGTGTTGAAAAAATTATGAATCGTAAAACCGACATCGTTCAGAATGCGAGTACGAACTAATATTAAAATTTTAGTAATTATTTGTTTATTAATAATCAATTATTAAAAATTTTATTACATTACTCAATGATTCACGTAAATGTAAACATAAAGTATTACTTCAATTGTTCTGCTTCTAGTCTATTTAGGTATTTTGTGAATAAGTATAAGTTTTACTTGTTTGACTATTCAAGTTAATGTATGTGTGTGTGTGTATGTATATATTTAGTAATTGTAACTAAAATAGGCAAAATTTTCTATATATCCTTAAAAGCCCCGCTATTTTAAAAAAAATGGAATCTGGGAAAATATACCGACTAAATGGCGACCGCCCCGCCAAATACGATCTCTATTCCGTCGCTCCTTAGCTGCCTAGTGACTGAATAGAGACGGACCTCTAGATCTCGGTCGTTATTCAGTTACCCAGATGATAAATTGCAGCGGATATTTTTAAAACGACGTCGTTGTACTGTTTCCGTCGCTAATCAGTCGCTCAGACCTAACCCTAAACCCTAAACCGGTCGCTAGTCCATCGCAAGTATGTTTTCCAGAAACATATAGTAGAAAACATAGAACAGACCCCCTACCACAATTCAGTATATCCACAATTCAACAGAAAACAGACCCAAACAAATTCCAAAATAATCAGAAAACATAACGCAAAAAAAGCATAAAATAGTTAAATATTATATTAAAAAAAACATAACAATAGTTACAAATTGATACAAAATTAACTAAATAATCTATTGACTCCCCAAAACTTCATCGACAATTAAGGGGTCATCGTCATAGTCTGATTCTAACTCATAGTCTAAGATACTACTCAATTTGGCCTCTATCTCAGTGGCACTTAATACAAGATGGTCCCTATTTTTTAAAATATCAGCTAACATACTAACTAAACCCTTGTTTCTCTTCTTTTCCCTCCTGTGGATTTCTCTTCTTTGCTCGACCATATCTTTCTTAAACTTTGCTTCCATTTATTTCCGAATTTGTTCCATAGATGAATGCGAGACTGCCTGACTGTCTCGCTTCATTGTCTTTACCACATCGATGAACGAACCGAGTCCTTGACCACGTCCCTTTCTTAGCCCAGCCTGCAGCCTCAACAGAAAGCTCAATCTGAGTTGGCAAATCCAGAGGAGGCCGGCCAGCTTGAGTTGCTTGGTCTGCGGCGGTGTCATAAACCGCATAAAACGCCCCCCGTCAAACAAAATGTCAGGTTATCACAATAACAAACTAATATCAAGAAAGGGAAAAAGATAATGAAATACTTACCGACAACTCTCTATAATCTTCATCAACCCATTCGCCTTTCTTTGGGCCGATATGGTGTTGATGAAGATGATCGTAACTGGTCGGGAATGGGACTGCATGTCCGACCTTCTTTTCCTGTTAACAAAAAAACATTAAAACATTTAAATACGCACATAAAACAATAACATATATGAATGTGTAAAATAATAAATAAGTACTAGTCTCATGTGGTGCTCAATGTGGCTGAGCGAACTGCCCGTGTACTTCAGCGGGCCTTCTCCACCTCTCTATTCTTTCCGGTTTTTTGAGGCCTGTTTAGACTTGGCCTTAAATTCCGGAGTCTACCAGTACTCTCGAAGTCGCGCCCAATCGGTATCACAAACCCATGTGGGCCTTTTTTTTTCGTGCGTCGCTCATAATGCCGCTGAGTCTCCTCGTAAGCAAGATACGCCAACTTGACTTGACGCCTGCCTCATGCTCAGAAGCCCAGCAATACCTTTTCTGTATTTTGAAATAATGTTAGATACTTAAATGCGAAGACTTCTAAAATAAAACTTATTTGCTAATTTACTTACCATGAACTCTTCCCACCACAATTTTTCTTCTTCCTGGGGAACATCTTTTATGGTGTTGTATGCCCCCTTGAAACGATCTTGAAATATTGAAGTAATGGCGGCGGAACAGCTGCATGCCAATCTAAATCTATAATAGCCAAGAAAAAATTTAAATAGTTACTATAATGATTACAAGAAGTATAATTAATTTAAAGGAAATAATTAATAAATTTACTTACGTGCCAAGGGTAGGTTGCAAGAGAGTACGAGTATCTAGTGTAGCCGCAACTCCACCAGTACTGTTATCCGTCGCCGTCTCGTGGGACGATGACCGGTGAGTCGCTGATCCGCTACGGCGTAGACTCGGTCGCCGTGATCAAGCGGGACGCAACCCAAGATGCATGTGCATCATTAGACTGTGACGGAGGTGTCGTACCCAGCTCGAGGGCAAATGGTGGAGTAGAAAACGAGTCTGCTGATGAACCTGGCTGGGAGGTAGGGGCACAAAAGACGCCGGTGGCTGACTAAAGGGTAATCAAATACCTTTCTTTGGAGGCATCTCTGAAATACAGATTAAGCGGATTAAGAAGTAGCAATAGAGGACAATTGAGTTTTAATGATTCTTATTTCAACAAAACACCGTTTTACTCAACTTGCTATATCACTCTTATTTAATTCGTGAAAAATTACAAGTTGAAAGCAGATGCAGGTTATCCAAAGCTAATATGCCAAACAGTAGAAAAAAGTAGAAAATTTGTAAAATTCACTAATACTGTGGTTCTTTTCCTTCTTAATGTTATAAAAAAGGCAAATCTGATAGTGATTTTCTTTGATTGTTAGCATCATACAAGGAAGCACAAGGTGGAGTGATAGAAGTTGCAGGGTCCTTAAAGTATCCATCCTTAACTAGAGAATGACAAAGGACAAACCATGAGAACCAATTGCTCTTTATGTAACTTTGTATGTATTGTTTTTCCCAAATTTAGTCGGATGCTTCCAATCAAAGAAAAAGATTTCCAATGACTACCAACAATAAAAGGACCATTTTTCTACCACAGACAATGTAGTTTAAAGCATCCAAAATTGTCCTTCTTGAACCTATATAGCTCTCTGCCCTTCACTTTCTCACACCCCAATCCCCAATTTCTTCTGTAATATCAATCGAAGAGAGAAAAAAATAATGAGTCCTAACTAGAAGTTAACTTCATCCGTCACAAATTGAATGCGCAAGAAAAGTGAAAATTCAATCTATGATAGAGATAATATATACTCAACAGTTTCATGACCTAATATAAAAAAAGGTAGCAAATTCAATGTCCAATAATGGCAACAGAAAATGCAGCAAAAAAAGGCAGCAGAAAACGCAGGCAGAAGAAGTTCCAACATAAATACTTACAGATTAGAGGTAAATTTCAAAAGCCTTGCTCTTAACACGCCGATCAGAGGTCTTTTAAATACGTCTCCCTTTTCAACCTTGAAAACAAAAATTACGTTATAATTAACTAATGAAGGGTATAAAGAAAAGGGCAGTTAAAGAATCAGAAAAATTGGATACAAAATCCATGAAAAAGAACAAACCTTTAATGGAGGTGGCGGGATGGATTTGGCGGAATGGCGGGGGCGAGGTGGCGGAATGGAGGGATGGCGGTGGCGGTCAGGCGTTAAACCTATCCAACTGAAGCACCACAAGACAACTATACTGGGAAAGAAAATACTATCCAGGAATATAAATTTGTTATCTCTTCACCTTAAAACTTGATTCATGCACAAAGATGTTTCATTTGGAATCCAGTGATTTTTCCCCCTTTTTCGTTGCTTTAATCCTATTTACGTTGAATGCTTTTAAGCAAGAATCAGTCTATTTTGTGGAGCTTCTTGTCTTCTCTTTTTAGTTAAAGGCACTCAAGATGGAGGTGGCGGAATGGCGGTGGCTGAAGAGAGTTTTGAAGAAGATTTAGGGATTTCTGGAAGAAGACGATTTTATATTTTTTTTTGACAAATCAGGCTATAAAACGACGTCGTTTTGGTACGGCTTCCGTCACTTATTCGGTCGTTAATCCGTCGTTATTTTTTTTGTCGATAAACGATCGTTAAATTCGGTCGGTCGTTAAAGGACACAAAACGACGTCGTTTTGTGTCCTTCATTTATTACTATATAAACATACACCGTTATGTTTTTCGTCGGTAAACGGTCGTTATATTCGGTCGGTAAGGGTGAACAAAAGGACGTTGTTTCAATTTGGTCAATGGGACCGATGTGGCCGACTGAGTGGCGACGGAATACCGGTCGTTATTTTGGTGATCTAATTTTTTGGTCGCTATTTAACTATTTGTTGTAGTGTCAAATGAAAAAGAGAATGTGCTTTTATCTCTAAATGCTATGTCTCTTGATTGCCAAGAGTTACTTGACAAAGTGCATAGTGTAGAATCTAAACTTGTTGACCATGATATCTTAAAGCACAAATTTGATGCTTTAACTGCTTATGTGAGTAAGTGTACATGTGCTAGAGATATCTTTGGTAATGTGCTTGTTGCTCCTCTTGCTCTTATTGCTACTATTTGTCAAGAGCACAAGCACACACAATGTATTGCCCACTATACTTCTTTTAATGCTAGAACACCAAATACCAATATGCTAAATGCTAATTGTTCATATTGTAGTATATGTGATCATTATTCTACTCATTGCATAAATTAGAAAATAATAGAAAGAGGTGCAAAGTCAATTTGGGTTGAAAAGAACCCCAAAACTAACCCCCAATGACCCATAAGAAAATGGGTACCAAAGTGAACTGTTTTGTAGGAAACAGGGGCAAACCTGCCCACCGGATAAGGCACCGGTCGACGGCATGAATGGTAAAAATGCCTCATTAAAAAATAAAGGTATCACGGTCGACTGCAACAAACTACCGGTTGACCTGAGCAGAATGGCTATCAGTAACAAGGTACCCCGGTCGACCGACATCCCTCCTCCTTCATCCAAAATTTGTACAGAAAGAAATTGATATTTTAATTGGACGAGGGCGGGCGACCGGATAGGACCTCCGGTCGACCGAAGTGTCGCGATTTAGCAGAATTCAAAGGGTTTCAGTTTTGAATTTCAAAAGTTAACTTTGCCTCTTCAAAGAAACCCCAAACCCTTTCACCAAAATTCCTAAAATTCAACGCCTATACACTTCCAAATCTAAATTCCTTCCACAAACCTCTTATTCCTACAATCATGGTCCAAAATCCAATGCCAAATCATTCTAAAAGAAAACCCAAGAATAGTCATTCAAAGAAGAAACCTCCTACCAAAAGAAAAATTGAACAATCTCTAATGATTAGAGAACCAACTGAACCCACTCCAAAGAAAGAAAAGGTGAATCAGAAAGCCGTTGAGGGGAGAGGAAAATCAAAGAAATTGACTCACTCCGACGAAGAAATGGAGTCCGACAATGATCATCCCATTCCACCTTCTCCTTCAAGATTTCAAGTAGAATCTTCATCCTACACCACTACAAAGGTATCTTCTAGATTATACTCTAAAGAAGCTAAGAAATCTTATGAGAATCTAGTAAGTGAGAAGGTAGGAATTCTTCCGGGCTATATAGAGTTGAGGATGAAGTAGGATTATAAGAGATAATTGGTTACTTTGTAGATATGGGGTGGTTTAATCTTATGTTGATTGATCATGATTATTATCCCCTCACCATTTATGAGTTTGGAGCAAACCTTAGAGAAGAAAGGAAGAAAGATGATGGTCATTATTGGTGGAATTCTAGTGCTGGAAACCTAGAATTTAGTTTCTCCAAAGCTATGCTAAGTAGTATCCTTGGAATTGAGCTAGATGATGATGCCATTAGATACTTCGACAATTCCGGGAAAGTGCCAAACGAAGAGGATCTTGATATTAGGAAGTTTAAGAAATATTTCAATATCAAGGGGCCATTTGGCAAATTCAAAGAAAGAGTGACAAACAAGCTTGATGAGTGTGGACGAATACTCCATCATTTTGTCTCAAATGTGGAAGGCCAAGGAGATGGAGGAGATGATATCCATGTTGAAGTAAATGAAGAAGGAGGTGTTCATATTAATGTTGGAGATCAAAAGGGACATTCCTAGGCAAAATGTTGAAAGAATACCTCCTCCTCCTCAAAGATCTGAAACATTAACTAAACTTGAGGATGTATTTGTGGACATGAGTAAAGTGGGTGGAGCAAATATGAGATAAGAGTATATTTATGACCATAAAATTAATTTTCTTGACTTATTTTGAA
This sequence comes from Vinca minor, assembly GCA_026122235.1. Lineage (NCBI taxonomy): Eukaryota > Viridiplantae > Streptophyta > Magnoliopsida > Gentianales > Apocynaceae > Vinca > Vinca minor. The sequence goes on from JAOCZM010000253.1 coordinate 2,094,938, forward strand.
TAAAATCTGCTCAGGATCATTTTTATGCTACAACGTACATTATGCCACACAATTTCTTAACAAAACGGGGCATTCCTCGACTTCCTAGCATAAACCTGATTCGGGATACCATACTAGAAAATTCTTCTAAAGTGTTTAATTACTCAAATTCTGATGAAAGTATTCACAAAAGATCCAATATGAGGCAACTGTGATATAATTCAGAGCATACCAATCGAAGACTATTCAGCAGTTTTACTAATTAGAAGAAGAATTAAACCAGTACTGTGTAAAAAATCTTGAAATAATAATAACTTGTCATAAATTTCTCCTTTTCTCATATTCAGTGACCGAAAATTTAGCCGACCATAGCTCTGATACCACCAATAAACGTAGCTAGTAGAAAATAATTTAAATTAAGACTAAGATAATTAAAATTCCAGACACTATAAACAATAATTAAGACAACATGCTACTTGAAATAAGATGATTGAAAGCTTTGAAAACACTACGAGAAGAAAGCTAGGATTTGGAAATGATATTAAGCATGTGCAAATGTTGACAAAAGGAAAGAAGACAAGAATTTTGTGGAACAAACTTCTTTAGTTATAACACTTTCTCCGCTCATCAACTTCTGAGGAACAAAGAGGAGATTACACGGCCTTTTATAGGCAAAATATTACAATATGGATTTGAAATCCGGACTCGAAAACAAACCAAGAACAGTACAAACAAATAATTACATCGCGGACTTGAAATTCGGACTTGAAAACAAACTAAGTACAGTAAAAGAAAATAATCGACGTACTACATCGTGGATTTGAAATCTACACTTGAAAACAAACTAAGTACAGTAAAATCAAATAATTGACATACTATATCGCGGATTTGAAATCCGAACTCTAAAACACCTAAATCTAGATAAAGCATAATAATTGTGACTCCTTTAGTAGAGCTACTACAAGGGGAAGACTAAGGATATAGTACTATGAAAAGGAAGAAAATTTGAAAATTGTAGTTTGCCCACGTTTTTTTGGTTTTTTTCGATTTAATTTTTTTTATTTTTTATTTCTAAAGAATCATACAAAACGAAATTTTAAGACATTAAATAATATTTTAAGGACTTAATTAATATTTTAAGGACTTGTATGATCTTCTGTTTCAGAATCATAATCGGAGTTATTATGCGTCATACATGGTTTAGCAAAAGGGTAGTCATCATCGGAACTGGGTGGCTCATCAGGGACCTATCCTGAAGTTGAGGTTTCTGCAGAAAATTGAATTCTTGTGGAAGTATGTTCATTGGCTTGTATCAATATTTCAGCAAAATATGGGTGGGATGACCAATCTGGTGTGAGTGGGATATTTGGGAGACCATACTTACTCATCTAAAAGATGCACTCCGAGTATTCAAACTGTGTTCCATTTGAAGGAAAATATCAAGACGGACATCGGGGAGTTCTCTTTGAATTTTAGGAGTAGCACTGTTGAAAGGGTACCAGCCTAAAATTTCTTCAATTGGGAAGTGATAAAGTCTTGGAGGGGAATTTGGTATATGAAGATTCATTATTGTCCTGTGTAAACAGAGAACCACATAATTCCCATAATGACCAATTAGGAAACAAAACCATCCTGCTGGGGTGAGGAACCAATTCAGAATCTTAAACAAGATAAGTTTTTACGGAGGAAGATCATAAGAATATAGTTTTGTAGTGTTGAGTACAAAAGATATTTTGTGTGCCTCAAGAAGATACCGAAGTAACACAATGCTAATTTTGGTAGGGACCAAAGTTCACAGATATGAAATATGGTAGCATAAGGGCGGTATGGACGATTTGCAATGCCACGAAATCGCTGAAGGGCCATGGTTTCGAAGAAGAAGTCTATGAAATAATGCATAGTTGAGAGTACTTCAGTGATGGAGGGTTAGATCAAGGATTAATTCAACAACCTCATGGGGAAGACAAGACGTATCAAATGTAGCAATACATGGAATTATTGTAGACATGGGTTATGGAGGTCTTGGCTTAGGAGGTCGACTAAGAAAATCTACCAATACATTTGACTTTCCAGAGATATCCTTAACATCAAATGTATATTGAGAGAACCATTGTTTCCATCTTAATAACTGTGCCTCAGGAATCATTTTTTGTTTGAAGTATAACATTCTGGGAAAAGCGGACATATCCATTTCAATGACAAATCTGTGGCTGACCAAAAAGAATTCGAATTTTTCAATACCATGTTTTACTGCCAAGATTTCTTTGAAAGTAGAATGATAGTGTTTCTCGGATTCTTTGAACTGGCCGCTTTGGTAAGAACATATTCTTCTTTCACCATAGAGATCTTCTAGGAGGACTACTCCCCAAAAGTCCTCTGAAGCATTTGTCTGAAGTATTCGGACACCAGAGGAAGGAATTTGTAATGGGGGAACTTTTCCAACAAGATTTTTTAGCTTTCTGACTGCTTTAGTGTGTTTGGATATCCAATGAGGAGGATTCTTCTTAAGTCTGGGAGTAAGAAATGACCTGTATTTGGCAATCTAGTGAATGCAATTGCTGATATAATTAACAACACCAAGGAATTGTTGTAATTGTTGCATTAAAAGGATTTAAACATGAAAGTCCTGCATTTTTTCAGCAATATGGGGTTGTGGAGTGTAACTGCCATTATGAATTTTCATACCTGAGAAGTCAACATCGGGGCTACCCAAAACCATTTTCTTTTCTGAAAGCATGATACCAAACTTTTTTACCAAAGGATGAAATTGATTCAGTAAAGCAAGATGAGATTCAAAATCTTTGAAAATAAGAGAATATCATCTATATAAATTAAAGCATTTGGAATCAGTGGTTGAAAAATTTTCGTCATTGCCTTTGGAAAATAAGAGGGAGCAACATTTAAACTGAAAGGCATAACTGTCCATTGGTAATGGTGCTTTGTGATGCAAAAAGCAGTTTTGTATCTATCATCAGGGGAAATTCCAAGTTGCCAAAATCCTGCTTTAAGATCAAATTTTGAAAATATTTTTGCCTGTGATAGACACTGAAAACAGGAAGTTTTTCTGGGGAGAGGAAATTTGTCATCTTTCAAAAATTTGTTCAAAGATTGGTAATTGATGACAAGTCTCATTTTTGCACGAACTTGTTTAGATCTCTTATTTACATAGAAAGCCTCTGAAGCACATGAGGAAGAAGTGGGTTCAATAAACCTTTCATCCAGCAGCTGCTGTAGCTCATTTGTAGCTATTTTATACTGTTCTAGAGACATTCCACTATGACTTGTGTGACGCCTCGGCCCTCTCGGGCTGGGAAAGTCGCGTGCCTCTCGGCACTGGGTTCTATCTTTTACAACCGCCAAGGCTCTAAACAAACATTCTATTATCCAAAAATATAATATATCCACAAGGTTAAATTAAAATTCGATAAAATACAAGACTAATATCCGTAAATACAGATTGCTAATCCAAAGCTCCCGCTGCGCACTCTGATACCAAAAATGTTTCACAATCTTCAGATACCTGTGGAGGGGAAAACATTTGGAAAACGTGAGCCGAAACTCAGTGAGGGCCGTGCCAGTGGTGCGTATGTCTTTTAAAACCATTTTTCTTCCAAAGTACTTTATTTTCATAAAATAGTTCGCACAATGAGAAAACCACATATATATTGATTATAATAAGGGGCCTGATTTTCTAAACACTTTTTCCGGGACTGTCGAGGTGAAATTGACATAGGCATGATAATAATAGCAGATCAAATTCATACGGGCCCCCAAATACAGATGTTCAGAATCAGGACTCTAGAGGTGTCTCACACCCTCTGGTGTAGCACTTAGCTCCTTTAGATAAAATAATTGGGCCCGATGCAATAAACTTATCGTTTTATCATACCATGTCAATATTCAGAAGACAAATCCATATAAGATTCAGTCAAATTTATCATTTCCAATGCAATAACATAATATTACAAAAATGCCCCTATTCAGAAAGATATTTCATGATGACAAATAAATGTAATCAGTGCATGTCATGAGTGGATCCAGATCATGAGTGCAATGAATAAATGAATACACAATACTTATATATAATTTTTCAAAAGGGTTAGGACCACTCACCTGATAAACTGTGTACTTTCTTAAAATCCCAGATATACCGTAACATTAATTCACCAAGATTCCTAACAAAATTGGACAAGCTTAGAGAGTTTAAATTGAGCCCTTAGTCTTTCAACTTCTCATATCACGGACCAAAGGAGCTGAAATAAAGGCTTTGAATATCAAGTAATAAAAGGACTTAGTTTAGATGAAGATGAGAATTCAAACTAAATTTATAAAGCTTGACTTTGCTAGCCGAGATGAATGTGATCATAATTCAAAGGTACTTGAGGCCATTGAAGGTTAAAGGAAGTACAATAATGGATCTTATATATATACTAGGATCAGTATATAACAAACAAAAGGACGGAAACAATTAAAATAAATAAGGAGAAGGAGAAGAAAAATACTTATCTAATGTAGAGACTCCTCTGCCGAAGAAGAAGAAGAATAGAATGTTTTGGGAAATTTTCCTCACAAGCTTATATATAGGGAATTTTAGTGGCAAATTTGTAATTAATCTTTATTTGACACTTGGCCTAATATTAGTAAGAAATCAACACGTAATTCCTTAAGGTTCTTGATGCCCACGCATATATATATATATATATATACTAATTGCATTTTTAATATTATTTTAATTATAGAATAACAAATGACTATTATACCCTTATCTCTTATAAAAATTACCAGCTCAAAATTGATATACTTAAAAGTGCTTACGGGGCGGGGTGTTACAACTTGCTTTTTGGGGTGTTACTTGTATAGAGTGATCAAACATAAGTGTTATGTAAAACTCAAAATTTGTCCACAATGGTTTTGAACATTTAGTTAGAAATTTTGAATGGGACTGAGGACATGACTGGGTGATAATATCCGTTTGGACTGACTTGAGAAGACTGGACTCACAAGACTAGGGAAATTGGAAGAAGTTAGAGTTTTTTGTCCAAGGAAGAAGTTGGCCTTTGTAAACGATTTCATTTGGAGTGAAAGAGAGATGGGGAATCTGGCTTAGGAGGTCAAATCCTATAACAAGATCCTTATGTGGGAGCTTAGATCCTAGGACTTGGTGAGTGATTGTCAGATTTGGGAAGAGTTGGATATTTATGGGTTTGCTGATCTTATCAATGACAAAGTGATTGCCATTAACTGCTGTGAAGATCTTGAAATATGGATTCCAAAAGTCTTCTGGGAGGATATCAAGGTTCATGACCGTAGCAGCTGTACCAGTATCTAACAAAGCTATCACAAGAGTGGCTAAAGACTTGTGGTGAGAGATGATTTGTATGCAGACAAGAGGGTATGGATCTGTTATGGACATGATAGAAGTATTGGGGAAATTTTCTGAGATAGCAAAGAAAGGTTCAGAAGAGTCTGAATCAGAGTCTTCATCAGAAGGGCTGTGTTCTGCATCTGTGTAAGCAATGGCCATCAAGAAACCTGGGGATGGATCGCAGTAAGCTCGAATAAAGATTCTACATCAGAATATTCTTCGCCTTCAAGATGAGGGGATAGCTGGGCCATGAATTGTTTCTTCTTTGATTTTTTCGGGCAGATTTTTGACGATGTGGCCTTTCTGTTTGCATAAGAAACTTAAAGCTCAAGAAGCAACTCTTCAAATTCAATGAGAATTTCTAAACTCAATTTTTTATGTTTCCTTATATTTCTTTTCATTTCCGTGTATATCTCTTTGATTTTCATTGTGTACCCTTAGACTAGCATTTTTTGTTCTTACAATTTCATTTCCTTAAATGAATTGCTTAAAGGGGCAACTTGATGCTTTTATAACATGTTTTGCTCTTGTATTGTTTTGATCCTTTGAGCATGTTATATATAGGGAGCTTAATGATTTGAGCCTTGTGATGAAAGCTCATGTGTAACCCCTTCCCCTCTATTCTTAGTGTCTTATCCTTTGGGGGAGATTATATATGCTACCATTGGGTTTAACTTGATCCATATAGCATATGAGGTTGTTTTGGTGTTAATATTCTAGTCTATAGCATTAATCTTACGTGGTTGATCGTCTATATACTTGACTTAGGATATAAACTGTGAGTGTGGCATTGTATATGTATGTGTTGTGATTATATGATTGTTTGGCATAGTTTAAACTGCATATTGCAGGTTTTCCTGTTTTCTGTCAAAAGTCCAGTCGATCGGACTCTGGTATCAGGTCGACCGAACACATGCGGTCGATCGGCTGAGCCAAATTTCAACAATTCTTGAACTTCAACTTCAGAATTTTGTAAATTTTACTAGTTTATTCATATAGACACAACCTTAGGGGGATTTTTCGAATGTTTTCATCCCATACCCCCCCCCCCCAATATGTGATGTATGCACAATTTTTCATATTCTACTTCATCACATCACTTGTTGGCTTGCTTTTCATCTTTTATATCCTATAGCCAATTTGTGTAAGTTACTTTGGGAGTTATATGTGTTATACATGTCTATTCTTACATATACTATCCCTTAATGATTTTGAGATCATATTCTTCACTTTCTTATCTTTTGTGATCTCATTGTAGTTATTGGTTAGTTTTTCTCTAATAGGTGTTACCCTCATTTAGCTATCTAGTAACTTGTTAGAGGAATGTATTCAAGGTGTTATCTTACACTTCCTCTAATTCATTTGGTTGTGATACATATGCTTAACTTATGTATTTATGGTATCACTCCCATTAGTACTTTGTTAGCTATATTTTCAAACTTGTTTTCATCGTAAATAGCTAACATTGTATGTTTAATAAACGGGGAGATTGTGCTTAAAGGTTTATTCCTTATCTCCTTCGGTTTTTATTAGGTTGATATTCTTTTTGAGCCATATATGACCCTTTTGATTTATGTGTCATTATGTTTTCTTGGTATCTTGAAATCAACCAAGCTTGTTCAAATTTATCCTTCTTCAAATGATTTTTGGCCTTTAGATTTCATCCTTTGGTTCTAAACTTATCAATCTACTAGACCCTCAAGTTTCCCGAAATTTAAATGGTATTTCAAGTTTTTTTTAAAAAAGGGGGAGAAATTTTCATATTCATCAAGCTTCTCCATAATTTAAACTTTATCCCTCCATCATTTTACAAGGGATCTTTTAAAAGGGGAGAAGTCCTTTAGATCTATAGTTTTCAATTGTTTTTCAATAAAATTGAGGAGAAAATGCTTTTCATAGTGGCGGTCTGATTTCCCTTTTGATTTTGACAAAAAGGGGGAGATATTTTAGTGTTGCAAATGTGCCAAGAAAAGTAATTTACAAAAGGAGAAAGCTTAGAACTTGCAAAATGGGAGAGATAAAGGATTCTTTAAAATAGGGGGAGTAGAATATTTGTTTCAAAACATCTACTTGCCTAGATCCTTAAAACCCTTATCTCATGCATTCATATTTATATGCTTTAAAGCTTTATCCTTTGCATATTATTCCCATTTGCATCAATGTTTTGTCATCATCAAAAAGGGGGAGATTGTTAGCCCGAAGGGCAAAGTGATAAATCTTGTTTTGATGATAACAAACCATCGATAGTTCTAATGTTTGCGTGAGCATGTTCTTAATGATAGGATCCTTAGCACTCACACCAACATTGATGAAATTGGTAAGTTAGCTTCTTGTGTACATCCAAGGTATGATCATACACACAATGAAGCAAACTACACTTTGCAATACTCCATAGCACGAGCATGAAGTCAATCCACATGCTCTTGAAGTACCTGCAAAGTTAAGGAATAAGGAAGATCAACATGTCAAGAGCTACTCAATCCAACAAGTAAAGAATCAAGTGGTAGACTCTTTGACAAGAAGAAGTGTGAAGTCCAATACACTACAACTCAAGAATGCTAGATGACTTCATCACTCAAGAAGATGTTGATCAAAGGCTTCAAGTCCATGCTTCAAGAAGAAACAACTTCAAGACTTGAAGACCTTAGAAATATTAGTCTAAGCTTATAGGTAATCCATTGTGACTAATCATTCCTTTGAGAATACTAGGATATAAGATTGGTTAAAGTTCAACAATGCATATTTTCAAAACCCCATGTTTTACATTGTTCAATATTTGAAAAGGTTTTTGAAAACAAGTTGGTCAATGCCTTAGTTCATTAAAATATGTTTTATATCTTTACAAAACACTTAGGCATGTGCATGAGAACATTGGAAACTTAACTAAGTGTAAAAAGCACTTTGGGACTGCTCTCTAGTCGACCTAGGCTTTGCCTCGGTAGACCAAAGATGTCCATTCGACCGGCCATTGTTAATCCAATCGACCAGTGAGTTTTTGTCCTTATTCGAGTTTTGAATGTTCCAATGCTCCAACGACAATATTCTATTCGGACGACCGAGATATTAGGTAGGTAGGTCGACATTTGCTTCGGTAGACCTGGCCACTTAAATGCCGTCGAATAGAGGGCCTTTAACCTTTGATTTAAGGTACTCCGGCCAACCTACTGTCTAGTAGCGGTCGACTAAAGTTGTCAATTCAAGGCCAAAATTATAGTCATTGTGACCAACAAAGTTTGTGTATTCTAGCCCTATAAAAAGCTTTCAAAGCTGAATTTTTCATAACCAACCAAGCCATAAGAGGGCATAGGCATATACACTTTCTAAACACACGAGCAAACACTTTTGTGCTTAATTTCCAAATCATTCAAAAAAATTTGTGTTAAGCTTAAACTTCATCTATCCTTCTATTCTCAAAAAATGATTAGAGCTTAAATTGTAATTCTATTCCAAGAGGGAATTCTTTGTAGTGAGCTAAATTGTAAAATATCCTTTGAAAGAGATTGGTTACCTAACCTTCTCATTTGTGAGAAATAGTTCTTTGTGAGCTAGCAAAAAGCTCTTAGAGAGCTTCACTCTTGGTGAGTGTTTATATGTCCTATGTGTAGGCAAAAGACCTCTTTCTGAGGCAAACACTCTTTGTGAGAGAAGACTTCTTAGTGAAGTAAAGTCCTAAGAGTAGGCAAAAGTCCTCTTTGTGAGGCCAAACACTCTTAGTGAGTGGAGTCTTCTTTGTGAAGCAAAAGTCCTCATTTGTTGGGGCAATTGTAAAAGGTAGAACCCATCTTGCATTTGTTGTGAAGGGTATCCATTTGTGAATATGTAAATCCTTAGGCTTTGCCCTAAGGTAGTTGATGCAAATTCTTTGTAAATCAAACCACCATAAATCCTAGTGCTAGTTTTCTCTATCTTTACTCCTTTAATTCATTGTTCATATACTTGCTATAACTTGCATACTTGATTATATGAACATACGTGCTTAGGATAGAAACTATCACATGTTTCCTAGCTTTATACAATTGCATCACTTAGTCATCTATGTTGCCTTAAACATAATTGAATCACCTTATGTGCTTAGACAATATACTTGTTGTTAAGGTGAACACTTAGGCAAAGAAGTTTTTAAAAAGCTTAAAAAGTTTTTAAGAACCTAATTCACCCCCGTATGTTCTATACCCTCAAAGGGTATTTCATTACCAATCCAGTATTGGGCGACCCAATCCAATTGGAGCACCAATATCAAATGTAAATTCCAACAACAATATACTATATGCATGTGTAAATATGTTTTTACATAGCGCGTAATAATGTTATGGAATTGGAGTTATAGTGACGTCATTATAATGTACTGTTGTAACGAGAATAAGTACATTGCACTTCACTTAATACACAATATTATAATGAATATACATAATGCATGTCGATGTATGATTTATACATTAAATGTAATTTTCAAATATAACAAAAACAACATATTACAAGGAAGTAATATTAAGTGATAATCGTAATGTAAAACTATTGTGGTAAAATATTCATTACAATTTAATCATATACACAAACGTTTCATAATATGTATGTAAACACAATGAGTAATGATATTACGTACTTAAATTCTCACTATGTTCGATACCACATGTTTAACGTACATAGTATATTAGATTATTTCTTATATGTCATACATGTATTATTACTTCCTATCAACAATGTCCAACAAGATGTGAAAGATACATATAAATATAACTTCTGAATGAAGAGCTCAGTGTTTAAGGATCCATTCGTATTATGTAATTGCCCACCACCATGGACTCCACAACAACCATTTGTAATCCCTAACATTTTTCCCGGTTAAGAACAGGTTCAATGATAGGGACACATATTGAGAACTCCTGTGTTCAACGACAACACGCTCATAATGCAAAATAATCAATCCTAGTAATGGAATCGATTTTAGACAAGAGCTCCATAAGCAACGACTCCAACATATAGCATATAAAACTCCAATTCAGGAAGAACTAAAGATCAATGATGACAAGAAAGGGAATGCAAATAACATACGCAATTATATTCGATGCTATCAACATACAAGTATGATCAATTCAATGTTATCAACATACAAGTATGATCAATTCAATACAGTAAATCATTCTATAAAATCCTTTCAACATTGAATTCCAGAACTTTTGACAATACATTTCGTGAGTTTTTAGTACCGAAAAGACAAGGGTGAAGATCCTTACTTGGAATTAAAGTAAGCAACAAAAATCACATAATTTATATAAATACGTAGCAACTTCAAATGTAAAATTCCGTTCACTTGAATCTCAGAAAGCACCCCGTCACTTCTCATGCATAGCCTTTTTAGTTAGCTTCAAAACGCATCAAGAATCAACCCAAACGGAGTTCGTTTACTACTTAAATTATGAATTATTCTCACAGCTCTTTGTTTTTTCCAGATTATTGTACTTCTTTCTTTTATCTCTCTTTCCATGTCTCTAACCTCATTTTCCTTCTAACCTCCAAAAAAATCCTACACAAACTACCTTAAGACGCAACCATTCAAAAGGTGTCAAACCACTCCCATAAGTTCTCTAAAGCCTACACTTAAGTCTCCCAAGTTATATATTTTATTTAAGCCACCCATAACAAACGTACACATTAATTAACATATAATAAACATATAACACATAAAATTCAATTAACATGTAATCATTTTATGGCAAAAGTTCAGATTGTCACATCCTTCCCCCTTACAAAAGTTTCGTCTTCAAAACTTGCTTACTTCTGGATTCAAACAGTTTTGGATACTTCTGACGAGCTTCTTCTTCAAGTTCCCAAATGGCTTCCCTTTTAGTGTGATTCAACCACTGTATCTTAACATGAGGAATGGTTCGTCGTCTCAGAATACGTTCCTTCCAGTCCACTATTCTTATCGGTACCTCTTAATATGACAGGTCTTCCTGAAGTTCCAACTCCAATACATGACTAGGATCCGACACATACTGACTCAGCTGTGAAAAATGGAAAATGACAAACTAGGTCGTTTCCCAGTCCATATCTCATATGGGGTTTTCTGAACCGCTTTAGAAGGAACTCTATTCAATATAAATGCAGCAATTTCTAGGGCGTAGACCCAAAAGGAAATTGGAAGACTTGTTTGACTCATCATAGATCGAACCATATCTAATAAGGTGCGATTCCTCCGTTCTGACACGCCATTCCATTGTGGTGTGCCAGGAGGAGTTAGTTGTGAAACAATTCCACAACCTCTAAGATGTTCGTCAAACTCTTGGTTAAGGTATTCGCCACCTCGATCTGATCGAAGTATCTTAATACTTTTACCAAGTTGATTTTGTACTTCATTTGGAAATTTTTTGAATCTTCCAAAAGATTCTGATTTATGTTTCATTAGATAGACGTAGCCATATCTACTAAAATCATCTGTGAATGTGATGAAGTACTGAAACCCTCCTCTAGCACTAGTGTTCATTGGTCCACAAACATCTGTATGTATGAGGCCCAACAAATCGGAAGCTCTCCCACTTTGTCCAGTAAAGGGAGCTTTAGTCATTTTTCCTAACAAGCAAGAATCTCAAGTCTCATAAGACTCTAAGTCAAATGATGTCAAAATTCCATCTTTATGGAGTTTTGATATGCGTTTCTCATTTATGTGGCCCCAACGACAGTGCCAAAAGTAGGTTTGGTTTAAGTCATTGGATTTAAACCTCTTAGTATTAATGTTATAGATGGGCTTTTTAATGGATTCATCGAGGTTAAGAACATAAAGCCCATTCATCAAAGAGGCATCTCCATAGAAGATACGATCTTTATGAATGGTGCAAATTTTATTCAGAATATTTAATTCAAAACCTTCAATATCCAAACAAGAAACTGAAATAATATTCCTACTCAAAGTTGGAACATAAAGACAATTATTCAGTTCTATAATAAGGCCACTTGGCAAAACTAAATTAAATGTCCCGATAGCTACAACAACAACTCTTTCTCCGTTCGCTCCTCTCAGGTCCACTTCTCCTTTTGCCAGTGATCTACTCCTTTTGAACCCCTGCACATTTGCACAAATGTGAGATCCACAACCGGTATCTAATACCCACGAAGTAGGAGCAGACATGTTAATTTCAATAACTTAAATACCTGGAGAGACAGTCAAAGTGGCTTTTCCCTTTTTCTTCTCTTCCAAATAGAGCTTGCAGTTCCGTTTCCAATGACCTGGCTCATTGCAATGGAAGCAAACTCCTTCCTTTGGTGCCTTGGCTTTGGGCTTGTCATTGCCTTTGCCTTTGCCTTTCTTGGCCATGGGCTTTCCCTTTCCTTTCTTCTTGAAATTCCCCTTTTGAACCATTAAGACTTCAGGGGTCTTCTTAATGTTCAGTTCAGCCTGCTTGAGCTGTTAGAGGAATAACCGGGTCAAAACAGTTTGTGTAGCGGAAATAAAGTGACCCGCCTCTAATATGATCTATCACGAGTAAGAACCTAAGACTATGGGATAGTATTATACCTTTAGAAGTGCTAGGATAGCTGAAAGCCTGAAACGGTTTCAGCTGCAGTTTGTTGTCACGAACGGAACGCCACCAACGCAGGCTTCGTCTCGCCCAATATCCACTCGATCTTACGGGGATGGTTTTCTACCGCTTGGTGCTAGCCAACCCTCGTAAAAGTCTTGAAGATACTCTTCAAGATGGAGTATGTATGTATGACCTTTTAGAAGAACAATAAACAGTTTTCTTACTTCTTTTCTATTAGCCAAAGCTAGAAAACAAGTATATGAAAAGATGTCTTTTCTTTTCTTACTAAATGTTCTCTCTTTTCTCTCTTCTCTAAGCTTCCAAAAGCTGGAGAAAACTAACTAAGAATGCTAGGAAAAATCAGTATTCTTCCTAGTCATTCAAGGGACAGTGGGGAGGGAAAAAGGGGGAAGTGGGAGAACATGGAGGAAACCACTCCTCCATTTTCTCTACCATTTCAACCTCCTTTCAAAGAGATAAAGGGCTGGAAAATATATCCAATTGTCCAGCCATAAGGTCGGTCCAAATGGGTTGGTCGGCCCAACCCGATTAAGGGCCCAATCCAATCCCGGCTCGGCCCAATCGAATTGGCGCACCTTAGATTAAATGTACTCTAACAAGCCCAATCCAGTTGATCTATGAGTGCGACCCAGGAGGTATCTATGATGTTGGCCGTGACATCATATGTCACAGGTAATGAGAGGTATTTAGCAACGCATCATTACCCCCAATTCATAAATATCTAGTGACTATCATAGTCACACCATTTGACATTTGTATTTAAATCCTTTTGTCTCTGATATCTAGATTGAACACAAGTCATGGGAAAAAGTCACACTTGTATTGTCCAATCTTTTAGTTTCTTGATTCGCGAGTAGACTAATCAAATGACATCAATATCATATACTCGATTCATTTGTTCATGGCCATGAATTAGTCGACTCCATCAAGGGGGCCCAAGATATCGCTCCCTGCTATATAGGAGGGACAAATCCCTTTTCGCATCCCACTCATCCCGAACAAGATTCGTGATATACCCAATAAATGCCTTTATTGCTCACCCTGTTACGGATAGCGTTTAACATTATCAAAGCATAACACTAGCCATGCAAGACCTCAAGTCGAAGGATCTTTTATACAACCCAGTCAAAAATTGAGAAACACCGTTGACTATTATATAACAACCCATGGTGTGTTTCTCATGTCGGGTTTGTCCAGTATAATGATTCTCTAATCATATATACCTATGTGGCGATCCGATATCTTATATCAATCACTGCACATACTAGTCTTACGCATTATTATTTTCCTCGAAGATTCCATAATAATGTTCGACTAGGGATATTTCAGAATAGTATCTCATAAGTATCTCATAACAATTATGAATACTATTCTAAGGACATATTATTTATTTATGTTGTTAAGAACGCAGAAACATAATGGATAATACTGGAATTAATGCCTTTTTATTCATCAAAATGAAAATTACATAAATACGGTACAATTACAATAATCTCCCCACTTGCACTAAAGACCCAAATTACAATAAATGGTCTTTAGGGGCATACTAATGATCTGCTTTTCTAAAGATCAGCCCTCCGGATATCGGATACCCATGGAGCTAGTGTGACGATCATGCTCGCTCGCTGCGACAAGTGGCTTTCGATCGTGGATCGGCGACATTGTCTGCCGAATCTACTCTACATATATGCACATCACCTCTCTCTATAATCTCGCGGATTAGGTGAAAACGTCGTAGTACATGTTTGGACCTCTGGTGAGATCTAGATTCCCTAGATTGTGAAATAGCCCCATTGTTGTCACAATAGAGGTCTATCAGGTTCGCAATACTAGGAACCACATCGAGGTCGGAAATAAATTTCCTTATCCAAACTGCCTCCTTAGCTGCTTCACAAGCTGCTATGTACTCGGCCTCTGTCGTAGAATCTGCGATGGTCGATTGCTTTGAAGCTGCGCCGACCACAAGCACCTCCATTCAAGTTAAACACATATCCCGATTGCGATCGGAAATCATCTATGTCAATTTGGAAACTAGCATCGGTGTAACCACTTACAACGAGCTCATCCGCCCCTCCATAAATCAAGAATGTATCCTTAGTCCTTCGCAAGTACTTAAGGATATTCTTGACCGAGATCCGATGACGTTCACCGTAATTAGATGCGTATCTCGCTCGTAAGGCTTAAGGCAAACGAGACATCCAGGGCGAGTACATAACATGGCGTACATGATGGATCCTATGGTAGAAGCATAAGAGATCTCTTTCATGCGTTCTAATTCGGCAGGCGTTTTAGAACACTGTTTGTTCGACAAAACGGTACCATGTGCCATAGGACAAAGTCCCTTCTTAGACTCTTGCATGCTAAACCGCTTTAGCACCTTGTCTATATATGTACTCTGACTTAGGCCAATGAGTCTCCTGGATCTATCTCTATAGATCTTGACTCCCCGGGAATATAGTCGGCATCGCTTTAAGTCTTTCATAGAGAAACACGTACTCAACCAAGCCTTGACTGGACTTTAAGGATGGTATGTCGTTTCCAATGAGTAGTATGTCATCTATATACAAAACCAGGAATACGATTGAGCTCCCACTAACCTTCTTGTAAACACAAGGCTCATCCTCATTTCTAATGAAGCCAAACTCACAGACGGCATCATTAAAGCGGATGTTCCAGCTTCGAGAAGCTCGCTTGAGTCCATAAATGGATCTCGAAGCTTACATACTTTTCCGAGCATTCTCCCGGAGTGACAAAACCTTCAGTCGTGTCATATACACATCCTCTTCAAGTTTTCCATTAAGGAAAGTGGTTTTGACATCCATTTGCCGATTTCATAGTCATAGTAAGCAGCAATAGCAAGTAAAATCCGAATGGACTTGAACATAACAACAGGGGAAAAGGTCTCGTCATAGTCAATACCATGAACTTTGAAACCTTTTGCGACCAGTCGCCCCTTGTATGTTTGTACATTCCCTTCCATGTCGGTTTTAATCTTAAAAACCCATTTGCACCCTATGGGAGTTACCCCTTCAGGGTGGATCAACCAAGATCCGAGACTTGGTTTGTGTACATGGAGTCCATTTCGAATCTCATGGCCTCAAGCCATTTCTCAGAATCTGGGCTATTAATTGCCTGTTTGTAGGTTGAAAGTTCATCGTGATCCACAAACATATTATCACCATGTTCTATTATGAAAAATCCAAACCTACGCAATTCTTGTGTTTCTTGAACTGGTGCTGGCTGCACAACTGTTTGTGGCACCTGCTGCACAACAACTTGTGGAGTCTCGTTTCAATTTCCATCTCATCATTAGTGCTAGTTTGAGAGTCCGGAACTTCGAGAAAGTTCTACACTACTCCCACTCGTGTTTCTAGAAACAAATTCTTTTTCTAGAAAGACTCCCGTCATGAGCAACAAACACTTTGTTCTTGTTAGGGGATATAACAAAGTAGTATCCTTTAGTTTCCTTAGGATAACCTACAAATATGCACTTTTCAGATTTTGGAGCCGACTTATCGGAAGTCGAGCGTTTTACAAAAGCCTCAAGCCCCAAATCTTGAGGAAAGACAAAGCTGGGACGCTTCCCTAGTCCCATAACTCAGTATGGCGTCTTTGCAACCGATTTAGATGGAGCAGCGGTTAAGTGTTAAAGCTCATCTGTCTCTAGTGCGTGTCCCCAAAAGGAATTGGGCGAGCTCGTGTGACTCATCATAGAACGAACCATATCTAATAAGGTTATGTTCCTCCTTTCAGATACACCATTTCATTGAGGAGTAGCTGGAGGAGAAAGTTGTGAAACGATTCGACAATCTTTTAGATAGTCACAGAATTTTTTACTGAAGTATTCTCCTCCTCGATCAGATCGAAGAACCTTAATACTCTTGCAAAGTTGGTTTTCTACTTCTAGTTTAAACTCTTTAAACTTAGCAAATGCTTCGGATTTGTGTTTCATCAAGAACACATATCCATAACTACTGAAGTCATCATTAAAGGTAATGAAGTAGAGGTAACCACCCCTTGCATGTATATTAAAAGGGCCACATACATCACTATGTATTAGTCCTAATAAAGCATCGGCTCTCTCACCTAGCTTAGTGAAAGGTGATGCGGTCATCTTACCCAACAAACAAGATTCACATCGATCATAAGACATGAAGTCAAATGATTCCAACAACCCATCTTTATGGAGTTTGGATATGCAGTCTTCGTTTATATGGCCTAAGCGATAATGCCAGAGGTATGTCGGATTAGAATCATTAGTCTTAATCCTTTTGGTATTTATATTTAAAATTGGCATATCAAGGTCTAAAACATATAGACCATTAATCAAAGAGGCGCTTGCATAAAACATATTATCCAGAAATAACGACAATCGTTGGTTTTTGATCGAAATCTCAAAACCTTTCTTGTCCAAACAAGAAACTGAAATAATATTCTTAATTAAACTAGGTACATAGAAACAGTTTTCTAAACCCAAAACAAGCCCTGAAGGCAAAGTAAAAGTACAAGTCCCTACAACTAGGGCTGCAACACGTGCTCCGTTGCCAACTCGTAGTTCCACTTCACTCTTTGCCAATTCTCTACTCCTTTGCAGTCCCTGCACATTAGTACAAATGTGAGAACCACATCCGGTATCAAATACCCAAGAAGTAGTTGTATTTAAATTGATATCAATCGTATTAATATCTACAACATAAATACCTGAGCCCAAAGCAACATTTACTTTCTCCTTTTCCAGTCTTTTCCCTGCAAGATAGCTTTTGCAGTTCCTTTTCCAGTGACCCTTCTCACCACAAATGATGATAGATAGAGTCCTTGGCTACACCACCCTTAGGTTTCAGTGCATTGTTGAAAGTGGTTTGCTTGCCCTTGGGCTTACCTTTTGGTTTGCCTTTGGGTTTCACAAAACCTTTGCCTTTGCCCTTTTGCACCATCTGTATGGTGTTGGGCTTGGACTTGCCTATTTCCTTCTCGACGAGTCCTCGACGATATTCAACAACTCGAGCAATGGCTTGTCAATTTCATTCATGTGATAATTCGAATGAATCGATCTGTATGATTCGAGCAACGATTGCAAGATCAAATCGGTCGACGACTCTTGTCCCCAAAGGAAATCCCAGTTTTTCAAGGTTCGAACATAACCTATCATCTTAAGAACGTGAGTTCCCTACGGCATTCCTTCGGACATTTTTGCATCGAAAAGAGATTTCGATACATCGAATCTCTCCCGGCGTGCTTGCCCCTCGATATAGTTGCTTCGGGTGAGCCGACATCTCATAAGCCCCCCCATGTCCTCATGTTGCTTTCGAAGCTCGAGTTAATGATGACAACCACGAGGCTAGACACATCTAAAGCATCACTACACTGCTTCGATAAGCACTTCTATCAACGGCCGAAGCGCGAGCCTCCGGTATAGCAGGGAATAGGTCGTTCTAGAACATACAACTTTCTTTCATGCTTGAGAACGATTCTCAAGTTCTCGAACCGATCGAGGAAGTTAACTCCCTCTAATTTGTCCTTCTCGAGGACGTAACGCAGATGATAGTGTTTGGTTTGAATTTGCCATTTTTCTACAACAAAATATATATGCAAAGTAAGTACCGATAAAAATCATTATTAGGTCTTTTATGTTTTTAATGATTTCTCCCACTATTTTCTTCGAGTGAATAACCCTCATTATCAACTCGTAAAGTTCGTTAACTTTATAGCGGGGCAAGATCCATATTTCACCTCGTTCTGAGTCAGCTTTGGCTGATCGCCCAAAACTTAGTTATTTAGGTAGGCAACGTTTGCCAATTACATCAAATTATGTAATTCTTGGTTAGTTGAGTGAATAACATTTATTCAAGCATATCATTATACACTTTTCTCAACTCTTTTGCCTCTAGATCCTCAGTCCATTTATTGAGATAATCTAGTCAACTAGGACCCTAAGTTTTTGCCGGCGGATATCACAATTATCCTTCGCTCCTCACCCGGATAGACACGTATGTACAGCTTTGGCATGTCCCATACTAATGTCGATCTAGGCCTTGACGAGGGCTAAACTTAGGAAGGCACTAGTTAATATTTAATTGAGGGGTTTTGTTTTTAACAATCTCACCAGAAAAGCATAAATAAATCAGTTTATGCTTATATACATATGCATCCAATACATAAAATAAAAATGCAATAGTAATCGCCATATCCTATTCGGTTTTTCCAAGCCAATGGAAAAACCGTGAAGTCAAACTAAAGGTGTGAAAAGAAAACATTCTACTCTACACCGTCTTGACCTTCAGGTGGTTGCTGCCAAATCTTCATCACAGTTGTACCTTCTCCTAATCTAGAATTACATAATTCTAAGGAAACCTCGAGTTACATTCGAGGGGATTTGATGAGAAGAGAATTACAACTTTTGATAATAAATAGATAGGCACGATACGCAGATCGTATTTTAAAATTAAACCAACAGGGTAAAGGCGATTACTATGCATCATGCTCAACTAACATAACAATTTATGAAAAATGAGCAACCAGCAAAATGCATACTATTGCAAAGTACTGAGAGTACCCGGTTGACCGAACAGACATTGCGGTCGACCGTACAAAGTACTGAGAGTACTCGGCTGACCGAACAAATATTTCGGTCGACCGAAAAGAGTACTCGGTTGACTGAAGAGATATTGCGGTCGACCGAACAAAGTACTGAGAGTACTCGGTTGACCAAAACAGGCACTGCGGTCGACCGAATACCAATCCGAACAGAGATACTGAGAGTAAAAATGACTCTCATACATACAAAATGATGCAAAAAACATGTCATACATGATATACAACATTTCTAGCAATCCTAAGGCATGCAAAATATAGATTCATAATCCATATTAAATACTATAGCACATTAAATCTATAGGGTACTCGTGAGTGGCTCTGATACCACTGTTAGAGGAATAACCGGGTCAAAACAGTTTGTGCAGCGGAAATAAAGTGACCCGCCTCTAATATGATCTATCACGAGTAAGAACCTAAGACTATGGGATAGTATTATACCTTTAGAAGTGCTAGGATAGCTGAAACGGTTTCAGCTGCAGTTTGTTGTCACGAACGGAACGCCACCAACGCAGGCTCCGTCTCTCCCAATATCCACTCGATCTTCCGGGGATGGTCTTCTACTGCTTGGTGCTAGCCAACGCCTCGTAGAAGTCTTGAAGACACTCTTCAAGATGGAGTATGTATGTATGACCTTTTTGAAGAACAATAAACAGTTTTCTTACTTCTTTTCTATTAGCCAAAGCTAGAAAACAAGTATATGAAAAGCTGTCTTTTCTTTTCTTACTAAATGTTCTCTCTTTTCTCTCTTCTCTAAGTTTCCAAAAGCTGGAGAAAACTAACTAAGAATGCTAGGAAAAATCAGTATTCTTCCTAGTCATTCAAGGGAGAGTGGGGAGGGAAAAAGGGGGAAGTGGGAGATCATGGAGGAAACCACTCCTCCACTTTCTCTACCATTTCAACCTCCTTTCAAAGAGATAAAGGGCTGGAAAATATATCCAATTGTCCAGCCATAAGGTCGGTCCAAATGGGTTGGTCGGCCCAACCCGATTAAGGGCCCAATCCAATCCCGGCCCGGCCCGGCCCAATCGAATTGGCGCACCTTAGATTAAATGTACTCCAACATGAGCATCCCGTGTATTTCGTGTATGGTCTTCTCCATGGCATGCATGTTGAAGTTAATAACAAATTGGTCATACTTCGGTGGGAGTGAGCCCAAGATCATATCTGTGGCCATGTCATGACCTACAGTAGCTCCAAGCTTCTCAAGTTGGTCAAAATAGCCCTTCATCTTAAGAACATGTGCACTTACAGAGGTGCCAGGGGCCATCTTGCAACTATTCAACGCCTCAGTAGTGAGGAATCTTTCATGACGAGCTTGCTCTTGGAACATTTCCTTGAGCTGGCCCATCATCTGGAAAGCCTCAACTCCTTCAAACTGTTTTTGAAGGTCAGTGTTCATTGTGACTAACATGAGACAAGTCACATCGTTAGAGTCATCGAAATGCTTCTTCCAAGCATCTCTTTCAGCTCTAGGGGCGTTGTTTGCAGGCTGTTCAGGAATGTCCGTATCAAGAACATATATCTTTCTTTCTTGCTTAAGGACAATCCTTAAGTTGCGGGCCCAGTTAGTTTTTCCTTCTCAAGGACAGATCGCAATGAATTGTGTGAAGTATTGGTTGCCATTATCTACATTAAATTATTTGCAAAGTTATTAGTTTTGAGAAAAAATCTTTTCCACAATTTCAACACTTGATAAATAGTGGGGAAAAACATTTTACAATAGTTATAGGAAAGCTTTGGCTTAACACCTATAATTAAAGTAAAATCATCTAATGGGAATGACATCTACATGTCCCGGCTATTTCCCATTTTATGCCCTAGGCCCAAAACTATTTTGATGGCCTAGCTAAGTTGAACCATGTCTAAGCTTATGGAAATCACTATTTTCCCATCTCTTTTTGCTTAGATAACCACTTGTCTGTTGCTTTGGCAAGAAGACAAAATGATGATCCAAGCTCAATGAGTGCTTAGAGTATGGTAGGCATTGTAAGACTTAGTTAAAACGTTCGGTTTGAATAAGACATTAAAACGCATAATACAATTATACAAGCATCTCATGCAATATATAAAGCAAAAAAATTAAACGTGAGATAGCATGGCCTAATCCTATGATGACTCCCACGAGCCTTGTGCGAGCCAATGGTCAATCTAAGTCAATATCCATCTCATGGATAAAGTCTTCGATCCAGCAGCCTCCAGCCTTGTTACATAGTTGCATGGGCATACCTAGCCTTCAATGTAAAACAGTAAAATAATCTAAGAAAGCGATTACAATTTTACAACATTGCAAAACAGCTCGCAGACCGTATTATAAAATTACAACCCAAAATATGTAAAACAAGGGGCATATTAGGCCATGCTAAAATAACATAAAGCACAATGAAATTAACAACGAGTACATATACCAAGTCTTAGGTCAGCGGAACGACGAATCTGCGCGACGCAGACGACGGTCCCGCTAGCCATAGAAAAATCTGATTCTACATCAACTCATCGAATGAGTTTTTCTGTCCTGATTTACCCCTCAATTGCCTTACTTACATAATCGAATTATGCATTGGTTAATCAGATTAACGGCAGGAGACATACAATCAGTTTATGCGTAATAACATAATTAATCAAATTAATTACTGAATCACAGAAACAGTTTATGCAGAATAATCGTATTAATCACACATTAGCAGTTCATGCATTAACAGATTAATCGGATTAATGACATCAGTTCATGCAATATAATAGAATTAAAACAGTTTATGCATATCAGGATATACAGAAACATGTAAACAGATTATACGAAATCAGTTTATGCAAATATCACATGTATTGAACAAAAGATACAATCTTTCTGTTTCCACACACACATACCAAATCGGAATTGATAGTGTTATGATGTGATTAACAATATCGAATTCGAATCGTAGGAACCTCGCTCTGATACCACTGAAGGGATTCATGGGCGGAAACTCGTTCCAAACACCCATGAGTCCTCCCCTGAAGGATCCGCTCATACAATAGGAATCGAAAAATTACAAGAAAAGGACTTACATTTCTTGGCTCAAGAATCTAATTCTTGAATGAAAAATTACGTCTTTATGCTCTCAGCAACGATCACCTTGAGTCTTCCCTTGCGGAATTACTCCCTACCGGTATCCACGCGACGAAATGGGCAGCGATTGCTAGCTCTTCGGTTTTCTGAGTTTCGGGAATTAGTGATTAAGGGAGGCAGAAATACGTTTTCTAGATTTCTTGGTATTTCGGATGAAAAATAAATTGTCTAACCCTAGGGTTTCGGCCAAGAGAGGTTTATATAGGGAGTGAGAGGTTGTTTCCAGAACAACTCCCACGTCCGCTCCACCTCTTCTGGCAGTGGGAGTCTTTAACTCCCACGTCCCCTAGACTTCTGCTAGTAGTGGGAGTCTTTATCGGATAATAACTCCCACGTAATCCCACCTATACCGAAAATGCCCTTATCTCTAATTCGAATAATAACTCTTTATTATTCTCAGAAAAATGAATGTCAGATACAATGAACCTAGACACATTCTAGATTCATTGAATCTGGACATGAAGCTCGTTAGCTCGTCTATGCGTGTGACCCTGTAGGTTCATATCACAATGGCAATGAAAATACACTTAGTAGAAGTGTGTGTTCATAAATCACAAGTGGTCCCTAGCAGGACATTGTGACTACCCAAAGTGAATGAATTTACGGTGGAATCTAATATCAATCCACTATTTAATCCCTTTGTCTCGCGATATCCTAATTAAGCATATGGCATGGTAGTTGTCACCCTTATCAAGCTTAATTATATTTATGCTGGATCTCCAGGTAGACTGTTCCAACAAACAATATTTAATAACCACTTTATTAAATACATTTGAGCACGGCCATGCATTTAAACAGTCTTTCCCTTTCGAGGGGCCCATGGGTATCTCTCTCTAATAAGAGAGGGACAAATTCCTTACAATGCCTCTCACATTCAAGCCATGATAGGACACTACATCCGATCATCAGTCGTATTGATTACTCGATTAAAAGCAACGTACGACTGAGTCAAAACGTGGCTCCATTCATGCTAGAATCAATGGAGACATAAGGTCTAAGGACTCTAAAATAGTATTGAGGAAGTAATACTTATGACTAAGGACCATGGAGTATTACTTCTCTAACGGATCACGTCCAATACAATGTATCCCTATATATTGGATCTATGATATGATTTGTATTCATTACACATGACTAGCAAAACATGATCATCAATCATACATCATACTAGTTTTATTTCATTGTAAATAAGTATTACATAAAACTAGGGACAACTAGAATAGTAATTACATAAGCTAATGAGTTTTACTATCAAATCACACATTTGATAATCAAAAGCAAAATTAACTATTCAAATACATGCTCAAAAGATATAAAACGTATAACGTATGCTAATGGTCCTAGGGCTGCACGGTTCACCAACTCAATTGTCAGAAGAGATTACTACTATAATTTCACCATCGATGATGTTCCGCCCTCCAAGTG
Organism: Vinca minor; assembly: GCA_026122235.1. Classification (NCBI taxonomy): domain Eukaryota; kingdom Viridiplantae; phylum Streptophyta; class Magnoliopsida; order Gentianales; family Apocynaceae; genus Vinca; species Vinca minor. The sequence goes on from JAOCZM010000253.1 coordinate 2,118,948, forward strand.
GCGTGAAAGATTCCAGTCCCTATACACTTGGCTCACTACTGATATGCAACAACATCCCCTTAATGATGTCCTTAGAATATTTGTTACTAGATTAGAAGGTAGGCTTCGTGATTTCTGGAACTCTTTAGGAGAATACCGACAACTTCAGTTCCTCTAGCTCAATTCTCCTGAAGAAGTGATCACGGTCCTCAGAAGACACTTCTTGGGTGAGGCAGATCATGACATCACCATTGCCATACAGAATTCCTTAAAATGAGGTGTTGTTCCATCAAAGTAAAAGATTTAGAAAAACATTTTGATCGGATGTGCAAAAGGTTTTATATCATTAACCAAATTGATTATAGTAGCCTAAAACAAGTCTTTGTGAACTCTTTTCCCGAAGAATTAGCAGATGAAACAATGAGGCAAGTCCGCACCTCAAGCATTGATTGTCAAACCATCATGATAGGTCAACTTTGGCAAATGATGCAAAAAGCATTAGAAAAACAAGTGTGTTCAAACAAGATTTTGGCAAAAGTATCAATCTCATGCCAAAGCCCTTGGCCCTAGTGTGTTCAGATAAACACTTGTGTAATAAGTGTAAGGATTCAAAGAATTGTGAATGCTCCAACAAGAAGAGGTCCCACAAATACAAACAATCAGCAGTTTTTTCAAGTGGTAAAAGAAAGTTTGGAGGATTCAGGAAAAAAATGGAGGTTCCTAAAAAGAAGATCACAACGGGGAAAGAAAAAATCTGATCGATGTTTCCTGTGCAAGAAAAAAGGCCACTTCGCCAAGAACTTTCCGAAAAAACCAAAGAGGAAACAATTTATGGCCCAAATAGCCCCTCATCTTGAAGGAGAATATTATTTTGATGTTCAATCTTTGTTTGAACTGACTGACGAACAATCCCCAGACTCCTTCTGACTTCGTTCTCTACTGGTATCCACACACCAACCTCTGAGCTCGTAACTCCAAGTTTCAGATGTTAGTCCAACAACTATGAAGTTTGGAAACACTTTCCCGGAATCCACAAAGTATCGGTTACTTAGGAAAACCGGAAATCAAGAGCTGAGAAAAATTGTATTTTTCCTTCTCTTTAATTGTGCTTGAGAGTGTGTAAAATAAAGAAGAAAAATACCATATTTTTGCTTCTTGGATTTCGGCTAAGGGAGGTAGAGAGAATCTTGTATTCTTGTGAGAATTAGAATGAAAAACATTTTTTTATCAAGTGGGTGTAAGTGGAATTACCCACTTACCCCACTCTCCTCTTATCTCTCTCCCACTACTCCCTTACACACACACACACACACAAACTCCCTAACACATGTAGATGTGCCGGTTTTGACCAAGTCCAATTGGTTCGGGTCTCACCGTTCCTTCAGTTCCGGCAAATTGTCTTCACAATCTGATCCCCACTCGAACTTTACCCGATTTTGTGTCCACTTGGTTAATGGTGCATCAATTCTAGAAAAGTCCTAAACAAATGATCTGCAATACCCGGCTAGTCCCAAAAAACTATAGATTTCCGCCACTGTCTTTTGTCGAGGCCAATCAACAATCGCCTTGATCTTACTTGGATCCACTGACACCCCTCAGCTTATACTACATGCCCAAAAACGTTATACTTCTCAACCAAAACTCACACTTACTAAACTCGACATTCAACTTTTCTTTTTCTCAAAATCTGCAACACCACTCCAAGATGCTCTTCGTGAGCTTCATCAAACGATGAGTAAATCATAATATCGTCGATGAAGACCACCACGAACTTATCTAGACAGTCCCAAAACACTATTCATCATGTCAATGAAAGCCGTCGGTGCATTAGTTATACCGAATGGCATAACAAGGAACTGATAGTGCCCATACCAGGTTCGAAAGGCACGTTTGAGAATTTCTTCGGGTTCGATTCTAAGCTGATGGTAACCCGATCTTAAGTCAATCCTAGAGAAACCTTTCGTACCTTTCAAATGATCAAACAAGTAGTCGATACGAGGGAGGGGATATCAGTTCTTAATGTTTATCTTATTACGTTCCCAGTAGTCTATGCACATTCTCATACTTCCATCATTCTTCTTCACAAATAAAACTGGAGCACCCCAAGTTAAGACACTCGACCTTATGAACTTCGTGTCAAGAAGTTATTGGAGCTGATTATTTAACTCCGCTGGTGCCATACCGTACGGGGCCTTAGAGATTGGCTCCGCACTAGGTAGTAGTAAGATCTCAAAATCAATTTCCTGGGCAGGTGGAGCACCCGGAAAAATGACGGGAAAGACATCCCTAAACTCCCTCACTATAGGAACGTCCTCAAGTCGGTCTTCCTTCTTATCATCCTTCAACACCGCGTAAGACAGAAAAGCTTTGCAGCCCTTTTTTATACACTTTTTCTCCTTCCTCGCTGAGATTACAAGCATACTACTACCACTCTTCTTATTATCTGAACCCAAAAATTCAACCACTTCTTTTTCCCCAACCGTAAACTTTATTTTATTTTCTCGGCAATCCAATAAGGAATGATGAGCATACAACCAGTCCATTCCCAAGATTACATCAAAATCTTCCATTTGTAACTATATAAGGTCGGCTTTTAGTACCTTAGAGTTTATTTCTATCCAGCACCCCTTATTTATTAAGTTAGATTCTAAAATCTTTCCATTAGGTACCATTACTTTATAAGTGTCCAAACAACATATAGGGGAGGTCTTAAGTACCTTAGCAAATCTACGTGACACAAATGAATGGATAGCTCCACAATCAAAGGAGTACAAATGCAGGTACTAGGTTGATTAGAAGCGTACCTGTGACCACTTCAGAATCATTTCCCGCCTCTTGTTGAGTTAAGGCAAAAACCATAGCATTCAACTTCTACCTTGTATCACCGACCCTCGGCGCTGCTATTGAAGTCCAGCCCGCGTTCTGAATTGGCATAGTACACTGGCTGATTCGATGACCAACATTCTCGCACTTGAAGCAAGCCCCACTAAACAAGTGACACTCTCCTTCTGCCACACTTGCAACATACCACAATAGTAACAACCCTACTCGGTGCCCCTGTGGTTCCCCCATGTTTAACTAAATTGGCTCATGTACCTACTCCCGCCTAAAAGTGTTGGTAAGTCCAAATGTGGGAGAAAACCTCTTTCGGCTAATAAGAAAGATTATCCTCCAGCCGAATTGGACCTCTCTGCAAGTTTGGATTAAATTCCTGTCTGGGCCTAAAGTTTTCCCTCAAAGGCTCATTGGATTCGTGTGACTCTCCATCAACATCAATTGCTTTACCTATTCTATGTTTCCTTAGAATTTCAAGAAGTCCCAATCTTTCTTGGATGTCATCCATTTGTTGCATCATTCTCTTCATGCTTTGTTGCATTGAATCCATGAAAGCTTTTGATCTCCTATGATGTTATCTTGCTTGGATGACCCTTCATTAAAAGACATGTTAATCTTGAAAATAAAACACTCAAACCGTTAGATAGAAAAAAAATTCACTATTTATTCCAACAATACTTGTAAAGAACTTCAACTCTAGAGTAAAAGGTTCCTAACTTGTTGCGTTGGGACAAAGCTGAAAAAAAATAAGGAATTAAAACCCTAGACCTACACGAAATAGTTAAAGAAAGAATAAATGATTAATCTTGAAAGTCCTAGACCTAATCAAGAAAAGGAAAGTAAATCTTTTTGTGTTTAGGAAAAGGAAGATCTCAATCTTTACGCTTCTTGTTCTTGTTCCTTGATTCTTTTTCTTTCTTTTCTTTTGATCTTACCCTTTTCTTGGCCGATTTATGTATCAAGAACCCAGGTTTGAAGAATCTCCAATCCTTGATATATGTAAAGAATGAATTATGTCAAGAAGAAGTGGGTGAACAATTACTAACTCTTGAGACGAGGCTCGGAGCACTAGGAATCAAGAAGTAGGCTAAGTATCGATGGAGGCTGAAACACCAAAACCAGTGAAAACTAACTTGTTGATACAGTAACTTAAAGATGAATGAATTCTATAAGAAGTTCAATTCACAAGTATCTAAGGAGTAATCTTAACCAAAATATCATATATCTAACGTAAATAATATGTTGGCCGAATTCTCTCTTAAATGGAGTGAAGAATTCGGCTACAAGAAACAACAAAGGAAGAGTCCTAATTTAATTAGAGCTCTCCAAATCCTAACTTAAGTAAACTTGCTAAAAATGAAACACTACCTAATGTAATGGACAACATGCGCTATTAATTAGCTAGCACTTTAATCTACTCGGCGAACATGGCTAAATATAGAAAATACTAAAAATGAAAATATAATTAAAATCTAGAATAGACTTTAATGTACAAAAATATTAAAATTCCCTCCTTATCCTCTTTGCTTGTTTGGGCCGAATTGGATTTCTTGTAAACATAAGAGTTGAACTTGAATATCATCTTCTAGATGAAATTTAGCTTCCTCTTTGTCTACTTGAGCCACTTTCCCTGCCCTTTGTCTTGTCATTGGTCCTGGGATGTTTAATAAGGGTTGCCTTGTGTGAGGTAGTCCCTTGGATGGTTCCGTATCATCCCCTCCCCCTTGAAAAGGATTCGTCCTCGAATCATCATCATCATCAATATAATCTGAATCAAAATCAAAAGTTGACAAGTCAGAAACATTGAAAGTAGAATGTACACCATACTCACCTTTTAAGTTGAGTTTGTATGCATTGTCATTTATCTTAGCAACCACTTTGAAATGCCCGTCTCCGCGGGTGTGTAACTTGGACTTTCTGTCATTAGGAAATATGTTTTTCCTAAGATGTAACCAAACCCAATCTCCAACTGCAAAGCATATTATCTTGCGGCCCTTGTTGGCATTATTTACAACTTGTTCATTCCTCTTCTTGATGTTCTCGGCAACTTGATGATGAATTCTTTGTACAAAATCTTCCCTAGAATAAACATCTATATTAAAGAGGAATTAGATCTAAAAGGGTTAAGGGGTTAAAACCGTAAACAACTTCCAAAGGTGAAGTGTTAGTAGTAGAATGTAAAGTTCGATTATAAGCAAATTCAGCATAGGTAAACATTCTTATCACCTTCTTAAATTCTTTTGAATGAGTTCTCTAAGTAGAACCTCTAAAGTTCTATTGGTTACCTCAGTTTGGACATTCCTTTGTGGGTGACTTGATGGTAGCAAGAAGTAACTTAATACCCAACTTACTCCATAAAGTCTTCCAAAAGTAGCTTAGGAATTTTGCATCCCTAACACTTCCAATTGTCTTTGGAATCCCACGTAATCGAACCAGTTCTTTGTAGAACAAATCTGCAACATGACTTGCATCATTGGTTTTCCTACAAGGAATAAAGTGAGCCATTTTAGAAAAATGATCTACAACAACCATTATACTATCCATACCTCTTTGGGATGTCGGCAATCCAAGGATAAAATCCATTGAAAGATCAATCCATGGTGAAGATGAAATAGGTAAAGGCATGTATAATCCGTGAGCTTTGCTCTAACTTTTAGCCTGTTTACACTTTAAACAAAGTTAACAAATTTTCCTAACATCTCTTTTCATCTTAGGCCAAAAAAAGTGTTTTTGTAATATGTCTAATGTTTTTACAACACCAAAGTGACCCATTAAACCACCATAATGTGCTTCCCTAACAATTAAATCTTGAATATAACAAGAAGGAATGCCCAACTTATTGTCGTTAAACAAGAAATTTTCAAATCTACAAAAATCTTTTTGTGCCGAATGTTCACAAGAGATATAAATCTGAAAAATCATTATCTTCTTTATACAATGCTTTAAGATGTTCAAATCCAAGTAATTTAGCATGCATAACGGAAAGTAAAGTATACCTTCGAGAGAGAGCATCGGCGACAATGTTTTCCTTACCTTTTTTGTATTTGATAACATATGGAAAGGTATCAATGAAGGAAACCCACTTAGCTTGTCTCTTGTTCAAATTACTTTGCCCTTAAGATACTTGATGGATTCATGGTCCATGTGCATAACAAATTCCCTTGCAATCAAGTAATGTTGCCATGTCTCCAAAGCTCTAACAATGGCTTATAACTCTTTATCATGCGTAGGATAGTTAAGTGAAGCACCACTTAGTTTCTCACTAAAATATGCTAAAGGCTTGCCTTGTTGTTGCAAAACAGCCCCAATACCTATCCCTGAAGCATCACATTCAACTTCAAAAGTTAGATCAAAGTTAGGTAAAGATAAAATAGGGGAAGAAGTAAGTAATTGTTTAAGCTTCACACAACTATCTTCTTGCGGCTTGTCCCAAAAGAATGGGATATCTTTCTTCACAACGTCACTCAATGGGGCGGCTATTGAGCAAAAATCACGAACAAAAATCCTATAAAAGCTTGCCAAACCATAGAATGAACGGACTTGAGTTGCACTAGTTGGTCTCAGCCATTCCACAATTGATTGATTTTTTGCCGGTTCAACCTTACTACCTTGAGAACTAACAATGTATCCAACAAAGTTAATAGAATTAGTGAAAAAAAAACTTTTCAAGTTTTGTATACAAAGTTTGTTCCCTCAAAATAGTAAAATTAGCCTTAAGATGTTCAATATGATCATTTAGGGTGTTACTATAAACAAGTATATCATCAAAATAAACTACAACAAATTTTCCAAAACAATGCCGAAATTTGTAGTTCATTAATCTCATGAAAGTACTTGGTGCGTTGGTAAGACCAAAAGGCATAACAATCAATTCATATAAACCATATTTAGTCTTAAAAGCGGTTTTCCATTCATCACATTCTTGCATTCTAATTTGGTGATAGCCTTGAGTTAAATCAATTTTATAAAGAATTAAAGCACCACTTAACTCATCTAGCATATCACCTAAGCGAGGTATCGAATGTCTATATTTAATAGTTATTTTATTAATATCGCGACAATCGGTACATAATCTAATAGTTCTCTCTTTCTTAGGTACTAAAATAACCAGACTAGCACAAGGACTTAAAGATTCTCTTGCCTACCCCTTCTCCAAAAGTAAATCAACTTACCTTTGTATTTCACAAGTTTCATCCGAATTTGCTATATAAGCGGGGTGGTTTGGAAGGCTAGATCCCGGTATGAAGTAGATTTGATGTTCAATTCCTCTAATTGGAGGCAATCCTTTAGGCAACTCCTTAGGGAACACATCTTTGAATTCTTGCAAAACATCAACAAGAAGACTAGGTAGAGAAGAAGATATAAGATCAAAGGAAAAAGTGTTAGTTGGAGACAACTTTTCGGTTTCTCAAAAAACTAACAAATCAATTACTTGTTTTGTTCTCAAAGCCCTATCTACATTTCTCGAATTGATAAATAAACACTCACTTCTCTCTTTTTGCGACTTGCCTTTTTTCTCACTAAGCTTACAGCTTAACCAAGAAAGCTTAAATAGCATAGGATGTGCTTTCAAAGGTAAATCAAGAGCGGTGACCATATCGAAAGACCAAACGTCAGTACAACTTCCATTATCAATAATAAGTAAACAAGTCTTGCCTTGAACTTTGCACTTTGTTTGAAAAAGATTGCTCCTTTGTTGATGTAAATCATCTAATGGTTGTGAATGTAAGAGTTTCATAGTTACCAAAAGAAGATTTCCATCCTACAGTTGCTCTTCCACACTCTTGGCCTCAATTCCCAAATTGTCCTCCTTAGCTTCATCACTAACCCATATCCCGTCATCTAGCATGATCATTACACTCTTATTTGGACAATCCCGAGCAAAGTGACCCTTACCTTTACACTTAAAACATTCCTGAGAAAGGTTTGTAGTAGCACTAGACCTCAAATCGGATTTGACGTAGATGAAGGCTTGGCTGCCCCAATTTGAACCGTGGCTGTTTTGGCAGCCCCTAATGTCCCTTTTGCTTGAGTTTGGCTAGGCAAAGATGTAGAATTGTTTAAGGACTATTCGGCCGTTTCCAAGATTGAAAATTTGTCGAATAAGTCCTTGAACTCTTCTCTTTTTGTTGCCGTTCAATTTGTTCTGCATAATAAACCATAGAAAGAAGATTACCAAGGTTAGCACGTTCAACCTTAGGTCTAATTTTGTCATTTAGACCAGCCAAGAACCGAGCCAATGTAGCCTCATCATCTTCCCGAATATCAGCCCCAATAATCGCAATCTCATCTCCTTGTAATATTCATCAACGGTCTTTGTTCCTTGCCTCAATCTTTGCAATCTATTGAATAGATCTCTAGTGTAACTTTGAGGAACAAATCTCCGATTCATGACCACTTTCATCTCCTCCCAAGTATCAATTTGCCTTTGCCCAATCCTTCTCCTTGTTTCGGCTTCTTTGTCCCACCAAATTGATGCATATTCTCCAAATTCCATGGCTGCCAATTTAACTTTATTTTCCTTGGAATAATTGTGCACGATAAAATCATGGTTAACTTTACGAATCCAATCTAAAAATAATTTGGGATCGTTTGTACCTTGGAAAGATGGGATCTTTGTCTTGATTGCACCAAGATTATTATCATACCTTTGAGCTTGATGTCCCATTCTCGGCTCATAAGCAAGATTATCCTCCAGATGAATTGGACCTCTCGGCAAGTTTGGATTAAATTTTTGTCTTTACCGAAAGTTTTCCCTAAAAGGCTCATTGGATTCGTGTGACTCTCCATCGTCATTCCCTACATCAACATCTATTGCTTTTCCTTAGAATTTCAAGAAGTCCCAATCTTTCTTGGATGTCATCCATTTGTTGCATCATTCTCTTCATGCTTTCTTGCATTGAATCCATGAAAAGCTTATGATCACCTATGATGTTATCTTGCTGGGATGACCCTTAATTAAAACACGTGTTAATCTTGAAAAGAAAACACTCAAACCGTTAATTAAAAAAAAAATCACTCTTTATTCCAACAATACTTTTAAAGAACTTCAACTCTAGAGTAAAAGGTTCTTAACTTGTTGCGTTGAGACAAAGATGAAAAAAATAAGGAATGGAAACCCTAGACCTACACGAAATAGTTAAAGAAAGAATAAATGAGTAATCTTGAAAGTCCTAGACCTAACCAAGAAAAGGAAAGTAAATCATTTTGTGTTTAGGAAAAGGAAGATCTCGATCTTTACGCTTCTTGTTCTTGTTTCTTGATTTTTTTTCGTTTTTTTCTTTTGATCTTACCCTTTTCTTGGCCGATTTATGTAACAAGAATCCAGGTTTGAAGACTCTCCAATCCTTGATATAAGTAAAGAATGAATTATGGGAAGAAGATATGGGTGAACAATTACCAATTCTTGAGACGAGGCTCGGAGCACTAGGACTCAAGAAGTACGCTAAGTATTGATGGAGGCTGAAACACCACAACAAGTGAAACTATCTTGTTGATACAGTAACTCAAAGATGAATGAATTCTATAAGAAGTTCAATTCACAAGTATCTAAGGAGTAACCTTAACCAAAATATCATATATCTAACGTAAATAATATGTTGGCCGAATTCTCTCTTAAGTAGAGTGAAGAATTCGGCTACAAGAAACAACTAAGGAAGAGTCCTAATTTAATTAGGGCTTTCCAAATCCTAACTTAAGTAAACTTGCTAAAAACGAAACACTACCTAATGTAATGTACAACATGTGCTATTAATTAGCTAGCACTTTATTCTACTCGGCCAACGTGGCTAAATATAGCAAATACTAAAACTGAAAATATAATTAAAGTCTAGAATAGACTTTAATGTACAAAAAGACTAAAATGCCCTCCTTATCCACTTTGCTTGTAAACTTAAGAGTTGAACTTGAATATCATCTTCTAGATGTAATTTAGCATCCTCTTTAGCCTTCAACTCTCGGATCAATGTAGAAATAGATTGAGCCATTTCATTGCTCTTTGTCTTGTCATTGGTCCTGGGATGTTTGATAATGGATGCCTTGTGTGAGGTAGTCCCTTGGATGGTTCCGTATCATCGTCAGTGGATTGGCGATGTTATCGTCCGTATGTACTTTGCAAATCCTCACATCTCCTATATCAATGATCTCACGGATTAGGTGATTCCGTCGCAGTATATGTTTGGACCTTTGGTGAGACCGTGGTTCCTTTGATTGAGATATGTCTCCGTTGTTGTCACAATAGAGATCAATCGCATCCGAAATTCTAGGTACCACACCAAGTTCAACAATGAACTTTCATATCCAAACGGCTTCCTTAGCAGCATCTGATACAGATATATACTCGGCTTCGGTTGTAGAATTCGCAACGGTTTCCTGCTTTTAACTCCTCCATCTCACAGCACCACCATTTAGGAAACATAAATAACCCGATTGCCATCTAAAGTCGTCTCTATACGTTTGGAAACTAGAATCAGTTTAACCACTTATAATGAGCTCGTCTTCCCTACCATAGATTAAGAACGTGTCCTTAGTCCTTAGTCCTTCGCAAGTACTTCAGGATGTTCTTGACGGCTATCCAGTGACGTTCACCGAAAATGGATTGGTATCTGCACGTTATACTCAAAGCATACGAGACATCTGGGCGAGTTCACAACATGGCATTCATGATAGATCCAATTGCCGAAGAATATGGAATCTCACTCATGCGTTCTTTCTCATTCAGTGTCTTAGCACACTATTGTCTTGAAAGAACAGTACCAAGTACTAAAGGACAAAGGCCTTCATGGACTTTTGGATGCTAAACCGATTTAACACTTTGTCAATAACACTTATACATCGGAATGTGCTTCGAGCACTATGTTATACTCACAAGACACAACAGAAATACACATTTCTAGGCATTACGAGTGTGGTTATTGCTATGACACACTCACACACACACTTCCCACGATTGAGCTCAATTATATATTCACGACTCTACAACAATAACAGTAACAACCTAACATACGACCAAGTTTGGATTCCCCAAGAATTTTATACACATGAGTTCAGTTTCACCCCCTGAACGAATGAGTCCAAGCTTTTACTGATCCATTCTACATTATGCCACCGTTCATCCCCATGAACTTCATACAAATGTTACAATCCCAATGAAATCCCACATCGGGGTGAAGGTCCAAGAATTTCTTAACACAACACATGAACTCCCGGGTTCAACACATTCACATTTATATTCGAACGAATCCTGTTATATAGAAGTTCGTAGACATGAGCTCAAAATCGGGCTGCCGACTTGGTCGACCAAAAACAAATAGACAACACCAACAATAATCACAATTAGACGACACCAAGTACAATGACCAAAACCAAATAGACGACGACTACGCCAATTAGATAACAACCAAACGACGCCAAGTACAATTCAAAGCTAGCAATCAATCAACAAAGCATATAAGGGCAGCAAGAAAAACAATTGCACGAAAAAAAAACAATATAATCCGACGATCAACCACATATAATGCAATTAAATCCGACCCTTCATCCAGTTTGTGCAATAAAACATGATTAAGCAATTAATACTCAATTCCATAGTTTAAAATACTGATTTCATACTTTTTATAACTGAAAATACAGAGGGGAATGATTCTTACTTGTGAAGATAGCAAATAAAGCAAGTAAAACACGAATTCCCAAAATCCTGAAATTCAATCCCTTTCCCGGTGCATTAACTCACTGCTTCGAACTCGGAATTATGATCCGTCAGCTCTCACCCGTAGCTTATTCAATTACCTTCTAAAAGAATTCAAAATCTTCCCAATTTGACACCGTTAGCCCCTTTAACACATACATATAACCTTGAAACACATAGAAAACTTTACATACTTCTTTCTTTCAAGATACTAAACATCAAAACACTTTACTTTCAAAACCGGTACATTGAGTACCTTTCTTCTCAGACTCTTTGACATGCACATACACACAACGCATGTAGCACATAATATAAATAACTGAGAGAACATCAAACGCTTTAACTTTATAAATATCTCGATTCCAGTGATCCAAGCACCTGCCTATTCGTACTACTTTTCATATATACAACTAATACAATGTCACTACTTTCATACTTACAGTTCACTTCACATAGCCTTGGTTATGTGGTCATACAAAATACTTCTTCTCACAAGGTCTCGGCCTCATGAGCATAAATAACATAGTCTTTCTCAAGGCATCGGCACTCACCTAGCCTCGGTTGGTGGTCTTACTTAATATTGTTCTCCTCGGCAATCTCGACTAGCAGATTACATGATTTTGTCCTCCTCACCAAACTTCGGCCTCAGCCTTAGTCGATGGTTCTATATATTATAGTTCTCCTCATCGAACCTCGGCCTCGGCCGGTAGTGCTACATATTATAATTCTCCTCACCGAACCTCGGCCTCAGCCTCAATTGATGGTTCTACATATTATAGTTCTCCTCAACACACTTGGCCTCATCCTCGGTCGGTGGTTCTACATATTGTAGTTCTCCTCACCAAACCTCGGCCTTGGCCGGTTGTTCTACATATTATAGTTCTCCTCAACAAATCTCATCCTCGGCTTCGGTTGGTGGTTATACATATAATTCATAATCATCCTCGCATTGTTCACGGGAATGCGGTGGTATACACAATATTGTTCTCCTCACTAGTCTCGATTGGTGGTTCTACATAAATATTTCTTCTGACAAGGCCTCGACCTCATGAGTATATATAACTTAGTCCGTCTCGCAAGGCATCGTCCATCAGATACACATAACTTACTTATCCTACAAGGCCTCGATCTTATAAACATCATAGCGGCACGATATGAACTCGAAATTAGAGTTACATACTTTCAGATTTTACCATACAGGCAAACCAAAATATAAACATAGCCATATACCATTTTCAAAAAGTGAACAATGATATACTTTTCATGTGAATCATACACTACAACATGGTAATTCAAACAATAACATACAATTCATAGACTACAACGCTTCATTCAACTTTTGATTGAATAAGATAATGTAGGAAATCATTTCATCATGTTACATACTTTAACAAAAATCATTTCATGCTGTTTTTGGAAAGAAAACAAGAGGGTACGAACCTTACCTCCGATGCTTAATCAAATCTCTCAAGCAAAGCTTAAAACTAGAAATTCCAGGTTCACATTCATAACTTCAGAAGCCAATATCTCTCAACTCCACCGTTGAAATCACGATCCTACCTTCCAGATTGTAGCCGTATCAGCCCTCTATCAAACGCAAGTAGAATCGCTCCGATCAAACTATGTTTACTACCTCAATATTTGAATCTTCTCACAACACTCTGTTTTTCTAGAAATCTCCTTTCTATTATTTCTCTCTTTTATTTTTCTTCCCCCTCCTTCTAACTTACCTCTCCCAAAAATCCAGAAATAACCCCCCACTAACTACCCCTCAACGCCCTTACAAAACAATCTCTCAACTTCCTAACATCGACACTCAAGTCCCCCAACTTCTAACACATGAAAAATAACACTTATAAAAATAACATTCAGCACATAAAACGTGATATAACAAATAAATCACACAAAATTAATTACAAGACAGGCAAACACGTAAGCAGGAAAATTTTGTGTATCACATACTTCCCCCTTACAGATGTTTCATCTTCGAAACTTGCACCTGAACAAAACATAGACACTATAACTCTCCTGCTAGATGTAATGTCTCTAAAGGTGTTCACAAGACAAGTATGGTACCATATGGCAATCTATGAAGTGCAAAAGAAAATATGGCACCATATACAATAGCACACAAGCAGATATACATATTAACCCAAGTGTACTTGTTAGTAGTACGCTTCCGTTGCACTACTCTGATAAAGCAGTAATAACAAAACCAGCATGCTAATACAATTATATATGCATCATATCTAAATTAGATACATAGCACAAAGGTAGATACATGAATACATACATCAATAAAAGACATGCCATCTACTAACATACTTAAAGCTACAAACTAGTTAACATGGTATTACAATTCAAGCATATAAAACATAACTAGCATGTTAATACAGTTCGTAATACACATAACAAGTTAACATGGTATAACATATGAGGTAAACATAGCATAGTATGTATATCAAAAACGACATATAAAGTGGTAAGTAAACACATATGTCATATTTCCAGAGTCTCTACACAAAGATCACATCTTAAGTCATCTATTGAATCCTTCCTATATTCAACCCATACTTAACTCTAATCAAGACTTAACCCCTAAGGTTCGACCTGCTCTGATACCCCTTATGTCATGCCCTGTAACCAGAGGGTGACCTGGCAGGGTCTTTTCTACCAATGAGACACCGAACCCAAAACTTCATAACTTAAAAATGAAACTTAGTATCTTATATCATACTTAAAGTCTTCAAAGGTAAAATACATGTTCTTACATCTATTGAAACATAAATGTTCACAAGAAAGTATAAAGCTATATATTACATCATAACTCAACTGACTCTCTCTACGACCTAGGGTTCCTCAATGATATCTTTGAGATGTCCATCTGCAAAATAGTAAGGGGTGAACTACTAAACTAGCCCAGTAAGGTGTTCCGAGCACCTTCCTATTCGTACTACTTTTCATACATACAACTAATACAATGTCACTACTTTCATACTTATCGTTCACCTCATACTGTTTTCTATAATTTTTCGTGTAAGATATTGAGAAAATTTCAATAATATTAAATACCAATACAAAACATTTGGTAAAATAAATTAAAAGTTCATGATCAAGAAAATTGAGGGAAACGAAAAAAATAGTTGGTTGTCCTTTCCTTCTTGGCTTAATGCCTTGCATGGACGGAACCAAAAATTTCATGTTGGGGTGATGTTAAACTTTTACACAATTTTTAGGGGGTAAAAGCTATATTCTCTAATGTTCTCTCATAAATTTTATATATTTATAAGTGAATAATACACTACTTGTAGAATCTTGGTGGGTACTCTTAGTTCCGTCTAAGATTACCCAAATGAGGCATGACCACAGTGAACTGTATGTTACTGTCAAAGATTATCAATGATATTAACCTTGGCCTTTATATGTGGTTAAAATTACGGTTACTAAACCTCTTAAACTAAATATAAATAAATAATTTTAAGCAAAATTAAAATAAATAAATAATTATATAACTTTACAGAGAAAAAAAAAGTCTAGGACTTATTTTTTAATACGTAAAAATTGCCTACAACAACAATAATATAATCCATTATATCCTTTATAATTGGGAATATGGGTGGGGATGTGTAAGAGACATACCTAACTTTTGACAATAAATGCACAAAGTGGTTGCTCTCAGAATACCACTGAAACAAATTGATTGGAGACTAACACAATCTTTGATAATGTGTTCACAAAGTGGTTGCTCACTTTATACTACTGAAACAATGGTCCCCTATATCATCGCATTTACTACAAAAAAAGCATACTAAAAAACCATTTTAATTTATATGCACATTATTATGCTTCTTTCATTTTGATTTATCTCCCAGGGATCAACACGCACTTCATCGTGCTTATATACTTCGAACGAGTCCTGTCAATTAGTAGATTCTAGACACGAGTTCAAAATGGGGTGATGACTCGGTCGACCAAACCAAATAAGAATAAGGACAACGAGACCAAATAAGATGACCAAAGCGATAAACAAACAAAACAAGTTCAACAATAATCCCACGATCCACAATTCGCAACAATGAAACATATTTATATATAACTCAAATATGTAACATTAGTTACAATTCAGATTATATCAACATGTAAAATTGATCAATAGTAGAAATTCAATAATTGAAACGATAAAACACGATACATGCAATTGTTCGTAATTCCAACAGTTTATGCAATAATAATACATGCTCAATCAATCCTTAAACAATTACAAAACAGTACCCAATATATGTATACAATTCCGGGCAGAAAATAACAAAAAGATTGGGTCCTTACCTCTTACGAAAGTGAAAAACAACACACCCAAAATCTACACTACCAGTCCCGCCCTTGGTGCTATAACTTCTCGCTCTAAATCCCGATTCACGACCCGTCTACGTTCACTCGAAGCCTTTCAAAGACAAACGTTTCGATATACTGTGCGTCGAAATCGAACGTCGTTAAACCACCCAATTATTCTCTCAAAGTTCTGCCAGAAGTTACGTACGTTCAAAACTTTTTTTCTTTTCTTCTGTGAGGCAACTGCCGCCTCCTTTTAATTTTTTTGTTAATTTCCACGTCTGCCTACTGCCCACGATCCCCCAATTTCAATTCCACCTCTAATCAAACTACTACTCTAGGAGAATCACTATTAAAACACCTACTATGATACTCGTGCAAAATGCCCCTCGATAAACGTACACAAATATAACACACAACCTGTGATAAAAAAAAAATAGACACGTAATGACACGAAATAAATTACGTCTACGCAATTAATCACGCAAACATTAATTATACGTAAATAACACGTAAGCAAAAAGTCCCGGGTATTATATTCTGTCCATTTGTTCATGTAAATAAATGCGAAAACAAAGGATAAAAGATGAAATGCCTTCATACAAAAAGCTTAAATTAAAATCCAATGATTAATCAGAAAATACATAAGTTAAAATAACAGAAACCCTTTAAGCAAAAAGTTTAAACACTCAAAAAAGTTTCTGATTTCCCGTTTTGTTGCCTACAAAGATCTTCATTTTCATTTCTTCAAAGAGAAGTTGCAGCATTTGACTGATCCCCTCCTCATTTATTTCTCTTAGACAACATCAATTATAGCTCTGGAAAACAAAAGACACCATCACTAGCTATAAACAAAACTAACAACCAATCCACATATGATTTTATCAAATGAGATTATTTAGGAGAAGGTAAAAGTAACATCCTTTAAAAACTCAAGGTGAAAGAGAATTGTTTGCATACGTAAAAAGTGGTTGAATAGGCTTCTGTCAGAAGAATTGAAGGGTGAAGGAGGAGTAATGATATGAAGTTGTGAGAGGCAGATGAAGACTTGTGCGGAAAAAAGCTAAAATCCTCTTTATAAAAAAATAAAATAAAATGCTCTCTCCAATAGAAAGAGTCGGCTTGTCTCTTACAACAGAAGGTGATGGTATCAATCCCAAATCAACTGAGGAAGATGATCTCCTGCACATAATTAATAAGAAGCTTAAGAATACCATTCAAGAAGAAGGTATTGAGAGCAGCCAACATGCAAGTTCCCACAAAGACAAGCTAACACAAACTCATCGTTTATGTGCAAAAGACGTTCAAAGAAATTTCTTGATTAGACGTCTAGAGGAAGGGTTAGTGTCACACCCCGAAACCAGGGTCGATAACATGGCAGTGTCTCATTGGTTAATGATACACCAAAGCCGACAAACAGAGTTACTAAAAAGAAATTCAATTATAAAATAATCTGAAATAAAAGTTCGACAGCGAAAACTAATTATTACAATGAAATTGTTTAACGAAACTAATAATGAAATAACTAAATTCTTTAATTGAAACCGATTATGAATCACTCTTCACAATCCCCATCCCAGATGCCATCATCTTCGTAGTGTTGCTCGTTACCTAAATCATCTGCACAGTAAAAGTGGATGGACTGAGCTACGGTGCTCAGTAGGGACCCAAAAAAAAGAATGAACAAGTATGAAACAACAAATAAGCGAGATAACCATACTCTTCATATCCAAGCACTTACATAACCGAATGTACGACAAGCACCATGCTCTACTCATACGGTACACACGATTACACACTTGCTTAGACACTACGAGCACAACTACTGCTATGACACGACTTCCCACCATTCGAGCTCAGGTATCTATTCACGACTCTACGACAATAATTGCAACGGTCCTAGTTATAGTCCAAACTAGGAGGGCTCAAATAGTTCATCACATGGGTTCAGTTTCACTCCCTGAACGACGGATGCAAACTTTAAGGACTCATTCTACATTGTATCATCATCATCCAACACCGTGGACTCCACAAAACCGTTGCAATCCCAATGATAGTCCACATCAGGTTAAGGCTCACGCAAGAAGACCCTCGGGATCCGCACCAAGGACATCCGCAGGACCACCCTCGGAATCTTCCCATAATCATATCGCAGGACCCTCAGAATCCGCACTAAGAGCACCCGCAGGATTCTTCGGTATCCGCATACATTCACATCGTAAGACCCTCGGGATCCGCACCAAGGGCACCCGCAGGACCACCCTCGGAATCTTGCGAATCGAACGAGTCCTGTCATTGAGTAGATCCTAGACACGAGCTCAAAATAGGGCGACGACTCGGTCGACCAAACCACACAGGACTAAAGACGACATGACCAAACAAGACGACTCAAAGTATCAACCAAGTAACATGATCAAAACGATAACCAATTAGACAAGTTTGTAAAATAGCCAAACACGATCCATATTACACGAATAACACTTAACAATAATGAATTACGTAATTTCAAGTATAATAACGCAGTAATTCAATTTACGATTCATATTATAACGCATTTAAATCAAGTCCAAAACAGTTTATGTGATATCGAAAGCAATAAACACAATTCATGCAAATATTTTGTAAATAGAATAATTTATCAGCTTTTACTATGCAGAAATAAATGCGTACATTAAATGACGAAAAGGTCCCTACCTCTTACGAAGATAATTGATAAATAGAAAATCCGAGGCAGCACTGCCCAGTCCTACTCGCGGAGCTATAACTTTCTGCACGAGACTCGGAATGGCGTTCCGTCTGCGCTCACTCGAAGCTTATTCGATTATCTTCGAATCGGTATATAATAGGTTGAAAACGGACAAATAACGCTCCCTCGGTGATCTCTCAAAGTTCTGGACAGAAATCTAAAACTCACAAAAATCCTCACTGTTTCTGGTGCGATATCCTCCAACTCCGAATTCGAAATGTGAATCCGCTTCCACGCCTTCGTAGCTTGTTTCGTCGTGATCAATTTACGTATAAGCTTCGCCGAAATACGATAAGAATTACTCACTCAAAAATTCACTCGAAGTTGCTAGATATATTAAACTCAACCAAAGATCCTTACTGTTTTTCTTTTATTTCTTCTTTCTGGCGAGTGTGAGAGCAGCTCTTTATATAATACTCTACCTTGATTGCTACCCTCAATCCCGTGATCCATGATCATGACCCCATGACCCCATAACCCCATGAATTTGCCTATTTATTATGATTATTTTCTTTTCTTAATTTTTTCTTGCTACACACGCACACGAGCACAATTTCTCACCCCACGATCCGATTAATTTGTTTTGTTTCCTGATGCCAGTACCCACGATGCCTTTTTATTTATTTTCTATATATTTTCTTTATTCCAATTCCAACTAATTACTTCTCTAGTTGAATTACTATTAGGTCCCTCAATTACGATACGTGTACGAAACGCCCCACAACGAAACGTACCAAAAATGTAACACGCAACATGTTATGAAAATTAATTGGGCACGTAGTCACGTAATGACATGAAATAAAATACGCCTACGAAATAAATCACATGAAAATAAATTACACGTAAAATAACACGTATACGAAAAGTTACGGGTATTACAGTTAGATTATGAAACGGAAGTGGAAGATCTACAGACCATAAAATTATCCAGGGAGGATAAATTGAGATGCCGTACACCATGGATTAACTCGATAATAATCAACCCATATGATAAGCCTCTTAATTATGGCAAAAAATCGTCTGTTCCTATTTTGTGTCCCCACGAATAGATATTTTCCACGTGTATATTTTTCCCATGTGGCTTCCACTATTTCTTTTAGTTTAAAATTTTTTAATTAAAAATTTAATACATGTCATTTTCTTATTGGTGGGACAGGGAAGGGGACACTGAATGGGGACACTGTCATTTTCTACGTAGAATCACGATTTTAACAACCTCGGGGGACAGAGGATTCCTAGCCCTTAATTATGGTTATATTGATTTCAATGTGAGGCAATTATGGAAACCATTGGAGGAGCTACGGTTAATTGATTTTGGTAACAATTTTTTCATAGCCAAATTTAGTTTTGAAGAGGTTTTCATTAGAGTCATCGCAGGGGGACCTTGGTTCTTAAATGGTCAATACCTCACGACAAGGTTATGGCAACCGGAATTCGATCCCTTTAAGGACAGTCCAAATACAACAGCTATTTGGGCGAGGTTACCATATCTACCAATTGAATTCTATGATAGACAAATCTTGCAAAAGGTCAGGGAAGAATTAGGTACTATGTTAAAGGTAGACGCTCGGACTTCTGATAACGAAAGAGGACGATATGCTAGAGTATGTATTCAGGTTGATCCCAAGAAACCTCTTGTCCCATTTGTAAGAATCGGAAAGAAACATACACAACAAATACAATATGAAGGCATTGAATTTTGTTATGGGTGTGGCTTGATTGGTCATCTGCTAGAAAATGTCCTTCTAAGCTAGTAGAAAGGGAATTGGAAAAACAAAATCCAGAAAGAAATACGAAGATTACAATAGGCATGGATCAAATTAATTCGGATTTTATGGAGGAATAATCCCCAGTTAAATATCACATAATTGGTCCCTGGAACTAAGCATCAATTCCAACACCGGTTCGCCGGCGAAATAAATTGATTGGAGGGGAGGAGAATAGCGGTAATAGCTACGTAGACCTAGATGGTAGTCTTGGGCACAAAGAAACAACACATAGATCTATGAAAGTCTGGAGGGTCAAGGACCTAAGAGAAGACCTATCAGCTAGGGCAGACAAGACTAAACATTTGCCTCACGATAAGGAAAAATCTAATCAAGCATTAATGAGTAATGATACAATTAGTAATAGTTCCAATACCACCACACCTAATTTCTCATATAGGCTTACCAAGATGATGCATGTAGAGAAGGTGCCGGAAGATGGGATGTCGGAGACTGTTACGGTGGAGCCTTTGCCCGAGAAAATAAAATCAGAGGTTGGGTCTAATCAAGAGACGATGGAAAACTCCCTTTCAAAGATTTCATAAGCTATATAAAGAATCGGAGTAAACGGTTATCACTGAAGAAAACCCATCAGAAATCTCTAAGAGAGGAGAGCAAGATGTATCCCCAAAGAAACTCCTATGTCCGCAGCCAAAGAACATTGCCGGTAAGGGTGATACACCCAAACGGGAGCAAGCCGAATCCAAGGCTACGGAGCCCAAACTGGGCTGAACCAGGCCAAACAAGGCTTTTGAGCCCAACAACCCAAGATCGGTGGAATCTGCTCGGGACCTAAATGTTAATAGCCAGGAGCCCAGCAAATCGGAACCAATGGCCAAATTGGCTGAGAAACTTGGCGGACTGTCTTGTAGGTTCAGTCTACATATAGACCAGCCCAACCAGAGTGTCCATTACGATGATAGAGGGCGGTAGAGCAAAGTCGGAGGAAGCCGAGAGTGACTCCAACATGGAGATGGAGGGCTACTCAACCGGAATAGATAGCCGGAGCTCTGATACTCAGGCGGCAACCGGAAGAAGAAAACAGAGAAGATGCAAGAGATCTTCAACTCGAAATGACGGGCTACAAACTAAGCTTCCGTCCTCTAAAGTTGGAAATGCCAAATGCAAGAAATTTTATAATAACAGTTCAATTGGTAGAAGAAGTGAGGAGAGTTTGAATTTATATCGAGCGAGCGGAGCATCGTTGAGCTTCAATTACACGTTCAATCTCATCCCGCGATTCAACTAACACCATTATGCATCACTACCAAAGGGTTGGATTCCGAGAGAGGTGTTGAATCAAATTTACCGACCAATTCCCCCATTGATCAAGACACTAGTATGGAACGTTAGAGGGGCGAAGCACCCCAAATTCCATGATCACATGATGGACTTAATTCACATTCACAAACCGACGATTGTGGCGCTCTTTGAAACAAAAGTTGGAGGGGCAATGTCTGATAGGATTTGTGGCAGGTTGCCATTTACTAGCATGGAAAGGGCAGACCCTGAAGGGGTCCGTGGCGGAGTATGGATATTGTGGAACGAATCAGAAGTGGAGCTGAATATTGTTACGAAGAACTTGCAAGCTATCCACGCCGGCGTGAAGGTTATATACTCTTCTTTGCCTTGGCTTTTTAGTGCTATTTATGCTAGCCCTTGTCAAGAGATTAGAGTTGATTTTTGGAATCATTTGCGTAACTTAGATACGAGTCATGATTTGCCTTGGTTACTTATAGGGGATTTTAATGATATTTTACTTAATTCCAAGAAATCTGGGGGGGAATTTGCCCAGTATTAATAGAGTTACTTCTTTTAAAAATGTGTTTCATGATTGTAACTTGATGGATTTGGGCCATGAGGGATCGCATTTTTCTTGGACTAACAAAAGTAATGGTGAGGTTTTAATTTTTTTAAAGAAACGATAGGGCGGTGGCGAACCCGGAATGGCGTAATCTTTTTAAAGAGGCTACACTTTTAAATCTTGTTAGAACGCGATCCATTCATTCGCCGATTTTGCTTCAATTACATACTGATAATCATGTTCCTAAAACTAAACTGTTTTGTTTTTAACCGGTTTGTCTCACTCATCCCGATCTTAATAAAGTTGTGCAATGTCCTTGGAAGCATCATGATAACAATTTTAATAGGGCTGCCAAGGTCTTTGGCAACTTAGCTTTAGATTAGAACAATAATTTTTTTGGTAATGTTTTCCAAAGGAAGAGAAAGTTGTTAGCCTGGATTAGAGGTGCTCAAAAAGTGCTAGAAGCTAACCCGTCTCTTTTTATGGTTAATTTGGAGAGAGTGCTCTTATCTAAGTTAGATGATAGTTATAAAGAAGAGAAACTTATTTGGGTTATTAAATCTCGCCTAAATTGGGTAATGTGGGATGATCTTAATCTTAAGTTTCTTAAGACGTTTTCCATTCATAATAGGAAGAGTAATCGTATCCTATCGCTTAAACATTTGGACGGTACTAAGGAATTTGATGTGCAAGTGGTGAGAAGAATGGTAATCCATCATTTTCAATGCTGTATACGTCTATTAAATTAAGGGTTGATCTCGTCCCGGAACCGTTTCCTTTCTCTTGGTCTCCTTCCATTCCTCATGATTTGACCCATCTGGAAGTTCAACCCTCCATTAAAGAAGTTAAGAAAGCTATGTGGGCCTTTAAATCGTGTAAGAGTCCTGGTCCTGATGGACTTCACCCGATCTTTTTCCATAAATTTTTGAATGTTTTGCAAACTTCTGTTATGTCCTTTGTCAAAAAAGTATTTGAATTGGAGCATTTACCAAAAGATACAAACACTATTTTTCTATGCATTATCCCCAAGGTAGCAAACCTTGAATCTGTTGGTCAACTGCGACCTATTAGCTTGTGTAATACTATTTATAAACTCATCTCTAAGATTTTGGTCAACAGAATTCGCCCCATTCTCATATCTATTATCTCTCATCACCAAAGGAGTTTTATCCCCAGACAGGAGATGTTCGGATAATGTTGTTCTTGTTCAAGAAGCTATTTATGCTATTAATAAGAAAACGGGAAAGAAAGGTGTTATTGCAGTTTAATTTGATCATGAAAAAGCATATGATAGACTTGAATGAGATTTCATTAGAGAGGCCCTTAAGTTTTTAAAATTCCCTAATAATCCGATTCAGCTTATCATGAATTACGTTTGTTCATCGAAGATGTCCATTCTCATGAACGGTGAACCTTCTGAATGGTTCATCCGTTATAGGGTATCAGACAAGGTGATCCTTTATCGCCTTATCTTTTCGTCATTTGTATGGAATACTTGACTGTTTGTATTGACAATTATGTGAGACTCAAGAAGTGGAAACTGTTAAAGATTGGTAGACATGGTCCTGATGTTTCTCACTCGTTATTCGCGGTTGATATTATCTTATTTAGTATGGCAGATGATGAGTCTATTAATGAGATTAAGATGGTGTTAGATGATTTTAGTAAGAGATCGGGTAAAAACATAAACCTTGGTAAGTCCAAGTTGCGTGCTTCGAATAACCTTTCCTAAGATAGAATCATAATATTGAAGCCATCCTTCAGATCAAGCATACGGAAAATTTAGGTCAATATTTAGGCTTCCCCATCTTCCACAAAAGGCCTAAGTGTTTGGATGGGTCTTGGAATATAAAGATTTTATCTTTTTCTCTTCCTAACCATATTGTTAATTATATTAGAGTTGTTCCTAGGACGATTACTGAAAACCTCCATGACCGTAGGAGATGGAATGTTACCACAAACGGGGAGTTCAGTTCTAAAGCGGTGCATGCTATCATTCATGAGATGAATCGTGACGAGAAGATTGAAGAAAAGAAATGTGACTGGATTTGGAAAGCTAATTGTAATTAAAGAGTCAAATTGTTCCTTTTGTTGTGAAACCACGACCGTTTGACTACGGAAGAACAATTATTCAAGATAAACATTGTTGATTGGCCTACTTGTCCGTAATGTAATGCTTCAAATGAGATTATTGATCACATCTTGAGAGATTGTAAAAAAGCTGCTGATATTTGGCAGGATCTTGGTATTCACCATCATGATCCTAACCTGAACCATTTACCATTGAATGACTGGATGAGGAGGGGGCGAGTGATACGACGAAGTTTCCTCTCAACAGTATTTCTTGGTGCACCATTTTTACTTACGGTTGTTGGAGCCTCTGGAATAGCAGAAACCATCAAGTTTTTTCTAAAGAGAGGCCTAGCTACAACTTGAAGATGGAGACTATCAAGCGAGCTACCGAATTTAATGCTTTTGGGAACGGAGACGGTGGTACGAAGAATAAAGTGAGTATTAACGTTTCTTGGAATAAACCACCACAAGATTGGATTAAACTTAATGTGGATGGTCTTCATTTGGGAACCCGGGAAGGGGAGGAGCTGGTGATCTTCTTAGAGATCATATGGGGAATTGGATTGTTGGTTTTTGTTGGAATTTGGGGTTTTACTCGAATACGGTTGCTAAATTATGGGCACTTAGGGAGGGTCTCAACATTGCTTGCAATCGTGGTGTCCAGAAGCTGGAAGTGAAATTAGACGCTAGAGTTGTTATTGATCTCATTCAGAATGCTGATAATTATATTCACCATTTATCTCCTCTTATTATTGATTACAGGGAGTTTCTCAGGAGGATACCGGTGAGTAGCTTGACTCATGTCTACAGGGAGGCCAATTCATGCGCGGCTGGATTGGCTAAAGATGGAGGAACTTTTTTGTCTACTGATGTAGTTTTATTTCACGCTATTCCCCCTTTTGTTAGCCAACTAGTTGCAGGTAGGGATGGCAATTTGATCCGTGATCCGCCGCCCCGCCCCGCCCCGAGCAAGTTTGGAGCAGCCCCGATCTGATCCGTTCTGTAAACGGATCGGGTCAGGTCGGGTCGAAGATGCCCCGTTTAGAGAACGGGTCAAATTTGGATATTAAGTGTGATCCGACCCGACCCGACCCGACAAGATATATATATTTTTTTATATATTGAATTTTAAATTAAAAGGTTAGGTTGGTTGGTAGGGTTTCTTTTACCCCCAAAATCGTCATTCCTTCCCCCCCCCCATTTCCAGAGAGCTCCGTCGGTGCCTTGGGTGTGGCGATTGAAGCTCTGCTCCGCCGGTCCGGGCCGCCACTAGCTTCGCCGACACTGTCACAGACTCCGATCTTCATCCTTCCGCCACTTTAGCCTTTCTCTTCCACGGATTCCGTAAGTTGTTGTTTTTTCTTAACTTCTTTAGAGTTGTTTTTTTTTTTCAGACATCAAATTCAATACATGTTCATGCTATAAAGATCGATTTTACCCAAATGCAGTGAATGTTCTTTAATTATAAAAATTCTAGCAAAAAAAATTCTATAATCTCAAACAAAATGTTATTCATTATTTTCATTTTTTCTTCTAGATCAGTAAGAATAGGTAAAATCTTCTTCTTTTACTATTTTCATTTTTACTGTTTTCGACTATGTTGTTGTTATTGCCAGTACATTGTGTTAAAATTGTGTTAAAACATGCTACAAGATGAGTAATGTATGGATTTGTGTATGGCAGTGGCAAAAAGCCAAAAATATACACAGAAGAAATGCCAAGTTACTGCCAGTTTTTTTTTAAAAAAGACAAATTTGAAACGGATCGGGTCGGGTCAAGGGCAGATCCAAGCGGATCGGGTCACGGGGCACAACAATCTGACCCGAGGCGGGTCAAGGGTCGGGTCGGGGCTGGAAAAAATTGCATCGGGTCGGATACAGATCCACAGAAATCCGACCCGACCTGACCCATTGCCATCCCTAGTTGCAGGGGATGCCCATCGGGCTTGTATTCCGAGGCTTATCTGTAATTTTATGGAACCTCTTTGTATTGGAACTAACTAATCTATAATATCCTTTTTATTACCAAAAAAAAATACATATGATTTTATCATTCTAAATTTTTATTTGAACCAATTCAAAGTTTTTAGATAGTTTCAAGTAACGAAACAGTTTTTTAAGCACAGAATGTTAAAATCATCTTCGAAAATGAAGACCTTAGCAGCTATTTGTAAGTTGCAAGACTTAATAATTAAAAAGAATGTTAACCGATAACTCATAAAGAGAAAGATAAAGTAGTAGTTTACCTCTCATTAACTAACTAGATTGGAGATATGAGGACTTGTAGTAGTTCATTTCCAAGCTCCTTTTGCTCTTCTTGAATTTGCATTGATGGACTCTTGAGACGGTCAGAGCAGGCGTGAATCACTTTCAGAGTTGAAATATTTGCAAATCTCCAAGGAATCTCCTCAAGTAAATTGCACCATTTCACTACCAATTGCTCGAGGCAAGGGAAGGAATTATCAGATGCATTCAACTCTTCGATCTGCAAGTTTCTTAGTCTTAAGAACTTGAGATTTTGGAACTCATCATCTTTCACATTCCAAGTTTTCTCAAAAACGCCGCCATCCAATTTAAGAACCTCAAGTTTAGGTAGCTTCGAAATTACTGACATTGAACTCGAGGGTAGTCTAAAATTCAACAAATGCAATTTCTTCATTGTAAAGGGAAAGTAAAGTTCAATTGTGATCCATAGGAAAAAAGTTCCAACTTCGCCAACTCTCAGTGATTCAAGTTGACCTAGAAAATCCATCTTTAGAATTGAATTAGAATGCTTCATGAACTTAGAATGTCCAATTTGAAATTTGAGATTCTCAACATTCGGTATCTTGCTTAAGAACATTTCTAGTCTTTCATAGGGAAGAACAAACAATTTACACTCAAATGTTCTTAAAGTTACTAATGGAGGCATAGTATCAATGTATAAACCAGTAGTAATAACACACTTTCCTCTTACAAATAAATGCCTCGAAATTTTCATTTCCAATATTTCCATAAGTGGAATTTCGCCCTCCTCAAATAACGTACGACCTTCCAAGATGAGTGTTTCTAGGTTCTGAAGCTTCTTTATTGATGATGGAATAATATAGTCCGAATGAATTACAACCCTCAAGAATGTTAAGAGAACCAATTCAGTTAATGTTTCATCAAAATCATAAGCGCACACATTTGAACCCAACCACAATACTTGAACAAATATAAAACTAGACACGAGGTCGTTGATATGTTGTCTCTCTAAATTTTCATGGGGAATAAACGGATAATTCTTTGAAAGAGGGAGTAAGGAGTGGAGAAACGGGGCAAACAAACCTTGTTCAAGAAAAGACCTCTAGCAAGAATTTTGAATGCACACCCGATAATGTAACATATCTTCATTGTTGTGAAACACCTTGAAAATATTTTCTTCTTCGCCCTTCTCAAAGCAAAACTCACGTAAGAGATCATGAACACTACATGTCTTGATCCTACCGGTAGAACTTTTTTTTTATAGGAATGACTAAGCTTCTATCAACAAGATCGATTAAGTACTCATTAGCCACAACTTCTACGCTTTTACTCACATGCTTTTGTATGAAGCCTTCCGAGATCCATAATAGCATCAAATCTTTCACTCGAATCTCTTCATCTTCTGGATAAGATCCAAAATAAAGAAAGCACGGTTTCAAAAAGTCTGGTAGATGCTTGTAACTTAGTTCCAATATATCCCTGCAATTTTCATTAGCAATTAAAATATCTAGACGTTTTCCAACTTCTCTCCACCAATCTGGATTCTCTATATTTTCCTTCAAGATACCTGCAATTAGAAGAATAGCGAGTGGTAACCCTTTGCATTTTGCTGCCATATGCATCCCAATGTCAACAATGTCATCTGGGCACTTACCTTGGTCAAATAACTTTTTCTCTAGTAACTCCCAACTTTCCTTTTTAGAGAGAGGTTTTAGCGGAACAGGAACACAACCCGGTTTAGCTTTTAAGACCAAATCATAAATTCGACTTGTGAACATAATCCGACTTCCTAATTTATCATCTGGAAATGACTTGAGCACGTTCCATGCTCTTAAATCCCAAATGTCATCCATGACAATTAGATACCTTTGTCCTTTCAAACTTGTGTAGAGTCTGTATGCCAAGTCCTCCTCATCCTTGTCCGAGAGATCTTCATAAAAAATACCTATACCCTTTAAAATATCCAAGAACAACCTTTTATTGTGAAATGTTTGAGAAATAGTACAACATGCATGTCGGTGGAAATGATTCTTAACCGAATCATAAGTGTTTTTAGCCAAAGTAGTCTTACCCAATCCGGCCGTACCAACAATTGAGATAATGTCAAGTTCTTCTGACCTTCTTGTAATTCGATCTAGTATTATTTCTATCTCATTCTTGAAGCCCACAACCGTGTCCGCCATTGGAACATTAGTTTGTGAAAGAAGGAATATTTCTTGGCATTTCGCTAAATTGGAGGCGTCAATATCATACATGGTGAATTTAATAAGCTTACATTCTTCTATGACATCCGAGAAATGCAAGACATCATGCCAAAGAAATTTCATGTGTGCGAAGGAGTTAGCAGCTCTTTCTGCATTGTATGCCACGTTAGCAATTCGTGTCCAAATATATTTTATCTCTTTGTGCTTACTTTGCATCTCCAAATTTGAGAAGTATTCAAGATTTGATTCTTTAAGTGACGACAACTCCTTGTGAAGCATCGCGATTGGAAGCTTGGAAAAACGGAGGCCTTTTAAATTTTCCAAAAGTGAATCTATACGATTCAATACATTGATACTGGAAAAATTAAAAGACTGTGGATTTGGAAATAAGAGATTGTAGATTTTTCTGATCTCCGTTTTGATTGCCTTAGCCTTTTTCAAGAAATTACGAAGAAGAAAGCTCTTTTTCTTGACAATGTCCTCATTGATTTCTCCTCTAGAATTGAGTGTGCCATAGAAAGGTAAAACCTCATTGAGAAGGTTATTAACTTGTATCCAAATTAATTTGACCTCCGGAAAGTCCTCTTTTTTTTTCTTTTTTCTTTTTTCTTTTTTCTTTTTTCCGGAAAAGTCCCCTACCACTTGATGATCCATGAGAAACATAATGAAGAATATTAAGTCCATGAAAAGAATTCGACTTCCGTCATCACTCTCTCGATCACTCTCTTGATATGCTTTATGTGAGTTTTAGCATGGCCTACTATACCCTTATGTTTTTACATTTATTGGGTTGTATTTTTATAATACGGCATGCGAACCGTTTTTCAATCTTGTAAAATTGTAATTACGTTATTAGAATAGTTTTATTACTTATTTTGAAGTTTGGGTATGCCCATGCAATTATGTAATAAGACTGGGAGGACACTGGATCGAAGACTATATTCATGTGATGAATATTGACTTAGATTAACCCTTGACTCCTTATTTTATTTTTGTACTATGCATGTGATGCTTATATCTTGTCTAAAGGGGCCAAACAAACATATTCGTCCTATAAAATTGATTTTAATTAAGTTTAAAAATTGCTACCATTTCTTAAGCACTTCTTAAGTATGGATCTTCATATTGTCTGTGTGATACCCTGGGAATTTTACATGTGTGAATTACGTCATTTATTTGGGTAATTGCGTGATTATGTGATATATAATTAATGTCATGATTAAATGATATGCACTAGTTGAACTTTTCATGTGTTATACATGTTAAATTTTAATTAGGTGTGCGGAGACATGAGCATAATTAAGAAACGAGAGAGGGGCCTATTTGTAATTACCCTAAACTTAGATATCCTAGGTTGAGGGGTCATGGGGCTGGGATATCAGTTACAGAACAACTCAAACAGTCGAACGTGACAGAAAAAGAAGAAAGAGAACTATTCTGCCCAGAACTTTGAGAGGAAGGTTGAGGGGGTTACCGGCGTAAGTTTCTGACCCATAGCCTATCGATTTGAAGGCCTTGGAATTCTCTTTGAGTGAGCACAGATGAAACGCGATTCGGGAATCGGAGCAGAAAGTTATCGCCTCGTGAGTGAAGCTGCTAGGGTTGATTTCGGGAATCTCCATATTTTCTCTTTTGTAACGCGTAAGGACCCACTCTCTTTGTTATTTTCTGCCCGGTATTGCGTATATACATTGGGGTACTATTATGAAATTGTTTAGAAACTAATTGGGCAAGATTAATTGCATAAATTGTTATAATTACGATTGATTGCATGTTTTGTGTTTACTGTTTGGTAAATCGAATTTTCACCTTTAATTGGATGAATTAAGTATGCTTATGTAATCTGATTTTCAATTGTTGTTATCTAAATGTTATATATACTTTCTGAATCGTGTATATGTTTATGAACTGTGGATTGTTGGGAATCTTTTTTGCACCTGCCCTTTTCTGTAGTTTGTCGAATTATTGGTTGTTGTCATTATTTAGGTCGTCCTACTTCATTGTCGTCTCAGTCCTATGTTGTTATGATCTACCGAGTCATTGCCTCCTATTGAGCTCTTGTCTAGGAACGACTAGTTAGCAGGATCCGTTCAACTATATATGTATATCTGTTCTGAATCTATGAACCCTAGAGATCTTTTGTCACTACAAGAAAACTGTGTAACAGCGACAGACATTTCCGTCGCTTAACGACCGAATTACGTGGTCGTGTATTTTTCGTCGCTAAGCAAATTACCAACGGATCACTAGCAACCGAATATTGGGTCACCATTTACCGACCGGTCAATATTGTTGACTTTCGACTTTGATTTCTTAATGCCCGAATACCGATGGAACACTAGCGACCGAATATTGGGTCGCCATTTATCGACCAACCCGATCAACATTGTTGACTTTGACTTTGACTGGTGAACGACCGAATACCGACGGCCCATTTAGTTACCAACTATGGGGTCGCTATATAGCGACGGAGTTCCAACGGAGTGGTCAACATTGTTGACGTTTGACTTGGACTGCTTAGCGACCAATTAGTGACGGATTATCTAGCGCCCGATTTGTCGGTCGCTATTCCGTCGCTAAATTGTTATTTATTTAAACAAATAAATCCAAAATTTAATTAAATCCCTATTATAAAAAACAGCAATACGCATAGAAATACGAACAAAAAACAGTATTAATAAGATCCCAAACAGCAAAAATAATCAATAAAACCCAAAAATAACATTACATAACCAATTATCTTACTAAAAAGCACAAGTTTACACTTCTCATTTACATTACAACACTCACAATCAAAGTGTGCACTTCTCATTACATTACAACACTCACAATCAATGTGAACACTTTGAATTACAACACTCATAATCAAAGTGTCCACTTCTCATTACATTACAATACTCACAATCAAAGTGTACACTTTGAATTACAACACTCACAGTCAAAGTGCATACTTTGAATTACAACACTCACAAATCAAATTGTGCACTTCTCATAAACTCCTTGATGTCATTTATATGTATATCCTTGGAAATGCATGAGTTGCAATCGGAAAATTCAAGAATCAAATTATTTTATGGCAATAAAATTACCACTTTGAATTGTGTTAAAAAGTTAGAAAATACGACAATTAATTTATGGTAATACAGTACTAAAAAATAAACCAACAAATATTACTCACCTTCAATATGTGGAATTCCATGAAGCGAGAAAGAGATTAATCATTATAAATCATCCTCCGACATAAATTCATCTTCTTCTGAATTGTCATCACCCGACATAATTTTATCATCATCATCTTCATCAACACGGCTCGTAACGGCCACAAGGATAACTTCAATTGCTCTTGAACGGTGTGCAAGTTGACCAACTTCAGTAACTGTTGGATCAATGTGACTGTCCCCTCCTCGCGTACTTCCTCCTGATACGGTACCGAAACACCGGGAACGCCAACTAGCCGTAGTTTGGAATGACAAACAGCCCACCAATCAGCCATAGATGTTGTCTTATTACCCGGATAAGGTGTGTAGTAGACTTGTTGACATTGGGAAGTAAATACAAATGGATTGTAACCCTGGTACGTTTTTTTCCTATTGATTTCTACAAGTTTATATTGAGGATGCACCCTTAAACCACGATTTAGAGTAGAATCAAACTAGTCGCATTTGAAAAGAATTATTTTTTGGTCAGGTACTCCAGCAAGATCAACCTCAATGAGTTACTTCAACTCTTCGTAATCATCTCCTTTAACCTATACCCCGTTGTTTGTCGTTCCTTTTCCATCGATGTGGGCTTTTGTGTGAAATCTATAACCGTTAACAAAGTAACCGGTGTATGGCATCACTCTCCTTGTCGGTCCCATGACAGATTTTCAACAACCTTTCGGAAAGTTCTAGAAGGCTATGTATCTGCTGAGAACAACAAAAGCTAAATTAGTTTAGGCATTCTTAAGACAAGTACATTTCTACATAATACCAACTTACATGAGCTCCAAACCATTTGGAAAAATCATTATAAACCCGGATTTGAAGTTCTTCCTCCGTTATCTGCGGAGTTTGGTCATATACTTCACTGACAAATTTCCTGAGTTACAAATTAAATGACAATATTATTATTTGGCTACTTTTAATTATATAACAAAAATGAAGCAATAGATGGGTTTACTTACTGAAGGTATGGTTCGACCTCTTCACAATTCATAAGGATATAATTCATGGCTATTTTATAATCTTTATCAGATAATAAAATCTTTTATTTTTTCCAAATGATCT
This sequence comes from Vinca minor, assembly GCA_026122235.1. Lineage (NCBI taxonomy): Eukaryota > Viridiplantae > Streptophyta > Magnoliopsida > Gentianales > Apocynaceae > Vinca > Vinca minor. Next base: position 2,151,863 of record JAOCZM010000253.1, read on the forward strand.
TCCCGGTAAGTTGCAAATTGATAATACATCTGGTCCACCTGTCTCGTCTTCACCATCATTTTGCCCAATGGTTGTAACTTTCATTTTCACGTGGGGTTCGAAATAATAGCCAAAGAATGTAGCAGCTTCTTCGACCAAGTATGCACTGCAAATTGACCCCTCAACCCTGGCCTTATTTTTTATCTTCTTTTTTAGATGGTGCAGATATCTAATTAAATCATAAATAGTTAATCACATTGTAAATACGTACATGAAAAATAAAAATGAATTTGAGATCATAAAGACATTGGTTGTTACCTCTCGAACGGGTACATCCACCAAAATTGTACCGGGCCACCAATCTTGGCTTCGTACGGAAGGTGAACCGGCAAGTGTTCCATCACTTCAAAAAATCTCAGAGGAAATATTCTCTCTAACTTGCACAATAGAATAGCGATAGTGTCCTCGAATTCTTGTATATGCGCCACACTCAACTTTGGGGAACACAAATATCTATAGAACAGACTAAGTTCAGCCAAGGGTCCCCAAACACTTGTCGGCAGTACTTCACTGAGTGCTATAGGGATAAGTCTCTCTAGGAATACATGAGAATCGTGACTCTTCATTCCAGACATTTTCAACTCTTTAATATCAATATATCGCGCCAAATTCGATGCATATCCATCTGGGAGCCTTAATTCTTTAACCCACTACAAAACTATCTCTATTTGTGCCTTGGTAAGAGTGAAACATGCCTTCAGTTTCGTTAGTTTACCTCGGTCACCGTGTTTAATATTCAATTATGGCCGACTGCAATAATTTTCAACATCCGCTCTAGCCTTAACATTGTCCTTAGTTTTACCCTTCACGTCCAACACGGTGTTAAAGACCTTATCAAATACATTGTTTTCATTATGCATGACATCAATGCTGTGTCTTATCAGAAGTGTCCCAAAATATGCTACGTTTGGCCCAACTGTGATCCCGACCCCTGCCTTGCTCTTTACCAATCTCTTCAGCTGTAAAGTATACCTTCGAGAGAGAGCATCGGCGACAATGTTTTCCTTACTTTTTTTGTATTTGATAACATATGGAAAGGTATCAATGAAGGAAACCCACTTAGCTTGTCTCTTGTTCAAATTACTTTGCCCTTAAGATACTTGATGGATTCATGGTCCATGTGGATAACAAATTCCCTTGCAATCAAGTAATGTTGCCATGTCTCCATAGCTCTAACAATGGCTTATAACTCTTTATCATGCGTAGGATAGTTAAGTGAAGCGCCACTTAGTTTCTCACTAAAATATGCTAAAGGCTTGCCTTGTTGTTGCAAAACATCCCCAATACCTATCCCTGAAGCATCACATTCAACTTCAAAAGTTAGATCAAAGTTAGGTAAAGATAAAATAGGGGAAGAAGTAAGTAATTGTTTAAGCTTCACAAAACTATCTTCTTGCTGCTTGTCCCAAAAGAATGGGATATCTTTCTTCACAACGTCATTCAATGGGGCGGCTATTGAGCTAAAATCACGAACAAAACGTCTATAAAAGCTTGCCAAACCATAGAATGAACGGACTTGAGTTGCACTAGTTGGTCTCGGCCATTCCACAATTGATTGATTTTTTGCCGGTTCAACCTTACTACCTTGAGAACTAACAATGTATCCAACAAAGTTAATAGAATTAGTGAAAAAAAAAACTTTTCAAGTTTTGTATACAAAGTTTGTTCCCTCAAAATAGTAAAATCAGCCTTAAGATGTTCAATATGATCATTTAGGGTGTTACTATAAACAAGTATATCATCAAAATAAACTACAACAAATTTTCCAAAACAATGCCGAAATTTGTAGTTCATTAATCTCATGAAAGTACTTGGTGCGTTGGTAAGACCAAAAGGCATAACAATCAATTCATATAAACCATATTTAGTCTTAAAAGCGGTTTTCCATTCATCACATTCTTTCATTCTGATTTGGTGATAGCCTTGAGTTAAATCAATTTTATAAAAAATTAAAGCACCAGTTAACTCATCTAGCATATCACCTAAGCGAGGTATCGAATGTCTATATTTAATAGTTATTTTATTAATATCGCGACAATCGGTACATAATCTAATAGTTCCCTCTTTCTTAGGTACTAAAATAACCAGACTAGCACAAGGACTTAAAGATTCTCTTGCCTACCCCTTCTCCAAAAGTAAATCAACTTACCTTTGTATTTCACGAGTTTCAACCGAATTTGCTATATAAGCGGGGTGGTTTGGAAGGCTAGATCCCGGTATGAAGTAGATTTGATGTTCAATTCCTCTAATTGGAGGCAATCCTTTAGGCAACTCCTTAGGGAACACATCTTTGAATTCTTGCAAAACATCAACAAGAAGACTAGGTAGAGAAGAAGATATAAGATCAAAGGAAAAAGTGTTAGTTGGAGACAACTTTTCGGTTTCTCTAAAAACTAACAAATCAATTACTTGTTTTGTTCTCAAAGCCCTATCTACATTTCTCGAATTGATAAATAAACACTATCTTCTCTCTTTTTGCGACTTGCCTTTTTTCTCACTAAGCTTACAGACTTTTTGGTCCTTTTTTCCTTCGATTTTACCTCATGGTAGGACCACTCTTCTTTTGCAAACTCACTCTCTTTAATTCCTTTCTCTCTATTCTCGGCTAATTGTTTATGAACCTCACTTGCTTGACTTGGTGACAAAGGATGTAATGTAAAACGAATGTTATCCAATGTGACTTGGTAAACATTCTTTCGACCAATGTGATCCGCACACCTATCATATTGCCAAGGTCTTCCCAAAATAATGAGACTTGCGGTCATAGGAACCACATCACATAAATCCCGTCTTGAAATCTCCCAATGCCGAATTCAATCTCCACTTGCTTATCCACATTAATCTCACCACTAATGTTTAACCAAGAAAGCTTAAATAGCATAGGATGTGCTTTCAAAGGTAAATCAAGAGCGGTGACCATATCGAAAGACCAAACGTCAGTACAACTTCCATTATCAATAATAAGTAAACAAGTCTTGCCTTGAACTTTGCACTTTGTCTGAAAAAGATTGCTCCTTTGTTGATGTAAATCATCTAATGGTTGTGAATGTAAGAGTTTCATAGTTACCAAAAGAAGATTTCCATCCTACAGTTGCTCTTCCATACTCTCGGCCTCAATTCCCAAATTGCCCTCCTTAGCTTCATCACTAACCCATATCCCGTCATCTAGCATGATCATTACACTCTTATTTGGACAATCCCGAGCAAAGTGACCCTTACCTTTACACTTAAAACATTCCTGAGAAAGGTTTGTAGTAGCACTAGACCTCAAATCGGATTTGATGTAGATGAAGGCTTGGCTGCCCCAATTTGAACCGTGGCTGTTTTGGCAGCCCCTAATGTCCCTTTTGCTTGAGTTTGGCTAGGCAAAGATGTAGAATTGTTTAAGGACTATTCGGCCGTTTCCAAGATTGAAAATTTGTCGAATAAGTCCTTGAACTCTTCTTTTTTTGTTGCCGTTCAATTTGTTCTGCATAATAAACCATAGAAAGAAGATTACCAAGGTTAGCACATTCAACCTTAGGTCTAATTTTGTCATTTAGACCAGCCAAGAACCGAGCCAATGTAGCCTCATCATCTTCCCGAATATCAGCCCCAATAATCGCAATTTCCATCTCCTTGTAATATTCATCAACGGTCTTTGTTCCTTGCCTCAATCTTTGCAATCTATTGAATAGATCTCTAGTGTAACTTTGAGGAACAAATCTCCGATTCATGACCACTTTCATCTCCTCCCAAGTATCAATTTGCCTTTGCCCAATCCTTCTCCTTGTTTCGGCTTCTTTGTCCCACCAAATTGATGCATATTCTCCAAATTCCATGGCTGCCAATTTAACTTTATTTTCCTCGGAATAATTGTGCACGATAAAATCATGGTTAACTTTACGAATCCAATCTAAAAATAATTTGGGATCGTTTGTACCTTGGAAAGATGGGATCTTTGTCTTGATTGCACCAAGATTATTATCATACCTTTGAGCTTGATGTCCCATTCTCGGCTCATAAGCAAGATTATCCTCCAGCTGAATTGGACCTCTCGGCAAGTTTGGATTAAATTTTTGTCTTTACCGAAAGTTTTCCCTAAAAGGCTCATTGGATTCGTTTGACTCTCCATCATCATTCCCTACATCAACATCTATTGCTTTTCCTTAGAATTTCAAGAAGTCCCAATCTTTCTTGGATGTCATCCATTTGTTGCATCATTCTCTTCATGCTTTCTTGCATTGAATCCATGAAAAGCTTATGATCACCTATGATGTTATCTTGCTGGGATGACCCTTCATTAAAACACGTGTTAATCTTGAAAAGAAAACACTCAAACCGTTAATTAAAAAAAAAATTCACTCTTTATTCCAACAATACTTTTAAAGAACTTCAACTCTAGAGTAAAAGGTTCTTAACTTGTTGCGTTGAGACAAAGATGAAAAAAATAAGGAATGGAAACCCTCGACCTACACGAAATAGTTAAAGAAAGAATAAATGAGTAATCTTGAAAGTCCTAGACCTAACCAAGAAAAGGAAAGTAAATCATTTTGTGTTTAGGAAAAGGAAGATCTCGATCTTTACGCTTCTTGTTCTTGTTTCTTGATTTTTTTTTCGTTTTTTTTCTTTTGATCTTACCCTTTTCTTGGCCTATTTATGTATCAAGAACCCAGGTTTGAAGACTCTCCAATCCTTGATATAAGTAAAGAATGAATTATGGGAAGAAGATATGGGTGAACAATTGCCAATTCTTGAGACGAGGCTCGGAGCACTAGGACTCAAGAAGTACGCTAAGTATCGATGGAGGTTGAAACACCACAACAAGTGAAACTATCTTGTTGATACAGTAACTCAAAGATGAATGAATTCTATAAGAAGTTCAATTCACAAGTATCTAAGGAGTAACCTTAACCAAAATATCATATATCTAACATAAATAATATGTTGGCCGAATTCTCTCTTAAGTAGAGTGAAGAATTCGGCTACAAGAAACAACTAAGGAAGAGTCCTAATTTAATTAGGGCTTTCCAAATCCTAACTTAAGTAAACTTGCTAAAAACGAAACACTACCTAATGTAATGTACAACATGTGCTATTAATTAGCTAGCACTTTATTCTACTCGGCCAACATGCCTAAATATAGCAAATACTAAAACTGAAAATATATTCTAGACTTTAATGTACAAAAAGAATAAAATGCCCTCCTTATCCACTTTGCTTGTAAACTTAAGAGTTGAACTTTTATTGAAAGCCACCAGATGTGGTGGGGCGGACCCCCGTTTATTAGATCAGCCGTAAGGCAAAAAAGAAAACAAAGGAGGGGGACGTAATACCAACACCTCCCAAGTAATGATGGAAACAAATCCATTTCGTACAAAAGACTAGCAAGAAAATGTAGACTTTATCATTTATAAATATGATAAAGTATGATACAATAAGATCTAGGCTAGTATGAATGCAGTAAAAGAAAGTAAAAGAAAATGAAAGAAAAGTAAGACCTTTAATTTTTGAGTTTATGGAGGTATGGGACACCTTCTTGATCTAACTTACATTGTCCGCGAATGAGCAGAGGTAGCATGCCAAATCGAGAGAATATTACCGTACGTTGAGTATCACAAGCCTCATTAGCGAGGCTATCAGCAACCTTGTTCGCCTCTCGAAAAATATGATGAATAGTAGAAGAACCAGCAATCCGTATTAGACTTTGGAATAGAGCATCTAATCTCCAGGAAGAAACTCGGCCCACACGGAAGGAATCACATAAAAATTTGGAGTCATATCGAATACATATATGATTATAGCCCAGAGAATTAGCGTACCTCAAGCCTATCACCATTGCTTCCAGTTCAGCCACCGAATTGGTAAAAGAAGTACCAAGATATGTAGAGAAAGCACCTAGAAAATTGCCCGTAGAGGTTCGTAAAATACCACCCGCACCAGATATCCCTGGATTACCCCTGGAAGCACCATTGTATTTAAAATAATCGGGTTTGAAAACCCCCGCCAAGTGATCAGTTGCAGTTTCGGCTGGCCCCAAAAACCAGAAATCGATGGCCCCATGAAATCTTGTAGCAGGTCCGCATTTTTCAAAATAGGGGTATAATGAGAGGCAAGTTCATGTAATAATGTTCGAAACCCAGCTAGTTTGCCCTCAAAAAAAAACCGACACCGATTACGCCATAATACCCAACAGACACTTGCAAAAATAATGCAATTTATATCTCTCCATTTATCTTTTCCTTTCAACCATAGTAGTTTCAAAAGAGAAAGAGATGAGTCAGTTCTGATATCATTCCAGTTAATTCCGACCAAAGCACAAGCATGCATCCATAATCTCTGAGCCATTACACAATCGGAAAAAATATGCGAAAAAGAATCTTCCCCATGACCACAATGACAGCGAGAAGCAAGAGAGTATGTATCCCCAGACCATTTTGTGACGTATGTCTGCATATCCGCTTCCAAGACATCCAATGACGTCTGTCTCCAAATTCTGTTTTTCCCCATAAGAAATTAGCAAAAATCCTCTCCATATCATCCAAAACCTTTTTCGGTGGGCACGAAACTGCAAGAATATGCATGAGCATGGATAGCAAAACATACTGAATCAATATGAGGCGTCCACTCAACCCAAGAAACTTCTTTTGCCACCCCGCAAGCCGGGAAAATATTTTATCTGTAACAGAAGAATAGAAACCCACCTTCTTCCTACCTGGGAAAACCGGGCAGCCAAGATATATCATAGGGAAAATCCCGCGGGCAAAACCAGTGACCCTGACTATCATTTCCAACTGTCTAGGCTGTGTTCTTTCAGACACATAGAAAGAGCATTTTCCGTCATTAATACGCTGGCCCGAGCTATGTTCATATTGTCTGAGAAAGTTGATCAAAGCTTGAAGACCCCGTTTAGCCCCATTCAAGAAAATGACCACATCATCAGCATAGGATAAATGAGAAATCAAAGTAGAGGAGCGAGGAACTGCGTACCGTCCAATACTGCCTGAGCTGATAAGTCTGTCCAAACCCCTAGAAAAAACATCAACTTCGATTATAAAAAGCATAGGAGACAATGGGTCACCTTGCTTTACCCCTCTACCCGAGCGGAAATAACCATACGGTATGCCATTAATAAGAGTCGAGAACCAGTTATTATTCAATAAATTACGAATTAGGTGAAGAAAATGAGGACTGAAGCCAAATTGTTTGAGCACCGCCAGAATAAATGCATGAGAAAGTCTATCAAAAGCTTTCATCATATCCAATTTAATAATCATGTTCCCCCCACGGACCTTTTTATTCAAGGAGTTAGTCAATTCCATAGCTAAAAGTGTTAGAGGAATAACCGGGTCGAATCACAAAGTGCAGCGGAAAATAAAGTGACCCGCCTCTATCAGGATCTTCCACGAGTAAGAACCTACGACTACGGGATAGTGTTTTACCTTTTTAGATGCTAGAATAGCCGAAACACTGTCGGTGGTAGTTGTGACGAACGGAACACCACAATGCAGGCTCCGTCTCTCCCAGTATCCACTCGATCTTCCGGGGATGGTCTTCTACTGCTTGGTGCTAGCCAACGTCTTGTAGAAGCTTTGAAGACACTCTTCAATGGAGTATGTATCTCTGACCTTTTAGAAGAACAAGATACAAGATTTCTAACTTCTTTTATATTAGCAATAGCCAGAAAACAAGTCTAGAAAATCTGTCTTTTCTTTTCTCTCTAAAGCTCTCAATATTCTCTCTTTTCTCTAAGCTTCAAAAGCTGGAAAAAGTGAGTAGAATGAATGGGAAAAATCAGTATTTTTCCCTTAGTCTATCAAGAGAGAGTGGGGAGAGATTATGGGGAAAGTGGGAGATCATGGAGGAAACCACTCCTCCACTTTCTCCACCCCTTTAACCACCATAATTAGAGCTGAATATTATGTCTAATATTCCAGCCATAAGGTCGGTCCAAACGGGTCGGTCGGCCTAATCATATTGGTCGGCCTAACCCGATTAAGGGCCCAATCCAATCCCGGCCCGGCCCAATCGAATTGGCGCACCTTAGATTAAATGTACTCCAACAAAAAGGACATTGTCCGAGATGACCCGCCCCTTGATAAACCCGGATTGGTTCCCGCTCAACATTGTATCAAAGAATTTAGATAGCCGATTAGAAACAACCTTTGAAATGATCTTGCTAGAAAATGTGCACAAAGAAATGGGGCGAAACTCACTAAATTGTTCAGGATTGTCAGTCTTCGGAATGAGAACAAGGAAAGAGCTCGACACAGATCTTGGTAAAGGTAAACCTGCCCAAAAATCGTGTACCGCCTGAATCATATCCGCAGCAACGATGTCCCAACAATTCTGAAAAAACCTGCCTGTGTAGCCATCTGGGCCAGCTGCACTAGTTGGACTCAAATTAAATACTGCCTCCTTGACTTCCAATCCACTCGGCAAAGAATCCAAACTACCATTATCTGCATCGGTTATCATCCGCGGTATCAAAGTGAGTAATTGATTATCCAGTTGGGGGCCTGCATCAAAAGCAAAAAGAGATGCATAGTACTCCGAGGCTGTCATACCAATAGCCGAGGGACTCATGTGTATAGTGCCATCCGGAGATGTAATTTTGTTAATCATGAGCCGTCGTTGTTTGTTTCTGCAAAAAGAATGAAAATAATCCTCCAATTCTAGATTGCGGGCATGCTTAGATCTCGCCTCAATTAAATTGGCATTCAGTTGAGGTGTTGGCCCTAGATCATGTAGTTCCTCCTGCCGAATTACCTCCAATTCGGATGCTTTCACCGCGGTGTGGATATTTCCAAAGATATCTTTATTCCACGTACTCAAAACCTGTTTCAGACGTTTCAACTTTGTTTGCAAAATTACCAAACCTGAACCAGGTATCTCAGCAGACCATGAATTCCGAACAACGTCCATAAAAGTAGTATGTCTTACCCACATATCCTGGAACCGGAAAGCAGAGCTGCCTCTATCAGTGGTTAAACGGACATTCATGAGAAGTGCACAATGATCAGAAATTGTACGGGGCAGATAGGTCCCCGAGGTGGATTGAAAGGTAGCATTCCATGTATCTGAGACTAAACAGCGATCCAATTTACGGAGTAAAGGATGGGTACCTCCCCTGCACCAAGTATAAGGACTACCCGAAACAGCAATTTTCAATAACCCACAGTCTTCTATCGCTTCCCTAAACTCAGTTATAGGTAGTAAAGCTGGGACAGACCCTTGACTTTCACTAATACGCAAAACAACATTAAAATCACCACCGACTGACCAAGGCTGATCATGATGTGAATGAAATAGTCGAAGCTCATTCCATAAATCTCTACGTTGAACATATGAACATTTAGCATAAATAAACGAACAATAAACTGGGGAGGCAGAAAAAATATTCACCTGGCAGTGAATAACTTGTTCTAAGTCACGGATTATCACCATGTTTACCAAATCATCCCACAAAACCCAAATTTTGCTAGAACAATTTCCGTAACTTGAGTCGAAACCCAACCGACGAGTATACATAGACAATTCAGATAATTCAACCATTGGCTCCAACAACACAATAAAATGTAGATGATGCTCACGCTTAAACTGACGGATATTAGAGATAGTACTCTCATTAGCGATTCCCCTAATATTCCATATGATGTAATTCATTAAAAACGAGGGAGAGATAAGTATAAGTAAAATTAAGCAGACGAACCCGTAAACCGCGGGGATCGCCTCAATGGGAGGGTAGTCGGTGGTTTTCCTTTCTTTTTCTTTGTAACCGGGATGTTCACCGATAGATGGGGGAGGATACCTGATGTCTTTTCGCGGTCCGAAACCACATTGTCATCCATTGATCCGGGTATAGTCGACCGGTCACCCACTTCGCCGCCAGGTAATCGTTCAGACTCATCCGGGTACTCCGGGCCTTCGTCTTCCGTTTCAGTTCCCACTTCAGCTTCAGGTATCTGATTCGGGTCTTCTATACTCGAGACTATCACAGCTCTCGAGTGTCCCATAACCTCCACAACAGCCGACGATGACAACCCCTGTTCCGGGTTAATAACAGACGGCAAAACTTCCGAATCACTCATTTCCGAGGCTATATGATCAGTTGAGAGTTGTGTAGCCTGATATGTCGGCAATGCCTTGGCAAAGGCTCTTAGATCCGCCAGAATCTCAAGTCGGGGCCTGGCCGATGGCCGAGGGCCCCCAGCTGAATTGGAAAGCCTAGAGTAATGGGAAGGTAATTTGTCGCAACCAACTGTAATGTCATCAACCCCCCGAGGACTCAAAACAACATCATCAATAACTGAGGTAAATACCACGGGTAGTGTCTGGTCCCCCCGTGACCCCTGTTTCCGTCCCCTGTTCTTGTAAAACTGTCGGCTGTTCTGTGACCTCTGTTTCCGCCCCCTGTACATGTAATTGTTCTTTCAGTTGTTCTATTTCAGCAGATATTGCTGCAATCGGCAAAACGGAATCCATTGCTCCATTCTCCAAAGCAATCAGAGGCGGGGGTGGCGCAGCAACATAAAGCTGCCGAGCCAGATTGGGGACCGCAGCAACCACCTTGGTTCCGGACGGACCCGGTGCGTGTCTCCGTCCAACCTTGATCCACTGGTTGTTGGAAGTTACTGTAATACCCGATTTCAATATCTTGATAGTCTCTTGCATTTGTGGTTGTTTCCCCTGGTTCAAAGGCATCACCTTATGAGGCAGCCCCGGTTTAACAGCCGGTGTCGGTTTAACAACCGGTATCGGTTTAACAGATTCCGACATATTAGATTTCTTGCAAAATTGACTGTTGTGCCCAATTCTCATACATCCCAGACAATATTCAGGCAAATTATCATAAATAATCGGTTGCCAAAAACCCTTACCGGTGTGAGCGTGGGTAATTCGAATTCGCTTAGGCAAAGGAGACAATAAATCTACATCCACACACACCTTGGCAATTCCCGGTCGTGTAGAGGCAGCGGTAGGGGCGTCTAAGGCGAGGGGCTGCCCGACCGCCCGTGCAAGAGAGAAAATTTTGGATTTGTTGTACAAATGAACCGGTAAACCTTCGAATCCAATCCAAATAGGAACAATGGATGGTTCTTCATTGACATTAAAATCGTAAGTCCATTTGAAAACCCGCATTGTAATTCCAAAGAAATTCCATAATCCTTGCCGCCATAGGCGGCAATAATCTTCTTCAAGGTCGAAACGAATCAATACGTGACATGTATCCATCATCCCAATCCAAAAATTACCATTAAAACCAATCTTATGAAAAGATTTCCGTAATGAATCAAGATGTGGGGCATAATTGTGGAACTTACCCACCAAAGCAAAGCGCCATGGATGTATCAATACACCAATTTCATCCGCCGGGATAATGAGATGTGGTTCACCCTTGAATACCTCCAATTGTGTAATTGGAAGATTTAATCGAACCCGTCGGAGGACCCGACAATACTTCTGCAAAGCTTTTTGCCTTCCATGGGGTAGGCGCAGTGGCGGTGGCAGTAGCCGCCGGCTGCCCGGCAGCCATAGCAGCCGCACAAAATCGGAAAAAGCTTGATATTGGGCTCCAGAATTTTAGGAGCAAAAAATTACTACTTTATCCTTCAAAAAAATTATTTTCCTTAAGAGTTGAACTTGAATATCATCTTCTAGATGTAATTTAGCATCCTCTTTATCCTTCAACTGTCGGATCAATGTAGAAATAGATTGAGCCATTTCATTGCTCTTTGTGTTGTCATTGGTCCTGAGATGTTTGATAAGGGATGCCTTGTGTGAGGTAGTCCCTTGGATGGTTCCGTATCATCGTCAGTGGATTGGCGATGTTATCGTCCGTATGTACTTTGCAAATCCTCACATCTCCTATATCAATGATCTCACGGATTAGGTGATTCCGTCGCAGTATATGTTTGGACCTTTGGTGAGACCATGGTTCCTTTGATTGAGACATGTCCCCGTTGTTGTCACAATAGAGATCAATCGCATCCAAAATGCTAGGTACCACACCAAGTTCAACAATGAACTTTCATATCCAAACAGCTTCCTTAGCAGCATCTGATACAGATATATACTCGGCTTCGGTTGTAGAATTCGCAACGGTTTCCTGCTTTTAACTCCTCCATCTCACAGCACCACCATTTAGGAAACATAAATAACCCGATTGCCATCTAAAGTCATCTCTATACGTTTGGAAACTAGCATCAGTTTAACCACTTATAATGAGCTCGTCTTCCCCACCACAGATTAAGAACGTGTCCTTAGTCCTTCGCAAGTACTTCAGGATGTTCTTGACGGCTATCCAGTGACGTTCACCGAAAATGGATTGGTATCTGCACGTTATACTCAAAGCATACGAGACATCTGGGCGAGTTCACAACATGGCATTCATGATAGATCCAATTGCCGAAGAATATGGAATCTCACTCATGCGTTCTTTCTCATTCAGTGTCTTAGCACACTATTGTCTTGAAAGAACAGTACCAAGTGCTAAAGGACAAAGGCCTTTATGGACTTTTGGATGCTAAACCGATTTAACACTTTGTCAATAACACTTATACATCGGAATGTGCTTCGTGCACCATGTTATACTCACAAGACACAACAGAAATACACATTTCTAGGCATTACGAGTGTGGTTATTGCTATGACACACTCACACACACACTTCCCACGATTGAGCTCAATTATATATTCACGACTCTACAACAATAACAGTAACAACCTAACATACGACCAAGTTTGGATTCCCCAAGAATTTTATACACATGAGTTCAGTTTCACCCCCTGAACGAATGAGTCCAAGCTTTTACTGGATCCATTCTACATTATGCCACCGTTCATCCCCATGAACTTCACACAAATGTTACAATCCCAATGACATCCCACATCGGGGTGAAGGTCCAAGAATTTCTTAACACAACACATGAACTCCCGGGTTCAACACATTCACATTTATATTCGACCGAATCCTGTTATATAGAAGTTTGTAGACATGAGCTCAAAATCGGGCTGCCGACTTGGTTGACCAAAACCAAATAGACAACACCAACAATAATCACAATTAGACGACACCAAGTACAATGACCAAAACCAAATAGACGACGACTACGCCAATTAGATAACAACCAAACGACGCCAAGTACAATTCAAAGCTAGCAATCAATCAACAAAGCATATAAGGGCAGTAAGAAAAAACAATTGCACGCAAAAAAATCAAAACAATATAATCCGACGATCAACCACATATAATGCAATTAAATCTGACCCTTCATCCAGTTTGTGCAATAAAACATGATTAAGCAATTAATACTCAATTCCATAGTTTAAAATACTGTTTTTATAACTGAAAATGCAGAGGTGAATGATTCTTACTTGTGAAGATAGCAAATAAAACAAGTAAAACACGAATTCCCAAAATCCTGAAATTCAGTCCCTTTCCCGGTGCATTAACTCACTGCGTCGAACTCGGAATTATGATTCGTCAGCTCTCACCCGAAGCTTATTCAATTACCTTAAAAAAGAATTCAGAATCGTCCCGATTTGACACCGTTAGCCCCTTCAACACGTACATATAACCTTGAAACACATACAAAACTTTGCATACTTCTTTCTTTCAAGATACTAAACATCAAAACACTTTACTTTCAAAATTGGTACTCTGAGTACCTTTCTTCTCAGACTCTTTGACATGCACATACACATAACGCATGTAGCACATAACACAAATAACTGGGAGAACATCAAACGCTTTAACTTTATCAATATGTCGAATCCGGTGATCCGAGCACCTGCCTATTCGTACTACTTTTCATATATACAACTAATACAATGTCACTACTTTCATACTTACAGTTCACTTCACATAGCCTTGGTTATGTGGTCATACAAAATACTTCTTCTCACAAGTCTCGGCCTCATGAGCATAAATAACATAGTCTTTCTCAAGGCATCAGCCCTCACCTAGCCTCGGCTAGTGGTCTTACTTAATATTGTTCTCCTCGCCAATCTCGACTGGCAGATTACATGATTTTGTCCTCCTCACCAAACTTCGGCCTCAGCCTTAGTCGATGGTTCTATATATTATAGTTCTCCTCATCGAACCTCGGCCTCGGCCGATAGTGCTACATATTATAATTCTCCTCACCGAACCTCGGCCTCAGCCTCAATTGATGGTTCTACATATTATAGTTCTCCTCAACACACTTGGCCTTGTCCTCGGTCGGTGGTTCTACATATTGTAGTTCACCTCACCAAACCTCGTCCTTGGCCGGTTGTTCTACATATTATAGTTCTCCTCAACAAATCTCATCCTCGGCTTCGGTTGGTGGTTATACATATAATTCATAATCATCCTTGCATTGTTCACGGGAATGCGGTGGTATACACAATATTGTTCTCCTCACTAGTCTCGATTGGTGGTTCTACATAAATATTTCTTCTGACAAGGCCTCGACCTCATGAGTATATATAACTTAGTCCGTCTCGCAAGGCATCGTCCATCAGATACACTTAACTTAATTATCCTGAACGATCGTTAATTTCCGTCGGTATTCCGTCGTTATATATTCCGTTGGTAAACGGTCGTTAATTGCCGTCGGTATTCGGTCCTTAAGGGTAGACAAAATGACATCGTTTCATTTTGGTCAACGGGACCTATGTGGCCGACGGAATGGCAACGGACTAACGACCGTCCTTTATTCGGTTTCCAGTCGGTCGGCATTCCGTCGTTAAATTTGTGACCTATTAATTCGGTCAGCATTCCATCGTTAAATTTTTGACCTATTAATTCGGTCGCTAAATTCGATCTCTATTTAATTGTTTTCTTGTAGTGTCTTTCTGTTCTGTTCGGGGCCTTCACCTGATGAGACAAACATTGGGACGATAATGGTTTTGTGGAGTCCCTGGTGGGGGATGATGATACAATGTAATGAATGGATCCTTAAAATCTGTGATCCGTCGCTTGGGGGTGCTACCAAACCCAAGTGTTTTCTGAACCGTCCTATTTTGGTTGATAACTAGGACCATTACCATTATTACTAATTATGAGGGATTATAAGATTGAGCTCATGTGATGGGATTGTCATGTCATAGCAGTAGTGATGTTCTGAGTGTCTAGACGAGGTTGTAATCAGGTGTGCCGGATGGGCAATGCCTGGTGTTATGAAAGCGTTTAGGTGCAAAGAATGTGGCTATCTAGCTTACTTGTTACGTTTCACTTGTTGTTCTTGTTTTGGTCATTACTTGTTACTTGGAATTAAGTTTTTATGTTTACTTTTGGCTTGAGATGTTTTGGTGTATAATTAGTGCATTTGTGCACAAGTGGAACCTGGGAAGGGAATTAGTGCATTTTCCAAAAGGGTGTTTTGGGAAACGGGAATCTGTTGTGTCTTTCTATTATATTATGTTCTGTCTTTGGTCCTTACTGAGCCCCGTAACTCAGACTATTCGCTCTTTCTTATTTTGCAGATGATATAGGTGATGATCCGTATTACAATGATGGAACCTGGGAAGGGAATTACGCATAGTGATCTTAAATTACTTAGACACTGAAAACTGTTTTTCCATTTCTAGTTATTTCTTTTAGAACATAGTGATTTCCCTTTTCAATAATGTAATAAGTAGAAACATTTCGGATGCGAATCTTCGCCAACAATGTGAACGAGACCCTCTTCGATTCGGCAACAACTCCAGGAATTCGTCCAAGTATAGGTTTGGACGGGGACCTTCGACCTCGAATCAACCAATAGGAAGGATCCTACTTCGTGTCTAGAAACCTAGATATAATCGACTTATGATAGGTGGAAACCTCGACCTCTAATCAACCGGTGATTAGCAACCTCGGTATAAGGAAGACGCCACAAACGAAGGTGAATAATTCTTTTGATAAGTCAAATTGAATGCCACAAGGAAATCCTTGATAAGTTGGAATAAGTCCTTTCAAAAACTCAAGATTAAAGCAAAGCTTACGTTTTATATATATATGAATTGTGTAAAAACAAAGGATTCCGGATGCTCCTTTTATAGGGAGATTTTAGCTTAAGTTTCCCAATCCATTTTTTTTAAGATGAAAACCATCTTAACCATTAGCTATTAACATCAGCAACATTACACATCCCCGGATTCATTACATCACAAAAGCTACTTGAATCCGGGTCAGAAAAAACCTCACAATGGAGATAAGCGAGGGGAATAAAACCTATACAACCTAATATCTTAGCCCACTTAACAAGATAATGGGTAGCCATATTAAATTTCCAAGGAATCGAAAAAAACTTACAATTATGTTTGTTAACGAGTTGATGACAATGATCAATAACATTTTTTAAGAGATTCATTGGCAGAAACTCGTTCTAAATACCCATAAGTCCTCCCTTGAAGGATCCAATCATACAAAAACGAATCGAATAATCCGAAAAGACTTTACGTTTCTTGATGAACGACTCTGGTTTTCTTGGTGAAAGATTCTGGTTTTCGACTCCCTAGCGGAATTACTCCCTACTGGTATCCATGCGACGAAACGGGCAGCGAGTGCTAGCTCTTCGTTTTTCTGAGTTTTGGATTCGAGAGAGAAAAGGAGGCTGCAACACCAGAAATCTGATTTCTGTTTTAGGTATTTTTGCGGCTGAAAAATTACTCTCTAGGGTTTCGGCCAAGAGAAGTTAATATAGGGTGTGAGAGGTTGTTTAAAAAATAACTCCCACGTCCTTACCAACTCTCCCAGTAGTGGGAGTCTTTAAATCCCACGTCCTCTAGACTTCTGCTGGTAGTGGGAGTCTTTTTCGGATAATAACTCCCACGTAATCCCAGCTATAATTCAATACCGAAAATGCCCCTCCTTAATCTCCAATTCAAATAATAACTCTTTATTATTCTCAGAGAAATAAATATCTGATACAATGAACCTACACACATTCTAGATTCATTGAATCTGGACATGAAGCTCGTTAACTCGTATATGCGTGTGACCCTGTAGGTTCATATCACAATGGCAATGAAAATGCACTTAGTAGTAGTATGTGTTAATAAATCACAAGCGGTCCCTAGCAGGACATTGTGACTACCCAAAGTGAATGAATTTACAGTGGAACCTAATATCAAACCACTATTTAATCCCTTTGTCTCGCGATATTCTAATTAAGCATAAGGCATGGTAGTCGTCACCCTTATTAAGCTTAATTGTATTTATGCTCGATCTCTAGGTAGACTGTTCCAACAAATAGTATTTAATAACCACTTTATCAAATAAATTTGAGCACGGCCATGCATTTAGACAGTCTTCCCTATCGAGGGGCCCATGGATATCTCTCTCTAATAATAGAGAGGGACAAATTCCTTACAATGCCTCTCACATTCAAGCCATGATAGTACGCTACATCCGATCATCAATCGTATTGATTTCTCGATTAAAATTAACATCCGACTGAGTCAATACGCTCCATTCATGCTAGAATCAATGGAGAAATAAGGTCTAAGGATTCTAAAAATAGTATTGAGGAAGTAATACTTATGACTAAGGACCATGAAGTATTACTTCTCTAACGGATCACGTCCGATACAATATATCTCAATAATTGCATCTATGATATGATTAGTAAAACATAATCATCAATCAAACATCATACTAGTTTGATTTCAATGTAAAGAAGCTTACATAAAACTAGGGACAACTAGAATAGTAATTACATAAACTAATGAGTTTTACTATCAAATCACGCATTTGATGTTCATAAGCAAAATTAGCTATTCAATTACATGCTCAAAAGATATTTTTTTTCTCTCGTAATTTTATTTTCATTTTAAATTTATATTATATATACAGGATGAGCCTAATAAACTAAATCTTTCATGTTGAATTATGTCTGGCCTAGTGAATTAATTAGGGAATCATGGTAAAGTTATTTTAATGAATACGGTGATTCAAAAATCTGGCATTTTTAGTATGGGTAGGCACGGTTTTGATCCATAAACTGGCTGAGTTATTTTGGAAATCTGAAACCGAACATTTGTGTAGTGGTTGTTTATTTTTGCAAAATAATTTCATAACGGATTATTGATCATGTAAAACTTAAGATTCAGTAATGCCCAGTAATACCTATTATGTGCTAATATAGAAAAAAAGAGAAAATATTCAAAGAAAAAATTAGATAAAAAATCTGAAAGAAAAAAAGCTAAGAAGAAAGATATTTCTGATAAAAAGAAATTGATAGTCTGTCATAAATGCAATAAAGTAGGTCATATGGCTAAAAATTGTTGGACTAAGAAAAAGATTAATAGTCTTAATATTGATAATAATCTTAAAGATCAGCTCTATAAATTGCTTTTAACTTCTGATGATGAGTCTAAAACTGAATTATATTTAGGATCTTCTAGTGAAGATGAATCAAGTAAGTTTAAAGTAATGGATAATGATTCAGTTATAACGGAATCTAGTGATTCAGACTGTGAACCTTGCATTATAGGCAAACCTTGGATTAAAAATACCGATAATGAAGAGTATTATAAACTTGTGTCACAATTCCAATATATGGAAATAAATTTTCTTGATAATGATCAATGGGTCGAATTACTTAAAGTAATTAAAGAACCCGATTTAAGATCAAAGGTAATTGATCAAATGGGTAATACCCCAAGTACTTCAGGTACTGCTAATGAAATTAGCAAAGAAGTAGTTTATAAGGAACCATATACCATGTTTGAAATTTATAAGCTTCTTAATACTAGGCAAGTTAGTAATAACCCTACTTCCCTTAAAGATATTTTGTCAGAAGTAGAAAATCTTAAAACTGAAATTAAATTTCTCAAAAATAAGAATAAAGATTTTGATAATAGAATTTCAAATTTGGAACATATTCCTAAAGATTTTAGAAAAGATAAAGTTAAAGAAGATATTCCTTTAAAAGCTAAAGAAACTATTCCTTTAAAAATAAATGATGCATCTCAGAATGAATTTGATAATAATGATTTTTTACAAACTTTGGAATTTATAATTTCCCAAAAATGGTATATAAAGACTACTCTTTTAATTGATAATTATTTTTTCTAAAGAACAACTGCATTAGTTGACAGTGGTCCAGATTTAAATGTTATTCAAGAAGGTTTGATACCTACTAGATATTTTTAGGAAACCACTCATACTGCGGAGAACCGATGGAGAAGGGGTTCAACCCTTGCTTTCTCTGACTCTGCCAGATGAACCCGAGCATCCTACGGAAGATGTGGCGGATTCGGGTTTGGAATCAGACCAAGCAACTACTGCGGGAATGACCGAGCCGGCTGCCAACACGATTAAGCTTCCTACTATTCCAGCTGCTTTAAAATCCAAGTCACGTAAGCAATTGCCTCATTCCCGCAAGTCATCTAGACTTGAGGAGAAGTCCAAGGGTACTACCCTCTAATGGGTAACTATATTTTCTCTCCTATACATTTCTATGAATCATACAAATTATATTATCTGGAATATTAGGGGAATTGGTAATATTGAATCTGTTGCTCGACTTCGTAAGTTGAAGTTTGATAATCATATATCTCTTTGTGTTGTGTTAGAACCTATGTTGGGGGAGGATGAATTACTATTGTATACTCGTCGTTTGGGTTTTGATGCGAGTTTTGCTAATGTGTCTGGGAAAATTTGGTTGTTTTGGGACAGTATTATGGATATTTCTGTTGTTGGCAACTCTGATCAGGCACTGACAGTTTTGATTCATAACTATGTTGGTTCTTCTGTTTATTGCACATTTGTTTATGCAAAATGTGCCTATACTCACCGAAGAATGTTATGGGAGGAGTTACGTACTTTTAGCTCCAATCATGATGTTCCTTGGTTGGTAGGTGGCGATTTTAATGTGGTTGCTTCTGCTTCTGAAAGCTTAGGTTCCATTCCAGCTTCTTTGTCTATTTCTGAATTTGTTGATGCAATTGGGGATTGTGGACTACTAGATGTTCCGTTTGAGGGTAGTCCGTTTACATGGTGCCGTAGTTCTTTGCCACCACTGTTGAAAAGACTTGATCGTGTTCTAGTTAATGTTAGATGGAACGATCTCTTCTCTATCACTGCACTTACGCATTTACATCGCTCGGTCTCAGATCATTGTTCGTTGCTCGTGAATTTCAGCCGAGAGGTTGGCAGATGTAAGGGCTCTTTTCGTTATCAAAATATGTGGTCACGCCATAAAACTTTTAAAGATATTGTGGGTAATTGTTTGCAAAACGAGGTACACGGTGATGGTATGTGGATTGTGGTGGGAAAGTTAAAGCGTCTCAAGCGTACCCTTCGGATATGGAATAAAGAAACTTTCGAAAATATTGATACACGCCTTAAACTGGCGGAAATGAAGGTGCAGCTGGCTGAAAGTGCATTTGATGGCAGCCCCACTGATTTGAACCGTGTGGAGTAGAAGACCGCGGAGGAAGAGTACCGTTTCTACTTAGAGGCTGAGAAGATATTTTGGAGACAAAAATCACGTATTAAATGGATTCAAGAAAGGGAGGCAAACACCAAATACTTTCACGCTCTATGTAAGAGCAAGAGGAAAAAATTACATATTTCTACGCTTCAAATGGATCAAGGTAATTGGCTCACTATGGAAAATGATATTGGCGCAGAGGCAGTTCGATTCTATAAACAGTTATACTCGGAGGATATGGGGCTCGGTCCTGATGATGACATTTTGGAACTTGTGCCGAGGCTCTTGGGAGACTCAGAAAACCAAGCTCTATCACTTCTTCCATCACTTTTGGAGGTCCGACAAGCTGTTTTTTCCCTTGATAGAAATAGTGCATCGGGGTCGGATGGGTTTTCAGGGGGCTTCTTTCAAGATTGTTGGGATATTGTAGGAGAAAATGTGTTACAAGCAGTCCGGGATTTTTGGTCCGGTCTACCTATACCGAAGCAACTTGCCAGTACCTCTATAGTGTTGTTACCGAAAATTCAAAATCCGGTGCATCTAAAGGATTTTCGACCGATAGCTCTTTGTAACTTTGCGAATAAAATCATCACTAAGGTAATTGCTTCTCGTCTTGCATCAATTTTGCCTAATATTCTATGTCCTAATCAAACAGGCTTTGTGAAAGGGAGGTCGATAACTGATAACGTTCTCCTGGCTATGGAGTTAGTGCATTCTATTAATCAAAAGATTTTGGGGGGGGGGGGTAACTTGATCATTAAACTAGACATGATGAAGGCTTTTGACCGAGTTTCCCATGGTTTTCTCATTAAGGTGTTGAGTAAATTTGGCATCTCTTCTCATTTTGTTAATTTAATCAAGAATGTTCTCACATCTAACTGGTTTTCAGTTTTTGTTAATGGGACTCCGTATGGCTATGAGAAGGCTCACAGGGGGGGTTAAACAGGGAGATCCCTTATCTCCCCTTCTATTTATTTTGGCGGCGGATGTTTTTTCAAGGGGATTGAATAAATTAAATGCATCGGGTGCTTTATTTCCTTATTATGTTCCCCGATAGACGATGGTTGTATCTCATCTCGCTTTTGCAGACGACGTAATTATTTTTACAAATGGAAGAAAGCGGAACATTGAGACACTTGTGTCGTTTTTGCACCGTTATGAGCATGCCTCGGGGCAATTGGTTAATGCTGGGAAAAGCTCTTACTATACATCTACCCGAACATCTTCTGAGGCTCGCACAATGATTCAATCGGTCTCGGGTTTTGTCGAAGGGGATTTTCCTTTGAAGTATCTTGGGTGTCCTTTATTCCCGGGACGCGCTAAAATTCATTATTTTCAAAGTTTAATAGATTCGGTCTCGGCTCGAGTTGAAGGTTGGCAAGGCAAATTATTAACAATGGGCGGTAGACTGCTTCTGGTTCGTTCGGTTTTAAACTCCATGACTATGCACATTCTTGCGGTATGTACACTTCCGGTTACTATAGTGTAACAATTGGAGCGGATTTTCTCGCGGTTTGTCTGGGGCAGCTCTGAGAATGGCCAACGGAGGCATTGGATGTCGTGGAGTAACATGTCTAGATCAACTCAATGCAATGGTGTCGGTGTTACTTCTGTTACAGGATTTTACAAGGCTTTCTCTTGGAAATTATGGTGGAACTTCAGGACAAATTCCTCTCTGTGGGTAGACTTCCTTCAATCCAAATATTGTTCAGCTTTGGCTCATCCCCGGCTAGCACGACGTTTCTCGGGTTGTTCACCGGTTTGGAGACGAATGACCGCGGTAGCTTTGTCGGTAGAGAATCATATTGGTACTTTGCTTCGGGGAGGTAATTACAAATTTTGTTTTGAAAATTTTACATTGCATGGCTCTTTGATTTCACAGGTGGAGCAGCCCATGGAGGTCTTGCTGGCAGCTCGGGTTGACGAATACTGTGATACTAATGGATGTGAAAAACATGCTCTCCTCAACTTGGTACCTCCTCGGTTTTTGGACCAGTTACCGGATATACACATTGATCCGGCTCAGGAAAGTGACAAACGCATTTGGATGCTGGAGCCTCATGGGAAATTTACCATTTCCTCGGTATTGGATTTGGTTAGAAGCACAAGTGCTTCTCAGTTGTCCAGGGTTTGTATTTGGAATAAAATCGTGCCTCTATCTTTATCTCTCTTTATGTGGAAATTGTTGAACAGGTTTTTAGCTCTTGATGCGGATCGCATGAGGTTTGGTACGTCCATTGCCTCATGGTGTGTTTGTCGTAATGGTTCGGAGGATTATGATCACTTGTTTGTGCAATGCCCGTTAGCAAGGAGCATTTGGAAGGAGGCGGCAGTGATAGGAAGCTTGCGATGGGAGGAATGCCGTTTTCAAACCCTTGCAGACCTGCTAATTTTTTGGTGGTATTCTGGGAACTCGGGTACTTCTAAAACTCTTATTCTTTTGGCTTGTTTGGCATGTTGGGTTCTTTGGAAAGCTCGCTGCAGGTTTGTTTTTTATGCCAAGAGTACCTCCCAAGCGGGTATTTTGGCTCAGTTTCGGGATCAGGTTCATCTTTTGCTAGATGCTCGCGGCATCATCTCGCTTTCCCCACCCATATTTGTTCCGCGAAGAGCCTTAATTGTCAAATGGGGAATACTGGATCGGAGAAATACATCTTGAACATTGATGGCGCATTGAAAGGTAATCCAGGCCCATCCGGCATAGGAGGCATAATCCGTAGCCGAGAGGGACTGTTTGTTGCGGTTTTCTACGCTTTTTTGGGTGATACTTGCACAAGTCTATTTGCTGAAATGAAAGCGGTACGCGAAGGTTTGATCTTAGTGCACAATCTGGGCATTTCAGACATATCTATTCAAACGGACTCTTTGGTGCTGGCTAATGGCCAGTGCACTGACTAAAGGTACGATCACTCGTTGGACTTTGGATAGTTTATTTAGAGATATTTTGCTTCTTCAAAGAACTTGCAGGATTGAGCATGTTTATAGAGAAGTGAATTCAGTGGCCGATGCATTGGCAAATTTGGCGTGCACTACACGACTCTCTCAAACCTCACAGCACCCTACATTCCTGCCTTTGTCTATTCGTGGTTTGTTGGAACTTGATAGGTGTGGTACTCCTTATGTACGACTTCTTTAAGCCTATCCTTTATTGTATTTCCACTTGCATAATTTATTATAGGAGCGACTGTAACACCTAAACCATGTAATAAATGGTTTAGTTTTGCATTGTCACATTTGTATAGAGTGGATCCGTTTCCACCTATTTGGAGGTTTTGGTATTACGTCCCCCTGCATGTACTTTTGCTTTGGATTTTATTAATAAACGGGGGACGGCCCCACCACGCTGGTGGATTTTAAAAAAAAATAAAAAATCATATGCTGGAGGTCAAAAACTTGATATTAGTTTTAAACTTCCAAAAGGATCCATTTGTGTAGACAAAAAATGTATTCCTTTGAGTTTTTTATTAGTAAAAACCATTTCAATGTAGATCTGTCTTTTATCTTTAATATTCAACTTGAATCAGCTCCATTGGATAACTGGATCAAAAGTTATGACCATTATTCCAAACTATTGCAAAACTGTCCAATCTCTCATCATTCTCCCTTTCTTTAAAAAGATTCGTCCTTGAATCTTGATCGTTGTGGTAAGATTAACAGTAAGGGAATGATTCTTTTTCTTTTTCTCTAGACTTACCCTCTCTTGGCCGCACGGTATCAAAGATGCTTTGATGTGTGGTTATGTGCACGGCAATGACAAGAACATGGGGTGACAAAATCAATTTTTGAATGCTCCCTTGGAACCAAGAAGTTTACTTTTGGTTTGAGCACTTGTCTAATAATCTCACGGCTGATTTTTCTTATTTTGGCTGAATGCTTATTTATTTATTTATTTATTTTTGTCTTTCTTAAGAAAACAAGAAAATTTATAGAAAGTTATAAAAGATACACCAAAAAAGAGATAAACATTTTGCTCTGATATCAAATGATGAAGAACCGAGATAACAAGTATCAAGATTCGACAATAAAAAGGTTTTCGGATCTTTCTCTATTCTCGAAAATCAGTTTACGAGAGAATATAATCAACGCAACTCCAAGAAGGTTCATTATCAACGGAGGCTGAAACACCACAATAAGCGTAAACTGAACTTATTGATATAGTAACTCAAGAACTAATCAAAGAATCAACTTTGAATAGTTTCGATTCTCGAAAGAACCATGAAAGGTAAAAACCTCACATTATATTTCAAAAAATATCTTGTATATATAACTTAAATAATAAGGTGTCTGAATTTCCCTTTATATAGAGGTGGAATTCGGTTCAAAGAACCCATAAAGGAAGAGTCTTATTCTAATTAGGTCTCTTCGATAACAAACTTGCTAAAAACGAAACACTATCTAAGATAATGGACAATGTAACACCCCACTATGTGAGCACTTTATGTGTACCAATTTTAAGTAAGTTTTCGATTTGGTATTAGATTTTGTGTTTTGAAAACTATAGAAATGACACCACTTTTATTTTAACAAGTTGAGATAAATTTTTAACAAACTTAAGTGTGCAAGCAAGATATGATTTTTACTTTAAAAGAATTTAATAATAATAAAATAAAATAAAAATAGTGCACGAGGGACAAGTGTTTAGACACTTGTCAACAAACACCTACTAAATAAGACACTTGTCTAATTCATAATGCCACTTGTCAAAGGCCTATTATTCATTGATTCATATATATACTACGGATTTGATGGCTAATTTGCTTGCCATTTCATTCCTCGCCGCACAGCAAAGCTCCCTAGGTGAGTTTTCTTTCCTTTCCTTTTTCCTTCATTCTTTTTCTTTTTCTTTTCTTTATCTATTTTATTTTTTGTGTTTTCTTTTAAAATTTGATAGGTTTATGTAATATATATATATATATATATATATATATATATATATATATATATATATATATATATATTTCCAAATGGTTAGAGAATTCATGGTATCTAATTGAACATTAATTGTCACTTTATGTATTAAATTGTGAAACTATAATGCTCACTGCCCAAATGAAGAATCACCATACTTCTAATTCTCTTTTCTGTTTCTTTCCAAACTATATAAGAATTTTATTCTTAATTTATTGATTAATTTATAGTGTACTCTTTATATTGAAAATGAAATTTTGAGTTGGAGAAGCTTTATTAAACTTTTGGTAGTAGACACTTTCAATCATCGCAATGAAATTTGAGATTCTTTTTGTCTCAATCTAAATTACTGTATCTATATAAATGTTTGTAAAATTGTACTGAAACTTTAACCTGCTTTTTGATAATATTATATTTAAATCAATTCCTTCAAGAACTCTAAACATTTACAGTAGGGAATTAAGTCAAACTAATATATTTTGTCATTGAAGACACTGCCCTGTATGTTGTAAATAAACTTCTATGCCAATGTAAGTGCTTTCCATTATGATCCTACTATATACAACCGTGAAGTCATTGTAAAACACAAGAAGGGGGGGGGGGAATTGGGTTTTAATCAAACTTGTAAACTTTTCCGTATCTAAGCAAGGCTAGTGTAAGTTTACGCAAGATGAATAAAAGCAATACGAAAGCCAACCACAAGACAAAGGATTTATAGTGGTTCGATTCACTTAGAATCTACATCCACTACCTTGAGCCGCACCCAATGATTTTCAACAACTTCACTAAGAAGGATATTACACTTGTGGATAACTCACTAAGAGTTTTACAAATCAACCACAATACACCAACTCAATAATAGAGCTTGCCCACACTAAGTAGGACTTTCAATACAAAACTCTCTAGGAGTAAATTGCCCACACAAAGTAGGACTTATACAAGAATAACCCTATCACTTAGAAAGGGAATTGAGAAGGTTTAAAAGAAAGATTGTTCACTCTACTAAGTGAGAAATATATACCTTTGATGTACAAGGATAATAAGCTCTTAGAATATTTGATGCACGCTCTTTGTCTTGCTTTAGAAAGATCACTCTTGAATGATTTAGATCATAGAGATGAAGAGCATTTGCTTTGAAAGTGTTTAAGACTTGATAAGAAATCAATGTATATGGTATGTGCAAGTCTTAGAGTCATTCAGCAGCTTTAGAGTATATATACATTTCAAAATATGCTGAAAAAACGACTCTGCAACGGTCATATAACGGCTAGTAAACACAGGAGTTCGGTTGACCAAACTCGACCTCGGATCAACCTTAGTAACCTCGGTCGACCGAGATCACCCATAGGTCGACCGAGATCACCCATAGGTTGACCGACCTTGGCTATTTCCAAAAGCTTCAACTCTCTGTCTTGGTTCGGTCGATCCGAGGAAAACTCGGATGATTCGACTTTCCTGAGTATGAGAGATGTTGATTTTTCACTAGTTATGAAATCTTTTGAAGTCTAAAAGGTTTTCCCAAAAGGTAACAAGTAAGAACATTTGGAAAACCATTTTAAAGGACTTAGACTTTGAAATCAAAGGCTTTTAAGATAAGAACACATATAAGAATCCTTTTGAAACTTAGCCTTTTGAAAACGTGTTTATGAGAATGCAAGACTAGAGTGTTGTACGTTTATGTTCATAAGAGCATTGGTTAGAGCTTATAAGATAACGACTTATAAAGACAAAGCTATCCTAACCAAACCTAAGTCTTCAATCTTCAATCTCGACGAGATGCGCCTTTAAGTATAACTTTGAATCTTGATCATGGCTTGATTGAAGTACTTAGAGCTTCCATTTTGACTTCCGATATTCTATCACAAAGATTGAGATCATTAGACCCAACATCAAATGTTTGTCCAATATCAAAAACTGAGTTTGTTCGCCCTTAGGGCTTACACTCTCCCCCTTTTTGATTATGACAAACTTTGATGTAATAAGATAGAATATGGACAACATTAAGCACAAGGAAGCATGGCAAAAAGATAAAGATCAACTAAAAACAAATACTAGTGCTTGGAAGATAAAACCCGAGAGACGAAAGCACTAGAATGATAACTTCTATTTGCCATAGCATCTAGGGACTCTTAGAAGAGCCCTATTTCCCAACCAACCTCCTTTCCTCCTTCCTTCCATAATAAGATGTTTTGAGAAATAAGATAAATAATAATAAGCTCCCCCTCAAAACATGGATGAGTTCGGATGATCCGAGATAAGCAATGATAGCATAATGATAAGCAAGGGTAATAAAGATAAAACACTATTTTCCTCCCCCTTTGGCATAATCAAGATAACATAATTATCATAAAGATAAGCAATGATAGCATAATGATAGGCAAGGATCAATATTTTCTCCCCCTTTGGAATAATCAAAAAGACTTCAAACATCATTAAGGGTTCCAAAAATAATGAAAGTTCCAAGAATAATCGGCATCCGAATAAGCAACGACAATGAGATGCGATTCTTTTAGGACATGCTTGGAATCTAGCACATAAGCATATTATGGCAAACATAATATCCGGTAAGATAAAGAGGAGAACCAATCATACCTTTATACCTTGTTTCATCTACCGGTTTACCTTTTTCATCCTTGTCAAGCTTGATGGTTGCACTCATCGGAGTTTTGCTTTCTTTTGCACCATCCATCCCAAACCGTTTAAATAGTTCTTTAGTGTACTTGGCTTGGTTGATGAAAATTCCTTTATTTGTATGTTTGATTTTGTAATCCAAGGAAGTATTTGAGCTCTCCCATCATTCTCATCTCAACTCCATTTTGCATAAGATTAGCAAATTCTTCACAAAGCACTCCATTAGTTGAGCCAAAAATAATGTCAACAACATATATTTGCACAAGTAAGATGCCATGAGATGCATTTGTTTTAATGAAAAAAATTGGTGTCAACAAGTCCTCTTGAAAAAACCAAAAGAAATGAGAAACTTGCTCAAACGCTTACACCAAGCACTAGGAGCTTGTTTTAAACCATACATAGCTTATGTAAGTTTGTAAATATGGTTTGGAAATATTTCATGCACAATACCGGGAGGTTGTTCAACATATACAACATATACTTCCTCCTCAATAAAGCCATTTAGGAATGCACTTCTCACATCCATTTGTAATAGTTTAAAAACTTTAAAACAAGTAATGGCAAGAAGCATCCCAAGAGATTCAAGTCTAGCTATGGGGGCAAACATTTCCTCATGCATAGCTAAAATCCAAAGGTAATCAAGTAAAACTACAAGAATGTTCTTAGGCTCTATAGAAGAAATTAAAGCAAGATTATCTAAGAAATACCGCCTTGTTTTGATGCCAACGGATGGATCACCAATGATTTTCTCTTGAGGGTGACCTTGCTTGTAAATCCATTCCTTTGGTAGCTCATTTGAAGGATCATTGCTTTGAGTGACTTGGGGATCATTTTGAGTAGTTTCAATGTCCTCCTTATCCTTGGAATTATCATTCAACATAGGAGTTTGATGGATTTCATTTACGCTTTCCAAAGGCATACCTATATCATCATCATCATCTTTTCTAGGCAAGTAGATATTAGATTCATCAAAAGATACATGCATGGACTCTTCAATACACAATAACAAAGGCATACCCTATAAGCCTTTTTGTTTGAAGAATAGCCAAAAAATATTCCTTCATCGGATATCTTGTCAAATTTTCCAAGGCTATCTTTAATGATGAGCACAAATCATAAGCAACCAAAAACTTTGAAATATGAGATTAAGAGTATTTTCCAAAGATAAACTCAAAAGGATTTTTTTCAACAAAAGGCCTTAAAAGATCAAGATAAACAAGTTCAAGTGGTTTAGAAGTGGAAACCATTTGTTTAGGCTTGAAAGACGTTTTTGTTTGTTTACCAAATTGACAAGCATTACAAAGACGGTTTTTCTCATATTTCACTTTTGGAATCCCATGTACTAGCTCTTTAGAGAAAAAAATATTTAAGAGAACCATGCTCATATGACCAAGCCTACGTTGCCATAAGAATGCATCATCCTCATTTATGAATAAGCATTTAGAAACGCATGCAACAAGATCAACCAATGACAACATAAAAGCATTAACGGTTCTAATAGCAACAAGCACTTTTTTTTCAAGAGAAGAGCTATCAACAATAGAGCAAGTCTCTTTGCAACATAACATCAAAACCATTATCACAAAGTTGGCTAATACTAACCAAATTATATATGAGGCTATCAACAAGAAGAACATGCTCAACAAGAGTTGAAGAACCTTTACCAACATTTCCAATGCCAAGGATTCTACCCTTCTTTTTGTCCCAAAATGTGACATATCCTTCATAGATAGGTTCCACTTCTTTGACTAATGAGGCATCTCCGGTTATGTGACAGAATCATGCACATTGAGACATCATAGCGCCGGAGCCTCCCTCTAACTTACAAGAACCTATAAGAGCAAAGGAAGAGTAACTTTTGGTACCCACTTTTGTTTGGGTCCATGGGGGTTAGTTGAAGTTTGCTTAACTCTCCAAATGGTCTTTACTCCCCTTTCAATCTTTTTCTTCACATAACATCTAATACTAGTGTGACCATATTTTCCACAATAAGTGCAACAAATATGTGACTCAAAAGATTTGTGAACATGCTTAACAAATCTATTTGCCCTATGTGGCGTTCTAGCATTCACAACATGATTCTTAGGTATATGAGAAGAGCTAGAAATATCAACATGATTAGCAATATAACCAAGACCATGTTTAGCATGAGAAGCACGTTGCATACCAAGAATTTGATCAAGATTTTTCTTACCCTTAGTAAAGTTTTCAACAAGAAGGGTAAGGTTATTAACTTTGTTCTTCAAAAGATCAAACTCAACAAGCTTGTTTTCAAGGGATGACAATTTAACACAAGCTTCTTTGTATTGTAATGAAAATGCTTTACAAGTAGTAATGAGACTCTCATTTTCGGATTTCAAGCAATTAACATCATCACACAACTTTTTATTTTCCTCAAACAACTTAGATCTTTCTTAAAGCAAAGATTCAATTTTAAGCTTCATATCTTTGTTTTGCTTTGCACATTTTTTCAATTGATCATACATATCACATAAAAGCTCATTAGGATCATCCTCATCATCATCATAAGAATTTGAAGTGGAGGGAGAAAGATGTACCTCATTACCAAATCCCATAAGACACATGTGGTCTTTTTCTTCTTGATCATCATCACTTCCATCTTCATCCCAAAGGCTTAACATGCACTTTGGGTTTTTGAAATTAAAGAACAATTTCTCTTCCTCTTCATGATTAATGATGTAATCAAGATCATTACCCTTTCTAGGAACATTTTTCCTTTTCTTCATCTCGAAGGTGAGTAGAGAGCCAATAAGTTCCTCCGTTGAATATGTCTTTAAGTCCTTGGCTTCTTCAATGGCAAGAGCTTTTGTTTCCCAACTTTTAGGAAGAGAATTGAGAATCTTCCTATTCATCTCTCCCATAGTGTACTCTTTACCATAGGACTTCAAGCCATTTATCACATTGGTGAATCTAGTATTCATCTCATTGATTGATTCATTTGGCTTCATGGAGAATAACTCATATTCTCTAACTAGCAAGTTCAACCTTGACTCCTTGACTTGATTTGTTCCTTCATGAGTAACTTCAAGCATTTTCCACATAGTGTGGGCGGATTTGCTTCCACGGACACGGTTGTATTCATCTTGATCCAAGGCACAACTAAGAATGTTCATTGCCTTATAATTTCGAGTCATTTTCTTGGACTCAACTTCATTTAGCTCATTGTCCGACTTTGGAATTTGAACACCATTCACCACTTTCATAGGAACATATGGACCTTCTTCAAATATATGCCATAAAGAATAATCTATGGAACACACATATATCTTGAATCGGTTTTTCCAAGCACTATAGTCGTTTCCATCAAAGAGTGGTGGTCTATTTGTGGAAGACCCCTCTAAGAAAGCTAAGGCGGAATTTCCGGCCATAATCTTTACTTCAAGCGATTAAGCTAAAGGTGAAGACGAGGCACTGATACCAATTGTAAAACACAAGAGGAGGGGGGGTGCATTGGGTTTTAATCAAACTTGTAAACTTTTCTGAATCTAAGCTAGGCTAGTGTAAGTTTAAGCAAGATGAATAAAAGCAATACGAAAGCCAACCACAAGACAAAGGATTTATAGTGGTTCAATTCACTTAGAATCTACATCCACTACCTTGAGCCGCACCCAAGGATTTTCAACAACTTCACTAAGAAGGATATTACACTTGTGGATAACTCACTAAGAGTTTTACAAATCAACCACAATACACCAACTCAATAATAGAGCTTGCCCACACTAAGTAGGACTTTCAATACAAAACTCTCTAGGAGTAAATTGCCCACACAAAGTAGGACTTATACAAGAATAACCCTATCACTTAGAAAGGGAATTGAGAAGGTTTAAAAGAAAGATTGTTCACTCTTCTAAGTGAGAAATATATACCTTTGATGTACAAGGATAATAAGCTCTTAGAACATTTGATGCACGCTCTTTGTCTTGCTTTAGAAAGATCACTCTTGAATGATTTAGATCATAGAGATGAAGAGCATTTGCTTTGAAAGTGTTTAAGACTTGATAAGAAATCAATGTATATTGTATGTGCAAGCCTTAGAGTCATTCAGCAGCTTTAGAGTATATATACATTTCAAAATATGCTGAAAAAACGACTCTACAACGGTCATATAACGGCTAGTAAACATAGGAGTTCGGTTGACCGAACTCGACCTCGGATCAACCTTAGTAACCTCGGTCGACCGAGATCACCCATAGGTCGACCGACCTTGGCTCTTTCCAAAAGCTTCAACTCTCTGTCTTGGTTCGGTCGATCCGAGGAAAACTCGGATGATCCGACTTTCCTGAGTATGAGAGATATTGATTTTTCACTAGTTATGAAATCTTTTGAAGTCTAAAAGGTTTTCCCAAAAGGTAACAAGTAAGAACATTTGGAAAACCATTTTAAAGGACTTAGACTTTGAAATCAAAGGCTTTTAAGATAAGAACACATATAAGAATCCTTTTGAAACTTGGCCTTTTGAAAACGTGTTTATGAGAATGCAAGACTAGAGTGTTGTACGTTTATGTTCATAAGATCATTGGTTAGAGCTTATAAGATAACGACTTATAAATACAAAGCTATCCTAACCAAACCTAAGTCTTCAATCTTCAATCTCGACGAGATGCGCCTTTAAGTATAACTTTGAATCTTGATCATGGCTTGATTGAAGTACTTAGAGCTTCCATTTTGACTTCCGATATTTTATCACAAAGATTGAGATCATTGGACACAACATCAAATGTTTGTCCAATATCAAAAACTGAGTTTGTTCGCCCTTAGGGCTTACAGTCATAAAGGGGCAAAAGCCAATAACATTATTATTATTATTATTTGTTTTCCTTTCTCATTCTCTTGTTTAATTCATTCTTTTACTCGAACAAACCTTTTTCGATTTAGATTTTTGGTACAAAAAATGCTTGTGGCAGTTACAGGATAATGGTAGTATTTTGGGTTAGTAGTTTCGTAGGTGGTATGAGTCTAGTATAAATAGAGTTTCTAGACAAGTGAGAACTTTATGTTGTTAACAAAATTTGATCGAGTTGAGTCATTTTCATTTGTAGTTTGTAGGATATTCCCAGTATACGTGAAGATTTTGGTTCACTACTGCATTCAAGTGAGTTTCGCAAACCGAAGCTTACTGGATTTAAAGTGCTTATGATATATTTATAAAATTATTCATTTTGACAAATGATTCTTTTGGAAAATAGAAATTTATTCTTAAGAATTTGGTTATTTGTCAACTGCTTTAAATTGGAGAGGTTCTCCAATGTTTGTATAAAATGTGCATTAGAATTGCATAGGAGCGATGCTCCGGTTAAGAATATATGACTTTTGGAATAACCTCCTTTTCGCAGGTTCGCTTAACACAGGGTAAGTTTCGGAAAATGCTTTGATATATGAAAACTGCATTGTTTTGGAAACCCATGTGCATTGTCATGGCATATTTGAGAAATTGTGCATTTTTGTTATATTTGGACTGGCGGACGGGTGAATATTTTGAATTAGATTTCAATATGATTATGTTGGCCCTTTTGATTGTGAATTTTGCATTAAAACCCCGTTCCGACCAGCTTTGGTTTGGATACGATTCGAAATTGATTTGATAGCCTGAAGTGTCAGTGGATTGCACTGTACATGGCTAGTCACCTGTGCTAGGGCCTCTTCTGCTGGCGTGGAACGCATAAACTCTGGATTGTGGTACCACGTGAAGGGGGCGTAGTATTCAGGGAGGGTTCGGCCCAACCGGTATTGTGTTTATTTGTGTGGAACATCGTTTTGTGGTGTTCGGCTGCTCTGCGGCGAGTCAGGAGGGGCTCGACGTTGGAGTTAGTCACCAGGTGCGGACTGGTAGGTGCCCCAGTTTTCGTAGTCTGGTTTTGTGTTTGGGGAGGCATAAGGTATGAAATTCGAGCTCGTACTGGTGTGAGGCTGGTAATGACTTCGGGATCTGGACTTGTCTCCGTGAGCCCGACTTTGATTTGAGAACTATTTTGGAAACTCGGGTTTAGAGAGGTTGTGTTGATATGTCTTGATTTGTTCAGACTTTTCGACTGCGCCTCTACCCTTAATGTGTTTTTGCATATGATTTTGAAACTCGATGTAAAAAAAAATGGATTTGTTCGCACAAAATATTTTTTTTGGAAGGCATCTGCATGCATTCACTAAAAGATCCTTGAAAATACATTGACACACACGCGAACTCACTGAGTTTTCTGGCTCACACGTGTTTTATGACATGTTTTTAGATAAAGTTGGTTCAGGAAATGGTTCCATGAACCTATGGCAATCTCTACTTGGAGTTTGAGGAAGCCATTGGCCATATACTATCATACTTTTGGAAACCTTTATGTATCATGTTCATCTATGAGGATTACGTGTTTTAGTTATTTACATTGTAATAGAGATAGCTCTTCTAAATTATGCATTTCTTGTTTTTGTTATTTTGCCTCCGAGCATTTGAGATTTTCTATATGTTAGTGTCGAGAGGCACGCAGGCACCCTACTCAGCCACAGTGGACCCTAGCGGAGTGGTTAGGGGTGTCACAGACAACATGTCCTATTATCTAGCAACCACTAATATTAGGTGCCTAAAAATATTTAATAATAATAATAATAAAAGCTGAAATCTAATTAATAAATAAACTTGGAGAATTAAGATTAATTCTCGTCCACAAATCTGGACAGCTTGTTGTATCAACTTGCATGACGTTTTCGGACACCAAGACGGCAGAATCTGATTTTGTGATCTCATTAAAGTTGTAGATTTGCCGCTTATCTTTAATATACAAATTGAATCAACTCCATTGAATAACTGGATCGAAAGTTATGATCATTATACAAAACTATCGCAAAGTTGTCCAATCCCTCATCATCAGTTATATTAATAAAAGGTCACGAGAATTTTTATCAGCACCAATGTTGTTAAAATCCCGATTTAAATCGTAAAATCGTAGATTTTACGATTCTACGGAAGGAAAACGATTTGAATCGGAAGTAAAATCGAAATCTGGTAGAATCGGAGTAGAATCGATTACGATTTTACGATTGTACTGATTCCACAAATTTGCTATTTCCAGGCGGATTCGGCTATTTCCAGATGGAAATTTGCTATTTCCAGTCGGATTTCAACTATTTCATGGATTTAAAAAAATTTGTGAAATTACGTTTTATGGATTTTCGCATATTGTTAAACCATATGAAATGATTTATATGTTAATTATTATTATTTATATATATAATATATATTTTATTTTTTAGGTAAAATCTACGATTCTATGTAAAATCCCGATTTTACGATTTTCTACCCCTCCACCGATTCTACGTAGAATCCCGATTTTAACAACCTTGATCAGCACTCAAACTAAGGTTTTAATCGAATTATTTTCTAACTCAAACGATTTATATGAAAAAAGTGGTCCAAGGAATTTTAATTAACGGTCAGACTATGGTTCTAATCAAACAAAGTTCAAACTATAACTGAGATATTTGAATGTTCAAAACTTAAAAATTTGCCAACAGATTCAATTATATAATAAATAATATATTATATTAATTTTTTCTTACTTCATATTTCTCGTCAATTGATCCAACAAGAACAGTATACATATCCTAACTGTTATAAATCCGAAATGATATTCTTTGACCATATTAAGAGCATTGAAAATAGGCAAAAAAATTATCTATTCAAACTTCATAACCACATCGTTAATGCAGAGTTCTTCATTGATGTGGGTGGGATTTTCTTTTTACCACTATGCTTACCAAATATTCATCGAAAAATTACCAACCCTTCAATAATAAATTGGGTTCTTAAAGAAGTCATTACCTCTCGGATATTAGGAGTAAGACTTGTCAGCTGATATGCCCTCGGGTCTAAGAAATCTCCTGACTTATACATTCCTGGAATCCAAGTCAATTTGTCCAAAAGCATCTTGGTTTATAAATTGTGTCAAGCAGTTGGTATACAACATAGGCCTTCAATCCAACATTTCTCTTTTCTTTGAATATTTCGACATTAACTTTTCTAGCAGAAAATTGTGGTGGATTCACATAAACGAATACTCAACAGAATACTCAGTCCCTTAGTGGATGTTAAGAGCTATTAACACATTTAGCACAAGTATATGCACAATTAGCACAATTATGTGTATATGCACAATTATAAAAATTAGCTTAATTAGATTGATTCTAGGAATTGATTGATCTTTATTGATCATTTCATTTATTTAATTACCTATTCGGTTTTCCTAGGAGTGTATATATATGTTACATATTTGTTCTATATGAAATACAACTTGAGTATTCACAATTTCTAATTACTTTGTTACATGGTATCATAGTCAACTAATCCAATGTTGGCCCCCATTTGATGTTATTGTTGTTCAGGTCCCGGATGTTCAGCTACGGGCGAAGGGGGGGTTACATTGGCTAGTTTGTGATCTTATTTGGAATTTATAAGGCTTGGGCAATCCTCCCATCTAGAGGTACCTTTTGAGGGATTGAGTTAGGCCCAAGTCAATTTTTAACATGGTATCAGAGCCATCTAATTCGATGGTGTGTCCTATTATTGTTCACGGTCCAGATGTCCAGCCCTGGCCGTGAGGGTGTGTGTTGAGAATCCTACATCGACTAGCTTGTGAACATATTTGAAATATATATGGCTTGAGCAATCCTCCAACTCTTGAGGTATCTTTTGAAGGATTGAGTTACGCCCAATGGTATCAGAGCCACCTAGTCCAATGTTGGGCCCCCATTTGATGTTATTGTTGTTCACGATCATGATGTCCAGCCCTCGTATCGAGTGCTGTTCTAATTCTGATTGGGCAATCTATAAGATCCACGACAGGTTATTGTGTCTTTGTGGGAGGGAATTTAGTTTCATGGAAGATTAAGAAGCAACATGTTTTTTGTTCTAGTAAGGAAGCAGAATATAGGGTTATGTCACAATCGGCGAGTGAAATTATGTGGATATACCAACTCTTGGTTGAAATTAGCCTT
Organism: Vinca minor; assembly: GCA_026122235.1. Lineage (NCBI taxonomy): Eukaryota > Viridiplantae > Streptophyta > Magnoliopsida > Gentianales > Apocynaceae > Vinca > Vinca minor. Next base: position 2,188,825 of record JAOCZM010000253.1, read on the forward strand.
AAAGTTTCTATTCCTGCAAAGTTGTATTGTGATAATTAAGTTTCTCTTCACATTGCTTCTAATCTAGCTTTTCATGAGCGTACCAAACACATTGAGTTAGATTGTCATTTTGTATGTGACAAAATAGAAGATGGTTTCATTTCTACTGGTTATGTGAAAACTGGAGAACAATTGGGTGACCTTCTGACAAAACCTTTAAATGAAGTTCGAGTCAAGTATCTTTGCAGGAAGTTGGGCATGATCAATATTTATGCTCCACCTTGAGGGGTAGTGTTAAGAGCGGTTAGCACATTTATCACATGTTGTATAGGTGTATATGCACAATTATAGGAATTAGATTGATTCTAGGAATTGATTGATCTTTATTGATCGTTTCATTTATTTACTTTACTATTCGATTTTTCTATGAGTGTATATATGTCACGCCCCGAACCCGGTTCTATAAGTCTGTATCCGAAAACCTGACATGTCCGTATTCTCAAATCAAAATCCAAGAATACCAGGTCCTTACATTCATAGAATCTATTTCCATAAAGTGATAATCACCCATTTAATTCAACTATCAAAATTCCTCAATAAATTTTAATACATTAAAGTTGAGAAAAAAATACTCTTAATGGAATTATCCTAAAGTTTTATTCCGTAAGTAATCCAAAGTTGCTCCTACACTCGGTCCCCGTCGTACGTTCTATCGTTCCCTTATGACTCATCATCTGTAAAAACAACAACACAAGGAGTGAGCTACAACTCAGTAAATATAGGAACACCTCCCGGGAAAATCCGGTTACATATAAATAGTTTACATAAAACAAACAGATTTTTATAGAAGTATACTTTAAACATATCATTTTGACACAAAAAGTGTTTTTAGAAACTTTCAGAAGTTCAGACAGTTTTCAGATAATTTAACAGTTGCAGGACTTTTAACAGAAACAGAATGTACAGAGTGATACTTTGACCGGGGAGCATAGGTTTACCGAAACAGAAACAGAAACTGATATATCAACCCTAGACTATACCCTCTAGGGAATGGGTCAGTACAGAGTCCTAGCTTCTACCCCTAGGTGGGTCAGTACAGACACTATTCCAAGTCATCCCGCAAAGTATCAAACAATAACATAGGTCAAAACAGTTGATGAAGTTTAAAACTTTAATACTCAATATTTAGTATAGGTTGTGTTTAGTCTGCAATCTTTCCGCTGGTTAGAAAAGGAAAAATGGAATCAATACCAATTCTAATGAATCATATAACATGGAGTCAGTTTGTGTAAAAGTAAAAACAAGTATAAAGAAGGATTCTCCACCGTATCATAGTAAGGCAAAGAGGAGGAAACAGAGAGTTCAATGGAATTTATTCTGGCGATATAATATAGGGGGTAAAAAAAAAAAGAATTATCAAAGTCCAATAAATTTAGCAATGTGAATTGTCCAAATATTTACATTCTGGAAGGGTACGAATGCACATGAAGCCTTTGATGTCAAGAAAACAATTCATTGCAAGACTTGCATATTAGATGTAAGAAGACAATGAGATAATCATGGCCCATGATAAATTCAGTAGTACACCAATTGATAGCATAGTGCACGGACAACGAAGATTTGGCTCATGACTCGAAAAGTACAGTAGCTCTCATATAGCAAACTCATGCGTATGATTAACAACAATGATACTGTGAAGAATTACTCCAAAAGCCGGTCAAAGACTCAAATTTTAATCAAACAAAATGGCTTAGAGATCATGACAAGCTGACTGAAAATAACGAACTTTGAATCAAGGGAGTATGAATATTCCGACACCGAACAAAAGGAACGTAATGTATAATAAAATCATCAGTTCATTCATAAACATTCGATTCATTATGATATATACATTAGGACCTGAAATAGAGTCAGATTTTCCCGTATTTGGTAGCAAATATAATCTTTTATGAAAATGGAGGAAATCTATACTTACCGTGATCGATTCTTAATCGTCTGAAATTACATAATTCTCCACCAAAAATCCTAACAAAACAAACACCATCATATGATCAAACATTACCTAGACTATGAATTAATCTAACGAATCTAAGAATAACATTACCTTCGATTGATGTTTCAAGCTTCAAAGTCACCTCAACTTCTGCCTCCGAAAATTTGTCTACGGCCGTAGAGAAATATATCGTATGATTTGTGAGTAGGGTTTGGCGGGAAAATGTATTAAATACTAATAAATAATTGCAACTCTAGTCCTTGGTTTATAGAATATATTAACCCTAATCCCAATTGTTATAAGATTTGATTTCTCTAGTCCAAAGGTTATGAAACTTATTCGATCTAGTCCCTAAAAAAAGGTACGGGATTCACAATTTATATGTAAAATTTGTTCTATATGACTATTCACAATTCCTAATTACTTTGTTACAGTGGACAAAACTAGTCATGCACACCTTCACTTTAATTTTTCCTCATTAATGTCAGTCTCCTTCAATTTGCAGGATTCTTGTAGAATGATTAAAGATATGCTCGCAAAGAAATCGTTATAAAAACATAAAGAACAATTTCATCAGATAGAATGTCATGCTTACTTCACATTTCCCCTCAATTGCTCCGACAGGAACTGTATACATCTCTTGTCAGATAAATCTGAGAATATGTTATTCTCTCTTTTTCTAAAATTTTATATTTTTGTTTATCTAAGTTAATTCTTTCTTTATGCTTTAGATACATGTTTAATACATGTTCATTATAGATTCTTAAAGCATCTACATATCTCAAATAACTAGGGTCTTCATAAATCATTTCTATTAATTCTCTTTATTATAAGTTTCTACTCTTTTCATAATATCATTAACTATATCATTAGGTAATGAATTGTTTAAGACTTTTATTAATCTTTTATTAGTTACATAAATATTAATTAGATCTATACTCTTAGTATTTCTATATTTATTCCTTAATCTATATAACATATCAATTTTTAAATCATCATGTAAATTCATAATTATTTCAAGTATTATAAGAATTCATCAAATAAAATTATCAAATAAGATTTAATTATTTATGAACTTTTATTATCATACTACTACCATCATCCAACAATTATATACTAAATTATAATATAACTCTGCTCCTATATTTCTAAATATAACAATTCTTCATAACCAATAGTTGTTCATTCAAGTTGGTTTGCCAAAAATTCCCTTCACAGCCCACCTGGCTAAATATGGGAAAACAGTGGCTACCATGCTGACCTCTTACAACTTTCTTAGTTACAAGAATCATTATATAGAAATAAATTAGCAAGAATAATATTATATTTTAGATATAATTATGGATCATAACAGTAGTATGATTATTAATTTAGTTCATAATAAACAAACATACCTTATCTGAGTTCTTGCTTTCATCCATAGCTTGTAATTGAAATATAACTTTAAAGAAATTTTTTATAAGACTGAGGGAATGATTTTACAAATGTTGGTGTGTTGGGAAAGATTGATAACATTTCAAAAGAAATTGAAAAAAGATGTAGAATTTACTTGGACAAATTTGGATAAAGAATTCTTTCCTTATTTTTTACTCTTAAGGCTGGTATATTTTTATTACAAGGTGTAGTTATTATTAAATATTTCTTTTCTATTCTAACTGGTAAATAATCATGTATCCAATTAATTCCTAATATCATATCTTTTCCTTCTAAATCAAAAGCATATATCTCTTTTATCTTAAGTATTTTTCCCCATAATTGTACATCTATATTTTTAGCTTTATATTTTATTTCGTTTCCTTCACCATTAAATCCTGTTACTAATATGCTAGTTTTTTCCCATTTATCTTCTGGTAAACAATTTCTTTTGCAAATATTTATCTTTGCTCCTGAGTCTACAAATGCTATATAATATCTACTATTATATCCATTTACTATAACTTTTATTAATATATATACAAAATTATCCATATTTTTCTCTTAGATTCCATATATTATCTCTTTCTCTTGGTATAACTAATTTTTTCTCTAAATATGTTAATTCTATATGGGTTTCACATATACTCCATGGTCTATATCTAGATAGTCCATTAGTTCCTAAAATAATATCATTTGTTTGTCCTTCTCTTTCAATTTGTATTTCAAATTCTAATTCTATTATCTGTTCTCCTAATTCTACCCTTTTTATTACTTTACCATTACTATTATACAATTTTCCTTGTAAGTCTAAGTATTTATGATTACTTTCCATTATTAATGCCTTTCCTATAATATCTTGTGATATATAATTTGGTCCTGCTACTGTGTCTATAATCATTGGTCTTATTTTTTCATCTATCTTTCCTAATATACATACTTGAGATATATATTCTAGTTCATTTATTTCCATCCTACTTGATGTAGATATTCTTAAATTTTCTATTTTCTTACTAGTTTCTCCTATCCTATCTCTTACTATAGTTAACTCATCATCTGGTATTTCAGTATAGGTATTTTCTACATTATTTACTATACTTAATATATTTTTAAAAGGATTATCTATATGTACTGTTTCTATTTTCCTTTTTCCTAATATTTTATGTTTATTACTTACTACATATAAGTTTTTACATTTAACTGTCATTACTTTACTATTTTTTAACATTTCTATTCCTGATAATTTCCAATACAACACAAATGCTTTATCTATATTTTGATCTACTAAACTTATAGCATAATTTCCACTAATTATAAATTTCAATTTTTGATAAATTAAATTTCCTTTCATTTTAGCTATTATACTTTTCTCTATAGGATAAGTAATTCTATCATCTGCAATATAAATTTCTAATGGTGTATCTATTCCCTCCTGGAAACAGGCTTTTATAATTATCTCTGTTCCTCCAAAATAAACATATCTCATTGAATCTTTAGTCTTAATTTTATTTAATTCATTCATTATACCTTGTTTAGATATAAGAGGTATTTTAGTATTTCCTTGGGTCATCCTAATATCTATAGCATGTTCTCTTTTACTAACTATATAATATTCTTCAGTTTCTTTAGATAATATCTTCTTTAATATTGGTATACTAAATACTTTATCTTTTGTTATACTAAAATCTTGTTTTTCTATTTGTTGAAATATCTTTTTATCAAATATTATTTTTAAATTACTACTTTCATTGTTCGTTTCTTCTTCTATACTAATTTCTTTATTTTTTTATTTCTCTAGGATTTTCTATTTCACTCATCCTCTGAATTTTCTTCATATTCTTCATCTTCACTATTACTGTCACTTTCATATATAGTATCATTATCACTTAATTGTATATTTTCTAAAGTTAATATTTCTATATCCACAAATTCTTCTTCTTCAAATAGATTTACTTCGGTCTTCTTAGGTAGTTTACAATCCTTTGCTATATGTCCTATTTTTCCACAATTATAGCATTTACATTTAGATGGGTCTTTTTTATATTTATCTATCCTTTTCTTTTTAGTTACATAAGACTTCTTTTTATTACTTCTTGCTTTATAGGGTTTTCTTCTATATGTCTTTTTATAGGGTTTTCTTTTATATGTCTTTTTATATTTTGGTTTTAAATATTTCTTCTTAGGATATTGTTTACTACATCCTAACTTAGGTACATCATATCTTGTACAACATCTTACATTATCTGCTAATGCTTTCTTTAATCTCTTAAATTTTTTATAATCATCACATTGTCTTCCAAACCAATCTCTTAAATATTCTATTCTAACTCCTAAGGTATCTGTTCTTGGCTTTCTAGCAAATTCTAATAATATTTCTTCATTAAAAGGATAAGGTAATTTATTATAAAATAAGTCATTATACTGTTTCTTTTCTACATCTGTTAACTTAGCTTTATAATAATAATCCTTATATGCACATATATATTCTTCTAAGTAACACATATCACATATAACTATTTCTACTAAACTCATTTTAGCTTTTTCTTTTTGTTTATTTATTAAACCTATTTCACTATTTAAATTACTAAATTCTCCTTTTATTCCCATTTCATATTTTTCTAATATATCTATATTTCTTCCAGTGTTATTTCCTAATCTATCCGTAGCTTTTCTAAATGTTAATTTTGTATCTTCTTCCAAATTATCAAACCATAATCGGACAACTCCTGTAAAACTTCTTTCTATATAGCTTGCCGTTTCGTTAAACTAATCTTATTATCTATTAATTGTTTTGCAATTATTCCTACCCATTTTTCTACCTCTGTATTAGTATCTAATATACAATCTAGATTTAACATTCCTGTATAATCTGTCTGATGATTAAGAAGTACGCTGAGCACTCTGTGCTCATATTGGTATCAGAGCACAGTTAAGAAAAATGATAAGAAAAATACACCCGGTATTACAGAAAAAGTATACTTTAAGAAAAGAAAATTTAGAATTAGATAGTGCTAGAGGATTCCCTAAAGATACTATAGACTTTGGAGAAGTTATAGATGGTATTCATTCAATCTTGTAAAAGCATAGAAAAATCACTAAGAATAAACTAGAATAATTTTCTAAAGTAGCCATGTAACGATATTATTTGTGTTTATAATCTCGTATATCTTTGATTTCTATTATTTCAATCCTAAATCTACTTATTGCACAAAAGAAACATCCCACCCACCTGTTCCACCGTGTGCAGAAAATCATGTGCAGCTCAAGTGCACAAATTTTAGAGGGCAACTCCCTTTATGCTAATGGCACATGAACAAGATGTATGGTAGGGGTTGTTTTTTCAGGAAATAAATAGATTTAAAATTAAAATAATAGAAATTAAAAATATTGGAGTTCTTATGACCAATAAATAGTTATGAAAATAGTGAATACCAACAAACAGCCTTTTGACTTTAAGGAGCTTTTCTCTCTAGGAGTAGAAAGATCTTCCTTCTCACTTTGAGAATATTTCTAATCTGGTTCTGCTTATGAACCTTAGCTTTGTGATTCATATAGATTAATGATCATCCCCTTTCCTTAGACCTGTAATTAATCCTTTAGTCCCTTTCTCTTCCTCTTGTTTTTGCCGTTTTAGTTCCTTAGATTTCCGTTTTACTCTTAGACCTTTTCCTTTCATCTTAACTCTTATTTTACTGCTTTTAGTGCTACTGGAGGTATGAATTTAACTAATTCCCCTATTCTCATAAATACTCCTGAATTTGAAAATTTAGATGGGGCTCATAATTTGGTGGCAAAAATTCTTTCTGAAAAAAAAAACAAAATTTTAGGGCTTTCAGTACCACCATGATAGCAGCTTGGAATTTTCCATTTAAAGTTAATTTCTCCCCTTTGGAAGACAATCTGATTCAGTGTTCATTCAAGCATGAACAGGACAAGGATAAAATACTCAAATTGGCACCATGGAATTTCAGAGGGTTTCATGTGGTTATCAAACCTTGGCCGACCAATATCACAGTGGAAGTAATAGATTTTTCAACATCTATGATCTGGGTTCAGGTACATATTCTTCCTCCAAATAAAATGAACGGAGAAAATGCTGCAAATATAGCAGATTTTATAGGAAAGCTGGTGGAGTCTGAATTTGATAACATGCAGATTACTCTGAATAAGAAATATATAAGAATAAGAGTAAATATTCGGTTAGATTCTCCTCTCAAAACCGGATTTTTCATGGAAAAAGATACTGGAGATAAAAGATGGGTTAGTTTGAAATATGAAAGACTTGCTGATTTTTGTTATAATTGTGGTGGATTTATTGGGCATACTGATGTTAATTGCTATGGGAATAGAAGAAATACTGAAGAAATTTTGGGTCCGGAAGTGAAATTTGGTGCATATATGAGAGCTTATAATTCTGATAAACCGTTGCCGGTATGGAAGCCGGAAAAAGAGGCGGTGGAAGTTGATGGAGAAGGAGCCTCGAAAACTGTGCATCAAAATTTGGAGTGTGAACGGTTGACAAATAAGGACGTCTTACGTCATTCAAGTAATCATGATGCTGGGAATAATGATTCAGTTGTAACGGAGACAGAGACAGAAGCGGTGCCGTTAATGAATTTAACGGAAAGTTTGGATGTACATAGCGTTAAGGATATGGGACCTATTGGTATGGACCTTGGTCAGGGTAGTGGGCTGATTAAAGATATTTCGGAGCCTATAACAAGTCAAGCCTACTTATCATATTCTAATTTCCACAAAACAAATGGACCAAACCTCCAAACTTCCAATAATAAAAAAGCCCAACAAAATACCCATACCCTTAAATTATCTTCCAAAAGACCTTTTTTCTCTGACTCGGTACCAAATAAAAAAATCCAAATCAACTTTGGATATTTCCCAATTGGATCTTCAATTTATCCGAAATTACCAAAAAGATTCTCTTTCTTCCTTAATCCCAAACATCTCACAAATGCTATCCAAATTTCATATTACTAACTCACCGATTATTCCCTCTTATACAACAACCCAAATTCAAGTGGAGAGTTTGATTAATACGGAGAATGATAAAAGGAGGAAGATTGATGAAGTTGAAGATGCTATCATTGAGGAAGAAAAGGTGGTGACAGTGAGAAGAAGTGTAACCCGAGTCAAAAGAGAAGCTAGGAAAGGACCTCACCCAAACTTCTTCAAATCAACATCACCTAAACCAAATGTTTTTGAGGAAATTACACCAGATAATAATAATTCTGAGATTTCACAGAACCTATTTCGATATAAGACGGGGCCGAATAGGGCCTCAAAGATCAAATGATTATCATCTCTTGGAATTGCCGAGGATTGTCCCGCAACTCGGTTTTTACTACTCTAAGGGACATGTGTCGTTCTCATAAACCTTCTTGTTTGTTTCTCAGTGAACTTAAATGCTCATCTGTAAACAAAATTTCTTCAATCCTAACCTCTCTTGGTTTTCCCAATGTTTCAGTGGTTCCTTCTTCTGGCTTTTCTGGTGGATTGGCTCTAGCTTGGAAAGATACAGTGGCTGTAGATGTGGTGGCTAATAGCAGGTATCTCATCAATGTTTCTATATCCTCTCACCCTCCTTCTCAGATATGGCATTTAACATGTGTATATGGTCCTCCTAATGGTAATAAGAAATATATTTTCTGGAATAATTTAAAGGCTGTTAGTGAGGTTTTTGTGGGACCATGGATTATTCTTGGTGACTTTAATTCTGTTTGTTCACAAAAAGAAAAGAAATGGGGTAGGCCTTTTGTTAACAGTAGTAATGGTGGTTTGGGAGGGATTCTTGATAGTTTGGGAATGTTAGATGTGGGGTTCCAGGGATCTCCTTTTACTTGGAACAATAAAAGGAGTGATTATGCAAATATAAGAGAAAGATTGGATAGGGGAGTAATTAACACTGATTGGCGAACTCTGTTTCCTAGAGCTAAAATCATTCATTTACCTGCTATAAACTCTGATCATAACCCTTTACTTCTTGATACTGAACCAAATTATGCTCAGGGACCCAGACCTTTTAGATTTGAATCTATGTGGGTGAGAGACCCTATGTCCAAACTAGTTATTCAAGATGCTTGGAATTATAATATACCTGATCCTTCAAATGCCCTTTTATCTATCAAAATCCAAAATACCAGAATAGCCCTTAGGAGATGGAATAAAAAAACTTTTGGCCATATTCAAACCTCCATTAAGAAAATTAAAGCTGAAATTTCTTTTCTCCAATCTATTGATCAAACTGCTGAGGTCATTAATCTGGAATCTACAAAGCAAAAGGAATTAAATGAGCTGTTGCAGAGAGAGGAAATTCTTTGGAAAGATAAATCTAAAGTTCAAGGTATGGAAAATGGAGATGCAAATACCAAATTCTTTCATTTAAATACTATTGTTAGGAGAAGACATAATTGGATAGATCAGATTCAAAAGGATGATAATTCTTGGGAAACAAATTGGTACAAAATTGGTGAACTTTTTGACCAATATTATACTAATTTATTTTCTTCCTCTCAACCTCGTTTTCCCTAGCAATTTTGATGATCCGATTGTCCCTTCAAAGTGACCAATTCGATAACTATGAGTTATGTGCTATTCCATCCGAGGAGGAGATTAAAAATAATGTTTTTTAGTATGGCTTCATGAAAAAGCCCTGGTCCGGATGGTATGTCAAAGCAACTTTTTTTCAAATCATACCGGCATATTGTTAAAGAAGAGGTTATTTTATCTCGTTAAAAAAATTTTTTCCTTACTGGAGTGCTAGAATTCAAAGCTAATAATACTTTTATTGCTTTGATCCCAAAAAAAAACATATCCCTTCTAAAGTAGAGGAATTTAGGCCTATTGCTCTTTGCAATGTTTGCTACAAAATCATTACTAAAATCATTGCAAATAGGATTAAACCTATGTTAGATAAAATTGTTTCTCCTACTCGATCGACTTTTGTTCCTCATAGGTTTATTATCGAAAATTCTATCATTAATCAAGAAATTATGCATTACATGAAGAAAAAGAAAGGGAAACTTGGGTACATGGCTATGAAAATTGATATGGCCAAAGCATATGATAGAGTTGAATGGCAGGTTTTGGCTCAAATACTTATTTGTCATGGCTTTTCTCTACATTTTGTTAAACTTATAGTGTCTTGTATTTCTTCTCCTTCTTTTTCTATACTTATTAATGGTTCTATTTATGGTAATATCACTCCTTCTAGAGGAATTAGACAAGGAGATCCTATGTCTCCTGCCTTGTTTGTAATCTTCTTTGATATCATGTCTAGGATCATTTCATTGGCTGAAAACAAGGGTGATATTCATGGGGTTAAAATTTGTAGAACCAGTGTCCCTATTTCTCATTTAATGTATGCTGATGACTTAGTTATATATTGTAAAGCTACTGAAGATGAAGCAGATAGGGTTAAGGAATCTATTTCTAAATTTTGTTTGTGGACTGGTCAAGTTATTAGTACTAGTAAATCTTTCATTCATTATAGTAACAATGTCCCTACTATTTTGAAGGATATTATATGTACAAAAATGAATATGTCTACTTGTGATCATAAATCCAAACACCTTGGCCTTCCTTTTTGTAAACCTGCTTCTAAAAAGCAAGCTTTTGAAGATATAATTATCAAAATTTCTGGTAAACTTGCTGGTTGGAAACTCAGATGCTTGTCCCAAGCTGGTAGGGGAGTTCTTATTAAGTCAGTATTGCAAGCAATTCCTTCTTATTCTATGCAATCTATTTCTCTTCCTAAATCTATTTGTGAAGAAATTGACAGGAAAATTAGAAGATTTTGGTGGGGAATTTCTAATGAAGATGGTGGTAGACATTTATATCTTAAGGCATGGGATGCAATATGTGTACCAAAAGAAGGAGGTGGTCTGGGATTTAGGAAGACTTTTGATACAAATCAAGCTTTCAATACTAAACTGGGATGGCACATGTGTGTTGATAAGAACAAATTATGGGTCAAACAACTTCAAACAAAATATTTGGGCTCACAAAATATGCTTGAAGCTGAGGTATACAAAGGTCAAGGATCATGGGTATGGCAGGCAATTTGGGGATCAAAGAACATTCTAAAACAAGGTGTATGTTACAAGATTGGTAATATACCTAGGCTTAATATATGGACAGATCCTTGGATCCCAAGTTTAACAACTTTTAAACCTTCACAAGACAATTTGAAGAATGGTGACCCATTGTGGATTGATGAACTTATTAATCAACATACTAATACATGGAAAGAAGAAAAGATCAAAAGTCTATTCACAGATGAAGAAGCTAAAGCTATATTCAAGATTCAAATTCCATTTCAAATGGAACCAAGTGTCCTTGTTTGGGCTCCTTCCAAGTCAGGGAGATTTTCTCGTAAGGTCAGCTTACGTAATGAACCAAACGAATGGAGATACAAAATACAGAGTCAAATTCCTAGGAAGTTATGGAAAAAGGTTTGGCAAGCAAAGTTACACCCAAGACACAAGCATCTACTTTGGAGATTATTATCAAACATTCTTCCTACAAAGGAAAGAATTGGGAATTACATTGTTACAGTGTAATCTCCTTTGTACTTTTTGCAAAAAAAGAGACTGAAAATGTGGAGCATTTGTTCTTACATTGCACTTTAGCTAAATTGATATGGTGGAGATCTAAATGGAATATCAGAGTGGAGGTGTTTAATAACCGGAATATTTGTAAATGGATAGAAATGATTTTGCAACCTTTGATTTGGTATTCCCGTTAGATTACACTCGAACAAATGTTGTTCACAAATTTTGCTTTAGTATGTATGGAACAAATCTGGAAGTCTAGGAATATTATTCACTTTGGGGGAAATCGAAAACCGGGATAGAATAAGTGACGATATTAATAGACTCGGGCTGAGTTGTATTCTAATGCTCACTGAAAAAAAGAGGAATGAAGAGGATAATTCTGGAAAGTCCAAGGCAATGGAGCAGACCTCCACCTACATGGAAAAAAAATAAATTTTGATGCTACTTTTGTGGAAGGAAATTTTACTCGCTGCTGCAGTGGTTAGAAATGAAGATGGAAAAATTATAAAGGCATGTACTATTTCAGGGTCGGGTTCTCGATATCTTTACAAATGAGAGGCACAAGGAGCTTTACTTGCTATTAATCTTGCTCTAAATTGGAAATGGGATAGAATTCTTTTTGAAGGAGATGCAGATAATGTAATTCAAGCTATACAAGGCAATAATGATGCTGCAGAATGGCAAGGAAAAGTGGTAATAGATAGGTGCAAAATGATGCTGAGGTCATTAAAGCATTGGAGAGCTAATTCTATATCTAGAAACTTTAATGAAACAACACATAATATAGCTTCCTGGGGAAAATGTATGTATAGAAATGGAAGTATTCCATTACAATCTCTTCCCCAAAATATATTTTGTGATCCAGAAACTTCTGGCATAGTAGATGATAATCTAGATGATTGTAATTCTGATACTTTTATTAATGAGTAAAATTATGTTCATCAAAAAATTAAAAATAGTTATGAAAATATTTACTGTTTCCTGAGGGTTTCCTTTTCCTTTTCATAATTTTCCCTTTCATCCTCAACCCAAACAGGCCTACAAGAAGAAACCACATAAATGGATAAACTAAGTGTATCTTTATCATGAAACATTGGAGATAATGTTAGGGAGAAACCACAATATAGTCCAAGCAACCGAACAGACAAGATCAAATATGCTTGACAAAATAAGCATCATAAACCTGGCAAGGAGAGCCACCAGTAATGAAGTCCACTTGTGCAAGTAAAAGAAAAGTCTTTACCTCTTCTTGACTAAAAAATGAAGTCCACTTGGAGTATAAATGCAGCCACTTTCATTCTTACATTTCTGCATAAAATCCCTGCAACACCGTGTTTATGCAATGTATGGTGCAAAGCTTCGACTCTTGTACCTCATTGTACAACCTCACTCAGTTGTTTCATCAGTATTTCACCAGTGCCGATGCTTGTACATGGCAATGCCTCTTTTATAATATTTCATGTCAACTGTTTCATGCACGTAATCGTGGGTGAGACTTAAAACAAGGTAACCTGACCTCAAAATCACATTACAATGGCTGACAAACACCAACGATTCTGGATGATTGAGCTTAAATGCATCTCTATTAGCTTCGTCATACTCTATTGTCCATTGCATTCGAAATATTGACTCAATTCAAGAAAAATATTGACGAACAAAAAAATAATAATAATTATTACACACTTAATTAAACTGTCCTGATTGCTGCAGTCGGACAAGCCACCATAACTAGAAAATATATGTAGAGTAGCCTAGCAGCTCCAATTAGAATCCCATTCATTGTTTTGTTTCCTAGTTCACTTTTTACTTCTTTGCACTTCCCTTTTATTTCTTTCTAGAAGCATTATTACCATCACGCTTTCCAGGTTAATATGTAAACTTGATTTGAGATGCCAAGAGAGTAATCATTATAGAGATTACCAACTTTGCTGTTTTCAGGACAGGTTCTTACCAGGGAGCATATTGTTTTGATGGCTTCCCAAGCCTGTACCTGCAGATATATGTAGAACATCACCTCCTGCTGGAAATAACTTTATTATAGAACACAATATCTACCATTCAAGAAAGAAACATTTCAACTAAGTATCTCTTTACTTTAAAAAAGAAGGGAAAAAACAAACAAAAAAAAACTGGTAACAAATAATAACTTCTAAACCTTGAACTTCACATTCCAGTACTTTTTGTGCCAAAGAAGTTAAAAAATAGCTGTTTCTGAAACGCTTCAGTTACCACGTGCATTAAAAGAGATGAACACTGAAATCAGGAAACAAGACATCTAAGGAGAACAGTGATGATAATGAAGGAAGCTAATGAAGGCATACCAGGCAGCCATATCAATTCTTATTGATATAAAGATCATTGAGAGGCCGAATTCAATCATCCATTCCTTTATTGCGCTCAAAAGGTTTGTGATATCGATCTCAGCACGTGGTTTCATCGGTAGTACCTCCAATAAGATCAGCCTTGAATCAGAGTTGTGCATGGCTAAATTGTAAAGCATGCTTCTTGGTAAATCACTAAATCATCAATATATTTTTTCAATTGTTTATGAATATTTTATTGATTATTTATATTGATGATTTACCAAGAAGCATGCTTAAAAATGTAATATGTATCAGCATCCCATCGTCAAATACTACATACTCATGTGTTTCTTCATTTGAAGTTCTGTAATAAAGTGGCAGAGGATAACCATTTGCTATCCTATCCTTCTAGTTTGACAAAGAACTAGCTTGGCTTGGAGATTGAATCCTTGTTCCTCTTCTACTTCATTGAATTCCAGGAGAAATTTTATTTTAGTGGGTGACTAAGTTTAAAAGTTACATCCTAACATACGTGTATTGTATTCATTGGCTTGAATGTAATTTTTAAACTTACTCACCTATCATGATAAAACTTCTCGAATTCCAGTGTTCTTTCTCATTCAACAGTTGTGCAAACTGTTGGGGAGAAACCACAATGTAGTCCAAGCAACCGAACAAACAAGATCAAATATGCTTGACAAAATATCTCCCAAATTTGAATAAATACGTAGGACACCAAACAATAATTCCAAAGCCCCTAGATGACAATGCGAATGCAGCGGAATAACAATAACGGAGCAAATGAATGAAAGATAAATCAAGCAAACACAACACCAATAATTTTACGTGGAAAACCTCTTCAAATCGAAGAGTAAAAACCACGGGACCTTCGGGTCCACTCAAAAAGCTTCACTATAAATCAAGAGAGGTTACAAAAGAGTATCTACACCAATATGTGTAAACTCAAACCAACAAGGAAGCTAAAACTTATCAACAACATAAAAGAGTTGAGAATAGAGAATTTTCACCCCTGAAAACAGGACACTGTTCGGACTTCTATAACTCAGAATCAACAAGCTGAAATCCTAATTGCACCGTCCAGAATGTAGCCCTATCAGTCTTCTACCTCCAGTTAAAATTTGAGAGCATTCCGACAAGAATTGACCGTCCGATCGAAAGAAGTCCCAAAACTGTGCTGGCAGAAAAAGCTGCGGAAATCTCCCTTTTTCTCCCAAAAACTCTCTGCTTCTCTTTTTCTTGAATGAATAATGAAGACCAAAAATTGGTAGGGTTTTATAACACTTTTGGGCTTGGGCCTTGGGCTATTTTTCAAGACCCACATAGGAGGAGAAAACATTATGGCCCAACAAATCTCCCCCTTTTCCCGACTATGTGAAAGTCACAAATCTCTTGCCATCCCGGCTAGAGTACAACACACATCAAACTTCCACCTAGGCAATTCCTTAGTCATCATATCAGCCCCATTATCATCAGTATGAACTTTTTCAATCTCCAACAACTTATCATCTAACACTTCACGTATCCAATGATACCTCACATCAATGTGTTTAGATTTAGAATGAAAAGTTGAGTTCTTACCAATATGAATTGCACTTTGACTATCACAAAGTAGCACATACTTAGATTGAGAGTGTCCAATTTTCTTGAGAAATTTCTTCATCCAAAGCAACTCTTTACAACCTTCAGTCGCTGCAATGAACTCAGCTTCAGTGGTAGACAAAGCGACACATTTCTGCAATCGAGATTGCCATGAAACAGCTCCCCCTGCAAAGGTAATCAAGTAGCCTGAAGTAGATTTCCTGGTATCAACATCCCCAGCCATATCTGAATCTGTGTAGCCTTCAAGAATAGATTTCTCATTGCCAAAACAGAGTCTCAGATTAGAACTTCCACGGAGATATCTCAAAATCCATTTAACCGCTTCCCAATGTTCTCTTCCTGGTTTCGAAAGAAAACGGCTAACAACACCAACAGCATGAGCAATATCAGGCCTCGTGCAAACCATAGCATACATCAAACTAGCAACTGCTGAAGCATAAGGAACTTTCACCATCTCTTTCTTCTCATCATCAGTAGAGGGACATTGCTTGACACTCAATTTGAAGTGACTAGCAAGTGGAGTGCTAACAGCTTTGGCTTTATTCATTCTTAATCTCTGGAGCACCTTCTCAATGTAGCTCTCTTGAGATAACCAAAGCTTCATTGCATTCCTATCACGAGTGATTTTCACTCCAAGAATCTGCTTTGCTGGTCCCAAGTCTTTCATGGCAAAAGACTTGCTCAATTCCTGCTTCAAATCTGCAATCCTGGAAGCATTCTTACCAACAATAAGCATATCATCAACATAAAGCAAAAGTATGATGAAATCATCATTAGAAAACTTTTGCACAAATACACAATGGTCGGAATTACTCTTCTTGAAGCCATTCTTCCTCATAAACGACTCAAACTTCTTGTACCATTGTCTCGGTGCTTGTTTCAAGCCATATAAACTTTTCTTCAACCTGCAGACATGATCTTCTTTTCCTTTAACCTGAAAACCTTCAGGTTGTTCCATATAAATTTCCTCCTCAAGATCACCATGAAGAAAAGCTGTCTTCACATCCATCTGCTCAACCTCTAAATCAAGGCTTGCAGCCAAACTGAGCACAGTTCTGATCGAAAACATTTTCACAACAGGAGAAAATATTTCTGAGAAGTCTACTCCCTTTCTTTGACTAAACCCTTTGACAACAATTCTAGCTTTAGGACGTGGATCTGGAGAGTACTCTTGCGGCTTCCATCTGTAAACCCACCTATTCTTCAAAGCTTTCTTGCCCTTTGGCAACTTCATTAACTCAAAGGTGTTATTGTCATAGAGAGACTTCATTTCATCATCCATTGCACTTAACCACTGATCCTTCTGCTCACTTCCCATGGCTTCCTGAAAACTCTCTGGTTCTCCCCCATCAGTCATCAACACATACTGATCAAGAGGATACAAAGTATTATCCTTTCTAACTCTGGTAGACCTCCTAGGTAGAGCAACTTGTGGTTCCTCTGGCAAATCTGGAACATGATCATCAGTATCAGCATCATCTGGAACTGTTGGAACATGATCATCAACATTATCATCATCTGCATTCGGTTCTATCTCCGTCTGAGCTTGCTCCTCAACTGTAACAGGTAAACGGTGAGGAATATCCCTGTTCAAATCAACAAGATCCTGAACCAGTGATTCTGTCTGTGGAGCTTTCTCAACATCCTTGATAGTCTGGTCTTCACAGAAAACCACATCTCTGCTTCTAATAAGTTTCTTCTCAATTGGATCATACAACCTGTATCCAAACTCATCCTGGCCATAACCCAGAAAGATACACTGTCTAGTCTTGGTATCCAGTTTAGACCTTTCATCTTTTGGAACATGAACAAAGGCCTTGCAACCAAAGACTCTCAAATGATCATAAGAAGACTTCTTACCTGACCAAACATTCTCTGGAACATCTCCATTTAGAGCAACTGCAGGAGACAAATTAATTACATGAACCGCAACATTCAAAGCTTCACCCCAGAAGCCTTGTGATAACTTGGCCTCAGAAAGTAAACATCTAACTCTCTCAACTAAAGTTCTGTTGATCCTTTCTGCCAAACCATTCAACCGAGGAGTCTTCGAATGAGTCTTCTGATGTCTGATATCTTGCTCTCTGCAATACTGATCAAACGGCCCGCAATACTCACCACCATTGTCTGACCGGATGCACTTGACTTTCTTCCCAGTTTGTCTCTCAACAGAGACTTGGAATTCCTTAAACTTATCAAGAACCTGGTTCTTAGTCTTCAGAACATAGACCCACAATTTTCTTGAACAATCATCAATGAAAGTCACAAAATAAGATGCACCACCAAGTGACTGTACCTTCATAGGACCACACACATCAGAATGAATCAGCTCTAACAAACTTGACTTCTTGTAAGGAGGATTAGACTTGAAAGACACTCTGTTCTGCTTTCCTTCCATACAATGATCACACTTATTTAATTTTGCAGTACTAACTCCAGAAAGTGCATTTTTTCTGATTAGAATGTTAAGTCTTTTCTCGCTAATGTGAGTCAGCCGCCTGTGCCATAGGTAAGGTGAGATTTTATTGTCCACCACATTGACATGACCAGAAATCGCAGCCTGCATCAAATACAAATTAGAAGAAAATTTGTTTCCTCGAGCCACAATCAAAGAACCCTTTGAAAGTTTCCACTCTCCTCCTTCAAACACATTACGAAAACCATCATCATCAAGTTTTCCAACTGAGATCAAATTCAACCGGATATCTGGAGAGTGCTTGACACCTCTGAGAAGTAACTCACTTCCATTACTAGTCTTCAAACACACATCACCTATGCCAACCACTGGTGACACGCCCTCATTGCCCATCCTAAGAGCTCTAAAGTTTCCAGGAGTGTAGGAACAAAAGAATTCTTTCTTTTTAGCAACTTGAAGTGAAGCACCACTATCAACTACCCAGTCAATGTCATGAGATGCATAATTAATCACATCCTCATCATAAACAGCAAATAAATCCTCTGTAGTAGCAGTAGCAACAACATCAGCACTGTCATTTTTCACTTCTGTATTACCACCATTCTTCTTATCTCTCTTCCACTTGAAGCAATGTTTCTTGATGTGTCCTTTCTTTCCACTGTAATGACATTCCATATCCTTGAACCTTGATCTGGACTTGCTTCTGCTTTTATCTCTGTTTCCATAAGTCTTATTCCTGTCTCTCCCCCTATTTTCAATAGCAAGGACATCTGAATGAGAAGTTGATGTCCCTGAATTAGACCTTCTAACTTCCTCATTCAAGATACCATCTCTAGCATACGCTAAAGACATAGCACCAGCTGTAGAATTGTTAATATAAGAGGCCCGAAAATTTTCCCAAGATTCGAGTAAATGACTAAGCAACCAAAGTCCCAAAACTTCATCATCAAGTTTAATACCAATATCAGATAGCTGACCATAAGCTCCTTCAAATTCATTGACATACTCCATGACAGGAGTGCCCTCTTTATATCTCAAATATATCAGCCGCTTCATACAAAACAACTTGTTGTTTCAGATTTTTGCGGCATATGTATTCTCAAGCTTTTCCCACAATTTCTTGGCATCTGTTTCCTTTAAAATCACATTCTTCACATTTTTTGTCAACCCAACTTCTAATAAAACCGCAGACTCGGCGATGTTCAATGATCCCATTCCGCATCAGATTTAGAATCAGGCTTCGAACCAAAAATGGGTGCATGAAAACCTTTAACATATAACAAATCTTCCATCTCAGTACTCCAACAATGATAATTTTTACCATTCAAACGACTCATCTGGCTCATATTCGGTTCCATATTTTAGACAAACAGATAATCACACAGCAACCAAAGCTCTGATACCACTATATTGGGGAGAAACCACAATGTAGTCCAAGCAACCGAACAAACAAGATCAAATATGCTTGACAAAATATCTCCCAAATTTGAATAAATACGTAGGACACCAAACAATAATTCCAAAGACCCTAGATGACAATGCGAATGCAGCGAAATAACAATAACGGAGCAAATGAATGAAAGATAAATCAAGCAAACACAACACCAATAATTTTACGTGGAAAACCTCTTCAAATCGAAGAGTAAAAACCACGGGACCTTCGGGTCCACTCAAAAAGCTTCACTATAAATCAAGAGAGGTTACAAAAGAGTATCTACACCAATATGTGTAAACTCAAACCAACAAGGAAGCTAAAACTTATCAACAACATAAAAGAGTTGAGAATAGAGAATTTTCACCCCTGAAAACAGGACACTGTTCGGGCTGCTATAACTCAGAATCAGCAAGTTGAAATCCTAATCGCACCGTCCAGAGTGTATCCCTATCAGTCTTCTACCTCCAGTTAAAATTTGAGAGCATTCCGACAAGAATTGACCGTCCGATCGAAAGAAGTCCCAAAACTGTGCTGGCAGAAAAAGCTACGGAAATCTCCCTTTTTCTCCCAAAAACTCTCTGCCTCTCTTTTTCTTGAATGAATAATGAAGACCAACAATTGGTAGGGTTTTATAACACTTTTGGGCTTGGGCCTTGGGCTATTTTTCAAGACCCACATAGGAGGAGAAAACATTATGGCCCATCACAAACTAGTCCTGCACACCTTCTCCTTGAATAGGTACTCATTAAATCAGTATCTTTCAGTTTGCAAGATTCTTTTAGAATAATTAAATATATACTCGCAAATAAAATTGATTAAGTCTATATTTTCATTCAATCAGGTACATCTCTTGACAGTAATAAATCTGAGATGGTATTCATTCAATCTTGTAAAAGCATAAAAAATTGCTAAGAACAAACTAGAGCAATTTTCAAAAGTAGCCCTAACTATATTATTCGGGTAAAGGATTTTCTATATCTTTAATTAATATCATTTCAATCATAAATCTAATTATTGCACAAAAGAACAATGCCCTCCACCTTTTCCACCGTGTGCAGAAAATCGCGTGCAGCTCATGTGCACTAATTTTAGTGGGCAAATCCCTTTATGCTAATGCACATGAGCAAGACGTGCGGATTTTGGGCAGAGTACTTCCACAATAGGACTAGGGATCATTTTTTCGTGAAATAATGTCATCCCTAGACATTGTGCATGAGTTTGTGATTGTGTGTGAGACTAAAATTTAGTAGTAGTAAACATATGAAATTGTAGAATGACTAGTAATGGCAAAAAGATGCAATAATTAAGGAAATAAAATGGAGATGAAGAAGCATTGAAATCATAAAAGCTCATAAATGGTTATTGAGTTATTTAGCAAAATATAATAATTTTGAAATGTAGGGATAAAAATATTGCGACTTTTATTACTCTTCGAGAAATATAAAAATTCCTATTGGCACTTGAGATTACAATAATAGAAATTTTAAGTTTACATATTACCAAGGACCCTATAAAACCAACTAAAATTCGCCCTCTTAACCAAATTCGCCTCTATTCCTACTCTCCCTGTTTCTTTTCAGTCAAAATTAACAGCTTTTCTTTTTCCTAAATTTTTACTGTTCTTCGGGATGGATTTGTTGTTCTTTTCTTATTTTGAATTGAGAATATTACATCCTTGCATTTGGCGTGTGTTTTCCGCACTAACTGGAGACTGGTGATTTTCACTCTTCGAACCATTTCAAGTCGAGATGGGAAAAAAATAATTAACATTTGAACGAAAATAGTAAATTTTTTAAGAGGAGCAACGAAAGTTACTGTTCTGTACAGAAATAATGAACCCCACAGTAGATCAACTTCATCGGCAGCGAAGATGTTCTACCAGCAACAATTGTACTGAAATCACACTGGTGGCAGGGTTCAAGTCGTCATTGTCATTGGGAATTTCAAGTTGTGTATATATGGTACCCAACTTTAACTAGAAATCTATTTCTATAGTTTTAGAAGAGTAATAAAAGGATATTCACCAAAAAAAAAAAAAGAAGAGTAATAAAAGCTACAATATTTTTGTCATTTCATTTAAAGATCATTTAAGTTTTGGTAAAAATGCAATGGTAATTCATAGCAAACAAAAACTACACTGCCACAATAGATCACAAGGTTTAAAAAAAGACTCCCACCCCACAAAAAGGAGGTAGTGAAATACGTACTTGATTTTTAAAACAAATACATAAATCACAAAACAGGAGAAACTATAATTGTGACATTTATATACGAAGCACAAAAGATCGCCAGTCCATCCTCGCATACAAAAGTTAAACCCGTAAACCCAATGAAACATTAGATAGTTTCCTCTTCTTCATTTTAAGAGACAAAACGGACTTTTGTCGGAATACAAAACCATTACAAGTGGTTCATCTATAAAGATCTGATACAGCTTTTCGACCTATAGCAAAGATAACACTAGCATCTACTTCTACTTCTCCCCTCACGGGACACCTACTACTACTCCCCTCACGGGGCACCTGCTCAGCCGGGCTTCTATCCGCCCTACATGGGCTCCTCCTCTGGTGAGGTCCAAAAAACAAAAGATAACACTAGCAATGCACAAAAATATGAAAACCTATATCGTGAAATTTTGATAATTCATCCTTGACTAAATCGAAACTTTAAACTTTATAAATAGGAATATTTTCTAGTAAAATTCACTTGTTTCTCAGTTTAGCATCACATGTTATGTCTTGGATTCCCAAGACTTCCATTAACAGAGTAATTGCAAGAAATAAGGATTTCCAGAAGATCGAGCACTACTTTATTGATAAATCACGTAATCAGAACAAGAGATGAGAGGAATTACAGAAAAAATGGGAGGAATTACAAAAGAAATTGGGGTTAGGGATTTAGAGAATATTTGGGGGTAAAGGTGAATTTAACTACCGACTGTTTCTAAGAATAATCGATCATGGGAAAATATTTAATTTGGCTTATTTATTGGCTTCAGACCCAATGACCCGCGAGTTCCTCCTTAACCCGACCCGGCTACTTATTAATTAGATCTCGGGTTCGATTCCTAACTACTACATATAATATCACTATCATAACATTCTCCTCCCCTTAAAAAAATGTTGTCCTCAAAATTGCCAAGAAGATCAGTCCCATTTATTGATGAACTCCGTCGTAAACTTCCATGTTCCACTAGGGTCAAAAACAAAGTCGGACTTGTCTACACATAGTACTGTACAGACAAGATCAGCAGCGCATTTCATAGCAAAAAACTTGGTAATGTGTAGATTCCATATGCTCAAGGCAGAGACATCCTTGTATACGCCTTCATCAAAGTCAATGGCAACCTTGCTGTTATCGGCTGCATGAATGGCATATACATATGATATAATCTCCATAGTATTGAGCCCCGCATTCTCTATCTCCTTACCAGGAATGTAATTGATGGAGCCAAACTTTTGGGCCGTGATAGGCATGGAAAAAGAACGATAATAGCTAACTTCATCATTCTTCTTAGAACCACATGCGATATATCCATCAGCAACAAACAAGTCCACAAATTTCTTCTCATTAGTATGTCCTCGAAGGGTTAGGACGCAAACATCCCTTGAGAAACCATTTGAATTGGTTTTCTTAAGATCCCAAACTTCCAGCGTGTGATCCATGGATGCAGAAACTAACGTTTCGGCATCCAAGAATGTTGCGTAACTGACAGCTTTCTCATCACCAACCAACACACACCACGTAATTGAAATATTTCGAAAGTCATAACAAGGTGTCTTATAATCCGTAGAGTTAAAAGACAGGAAACAAGAAGATTTATATTAGAACTGAACATAACATAGATTTGCATTATTCCTTATGGTGCACAAACTGTTCCTCTCATTAATGCTCCATAGTTTCACCAAACGATCATCACTTCCACCGGAAATTTTTTATAGGATCTGCACGAAAACAGTCAACAGACCAAGCCCTTTGATCAGGCTCACTGAATTCCGATACCCCTTGACCAGTTGATGCATCCCATATCCTCACCACACCATCGTAGTCCGTAGACGCCAGATAGTTCCGTATATAACTATTCCAAGAAATGCAATCGAACTTTGATTTGTTTGGCATCTCACCTGGCTTCATACATTTCCCAAGTAAACCCATGTTCATATTTTTAGTAATTATTTTGTCATCGAATGAATCTCTGATCTTGCTAACAATCCTTTTAAGCAAAGTAACACATGAATCCCCATCCATTAACTCATTAGGTTGGCCAATAGTTACACCTTTATTGACCCCCAAGGAAGTTTCCAATTCTTTAACCGTAATGTTCACAATTTGGAAACTAGCAGACTACCATACATCTTATATCCATTAATCATGAATGCCCCACCTGGATCATATACTGCTCTCTCCAAGCTATCAAAGTAGAATTTAACACCAAATTGACATTCCATTCTAAAATCCCCTGCCTCCATTTCTAAATTCAAGTCCTTGGATTCTGCCCATGGTAATGTTCTCTTCTTTGCAATGACTACATTGTGATTTTCATCCCCATTTTCCAAACTTCCCTCTTGAGTAATTCCAGTAAACTCATAGATCACTTTGCTCACAATATTTTCTCCATCATCTTTTACAGAATAAATGTCATTTAATGTTCTAATATTAGCTAGAGGTAGTCCACTTCCCTTAACAGAAACAGTTTCTCCAAATAATTCATCACCCTTTGGTAATTTACATTAATCCATTTGAACAAAAAACTGATCATATTCATCAAATTTCCGATTCTCAGTGTAAATTCTTTCATCGTTCTCTTCCTTGTCACTTTCCTCACTAATGATAGTAGCACCATCTCTGTGAAAATTCATCAAACACATTGTCTACAAGAATGAATCCACTTTCCTTTGAATAAAAATTTCCAATATCATTTCTACTATCAACTATTTCAACTACCAATTGATCATATTTGTTGTACAAAACCGACTTAAATCCATCCCAATCACTTGTTCCATATTTAGAAATATGACTAAATCCCCAAAGACATGCTTCCCCATTAAAGTACTCAAAATCTACATCTATCTTCAAATGATTTGATGCAAATAGAAGTAGTTTTCGGCTCGAATCACCCTCTCTCTAGGGTAATTTCTATTAAATTTGGGGAAATTGATTCCACCACTATCAACCATATGATCACCAAATTTATTCTCATAAAATTTATCTAAGTTGTTGATCATTTGATTCAATTTACAAATTATCGAATCAAACCTATTAGTTGCATCCCATTTATAAGCTAATAGATTAGCACTCACCTCAGCCACTGAAGATATAAATTATTCTTGTAGCGAGAGAAGATTTTGATAAATTGTTTCATGGAAGTCAACTGTGGACTTTGAATATGATATTTCAGCTAACTGTAGTAAGAATTGAGCTTCAACTGTAGCTTGTGAATTCACCACTGAAGTACGAAAATAGCTTGTTCCGAATTCCGGCGCCGCCAATTGAAATTCACAAAAATGATTTCTTGTCTCCGTAGGAATCATCTCCCGCAGATTCCGATCAAAATTCTTAAGCGACTCTTCCGAGAATCGATGCTCTATACCAATTTGTTATGTCTTGGATTCCCAAGACTTCGATTGATAGAATAATTGCAAGAAGCAAGGATTTCCAGAAGATCGTGCACCACTTTATTGATCAATCACGTAATCAGAACAAGAGATGGGAGGAATTACAGAAGAAATTGGGGTTAGGGATGGAGAGAATATTTGGGGGTAAAGGTGAATTTAACTACCAACTGTTTCTCAGAATACTGATAATGAGAAAATATCTAATTTGGCATATTTATAGGCTTCAGACCCAATGACCCGCGAGTTCCTCCTTAACCCGACCGGCTACTTATTAATAGATCTCGGGTTCGATTCCTAACTACTACTTATAATATCACTATATCTCATTTCATTTTCTCATGTTACCAATTTGTAGGGGTGTCAACGGGTTCGGGCCGGCTCACATAGCTCGAAAAAATGTGAGCGTGAGCTTAATATTCAAGCTCGCTTCTTATGTGAGCTGAGCGTGAGCTTGACCCCGCTCAGACCGATAAAAGCTCGAACCCGAATAAGATTAATAATATACTTAAAATATTATATATATATATATATAATATTATTATTATTATAATATATTGATAAACTCAATACCACAATTTAATTATTCTCTCCTTCACAAAATCCTATTCAGTATTCACCGAGACCGATTCATCATCTTCCATCACCATTATCAGTCATCCTTATTCTGTCTTCAACACGTTTACAAGGTAAAATTTGGCTCTTTATTTCTAATTGTACTATGCTACTGCATCAATGGACAATTAATCCAAATCCTATTCTATATTTATGTCGTTTTGTCTCTTTTGCTTCTTTTTTTGTATTCTTGTCCAAAGTTAATTTTCAGGCTCATTGTATTATACTATTCTTGAGGCAGAATTTTCGTTTTTTTCGCTGATATAAATGAGCTTGGGAAACTCGTGAGCTAAGCTCGAGCTCATGTTAAAATGTGAGCTGAGCGTGAGCTCAAGGTTTATGAGCTTTTCCGGGCTGAGCGTGAGCGTGAGCTTTTCAATTTTTATGTGAGTTGAGCGTGAGCTATGCCAAGCTCAGCTCACATAGCTCGATTGTCACCCCTACCAATTTGGATGCAGCGCATAGAAGCAATGCAGAAATTTTAAACTGTTACTTTCTGCATTTTCAGATTTTCCTTTGATTGTAATGGCCTCTGCTATTTGTGATTAATGGAAATATAATTTATTTAGAAAAAAAAAAAATATGCAGAAATTTTAAACGGTAAGGAGTAAATTTTTAATAATTTATTACACATTTATTGTGTAAACATCTATAATTGCCACATGGAAAGACTCGCTCAAAATATAATCTGACAACAGCAAGAAAGGAATTTTGGCATACAAATTCCATCAAAATGAAACAAAATTCTAGACGTGCATGTCCCAAGTAAATGCCAGTAAAATGGAAAAATCAAAATCAATGCACTAAAATTGAGAAAATAGTATACCGTCGTCGTCATCATCATCATCATCATCATCCTTGAATCGTTCCCAAATTCTCCAAATTCTCAAAAACAAAATCAAAGAGTGTAAAATAAATTCCAATTTCTATTAGCTTTTGGAGATAGCGTTCGAGATCATCGGGGTGAATTGATTAATGTTACAATCGACGAGACGCAATATGTGGTGTAGGACCTGATCATGTATGGACAATTCTAATATATATCATGTTTATTGAATTTTGTAATGTATAATTGGCCTCGTCAATGTATATGGCTATGGTGCTGAAGTGGGACTTTTTTAGCACAGTCAGCACGTCTTGCTGGCCGCTGGATCTGCGCCTTTTAGATCTAGTGGTCAGCAAGCTGTCTATTGTTTGAGACGCGCACCACACTGGATCGATTTTTAAATTACACTCTCCTCGCGCATGTTTTTTGTTTGATCGCGATTTCAGTGCGATTTGATGAATCCCCAATGCGGTTTGTAGCCTACAATCACAGAATGCTAGTTCAAAATCGCCAACATACTTTTTTATCCTCACAATCATGATAATCGTGAGTTTTATAATACACACAAAAAACCATAATTTCTCTTGTTCATCCTTTTCTTCTTCTTTTTTTCAATTTTTTCGATTACTTCAATGAATAATTCAATTATCGATAGTTGGAAACTACCAATTTCCTTCACCGAATTGGTTGCTAGTCTATTCATTCCTGTTTCTGATTCCATAGATATTTCGTTGGCAAACCACATTGGTTTTGATTCAATTTCAAGCTCTAATGATGATGTTAATGTTACCGTGGTATAATAACTATTGTGCTTCTCGTAATTATATTACATTATTTTGACATTTAATATGTTTATGATTTTGTGTTTGTGTTTGTGTTTGTCCTTTTAACTTTAGGTAGAACATCGTGATGATGGACATCATATATTCTCGGATGGAATTGATGCACCAGATCATACGATTGGTGGTAAGTTTTTTTTTAGACAACTGTTATTCTTGTTATGTTTTATGTAAATAGGTTTATTATATTAAGTATATCGTTATTTTTTTAGAACTGTATATTTTGTTGATTATGGATATCTGTTTGGACTATTACTGCTATTATCTATGTGTAACATAGCTATTATGTTCTTATCTAATAGCTATGTATCAGAGTTCTTGGAGATTATATCTGATATTTCATATTTTGAACAGATTTTGAAGGATTTTCTGTTGAGACATCAGAAAATAACCTTAATGATGATTCTGAATGTTATAAACATCCAAAGTTTGTTACTCTAGAAGCTATACATTCTTTTTATTCAGATTATAGTCATGGTTTGGATTTTTCCATTAGAAAAAATTATATGAAGCCATTACGTAAAGACATTACGGTTATTGGCTATGCTAGTTATTGTTGTAATAAAGAGGGATGTAGAAAAGGTAGTAATCTTGATCCAAAGAACCAGAAAACCGCACTTACTGATTCATTTGTAAGTGATATTCGTCAACATAGTCACATCGAGGTTAGAGTTGGTTGTAAGGCTGAATTACTTATTAAGTTCAACCAAATTAGGCGTGTTTACGAAATTACAAAAAAAAATAAAAAAAAAAGAAGTGGGTCAAAGAACATAATCATCCTTTGCATCCCCCGGAGTAAAGTCAGTTATTAAAATCAAATAAGAACATTAGTAATATTCAAGGACCGGTAGCTGATATTAATAACAATGCTGAAATTCCTTTACGGTCATCTTATAATGTTATGTCAATATATGTTGGGGGTAAGAATAATTTAGTATTTGTCAAAGTTGATTTGAAGAATCACTTGGCTAAGAGAAGACGTAAGGCAATAGCTTTTGGTGATGGTGCAACATTGTTGTTGCATTTTCGTAGCGAATCATATCAAAACCCTTCATTCTATTATGATATCGAGCTTGATGACGAGGATAAAATTGTTAATATTTTCTTGGTTGATGGAAGAATGAAGATGGATTACAGTTTGTTTGGTTAATCCATCACTTTTGACACAACATTCAGGACTAACAAAACTTATCATCCAATAAGTAAATATATTAACTCTGAATATACTGTTTAAACATGCTTTACCATATGTGTAATAGCTATTATTTATTTACTTTATAGTGATATTATATACATTTAATAGCTATAATACATGTATGTTAAGGTATATCACATTGTTTTTTATACTGTTTTAATTCAGTTTTCTCAGTCTTGTGTGTTGGGCTCAACCATCATCGGCAGTGTTGTATTTTTGGAGCTGCACCTCTTTATGATGAGACTATCCCGTCTTTTGAGTGATTTTTCAGAACATTTGTTAAATGTATGTCCGGTAAAGAACCTATAACTATATTCACTGACCAAGATGCTGCAATTGCTTCTACCATAAAGAAGGTACTACCGAACACATTTCATGCATTGTGTACATGGCATATACGTGAAAACACTCACGAAAAATTTACTACCTTGTGCACAAATGAGTTCAAGATGAAATTGTGTTACTTAATGTACAATGTGGATGTTGTGGGTGAGTTCAACTATGTATGGGATGAGATGATTAGAGAATGTTTTCCGAGTGAGGAGAGCTGAAGTTAGGTATTGTATATTCATCGCTTTAGGAAAAAATGGTCATCTTCCTGGGTTAGACAACATTTCACCGCTGGTATGGTGTCAACTCAGCTTAGTGAGTCTTGTAGTAGTATTTTAAGAGATTATTTAAAACCGGACCACATTGAGTTTTTCAACCACTTTAATAGAATGCTCGATGATAGACGTCGAACTGAGTTTGAAAGGGAATACGATGCAAGAGACAAGGTGCCAAATAACAACTTCCCTCATAGTCATCTTGCCATCAGTGCAGCTGCAAAGTATACTCCGGCTATATTTGTAAAGTGGCAAGAGGAGGTAACTACTCTCTTAAATGATTTACCTTACAACTATTTATCATTACTGTAATAGTTGTAAGCTAATGTTCTTATAGCTATTATATTGGCTATGCTTGATGATAAAACTATTTTATTTTTTTTCCAGTATCACCAGTCCATGTCATACACGTTAGATGAATGTCCATCCAAGGATCAGTGTGGGAAGAAGGGCTTTTGTATCTTTAAAGTATGTATTTTTCGATAGTTTGCAATAGAAGCTCGATGAAAGAACTGTAATGGTTGATGTTCTGGGTGCAATTATTGAAGGCTCGCGTCGTTTGTTTGAAACATTTGGGTGGCTTTGTCGACACGCTCTAAGGGTTATGACAGTTCTTGGTTCTTTTGGTAGTCATACCCAATTTAGGGAACTTCCGTCACATTATATAATGCGTAGTTGGTGTCTATATATAGCAGAATTCTCTTTTGTACAATAAATATTCATGTAATGATTACATTTTTTTTTCTTTTTTGTGTTGTTAGAGTTTCACTTCTTATCACCTGAACTACGAATTAGACATTCTACCGCTGACATATTATCTCAATAGCATTTTAATCATTATGTTATGTCGTATATATAAAATAGTTATATGAGTAATTTGCACTAATAGCCACCAACTATTATCACATTTCGAGTTTTGGTTTTAAACCATTATTTTGGCTACTTTTAGCCATAAACATGTTATGGGTCACACATTTTGGCTCAGACGGATGATACCGACCAATTTTGCTCAAACTTGCATCACGTGTCGGTCACTTGAGGGGCATTTTTGTCAAATCTCAACTTCGACCTCCACCATCGCTCCAAGTCCGGCGACTACCTGCAGTCATCTCCACCTCCATCCTCAACCCTTCACCACTGCTCAGCATCATCATCACCCTTCTCTAAACTTAATTCCTCCATCTCTCTCTTCCATACCCTCTCTCTTATCCGCCCTCTCCACTTAAAATCACAATGTCCTCTTCCACCATCTCTGTCTCCTCTTCATCCACCCTCTCCATATTCGCCTCAGTTACAAACCTTATTCCTCACAAATATGTCATCACTTCCACATCCCCCATCAAATCGCAGGCTTACCACCACACTCCTTCTTAGTAATTTGGCGATGACAACTACGAGATTGGGGTGTCGCCGGTAGGGGAAGAGGAATAGTGGTGTGTTGGGTAGGAGATGATGAGGATATTGGGTTGAGTTCAGTTATAACGAGTCGGTTGGGAGTAGAGTAGTTTAAATTATAAAAAAATCAAAATTCTATTTTTGGTTTTATATTTTTTTTTTTGGTATTATAAGGGATAGATTGGTCTTTTTTAAAATTTCAGGCATAAAATAAGAAGAAAGTTACTGGAATCCGCCATCTGAGCCAAAAGGTGTGACTCGAAATGTTGAAGGCTAAAAGTGACCAAAATAATTGTTTATGGAAAAATCCAAATGTAATAGTTGGTGACAATTTAGTACAAATTACTCTAGTTACATTATATATTATATAATATAATAGTATCATTATCACATATTAATTAAACTATAATTATGTTATTATTATATGTGTATTTAATAATAGTTTATAATTTTAGTTAAGAAACACCTAATAATCCAATATTAGTTTTAAGAAAAATAAATTTAGAGTATGATCTCATCAAGTTTTTTAAGAAAATAAAAAAAATTAAATTTAGAGTATTATCTTATCAACTAGTTTCTTTTTAAAAATAAAATAAATAAATAAGAGAAAAAGAAACAAACTATTTACCAACATTGTAGTCATGCTATCATTATAAATGCACTAAATGGCCATCTAGTATTTTCCTATTCCGGGTTACGGCCTAAAAAAAATATTTCTACGGGTTTTGGCCATAAAAAACTTACGGACTGCATGTTTTATACTCAGGCCAAAATTCCGGCCACTTTCTTCTCATTTTTGGCCTGAAAATGTAAAAAGACTAATCTACCCATCATTAAAAAACAAAAAATAAATAAAACTTGAAGACAGATTCCAGTCCGGTTCCAGTTCCGCACCGTGCGAAACAATTATTAGTCGTCGGATCACCCATCAAACGGCTGAGATCATTTAACTTAAAATAATATGAATAATAAGTATTTTAACATTGTTTGTTCCGCAATGGAACCGGACTTCATTTTCTCGTATGAGATGCCAATGGCGTGACAAGAACTGAAAAATGGGTCGTTTCGGTTATTGATTTGAAATTTTTTTTTCAATGAGTTCTTGAAATGAGGAATTGGGCTTTGGAGGTTCTTCCCAGTGAAGAACATTCATTTAACCCTATAGTATATTATTTTATACCACAAATTTTACTTATTACAGGAACAGAAAATAGAAGCATAATACAGGCCCTACTGTATTTAATTTCCACTTGAAATGAAGAATTCATCAGCAGGACAATTTTACATAATTATAAAATTGGCCAAAAATCATCGAAAAATTAGCCCCCAGTGAAGAACATTCATTTATTTTGTTGTACAAGTGTTCTTCCCAGTGAACAGGCCGGAGATGGAGGAACGGAGGTGAGAAGGATGTTTATTTTAGTGGTCGCTTGAGCAGCTGTGTGGTGGTGCGGTGTCGGAGGAACATGCCGGAGATGGAGGAACGGGCGGAGAAGGTGGCTTTGCTGGGAAGGAGAAAGAAGAAAAGAAAAGGACAAAAATGCCCCTCACGTCGCCGACACGTGGGGTTTTTTTTTGAAATTTTGGCCGGAATTTTGGTCTGAGTTTAGAACATACAACCCATGAGTTTTTTATGGCCAAAACTCGTATAAATATTTGTTTTACTCCGTAACCCGAAATAGTGAAATACTAGATGACCATTTATTGCATTTAACCCTTATAAAAATTATTGATTTATTGTATATTGCAATTTCCTATTGATCTTATAAATCGTTATCTTTCAAAAATCATCATTTGAAATAATTACATAACAGATAAAAATATTAACAAAAAGTTATAAAATGAAAGGAACTCTAGAGTGAATTTCACCACAAGACTAAAATAAAGTAAAGAGATCAAAGAAGACTAGAGACAAAGATTGTGGAAATACTTTTCATATTATTTCACGGGTGTAACTTTACATCAACCAAATTCCTCTATTTATAGGAAAAAAATCATGTCCCCGTTCCTGTCCCCATCCCTATCCCCAACCAATCACAATTCACCCTGTGTATATATAATTGGAAAAAATATTTATATAGTAAATTCTGATTGGTTGGGGACAGGAATTGGGAGAGAGGATTTTCACCCCTATTTATATGGATGAAAAATGTAGGTTATAAAATCTTTCATCAATAGGTAGTTTAGTGGACTCGTCAATGGTATATTGTGGACTCCTTGTAACCCGTCTATCAATGGGGTGTTAAAGGATTCATAAAGTAGAAGGGTTATGGAATCCATAAGGACTCCACTTCTCATATTTCATAACACTCCCCTTTGAAGTCCTTAACATAAATAACATGACCTGTTAAAACCTTACAAGAGCAAAAAACCAGTGGGAAAAAACTTCTCTTGTGAAAGAAAAATAATACATTCTTATATATATTTTACTCCTCATATTAACTAGATCTTTTAAGAATTAAGATTCTTGTACTGACACATGTCAATCTTATAAACCAACTTCTTAAAAGTTGGAGTCGATAATGTCTTAGTGAATAAATCTTCTAGATTATAATATTTTATCAAAAAATTCGCTCATCATTTCACCTTTCTTATAAAAGAAAACTAAATATGGTTTTCTCATATCTCCGTTTGTATATCCTCTTTTCAATTGAACTACACATACTGCATTATTCTTATACAATATTGCAAAGATTCTCTAAGGATAAATTGCAACTCTCGATAATAAATCACTGAATCTCAACCATACACATTCTCAACTTGTTTCATAGAATACAATGATATAACATTTACCAATTGTAAATGTCTGAGAATGTGTTTCAACTCATGCTGACTTCTATTCTCCTAAATAAAATTATCCAAGTTTGGTCTTTCTTGAGAAATATCAAATGCTATTTTTAATGTCCAAATGTCGTTGAGTAAAAGAAGAACATTAGCTTGCAAACAATTTCATTACAAAAGAAATGTCAGGAAAAATAGTATTTGCAAGATACATAAGTGCTCCAGTAGCACTAGCTATGCTACTTATGGACCAAGTAGCTCTTCCTTCCTCTCCTGGTCGAGAACTATATTCAGTAATATTAGGCTTCTGCATAGGATCTGTAGACAACCTATCATCTCTTGGATTTCCAAGATATGAGCACATTCCCTAACATGATAAAATATCTTGTAATAGAACTTCGACTCATAGGAAAAACACCCAGTTTGAATCACAATAAACCATCAAGTTGAGATTTGGATTGTCTCTTGGCAGCAACACTCCTCTCCCTGAATTACCTTTTATAAAATGTACGACTCTGAGAGCTGCTTCACAATATCTCTGTCTTGGATTTTACATAAACTAACACAAAATATGAACATAACAAGTGATATCTGGGCGATTAATGGTCATATAGAGAAGTCAACCTATCAATTGCCGATATTTTCCAAAATCATTTATCTAGCCCCCATATTCATCTCAATCCGCCATTCTGAGTTTTTGATTCATAGGTGTTGAAAATTGTTTGGCCCAGATAAACTTGTTTCTTGCAAAATGTCCAAGACATACTTTCTTTGGCAGAGAAAAATTCCATTTGATGACTAAGCTACCTCAATACGCCAAAAAATATTTTAAAATTGTCTAAGTCGTCTTTGATCTTAAACTTGGAATTTAGGAACTCTTTAAAATTTTCAGACGTCTGAATATCATTTCCTCTAATGACAATATCATCAACATATACAAGGATAATGATCATAACACTACATCTCACATATACAAAAAATAGAATGCTCAGTAAGGGATTGTCGGAAGCCACAACTGAGAAGAGTATTAGTTAACTTTTGGGACCAACATCGGCCAGCCTTGTTGAGGCCAAATATGGATTTTATTAAATGACAAACATGTTTGGGTTTTGGAGGTACAACGCCTAGATGTGGTTCCATATAAATTTCCTAGTAAGGATCTTCACCATTGTCTTTTCGGTACTAAAACTCACGAAATGTATTGTTTAAAGTTTTGGAAATCTATATTGGAAAGGAATTTATAACATATTTTAATGCATTAGATGAAACGTTGAATTGTTCATACTTGAATGTTGATAACATTAAATATAATTGCGTATGTTAATTGCATTCTTCTTGTCATTATTGATGTTGAGTATTTACTGATTTTGGAGTCTTATATGCTATATGTTGAACTTGGGACCGATTGAGCTCTTCTCTAGAATCGATTCCATTGCAAGGATTCACTTTTATTTTGATTTTTTTTTCTTCTTATTTTCTTTTATTTCCGTAGCAAATCAGTAGTGAGTTCCGAATAAAAATATACAAATCTGCTACATCATGAAAATTCCAAATCAGATACCATTCCCATCTCCATTCCAAAAAGGAAAAACTTATCCTTTCCCATTCCTGCCGCTCCCACACCTATCCGCCCCTTCTTCAGCCCCATCCACCCCTACCTCATCCCCCCTCCACCCGTCCTCATCCCCTTCATCTAGTAACTAGCAAGCACAATTTCTGGACGTCAAACAACCTCGTCTGATTTCAATACCCATTTTTTGTGCTTATTTTTATTAATTTCTTGCAATTTCCTGTCTTCACGTATGAAATTTCTTATAAAATTAAGTTCTTTATGAAAGAAGTTCAATTTGGTTTGCGATTTGAAAATTAGAGGGAGATGGGTTTCTAGGGTTTTGGAAATTCCCTCATTTTATTATAAAGATATTCTTGTTCTTACTGAATTTTTATTCAAGCACCAACATAACTAAAGGGGTGAAGATTGAAAACTAATAAACTCAGTGGATGACATCATCACTCCAGCTTTTGCAAGGCAATCCGCGCAAGCATTCACCTCCCTGTAAATATGGCGAGCCTATACTCTTGGAACTTCCCCAAAAGTGCCATGTAGTCGCATATAAGAGTAAACAAAGGATGAACATCACTACTAGCATGCTTCAACAGATCTATAATAATTTTAGCATCTAATTCTACATCAATAAGAGTGAAATTTAACTCCAAAGCTAATTTTAAACCATCACGCAAAGCCCAAAGTTCTGCTATGTTGTTAGAGAAAAGTCTAATACTTTTACTGAAGCCTCCAAGCCAAGCCCCATTATGATCACGAATGATACCCCCCGTTTCACGGGTGAAAATTCTCTGTCCCCATCCCTGTCCCCAACCAATCAGAATTTACAATATAAACATTCTTTTCAATTATATATACATAGGGTGAATTGTGATTGGCTGGCGATAAGGATGGGACAGGGACGGGGATAGAGGATTTTTCGCCCCGTTTCACCCCTTCCCGGGTTACCAAAAGAAGATCTGTCCACGTTAAGTTTGACCCGCCCGTTGACCGGCTTCTTCCAGTAAATCACAACTGCTCTCTTAGGAGGATTTCTCTTGGAGTCCCTCCCCCCCAGAAAGTAGTATTCCACAACCTTGTGGACTGTATCACCTATACTATCCACCTGCTTTGTATTAGGATTGAAAATTTTCTGGTTGCGCGATGTCCACAACGACCAACAGCCATAAGAGAACAGTGTTCCCCAAGGAACCTTGTTGTCATCAGATAATTCAGTTATACTAGCCAATTTCCTTATCCAATTATCAAATCGCAGGTCCTGCAACCTTGGTTCCAAATTGCTTATCCCCAACCTAGTCTACAAATTCCTTGCCTTGGAACAATTCCTCAAAACATGCTCCACTGTCTCCTCTTCAAGTCCACAAATAGGGCACAATGAGGAATTCGTGATGTTCCTCTTGAATAGCATTTTTTTGTAGCAAGTCTTTCATGATTGCATATCCACATGAAAATCTTGATTCTTTGATTGTATTCAATTTTCCAAATCCAATTCAATTTCTTATCATCCACCTCTATATCACTCACACTATCATGAATGGCGCTATGAGTTTCTTTAGAACCAAACTCCCCATTTGAAGTCCCCCTCCATGCTCTTTTATCATCATGAGCACCATTCTCGGATCTTGGTGTGGCTTTTATAATTTTAACCAAAAAACTAGGAAGGACAAAAGAGATGTTATTAATATTCCATGTCCCTCCTGGTCCACAAATGCACTCCAAATTCATGTTTTCTTCCCCTTCATTAAGAGGACCTGCAATATCATTCCTCAAAGGACCATACCCGGTCCAATTATCCATCCATAACCTCACTGTTTTACCCATTCCCGGGATCCACCTAGTGCACTTATTAACAATCTCAGCCCCTCGTTTGATTTCTTTCAAGTTAATAAGATCTTGTTGGCCTGTTAAATACAACCTCGGGCTCCCTAACATTCTTAACATACTTACTTCTAAGGCAATGCATAATAAGTTGGATGGTTTTTAAAGGAAATTTAAAGAATATAATCGCCTCTCTGATGTAATCCCATTCCAACCTATCATAAGCTTTTTCCAAATCAATTTTAACTGCTATAGCACCCTTCTTACCTGTTTTCTTGATTATCGAATAAATGCTTTCTATACAAGAATAACACTATCCGCACATCTTCTTCTCGGTATAAAACTTCATTGTTGAGGTGAGATGATCAGGTTCAGGAAAGGTCTAATCCTATTAACCATGATTTTTTGGATGAGTTTGTAAATCGTGTTACACAGGCTAATAGGTCTCAACTGGCCAACCGACTCCGGATTCGCAACTTTCGAAATAAGGCAAAGACAGGTCAAATTCTTATCCTCAGGTTATGATTCTAACTCAAAAGCTTTAAAGATTAAATCAACTACCGATGTCTGAACAGTATCTCAAAATTTATGGAAGAAAACCGGATGAAGGCCATCAGGTCCAGGGCTTTTGTAAGGTTTGAAATCCCACATTGTTGACTTGATTTCACTCAGGGAAGGTTGTTTGGAAAGAGAGGTAAAATCCACCCCATCCATAGGCTCCCAAATAAAAGGGAAAGGATCAGAATTAATGAGATTGATGACCTTGCAAGTAGTATACAAGTTCTCATAATGATTTATAATGAGGACCTTCACATTGCAAAATATTAAATTGCCAATCCCCATTTGGTAACTTCAGCGAGAGGATCCTATTACTTTTTCTGTTATTGATGGCCATGGTTTTTAAAATTTTGACATTTATATCATCCCACACAATCCAGTCCATTCTAGATTTAATGGCCCAAATATGTTTCTCCTCCTTATACACAACATCCAATTGAGCTAGAAGCTCCCTCTCATGACTTAGAAGCCCAGCCAAAGGGTAGTTTTCAATGGCCAATTGAGTACCTTTTATTCTAGCAAGCAAATCCTTTTTTCTTTGGAAGACATTGACAAAAACATTAGAGTTCCATTCCTTAACATCTCCTATGAATTTGTTAGCAAATTTATGGAAACAAGAACCCACCACAACATCCTTAAACGATGGATGTGTTAGCCAGACAGTCTTCAATCTAAAAGGTTTACGGGTAGGGGTGTGGAGACTAGGTTCCAATTCTAAAAAGATAGACGAGTGATCAGACCTTGTTCTAACTAAGTTATATAAAGTAGCCTCACGAAACAAATCACGGCACTCTACATTAGCAACAACCCTATCATTTCTTTGAAAAATAAGAGGCCCCGAATCTCTCTTATTACTCCAAGTGAACCTCAGGCCAATATCCAAACGTTTGCAATCATCAAACATAGATTTAAAGCTACAAATACGGCTCTGGTTCGCAGACAAACCACCAAATTTCTCAAACTGAAATAGAATTTCATTAAAATCCCTCAATAACGTCCAAGGTAAATCATAATAATCAGCAAGTACTCTAAGATCATCCCAAAATTTATTTGTAGTTGTCCAATCAGGGCTAGCATTAGGGGTGTCAATCGAGCTATGTGAGCTGAGCTTGGCATAGCTCACGCTCAGCTCACATAAAAATTCAAAAGCTCACGCTCACGCTCAGCCCGGGAAAGCTCATAAACCTTAAGCTCACGCTCAGCTCATATTTTAACACGAGCTCGAGCTTAGTTCACGAGCTTCCCAAGCTCACTTATATTAACGAAGAAAACGAAAATCTTGTCTCAAGAATAGCATAATACAATGAGCCTTAAAACTAAATTTGGACAAGAATACACAAAAAGAAGCAAAAGTTTCAGAATTGTTTGATATGCTAATAAAGGAGTCTTATATAAAAAAACAAAAAACAAGAGAATCCATGCACTTAAAATTTTAACAAATGATAAATTTGCAAATTTCAAAAGATTGATTTAATTTCATTGTCGGTGGCAATTCCAATTTTGACAATCCCATTGAATTCTTCTACACCATCTCACTTTTTGTTGTGATTCATCCCAATGTATTTTGTACCGTGTTTTCCCACGCTGTCTTTTCCTGTTTTCTCTCTTCCTTTAACTTTAAAATCCTGTCTCTCTCCTGTTGTAAGACTCCTTTAATATAATCTCATTTCTACCCAAAAAAAGATTATTGAGTTAATCACACATTATAATTATAATTATAATATGTATATAAGTTTTTTTTAAATTAGTATTATTATTATATATATATAATATTTTAATTATATTAATCTTATTCAGGTTCGAGCTTTTTTCGGGCTGAGCGGGG
Organism: Vinca minor; assembly: GCA_026122235.1. Taxonomy (NCBI): domain Eukaryota; kingdom Viridiplantae; phylum Streptophyta; class Magnoliopsida; order Gentianales; family Apocynaceae; genus Vinca; species Vinca minor. The sequence continues at coordinate 2,228,187 of JAOCZM010000253.1, forward strand.
TCAAGCTCACACTCAGCTCACATAAGAAGCGAGCTTGAATATTAAGCTCACGCTCAGCTCGCGCTCACATTACCTCAGCTCACGCTCACATTTTTTCGAGCTATGTGAGCCGGGTTCTGGCCGGCCCGAACCCGTTGACACCCCTAGCTAGCATAAACCGCACTAAAAAGCTAAAATTTGGGGGAATTAGTTACCTTAGTCACGGCGTGGATTGCTTGGATATTTTTTGCCACGATATTGACATCCACTTCCGCTTCATTCCACAGTAGCCACACTCCACCTCGGAAGCCGTCTGGATCAGCCACACTACACTTCCCGCGGTATCAACCCCAACGGTAGAATTGTATACTGATGTTGGATGTAGCTCGGCACAAAGTGTACCGTGTAGTTGTAGTTATTTAGAACCCTCTGTTTGTCTATGTACATTCAAAATTTGCAATTCGAGTAATCAGATTAGCATTGGTTGATCGCTTGCACTTTCCAGTTCCAATTTTAATGGTCGAGTGTTTAGTGTGTAAGTATTCCTTACCAGTGGCAGGTCTGGATCCCTTTCGTTGGCCTGAACGAGCTCCTCTCTCCTTAACTGAGGTTGTGCTTCGTTCATCCCCCGCTGAATAGGTCTCGTATTCCATTATCAAGCACTCTGATCCCTGTTCCTCCTCTAACTGTCCCAGTTAGGATTCCTCCATTGTTTCCCCACAACTTGTTCCCTCAATGGTCCCGATTGAAGAACCCTCTGTCTACTCGACGACCCCTCTCTCATCTTCAATCTTGGATTGGCAGTTCACCGATTGTTGTTGGTCTCCGGCAAGTCCCTGGACCTGATACGAATTTGGGGGGATCCTTCCGGTTTGTTTACTCTCTGGTTGCCATTTCTCCCCGCCATCTCACTGGGCTGTTACGAACTTTTGTTGATGATTCCGGGTTGCTCATTCTCAGAGATGTGTTTGGTGTGAAGCTTCTCTGATTCTGCCCGACCCAATTCAAAAGATGTGTTGGGTCAATGTCCGCAATGAAAGTCACTGCTTCTGCACGGTCCACAGATGAATAAAGTCCATAGAATATACACCCAATGGAGTTATCGATGTTAAGTTTGGGCCCCTGTTCAGTTCCTTCCGTGCACACATTTGGAGGCTGCCAATCATTCTCCATCCCCTTTGGTCCAACGCGCTCAGTGCTAATCATTCTCCATCCACTCAGCTGGAATCGTAGCTTTGATGAACGTATTAAAGAATTCGGTTTCATAAAAAACGAAGACGAGCCTTGTGTTTATAAGAAAGTAACTAATAATGCAATAGTGTTCCTTGTGCTTTATGTGGATGACATCTTACTGATTGGAAATGACATCCCCACATTACAAAGCGTAAAAGCTTGGTTGGGGAAGTGCTTTTCCATGAAAGACTTAGGCGAGGCTACATACATTTTGGGTATAAGAATCTATAGAGATAGATCTACCAAAATGATTGGCCTAAGCCAGAGTGGATACATAGACAAGGTACTGAAACGGTTCAGTTTGCAAGACTCCAAAAATGGATTCTTGCCCATGTCACGTGGCATTAAACTCAGCAGAACTCAAGGACCTTCCACAAAGGAGGACCAAGAGCGCATGAGTAAGATCCCATATGCTTCAGCCATTGGGTCTATTATGTATGCCATGATATGCACTCGTCCGGATGTCTCATTCGCTTTAAGTATGACTAGCAGATATCAATCTAACCCTGGAAAGTCACATTGGACTGTAGTCAAGAGCATTCTTAAGTACTTGAGAAGGACTAATGATATGTTCTTAGTTTACGGAGGTCAGGAAGGAAGCCTGGTTGTAAATGGTTACACAGAAGCAAGCTTCCAGACCGACGTAGATGACTTTAGGTCGCAATCTGGTTTTGTTGTTTTGTTTGAATGGAGGTGCTGTGAGCTGGAAGAGCTCAAAGCAAGAAACCGTGGCCGACTCTACAACAGAAGCTGAGTTTCTAGCTGCCTCTGAAGTAGCTAAAAAAGCTGTTTGGATCAGGAAATTTGTTGATGAATTAGGCGTCGTCCCTAGCATTGTGAACCCAGTGGACCTCTATTGTGATAGTACTGATGCCATTTCACAAGCTAAGGAACCTAGATCTCACCAACGATCCAAACACATTCTCAGGCGTTTCCATCTGATTAGAGAGATCATTGATAGAAGAGACATTAGTAATTGCAAAGTTCATACAGACGACAACATTGCAGATCCATTGACCAAGCCACTCCCGCAGCCTAAACATGAGAGTCATACTAGGTCAATGGGATTGAGGATCATGTATGATTGGACCTAGGGCAAGTGGGAGATTGTTAGTAGTGCCCTAGGACCATTAACATATGTTGTACATTTTATATCTTTTTGAGCATTTCATCTGAATAGTTAATTTTGCTTATGAACATCAAATGCGTGATTTGGTAGTAAAACTCATTTGCTTATGTAATTACTATTCTAGTTGTCCCTAGTTTTATGTAATCTACTTTACAATGAAATAAAACTAGTATGATGTTTGATTGATGATTATATTTTACTAATCATGTGTAATGAGTACAAATCATATTATAGATGCAATACATTGAGATATATCGTATCGGACGCGATCCGTTAGAGAAGTAATACTTCATGGTCCTTAGTCATAAGTATTACTTCCTCAATACTATTTTAGAATCCTTAGACCTTATGTCTGCATTGATTCTAGAATGAATGGAGCCACGTTTTGACTCAGTCGTACGTTGCTTTTAATCGAGTAATCAATACGACTGATGATCGGATGTAGTGTGCTATCATGGCTTGAATGTGAGAGACATTATAAGGAATTTGTCCCTCTCTTATTAGAGAGAGATATCCATGGGCCCCTCGATAGGGAAAGACTGTTTAAATGCATGGCCATGCTCAAACGTATTTAATAAAGTGGTTATTAAATATTGTTTGATGGAACAGTCTTCCTGGAGATCGAGCATAAATATAATTAAGCCTTATAAGGGTAACGACTACCATGCCTTATTCTTAAATAGGATATCGCGAGACAAAGGGATTAAATAGTGGATTGATATTAGGTTCCGTTGTAAATTCATTGACTTTGGGTAGTCACAATGTCCTGCTAGGGACCGCTTGTGATTTGTGAACTCACACTACCACTAAGTGTGTTTTCATTTCCATTATGACATGAACCTACAGGGTCACACGCATAGACGAGCTAACGAGCTTCATGTCCGTATTCAATGAATCTAGAATGTGTCTAGGTTCGTTGTATCTGACATTCATTTTTCTGAGAATAATAAAGCGTTATTATTCGAATTAGAGACAAGGGGCATTTTCGGTATAGCTGGGATTACGTGGGAGTTATTATCCAATAAAGACTCCCACAACCAGCAGAAGTCTAGAGGACGTGAGAGTTATAGACTCCCACTGCCAGAAGAGGTGGATAGGACGTGGGAGTTGTGCTTGCAACAACCTCTCACTCCCTATATAAACTTCTCTTGGCCGAAACCCTAGGGGTTAATGCTTTTCAGCCGAAATACCAAAAAGACCTAGAAAATCAGATTTTCTATTCTGCCTCTCCCTTTTCTCTCTAATTCCCGAAACTCAGAAAAACGAAGAGCTAGCAATCACTGTTCGTTTCGTCGCGTGGATACCGGTAGAGGGACATTCCGCAAAGGGAAATCCATTGGTGGCAGCAACGTATCCAAGAAACAACATCTTTCATTCAAGAATCAGATTCTTGAACCCGAAAAGTAAGTTTCTGTATAGAATTTTTTGATTCCTCTGGTATGAGCGGATCCTTCGGGGGTGGACTCATGGGTGTTTAGAACGAGTTTCTGCCCATGAATCCCTTCAGGCGCCTCCAAAGGGTCACCCCACTACTCATTCCTGATTGATTTGCTGGTACACAAATCACATCACCTTTTGGGAAATTACTACTAGCATTAGCTAGGTTTTTTGAATTACTCCCCTTATCCATGCCCTGTGACTTAGGTGTATTAGCCTCTGATTTGGACTTTAATCCCTTAATAGAGTTTTCCCCCACACAATCGTTTTACCTGATAGGTTAATCACTTGCATAGGAACTTGAGTGTCACCTTTGATTTTCCCTACCCTTTGAGACCCACCGCCATCAAAAATGGGTTTTTTACCGACCATATCCTTTTGCTGTTCACGGGTCTGTGTGACCCGTTTCACTACAAGAAAACAATGTAACAGGGACGGAAAAATCCGTCGCTAATCCACTAAACTTAGTTTAGCGACCGATTAACGACCGAATCACATGGTCGTGTATTTTTCGTCGCTAAAGAACTTAACAACTGAATACCGACGGAATATTTAGCGACCGATTATTGGGTCGCAATATAGCGACAGAATACCGACTGAACGTTTAACATTGTTGACTTTTGACTTTGACTTATTAAAGACCGAATAGCGACGGATGCCGTAGGGACCGATGATTGAGTCGCCATATAGCGACGGAATACCGATCGACTAGTCAACATTATAGACTTTGACTTTGAGTCTGTAACGACCGAATACCGACGGCCTCCGTAGCGACCGATGATTGGGTCGCAAGATAGCGACGGAATACCGACCGACTAGTCAACATTATTGACTTTGACTTTGACTCTGTAACGACCGAATACCAACAGACGATTTAGCGACCGAATATTGGGTCGCCATATAGCGATGGAATACCGACCGCCTGGTCAACATTGTTGACGTTTGACTTAGACATGGTAGCGACCGATTAGCGACGGCGTTTATAGCAACCGATTGGTCGGTCGCTATTCCGTCGCTAAATTTTTTAATTTAAAAAAAATAAATATGAAATTTAATTAAATCGCTATTATAAAAAACAGGAATACGAACCAGAAAAAATATTAATAAGATCCTAAATAGAAAACATAATCAATAAAACCCAAAAATAACATTACATAACCAATTATCTTACTAAAAAACACAAGTTTACACTTCTCATTTACATTACAACACTCACAATCAAAGTGTGCATTTCTCATTTACATTACAACACTCATAATCAAAGTTTACACTTCTCATATACTCCTTGATGTCATTTATATGTATATCCTTGGAAATGCATGAGTTGAAATATGGAAATTCAAGAATCAAATTATTTTATGGAAATAAAATTACCACTTTGAATTATGTTAAAAAGTTATTCAATACGGAAATTAATTTATGGTAATAAAGTATTAAAAAATAAACCAACAAATAATACTCACCTTCAATATGTGGAATTCCAAGAAGCTAGTTGTTCAACTTCAATTTGCATCGTTCAAGTGGCTTCTTAGTGTGAAGCGGGAAATAGATTCTTGTATGCATGAAAAAATGGATTAATAAAGGAAAGTTAAGAATTAAAGCACAACAACAAATACATAACCAAAATAATAATTCTGTTTTTAATAATTCTAAATCATACTCCGACATAAATTCCTCTTCTTTTGAATTGTCATCACCCGACATAATTTCATCATCTTCATTAACACGGCCCATACCGGCCACAAGCACAACTTCGATTTCCCATGACTGGTGTGCAAGTTGACCAACTTCAGTAATAGTTGGATCAATGTGACTGGTCTCCTCATCGCGTACTTCCTCCTGATACAGTACCAGAACATTAGGAACGTCAACTTGACGTGGTTTGGAACGACAAACAGCCCACCAATCAGCCCTAGAGATTGTCTTACTACCTGGATAAGGTGTGTAGTAGACTTGTTGACATTGGGAAGCAAATACAAATGTATCGTAACCCTGGTACGTTCTTTTCCTATGGATTTCTACAAGTTTATATTGAAGATGCATCCTCAAACCTCTATTTGGAGTTGAATCAAACCAGTCGCTTTTGAAAAGAATTATTTTTGGGACAAGTACTCTAGCAAGTTCAACCTCAATGACTTGCTTCAACTCTCCGTAGTAATCGCCTTTAACTCATACCCCACTGTTTGTGGTTCCTTTTCCATCACTGTGGGCTTATGTGTGAAATCTATATACGTTAACAAAGTAATCGGAATATGACATCACTCTCCTTGTCGGGCCTCATGAAAGATTTTTCAACAAACTTTCGGAATGTTCTGGAAGGCTACGTATCTGTTGAGAGAAACAAAAGTTAAATTAGTTTATACATTCTTAAAACAAGTAAATTTCTACATAATACCAACTTACATGAGTTCCAAACCATTTGGAAAAATCACCATAAACCCGCCTTTGCAGTTCATCCTCCGTTATCTGGGGAGTTTGCTCATGTACTTCACTAACAAATTTCCTGAGTTACAAATCAAATGACAATATTATTATTCGGCTACTTTTAATTATATAGCAAAACTAAAGCAATAGATGGCTTTACTTACTGCATCTATGGTTCAACCTCTTCACAATTTATAAGGATATAATTCATTGATGTTTTATAATCCTTATAAGATAATGAAATCTATTCTTTTTTTTCTAAATGGTCTTCTAGGTAAGTTGCAAATTGATAACACATCTGGTCCACTTGTAGTCTCGTCTTCGCCATCATTTGGTCCAATGGCTGTAACTTTCATTTTCACGTGGGGTTCGAAATAATAGGAAATGAATGTAGTAGCTTCTTCCACAAAGTATGCATTGCAAATTGAACCCTCAACACTAGCCTTGTTTTTTTATCTTCTTTTTCAGATGGTGCAGGTATCTAATTAAAGCATAAGTAGTTAATCACATTGTAAATACATGGAAAATAAAAATGAAGTTGAGATCATAAAGACATGGGTTGTTACCTCTCGAACGGGTACATCCACCTTAATTGTACCGGGCCACAAATCTTGGCTTCGTACGGAAGGTAAATCAACAAGTGTTCTCTCTAGCTTGCATAATAATATAGCGATAGTGTCCTCCAATTCTTGCATATGCGCGCCACAATCAACTTTGGGGAACACAAATCTTTGTAGAACAAACTAAGTTTAGCCAAGGGTCCCCAAACGTTTGCCAGTAGTATTTCTCTAAGAGCTATAGGGATAAGTCTCTCCATGAATACATGAAAATTGTGACTCTTCATGCCAGACATTTTCAGCTCTTTCATATAAACGAATCACGCCAAATTCGATGCATAGCCATCTGGGAGACTTAATTCCTACACCCACTGCAAAACCATCTATTTTTATGCCTTGGTAAGGGTGAAATAATGCCTTTGGTTTCGTTGCTTTACCTCAGTCATCATGTTTAATATGCAATTTCGGTCGACTGCAATACCTTTCAACATCCACTATAGCCTTAACATTGTACTTAGTTTTACCCTTCACGTCTAACACGGTGTTAAAGACGTTATCAAACACATTTTTTTCATTATGCATGACATCAATGTTGGGTCTTATCAGAAGTGTCCGCCAATAAGGTAAGTCACAAAATATGCTACGTTTGGCCCAACTGTGATCCCGAACCCTGTCGTGCTCTTTACCAATCTTTTCAGTTGTATCGGTAATTTTTGGATAATCTCTAACTCTAAAATACATTTCATCACCAGTCAGGCGAGATGGCGGGTATGCTCTCTCCTGTCGCCGGTCCTTTCGGAATCCCTTTGCATCTCTTATAAAATGATGATTAGGTGACAAGAAGCATCTGTGGCAATCGAACCACGATTGTTTCCCGCCAGCCTGCAAATGGAACGCTTGTGTTTCCTCCATACAATATGGACAAGCGTGAATGCCAGTTGTACTCCATCCACTCAACATTCCATATGATGGGAAATCACTAATTGTCCAAAGTAATGAAGCCCTCAGTTTAAAATTTTACTTTTTCATAAGCTTCCGCCCTTTCGCCCCACAGCTGATTCAATTCTTCAATGAGAGCTTGCAAGTACACATCAATCTTGTGTTTTGGATTTTGGGGTCCAAGTACAATGATAGTTAAGAACATTTCATTGTTCTTCATACACATCCAAGAGGGGGGATTATAAGGTGTTAGAAGAATTGGCCAAGAAAAATATTGCTTCCTTGACATGCCGAAAGGTGCAAAACCATATGTACATAACCCAAGCCTTACATTTCGAGGTTCCTCTGCAAAATCGGTGTGTGTTCTATAAAAATGTTGCCAAGCTTCCTCCATCCCGTGGGTGATTCATTATTCCCTCTTCCCTCTCACTGTCTAAGTGTCATGCCATGTGTCTTGTGCTTTTCTCAGATGCATAAAATCTTTGTAAACTCGGAGTAATTGGAAAAGAATACATCTTTTTGCAAGCAATCTCTTTTTGTCGTGTATTTTTTTATTCTTTTTCATAATGTACCTAGCATGGCCACAAAACTTGCATTCTCTACTCTCAACATCACCTTTCCAGTACAATATACAACAGTTAAAACAAACATCAATCTTTTGCACCGGTAATCCATGTCCTTTAACCAATTTCTTCATTCGGTAAAAGCCGTCTAAAGCATTATTTTGTGGAGGAAGCGCCTCTTTCATCAAATGCGCAAATTTATCTATAGTAGTTTCAGCTAAGTTGTCTTCGGACTTAATACTCAACATTCTAGCAGTCATTGATAGATGTGAATGGTTTGTACAACCTTTGTACAGTGGGCTATCAACAGCCTTCAACATGTCATAGAACATTTGTGCCTCTGGATTGGGAGGTTCTTCCACATCCCTATTATCCGGCTCATTAAAACTTGGTCTGGCAGCATCAAGAACCATCTCTCGATAATTGTTATTTGTCATATGTCTTCTAGAATTATACACATCATGAACAAGCGGAATTTGTGGCATTGGAATGAATACTCACCATAACATGTCCAATTAAAATAGTTAGACACAAATCCGTTCATAACAAGATGATACTTCACAATATCAGGCATATGAAAATCCTTATTCTTACAAACCTTACAAGGACACCTAATCCCATCAATTTGTACATTAGCAGACATACTAACAGCGGAATTCACAAATCGTTTCAATCCCGCTATAAATTCTTGACTATGACGAGGTCCACCATTTGTTGTCGAATCCATATACATCCAACTACGGTCCATTTTAAACACAATATCTGCATATATCAAGTCTTAATAAGTAAATGCATATTAACTTTGAACCTTACGTTTGATGATTTTCAACCTTATTTTTCAAGTAATTATTAACATGTGATAAATACTATTGTTTGTTAGTAGTGCCCTAGGACCATTAGCACATGTTGTGCGTTTTGTTATCTTTTGAGCATGTAATTGAATAGTTAATTTTGCTTTTGATTATCAAATGTGTGATTTGATAGTAAAACTCATTAGCTTATGTAATTACTATTCTAGAAGTCCCTAGTTTTATGTAATGCTTAATTACTATGAAATAAAACTAGTATGATTGTTGATTGATGATCTTGTTTTACTGATCATGTGTAATGGATACAAATCACATCATAGATGCAATATATAGGGATACATTGTATTGGGACGTGATCCGTCGAGAAGTAATACTTCATGGTCATAAGTCATAAGTATTACTTCCTCAATACTATTTTAGAATCCTTAGACCTTATGTCTTCATTGATTCTAGTATGAATGGAGCCACGTTTTGACTCAGTCGGACGTTACTTGTAACAGAGTAATCAATACGACTGATGATCGGATGTAGTGTCCTATCATAGCTTGAATGTGAGAGACATTGTAAGGAATTTGTCCCTCTCTATTATTAGAGAGAGATATCCATGGGCCCCTCGATAGGGAAAAACTGTTTAAATGCATGGTCGTGCTCAAATGTATTTGATAAAGTGGTTATCAAATGCTATTTGTCGAAACAGTCTACCTGGAGATCGAGCATAAATATAATTAAGCTTAATAAGGGTGACGACCACCATGCCTTATGCTTAATTAGGATATCGCGAGACAAAGGGATTAAATAGTGGATTGACATTAGGTTCCGTTGTAATTCATTCACTTTGGGTAGTCACAATGTCCTGCTAGGGGCCGCTTGTGACTTATGAACTCACACTACTAACAAGTGTGTTTTCATTGCCATTGTGATATGAACCTACATGGTCACACGCATACAGTGTTTTCATTGTATCTGACATATGTTTTTCTGAAAATAATAAAGTGTTTATTATTCGAATTAGAGATAGGGGCAATTTTGGTATTTAACCGTAGCTGGGATTACGTGGGAGCCATTATCCGATAAAGACTCCCACTACCAGCGGAAGTCTAGGGGACGTGGGATTCAGAGTCTCCCACAGCCGAGAGAAGTTGAGTAGACATGGGAGTTGTTCTGGGAACCAACTCCCACACTCTATATAACATCTCTTAACCCGAAACCCTAGGCACAAGTTGTTATCAGCCGAAATACCTAGACCAAAAGAAAAAAACCGTTTTTTCTTTCTGCCTTCCCTTTTTCCTTCTCTAATTCCCGAACTTCAGAGAGACGAAGAGCTAGCAATCGCTGCTCGTTTCGTCGCGTGGATACCGGTAGAGGGATATTCCGCAAAGGGAAATCCGGTGGTGGCAAGAAACTGATCAAGAAACGTCATCCTCCATTCAAGAAGTAGCTTCTTGAATCCGAAACATGTAAGTTCTTTATCGCTGTTTTCGGTTCGGTTTCGTATGAGCGGATCCTTCAGGGGAGGACTCATGGGTGTTTGGAACGAGTTTCCGCCCATGAATCCCTTCATTGTTATCAATGGCATCTTGTCTATATATATATTGTTTGTTCTGAATTTTAATCTATTATATTATTAATGGCATCTGGTTATGTTCGGTTATCAATTGTTTACTTATTGGAACTAAAATGATGTAATAAAATACAAATTAAAAAATAGAAATTTTTTATCTCATTAAAGTAATGTCACATTCACAACCAACTTTTTTAGAGATAAAAGACAACTAACAAAATATTTTCATCTAATACAAAGATGGAAAAAACGGGGAGATAATACAAAGATTCAAAAAAAACGGAGAGATAATACAATGATAGGTCTTCAAAAGGGAAAAATGTAGAAAACATTTCAAGAAAAATGTAAAACATTTCCATAGGTCCGCATGACATGTCTCAACTATACCACGCAGCTGAAACACACCTTTCACATGCAAACTGGCAATTGGATGATTGATTTCTTCTTCCTTCACCCGCGTTATCCAAAAATTAATCGGAATCTACTCAAAAATTCAAATCAAAATATAATATTCTCACTACAAAAGGAATCTGCTCAAAATGCTTAAAGAACACATATACACACCCTTAAGCATATAATCTACTACTAGAACAAGGGTATTTCGCACCAAATACTCTGTGGACTGCAGCAAAATGAGTAGCTGCTTGATCATAAGAGAAGGAGCAAATATACATTCTCTTGCACACTTTCTTCTAAAAAACTTGCATGCTCCACATGATGAATTATATCCAATTCCTCCTGTTATTATCATAAGCTTTTTTTTTTTTTTTTTTTGTTTTCTCAATTAATCAGTGGGAATATCGAAATAAAAAGTAAATACTTATTCAACTTAAATTCTCTTTGAAGAATACTTTTCAATTTGGATAATTACTTTAAATATCCTATTTGTAGTTCAGGAGTCGAATTGTCACTTCACAATCAATATGAGAACATGCATAATACTTTTTAAGATGGGATTGTATAAAGCTTCATCTCCAAGCCAACCTAAAAATTTCACTTATAAAACATATAATGCATTTCATAAACAATTCAACTCTCTCTTGATTTTAAACTACAACTCTATTCAATTTCACCGTTTATTCACCATAATGTATGGTTGGCAGAATATAATTGGATGGGTTTTGATTCACTTTCAGCAGATCCAAAATCTTGAAGCCCACAGATTCAAAGCCAAAACCAAGAGAAACAAGAGAAACCAAGATATACAGAAAGTTCTTGCAGAAAATCCAAGAAAGAAACCTTAACAACCAAAAAGACCACTGATTTATATGATATCATCATGGCTTGTCTTCTCTCCCTCGTGTGAACGACCCAATAAATTATGCCTTAAAAAGTTAAAATTTTGATGAAAAAATATATGTTTGAACTCCCCATCAGAAAAAATACACATACACACAGGTGCTTGAACACATACACAGGTGTTTGAACTCCCCATCAGAAAAATTAAAATCAAAAAATAAAATCAGAACAAATAAATCAGAAAATAATTCAGAAAATAAAAAATCACAAAACAAAATCAGAAAATAAGAGAAAATAAAAAATCACAAATAAAAACCTGCCTGCCCTATCAATAGTAGAGGCGTCTGGGCAGCACGGCATGACGGCGAGGTGTCGGAGCGGCGAGCTTCAGAGCTGCGACGATAAGTTCACGGGCGGCGTCGATTAGGAGTTGATCGGAGGTGGAGGTGGAGGTGGAGGTGGTGGGGTGGGGTTTCGCGGGGAGGAGGTGTGAGGTGGTGGGTGGGGTTTCGCGGGGAGTTGTGAGTATTTTGACAAGTGTTTCAATATTAAGGGATTTTTTTGACAGAGACAAGAAAAACGACATCGTTTCATTTGAAAGCCGTCGGTATTCGATCGTTAAATAACGCAGTCGGTATTCGGTCGCCCTCTTAAAGTAACAAAACAACACCATTACAGAACCAAGGATAGATTATGATTCAAGGGCTGGAACTTGAACAAACTTGCTACTGTTATATTTTTTGCTTAGAAAGTAATGGGATTTAAGAGCTGGTCCGAAAATCCAGCCCTGATTTCTTATGGGCGACCGAATAGCGACTGATTTGACGACTTCGGTCGGTAATCGGTCGCCCCTTTGCTATTAGCGACGGACCAAGTTAAAAAATTATAAATCTAAAAACGACATCGTTCAGAATGCGAATACGAACTAATATGAATATTTTAGTAATTATTTGTTTATTAATAATCAATTATTAAAATTTTAACTCCATCACTTAATGATTCACATAAATGTATACACAAAGGTATTACCAGAATTTTTCTGTTTCAATGATATTTAAATGTTTTATAAATAAGTATAATTATTACTTGTTTGGCTATTCATATGTATGTATATATATTAGTAATAGTACCTAAAATAGGCAAAATATTTCTATATATCTCTTAAAAAGAACTCCGCTATTTTTTAAAAAGGAAGTTTCTTATGGCGACCGAATAGAGACCGATTTGACGAATTTGGTCGGTAATCGGTCACCCCTTAGCTAATTAGCAACCGATTAGCGACGGACCAAGTTAAAAAAATTATAAATCCAAAAACCGACATCGTTCAGAATGCGAATATGAACTAATATGAATATTTTAGTAATTATTTGTTTATTAATAAGCAATTATTAAAATTTTAACTCCATCACTTAATGATTCACGTAAATGTATACATAAAGGTATTACCAGAATTTTTCTGTTTCAAGGATATTTAAATATTTTATGAATAAGTATAATTATTACTTGTTTGGCTATTCATATGTAAGTATGTATATTAGTAATAGTACCTAAAATAGGCAAAATATTTCTATATATCCCTTAAAAAGAACTCCGCTATTTTTAAAAAATTAAGTTTCTTATGGGAGACCGAATAGCGACCGATTTGACGAATTCAGTCGGTAATCGGTCAACCCTTAGCTAATTAGCGACTGACCAAGTTAATAAACAATTATTAAAATTTTAACTACATTACTTAATGATTCACATAAATGTATACACAGATGTATAGTACCTAATATAGTTCTATCTCTTAAAAAGAATACCGCTATTTTATAAAAGACGGACATGGCATAAGAATAGTTAGCAATGTGAAGTAGTCGGTCGCTATTCGGTCGCCCTTAAGATAAATAGCGACCGATTATTATAAAACGACGTCGTTGTGCCATTTCTGTCGCTAATCGGTCGCCTAACCCTAACCCTGTACCCTAAAAAAAGCCGATATTCCGTCGCAATTCGGTCGGTAAATAGCCAGTTTTCTAGAAACCGAATGGTAAAAAAATCAGTATATCCCCTGTCACAATTCAACAGAAAACATACCCAAATAAATCCCGAAATCACCGAAAAACATAACTAGTTCACTATTATGTTTAAAACATAAGTGATACACAACATACAATAGTGATAAAGAAAAAAAAAACATAATAGTTCAATATTATACAAAAGAAAACATATCAATAGTTCAATACTATACAAAATAAACTACATCATCTATTGACTCCCAAAACTTCACCGACATCTAAGGGGTCATCGTCAAAGTTTGAATCTAGCTCATCATCATCATCTATATTGCTCAATTTAGCTTCAAGCTCAGAGGCACTCAATACAGTGTCCTTATTTTATAATATTTCAATTAAGGTACCAGTTAACGTCTTGTTTCTCTTCTTTTCCCTTCTCTTGAATTCTCTTCTTTGCTCGGCCAATTGAGTTTCCATCTCTTTCTTCCACTTAGTTTCCATTTCTACCCGCATTTGTTCCATATATGAATGCGAGACTGTCTGGCTACCTCGCTTCATTTTCTTTACCACATCGGAGAACGAACCGAGTCCTTGAACACGACCCTTTTTTAAAACACCCGCTGCCTTAGCAGAAAGCTCAATCTGAGTCGGCAAATCCATAGGAGGCTTGCCAGCTTGAGTTGCTTGGTTTGCGTCGTCGTCATAAATCACATGGAACACCCCCGGTCAAATAAAATGTCAGTTTATCACAGTAAATAACTAATATAAAAAAATGTTGGTACAGGAGTGAAATACATACAGATAACTCTCTAGAATCTTCATCAACCCATTAGCCTTTCTTTGAGCCGATATGGTGTTGATGTATCCAATCGTAACTAGCCGGTAATGGGATTGCATGTCCGGCCTCCTTTTCCTGTTAACAAAATTCATTAAAACATTAAATACGTACATAAAACACATAAAATATATGAATGTGAAAAATAATATATTTAAGTACCAGTCTCTCGTGGTGCTCAATGTGGCTGAGCAAACCACCCGTGTGCTTAATCGGGCCTTTGCCACCCCTTCTTTCCAGTTTTTTGACGACTATAAAGACTATAAAGTTGCGCCCAGTCGGTCTCACAAACCCATGTGGGCCTCTTATTGTTTTTCCTCGCGTCACTCATAATGCCGCTAGGTCTCCTTTTAAGTAAGGTACGCCAACCTGACTTGACGCCCGCCTCATGCTCAGGAGTCCATCGATACCTTTTTTGTATTTTGAAATAATGTTAGATAATTAAATTCGAAGACTTGAAAATTCAAACTTATTTGGTAATTTATCAAAGTTTAAAATAAACTTACCGTGAACTCTTCCCAGCACATTTTTTCTTCTTCCGGGGGAGCATCCTTTATGGTTCTATATGCCCCTTGAATCGCCCTTGAAATATTTCAGTAATGGCGGAGGAACAATTGGATCTCAATCTAAATCTATAATAGCCAAGAAATTCTTAATTATAGACTATAATGATTACAAGAAATATAATTAACTTGATTTTTAAAGGAAATAATTAAAAAAATAACTTACGTGCCAAAACTAGGTTGCAGGAGAATACTAGTATCTAGTGCAATCACATTTGCACCAGCATTGGTATCAATCACCATATGTGGGATAGTAGACTGGTGAGTCGCTGATTCTCCTACCGGCGCAGACTCAGTGGCCGGTACTGACGCAGACTTATCCTGAGATACATGTGCATCAGGAGACTGTGACGGAGGTGTCGTAGCAATCTCGGGCAGATGGAGGAGTCGACAGTTGGGAGGTAGGGGCCGCAACATACGTTGTTGACTTACTAAATGGTAAGCACGCTCGAAGAGGTTTCTTTGGAGGCATCTCCGAAATACATATTACAACACGAATCACATTACTGCACATGAAATAATTATATTTATGCAATATACAATGTAATAAATAATGTATTAGAAGATTTCTGAGTCGATTTTAGTAGTAATAATTTAATGGGGTTCAAAATAAAAAAGCATTGAACCTTGGCCATTTCCAAAATCCTCGAAAGAAAGGACAGGGAAAAGAAGACATAGATAAATCTAATATTGATACCAGTTCTACTGTTGCCTTTTTATCACTTGATAATGAATGACTAGGTACCAATGAAATTGTACCTCTTTTTCAATCCAAAACTAAAATTCAGCATCACATAAAGAATAAAGAAACTAACTACAATGATCATTTCCAATGCATTTTGATATGTTATTAACATGATAGCTCATCATTCTGGAAAAACAGCCAATTAAAATGTTTTTATAAGAAATGAAATTGCTAATGCTACCACTTTGATGCGCATACATGAAATTTGTCACAATTAAAGGCGTTGAAATGCCACTATGTCTACTAGATTTCCCGCTAGCAATCTCCATTCTTTACAAGTAATTTTGTATTATTTGTACAAGCTCTCAAGTAATAGAATTTCATCAACAACAACCCATACAGAAATGACCATGACATACCAAACAAAAAGCAAAACAACCGACTATATATTTATATATGGTCTTAGAATCCCCTCAGAACCAGATCTTAGTAACATTATGCAAAGCAATTCCAACCTCAACGAACCAGTAATCCTCCACAATAATTTCACACTAGCAAATCATAACATTTTTATTTATTTATTTATTTTAAACCGTGATCTTTATTAATGATGGAATACCGTTACAATACGACCACTCAATGAACCCGCAATGTCGGTGTTCCTTGACGGTCCAAATGTAATAAGCCCCTTATATGTGAGGGTAAGGAAATGAAAGTATAAAAGAATGAAAGAACTTTCGAATCGCATCCATAATTAGCAAGTGAGTCTGCTACCATATTTGCTTCCCGATATATATGTGTAATATCTATATTATGTGCTAGGCGTAGTGTCATTCGGAATACCCCATCTAGTGACCAATTGTTGATGTGTCCTCTTCGGATTGCTTGTTATAGAATCTGGGAATCAGTGTGAATCAATGTAACTGCCATTCCCAACCGATTAGCAAATTGTAGGCCTTGTAACAATGCGGTAACCTCAGCCATGGTGTTCGTTGCATGATTCCCAATATATGCTGAATAAGCTGCTAAGAATTTACCCGACCCGCGGCGTAATATTCCTCCGGCTCCCGCCTCTCCTGGGTTTCCTCTTGCTGCTCCATCAATGCTTAAAATGATAAGATCCAGTGGCCATTCCACCTGTTTCCATATGATCGGCGTAACCTTGCGAGAACAATTTGGCTTGGGACCAATTCTAGCTCTGCCCGATTGACGAAGGGCTTGTAGTTGGTGATCCAAAGCCAGGATGATACAGTGTTTCGTTGTACGTCTTCCCTCGAAAATGAATGTGCACCGGGCTCGCCAGAGCTGCCAGAGGACACACGACGAGAGTGTTATTTGGGAGGCGGAACGGGACATCCACCAGGTAGATAGCCAACTGTGTGGAGTGTTGTGACGCCCACCAGTAGTCATAAACCCCGCGGTAGTGGCTGCATAATCCCAAAGAGAATTCGCCAACGGGCAGTGGAGAAAAATATGTGCAAAAGAATCCGTGCCCTTGGAGCATGCACAACGCGTAACCGTATTGAAACCAAATTTCCATAGTACCTCTTCCAATGGCAAGAACATATTGAGGAATTTTTCACAGGAATAGCTGTAATTGAAGTGGTAACTTGCTCTCCCACACGGTTCGTCGTGACAAGGTAAAGGTCTCTCCTCCCCGAACCTTATCCACAGCAGATGCTAAAGTGAAGGCCCCATCCGACTCCGGCATCCATATCCTTCTATCCGGTGTATCTCTCGCCACCACTCCGGGTAGCAATGCCATAAGATCATGGGGCAACCAAGTAGCTAACTTCCGTCGGTCCCAATCCTTATCTAAAAGTACATCGTGAATGTGCAATCTTAAAGCGGTATATGGGATGGCAGACATTGTTTGCATAATGCTACCAGTAAGAGTAATATTTTCATAACAAAACAAACTATTATCGTCCCGTATAAGAAGGCCCATTAAGGATTCCGTTTTGTCCTTAGGCTGCAACATCCGACGCCAAGTAATGGAGGATTTCGGCTGAATTTCAGCAACTGTAACATGTGAGAGTCCTTGACAATAACGGCTTACCAAGAATTTTTGCCAATAAGAGTCTGTCGTACGAAACCTCCACCACAACTTCATGTCAAACGCCCTAGTATAATGTTCCAATGATATCAAACCCAAGCCATTCGAGTGTTTATGTTTGCAGAGATTAGGCCATGAGACCCAATGACGACGCTTCTCCCCATTTGACGCTCCCCATAAAAAAAGCCGCGATAACCTCTCAATTTTGGATAGTATAATGTTAGGGCGGATGAGCAAATCGCTAAAAGATGTAAAGTCATTGAGGTGAGTACATGCCGAATGAGAATGAGTCTGCCTGCCATGTCCAGAAACTTAGTTTGCCAACCCTCAATCCGTGCCGATATATGCTCTACTAAAGGCGTAAAATGCTCCGCCTTTATCCTGCCTTTAATCAATGGAAAACCCAAATATTTGATTGGAAAATCCTCTTGAACAAAATTGGTTACTGACTGAATAATCTGTGCCCGTCCAATCCCCGTTGTATTGGGAATATAATATGCCGATTTTCCCATATTTACTCTTTGACCAGAGACTCCCTCATACCTCATCAGAAAACGCACAAAACTTTCCAATTTTTTCTTTGACCCATTAAGAAATACTATCACATCATCAGCAAAACATAAATGAGATACCTGCATAGTACCTCGTGGCAATATATAGGGGGCTAGCTACCCCTGTTGGAGTAAATGATCCAGTCCCCGGGAGAATACATCAGCGGACAAAATAAACAATAAGGGAGACAGCGGATCTCCTTGCTTTACCCCCCTTGTTGCCTTAAAAAACCCGTAAGGCATACCATTTATTAGGACAGAGAACTAGAAAATCATAACATATATACTCATATATACTCATTTTACCACTTTAATCACTTTAAAAATAAGATATACTCATTCTACCACTTTAATAACTTAAGAAACAAGCAGGATAGCCAAATTCATGCCTTAAACTACTGAGGAAAGGCAGAAAATAGATGCTGAATTTTGTTCTGATCAACAACTACAGGTCTATATCCCTGTAGATTGAAAACCACTCATCAAGTTATTGCATGTTTAAAGACAGAATAAGCATGAAACAAGTTCTAGAAGAACAATTTACCTTTCAAAATTAAAAATAACTGGATGGCGAAGGGGACGGTGGTGCTGGAAGAGGTGCGTCGGCAGTCGTCGGTCGGTCAGTTAATAAGAATTTGGAAAATAAGATACAAAAACAACAGAAAAATTCAGAAAAATCACAAAAACAACAGAAAAATTCATAAGTGCAAGCTTTCGATGTAAAAGCAATCCATTGGAGTAATGAACATAAAAAAATGCATTCAAGAGGACAAAAGGAACAGAAGATTAAAAAAAATTATTTACACCTACAAGAGGAGTGGTGGTGGCGCGGCGAGTTGGGAGGTGGAAGTGTAGCGGCGGATGAGGGGTGATTTCGGAGAAGGGGGAGGAGGTTTGAAAATTAGGGAGGTGGAGGCGTCGTCACTGTGGGAGGTGGACGCAGCGATGGTGACGAGGGATTTCCTAACCCTTGAGATTCAAAGCTCTTAGAGAAACTACAAACGACGGGCGGTGAGGAGGGATTTCGTCGCCCCTAATATTCAAAGTTCTCAGAGAAAGGGAGACGACGACTGGGATTAGGTATTTTGAAAGATTATCGCAAATAAAACGACATCGTTTTGTACTTAACGATCGAATATCGACCGTTAGGTATTCGGTCGATATTCGTGTTAGTAGTGCCCTAGGACCATTAGCATATGTTGTACGTTTTATATCTTTTTGAACATTTCATCTGAACAGTTAATTTTGCTTATGAACATCAAATGCGTGATTTGATAGTAAAACTCATTTGCTTATGTAATTACTATTCTAGTTGTCCCTAGTTTTATGTAATCTACTTTACAATGAAATAAAACTAGAATGATGTTTGATTGATGATTACGTTTTACTAATCATGTGTAATGAGTACAAATCATATCATAGATGCAATTAATTGAGATATATCGTACCGGACGTGATCCGTTAGAGAAGTAATACTTCATGGTCCTTAGTCATAAGTATTACTCCCTCAATACTATTTTAGAATCCTTAGACCTTATGTCTCCATTGATTCTAGCATGAAAGGACCCACGTTTTGACTCAGTCGTACGTTGCTTTTAATCGAGTAATCAATACGACTGATGATCGGATGTAGTGTCCTATCATGGCTTGAATGTGAGAGGCATCGTAAGGAATTTGTCCCTCTCTTATTAGAGAGAGATATCCATGGGCCCCTCGATAGGGAAAGACTGTCTAAATGCATGGCCGTGCTCAAATGTATTTGATAAAGCAGTTATCAGATACTATTTGTTGGAACAGTCTACCTGGAGATCGAGCATAAATACAATTAAGCTTAATAAGGGTGATGACTACCATGCCTTATGCTTAATTAGGATATCGCGAGACAAAGGGATTAAATAGTGGATTGATATTAGGTTCCGTTGTATATTCATTCACTTTGGGTAGTCACAATGTCCTGCTAGGGACCGCTTGTGATTTATGAACTCACACTACTACTAATAAGTGTGTTTTCATTGTCATTGTGATATGAACCTACAGGGTCACACGCATAGACGAGCTAACGAGCTTCATGTCCAGATTCAATGAATCTAGAATGTGTCTAGGTTCATTCTATCTGACATTCATTTTTCTGAGAATAATAAAGAGTTATTATTCGAATTAGAGATAAGGGGCATTTTCGGTATAGCTGGGATTACGTGGGAGTTATTAATCGATAAGGACTCCCACTACCAGCAGAAGTCTAGGGGACATGGGAGTTAAAGACTCCCACTGCCAAAAGAGGTGGAGCGGACGTGGGAGTTGTTCTGGAAACAACCTCTCACTCCCTATAAAAACCTCTCTTGGCCGAAACCCTAGGGTATGGCAATTTTCAGCCGAAATACCAAGAAATCTAAACAACTGTTTCTGACTCCCTTTCTCCCTAATTCCCGAAATTCAGAAAAACCGAAGAGCTAGCACTCGCTACCCGTTTCGTCGCGTGGATACTGGTAGGGAGTAGTTCCGCAAGGGAAGACTCAAGGTGATCGTTGCTGAGAGCATAAAGACGTAATCTTTCATTCAAGAATCAGATTCTTGAGCCAAGAAACGTAAGTCATTTTCTTGTAATTTTTCGATTCCTATTGTATGAGCAGATCCTTCAGGGGAGGACTCATGGGTGTTTGGAACGAGTTTCCGCCCATGAATCCCTTCAATTCGGTCGTTCGGGTAAACAAAACGACGTCGTTTTGTGTCCTTCATTTATAGCGCTATAAATATACAACGTTATGTAATCCGTCGGTATTTTGTCGTTAGATTCGGTCGATATTCGGTCGTTAGCGGTGAACAAAACGACGTCGTTTTAATTAATTTTAAACTTAATTTTTTTTAGAGAAATAAAACATAAAAACGTCGTCGTTTTGACGCCGTTATGTATTCCGTCGGTAAACGGTCGTTAACTTCCGTCGGTATTCGGTCGTTAACGGTGAACAAAACGACGTCGTTTTAATTAATTTTAAACCTTAATTTTTTTAGAGTAATCAAACATCAAAACGTCGTCGTTTTGACGTCGTTATGTATTCCATCGGTAAACGGTCGTTAACTTCCGTCGGTATTCAGTCGTTACCGGTGCACTAAACGACGTCGTTTTAATTTGGTAAACGGGACCGATATGGAGGACGCAGTAGCGACGGAATAGACACCGATATTTTTTCGGTTTCTATTCAGTCGGTATTCGGTCGTTATAGGCGTGACCGAAAAATTCGGTGGCTAATTTCGGTCTCTATTTAACTGTTTTCTTATAGTGTTTTACCTGAATTTTGCGGGTTCCCTTCCTAATGTTGACAAACTGGTTCCAAGGACCAATACTATGCAAATTCTTATCTGGGTCAACCTCCATTGCTTCTAAGTTTTGTTGATCTCAAGAACATCTTCCTGAAGCTCTTCTTCATTAGACTTTTGAGCAGTAGGTTCTCTCTTGGGACCGATTTCTAATTGGTGTCCCACCAACCCACATCCATAACAGAATTCAATACCCTCGTATTGTATTTGTTGGATGTGTGTAGACCCAATCCTAACATATGGAACCAAAAGTTTCTGAATATAAACTTGCACATATATTCTGGCAAATCTGCCTGTCTCAGAATTCTATGTTCTAGCATCCAATTTCAACAGAGTACCAAGCTCTTCTCCTACCTTTGATAGTATAATTCGATCATAGAAGTCAACTGGTAGCCCTGGTAGTCTTTCCCATATAGTTGTAGTTGTTGGACTGCCATTTAAAGGATCAAATTCTGCTTCCCATAATCTTCTTGTTAAATAATGCCCGTTAGTGAACCAAGGGCCACCTGCAATAATTCTATTAAAGTCCTCTTCCCTGCTAAGTTTTGCAATGAAAAAGTTGACTCCCAAATCTATAAGCCTCAAGTCCCCAGCAGGTTTTCAAATATTTCTCACCTTAAAGTCTATGAACCCATAATTTAAAGGTTTACCATATGGTTTAATGATTATGCTGTTAATCCAGGGTCCCCGACATCTGAGCTTATCTTCTCTAGATAATCTGATTGAAGATGGTGGACCAAAAAATTCATCATCAGAATCTTCATCAAGATGGTGCACCAAAAAATTCCTCTTGACATCCTTAGCACAAACACTAAGGGTTTGTGTAAGTTTATCCTAGTAGGAGGTCGACTGTGATTCATACCTCTGTTTTCTTCCATTCCTTCATTTTGTTTTAGCTTCTTTGTACTGCGTTGGAGGGAATCATCCTCCTCTACTGATCTCTCCGGACGGTTTTTTTGTCGAGAGCATTTCTCTGGTTTTTTTAACAGAAAAATCTCATTTGCCTAGCTAATTCCTTGACACTATTCCTCGCATAATGCACATAAAGCTGGAAACAAAAATAGCTCTCTGAATGAGGAAAATGTTACTGTTTCTTTTAATTGTGCAGAATCCCCAATATTCCTATGGCATCCTCTCCTCTTTATTGGTTTAAGCATTTCTAAAGTTTTCTTTTCATCTAACTTTTTCTTGTCAAAGATTCCTAGAAACAAGGCATGCCCCCATGGTTCAAAATAAGAAGTACAAGTCTTGTTGTGGATCAGTTTCTAGGAAATGTTCTGCCCGAGTTATAGGGTATGTTGCTGAAGTACTCCTCCACTTTTATTTATTTTTGAAATATCACATATTTATATAATCATCACTCGCCCAAATATATGAACTGGTGTTGGTTATATATGAAATTTAGCTTATTATTTGTGAAATTGGCATTACATAAATGATAAAAACGAAACGATGGAATATACTAGAGTAGATGTCATCTTATTGTCATTGTTTTTCATTCTTGAACGATCACTTATTAAAATTTCATTATTTTGGGTGTCCCAAATATGAATTGATTACTTGTTTATGAATAGTTGCTTAAGATTGGTTATGCATTACCTAGTGCACCGAAGTAGAATACAGAAGATGCTATACCAATGGGCGTACCATCAAGGAAAGAGTTGTGGGGTCTGAAAATATTTCAGAAACTTGGAATTTTAAGACAAATTTGATTGCTGTTGATTGTGAGTTTGTAACACTGTCGAAAAGGGTTGTTGATATAGGAACTTTTGCGGCTAGAGCCCTTAAGAAACCAGGACTTGAAGGGTGTCGTAATTTCGTTCATTTAGCATGTTAATCAGGATTTACACCAGAGGAAAAATCATATATAGATATGGTGCAATTTAGGTCGTCGTTCCGGAATATGCGGATGTCTGAATCTGACTTTGGCGCTGTTTGTCTTCCTGAAGTGTTGGTTATATTTGCTATGGGTGAAGCTTATATGTGCTACACTATAGGAACCAAACTGGTCAGTACCACACCTTAGATTAGAGGAAGAGAATTTGGGGCTGTTATTTTTCTCTCTCTTTTTGCTTAATTTCATGACATTTTTATGTACTCTTTTCTTGTACTTATTTCTTTACATTTCAGTGGAGAAGAACGTGAATCTCTTGTTAATTATTCTAAAAAGATTAGTTGGTGCATGTCTTTTTTAATATTTCAGTCTTACTCCCTCCATTCCTTAATATGTATTTGACTTTCAGGATATATAGCGAAAATTAAGAAGTAAAATCCAAGTTATTTTTTAATCAAAATACTAGTAATATTATTATCTTAAATAGAAATGATATGCTTAATTCTATTTTAAAGAGCAATATTGATAATTTATTTTTAAAAAATCTTAAATTTCTCTACCTTAATTTTCGATAATTGTCCTAAAAATCTTAAGTATTTAAGAATGGAGGTAGTATTATGCAATTAAGTGTACAATAATGTCAGAGAAAATTAAGTGGAGTGTTAATAATAATTTTTAGAGAACCTCGACCAAGCCTTTAGTATTCGGAGCTACCAAAGCGCACTGCTCCTGCAATTCTTCAACATAACAATAATGAAGTAGAAGCCCAATCTACAAAATCTAATTCATTTGTTATTAATGTCGGAATCCGATAGGCGTCTTACTTACATATTCGCAGCATCTCGATGTAATTGAGCTCGACCGTAAGGGATATGGGCGATGAAATAACTAGACCAGCTCCAAAGACCTATATTAAACGCCACCCTTCGAGGCTATACACACCTAAATTGTCATCTCTCTCCAGTTTATCATAACTTCCTCCATCATTTCCTTGGGGACTAGGTTGTTACCTTTGCAGTATGGTTAAACTCTATTTGTATTTGTGACCTCTCATTTACTCTGCAAGAATTTGTGTGGGCGGTGATTGGAGAAGAAGCACGTGCCTTACATAATCGAGATGTCCTCTCCGATTGGCAAACGTCAAAGAAGAAGAAGAAGTCGGGGGGACGATAGAGGGCCTCAGAGGAGGTCCCGTTAGTTTATGATAGAGTGAAATTCGCGTTGCTTGGTGTTTGATTAGTTGAGTATCAATATCGTCTCTAAAATAAAATATATTTCGTCTTAATTTCAAAGACATATAAGTGGGTTTTTTTTTTGTGTGGAATAAGTGGCATTTCACTCCTGGAAGAAAAAAATAAAAAGAATTCTCCCATTTAATTTTGCACGTGGATTTCAAATTAAGATTTTTAATTTAAGGTACTACTCCCTCCGACCCAAATTAACTGCGCACAATTCCTTTTTTGTTTTTCCCAAATTAATTGTACACTTTCTAAAAAAAGTATGTATTAATAACAATTTTACCCTTCTTCCAACTCCTCATTGAATGCTCTTAGTTAATTAAAATGATCATTTTCCAACACATATTTAAAAGGTAGTTGGATGTTGTGTGAGAGGAAGGAAAGATAAAGATATAAATTTTAAATGAGCTTAATAAAATTAATGAGTAGTATTTTAGACTTACTTATATTTTACCATCAAAATCATGAAATCCTTAATACCCGTGCATTTGTCAAAATTAACAGATAATTTTAGACGGAATGTGTAATTCTTTATGATTGACATTCACAGGTCCCTGAAAAACTTTCTTGAGCATCATGAAATAGCCAGTATCACAGTCTCATAAATTGTTACTTTTTGTGACTCATATAGCGACATTTATGTACTACGTCGTTTGATCTTGTGATTTTTCAGAAAAATATAGCTATATTTGAGTTTTATACAACGTTTCATAGCCTCGGTTATAATATTGCTGATAAAATCGACATTTTTATTTTAGTTAGCGACGTGTACATTAAATATTGTTGTTATAAATTGTTACTTTTTGTGGCTTTTATAGTGACATTTATATATAACGTCGTTAAATCGTATTACATTTCATACAAATGTTGCTATATTTTGATTTTATACGACATTTCATAACGACGGTTCTAGTAATTTTTGTTCTTACCGAATTTTTTTTGTTATTGATATTTACATTACATGTTAAAAATTGTTACTTTTTTGCAACTAATATAGCGACATTTATATACTATGTCGTTAGATATTGTGACATATTTAGACAAACACAAATACAAAGATTATGTTTCTGAAATATATATTTTTAAAGAAAAATTAAAGACATTTAATTATTAAAAATTTAATGAGAGTGTTTATTTTAATTTGATTCATAAAAAATATCAAAATGTGAAGAGAAATTAAAATAAGTAAATGTAGAAATAACAAATGATCAGTTATCTCAGCGAGCCATTACACGACATACATGCAGAAGAAACTTAATTCTACATTATTCAAATGGGGCTAGACTCGACGACTCTACTTGTCTCTAGCATCCGGTTCCGATTAGTCAAATGTGGCTAGTCTCGACTCGGCTCGGCTTGGCCAGTCTGATTTCAAAATTTACGAATGTCTAGATATCTTGTTGCGACTATTTAAAATTGTCGGGAAAAAATCTTTTGATAATACGTTAAAATGACGTAACAAATGTCGGAATAACAATTTATTCACTGTATTTACAAACGTCGGAACAGGCGACTTGTTGCGATTATTTACAAATGTGGGTAAAAATATATTTTTGATACACTTTAAAATGACGTAGTTCAGTAGAATAACTTGGATTTAATCTGACAAGTCTATCAGAAACTTGTGAACCCAAAGAATAACTTTGCTTTAATCTGGCAAGCTTATTAGAAACTTGTAAACCCAAAAAACAGATGTTTTGATCGTTTAAGAAATTCAAAAGCGCCCTTAAAAAGGAACGCATATATCCACTTGCACCAACAAACAACAATCTTGAACATACAGCACCACCAAATCAGAGTAGGTATTGGTCTTCTCGAACTTCAAATCGAACCCCACGATAGGGCATTATTTGTTGATTCTAGACTTCAACTCTTCAATACCATTTTGCACCAGTTCCTCATTATTGACAACTTTAGCCTGGATTTTAAGGCCTTCAATATCCAAGTTATATATGCCCATTTTGCTTAATAACACAACTGGGATCATTTTTTTGATTTTATTAAGCTGCAAATGTTTGTGTTAGCAAAACCTCAGACTATATATAGAAATGTGGGGAGTGATATGAAAGCAAACCAGGGATGAAATGAATGGTCAATCTTAATCCCTAACCCTTTATCATGGAACTCTTTAGATGCTCAATGCTCTTAAATTAACACCCCCGGTCCAAAAAAATTCGAGTCCATTTAACTTTTTCGTCCGTTGATCTTCTCCTTACATAAATAAAAACAACCTACACGCCACCTGTATGAATTTTATTCATTACTAACGTTTCTCAATCCTAAATTCCAAATTTTCTCTAATTTTAATTTTTCCTTATAAAGAATCTAATTTTAGTTTTGAATATCTATTTTAGTAATTACCATCGGCATTTATGGTTATTATACTCTACAAAGATTGACTATTTTTCCGTCTCGTATTAGCCGCTGTCAAATCAAATTTCATACAAATTTAAAATATTGTTAATTATGTTACTTTTTTTTTTTTTTTTTATTGAAATGACTAGAAAAACATCTAAAGAAAATATTACTCTTTTACCGAGGGAATAACGCACGTTCAATGATTTTTTTTTTTTGAGCGCCCGAAGAGGGAGAGCGGAGAGTACCCTAGATAGGGAAGATTGAAGCATGCTCCATGCTTGGGGAGGGAAGATAAGCCTCATAAGGAGGAGAATTATTTGCCCCATTATGGGGAGATATATGAATCGAACACGGGACCTCCGCCCCGTGTTCGGGTAGCCTTACCACCAGGGACGAAGCCAGGAATTTGATGTTGGGGGGCGAAACTAGTAAAAAAATTCCAAAATTCTTGGGGGGCGATAAAAAAGGCAAAAAAAAATTCTTGGGGGGGCGAAATTGATAAAATTTTCCAAAATTTTCCAAAATACACATAAAATTTTAAAAATAGTAGTATTTTTAAAAATCTTGGGGGGCGCCGGCCCCCCTCCCCCCCGCCCCCCCTGTAATCGTCCCTGCTTACCACTTGGGCTACCCGATTCCCATTCGCACGTTCAATGATAGGAAAACAAAGTATTCATTATTTATCTAAAAACGTACTGATTCAAGATGCAACTCAAGTGATCCTCCAACATAAAAAAATTTGATAAGATCAAGGACCAGAATAACCCCCTCAATCTGTTCGAGTTCCATGATCCTACTTTTATTCCATTGAGAAGGTAAAGAGCCATCACATTGAATCTATCCAATTTTAAAAGACCATAAAATCAACTCTATAAATACATTGCATCCAAATGCAGAAGCCTTCATAAAACAATTCAAGGGATTTTGTAGAGTAACGTTTTGTGTAATTAAAAACTACAGAGGGATTGCTTTAATCGATGCACATATTAGTACAAACTACTAACGATACAAGGACTTTAGGGCAAGTGGTCCGGAATTGTCATATATTGATGAGAGAAAACAACCTGTGTAATTTGTTTGTTTGAATCCTTGAGCAATTTTTTGATATTCCATATAGAGGAAAGTTCGCTTAAGATCTTCTCTGACAATTTTTTTTTTTAAGAATTAGAAGATAAAAGGGATATATGTAGTTAATTAAATGAATATGGGATTAGAATCAGTGGCGGGTTCAGAACTTAAGATTATTATGCTCTCCCAGTAGGACTCTATTGCAGGTCTTGACGTTGGCTGATTAAAAAAAGAGCAATGTTACTTGGTTCAACTCTATTTGTGACCTTTTTTCGTATGTGGGATTCTCTATCTTCTTGGGTAGATAGATCTGATAGCAAGACTTTCTCCTATAACATAACACCAATTTCTCCTTAACGAAATAAGGCCATAGGTGAATAGAAGGATAAGAATCGGTCGACCAGTAGCGAAGGAGTTGTGATTCCATGAAAGAACCATGCTTTCAGAGAAGTGGCGGTCCGAATGCATACAACTGAGAAATCGAGCCTCCTAAATAGCAAAATAGAAAAGAAAGTTGGAAGCCTCCGAACCCTTACTACGGGAACAGGTAGTGGGGGAACTTCTCCTGATTTTTTATGAGTGTTAAAACGATAAATTTTTCATTTGCCAATGAATTGGGTCCGCCCCGATTCGAAGTGAGGGTAGCGGAATTATCTACCTCGGATTCTAGGTTTGGTTTCGGAGGCCAGGGGCCATTCCCTTAACTCGTACTGATGAGAATTTGACTCCACGAGAAATTGAACAAAAAGCTGCGCCATTCCTCGTGAGCCACTTATTTCTCCGAAACAAGAGATCAAAGTCATCTTCCTCCCTTTTCCTAATAAGTCGACGGTGTTACACCATTGGGGAAGAGTGAGGCTGATCAATAACATCAACTGTAGAAGAATGAGGTTCGCCAACTTGAGATTTTGGTATTATCGCCATAAACAAAAAAGAATTTTCGGATTTTGCAGACACTTATCTTTTAAATATATTTACTATAAACTATGAAAGACTAAATCTCAAAGTCATTATATTTTAAAAATATATCATTCACTGTTAAGTTGGGATAGGTAATAAAGAAAGACAAAAACGAGAGATTAAAGTACAACTAAATGTTGAATATATATATATATATATATATATATTCAACATTTAGTTGTACTTTAATCTCTCGTTTTTGTCTTTGAAATAGTTATTACTTCCCTATTCCAAATTATCTGTCCACTTTATATTTTATACGATAACTAAAGTTTCGTCAAAATATATAGTGAGATATCATAAAAATGTCAAACATGACCCTATTTAATATTACTTTCAATTTAATTCTACCTTCTCTTCTCTCTATATTTTTCTTTTTCCAACATTTAATGGAAGTAATATGATTGGTAAACTCATCATTAATGAGCTATTTATTTAGAAAGTTGACGGATAATTTGGGACATATTAAAAAAAATATGGACATATAATTTGAGATGGGGTGAAGTAATTTTAAACCACCCTTTTGGAGCACATAAATTTTAGTGGTGTCACTTTTAAAATTTATACAACAAATATATAACTTAAAAATCAATTTTTTTTTCAAGTGGGGGCACGTGCCCACTAATATGTATTTGCATCCGCAATTGACTTGGACCATTGATCATTTTCATTTTAATTTTCTTAAACCCAAACCCTAGTTTCAACTCTTTTTTGGTGTGTTTATACATCTTGAAAAGTTAGAACATTAATAATGTGACATCAGATAATGTGTTTTATTTATTTTGAATTTCGATATATGTTCTTTTATAATGTCATATCAGTCAATTATTTTCCCCTTTCTCAAGAAAGGAAGAAAATGGGGAAGATCAACGGGCCAAGTACTAGCATACAAAGCATGTACGCCTATGATGCTTTTAATACATTAAAACTATATTGTTCCAAGAAATCTTTCTCTCTCTATATATATATTGAAATTTATTACAAGGAAGAGAAAGAATTCAAATCGCAGAATGGTGCGACCATTGCACTTTCACATAATGTATCGTTCTTCTCCTTAAAACTTGGTTATTTTGATCTACTATCCGTACCGGTATTTTTTTATACAACAAATCCTCTTGAAGTTCTAACGGTTCAGCTTCCAGAATGTAATTGTGATCGGGAAAATACTTTTTCTCAACTGTGAAATGTGGAAAACGTGTGAAGTCTTGATATTATTGACGGTAGTGTGAACCGGTAAGCTAACTCATCAACCCGTTTTAAAATTTCATACGGCCCCACATATCTCGCGCTCAGCTTACCACTCTTACTAAATATCATCACCTCATTTGTTGGCAAGACCCTCAAAAATACATTGTCCGCGACCTGAAGTTCCAAATGTATTCTTTTCTATCAGCCCAGCTTTTCTGTCGAAAAATCTATTGGAAAGTTAATAATTTTCTCCACTATGGATAGGGCTATATAAATAGATATCTACTTTAAGGACTGGACATCAAATAAGGCAAAGTTTGAAAAAGACAAAAAAAAAAATGAGTTGTTCTCGAAATGGTTCTTTTCGCTGCTTCTTGTTTTAAGCATTGTCTTAGAGTTTAGTGATGGAGAAAAGCTTTAGAAAGAGAGGTGGGGTAATGATTGTGGATATGGTAGGAGAGCGTGTGGTGGACATGGTGGATGGGGAAGACCGAGGAGGTCGGGATTGGGGTAGACCAAGCACTACAAGAAAATAGGGAAACATGAACGGCCGTTTCCGTCGGTAATAGGTGTCTTACCTAGGATTACCGACCGAACTACGTGGTCGTGTATTTTTTGTCGCTAAGCCAATTAACGACCGACTACCGACCGTATATGGGACGACCGACCATTAGGTCGCCATATAGCGACGGAATAGCGACCGAATATAATACATTGTTGACTTTTGATTTTGACTAGTTAACGACCGATTGCTGACGGAACCTATTATCGACCGATTATACAGTCTCCATATAGCTGACAGAATTTCGACCGTAAAGTCAACATTGTTGACTTCGACTTTGACTTGTTACCGACTGATTAACGACGGAATACCGACCGAAAAGTCGAACATGGTTGACTTTGACCTTGACTACGTAACAACCGAAGCCCAACGGCCAGTTAGCGACGGCATTTTACGTCGGTAAATACCGACGGATGTGCGACCGATTCGTGTTTATTTTTACTTTGACGTTAAACCAATAGCAACCGAAAAGCCGTCGCTATTCCGTCGCAAAATATTTTTTAATTTTAAAATATAAATCTTAAATATAATTAAATCCAAATTATTAAAAACAGTAATACAAAACATAAACAAATCAGAAAAATTCCAAACTGCAATACGAAACAGAAACAAAATCAATAAGATCCCAAAAGGCATTACGAACCAAAAACAATATAAAAAATATCCCAAATATAGCAAACATAATCAATACAACCAAAAAATAACATTACATAACGAATTATCTCACTAAAACCACAAGTATACACTTCTTATTTACATTACATCACTCACAATCAAAGTGTACACCTTGAATAACAACACTCACAATCAAAGTGTGCACTTCTCATTTAGATTACAACACAACCAAAGTTTTCACTTCTCATATACTCCTTGGTGCATGAGTTGAAATCTGAAAATTCAAGAATAAAATTAACACTTTGAATACGTCAATTAATTTATGGCAATAAAATACTAAAAGTAAAACAACAGATATTACTCACCTTCAATATGTGGAATTCCAAAAAGCTAGTTGTGAAGCGAGAAAGAGATTAATAATACAAGAAAAAATGGATTAATAAAAGAAAAGTTAAGAATTAAAGCACAACAACAAATACATAACGAAATTAATAATTGTATTTTCAATCATTCTAAATCATTCTCCGACATAAATTCATCATCTTCTCCTGAATTGTCATCAACCGACATAATTTCATCATCTTCTTCATCAACGCAGCTTGTACTGGCCACAAGTACAACTTTGATTTCCTCTGACCGGTGTGCAAGTTGACCAACTTCAATAACAGTTGGATCAATGTGACTGGTCTCCTCCTCACGTACTTTCTCTTGATATGGTACCGGATCATTAGGAACATCGACTATACGTTGTTTGGAAGACAAACAACCCACCAATCAGCCCTAGATGTTGTCTTACCACCCCGGATAAGGTGTGCAGTATACTTGTTGACATTGGGAATCAAATATAAATGGATCGTAACCCTGGTACGTTACTTTCTTATTGATTTCTACAAGTTTATATTGAGGATGCACCCTCAAACCTCGATTTGGAGTAGAATCAAACCAGTCACATTTGAAAAGAATTATTTTTTGGCCAGGTAATCCAGGAAGTTCAACCTCAATTACTTTCTTCAACTCTCCGTAATAATATCCTTTAACCCATACCCCGCTATTTGTCGTTCCTTTTCCATCACTGTGGGCTTTTGTGTGAAATCTATAACCGTTAACAAAGTAACCGGTGTACGACATCACTTTCCTTGTCGGGCCCCATGACAGATTTTTCAACAACCTTTCGAAATGTTACGAAAGGCTATGTATCTGTTGAGAACAACAAAAGTTAAATTAGTTTAGGCATTCTTAAGACAAGTACATTTCTACATAACACCAACTTACATGATTTCCAAACCATTTGGAAAAATCATTATAAATTTGTCTTTGAAGTTCTTCCTCCGTTATCTGCGGAGTTTGGTCATGTATTTCACTGACAAATTTCCTAAGTTACAATTTAAATTACAATATTATTCTTTGGTTACTTTTAATTTTATAACAAAAATTAAGCAATAGATGAGTTTACTTACTGAAGGTATGGTTCGACTTCTTCACAATTCATAAGGATATAATTAATGGCTGTTTTATAATCTTTATCAGATAATAAAATATTTTCTTTTTTTCCAAATGATCTTCCAAGTAAGTTGCAAATTGATAATACATCTGGTCCACTTGTCTCATCTTCACCATCATTTCGCCCAACGGTTGTAACTTTCGTTTTCACGTGGGGTTCGAAATACTAGCTAAAGAATGTAGTAGCTTCTTCGACCAATATGCATTGCAAATTGACCCTCAACTCTGGCCTTGTTTTTTATCTTCTTTTTTAGATGGTGCAGGTATCTAATTAAAGCATAAGTAGTTAATCAAAATGTAAATACGTACATGAAAAATAAAAATGAAGTTGAGATCATAAAGACATTGGTTGTTACCTCTCGAACGGGTACATCCACCTAAACTGTACCGGGCCACCAACATTGGCTTCGTACGGAAGGTGAATCGGCAAATGTTCCATTACATCAAAAAAATTCCGGAGGAAATATTCTCTCTAACTTGCACAATAAAGTAGCGATAGTTTCCTCCAATTATTGAATATGAGCCACACTCAACTTTGGGGAACACAAATCTCTATAGAACATACTAAGTTCAGCCAAGGGTCCCCAAACATTTGTTGGTAGTACTTCTCTGAGTGTTATAGGTATAAGTCTCTCCATGAATACATGACAATCGTGACTCTTCATTCCAGACATTTTCAACTCTTTCATATCAACGCATCACACCAAATTCGATGCATATCCATCTGGGAGCCTTAATTCTTTAACCCACTGCAAAACCATCTATTTTTTTGGCCTTTAACGCTCCTCCCCTCTTTCTGGTTTATTGATGCCTGTTTAGATTTGGCTTTAAATTTCGGAGTTGCCCAATACGTTCGAAGTCTGGTCCAATCGGTGTCAGAAACCCATTGCTTGTCCTTTTTCCTCGCATCACTCGTGATACCGCTGAGTCTCCTCTTAAGTATCGTGCGCCAAACTCTCTTGACACCCTCCTCATGCTCAGGAGCCCATCGCTAACTTTTCTGTTTTTTGAAATATTTTTAGATATTTAAAATTGATAGACTTGTAAATTCAAACTTATTTGATAATTCATTAAAGTTTCAAATACACTTAGTGTGAACTCTTCCCACCACATATTTTCTTCTTCCATGGGAACATCATTTAGGGTGCTATATGCTCCCTTGGAATATATCGATAATGAAGGCGGCACAACTAGAACTCAATCTAAAACTATAATAGCCGCGACAAAATTTAATTAGAGATTATAATTATTATAATTAACTTGATTTATAAAGGAGATAAGTTTGAAATTAACTTACGTGCCATAAGTAGGCTGCAGGAGAATCCGGGTATCTAGTGCAGACGCCTCTCCACCAGTATTGGTATTAGTCGTCATCTCTGGGACAGCAGACTGGTGAGTCGTTGAGCCTCTTGCCGGCACAGACACAGTGGGCGGTGCTGAAGGAGACGTATCCCGAGATATGTGTGCATCGGCAGGCTGTGACGGAGGTGTCGCACCGGTCACAGGGGCAAATGGCGGTGTCGAATACAAATCAGAAGATGAACTTGGCTGGGAGGTAAGGCGCAACAAACGTTGGTGCCTGACTAAATGGTAAGGACAACCGAATAGGTTTCTTTGGAGGCATCTCTGAAACATCATTAAGTTAAATATAAATTCAGTTTTAAATACATTATCTAAGAACAATGTTATCTTTTTCTATGATAAAAAAAAAGTTGTGAACAGAAAAACAAAGATCAATGCAAAAGCATGTTAAACTAAACTAAAGAAGTACTACAAAACTAACAAAGCTATAAGATATTTATTGCGTACACACAAGCCATAATATATTTCAAGCTTCAAACATACTCAATTAAAAACACGACAAAATTCCACCAAAACATCCGAAGGGAAGATATTTATTGCATACACACAAGCCATAAGATATTTTATTCATTCTGACTTTCATGAATTACAAAAAAATGCTACTT
The DNA here is from genome assembly GCA_026122235.1 of Vinca minor. Lineage (NCBI taxonomy): Eukaryota > Viridiplantae > Streptophyta > Magnoliopsida > Gentianales > Apocynaceae > Vinca > Vinca minor. The sequence goes on from JAOCZM010000253.1 coordinate 2,263,346, forward strand.
AAGATCAATTGACATAGTTATTAATCAGAAAATAAAAAAATTAGCCAAACACTGCATTTCGTACCCATTTGAGACAGAAAAAGTCGACTGACTTTCCTGTACGCCCTAAGGGCGAACGAACTCGGTTTTTGATAATGGACAAACACTTGATGTTGTGTCTAATGTTTTATATCTTTGTGATAGAATATCAGAACTTATAATGGAAGCTCTAAGTACTTCAATCAAGCCATGATCAAGATTCAAAGTCATATTATTCAAGGCCCATCTATCAAGATTGAAGATTGAAGACTTAGGTTTGGTTAGAATAGCTTTGTCTTTAATGGTCTTTATCCTATAAGCTCTAACCATTGCTCTTATGAACATAAACATACATCACTCTAGTCTTGCATGCATCACAAACACGTTTTCAAAATGCTAAGTTTCAAAATGATTCTCATATGTGTTCATATTTCAAAAGCCTTTGATTTCAAAGTATAAGTCTTTTAAAACGGTTTTCTAAATGCTCTTACTTGTTACATATTGAGAAAACATTTTAGACATCAATAGATTTCAAAACGTGTGAAAAATCAACATCTCTCAAAGCACAGAAGGTCGGATCATCCGAGCTTGCCTCGGATCAACCGAGCAGAAACAGAGAGATGGTTCTGGTGGCCTCGGTCGACCCAGGCTTAGTTCGGTCGACCTAAGGGTCAAGTCGGTCGACCGACCTTGGGTTAGGCTCAACCGAAGTTGGCTTCGGTCATCCGAGGTGTGTTGTTAGGTCAACCGACCTCTGCTATTTCTAGCCGTTATATGACCGTTGCAGAGTCATTTTTCAGCCTATTTTGAAATGTATAAATACTCCAAAGCTAGAGAATGACTCCAAGACTTGCACTTCAAAGATACATTGATTTCTTATCAAGTCTAAATACTTTCAAAGTAAAATGCACTTCATTGCCATGATCTAAATCATTCAAAGGTGAATTTCAAAAGCAAGACAAAGAGTGTGCTTCATATGTTCTAAAGAGCTTAAATTGATGTACTTAAACGGTATCTATCTTTCACTTAGAAGAGTGAACAACTTTCTTTTTATCCATCTTAATTCCCTTTCTTAGTGATAGGGTAATTCTTGTAAAAGTCCTACTTAGTGTGGGCAAGTAACTCTTAGTGAGTTTGTGTATTGTGGTTGTGTTGTAAAACTCTTTGTGAGTTAGCCACAAGTGTAAAAAGTCTTCTTAGTGAAGTTGTTGAAAATCCTTGGGTGCGGCTCAAGGTAGTGGATGTAGATTCTGAGTGAGTCGAACCACTATAAATCCTTTGTCTTGTGATTGGTTTTTATTTGCATTTGTTCATCTTGCTCAAACTTACACTTGCCTTGAATAGATTTCGAAAAAGTTTGCAAGAGTGACTAAAACCCAATTCACTTCCCCCCCCCCCCCCCTCTTGTGTTTTACATTTCCCTTTCTTGATATTATTTTGTTTTTTTTCTTTCTGATTTAGTATAGAAATAATACATGCTTCCAATTGAAAACTTATAAGTTGCAGATATATAAGCATTAATACTATATAAACAAAAACAATAATTGATTGCAAAAAACCATTAGAAGAACTAAGTAAAAATTATGTGTTTCCATGTGGAAAATCAATACATCTAAAAATATCCACTCCATTGCTACTTATGTCCAAGCAAAATAATAAAAGAAGCTTTAGAAATCCTTTTTCTCGCATTAATACCTCAATAGCACTCATTACATTACTTCTATGGCATCACATGTATCCCTTCCAAAGCACAAAACTTTCAACTTACAAGTAAAGAAAAAACAGTATAAATAAAGAAATAAAGAAGCTAGCAACAATGAATCAATACAAAACTAAGAATTGATGAAATGAACTACTATAAGCTAAGAAATTTTAACTTATGACTAAAATCATTCATGAAATGAATCTGCGAACATCAAACTTAAGCATCAAACTATCCTAAGCATCAAACAGAAGTATTAACTGTTGTGAACATCAAACAGAAGCATCAAACAAGAAGCATCAAACTATCAGATTCATCAAATTTACACTTCAAACAAGAAAATAAAGTTACACATCAAATTAACTGAAGCATTACACATGAATATGCTCAAGCATAAAAAATTCACATTCAATGAATTTTTACAATAAAAACAAGAAAAGAAATACTGAAATTGATCACCACTTGTAGTTAATTAATTAAGACCTAAGATTATAAAGAAATGTAACAGAGCAGCAGATAGAAAAGAAGAAAAATGAAATGGACAGTGGTGAACCTTGTTTAAAAACTAACTTTGTACAGTGGTGAACCAAAAATCACACTGGAGGTGGCGGGATGGAGGAAAATCAGTTAATTCCCTTTTCAAATGTACCTTCAAAAAAGAGAAAAAAATTCAATTAATATTAACTGTGGCAGTTAGAGAATTGGAAAAATTGGAAAAAAAAAAATATTGAAAAAACGAACCTTTACATGGAAGTGTGGGGTGGAGGGTGCCGCGGTGGAAGTGGCGGGATGAATTTTGGAGTTTGAGATATGAGATTTTGGGTATTTTCACGATTAGGAAAATAGCTTTAAGTGCCGGGGTGGAAATGGTGAGATGGAGATGGCGGGGCTGCGTCGTCGCGAGGTGGCTATTTGGCGGTCGTGAGGTGTCGATTGGGATTTAGGTATTTTGAAGGAAGAAGAAGCCTGCTTCCTTTTATTTTTTTTGACAAAACATCCTTTAAAACGACGTCGTTTTAGTACTTCCGTCATATATTTGGTCATTAATCCGTCGGTATTCGGTCGTTAAAGTACACAAAACAACGTCGTTTTGTGTCCTTCATTTATTACTATATAAATATACACCGTTATGTATTCCGTCGGGATTCGGTCGTTAACTTTCGTTGGTATTCGGCCGTTATATAGTCCGTCGGTAAATGATCTTTAATTTCCGTCGGTATTCGATCGTTAAGGGTGAACAAAACGACGTCGTTTTAATTTGGTCAACGGGACCGATATGGCCGACGGCGTGGCGACGGAATAACGACCGTTAGGTTTTCGGTTTCCAATCGGTCGCTATTCGGTCGTTAATTTTGTGACCTACAATTTTGGTCGCTAAATTCGGTCGCTATTTAACTGTTTTCTTGTAGTGAAGGGGACCGGGATATGGAGGGTCTGGAGGCGGTGAAGGTTTAGGAGGTGGTACCGGTCTAGGCGGTGCCGAAGGTGGAGGAGGTGCCGTAGGAGGTCTATGTTGTGGTGCCGGAGGTGGTCATGGTAATGGAGGAGGTCTAGGTGGTGGTATCAGAGGCGGAGCAGGAGGAGGAATTGGTGAGCAAACCCATAAACATCCAGCTCTTTCTAAACCTAACCTTCACTCATCAGGTTCTAGGTTCAAAACTCCCACAAAAAGATCTTGTCATAGAATTTGGGGTGCAGCTGGTGGTGGTGGTGGAGGATTAGGAGGTAAGATTGGATTATTCATTTATGTTCTTTAGAATTGCAACAGATGAAGCTTGCAACGGATGAACATTGGAATTTCTCACATTGTGAGGAGTAATGTGAGAGATAAGAGAAGTATCAAGTGAAGATTTCATTTAATGGAAGTTCACTTAATTTAACTTCATTTAGTGTCATTCAATAAACTCCCCACATCTCCCCCATCTTCTCTAGTATAAATAGGTTCTTATATTCTCATTTTAAAAGGCCGTAACACTCAAGCTAGATCTCCTCCTTTTTAAATTCTCTTCAATTGTTATAATAGTATTATGAGCAAAGCGTTTTTGGTTATTATGAGCCAAGAATATTAGGACCCTCTATCCTCTTGGTGATATAGTTCATGCAGTACTTCAAGTTCGCTACGGATTTCCGTTGTATCCTAAGAAATAGACGTCCTATTACGAACGGTAGGGCGGATTTGTTTTAAGGAAACTGTGTTTACACATGCCTCGGTATTATAAATTTTCTTAAAATTATGTAAATTATTTCTTCTTCTATTTTTTTAGTGGTTCTCAATTTGTTTTATAAATCGATTCTAAAAGTTAAAATATATTCTTTACTATTTTATTAGTAATAACACAAAGCAGTCATGGAAATGTGGGCCGATATCAAGGAGTGCTTAGGTTAAAGATAGTTTCTCAAGACTTTATGAATTGAAAAATCTGTCACCTTGCTACAAAAAAACAATTGGTTAAGTCTTTGTCACAAAACAATTAACATATACAAAATCAGGAGAATGGATTTATGTGGAAAGAACAAGATGGGTTTTGTGGATGGCAAGATTACTATGTCCGAGTTAACTTCACCAAACTTAGCATATGTTAATTGTAAATACTTATTTTCACCACTTGTGTTATCATCAATACATTCAGATTTATGTGACTTAAAATCAATACAGAAACTGGTGAAAATAACTACTTCATTACTTTTATTGATGATAACACAAAGTATTGTTATGTGTATCTTCTTAGAAGTAAAGATGAAGAAGCCATAGAGAAATTTGTTCCCTATAAGAATGAAGTTGAGAATAAACTCACCAAAAAGATTAAGGTGTTGAGAAGTGACCAGGGAGGTGAATATGAATCACCATTTGCTGAGTTGTGTGCTAACCATGAAATTAGACACGATACTACAAGACATTACTCACCAAAATAAAATGGGATTGCAGAACGCAAAAATGGCTCCTTAAAAGAAATGATAAATGAGATGCTATTATGTTCTGGGTTGTGACTGCCAATCGAACGACACCAAAGTGTATCTTTTGTTGTCCTTTCTCATCAACCGCAGTGGGATTGGGAACTGTCCAATGCTAGTAGAAGAAATCTTTAAACTAAGAGACTAATTTTTAAAATAAGAGACTACCGGACCAAATAGGACAGTTGATTGTGTAGGGCTCCGATTTTGCTGCGAATGTTTGATATGTTTTGGACCAAGGGGGACCGGTCTGAAAGAGAAGGAGATGGGGCCATCATGTAGAAAGAAAGTGGAAGGTTGCTTATTTTATCAATGACAAACTGACTCCCATTTACTGTGGAGAAGATTGGTGTAGGATTCATAGGGGTCACTGGAATAGGTGTAGGGTTTGTATTGTAATTGGGGAGGAAGTGGAGGCTTGAAGGCAATTTTTCAGGAATTTGTGGTTGTGGAATGTAACTGCCATTGTGAAGTTTCGTCACAGAACATGTGGGGGGAAGTTGTGTTGTCAACTAATTACCTTTTAAATAAGGTGTCCAGAAAGAACGAAGAAAATACTTCATATGAGGTATATGAAGGAAGCCTTCTTACAAATATCTATGAGTGTGGGGGTGTCTGGCTAAAGTAACAATGCCTACACCGAAAAGGTGAAGATAGATCCAAAAACATTAGATTGCATCTTCATTGGATATGCACATAAAAGTAGCGCGTATCGATTTCTTGAGTATGAATCTAAAATATTAAACATACACAAAGACAAAAAATAATAGAGTCAAGACACACATCATTTTTTGAAGATGTGTTTCCGCTTAAGTGCAAAGAGGAAACAAGTTCTTCTAAACAGACATGTGTCAACAATGACCAAGATGAAGAATAGATAGAGCCGAGGCGAAGTAAAAGAGTTGGTACAAAAATATCCTGTGGTCAAGATTTCCTGACTTATATGCTAGAGAGTGAGCCTCAAAGCTTCAAAGATGTTGTGAAAACTCTTCTGAAGGACCTCAATGGAAATATGCTATTAAAAGTGAGGTAGATTCCATCTTGCAGAACCATACTTAGGAACTAGTAGACCTTCTTCTGAGTTGTAAACCACTAGGATATAAATGGATTTTCAAGAGGAAAAAGAAAGCTATGGAACCATAGAGAAGTACAAGGCTATATTAGTCGTAAAAGGTTACAGACAATGAGAAGGTCTGGATTACTTTGATACTTATTCTCCAGTAAAGAGAATAACATCCACCCGGATGATACTATCAAATGCAGCACTGCGAAAATCTAGAGGTACATTAAATGGATACGAAAACGGCTTTTCTAAATGGATATTTAGAAGAAGAAATCTATATGGATAAGCCTGAGGGGTTTTCTGCACCAGTACAAGAAAACAAAGTGTGTTAATTGGTGGATGCGTTGTATGACTTGAAACAAGCACCAAAACAATGGAATGCAAAGTTTGATTATTCCATGATAGAAAATGGATTTAAAATCAACGAATGTGACAAATGTGTATATGCTAAAGACGATGAAAATGAATATATCATTGTATGTCTTCACGTTGATGATATGCTTATTGTTGGTAGCAACAATAAGATGATTAAATCTACTAAAAACATGTTAAACTCAAGATTTGACATGAATGATATGAGTTTAGCTGATGTAATCTTTGGAATTTAAATGTCAAGAAGGTGAGATGGAATATTCTTGAGTCAGTCACATTATGTTGACATGATTCTTGAGAAGTTCAATAAAGATGATTCCAACACAACTAGAACGCCGATTGATACAAGTCAAAGCATCTATCAAAGAATAGAGGCGAGGGTATCTCTCAAGTAGAATATGCAAGAGTTATCGGAAGTCTGATGTACCTCATGAGTTGTACAATATCAGATATAGTCTACGCAGTTAGAAACTAAGTAGATACACGAGTAATCCAAGAGCTGACCACTAGAAAGGAATAGTAAGAATACTGAGGTACTTAAGATATACTCGTGATTATGGACTGCGCTATACCAGATATTCAACAGTTATTGAAGGATATAGCGATGCTAATTGGATATCTGATATAAAAAAAAAACTCAAAATCCATAAGTGGTTTTATATTCACCTTGGGAGGTGCAGCTATATCATGGAAATTCTCTAAACAGACAGTTATAGCCAGATCCACTATGGAATCTGAGTTTATAGCTTTGGATAAATGCGGTGAAGGGTCATAATGGCTACGGTACTTCCTAGAGGATATTCCAAGATGGCCAAAGTCGGTGTCGACTATCAACATACATTGTGATAGTCAATCTGCGATTGGAAGGGAAAAATTAATATTTATAATAGTAAGTCTAGACATATATGTCGTAGACATAATGCCATAAGACAACTAATCTCAACTGAAATTATCTCTGTTGACTATGTAAAGTCAGGATAACATAGCGGATTCGTTGACCAAAGGGTTAAATAGAGAGATAGTTGCAAAATCATCAAGAGGAATGGGACTTAAGCCTTTGAATGAATAAGTTGATACAATGGAAACCCAATCTAGTTGATTGAAGATCCCAAGATCTGGGTTCAATACGACAACCTAGTTGTAAAAACAAGATTATATCACTGTGGGAGGGGGGTGGTTATCCATTCCTATGATGTAACAGTGATACCCGTAGATAAATGATAAGTTTTATATTTTTAATGATTCTTATACGTTGGAGAACGAAGTGAAGTAGAAAAGGTCACTATTGGTTAAAGAATCACCTATGTGAGAGAGAAGTGGGACCGCTTCTAAGAGAATTGTATGGGCTCAATTCTTAGAAATTCTCGCAGAACCAGACGTATGTTCATGGCCATAACGAATATAAGGGAGAGTTCAAAGAATAACTCTTATTCAGACGTTGAGTTTTACCACCAAGTATTCCGTGTCTCGGTCAATTTTCATTCATGCGGGGGATTGTTGGAAGATAAGGCACTTGAATAAAAATTGAAATGAATATAAGATAGGATTATCATTTATGTACTTTAGAATTGTAACTGTTGAAGCTTGCAACGGATGAACATTGGAATTTCTCACATTGTGAGGAATAATGTAAGAATTATGAGAAGACTTCATTTAATGAAGTTCACTTAATTTAACTTCATTTAGTGCCATTTAATTTCTATCTCTCAATTAACACATGAATTACAATGTTGTGCATGACTTAATCCTGAAGACACTGATTGGGGAAGGTGAGCTAAGTGAGGGCATCTACCATCTCAAAGGCGTGACTCATAAAGGCAAAATAATGGCAGGTTGTCCATTCAGAAGAAAGTTGTCAATTGCGGCACCGAAGACTCAGACACCATCTTTTGGTACTTTACTTAATATTCTTGTTCCAATAAATCTCTCAAACAATAAATCTATACATTGGGATGTTTTACATCTCGTCAAAGATTCTAGATTACTTTTTCCTCTTAGTAATAGTAAGGCAAAACGTCATTTTCGAGCTAATACACTGTGATTTATGGGGTAAATATCAAGCGCCCTCATTGACTGGGTCGCATTATTTTTTCTAGTTGGTGAATGATTTTTCTAGGTCCATTTGGGTTTATCTCCTTAAAGAAAAAAGTAAAACAAAAAATGTCTTTATTAATTTTCACAAAATGGTCTTCACCCAGTTCAAGGAGTCACCAAAAGAGTTAGGAATGACATTGGAATCGAGTTTTTAAGTATTAGAGATTTCTTTTCCAAAACCAGTATCCTGCACGAAACGTCATGTATCTATACTCCTCAACAAAATGGGCGGGGGTAGAAAGAAAAAATAGTCACATTCTAAATGTCGCATGAGCCCTTCGTTTTGAGGCACATCTACCAATTCATTTTTGGGGGAATGTATTTTAACCGCGGGGTATCTTGTTAATCACACTTTTAGTAAAATCCTACAATATAAAACTCCTCATGAAATTTTATTTGGAAAACCACCAAGATTTGACAATCTTCGTGTTTATTGGTCTCTTTGTTATGCTCATAACACAAATCCGACGAGAGATAAATTTATCGAACGGTCCAGTAAGTGTATATTTGTCGGGTATCATATGGGACAAAAGGGTTGGAAAGTCTACGACATACAATCTAGAAAATTATTTGTGTCTTGAGATGTTCACTTTTTTAAGGGAAATATTTCCATTCGCACCTTTATCACAAAATCTTTCAACTGCTACAGAAGAGATCCCATAAAAAACCCTACAAGTTAGACCACACGGCATTGCACCAGCCGATTTAATCATTTCTAACCAGGAATAGCCAAGCCATGCTTGGGCTAGTCCAGACGACACAAGTCCAGTCCAGTCTACCCTAGCTGGTCCAATTCAAACCGACCCAGAAAAAAACAAATCTTATTCGCCTGGTCAAAATACCATCCAATCTAACCCAAAAAATCAGCCAAGAAAAGAGGCCATTGGTCCAGATCTTGCCGAAATATAGGGGCTTTGCATGGGCCTGACCCATTTTTTTCATTTCAGTCATGACATGGCACCCGAAAAAGGGGGACAAACATTTTTGTCGACTTCCGTCCCGGGTTGAGGACGGAAGTGGGACTTCCGTCCTGGATGACGTGGCAGTTTTTCCCACGCGCGTTTCCACGTCAACCAGGACGGAATCGTCCTTGTCCAGGGAAAAAAAACCCTACCAAAACCCTAACTTTGCCCCGTGAGTTTGAGGACGGAATTGCCACTTCCGTCCTCAACTTACAGCCAATTTGCAGCGTGTAGTCACATCGCACTTTTGCTTTTTTGACCCAAAAAAAATTTCTGAACGGTTTTGGCAATTTCGTGGGCATTTATGACCGGTTTTTCAGAGACTTGTCCAATAAGAAAATTAATTTTACAATTTCCCACCACATCTATAAATACCCCTCCATACCTCTCCAAAATCTACATCCTTCTCAAACCCATAAAAACCCCGTCCCCCTTAATTCTAGCTTTTCCAAAAATATTTTTTTTAGGAAAACCCTATCCTCCGTAAGATTATTTGAAAATGAATAGCGAAATGGATCCCGTCCTGGAAGAGTATTTCAGACACCAATTTAGGATTGCGGTCGGAAATCAAACCGATGGAAAAATGGTAGTATTGTATTTAGTAATGAGTAATTTTTTATTGTATGAAATGTGTTTAGCTATCTAACTCATCATTTTCGATTTGTAGCGTCTTCCATCGAAGTACACAAGTTGGTTGGAGCAAACTGGTCTCGGGTTAGCTAGTTGTGTCTACCTGAAGGATGACCATGGGAATCAATGGTGCGTCTATGTAACCAAAATAGATGACACCTACTATCTAAACAGAGGATTGCAACAATTTTTGCTTGACAACAATCTTCGTCCCACAAATAAAGTTCATTTTATACCATCTCCAATGAATGTATTAGATATTTATGTTATGGGAGGGCCCGGGATAGGTTACCTGAAGGGGGAATTATCGTATCCCTCCGACGGGGCCTTTTTCCAGCAGAGTTTTCGAATTGACATTGACAAAACATATTCGGGACTTTCCAAACCGGTACGTTCAGTAATATTAAAATTTTAGTAATAAAATCGTTCATTTTACAATTATGTGTTGTAATGTTGTTTCCCGTGTACAGTGGATATGTCCGCAATACATGCAATGACGTGTCAGAATGCAGCTTGGAATCCCCAAAGTACTACACATGCGCAACCTTCACGGTAACAAATTGACACTGCAAGTGACTAGAGACGAAGGCTGCGACTGTTACTATTTTTTGGGGTAGGATGAGTTTGTTGTGTTTTCTAGATTACACCCGGGTGACCAGGTAAAAATTCATCCAGCCCCTTACGATAGCCTTGATTACATGGCCGGGAATGATGATTTTTTCAATTTATTACGCCAACTTTAATAATATGTAATTGAAATGTAAGCAGTTATCGTCTATTGAATGGAAAAAAATCGAGCACATTCACAAATTTTTTATAAATTATAAACTATTACAATTCGGAGAATTTAAATACAATTACTGTGGAGGGGGTGGTTGCTGAAGATGTGCTAACATGGGGCAAGTCTTTCGGTTGTGACCGACTCGCTTACAGTGGCCGCACTTCTTTTCCCTTTGAGTGCCCCTGTTCTCTGTGTCCATAGGCATTTGGTATCTCCGCCTTCGAGGTCGACCCACCTGCGTAGCTTTCATGTTAGGTGGGTGATATGTCATATCAAAAGGGGGAGGTCTCCAATGAACGGGACCAGATACAGGATATAAAATAGACTTGTAAGTATTCCTATAATGTTCGAGAGAATAGACAGGGTGGATGAATCGAGAAGCATCCTGCATTATCGATTTGGACACGGCAATGACAATGGAGCATGGAACTGAATAAGCAGCCCACTTATCACAGGTACACTCACGAACTGATAAGTTGACCGTGTACGTTTTTCCACCTTGGCCCGGTCCTCTATGTCGGGACAAGACCCTATAGATACCTTGGTCGATGTGGTGTCGGTTTACAAGCAGAGTTGCTGCCTTTTGTTCGTACGCGAAATACTGCTCCCATATCCTCTTAGGTAAAGGCGTTTGACAACCATTTGCGTCTTGCCGGTGTTTGTCAAAATAATGTACAAGTTTAAAAAATATCATCTCCACGAGCGCTTTCAAAGGCACCGCTCTAGACTGCTTTAGAACGCTATTAAGCGCCTCTGACATGTTTGTAGTCATGCAACCGAAACGCATTCCCCCGTCGTATGCCAAAGTCCACAACTCTTTGGGTTGCTGCATTAACCAGTTAAACACATCCTCATCTTTTTCTTTAAGACGGTTTAGATAAAAATCGCACTTAACCTTTTTCGGTTGGCTTGCAGCAATCCACACATAATCTTTCAATTCTTTATTTTTTGCATGAGTGTGGAAATTGGACCTGTAATGCCTAAGGCAGTATCGGTGCATTACCTTTGGGGGTTGCCATCCAGGGAGGCTTGCCACGGCACTAAGAATGCCGGCATGACAATCACTGATAAGACACACTTGAAGGTCTTTCACAACATGTTCCCTCAAGTGCCTAAGGAACCATGTCCATGTCAAAGATGACTCTGAATCGACAAACGCAAAAGCAAGGGGTAAAATTTGGTTGTTAGCATCCAGAGTGCTTGCAACCAGGAGAGTCCCTTTATAATTCCCCCTAAGGTGTGTCCCATCAACTGAAATTGTAGGCTGGCACCACGGGTAACCGTCAATCAACGGTTTATAAGTCCAAAACAATGACCTGAACACCTTGGGCCCAGCGGTTTCTCTTGGGTGGTAGAGAAATTTGACTATCATACACGGGTTTGAATCATTTAATGCCCGGATATAATGCGGCAGTACCTGAAAAGTTGATGGCCAAGTACCAAAAAGTGTTTCTATAGCATTTCTGCGGGCATACCAAGCTTTTCTATAGGTACAAGTCAAATTCATATCATTGGTACAAGCAGCCCTAATCAATTTAACAGATATTTCAAGATCAGCTTGAACAAGGTGTAGAATTGTTACCCCGATGTAGCTTGAGGACATGTTGCGTTTTTTGTTCTGGTCCATCAAGCAGTAGTGGGCCTGGTTAAGCTTGGTGACCTTCCACATTCCATCCACCCTGCTATGATTTACGCGAACGTACCAACTGCATCGGGCATTTTCGGTTGAATTTCTACACACCCCGATGAACCATTGTTTGTTGCTCATCTCTCTTTTCCATTCCCTTAATGCCACCTTGTCATGCCACACGTTCACTGCCAACATTGCCTCGCGTTTATCCTTGAATTGCATCCCCAAGCATATTTCGGAAATATTGGGATTCCATGTTTTAATTTTTTCTCCCCCGTACGTGATTTCAGGTAAAGGTTCCATGGAACCCATATCATTCCAACATGCGTAATTAGCATAGTTACCGTACGAGGGCAAATTCCATTCTGGAATGGCCGGGGCGGAAGTAGAGGGTGTCGGTCCAGGCTCTTGTACCGTCTCTTCAGTGCTTGGTCCACCGGTTTGTTGTTGGATTTCGGGGTTGTCATATTCCGCTACCCCCTCTGCGTCTTCCTCGACCCCGTCATCCACGTGGTCTTCGGCACTATCGTCGGCGAGGTCGTCTTCCGTTTTCGGAACGCCATCAATGTCGGATATTGGACCCAACGAATCCATGACCGAATTATTGGTACAAGGTTCGTAAGTAGACGGTGGGGGCATAGTTGGTAATGGAGTTGGCTCCAAAAAAATGGTTCCGGAACAAATTGTGGCTCCGGTGAAAATTGTGTCGTCGGTATTACAAAGCTATCTGCATGTCTCTGCACAGGTTCCAACAGGGCACCAACATGAATCCCTTGGAGTTTGAAATCCGTTTGGATTCCCCACAAAGTGTCTAAACCTTCTTCCTCGTTAAAGTTGACAACATCGTACGCCACCATGTTGAACGTCGGCAGGAAGAATGGACGGATCATTATTAGCCGAACATTGACAGTAGAAAGCTCGACTCCTTTGCGGCGACATATTCTATTGCATAGTTGTCTGAATGAAATCCTTTGTATAACTTCAAAACTTTTTTCGCTTGGCTCGGCGAAACGGGGGTAACCCCCATTTTCGTACACTATGTTGTGGTCGAAATGTAAATACAATCTCATTGGACATTCTAGTGCCATTTTTTAGTAAAACAAAATAAGGGGATGACGGATGATAGATTTGTTAATTGGGGAATGTTGTTTGGGGTATGAAAAATGGATGGGAGGGTATACAAATATATAGAGATTTTGGCATCAGATGGGCAAAGTCTCTGCCGGTTGAGGACGGAAGTACTCAAGGACGGAAGTCCCACTTCCGTCTTCAACCGGCAGAGACTTTTTCCCAATAACCCTATGTTGGTCCCCCGCGCATTTGAGGACGGAATTGCAACTTCCGTCCTCAAATTGCAGGCTATTGTCACTTCTCACTTTTGCTTTTTTGTCCATGCCCCCTTGCACGGAAAATCCCAAACAGTTTCTTGCAGTTTCGTGCGCATTACTGATTTATTTTCAGAGACTTGTGCAATTCGAAAATTTAGTTTTACAATTTCGTACTAAATCTATAAATAACACCTCATAACCTCTCCCTTAGACCTAGAAATTTTTTCCCTGCGTGTTCATATTATAATTATTATTTTCAATGTTTTTTTAAATAACAACTGCGAATTCTATTAAATTCATACAAATAATTTTACATCGAACATATTAGAATACAAAGTCCCGGTTATTCAAACCCTAATTCTTTCGAAACTTATGCTCAATCATTTTCCAAGTACTACTGTTGCTGGACGATGCATCCGACATCGGGTATTCAGGGGGAGCCTCCACAGTTACCTCTTTAGGAGATCTTGAACATTGTCCAGCTTCGTCCACAAATCCTCTTCCTTCGTACCCAAAAATATGGCAGAGAAGGATAACGAAAAATTCTCCACTCCTTCTGTACCGCCTAGCCCTTGGATTAGCCTGAATTAGAGTTATATAAACAAAACATTTAGTTATGAAAACATAGAGTTAATACAATGTACCGTAATTACATGCAACTTACCGCAACGTATTCCTCCCACTGGGCCTCAGCACCGTCCAAGTCAACAATGTTCGTCCTTCCGTCGTACTTGAACCATGATTTGTAGGTGAGGGCTTCGAAATCCCAAAACCGCCTACGCAGTTTTGCTAGGCCTGCGTCAATCATCGCAATTGTGAATTGTCCACCGGTCACAGAATTAATTCCGTAAACAATTTCATTGTAGCAATCAGACCAACGTTTTTCTCCAAGGTAACCCTGTATACTGAAATCATAACAAATTTCTATTAAAGCCTCCTCGTATTCGGCTGGCCATTCTCTAGTAAAATAAACATCCCTAAATTTGTTACGCATTTCTTTTTGCATAAATTCGGGAAAGTTGGCCATTACGGAGGATAGGAAAAAATATTTTTTGAAAAGCTAGAATTAAGGGGGACGGGGTTTTTATGGGCTTGAGAAGGATGTAGATTTTAGAGAGGTATGGAGGGGTATTTATAGATGTGGTGGGAAATTGTAAAATTAATTTTCTTATTGGACAAGTCTCTGAAAACCGGTCATAAATGCCCACGAAATTGCCAAAACCGTTCAGAAATTTTGTTTGGGTAAAAAAAACAAAAGTGAGATGTGACTACATGCTGCAAATTGGCTGTAAGTTGAGGACGAAAGTGGCAATTCCGTCCTCAAACTCACGGGGCAAAGTTAGGGTTTTCGTGGGGTTTTTTTTCCCTAGACAAGGACGGAAGTCCCACTTCCGTCCATGGTTGAGGACGGAAGTGCCACTTCTGTCCTGGTTGACGTGGCAACGCGCGTGGGAAAAACTGCCACGTCAGCCAGGACGGAAGTCCCACTCCCCCTTTTTCGGGTGCCATGTCATTACTGAAATGAAAAAACTGGGCCAAGCCCATGCAAAGCCCCCCGAAATATATCGGCCCAGTCCAGCAGACTTTCAGACCAGCCCCACAACCTAATATCGGTCCGACCCATCCAGCCCACCCGCTGCCATAACTCGCGAATCTTGGAGCCCGACCCGCGAACCAGCGAGGTCATCTCTTGGGCCCAAAGCATCCTCCGCCTTCGAGCCCACATTAAAACACACTTATACTTCCCTCACCAGCCCATATCAAAATTCCCCAACCAAATCAGTGGTCCAGCCGTCTGATATCCATCCAGTAGCCCTTCATCCCAGCCTACCCAATATCCATTCCAGTGGCTCTGAATACAAGACTTCCCAGAGGGGGATTGCATGGGCCTGGCCCAGTTTTTCTCATACGGTCATGACATGGTACCCGAAAAAGGTGGACAAACATTTTTATCTCCACTTCCGTCCTGGCTGACCTGGCGGTTTCCCCTACGCGCCTTGCCACGTCAGCCAGGACGGAAGTGGGACTTCCGTCCTCGCCCGAACGAGATAAACCCTACAACCCTAACTTGGCCCCGTGATTTTGAGGACGAAATTGTCACTTCCGCCCTCATGTTCCAGCCAATTTGCAGCGTAGTCACTTCTCACTTTTGCTTTTTTGACCATGCAAAATTTCTGAACGGTTTTGGCACTTTCGTTCACATTTCTGACCGATTTTCAGAGACTTGTCCAATTCGAAAATAAATTTTAGAAGTTCCCACTACATCTATAAATACCCCCTCAAAACCTCTCCACAATCTACCACCTTCTCAAACCCATAAAAACCCTATCCTCTACACAATTCCTTTTTTCCAGATTTATTTCTACAAAAACCCTATCCTCCGTAATATTATTTCAAAATGAATAGCGAAATGGATCCCGCCCCAGAAGAGTATTTCAGACACCAATTTAGAATTGCGGTCGGAAATCAAACCGATGGAAAAATGGTAGTATTCTATTTAGTACTGAGTACTTTTTTCTTGTATGAGATGTGTTTAGCTATCTAACTCATCATTTTCGATTTTTAGCGTCTTCCATCGAAGTACACAAGTTGGTTGGAGCAAACTAGTCTCGGGTTAGCTACTTGTGTCTACCTGAATGATGGCCATGGGAATCAATGGTGCGTCTATGCAACCAAAATAGATGACACCTACTACCTAGACGGAGGATTGCAACAATTTTTGCGCGACAACAATCTTTGTCCCACAAATAAAGTTCATTTTATACCATCTCCAATGAATGTATTAGATATTTATGTTAAGGGAGGGCCCGGGATAGGTTACTTGAAGGGCGAATTATCGTATCCCTCAAACGGGGCATTTTTCTGACAGAGTTTTCGAATAGACATTTACAAAATATATTCGGGACTTTCCAAACCGGTACGTTCAGTAATATTAAAATTTTAGTAATAAAATCGTTCATTTTACAATTATGTGTTGTAATGTTGTTTCCCGTGTACAGTGGATATGTAGGCAGTGCATGCAATGGCGTGTTAGAATGCAGCTTGGAATCCCCGAAGTACTACACATGTGCAATCTTCACGGTAACAAATTGACACTGCAAGTGACTAGAGATGAAGGCGGAGACGATTTTTTTTTTTTTTTTTTTGGGTTGGGATGAGTTTGCTGTGTTTTCAAGATTACACCGCGGTGACCATGTACAAATTCATCCAGCCCCTTACGATATCCTTGATTATATGGCAGGGAATGATGATTTTGAAAATTTATTACGTCAACTTTAATAATATGTAATTGTAATATAACAATTATCGGATATTGAATGGAAAAAATCGAGCACATTCACAACAATTTCATAAATTCTAAACTATTACAATTCGGAGAATTTAAATACAATTACTGTGGAGGGGGTGGTTGCCGAAGATGTGCTAACATGGGGCAAGTCTTCCGGTTGTGACCGACTCGCTTACAGTGGCCGCACTTCATTTCCCTTTGAGTGCCCCTGTTCTCTGTGTCCATAGGCATTTGAAATCTCCGCCTTTGAGGTCGACCCACCTGCGTAGCTTTCATGTTAGGAGGGTGATATGTCATATCAAAAGGGGGAGGTCTCTAATGAACGGGATCAGGTACAGGATATAAAATTGATTTGTAAGTATTCCTATAATGTTCGAGAGAATAGACATGGTGGATGTACTGAGAAGCATCCTGCATTATCGATTTGGACATGGCAATGACATGGGAGAATGGAGTTGAATAAGTAGACCATTTATCACATGTACACGCACGAGCTGATAAGTTGACCGTGTATATTTTTCCACCTTCGCTCGGTCCTCTATGTCGGGACATGACCCAATAGATACCTGTGTCCTTGTGGTGCGTTGCACAGTCAGACCCGTTGCTTTTTGTTCGTATGCAAAATACTGCTCCCATATCCTCTTAGGGAAAGGCGTTTGACAACCATTTGCGTCTTGCCGGTGTGTGTCAAAATAATGTACAAGTTTAAAAAAAAATCATCTCCACGAGCGCTTTCAAAGGCAGCGCTCTAGACTGCTTTAGAACGCTATTAAGCGCCTCGGACATGTTTGTAGTCATGCAACCGAAATGCATTCCCCCGTCGTATGCCAAAGTTCACAACTCTTTGGGTTGCTGCATTAACCAGTTAAACGCATCCTCATCTTTTTGTTTGATACGCTCCAGATAAAAATTGCACTTAACCCTTTTCTTTTGGTTGCAGCAATCCACACATAATCTTTCAATTCTTTGTTTTTTGCATGAGTGTGAAAATTGGACCTGTAATGCCTAAGGCAGTATCGGTGCACTGCCATTGGGGGTGGCCATCCGGGGAGGGTTGCCACGGCACTAAGAATGCCAGCATGACGATCGCTGATAAGACACACTTGAAGGTCTTTCACAACATGGTCCCTTAAATTCCTAAGGAATCATGTCCAAGTGGAAGTTGCCTCTAAATCGACCAACGCAAAAGCAAGGGGTAAAATTTGGTTGTTAGCATCCAGAGTGCTTGCAACCAGGAGTGTCCCTTTATAATTCCCCCTAAGGTGTGTCCCATCAACTGAAATTATAGGCCGGCACCACGGGTAACCGTCAACCAACGGTTTAAAAGTCCAGAACAATGACCTGAACACCTTGGGCCCATTAGCGGTTACTCGTGGGTGGTAAAGAAATTTGACTATTGTACCCAGGTTTGAATCATTTAGTGCCCGCATATAATGGGGCAGTACCTGAAAAGTTGATTTCTGAGTACCAAAAAGTGTTTCTATAACATTTCGGCGGGCATACCAAGATTCTCTATGGGTACAAGTAAAACTCATATCAGTTTCACATGCAACCCTAATCAATTTAACAAATATTTCAAGATCTTCCTGAACAAGGTGTAGAATTTTTACCCCGATGTAGCTGGAGGACATGTTGCGTTTTTTGTTCTGGTCCATCAAGCAGTAGTGGGCCTGGTTAAGCTTGGTAACCTTCCGCATTCCATCCACCCTGCTATGGTTTACGCGAACGTACCAACTGCATCGGCTATTTTCGATTGATTTTCTACACACCCCACTAAACCAATGTTTGTTGCTCCTCTCTCTTTTCCATTCCCTTAATGCCACCTTGTCATGCCACACGTTAACTGCCAACATTGCCTCGTGTTTATCCTTGAATTGCATCCCCAAGCTTATTTCGGGAAGATTGGGATTCCATGTTTTAATTTTTTTCTCCCCCGTATGTTATTTTAGGGATAGGTTCCATGGAACCCGTATCATTCCAACAAGCAAAATTAGTATAGTTACCGTATGACGGCAAATTCCATTATGGAATGGCCGGGGTGGAGGTAGATGGAGTTGGTTCAGTCTCTTGGACCGTCTCTTCAGTACTCGGTCCAGCGGTTTGTTGTTGGATTTCGAGGTTGGCATCTTCAGCTACCCCCTCTGCGTCTTCCTCGACCCCGTCGTCCTCGTGTTCTCCGACACTATCGTCGGGGAAGTTGTCTTCCGTTTTCGGAACGCCGTCAATGTCGGATATTGGACCCAAGGAATCCATGACCGAATTATCGGTACAGGGTTCGTAAGTAGACGGTGGGGGCATAGTGTTAGAAGAATAACCGGGTCATACACATAAGCGCATCAGAAATAACTTTGACCCGCCTCTATCAAGATCTTTCACAAGTAAGTACCTACGACTATGGGATAGTGTTTTACCTTATATGGATGCTAGAATGGCTGAAACGCTTTCAGCGGTTTGTTGTAACGAACGGAACACCACGCTTGCAGAGCTCTGTCTCTTCCGGTATCCACTCGATCTTCCCGGAGATGGTCTTCTATCGCTTGGTGCTAGCCAACGCCTTGTAGAAGCTTTGAAGACACTCTTCAATGGATGGAGTATGAACGACCTTTTCAAGAACAAGAAACAAGCTTTCTAACTTCTTTTCTATTAGCAAAATGCAAGAAAAAGTCCAGAAATTTGTCATGTCTTTTTCTCTCTAAAACTCACTTTTTCTCTCCTTTCTCTTAGCTTCAAAAGGCTGGAGAAAACTGATTAGAATGATAGGAAAAATCTGAATTTTTCCTCTAGTCTATCAAGAGAGAGTGGGGTGAGATAATGGGGGAAGTGGGAGATCATGGAGAGAATTACTCCTCCACTCTCTCCACCACTTCAACCACCATCAAGAGGGCTGAATTTATGTCTAACATTCCAGCCATAAGGTCGGTCCAAACGGGTCGGTCGGCCCAACCCGATTAAGGGCCCAATCCAATCCCGGCCCGAAGCCCGGCCCGGCCCAATCGAATTGGCGCACCTTAGATTAAATGTACTCCAACAAGCCCAATCCAGTTGATCTATGAGTGCGACCCAAGAGGTATCCATGATGTTGGCCGTGACATCATATGTCACAGGTAATGAGAGGTATCTAGCAACGCATCATTACCCCCAATTCATAAATATCTGGTGATTTATCATAATCACAACATTTGACATTTGTAGTTAAATCCTTTTGTCCTTGATATCTAGATTGAACACAAGTCATGGAAAAGTCACACTTGTATTGTCCAATCTTTTAGTTTCTTGATTCGCGAGTAGACTAATCAAATGACATCAATATCATATACTGATTCACTTGTTCATGGCCATGAATTAGTCAGACTCCATCAAGGGGCCCAAGATATCGCTCCTGCTATATAGGAGGGACAAATCCTTTTCGCATCCCACTCATCCCGAACAAGATTCGTGATATACCCAATAAATACCTTTATTGCTCACCCGAGCTACGGATAGCGTTTAACATTATCAAAGCATAACACTAGCCATGCAAGAACTCTTGTGAGACCTCAAGTCGAAGGATCTCATATACAACCCAGTCAAAATTTTGAGAAACACCGTTGACTATATTATATAACAACCCATGGTGTGTTTCTCATGTCGGGTCCAGTCAAGTATAATGATTCTTTAATCATATATACCTAAGTGACGATCCGATATCTTATATCAATCACTTTGCACATACTAGTCTTGCGCATTATTATTGTCCTCGAAGATTCCAAAATAATGTTCGACTAGGGGACGTTTGAAATAGTATATCATAACAATTATAAATACTATTCTAAGGACATATTATTTATTTATGTTGTTAAGAACGCAGAAACATAATGAATAATACTGAAATTAATTGCCTTTTATTCATCAAAATGAAAATTACATTAAATACACGGTACAATAATCTCCCACTTGCACTAAAGACCCAAATTACAATAAATGGTCTTTAGGGCATACTAATGACTGTCTCTAAAGATCAGTCCTCCAGATATCGGATACCCATGGAGCTAGTGTGACGATCATGCTCGCTGCTGTGACGGTGGCTTCGTCGGTGGATCGGCGACATTGTCTCGCCGAATCTACTCTACATATATGCACATCACCTCTCTCTATAATCTCGCGGATTAGGTGAAATCGCCGTAGTACATGTTTGGACCTCTGGTGAGATCTAGGTTCCCTAGATTGTGAAATAGCCCCATTGTTGTCACAATAGAGGTCTATCGGGTTCGCAATACTAGGAACCACATCGAGGTCGGAAATAAATTTCCTGATCCAAACTGCCTCCTTAGCTGCTTCACAAGCTGCTATGTACTCGGCCTCTGTCGTAGAATCTGCTATGGTTGATTGCTTTGAAGCTGCGCCACTCACAAGCACCTCCATTCAAGTTAAACACATATCCCGATTGCGATCGGAAATCATCTCTGTCGGTTTGGAAACTAGCATCGGTGTAACCCGATTCATAACGAGCTCATCCGCCCTCCATAAATCAAGAATGTATCCTTAGTCCTTCGTAAAGTACTTGAGGATATTCTTGGTCGAGATCCGATGACGTTCACCATAATTAGATCGGTATCTCGCCGTAATGCTTAAGGCAAACGAGACATCCAGGGCGAGTACATATCATGGCGTACATGATTGATCCTATGGCGAAGCATAAGGAATCTCTTTCATGCGTTCTAATTCGGCGAGCGTTTTAGAACACTGTTCCTTCGGCAGCAAACAGTACCATGTGCCATAGGACAACGTCCCTTTCTTGAACTCTTGCATGCTAAACCGCTTTAGCATCTTGTCTATATATGTACTCGACTTAGGCCAATGAGTCTCCCTGGATCTATCTCTATAGATCTTGACTCCCCTGAATATAGTCGGCTTCGCCTAAGTCTTTCATAGAGAAACACGTACTCAACCAAGCCTTTACTGGACTTTTAAGGTTGGTATGTCGTTTCCAATGAGTAGTATGTCATCTACATACAAAACCAGGGAATACAATTGAGCTCCCACTAACCTTTTTGTAAACACAAGGCTCATCCTCATTTCTAATGAAGCCAAACTCACTGGGACGGCATCATTAAAAGCGGATGTTCCGAGCTTCAGAAGCTCTGCTTGAGTCCATAAATGGATCTCTGAAGCTTACATACTTTTCCGAGCATTCTCCGGAGTGACAAAACCTTCGGCCGTGTCATATACACATCCTCATCAAGTTTTCCATTAAGGAAAGCGGTTTTGACATCCATTTGCCGATTTCGTAGTCATAGTAAGTCTGCAATAGCAAGCAAAATCCGAATGGATTTGAACATAACTACAGGGGGAAAAAGTCTCATCATAGTCAATACCATGAATTTGTTTGAAACCTTTCGCGACCCGATCGCCCCTTATGCGTTTGTACATTCCCTTCCATGTCGGTTTTAATCTTAAAAACCCATTTGCACCCTATAGGAGTTACCCCTTCAGGGTGGATCAACCAAGATCCGAGACTTGGTTTGTGTACATGGAGTCCATTTCGGATCTCATGGCCTCAAGCCATTTCTCGAAATCCGGGCTATTAATTGCTCGTTTGTAGGTTGAAGGTTCATCGTGATCCACAAACATAACATCACCATGTTCGTTATGAAAAATCCAAATTTTTTCCGGAGGTGGACTGACTGAACTCTACCGGACTCTACGCAATTCTTGTGTTTCTTGAACTAGTGCTTTGGCTGCACAACTGTTTGTGGCACTCGCTGCACAACAACTTGTGGAGTCCGTTCAATTTCCATCTTATCATTAGTGCTAGTTTGAGAGTCCCGGAACTTCGAGTAAGTTCTACGCTACTCCCACTTGTGTTTCTAGAAACAAATTCTTTTTCTAGAAAGACTCCCGATGCGAGCAACAAACACTTTGTTCTCGTTAGGGATATAAAAGTAGTATCCTTTAGTTTCCTTAGGATAACCTACAAATATGCACTTTTCAGATTTCGGGAGCCGACTTATCGAAGTCGAGCGTTTCTAAACGCTTCACGGCCCCAAATCTTGAGGAAAGACAAAGCTGGGGACGCTTCCCGAGTCCCATAACTCGTATGGTGTCTTTGCAATCGATTTAGATGGAGCAGCGGTTAAGTGTTAAAGCTGCTTGTCTCTAGTGCGTGTCCCCAAAAGGAATTGGGCGAGGCTCGTGTGACTCATCATAGAACGAACCATATCTAATAAGGTTACTGTTCCTCCTTTCGAATACACCATTCCATTGTGGAGTAGCTGGAGGAGAAAGTTGTGAAACGATTCCACAAGCTTTTAGATAGTCACAAAATTCTTCACTCAAGTATTCTCCTCCTCGATCAGATCGAAGAATCTTAATACTCTGCCAAGTTGGTTTTCTACTTCAAGTTTAAACTCTTTAAACTTAGCAAATGCTTCGGATTTGTGTTTCATCAAGAACACATATCCATACCTACTGAAGTCATCAGTAAAGGTAATGAAGTAGAGGTAACCACCCCTTGCATGTATATTAAAAGGGCCACATACATCACTATGTATTAGTCCTAATAAATCATCAGCTCTCTCACTTAGCTTAGTGAAAGGTGATCGTTTGTCATCTTACCCAATAAACAAGATTCGCATCGATCATAAGACTCGAAGTCAAATGATTCTAATAGCCCATCTTTATGGAGTTTGGATATGGGATCTTCGTTTATGTGGCCTAAGCGACAATGCCAGAGGTATGTCGGATTAGAATCATTAGTCTTAATCCTTTTGGTATTTATGTTTAAAATTGGCATATCAAGGTCTAAAATATATAGACCATTAATTAAAGAGGCGCTTGCATAAAACATATTATCCAGAAATAACGACAATCGTTGGTTTTTGATCGAAATCTCAAAACCGTTCTTGTCCAAACAAGAAACTGAAATAATATTTTTAATTAAACTAGGTACATAGAAACAGTTTTCTAAACCTAAAACAAGCCCACGAAGGAAAAGTAAAAGTACAAGTCCCTACAGACTAGGGATCGCAACACGTGCTCCGTTGCCTACTCGTAGTTCCACTTCACCCTTTGCCAACTCTCTACTCCTTTGCAGTCCCTGAACATTAGTACAAATGTGAGAACCACATCCGGTATCAAATACCCAAGAAGTAGTTGTATTTAAATTGATATCAATCATATTAACATCAATAACATAAATACACGAGCCCGAAGTAACAATTGCCTTCTCCTTTTCCGACCTTTTTTGTTGCAAGATAGCTCTTGCAGTTCCTTTTCCGAGTGACCCTTCTCACCACGGTTATGACATATAGAGTCCTTGGCTACACCACCCTTAGGTTTCGAGTGCATTGTTGAAAGTGGTTTGCTTGCCCCTTGGGCTTACCTTCGATTTGCCTTTGGATCTCACAAAACCTTTGCCTTTGCCCTTTTGCACCATCGAGTATGGTGTTGGGCTTGGACTTGCCTATTTCCTTCTCGGCGATCCTTAGCATATTCAACAACTCGAGCAATGGCTTGTCAATTTCATTCATATGATAATTTAGAATGAACTCGATCGAATGATTCGAGCAACGATTGCAAGATCAAATCGGTCGACGACTCTTTTCCCAAAGGAAACCCCGAGTTTTTCAAGGTTTTGAACATAACCTATCATCTTAAGAACGTGAGTTCCTACCGGCATTCCCTCATACATTTTGCACTGAAAGAGAGATTTTGACACATCGAATCTCTCTGGCGCGCTTTGTCCCCGATATAGTTGCTTCGAGATGAGCCGGCGATCTCATAAGCCCCCCATGTCCTCATGTTGCTTCGAAGCTCGAGTTCATGGTGACAAGCATGAGGCTAGACACATCTAAAGCATCACTAACATGCTTCGATAAGCGATCCCTATCAGCGGTCGAAGCGCGAGCCTCCAGTATAGCGAGAATAAAGTCGTTCCAAGACATACAACTTTCTTTCATGCTTGAGAACGATTCTCAAGTTCTCGAACCGATCGAGGAAGTTAACTCCCTCTAATTTGTCCTTCTCAAGGACGTAACGCGATGATTGTGTTTGGTTTGAATTTGCCATTTTTTCTACAACAAAAATATGCATATACAAAAGTAAGTACCGATTAAAATCATTATTAGGTCTTTATCTTTTAATGATTTCTCCCACTATTTTCTTCGAGTGAATAACCCTCAATATCAACTCGGAAAGTTCGTTAACTTTCTAGCGGGCCAAGATCCATATTTCACCTCGTTACGAGTCGACTTTGGCTGATCGCCCAAAACTTAGTTATTTAGGTAGGCAACATTTGCCAATTACATCAAATTATGTAATTCTTGGTTAGTTGAGTGAATAACATTTATTCAAGCGTATCATTATACACTTTTCTCAACTCTTTTGCCTCTGGTTCTTCAATCAATTTATTGAGATAATCCAGTTAATTAGGACCCTAAGTTTTAGCCGGCGGATATCACAACTTATCCTTCGCGCCTCACCCGGATAGACATGTATGCACAGCTTTGGCATGTCCCATACTTATGTAATCTAGGCCTTGACGAGGGCCAAACTTAGGAAGGCACTAATTAATATTTTAAATGAGGGATTTTGTTTTTAACAATCTCACCAGAAAGCATAAATAAAACAGTTTATGCTTATATACATATGCATCCAATACATAAAAGTAAAATGCAATAGTAATCGCCAAGATCCTATTCGGTTTTTCAAAGCCAATGGAAAAACCGTGAAGTCAATCTAAGGTGTGAAAAGAAAAACATCTATTCTACACCGTCTTGACCTTCAGTTGGTTGCCTCCATATCTTCATCATCTCAGTTTGTACCTTCTCCTAATATAGAATTACAAAATTTCTAAGGAAACCTCGAGTTACATTCGAGGGGATATTCAAAGGAAAAATTACAACTTTTGATATTTAAAAAGGCACGATACGCAGATCGTATTATAAAATAAAACCAACAGGGTAAAGGCGATTACTATGCATCATGCTCAATTAACATAACAACTTATGAAAAATAATGAGCAAAACAGTAAAATGAACATTTCATATTCTGCCTGGGTTCGGTTGACCGGCCACCAAGCTCGGTCGACCGAAAAAGTACTGAGAGTACTCGGTCGACCAAACAGGCACTTCGGTCGACCGAAGACCAACTCGGATCGACCGAAGACCAACTCGGTTGATCCGAACCTAATACCATTTAGCTACTGTCTTGCCTCGGTCGACCGAAGATGAGTCCCGGTCGACCGAAGTGACAGAAACTGAGAGTTTTTCCAGCTTTTGAATGACTTCAAAAATGGAAATTCTCAACAGATATACTTACAAAAAGCTGGAAAAGCATGTCATACATGGTTTTAACAACATTTCTAGCAATCCTAAGGCATGCATAACAAGATTCAAAATCTATAAAAACACTATAGCACATTAAAGTCAATAGGGTACTCGTGAGTGGCTCTGATACCACTGTTAGAGGAATAACCTGGTCATACACATAAGCGCAGCTGAAATAACTTTGACCCGCCTCTATCAGGATCTTTCACAAGTAAGTACCTACGACTATGGGATAGTGTTTTACCTTATATGGATGCTAGAATGGCTGAAACGCTTTCAGCGGTTTGTTGTAACGAACGGAACACCACGCTTGCAAGCTCCGTCTCTTCCGGTATCCACTCGATCTTCCGGAGATGGTCTTCTACTGCTTGGTGCTAGCCAACGCCTTGTAAAAGCTTTGAAGACACTCTTCAATGGATGGAGTATGAACGACCTTTTCAAGAACAAGAAACAAGCTTTCTAACTTCTTTTCTATCCGCAAAATGCAAGAAAAAGTCCAGAAATTTGTCATGTCTTTTTCTCTCTAAAACTCACTTTTTCTCTCCTTTCTCTTAGCTTCAAAAGGCTGGAGAAAACTGATTAGAATGATAGGAAAAATCTGAATTTTTCCTCTAGTCTATCAAGAGAGAGTGGGGTGAGATAATGGGGGAAGTGGGAGATCATGGAGAGAATTACTCCTCCACTCTCTCCACCACTTCAACCACCATCAAGAGGGCTGAATTTATGTCTAACATTCCAGCCATAAGGTCGGTCCAAACGGGTCGGTCGGCCCAACCCGATTAAGGGCCCAATCCAATCCCGGCCCGAAGCCCAGCCCGGTCCAATCAGAATTGGCGCACCTTAGATTAAATGTACTCCAACACATAGTTGGTAATGGATTTGGCTCCGAAAAAATGGTTCCGGAACAAATTGTGGCTCCGGTGCAAATTCTGTTGTCGGTATTATAAAGCTATCTGCATGTCTCTGCACAGGTTCCAACAGTGCACCAACATGAATCCCTTGGAGTTTGAAATCCGTTTGGATTCCCCACAAAGTGTCTAAATCTTCTTCCTCGTTAAGGTTTACAACATCGTACGCCACCATGTTGTACGTTGGCATGAAGAATGGACGAATCATTATTAGCCAAACATTGACACTAGAAAGCTCGACTCCTTTGCGCCGACATATTCTATGGCAAAGTTGTCGGAATGAAATCCTTTGTATAACTTCCAAATTTCTTTCGCTTGGCTCCGCGAAACGAGGGTAACCGCCATTTTCGTACACTATATTGTGGTCGAAACGTAAATACAATCTCATCGGACATTCTAGTGCCATTGTTTAGCAAAACGAAATATGGGGTTGAGGAAGGATGGGTTGGCTTAGAACAAATTGATTGGGGAATGTTGTTTGGGGTATGAAAAATGGATGGGAGGGTATTGAATTTTATAGAGAGGCAGCAAATGGGCAAAGCTTCTGCTGGTTGAGACTTCCGTCCTCAACCGGCAGAAGCTTTGCGCAAAAAACCCTAACTTGGCCCCCTCGTGCATTTGAGGACGAAATTGCCACTTTCGTCCTCAAATTGCAGGCTATTTGCAGTGTCGGGTCACTTCTCACTTTTGCTTTTTTGTCCATGCCCCCTCCCCGGAAATTCCCGAACGGTTCTTGCAGTTTCGTTCGCATTACTGACCGATTTTTTCCTACGTGTTCATATTATAATTATTGTTTTCAATGTTTTTTAAATATTACTCATTTCGGAACTTTCAAATATCAAAAAACTGAGAATTCCATTAAATTCATACAAATAAATTTACATCGAACATATAAGAATACAAAGTCCCGGTTATTCAAACCCTAATTCTTTCGAAACTTATGCTCAATCATTTTCCAAGAACTAGTTTTGCTGCACGATGCATCCGACATCGTGTATTCAGGGAGAGCCTCCACAGTTACCTCTTCACGAGATCTTGAACATTGTCCAGCTTCGTCCACAAATCCTCTTCTTTCGTAACCAAAAATATGGCAGAGAAGGATAAAGAAAAATTCGCCACTCCTTCTGTACTGCTTAGCCCTTGGATTAGCCTAAATTAGAGTTATATAAACAAAATATTTAGTTATGAAAACATAGAGTTAATACAGTGTGCCGTAATTACATGCAACTTACCGCAACGTATTCCTCCCACTGGGCCTCAGCACCGTCCAAGTCAACAATGTTCGTCTTTCTGTCGTACTTGAACCATGGTTTGTGGGTGAGTGCTTCGAATTCCCAAAACCACCTATGCAGTTTTGCTAGGCCTGCGTCGATCATCATAATTGTGAATTGTCCCCTGGTCACAGAATTAATTCCGTGAACAATTTCATTGTAGCAATTGGACCAACGTTTTTCACCAAGGTAACCCTGTATACTAAAATCATAACAAATTTCTATTAATGCCTCCTCGTATTCGGCTGGCCATTCTCTTGTAAAATCAACATCCCTGAATTTGTTACGCATTTCTTTTTGAATAAATTCGGGAAAGTTGGCCATTATTCAGGATAGGGTTTTTGTACAAACAAATTTGTGAAAATCTAGTATTTTTTATGGGTTTGAGAAAGTGGTAGATTGTGGAGAGGTTTGAAGGGGTATTTATAGATGTGGTGGGAAATTGTAAAATTAATTTTCTTATTGGACAAGTCTCTGAAAATTGGTCAAGAATGAGAACGAAACTGCCAGAACCGTGCGGGAATTTTCCAGAAATTTTGCATTGTCAAAAAAGCAAAAGTGAGAAGTGACTACACGCTGCAAATTGCCTGCATCTTGAGGACGGAAGTGGAAATTTCGTCCTCAAAGTCACGGGACCAAGATAGGGTTTTTCTAGGGTTTTTTCTGCTGGATGTCCTCAACCCGGGACGGAAATAAAAAATATTTCTCCTACAATTTTGGGTGCCATGTCATGACCGATATAGAAAAGCTGGGCCAGGCCCATGCATTCCCCCTTCCCAGACGTCTGTTTTTTTATACAATTCAAGAGGAGTTTATGTCCCTTCCTTTAAGCCCACTTTCTTCTCCGGATGTCCCGCTACGACGGTCCACACGCGACACTCAACCTTCTGTTCGATTTCGCGATTATGTTTGCAACACCGTTTCCCCCTCGGTTCATCCTCCTCAAACGGCTTCTTCAGGTATGATCTATCCACTACATTATTATTTATCTTTTGAGAAATTTTTCTGCTTCCCATAAATGTTACTTGGCTTCTCTTTCCCGTTATACCGAGTCTCGCAGCTATACAGAAGTAGCTCGTTCCCTTATGTGGCAGGACTCTATGGCAGCCCAAATATGCGCCCTTGAGAGTAACAACACTTGAGTCTATGTCCCATTACCTCCCGGAAAGAAGCATGTTCCCAACCGTTGGATCTATAAATTGAAGTTTCTAGTTGATGGTTATCTAGAATGCCCTAAATCTTGCGTGGTGGCTAAAGGTTACTCTTAGGTCGAGGGGGAGGATTTCACTGAGACTTTTGCTCCAATTGACAAGATGACCACAATTCGATGTCTTTTGGCTTTGGCAGTTTACAAAAAATAGAGCATCTTCCAATTAGATGTCAACAATCCCTTCCTTCACGGTGACCTTGCATATGATATTTACATGAAACCATCACCGGGATTTTCGCCACCTAGGACAAATCTTTATTGCAAGCTCAAGAAATCCATATATGGGTTGAAACAAGCGGGAAAGAACTGGTTTGGTAAGCTCACCACAGAACCTTCCAAAATTGGGTTTAGGCAGACTATAACAGAACCTACCTTGTTCATCTACAGGACATGTAATATTTTTATTGTGATCCTAGTTTATGTTGATGACATCATTCTCACAAGAAACGACCTCAAAACATGCTAAGAGGTAAAAGTGTACTTGGACTTTAAATTTATAATCAATGACCTTGGAGTTCTCAAGTACTTCTTGGCATAGAAGTAGTACATTCACCAAAAAGTTTGTTTCTATGTCAAAGAAAGTATGATGTTGACATTCTAACAGAATGTGATTTATTTGGTTCACGACCATGATCTACCCCAATGGAGACGCAGCTCAAGTTGACAACCGAGAATGATAGTGGAAAGTTAATCAGAGATTCATGACAATATAGACGATTAGTGGGGCGATTACTTTATCTCACCATAACGAGGCCCAACATCACTTATGCAGTACATAATCTTAGCCACTTCATGCAAAATCCAAGGGAAAGACATTAGGATGCTGCAATTCGAGTTGTTCGTTATGTCAAGGGCAATCTTGGAAGAGGCTTTTTTCTACCTAGAAACAATCCCAATGCAGGACTAGTAGATTATTGTGATTCTGATTGGGTTGTTTGTCCAACAACTAGGAGGTCCGTTACGGGGTACTTTGTTCAATTAGGAAATGCTCATATTTCTTGGTGATCCAAGAAGCAACAAGTTGTTTCTCGATCTTCAAGCTGAAGCCGAATACCGTGCTATGAACAATGCAACAAGTGAGCTAGATTGATTAAGAGAGTTGTTCAAATCTCTTGGAGTCACTTTAGGACCCGCTAAATTATATTGTGACAGTCAGTCAACGTTCCACATTGCTGCCAATCCAATCTTCCATGAAAGGACTAAGCATATCGAGATCGATTGTCATTTCGTTCGATAAAATGTTCAAGATGGAACACTTGTTACTTGTCATGTGGGAACAAAGAAACAACTCGCCGATGTGTTAACTATAGCTTTGGGTCAAGGGAAATTTATTTATCTGGTTAGTAAGTTGGGTGTTCTCGATATCCACACTCCAACTTGAGGGGGAGTATTAGAATATAAAAGTTGCTATTTAGGAGTTATCTAATTAATTAGGAGAATACCTAATTCAAATTTAAATAATTAGGACATATGCTATATTGGTTTCTTCTCGATGTTTAGTAATTGCCTAAATATTGTGTAGTGTGAAGTAATTAGTAGTTGATTAATATAGTGTAGGCACACATGTACAAATACCCATGTACTAATTCTTTATTTTGCAAGAGTGAAATATATATTTTTCCCTTCAAATCTTTTACTTTCACCATTTCCGACCAAGAAATTGAGCAAAATTAGTAAGTAAATGTAAGGCAATAATTGATGAATAAAGATTCTTCTGAGTTATTTTTTTGGAATACATTTGGATGCCTTTTATAGAGATGGTTTTGCATGGAAATCTTGCAAAGTATACAGATAAGTCTTTTCAAATATTAATAATTAACTACACTTAGAAATATTGTGTCGTCCAACTAAAAGGAATATGTAAGCCGACTTTGGATTGAATTAATCAGATGGAACCTTAATCTATTATTTCTGAAATACTATATGATAATCTTAATTCTATTGCAAGGCCCGATAAAGTAGCTTGTTTGATCGGGTCTTTCATTTCATAATGGCAAATACTGGTTTGAAATTATATATTGGTGTAATTGGAAATACTTTTTTGGCACAATCTCCAATAGAAGTTTTGCTATTACAGTTTCGTTGAAAAATATTTCATTTTCAATGAATAGGCAAATAATATCAATATAAGTTGGTTCAGTTCGCATGAATTTTACATTTCCTCATAAAGGTTGTACTCACTAAGGTTATGTGATTAAATCCCTCTTTCGGCAGCACACGTCGCTGCCTTACGACCGTGAGGACAATATTGTTGGGGTCTATAAGACCCCTTGTAAATGACATATCATTTCTAAGGTATTTACTAACCCGCTGTAGATACCAGAGTCAAAATTCACCCAAATTTTCTTAGACAAATGGGGGACGAACAAAATTTAATAATAAAGCTCGATCCGAGTATTTAATAAAGGAACAAAATCAAATACAATACATACGAAGTTGTTTGTATTTGAATTTGAGTAGCTCTTATACCACGAAAGAATATGTGAGTACTTAGTAGGAAAAATCTTCTGTTTTCTTTATTCTGTTGTTACTCCGTATAATTTAACTAGATACAAAATATTAAAAAAAAATTACTCCTAACTCAACTACCTTCAATAAATACTACATGGGATTTGTTGGGACACTCTGTCTAACATGCCTAATTATAGTCATGTTCATAAATAGAGTTCATCAATTTACCCATAAAATTTACCCATTTTAGTTAAGATTATACAAATATCGCAGAGAGTGTCATAGAAAATGTAACAAACGATCCAAACCCCATAAATACAGTGTAATTACAGCCATAGATTTGCTCACAACTCTTGCCGCCCAGGTAACCTGACTACCTATAACGCCTTTGGAGACTTTTAAGGGATTTAGAAACATAAGGACCTCAGAATTCCTAATGCTACTGGGAAAGGTACTTTGCATGAGACAAAAAATTGATGTTGGGACTAAATTGATGAAACATGACCTTAAGATGAAAGGTAAAGTGGAAGACGTTGAAATCAGGCAAAGTGGTCATAATTAATGAAGCGAAGAAAGTCGGACAGTGGACGGAGGTCTCTGTGCCAAAACAAGCAAGATGAAAAGAAGCCGAGGTGAGGGAGATTGGCTCTACCATGGATATCATCCATATTGGCTTGCCATCACACGCTGGCGAGGGGACGTCGAATCCCAATCGGAATAGGATTGATGAGAATACTCAACGGACTAGGATTAATGAGATTGAGAATCCAATCATCAATGGAACAGAAAAAGAAATCATGGAAGATACTCATAAGTTAATGATTGCAACACCTACTGAGATTAATATCAGTGTTAGTATAGAGGTCTCAGCTCCTTCTCCAACAACAATTAAGATTTGGGATACTGTGATGATTGGACATGCCATTGATTTGGATGCTGATGAGGGGCTTGCGGAATTGGACGGTGAAGCTGGTGCAACAACATCTGCGCAAGCCATTCATGATGACACAACAACTGAGCGGCGAAGAGAGGTGATTGCCGACGCAGAATTTGCTGCTCCGGAGCTGACAATAGAGTCCGCGCGTGCTGGATGTGAGCAAGATACGGAGAAATCTGATAAACCTCTATCCATGGATTTGGAGGTTATTTCGGATCAATTTGTGGTTGAGATTTGTGGAAATGATTGGTGAAAATATTCAAATGCTAACATCATGGATGAATGTACAAATCATTCAGAGGTAATTGAGGAGCAATTAGAACCCTCAATCGCGGAGGTTTCGGTGATGCAACACATTGACATTGGGCCTGAACCAACTAGGCCATCCGACATCTCAACTGGTAGGAATGCAGTCAGTTTGTGTGAAACCCGTAACTTTTGCTTACGTGTTATTTTACATTTTATTTATTTGTGTGATTTATTGCGTAGGCGTAATTTATTTTGCGCGATTATGTGTTTACGTGTCTATTAATTTTTATAATATGTTGCGTGTTACATTTTTGGTACGTTTCGTTGTGGGACGTTTCGTACGTGTATCGTATTAGAGGGACCTAGTTGTAATTCACTTAGAGGAGTAGTTAATTGGAATTGGAATTAAATAAAATGAATTATGTGATTTGGGGATTAGGAATATAATATAAAAAAAAAATGATGCATCAGTTTCGTGGGATGAGAAGAGGAAGGTGAGTGGGCAATCAATATGGGGTCGTGCAACAATAGGCGGACCGTGATTGTGGTCGTGTGCAGCAAGGAAAGTGAAAAATGAAATTTAATTAAAATAAAGTAACATAGGAAGCAAAAATCGTGGGATCATGGAGTTGAGGGCTTTGGAACGTGCATAATCAAGAAATTATATAAAGGGGAGCTGCTCTCCCACTTGCCAGGAACAAAAAAAGAAACAGAGGAAAATAATATAACAGTTTTGAGAACTCAACATTTTGTCCAGAATTTTGAGAGGTCACTGAGAGAGCTTTTTTCCACCGTTTTCGACGCACAATATATCGAAACGAAGGTGTTCGCGATAGCTACGAGTGAGCGCAGACGGGAGTCAATTCGGAGTTCGGAGCGAAAAGATATCGCACCGGGAGCGGGGCAGATTTCTGGAAAATTTCTGATTTCGGGTTTCAGTATTTTTAATTGCTTTTGATAAGGTATGGACCTTTACGTCATTTAATTCTCGCATATAATTATGTATAATATTGGGTGATTAATTATTGCACAGTAAAAGCGGATAAATTATTAAATTTACGAAATAATTGCACGATTGTGTTTATTGCTTTCGATATTGTATAAAATGTTTTGGGCTTGATTTAAATTTATTGTAATCTGATTCGTAAATTGATTACTGCGTTCTTGTTATTGCCTTATGTAAATTGTCATTATTTATTGATAATTGTGAATCTTGGATTAATTGGGCTTATATTGAACTTGCATAAATGTTACCGCTTTGGTCGTCATAATTGTGAGTCATTGATTTTAGTCATATGTGGTTTGGTCGATCAAGTCGTCGCCCCAACTGAGCTCTTGTCTAGGAATGACTAATTAGCAGGATTCGTTCGCTACTGCATTCTGATACTGATTCTGTGACCCGAGAGGTCTTC
The DNA here is from genome assembly GCA_026122235.1 of Vinca minor. Lineage (NCBI taxonomy): Eukaryota > Viridiplantae > Streptophyta > Magnoliopsida > Gentianales > Apocynaceae > Vinca > Vinca minor. The sequence goes on from JAOCZM010000253.1 coordinate 2,297,910, forward strand.
TGATATACGCGTCTCTGAACCCTCACCCGATGAGGTAATCATTGGGACGGTAATGGATTTGTTGAGTCCACTATGGTGGGTGATGACACAATAAAAGAATGGATCCATAAACCCTGGGCCTGTCGTTTGGTGGACCGTACCAAACCCGCGCCTGCATTTTCTGAGTCATCCTAGCTCGGATAATAGTTAGGGCCATTACTGTTATTGTTGATTGGGAGTGAATAGATGAGTCAGCTCATGTGGCGGGATTGTGTGTCATAGCGGTAGTGATGTTCTTAGTGTTTAAACGGTGTTGTAATCGAGTGTAGTGTATGAGCAATGTGTGGTGCTTGTTGTGCACTCGGTTATGTAAGCGTTTAGATGCGGCGAATATGGCTACTTAGCTTATTTGTTGTTTCATACTTGTTCGTTCTTTTTATTGGTCCCTACTGAGCACTGTAGCTCAGCCCATCCACTTTTCCTGTGTAGATGATTTAGGTAACGAGCAACACTACGAGGATGATGGCATCTGGGATGGGGATTATGAAGAGTGATTCATAACCGGTTTAAATTAAAGAATTTAGTTTATTTCATTATTAGTTTCGTTACACAATTTCTTTTGTAATAATTAGTTTCCGCTGTTGAACTCTTATTTCAGATTATTTCATAATTGAATTTCTCTTTAGTAACTTTGTTTGTCGGCTTTGGTGAGACACTACCATGTCATCGACCCTAGTTACGGGGTGTGACCGTTTGATCAACATTTCGGGGTCAACCTTAAGCCTACAAACGGATCCGGGCCCGAAATTGCATAACCACTATTTTCATGGAGATGTAATTTTTTCACTATCCCATCAAATTTACGGACGTACTTTTTACAGAAGTTGTGATTTAAGACGCCGGGTTAGATGCCTATCGCGAGATCGTACTCAGAAGGTTGGCACATTTGATTCGAACCCTGTATATATTGCACCTAATATGTCAATTGCGCAGGAACGCAGTATACTTCTTGAACCAGAAAATGTCGAGGCCCCGAACACAGAATCTTTTGATGCTTTGGCAGATTCTCAACAGGAATATGATTATGATGATTTTACTCATTTCCGCTCACGTAAGAGTTAAAAGAAAGCCAAAAAGACTCCTCTTGAACATCATTTGGAGACTAGATATAAACTTTTTAAGAGACGTTAGTTTAACTCTCGTCTCATGAAAAAATTCTTTGATTTTGAGGCCCTCCCGGGAGAGGGTCGTGGTTTATATCATTTAGATAGGCAAGGAGTCCCGGCATATGTAGTCAAGGCTCATGTTTTTATTTTCCCCCAGTAAGGGCATTTTCTTTGTAATTTCTTTGCTGACTTTCCAACATTATTATCAATAAGATTCCACTTAAAAAATAGCTATATAATAACTTTCGAAAATGTTTTTTTTTGTACGTAATATATCTTTTGTTGTAGAAATTGCTACTTGATCTCAAAGATAAACATCGATCTCTTTAAATTACGTCTCACATATATAATTTGGTAATGTAATTTGCTACTAGAAGTGCCAATGTAATTTGGTAATTTATAGGTTCTGCAAACAAAAAAGCTAGATCATAAATAAGTAAAATGTAAAAAAACAAAAGGTCAAAAAGAATTTATTTAATATTATTATAATTAAATAAGGATATATATATATATATATATATATATATATATATATATATATTAAATTTGTAAATGTAATTTGGTGATTTTTAGGTTCTGCAAAAAAAGCTAGATCGTAATTAAATAAAAGGCAAAAAAGGTCAAAATAAAATTAATTAATATTATTCTAATTATGTAATGATTCCTAAATAAATTTGAATTAAATAAACCAAATCCTAAAATAAATATTTTATTAGTATAATATTTGGGTAATGATATTGTAAGAGCAATTCTCCTTTTGCCAGTGCAATTTTTGTTCAAATGGCCATAATGCCCTTAGTTAGATTAGGAAATAGTCATATTAATTGATTTTTTCTTTAAAAAAAAAATCAAATTGGATATTCTCTCTTTTTTTAAGTGCATTATCGTATTAATGAGAAATATCGTGGAGTACATGTGGTAGGAGAAAACTCGGTGGTTCTCCAAACCATTGAGAGGAGGCTTTAAGCCGCATTGCATGATTGGCTAATCTATCAGCAACAATGTTACAATATCTGTGCGCAAAAGATAAATTAGCTATACTAGTCCCCAACAGATTCCGTATTTGGCTAACAATATGGCCTAATGGGGATAAATCTTCTTCATCATGATGGACTTGGTTCACCAGTGCTCGGCAGTCACTTTCAATCATCAGTGGCTGATAACCTTGATTCATAGCAAACCGAAGTCCTTCCAGTAGTGCCTTAGCTTCCGCGTATTCAGGACTGGGTGAGTTTGAAATAAATTTTGCAGCTCCCGCTATAAATTTTCCTTCATTGTTTCTGATGATGATTCCAATCCCTCCTAAGTTTCCATACCAAGCTCCATCTACATTGAGTTTAAAAAACCCGTCATTAGGAGCCTGGCATGTAAGCCTTACTTGCTCATTGTGGTTTTTGGGAAGCTTTTTTGTATTTTCTGGTGAAAACATTTTTGCCTTCCCTTTCAACATATATTTGATCTGGTCAGCATTTGGAAGGGGCTTGTGACATTCAATAGATGTAGAAGAAATGCTACTGTATTCAGCTGCATGGATTAGCGCCAGATTGGCTACTTCTTCAGGCGTCCGTCTTTTATTTTCAAAAACAGCTTTATTTCGATTGCACCATATATGCCATGCTATATACGAGAAAGGAGTAGATACCTCCTCACCGGCTGTTAGAATAGGCAGGAGACAATAAGGAAAAACATCTGTTTTTATCAGAGTTTGCACATCGAATTTTGTGCAATTCCATACTTCCAAAGCTGATGGGCACGAAAAAATGGCATGTAAAGTACTTTCAACATCATTATGACAGATAGGGCACTGTGGCTTTATGGATTTTACCCGTTTGGACAAGTTTTGGCAAGTAGGCAGAATCTGTTGGAAAATTTTCCATATGAAAATTTGTGTTTTTGGGGGGATAATCAACTTCCAAATGTCCTTCCAGTGCTCAACGGCATTGTTTTTTGATGTAGAAGGCTTTTCATGTGTGCCATCTTTGATATCTATTTGTAAGTGGTATCCAGACTTGACAGAGTATAGACCATTTTTGGTATACCCCCATACAAGGCGATCAGATGGCCATGTATCACATAGGGGAACTTTTAGTATTTCCTCGATCTCATAATATGAGAAAAATTCTCTTAAAAGATCTATGTTCCATACACTTCTCTGATGGTCTATCAGTCTAGAAACAGGCATCATTTTTTGCCAAAGGCCCAGATCAGGTGGAGCTGATAGTTTGAAGGATTTTGGGGTATTTAGCCATTTATTTCCCCATATGTTGACTCGTGAGCCATCACCTATCCTCCATTTTAATCCTGTTTTGAGTAGCTCTCGTCCTTTTAAGATTCCTTGCCATACTATGGATGTTCGTCCTCTGAGTTGGACAGTGAGGAATCTATCTTGAGAAAAATATTTTGCCTGTAGCACTCTGGAGCAGAGTGAGAAAGGTTGATGAACAATGCGCCACCCTTGTTTAGCTACTAAGGCTTTGTTAAAAGCTTCTAGGTCACGAAAACCAAAACCCCCTTGTTCCTTGGGTTTGCATAAGGTAGACCAAGCCCTCCAACAGATCTTCCTATGGTTCTCAGATCCTCCCCATAAAAAAGTTCTCATCATGCTTGTGATGGAATCTATTGTATGTTTGGGTAGAATGAAGCAGGACATTACATATGTGGGAATAGCCTGTATCACTGATTTGATAAGTACTACTCTTGCTGCAAAAGATAGTGTCGTTTCTTTCCAGCTGCTGAGTTTCTTCCAGACTTTGTCAACAACAAACTGAAAAACTTCTTGTTTTGATCGACCTGTCATGTAGGGCAGCCCCAGATACTTTCCTTTTCCAACACCCTCCGGAATTTGAAGGATAGAAAAAGCGAGTTCCTTAAGATTTTCAGGAGTGTCCTTGCTATAGTACAAGTTAGATTTATCATAGTTTATCAGTTGTCCTGAGCATGTTTCATATGTGTCCAGTAACTCTTTTAGGTGCCTTAGACATGATTTTTCAGCTTTGGCGAAAAAAAGAGAATCATCTGCAAACAACAAATGTGTGACAGAAGCACCCATGCCGAACTGAAAACCTTGTAAAGATCCCCGTTCTTCAGCAGAACGGACAAGGGAGGATAGTCCAGCTGTGCAGATGAGAAAAAGGAAAGGGGATAAAGGATCACCTTGTCGGATACCTCTAGTTGGTTTGAAAGATCTCGTGGGCACTCCGTTGAGCAAAATGGAGTAGCTCACAGTTCTAATACAGTTCATTATCAAAGAGAGGATTTTGGGTGGAAAATTCATGCAAGCCATCACCATTTCCAGATAGTTCCATTCGACTCTATCAAAAGCCTTGCTCATATCTAGCTTAAGGGCTAGTTGATGAGTGCTATTTGGACGGACAGTTTGAAGGCTATGAAAAACCTCAAAAGCAATAATCGCATTATCCGTGATTAGTCTTTTTTTCAAGAAAGCGCTCTGAGCTTCGTCAATTAGAGAGTCCATGACTAGCTTGAGTCTGTTTGTTAGGACTTTTGAGATTAGCTTATATATAACATTGCATAGACTGATGGGTCTAAAATGCGTCATGGATAATGGTTTTTTAATCTTGGGAATGAGGGCAATGTGTGTTGAGTTGACAGCTGCTATACTATTACCGTCATTTAAAAACCCCAAGATAAAGCTGGTGACCGAGTCTCCCAGAATATGCCATAATTTTTGGAGAAACAGGACATGCATACCATCTGGACCTGGTGCTTTATGTGGATGCATTTGTTTGAGAGCTTTAAGAATTTCGGCCTGAGTAAAAGGTCGCTCCATGGCAGCAAAATCACTGGGATTCAATTTATTTGTGAGTAAGTGGGGTGAGAGACTTGCTCCACCAGAATTTGCTTTGAATAAATTCTCAAAGAAATTTATGGCTACCTCTTCAATTTCTTCTTCTTCTGTTATAAGGTTTCCATATGGGTCCAATATTTCATCAATGTGATTCCTTTCTTTCCTTTGAGACGCCTTATTATGAAAATAGGCCGTGTTTCGATCGCCTTCAGCTAGCCATGTTGCTCTGCTTCGAGCCTTCCAGTAACTTTCTCTAAGTTCTTCAATTTTGTCCAATTCCTGAGCGATTCCAAGTTCCTTTGATAGAGAGTATTGGGGAAGCCCTCTAATTTCCTGAATAACTTCAAGCGCTCCTTGCTTAATTGCTAGCTTACGTTCCAAATCGCCTATAGTTCTGGTACTCCATTCCAGAAGATCATCTCTGAAGCTTGAGAGAGCTTGAGTGAGGCCTTCTACTGTGCCTTCAGAAGGTGATTTCCATACCCGGTTTGCATATTCCAAGAATTCGGGCTCCTTAAACCAAAGTGGTTCAAACCGGAGGGGCCTTGGCTTATTATTGGCTCTTTTCCTTCGTTTTTTCCTTGGAGGTAAGCCAAGTAAGATAGGAAGGTGATCACTATCTTTGGTGGCTAGGTGTTGAATAGTAAGTTTTGGAAAGAGTTTTTGCCATGCTGGAGTGGCTAGTCCTCTGTCTAGACGAACAAAAACTTCGCCAGTTTTTTCTCGAAAATTGCACCAAGTATATGGACTTCCAATAAAGCCCAGATCACATAGACCACAAGTAGTGAGTGTTTCACGAAATTTGTTTATCTGCTTTTGACTTCGCGGGAAAAATCCCGTTTTTTCATTGTGGTCTAGAATTTCATTAAAATCTCCAATGCAAAGCCATGGAAGTGAATTTATTGAGTGTAGTCTTTTAAGTAATTTCCATGAATGAATGCGCATAGAGACTTCTGGATTTCCATAGAAGCCGGTAAATCGCCATTTTATATTGTTTTCATTTTTTACACAACAGTCAATATGGCCAGGCGAGTAAGATAAAATATCCAGCTTTATTGATGAATTCCAAAATAAACACAAGCCACCACTAAGGCCATTGCGGCTTACAGGGAAATGGAAAGAAAAACCTAACTTATTACGTACATAGTCCATGGAACTAGCCAAAGACTTTGTTTCAGATAAAAAAAACAATAGCCGGATCGTGCACTTTGCATAAGCGCACTAGCTCTTGAATTGTCTTGGAATTATTGATTCCTCAACAATTCCAGGCTAAGTAACTCATGGGTTCTGGTGGGGCTGTTTAGCAGCCTCCACCTTACCCTGATTGACAGCAGGAGCCACTGTAGGATACAAATCATCTAAGACAAGTAAATCATCCACAATAAAAATTTCATCAGAAAACTCGTCATTTTCTTGTGTAGGCCTGTGTTTCCAATTAGGTGAATAGTCAGAATTTTTTCCCTTGACAGCTCGGCTCTCCATTCCACCAGAAATAAAATTTTCAGCTAGATCAGTGTGCTCATAATGGACTGGAGCACAACTGATTGGATACACATTAATTGGCCCAGCACAAACTGGCAGCCCGGTTTGCCCAGATCCAGCCGCAAGACCCATATTCAGCTGCCCATTTGGGTCAGCTCCAATCTTACCTTCAAGCAGCCCTGTCGGCCCAGTTGGGCCAGTTCCAGCAGCAGGTTCCAACGGCCCATTCGGCCCACTCAGGCCAGCTCCAGCCCAAAGTCCAAGCGGCCCAGGCGCAACAAACTGGCAATCTTGTCCATTCAGCCCGTGAGTAGCCAGTCCATTGTTTCCTTTTTCAGTCAAATTAATTGGCCCACTAACAGATCCATCTCCCTCTAATTTAGCTTCTTCCTTAGAAACATTATTACCTTTTTTGGCCAGACTTTCCTTGCCAGTAGAATTCTCTGCAGATCGCTCCCCTCTTCTTCGCCAATTGGGATTTCTCCGGTCGGCTTCGCGGCGCTTCGGTGGTGGTGAGCCGCCACTAATTTTCCCATCCTCCCTCTTTTTCTGATTCCCATTTTTTTCAATTGGTCCTGAGCTCTCATTTTCAGTTTTCTTGTTGACCCGACCCGCTTTATTTCCACCTCCTCTGAATTTGCTGTTACCATGCCTATTTTGGCCAGAATTAATGGCTGAAGCCATTAGTTTTTCGCCTTCTCTATAGCCTAGTCTTCTTTTAATTGGTAATCGGTCTGAATTCCCAGTCTCCTCAAGCTTCCCTTTACCCTTTCGATTGTGTTCCTTTTCATTATTCATCTTTTGCTTTTTCGAAGCTTTATCGGTCTGGCCCAAATCTGTAAAAGTAGCATCGGATTGCCCTTCAAATGCGATAATAGCACGGCCATCGACAGCATCCGCAGGTTCATTTCCATCTATTTTAATAGTATAGTGGGCTTTGGAGATTAACTCTCGCGATGCTTTAAGCAGTGGATCAAATTCAAAATTTGCTCTATCAGCCGGGCTCACACCCCGAGGCAGTTCCGGGCAGGAGATGGGCACATGATCCAATTTGCCACAGTGATTGCAGAAACCTGGTAATCTCTCATACCGGAAAACGCCTTCCAAACAGCCAATGTCTGGTGCTTCGCCCCGAAAGTATCTTCGGAGTGGTTCAACTACATCAATATCCGCCCTAAAACAGTAAAACCATAATCCTTCTGCTGTAACTCTGGTTTGCATTATAGTACAATTTTCCATTGTCTTTGCAATTTTTAACCCCATTTCTGGTGTTACAGGTGTTCCGGTTTGAAAAAACAATTGAACCCAAAAGGGACATTTGTAGAAAGCATCATCAGTGATGATAGTATTCAGTGCGATTTTTTTCGTCACCAGTAAGACATTCTCAAAGCACCATGGTCCATCTTCTACGATGCGATTGACCTCTTTCTCTGTTGGGACAAAAAAACGAAAGGTATTCTTACTCAATTTTTGGAAATTGACCTTGCAGTTCCAAGAATGGGACTAGCATATCAGTGAAGTAACGCGGGACGTGGTCGCTTGTTTGTACGAAACGCCCAACCAGTGAGACTCTATTGTTGTTTTGAACATCTTCTGCATCAAAAATCGTTGTGTGCTTCTCAATGCCGCGTAGAGCACAGTTCTTCATCTTTGCAATGAGGTCAGTTACATGAGCCATTGGTGGAATTGGTTTGTAGGAAAACAAATTTGCAAGGATTACTATAAAATGCTTGATGGATTTGTAAGTGTAGGATAAAAATTGTTTGTGTTTATATAGCGGCCTACGCCGAGAGAACCCGAGTGATTTAAGGATTCCTAGGATAATACTCCGATTTTGTTGGAGAGAAAAACTCGAGAAATCTCGAGAGAGTCGTATTATTTCCATTTGAGGAAGGAATTGATATTCTGATGATCTTTGTTTTTGCTAATGTTCCCTTTGCTATATTGAAACTTGTGGTATATTTCCTTGTGAATGGTCTTGAGGAGTTTCTAATAATCTTGATAGATGATACACAAAGATTTGCAATTGAGAGTGGCCTCAATTGTTTCTTTGAGAGAAGGAAAGAAATTCTCTCTGTTGAGAGAGAATTCTCTCACTTCTATTTTTTTTTTTTTAATAAAGAAATGAAGAGGTGAAAGCCTAAGAAACTAAGGATACTTCAATCGGATATTCTCTCTATTCATTCCTCATTAATTAATATTAATTGATTTCTTCATTTTTAAAATAAAATTGGATATTCTCTCTACTCATTCCTCACTGATTAATGATTACTTACGCTTCATCCTTTTTGCTTAAATTTGGACATTGGGATATACTGTGCTAGGAGAAAGGGCTCTTGGGAAGTCTCAATTTGTTGTTCTTCCATCATTTTCCTTTACTTTCATAATTTTCCAGTGGATTTAGAATTAAATTTAAGTTAAATTGTTTACAATGAAAAATAATATTCTCTTCGAACTCATATGCTTCTCATAACAGATTTTTTCATTAATGGATTTTTTTTTTTTTTTTTATAAATTCTCTCCTCGATTTCATACGAACTCCATCGACTTAATATAATCTTAACCAGAGAAAGTTCAATCAATTAAATGTTATAAGAATAAATTTTGATATGTGAATTAAAGAAAAATAAAACAAGTTGGCCAGGAGAGAGAAAGAGAGAGATCACATCTTAAGATATGAGAATGAGGAGAGAATTAAGGGTTTTGATAGATGAAAGATTAAGTGAGATTGATATAAAGGGTACTTTTGACATTTAGTTAAATATTGCTCTTGCATGAGGAATATTGCTCTGGCAATATCGCCTCCCATAAGTACATTTTAAATAAGTTGATTTAAAAAACCTACAAGATATGTCTCAAAGAAGCCATGAGTAACTAGATTTCAAAATAAAACCGAACTAAATAAGTCATTTTTTATTAAAAACGGAAAAAATAATTCAAATTAATGCTTAAGTAGATTTCCAAATAGTTTTGTAATAAAAATGTAAAGGAAAAGTAAATTAGTTAATAAGTAGATTTCCCAAAAAAATAAAGTTTTTTATTAAATAAGTCTTCATAAATTCTAAAACTAGCTAATATGTTGATCCCCAAACAAATTTGAATTGAATAAATCATAAATTATAAAAGGTATATTCTAATTAATTAATTGATGATTTTCAAATAAAGTTGAATTCATTAAGCATATCATAAAAGGAAAAGGAAAAAAAGAGAATTAATATTACTCCGATTCATTAATAATTTTCAAATAAAGGTGAAATAAATTACATTAGGCATTTACTGTTTAATTCATAATTACCAAACAAAATTTAAATTAAATTAGGCATATCATAAGGAAAATTCGTAAAATTATTTCCAAAACATTTTACGATTTGTAGGTTGGGTACTTTTTTAATTTTTTTCATTTAAAATTTTCGAATACTATAACATTTTACGATTAGATGATTAGGTATTTTTGTTCAATTTTATGCAGTCAAAGGTTAGTCAAGGGGTAATTTAGGAAGATCAAATAATCTAACCTCCTCCCCTGTTATTAAAAGGCAAATTCATATAATTGGTCCCAAAATATATTATGAATGGTGGGTTGAATCATTTTCCCAATTTCCACCTCTCTCATTTCTTTTCCACCGACCTGACCCGCCCAAATTTCCACCATTGTTCTTCTTCCCTCCTTAATATTCTCAAGGTTCCTCCTTCATTCTCCTGACTCTTCCTCAAGACCAAATTTCTTCTAACTAAATTATTTACGATTTGCGTTTTTTGTCACTAAACTATTTGTGGCTAAATATATCACCCTGGCATTTGTGTTTAGCTAAAAATAAACTGCCACCATTTTTTCCGCGGTGGTTTCCCGCCCAGTTAGATATGTGTTGAGCATGTCACTGAAAATAAAAGGTTTGAGAAGTAAAATAACTCTAAACTAACTTAATCCGGATTACAGATTGAATTTGATCCACAATTTAGTTCTAGGTAAAGAAAGAGGTAACTAAGTTTAGAGTGAATTTTCTTTTCTACCCCAATATTTTTAGTAACATACTCATCACATGCCTAACTTGGTCGAAAACCACTGCGTGGTGGTTTATTTTAAGATGTTATGAAATAAATTTATTTTTACCTTATAAATGTAGAATTAGATATTAGTTTTTTGAGAAATCGCTATCCGTGTACACCAACTTTTTTTTTTGCTTTTCTCTAAATAGTATTAACTTTAATTTAGAGCAGTTGTAACCTAACTTTTTTACAGATATGCTCCGTTTGTCAAATTAAAGAATCCGGCAAAAAAAAAGGCCAAAATGGTCACGTGCCTCGTACATGTGACCGATTTTAAAGGGTATAATTGTCTGACTATTCATTTCCGTCTAACCCGATAAATGATCCGCCCAAACTCGTTTGACCTGACCCATTATACCCGACACCTCTTGAAGAATTTTCCAATTTTTCTTCATCATCTTCTTGATTTTTACCATTTCTTGATTCTGCTTCCTCCTCATTTTCCAAATTGGGTGAAACAGACCTCCCCATCCCCCCTTCTTCTTCTTCTTCATCATCATTATCATCTTCTCCCCAACATAATCACAGAAAGCCATGAGAAGTGTCATTTGCCTAGCTAATTTGGAATGTCCACTCTACAAATTCAACCACCATGAATAAGTAAGAATTCAAAATAAATCACCCCCTAATTGACACACTCAGCTCAAGAAACTTACCCAAAATAGCAAAGGGAGGAAAGCAGTGTAGAAAGGCACATAAACAACACAAGACAACCCCGAAAACAGGGCATCCAAATATTTATGCTCATATTTCTGCAAAAACCCAAAAGAAATTCAAGAATTAAAAAAAAATGCATATTTATACCACCAAATTGGACATTAATAATAGAAAATTAGGCAAACCTGGATGTTGAGAATAAAAGGGGTTCCAGAAATAACTTGATTAAAACCCAAGGTTGAGTTAAAGATCTAATCTTTAGGTTATTTTTTTTTTCTTTTTAAAAGGACGATCAATAGTGGTTCCCCATTTTTCCTTCAACATGACTCGAACTCCCGACCTACCGGTTGGAAGTGAAGCATCTTACCACATGAGTTGCGCTTCGTTGTCATCTAATCTTTAGGTTAAAATTAAGCAATGAAGAAAAAAAGAAGCCATGAAGCAATTCCTCCAAGAAAAAGAGTTTGGCATCTACAAAAAACCACAACGGTTTCCTCAATTTCCTGCAGTTGATTCTGTTGCAGGAAATTGAGGAAATGGCTATGGCTTTTTCGATTTGCGTATTGTAAGAAAGTTGATACTAGAGATGATTCTTCTTCTTCAAGATTTGGGTCTAATTTTAGAAGTGGTCAAAATCATGTGAGTAGTGAGATTGAGGATGATAATGGTGAGAGAAGAAATGTTATTAAAGGTGAATTAGTTAGTGAAATCAAAGATGGATTTCTTCAAAAATCTTGTTCTCCACCTAAAAAAGCTTTATTGTTGACTAGATGTAGATCTGCTCCTTATAGAACTTCTTCTTTAACTAGTAGGTTCTGGGGTTCACCTTTAAAGGAATAAGAAACATAATCCACAAAGGAAAATGAGAATGAGATTGAAGAAGACGATGATGATGATGAAGAAGAAGAAGAAGAAGGGGGAATAGGGAAGCCTATTTCACCCAATTTGGAAAATGAGGAGGAAGCAGAATCAAGAAATGGTAAAAATCATGAAGATGATGAAGAAAAATTGGAATTTTTTTCAAGAAATGTCGGGTATAATGGGTCGGGTCAGACGGATTTGGGCGGATCTTTTATCGGGTTAGAGGGAAATGAATAGTCGGACAATTATACCCTTAAAATCGGTCCTATGTGCGAGGCATGTGACCATTTTGGCCTTTTTTTGGCCGAATTCCTTTATTTGACAAACGGAGCATATCCGTAAAATAGTTATGTTACAACTGCTCATTAAAGTTGTTATTTAGAGAAAAGAAAAAAAAAATGATGTACACGGATAGCGGATTTCTCTTAGTTTTTTTTCCCAAATATTTTAGGGCATTATTGGAATGTGAAAATAAAATTACTAAATCAACATTGACACTTATAATATATGTATATAAGGTATGATATGATCAATATAAGTATTATATGAGATGATGTATTATATGATATAGGAATATACAATCAACTTTACGTGTTGCCAATTATGAGTATCAAAACAAATTGACTAAAACTTGAGACTCTTCAATAATGATCAAGGTTGTTAAACTCGCGATTTTACGTAGACTCGGTGAAGGGGTGTAAAATCGTAAACTCGTGAATCGTAAAAAAATCGTAAAATTGTATCGAGAAATTAATATATATATTTTTTTTATATATATAACAATAATTAACATATAAATCATATCATATGATCTAAATATATGGAAAAAAAAATCATTAAACATAATTTCACAAGTTTTTGAAGATTCACAAATTTGTTTGGTAATAATGGTTTAATTTTTTGTTTTCTTGCAGAGAAAAAATAAAAATCATTGTGATCTTTGAAGATGTCAGTTTCAGCAAAGGATCATCAAAAGAAGCTTGGATCAGATAATTGTGAGATGAGGAGAAACAAAGAACTTATTTGAGAGAACCCTTTCAGCTGATATGTCCTCAAAGAAATGGTTAACACAAAATGGTTTCCATCCCATGAAAAAGATTGCTTCATCTGAGGAACTTGTGGCCATTTTTCATCATCATCATCAGAAAAAGAAGATGATTATGAAGGTAATGACAAAAATAGACCTGGACAAGACGAAGTTTGAAGGTCAATTCAGTCAAGAAAACAGCTTTCTTGTAGAATTGGTAGAAACGGTAGAAACGTACGATTCTACGTTTTTACGATACGAGTCAACGTTTCTATCCCGTTTCTACCAGATTACGATTCTACTCACGATTTAACACGTTTTGCCTCCGTAGAATCGTAGAAACGTACGTTTTTACGTGTTGACTCGCGTTTTTAACAACCATGATAATGATCACTCCAAACAATGGCCATCAAGTACAAGTTAACATAATTATACAAAACAAATTGACTTTGAAGAAAATCACAATGCATATAAAAAAGAACAAATGAAACACAAGCACACCCAAACTAAAATCTTGGAAATAATATTTCACTCTTAAAACATTGATTGGATATCATTAACCACATTCTTATCAACCTGGAATGCTTTGGCCAGAAGATCATTGCTAATCATAGGATTTGATCCAAACACAGCATTTGCAATGGGTATGACCCCTGGATTTTGACTGCTCAGTGCAGCAATGGCGATAACAATTTGATTTCCTACGTTCCTCTGGAAGTGAACGAGTCCAACTGGAAGTGAACGAGTCCAACTGGAAACACAAAAACATCACCCTTTTGAAGAATTTTAGAAATAAGTTTGTTATCGGGATTTGAAGTGACGAAACCAACTTCAAGAGAACCTTCAACAACTGTCAAAATCTCAGTGGCTCTAGGATGAGTGTGAGGTGGATTGATTCCCCATGGTGCATAGTCGATCCGGACCATGGAGATGCCGAGAGTGTTGAGCCTGACAGTTGAGCCACTGAAACTGGGGTGACTCTTGAGCCAAAAGGATTGGAAGTATTCCCAGTTAAATGTAGCCCGCTAAAGGAGAAATCATTTGCCCCGACATCTTTAGGATTCTTGCAGACTAATCCATTCACCCTAGCTGAATATACACAAACATATAACAATAAAAGGTTATGATTTATGATATAACTAAGCAAAATTAGCTCAATAAATTATAAGTGTTACCATGGTTACTATTATAATAACGATTATCAACCATAACCATGGTGAAAGGTTAAGCAATTGCAACTGTATCCGCAACCTTCAACAAAGTTGAGGTCAACGGATTATCAACCTCGGTTATCTTCTCGTAAATATTTGTTAAAAAACTAGAATAATAATTAAATGAAAAAATTAAATAAATATGTAATAAAAGAAAACATACTGACAGTAAATTACGTATAAATTGTAATTTTCTTAGAAGCAATTTATTTATTTTTAAAAAATTTAAAGACAAACAACGGTTAACCTTACTTAACCTTAATGTATTAGGTTAATAACTAAAGAACAGCAGTTAAAAATATTAAGGTGAAGGCTAATGTTTAATCGTCAGCAGTAAACCACAGTTTTATACGTAATTACCTCCGCCGCCATTAAGATCAGCAACGCAGAAATCTTGCAGGGGTGACGGCTCAAACCCAAAGACAAGGCAGCATGATGAGAACTACTAAGTACAATAATGCTATCACTTTCCTCATTTTCAACCAAGAATTTGAGAAAACTCAGCAAGTGAAGATGAATGTTGAACTATGGGAGAATACAATAAGGACTACATTTGATTGACTTATATAGACATGTTTTTGCCTGCATTTGTTAGAAAATTTATGTGAATTGGAAAAATTAATTACTATCTTCTTCCCATAATATAAGTCATTTATGACATTCAGCAAAAAAATAAGGAAGCAAAAAATAAGGTATTTTGTTAGTTAAAATAATAATATTACTCTCTTAAATATGATTTTGTATACCACTAATTTTATTTAAAAGAGTAAATTTAAGATGCCTTCTTTTTTGCTTCTTTAATTTTAACTATATATCCTAAACGTCTTATAGAATGGCGGGAATACAAAAAAGTAATGTGCCGTCCAACCAAAAGGAATTTGTAAGGTTTAGCTGGTTTAATCTATTGCTGAAATATTAAAAGACAATCTTAATTCTTGGCCATTTTCTGTTGCGAGGCCGGATAAAGTGGCCGAATGTTTGATCCAGTCGTTTCATGTCCTAATGGTCTAAGACTATCTGAACTACTCTGAATAAATGTTAATCTTTTTTATACAAGTTTGTCTCTGGAATTTACAAAGAAGACACTAGGGAAATATCTGATATGAACCGGGTCCATGTGGACCATGTGGTCCAGATTTAGCCACATCCCTGCAGAAGGAGGAGAGAGAAGGAAATGCAGTGTTGTGGCCAAATCTGAACCGCATGGTCCAATGGACCTGGTCCATGACAGAATAGACCAGACACTAGGGCTGTATTTAAACACGAAGGAATCGATCAAGTTTTCCACCTTAATTCTAGCATTATTCTAAAACCCTTGGAATTCTTTTGGTTACAATTTTGTGTCTCAAATATTATTCGAGTTTGTTCATTTATTTTTCCAAAGAAATTCAAAAACCGTTTACATTCGTTTTGATTTTAAGTAACCGTTCTAGTTGGTGAAATAAAATAATAAAGGGAAACTTTGTTCACACCTTCAATTTGCTTTGTTAACACCTCTCCCTTTGTTAGGTTTTGATCTTATTCACTGAATGACTAATTAGATATCTATTAGATTAAGAATTAGTAATTATGTAAATTACTAATTAGGTGGACTCCTAATTGTATAACTAATTAGGTTAAATTAGTAATTAGGTGAATTACTAATTATGTGAACTCCTAATCCTTTTACCTAAAGATTTACTACTCCTATAAATATGCGTCTTATATACTGGTTGGAGTATTAAGGCAAGGGAAAGCTAATGGATTTGAGGAATCTCCATTGTATTCTTGTTTTACCATTATAATGAGAGTATGCGCTCTCCTTACCCGTGAATGTAGGTCAGTTGACCGAACCATGTAAATCGTTGTGCCCCTTCATCACTTTCCTTATTGATATTTTCTTGTGGGTTAGAATTCAAAGGGATTTATTTCCTTACAATTGGTATTAGGGCAGAAGAGGAGTTGTTTTGGTTCATCAGTTTCGCCAAAGATTGGAGGAGGGTGTTGGATACAATCAAATATTTTGATTGGTTAAGCCAATGTGGAAACGCAGCGCTGCTACACCAGAATTTGGTGTTACTCTCCAGTGAAAGATAGACCAATTGTCAACTCAAAGTTCTGTGCAGTTCTAGCCATCATCACTAGAAATCGTTGGAAAGATTTTTATGTATGTCCTTCAAAGATGGAAGACAGATCCATTAGAGATGGAAGAGATTGGTCAGAGATTGAAGAGAAATCCATTGGGGGTGGAGCGCTGTCACAACCCGTAACCAGGGTCGATGACATGGCAGTGTCTCATTGGTTAATGAAACACCAAAGCCGACAAACAGAGTTACTAAAAGGAAATTCAATTATGATATAATCCAAAAAAAAGAGTTAAGTAACGGAATTAAATTACTATAAGTGATATACTAAGAATTACAAATGAAAAAGGTCCAACAATGCTATATATGAAATAGTTCTACGAATAAGTGAATAAAAAAACTAAATCTCTACTAAAGCTGGTTATGGATCACTCTTCATGTTCCCCTTCACATGCTCTATCATCAATGTACTCGTCATCTCCTGCACAATAAGCGGATGGACTGAGCTCCGGTGCTCAGTAGGGACCTGATAAACACGAATAGGCACATAACACATTCCCAAACCCAAAACACAAGTTATATGACTCAAAATCAAGTATCAAATATGGCCAAAACATGAATAAACAAGTTGAAACAACAAGTAAGCTAGATAACCATACTCTTCATGTCCAAGCACTTACATAACTGAATGTACGACAAGCACCATGCCCTGCCCATACGGTACACACGATTACACATTTGCTTAGACAGTACGAGCATAGTTACTGCTATGACACGACTTCCCACCATTCGAGCGCAGGTATCTATTCACGACTCTACGACAATAATTGCAACGGCCCTAGTTATAGTCCAAACTAGGAAGGCTCAAATAGTTCATCACATGGGTTCAGTTTCACTCCCTGAACGACAGATTCACATTTTAAGGACTCATTATACATTGTATCATCATCCAACACCTTGGACTCCACAAAACCGTTGCAATCCCAATGATAGTCCACATCAGGTTAAGGCTCACGAAGGAAGACCCTCGGGATCCGCACCAAGGACATCCGCAGGACCACCCTCGGAATCTTCCCATAATCATATCGCAGGACCCTCGGAATCCACAGGATTCCTCGGTATCCGCACACATTCACATCGCAAGACCCTCGGGATCCGCACCAAGAGCACCCGCAGGACCACCCTCGGAATCTTGCTAATCGAACGAGTCTTGTCATTGAGTAGATCCTAGGGCGACGACTCGGTCGACCAAAACCAAATAGGACTAAAGACGACATGACCAACAGGACAACACAAGCGATAAACAAATAGACATGCTAAACATTGAATCAAATAACAATTCATGGACATATCAACAATAATAATATGTAGGACAATATCTCACATTAACAGTTACATATAACGATTAAGATTAAAATTTAAATCAATTCATGTTATATTATAGATAAATATAATCAACAAAAGATAGAAAACCAATTAACAAAACGATAATTACGAAACGTGCAATTAAATTCGTAAATCAACAGTTCATGCATTAATTCCCGTAAAATCAATAATTAAATAATTGCGAAACATTACCCAACATATATTTATAATTCCGGACAGGAAATAATGTAAGGACAGGGTCCCTACCTCGATCGGAAGCAATTAAATACACAAACCCGAAATCTGCACTGCCCAGATCTGCTCACGGTGCGATAACTTCCTGCTCGGGAATCGGATTGACGTTCCGTCTGCGCTCACTCGAAGCTTATTCGATTATCTTCGAATCGGTATATTACGGGCCGAAAATGGACGAGTAACGATACCTCAGTAATCTCTCAAAGTCTGACCAAGAATCTGAAACTCTAAAAAGAACTCACTGTTGCTTCACAGTGATTCTTGCGGCTCAACAACAGCCTTTATTTTTCCTCTCTTCTCTAATATTATGCACGACTCCCAATGTTGATGCTTCTATATTTTTTTAAAATTTTGTGATTAAGCCTCTGCCCAATACTCACATATATATACTATTTACAAAAGGAAACGGAAAATGCTTCAAATGCTTTTCCTTAATTTCCTTTTTAATACTACTTTTAATTTCTTTTTAATACTACAAAAAACGCCTGATTTTTTTTTTTTTTTTTTTGCCTGATGCTTTATTGCTTTTCCTTTTAATTTCTTTTTAATACTTCAACCCCCCCAAGTGCAACCCTTTGATTTAGTGCCCACTTTATTATATATATATTTTTTATTTAATCCTTACTAAAACGTACACAAAAAGTAACACGTAAAAGGTTATAAAAATAATTAGACATGCAATCACATAATCACAGTTAATCGCGAAAAATTAATTTACACGTCAAATATCACGTAAGCAAAAGTTACGGGTTTTACATTCTTCCCCCCTTACAAAAAGTTTCGTCCCCGAAACTTGCACTCCCTACAGCATGCATACTAACACTCCCCACCAAATGAAGAAGTTCTATTGGGTATTCAAATAGCAAGTATGGTACTAAATGTAACCTAACAATATAAGAAATATAATATCACATATTCACATAAGTGTACCTCCCGGTGTACCAGCATCATTTCCCCCATTATACTGAGGGAGGGCAAAGACTCGAGCATTGGATTTAGCCCCGGTACCCGATGAAGTCTGACCCGAAACCTGAATTGGGGTTGTACATTGGCTAACATGGTGACCCGTCTTCCCACATCTGAAACATGCCCCAGAAGCCCATCTGCAAACCCCGTTATGCCTCCTTCCGCATGTAGAACATTCTGTGGAGTTCTGAGCAGTATTTTGTGCCCCTGTGGGTCCCCCAACTTTAGTCGAATTTGCTCCTGTCCCATTTCCTGGCTTAAACGTGTTATTTGGTCCCGAGGTGGAAGCAAACCTCTTCTGAGCTAAGGGTGCAGCAGAGTTAGAACGAAAACTTTGACCCTGAGACATATCTGAGTAGGATCTCTTACTATCCACCTCGGTAGTCTTAAACTCCGTTTCCACATCCAAACTTCGCCTGTACGCGTCCATGTAACTGGTAGGACGGTTTCCAGACAACATTCCTCTAATACGAGGCAACAATCTGAAGGGATTCATGGGCGGAAACTCGTTCCAAACACCCATGGATCCTCCCCTGAAGGATCCGCTCATACGTAAACGAATCGAAAAACCGAGAAAAGAACTTGCGTTTCTTGGATTCAAGAAGCTGCTTCTTGAATGGAGGATGACGTTTCTTGGATTCAATCTGCCACCAATTGATCTCCCTTGCGGAAAGTCCCTCTACCGGTATCCACGCGACGAGACGGGCAGCGATTGCTAGCTCTTCGTCTTTTCTGATTTTCGGGAATTTAGAGAGAAAGGGAGAGGCAGAAACTATTTCGGCTTCTTAGGTATTTCGGCTGAAAAGCATTGGAGTCTAGGGTTTCGGCCAAGAGTTTATTATATAGGGTGTGAGAGTTTGTTCCTAGAACTAACTCTCACGTCCTCAACTCCTCTCGGCAATAGGAGTCCTTAACTCCCACGTCCCTTAGACTTCTGCTGGTAATGGGAGTCCTTATCGGATAATAACTCCCACGTAATCCCAGCTATAGGTAAAATACCGAAATTGCCCCTATCTCTAATTCGAATAATAAACACTTTATTATTTTCGTAAAGACAAATGTCGATACAATGAACCTAGACACATTCTAGATTCATTGAATCTGACATAAAGCTCGTTAGCTCGTCTATGCGTGTGACCCCCGTAGGTTCATCTCACAATGGCAATGAAAACACACTTAGTAGTAGTGTGAGTCCATAAATCACAAGCGGTCCCTAGCAGGACATTGTGACTACCCAAAGTGAATGAATATACAACGGAACCTAATATCAATCCACTATTTAATCCCTTTGTCTCGCGATATCCTAATTAAGCATAAGGCATGGTGGTCGTCACCCTTATTAAGCTTAATTGTATTTATGCTCGATCTCCAGGTAGACTGTTTCGACAAATAGCATTTGATAACCACTTTATCAAATACATTTGAGCACGGCTATGCATTTAAACAGTCTTTCCCTATCGAGGGGCCCATGGATATCTCTCTCTAATAATAGAGAGGGACAAATTCCTTACAATGTCTCTCACATTCAAGCTATGATAGGACACTACATCCGATCATCAGTCGTATTGATTACTCTGTTACAAGTAACGTTCGACTGAGTCAAAACGTGGCTCCATTCATACTAGAATCAATGAAGACATAAGGTCTAAGGATTCTAAAATAGTATTGAGGAAGTAATACTTATGACTTAAGACCATGAAGTATTACTTCTCTGACGGATCATGTCCTATACAATGTATCACTATATATTGCATCTATGATGTGATTTGTATCCATTACACATGATCAGTAAAACAAGATCATCAATCATACTAGTTTTATTTCATAGTAATTAAGCATTACAGAAAACTAGGGACTTCTAGAATAGTAATTACATAAGCTAATGAGTTTTACTATCAAATCACACATTTGATAATCAAAAGCAAAATTAACTATTCAATTACATGCTCAAAAGATAATAAAACGCACAACATGTGCTAATGGTCCTAGGGCACTACTAACAATCTCCCACTTGCCCTAGTTCCAATCATACATGATCCTCAATCCCATTGACCTAGTATGACTCTCATGTTTAGGGCTGTGGGAGTGGCTTGGTCAATGGATCTGCAATGTTGTCGTCTCGTATGAACTTTGCAAATACTAACGTCTCCTCTGCCGATGATCTCTCCGATCGGATGGAAACGCTCGAGAATGTGTTTGGATCGCTGGTGAGATCTAGGTTCCTTAGCTTGTGAAATGGCACCAGTACTATCACAATAGAGGTCCACTGGGTTCACAATGCTAGGGGACGACACCTAGTTCATCAACAAACTTCCCGATCCAAACAGCTTCTTTAGTCGCTTTAGAAGCGACTAGATACTCGACTTCACATTGTAGAGTCGGCCACGGTTTCTTGCTTTGAGCTCTTCCAGCTCACAAAGCACCTCCATTCAAACAAAACACAAAACTAGATTGCGATCTATAATCATCTACGCTCGGTCTCGGAAGCTTGCGTCTGTGTAACCATTTACAACTAGACTTCCTTCCTTACCTCCGTAAACTAAGAACATATCTTTAGTCCTTCTCAAGTACTTAAGAATGCTCTTAATCGCAGCTCAATGTGACTCACCCTGGGTCGATTGATATCTCGCTAGTCATACTTAAAGCAAATGAGACATCCTAGGCGAGTACATATCATGGCGTACATAATAGACCCAATGGTCAAGCATATGGGATCTTACTCATGCGCTCTTGGTCCTCCCTTGTGGAAGGTCCTTGAGTTCTCGCTGAGTTTAACGCCATGTGACATGGGCAAGAATCCCTTTTTGGAGTCTTGCAACCGAACTGCTTTCAAGTACCTTGTCAATGTATCCACTCAGCTCAGAGCCAATCATTTTGTTAGATCTATCTCTATAGATTCTAATACCCAAAATGTATGTAGCCTCGCCTAAGTCTTTCATGGAAAAGCACTTCCCCAACCAAGCTTTTACGCTTTGTAATGTGGGGATGTCATTTCCAATCAGTAAGATGCCGTCCACATAAAGCACAAGGAACACTACTGCATTATTAGTTACTTTCTTATAAACACAAGGCTCGTCTTCGTTTTTGATGAAACCGTATTCTTTAATACGTTCATCAAAGCGACGATTCCAGCTTCGAGATGCTTGCTTCAATCCATAAATGGACCTTTGAAGCTTACACACTTTGCTAGGATTTGTTGGATCAACAAACCCCTCAGGTTGTGTCATATACACATCCTTGAGAAGGTTCCCGTTAAGAAACGCAGTCTTAACATCCATTTACCATATCTCATAGTCATAATATGCGGCTATGGCAAGTAAAATCCTAATTGACTTTATCATAACGACAGGGGAAAAGGTTTCGTCATAGTCAATACCATGAACTTGTCTATAACCTTTAACTACCAGTCGCGATTTAAAAGTGTGTACATTACCATCCATGTCGGTCTTCTTTTTATAACACCATTTGTTATCAATGACCTTGCACCCTTCGGGTGGGTCAACCAAAGTCCATACTTGGTTGTCGTACATGGATTGTATCTCGGACTTCATAGCTTCTAGCCACTTATCCGACTCGTAACTACGAATTGCCTCTTTGTAGGTAGAGGGTTCATCTTGATCAATCGAGTTCAACTCGATGATCATCAATCACGAGAAATCCATATCTCTCAGTCGTTGATGTACCCGACTTGACCTTCTTGGGCCTTGTGTCAAAGATTGAAGCTCGATGATCGGCACGTGAGCTTGCTTGAACTTCTAAAGTTGGTTCGGATGTTGTTTGGGGATTTTGAATTTCCTCAAGATGGATCTTACTCCCACTATCCTCTTTGGAAATAAATTCCCTTTCAAGGAATACACCATTACGAGCAACAAACACTTTGTTCTCTCGATGGAAGATAGAAGTAATATCCATTAGTTTCTTTAGGATATCCCACAAACAAACATTTTTCGGATTTAGAGGGCGAGTTTATCGGATAACAAGCGTTTTACATACGTCTCGCATCCCCAAATTTTGAGAAATGACAAACTAGGTCGTTTCCCAGTCCATATCTCATATGGAGTTTTCTTAACCGCTTTAGAAGGAACTCTATTTAATATAAATGCAGCAGTTTCAAGGGCGTAGCCCAAAAGGAAATTGGAAGACTTGTTTGACTCATCATAGATCGAACCATATTTAATAAGGTGCGATTCCTCCGTTCTGACACGCCATTCCATTGTGGTGTGCCAGGAGGAGTTAATTGTGAAACAATTCCACAACCACTAAGATGTTCGTCAAACTCTTGGTTAAGGTATTCGCCACCTCGATCTGATCGAAGTATCTTAATACTTTTACCAAGTTGATTCCCAGTACTTCATTTTGAAATTCTTTGAATCTTCCGAAAGATTCGATTTATGTTTCATTAGATAGATGTAGCCATATCTACTCGAAATCATCCGTGAATGTGATGAAGTACTCGAAACCCTCCTCTAGCACTAGTGTTTATTGGTCCACAAACATCTCGTATGTATGAGGCCCAATAAATCGGAAGCTCTCTCACTTTGTCCAAGTAAAGGGAGCTTTAGTCATTTTGTCCAACAAGCAAGATTCACACGTCTCATAAGACTCTAAGTCAAATGATATTAAAATTCCATCCGTATGGAGCTTTGATATGCGTTTCTCGTTGATGTGGCCCAAACGACAGATGCTAAAAGTAGGTCCGGTTTAAGTCATTTGATTTAAACCTTTTAGTATTAATGTTATAGATGGGCCTTTGAATTGAATCATCGAGGTTAAGAATATAAAGCCCATTCATCAAAGAGGCATCTCCATAAAAGATACGATCTTTGTGAATGGTGCAAATTTTATTCATAATACTAAATTCAAAACCTTCAATATCCAAACAAGAAACCGAAATAATATTCCTACTCAAAGTTGGAACATACAAACAATTATCTAGTTCTATGATAAGGCCACTTGGCAAAACTAAATTAAATGTCCCAAGTAGCTACAGAGAACAACTCTTGCTCCGTTGGCTACTCCGAGGTCCACTTCTCCTTTTGCCGGTGATCTACTCCTTTTGAACCCCCGCACATTTGCACAAATGTGAGATCCACAACCTGTATCTAATACCCATGAAGTAGGAGCAGACATGTTAATTTCTATAACATAAATACCCGGAGAGACAATCAAACCGGCCTTTCCCTTTTTTCTTCTCTTCCAAATAGAGTTTGCAGCTCCGTTTCCAATGGCTCGGTTCGCCACAATGGAAGCAAACTCCCTCCTTTGGTGCCTTGACTTTGGGCTGGGGCTTGGGCTTGTCATTGCCTTTGCCTTTGCCTCTCTTGGCCATGGGCTTTCCCTTGCCTTTCTTCTTGAAATTCCCTTTTTGAACCACTAAGACTTCAGGGGATTTCTTAATGTTCAGTTCAGCCTGCTTGAGCATCCCGTGAATTTCGTGTATGGTTTTCTCCATGGCATGCATGTTGAAGTTCATTACGAATTGGTCATACTCCGGTGGGAGTGAGCCCAAGATCATATCTGTGGACATGTCATGACCTACGGGAGCCCCAAGTTTCTCAAGTTGGTCAAAATATCCCTTCATCTTGAGAACATGTGCACTCACAGAGGTGCCAGGGGCCATTTTGCAACTATTTAACGCCTTAGTTGTGAGGAATCTTTCATGACGAGCTTGCTCTTGGAACATTTCCTTGAGCTGGCCCATCATCTGGAAAGCCTCAACTCCTTCAAGCTGTTTTTGAAGGTCAGTGCTCATTGTGACTAGCATAAGACAAGTCACATCGTTAGAGTCATCGAAATGCTTCTTCCAAGTATCTCTTTCAGCTCTAGGGGCGTTATTTACAGGCTGTTCAGGAATGTCCGTATCAAGAACGTACAGCTTTCTTTCCTGCTTGAGGACAATCCTCAAATTGCGGGCCCAATCGAGGAAATTGGTCCCGCTTAGTTTTTCCTTCTCAAGGACAGATCGCAATGAATTGTGTGATGTATTGGTTGCCATTATCTACATTAAGTTAATTGCAAAGTTATTAGTTTTTTGAGCAAAAACATTTTCCACAATTTCAACACTTGATAATGGTGGGGAAAAACATTTTACAATAGTTATAGGAAAGCTTTGGCTTAACACCCATAATTAAAGTAAAACCATCTAATAGGAATGACATCGATATGTCCCGGCTATTTTCCATTTTATGCCCTAGGCCCAAAACTATTTTGATGGCCTAGCTAAGTCGAACCATGTCTAAGCATATGGAAATCACTATTTTCCCATCTCCTCTTACTTAGATAACCACTTGTCTGTTGCTTTGGCAAGCAGACAATATGATGATCCAAGCTCTTGGAGTGCTTAGAATATGGTAGGCATTTTAAGACTTAGTTAAAACATTAAGTTTTGAATAGTCTGTTAAACCCCATAAGACAATAATATCATACAAGCATCTCACGCAATATATAAAGCATAAAGTAAATGTGATATAGCATGGCCTAATCCTATGATGACTCCCACGAGCCTTGTGGGAGCCAAGGGTCAATCTAAGTCTGTATTCATCTCATGAATATAGTCTTCGATCCAGGGTCCTCCGGTCTTGTCACATAATCGCATGGGCATACCCAGCCTTCAATGTAGAGTAGTAAGACTAATCTAGGAAAGCTATTACAATTTTACATCATAAAGAAAAACGACTCGCAGGTCGTATTATAAAATTACAACCCAAATATGTAAAACAAGAGGTATAGTAGGCCATGCTATTCACCATGCTAATATCACATAAAACATGACATAAATAACAGCGAGTATATATACAAAGTCTTAGGTCTGCGTAACGACCATTCTAGGCAAGGCAAGAGTTGAACAGACAGAAGGTCGAGACAGTGGCGGAAGCCATGTCGGCGGCGGAAAGCTTGGAGGACTATGGAATGGAACCTCAGAGGGACCAAAGAGTAGATGACTCGAGGGGGTCTAGTGGAGGGAACTTCATCTCCCCAATGCCGAAACAGTCTTTTAGGGGAGCGGATCGTCCAGCCTACAGACAGAGCTTTAGTGGGGGAGATGCCGGCTCAACTTCAAGAGCGGGAAGCAGCGGTTACTCGTGCTTCTCGTGTGGAAAGTCGGGGCACCTTTAGAGATTTTGTCCCGACAAGGTGGCGCCTAGTGGGTCGGTGAATGCTATAAGATCCGATCCAGAGGTGATTGAGAGTGTGCTAGCAGCGATACATGCTGTATCTGCTGGCAAAGAAAAGACCCAAGAGCGACAAATCGCTGGCGGGGGAGACGAGGGTTACCGAGCTGCCCATCATGAAGAGGGGAGTTACTTGGGAAGCCTTCGAACTTTTGAACAGCAAGAATATCCTGAGGAAGTAGGATATTTGGGAAGCTTTCGCACGGTTGAAGATCAAGGCCTTGCTGGAGCCTTGGGGTCTAAAGAGGAGATCGTTGCAGTGAAAACGGACGATGCTCTAGACATGAAACCTGGGATCGTTGCAGTGAAAACGGATGATGCTCAAGACATGAAGCCCGGACTCTTGTATGTGGACCTGAAGATCAACGGGAGAGCTGTCGCGGCTGTTGTGGATTGTGGAGCCACGGAGAACTATATTGCTTGCTCCGAGATTGATCAGCTGGGCATAACACTATCAAAGTGTGTGGGTCGTGTTGTGAAGGCTGTTAACTCGTGTGCTAAGCCTTTTGTGGGCATGGCCCATAGTGTGAAGGTGGAAATGGGACCGTTGAAGAAACTGACTTCCTTCGCGGTTGTAAATATGGATGACCACCGAATTGTTCTTGGCATCGGATTTTTGCGGAAGAATAAAGTAGCTATAGACCCCTGGGCTAATTCACTTATGGTGACGGGGAATAAACCAACCTTGGTCCCTTTGAGAAATAATGTTGAGCCCTCAGAGAATACATCGTTACTGGCCACCATGTATTCGATGAGCGCTCCCATGAATGGAAAGGAACACTGCGGCACGAAGATTAAAGGATGCAGAACCCCGGGAACGGATTATGCTAGCCTAACCTTGAACTCTTGCAGGAATCACATTCGCCTTGGCGTGCAACAAGGTGAAAGGACTCCGATTCCAGAATATCTTAAAGAAAGTGTTGCTGAACTGACTGGAAGTGGAGTTGCTGCCAGTGATCGTGTTTTGACGAACCTCCTCAGGCTCGCCGTGGATTTAAAGAGTGCTCAGATGAAGAAGGCGCCGAGGACGTCGCCTAAGTCAAGTGGGGTAGTATGTCACGGGTCGTTCGTGACTTCGCACAGGAGACAACAACGATGCTCCTCTGCGCACCCGAGCTTGCCTAAGCCGTGTGGCCAAAGGCTCCCGAGCATGCCGATCATGGAAGGCGCACCTCGTTGTCGCAACATGACCCGCACGCCCGTGTGCCAAGCGTGCCCCATTGCCTCGCCCAGCTCGTGCACTCGGAGGCAGCATCGTCCAAAGACATGGCCAAGACATGCCCCAAGCCATGGCCAAGGCATGCCCCAAGACATGGCCCAAGACATGCCCCAGGACAGCCGCCCATGCTGGCCGCCCATGCCTGTCGCCCATGCTCGCCCGTGCTGGCCGCCCATGCCAGCCGCACACCAGTGCCCGTGCCAGCCGCACATGCAGTAGCGCCCAGGCCAGCCGCACATGCAGCAGTGCCCAGGCCAGCCGCCCATGCCACATCGCCCATGCTGGCCGCCCCTGCCCCAGTCGCCCATGCTAGCGCCCAGGCTCGCCACACAGCCAGCCGCCCAGCGTGCAGCAGAATGCAGCGGCAGTGCACAACAGTCCAACAACTTGGCACGTGCCGTTTTGCATCCGGATGAACTCCGAATGAGCTCAAATTTGATGAGTGACCTTTTGTATACATTTAGAAGATAATGCACGAGCTAGTTTGTAATTATCATGTATATAGCTTATGTTAGCGTTTTTCCCACCTCCTCGGAAATAAGTGGTACACTCCTAGCATTTGGGCAAATGCTTTTTAAGCACCTATAGGGGGGAACAAAAATTTCAAGCAAACAAGCAAAAATCAAACTGCTAGCATTTGTAATAGGCATTCAAGCGACTCTCCCCCTCGTCGTTTTGAACTCTTTTTATGTAAATTTTCATAGTTGTAATGATGTTATATTTTAATGAGAAAAGCCGAGTTTTGACGCAAGTGACCCATTTTCGTTTTTAAGTGTTGCCTATCTTCTTGTCCCGAGATTGTGACTAAAGAGAAAGCTTGCCGGGAGTAACTTAGGAGCTATTTGAGCTAGAGTTACTCGGCATCACGGGCGTCTCAAGTGTGGAAACTTGCGACCCGTGACAGTCCCTACCTCGATCGGAAGCAATTAAATACACAACCCGAAATCTGCACTGCCAAGATCCGCTCACGGTGCGATAACTTCCTGTTCGGGACTCGGATTCACGTTCCGTCTGCGCTCACTCGAAGCTTATTCGATTATCTTCGAATCGGTATATTACGGGCCGAAAATGGACGAGTAACGATACCTCAGTAATCTCTCAAAGTCTGACCAAGAATCTGAAACTCTAAAAAGAACTCACTGTTGCTTCACAGTGATTCTTGCTGCTCAACAACAGCCTTTATTTTTCCTGTCTTCTCTAATATTATGCACGACTCCCAATGTAGATGCTTCTATATTTTTTTAAACTTTTGTGATTAAGCCTCTGCCCAATACTCACATATATATACTATTTACAAAAGGAAACGGAAAATGCTTCAAATGCTTTTCCTTAAATTCCTTTTTAATACTACTTTTAATTTCTATTTAATACTACAAAAACGCCTGATGCTTTATTGCTTTTCCTTTTAATTTCTTTTTAATACTACAACCCCCCAAGTGCAACCCTTTGATTTACTGCCCACTTTATTATATATATTTTTTTATTTAATCCTTACTAAAACGTACACAAAAAGTAACACGTAAAAGGTTATAAAAATAATTAGACATGCAATCACATAATCACAGTTAATCGCGAAAAATTAATTTACACGTCAAATATCACGTAAGCAAAAGTTACGGGTTTTACATTCTTCCCCCCTTACAAAAAGTTTCGTCCCCGAAACTTGCACTCCCTACAGCATGCATACTAACACTCCCCACCAAATGAAGAAGTTCTATTGGGTATTCAAATAGCAAGTATGGTACTAAATGTAACCTAACAATATAAGAAATATAATATCACATATTCACATAAGTGTACCTCCCGGTGTACCAGCATCATTTCCCCCATTATACTGAGGGAGGGCAAAGACTCGAGCATTGGATTTAGCCCCGGTACCCGATGAAGTCTGACCCGAAACCTGAATTGGGGTTGTACATTGGCTAACATGGTGACCCGTCTTCCCACATCTGAAACATGCCCCAGAAGCCCATCTGCAAACCCCGTTATGCCTCCTTCCGCATGTAGAACATTCTGTGGAGTTCTGAGCAGTATTTTGTGCCCCTGTGGGTCCCCCAACTTTAGTCGAATTTGCTCCTGTCCCATTTCCTGGCTTAAACGTGTGATTTGGTCCCGAGGTGAAAGCAAACCTCTTCTGAGCTAAGGGTGCAGTAGAGTTAGAACGAAAACTTTGTCCCTGAGACATATCTGAGTAGGATCTCTTACTATCCACCTCGGTAGTCTTAAACTCCGTTTCCACATCCAAACTTCGCCTGTACGCGTCCATGTAACTGGTAGGACGGTTTCCAGACAACATTTCTCTAATACGAGGCAACAATCCCCGTATAAACCTTTGAGTCCTCGTCTTTTCATCCTGGATAGTAGAAATATCATACTTCCCCAAACGGTTAAACTTGCTGTTATATGCTGAAACAGACATCTCCTCAGTTTGCTTCAAATCGAAGAAGTCATTCTGTTTTGCAGTTTTAAAGGTCTCAGGAAAATACTGATCTAAGAAAGCTTCCTTGAACCTGGCCCAAGTGATAACTCCAGCTTGAGCATAGACTGGTTCAACTCCTTTCTACCACTCAGACGCCTCCGATGTGAGGAAAAGTGTCACCACATCCGTCTTCATGTCTTCAGGCACCCTAATGATGTGAAAGTGCTGCTCAACACTCTCTAACCAAATCTCCGCCTCATCGGGTCCTACCCCTCATCAAAGGATGTCATGCGCATCTTCTTCATGCGTTCACAATATATACCCGGATCTGATTCGACTCTTTGACCCCTCTGATTCCTAACATACTGATTCTGCGGCGGTGGCTGTTGATACTGTGGTTGAGGCTATTGATACTGTGGCTGTTGCTGCAGAAACTGCGGAAACATCTGGGTGAACATAGCAAAAGCAGCTGCCATGTCGGGAACTGCCCCTGCATTGGTTGGTGGAGGCGGTTGTGGGATGTTATACTGAGGTGCTGGAGGAACAGTGTTTTGTGGTGCTGGAGGAGGGATATGTTGTGGTGGATGTGGGTTATATGGTGGTGGTGGATGTGGTGCTACATACCCAGCCTCTGCATTCGATACATACGATGGCAGTGGTGGTGGAAATTGTGGTGACTGTTGGCTAGATGAACCCACATACTGACGACGGTTGGTCCGTGGCCCCCGTCGGACAAAAGTAGCTATCGGTCTATCGAAGTCGTCGCCTTGCTCGTTGTTTCGGTCCATCTTACCCCAACAATTATATTATAGAAAAGATAAACGTTAAACAGATAACACATTTAACATATAAGATAATCGCAAGTAGGCATGATATAATACTTAGGTATAACACATAATATATGCAATCGATAACATATAAAACGATAAGACAATAAAATTAAGTTATACATATAAATAAAGACAAGTATGATAGGGAACAATATAAAACATAAGAATAATATGAATTAGCACGAACGATATAAAGTGATAAGTAAACAAAAGTACATCCTAATCCATGGTCTCTACCCATCACACACCTCACATTACGTTATCTTGTTATCCTAAGTTCATTCAAAATTTTATCCCTAAGGCTAGACCTGCTCTAATACCACTTCTGTCACAACCCGTAACCAGGGTCGATGACATGGCAGTGTCTCATTGGTTAATGAAACACCAAAGCCGACAAACAGAGTTACTAAAAGGAAATTCAATTATGATATAATCCAAAAACAAGAGTTAGGTAGCGGAATTAAATTACTATAAGTGATATACTAAGAATTACAAATGAAAAAGGTCCAACAATGCTATATATGAAATAGTTCTACGAATAAGTGAATAAAAGAACTAAATCTCTACTAAAGTTGGTTATGGATCACTCTTCATGTTCCCCTTCCCATGCTCTATCATCAATGTACTCGTCATCTCCTGCACAATAAGCGGATGGACTGAGCTCCGGTGCTCAGTAGGGACCTGATAAACACGAATAGGCACATAACACATTCCCAAACCCAAAACACAAGTCATATGACTCAAAATCAAGTATCAAATATGGCCAAAACATGAATAAACAAGTTGAAACAACAAGTAAGCTAGATAACCATACTCTTCATGTCCAAGCACTTACATAACCGAATGTACGACAAGCACCATGCTCTGCCCATACGGTACACACGATTACACATTTGCTTAGACAGTACGAGCATAGCTACTGCTATGACACAACTTCCCACCATTCGAGCGCAGGTATCTATTCACGACTCTACGACAATAATTGCAACGGCCCTAGTTATAGTCCAAACTAGGAGGGCTCAAATAGTTCATCACACGGGTTCAGTTTCACTCCCTGAACGACGGATTCACATTTTAAGGACTCATTCTACATTGTATCATCATCCAACACCTTGGACTCCACAAAACCGTTGCAATCCCAATGATAGTCCACATCAGGTTAAGGCTCACGAAAGAAGACCCTCGGGATCCGCAGGACCACCCTCGGAATCTTCCCATAATCATATCGCAGGACCCTCGGAATCCGCACCAAGAACATCCGCAGGATTCCTCGGTATCCGCACACATTCACATCGCAAGACCCTAGGGATCCGCACCAAGAGCACCCGCAGGACCACCCTCGAAATCTTGCTAATCGAACGAGTCCTGTCATTGAGTAGATCCTAGACACGAGCTCAAAGTAGGGCGACGACTCGGTCGACCAAAACCAAATAGGACTAAAGACGACATGACCAACAGGACCACACAAGCGATAAACAAATAGACATGCTAAACATTGAATCAAATAACAATTCATGGACATATCAACAATAATAATATGTAGGACAATATCTCACATTAACAGTTACATATAACGATTAAGATTAAAGTTTAAATCAATTCATGTTATATTATAGATAAATATAATCAACAAAAGATAAAAAACCAATTAACAAAACGATAAATACGAAACGTGCAATTAAATTCGTAAATCAACAGTTCATGCATTAATTCCCGTAAAATCAATAATTAAATAATTACGAAACATTACCCAACATATATTTATAATTCCGGACAGGAAATAATGTAGGGACAGGGTCCCTACCTCGATCGGAAGCAATTAAATACACAAACCCGAAATCTGCACAGCCCAGATCCGCTCACGGTGCGATAACTTCCTGCTCGGGACTCGGATTGACGTTCCGTCTGCGCTCACTCGAAGCTTATTCGATTATCTTCGAATCGGTATATTACGGGCCGAAAATGGACGAGTAACGATACCTCAGTAATCTCTCAAAGTCTGACCAAGAATCTGAAACTCTAAAAAGAACTCACTGTTGCTTCACAGTGATTCTTGCTGCTCAACAACAGCCTTTATTTTTCCTCTCTTCTCTAATATTATGCACGACTCCCAATGTTGATGCTTCTATATTTTTTTAAACTTTTGTGATTAAGCCTCTGCCCAATACTCACATATATATACTATTTACAAAAGGAAACGGAAAATGCTTCAAATGCTTTTCCTTAAATTCCTTTTTAATACTACTTTTAATTTCTTTTTAATACTACAAAAACGCCTGATGCTTTATTGCTTTTCCTTTTAATTTCTTTTTAATACTACAACCCCCCAAGTGCAACCCTTTGATTTACTGCCCACTTTATTATATATTTTTTTTTTTATTTAATCCTTACTAAAACGTACACAAAAAGTAACACGTAAAAGGTTATAAAAATAATTAGACATGCAATCACATAATCACAGTTAATCGCGAAAAATTAATTTACACGTCAAATGTCACATAAGCAAAAGTTACGGGTTTTACAAGCGCACTTGCCGAAAGAGGTTTGGCAGAGAAGAGGTGTTGCTTAAAGAGATAAAAATTTGGCGTGGTTGGGTACAAGTCAAGAAAATTGAAAAAGAATTAAATCTAAACGGTTGAATTGGAGGGTGGAATACTGATTCGGTATGTTTCAGGTGCATGGACCCAGATTGCATCGAGTGTCCTAACCAGAGTGGGTTTGGTGGAATTTGAACGTTGAGCATTTGGTGGAGTTTGGTGTCGCCGTGTTTGACCGTTTATCAAAGTTGACTAACCCTAGCTTAGTCAATTCCCCTTCATTCAACGTGTTGATTTGAAGGTTCAAATGTAGAGTAAGGGCATGTGAGACGTGGAGCATACTAGTTGGAGATTGGGTGAATATGTGCCAGGGTGGAGATTGCTGGGTTTTGGCCCATATTCACCGGATGACTAATTAGATATCGATTAAGTCGAGAATTAGTAATTAGGTAAATTACTAATTAGGTGGACTCCTAATTGGATTCAATTTCCAATTCCACTTAGCATTAGGATAAGTTATACGTGGAAGATGAAGGGATTCATGGGCAGAAACTCGTTCTAAACACTCAAAGATTCTGGTTTTCAGCTCTCAGCAGCAACCACCTTGAGTCCTCCATTGCGGAATTGCTCCCTACAGGTATCCACGCGACGAGACGGGCAACGAGTGCTAGCTCTTCGTTCTTCTGAGTTTTTGATTCTAGAGAGAAAAAGAGGCTACAAGACCAGAAATATGATTTTCGTTTTTAGGTATTTTGCGGCTGAAAAATTGACACCTAGGGTTTCGGCCAAGAGAGGTTTATATAGGGTGTGAGAAGTTGTTTCAAAAACAACTCCCACGTCCTTACCACCTCTCCCGGCAGTGGGAGTCTTTAACTCCCACGTCCCATAGCCTTCTACTGGTAATGGGAGTCTTTATCGGATAATAACTCCCACGTAATCCCAGTTATACCGAAAATGTCCCTTATCTCTAATTCGAATAATAACGCTTTATTATTCTCAAAAAATGAATGTCAGATACAATGAACCTAAACACATTCTAGATTCATTGAATCTGGACATGAAGCTCGTTAGCTCGTCTATGCGTGTGAACCTGTAGGTTCATAACACAATGACAATGAAAACACACTTAGTAGTAGTATGTGTTTATAAATTACAAGCGGTCCCTAGCAGGACATTATGAGTACCCAAAGTGAATGAATTTACGGTGGAACCTAATATTAATCCCTTTGTCTCGCGATATCATAATTAAGCATAAGGCATGGTAGTCGTCACCCTTATTAAGCTTAATTGTATTTATGCTCGATCTCTAGATAGACTGTTCCAACAAATAGTATTTAATAACCATTTTATCAAATACATTTGAATACGGCCATGCATTTAGACAGTCGTCCCTATCGAGGGGCCCATGGATATCTCTCTCTAATAATAGAGAGGGACAAATTCTTTACAATGCCTCTCACATTCAAACCATGATAGGACACTACATTCAATCATCAGTCGTATTGATTACTCGATTAAAAGAAACGTCCGACTGAGTCAAAACGTGGCTCCATTCATGCTAGAATCAATGGAGACATAAGGTCTAAGGATTCTAAAATAGTATTGAGGAAGTAATACTTATGACTAGGACCATGAAGTATTACTTCTCTAACGGATCACGTCCGATACAATATATCTCAATACATTGCATCTATGATATGATTTGTGTTCATTACACATGATTAGTAAAACATAATCATCAATCAAACATCATACTAATTTTATTTCATTGTAAAAAAGCTTACATAAAACTAGGGACAACTATAATAGTAATTACATAAACTAATGAGTTTTACTATCAAATCACGCATTTGATGTTCATAAGAAAAATTATCTATTCAATTATATGCTCAAAAGATATAAAACGTACAACATATGCTAATGGTCCTAGGGCACTACTAACAGAAGAGTTGTATTGCTTTCTTATTTCCAAATCCTTGTAGTCTTAGGCTCTCTAACCTAACAATTTCCCACCTGGAGACTATCTCTAATGTAATAATCTCTTCTTCATAATCATGTAGTAGCGCCAAGAATCCATCTCAAGCACTACGTCCAGCTGAAGCCATGCATAGCTTCAACTTCTCTAAGATTACAACCTTAGTGAATGTATCAACAAGATTTTCACTTCCTCGAATCTTCATAAGCAGCAAGATCTTCATTTCCAAGACATAGCGTATGTTGTGATACCTCAACTAAATATGCTTTCTTCTTGAATGAAAATGTTGGGTTCTTTGCCAAGAAGATAGCACTCTGACTATCACTGTAGAGAATTATATTTTTCTTCTCCTTCCCCAATTCACGCAAGAAATTCTGCAACCATACCATCTCTTTAATAGCCTCTGTCACTGCTACATATTCTGCTTCTGCAGTAGATAAGGCCACGATCTTCTGCAACTTAGAAGTCCAAGAAATTTTTGTACCACCCAAAGTAAATACATACGCGACTGTACTCCTCCTTCTATCAAGATCATTTGATGCAAAATCTGCATCGACACACCCTACCAATTCAACATTTCTTCCTCCAAAACATAAGGCTCTCACAGTAGTACCTCTCAAGTATCTAAAATCCACTTCACCGCTTCCCAATGTTGCTTACATGGATTGCTCATAAACCTTCTAACTACTCTCACAACATGTGCAATATCTGGTCTAGTACACCAGATATTAAGCATATTTGATTTTCTGCACATGAGCACGTTCCTCAACATTCTTAGGTGATTCCTTCTTAGATAGTTTGAAGTGGCTGCCCAATGGAACACTCACCGGTTTCGCATCCTGTGTACTGAACCTTTCCAGAACCTTCTTGGTATAGTCAGCTTGTGACATATACAGATTTCCTACAGCTTTATCTCGAATATTTTGCATACCAAGTATCTGCTTAGCCTTTCCAAGGTCCTTCATAGAAAATCGTTCAGACAACTGACTCTTCAACTTACTCACTTCTTGAGCACTAGAACCTTCTATCAACATGTCATCACTCCAAACCTCTTGAAGTAACAACAATGGTCACCTCGCTTTTGGTGGAGCTGATCACAAGAATGAATGCATTAAACTTTTATACCACTGTCTCAGAGCCTGTTTCAGACCATACAAGCTCTTTTTCAGTTTACAAACGATCTCATTGTTACTCTCTGCAATGTATCCTTCTGTCGCATCATGTATATTTCCTCCTCCAAATCACCATGAAGACAAAGGCTGTTTTAAATCCATCTGTTCTAACACCAAGTTCTCTACAACAAATATACCCAATAGCAACTAAATAGTGGTTAGTTTTATAACCGGAGTAAAATCATCAGTATAATGAATACCGTATTTTTGCTGAAAACCCTTCACAACCAGTCTTGCTTTGTAACGCTCGCTTGCATCCACATCCACTTTAATTATGAAGACCCACACCATTTAATATGTAGTGCCTTATTTTCCTTTGGGAAGGTTAAATAGTTCCAAATATCATTGAACAATACTGAATTCATCTCATCGTCCATTGCAAGCTTCCACTTACCTCCTTGATAATTTCGTATAGCCTCTACACAACATTCAGGTTTACCACTATCAGTCAACAAAAGATAGTTATTATAGCTTTAAGGAGAAAACACGTCTGGTGGCCCACAATTCTGGGTGGATCTCCACAGCTAGGTTGTTGGATGTGATGTTTGTGGTTCTACCTCAACAACCACTTGATCCTTCTGAACAATCTTGCTTCCACCTGAGTTCGAAATATCTAGCTCGAAAACTTCAAACCTCTCAACCTGAGCATCTAGTGCACCCAACCTATCTTTGTACAATACATGTTCATTGAATAAGACACCTCGGCTACGAATTACTTTCTGATTCTGCTCATCCCAAAATCTATAACCAAATTCGCCACCACCATATCCGATAAACGTACACTTGACAGATTTAGCATCCAACTTGTTTCTATCAGCAGCATCAACATGAAAATAAGAAACACAACCAAACACTTGAAGAAATTCTAGGTTTGCCTCTTTACCAGTCCAGGCCTCTTCTGGTATGCCATTCTCCAAGGGGGTTGATGGTCATCTATTAATTAGGAATGCAGCAGTGTTAAATGCTTCTGCCCAAAACATCTTTGGCAGTCCACACTTAAACCTCATGCACCTAGCACGTTCATTCAAGGTTTTGTTCATACGTTCTACAACACCATTCTGCTGAGAAGTTCCTCTCAGGGTTTTTTCCATGCGAATACCATTCGCTTCACAAAACTGTTTGAACTCATGGAGCTTATGCTCTCCACCATTGTCATATCTCAAACACTTCACTTTTAGACCTGTTTCAAAATCTACCAAGGCTTTCCCCGTTTTAAAGGCACTAAAATCATCTGATTTATATTTCAAAAAATATACTCATACAATTCTTGTGGAGTCAATGTATTAACTTAGGGTTTTGGATTTCTTTTCCTATAAATAGCCCATCTATGTAACGTAAATATTGTATCTCATGACATAGTAATATCTTGTCTTGGTAGCGCCCTAGACGTAGTCAATTCTTTAACGAACTGATAAAACAATTCCTTGTGTCTTTCTTTGTTGTTTTCCGATCTAGTTTTCCCTCCCAATATTGTTGTTTATTTTCCTAACTATTGGTATCAGAGCGTCGGGTTCAGGGGCATCAGAAATAAACATGATGGGTGAATGGAAATTGTCGATTGAAAAGTTTGACAAAGCAGATTTTGGGTTCTGGAAGATGCAGATTGAGGATTACATATATGGTAAAGAATTGTATCAACCTTTTGGTGAGAAATTAGAGGACATGAAAGACGATGATTGGAAGTTGTTGGAAAGGAAGGCAATGAACGTCGTGCGTTTGCCCCTCTCCTGAAACGTGGTGCTCAATACAGTCAAAGAAAAAACTACCAAGGAGATGTATGAGAAGCCATCAACAACAAACAAGGTTTTCTGATGCGACGTTTATTTAACCTAAAGATGGCAGAAAGTACTTCGATTTCCGATCATCTCAATAAGTTCAATGTGATAATAGCTCAATTCAGCTCAGTTGAGAATGTTTTTCGATGGTGAGGTATGAGCCTTAATTTTGCTGTCTTCTTTACCAGAGAGTTGGGGCGGAACAATTACTGTTGTTAGCGCTTTAGTAGGGAAGGTGAAGCTTAGGTTTGACGAAGTCAGAGACCTAATTATTAGTGAAGAAATTTGCAGAAAAGAATCGAGTATAGCTTCAGGATCAGCCATGAGTACAGAAATTAGAGGCATATCAGAATCAATGTTGAAATTATTGAGGTAGATCGAAGTCGAGAGACAGGAAGACTGAGAAAGACAAGAGCTAGATTAAATATTTTAATTGCGTGCAATATGGCCACTACAAGAGAGAGTGCACAACACCATCGATGGAAGATAACAAGTTAGCAATTGCAGAAGTAGAAGAAATTTTAGATGCTTTAATTTTGAGTGTGAGCAGTCCATTGGAATCGTGGGTTTTGGATTCTGGAACATCGTTTCATTCTTGCAATGTGATGAAGTCTTACACTTTTGAAAGAGATAAAAATCTGGCTTGGTTAGTATATAAGTCAAGCAAATTGAAAAAGAATTAAATCTAGACGGTTGAATTGTAAGGGTAGATGATTGATCCGGTATGTTTTGGGTGCATGGACCCAAAGATGCATCGAGTGTCCCAAGCAAGAGTAGGTTTGGTGGACTTTAAACGTTGAGCAGTTTGTTCCGTTATGGGTGTTGCCGTGTTTGACCGTTGATCAAAGTTGATTAAACCTGGCTTAGTCAATTCCCCTTCATTCAACGTCTGATTTGAAGGTTCAAGTGCAGAGTAGAGGCATGTGAGACGTGGAGCATATGGGACGTGGAGTGTACTAGTTGGACATTGGTTAAATACGTATCAGGGTGGAGATTGTTGGGTTTTGACCCATATTTACTGGATGACTAATTAGATATCGATTAGGTTAAGAATTAGTAATTAGGTAAATTACTAAATAGGTGGACTCCGAATTGGATACTAATTAGATTAAGAATTAGTAATTAGGTGAATTACTAATTATGTGAACTTCTAATCATTTTAGTTAAAGGTTTACTACTCCTATATATATGCGTCTTATATATTGGTTGGAGTAGTAAGGCGAGGGAAAGCTATTAGATTGGAGGAATCTCCATTGTATTTTTGTTTCTCCACTATAAAGAGAGTATGACCTCGCCTTACCAGTGAATTTAGGTTAGTTGACCGAACTATGTAAATCGTTGTGTCCCTTCATCGCTTTCCTTATTGATATTTTCTTTTGCCTTAGAATTCGAAGGGATTTATTTTCTAACACCCTTCTCATTTTAAACTATCTTTCTTTCTTTATAAGTTTCTCTCTCTATGATTCTTTTCAAATTGTGCTACCATGAATGATTCGTCAACTTTAAACGAGATATAATATAAGAAAATGTGAAAAGTTTTGAAAGAGACAATTGCATGCCCAGTTGCATGAGGTGACCCCTCCCACCGCGTGTAAACTTATATGGGGTGACCCCCTCCCACCGCGTGCTCCTGAGCACTCGGGGGGTATTGTTTTTCAATTTTTTTCAAATTTTATATGTTTGATGCATGTTAATCTATATATTAATTGTTATGTTTATTTTAAATATCACTTTCCTTTTTAATTTATTACCTTTTAAATGTATATTTAAATATTAGATTGTTTCATAATCTATATATTAATTGTTATGTTTATTTTATATCTCACTTTCCTTTTTAATTTATTATTTTTTAAATGTATATTTAAATATTAGATTGTTTCATAATCTATATATTAATTGTTATGTTTATTTTATATCACTTTCCTTTTTAATTTATTATTTTTTGAAAAGTATTTTTAAATTTGTATTTTGTTGTAAGATTTAGTCAGAAAAAAAATTTAGAGGAAAAATTTGAGATGAAGAGAAGATTAATTTTGAGAATAAGGAAGTGTAGGGATAGATCTCATAAAAATAAATCCCATGTTAATTTATCGAGTATTACCTTTATAGATGTTTTTGCATGCAAAATTCAATCTTTTTTTTTTTATTATTTATTTATTTAAAACTAGACCATTTATAAGTATGGTCCAGTTTATTACAATTATATTATTATAAGACCTCACTAGAGGAGGAGTAGTAGAAGCCCCCGTGAGGGGAGAAGTAGATGTCCCGTTGAGCGGGTGTCGTAGAAGACCTCACCAGAGGAGGAGTAGTAGAAGCCCCGTGAGGAGTAGAAGAAGTCCCGTTGAGCGGGTGACCCGTGAGGGGTGTATAAAACCTCACACAAGGGAATCCAAAGAAATGACAATTAAATCATTCCCCTTGTGTGAGGGAGGTATCGAACCTGGACCTCTCGGTCACAGGCAGTGGATGTTACCCACTGGGCTACCATGCCTTCGATAAAATTCAATCTTGCAGATTGAAGAGAGGAAGATTTTGATGAATAATTTGACGATAAAATATTTTGTCGTCCAACCAAAAGAAATATGTAAGCCGGCTTTGCTTGGATTGAACTAATTCGACTGTACCTTAATCTATTGCTCTAGTACTATATGATAATCTAAATTCTTGGTCCTTGCTGATACGAGGCCGGATAAAGTGGCCCTGTGTTTTAGTATGGTTTTTTTTATTGAGTCCAATTACATCGAGTCCGTTCTTGGAGAAGAAGAAAACATATTTCTTATGTAGCTTACCCCTTAGACGTTAGCACAGTGGCTCAGGAGCTTGGAGTTTATTCACCTCTTGAACTTCTGCAATTTTGTGACAATGCACAGAAGATGGCATCAGAATCTTGATGTTCTTCACTTCCTAAGTCCACACTTGAACTATGAATCTCCACTTAAAGAGAGACTAAATTTTAATAAAATTGTGCTCAATTGAGTAAACTCCAATTTTTATTTGCATTGCACAAATAAAATTATTACATGCTAGCGAAAAAAGATTACAAAATTGAAAGAAGGGTAATAAGATGTAAAATGTTATTGAAAGATTAAAAAGATAACTAAAGTTATCAGGCTTCCATTATAGTGTTTTATTTCAATCATGTATGTCGCACATGAACTCACAAAATATTCCCTATGTAAAACTGTTCTGGAGCTATGAATAGAAAATAAGAAACTACAATACTGTAAGCCCTAAGGGCGAACAAACTCAGTTTTTGATATTGGACAAACTTTTGATGTTGTGTCTAATGATCTTAATCTTTGTGATAGAATATCGGAACTCATTATGGAAGCTCTAAGTACTTCAATCAAGCCATTGGTATCAAGATTCAAAGTTATGCAAGGCTCATTTATCAAGATTGAAGATTGAAGACTTAGGTTTGGTTAGTTTAGCTTTGTCGTCATAAGTCGTTATCTTATAAAGCTCTAACCAAAGCTCTCATGAACATAAGCTCTACACTCAAGTCTTGCATGTTTTCATAAACACGTTTTCAAAAGGCTCTAAGTTTCAAAACGTTCCTTACATGAGTTCATATCTCAAAAGCCTTTGTTTTCAAAGTCTAAGTTCTTTAAAATGGTTTTCCAAATGTTCTTACTTGTTACCTTTTGGGAAAACCTTTTAGACTTCATTAGATTTCAAAACGTGTGAAAAATCAACATCTCTAATGCTCAGGAAGGTCGGTCAACCGAGCTCAAGCTCGCATCAACCGAGCAGAAACTGAGAGGTGAACTTACCAAGGTCGGTCGACCTAAGGGGTAGTTCGGTCGACCGAGGCTCTCTTCGGTCATCCGAGGTTCAAGTTCGGTCAACAGAACTCTGCGGGAACTAGCCGTTATTTGACCGTTGCAGAGTTGATTTTTCAGCCTATTTTCAAAAGTATAAATACTCTAAAGCTGAGAATCACTCCAAGACTGAGACAGACAATAAACATTCATATCTTATCAAGTCTAAACACTTTCAAAGCAAAATACTCTTCATCTCTATGATCTAAATCATTCAAGAGTATTCTTTCAAAAGCAAGACAAAGTGTGTGCTACTTATGTTCAAAGAGCTTATCATTCTTGTACTTCAAAGGTATATCTTTCTCACTTAGAAAAGTGAATTATCTTGTTTTTAAACATTCTTATTCCCTCTCTTAGTGATTGGGTAATTGTTGTAAAAGTCCTACTTTGTGTGGGCAAATTGTATAAGTCATACTTAGTGTGGGCAAGCTCTTAGTGAGTTTTTCTTGTGTGGTTGTGTTGTAAAACTCTTAGTGAGTTAGCCACAAGTGTAAACATTCTTCTTAGTGAAGTTGTTTAAAATCCTTGGGTGCGACTCAAGGTAGTGGATGTAGATTCTGAGTGAGTCGAACCACTATAAATCCTTTGTCTTGTTATTGGGTTTTGCTTTAGCTTTTGTTCATCTTGTTCAAACTCTCACTAGCATTGAATAGATTTCAAAAAGTTAGCAAGATTAGTTAAAACCCAATTCACCCCCCCTCCCCTCTTGTGTTTTACAATTGGTATCAGAGCCTCGTCTTCATCTTTAGCTTAATAGCTTGAAGAAAAGATTAATGGCCGGATATTCCGCTTTAGCCTACCAAGAGGGATCTTGCACAAATAGACCACCTCTCTTTGATGGAAATAATTTCAATGCTTGGAAAGACCATTTCAAAATCTATGTGTGCTCTATAGACTACTCCTTATGTAAGATTTTTGAAGAAGGTCCTTATGTTCCTATGAAAGAGGTGGATGGTGTTCAAGTTCCAAAATTGGACAATGAGCTTAATCAAGATGAGTCCAAGAAAATGACTCTCAATTATCGAGCTATGAACATCATTAGTTGTGCTCTTAATCCGGATGAGTACAATCGGGTACGTGGAAGCAAATCCGCTCACAAGATGTGGAAAACCTTAGAAGTCACCCATGAGGGGACTAATCAAGTCAAAGAATCAAAGCTCCACATGCTTGTGAGGGAATATGAGCTTTTCTCTATGAAGCCAAATGAAACTATCAATGAGATGAACACTAGGTTCACAAATATTGTCAATGGGTTGAGATCCTATGGAAAGGAATACTCTATGGGTGAAATGAATAGGAAGATTCTCAACTCACTTCCTAAAAGTTGGGAAGGCAAAGCTCTAGTCATTGAAGAAGCAAAGAATTTGAAAACTTATCCCACGGAGGAGCTCATCGGTTCACTTCTCACTTATGAGCTCACACACAAAAAGAATGAGCATCTTGAAAAGGCAAAAATGAGTGGTGCTTTAAAGGCTATTCTTGATCTTGATGAATCCAATGATTCAAGTGATGAAGAAGACATCAACTTTGATGATGAGACCATGGATTTGGTGGTAAAGCGCATTAAGAAAATGTTTTCCGGGAAAGGAAGAAAACACTTCCAAAATAGAAGAAAACAAAATCCTCATGGGATGAAATGCTATGAATGTGGAAGTGATCAACATCTCATAGGAGAATGCCCCGCCACCAAAGAAAAAGAGCCCAAGGAATACAAAAAGAAAAAATTCTTTCAATCAAAGAATGCCAAGGGCATGTTTAGCACATGGGATCAAGAAGGGAGTGGCGATGAAGAAGAAGATGAAAATGCAAATGTTTTCTTCATAGCTTTTGGTAATGAGGTACATCTTTCTTCCTCCACTTCAAATTCTTATAATGATAATGATGATGATGATGAGGATGATCCTAATGAGCTTTTAATTGATATGTATGATCAATTGACAAAATGTGCAAAGCAAAACAAAGATATGAAGCTTAAAATTGAATCTTTGCTTGATGAAAGAGTTAAGTTGGTTGATGAAAATAAGAAGTTGTGTGATGATGTTAATTGCTTGAAATGTGAAAATGAAAGTCTCATTACTACTAGCAATACATCTTCATTACAATACATAGAAGCTTGTAATAAATTGTCATCTCTTGAAAACAAGCTTGTTGAATTTGATCTTTTGAAAAACAAAGTTAATGACTTTACCCTTCTTGTTGATAACTTTAATAAGGGTAAGAAAAATCTTGATCAAATTCTTAGTGTGCAACGTGCTTCAAATGTTAAACATGGATTAGGTTATATTGCTAATCATGTTGCTATTGCTAGCTCTTCTAAGGCACCTAGAAATCTATTTGTGCATGCTAGCACTTCACATATGCAAAATAAATATCAAGAGCATATTCATAAATTTGCTAAGCCATCTACTTGTTGCACTTATTGTGGTAGACATGGTCACACAAGTGTTAGATGCTTTGTGAAGAAGAAGATTGAAAGGGGAGTTAAAACCATTTGGAGAGTTAAGCGTATTTTAACTAACCCCCATGGACCCAAACAAAAGTGGGTACCAAAAGTTACTCTTCCCTTGCTCTTATAGGTTCTTGTTAGTTAAAGGGAAGCTCCGGCTCTATGATGTTTCAATGTGTATGATTTTATCACATAACCGGAGAAGAAGAAGTGCTTATGAAAGGTGTCAAATCTCTTTGCAATGGAAATATCACTTTGGTGATAAAGCTAAAGATGAGTATGATAAAGAAGATTGAGAAGCTCAAAGAACTCATTGAAGGAACTCAAAGTGCAAAAGTATTCATCAAATTCAATGAGATATTACTAAACTCAATCTCTTTCATTTCCTTGAACAATTATTGATCTTACTTTCCTTATAATGTTCAATTGTTCTTGAAATGGGCACCTTGGAGATTTTATAACATGTTTTGCTCTTCATATGTTTTGATTGTTTTTGAGCATGTTATTAGAGAGCTTAATGATTTGATCTTTGTGTTGAAATCTCCTTTTAACAACCCCCTCCCCTCTTTTATTTAGTGTCTTATGCTTTGGGGGAGTTTGTATATGCTATGTTTAGTTTTTACTTGATCTTTATTGCATATAGGGGTGTTGGTGTGTTTATATTCAAGTCTATAGAATTAATCTTATGTGGTTGATCGTCTAGATACTTGACTTAGGATGTAAACTCTATAT
Organism: Vinca minor; assembly: GCA_026122235.1. NCBI lineage: Eukaryota > Viridiplantae > Streptophyta > Magnoliopsida > Gentianales > Apocynaceae > Vinca > Vinca minor. The sequence goes on from JAOCZM010000253.1 coordinate 2,342,898, forward strand.
GTGATGTATGCTCAATTGTCTTATTTTACATCATCACATCACTTGTTGGCTTGCCTTTCATCTTTTATATCTTATAGCCAATTTGTGTAAGTTATTTTGGAAGTTATATGTGTTATAAATGTTTATGTATTTAATTGGTATCACATATACTCTCCCTTAATAACTTTGAGATCATATTCTTCATTTTCTTATCCATTGTGATCTCATTATAGTTTTTGGTTAGTATCACTTTAAGAGTTGCTACACTCATTTAGCTAACCATTAACTTGTTAGAGGAATGTACTCAAAGTGTTATCTTACACTTCCTCTACTTCTTTTGGTTTTGATACATGTGCTTAACTTATGAATTCATGGTATCACTTCCACTAGTACTTTGTTAGCTATATTTTCAAACGTGTGTTACAATTGGCTATATTTACAATTGGTATCATGTTTTACAATTGGTCAATTGGTATCAAACTTGGTTTTATCTCAAATAGCTAACATCGTATGTTTTATAAACGGGGAGATTGTGCTTAAAGGTTATATTCCTTATCTCCTTTGTTTTTAGCTTAGGTTGATATTCTTTTTGAGCCATATATAACCATCTTTATATTTATGTGTCATTATGGAATCTTTGTATTTTGAAATCAACCAATTCTGTTACAAGCAACAATAAGTAAGAGTCCTTGAAGAATTAGAACTCTTGAACAAAACAACTTGCTATCAAGTAAAACACTTAAACAAGAAGAGTCATAGTAGACGTGGGACTCTTAACAACTAGATAACCAACTATGGACAACATGTCCTTTATTATAGCAACTACTTGCTATACGCATATAAATACTCTAAATAAAGTAAAGAACAAAGCTGGAAAATAATTAAAGTCTAGCATAGACTTTAATTGTACAAATACTAAAATGACCTTTAATTTCGTCCCAATTCTGGACAGCTTGTTGGGCCAACTTGTACGACGATTTCGGATATTAAGAAGGAAAAATCTGATCTCGTGATCTTCATGAAAGTTGTAGATCTGCCTCTTATCGTTAATATGCAGCTGGAGTCAGCTCCATTGGATAACTGGATCAAAAGTTATGATCATTCTACCAAATTGTTGTAAAGCTGTCCAATCCCTCATCATCTTGTATGATTACTAAAATGCCCTTCTTAGCCTCTTTGCTTGATAGGGCCTAATTGTACACTTGTGAACTTGAGAGGCTGACTTGTACAACTTTCCTATATGTAACTTAGCATCCTCTTTATACTTTAGAACACGGGTCAATGATGTTGATAGTTGCTTCAGGTCCCTTGTTCTAATCTTCGTTATTAGTCTATGTATGCGCTCCTTTGGCTTGGACAGCCTCGAGGTTGGTACAGTATCAGTTCGTTTAGCAGATACGCTCAATTTAGCGTCCTTGAATCTCTTACCCATTGGGAAGAATTGCCTCTTGGGCAGCTTCTGGTTCAAGAAATTCAACATAAGCATATCCATTTGGTTGCCCAAACTTGTTAATTCGAATTGTCAGTCTATTTACTATTCCACATGACTGAAAATGTCGTTGTACCTCTTACGGTTCACATGCATAATCCATATTGTCAACAAAAACTGAATACGAATCCACTTATTGCTTATTTGCTCGACTCGTTCCAGCATCATGATCTTCACCGATGACCATTTTTTTTCTTTTAAATTTAGCTTGCACTTTGCGGAGAGCATCTGTTTCATCCTTCATCTTCTTGAATCTTTTCTTCATATTATCGGCCTCCACGGGAACCGCGACCATTTTAACATCGCGCTTCATTATGATCTCTCTCTCACTCACTCATAGTTCATACCTGTTGATTACCTTGTGCAATCTTAAATTCAATCTATTGTCCCATGTAATAGAGAAAACGAAGATAGAATATGGAAAGCAAACAATCATTTTTTAAATTAAAATGATGAAAATAAAAATAGATGAAAAATGTCAGGAAAGAAAAGATGTTGATGATATATAAGAGAAGCATTTTCCAAAAAAGAAGAGTTATAGTAAAACCTTTTAATGTCAATACCAACAATACATGAATGAAAAATTCCATGCTAGAGAAGGAAGTCTACAAAACTATAAGAAAGGTAAATAAGAAGGATATTACGCATTTATACATTTTTTCATTCTAGTGTTTAGCTAAGCACAAAAGTCGCACAAGAACACACAAGACAACTCTTATATATTATGGAAGTCAGATTAAATCCATCTGATTCCTCAGGAGCTAAAAGATTATTTGCTTCTTGAACTTCTACAATTTGGTGACTATGCACAGAATATGGCATCGCAGCCTTGATGTTCTTCACTTTTGAAGTCTACACTTGAACGATTAATCTCCACTTAAAGAGAGATAATACATTTTAATATATATCTTAAAGAAGAAAATATAAACGTGCTCAATGGAATAAAACTCCCAATATTTTGTGCATTACATAGATAAAATTATTACAAGCTTCCAAAAAAATATTAGAAAATTAAAAGAAGCGTAATAAGATGTGAAACGTTGTCGAAAAGGTAAAAAAGATAATTAAAGTTATTATGTTTCCATTATAGTCTTTTCTTTTAGTCATGTATGTCGCACGAGAATGCACACAATAATCCCATGTGAAACATTTATGAAGCGATGCATAGAAAACAAGAAAATACGAGGAGGATACGTGGAATGGCCCCATAAAAGGTAGTGCCTTGCAACGAAAGCATATGTAAGGGTTTCTGCTGAAGAGATTCATGGGCGGAAACTCGTTCCAAACACCCATGAGTCCTCCCCTGAAGGATCCGCTCATACGTAAATGAATCGAAAACAGCAAGAAAAAGACTTACATTTTGGGTTCAAGAATCGGATTCTTGAATGGAAGATGTTGTTTCTTGGATCGGATGCAATGATCACCTTGAGTCCTCCCTTGCGGAAATACTCCCCACCAGTAACCACGCGACGAAACGGGCAGCGAGTATTAGCTCTCCGTTTTTCTGAGTTTCTGGAATTAAGGAGAAAGGGAAAAGGCAGAATACAATTTATGATTTTGGGTGTCTTTGGTTAATTGCGGCTGAAAACTTAATTGACTAGGGTTTCGGCCAGGAGATCATTATATAGGGTATGAGAGTTTGTTCCCATAACCAACTCTCATATCCTCAACTTCTCTAGGCCATGGGAGTCTTTAACTCCCACGTCCCCTAGACCTCTGCTGGTAGTGGGAGTCTTTATCGGATAATAACTCCCACGTAATCCCAGCTATTAACCAAATACCGAAAATGCCCCTTATCCATAATTCGAATAATAACACTTTATTATTCTCAGAAAAATAAGTGTCAGATACAATGAACCTAGACACATTCTAGATTCATTGAATCTGGACATAAAGCTCGTTAGCTCGTCTCTGCGTGTGACCCTGTAGGTTCATATCACAATGTCAATGAAAACACAATTAGTAGTAGTATGTGTTCATAAATCACAAGCGGTCCCTAGCAGGACATTGTGACTACCCAAAGTGAATGAATTTACGGTGGAACCTAATATCAATCCACTATTTAATCCCTTTGTCTCGCGATATCCTAATTTAGCATAAGGCATGGTTGTCGTCACCCTTATTAAGCTTAATTGTGTTTATTCTCGATCTCCATGTAAACTGTTCCAACAAACAATATTTAATAACCACTTTATTAAATACATTTGAGCACGGCCATGCATTTAAACAGTCTTTCCCTATCGAGGGGCCCATGGATATCTCTCTCTAATAAGAGAGGGACAAATTCCTTACAATGCCTCTCACATTCAAGCCATGATAGGACACTACATCCGATCATCAGTCGTATTGATTACTCGAATAAAAGCAACGTACGACTGAGTCAAAACGTGGCTCCATTCATGCTAGAATGAATGGAGACATAAGGTCTAAGGATTCTAAAATAGTATTGAGGAAGTAATACTTATGACTAAGGACCAAGTATTACTTCTCTAACGGATCACGTCCAATACAATGTATCCCTATATATTGCATCTATGATATGATTTGTATTCATTACACATGATTAGTAAAACGTAATCATCAATCAAACATCATACTAGTTTTATTTTAATTGAAAAATAGATTACATAAAATTCGGGACAACTAGAATAGTAATTATATAAGCAAATGAGTTTTACTATCAAATCACGTATTTGATGTTCATAAGCAAAATTTAACTATTCATATGAAATGCTCAAATAGATATAAAACGTATAACATATGCTAATGGTCCTAGGGCACTACTAACATCTGCTTGAAAGATATTGGCGTAATTTGTTAATGTAAGGAATCTTAGTTCGTTTAGCAGATACCTTCAACTGGCGGCCTTTGAGCTCTTACCTATTGGTAAGAATGGCTAACTAGTTAGTTCCAATTGTCACTCTATTCACTATTCCACATGACTGAAAATGTTGTTGTACCTCCTCAGGTGTACAAGAATCTGGTTATTTCATATTTAATTAACTTGGCAAAAAATCTTAAACGGAGTCCCCTTTAGCTTGTATTTTGCAGATAGCAGCTATTTCATATTATCTTCCATCTCCATCAATACTTTCTTCGTATCCCTGAGCTCCACGGGAACTCCATCAACAACCTCCAATGTGGCCATTTCAATATCACCATCCATTATTATCGCTCTATCTCTCCAAGAATACAAGAATACACGAATGAAAGATTCAAGTCTAGCGAAGGAAGTCTACATAAAAATGAGAAATGTAAAAAAAAGGATTTTAAACATTTATACTTTTTCCATTCTAGGGTGTAGCTAAGCATGCAAGTCGCACAAGAACACCTAAGATGACTCTTCTTCATTACGAAAGTCGGAGGAATTCCATCATGTTCACAATGGACATTAGATTAAGTTTAAGATTGACCGAGGAAATAAACAGGTTTGAACTAAGAGATAAAGAGAGAGTAGTGATCAGATGCGATGTTGAAATGGATGTGCTGGAGGCTGATGAAGGAGTTCTCGAGGAGCTCGATGATATGATGAAAATATTGAAAGAGATGGAGGATATATGAAACAAAGTTTTCTATGCTAAAGTCGAGAGAGAAAAAGGGGTATCTGTTTCAAATCATGTTGATGTTGTTGCAACAAGTCAAGCAAGTAAGGAATAAATGGATTATTGTTTAGTTTTCTTGGAAATTTGGATTATGTTTACACCTGAGGAGGTACAACAACATATCCAGTCATGTGGATCAGTGGATAGAGTGACACTTCGAAATAACAAGTTTGGGCAACCAAAGGGATATGCTTATGTTGAATTTCTTGAAATTTAAGCTGTCCTAGAGGCTATTCTTCCGAATCGGTAAGAGCTTCAAGGGCGCCATGTTAAGGTATCGGCTAAACGAACAACTAACATTCCTTGCATTAAGCAAAAACATTTTATGTGGTTCTTTCAAGTATCCTCCTTATGGATATGGGAAGGATCCTAGGTTTAGAGCACTCGTGTGCTCAAGTGTGATTTCTAAACTAGTTAATTCCTAACAGTTACTTGTATTTTCTTGTTTTCTATGCATAACTTTAGAATTGTTTCACGTGGGGTTATTTTGTGTGTTCTTGTGCAACATACTATAATAGAAACCTAATAACTTTAATTATCTTTTTTTGCCTTTTCGATAACTTTGTACATCATAATACACTTCTTTCAATTTTGCAATCCTTTTTTGCTAGCATGGAATAATTTTTTTCCGTGTAATGCACAAAAAAAATGGGAGTAAACTTATTAAATTTAATGAGGTGTCTTAACGCGGGGATTTACACTTTCTCTCCACAAGGGGTAAAATTGGAAAACAATAATTAAAGATTAGGGCTTCCATTATTTAAGCCATATATGCCCACATAATAATTTCCATTATTCACATATATGTATTATTTAGTTAGTCTATTTTGATACTCATAATTGGATATTGATTGTATATTCCTATATCCTATTATACATCATTCCATATAAATAAGCCATATATGTAGAGTATATCTAGTTTATGCATGCTATATGATGTTGGTGGGGAAGAAACGAGTAAAGGAGCTGAAATAACTGTTAACAACTTTTGGCGTTTCCACTTACCTTTCCAGAAGCAGTATTGAATTTCCTTATCCGATAGTCTTAATGACAAGGAGGACTTGGTGTTAAATCCTGGATTTTTTTTTAAATAAGAATTGCTTTGGGCGATTTTCACTTTGAGTCCAGATTCATGGTCAGCAAAGACCAGCATTGGACGATTTTCACTTTGAATCTTTGACATTCATGAAAAACATTAGGTGACCACAACCAGTCTTACATACCTCATTCACTTGAGAGTAGGTAACATTAAGCGGGAAACTTCTTCTCATGGTTGTTCGACATGGTATCTGTTCGTGGTTGTCATATAGATCAGAGGTATAAGATGAAAGAAGCGTAATAAGATGTGGAACGTTGTCGAAAAGGTAAAAAGATAATTTAAGTTATTATGTTTCTATTATAGTATTTTCTTTTAGTCATTTATGGCGCACAAGAACACACAAAATAATCCCATGTGAAACATTTATGAAGCTATGCATAGAAAACAAGAAAGGTGGAGTCTTGCAACGAAAGCATATGTAAGGGTTTTCGCTTGAATGACATTGGCGAAATTTCTTAATGCAAGGAATGTTAGTTCGTTTAGCGGATACCTTCAACTGGCGGCCTTTGAGCTCTTACCTATTGGTAAGAATGGCTTCTTGGACAGCTTTTGGTTCAAGAAATTAAACATGACCATATCCTTTTGGTTTGACAAACTAGTTAGTTCCAATTGTCACTCTATTCACTATTCCATATGATTGAAAATGCTATTGTACCTCCTCAGGTGTACAAGAATCTGGTTATTTCTTATTTGCTTGACTTGGCAACACCATCTTAAACGGAGGCCCCCTGATAGTAACTGTTTCATATATTCCCCATCTCCATCAATATTTTTTTCATATCCCTGAGCTCCACAGGAACTCCATCAACAACCTCCAATGCGGCTATTTCAATATCACCCTGCATTATTGTCGCTCTATCTCTCCAAGAATACAAGAATACATGAATGAAAGATTCAATGCTAGAGAAGGAAGTCTAAAAAAAAATAAGAAATGTAAAAAAAAAAATATATTAAACATTAATACTTTTTCCATTTTAAGGTTTAGCTAAGCACGCAAGTCGCACTAGAACACCAAAGATGATTCTTCTTCAGTATGGAAGTCGGAGGAATTGCATCACGTTCATTTTTGCACCTCGCTCATTTTACCAATAAAAAGAGGAAATGGTGTTCAAAAGTTATATCAAAAAAATTTAAAATTAAATAGAACAAGATCATTAGCTTTGTTGGATCTTTAATGCATTAACCTGGTCTAAAATAACTTTATTCCTTGATATTTATTAGTGTTATACTTTTCAAGTTTCTGGAAAAGTTGGATGCCCAAATATAAATTGTAAATTTGGAACCTATGCTATTCATACGACTATAAAACGATAATAAGGGTTATAATGATTCACTCTGTGTTTCTTTTGTTTTTGTATTGTGTAAAATACCATGTTTCTTTTGTTTATGAATTGTCTAAAATACCGCTGGAATTTAACCTGATAGATAATTATAAAGACTACATGTAATAATTAGATAATTAAAATTCTTTAGAATTATCACAATGTATAGCACGTACAATTATGGTGCGTGAATTATGCTAGAACTTTAGAAATAATTAACTAATTAATGGACATTAGATGGATTTGAAGATTGCACAAGGGGGCTGTCTTGATCTTGATGGTGCTAAAACTAATTTAGTTTCTTCATTGTCACCTAAAAATTTGATTTTTTGTTCCCATATTTTACCTTCATTTTCTCTATTACAATGGACATTAGATTAAGTTTAAGATTGATCGAGGAAATAAACAAGTCTGAAATAGGAGAGATAGAGAAGGAGAGAGAGATAGAGAGGCAGAGAGAGTGAGTAATGAGAGGCGATGTTGAAATGGACGTGGCGGAGGCTGATGAAGGAGTTCTCATGGAGCTTGATGATATGATGTAAATATTGAAAGAGATGGAGGATATATGAAACAAATCTCTCCACGCTAAAGCAGAGAGAGAAAAAGGGTTCTCCGTTTAAGATCATATTGATGTTGCTGCAACAAGTCAAGCAAGAAAGGAATAAATGGATTCTTGTTTAGTTTTCTTGGAAATGTTGATTTTGTTTACACCTGAGGAGGTACAACAACATTTCAAGTCATGTGAGCAGTGAATAGAGTGACACTTCGAAATAACAAGTATGGGATATGCTTATGTTGAATTTCTTGAACCAAAAGCTGTCAAAGAGGCTATTCTTCCGATAGTCTTAATGACTAGGAGGACTTGGTGTTAAATCTAGGAATTAGAATTGCTTTCTTTTAAAAATACAATCATTTACCTTTAAAAATTGTCCGGAAGGAGGTTCCAAAGTAAATTGTTCTGTGTTGCAGTCTCCACAAACAATCTCTTGGGACATCAATGGGGTTGAGTCCAGATTCATGGTCAGCAAAGACCAACATTGAGCAATTTTCACTATGAATCTTTGACATTCATGAAAAAACGTTAGGTGACCACAGCCAGTCTAACATACCTCATTCAATTGAGAGTAGGTAAAAAAGATAATTAAAGTTAATATGTTTCCATTATAGTCTTTTCTTTTAGTCATGTATGTTGCACGATAACGCACAAAATAATCCCATGTGAAAGATTTATAAAGCTATGCATAGAAAACAAGAAACTACAAGGAGGGTATGTGGAATGGCCCCATAAAAGGTGGTGCCTTGCAACGAAAGCATATGTAAGGGTTTTCAATTGAACGACATTGACGCAATTTCTAAATGCAAGGAGTGTTAGTTCGTTTAGCAGATACCTTCAACTGGCGGCCTTTGAGCTCTTACCTATTGGTAAGAATGGCTTCTTGGACAGCTTTTCGTTCAAGAAATTAAACATATCCATATCCTTTTGGTTTCACAGACTAGTTAGTTCCAATTGTCACTCTATTCACTATTCTATATGATTGAAAATGATGTTGTACCAGCTCAGGTGTAAAAGAATCATGTTATTTCTTATTTGCTTGACTTGGCAACATGATCTTAAACGGAGGCCCCCATTCTCTCTCAACTTTAGCCTGTATTTTGAGGATAGTAGTTTTTTCATATATCCTCCATCTCCATCAATATTTTCTTCATATCCCTGAGCTCCACGGGAACTCCATCAACAGCCTCCAATGCGGCCATTTCAATATCACCCTCCATTATTATCGCTCTATCTCTCCAAGAATACAAGAATACATGAATGAAAGATTCAATGCTAGAGAAGGAAGTCTACAAAAAAAATATAAAAATATAAATAAAAAGGATATTAAACATTTATACTTTTTCCATTCTAGGGTTTAGCTAAGCACGCAAGTCGCACAAGAACACCTAAGATGATTCTTCTTCATTATGGAAGTCGGAGGAATTGCATCACGTTAGTTTTTGCACCTCGCTCATTTCTCAAAAAAAATAATAAAAAAAATAAAAAGAAGAAATGGTGTTCAAAAGTTATCATCATAAAAATTAAAATTATATAGAACAAGATCATTAGGTTTGTTGGATCCTTAATCCATTAACCTGGTCTAAAATACCTTTAGTCCTTGATATTTATTAGTGTTATACTTTTCAAGTTTCTGGAAAAGTTGGATGCCCAAATATAAATTGTAAATTTGGAACCTATGCTATTCATACGACTATAAAACGACAATAAGGGTTATAATGATTCACTTTGTGTTTCTTTAGTTTTTGAATTGTTTAAAATACCGTTGGAATTTAACCTGATAGATAATTATAAAGACAACATGTAATAATTAGATAATTAAAATTCTTTTGAATTATCACAATGTATAGCACGTACAATTATGGTGAGTGAATTATGCTAGAACTTTAAAATTAATTATCTAATAAATGGAAATTAGATGGAGGGTAAGATTGCACAAGGGGGCTGTTTTGATCTTGATGGTGCTAAAACTAATTTAGTGTCTTGACACCTAAAAATTTGATTTTTTCTCTATTACAATGGACATTATATTTTGTTTAATATTGATCGAGGAAATAAACAGGTCAAATCTAAGAGAGAGAGGCGATGTTGAAATAGACGTGGTGGAGGCTGATGAAGGAGTTCTCGTGGTGCTCGATGATATGATGAAAATATTGAAAGAGATGGAGGATATATGAAACAAAGCTATCCATCTAATGTCGAGAGAGAAAAAATGGGATCTATGTTTAAGATCATGTTGATGTTGCTGCAAAAGGTCAAGCAAGTAGGGAATAAATGGATTATTGTTTAGTTTTCTTGGAAATGTGGATTATGTTTACACCTGAGGAGATACATCGATATTTCCAGTCATGTGGAACAGTGAATAGAGTGACACTTCTAAATAACAAGTTTGGGCAACCAAAGGGATATGCTTATGTTGAATTTCTTGAAGAAGAAGCTGTCCAAGAGGCTATTCTTCCGAATAAGTAAGAGCTTCAAGGGCGCCAGGTTAAGGTATCGGCTAAACGAACAACTAACATTCCTTGTATTAAGCGGAAACATTTTATGGGGTTCTTTCAAGTATCCTCCTTATGGATATGGGAAGGACCCTATGTTTAGTGCACCCATGTGCTCAAGTGTGATTTCTAAACTAGTTAATTCCAAAAAGTTACTTTTATTTTCTTGTTTTCAATGCATAGCTATAGAATTGTTTCTCCGGGATTATTTTGTGTGTTCTTGTGCAACATACGTGACTGAAAGAAAATACTATAATAGAAACCTAATAACTTTAATTATCTTTTTTACCCTTTCATAACTTTGTACGTCATAATTGAAGGGATTCATGGGCGGAAACTCGGTCCAAACACCCATGAGTCCTCCCCTGAAGGATCCGCTCATACAAAACGAATCGAAAATAGCAAGAAAAAGACTTACATTTTGGGTTCAAGAATCTGATTCTTGAATGGAAGAAGCTGTTTCTTGGATACGTTGCTGCCACCAAAAGACTTCCCTTTGCGGAATGTCCCTCTACCGGTATCCACGCGACGAAACGAACAGTGATTGCTAGCTCTTCGTTTTTCTGAGTTTCAGGAATTAGAGAGAAAAGGGAGAGGCAGAATCTGAAATCTAATTTCGGATGATGTTTGGTTAATTGCGGTTCAAGTGAATTAACCCTAGGGTTTCGGCCAAGAGAGGTTTATATAGGGTGTGAGAGGTTGTTTCAAAAACAACTCCCACGTCCTTACCAACTCTCCCAGCAGTGGGGGTCTTTAACTCCCACGTCCCCTAGACTTCTGCTGGCAGTGGGAGTCTTTATCGGATAATAACTCCCACGTAATCCCAGCTATACCGAAAATGCCCCTTATCTCTAATTCGAATAATAACGCTTTATTATTCTCAGAAAAGTGAATGTCAGATACAATGAACCTAGACACATTCTAGATTCATTGAATCTGGACATGAATCTCGTTAACTCGTCTATGCGTGTGACCCTGTAGGTTCATATCATAATGGCAATGAAAACACACTTAGTAGTAGTGTGAGTTCATAAATCACAAGCGGTCCCTAGCAGGACATTGTGACTACCCAAAGTGAAGGCATACACAACGGAACCTAATGTCAATCCACTATTTAATCCCTTTGTCTCGCGATATCCTAATTAAGCATAAGGCATGGTAGTCGTCACCCTTATTAAGCTTAATTATATTTATGCTCGATCTCCAGGTAGACTGTTCCAACAAAGAATATTTAATAACCACTTTATTAAATACATTTGAGCACGGCCATGCATTTAAACAGTCTTTCCCTATCGAGGGGCCCATGGATATCTCTCTCTAATAAGAGAGGGACAAATTCCTTACAATGCCTCTCACATTCAAGCCATGATAGGACACTACATCCGATCATCAGTCGTATTGATTACTCGATTAAAAGCAACGTACGACTGAGTCAAAACGTGGCTCCATTCATGCTAGAATCAAATGGAGACATAAGGTCTAAGGATTCTAAAATAATATTGAGGAAGTAATACTTATGACTAAGGACCATGAAGTATTACTACTCTAACGGATCACGTCCGATATGATATATCTCATTACATTGCATCTATGATATGATTTGTAATCATTACACATGATTAGTAAAACGTAATAATCAATCAAACATCATACTAGTTTTATTTCATTGTAAAATAGATTACATAAAACTAGGGTCAACTAGAATAGTAATTACATAAGCAAATGAGTTTACTATCAAATCACGCATTTGATGTTCATAAGAAAAATTAACTATTCATATGAAATGCTCAAATAGATATAAAACGTACAACATTGCTAATGGTCCAAGGCCACTACTAACAATCTCCCACTTGCCCTAGGTCCAATCATACATGATCCTCAATCCCATTGACCTAGTAAGACTCTCATGTTTAGGCTGTGGGAGTGGCTTGGTCAATGGATCTGCAATGTTGTCGTCTGTATGAACTTTGTAAATACTAACGCCTCATCTGTCGATGATCTCTCTAATCAGATGAAAACGCCTGAGAATGTGTTTGGATCGTTAGTGAGATATAGGTTCCTTAGCTTGTGAAATGGCACCAGTACTATCACAATAGTGGTTCACTGGGTTCACAATGCTAGGGACGACACCTAATTCATCAACAAACTTCCTGATCCAAACAGCTTCTTTAGTCGCTTCAGTAGGCGACTAGATACTCGACTTATGTTGTAGAGTCGGCCACGGTTTTTTGCTTTGAGCTCTTCCAACTCACAGCACCTCCATTCAAACCAAACACAAAACTAGATTGCGATCTATAATCATCTACGTCAGTCTGGAAGCTTGTGTCTGTGTAACCATTTATAACCAGACTTCCTTCCTGACCTCCGTAAACTAAGACCATATCTTTAGTCCTTCTCAAGTACTTAAGAATTCTCTTGACTGCAGTCCAATGTGACTCTCCGAGGTCGATTGATATCTCGCTAGTCATACTTAAAGCAAATGAGACATCCCAGGGCGAGTGCATATCATGGCGTACATAATAGACCCAATGGTCGAAGCATATGAGATCTTACTCATGCGCTCTTGGTCCTCCTTTGTGGAAGGTCCTTGAGTTCTCGCTGAGTTTAATGCCATGTGACATGGGCAAGAATCCCTTTTTGGAGTGTTGCAAACTCGAACCGCTTTCGAGTACCTTGTCAATGTATCCACTCTGGCTTAGGCCAATCATTTTGTTAGATCTATCTCTATAGATTCTAATACCCAAAATGTATGTAGCCTCACCTAAATCTTTCACGGAAAAGCACTTCCCCAACCAAGATTTTACGCTTTGTAATGTGGGGATGTCATTTCCAATCAGTAAGATGTCATTCACATAAAGCAGAAGGAACACTACTGCATTATTAGTTACTTTCTTATAAACACAAAGCTCGTCTTCGTTTTTGATGAAACCGAATTCTTTAATACGTTCATTAAAGCGACGATTCCAGCTTCGAGATGCTTGCTTCAATCCATAAATGGACCTTTGAAGCTTACACACTTTGCTAGGATTTGTTGGATCAACAAACCCCTAAGGTTGTGTCATATACACATCCTCGAGAAGGTTTCCATTAAGAAACGCAGTCTTAACATCCATTTGCCATATCTCATAGTCATAATATGCAGCTATGGCAAGTAAAATCCTAATAGACTTTATCATAACAACAGGAGAAAAGGTTTCGTCATAGTCAATACCATGAACTTGTATATAACCTTTAACTACTAGTCGAGATTTAAAAGTGTGTACATTACCATCCATGTCCGTTTTCTTTTTGAAACACCATTTGTTATCAATGACCTTACACCCTTCGGGTGGGTCAACCAAAGTCCACACTTGGTTATCGTACATGGATTGCATCTCAGACTTCATAGCTTCTAGCCACTTTTCAAACTCAAAACTACGAATTGCCTCTTTGTAGGTAGTGGGTTCATCTTGATCAATCAGTTCGACCTGATGATCATCAGCCACGAGAAATCCATATCTCTCAGGCTGTTGATGTACCCGACTCGACCTCCCTGGGCCTTGTGTCAAAGATTGAAACTCAATATTAGCACGTGAGCTTGCTTGAACTTCCAAAGTTGGTTCAGATGTTGTTTGGGGATCTTGAATTTCCTCAAGATGGATCTTACTCCCACTATCCTCTTTGGAAATAAATTCCCTTTCGAGGAATAAACACTTTGTTCTCTGATGGAAGATAGAAGTAATATCCTTTAGTTTCTTTAGGATATCCCACGAACAAACACTTGTCAGATTTAGGGGCGAGTTTATCCGATAACAAGCGTTTTATATACGCCTCACATCCCCAAATTTTAAGAAATGACAAACTAGGCCGTTTCCAGTCCATATCTCATATGGAGTTTTCTGAACCGCTTTAGAAGGAACTCTATTTAATATAAACACAGCAGTTTCTAGGGCGTAGCCCCAAAAGGAAATTGGAAGACTTGTTTGACTCATCATAGATCGAACCATATCTAATAAGGTGCAATTCCTCCATTCTGATACACCATTCCATTGTGGTGTGCCAGGAGGAGTTAATTGCGAAACAATTCCACAACCCCTAAGATGTTCGTCAAACTCTTGGTTAAGGTATTCGCCACCTCGATCTGATCGAAGTATCTTAATACTTTTACCAAGTTGATTTTGTACTTCATTTTGAAATTCTTTGAATCTTCCAAAAGATTCTAATTTATGTTTCATTAGATAGACGTAGCCATATCTGCTGAAATCATCTGTGAATGTGATGAAGTACTGAAACCCTCCCCTAGCACTAGTGTTTATTGGTCCACAAACATCTGTATGTATGAGGCCCAATAAAAGTAGTATCCTTTAGTTTCCTTAGGATAACCTACAAATATGCACTTTTCAGATTTTGGAGCCAGCTTATCAGAAGCTGAGCGTTTTACAAAAGCTTCACAGCCCCAAATCTTGAGGTAAGACAAACTGGGACGCTTCCCAGTCCATAACTCGTATGGCGTCTTTGCAACTGATTTAGATGGAACACGGTTAAGTGTTAAAGCTGCTGTCTCTAGTGCGTGTCCCCAAAAGGAATTGGGCAGGCTCGTGTGACTCATCATAGAACGAACCATATCTAATAAGGTTCTGTTCCTCCATTCAGATACACCATTCCATTATGGAGTAGCTGGACGAGAAAGTTCTGTTAGAGGAATAACCGGGTCTAAACAGGTTATGCAGCGGAAATAAAATGACCCGCCTCTAATAGGATCTTTCACGAGTAAGAACCTTAGACTACGGGATAGTATTATACCTTTCGAAATGCAGAATCTGTCTAAAACGGTTTCAGTTATCACGAACGGGACGCCACCAACGCAGGCTCCGTCTCTCCCGATATCCACTCGATCTTCCGGGGATGGTCCTCTACTGCTTGGTGCTAGCCAACGCCTCGTAGAAGTCTTGAAGACACTCTTCAAGATGGAGTATATATATATATATGACCTTACGAAGAACAAGAAACAGTTTTCTTACTTCTTTTCTATTAGCCAAAGCTAGAAAAGAAGTCTTTAGAAAAGCTGTCTTTTCTTTCTATTCAAGTTCTCTTGAATGCTCTCACTTTTTCTCTCTATTCTAAGCTCTCAAAAATTTGGAGAAAATGACTTAGGAATGCTAAGAAAAATCAGCATTTTCCTTAGTCATTCAAGAGATAGTGGGGAGAGTGAAAGGGGGAAGTGGGAGATCATGGAGGAAACTACTCCTCCACTTTCTCCACCACTTCAACCTCCTTTCTTAGAGATAAGAGCTGAAAATATATCCTATATTTCCAGCCATAAGGTCGGTCCAAATGGGTTGGTCGGCCCAACCCGATTAAGGGCCCAATCCAATCCCGGCCCGGCCCGGCCCTAAACAGGTTATGCAGCGGAAATAAAATGACCCGCCTCTAATAGGATCTTTCACGAGTAAGAACCTTAGACTACGGGATAGTATTATACCTTTCGAAATGCAGAATCTATCTGAAACGGTTTCAGTTGTCACGAACGGAACGCCACCAACGCAGGCCCCGTCTCTCCTGATATCCACTCGATCTTCCGGGGATGGTCCTCTACTGCTTGGTGCTAGCCAACGCCTCGTAGAAGTCTTGAAGACACTCTTCAAGATGGAGTATATATATATGACCTTACGAAGAACAAGAAACAGTTTTCTTACTTCTTTTCTATTAGCCAAAGCTAGAAAATAAGTCTTTAGAAAAGCTGTATTTTCTTTCTATTCAAGTTCTCTTGAATGCTCTCACTTTTTCTCTCTATTCTAAGCTCTCAAAAAGCTGGAGAAAATGACTTAGAAATGCTAAGAAAAATCAGCATTTTCCTTAGTCATTCAAGAGATAGTGGGGAGAGTGAAAGGGGGAAGTGGGAGATCATGGAGGAAACTACTCCTCCACTTTCTCCACCACTTCAACCTCCTTTCTTAGAGATAAGAGATGAAAATATATCCTATATTTCCAGCCATAAGGTCGGTCCAAATGGGTTGGTCGGTCCAACCCGATTAAGGGCCCAATCCAATCCCGGCCCGGCTCGGCCTCCAATCGAATTGGCGCACCTTAGATTAAATGTACTCCAACAGTTTCCCATGGGGTTATTTTGTGTGTTCTTGTGCAACGTACGTGACTGAAAGAAAATATTATTATAGAAACCAAATAACTTTAATTATCTGTTTTACCCTTTCATTACTTTGTGCATCATAATACACTTGTTTCAATTTTGCAATCCTTTTTTGCTTGCATGGAATAATTTTTTCCGTGTAATGCACAAAAAGTTTAAGTAAACTTGTTAAATTTAATGACATGTCTTAATGCGGGGATTTACACTTTCTCTCTCCAAGGGGTAAAATTGGAAAACAATAAATAAAGACTTGGGCTTCCATTATTTAAGCCATATATGCCCACATAATACTTTCCATTATTCACATATATGTATTATTTAGTCAGTCTATTTTGATACTCATAATTGGCAACACATAATGTTGATTGTATATTCCTATATCATATTATACATCATTCCATATAAATAAGCCATATATGCAGAGTATATCTAGTTTATGCACGCTATATGATGTCGGTGGGGGGAAGAAACGAGTAAAGGAACTAAAATACCTGTTAACAACTTTTGGCATTTACACTTACCTTTCCAGGAGCAGTATTGAATTTCCTTTTCCGATAGTCTTAATGACAAGGAGGAATTGGTGTTAAATCCAGGATTTGTTTTTAATAAAAATTGCTTTCTTTTAAAAATGCGATTTTTTCCCCACTCATTTCCCCTTAAAAATTGTCCGAATGGAGGTTCCAAAGTAAATTGTTCTGCGTTGCAGACTCCATAACCAATCTCTTGGGACATCAATGGGGTTGAGTCCAGATTCATGGTCAGCAAAGACCAGCATTGGGCGATTTTCACTTTGAATCTTTGACATTCATGAAAAACGTTAGGTGACCACAGCTAGTCTTACATACCTCATTCACTTGAGAGTAGGTAACATTAAGCGGGAAACTTCCTCTCATGGTTGTTCGACACGGTATCTGTTCATGGTTGTCATATAGATCAGAGGTACAAGATAAAAGAAGCGTAATAAGATGTGAAACGTTGACGAAAAGGTAAAAAGGATAATTAAAGTTATTATGTTTCCATTATAGTCTTTTTTTTTAGTCATGTATGTCGCACGACAACGCACAAAATAATCCAATGTGAAACATTTATGAAGCTATGCATAGAAAACAAGAAAATACAAGGAGGATATGTGGAATGGCCCCATAAAAGGTGGTGCCTTGCAACGAAAGCATATGTAAGGGTTTTCGCTTGAACGACATTGGCGCAATTTCTTAATGCAAGGAATGTTAGTTCGTTTAGCAAATACCTTCAACTGGAGGCCTTTGAGCTCTTACATATTGGTAAGAATGGCTTCTTGGATAGTTTTTGGTTTAATAAATTAAACATAACCATATCCTTTTGGTTTCACAAACTAGTTAGTTCCAATTGACACTCTATTCACTATTCCATATGATTGAAATTGTTGTTGTACCTCCTCAGGGGTACAAGAATCTGGTTATTTCTTATTTGCTTGACTTGGCAACAGGATCTTAAACGAAGGCCCAATTTCTCTCTCAACTTTAGCGTATATTTTGCGGATAGTAGCTGTTTCATATATCCTCCATCTCCATCAATATTTTCTTCATATCCCTGAGCTCCACGGGAACTCCATCAGCAGCCTCCAATGCGGCCATTTCAATATTACCCTCCATTTCTTTCTCTCTTTAGAATTATCACAATGGACATAGTTTAAGTTTAAGATTTATCAAGGAAATCAACACGTCCGAACTAAGAGAGAGAGAGAGAGAGAGAGAGAGACGATGTTGAAATGAACGCGGTGGAGGATGATGAAGGAGTTCTCGTGGAGCTCAATGATTTGAAGACAAGATTGAAGCATATGGAGGATATATGAAACAGTAGATGGAGGATATATAAACAACAACTCTCCACAAAATACACGATAAAGACGAGAGAGAAAAAAGGGCCTCCTTTCAAGATCATGTTGTTGCTTCTGCACCAAGTCAAGCAAATAAGGAATAAATGAATTCTTTTTCAGTTTTCTTGGAAATGTGGATTATGAGTACACCTGAGGAGGTACAACAACATTTCCAGTCATGTGGAACAGTGAATAGAGTTACAATTCGAAATAACAAGTTTACGTTGAATTTCTTAAACCAGAAATTGTCCCCAAGCTATTCTTCCCAATGGGTAAGAGCTTCTAGGGCGGCATCCTTCATTCGTAACCCTAAACAACATCTCTGAAACTCATTTCCCTCTAAATCTTTAAATCCCTACATTTTTTTTTGAAGCCCGGCTATGCGGTTGCCCCATGAAGGGAAGAGAGAACTACTTCATAGGAGGAGGAGATAGCCCTAGAAATGGAGACTTTTTTAAGATTGCCCCATGTATGGGGAGGGTGTCGAACTCGGGAGCTCTCAGGTGAAGGCTTGCCCCACTGGGCTGAGGCCTCTTTGACCTTTAAATCCCTACATAATTCAATAATCTTAGCCTGAAATACATCAATTTCCAGAACAAATCTTTGATTAAAGATGCATATCAGGCTTCCTGGCAAGGTGCACACTAGCTATACATGTTCGATTACTAATTGTATTTTGTGGTCTGCTTGACAATGCAGCTTCTGTCCGATCAAAAGCAACTTGATGATGTTGTGGAGAAGATAATGCAAGAGAATCATGAAAAAGAGAATCCAAATCCACCCAAAGAGATAATTAAAGTCTTTTCTCGAGGAAAATGGAAAAGAATTGGGTTTACCACCTCTAGGGCTGATGATATGGTGGTTCATCTATATGATGTTGTTTTTGCTGATGTCGGGGATTCAAAGAAGATTTCATCTGACAATAATAGCTTAATGGTTCTCTTGAAGGAAATTCTTGAGAAATTTGCAGAGCAACTTGAAGAAAGTCTAGTTTTTTATGATCTTGTTATCGAGGTTAAAGCAACATATACTCATTGTGACAGATATTACACTAATAAATAGCGAGATATAAATCTTTGCTGGAATTACTCCTTGTGACAGATATTACACTAATAAATAGCGAGATATAAATCTTTGCTGGAAACTTATATATATTCTTGAAAAAAAAAAGAGCTTCAAGAGCACCAGTTGAAGGTATCGGCTAAACGAACTAACTTTCCTTGCATTAAGCCGAAACCCTTACATGGGCTTTCGTGGCCCTGCACAACCTTTTATGTGGTTCTTTTAAGTAACCTCCTAATTTATATTGGAAGGTTCCCAGGTTTAGAGCACCCGTGTGCTCAAGTGTAATTTGTAAACTAGTTAATTCCAAAACGTTGATTGTATTTTCTTGTTTTCTATGCATAGCTTCAGAATTGTTTCACATTAGTTTATTTTGTGTGTTCTTGTGCGACATACGTGACTGAAAGAAAATACTATAATGGAAACCTAATAACTTTAATTATCTTTTTTACCCTTTCAATAACTTTGAACATCTTAATACGCTTCTTTCAATTTTACAATCTTTTTTTGCTGGCATGGAATAATTTTTTTTGTGTAACGCACAACAAATGGAAGTTTTATTAAATTGAGCACATTTTTATTTTCTTCTATAAGAGATATATTAGTAGTTCAAGTGTGGACATCGGAAGTGAAGAACATCAAGGTTGTGATGCCGTCTTCTGTGCATAGTCACCAAATTGCTGAAGTTCAAGAGGCAAATAAAGTTCGAGCTCCTGGGCTTCATTTATCTTGATTTCTACGCAAAAAACTTGCAGTATATATATAAAGTAAATTATCAACAGTACTAGTTGCACAAGCTGTCCATTGTGTCTATTGTAACACGATCATAAGTTAGAAGAGGTTGTTGTTGTATTGGGGGTCAATTCTTTGGACGTCTACACCTTCTGTGGTCACAGCATATACTCGGAAGACTCTAGATACTTGACGATATTCCATAGCCTGAAACTCATTTTGGATCAACGACTTAATAACCATTGTCAACGGTTGGACGAGAGTTTGTATTTGCTCGCCGAGACATTTATCAGTCAGTTGTGTAATGGCTGACAAGGATGTTGGTAAGGTGGGTCAAGTAAAGTTGTTCGACTTTTCGCCCGGAATTTGTGAATTCCACTTCATATTTTTAATATGTGTGTCGGATGTATGTCACATTTAGGAAAGACATACATCAGTGGTGTCATGCGGAGCATGCCAGAAACAGTTTCCACAAAGAAACACGACAGAATGTCGAGCTATAAAGCTAGATTGGCCGACCATGTATTCACACTTGGAAATCCTTCTCTCAATATGGTTTACACTTTGAAAAAATGACTCGGCGCCGAGTATGTGTTATTTGAAAATAATTCAATGCAGTAAGTCTGTCGAGATTCAAACACACCAACTTAAAACTAAGTATGTGTTATTGGAAAATCCCTCGTGGAGGAAGTCTAGTCAAAGAGGTTGTTTTTACCTAAGTATGCGTTATTGGATGAGAATCCTGAAGCTGTAAGCCCGAACTGATTCCAAAAGGTAAGTCTTAAAAGTGTCTACATGAATTTAAGTGTAAACAACTATAAAGAAAGCTTACAAATACCGTATAACTGAAGATGAAAAAGCATTGTGAATGTTGATTGTGATTCCTTATTCTTCCTCTTGATCTTCTATTTATAGTCGTTTCCAAAAATGGATTCTCCGTGTCTTGGTCGTTGCTGAGAACGTGGGTGAACTCTTTTTGCTTTGATCGAGTGGAGGTTGCATGTCTCCCCCTTTTTAGTGATGTCTAGTTGTTTACTGGGTGTAAAATATCTCCTGACCGTACCCCACTTACTCTTTTGAAAATCGTGACGGTTGGGTAATGAATATGACCTAAGATTAGGTAAAACGACTTAAAAAAACTCTCTAATATTCATGGGCTCCATTTGGCTATCCTGACAGTGCAGCCATTTGAGTTCATGGTTCTTGCTCACTCTCGACCAATTTTCCTTGGTCGATTGCAGATGATATATTTTCTATCTCATGAGTGCTCTTGGACACCGATAGTTTTTTGGTGTCAACAAGGTGTTACACTGTCTTTTACAATTTCAAGGCAACATCGAAGGAAGAAATGTCACGAAAATACTACTCCCTCCGTTCCCATTTATCTGTCACTTTAGAACAAAACACTCGAATTAAGAAAATGATTGAGATACATTAATTTAAAGATAGATAGACACTTTTAACCTTCCATTAATACATTTATGTTGGGACAATTCAAATTAGTTGTTGACTGCATTAGTTAAATATAAGGGTAAATTTGGAAAAAATACATTTAATACTCTCTTAGTTTCATAAAGTGACAGATATTAAAAAAATTGATAAAGTATGTATAGGCGATAATTGGGAACGGAGGGAGTACTAATTAAAGATAGCTAAATTTAAAAAATACACAAATATTACTTTTTGCAACTTTTAAAACATCATTGGCATAACCAGTAGTGGCTATGCTAAATCGCCACCCCTCCCCAACCCTTCCAACTATAATGCGCTGCTTTGGTTAAAATTTTTTTAGAGTATTTTAAATTAGGAATTAATTGCCATTTTGGTTATCAATATAGTTTCGCGCAGCCAATTTTATCCTTTTTTATTTTTTTTAACTTTTCGCATCCCCAATATATTTTCAAACCACCGAATTCATCTTTCCATCCAATAATTCGTCAAAACTGAACAGTTGGGCTAATAGACTGAATTAGGGATGGCAATTTGACCCGTGATCCGTTGACCCGCTCCGCCCCGATAGCTTTTGGAGCAAATCAGATCTGCCCCGTATAGAAAATGGGGCAGATCAGATCCGCTCCGCGAACGGAGCAAATCAAATTCGGTATTCACTCCCGTCCCGTCCCGATCCGCTCCGATCCGATCCGCCCCGCACATATAGAATAATAAGAGGATTTTATGTGCTAATATTTTAATTGCGCTTTTACTCCAGACTATATATAGTCTCTTAAGAGAACCCTAGAAGAAAAATCCCAAAAATTATTTTCTCTTTCCCCCTTTCTTCCTCCTCAGCGGCGCCCGCCTCCTCTTCTCCTTCTCCGGCGCTCAACCACAGCCGCCTCTTTCTACTCTCTCTTTCATTTTCTTCCCCCTCTTTTTTTCTTCTCTTCGCCTTCTCTCTTTGCTTCAACTCAGCCGCGGCTCCCCCTTTCTCTTCTTCTTCCTCGGTCCGGTGCTCCTCTTTTTTCCCTGTCGCGGCTCCTCCATCTCCACCGCTGCTCGTCGTCTTCTCCGGCGAATACACGGTAAGTCTCTTCTTCTTTTCTTTTTCTTTATTTTCTGTTTTATATTATTATTCTTATTATTTATTTTGCTTCTCAGATTTGACCTCTTTCTCGCTCTCCATCGACAGAGAAGAAGCCCGGGCGTGATTTCTTATAAGCTTACTTTGAATCGGTAATTAATTCCTCAATATATTTCTTGGGATTTTCGATTTGCATGCTCTGTTCCATTGCAATAAATCAATATTTGTTTAATTAGATTGTGATTCATGTTCTTTTCTGTAATGTTTTTCTAGATCTTTTTGTGATCGAGGTTTCTTTTTATGTTTAAAATTTATTAAAAACTTAAATATATATAGAAATGTCTGATTTCTGATAGATCTTCTATTCAAGCCTCATTTTGTTGAAATTCCGTGTAGCTAAAATGGAGAGACTTGTTTGTGATTTAAATTGATTTTTGTAGCTTGATCTCCGATATTGGTTTGAAACTTCTCACTGTTAGACTTGCAAATTTATATGTTTGTTTATTTTATGATTGGATTTGTCGTCTGTAATTACTTTGTATTTTATAATTGTTACTCCTAATCGCAAGGATACTGTCTCTGAATATTGTTTATTGTCTCTGAATATTGTTTACTGTTTCATTTGAGAATATTTTCTGAAGCGCGCACAATTTTCTGAAGCACACGTAATTTTGTTGTGCAGTGCGGGTTTTGGGTATTATGGACACTTTGGAATACGAAGCACAATCGAAGCGCCCAAGCAAATTACAACATCAACCTGCAGGCGAACATAATTCTCAAGAAGTTTATCTCAAATTAGCCAATGTGTAATCATATTTTGTATTAGACTATTTTGATTTTATTCAACAACCGTAACTTGGTATTTTATTTGGTATTTACCATTGTAATTTTTTTAGTTTTATTTCGTATTTATTTACTTGGATTTTTTTTGGCAAAGATGATATGGTTTATAATTTGCTCTAAAAAAAAAAAGAGATAGTTATCTATTACTAGAGAATGAATTGGGGAAATACAAGTTTTTGGCTTCCAAAATTATTTCAGCAACCAGCCAAACTGTTCAACCATACTGTACAGCTGTTAAAAAAATTTAAAAAAAAAATTCATGGGGCGGATCGGATCTGATCCGCTCCGGATGGAGCGGATCACGGACCAAAAAATTCTGATCCGGGACGGATCACGGATCGAATCGGAGCGGCCATTTTCATACGCGGAGCAGATCGGTATTTCAGATATCCGCCCCGATCTACCCCGTTGCCATCCCTAGACTGAATTTGATGAGGAAAACTCGAAGGGCAATTTAGTCATAACACCTATTTTTCACCTTTGTAATTCTTCAACAAGAGATGAAGAAGCTGAACTATTTTTTTCCGCAACCGGAACATTCATTGAACAACGATGCTAATATGGGAAGGAGGATTTTCAAGGAGATCTGATTCAATCAAAATAGCCATAGTTTCTACTAAAATTAGCTTGTTTGAATATGGAGGAATCGACATAAGATTATTTGTTTCTCACAAGATTGCAGATACTTTAATGCTCATTAAGTTTATCAATGGATGGGCTACCATAAACTGAGTAGAAATTTGCAGAATAGCTTCCCCAAGTTCTGATGTCCCTACATGCGATTTTGTTTGAAATGCTTTCCCCAATTGTTGTTCCATTTCAAATTTGTGATCAGTGTTCTTGATTTTTTTAAATTATTATTATTGTTTGACTTTTTTAGCCCGAATTTTGGAGGATTTGCTTCAGTTTCTGCTTTCTGGTCCACTTTCTTGAACTTTTGAGTAGTTTGGTGGCCATTATTATTTTCAAGGTGGCGGAGAAGCATGGAAGTGTAGTCCCACATAAACCCTCCACACCCAATTCCACCTCCTCCTCTTCTCCCTCATCCATGACTCTCTCATCTCTCTCAAACCTTCTCCCACTGCCTCTGCGATGTAGTCGCCTTTCTCGCCCCGCTGCTGTCACCGGCGTAATGTTTTTGGTAGAACTGTCCGGGCGTAATTGATGAAGAAGAAGATGATAAATTTATAATTTATATTTTGGACAGTTTTGCCCTTCGTGGAGAGATAAATTAAATTCTGAGCTTTTTTTTAACGGAATGATGATTTCGGCAGTTTAAAAGTATATTGGGGATGCGAAAAGTTAAAAAAAAAAAAAAAATAAATAATGAAATTGTCAGCGCGAAACTAGTTGATGACCAAAATGGCAATTAATTCTTTAAATTAGAGAAGTAATCGCAATGTTTTATGATGATAATTTTTGTATGAATGTTCTTTATTGAATGAATTAATGTTAACACTATTTCATCGTTTTCTTTTCCCTTTTTAGGAGGAATGAAATGAAATTCCTCGGACATCCATAGTATTGAAGAATTATCTTGGGCTTGTTTACTTAGCTAAACACTAAAAGGAAAAACGTATAAATTTTTAATATCCATGTTATTTACATTTCTTATAGTTTTGTAGACTTCTTTCGCTAGCATGGAACCTTTCCATCATGTATTTTTTGTATTGACGTTAAGAAGCTTTATCTGAAACTTTTTTTTTCACTTTTTTTGGCAAATGCTAGAAGTTAACCAAAAAACAAACAAACAATATAAACCAAAAGAAATTCATGGTCTAAGGTCATTACAACTAATACGCAAGATAAATATTGTAAATTTATAGTACTTGAGAAACACGACTTTGATTATCTTCTACTACATTTGTGAAAAAAGAGATCAATGTATAAGTATGAGAAAAACATTAAAATAAAAAAAGAAGTTATAGTGTTTGTTTGTTTTTTTGTTATTTTTTTTGGTAAACTTCTAGCACTATAAGAGATAAAAAAATTAGAGATTTGGTGTGGATAAAGTATGGAATAAAATATTGGAGAAATCGTGGACAGATTTTGAGAGAGAGAGAGAGAGAGAGAGTAATAGATTAGGGAAAAAATATTGGAGAGAAATTAATTGAGAGATTTAATATTGACCCAAAAAATAATTTACTCATTTGAAGACAATTTATTTTTGCAGGAGAAAATCTACATTGCCAGTATCATTAGTCTTCCTATAATATTAATCTGTTGTTTCAATCAGAAAAGATAATAAAACAAAATTAATTAGGAACAGTCTATGGAGTTTTGCATAATGATAAGATTTGTTTTGATTCCCTTTCTTGGCGTCTACCTGATAAGAAAATAGATGTTTTTTTTTTTGGGTGGTAATTGATAAGAAAGTAGATGTACATATTATGTAGATGATGCGTTACATATATTTTCTTTCCCTTTAATTTTTAATTCGGCCGCTTTGCTGGATTTTTAGCTTGGCCACTGCTTAAAAGTTAAAGCATGATCACGAGCGGCAAAAACGCCTATTTAGTCCTAAAAGTATTTCGAGTTTGAATTTTTTGTTCAGTATGCTTAATTTTATCTTTTAAGATTCAGTATGTATTTACGATATGCCATAATTGTCCTTCCGTCCCATTTTCCGTTAAAAAATCGTCAAGAAGCCAATCTAGTCAAACAAGGTCTTTTTAGTTCATTATCATCTTCTTCAGTTTGGGGTTAAAATTAGGGTTTTCTAATCATTTAATTTCAGTGAAAAATCCATCAATATTGAGTCCGATTTTGAACCATTTAAGTAGAAATAGTGTCCAAGTTGTTTAATTTGCATCGATGAGTCTGGATATGTATCTTCGCAGACCTGGAGCTGAATCTGCAGTGTATGGTGAGTTAACTTAAAAAAATTCTAAGCTTTTCTTGTCTCCCCTCTGTGGAAGTACGCTTTTTTGGTAATAGTGTGTGAAATATATTGTTTATTTGTGTATGTCTTTTTCTTTGCCGAGCAGTATATTTTTTTTTTACTTGGTTTGTTCACCTGTGAATATAAAAAAGAACTTTCCATATGGTCCCCAACTAGCTTTCTTAGATGGTCCCCCTTTTCCTTACTTTGTTTACTAATTTATAACTAGTTTTTGGTACACTTTGCTGGGGACAAACTGTCTTCATGATTTGTTTTTGGATTTTTTTTGGGTAGAGCTAGGAGATGGAAAATTTACCATAAACGTGAATCATGGGGGTATTATTGAGGAAGTTGCTGGTTTGAAACAATATGTTGGGGGTCAGGTTCATTATTTTGAGCATGTTCTTAAAGAGACACTGTCCATTGTTGTACTAGACAAAATGGCATACTTGTTACAATATAGGACATATATATAGGATTTTATTGGAGAAAGTCTGATCTTTATGATGATGGGGGTGGAGCTTACTCATTTGTGATGATGATGTAATGGCTATGACTGAGTTTGCTGAAGAGAATAGGTTTGTAGAAATATTTTACAAACATTTAGAAGGTGCTGGAGAGTTTGCTTTTGTAAAGTATCTTAAGGCTGAAAAAGAAGTCCCTATCCTATTACTAGAAGGGGCAGTCATTGGAGAGTATGATGATGCTGATATCATAGACTTCACTGCTCCTGAGTTTGATAATCCAGGTGTAGGAGATGTAAATGGGGATATAAATGAAGCTGAAATGGTTGTTATGGAAGAGGAGAGGTTGCATCAAACCCCAACTAAGGAAGCTGAAAACAGCCATGATGGAGGCGAAAAATTAAAAAATCCTCAGGAATTTAGCAACAAATTTGATGATCCTGACAGTAGCAGTGGTAAGAAAAAGAAGTGTGTTGCAAAGAAAAAGGGTATTTCAACCTATTTTTGCAAAAGAAACAACAGAGGTTGGTGATTTTTATGATGATGACCAAGATTATGATGATAGTAGCCTTGTGGATCGTGATTACAGTGAGGATGATAATGATGTAGATTTTCAACAATTTGTAGATGAAGGATTAGAAGATTTTGATAAAAATGTGGTAAATGAAGTTAAAAGGCAATATAAGGACAATCTAGCAAAGAAACTGAATGACAAAAAAGTCTCAAGGAAGTTATTTTTGAATATCCTTGATGTTGAAGAGGCAATATTAGAAGAATGAGGGATATCATTTAAGGAGATGCCTGAAATTGAGGATTCAGATGGTGAATTAAAAAAAGGTGAGGAGACTAGTGAAGCAAAATCCTTGATTGCCCTAAGAATGCTAAATAAGAAGAAGACAAAGAAGGGAAAAGGGGCTGAAAAAGTTTCTGAAAATGCTGAAGAAGTATCTAAAAATCTTGAAAACTCAAAGGAAAAGATACTACCAGATGATTATCCTATTTTTAGGCCTGAAAGAGACTTATTAAACCCTAAGTTTGAGATGGGCATGCTTTGTAGTTCAAAAGCATTGTTCAATCTTGCTTAGATAAATTATGTGGTAAATCAAAGCTTAGACTTGAAGGTAGTTAGGAATGACCTAATCAGAATTTATGTGATTTGTAAGGGGGCTAATTGTCTATGGAGGTCGTATGCTAATAAGGTTTCTGGGGGTGATAGTAGTTTCCTAATAAGACTTCGAGGTCCAAAACATACTTGTGCACCTATAATGGAACATAAGCTTGCTTCTGCCAAGTATATTGCAAAGAGGTACTTGGCTTATTGTAGGAGTGAGGCCGGGGTTGTTGCTACAGAGTTTCAGTAGAAGGTTGAAACTGATTTGAATGTGAAGATTACTATAAACATGGTTTATAAGATCAAAGCATTAGCAAAATCAATGGTGGAAGGCAGTTACAAAGATCAATATAGGTTGATTTGGGACTCTCATGAGGAATTAAAGAGAAGTAATCTTGGGACAACTTGTTACATGGACACTAGAGTAGATGATGAATCTGGAGAAGATATGTTTGATAGGTTGTATGTTTGCTTGGATGCATTGAAGAAGGTTTTAAAAGAGGCTGCAAGAAGGTCATAGGATCGGATGGTACATTCTTAGAGGGAGCACACCTAGGCACTCTTTTGACAGCAGTTGGGATAGATGCCAACATTGGTGTCTATCCAGTTGCATATGCAATTGTTGAATCAGAGACAAAGTATGCATGGAAGTGGTTCATTGAAGGAATAAAAGATGATCTTTACATGAGAAAAAGTGAAGATTGGTGCATCATTTCGAGATAGGCAGAAGGTACGATATGAATTTTTTTAATTTTATACATGTTTTTTTTATATTAAATTAACCTTATTTATGTACATTTTGCAGGGGTTGGGTATTGTTGTGACTGATGAATTGCCTACGGCAGAGCAAAGGCATTACTTTAGGCACATTCAATATAACTTCAAGAAGCTACATTCAAGATTGTCACTCAAGGAGCAAGTTTGGAGGTGTGCCAAAGCCACATACCAAAGACAAATTAAGAAAGAGTACGGTAAGCTAAAGGAGTTGGATGAAGCTGCATATACATGGTTTGTAAAGCACACACATCCTGTGCGTTGGAGAAAATCACACTTTAAGTTAGGAACAAAGTGTGATCGCATCCTTAATAATCACTGTGAAAGCTTTAATAGACACTTACTTGGGGCTAGAACAAAACCTATTTTAGCTATGCTTGAAAACATTAGAGTTTATTTGATGCAGTCCCTCCCCCTTCCTCCCGAGATTTCTAAAAATACTATTAAATATAGTAAATTTTATATGTAGTTCGGAATATTTTATCAAATTTGCCCCCAACATTTTTGTTTTTGCATTTTTTTATATAGTTCGGCATACTGTTACTATTTTCGCCACCAATCCCCAAATTCCTGACTTCGTCCCTGTCATTAACTTCCAATCAAAGGCAGATGAGTAATCTGGCCAGATTCGCTTTTTTAATTTTAATTTTATTTTTAACAAAACACTGTATTTGATAGTGACGAGTACGACCGGACCTATACGTTCATTAAATTTAAAAATAATTACAAAGACGAGGAGATATGTGATACCCGTAATTTTTTACTTACATGTTTTATATGATTTTCATTTTTTTATGCATTTAATTGTGTTATGTGTTATTTTATTTGTTTAGGGACACTTTGATGAGATTAGGAAGTAGACAGACCTATTTCTTTTGCAGATGATTATGTGGAAGGTACAGTCGAGCAGACTTGAGATGAGAAGTTTGATGAATGACTTTGATATGAACTTATGTAATAGCATGGTTAGGCTAAGTACTTGTTGGTTATTTTATTTTCTTTGATATGTAAGTACACTAAGAATGATGTAAGTTCCTTTTAGATTTGTTAAAAGACGGACGGGGTTATCATTTTAGTTTTGGGTTTGATATCTCATTGATAGATTATGTAGTGTCAGGTTAGCGTCTGGGTACGATGTGTGACATGATATAAAGTCTTACATCATATAAAAGTTGGAAAAAAAAACTCATTAAATTTTAAAAATACAAATCTAAGGAAGACTTGGGTACGAGGTGCGACAGGATATAAAATATTACATTATATAAAAGTTGAAAAAAACACTCATTAAATTTTAAAAATACAAATCTGAGTAAGACTTAAGGGCCTAACTTTAGATATCTCTCTCTTACTTTTTTCTAAGTAAATAAGGTGTAAGATGGAGACCAAGACCTCTATTACTCATGTTCAAATTTTCTTATTCACCACTTAACACATTAGACTAATTAAATAATCAACACAAGCACTGACATTATTAAAATAGTACCACGAAAACAAAGTATAGTTCTTAAAAATTAGTAACACCAATAAAAATTCGATCTTATAACTTCTACTTGACCAAACTATTTGGGAGTAAGGTTTGAATCACTTAGTCATCATTTCACATATATATATATATATATATATATATATATATATATATATATATATATATATATATATATATATATATATATAGGGTCATGAAGGATCCTGGCTAGCTTATAAAAGTTCAATAAAAATGTTGTTTTTAAAGGTACGAATTCCATTATTATTTCACCTTTCATTTGTATTTTGGAATTAATAATACATATTCCTACTATTAATAGTTGAATAGTGTCGATTAATCTACAAAAAACTGTCATTCTGATTTAAAAAAAAACTCTTTAATTACTAGGTTGTTAGTAATAATTGCAAACAATGGATCTGAAAACCATGCCCAAAGTTCCAGTTATTAAGTTCAATGAAGAGAACTTGAAGCCTGGAAACTCAAGCTGGTCCTCAACTAGCGACGATGTCCGCCGCGCAGTAACGGATCCAGGAAAAAATTTCATTGGGTCAGTGGCGGACCCAGGAATTTTTCTTTGGGGGGCACAATTAACATTGACAAAATAAATGCATAAAAGCATATAAATATTGACGGAGCCAAAAAAATTTTTTGGATGAAATCTTATAGACTAGAGAGTTATTCACATTTTGTTCACCCTTTTCACTCTACTGATCAGTGCTTCATAAACCTCCAAGTCCTCTGGCTTCATATTGTAGACTTTTTATTGTGAACTTTTTATAGTTTACAAGAGAGCTCATTATGTATTTTTTATTAGTAATTTTATTTTTTAATATACACAATAATTGACTGCGGTTATTTATACATTTATTATCTAAATGGAATAAAATATATCATATATAATTAAAAAAATCACTGGGGTCATTTGATATATTCAATAATTCACTGGGGTCATTTATACATTTATTATCTAAATGGAGTAAAGTACATCATATATAATTAAAAAAAAATTTTTTTTTTTTTTTTTTTAGTGGGGTCATTTGACCCCACTGAAGACAACGTGCGTCCGTCACTGCCGCCGCGCCTTGGAAGAATATGGTTGCATTGTTTTGGTGTCTGATATAATTCCTTCAGACTTAAGGGATAAAATGTTCTGGTATTTTCTCTTTCTTTTTTTATCTTGTTTATTCAAACCAGGTTTGCGGTTTTCCTCTTTCTGTGATTAGCTGTGATGAGTCAGTGTATTTGCTCATAGCACTGTCAAACGGACTTGAATTCAGCGGATCGGTCTTTGTCTGTTTTTTATGTAATAAATTTGGATTTCATATTTTAAGTCTGTTTAGGAGCGAGTTTTTTTACATTCGAGTCCGTTTGGATGCGGATTCAGTGGACCGTTCTGTGAAAATATATATTCTATCCTAATTTTAAAAATAACAAGTCTCATAATTTATTTATTTATTTTATCTGTTTTACCTTATATAAATGCATATATAATTATATAATATATTTAGTATTTTCTTGAATTCTTTTGTTGCAATCACAATATTAGGTTGCTATACTTGTAATCTATATCTATTTCACTATTTGTTTTAAAATTAGAATATTATTTGAATATAAATTTTTTATATCTAACTTGATTAATAGTTTTTTTTTTAAAAAAGATTTACAGATCAGCTGTGAATTTTAAACGGAATAAGACATAGTATTTAGCAGTCCACAAAAAATTGACTAAATACGGTCCAATCATTTTAAAATAAGCATGCACATACTTTGCGTCTAATTCACAGTGCTATGTGCTCACTCAAAGATCTTATTGAAGGGATTCATGGGCGGAAACTCGTTCCAAACACCCATGAGTCCTCCCCTGAAGGATCCGCTCATACAAAAAGAATCGAAAAAATCAAGAAAAGACTTACGTTTTGGGTTCAAGAATCTGATTCTTGAATGGAAGATGCTGTTTCTTGGATACGTTTCTGCCACCAATTGATTTCCCTTTGCGGAATGTCCCTCTACCGGTATCCACGCGACGAAACTAACAGTGATAGCTAGCTCTTCGTTTTTCTGAGTTTCGGGAATTAGAGAGAAAAGGGAGAGAGCCAAAAAGAAAATCTGATTTTCTAGGTCTTTTGTATTTCGTCTAGAAAACCCATTAGCCTCTAGGTTTCGGCCAAGAGAAGTTTATATAGGGTGTGCGAGTTTGTTCCAAGAACATCTCCCTCGTCCTATCAACCTCTTTTGGCAGTGGGAGTCTATAACTCCCACATGCTCTAAACTTCTGCTGGTAGTGAGAGTCTTTATCGGATAATAACTCCCACGTAATCCCAGCTATACCGAAAATGCCTCTTATCTCTAATTCGAATAATAACGCTTTATCATTTTCAAAAAAGTGAATGTCAGATACAATGAACCTAGACACATTCTAGATTCATTGAATCTGGACATGAAGCTCGTTAGCTCGTCTATGCGTGTGACCCTGTAGGTTCATATCACAATGGCAATGAAAACACATTTAGTAGTGTGAGTTCATAAATCACAAGCGGTCCCTAGCAGGACATTATGACTACCCAAAGTGAATGAATATACAACGGAACCTAATGTCAATCCACTATTTAATCCCTTTGTCTCGCGATATCCTAATTAAGCATAAGGCATGGTAGTCGTCACCCTTATTAAGCTTAATTATATTTATGCTCGATCTCTAGGTAGACTGTTCCAACAAACAATATTTAATAACCACTTTATTAAATACATTTGAGCACGGCCATGCATTTAAACAGTCTTTCCCTATCGAGGGGCCCATGGATATCTCTCTAAATTCCTTACAATGCCTCACACATTCAAGCCATGATAGGACACTACATCCGATCATCAGTCGTATTGATTACTCGATTAAAAGCAACGTACGACTAAGTCAAAACGTGGCTCCATTCATGCTAGAATCAAATGGAGACATAAGGTCTATGGATTTTAAAACAGTATTGAGGAAGTAATACTTATGACTAAAGACCATGAAGTATTACTTTTCTAACGGATCACGCCCGATACGATATATCTCAATACATTGCATCTATGATATGATTTGTACTCATTACACATGATTAGTAAAACGTAATCATCAATCAAACATCATACTAGTTTTATTTCGTTGTAAAATAGATTACATAAAACTAGGGACAACTAGAATAGTAATTACATAAGCAAATGAGTTTTACTATCAAATCACGCATTTGATGTTCATAAGCAAAATTAACTATTCATATGAAATGCTCAAACAGATATAAAACGTACAACATATGCTTATGGTCATAGGGCACTACTAACAATCTCCCACTTTCCCTAGGTCCAATCATACATGATCCTCAATCTCATTGACATAGTATGACTCTCATGTTTAGGCTGTGGGAGTGACTTGGTCAATGGATCTGTAATGTTGTCGTCTGTATGAACTTTGCAAATACTAACGTCTCCTCTGTCGATGATCTCTCTAATTAGATGGAAATGCCTGAGAATGTGTTTGGATCGTTGGTAAGATCTAGGTTCCTTAGCTTGGGAAATTGCACCGGTACTATCACAATAGAGGTCCACTGGGTTCATAATGCTAGGGACGACACCTAATTCATCAACAAACTTCCTGATCCAAACAGCTTCTGTTGTAGAGTCGGCCACGGTTTCTTCTTTAGCTACTTCAGAGGCAACTAGATACTGTTCTTTGATGCGAAACCGTGATGTTTTATATCAAGGTTCGGCTTTTAAGCAGATCTTTCTCTATCTCGAATTAGTTTCTATGGGAATATACTCAACACAACCCCGGGCAGGCTAAGTATCAATGGAGGCTGAAACACCACAACTAGAGAAACAAGCTGGTTGATACAGTAACTCAAAGAATATGAAGTTCTACTGGAAATTCATAAACAAGTATCTAAGGAATAACCTTTATCAAAATATCAATATATCAAGTCTAAGTAAAAAGGTGGCCGAAACTACCTTTAAGTAGAGGTATTTCGGTTTCAACTTGAACTAGGAAAAGGGAAATAAGAGTCCTTGAAGAATTAGGACTCTTGAATAACAACTTGCTATCAAGTAACTACCTAAACAAGATAATAGGCACATGTCCCTATTATCTTGGCGGCACAAATAAAAGTAACTACCAAAACAATGAAGAGTCCTAGTTGCATTAGGACTCTTATTAACCAACTAACTAACACATGGACAACATGTCCTTTATTATAGCAAATACTTGCTATACACGGCTAGAATAATAAAATAACAATACTAAAAATAATTAAAGTCTAGAATGTTAGCCCTAAGGGCGATCGAACTCAGTTTTTGATAATGGACAAACACTTGATGTTTGTGTCTAATGTTTTCATCTATGTGATAGAATATTGGAACTCAATATGGAAGCTCTAAGTAATTCAATCAAGCTATGTTCAAGATTCAAAGACATACTATTCAAGGCTTATCTTTCAAGATTGAAGATTGAAGACTTAGGTTGGTTAGATTAGCTTTGTCTTTATTGGTCTTTATCATTAAGCTCTAACCAATGCTCAAATGAACATAAGCTCTTCACTCTAGTCTTGCATACATGTTTTCATAAACACGTTTTCAAAAGGCTTAGGTTTCAAAATGATCTTTACATGTGTTCTTATTCAAAAAGCCTTTGATTTCAAAGTAAAGTCTTCTAGAAAAGTTTTCCAAGTGTTCTTATGTGTTACCTTTTGGGAAAACCTTTTAGACTTCAAATGATTTGAAAACAAGTGTTTAAACATTTTCTCTCATGCTCTAGAAAGTCGGTCAACCGAGAATTTCTCGGATCAATCGAAGATTTAACAGAGAGTTGAGCTGCAGGATTCGGTCGACCTTTGGCTAGGTCGGTCGACCGAAATTCCCAAGGTCGGTCGACCGAGGTCCCAAGTCGGTCGACCGAGATGTGCTTCGGTCATCCGAGTTTCAGAGTTCGGTCCTCCGAACTCTGCGAGGTCTAGCCGTTATATGACCGTTGCAGAGTCGTTTTTCAGCCATATTTTGAATTGTATAAATACTCCAAAGCTTTAGAATGACTCCAACACTTTGAAAGGCTTGCAAAACATATTCTCATTGATTTCTCATCAAGCCAAAACACCAACAAAGAAAATGCACTTCATTGTCATGATCTAAAGCATTCAAAGGTGTTATTTCAAATGCAAGACAAAGAGTGAACTTCATATGTTCATAGAGCTATAATTGTTGTGCTTCAAAGGTATTAATCTTTCACTTAGAAGAGTGAACAACCTTGTACTTAAACTTTCTTAATTCCCTTTCTTAGTGATAGGGTTATTATTGTAAGTCCTACTTTGTGTGGGCATCCTTTGGTTGTAAAGTCCTACTTTGTGTGGGCAAGTTCTTTGTGAGCTTTGAGTTGTGGTTGTTTTGTAAAACTCTTTGTGAGTTAGCCATAAGTGTAAACATTCTTCTTAGTGAAGTTGTTTAAAATCCTTGGGTGCGGCTCAAGGTAGTGGATGTAGATTCTTTGTGAGTCGAACCACTATAAATCCTTTGTCTTGTTATTGGGTTTAGCTTTGCCTTTATTGTTTTTGCTCTAACTTACAATTGCATTGCAAAGATTTGAAAAAGTTAGCAAGTTTAGTTAAAACCCAATTCACCCCCCCCCCCCTCTTGTGTTTTACATAGAATAGGCTAGAATAGACTTTAATGTGTAAAAAGACTAAAATGCCCTTTTTAGCCACTTTGCTTGTTTGGGCCGATTTGAATGCCTTCCAGAGTTATTAGTTGGAATTGAACTTCATCTTCTAGATGTAGCTTTGACTCCTCTTTGTGCTTTAGCTCTCGGATCAATGTAGACAATTGTTGATTAACTTGCTTTGTTCTTGATCTAGTCATTGGTCCTATGATGTTGGATAAGGGGTGCCTTGTATGAGGCAACCCTCTAGATGGTCCCGCATCATCCCCTCCTTCTTGAAAAGGATTCGACCTCGAATCATCATCGTGATCAACATAATCTGAATCAAATTCAAAAGAAGATAAATCAGTAACATTAAAAGTGGAATGTACTCCATACTTACCTTCCAAGTTGATTTTGTATGCGTTGTCATTAATCTTGGCCACAACTTGAAATGGTCCATCTCCTCGGGGATAGAGTTTACTTTTTCTCTCTTTAGGAAATCTTTCCTTCCTAAAATGTATCCAAACCCAATCACCCGGTTCAAATGTAATTGTCTTGCGGCCTTTGTTGTCTTGTATGGCAATACGCTCATTCTTCTTTTTGATATTGGCGGCAACTTCAAGATGTATTCTTTGGACAAAATCAGCCCTTGAATCACCTTCTATATTATAGTACTCATCAATTGGAAGAGGGGTTAGATCTAAAGGGGTTAGGGGGTTAAAACCGTAAACAACTTCAAAAGGTCAATTATTAGTAGTTGAATGTAAAGTACGATTATATGCAAATTCAGCAATAGGTAAACATTCTTCCCACCTTTTTAAATTCTTTTGAATAAGTGCCCTAAGTAAAACCCCTAGAGTTCGATTAGTTACCTCGATTTGTCCATCGGTTTGGGGGTGACTTGATGTAGAAAATAGCAATTTAGTCCCCAACTTACTCCATAAGGTTTTCCAAAAATAACTTAGGAACTTTACGTAACTATCACTTACGATTTTTGGAACACCATGCAACCGAATGACCTCTTTGAAGAATAGATCCGAAACATGGTTTGCATCATTTGTTTTCCTACAAGGTATAAAATAGCCATTTTAGAAAATCTATCAACCACAACCATTATGCTATCATTACCTCTTTTAGACGTTGGTAACCCAAGAATAAAATCCATGGAAAGATCTATCCATGGTGAAGATGGAATTGGTAAAGGCATTAGTAATCCGTGAGCCTTGGATGTACTTTTTACCTGTTTGCACTTAAAACAAAGATCACAAATTTTCATCACATCCTTTTTCATTTTAGGCCAATAAAAGTGTTCTTGTAAAATATCTAATGTTTTAACAACACCAAAATGTCCCATTAAGCCGCCACTATGTGCCTCTCTTACCATTAATTCTCTCATAGAACAAGATGGTACACATAATATATTGCATTTAAACAAGAAATCTTCCAATGTATAAAAATCCTTTTTAGCCGAGACATGACATGGTGAGTATAAATCAGAAAAATCGTTATCATCTTTGTACAATGCTTTTAAATGTTCAAAACCAAGTAACTTAGTTTGCAAAATTGAAAGTAAAGTGTACCTTCTTGATAAAGCATCCGCAACAATGTTTTCCTTACCTTTTTTGTATTTGATGACATACGGAAAGGTATCAATAAAGGAAACCCACCTTGCGTGTCTCTTGTTTAGCTTACTTTGCCCTTTGAGATACTTGATTGATTCATGATTCGTGTGGATGACAAACTCTTTTGCAATCAAGTAATGCTGCCATGTTTCCAAAGCTCTTACAATAGCGTACAACTCTTTATCATATGTAGGATAATTAAGTGAAGCGCCACTTAATTTCTCACTAAAATATGCCAAAGGTTTGCCTTGTTGTTGTAAAACAGCCCCAATACCTATACCTGAAGCATCACATTCAACTTCAAAAGTTAGATTAAATTGAGGTAAAGATAAAATAGGGGAAGAAGTGAGTAAGTGTTTAAGCTTAATGAAGCTCTCTTCTTGCGGCTTATCCCAAAAAAGGATACGTCTTTCTTCACAACTTTATTCAATGGTGCGGCTATTGAGCTAAAATCACGAACAAATCGCCTATAAAAGCTTGCTAGACCATAGAATGAACGAACTTGTGTTGCTGATGTTGGTCTCGGCCAACTTATGATTGACTCAATTTTGGCCGGATCAACCTGAATACCACTTGAACTAACAATATATCCAAGAAGGTTAATAGAATTAGTGCAAAAAACGCATTTTTCTAACTTGGCATACAATGTTTGCTCTCTTAATATAGTAAAAACAGCCTTAAGATGTTGAACATGCTCTTCTAAGGTTTTACTATAAACAAGAATATCATCAAAATAAACTACAACAAATTTACCAAAACAATGACGGAATATGTAGTTCATTAATCTCATGAAAGTACTAGGTGCATTACTTAGACCAAAAGGCATTACAATCCACTCATATAATCCATATTTAGTCTTAAAAGCAGTTTTCCATTCATCACCTTCTTTCTTTCTAATTTGGTGATAGCCTTGAGTTAAATCAATTTTAGAAAAGATTAAAGCACCACTTAACTCATCTAGCATATCATCTAAGCGAGGTATAGGGTGTCTATATTTAATAGTTATCTTATTAATATCGCGACAATCCGTACATAATCTGAAAGTGCCTTCTCTTTTAGGTACCAAAATAACCGGACTAGCACAAGGACTTAAAGATTCACGTACCTGCTCTTTTTCTAAGAGTAAATCGACTTGCCTTTGGATTTCTCGGGTCTCATCCAGATTTGCTCTATAGGCTGCCCTATTTGGAAGATTTGATCCCGGAATGAAGTCGATTTGATGTTCGATGCCTCGGATTGGAGGTAGACCTCTCGGCAACTCCTTTGGAAAAAGCTCCTTGAATTCCTTCAAAACATCAATACATACACTAGGAAAAGAAGAAGTTAAATCATCAAAATTGAAAGTGTTAAGGAGAGTTAACCTCTCGGCTTCTCTGAAAACAAGTAAAACAAGGGGTTTATTAGCACGTAAAGCCCTTTCTACCTTTGCAAAATTGATAAATAAACACTCTTTCTTTTCTCTTTGCTAGTATGCCTTTTTTCTTGTCATACTCTCGGCTTTTTCAGTACCTTTTACCTCGATTGTTACCTTTTGGGTAGGGATGTTTGTTTTGTTCAACTCCCGCTCTTGGCTTCTTTTCTCTCTACCCTCGGCTAACCTTTGTTGCATCTCACAAACTTGAATGGGTGACATAGGATGTAAAGTATAGCGAATTTTATCCATTGTCACCATGTAAACATTCCTTCGGCCAATATGATCTACACATCTATCATATTGCCAAGGTCTTCCCAAAATGATGTGACTTGCGGTCATCGGGACCACATCACAAGTAACTGAATCTTGGTAGTTTCCAATGCTGAAATTAAGTTCCACTTGTTTATCAACTTTAATCTCACCGCTATCATTTAACCAAGAAAGCTTATAGGGCATTGGATGTGCTTTCAAGGGTAAATCTAAAGCAGTAACCATATCAAAAGAATAAACGTTAGTACAACTACCGCTATCAATAATAAGTAAACAAATATTTCCTTGAATTGTGCATTTAGTTTGAAATAGATTGTTCCTTTGTTGATGCAAATTATCTAAAGGTTGAGAATGTAAAAGTTGCATATTTACCAAAAGATAATTGTTATCATTATCCGGAAAAGTCTCCTCGGTTTCATCCTCCAAAATAGCCTCTTCGGTTATTTCCTCATCTTCACTAACCCACGATCCATCGTCGATCATGATCATGGTGCTTTTATTAGGACAATCCCGAGCAAAGTGACCTTTGCCTTTACACTTAAAACATTCCCGATCATTTGATGTAGTTGATTTAGCTCTCAAATCGGTCGGTTTTGAAGTGTTTGATATCCTTGCTGCCCCAAAAGAAGCCGTGGCTACTTTTGTACTCCCCAAACTACCCTTAGCATTATTTGGGCTCGGCAAAACAGTAGAATTGTTTAGGGACTGATTTGGCCGTTTCCATGATTGGAAATTGGCCGAATTAGTCCTTGAACTCTTCTCTTTTTGCTGCCTCTCAACCTGTTCAGCAAAATAAACCATATCAATAAGACCACTAAGGTTAGCACGTTCTACCTTGGGTCTAATTTTGTCATTTAGACCAGCCAAGAAACGCGCCAAAGTAGCTTCATTATCTTCCCGGATGTTTGATCTTAACATGGCTATCTCCATCTCCTTGTAATTTTCATCAACGGTCTTTGTTCCTTGCCTCAATCTTTGAAGTTGATTGTACAAATTTCGATTAAAACTTTGAGGTACGAATCGTCGTGTCATGACCGCTTTCATATCTTCCCATGAATCAATTGGTCTTTGGCCCGATCTTCTCCTTTCATGAATCTCCTTAACCCACCAAATTGATGCATATTCTCCAAACTCCATGGCTGCTAATTTGACCTTTTTCTCTTCGGAATAATTATGAACATAAAAAACGTGGTTAACTTTTCGTGTCCAATCTAAAATAATTGAGGGTCATTAGTTCCTAAGAAAGGAGGGATCTTGGTCTTAATAGCACCAAGATTAGTATCATACCTGAGGTATTGAACATTTTGCCTCAGATCATACCTTTGGTTTTGTAGATTGGCTCTCGGCTCAAAATTCAAAGGATCATCCCTTCTTTGATGTGCTCTCGGGACAAATTCTTGATCATGAACAAAGGGCCTCGGTTCATACCTTGGATTTTGCTGATTTTTCCTCGGTTCATATGCAAAGTTATCCACCATTCTTGGAATAACTTTCGGCTGAAATTCATGGTTTTGCCGAAAGTTGTTTCTTGCATTTTGATCAAAGGACTCATGTGAATCTTGATCTTCTTGATCATCTTTTGCTGCCCCCTTGCCTATATCCGAATGGTTCTTGATTTCAAGAACCTCTATCTTGAGCTCATTGATGGATTGCATCATAGCTTTCATTGTTTGTTGTATGGATTCTCTAAAAAGTTTGTCACCATCTATGGCACCTTGCTGCGAAGTACCTTCATCAGAAGACATTATCTTTGACAAAAATTCACACAAAAATCGTTAGTAGAAAAAGAATATTAAAGATTGAATCTTTTCACAAAATCTGTGAATAGTAATTTGTGAATAGTGATCTGTGAATAGTAATCCGTAAATAGTAATCCGTGAATAGTAACCTGTGAATAGTAATCTGTGAATAGTAAACTGATTTTTCTCTCAAGATCCCACAAATACTTGTCAAGAACTTCCAACTCTAGATGATTTAGGTAAATTGAATTGTTTTGTTGATGGAAGGTTGAAAAAAAGATGGAAAGAAATCCTATCTTGACCTATTCAAAAAGTTAAGAAAGAAAGAATAAGAGTAATCGTTAAAAAGATGTAACATTTACGCTTCTTCATGATTTCTTAAAAATAGACTTTGAATTTTCGGATGAATAGTGCTGTGAACAGTAACAGAAAATTTTAAAATCTTGAAAACCTTGTTTACTTGATTTCTTTCTTTACCTTATACCTTTAGACTTACCCTTTTCTTGGCCGCCTTTATCAAGAACTCCGTGTCAGGAAGATATTACCTTGATTTGATGAGTTTGATGGCGAATAATTCAAGAACAAGAGGGAACAAGAGCCAATTCCTTTGTGTCCAAGCGGACAAGGAAGTTTGCTTTTGGTTTGATCCGTGTCTAGGATAACCCGGCTGCCAATTTCTTTACTTCCGGGTGGCTTTTGCGTATGGTAGTAATAATTTTTATTATCTTTCTCGGTCTATTCCAAGCAAACAAGAAAAAAAAAATTGAAAAGCGTAAGGGTACACCAAGATAGAGATCAACCTTTTGCTCTGATACCACTTGATGTGAAACCGTGATGTTTTATATCAAGGTTCGGCTTTTAAGAAGATCTTTCTCTATCTCGAATTAGTTTCTATGGGAATATACTCAACACAACCCCGGGCAGGCTAAGTATCAATGGAGGCTGAAACGCCACAACTAGAGAAACAAGCTGGTTGATACAGTAACTCAAAGAATATGAAGTTCTACCGGAAATTCATAAACAAGTATCTAAGGAATAACCTTAATCAAAATATCAATATATCAAATCTAAGTAAAAAGGTGGCCGAAACTACCTTTAAGTAGAGGTATTTCGGTTCCAACTTGAACTAGGAAAAGGGAAATAAGAGTCCTTGAAGAATTAGGACTCTTGAATAACAACTTGCTATCAAGTAACTACCTAAACAAGATAATAGGCACATGTCCCTATTATCTTGGCGGCACAAATAAAAGTAACTACCAAAACAATGAAGAGTCCTAGTTGCATTAGGACTCTTATTAACCAACTAACTAACACATGGACAACATGTCCTTTATTATAGCAAATACTTGCTATACAAGGCTAGAATAATAAAATAACAATACTAAAAATAATTAAAGTCTAGAATAGTCTAGAATAGGCTAGAATAGACTTTAATGTGTAAAAAGACTAAAATGCCCTTTTAGCCACTTTGCTTGTTTGGGCCGATTTGAATGCCTTCAAGAGTTATTAGTTGGAATTGAACTTCATCTTCTAGATGTAGCTTTGACTCCTCTTTGTGCTTTAGCTCTCGGATCAATGTAGACAATTGTTGATTAACTTGCTTAGTTCTTGATCTAGTCATTGGTCCTATGATGTTGGATAAGGGATGCCTTGTATGAGGCAGCCCTCTAGATGGTCCCGCATCATTCTTGCTTTGAGGCCTTCCAGCTCACAGCACCTCCAATCAAACAAAACACAAAACCAGATTGCGATCTATAATCACCTACGTCGGTTTGGAAGCTTGCGCCTGTGTAACCATTTACAACCAGACTTCCTTCCTGACCTCCGTAAACTAAGAACATATCTTTAGTCCTTCTCAAGTACTTAAGAATGCTCTTGACTGCAATCTAATGTGACTCTCCAGGGTCAGATTGATATCTGCTAGTCATACTTAAAGCAAATGAGACATCCGGGCGAGTGCATATCATGGCGTACATAATAGACCCAATGGCTAAAGCATATGTGATCTTACTCATGCGCTCTTGGTCCTCCCTTGTGGAAGGTCCTTGAGTTCTGCTGAGTTCAATGCCATGTGACATGGGCAAGAATCCCTTTTTGGAGTCTTGCAAACTGAACCGTTTCAGTACCTTGTCAATGTATCCACTCTGGCTCAGGCCAATCATTTTGTTAGATCTATCTCTATAGATTCTTATACCCAAAATTTATGTAGCCTCGCCTAAGTCTTTCATGGAAAAGCACTTTTCCAACCAAGCTTTTACGCTTTGTAATGTGGGGACGTCATTTCCAATCAGTAAGATGTCATCCACATAAAGCACAAGGAACACTACTGCATTTAGTTACTTTCTTATAAACACAATACTCGTCTTCGTTTTAGATGAAACTGAATTCATTAGTTAATCAAAGCGACGATTCCAGCTTCGAGATGCTTGCTTCAATCCATAAATGGACCTTTGAAGCTTACACACTTTGCTAGGATTTGTTGGATCAACAAACCCCTCAGGTTGTGTCATATACACATCCTCGAGAAGGTTTCCATTAAGAAACGCAGTCTTAACATCCATTTGCCATATCTCATAGTCATAATATGCGGCTATGGCAAGTAAAATCCTAATTGACTTTATCATAACGACAGGAGAAAAGGTTTCGTCATAGTCAATACCATGAACTTGTCTATAAACTTTAACTACTAGTCGAGATTTAAAAGTGTGTACATTATCATCCATGTCAGTTTTCTTTTTGAAACACCATTTGTTATCAATGACCTTACACCCTTCGGGTGGGTCAACCAAAGTCCACACTTGGTTATCGTACATGGATTGCATCTCAGACTTCATAGCTTCTAGCCACTTATCTGACTCAGAACTACGAATTGCCTCTTTGTAGGTAGTGGGTTCATCTTGATCAATCAGTTCAACCTGATGATCATCAGTCACGAGAAATCCATATCTCTCAGGCTGTTGATGTACCCGACTCGACCTCCTTGGGCCTTGTGTCAAAGATTGAAGCTCAGTATCAGCACGTGAGCTTGTTTGAACTTCCAAAGTTGGTTCAGATGTTGTTTAGGGATCTTGAATTTTCTCAAGATGGATCTTACTCCCACTATCCTCTTTGGAAATAAAT
This sequence comes from Vinca minor, assembly GCA_026122235.1. NCBI lineage: Eukaryota > Viridiplantae > Streptophyta > Magnoliopsida > Gentianales > Apocynaceae > Vinca > Vinca minor. The sequence continues at coordinate 2,387,117 of JAOCZM010000253.1, forward strand.
TCCCTTTCAAGGAGTAAACCATTACGAGCAACAAACACTTTGTTCTCTGATGGAAGATAGAAGTAATATCCTTTAGTTTCTTCAGGATATCCCACAAACAAACACTTGTCAGATTTAGGGGCGAGTTTATCCGATAACAAGCGTTTTACATACGCCTCGCATCCCCAAATTTTGAGAAATGACAAACTAGGTCGTTTCCCAGTCCATATCTCATATGCAGTTTTCTGAACCGCTTTAGAAGGAACTCTATTCAATATAAATGCAGCAGTTTCTAGGGCGTAGCCCCAAAAGGAAATTGGAAGACTTGTTTGACTCATCATAGATCGAACCATATCTAGTAAGGTGTGATTCCTCCGTTCCGATACACCATTCCATTGTGGTGTGCCAGGAGGAGTTAATTGCGAAACAATTCCACAACCCCTAAGATGTTCGTCAAACTCTTGGTTAAGGTATTCGCCACCTCGATCTGATCGAAGTATCTTAATACTTTTACCAAGTTGATTTTGTACTTCATTTTGAAATTCTTTGAATCTTCCAAAAGATTTTGATTTATGTTTCATTAGATAGACGTAGCCATATCTACTGAAATCATCTGTGAATGTGATGAAGTACTGAAACTCCTCTAGCACTAGTGTTTATTGGTCCACAAACATCTGTGTATGAGGCCCAATAAATAGGAAGCTCTATCACTTGCTTTAGTCATTTTGTCTAACTAGCAAGAATCACAAGTCTCATAAGACTCTAAGTCAAATGATGTCAAAATTCCATCTGTGTGGAGCTTTGATATGCGTTTCTCATTTATGTGGCCCAAACGACAATGCCAAAAGTAGGTCTGGTTTAAGTCATTTGATTTAAACCTCTTAGTATTAATGTTATAGATGGGCATTTTAATGGAATCATCGAGGTTAAGAACATAAAGCCCATTCATCAAAGAGGCATCTCCATAAAAAATACGATCTTTATGAATGGTGCAAATTTTATTCATAATATTTAATTCAAAACCTTCAATATCCAAACAAGAAACTGAAATAATATTCCTACTCAAAGTTGGAACATAAAGACAATTATTCAGTTCTATAATAAGGCCACTTGGCAAAACTAAATTAAATGTCCCGGTAGTTACAGCAACAACTATTGCTCCGTTCGCTACTCTCAGGTCTACTTCTCCTTTTGCCATTGATCTACTCCTTTTGAAACCCTGCACATTTGCAAAAATGTGAGATCCACAACCGGTATCTAATACCCATGAAGTAGGAGCAGACATGTTAATTTCAATAACATAAATACCTGGAGAGATAGTCAAACTGGCCTTTCCCTTTTTCTTCTCTTCCAAATAGAGCTTGCAGTTCCGTTTCCAATGGACTGGTTCATTGCAAAGGAAGCAAACTCCCTCCTTTGGTGCCTTGGCTTTGTGCTTGGGCTTGGGCTTGTCATTTCCTTTGCCTTTGCCTTTCTTGGCCATGGGCTTTCCCTTTCCTTTCTTCTTGAAATTCCTCTTTTGAACCATTAAGACTTCAAGGGTCTTCTTAATGTTCAATTCAGCCTGCTTGAGCATCCCGTATATTTCATGTATGGTCTTCTCCATGGCATGCATGTTGAAGTTCATAACAAATTGGTCATACTCCCGTGGGAGTGAGCCCAAGATCATATCTGTGACCATGTCATGACCTACGGGAGCCCCAAGTTTCTCAAGTTGGTCAAAATAGCCCTTCATCTTAAGAACATGTGCACTTACAGAGGTGCCAGGGGCCATTTTGCAACTATTTAACGCCTTAGTTGTGAGGAATCTTTCATGACGAGCTTCCTCTTGGAACATTTCCTTGAGCTGGCCCATCATCTGGAAAGCCTCAACTCCTTCAAACTGTTTTTGAAGGTCGGTGCTCATTGTGACTAATATGAGACAAGTCACATCGTTAGAGTCATCGAAATGCTTCTTCCAAGCATCTCTTTCAGCTTAGGGGCGTTGTTTGCAGGCTGTTCAGGAATGTCCGTATCAAGAACATATAGCTTTTTTTCTTGCTTAAGGACAATCCTTAAGTTGTGGGCCCAATCTAGGAAATTGGTCTCGCTTAGTTTTTCCTTCTCAAGGACGGATCACAATGAATTGTGTGAAGTGTTGGTTGCCATTATCTACATTAAATTATTTGCAAAGTTATTAGTTTTTGAGCAAAAACCTTTTCCACAATTTCAACACTTGATAAATTGTGGGGAAAAACATTTTACAATAGTTATAGGAAAGCTTTGGCTTAACACCCATAATTAAAGTAAAATCATCTAATGGGAATGCCATCTATATGTCCCGGCTTTTTCCCATTTTATGCCCTAGGCCCAAAACTATTTTGATAGCCTAGTTAAGTCGAACCATGTCTAAGCATATGGAAATCACTATTTTCCCATCACCTCTTGCCTAAATAACCACTTATCTGTTGCTTTGGCAAGCAGACATAATGATGATCCAAGCTCATGGAGTGCTTAGGATGTGGTAAGCATTTTAAGTCTTAATTAAAACGTTCGGTTTGAATAAGACAGTAAAAATGTGTAATACAATTATACAAGCATCTCATGCAATATATAAAGCATAAAAATTAAACGTGAGATAGCATGGCCTAGTCCTATGATGACTCCCACGAGCCTTGTGGGAGCCAAGGGTCAATCTCAGTCAGTATCCATCTCATGGATAGTCTTCGATCCAGCAGCCTCCAGCCTTGTTACATAGTTGCATGGGCATACCCAGCCTTCAATGTAAAGCAATAAAGCTAATCTAAGAAAGCGATTGCAATTTTATAACATTGAAAAACGGCTCGCAGGCCGTATTATAAAATTACAACCCAAAATATGTAAAACAATAGGTATAGTAGGCCATGCTAAAATCACATAAAGCACAATGAAATTAACAACGAGTACATACACAAAGTCTTAGGTCAGCGGAACGACGAATCCGCGCGACGCAGACAGCGGTCCCGCTCGCCGGTTAGCGGGCGGGGGGTCAAGAGGGCAGCGCCCCAGGAAGAAAAATCTGATTCTACATCAGCTCATCGAATGAGTTTTTCTGTCCCGATTTACCCCTCAATTGCCTTACTTACATAATCAGATTATGTATTGGTTAATCGAATTAATGGCAGGAGACATACAATCAGTTTATGCGTAATAACCGAATTAATCCAATTAATTACAGATTCACAAAACAGTTTATGCCGAATCGAATTCACAGAAACAGTTTATGCAGTCTTGAATTCACAGAAACAGTTTATGCAGTATTAATCTAATTAATAACAAACGACAGCAGTTTATGCATTAACAGATTGACATAAACATGGCAGTTCATGCATTAATAGATTTAACATAAACATTTTATGCAATATATCACATATATCATGATCAAAGAAACAATCTTTAAACGCACTAAAACAGTTTATGCATATATCATAATCAAAGAAACAATCTTTTCTGTTTTTCACGCATACACATATCAAATCGAAATTGATACGTGATATGTTGTGATTAACAATATCGAATTCGAATCGTATGAACTTGGCTCTGATACCACTGAAGGGATTCATGGGCGGAAACTCGTTCCAAACACCCATGAGTCCTCCCCTGAAGGATCCGTTCATACAAAAAGAATAAAAAAATTCAAGAAAAGACTTACGTTTTGGGTTCAAGAATCTGATTCTTTAATGGAAGATACTGTTTCTTGGATACGTTTCTGCCACCAATTGATTTCCCTTTGCGGAATGTCCTCTACCGGTATCCACGCGACGAAACGAACAGTGATTGCTAGCTCTTCACTTTACTGAGCTTCGGGAATTAGAGAGAAAAGGGAGAGATCCAAAAAGAAAATCTGATTTTCTAGGTCTTTTGTATTTCGGCTGGAAAAACCATTAGCCTCTAGGTTTTGGCCAAGAGAAGTTTATATAGGGTGTGAGAGTTTGTTCCAAGAACAACTCCCACGTCCTATCAACCTCTTTTGGCAGTGGGAGTCTATAACTCCCACGTGCTCTAGACTTCTGTTGGTAGTGGGAGTCTTTATCGGATAATAACTCCCACGTAATCCCAGCTATACCGAAAATGCCCCTTATCTCTAATTCGAATAATAACGCTTTAATATTCTCAGAAAAGTGAATGTCAGATACAATGAACCTAGACGCATTCTAGATTCATTGAATTTGGACATGAAGCTCGTTAGCTCGTCTATGCGTGTGACCCTGTAGGTTCATATCACAATGGCAATGAAAACACACTTAGTAGTAGTGTGAGTTCATAAATCACAAGCGGTCCCTTGCAGGACATTGTGACTACCCAAAGTGAATGAATATACAACGGAACCTAATGTCAATCCACTACTTATGTGATGTACAATTCAACCTATATTGGTTAAACATGCCTTGAGGATTAAAAGCTAAGCTCAATGAATGTGAGACACTCTAAAAAAAATTCTCCACTTATTTTCTGAGATCACCTAATATATCTAATTTTTTATTAATAAATAAATAAATAAAACCCTTAAGAAATAATGAATTTTGTAAAATTCAAAAACAGTCCTTATTTTATTTTTATAATGGCACACTAATCCCAATTCTTTAATTTCAATATATTTTTAGTCATTTATCTATTCTTTTTCATTAGCTTTTGTCCTAATGTGGAATACAAGTAGGGCGGATAGAAGACTGGCAAGTCGATTACCCCACGAAGGGGAATATAAGTGCCTCATAGAGGAGGTAGATTAGAAGACCGGCAGGCCGGTTGCCCCATAAGGAGGAATATAAGTGTCTCACAGAGGAGGAATATTCGAAGACCCCATGAAGGGGATATAAGTGCCTCACACAAGAGAGAACCAAAGAATGGGAAATTAAATCATGCCTCTTGTGTGAGGAGGTATCGAACCGACAAGATTTATAAATTAAATCATAGATAAATAACAAGATTATAAATGGTTTGAGTCAGTAATTTTTTGTAACATCTAACTTTGAATTTGAGGGTAAGATTCTATAGTAAAAGTGATGGTATATGAGGATTACTCTCTCAATGGTATAAGTGGTATATAATGAGCAATTACTTTGTGCAATAATTTTCGAGGTTAAGTCAGTTTCAAATCTATTTGTTTCATTGGTATTTCTGACTTTGAATTTGAGAGTATGATTCCATAGTAAAAGTGTCCGTATATGGGAGTTACTCTCTCAGTGGTATATAGTGAACAATCACTTTGTGCAATAATTGCAGAGGTTAAATTAGTGTCAAATCTATTTGTTTCATTGATATTCTTCTTTATTGTGGAAGTAGGGGGAATTGCATCACGTTCCTTCTTGCCCCTCGCTTGTTTCTTCCAAAAAGAGAAAATAAAAAGAAGAAATAGTGTTCAAAAGTTATTATCATAAAAATTGAAATTATATAGAACAACATCATTAGGTTTGTTGGATTATTAGTGTTATACTTTTCAAGTTTCTGGCAAAGTTGGATGCCCAAATATAAATTGTTAATTGGGCACCTATGTTATTCATACGTCTATAAAACAATAATAAGGGATATAATGATACACTATGTGTTTCTTCTGTTTTTTAATTGTCAAAAATACTGTTGGAATTTAACTTGATAGATAATTATAAAGAGGACAAGAAAATAATTAGATATTTAAAATTCCTTAGAATTATCACAATGTATAGTATATACAATTATGGTGCGTGAATTATGCTAGTACTTTAGAACTAATAAATGGATGCCAATGAGGTATTGGTCTAGTGGCTAAAACAGAGGCCTCATGAGTTCAAATTCCACCGACCCTGCTTCTTGAATCCCCTATTTCTTGTAATAGTTTGTCCCCTCTCACAATAAATAAATAAAACTAATAAATGGACATTATATGGAGCTGAAGATTGCCAAGGGGGCTGTCTTGATCTTGATGGCGCTAAAACTAATTTATTTTCTTCATTTTCACCTAAACATTTGATTTTTTGTTCCCATATTTTACCATAATTTTCTATATTACAATGTACATTAGATTAAGTTTAAGATTGATAGAGGAAATAAATAGGTCCGAACTAAGATAGAGAGAGAATAATGAGAGGTGATGTTAAAATGGATGCGGTGGAGGCTGATGAAGGTGTTCTCGTAGAGCTCGATGACATGATGAAAATATTGAGATGGAAGATATATTAAACAAATGTCTCCACAAAATACACGTTGAAGTCGGGAGATAAAAAGGGGTCCCCGTTCAAAATCATGTTACTGCTGCTGCACCAAGTCAAGCAAGTAAGGAATAAATGGAAAAATCTGGGGTGGAACGGTCCCAATAGGACCGGCCCCACTCCTCTCTCACATAAAAGATGGAGGACCCACCTGAATGACTTGCTGAATGACCTGCGGGACCTACGCTGTAAGTGGGTCCTGTCTAATTTTATGTGAGAGGAGTGTGGGGCCATTGGGTCCGCCCCATGCCAGACTTACCCGGAATAAATGGATTCTTGTTCATTTTTCTTGGAAATGTGGATTATGTGTACACATGAGGAGTTATTTCCAGTCATGTGGAATAGGGAATAGAGGACACTTTGAAATAACAAGTTTGGTCAACCAAAGAGATATGCCTTGGTTCGGATCCATCTTACCCCGATAATAATATAATATAATAAAATAAATGTTAAGCAAATAATACATTTAGCATGTATGATAATCACCAGTAACGCATGGTATAACGCTTAAGTATAACATATAACACTACAAGAAAACATCAATTTTGGGACAATAGATTATGTCCTTAACGTGTTCTAGATTAGACGTTTTGGACTGATTTGGGACGGAAATGATGTACTCCCAAAAACTCTCGTCGCAAAATTTTAGGGACGGAATATCGTATCGGTCCCAAAATATTTGGAACGGATTTAGAATTGATATATTTTGGAAAAATATTTAAATTTTTTATTCTTACAAATCAATTAGATTATTAATTGTAATAATATCAATTAAACATATAAACCAAAAAGGGGAATGTTAAATTCATCCTAAATCTGTCCTAAAAGTTTGGGACGGTTTAAGAAAAATTCATTTTTTTTTGATAAAATAAATGTAGCAAGCAGATTCCACCCAATTGATGGGGTGTGGAATGTGGTTGCACACAACTTTGATCATGGAACAGATGCACTGGACTGTGATTGACATGTCGGTGCGCTCGACCATGAAATTGATGCACTGGATTGGGCCATTTTTAATATAATTTTGCACAATGTGAGAATCGAAACTAGGGTTGACCGGTTGGAGAGCATGTGCTCTTCCACTGGACCAAGTGAATTATTGTGTCATATTTCATGTTACAATAAATATATAGTATATTGTACATATAATATGAATGTCTTACGTATTTACTAAATATTTAATATTAAAAAGGTAAAAAATATATATATTTGAAACTAATGTCTATCTAGCTTTAAAATTAAAATTCCGTGTAGACATTTCGTGCATTTTTTCATAATTCTAAGCCGATGCATTAAATTTTTTGTTTGTAACATTATCATCACAACAAGGATGTTGAAATAAATGATTATAGATATGCAATATCGTTTTTGTATTAACATATTAATGCATTTATTTGGATTAATTATTGCAAATAACTTCTTAATGTTAGAGATGGATTTGGGACGGATTTTAATGACTAGGTTAGAAATCCGTCCCAAATGAATTTATTAATAGTATTTCTCATTCGTCTTATTGGTTTGTAATTGATTTAAAATAGATTTCAAAGGATAAAAAATAACTATTTTATTTTATACATATTTGTTTATTAATCTTATTTAGTTAGAACATATTCGAAATGAATTTCTGAGTATAGTCTACAAACGTTTTTATATTTATTTTTCTGGAATGATAATGAGATTGATTAATTATTTTAAACCACTTTTAAATATTAGCAATGAATTTGAGACTAAAATTAGTGACATTGTTACGAATTTGTCTCAAACTACAAACTACTTTTAGAAAACTTCTATTCTATTATATTGATTTCAATCCACTTACGATATAAAGAATAACAAAATAAAATATGCGGCAAATTATTTATAATCCATTAAAGGATAATTAATTATTTTTCAATATTAGAGATGGATTTGGAATAGATGTTAATGACTTCGTAACACATCCGTCCCAAATTTAATTTTAAACTATAATTTATTTAGAATGTAGCTTAGATATATTTCAAAGGGATGACTAGATAATAATTTTTTAGATATATTTTCTTTGTATCTTCTTTATTTAGAAATAATTTGGATAGATTTGTGGGGGCTGTAAGTTTGTATAATTTAATTTTAGTTTTATTTGTCTAAAATGATAATATGAAAAAACATGTATTACACAATAAAAAACATAATAAATATATTTCCCATTGTGAACAAAAAAATTAAAAAAATACTAATACAAATTCTATAAGAGAGATTTTGGCAAATTATCGTTGTACCAAAATAAATTAATTATAAACTACCTATCCCAAATCCGCTTCAATACTTCGTATAGATTTGTTATAGGCACGACGTTCGTCCTAAATATGCATTAGATTAAGGACGAATCACATACTAAATTATTTCCGTTGTTGTTTTATCCTAATTTGAGATGCATTAGGAACAAAAAAAAAAACTTATACTTCTTCTTAAGCACCTGCATTACAAATTCGTCTCTACTTTGTCTTTAAATAGAGGCAGAAATGTTACGTCCCAAAACTTTTGTCCCAAAATTAATATAACATATAAAGCGATAAAAAATAAAATAAAATAAATATATTTGAGTTATATATATGAAACAAAGACAGGCATGATAAGATATGATATAAACATAACATACTATGAATGAAATATTTATATAAAGTTTTAAGTAAACAAAAGTATACCCTAGTCCATGGTCTCTACCCATCTCACATCTCACATTAAGTGTTCTTATTATCCTATGTTCATTACAAATATTAATCCCTATGGTTCAACCTGCTCTGATACCACTTTTGTCACGCCCCGAAACCAGGGTCGATGAAATGGCAGTGTCTCATTGGTTAATGAAACACCAAAGCCGACAAACAGAGTTACTAAAAAGGAATTCAATTATAAAGTAATCCAAAATAAGAGTTCAACAGCAGAAACTAATTATTACAAATGAAATTATTCTAAATATAACTGAATAACTGAAATAAATTCTTTAATTGAAATCGGTTATGAATCACTCTTCATAATCCCCATCTCAGATGCCATCATCCTCGTAGTGTTGCTCATCATCTAAATCATCTGCACAGTAAAAGCGGATAGACTGAGCTTCGGTGCTCAGTAGGGACCTATAACAAAACGAACAAGTATGAAGCAACAAACAAGCTAAGTAGACATATTCCTCGCATCCAAACACTACAAGAAAAACGCCTATTCACTACGGATTTTAGCTACGGAATTATTTCCGTAGTTAATGTTTCTATATTAACTACGGATTAGCTACGGATAATTGTCGATAGCTATTCCGTAGTAAAGACGTAGAAAAATTGGCGGGTTATTTTTTTGCGGGTTAAACTTATCATACTTAGCTACGGAAAATTGGCGGGAATATTGGCGCTAATTTTTTTCCCGTTTGCTACGGAAACTCCGTAGCAAAAATATATGAAATTTTATTAATTATTTTTGTTTGCCCTTTTCGATATTATAATTTTATTTCCGTAGCGGTATTTGTTATTCAACAAAAAAATAAATTAAACTAAATTATAATTTGCTACGGAATTACTACGGAAACGTGAATTTCCCGTTTGCTACGGAAATTCCGTAGCAAACATATATGAAATTTTATTAATTATTTTTGTTTGCCCTTTTCGATATTATAATTTTATTTCCGTAGCAAATCCGTAGCGGTATTTGTTATTCAACAAAAAAATAAATTAAACCAAATTATAATTTGCTACGGAATTACTACGGAAATGTGAATTTCCCGTTTGCTACGGAAATTCCGTAGCAAACATAAATGAAATTTTATTAATTATTTTTGTTTGCCCTTTTCGATATTATAATTTTATTTCTGTAGCAAATCCGTAGCGGTATTTGTTATTCAACAAAAAAATAAATTAAACTAAATTATCATTTGCTACGGAAATTCCGTAGCAAACGGGATTTTTTTCCGGGGTATATAATGTCTCTTAGGAGACAACCCTAAACCTAATTTTCATTTCCTCTTTTCTCCTTTCTCCTCAGCGACAGCCGCTCTCCCCCTTCTCTTCTCCTCTTCTTCCTTCTGCCGCGGTTCCTCCCTTATCTCTCTTTTGGATAAGTAAAAGTTCCTCACTTATCTCCCTCATAGCGAAAACATGCTCTGAAAAACTCTTTTTCACCCTTTACAAATTCATTCAAGAAAGAAACCCATAAAAAATTGGGATCTAACCCTAGAAATTAAGACGAAGAGTTTTCATTGAAATTGAAGTTAATTTCTCCATGTCAACGACGGAAGAGTTCTTGCTCCAAAAGGCTGCGTTTTTTTGGAATTTCTTGAAGTTTTGGAAGCTCTCATCAAGGATTATACTTCTCTATGATGTTGGGATGAGTTACAAAGGCTGATTTTGAGGTATTTGCTGGGTTTTTTGCGATTTTAGAACAGAAATTGAGGATTAAAGATTTTCTGGCAGAACTGTGCCTCGCGCACTTTTTTCTGATTTCCCGTTGATTTGGTAAGAGATTCTTGCTCAAACTTTGCAGAAAGATTGGTACTTTAATTGTGAACAAGAACATGTGCTTGATTTTCAGTTTAATAGTTTGTAGAGACTGGGCTTTTCATTTGAAGTACTCAGTTTTTCGCAACTTTTTTCTGGCTGAACTGTTGTTCTTAGGTTTTGGACGATTTTTGGTTGATTCGTTATGAGTTTGAGGCTCAAACTTTGCAGAAAGGTTCATGCTTTAACTGAGAATCAGATTCTATAACTGGATTTGAGTGTTATGGCCTGTAGTGATTGGGTTATTTTCTGGAAGAAACCTCTGTTTTTCGGACTGTTTGACTAGCAGTTTGGGTGTTCTTAGTTTGGAGGTCATTTATGGGTGTTCTGTTATGAATTTGTTGCTGTAAATTTACAGAAAGTTTAATATCTTAAATGTGAACTAGAACCTATGTTTAGATTTCAGATTAATGGTGTGTAGAGAGGGGTTTTTAATTGGAGAAACTTAGTTCTTCTTCACCTATGTTTAGCTTTGTACTGCTTTGCTCAGCTGCTGCATTGGTTGGTGCTCAAAGATCCACCAGCAAATGGAAAACGCTCAATGGTATTTAACACTTGTTTGTAAATTTCTGTGTGTAGTTTAGCTTTTATTATTGTTCTACAATTTCCGTCAATTTAATTGCTGTGTTACTTTGTTGGTCCGCTGAGATACCACCGTCGGCTACTGCTGCTACTCACCACTGTCGGCTTCTCCGATGGAGGTAATTATTTTCCTTTTTCTGTCTTCCTTTTTTCTTTTATTATTTCAATTATTATTAATATAGTTATTGTTATTAATATTAATATTATTTTTCTTTGATGTGGATGTTGATCCGCCGCGATACCACCGTCGGCTACTACCGCTACTCACCACTGTCGGCTTCTCCGATGGAGGTAATTATTTTCCTTTTTCTGTCTTCCTTTTTTCTTTTATTATTTCAATTATTATTAATATAGTTATTGTTATTAATATTAATATTATTTTTCTTTAAAATGTTGTTCTTTATTCAATTGAGGAATATGAGTTTAGTTTCTTAAATAAACATAAGATCAGTAACAGATTTGACCAAAACAATTGAGAAGAAGATCAAGGGAAAGTTTGACAAAAAGTGTTGAAGAAGATCATAGAGATGCAAAAGCAAATTCTTGAATTGAGCAATGTCAGAGTTCCCGTTGATTTTGGATTGCTGGACATCGATGATGACAGTCATGACGATGACGGTGATGAGTCCATGGATGACTTAGACGATCGTTGCAGATGATTACCGCCTTTAGATGACATTTGTTTTAAGTTTGTTGCTTGGATGTTTTAAGTTTGTTGTTTGGATAGTTTTTAAACTTGAACACTTGATTGTATTAGGCTTTTGGCTTGGATTGTGTTAATCTTTTTATTTGGATTGTATTAAGTATTTCACTTAGATTGTGCTCGACGTTTTTGGCTTAGTTGGCTTGAAATAATAGCTTAAGGAATATTGTGCAAAAAAATTGTTTGGTATTAATTCTGTTTGGCAGGGAGCTAGTAGCATATATTCATTTAATTGTAAAAAAGCGTACCTAATAGCTACAGATTAGCTACGGAAATAATTCTATTTTATGTTATTTAAATGAATATTTCTGTAGCTAATCTGTAGCAATTATTTAAATGAATATTTTCGTAGCAAATCCGTAGCCAACTATTAAATTAAATTAAAAAATTCCGTAGCTAATCCGTAGCTAATAAAATTTATTATTAAAAAATAAATAAATACCGTAAAAATATTCCGTAGCAAATCCGTAGCTACGTAAATTTATTTTTAAAAATAACAAATAAATATCGTAGTTATTCCGTAGTTAAATTAAAAGTATTCCGTAGAAAATCCGTCGTTACCATACCCATTTTAAGTGACCCGGGTGAAAGTTAACTACGGAAATTCCGTAGCCAAATAGCTACGGATTAATATTCCGTAGTTAATTTATTTTAGCGACGCGAATATCGCTACGGTTTATTTCCGTAGCTAATCGTGTATATGCTACGGATTAGCTACGGAATCGACCGTAGCTAATAGGCGTTTTTCTTGTAGTGAAACGCTTACATAACCGAGTGCACAACAAGCACCACGCATTGCTCATACACTACACTCGTTTACAACACCGTTTAAATACTAAGAACATCACTACCGCTATGACATACAATCTCGCCACATGAGCTGACTCATCTATTCACTCCCAACCAACAATAACGGTAATGGCCCTAGCTATTATCAGAGCTAGGACGACTCGGAAAATGCAGGCGCGGGTTTGGTACGGTCCCCCAAACGACAGGCCCAGGGTTTAAGGATCCATTTTTTAATATGTCATCACCCATAATAGTGGACTCAACAAAGCCATTACCGTCCTAATAATAACCTCATCGGGTGATGGTTCAGAGACGCGTATATCAGAAGACCTCTCGGGGTCACATAATCAGTATCAGAATGCAGTAGCGAACGAATCCTGCTAATTAGTCGTTCCTAGACAAGAGCTCAGTAGGGGCGACGACTCGGTCGACCAAACCACATATGACTAAAATCAATGACTCCCAAATATGACGACCAAAGCGGTAACATTTACAAATGTTCAATATACGCCCAATTAATCCAAAATTCACCATTATCAGTTAATTATGACAATTTACATAAGCAATAAAAAGAACGCAGTAATCAATTTACGAATCATATTATTTTGAATTTAAATCATACCCAAAATAGTTTATACAATATCGAAAACAATAAACACAATTCGTGCAACCATTTCATAAATAGAATAGTTTATTCGTTTTTACTATGCAGTAATTAATGCGAGAATTAAATAACGTAGGGGTCCCTACCTTATGAAAAGCAATTAAAAATAATCAAACCTGAAACTAGAAATTTGTCTAGCTTCCGGTGCGATATCTTTCCGCTCCGAATCGACTCCCGTCTTCGCTCACTCATAGCTAACGTGAACGTCTTCTTTTTGATATATTATGCGTAAAAAACAGCAGAAAAATGCTCTCTCAGTGACCTCCCAAAAACTGCCCAAAAATATCGAACTCACCAAAATCTCTCAAGAAAATGCCCACTGTTGCTTGCGGCTAATAAGCTGCCCAGCAGCTTTCTTTATTTTCTTGTTATTGGGCACGCATCCCCAGGCCCCCAAATCCCTTAGGTTATATATATATACTACCTATCCTCAATCCCACTACTCCCACGCACAAAACCCCACGAACCCATGTTACACTTCCTCCTGATCCCCTCATTCCATTATCCCACGAAGTCCTCTAATTATTATTATTATTTTCTCTTTTATTCAATTTTTATTTTATTTAATTCCAATTCATCTTCTAATGAAATCCCTAATATAGGTGAATTACAATTTAAGTCTCTTAATTACGATACGGGTACGAAACGCTCCTCGATAAAAATATACACAAAATAAACACACGTAACATGTTATAAACTTAAATAGACATGTAGCCACATAATTACAATTAATAAATCATTCCTAAACAGTTAGTCGCGAAAATTTAATTACACGTCGAAGATTACGTAAGCAAAAATTACGGGTATTTTTTTTTCTATTACAATTATTTATTGGACCTCACCAGAGGAGCAGTAGAAGCCCGGCTGAGCGGGTGCCCCGTGAGGGGAGTAGTAGAATCCCGTTGATCGGGTGTCGTAGAAGCCCGTTGAGCGGGTGCCCCGTGAGGGGAGTAGTAGAAGTCCCGTTGAGCGGGTGTCATAGAAGCCCGTTGAGCGGGTGCCCCATGAGGGGCACAAAGGAACCCAAAGAAATGAGAATTAAATCTTGTGTGAGGTGGGTATCGAACCCACAACCTCAAGGTGAGGTTGTGGGTAGGCCCTTGCCCCACTGGGCTAAGGAACCTTACATTACGGGTATTACATACTTCCCTCCTTACAAAAGTTTCGTCCCCGAAACTTGCACTCCCTACAACATGCATACTAACACTCCCCACTAAATGAAAAAGCTCTATTGGGTATTCAAATAGCAAGTATGGTACTATATGCAACCTAACAATATAAGTAATACAGTAATCACATATTCACCTTAGTGTACCTCCTAGTGTACCAGTATCATTTCCCCCATTATACTGAGGGAGAGCGAAGACTCGTGAATTGGGCTTAGTCCTGATGTTTTCTACCTTTGGTGTAGACCCCGATGTCCGTCCCGCAACTGGTGGTGGTTCAGGGCACTCACCAACCCTGTGGCCCAACTTTCCACACCTGAAACAAGCCCCCAATGACCATCAACAGTCCCCAGTGTGTGCCCTTCCACATCTAGGTGAATTACAGTTTAAGTCTCTTAATTACGATACGGTACGAAACGCCCCTCGATAAAAATGGACACAAAATAAACACATGTAACATGTTATAAACTTAAATAGACACGTAGTCATATAATTACAATTAATAAATCATTCCAATACAGTTAGTCGCGAAAATTTAATTACACGTCAAAGATCACATAAGTAAAAGTTACGGATATTACACTGGGTAAAAGCATCAAGGGCGCCAGGTTAAGGTATCGGCTAAACGAACTACTATTCCTTGCATTAAGCGGAAACCCTTACATGGAATTTCGTGGTCGTGCACCGCCTTTTATAAGTATCCTCCTGATGTATATGGAATGTTTATAGTACCCCGTGAGCTCAATTGTAATTTTTTATTTTTTTATTTTTATTTTTTTAAAAAAACTAGACCATTTATAAGTATGGTCTAGTTTTTATTACAATTATTTATTATTAGACCTCTCCAGAGGAGGTCGACCTCACCAGAGGAGGAGTAGTAGAAGCCCGGCTGAGCGGGTGCCCCGTGAGGGGAGTAGTAGTAGAAGTCCCGTTGAGCGGGTGTCGTAGAAGAGCCCGTTGAGCGGGTGTCGTAGAAGAGCCCGTTGAGCGGGTGCCCCGTGAGGGGAGTAGTAGAAGTCCCGTTGAGCGGGTGCCCCAAGAGGGGAGTATAAGATCCACACAAGGGAGCCCAAAGAAATGACAATTAAATCATTCCCTTGTGTGAGATATAGGGATTGAACTTGGGACCTAAGCCCCAAGTGTGATGGCCTTACCCACTTGGCCATCCAATCCTTATGAGCTCAATTGTAATTTCTAAACTAGTTAATTCTTAAAAGTTGCTTGTATTTTCTTATTTTCTATAAGTGATTGAAAGAAAATACTATAATAGGAACCTAATAACTTTATCTTTTTTACCATTTCGATAACTTTGTACATCTTAACGCACTTCTTTCATATTTGCAATCTTATTTTTCAGAGAGTGTTGAGCCTCGATAGCTGAGCCAGTGAAACTAGGGTGACTCTTGAGCCAAAAGGATTGAAAGTATTCACGGTTAGATGTAGTCCGCTTAAGGAGAAATCATTTGCCCCGACATTTTAGGTTCATGCAAACTAATCCATACACTCTTGCTGAATATACACAAACATATATCAATCAAAAGATTATGATTTATGTAAATTATGAGTGTTACCATTGTTATTATTATAATAACAATTACCAGCCATGGTTGACGGTTAAGCAATTGCAATAGTAATTGCTACTGTACCCGTAACCTGCAACAAAGTTGAGGTCAATGGTTTTTGTTTTTCTTTAACGGTAAATCTCGGTTAATTTTCTAGAGATGTATTTGTTCAAAAATTAGAATAATAATAAAAATAAATATGTAATACAAAGTAACTTCTAAGAATTATGTAATAGGCAGTAAATTACTTATAAATTATAACTTTCTAAGAAGTTACTTCTTTATTTTGAAATATTTTAAAGACAAATAACGGTTAACCTAACGAACACTTCTGATATGGACTGGGGTCCCATCTGGATCAAAGCGGTCCCAGATTCTGCCACATCACTGCATTTCCTTCTCTCTCCTCATTCTACAAGGATGTGGCCAAATCTGGACCACATGGTCCACGTGGACCCGGTCCATATCAGAATTTTCCTTAACCTTTAGGTGAACAAATGAAATTCTAAGTGCTTACAAATATTAAGGTCAAGGAAAATGTTTAATCGTCAGCAGTAAATAGTGCGCGGTATCATTAATGATACCGACAATTACAACCATGGGTCACCCCTAATTTTTGAAATTAAAACCCCATGTTTTCGTATGGTTTTTTTATCGAGTCCTTTCAAGATGTATGGAGGGATTCATGTCACCACAAAAAACGACTATTCTTTCTATTAATTTGTTATTAAATTTCTTCTCTAATATGAGCTAAATATTTATTATAAATACAAGATGTAGCTAGATTAATTTTATATATATATATTTATATATATACACACACACGTGTGTGTTATTCTTGTGATCTCTTTTTCGATGGGTTATGTGGATATAATTTCTTGTTATTGTTCTTAATTCTTTTATGTGATTAGCCATCACTAAAGGTTTCTTGTCATTAACTGGAAAGATTTGCGACAGCTGACCTTCTTAATTTGGTTAAATAATATGAACATAAATTTTATGCAAGATAGACATATACTAGTATGATTTATGCGTTTTTCTGGGTTAAAATCTACATAGAAATATAATTAGTTTGTATATGATGATATGTTTGATAAGATTTGAAAGAGATTATTGGATATAATTGGAAATCGATCGATTAATGAAACATACTCTATAATGACATATCACTATGATAATATATTGGTCTACCTAGTGAATTAACGATCCTTAGACCTTAATCATATCAAAACGATTGTCTCATGAATTTGTTATCTTTTAGTTAATTAATTTAGAGTAATCATATCATCATCGATCATTGGATTTACTTTATTTCTTCTTGATCATTATAGAATTATTCACTTAGAAATTAGTTAATCATTATTCTATTTGTGGTCGTCCTTGACTACTTCAACATTGACCTAGCATACTTTCTAATATACATATTGCGTATCAATTTTTTTGGCACTGTTGCCGAGCAATATTTGATTAATTGTGTTTCTTTGTGATTTGATTTTAATTTGGTCTTTATTTTTATTTATTTATATTTTAGGATACATGGATGAGATTCAAGTAATTGTTGATAATGGAGGGAACAATAATCGGTTAGCCGTTCTAGTGCCCCAAACTGCGCTAGTTTCTCGTATGAGAGATATGCATATGCCAACAATTGTTACAAGTCCACCATGCATAAGATTAAATGTTGTAAAAAATCACGAGGAAAAAACCCGCTCCTAACAGCCCTCTCTCTTCTATGCTCTTTAGGACTCTCTAGTCACGACTCCTATGGCTACACCAGTGGCAGCGGCGCCTCCCCTAGGCTGTGTCAGGCCCAAAAAATATTTCTCCGACTTAGTTTCTATCCCCTCATAACAAAAATTATCATTGTCGGTCAAGGATCTTTCATCCGTTAAGAGTGAACCCGCTATTATCATCAAGGAAGACTCATTGACTTCATTGGAGAAGCCATTGAAATTGGCTCTTGTTCGAAATTTCGTGCGACCTTGCCCTCCATTGGAAACATTGAAGAGGAATTTTCAGAAACTACAATTCAAGGGAGCTTTTTGGATTGGATGGTTACAATCAAAACATGTGATACTTAGATTTGATCATGAAGAAGGTTATTGTCGTTTCTGGCGGAAAGGATTATGGGTATTCAATAGATCGTGTATGCAAGTATTCAAGTGGACGTATAAATTTGATCCGGTGGTGGAATCGTCAATTGTCTCCGTTTGGATCCGATTAAAAGGTTTACCAATTCATTTATGTAACAAAATGTACCTTTTTCCATTGCTAAAGCTGTGGGAGAACCGCTTGTTCTTGATGAACCACAACGAATATTACGCCAAATCACGCAAGAATTTGCATTGAAGTTGATTTATTGAGTCTGTTATGTACACGTATTTGGATGTCCCATTCCCATTCAAGATCAGGGAAATAATTTTGGCAGGCAATTGCATACAAAAATTTACCACACTACTGTCCTTGTTGTTGGAGGATCGAGCATCAGAATTCTGAGTGTACTGGGGGCGTGGATCGCAGGGATGACGTCGTCTTTAAGAGGGCTGACGTCACATAAAAAAACCATCGCAACCGGTTGAACACTCTTGGAAATTGAAGTCCGGTAAGGTAGTCGGGGTACAGAGGCGACCCCCGGTGATTCAGGGCCACGACTAGAATGCTCCCGAGGGGTTAGGGTTAACGAACTGGGGCCGACTAGGCCTGTAAACCCAGTTGGTTTGGAAACAGAAGAAAACGGGTCAGAGGTGACGCCGCCCATACAGATTAAGACTAAAGACGTGTCAAGTAGTCAGAAAGCTCCGCTTGGGAGCCAGTCGATTGAGCCGGAACCATGGGAAATTATTTATGTTGAGCCCTGCAGCTTAGGGTTAGGGACGAATTCCACGCCCAAACTAGGGTCACCGAAAACTTGGGGTTACTTTGGCATTTCTCGAATTCTTGCCCCAAAATGCCTCATTGATTTTATCCAAATGCACATATAACAACAAGACCAAAACAAGAACAATTAAGCTATAAACCGTACTCATTGATTCCAACATCTATACATCGAAAATGTGCCACAAACACTATGTGTTGCTCGTACCAACATACGTACATACACAACGTTAGACTCTTCAAATATGATTCATGATATGACTCAAGAAATAACATAACCGAGCTCAATTGTCTATTCACAACTCTATAGCAATTACTACAACAGTCCCCAACTTATGGTCAAGAAGGGCATTTCATCAAAGTATGCAAGACATGGGCTCAGTTTCTCCCCGAACGAAGAGTTCACAATTTAATGATTCATTCATATCGTGTCTTTACCCACCACTGTGGACTCCACAACGACTCTCTGTTGTCCCAAATTTATAATCTCAATTAGGAGCGGGCTGACAGCACAAGATATAGAATCATGAACTCCCAGGTTCTACGACAACACACACATGCAAGAGAATGAATCCTGCTATTGGGTCAATTATAGACAAGAGCTCAAGAGCGGTGATGACTCTAAATAAAACTTAGCATGTATGATTCCAAAATTAGTAAAATCCCAACAACAATAACAACAAGATGAAGGATGGAAGTAACATACGCAATTAGATTCAATGCTTCAACATACAAGAATGAATAATTTAACATTCCATCCAATGCAATAAAATATTCTTTTAAATCTTTCTAACAAAAATTTCCAGAACTTTAAACTACACATTTCATGAGTTTTAGGACAGGAAAGACAAGGGTGAAGATCCTTACTTGTAATTCTTAGCAAGCAAACACAAATATAGAAATCCCAGAAAATCAGTGGCCTTCCTACTTCAATTATTTTCTGCTGGAAATTCCAAATGCAGTTCCGTCACTTCTCACTCATTGCCCTTTCGAATACCTTCGAAACGCACTGAAAACATTCAAAATAGATTTCGTTTACTACTTCAATTATGAAAAACGCTCACAACACACTTATTTCTCCCATATTTTCTTCTTCTCTCATTTTCTTTTAACTTCTCTTCTTTTTCTTCTAATCTATTTCTCTATTGGTTTTTCCAGCACTAACCATCAACCAAAAAGTAATTCAAAAAGTGACAAAAAGCCCCGCAAGGTGTCTAGTTCAATTATTTAGGTGCTCAAATTTGTAAACAAGAACAAAGTAACCCTTAAACAAATAATGTATAATAAATGGAATTTAATAAACATGTAACACATAAAATCAATTAAGCATGTTTGACACGTGTTCAGATAGTGCAGGTAGATTGGAGAAAGTTAGATTGACATGTTTACATTAAATAAAACAGTGATGGTAGAACAATTTCGAAAACATAGGTTCTCTAGAGGATTTGGATAATCTCTAGCGACTAAATATACTGGACGGTCTTCGAGTACAAATTCGATATTAGAAAAAAACTAATCAGATGTTATTATATTTATTTTCACTATAAACCGGGATGTGTAGTGTTTATAAGTGAGTGACGCGGTCGTCTAAGGTCAAATAATGAAAAAACCATTAATTTTTTTGTCTATCAAATAATATTACTGGTTATATCAATTACATCATGAGGTCGGTTAAATATATTAGCAATATTATTTATTGAGAATGGAATGTTAGAATATGTTGATCATAATATATCAATAAAAATTACCGCTTCTAAAAATTCTAAAATTACATGAAAAAGAAATATCAAGTTAGGCATATAGTTAAGCTGGAGCACATTTTTCATGGAAATCTATGAGATTAGTCGTTGCTGACGACAGTGGATACGTTGGTTTTGACAAAATAAATATAAAAAAAAAAAAAATTAGGCATCTTGTCAGGCTAGCGAAATTGACAAGTGATTCTGACTCGGAATAATAAGTATGAGATTGGATATGCTCTGCTCGGATATATTAAAAAAAGAAAGAAAAATAAAAATAATAAGACCTCCCATACCAATTTTGCCTAGGACCCTCAATTCTTTATACCGACTATAAATGTATTGTAATTTTAAGAATTTATTTATCGCTAATTGACAAATAATTATAATCTAATTGCATTGGAAAATTTATCACACTGGACAGTCGAATCCCTTAAGGGCGTGTTGGTTTTTTTCTGTTTGATGTCAATTATGGTATCTTAATGTGATCGATATATTTAACTGCATTGCCATGGTTAAATTACTAGTTTGTCCCTGTAGAAAACAAGAATGCAAATGCAGAAAAGGAAGAAATATGATCAAAGATCAAGATCACAATGAAACCATAACTATGAATGCTTCGAGAAAGGGAAAAAAAGATATTTGTGTGCTGAAGTTTTTCTCATTAATGATAATACTGACAAATGTCATGTAAATAAAGTTAACTAACTAACTTTAACAAACTAATCAACTACTCTAACTAATTTCTAACTAATAAATAGAAACCAGCTTAGCACACCACAGTTGACTAAGTCTTCTGCTTTATCTTCACTGCAGGCTTACTGTCTTCATTCTCCGTTGCCCTTCTTCTTCCAGCTTGATCTTTTCCTCCATTCCAGATTGAGGTTCAATCTTTAACAACCTCTCGCAAGCTGGAATGCCAAAAATAGCTTTGGTATACAAGGCTGCAAGTTTTTGAGCTGAAGTAACTGGAAGAAGTTTAATAATGCCACTTTGCTTGGTTCTTTCATGATAAACCAGATTTTCAGCTATATATAGCACTTCTATTGTCACAAAATAGAGGAGTTGGCTGAGTTTGTAATACCTTTAATTCTGCTAACAAATACCTAAGCCGTTGTATTTCACATGTTGTGGTAGCTAGAGCCCTGTACTTAGCCTCACTGGATGATCTAGATACAGTCACTTGCTTCTTGGCCTTCCAAGAAACCAAAGATGAACCTAAGAATATGAAATACCCAGTTATGGGCCTTCTAATGTGAGGGCAACCTGCCCAGTCAGCATCATTGTAGCCCTTGAGTGTCAAACTGTTTGAACTGTTAAACAATAAACCTTGTCCAAGAGCCATCTTCAAGTATCTTAGCACTCTCAATGCACCCTGCCATTGTAGGAGAGTAGGGCAGTCCAAAAATTGGCTTAATTGCTGCACCACAAAGGAAATATCTGGTATGGTATGTCTTAAGTATATGAGTTTTCCAATGAGCTTTATGTAAGGTGTATTGTCTGGCAATAGTTCTGAATCCCTCTTGGCAAAGTGTGTACCAGGTTCCATTGGAGTGGAAGCTGGTTTACACCCAAGCATACCAAAAGCATCTAGCAGTTCTAGGAAATATTTCTTTTGACACATATTGATGCCCACTTTACTCCTAGCTATTTAAAAACCAAGAAAAAACTTCAAGTCACCTAATTCTTTGATTTTAAACAATTTATGCAAGTACTTCTTAACCTCAGTAATGGTAAACATATCATCTCCTGTAAGAAGTACATCATCAACATAGATAAGTAGAGAAGTATACCCAGTAGTGCGTGATTTAGTAAAGAGAGTGTGATCACTTGTAGATTGCTGAAACCCCATTTCCAAAATGGAGCCAGTAAGCTTTTGATTCCATTTTCTACTCGGCGTGTTTGAGGCCATAGAGTGAGTTTTTAAGCTTGCAAACCTGATTGGAAAGAAGCATTGAATCTTAAGGGCAACTTCATATATATATATATATATATATATATATATATATATATATATATATATATATATATATATATATATATATATATATATATATCCTCCTCAAGATCTCCATGCAAAAATTCATTGTTGATATATATTTGCTGCAAAAACCAATTGTTTGTGGTTACCAAAACAAGTAGAATTCTGATAGTAGTGAACTTAGCTACTGGAGAAAACTTATCTAGATAGTCAATACCCTCTACCTGTGTAAAACCTTTGATGATAAGTCTAGCTTTTGGCCTTACAATAGAGCCATCAACTTTCAACTTTAGCTTAAACACCCATTTGTTGTCAATTGCCTTCTTTCCAGGGGGTATTGGTCATGAGAAACAGCTAAGTAAATCTAGACTTATCATCAACAATTGTGAGAAAATACTGTTGACCTGAGACAGTGAGGTACTTGTATGGTCCCCATATGTCAACATGCAAAAGATCAAGCAGATTCTTGGAAATAGTGTTACTAGAAGAGAAGGAAAGTTTATGTTGTTTGGCATAATGACAAACATCACAACATGCTTTATTTAAGTACTGTATATCTGGACAAAAAAGCTTTACAATTTTGAGTTTAGAATCAGGCATGTGGCCTAACCTATTATGCCAAAGAAAATCAATAGAAACAGATTCACTGATATTACATTTATTTGCAGCTAAAGAAGAAGAACCAAAAGTAGCCACTTTGCTGGAGGAACAAGAAGAAGAAATAGCCACATTGCTGGAAGAATGGAGATCATCAACAGAGTTAAGGGGTGTGTGAAATAGTATAGTCCACTACTAAGGACTATGGAACCAATCATCCTCTTGATTTGAATATCCTAAAGAGCACAACCAGCAGGAGAAAAACCAACAAGATATGAACCTTTGAGCATAAGTTGGCTAACAGAAATCAAGTTAAAAGAAAAGCCAGGTACAAAATATACATCAATTAATGTAAGATTGGGATGTAAAAGTACTATGCCCTTATGAGTGGCCTTGATAAAAGTTCCATTAGGTAGTTTAATGGGAAGAGGTTCAGATGTAGGTGCACAAGAATGATAATGAATGAAAGAATGAGTAATATGATTGGTAGCACCTGAATCCAAAATCCAATATTCTAAGCAAGCAGTCTAACCATTAGTACCTGAACTTTGTGCTAAGCTTGAAGTTACTGGAATTGAGCAGAGGCTGAACCAAAATGCTTGAAGGATTTTCACTTGGATGCAAATATAAAGGATGTACAGTCTCCATTGATGACAAATTGTTCACCACATTGGAAGAAATTGAATTCATAGAGATGAAATTTCTATCAAGAAGAACAGCGGAAAAAGTAAAATGAAAAGTGAGTCGAATTCCAAAAATAGAATGATCACAATCAATAAGAGATTACAATATGCTCTGATACCATGCAGAAAACAAGAAAGTAAATGCAGAAAAGGAAGAAATCTGATCAAAGATCAAGATCACAATGAAACCCTAACTATGAATGCTTCGAGAGAGAGAGAGAGAGAGAGAACGGGAAAGAAGATATTTGTGTGCTGAAGTTTTTCTCATTAATGATAATAATGAAAAATGTCATATATATACAAGTTGAGATAAAAGTTAACTAACTAACTTTAACAAACTAATCAACCACTCTAACTAATTTCTAACTAATACATAGAAACTAGCTTAGCACACCACAATTGACTAAGTCTTCTGCTTTATCTTCACTACAAGCTTACTGCCTTCATTCTCTGTTGCCCTTCTTCTTCCACCTTGATCATTTTCCTCCATTCCAGATTGAGCTTCAATCTTTAACAGTCCCTATACTGAAAGAAGAAGAAAATATGATGAAGTAGCTCGTAAAAAACATGAATAATATCTCAAAGAATCCAGCGAAATGAATCAAACGCATAAATCATTGGAATTTAGTTTAGGTTTGAGAATAATTCAAAATTGAAATCAAGAATTTCAGAGTGACAATCATTACAATCATACCCAGTAATTTATGTATACCAACACGAATCTACGACAGGAAATAGTACGAAAGATAGGAAAAATACAATTTCATCAGTAATTATGAAATTCCCGTTTATGGTTAATATCTTCTAAAGAACTAAAAAAAAACTTAAACTTCTTTTCCGTCCAAGCACATGTATAGGTGTTTAAGTATGTATTCCATATGTTTCATAATAGTGATTTTTCTAAATATTTTAGTATAGATTAAGAAAAAGAGAGACAAAAGAAACTTTTACTATTATCTCCTCCCCTTCTATTCTTTGATTTGGACAAGGGTACATTTAAAAAAAAAAAAATTAAACATCCTTCCAAGATAGAAAAGGGCTTCTATTTTGAATTGAGAATGATAGTGAATTAGATGGAGTCTTATACAATTGTTACTGTCACACCCGGTCTCTCGAGTGATGACATGGCAGTGCTTCATTGGTTAATAAAGCACCAAAGCCACAGTCAGATAATTATTAAATAAGGCAATTCGATTATGAAATCCATAAATATCCAAAAGTGTGATAGAGGAAGAAATATACTGAAAGGGGAAATTTTCTAAGTTATTACATCTGAAAAAGGAAACTACATGTTCCAAAAGAAATAACTATTAAATGAAAAAAAGAGTTCATAGTCTATGTAAATTAGGATCACTCGGCGTAATCTCCATCCCATGTGCCATCATCATAGAACTGATCCTCGCCTAAGTCATCTACAAAATAATAGCGGATGGACTAAACTCCGGTGCTCAGTAGGACCAAAAACAGTAATAATAATAAGAAATAATAGTACAAACAGATAACAAATGAAAAGAAAATGCAGACTCCCGGTTCCCAAAATACCCCTAAAGTAATATATGCAAATGACTCAACCTGAGTCTCACAGGACTCAACTCATAAATCAGTGCAGGACAGTGCAGTGTAGTACAAAATAGATCACCGTGACCTGAGGATGAATGATTCGTCCGTAGTTCCGTCTGCGGTATCGTCCGCGACAAACAGTAGGCTGTTGGCTTCGTGCGGATGAAGCCTAGGACGAATGGTTCGTCCGTGACCTGCGAACTTTAGAAAAATATGTTGAAAAATGGTACCAAGTGTACTAAAACACTTCTAAATCATTCCCAACCCACATGTGACCAAATAGACACAAACCCAACAGCAAGTAATGACCAAAACGAGAACGAACACAGATTTCAACAAATAAGCGAATAACCACATATCTTCCAAGGTCTGAATCTTCCTCTTAGACTGCCGATCAGTTTGAGAGTGATAAGCAGTACTCAAGGACATCTTCGTCCCCATAGCCTCGTTGAAACTCTTCCAAAACCGAGACACGAAATGAGTGTCCTGATCTGAAACAATAATGACCAGTACCCTGTGAAGACGAAAGATCTCATCCATGTAGAGCTGAACCAAAGTATCCATCGTCGTTGTAATCTTCATAGACAAGAAATGAGCTAATTTCATTAGTCGGTCCACAATTACCCAAATCGTGTCCTTCCCGGTCTTATCCTTAGGTAACCCGACCACGAAGTCAATAGTAACATGTTCCCACTTCCACACAGGAATCTTAAGAGGTTTAAGCAGACCAGAGGGACTCTAATGTTCCGCCTTAACCTACTTGCATACCAGAGACTTAGCCACAAACTCGGCTATGTCCGGCTTCATGCCTCTCCACCAGAAGTTTTCCTTCAACCACCGATAGTCTAGAATTGTGAGCCTCCTGAAGAATCTCCACCAAAAGTTCTCCTTCCAATGCTGCCAAAACGTTCTCGGTAGATTCAAAAACTTATAGCCCCAACATCTCAAACTCAGCAATTAGCTCTGTTTGATCGATTATTAATGCTGAACAAATACTTGAGGCTTTGGTGATTAGTGAAAACCTCACACGGTTCTCTATACAGGTAATGCCTCCGCAACTTCAGGGAAAACACGAACGCTGCCAACTCCAAGTCGTGTGTAGGGTAGTTCTTCTCATAAGGATTTAGCTGCCGCGAAGCATAAGCTATCACCTTCCCATTCGGCATCAAAACGCATCCGAATACAATTTCCTAGGCGTCACTTTAGATGGTGAACCCACTAGACTCCGATGGTAAGGTCAACACTGGTGTCGTAGTCAACTTCTCCCTCCTCAAAATCTCAAATGTTCTTCGTGAGCCTAATCCAACGGTCAGTAAATCAGGATGTCGTCAATGAAAACCACCACGAACTTATCTAAGAAATCCCGAAAGACTCGGTTCATCATGTCCATGAATGTCGCAGGTGACTAGTCTTTCCAAACGACATCACTAGGAACTCATAATGCTCATAGCGAGTTCTAAAGGCACTCTTCGGGATATCCTCGGGTTTAATCCTTAATTGATGGTACCCCGACCTCAAATCAAACTTGGAAAACACCATTGCTCCCTTCAACAGATCAAACAGATCATCAATATGTGGCAGAGGGTATCAATTCTTGATCATTATCTTGTTCAGTTCCCGGTAGTCGATACACATCCGCATACTACCGTCTTTCTTCTTCACAAACAAAACCGGAGCGCCCCAAGGTGAAACGCTTGGTCTTATGAACTTCTTATCGAGAAGCTCTTAAAGTTGAGCTTGCAGCTTCTTCAACTCCGCTGGTGCCATCCGATACGGGACCTTAGAGATGGGCTCTGCACCGGGTTGCAACAAAATCTCGAAGTCGCTTTCCTCGGCGTGGGGGATACCCGGCAAATCCTCGGACTCATTCACCACATGAACGTCCTAAAGCCGAACT
Organism: Vinca minor; assembly: GCA_026122235.1. NCBI lineage: Eukaryota > Viridiplantae > Streptophyta > Magnoliopsida > Gentianales > Apocynaceae > Vinca > Vinca minor. Next base: position 2,414,616 of record JAOCZM010000253.1, read on the forward strand.
TCATTATCATCATTCTCCACTGCGTACGCCAGAAATGCCTCACAACCCTTCTTGATGCACTTTCTCGCTTTCACCCGAGATAACAGACATACTCCGTCCACTCATCTTCTTAACGGATCCTTGAAATTTAAACATATCCTGATCCCCAGTCACGAACTGAATCTTTGTCTCCCCGACAGTCAACCAAGGCAAGGTGTTTGTACAACCAATCCATACCTAGGACCACGTCGAAATTCACCATCTGAAGCTGAATAAGATCCGCTTCTAACACTCTCGAGTTTACATCTACCCGTCACCCCTTATAGACCAAGTTCAACTTTAACACCTTCCCACTAGGTACCATAACTCTACGGGTTTCCAAAATACTAATAGGTGAGATCTTAAGTATCTTAGCAAAAAACACATACGCATGTACAAAGTTGATGAGCAGTGTGTAACAACGTCTGAAACATCTTCGGCCTCCTATTGAGTCAAGGCAAAGAACCTAGCATTCGTCTTCTGCCTGTTGACTCACTTTTAGTACAGCTCCAGTAATTTGACCCGCAGCGGGTGGTGGTTCTGGACAATCTTGAACCTTGTAGCCTACCTTGTTGTTAGTATATGTTGTATGTTTTATATATTTTTGAGCATGTCCCTTGAATAGTTAATTTTGCTTTTGAACAACAAATGGGTGATTTGATAGTAAATCTCATTAGCTCATGTAATTACTTTTCTGATTGTCCCTAGTTTTATGTAATGTTCTATACAATGAAATAAAACTAGTATGACGTTTGATTGATGATTATGTTTTACTAATCATGTGTAATGGATACAACTTATATCATAGATACAACATATTGGGATAAATTGTATCGGACGTGATCCGAAAGAGAAGTACTACTTCATGGTTCTTTGGTCATAAGTATTACTTCCTCAATACTATTCGGAATCCTTAGACCTTATGTGTCCATCGTTTCCAGCATGAATGGAGCTCGTTTTGACTCAGTCGGATGTTACTTTTAATCGAGTAATTAATACGGCCGATGATCAGATATAGTATCCTATCATGACTTGAATGTGAGAGGCATTTTAAGGGATTTGTCCCTCTCTTATTAGAGAGAGATATCCATGGGCCCCTCGATATGGAAGACTGTTCAAATGAATGTCCGTGCTCAAATGTATTTAATAAACACTACAAGAAAAATGTTATTTAGTGGCAACGAAAGTCGTCACTGTAAGATCGATTTTAGGTCACTATTATTGTTTGTGACCATTTTTTGAAGTCGTCACTTGCCTCACAAATGCCTCCATCACTGATAAAATTGTGACGACATTTTGTGACTGGTCACTATTACTCAATGCTTCTATGACTAAATTTCGACACAAAAAACTCCACAATAAGTGACAAAAAGTGGTCACAACAATATAAATATGTGTGACAATAGTTTGAAACAAAAAAAGAATTAAATTGTGACTAATGAAGTAATCACAATAATTATATTTTTAGTGACGACTTGGTGGACATTAAAATACTTGTTAATAGTGGCAAAATGTTTGTCACTCATATTGATTACGGCCAAGCAGACCCCTCTCATCCCACATAGCCGAGCCGAGTCGCCACCGATTCAAAATCGAACCGTCAAGTCTAAACCACATTTGAATAATATAGAATAAAGCATCTACCTTCTCAAAGTGTTAAGAATTGAATCTGAGACCTCATGCATGTATGTCGTGCGGTGGGCCACTGAGCTAGCTGATCATTTGATAATTGTTGTTCTTCATATTATATTTATTATAGTGGATTTTTTTTTTGAACCTTTACTTATTTAAATTTATCATTTTTATTTCATTTTCTTCATTAATCAAATTAAAATTAATACACTCTCATATTCTTCTCAATGTATTTAAATTTTCTTTCAAAACATATTCAGAAACATAATTTATGTATTTGTGTATGATATTGTTATAAAAATATGAATAAAATTATTATATGTGGATACTATATTTTAGTAATAAATTTAATGTATTACTAAACAAATATCATACACAAATACATAAATTTATTACTAAAATATAGTATCCACATATAATAATTTTATTCATATTTTTATAACATATCTTTGCAACTAGGCTGAGGCTGAGGTGCTTGAGCTACCTGTTGCTGGAATGGTTGTCTATTCTGCTAACATATCTTTGCAACTAGCCGATAGATCTGTAATTTATCCGAGGGGAGTTATTGAGGATGTGCTAATAAAAGTGGATAAATTCATATTCCCTGCTGATTTTGTTGTTTTAGATATGGAAGAAGATAGAGAGATTCCTCTTATTTTAGGAAGACCTTTTCTAGCCACTGCTAGAACTTTGATAGATGTCCAACAAGGAAAGGTCATTCTTAGAGTTCATGAAGAGGAAGTCACTTTTAATGTTTACAAATCTATGAAATATCCTATAGAAAGCGACACTTGTTATTTTATTGATTCTATCTCTCGTATTGTGCATAATAATTGTGAAAAGATACTATCTAATGATCTTTTTGAGTATTGCTTGCAGAATGAAAATTCAAAAGAGGAAGTTGATGAGAACATTTTGGCATGTGCCAATTATTTTGAAACATTACCTTCTTATCCTTCGTACAAGAGGTTTTAAATATGAGTTAGGAAAAAGCTTGAATAGACCGATGCCTTCTATTGAGAAGCCACCAAAGCTTGATTTGAAGCCTCTTCCTTCTCATCTCAAATATGCTTTCTTAGAAGCACCCTCTAACTTACCGGTAATTATGTCTTCATCTTTGACAGGTGAGCCAGAGGAGAAACTTTTGGAAGTACTTAGAACTCATAAGGAAGCTTTGGGATGGAGTATTGCCGACATCAAAGGTATTAGTCCCACAATATGCATGCATAGGATTCATATGGAAGATGACTGTAAGCCGAAGGCTCAACCTCAGAGGCGATTAAATCCCAATATGAAAGAAGTGGTAAACGCTTATGTGCTAAAGCTTCTTGAAGCAGGTATTATCTATCCTATCTCTGATTCTCAATGGGTAAGTCCTGTACAAGTAGTACCTAAGAAAGGGGGATTACTATCATAGAAAATGAAAATAATGATTTAATTCCTACTAGTATAATTGCTGGATGGAGGGGTTGTATTGATTATAGGCAGTTAAATGCATCCACCAGAAAAGACCATTTCCCTCTCCCATTTATTGACCAAATGTTAGAGAAATTGGCAAGGCAAGAATTTTACTGTTTTCTAGATGGTTATTTAGGGTATAATCAGATAGTGGTTGCCCCTGAAGACCAAGAAAAGACTACTTTTACGTGTCCATTCGGTACTTTTGCTTATAGAAGAATGCCTTTTGGATTATGTAATGCCCCTGCTACTTTTCAACGATGCATGATGGCTATATTTTCTGATTATATAGATAATTGCATTGAGGTTTTTATGGATGACTTTTCTGTTTTTGGTCTCTCATTTGATAATTGCTTGGGTAATCTAACGTTGATTTTGAAGAGATGTGAAGAGACTAATTTGGTGCTAAACTGGGAGAAGTGCCATTTTATGGTAAGAGAATGGATAGTTCTTGGCCACAAAATTTCTGCTAAAGGCATTGAGGTGGATCGGGCAAAGATTGAAGCCATTGAAAAATTACCACCTCCTACTTCGGTCAAGGAGATTAGAAGTTTCTTGGGACATGCAGGGTTTTATAGACGTTTCATAAAGGATTTTTCTCTCATCTCTAAACCTTTGTATAATTTATTAGTAAAAGATGTAAAATTTACTTTCACTGATGATTACTTGCAGGCTTTCAAGAAGTTAAAGGAAAAAGACAAGAGAACTTATTTCAGGTAATTTATTATGCTAGTCGTGTCTTGAATGAGGCTCAAAGAAATTACGCTACCACAGAAAAAGAGTTACTAGCTGTTGTCTTTGCATGTGATAAATTTAGATCATATCTCATTGGTTCACATGTCATTGTTTACACTGATCATGCTGCATTGAGACACCTGTTTGCTAAGCATGATGCTAAACCTAGGTTGATTAGGTGGATTTTGTTATTTCTAGAGTTTGATCTTGAAATTAGAGATAAAAAAGGTTCACAAAATGTAGTTGTTGATCATCTCTCTAGGTTAACTCTACCGAAAGTAGATGTACCGATTAATGAATTTTTTCCTGATGAAAATCTCTTAGCAATTAACACATCTAGCACTCCATGGTATGCCGATTTTGCTAATTACTTGGCTAGTAACATCATTCCTAATGATTTAACCTATCAACAAAAGAAAAAGTTCTTTTCTGATGTTAAACATTATTTTTGGGATGATCCTTTTTTGTATAAGTTTTGTGTTGACAATATTGTAAAACACAAGAGGGGGGGAGGGGTGAATTGGGTTTTAATCTAACTTGCAAACTTTTTCGAATCTATTCAATGCTAGTGAGAGTTTGAGCAAGATGAGCAATAGCAAAACAAAACCCAATAACAAGACAAAGGATTTAGAGTGGTTCGATTCACTTAGAATCTACATCCACTACCTTGAGCCGCACCCAAGGATTTCAAACAACTTCACTAAGAAGAATGTTTACACTTGTGGCTAACTCACTAAGAGTTTTACAACACAACCACACAATGAAAAACTCACTAAGAGCTTGCCCACACTAAGTAGGACTTTACAAATTGCCCACACAAAGTAGGACTTTTACAAGAATTACCCAATCACTTAGAAAGGGAATTAAATGTTTAAAGAACAAGGTTGATCACTCTTATAAGTGAGAAATATACCTTTGAAGTACAAGAATGCTTAAGCTCTTTTGAACATATGAATTCCACTCTTTGTCTTGCTTTTGAAAGAATACTCTTGAAGGATTTAGATCATAGGGATGAAGAGTATTTTGCTTTGAAAGTGTTTAGACTTGATAAGATATCAATGTAAATTGTATGTCCAAGTCATAGAATCATTTTCAGCTTTAGAGTATATATACATTTCAAAAATAGGCTGAAAAACGACTCTTTAACGGTCAAAAAACGGCTAGTTCAAGACAGAGTTCGGTTGACCGAAATCAACTTCGGATCCACTATGCCTTACCTTGGTTGACCGAGCATCACTTCGGTCGACCGAAGTTGCCCCTAGGTCGACCGACCCTCAACTTCAAACCTCTCAGTATCTGGTCGGTTGATCCGACCTTGGCTCGGTTGACCGACCTTCCTGAGCATATTTTTCACACGTTTTGAAATCTTTTGAAGTCTTTTGAAGTCTAAAAGGTTTTCCTAAAAGGTAACAAGTAAGAACACTTGGAAAACCATTTTAAAGGACTTAGACTTAGAAAACAAAGGCTTTTAAGATATGAACACATTTAAGAATCCTTCTAAAAACTAAGCCTTTTGAAAACGTGTTTGTGTGCATGCAAGACTAGAGTGTAGAGCTTATGTTCATGAGAGCTTTGGTTAGAGCTTTATAAGATAACGACTTATGACAACAAAGCTAAACTAACCAAACCTAAGTCTTCAATCTTCAATCTTGATAAATGAGCCTTGTATAACTTTGAATCTTGATACCAATGGCTTGATTGAAGTACTTAGAGCTTCCATAATGAGTTCCGATATTCTATCACAAATATTAAGATCATTAGACACAACATTAAAAGTTTGTCCAATATAAAAAACTGAGTTTGTTCGCCCTTAGGGCTTACAAATATTATCAGAAGATGTGTTCCTGAGAGAAAAACAGGTGCGATCCTATTTCATTGCCATTCTGGGGAAGTAGGAGCCCATTTTGGTCATTCTAAGACAGCAGCAAAGGTATTGCACTCTGGTTTTTATTGGCCTTCTATATTTAAAGATTGTCATAACTTTGTTCGCTCTTGTGATAGGTGCCAAAGGAATGGAAATATATCCAAGAGACATGAGATGCCCTTAACTAATATCTTTGTTGTTGAATTATTTTATGTTTGGTGCATTGATTTTATAGGTCCTTTTCCTTCATCTTTATCTAACAAGTATATTCTAGTTGCCGTTGATTATGTGTCCAAATGGGTAGAAGCAATTGCCACACCTACCAATGATGCTAAGGTTGTAGTCAGGTTCCTTAAGAAGAACATTTCTCTCGTTTCGGCACACCTAGAGCATTAATAAGCGATGAGGGCACACACTTCATCAATAAGCAACTAGAGAATTTACTGAAAAAGTATGGAGTAACTCATAAAATCGCAACTCCCTATCATCCCCAAACAAGTGGTCAAGTGGAATTGTCTAATAGGGAAATTAAAAGAATTTTAGAGAAGATTGTTGGCATCTCTAGGAAAGATTGGTCATTAAAGCTAGATGATGCATTATGGGCATATAGAACTGCGTATAAGACCCCAATTGGCATGACCCCTTACCGTCTAGTCTTTGGAAAAGCTTGTCACTTACCATTTGAATTGGAACATAGGGCTTTTTGGGCTATAAAGAGTCTTAACTTTGATTTCAAAGCTGCAGGTGAGGCACGAGTATTGGAGTTAAACGAGCTTGATGAGCTTCGTTTAGAAGCTTATGAGAACACTCGTTTGTACAAAGAAAGAACAAAGAGACTCCATGGTAAAAGGATATTGAGGCGTGAATTTGAAATTGGTCAACAAGTTCTACTTTTTAATTCCCGTCTTAAACTTTTTCTAGGTAAATTGAAGTCTAGATGGTCTGGTCCATTTACGATTACTAATGTTTTCCCTTATGGTGCAGTTGAACTCTCAGATGGTGCTAATGGGACGTTTGAAGTGAATGGCCAATGAGTTAAACATTACCATGGTGAGGAATTTGATCGGTCGAAGGTGAAGTACAATCTTGCACTTCTTTCCTAACTCGGTCTTCAGGTAAGGCGTCACTAAAACAAAAGGTGGATGACTCTACTCCATAAGAACGATAATTTTCGTTATCTTTCTTGGTTTGCACCCAACATCCACGTGTAACAATCTCACGTTAAAAGAGCACTAATTATTATTTTTATTAATATTTTCTTTTTCTTTTTCCCTTCAATTTTAAGTTTTTCTATATATTAAAATTTTCATAAGTAATAAAAAAAACGTTTTTATTATTATATTTTTATTATGAGTATCATAGGATTTCAAGATATTAAAAAGAGGAAAACGCCACATTGAACAGTAACTTTCCTGAACAGGAAAGTTGACCAAACCTGCGTAGGCACAAAGCCACACTTTTTCGAATTTTCTTCTATTTAAAAAAAAAGAAAAAGAGAAAAAAAGGGGACAACCTCACTTTAACAGAGAAGTTCCTGCACAAGCATTTTAAACTTTCCTCTACAGGCATTTGAGTTGTAGATTGTAGGGTATTTTTTGTTTTTAGATTAAAGAAAAAAAAAAAAAAAGTAACAAGTAACCCATGGTCAGCCCATACGCAATCCATCCCCTATTCATCATCTTCAACAACCCCGCCTTTCTCTCTCTTAGAACCCGTTCCCCCAAAAATTAATTTTCCCTTTCTTCCATAGCCAAATACCCATTTAATCCGGAGCAATCAACCTTCTAATTCCTTCTTGTTGCTTCAATTTCTAATAATTTCTTTATTAATTTTATCTCTTTTCTTCATTATAGGAGGTACACCTTCAAGAATTGGGTGGCTGTTTTGGGGCGGCGCAACCACCAACGGTCGGCGGCGATTGTGAAAACAAGGTTACCGGTGCCTGTGAAGGGTATTTTTCTTAAGCAAAAATTCAGTTTCCGCCAATCAATGGTTCTTCTGCAATTAAGATGCACTGCAATTTGGTGACAATTTGATCTGTCGAGGTGGTCATTGACGTTGGGAGAAGAGGTGTGGTGAGTTTTCATTGTAATTGTTTCCTTTGAGAGCTCTTAGATAAGTCTGCTATGCCACCTAAAAAAACTGTTCGGGGGAGAGGAAAAGGAAAAGGAAAATCTAACCATAGTTCTCAACCCTCTGAACCTTCGAAATTTACTTCTTTTGTCAATTATGATTGGTATGAGGCTAGGAAACACAATGCATTGGTTGTCGAACGTACTATTCTACCTACCCTTAATTGCCAATTTAGTATCACGACGGCTTTTCGTTGTCTCAAGTGGGATCTTCTACTCAAACTTACTGGTCTTTATTATCCCGAGCATGTGAAAGGGTTTTATGCCAACATTGAAAATAAGGAAAACAACACTAGTTCGGAGATTCATTCTGTGGTTAGAGGGGTTCCTATTGTCATAAGTCGGTCATCTATTGTTGCAGCTCTTATGATTTCTGATTTGGGTCCACCTTTCCAAATGTCTGGGACTTGGATTGTTCATGACGAGTTTTGGAAATTCACACAAGCACGAGAGAGTTTAAATCTTGAGTACCATTCTCGTGGCACGAATGGCAGACGTCACCTCCTAGCTAAGGATTTATCTATTCGGGATAGGCTACTTCACTTGCTAATTGGTTATAATGTTTACCCTCGTGCTGGTGGTTACAATGAAGTGAGATTTGTAGATGTATACCCTCTCCATAAGTTGGTTCATGGCCTAGGGGATTTGTCTGGCATTCCTTATGGGGATTTGGTTGTTGAGCATATTGAACATTAGGTTAAATGGGCATCTACACGCCAATCCTTTTGTTTTCCTTTACTTCTATGTAGGATCTTTGCTAAACAGGGAGACATTTTTCCAGAGTCTGGATCAGAGGTTGCGAAAACATATGCGAGTACTGTCTGTGATGAGTCTACCGTGTTTCTATGTGGATACTTAGTTGATAATGAAAAAGTTTACTATAACCTTCTAGATCTGGCTGCTTTCCCGCTACGTGCAGTCCTCCAATACCTCAGGGACGGTGGAAACGAGATGAAGATACTACAGACCTTGCAGGCAACGATCTTACAACTAATCCTATGGCTGCTTATACGCCTACGAGCCCTTCTTGTTCATGCGCATCCACTCTCTCCACTTTTATGAGTACTGTTTTGAATTCTTTGGCCGAGTTACAAGAAGGGCAACGTCGACTTGAGAAAAATCAACGCACTATGTGTTCCATAATCCTCGAATACTTCCACGAACAAGCAAATGATGATGATTCAGAAGGTGAAGGCGGACTAGGTGGTCGCGGGAGTCATGGCCCTGAGGAGCCGTGAGGCCACTTATCCTCGTTCGCACTTCAATCAGGGCAGTATTATTTGATACGGTACCAACCTCAGGGCTGCCCAACTCAAAAGATTGCTTACACGAACCAATGATGCGGCCTCGAACAATGGACGTGATTCAACTAACCACATCATTGATTCTTATATTAAAGTACAAAGAGGATGCTAAGTTACACATAGAATATAAAGTACAAGGCAACCTCTCAAGTTCACAAGTGTACAATTAGGCCTTATCAAGCAAAGAGGCTAAGAAGGGCATTTTAGTAATCATACAAGAGGGTAAGTCTGGTCCGGCCCCACACTCCTCTCACATAAAATTAGACAGGACCCACTTACAGGATAGGTCCCGCAGGTCATTCAGCAAGTCATTCAGGTGGGTCATCCATCTTTTATGTGAGAGAGGAGTGGGGCCGGCCCCACTGGGACCGTTCCACCCCAGATTTTTCCCATACAAGATGATGAGGGATTGGACAACTTTACAACAGTTTGGTATAATGGTCATAACTTTCGATCCAGTTATCCAATGGAGCTGATTCCAGTTGCATATTAAAGATAAGAGGTAGATCTACAACTTTCATGAAGATCACGAGATCATATTCTGCCTTCTTTATATCCGAAATCGTCGTACAAGTTGGCCCAACAAGCTGTCGAGAATTGGGACGAAATTAAAGGGCATTTTAGTCTTTGTACAATTAAAGTCTATGCTAGACTTTAATTATTTTCAGCATATTATTTACATTATTTTTGTGTATAGCAAGTAGTATTGCTATAATAAAGGACATGTTGTCCATGTGTTAGTTAGTTGGTTATCTAGTTGTTAAGAGTTCCACATCTACTAGGACTCTTCTTGTTTAAGTGTTTTACTTGATAGCAAGTTGTTTAATCAAGAGTCATAATTCTTCAAGGACTCTTATTTGTTGTTGCTTGGAACCGAAATATTACTCTATATAATGGAGGGTTCGGCCAACATAATAGGAACGTTAGATATATTGATATTTTGGTAAGGTTATTCCTTAGCTTCTCGTGTTTGAACTTCTATGTAGAATTCATTCATTCTTGAGTTACCGTATCAACAAGTTTAGTTTCTCTTGTTGTGGTGTTTCAGCCTCCATTGATAATTAGCCTGTTGGAGAATGTGCTTTTCTCAAAGAATTAGTGTGTGATTAAGTGTCGTGAGGACATATTTGAGCTAATATATTTATATGTTACACCGCTCGGTTTTGAATGTTATTGAGTTTACCACGAAGTGGGTTGCGCAAGCTTCGCGATGATATATGACATGTGAGAAAACCAATTATTGGTGTGAATGATAAATTGGTATAAAGTAAGGTGGATGAAATGTGGAAAATGGGTTTTTTAAACCACATCCCACATGGGAAACCTTTGGAAGTGTTTTTCACTTTATAAGTTAAAGTGGTTGACATTGGTTTAAATTGTGTTACTTGTATTATGCCCTATGTGAGAACCTCGTGTGCGCCCGCGCAGGGGGTTGCAATTCGAAGTTCTGTTGATGTCAAAATAGCTTGAACTTGTGTGCAGGCGCGACCTGCGTACACGAATGCCGAATCAAAACTCGCGGGCCTGATCAGCCTCGTTTTTGCTACTGGTTTGAATATTTTGGAATTCGAAATTGCTGTAACAACCACAATTAAAAGAGGATAATGGCAGTGGACTGTAACTGCCTTGTTTAATCCTGTGATTATTGGCTTGACTTTGAGACCTTTTAAGATAACCCTTGTTTTGTTGTTAATTCGATTTATGGTTACCCAATACACTACACAACTCTTGACTCTGAATATATATCTTTAAAGGACGGCTAGGTAATTCTTTTAATTCGAGAAAAAAAATATGACAAAATGTCGAATGTTTGTTTTCAGGCTTTACTCCGCTGATCTTGAAAAATGGAAGATCATGAGTATGCAAAATGAGCACACCATTAAGCGAGTGATAAGAAAGTTCACACTCCTTGGTGCCCGCAATAAAAAAAGTATAAATTGATCGAGTTTTACACCGCTGATCTTGAAAAATGGAAGATTATGAGTATGCGAAATTAGCTTGCAATAAAAAGTATAAATTGGGTTTTACTCCGCTGATCTTGAAAAATAGAAGATTATGAGTATGCGAAATTAGCACGCCACTAAACGAGTGATAAGAAAGTTCACACTCCTTGGTGCACTACGAATCCCAATAGAACTTTTGAATGTGTTAAAGGAATTGAATGATCTTACTCGGTCTTACTTTAATTCAATATATTCGTGAGTCAAAATAAAAGCACATTGCACAAGGGTACATATGGATTGAATTGTAGCAAAAAGAGGTGTGAAAGATAAAGGTCTGTTTGTCTAGTTCTTAATACAAGCTTCTTGAATGCATACTTTTCATGAAATAATAATGAGAGATTGAGTGAATTGTCTTATACTATTTCATTACTCGTATATGTGGCACTTGTTATGTTGGAATGATTGGAGATTAATATTTGAGTTATTAAACTTGCTGATTCCATGGTTTCTTTTTACTTGTTCTTAAAGATTTTTTTGTATGTCTGTCTTACCTTGTGCTTAAATTGCTTGAGGACAAGCAAATGCTTAAGTTGGGGGGAATTTGATAACTCGTAAATTTATCTATATTTTCTTCTTCTTTAATAGTAATTTTGAGCTTCATAAAGTATTTATATATCGAGTTTTGAGCTTAGAATGGTATAATCCTCACTTTTATGCGTTTGTATTTGTAGAGGCAAAATAGTCTTTTAAAGGGTAAAAGTGAACCAAACTTGCTGAACAAGAAAGAAGCTGCTAGAATTGAAGTTATGTCTTTTACGGACTAGAAGAGTTGTATTTTATGTCAACAACTTTAGAAGAGTATGGAGAGTTTCAATTTATGTCAATTACCTTAAGCTAGGAGATTTCTATTTCTATAATTACTCTTTACTAGTCTTAGGAAAAGAGATTCAGCATTCATTAGTTTTTGTTTTAGGTTTTGTTCTCTCTAATTAAGCTCTCTTCAAGAGTTGGTTTGAGAGTTCTTTATTTACGCATTTGTTAGAACAAGATTCAAGCTTTCATTATTGCTTTGCTTTTGGAGATTGATACAATTTAAAGTTCGAGATTTTAATCGAAATAGTGATGTTTTCTTATACTCTCTTCTTTACTTTGTTTATTATTTTCTTCTCTATTATGAACTAAACTTTTCATCTAAGGCCATGATGTAGCTAGATTAATTTTATATGTTATTCTTGTGGTCTTGTTATTCGATGGGTGTTGTGGAAGTAATTTTAGATTATTGTTCTTAATGCATTTAGATGATTGATCACCGTTTAAATTGTCTTTACATTAATTGGAAAATTTGCGACAGCTGACATTGTTAATTGGGTTAAATAATCTAAACACAAATAGCATGTGAGATAGACATATACTTGTATGGTTTGTGCGATCTCTTTTGATTTCATATGTTTAATGCGTTTCTGTGAGTTAAAATCAACATAGACATATAGTTGGTTTTGTTAGTAGTGCCCTAGGACCATTAGCATATGTTGTACGTTTTATCTTTTTGAGCATTTCATATGAATAGTTAATTTTGCTTATGAACATCAAATGCGTGATTTGATAGTAAAACGCATTTGCTTATGTAATTACTATTCTAGTTGTCCCTAGTTTTATGTAATCTATTTTACAGTGAAATAAAACTAGTATGATGTTTGATTGATGATTATGTTTTACTAATCATGAGTAATGAGTACAAATCATATCATAGATGCAATGTATTAAGATATATCGTATCGGACGTGATCCGTTAGAGAAGTAATACTTCATGGTCCTTAGTCATAAGTATTACTTCCTCAATAATATTTTTGAATCCTTAGACCTTATGTCTCCATTTGATTCTAGCATGAATGGAGCCACGTTTTGACTTAGTCGTACGTTGCTTTTAATCGAGTAATCAATACGATCATGATCGGACGTAGCGTCCCTATCATGGCTTGAATGTGAGAGGCATTGTAAGGAATTTGTCCCTCTCATTATTAGAGAGAGATATCCATGGGCCCCCTCGATAGGGAAATACCGTCTAAATGCATGGCCGTGCTCAAATGTATTTGATAAAGTGGTTATCAGATACTATTTGTTGGAACAGTCTACCTAGAGATCGATCATAAATACAATTAAGCTTAATAAGGGTGACGACTACCATGCCTTATGCTTAATTAGGATATAGCGAGACAAAGGGATTAAATAGTGGATTGATATTAGGTTCCACCGTAAATTCATTCACTTTGGGTAGTCACAATGTCCTGCTAGGGACCGCTTGTGATTTATGAACACATACTACTACTAAGTGTGTTTTCATTGCCATTGTGAGATGAACCTACAGGGTCACACGCATAGACGAGCTAACGAGCTTCATGTCCAGATTCAATGAATCTAGAATGTGTCTAGGTTTATTGTATCTGAAATTAATTTTCTGAGAATAATAAAGTTGTTATTATTCGAATTAGAGATAAGGGGAATTATCGGTATAGCTGGGATTACGTGGGAGTTATTATCCGATAAGGACTCCCACTGCCAGCAGAAGTCTAGGGGACGTGTGAGTTAAAGACTCCCACGGCCAGAAGAGGTTGAGCAGACGTGGGAGTTGTTTTGGAAACAACCTCTCACTCCCTATAAAAGCCTCTCTTGGCCGAAACCCTAGGGTTTGACAATTTCAGCCGAAATACTAAGAAATCCAGAAAACTGTTTTCTGCCTCCCTTTCTCCCTAATTCCCGAAATTCAGAAAACTCAGAGCTAGCACTCGCTGCCCGTTTCGTCGCGTGGATACCGGTAGAGAGTAATTCCGCAAAGGGAATTCCGTTGGTGGCAGGAAAGCATCCAAGAAACAGGATCTTCCATTCAAGAATCCGATTCTTGAACCCAAAACGTAAGTCTTTTTCTTGCTATTTTCGATTCGTTTATGTATGAGCGGATCCTTCAGGGGAGGACTCATGGGTGTTTAGAACGAGTTTCCGCCCATGAATCCCTTCAGGTTTATTCATGAGAATAGGTTTGATAAGCCTTGAAAGTGGTTATTAGATACTTTGGAAATCGATCGATTCATTAAAACACACTCTAGAATAACAGATTGCTATCATAACATATTTATTAATTTAGTGAATTCATGTGCCTTAGACCTTCATCATATCAAAACTGCTTGTTAAAGTTATTTTGTTTTCTTTTAGTTTAATTAGATTAATCATATCACCATCAACTATTTGGATTTATTTTACTTGCTTTTGATCGAGTACCTTTATAGAGGTCACACTGTACATTTGGATACTCTGTATATAGATATTTTTGCATGCAAAATTCAATCTTGCAGAGTGAAGAGAGAGAAGATTTTGATGAATAATTTGCCAATAAAATATTGTCGTCAAACCAAAAGGAATATGTAAGCCGTCTTTGCTTGGATTGAACTAATTCGACTGTACCTTATCTATTGCTCTAGTACTATATGATAATCTTAATTCTTGGTATTGAGGATCATAGACTTAATTTTATTGTTATTTTGGAACAATAAATAAGGTACTTAGTTTTAAAAAGATCTTAAACTTAATTTTATTGTTATTTTGGAACCTTTGCTTGAGGATGACCAATTACCTATCTATACTCGTCGTTCGGGATTTGATGATGGTTTTTGTAATATTTCTGGTAAAATATTGATGTTTTGGAATGGTATTCTTGATATTGCTGTTGTGGGTAATACTGATCAAGTTTTGACTACTTTGGTTAATAACTATGCGGGCTCCCCTCTGTACTGCTCTTTTGTTTATGCAAAATGCGCTTACACCGAACGCAAGGCCTTATGGGATGAATTATGCCTCTTTAACTCTTCGCATGATGTCCCTTGGTTGGTGGGTGGCGATTTTAATTGGTCAAGGATGTCGCAGAAAGTTTGGGACCTATTCCTGCTTCGCTTCCGATGTCTGAATTTGTTGAAGCGGTGGGAGATAGTGGCTTACAAGATATTCCTTTCACTGGAAGCCCTTTTACATGGTGCAGAAGTTCACCACCACCTCTCTTACGTAGGTTGGACAGAGTTATGATTAATGCTCAATGGAGCAATTTCTTTGCCAAGACTGCACTCGAGCACCTTCATAGATCGGAATCTGATCACTGCCCTCTTTATGTTCTTGTAAGATGAAGTGGTCCTATTTCTTCAGCTCCTTTCAGATACCAAAATATGTGGTCCAGTCACTCTACATTTCGACCATTGATCATACATTTCGAAGGTGATGGTATGATGGTTCTGACTAGCAAATTAAAGCGAGTGAAGAGAGAATTGATTTTGTGGAATAAAGAGAAATTTGGTTTTGTCCCGGTTAAGCTCGAAGAAGCCGAAGACAAGGTGAAGTTAGCCGAAAGAGCTCATGATGTTTGTCCGAATGAGGGAAATGTTGAAGGAATGGAAGGAGGCGAAAGAGATTTATCTATTCTTTTTTAGGGCGGAGGAAACCTTTTGGCGACAAAAATCGAGAATTAAGTGGTTTAGAGAAGGAGATGCTAACACTAAATATTTCCATGCCATTTGTAACCACAGACGGCGCCACATGTGTATCTTAAAAATTCAATCTGAATCGGGATTGTGGTTGACAGAAGACAAGGAAATTGGTCGGGAAGCTAAGCACTATTTCTCTCTCTCTTTTCGGGTGAAGATGTGGCACCACCATCTGATGAGCTATTAAATCATATTCCATGCTTGGTAAACTCACAATCAAATCGGGAATTATCTAGGTTACCTACTTTACCGGAGGTATATGATGCGGTCTTCTCCCTAGACCGTAATAGTGCTGCTGGTTCGGATGGTTATTCAGGCGGATTTTTTCAGGACTGCTGGGATATTATCAAGAATGATGTTTTATTGGCCGTTTGTGACTTTTGGTCTGGTATCCCTCTCCCGAAAGATATTGCTAGTACTACTATTGTTTTGTTGCCGAAAGTACCTAGCCCCGCTAACTTCGGTGAGTTTCGCCCTATTTCTCTTTGTAATTTTGCTAATAAGGTTATTTTGAAAGTTATGGCTTCGAGAATTGCCTCCCTCTTGCCCTCTACAATATGTTCTAATCAATCTAGCTTTATTAAATGTAGATCTATTTCTGATAATATTTTATTGGCAATGGAAATGGTTCATTCTATCAATCACAAGATCAGGGGAGGCAATTTAATCATTAAGCTTGATATGCAAAAGGCTTTCGACTGAGTATCACATTCTTTCTTCATTATTATATTACGCCGCTTCGGTTTTGGAAATCATTTTATTAATCTGATACAGAACATCTTGAGATCGAATTGGTTTTCGGTGATGATCAATAGTGCTTCTTATGGCTACTGCAATGCAAAGCGCGAAGTGAAACAAGGAGATCCTCTCTCACCATCGTTGTTTATTTTTGCAGCCGAATGCCTGTCCCGGGGGCTAAATAATTTGAATGCAACAGATATAATTGAGCACTATCATGTTCCAAGGCAGTCTCTTATTATTTCACATCTTGCCTTCGCGGATGATATTGTTATTTTTACTAATGGTAAAAATAAAAGCATTATATAGATTATACAAGTAATGGTCATGAGATTTTTAGGCGATTTTTCTCCTAAAAAATAGGAGTCCTTGGCGATCTTCTTCTCTCTTTCGCGGCTGCCATGGCCGTCGGCCCAGTGGCTGTCGTGGCTCCCGTTCCTGATCCTTCACTGTGGAAAGAAAAAAAGCTTCGCGGAACTCTTGACCGGTCCTTCAACTGCCTCACCCACACTTCCAACTACAAAATTGGAGGTTTTTAAGGGGGAACCTCATCTAATCATCCCAGCGGATGAAATTGAAATTTTGATTCGGCCTTGGCGATTTGCTTTGGTTGGCAAATTCAACAAATATGCCCCGCCTATTGACTCTTTGCGGAAATCCTTTCACAAAATTGGGTTTAAAGGGAATTTTTCTATTGGAATGATGGATCAACGTCACGTATTGATCAGATTTGACCTCGAAGAAGATTATTGTCGATTTTGGCGACAAGGAATATGGAATTTCTATGGAATTACAATGCGGGTCTTCAAGTGGACCTATGATTTCAATGTCGATGAAGAACCGTCAATAGTACCCATATGGATTGGCTTTGAGGGTCTACCGATCCATTTGTATAACAAATCCAAGATTTTTTCACTCGCAAAGGTGGTTGGACAACCGCTTGCATTGGACGACCCTACAGCCGCTGCCTCAAGACCGGGAATTGCAAAGGTATGTGTAGAGGTAGATTTACTATCAGACTTACCTAAGCATATCCGTATTACACATGCTCATACGGGAAAGGGTTTTTGGAAATCGATCGTATATGATGACTTGCCGGAATATTGTGTGAAATGTAAAAGAATTGGACATCATAATCAGCAATGTAACTCTCAAAAACCAGTTGAATTGGAAAAACCTCATATTGTTCAATCGGTGTAGTCTGCAAAAATCAAAGGCAAGCAAGCAAGCTATGGTTTCGGAGCCCCGCATTCTCAAGTCTGGAATTGTAGTCACGGCTCCCAATAATCAGTGGGTTCCGGTGCGATCGCGTCGAGAACCGGGTCCATCGGGAACTGCGTTGGTAATTAGAGACAAAGGAACTGTACAACAGAAAAATCTGCCTACTGTTGCAGCGCCTCTGGCCGCGGACAGCACCCTTGCAGCGTCTTCACAGCCACTGAATAGGGCGCGGGTACAACAGTCTGAACCGGTTCTGGCTCTGGAAACAGGGGAAACAGAGCAGTTAACACTGCCTATAGTAGAGACAATATCAAAATCTGTAATCTGCCCAGAAATAACAAGGCTGCCAGGAAGTGAAAAAACAGTCTCAAAGGAGAAATATAGTTTGGAAATTGAGCTGGTTGTGTTGAGTCCTAGGGGTATTGATGATATTATTGTAGGATGTGACAAATCTCCTTTTAATTCGCGATTTACACCATCTGATGGCGGAAAATCGACAAAGTCAATGGAGGTTATTCTAGCCGAACTACGCTCATTTGTACCAAGTTTGAAGCATCCCGCTTCACAGAACACAGCTGATTCCTTACCAGCTGAAGTTGGCTCGGATATACACGGGGTGGACGGAATGAATGTATTGGGAAGCCTGGGAGCTAGTTTGGGAAATTTGGTCCCAGGTATAGAAGACCCGGCTCGGATACCTGAAGTTGAAGTGGGAACCGAAAAGGACGATGAAGCCCCGGAGTACCCGGATGAACTTGAAAACTTGCCTGCAGGTGAAGAGGGTAGTATTTCGGTTCTACCCGGATCAATGGAGGACCAAGATATTACTCAGAGTACAGTGGATGGCCAGTCCATTATCCCTCTTCCGACACAGGTAATTACCGTCGTGGCAGGTATTAATCCAGTTATTGCACTCTCCAATATTACTGTGGATATCACCATAGTTAAAAAGAAGGGCAAGAAAGATAAGCATCATCAACTCCCTTTGAGACGGTCTCCTAGACTTGCGGGATCGACTCCTCATAATATTTAATGCTTCACTCATATTTTTACATCATCTCAATATTTTAATGAATTACATCATATGGAATATTAGAGGGATTGCTAATGAAGGTACTATTTCGAACATTCGCCAGTTAAAAAGGGATCATAAACTTAATTTTGTTGTGTTGTTGGAGCCGATGGTGGCTTTGTCTGAAATTGCTATGTATGCTCGTCGATTAGGATTTGATTTTTGGTTTGGGAATTGTACTAGCAAAATCTGGGTTTTGTGGGATGACAGGGTGGATATTGTGGTTGTTAAGGACTTGGAGCAGGTCATTCATTGTCAGATTAACATATTTTCGGCCTCCCCTATCTTTTGCTCATTTGTGTATGCTAAATGCTCGTATGTCCAAAGGCGAGAATTGTGGACGGAATTACGCACCTTTCAACCAAATAATAGTCCTTGGTGATACAATACATGATTGTTGGTTACTAGAAGTTCCTACTTCAGGAAGTCCTTACACTTGGTGCTCGTAGTGGGTACATCCTTTGCCTCGAAAGTTAGATCGTTTTCTTGTCTCTAATGATTGGAATGCTACTTTTCAAAATACCACTGTTACACATATGCCACGAACTATATCTGATCATTGTGCTCTTTTAATTAATTTTTGCCTAACAACTGATCGAGGTAGTTCTGCTTTCCGTTTTCAAGATATGTGGGGTAAAACATCACACGTTTATGGATGTTGTTAGTAATTCTTGGGCTGATGATCTGTCTGGTTCAGGAATAATGATTTTACAGGGTAAACTTAAACGTCTGAAACGGGTTTTGGGGACCTGGAACAGGGAAACTTTTGGTAATATACATACCCGTGTTAAGACAACCGAAAGGGAGGTACTACGGTTGGAAGAACTACATGATTTGGGACCTACTTCTCAATTGCAAGATCAGTTAGTAGAGGCAAAGTTAGAGGAAATGTTCTGGCACCAAAAGGCTCGTTAGAAATGGCTAAAAGAGGGAAATGCTAATACAAGTTACTTTCATTCTTGCTACAGGAATAAACAAAGGAGACTATTTCTTAATAAGATACAGGGGGCTGATGGAACTATTTATACAAGCCAATAGGACATTGGCTCGGCTGGAGTCTGTTATTACGAGAACTTATTTGCTTTTGATGCAAGCACATGTCCCGACACTCAACTACTCGATTTACTACCTAAGTAGGTTGATGACACTGATAACCATTTTTAGATTCTTTGCCTACAGGTTTGGAGGTTAAAGAGGCTGTTTTTTCTTTGAGCCCCTCTAGTGCTTCGGGTCCCGATGGATACACGGGGAGATTTTTCCAGACATGTTGGGCGGTTGTGGCAGATGATGTGATTCAGGCGGTTAGGGATTTCTGGGCATGTATACCTCTGTCACGAGCAATTGCGAGTTCATTTCTAGTTCTCATTCCGAAGAGAGATTTCCCGGAAACTTTTGGTGAGTTTCGTCCAATCTCTTTGTGCAATTTCTCTAGTAAAATTATCTCTAAAGTCATGGCCATTCGACTGGCAAAATTACTTCCTAGGATTTTGAGCAGAAATCAATCTGGTTTTATCAAGGGGAGGGTAATTTCAGATAACATTCTGTTAGCGATGGAATTGGCAAATGCATTAAATAAAAAGGTGAGGGGAGGTAACATGATCATAAAATTGGATATGATGAAGGCATTTGACCGAGTTTCTCATGCTTTTCTTTTGTCCGTGCTTCAAAAGTTCGGTTTCAGTCCACATTTCATTCACTTAATCCGAAACTTATTGACTAATAACTGGTTTTCAGTCCTTATTAATGGTACTCCTCATGGTTTTTTCCGTTCTGGGCGTGGAGTAAAACAAGGAGACCCTTTGTCGCCATTATTGTTTATTATAGCAGCAGACGTTTTTCCAAGGGGTCTGGATAGACTGATACATTCAGGGAGCATAGGAAGGTATGTGGTCCCACACTCATATGTTTTGATATCTCATTTAGCTTATGCAGATGACGTAGTTGTTTTCTTGAATGGAGCTAAACGTGGTCTGCAAGCTTTGATAGAATTCATTCGGAAATATGAGGACACCTCAGGATAGCGCATCAATGACCATAAGTGTTCCTTTTATGTGGCGGAGAGAACGCAACCAAGACAATTGGAAATGATCACTCGGGTGACGGGTTTTGTCCGAGGCATTCTTCCCATGATATATCTCGGATGTCTCGTCTTTTTTGGGCGACAAAAGGTAATTTATTACTCATCTATTATTGATAAAATCACTCTTCGACTGTCGGGATGGCAAAGGAAATTTCTTGACCTAGGAGGACGCCTCACTTTAATTCGGTATGTATTATTATCCATGCCTATGCACATTCTTACTGTGTCATAGTCCACCAAAACAAGTACTTGCTCATATGGAAAGGTTATTTGCTAACTTTCTATGGGGGAAAACGGAGTATGGGGAACGACGTCAATGGATGTCTTGGAAGAAACTTTGTCGTAGCACTTCGCAAAATGGTTTGGTAATTTATAATATAGAGTCTTATCAAATTGCTTATTCTCACAAATTGTGGTGGCGTTTTAGGACTTCGACGTCTCTGTGGAGAGATTTTCTGGTGGAGAAATATTGTCAATCGTATCCTCATCCTACTTTAATTCCTTCTCGACCTATGGATTCCTCTATTTGGCGCAGGCTTCTTACGGTCCGTGCTTCAGCAGATGCTCACATGGGCCTCCTGATTCGAGATGGTGGGTCTTTGTTTTGGTATGAAACTTTCACGTTGCAGGGATCTTTATTGCGAACTGTAGGTGCAACAGTGGACTCTTCGGCCATTAGGGAACATTTGGGTGACGATGGCTGGTCTGCGGTAGAGACTTTGACGATGACTCAACAACAGGACCTTCCACTGGTTCGGCTGTCCCCAGGTCCTGATATTCATAAATAGAGCCTTGTCCCAACTGGGAAATTTACAATTTCTTCTATTTTGCAGACTTTACAACCAAGTGGAGTTTCACAGTTCTCTCGCACACAGGTTTGGCAGTCCTTGCTACCATTAGCGCAAAAACTGTTTCTCTGGCGGCTGCTCAATGGTTTTTTAGCTCTAGATGAAGTCAGGAGACGATGGGGTGTATCTTTGGTCACAATGTGTCATTGTGGACATGGGGAGGATACCTTCGCGCACATTTTTACATAATGTCAAATGGCTACAAGATTGTGGAAGTATGGATGTGCTTTGGTTGGAATTGCATGGAATACTCTCAGGTTTGACTCTTATCTATCTCTTTTGAAATTGTTGTGGTGGAAAGGAAAAGACAAGTGGCGAGATATTAACTTCATTATTTTTACTAGTTTCTGTTGGGTCCTTTGGAGGGCTCGTTGTCGTTTCATTTTTGATGGTAAAACATCGCTATTTAGGAGCCTTTTACATGATTTTGACAGCTACTATCTCTCTTTGTTGAAATGTGCGGGTTTGTTTGAGGCGTTTACGGGAGGCACCTACTCTATAGGATTGAGCCGAGTTAAGGCCATTACTTGGAGGGGTAGTTTGGCACCCTCGGTCATTCTAAATATAGATGGGGCTTCTATGGGTAAGCCGGGTCCTGCAGGTGCGGGTGGTATTGTTCACACTTCTTTGGGTTCTTTTATTGGTGCTTTCTCTAATTTCCTTGGCTTAAATCTCTCAAACTCTGTGGCTGAAATGGAAGCAATGATCATTGGTATACGGTATGTTACTTCATTGGGATTTAATGATATCTGTGTTCAATCGGATTCAAAGTTTATATGTGATTCTTTTAACAAAGGCCGAATTTCTTCTTGGAAGCTTGATTCTCTTTTTCAATGTTTAATCCGCATTTCTGGATCCGTGAGAGTTCACCATATCTACAGGGAAGCGAACCAGGTCGCGGACAGTTTGGAAAATGAAGCATGTGACTCTCGAAATACAGTTGTTTATTCACAGTTTTCGTCACTACCTCGTATCACTAGAGGTAAGTGTCTCCTTGATCATGCAGGCACTCCATATCTATGGAAAACCAAAGGATAAATACTAGTATTGATGAATACTATTATTGTATAGCTGGTTGCTTTAGAGATTTACTGCTTTGCATATTAGTTTAGCCATATATTGTTTCATCCTTGCGCGCATATATAAATGCTCAAGGTTGCACTTTTTGCATATTCTATTGTATTTGGGAGGTTAGGTTTTATGTCCCCTTCTCATCATTTCTGCCGGTTTGGCAATAATTAATAAAACGGGGGTCCGCCCCACCACGCTGGTGGCTTTATTAATATATATATAAACCAAAATTATGTTCTAAATTATAGCATATATACATGTATATTTATACACTTCTTTCATTTATTTTTTTACAAAAACAAAAAATATTTATACTTTCCCTCAGTTTCTGCTACAATGTCACTTTCTCTTTTTTATTTTAAAACAAATATACATTCAACGTGAGAGGAGAAGGACATTATAACTCTATCATATACAAACTTTATATTATAAAAGAAAAAATATTTTTTAGGACGAAACTTTTCACGACAAAAATATTTTCCTCACAAAATGTCATATTTATCGTAATGAAAATTTGTCTTCATCACAATTGGTCGACATTTCATGACCATGAAACTAATTTTTTTTTGACGATTTGATGTTTTCTTCAGAAAATGTCATATTTTTCTTGACGAAGTCGTTTTCATCATGAAAGATATACCATTCGACCTAAAAATTATTTTTTGTAGTGTACAAAGGATGATAATAATTTGGTGCATGTACATAAATCAGATTAAGCTATAATAATCGGTGAAGAAAATCCGATTACTATTGATACAATGAGTATTGAAGAAAAAATGAATTTGATTATGATGAAATCATTATTAATAGGACACTAGTAATACATTAATAATGACAACTTAAATGTGGAAAATACTAATCGTCACAATTTGCGGTAGTAATAAACATATTAGTCGTCACCACTATTATAAACAATAGTGACCATCCATGTTTTGTCACAATATACCTATTATTTGTGACCACATTCATCTAACACTACCTAATTGAACTTTAATGTCACAAAGTTTCTAGAAATGCGTAATTAGAGTGACAAAGCATGTTTTGTCACAATAAAGTGGAATGCTAGTGAGCAAAACATTTTTCGTCACAACTAAGTTTCATCCCCGCCAAAAAAACATTAGTGTCAGAGCACATATGGTATTAGTGACAAACTTCAGTGATAAAAGAAATTACGACACTATTAATATAGTAATAGTGACAACTTAATTATTAAAGATTTTAAATCGTCATCATTAATACTACAATTGTGGCAAACTTGTACGTTCTCACAATTTGTACATACACTAGTGGCAACAAAATATTTGGTCACAATAAACCTCTTATTTGTGATAAAATGATATATGGTCACAAAATAGTTGCCACTGAAAATCTTCACTCTTGTAGTGAAAGTGGTTACTAAATATTATTTGTTGGAACAGTCTACCTGCAGATCGAGCATAAATGCAATTAAGCTTTGTATGTGTGACAACTACCATGCCTTATGCTTAATTTGGATATCGCGGGACAAATGGATTAAATAGTGGATTGATATTAGGCTCCATCGTACATTTATTCACTCTGGGTAGTCACAATTTCCTGTTAGGGACCACTTGTGATTTATGAACACATACTAAATTAAGTTTGTTTTCTTTGCCATTGTGATATGAACCTACAGGGTCCCACACATAGACGAGTTAACGAGCTTCATGTCCAGATTCAATGAATCTAGAATGTGTCTAGGTTCATTGTATCTGACATTGATTTTTCTGAGAATAATAAAATGTTATTATTCGAATTAGAGATGAAGGAGGGGAATTTTCAGTATTTGGTTTCAGCTGGGATTACGTGGGAGTTATTATGCGATAAAAACTCCCACTACCAGAAGAGGTTGATCGAAAGAAGGTTTTCTGAACAAACTCTCACGCCTATATTGTTAGTAGTGCCCTAAGACCATTAGCATATGTTGTATGTTTTATATCTTTTTGAGCATTTCATATGAATAGTTAATTTTGCTTATGTACATCAAATGCGTGATTTGATAGTAAAACTCATTTGCTTATGTAATTACTATTCTAGTTGTCCCTAGTTTTATGTAATCTACTTTACAATGAAATAAAACTAGTATGATGTTTGATTGATGATTATGTTTTACTAATCATGTGTAATGAGTACAAATCATGTCATAGATGCAATATATTGAGATATATCGTATCGGACGTGATCCGTTAGAGAAGTAATACTTCATGGTCCTTAGTCATAAGTATTACTTCCTCAATACTATTTTAGAATCCTTAGACCTTATGTCTCCATTGATTCTAGCATGAATGGAGCCACATTTTGACTCAGTCGTACGTTGCTTTTAATCGAGTAATCAATACGACTGATGATCGGATGTAGTGTCCTATCATGGCTTGAATGTGAGAGGCATTGTAAGGAATTTGTCTCTCTCTGATTAGAGAGAGATATCCATGGGCCCTTTGATAGGGAAAGACTGTTTAAATGCATTGCCGTGCTCGAATGTATTTAATAAAGTGGTTATTAAATTTTGTTTGTAGGAACAGTCTACCTGGAGATCGAGCATAAATATAATTAAGCTTAATAAGGGTGACGACTACCATGTCGTATGCTTAATTAGGATATCGCGAGACAAAGGGATTAAATAGTGGATTGATATTAGGTTCCACCGTAAATTCATTCACTTTGGGTAGTCCCAATGTCCTGCTAGGGACCGTTTGTGATTTATGAACACATACTACGACTAAGTATGTTTTCATTGCCATTGTGATATGAACCTACAGGGTCACACGCATAGACGAGTTAACGAGCTTCATGTCCAGATTCAATGAATCTAGAATGTGTCTCATTGTATATGACATTTATATCTCTGAGAATAATAAGATGTTATTATTCGAATCAGGGATTAAGGAAGGGAATTTTCGATATTTGGTTATAGCTGGAATTATGTGGGAGTTATTATCCGATAAAGACTCCCACTACCAGCAGAAGTCTAGAGGACGTGGGAGTTAAAAACTCCCACTCCTGAGAGAGGTGGAGGACGTGAGAGTTGGTTATGGGAACAAACTCTCACGCCTTATATAATCATCTCTCAGCCGAAACCCTTGGAATGACTCGCTTTTAGCCGCAATTAACCAAATACACCCGAAATCATATTTCAGATTCTGCCTTCTCCCTTTCTCCCTAATTCCCGAAACTCTGAAAAACGGAGAGCTAGCACTCGCTGCCCGTTTCGTCGCGTGGATACCGGTAGGGAGTAATTCCGCAAGGGAAGACTCGAGGTGATCGTTGCTAAGAGGCCAAAGATAGGATCTTTCATTCAAGAATCAGATTCTTGAACCCGAAAACGTAAGTCTTTTTCTTGAATTTTTTGATTCGTTTTGTATGAGAAGATCCTTCAGGGGATGACTCATGGGTGTTTGGAACGAGTTTCCGCCCATGAATCCTTTCATATATAATCTCTTTTGACTGAAACATTAGGGTTTGACTTCTAAGAGCCGCAAAACCCCAATTCCTGAAATTAGATTCCTGCCCTTCTCTTCTCTCTAGATTCCTAAAACTCATGAACCAAGAGCTAGCATTGGCTGCTCGTTTCTTCGCGTGGATACTGGTAGAGAGAAATTTCACAAGGGAAGGCTATTGGTGGCAACATCACATAATCCGAAATCAAAACCATTAACGAAAAATTGTAAGTCTTTTTATCTGAATTTTTTATTCCCATGGTATGAGCGGATCCTTCAGGGGAGGATTCATGGGTGTTTAGAACAAGTTTCTGTCCTTGAATCCCTTCACTTGCCACACCTGAAACAACCCCCGATAATCTATATGTAGCCCCCAGTATGCATCCT
The DNA here is from genome assembly GCA_026122235.1 of Vinca minor. NCBI lineage: Eukaryota > Viridiplantae > Streptophyta > Magnoliopsida > Gentianales > Apocynaceae > Vinca > Vinca minor. The sequence goes on from JAOCZM010000253.1 coordinate 2,441,097, forward strand.
ACCGCATTGGTTACATGTCCTTGCCAAATCAGTAGCAGTTGGTGCCCCCTGTGGGTCCCCCAATCTTAGTCAAGTTCGCTACAGGCCCAGGCCCTGCCTCTGACCTATAGGTGTTGCTAGGTCCATAGGTGGGAGCAAACCTCTTCCCAGTCAAAGGTGCAGCTGAGTTGGGAAGAGAGACATGACCCTATGATACAACTGAATCGGGCCTCTTCCTATCAGTCTCAGTAGTCTTGAACTCTGCCTCAATATATATACTACTGAGGTACGCATCCATAAAAGTTGCAGGACTGTACCCAGACAACCTACCTCGGATACGAGGCAACAGCCTCCGAACGAACCTCTGAGTCCTCATCTTGCCATCTTTAATGATAGCAGTAGTGTAGTTCCCCAACCGGTTGAACTTACTAGTATAAGAAGAGACAGTCATACTCTCAGTATATCTCAGATCGAAGAACTCATTCTGCCTCGCAGACTTGAAGGTCTCAGGGAAGTACTGATCTAGGAAAGCCTCCCTGAACCTAGTCCAAGTGACCGACCCTTCCATAGCATACACCAGTTCCACTCCTTTCTACCACTCTGAAGCCTCGGACGTGAGAAAATGAATGACAACATCAACCTTCATCTCCTCAGGCACCTTGATAATCCTGAAGTGTTGCTCAACCTCCTCTAACCAATTCTTAGCTTGGTCAAGACCCATTCCTTCATCAAACGAAGCCACACGCATCTTCTTCATGCGCTCATAGTACGACCCCAGGTCAGCCTCAACCCTCTAACCTCTAGGAAGCCCGGCAACCTAATTCTGCTGTTGTTGCTGAAACTGTAGCTAGTGCTGAGTTTGGAACATTTGGGTAAGCATTACAAAGGGAGCGGACAAGTCAGAAGCTTCCCCTGTATTGGCTGGTGGAGGGGGTAGTGGTATGTTATATTGCTGAGGTGGGACATTGTATTGTGGTAGATGAGCATAGTATTGTTGGGGAGACTGGTTGTATTGTGGTGGTGCGTTATACTGAGGTGGTGCATTATACTGAGGTGGTGGTGGTGGTGATAAATTCCGTGGCATAGTCTGTTGGGGAACATTTTGGGGTGATGGATGTTGCAGTGGGTTGTATGGTGGTGGTGGTGGTAGTGGCTGAAAGTGTTGTTGTGGTTGAAGGGATTCATGGGAGGAAACTCGTTCCAAACACCCATGAGTCCTCCCCTGAAGGATCCGCTCATACAAAAAGAATCAAAAAATTCAAGAAAAGACTTACGTTTAGGGTTCAAGAATCTGATTCTTGAATGGAAGATGCTGTTTCTTGGATGCGTTGCTGCCACCAATTGATTTCCCTTTGCGGAATGTCCCTCTACCGGTATCCACGCGACGAAACGAACAGTGATTGCTAGCTCTTCACTTTTTTGAGTTTTGGGAATTAGAGAGAAAAGGGAGAGGCAGAATCCGAAATCTAATTTCGGGTGTGTTTGGTTATTTGCGGCTGAAAAAACATTAACCTTAGGGTTTCGGCCAAGAGAGGTATATATAGGGTGTGAGAGGTTGTTTCTAAAACAACTCCCACGTCCCTACTAACTCTCCGATCAGTGGGAGTCTTTAACTCCCACGTCCCCTAGACTTCTGCTGGTAGTGGGAGTATTTATCGGATAATAACTCCCACGTAATCCCAGCTATACCGAAAATGCCCCTTATCTTTAATTCGAATAATAACGCTTTATCATTTTCAAAAAAGTGAATGTCAGATACAATGAACCTAGACACATTCTAGATTCAATGAATCTGGACATGCAGCTCGTTAGCTCGTCTATGCGTGTGACCCTGTAGGTTCATATCACAATGGCAATGAAAACACACTTAGTAGTAGTGTGAGTTCATAAATCACAAGCGGTCCCTAGTAGGACATTGTGACTCCCCAAAGTGAATGAATATACAACGGAACCTAATATCAATCCACTATTTAATCCCTTTGTCTCGCGATATCCTAATTAAGCATAAGGCATGGTAGTCGTCACCCTTATTAAGCTTAATTATATTTATGCTCGATCTCTAGGTAGACTGTTCCAACAAACCATATTTAACAACCACTTTATTAAATACATTTGAGCACGGCCATGCATTTAAACAGTCTTTCCCTATCGAGGGGCCCATGGATATCTCTCTCTAATAATAGAGAGGGGAAAAAATCCTTACAATGCCTCTCACATTCAAGCCATGTTAGGACGCTATATCTGATCATCAGTCGTATTGATTACTCAATTAAAAGCAACGTACGACTGAGTCAAAACGTGGCTCCATTCATTCTAGAATCAAATGGAGACATAAGGTCTAAGGATTCTAAAATAGTATTGAGGAAGTAATACTTATGACTAAGGACCATGAAGTATTACTTCTCTAACGGATCACGTCCGATACGATATAGCTCAATACATTGCATCTATGATATGATTTGTACTCATTACACATGATTAGTAAAACGTAATCATCAATCAAACATCATACTAGTTTTATTTCATTGTAAAATAGATTACATAAAACTAGGGACAACTAGAATAGTAATTACATAAGCAAATGAGTTTTACTATCAAATCACGCATTTGATGTTCATAAGCAAAATTAACTATTTATATGAAATGCTCAAAAAGATATATAACATAAACATATGCTAATGGTCCTAGGGCACTACTAACAGTGGTGGGTGTGTTTCAAACCCAGCAGCATTATTAATTACCTTGGTTCTGTTGCGGCGCTTCAGGTTGATGACTTGAAGACTCGATAACCTGCATCCTTCCACCCTGATACCCACGGCGACCATAATCAGCGATGGGAAGGTCGTAATCGTCACCGCTACCTTGGTTAGGATCCATTCTAAACCCCCCCCCCAACAAAAACACATGAAAAATCGATAAATGAGATATGCCATATATAGCCAGTTAGACATGTGAAGTGCAGGAAAGTAGATCATGGTATAATGCATGTACTCATGTAGCATGTATCACATATCAAAAGTATCATATACATGTAAGTATAATAGTTGTATATAAAGGTTGAATAACAAAAAGTCCTAGTCCATGGTCTCTACCCATCACACACCTCACATTACGTGTTCTTGTTATCCTATATTCATTACAGATTTTAATCCCTAAGGTTCGACCTGCTCTGATACCACTTATGTGACACGCGTCTCTGGAGTGATGAAATGACAGTACCTCATTGGTTAATGAAGCACCAAAGCCATGGTTAAAGTATTATTAAATAAGGCAATTTAATTATGAAATTCATAAATAACCAAAAGTGTGCTAGCGGAAGCAATATACTGAAAGGGAAATTATTCTAAATTATTACATCTGAAAAAGAAAACTACATGTTCCAAAAAAATTAATTACTAAATGAAAAGAAGAGTTCATAGTATAAGTAAATAGTCTAACGTTGATTTTATATATCTTTCTTTACCTGGAGGTAAATATGTACATATTAATATCTTTGAATACTCTGGTAATTTCTCAAAAGGAGAATCTTTATGATCTATACAAGTTATTGATGCTATCATTGATGATACTTCCTCTAAGTATATTGAAGGAAAATTATAGGGAGAATGACAAACATTTCAAGGGGAAAAAAGAAAGTTCACCAAAGGGTTTGAAGGATAGTATAAAGTAAAAGAAGTTTTCTTTCAAAGGTCAAAAAGTGAAGAATTGGTAAAAGGGGTAGATGTTAGTGGGGACACTTGTCTTCTCAAAGTCCCCCTGATTAATTCTACATATAAAACAAGTCAAACTCGAGAGTATAAACATGAACTATTTTCTAACCCTTCTCTTTTAAGTGTTTTTATTGTCGGATAGTCAAGTATTTTTTCTTAGGAATATATGCTTGGTGGATGAGGTTAGGAATTCTTTGGATCGTTCGAGCCTTTCAAACTTTTCCATCACTAGTGCCCCTTTTGAGTGTTGGTGATAAGAATGGTTGAGACCACTATTCAATTAATTTTCATTCTTTAGCCTCCTAAACTTACCTTGATAATCTATACATATGATTTTCCATGAGAGGAAAGTGCAGGCTTCTTTTATGAGAAATAATTTCTGCTTGATGGTAAAGTGGTTATGAAGAGGTGATTTTGTTGTTAAATAGTACTTGGGGATTGGTTGTGTATAGAAGATGTTTGGAAGCTCTGGAAATTTTTTAAAACAAAAAAATAGAAAAGGAAAACAAAAGGTTTGCTGTAAAGAAGAGAAAAAAAATAGAATTTCTTTTTTTGATTATGTTGAATCTTGTTATGGAAGAAAAAAAAGAAAACAAAACGAAGAAAAGAAATTACACAAAACATGAAAAAAATAAATTCAAGTGACAAAGTTTTGATGTCAAGAGAAATTACTCAGAAAATGATTCATCAGAACAATGATTCGTTTGATTCGGGAAATCTCCATTGTTCTCTATGATTTTTATTGTTCTTGAATTTCTCCAAAAGTACATGAGAAATAAAGTGGGAAGTTGTTTGAAGTATTTTGTGAGGAATGATGGATCGTGTTATTCTTTATTTTTTTCTCTCAATTTTTTATTTCCTATCCTTTCGTTTGATAGCTATGTCTGAAGCCAAATATTGTGTCATTTAAAGATAAAAAATATAGCCGTTTATAACACGATTTTCTTGTGTATTTTGGCCTCTATATAAAGTGTCAAAAGCTAATTTTTTCATAGCTAACATGCCATAAGAGGGCATATGCTATAGACTTTTAAACAAGCAATTCAAACACTTTCAAGAGCTTTAGTTCTTCATCTATTTCAAAATACATTACTTTTTTAGTTGAGCTTTAACATTCATATTCTCTTCTATTCTCAATCTTCATTAGAGCTATCAGTTGTAAAGTGAGCTAAATTGTAAAGTCTCAATTGTAAAAGACTTATTCCTTTTCTCTTTGTGAGTTAGGAAAAATATCTTTGTGAGTGTTTGTCCTCTTTGTCAGGTATCTCTTTGTGGGATTGGCTCTATGTGAGCTTAGTTCGTGCGAGAACTAGAAAAACGTTATGTGTGAGCGGAGTCCTCATTGTGAGGCAAAAGTCCTCTTTGTGAGGCAAGTGTGAAAGGTTGATCCCGCATTGCATTTATTGTGAAGGGAATCCATTAGTGGAGTTGCAAAAATCCTTAGGTGTGGCCTAAGGTAGTGGATATAGATTTTTGTGAGCTATTCTAGGAACCTAGGACTTGCATTTAGAGAACTTACAACCTTTATATATCTTGCTAAATGCTAGTCTTGTGACTTATATGTTTGTCCTTACAAGATTTGCATATAGGAATCTTGACCTAGACAATCCTTGATCATATACATTGTCTTGTATTCCTATGTGCTGCATATACAAACATAAGTCATCTAAGTGCTATCCTTTAAATAACCTTTATATGCACAATGATCATATTTGTTGTTAAGGTGATCACTTAGGAAAAGAATTTGGTAGAAAAGTTAAAAAGTTTGAGATCCTTATTCACCCCCTTCCCCCTCTAAGGTTCTCCCCTTCGCATATTGCAAATTCCCTTAGGGTATTTCATCATTTTTACAAGGAACATTTTGAGGTAGTTCCATCGACCGCATATAAACAGTGGGGTTAGAAGTTTACTACGAACGATGTTCGGGCGACCTCAGAAAAGGTCCGGTCGACCGAAGCTTAGCGGAAAGGGAGTTAAAAAGGCTTTTCAACAGTTCATTTTTCAAATCTATTCATATTCCAAATAAGAGGAAGACTACTTCCCGGAAAGGAAAGGGGAAGAAACAAGTTGAACAATGGAGTGATGAGTCAGCGACCGAATCCGACTACGAGATATCCCCATCACCACCACAAGACTCAAAATTCCAAGGGGAATCATCAAACTTCACTACTACAAAGGTATCATCTCGATTTCACAATGATGAAACATTGAAGTTTTTTGATTTTTTACAAAAGAACAAGATGGGAATCTTGCCCGGATATATAAAGCATGAAAGAACGTTTAGGAAAGGGCCAGATAGCGAACTAGATATGTTTAGTGATGTGGGGTGCTTAAATTTGTTTAACCATGATTGTGAGTATTACCCTCCATGATTTATGAATTTGGGGGCAAACCTTAGAGAAGAGGGTATGCAAGATGATGGAGACTTTTGGTATACATCTAGTATTAATGGCAAGGAGTTTAGCTCCTCCGAAGCTATGCTATATGATGTCTTTGGGTAGAGTTTGATAGAGAAGCCATAAGGAATTATGACAATTCCGAGAGTGTCCCCGATGAAGATGTTTTGGACTTTAGAGCTTTAGGGAAAACTTCAAGATTGAGGTGAAGTTTTGTAGGTCTACGAAAGGGAAACTAACAAGTTGGAAGATGGAAGAATTATACACCACATGGTTTCATAAGTGGTCATTCATACCAAGGGACAAAAGTTTGATAAACTATCTCTAAATGATTGTAATGGAATGGCTTGTTGAAAGGAGGATGATGGACTTTGGTTATTTGGCAATGAAGCACTTTAGTTATGAAGGGATTCATGGGCGGAAACTCGTTCCAAACACCCATGAGTCCTCCCCTGAAGGATCCGCTCATACGAAACCGAACCGAAAACAGCGATAAAGAACTTACATGTTTCGGATTCAAGAAGCTACTTCTTGAATGGAGGATGACGTTTCTTGATCAGTTTCTTGCCACCACCGGATTTCCCTTTGCGGAATATCCCTCTACCGGTATCCACGCGGACGAAAGCGAGCGGCGATTGCTAGCTCTTCGTCTCTCCGAAGTTCGGGGAATTAGAGAAGGAAAAAAAGGGAAGGCGAAAAGAAAAAGCAGTTTTTTTCTTTTGGTCTAGGTATTTCGGTGATAACCACTTGTCCCTAGGGTTTCGGGTTAAGAGATGTTATATAGAGTGTGGGAGTTGGTTCCCAGAACAACTCCCATGTCTACTCAACTTCTCTCGGCTGTGGGAGACTCTGAATCCCACGTCCCCTAGACTTCCGCTGGTAGTGGGAGTCTTTATCGGATAATGGCTCCCACGTAATCCCAGCTACGGTTAAATACCAAAATTGCCCCTATCTCTAATTCGAATAATAAACACTTTATTATTTTCAGAAAAACATATGTCAGATACAATGAAAACACTGTATGCGTGTGACCATGTAGGTTCATATCACAATGGCAATGAAAACACACTTGTTAGTAGTGTGAGTTCATAAGTACTAGGTTTTATATATACTAGGTTTCATTCAAACGCGAAGCGCGATTGTATTTCTAATGAATAATCATAATTATAAAAACAAAATAAATTAGAATGAATATTACCTTTTCATCCAAAATCAAAGAATCAACACTCATTAAATCTTCAGGTTTCTGAGCATTGAAAGTGTTACATAATCTGGTTATTCGAAATAATATTCTCTTTTCTTGTTTGCCTTTTCTAAGTTCATTGATATTCACATCCTGAAGTCTTGATTTCTCCATAATGTTTGTTTTGATGATATTTTTTGTTTTTTTGTGAGGAAATGCATGACTGATTTTGGTTTATATAGTCGGCTATTTTTTTGAAATATTAAATCTAATTTATGACGCAAGACTTTTAGAATTCTTATATACATGAATAAGAATTTCGTTTTTTCTTGGAATATTAAATTTACTTCATAATGGAAGCCTTTTATAATTCCTATATGCGTTAATAAGAATACAAAAATTCGGTATGCATATTTTTTTTATGTAAGCCTTTTAAAATTCCTATATACATTTTATTTTCTTAGAATATTAAATCTACTTTATTATGGAAGACTTTTAGAATTCCATATATATATATATATATATATATATATATATATATATATATATATATTAAATCTACTTCTTTAAAAAGAAAAGTATTTAACTTCTTCATTTTAAAAAAAAACATACCATTGAACTTCTTCATTTAAATTCAATTAATTAATGTTACATATCCTTTTTAGAATTCATATATACATGCATTTCTTAAAATATTAAGTCTACTTTATGATGGAAGACTTTTAGAAATGATATATACATTAAATCTACTTCATTAAAAAAGAAAACTATTGAACTTCTTCATTTTAAAAAAACATCTCGAACTTCTTTATTTAAAAAAACACTCAATCATCTTTTTTTCATTTAAAAAAGAACCAATGAGCTTCTAGGAAAGTCACTTGTTGTGGTGGGGTTTGGCGTGAATTTCCTACCCGTTTATTGATATAGCCCAAATAGGCAAATAAAAAGTACATAGAGGGGACTAAAGCTAAAAACCTCTAAGTAGGTGGAAACAAATCCACTCCCTACAATATATGACAATGCAAGAAAACTGACTCATTTATAATCATGAATCAGGTGTTATAGAAGTATGCTTGTAAGTGCTAGTATGAAATGTATAAGAGAAGAAAAATACCGAGCTATTTATAATGTAGCACGGTTCACAGCAATGAATAAGAATAAATTAAAAGAATAGAGGTCCTATACAAATCTTCTTCATTAAAAAAAAAAAAAAAATCATTGAACTTCTTCAATTAATTTATGTTACATAGCCTTTTAGAATTCCTGTATACATGTTATTTTGTTAGAATATTAAATCTACTTTATAATGGAAGACTTTTAGAATTCATATATACATTAAATCTACTTCATTAAAAAAAGAAAACTCTTGAACTTCTTCATTTAAAAAGAAAATCATTCAACTTATTTCATTGGAAAAAACCGAAGTTCACTTAAATTCAATTCATTTATGTTACATAGCCTTCTAGAATTCCTATATACATGTTATTTTCTTAGAATATTAAATCTACTTTATGATGGAAGACTTTTAGAATTCATATATACATTAAATATACTTCATTAACAAAAGAAAACCATTGAACTTCTTCATTTAAATTCAATTCATTTATGTTACATAACTTTTAGATTTTGTATTTTATTTATTTTAGTAGGGATGTGTTTTTTTGGGCTTAAGCCAAGTGATGACCTCAAGTCAACCTCCTAGGGGACCTGCTTTCATCTTGAATTATTGTTGGAAAATGATATGAATCGAAAATTTAATTTTAATCATGTCCTTGCAATCTTCCTGAATTATTTTTGAAAAAAAGATATGAATTCAAAATTCAATTTTAAATAAGTTTCCAAAATCAATTAAATTCAAGTGTGGCTCACGGTGATAGGAAGAATTTTCTGAAGCTTTGGCCCGCACTTGGAAAAGAACATCCATATTCATGAATCAAGATATGCATCCTCTCTACACCACCAAGATATGCATCCTCTCACGAGTTATTTATTGTATTTCATTTCATTTTTTTTTGTGGTGGAGAAGACATTTGGGGTGAGGGAATGACATTTGGATAAGATTAGCCAAAGAACAATTGACATTTAATTTATTGAATACATTTCGACTGATACAGAGTTTTCGAACTCGCGAGAACAGAACCCATGCAATAGTAATTCTTCCAGTTCTTACTATACATATTGTAGAAATTTTTGTTTAAATTTAGTCTTAAAAAAAGAAGTTAAACGGTAAATAATAACTATATGATAAATAAAATTAGAAAGGTGCTAGGCGGCTAAGACTTAATCAATCAATTGGCTAAAATTCCCAAATTGATATTTTCATTACCAATTATACCCTCAATGAATTTTTCTAATTTTGTTTTTTTTTATCCCACTCTACAAACCTATTGTCATAATGGCTATCCCACCCATCCACTAGCTAAATAATCTCATCCGTTAGATTCTTGATCTGACGGACACCGTTTGTTCTGCACGATGAAGAACAATTAATGTTCCACGCCATAACCAAAGTCCATCTTAATTGCTCTGACCGTGCCTCAAAAGAAGGGTAGACTTTTGGCATTTTTTTTTACTTTTGAGGGGGTTTTTTTTTCATTTTTTTAAAAAAAAGTACTGCAGGGGGCATTTTTGTCCCGTTGACCAATTTTCGACCCAATTTAATTAATTTTTTAATCAATTGAAACTTAGCTAAAAATCATTTTCCATAAAATTATACTTAAAAGTGTTACAAAGGATAGAAAAGTGTGGAAAGTCAAATTCACGTGTGAATCGATTAAGTATTTAATAATTTTATGTACAATTAAGTATTCAATAATGTATTGAATAAGACTTGCCAAAGAACAAATGGCATTTGATTTATTGAATACATTTGGACTGATACAGAGTTTTCAAACTCGTGCGAAAAGTACACATGCAATAGTAGTTCTTCTGCAGCCTATAAATATCACTACTTTTCTCAACTCAAACCCCTAGTCTTGAGATTTCCCATATCCTTCTTTTGATCACCAATGGCTTTCTCAAAGAATTTGATCATTCTTATTGGTCTTCTCTTTGCTTTTGCACTTCTTGTTTCCTCTCAAGTTGCAGCTTCAGGTGAACATCCCATTTCTTTATTTCCCTTTTCTCCATTGTTTTGTTCCTTCTGAATCACAAATACTAAACATGAGTTTTCTTTTAAGTTTCATTATCCACGGTTAAGGTCACTCTGGCATGAAGCCGTTTTTGTGGATTGGTCCCACGTCTTCTCACATAAGTTGAAGCTAGACCCGCCCGATTCATGTGAGAGAAAGCTGCGGGACTAGCCCCACAAGGCGACTCTACCATAATAGAGTCATCCTTGTCAGGCCCGGCTCCAAGGGTGTCCAAGGTGACATCCGAACCCCTGCCTCACATTTACTGAGCCCTCAAATTTTTTTAAAAAATTACTTAATTTGTATATAATTATTAGTTAAAAAAATTGAAGATCTTAATGTTTTACAATTTGTTGCTCAAAATCTTTTTTTACCATACACTAATGCCTAGGTTAATAGGGGATGCGAAAGTGAAAGCGACCTCAGAGGCTCTCAAAAATTCGGGGGCCCCCAATTTATTTTTATTTTTTATATATATATACTTAGCTTAAAATCCGTCCCAAATATGATATTTTTTTTGTTTATATATATATACTTAGCTCTAAAATTCGGGCCCTAATTTTGTTTATATATATATACTTAGCCTAAAATCAGGGCCTAATTTTTTTTTCTGACAGGGGCGCTCGGATAAGTTTGAGACGGGCTCGATCTCATGTGGGGCTCAGTCACGTCCCTCTCATATGAATTGAGGCATGACCTAGATCCGTCTCGATTCATGTGAAAGAAAGTTCGGGCCGGGTTCTAAGGCGGCTCTACCATATAATTTTCCTAGTTTGTCATGTGTCTTTTGTTTATTTTTTTTATAAACTACTATTTTCATTCCCATTTAATTTTTGTTAATAAGATATATATGCATCCAAATTAATTGTCATTTACATATATTTTATTAGGTGTTAATAATTTATTCTAATTATATTTTCAACGTATCTTTTTTTTGGAAAAGTGAAAAAAGAAGGAGAAATGAAGGGTATTATTGAAACTGTGGTGAAAAAGATTACTATTTGTTTGATTTCTTTAATTTTTTTAAAGTTTTCTAAATGTCTATTTAAGAATGGAGGGAGTTTCTATAAACTATTCTAAATCACGATTTTTTATGCATAAATAAATAGATTTTAAATTTTGATACTAGTACTACGTCGGATGCATATTAGAATGACCAATGTTAAATAGCAAGGAGTTTTATATTTGGTTAAATAAAATAAGGATTGATATCAAATAGTTATTTGTTTTTTTCTTCTTCTCTATATTCACATGTCACCTTTTTAGACCCTTCTTCAAATTAAAGTCACTTTTTATGCTCGGGTTCAGATCTTCTTTTCATCGTCATATTTCTTTTTATTTTATATAGCATATTTTTCAAAACTGATCACGCAAAATATTTACGTTTATTAATGTAGTCGATTTCAATCACTTGAGATTAAGACTTTATTTCTGTTTTATATTGTTCACTTTTATGATATAAATTTTATGTCACTCTGGCTTTGGTACTTCGTACTTTTTTTTAATGGTAGAACATTACATTCTTTCTTTTCTTCAATTACAGAGGAAAGCACCAAGACCATAACTGTTGAGGAGGTAAAAAATGGAAAAACTGAAAACGAGCAACAAGAATGCCTCCACGGCTGCCGCTCTGGCCGCTGCTGCAGTTGTTTCAGACGTAGGTGCGTCAGGTGCTGCCCAACTGCTAATGAGACTCCTGAAACTAAAAACTAGAAAAGCTTGTATATAAGCTTGTGTAGCTCTCTCTATATGAGAAAGGCAATGTTTGTTGAGGTTTTGAATAAGGCCTTACACTATAGAATGGGTACTTCGTGTGTACCCTTCCTGCCATGTTGTATGAATAACTTTCTCTAATGTTATGTATGAGCTACAAAGTAATCTTTACATGAGGTTTTATCAGAATTATTATGTTTTTGGTAGAATGAGTATCACATAGTGATATTTTTTGGGAATCTTTTTTTTATCATTAACGAATTTTTAGAATACGCATTTGCGTTTTGGCAACGATTTTGGCTAACCGAACCGGACCGGACAACATGTCCCTGTGATAACAAAAATATTAAAACATAAAATAAGTTGAAAAAAACAAATTAAAACCCCTACGAGCCCTAAACAATCCCTAACATACACTAAAAAGACCTAATATACCCTAAAAACGCCAATTCACCATATAAAATGCTAAACTATAACAAATTATACTCTCTCAATTTTCATTTAATTATCGTTTAGTAGATATATATGTATCAAAATTAATTGTCATTTATATATTTTTTTATTAGGTATCAATAATTTATTCTAATTATACTCTTAACATATCTTTTATTGAAAAAATTTAAGAAAAGGAGGAAGGAAGGAGTATTATTAGAATTATCGTGAAAAAATTATTATTTATTTGAATTCCTTAATTTTTTTTTTTAAAGTGTCCTAAATGATTTATATAAGGAATGAAGGGAGTTTTAAATATCAAAGGAACAAAGAACAAAAACTTGGGGCAAAAATGAATTCCTCGAATGTCTTTTAGGAAAGTCTAATCCTTCTTTGACTAACATGGTTTGACCGGTCAAAATCATCGACAGGTCATCAAAAGATGAATTTCAGGAATTCGTTGATGCAACAAAAAAGTTGCTCAAAAAACACTGCCACGTGACACCAGTTCTTTCAAAAACATGATAAACCAACTTTATATGTGTCCATCACAACTGATTAATTATTCTGAGATACTCTTTATTTAATATGGCTGCCAAATTCTGGAAAGTTGCTCCAAAAAACACTGCCACGTGACACCGGTTCTTTCAAAAACATGATAAAACAACTTTATATATGTCCATCACAACTGATTAATTATTCTAAGATACTCTTTATTTAATATGGCTGCCAAATTTAGGCCAATTTAAAACAAGAGGATTAACACCCTTTTACTTTAATTGTGTTATCCAATGTTTTGAAATCCGGACCGGACCGGCTGGTCCGACCTTCGACCGGACCTCCGAGCGGTCCGATTAGGTGCCAAAACCCGTTTTCGTCAAAAACCGCTCTGATTTCACTAACCCGGTGGACCCGGCCGGTCAGACCGTTCAAACCGTAAACCGAAACGGTTTTGGAAAAACCGTCAGGTCACAAAATACATTTTTTTTAAATTTTTCTGTATTAAAAAAGGGAAGAAGAAGAAAAAAAAAGAGAGGGCGGTGGTGGGCGGTTCAGGCAGAGGAGAGGAGAAGAAAAAAAAAGAGGGAGGTGACGGTTCGTGGCAGAGAGAAGGAGAGGAGAAGAAAAAAAAGAGAGGGGCGGTGGCGTGGCGTGGCGGGGAGGAGGAAAAAAAAAGAGAGGGGCGGGGGCGGTGGCGGGGCAGAGGAGAGGAGAAGAAAAAAAAAGAGGGAAGGAGTTGCTCTGCAGAGAGAAGGAGAGGAAGAGAAGAGAATGCACTTTGGAGAAGGAGAAAGAGGGGGAAGGGGGAAAGGTGCGCAGGAGAAGAGGGGAAGGGGAAAGGGGCGCTGGGAGAGAAGAGGGGAAAGGAAATGATAGGGTTTTTTTTAATCTAGGTTTGGATAAGAGACTTTATATATCTAGGATTAAAATGGCAATTAAAATATTATCGCATAAACTCTAAACAATAATTATAGTACAAACAAGTCCTAAAAAGTGTATTTTCAACATTTAGTTGGATATTAAAATTAATGGAGATATTTAAGGGAATAATCAAGATAAAATATATCCGAACTAGCTTTTACATTAACAACATTTTTTTATTAATAAGTATATATTATATATTTTTTAATATTTATGACGTCACCAGGTTGATGAACGGGTCGATGACGGTCCGACCAGTGACCCATGACCCAGTAACTTTTCCGGGTCAATATCCGGTCCGGGTTTCAAAACATTGGTGTTTTCCTTATATATTGTTTTTTAATTTCTTCCTATTCTTAATGTTTTAAAGTCCCTTTCTCATTTTGTGTGTGTATATATATATATATATATATATATATATATATATATATATTAAAACTTTAATAAATCACAAATCTGGTATAGTCAGGGGCGAATACAGGGGCCTGCCCCCCCAAGATTTTTAAAAATACTAATATTTATCGAAATTTTATGTGTATTTTGGAAAATTTTGGAAAATTTTATCAGTTTCGCCCTCCCAAGAATTTTTGTTTTGCCCCTTTTATCGCCCCCAAGAATTTTTTTGCAATTTCACCCCCCAACATCAAATTCCTATCTTCGTCCCCTGAGTACAGGTTCAACACTACGGAATATATAAGCTCCTACTCCCTACGGCAAAAAAGAATTGTCCTACTCATAAGAATACGATAACTAGTGATACAATGAAGAATCTTATGGAGTGAGTGTATGCAGTGACCCTTAGGAGTTGAAAGCAAATCCAAGGAGCGAAAAAGCCTAAAGAAACTTGAAAGAAAGTGAAGGAAGATGAAAAAACAATAGATTCTTCTAAGAAGGACGAGCCAAAAGAGGGAGACTCTAAACATCATATTCTTCCTCCACCTTATGTCCAACCTATTCCTTTTCCCCAAAGACTCAAGAAGCAAAACATTTACAAACAAATTTTTAAGTTTTTGGATGTTTTACAAAAGTTGCATATTAACATTCCTTTTGCAGAGGCTTCAGAGCAAATACTGAGGTAAACGAAATTCATGAAGGATATACTGACTAACAAGCTTAAGCTCGAAGATTGGGAGATTGTTATGCTTAAGAAGGAGTGCCCTGCCCTTTGAAATGGAAGTTGCCCAAAAAATTGAAAGATCCGGGGTGTTTCTCTATTCATTGTTGTCACACCTTGTAACTTGGAGGTGACTTGGTAGTGCCTCATCTACCAATGAGATACCCAACCCATAAACATATAAAATAACTCGTCCATCTCATATCATAACTTCAAAGAAATCTTACATTGTAAATAGAAATACTAAATCATTCTTAAAGTCATTAGATAATAAGACATAAGTTGATTATAAAGTGCTTAAACTAATCCCGACTATTACATATATTCATAACACGTCATTCCTCAAACTCCTTGTCCCATGTCTCATCAAATGGTTAAAATACCTGCATTACACATAAAATAACTTGTAACATACTTAACTGGAATAATGAACAGAAAACAATTAAAAACTGACCAAAATGACCTTGTGAATGAAGGCCCCGAGCGAAGCATCGTCTCGGACCTATTGTCCGCAGGATACTTGCCAAAATCTCGATCGCCCGGATCGGTTGACCGAACACTGTGGACGAACCATTCATCCGCGTTAAGGCAGAAGGTCCCAATAGTTGTGTGGATGATGCCTTGTACGATACATATGCATAAATGGTATTTTTAAGTACAAAATAACAAATGAAAAACTCTTTTTTGAAATTTATCATTCCCTGCCCAAATGACACATTTTAGACTAACACAAACATACCAAAACAAGAAACATAATGTAATGAACCATACTCTTCATATCCACCACTTACACATCGGAATCGTGCTACGAGCACCATGAATTACTCATAATGGACCAAACGGATATACAAATTATTAGATACTGCGAGCATTGTTCATGCTAAAACACACAATTCTACACAACTCTATACAACCAAGCTCAATCGTCCAATCTCTGTTGGAGTTTTCATTTGATAATAGATGCTCCAATTGGATTGGGCCGACCAATACCGTGGAAAAATCGTTCATCGGTGTATATCTTTGTGTGAGTAGGGTGCACGATTATAGATCAAATACCTAGTGTTATGTATTTTTAAGAAAAATATGGCCTGCGTGTCGTGCCTTCTCTCAAAATTCTGTTTGTAATTCTCATCGCATATAACTCGAGGTTTTTTGTCTTTCTATGTAAATATAGAATAATAGTAGTGTAAAGGACATGGAGCATAATGGAGGCGATCAAGAAGGTGATCAAGAGGAAGAAGAAAAAGTCAATAAGATATCTTTACTGTCTAAACCCTTTTTTTTTGCTAAGTAAAGCTGTCTAAACCTTGGATTGACCAAGGATTATTCCATTGGCTTGGAAGAATTCGCATAGGTTGGGCTATTCTTGTATCACATTTGTTTTATGTATATGATGTATGATATGCGTGTGATACATATGTATAAATTGTTTATACTTAGTTTGGTGATATTGTATATAACCTGAAACTCTCTTAATTTTGTATATTAAGTTAGTTTCTTCATTCATTTGGCCCTCGTCAAGGTCTAGATCGAACAATGTATGGGACTAACCAAAGTAGTGTGCTGTGATCTATCCGGCGAGGCTTGAATGATAGGTTAGTGATATTCGCCAACCCGAAGTCGTGAGTTTTCTCGAACTAGACGATCTCAATAAGATTGAGGATCTAGAGGCAAACAATTTGAGAGTGTACATAGTGATGTACTTAGAATAATGTGTTGTTCACTCAACTAACCAAGGATTACATAAGTGATGTAGTTGGAAAATGTTGCCAACCTAAATAACCCTGTCTTGGGCGATTAGCCAAAGCTAACTCGGGATGAGGTGAAATATGGATATTGGTCCTACTAGAAAGTTTCGAACTTTCCAAATGAACATGGAGGGTTGTTCATTTGAAGAAAAAAGTGGGAGAGTAATTTACAAAGCCCTCTTAATGATTTTAAAACCATGATGCTTAAACTTTGCATATTTTATTGAAGAAAACATGGCAAATACAACTGTTGCATCAAATATGTCATTGTGATCGGGCCTTCAGAAGGAAAAGTTAGAGGGAGGTAACTTCCTCGGCTGGTACATGAATTTTTGGATTGTCTTCAAACCCGAGAAAACGTTGTATGTTCTCAAAGAACAAATTCCTGAGCAACTAGCCGCTGGGACTTCGACAATTGAAAGAAATGCTTATCGTAAAGTACGTTGATGATGTATTAGATGTGTCAAGTCTTATGTTAGTCGACATGACCTCCCGAGCTTGAAGTAACATGAGGATATGGGTGTTTTAGACATCATTGATCATCTAAAACCACTATTTCATCACCAAACACGCCAATGGAGATTTGATTTGTCAAATAGATGTTCAATGCAAGATGGCGGGAGGAAGCTTCGATCGGAACTCGAGTTACGAAAATGATAGGGTATGTTGAAAACCTTAGCGGGATCGAGTTTCCCTCCGGGTCGGGAGCTCGTCTCTCGACTTGATTTTGCAATGGTTTCCAGAATCATATAGTCAATTCTTTCTTAATTATAACAAGAATGAAATAAACAAGTCTTTACCCGTATTTTTTAATTTGCTAAAGACTTCTGAGAAGGGAATAAGAAAGTCCAAAATCATATTGATACCTAATAAAGCAAAAGTCAAAGGTGTCGGCAAGACTAAAGGTATACATAAGGGGAAGTCGAACCAATTCGGTAAATCATTGAAATTGAAAAGCGGGATTGCTAATAATGCATTTGTCACCATGGTGGTGAGAAAGGGCATTGGTGCATGAATTTTAAGAGCTACATTGAATCAAGAGACAGGTGAAATGAGCAATCGTTGCTTCAAGCTCAAGTACTTATATAATAGGCACTTATGTTATAGAAGTAAATTTGTCTATAACTACTTCTTCTAGGGTATTGGATACCGGATACGGTTCTCGGATTTGCATGAATGTGCATGAACTTCAAAGGATTAGAGAAATAACAAAAGGCGAAGTGGACTACATGTTGGCAGTAGAGCAAGAGCTGTTGCCTTAGTTGTAGGAACATATTATATTAATTTTCCTACTGAGATTGTCCTAGAGTTAGAGAATTGTCTCTATGTACCTACTTTAACAAAGAATATTATATCAATATCTTGTTTGTACAAGAAATGTTTTGATATTGGTATTAAAAACCAATGATTGCCGTTTACATTGAATGATATCTTTTATGGTAGTGCAAATTTGAATAATGATCTATATGTGTTAGAGGGAGTTTTTTATACTTCATTACATTTACTGATGACTTCAGGAGATATGGATATGTGTAACTTATGCAACACAAATAAGAAGCATTTGTCAAGTTCAAAGAGTATATCTTTTATGGTAGTGCAAATTTGAATAATGAAGTTTACATTTGACCTTGATTCACCTATCTATAACATAAACAATAAAAGGATTAAGAATAATGATTCAAATCCTACATATCTCTAGCATTGTCTGTTAGGCCATATAAATGAGAAACTCATTTCCAAACTCCATAAAGATGGTTTATTGGAATCATTTGATTTAGAATTATTTGATAAATGTGAACCTTGTTTAATGGGTAAGATGTCTGCTTCTCTTTTTACTAGAATTGAAGAAAGGGAAAATAATATATTGGGATTAATACATAGTGATGTATGTGGCCCATGCAATATACATGTTAGAGGGAGTTTTTTATACTTCATTACATTTACTGATGACTTCAGGAGATATGGATATGTGTAACTTATGCAACACAAATAAGAAGCATTTGTCAAGTTCAAAGAGTATAAAAATGAATTAGAAAACCAGCTTGAAAAGAGTATTAAAATACTTTGATCTGATAGAGGTGGAGAATACTAGGGCGAAATGTTTTGTGTCTATCTTAGAGATTGTGGAATGGATTCACAACTCTCTCTTTTGGCTACTACAAAATAGAATGGTGTATCAGGAAGGAGAAATCGAACTCGCTTAGATATGTTGATTTTTAAAGGGATGTTAACACTTGCATGATATGAGTAGGGATAGTCGATAAGGATGATTTGATGAGTGTTGTTTTACATGGGATTGTGAAGAATTTGAATTTCCGGGAAGTTAGTTTCTTACGCAAGTTATCCAGAAGCAATTAATAATGGCAAGATTTTAGAGAAGTGTGATGAGAGGGAAACCTTAAATATTTCCCGAAATTATCAAACGACATGTGATTTGGAAAATTTGGCACTAAAGAAGGTTGAATGTTTTTTGAGAATATAATTCTAGACTTACTAAATTTAATTTTTTGACCGGAAATGAGGCAAAAGGGATCAAGTACATTTAATATTGTTTGTGTATTTTAGTCGTACGCTTTAGCTAGAATAATGATATCGTCAGCAAACATAAGATGAGTGATAATCAGATTATTTTGGTTAATTTAATCAGATTCCACATTGAATTATGAACAACTTGTTTAATGGTGAATGTGAGGTATTCAAAATTAAGGATGAACAAATAGGGAGAAAAAGGGTCTCATTGTCTTATTCCTCTAGTAGGGGTAAACAATTGGATCGTTTTACCATTAATAAGAAAAGACAGAGTTGTTTTGGTGATACGTAACAGAATAAGTTTGATTAAATTCTTGGGAAAAGAGAAGTAGTTTAACATACTATGGATAAAAGACCATTCTAAACGATCAAAAGTCTTTTCTAGGTCAATCTTAATAGCCATGGAATATGATTTACCTTTCTTGAGGTGAAAGCAGTGAAGAATTTCTTATGCTAAAGAAATATTGCCAGAAGCTCTTCTATTTTGAAGAAAACTAATTTGGTTAGGACTGATAATATCATAAAGGATAGGTCTAATACGGTCACCAATAATTTTCGAATGATTTTGTAGGAGATGTTACAAATGCTGATAAGCCTATATTGACTTATGCTTTCTGGTTTTGTGGTTTTGGGGGATAGATATAAGTTTTATTGTTATCATCAGGTAAAATTCCTTTATCAAAAAAAATTGTAATGAGGTTACTAATTGCTACATAAGTTTCTTTTTGAAAAAATTGAAAGAAGATAGGGTGGATGCCATCAGGACCAGGTGACTTATATGTTTTAAAAGAATTAATGGCATTGGTAATTTCATCAAGGGTGGGATTAGAATCTAGATCGGGTGTGATGTGTTTACAAAAATTAGGGTTATGTGGTAAAGAAAAAAATTGCCAATTACTAGATAAATGTTCCGTTGAATAAATACTTTCAAAATGTGTTTGAATAATATTTTGAATGTGATCATGGTTAGATATCCAATTACCTCCAGAGTTTCTAAGCATAATAATTATGTTCTTCCTACGTCGATTTAGAGTAGAAATATGGAAGAATTTAGTATTTGTATCTCCGTCTTGGAACAACCTGGCCGATCGAAAGGCAGTCATCACCATTTGCTATTACTTAATTGTTTATTCCACTTAGTTTTGTGTCCTGAATATAAATTCCCTCAGCATTGGGACTAAGTTTAGGAGAATAAATGGATAATATGTCAATGATAACTCCTTCACAACCATCAAATTTAATGTGGAGCTTTGGACTGTTTTGGATTCTCAATCCACGAACCAACAAATTGCTGCTCATGAAGAACCTTACTAATGCTGGGCTATCACACGGTCCAGTCAATGTTGATCCATGGGGACCCATATGAGGTTTGCAAAGGGGTGTCCACCACTTGGCCATTTCCTTCAATAGTTCCAGTTCTAGTAAGTATCATATCGTTAAGCCTATAAAATACTAGCCACTGCTACTTGCTATTAGCCTCTGGCCAGCAATCTGGTCCATTAGGTGCCATTAAGACCCCATCAACTTGAAAGACAAGACCTGGTTGTCCTGACTCATCACCAACAGCTCCAAATGGTGTGACATCAAAAATGCATCCTCCATCAGTTGTTGGATTTCCAGGATCAAGAGGAGGAGAAGCACTACTCGGGTCCGAATGCACCGGACCCAAGATGTCTAGAACAGAATCATCATCTTCAGGACTTAGAGCATATGATGAGGACCCTAAGTTGGACTGCTTTTTCTCTTACGCTTGCTGGCATTATGTCTTCCTTCTACATTGCTCTGATAATCCTCTGCACTTAACTCGCTGATGAGTTGATTTACAATCCATGCGTGGAGCAGAAAATCATCTTTGGAAATGAAATCGGTGGTCTAAAATGATGCTACAATATCCACATGATTCATAGTAGACATATGTATATGTATATGTCTATATGTTCCATTAATGCTATTGTTTTGATTTGCCTTTATGCATGCACTGTTCACAGATGTCCCCTACCCAAGGACCAATAGAGTATCATCCTGCCATACTGAATGAGGGCATAGAAGCTCAGAATATGGACTTCCACGAGACCATTTCATGAATGTTATGCGTTGATCATTAACCGCATCGTACACTTTTACTCCAACACCATCAGCCCTGGTCATAAGACTACTACTCCATTTAACAACATGAATTGGAACTTCACCTGAGTGCAGAATCTGATCACGATATCCAATCCACCTATCCACATTAAAATACAAATTATCAGCTAAACCACCGGAAATAATTCTTCTTGGTGATTTTTTCGCATAATCTAGGTCTAGAGCAATAGCTTTCATTGGGCGATAATAATCAAATTTCAGTTTCTCATATGTGAACAGGCTATTGATTACACCTGATTCATCATCAGATCAGCAACTTCCAACATATTCCTCTTCATCATCACAAAGAAAGGTCATTTACAACAACAACATAAGCGAGAGAATTCCTTCCCAATAAGAAAATTCCAATGTTTCTTAAAACATATGAGACTAAGCTTGAGTGCATCCCAATTTACCATACTCCATTCCTTATCTCTTCTCCTATAGTACTTAGTTAAACTTTCCTTATTCTCTTCTGCTAGGAACCCTATCAATTTTTGTTGAACATCTAATTTGCTACAAGGATTTAAAACCAGTTCTTCACTTATTGATTCATGGACATTCACAAATAAACTTTCATTGTGAAATACACCTTTAGATTGCATTACTCTTTCTGAAGCTACAACCTCAATAGTAGTATTTGGTTCATCCTTACAATTTTCTTTTCCATTTAAATCTTCTTTATGTTTCAGTTTGCTAAACTCCTCCCCCAAGTGCCTCTCTTCAAATTCACAAAATCACTTGCAAACTGAAGCTTCAAATTGTTCCCAAGTACCGTGTGGATTGTTGGCTAAAGATCCCCTGCTCCAAGTATAGGCTCTATTTCTGAAATTTTCTTTAGCCAATGTAATCTTCTCCTCCTCCTCCACATGATAGAGTTAGAAGTAATCATGGCACCTTCCCTTCCACTCTCTGACTCCATTTCCCTAAAAATGGGGAATTCTACCCTAGGTGGCTTATAGTCCACCATCTACTTTCTAATTTCAGGTCTTTTGACTGCCCTCTATGGATGCATTAAGAGATGTCAAAGCTGGTGGTTAGAGAGGCTATTTGTCCCTGCCACTACCTCTAATTGTTTTTTGCAATTTCTTTTGTCATTTAACCATAGTTTCTAATAATTTTTTCTGCTCTAAGGATAACTGAATTGTAGCTCCCATCTGAGCTTTTAGATAGCCAAGTATCTCCTTAGTTTGATACCTAATATCAGCCATATTCCCACAAGTCAAGAGGAATAACCGCTCTGATACCAATTTGTCATGTCCCACTCTTAGGACACACAGTAATCTAAAAATTAAGGACAAATCAGGTTATTTGGTGAAGCCCCAATGAACACAACTGGTAAAAATAGATATAGAATAATAACTGTCAAGGAAAAAGTTCTCAGTACATCAGCTAATACTCAAGGTAAAGCCACTTCTTTTACTGCTAAACAAAACTAACTCCAACTACCATTAATATAATACTTAAAAGAAATAAGAAGAGTCAAGCCAATGCAAACTCAATGAAGAACTCATCAGTTGCATATGCATAGTTCTGCTCCACCAATAAATTGAAATAGCAAGTAATTGGGAAACAAACTCAAGCTAGCTGCCATCTCCAATCCAAATCATTGCAGCAACAATCTAGAGGCAAAGCAAGCACACTCAGTTTCAGTATCAGATGAGAGAGATAGAATCAAATGGATTGGGGATTAGAAAGTGATAAAGAGTGAAGGAAGCTTACAAGGGGGAAAGGTTTCACAGCCAAAGGTTGATTTCTGGATATATTTCTGGACCACTCTTCCTCAGCAGCAGATTCCTTTTTATACCTAGGGTTGGGATCCCTAGATTGATCCTCCCCCTTCATTCTCCCTTTTTTGACATTGTCAGAGGATCAACAAGGATCCTGGCAGCTCTCCTTTCCTCTTGCAGCAGAATGGCACACAATGACCCAAGCCTTCCTATTTTTTATCCCTTTTATCTAATATTATGTTAAACTTTCCCAAAACGCTATCGTTTAAGTAAATAGGACAACTCATCTTTTTAATTAACTAATAATAAAATACTCCCTCTCATACCGGATATTACACAATTTAGAGCGAAATGTTAGAAAATGTTGATTATAATACTTTAATAAATTATGTCTCTTCTAAAAGATCCAAAAGCATAACATAAAGAGTTATCAAAATAGACATTCCTGTTAAATTAGAGCACATTTTTCATGGCTAGGAAAGACATGAGTTATTGTTGTCGGCGGTCGACACCTTGGTTTTACGACAAAAAAAACGATAAGTTAGGCTTCCCTCTCAAGAAAGGCTATCGTAATTGACAGGTGATTCGACTCAGAAGAATAATTATGAAATTGGACATGCTTTGCTCCGATATAATAAAAAAAAAAACAAAGAACAAATAAAAATAATTAAACCTTCCAAACAATTTTCGCCTATGACCCTTCAATTCTTTATGCACGACCATGACTATAAATGTAATTTTCATTTTGAGGACTTATTTATCACTAATTGACTAACAATTAGGATCAATTGCATTGGAAAATTAATCGCACTGGATATATGAAAAAAATACCTTAAGAGAGTGTTGGTAATTTTTTTTTCTTTTATTAATGAAAATTTTGAGATCTTAATCGAGTGTGTTGGTATGGAAAAATAAAATTATGAGATCTTAATTTGATTGACATATCTAACTATGTGGCCATGGTTAAATTACTAGTTTGTCCCCATAACAAAAATATAAAAGAAAATTGGAGTTTCTTTTATCCAAATGGTCATGTTTTGGAAGAATGTTTATCACATGGACATGTTTTTGTTCTAGTAGTTTTTTTGGAAAAAAAAGTTTCCAAGAATCCGTATTTGTCCGAGGTGGTATAGGGTTTTCCCATGTCAGACAAAGACGGATTCTTAGAATCCTTCATGAATTAAAGACGGATTATCGGAATCCGTTTTTGCCCTTTTATTTTCTTAGGGATTTCCTTTGAAAATTTTAAGGGAATTGAAGTGTTTTGTTGTAAAGGGTAGTTAGTGATAGTTGTAATATGCTTGTTTTTTAGGCATGTTAGGTTTTTTTTTGGGTTGTTAGAGTTTAGTCTTTTAAGGTTTTTTATCAGGAATAGGCAGTTAATTATATGTATAAACGGGAGTTTGAAAACAAAATTTCATTACATAAATCACATTTAAAACATTACAAGGCGTTATAAACGCAAATCGCCAAAATAATATAGCCTACACCTATAATCAAGTATATCGTAAGGTGCTGGATGAAATTCTACATAGTCACCAGGGTTTAATATCTTTGCTTCAATAAAATTAAATCACCCCTCAAAATAGTAACCGTTTTCTTTTTTCCACACACGGAGTGACCTTTTGTTCCCGTGGAAATCTCGCAAGTATAGTACCTCAGGCATGCCGAGATCTTGTTCAACACGCTACTTTATGTCGTTACCACATTGAACTGTAGACCTGAAAAAACATTTAGAGTCCAAAAAATATAATAAGCGTTATACAATATTATATTTGTAGAATAACATCATGCCACTTTATGTTTGGGGTCCTTCTCGGCAACTAATACCCCAAAACCATGGCGATCAAATACCTCAACCAAGGGGTACGGTCTTTTGCCCTTAAAGAAATCGATCCCAAGTCTTACCATGAACCGTCCTTTAATATAAATATCTATTAGGTTGCCGGACGAAGAAATAAAATGTATTGTATCATAGATCGAACATAGTTAGAAATTGTTGTAAACTGCAGTCGAAGTAGATCTGTCCCTGTTTTGGGGATAGGTAAAGACGGTTGGAATTTACATATTATATAGGTGGTCCAATTGGATTGGGCCGACCAATAGTGGATTGGTCAAACCGATTCGATTCAACCGGTCTATTAAACTGAAAAACAGGTCTAGAACCGGTTTGAATGAGTCAAAACAGGATGTGAGTTGTATGTATAGCGGGGCATCATGGAGGAGTAAATGGAGGGGAAAGTGGGTGAATTAATTTTCAACCCCCTATTTATTTCTCTAAGTTGGGACATTTATTGATAAATGAACGTAACCAAAACTTACATGTATGTATCAGTCTTCTCTTGCCAACATAGACATAACAAGACAAGGCATCCAAATGTTATATGAAACATTATGGCTACTATAAGACATTTGATTACAATAGACAACAAATGCTATACATATGCTATTCAACTCGCAAGCTTATGATGTATGGCATCCCTCTTGCATCCAAATTGCATAATCCCCTTGTTAACAATGGAAATCTTCCAAAGTCCCGAAATTCTCGAGTTGATCTCAGCTTACATGCCTCATTTGCTAGATTATTCGCAAATTGATTAGCCTCTCTACATATATGTTGTACTGTATTTTGTTTTATGTGTTTGAGTAATTGTTGGAAAAGTGCATCCAACCTCCAATTCTTCATGTCTCAACGGAGTATGGCGTCTGCCAATATTTTTGAGTCCGTTTGAATCAAGAGCCTATCATATCCCATCATCTCCGCCATCCGTAATCCAATGATCATCGCCTACAATTCCGCTGCAGTGTTCGTCACATTATCTCCCAAAAACTCTGATATGCCATTATAAATTCACCATTTTCCCTCCGCAAACTCCTCCAGCACCAGCAAGGCCCGAATTTTCTTTTGTAGCTCCATCCACATTTATAATCATCATGTCCGCAATCTCCATACTCAACCAACTGACCATCATTACCCTCCCTCTTGCATCCCAAGCAGGTTGTTATCTCCCCAAAAATTGAGCATAAAGACCTTTTACTTGAAGAATTGGCTGACCATTGGATTCTAATTCTCTTATTAGCCCTTGTTCATTAGTTTTAACTCCCTCAAAAACAAATTTACACCTCGATAGCCATAAAATCCAACAAACCCCAACAAAGAGCACCACATATATGTCCTTCCATTTGCCTTTCCCCTTCCACCAAAGATATTTAATTAACGAAATGGACGAGACTAAATTCAAAGAGTGCCAATTTATACCCACTGTTTGACAAGCAAATCTCCATAGTAGGAGAGCAGCCATGTAGTCAAGAAAAACATGTTGGAAACTATCCCACACGAACAATGCAAAGACAAAGCTATTCCCCACCCATGCCTCACAGTATCAAATGCAAAAAAATGATTGAAGAAACGCCACATAAAGACACTCAAAGCAAGAGGAAGTTTCGATTTCCAAATTAATCTTCGTGTACCTTGTACAATTCGTGTCGGTTGTACAATTTTCATGGCTGAAGTTATGGTGAACTTTTCTTCCGAGTGTGGCTTCCATACCCATCTAGCTGGTCCATCCCCTACTATGATCCGAGGAAAACAGCTCTGCTAGGAAGAAAAAGCTCTCGAGGCGTTGCGGCCCAAATATTGATGAATCTCCACCAAAGAGTCCTTCACTGGTTGTTGTGCTATGCAACCATCCATCAAAAAATCATCATGCCAGAAAGAGGCCTTTCCAAATCAAACTAATACCCCAATATTTGGCTCAGCTTTCTCACGAACAGACAAAATCCGTCTCCAAACCAATGTATCATTAGCCTTAGAGCTAACAATAATTGGATGAAGATTATTCGAGCAATACCGATCTATCAAAAAATCCTTCTATAGAGAATTCGTTGATCGGAATTTCCACCATAGCTTGATAGAGAATGATTGTTGAAGCGATCTTAGTGAACTTACCCCGAGCCCATTACTTAACACATCACTTCTTATTAGCGACCAAGACATCCAATGTCTCTTGCTCCCAAATTCCGATTGTTCATTACTTAATTACTCTATCTATTACTCTCCTAGAGGCCGAAAATTCTGCAAAGAAATACACAACCCAGAACATAAAAAAGATAGAAGAAAAATTATATTTTTTCGTTCTTTCTTTCGGTTTTAACTTGAACCTATATACATCAAATTCCTGAAGACTGTCTTCCAACTTTGGAGTTCTCTGACTAGCATTAGAGATATGAAGAACAAGTCCAAGTTGATCGTGTAGATACCGCTAGAGACAGGAGTCGATAAGATCAGTTGTTGTTGGTGATTCCCGAAGCAAAATCAAACAGAAAACCTTTATGTTATTACGTAATTTAAAGGTAAATATCTTATATCTAAGTTCACTGGTACTTACTCATGAATGATCCTGTTAGAAACGGATTCTAAAATTTTACTTTCCTTTGCGTTTATTTGAGGAATCCAAAAAGTGGTATCAGAGCCAATCACGAGTACCTAATCGGTCTTTTATGTGTTTCTCGTTTATAGTAAACGTTTAATGTATGTCATATGATGTTTTATCTTTTTATTGCCTATAGGACAATGTTTAAGTATTAAACTAGTCCGAGAACGAATTGTTCGTTAGTGTTTTTAATGTATTTCTGTTTTCGGAGAAAGGCTCGGTCGAGTGGAAGGGTTCTCGGCCGACTAGAAGGAGTTCTCGGTCGACCGAACATGTTCTAAAATATTGGATGTCGCTTCCACCTAGATTTTGGATGACCGAAGAGCCATCTCGGTCAACCAAAGCTAGTCTAGTTTTTGGGCCCGTGGACAGGAAGTTTTTCTCAGTCGATCAAGGTGGCCTAATTTTGCTCTGTTTGGTTACTGCCTTTATCGCGGTCTACCAGACAGGGGCAGGCAGTGTATATTTGTGTTTTTATTTGCATGATTTTCATGTTATATGAGAATGGTTCATAGTAATAGTCGTTGACCAAGTGATTTTTTTATAATACGGTGTGTGTGTCGTGCCTTAGAAAGACTGGAGTCAATCATGGTGCATAGTAATAGTCATTGCCTTATATGAGCATGGTGCAGAATGGACTCAATCAAAAGGAGGAAATTACTTAGAAGCTGAAAACAATAGATTAGATTTATTGATCTTCACCTTAGAAAGACTTGGGATTTTCCATTGGCTTGGAAAATCCGCATAGAAGGGCCATTACTATTCACATTTTATTTACTATTTTTATGCATGTTTTATAATTTTGGTGCATGTTTTTTAAGTCGTATAAACAGTTTATACAAATGTTTGGTGAGATCATTTAAAATTAAATCCCTCAAATTTTAATATATTATGTCGATGCCTTCATCTTGGCCAGAGCTATCCACTCGACCTTTTTTTTTAATGAAACTCGTGAACTGTTGATGGAAAATCACGAATACAAGAATGCGTCATAGGAACCGCAATATCGGTGGCCCTTGGCAGGCTAAGTGTAACAATCCCCGAATTTTCGGAGGTAATGAAATAAAAGTGTAAAAGTACAATGTGGTTTTCGAATCACAACCATAATTTGCTAGTGAATCCGCAACCATATTGCCTTCTCTCTATATATGAACAATAGCAAAGTCACCTTTCAATTTCAAAGTCGTGCGAAAAACTCCATCCATACTCCAATTTGTCATCCGTTACTTTAGGATTGCCTGCTCCAAAATTTTGGAATCAGTCTGTACCAAATGAATATGTAGACCCAGTCTTGCAGCAAACCGAAGCCCATGTACCAAAGCTGTAATCTCCGCCATAGTGTTAGTTTCATGAGTTCCAATATACTTGGAACAAACTGCAAGAAAAGTTCTCGTGCCCGTTCACAGAATGCAGCCAATTCCAGCTGCGCCCGGACTCCCTCGAGATGCCCCATCAATGCTCAAAATCACCATCGTCGAAGACCATTCATCCAATATCCAACGAATCGGTTTTACCCTATGCAATCTTGTCAATAGACCAGTGCATACTTTCCCAGCAAGTTTCAAAGCAAGCATTGATGATCAAAGGCTAAAATATTGGGGTGCTTAGTTGTTCGGCGACCCTCAAAGATAAAAGAACATCGTGATTTCCAAACTCGCTATAAAAACACGAGAGGAGACCGCCATCAGATGGTTGGCCCTCCTCCCCTTACCCGATTTTCACCAATAAGACAGTAGACTATGGGGATTAACTGTAGCCTGCGAAGAAACTGAAAAATCAGCTCCAAGGGCAGCATACTTCCATAAGCTCATCCCTTGGAACATGCACAACGCATAACAGTATGAAATCCAAACCTCTACAAGACATCTTCCAAAGGCAAAAATTTGTTAAGAAATTTCCACAAGAAAATCTGCAGTTGTAACAGCAACGTACTCTCCCACAAGATTTTGCGAGACAAAGAAACAACTTCCTCCCCACGGATCACATTTACTGCCGAAGACAGAGTGAACAAACCAGTAGGCTCTGGTTTCCAAATCCACTCATGTCTCACATCTTCAATAACCACCGTTGGAAGCTTAATAAAAATCGATCTAGGCAGCCAAAGACTCACCGCCCGCGAGTCCCTAGACCGTGTCCCTGCAAAAGCTCATGAATTCGCAAGTCAATTGCCGTAGCGGGGAATATTAGGTACGGTTTCACGATATACTACCGGTATGGGTGATGTTCTCATAACAAAAGTGACTTCTTCCATCGCGAACCCAAAGCAACCCCATACTCGCCTCCACCATGTCCTTTACATGTAACATGCGCCTCCAAGTTGCCGAGGTTGCTGGGATGCAATGCGACTTGCGTTACATAAGTTAGACCAAAGTAGTATCGGCTTTCCAAATATTGTTGCCAATAGGAGTTGGTCGTACGAAATCTCCACCACAACTTTATAGCAAATGCCCTAGTAAATCGAACCAATGTGATCAAGCCTAGCCCATTGGCAACTTTACCATTGCAGAGTTTGTGCCAAGGCATCCAAAGTCAGCGTTTTTCCCCATTTACCGACCCCCACAGAAAACCAACCATCAATCGCTCAATTTGTCCTTTAACTATGGCTGGTGGATTGGATACCGCCAAAATATGAAGGGTCATGGATGTAAGAACATGTCAGATGAGGACAAACCTGCCTACCATGTCCAAAAACCTAGTCTGCCACCCTTCAATGCGAGCGGAAAGTTGCTCAATCAAATGCGAAAAATGTTCTGCTTTTATTCTTCCTTTAATCAACGGACAACCAAGATATTTAATTGGAAACTCTCCCTGAACAAAGCTAGTTACCGACTGAATCACCCGCAATTGTCTATCCTCCGTCTTGGAAGAGACAAAAAACGATGATTTCCTCATATTCACTCGTTGTCCAGACACCAATTCATACTGCTTCAAAAAATCCACAAAAGTTTCCACATTCCACTTCGCCCCTTTAAGAAAAACCATAACATCATCCGCAAAACTTAATGGGATGCTTGTAGCGTATGCTTCGGAAGTGTATACGACATCAAATGCCCTTGCCTGATGATTGCATCTAGTCCCCGAGAGAATGACTCTGCTGCCAAAATAAATAAAATCGGAGATAAAGGATCGCCCTGCTTAACCCCTTTTCCTGCCTCAAAAATCCGTATGGCGCCCCATTCACCAACACCGAAAACCAGTTATAAGATAAAACATTACTAATCAAATGAAGAAAATGTCAAGAGAAGCCAAACCTACGAAGAACCTCAAGTATAAACTCATGCGATACGCGATCAAAGGCCTTCATCATATCCAATTTCACAATCAAGTTACCACCCCAAACCTTCCGATCTAGATGCCAAACCATTTCTTGAGCCAGTAAAATGCTATCAGAAATCAGACGACCCTTCACAAACCCCGACTGATTCAGAGATATCAATTTTGGCAGAATTAGAGCGAGACGAGTAGCTATCACTTTAGTAATGACCTTGCTAATAAAAGTACAAAGTGATATAGGCCTAAAATCCCCAAAAGTTGTTGGACTCGGATTCTTTGGGATTAAAACAATAAAGGAACTCGACATAGATCGGGGTTGAGGTATTCCGGCCCAAAAATCTCAAACCGAATATGTTACATCATCACCCACTATAGGCCAGCAAGAGTGAAAAAAGGAGCCACAAAATCCATCGGGTCCAGAAGCGTTATTTTTATCGAGCGTAAAAACCACCTCCTTTACTTCTTCATTCCCAGGTATGATATCCATAGTTAAGTTTTCCTCTTCTGTGATCAAATGTGGAATGTTATGAAGGAAAGTCGAGTCATCCACTATGTTTTGGTCAGCCGAAAAGATTTGCTCATAATACTAGGCTCTCGCTCGGTCAATGGTCGATCGAATCGAAATCAGCTCTCCCGAGTCCACCTGAATAGAAGCCATATGCATTTGCCTCCTTCGATTCGTACACAATGCATGGAAATACTTTGTATTGGCATTGCCTTCTTTCAACCATTTTACTCTAGACCGCCGCTTCCAATACAACTCCTCTACCGAAAGAGCATGCGTGAACTTTGCCTGCGCCTCAAGCATCCGAACCTTAGATGAATTCGACGGGCACTGATCATAAATGATCTCAGAAGAAAGAACCTCCTGTTCGACCTGTTTTAGGGCTGCAAAAATACCCCCGAACACCTCCTTGTTCCATGTATGTAATTTACCTTTCAGAAATTTCAGTTTCCCCATGAGCCGAGCCATCGCATTTCCCTCCACCTTATTGCTCCAACTCTCCTCAACTACCTTCATAAATGTAGGATGTCGGACCCACATTTGTTGAAAACGAAACGCCGAACCCTTTGAGGCCAAACTGAGTTGAGCAGAAATCTTTAGTGGGCAATGATCGGAGACCATGCGATGCAAATGCTCAACCATTGTCAATGCAAATAAATCATTCCACTTACAGTTTGTCAATAATCGATCAAGTCTTCTCAAGAGAGGAGGATCATAACAACATTGCCAGGTAAAAGGCGATCCTTTAAATCCTGCATCAAGCAAACCACAATCCTGTATAGCTTCATTAAACTCCATCATCGGAAGAGTAGCTGAAACGGAGCCAAACTCTTCGACGATGATGTCACTACATTAAAGTCTCCCCCCACAAACCAAGGGGACCTCATAAGAATTTGCAAATCGTAACAAAGAATTCCACAAATCCCGACTTCGTGCATAAATGAAAGAACCATAAACATCGGTGCCAGAAAAACCCCCAAATTTCACGTGCACAGATTGTTCTCCATCTTCTATAACTGTCATATCTAACGTACCATCCCATAGAAACAAGATTTTACTATTACAGTTCCCAAAAGAGTGATCAAAACCAATACGGCGAGCAGTTACAGCTAAGTCAGGGAGCTGTAGCAATGGCTCCAATAAAACAACCAAACTTAAATTATATTGTCGTTTAATATATTTGACTCGAGCAATTGAATCAGAATTTCCAATACCCCTAACATTCCATATTAAATAATCAATAAACAATCAAATGATATAGTAAAAGAAGAAGGTAATTGGCAAGGGTGCCTCAACCCCTCACAGACTTACGATTTTTCCCATCATATACCTTCCGTTAGCTCGTCTTTGGCAAGGGTGCCTCAACCCTTTGAAAGTCTCCAAGGTCCACTGCTAGACTAGTAATTAGTATCATTTTCAACAGTGCTGCCCTTTCAGCCCTTGCTCCCCGTTCTCGGCCCAATTTATCACCCAGTCTCTCGGAAAAGCCATGAACTCCCCCCAGCCTTCCCGACTCACCACCACCGTGTTTGCTCCCGCCTTTGTCGCAGACTGAATGGCTTCATCCACCTCCTCCGGCTCAGAGGTTTTCAAAAAATAACTTGAATCGTCTGTACCAAGACCCCGTTCGATCAACAACAATTTTATCACAAACCCGATCAAGAACTGTAAAATCATCCTTCGTTCGGGGGGTTTCCCCTTCTAAATTTGTCTTGATGCCATGATCGACATCCTTGATTGGTGAATCTAAAAGAATGCGAGTTGGGTTTGTGGGTGCGGTTACTCCTGTAATAATCAAGTCCTCTACAAGATTTTCCATCACAGAAAACCAGTTTACTGTTGCGTTTGGCAACGCCGCTGTTGGTGCCGTTACCGGGATCATGGGCTTCCCAACTACCCAAACCGACTTCAATGTCCATACCGTGTCAGGCTTGTTTGTCACTGTTTTCGCCGGCAGGGGTTTGGCAGCGACGCCGCGTATTTTGCTGGGAGCCGCAACTGTGTCATGCTGACGTCAGCCCTTGGGACGCTGACATCCACCCTCAAACTATCTCCTCCCCGGCAATCTGAATCCCAAAGCCCAACCTTACTACAACCGGTAGAATACCACGGTAAATCCTCATATCCGATCGTCTTACAGAAACCCTTGCCAGACCATTCATGACCTATCCATACTCGGCGACAAATTAGGTTTAACAAATATACTTCCACGCAAATTCGAGCCACACTAGGCCTCGTCACATTTGCAGTCGGTTCATCAAGAACCATAGGGTTCCCAGCCGCCTTGGCTATAGAGAACAAATAGCTTTTATTGAAAATATGTATTGGCAATCCTTCCAATCGAATCCAAACCGAAACAACGGAAGATTCCACATCCGGATCAAAATTATAAGTCCACTTAAACACCCGTAATCTCGCGCCATTAAAAAGCCATACCCCTTACGCCAAAAACGACAGTAGTCCTCTTCATTCTCAAATCGGATTATCACATGTCGTGAATCCAACCACCCAATCCAAAATCCTCCCTTAAATTGCAATTTTTGAAAGTCCCTTCGTAGCCTCTCTAGAGGAGGACTTCTTCTCAAAAATTTGCCCACCAATGCCAATTTCCATGGCTTCTCTAATGAAACCAAATCCACTTCCTCGACGAAGATGGCCGACTCTCCCTTGAAGGTGGAGAGATCCTTAATCGGAACAGTGATTTTTGGTTGTATTGGTGCGGATAGGAGATCCGCGAATGATTTTTTTGGCCAGACACCGCCCTTGAGGGGCGGCTCCAGTGTGTCAGCAGCCATAGTGCTTGTGCGGCTTAAAAAGGTCTAGTAGACATGAAAATTAGTCAAATGGAAAAAAAATCCTGGAAAGGGGGTCAATGTTGCTGCTGACTCAGGTATGAATGTGCAACTTATCTACTACTAATTCCTCTTGGGAATTAGATACTGGTTGTGGATCTCACATTTGTATGAATGTGCAGGGGCTGCAACAGAGTAGGGAGCAACCAAATGCCTTAATGGACCTACGTGTTGGCAACAGAGCAAGAATTGATGTCTTAGTTGTAGGAAGCTATGGTATTACTTTGCCATCTAGGATTTTTCTAGATTTAGATAATTAATTGTCTCTATGTACCTACTTTAACAAAGAATATTGTTTCAATATCTTGTTTGGATAAGCTCGGTTTTAATATTAATATTCAAAACCAACGAATGTCGTTATGATTGAATAATATTTTTTTATTGTAGTGTAACTTTGGTGAATGGCTTATATCTGTTAGACATCGATTCACCGGTCTATAACATAAATACGAAAAGCATTAGAATGATGATTCAAATCCTATATACCTCTGGCATTGTCTCTTATGCTATATAAATGAGAACCACATTTCCAAATTCTCGAAAAAATAGATTGTTGAAATCATTTGATTTTGAATCATATGATACATGTGAACCTTGTTTAATGGGTAAGATGACTACTCCTTTTACTAGAACTGCAGAAAAGAGCAAATGATTTGTTGGAACTAATACATAGTGATGTATATGGTCATTTCAATATCTATGCGAGAGGTGGTTATCTATATTTCATTACTTTTACTGATCATTACAATCATTTTGGATACGTGTTTCTTATGAAACACAAGTCTGAAGCCTTTGAAAAGTTCATAGAATATAAGTGTGAAGTAGAAAACCAGATTGGCAAAAATATAAACATGCTTTGATCGGATCGAGGTGGAGAATAGTTAAGTTCAGAATTCTGTGATTATCTAAAAGATTATGGAATTGTTTCACAACTTTCTCCATAGGCTACTCCATAATGGAATGGTGTATCTGAAAGGAGAAAATGAACTCCATTAGATATGGTTCGATCTATGACGAGTCACGCGAGCCTTCCAAACTCCTTTTGGAAACATGCTTTAGAAGCATCAGCTTTAACACTAAACAAAGTTCCATCAAAATCTGTTGAAAATACATCATATGAGATATGGATTGGGAAGCATCCTAGTATGTCTTTAACTAAGATTGAGGGTTATGAGTTGTTTGGGAAACGTCCAGATTTGGACAAGCTCGGTCTTAAGTCGATCAAGTGTTTTTTTTTTTAGATCATAAGGAAACTAATTGATACTTCTTCTACATTCCTAGCGAGAAAAAAGAGTTCGTTGCTCGGAAAGGAGTTATTCTGAAGAAACAGTTTCTTTCTGAGAAACCTAGTGGGAGCCAAGTGGAGCTTAATGAAGTTCCAGAATTTACTGAAGTTCAACCGAGCACTAGTGATCCGATGGAA
Source organism: Vinca minor (assembly GCA_026122235.1). Taxonomy (NCBI): domain Eukaryota; kingdom Viridiplantae; phylum Streptophyta; class Magnoliopsida; order Gentianales; family Apocynaceae; genus Vinca; species Vinca minor. The sequence goes on from JAOCZM010000253.1 coordinate 2,476,794, forward strand.
TTTGAACAAGCTTCACAAGCTATTGTGGTGCTGGTTCAAGAAACACACGAATTGCTTAGGTCTAGTAGAACTCGTAGATTACCAGAGAAATTTTGATTTCTCGTAACAGAACATGGTGGTGTTATGTTTATTGATAATGATAAGCCTACAACCTACAAACACGCATTTACTAGTCTAGATTCTGAGAAATGGCTTGAAGCAATAGGGTCTGAAATGGATGCCATGTATACTAACCAAATACGGATCTTGGTTGATCCACCTGAGGGGGTGCAGTAGGTTTTTAAAATAAAAACCGACATGGAATGAAACATTTAAACCTACAAGGGTGACTTGTCGCAAAAGGTTTTAGACACATCCATGGTATTGACTATGATGAAACTTTTTCCCCTAGAGTTATCTTCAAATCTATTCGGATATTATTTGCAATAGCAGCATACTATAATTATGAGATCTGGAAAATGGATGTCAAAATAGCTTTCCTTAACGTAAACCTTGAAGATGACGTGTATATGATACAGCCTAAAGGTTTTTTCGATCTATATAATGCCAATAAAGTATGCAAACTAAAATGGTCAATTTATGGACTGAAGCAAGCTTCTAGAAGCTGGAATCAATGTTTTGAAGAAGTCGTACGCGAGTTTGGTTTTATAAAAAATGTTGATGAACCTTTTGTTTGTAAGATGTTTAGTGGAACCTCAATTGAGTTCCTAATTTTGTATGTGGATGACATACTGCTTATAGGGAATGACATTCCAACTGTAATGGTCCTAGGGCACTACTAACAGTGGTGGGTGTGTTTCAAACCCAGCAGCATTATTAATTACCTTGGTTCTGTTGCGGCGCTTCAGGTTGATGACTTGAAGACTCGATAACCTGCATCCTTCCACCCTGATACCCACGGCGACCATAATCAGCGATGGGAAGGTCGTAATCGTCACCGCTACCTTGGTTAGGATCCATTCTAAACCCCCCCAACAAAAACACATGAAAAATCGATAAATGAGATATGCCATATATAGCCAGTTAGACATGTGAAGTGCAGGAAAGTAGATCATGGTATAATGCATGTACTCATGTAGCATGTATCACATATCAAAAGTATCATATACATGTAAGTATAATAGTTGTATATAAAGGTTGAATAACAGAAAGTCCTAGTCCATGGTCTCTACCCATCACACACCTCACATTACGTGTTCTTGTTATCCTATATTCATTACAGATTTTAATCCCTAAGGTTCGACCTGCTCTGATACCACTTATGTGACACGCGTCTCTGGAGTGATGAAATGACAGTGCCTCATTGGTTAATGAAGCACCAAAGCCATGGTTAAAGTATTATTAAATAAGGCAATTTAATTATGAAATTCATAAATAACCAAAAGTGTGCTAGCGGAAGCAATATACTGAAAGGGAAATTATTCTAAATTATTACATCTGAAAAAGAAAACTACATGTTCCAAAAAAATTAACTACTAAATGAAAAGAAGAGTTCATAGTATAAGTAAATAGTCTAACGTTGATTTTATATATCTTTCTTTACCTGGAGGTAAATATGTACATATTAATATCTTTGAATACTCTGGTAATTTCTCAAAAGGAGAATCTTTATGATCTATACAAGTTATTGATGCTATCATTGATGATACTTCCTCTAAGTATATTGAAGGAAAATTATAGGGAGAATGACAAACATTTCAAGGGGAAAAAAGAAAGTTCACCAAAGGGTTTGAAGGATAGTATAAAGTAAAAGAAGTTTTCTTTCAAAGGTCAAAAAGTGAAGAATTGGTAAAAGGGGTAGATGTTAGTGGGGACACTTGTCTTCTCAAAGTCCCCCTGATTAATTCTACATATAAAACAAGTCAAACTCGAGAGTATAAACATGAACTATTTTCTAACCCTTCTCTTTTAAGTGTTTTTATTGTCGGATAGTCAAGTATTTTTTCTTAGGAATATATGCTTGGTGGATGAGGTTAGGAATTCTTTGGATCGTTCGAGCCTTTCAAACTTTTCCATCACTAGTGCCCCTTTTGAGTGTTGGTGATAAGAATGGTTGAGACCACTATTCAATTAATTTTCATTCTTTAGCCTCCTAAACTTACCTTGATAATCTATAAATATGATTTTCCATGAGAGGAAAGTGCAGGCTTCTTTTATGAGAAATAATTTCTGCTTGATGGTAAAGTGGTTATGAAGAGGTGATTTTGTTGTTAAATAGTACTTGGGGATTGGTTGTGTATAGAAGATGTTTGGAAGCTCTGGAAATTTTTTAAAACAAAAAATAGAAAAGGAAAACAAAAGGTTTGCTGTAAAGAAGAGAAAAAAATAGAATTTCTTTTTTGATTATGTTGAATCTTGTTATGGAAGAAAAAAAAGAAAACAAAACGAAGAAAAGAAATTACACAAAACATGAAAAAAATAAATTCAAGTGACAAAGTTTTGATGTCAAGAGAAATTACTCAGAAAATGATTCATCAGAACAATGATTCGTTTGATTCGGGAAATCTCCATTGTTCTCTATGATTTTTATTGTTCTTGAATTTCTCCAAAAGTACATGAGAAATAAAGTGGGAAGTTGTTTGAAGTATTTTGTGAGGAATGATGGATCGTGTTATTCTTTATTTTTTCTCTCAATTTTTTATTTCCTATCCTTTCGTTTGATAGCTATGTCTGAAGCCAAATATTGTGTCATTTAAAGATAAAAATATAGCCGTTTATAACACGATTTTCTTGTGTATTTTGGCCTCTATATAAAGTGTCAAAAGCTAATTTTTCATAGCTAACATGCCATAAGAGGGCATATGCTATAGACTTTTAAACAAGCAATTCAAACACTTTCAAGAGCTTTAGTTCTTCATCTATTTCAAAATACATTACTTTTTTAGTTGAGCTTTAACATTCATATTCTCTTCTATTCTCAATCTTCATTAGAGCTATCAGTTGTAAAGTGAGCTAAATTGTAAAGTCTCAATTGTAAAAGACTTATTCCTTTTCTCTTTGTGAGTTAGGAAAAATATCTTTGTGAGTGTTTGTCCTCTTTGTCAGGTATCTCTTTGTGGGATTGGCTCTATGTGAGCTTAGTTCGTGCGAGAACTAGAAAAACGTTATGTGTGAGCGGAGTCCTCATTGTGAGGCAAAAGTCCTCTTTGTGAGGCAAGTGTAAAAGGTTGATCCCGCATTGCATTTATTGTGAAGGGAATCCATTAGTGGAGTTGCAAAAATCCTTAGGTGTGGCCTAAGGTAGTGGATATAGATTTTTGTGAGCTATTCTAGGAACCTAGGACTTGCATTTAGAGAACTTACAACCTTTATATATCTTGCTAAATGCTAGTCTTGTGATTTATATGTTTGTCCTTACAAGATTTGCGTATAGGAATCTTGACCTAGACAATCCTTGATCATATACATTGTCTTGTATTCCTATGTGCTGCATATACAAACATAAGTCATCTAAGTGCTATCCTTTAAATAACCTTTATATGCTTAATGATCATATTTGTTGTTAAGGTGATCACTTAGGAAAAGAATTTGGTAGAAAAGTTAAAAAGTTTGAGATCCTTATTCACCCCCTTCCCCCTCTAAGGTTCTCCCCTTCGCATATTGCAAATTCCCTTGGGGTATTTCATCATTTTTACAAGGAACATTTTGAGGTAGTTCCATCGACCGCATATAAACAGTGGGGTTAGAAGTTTACTACGAACGATGTTCGGGCGACCTCAGAAAAGGTCCGGTCGACCGAAGCTTAGCGGAAAGGGAGTTAAAAAGGCTTTTCAACAGTTCATTTTTCAAATCTATTCATATTCCAAATAAGAGGAAGACTACTTCCCGGAAAGGAAAGGGGAAGAAACAAGTTGAACAATGGAGTGATGAGTCAGCGACCGAATCCGACTACGAGATATCCCCATCACCACCACAAGACTCAAAATTCCAAGGGGAATCATCAAGCTTCACTACTACAAAGGTATCATCTCGATTTCACAATGATGAAACATTGAAGTTTTTTGATTTTTTACAAAAGAACAAGATGGGAATCTTGCCCGGATATATAAAGCATGAAAGAACGTTTAGGAAAGGGCCAGATAGCGAACTAGATATGTTTAGTGATGTGGGGTGCTTAAATTTGTTTAACCATGATTGTGAGTATTACCCCTCCATGATTTATGAATTTGGGGCAAACCTTAGAGAAGAGGGTATGCAAGATGATGGAGACTTTTGGTATACATCTAGTATTAATGGCAAGGAGTTTAGCTCCTCCGAAGCTATGCTATATGATGTCTTTGGGTAGAGTTTGATAGAGAAGCCATAAGGAATTATGACAATTCCGAGAGTGTCCCCGATGAAGATGTTTTGGACTTTAGAGCTTTAGGGAAAACTTCAAGATTGAGGTGAAGTTTTGTAGGTCTACAGAAAGGGAAACTAACAAGTTGGAAGATGGAAGAATTATACACCACATGGTTTCATAAGTGGTCATTCATACCAAGGGACAAAAGTTTGATAAACTATCTCTAAATGATTGTAATGGAATGGCTTATTGAAAGGAGGATGATGGACTTTGGTTATTTGGCAATGAAGCACTTTAGTTATGAAGGGATTCATGGGCGGAAACTCGTTCCAAACACCCATGAGTCCTCCCCTGAAGGATCCGCTCATACGAAACCGAACCGAAAACAGCGATAAAGAACTTACATGTTTCGGATTCAAGAAGCTACTTCTTGAATGGAGGATGACGTTTCTTGATCAGTTTCTTGCCACCACCGGATTTCCCTTTGCGGAATATCCCTCTACCGGTATCCACGCGACGAAACGAGCAGCGATTGCTAGCTCTTCGTCTCTCTGAAGTTCGGGAATTAGAGAAGGAAAAAAGGGAAGGCAGAAAGAAAAACAGTTTTTTCTTTTGGTCTAGGTATTTCGGCTGATAACCACTTGTCCCTAGGGTTTCGGGTTAAGAGATGTTATATAGAGTGTGGGAGTTGGTTCCCAGAACAACTCCCATGTCTACTCAACTTCTCTCAGCTGTGGGAGACTCCCGAATCCCACGTCCCCTAGACTTCAGCTGGTAGTGGGAGTCTTTATCGGATAATGGCTCCCACGTAATCCCAGCTACGGTTAAATACCAAAATTGCCCCCTATCTCTAATTCGAATAATAAACACTTTATTATTTTCGAGAAAAACATATGTCGAATACAATGAACCTAGACACTTTCTAGATTCATTGAATCTGACATGAAGCTCGTTAGCTCGTCTATGCGTGTGACCCTCGTAGAGTTCATATCACAATGGCAATGAAAACACACTTGTTAGTAGTGTGAGTTCATAAGTCACAAGCGGCCCCTAGCGAGGACATTGTGACTACCCAAAGTGAATGAATTACAACGGAACCTAATGTCAATCCACTATTTAATCCCTTTGTCTCGCGATATGCTAATTAAGCATAAGGCATGGTGGTCGTCACCCTTATTAAGCTTAATTATATTTATGCTCGATCTCCGGGTAGATCTGCTTTCGACAAATAGCATTTGATAACCACTTTATCAAATACATTTGAGCACGGCCATGCATTTAAACAGTCTTTCCCTATCGAGGGGCCCATGGATATCTCTCTCAATAATAGAGAGGGACAAATTCCTTACAATGTCTCTCACATTCAAGCTATGATAGGACACTACATCCGATCATCGATCATGATTGATTACTCATTACAAGTAACGTCCGATCGAGTCAAAACGTGGCTCCATTCATACTAGAATCAATGAAGACATAAGGTCTAAGGATTCTAAAATAGTATTGAGGAAGTAATACTTATGACTTATGACCATGAAATATTACTTCTCGACGGATCACGTCCCAATACAATGTATCCCTATATATTGCATCTATGATGTGATTTGTATCCATTACACATGATCGAGTAAAAACAAGATCATCAATCAACAATCATACTAGTTTTATTTCATAGTAATTAAGCATTACATAAAACTAGGGACTTCTAGAATAGTAATTACATAAGCTAATGAGTTTTACTATCAAATCACACATTTGATAATCAAAAGCAAAATTAACTATTCAATTACATGTTCAAAAGATAACAAAACGCACAACATGTGCTAATGGTCCTAGGGCACTACTAACAAGTTAGTGTGTCAAGAGGGCTAGAAACTCCCTACCCTATGAAACCATACTCACTATGTTCTTCAAGAGATTCAATACCAAGCTTGTCAATCCCGTGGAGAGGAGGAAGGAGTACAATATTTACAATGAGAGGAGCTTTCATCGAATGTACATGATCAATGTTCTTTGGCATCATAGGTTTCAAAGTAGATGCTCTAATGAGAAATTGGCAAATTGAAACTATCAAGAAAACCAATGCCTCTATAAAAAGCCAAATGAAGAGGAAGGTAGCCAAGAGAATGAAGGTGTTTAATAAGAGGAAGAGGTAGAATTTTATGTTGGAGGAAGTTAGGAAGGCCAAGAAAAGATAGAAAATGAAACCCCACCTCAAAGGAAAAGAAAAATGGTTGGCACGGGCCCGGAATCAATACCGGCTTCAAAAGGTGAGGCTAATTTGACTAAAACATACTATGAGTTATTCCTTCAAGTGATCAAGGATGTGGAGATTATGTCCAAAAGATTGCAATCATTCAAAGAAGACTTCCATTCTAAAATTGGCACTTTAGAAAATAAGGTGGTCAACGTGGAATCAAATATGGAGGACATGGAAAGTAAGTTGGATGATACTGTCACTAATGCTGAGGCAAAGAAATCCAACCTTGAGGAAGATGAAGAAAGTGAAGATAAGGAGGAAGAGGATGAGGACAAAAGGGATGGTGATGATGGAAGCAATGAAAGTGATGAAAAATGGGAATAATGGGGAAGAGAAGAAAAATATGAAGAGGGAAGGGAGGGAGAAGAAGGAGACCACTCATCTTTGACTGAAGAATAGATTGCTAAGGTGATTGGGGAATTAAATTAAAGAAACAATCCTTAGAGTATCATGGTGTGAAGAACATTCAAGACATCTACAAAACTCCATGAGAAATTCTAAACTCTTACTTGATTTTGCTTTCCCTATATGTTATCCCTTCATGTATCCCTAGAATAGCAATTGTTGAACTTACCTTTCATATTATTGTATGAATTGCTATTTGAAGTCTTTAAAAACATGCTATGTTTTTATTTATCTTGTTGATATTTGCATGTTTAGGAGGTCAATAAAGAAATTCGGATTCCTAAACAAAGTGCAGCGGAAAGTAAAAGAGGAATCCGCTTCTAACAGGATCATTCATGAGTAAGAACAAATGATCTTTGACAAGGATAATTACCTTTTGTTTTACAGGATGACAGAAATGATTTCTGTTTTGATTATGCTTGGAATCACCAACAACAACCGATCTTTATCGACTCCTGCCTCTAGTGGTATCCACATAATCAACTTGAACTTGTTTTTTGTGTCTCTAATGCTAGTCAGAAAGTTCAGAAGTTGAAGATAATCTTTAGGAATTTCGCTATATATGTTCAAGGAAGAACCGGAAAAATGAAGAATGAAAAATCTAATTTTTCTTCTAACTTTTATTTTTTGGTGGTGTAAAATTCAGTAGGAATTTTCTGAAGCAATGGTGTGTTGGGAGAGAAAAATTAATTATTCAACAATTGAATAAATGAGAGAAAATGAAATAGTGGGGTAAAAATTAATTCACTCACTACTTCCATTTTCCCTTCAAAAGGCTCCCACAACTCCCACTACACACACCCCTCACATGCCTAGCACATGTCCGGTTTTGACTTTATCAAACGGGTTCTTGGACCGGTTTTCCAGTTCAGAAGACTGGTTCAAACAGATTGATTTAACCAATCGAGTATTGGTCGGCCCAATCCAAATGTCACACTTGTATAGTTCCAACAAGCCCAATCCAATTGATTATAGTGTGCGACCCATTAGGTATTTGCTATATTGGCCATAACAACAATTCTCAATAGTAAAGTGATGTATCTAGCAAGGCATCATTACTCCCAATTGAGAAATATTCCGATGATTCAAGTAATCACAATTATGAACTTTTGTACTAATCATTTTGTCCTCGATATCTAGATTGAACACAAGTCATGGAGAATGTCACACTTGCATAGTCATGAATTAGTCTCACTCCATCAAGGGGCCAAGATATCACTCATGTTATATAGGATGGAAAATCCTCTATCTGTCACATCCCATCCTACACATGGTTCTTAAATAGACAAACCAAATGCCTTTATATCCCATCTAGTTACAGACGGCGTTTGACACCATCAAAGCATACTATTAACCATTTAGTAAATCTTGTGTGATTTCAAGTCGAATGATTCAGATACAAACAGAATCATAATAAGAAACACTACTGACAAGCATATAACAATCCATGAAGTGTTTTTTTTTATAGCGGGTCAGCCCATTTTCACATATCCATGTGTTGATTAGATATCCAATATCAATCACGACACATGCTAGTCTCTCACATTATTATTATCCTTGGCATTCCATAATAATGATTGACTTGGGACATTTAAAATAGTTCAATGTAACAATTACAATATCTACTCAAATGACGTTATTATGTTTAATACAATTTCACAGTAGTAATACTACATAAGAATGGAATTTTTCCTTTAATATTTCATCACAATAAAAAAATAGATACATCTCCCACTTGCACTAAAGACAACAACCTTGCCTTTTAGTGCATACTGTACATAAGAACTCCCTCTATGACCAGTTCTCTTGGTATCTAATACCCATTGTACAAGTATGACGATCATGTAGCCACTATGTCAGCGGGTTTGTTAGTAGATCGGCGATATTATCGTCCGTATGTACCTTCCAAATCTCTACTTTATCTCTACAAATAATCTCTCAGATTAGCTGATATGCTTTAGTATATGTTTGGACATTTGGTGAGATCGTGGTTCCTTTATTGAGAAATGGCCCAAGATCAATCGCATTTGCAATGCTAGGTACCACACCAAGTTCATAAATGAACTTCCGGATCCAAACTACCTCCTTAGAAGCATCTGATGCAGCTATATACTCAACTTCAGTTGTAGAAGCACAATAAATAACTCGACTGTGATCTGAAGTTGTCTTTTTCGGTTTGGAAAATACCATCAGTGTAACCACTTACAATGAGCTTGTCTTCCCCACCGTAGATTAAGAACGTATCCTTAGTCCTTCGTAAGTACTTTAGGATATTCTTGACAGCAATCCAATGACGCTCACCGTATTAGACTGGTATCTGCTCGTTATACCCGAATCATATGAGACATCCAGGCGAGTACACAACATAGCATACATGATAGATTCAATTGCCAAAGCATATGGAATCTCACTCATGCGTTCTTTCTCATTCAGTGTTTTACCACACTGTTTTCTTGAAAGAACTATACCAAGTGCTATTGGCCAAATACCCTTCTTGGACTCTTGCATGCTAAACTGATTTAGCACTTTTTCAATATATGTACTCTGACTTAAGCCAATGAGTCGACGTGATCTATCTCTATAGATCTTGACCCCTAAGATGAAGCTTGCTTCACCTAAGTCTTTCATTGGGAAACATTGTCCCAACCAGAGGCAACTTTGGCTACATAGCTCGAGATATGGCTATTTATCTAAGCAACATTTGCTAATTACATCATTATGTAATTCTTGGTTAGTTGAGTAAATAAAAATTATTCTTAGTACATCCAAATGCACATCTCAACGCTTTTGCCTTCAGATCCTCTATCAATTTATTGAGATAATCCAGTTAAGTATGACCCAACATTTGCGTCGGCGGATATCACTAACTTATCATTCGCGCCTCACTCGGATAGACAGGTGCGTATTGCCTCGTAATTCTACATTACTGTCGATCTAGGCCTTGACGAGGGTCAAATCGAGGAAGTGATAGAATTAATATAATTAAAATTGTGGGATTTAATTTTAAATGATCTCACTAAACGTTGTATAAACTGTTTATACGCCTTAAAAACATGAATCCCATGCTTCAAAACTGTAAAACATGCATCTCATGCATCTAAACAGTAAATAAAATGTGAAAAGTAATAGCCCCTTATGCGGATTTTCCAAGTCAATGGAAAATCCTAAGCTTGTCTAAGATGAAAAACAATAAATTTAATATATTATCTTCTGCCTCCAAGTGATTCTTTTGTCTAATTGACTCCATTATGCTCTCGCAATTTACATAATAAATCTTATAATATGATTTACATAATAGAAAAAGAAATCTTGAATTACATTCGAGAGATAAATTACAATCCGAATAACCTGACAATCATGCTAATAAAACACAAATAAACACTACCTTCCTCTGTCAAGTCGACCGCAAAAAATGCAGTATCCCAAACAGTATAAAATAGGCCACCTCGGTCAACCACGAACACTTCTAGTCGACAGTCCCTAAAACAGACTAGCTTCGATTGACCGGGATTTCTCTCTACTAGTCCGAATTCTAGACATTTAATATTTCTTCACTATGAAAAAAATAAGATACATCTCCCACTTGCACTAAAGAACGGTTCCTTAGGAGCATCTGATGCAGCTATATACCCAAGTTCAATTGTAGAATCTGCAACAGTTGCCTTCTTTGAACTTTTCCAGCTCACAGCACCTCCGTTCAAGCCAAACACATAACCTGCCTGCGATCTAAAGTCGTCTCTATCGGTTTGGAAACTAGCATTAGTATAATCCCTTACAATGAGCACGTCTTCCACACCAAAGATTAGACTGGTATCAGCTTGTTATACACAAAGCATACGAGACATCCTGGTGAGTAAACAACATGGCTTATATGATAGATCCAATTGCCAAAGCATATTGAATCTCACTCATGCGTTCATTCTCATTCAGTGTCTTACCACACTGTTTTCTTGAAAGAAGTATACCAAGTGTTAATGGCCAAATGCCCTTCTTGGACTCTTGCATGCTAAACCGATTTAGCACTTTGTCTATATATGTACACTAACTTAAGCCAAGGAGTATACATGATCTATCTCTATAGATCTTGACCTCTAAGATGAAGCTTGCTTCACCTAAGTCCTTCATATGGAAACATTGCCCCAACCAGACCTTTACATATTTCAAGGTTGGAATGTCAATACCTATAAGTAGTATGTCATCCACATACAAAACTAGGAATACAACCGAGGTTCCACTAAATTTCATATAAACACAAGGTTCATCAACATTCTTGATAAAACCGAACTCGCGTACGGCTTCATCAAATTGTCGATTCTAGCTTCTAGAAGTTTGCTTTAGTCCATAAATGGAATTGTTTAACTTGTATACATTATTAACATTTTTTGGATTGACAAAAGCTTCCCGTTAAAGAAAGTTGTTTTGACATCGATTTTCAGATCTCATAATCATAGTATACGACTATTGCAAGGAAGATCCGAATACATTTGAACAAAACTACAGGTGAACAGGTTTCATCTGTAGTAAATAACATTTGAATACTATAATTGAACCACTAACTAAACACATGGAAAACATGTCCTTTATTATAGCCTTATCTAGATAATGGCGCCTAAACTATAATTAAGTAAATAACATAAAGCTGAAATTCTAATTAGAGTCTAGAATAGACTTTAATTTACAAGTTTCCTAAAATGGTATTTAACCGTTTTCCTTCCAATTGTGTATCTTGCCTTCAAACACGATTAGATGGATTTGATCTTTGTGTCTTGCATTCTTTGAAGGCTTCTTTGTCCCATAAACCTTTAGATTAACTACTTTAAATACTTGGAACAACAACTTTCTTTGGAAACTTGGATTTGGAATAAATGATTTAAGAACTTGGTCATTTGGATGAATGACCTCTTTTAGCTTCATGGATGATCCCTCGTCAATATCAAATGTAAATTCTTACAGGTCAGACGACTTTGGTTGACCAAGGTCCCTTCTTAAGATGACTGCATGTCTCCAGAAGACCATATAAAACTGTCCAGACAAGCCCCGGACGACCTGACACCTATGTCGGTCGGCCGAAGTGTTCAATCATGTGGTAGACACGAGCCGTTGAAGCATTAAATGCAGCACGATTTTGAACTTCCTATATATACTAAATGCTGATTTATTGCAAACCATCCAAGCTATTAAGTGCATTCCAGTTCTACTCTTTTATACAAGCATTTAATACTCGATTTATTACAATTGTATATGCTAAACAAAAGTGATCGTTATCATTTGAGCTTAGAAAGATTGAGCTATACAATTGTATCTATCCATCACATAAAGTGTGATTAGTTTGGTTAAACCTTCATATATTGTTAGTTAGCTCTTAATGAGTTGCTCTCTGTGAGATTGTAAAGCTCTTTGTGAGCTTGTGCAGTGGGTGTTGTGTAAAACTCTTAGTGAGTTAACCACTCTTAGTGAGTTAGCCACTTGTGTGATATTGATTTGATCCCACCCTTTTAGATTTTGTATTTTATTTATTTATTTATTTATTTTAGTAGGGATGTGTTTTTTTGGGCTTAAGCCCAGTGTTGACCTCAAGTCAACCTCCTAGGGGACCTGCTTTCTTCTTGAATTATTGTTGGAAAAAAGTATGAATTCCAAATTTAATTTTAATCAAGTCCTTGAAATTTTATGACTGTTTCATCAAATACTACTATCAAAAAAGCAATAGCAAATCCGAGGTCACGCACATACCAGAAGCCTTTCACAACTTTCAGCGTTCATGTCTGCTAGGTAGGTCTTCATAATATATAGATTTATTTTTTATTGATTTTTTATTTCAGTAGTGGATGTGACTTTTTGGGTTTAAGCCCGGTGTTGACCTCAAGTCAACCTCCTAGGGGACCTTTCATCTTGAATTATTGTTGGAAAATGATATGAATCGAAAATTTAATTTTAATCATGTCCTTGCAATCTTCCTGAATTATTTTTGAAAAAAAGATATGAATTCAAAATTCAAATTTAAATAAGTTTTCAAAATCAATTAAATTCAAGTGTGGCCCACGGTGATAGGAAGAATTTTCTGAAGCTTTGGCCCGCACTTGGAAATGAACATCCATGTTCATAAATCAAGATATGCATCCTCTCACGAGTTATTTATTGTATTTCATTTCATTTTTGTGTGGTGGAGAAGATATTTGGGTGAGGGAATGACATTTGGATAAGATTAGCCAAAGAACAATTGACATTTAATTTACTGAATACATTTTGACTGATACAGAGTTTTCGAACTCGCGAGAAGAGAACCCATGCAATAGTAATTCTTCCAGTTCTTACTATACATATTGTAGAAATTTTTGTTTAAATTTAGTCTAAAAAAAAGAAGTTGAACGGTAAATAATAACTATATGATAATAAAAATTATACTTAAAAGTGTTACAAAGGATAGAAAGGTGTGGAAAGTCAAATTCAACTGCGAATCGATTAAGTATTTATTAATTTTGTGTACAATTAAGTATTCAATAATGTATTGGAAGTTGAGAACTTTAGGAGCGTGAATATCACATTTTTTGCGTACAAGTATTCAATAATGTATTGAATAAGACTTGCCAAAGAACAAATGGCATTTGATTTATTGAATACATTTGGACTGATACAGAGTTTTCAAACTCGTGAGAAAAGGACACATGCAATAAAAGTTCTTCTGCAGCCTATAAATATCACTACTTTTCTCAACTCAAACCACTAAGCTGGCATTATCATGTCCGAGAACTGTGTAAGCATATTCTACCTTTTTTTTTTTTTAAATATGAAATCAAAATATATTGAATTGATTCATTGAACTAATGAAAATTCTTCATATAAATACAAATAGAGTCCTAATCCTAAACAAGTAAAGAAGTTATTTAATAATGTAACTCTAAATAAATAAGGAAATTGAATAATAAACTAACTCTAGAATATTGTAAAAAATAGAATAGGCAATTACTAGAATCCTATTTACATAGGAATTCTATTCTTAACATCCCCTCAAGTTGGAGTGTGGAGGCCCTGGGGGTGTGAGTATCCCTTTTTTTTTTTTTTTTTTGTAGAGGAAGGGATTTGTTTACTATGCAATAGTGTGTCGACCACCAGAGGCAAGATTTTGAAACTTAACTTGGAAATCGAATTGAAAAAGTTATAAGGTTAAAGGTCAATGATTTATTTAGTAGGCGATCGGTTATCAAATTATTTTTGGCACATGATGTAATAAATATTTAAAATAAATATATATAAATAATAATTTAATACAATATAGGATTGTTTCTTAATTTGAAATTTCTACTCCCAGTCTCAAATTAGTCTCAAACCCAAATCATTTTTTCTTGATTTAATGTTTGGGATCTCATTCTCAAACTCAATCCAAAAAGAATTTGAGTCTCAATTTAAATTTCAAGCCAAACGAAACACAATTCAATACACTCGTAATTCCATTTATAGAAGTATGGTAATTTGCAAAATTCCCTAATCTGACCAATTCATATTAACTATTTCCTCATAACTTACAAATAAGCTTTACTATATTAAGAATTCTGTCACAAATATTGATATCTTACATTATAATTTTTACCAATCTAAATCACAACATATCAATTACTCTATAAATAGATTCATAAAAAAAAATTACTCTTTAAATATGATTTTTCTGACTAATTTGACTATTTTTTTAAACCCTAGACTGGCCTTGTCGGGTTGGATTTCAAAACCATAAATAGGCCTGAGGCGGGAGATGTGCTATATATATATATATATATATACTAGGTTTCATTCAAACGCGAAGCGCGATTGTATTTCTAATGAATAATCATAATTATAAAAACAAAATAAATTAGAATGAATATTACCTTTTCATCCAAAATCAAAGAATCAACACTCATTAAATCTTCAGGTTTCTGAGCATTGAAAGTGTTACATAATCTGGTTATTCGAAATAATATTCTCTTTTCTTGTTTGCCTTTTCTAAGTTCATTGATATTCACATCCTGAAGTCTTGATTTCTCCATAATGTTTGTTTTGATGATATTTTTTGTTTTTTTGTGAGGAAATGCATGACTGATTTTGGTTTATATAATGAGCTATTTTTTTTGAAATATTAAATCTAATTTATGACGTAAGACTTTTAGAATTCTTATATACATGAATAAGAATTTCGTTTTTTCTTGGAACATTAAATTTACTTCATAATGGAAGCCTTTTATAATTCCTATATGCGTTAATAAGAATACAAAAATTCGGTATGCATATTTTTTTTATGTAAGCCTTTTAAAATTCCTATATACATTTTATTTTCTTAGAATATTAAATCTACTTTATTATGGAAGACTTTTAGAATTTCATATATATATATATATATATATATATATATATATATATATATATATATATATATATATAAAATCTACTTCTTTAAAAAGAAAAGTATTTAACTTCTTCATTTAAAAAAAAACATACCATTGAACTTCTTCATTTAAATTCAATTAATTAATGTTACATATCCTTTTAGAATTCATATATACATGCATTTCTTAAAATATTAAGTCTACTTTATGATGGAAGACTTTTAGAAATGATATATACATTAAATCTACTTCATTAAAAAAGAAAACTATTGAACTTCTTCATTTTAAAAAAACATCTGAACTTCTTTATTTAAAAAAACACTCAATCATCTTTTTCATTTAAAAAGAACCAATGAGCTTCTTTTTTTTTTTTTTAGGAAAGTCACTTGTTGTGGTGGGGTTTGGCATGGACTCCTACCCGTTTATTGATATGGCCCAAATAGGCAAATAAAAGTACATAGAGGGGACTAAAGCTAAAAACCTCTAAGTAGGTGGAAACAAATCCACTCCCTACAATATATGACAATGCAAGAAAACTGACTCATTTATAATCATGAATCAGGTGTTATAGAAGTATGCTTGTAAGTGCTAGTATGAAATGTATAAGAGAAGAAAAATACCGAGCTATTTATAATGTAGCACGGTTCACAGCAATGAATAAGAATAAATTAAAAGAATAGAGGTCCTATACAAATCTTCTTCATTAAAAAAAAAAAAAAAATCATTGAACTTCTTCAATTAATTTATGTTACATAGCTTTTAAATTCCCTCGTATACATGTTATTTTGTTAGATTATTAAATCTATTTTATGATGGAAGACTTTTAGAATTCATATATACATTAAATCTACTTCATTAAAAAAAGAAAACTCTTGAACTTCTTCATTTAAAAAGAAAATCATTCAACTTATTTCATTGGAAAAAACCGAAGTTCACTTAAATTCAATTCATTTATGTTACATAGCCTTCTAGAATTCCTATATACATGTTATTTTCTTAGAATATTAAATCTACTTTATGATGGAAGACTTTTAGAATTCATATATACATTAAATATACTTCATTAACAAAAGAAAACCATTGAACTTCTTCATTTAAATTCAATTCATTTATGTTACATAACTTTTAGATTTTGTATTTTATTTATTTTAGTAGGGATGTGTTTTTTTGGGCTTAAGCCAAGTGATGACCTCAAGTCAACCTCCTAGGGGACCTGCTTTCATCTTGAATTATTGTTGGAAAATGATATGAATCGAAAATTTAATTTTAATCATGTCCTTGCAATCTTCCTGAATTATTTTTGAAAAAAAGATATGAATTCAAAATTCAATTTTAAATAAGTTTCCAAAATCAATTAAATTCAAGTGTGGCTCACGGTGATAGGAAGAATTTTCTGAAGCTTTGGCCCGCACTTGGAAAAGAACATCCATATTCATGAATCAAGATATGCATCCTCTCTACACCACCAAGATATGCATCCTCTCACGAGTTATTTATTGTATTTCATTTCATTTTTTTTTGTGGTGGAGAAGACATTTGGGGTGAGGGAATGACATTTGGATAAGATTAGCCAAAGAACAATTGACATTTAATTTATTGAATACATTTCGACTGATACAGAGTTTTCGAACTCGCGAGAACAGAACCCATGCAATAGTAATTCTTCCAGTTCTTACTATACATATTGTAGAAATTTTTGTTTAAATTTAGTCTTAAAAAAAGAAGTTAAACGGTAAATAATAACTATATGATAAATAAAATTAGAAAGGTCTTTCAGGTAATTTGAAACTTAATCAATCAATTGGCTAAAATTCCCAAATTGATATTTTCATTACCAATTATACCCTCAATGAATTTTTCTAATTTTGTTTTTTTTTATCCCACTCTACAAACCTATTGTCATAATGGCTATCCCACCCATCCACTAGCTAAATAATCTCATCCGTTAGATTCTTGATCTGACGGACACCGTTTGTTCTGCACGATGAAGAACAATTAATGTTCCACGCCATAACCAAAGTCCATCTTAATTGCTCTGACCGTGCCTCAAAAGAAGGGTAGACTTTTGGCATTTTTTTTTACTTTTGAGGGGTTTTTATTTTTCATTTTTTAAAAAAAGTACTGCAGGGGCATTTTTGTCCCGTTGACCAATTTTGACCCAATTTAATTAATTTTTAGTCAATTGAACTTAGCCAAAAATCATTTTCCATAAAATTATACTTAAAAGTGTTACAAAGGATAGAAAAGTGTGGAAAGTCAAATTCACGTGTGAATCGATTAAGTATTTAATAATTTTATGTACAATTAAGTATTCAATAATGTATTGAATAAGACTTGCCAAAGAACAAATGGCATTTGATTTATTGAATACATTTGGACTGATACAGAGTTTTCAAACTCGTGCGAAAAGTACACATGCAATAGTAGTTCTTCTGCAGCCTATAAATATCACTACTTTTCTCAACTCAAACCCCTAGTCTTGAGATTTCCCATATCCTTCTTTTGATCACCAATGGCTTTCTCAAAGAATTTGATCATTCTTATTGGTCTTCTCTTTGCTTTTGCACTTCTTGTTTCCTCTCAAGTTGCAGCTTCAGGTGAACATCCCATTTCTTTATTTCCCTTTTCTCCATTGTTTTGTTCCTTCTGAATCACAAATACTAAACATGAGTTTTCTTTTAAGTTTCATTATCCACGGTTAAGGTCACTCTGGCATGAAGCCGTTTTTGTGGATTGGTCCCACGTCTTCTCACATAAGTTGAAGCTAGACCCGCCCGATTCATGTGAGAGAAAGCTGCGGGACTAGCCCCACAAGGCGACTCTACCATAATAGAGTCATCCTTGTCAGGCCCGGCTCCAAGGGTGTCCAAGGTGACATCCGGAACCTGGCCTCACATTTACAGGAGC
This sequence comes from Vinca minor, assembly GCA_026122235.1. Lineage (NCBI taxonomy): Eukaryota > Viridiplantae > Streptophyta > Magnoliopsida > Gentianales > Apocynaceae > Vinca > Vinca minor. The sequence continues at coordinate 2,495,005 of JAOCZM010000253.1, forward strand.
CCCAAATTTTTTAAAAAATTACTTAATTTGTATATAATTATTAGTTAAAAAAATTGAAGATCTTAATGTTTTACAATTTGTTGCTCAAAATCTTTTTTACCATACACTAATGCCGGTTAATAGGGGATGCGAGCTGAGCGACCTCAGAGGGCCCCCCAAAATTCGGGGCCCCAATTTATTTTTATTTTTATATATATATACTTAGCCTAAAATCCGGGGCCCCAATATTTTTTTTTTGTTTATATATATATACTTAGCCTAAAATTCGGGGCCCCAATTTTTTTTTTTTTTTTTTGTTTATATATATATACTTAGCCTAAAATCCGGGGCCCCAATTTTTTTCGGCACAGGGCCTCGGATAAGTTTGAGACGGGCCTGATCCTTGTGGGACTGGTCCACGTCCCTCTCATATGAATTGAGGCATGACCTAGATCCGTCTCGATTCATGTGAAAGAAAGTTGCGGGCCAGTTCTACAAGGCGGCTCTACCATATAATTTTCCTAGTTTGTCATGTGTCTTTTGTTTATTTTTTTTATAAACTACTATTTTCATTCCCATTTAATTTTTGTTAATAAGATATATATGCATCCAAATTAATTGTCATTTACATATATTTTATTAGGTGTTAATAATTTATTCTAATTATATTTTCAACGTATCTTTTTTTGGAAAAGTGAAAAAGAAGGAGAAATGAAGGGTATTATTGAAACTGTGGTGAAAAGATTACTATTTGTTTGATTTCTTTAATTTTTTTAAAGTTTTCTAAATGTCTATTTAAGAATGGAGGGAGTTTCTATAAACTATTCTAAATCACGATTTTTTCTGCATAAATAAATGGATTTTAAATTTTGATACTAGTACTACGTTGAATGCATATTAGAATGACCAATGTTAAATAGCAAGGAGTTTTATATTTGGTTAAATAAAGTAAGGATTGACATCAAATAGTTATTATTTTTTTTCTTCTCTATATTCACAAGTCACCTTTTTAGACCATTCTTTACATTAAAGTCACTTTTTATGCTCGGGTTCAGATATTTTCATCTTAATATTTCTTTTTATTTTATATAGCATATTTTTCAAAACTGATCACGCAAAATATTTACGTTTATTAATATAGTCGACTTCAATCACTTGAAATTAAGACTTTATTTCTGTTTTATATTGTCCACTTTTATGGTATAAATTTTATGTCACTCTGGCTTTGGTACTTCGTACTTTTTTTTAATGGTAGAACATTACATTCTTTCTTTTCTTCAATTACAGAGGAAAGAACCAAGACCACAACTGTTGAGGAGGTAAAAAATGGAAAAACTGAAATTGACCAACAAAACTGCCTCCACGGCTGCCGCTCTGGCCGCTGCTGCAGTTGTGTCAGAGGTAGGTGCGTCAGGTGCTGCCCAACTGCTAATGAGACTCCTGAAACTAAAAACTAGAAAAGCTTATATATAAGCTTGTGTAGCTCTCTCTATATGAGAAAGGCAATGTTTGTTGAGGTTTTGAATAAGGCCTTACACTATAGAATGGGTACTTCGTGTGTACCCTTCCTGCCATGTTGTATGAATAACTTTCTCTAATGTTATGTATGAGCTACAAAGTAATCTTTACATGAGGTTTTATCAGAATTATTATGTTTTTGGTAGAATGAGTATCACATAGTGATATTTTTTGGGAATCTTTTTTTTATCATTAACGAATTTTTAGAATACGCATTTGCGTTTTGGCAACGATTTTGGCTAACCGAACCGGACCGGACAACATGTCCCTGTGATAACAAAAATATTAAAACATAAAATAAGTTGAAAAAAACAAATTAAAACCCCTACGAGCCCTAAACAATCCCTAACATACACTAAAAAGACCTAATATACCCTAAAAACGCCAATTCACCATATAAAATGCTAAACTATAACAAATTATACTCTCTCAATTTTCATTTAATTATCGTTTAGTAGATATATATGTATCAAAATTAATTGTCATTTATATATTTTTTTATTAGGTATCAATAATTTATTCTAATTATACTCTTAACATATCTTTTATTGAAAAAAATTAAGAAAAGGAGGAAGGAAGGAGTATTATTAGAATTATCGTGAAAAAATTATTATTTATTTGAATTCCTTAATTTTTTTTTTTAAAGTGTCCTAAATGATTTATATAAGGAATGAAGGGAGTTTTAAATATCAAAGGAACAAAGAACAAAAACTTGGGGCAAAAATGAATTCCTCGAATGTCTTTTAGGAAAGTCTAATCCTTCTTTGACTAACATGGTTTGACCGGTCAAAATCATCGACAGGTCATCAAAAGATGAATTTCAGGAATTCGTTGATGCAACAAAAAAGTTGCTCAAAAAACACTGCCACGTGACACCAGTTCTTTTAAAAACATGATAAACCAACTTTATATGTGTCCATCACAACTGATTAATTATTCTGAGATACTCTTTATTTAATATGGCTGCCAAATTCTGGAAAGTTGCTCCAAAAAACACTGCCACGTGACACCGGTTCTTTCAAAAACATGATAAAACAACTTTATATATGTCCATCACAACTGATTAATTATTCTAAGATACTCTTTATTTAATATGGCTGCCAAATTTAGGCCAATTTAAAACAAGAGGATTAACACCCTTTTACTTTAATTGTGTTATCCAATGTTTTGAAATCCGGACCGGACCGGCTGGTCCGACCTTCGACCGGACCTCCGAGCGGTCCGATTAGGTGCCAAAACCCGTTTTCGTCAAAAACCGCTCTGATTTCACTAACCCGGTGGACCCGGCCGGTCAGACCGTTCAAACCGTAAACCGAAACGGTTTTGGAAAAACCGGCCGGGTCACAAAATACATTTTTTTTTAATTTTTCTGTATTAAAAAAGGGAAGAAGAAGAAAAAAAAGAGAGGGGCGGTGGTGGGCGGTTCAGGCAGAGGAGAGGAGAAGAAAAAAAAAAAGGAGGTGACGGTTCGTGGCAGAGAGAAGGAGAGGAGAAGAAAAAAAAGAGAGGGGCGGTGGCGTGGCGTGGCGGGGAGGAGGAAAAAAAAAAGAGGGGCGGGGGCGGTGGTGGGGCAGAGGAGAGGAGAAGAAAAAAAAGAGGGAAGGAGTTGCTGCAGAGAGAAGGAGAGGAAGAGAAGAGAATGCACTGGAGAAGGAGAAGAGGGGAAGGGGGAAAGGTGCGCCGGAGAAGAGAGGGGAAGGGGAAAGGGGCGCTGGGAGAGAAGAGGGGAAAGGAAATGATAGGGTTTTTTTTAATCTAGGTTTGGATAAGAGACTTTATATATCTAGGATTAAAATGGCAATTAAAATATTATCGCATAAACTCTAAACAATAATTATAGTACAAACAAGTCCTAAAAAGTGTATTTTCAACATTTAGTTGGATATTAAAATTAATGGAGATATTTAAGGGAATAATCAAGATAAAATATATCTGAACTAGCTTTACATTAACAACATTTTTTTATTAATAAGTATATATTATATATTTTTTAATATTTATGACGTCACCGGGTTGATGAACGGGTCGATGACGGTCCGACCAGTGACCCATGACCCAGTAACTTTTCCGGGTCAATATCCGGTCCGGGTTTCAAAACATTGGTGTTTTCCTTATATATTGTTTTTTAATTTCTTCCTATTCTTAATGTTTTAAAGTCCCTTTCTCATTTTGTGTGTGTATATATATATATATATATATATATATATATATATATATATATATATATATTAAAACTTTAATAAATCACAAATCTGGTATAGTCAGGGGCGAATACAGGGGCCGGCCCCCCCAAGATTTTTAAAAATACTAATATTTATCGAAATTTTATGTGTATTTTGGAAAATTTTGGAAAATTTTATCAGTTTCGCCCTCCCAAGAATTTTGTTTTGCCCCTTTTATCGCCCCCCAAGAATTTTTTGCAATTTCATCCCCCCAACATCAAATTCCTATCTTCGTCCCTGGGTACAGTTCAACACTACGGAATATATAAGCTCCTACTCCCTACGGCAAAAAAGAATTGTCCTACTCATAAGAATACGATAACTAGTGATACAATGAAGAATCTTATGGAGCGAGTGTATGCAGTGACCCTTAGGAGTTGAAAGCAAATCCAAGGAGCGAAAAAAGCCTAAAGAAACTTGAAAGAAAGTGAAGGAAGATGACAAAACAATAGATTCTTCTAAGAAGGACGAGCCAAAAGAGGGAGACTCTAAACATCATATTCTTCCTCCACCTTATGTCCAACCTATTCCTTTTCCCCAAAGACTCAAGAAGCAAAACATTTACAAACAAATTTTTAAGTTTTTGGATGTTTTACAAAAGTTGCATATTAACATTCCTTTTGCAGAGGCTTCAGAGCAAATACTGAGGTAAACGAAATTCATGAAGGATATACTGACTAACAAGCTTAAGCTCGAAGATTGGGAGATTGTTATGCTTAAGAAGGAGTGCCCTGCCCTTTGAAATGGAAGTTGCCCAAAAAATTGAAAGATCTGGGGTGTTTCTCTATTCATTGTTGTCACACCTTGTAACTTGGAGGTGACTTGGTAGTGCCTCATCTACCAATGAGATACCCAACCCATAAACATATAAAATAACTCGTCCATCTCATATCATAACTTCAAAGAAATCTTACATTGTAAATAGAAATACTAAATCATTCTTAAAGTCATTAGATAATAAGACATAAGTTGATTATAAAGTGCTTAAACTAATCCCGACTATTACATATATTCATAACACGTCATTCCTCAAACTCCTTGTCCCATGTCTCATCAAATGGTTAAAATACCTGCATTACACATAAAATAACTTGTAACATACTTAACTGGAATAATGAACAGAAAACAATTAAAAACTGACCAAAATGACCTTGTGAATGAAGGCCCCTGGACGAAGCATCGTCTGGACCTATTGTCCGCAGGATACTTGCCAAAATCTCGATCGTCCGGATCGGTTGACCAAATACTGTGGACGAACTATTCATCCGCGTTAATGCAGAAGGTCCCAATAGTTGCGTGGACGATGCCTTGTACGATACACATGCATAAATGGTATTTTTAAGTGCAAAATAACAAAGGAAAAACTCTTTTTTTGAAATTTATCATTCCCTGCCCAAATGACACATTATAGACTAACACAAACATACCAAAACAAGAAACATAATGGAATGAACCATACTCTTCATATCCACCTCTTACACATCGGAATCGTGCTACTAGCACCATGAATTACTCATAATGGACCAAACGGATATACAAATTATTAGATACTGCGAGCATTGTTCATGCTAAAACACACAATTCTACACAACTCCACACAACCAAGCTCATTCGTCCAATCTCTGATGGGGTTTGCATTTGATAATAGATGCTCCAATTGGATTGGGCCGACCAATACCGCTGAAAAATCGTTCATCGGTGTATATGCTGTGTGAGTAGGGTGCACAGTTATAGATCAAATACCTAGTGTTATGTATTTTTAAGAAAAATATGGCATGCGTGTCGTGCCTTCTCTCAAAATTCTGTTTGTAATCCTCATCGTATATAACTCGAGGTTTTTTGTCTATCTATGTAATTACAGAATAATAGTAGTGTAGAGGACATGGAGCAAAATGGAGGCGATCAAGAAAGTGATCAAGAGGAAGAAGAAGAATTCAATAAGATATCTTTACTGTCTAAACCTTTTTTTTTGCTAAGTAAACTGTCTAAACCTTGGATTGACCAAGGATTATTCCATTGGCTTGGAAGAATTCGCATAGGTTGGGCTATTACTGTATCACATTTGTTTTATGTATATGATGTATGATATGCGTGTGATACATATGTATAAATTGTTTATACTTAGTTTGGTGATATTGTATATAACCTGAAACTCTCTTAATTTTGTATATTAAGTTAGTGCCTTCATTCATTTGGCCCTCGTCAAGGTCTAGATCGAATAATGTATGGGACTAACCAAAGTAGTGTGCGCAGTCTATCCGGCGAGGCTTGAATGATAGGTTAGTGATATTCGCCAACTGAAGTCGTGAGTTTTACTGAACTAGACGATATCAATAAGATTGAGGATCTAGAGGCAAACAATTTGAGAGTGTACATAGTGATGTACTTAGAATAATGTGTTGTTCACTCAACTAACCAAGGATTACATAAGTGATGTAGTTGGAAAATGTTGCCAACCTAAATAACCCTGTCTTGGGCGATTAGCCAAAGCTAACTCGGGATGAGGTGAAATATGGATATTGGTCCTACTAAAAAGTTTCGAACTTTCCAAATGAACATGGAGGGTTGTTCATTTGAAGAAAAAAGTGGGAGAGTAATTTACAAAGCCCTCTTAATGATTTTAAAACCATGATGCTTAAACTTTGCATATTTTATTGAAGAAAACATGGCAAATACAACTGTTGCATCAAATATGTCATTGTGATCGGGCCTTCAGAAGGAAAAGTTAGAGGGAGGTAACTTCCTCGGCTGGTACATGAATTTTTGGATTGTCTTCAAACCCGAGAAAACGTTGTATGTTCTCAAAGAACAAATTCCTGAGCAACTAGCCGCTGGGACTTCGACAATTGAAAGAAATGCTTATCGTAAGTACGTTGATGATGTATTAGATGTGTCAAGTCTTATGTTAGTCAGCATGACCTCTGAGCTTCAGAAGTAACATGAGGATATGGGTGTTTTAGACATCATTGATCATCTAAAACCACTATTTCATCACCAAACACGCCAATGGAGATTTGATTTGTCAAATAGATGTTCAATGCAAGATGGCAGAGGAAGCTTCAGTCGGAACTCGAGTTCTGAAAATGATAGGGTATGTTGAAAACCTTAGCAGACTGAGTTTCCCTCTGGGTCAGGAGCTGTCTACTGACTTGATTTTGCAATGGTTTCCAGAATCATATAGTCAATTCTTTCTTAATTATAACAAGAATGAAATAAACAAGTCTTTACCCGTATTTTTTAATTTGCTAAAGACTTCTGAGAAGGGAATAAGCAAGTCCAAAATCATATTGATACCTAATAAAGCAAAAGTCAAAGGTGTCGGCAAGACTAAAGGTATACATAAGGGGAAGTCGAACCAATTCGGTAAATCATTGAAATTGAAAAGCAGGATTGCTAATAATGCATTTGTCACCATGGTGGTGAGAAAGGGCATTGGTGCATGAATTTTAAGAGCTACATTGAATCAAGAGACAGGTGAAATGAGCAATCGTTGCTTCAAGCTCAAGTACTTATATAATAGGCACTTATGTTATAGAAGTAAATTTGTCTATAACTACTTCTTCTAGGGTATTGGATACCGGATACGGTTCTCGGATTTGCATGAATGTGCATGAACTTCAAAGGATTAGAGAAATAACAAAAGGCGAAGTGGACTACATGTTGGCGATAGAGAGCAAGAGTCATTTGCCTTAGTTGTAGGAACATATTATATTAATTTTCCTACTGAGATTGTCCTAGAGTTAGAGAATTGTCTCTATGTACCTACTTTAACAAAGAATATTATATCAATATCTTGTTTGTACAAGAAATGTTTTGATATTGGTATTAAAAACCAATGATTGCCGTTTACATTGAATGATATCTTTTATGGTAGTGCAAATTTGAATAATGATCTATATGTGTTAGAGGGAGTTTTTTATACTTCATTACATTTACTGATGACTTCAGGAGATATGGATATGTGTAACTTATGCAACACAAATAAGAAGCATTTGTCAAGTTCAAAGAGTATAAAAATGAATTAGAAAACCAGCTTGAAAAGAGTATTAAAATACTTTGATCTGATAGAGGTGGAGAATACTAGGGCGAAATGTTTTGTGTCTATCTTAGAGATTGTGGAATGGATTCACAACTCTCTCTTTTGGCTACTACAAAATAGAATGGTGTATCAGGAAGGAGAAATCGAACTCGCTTAGATATGTTGATTTTTAAAGGGATGTTAACACTTGCATGATATGAGTAGGGATAGTCGATAAGGATGATTTGATGAGTGTTGTTTTACATGGGATTGTGAAGAATTTGAATTTCCGGGAAGTTAGTTTCTTACGCAAGTTATCCAGAAGCAATTAATAATGGCAAGATTTTAGAGAAGTGTGATGAGAGGGAAACCTTAAATATTTCCCGAAATTATCAGCACATGTGATTTGGAAAATTTGGCACTAAAGAAGGTTGAATGTTTTTTGAGAATATAATTCTAGACTTACTAAATTTAATTTTTTGACCGGAAATGAGGCAAAAGGGATCAAGTACATTTAATATTGTTTGTGTATTTTAGTCGTACGCTTTAGCTAGAATAATGATATCGTCAGCAAACATAAGATGAGTGATAATCAGACTATTTTTGGTTAATTTAATCAGATTCCACATTGAATTATGAACAACTTGTTTAATGGTGAATGTGAGGTATTCAAAATTAAGGATGAACAAATAGGGAGAAAAAGGGTCTCATTGTCTTATTCCTCTAGTAGGGGTAAACAATTGGATCGTTTTACCATTAATAAGAAAAGACAGAGTTGTTTTGGTGATACGTAACAGAATAAGTTTGATTAAATTCTTGGGAAAAGAGAAGTAGTTTAACATACTATGGATAAAAGACCATTCTAAACGATCAAAAGTCTTTTCTAGGTCAATCTTAACAGCTATGGAAGATGATTTACCTTTCTTGAGGTGAAAGCAGTGAAGAATTTCTTGTGCTAAAGAAATATTGCCAGAAGCTCTTCTATTTTGATGAAAAATAATTTGGTTAGGACTGATAATATCATAAAGGATAGGTCTAATACGGTTACCAATAATCTTCGAAAGATTTTATAGGAGATGCTACAAAGGCTGATAAGCCTATAGTGACTTATGCTTTCTGGTTTTGTGGTTTTGGGGGATAGATATAAGTTTTATTGTTATCATCAGGTAAAATTCCTTTATCAAAAAAAATTGTAATGAGGTTACTAATTGCTACATAAGTTTCTTTTTGAAAAAATTGAAAGAAGATAGGGTGGATGCCATCAGGACCAGGTGACTTATATGTTTTAAAAGAATTAATGGAATTGGTAATTTCATCAAGGGTGGGATTAGAATCTAGATCGGGTGTGATGTGTTTACAAAAATTAGGGTTATGTGGTAAAGAAAAAAATTGCCAATTACTAGATAAATGTTCCGTTGAATAAATACTTTCAAAATGTGTTTGAATAATATTTTGAATGTGATCATGGTTAGATATCCAATTACCTCCAGAGTCTCTAAGCATAATAATTATGTTCTTCCTACGTCGATTTATAGTAGAAATATGGAAGAATTTAGTATTTGTATCTCCGTCTTGGAACAACCAGACCGATCGAAAGGCAGCCATCACCATTTGCTATTACTGAATTGTATATTCCACTTAGTTTTGTGTCCTGAATATAAATTCCCTCAGCATTGGAACTAAGTTTAGGAGAATAAATGGATAATATGTCAATGATAACTCCTTCACAACCATCAAATTTAATGTGGAGCTTTGGACTGTTTTGGATTCTCAATCCACGAACCAACAAATTGCTGCTCATGAAGAACCTTACTAATGCTGGGCTATCACACGGTCCAGTCAATGTTGATCCATGGGGACCCATATGAGGTTTGCAAAGGGGTGTCCACCACTTGGCCATTTCCTTCAATAGTTCCAGTTCTAGTAAGTATCATATCGTTAAGCCTATAAAATACTAGCCACTGCTACTTGCTATTAGCCTCTGGCCAGCAATCTGGTCCATTAGGTGCCATTAAGACCCCATCAACTTGAAAGACAAGACCTGGCTGTCCTGACTCATCACCAACAGCTCCAAATGGTGTGACATCAAAAATGCATCCTCCATCAGTTGTTGGATTTCCAGGATCAAGAGGAGGAGAAGCACTACTCGGGTCCGAATGCACCGGACCCAAGATGTCTGGAATAGATTCATCATCTTCAAGACTTGGAGCATATGTTGAGGACCCTGAAGTTGGACTGCTTTTTCTCTTACGCTTGCTGGCATTATGTCTTCCTTCTACATTGCTCTGATAATCCTCTGCACTTAACTCGCTGATGAGTTGATTTACAATCCATGCGTGGAGCAGAAAATCATCTTTGGAAATGAAATCGGTGGTCTAAAATGATGCTACAATATCCACATGATTCATAGTAGACATATGTATATGTATATGTCTATATGTTCCATTAATGCTATTGTTTTGATTTGCCTTTATGCATGCACTGTTCACAGATGTCCCCTACCCAAGGACCAATAGAGTATCATCCTGCCATACTGAATGAGGGCATAGAAGCTCAGAATATGGACTTCCACGAGACCATTTCATGAATGTTATGCGTTGATCATTAACCGCATCGTACACTTTTACTCCAACACCATCAGCCCCGGTCATAAGACTACTACTCCATTTAACAACATGAATTGGAACTTCACCTGAGTGCAGAATCTGATCACGATATCCAATCCACCTATCCACATTAAAATACAAATTATCAGCTAAACCACCGGAAATAATTCTTCTTGGTGATTTTTTCGCATAATCTAGGTCTAGAGCAATAGCTTTCATTGGGCGATAATAATCAAATTTCAGTTTCTCATATGTGAACAGGCTATTGATTACACCTGATTCATCATCAGATCAGCAACTTCCAACATATTCCTCTTCACTGTCACAGCAAAGGTCATTTACAACAACAACATAAGCAGAGAATTCCTTCCCAATAAGAAAATTCCAATGTTTCTTAAAACATATGAGACTAAGCTTGAGTGCATCCCAATTTACCATACTCCATTCCTTATCTCTTCTCCTATAGTACTTAGTTAAACTTTCCTTATTCTCTTCTGCTAGGAACCCTATCAATTTTTGTTGAACATCTAATTTGCTACAAGGATTTAAAACCAGTTCTTCACTTATTGATTCATGGACATTCACAAATAAACTTTCATTGTGAAATACACCTTTAGATTGCATTACTCTTTCTGAAGCTACAACCTCAATAGTAGTATTTGGTTCATCTTTACAATTTTCTTTTCCATTTAAATCTTCTTTATGTTTCAGTTTGCTAAACTCCTCCCCCAAGTGCCTCTCTTCAAATTCACAAAATCTCTTGCAAACTGAAGCTTCAAATTGTTCCCAAGTACCGTGTGGATTGTTGGCTAAAGATCCCCTGCTCCAAGTATAGGCTCTATTTCTGAAATTTTCTTTAGCCAATGTAATCTTCTCCTCCTCCTCCACATGATAGAGTTGGAAGTAATCATGGCACCTTCCCTTCCACTCTCTGACTCCATTTCCCTAAAAATGGGGAATTCTACCCTAGGTGGCTTATAGTCCACCATCTACTTTCTAATTTCAGGTCTTTTGACTGCCCCTATGGATGCATTAAGAGATGTCAAACTGGTGGTTAGAGAGGCTATTTGTCCTGCCACTACCTCTAATTGTTTTTGCAATTTCTTTTGTCATTTAACCATAGTTTCTAATAATTTTTTCTGCTCTAAGGATAACTGAATTGTAGCTCCCATCTGAGCTTTTAGATAGCCAAGTATCTCCTTAGTTTGATACCTAATATCAGCCATATTCCCACAAGTCAAGAGGAATAACCGCTCTGATACCAATTTGTCATGTCCCACTCTTAGGACACACAGTAATCTAAAAATTAAGGACAAATCAGTTATTTGGCTGAAGCCCCAATGAACACAACTGGTAAAAATAGATATAGAATAATAATTGTCAAGGCAAAAGCTCTCAATACATAAGCTAATACTCAAGGTAAAGCCACTTCTTCTACTGCTAAAAAAAAACTAACTCCAACTACCATTAATATAATACTTAAAAGAAATAAGAAGAGTCAAGCCAATGCAAACTCAGTGAAGAACTCATCAGCTGCATATGCATAGTTCTGCTCCACCAATAAATTGAAATAGCAAGTAAGTAATTGGGAAACAAACTCAAGCTAGCTTCCATCTCCAATCCAAATCATTACAACAACAATCTGGAGGCAAAGCAAGCACATTCAGTTTCAGTATCAAAGGAGAGAGATAGAATCAAATGGATTGGGGATTAGAAAGTGATAAAGAGTGAAGGAAGCTTACAAGGGGGGAAAGGTTTCACAGCCAAAGGCTAATTTCTAGATATATTTCTTCCTAAGCAGCAGATTCCTTTTTATACCTAGGGTTCGGATCCCTAGATTGATACTCTCCCTTCATTCTCCCTTTTTTGACATTGTCAGAGGATCAACAAGGATCCTGGCAGCTCTCCTTTCCTCTTGCAGCAGAATGGCACACAACAGCCCAAGCCTTCCTATTTTTATCCCTTTTATCTAATATTATGTTAAACTTTCCCAAAACGCTATCGTTTAAGTAAATAGGACAACTCATCTTTTTTTAACTAATAATAAAATACTCCCTCTCATACCGGATATTACACAATTTAGAGCGAAATGTTAGAAAATGTTGATTATAATACTTTAATAAATTATGTCTCTTCTAAAAGATCCAAAAGCATAACATAAAGAGTTATCAAAATAGACATTCCCGTTAAATTAGAGCACATTTTTCATGGCTAGGAAAGACATGAGTTATTGTTGTCGGCGGTCGACACCTTGGTTTTACGACAAAAAAATAATAAGTTAAGGTTCCCTCTCAAGAAAGGCTGTCGTAATTGACAGGTGATTCGACTCAGAAGAATAATTATGAAATTGGACATGCTTTGCTCCGATATAATAAAAAAAAAACAAAGAACAAATAAAAATAATTAAACCTTCCAAACAATTTTCGCCTATGACCCTTCAATTCTTTATGCACGACCATGACTATAAATGTAATTTTCATTTTGAGGACTTATTTATCACTAATTGACTAACAATTAGGATCAATTGCATTGGAAAATTAATCGCACTGGATATATGAAAAAAATACCTTAAGAGAGTGTTGGTAATTTTTTTTTCTTTTATTAATGAAAATTCTGAGATCTTAATCGAGTGTGTTGGTATGGAAAAATAAAATTATGAGATCTTAATTTGATTGACATATCTAACTATGTGGCCATGGTTAAATTACTAGTTTGTCCCCATAACAAAAATATAAAAGAAAAATGCAGGTTCTTTTATCCAAATGGTCATGTTTTGGAAGAATGTTTATCACATGGACATGTTTTTGTTCCAGTAGTTTTTTGGCAAAAACAGTTTCCAAGAATCCGTATTTGTCCGAGGTGGTATAGGGTTTTCCCATGTCAGACAAAGAGGATTCTTAGAATCCTTCATGAATTAAAGAAAGATTCTCGGAATCCGTTTTTGCTTTTTTATTTTCTTAGGGATTTCCTTTGAAAATTTTAAGGGAATTGAAGTGTTTTGTTGTAAAGGGTAGTTAGTGATAGTTGTAATATGCTTGTTTTTTAGACATGTTAGGTTTTTTTTTGGGTTGTTAGAGTTTAGTCTTTTAAGGTTTTTTATCAGGAATAGGCAGTTAATTATATGTATAAACGGGAGTTTGAAAACAAAATTTCATTACATAAATCACATTTAAAACATTACAAGGCGTTATAAACGCAAATCGCCAAAATAATATAGCCTACACCTATAATCAAGTATATCGTAAGGTGTTGGATGAAATTCTACATAGTCACCAGGGTTTAATATCTTTGCTTCAATAAAATTAAATCACCCCTCAAAATAGTAACCGTTTTCTTTTTTCCACACACGGAGTGACCTTTTGTTCCCGTGGAAATCTCGCAAGTGCAGTACCTCAGGCATGCCGAGATCTTGTTCAACACGCTACTTTATGTAGTTACCACATTGAACTGTAGACCTAAACAAATATTTAGGGTCCAAAAATTATAATAAGTGTTACAATATTATATTTGTAGAATAACATCATACCGCTTTATGTTTGGGGTCCTTCTCGGCAACTAATACCCCAAAACCATGGCGATCAAATACCTCAACCAAGGGGTACGGTCTTTTGCCCTTAAAGAAATCGATCCCAAGTCTTACCATGAACCGTCCTTTAATATAAATATCTATTAGGTTGCCGGACGAAGAAATAAAATGTATTGTATCATAGATCGAACATAGTTAGAAATTGTTGTAAACTGCAGTCGAAGTAGATCTGTCCCTGTTTTGGGGATAGGTAAAGACGGTTGGAATTTACATATTATATAGGTGGTCCAATTGGATTGAGTAGTCAATTGGATTGGGCCGACCAATAGTGGATTGGTCAAACCGATTCGATTCAACCGGTCTATTAAACTGAAAAACAGGTCTAGAACCGGTTTGAATGAGTCAAAACAGGATGTGAGTTGTATGTATAGCGGGGCATCATGGAGGAGTAAATGGAGGGGAAAGTGGGTGAATTAATTTTCAACCCCCTATTTATTTCTCTAAGTTGGGACATTTATTGATAAATGAACGTAACCAAAACTTACATGTATGTATCAGTCTTCTCTTGCCAACATAGACATAACAAGACAAGGCATCCAAATGTTATATGAAACATTATGGCTACTATAAGACATTTGATTACAATAGACAACAAATGCTATACATATGCTATTCAACTCGCAAGCTTATGATGTATGGCATCCCTCTTGCATCCAAATTGCATAATCCCCTTGTTAACAATGGAAATCTTCCAAAGTCCCGAAATTCTCGAGTTGATCTCAGCTTACATGCCTCATTTGCTAGATTATTCGCAAACTGATTAGCCTCTCTACATATATGTTGTACTGTATTTTGTTTTATGTGTTTGAGTAATTGTTGGAAAAGTGCATCCAACCTCCAATTCTTCATGTCTCGACGGAGTATGGCGTCTGCCAATATTTTTGAGTCCGTTTGAATCAAGAGCCTATCATATCCCATCATCTCCGCCATCCGTAATCCAATGATCATCGCCTACAATTCCGCTGCAGTGTTCGTCACATTATCTCCCAAAAACTCTGATATGCCATTATAAATTCACCATTTTCCCTCCGCAAACTCCTCCAGCACCAGCAAGGCCCGAATTTTCTTTTGTAGCTCCATCCACATTTATAATCATCATGTCCGCAATCTCCATACTCAACCAACTGACCATCATTACCCTCCCTCTTGCATCCCAAGCAGGTTGTTATCTCCCCAAAAATTGAGCATAAAGACCTTTTACTTGAAGAATTGGCTGACCATTGGATTCTAATTCTCTTATTAGCCCTTGTTCATTAGTTTTAACTCCCTCAAAAACAAATCTACACCTCGATAGCCATAAAATCCAACAAACCCCAACAAAGAGCACCACATATATGTCCTTCCATTTGCCTTTCCCCTTCCACCAAAGATATTTAATTAACGAAATGGACGAGACTAAATTCAAAGAGTGCCAATTTATACCCACTGTTTGACAAGCAAATCTCCATAGTAGGCGAGCAGCCATGTAGTCAAGAAAAACATGTTGGAAACTATCCCACACGAACAATGCAAAGACAAAGCTATTCCCCACCCATGCCTCATAGTATCAAATGCAAAAAAATGATTGAAGAAACGCCACATAAAGACACTCAAAGCAAGAGGAAGTTTCGATTTCCAAATTAATCTTCGTGTACCTTGTACAATTCGTGTCGGTTGTACAATTTTCATGGCTGAAGTTATGGTGAACTTTTCTTCCGAGTGTGGCTTCCATACCCATCTAGCTGGTCCATCCCCTACTATGATCCGAGGAAAACAGCTCTGCTAGGCAGAAAAAGCTCTCGAGGCGTTGCGGCCCAAATATTGATGAATCTCCACCAAAGAGTCCTTCACTGGTTGTTGTGCTATGCAACCATCCATCAAAAAATCATCATGCCAGAAAGAGGCCTTTCCAAATCAAACTAATACCCCAATATTTGGCTCAGCTTTCTCACGAACAGACAAAATCCGTCTCCAAACCAATGTATCATTAGCCTTAGAGCTAACAATAATTGGATGAAGATTATTCGAGCAATACCGATCTATCAAAAAATCCTTCTATAGAGAATTCGTTGATCGGAATTTCCACCATAGCTTGATAGAGAATGATTGTTGAAGCGATCTTAGTGAACTTACCCCGAGCCCATTACTTAACACATCACTTCTTATTAGCGACCAAGACATCCAATGTCTCTTGCTCCCAAATTCCGATTGTTCATTACTTAATTACTCTATCTATTACTCTCCTAGAGGCCGAAAATTCTGCAAAGAAATACACAACCCAGAACATAAAAAAGATAGAAGAAAAATTATATTTTTCGTTCTTTCTTTTCGGTTTTAACTTGAACCTATATACATCAAATTCCTGAAGACTGTCTTCCAACTTTGGAGTTCTCTGACTAGCATTAGAGATATGAAGAACAAGTCCAAGTTGATCGTGTAGATACCGCTAGAGACAGGAGTCGATAAGATCAGTTGTTGTTGGTGATTCCCGAAGCAAAATCAAACAGAAAACCTTTATGTTATTACGTAATTTAAAGGTAAATATCTTATATCTAAGTTCACTGGTACTTACTCATGAATGATCCTGTTAGAAACGGATTCTAAAATTTTACTTTCCTTTGCGTTTATTTGAGGAATCCAATTTTCTTTCTTAAAGTGGTATCAGAGCCAATCACGAGTACCTAATCGGTCTTTTATGTGTTTCTCGTTTATAGTAAACGTTTAATGTATGTCATATGATGTTTTATCTTTTTATTGCCTATAGGACAATGTTTAAGTATTAAACTAGTCCGAGAACGAATTGTTCGTTAGTGTTTTTAATGTATTTCTGTTTTCGGAGAAAGGCTCGGTCGAGTGGAAGGGTTCTCGGCCGACTAGAAGGAGTTCTCGGTCGACCGAACATGTTCTAAAATATTGGATGTCGCTTCCACCTAGATTTTGGATGACCGAAGAGCCATCTCGGTCAACCAAAGCTAGTCTAGTTTTTGGGCCCGTGGACAGGAAGTTTTTCTCAGTCGATCAAGGTGGCCTAATTTTGCTCTGTTTGGTTACTGCCTTTATCGCGGTCTACCAGACAGGGGCAGGCAGTGTATATTTGTGTTTTTATTAGCATGATTTTCATGTTATATGAGAATGGTTCATAGTAATAGCCGTTGACCAAGTGATTTTTTTATAATACGGTGTGTGTGTCGTGCCTTAGAAAGACTGGAGTCAATCATGGTGCATAGTAATAGTCATTGCCTTATATGAGCATGGTGCAGAATGGACTCAATCAAAAGGAGGAAATTACTTAGAAGCTGAAAACAATAGATTAGATTTATTGATCTTCACCTTAGAAAGACTTGGGATTTTCCATTGGCTTGGAAAATCCGCATAGAGGGCCATTACTATTCACATTTTATTTACTATTTTTATGCATGTTTTATAATTTTGGTGCATGTTTTTAAGTCGTATAAACAGTTTATACAAATGTTTGGTGAGATCATTTAAAATTAAATCCCTCAAATTTTAATATATTATGTCGATGCCTTCATCTTGGCCAGGAGCTATCCACTGACCTTTTTTTTTAATGAAACTCGTGAACTGTTGATGGAAAATCACGAATACAAGAATGCGTCATAGGAACCGCAATATCGGTGTCCCTTGGCGGTCTAAGTGTAATAATCCCCGAATTTTCGGAGGTAATGAAATAAAAGTGTAAAAGTACAATGTGGTTTTCGAATCACAACCATAATTTGCTAGTGAATCCGCAACCATATTGCCTTCTCTCTATATATGAACAATAGCAAAGTCACCTTTCAATTTCAAAGTCGTGCGAAAAACTCCATCCATACTCCAATTTGTCATCCGTTACTTTAGGATTGCCTGCTCCAAAATTTTGGAATCAGTCTGTACCAAATGAATATGTAGACCCAGTCTTGCAGCAAACCGAAGCCCATGTACCAAAGCTGTAATCTCCGCCATAGTGTTAGTTTCATGAGTTCCAATATACTTGGAACAAACTGCAAGAAAAGTTCTCGTGCCCGTTCACGTGAATCGCAGCCAATTCCAGCTGCGCCCGGACTCCCTCGAGATGCCCCATCAATGCTCAAAATCACCATCGTCGAAGACCATTCATCCAATATCCAACGAATCGGTTTTACCCTATGCAATCTTGTCAATAGACCAGTGCATACTTTCCCAGCAAGTTTCAAAGCAAGCATTGATGATCAAAGGCTAAAATATTGGGGTGCTTAGTTGTTCGGCGACCCTCAAAGATAAAAGAACATCGTGATTTCCAAACCTGCTATAAAACACGAGAGGAGACCGCCATCAGATGGTTGGCCCTCCTCCCCTTACCCGATTTTCACCAATAAGACAGTAGACTATGGGGATTAACTGTAGCCTGCGAAGAAACTGAAAAATCAGCTCCAAGGGCAGCATACTTCCATAAGCTCATCCCTTGGAACATGCACAACGCATAACAGTATGAAATCCAAACCTCTACAAGACATCTTCCAAAGGCAAAAATTTGTTAAGAAATTTCCACAAGAAAATCTGCAGTTGTAACAGCAACGTACTCTCCCACAAGATTTTGCGAGACAAAGAAACAACTTCCTCCCCACGGATCACATTTACTGCCGAAGACAGAGTAGTGAACAAACCAGTAGGCTCTGGTTTCCAAATCCACTCATGTCTCACATCTTCAATAACCACCGTTGGAAGCTTAATAAAAATCGATCTAGGCAGCCAAAGACTCACTGCCCGCCAGTCCTAGACCGTGTCCTGCAAAAGCTCATGAATTCGCAAGTCAATAGCCGTAGCAGGAATATTAGGTACAGTTTGCGATATACTACCGGTATGGGTGATGTTCTCATAACAAAAGTGACTTCTTCCATCGCGAACCAGCAACCCCATACTCGCCTCCACCATGTCCTTTACATGTAACATGCGCCTCCAAGTTGCCGAGGCTGCCGGATGCAATGCAGCTTGCGTTACATAAGTTAGACCAAAGTAGTATCGGCTTTCCAAATATTGTTGCCAATAGGAGTTGGTCGTACGAAATCTCCACCACAACTTTATAGCAAATGCCCTAGTAAATTGAACCAATGTGATCAAGCCTAGCCCATTGGCAACTTTACCATTGCAGAGTTTGTGCCAAGGCATCCAAAGTCAGCGTTTTTCCCCATTTACCGACCCCCCACAGAAAACCAACCATCAATCGCTCAATTTGTCCTTTAACTATGGCTGGTGGATTGGATACCGCCAAAATATGAAGGGTCATGGATGTAAGAACATGTCAGATGAGGACAAACCTGCCTACCATGTCCAAAAACCTAGTCTGCCACCCTTCAATGCGAGCGGAAAGTTGCTCAACCAAATGCGAAAAATGTTCTGCTTTTATTCTTCCTTTAATCAACGGACAACCAAGATATTTAATTGGAAACTCTCCCTGAACAAAGCTAGTTACCGACTGAATCACCCGCAATTGTCTATCCTCCGTCTTGGAAGAGACAAAAAACGATGATTTCCTCATATTCACTCGTTGTCCAGACACCAATTCATACTGCTTCAAAAAATCCACAAAAGTTTCCACATTCCACTTCGCCCCTTTAAGAAAAACCATAACATCATCCGCAAAACTTAATGGGATGCTTGTAGCGTATGCTTCGGAAGTGTATACGACATCAAATGCCCTTGCCTGATGATTGCATCTAGTCCCCGAGAGAATGACTCTGCTGCCAAAATAAATAAAATCGGAGATAAAGGATCGCCCTGCTTAACCCCTTTTCCTGCCTCAAAAATCCGTATGGCGCCCCATTCACCAACACCGAAAACCAGTTATAAGATAAAACATTACTAATCAAATGAAGAAAATGTCAAGAGAAGCCAAACCTACGAAGAACCTCAAGTATAAACTCATGCGATACGCGATCAAAGGCCTTCATCATATCCAATTTCACAATCAAGTTACCACCCCCAAACCTTCCGATCTAGATGCCAAACCATTTCTTGAGCCAGTAAAATGCTATCAGAAATCAGACGACCCTTCACAAACCCCGACTGATTCAGAGATATCAATTTTGGCAGAATTAGAGCGAGACGAGTAGCTATCACTTTAGTAATGACCTTGCTAATAAAAGTACAAAGTGATATAGGCCTAAAATCCCCAAAAGTTGTTGGACTCGGATTCTTTGGGATTAAAACAATAAAGGAACTCGACATAGATCGGGGTTGAGGTATTCCGGCCCAAAAATCTCAAACCGAATATGTTACATCATCACCCACTATAGGCCAGCAAGAGTGAAAAAAGGAGCCACAAAATCCATCGGGTCCAGAAGCGTTATTTTTATCGAGCGTAAAAACCACCTCCTTTACTTCTTCATTCCCAGGTATGATATCCATAGTTAAGTTTTCCTCTTCTGTGATCAAATGTGGAATGTTATGAAGGAAAGTCGAGTCATCCACTATGTTTTGGTCAGCCGAAAAGATTTGCTCATAATACTAGGCTCCTGCCTGGTCAATGGCTGACGAATCAGAAATCAGCTCTCCCGAGTCCACCTGAATAGAAGCCATATGCATTTGCCTCCTTCGATTCGTACACAATGCATGGAAATACTTTGTATTGGCATTGCCTTCTTTCAACCATTTTACTCTAGACCGCCGCTTCCAATACAACTCCTCTACCGAAAGAGCATGCGTGAACTTTGCCTGCGCCTCAAGCATCCGAACCTTAGATGAATTCGACGGGCACTGATCATAAATGATCTCAGAAGAAAGAACCTCCTGTTCGACCTGTTTTAGGGCTGCAAAAATACCCCCGAACACCTCCTTGTTCCATGTATGTAATTTACCTTTCAGAAATTTCAGTTTCCCCATGAGCCGAGCCATCGCATTTCCCTCCACCTTATTGCTCCAACTCTCCTCAACTACCTTCATAAATGTAGGATGTCGGACCCACATTTGTTGAAAACGAAACGCCGAACCCTTTGAGGCCAAACTGAGTTGAGCAGAAATCTTTAGTGGGCAATGATCGGAGACCATGCGATGCAAATGCTCAACCATTGTCAATGCAAATAAATCATTCCACTTACAGTTTGTCAATAATCGATCAAGTCTTCTCAAGAGAGAGGATCATAACAACATTGCCGGGGTAAAAGGCGATCCTTTAAATCTCGCATCAAGCAAACCACAATCTCGTATAGCTTCATTAAACTCCATCATCGGAAGAGTAGCTGAAACGGAGCCAAACTCTTCGACGATGATGTCACTACATTAAAGTCTCCCCCCCACAAACCAAGGGGACCTCATAAGAATTTGCAAATCGTAACAAAGAATTCCACAAATCCCGACTTCGTGCATAAATGAAAGAACCATAAACATCGGTGCCAGAAAAACCCCCAAATTTCACGTGCACAGATTGTTCTCCATCTTCTATAACTGTCATATCTAACGTACCATCCCATAGAAACAAGATTTTACTATTACAGTTCCCAAAAGAGTGATCAAAACCAATACGGCGAGCAGTTACAGCTAAGTCAGGGAGCTGTAGCAATGGCTCCAATAAAACAACCAAACTTAAATTATATTGTCGTTTAATATATTTGACTCGAGCAATTGAATCAGAATTTCCAATACCCCTAACATTCCATATTAAATAATCCATAAACAATCAAATGATATAGTAAAAGAAGAAGGTAATTGGCAAGGGTGCCTCAACCCCTCACAGACTTACGATTTTTCCCATCATATACCTTCCGTTAGCTCGTCTTTGGCAAGGGTGCCTCAACCCTTTGAAAGTCTCCAAGGTCCACTGCTAGACTAGTAATTAGTATCATTTTCAACAGTGCTGCCCTTTCAGCCCTTGCTCCCCGTTCTCGGCCCAATTTATCACCCAGTCTCTCGGAAAAGCCATGAACTCCCCCCAGCCTTCCCGACTCACCACCACCGTGTTTGCTCCCACCTTTGTCGCAGACTGAATGGCTTCATCCACCTCCTCCGGCTCAGAGGTTTTCAAAAAATAACTTGAATCGTCTGTACCAAGACCCCGTTCGATCAACAACAATTTTATCACAAACCCGATCAAGAACTGTAAAATCATCCTTCGTTCGGGGGGTTTCCCCTTCTAAATTTGTCTTGATGCCATGATCGACATCCTTGATTGGTGAATCTAAAAGAATGCGAGTTGGGTTTGTGGGTGCGGTTACTCCTGTAATAATCAAGTCCTCTACAAGATTTTCCATCACGTAAAAACCGCTTTCATTATTGCGTTTGGCAACGCTGCTGTTGGTGCCGTTACCGGGATCATGGGCTTCCCAACTACCCAAACCGACTTCAATGTCCATACCGTGTCAGGCTTGTTTGTCACTGTTTTCGACGGCAGGGGTTTGGCAGCGACGCCGCGTATTTTTGCTGGGAGCCGCAACTGTGTCATGCTGACGTCAGCCCTTGGGACGCTGACATCCACCCTCAAACTATCTCCTCCCCGGCAATCTGAATCCCAAAGCCCAACCTTACTACAACCGGTAGAATACCACGGTAAATCCTCATATCCGATCGTCTTACAGAAACCCTTGCCAGACCATTCATGACCTATCCATACTCGGCGACAAATTGGGTTTAACAAATATACTTCCACGCAAATTCGAGCCACACTAGGCCTCGTCACATTTGCAGTCGGTTCATCAAGAACCATAGGGTTCCCAGCCGCCCTGGCTATAGAGAACAAATAGATTTTATTGAAAATATGTATTGGCAATCCTTCCAATCGAATCCAAACCGAAACAACGGAAGATTCCACATCCGGATCAAAATTATAAGTCCACTTAAACACCCGTAATCTCGCGCCATTAAAAAGCCATACCCCTTACGCCAAAAACGACAGTAGTCCTCTTCATTCTCAAATCGGATTATCACATGTCGTGAATCCAACCACCCAATCCAAAATCCTCCCTTAAATTGTAATTTTTGAAAGTCCCTTCGTAGCCTCTCTAGAGGAGGACTTCTTCTCAAAAATTTGCCCACCAATGCCAATTTCCATGGCTTCTCTAATGAAACCAAATCCACTTCCTCGACGAAGATGGCCGACTCTCCCTTGAAGGTGGAGAGATCCTTAATCGGAACAGTGATTTTTGGTTGTATTGGTGCGGATAGGAGATCGGCGAATGATTTTTTTGGCCAGACACCACCCTTGAGGGGCGGCTCCAGTGTGTCAGCAGCCATAGAGCTTGTGCGGCTTAAAAAGGTCTAGTAGACATGAAAATTAGTCAAATGGAAAAAAAATCCTGGAAAGGGGGTCAATGTTGCTGCTGACTCAGGTATGAATGTGCAACTTATCTACTACTAATTCCTCTTGGGAATTAGATACTGGTTGTGGATCTCACATTTGTATGAATGTGCAGGGGCTGCAACAGAGTAGGGAGCAACCAAATGCCTTAATGGACCTACGTGTTGGCAACAGAGCAAGAATTGATGTCTTAGTTGTAGGAATCTATGGTATTACTTTGCCATCTAGGATTTTTCTAGATTTAGATAATTAATTGTCTCTATGTACCTACTTTAACAAAGAATATTGTTTCAATATCTTGTTTGGATAAGCTCGGTTTTAATATTAATATTCAAAACCAACGAATGTCGTTATGATTGAATAATATTTTTTTATTGTAGTGTAACTTTGGTGAATGGCTTATATCTGTTAGACATCGATTCACCGGTCTATAACATAAATACGAAAAGCATTAGAATGATGATTCAAATCCTATATACCTCTGGCATTGTCTCTTATGCTATATAAATGAGAACCACATTTCCAAATTCTCGAAAAATAGATTGTTGAAATCATTTGATTTTGAATCATATGATACATGTGAACCTTGTTTAATGGGTAAGATGACTACTCCTTTTACTAGAACTGCAGAAAGAGCAAATGATTTGTTGGAACTAATACATAGTGATGTATATGGTCATTTCAATATCTATGCGAGAGGTGGTTATCTATATTTCATTACTTTTACTGATCATTACAATCATTTTGGATACGTGTTTCTTATGAAACACAAGTCTGAAGCCTTTGAAAAGTTCATAGAATATAAGTGTGAAGTAGAAAACCAGATTGGCAAAAATATAAACATGCTTTGATCGGATCGAGGTGGAGAATAGTTAAGTTCAGAATTCTGTGATTATCTAAAAGATTATGGAATTGTTTCACAACTTTCTCCATAGGCTACTCCATAATGGAATGGTGTATCTGAAAGGAGAAAATGAACTCCATTAGATATGGTTCGATCTATGACGAGTCACGCGAGCCTTCCAAACTCCTTTTGGAAACATGCTTTAGAAGCATCAGCTTTAACACTAAACAAAGTTCCATCAAAATCTGTTGAAAATACATCATATGAGATATGGATTGGGAAGCATCCTAGTATGTCTTTAACTAAGATTGAGGGTTATGAGTTGTTTGGGAAACGTCCAGATTTGGACAAGCTCGGTCTTAAGTCGATCAAGTGTTTTTTTTTTTAGATCATAAGGAAACTAATTGATACTTCTTCTACATTCCTAGCGAGAAAAAAGAGTTCGTTGCTCGGAAAGGAGTTATTCTGAAGAAACAGTTTCTTTCTGAGAAACCTAGTAGGAGCCAAGTGGAGCTTAATGAAGTTCCAGAATTTACTGAAGTTCAACCGAGCACTAGTGATCCGATGGAATTTGAACAAGCTTCACAAGCTATTGTGGTGCTGGTTCAAGAAACACACGAATTGCTTAGGTCTAGTAGAACTCGTAGATTACCAGAGAAATTTTGATTTCTCGTAACAGAACATGGTGGTGTTATGTTTATTGATAATGATAAGCCTACAACCTACAAACACGCATTTACTAGTCTAGATTCTGAGAAATGGCTTGAAGCAATAGGGTCTGAAATGGATGCCATGTATACTAACCAAATACGGATCTTGGTTGATCCACCTGAGGGGGTGCAGTAGGTTTTTAAAATAAAAACCGACATGGAATGAAACATTTAAACCTACAAGGGTGACTTGTCGCAAAAGGTTTTAGACACATCCATGGTATTGACTATGATGAAACTTTTTCCCCTAGAGTTATCTTCAAATCTATTCGGATATTATTTGCAGTAGCAGCATACTATAATTATGAGATCTGGAAAATGGATGTCAAAATAGCTTTCCTTAACATAAACCTTAAAGATGACGTGTATATGATACAGCCTAAAGGTTTTTTCGATCTATATAATGCCAATAAAGTATGCAAACTAAAATGGTCAATTTATGGACTGAAGCAAGCTTCTAGAAGCTGGAATCAATGTTTTGAAGAAGTCGTACGCGAGTTTGGTATTATAAAAAATGTTGATGAACCTTTTGTTTGTAAGATGTTTAGTGGAACCTCAATTGAGTTCCTAATTTTGTATGTGGATGACATACTGCTTATAGGAAATGACATTCCAATTGTAAAGGACTGGTTGGGACGATGTTTTTCTTTGAAGGACTTAAGTGAAGTCAGCTTTATCTTAGGGGTCAAGATCTATAGAGATAGATCACGTAAATTCCTTGACCTAAGTCAAAGTATGTATATAGACAAAGTGTTAAATGGGCTTCGAATGCAAGTCCAAGAAGGGACTTTGTCCTATAGCATTTGGTACATTTTTTCAAGACAACAGTGGATGAGAAAGAACACATGAGTGAGATTCCATATGCTTTAGCAATTGGATATATCATGTATGCCATGTTGTGTACTAGCCAGGATGTCTCATATAATTTTAGTATAACGAGCAAATATCAGTCTACATACAGTGAGCGCCACTTGATAGCAGTCAAGAATATCCTAAAGTACTTTCGAAGGACTAATGATACGTTCTTAATCTATGGTGGGGAAGACTATCTCATTGTAAGTGGTTACACTGATGCTAGTTTCCAAACCGATATAGACGACTTTCGAGGAGGTCAAAGCAGGAAACTGTTGCAGATTCTACAACTGAAACTGAGTATAT
This sequence comes from Vinca minor, assembly GCA_026122235.1. Taxonomy (NCBI): domain Eukaryota; kingdom Viridiplantae; phylum Streptophyta; class Magnoliopsida; order Gentianales; family Apocynaceae; genus Vinca; species Vinca minor. Next base: position 2,520,890 of record JAOCZM010000253.1, read on the forward strand.
AGCTATATCAGATACTACTAAGGAAGCAGTTTGGATCCTGAAGTTCATTGCTGAACTTGGTGTGGTACCTAGCATTACGAATGTGATTGATCTCCATTGTGACATCAATGGGGCCATATCTCAGTCAATGGAACTATGATCTAACCAAAGGTCCAAACATATACTCAGAAGATATCACCTAATCCGAGAGATTAGGGATAGAGGTGATGCAAAGATTTGCAAGGTACATACAAACAATAACATCGTTGATCCACTAACGAAACAGCTGACACAGCAGCAACATGATCGTCATACTTGTAGCATGGGTATTCAATACAAAGAGGACTGGTCTTAGAGATAGTTTTTATGTACAGTTTACACTAAAAGGTAAGGTTGTTGTCTTTAGTGCAAGTGGGAGATGCATTGTTTTTCATTGTGATGAAATATTAAAGGAAAATTTCCATTATTATGTTGTATTACTACTATGTAATTGTATTAAACATAATAACATCCTTTGAGTAGTTATTGTAGTTGGTACTTTGAACTATTCTAAATGTTCCTAATCGATCATTATTGTGGAATGTTTACGACAATAATAATGCGTTCAGACTAGTATGTGTCTTGTTTGATATTGGATATTTAATCAACAAATGGGTATATCATGATATTGGATATCATAATACTGGACTGACACTCTATAAGAACACTTAACGTATTGTTATATGAATGTCAGTAGTGTTTCTTATAATGATTCCATTTGTATATGAATCCTTCGACTTGAAATCAAACAAGATTTCCTACATGGCTAATGACATGCTTTGATGGTGTCAAATGCCATCTGTTACTAGATTGTCTATAAAGGAATTTGTTGGGTGTATTTATGAACCATGTGTAGGATGAGGTGTGATAGATAGAGGATTTGTCCCTCCTATAAAACAAGAGTGATATATTGGGGCCCCTTGATGGAGTGAGACTAATTCATGACCATGAACACATGAAATCATATGAGATATTAATGTTGTAAAACACAAGAGGGGGGGGGGGTGAATTGGGTTTTAACTAATCTTGTAAACTTTTTGAAACTTTACAATGCTTGTGTAAGTTTGAGCAAGAAGATTAAAAGCAATATGAAACCCAATCACAAGACAAAGGATTTAGAGTGGTTCGATTCACTTAGAATCTACATCCACTACCTTGAGCCACACCCAAGGATTTGCAACAACTTCACTAAGAAGATTTTTACACTTGTGGCTAACTCACTAAGAGTTTTACAACACAACCACAATACAAACTCACTAAGAGTCACTTGCCCACACAAAGTAGGACTTACAAATTTGCCCACACAAAGTAGGACTTTTACAACAATAACCCAATCACTAAGAAAGGGAATTAAGAATGTTAAAGAACAATGTTGTTCACTCTTCTAAGTGAAGGATTAATACCTTTGAAGTACAAGAATTGTTGCTCTTTAGAACATATGAATTCCACTCTTTGTCTTGCTTTTTGAAAGATTGCTCTTGAATGATTTAGATCATAGAAATGAAGAGCATTTGCTTTGTGAGTGTTTAGACTTGATAAGAAATCAATGTAAAATGTTTTTGCAAGCCTTGGAGTCATTCTCTAGCTTTGGAGTATAAATACATTTCAAAATAGGCTGAAAAACGACTCTTTAACGGTAAAAAAACGGCTAGTTTTTAACAGAGTTCGGTTGACCGAAATCATACCTCGGATGACCGAAGTCAACCTCGGTCGACCGACTAGACCCTTCGGTCGACCGAACCAACATATTTCAAGAGCTACAACTCTCAGTTTCTCTTCGGTTGATCCGAGTTTGAGCTCGGTTGACCGAACTTCCAGAGTATGAGATATGTTGATTTTTTCACACGTTTTGAAATCTTTTGAAGTCTAAAAGGTTTTCCCAAAAGGTAACAAGTAAGAACATTTGGAAAACCATTTTAAAGTACTTAGACTTTGAAAACAAAGGCTTTTGAGATATGAACTCATGTAAGGAACGTTTTGAAACTTAGCCTTTTGAAAACGTGATTGTGATGCATGCAAGACTAGAGTGTAGAGCTTATGTTCATGAGAGCTTTGGTTAGAGCTATATAAGATAAAGACTTATAATGACAAAGCTAATCTAACCAAACCTAAGTCTTCAATCTTCAATCTTGAAAGATGAGCCTTGAATAACTTTGAATCTTGATACCAATGGCTTGATTGAAGTACTTAGAGCTTCCATAATGAGTTCCGATATTCTATCACAAAGATTAAGATCATTAGACACAACATTAAAAGTTTGTCCAATATCAAAAACCGAGTTTGTTCGCCCTTAGGGCTTACAAATGTCATTTGATTATTTTACTCGCGAATCAAGAAACTGATTGATTGAACTATACAAGTGTGACATTCTCCATGACTTGTGTTCAATCTAGATATCCAGGGCAAAGGGATTAGTACAAAAGGTCATAACAGTGATTACTTGAATCATCAGATTATTTGTCAATTGAGTTTAATGATGTGTTGATATACCTCTCATTATTGTTGACAATTGTTTTCATGACCAACAAAGAAAATACCTAATGGGCCGCACACTATGATCAATTGGATTTGGCTTGTTGGATTTATATTTGATATTAAGGGTGAGCACCGAATTCGAATTGGCCAATTCGGCAATATGAATTCGGTTATTTCATTTTTTTTCCTACCTTAAAAGACCGACCGAATTCGAATTGGTGAATTCGGAATTCGATTTCGACCGAATTGGCCGAATTGGAGGGTATATATTTTATTATATAATATATTTAATTATTAAAAATTCAATAATAATATTTAATTATTAAAAAATTCGAATTCGGCACACTAAATTAAAAAATAGTCAAACCGAAATCGTCCCAAATTCGACCAATTCGAATTCGGTCTTGACCGAATTACCGAATTCAAGCCGAATTACCAAATTCGAATTGCCAAATTGAATTCTCGGTCGGAATTCGGCAAAAACCAAATTTGCTCACCCCTATTTGATATAGATGCTCCAATTGGATTGGGCCGACCAATACTGGATTTGTCAAACCGGTCTGTTGAACCGAAAAATCGGTCCAAGAACCTGTTTGAATGAGTCAAAACCGAATGTGAGGTGTGTGCGTGTGTTAGTGGGGCATCATGGAGGAGCAAATGGAGGGCAAACTGGGTGGGTTAATTAATTATCAACCCTCTATTCATTTCCCTAAGTGGTGAATTGTTCTTTACTTAATTACTCTCCTAGAGGATGAAAATTCTGACAAGAAATACACTACCAAGATCATAAAAAAGATGGAAGAAAAAACATATTTTGCGGGGCTAAAGGCACTAAATGGCCACCTGTTATTTCACTATTTCGGGTTAGGGACTCAAACAATTATTTCTGCTACATTTGGCCATGGAACTTTTACAGGTTGCATGATTTAAACTAAGGCCAAAATTCTGGCCACTTTCTCCTCTTTTTTTAACTGAAAATGTAAAAATACTAATATACCCTAAACCGACACGACCCGCCACTGTTCATCTTCTCCATTGCAAAACCAACTACTTTTCATAAAGCTTCAATCTTTAAAGATCCAAAACCAACTTTTCACAGTATTAACATCAATCTTTTAAAACACAATGCCAATAACCATTCAACTTTTACAGGCTGCATGATTTAAACTCAGGCCAAAATTCCGGCCACTTTCTCCTCTTTTTTTAACTGAAACTGTAAAAATACTAATATACCCTATAAACCGACCCGACCCGCCACTGTTCATCTTCTCCATTGCAAAACCAACTACTTTTCATAAAGCTTCAATCTTTAAAGATCCAAAACCAACTTTTCATAGTATTAACATTAATCTTTTAAAACACAATGCCAATAACCATTCAACTTTGGGTGAGATTCTTGCTCCCAATTAATGCAACCCAATAATTCAAACAAACCTATCTGAAAAATCAATCACCCCCAAATTCAAGCTTTTTAAAAAATCATTTTGAACAGATTGAATCGTGAAATCATATGAGAACCAATTACATACTTGAAGATGAATGTAAGATTCTTGCCCCCAATTAATGCTACCCAATTAATGTTTTGTTTTAATCCATTCCATATATATATATATATATATATATATATATATATATATATATATATATAAAGGTTTATTAAAAATGGAAATTAAAATGGGTTTCATTAATTTTCCATCAAATGTGGGGTCTTGAAGTTATAATTTCTAATCAAAGGTGTTGTGGCCCAGTGGGGCAGGAGCCTGCCCACGACCTTTAAGGTCGTGGGTTCGATACCCTCCCCCAGAGTGCGGTATGCTTTAATTTGGCTCCCTTTCTAGGGTTGTTCTCTCCCCACTCACGGGGTTCCGCCCTCGGGCGTTAAAAAAAAAGTTATAATTTCTATAAATATATGTCAAACAGAAATTGATTTTTAAAATTTTAATTTGAATACTTAGGGGGGCGGAGGAGGAGGGGTGGATGATGTTTGGTGGTGGTGGCAGCGGGGGAGTGGAAGGGTGGGGTGGAGATGGAGGTTTGGTGGGTGGAGAATGTGGTTTTGCGGCTGGTGGGTGGAGATGGTGGTTTTTCTTGGAAGAAGAAAGAAGAAGATTTGGTGGGTGGAGATGGTGGTTTTTCTTGGAAGAAGAAAGAAGAATATTTGGATGTGGAGATGGAGGTTTGGTGGGGGTAGAGATGGTGGTTCTACTTGGAAGAAGAGAGAAGACAATGAAATGACGAAAATGCCCCTCACCTTACCGGCATATGGGTTATTTTTAAAAAATTTGGCTGGAGTTTAAATCATGCAGCCTATAAAAGTTCCATGGCCAAATGTAGCTTAAATAATTGTTTGAGGCCCTAACCCGAAATAGTGAAATAGCAGGTGGCCATTTAGTGCCTTTAACTCTATTTTTCGTTCTTTCTTTTCGATTTTAACTTGAACTATATACACCAAATTCCTGAAGATTGTATTCAAGCATTAGAGACACAAAGAACAAGTACAAGTTGATCGTGTGGATACTATTAGAGACAGGAGTCAATAAGATCAATTGTTGTTGGTGATTCCCGAAGCAAAATCAAAGAAAAAAATGTTTCTATTATTATGTAATTTAAAGGTAAATATCATATATCTAAGTTTGTTGGTACTTACTCGTTAATGATCATGTTAGAAACGGATTTCGAAATTTTACTTTCTGCTGCGTTTATTTGAGGAATCATCAATTTTTTCTTTCATACACCATTGATTACCAATGTCATCCTTTAGACAGAAACTATCCAGTCCCTCGAGCCTAGTTTCCTCCAGCCATTTTATAAACCTTGATGGTATTCGCTATACACTATAAATTTTGTAAGAGAAGTGATAACATATAACAAAGGGAAAAAACACATTAAAACATAGAATTAATAGCCATTTTGGTCATCAACTTATTTTCGTCTAGCCACTTTGGTCATTTTCAAATTTTTTAATGTTTTTCATCACCAATATTTTTACGGGCTGACATTTTCATAATTCCGTCAAATAATTGGGTAAATTTCGTCCAATTTGATGATGTGGCCTAACATGCTTGAACTTTATCTCTCCTACAAGGGCAAAATGAGAAAGAAATATTCTTCTTCTTCCTCAATTCTTAATTATCAAATCCAAAATAACAATGGTGAAAGATAAAAAAATTCATCAATTCTAATTTAAATAATCATATACTAACTACAAAGACCCATATTTGAGTCAATTTCAATTATACTAACTACAATGAACCATGAATTTTATCAAGCAAAGAACCAATCAAAAGGTTAGTGAAAAAATCAAAGGCGAAGAAAATTTCAGATTTTGTCACTTTTTCTGTTCCTTTTGTTGTTGATCTTTCTTTCTTCTTATTCAACAACTATACACAAATTCAAACAAACAAAAAGTTCAAAACTTTCTTCCTTAAAACCAAAAACCCATTTCATTTCTGCCCTCAAATCACTCAATTCTTTCTCTTTTTCTTGCTGGTCTTTGGTGAATACAACAGTGTATTTGTATGCTCGGTTGGCCAGTGTACAATGGTAGACCATTTCTTCTGCATATGGTTGATTCCCTTGCAACTTTACCCATTTGATGAAATGAACTGATTAAGCTAGTTCTAGTAGTTCTTTAAAATTTAAATTAATAAATTTTGGAATGGGTAAGATGCAGAATAAGACTATACCCAAACAAAATCGAAGTCATTATTCATAAAAAAGAAAAGAAATCGTCGGTCAAATTAAAATAAAGGAAAACAAAAAAAATTCAGCACCGTTTCTTACATAGCACATCTTGTTCTTGTACTACTAAAGAAAAATTCCTGGAATTTTCATTTTGTTTACTGAAATTAATGGTTCTCTACTTGATGCAACAAAAGATGTTAAATTGAAACTGGACTCAAATATGTTTCTTTATAGTTAGTATATGATTATTGGCATGAGAATGGATGAAATTGCTTCTCCTTCACCATTGTTACTTTGGATTTGATAAAGAAGAAGTTCGAGGAAGAAGAAGTTTGAGGAGGAGGAGAAGAATATTTCTTTCCCATTTTACCCTTGCAGGAGAGAGAAAGTTCAAGCCCGTTAGGCCACGTCATTAAATTGGACGAAATTTATCAAATTATTTGACGGAAGGATGAAAATGGCAACTCATAAAAACATTGGTGATGAAAAAAGTTAACAAACGGATAAAAAAAATAGAGGAATATGTAAGAAAAGAAACGGAACTCTCAGATGTTAAAGTTAGTTTTTTAGAGGGATAGAGACACAGGGATAAAACTCAATGTCTGATAAGCATGTAACTCATATAATGAAATCAGTAATTGGTACCTAGTATTTATAGTATAGAAATCCCAAGAATATAGTAGTTATCCATTAGAATTTCACTTATCATATAAGTGTTGTAGTCGGATATGGAATGGGGAATCTAAATCTTAAAAGGAGTCAAACTTTTTAATAGTAGTTTACATAAACCATACATGTCTTATAAGAATGTCAAATATCGTTTCGGGTCCACTGACACTACAACAAAAAATGCCTATTGCGACGTTTGTCATATGTAGCAATAAGGCATAAAAACGTCGATATAGATCTATACCAACATTTATTACAAATGTCGCGTAAACGTCGCATTTACCTATGTCGTTATGGTTTTTTACGACATTGGTTACAAGCGCCTGTACCTATCTATTACAATGTTTGTTTCGTCATTTTAAAGTGTATTAAAATGTACTTTTGCCGGCATTTGTAAATAATCGCAACAAGTCATCTATTCCAACGTTTGTAAATATCGTGAATAAGTAGTTATTATGACGTTTTTAAATAGTCGCAACAAAATACCTTCTCCGACATTTGTAAATTTTGAGACCAGCAGACAAGCCGAGTTGGTCTAACCACCTTTGAATAATCGGAACCGGAGCCTAAAGACAAGTCGAGCTGTCGAGTCTAGCCACTTTTGAATAATATATAATAAATTTTCTCCCAACTCAAAGAGATGATAATTGAACAAGCGGCCTCCTGCATTATGTCGTGCAAAGGGCCGCCGCTGAGCTAAATGATCATTTGTTATTTTTTCTCCTCCTATTATATTTGTTATAATGAAATTTTGGATTTTGTACATTTACTTATTTTAATTTCTTTTTGTTTTTTGATTTGTAATGAATTAAATTAAAATTAATACTCTCATTAAAATTTTAATAATTAAATGTTTATTTTTTCTTTAAAAAAATATTTCAGAAACATAATCTTTGATTTGTGTTTGTCTGAAAATGTCACGAGATCTAACGACAAAATATATGAATATCGATATATGAGTCGCAAAAAGTAACAATTTATAACAACATGTAATGTAAATGTCACTAACTAACATCAAATTGTCGGTAAGAAATTTTTTTAATATAACTGTTGTGATGAAAAGTAGTATAAAATACAAATATAGCGACTTTGTATGAAATGTCACATGATTTAATAATGTTGTATAGAAATGTCGCTATATGAGTCGCAAAATGTAACAATACATAACAACATTAATGTACACGTCGCTAACTAACATCAAAATGTCGATTTTATCAACAATCATTATAACCGAAGCTTTGAAACATCGTATAAAATTCAAATTTAGAAATGTTTGTCTGAAAAGTAACAAGATCTAACGACATAGTATATAAATGTCGTTATGTGAGTTACAAAAAGTAACAATTTATTACAACATTTAATGTAAATGTCGCTAACAAATATCAAAATGTCGTTTTGAATAACAATTACTATAATCGACGCTATGAAAGCATCGTATAAAATCCAAACATTGCGACGTTTGTAATTACACCTTTTGTTTTAAGCGACATTTGATAAAAACATTGGTACAAAAACGTCACAAAAATGTATTTTTTTGTAGGGATGTTTAACCCGGGGCCCAATAATAGGTCTTGGGTCGGAACCCACCATAAGCCCCTCAAGACATCGAGTATTAGTGTCTGAAGCTGAGGTCATTGAAAGAGTAATCGTGAAGCCACGAGACCGAGAATCGGCCTGATCTTAGAACTTGAGTCAACAAGAATTACATATGTATCATAAGTAATACATGTTTGGGAAAAGGAACCCGAACTTCTCATCTTCTATGGGGTAGTGTGTATATATATATATATATATATATATATATATATATATATATATATATATCTACATTTTGGCAAATAACGAAAAGTCCACATTTTAGTCCTGAACTTATACTCACAAGTTATGATTATTCGGGATATATTTATCACATTAACTCTATAAAGCATCAAGAATCTCAAGAGCCGGTTTTGCTTACCCGGAGGTTAAGTGATGAATAATACATGTAGATTTTCCTGATAAGACGTGTGTCTTTATAACTTTTTGAAGAAGAATCATTTCCTCTTTGGCGAAGATAAAAAATCCACGTGTATCATAAATGATTGCACAATAATTACTTTTCATTGTCCTATATATAGTTAGTATTGTGTGGGCAAAAAGAATCACTTTTTGAAACTTTATTCTTTGCACCCTTGCAACTGTTCATCTTCTTCACCATTTTTTTCGGCCAGTTGATTTTTTTTTAAAGGTTCTATTTGCTGTTTTATTTTAGGCAACGACGATATTCTTTAGTCCCTCAGAAATGAAAGGAACTTGTCTTCAATTTTTTTTGGTTTCTGCACTTTAAACCTAGGGTTTGTACCGTCAGAATCCTTTTCCGTTGTTGCTAATATAGTCTATTATTTTTTTCAGAAAGACGATGAACCTAAAATATTTTGACTGTTAGGTAATAATCCACAACCTGAGCCCCTTGTTGAGAAAGCACTACAAGAGTGAAGACATTCAATGACGACTGTTTTGTGACGATATACCATTTTGTCACAAATAAGAGGTTTATTGTGATAAAATATTTTGTTGTCACTAGTGTAGGTTTTAATTGTGACAACTTACATGTTTGTCACGGTTGTAGTGTCAATGTTGACAATTAAAGTATTTCATAATTAAGTTGTCACTATTACTATATTAATAGTGCTGTAATTTCTTTTATCTATAAAGTTTTGTCACTAATAGCATATGCACTCTGACACCAATATTTTTTAGCGGGGATGAAACTTAGTTATGACAAATATTGTTTTGCTCACTAGTATTCTAATTTATTGTGACAAAATGTGCTTTGTCACTCCACTTGCGCCTTTTGGTGATGAAAATTTGTGACACTAAAGTTCAATAAGTTTTTTTTTTTTTTGAATCCGGGATATTTATTAATGATAAATCATCGGTTACATAAAGGTAGATTGATCAAAGGCCCCTTATAGCTGGGATCCTTTGTCTATCTAAATTAAGCAAGTCTCGAAAATTATGAATCACAAGCTAAGTTGGCTAAAAGGTCCGCTACCTTGTTGGCCTCACAATAAATGTGTACAATTTTGATACCCATAGCTAACTGCTTTGCTGCTTGAAAAAGGGAGAGTCTAATCGATAGTCAACCATTCTCAATCGCCATTGCAAGAACCATTGAATCCGTTTGAATCAGCTAAACTGAGGTACCCATTTGACTCGCCATCTTCAGTTTGCAAAATCAGAGTCGATAGTTCTGCACTCATGTTTGTGATCTGATCACGATACATAGCACAAGCTCCTACAAATCTTCCCGAGCCACGCCTTAACACATAGCCCACAGCTGCATTCTCGGGGTTTCTTCGCGAGGCTCTGTCAACACTCAAGACTATCATATCCTGACTCCAATGATCATCCTTCCAATAAATAATTTTAGTGAAATGCATTACAGATGAAGGCCTGCCAACATGAAACTTCCTTGCCTTACACAATTCTTCAAGTTGCTGATCAAATTCTAAAGTTAAAGACCTTTTGGTAGAAAAAGTCCCTTCAAAGAACAATTTTCACCTGAACTTACACAAAATCCACAAAACCATTATCGAAAATACCAAATAGTCGTTTTCTATGCCCGAACCCAGTAACGACCAACTTAGCACCATTGATTTTGGTGTAGGACTCTCATTGAAATAAAAATTTGCTCTTGTCGCTACTTATCCCCACAGATGAGTAGCGAGCTCACATTCCAAAAGGATGTGCAGGACGGAATCCCCTCCCTTTGAGCATGAACACCTTGAAACAACATGAAAATCAAATCGCCACGAAATATCCTCCAAAGGAAAATATGAATTGAAGAATTTCCAAAGAAACAATTTTAAATGTAGGGGCAGCTCCTTTGTCAAGATCACTTGACGACTTAAAGTTGTTACCGATCCGCCACAAAATATAGTGAATGTCGAAGCCAATGTAGATGTGCCAGAGGATTCTAACTGCCAAGCCCATCGATCCAGACCCGCCCTCTTTTCCACCATTGGTAGCTCATTAAGAACGCCACCTGGAAGCAAGCCGCTGAGACTATCCATATTCCAATCCCGATCTTTTAAATAATCACCATTTTTTGTAGCTTTGACCGCATTCGAAGCATTTTGGAGACTAATAGCAAAGCTTCCACCCGGAGTGAATGGATCGTACCAAAATGAACTACAACCATCTCGAATCAAAACCATCATGTGCCTCTCAGCTTGCTCCCTGACCTTCAACATCCTCTTCCAAGTGCAAGAATAATTCGGCTGTTGTTATGCCAGAGTGAAGTGAAGGAGCCCATAACAATATCTTGCTCGTAAGAAGTCAGACCATAAGGATCTCGTTGTTCGGAAGCGCCACCATAACTTCACTGAAAAGCTTTCCGGTAGTGGTCTAATACAACCAACCCAAGACCATTAGAAGAAGGGTTGCGAAAAAATTCGCTTCCATGACATCCAATGTCGCCGCTTTATTCCATTAGATACCCCCCCCCCCAAGAAATATGCAAAAATTAGCTCAATTCGGGCAAACACTATCACTGGAGGATTCATAACCGAGAGCATGTGTATTGTCATCGGAAAAAGAACATGTCGGATCAAAACCAATTGGTCTGGTATGTCAAGAAAGCGCATTTGCCACCCGTCGATCCTTGTCGATATACTTTCTACAAGACTCCCAAAATTTTCCTCCTTAGACCATCCCTTCACCGGAGAACATCCCAAATACTTAATCGGAAAGTCACCATGTACAAAGCCTTTATCAATTGGATATTTTGGGACTGTCGATTCCCTGTTTTTGATGAAGTGTAGTATGCCGATTTTCCCACATTCACTCGCTACATCGACACCATTTCATATTTCTTCAAAACCTCCGCCAAATTGTCTACACTCCGCTTTCTCCCATTCATGAAAATGATGACGTTATCTGCGAAACTGAGGTGAATCAGATTTAGTGCATGTTTTGGAAGAGCATATGGCATGATTTGGCCCAAACGGACTGCCCTATCCAATTCTCTCGACAAAATCTCCGTGGCCAAAATAAAGAAAATGGGTGATAAAGGATCCCCTTGTTTTACACCCATACCCGCCTTGAAATAACCATAGGAAACACCATGGACAAGAACAGAAAACCAATTGGAGATCAATAAAGAACATGGGCTGAAAATCCAAATTTGTGTAACACATTGATCAAGAATAAATGAGAAACCCAGTCAAAGGCCTTCATCATATCCAACTTCACTATCAAATTACCACACCCAAATTCGCCAATCCAAATGCCGAATCATTTCTTGAGCAAGCAGAATATTGTCTGAGATAAGCCGACCTTTAACAAACCTTGATTGATTTGGCGAAATTAGCTTGGGAAGTAAAAGAGAAAGGCGACTGGCTAGCACCTTGGAAATGATCGTACTGGCAAAAGAACATAAAGAGATTGGTCGAAAATCATTAAAAGTGGGCGAACTCGGAATTTTTGGAATCAGAACAATCAAGGAGCTAGACATCGACTTTGGTTGCGGCAAACCCTCCCAAAAATACCGAACTAAATTTAAAACATCATGACATACAATGGGCCAACAAGCTTCGAAAAGGACCATGAAAACCCATCGGGACACGAAGCACTCTCCCTCCCAAGAGCGAACACCGTAGTCCGCACCTCCTCGAACTCGGCAACATACTTAGTGTCTTGTTCTCGACATCAGAAACAAGTGTGGGTAAAATATTTAACAGCTCATCATCAACCACCACACCATGATCCTCCGCTAACAAACCTTCAAAAAACTCGGCTCCTTCCATTTAAATATCCCTTGGATCCGTGAGAAAAGTACCTACATGACCTTAAATCCCCAAGATCTTTAACTGCCTGGTTTGTTTAAATAGTATTTGGAATTAGCATTACCTTCCTTTAGCCATCTTACCCGCGATTTCTGTCTCCAAAAAATCTCCTCCAAGAGGAGAACTTTTTCCTACACCCTCTGTGCCACCTTTAGAGTAACTTGTGTCTCCTCCGTTGGATTTTCATCATATAGAGCTTTGACTTGCTTTACATTTAACTCCGCGGTCGCCAAATTTGTGTGTATATTGCCAAATGTGTCCCTGTTCCATTGTTGCAGAAACCCCTTCAACATTTTCAGCTTACCCATGGCACATACATACTGTTTCCTTCCAATGGTTGTACCCAGCTTACAGAGACCAAGCTCTGAAAGGATGGATGGCGGATCCACATAATCTGGAACCGAAATGCCGAGCCTGTACTTTGGTGAGAAAGCTTCGAATGAATATGCAAGGAGCAATGATCCGATAAGGACCGGTGAAGGTGTTCAACCTTACCTATCGGAAACAGAGTATTACGTTTGGTATTAACAAGTACCCTCTCAAGTCGCCTCAATAACAGTGGATTAAAGTTGTGAGACCAAGTGTGAGAGCTGCCCCGTAACCCGCATCCAGCAAACCACAATCATTTATTGCCTCGTTGAATTCCAGCACGGGAAAGGAAGCTGGGATCGATCCCAGACTCTCTTTCAGAGTCGCAACAACATTAAAATCCCCCAACCAACCACGGATCATCATGAGTGCCTGCAAAAGAAGATAGTTCCCGCCACAATTCACGCTGCTGCGTGTACTGACAACGTGCATACACAAAAGAGACATAAACATTTGCCCTCGTAAAATGATTCAATTTAATATGCACCACCTGCTCATGATCTCCAATTACCGACAAATCAAGAGTGTCATCCCACAATAGCCAAATTTTGCTTGTAACATTACCATAAAAATGATCGTACCCAGTCCGAGAGGCAACTAAAGGTAAATCAAAAAGTTGTAACATAGGTTCAAGTAAACAAATAAATTCAACCGATACTCCCGTTTAATACGTTTAACCCGGGCTACCGATTCATCATTCCCAACTCCTATAATATTCCAGATTGTAAAATTCATAAACATTAGGAAATAGCATAAAATATAAAAGAACATACTCTTCAAAAGGGCACCTTTTGAGCAATTCAGACAGATTTTCTCACATCACCCTCATTAACGGACTTTTTTTGGCATTCCTCTATTTCGGCCCAATTGGAGCTTTTGGTTGCAATGCCAGCTGCCCCAAATCCAAATCAATATTGTGAATCGCAATGGGCTGAAGTCCTTTCAAGCCTAACCCCAAGTCTTGCTGAAAAATCTGTAATTCGGTCCAATCCTCTCGAGGGATCACTTTCGATTGAGATTTTGCCCCAGAAGCTAACCTTGCCTCCTACACCGGCTCCAAAGATCCAACCGTCGAGAGATTGACTTCCCAATTATCTTGACTCCGCAGACCAACATCCTTAACCTGCCTTGGAGGGACATCAAAATCGTCCTACACCCTCAAGGTTTGAGCGGTGCCAGATGACGTAATTAACTCAACCGAAGCAACCATGACTAGGCTCTCCCCAGTCTGTTCATGAAACTCAGAGACCGACGGTGTTATCTCCCAGTTGGGAATGATCCTTACCCAGATGTTTATTTTTCTGACCCGCTATTCTGTACTAGCCCATTCTGCAAAATTGGCCCATCAGCAGGCCTCTCACCTCTAGTTGGTTGCGCCTCCACCTTAGCATCACCAATCTCAGCCATCTGCATTGGGCCCCCAACCAAATGGCCCGACTTCAGCTTCCACTGCACCGTCACTACCACTGGCTGAATAAATTACTGTTGCATTGGTTTTTTAATGATCACGTCATATTTAAGGGCTATGACGTTAGCCCTTTTCTCATCAAAACTTCTACAATATGAATTTTCATGTCCAATCTTCCAGTAACACGAACAATATTTTGGAAGATTCTCATACTCAATTCCTTGCTAGAAACCTTTACCTGATCGAGTATGACAAATCCAAAACCTATTACAAAGAGGGCTGAGTAGATTAATTTCCACATAAATATGCGCTATGGTGTTCCATTGGTGCTTGATGAACCTACGGCTAATGTATCAATACCAAGCATAGCGCGTATTTATGTGGAAATTAATCTACTCATCCCTCTTTGTAAATCTTCCAATCCTTTAAATTGTATTTTTTGGAAATGTATTGGCAAACCTTCTAGGTGAATCGAAGGCACGGTAGCCCAGTGGGTAACATCCACTGCCTGAGACCGAGAGGTCCAGGTTCGATACCCACCTCACATAAGGGGAATGATTTAATTGTCATTTCTTTGGGTTCCCTTGTGTGAGGTCTTATACTCCCCTCACGGGGCACCCGCTCAACGGGACTTCTACTACTCCCCTCACAGGGCACCCGCTCAACGGGCTTCTACAACACCCTCTCAACGGGACTTCTACGAGCGGGACTTCTACCACCCTCACGGGGCACCCCGCTCAACGGGACTTCTACAACCCTCACAGGGCACCCGCTCAGCCGGGCTTCTAATACTCCTCCTCTGGTGAGGTCGACCTTCTCTGGAGAAGTCTAATAATACATATAATTGTAATAAACTGGACCATACTTATAAATAGTCTAGTTTTTTTTGTTTTTTTTTTGTAAAAATAAAAAAATAAAAAAATAAAAAAATAAAAAAATTCTAGGTGAATCCAAATAGGGACGATTGACGATTCTACCTCCGGATCAAAATCGTATGTTCATTTAAACACACGCATCTGCGATCCGCTGAAAATCCAAATACCCTTCCGCCAAAATCGGCAGTAATCTTCCTCATGTTCGAAACGAACGATCACCTGTCGCGAATCCAATCTTCCAATCCTTTAAATTGTATTTTTTGGAAATCTCTATTTAAAATATCCAACGGAGGTCCTCTTCTACAGAATTTTCCAACCAAAGCTAACTTCTTTGGCTTTTTCAAAGTCGACGATTCAGCAAATTCGATGATAAGTGCGGGCTCGCCTTTGTATGACGACAAATCCTTAATCGGTAGTTTAACCTTAGGTTGTGAGGGGGCGAAGACAAGATCCGCAAACGATTTCTTGGGCCAAACTCCGCCCGGAGAGGGCGGCTCCGTCACCGGAGTGATCATGGGATGCCGCGGCTAAGAAAGTTTGGTGGGCATATGAGTCTTTTTTCTTAGAGAGCATTTTTTGTTAAAAGATATCATTAAAATAAGTTCAATAAGTTACTGTTGGGTGAATGTGGACCCAAATAAAGGGGTTATTGTGACAAAACATGGATGGTCACTATGGTTTGTACTAGTGCTGACGACTTATTGTAACAACTAGCTGAGCGACCCACCACACGGCATACAAGCGGGAGGTCACGGGTTCAATTCTCATCCTTGGAGAAGGGAGATATTTTATTCTACATTATTCAAAGTGGCTTGGCGGCAACTCAGCTCGGCGGGGGGAGGGAGTTAGCTCAGCATAAACTCAGGTGACACTATTTAAAAAATAATTTGTTACGAAGTAGTTGTCACTGATTTGAGTAGTATGCGTGACAAAAATTTGGCCACTGTTAACTAGTATTATCGTGTCAACCATGTCGTCACTATAAATATAAATATAGTGACGACTTAATTCTCTACAATTTAATTTTTGTGTGTAAAAACTATTGTCACACATATTTATATTTGTTGTGACCATTTTTTGTCACTTATTGCAAAGTTTTTGGTATCGAGAATTTAGTCACAGAAGCATTGAGTAATTGTGAGCAATCACAAAATGTCGTCACAATTTCATCGGTGATGGAGGTATTTGTAACGGCAAGTGACGACTTCAAAAAATGGTCACTAACGATAATAGTGACCTAAAATCGACCTTACAGTGATGACTTTCTTCGTCACTAAATATCAAATTTCTTGTAGTGAAGAGGTTGCTAGTGATGTAGAAATAGCTTATGGAAATGTTTCCCTTAAGTTTCCTGGAAGCATGAGCTGGAAAATAAGTAGTAGGATGTCTCACCGAGCAAGGATTTCACGAGTTGTTACCTATCCAGCAAGGACATGAAGCATTTGGAGGAGCTTGAATGAAAGTGAACCATCTGTGATTTCGTCTGTCCTACATGAGTTCAGACTAAATAAATTTTAGGATGACGCTCCAATTGCCCCTGATGTAGAGTACATATTTCCCTCCCCTCAATGATAAAGCTTGTTACCCTCCTAAAGGAGACGCGGATATGCATTTTGAACAGCTTCGAAGCGGTTTGACTATTTGTAAATTTGAGTAGTTTTTACAACATAAACCTTAGTCATCTAAGTCCTAATCTTGTTAGGTTTGTTACCTGTTTCATCCTCATGTCTTACTCCTTCGGAGTGCCTACCAGTATATAGTTGTTTAGGCGTTTCTTTGAAATAGTCCCCATGACTAAAGTACAAGAGGTTGTACCTCCTGGTGTAAAGAAAGGATTAGGTTGGTTTACCAATAAGCATAAAGTTTTTACCCTGGAGGCGAAACAGATACCACATGAACCTTTCTCTTTTAACGGCTTGAAAGAAAACTTCTTCTTCGTTCGCCGAGCACTGCAGATATTTACCATAGAATTAAACACATATATTGACATAACAAACTGAGTCATATAGACCAGACATTGGGACTTTATAAGCCAATGCTTTTTTGGTTACCCATCCTCGTCTCGTCACCCTGTGACTATATATTACTAGGGATATGTTCCCTCAAACAGGTTATTGATTTTTATATTATAGGAAACGTTCAAACTGCAAGACCAAAGGCAATTAAAACTAAACAAACTCCTGTAACCGAAGATGACACTAAATAGACAAGTGCGTCGATCTTTGCTTCTTTTTTGTTTTTTGTTCTTTGTTATGGTTCATGACCTCTATCAGTATCGATATATATATATATATCTGTCTATTTGTTCTGTACAAACCCTCCAGAGGGAGCAACAGAAGACTGCACTAACATTTAGCCACCTACAAGAGGCTTCCGAAAGCGAACTAGGTCGGATGAAATTGTTCCCGAGCTTAAGAGAGGTAAGCAGTGATAACTTCGTGTACTTATGCGCTCCTATTATGGTGTTATCTTCTAACGTCATTACTCGTAATAACTGTAGACATGTCGAGATCTGATGATGAAGATGTAGTATCTGGTCAAGTAAGGAGTGAGAGTCCATGATTAATTCCTTATGTTGTCCTTAGGTTCAATCAGGGTGTTCTATTAAGATTACCACTCAGGTCACACCTTCTGGTCTCGTTGAAGAACCCAATGGAAATTTTAAAAAGGCTTCCTCGGGGGTCATACTAGGACGTGATTCGGAGAGGCCATGGTGGTGGTGTCTTGATTCGGAGGAAGGATTTGAGTAATCCCATGACTATTCCGTCTCCGGATCTATTTTTGAAGAAAACTGATTATCGTTCCTTGGAAGAACTAATATGATTGGCTTTGCAAAAGATGGAACCAGCTCGCCGGCAGGTTTGTTACACGTGTTCCCTTCCCGAACCATTGTACATGTCTTTGGTTAGGGACTTTGCTGATTTTTATGTTTGTGTTCGTAGGTTAACAGCATTTTTCAGCCTGCAATTATGAGTTTGGCCGATCCTCCAAAGACTTTATTGACGCTCTTTGCTGAGGTGGCCAAATTTGCAGAGCCAGCTGGCAGCAGCTGAAGAGAAAAACCCGTGGTTGGAGAACGAGGTATCCAAGATTGAGCATGAGAAGGATGTGTTATCCAAAGAATACAAGTTGTTAGGGACTCAGGTAGCTATCTCAGAGCGTTATGAGCTTGAGGCCGATGAGAGAGCTTAAGTTGTGGAGAGAGCGCAGGACGAAATATTTAGGGTGAACAATACTCTTCGGAGAGAGCTAAGTGTTTTGGAAGATAGTCACGCTATTCAGACAGAACGAATACAGGCTCTAGCCAATAGGGTGGAATCCCATGAAAGGTTGTTTGCTCAGCTCCAAGAAATACTTCTCAGAGTTTGGGCCAGCTTAGAATCTTTACTGAGGCTGTTCTCAACTCTATTGGTTCCATCATTCAGTCGGTTGTAGCAGAAGCCCGGGAACATCATAGGCATGTGGAATTCATGGATGATATTGAAAGAGTTATTGCCATGCCTTGATGGACGAAGAAGCATGTTTGGCCGAAGCTAGGTGTCCTGATGCTCTTTTTGCTCATTCCCTCATAGAAAGGAATACACTGGCAGCTGGTCCTTCCGCCCAAATCATGATGGACTGTATGTCCTGTATTTGTAATAATAGTTTTCTTTCTAGGCCTCTGTTTTCTGCAGTCCCCATTTTTGTATCTTCGTTCTATTAATACAAACTTGTTATTTCGGTTGATCTGTGTTTCTTTGGCAATATTTTCCATATTTATTGTGTTGTGGTCTTAATCTTGATCCAGTGAGACCAATGGCTCTCAGAAACCCCTTTTTGTATTTGGGAGGCACTACATGGGGATATAGGCTAAATTTGCCTTTAAAAAAAACATGTATATTTTCTTTACTCTGGATTCTTTGGTCTCCGCGGCACCTTCAAGGTTGAAGATATTGTTTCGGGGAGAAATGTTTATCTTTGCACTTTATTCCCCCTTTTTTTTCCAGGTGTTTATCACCTCGAGCCATATTTGAACTTGACCTTGAGACCTTTGTAACCCAGGTGCTGAAAGGAGGTTCTTGGGATTCAAATGTTTTCATAGGTGGATTTTGGGAACAAAGGATTTTTTTCATGAACCCATGATCTCAAGTAGGGCAACTGGTGCAAGTAGGGAGATTTGTAACCAAGGATCTCAAATAGGCAGCTTATGCCAAGTAAGGAGATTTGGTCAGAATCTAAAATCTCAAATAGGGCAGCTTGTGCCAAGTAAAGAGATTGGGTCGGAACCCAGGATCCCAAATTGGGTAACTGGTTTCAGGATGTCTGGGTCGGAACCCGAGAACTCTGTTAGTAATCACAATAATCATATAATGAAAAATAAAATTTATTGCATATATATTTTGGTTCTACTGCTGGGGGACCAGGGCAACCCTTATTACAAGCGTATAGACTCAAAGAAATTAGTAAATAATAAGGTAAGGGTGGGCTAACCAGCAGACCAGGACGAGCCTTACTAGAGGCTCATAGCCAACATACTTTTGATAAGCAAAAATAACTTATATTGAAAGAAAATACTAACTACTAAGGGCTGTTCCAGAGATCCTAAGTCGCTGAGTCGGAGCTTTCCTGCTCATCTGGAGAGACGTTGCTGCCTGGGCTAGACCACAGTCCCTTACATTCCTTCGAGAGTGGCTCCTCGTCGCTAGCATGTGGAGTTTTCGATAGTTCCAAGCGAGAGGAAGATAGAACATTCAACTGCTGTCCTGTTATTGTTAATTTCTATGTGAACTCTCAGACAATTTCATCATTTCCCCGCCTATCTGTAGCAGATGATTAGTATCGTACTCGAACACTTGCTAGGCAAAGAAGTTGTCCAAGTGGAAGCATTACCTGGATGGACACCCTTTTGTGATCAAGACTGATCACCAAAGTCTGAAAAATCTTCTTGGACAGAAGATAAGTTCCGCAGCTCATCAAAAGTGGATTTCAAAGCTTTTGGGGTTTGACTTCCAAATCCATTACAAGTAGGGGAGTGAAAATAAGGTAGCAGATGTTTTGTCTAGAAGATTTGAGAGTAATGTCATAACTGTGGTTGTTCCAGAGTGGATAGAGGATGTAAAAAGAAGTTATCGGTGAATAATATTCTAAGGACTTGATTTCTCAGATCCTACAGGGAAAGCAAGTCACTGATTTCACTTACATTAATGGGGTGCTGAGGTATCAAGGAAGAATTTATGTGAGCAAGAATAGGGATTACATGAGTAACCTCATAAATGCCATTCACTCATCTTCCATTGGTGGTCATTCTGGGGTCTTAGTGAATTATCCGAGGATCAACATGTGCAGGACATAATTAAGGTTTGTGAAATATACCAGAGGAGAAAACATGAAACTGTCTCATACCCTGGTTTATTACATCCCTTCATTGAATATTAGATTGGCATGTTTACGTTTAATAAAACAATGATGGTAGAACAAGTTTGGTAACAAATATATTTTCTAGAGGATTTTGATCCTTTCTGGCTACTAATATGCGGAGGATCTTCGGCTACCAATTTGATAGTATAAATATTTTATTTATATTTAATTTTCACTATAAACAGGGCAATGTAGAGTTTATTGGCTACTGAGATAGTTGTTTAAGTCCACATAATAAAAGAGAAAACCTAATTTTTTTTGTGTATTAAATACTTACCAGTTGTATAAATTATGTCGCGAGATCATTTAAATATATTAGAAATATTATCAATTTAGAGCGGAATGTTAGAAAATATTTATTATAATACTTTAATAAATGATGTCTCTTCTTAAAGCTCCAAAAGCATAACATAAAGATTTATCAAAATTGGCATCCCCGTTAAATTGGAGCACATTTTTAATGTCTAAGAAAGGGACGAGTCATTGATGTCGGCGTTGGACACCTTGGTTTTACGGATAAACAAAATAAGTTAAGCTTCCTTTTCAAGCAAGGCTATCGTAACTGACAGGTGATTTTGACTCGGAAGAATAATTATGGAATTGGACATGCTATGCTCTAATATAATAAAAACAAAGGAAAATAAAAATAATTAAACCTCCCATACAATTTTTGCCAAAGACCCTTCAATTCTTTATACACGACCATGACTATAAATGTAATTTTCATTTTAAGGACTTATTTATGAATATTTGGCTAACAATTAGGATCGAATTGCATTGGAAAATTTATCGTACTGGACATATGCAAAATCCCTTAAGAGCGTGTAGGTATGGAAAAATAAATTATGGGATCTTCATTTGATCGACATATTTAACTACATGGCCATGGTTAAATTACTAGTTTTTCCCTATAACAAAAAATAGAAGAAAATATGGAGTTTCTTTTATGAGAATGACCATGTTTTGGAAGAATGGGTCTCACATGGCCATGTTTTGTTCTAATAGGTTTGTTTGGCAAAAACGGATTCCAAGAATCCGTCTTTGTTCGACGTGGCATAGGGTTTTCGATAACAAACAAAGAGGGATTCCGAGAAGACGTAATGCATCAAAGACGGATTCTCGGAATCCATTTTTGCCATTTTATTTATTTTAGGAATTCCCTTTGAAAATTTTAAGGGAATTGAAGTGTTTTTTGTTACGGATATGTTTGTTTTTTAGGCTTGTTAGAGTTTAGGCTTTTAAGGTTTGTTATCAGGAATAGACAAAATTAATTATATGTATAAACGGGAGTTTGAAAATAAAATTTCAGTACAGAATCACATTTAAAACATTACAAGGCGTTATAAACGCCAATCGCCAAAATAATCTAGACTAGAACTATAATCAAGGATATCATAAGGTGCTAGATGAAATTCTACATAGTTACAAGGGTTTAATCTCTTTGCCTCAATAAAATAAAATCACCCCTCAAAATAGTAATAGTTTTCTTTTTTCCCCAAGTGTGGTGCCTCGGGTATGCCGAGCTCTGTTTCAACACGCTAATTTATGTAGTTACCACATATGAAGTGTAGACCTGAAAAATATTAAGAATTAAAAAATTATAATAAGTGTTATACAATACTATATTTGTAAAATAACAGCTTATCGCTTTACGATTGGGGTCCCTCTTGGAACCTAATACCCCAAAACCATGCGATCAAATGCCTCAACAGAGGGGTACGATCTTTTGCCCTTCAAGTAACCAATCCTAAATCTTACCATGAAGTATCCTGCAATATAAATATCTAGTAGTTTGCCGGGAGAAAGTATAAAATGTATCGTATCACAGATAGAACATTGTTTTGAGTCAGAAATTGTTGTAAACTGCAATCGAAGTAGAACTGCCCCTGTTCTTGTGTGAGGTAAACACAATTGGAATTCACATTCGATATAGGTGCTCAAATTGGATTGGACCGACAAAAACTATATTGGTCAAACCGATTTGTTGAATCGAAAAACCAGTCCAAGAACCGGTTTGAATGAGTCCAAACTAAATGTGGGGTGTGTGCATGTGTGTGTAGTGGGGCATCATGGATGAGTAAATGGAGGGGAACTGGAATAGTGGGAGAATAAATTTTCAACCCTCTATTCATTTTCCTAAGTGGTGAATGTTTCATTACTTAATTACTCTCCTAGAGTCTGAAAATTCTACAAAGAATAACACTACCAAGAACATAAAAAAGATAGAAGAAAAATCATATTTTTGGTTCTTTCTTTTCGGTTTAACTTGACCATATACACACCAAAATCCTGAAGATTGTCTTCCAGCTTTGGAGTTCTCTGACTAGCATTAGAGACACGAAGAACAAGTTCAATTCGATCGTGTGGATACCGCTAGAGATGGGAGTCGATAAAATCGGTTGCTGTTTGTGATTCCCGGAGAAAAATCAAACAGAAAACGTTTTTCAGCAATCCGAATTTCTTTATTTCAGTGTTAATAAAGTCAATCACGAGTACCCAATCGTTTTTTAAGTGTTTCTTTGCCCTTCAAGTAACCAATCCTATGTCTTACCATGAAGTATCCTGCAATATAAATATCTAGTAGGTTGCCGGGCGAAAGTATAAAATGTATCGTATCACAGATAGAACATTGTTTTAAGTCAGAAATTGTTATAAACCGCAATCGAAGTAGAACTGCCCTTGTTCTTGTGTTAGGTAATCACAGTTGGAATTTACATTTGATATAGGTGCTCAAATTGGATTGGACCGACTAAAACTATATTCGTCAAACCAATTTGTTGAATCGGAAAACTGGTCCAAGAACCGGTTTGAATGAGTCCAAACTAAATGTGGGGTGTGTGCATGTGTGTAGTGGGGCATCATGGATGAGTAAATGGAGGGGAACTGGAATAGTGAGTGGATTTAATTTCAACCCTCTATTCATTTTCCTAAGTGGTGAATTTTTCATTACTTAATTACTCTCTTTATTACTCTCCTAGAGGCTGAAAATTCTGCAAAGAATAACACTACCAAGAACATAAAATACATAGAAGAAAAATCATATTTTTCGTTCTTTCTTTTCGGTTTAACTTGATCATATATACACCAAAATCCTGAAGACTGTTTTCCAGCTTTGGAGTTCTCTGACTAGCATTAGAGACACGAAGAACAAGTTCAAGTTGATCGTGTGGATACCGCTAGAGATGGGAGTCGATAAAATCGGTTGCTGTTTGTGA
This sequence comes from Vinca minor, assembly GCA_026122235.1. Classification (NCBI taxonomy): domain Eukaryota; kingdom Viridiplantae; phylum Streptophyta; class Magnoliopsida; order Gentianales; family Apocynaceae; genus Vinca; species Vinca minor. Next base: position 2,544,828 of record JAOCZM010000253.1, read on the forward strand.
TTCCCGGAGCAAAATCAAACAGAAAACGTTTTTGAGCAATCCGAATTTCTTTATTTTAGTGTTAATAAAGTCAATCACGAGTAACCAATCATTTTTAAGTGTTTCTTTGCCTTTCAAGTAACCAATCCTATGTCTTACCATGAAGTATCCTGCAATATAAATATCTAGTAGGTTGCCGGGCGAAAGTATAAAATGTATCCTACCACAGATAGAACATTGTTTTGAGTCAGAAATTGTTATAAACCGTAATCGAAGTAGAACTGCCCCTGTTCTTGTGTTAGGTAATCACAGTTGGAATTTACATTTGATATAGGTGCTCAAATTGGATTGGACCGACTAAAACTATATTGGTCAAACCGATTTGTTGAATCGGAAAACTGGTCCAAGAACCGGTTTGAATGAGTCCAAACTAAATGTGGGGTGTGTGCATGTGTGTAGTGGGGCATCATGGATGAGTAAATGGAGGGGAACTGGAATAGTGAGTGAATTAATTTTCAACCCTCTATTTATTTTCCTTAGTAGTGAATTTTTCATTACTTTTTTTTTTTTTTTAATAAAGCCACCTGCGTGGTGGGGCGGACCCCCGTTTTATTAATAATTGCCAAACCGGCAGAAGTGATGAGTGGGGGACATAAAACCTAACCTCCCAAATACAAATATGCAAAAGTGCAACCTTGAGCATTTATATATATGCGCAAGGATGAGACAATATATGGCTAAACTAATATGCAAAGCAGTAAAGCTATACAATACTAGTATTCATCAAATCTAAAATGCTAAGGAATTTATCCTTTGATTTTCCTTAGATATGGAGTTCCTGCATGATCAAGGAGACACTTACCCCTAGTGATTCGAGGTAGTGACGAAAACTGTGAATAAACCACCGTATTTTGAGAGTCACACGCTTCATTTGCCAAACTATCTGCGACCTGGTTCGCTTCCCTGTAAACATGATGAACTCTTACAGAATCGAAAATGCGGAGTAAACATTGAAAAAGAGAATCAAGCTTCCAAGAAGAAATACGGCCTTTGTTAAAAGAATCACATAGAAACTTTGAATCCGATTGAACACAGATATCGTTAAAACCCAATGAAGTAACATACCGTATACCAATGATCATTGCTTCCATTTCAGCTGCAGAGTTAGAGAGATTTAAGCCAAGGAAATTAGAGAAAGCACCAATAAAAGAGCCCGAAGAAGTGCGAACTATACCACCCGCACCTGCAGGACCCGGATTATCCCTAGAAGCCCCATCTATATTTAGAATGACCGAGGGAGCCAAACTACCCCTCCAAGTAATGGCCTTAACTCGGCTCAATCGTATAGAGTAGGTGCCTCCCGTAAATGCCTCAACCAAACCCGCACATTTCAACAAAGAAATATAGTAGTCAGTCAAATTCATGTAAAATGCTCCTAAATACCGATGTTTTACCATCAAAAATAAAAACGACAACGGGCCCTCCAAAGGACCCAATGGACACTAGTAAAGATTATGAAGTTAATATCACGCCACTTGTCTTTTTCCTTTCCACCACAACAGCTTTCAAAAGAGATAGATAAGAGTCAAACCCGAGAGTGTGCCATGCAATTCCCACCAAAGCACATCCATACTTCCACAATCTTGAAGCCATTTGACATTCTGTAAAAATGTGCGCGAAGGTATCCTCCCCATGTCCACAATGACACCTTGAGACTAAAGATACACCCCAACGTCTCCTTACTTCGCCTAGAGCTAAAAACCATTGAGCAGCCGCCGAGAAACGAGTTTCAGCGCCAATGGTAGCAAGGATTGCCAAACCTGTGTGCGAGAGAGCTGGGAAGCTCCACTTGGTTGTAAAGTCTGCAAAATAGAAGAAACTGTGAATTTCCCAGTTGGGACACGGCTCCATATATGAATATCAGGACATGGGGATAGCCGAACTAGTGGAAGGTCCTGTTGTTGAGTCATCGTCAAAGTCTCTACAGCAGACTAGCCATCATCACCCAAATGTTCCCTAACGACCGAAGAGTCTACTGCTGTGCCTTCAGTTCGCAATAAAGATCCCTGCAACGTGAAATTTTCATACCAAAACAAAGACCCACCATGTGAGCCTCTGTCGAAGCCCGAACCGTAAGAAGCCTGCACCAAATAGGGGAATCCATGGGTCGGGAAGGAACTATAGTAGGATGAGGGTACGATTGACAATATTTCTCAACCGTAAAATCTCTCCACGAGACGTCGAAGTCCCTGAAACGCCACCACAATTTGTGAGAATAAGCTATTTGATAAGATTCTAAATTAGAAATTCCCAAACCATTTTGCGAAGTGCTACGACAAAGTTTCCTCCAAGACATCCAATGACGCTGCTCCCCATACTCCGCTTTTTCCCCCATAGAAAGTTAGCAAATAATCTTTCCATATGAGCAAGTACCTGTTTTGGCGGACTACACACAGCAAGAATGTGCATAGGCATGGATAATAATACATATCGAATTCAAGTGAGGCGTCCTCCTAGGTCAAGAAATTTCCTTTGCCATCCCGACAGGCGAAGAGTGATTTTATCAATAATAGATGAGTAATAAATTACCTTTTGTCGCCCAAAAAAGACGGGACATCCGAGATATATCATGGGAAGATTGCCTCGGACAAAACCCGTCACCCGAGATATATCATGGGAAGATTGTCGTGGTTGCATTCTCTCCGCCACATAAAAGGAACACTTATGGTCATTGATGCGCTGTCCTGAGGTGTCCTCATATTTCCGAATGAATTCTATCAACGCTTGCAGACCACGTTTAGCACCATTCAAGAAAACAACTACGTCATCTGCATAAGCTAAATGAGATATCAAAACAGATGAGTGTGGGACCACATACCTTCCTATGCTCCCCGAATGTATCAGTCTATCCAGACCCCTGGAAAAGACGTCTACTGCTATAATAAACAATAATGGCGACAAAGGGTCTCCTTGTTTTACTCCACGCCCAGAGCGGAAAAAACCATAAGGAGTACCATTAATAAGGACTGAAAACCAGTTATTAGTCAATAAGTTTCGGATTAGGTGAATAAAATGTGGACTGAACCCAAACTTTTGAAGCACGGACAAAAGAAAATCATGAGAAACTCGGTCAAATGCCTTCATCATATCCAATTTTATGATCATATTACCTCCTCTCACCTTTTTATTTAATGCATTTGCCAATTCCATTGCTAACAAAATATTATCTGAAATTACCCTCCCCTTGATAAAACCAGACTGATTTCTGCTCAAAATCCTAGGAAGTAATTTTGCCAGTCGAATAGCCATGACTTTAGAGATAATTTTACTAGAGAAATTGCACAAAGAGATTGGACGAAACTCATCGAAAGTTTTCGGGCAATCAGTCTTCGGAATGAGGACTAGAAATGAACTCGCAATTGCTCTTGAAAGAGGTATACCCGCCCTGTAAATCCCTAACCGCCCGAATCACATCATCTCGCCACAACCGCCCAACATGTCCGGGAAGAAATCTCCCCAGTATATCCATCGGGACCCGAAGCACTAGAGGGCTCAAAGCAAAAACAGACCTCTTTAACCTCCAAACCTCGTATGCAAAGAATCTAAACAATGGTTGTCGGTGTCATCAACCTCGCTTTAGGTAGTAAATCGAGTAAGTGAGTGTCGGGACATGTGCTTGCATCAAAAGCAAATAAGTTCTCGTAAAAACGGACGCCAAACTGAGCCAATGTCATCTTCGCTTGTATAAATAGTTCCATCACCTCGAATCTTATTAAGAAATAGTCTCCTTTGTTTATTCCTCGCAGTAAGAATGAAAGTAACTTGTATTAGCATTTCCTTCTTTTTAGCCATTTTTTGACGAGCCTTTTGGCGCCGTAACATTTCCTCCAATTCAAGATTACTCTCGTGTTTTAACTTTGCCTCCAGTAACAGGGCTTGCAATTGAGAAGTAGGTCCCGAATCATGTAGTTCTTCCAACCGTAGTACATCCATTTCGGTTGCTTTAACACGGGTATGTATATTACCAAAAGTTTCCCCTGCTCCAGTCCCCAGCATCCGCTTTCAGACGTTTAAGTTTACCCTCGCAAAATCGTTAATCCCGAACTGACAGATCATCAGCCCCAAGAATCACGAACAACATCCATAAACGTGTGATGTTTTACCCACATATCTTGAAAACGAAAGCTGAACCACCCCGAGCAGCTTGTTAGGCAAAAATTAATTAAAAGAGCACTATGATCGGGATATAGTTCGTGGCAAATGTGTAATGAGTGGTATTTTGAAAAGTAGCATTCCAATCATTAGAGACAAGAAAACGATCTAACTTTCTCGAGCAAAGGATGTACTCCCCGACACCAAGTGTAAGGACTTCCCGAAGTCGGAACTTCTAGTAACCCACAATCATGTATTGTATCACCAAATTCATTCATAGGGAGTAGAGCCGAAATGCACCCCTGGACTTTCGTTCATGCGTAAAACAACATTAAAATCTCCTCCTACCGACCAAGGACTATTATTAGGTTGAAAGGCACGTAATTCCGTCCACAAATCTCTCCTCTGGACATACGAACATTTAGCATACACAAATGAGCAATAAATAGGGGAGGCCGAAAATATGTTAATCTGACAATGAATGACTTGCTCCAAATCCTTAACAACCACAATATCCACCCTGTCATCCCACAATACCCAGATTTTGCTAGTACAATTCCCAAACCAAAAATCAAATCCTAAGCGACGAGCATACATAGCAATTTCAGACAAAGCCACCATCGGCTCTAGCAACACAACAAAATTAAGTTTATGATCTCTTTTTAACTGTCGAATGTTCGCAATAGTACTTTCATTAGCAATCCCTCTAATATTCCATATGATGTAATTCATTAAAATATTGAGATGATGTAAAATATGAGTGAAGCATTAAATAGTATGAGGAGTCGATCCCGCAAGTCTAGGGGACCGTCTCAAAGGGAGTTGATGATGCTTATCTTTCTTGCCCTTCTTTTTAACTATGGGGATATCCACAGTAATATTGGAGAGTGCAATAACTGATGTAATACCTGCCACGTCGGTAATTACCTGTGTCGGAGGAGGGATAATGGCCTGGCCATCCACGTTACTCTGAATAATATCTTGATCCTCCATTGATCCGGGTAGAACCGGAAAACTACCCTCTTCGCTCGCAGCAAGTTTTTCAAGTTCATCCGGTACTCCGGGGCTTCATCGTCCTTTTCGGTTCCCACTTCAACTTCAGGTATCCGATCCGGGTCTTCTATACCTGGGACCAAATTTCCCAAACTGGCTCCCAGGCTTCCCAATACATGAATTCCGTCCACCCCATGTATATCCGAGCCAACTTTAGCTGTTAAGAAATCAGCTATGTTCTGTGAAGCGGGATGCTTCAAAATTGGTACAAAAGAGCATAGTTCGGCTAGAATTTCCTCCATTGGCTTTGTCGATTTTCCTCCATCAGATAGTGTAAATCGCGAATTAAAAGGAGATTTGTCACATCCAATAATAATATCATCAATACCCCTAAGACTCAACACAACCGGCTCAATTTCCAAATTATATTTCACCTTTGGGACTGTTTTTTCACTTCCTGGCAGCCTTGTAATTTCTTGGCAGATTGCAGATTTTGCTGTAGTAGGCAGTGTTAATTGCCCTATTTCCCCTGTTTCTAGAGCCAAAATAGGTGCCGATTGCTGTACCCACGCCCCATTCTGCGGCTGTGAAGACTCTGCCAAAGGGCTGCCCTCGGCCAGTGGCTGTAGCTCCCCAATCTGCTGTGCTGCAAGGGTGTCCTCGGCTGCAGCAGTGTAATTATTCTGCTGTGCCGCAAGGGTGCTGTCCTCGGCTGCAGCAGTGATCTTTTTCTGCTGTGCCGTTTCTTTGTCCCTAATTACCAACGCAGTTCACGATGGACCTGGTTCTCGCCGCGATCGCACCGGAATCCACTGATTACTCTCTCTATTACTCTCCTAGAGGCTGAAAATTCTGCAAAGAATAACACTACCAAGAACATAAAAGACATAGAAGAAAAATCATATTTTTCGTTCTTTCTTTTCGGTTAAACTTGATCATATATACACCAAAATCCTGAAGACTGTCTTCCAGCTTTGGAGTTCTCTGACAAGCATTAGAGACTCGAAGAACAAGTTCAAGTCTATCATGTGGATACCGCTAGAGATGGGAGTCGATAAAATCGGTTGTTGTTTGTGATTCCTGAAGCAAAATCAAACAGAAAACGTTTTTGAGCAATCCGAAATTCTTTATTTCAGTGTTAATAAAGTCAATCACGAGTACCCAATCGTTTTTAGTGTTTATTTTCCCCTTCAAGTAACCCATCCTAAGTCTTACCATGAAGTTTCCTGTAATATAAATATCAAGTAGGTTGCCGGGCGAAAGTATAAAATGTATCGTATCACAGATAGAACATTGTTTTGAGTCAGAAATTGTTGTAAACCGCAATCGAATTAGAACTGCTCCTGTTCTTGTGTTAGGTAAACAAAGTTGGAATTTACATTTAATATAGGTGCTCAAATTGGATTGGACCAACTAAAACTATATTGGACAAACCGATTTGTTGAATCGAAAAATCGGTCAAAGAACCGGTTTGAATGAGTCCAAACTAAACGTGGGATGTGTGCATGTGTGTAGTGGGGCATCATGGATGAGTAAATGGAGGGGAACTGGAATAGTGAGTGAATTAATTTTCAACCCTCTATTCATTTTCCTAAGTGGTGAATTTTTCATTACTTAATTACTCGCTCTATTACTCTCCTAGAGGCTGAAAATTCTGCAAAGAATAACACTACCAAGAACATAAAAAACATAGAAGAAAAATCATATTTTTCGTTCTTTCTTTTTGGTATAACTTGATCATATATACACCAAAATCCTGAAGACTGTTTTCCAGCTTTGGAGTTCTTTGACTAGCATTAGAGACACGAAGAACAAGTTCAAGTCGATCGTGTGGATACCGCTAGAGATGGGAGTCGATAAAATCGGTTGCTGTTTGTGATTCCCGAAGCAAAATCAAACAGAAAACGTTTTTGAGCAATCCGAAATTCTTTATTTCAGTGTTAATAAAGTCAATCACGAGTACCCAACCGTTTTTTAAGTGTTTCTTTGCCCTTCAAGTAACCAATCCTATGTCTTACCAAGAAGTATCCTGCAATATAAATATCTAGTAGGTTGCCGGGCGAGAGTCTAAAATGTATCCTATCTCAGATAGAACATTGTTTTGAGTCAGAAATTGTTGTAAACCGCAATCGAAGTAGAACTTCCCCTGTTCTTGTGTTAGGTAATCACAGTTGGAATTTACATTTGATATAGGTGCTCAAATTGGATTGGACCGACTAAAACTATATTGGTCAAACCAATTTGTTGAATCGGAAAACTGGTCCAAGAACCGGTTTGAATGAGTCCAAACTAAATGTGGGGTGTGTGCATGTGTGTAGTGGGGCATCATGGATGAGTAAATGGAGGGGAACTGGAATAGTGAGTGAATTAATTTTCAACCCTCTATTCATTTTCCTAAGTGGTGAATTTTTCATTACTTAATTACTCTCTCTATTACTCTCCTAGAGGCTGAAAATTCTGCAAAGAATAACACTACCAAGAACATAAAAAACATAGAAGAAAAATCATATTTTTCGTTCTTTCTTTTCAGTTTAACTTGATCATGTATACACCAAAATCCTGAAGACTGTCTTCCAGCTTTGGAGTTCTCTGACTAGCATTAGAGACACGAAGAACAAGTTCAATTCTATCATGTGGATACCGCTAGAGATGGGAGTCGATAAAATCGGTTGTTGTTTGTGATTCCTGAAGCAAAATCAAACAGAAAACGTTTTTTGAGCAATTCGAAATTCTTTATTTCAGTGTTAATAAAGTCAATCACGAGTACCCAATCGTTTTTTAGTGTTTGTTTGCCCTTCAAGTAACCCATCCTAAGTCTTACCATGAAGTATCCTGTAATATAAATATCTAGTAGGTTGCCGGGCGAAAGTATAAAATGTATCGTATCACAGATAGAACATTGTTTTGAGTAAAAAATTGTTGTAAACCGCAATCGAATTAGAACTGCCCCTGTTCTTGTGTTAGGTAAACGCAGTAGGAATTTACATTTAATATAGGTGCTCAAATTGGATTGGACCAACTAAAACTATATTGGACAAATCCGATTTGTTGAATTGAAAAATCGGTCCAAGAACCGGTTTTAATGAGTCCAAACTAAACGTGGGGTGTGTGCATGTGTGTAGTGGGGCATCATGGATGAGTAAATGGAGGGGAACTGGAATAGTGAGTGAATTAATTTTCAACCGTCTATTCATTTTCCTAAGTGGTGAATTTTTCATTACTTAATTACTCTCCTAGAGGCTGAAAATTCTGCAAAGAATAACACTACCAAGAAAATAAAAAACATAGAAGAAAAATCATATTTTTCGTTCTTTCTTTTCGGTATAACTTGATCATATATACACCAAAATCCTGAAGACTGTTTTCCAGCTTTGGAGTTCTTTGACTAGCATTAGAGACACGAAGAACAAGTTCAAGTCGATCGTGTGGATACCGCTAGAGATGGGAGTCGATAAAATCGGTTGTCGCTTTGTGATTCCCGAAGCAAAATCAAACAGAAACGCTTTTTGAGCAATCCGAAATTCTTTATTTCGATGTTAATAAAGTCAATCACGAGTACCCAATCGCTTTTTAAGTGTTTCTTTGCCCTTCAAGTAACCAATCCTATGTCTTACCAAGAAGTATCCTCGCAATATAAATATCTAGTAGGTTGTCAGGGCGAGAGTCTAAAATGTATCCTATCTCAGATAGAACATTGTTTTGAGTCGAAATTGTTGTAAACCGCAATCGAAGTAGAACTTCCCCTGTTCTTGTGTTAGGTAATCACAGTTGGAATTTACATTTGATATAGGTGCTCAAATTGGATTGGACCGACTAAAACTATATTGGTCAAACCAATTTGTTGAATCGGAAAACTGGTCCAAGAACCGGTTTGAATGAGTCCAAACTAAATGTGGGGTGTGTGCATGTGTGTAGTGGGGCATCATGGATGAGTAAATGGAGGGGAACTGGAATAGTGAGTGAATTAATTTTCAACCGTCTATTCATTTTCCTAAGTGGTGAATTTTTCATTACTTAATTACTCTCCTAGAGGCTGAAAATTCTGCAAAGAATAACACTACCAAGAAAATAAAAAACATAGAAGAAAAATCATATTTTTCGTTCTTTCTTTTCTGTTAGCCCTAAGGGCGATCGAACTCGGTTTTTGATAATGGACAAACACTTGATGTTGTGTCTAATGTTTATATCTTTGTGATAGAATATCGGAACTAATATTGGAAGCTCTAAGTACTTCAATCAAGCCATGATCAAGATTCAAAGTCATATCATTCAAGGCTCATCTATCAAGATTGAAGATTGAAGACTTAGGTTTGGTTAGATTAGCTTTGTCTTTATAAGTCTTTATCTTAGAAAGCTCTAACCAAAGCTCTTATGAACATAAGCTCTACACTCATAGTCTTGCATACACACAAACATGTTTTCAAAAGGCTTAGTTTTCGAAATGATTCTTAAAATGTGTTTGTATCTTCAAAGCCTTTGTTTTCTAAGTCTAAATCCTTTAAAATGGTTTTCCAAGTGTTCTTACTTATTATCTTTTGGGAAAACTTTTTAGACTTCAAAAGACTTCAAAAGATTTCAAAACGTGTGAAAAATAAGCTTTGAAGTTCGGTCAACCGAGCTCAAGCTCGGATCAACCGAGCAGAAACTGAGAGGTGATCTGCCTAGCCTCGGTCGACCGAGGTCATTGGAAGGTCGACCGAAGTGGCCTGGACGGTCGACCGAGTTGTTCTTCGGCTCAACCGAAGTGAGCTTCGGTCAACCGAAGTTTCTCAGCGGTCAACCGTACTCTGCTTTTACTAGCCGTTATTTGACCGTTGGAGACTCGATTTTCAGCCATATTTTGAAATGTATATATACTCTAAAGCTGAAAATCATTCCAAGACTTGGACATACATTTTACATTGATATCTTATCAAGTCTAAACACTTTCAAAGCAAAATACTCTTCATCTCTATGATCTAAATCATTCAAGAGTATTCTTTCAAAAGCAAGACAAAGAGTAAACTTCATATGTTCAAGAGCTGAAATTGTTTGTGCTTCAAAGGTATACATTTTCACTTATAAGAGTGATCAATCTTTGTATTTAAACAATTCATTCCCTTTCTAAGTGATTGGGTAATTCTTGTAAAAGTCCTACTTTGTGTGGGCAATTTGTAAAGTCCTACTTTGTGTGGGCAAGCTCTTAGTGAGTTTCTTTGTAGTGTGGTTGTGTTGTAAAACTCTTAGTGAGTTAGCCACATTTGTAAACATTCTTCTTAGTGAAGTTGTTTGAAATCCTTGGGTGCGGCTCAAGGTAGTGGATGTAGATTCTAAGTGAATCGAACCACTCTAAATCCTTTGTCTTGTTGTTGGGTTTTGCATTGCTATTATTCATCTTAATCAAACTTATATTAGCATAGCAAAGAATCGAAAAAGTTGCTAAGATTAGTTAAAACCCAATTCACCCCCCCTCTTGTGTTTTACATTTTCGGTATAACTTGATCATATATACACCAAAATCCTGAAGACTGTATTCCAGCTTTGGAGTTCTCTGACTAGCATTAGAGACACGAAGAACAAGTTCAAGTCGATCGTGTGGATACCGCTAGAGATGGGAGCCGATAAAATCGGTTGTTGTTTGTGATTCCCGGAGCAAAATCAAACAGAAAACGTTTTTGAGCAATCCGAAATTCTTTATTTCAGTGTTAATAAAGTCAATCACGAGTACCCAATCGTTTTTTAAGTGTTTCTTTGCCCTTCAAGTAACCAATCCTATGTCTTACCAAGAAGTATCCTGCAATATAAATATCTAGTAGGTTGCCGGGTGAAAGTATAAAATGTATCCTATCACAGATAGAACATTGTTTTGAGTCAGAAATTGTTGTAAACCGCAATCGAAGTAGAACTTCCCCTGTTCTTGTGTTAGGTAATCACAGTTGGAATTTACATTTGATATAGGTGCTCAAATTGGATTGGACCGACTAAAACTATATTGGTCAAACCGATTTGTTGAATCGGAAAACTGGTCCAAGAACCGGTTTGAATGAGTCCAAACTAAATGTGGGGTGTGTGCATGTGTGTAGTGGGGCATCATCGATGAGTAAATGGAGGGGAACTGGAATAGTGAGTGAATTAATTTTCAACCCTCTATTCATTTTCCTAAGTGGTGAATTTTTCATTACTTAATTACTCTCTCTATAACTCTCCTAGAGGCTGAAAATTCTGCAAAGAATAACACTACCAAGAACATAAAAAACATAGAAGAAAAATAATATTTTTCGTTCTTTCTTTTCGGTTTAACTTGATCATATATACACCAAAATCCCCGAAGACTGTCTTCCAGACTTTGGAGTTCTCGACTAGCATTAGAGACCACGAAGAACAAGTTCAATTCTATCATGTGGATACCGCTAGAGATGGGAGTCGATAAAATCGGTTGTTGTTTGTGATTCCTGAAGCAAAATCAAACAGAAAACGTTTTTGAGCAATCCGAAATTCTTTATTTCAGTGTTAATAAAGTCAATCACGAGTACCCAATCCTTTTTTAGTGTTTGTTTGCCCTTCAAGTAACCCATCCTAAGTCTTACCATGAAGTATCCTGTAATATAAATATCTAGTAGGTTGCCGGGCGAAAGTATAAAATGTATCGTATCACAGATAGAACATTGTTTTGAGTAAGAAGTTGTTGTAAACCGCAATCGAATTAGAACTGCCCTTGTTTTTGTGTTAGGTAAACGCAGTTGGAATTTACATTTAACATAGGTGCTCAAATTGGATTGGACCAACTAAAACTATATTGGACAAACCGATTTGTTGAATCGAAAAATCGGTCCAAGAACCGGTTTGAATGAGTCCAAACTAAACGTGGGGTGTGTGCAAGTGTGTAGTGGGGCATCATGGATGAGTAAATGGAGGGGAACTGGAATAGTGAGTGAATTAATTCTCAACCGTCTATTCATTTTCCTAAGTGGTGAATTTTTCATTACTTAATTACTCTCCTAGGGGCTGAAAATTTTGCAAAGAATAACACTGCCAAGAAAATAAAAAACATAGAAGAAAAATCATATTTTTCGTTCTTTCTTTTCGTTATAACTTGATCATATATACACCAAAATCCTGAAGACTGTTTTCCAGCTTTGGAGTTTTCTGACTAGCATTAGAGACACGAAGAACAAGTTCAAGTCGATCGTGTGGATACCGCTAGAGATGGGAGCCGATAAAATCGGTTGCTGTTTGTGATTCCCGGAGCAAAATCAAACAGAAAACGTTTTTGAGCAATCCGAAATTCTTTATTTCAGTGTTAATAAAGTCAATCACGAGTACCCAACCATTTTTTAAGTGTTTCTTTTCCCTTCAAGTAACCAATCCTATGTCTTACCAAGAAGTATCCTGCGATATAAATATCTAGTAGGTTGCCGGGCGAAAGTATAAAATGTATCCTATCTCAGATAGAACATTGTTTTGAGTCAGAAATTGTTGTAAACCGCAATCGAAGTAGAACTTCCCCTGTTCTTGTGTTAGGTAATCACAGTTGGAATTTACATTTGATATAGGTGCTCAAATTGGATTGGACCAACTAAAACTATATTGGTCAAACCGATTTGTTGAATCGGAAAACTAGTCCAAGAACCGATTTGAATGAGTCCAAACTAAATGTGGGGTGTGTGCATGTGTGTAGTGGGGCATCATGGATGAGTAAATGGAGGGGAACTGGAATAGTGAGTGAATTAATTTTCAACCCTCTATTCATTTTCCTAAGTGGTGAATTTTTCATTACTTAATTACTCTCTCTATTACTCTCCTAGAGGCTGAAAATTCTGCAAAGAATAACACTACCAAGAACATAAAAAACATAGAAGAAAAATCATATTTTTCGTTCTTTCTTTTCAGTTTAACTTGATCATGTATACACCAAAATCCTGAAGACTGTCTTCCAGCTTTGGAGTTCTCTGACTAGCATTAGAGACACGAAGAACAAGTTCAATTCTATCATGTGGATACCGCTAGAGATGGGAGTCGATAAAATCGGTTGTTGTTTGTGATTCCTGAAGCAAAATCAAACAGAAAACGTTTTTGAGCAATCCGAAATTCTTTATTTCAGTGTTAATAAAGTCAATCACGAGTACCCAATCGTTTTTTAGTGTTTGTTTTCCCTTCAAGTAACCCATCCTAAGTCTTACCATGAAGTATCCTGTAATATAAATATCTAGTAGGTTGCCGGGCGAAAGTATAAAATGTATCGTATCACAGATAGAACATTGTTTTGAGTCAGAAATTGTTGTAAACCGCAATCGAATTAGAACTGCCCATGTTCTTGTGTTAGGTAAACGCAGTTGGAATTTACATTTAATATAGGTGGTCAAATTGGATTAGACCGACTAGAACTATATTGGTCAAACCGATTTGTTGAATCGGAAAACTGGTCCAAGAACCGGTTTGAATGAGTCCAAACTAAATGTGGGGTGTGTGCATGTGTGTAGTGGGGCATCATGGATGAGTAAATGGAGGGGAACTGGAATAGTGAGTGAATTAATTTTCAACCCTCTATTCATTTTCCTAAGTGGTGAATTTTTCATTACTTAATTACTCTCTCTATTACTCTCCTAGAGGCTGAAAATTCTGCAAAGAATAACACTACCAAGAACATAAAAAACATAGAAGAAAAATCATATTTTTCGTTCTTTCTTTTCGGTTTAACTTGATCATATATACACCAAAATCCTGAAGACTGTCTTCCAGCTTTGGAGTTCTCTGACTAGCATTAGAGACACGAAGAACAAGTTCAATTCTATCATGTGGATACCGCTAGAGATGGGAGTCGATAAAATCAGTTGTTGTTTGTGATTCCCGAGCAAAATCAAACAGAAAACGTTTTTGAGCAATCCGAATTTCTTTATTTCAGTGTTAATAAAGTCAATCACAAGTACCCAATCATTTTTTAAGTGTTTCTCATTTATAGTGGACATTTAATGCATGTCATAGGAAGTTTTATCTTTTTACAGCCTCTAAGATAATGTTTATGTATTATACTAGTCCTAGAACGAATTGTTCTTTTGTATTTTTTATTGTTTTTATGTTTTATAGGAAAGGCTCGGTCGAGCGAAAGGGATTCTCGTGTCGACCAAACATGTTCTGGAAAATGGCATGTTGCTTCTGCATAGATTTCAGACAACTACAGAGCCATCTTGGTCAATCGAAGCTGGTCAGTTTTTGGGCCGGTCGACCGAAAGTTTTCATTGTTAGCCGAGGTGGTCTAATTTTGCATTGTTTAGTTACTATCTTTATCGCGGTCGACAACGATATGGTCTCGATCGACCAGACAGGGGAATTCAATGCATATTTGTGTTTTTGTTAGCATGATTATCATGTTATATGAGCATGAGTATAGTAATAACCATTAACCAAATGATTTTTTTTATAATACTCTCTGCGTGTCGTGCCTTCCTTATTGAAATTATGGTTGTTATTTATTTCTCGAATGTAACTCGAGATATCTTTTCTTTGTTATGTAAGACGTAGTATAAGATTTGTTATGTAATTACAAGAGCATAATGTAGTCAATCAGATGGAGGAAATCACATAGAAGCTAAAGACAATAGATTATATTTATTTTTCTTCACCTTAGAAAGACTTAGGATTTTATATTGGCTTGGAAAATCCTCATAGGGGCTATTACTATTCACATTTTCTTTACTGTTTTTATGCATGTTTTACAGTTCTGATGCATGTTTTTAAGCCGTATAACAGTTTATACAAACGTTTGGTGAGATCATTTAAAATTAAAATCCCGCAAATTTGGCCCTCGTCAAAGCCTAGATCGACAATAATGTAGAATTGCGAGGCAATATGCATCTATCTATTCAGGTGAGGTGCGAAGGATAAGTTAGTGATATCCACCGACGCACATCTTGGGTCATACTTATCTCAATAAATGGATTCAGGATCTGGAGGCAAAAGAGTTGAGATGTGTATCTTGATGTACTAAGAATAATTATTATTTACTCAGCAAACCAAGAATTACATAATTATGTAATTAGTAAATGTTGTACCCTCCTCGTTCATGTCACAGCTTCTGGAGGTTAGTATTGATCTGACACATGGGAAGGATAGGCTGATTTGGCTGTTGGAGACTAGTGGGAAATTTACCATTTCTTCCGTATTGGAGCCACATAGGGGGATAAGTGTCTCTCAGTTCTCACTAGTATGCATTTGGAATAAGGTATTGTCTATGTCTGTCTCTATTTTTATGTGGAAATTGCTTAACAGATTTCTAGCTCTAGATGAGGACCGCAAAGAGTTTTCCACTTCCATAGCCTCGTAGTCTGTTTTTCGGGGCGGAATGGAGGAGTACGATCACTTATTTGTTCAATACTCAATGGCTCGGTGTGTTTAGAAGCAAGCCGCCATTCTTTTTGGACTGAGATAGGGAGCAAGGCGTTTTAACAAACTAGCGGATCTACTATCTTTTTGGTGGTACTCGGGTTCCTCAGGTAAATACTGAGACCATTTCCTGATGGCATGTACTGCGTGCTGGGTTATTTGGAAAGCTAGATGCAGATTTGTCTTTGAAGGTAACTTAGCTTCTCAAACTAGTTTTTTGGCACAATTTCGGGATCAAATTCAAATTTTCATGACTGCCCGAGGACTGGTATTTGATTCCTATAGAGCTCCATTCACACCGCGGAAAACCTTGGTTGTAAAATGGTGAGGTTCTGGGGAGGCCAATATAATTTTAAATATTGACGGCGCATCCAAAGGCAATCCTGGACCATCCAGAATTGGTGGTGTTTTTCGGCGTGTGGATGGTGCTTTTGTGGATGACTTTTCGACCTACATTGGTGATTCTTGTTCGTGTCTGCGTGCGGAAATGGAGGCTTTGCTGGAAGGCTTGGAATTTGCAGACAGATTAGGCTTGTCCGGCTTTTCGGTTCAATAAGACACTTCGATTTTGGCTAAGGCGGTTTCTAAAGGTATGATTTCTATTTGGAATTTGGAATCATTGTTTCGTCGAAATTTGTATCTATTTGGAAATCGCAAGATTCGTCATGTAAATTCTTTGACGGATGCTTTGGTAAATTTGGCATGTACTTCACGGACTTCGCACTTTTATCATCATATCCATTTGCTTCCTCTTTCCATTCATGGTTTGATAGACCTTGATAAGGCCGGAACCCCATATGTAAGGTTCACAAAGATTTCACTTGCATTTTGTAACACATTGCTGAATATTTCGGCACAATCTTTTGCATTTATCTTAGGCATATTTGTAACACCGGGATCATATGATAAATGATTCTTTTTCCACATTGTTCTTTTTAATTAAAGACCTAATGATGATTTTAATATATGATACTAAAACTTCGCAAAATCTTTATTGTAGATATAATGCCAAATGCCACTGTTGCATCAAACCTGCTTTCGTTGCGATATGTCCTTGAGAAGGACAAACTTGAGGGTGGAAACTTCCTCGATTAGTACAGGAATTTGAGAATCGTTCTCAAAAATAGGAAAAATCTATATGTTCTCGAAGGGCATATTCCTGATCAACCAGCCACTAGATCTACGATTGCCGAAAGAACAACTTAACGTAAGAATTTAGATGATGCATTAGATGAGTCATGTTTAATGTTGGAAGTAATACATAGTGATGTATGTGGTCCATTCAATATCCATGCGAGAGGTGGTTATCTATATTTCATTACTTTTACTGAGGATTACAGTCATTTTGGATACGTGTTTTTAGGAAACACAATTCTAAAGCCTTTGAAAAGTTTAAGAATATAAGTACGAAGTAGAAAACCATCTTTGCAAAAGTATACAGATGCTTCGATCCGAAGAATTTCGTGAATATCTAAAGGACCCACTTTCTCCACAAGCTACGCCACAATGGAATGGTGTATTCGAATGGAGAAATTGAACTCTATTATATATGGTTTGATCTATGATAAGTCACGCAAGACTTCCACGCTCCTTTTGGGGACATGCTTTAGAAGCAGCAGCCTTAACACTAAACAAAGTTCTATCAAAATCAGTTGAAAAGACACCATATGAGATATAGACTAAGAAACGTCCCAGTATGTCTTTCATTAAGATTTAGGGTTGTGAGGCATTTGTAGAACGTCCAACTTTGGACGAGCTCAGTCCTGAGTCGATCAAGTGCTTATTTGTTGGGTGTCCTAAGAATACTAAAGGATACTTCTTCTACACTCCTAGCGAGAAAAAAGAGTTTGTTGCTCGAAAATGAGTTTTTTTGGAGAAAAAGTTTCTTTCTAGGAAAACTAGTGGGAGCCCATTGGAGCTTAATGAAGTTCCAAAACTTGCCGAAGTTCAACCGAGCACTAGTGATCAGATGAAATTTGAACAAGCTTCATAAGCTGTTGTGCAGACGGTTCAAGAAACACAAGAATTATGTAGTAGGTATAGTAGAACTCGTAGATCACCAGAGAAATTTGGATTTCTCGTAACAGAACATGGTGATGTTATGTTTATTGATCATGATGAGCCTACAACCTACAAACAAGCAATTACTAGTCAAGATTATAAAAAATTACCTTTAAGCCATGAGGTCTGTAATGGATTCCATGTATACTAATCAAGTATGGATCTTTGTTGATCCACCTGAAGGGGTGACCCCAATAAGGTGCAAGTGGGTTTTTAAATTAAAAATCGACATGGAAGGAAACATTCAAACGTGCAAAGGGTGGCTTGTTTCAAAAGGTTTTAAACAAAAATATATGGTATTTACTATGATAAAACTTGTGCCCATGTAGTTATGTTCAAATCTATTCGGATCTTGCTTGCAATAGATTCATACTATAATACTGGACTGACCCGCTTCAAGAACACTTCATGGATTGTTATATGAATGTCAGTAGTTTTTCTTATAATGATTCTGTTTGTATCTGAATCCTTCGACTTGAAACCACACAAGAATTCCTACATGGTTAATGGTATGCTTAGATGGTGTCCAACGCCGTATGTAACTAGATGCGCTATAAAGACATTTGTTAGGTGTATTTATGAACCATGTGTAAGATGAGGTGTTATAGATAGACGTTTTGTCTCTCCCATATAACATGAGTGATATCTTGGGCCCCTTGATGGAGTGAGACTAACTCATGGTCATGAACAGATGAATTAATATGAGATATTAATGTCATTTGATTAGTATAATCGCGAATCAAGAAACTGGGTGATTGAACTATACAAATGTGACATTCTCCATGACTTGTGTTCAATCTAGATATCAAGGAAAAATGGATTACTACACAAGGTCATAACAACGATTACTTGAATCACCGAATTGTTTCTCAATTGGGTGTAATGATGTGTTGCTAGATATCTCTCACTACTGTTGACAATTGTAATCACGACCAACATAAAAAATACCTAATGGGTCGAACACTATGATCAATTAGATTGGGTTTGTTGGAATTTACATTTGATACAGGTACTCCAATTGGATTGGTTAACCAATATTGGATAGCTAAAATTGATCCGATTGAACCTGTCTATTAAACCGAATTCGATCTGTTGAGCTGGAAAACTGGTCCATTAACCGGTTTGAATGAGTCAAAACTAGATGTGAGGTGTGTGTGTAGTGCAGCATCATGGAGGGGAAAGTGGCTTAGTTGGTGAATTAATTTTCAACCCTCTATTCATTTCCCTAAGTGGTGAATTGTTCATTACATAAATACCCTATCTAAATCTCTCTCGGAGGAAGAAAATTCTGCCAAGAAATCCACTAGCAAGAAAACAAAAAAGATAGAAGAAAAATCATATTTTTCATTCTTTCTTTTCGATTTTAACTTGAACTTATATACACCAAATTCCTGAAGATTGTCTTCAAGCTTTGGATTCCTCTAACCAGCATTAGAGACACGAAGAATAAGTTCAAGTTAATTTAGTGGATACCGCTAGAGATATGAGTCGATAAGATCGGTTGTTGTTGGTCATTCCCGGAGAAAAATAAAACAGAAAACGTTTCTATTATTATGTAACTTAAAGTTAAATATCTTATATATATGTTTGTTGGTACTTTACTCGTGAATGTTCATGTTAGAAATGGATTCCGATATTTTAATTTCCGCTGCATTTATTTGAGGAATCTGAATTTCTTTCTTTCAGACACCATTGATTATGAAATGATGTCGTTTAGACAGAAACTATCTAGTACCTCGAGCCCGGTTTCTTCCTGCCACTTTATGAACCTTGATGATATACGCTATACATTAAAATTTGTGTAGGAGAAGTGATAAAATATAACAAAAGGAAAATACACCTAAAATACCATTATTCCGAAAGTTAGAGATGAAACTAGAATTTTAAAAAAGTGTCTAAAATACTCTTCAAGTGCTGGATCCATGTCGCTGTTTGTACCGGACAAACGGGTTTGGATTTTGGAGCTTCTCCCTCTAAGCAAGCAAACAAATCTCACAAGAAACAGAGTAACTTGTAAGACAAAAAAAGGTCAAAGGATGGTGGGGATGATCCCAACCACTCTATGAAGCTAAAGTTAGTTTTTTAGAGAGAAAGAGACACATAATAATGAATAAGTACTTGGTACCAAGTATTTATAGTAGAGAAATCCCAAGAATAGTAGTATCCATTAGAATTACACTTATCATATAAGTGTTGTAATCAGATATGGAATGAGGAATCTTAATCTCGAAAGGCGTTAAACTTCTTAATAGTAGTTGACATAAATCAGACAAGTCTTATTTAGCAATGTCAAATATCGGCCTGGTTCCACTGGTCGGGTTTAACCTGAGGCCCGATAATAAGTCTTGGGTCGGAACCCACCATATGCCCCTTAGAACACCTGGTATTAGTATTTGTAGTTGAGGTGATGTGAATATCATGGCCCAATATCAAGTTCAAATTTCAGTTATTATTCTAATGGGGATAATTCGACCTAAGAGATTCAAATATGAGCTTAACAACTGGGTCCAGAGAGTCCTACGATCGAAGGGAGTATGTTCACAGCTGAAAGTAAACCACGATTGGTTTCCCTTAACAAGGTTTACGGATGATAGCATGGGCGTAACTTGCCGCAACTATATAGACCAATACTCCATCCGTCCCATTTTTTTTTGTCCACTTTTCCATTTTTGGTTGTCCCAAAATTATGTCCAATTTCCTTTTTTAGTATTGAATTTAATAGGGTAGTTTTGCTAAATTCTCCAAAATACCCTCATGAAAATAATAATTGTTGCATATATTGGAACTACACTCAATGGTAGTTTAGGAAAAAAAAAACTTCTTGGGAGTGGTTTAGAACTAGAAATTAATATGTCTCCTTAATAAGTGGGAATTCCAATGTTGGACTAAAATAATGGGACAGAGGGCATAACTTGCCGCAACTATATAGACCAATACTCCATCCGTCCCATTTTTTTTGTCCACTTTTCCATTTTTGGTTGTCCCAAAATTATGTCCAATTTCCTTTTTTAGTATTGCATTTAATAGGGTAGTTTTGCTAAATTCTCCAAAATACCCTCATGAAAATAATAATTGTTGCATATATTGGAACTACACTCAATGGTAGTTTAGGAAAAAAACTTCTTGGGAGTGGTTTAGAACTAGAAATTAATACGTCTCCTTAATAAGTGGGAATTAAGGAGAAATTGAAGCGGGAGTATTTCACAGTGTGAGACAGAGGGAGTATTTCATATTATATTTAGTTGTTTTATTTCGTGCGTTATAAGGCACTAGACAAAGAATCTGTCAGACCTCCTTGAGTCAACAAGAATTACATAAGTATCATAAGTGAGATATCTTCGGGGAAAAGTCACGCGAACTTCACATCTTCCGTGGGGTATATATATATATATATATATATATATATATATATATATATATATATATATATATATATAGGTCCGAAAAGTCCACATTTTAGTCTTGAAATTATGCTCGTGTATATCCAAAAGTTATGATGATTCGGGATATATTTATCGAAATAACTGTAGAAAGCATTGAGAATCTCAAGATTCGGACTTGCTTACCCGGAGGTTAAGTAATGAATAATACCCCAGGAGATTATCCTAATAAGACGCGTGTTTTTATAACTTCTTGAAAAAGAATCGCGTGTATCATAAATGACCGCACAATAATTAGTTTTCATTGTCCTATATATAGGTAGTACTGTGTGGGTAAAACAATTCACTTTTTAAAACTTTATTCTTTGCACCCTTGCAACGGTTCATCTTCTTCACACTTTTTTCCGGCCAGTTGGTTTATTTCGTATGTTCTATTTTCAGTTTTCCTTTAGGCAACGGAGATATTCCTTAGCTCCTCAGAAATGAAAAGAATTTGTCTCCAACTAGTTTTGGTTTCTGCACTTTAAACCTTTAGTCGTTCCCGCCTAAGGTTTTTACCGTCGGAATCCTTTCCGTTGTTGCTAATAGTCTATTATTTTTGTCAGAAAGATGATGACCCCTAAAAGATTCAGGTCGTTAGGTAATAGTCCACAATCTGAACCCATTGTGTAGTAAGAGGTTGCTAGTGATGTAGAAATAGCTTCTGAAAATGTTCCATTATATTTCCTATAAACATGCTCATGAAAATATGTAGTAGAATATCTCACCGAGCAAGGACTTCATGAGTTGTTACCTATCCAGCAAGGATATGAAGCATTTGAAGGAGCTTGGAAGAAAGTGAAGCATCTGTGATTTCGTCTGTCCTACATGAGTCCATACTAAAAATATTTTGAGATGATGCTCCCATTGTCCCTGATGTAGAGTACATATTTCTCTACCTCAAGGATAGAGCTTGTTACCCTCCTCAAGGATGCACGATTATGTATTTTAAACAGCTTCGGGGAGGTTTGACTATACCTCATCCTGGGATTTTTGTAAACTTGAGTAGTTTTGACAACATAAACGTTAGTCAACTAAGTCCTAATCTTCTTAGGTATGTCATATGTTTCATCCTCATGTCTTACGCCTTCGGGTTTCTACTAGTTTAGAGTTGTTTAGGTATTTCTTTGAAATAGTACCCCCATGACTAAAGTACAAGAGGGTGCACCTCCTGGGGTAAAGAAAGGATTAGGGTGGTTTACTAATAAGCATAAAGTTTTGACCGTGGAGGTGAACTTGATATCACACGGACCTTCCTCTTTTAAAGGCCGAAAAGAAAACTTCTTTCTCGTTCGCCCATCCCGGAGGGATTTACCCATGAATGAAACACATATATTGGCATTATAAACCCCTTAGTTAGTACTAAAGTAGACCTGAGGGTGCAGTTACCTTAAAGAGATATGTGTTCGAGATGATTATGAGGGAGTCCTATAGACCAGACTTTGGGACTTTATACGCCAATGCTTCTTTGGTTATCCATCCTTGTCTCGTCACCTTGTGACTATATATTAATAGCGATATGTGGCCTGAAACAGGTTATTCAATTTCTGTATTGCAAGCAAGCTCAAACTGCAAGACCAAAGTCAATTAAAACTAGGCAAACCTCCCAAGAAACTGAAACCTCCAGGGCACAGATTCATGTATGTGAAGAAGACACTAAAGAGACAGGCGAGTCAATCTTTGCTTCTTTTTTGTTCTTTGTTATGGTTCTTGACCTCTATCAGTATCGATATATAGATACGTCTATTTGTCGGGTACTAACCTTCCAAAAGGAGTAGCAGAAGATGTCACTAACATTTAGCCACTTACATGAGGCTTGTGAAAGCGAACTAGGTCGGGTGTAATTGTATCCGGACCTAGGAAAGGTAAGCAGTGATAACCTCGTGTACTTATGCGCTCCTACTATAGTGTTATATTCTAACGTTATTACTCCTAGTAATTGTAGACACTTCGGGATCTGATGATGAAGATGTAGTATCTGGCCAGGTCAGGAGTGAGAGCCTTGGGATTTCTGTTTTGCCCCTTGTCTCCCATCTGGAGTCCATGATTAATTCTTTATGTTGTCCCCAAGTTCAATCAGGAGGTTCTGTAGAGATTACAACACAGGTCGCACCTTCTGGTCTCATCGATGACCCCAATGGAAGCTTTACAAAGGCTTCCTCGGGGGTCACACTAGGGCAAGGAAGAGGCCATGGTTGTGCTGTCTTGAATCGGAGGAAGGATTTGAGTAATCCCAAGACTATTCCTACTCCGGATATATCTTTGGAGAAAATGTATTATCGTTCCCCGAAATAATTAATATGATTGGCTCTGCAAAAATGTGGAACTATCTTGTCGGCTGGTTTGTTACCCATGTTTCCTTTCCAACTGGGAACAACTGAAGAGGAAAACTTGTGGTTGGAGATCGAGGTATCCAAGATTGAGCATGAGAATGATGTGTTATCCAAGGGACACAAGTTGTTGGGGACTCACGTAGCAATCATAGAGCGTCATCAGCTTGAGGCCGAGGAGATAGCTCGGGTTGTGGAGAGAGCGCTTGACGAAACCTTTAGGGAGAACAATACTCTTCGAGGAGAGCTAAGTGTTCTGGAAGATCGTGACGCTGAACGAATCAATGCACTAGCTGACATGGTGGAATCCCACGAAGGGTCCTTAGGTCAGCTCCAAGAAAGACTGCTTAGAGTTCGGGCCAACTTAGAATCTATACCTGAGGCTGTGCTTAGTAACGAAATGAAGAAGTACATGCTCCGTGGAGATATTTTAGCTGAGGTAAGCTAGACTGTTATCAACTATGTTGGTCCCATCGTTCGGTCGGTTATAGAAGAAGCTCGGGAACATCATAGGGATGTGGCATTCATTGATGATATTGAAAGAGTTATTGACATGCCTGAGAGCCCTACTACATTCTTTTGGAATGATGAGGCCTTGATGGACGAAGAAGCATGTTCGGCTGAAACTAGGCGTCTTGACGCTCCTTTTGCGCCGGCCCCGTAAAAAGCAGTCCACCGACATCTAGTCATTCTGCCCAATCCTGATGGATTGTAGGTCCTGTATTTGTAATAATAATTGTAGGTCCTCTATTTTCTATAGTCCACGTTTTTGTATCTTCGTTCTGTTAATACAAACTTGTTCTTTCGATTGATCTGTGTTTCTTTAGAAATATTTTCCACATTTGTTGTGTTGTGTTCTAATCTTAATCTTGATCCGGTGAGGCCAATGGCTCTCGGGAACCCCCTTTTGTATTTGGTAGGCACTGCTTGGGGATACAGGCTAAATTTTCCTTTGAAAAAGACAAGCATATTTTCTTTACTCGGGATCCTTTGGTCTCTACGGGACCTCGGAGGTTGAAGATATTGTTTCGAGGAGAAAGGTTTATACTTGCCTTTGTTCACACTTTTGTTTTCGAGTGTTTATCATCTCGATTCATATTTAAACTTGACCTTAAGACCTTCATAACCCAGGTGTCGAGAGGAGGTTCTTTGGATTCATATGTTTCCGTAGGTGGATTCTGGGAACAAAGAAGATTGTTTCGGAACCCAAGATATGAAGTAGGAAAATTGGTGCCAAGTAGGGAGATTGGGTCGGAACCCAAGATCTGAAATAGGACAGCTTGTGCCAAGTAAGGAGATTTGGTCAGAATCTAGAATCTCAAATAGGGTAGCTTGTGCCAAGTAAGGAGATGTGGTCGGAACCCAAGATTCAAATAGGGTAACTGGTGCCAGAAAGTCTGGATTGGAACCCGAGAACTTTATTAGTAATCACAATAATCACATAATGTAAAATAAAATTTATTGCACATTAATTTTGGTTCTGTTACAGGAGGACCAGGGCAACCTTTATTACAGGCGTACAACCTCAAAGAAATTTGTAAATAATAAGGCAAGGGTCGGCTAACTGGTAGACCGGGATGACCCTTACTAGAGGCTCATAGACAACATACCTATGATTAGCAAAAAGTACTTACATTTAAAGAAAATACTAACAACTAAGAGCTGGCCCAGAGATCCTAAGCCACTGTTGGAGTTTTCATGCTCGGTTAGGGAGATGTCGCTGCTTCAAGGATGACGCCTTTTCGCTGGCCCGTGGCGTTTTCGACAGTTCCGGGCGAGCAGAAGATAGAATATTCGACTTCTGGCCACTGGTTGTTAATTCCAGACTCCATCCGAACTTGATTCGCATGGATAGTGTACTCATAAATACCCCATCTTTCCAGTTGTTCAAGATGGTTCTACAGAATATGGCCTTGTATTTGCTCCTAGTTGTTACCACGAAGAATGGTACAAACTCTGGAGAGTTTTTGCCTGCACGGGAAGATACGGACATGCGCATTTGTTTAACACTGCGAACATGAACTCTTGCCAGACCAACAATAGCCTTTGAGCTCAGGATCAGTGCGTTGTACGGTGACCATGTCTTTAATCCCTTACTTATAAGCTGGTATAAATTCAGTTTGAGATAGGGATTTTACCTTCATAACGACTTGATTAAATTGCTCTGTGAACTCCCAAACAATTTCATCATTTCTCTGCTCCATCTATAGCAAATGATCAGTATCGTACTAGAACGCTTGCTGGGAATATAAGTTGTTCTAGTGGAAGCATTACCTGGACGGACACCCTATTATGATCAAGACTGATCACAAAAGTCTGAAATATCTTCTTGAATAGAACATAAGTAGATTTCAAAGCTTTTGGGGTTTGACTTCCAAATACAGTACAAGCAGGGGAGTGAAAATAAGGTAGCAGATGCTTTGTCTAGAAGATTTGAGTGTAATGCCATAACTGTTGTTGTTCGAGAGTGGATAGAGGATGAAAAAAGAAGTTGTGTGAATAATATTCTCAAGACTTGATTGCTCAGATCCTGTTGGGAAAGCAAGTCACTGATTTCACTCACATTAATCGAGTGCTGAGGTATCAGGGAATAATTTATGTTGGCAAGAATGGAGATTACAAGAGTAACCTCATATATGTCATTTCACTCATCTTCCACTAGTGGTCATTCTGGGGTCTTAGTGAGCTATCAGAGGTTCAAGAAAGTTTTGTTTTGCCTTTGATTCAGCAACAGGTGCATGGAAAAATTAAGGTTTGTGAAATATGCCAAAAGTGCAAACATGAAATTGTCTCTTTCTCTAGTTTATTGCAACCTTTAAAGATTTCCGAAAAACAATTCAGTCACATTAGTATGGATTTCATTGAAGGATTGCCTAGGTCAGAAGGCAAGGATGTTGTGCTTGTGGTGGTTGATAGATTCTATAAATTTGCTCAACTCATAGGGTTAAAACATCATTTTAGTGTAAGGATAGTGCCTGATGCATTCTTAGATCATATCTTTAAGATGCATAGACTTCTTGACTTCATTGTTACTGATAGGGACAAGATATTTTCCAACTTGTTTTGGAAAGAATTTGATGTGAAACCGTTGTACGAATACTAAGGTTCGGCTTGAATGCCCGATCTTTCTCTATCTCGAACAGTTTATGAGGACTATAAACAACCTTTCTCCCGCAAGGTTGATTATCAATGGGGCTGAAACACCACAATAAGTATAAACCAAATTTATTGATACAGTAACTCAAACATGAATGAATTCTACCCAGAGAATCAAATACAAAGTAACTAAGGAATAACCCTTAAATCAATATATCAAATCTATCAAGTCTAGCAATAACATGGCTGAAATCCCTCTTAAATAGAGTGGAATTTCGTCCAAAAATAACCCACAAATAAGAGTCCTTTGAGGATTAGGACTCTACAACTCCTAGATAACTAAAAACCCTACCTAACATCAAGGAGGCCAACATGGCTAATTAAACAATATAATAAATCTGAAATATAATTAAAGTCTAGAATAGACTTTAATTATCAAATGACTAAAATACCCTTTCTACCGTTTTCCTTCCAATTATGTATCTTTCCTTCAAATGCTATTAGATGGCTTTGATCCTTGTGTCTAGCTTTATTTGAAAGCTTCTTTAACTCTTGAACCTTTATAATAGATACTTTCAACACTTGGAACAAAGGCTTTACTTGGAAGCTCATTTTTGGAATGTTGATGAGGTCAAATGACCTCTTTAAGCTTCATATATGATCCGGGAGATTACAAAGGTCCAAACATATACTTAGTCGATATCACCTAATCCGAGAGATTATTGATAGGGGTGATGTAAATATTTGCAAAGTACATACGGACTATAATATCACCGATTCACTGAAGAAACCGCTAACACAACATCAACATGATCGTCATACTTGTAGCGCGGGTATTTGATGCGAAACCGTGATGTTTTAGATCAAGGTTCGGCTTTTAGCAGATCTTTCTCTATCTCGAATTAGTTTCTATGGGAATATACTTAACACAACCCCGGGCAGGCTAAGTATCAATGAATGCTGAATCACCACAACTAGAGAAACAAGCTAGTTGATACAGTAACTCAAAGAATATGAAGTTCTACCGGAAGTTCATAAACAAGTATCTAAGGAATAACCTTAATCAAAAATATCAAATATCAATATATCAAGTCTCCTTAAAAGGTGGCCAAAATTACTCTTTAAGTAGAGGGATTTCGGTTCCAACTTGAACTAGGAATGGGAAATAAGAGTCCTTGAAGAATTAGGACTCTTGAATAACAACTTGCTATCAAGTAACTACCTAAACAAGATAATAGGCACATGTTCCTATTATCTTGGCGGCACAAATAAAAGTAACTACCAAAACAATGAAGAGTCCTAGTTGCATTAGGACTCTTAATAACCAACTAACTAACACATGGACAACATGTCCTTTATTATAGCAACTACTTGCCATACACGAAATTATAGTAATTAAATATGCTGAAAATAATTAAAGTCTAGTATAGACTTTAATTGTACACAAAAAGACTAAAATGCCCTTTAAATTCGTCCCAATTCTGGACAGCTTGTTGGGCCAACTTGTACGACAATAATAGATATCAAGAAGGAAGAATATGGTCTTGTGATCTTCATAGAAGTTGTAGATCTGCCTCTTATCTTTAATATGCAATTGGAATCAGCTTCATTGGATGCCTATATCGAAAGATATGATCATTTTACCAAACAGTAGCAAAGCTATCCATTCCTTGTACAATTGTGATACTTAAGAGATTGACTAGGGAAACATTCCTAGATGTAATTTAGAGTCCTCTTTGTATCGTAACACACGTTCCCTTGAGTTGGGCAGCCCCAAGGTTGGTACCGTATCATCCCCTCCCTCTTGAAAAGGATTCGTCCTCGAATCATCCCAAAAATCAGCTTTATATTCTAAAAAATGAATAAAAGGGAGCAAGTTAGTGATATGGAAAGTAAAAATTGCATTGTCCTTACCTATCAAGGAGATTATCTTGCGGCTGTCCCAAATAAATGGTGTCTTGTCCTTCTTAATTGAAATTAATGGAGCAGCAAACTTGTTAAAATCACGAACAAAATGTTTATCAAAGCTTGCTAACTCATATGTTGGACGATCTGGAATTGTATTGGTTGTTCTCGGCCATTCCACCATCGCATTAACTTTTGCCGGTTCAACTTTAATACCTTGAAAACTCACAATGTAACTAAGAAGGTTAATAGAATTAGTGTAAGAAACATAATTTCCAATCTTAGCATGCAAAGTTTGTGCTTTTAAATGAGTAAAAACAGCCCTAAGATGTTCAATATGATTATCTCGGTTTTTACTAGCAACAAGTATATTATCAAAGTAAGGAATCGGATGTCTATAATTAAAAGTTATGTTATTAATATTGAGACTATCCGTATATAATCTAAAAGTCCTTTCTTGCTTTGGTACAATTTTCCCCGGATTAACATAAGGACTTAAAGACATACTTACCTTCTTCTTTTCAAGAATTAAATCACCTTGGTTGTGAATTTGCTGAATTGTACCCGAAGATGGTTTATACCTTTCACGATTTTGAAGGCTAATAAGTAGCCTTCTCGGCAACTCCTTAGGGAAGACTTCATGAAATTTCTGAACAATAGCAAGACTAGATGTAGAAAAAGATGTTACATCAAAAGAAAAAGTGTTAGTAAAAAGGTTCCTTGCGGTTCCTTTCAAATCGAACAAAACAACAAGTTGTTTTGCTTGAATTGCCCTATCTACCTCTCCGGGATTAATGAATAAACACTCCTTTTTCTCTTTTCGTGGGCTTGCCTTTTTTCTCACTAAGCTCATGGCTTTTGTCTCATTTTTTTCCTCGAATTTTACCTCATGAGTAGGGTCACTCATTTCTTTTCTATCTCGTTCTTTTTTCTCCTCTAAAACAGCCCTTTCGGCTTCTTCCTCACTTATCCACGATCCATCATCCAATTTTATCATTGTACTCTTGTTAGGGTAGTCCATAGCAAAGTGTCCTTTGCCCCCACATTTAGAACATTCCCGAACAAGTTTTGGAGTAGATTTTACGCTTGTATTGGCCGCATTTGATGGATTTTGAGACCCTGCTGCCCCAAACTGCCCTGTGGCTGTTTTCCCACCATTTATGACCTCTTTACCCTTGCTTTGGCTTGGAAAAATAGTAGAAAAAATCTGGGGTGGATTCGGCTTCTTCCAAGGTTGGAAAGTGGCCGATTTTTCCCTTAAACTATTCTCTTTATGTTGCCTTTCAATCTGTTTATAAAAATAAACCATATCAATAAGATTACGAAGGTTAGCACGTTCTACCTTGGGTCTAATTTTTTCATTTAGACCAGCCAAGAAACGCGCCAAAGTAGCCTCATTATCTTCCCGGATGTTTGCTCTAATCATGGCCATCTCCATCTCTGTGTAGTATTCAATAACGGTCTTTGTTCCTTGTCTCAAACTTTGGAGTTGATTGTACAAATCTCGATTAAAGCTTTGAGGTACAAATCGTCGTGACATGACCGCTTTCATATCTTCCCATGAATCAATTGGTCTTTGTCCCGATCTTCTCCGTTCATGGTTCTCCTTATCCCACCAAATTGATGCATATTCTCCCAATTCCATGGCTGCTAATTTGACCTTTTTCTCTTCGGAATAATTATGAACATCAAAAACATGGTTAACTTTTCGTGTCCAATCTAAAAATAATTGAGGATCATTAGTACCTAAGAAAGGAGGGATCTTGGTCTTAATAGCACCAAGATTATTATCATACCTTTGATCTTGAACATTTTGCCTCGGATCATACCTTGGATTTTGCAAATTGGCTCTCGGCTCAAAATCTTGTTCATGAACAAAAGGCCTCGGTTCATACCTTGGGTATTGTTGATTTGGCCTCGGTTCATAGGCAAAATTGTCTACCATACTTGGGATTGGTCTCGGCTGAAATTCTCTTTGGTGCCGAAAATTGTCCTTTGGAATTTGATCAAAGGATTCTTGAGAATCTTGATCATCTTTTGCTGCCCCTTTGCCTTTTTCTGAATTGCTCTTGAATTCACGAAACTCCATTTTAAGTTCATTCACGGATTGCATCAAAGACTTTATGGTTTGTTGCATTGATTCTTTAAAAAGTTTGTCACTCTCCATGGCACCTTGCTCCGAAGTACGTTCATTAAAAGACATTATCTTTGCAAAGAAAAAATTCACACAAAAATCGTTAGTAGAAAAAGATATTAAAGATTGGATCTTTTCACAAAATCTGTGAATAGTAATATGTGAATAGTATTTTGTAAATAGTAATCTGTGAATAGTGATATGTGAATAGTAATCAGTGAATAGTAATCCATGAATAGTAAACTGATATTTCTCTCAAGATTCCACAAATACTTGTCAAGAACTTCCAACTCTAGATGATTTAGGTAAATTGAATTGTTTTGTTGATGGAAGGCTGAAAAAAAAATTGGAAAGAAATCCTATCTTGACCTATTCAAAAAGTTAAGAAAGAAAGATTAAGAGTAATCGTTAAAAAGATGTAACATTTACGCTTCTTGATTTCTTGAAAATAGACTTTGAAATTTCGGATGAATAGTGCTGTGAACAGTAGCCGAAAATTTAAAATCTTGAAAACCTGATTTCTTTCTTTACCTTATACCTTTAGACTTACCTTTTTCTTGGCCGCCTTTATCAAGAACTCCGTGTTAGGAAGATATTACCTTGATTTGATGAGTTTGATGGCGACTAATTCAAGAACAAAAGGGAACAAGAGCCAATTCCTTTGTGTCCAAGCGGACAAGGAAGTTTGCTTTTGGTTTGATCCGTGTCTAGGATAACCCGGTTGCCAATTTCTTTACTTCCGGGTGGCTTTTGCGTATGGTAGTAATAAATTTTATTGTTATCTTTCTCGGTCTATTCCAAGCAAACAAGAAATTTTTTTGAAAAGCGTAAGAGTACACCAAGATAGAGATCAACCTTTTGCTCTGATACCACTTGATGCGAAACCGTGATGTTTTAGATCAAGGTTCAGCTTTTAGCAGATCTTTCTCTATCTCGAATTAGTTTCTATGGGAATATACTTAACACAACAACGGGCAGGCTAAGTATCAATGAATGCTGAAACACCACAACTAGAGAAACAAGCTAGTTGATACAGTAACTCAAAGAATATGAAGTTCTACCAGAAGTTCATAAACAAGTATCTAAGGAATAACCTTAATAAAAAATATCAAATATCAATATATCAAGTCTCCTTAAAAGGTGGCCGAAATTACTCTTTAAGTAGAGGGATTTCGGTTCCAACTTGAACTAGGAAAGGGAAATAAGAGTCCTTGAAGAATTAGGACTCTTGAATAACAACTTGCTATCAAGTAACTACCTAAACAAGATAATAGGCGCATGTTCCTATTATCTTGGCGGCACAAATAAAAGTAACTACCAAAACAATGAAGAGTCCTAGTTGCATTAGGACTCTTAATAACCAACTAACACATGGACAACATGTCCTTTATTATAGCAACTACTTGCTATACACAAAATTATAGTAATTAAATATGCTGAAAATAATTAAAGTCTAGTATAGACTTTAATTGTACACAAAAAGACTAAAATGCCCTTTAAATTCGTCCCAATTCTGGACAGCTTGTTGGGCCAACTTGTACGACAATAATGGATATCAAGAAGGCAGAATCTGGTCTTGTGATCTTCATAGAAGTTGTAGATCTGCCTCTTATCTTTAATATGAAATTGGAATCAGCTTCATTGGATGCCTATATCGAAAGATATGATCATTATACCAAACAGTAGCAAAGCTGCCCATTCCTTGTACACTTGCGATACTTAAGAGATTGACTTGGGAAACATTCCTAGATGTTATTTAGAGTCCTCTTTGTATTGTAACACACGTTCCCTTGAGTTGGGCAGCCCCAAGGTTGGTACCGTATCAGTATTCGATACCATGAGGACTGGTCTTAGAGATAGTTCTTATGTACAGTTTGCACTAAAAGGTAAGGTTGTTGTCTTTAGTGCAAGTGGGAGATGTATCTTTTTTCAATGTGCTGAAATATAAAAGACAAATTTCCATTATTATGTTGTATTACTATTGTGTAATTGTTATGTTGTATTACTATTGTGTAATTGTATTAAACATAATAACGTCCTTTGAGTGATTATTGTAATTGTTACATTGAACTATTCTAAATGTCCCTAGTCGATCATTATTGCGGAATGCTTAGGACAATAATAATAATGTGATGAGACTAGTATGTGTCGTGATTGATATTTTATATCTAATCAACACATGGGTACATCATGATATTGGATATTATAATACTGGACTGACCCACTATAAGAACACTTCATCGATTGTTATATGAATGTCAGTAAATCCTTTGACTTGAAATCACACAAGATTTCCAGCATGGCTAATGGTATGCTTTGATGGTGTCAAACGCCGTATGTAACTAGATGCGCTATAAACGCAATTGTTGGGGGTATTTATGAACCATGTGTTGGATGAGGTGTGATAAATAGATGATTTGTCCCTCCTATATAACATGAGTGATATATTGGGCCCCGTGATGGAGTGAGACTAATTCATGGCCATGAACAGATGAATTAATATGAGATGTTAATGTCATTTGATGAGTCTACTTGCGAATCAAGAAACTGAGTGATTGAACTATACAAGTGTGACATTCTCCATTACTTGTGTTCAATCGAGATATCGAGGGAAAAAGGATTACTACAAAAGGCCATAACAGTGATTACTTGAATCACCGAATTATTTGTGAATTGGGAGTAATGATGAGTTACTAGATACCTCTCATTATTGTTGACAATTGTTATCACGACCAACATAGAAAATACCTAATGGGTTGCACACTATGATCAATTGGATTGGGCTTGATGGAATTTACATATGATTTATGTGCTCCAATTGGATTGGGCCGACCAATACTGGATTGGTAAAATCGATCCGATTGAACCTATCTGTTAAACCGAATCCGGTCTGTTGAGCTGGAAAACTGGCCAATAACCAGTTGAACGAGTCAAAACCGGATGTGATGTGTGTGTGTAGTGGAGCATCATGGATGAGAAAATGGAGGGGAAAGTGGCTTAGTTGGTGAATTAATTTTCAACCCTCTATTCTTTCCCTAAGTGGTGAATTATTCATTACATAATTACTGTCGCTATATCTCTCTTGGAGGAATAAAAATCTGCCAAGAAATCCACTACCAAGAAAAATCATATTTTTCGTTCTTTCTTTACGATTTTAACTTGAACTTATATACACCAAATTCCTGAAGATTGTCTTCAAGCTTTGGATTCCTCTAACCAGCATTAGAGACACGAAGAATAAGTTCAAGTTAATTGCGTGGATACCGCTAGAGTTATGAGTCGATAAGATCGGTTGTTGTTTGTCATTCCCGAAGAAAAATAAAACAGAAAACATTTCTATTATTATGTAATTTAAAGGTAAATATCTTATATCTATGTTTGTTGGTACTTTACTCGTGAATGATCATTTTAGAAATGGATTCAAATATTTTAATTTTCGCTGCTTTTATTTGAGGAATCTGAATTTCTTTCTTTCAGACACCATTGATTATGAAATGATGTCGTTTAGACAGGAACTATCCAATACCTCGAGCCCGGTTTCTTCCAGCCACTTTATGAACCTTGATGTATACGCTATACACTAAAATTTGTGTAGGAGAAGTGATAACATATAACAAAGGGAAAAAACACCTAAAATACAATTATTCCGATGAAACTGGAATTTTAAAAAAGTGTCTAAAATACTCTTCAAGTGTTGGATCCATGTTGCTGTTTGTACCGGACAAACGGGTTTGGATTTTGGAGCTCCTCCCTCTAAGCAAGCAAACAGATCTCACAACCACTCTCTGAAGCTAAAGTTTGTTTTTTAGAGAGAAAGAGACACATAATAATGAATAAGTACTTGGTACCAAGTATTCATAGTAGAGAAATCCCAAGAATAGTAGTATCCATTAGAATTACACTTATCATATAAGTGTTGTAATCAGATATGGAATGAGGAATCTTAATCTCGAAAGGCGTTAAACTTCTTAATAGTAGTTGACATAAATCAGACAAGTCTTATTTAGCAATGTCAAATATCGGCCTGGTTCCACTGGTCGGGTTTAACCTGGGGCCCGATAATAGGTCTTGGGTCGGAACCCACCATATGCCCCTTAGAACACCTGGTATTAGTATTTGTAGCTGAGGTGATGTGAATATCATGGCCCAATATCAAGTTCAAATTTCAGTTATTATTCTAATGGGGATAATTCGACCTAAGAGATTCAAATATGAGCTTAACAACTGGGTCCAAAGAGTCCTACGATCGAAGGGAGTATGTTCACAGCTGAAAGTAAACCACGATTGGTTTCCCTTAACAAGGTTTACGGATGATAGCATGGGCGTAACTTGCCGCAACTATATAGACCAATACTCCATCCGTCCCATTTTTTTGTCCACTTTTCCATTTTTGGTTGTCCCAAAATTATGTCCAATTTCCTTTTTTAATAGGGTAGTTTTGCTAAATTCTCCAAAATACCCTCATGAAAATAATAATTGTTGCATATATTGGAACTACACTCAATGGTAGTTTAGGAAAAAAAAAACTTCTTGGGAGTGGTTTAGAACTAGAAATTAATACGTCTCCTTAATAAGTGGGAATTAAGGAGAAATTGAAGCGGGAGTATTTCACAGTGTGAGACAGAGGGCAAAAAATCCTCTGTCCCCATCCGTGTATGTCCCCGTGTCCCCAACCAATCACAATTCACCATGTGTATATATAATTGAAACAAATATTTATATAGTAAATTCTGATTGGTTAGGGACACGGGGACAGAGGATTTTCACCCGAGACAGAGGGAGTATTTCATATTATATTTAGTTGTTTTATTTCGTGCGTTATAAGGCACTAGACAAATAATCCGCCAGACCTCCTTGAGTCAACAAGAATTACATATGTATCATAAGTGAGAAATCTTCAGGAAAAGTCACCCCGAACTTCTCATCTTCCGTAGGGTATATATACATATATAGGTCCGCATTCGGGCAAATAACGAAAAGTCCACATTTTAGTCTTGAAATTATGCTCGTGTATATCCAAAAGTTATGATGATTCGGGATATATTTATCGAAATAACTGTAGAAAGCATTGAGAATCTCAAGATTCGGACTTGTTTACCCGGAGGTTAAGTAATGAATAATACCCCGAAGATTATCCTGATAAGACGCGTGTTTTTATAACTTCTTGAAGAAGAATCGTTTCCTCTTCGGCGAATATAAAACATCCACGTGTATCATAAATGACCGCACAATAATTATTTTTCATTGTCCTATATATAGGTAGTACTGTGTGGGTAAAACAAATCACTTTTTAAAACTTTATTCTTTGCACCCTTGCAACGGTTCATCTTCTTCACACTTTTTTCCGGCCAGTTGGTTTATTTCATAGGTTATATTTTTCAGTTTTCTTTTAGGCAACGGAGATATTCTTTAGCTACTCAGAAATGAAAATAATTTGTCTTCAACTAGTTTTGGTTTCTGCACTTTAAACCTTTAGTCGTTCCCGCCTAGTGTTTTTACCGTCGGATGTTGCTAATAGTCTATTACTTTTATCAGAAAGATGATGACCCCTAAAAGATTCGGACCGTTAGGTAATAATCCACAATCTGAACCCATTGTGTAGCAAGAGGTTGCTAGTGATGTAGAAATAGCTTCTGGAAATGTTTCCATTATATTTCCTATAAACATGATCATGAAAATATGTAGTAGAATATCTCACCGAGAAAGGACTTCATGAGTTGTTACCTATCCAGCAAGGATATGAAGCATTTGGAGGAGCTTGGATGAAAGTGAAGCATCTGTGATTTCGTCTGTCCTACATGAGTCCATACTAAAAATATTTTTAGATGACGCTTCCATTGCCCCTGATGTAGAGTACATATTTCTCTACCTCAAGGATAGAGCTTGTTACCCTCCTCAAGGATGCACGATTATGTATTTTAAACAGCTTCGGGGCGGTTTGACTATACCTCATCCTGGGATTTTTGTAAACTTGAGTAGTTTTGACAACATAAACCTTAGTCAACTAAGTCCTAATCTTCTTAGGTTTGTCACATGTTTCATCCTCATGTCTTACGCCTTCGGGTTTTCTACTAGTTTAGAGTTGTTTAGGCATTTCTTTGAAATAGTACCCATGACTAAAGTACAAGAGGGTGCACCTCCTGGGGTAAAAAGAGGATTAGGGTGGTTTACTAATAAGCATATAGTTTGACCGTGGAGGTGAACTTGATATCACACAGACCTTCCTCTTTTAAAGGCCGAAAAGAAAACTTCTTTTTCGTTTGCCCAGCCCGGAGGGATTTACCCATGAATGAAACACATATATTGGCATTACAAACCCCTTAGTTAGTACTAAGGTAGACCCTGAGGGTGCAGTTACCTTAAAGAGATGTGTTCGAGATGATTATGAGGGAGTTCTGTAGACTAGACTTTGGGACTTTATACGCCAATGCTTCTTTGGTTACCATCCTTGTATCGTCACCTTGTGACTATATATTAATAGGGATATGTGACCTGATACAGGTTATTTGATTTCTATATTGCAGGCAAAGCTCAAACTGCAAGACCAGAGGCAATTAAAACTAGGCAAACCTCCCAAGAAACTGAAACCTCTAGGGCACGGATTCATGTAAGTGAAGAAGACAGTAAAGAGACAGGTGAGTCATTCTTTGCTTCTTTTTTGTTCTTTGTTATGGTTCTTGACCTCTATCAGTATCGATATATAGATATGTCTATTTGCAGGGTACTAACCTTCCAAAAGGAGTAGCAGAAGATGTCACTAAAATTTAGCCACTTACATGAGGCTTGTGAAAGCGAACTAGGTCGGGTGTAATTGTATCCGGGCCTAGGAAAGGTAAGTAGTAATAACCTCGTGTACTTATGCGCTCCTACTGTAGTGTTATATTCTAACGTTATTACTCGTAGTAATTGTAGACACCTCATGATCTGATGATGAAGATGTAGTATCTGGTCAGGTTAGGAGTGAGAGCCTTGAGATTTCTGTTTTGCCCATTGTCTCCCAACGGGAGTCCATGATTAATTCTTTATGTTGTCCCCAAGTTCAATCAGGAGGTTCTGTAGAGATTACAACATAGGTCACACCTTCTGGGCTCATCGATTACCCCAATGGAAGCTTCACAATGGCTTCATCGGGAATCGCACTAGGGCAAGGAAGAGGCCATGGTGGTGCTGTCTTGAATCGGAGGAAGGATTTGAGTAATCCCAAGACTATTTCTACTCCGGATATATCTTTGGAGAAAACATATTATCATTCCCCGGAATAATTAATATGATTGGCTCTGCAAAAAGGTGGAACTATCTTGTCGGCTGGTTGTTACCCATGTTTCCTTTCCAACTGGGAACAACTGAAGAGGAAAACTTGTGTTTGGAGATCGAGGTATCCAAGATTGAGCATGAGAATGATGTGTTATCCAAGGGACACAAGTTATTGGGGACTCACGTAGCAATCATAGAGCGTCATGAGCTTGAGGCCGAAGAGATAGCTCGGGTTGCGGAGAGAGCGCTTGAGAAAACCTTTAGGGAGAACAATACTTTTCGAGGAGAGCTAAGTGTTCTGGAAGAGCGTGACGCTGAACGAACCAATGCACTAGCTGGCAGGGTGGAATCCCACGAAGGGTCCTTTGGTCAGCTCTAAGAAAGACTGCTCAGAGTTCGGGCCAACTTAGAATCTTTACCTGAGGCTGTGCTTAGTAACGAAATGAAGAAGTACATGCTCCGTGCAGATATTTTAGCTGAGGTAAGCTAGACTGTTGGTCCCATCGTTCGGTCGGTTATAGAAGAAGCTCGGGAACATCATAGGCATGTGGCATTCATTGATGATATTGAAAGAGTTATTGATGATATTGAAAGAGTTTTGGAATGATGAGGCCTTGATGGACGAAGAAGCGTGTTCGGCTGAAACTAGGCATCTTGACGCTTTTTTTTGCGCCTGCCCGTAGAAAGCAGTCTACCGACATCTAGTCATTCTGCCAAATCCTGATGGATTGTAGATCCTGTATTTGTAATAATAGTTGTTCTTTCTTGTCCACTACTTTCTATAGTTCATGTTTTTGTATCTTCGTTCTGTTAATAGAAACTTGTTCTTTCGGTAGATCTGTGTTTCTTTGGAAATATTTTCCGCATTTGTTGTGTTGTGTTCTAATCTTGATCCGGTGAGGCCAATGGCTCTCGGGAACCCCCTTTTGTATTTGGTAGGCACTGCTTGGGGATATAGGCTAAATTTTCCTTTGAAAAAGACAAGCATATTTTCTTTACTCGGGATCCTTTGTTCTCTACGGCACCTCGGAGGTTGAAGATATTTTTTCAAGGTGAAAGGTTTATACTTGCCTTTGTTCACACTTTTATTTTCGAGTGTTTATCACCTCGAGTCATATTTAAACTTGACCTTAAGACCTTCATAACCCAGGCGCCGAGAGGAGGTTCTTGGGATTCATATGTTTCCGTAAGTGGATTCTGGGAACAAAGAAGATTGTTTCGGAACCCAAGATCTCAAGTAGGGAAATTGGTGCCAAGTAGGGAGATTGGGTCGGAACCCAAGATCTGAAATAGGACAGCTTGTGCCAAGTAAGGAGATTTGGTCAGAATCTAGAATCTCAAATAGGGTAGCTTGTGCCAAGTAAGGAGATGTGGTCGGAACCCAAGATTCAAATAGGGTAGCTAGTGCCAGAAAGTCTGGGTTGGAACCCGAGAACTTTATTAGTAATCACAATAATCACATAATGTAAAATAAAATTTATTGCACATAAATTTTGGTTCTGTTACAGGAGGACCAGGGCAACCCTTATTACAGGCGTACAACCTCAAAGAAATTTGTAAATAATAAGGCAATGGTCGGTTAACCGGTAGACCGGGATGACCCTTACTAGAGGCTCATAGACAACATACCTATGATTAGCAAAAAGTACTTACATTTAAAGAAAATACTAACAACTAAGAGCTGGTCCAGAGATCCTAAGCCACTACTGGAGCTTTCATGCTCATTTCGTGAGATGTCGCTGCTTCAATGATGGCGGCTTTTTCACTGGCCCGTGGCGTTTCCGGCAGTTCCGGGCTAGCAGAAGATAGAACATTCGACTTCGGGCCATTGGTTGTTAATTCCAGACTCCATCCGAGCTTGATTCGCATGGATAGTGTACGCACAAATACCCCATCTTTCCAGTTGTTCAAGATGGTTCTACAGAATATAGCCTTGTATTTCCTTCTAGTCGTTACCACGAAGAATGGTACAAACTCTGGAGAGTTTTTGCCTGCACGGGAAGATACGGACATGCGTATTCGTTTAACAGTGCGAACATGAACTCTTGCCAGACCAACAATAGCCTTTGAGCTCGGGATCAGTGCGTTGTACGGTATTTCCAACTTATTGAAGGCAGACTGGAAGAGTACTTTGACTGGGCTACTGGTGTCTGAATGTCTCGCATCGAGCGGGAGCAGATTTTGGTGTTGATGACCATAGGAATATCTCTGTCATTCAAGTCGTCGGGATGCTCGGGAGCCGGAGCACATTCTATAGTGTTGACCATCAAATGTGGAGGTAGTCCCGAGGGCCTTTGAGAGGAAGTCTAGGCCGTGAATTCCTTCAGTATAGATTTCTCAATTTCTCGCTTCAATTATATGCAATTTTCTGTCTCGTGACCATGATCCTTGTGAAAATTGTAATATTGGTTGAGATTCCTTTTGTCTGAGGGATTTGGCATCGTCGTAGGTGGTGCGAGAATTCCCAAGGCCTCCACTTACTACCAGATGTGGGCACGAGACGCTTTGAGGGGAGGGCTTTCGCCATAGCTGCTGCTTGGTCTGGTCAATAGCGTCAGCACCTCCGTTGGGTTTTCCTCGACAATTTTCCAGGCGGTGACTATGTCTTTAATCCCTTACTTATAAGCTGGTATAAATTCAGTTTGAGATAGGGATTTTACCTTCATAATGACTTGATTAAATTGCTCTGTGAAGACCCAAACAATTTCATCCTTTCTCTGCTCCATCTGTAGCAAATGATCAGTATCATACTAGAACGCTTGCTAGGAATATAAGTTGTTCTAGTATAAGCATTACCTGGACGGACACCCTTTTATGATCAAGACTGATCACAAAAGTTTGAAATATCTTCTTGAATAGAACATAAGTTCAGCAGTTCAACATAAGTAGATTTCAAAGCTTTTGGGGGTTGACTTCCAAATACAGTACAAGTAGGGGAGTGAAAATAAGGTAGCAGATGCTTTGTTAGAAGATTTGAGTGTAATGTCATAACTGTTGTTGTTCGAGAGTGGATAGATGATGTAAAAAGAAGTTGAGTGAATAATATTCTCAAGACTTGATTGCTCAGATCCTATTGGGAAAGCAACTCACTGATTTCACTCACATTAATCGAGTGCTGAGGTATCAAGGAATAATTTATGTTGGCAAGAATGGAGATTACATGAGTAACCTCATATATGTCATTTCACTCATCTTCCACTAGTGGTAATTCTGGGGTCTTAGTGAGCTATCAGAGGTTCAAGAATTTTGTTTTTTGCCTTTGATTCAGCAACAGGTGAATGGCAAAATTAAGGTTTGTGAAATATGCCAAAAGTGCAAACATGAAACTGACTCTTTCCCTAGTTTATTGCAACCTTTAAAGATTTATGAAAAACAATTCAGTCACATTAGTATGGATTTCATTGAAGGATTGCCAAGGTCAGAGGGCAAGGATGTTGTGCTTGTGGTGGTAGATAGATTCTATAAATTTGCTCAATTCATAGTGCAAGGATAGTGCCAGATGCATTCTTAGATCATATCTTTAAGATGCATAGACTTCCTGACTTCATTGTCAGTGATAGGGACAAGATATTTTCGAACTTGTTCTGGAAAGAATTGTTCACCTATTTGGGAGTCAAACTCAAGCTCAACACTGCTTACCACCCTCAAACTGATGGCTAGACAGTGAGGGTTAACCAGTATCTTGAAATGTACTTGAGATGCTTTATGGAAAAAAGGCCTAAGCATTGTCACAAGTTCCTTTCCATGGCAGCTTGGTAGTATAATTCATGTTTCCATTCAGCCATTAAACTGTCCCCATTTGAGGCTTTGTATGAGTTCAGACCTTAAGGTTATGGAGAGAATGTTGTGGCTGGTGAGATTAGACATGGAGAAGTGTCTAAGATGGTGGAAGACAGACAGAGGCTGAAAGATTTGTTTAAGGAGAACATAACTCACACTGTGAATAGGATGAAGCAGTATGTGGATAAACATAGGACTGAGAGAGAGAGAGAGAGAGAGAGAGAGAGAGAGAGAGAGAGAGAATTTATTGTAGGGGACATGGTGTATATGAAACTGCAACCCTACATGCAAAACTCTTTGGTCCTCAGAAGGAACAAAAAATTATCACCCCAGTACTTTGGACCTTATCAGATCCTCAAGACGTTTGGTTCAGTTGCTTATGGACTGAACTTGCCTCAGGATTCTAAATTGCATCATGTGTTCCATATCAGTCAGCTGAAGCTGAGGATATGAGATGATGTAGTAGTGCAAAACGAGCTGCCAGTTGGTCAATGGTTGATATCTT
The DNA here is from genome assembly GCA_026122235.1 of Vinca minor. Taxonomy (NCBI): domain Eukaryota; kingdom Viridiplantae; phylum Streptophyta; class Magnoliopsida; order Gentianales; family Apocynaceae; genus Vinca; species Vinca minor. Next base: position 2,586,795 of record JAOCZM010000253.1, read on the forward strand.
GGAGTAATCTTCCAGTTGAAGATGCCACCTGGGATAATGCCAATGATTTTATAAAAAAAATGGCCTGAATTTTCAAGGACATCTTGAGGGCAAGATAATTGTTAAGGGGGATGGAATGTTAGGGTATGAATAAAGTAAAGGGATCATGTGTTTGGTGTAGGAATTTATCTGGATCATGACTTACCCTCCAAAGGATCGGATAAAGGCACGGGTTTCCATGTCAAGAATGCCTATAAATAGGGCAATTGGGTTGGTGACCATTCATTCAGATATTTTGTCAAATTTATGTTAGATGTTTTCCGTCCCCTTTCTTCTCCAAATCTATATGCCATAGCTAGAGTTAGCTAATTCTCAATTCAATTCTCTCTCAATTGCAGGACTTGAAGCAATAGCATAACTGACAAAAATATATTTCTTGGTTAAAAAGTCAGTGATCCTTATTTATGGAGTTTAAAAATATACAATTTAATTTAAAAATAAAAATAAAGAAAAAAAATTGAGTTCGACGGCTACACTTTATAGAATAAGTTCTTCATTGTAAACAAACATAAACTTCTAAATTTTTTCTTTAAAAATATTCTATTACTTATATTTCTCCATGGCTGACTGAGTTTACTTTTAGTTTAAAATTCGATAAAAAGAACCTTATCTGGAAGACTACTCATATGGACACTTTATTAAAAAAAGCTTACAGTGAAATTTATTTTTAGACTAAAATCTAAAGGACGACATATTAAAACACAAAATAACTATACGACCTTTGTCATATTTTTCCTTTCCTACCTATTACATTTAGGGGAAAAAAAGTATGCGTTTTCCAAGAGGCTTAAAGCAGCTCTATCTACCAAAAAAAATATTTTACAATAATAAAAAATACAACTCTATTCAGCCTCTACTCAATAATTTGGAGATCTACAGAATTTTCATCTAAAATATCTATATTATTATATTACTTAATGATATACACCTTATTTTATTTATAAAAAAAATGCAACTCTAGTTGTACGGGCAGCCGCCTCTCTGCTGAATCTATTACCGACGGATAATCCTTCTACGATTTTCTTACAATTATTATCCATTGATAAAAGAGACAAGCTAGGATTAGTTTTAGCCCACCTGTCGAAAAGAGAGACAAAATGCGTTCACTACTTTTTTTCCGTCGATATTGAGTAGTCAAGACTTACGATGCAGACAGCAGAGAGTGGTCGAATGGTCCGTAGAGTTTAAAATATAACTTTATTAAAAAAAAAAGAGGAGAAGATAAGAGTAAAATACTCTTAAACAATTTAATTTACCTTCCATTAAGTTTTGGTACCCTGAGAACTCTTTACTGGTTCAAAACTGGTCGTTCGTTATAGTAAATCTACGTCTGAGCCGTATAACCCACATTTCTTTGCTCCACAGTTCAGTCTTACACAAGACCATCCTGCTGATTTGGGTCTCCACATATCCCTTACTAAGAGGTTTTCTTGGACTGCTGGGAAGTTGATAGGATGAGTCAATCAAGTAAAAACTTGATTAGGGGGCATTTGTTTACCACTACTTCGAACCGGGGGTTTCTGTCCGTGAAAATTTTGCAGCATTGGTTGATTGCCCTGCATGAGGCGATTTTTAGACTTTTAGCTGATGTCATTGTGAGCAAGTTTCTCAGAGTTGAGACCGCTGTTGATTATGGAAACACTATAGAAGAGGAAGCAACTAGAGAACCATCTTCTTCCGAGACTGCTGGTCAACCACCTAAGTTGCTCAATCGAGGGTCACATGGACTAAGAAGATATCTTTTGTCGACAAGCTAATTGGCTTGATTAACGTAGAGGCGACAAATCCCTCTATCGGTCTTTCCAGGAAGCTGAAGCGTCAACAACAAGTTTCTTCTTCAGTCTAACAAGAATATATTTCGCTCCTAGACTAGCCTCTTCTTTCTTTGGGTAGTTTGTTGTTTGATGACTTTCTTTCTCTTGTAGAGGAAATGGCCTCGGTGCCTTTTAATTTTAGAGGATTAGACTACTCTTAACATTCCTTCAATTCAAGATCTTACTGAAGGGATTCATAGACAGAAACTCATTTTAAACACCCATGTATCATCCCCTAAAGAATCTACTCATACCATGGTAATAAAAAAACAGACAAAAAATACTTTCGAATTTTCGTTAATGGATTCTGATTTTGGATTCTGTGCTGTGTCCACCAAAGCCCTCCCTTGCAGAATTGCCCTATACTAGTATCCACGCAACGAAATGAGCATCGAGTGCTAGCTCTTCGTTTTCTAATTTTCTCCAATCTAGAGAGAAGAGAAGGGCAGAAATCTTATTTCGGGTTGTGTGTTTTGCGGTTGAAAGAAAGTGTTTGGGGTTTCTTCCTAAAAGAGATTATATAGGGCATGACAAACTCTCACGTAATCCCAACCTCTTATGGTAGTGGGAGTTTTTATAGCATAATAACTCCCACGTAGAGACAGACAAAACAAAATACCGAAAATGCCCCTCATTAATCTCTAATTCGAATAATAACATTTTATTATTCTCAGAAAAATAAATGTCAGATACAATGAACCTAGAAATATTTTAGATTCATTGAATCTGGACATGAAACTAGTTAACTCGTCTATGTGTGTGACCCTGTAGGTTCATATCACAATGACAATGAAAACACACATAGTAGTAGTATGTGTTCATAAATCACAAGCGGTCCCTAACAGGACATTGTGACTACTCAGCGTGAATGGATGTACAGTGGAACTTAATATCAATCCACTACTTAATCATTTTATCTCTCGATATCCAAATTAAGCATAAGACATGGTAGTTGTCACCCTTATAAAGCTTAATTGTATTTATGCTCGATTTACATGTAGACTGTTGCAACAAATAGTATTTAATAACCACTTTATTAAATACATTTGAGCACGGACATGCATTTAAATAGTTTTTCCTATCGAGGGGCCCATGGATATCTCTCTCTAATAAAAGAGGGACAAGTCTCTTACAATGCCTCTCACATTCAAGCCATGATATGATACTACATCCCATCGTCAGTCGCATTAATTACTCGATTAAAAGTAATGTCCGACTAAGTTAAAACGAAGCTCCATTCACGCTGGAAACGATGGAGAAGCATGAAACGATGGTGACATAAGGTCTAAGGATTCCAAATAGTATTAAAGAAAAAATACTTATGACTAAAGAACCATGAAGTATCTGATACAATATATATATATATATACTAATATATTGTATCTATGATATGATTTGTATCCATTACAAATGATTAGTAAAATATAATCATCAATCAAACATCATACTAGTTTTATTTCATTGTATAGAACATTACATAAAACTAGGGACAATCAGAATAGTAATTGCATAAGCTAATAAGTTTTACTATCAAATCACATATTTGATGTTCAAAAGCAAAATTAACTATTCAAATGATATGCTCAAAATATATAAAACGTACAATATATGCTAATGGTCCTAGGGCACTGCTAACAATCTCCCACTTTGCAATCCAATAAGGAAATTGAATCTTTCTTCAAGTCACCCGTAAAGAAAGCTGAAGCATCAACGATCCGTTAGTAGGAAGACTTATTATTGGACGTAGTCACACACCCTTACATATCAGACAAGAAAATTCGGGATCGGATTTGGGACTCCATGGATGCCTTGATTAAGAGTCTGAAAAGAAACATTCATAATCCCCAAAACGCAGCGGAATAAAATAGCGCGGGATTACATTCCATTAAAGGATCTACTCAGGAGAAAGAACCAAAACCTTGTTATAGGATTTATACCTTTATATAACTATTCGATGTTGCTTGGATTCTGCTACTAAGAACCGCCAACAGCAGCCTTCAGACTCCAGTCTCTACTGCCAACATCTGGACTTGTTCTTTGCATCTCAAATGCTAGTCCAAGGAGCTCCAAAGATTGAAACTACTTTTCCCGGAATCCACAAAGTATAGATTACTTTGGAAAATCGAAAATCAAAGAGATGAGAAAATCATATTTTTCTTCTCTTTTGATTGTTCTTGAGAGTGTGTAAAAACAAGAAGAAAAATCCCAGATTTTGCTTCTATATTTTGGCTGCTAGGAAAGTTAAAAGCTAGAGAGAAAAATAATAATGAAGAATAATTTTTCATCAAATGTGTTGTTAGTGGAATTACCCACTAACCCCCACTATCATTTTATTAATCTCCCACTACAAACGCTCACCCATTGCACACACACACACACACACACACACACACACTCCTTCACACATCTAGACGTGACAGTTTTGACCTGGTCCAACTGGTCCGGTCGACCGTAGAAACAGGTTCTCAGCTGACCAAAGTGACAAACAGGTTCGGTCGACCCGAGATAGTTCTCGGTCAAATGGGGCCGATTTTGCCCAATCTAATCGAACGCCAGTCCAATTGAGCTTGCCCAATATAATTGAGCACATATATCAAATGTAAACTCCAACAAGCGCAATCCAGTTGATTATAGTGTACGACCCTTTAGGGATTTGCTACAGCCAAACAATTGTCAATAGTAGTGAGAGATATCTAGCAACACATCATTACTCCCAATTCACAAATGGTCTCGGTGATTCAAGTAACCACAAATATGATCTTTTGCACTAATCCCTTTGTCCTTGATATCTAGATTGAACACAAGTCATGGAGTATGTCAAACTTGTATAGTAGACTAATCAAATGACATTAATATCTCATATTAATTCACTTGTTCATGGAAATGAATTAGTCTCAGTCAATCAAGGGGCCCAAGATATCACTCATGTTATTATATAGGAGGAACAAATGCTCTATCTATCACTCCTCATCCTGGCATGGTTCATAAATATACCCAACAAATACATTTATAGCCCATCTATTTATAGACGGCGTTTGACACCATAAAAGCATACCATTAGCAAAGCATGAAATCTTGTGTGATCTTAAGTCGAAGGATTTAGGTACAAACAGAATCATCATAAGAAAACTGTTGACATTCATATAACAATCCATGAAGTGTTCTTATGAGCGGATCAGTCCAATATCAAATACCCATGTGTTTGACTTAATATCATATATTTAATCACAACACATACTAGTCTCCACACATTATTGTTGTCCTCAAAATTCCACATTAATGATGGACTAGGGACATTTCAGAATAGTTCAATGTAACAATTGCATAACTATATAAAGACGTTATTATATGTTTTAATACAAAATCACGGCCGTTTTCAAAACAATAATAATAGAATTCATACCTTAATATTTCATCACATGAAAGAAAATACAACAATCCTCCCACTTACACTAAAGACAACAACCTTGGCTTTTAGTGTATATTGTACATAAGAACTATCTCTTAGACCAGTTCTCTTGGCATATAATACCCATGCGACAAGTATGACGATGCCGTTGTTGTGTCAGCGGCTTCGTGAGAGGGTCGGCCGTGTTACCGTCTGTACGAACTTTGTAAATCTTCACATCTCCTCTATCAATGATCTCACGGATCATGCTATACCACCGTAGTATATGTTTGCACCTTTGGTGAGACTGTGGTTCCTTTGATATATGGCTTCATTTACAATGGAGATCAATCGCATTCGACATTCGAAATGCTAGGTATACCACACTAAGTTAATCAAATGAACTTTCAGATCCAAATTACTTTAGCAGCATCTGATACAACTATATACTCGGCTTCGGTTGTAGAATCCACAACAGTTGCTTGCTTTGAACTCCTCCAGCTCACATCACCACCGTTTAGGCAAAATACATAAACCGATTATGATCTAAAGTTGTCTATCGGTTTGGAAACTAGCATCAATATAACCACTGACAATGAGCTCGTGTTTCCCACGATAGATTAAGAAGGTGTCCTTAGTCCTTAGCAAGTACTTAAGGATGTTCTTGACGGCTATCAAGTGACGTTCACCGTATGTAGACTGGTATCTGCTCGTTATACTCAAAGTATACGAGACATCTGGGCGAGTAAATAACAAGGCATACATGATAGACCCAATTGCCGAAGCATATGGAATATCACTCATGCGTTCTTTCTCATCCAGTGTCTCAGCACACTGTTGTCTTGAAAAAACCGTACCAAGTGCTATAGGACAAACACCTTTTTTATACTCTTGCATGCTAAACTGATTTAGCACTGTGTCTATATAAGTACTCTGACTTAGGCCAAGAAGTCTACGTGATCTTGAATCCTAAGATGAAGCTTGCTTTACCTAAGTCTTTGATAGAGAAACATTGTCCCAATCACACCTTTACAGATTCCAAGGTTGGAATGTCATTCCCTATTAGTAGCATGCCATATAGATACAAAACCAGGAGTACAACTGAGTGTCCACTAAACATTTTATAAACACAAGGTTCATCAAAATTATTGATAAAACCGTACTCGCGTACGGCTTCGTCAAAACGTCAATTCTAGCTCTTAGATGCTTGCTTTAATCCATAAATGGACATGTTTAGCTTGCATACTTTATTGACATAATTTGGATTGACAAAATCTTTAGGCTGTATCATATACACGTCCTCGTCAAGGTTTCCGTTAAGGAAAGCTGTTTGGACATCCATTTGCAAAATCTCATAGTCATAATATGCAGCTACTATAAGAAAAATCTGAATAGACTTGAACATGACTATAGGGGGAAAGGTCTCATCATAGTCAATACCATGAATCTGTTTAAAACCTTTTGTGACAAGTTTCCCCTTGTATGTTTGAATGTTCCCTTCCATGTCAGTTTTTAATTTGAAAACCCACTTGCACCCTAATGAGGTTACCCCCCTCAGGTGGATCAACAAAAGTCTATACTTGGTTGGTGTACATGGATTCTATTTCTGATGTCATGGCTCCAAGCCATTTCTCATAATCTGGACTGGTAATTGCTTCATTGTAGGTTGTAGGCTCACCAGAATCCACTAACATAATTTCACCATGTTTTGTTATGAGAAATCCATATCTCTAAAAAATTCTATGAGGTTTACCAGACCTATGCAATACTTGTGTTTCCCAACCGGCTCCACAACACCTTGTGTAGTTTGTTCCAATTCCACCTGGTCACTTGTGCCTGGAACTTCACCAAGTTCACTTGGAATTTCACTAAGCTCTGGAACATCATTAAGTTCCACATGGCTCCCACTTGTTTTCCCAGAAAGAAACTGTTTCTCCAGAAAAACTCTCTTTTGAGCAACAAACAATTTGTTCTCATTAGGAATGTAGAAGTAGTACTCTTTAGTTTCCTTAGGATACCCCAACCACGTGCACTTGACCGACTTTGGGCTGAGTTTGTCCAAAGATGGATGTTTCACAAACACCTCACAACCCCAAATCTTTAATAAAGACATACTAGAACGTTTCTCAGTCCATATCTGATATGGTGTTGTTTCAACAAATTTAGATGGAACTCTGTTTAGTGTTAAAGTTGTTGCTTCAAAAGCATGCCCCCAAAAATAGTTTGGAAGGCTCTCGAGACTCATCATTGATCGATCCATATCTAATAGAGTTTGATTTATCATTTCGGATACACCATTCCATTGAGGAGCAGTCGGTGGAGAAAGTTGTGAAACGATTCCACAACTCTTTAGATAGTCAGGAAATTCTCGACTTAAGTATTCCCCACTTCGATATGATCGAAGCATCTTAATAATTTTTCCAAATTGGTTTTCTACTTCATTCTTATACTCTTTGAACTCTTCAAATGCCTCAGACTTGTGTTTCATAAGAAACGCGTATGCAAAACGACTAAAATTGTTAGTAAAAGTAATGAAATATGGATAACCACCACTTGCATGGATATTGAATGGACCACATACATCAATATGTATTAGTTCCAACAAATCATTTGCTTGTTCTCCAGTTCTAGTAAAAAGAGAAGCAACCATCTTACCTATTAAACAAGGTTCGCATGTATCATATGTTTCAAAATCAAATGATTCCAACAATCTATCTTTATGGAGTTTGGAAATGGGGTTTTCGTTTATATGTCCTAAGCGAGAATGCCAGAGATATGTAATATTAGTCTTTTTAGTCTTTATCCTCTTTGTATTTTTTTCCGATATAGGAAATAGGGGATTTCGCCAAGTCGCTCACCAACTCAAGAACTCTTGATAAAGCTTTAATCTCTTTCATGGCTATAGTATGACAATCCTTCACTCTGGAAAAGTAGATTCACCAAGCGATCTCGTAACCCAGACATTACCTACGCCTCCGCTAAAGGAAGAATGGGAATTTCTTCGCGAACTCAAGACCTCCTAATCAGAAGTCTGAGATTTCGAGCTCTCTGGTAGGGAGTCTGTCATGTCTAATGAACCAGAGGCAGAGTTATGTTATAAACTGGAGACTCTAGGTCTAATAAGTATAAACTATTCACCAATGCAGTACTAAAATAAAAGACATCATTTAACGAAAACGACATTCGTTGGTTTTTAATATTAATATCAAAACCCATCTTGTCAAAACAAGAGATAGAAATAATATTCTTTGTTAAAGTAGGTACATAAACACAGGTGTTTATATCTAGAACAATTCCATAAGTGAAACTAAGACTATATGTTCCGACAACTAATGCAGCAACTCTTGCTCCATTCCCATAGCATAGGTCCATGTCGCGTTTTTCCAACTCTCTACTCCTTTCCTGCACATTCATGCAAATGTGAGAACCACATTCGGTATCTAATACCCATGATGAAGTAGTGGTAGACAAGTTGATTTCAATAACATAAATACCAGAGCCATAAGCAACATTTGCTAACTTTCTAAGCTTTTTACAGGCTAGAAAATCAGGGCAGTTTCTCTTCCAGTGTCTTTTCTGTCGACAATGGAAACAATTTCCATCCTTATCCACGACACACTTGGGTTCCTGTACTTTCTTAGAATGGCTAGGTTTTCCCGAAGGCTTGCCTTTAGGCTTACCAAAACCCTTGCCCCTATTATTGTTGACCATGTAAATAGCCTTGGACATGACCATTTCCTTCTCGGCAGTCCTCAACAGGTTCAACAATTTTGGGAGAGGTTTGTCTATCTTATTCATGTTGTAGTTTAATAAAACCTCACTGAATGATTCAGGCAATGATTGCAGAATCAAGTCAGTATATAGATCCTAGCCCAGAGGAAATCCCTGTCTTTCGAGGACCTCAATATAGCCTATCATTTTAAGAACGTGAGTTTCGACTGCCATTTTACACTTAGATAGAAATTTGAACACATCGAATCTCTCCTGTCAGACTTGACACTAAAAGAGTTGTCTTAGATGATTAATCATATCGAAAGCTCCCATTTCCTCATGTTGCTTATGAAGATCAGAGGTCATGGTCACTAACATAAGACTAGACACATCTAATGCGTCATCTAAGTGCTTACGATAAGCATTTCTTCGACAGGTCAGAGCCTCCGCGGCTGGTGGATCAAGAATTTGTTCCTCGAGAACATACAACTTTTTCTTGTGCTTGAGAACGATTCTCAAGTTCTTGTACCAGTCGAGGAAGTTTCCTCCCTCAAGTTTGTCCTTTTCGAGGACGGATCGCAATGATAAGGAGTTTGATGCAATGATTGTATTTTCCATTATATCTACAGTGAAGAATTTGCAAAATTTTAGTTGTCATTCATTAATAGGACTTTAATTAAGGATTCTCCCACTATTTTCTTCAAATTAATAACCCTCAAATATTCATTTGGATAGTTCAAAACTTTCTTGTATGACCAAGATCCATATATCACCAATCTCAATGAAGCTTTGACTAAAAAGCTTGAGAAATGGTTGTTTAGGTAAGCAACGTTTGCAAATCACATGAATTATGTGACTCTTGGTTGGTTAAGTAGGTAACATTGGCTACAAAGCTCGGTATTAGCAATCCGATTAAGCATGACCTATGATTGCACCATCGGATATCACTAACTTTTCCTTCGCGCCTCACCATGATAGATATGCACTTATTCCACTCGAAAGTTCACACTACTATCGATCTTGGCCTTGACGAGGGCCAATCATGGAACGCAATAAACTTAATATTTAAAAATGAGGGTTTTTAAATTGTCTCACCAAATTGTGTATAATCTGATTATACGCTTTGAACATGCATCACATGCTAAAAAAATATTGTAAACATGCATCAAGCATCTCATGCAAAATATATAAAACAGTAAGTAAACCGTAACATAGTAATAGCCCCTATACGGATTTTCTGAGCCAACGAAAAATCCTAGGTCAATCTAAAGGTGAAAAATAGCAAACCTATCTATTGTCTTCCGTCTCCTTGCGGTTTCCTGCATCTGATGGATGCATTTTTTCATAACTTGTTACATATGTAAAAACATAAAATCCTATTCTATACTTTTACATAATTGAAAGAATTCTCGAGTTAAATTAGAAATTAAAATTACAACAAGAATTGATAAGATAAGGCATGACACACTTGCCGTATTATAAAAAAAATCACTGGGTCAAAGACTATTACTATGTACCATGCTCAAACAAACACGACAATCATGTTAAGATAGAAAATACACACTGCATGCCCCTTTCCAGCCAATCCACATGATGTACAAAATCCTAGCAAGTGAACTAGTGTCCAGTTGAGTATATAAGTAAGACAAGTGTCGTTCCCACATAGATTATAATTAAGTACCAAAATTTTTTATTATCCTAATTTAGACCTGCAAATATTTTTTTACATTTTTACTAAATAACAACTAAATTAAACAAATAAGAAAGAAGATATCAAATAATGAGAGAAGGGTTGATTAGGACATTGATCCAACTTGTTTTCCCAATGATTAGTTTAAAAGATTCCCTTTTTAACGGGTCAAATTCCCTTAAATTTATCCGAATTCATTAGCGGTAAAATTCCCAAATTTAGATTTTATTCAATTCCTTGCAATAAACCTCCTAATCTCAATTAACAAAAAACATATGTCTATGTTAAATTGAGTAATGAGATAGCATTAACGATTTATGGAATTCCCCAATTTCAATCCCCATAGTTATCTACTTTTGGAAACCGATCAATAGAAACTGAATCTATTCCTAGTCAGTTTTACTACGAGTTATTATTACTTAGTTCCTAATTAATTACTTCACCTTCCGGTCCTTCGCATTTAAATTATGAGATATGTGTAGAGTGATCAAATCCATACAAGCATTAAACACACCATAATAATAATTAATAAAATAGCAGCTAAGGGACTATTTAACACAATATTAAGGGGGAAAATAAATAAACTAAATCATTATTCCAACAAAGTTTTCACAAGCCTAATCAACTAGAAATTTTGCCAATCATCATGTAGCAACCAACCATAGCAATTAAATTAGACATGAGAAAAATTACGAATCAAGAAAATAATAAAAAGAACGAGTTTAGATTACAACTTGATGTCGAAATTATATGAAAAGATGATGGATTGGTGGTTGGTGACTTGCGATGAATTTTACTGCTGATTGGACGATGATTATTGGAGGCTAACAGTGGTGAAGCTTTGGTGGTATTTCTTTTGCGGCTGCTCCCTAGGTGTTTTCTTTTTGCGGCTCCTCTGTGATGGTTGATGCCGGGGTTAATTAGGGTGTCCTCTGTAGGGCTTCATTCCCTCTCTTTATAGAGATGTGAGGAGGTGTTAACCCTTTCTTGTTCTTGTGGCCCAATGCCCATAGTCTTTGTTTCCAATTTCATATCAACTTGTATCCAATTGATATGATTTCCTACCAAATAAATTTAAGAAAATATAATATAATTCTAAAATAAAGATTCTTAATAATATGTTTCTATTTAACATATAAAAACACCTAAAATATATATATCAAATCAAAATAAATATATTACGAATTTAATATCAAATCTACTATAAAATATGGAAATATAATATTCTTTAGGTAAAAACGAAGTGAAAAGTAGTATATTTTATATAGAAAATATGAGTTTATCAACTACCCCCAACTTAGCATTTTGATCGTCCTCGATCAAAGAAAACAATTCATGAAGATCTCAAACAATTTTTTTTATTAATATTACTACCAATCTTGTGAGTTTGTAAGCAAGTATCATCAGGTATAGTCTTAGAAAAGTTCAATCAATGTATGACAAATAGGATTCCATGGCTAACAAAATCTAGACAAGAAAAACTTGTTTTTGAAAAAGTGAATCTTTTATTTACCATGACAACTATACATTTGAGAATTTTGTACTTAGAATTAAACAAATAAACATTCATTCTTCACACCTCCTCTTATCGTATTTTTAATCTATGGGTACCCTTTTTCAATGTGCATTCAGTTCGCCTCGTAGATATATAAAAATAAAGAAAGAATATGTGACATCATTAAATATTTTTTTTCCTTTCTATCTTCTAATTTACACTTAATATTTGGGGCACCAATGAATGTGAACATTTTTATCGAACGCTTATTGGTGTGCTTACTTACGCATGCTCATACTCTTGGGAAAATCCGTTGATTTTGCTGGTTTTCATTTACCAACTTATAAAACCCAAGAGCAACGAAACATTGCCCAGCAAATATCCAAAATGTCTCAAACGCACGACCTTGCCCAAGGGTGACCATGGGGGATCGCATGTGTGACAAGCTTAGGTTTGATCACTTGACATAAACATCATTAAACACATATATAATATATATTTTTTCTTTTTTTCAGTTTTTTATCGAAGAGGTCTTTATTTTTCGTTAGGAACATACATTCACAAGTCAGACTAAATGCATATTAAATAAGGGTACCTAAAGATTAAATCACAATTAGATAAGGGTTATCTTAGAAAGTCTAAAAATCTAATTCAAAATACAAGATTCTATAATGTATAGGTCATAAGTTTTTTTTTTAAATTTTTTTTAAAGAAAATATTGTTTTATTTCTAAGATATCATTAGCAAAGGGATCCCAAAGTGTCAAAATTTTCAATCACATTCTAATCCTTATAAAATTAATCATCTTAACATAGCTCACAGAATATCAAGAGAGGTCGTAATTTGTATTTTGTTTTTATATTTTTTTTGATTTATTTATTATATATAGCACATAAACTTGAAATTTCGAAACAAAAAATCATGCTCTGAGATAAACATAAAAGTAATCTCTACCCCCAACTTTAACATAAACATTGTCCTCAATGTTATAAAAGAAATCAAAAGGAAATAAAGATACTTAGCTGGAAGTGTGCTAAGAAGTCAATTGAAGAAGAATCCCAAGGGAAAAAGCTTGTACTTTTGGAAAGAAAAACGGATGCATGGCGAAATCTTCCTACGAAGTCAACAAGATAACGAAAATAATAAATATAAAAAATACTGAAATAATAATGTGCTTGTAAGGGAAAAAACGAATAATAATAATAAAAAAAAAGAATAAATTTAAAAAAAAATTTAAATATTTTTTTAAATTAATTTTATTTGTAAGGGAAAAACGAAATAAAAAATATTTTTTATTTTTTCTTTATTTTAATAAAAAAATAGTTATTATAATTTCAAAATAACTAAAAATAAAAAGTGTAGTTTTCGTTGATAGTCTCGAGCTTGACTTCCTTAAATAGTTATTCTTTTGGAAAGGGCTCGAGAACCCATTGCTCATCCTTCAAATTGTTGGATGGAATGCCCTCCAAATATTCCTTAAGGTGTTGTCCATTGACAGTAAACCTCTTCTTATTGTTGTCTTGAATCTCAATGGCTCCGGAGGGATAAACATGTGTGACTTAGAAAGGGCCCGACCACTTTGATTTTTCCATTCCCCTCATTTGTTGTAAGAAGACACAAATTCTTCTTCTTACCTCATCTACGCTTAAGAAGATTTTTCCTCCTGTTTAAGAACATATTTTTTTTCTTCTTTTTTTTATTTTATGAAAAACAACAATAGAAAATATTAGTAAGACAATAAAAAATAAAAAAAATTAATAAGTAAAGAATGGTCTAATTGTTAGCCCTAAGGGCAAAGTTACTCTATGATGTTTTTGATGATAACAAACCATTGAGAGTTCTAATGTTTGTGTGAGCAATGTTCTTTATAATAGGATCCTTAGCACTCACATCAACATTGATGAAAATGGTAAGTTAGCTTCTTGTGTAAACTAAGGTATGTATATTACACACAAGAATGCTACTGGATGGAAGGAAGGAGGCAAGGAGGTTGGTTGGGTAAAAGGGCTCTTCAAAGAGTCCCTTATGAATATGGCAAAAGAAGTAATCCTACTAATGCTTTTAGCTTCCATGTTTAATTGGTTTATCTTATAAGCATTAGTCTTTGCTCTTACTTGTTCTTATATCCTTTTGCCATGCTTCCTTGTTCTTAATTCAGTCCTTATCCTATCTAATTACATCAAAGTTTGACATAATCAAAAAGGGGGAGATTGTTAGCCCTAAGGGCAAACGAACTCGTTTTTTGATGATGGACAAACACTTGATGTTTGTGTCTAATGTTTTCATCTATGTGATAGAATATTGGAACTAAATATGGAAGCTCTAAGTACTTCAATCAAGCCTTGATCAAGCTTCAAAGATATCATTCAAGACACATTTCGTCAAGCTTGAAGATTGAAGACTTAGGTTGGTTAGGTTAGCTTTGTTGAAAATGGTATTTATCCTTAAGCTCTAACCAACGCTCTCTTGGACATAAGCTCTACACTATAGTCTTGCATTGCATGTTTTCATAAACACGTTTTCAAAAGGCTTAAGTTTCAAAATGATCTTTACATGTGTTCTTATCCAAAAAGCCTTTGATTTCATAGATAAGTCTTTTAGAAAAGTTTTCCAAGTGTTCTTACTTGTTACCTTTTAGGAAAACCTTTTTAGACTTTAAAAGACTTCAAAAGATTTCAAAACGTGTGAAAAATCACTTTGGAAGTTCGGTCAACCGAGCTCAAGTTCGGTTCAACCGTCGAGAAACTGAGACCTGGAAAAATTCAGTTCGGTCGACCATGAAGGGGGTTCGGTCGACCGACCCTCGTTGAGTGGATCCGAATCGCTCTGCTTTCGGTCCACCGAACTCTGTTTCTACTAGCCGTTTTTTGACCGTTGGAGACTCGATTTTCAGCCAAATTTGAAATGTATTTATACTCCAAAGCTAGAGAAACATTCGAAGACTTGTACATACTATAGAGATTGATTTCTTATCAAGTCTAAACACTTTCAAAGTAAAATGCACTTCATTGCAAAATCTAAATGATTCAAAAGTGCATTTCATAATAGCAAGACAAAGAGTGTGCTTCCTATGTTCAAAGAGCCAACAATTGATGAGCTTCAAATGCATGTATCTTTCACTTAGAAGAGTGAACAACTTTGTACTCTAAACCTTTCATCTTATCCCCTTTCTTAGTGATAGGGTTATTGTTGTATAAGTCCTACTTAGTGTGGGCAATTGTTTATAGTGGTTGTTTGTAAAACTCTTTGTGAGTTAGCCACTAGTGTAAAAGTCCTACTTTGTGTGGGCACATTCTTCATAGTGAAGTTGGTGAAATCCTTGGGTGCGGCTCAAGGTAGTGGATGTAGATTCTTAGTGAATCGAACCACTCTAAATCTCTTGTCTTGTGATTTGCATTGGGTTTTGCTTTAGCTTTTGTTAAACTTGCACTATCATTGTTTAAATTGCAAATAGTTTACAAGATTTATTAGAAACCCAATTCACCCCCCCTCTTGGGTTCCTTCACTAATCTCAGAATTTTTAACAACTATATGATATTAATTAAATAATCCCCGGTAACGGCGCAAAAACTTGATGCACAAAATCCTAGTAAGTGAACAAGTGTCCAGTTGAGTATATAAGTAAGACAAGTGTCGTTCCCACAGAGATTATAATTAACTACCAAAATTGTTTATTATCCTAATTTAGACCTACAAATATTCTTTAGAGTTTTACTAACTAATACTTAAAACTAAATTAAACAAATAAGAAAGAAGATATCAAATAACGAGGGGAGGGTTGATTAGGACATTGATCCAACTTGTTTTCCCAATGATTAGTTTAAAAGATTCTCTTTTTAATGTGTCAAATTTCCTTAAATTTATCCAAATTCATTAACGGTAAAATTCCCTAATTTAGATTTTATTCAATTCCTTGCAATAAACCCCCTAATCTCAATTAACAAAAACCATATGTCTATGTGAAATTGATTAATGAGACAGCATTAACGATTTATGGAATTCCCCAATTTCAATCCCCGTAGTTATCTACTTTTGGAAACCGCTCAATAGAAACTGAATCTATTCCTAGTCAGTTTTACTATGAGTTATTATTACTAAGTTCCTAATTAATTACTTCACCTTCCGATCCTTCGCAATTAAATTATGAGACCTTGTGTAGAGTGATCAAATCCATACAAGCATTAAACACACCATAATAATAATTAATAAAATAGGGGATAAGCGAATATTTAACACAATATTAAGGGGAAAAATAATAAACTAAATCATTATTCCAACAATGTTTTCACAAGCCTAATCAACTAGAAAATTTAGTCAATCATCATGTAGCAACCAACCATAGCAATTAAATTAGACATGAGAAAAATTACGAATCAAGAAAATAATAAAAAGAACGAGTTTAGATTACAACTTGATGTCGAAATTATATGAAAAGATGATGGATTGGTGGTTGGTGACTTGCGATGAATTTTACTGCTGATTGGATGATGATTATTGGTGGCTAACAGTGGTGAAGCTTTGGTGGTATTTCTTTTGCGGCTGCTCCCTATGGTGTTTTCTTTTTGCGGCTCCTCTGTTATGGTTGATGCCGGGGTTAATTAGGGTGTCCTCTGTAGGGCTTCATTCCCTCTTTTTATAGAGATGTGAGGAGGTTTTAACCCTTTCTTGTTCTTGTGGCCCAATGCCCATAGTCTTTGTTTCCAATTGATATGATTTCCTACCAAATAAATTTAAGAAAATATAATATAATTCTAAAATAAAGATTCTTAATAATATGTTTTTATTTAACGTATAAAAATACCTAAAATATATATATCAAATCAAAATAAATATATTACGAATTTAATATCAAATCGACTACAAAATATGGAAATATAATATTCTTTAGGTAAAAACGAAGTGAAAAGTAGTATATTTTATATAGAAAATATGAGTTTATCAACTACCCCCAACTTAGCATTTTGATCGTCTTCGATCAAAGAAAAGAATTCATGAAGATCTCAAACAAAAAGTTTTATTAATATTGCTACCAATCTTGTGAGTCTGTAAGCAAGTATCATCAGCTATAGTCTTAGAAAAGTTCAATCAATTTATGACAAATAGGATTCCAAGGCTAATAAAATCTAGACAAGAAAAACTTGTTTTTGAAAAAATGAATCTTTGATTTACCATGACAACTATACATTTGAGAATTTTGTACTCAGAATTAAACAAATAAACATTCATTCTTCACACCTCCTCTTATCGTATTTTTAATCTATGGGTACCCTTTTTCAATATGTATTCGGTTCGGCTCGTAGATAAATAAAACTAAAGAAAGAATATGTGACATCATGCATTATATTTTTTTTCTTTTTATCTTCTAATTTACACTTGATATTTGGGGCACCAATGAATGTTAACATTTTTATCGAAAGCTTATTGGTGTGCTTACTTACGCATGCTCATACTCTTGGAAAAATTCGTTGATTTTGCTGGTTTTCATTTACCAACTTATAAAACCAAGAGCAGCGAAACATTGCCCAGCAAATATCCAAAATGTCTCAAACCCACGACCTTGCCCTAGGGTGACCTTGGGGGGTCGCAGGTGTGACAAGCTTAGCTTTTTTCACTTGACATAAATACTATTAAACACATATAGAATATATATTTTTACTTTTTTTCTTTTTTTTTCGAAGAGGTCTTTATTTTTCGTTAGGAACATACATTCACAAGTCAGACTAAATGCATATTAAATAAGGGTACCGAAAGATTAAATCACAATTAGATAAGGGTTATCTTAGAAAGTCTAAAAATCTAATTCAAAATACAAGATTCTATAATGTATAGGTCATAAGTTTTTTTTTTTTTTTGAAGAAAATATTGTTTTATTTCCAAGATATCATTAGCAAAGGAATCCCATAGTGTCAAATTTGTCAATCGCATGCTAATCCATATAAAATTAATCATCTTAACATAGCTCACAGAATATCAAGAGAGGTCGCAATCTTGTATTTTGTTTTTATATTTTTTTATATATTATTTTTTGATTTATTTATTATATATAGCACATAAACTTGAAATTTCGAGAAAAAAAAAATCATTCTCTGAGATAAAAATAAAAGTAATCTCTACCCCCAACTTTAACATAAACATTGTCCTCAATGTTATAAAAGAAAACAAAAGGTAATAAAGATACTTAACTGGAAGTGTCCCAAGAAGTCAATTGAAGAAGAATCACAAGGGAGAAATCTTGTACTTTTGGAAAGAAAAACGGATGCATGGCGAAATCTTCCTACGAAGTCAACAAGATAACGAAAATAATAAATAAAAAAAAAATTGAAATAATAATGTGCTTGTACGGGAAAAACGAAATAATAATAAAAAAAAAGAACAAATTTTAAAAAAAAAAAATTTAATTTTTTTTTAATTAATTTTTTTCTAAGGGAAAAACGAAATAAAAAATAATTTTTTATTTTTTATTTTTTTAATAAAAAAATAGTAATTATAATTTCAAAATAACTAAAAATAACAAGCGTAGTTCTCGTTTATAGTCTCGAACTTGACTTCCTTAAATGGTTATTCTTTTGGAAAGGGGTTGAGAACCCATTCCTCATCCTTCAAATTGTTGGATGGAATGCCCTCTAAATATTCCTTAAGGCGTTGTCCATTGACAGTAAACCTCTTCTTATTGTTGTCTTGAATCTCAATGGCTCCGGAGGGATAAACATGTGTGACATCGAAAGGGCCCGACCACTTTGATTTTTCCTTTCCCCTCCTTTGTTGTAAGAAGACACAAATTCTTCTTCTTACCTCGTCTATGCTTAAGAAGATTTTTCCTCTTGTTTAAGAACATATTGTTTTTTTCTTCTTTTTTTTTTTATTTTTTTTATGAAAAACAACAATAGAAAATATTAGTAAGACAATAAAAAATAAAAAAAAATTAATAAGTAAAGAATAGTCTAATCTCAGAATTTTTAACAACTATATGATATTAATGAAATAATCCCCGGCAACGGCGCCAAAAACTTGATGCACAAAATCCTAGTAAGTGAACTAGTGTCCAGTTGAGTATATAAGTAAGACAAGTGTCGTTCCCATAGAGATTATAATTAAGTATCAAAATTGTTTATTATCCAAATTTAGACCTACAAATAATTTTTAGAGTTTTACTACCTAATGCTTAAAATTAAATAACAACTAAATTAAACAAATAAGAAAGAAGTTATCAAATATTGAGGAAATGGTTGATTAGGACATTGATCCAACTTGTTTTCCCAATGATTAGTTTAAAAGATTCCCTATTTAATGTGTCAAATTCCCTTAAATTTATCCTAATACGTTAACGGTAAAATTCCCTAATTTAGGTTTTATTCAATTCCTTGCAATAAACCCCCTAATCTCAATTAACAAAAACCATATGTCTATGTGAAATTGATTAATGAGACAGCATTAACGATTTATGGAATTCTCCAATTTCAATCCCCGTAGTTATCTACTTTTGGAAACCGCTAAATAGAAACCGAATCTATTCCTAGTCAGTTTTACTACGAGTTATTATTACTTAGTTCCTAATTAATTACTTCACCTTCCGCTCCTTCGCAATTGAATTATGAGATCATGTGTAGAGTGATCAAATCCATACAAGTATTAAACACACCATAATAATAATTAATAAAATAGGGGCTAAGGGAATATTGAACACAATATTAAGGGGAAAAATAATAAACTA
Source organism: Vinca minor (assembly GCA_026122235.1). Taxonomy (NCBI): domain Eukaryota; kingdom Viridiplantae; phylum Streptophyta; class Magnoliopsida; order Gentianales; family Apocynaceae; genus Vinca; species Vinca minor. The sequence goes on from JAOCZM010000253.1 coordinate 2,606,643, forward strand.
AATCATTATTCAAACAATGTTTTCACAAGCCTAATCAACTAGAAAATTTAGCCAATCATCATGTAGCAACCAACCATAGCAATTAAATTAGACATGAGAAAAATTACGAATCAAGAAAATAATAAAAATAACGAGTTTAGATTACAACTTGATGTCGAAATTATATGAAAAGATGATGGATTGGTTGTTGGTGACTTGCGATGAATTTTACTGCTGATTGGATGATGATTATTGGTGGCTAACAGTGGTGAAGCTTTGGTGGTATTTCTTTTGCGGCTGCTCCCTTGGTGTTTTCTTTTTGCGGCTCCTCTGTGATGGTTGATGCCGGGGTTAATTAGGGTGTCCTCTGTTGGGCGTCATTCCCTCTTTTTATAGAGATGTGAGGAGGTGTTAACCCTTTCTTGTTCTTGTGACCCAATGCCCATAGCCTTTGTTTCCAATTTCATATCAACTTGTATCCATTTGATATGATTTCCTACCAAATAAATTTAAGAAAATATAATATAATTCTAAAATAAAGATTCTTAATAATATGTTTCTATTTAACATATAAAAATACCTAATATATATATATATATCAAATAAAAATAAATATATTACGAATTTAATATCAAATCGACTATAAAATATGAAAATATAATATTCTTTAGATAAAAACGAAGTGAAAAGTAGTATATTTTATATAGAAAATATGAGTTTATCACCACACCATACTCCTGGTTGACCGCGATAAGGCAGTGACCAAAACAGTGTAAAATTAGGCCACCTCGTTCGACCCATAACATTTTTGATTGACCGGCCTGAAAACAGACTAGCCTCAGTCGACTGTGATTTCTCATTGGTCGTCTGAAATCTAGGCAATAGTGAAATCCATTTTCTAACAAATGCTCGGTCTGCCGCAAACCTCTTCCTGTCGACCGAACTTTTGCCAGAAAACATAAAACAGCCAAAAACACGAATTTACAATTCGTTAGGGGATTCATTTAACACTTAAACGACTTCCCAGGGGCTGTACAAAGGTAAATGCATCATATGACATGCATTATCAGACTTCAAAAAATAGGATAACACATAATCAAAGTAATTCGGTTCTCGTGATAGGCTCTGATACCACTTGAACGGAAAAATTCATATTCCCCAAAACTCAGCGGAATAAAATAGCGCGAGATTACAATCATTTAAAAGATCTAATCACGATAAAAAACCAAAACCTTGTGATAGGATTTACAATTTTAACCAACAGTTCGATGTTGTCCGGATTATACTATTAAGAACCACTAACAACAGTCTTCATACTCCTGTCTCTACTGGTATCCACACACCAAACTCTGGACTTGTTCTCCGCGTCACAGATGCTAGTCCAAAGAGTTCCGAAGATGGAAAACACTTTTCCAGAATCCACAAAGTATAGATTACTTAGGAAAATCGGAAATCAAAGAGATGAGAAAATCGTATTTTCTTCTCTTTTTATTGTTCTCGAGAGTTTGTAAAACAAGAAGCAAAATTATATTTCGGCTGCTAGGAAAGTGATAAGCTAGAGAGAAAAACAATAATGAGCATTAATTAGAATGAAGAACAAATCTTCATCAAATGTGGTGTTAGTGGAATTACCCACTAACCCTCATTATCCCCTTATTTATCTCATATTACAAGCACTCTCCCATTTCACACACGCATACACTCCCTCACACATGTTGTCCAACTGGTATGGTCGACCGAAGAAATGGTTCTCAGCCGACCGGAGTGAAAAACTGGTTCAGTCGACCAGGTCCGGTCCAACCAGTTTTGGTTTTGCCTAATCCAATCAAATTGAGCCTGTCCAATCAAATTGGCCCCCTATATCAAATGTAAACTCCAATAGGCTCTCTATTAACTCATGAGATGAAACTTAAAATGCAAACTAGCCTTGACTATGTTGACAAATCACCAAAAGGATTTGCTTTAAATGCTACTAAACACAAACACACTCATGAAGAAAAAAAGAGTGGTGATAATGATGACGGAATTGATGATGAAACCATGGAAATGGGTGTTAGAAGAATGAAGAGAGTATTCTATTGTGGAAAGGGCAAGAAGCCTTTCCATGCAAAGAAGAGACAATTCTCCCAAAATCCTAATGGCATGAGGTGCTATAAGTGTGGGAGTAAGGAACATTTTCTTGGGGATTGTCCCTACACATAGAACAAAGACAACAAGGATGAAAATAAGAAAAGTTTCTTCAATGCAAAGAATGCCAAGAGAATAGAAAAATGCTAGATGGGGGGAGTGACTAGGGTTTTTGTAAACTTTTAAACTTTCTTCCAAGTGAAGAGAAAATTTGAGAACAGTATGTGATTCTTCAACTTCCTGAACAATTTCCAAAAACTTGTTTAGCTATTCCCGTAATAGCTTTGTTAGATACTGGCGCAGCTGCTACTGTCATGAATCCTGACATCCTCCCGGATGAGTGTCGGAATCCATACTTTAAAGTCTTCTCTACAACAAATGGGAATCAGTTTGTCATTGATAGGATTAATAACCCCCATAAACATCCACCTTTTTACAAACCTAACAATCACTCATCAAGTCCTTGGTTCCAAACTTCCAAAGAAAGATCTAAACAAAAACAATAATGAAATCTTGTAAAGAAGAAGATCAAAGACAATATATTTAGAGTTGTTCGATTAAAAAATAATCTACGTCCACTACCTTGTGACTAACCCAAAGATTTCAACACTTCACTAAGAAGCTCCATTTACAACAAATGAAGGTGGTATCAACCTCATTTGCACAAGTGGACAACTCACAAATAGTTTACTTGAACCACTTAACTAGCCCACAAAGAGCCTAACTCACATAGAGCTATTCAAATCTCACAAAGAGACTATACTCACAAAGATCTAATGTCCCAAAAAAAGGGGGAAAATAATAACCAAAATATCACCTTGAAGTGGATTTGTTATAAGTGAACCACAATAAATTCTATAGCTCACACTTGTTTAGCACATGAAATTGATTTCAAAGTGTAATAAAATAAGTTTTGAATGAGAGGACATTAAATGCACTTGAAGAAATTAATGAATTGCAATAAATCCACTCTGAGGATTATATAGGGATACAAAAGTGGTTTAAACTTCCAGAATTCGACACTCCTGGCAACCGACTTATTTCCATGCCGTTCGGGGTCCTTTCGGGCTAAAACATTTAAGCACTACCTTGATCTTGGTTGACCTGACCCTTATCTCAGTCGACCAGAGAAGGAACTTGGTCGTCCGGAGTAAGGTTGAGGTCGAACGGGTAATATAGCCGTTAGAGAGTAAAAATCATTTGAAAATACTAAGTGATAAGACACACTTCGGTCCACCGGACTAGGAGGTCAGTCAACCGACATTCAACCGGTCTTCTGAAGTTACACTTCGGTCAACCTAGGTGAAAGCAAAAGGTGTTTTTCCTACTAAGTCTCAAATCAAATACTTTCTAATTCATGCCTAAACTCAAAAAGGCTTTTGCAAAACTATGAAAAACATATTCAAAAACATTTTAACAAGATTGATCTAAGGATCAAAAACACGTTTTAAAATCACAATCCCTATGAAGCCCACAAATCTTATATAAGAAAAGTGGAAAACAAACTAGAGACATTAGTTGTAATAGAGTTCTCCATGGACTTGAAACATAACCAACAGCCTGGCTTCGAAATCCGATTTGGGTTCAAATTAAAAGTATGTTTCCATATATTTGGAACACAATTTTTTTTCCCTAGTTTTTGAACACATGCACAAAAAGCAAATTAGTTTTGTTTACTGCAAATTAATAACCACTGGCTGAGACCATTATGAGGCAGACAAACAGTTCAACCGAGATTTATAACTGGAATCGAAGAAATACAACCAATGACCAAGGTGAGCTGGACAGGGAAATGAAATGGAATACGGGATCCAGAAACTCAACCAGTCGGAGGGGCTATTAGATGAGATGACCAAACATAACTTACGGTCATCAGGGAATCAATTTTCAATACCTTTCTTAACAAATCCTAGGCTTTACCCTTCCCCAAGTTCCACGATCCTCTTTTAAGAGAGTAGAACAATGCCAAGAAATTTTTTAGGGCAATCCTTAAAAAGGCAGGAAATGTGAACCAACAACCGTTTGAACAACGAGGAGTTTGCCCAAGTTCTCAATAACGACCATGAGATGGAAAACATGCCCACTTCACAAGGTCATGGCCGTAATGGGTAGAATTCAAGGTGGGAAGACATTTCAGGAAATGGCTATAAATAGAAGACAAAAGAAGAATATCAAGGACATCACAATCAACATTCAACATTCATTATTATTTCCATTTATACTGTCTTTTTAAGCTTGTTTTTTTTGCTTTCTGCACTTAAATTCATTTAGACACTTCATGCTTAACTTTTTGGAATTAACTAGGCTTACTCTGTGAGGATTATTTTTCCAACAACACATATTTAGGTAAAATCCAAAACTTTAGACATAACTTAGTATATAAGAATTTTTCCCAGTAGCGTATACACAGGTTTAAGGCAATCCAATTTCAGTGAACCAACTTATTACCTATGGAAATGTTTTCCAGTAATATAAACTTAGTCGACTCATCATTTTCTATGGGGAAGGAATCCCAAGTGTGAACACAAGGAGGACCGACTAAGTTTTCTAGCTTGAGATTCAATTAGGTTTATGTTGCAACACTTTTTGGCACGCCCCGCGGGACACCAGTGTTGTGTGTCTTTCCTGAATCCGACTTGGATCCGGAAAACATTATTTAGAATATAGAGTCAATTCAACAGATTCGGAGAAAATATTTGGAAAACTACACCTCACTCGCCTTACCAACATCCTTGCCAACCACTAGGCATCTGATTGATGAGAAAGTATATAGTCTAGTCAAACAGTTAACAAATGTCATTAAGTCGTTCATTCAGAACATGTTTCAGGCTGTGGAAGGCCTCCCATTACCTACGACTTCCAGAATATATTGTGTAGCTACGAAAGAGGTGGCCATTCAACATAAGTAGTAACCCACGCAACAACAACGTCATTTGATTTATGATCACTATATCCACAAGACCAATGGAGGAACAAAATTGAGGGTCTTATTTGTTCAAAGTAACCCACTATTTTGTAAGAATTCCAGACCGCGTATATGACTTGGTAAGAACAAAAAAAATATCCTTTGCCTTTCTAGGTTCAAGTATAGATACAACAAATGACAGGGAAAATGACTTACCATTAGAAGCTAGAATTCCAGTAAGGTGGGCAAATGTTAGTCTCAGCATGAGAGATGGCCCATTCTTGTGACCCAAAATTTCAGGCTGGGGGAGAACCTCGGTGATGACTTGGAAATTGGTTTGTTCATGCAAATAAGGGTTTAAAGTTGGGAAACAAAACCCATCAATGGTCGATCAAACTTCTAATAACTAGAACTGGTATTTCTAATTTTGGGGATAAGTGCCAATCCCGTATGGATAGATGACTCATCCTTAAAAGATAACTCATCAAGTCAGGGGTCGAACCCCGTCAGCTGCCGCACAGATGACTATACCAACAACCCTGCCAGGCAAGCTACGAAAAAAGTTGCAGGTTGTATTCAAAAACCTTCCCTCTATAGACTACCTTAACGTGTCAGAGATATCTGATGCCTACCAGGTGACATACCGAACCTAAAAACAAGAGGATCAGATGTTATGGGAAAGCAACTAGACAACATAATAAACCAACAACTTCATACTAAAAATTGTTTCTTCAGTTAGCTTACCAAAAGCGTTCAAGGTGCCTTTTTTCCTTATTTTCTCAAGAAAATATTACAAGACTACGAAAAATCATATCACTTGATTCATATATCATCATGGTGACCTAGGGAATAATGAGGAACATAGGCTACAGTTGTTTCCTCTATCACTAATGGAAACAACATTTGTTTGGCATGCAAAACTAAGGCTTAGCAATATAGGGGATGCCAGATGCGCTAATATTGTAGAGACAAGGGCGGGATTCTTCATGGACCAATCAATAGGTAGATCCCAACAGGGCAAAAATTGGGCATTGTTCTTGTCTCTTTTGATGTTGGAGGGGCTGCTCGGTATTTTCAATAACATTCAAGACTCTCGATGCAGTATTTTTACTCACTTTACTGATGTTTGGAATGCCTTTGGTTTGTTGGATTTTCATCCTTGACGCTTTTGCTGCATCTACGATAGTGGTAGAAACAGAATCCTATCATCACATATTTTTTTTTACACTCAGGAAGAGTCATTTATGCTTATACTGAAGCAACCCTTTGGACCCTTTCTTCAAGGTCTACTATTTGCAAGTTTTCAGGCATGACGGCTCTGCCCTGGCGATGCATGCTTTATTAATATTCACGGAGAATCCTAGCCTCGTAAAGAAAGGTCAACAAAGGAAGGAAATTCAATCATACTCGCTCTTTTGGGGGGCAGCATGGGTATTATAAAAAACATTATTCTATCATAGGAATATTACTTAGCTTCTTTTGAATGAAAATGCTTCCCATGATTATTCTTGCATGGCGCAACACATCCACGACCAGGTTCTCTTTTATGCGAAATATCCATTGCCTCATCGGACCATGCACAACTAATAAAACAAACCAGGACGGTTTGATATAGAGAAATATTTCTTTCTATCGATTGCTAGAGGTTGGTAAAGAATACACTAGTAGAAGAGCATTAACACAACAATTAAGTTTATATATCGAAGGCATGGTAGCCCAGTGGGTAACATCCACTGCCTGTGACCGAGAGGTCCAGGTTCGATACCTCCCTCACACAAGGGAATGATTTAATTGTCATTTCTTTGGGTTCCTTTGTGTGAGGTCTTATACACCCCTCACGGGGCACCCGCTCAACGGGACTTCTACGACACCCGCTACTCCTCACGGGGCACCCGCTCAACGGGACTTCTACGACATCCGCTCAACGAGGTCTTCTACTTCTCCCCTCTCGGGGTCTTCTACTTCTCCTCCTCTAGTGAGGTCTTATAATAATAATAATAATTGTAATAAACTAGACCATACTTATAAATGGTCTAGTTTTTAAAAAAAAAATTTATATTGCATATCAATGTTGGGGGGGGCTATATCCTAGCATTGGCGAAACATATCGAAGTTAGTCGGGATGTTGATGGCTCGGCACCCGAAATTAATCTCACCACAATTCGAATGCCGTTCAATTAAAATTGATTGGACACAAGCTTGTAGTAGTTTAGAAGATCAATGAGTAGATCGAGAAAATGGAAAATAAGTTCTTCCTTCTTATGTTGTAAAATATATGAAACAACCTTCTTGCAGGGTGCACGATTTCCTAATAAGAGGGCTTGTTCAAGGTGCGAATTGAGTTCTCATCCACAAATTGATTCTTAAGGATGCTTCTTTAACAACCAACTTGGTGGCAATGGGCATCAGAATATGATAATTTATCTTGTTTGGAGACATTTCTTCTGGAAATTTAATGGTAGCTTGACCGTATGTTAATTGGGGGCTATCAACATCAACTGTTTTCCATTTTGCTATCGGATCTTTGGAATATGAACTTTATGATGCTTTGAGAGGAATATTTTAGGATTTGATATCAAGAAAAGAGTGAAGGAAGAAGAAGGGTTTTTTTCTCTCCTTTGATTTTGCCGAAAGGCGACCTTTTGATAATAAATTTGTTCAAGATGTGATCCTCATATTAGCCAGCCTTGGGAAGGCTACGTCTATTCAAGTGACCCTTACGTATAGTCTTAGGGACTATCCGTTGTACTGGAATTGAACGAGCGTGTTCTAGAAGTACTGTGTATGTGCCTTCATGCGCAAAGTGCTCGTGAGCCAGGCAGAAGATGAAGCTAGGTCACAGGATGGTGTACACGATCCATTTAGTACTCCATGTGCCTACCTCCCAACTCGGGATAGCTAGGACAGACAGTGGCAATTGGCGGTTTAAGAGCTTAATAGGGAATTGGAATTACACGTTTATTAGGAATCGATCAGGTCCTGAGAAAATTTAAGAGGATCAATCAGACAATAAAATGAACTAAGATATTTGAGAGATATAAGGTTTCCGAATCCTTCTAGATTTAATTGGATGTTAAGGCATGAATCCTAAAAAACCCTAGTTATTTACCATTTGTTGTCATTACGTTTTTATTTGTGATTCGATTACTGACTTAAGCATCAGAGTTGGTTCATGGAGTTAGCCCCACCTTTTTTCTCTTTTGCAAGATTCAGATCTTGTTTCTAAAGTCCATCATTACCCTATATATAGAAATAGGACTAGAGCCGCCAAACCATCAGTTTATCTAAGCAAGACTTACTTAATGTAGTGGCAATACTTTTGTACAGTGCTTACAAAACTAGTGCACACTTTCGAAGAGACAGCCCCAAAGTAGTGGAAATACGACATGCTACATCATTGCCGAGCCAAAATCAAGTAAAGGGCAATTTGGGAACTGCCAAAACAGCCGCGGCTGCAAGTGGGGCAGCCAAGACTTCTTCTATAGTAAATTCATCCGATTTGAGGTCTAGTATTTCTACAAACCTTACTAAGAAATGTTTTAAGTATAGAGGAAAGGGCCCCTTTGCTCGAGATTGTCCAAACAAGAGCGTAATGATCATGATGGATGACGGGACATGGGTTAGTGATGAGGAGGAAACGGAAGATACTATTTTGAAGAAAGAAACTGAGAGTAGGGAGTCTTTTCCGGATGATGGCAGGAATTATCTTTTGGTAAATATGCAACTTTTTCATTCTCAACCTTTAGATAATTTGCATCAACAAAGGAGCAACCTTTTTCAAACAAAGTGCACAGTTCAGGGCAAGATTTGTTTACTTATTATTGATGGTGGTAGTTGCACTAACCTTTGCTCTTTTGATCTGGTTACCACTTTAGATTTACCCTTGAAAGCACATCCAATGCCATATAGCTTTCTTAGTTAAATGATAGTGGTGAGATTAAAGTGGATAAACAAGTTGAGATTAAATTCAGCATTGGACAATATCTGGATTCAATTATTTGTGATGTGGTCCCTATGACCACAAGTCATATAATTTTGGGAAGACCTTGGCAATATGATAGGTGTGTAGATCATATTGGTCGAAGGAATGTTTACATGGTTACAATGGATAATATTCGATATACTTTACATCATATGTCACCAATTCAAGTTTGTGAGGTGTAAAAAAGATTAGCCGAGGGTAGAGAGAAAAGAATGAAAGAGCGTGAGTTGCAAAAAACGAGTGACCCTACCCAAGAGGTAAAAACCGAGGGAAAAATGATGAAAAAGCCGTGAGCATTGTGAGGAAAAAGGCATGCTCACAAAAAGAGAGGAAAGAGTGTTGATTTATCAATTCGGGAAAGGTAGATAGGGCATTACGAGCAAACAAACCCCTTGTTTTGCTGATTTTTAGAGAAACTGAAAGGTTTGCTCTCACTAACAACTTTTCCTTTGATCTTATAACTTCTTCTCTACCTAGTCTATGTGTTGATGTTTTACAGGAATTCAAGGATATTTTTCCTAAGGAGCTACCGAAAGGTTTACCCCCAATCCGAGGCATAGAGCATCAAATCGACTTCATTCCGGGATAACATCTTCCAAATAGGGCTGCCTATAGAGCAAATCCGGAAGAGACCCATGAAATCCAAAGGCAAGTTGATTTACTTTTGGAGAAAGGGCAGGTAAGAGAATCTTTAAGTCCTTGCGCTAGTCCAGTTATTTTGGTACCTAAGAAGGAAGGCACTTTTAGATTATGTACGGATTGTCGAGATATTAACAAGATAACTATTAAATATAGACATCCTATACCTCGCTTAGATGATATGCTAGATGAGTTAAGTGGTGCTTTAATTTTTTCTAAAATTGATTTAACTCAAGGCTATCACCAAATTAGAATGAAAGAAGGTGATGAATGGAAAACTGCTTTTAAGACTAAATATGGATTATATGAATGGATTGTAATGCCTTTTGGTCTAAATAATGCACCTAGTACTTTCAAGAGATTAATGAACTACATATTTCAGCATTGTTTTGGAAAATTTGTTGTAGTTTATTTTGATGATATTCTTGTTTATAGTAAAAACTTAGAAGAACATATTGCACATCTTAAGGCTGTTTTTACTATATTAAGAGAGCAACCCTTGTATGTAAAGCTTGAAAAATGCATTTTGTGCACTAATTCTATTAACTTTCTTGGATACATTGTTAGTTCAAGTGGAATTCAGGTTGATACGGCTAAAATAGAGTCAATTGTGAGCTGACCGAGGCTAGCAAATGCGACACAAGTCCGTTCATTATATGGTTTAGAAAGCTTTTATAGCGATTTGTTCGTGATTTTAGCTCAATTGCTGCACCATGGAATGAAGTTGTGAAGAAAGATATCTTTTTTTTTTTGGGATAAGCCGCAAGAAGAGAGTTTTACAAAGCTTAAGCAATTACTCACTTCGTCCCCTATTTTATCTTTACCTAATTTTAATATAACTTTTGAAGTTGAATGTGATGCTTCAGGTATAGGTATTGGGGCTGTTTTGCAACAACAAGGTAAACCTTTAGCATATTTTCGTGAGAAATTAAGTGGCCTTTCGCTTAATTATCCTACATATGATAAAGAGTTATACGCTATTGTTAGAGCTTTGGAAACATGGCAACATTACTTGATTGCAAGAGAATTTGTTATAAACACGGATCATGAATCAATGAAGTATTTGAAAGAGCAAAGTAAGTTAAACAAGAGACATGCAAGGTGGGTTTCCTTTATTGATAGCTTTCCTTATGTGATCAAATACAAGAAAGGTAAGGAAAACATTGTTGCGGATGGTTTATCTAGAAGGTATACTTTACTTTCGATTATGCATGCTAAATTACTTGGGTTTGAATATCTTAAAGCATTATATAAAGAAGATAATGATTTTTCAGATTTGTATTTGGCTTGTGATTTTTCGGCTAAAAAGGATTTTTACAAATTTTAAGGTTTCTTGTTTAAAGGCAATAAGTTATGTGGTCCCTCTTGTTCTATTAGGGATTTAATTGTTAGAGAAGCACATAGTGGAGGATTAATGGGGCATTTTGGTGTTTTTAAAACTTTAGATATTTTACAAGAACACTTTTATTGGCCTAAGATGAAAAGAGATGTGAGGAAAATTTGTGAACTTTGTATTAAGTGCAAACAGGCAAAAAACACATCAAAAGCTCACGGATTGCTCAAGCCTTTACCAATACCCTCTTCACCTTGGATTGATCTTTCAATTGATTTTATTCTAGGATTATCGACATCCAGAAGAGGTAATGATAGTGTCATGGTTGTTGTTGATAGATTTTCTAAAATGGCTTACTTTATTCCTTGTAGGAAAACTAATGATGCAAGCCATATTCCGGATCTATTCTTCAAAGAAGTCATTCGGCTACATGGTATTCCAAAAATAATCGTAAGTGATAGGGATGTATCTAAGTTATTTTTGGAAGACCTTATGGAGTAAGTTGGGGACTAAGTTACTGTTTTCTACTTCAAGCCATCCCAAACCAATGGCCAAACAGAGGTAACCAATAGAACTTTAGGGGTTCTACTTAGAGCACTCATTCAAAAGAATTTTAAAAATTGGGAAAAATGTTTACCTATTGCTGAATTTTCATATAATCGTACGTTACATTCAACTACTTAATAATTCACCTTTTGAAGTTGTTTACGGTTTTAACCCCCTAACCCCTTTAGATCTAATCCCTCTTCCTATTGATGAGTACTATATTATAGAAGGTGATTCAAGGGCTGATGTTGTTCAAAGAATACATCATGAGGTGGTTGCCGCCAACATCAAGAAGAAGAATGATCAAGTTGCACTCAAAACCAACAAAAGCCATAAGAAAGTTACTTTTGAAGTTGGTGATTGGGTTTGGTTACATTTTAGGAAAGATAGGTTTCCTAAAGAGAGAAAGTCTAAGTTACACCCTCACGGAGATGGACCTTTTCAAGTAGTTGCAAGAATAAATGATAATGCATACAAAATCAACTTGGAAGGTAAGTATGGTGTACACTCTACTTTTAATGTTGCTGATTTATCTCCTTTCGATCGTGATTCAGATTATGTTGATGATGATGATGATTCGAGGTTGAATCCTTTTCAAGAGGGAGGGGATAATGCGGGACCATCTACTACTATCAAACATCATTTATCCGACATACAAGTTCCAATGACTAGAGCAAGATCTAGGAAAGTAGATCAAGACATCTCCGCATTAATCCGAGAGTTTGAAGAGGGAGAGGAAGCTAAGCTACATCTCCAAGATGATATCCAAGTTCAACTCTTAAGTCTACAAGAGATATAATTCGGCCCAAACAAGCAAAGTGGCTAAAAAGGGCATTTTAGTCTTTTTGTACATTAAAGTCTATTATAGACTATTCTAGACATTAATTACTTTCAGCATTACTGTTATTCTATTTTAGGCTCATAGAGCAAGTAGTTGCTATAATAAAGGACATGTTGTCTATAATGGTTAAGAAGTTGGTTATCTAGTTATTAAGAGTCCTACTTCTTGAAGGACTCTTCACATTAGTGGTTAATTTCAGCCATATTAGTTAGTTTAGGTGCCTAAATAGCCGAACCTTGATATAAAACACCTCGGTTCCGCATCACCATTCATGGGGTCAGGTCTACCGAAGCAATGTCAATCGACCTACCTTATATTAAGGTCCTCCGTAGAGAATATAGCCGTTGGAACTTTCAAAACTCGAATAAGGACAAAAACACACTGGTAGACCGTATCAACAGTACTTAGCGGTCGACCGGACTGCTCTAGTCTTTCGAGGCAAAGCAATGTAGCTTTCGATGTTCCCATGCACATGCCTGAGTGTTTTGTAAAGATATAAAACAAATTTTAAAGTACTTAGGCATTGACCAACTTGTTTTCAAAAACCTTTTCAAATGATTGAACTAAGTAAAACATGAAGTTTTGAAAACATGCACTGTTGAGCTTTAAACTTCTGTGTATCCTAGTATTCTCAAAGGGAAAGATTAGTCACAAAGAATTACGTATAAGCTTAGACTAATCTTCATAAGGTCTTCAAGTTGATTCTTCTTGGAGCTTGGAATTTGAAGCCTTTGATCAACATCTTATTTGAGTGTTGAAGTGTATTGGACTTCACTCTTGTTCTTGTCAAGAAGTCTACTGCTTGATTGTGCTCTTGTTTGATTGAGTAGCTCTTGCCATGATGATCTTCATTCTTCATGACTTTGTAAGTACTTCAATAGCATGTCGATTGACTTCATGCTTGTGCATTGGAGCCTTGCAAATTGTAGCGTCCTTGTCTTTAAGATCATACCTTTGACGTACACAATGAGCTAACTTACCATTTTCATCAATGTTGGTATGACTATTAAGGATCCTATTATTAAGAACATTCTCACACAATCATTAGAACTATCAATGGTTTGTTATCATCAAAACAAAATTAATCACTTAGCCCTTCAGGCTCACAATTTCCCCCTTTTTTGATGATGACAAACATTGATGCAAATGGGAGTAATATGCAAAAGATAAAGCTTTACAACACATAAATATGAATGCATGAGATAAGGGTATTAAGGATCTAGGCAAGTAGATTTTTTTAAACTCCATCTATTTTAAAGAATCCCTTATCTTTCCCATTTTGCAAGTTCTTAACCTCTCTCCTTTTGTAAATTACTTTTCTTGGCACATTTGCAACACTAATATTTCTCCCCCTTTTTGTCAAAATAAAAAGCGTAATCAGAGCGCCAATATGAAAAGCATTTTCTCCTACTTTTAATTGAAAAACAAATAAAAACTAGAGATCTAAAGAATTTCTCCCCTTTGAAAGACCCTTTTAAGAAATACCCCTTTAAAAGAAATATTTAGGAGGGATAAAGTTTAAATTGTGGAGAAGCTTGATGGTCTAATAGATTGATAAGATAGGAATCAAATGATCATATCTGAAGACCAAAAATCATTTGAAGAAGGATAGGTTTGAATAAGCTTGCTTGATTTCAAATACCAAGAGTCCATAATGACACATAAATCTAAATATGATCATTTGACTCAAAAAGAATATCAACTGAAGCTAAAATCAAAGGAGATAAGGAATATAACCTTTAAGTACAATCTCCTCGTTTATCAAACATACGATGTTAGCTATTTTAGAAAGTAATGATATTAGCCATTGCTGCTCCATATCCTTCCAACAACAACCCTAATTCAAGCACAAGTTAGTCAATAGATCTAGCGCTTATTCTCTACGAAATCAGAAAAATATTACCTTACAAGCAGGGAAAAGGCTAACATGTAATCTGAACTTCACAGAATACTGACCAAACTCAGCAGAACCCTTAGTATAGGTTCTACGCACAAATTCCCACCCCTGACCCCCATCCCCTTAGTATAGGTTCTACACAAACTGGGTTGCTAGAGGTGGTGTGTGCAGTTCTGCCTCAACAACCACTTGATCGTTCTGAACAATCTTCCTCCTACCTGAGCTCGAACTATTTAGCTCGATAGTCTTGGACCTCTCAACCTGATCATCTTGTGCACCCAACTTTTATTTGTACAAAACTTGTTAATTGAATATAACATCTCGGCTACGAATTACCATCAAATTTTTCTCATCCCAAAATCTATAACAAAATTTGTCACCACCATATCCGATAAACGTACACTTGACAAATATAGAATCCAACTTGCTTCTATCAGCAGTATCGACATGAACATAAGAAACGCAACCGAACACTTGAAGAAATTTAAGGTTTACCTCTTTACCACTCTAGGCCGCTTCTGATATGCCATTCCCCAAGGGGAAGGTGTTGATGGTCCTCTATTAATAAAAATAAAAAACTGGTAACTGCTTCTGCCCAGAAAATATTTTGCAATTCGCACTTGAATCACATGCACGTATCACGTTATTCAATATCCAGTTCATACGTTATGCAACGACATTCTTCTAAGGGGTTCCACTCAGGGTGTTTTCCATGTGAATACCATTCACATCACAATACTCTTAGAACTCAAGGAACTCATACTCTCTACTAGTGTCTGATCTCAAATACTTCACTTCCAGACCTGCTTCAGTTTCTACTAAGGCTTTCCACGTTTTAAGGCACTAAAATTTTTAGATTTATTTTTCAGAAAATAGATATATACATTTCTTGTGAACTCATCAATGAAGGTCATGTAATATTATGCACCACCAAGGGATGTCACTGGTGTTGGTCCACATACATCACTATGAACCAACTCCAACTTATGCTTCTTCAAAGTTTTGCCACCCTTCGAAAAACTCACACTTGTTGTTTCCCGAAAACACAATCCTCACACAAACGTTAGTGACGGAATATCGGTGGTCCCAATTTATATCTCTATTGACCGGTTTTCTTTTAATGATATTATATGAATTTGTTTGCTTCCGCTGCCCAAACAAGTAGTATCAAAGACGGTAGAGTGTTGGGAGGAGCGCCATATTCGAGTATAAGGAGAGAAAATAAGTTCAAATTTTGTTGCCAAATAAACAATTCCAGTAGAGTAGTGGATCTCTAGCACTACATATTTAGTGACTTAATAAGGGGATTGTTTGACAATGGGGCCCTTCCATGAACCAACAACAAGGAAATAAAATCGATGAGTAAACTGCGAGAAGAAAACCAAAAGAATACCAAAAGAGTACATAAGTTCAAAGGATGTTTTGTTAGGACATTCAAAAGATCCCTGTAGAAATAGGTTCTCTTAATTTGCGATATTGAGAGAATGGAAGATATGTTGGAGTTTTCACTCAAACATCTCAAATGGTTGATTAGAAAAACTTATAAATAAGAACCTTCTAGTTTAAGATTGAGTATGTCGTTTGGTGCCACTAACTCAAATGGTTAATTTTCTTGAGTTGGTTTGTTTCGAAGGTTTATAATTTTTTCCATACAAAAATTACACAGTGAGTTGATTTTTTATTTTTACTCGAAAAACTTCCATAGTAGAGTTTTCGTTTTGAGTCTATTTTAGTGTTAAACTGAACCACGTTAAACATATTTGTGTTCTTTGTGTTGATTATTATCCTTTTCTTTTTCCTCCACACTATTTGCATGTGTTTTCTTTCACTGCCCCAACATACACACGTGTATATACATATTCAAATAGCTTGAATAAATGTGAGCGTGAGCTTAAGTGAGTTGAGCGTGAACTCAATATTGAAGCTCGAATTTTATTGAAGCACGATTAAAACTCACTCGAATAAAAATAATATATATATACACACACTATATTATATATAATATAATACTATATTTCTAATTAAAAAAATGACGACGTATAGCTGTACTATGTTGTTCAACGCATCATTTCTTTTGTTTTAGTTTATGTAATGATTTTTCTCTACATTGTATGTGGATTCTTTAACATTTGACCTTATTATATATTTATTTTGGGTATCTTTTTATTAATTTATCTTTCTAAAGGAATTATGTATCATTGTATTATGTATATTTATATTTTTATCAGAATTTAGTTTATGGCGCTCATCGCATCCTCCTATTCTTGTTACAAGATTTTTGATTTTTTGGCTAATATAAATTTCTCTTTGACATTAAAATGTGAGTTGAGCGTGAGCTCAAGTTTTGTGAATTTTTCCTAGTTGAGCGTGAGCTAAGCTTTAAAATTTAAATGTGAGCTGAGCGTGAGCTATACCAAGCTTGATTGACACCCCTAACCACAACAAATTTCAATTAAATTATACCGCGGAATATTTGATTTTCACAAACCTTGTATCCCTTATCACCATATTTTGATGCGAAGTAAAAAGCCGAGATAATCAAGAAACGTGCCCAACTTGCTGTTGATGTTCTTTAATGACTTTTTTTTTTTAAGCAAAGCCACCTGTTGTGGTGGGGTTTGGCATGGATCCCTACCCGTTTATTGATAAAGCCGAAAATGACCAAAAGTACATAGAGGGGGACTAAACCAAAACCTCTAGATAGGTGGAAACAAATCCACTCCATACAAAAGTAAAACAGTCAAATGCAAAGCTAATCCATTTATAATCATGGATTAGATATTACAAGAAACAATAGAATGCAAAGCCATAAAATGCATAAACAGTGCAAGTTGAACCATTTATAGACATGGATAAGGTTTTACAAAGATGCAAACAGTAAAATGCAAAGCCATAAAGATACAATCAATGCAAAGTCGATCCATTTAAAATATGTATCAAGTGTTACAAAAGTACTCTATAACTAAGGATGCAAAACTATAAAAAGCAATGAAATAAAGAGGCCAAACAGATAGATCATGAAACATAATCAAAGATATACGAAGATAAGAAGTGCCCAAACAATCAAGCCTGACAAGACCCCTTACCTCGAAAGGAAGAGCATCATAAGAAATATAATAAGTGGATGATCTCGAATCACAAGCTACATTTGCTAGAGCATCTGCCACCCGATTAAACTCTCTATAGATATACTTAATACACAACAAGAAAAAGTTGTTTCGAGACCGAAATATTCATTCACTAACATAGCGACCGAATACCGACCGAATGCATACCGAAAAAAGAACTGTCGCTATTTCGTCGCTAAATAGTCGACCATATCGGTCCCGTTGACAAACTCAAACCGATACATAAACGGTCTCTATTCAGTCGCTAAATTTTTCGGTACCGACCGAATACCGACAGAAATATAACGGTGTATATTTATTTAGGTATAAATGAAGGACATAAAACGACGTCGTTTAGTATACGTTAACGACCGAATAGCGACGGAATGTACCAACCGAATACCGACGGAATATATAACGGTATATATTTATATAGTTATAAATGAAGGACATAAAACGACGTCATTTTGTATACGTTAACTACCGAATACCGACGGAATGTAAGGACCGAATATAGACGGAATATATAACGACCACATGTTCTCGTTAACGACCGAATAGCCGCCGATTCACTAAAACGACGTTGTTTCGGTTATCTCTCTCCAAAGAAAACCTAACATTTCGTAAATCATTTACACTTTGACAAAAAATGAATTCAGTCTCCCCCACCTCTGCGAATTCCACCCCCTACGATATCAATCATACGGCCATCTCATTCCAGCGAATTACCCCGTCGAAAAGATATCAATCCTCCGGCCTCCTCACCCCTGTTTCGTACTCACCTCTTAAAGACAATAATCGACGACGTCACCACCTCCACCTCCACCTCCAATCGTTTATCTCCAATGCAACGCCGGCAAGTCAAACACCTCCTTTCAACGATTTCTTTATCTCCAAAAAAAATATGCAGCTTGCCTATCCACGCCCCCACCATCCCCATCATCAAAACAATCTGAAGGAAGGTATGAGATTTTTAGATTTATTTAGGTTTTTTTCAAGATTTTTAATTTTGTTTTGTTCTTTTGCTGAATTACTATTTGATTCCTTTGTTGATTGTTGTTATTTTTCCATTTTTTTATGGATCTGTAACTTCATTTAGGTAATTGGGGAATTCCCCAGTTCTTCTCATATCCCTTAACATAATTTAGAAAGAAAAAGAAGATTTTTTTAAGGTCATATGTATATTTGGATGATTTCTCTGTTTGTTTAATCACAGGTATTTGGTGGGGAAAATATAAAGTTGAAGTCTTTTCAAGTTTGATTTTCTTAGGCTTTTGTATTGTTCTTTATAATTGTAGACTTCCAAGGGGGGTTTAGAAACTTTGTTCACGTTTGATGGAGAACATTAATGAGCTTCACGTGGAAATCTTTAAGAAAATTTTGTAAGAAAATCTGCACATAGAGACAAAAAAAAATTTCAAGTGAAGCTTATCTATTTAGAGTTTCTGGGGTTAATCTTGTTTTCAGGTGGCTACTTTAGCTCATGAGGTTCATGTTCTATATTTTCCTAGATCACTAATCTTTTACATATATACTTCTTCATTTGTTTTTTTGGGTTATTTTGAATTGAAAAAATTGTTTTCAAGCTAGAGGATGGCAACCTTCCTCAAAAGTCAAGTTAAAATAATTGTGTTCTCAAATGCCATGAAATCTCATAATCTTATCATGATAGAAGGAATTAATGTCGATGATGGATTACTCAATTCTGAAACCTATAGTGGCTTAATGATTTGTTAGGAGTTGTAAATTGGCATGGGAAGCTCTTAAATATAAAATGCTCAGGTTTATAAGGATTACAGTCTTGATTGTATTGGTTTAATAAACTTACTGTATACCAAAACATTTATCCAGAAAATGTTACAAGAAGGAAGAACTTCAAAATTTTTGTTGTCTTATACATTACTCAAACTTTTACACATTACTCAAATTGTAAGAAGAAACATTCTTAATTTTCTGAATAGTCTTTGCCTTATAGGATGCATGTCATAAAACATTCCCTTCTCTTTATTTTAGTGAATTAAATACTCTTGATAATTCTTGTCCTAAGGTCAACCCTTTGCAATTTGTCTAAACTTCATAATCTGATATATCATTTAACGATTCGTGTTGTAATTTGTAATTCAGAGATGCCTCCAAAGAAAAATATTCGAGTGTCTTTACCATTTGGTTCGCCACTCGCGTTTGCTGTGGCCCCTACCTCCAAGCCAGGTTCATCATCTGATTTGTGGTCGCCACTGCCATCTGCCCCTGAGCCTGGTACGACACCTCCGTCACAGTCTGAGGATCCACATATATCTCGGGATGCATCTGCATCAGTACCAGCGACTGAGTCTGTGCAGGTAGCAGGATCAACGACTCACCAATCTACTGTCCCACAGACGGCGACTGATACCAGTACAGGTGGAGATGCGACTACACTAGATACTCGTACTCTCCTGCAACCTACTCTTGGCATGTAAGCTAATTTTTTCATGATTTCCTTTAAGTTAATTATACTTCTTGTAATCATTATAGTCTCTAATTAAATTTTTTCTTGGCTATTATAGATTTAGATTGGTATCCAGCTGTTTCTCCACCATTACTGAAATATTTCAAGGGCGTTTCAAGGGGGCATATAAAACCATAAAGGATGTTCCCCCGGAAGAAGAAAAAGTTTGGTGGGAAGAGTTCACGGTAAGTTTATTTTAAACCTTGATAAATTAGCAAATAAGTTTGAATTTAGAAGTCTTCGAATTTAATTATCTAACATTAATTACAAATACAAAAAAGGTATCAATGGGCTCTTGAGCATGAAGCGGGCGTCAAGACAGGTTGGTGTACCATACTTAATAGGAGACTCATCGGCATTATGAGTGACGCGAGGAAAAAACATAAGAGGCCCACATGGGTTTGTGAGAACGACTGGGCGCGACTTCAAGAGTACTGGAAGACTCCATCTTTTGTTGCTAAGTCTTTACAAGCATCAAAAAAGGGCAAAGAATGGAGGCGTGGCAAAGGCACGATGAAGCACACGGACAGTTCGCTCAGACACATTGAGCACCACATGAGACTGGTACTTAATTATATTATTTTACACATTCATATATGTTATGTGTATTATGTACGTATTTAATGATTTTTGTTAAAATGAAAAGGAGACCGGACATGCAATCCCATTCCCGGCTAGTTACGATTGGACGCATCAACACCATATAGGCCCAAAGAAGGGCGAATGGGTTGCTAAAGATTCTAGAGAGTTATCTGTATGTATTTCACTCTTGTTCCAACATTTTTTTATATTAGTTATTTACTGTGATAACTTGACATTTTATTTGACAGGGGGTGTTCCATGCGGTTTATGACTACACCATAAACCAAGAAACTCAAGCCGACCAGCCTCCTCCGAATTTGCCGACTCAGATTGAGCTTTCTGCTGAGGCAGTGGGTGGGCTAAAAAAAGGACTTGTTCAAGGACTCGATTCGTTCTCTGATGTGGTAAAGACAATGAAGCGAGGTAGCCAGGCAGTCTCGCATTCATCTATGGAACAAACGCGGAACGAAATGAAAGCTAAGTGGAAGAAAGAGATGGAAACTCAATTGGCCGAGCAAAAAGAGAATTCAAGAGGAGGGAAAAGAAGAGAAACAAATTATCTAGTACCTTAATTGAAATATTATCAAATAAGGACATTGTATTGAGTGCCTCTGAGCTTGAAGCTAAATTGAGTAATGTAGATGATGATGACCTAGATTCAGACTATGGCGATGACCCCTTAATTGTCGATTAAGTTTTGGGGAGTCAATAGATGATGTAGTTTATTTTGTATAATATTGAACTATTGTAAAGGTTTTTTTATATAATACTGAACTATTGTAAGTTTTATTTTTGGGTTATGTTTTCTGGTGATTTTGGGATTTATTTGGTCTGTTATCTGTTGAATTGTGGATATACTGAATTGTGACAGGGGGTCTGTTTTATGTTTTCTGTTACTGGAAAACTGACTTTGTGTGATACCAAGACCTTTCGATAGCATGTTTAATGTGATTATATATTTTATGTGTTATATGTACTTTTTCTTCTAATTATTCTTAGGGGCGTACTAGCTAGGATAAGATGGTAGCGGACCTAATTGACAAGATGAACTTTTTGGGTAGTTTAATTGGTTAATTTTTTAGGGAAGTTAATGTATGAAGGGGTGCCATTTAAGATAAGGTCAAGAAGAGGGATGTACCTATTGATTGGTTGGCTACTTTGGAGTTATAACCTTCCAGAAATCTGGATTTTAGATAGCTTATAAATAGAGGAGGAAAGTAGAGAAGGAAAGGAAAGAATAAGAAAGAAAAAGAGAGAAAATAAAAGTGCAGGAAAATCTGGACAGCAAGTAAGAACACTTTGGAAGACATAGCAAATCATCTTGGATTACTCCCCTTTTTTAACATTAGATACTAGACTCCCTAAACTAAATTCGAAGAAAAGGAATTATAATTATTAATTCTGGATTAAGAGATATCATCACCGGAGTAATAGGTTCTGGCATATTGGGTAGGCTGTGGGAGAATGCACTTTTGAGATAGAAAAATGTGCCAGTTTTCAGCGATTCTTAGTGTGTTTTGAAGAGGACTGAAAGAGCTACGCTTGGGATTCGACGGAGTAGCATTTGGAGTTCTGCATTTCGAGTTATAGGATTGGGATGTTAGTACTTTGAATTTGCATTTTCGGCATTTGGTGTATTTTGAGGTTTTGCTTTAAGATTGGTAAGGTAAGGACCCTTCAACTTTGAGTTTTTCCAAAGCTTTCATAAACTGATATTTTATAGATTGTGTATGAAGTATGAATGAAAAATGGTTTTATCATGTTTCCTTGCATAAAATTGGATGAAGCAGTATTTAATGTGAATGCATGAATTGTATGATGTTTAATTGTGCATGTCTGTGATAGCAAGATTACTTACTGTTTTTATGATTGTAAGCATAATGGAACATCTCAGTGGGGACATTGACTAAGAAAGGATCTAGTATGTTTCTGTTATGCTTATGTTATGCTATGGATTTCATGAGGAGTCAATGTACCTAACTTGGGATAAGATGCTTGTAGAGTTGTGTTATATGATACGTACATTGATAAGATGTTGGGAGAGGCCCAAACATCAAGTCATGATGTACGATGTCATGAACAGTATACAACGATATTTGATGTGAGCAGTTTTGCAGTTTTGCAGGGAAATGGAAGCCGTTTTTTAACTATTTTTTCAGGTTTTGGAGTTGCTTAGTTGTCTCGTAGTAGGAGTGTAGACGACGGCCATCGTCTGTACTCTAGCTATTAAGAAGCTAGGCATTCCCACATATAAGCTAGTCTAGAACCTTCACTTCCTAGCGGTCTCGCGATGGAGGGGTAAGAGTGGCGGGTGTGCAACAGTCATTCTTGAAGTTGTTGAGAAAGCTAGGACGTTGAGTCGCAGGTACTTCTGATTCCCCGGGTGGAGGATCAGAGTGTTGGGTCGTAGTATGGGCGGCGTTCCTGCACTCCCAATATTCTAAGAAGTTAGAAGTATTTTGCATACCATTATTTTACTGCTTTATTGGTGATTATGTTTTTTTTTAAAGTTATGAAATATTTTTGGGATGCATAAACTATTTTAATTAAGCGTCTAAATATTTATTCATCCCAAGGTTGAAGGGATCTTACTGAGCAATAGTCGGTTTTGCTCACCCTTATCCATCTTTCCTTTTTAGATGAGCAGGATGTTAGCTAAAAGGGTACGTGGGGGACGTCGTGTTCGAGTATCAGGGAGACGACACTTTATAGACGTCTAGCTCACTTTACTGTTTTGAAATAGACTAAGAGTGATCAACTTTGAAGTATGTTTAAGTCTTACTATTTCCTTTTAAGTTATGATGTACCTATTAGAGGTTTTATTTCTTAGTATGTTTTATAGCTTCCGTTGATGCATGTATGAGTTCATCTTATGGGTTCTGTGGTCCGTTTGGCAAAACGGAACGTTGCAAGATCATTTCCCGGTTACGGGGCGTGACACTTTGTACCGTCCGAATTGCGACGGACTAGCGACCTTCTTAGGGTATGAGGTTAGGGTTGGGCGACCGATTAGCGACTGAAAGGGCCCAACGACGTCATTTTACAAATATCAATCACTATTTATCCTAAGGGGGACCGAATTTTAAATGTCGGTCGCAATTTGGCCGCTATTCTTATACCATGCATGTCCTTCTTTTATAAAATAACAAGATTATTTTTAAGAGATAGAACCATATTAGGTACTATACCTAAATAGACTCGAAGCAGAACAATTCAAGTAATACATTTGTGTATATATTTACGTGAATCATTAAGTAATGTAGTGAAAATTATAATAATTTCTCATTAATAAACAAATAATTACTAAAATATTCATGTTAGTTCGTATTCGCATTCTGAATGATGTCGGTTTTTGGATTTCTATATTTATTAATAATTAGCAAAGGGGAGACCGATTACCGACCGAATACGTCATCTCGGTCGCTATTCGGTCGGTAGCAGGAATCTTTCTTTTCATAAAAACAACGGAGTAACATTTTACATATTTTAGGTACTATAACTAATATATATAAATACATATGAATAGTCAAACAAGTGAGAATTATTCTTATTTATAAAATATCTAAATAGAGTCGAAATAGAACAATTCAAGTAATACATTTGTGTATACATTTACGTGAATCATTAAGTAATGTTGTTAAAATTTTAATAATTTCTTATTAATAAACAAATAATTACTAAAATATTCATCTTAGTTCGTATTTGCATTCTGAACGAAGTCAGTTTTTGGATTTATATTTTTTTAACTTGGTCCGTAGCTAATTAGCAAAGGGGCGACCGATTACCGACCGAATAAGTCATCTCGGTCGCTATTCGGTCGCTATCAATAAATTGTAAACAGCGTCGTTTTAACAGGTCGTGTCTTCATTAATTCGAAGTTTTATATTTAATCCTAGCGACCGAATTCAGTCATGCGGTAGCTATTCGGTCGCTATCAATAAATTGAAAATGGAGTCGTTTTGACAATTTATGTCTTCGTTAATTAAAGGTTTTATATTTAATGCTAGCGACTGAATACCAACCGAATATTTGGCCACGCGGTCGCTATTCGGTCGCTAATAAGAAAGGGCTAAACGACGTCGTTGTTTGTGTTTTATTTCTCTAAAATTATATAAGGCAAGAAGCCTCTCCCTCTTTCTTCATTCTTCCCAGTCGCGACCTACCTCCACCTCCACCTCCTCCGGCGATTTCTCCCCAAAGCCACAGCCAAACCCCTCCTTCCTCCCGTCTCCACCACCTCCGGCACCTCCAAACATTGAAAATACCTAAATCAAAATCCTAATCCCTAAATCAAGTAGAAGAAGAGAAATCAACACCACTACGCAATCACCTCCTGTTTCTTGCTCTTCTTGGTTTGATTTCTTCATTTTTACCTGTTAAGTTTTTGTGGGTTCTTGCTTTCATGAGTCATTGTTTGATTTCTTCATTTTAGTTGTTAATTTTTTGTGGTTTCTTCACCTACTGTTTTCATAGTCTTAGTACCACTTCAGATTTAGATGTGTAAATGTAAATGTAATAGATCGAAGGTCAAATCAATTCAATGAGTCACTGGATATTGTCAATTACTATGGCTATTATGTTAATCTTTTAGAAATCCTAGTACTTCCAAATTGCCGATGTATTTACAATGTGATTAACTACTTATACTTTAATTAGATACCTGCACTATCTAAAAAAAGAAGATAAAAAAAGGCCAGAGTTGAGGGGTCAATTTGCAATGCATACTTGGTGGAAGAAGCTGCTACATTCTTTAGCTATTATTTTGAACCCCACGTGAAAACGAAAGTTACAACCGATGGGAAAAATGATGGTGAAGACGAGACTACAAGTGGACCAGATGTTGTTGTGCTTTAATTCTTAACTTTCCTTTATTAATCCATTTTTTCATGCATGATTAATCTCTTTCTTGCTTCACACTAACAAGCCACTTGAACGATGCAAATTGAAGTTGAAGCACTAGCTTCTTGAATTCCACATATTGAAGGTGAGTAATATTTGTTGGTTTATTTTTTAATACTTATTACCATAAATTAATTGTCGTATTGTATAACTTTTTAACATAATTCAAAGTGGTAATTTTATTGCCATAAAAGAATTAGATTCTTGAATTTTCATATTGCAATTCATGCATTTCCAAGGATATACATATAAATGACATCAAGGAGTATATGAAAAGTGTAAACTTTGATTGTGAGTGTTGTAATGTAAATGAGAAGTGCACACTTTGATTGTGAGTGTTGTAATTCAAAGTGTGGACTTTGATTGTGAGTGTTGTAATGTAAATAAGAAGTGTAAACTTTTGTTTTTTAGTAAGATAATTGGTTATGTAATGTTATTTTTAGGGTTTATTGATTATGTTTTCTATTTGGGATCTTATTAATATTGTTTCTGGTTCGTATTATTGTGCGTATTGCTGTTTTTTATAATAGGGATTTAATTAAATTTCAGATTTATTTTTTTAAATTAAAAAAACAATTAGCGACTGAATAGCGACCGAATAATCGTGGGCTATGTTAGCCGTCGCTAAATGGTTGCTAACAAGTCCAAGTCAAACGTCAACAATGTTTACCATTCGCTCGGTATTCCGTCGCTATATGGCCACCAACTATTCGGTCGTAATAAAAGTCAAAGTCATCAATGTTGACTATTCGGTCGGTGTTGTACCCAATAATCGGTTGCTAAAAGTTCGTCGGTAACTAGTCAAAGTCAACAATGTTGACTAGTCGGTTGGTATTCCGTCGGTATTTGGTCGCTAATAAGTCAAAGTCAAAAGTCAGCAATGTGGAATGTTCAGTCGGTAATCCGTCGGTATGTGGCGACCCAATGACATCGGTATTCGGTCGTTAATTTGCTTAGCGAAGAAAAACACACGATCACATTATTCTGTCGGTAATCGGTCGCTAAAATAAGATTAGCGACGGATATGTCCTTCACTGTTACTCTGTTTTCTTGTAGTGTTATAGTCTCAAAGCCCATGAGCAAAAGTGCCCTCCAAAAAAGGTGATCCAGAGTCCAAGAAGTTATAGAGCCTTTAGCAATCGCATGAGCCAGAATTGCCGAATCAGTTTAGATCAACACCAGAGAAATTCCATATTGAAGGACTAAGGCCAAGCCCATGTAAGGTTCTTCCATCTCAGCCCTAGTGCTCGTGATATCAATACCAAGAAAAATAGAGAAGATAGTAATAAACCTCCCGACACTCCTAATAATACCGCCTATCCCAGCAAGCCCTGGATTCCCTTTAGAAGCACCATCCATATTAAGAATATACCGTTCTACTCCAATAACATCCCGCCAACGCAGAACTATAGTCTTCCTCAATTAGAAGTATGATTACCGCGGTTAGTTGACAATCCCTTAGCATAAAGAAGCGTATGCGTGTACTCCCTAAACTGAGCCAAAATACTCGACTGAGAAATACATTTTGCCTCATAGACAAATCGACACCTCACTTTCCATAAAATCCAACAAACATAGCAAGATAAAAGCACCAAGGATTTATGATGAGTTGTAGAGCCCGAATACCACCAAAGAGCAAGCATATCATTTAACCGACTAAAATGTCTATTGCCAAGAAACACCCCTATGCTACTAGCCGCCTTCCTCCAAAGAGATCGAGCCAAAGTACAAGAAACAAATATGTGGTCATAAGTATCAAGCCCAGCACAACAAACACAACGAGACACAACAGGAATACCAATTCTCATTCTATCCTTATCTAAAGCCAAAACTTTATTCAACATCTTCCACATAAAGATAGAGATAGAAAGGAAGTACCTTCAACCAGATGCATTCCCTTGAGAATTGTTTAATACCGAGCCTTTGATGTGGGACATAACCGAGGAGAGTGTGAACCAGTCGCCTCCTTCTTCCAAACGATTTTGTCCTGACCATCATTAGGACCCAAAATGCATCAGGAAGCAGCGCATTCGTGGTCACAAGCACCATGGGGCCTCTAAGAGGAAATCTTCGCGATTGATGGAGAAATCCATAGGTACCTCCCATTAATGGGAACTTTTTCTTTCTCTCTTTATCTTTATGAATGTGATGAATTTTGTTATCTGGAACTTCCGGGGAATTGTTAATGCCGAGTCTATTGCTTGAGTACGCTAACTAAAAATAGATCATAGACTTAATTTAATTGCAATTTTAGAACCTATGCTTGGGGATGACCAATTATCTATCTATACTCGTCGTTTGGGTTTTGATGATAACTTTTGTAATATATCTGGAAAAAATTGGTTATTTTGGACTGGTATTCTTGATATTGCTGTGGTGAGTAATACTGATCAAGTTTTGACTATTTTGATTAATAACTATGCGGGATTCCCTCTGTACTGCTCTTTTGTTTATGCTAAATGCGCCTACACAGAACGCAGTGAGGGTTTGTTGAGGGAAGAATAGATATGATGTCTGTCCGAGTGAGGGTTTGTTGAGGGAATGGAAGGAGGCCAAAGAGAAATATCTATTCTTTTTTAGGGCGGAGGAAACCTTTTGGAGACAAAAATCAAGAATTAAGTGGTTGAGGGAAGGTGAAGCTAACACTAAATATTTTCATGCCATTTGTAAGCACATACGACGCCGCATGTGTATCTCAAAAATTCAGTCTGAATCAGGATTGTGGTTGACAAAAGACAAGGAAATGGGTCGTGAAGCTGAGCATTATTTCTCCTCTTTCTTTTCGGCTGAGGATGTGATACCACCCTCTGATGAGTTATTAAGTCATATTCCATGCTTGGTTAATTAACAATCAAATCGGGAATTATCAAGGTTCCCTACTTTACCGGAGGTACATGATACGGTCTTCTCCCTAGACCGTAATAGTGCTGCTGGTCCGGATGGTTATTCGGGCGGCTTTTTTCAGGAATGCTGGGATATTATTAAGAATGATGTTTTGTTGGCGGTAGGTGACTTTTTGTCTAGTATCCCTCTGCCGAAAGCTATTGCTAGTACTATTATAGTTTTGTTGCAAAAAGTACCTAGCCCCACCAACTTCGGTGAGTTTCGACTATTTCTCTTTGTAATTTTTCTAATAAGGTTATTTCGAAAGTCATGGCTTCAAGAATTTCCACCCTTTTGCCCTCAATAATCTGCTCTAATCAATCTGGTTTTATTAAACGTAGATCTATTGTAGATAATATCTTATTGGCCATGGAAATGGTTCATTCTATCAATAACAAGATCAGGGGAGGAAATTTAATCATTAAGCTTGATATGCAAAAGGCTTTCGACAGAGTATGACATTCTTTCCTCATTCTTATATTACGCCGATTCGGTTTTGGTCACCATTTTATTAATCTGATTCAGAATGTCTTGAAATCAAATTGGTTTTCGGTGATGGTCAATGGTGCTTCCTATGGCTACTGCAATGCAAAGAGAGGAGTGAAACAAAGTGATCCTCTCTCACCATTGTTGTTTATTTTGGCGACTGACTGCTTGTCTCGGGGGCTAAATAATTTGACTGCAACAGATATTATTGAGCACTATCATGTTCCTAGGCAACCTCTTATTATTTCGCATCTAGCTTTCGCGGATGATATTGTTATTTTTACGAATGGTAAAAAGAAAAGCATTCTCCGTCTCATGGAGTTTCTTCGCATATATGAGGATAATTCGGGGCAGCGAATCAACATCGGGAAGAGCTAATTCTTTACGTCAAATCGTATGAATATTGCATCAAAGTCTATGATCCAATCAGTGACGGGTTTCATTGAAGGAGACTTTCCTATGAAGTATCTTGGATGCCCGATATATCCGGGATGTTCGAAATTTCTTTATTTTCAACCTATGTTAGACACAATTGCCGCAAGAATTGAAGGCTGGCAGAGGAATCTTTTAAGTATTGGAGGACGCATCGTGTTGGTACGCTCAATTCTTAATTCTAATCCTATGCATATTATCTCCTCTTGTAATGTTCCACGTTTTGTTATGATTTCCTTAGAGCAAATGTTGTCATGCTTCGTCTGGGGACAAACAGATGGGGTTGATAAAAAACATTGGATGTCATGGAAGAACATGTCTCGAGAGGTGGAGAGTAATGGAGTGGGAGTTATTTCGCTTTTGACCTTTTATGATGCCTTTTCTTGGAAATTATGGTGGACATTTCGAATAGGGAACTCTCTGTGGGCTGATTTTTTTAAGGAAACGATATTGTAAGGACCTGATTCATGTTAAATTGAGTTTGGTGGTTGGGGGGTGCTCGCCGAGTTGGAAGAGAATGATGCTAGTGAAAAATACGGTTGACTCCACATTGCTTGTCTAATGAGGGGTGGAGACTCAAACTTCGTGTATGAAAATTATACATTGGAAGGCTCTTTGGACCAATGGTTGATGAACCCGAACGAAGATTTGGGTTTCTCCCGGGTTAAGGAATTTTGTGCCGGTAAAATCTGGGATAGGGCTAAACTTAGCGGCTGTCTTCCTCAGCTTATTATTGACAAGTTGACTGAAATTTAGTTGGGGCCATTTCAAGAAAATGATAGGCTGATTTGGAGGGAAACACAACATGGTAATTTCACTCTCGCATCGGCCATAACTTGCTTAAGGGACTTGGGAGCTGTTCAACACTCGCAAAAATGCATATGGAATAAGGTTCTTCCCTTATCTATTTCTCTGTTTATGTGGAAATTGCTTAATCACTTCTTGGCATTGGATGAGGATCGAAAGCGTTTTGGGGTCCCTTTGGCTTCTCGTTGTGCTTGTCTGGGGGCAATGGAGACTTATGATCATTTGTTCGTTCAATGTTCGTTAGCTCGAAGGATATGGCATGAAGCCGCGGTCCAGGTTGGTTTAATTGCAGATACTGATAAGGTGGATACGTTAAGGGAGTTTCTTTCTATTTGGTGGCTTGCTCGTTCCTCAAATAGTGTTCAATTGATTTTTGTAATGGCTTGCTCGGCTTGTTGGCTACTATGGAAAGGGAGGTGTCGCTTTGTGAATGAGGCAACGACTACTTCTTTATCCAGTATTTTGGCGCAGTTCAGGGATTATACAGGTACATTGATGAAGGCTAAAAATATTATGCCAAAGAATGCCTCATTTCAGCCGAGGCAAGCATTGATGCTGAGATGGGGCGGAAACACAGAGGTAGGAGAGGCTATATTGAACATTGATGGAGCTTCAAAGGGGAATCCGAGAATCTCTGGCATTGGTGGTATTCTTAGGCATTCTAATTGTGTTTTTTATAAGTGCCTTTTTGAGCTTAATTGGTAACTACAAAATGAGTTTTGAGGCTTACAAATGGCGCGAATGTGTGATATACCTCGTTTTCAAATTCAGACGGATTCATCAGTTCTGGCAGGTGCTTTGATTAAAGGTAATATTTCATCTTGGAGGTTGGACTTTAATTTTCGCAAAATTCTATCTATTCTTGGGGATCGCAAGGTTGTTCATGTTTACCACGAGATTAACTTGGTCGCAGACGCATTAGCAAACTTGGCTTGTACTACACGTTCGGCTTCTCGCTATGACGCTTATCCTTTATTGCCAAGTCATACTCGAGGCTTAATACAACTTGACAAAATTGGTACTACATATATTCGACTCTTGTAAATTTAGAAGTCATGTACTGGTTACTTCATAGCATTATTTCTTTGTAACATCCTTGAGCATCTTCTACAATGCATGAGGTTGCATTCTTATATTTTTGGGTATTTGTACTTCTTTTGGGGAGGTTTAGGCATAGTCCCCATCCCTTTTGTCTTCTTTCTCTTTATGGTATATATGGGGGAACGCCACACCACGCCGGTGGATTTATTAAAAAAAAAAAAAAAGCAGCGCATCTAAAGCAGAAGCCGAGAAGTGAGTGATGAGCCTACTCTTAGTCCATCCATTTTCATCCATAAAATCCTTAATTTGTGACTTCTAGTTCGGTGCATTAATGGAACTACTCAAGCTGTCCACCCATAAGGGTAAAATTCTCGCACCAAAAACTAGCTTCACCATTGCGGATCAATAAACCGTTGTCTTTTTCAACTTCACTTTTAACTGATTCCATTCTTCACCAAATGGGGGAACATCCGACTGTTAGTAGTGCCCTAGGACCATTAGCATATGTTGTACGTTTTATATATTTTGAGCATGTCATTTGAATAGTTAATTTTTCTTTTGAACATCAAATATGTGATTTCATAGTAAAACTCATTAGCTTATGCAATTAGTATTCGTATTGTCCCTAGTTTTATGTAATGTTCTTTACAGTGAAATAAAACTTGTATGATGGTTGATTGATGACTATATTTTACTGTTCATGTGTATTGGATACAAATCATATCACAAATGCAATATATTGGGATATATTGTATCAGGCGTGATCCGTTAGAGAAGTAATACTTTATGATTCTTCAGTCATAAGTATTACTTCCTCAATACTATCTGGAATCCTTAGACCTTATGTCTTCATCGTTTCTAGCATGAATGGAGCTGTGTTTTGACTCAGTCGGATATTACTTTTTATCGAGTAATTAAAACGACTGATGATCTGATGTAGTATCCTATCATGGCTTGAATGTGAGAGTCATTGTAAGGGATTTGTCCCTCTCTTATTAGAGAGAGATATCCATGGGCCCCTCGGTAGGAAAAACTGTTTAAATGCATGGCCGTGCTCAAATGTATTTAATAAAGTGGTTATTAAATACGATTTATTGGAACAATCTACCTGGAGATCGAGCATAAATACAATTAAGCTTTATAAGGGTGAAACTACCATGCCTTATTATTGATTTGGATATCGCGAGACAAATGGATTAAATAGTGGATTGATAGTAGGTTCCACCGTACATTCATTCACTATGGGTAGTCACAATGTCCTGCTAGGGGCCGCTTACGATTTATGAACACATACTACTACTAAGTGTGTTTTCATTGCCATTGTGATATGAACCTACAGGGTCACATGCATAGACAAGTTAACGAGCTTCAGGTCCAGATTCAATGAATCTAGAATGTGTCTAGGTTCATTATATCTGTCATTTATTTTTCTGAGAATAATAAAATATTACTCGCTCCGTCCCAAATTATCTGCCACATTTCATTTTTAATCTGTCCCAAATTATTTGTCCATTTTCTAATTAAAAGGTTCATTAATGGTGATTTTTCCAATCCTACCCCTTACATTAAATGTTGGAGAGATAAGAATATAGAGAGAAGAGAAGGTAGAATTAAATTTTAACTAAATTTAAATAGGGTCATCTTTGCCATTTTACCATATCTCACTATAGAATTTGATGAAACCTTAATCCCTGTGCAAAACACAAAGTGGACAGATAATTTGGGACACATGGAGTATTATTCAAATTTGAGAATAAGGATGAAGGGCATTTTTGGTATTTGATTTTCTTTGGGATTACATGGGAGTTATTATGCAGTAAGCACTCCCACTACCAGAAGAGTTGGGACTACATGGGAGTTGCTTCCCGGAACAAACTCTCACTCCCTATATAATCTCTCTTGGGGCAAAACCCTAGACAGACTTGTTAGAGCCGCAAAACCAAAAACCAAAAACCAAAAATCTGCCTTTCCCTTTCTCTCTAGATTATTCAAAACTCAGAAAACGAAGAGCTAGCACTCGATGCTCTACCGGTAGAGAGAAATTACGCAAGCGAAATCTATTGGTGGTAGTAGCAAACAATCTGAAATCAAAACCTGTAACCGAAATATGTAAGTTTTTCATCTGAATTTTCGATTCTCATGGTATGAGCGGATCATTCAGGGGAGGATCCATGGGTGTTTAGAACAGGTTTCTGCCCATGAATCCGTTCAGTGGTATCCGAGCCTTTCTCATGCTATTTGAATTCGATATTGTTAATCACATCATAACACGTATCAATCTCGATTTGGTATTTGTATGTGTGAAATAGAAAAATTGTTTCTGTGATTCTGATATGTATATGTGATATATGTTATTCGGTTATTAATTCGATTAATATTGCATAAACTGCCATCGCATAATTAGATCGATAATTAATTTGGTTAGTTACGCATAAACTGTTATCGTAAATTTGATATTTTACAAATATATTATTGTATAACACTTATTATAAATTTTGAGCTTTTGGTCTACACTTCATACGTGGTAACTACATAAAGTAGCGTGTTGAACAAGAGCTCGGCGTACCCGAGGTACTACACTTGCGAGATTTCCCAGGAACAAAAGGTCATTCCGTGTGAGGAAAAAAGAAAACGATTACTATTTTGATGGGTGATTTGATTTTATTGAGGTAAAGAGATTAAACCCTTGTGACTATGTAGAATTTCATGTAGCACCTTATGATATCCTTGATTATATGTGTAGGCTAAAATATTTTGGTGATTGGCGTTTATAACGCCTTGTAATATTTTAAATGTGATTTCTCTATTGAAATTTTGTTTTCAAACTCCCATTTATACATATAATTAATAATTTTGTCTATTCCCAATAACAAACCTTAAAAGCCTAAACTCTAACAACCCAAAAGAGCCCTAACATGCCTAAAAAACAAACATACTACAACTATCACTAACTACCCCTAACAAAAAAAACTTCAATTCCCTTAAAATTTCAAAGGGAATTCCCAAAAAAATAAAATGGCAAAAACGGATTCCGAGAATTCGTCTTTGATGCATGACGGATTCTTAGAATCCGTCTTTGTTTGACATCGAAAACCTTATGTGTCGCACCCCGTCTCCAGAGTGATGACATGGCAGTGCCCCATTGGTAAATGAAGCACCAAAGCCACAGTCAAAGATTACTAATTAAGACAGTTCAATTCCGAAATCCATAAATAGTAATAACACAGCAGCGAAAACGTTATTCTAAATAGGAAATATGTCTAAGTTATTACATTTCAAAGGAAACTACAAGTTTCAAAATAAATAACTATAAAAGGGATAACATGTGTGAACTATCCAATTATGAGCACTCTTCGTAACCCCATCCCCAAGCTCCATCATCATATGTATAATCAACATCTACAAAACCTGCAACAACAAAACCGGATATTGGACTGAGCTCCGGTGCTCAGCAAGGACCTAAAACAGTAATAACAATAGCAATATATATAGACAGAACATAACATAATAGATACAACAGAAATCAGATACATATAATGCAGATGCCCGTTTCCCAAAATACCCCTATGGAAGTATATGCAAACGACTCATCCCAAGTCTAGCAAGACTTAGAACTCGGTGCATGACAGTGCAGTACAGTTCAGAATATATCAGAACAGAACAGAGGGTTCAGAACAGAACAATACAGAACAGTGAACTGCACAGCTGCGGTTTTTAGAAAAATGAGATGCAAAAGTGCACTAAACAATACCCACCATCCCCAACTCATATGAAACCAAATAGACTCCAAGCAAACAGCAATTAAAGACCCAAAACAAATGTTCGACTATACTTATCAAATCTGACATCCCAGATCGGAATTCATGACATGAGCATCCCATACTACTCATGCACTACAACCAATAGTTATGTCAGACAATCGAGTATAAAACAAACAAAGACGAACACATATAATGCAACAATTAAGCAATTAACAACATTCTTCGCACCTAAACGATTCCATAACCGAGTGTACGACAAGCACCACACGTTGCCCATCCGGTACACCCAATCACATACTCGTCTTAAATAGTTAGAACATCTCTAAGGCTATGACACACAATCCCACCATATGAGATTACTCGTCTAGTCACTCATAACTCAGCAATAACGATAGTGGTCCCAGTTATCAACCAAACTAGGAAGGTTCAGTATCAATACGTAGGTTCGGATTACCCCCCCACAAAGCGACGGAGCTGATTTTGAGGATCCATCCATTACATCAGTATCATCACCCCCAACCGGGGACTCCACAAAACCACTACCGTACCTGATGATTAGCCCCATCAAGTGCGGACCCAGAACAGAAAGGCCACTTGGGACCACAGAACAGATCAGGAAGAAGGCGGACAAATCCTGCTAACTACTGTTCCTAGACGCAGCTCAATAGGGGGCGACGACTCGGTCGACCATAACCACTTAGGACAATATCAACGACTCCAAGTAAGACCCAAATACAATCAATCAATAGGCAATTACAGACCAGATACAGAACGGTACAGAGACAGATTATATGAATATAGAAATTTACGAAAGTAATAGAAAAGAAATTACTAGGCATGCTCAATTTACCCAATTCAAATAAACTTCAATTCAATTAACAATTAACATTAGGGAATCAATCTCTAATAGTTCATGCAAATGAATATCCCCAAATTCAGTAAAAATACGCCAGAACAGTATATCAGTATTAATCAGAATTACGGAATAGAAATCAACATAGGAAAGCGGGTCCCTACCGTTACGGTGATAAAAATATGGAAAAGAATCTGAAAATCAGCCTTGACGTGAAACTCTACCAGGGAAATAACTCGCGATCCGGGTACTCGGTTGGTAATCCGTCTGCGTTGCCTCGAAGCCCCTTCGAATAACTTCGATTTGGTATATCCCACGATGAAAACTTAATTACGGAACCCCTTCAATTATTGTGTCGAAGTTTAACAGAATATTTAATCTCACAAAAATTCCCTCTTTTATTGTTTTCTGCACAAATCCAGAAGCAGCACCATACTATATCTTTTTCCTTCTCTTGTTTGTGCGCACGGTCCTTGAGGAGAGAGAGCCGCCGCCGCCTTCTTTCTTTTCTTTTCTCGCTAGCAGATGAGAGAAGGGAGCCGCCGACTTTTTCTTTTCTTTTCTCTTCATGTTGCAAAACCTATTGTCCACGATCACCTTTACTCTATTTTCTTTATTATTTAAATTTCTTTTTCTTTTAATTCCCCCAGTGAAGTCATGTTATTAGTTACCCTTTTCTTTATTTTATTTTTTTATTAATTAAACCCCAGCCAAATGCCTACCTGCCATTTCATTTTATTATTTAATCATATTATAATTTCCTTTATTAATTCATTCATTTAATTCCTATTCCCAATAAATTCATAATTCAATTCACATCAATTATCTAATTAAAATCACCAATCTAGATGAATTACGATCAAATCCTATAACTACGATACACGTGCAAAATGACCTTCAATAAAACGTACACGAAATAAAATACGTAATATGTTATCAAAATAATTTTACACGTAGTCACATAATCACACGAAATAAATTACGTCTACACAGTTACTCGTGAAAAATAAATTACACGTCAAAATCACGTACGCAAAAGTTACGGTTATCACATTATGCCACGTCGAACAAAGACGGGGGGTTCATGGAATACGTTTTTGCCAAAAATCCTACTAGAACAAAAACATGGCCATGTGAGATCCATTTTTCCAAAACATGGTCATTCACATAAAAGAAACTCCATATTTTCTTCCATTTTTTTTTGTTATAGGGACAAACTAGTAATTTAACCATGGCCATGTAGTTAGATATGTCAATTAAATCAAGATCCCATAATTTATTTTTCCATACCAACACGCTCGATCTCATATTTTAAATAAAAAAAGAAAAAAAAATTGCCAACATGCTCTTAAGGGATTTTGCATATGTCCAGTGCGAAAAAAATTCCAATGCAACTCGATCCTAATTGCTAGTCGATTAGTGATGAATAAGTCCTTAAAATGAAAATTACATTTATAGTCATGGTCATGTATAAAGAATTGAAGGGTCCTTGGCAAAAATTGTACGGGAGGTCTAATTACTTTTTTTTTTTTTATTATTATATCATAGCAGAGTATGTCCAATTCCATAATTATTCTTCCGTGTCGGAATCACCTGTCAGTTACGATAGTCTATCTTGAGAGGGAAGCCTAACTTATTTTGTTTTTGCCGTAAAACCAATATGTCCAACGCCGACATCAATGACTCATCCATTTCCTAGCCATAAACAACGTGCTCCAATTTAACGGGGATGTCTATTTTGATAACTCTTTATGTTATGCTTTTGGAGCTTTTAGAAGCGAAATCATTTATTAAAGTATTATAATCAACATTTTCTAACATTCCGCTCTAAATTGTTAATATTTCTAATATATTTAAATGATCTCGCGACATAATTTATACAACTGGTAATTATTTAATACACAAAAAAATTTAGGTTTTTCTCTTTTATCACATGGACTTAAACTACTATCTCAATAGCCAATAAACTATACATTGCTCTGTTTACAGTGAAAAATAAAAATAAATAAAATATTTCTGCTTTCGAATTTGTAGTCGAAGATCCTCCAGCATATTTAGTGGCCAGAAATTATCAAAATCCTCTGGAAAACATATATGTTCCCACAAACTTGTTCTACCATCACTGTTTTATTAAATGTAAACATGTCAATCTAATATCCAAATCCTCCCGCATATATTCTTCCTGCATTTCTTATTTCACCAACCCACTATTTGGTATGGGTTTTTTATGCATTAAACGTAACTATTATAATATTCCTAACATATGTTCGACTCCAATTCGTATATTTCACTTATAGTATACTTTCTTTTAATAGTTGTTTTTCCAACTCCTTACCTTTTATCAAAATATAAATTTTGTTTTTTAAATTTTAATAAAAATTATCTATAATTATTCTTTTTTAAGAAATATAATTAATTATTCATACTCATACTATATAGTAGAGTGAAAAATGATATTAATAGTTAAAACTTAATGGAAGGCAAAATAAATTTTAATAGAAATTATCTATAATTATTTTGTCTCTATTATGGTATGATGGCCCATAATGCCGACAGGTGGGCTAAAACTCATCCTGGCTTGACCTGTCTCTTTTGTCAATGGATAAGAATTGGAAGAAAATCGGAGAAGGATTATCTGTCGGTAATAGATTCAGACATGGACGAATTTAAAAATTTGATGTTGGGGAGCGAAACTGAAACAGTATGTTGAGTTAAATATAAAAAAGAAAAAATAAATTTAGGGGCGAAACTGATAAAATATTCTTAACTATATATAAAATTTATTATTTTTAAAATTTTGGATGAAGACTCCCGCCCCTTTATTTTCGTCCCTGGATTCAGAAGAGAGGCGGCTGCCCGTATGACTAAATTGTGCATATTTTATAAAAAAAATCGGTGGGTTTTAAAGTATTGAGTGCATTTTCGATTATTGTCAAATATTTGCGTTTTTAATAAGTCGTCTTTTAGTTTTTAGTTTAAAAATAAAATTTACTGTGAGCTTTTTCAATAAAGTATCCATATGAGTAGTTTTCCATATAAGGTTCTTTTTATCGGATTTTAAACTATAAGTAAAACTCAGTCAGCCATGGAAAAAAAATAAGTAATAGAATATTTTTAAAGAAAAAACTTAGAAATATATGTTTATTTAAAATGAAAGACATTTTATAAAGTGCAACGGTCGAAATCAAATTTTTCTTTAATTTTATTTTCTAACTAAATTGTACATTTTTGTAAGTTGGATGAGAATAACATTGGACAAGTACTCCATAAGTAAGGATTACCACGTATTCATGGTATCCATAAATTCCTTTGTAACAAATTCAGTGGATTCCTAATTAATCTTCAAGAAGACTTTCAAGAAAAATACATCAAACTACTAAAGGATAAAAATGAATTTCGGAAACTCAAATCACGCATTCAGTGATTCCAAGACGAAGATACAAATATTAAATTCTTCCATATTTCTACTCTACATCGACATAGGAAGAACATAATTATTATTCTTAGAGACTCTGGAGGTAATTGGATCTCTAACCATGATCACATTCAATATATTATTCAAACACATTTTGGAAGTATTTATTCAACAGAACATTTATCTAGTAATTGGAAATTTTTTCCTTTACCTCATAACCCTAATTTTTGTAAACACATCACACCCTATCTTCTAATCCCACCCTTGATGAAATTACCAATGCCATTAATTATTTTAAACCATATAAGTCATCTGGTCCTGATGGCATCCACCCTATCTTCTTTCAATTTTTTCAAAAAGAAACTTATGTCTCATTACAAATTTTTTTGATTAAGGAATTTTACCTGATGATCTCAAAAAAACTTATATCTATCTAATCCCCAAAATCACAAACCTCAGCCTTTGTAATACCTCCTATAAAATCATTTCGAAGATTATTGGTAACCGTATTAAACCTATCCTCTCTAATATTATCAACTCTAACCAAAGTAGTTTTCTTCAAAATAGAAGAGCTTCTGGCAATATTTTAATAGCACAAGAAATTCTTCACTCCTTTCACTCCTCAATATAGGTCGTTTAGGACACTTTGAAAAAATTTAAGGAATTCATACAAACAATAATTTTTCCACCACAATTCCAATAATACCTCTTCCTTTCTCCTTCTCTTTCACTTTTCCAATAAAAGATATGTTGAGTCAAGATAACACACACATGTTTTAAGATAAACAACACATGTTTTAGGATAGAAAACACATGTTTCAAGATATATAAAACACATGTTTTTAGATATAAAACACATGGTTTTCGAATATCAGAACACATTTTTCGAATATCATTACACATGTTTCAAGATGCAAAACACATGTTTTTAGAATATCAGAACATGTGACGTGTTTTAAGATAAAAACACATGTTTCGAATACCCAAACATATGTTTAACAATAAATAACACATGTTTTTATGTATCAGATCACCTGTTTGATGATAAAAAAACATGTTGAATCTCAGAACACTTGTTATACAAAGGATCATCTCCTCCAATGAATTTAATTTGTCTCTAAAATTAACTTTACATTACCAACTACTACACTTTGACCAACAACCCAGATTCTTTACAGTGCCAAAAGATTTCCTTGACTATAAAAATGTGAGTATCGGGTATTTTAGGTTCATACTTCAAACTAAAATACCGATAACACAACACATAATCTGCACTCTGAACTATTGCTATGGATCGCTTGAGAGGAAAACATCCAATTCTATGGCCTTCTGCAAGAAAAAATCGACAAGCCTTTACACTTGAATCTTCTTCCATGTCCAGATGTAGCGTTCGAATGATTTGAATAGCGGATAAGCCTGGAGATGCTTTCAGAAGAATTTGGAGCTGATGGAGTTCTTAATTGTATTGCGAGAAACAGCAGTCTGTATCCCCCACCCTCACTCCCACCACGTCCGCCGTTCTATTAGGTAGAGCACATCCTGTGACATTTAGGTCCAAACTCCACCTGTGCGGAGATACCCTCCCGGAAGTTGTTCTACAAGAAGAGATCCTATGGAATCTTAATTCATTCCTGCTGCTTATGTAATCTTTTTTTGCAACCACATTTCATAACAAACAAGTAACAGATAAATCAGTCAACTCTATTACTTACAGATAAATTAGACATTTATAGGTGTATTTTAGCTACAAACGGATGCTATGATTATCCAAACAGGTGGTTTTAGATTAAAACAGTTGTTCTTAATATTAGAACAGGTGTTGTTTTTAAAATGACTAATTTATCACTAACTATACCACTTTCCATCAGATTGTTATGAGGAAGAAACTTGAAGAGAAATTTAGCTGACAAATTTTTTTCATCATAATGATCCTACTTCTCTTTTTTTTTTTTTTTTTAAAGATTAACCATTAGAATGATCCAAAACCGGATTGAAGTTACAATAAGTACCTCCCCTATCACAAAGAATAGACGGTGGAATGGCAGAAGAAATCACATATTTTTGTTGCATTAGTTTCCAAAGTCAAGAGTCTTTTGCAAGTTTAATCCAACATATAACGAACCTGCAAATTTTACAATCAAGAGGCCCCTTTTTTACAATCAAGAATACTCAATTACAAGCATATAACCACACATAAATCACATATTTTTGCTACATTACTTCCAAAGTCAGAGTCTTTTGCAAGTTTAATCCAACAAATAATAAACAAGAAGAGCAATGTTCCCCCTAAACTAGCTCCTTGAAATTGTGTGGAGCTCTAATGGATAATTTCTTTATTTACAAAGAATTTAGAAACTGGGTTGTCACTATAGCTTTGTAAGGAGGTTGTTCTCGAGAGAACTCCAAAACCACCACGACAACTCGTTTTTGCAGAAAGTGCTCGAACCCATAACTGAAACATTCCAAAATTTGATTCTTACACTTCTCTTTGAACCTGCAAAGAAAGAGAACTATGATTTTTTTTTTCTTTTTTATCTGATAAACACAGAAAAAGAACTGAACTTTAGAAATGCATACATTTGTTATATCAGATGGCGGTAGGGTAACGAAGAAGAAGAAGAAGAATGGAAACAAATCAATCAAAACAAATGTACTTGGAATATTTCCTATCATTGCTAATTCACTATTCATAAACTCTAGGTAGAATAGATGTAGGTGTAGGGTGTCAGATGTGATGTCAGCATAGTAAGGGATATTGGAAAATTTAAAGGAAATTTGGTGTTTTAAAATTATTAAAGTAAAATGGTACTCCCTCCGTCCCAAATTATCTGTCCATATTTCCTTTTTAATCTGTCCCAAATTATTTGTCCACTTTCTAAATAAAGGATTCATTAATGGTGATTTTTCCAATAGTACCCCTTACATTAAATGTTGGAGAGAGAAGAATATAAAGAGAAGAGATGGTAGAATTAAATTATAACTAACATTAAATAGGGTCATGTTTGACATTTTACCATATTCCACTATAGAATTTGATGAAACCTTAATCTCCGTGCAAAACACAAAGTGGACAGATAATTTGGGACGGAGGGAGTACATTAGTAATTTAACTTACCAATTTGGGGATTTTAGACAATAGATTGGCTAAATTCTAGCCACCTAGAAAATATGATCATGTCCACTAGGAGGAGTTTAGGCTTACTTATTTATTTGAAGGAGAAAATATGCTTACTTTGTTTGTAATTTATACTTCTACCGTCTTTTTAAATAACTTAGCATAAATTAAGAAAGATGAAACGAGACATTTTTATACTTCTACCATTAAATAATTTAATTTATTCTCAAATACTAAAAATTCTCAACCTTTATATAATAAGGGTAATTTTTTTTTTTATAAAATAATCCCAAATACCAATCGTTTGCGATATGCGGATTATTTGAAGTAGGATATTTGAAGTGGCATTGTGTGACTTGAATTCTATTTTTTCTTTTGTTCTAGGTACCAATGTTTCTGTTTTTTATTACTTATTTACAAAATGACA
Source organism: Vinca minor (assembly GCA_026122235.1). Taxonomy (NCBI): domain Eukaryota; kingdom Viridiplantae; phylum Streptophyta; class Magnoliopsida; order Gentianales; family Apocynaceae; genus Vinca; species Vinca minor. Next base: position 2,649,188 of record JAOCZM010000253.1, read on the forward strand.
TGTCTTATACAAAACTAAAAGTCGCATGTCAAATTGTTGAATATCATTTCCTTTATGGATAAATAACAAAATAAAACTTTTCTTTCCCAATCAAAAAGATACTAAAGGGAGTCGAGGGGAAAATTCACGGTTACTTCTGCAATGAAAATCCTACAACCAGATACAGCGATTCAAGGTATGTGGCGAACTTTATGGACTTCCAAATTACCAATGCTCTTGTGTGTTTTTATGTGGAGGTTTTTTCATGGTTTTTTTGCATTTGATGTTGTTCGCCAAGGTTGGGGGGTTTCACTAGCTTCCCACTGTCATTGTGGTCGGGGGGTAGATAGCTTTCTCCATGTTTTTCTACATTGCCCTTTGGCAGATTTTCTATGGCGTAAGGTGTGTGGTTTGCTTGGAATAGACTGGTGTTTTTTGTCCTTTGCCACTCCTATGGCAGCTGTTCAGATTTTTTGGCGGAAGGGAAGCGGAAAATGGAAAGAAATTCATGTTATTGTTTGCTCTAGTGTCTGTTGGATTTTATGGCGTGCAAGATATCGTTTCGTCTATGATGGATGCAAGGCCAGCCGTGTTGGTTTGTTTAAGGAATTTGAGGCTTTCCTTTGTCCGGTCCTTCGGGCACAGAATTTGTATGCTTTTTACACGGGTGCAGGCATCCCGTGTTGGAATGTTCGCAGAAAGACAATTGCCGTTAGATGGTTGGCTCCTGAAAACAGGGATTTCTTTATCCTCAATATTGATGGGGCCTCAAGAGGCAACCCAGGCTGCTCTGGGGCGGGCGGCGTTTTGCGGCATGGCAATGGAAATTTTGTTTTTGCTTTTTATCGCTTTCTTGGAGATCACATTACCAATAGCATGGCTGAGATGGAAGCAATGCTTCAAGGGTTGCAAATTGCTCTCCGCTTGGGGTACGACGATGTTATAATACAAACTGATTCACTGTTTTTGAGGAACTCCATTACCCAACGACATGTTCATGTTTGGAAACTTGATGGAACCTTTCAGAGTTTGCTTCGATTACTTAATCAAAATGTGGTTCAACATGTCTATCGAGAAGGTAACAGGGTAGCTGATTTATTAGCTAATGAAGCTTGCAATACGAAATCTTTTTGCGAGTTTTCTGATTTTTCTTTACTACCTTCAGCTATACGCATCCAATGTACATCTGATAGACTAGGTTTGCCAAATTTTCGATTCCTGCCCAATTTATAAGGGTACTTCTTGTGTTTCATATCACATCCCTTCTAAGGGATGCGGCCAACTGTACATTTTGGCTTTTAGCCACTATCAATAAAAAGTACGACTGGTTTTATTAAAAAAAAAAAAAAAAGATACTAAAGGGATGGGGTCAGGGGGTGGGAATTTCTGTGTAGAACCTATACGAAGGGTTCCGCTGAGTTTGGTCAGTATTCTGTGAATTTCACTAATCCCTATTACATGCTATTTTCCGTACGTGGCCTTTTTCTGGTTTGCAAGGTGAAAATTTTCTGATTCCGTAGAGCATATGCGCTTACATGGCAAAAAATAAAAAGAGATTATTGAATGACTTATGCTTTAATTAGGGTTGTTGTTGGAAGGATATGGAGCAACAGTGGCTAATCTGATAGTGTTCTTGATTCTTTTTCTCTACTGGCAAGTTTGTTGATATGAATCCCTTTATATCTTGGTCATCACATTCCGAGAAACGATTGTGATTAATGTTCATGTCCATGTTAACAAGTTGATTTTTTCTTTTTTTAAATTATGGAACGATTTCTTGTTAATAGGTTTTCTCAATTAACAGTCATCAAAGGAATCACGAAATCACATATGAATGGGAGAATGCTCTCTAGCTAAATAAGGTACCAATCCCACAAAATATTCTTGGCAATATTCCCCAAGATTGTTTGCCCCAATCACGGCTCAATTATCATTGGAATGACCGCGCCACCATAGCTCCGGTGCCGATCATGGCAGCTTCTTCCCCATCGATTTATGGGGGAGGGGGTTGGACTAAGATGTCTTTTGCAGACATTCTTCAATCAAAGGAAGGTACTAGTTCTTTACAAATACCGATCAAGCCTCTTGATTCCTTCAAGGGCGAACCTAGTTTAACCGTTGAGGAACAAGAACACTCGATTTTGGAGGTCCATGGCGTCTTGTTTGAGTAGGGAAATTCCAACTCTGCTGCCCTCCGTTGGATTTATTCAAGAAATACCTTGGTGAAGTGGGTTTCAAAGGTGGTTTTTGGGTGGGATGACTAGATAGCAATCATATGATTATTCGTTTTTATCAAGAAGAAGATTATTGTCGATTTTGACGACGGGGACTATGGAAATTTTGTAATCTTTGGATGAGGGTCTTCAAGTGGACATTTGATTTTAATATCCAAGAGGAGCCTTCGATTGTTCCGGCATGGATAAGTTTTTAGGGGCTTCCATTGCATCTATTTCACAAATCCTAATTATTTTCTTGGGCATCGGAGGTTGGAACACCATTATCGTTGGATGATCCAACGACCAATCTCACTAGGCCGAGTGTTGCTCGTGTTTGTGTTGAACTTGATCTCATCAAGAAAATTCCTAATCGGATATGGATTCGTCACGCCAAGATAGGTAAAGGTGGGGAAAAATATTAGTTATCATGATCTTCCGAAATATTGCACTACTTGTATGTCCTTGGGTCATGATGATGAACGATGTAAAAAAGGACAAAATCAAACGAGAATTGAGCGGTCTAAGAACCGTGAATCTATTAAGACGGTGAAGGGGAATACGGAAATTGAGAAAGGTAAGAGGGTTAGCGTTTTTCAACGTTTACGTCCGACTGAGACAGCGAACCAGAATATTTTGGAAGCTTCGGTGTCGGGTACCGCGGGAGAGGGCGGCAACATTGTGGTGGCGGTTGCTAAAACTGGTAACATTCTTGATGCATTTGCTAAAAAAATGTAGCATTCATGATGCCTTTGCTAAAAAAGGTAGCATTCATGATGCCTCTGCGGAAAAGGTAACATCCATAATCAAGGGGCTAATGAACCTAGTCATGAATTAAGTCTAGATACAACTCCTATTGATGCCTTTGTTGAAAAATGTAACATCCATAATCAAAGGTCTAATGAGCCTAGTCATGAATTAAATCTAGATACCACTCCTATTGACACGGGTTTGGGAATGGGTACTACCCTAAAGGATACGATTTTTTAATCAGGGTCAAGAAACTTATATGATTATTGAACAGGATAGTATGGCTGCTGGTACGGTAACTAATGAAGTAGTTTTGGGTCGGGATTCTTTGGCAGTGGGTCGGTTAGATCCGAACCACAGGGATATTATAGACTTTTTGGCAGCGGGTCGGATAATAGAAGGTTCTGCGGGTTTGGGTGTGGATTTTCTACACCACATTTCTGGAATAGACTCGGCTATGGATACTATATTAGTGGTCATGGACCAGGGGTATTCTTTGCCACAAACAAGTGTCGATGATGAGAGTATCAGACCCTCCATATTGCCAGAATTGATAAATTTGCCAGTTCAGGGGACGGGTAAGGACGACTTTAATATAAACTTTGGTTCTAAATCATCGATTGTGGCTACTAGACATGTTTGATCAGCTACATTGATAAATACGACATCCATAACGAATGATCGTAGGAACGCTATGTGGCGGGGAATTTACGGATTTTGCAGCCAATATCCGTATGCCGGTTTTGGAAACTCATGAAACTGAACCTAAATGGGGGGGGGGGTTGAGATTGTTATTGATTTGTCACAAAATTTGGAGTAGGTTGTGGATCAGGGGGATCATCCTCCAAGGACCCGAACTAAACAACACTATATCGCCTCTCGGAAGTACACCAGACTTGCGGGTAATCCTACTAATTCTACCTAATAAAGGTTTCCACAAATTATCTACAATATTCGTGGGATTGGTAATACTGAGTCGATAGCTAGGATTCGACAAATTAAATATGAACATAAGGTTTCTTTGTTTGTTGTTTTGGAGCCTATGTTAAATATTGATGAATTGCCTTTGCATGTTAGAAGATTGGGCTTTGATTATGGTTTGGGTAACATTTCGGGTAAAATATGGTTATTTTTAATGGTGATTTGGCTGTGTCGATTGTTGGTAATTCTTAACATTTTATGACTGTTTTAGTGAACAACTTCGTTGGTAGCCCTGTTTACTACTCTTTTGTTTATGCTAATGCCGTTACACTCAACAGAGGGCATTGTGGGATGAATTGCATACTTTTAGTTCTCTTCATGATGTCCCTTGGTTGGTGGTGGCGATTTTAATGTGGTGATGAATGTTTCAGAGAATTTGGGCTCTATTCTAGCATCGCTTCCTATTTCTGATTTTGCAAGGCTTTGGGGGATAGTGGTCTTTTTTATATCCCCTTTATAGGGATTTCTTATACTTGGTGTCATAGTTCTTCTCCTCTTTTTTTTGCGACGATTAGACAGAATTGTAGTCAATGCCCGATGGAATGACCTTTTTGCTGTGACTAACGTGGAGCATTTGCATTGTACTATTTCTGATCATTATCCGCTTTCTTGTAAAGTTAGCCGTGTGGGGCAGTCTAATAATTCTTCTCTTCGCTATGAGAACATGTGGTCGAAGCATCAGACTTTTAAGATACGGTGGCAGCTTGTTGGAGCAGGAATCTTAATGGTAATAGGATGATGGTTCTTATGAGTAAGCTAAAATGTCTTAAAGGGACCTTAAGGATTAGAACAATAATAGGTTTGGTAATGTACAAGCTCGGGTTAAGAAAATAGAGCAGCAAGTCATATTGGCAGAATCTACTTATGATGCTAGGCCTATTGAGATCAATTTGAACCTCTGGAATGAAGTGAAACAGATATACCAATTTTATCTTGAGGCGAAAGAGACTTTTTGGCGCCAAAGGTCGCGGGGTGAAATGGTTGCAAGAGGGGGAAGGTAACACTAAATATTTTCATACTTTATGCACTCATAAAAGACGGAGAATGACCATCTCTAAACTTTAAGATGATACAGGTAATTGGTTGATTGAAGATGGTGACATTGGCGTTGAGGCTGAGAAATATTATAAGGATTTATATACGGACCCGAGTACCCATTATAGTGCTTCTGTTCTTCTTGATGTGATATCGAGTCTTATTGATGATGCTACAAACAGGAAGCTATCGGCACTTCCATCGGTTGGTGAAGTTTGGGAAGCAGTCTTCTCTATGGGCAAGAACAGTGCAGTTGGTCCTGATGGTTTCTCTGGGGTTTCTTTCAAGATTGTTGGGACATTGTGTGTAATGATGTTTTGTAGGTTGTCTTAGACTTCTAGGCTGGTTTGCTTATGCCGAAACCTATGGCTAGTACTTTGATTGTTTTGATCCCGAAAAGCTTAAATCCTACACATCTTGGTGAGTTCAGACCGATCTCCCTTTGCAACTTCGCCAATATGATCATCTCTAAGGCAATGGCAACTCGACTTGCTTTTATTTTGCCTCTTATTATTTGCCCTAACCAAATATGCTTTGTTGAGGGAGTGTTTCCTATGAAATATCTAAGCTGCCCTCTATTTTCGGGTATAGCAAAAGTACAATATTTCCAAGGTATGGTGGACTATATAGATTCACGGATTGATGGTTGGCAACATAATCTTTTGAGTATGGGAGGCCGCTTGATTTTAATTAATATTGTAGCCATGTTTATCATGTGACTGAGAGTACTACCCAAGTCGGTGAAGGGACTCATGGGAAGATTGCGATTTCTAAATACCCATGGATCCTCTCCAGAAGGATTCCCTCATACCATGGGAATCAAAAATTCAGACGAAAAACTTACAATTTTCGGTTAAAGGTTTTGATTTCAGACTGTGGGTTGCTACCACCAATAGCTTTCCCGTACGGAATTTCTCTCTATCGGTATCCATGTGACGAACCGCGCAGCAAGTGCTATCTCTTCATTTTCTGAGTTTCGAATAATCTAGAGAGAAAGGGAAAGGCAGAAATCTGATTTCTGGTTTTTGGTTTTGCGGCTCTAACAAGTCTGTCTAGGGTTTCGCCCCAAGAGAGATTATATAGGGCATGAGAGTTTGTTCCGAGAAACAACTCCCACGTAGTCCCAACTTTTCTGGTAGTGGAGTTTTTATCGCATAACAATTCCCACGCAATCCCAGAGAAAATCAAATACCAAAAATGCCCTTCATCCTTATTCTTAAATTCGAATAATAACATTTTATTATTCTCAGAAAAATAAATGCCAGATACAATGAACCTAGACACATTCTAGATTCATTGAATCTGGACTTTAAGCTCGTTAACTCGTCTATGCGTGTGACCTTGTATGTTTACATCACAAGGGAAATGAAAACACACTTAGTACTAGTATGTGTTCATAAATCACATGCGGTCCCTAGAAGGACATTGTGACTACCCATAGTGAATGAATGTACGGTGGAACCTAATATCAATCCACTATTTAATCCATTTGTTTCGTGATATCCAAATTAAGCATAAGGCATGGTAGTTGTCATCCTTATAAAGCTTAATTGTATTTATGCTCGATCTCTAGGTAGACTGTTCTAATAAATAGTATTTAATAACCACTTTATTAAATACATTTGAGCACGGTCATGCATTTAAACATTTTTCCCTATCGAGGGGCCCACGGGTATCTCTCTCTAATAAGAGAGGGACAAATCCCTTACAATGCCTCTAACATTCAAGCCATGATATGATACTACATCCAATCATCAGTCGTTTTAATTACTCGATAAAAATTAACGTCCGACTGAGTCCAAACGCAGCTCTATTCATACTGGAAACGATGAAGACATAAGGTCTAAGGATTCCAGATAGTATTGAGGAGATAATACTTATGACTAAAGAACCATGAAGTAATACAATATATCACAATATATTGCATCTATGGTATGATTTGTATCCATTACACATGATCAGTAAAACATAATCATCAATCAAGCATCATAATAGTTTTATTTCCATGTAAAGATCATTACATAAAACTAGGGACAATACGAATAGTAATTGCATAAGCTAATGAGTTTTACTATCATATCATATATTTGATGTTCAAAAGAAAAATTAACTATTCAAATGAAATGTCAAAATATATAAAGCGTACAATATATGCTAATGGTCATAGGGCACTACTAACAATCTCCCACTTGCCCTAGGTCCAATCATACATGATTATCAATCCCATTGACCTAGTATGACTCTCATGTTTAGGTTGCGGGAGTGGCTTGGTCAATGGATTTGCAATGTTGTTGTCTGTATGAACTTTGCAAATTTTAGCGTCTCATCTATCAATAATCTCTCTAATCAGATGGAAACGCCTGAGAATGTGTTTGGATCGTTGGTGAGATCTAGGTTCCTTAGCTTATGAAATGGCACCAGTATTATCACAATAAAGGACAACTGGTTTCACAATGCTAGGGATGACACCTAATCCATCAACGAATTTCCTAATCCAAACAGCTTCTTTAGCTGCTTCAGAGGCAGCTACATACTCAACTTCTGTTGTAGAGTCTGCTACGGTTTCTTTCTTTGAGTCTTCCAACTCATAGCACCTCCATTCAAACAAAACACAAAACCAGATTGCGATAAAAAATCATCTACGTCGATCTGGAAGCTTGCGTCTCTGTAACCATTTACAACCAGACTTTCTTCCTGACCTCCATAAACTAAGAATATATCTTTAGTACTTCTCAAGTACTTAAGAATGCTCTTGACTGTAGTCTAATATGACTCTCCAGGATCAGACTGATATCTGCTAGTTATACTTAACGCGAATGAGACATTCAGGCGAGTGCATAACATAGCATACATAATAGACCCAATGGCCGAAACATATGGGATCTTATTCATGCGCTCTTGGTCTTCCTTTGTGGAAGGTCCTTGAGTTCTGCTGAGTTTAATGCCATGTGAATCTTGTAAACTGAACTGTTTCAGTACCTTGTCAATGTATCCACTCAAGCTTAGGCCAATCATTTTGTTGGATCTATCTCTATAGATTCTTATACCCAAAATGTATGTAGCCTCGCCTAAGTCTTTCATGGAAAAGCACTTTCCCAACCATGCTTTTACGCTTTGTAATTTGGGTTGTCATTTCCAATCAGTAAAATGTCATCAACATAAAGCATAAGGAACACTACTACATTATTAGTTACTTTCTTATAAACACAAGGCTCATCTTCGCTTTTGATGAAACCAAATTCTTTAATTGCTTCATCAAAGCGACGATTCCAGCTTCTAAACGCTTGCTTCAATCAATAAATGGACATTTGAAACTTACACACTTTACTAAGATTTGATGGATCAACAAACCCTTCAGGTTGTGTCATATACACATCCAAGGGAAGGTTTCCATTAAGAAACACAGTCTTAACGTCCATTAGCCATATCTCGTAGTCATAATATGCGGCTATGACAAGTAAAAACGTAATAAACTTTATCATAATGACATGAGAAAATGTTTCATCATAGTCAATACCATGAATTTGTCTATAACCCTTAACTACTAGTCGAGATTTAAAAGTGTGTGTACATTACCATCCATGTCGGTTTTCTTTTTGAAACACCATTTGTTATCAATGACCTTACACCCTTCGGGTGGGTCAACCAAAGTCCACACTTGGTTATCGTACATGGATTGCATCTCAGACTTCATAGCTTCTAGCCACATGTCTGACTCAGAACTATGAATTGCCTCTTTGTAGGAGCTGGGTTCATCTTGATCAATTAGTTCAATATAATCATCATCAGTTACGAGAAAACCATATCTCTCAGGTTGTTGATGTACCCGACTTGACCTCCTTGGGCCTTGTGTCAAAGATTGAAACTCAGTATCAGCACGTGAGCTTGCTTGAAGTTCTAAAGCTGGTTCAGATGTTGTTTGGGGATCTTGAATTTCCTCAAGATGGATCTTACTCCCACTATCCTTTTTGCAAATAAATTCCCTTTCAAGCAACAGACCATTACGAGCAACAAACACTTTGTTCTCTGATGGAAGATTGAAGTAAAGTCCTTTCGTTTCTTTAGGATATCCCACAAACAAACACGTGCCAGATTTGGGGGCGAGTTTATCAGATAACAAGCGTTTTACATACGCCTCGCATCCCCAAATTTTGAGAAACGACAAACTAGGTCATTTCCCTATCCATATCTCATATGGAGTTTTCTGAACTGCTTTAGAAAGAACTCTATTCAATATGAATGCAGCAGTTTCTAGGGTATAGCCCCAAAAGGAAATTAGAATATTGGTTTGACTTATCGTAGATCGAACCATATCTAGTAAGGTTCGATTCCTTAGTTCTGATACACCATTCCATTGTGGTGTGCCAGAAGGAGTTAATTGTGAAACAATTCCACAACCTTTGAGATGTTCGCCAAACTCTTGGTTAAGGTATTCGCCACCTCGATCTGATCGAAGTATCTTAATACTTTTACCAAGATGATTTTGTAGTTCATTTTGGAATTCTTTGAATCTTCCAAAAGATTCTACTGAAATTGTTTGTGAATGTGATGAAGTACTGAAACCCTCCTCTAGCACTTGTGTTTATTGGTCCACATACATCTTTATGTATGAGGCTCAATAAATCGGAAGCTCTCTCACTTTGTCCAGTAAAAGGAAGTTTTAGTCATTTTGCCTAACAAGCAAGAATCTCATGTCTCATAAGACTCTAAGTCAAATGATGTCAAAATCCATCTTGATGGAGTTTTGATATGCGTTTCTCGTTGATGTGGCCCAAACGACAATGCCAAAAGTAAGTTTGGTTTAAGTCATTTGATTTAAATCTCTTTACCGTGATAATGAGGGATGATGAAGTTGAACGCTCGTTTGAAATAAATGGACCCACAACAATTCTTATCGGTCCACATACAACGTCTTCGTTCATCACTCAGCCCCGTTCTTCAGCAAGATTGCTTCCCCCAACCACTGAGCTTCAAGGTACAAACATTACTTCTTTTCCCGAAGGTTCTCCTATGAATCCTATTGAATGCGATTCAGATGATAGTGATGGAAGCGAGAAGAAAATTTCTGGTGGACAACATTTTACTTTGGTTAGATGGGCATTTCAATGGATTCATCGAGGTTAAGCATATAAAGCCCATTCATTAAAGAGGCAACTCCATAGAAGATACATCTTTATGAAGGGTACAAATTTTATTCTTAATATTTATTTCAAAACCATCAATATCCAAACAAGAAACTGAAATAATGTTCCTACTCAAATGTGGAACATAAAGACAATTATTCAGTTCAATAATAAGGTCACTTGGCTAAACTAAATTAAATGTCCATGTAGCTACAACAACAACTCTTGCTCCATTGGCTACTCTCAGGTCAACTTCTCCTTTTGCCAGTGATCTACTCCTTTTGAATCCCTGCACATTTGCACAAATGTGAGATCCACAACCGGTATCTAATACCCATGAAGTATGAGCAGGCATGTTAATTTCAATAACATAAATACCTGGAGAGATAGTCAAACTGGCTTTCTCCTTTTTCTTCTCTTCCAAGTAGAGCTTGCAGTTCCGTTTCCAATGACCTGGTTCATTGCAATGGAAGAAAACCCCTTCCTTTGGTGCCTTGGCCTTGGGTTTGGGCTTGGGCTTGTTATTGCCTTTGCTCTTCTTGGCCATGGACTTTCCCTTTCCTTTGTTCTTCTTGAAATTCCCCTTTTGAACCATTAAGACTTCAGGGCTCTTCTTAATGTTCAGTTCAACCTTCTTGAGCATCTCGTGTATCTCATGTATAGACTTCTCCATGGCATGCATGTGGAAGTTCATGACATATTGGTCATACTCCGGTGGGAGTGAGCCCAAGATCAGATATGTGGTCATGTCATGACCTACGGGATCCCCAAGTTTCTCAAGTTTCTCAAGATAGCCCTTCATCTTAAGAACATGTGCATTCACAGAGGTGCCAGAGACCATCTTACAACTGTTCAACGCTTTAGTTGTGAGGAACCCTTCTTGAGGGCTTGCTCTTGGAACATTTCCTTGAGCTGGCCCATCATATGGAAAGCCTCAACCTCTTCAATCTGTTTCTGAAGCTCATTGTGGCTAACATGAGACAAGTCACATCGTTAGAATCATCACAATGCTTCTTCCAAGCATCTTTCTCAGCTCAAGGGGCGTTGTTTCTAGGCTGTTCAGGAATATCAGTGTCGAGAATATATAGCTTTCTTTCCTGCTTAAGGACAATCCTTAAGTTGCGGGCCCAATCAAGGAAATTGGACCCACTCAGTTTTTCTTTTTCAAGAATGGATCGCACTGAATTGTGTGAAGTGTTGGTTGCCATTATCTACATTAAAAATTATTTGCAAAGTCATTAATTAGTTTTTGAGCAAAAACTTTCCACAAGTTCAACACTTGATAAATTGTGGAGAATAAGTAAGCTTTGGCTTATCACCCATAATTAAAGAAAAACCAACCCATGGGAATGACATCTACATGTCCCGGCTATTTCCCATGTTATGCCCTAGGCTCAAAACTATTTTGCTAGCCTAGTTAAGTCGAACCATGTCTAAGCTTATGGAAATCACTATTTTCCCATCTCCTTTTCCTTAGATAACCACTTATCCGTTTCTTTGGCAAGAAGACAAAGTGATGATCCAAGCTCAAGGAGTGTTTAGGATATGGTAGGCGTTTTAAGACTTAATTAAAACGATTAGTTTGAATAATATGTTAAGCCCCCATAAGACAAGAATATAAGCGTCATATGCAAGATATAAAACGTAAAAGTAAATGTGAGATAGCATGGCCTAATCAAATAATGACTCCCACGAGCCTTGTGGAAGCCAATGGTCAATCTAAGTCAATACCCATCTCATGGATAGTGTCTTCGATCCATTCTCCTCCAATCTTGCTACATAAATGCATGGGCATACCCAGCCTTCAAGATAAAGGGATAAAACTAATCTAAGAAAGCAATAAAAATTTTACAACATTGAAAAACAACTCGCAGGCCGTATTGTAGAATTACAACCCAATAAATGTAAAACAAGAGGGGTTATAGTGGGCTTTGCTATTCACCATGCTAGAACTCACATACATAATAATAAATAAGGTAGCGAGTACAAATGCAAAGTTTTAGGCGCTGCCACTACGCACAGCAGACGGCGGTCCCGGAAGGAAAATCTGATTCTCCCTCTGCTCATTGAATGAGTTTTCTGCCCCGATTTTACCCTCAATCGCCTAACATATATATAATCGAATAAACAGGTTTATACGATATAATCCTTACACATAAACAGCTTATGCAGTAGTTAACTGGATTAACAACATGAAGTATACAATCACAGTTTATGCTTAATTAATCATATTAAATAGCATAACGCTTTACGATTGGGGTCCCTCTCGGAACCTAATACCCCAAAACCATGGCGATCAAATGCCTCAACAGAGGGGTACGATCTTTTGCCTTTCAAGTAACCGATCTCAAGTCTTACCATGAACTATCATGTAATATAAATATCTAGTAGGTTGTCGGGAGAAGATATAAAATGTGTATCATAGATATAACATTGTTTTAAGTCAGAAATTGTTGTAAACCGCAGTCGAAGTAGAACTGGCCATGTTCTAAGGTTAGGTAAACACGGTTGGAAAGTACATTTGATATAGGTGCGCAAATTGGATTGGGCCGACCAATACTAGATTGGTCAAACCAATTTGATTGAACCGATCTGTAGAACAGGAAAGCTGGTCCAAGAATCTGTTTGAATGAGTCAAAACCAAATATGAGGTGTGTCTGCGAAGTGGGGCATCATGGAGGAGTAAATGGATGGGAACTGGCTTAGTGGGTGAAATAATTTTCAACCCTCTATTCATTTCCCTAAGTGGTAAATTTTTCATTACTTAATTACTCTCTTTATTACTCTCCTAGAGGCTAAATTTTTTGCAAAGAAATACACTACCAAGAACATAAAAAAGATAAAAAAAATAAATCATATTTTCGTTCTTTCTTTTCGGTTTAACTTGAACATATGTACACCAAATTCCTGAAGATTGTATTACAGCTTTGAAGTCCTCTGACTAGCATTAGAGACACGAAGAACAAGTTTAAGTTGATCATGTGGATACCGTTAGAGACGGGAGTCGATAAAATTGACTGTTGTTGGTGATTTTCGAAAAAAAATCAAACAGAAAACGTTTTTGTTATTCCATAATTTAAAGGTAAATATACTATATCTAAGTTCGCTGGTACTTTTTCGTGAATGATCCTGTTAGAAATTGATTCAGAAATTTTACTTGCTGCTGCGTTTATATGAGGAATCCGAATTCCTTTCTTTTAGTGGTAATAGAATCAATCACGAATACCCAATCGTTCTTTTAAGTGTTTCTCAAGTATAGTAGATGTTTAATGCATGCCATTGGATGTTTTTATCTTTTTACAGCCTTTAAGATAATGTTTAAGTATTAAACTAGTCCTAGAACGAATTGTTCGTTCGTGTTTTTTGTTGTATTTTTGTTTTCTAGGAAAGGCTTGGTGGACTAAACATGTTCTAGAAAATGGGATGTTGTTTCTGCCTAGATTTTTGACGACCAGAGAGCCATCTTTGTAGACCAAACCTATTCAGTTTTTTTACTCCGGTCGACTGGAAGTTTTTCTCTGTAGACTGAGATGGCCTAATTTTACAATATTTGGTTACTACTTTTATCGAGGTCGACAGGGTTATGGCTTCGGTCCATCAGACAAGGGCAGGTAATGTATATTTGTGTTTTTATTAGCATGATTGTCATGTTATATGAGCATGGTGCATAGTAATAACCATTGACCAAGTGATTTTTTTTTTTTATAATACGATTTGCGTGTCGTGCCTTCTCTATTTAAAGTCTGGTTGTAATTTATTTCTCGAATGTAACTTGAGATTTATTTTCTTTATTATAAAAGACATAGTATAGGATTTTTTATGTAATTACAAGAGAAGAATGTAGTCAATCAGACGGAGGAAATCACACAGAAGATAAAGACAATATATTAGATTTATTGTTCTTCACTTTAGAAAGACTTTGGATTTACAATTGGCTTGGAAAATTCGCAAAGGGGCCTATTACTATTCACATTTTATTTACTGTTTTTATACATGTTTTACATTTTTTATGCACGTTTTTAAGCCGTATAAACAGTTTATACAAACGTTTGGTGCGATAATTTAAAATTAAAATCCCTCAAATTTTTCCCTCTTCAAGGCCTAGATCGACAGTAATGTAGAATTGCGAGCCAATATGCACCTGTCAATCCAGGTGAGGCGCGAATGATAAGTTAGTAATATCCGCCAACGCAAATCTTGGGTCATACTTAACCGGATTATCTCAATAAATGGATTGAGGATCTGGAGGCAAAAGAGTTGAGATGTGCATCTTGATGTACTGAGATTAAATGTTATTTAATCAACTAACCAAGAATTACATAATTATGTAATTAGCAAATGTTGCTTACCTAAATAGCCATGTCTCGAGTTGTTTAGCCAAAGCTAACTCAAAATTGGTGATAAATGGATCTTGGTCTGCTAGAAAGTTTTGAACTTTCCGAATGAATACTTGAGGGTTATTCATTTGAAGAAAATAGTGGAAGAATCATTAATTAAAGACCTAATGTTGATTTTAAAATATGATACTAAAAGTTTGAGAAATCTTTATTATAGATATAATGCCAAATGCAACTGTTGCATCAAACTCGCTTTCGTTGCGATTTGTCCTTGAGAAGGATAAAATTGAGGGTGGAAACTTCCTCGACTAGTACAGGAATTTGAGAATCGATCTAAAAAAATAGGAAAAATATGTATGTTCTCGAAGAACACATTCCTGATCAACCAGGTACTAGATCTACGGCCGCTGAAAGAACAACTTATCGTAAGCATATAGATGACGCATTAGATGTTTCAGGTTTAATGCTGGTAACCATGACCTCTGAGCTTCAGAAGAAACAATAGAAAATGGGTTCATTAGACCTGATTAATCATCTAAAAAAACTCTTTTAGGGTCAAGCTTTCTAGGAGAGTTTTGACGTGTCAAAGTCTCTGTTTCAGTGCAAAATGGCAGAGGGAACACCAGTCGGAACTCACGTTCTGAAAATGATAGATTATATTGAAAACCTAGGCAGACAGTGATTTCCTCTTGGCCAGGAACTATCCATTGACTTGATTTTGCACTCGTTGCATGAATCTCACAATGAGGTTGTATTAAACTACAACATGAATGAGATAGACAAACCCCTTCCTAAATTGTTGAATCGGTTAAGGACTGGTGAGAAGGAAATTGGCAAGTCCAAAGCCACAATATTGGTTAATAACAGAGGCATGTGGGTTGGTATGCCCAAGGGCAAGCCTTATGAAAAACCTAAGGGCAAGCCTTATGGAAAACCTAAGGGCAAGCCTAACCAGTTCAAGAAACCACTGAAATCCAAGGGCGTTGTGGCTAAGGATGATACTTGTCACCATTGTGGTGAACGAAGACGTTGGAAAAGGAACTGTAAGAGCTATCTTGTAGGGAATGTTTTTGGAAAGGGGGCAAATGTTGCTTCTGGCTCATGTTTTTTTGTTATAGAAATAAACTTGTCTACTACTACTTTCTCTTGGGGTATTAGATATCGGTTGTGGTTCTCACATTTGTATGAATGTTCAGGGGCTGCAAATGAGTAGGGAGCTGACAAAGAGCGAAGTGGACCTACGCGTTGGCAACGGAGGAAGAGTTGATGCCTTAGTTGTAAGAACCTGTGGTATTACTTTGTGTAAGCCCTAAGGGCGAACAACCTCAGTTTTTGATAATGGACAAACATTTGATGTTGTGTCTAATGCTCTCAATCTTTGTGATAGAATATAAGAAGTTATAATGGAAGCTCTAAGTACTTCAATCAAGCCATGATCAAGATTCAAAGTTATACTTAAAGGCACATCTCGTCGAGATTGAAGATTGAAGACTTAGGTTTGGTTAGGAAAGCTTTGTCTTTATAAGTCTTTATCTTATAAGCTCTAACCAATGCTCTTTATGAACATAAACGTACAACACTCTAGTCTTGCATGCATCATAAACACGTTTTCAAAAGGCTAAGTTTCAAAAGGATCCTTATATGTGTTCTTATCTCAAAAGCCTTTGATTTAAAGTCTAAGTCCTTTAAAACGGTTTTCCAAATGTTCTTACTTGTTACCTTTTGGGAAAACCTTTTAGACTTCAAAAGATTTCAAAACAAGTGAAAAATCAACATCTCTTAAGCTCAGGAAAGTCGGATCATCCGAGCTCTTGGACGGATCATCCGAACCGAAACAGAGAGTTGAAGTTTTTGGGATTAGCTTGGCTCGGTCGACCGAGGCTACTTAGGCTCATCTGAAGATATGCTCGGATCATCCGAGGTCCCAGTTCGGTCAACCGAACTCCACTGTTACTAGCCGTTATATGACCGTTGCAGAGTCGTTTTTTCAGCATATTTTGAAATGTATATAAGCTTTAAAGCTGCAGAATGACTCTAAGGCTTGCACATCAAATATACATTGAATTCTTATCAAGTCTTAAACACTTTCAAAGTAAATGCTCTTCATCTCTATGATCTAAATCATTCAAAAGTGATTTTTCTAAAGCAAGACAAAGAGTGTGCATCTTATGTTCTAAGAGCTGATTATTCTTGTACTTCAAAGGTATTTATCTTTCACTTAGAAGAGTGAACAACCTTTCTCTTAAACCATTTCATTCCCTTTCTTTGTGATAGGGTTATTGCTGTATTAAAATTCCTACTTAGTGTGGGCAAGCTCCCTTATTGAGTTGGTGTATTGTGGTTGTCTTGTAAAACTCTTAGTGAGTTATCCACAAGTGTAATATCCTTCTTAGTGAAGTTGTTGAAAATCCTTGGGTGCGGCTCAAGGTAGTGGATGTAGATTCTAAGTGAATCGAACCACTATAAATCCTTTGTCTTGTGATTGGCTTTCGTTTTGGTTTTGTTCATTTTGCTCAAACTTACACTAGCCTTGCTTAGATTCAGAAAAGCTTACAAGTTTGATTAAAACCCAATTCACCCCCCCCCTCTTGTGTTTTACAATTGGTATCAGAGCCTCGTCTTCACCTTTAGCTTAATCGCTTCAAGTAAAGATTATGGCCGGAAATTCCACCTTAGCTTTCTTAGAGGGGTCTTCCACCAATAGACCACCACTCTTTGATGGAAACAACTATAATGCTTGGAAAAACCGATTCAAGATATATGTGTGCTCCATAGATTATTCTTTATGGCATATATTTGAAGCAGGTCCATATGTCCCTATGAAAGTGGTGGATGGTGTTCAAATTCCAAAGTCGGACCATGAGCTAAATGAAGTTGAGTCCAAGAAAATGACTCGAAATTATAAAGCAATGAACATTCTTAGTTGTGCCTTGAATCTAGATGAATACAACCGTGTCCGTGGAAGCAAATCCGCCCACACTATGTGGAAAATGCTTGAAGTTACTCATGAAGGCACAAATCAAGTCAAGGAGTCAAGGTTGAACTCGCTAGTTAGAGAATATGAGTTATTCTCCATGAAGCCAAATGAATCAATCAATGAGATGAATACTAGATTCACCAATGTGATAAATGGCTTGAAGTCCTATGGTAAAGACTACACTATGGGTGAGATGAATAGGAAGATTCTCAATTCTCTTCCTAAAAGTTGGGAAACAAAAGCTCTTGCCATTGAAGAAGCCAAGGACTTAAAGACATATTCAACGGAGGAACTTATTGGCTCTCTACTCACCTTCGAGATGAAGAAAAGGAAAAATGTTCCTAAAAAGGGTATTGATCTTGATTTCATCATTAATCATGAAGAGGAAGAGAAATTGTTCTTTAACCTCAAAAACTCAAAGTGCATGTTAAGCCTTTGGGATGAAGAAGGAAGTGATGATGATCAAGAAGAAAAAGACCGCATGTGTCTTATGGCATTTGGTAATGAGGTACATCTTTCTCCCTCCACTTCAAATTCTTATGATGATGATGAGGATGATCCTAATGAGCTTTTATGTGATATGTATGATCAATTGAAAAAATGTGCAAAGCAAAACAAAGATACGAAGCTTAAAATTGAATCTTTGCTTGAAGAAAGATCTAAGTTGTTTGATGAAAATAAAAAGTTGTGTGATGATGTTAATTGCTTGAAATCTGAAAATGAGAGTCTTATTACTACTTGTAAACATCTTCATTACAATACAAAGAAGCTCGTGTTAATTTGTCATCCTTTGAAAACAAACTTGTTGAGTTTGATCATTTGAAGAACAAAGTTAATGACCTTACCTTCCTTGTTGAAAACTTTACTAAGGGTAAGAAAAATCTTGATCAAATTCTTGGTATGCAACGTGCTTCTCATGATAAACATGGTCTTGGTTATATTGCTAATCATGTTGTTATTGCTAGCTCTTCTCATATACCTAAGAATCGTGTTGTGAATGCTAGAACGCCACATAGGGCAAATAGATTTGTTAAGCATGTTCACAAATCTTTTGAGTCACATATTTGTTGCACTTATTGTGGAAAATATGGTCACACTAGTGTTAGATGTTATGTGAAGAAAAAGATTGAAAGGGTAGTAAAAACCATTTGGAGAGTTAAGCATACTTCAACTAACCCCCATGGACCCAAACAAAAGTGGGTACCAAAAGTTACTCTTCCTTTGCTCTTATAGGTTCTTGTAAGTTAAAGGGATGCTCCGGAAATATTATGTCTCAATGTGTATGTTTTTATCACATAACTGGAGAAGAAGAAGTGCTTGTGAGAGGTGTCAAGTCTCTTTGCAATGGAAATATCACTTTGGCGCTAAAGCAAAAGGAAAAGTTTTCTTTTACTCTAATTCTTGTTTATGCACCTTGATAAATCTAATATCTCTTGTATAGAAAAAGTTGTGTTATTTTTTTTAGCACTCCTTGTGGAAAATGAGAAACAAGCTCACCATACCCTATCTTGGAAAATCTTATCAAAGATGAAGAGAAGATCAAAAGATTTTCAAAAGGACTACCAAACTCTTCAACATGGTGTTGCTTCTAAAGGCGATTTTACTAAACTAATGCAAGATGAATTTGAGATGAGCATGATGGGAGAGCTCAACTATTTCCTTGGTTTACAAATCAAACAAACAAATGAAGGAATTTTCATCAACCAAGCCAAGTACTCTAAAGAACTACTTAAACGGTTTGGAATGGATGGTGCAAAAGAAAGCAAAACACCGATGAGTGCAACTATCAAGCTTGACAAGGATGAAAAAGGTAAACCGGTAGATCAAACAAGGTATAGAGGTATGATTGGCTCTCTTCTTTATCTTACCGCTAGTAGGCCGGATATTATGTTTGCTGTATGCTTATGTGCTAGATTTCAAGCATGTCCTAAAGAATCACATCTCATTGCTGTTAAGCGCATTCTTAGATATCTCATAGGATCATATGATTATGGGTTATGGTATCCTAGAAGTGCTTCTTTTGAATTATTAGGTTATTCGGATGTCGATTATGCGGGGTGTCGTATTGAGCGTAAAAGCACTAGTGGGCATTGTCATTTTCTTGGTCATGCACTAGTCCCTTGTGTATTGAAGAATCTATGCATGTGTCTTTTGATGAATCTAACATCTACTTGCCTAGAATAGATGATGATGATGATGATATAGGTATGCCTTTGGAAAGTATAAATGAAATCCATCAAGCTCCTATGTTGGATGATAATTCCAAGGATAAGGAGGACATTGAAACTACTCAAGATGATCCCCAAGTCACTCAAAGCAATGATCCTTCAACAAATGAGTTACCAAAGGATTGGATATACAAGCAAGGTCACCCTCAAGAGCAAATCATTGGTGATCCATCCGTTGGCGTCAAAACAAGGCGGTATTTCATAGATAATCTTGCTTTACTTTCCTTTATAGAACCTAAGAACATTCATGATGCTTTACGTGATTACTTTTGGATTTTGGCTATGCAAGAGGAACTAAATCAATTTGAAAGAAATCAAGTTTGGACATTAGTCCCTAGACCTATTGATCGCCTTATTATTGGTACAAAATGGATTTTTCGTAATAAACTTGATGAGCTTGGGGAGATTATAAGAAACAAAGCTAGACTTGTTGCCCAAGGATTCAATCAAGAGAAGGGTATTGATTTTGAGGAAACTTTTGTCCCCGTAGCTAGACTTGAATCTATTAGAATGCTTCTTGCTTTTGCTTGTTTTGAAGGTATTAAACTTTTTCAAATGGATGTGAAAAGTGCCTTTCTAAATGGCTTTATTGAGGAGGAAGTTTATGTTGAACAACCTCCCGGTTTTGTGCATGAAAAATTTCCAAACCATGTTTACAAACTTACAAAAGCAATGCACGGTTTAAAACAAGCTCCTCGTGCTTGGTATGAGCGTTTGAGCAAGTTTCTCATTTCTATTGGTTTTTCAAGAGGTCTTGTTGCCACCACTCTTTTCATTAAAACAAATGCATCTCATGACATCTTACTTGTGCAAATATATGTTGATGATATGGGATGGGTTAACATGTTTTGAAGTCTTTTTGATTATGCCAAAGGGGGAGAAAAATAGTGGTTGTCTTTTGATTATCCTCGCTTTTTAATAAATCCACCAGCGTGGTGGGGCGGGCCCCCGTTTTATTAAGAAAGCCAAATCGGCAAAAGAAGGTGAGCCATGAACGCAAAAAATAATCCCTATGTGAAATAGTTCTGAAGCTATGCATAGAAAACAAGAAACTACAATACAAAATACATTAGAGCACGTGTGTTTCCAAAACGTGGGAACCTTCCCATACCATATGTGCAAGGAGGATACGTCAAAGGACCCCATAAAAGGTGGTGCCCCATCCACAAAAGCCTATGTAAGGGCACTACAACAAAAACACCTTATCGCAATGTTTTTGTACCAATTTTTTTTTAAATGTCGCTTAAAATCGAATAGAGTAAGTTAAAGCAACACTTTTTACGAACGTCGCTATGTCTGTATTTTATAGAACGTTTCATAACGACGGTTATAACAATTGTTGTTCATACTGACATTTTGAGATTATTTTGCGACATTTATATTAAATGTTGTTATAAATTGTTACTTTCGCGACTCATATAACGATATTTATATTCTATGTTGTTAGATCTCGTGACATTTTCAGACAAAACATCGGTATAATTGAATTTTATACAACATTTCATAGCGACGGTTATAATAATTGTTGTTCAAATCAACATTTTTATTTTCGGTAGCGACATTTACATCAAATATAGTTAGATCACGTGACATGTTATGCAAATGTCACTATTTTTTGAACGACGGTTGTAATAATGATATTCATACGACAGTTTAATTGTAGTTAGCAACATTTACATTAAACGTTATTATAAATGGCTACTTTTGCAAGTCTTATAGAGACATTTATATCATGCAGAATAAAGAAATTTAAGTATTCAACATTTAATGAGAGTGTATTAATTTTAATTTGATTCATGAAAACAAAGAAAAATTAAAATAAGTAAATCTACAAATTCCAAAAATCAGTTGTCATAAATATAATAGAAGGAACATAAAATAAGAAATTATCAGTTAGCATAGCGGCCCACCACATGGCATACATTTGGGATATCGCGGGTTCAATTCCCATCCTATTGAGTAGGGAGAAACTATATTCTAGATCATTCAAAGGTGACTAGTCTCCGGATCCGGCTGATCATGGCTTGGCTCAGCTTGTATAGGCTCTAGCTCCGGTTCGGCTTGGCTCAGCTCGGCCGGCTTGGCTTCATAATTTCCGAATGTCGTAAAAAATGTCACAATAACTACTTATTTACGCTATTTACAAACGTCCCAATAGGTGACTTGTTGCGATAATTTACAATTGAAAGCAAAAAGACCTTTTGGTAGACTTGGAAATGAAGCAACAAACGTCGTAATAGATAGTTATCTGGCGCTTATAATAAATGTCTTAAGAAACCATAACGACACATGCAAATGCGAAATTTGTAATAAATGTTGGTATAGATCTATATCGACATTTTTTTTTGCCTTACGACTACATCTGTCAAACGCCGCGATATACCTTTTTTCTTGTAGTGGGGTTTCCGTTTGAACGCCATCGGCGAAAGTGCTTAATGTAAGGAATGCTAGTTCGTTTAGCAGATACCTTCAATTTGGCGTCCTTGATGCTCTTACCCATTGGAAAGAATAGCCTCTCGTGCAGCTTTTGGTTCAAGAAATTCAACATAAGCATATCCATTTGTCGGCCAAACTTGTTAATTCGAATTGTCACTCTATTCACTATTCCACATGACTGAGAATGTTGTTGTACCTCCTAAGGTTTACATGCATAATCCATATTGCCAACAACAACAAATGATTAAGAATCCACTTATCCCTTATTTGCTTGACTTGATGCAGCAGCAGGATTCGGACACCTGACCCTTTTTGTTTTTTAAATTTAGCTTGTACTTTGCGGAAAGCATATGTTTCGTCCTTCATCTTCTTTAATCTTTCCTTCATATCATGGAGCTCCACAAGAATTCCGTCATCAGCCTCTACAGCGACCATTTTTAAGAAAGCCACCTGTTATGGTGGGGGGTTTGGCATGTACCCCTACCCGTTTATTGATAGCGCCCGGAAAGTGCTAATAAAAGTACATAGAGGGGGACAAAGCCAAAACATCTAAGTGGGTGGAAACAAATCCACTCCCTACAAAAATATAACAATGCAGGAAACTGATTCATTTATCACATGAATCAGGTGGTACAAATGCCTAAAAGAAGTAATATGCAAAGCGACTATATCCAAAGGATATTTGGGGCGTCCCCGATCCAATAGATATAGGATAAATACAACAAGAAACAAAGCACAACAAAAGAAACATAATCTATGTAGAACGCCTTAAATAAGGAGTCCCGCAACAATCAACGTGACACAGTCCGCGAACCGAAGTCGGAAAGTCTGAAAATGTCACAAAATTCGAATTTCGTCACTCGTCACAAGCAATGTTTGCCAAAGTATCTACCACTTTATTAGCCTAGCGATAAACATGCCGAACCGGATTCGGACCAAGAAGCTTCAAAAGTTGATGAAATAAGCCATCCCAGCGCCAAGCCGTAATCTTCCGTGCCTTGATAGACTCACTTAAAAACTTTGAATCCGTCTGAATGATAAATTGTGTGTAGCCTAATCCAATAGCAAATCTGATGCCATGGATCATAGCTTCAATTTCAGCTATGGAGTTAGAGAGATAGTCCCCTAGATAAAACGCAAAAGCTCCAATTAACTCTTCACTAGACCGCCGAAGTACTCCACCAACTCCGGCAACCCCGGGATTACCACGGGACGCCCCATCAATATTCAAAATCAGACCATCCCCATTACCAATCCACTGTACCGCCAAAAAACTGCCTCTTATTGTACAGCGACCATTTCAACATCATGTTCCATTATGATCTCCCTCTCTCCTCCCTCACTCTCTCACAGTTAAGATCTGTTGATTACCTTGTTCAATCTTAAAATCAATCTATTGTCCATTGTAATAGAGAAAATGAAAATAAAATATGGAAAGCAAACAATCAATTTTTTAAATTAAAATGACGAAAATAAATTAGATGAAAAACGCCTAAGAAGAAAAGATGCTGATAAAGTAAATGAATATATATTGGAAATCCTCATTATCAAGTTATTGGAGAAGCATTTTCCAAAAAAAGTGAAAAAAAAGAGTTACAGATAAAACTTTTTAATGTCAATACCAACAATACATGAATGAAAGATTCCATACTAGTGAGGGAAGTCTACAAAACTATAAGAAAGGTAAATAACCAGGATAGTAAGCATTTATAATTTTTTTCATTCTAGTGTTTAGCTAAGCACGAAAGTCGCATAATTCTTATTCATTATGGAAGTCAAATGAATTCCATCTGATTCCTTGATTAGGAGCTTAAAAATTATTCGCTTCATAAACTTCTGCAATTTGATAACCATGCACATAATATGGCATCGGAACCTTGATGTCCTCCACTTCTGAAGTCTACACTTGAATGATTAATCTCCACCTAAAGAGAGGCACTAAATTTTAATATATATCTTAAAGAAGAAAATATAAACGTGCTCAATGGAATAAAAATTACAATATTTTGTGCATTACATACATAAAATTATTCCAAGCTAGCAAAAAAATATTACAAAATTAAAAGAAGCGTAATAAGATGTGAAACGTTGTCGAAAAGGTAAAAAAGTCCATCAACAGTCTCCAATGCGGCCATTTCAATATCACCCTCTATCTCTTTCTCTCTCTCTCTCTCTTTGTATCTTAGTTCGGACCTATTGATTACGTTGAGAAAGCTTAATCTAATGTCCATTGTAATGGATAAAAAGAAGCTAAAATATGACTTTCTTCGTCTAATTTAGTTTCGTCATTTTCTTCTCAAACATTGTTACCGACATCGTAAATTTATAGGAGAAGCATTTGCGAAAAAAGGAAAAAAAATGAGTTTCAGATAAAGCTTCTTAACATCTACCAAGAATACATGAATACATGAATGAAAGATTCAATGCTAGCGAAGGAAATCTACAAAAAAATATAGGAAATGTAAATAACAAGGATATTACACATTTATACTTTTTCCATTTTGGGGTTTAGCTAAGCACGCAAGTCGAACAAGAACACTCAAGACGATTCTTCTTTATTATGAAAGTCGGAGGAATTGCATTAGGTTCCTTTTCACAAAAAGGGAAAATAAAAAGATGAAATGGTGTTCAAAAGTTATTATCATAAAAATTGAAATTATATAGAACAAGATCATTAGGTTTGTTGGATCTTCAATCCGTTAACCTCGTCTAAAATTCCTTTTTGTCCTTGATATTTATTAGTGTTATACTTTTCAAGTTTCTGGTAAATTTGGATGCCCAAATATAAATTGTAAACTGGGCACCAATGTTATTCATATGTCTATAAAATGATTATAAGGGTTATAATGATACACTATGTGTTCCTTCAGTTTTCTAATTGTCTTAAATACCGTTCCAATTTAACTTGATATCATGTATATACTACTCCATTTGCCATTTCCTCTCCACCACAATAGTTTTACCAATGAGACTGGCGAGTCAAACAACAATGTATTCCAAGCAATTCCCACTTTCCCACATATATTATGCTACATGTAAGCTGTAGCTTCACACTCCACAAAAAATGCATAAAACTACCAATCCCATGCCTACAATGACAATGTGAAGCTAAACAAACTCCCCACCCTTGACGTACCTCATCAAGTGCAATATATCGGTTAAAGAACTACCACATGAATATCCTCAAAGACATCGTCAACTTGCACGACCAGATGAGACGCCTTGTTCCCAGCAGTGGTCCTACCGGCTGCAACTCCTTTAAGGTGGACGCAATGAAGAAATGTCCATGTGGGTCTAGCTTCCAAATCCAGTGATCCTCACCATGGTCTAAAATGACCAGAGGCATGCTGCCAAACAGCACACTAGATGCATTCTCCTCAGATAGCCAGCCATCCGAACTCAGGTAGAGAGAGATTAGCTCCCTCGGGTTTGTGATGGCGGCACTCCGCAGACAAAGTTCCTGAAAACATCTCATATTCTTGAATAAAGTTCATTAATAGCTGCAATCCTCTCCTTCCTCCATTGTAGAGTATCATCATGTCCTCTGCATAGGCCAAATAAGAAATCACCATAGCCGAGCGATGGACCATATATGGCTCAATGCCCTCATCCCATTAGGAAGTTCAAGCCTCGTGAGAATGCCTCAACTGCCAAAATGAAGAGCAGTGGCGACATCTGATCCCCCTGTTTCACCCCTTTGCCGAAACGGAAAAAAACCATACGGAGATCCATTTATTAAAAATAGAGAACCAGTTGTGCAGTAGAATATTGCATACCAATTGAATAAAATGCCCACTAAATCCAAACCGCCGTAGTACTGCTATTAGAAAAGAATGCGAGACTCTGTCAAATGCCTTCATCATATCAAGCTTTATAATCATGTTTCCTCCTCTCGTTTTCTTATTCAAGGATCCAACCAATTCAGTTGCCGAAAGAATGTTGTCTGTAATAACTCTTCCACGCACAAAACCCGATTGATTGCTACTAATCAAAGAAGATAATAGACCAGACAGTCGATTTTCCATGACTTTTGAAATAATCTTACTAGAGAAATTACATAGAGATATTGTCCAGAACTCATCAAAATTCATTGGATTCACCACCATTGGTATCAATACAATAAAAGCACTCGCCATCGCCTTTGGAAGAGGTAGACCGTCCCAAAAATCCCTTACTGCACCCGTCAAATCATCTCCAATAAACTCCCAACAAGCCTGGAAAAAACAACCCGTGTAACCATCAGGCCCCGATGCACTCATTGGGCTCAAACCAAATACCGCCAATTTTACCTCATGTTTAGTGGGCAAACGATCCAACATAATATTATCTGCATCACTAACCAATTCAGGAATGTAATTCTCCAAAAATTCTTCGGCTGGAGGGTAATGCTCTCGGCTAAGCAGGGACTCAAAGAAGGCCCTGCCTCGCCTATTTCTGATGCCTCATACAATGGGTCCCTATTTATGCCATTAATGTGAGCAATTTTCATTCGTCGTTGTTTGTTTCTGCAAAAAGAATTAAATGTTTTTGTGTTAGCATCACCCTCCTTAATCCATTTGATTCTTGACTTTTGCTTCCAAAACGTTTCCTCATGCTCAAGAGCAACAGTGTATTGATCTTTAACATCACACAATTTTTGAAAATGCTCTTGACTGGGATCAGTATCATAAACCTCCTCCATAACTGCTCCCCGCTCCATCGCCTCTTTAACATTTACATGCACATTGCCAAACACATCCCGATTCCAAATGCTCAAAATCACCTTCTAACATTTTAATTTTCCTCGCAATTTGTGCATGCCAGATATCTCCAATGGCTTCTCCCAGCTCTCTTTTACTAAATTCATAAACAATTTATGTTTTACCCACATATCCTGAAATCGAAATGTCGACCCTCTTGTTAATGTATAAGTAGTGGACAATGATCGTAAAATAATCTGGGTTAATGTATAACTTGTGTGTGTTAAAACAAAGAATTCCAAGAAGAGATTACCAAAACCCGATCCAACCGTGTATGCCAAGGATGATTCCCAACTCTGCTCCAAGTGAAAGGACTTCCCAAGATCGTTACCTCCATTAGACCACAATCATTTATAGTATCCACAAACTCGCTAATAGGAAGCATAGCTGGCATATATCCCTGACTCTCTGTTAGCCGCATTACCACGTTAACATCTCCTCCAATGAGGCATGGGTGATCATGTCGTAAATGGAATGTGCGAAGATCTTCCCAGAGGATTCTCCTCTGAACATAAGAGCACTTTTCATAGATAATTGAGCAAAAAATATGTACACCCGAAAAAAAATTAACACGGACATGAACCATCTGTTCCATGTCCCCCACAACCACAATATCCAACGTTCCATCCCAAAAAAAATCCAATTCTTGCTCACCACATTACTATAACAAAAATCAAAACCCAATCTACGAGCATATAATTGAAAATCATCAATCCCAACCAGTGGTTCCAATATTACCGGAAAATTCACATTTTTATCATGTTTCATTTGTAAAATGGTAGCAATAGTTCTATCATTCACAATTCCACGAACATTCCATAACAACTAATTCACCAGAAATATATAAAAATGCAATTAAAGGTAATCCAATGACTAACGAGGAAGCAAAGCAGTGCCCTTTTGGGCAAGTCTAGGAGAGCGTCTTACCGGTGCCGATTGAGTTTGATTGTTTTTTGTTACCTTTGGCACTGCCAGTAGTTTTTTTAGACATGGAATGTCTAGAGTAACAAAGTGTATTGGGATTACCCCTGCTACCCCTTCCCTATTTCAGGAAGTAGCTTATCCCCTGCTGCAACAGCCTCTAGTGTTGAAGATTCTGCCACGGCTCTGCTTAGACCATCCTTGGGTTGGCGACCGCTGCATTCACAATTTGCTGTTCAATCACATCACCCACTTCACCATCCAGGTTGGCTATCTCATTTGAATCCACCTGACCCAAGACCTAATATTCTTGACCCGTATTCTCAATCGGGTCTTGCGACCCATCCGCTTCCTCCACCATCTCTGTTTCCAGATTTCGTCCAGGCTCTGCCATTTCCGAGGAAAATTCTCTCAGAGAACTCAATTCCATCTCCTGGTAGTAGTATGGGAGCGCACATTTCCCATTCGATACCGTCAATCTGGGGTGTATCACAGGAGAGAAAGCCTCACTCCCAATTTAGATAGCATCTAGAGTATCTCCCATGATTTTTGGCACCGAATTCAAATCCACTACAACCCCCTTCACAGGCACATAACAATTCACCTTTTCCTACACCTCGTTATCCCTAGTGACTGTAGGATTTTCAATTTGCTCATCAGGGTTTGATGGAAAATCAGCCGCCACTGGTAAATTTACCTTTTCTAACACCTCATCCTCCCTCGTGACACTAGGAATTTAAATTTGCTATAATAAGCCCACCGCCACTGGTAGAATAACCGAGTTGGAGACACTGGTTGCCGGCACTATGTCACGACTGCTAAGTGTGAGAGAAGAACTTTCATATATGGAAAAGGACGAAAAATCAGTCTAAGGATTAAGGCTTAATAGAAATTGGGAAAATTAGTATTAAACAACACTGTTTTTTATGTAAAACGGCGTCGTCCTACTTATTAGCTACATAAGTCTCTAAACAGCATCGTTTCGTCTACCATAATCATTATCCTTGCTCGAAGTTCAGAAGGGGGAAGCTGATCTCTTCACCCTTTCTCTGCTGCATTTTGATTGACTGCTGAAGTATCTTCGAGGATCACTGTTGATCCTTGAGCCTTGTCAGAAAGGGGTGAGCCGGAGGGACTGAATTTCATTTCATGCAAAGAACCCTAGCTATAAATAGAGAGGAGCTGCCTAACATGAAGGGGCCAGAAAATTATCCAGAAATTAATACCCCAAATTGGCTGCGGCCTTCTCCTCTTCTTGTGAGTTTATTCCTTCATTCTTATCACCATTTCCCCCTCTCCATTAGACTCTAATTCTCTCTATTATTTTCCCCATTTCTGGTTACTGAATTGATGGTTGGCTTTGCCTTCTCAGATTATTGCTCGCAATGGTCTGGAATGGAGATTGCAACTAGTTCGAGTTACTCTCTTGAGTCGTGGTGGCTCTGCAACTTTGGATTGTGCTCAAGAGATGTTGATGGCGAGTCTAGCAGCTGTGGTTTATCACTGAGTTTGTCAAGTTCTTTATCCTTCTGTTTTGGTTCATTTTATCAGTTTTACTTAGCTTAGATTGCAGCTGTGACTGCCCTAGTACTGGAAGTGAAGTTATTGTACTGAGACTGTTTTGCTGAGTTCATTATATCATATATATTTCCCTCTATTCAGTGTTTTCTTTATTGTTTGATTGGGGCTTGAGGCCAATAGTGTTATCTGTGATTAATTGTATTGTGAGTTGGGTGTGTTCTGGGAGGTCAGGATATGACACACTACCACCGGAGCATCCGATGAATCCCCTTCCTTGCGGCGCAGTTTTGAAGCCTCCAATATAGCCTTCGGATTCGAAAGTCCAGTCCTTGACGTCAAAATTTTAATGCCAGCGTCACTCACTGGGGCTGTAATTAATTTTGATTTGCCTTTATCAATTGCTTGCGAAACAACCCCTGCCTTTAAACTTTTATTTCCCACATCACACAGGGGCCACATTTAATTTTGGTTTTCATCTATCAATTGTTTGCGAAACAATTTTCACTTCTCCTTTACCATATCCTGATAAACAATTTCCACTTCCATGCCCAATTTTCATACACCTTGTACAATATTCGGGTAAATCATCATAGGTAATTGATTTCCAATACTCTTCCCCGTTTTCGTGTGAGTGATGCGAATTCGGGTTGGTAAATCTGCTAAGAGAACTACTTCCACACACTTTGGCAATGCTTGGGTGGGTAACATTTGCAGGCGAAGCATCCAAAGTCAAAGGCTTCCCTACAGCCTTCGCAAAAGAGAACGGCTTTGCCTTGTTGAAAAGATGCACCGGTAAACCTTCAAAACCGATCCAAACTGGTACAATTAACGGTTCCTCATGAATACTAAAATCATATGTCCACTTAAAAATTCTCATAGTTAATCTGCAGAAAAACCAACATCCTTGTCTCCATAGTCCGCAATAATCCTCCTCCAAATCGAACCGGATCATAACATGCTTAGGATCCATCCACCCAATCCAAAATTGCCCTTAAATCCGACTTTGTCAAAAGCCTTCCGCAATGATTCCATATTCGGAGAATGTTTTTGGAATTTTCCGACAAGCGCGAATCTCCATGGGGATATGAGATCATCATGTTCATCAATGGAGACAGTATGGTTCGGCTCTCCTTTAAAAGTGCCTAAATGAGTGATTGGAAGAGTGCGAGTAGCAGACTCCGGTCGGGTGAGAAGGTCCGCAAATGATTTCCTCGGCTAGGAGGTGGTGGTGCCTGCGGCGGTCATAGCCCCAAGCCCGGAGGTGGTTGAGATTTTCAGTATTTTTAACTTGATAGATAATTATAAAGACAGCATGAAAATTAGATATGTAAAGTTCTTTAGAAATATAACAATGTATAGCACATACAATTATGATGCATGAACTATGCTAGTACTTTAGAACTAATAAGCTATGCCAGCCCCTGACGTGCAATCAGCCAAGGAAACAGAGGAATTGGTGGAGTTGGAGACTCAGCTTCCGACGCCTTGTCATCGGTCTCAGGATGATCTTATTCCCCGGGTCAGAATGGAGAACCGAAATGGCATAGCCAGAGATGATTCTTTGGTTTTTTTACGAACATCACAACCACCGGAGCAAGATGTAATGGCTCGATCGGCTACAAAAGCAAATCCAGAGGTTGAGGTAGTGAGCAGAGAGGACTGGCAGGAATTTCAGTCTTTTTCCAAGATTCTGGGTGATCGGTTGGACCGGGACAGGGCAGTTCGTTCGGCTCGGGCAGCACAACTGAAATCCATCCCTACTGTTGATCTAGTAGTCGATATTGGCTCTATCCCGATGGTTGAAGTGGCCTTGCCAAAACCTCGTCGACGGAAAGTTTATGATAGTGAATTGCGCAAATCCGCAAGGCTTGCGCAGCAAGACTCCCGGTCACTTTGAGGGGTACTCTAACCCTCCGCTTTTACTTATTTTACATTTGTTTATATGGATTTTTTGATTTGGAATGTTCGGGGTATTGGGAATGACGCTTCAATCTCTAGAGTAAAATTCCTTAAACGACAATACAAACTTCCTTTTATTGCTTTATTGGAACCTTTATTACAACTTCATGACTTGACTGACACTGCTCACCGCCTGGGTTTTGATTATGCTTTTGGGAATTGTAATAGTAAAATATGGTTGTTGTGGGATGGTTCTGTAGATTTACATGTAGTAGAGGATGGTGAACAATTTGTGCATGTGCGATTTGGAGGTTTTGCTGCTACCTCTGTTTATGGTTCTATTGTTTATGCCCGATGTCAATATACTCAACGCCGGTCTCTATGGAATTCATTAATGCATTTTGCTACGTTATATGATCATCCGTGGTTTGTTGGGGGAGATTTTAATGTCGTGGTTTCGTCTTCGGAGAGTTATGGCTCTATTCCGGCATCACTCCCAATGATGGAATTTCATGAAGCTATACAAGATTTTGGTTTGATAGATACAGGCTTTGTGGGATCTCCATTTACGTGGCAGCGCAATTTTAATCCTCCATTATTGAGAAGGCTTGATAGGCTTCTCACAAACTCTAAGTGGAATGCCCTCTTTGCTCTAACCAGGGTGGAACATTTGCATCGAACCCTATCAGATCATAGTCCACTCTATGTCTCGGCTAAACTCACTTTGTCCAGCTCGGGCTCAGGATTTCGATTTCAACAAATGTGGGTTATGCATCCTACTTTCATGTCTATTGTAGAGGAAGGATGGAGGCAGCCGGTGGACGGTAATGGTATGGTTAAACTTATGAGTAAACTCAAAGTGTTAAAGGGCTACCTACATACATGGAATAAAACGGTTTTTGGGGACATCTTTGTTGCTCTCAAACGAGTCGAGCAGGCTGTACATCAAGCCGAGAATGCTTTTGAGAGTGCTCCAACTAACTCTACAAAGACTCAGTTATTGGAGGCGCAAGAACATTACACTCAAAGTCTAGGAGTGGAAGAGATGTTTTGGAAACAACGGTCCAGAATCAAATGGTTAAAAGAGGGTAACGCAAACACTCGTTTCTTTCACTCTCTATGTTCAAATCGCCGTAAGAAGATGTACATTGCTTCTATCACGGATGAATTGGGTGTTTCTTTGGATGATCCGGAATTGATCGGGCGGGCTAGTGAGCAATATTTTAGCCGGTTGTTTTCTGCAGACAATGGCCTGATTGAAGATCCCTCTTTCTTACAAAGTATCCCTTCCATTCTCTCGGTTGAGGATAATCTGATGCTTAGTAAGTTTCCGAGTAAAGATGAGGTCAAGGCGGCCGTTTTTTCTCTCAACAAAAACAGTGCTTCGGGTCCAGATGGTTTTTGTGGCTCTTTCTTTCAAACATGCTGGTTGATTGTAGGGGATGACGTAACAGACTCAGTTCGAGATTTCTGGGCAGGGGTCCCGCAGCCTAAGGCAATGGCTAGCTCTTTTATTGTCCTCATACCAAAATCGGCACATCCGTCAAATTTTGGTGATTTCCGGCCTATTTCTCTTTGCACCTTCGCTAGTAAGGTAATCTCCAAAGTGATGGCAGCCCGGCTGGCCACTCTATTACCAAATTTAATATCTTTATCTCAGTCCGGATTTGTGAAGGGTAGATTGATCTCGGATAATATTCTACTAGCTCAGGAAATGGTTAATCATCTTGATCGGAAGGTTCGGGGAGGTAACTTGATTGTTAAATTGGACATGATGAAAGCATTCGATCGTGTCTCTCATGGCTTTCTATTCTCGGTTTTGACTAAGTTTGGTTTTTCAGCTCATTTTATAAACTTAGTCCGCAATGCCTTGTCTGCCAATTGGTTTTCAATATTGGTAAATGGCTCCCCTAATGGTTATTTTAAGGCGGAGAGGGGCGTAAAGCAGGGGGATCCACTATCTCCTTTATTATTCATATTGGCAGCGGATTCTTTTTCCAGGGGCTTGGATGACATAATACGACGGGGACAAGTAACGCCATATATGCTTCCGCGATACACTATACCTATCTCACATTTAAGTTTCGCTGATGATGTCATAATATTTCTTAATGGCTCGAAACGAAATGTGGAGCAGTTGGTTAAATTTCTGAAGCGGTATGAATCAGTGTCTGGTCAAAGGGTAAATATGGGGAAATCCGCTTTCTACACCTCCTCTAAGACAGGTGAACGGCTAATACAAAACATTCAATCAGTAACGAACTTTATCCATGGGGATTTTCCAATTAAGTACCTTGGCTGCCCATTGATCAAAGGCCGCACCCACTCGGCTCACTACTCGCATTTGGTGGAGCAAATCTCCGTACGTATTGAGGGTTGGCAAACAAAGTTGCTAGATATGGCAGGGAGACTAATACTTATCCGGCGTGTTCTTACATCGATGACTCTTCATGTTTTAGCCGTCTCTAATCCACCATCAATTATCAAAATACAAATAGAGCGCCTCTTGTCTGGTTTTTTGTGGGGCTCGGTTAATGGCGTGCAGCTGCAGATACATCTGGATGTCATGGTCCAAGATTTGTAAGGCAAAAAATTCAAATGGTCTAGGCTTGACTAGTTTACACGATTACACACGAGTTTTTGCTATGAAGTTATGGTGGCGATTTCGCACATCTGATTCATTTTGGAGTAATTTCATGGCTAGTCGATATTGCTACGGGTTGGTGCATGTTTCGCAGGCAAGGGCTCAACCAGGATCATCGGCTATTTGGAAGAGAATGCTTGAGGTAAAGGACATGACTGAATCAGCTATGGGCTTATTAATCCGAGATGGGAGTGGTCTTTTCTGTTTTGAAGACATAACTACAAAGGGAGCAGCTATACACTCGGGCTGCCTCATTCCCGAACCGGCTCTATCCATGTCCATCAAGGATGTGTTATTGGATAATGAGTGGGGACTCGGGACGTTTTTTGCTCCATGGCTGCCAAAGGAGCAATCCAGTCTTTCTCCCATCGGTGACTCTAGAAGCCGGCAAGGATGTGATTGTATGGAAACTTGAAAACAACGGACAATTCACTCTTTCTTCGGCGCTGGAACAACTTCATGGAGGGGGCATAACCTCGCTGCATCGTAAACTATTGTGGGAAAGTAAGTTGCCCCTTCAGTTACAAATATTTATATGGAAATTCTTTAACCGTTTCCTGCCATTGGAGGACATTTTATGGAAGTTTAGATTTCAAACGGTTACTCGTTGTGCGTGCTTAAAGGGAGGCGATACTTACCAACACATTTTTCTGGACTGCCCTTTAGCGCAACATTTGTGGCGGTATGCTGAGTCTATTGCTGGTTTCTCCCCTCGGATTCCCCAAGCATCGCCAAATCTCCATATAACATCATGGTGGCTAGCCGGAAGAGGGAGCTTTGCTAAGAGTCTTTTGATCATCTCCTCGTGTGTGCTTTGGCAACTTTGGAAGTCACGATGTTCCTTCTTTTTTGAAGGACGGCGAACTACCAAACATCGCATCATACTGTCTTTTGATCAGCAGCTGGTTGCTTTGAAGAAGGCCGGTTTAGTGTGGCATGTCGCCAGGGTCCAGGCTCCGCAGCGGATTCAATCCATTTGCTGGCGAAGGGCAGAATGGACGGCTGAAACGGTGATCTTGAATATAGATGGCGCTTCCAGGGGCAACCCGGGACTCAGGCGGGATCGGGGTGTGTTATACGGACCGGTCCAGGTATTTTTTTTGCGTCTTGTTCACACTTTCTTGGAGATTCGAAACAAATACAAGGGCAGAAATCTCAACTTTGTTGCATGGCCTTCACTGGCCACACAATTGGGCATTAGGATCTCATTGATTCGAGCATGATTCACAAGTATTGGAGAGAGCAATCCGTCGGGGGCACATAGCTCATCTGGACTTTGGATGGAATATTTTGCAAGGTTTTCCTCTTATCAAAGGGTATTCCTGTGGAACATATCTTCCGCCAAGGCAACACTGTAGCAGATGCACTAGCAAATGTTGGTTGTGACTCAAGAACTTCTATTGTATATCCCACTTTAAATTGTTTGCCTCCATTCATTAGGGGATTGGTTCACTTAGATTGTCAAGGAATTCCGACATTGCGGATCTCTTGACCCACCATTGTAATTTATCCGTCATTTAATAAAAGCTTCGGCTATTTTAAAAAGCTATACCCATTTGGTTGCCCAAACTTGTTAATTCGAATTGTCACTCTATTCATTATTCCACATGACTAAAAATGTTGTTGTACCTTCTACGGTTTACATGCATATTCCATATTGCCAACAAAAACTGAATAAGAATCCACTTATTCCGTAATTATTTGCTTGACTTGCTCCAACAACAAGATCCTGACCGGTGACCCTTTTTGACTTTTAAATTTAGCTTGTACTTTGCGAAGAGCATCTGTTCTATCCTTCTTCTTTTTTAATATTTTCTTCATATCATCAAGCTCCACGTGAACTCCGTCTTCAGCCTCTACCGTGATCATTTCAACATCGCGCTCCATTATGATCTCTCTCTCTCTCTATATATATATATCTTTCTCTTAGTTCAAAACTATTGATTACCTTGTGCAATCTTAAACTAAATCTATTGTCCAATGTAACAGGGAAAACGAAGATAAAATATGGAAAGGAAACAATAAAAGTCAGGAAAGAAAAGATGTTAATGAAGTAAATGAATGAATATGTGTATATATATATATATATATACACGGGAGATCCTCATCATCAAGCTATAGGATAAGCATTTTCCAAAAAAGTGAAAAAAAAAAGTTATAGATAAAACTTTTTAATGTCAATACCAACAATAAACGAATGAAACAATCCATTCTCGCAAAGGAAGTCTACATAATTATAAGAAGTGTAAATAACAAGGATAGTAAGCATTTATATGTTTTTTCATTTTAGTGATTAGCTGAGCACGAAAGTCGCACAAGAACACTCAGGATAATTATTATTTATTATGAGAGTCAGAGGATTCCCATCCGATTCCTCGGGAGCTTAAATATTATTCGCCTCTTGAACTTCTACAAATTGGTGACTATGCACTGAAGATGGCATCGCAGGCTTGATTTTCTTCACTTTCGAAGTCCATACTTGAACGATTAATCTCCACTTAAAGAGAAGCACTAAATTGTAATATATACACTACTAGAAATATAACTTGTTGCGACGAGACTTTTTCCGTCGGTCGTTTACCATTACAAATAACCGTTACTTGCGTCAAGAACGACACACCAACGCAAATAACGGTACGGCGTCGTTTCGTAATATGCATTTACGACCGCTAATTACTATTTGTGTCAGCAAATTAATTCGTCGTGAAAAGGGATTATATGCGATGGGCTTCAGTCGACGCAAGAAGTTTCGCCACAAATAATCAAAATTTGCGACGGGATGCAAATGACCAAATTTGCGACGGGGCTTCGTTCGATGCAAAAGGTTTTGCCCCAAATAACAAAAAATTGTGATGGAATTCTACCGTCACATATAAAGTTGATGCAAATGATCAAAATTGTATTATTAGTTTTGGTGTTGGATTTTCTCGCTGCATCCCATAAAATAATTATTTTTTTAAAAAAAAAAATCTTTACTCTAAAGAAGTATAGTATGAATTGAATACAA
Organism: Vinca minor; assembly: GCA_026122235.1. Classification (NCBI taxonomy): domain Eukaryota; kingdom Viridiplantae; phylum Streptophyta; class Magnoliopsida; order Gentianales; family Apocynaceae; genus Vinca; species Vinca minor. The sequence continues at coordinate 2,685,978 of JAOCZM010000253.1, forward strand.
CCCCTCTTATCGGGAAAATAAAAATTCTAACCATAAACCAATAGACCACAAGAACTTTTATTATCTATAAATTAGTAACTATAAAACAATAGTAATCGATTAATACTATATTAAAATTTTGACCTAATATTTTTAGAAATTGTAAAATAATTAATAATTATTTTATGTTTCCACCATTATATATTAATAATGCCATATTATTTTTAAAAAATAAGTGATATCTTTAACTTTAATAACTAATTGTTTGACAATGCTTTTGTAAAATTCGAAACATTATAAATTGAAAACATAATAAATTTTATATAATATAGTACAATGCATTTTGTATTTAAAATAATTCGTTTATATATATGCAAAAAATATTTTTTTGCACATAGTTGGGGATGCCTTTTGTGGGCACGATTAAAATGGGAAATTTTTTTTAGTCTACAAATATCAAATTAAAGCTAGTTTTATTTTTTAAAAGTGTTCAAATGTTCAAAGTGTTAAAATTAAAGCTAGTTTTATTTTTTTAGTCTACAAATATCAAATTAAAAAAATTAGTCTGGCTATAATGCTTTAGGATAATTTATAAGTTGATATGTATAGAAGGGGAATCGCCAGATTGATGTTTCGACGACTCGGATTAAAGGTAAATTCACAAAATTATTCATGAATAAGTTAGGAAGTTATGTGAGATCACTTTTATTACAGGACATTAGATCAATCAATCCAACGGTAGTAAATAATTAATACACTTGAAAAGATAAACATAATCTTAGGTAATTATGTCTTTTGTTCTTGAAGAGCAGAACGTTTCAGGCGCATGAGATTCATCTTCCCGCGATGTTCCCAAAAATTGTTCCTGCAAAATTTGCAGTAATCTTCCCATGTTCGGAAATCATTGTTTCAAGATTTGGAGATTCTCCTTCGTGGTCTCAAGATTTCGGTAAGTATATAATCTCCCTCTACCATTCTCTTAGTCTTTGAAATCAATAATTTAACCGAGATTTGTTTTTTTGCAGATTTGTTTTTGCCCTAAAAGGTATATTATTCCTTTTATTCTTCAATTTACTTAGTATAGCCGTTAGTTTTGTTGCATAATTTTGGTTTGGTATTGTGAATTGGTATAACGGACTTGTATTATAAATCTCTCTTGAATAAAATATTTTTCTTGCAAAATCTAATTCAACAATTACTATGCCTCAGAAAACAAACAGAACAAAGAGGATCCAACCTCTATTTCATCAAGAAATCTTTGTCGCTTAATGATAATACATAACTTAGTACTAGAAATATGTTATATGTACAGTTAATTGTTCTTTTAAATAATGAGCTGGCGTGTTTGTTGGGTCTTGAACCTTGGTTGTTGCATTCTTATTAAACTTGCTATCGGGTCGGGTTGTCTAAATCTCGCGGGTTGATGGAGCAATAGTATATAAAGGGTAAGCTGGGAGATATTTTGGGGATTATTCAGTTGATAAGTTGTTGAGAGCAGTTACAGCTCTTCTCTCTCACCTTTACCCCCAATTTCCTCTCCTTAATCTTGTGCATTTCTGATTGATTGAACAATTGTAATAGCTTGATTTGAGCCTCAATAAAGCTGAATTGCATTGTTCTTGATTTGTTCTTGTTCGATTCTTTGTTTTGAGCTGAAGATTGATTCCAGGAATCTCATTACACAACAATTGGTATCAGAGCAAGCTGATCCTTGGATTCAATGGTGACTACTCGACAGCAAATTGGAGAGACACAATCGACGGCGGTGCAACCATTACTTCCGGCATCGGAGCTGAATGAATACAGTTTTCCTGTGGAACAGCAAACTAGAAGGTTAGTAGAGGCTGAAACTTCAATCATTAGAATTGATTCACGCCTAGATGAACTTAGGAATGCAATGATGACAATTAATTCTGAAATGTCTGTTATGAAGAAGGATTCTAATGAAAAGTTTCTTAGTATGAGGAGAGATTCGAATGAGAAATTTTCCTTACTAATGGAACAGATAGCTAAACTTAATCAGAATACTAATGATAAGGTTCCTCTAGGAGAATGTAGTAGGACTCAGCAACCATCTCCTCTGGTTGGAGGAGAGAGACCTATTGATATTCCTGGTGGAGGTAGAGGACCAGACCTAAGGGGTGGAAGAATACTGGACCCTAGGTTTGATCTTGGAGGAGGTATCAGGGGTGAAATTAAGCTTCCTAAGCTGGATTTCCCCAAATTTGAGGGCAGTGCACCTAGAGAGTGGGTAATCCAAGCTGATTTCTATTTCAAGGTGCATAAGATTCCTGACTTGTTGAAATTAGATATGGCTATGACTTACTTTAGGGGAGAAGCATGTCTGTGGGGTCATAGTTACATATTGGAGCATGGAACACAAAATTGGTAAGGTTTTGTAGATGCTCTTTATTGTAGGTTTGACACCAAGTCTATTTCTGGTATTGTTGGAGAATTTACCAAGTTAAAACAGACTAGTGATGTCCAGGCCTATATGAAAAAATTTGAAGCATTAAAGTCAGTGTTTGTCACCACTGGAGCTAGAGCAACTCCTAGTTACTTCATTGACTTGTTTCTCAGTGGGTTGAAGGATGAAATAAAGGGAGTGGTGAGCATGCATAGGCCTAGTTCTTTACTTGAGGCTTATAGGCTTGCAGTGGAACAAGAGATGTATTTAGGTTATACATCTAAATCCTCCTATAAACCTCAATACTCCTCTTATTCACAGAAAACCAGTTTGAGCTCAGCACAACCAACTCAAACTTCAGCCAACTCAAATAAGTTTGTGTCCTCAACACTTTATAATGCCAAGGTTCCATATAAAGAACCTATAAAGTTTAAGAGGATCAGTAATGAAGAAATGCAAAGAAGGAGGGAGCTGAGTTTATGCTTCAAATGTGGAGAAAAGTATTCTCCACAACACAAATGTTCCCTAGCCCAAGTGAATATGATATATTTGTGTGATGAGGAGCAAAGTGATGATAAGGAACATGAATTACAGATGCAACAGTCATGTAATAATGATGAAGAAGTCTGTGTGGGTTAAGAAATTGCTGAATTATCACACTTATCATTAAGTGCTTTGAGTGGCATTACTGGTGGGAAAAAATTTAGAATTCCAGGAAGGATGTCTAAGAACTTGGAAATCTCAGTCTTGATAGACCCTGGCAGCACCCACAGTTTTGTGGATCCAAATGTGGTTAAGTTGCTTGGATTAAAGAAGGAAACCACAAGGCCTTTACTGATTACTTTGGGTAATGGTGAACAAAGGTGGCAAGGTGAGTGGTGTAAGGATGTTAACTGGAGAATCATGGACAAGGAATTTTGTCATGATTTACATGTACTGACCCTGGGGGCAGTGACATGATCTTGGGTGGAGATTGGCTTAGCAAGCACAGTCCTGTCCTTCTTGACTACAAGAATCACTCTGTGCAACTTGTGATGGTAAGGAGATAGTCATTAAAGGAGGAGGAGAAGACAAGCCTCAGCTGAGGGGCCATCTCTGCTAAGAACTTTCCTAAAAGCTTGAGGAAGGCTGTTGAAGTTTGGGTAGGGTTCTTATGCCATGTACAAAGGGAAGCTGATATGAAGGAAGACAAATTATAATCTGCTGAAGTATAGGGGTTACTTCAGGATTATGATGATGTCTTTAATATGCCTAGTGGGCTGCCACCAGGAAGGGGGCATGAACATCATATTGAGCTGAAAGATGGTGCTCAACCAGTGAAGCTTAGGTCCTATAGAGTTCCACATTTTCAAAAGACAGAAATTGAAAAGCAGGTTAAGGAAATGTTGGAAGATGGGATAATTCAAGTTAGCAATAGTCCCTTTTCTTCTCCTATCATCTTAGTTAAGAAGAAAGATGAGAGTTGGAGGTTTTGTGTGGATTATAGACAACTGAATTTGTTGACAATAAAGGATAAATTTCCAATTCCTTTAGTTGATGACTTAATTGATGAGCTTCATGGAGCAAGGGTTTTTTCTAAGATAGACCTTAAATCGGGCTATTTCCAAATAAGAATGAGAGAGAGTGACATTCCAAAGACTGCTTTTAGTACTCAATTTGGGCACTTTGAGTTTAAAGTCATGCCTTTTGGGCTCACCAATGCTCCAGCTACATTCCAAGCTTTGATGAACAAGATATTTGGTCATTTTTTAAGGAAATTTGTTTTGGTATTTTTTGATGACATTCTTATAAATAGTCCTGACATAAGTACTCATGTGAAGCATTTGAAAGTGGTTTTGGATATATTGAGGAAGAATCAACTCTATGGCAAGATGAGCAATTGCTCATTTGTTCAGAATGAGGTTGAATACTTGGGTCATTTAATCTCTGGGAAAGGTGTGAAGGCAGATCCTCAGAAGATTAAAGAGATGGTGAATTGGTCAAGACCTAGTACTGTGAAGCAGTTAAGGGGATTTCTTGGATTATCTGGCTATTACAGAAGATTTATACAGGGATTTGGCAAAATCAGTAAACTCTTACTATGTTACTCAAGAAGAATGGATTTCTGTGGAATCCTGAAGCTGAGAAGGCTTTTCTTAAGCTCAAGGCTGCTCTCAGTGAACCACCAGTTTTAGCTCTGCCAGATTTCTCCAAAGATTTTGTTGTGGAAGTGGATGCATGTGACAGTGGAATGGGGGCTGTGATGCAAGGGGGAAGGCCATTGACCTATTACAGCAAGGCACTTTGTCCTAAAAATTTAGGGCTTTCTACTTATGAAAAAGAGCTTATGGCTCTTTCTTCTGCCATTTTGAAATGGAGACACTACCTTGAAGGGCATGATTTCATTATCAAGACTGATCATCACAGTCTTAAGTACCTCATAGAACAAAAAATAAGCACAACAGCACATCAGAAGTGGATTTCAAAGTTAATGGGGTTTGACTTTGAAATCCAATACAAAAAGGGGGTTGAGAATAGAGTTGCAGATGCTTTGTCTAGGAAGTTTGAACTTAATGCCATATCAGTTGTCATTCCTGAAGGGATTAAGGATATTCAAAGCAGCTATGATGGTGATGAACATATTCAAAACATAAAGGCTCAAATTCTCTTGGGGAAATCAGTTGAGAACTATGGCCTAAAGAATGATGTAGTGAGGTATCAAGGCAGGTTAATGGTTGGTGATCATGGGGATTACAGAACCAAGCTTATTGATACAATTCACTCTTCTAATCTTGGGGGTCATTCTGGTGTTCAGGCAATTTATAACAGGCTGAAGAACATATTCTATTGGCCTGGGATGTTACAGCAGATTCAAGCTAGAGTGAAGGCTTGTGAAGTGTCCCAAAGATGCAAGCATGAGCTTGTACCTTACCCAGGTTTACTACAGCCTCTCAAAGTTCCTGATAAGCCCTTTACCCACCTCACTATGGATTTTATTGAAGGGATTCCTAGGTCAGAGGGAAGGAATTATATATTGGTGGTGGTAGACAGATTTACCAAGTTTAGCCACTTCATTGGGATAACACACCCTTTCACTGCTAAGAAAGTTGCTGAAGAATTCCTCACTAATGTGTTCAAACTACATGGCTTACCTGAATGTATTGTAAGTGACAGGGATAGAGTATTTACATGTACATTTTGGAAGGAGTTATTTGCTGGACTGGGAGTTGAACTGCACATGAGCACAGCCTATCACCCTCAATCAGATGGTCAGACTGAGAGGGTGAATCAGTGTCTCGAAATGTACTTAAAGTGTTTTGTGTCAAGTAGGCCTCAAAGCTGGCACAAATTCTTACACCTTGCAGCTTGGTGGTACAACTCTAATACTCATTCTTCCATCAAAATGTCTCCTTTTGAGGCATTGTATGGGGTTAGGCCACAAGGTTTTGGTGAGAATATCATTCTTGGTGATGTGTCTCATGGTGAAGTATCCAAGATGTTGGATGAAAGAACCAGACTCAATGCTGTCCTTAAAGCACACTTATACACATATGTTAACAGGATGAAGCAACAAGCAGATAAAAGCAGAATTGAGAGACAGTTTGATGTGGGAAATTATGTGTTTGTAAAGCTACAACCATGTAAGCAGCAGTCAGTAGTATGGAGGAAGAACCGAAAACTTTCTCCTAAGTTTTTTGGTCCATTTAAAGTGCTGAAGAAGATTGGAGAAGTAGCTTATGAACTTGAGTTGCCAGTTCACTCTAAGGTCCATCCTGTTTTCCATGTCAATCAATTGAAGTTGAGAGTGGGAGAAGCACAAGTAGTACAACAAGATCTACCTGAGTTGACAGAGGAAGGCCAACTCAAGGTGGAGCCAGTGGCAATCTTGGACAGGAGGCTAACTAAGAAAGACAACAGGCCAAAAGTACAATGGTTAATCTCTTGGAGTAACCTTCCTGGTGCAGATGCAACCTGGGAACCTACTGATGCATTCCTTAAGCAATGGCCCAATTTTGCTGGGACATCACAAAATTAACTCAGCTTGAGGTCAAGCTGTTGTTTGAAGGGGGAAGGAATGTTATATGTACACTTAATTGTTCTTTTAAATAATGAGCTGGTGTGTTTGTTGGGTCTTGAACCTTGGCTGTTGCATTCTTATTGAACTTGCTACCGGGTCGGGTTGTCTAAATCTCGCGGGTTGATGGAGCAATAGTATATAAAGGGTAAGCTGGGAGATATTTTGGGGATTATTCAGTTGATAAGTTGTTGAGAGCAGTTACAGCTCTTCTCTCTCACCTTTACCCCCAATTTCCTCTCCTTAATCTTGTGCATTTCTGATTGATTGAACAATTGTAATAGCTTGATTTGAGCCTCAATAAAGCTGAATTGCATTGTTCTTGATTTGTTCTTGTTCGATTCTTTGTTTTGAGCTGAAGATTGATTCCAGGAATCTCATTACACAACAAAATAGGCTAGCAAGTGTTCCTTTATGAAATTATAAGGATGTAAATAGACCTGCATCAGGACTTAAGGGCCGCCCCAACTTTGATAAGATCCTCAACTGTCTTTGAAATATGTTTTTCATTCATTCCTTCCAAAAGAATTCCTCTCTCGACTCCCATATCATATCTAGCCCAAAGCTGAGGCTCGATGTTACTGGCCTCGCGAATTAAGATGGAAAATCTGGGGTTGTTTGTCTTCAGATCTATATAATTCGTCTAGTGAAGGAATTATAGATGACTTCTTTTCTCTCTCTCTTCTTCGGTAAAGTGTTGCAATTTATAGTAAAACAGTGAAACACTTGAAAATAGTTGGCATTATCACTGACCGTAATATTTGAAATCAGTGTTATCAATCCCAGATAGCGGCGCGGAGCGGCCGACCCCAAAAACGTTATAGCGGGATAGAGGATAGCGGGAGCGGCGCTATTTGGAATTTCTATGCAAATAATTAAAAATATATATTCAAGATGACAAGGAAACAAATTCATAACCAAAAGCAATAAATCCATGATAAAAAGAACAAGAAAAATCAAGACAAGAAGTTCAATTTGTAGAGACTCCATGACTAATCAATCCTCGTCGTCACTTTCAAAATCAACCAAATCTTCATCTTCTTTGTCACTATTGGATTTGTAGAGCTCTGCCTCCTCTTCCTCCTCAACTTCCACATCGCTAACTTCTCTCCTTGCTTCCCTTCTCTTACCCTTTCCACTTGAGATTGAAGGCTTAGAAGTAGAAGCAATTGTCTCCCTCAACCTTATTTGTCGCCTAGTGTAGGTTATGGGCTCATTAGCCCCCATTGCCTCGGCAACTTGACCAAAAGTCAAATTGTCATCTTCAAAAACTAAATCATCTCCAACATCATCATCATCAACTCCCATTTCCCCAATTAACCACTCATTACTATCATCGACATCATCAAGAATAATCGGATCAACGACATCACGACAATCAAAGCGTTCTTTAAGAGCTTGGTTATATTTGATATAAACCAAGTCTTGCAACTTTTGATGCTCAAGTCTATTTCTCTTCTTTGAATGAATCTACATCAAAATTATTTTAAGATAACGAATGTTAATTTTAAAACTATATAAAAAAGACTTTTCCATGATAATCCAAATAGCACCGCTATTGCGCCGCTATGTCCGCTATTTGAGCCGCAATAGCGGTCGCAATCATCCGCACCCAAAATCCGCAACACTATTCAAGACTCATAGCGGCCTTTGGCCGCTCCGCTCCGCTATCCCGCTATGGGCAGCTATCCCGCCGCAATTGACAACACTGTTTGAAATTTGCAGTATTGATGAAATTGTGGAAAAAAACAATTCAAATTTCTTGTTAAATATAGAGCCCTCCTTGTGTCATTTTGGTTACATCAGTGCTGAATTAATCTTGGCCCAAGTCACTTGATCTAACGATTGAGATAGATGTTTAGCAACAACTTTGTGATTGGTTGTGATTGAACAGCTACCTCAATTGTCAAATCAAACGACCAGAGGGCCAAGATATTGGAACCAAGCTGCCCTTATGTTGTTTTGGAGCATATTTACTATCAAATTCCTAACTACTCAAATATTCATAAGACAAAGTACAGGTCTGGAAAGTACTCAAAAGATGTAAAATGAGTTATGAAAAATGGTACTTCATTATTCATTAGTTATAAAAGTATCAAGTGGTCCCTTATATGGTACTCAAATGTTTAACAGTACAGAAACAATTGAAGATCTGTGTTGATTGGGCTTGGGTGGCTGCTGTTTGTTTTGAAATCATTCTAGCTTCTTCTTTTTTTCTAGAGAAGGGTTTGACAATTTTGCTTTTCTCAGTTTAGAATTTTGGTTATCACGTGAAAATTGGCATGAAGCTTTTGTAATTAAATGGCGAATAATTGACAATGTCGTGGTTTAGAGAAGTTTTGAATGGTTAGACTGTTCAAGTTTGGCACATGAAGTGTCTAACTCATAATTGTAGGGAACATGTAAACTTGACCGTAATATTTGAAATTTGCAGCATTATTTTTTGTACACATAATTTTGGCATGCATATGCTTTTTATGTATGCATTTCTTGTATTTTCTCTTGATAGAAGTGCATCTTAGTCTTATAGAGAGATTCTCCTTTAATGTCTATCCTTGATTACCAAATTTCAACAACAAAAGAAATGATGGTTTCTGGTTAGTTGTTGTTGATGTCTAAGCATTTTGCATGCTGAAATTGTGCTTGTGTGTACTCTAGTAAATCTTGTGCCTTTTGCTTGGTGTTTCGCAATCCGATTCTGTTTGCTGCACTATTATTGTGGTTTCTAGTGCACCACCTGATTTTTGTCTCTCTTACTCTTGTTTCTACTATGTCACCCCTGGATATATTTTGGCCGCAGCATAGTCAAGAACTACTACATTCCATAACCAGATAATCTAGTTACAAGCTTCCGTAATTTTATTCGCCTTATTTCATTCGGAAGCCTATATCTATTCACTCCAAACAGTTTTTGTTGTTTTTGCAGTCGTTTTTGCTACAAAGAAATTCACAAAGAGGTTCATTGTATTCTGTTACTCCCTACTTTGGTTCATTGTCTACAAACCTATAGCCCTTTCTATTTTTGTATCGGAAGCTTTAAGAAATTTTTTATATTTGTCTATATCTCTCTGGTATTATTCAGTGGGCTGGCATTATGCATTATTCAAGGAGAGCCATCGTCTGAAGTTCAGCCATCTTGTGGGTTAAGGTTTCCATAAGCCTTTAGAAATCAATTTTGCTTGGTGATTTATAATATCATAGAAAGATGTCTAACAACTTTGATTTTTTGCACGGGTTCTTCTCAGATTGTGAAGGGCATAGATGTTGTTATGAGGGAACAGTTGGTGCAAATAATGGCATTCCTCGGGATTAGAAGTCCGACACCTATGTTCAGTATGGTTCCTATCCTAGGACCCCTAAGGACTGCAACACTTCTACCAACAATAACTGGAGGATAAAGTCATATTGAATAATGTTCAGAAAATTATCGAGTTCTTAACTTCTGGAACTGTAGCCTCATCAAATAAGGTATTTCAAACTCTTTGCTTGAAAACGGAAAAAGTGATTCTTTAGATAGAGCATTCTGATATATTTTTCCTTGTGTGAATGATGTTAAAATTTTTGAATACATAAACATCATATGATAGTATTTTTTTTATTGCCAGAATTGGATTAGTTGGGAATCTTCTTGTGAATACTTGAAATCTTGATTAGCACACTTGATTTCTTATTTCAAGAGTAGAATTCAGAACCTGTCCTAATGGGTGAATTGTTTTCGATAGGTCGGTCCTAGTTGTTGACCTCATACCCAACAACTTCTTGTGTCTCTAACAAGTCGTCTTTGCCTATACATTTTCTTTACTCGACAGCTGAGGACACTATCTTGAAAATGAGTGTCACACATTTTCTTGACACTTGTTTTTCAGTTTCCGTTCTGATGTAACCAACACGTCTTTTTAATCCTAAATCTCTCAGCACATATGGAATATTTTTATATTGAAATGTTTTTTCTTCTCTCTGTTTGGACGAGTGACCATAAACGACTTTCTTTTCCAAACTTCATTCCAGACAATACTTTCTCTCTTTCAAGGCCTTATATATAAGCAAATACGAGTGTCCAAAATTTGTTCCTATGAATAAGACTACCCTCTTATACTATTAGTCAAGATATTGTCATATTATTTTTATATCGTATGGAGTAATTTGCAATGAGATCATTGAGTCATACACAGCGACAGAAATGCCACTCATCAGTCTTAACTTGTATAGTCTTCCGCTTGAACGTTACAGTAATAATTCTTGTTTGCCTTTACAGGGTGTGAATGTTGCTCAAATCATCCAAGAACTGCTTCCCATTTTACCCGGTCTCTCCGTCAAAGTTGTGCCCGAAGTGCTCAGCCGATTATCTTCACGGGTATTGGCAAGCTTACTTCGAGACATATTAGTCACATTGTAGGTTTAAGCACTTGCAAGAAGGTGCATATTTTCCAATTATAGGATATATTCATACAAATCCGAAAGGAATTATTATATAGTATGTAGAGAATATACTTTCTTGTATATGTTAGAAGAAAATTTCATGTAAAGTTGGAGTAAAGAAAAGAATATGAAAGCTAACTATTATTTTCGTCGATTATCATTGGACGGGAAAATTAAAATTTTTTTTTTTTTTTTTTTTTGCAACGGAAATATTTGATATCGTCAGTGTAAAAATAATTTAAATTTTGTTATATCGTCGAGATAAATGTTGTATGCGACAGATTGTCTCATTGGAAAAAATAATAAATATTACATTATTATATCATTTGCGATGGATAAAAAAAATATTTTCGTCAAAATGTGCCATTGCAAAAAAATAATAAACAAATTTTATTATAATACTTGCGACGCTAAAAAACTATTTTCTACATTATATAAGGTGTCGCAAAAAATGTTTTTTTTGTGTAGGTTGTTGCGTCGGATATTATAAGCGACACAAAAAGTAGTCGTTTTTGCTAAGTTTTTGCTTCAGACACTTCCCATCGCGAAGTTTTTGCGGCGCCTTTCCTTACGACCCTTCAATTGCCGTCGCATGACCGACGCAAAAGGGTTTTCTCATCGGCAAATGTACTTTTTGCGGCAGGCGCCGCCTGACACAAAAGTTGCTTTTTTTAGTAGTAATATCTTAAAGAAGGAAATATAAATGTGCTCAATGGAATAAAAACTCCCAATATTTTGTGCATTACATAGATAAAATTACTCCAATCTAGCAAAAAAAAAAAGATTAAAAAATTAAAAGAAGAGTAATAAGATGTGAAACGTTGTCAAAAAAGTTAAAAAAAAATATAATTAAAGTTATTAGGTTTCCATTATAGTCTTTTCTATCTCTCCAAGAATAAAAGAATACATGAATGAAAGATTCAATGCTAGCGAAGGAAGTCTACAAAAATATAAGAAATGTAAATAAAAAGGATATTAAACATTTATACTTTTTTTCCATTCAAAGGTTTAGCTAAGCACACAAGTCGCACAAGAACACCCAAGATAATTCTTCTTTATTATGGAAGTCGGAGGAATTGCATCACGTTCATTTTTGCACCATGCTATTTTCTCCAAAAAAAGAAAATAAAAAGAAGAAATGATGTTCAAAAGTTATCATCATTAAAATTAAAATTATATAGAACAAGATCATTAGGTTTGGTGGATCCTTAATCCATTAACCTCGTCTAAAATACCTTTTGTCCTTGATATTTATTAGTGTTATACTTTTCAAGTTTCCGGAAAAGTTGGAAGTCCAAATATAAATTGTAAATTGGGAACCTATGCTATTCATACGACTATAAAACGATAATAAGGTTTATAATGATTCACTTTGTGTTTCCTCTGTTTTTTAGTTGTCTAAAATACCGTTGGAATTTAACTTGATAGATAATTGTAAAGACAATATGTAATAATTAGATATTTAAAATTCTTTAGAATTATCACAATGTATAGTCAGTACAATTATGGTGCGTCAATTATGCTAGAACTTTTGAATTAATTAGCTAATAAATGGAAATTAAATGGAGTTGAATATTGCACAAGGGGGTTTGTCTTGATCTTGATGGTGCTAAAACTAATATATTTTCTATAATAGAAACATAATAATTTTAATTATCTTTTTTACCCTTTCGATAACTTTGTAAATCTTAATACACTTCTTTGAATTTTGCAATCCTTTTTGGCTAGCATGGAATAATTTTTTCCGTATAATGCACAAAAAAATGGGAGTAAACTTATTAAATTTAATGAGGTGTCTTTAGGCGGGGATTTACACTCTCTCCCCAAGGGGTAAAATTGAAAATCAATAATTAAAGACTTGGGCTTCCTTTATTTAAGCTATATATGCCCACATAATACATTACACTATTCACATACATGTATTATTTAGTCAATTTATTTTGATACTCATAATTGGCAAAATGTAATATTGATTGTATATTCCTACATCATTTCGCACATCATACCATATAAATAAGTCATCTATGCAGAGCATATCTAGTTTATGCATGCTATATGATGTAGGTGGGCAAGAAACGAGTAAAGGAGCTAAAATAGTCCTAATGACGAGGAGGACTTGTTGTTAAATCCATGATTTAATTTTTTAATAAAAATTGCTTTCTTTTAAAAATACGATCATTGTTTTCACTCACTTACCTTAAAAATTGTCCGAATGGAGCTTCCAAAGTAAACTGTTCTGCGTTGCAGACTCCAAAACAATCTCTTGGGACATCAATTGGGTTGAGGCTAGATTCATGGTCAGCAAAAACCAGCATTGCATACATAATATTACTCCAATTTAGCAACAAAAAAAAGGTTACAAAATTAAAAGAAGCATAATAAGATGTGTAACGTTGTCGAAAAAATAAAAAAATAAAAAAGATAATTAAAGTTATTAGGTTTCCATTATAGCTTTTGTATCTCTCCAAGAATACAAGAATACATGAATGAAAGATCCAATTCTAGCGAAGGAAGTGTACACAAATATAAGAAATGTAAATAAAAAGGATATTAAACATTTATATTTTTTCCATTCTAGGGTTTACCTAAGCACACAAGTCGCACAAGAACACCCAAGATAATTCTTCTTTATTATGGAAGTCGGAGGAATTGCATCACGTTCATTTTTGCACCTCGCTTATTTCTCCCAAAAAAAGAAAATAAAAAGAATAAATGATGTTCAATAATTAGATATTTAAAATTCTTTAGAATTATCACAATGTATAGCACGTACAATTATGGTGCGTGTATTATGCTAGAACTTTAGAATTAACTAGCAAATAAATTGACATTATGTGGAGTTGAAGATGCACAAGGGGGCTGTCGTGATCTAGATGGTGCTAAAACTAATTTATTTTCTATAATAGAAACATAATAACTTTAATTATCAATAACTTTGTACATCTTAATACACTTCTTTGAATTTTGCAATCCTTTTCTGCTAGCATGGAATAAATTTTTTCGTATAATGCACAAAAATGGGAGTAAACTTATTAAATTTAATGAGGTGTCTTAACGCGGGAATTTACACTTTCTCTCCCCAAGGATAAAATTGGAAAACAATAATTAAAGACTTCAGCTTCCATTGTTTAAGCCATATATGTCCACATAATAATACTTTCTAATATTCACATATATGTATTATTTAGTTAATTTATTTTGATACCCATAATTGGCAACACGTAATGTTGATTGTATATTCCCATATCATTTTATATATCATACCATATAAATAAGTCATATATGCATACAATATCTAGTTTATGCGTGTATATGATGTTGGTGGGCAAGAAACGAGTAAACGAGCTGAAATAGTTATTAACAACTTTTGGCATTTCCACCTACTTTTCCAAAAACAGTATTGAATTTTCTTATCTGATAGTCCTAATGACAAGGAGGACTTGGTGTTAAATTCAGGATTTAATTTTTTTAATAAGAATTGTTTTCTTTTAAAAATACGGCCATTGTTTTCATTCACTTACCCTTAAAAATTGTCTGAATGAAGGTTCCAAAGTAAACTGTTTTGCGTTGTAGACTCCATAACCAATCTCTTGGGACATCAATGGGGTTAAAGCTAGATTCATGGTCAACAAATATCAGCATTCGACGATTTTCACTCTGAATCTTTGACATTCATTAAAAACGTTAGGTGACCACATCTTACATACCTCGTTCACCTTAAAGTTGGTACTATTAAGCGGGAAACTTCTTCTCATGACTGTTCGACATGGTATCTGTTCAAGGTTGTCATATAGATCAGAGGTATAAGATGAAAGAAAGGTAATAAGATGTAAAATGTTATTGAAAGATTAAAAATATAATTAAAGTTATTAGGTATCCATTATAGTCTTTTATTTCAATCACGTATGTCGCACGTGAGCGCACAAAGTAATCCCTATGTGAAATAGTTCTGAAGCTATGCATGGAAAACAAGAAAATACAATAGAAATTACATTTGAACAAAATCTGAATAAGAATCCACTTCTTCCTTATTTGTTTGACTTGCTGCAGCAGAAGCATCTTGACCGGTGGCCCTTTTTGTCTTTCAAATTTAGCATGCACTTTACGGAGAGAAGTTGTTTCATCGAGGTCCACGGGAACTTCGCCGTGTCATCGAGCTCCACTGGAACTCCTCCATCAACCTCTACCACGACCATTTCAACATCTCCCTCTACTATGATCTCTCTCTTTCTCACTCATAGTTCATATATGATGATTGTGCAATCTTAAACTTAATCTAATATCCATTGTAATAGAGAAAGAGAAGATGAAATATGAAAAGAAAACAAACAATTTTTTAAATGAAAATGAAGAAAATAAATTAGATGAAAAACCTCAGGAAAGTAAAGCAGTTGATGAAGTAAATGAATATATATATATATATATATATATATATATATATATATATATATATATATATATATATATATATATGGGAGATCCTCATCATCATGCTATAGGAGAAGCATTTTCCAAAAAAGAGTTTTAGATAAAACTTTTCAATGTCAATACAAACAATAAACGAATGAAACATTCCATTCTAGCGATGGAAGTCTACAGAACTATAAGAAGTGTAAATAACTAGTATAGTAAGCATTTATACGTTGCTAGTTCCAATTGACACTCTATTCACTATTTCACATGACTGAAAATGTTGTTGTACCTCCCAAGGTGTACAAGAATCCGATTATTTCTTATTTGCTTGACTTGATGCAGCAGCAGCATGGTTTTAAACGGGGCCCTTTTCTCTCTCTCTCTCTCTCTCTCTATTTTAACATGTATTTTACGGATAGCAGCTATTGCATGTATCTTCCACTCAAAAATATGTTTTTATGTTAAGTGGTGGTGCAATAGCTTGGTCCTCACGAAAGCAACTCATAGTCACACTATCTAGTACAGAAGCCGAGTTTGTTGCAGCTGCAAGATGTACTTCCCAAACTATATGGTTCAGGAAACTTATGAAAGAAATTAATCATGGGCAAACTAATAGTACGATAATCAAGTGCGACAACACTTCAACTATTAAGTTGTCCAAAAACTCTGTGTTTCATGGAAGAACCAAGGAAATGAGAGTGCGCTATCATTTCCTTCGTGACCTCACCAAAGGAGTCATTCAACTATTGTTTTGTGGGACTCAAAATCAACTCGCTAACCTGATGACCAAACCACTCAAGTTAGAAGCTTTTCAGAAATTACGCAGGGAACTGGGATGGTGCAATGCTCCAGACATGAACTGGTTGTTTCAAGGCAATGAGTTAAAGGAAGAGAATGTTGGAAACAGTCAAGTCCCAATATGCACACCTCCACCTTTTTAGGAATAAAGTCCTGGTCCTTAGGGTTACTTTGATTAAATTACCACTATGTCGTAGTTAAAGTTTAGTGGACTGTTTTATAGTGTTTCTGTTATTGTGTAAGGCTTATAAGTAGACACGGTAAATTCAATAAATAGGTGTATCATATTTTGGTCATTCAACCATTTTGTTTTGTGTTATTAACTAAATTTAATACCCATCACAATAAGGAAAATCGACGAATATCTGACGGAAAACGTTTCTTACTTGAATCCACTAGTTAGTCGGTGTAGGAAAGACAACATTGTTACTTTTGCCATATTCATCCCTAAGCAAGTTCTTGGTCCTGTTCCCCAAGGTATATAACTGTTTGGCTTCTGCATTTCTTGAGACAATCAAATATGCACATTTTTTTTTTAACTAGTTATAATATGTTTGATTTATTATATAGGAACATTTTAAGGGAAACAAAACAAATTCACCAAAAAAAAAAAAAAAACAAATGAGATAAAATAGCTTACATCCCATCTTGAAGGGTTGAAGATCCAGTACAAAAAAAAACCGTCTTTTGAGACATTTTTGGACTAATATTTTTATCAAATGTCGCTTAAAACCAAAAAGACTAAGTTTAAAACACTTTTTACAAACGTCGTAATGTTTGGATTTTATACGACATTTCATAGCGTCGATTTTAATAATTGTTGTTCATACCGACGTTTTGATGTTGGTTAGCCACATTTACATTAAATGTTGTTATACATTGTTACTTTTTATGATTTATATACTATGTCATTAGTTCTTGTGACTTTTCAGATAAACATCGCTAAAATTGAATTCTATACGACGTTTCATAGCGTCAGTTATAATAATTGTTGATAAAATAGACATTTTGATGTTAATTAGCGACATGTACATTAAATGTTGTTATAAATTGTTATTTCTTGCGAATCATATAGCGACATTTATATACAACATCATTAAATCATGTGACATTTCATACAAACGTCGCTATATTTTTATTTTGTACGACGTTTCATAACGACATTTGTAGTAATTTTATTTTTATCGACAATTTGATGTTAGTTAATGACATTTACATTAGATGTTGTTATATATTGTTAGTTTTTACGACTCATTTAGCGACATTTATACATTATGTTGTTAGCTCTCGTGACATTTTCAGACAAACACAGTTTCTGAAATATATTTTTTAAAGAAACAATTAAAGACATTTAATAATAAAAATTTTAATGAGAGTATTAATTTTAATTTGATTTATAAAGAAATCAAAACACAAAGAGAAATTAAAACAAGGTACAAAATCCAAAAAGTCCATTATGATAAATATAATATGAGGAGAAATAAATAACAAATAATCATTTAGCTCAACGGCCCATCGCACGACATGCATGCAGGAGGTCGTGTGTTCAATTCCCATCTCGTTGAGTATGGAAAAAATTTGTTATATATTATTCAAAGGTGGGTAGACTCGACAGCTCAGCTTATCTCTAGGCTCCGGCTCCGATTATTCAAAGGTGGCTAGACTCAACGGCTCGACTTGTCTAGGCTCCGACTCGGTTTGGCTCAGCTCGGCTAGCATGGTTTAAAAATTTACGAATGTCGGAATAGGTATCTTTTGCGTTGATTTAAAAACGTCGAAATAACTACTTATTCACGATATTTACAAACGTCGTAATAGGCGGTTTATTGCGATTATTTACAAATGTCGGTGAAAGTACCTTTTGATACACTTTAAAATGACGCAACAAACGTTGTAATAGATAGGTACAGGCGTTTGTAACAAATGTCGTAAAAAATCATAACGACACAGGCAAATGTGACGTTTACGCGACATTTGTCATAAATGTTGGTATATATCTATATCGATATTTTTTTTGTCTTATTGTGACATATAACAAACGTCATAATAGGCCTTTTTTTTTGTTGTAGTGAGCATTGGATTCTTATATATGTTGGGATCAAATTGTATACGGGGTGCATCGATGTTTTATACCAACTCCTTCCATTAACCCATAGACAAGTATGCATATTATTTTCCACACTAGGTGCAGATAAATACTTTAGATGTTATACTTTAGGTGCAGAACTTAGCAGAACTTTAGATGTTATATTGAAAAAAAATAGTAATATGCACATAAATCGACTTGTCTTCTTTGATGTCATTTGAATTTAATTTGAGAGTATTATTATGTAGTAAACGTGACGATATAAAGGTCTATTGTTTCAGTTGTATTCTGTAAGTAGACACTTTATGCATTAATTGTCACATGTTAGACCATTCTTCAATTCATCTCTTTCAATGGTATTCTGAGAGTAATCATTTTATTTATTTATTATTAAAATACTAAGTATGTCGCTATTCTTGTACTCGTCTCATGCTCATAAACTTAAAGTGGTCAGATTCCTACTCCAATCTCCTGCTTGAAGTGATGAATAGTCGACAGCTATACTATTACTACATAAATGACTAGTAATTTTTAAAGCTGTGACATTGCATTTTTTGGAAAGGGGGTGGGAGGGTTAATGGAACTGTAAATGGAGATTAATTCACCCAACTAGGAATATTTATGGTTCGGGTTGATTTGGTTCGGTTTGAATTATAAAAAAATAATTAAATCAAATCAAAAATTTAGTTTTAATTTCATACAAATTAAAATCAATCTAATTTACCGCTCAAATCAAAAAATCGATTTGAATAAGTTTGAATCGATTTGATTTGGTTGGTTTCAATACGTAACTGCAATTTTATAAAGCATCAAACAAATTTGTTCTCGAGAGTTAGGTTATAAGTTTATTACCATCAATCGGCTACTCTAGTAATCCATAATACCACGTTTGCCATTCTCAGTGCCTCCTTAATAACCTAACCATGAAAGGAATTCAAACATTTGAAACATATGGCAGCCGACGGTATAACGAGAAGTATATGTAGTTTTAGAACGGTAAGAATTATATTTTCTCATTTGTTCCATGTTCCATCAATAAAAAATATTATATGCTAATTTTTTTTAATTAAAATACTATAATCTAAAAAAAGTAGTGGAAAAAATTAATGGAAAAGGGAACGAGACACACAATGGGAACGTACAACTTTTGCCATTTTAGAAGCCCAGCTGAAACAGGGGAAATAATCGTTTGTATCTGTATATATTCCTATTCATGTATCCAATCACTCACAATTCACTATGTGTATATATAATTAGAAGAAATGCCCACATGACGAATTCTGAATGGGTGGGCACAACAAAATGAATATATACGAACACAGGCGATTTTCACCCTTGAAATAGGGAAAAAGTCCCATGTCCTCATACTTGTCTCTATCGCTCAAAATTTGCCATGTTGATGTGGATATTGTGAAACCCGTAATTTTCGTTTACGTGATATTTGATGCGATTAACTGTGTGCGTAATATTTTTCGTACGATTATGAGACTACATGTCTAATTATTTTTTGCAACGTATTACGTGTTGTGGTTCGTGTACATTTTCGCACACATATCGTAGTTGGGTTTTTTTTTTTATTATTGTAATTCACCTAGATGATTAATTAGATTATGAATTAAATTAATTAAAGGAAAATGGAAGGCAAGGGTCGTGGGTTACTTGAGGGAATTAAAGAAAAACAATGAAACATCAGTTTCGTGGGATGAGAATAGGAAGGTGAGTGGGCATAAGAAATGTGAGTGGGGCATTCAATAGAAAACGTGGGTGAGACATTTATATATATTATAAAAAGGGACAGGGGATTTCATTCACCAAAAACAAAACAAAGAATAAAAGGGGACGTGTGCTGGGGAGAATATACTTGGGAGTCGTGGATTCTTCCTTCGAAGGCGTGTACGCAGCAATTGGAATGTGAGAAGGGGCTGCCAGTAGGGATGATAATTTGACCCGTGACCCATCGACCCGTCATGCTCCGATGTTTTTTGGGGCTGCCAGTAGGGATGATAATTTGACCCGTAACCCATCGACCCGTCATGCTCCGATGTTTTTTGGGGCAGCCCCGCCCCGCCCCGTAGAGAGAACGGGGCAGATCGCCCGGCCCCGCAAACGGGGCAGATCGGGGCATGGTATTTTTGTCCGCCCCGCCCCGCCCCGCATATCATATATAATATTATTATAGTATTATTATTACTAAATACTAACCCTTAATCCTAATTCCCTCATATTACTACCCACCCACCCAGCCCAGTCCATCCCACCCAGCCCAGCCAATCCTATCATATTACTACCCACCCAGCCCCAGCCCCAGCCCCAGCCCCCGCAACCAAAACCCTTCATTCTCTCATTTCTCATACAACTTCATTCCCTCATACACCTCCTTCTCTCTCCTTCCGGAGCCAATCCTCCGTTCTCTCTCCTTCCGGTGCCGACTCCTCTCACTCTCAGCGAAGACAACACTCCTTTCTCAAGCCAATCCTCCCTTCTTTTTTTTTTTCTTTTTTTTTTTGTAATTGAAAGATTTGTTCTTGATCTGTTGTGACTAAGCTAACAGATCCAAAAAAAATTTGAAATGAAAGAAAGATTTTGGTAATTTGAAATGAAAGATTTGTTCTTTTTTTTTTTGGTAATTGAAAGATTTGATCTTTTTAATTTTCCATAGCAAGAGTGGCTAATTGTTTTTTGGTAATTGAAAGATTTGTTCTTTCTGCTGTGACCAAAAACTAAATTGCATGGGGCGGGGTGGGTCAGATCTGCCCCGCACAGGGCGGATCACGGGGTAGAAAATACTGATCCGGGACGGATCACGGGGCGGGGCGGGTCAGGCTTCAATATGCGCGGGGCAGGTATGGTATTTGAGATACCCGCCCCGATCTGCCCCATTGCCATTCCTACTGCCCAGTAGGCTTTTGCCGCAAGGCAGGAAAGAATATGTGAGTTTTGTGAATTTAGATTTTCTGTCCAGAACTTCGAGAGGTCATCGAGATAGAGTTACTTGTCCGTTTTCAGCCTATTATATATCGATTTGAAGGCGTTCAAGTTAGCTTCGAGTGAGCGTAGATGGCACATCATTCCGAATACCGAGCAGGAAGTTATAACTCCGTGAGTAGAACTGGGCAGTGCTGTTTCGGTTTAGTGTTATTAATTGTCTCCGTAAGAGGTAGGGACCCCTACGTCATTTCATTATCGTCAATAATCTTGTATAATCAGTGAGTTAGGTTGGGTTTCTATTTTGGGATTGTTTGGGTGATTAATTATCGCATAAACTATTCAATTACGAAGTAATCGCATGTATTGAGTTTAATTACTTTCGATATTGCATAAATTGTTTTGGACTTGTTTTAAATTCATTATAATCTGATTCGTAAATTGATTACTACGTTCTTGTTATTGTCTTATGTAAATTGTCATAATTAACTGATAGTGGTGAATTTTAGATTATTTGGGCCTATATTGAACTCGCATAATTGTTACCGCTTTGGTCGTCATATTTGGGAGTCATTGATTTTAGTCATATGTGGTTTGGTCGACCGAGTCGTCGCCCCTACTGAGCTCCTGTCTAAGAATGACTAATTAGCAGGATTCGTTCGTTACTGCATTCTGATACTGATTCTGTGACCTGAGAGGTCTTTTGATATACGCGTCTCTAAACCCTCACCCGACGAGGTTATCATTGGGACGGTAATAGCTTTGTGGAGTCCACTGTGGTGGGTGATGATACAATATAAGAATGGACCCTTAAACCCTGGGCCCGTCGTTTGGGGGACCTTACCAAATTAGCGCCTGCATTTTCTGAGTCGTCCTAGCTCGAATAATAGCTAGGGCCATTATCGTTATTGTTAATTGAGAGTGAATAGATGAGTCAGCTCATGTGGCGGGATTGTGTATCATAGCGGTAGTGATGTTCTTAGTGTTTAAACGGTTTTGTAAACGAGTGTAGTGTATGAGCAGGGGCG
Source organism: Vinca minor (assembly GCA_026122235.1). Taxonomy (NCBI): domain Eukaryota; kingdom Viridiplantae; phylum Streptophyta; class Magnoliopsida; order Gentianales; family Apocynaceae; genus Vinca; species Vinca minor. The sequence goes on from JAOCZM010000253.1 coordinate 2,708,087, forward strand.
GATCCAGGATTCAAACACGGGGTATTCATTTCGTAATCCAAAAAAAAATTTGTTCTTGTTCAGGGTATTCATTGAAATACAAGTTGAGACAACAAGTAAGCTAAGTAGTCACATTCTTCGCATCTAAACGCTTACATAACCGAGTGCACAACAAGCACCACGCATTGCTCATACACAGGGGCGGATTTAGAGGTACTTCAGGGTATTCGTTGAATACCCTGAAGTACCTCTAAATCCGCATTGAATACGAATACCCTGAACTACCTCTAAATCCGCCCCTGTGTATGAGCAATGCGTGGTGCTTGTTGTGCACTCGGTTATGTAAGCGTTTAGATGCGAAGAATGTGACTACTTAGCTTACTTGTTGTCTCAACTTGTATTTTGGGAATGTGTTATGTGTCTACTTGTGTTTATTACTTGTGAATATCTAGTCCCTACTGAGCACCGGAGCTCAGTCCATCCGCTTATTGTGCAGGTGATGACGAATACATTGATGATGTTGTTGAAGCTTGGGAAGGGGACCATAGAGAGTGACTCATAACTGGCTTTGCTTAGAGATCTAGGCTTTTCGCTTATTTTTTTACACTTAGAATATTTCATTTATAATACTTAGACTTATTTCACATTAATAGTTAATTCCGTTGTTTAACTCTTTATATTCAATTATTTCATAATTGAATTTCTGTTTAGTAACTCTGTTTGTCGGCTTTAGTGTTTCATTAACCAATGAGACATGCCATGTCATCGACCCTGGTTTCGGGGCATGACAGATATCCCCCAATTCCACTTCTTTGATGCTATTATTCACATTCACGTGACGAATTGTAAGTGATTGAGACAGGTATGAAAATACCAGTTGGGGACATTAGATTTTTTGCCGCTGAAATAGAGTATATCACCTTCGAGGCATACGGTATTTTCTCGAGATCTTTAACTGTTAGAAGTGTTCCTTCTGGCTTGCTTCTGAGTATTGAGAGTTGTTCTTCCTTCAATCAATGGAAAGAAAGGATATTATTATAACTAATTTCAAAGATATAGTCATGATGAACATTACCGAATCATCTGTAATGGTTTGAAATTTTTTGGTAATCTTCGGGATTCAGAACAAAAACTAGTCTTAAATTACAAAAGAAAAATTATTCCGTACTTAATAAATATTCTTTAGGAAAAAAAAGAAACATTTCCACATAAATTTGAATAAAATATAAATTTATTAGTTATCATATATTATAAAAAAATAGTGACTGCAAGATCAAATTTTACTCAAATGACAATATTAGCCATGTATTAGATTAAGAAACAATATATCATTAATTTTATTTCATTTTTACCATCAATACAAAAATTCTATTATCTTCTTAGTCGTATGATTTGCTTCAATTAACACTTGAGGTGTTCTTCCTCATTTCGTTTTGCTTTAACTGAATTAAGAATACAAATTAATTCAACTTTTTTATTGAAAATAATCTTTTCTTCTTTCAATTATGTTATATTCATTTAAAAATATTCTAATTATTAGGACCAAGAGTAAGAAAAAAGAAGTAGTAATAACATGAACGAGAAGAGCATCTTAATTGATATCATAGTTTATGTTTCTCTTCCAATTCGTTTGATTCTCATATCCGATCTCTCTAACAATGAATTTTTTCCCCTCTCTTTCATTTCATAAGAATGACAACAAACATATTGTATAGTAACATATATATAAAAATAAAAGATGTAAAAATTAGTAAAGGAGATAATTGGGAATTTGATTATTTCTCAATCTAACCAAGAGGCGGTATTGCCACTTGAGCAAAATTTGCACTTGTAGAAGGAGAATCGCTCTGATAATATCACCACCCTAAAAATATAATCCCATAAATTAATTAATAAGTAAACTTTAAAATAATTGTTATCAAATAAATTATCACATATTATAAAAGGAAAAATGTTAGTCTAGGAAGTTATGATTTGGAGAAAGGAAATAAGTTTCTTTCTCTTAATGCCTATTACTAGTAGCTAATTAGAAGTGACCAACATCAGTTGTGATGGAGTGGATGAGGGCTCCTCCTCCTTTAAGAATGACCAGGGTTCGAACTACGACCCAGACATTTGTATGCCCCTTTTTGGACCTCTGCAGTACTCAATCTAGATTAGTGAAATCTGTCGGACTTGTACATTGGATGGGAAACAAAAAAACAAAATAAAATAAAATAGAAGTGACGACTTGCTAGAAACAATAAAAACAAAAAACACCAAATTTGGTACACTAACCATGAAGGAGTTCTTAATATTTATGCAAAACGTCTAAATATTTATATCTTAATAGTGATGTAAAGTTATATGTTCATATATTTGATCCATATGCTATACGAATACTAAAAAAAATAAAATATTTAGGAAAATATTTTGTTTAATGATTCCTAAAAGAAATTGAACTACATAAGTTATGTTAAAATAAAGAAAATATTTTATTAGTATAATAAATCATTATATGAAACAGGGACGAAAGTAGAAAATTTGGCGTTGGGTGCAAAAACTGGAACAGTATGCCAAAATTACATATAAAAACTGCAAAAAAAAATTATTTGGGGAGCGAATTTGATAAAATATTCCAAACTACATATAAAATTTATTATGTTTAGCAGTATTTTTAAAAATCTCGGGGGCGCAATGCCACTCCCCACCCCCCTCTGTTTTTGTCCCTGATATGAAAGGAACACTACAACAAAAATAACTTTTTGTGGCGTTTTTGTACCAACGCTTTTTTCAAACATCACTTAACATAAAAAAAGAGCAAGTTAACGCAACACTTTTTGCAAACGTCGTAGCTATGTTTATATTTTATACGACGTTTCATAGTGACAGTTATAGTAATTGTTGTTCATACCAACGTTTTGATGTTGGTTAGCGACATTTACATTAAATTTTGTTGTAAATTGTTATTTTTGTGACTCATATAGCGACGTTTATATACTGTGTCGTTAGATGTTGTGATTTTTGGCACAAACATCACTATATTTTAATTTTATATGACATTTATAATAATTGTTGATAAAATCGACATTTTGATGTTATATTAAATGTTGTTATAAAATTTACGTACAATATCATTAAATCATGTGACATTTCATACAAACGTCTCTATGTTTGGATTTCAAACGACGTTTCATCACGATTGTTATAGTAATTTTTTTTTCTTACCGGCAGTTTGATGTTAGTTAGTGACATGTACATTACATGTTATAAACTGTTACTTTTGCGACTCATATAGAGACATTTATATACTATGTCGTTAGATCTTGTGACATTTCCAAACAACACAAATACATAGATTATATTTCTATAATATATTTTTTAATGAAAAATTAAAGACATTTAATTATTAAAATTTTAATAAGAGTGTATTAATTTCAATGTGATTCATAAATATAAAAAAAAAACACAAAAAGAAATTAAAATAAGTAAGGGTAAATATCCAAAATTTCATTATAATAAATATAATAGGACGAGAAACAAATAACAAATGATCATTTAACTCTACAGCCCGTTGCACGACATACATGCAGGAGGCCGCGGCTTCAATTATCTCTTTGAGTAGGGAGAAACTCTATTATACATTATTCAAAGGTGCCTAGATTCGACGACTTAACTTGTCTCTAGACTCCGGCTCCGATTCGGCTAGACTAGTTTCAAAATTTATGAATGTCAGAAAATATATCTTGTAACGACTATTTAAAAATGTCAGAATAAACGTCGTAATAGATATGTACTGGCGCTTGTAACAAATGTCGTAAAAACAATAAAAACACAGGCAAATGCAATGTTTACGCGACATTTATAATAAATGTTGGTATAGATTTATATCGATGGATTTTTTTTTTTTGTCTTATTGGGACACATGATGAACATCGCAATAGACCTTTTAGTTGTAGTGGAAACTCCTTAGCAACCAACGATTCTTGTTGAATATGATTTTTATAAGTAGAAAGATAAGATTGAAAGGAATTTTTCAATAAAAAACACAAGTTTACACTCTCATGTACATTACTGAAGGGATTCATGGGCGGAAACTCGTTCCAAACACCCATGAGTCCTCCCCTGAAGGATCCGCTCATACAAAACGAACCGAAAACAGCAATAAAAGACTTACGTTTTGGGTTCAAGAATCGGATTCTTGAATGGAAGAAGCTGTTTCTTGGATACGTTGCTGCCACCGATTGATCTCCCTTGCGGAATGTCCCTCTACCGGTATCCACGCGACGAAACGGGCAGCGATTGCTAGCTCTTCGTTTTTCTGAGTTTCGGGAATTAGAGAGAGAATGGAGAGGCAGAAAACTGTTTTCTGGATATCAAGGTATTTCGGCTGAAAAACATTAGTGACCTAGGGTTTCGAACAATAGTTCATTATATAGGGTGTGACAGTTTGTTTCCAGAACTAACTCTCACGTCCTCAACTTCTCTCGGCAATGGGAGTCCTCAACTCCCACGTCCCCTAGACTTCTGCTGGTAGTGGGAGTCTTTATCGGATAATAACTCCCACGTAATCCTAGCTATACCGAAAATGCCCCTTATCTCTAATTCGAATAATAACGCTTTATCATTCTCAGAAAAGTGAATGTCGATACAATGAACCTTAGACACATTCTAGATTCATTGAATCTGGACATGAAGCTCGTTAGCTCGTCTATGCGTGTGACCACAGTAGGTTCATATCACAATGGCAATGAAAACACACTCGGTAGTAGTGTGAGTTCATAAATCACAAGCGGTCCCCTAGCGGGGACATTGTGACTACCCAAAGTGAATGAATATACAACGGAACCTAATATCAATCCACTATTTAATCCCTTTGTCTCGCGATATCCTAATTAAGCATAAGGTATGGTAATCGTCAACCTTATTAAGCTTAATTATATTTATGCTCGATCTCTAGGTAGACTGTTCCAACAAATAGTATCTGATAACCACTTTATCAAATACATTTGAGCACGGCCATGCATTTAGACAGTCTTTCCCTATCGAGGGGCCCATGGATATCTCTCTCTAATAATAGAGAGGGACAAATTCCTTACAATGCCTCTCACATTCAAGCCATGATAGGACGCTACATCCGATCATCAGTCGTATTGATTACTCGATTAAAAGCAACGTACGACTGAGTCAAAACGTGGCTCCATTCATGCTGGAATCAAATGGAGACATAAGGTCTAAGGATTCTAAAATAGTATTGAGGAAGTAATACTTATGACTAAGGACCATGAAGTATTACTTCTCTAACAGATCACGTCTAATACAATGTATCCATATATATTGCATCTATGATATGATTTGTATTCATTACATATGATTAGTAAAACGTAATCATCAATCAAACATCACACTAGTTTTATTTCATTGTAAAATAGATTACATAAAACTAGGGACAACTAGAATAGTAATTACATAAGCAAATGAGTTTTACTATCAAATCACGCATTTGATGTTCATAAGCAAAATTAACTATTCATATGAAATGCTTAAATAGATATAAAACGTACAACATATGCTAATGGTCCTAGGGCACTACTAACAATCTCCCACTTGCCCTAGGGTCCAATCATACATGATCCTCAATCCCATTGACCTAGTATGACTCTCATGTTTAGGCTGTGGGAGTGGCTTGGTCAATGGATCTGCAATGTTGTCGTCTGTATGAACTTTGCAAATGCTAACGTCTCATCTGTCGATGATCTCTCTAATCAGATGGAAACGCCTGAGAATGTGGTTGGATCGTTGGTGAGATCTAGGTTCCTTAGCTTGTGAAATGGCACCAGTACTATCACAATAGAGGTCCACTGGGTTCACAATGCTAGGGACGACACCTAGTTCATCAATAAACTTCCTAATCCAAACAGCTTCTTTAGCTGCTTCAGAGGCAGCTAGATACTCAGCTTTTGTTGTAGAGTCGGCCACGGTTTCATTCTTTGAGCTCTTTCAGCTCACAGCACCTCCATTGAAACAAAACACAAAACCAGATTGCGATCTATAATCATCTACGTCGGTCTGGAAGCTTGCGTCTGTGTAGCCATTTACAACCAGACTTCCTTCCCGACCTCCAGTAAACTAAGAACATATCTTTAGTCCTTCTCAAGTACTTAAGACTCGCTCTTGACTCGTAGTCCAATGTGACTCTCCGAGGTCGATTGATATCTGCTAGTCATACTTAAAGCAAATGAGACATCTGGGCGAGTGCATATCATGGCGTACATAATAGACCCAATGGCTGAAGCATATGGGATCTTACTCATGCGCTCTTGGTCCTCCCTTGTGGAAGGTCCTTGAGTTATGCTGAGTTTAACGCCATGTGACATGGGCAAGAATCCCTTTTTGGAATCTTGCAAACTGAACCGTTTCAGTACCTTGTCAATGTATCCACTCTGGCTTAGGCCAATCATTTTTATTAGATCCATCTCTATAGATTTTAATACCCAAAATATATGTAGCCTCGCCTAAGTCTTTCATGGAAAATCACTTCCCCAACCAAGCTTTTACGCTTTGTAATGTGGGGATGTCATTTCCAATCAGTAAGATGTCGTCCATATAAAGCACAAGGAACACTACTGCATTATTAGTTACTTTCTTATAAACACAAGGCTCGTCTTCGTTTTTGATGAAACCGAATTCTTTAATACGTTCATCAAAGCGACGATTCCAGCTTCGAGATGCTTGCTTCAATCCATAAATGGACCTTTGAAGCTTACACACTTTTCTAGGATTTGTTGGATCAACAAACCCCTCAGGTTGTGTCATATACACATCCTTGAGAAGGTTTCCATTAAGAAACGCAGTCTTAACATCCATTTGCAATATCTCATAGTCATAATATGCGGCTATGGCAAGTAAAATCCTAATCGACTTTATCATCACGACTGGGGAAAAGGTTTCGTCATAGTCAATACCATGAACTTGTCTATAACCTTTAACTACTAGTCGAGATTTAAAAGTGTGTACATTAGCATCCATGTCGGTCGTCTTTTTGTAACACCATTTGTTATCAATGACCTTGCACCCTTCGGGTGGGTCAACCAAAGTCCATACTTGGTTGTCGTACATGGATTGCATCTCATACTTCATAGCCTCTAGCCACTTATCTGACTCAGAACTACGAATTGCCTCTTTGTAGGTAGAGGGTTCATCTTGATCAATCAGTTCAACCTGATGATCATCAGTCACGAGAAATCCATATCTCTCAGGCTGTTGATGTACCCGACTCGACCTTCTTGGGCCTTGTGTCAAAGATTGAAGCTCAGTATCAGCACGTGAGCTTTCTTGAACTTCCAAAGTTGGTTTAGATGTTGTTTGGGGATCTTGAATTTCCTCAAGATGGATCTTACTCCCACTATCCTCTTTGGAAATAAATCCCCTTTCAAGGAATAAACCATTACGAGCAACAAACACTTTGTTCTCTGATGGAAGATAGAAGTAATATCCTTTAGTTTCTTTAGGATATCTCACAAACAAACACTTGTCAGATTTAGGGGCGAGTTTATCAGATAACAAGCGTTTTTATCAGATAACAAGCGTTTTACGTACGCCTCGCATCCCCAAATTTTGAGAAATGACAAACTAGGTCGTTTCCCAGTCCATATCTCATATGGAGTTTTCTGAACCGCTTTAGAAGGAACTCTATTTAATATAAATGCAGCAGTTTCTAGGGCGTAGCCCCAAAAGGAAATTGGAAGACTTGTTTGACTCGTCATAGATCGAACCATATCTAATAAGGTGCGATTTGTAATAACCCGTCTCTCAAGCACCTCATGTGTACAAAAATCTCAAAATATGGATTAGAACTGCGCAGCTGCTATAAAAGCAACTGCTCAGCAGCTTTTGACTTGCAGCTGCTCAGCAGTTTTTGATTTGCAGCTACTTGAACTGCACAACAGCTTCTGCTTTGCAGCTGCTTAATTAAAGTAGCTGCTCAGCAGCTTCCATTCTTCTATAAATAGTTCATATTTCCTGATTTCATTTTCATTCAAAAATCTCTCATCTTCTTCATTTCCTTCTTTATACTATATGATTTTGTAATCTCTACATTTGTGCCAAATTCTAGTGTTGTTTATTGGAAGGTATGATCTATTAATAAATTATGGCGAAGTTCTGTTCTAAGATATATTTGGAATTTGAAGAAGGTCAACTAGTCAGGTGAGTGGTCTTAACCCTTTTGTAAAATTATATATACGTATCGTGTGCTCATTAATTGTTCATTGCACTCATGGTCTGGATCCACTCATGATATGCATTGGATACATTTGCATTACACCATGAAATATTTTCTGAAATTGGGGCCTTATTGTTAATGTTATTGGAAACGAAATGTTTTACTGAACCTTGAACGAGATCTGTCCTGAGATTATTGACATGGCATTACGAGACTGCGAATATATTGAGTCGGGCATAAATGAATATAATCGAAGGAACTGCGTGCTACACCAGAGGGTGGGAGCCACCTCCAGAATCCTGTCGATAAATGTCTAGATTGAGGCCCGTATGAAATGTGATTTAATGTTATTGAAATGCCATTGTCAATCTGATCTCGACAGTCTTGAACAATTGTTCCAGAAATCAGGCCCCTTATTATAAGAGTATATATATGATTTTCTCATTGTGCAACCTATTTTCCAGATATAAAGTAATTTGGAAGGAAAATGGTTTTAAAGACATAAGCACCACTTGCACGGCCCTCACTGAGCTTCGGCTCACGTTTTCCAAAATGTTTTTCCCCCTCCACAGGTATCTGAAGGTGGTGCAATATTTTGGTATCAGAGTGCGCAGCGAAAGCTTGGGATTAGAAATCTGTATATAGGGATTCTTCTTTTGTATTGTATTGAATTTCATTGTACATCCTTTTGTATTGTAAAAGATAGAATCCAGTGCCAAGAGGCAAGTGGCGCACCCGTCCCGAGAGGGATGGGCCGTTACACGATTCCTCCGTTCTGACACGCCATTCCATTGTGGTGTGCCAGGAGGAGTTAATTGTGAAACAATTCCACAACCACAAAGATGTTCGTCAAACTCTTGGTTAAGGTATTCGCCACCTCGATCTGATCGAAGTATCTTAATACTTTTACCAAGTTGATTTTGTACTTCATTTTGAAATTCTTTGAATCTTCCAAAAGATTCTGATTTATGTTTCATTAGATAAACGTAGCCATATCTACTGAAATAATCTGTGAATGTGATGAAGTACTGAAACCCTCCTCTAGCACTAGTGTTTATTGGTCCACAAACATCTGTATGTATGAGGCCCAATAAATCGGAAGCTCTCTCACTTTGTCCAGTAAAGGGAGCTTTAGTCATTTTGCCTAACAAGCAAGAATCACAAGTCTCATAAGACTCTAAGTCAAATGATGTTAAAATTCCATCTGAATGGATCTTTGATATGCGTTTCTCATTTATGTGGCCCAAACGACAGTGCCAAAAGTAGGTCTGGTTTAAGTCATTAGATTTAAACCTTTTAGTATTAATGTTGCAGATGGGCCTTTTAATGGAATCATCGAGGTTAAGAACATAAAGCCCATTCATCAAAGAGGCATCACCATAGAAGATACGATCTTTATGAACGGTGCAAATTTTATTCATAATATTAATTTCAAAACCATCCATATCCAAACAAGAAACTGAAATAATATTCCTACTCAAAGTTGGAACATAAAGACAATTATTCAGTTCTATAATAATGCCACTTGGCAAAACTAAATTAAATGTCCCGGTAGCTACAGCAACAACTCTTGCTCCGTTCGCTACTCTCAGGTCCACTTCTCCTTTTGCCAGTGATCTACTCCTTTTGAACCCCTGCACATTTGCACAAATGTGAGATCCACAACCGGTATCTAATACCCATGAAGTAGGAGCAGACATGTTAATTTCAATAACATAAATACCTGGAGAGACAGTCAAACTGGCCTTTCCCTTTTTCTTCTCTTCCAAATAGAGCTTGCAGTTCCGTTTCCAATGACCTGATTCATTGCAATGGAAGCAAACTCTCTCATTTGGTGCCTTGGCTTTGGGCTGGGGCTGGGGCTTGGGCTTGTCATTGCCTTTGCCTTTGCCTGTCTTGGCCATGGGCTTTCCCTTTCCTTTCTTCTTAAAATTCCCTTTTTGAACCATTAAGACTTCAGGGGTCTTCTTAATGTTCAGTTCAGCCTGCTTGAGCATCCCGTGTATTTCATGTATGGTCTTCTCCATGGCATGCATGTTAAAGTTCATAATAAATTGGTCATACTCCGGTGGGAGTGAGCCCAAGATCATATCTGTGGCCATGTCATGACCTACGGGAGCCCCAAGTTTCTCAAGTTGGTCAAAATAGCCCTTCATCTTAAGAACATGTGCACTTACAGAGGTGCCAGGGGCCATTTTGCAACTATTTAACGCCTTAGTTGTGAATCTTTCATGACGAGCTTGCTCTTGGAACATTTCCTTGAGCTGGCTCATCATCTGGAAAGCCTCAACTCCTTCAAACTGTTTTTGAAGGTCATTTCTCATTGTGACTAACATGAGACAAGTCACATCGTTAGAGTCATCGAAATGCTTCTTCCAAGTATCTCTTTCAGCTCTAGGGGCGTTATTTGTTGGCTGTTCAGGAATGTCCGTATCAAGAACGTACAGCTTTCTTTCCTGCTTAAGGATAATCCTTAAGTTGCGGGCCCAATCAAAGAAATTGGTCCCGCTTAGTTTTTCCTTCTCAAGGACGGATCACAATGAATTGTGTGATGTATTGGTTGCCATTATCTACATTAAGTTATTTGCAAAGTCATTAGTTTTTGAGCAAAAACATTTTCCACAATTTCAACACTTGATAAGTAGTGGGGAAAAACATTTTACAATAGTTATAGGAAAGCTTTGGCTTAACACCCATAATTAAAGTAAAATTATCTAATGGGATTGACATCTATATGTCCCGGCTTTTCCCATTTTATGCCCTAGGCCCAAAACTATTTTGATGGCCTAGCTAAGTTGAACCATGTCTAAGCTTATGGAAATCACTATTTTCCCATCTCTCTTTGCTTAGATAACCACTTGTCTGTTGCTTTGGCAAGCAGACAAAATGATGATCCAAGCTCAATGAGTGCTTAGAGTATGGAAGGCATTTTAAGACTTAGTTAAAACGTTCGGTTTGAATAAGACAGTAAAACGTGTGATACAATTATACAAGCATCTCATGCAATATATAAAGCATAAAAATTAAACGTGAGATAGCATGGTCTAAACTTATGATGACTCCCACGAGCCTTGTGGGAGCCAAGGGTCAATCTAAGTCAGTATCCATCTCATGGATAAAGTCTTCGATCCAGCAGCCTCCAGCCTTGTTACATATTTGCATGGGCATACCCAGCCTTCAATGTAAAGCAATAAAGCTAATCTAAGAAAGCGATTACAATTTTACAACATTGAAAAACGGCTCACAGGCCGTATTATAAAATTACAACCAAAATATGTAAAACAAGGGGTATAGTAGGCCATGCTATTCACCATGCTAAAATCACATAAAGCACAATAAAATTAACAACGAGTACATACACAAAGTCTTAATTCAGGGGAACGACGAATCTGCGCGACGCCCCTGGAAGAAAAATCTGATTCTACATCAGCTCATCGAATGAGTTTTTCTGTCCCGATTTACCCCTCAATTGCCTTACTTACATAATCAGATTATGCATTGGTTAATCAAATTAACGGCAGGAGACATACAGGCAGTTTATGCGTAATAACCGAATTAATCCAATTAATTACAGATTCACATAACAGTTTATGCAGAATCGAATTCACAGAAACAGTTTATGCAGTATTAATCCAATTAACAACATAAGACAGCAGTTTATGCATTAACAGATTTAATATAAACATTTTATGCAATATATCACATATATCATGTTCAAAGAAACAATCTTTAAACGCACTAAAACAGTTTATGCATATATCACATATATCATAATCAAAGAAACAATCATTTCTGTTTTTCACGCATACACATATCAAATCGAAATTGATACGTGATATGTTGTGATTAACAATACGAATTCGAATCATATGAGCAAGGCTCTGATACCACTGAAGGGATTCATGGGCGGAAACTCGTTCCAAACATCCATGAGTCCTCCCATGAAGGATCCGCTCATACAAAACGAACCGAAAACAGCAATAAAAGACTTACGTTTTGGGTTCAAGAATCGGATTCTAGAATGGAAGAAGCTGTTTCTTGGATACGTTGCTGCCACCGATTGATCTCCCTTGCGAATGTCCTCTACCGAGTATCCACGCCGACGAAACGGGCAGCGATTGCTAGCTCTTCGTTTTTCTCAGTTTCGGGAATTAGAGAGAGAAAGGAGAGGCAGAAAACTGTTTTCTGGATATCAAGGTATTTCGGCTGAAAAACATTAGTGACCTAGGGTTTCGGCCAAGAGTTCATTATATAGGGTGTGAGAGTTTGTTCCCAGAACAAACTCTCACGTCCTCAACTTCTCTCAGCAATGGGAGTCCTCAACTCCCACGTCCCCTAGACTTCTGCTGGTAGTGGGAGTCTTTATCGGATAATAACTCCCATGTAATCCCAGCTATACCGAAAATGCCCCTTATCTCTAATTCGAATAATAACGCTTTATCATTCTCGTAGTGAATGTCGATACAATGAACCTAGACACATTCTAGATTCATTGAATCTGGACATGAAGCTCGTTAGCTCGTCTATGCGTGTGACCCTGTAGGTTCATATTGAAGGGATTCATGGGCGGAAACTCGTTCCAAACACCCATGGATCCTCCCCTGAAGGATCCGCTCATACGTAAACGAATCGAAAAACAGCGGAAAAACTTACGTTTCTTGGATTCAAGAAGCTACTTCTTGAATGGAGGATGATGTTTCTTGGATGTGTTGCTGCCACCAAACGGAATTCCCTTTGCGAAATATCCCGCTACTGGTATCCACGCGACGAAACGGGCGGCGATTGCTAGCTCTTCGTCTCTCTGATTTTCGGAAATTAGAGAGAAAAAGGAAGACCAAAACTGAAATCAGATTTCAGAGAATGGCAAAGGTTGCGGCTGAAAAAATCCTTACCCTAGGGTTTCGGCCAAGAGATAATTATATAGGGTGTGAGAGTTTGTTCCCATAACCAACTCTCACATCCCCAACTCTCTCGGGCAGCTGGGGAGTCTCTAACTCCCACGTTCCCTAAAATTCTGCTGGTAGTGGGAGTCTTTATCGGATAATGACTCCCACGTAATCCCAGCTATACCGAAAATGCCCCTTATCTCTAATTCGAATGATAAAGCTTTAACATTCTCAAAAAGGTGAATGTCAGATACAATGAACCTAGACACATTCTAGATTCATTGAATCGGGACATGAAGCTCGTTAGCTCGTCTATATGTGTGACCCTGTAGGATCATCTCACAGTGGCAATGAAAACACACTTAGTAGTAGTGTGAGTTCATAAATCACAAGCGGCCCCTAGCAGGACATTGTGACTACCCGAAGTGAATGAATTTACAACGGAACCTAATTTCAATCTAATATTTAATCCCTTTGTCTCACGATATCCTAATTAATCATAAGGCATGGCGGTCGTCACCCTTATTAAGCTTAATTGTATTTATGCTCGATCTCCAGGTAGACTGTTTCGACAAATAGCATTTGATAACCACTTTATCAAATACATTTGAGCACGGCCATGCATTTAAACAGTCTTTCCCTATCAAGGGGCCCATGGATATCTCTCTCTAATAATAGAGAGGGACAAATTCCTTACAATGTCTCTCACATTCAAGCTATGATAGGACACTACATCCGATCATCGACCGAATTGATTACTCTGCTACAAGTAACGTCCGATCGAGTCAAAACGTGGCTCCATTCATACTAGAATCAATGAAGACATAAGGTCTAAGGATTCTAAAATAGTATTGAGGAAGTAATACTTATGACTTAAGACCATGAAGTATTACTTCTCTGACGGATCACGTCCAATACAATGTATCCCTATATATTGCATCTATGATGTGATTTGTATCCATTACACATGATCAGTAAAACAAGATCATCAATCAACAATCATACTAGTTTTATTTCATGGTAATTAAGCATTACATAAAACTAGGGACTTCTAGAATAGTAATTACATAAGCTAATGAGTTTTACTATCAAATCACACATTTGATAATCTAAAGCAAAATTAACTATTCAATTACATGCTCAAAAGATAACAAAACGCACAACATGTGCTAATGGTCCTAGGGCACTACTAACATAGGGCACTACAATTACATGCCTGTGATTTTCCTGTAATTGATTAGGTTTTCTCCTTTTTCATAACCTGACACAACAAATTTGACAGGGGGTGTTCCATGCGGTTTATGACGACGCTGCATGCCAAGCAACTCAAGCCGGACTACCTCCTCCGGATTTGCCAACTCAGATTGAGTTGTCTGCTGAGGCTGCAGGTGGGATAAGAAAGGGACGTGTCCGAGGACTCGGTTCCTTTAGTGATGTTGTAAAGACGATGAAGCGAGGCAGCCAGACAGTCTCGCATTCAGACATGGAACAAAAATGACCGAAATGGAAGCAAAGTTCAAGAAAGGGATGGCCGAGCAAAAAAGAGAATTCAAGATGAGGGAAAAGAAGAGAAACAAGGGTTTAGCTAATATGTTAGCTGACATTTTAACAAATAGGGACAATGTTGTATTAAGTGCCTCTGAGATAGAGGACAAGTTGAGTAGTATCTTAGACGATGACTTAGAATCAGACTATGACGATGACCCCCTAACTGTCGATGAAGTTTTGGGGAGTCAATAGAGCACTTAGTTAATTTTGTATCAATTGCGTACTTATGTTATATTTTAATTCTTGTTTTAAAGTTATGTTTTGTGATTAGTTTGGAATTTATAGTTTTGGGTTATGTTTTCTGTTATGTTGTCTGAATTGTGCAGGGGTTCTGTTCTTGGGTTTTGTTTTTTGAATTGTGCAGGGGTTCTGTTATAGGTACCCTGTTCAGCTACTGGAAAATTGGTTTCATGGCGACCGATGAGCGACCGCCTAAAGACAGTTTTAGGGTTTAGGGTTAAGGTTTAGCGACCGCTTAGCGACGGACAGACATATTTAATAGGATATCACTTGGGCGACCGGATGGCGACGGGAACAGACATAGTCGTCGCTGAGGGAACCCAAGAGGGGGGTGAATTGGGTTTATATAAATCTTGCAAACTATTTCCAATCTTTTCTAGGTAAGTGCAAGTTTAACAAAAGCTAAAGCAAAACCCAATGCAAATCACAAGACAAGAGATTTAGAGTGGTTCGATTCACTAAGAATCTACCTCCACTACCTTGAGCCGCACCCAAGGATTTTGCCAACTTCACTAAGAAGAATGTGCCCACACAAAGTAGGACTTTACACTAGTGGCTAACTCACCAAGAGTTTTACAAACAACCACTAAACAAGAAGCTCACTAAGAGCTTGCCCACACTAAGTAGGACTTATACAATTGCCCACACAAAGTAGGACTTTTACAACAATTACCCTATCACTAAGAAAGGGGATAAGATGAATGATTAAGCACAATGTTGTTCACTCTTCTAAGTGAAAGATAATTACATTTGAAGCTCATCTTGTTGGCTCTTTGAACATAATAAGCTCACTCTTTGTCTTGCTTTGCAATTTCACCTTTGAAAGCATTTAGATCATGACAATGAAGTGCATTTGCTTTCAAGGTGTTTAGACTTGATAAGGAATCAATAAGAATATGTTTTGCAAGTCTATCAAAGTGTTGGAGTCATTCTAAAGCTTTGGAGTATTTATACATTTCAAAATCTCGCTGAAAAACGACTCTGGAACGGTCAGATAACGGCTAGTAACAGTGCACCTCGGTTGACCGAAAATCAACCTCGGTTGAGCCGAACCAAACTCGGTTGACCGAACCTAAAGTCGGTCGACCGAACTAAGCAATCTCGGTCGATCGAACCACTTCTTGGTCGATCGAACCAAGCATGCACCAACTCTCTGCTTTCTTCCTCGGTTGATCCGAGATAATCTCGGTTGACCGACTTTCAGGGCATTCGGAGAGTTGTCTTAACACACGTTTTGAAATCTTTTGAAGTCTAAAATGTTTTCTTAATATGTAACAAGTAAGAGCACTTTGGAAAACCATTTTACAAGACTTATACTTTGAAATCGAAGGCTTTTGAAATACGAACACTATTTGAAACTTAGCCTTTCAAAAACGTGTTTATGAAAAACATGCAATGCAAGACTATAGTGAAGAGCTTATGTTCAAGAGAGCGTTGGTTAGAGCTTAAGGATAAATACCATTTTCAACAAAGCTAATCTAACCAACCTAAGTCTTCAATCTTCAAGCTTGACGAATGTGTCTTGAATGAAATCTTTGAAGCTTGATCAAGGCTTGATTGAAGTACTTAGAGCTTCCATATTGAGTTCCAATATTCTATCACATAGATGAAAACATTAGACGCAAACATCAAGTGTTTGTCCATCATCAAAAACGAGTTCGCTTTGCCCTCAAGGCTAACAATCTCCCCCTTTTTGATTATGTCACACTTTGATGTAATTAGATAGGATATAGACAATATTAAGAACAAGGAAGCATGGCAAAAGGATATAAGAACAAGTAAGTGCAACAACTAATGCTTAGAATATAAACCAATTAAACATGGAAGCTAAAAGCATTAGTAGGATTACTTCTTTTGCCATATTCATAAGGGGACTCTTTGAAGAGCCCTTTTACCCAACCAACCTCCTTGCCTCCTTCCTTCCATCAAGTAGCATTCTTGTGTGTAATATACATACCTTAGTTTACACAAGAAGCTAACTTACCATTTTCATCAATGTCGATGTGAGTGCCAAAGATCCTATTACAAACAACATGCTCACACAAACATTAGAACTCTCAATGGTTTGTTATCATCAAAAACATCATAGAGTAACTTTGCCCTTAGGGGCTAACAATCTCCCCCTTTTTGATGATGACAAAACATTGATGCAAATGGAATAATATACAAAAGATAAATCTTTAAAGTATATAAACATGAATGCATGAAATAAGGATATTAAGGATCTAGACAAGTAGATAACAAATTATTCTACTCCCCCTATTTTAGAGAATCCCTTATCTCTCCCATTTTGCAAAGTTCTAAGCTTTCTCCTTTTTGTAAAATACTTCTCATGGCACATTTGCAACACTAAAAATTCTCCCTCTTTTGTCAACATCAAAAAGGGCTATCAGAGCGCCAATAAGAAAAGCATTTAGCGAAAAGTAAAGATTAATATTGGAGAAGCTTGATGAAATATACGAATTCTCCCTTTAAAAAAAATGATACCAATTGAAAAAAATTTAATACCAATTGAAAACAAAACTGATATCAATTGAAGAAAAACTTTTAAAAACAAATGAGAATCCGTAATGGTTTAAAAGATCAATCTTAAAGATCATAAATCATTTTGAGAAAGGATTGATCAAGAATAAGCTTGGTTGATTTCTAAACAAAGAGGAGTCCATAATAACACATAAATCAAAAGATGGTCATATATGGCTCAAAAAAAATATCAACCTAAGCTAAAACAAAGGAGATAAGAAATAAACCTTAAAGAACAATCTCCCGTTTATCAAAACAAAAACATGTTAGCTCTTAAGAAGAAAAAACAAGTTGAAAATATAGCTAACAAGAGTGGGATGTGATACCAATTGTTAAAACATAAAAGTTAAGCATATGTATCACAACCAAAAAATTTAGAGGAAGTGTAAGATACCAATTGTAGTACATTCCTCTAATAAGTTAATGGTTAGCTAAATGAGTATAACACTCTAGAAGCAAGACTAACCAAAAGCTTAAATGAGATCACAAAAGAATAATACCAATATCAAAGTATATGATCTCATAGTTATTTAGGGAAAACACATGTAGAATATGAACATGTATAACATGTATAACTCCCAAAATAACTAACACAAATTGGCTATAAGATAAGAAAGTTGAAAACCAAGCCAATAAGTGATGTGATGATGTAAAATATGAAAAATTGAGAATACATCACATATAAGGGGGTATAAGATAAAAACATATGAAGACTCCCCCTATATCTCTTAATGAAGCAACTTCTTAACATGATACTCAAAAACGATAAAAATCAAGCGCATCAAGTTAAGCATATGTAAATGAAGTTCAAGCACCAAAGAGATATGGTATGTGCATTCTTGAAGACATAGATATCAATTGTGATTGTGTTTGTACTTTAAGCAATTAAGATCACATAAGTAGAACACAAGACACGATATCAAGATAAAAGATCAAATGCACATTAAAAAATTTTTCAATAACCAAGTTTATGCTTTTAAACCATCATTCTTGTCAAGTATGGAATACACTTTTAACATGTTGACAAGCAAAACATGATGTACATAAACCATAATCCAATAAGCACACACTCTCTAGACAACTTCTTAACTCATCAAATAATCGCCCATAAGGATCAAAAACACATAATGACCACTAATAGGAGATGAGTTAAGCCTTGTACCTCAATGCTCTTTGAGCTTGGACTTCTTACCATATTGGTAGATCTTCTTGTCAATCAAGTCCATTGAGGCATCTCGTGTGATCCTTGGCATTTGACTATTTTCTTGGAGTCTTAGCTCATTTGTGCCTTCCTTGTAGTTCATATCTTCTTCTTGAAGTGTTAGAACTCTTTGTTACCTACAAGGAATTCTTGAGAACTAATTTGGTACCTTTTCAAAGGTCCATCAAGATTAGCTCAAAATCTCAAGTAACACAAATATGCATAAGGATCAAGGTTATCAAAAACCAATACAACTAGATGGATTCTTAAATGAATATGACATAACAAAACAAGAATCAATCAAGTTGCATATGCTACATCTCATCATAGATACCTTAGCTAAACATAAGCATGAATAATCAAGAGCGTGCTAAAGGTTATCTATTTGAATATAAAAATCAAGAATTGGAGATGCAATCATGTATAAGAGCAAGCATATAAAAATATATATACCAAAAACACTTAAACACATTAACTAAAGTGTTAAGATAAAGTGATTTGATACCTTTGCTTTCTTACCAAGTGATGAAGACATTGGATTAACACTTTGACTCTTGTCATCACTTGAAGCTTTGCTCTTAGTATCTACCCAACTTGGTTCTCCAATTGATTAACATTTGAGCTTTGAGAATCCAAGTGTTAAGGAGTGCTTTTGACTTTCTTCTTTTGGCACAACTCCTTTGACTTCTCCCCCAATGCCACTTCTAATCGAATCAATAACATTGAAGCTTTGTGGCATGCATCTAACTTATAAGAACCTATAAGATCAAGGGAAGAGAAGCTTTTGGTACCCACTCATTACCAAAAAGCCATGAAGCACAAGTTGGCGTATTCATCATCACCGTTGTCACTTGAAGAGCTTGATCCTTCATGAGTATCTTCAAGCGTTTTCCACATGGAGTGGGCGGATTTGCTTCCAAGGACACGGTTGTACTCCTCCGGACTCAAGGCACAACTAAGAAAATTCATTGCCTTGTAATTTTGAGTCATCATCTTGAACTCAACTTCATTTAGCTCATTGTCCTTCTTTGGAGTTTGAACACCTTCCACCATCTTCTTGGGTACATATGGACCTTCTTCAATTATATGCCATAAAGAGAAATCAATGGAGCACACATATAACTTGAATCGATCCTTCCAAGCATCAAAATGATTTCCATCAAAAAGTGGTGGTCTATCGGTGGAAGACCCCTCTTGGTAGGCTAATGCGGAATAACCGGCCATAATCTTTTCTTCAAGCGGTTAAGCTAAATATGAAGACCGAGCTCTGATACCAATTGAGGGAACCCAAGAGGGGGGTGAATTGGGTTTATATAAATCTTGCAAACTATTTCCAATCTTTTCTAGGTAAGTGCAAGTTTAACAAAAGCTAAAGCAAAACCCAATGCAAATCACAAGACAAGAGATTTAGAGTGGTTCGATTCACTAAGAATCTACCTCCACTACCTTGAGCCGCACCCAAGGATTTTGCCAACTTCACTAAGAAGAATGTGCCCACACAAAGTAGGACTTTACACTAGTGGCTAACTCACCAAGAGTTTTACAAACAACCACTAAACAAGAAGCTCACTAAGAGCTTGCCCACACTAAGTAGGACTTATACAATTGCCCACACAAAGTAGGACTTTTACAACAATTACCCTATCACTAAGAAAGGGGATAAGATGAATGATTAAGCACAATGTTGTTCACTCTTCTAAGTGAAAGATAATTACATTTGAAGCTCATCTTGTTGGCTCTTTGAACATAATAAGCTCACTCTTTGTCTTGCTTTGCAATTTCACCTTTGAAAGCATTTAGATCATGACAATGAAGTGCATTTGCTTTCAAGGTGTTTAGACTTGATAAGGAATCAATAAGAATATGTTTTGCAAGTCTATCAAAGTGTTGGAGTCATTCTAAAGCTTTGGAGTATTTATACATTTCAAAATCTCGCTGAAAAACGACTCTGGAACGGTCAGATAACGGCTAGTAACAGTGCACCTCGGTTGACCGAAAATCAACCTCGGTTGAGCCGAACCAAACTCGGTTGACCGAACCTAAAGTCGGTCGACCGAACCAAGCAATCTCGGTCGACCGAACCACTTCTTGGTCGACCGAACCAAGACTGGGACCAACCCTCTGCTTTCTTCTCGGTTGATCCGAGATAATCTCGGTTGACCGACTTTCAGGGCATTCGGAGAGTTGTCTTAACACACGTTTTGAAATCTTTTGAAGTCTAAAATGTTTTCTTAATATGTAACAAGTAAGAGCACTTTGGAAAACCATTTTACAAGACTTATACTTTGAAATCGAAGGCTTTTGAAATACGAACACTATTTGAAACTTAGCCTTTCAAAAACGTGTTTATGAAAACATGCAATGCAAGACTATAGTGAAGAGCTTATGTTCAAGAGAGCGTTGGTTAGAGCTTAAGGATAAATACCATTTTCAACAAAGCTAATCTAACCAACCTAAGTCTTCAATCTTCAAGCTTGACGAATGTGTCTTGAATGAAATCTTTGAAGCTTGATCAAGGCTTGATTGAAGTACTTAGAGCTTCCATATTGAGTTCCAATATTCTATCACATAGATGAAAACATTAGACGCAAACATCAAGTGTTTGTCCATCATCAAAAACGAGTTCGCTTTGCCCTCAAGGCTAACAATCTCCCCCTTTTTGATTATGTCACACTTTGATGTAATTAGATAGGATATAGACAATATTAAGAACAAGGAAGCATGGCAAAAGGATATAAGAACAAGTAAGTGCAACAACTAATGCTTAGAATATAAACCAATTAAACATGGAAGCTAAAAGCATTAGTAGGATTACTTCTTTTGCCATATTCATAAGGGACTCTTTGAAGAGCCCTTTTACCCAACCAACCTCCTTGCCTCCTTCCTTCCATCAAGTAGCATTCTTGTGTGTAATATACATACCTTAGTTTACACAAGAAGCTAACTTACCATTTTCATCAATGTCGATGTGAGTGCCAAAGATCCTATTACAAACAACATGCTCACACAAACATTAGAACTCTCAATGGTTTGTTATCATCAAAAACATCATAGAGTAACTTTGCCCTTAGGGCTAACAATCTCCCCCTTTTTGATGATGACAAAACATTGATGCAAATGGAATAATATACAAAAGATAAATCTTTAAAGTATATAAACATGAATGCATGAAATAAGGATATTAAGGATCTAGACAAGTAGATAACAAATTATTCTACTCCCCCTATTTTAGAGAATCCCTTATCTCTCCCATTTTGCAAAGTTCTAAGCTTTCTCCTTTTTGTAAAATACTTCTCATGGCACATTTGCAACACTAAAAATTCTCCCTCTTTTTGTCAACATCAAAAAGGGCTATCAGAGCGCCAATAAGAAAAGCATTTAGCGAAAAGTAAAGATTAATATTGGAGAAGCTTGATGAAATATACGAATTCTCCCTTTAAAAAAATGATACCAATTGAAAAAAAATTTAATACCAATTGAAAACAAAACTGATATCAATTGAAGAAAAACTTTTAAAAACAAATGAGAATCCGTAATGGTTTAAAAGATCAATCTTAAAGATCATAAATCATTTTGAGAAAGGATTGATCAAGAATAAGCTTGGTTGATTTCTAAACAAAGAGGAGTCCATAATAACACATAAATCAAAAGATGGTCATATATGGCTCAAAAAAAATATCAACCTAAGCTAAAACAAAGGAGATAAGAAATAAACCTTAAAGAACAATCTCCCCGTTTATCAAAACAAAACATGTTAGCTCTTAAGAAGAAAAACAAGTTGAAAATATAGCTAACAAGAGTGGGATGTGATACCAATTGTTAAAACATAAAAGTTAAGCATATGTATCACAACCAAAAAATTTAGAGGAAGTGTAAGATACCAATTGTAGTACATTCCTCTAATAAGTTAATGGTTAGCTAAATGAGTATAACACTCTAGAAGCAAGACTAACCAAAAGCTTAAATGAGATCACAAAAGAATAATACCAATATCAAAGTATATGATCTCATAGTTATTTAGGGAAAACACATGTAGAATATGAACATGTATAACATGTATAACTCCCAAAATAACTAACACAAATTGGCTATAAGATAAGAAAGTTGAAAACCAAGCCAATAAGTGATGTGATGATGTAAAATATGAAAAATTGAGAATACATCACATATAAGGGGGTATAAGATAAAAACATATGAAGACTCCCCTATATCTCTTAATGAAGCAACTTCTTAACATGATACTCAAAAACGATAAAAATCAAGCGCATCAAGTTAAGCATATGTAAATGAAGTTCAAGCACCAAAGAGATATGGTATGTGCATTCTTGAAGACATAGATATCAATTGTGATTGTGTTTGTACTTTAAGCAATTAAGATCACATAAGTAGAACACAAGACACGATATCAAGATAAAAGATCAAATGCACATTAAAAAATTTTTCAATAACCAAGTTTATGCTTTTAAACCATCATTCTTGTCAAGTATGGAATACACTTTTAACATGTTGACAAGCAAAACATGATGTACATAAACCATAATCCAATAAGCACACACTCTCTAGACAACTTCTTAACTCATCAAATAATCGCCCATAAGGATCAAAAACACATAATGACCACTAATAGGAGATGAGTTAAGCCTTGTACCTCAATGCTCTTTGAGCTTGGACTTCTTACCATATTGGTAGATCTTCTTTGTCAATCAAGTCCATTGAGGCATCTCGTGTGATCCTTGGCATTTGACTATTTTCTTGGAGTCTTAGCTCATTTGTGCCTTCCTTGTAGTTCATATCTTCTTCTTGAAGTGTTAGAACTCTTTGTTACCTACAAGGAATTCTTGAGAACTAATTTGGTACCTTTTCAAAGGTCCATCAAGATTAGCTCAAAATCTCAAGTAACACAAATATGCATAAGGATCAAGGTTATCAAAAACCAATACAACTAGATGGATTCTTAAATGAATATGACATAACAAAACAAGAATCAATCAAGTTGCATATGCTACATCTCATCATAGATACCTTAGCTAAACATAAGCATGAATAATCAAGAGCGTGCTAAAGGTTATCTATTTGAATATAAAAATCAAGAATTGGAGATGCAATCATGTATAAGAGCAAGCATATAAAAATATATATACCAAAAACACTTAAACACATTAACTAAAGTGTTAAGATAAAGTGATTTGATACCTTTGCTTTCTTACCAAGTGATGAAGACATTGGATTAACACTTTGACTCTTGTCATCACTTGAAGCTTTGCTCTTAGTATCTACCCAACTTGGTTCTCCAATTGATTAACATTTGAGCTTTGAGAATCCAAGTGTTAAGGAGTGCTTTTGACTTTCTTCTTTTGGCACAACTCCTTTGACTTCTCCCCAATGCCACTTCTAATCGAATCAATAACATTGAAGCTTTGTGGCATGCATCTAACTTATAAGAACCTATAAGATCAAGGGAAGAGAAGCTTTTGGTACCCACTCATTACCAAAAGCCATGAAGCACAAGTTGGCGTATTCATCATCACCGTTGTCACTTGAAGAGCTTGATCCTTCATGAGTATCTTCAAGCGTTTTCCACATGGAGTGGGCGGATTTGCTTCCAAGGACACGGTTGTACTCCTCCCGGACTCAAGGCACAACTAAGAAA
Source organism: Vinca minor (assembly GCA_026122235.1). Classification (NCBI taxonomy): domain Eukaryota; kingdom Viridiplantae; phylum Streptophyta; class Magnoliopsida; order Gentianales; family Apocynaceae; genus Vinca; species Vinca minor. The sequence continues at coordinate 2,732,317 of JAOCZM010000253.1, forward strand.
ATTCATTGCCTTGTAATTTTGAGTCATCATCTTGAACTCAACTTCATTTAGCTCATTGTCCTTCTTTGGAGTTTGAACACCTTCCACCATCTTCTTGGGTACATATGGACCTTCTTCAATTATATGCCATAAAGAGAAATCAATGGAGCACACATATAACTTGAATCGATCCTTCCAAGCATCAAAATGATTTCCATCAAAAAGTGGTGGTCTATCGGTGGAAGACCCCTCTTGGTAGGCTAATGCGGAATAACCGGCCATAATCTTTTCTTCAAGCGGTTAAGCTAAATATGAAGACCGAGCTCTGATACCAATTGAGGGAACCCAAGAGGGGGGGTGAATTGGGTTTATATAAATCTTGCAAACTATTTCCAATCTTTTCTAGGTAAGTGCAAGTTTAACAAAAGCTAAAGCAAAACCCAATGCAAATCACAAGACAAGAGATTTAGAGTGGTTCGATTCACTAAGAATCTACCTCCACTACCTTGAGCCGCACCCAAGGATTTTGCCAACTTCACTAAGAAGAATGTGCCCACACAAAGTAGGACTTTACACTAGTGGCTAACTCACCAAGAGTTTTACAAACAACCACTAAACAAGAAGCTCACTAAGAGCTTGCCCACACTAAGTAGGACTTATACAATTGCCCACACAAAGTAGGACTTTTACAACAATTACCCTATCACTAAGAAAGGGGATAAGATGAATGATTAAGCACAATGTTGTTCACTCTTCTAAGTGAAAGATAATTACATTTGAAGCTCATCTTGTTGGCTCTTTGAACATAATAAGCTCACTCTTTGTCTTGCTTTGCAATTTCACCTTTGAAAGCATTTAGATCATGACAATGAAGTGCATTTGCTTTCAAGGTGTTTAGACTTGATAAGGAATCAATAAGAATATGTTTTGCAAGTCTATCAAAGTGTTGGAGTCATTCTAAAGCTTTGGAGTATTTATACATTTCAAAATCTCACTGAAAAAGCGACTGCAGAGCGGTCGGATAACGGCTAGTAGTCAGTGCACCTCGGTTGACCGAAAATCAACCTCGGTTGAGTCGAACCAAACTTCGGTTGACCGAACCTAAAGTCGGTCGACCGAACCAAGCAATCTCGGTCGACCGAACCACTTCTTGGTCGACCGAACCAAGACTGCACCAACTCTCTGCTTTCTTCTCGGTTGATCCGAGATAATCTCGGTTGACCGACTTTCGAGGGCATTCGGAGAGTTGTCTTAACACACGTTTTGAAATCTTTTGAAGTCTAAAATGTTTTCTTAATATGTAACAAGTAAGAGCACTTTGGAAAACCATTTTACAAGACTTATACTTTGAAATCAAAGGCTTTTTGTAATACGAACACTATTTGAAACTTAGCCTTTCAAAAACGTGTTTATGAAAACATGCAATGCAAGACTATAGTGAAGAGCTTATGTTCAAGAGAGCGTTGGTTAGAGCTTAAGGATAAATACCATTTTCAACAAAGCTAATCTAACCAACCTAAGTCTTCAATCTTCAAGCTTGACGAATGTGTCTTGAATGAAATCTTTGAAGCTTGATCAAGGCTTGATTGAAGTACTTAGAGCTTCCATATTGAGTTCCAATATTCTATCACATAGATGAAAACATTAGACGCAAACATCAAGTGTTTGTCCATCATCAAAAACGAGTTCGTTTGCCCTCAAGGCTAACAGTCGCTATTCCGTCGCTAATAGGATCATGGGCGACCGACTAGCAACCGAACTTGATACCTCGGTAGGTATATTCTCCCGGATTTTGTTTTTTATAAAATAGGGAGGTTTTTAAGGATATATAAAAAAGATTTGCCTATTTTAGTTAATTTTTGTAATATACACATATGTACACATTAACCTGAATAGTGAAACAAGTAAAACTTATACTTATTCACAGAATACCTGTATAGACTGGAAGCAGATATATTGAAGTAATACATTTGTGTGTACATTTACATGAAATCACTAAGTAATGTAACTAAAATTTTAATAATTGCTCATTAATCATCAAATAAATACTACAATAATAATATTTGTTCGTATTCGCATTTTGAGAGATGTTGGCTTTCAAATTTATAATTGTTTAACTTTTCAGTCGCTAGTCGGTCGCTACACATATACATCGCGACCGAATATACCAGGGCAGTCGCTAGTCGGTCGCGACCGTTAAATTCGGAAACGGTGTCGTCTTGTACCGTGCGCGGGTTCAATATTTTGAAAACTGTGCAAGTGTTCATTCATCCTACCGGGCGACTGAATAGCGACCGAATATACCATGGTGGTCGCTAGTCGGTCGAGACCGTTATTTTCAGAAACGGTGTCGTCTTGTCCCGTGCGCGGGTTCAATATTTTGAAAACTGTACAAGTGTTCATTCATCCTTCCGGGCGACCGAATAGCCACCGAATATACCAGGGCGGTCGCGACCTTAAATTCAGAAACGGTGTCGTCTTGTCCCGTGCGCGGGTTCAATATTTTGAAAACTGTACAAGTGTTCATTCATCCTTCCGAGCGACCGAATATACGAGGGCGGTCGCTAGTCGGTCGCGACCGTTAAATTCAGAAACGGTGTCGTCTTGTCCCGTGCGCGGGTTCAATATTTTGAAAACTGTACAAGTGTTCATTCATCCTTCCGGGCCACCGAATATACCAGGGCGGTCGCTACCGTTAAATTCAGAAACGGTGTCGTTTTGTGCGTTTTTTTCTCTAAAAATGACTTATGACCAGAAACCCTCCCCTTTACACATTCTGGACGCAGCCGCGATTTCTAACTCCACCACCACCTCTTCTAGTGATTTCTTCCCAAATCTACCTTGAAACCCCTCCCTCCGGCAACTCCAAGACGGCGCCACCATCCCCGACACCCGCAAGACTTCCCCACCACCACCGATTTCAGTTGAGCATTTGGTGAGAATCTCTTCTTCTCTATTTATTATAATGTTATTAATGTCAATGTTTATGCTCTTATACCATTTATTCTTTAGCTTAATCAAATGTGGTACAAGGGATCACAATAAAAGAATGAGAGCAAAAATTGTTCACAAATAATCAAATTTTAGGGCATTTTACCTTGTATTAGGTTTACGCCATACCTATCATTCTTTGCATAATAAATGATGATATCAAAGTGGCAAAATTTTCTAAGTTTACTAGCTCTTTACCTTTAGTTTAGGTGTAAAATTTCAATTTTATTCTCACATTGAAATTTTGTTAATGCACACCAAGAAAATTGTCACATTTGACCAATATTTATTTTTTGGAGCAGTTTCCGATCACCCAATTGCGTTGTATTGATGGGACCTGCCAGGAAGACCTTCATTGTAATTTGTCCACGTTTTATGCTTCTTTGTAATATCTCCCCGGTTTATGCATCTTTGTATTATCCCCCATGATTTTCTTTCTTTGTATTATCTCCCATGATTTTGTTTCTTTGTATTATCTCTCATTATTTTCTATCTTTGTATTATCTCCCATGATTTTATGTCTTTATACTATCTCCCATGATTCTATGTCTTCGTATTATCTCCCATGATTTTATATCTTTGTATTATATTGCAACAAACAAAATAATGTTGAAAATAATCGAAATAGTTGACAAAATGCCATTTAAAATAGTAGACAAGATGCCATTATCACACGTTAATAATTACTTGGAAATAAGGGTGACAAATCATCAAAATAAGATTCAAAGTTAATATGCACTTAATTATTAAGACTTGATATACGCATATATTGTGTTTGTAATGGAAGACCGTAGTTGGATGTATATGGATTCGATAACGAATTGTGGACCTCATCATAGTCAAGAATTTATAGCGGGATTGAAACAATTTGTGGATTTCGCAGTTAGTACGTCTACTAATGTACAAATTGATAGGATTCGGTGTTCTTGTGGGGTTTGTAAGAATAAGTATTTTCATATGCCTGATACTGTGAAGTATCATCTTGTTATGAACGGATTCGTGACTAACTATTATAACTGGACATGTCATGGTGAGGCATTCATTCCCATGCCTCAAATCCCGTTTGTTAATGAAATGGATAATTATAAAAGATATACGATACCGAACAATTATCGAGATATGGTTATTGATGATGCGGGACCAAGTTTTAATGAGCAGCAAAATAGGGACGTGGAAGAACCTCCCAATCTAGAGGCACAAATGTTCTATAACATGTTGAAAGCTGTTGATAGCCCACTGTACAATGGTTGTACAAACCATTCACAGCTTTCAATGACTGCTAGGATGTTGAGCATTAAGTCCGAAGACAACTTATCTGAAACTACAATAGATAAATTTGCGCAGTTGATGAAAGAGGCGCTTCCTCCAAATAATAATGATTTAGACGACTTTTACAAAATGAAGAAATTGGTTAAAGGCCTTGGATTACCGGTGCAAAAGATTTATGTTTGTGTTAACGGTTGTATGTTTTATTGGAAAGATGATGTTGAGAGTAGAGAATGCAAGTTTTGTGGCATGTTAGATACATTAAGAAAACGAAATCAAATAATACACGACAAAAAGAGATAGCTTGCAAAAAGATGTATTATTTTCCGATTACTCCAAGATTACAAAGATGGTATGCATATGAGAAAACTGCAAGACACATGACATGGCACTCAGACAGTGAGAGGGAAGAGGGCAGAGGGAATAATGAATCACCCACGGGATGGAGAAGCTTGGCAACATTTTGACAGAACACGCACCGATTTTGCAGCGGAACCTCGGAATGTAAGGCTTGGGTTATGCACAGATGGTTTTGCACCTTTCGGCATGTCAGGGAATAACTATTCTTCGTGGCCAGTTCTTCTAACACCTTATAATATCCCCCATTGGATGTGTATGAAAAACAATGTAATCTTCTTAACTATCATTGTACCTGGACCCCAAAATCCAAAACACAAGATCGATGTGTACTTGCAGCCTTTAATCAATGAATTGAATCAACTGTGGGGTGAAGGCGCGGAAACTTATGATATCTCAAAAAAACAAAATTTTAAATTGAGAGCTTCATTACTTTGGACAATTAGTGATTTTCCAGCATATGGAATGTTGAGTGGATGGAGTACAGCTGGCATTCACGCTTGTCCATATTGTATGGAGGAAACACAAGCGTTCCATTTGCAGTCTGGCGGGAAACAATCGTGGTTCGATTTCCACAGATGTTTCTTGTCACCTGATCATCCTCTTAGAAGAGATGCAAAGGGATTCCGAAAGGACCGGCGACAAGAGAGAGCAGACCCGCCATCTCGCCTTACTGGTGATGAAATGTTGCTTAGAGTTAGAGATTATCAAAAAATTACCGATACAGCTGAAGAGATCGGTAAAGAGCAAGGCAAGGGTCGGGATCATAGTTGGGCTAAACATAGTATATTTTGGGACTTACCTTATTGGCGGACACTTTTGATAAGACACAACATTGATGTCATGCATAATGAAAAAAATGTGTTTGATAATGTCTTTAACACCGTGTTGGACGTGAAAGGTAAAACTAAAGACAATGTTAAAGCTAGAGCGGATGTTGAAAGGTATTGCAGTCGTCCGGAATTGAATATTAAACACGATGGCCAAGGTAAAGCAACGAAACCGAAGGCATGTTTCACTCTTACCAAGCCTAAAAAAGAGATGGTTTTGCAGTAGGTTAAAGAATTAAGGCTCCCAGATGGATATGCATCGAATTTGGCGCGATGCGTTGATATGAAAGAGTTGAAAATGTCTGGAATGAAGAGTCACGATTCTCATGTATTCATGGAGAGACTTATCCCTATAACACTTAGATAAGTACTACCGGCAAATGTTTGGGGACCCTTGGCTGAACTTAGTCTGTTCTATAGAGATTTGTGTTCCCCAAAGTTGAGTGTGGCACATATGCAAGAATTGGAGGACACTATTACTATTTTATTGTGCAAGTTAGAGAGAATATTTCCTCTGGGAATTTTTGATGTGATGGAACACTTGCCGATTCACCTTCTGTACGAAGCCAAGGTTGGTGGCCTGGTACAGTTTAGGTGGATGTACCCATTCGAGAGGTAACAACCAATGTCTTAAATTATCTCAACTTCATCTTTATTTTTCATGTACGTATTTACAATGTGATTAACTACATATGCTTTAATTAGAAACCTGCACCATCTGAAAAAGAAGATAAAGAACAAGGCTAGAGTTGAGGGGTCAATTTGCAATGCATACTTGGTCGAAGAAACTGCTACATTCTTTAGCTATTATTTCGAACCCCACGTGAAAACGAGAGTTACAACCATTGGGCGAAATGATGGTGAAGACGAGATTAGCAGACCAGATGTATTATCAATTTGCAACTTACCCGGAAGATCATTTGGAAAAAAAGAAAAGATTTTATTATCTGATAAAAATTATAAAACAGCCATAAATTATATCCTAATGAATTGTGAAGAGGTCTAACCATATCTTCAGTAAGTAAACCTATATATTGCTTCATTTTTGTTATATAATTAAAAGTGGCCAAATAATAATATTGTCATTTAATTTGTAACTCAGGAAATTTGTCAGTGAAGTACACGACCAAACCCCGCAGATAACGGAGGAAGAACTTCAAAGTCGGGTTTATAATGATTTTTCCAAATGGTTTGGAACTCATGTAAGTTGGTATTGTGTAGAAATGTACTTGTCTTAAGAATGCATAATTAAAGTAATTTAACTTTTATTGTTCTCAACAGATACATAGCCTTCAGGAACATTCCAAAAGTTTGTTGAAAAATCTGTCTTGGGGCCCGTCAAGGAGAGTAATGTCATACACCGGTTACTTTGTTAACGGTTATAGATTTCACACCAAAGCCCACAACGATGGAAAAGGAACGACAAACAGCTAGGTATGGGTTAAATGAGATTATTACAGTGAGTTGAAGCAAGTAATTGAGGTTCAACTTGCTGGACTACCTAACCAAAAAATTAATCTTTTCAAATGCGACTGGTTTGATTCTACTCCAAATCGAGGCTTAAGAGAGCATCCTCAATATAAACTTGTAGAAATCCGTAGGAAAAGAACCTGATCCATTTGTATTTGCTTCCCAATGTCAACAAGTCTACTACACACCTTATCCGGGTAGTAAGACAACATCTAGGGTTGATTAGTTGGATGTATGTCGTTCCAAACCACGTCTATTTGACGTTCCTGGTGTTCCGGTACCGTATCAGGACGAAGTATGCGAGGAGGAGACCAGTCGCATTGATCCAACTATTACTGAAGTTGGTCAACTTGCACACCGGTCAGGGGAAATTGAAGTTGTACTTGTGGCCGGTACGAGCCGTGGTTATGAAGATGATGACGATGATGATGATGAAATTATGTCGAGTGATGACAATTCTGAAGAAGATGATGAATTTATGTCGGACGATGATTTAGAATGATTAAGATTTTCTCGCTTCTTGGAATTCCACATATTGAAGGTGAGTAATATTTGTTGGTTTTTTTTTGTACTTTATTACCATAAATTAATTGTCATATTGTATAACTTTTTAACATAATTCAAAGTATTAATTTTATTTTCATAATAATTTGATTCTTGAATTTTGCAGATTGCAACTCATGCATTTCCAAGGATATACATATGAATGACATCAAAGAGTTTATGAGAAGTGCACACTTTGATTGTGAGTTTTGATAATTAAAATAAATTACTTTGAATGTGAGTGTTGTAATGTAATGTGCACACTTTGATTGTGAGTTTTGATAATTCAAAGTGTGCACTTTGAATGTGAGCGTTGTAATGTAATGTGCACACTTTGATTGTGAGTGTTGTAATTCGAAGTTTGCATTTTGATTGTGAGTATTTAATGTAATGAGAAGTGCGCATTTTGATTGTGAGTGTTGTACTGTAAATTTGTGTTTTTAGTAAGATATTTGGTTATGTAATGTTATTTTTGGGTTTATTGATTATTTTTGCTATTTGAGATCTTATTAAAACTGTTTCTGATCTTATTTTTGCTATTTGGTTATTGCTGTGTTTTATAATAGTGATTTAATTAAATATAATATTTATTTTTTTAAATAAAAACAATTTAGCGACGTCCAGTAACCGTCGGTATTCGGTCGTTAAAGGTTCAATATTCCGTCGGTATTCGGTCGTTAAAGGTTCAATATTCCGTCGGTATTCGGTCGTTCCAAGTTCAAAGTCAAACGTCAACATTGTTGACTAAGTCTTCGGTATTCGGTCGCTATATGGTGCCCCGAGTTTCCGTTGCTAAATAACCGTCGGTATTCCGTCGTTTATGCGCACAAGTCAAACATCAACAATGTTGACCATTCCATCGCTGATCGGTCGCTATATTTCCGTCGGTATTCGGTCTCTAAATAAGCCATCGGTATTAAGTCGTTAACAGGTCAAGTCAAACGTCAACAATGTTGACTATTCCGTCGGTATTCCGTCGTCAAAGGGCCCAAGTCAAACATCAACAATGTTGACTATTCCGTCGCTATTCGGTCGCTATATGGCGACACTACATTCGGTTGCTAAATAAGCCATCGGTATTCGGGCGTTACCAGGTCAAAGTCAAAAGTCAACCATGTATTCTAGTCCCTCGCTATTCGGTCGCTAAATTGTGACCCCACTGGCCGTTGCTAAATACGTCGTCGGTATTCGGTCGAAAAATTTGTTAGCGACGAAATGTACACGACCACATATTTCGGTCGTTAATCGGTCGCTAAACCTTAATTGGCGACGGAAGTGTCCGTCCCTGTTACACAGTTTTCTTGTAGTGTTCGGTCGTTATTTTCGGTAGGTAAATAACTGTTTTCTTGTAGTAATGGCTTATCTCCTGGAGCAACCTACTAGTGGAGGATTCAACTTGGGAAGATGCCAATAATTTCCTTATAAAATGGCCAATTTTTTCATGGACAACTTAAGGACAAGTTGTCTCGTTAAGGAGGGAGGAATGTTATGAATAGAAGAAATAAAAGAAATAAAAATCTTTGGGCAAGAATCGATCCTGAGAAGTCATTAAAAGAGGAATTGGGTCGGTTCATGCGCGGATCTTTCTGAGCCGGTTGATGCCCATAAATAGGGCCAGGTATGAAGGGAAAATTCATACAGATTTGTTTGAGTGTTTTTACCAAATCATTTCCCTACCTTCTGGTATTCTTCTTCCCCAATTCCTTACTTACTTCATTTCTGGTTTGTAATCGTTGAAATTGATCAATAAAACTGAGTTCCTATTGTTCGATTGAGTTCCAATTTGTCCAGATACATCAAAATTTTATTTTATAGAAAAAAATATTTATAATCTTCCAGTAGAAAATCAAAATTTTCTTTCAATATTTCAAGGACAAGCACAAGGATTATCAATGTCCACCAAATCTTCATCCCCACTCCTAAAAAGCTAATACCCAAAAGCAAGAATCAATATAACTACATTAATAACTGGCTAGAGAAAGAAAAAATGAGGGGGTGAATATTAGTTTTTGGTTTTGGAAAAGGCAGTGCGGTGGCGGTAAAAAAGAGATACAGGGAGTTGCAAAATACAAGTTAGGGTTTGTAGATTAGGGAGAAGAAGTTAAAAATTATTATAAATTGTCAATTTTACTCTTACTAATAGAGCTCATGTGACAAGCATGTGTTCTATTCTGGCGGCATTATGAATTTACAAATTATAAATATTACTATAATTATTTATAAATATAGTATCAGTTCCAGGATTGGATTAGAATATATTGAGAATTTTACACTAACAGTATTGCGCGTCAATGTTAATAGTTACTCCAAATATGTAATTTTTAATAAAGATCTTTTTAATTTTTCATCTCTTTTCCAAATATGTAATTTTTCAACTTTTAAGGCCGTTTTTCGTACGCTATAGAGAGAAGGGGGAGGATTGGTCTTTGAGAATTAACTAAATATTTAAAAGTATAAGAGTAAAATTGCATATTTTCTCCCTCTTCCGTAATATATGCTAAATTATCTCAAAAGATTTCTATTCAGAAACAGATGAAGTAATAGTTAAAATTATAAGTCACTGTTTGAATTGAGAGAAATTAGTGCATAGGGGAAGGAGAACAGTGAGAAAGAGAAGATGGAGACGATAGACAAAAAAAAAAGGGTGGAGAGCTCTATGGTGCGTGGATAGTTAGTAAGAATGAAAGAATAACAAACTATTAATTTACATATTTCTTAAATAAGAGTAATTAAGATTTCATTTCTATCACTTTTTGGAAGGAAAGGATATTAATGTTTTAAAGGTGTAATTAATCCCTCCATTCTCTAATTTTGTTTCATAAAAAAATAATACAAATATCAAAAAATTAATCCCTTTCTATTCTATCCATTCCTTCAATTTCTCTTCATCCAAACGGTACATAAAGTATTCATGTTGGTCTAGGAGGTTTAGTGTAGTGGAGCATGCTTCCGTCATCAACCTGAAGATTGAAGTGTAGAGAATTATTTGGGCCTAGTCCATGTGGAGTTTGTGTGTTACACTACTCAATTTTTAGTGTTTTTAAATTTATCTTGGAGTGAGTTGTGCAAACTTCAAGATGAAATATAACACGTGAAAAAATCAATTGTCAATTTGAATGATAAATTAGCTCAAATTGGTGAGGATGGCGGTAGTAGTGTGGAATGAAGGATTACTATCCTACATGGGTTGTCAGAACTAAATTAAAAGAATATATAAGCACTAGTAAGCCTAGAGAGCTTAGTCAATTGGGAAAGAGAGTGCCCCCTTGTGCACTGATCGTCTGTCCATCTCGTCTTACCTCGTCGTGTCGTGTAGCGCGTATCCTTATTGGGAAGGCATGTTTCTTTTTTAAACCTTCGCATTTAAATTTTTCAACATAAACTCTGCAATTCAATTACGAAACTTAATTCTCAAATGTAATGTCTGAAATTCAATTGCAGAAACGTTTGGATTTATGGCAACAATTATGTGAGACATTTTTTTGAAGATTTCACTACTATAAAATACTATAAAAGACTGTCTCCCTCTCTCAATTCTTGTGATCATTATCATCTCATTATCTTCTGCATTTCATATAGAGAGATCTTCGCACTAGTAGATTTGAAGGACGGCTAATTGTTGCTTCAGACTAACAGTATGATTGGACATTGTACCTTGAGAGTTCATTGCTTTTGATGGCTTGAAACTTAATAGGCGAGCAAATTAAATTTAATGGAAAATGGTATATTACAGCCTCGTTTAGAATTTAATCCGAAGTTGTAAGATATTCAACAATTTTTTAACATAAAGGTCGACACCAAACCAAAGCGCCTAGAAATCTTTTTCCCACTTGTAAAAACAATAACGTTACTGCAGTGATGAAGCTTTTACCCTACGCAAATTAGTTACATTTTTTGCCAAATTTACTCCGCTGGATTTTTTTTTTTCTTCTTCTTTTTTGTAAAATATTTAGTTTTCTGGTAAGAGAAAAGTTTTGAACATAAAATTTATGTTTTTGAGTCGAAAGTACATTTGTACATGAAAATGAAAAGACACGTACAATAACAATTTGTTATTTAAAAAATAATGTGGTAAGATCCATCTCATGCACCCAGAATAGAATCAATCTTATTCAAACTTAAACAAAGGTGCATGGTATTCATACAATTGCTAGATCAAGAATTAAGAGCAAGACAAAATTCAAACATGATATCCATATTGAAATTCGAAATCGCGCACATTCAGTATGTTCTCTAGAGGCAAAGCATCCCTCATCCATGTATCTAGTAACTCAAAAATAACATCTACTGTTAGTTTGTAAATGTCATTGATAACACTCTTTTCAACATCTAGACTGCTAAAACTCCACCGTCTTCCCCGTTTCATGTCAATTGTGATGAGACAGTATTGATCATTTTTACAAACTGGAATGTAAAACTACATATTTGATGCATTTGATGAATTTGAGTGAATAATTTTGAAACAGTAAGTAATTACAGTTATTAAATAACTCTGGTTACAGTTATGCTTCGTTACTGTCATAGCTATTGAATAATTACAGTAAGGCATAAGTTTAATAGCTATGTCAGATTGATGTTATAGTAGTAACCATAATATTTAATAGTTGTAACAAGAGTTAAATATCAAAACAGGAAAGGAAACTTACGCATTCAACGTCAAGCGGTATCCAACGCTCTCCTACTTTTTTCCTTGGCAGATAGGGTAAGTTTTTAAAGAATGTATTGTCAATGAATTTAATTATATCCTCCCTTTTCATGCTTGCAACTGTTGAAACACTTGCAAGTGTTGTTGTGAAGAAGAAACGCTTGAATTTATTCTCTTGACTTTCTTTTTTGTTTAACAAGTGCGCATAAGCATCTATTACTGCACTGTCCATTTTCTCGCCTATTTTGATTGACCTCATCTCTCTTCTTGTTAGGTTGACGAGGCCATCACGCAGGAATACAACCGTATCTTCTCCATCATCCAAACGTATTGAACCAATTCAACCTAAACATTTGATAACTCAGGTAGACCTGTCTTTTTTGCTACAGCACAAGGCGAACCAAAAACAAGCTTGTTTGGTTTAGTCTTGTCTTTTCTTCTTGATCGACGACGATTTTTTGTTTCCATTCGCCTTTGTTGATTTCCCTTTTCAACTATCCTTTTGTCTTTTGGCAGCCTGCACAACATTAGGACCAGTCTAAAATAACATAGAACAAAGGTGTTTTTCAAATAGATTTTTTTTGGGAAAAGGCAGGTTATAAAATAGACGTTGCAGAAATTGTAAATAGATACTATACTCACATATTACAGTTATTATTAATAACTTATGATAGCTATTTTTAACAATCCATTCAATATGAGATATCATAACATTAAAATAGATATCATACATACATATTACAGCTATTAGTAATCACTTATGATAGCTATTTTTATCAATTCATACATTTCCAGTTTTTATAAATGGCTAATAACTATTATTTACTAGTATTACAAATATTAGAATTTACATATAAAATCTATTACTATCAAATCATACAGGAACATGATCATTCATATTTATACATAATTTAAATACTTACATGGGCTCTTGTATATTTTTGGATATAAAGGTTTGGATTTATGGCAGCAATTATGTGAGACATTTTTTTTTGAAGATTTTCACTACTATAAAAGGCTGTCTCCCTCTCTCAATTCTTGTGATCATTATCATCTCATTCTCTTATGCATTTCATATAGACAGATCTTCACACTAGTAGATTTGAAGGACGGCTAATTGTTTCTTCAAACTAGCAGTATAATTGGATATTGTACCTTAAGAGTTCATTGCTTTTGGTGGCTTTTTTTTTAATATTATTTATTGGGGGAAGGGGACTATCTATTACAAGAAATAGGGAGATTCAAGAAGCGGGAAGGGGATTTGAACTCATGACATCTACGTCATGAGGCTTTACCCGCTTTTGATGCCTTGAAACTTAATAGGCGAGCAAATTTAATTTATTGAAAAATGGTATACTACAGCCTTGTTCAAAATTTAATCCAAAATTGTAAGATATTCAACAGTTTTTTAACATGAAGGTCGGCAGCATACCAGAGCGCCTAGAAATCTCTTTCCCACTCTTAAAAAAAATAACGTTACTGCAGGGATGAATCTTTTATCCTACGCAAATTAGGTAGATTTTTTGTCATAATTACTCGGCTGGTTTTTATTTTTATTTTTTTTCATTTTTGTAAAATATTTAGTTTTCTGGTAAGAGAAGTTTTGAACATAAAATTTATGATTTTGAGTCGAGAGTACATTTGTAGTTGAAAATGAAAAACACGTACAATAACAACTTGTTGTTTGTAAAATAATGTTGTATGAACCATTTCATGCACCCACAATAGAATCAATCTTATTCATTCCAACAGGAACAAAGTCAGGAATTTGGTGTTGGGGGCGAAACTGCAACAGTATGTCGAACTACATATAAAAACGGCAAAAAAAAAAATTTTTGGGGCGAAACTGATAAAATATCCCAAACTACATATAAAATTTACTATACCTAATAGTATTTTTTAAAAAATCTCGGACGACTATCCCTCCCCTGTCTTCGTCCCTGCATTCCAAATAGCACATCCAGTATGTTGCCTACTTCTCTTTTAGTAGTCGAAATGATGATAAAATTGATGAAGTAAAACAAGCTAAAGACCCAACGAACATAAATATTGCAGCAATATAATTCATGTCAAAGAACTGATTCGACTTTGAATCAGGATCTATTGTGTACTTCTTTAAGTCTTTTGTTGCTCCAAATGCTGCACCCACTCCAGTTCCTAGTAGAAAAGATATTACCTACACAAATACTTTACTTTCTCAGGTACAAGAAACTAGAAAGGGGAATATCCATTGAAATATAACGTACATCTTATTGACATTGTGGAGTTTAATCAGGTATTGATATCATCTCGCCATTAATAGAAAAATAATAGAATATGGAGGTGGGAATGTGAATTTTTCATTCATATAAGGGACAGGCAACGTGAAGAATTCAATTCATGGTCTATCAAGGCAAATAATCATGTAAAATTCGTGAATGTATTCAGTGACGAATTCAGGAATACAAAACAAAAAGTTGAGTTTAACTTTAAAGTTTTTAGAATCTTCAGAACTGGTAAAGGTTTTGGAGAGTTTTTATTTTATTGATGGGTCATTAAAAAATTTGTGTGGGTCATTTTTACATTTATCATCTAAATGGAATAAAATATACCATATATATTAATTTAATTTTTTTCTTTCTACTGGGGTCACATACCCCAGTGCTACAACACTACATCCGTCCCGGTATGAACTCATTCATGTACTCCAATCACTCACAATTCACCATACGTATATATAATTAGAAGAAATTACGAATTTTGAGCGATTATGCATAAGAATGGGAATATACACAGGTATAAACAATTTAAATTTCACCCGCCGATCACTTGGTAATACGTGCTTCTAAACAGTGAAGATACCTTTTCCTTATCTAGCCTTCAACTATGTCTGGTATACTTTTTGTTTCTGGTTTAGATTGTTTTTTAAGTTCTCGTTATTATAATTTAAAATTTTCCATCTTTAAATTTGAAGAAGGTTAGGGGTCAAATATGCCAATTGGAATAGGGAAAATAATTTTACAAAGAGGCATGCAAAACTCAAATAAAGTTCTTATATGAAGGCAAAAAATCATATTTTCTTAATCTGTGTCCCGTTATCTATCCCCACGAATATATGATTGCTACGCGTTTACTTCTTTTTTACGTGTTCCACTATTTTGTTAGGTTATAAATAATTTTAATTAATAAAATAACACATGTTAATTTTTTATTAGTGGTACATAAAATGAAACACAAAATAGCAAGAGAAGATTCCTACTGTTATATGAATAGATTTGGCTATTTTTGTGAAATATTAAGTTTGTGGGAATACATGTTTGAAACTACCCGCAATTCATTTTTATCTATATTTTTTTAGGACGAGTTAATATGCATTATTTAGCATAAAAGATGTTGAAGTCACATAAATGGAAATAAATTTGGTCATATAGTAGAGACCTTGTCGCCATAAAAGTCCACCAGGATGAAGACATGGATATCTATCAGGCGTTTTCTCGTCTTCAGATAGTAAATTGCAAAGGGGATTTGGAACATACTGTAGGCAATTCCAAATGCCGAAATATAAAACATGTACCTGCATATGAATTAATGGATTATTATTAAATGAATATTCATAATTTTTTTAGAATAGAATTAATATACTACTCCCTCTATTCCTAAATAAATATAAGACTTTCATTACATGCTGCGGAAATTAAGTAAAAATTAAGATGTTTTTGTAATTAAGATACCAATATTATTCTCTTAAATATCACTTGTACACCACTAATTCTATTTAAGAGAGTAATATTAATATTTTGTTTACAAAAATATCTTAATTTTTTCTTCCTTAATTTTCGCAATATATAATGAAAGTTTTATATTTAGGAATGGAGGTAGTATTTCAGAGATACTTTTGCTAAATTTGTCTATAAGTTTTTTGGTACATTGGTAAGGTCTGAGAAGAGAAATAATATCCAAATTTCTATAGGAAAAATTCATTTTCTGATGAGAGAAACTTACTGGTATGTGAGAAAAAAGTTGTCGTAAGTAAGAGTAGCTCCATTATCCAATGTAACAGTGTTTACTTTGATGATTATCATTGACACTATAAGCGAAGCCAATGTTGCTACTCTTGCTGCTAAGTTGATTAATGGTAATTTTGATGGCCTACTAGTAGCAGGCTGACCATCATAGTGAAATTCAGGCATTTTCTGAGATTTTGAGTGCAACCCCAATTGATCAATGCATCCAAAACTTCAATTTATAGAATTAAAATTTGCCCTTTTGCGCTCCAATAATGTTCTGCTTAGCATTTAATTACGATAATCATAGAGATTAACTTGCTAATGATATGAAAGGGACTCTTTTTCAACATTAAAAATTAAAATAATATAAAATAAAAAGAAGGGACCCTTAATTTGCCGGCTATGTAATATAGTATGCATCCAATTGTGTTACTAGATTTGCCTCTACAAGGACCAATAAGTTCATTTCATCTTCCGGTACAGTCGCGTTGGTAAATTTGGGGTGATGTGGGTTTAGCGATTCTGGCAACGCAGATTCAAATTTTGTGTGGAGTAAATTTTTACTGAAATATTGTGGGGTTTATTCTGGAGTTAGTATCCTATCAGTCGTTTTCCTAAGCTTCTACAAATTTGTGTATAACCACGATTTAAATTATGCCCGACTAAAAAACCTCTGAATTGAGTGGGGTTTGACTCTCGAGTTTTTTTTAAAAAAAAATATATTAATTTCTTATTCATTGAGGGAAATAAGATTTAAGCGTACGGTATTAGATGTTCTGGACAGCTATAAAGACAAGTTTAAACTCGGTCATGGTGAGTCATCTCTTGGTTAATTCTTCCATACATAGTCCTATTCCAAAATAAAGAGAGCTATCGATATAATTCTACTATGAAAGACAATATATAATTTGTTTTTTTCTTTTTGGGTGAGTACTCGATATAATTCTACTATGAAAGACAATATAATTTGTTTTTTTTCTTTTTGGGAGAGTACTAAAGAACTTTATTGTGCATTTAAAAAATTGATAAAAAAATTATTGTTTTCTAATAGAAAATTTGGCTTTTGAAAATAAAAAAAAATGATAAATGCCTCAAATTTGCTCCAAGTTTTGTGGCGCAATGAAAAAAAAATGAAAAAGTAAAAGGCAATAAGACATTTGTACCTTTCCCTTTCAAATTTAACCAAAATAGAATTTTTTCAATGGATTCAAAATTCAAATTTCAGCCTAATTAAACAACTTTTGTAGGGAAATGTATACACTTTTAAATGGAATTAATTATACACAACTAACTACTAATAATCCAAAAAATTAATTCGATTTTTATGCTAGAAACAAAGAATGGTTTAGGGTTTTGTTAATCAATCCATGTTTATGCACATTTCCAGAGTTTGGAAAATCAAAAATCATGAAATAACTTGATAATTTTATAAGATTGAAGCATCCTCTTAAATTAATCCGATTTTTATGCTATAAACAAAGAATATTTTAGGGTTTTGTTCATCAATCCATGTTTATGCACATTTCCAGAGTTTGGAAGATCAACAACCATGAAATAACTTGATAACGTTTTAAGATTGAAGCTTCCTCTTAAACTAATCCGATTTTTATGCTACAAACAAAGAATGGTTTAGGGTTTTGTTCATCAATCCATGTTTATGCACATTTCCAGAGTTTGGACGATCAAAAATCATGAAATAACTTGATAATTTTTTAAGATTGAAGCTTCTTCTTATCCTTTCATTTTGATTCATGTTCTTGTTTCAAGCTTTCTCAAAACTTAATCTAAATTTTATAAAACAAAACAAAGAAGGGTTTAGAGTTTTGTTCACCAATCCATGACTAAATTACTGCACATTGAAAGAATTTGGAAGATAAAAAACCATGAAATATGTTGATAATTTCCATCATGCTCTTGTTTGTAGCTTGTAATTTGTTTATGTTTTGTCCAAAACAAATTCGGCATATTCTGGAAATGAAATAGATTTTAATTTAGAGAACATCCTTGATTTATTTTCATAACAATACTTAGCAATTTACATGAAAATCCTATAAAATTTAGTCAAAAATTAACCAAGAACTCGGATTGATTGAAAATGTTGAATTGTACAAAACTGTGATTGCATTTCCATACAAGGTGACTCAAGCAATGAAATTTGAAATACATCACCATGAATACTTTCTTTTTTTATGAATAATCCTAAAATACAAATTAACAAAAAAAAAAAAAAAACATTACATTACTTCAAAAAAACATCATCAGATATCTTAGAGGCACCATAATCACAAAGATCATCAACATGAACATCATAAATTTCATAATCAAAAGAGTTAGAAGAGGAATCTGTTTTAGAGTAGGCTTCCCAATCAGAATCATCATTTTTATCATCTTCATAATCATCTTCATCCACATCTTCACCGGTTGATGTTTCATAATCAACATCATCTTCACTGATTGATGGTGAATCAATCAATTCCATAGTTGGAACTTGAATGGCTCCCTTTACCTCTTCTATTTCAAGGAATTTAATAACCATTATCAAATTAGTGGGATTCAAGATTAAGGTTTGAATTCGTTCAAACTCATATCGTTTTACTACCCTAATTAGAACCTCCTTCAATTCGTCACTCAATTGATGCAGCTTGAAGCACCTATCATGGTACATTTCCTCAATAACTTCTACCTGGCTAGGCATAGGTGCATTGTTCCTTATTGAATCGCCCGGTACAACAGTACAAGGAAATCTCACGCCTCTTGCAACAGCTCTTTCATAATGACCAAAGAATTTAAAACCTTGATGACAATTATCAGACCAAATTGAGCAACCATTCTCATCAGCATTCGTTTTGCATCAAATTTCATATTAAAAAGTTTGCAATTCATTTGAGTGTATAGTGTTTGGATGGCTATCGAGTATTCATGATTGTCTATCATTGTTCATTTTTTTTTTAATGAGAATCCATTGGATGTATAGTGTAAAAGAATATTTGTATCAATCTAATTCAAAGAATTAAAATTTCTATTCTATTACTACCTCTATCCTAAAATAAGGTTAACATTTGAATTTTTCACATACATTAAGAAATTCCTAAAAATAATAAAAGTTAAAGCTAAAAGACTAATATATCCTCATTAATTACTTTTTGAAAATTGAAATTGTAGTTAAAAGAAAAGTAAAAGGAGGATAAAATGGTAAAAGTTCATTAAATTTTTATTGATAGTCCAAATGTTAACATTATTTTGGGAAAATTTTAAAGTCCAAATGTTAACCTTATTTGGGGATGGAGGGAGTAATATTCTGAATCGAGTTTATAATATAGTATCTAACACATCCCTTCCAAAAATTTCAACTCCTCGTAAAATTATGCTCCCTTCCAATATGGAGACAATGCAATGAATGCAAGATGTTCATCCCAAAGAAGTAGTTTCGCATGCTTGCTTTGGTGAGAAGGAATTTGAATTCAAACCGAAGCTATTATTCTTAATCTTCTTTTATAATTTTTTCTTCATTTTTTTTAAATTAAAAATTTCTGTGTAGTTCGTAATTGCTCAAGTAGAAATATGTTCAAGATGTTTATATGAGAATGTTATTGATATGATTGCAAGATTCTTTTCCTAATGTCCAATGCAATTGTAAATAGAAATGTTTCCTGGAATTGGATTAGAAAATAAGTTAGTAAAAAATCAGTTAATAAAATCTAATTTTTTTTCTCAACTAACAATAGAGACATTGGCTATGAATCGTCTATTCCACAGTTAATCAGGTCTCAATTAACATACGCTTACAATTATGGGGCACAAATGTTATTTAAGTATAAAATTCAAAATTCATAGTATGTAGTGAGTAATTATTTCAATTGAAGTTATATAATGTAGTTATATAGTTTAAGAATATAGACATTAGCTATGAATCGGCGATTCTACCATTAATCATGTCTCAATTAACATACGATTACAATTAGGGGCATAAATGTCATTTTAGAATAAAATTCAAAATTCATAGTATGTTGTGAGTAATTATTTCAATTGAAGTTATATAATGTAGTTATATAGTTTAAGAATATATACATTAGCTATGAATCGGTGATTCCACCGTTGATCATGTCTCAATTAACATACGATTACAATTAGGGGCATAAATATCATTTTATTATAAAATTCAAAATTCATAGTATGTTGTGAGTAATTATTTCAATTGAAGTTATATAATGTAGTTATATAGTTTAAGAATATAGACATTGGCTATGAATCGGCGATTCCACCGTTGATAATGTCTCAATTAAAATACGATTACAATTAGGGGCAGAAGCGTCATTTTAGCAGTCTATTTGTTTTTCCAAGGAATATCGTCACCTTTCATCATTATCATAACCTTTCATATTCATCACCTTTAAATTCCTTTCTTACCAGTTTAACTTCCCCTTCTATTTCTATTTTCGGTTCCCTTGAATATCAACAAGTACTTCCCTATTAGCACTTCCTCAAGAAATCATTACCGAAATATTTGCTGATATTGCTGCCTCCTCGCATAAGGATTGTTTGATGGCCAAATCCATGTATGTTCTTTTTTAATTAATTTACTTTTATTTCTTTATAAGATTCTTTTTTGATGTTCATCGTTTCTAGTTGTAAGAACTTTCACAAATTACTAGAGCAAGATTTTTGGACAAACTTTTGGGAAGAAACTTTTTCATCTCTATTTAGGACAAACTTATAGACGAAATTAGGATCAAATCATATAAATAAATTTGTAATACACGTTCTTGACAGATTCGTCCAAAATTAGCATATCAAATACGCAAATTAATAGGACATGGGAAATCCGTCCCTAATTTAGGACGTATTTTAGATGATTGGAAATTTATACAAAGCTTTCTAAAATTATTATATTCATTTGGGAAGAATCTCTTAGAATTACTTAATGTCATGATTTGGTTAGTATTATGTCCCAAAAGTTTCCGAAGATTTGGACCGAATTCGAACATAACATACAAAACAATTATTATTTTTTATTTTATTAAATAGTAAAGACATTTGTCATTTTCTATTTTATTTTTTTATTTGGTAAAATTATTTGTCTTAAATATGTACCTAAAACTAGATCAAAATTAGAGAAAATTTGTTAAAATATTGTAGTTAGAAATTGTCGCCCCTAATTCGTCTAAATTTAGGACAGAATGCAGAGAGACGCAAATTAAATGTTTTAGTATTTAAAGTCATCAAATTTTACACAAAAAGTCTCCAACTTAGATGAAGTATTTACATTTGGGACACCTTAGAGACAAACCGTAACCAACGTTGCTACAGATCATGGACGGATTGAGATTTTATATTCACAACAAAAATGAAATCGTGTTTAGCGCATGCATCATTAATCTAAAAAATACATATGCGATTGTAGCTACAACCTAGGTACGGATTGGGATTTTATATTCTCAACCAAACCGATGTCATTTCTATCACCGAATCTCAGTAAAACAAATATGAAGGTTGGCACAGATTAGGGACTGAATGTGATTTTTAGGGACTTGTGCTAAAACGATGCGATAATACAGATCAGGGACAGATTGAGATTTTATATTCTCAACAAAAAATGTCGTGTTTAGCACCGCATCATTTCAGATGGACATGTCATGGGGAAGAATCTATGCATCAAAATGTACCTATGTCTATAAATCAACCAAGCGTTGTCCAAAACAACGATAGAGGCCTTAGAACTGAGAATGAGAATGAGTTCAGGGAAATGGTACTTGATGCAGCTGGCCCTAACTTCCAGGAAGAGTCAATGCAACCTAATCTCCCTTAACCCCCAAATGCAGAAGAAAAAAAAATTATGACATTATTTGTGCAGCTCACACGCCATTGTGGGATGAGTGCACTAAGCCGCCTAAACTCTCAAAGTTATTTGCGTCTGCTCGACTTTTTCATATCAAGTCGGAACATAATATATCAGAAATATGTTTCAATGATATGTTATGTACATGGAAAGTCAGTTTGCCTGATGGTAGTAAGCTAGCTAATGATTTCTACAGTACAACGAAACAAATTTCAACTCTTTGTCTTCTAGTTCAAAAAATTGATGTTTGTGTGAATGGTTGCATATTGTATTTAAAGGATGACAGTGAGTTGAGACAATGTAGGTTTTGTCATCATGATCGATACAAGCGAAAACGGAAGGTTGGTAAGGATAATTGCAAGAAGGAAATTTCATACAAAAAGATGCATTATTTTTCTCTCACTCCTAGGCTCCAGAGCTTTTATACATCAAAGGCCACTGCTGAACACATGAGATTGCACAAGAATAGTGAACAAGAAGATGGTATGATGTGTCATCCTCGAGATGGAGAAGGATGTAAACATTTTGATAACACATATCCCGAGTTTACTCTTGAGTCGAGAAATGTACGCCTTGATTTATGCACTGATAGGTTTTCTCCATTTGGTATGTCAGGTAAACAATATTCTTGTTGGCCTATTATTGTCAGTCCTTATAATCTTCCGCCTTGGATATGGATGAAAAATCCGGTCTTGTTTTCCCGGTTAAAAAAATCTCAAACATAAATTATATGTGTACATGCAACCATGAATTGAAGAGTTGAAAAAGTTATGGGATGAGGGTGTTAATACGTATGACATATCAAGTAAACAAAATTTTCAAATGAGAGTTGCACTTATGTTTACCATCAGTGACTTTCCAGCTTATGGAATGTTATTTGGGTGGAACACGTCTAGTAAACTAGCTGGTCCTTATTGTTTGGAGTTCAACAGTGAATTAAGACATCAAAATAGCAAGAAACAATCATGGTTTGATTATCATCGCAAATTCTTAGATCCAATGCATCCGTTTCGCAACAACAATAGTGTATTTAAGAAGGATATCGAAGAACATTCTCCTCCACCACAACTTATTGGAGGCCAAATTTAGGAAAGAATACGAAACTTCAAAAAAATAACAGAAACAGGGGAAAGGAACTTGGTAAAGAGGATGTAGGGGGAGGGGGGGGGGTCAATCGTAATTGGGCTAAACAAAGTATATTTTGGAATTTACCCTATTAGCGCACAAACTTGATTCTACATAATATTGATGTAATGCACAATGAGAAGAATTCTTTTGGCAATGTCTTCAATAATGTGATGGATGTAAAAGGAAAGACTAAAAGATAGTGTTCAGGCACGAGAAGATGTTAGAAAACATTGTAAACGTAGTGAATTGACAATCAACCCGACTGAGCAAGGGAAGGGGCATAAGCCAAAAGCTTGTTTCACATTGACAAATGATGAGAATAAGAAGGAATTAGAATGGGTAAAGGACTTGAAGTTTCCAGATGGCTATGCATCAAACTTAGGAAGATGTGTTGATTTCAAAGATCTAAAAATGTCGGGCATAAAAAGTCATGATTGTCATGTATTTATGGAGAGGGTTCTTCCCATAGCCTTTAGAGAAATATTGCCAGTCGAGGTGTGGAGTCTCTTGACCGCGTTGAGCCAGTTCTATAGGGACTTGTGCTCACCAAAGTTGAGTGTTGACCACATGAAAAAGTTTGAGAAGGATTTTTAGTTTTTTTATGCAAGCTAGAGAAAAAATCCCCTGCTTCATTATTTGATGTAATGGAGCACCTACCAATTCATCTACCATAAGAAGCCAGTGTTAGAGGACACGTGCAATAGCAATGGACATATCCATTTGAGCGGTATAATTGACAACTTAAGTATTTATTTGTCTTTCTTGAACTATAAGTATGCATTTATTTGTAATGTTTAAATTGACTACTTAATATTTTTATCTTTACCTAAATTACAGGTATTTATATCATTTGAAAAAAAGGTGAAGAACAAGGCTAAAGTAGAAGGATCGATTTGCAATGCCTATCTAGTTAAAGAGGCTTCAACATTTTTTTTCATACTACTTTCCAATGCACGTACAAACAAAAAGAAACACAGCTGGATGAAATGATGATAATGAGGTATCTGAAGTACTACACCCAATCTTGTCCATATGTAATTATCCTGGAATGTTACCAAGCTAAAAAAGAAAGTCACAATTCCTTAGTGATGAAGAATTAACTACCGCAAGTAATTACATTTTGATGAACTGTGATGAGGTTGAGCCATATATCGAGTAAGATTTCAATGCATTGAGCAATTAGAAATAAATCAATTTGTTCAATATTCATTTTTTTTTAGTTTTCAATATTTAACAAATGATATTTTGCAGGAAATTTACAAAGTACGTGCGCTCAACTAATGCTACATTATCAGAGGTTGAAATGCAATCTAAGTTATCAACAGAGTTTACTGGATGGTTCAAACAATATGTAAGTAACATTTACAAAGGTTAATGAACTATGATGTATTTTAGTTACAATTGTTTTGTGAAATATGTATTAATCGGATCGATGTCCACATTAGGTACAAAATCATGAGGATGAGATTCCGAGTTTAAAAAAAAAAAAAAAAATTCCTTTGGGGCCTTCTAGACGCGTAAGGTCATATTTTATGTAATTTGTCAACGGGTATAGATTTCATACACAAGATCGAAATGAAGGAAAAACAACCATTAATAGTGGTGTGTGTGTAAGGAGCATAGATGATGCAAAAAATCACTGGTACAGTGTGTTGAATGAGGTATTGGAGGCTCCAATGATTGGTCATCCTGTCCAAACAGTCATTCTTTTCAAATGTGACTATTTTGAGAGACAATTGGGAACAGTGTCAGAGTTCACCCGAAGTACAAGCTAGTTAATGTCAACCATAAAAGAAGTATTCGAGATTTGACCCCTTTGTGTTGGCACAACAAGCTACACAAGTGTATTACACATCTTATCCAAGCCTGAAGAAAGATATGTGTGATTGGTGAGTTGTATGCAAAATTCGAGCTTGACAGATTGTAGATGCACCACTTGTTGAGTCAGCTTATCAAGCCGATGTTGACATACAAGAAGCTGCTAACATTATGGTTGAGATAGTTAACTTGGAAGAGGATGAAGATGATTACGACAATGATGATAATGTGGAAGCGGAAGAAGATGATGAGGGTGAGGATGAGACATGGAAAGATTAGATTTTCAAGCTTATCTGTTTTTTCTTAAGGCGAAGTAATTTGTATTACAAGCTCAAATTTATTTTTTTTTATAGTTTTTCTCCAAATGTTGTGCACTTTGTATTAATTAGTTTGAGGGATGGATTTATCCTATAGTTACATATGCTTGAAAAATATAGTTTTCAGTATGTTGATTTGCAATGTAAATGGTATTATGTGTAATTGCAAAGAGAAGACATATAAGAAACTGATATGTCAATTATTTTTTATGTGCTTTCCTAGCCAATCCATCCCAAATACGCTTGTAGTTCATCACATATTTGTCCTAATTTTATCCCTAAATATTAAAACTAGAATGGTAATATCTATGTACTTTTTAAATATTTTTTCCTCCTTTTGTCCCTAATGTTTCCAGTTCATTAATCATATGTCCTAAGTCCGTCCCTAATACTTAAACATTAAAAACTAGTTACCTTATGATGAACTATTGTGATGGTATAGACATATATCGAGTAAAAATACAATTATATCTCAATCTATTGTGAATAAGAATTAAAATAGATGGGTTTTTTTTTATATTACCTTATGATGTATTATAGTGACTTAGACATTAGTGAATGATGTATGTTAATCGTATCAATGTCCACATTATGTACAAAATCACGAGAATAAAATTATCATATGTTTAAATATTTTTGCATTGGGGCCTTCCAAACGCGTATGGTCATATTCTATGTACTTTGTCAACGGGTATAAAGATTTAATACACATGATATATGTACTTAATGTGTTTTCTTATTTAATCCGTCCCAATTCCACTTTCCATTCATCAATAATTTGTCCTAATTCCATCCATAATGCTTAAACATTAAAAACTAGTTACCTTATGATGAATTATGATGAGGTATAGACATATATCGAATAAGCAAGACATGGCTTTAACCACTGATCATTGGACTAATACCACCCATTGCAGCAAAGGAAAATATCTTGTCCTTCTAGCTGCTCTGTTTTTCCAGACCTTCTCCACCACGAATTGGAAAACCTCCTTCTTTGAGCGGACCGTCATATAGGGCAATCCCAAGTATTTCCCTTTCCCGTCACCCTCCGAGATTTCTAGGTTAGCCGAAGCGAGCTCCCTTGTATCAACTGGTGTATGTTTGCTGAAGAAGATGTTGGACTTGTCAAAGTTAATAATTTGCCCATAACAGGATTCATAGGTCTTCATAATGTCCTTGAGTTTCCTAAAGCAGCGTTCATCCGCTTCAGAAAAAATGAGAGAATCATCCCCAAAAAGCATATGAGAGACCGAGCGTATGTTTTCTGAAGAAGAGGTTGGACTTGTCAAAGTTAATCATTTGCCCAGAAAACAGGATTCATAAGTCTTCAGAATGTCCTTGATTTTCTTGAATCAATGTTCATCCGCTTCAGAAAAAAAAAGGAGAGAATCATTCGCAAAAAAATAGATGAGAGACCGCAACACTATTACTGACGGGAAAACTGAGGATAGACCTGTTGTACATATTAAAAAGAGAATCGGACAAAGTGGGTCTCCCTGTCTAATACCCTTGGAAGGTTTGAAAGTCTTAGTGGGGGTTCCATTTAGCAAAATGAAGTAATTCACTGCTCTTATATGTTTCATATTCAAGCTTAGGAATTTCGGTGGGAATTTATGCATGCCATCATTAACTCTAGATAATTCCATTCAACACGATTGAAAGCCTTACTCTTATCCAGTTTAAGGGCCATTTGATGCGCCCTAGCAGGTTTAACAATCTCAAGATTGTGGAAAATCTCAAAAGCGATAATGACATTATCCGTAATTAGCATATCTCGCAGAAAAGTGCTCTGGGATTCATCAAAGACAGAGTTTATGACCTTTTTCAGCCTGCTGGTCATAGTTTTATATATTAGCTTGTAAACAACATTACATAGGCTAATAGGTCGGAAATGTGTCATCGAGATTGGCTTACATATCTTTGGAGCAAGTGCTATGTGTGTGGAGTTAATAGCGCTAATATACAAACCCTTATTTAAAACACCAAGTAAAAATCTAGTGACAGTATCCCCCAAGATATGCCAGAGTTTCTGCAAAAAAAGCACATGCATGCCATCTGATCCAGAAGCTTTGTGGGGGTGCAGCTGTTTTAACTCTTTAACAATTTCCTCCTTTGTATAAGGTTGATCAAGCATGCTTGTTTCTTCCCGACTAAGTTGGCTAGTGATTAACCCCGAGTGAAGAGAAGCGCCATCTCGTTTACCTTCAAGAAAAGATTTTAAATAGTCCACTGCCACTATTTCAATGTCATCTTCATCAGTTTTGAGAGAATCGTCTGAATCTACTAATTCCTCATTGGTATTCTTCTTACGTTTTTGCGACACCCTATGGTGAAAATTGGTAGTATTGTGATCCCCTTCTGCTAGCTAGGTGGCCCTACTACACACTTTCCAATAAGCTTCCCTCGTGTCCTGGACTCTGGCTAACTCATTTGAGATAGAGATTTCCTCCTCAAACTTGTAAGAGGGTAGACCTCTTTGTTGTTTGATTAGCTCCAGCTCATGCTCTGTCTTTTTAAGCCTTAGCTCTAAATCTCCGACAGTTTCTGAGCTCCACTCAACGAGTTCTGTGCAAAATTGATTAATGGAACCAGATAGTGCCGTAACCAGCTTGTCCTCTGGTGGAGTCCAAGTAGTGCACTTTAGTTGAACCCGATTTTCTTCTTACGTGTTTTATGTGATTGTTATTTGTCATCATGTATATTTAATTTGATTACGTGTTATGTGCACTTTATTTTCACAACATGTTTCAAGTGTTACATGCATATTTAGAAAGTTTGTGCGATTAAATCTGAAACTGCTGATTCTTCACTTTCCCATCTGGTGTTACAAAACGGGGGAAGGGGAAGGGAAAAGGAAAGGAAAGAGCACAAAAAGAGAGAGAAAAAAAATTGGGCAGAAAGTTTTCTGAGCGTTTGAAGGCCTTAACGACGTTTGTTTTGGACCCGTAAGATATCAAAACGAAGGTTTCGAAATTTCCTACGAGTGAGCGCTGAGAGGGAGGCATTCCAAGTTCTGAGCCGAGAGATATCGCTGTTTAAGCGTCACTGATTTTTCTGCTACGAATTTCTTCTTTACTTTTCTTGAATTTGTGAATTCAACAAGGTAAGGATCCTACCTCTTTACTTTTAGAACTCTAAATTACATGTTTTCAGTACCTTTAAATTTGGTTATCAATTATAAACTGTTTTTACATGTTTTCATACAAAATTGGATGAAGTTATAGACGTGTTGCGTTGTATATGTTCTTTGGATTATGTTGTTTATAAATTGTTTCATATATGTTAAATTGCTATTTTACATTTGATTAAATTCTTCTTGGAGTCTTTTATATGCTTTGGATTGTTGTCATTATTTGATTGAGTCGGCCGATTTTTCGCCCTATTGTGAGCTCTTGTCTAGAATCGATTGCCTAACAGGATCCATGTGATATATGATATGTGTTTGTGGTGAACAGGGTGTTCACATGTGGAAATTCTTGGGCCTTAACCCGATGAGGATATCATTGGGACTGTAACGGTGTTGCGGAGTCCATGGTGATGGGTGATGACACAACGTATGATAGATCCTTAAACTCTGGACCCGTCGTTTGGGGGTATACCAAACCCCATGTGTTGAACTTCTTGGGCTGTCCTAGTTTCGAATAAAGACTAGGGCTGTTACAATCATTGTTCAGTCAAGAGTTAATAGACGATGGAGCTCCTATTGTAGTAAGTTGAGTCATAGCGATAACTATGTTTTTAATGTCTAAGCGTAGAGTGTAATCTTGTGTTCCATATGAGTAATGCATGGTACTCGTAGTGCATACGGTTGTCTTAACGCTTGGATGTGAAGAACGTAGTTGTTGACTTAATCTGTGTCTTATTTGTTACCGCTTTAATCTTATATGTGTTTGGTTTGAGTCTAAAACATGTATTTTGGGAAATGGGAAACGTATTTTTGGTCTTATCAGTTACTTCATCCCAAAGGTGTAGAATTCTTACTGAGCCTCGCAGCTCAATCATTTCTCTTTGTTTATTTTGCAGATGATACAGAGGTTGAGCCTTCTTATGATGATACCTGGGATGGGACATATGAAGAGTGACTCCTAATGGACTGTAATAGGAAGTCATTTACTTTAGTGAACTTATATAGTATTTTCTTTTCAGTACTCTTGTTTTATTTTGTAAGACTTTTAAACACTTTTATGATTATGTTATGCATTTCCTTTCATAAACTGTTAATGGGTTTGGTTCGTCATTGATTTTACTTACTTCCATGTCACCGATCGGATTTGGGTCGTGACATAAGTGGTATCAGAGCAGGTCGAACCTTAGGCATAAATACTTGACTAAAGGTAAAATAAACTTAGTAAGATCATGAAACATAATGTAAGGTGAGTGATGGGTAGAGCCTCTGAATTAGGATTATGTGTTTACTTACTGGTTGTTAAGTTATTGCTTATGTGTTACATGCTTTCATATGCCATGTATATCCATGTTAGCATGCAATTTCATTTACCGCTTACGTATATAACTTGTTTTGGTAAAATGGACCCAAACAACGAGCAAGTCGACGACTCTGATCTACCGATAGCTGCTTTTGTCCGACGGGGGCCACAGACCA
The DNA here is from genome assembly GCA_026122235.1 of Vinca minor. Lineage (NCBI taxonomy): Eukaryota > Viridiplantae > Streptophyta > Magnoliopsida > Gentianales > Apocynaceae > Vinca > Vinca minor. The sequence goes on from JAOCZM010000253.1 coordinate 2,762,086, forward strand.
ACCGTCGTCAGTATGTGGGTTCATCTAGCCGACAACAACCACAGTTTCCACCACCACCGCCACCGTATAAACCGAATGCAGCGGATGCGTATGTAGCACCTCCACCACCACCACCAGCCAGTTAATCCACCACCACCACCACCACCACCACCGGGTAACGCAGGGCCTAATTCGGAGATGGCAGCCGCACTAACTCTATTAGCTCAGGTTGTTGAACAATAGAACAAGAATTAGAACCAGAATCAGTATCAGGGTCAGCGAGTTCAGAGGAACGGGGTGGATCCCATGGTATATTTTGAAGTATGAAGAAGATAAAGATGGCCTCATTTGACGGGAGTTTGGGACCGAATCAGGCCGAGACTTGGTTAGAGGAGATTGAGCAACATTTATCCATTATGCGAGTACCGAAGAATGCTATGACCAATGTGGTCGTGGTGCTCCTTATAGCCGAGGCTGCATAATGGTGGAAAGGGGTGAGACATGTACAAGACGGTCATCCAATTACCTGGGGACAGCTCAGGACGACCATTTTGGATCAACACTTCCCTAGCACATTCAGAGTGGAGCGATGGAAACAGTTTTTCGATCTCCGTCAAACTGAAAGCATGATTGCGTCTGATCATGCCAACAAGTTCAACTCTCTTGGTAAGTATGCAACTGCAATCATTCAAGACCTTGGGATGAGAACTCAGTGGTTTGTTCGAGGTTTCTTATCCAGCATTCTGGGAAGACTTTCTGGGTTTTGTCCTACTACTTATATAGATGCATACCAGAGGAGTTTGGACATTGAAGCAGAGTTCATGAGAGCCGATTCAGAGAAGAATAGGCCATTTTCTGCTTTTTCACAAGGACAGAGTTCTCGACCTAACACAACTACTATGGCTGCCCGGAAGAGGTTTGCTCCCACCTCGGGACAAGTTAAAACCCTAGGCTAAGTGTGGGAACGGGCTCTAATTTTGTGAAGCTTGGGGGACCCCGCAGGGGCACCAGTGCTACTGGTACCGAGGTTACATGCAAGAACTTCGGCAGAGTCCATTCTGGGGAGTGTAGATGGTTATCTGGGGCATTCCTCAGATGGGTCATCGGGTCAACCAGTATACGACACCAATACAGACCGCATGAAAGACTTTAGCAATAGCACCGAGGCCTAATGCTCGAAGTTTTTTCCTTGACACAGCAGGAGGCGGGTGATGCCTTAGATGTAGTGACAGGTACGATACTTATTGATTATGTGGCTTCATATGTTCTCTTTGATTGTGTGGTGACTCACTCATTTGTGTCCTGAAAATTTGCTAAGATCTTTGAGACTTCACCTATTAGCATTTCGGATACTTATAGAGTTAGGGTGCCTAACGGAAAAGTATTAGAGTCTAACTCGATCTATAAGGGGTGTCGGGTATAGATAGACTCGAGGATACTAGAGAGAGATTTGATTCAACTACAGATGGTGGACTTTGACGTGATTTTGGGTATGGATTGGTTACACACACCATGCCTTGTTAGATTGTCGAGAAAGGAGGATATAATTTATGATTGGGAACCGTGATACGTTCGAGTTTCGGGTTTAGTTAAGTAGAAGAGCGGTATGAGTATACCTGTCATCTCGGTGATGAAAGCGAGAAGTTGCCTCAACAAGGGTTGCGAAGCTTTTCTGGCTTACGCAGTGGCGAAGGAGGAAAAAGAAGTCCATCTTGAGGACATTCCTATTGTGAAAAAGTCCGAGATGTCTTTCTCGAGGATTTTTCGGGCATTCCGCCTGCTCAAGAGATCGATTTTGAGGTCCTTTTGCAACTTGGTACGGAGCCTATCTCTAAGGCCCCGCATCGTATGTCACCTCCGGAGCTGTAGGAGTTGAAGGAACAGCTCTAGAAGATTCTTGATAAGAAGTTCATCAGAATGAGTGTCTCACCCTAGAGCGCTCTGGTCTTGTTTGTGAAGAAGAAAGACGGTAGTATGTGGATGTGCATTGACTACCGAGAGTTGAACAAGATCACTATCAAGAACCGGTATCATCTACCGCATATTGATGATTTGTTTGACCAATTGAAGGGGGCGAGTGTATTCTCAAAGATTGACATGAGATTGGATTACCATCAACTGCGGATTAAACACGAGGATATTTAGAAAAGTGTTTTCCGAACTCTGTATGGTCACTATGAGTTCCTTGTTATGCCATTTGGGATGACTAACGCACTGCGGCTTTCATGGACATGATGAACCGAGTCTTTCGGGACTACCTTGATAAATTTGTGGTGGTCTTCATCGACGACATCCTAATCTACTCACTGTCGGATGAAGCTCACGAAGAGACTTGAGGTTGGCATTTGAGATTTTAAGGAAAGAGAAACTGTATGCGAAGTTCACTAAGTGCAAGTTCTGGTTGAAGAGTATATCTTTTTTGGGGCATATAGTTTCAGTCGAAGGTGTATCAGTTGATCCGGGGAAAATCGAGGTGATAGTTGATTGGCCTACGCCGAAGACGATATCGGAGATCAGAAGTTTACTGGGACTGGCCGGGTATTACAGGAAGTTTGTGCAAGACTTCTCCCGTATTGCAGCGCAATTAACTCGGTTGACTCAGAAAAAAGGTCAAGTTTGAATGGGGGCCTGAGTGCGAAGTTAGTTTCCAGACCTTAAAAGAAAAGTTGACCACGGCACCAATTCTATCGTTACCAGCAGCTTCAGTGGGCTTCCCCATTTACAGTGATGCGTCAGACATCGGGTTGGGTTGTGTGTTGATGCACAATTGGAAAGCCATAGCTTATGCGTCGAGGCAGCTGAAACCGTTTGAGAAGAACTACCCGTCACACGATCTTCAGTTGGTCGTGGTGGTGTTCACATTGAAGATTTGGAGACGTTTCCTATATGGGGAACCGTGTGAAGTCTTCACCGATCACCAAATCCTTAAGTATCTTTTCACCCAGAAAGAGCTTAACATGTGACAAAGGCGATGGTTGGAGCTGTTGAAGAATTACGATCTCACGATTAGCTACCACCCCGGTAAAGCTAATCGAGTGGCCGATGCTTTGAGTAGGAAAAACTCGGGGAAGCTAACGTCATTAATAACCGATCAGCGGGACTTAATCGCCGAGTGCGAGAAGTTAGAGATTTAAGTCGTACCAAGAACGTCTTCTCAGCTTTGGTAGCTCAACCGACTTTGTTGACGCGGATCAAGGAAGCACAGTTGGCAGATTCTGATTTGGAAAAAGAACGGGATTTGCCTCTGTCAGGAACAGGGGCAGATTTTTAGATTCACGAAGACGGTAGTCTCAGGGGCAGATTTTCAAAATCACGAAGACGGTAGTCTCAGATTTCGTGGCAGATTGTGTGTACCATCGAATTTGGGGTTGAGATCAGAGGTTCTTCAGGAAGCTCACAATTCCAGATTATCCGTTCATCCCGGGATTATGAAGATGTACAAAGGGCTGAAAAGTCATTTTTGGTGGAGAGGTATGAAACGGGACATAGCTGACTTTGTGGCTAAGTGTCTCGTGTGCCAACAAGTAAAAGTGGAACACCAAAGACCCGGTGGTTTACTTAAGCCTCTCAAGATTCCCGTTTGGAAATGGGAACACATCACGATGGACTACGTGGCTGGACTACCGAAGGACAAGACCGGTATGGACACTATTTGGGTGATTGTGGATCGATTGACTAAGTCAGCTCACTTTTTGCCAATGAAAATTACAGCGAGTATGAATACTCTAGTACATATGTATATGGATGAGATCGTTCAGCTTCATGGGGTTCCAGTCAGTATAGTCTCAAACGGGGACACTCGGTCGTATCGCGGTTTTGGAAAACCTTCAACGATGCCATGGGAACGAAATTATCTTTGAGTACTACTTATCATCCTCAAACTGATGGGTAGTCTGAGAGGACAATTCAGACTCTGGAAGACATGCTACGGTCTGCGTTTTGGATTTTAAAGGTAGCTGGGTAAACTACTTGACATTGATAGAGTTCGACTACAACAGTTATCAAGCAAGCATCGGTATGGCGCCTTATGAGGCTTTATACAGAAGGAAGTGTCAGTCGCCAGTGCGTTGGGATGCTATCAGAGAGAAGACTGTAATATGACCGAAATTGGTACAAGTCACTTTGGAAAAAGTACCGTTGATTCGTGGCAGCGCAAGATAGGCAGAAAATTTGGGCAGACAGTAAACGAAGACCTTTGGAGTTCCAAATTGGTGACAGGGAGTATCTGCGGATTTCACCAACGAGGGGTGTGATGAGGTTCGGGAAGAGCGGGAAGTTGAGTCCAAGATATGTTGGACCTTATGAAGTTTTGGAGAGAGTTGAGGACTTGGCTTATTGATTTCCGTTGCCACCAACACTGTCACGGGTACACAATGTATTCCACGTGTCACAATTGAGGCGGTATGTGGCCGACCCGAGTTATATCTTGGAAGCGGAACTGTTAGTAGTGCCCTAGGACCATTAACATATGTTGTACGTTCTATATCTTTTGAGCATGTCATTTGAATAGTTAATTTTCCTTACGAACATCAAATGTGTGATTTGATAGTAAAACTCATTAGCTTATGTAATTACTATTCTAGTCGTTCCTAGTTTTATGTAAAGTTATTTACAATGAAATAAAACTAGTATGATGTTTGATCGATGGTTATGTTTTACTAATCATATGTAATGAATACAAATCATATCATAGATGCAATATATTGGGGTATATTGTATCGGACGTGATCCATTAGAGAAGTAATACGTCATGGTCCTTAGTTATAAGTATTACTTCCTCAATACTATTTTGGAATCCTTAGACCTTATGTCTCCATTGATTCTAGCATGAATGGAGCCACGTTTTGACTCAGTCGGACGTTACTTTAAATCGAGTAATCAATACGACTGATGATTGGATGTAGCATCCTATCATGGCTTGAATGTGAGAGGCATTGTAAGGAATTTTTCCCTCTCTTATTAGAGAGAGATATCCATGGGTCCCTCGATAGGGAAAGACTGTTTAAATGCATGGCCGTGCTCAAATGTATTTAATAAAGTGGTTATTAAATATTGTTTGTTGGAACAGTCTACCTGGAGATCGAGCATAAATACAATTAATCTTTATAAGGGTGGCGACTACCATACCTTATGCTTAATTAGGATATCGCGAGACAAATGGATTAAATAGTGGATTGATATTAGGTTCCACCGCATATTCATTCACTCTGGATAGTCACAATGCCGTGCTAGGGACCGCTTGTGATTTATGAACACATACTACTACTAAGTATGTTTTCATTGCCATTGTCATACGAACCTACAGGGTCATACGCATAGACGAGTTAACGAGCTTCATGTCCAGATTCAATGAATCTAGAATGTGTCTAGATTCATTGTATCTGACATTTATTTTATGAGAATAATAAAACGTTATTATTCGAATTAGAGATTAAGGAGGGGCATTTTCGGTATTTGGTTATAACTGGGATTACGTGGGAGTTATTATGTGATAAAAACACCCACTTCCTGCAGAGGTTTATGGAACGTGGGAGTCTAAGACTCCCACTGCCGAAAGAGGTTGAGGATGTGAGAGTTGTTCTGGGAACAAACTCTCACACCCTATATAAACCTTTTTTATCCAAAACCCTAAGGTAGAATTAATTGAGTCGCAAAAACAAAAATGAAACTGAAATCAGATTTCAGTTTTTCTACCTCTCCCCTTCTCTCTAAATTCACGAAACTCAGAAAAGCGAAGAGCTAGCAATCGCTGTTCGTTTTGTCACGTGGATGCCGGTAGAGGGGAATTCCGCAAAGGGAAAGCTATAGGTGGCAGCAACACAAACTCTGAAAGTCTAAGTATCAGAATCTTGCATTCAAGAATCAGATTCTTTATCCGAAAAAATGTAAGGTTTTTTTTCCGTATGCTTTCGATTCATTTTTATATGAGCGGATCCTTTAGTGGAGGACTCATGGGTGTTCCGAATGAGTTTCTGCCTATGAATCCCTTCAGTGGTATCAAAGCCTTGCTCATGCTATTCGAATTCGATATTTTTAATCGCATCATAAGACATATCAATTTCGATTTGGTATGTGTATGTATAAAAACAGAAAAGATTGTTTCTTTGACTGTGTTTTATAAGTTTCTGTGATTCTGATATGCATAAACTGTTATGTATGTTATTAATTCGATCAATATTGCATGAACTGCTATGGTATGTTATTAATTTGATTAATTATGCATAAACTGCAATCGTATGCTTTCTGTCGTTAATCCGATTAACAAACCGCATAAACTGTTCAGGAGATTATGTATGTTAGGCTATTGAGGGGTAAATCGGGGCAGAAAACTCATTCGATGAGTAGATCCCCTTGACCCCCCTCCCCGCGGCCCCCTAACAGGCTAGCGGGACCGCCGTCTGCGTTGCGCTGGCCTTAGACTTTGTATATGTACTCGTTACCGCATTTATTATGCTTTATGTGAGTTTTAGCATGGTGAATAGCATGGCCTACTATACCCCTCTTGTTTTACATTTATTGGGTTGTAATTTTACATTACGGCCTGCGAGTCGTTTTTAATGTTGTGAAATTGTACTTACTTTCTTAGATTAGTTTTATTGCTTTGCATTGAAGGCTGGGTTTGCCCATGCATTTATGTAACAATACTGGAGGACGCTGGATCGAAGACACTATCCATGAGATGGGTATTGACTTAGATTAACCATTGCCTTCCACAAGGCTCGTGAGAGTCATCATAGGATTAGGCCATGCTATCTCACGTTTACATTTACGCTTTAATCTTGCATGTGATGCTTATTTTATGTCTTATGGGGTTTGATTTTTTATGCGTCACATTAAATCGTTTTAATTAAGTCTGAAAATGCCTACCATATACTAAGCACTCCTTCAGTTTGGATCATTAGTTTGTCTGCTTGCCAAAACAACAGATAAGTGGTTATCTTAGCAAAAGGAGATGGGAAAAATAGTGATTTACATATGCTTAGACATGGTTCGACTTAACTAGGCTACCAAAATAGTTTAGAGCCCAGGGCATAAAATGGGAAATAGCCGGGACATATAGATGTCATTCCAATGAGTTGATTTTGCTTTAATTATGGGTGTTAAGCCAAAGCTTACTTATAACTATCGTAAAATGGTTTTCTCCACTATTTATCAAGTGTTGAAATTGTGGAAAGTTTTTGCTCAAAAACTAATAACTTTGCAAATAATTTAATGTAGATAATGGCAACCAACACTTCACACAATTCATTGCGATCCGTCCTTGAGAAAGAAAAACTAAGAGGGACCAATTTCCTTGATTGGGCCCGCAACTTAAGGATTGTCCTTAAGCAGGAAATAAAGCTATACGTTCTTGATACGGATATTCCTGAACAGCCTGCAAACAACGCCCCTAGAGCTGAAAAATATGCTTGGAAGAAGCATTGCGATGACTCTAACGATGTGACTTGTCTTATGTTAGTCACACAGATCACTGACCTTCAAAAACGGTTTGAAGGGGTTGAGGCTTTCCAGATGATGGGCCAGCTCAAGGAAATGTTCCAAGAGCAAGCCCGTCAAGAAAGATTCCTCACTACTAAGGCGTTGAATAGTTGCAAGATGGCCCCTGGCAACTTTGTAAGTGCACGCGTTCTTAATATGAAGGGCTATCTTGACAAACTTGAGAAACTTGGGGCTCCCGTAGGTCATGACATGGCCACATATATGATCTTGGGCTCACTCCCACCGGAGTACGACCAATTTGTGATGAACTTCAACATGCAAGCCATGGATAAATCCATAAATGAGATACACGGGATGCTTAAGCAGGCTGAACTGAACATTAAGAAGACCCCTGAAGTCTTAATGGTTCAAAAAGGGAATTTAAAGAACAAAGGAAGGGGTAAGCCCATGGCCAAGAAGGGCAAAGGCAATAACAAGCCCAAGCCCAAACCCAAGATCAAGACACCAAATGAAGGGGTTTACTTCCATTGCAATGAACCAGGTCATTGGAAACGGAACTGCAAGCTCTATTTGGAAGAAAAGGAAAAGGAAATGGCCAGTTTGACTGTCTCTCCAGGTATTTATGTTATTGAAATTAACATGTCTGCTCCTACTTCATGGGTATTAGATAGCGGTTGTGGATCTCATATTTGTGCAAATGTGCAGGGATTCAAAAGGAGTAGATCACTGGCAAAAGGAGAAGTGGACCTGAGAGTAGCAAATGGAGCAAAAGTTGTTGATGTAGCTACAGGGACATTTAATTTAGTTTTGACTTAGAGTCTTATGAGACATGTGACTCTTGCTTGTTAGGCAAAATGACTAAAGCTTCCTTTACTAGACAAAGTGAGAGAGCTTCTGATTTGTTGGGCCTCATACATACAGATGTATGTGGACTAATAAACACAAGTGCTAGAGGAGGTTTTCAGTACTTCACATTCATAGATGATTTCAGTAAATATGGCTACGTCTATCTAATGAAACATAAATCAGAATCTTTTGGAAGATTCAAAGAATTTCAAAATAAAGTTCAAAATCAACTTGGCAAAAGTATTAAGATACTTCGATCAGATCGAGGTGGAGAATACCTTAACCAAGAGTTTGACGAACATCTTAGGGGTTGTGGAATTGTTTCACAATTAACTCCTCCTGGCACACCACAATGGAATAGTGTATCGAAACGGAGGAATCGCAACTTACTAGATATGGTTCGATCTATGATGAGTCAAACAAGTCTTTCAATTTCCTTTTGGGGCTACGCCCTAGAAACTGTTGCATTCATATTGAATAGAGTTCCTTCGAAAGCGGTTCAGAAAACTCTATATGAGATATGGACTGGGAAACGACTTAGTTTGTCATTTCTCAAAATTTGGGGATGCGAGGCGTATGTAAAACGCTTGTTATCTGATAAACTCGCCCCTAAATCTGACAAGTGTTTGTTTGTGGGATATCCTAAAGAAACTAAAGGATATTACTTCTATCTTCCATCAGAGAACAAAGTGTTTGTTGCTCGAAATGGCTTATTCCTTGAAAGGGAATTTGTTTCCCAAAAGGATAGAGGGAGTAAGATCCATCTTGAGGAAATTCAAGATCCCCAAACAACATCTGAACCAACTTTGGAACTTCAAACAAGCTCACGTGCTGATACTGAGCTTCAATCTTTGATACAAGGCCCAAGGAGGTCAAATCGGGTACATCAACAGCCTGAGAGATATGAATTTCTCGTGACTGATGATCATAATATTGAACTGATTGATCAAGATGAACCCACTACCTACAAAGAGGCAATTCATAGTTCTGAGTCAGATAAGTGGCTAGAAGCTATGAAGTCTGAGATACAATCCATGTACGATAACCAAGTGTGGACTTTGGTTGAACCACTCGAAGGGTGTAAGGTCATTGATAACAAATGGTGTTTCAAAAAGAAAACCGACATGGATGGTAATGTACACACTTTTAAATCTCGACTAGTAGTTAAAGGTTATAGACAAGTTCATGGTACTGACTATGATGAAAGCTTTTCTCCTGTCGTTATGATAAAGTCTATTAGGATTTTACTTGCCATAACCGCATATTTCGACTATGAGATATGGAAAATGGACGTTTAGACTGCGTTTCTTAATGGAAACCTTCTCGAGGATGTGTTTATGACACAACCTGAGGGGTTTGTTGATCCATCAAGTCCTAGCAAAGTGTGTAAGCTTCAAAGGTCCATTTATGGAATGAAGCAAACAACTCGAAGCTGGAATCGTCTCTTTGATGAAGCAATTAAAGAATTTGGTTTCATAAAAAATGAAGATGAGCAATGTGTTTATAAGAAAGTAACTAACAATGCAGTAGTGTTCCTTGTGCTTTATGTGGACGACATCTTACTGATTGGAAATGACATCCCCACATTACAAAGAGTAAAAGCTTGGTTGGGGAAGTGCTTTTCCGTGAAAGACTTAGGCGAGGCTACATACATTTTGGGTATAAGAATCTATAGAGATAGATCTAACATAATGATTGGCCTAAGCCTGAGTGGATACATTGACAAAGTACTGAAACAGTTCAATTTGCAAGACTCCAAAAAGGGATTCTTGCCCACGTCACATGGCATTAAACTCAGCATAATTCAAGGACTTTCCACAAAGGAGGACCAAGAGTGCATGAGTAAGATCCCATATGCTTCAGTCATTGGGTCTATTATGTATACCATGATATGCACTTGCCCGATGTCTCATTCGCGTTAAGTATGACTAGCAGATATCAATCTGACCCTGTAGAGTCACATTAGACTGCAGTCAAGAGAATTCTTAAGTACTTGAGAAGGACTAAAGATATGTTCTTGGTTTACGGAGGTCATGAAGGAAGTCTGGTCGTAAATGGTTACACAGATGCAAGCTTCCAGACCGACGTATATGACTTTAGATCGCAATCTGGTTTTGTGTGTTATTTTTTTTAATTGAGGTGTTGTGAGCTAGAAGAGCTCAAAGCAAGAGACCGTGGCCAACTCTACAACAGAAGCTGAGTATTTGGCTGCCTCTGAAGCACCTAAATAAGCTGTTTGGATCAGGAAATTTGTTGATGGATTAGGTGTCATCCCTAGCATTGTGAACCCATTGGACCTTTATTGTGATAGTACTGGTGCAATCTCACAAACTAAGGAACCTAGATCTCACCAATGATCCAAACACATTCTCAGGCGTTTCCCTCTGATTAGAGAGATCATTGACAGAAGAGACGTTAGAATTTGCAAAGTTCATACAAACGGCAACACTGCATATCCATTGACCAAGCCACTCCCGCATCCTACACATGAGAGTCATACTAGGTCAATGGGATTGAGGATCATGTATGATTGGACCTAGGGCAAGTGGGAGATTGTTAGTAGTGCCCTAGGACCATTAGCATATGTTGTACGATTTTATATCTTTTGAGCATGTCATGTGAATATTTAATTTTTCTTATGAAATCAAATGCTTGATTTGATAGTAAAACTCATTAGCTTATGTAATTACTATTCTAGTTGTCCCTAGTTTTATGTAAAGTTCTTTACAATGAAATTAAACTAGTATGATGTTTGATTGATGGTTATGTTTTACTAATCATGTGTAATGAATACAAATCATATCATAGATGCAATATATTGGGATATATTGTATCGAACGTGATCCATTAGAGAAGTAATATGTCATGGTCCTTAGTCATAAGTATTACTTCCTCAATACTATTTTGGAATCGTTAGACCTTATGTCTCCATTGATTCTAGTATGAATGGAGCCACGTTTTGACTCAGTCGGACATTAATTTAAATCGAGTAATCAATACGACTGATGATCGGATGTAGCATCCTATCATGGCTTGAATGTGAGAGGCATTGTAAGGAATTTTTCCCTCTCTTATTAGAGAGAGATATCCATGGGCCCCTCGATAGGGAAAGACTGTTTAAATGCATGGCCGTGCTCAAATGTATTTAATAAAGTGGTTATTAAATATTGTTTGTTGGAGCAGTCTACCTGGAGATCGAGCATAAATACAATTAATCTTTATTAGGGTGGCGACTACCATACCTTATGCTTAATTAGGATATCGCGAGACAAATGGATTAAATAGTGGATTGATATTAGGTTCCACCACATATTCATTCACTCTGGGTAGTCACAATGTCATACTAGGGACCGCTTGTGATTTATGAACACATACTACTACTAAGTATATTTTCATTGCCATTGTGGTACGAACCTACAGGGTCACACGCATAAACGAGTTAACGAGCTTCATGTCCAGATTCAGTGAATCTAGAATGTGTCTAGATTCATTAATTGAGCCGCAAAAACCAAAAAAAAATGAAAACAGATTTCGGTTTTTTTGCCTCTCCCTTTCTCTCTAAATTCCCGAAACTCAGAAAAACGAAGAGCTAGCAATCGCTGTTCGTTTCGTCGCGTGGATACCGGTAGAGGGTAATTCCGCAAAGGGAAAGCTATTGGTAGTAGCAACACAAACTCTGAAAGTCCAAGAATCAGAATCTTCCATTCAAAAATCAGATTCTTTAGCCGAAAAATGTAAGGTTTTTTTCGTATGCTTTCGATTCGCTTTTATATGAGCGGTTCCTTCAAGGGAGGACTCATGGGTGTTTAGAATTAGTTTCTGCCCATGAATCCCTTCAGTTATAGACATGTTGCATTGTATATGTTCTTTGGATTATGTTGTTTATAAATTGTTTCATATATGTTAAATTGATATTTATACTTGATTTAATTCTGCTTGGAGTCTTTTATATGCTTTGGATTGTTGTTATTATTTGGTTGAGTAGGTCGAGTCTTCGCTGCATTGTGAGCTCTTGTCTAGAATTGATTGACTAACAGGATCCTTCTGATATATGATATGTGTTTGTGGTGAACAAGGATGTTCACGTGTGGAAATTATTGGGCCTTAACCCGATGAGGATATCATTGGGACTGCAACGATGTTGTGGAGTCCATGGTGATGGTTGATGACACAATGTATGATGGATCCTTAAACTCTGGACCCGTCGTTTGATGGGTATACCAAACCCATGTGCTGAACTTCTTGGGCGTCTTGGTTTGGAATAAAAAGTAGGGCCGTTATAGTTATTGTTCAATTAAGAGTGAATAGACGATGGAGCTCGTATTGTGGAAAGTTGAGTCATAACAATAATTATGTTCCTAATGTCTAAGCGTAGAGTGTAATCGAGTGTTCCGTATGAGTAATGTACGGTACTTGTAGTGCATACGGTTTTCTTAACGCTTGGATGTGAAGAACGTAGTTGTTGACTTAATTGGTGTCTTATTTGTTATCGCTTTAGTCTTATATGTGTTTGGTTTGAGTCTAAAACATGTGTTTTAGGAAATGGGAAACGTATTTTGGGACTTATCTTATACTTCATCCCAGGGGTGTGGCATTCTTACTGGGGCATTGCATTAGACTGACCATGGTTTGGCAGAAATGACCAACCATGGCGGTCATTTTTTTTGGGAAACATTTTTGTCCACTTCCGTCCTCAAACTAACCCTAATAAATTCCTGATACCCTACAAACCCTAGACACCCACGACTTGGCGAAGGAATCGGCAATTCCATCCTCAAATTGCAGTGGATATATTCTCTAAACCTAGATTTAATCCTCTATATATACATGCATACTTCTCCTTCTAAAATCATATCAATTTTCATATTTCTCTCCAAATTTCCTTCCAAACTTAGGCAGTTACTCTCAAACTTAGCATTGCGAAAATGAATATCAAAATGGATCCCAACCTGGAAGAGTATTTCAGACACCAATTTAAAATTGTTGTTGGAAATCAAACCAATATAAAAATGGTAATATATTCTTTTGTAAAGTTAATTTTTTTTTAACAAATGTGTTGATCTATCTAACTAATATGATTTTATGTAACGCATTCCATCAATGTACACAAATTGGTTGGAGCGTATTGGTCTCGTCGTAACAAGATGTGTCTATCTGAAGGACGTCATTGGGAATCAATGGTGTGTTTATGTAACCAAAATAGATGACAAGTACTACCTAGACGGTGGTTTACAAGAATTTTTGCTTGACAACAATATTCGGCTGACAAATACAGTTCATTTTATCCCTTCTCTGATGAACTTACGGTATATTTATTTTAAACGAGGATTTTTTATAAGGCCCGGGATCGGTTACCTTAAAGGGGAATTATCGTATCCCTCCGACGGCGCTTTTTTTCGACAGAGTTTTCGAATAGACATTGAGAATACTCGAGATTTTCAAAATCGGTATGTTTTTTAATATTAAATTTTTGGAAAAATATTAGTTCATGTTCAAGTTATTTATTGTAATTTATTTTTCTGTGTACAGTGGATAGGTAGAAACAACATGCAATGGCGCGTTAGAATGCAGCTTGGAATCCCTGAAGTACTACACATGCGTAATAGTCGCGGCAAAAAATTGACACTCCAAGTGACTAGAGACGAAGGCGCAGACGATTACTATTTTTTGGGGTGGCCTGAATTTGTTGCGTTTTCGAGATTGCACCCGAGTGACTATGTACAAATCCATCCAGCCCCTTACGATATCCTTGATTATAGGGTCGGGAATGATGTTTTTCGCAATTTATTTGAACAACTTTAATAATACGTCATTGTAATATTTGCAATGTTTTTTTGCTTATTGAATGAAATAAAATTAAAATAAGTTGATACGATTGCAAACAAACTAACAAAAGTGATAATTGATACATTCTAAAATATTACAGTTTAAAAAATTAAAATACAATTAATTTGGAGAAGGTTCTTGGTTAGGAGTTGCTTGGTTGGGGCAAGTCTTCCGGTTGTGACCGACATCTTTACAGTGGCCGCACTTCTTTGGTCTTGGAATTCCCCGATTCTCTGTATGCATAGGCATTTGAATTCTCCGCCTTCGTGGTCGACCCACCTACTAACCTTTCATGTTAGGAGGGTAATGTGTCATATCAAAAGGACCAGGAGCAAGTACAGGATATAAAATGGACTTGTACGTATTTTTGTAGTACTCCAAAGAATATACAGGGTGGATATACTTAGAAGCATCCTCCATGATCGATTTGGACACTGCAAGGATATGTGTGCATGGATTTGTATAAGTACACCATTTATCACAGCTACATTCACGAGCTGATAAGTTGACTGTGTATATTTTTCCCCTTCACCAGGTCCTCTATGTCGGGACATGACCCTATAGATTTCTTGTTCTTTGTGGTGTCTTTACACAGTCAAACTCGTAGCTTTCTATTCGTAAGTGAAGTATTGATCCCATATTATCTTAGGGAATAGCGTTTGACAATTATTAGCCTCTTCCCGGTGTGAGTCGAAATAATGAACAAGCATGTAAAAAATTATCTCCACCTGAGCTTTCAAAGGCAGCGGTGCTCTAGACTGTTTCAAAACACTGTTTAGTGCTTCAGACATGTTAGTCGTCATGCACCCGAAGCGCTTCCCCTCATCATATGTCAAAGTCCACAACTCTTTCGAATGCTGCATTAACTAGTTAAATGCATCTTCATCTTTGTGTTTTCTAAGTTCAAGATAAAGATCACACTTACTTTTCTTCTTTTGTGTAGTAGCAAGCCACACATAATCTTTCAATTCTTTATTTTTGGCATGAGCGTGGAAATTTGATCTGTAATGCCTAAGGAAATATCGATGTATTGCCATTAAGGGTTGCCATCCGGGGACGGTAGCCACGGCAGTAAGAATTCCGGCACGACGATCGCTAATCAGGCAAACTTGTAAGTCTTTCACCACATGATCCCTTAATTTTTTTAAGGAACCAAGACCAAGTCGAAGTTGCCTCTGATTCAACCAAGGCAAAGGCAACGGGTAAAATTTGATTGTTAGCATCCTGAGTGCTTGCAACCATAAGTACCCCTTTATAGTTCCCCCTAAGATGGGTGCCATCCATTGAAATTATAGGCCGACACCACTTGAAACCGTCAACTAACGGTTTAAATGTCCAAAACAATGACTTGAACACCTTAGGGCCATCAACAGTGAGTTGTGGATGGTAAAGAAATTTGACTTTTGCACCCCAGTTAGAATCTTTTAGTGCCAGCATATACTGGGGTAGTACTTGGAAAGTTGATTTCCATGTACCAAACAGTGTTTCAATATCATGTCGGCGGGCATACCAAGCTTTTCGATATGTACAAGTCAAAGACATTTTATCTTTACATGCAGCCCTAATCAATTTAACAGAAATTTCGGGATCAGCTTGAACAAGGTGTAGATTTTTTACCCCAATGTACTTGGATGACATGTTGCGTTTTTTGTTTTCGTCCATCAAGCAGTAGTGGCACTCTTTGATTCTGGTAACCTTCCACATTCTATCCACTCTGCTATGGTTAACGCGAATGTACCAACTGCATAGGCTTTTTTCTATTGAGTTTCTACAAACTCCGCTGAACCATTGTTTGTTGCTCCTGTCTCTTTTCCACCCCCTCAAGGCAACCTGGTCATGCCATATGTTAACTGCTAACATTGCCTCGCACTTATCCTTAAACTGCATCCACAAACATATTTCCGAGATATCGGGATTCCATATTTTAATGGGATTTTTCATGTAAGTCAGTTCAGCAACGAGTTGCATGGCATCCTTGTCATTCCAACAGGCAAAATTAGTATAATTACCATATGTTTACATATTCCATAGTGGAATAACGGAGGTAGATGGTATTGGTTCATTCCCTTGGACTGTCTCGTCATTACTTGGTTCAGGAATTTCTTGGGGAATTTCTTGGATAACATTTTCTTATGCATCCTCTAGGTCATCCTCGACTGCATCATCCTCGTGGTCTCCATCACTATCATCTCTCCCATCGTCTTCCGTTTCCGGAACACCGTCAATGTCCGATGTTGGACCCAAGGAATCCATTACCGAATTATCATTGTCTATTGTAGGTGGATCGGAATATGCCAATTGTGTAACATTACCTACATGGGAATGATTTGGTACAATCGTTTCGTAACTGGTAGTTTCATAACTTGACGGTGGAGGCATACTTGGTATTTGAATTGGCTCTGGAAAATAAACTTTCGGAACAAATTGTGATTGCACAGGTTCAAACAATGCACCAACATGAATCTCTTGTAGTTTGAAATCGGTTTGTATTCCCCAAAAATTGTCTAGATCTTCTTCATCGTTCATATGTACGACATCATACATCACCATGTCATAGGTCGGCATGAAAAATGGACGAATCATTATTAGACGAACATTGACACTAGAGAGATCGACTCCTTTGCGCCGACATATTCGGTGGCAAAGTTGTCAAAATGAAATTTTCTCTATTACTTGGCTCTGCGAAATGCGGAAAACCATCGGCTTCGTACACTAAATTGTGGTCGAAATGTAAATACAATCACATTCAAGTGCCATTTTTCTAGACCAAAAATATATGAGTGACGATAGCGTTTTTTGTAAGAAAATAGTTGAATTTTTTTTTATGTGAAAAAATGAGGTGAAAGATAGAAGATTTATAGAGTTTTTGGCGGTGAAGGGATAAGATTTTTTTCCCTAAAAATATGGACATAAATGATTCATGGATTTGACAAATCAATGGAAAAAAGCTCATCCCGTGGAAAACCTTCTGCCATTTGAGAACGGAAGTGGGAATTCCGTTCCCAATGTAGAACGTAATTCACAATTTCATCCTCAAATTGAGAACGGAATTCCCACTTCCGTCCTCATATGGCAGAAGGCTTTCCACAGGATGTTCACCTTATTTTTCACTCTAGTGTGTTGGCAAGTATTTTTTTAATATTATGCATTTCTGTATTTTTTAACATCATAAAAGTAAGAATTTCACACAAAATAAAAAAACTCTCAAATAAATTTATTTGCTACAAATAAAATTACATGGAAACATAAAACAACTACTACTCCCGATCATTCACACCCTTATTCTTACGAAATTTTGGTGCAATTCGTTCCCACACATAAATGTTTATGCACGATACATCCGACATCGGGTAGCCGGGGGGACCCTCAACTAGTGGGCTCTTCCGGTGCTTTTGAACACTGACTGGCTCCGTCCACAAAAGCTCTTGCTCCTTCTAACCCAAAATAATGCCTAAAAGGAAAAACTAGGGTTCGCCTTTCACGGTGTACCGCATTGCCCTTGGATTAGCCTAATGATGAGTTAAAATAACCAAAAATGTAAGTAATGAAAAACATATATTATAATAATTTGCCATAATTACATGTAACTTACCTTCACATATTCCACCCACTTGGCTTCAGCACCATTAAAATCTATCGTGTTTGTACTGCTGTCGTATTTGTACCACAGTTGGTGCAAAAGTGCCTCAAAATCCCAAAACCTCCTAGGCAGTTTTGCTAAGTATTTATCGATCATTTCCGTTGTGAAATATCTGCCGGTGATGGTGCCGTAGACAATTTCATTGTACAATTCGGACCAATTTTTTCCATCACTGTTACCCTGTAAATTAAATTCAAAACAAATTTCTAGTAACGCCTCTTCGTATTCTAAAGGCCATTCTTTAGTAAAATCAACATCCCTGAATTTGTTAACCATTTCTTTTGAATAAATTTTGGAAAGTTTGCCATTTTAAACCGTGAATTTTGAAGAGGGTAGGGAGATTTTTTGTTTGAGAGTTTTGAATGTTGTAGAGTGTGGTGAGGTTATTTATAGATATAATTGGTGTGTAAAAAAAATTCAAAATTTGAATTTTTTTTTTTTTTAAATTGACAAGTCTCTAAAAATTGGTCGAAATGAGAACGGAATTGCCAAATCCGTTCTCATTTTCAGTCTTCAATTATTCAAAAGAAAAGCTGGGTGAGAAAAGACTAGACACTGCAAAAGTGTGGCAATTCCGTCCTCAAGTCACGGGTGTCTAGGGTTTGTAGGGTATCAGGAATTTATTATGGTTAGTTTGAGGACGGAAATGGGACTTTTGTCCAGGGTTGACGTGGCAAGACTTGCCACGTCAGCCCGACTTCCGTCCTGGACTAAAAATGTTTCCCCAAAAAAAATTACTGCCATGGTTGGCCCTTTCTGCCAAATCATTGCCAGTCTAATGCAATGCCTTTTTTACTGACCCTCGCAGCTCAATGCTTTCTCTTTGTTTGTTTTGCAGATGATATTGAGGTTGAGCCTTCTTTTGATGATACCTGGGACGGGACATATGAAGAGTGATTCCTAATGAATTGTAATAGGAAGTCATTAACTTTGGTGAACTTATATAGTATTTTCTTTTCAGTACTCTTGTTTTATTTTTTAAGACTTTTAAACACTTTTTTGATTATGTTATGCATTTCCTTTCATAAACTGTTAGTGGGTTTGGTTCGTCAATAATTTGACTTGTTGCCATGTCACCGATCATATTTGGGTCGTGACAGATAAGGAAAACGCTGTTGCCATGAGGGCGTGCCTAATCATCTATCCAATTGAAACAAAAACTTCGACATTCACTTCCCTAAAATCGCACCAAGTATAGGGGCTATCACTGAACCCTGGATCGCAGAGATTACATTCACTTGTGGCGTCTTTAAAGTTTTGCATTTCTTTCTGACATCGATGGAAATTACTCGGTTTTCCTTATTATTAATAATTTCATTAAAGTCTCCCATGCAAAGTCAAAGGAAAGAGTTGATGGAACTGAGACGGGATAGCAAAGACCATGATTGGGGTCTAAGTTCCACGTCTGGGTTGTCATTGAAACCATTGAACCTCCAAGTTAAAGGATAGCCATGTGACGAAATTTTAGCATCTATGTGACCCTCAGAGTAAGATAAAATGCCATCTTTTATTGATGAGTTCCAAAAGAAACAGAGGCCTCCACTAAGACCAATGTGATTAACAGAAAAAAGCAATTGAAATCCTAATCTAGTACGAATTGACTCTAACTGGAAAGACATTGACTTAGTTTCGCATAAAAAAACAAGACATGGACTATGAAGTTGACATAAGCGATCAAAATCCTGATCTGTCCGAGAATTTTGCAGCCTCCGACATTTCCAAGCTAAACAATTCATCAGCAGGAGCCATTGTTGAGTTGTCAAAAGATTCCACCAAGTCTGGACCACATGCATCAATTAGCACGTCTTCATTACCATTAGGATGATCAACATTGATTGGGACAATGTCCCAGTCCCAACCAGGTTCGTCAATAAGCGACGAAACAAAATCATCTTCATCATCCTAAAAGCTAGGTTCCGCAACGTGTTTCCAATTTAGAGTCATTACACCATAGTCATCAGCGATGTCATCAATTAGAGCCATATGAGGAGGTGAGTTTTTTTTTTTCTTACGAGACCAACTCGGGTCGCGTGAGTCGAAAACTTGTTTTTTTAGAGGTGGAGGTGGAATATCATCTACCGCGAATTGCAGCTCCCTTTTCTTACCCAATGTGCTAATTCCCGAAGTGTCAGCTCCCAAATGTTTGTTGAACAAGGTCCGTTTGACGGGCTTCTTCCTTGGTAGAACACATTTGTGCCACTTAGATACAATAATTTATGAACTGAACCCCGTTCACTGCCCAACCATATGGCTCTCCGATTTGATGCAAGTATCAGTATCTTTTTCTTTGCCCTTATGCTTTTCATTTGCACCACATAATCCATCGTTAATTGTAGTAAACTTTAGGCCAGATTCCACAACTTTAGCTTTGCCCAGAAACTTGTCCTTAGCATCACATTGTGCAGCCATAATTGTCTCAGCTTTAAGACTAGATACGACAATCTTGCCTTTTCCTTTCCTCGCTGCATCAGCCACGCTCAGCCTGGCCATTTCAGGTATTAAATCAGCATAAGCAATGCCATTCCCAGGCCAAAGAGTGAGCAGGGATTGAAGGGAACGTGCAGGCGGCACTGCAACACTTTCTCTCGGCTGCTCAGGTCGCACAACAAAAGGCTATTTCGCAGCGGTTCTCAGCTGGGAGTTACACACATCAGCCTGGGCTCTTGGATGGGAATTCCTAGTCGCAAGCTGCGCGACTGGGATTTGGACATACACCCCGTCGTTGTTGCGAACCCAAGCCATCTTAGCTTCATGTTTAATCCCCCTAGAAGCATGTTGCATCGTTCCATACTCAAATTGTCCTCGGTCCGATGTCCTAACCCCGTTTCGGAGCTCGGGGAAATTAATTGGCCCATGATCCAGCAAGCCACAATTCTGGCAGAAAGTTGGAAGTCGTTCGTAGCGAAAAAGCCCCTTAAACTTACCAACTTGTTGTACATGACCCACGAGTACACGCCTCAATGGCTTAGTGATATCAACATCCATGCGAAACCGTAGAAAACAGTTTGTATCCTCATCCACTCTTACTTCCACCTCAACACGGTTATCTAAAGTACGCGCAATCTTAAGCGCCATTTCCGGAGTAGCAAGGATATGATTATCAAAGTGTAACTGCACCCAAAAGGGGAAAGTAGTGAAAATCTCATCAGAGACATTTTCATGAGGGCCCAATCGTTTAACCACCAAGAGATCGTTGCCGAAACACCATGGAGCGTCGACCATAACTCGCATTGCATCTTCCTCCGATGGTAGGAAGAAGACATACGTGTTGAATGATAGTCGACGGGGGTTACGTTCAAGCATTTCTATACTCGGCACATCAAGCATTTCCCATTAATTATTCTAATTTAAATAATAACATTTTATTATTCCCAGAAAATAAATGTCAGATATAATGAATGTAGACACTTTATATATTCATTGAATACATATACAATGCTCGTTAACTCATCTATGCGTGTGAACCTGTAGGTTCATTTCATACTCGTAATGAAAACATACTTAGTAGAGTATTTATCCACAAGTCACAAGCGGTGGACCGATTACTTATTCTCAATCTACTATTTAATAATTTTTTAACACGATATCATAATTAAGCGTAAGGCATGGACATTGTCACCGTTATATAGCTTAATTGTATATGTACTCGATCTCCGAGTAGACTGTTCCAACAAATAATATTTAATAACCACTTTATTAAGTAAATTCGAGCATTTTCATTCATATTTAAACAGTCTTCCATTATTGGCCTTCTTATTCGGGAGGAAGATTACAGTTTTTATTGTGAAAAATTCATTCTCGAAATGTCCTTGGCAAATTTGATACCACAAGGAGGCTTGCACATTCGACATTTGACCATTAATAAAGTTCTGAGACAAAATGGTTGAAACTTCAGCGAACTCACTAATCTACTCCCATGGACTATAATACGCCGGCTCCCAAGAGTTCATACCAATGATGGGAGGGATCGATCACTTAATTTGGCTACCTGAACCGGATGGGATGTTTTCTCTTAGTTCGGTTATATCATCGTTACACAAGCGAACGGTCACAAGCTACTCGAGACAATGTGCTTGGTCGAAGGTATTACCTCTTTCCCTCTCCATTTTCTTATGGAAATTTCTGAATCGTTTTCTTGCAATGGAAGAGGTATTATGGAAGCAAGACTTCATCTTAGCCACTTTGTATGCCTGCAAGAGGGGTACTGATTCTTTTAGTCACATTTTCATGGAATGTTGGCTTGCTAAGGGGTTATGGAATCATGTCGATGCTCTCCTTAGTTACCGTCTTAGAATGCAGGGTCATCAAACCCCACAAAGCCCTTTTGAAATCATGGTGGTCGCGGGGGGACTTTAAACCAGGCTGCTAACATGGTGCTCTAAAGTTCGGCCTGCTGGATATTATGGAAGGCAAAGGTCGGGGTACCACTCTACCCTTGATCATAAAGTAATTCGACACCTTTGTTCAGTGCTTTATGTTCAGTGAAGAAAAAGACACTTGCGCCGATACAAACGCGAAATATGTCGATAGGGGATACAAGTGGTTCGTTGGAAGTCTGCTACAATTAGCGAAGGGATTGTAATTCTGAATATTGATGGTGCGGCGAGGGGAAACCTGGGGGTGGCCGAAGTAGGGTGCATTATAGAACGCGCAAATGGATATTTTATTGCTGCCTCAGCTACATATCTTGGAGACAATATTAGTAACTCAAGGGCAGACATCGAGGCTTTGGAGATCGGCTTGTGCCTGGCATCAAACTTTCAACAAGTCTTAATCCAATCTGATTCCCTTTTCTTGGTGAAATCTGTTGAGCAGGGGCATATCTCGTCGTGGTCGCTAGACCGGTGGTTCAATTCAGCTATAATGTCCATGAAAGGGGCAACTGTTATTTATGTTTTCAGGGAAGCGAGCAATATCGCAGACTATCTAGCAAACTTTGCATGTGACACGCAGGGCACGATTCTATTCAATCAGTTTCAGTTGCTACCTTTGGAAACTCGGGGCCTATGTCATCTAGACTCGCCAGGGCACCCTTATGTTAAAGTTACTTCCTAAGCTTTGGTTTCTTAGTTAGCATCTTTATGCTTTATGGAAGTTTCCCAGTAGTGGCTAGCTATGAATATTCTGTATTTGTTCGAATCATATGGGCTTTTACATCAATAAAAGAGTATCGTTAAAAAACAAAAATAAATTAGTCTTCTCTATCGAGAGCCCCATGAATATCTCTCTAATAAGAGAGGGATAAATCATTTACAATGTCTTTCACATTTAACTCATGATAGAATATTACATCCGGTCATTAATCATATTTACCACTCGATTTAAAGTGACGTTCGACTGAGTCAAACATAGCTCTATTTATGCTGGAAACAATGAAGAGATAAGGTATATGGACTCTAAATAGTATTGAGGAAATATGACATTTCCAAAGAATTCAAAGCTTCACGTAGCTTTATTTCCATGGTTGGCCACTGGCCACTTCACTCCATTTCTTCATCTTGCAAACGAACTTGCTAAAAGGGGTCCCAAGGTTTCTTACTTGTTGCCCATAAAACCTAAATTACTTATTGAAAACAAGAATCATTATCCAGACCTCATCACTTTCCATGTCATTTCTATCCCTCATCTTGTAGGCCTCCCTCCTGATACCCAAAATATATCTGATATTCCTCCATCTTTAGGGAATCTTTTGTCCGTGGCTTTTGATTCAACGTGTAATCAAGTCGAAGAATTGTTGTTCAAATTGAAACCCCAAATTGTTTTCTTTGATTTTGCATTTTGGGTACCTGAAATTGCATCTTTAATTGGGTTCAAAACTGTTTGCTATAGTGTAGTTTCTGCTGCCTCAATCGCAATTGCTTTGGTACCATCTCGAACCATTCCTGAAAATAGGGCTTTAACAGATGAAGATCTAATGGAACTCCCAATTGGGTACCCATCTTCCACTGTAGTACTTCGCCGCCACGAGGCTCGTTCCTTGTTGTTTTTATTCGGCGACTGCGGTGACAGAATGTCCATCTATGACCGGAGCACCGCCGCATTTAGAGGTTCCGATTTACTCGCATTTAGGACTTGCAATGAATTGGAAGGACCCTTTTGTGATTACTTGAGTACCCTATATTAAAAACCCGTTTTAATGACAGGTCGATCTTGCCGGAGACGGATCAAACGCTGCTTGATGATCGTTGGGCTAATTGGCTCGGCGGATTTAAGCCTGGAACAGTAATTTACTCTGCTTTTTGGAGTCAAGTTTTTCTTGAAAAGGCCCAATTTCAAGAAATGGTTATGGGTTTCGAATTAACTGGATTTCCATTCTTGATCGCCGTGAAACCGCGGCTGGGGACATCTTCGATTGAAGAAGCTTTGCCGAAGGGATTTGCAGAGAGGGTTAAAGGAAGAGGAATAGTTTATGGTGATTGGATTCAGCAAACACAAATTCTGAGACATCAATCAATTGGATGCTTTGTGAGTCATTGTGGGTTTGGATCAATGTGGGAATCTTTGATGAGTGATTGTCAAATTGTGCTTGTTCCATTTTTAGGTGACCAAATCTTGAACACTAGAGTTCTTTGTGAAGTTCTTAAGGTTGCTGTTGAGATTGAGAAAGATGAAAATGGTTGGTTTTCAAAGGAGAATTTGAGCAATGGGATTAGATCTGCAATGGATAAAGATGGAGGATTGGGTAGTTTGATTAAAGAGAATCATGCACATTGGAAGGAAACTCTTATGAAACCAGAGTTCATGAGTAACTATATGGACAACTTCATTGAACATCTTTATGAGCTTTGAAGTTTTTCCAGCTTGTTCTTGTGCTAAAATCTCTGTATTTTGCTAATAATAAAATATGGGGTATCATCCCTTCATTTTCATAAGAAAAAAAAAAATTAGTATTAAGGAAGATATACTTATGACTTTTTGAACCATGCATTATTACTTCTTTTTTCGAATCACGTTCGATACTATATATTATAATATGTATCTATGATATGATATGTATACATTATATGATCAGTAAAACATGACCATCAATCAGAAATAATACTAGTTTTATTTCTTGTATATAACATTTAATAAAACTAGGGACAATTAGAATAGTAATTATATGAGCTAATGAGTTTTATTATAAAATCACATAATTGATGTTCACAATCCAAAAACATGCTCAAAATAACAAAGTACAGCATTTGCTCATGGTCCTATGTCATTACTAACAATCTCCCACTTTCCCTAGGTCCGATTAGACATAACCTTAACCCCATTGACCTAGTTTTACTTTCATGTTAGGTTGCAGGAGTGGCATGGTCAATTGATCTGCAATGTTGTCATCGGTATGAACTTTGCAAATTTTTACGTCGCCTCTTTCGATAATCTCTCGAATGAGATGAAAATGCACGAGAATGTGGAATCTTCGATATAAGCCAATTCTTGTATTTTCTTGTTGTCATTCTGTTCGAAAATCCGTCTCTTTGATGTACTAAGAAAGGAATAGCACCAAAATTTATCTATTTTTCGTCTTAATTTTCAGCTTGAAATAAAATTTCAATTTCAGATTTATCCCATTATGTACAAGGAGGAAAATCAAGAACAAAATTTCCAAATCATAAAATAAGAATAGAATATTTTAGGAACCAAAATACAAAATAACCCCCACAAAATTGTACTAAAAAATAATAACAAAATTTGTAACAGAGTATTTGACCTATAACATCTCTAAAAATAACTACGCATCATCCTCGTCAGAGTCATCACAAGCAGCTAATTCTCGTGCAAGAGAATCGACATCGGTATTAATATTTCCTTCGACTAAGAAACTTTATAAGGTGCTTGCCAATAGCCCAAAAATATTATCGAAATGAGACCTAGACGAACCTTTGGGGATTTTCAAACAGGAATAAGAGAATAAGGAGAAGAGTTGAACAAATGAAAATTAATTAACAATTGAAAAGGAGAAATACTTACCAGTCCAATCTCTACGGTCGGGAGAGAGAGGGACGATGGTAGCTTGGAATGGGGCGTCCTCTGATCCTGAAAAGGCCTATTCTAACACGTGCCCTTAATCGAATACGACCACTGGTCTGTGGGACCAGAACGGGGATGGGGATGGGCAGTGGCGGAAGCAAGGGCGACGACGACGATGTAGGGCTCGATGACGGCGAGTTTTGTAGTATGTGGGGGAAAATGAGATGAAGGTGGAGGAGAAGGAGATGATGGAGATGGTGAGGGAAGTGGTGGAGATGACGGAAATGACAATGTTGACGGATTTGATGGAGAAGGATTCATTGTGCGGAATTTTGATGAGGGTGTTGTTTAATTTTTAGGGATGAAGAAGATGAATGGGTAGTTAGTATGAGGAAGATGAACACAACAGTTAATATATACCGAGTTTTGCAATGGTGGTCGTTAAGTGGTTCCAAATACCCACCACTTTGCGACCACACGCACACACACACACACACACACACACACACACACACACACATATATATATATATATATATATATATATATATATATATATATATATATATATATATTAGCCCTAAGAGCGATCAAACTCGGTTTTTGATAATGGACAAACACTTGATGTTGTGTCTAATGTTTATATCTTTGTGATAGAATATCGGAACTAATATTGGAAGCTCTAAGTACTTCAATCAAGCCATGATCAAGATTCAAAGTCGTATTATTCAAGGCTCATCTTTCATGATTGAAGATTGAAGACTTAGGTTTGGTTAGATTAGCTTTGTCGTTATAAGTTGTTATCTTATAAAGCTCTAACCAAAGCTCTCATGAACATAAGCTCTGCACTCTAGTCTTGCATGCACACAAACACGTTTTCAAAAGGCTTAGTTTTCGAAATGATTCTTAAATGTGTTCGTATCTTAAAAGCCTTTGTTTTCTAAGTCTAAGTCCTTTAAAATGGTTTTCCAAGTGTTCTTACTTGTTACCTTTTAGGAAAACCTTTTAGACTTCAAAAGACTTCAAAAGATTTCAAAACGTGTGAAAAATCAGCTTGGAAGTTCGGTCAACCGAGCTCAAGCTCGGATCAACCGAGCAGAAACTGAGAGGTCTGAAGAGTTGGTTCGGTCGACCTATAGGTAGTTCGATCGACCTAGGTGTGTCTAGTCGGTCGACCGACCTAGGCTAAGGCTGATCCGAAGTTGGCCTCGGTCATCCGAGGTGCTCTGTTCGGTCAACCGAACTCTGCGATTTCTAGCCATTATTTGACCGTTGGAGACTCAATTTTCAGCCTATTTTGAAATGTATATATACTCCAAAGCTAGAGAATCATTCCAAGACTTTGACATACAATAAACATTGATATCTTATCAAGTCTAAACACTTTCAAAGCAAAATACTCTTCATCTCTATGATCTAAATCATTCAAGAGTATTCTTTCAAAAGCAAGACAAAGAGTGTGCTTCATATGTTCAAGAGCTGAAATTGTTTGTTGCTTCAAAGGTATACATTCTCACTTCTAAGAGTGATCAATCTTTGTATTTAAACATTTCATTCCCTTTCTAAGTGATTGGGTAATTCTTGTAAAAGTCCTACTTTGTGTGGGCAATTTGTAAAGTCCTACTTAGTGTGGGCAAGTTCTTAGTGAGCTTTTGTATTGTGGTTGTGTTGTAAAACTCTTAGTGAGTTAGCCACATTTGTAAACATTCTTCTTAGTGAAGTTGTTTGAAATCCTTGGGTGCGGCTCAAGGTAGTGGATGTAGATTCTAAGTGAATCGAACCACTCTAAATCCTTTGTCTTGTTATTGGGTTTTGTTTTGCTATTGCTTATCTTGCTCAAACTTACATTAGCATTGCAAAGAATCGAAAAAGTTTACAAGATTAGTAAAAACCCAATTCACCCCCCTCCCCCCCCCCTCTTGTGGTTTACAATTGGTATCAGAGCCTCGTCTTCATTTTTAGCTTAACCGCTTGAAGTAAAGATTATGGCCGGTAATTCCGCTTTAGCATACCAAGAGGGATCTTCCATCGATAGACCACCACTTCTTGATGAAAATAATTTTGATGAGTGGAAAGACCGATTCAAGATATATGTATGCTCCCTAGATTATTCGTTATGGCATATATTTGAAGAAGGTCCATATGTTCCGATGAAAGTAGTGGAGGGTGTTCAAACTCCAAAGACGGACAATGAGCTAAATGAAGACGAGCCCATGAAAATGACTCGAAATTTTCAGGCCATGAACATTCTTAGTTGTGCCTCAAGTCCGGAGGAGTACAACCGTGTCCTTGGAAGCAAATCCGCCCACTCTATGTGGAAAACGCTTGAAGATACTCATGAAGGACTAAGCTCTTCAAGTGATGACGGTGATGATGAATACGCCAACTTATGCTTCATGGCATTTGGTAATGAGGTACATCCTTCTCCTTCTACTTCAAATTCTTATGATGATGAGGAGGATGATCCTAATGTGCTTTTAATTGATATGTATGATCAATTGAAAAAATGTGCCAAGCAAAACAAAGACATGAAGCTTAAAATTAAATCTTTGCTTGTTGAAAGATCTAAGTTGGTTGATGAAAATGAAAAGTTGTGTGTTGATGTTAATTGCTTGAGATATGAAAATAATGATCTTATTACTACTTGCAATACATCTTCATTACAATACATAGAAGCTTGTAATAAATTGTCATCTTTAGAAAACAAGCTTGTTGAGTTTGATCATTTGAAAAACAAAGTTAATGATCTTACTCTTCTTGTTGATAACTTTAATAAGGGTAAGAATAATCTTGATCAAATTCTTAGCATGCAATGTGCTTCACATGATAAACATGGCATTGGTTATATTGCTAAACATGTTGATATTGCTAGCTCTTCTCTTAAACCTAAGATTCTTGTTGTAAAATGCTAGAATGTCACAAAGGCCAAATAGATATCTTGTGCATGCTCACAAATCTTCTAAGCCACATATTCATTGCACATATTGTGGAAAACATGGTCACTCTTATGTTAGATGCCATGTTAAGAAGAAGATTGAAAGGGGGGTTAAAACGGTTTGGAGAGTTAAGCGTACTTTAACTAACCCCAGTGGACCCAAACAAAAGTGGGTACCAAAAGTTACTCTTCCCTTGATCTTATAGGTTCTTATAAGTTAGATGTATGCCACAAAGCTTCAATGGACTTGATTCGAAGAGAAGTGGCATTGGGGAGAAGTCAAAGGAGATGTGCTAAAAGAAGAAATTCAAAAGCACTCCTTAACACTTGGATTCTCAAAGCTGAAATGTTAATCAATTGGAGAACCAAGTTGCTTAGATACAAAGAGTTAAGCATCAAGTGATGACAAGAGTCAAAGTGTCAATACAATGTCTTCATCACTTGGTAAGAAAGCAAAGGTATCAAAATCACCTTCTCTTAACACTTTAATTAATGTGTTCAAGTGTTTTTGATATATATACATGCTTGCTCTTATATATGTTGCATCTCACATTCTTGAAGTTTATATTTATATAGACAACCTTTAGCATGTTCTTTATTGTCCATGTCTATTTAGCTAAGGTATCTATGAGATGTAGCATATGCAACTTGATTGATTCGTGTTTTGTCATATTCATTTAAGAATCCATCTAGTTGTTTTGGTTTTTGATTTGCAATGATCCTTATGCATATATGTGTTACTTGAGATATTGAGCTAATCATGAAGGACCTTTAAAAAGGTACCATATTTGTTCTCAAGAATTCCTTGTAAGTAACAAAGAGTTCTATACTTCAAGAAGAAGATATGAACTACAAGGAATGGCACAAGTAAGCTAAGACTCCAAGAAAAGAGTCAAGTGCCAAGGATCACAAGATTGTAGAGGGTTCATCAAGAAAAGAAAAGTCACCCATCAATGATGACTCTACACTTGTCATTAATAGAAGAGGAGATTGCTTTCATCTCATCAATCAAGGATGAACAACAAAGAAAATGGAGCAATCACATGTCAACCTCTCTATGAGCTTCAAAAGATAATGATCACACAAAAGGCCTCTATGGACTTGTTGATAAAGAAGATCAACCAAAATGGTAAGAAGTTCAAGCTCTAAGAGCATTGAGGTACAAGGCTTAACTCATCTCTTGTAGGTGATCATTGTTTTGTGTTCAACTACGACCCCCTCCCCTCTATTATTTAGTGTCTTATGCTATGGGGGAGTTTGTATATGCTATGTTTTGGTTTCACTTGATCTTTATTGCATATAGGGGTTTGTGTTTATATTCAAGTCTTTAGCATTTATCTTATGTGGTTGATCGTCTAGATGCTTGACTTAGGATGTAAACTGTGATTGTGGCATTGATTATGCCATGGGTTGTGTCTATTTGTGTGTTTGGAAGTGGCATAACCTAAGAGGGAGTTTTTCAAATGTTTTCAACTCATACCTCCCTCATAATATGTGATGTATGCTAAATTTGTCTTATTTTACATCATCACATCACTTGATGGCTTGCTTTTCATCTTTTAACTCTTATAGCCAACTTGTGTAAGTTATTTTGGTAGTTATATGTGTTATATTTGTTTATGCCTTCAATTGGTATCACATATATTCTCCCTTAATAACTTTGAGATCATATTCTTCATTTTCTTATCCTTTGTGATCTCATTATAGTTTTTGGTTAGTATTACTTTAAGAGTTGTTACACTCATTTAGCTAACCATTAACTTGTTAGAGGAATGTACTCCAAGTGTTATCTTACACTTCCTCTACTTCTTTTGGTTGTGATACATGTGCCTATCTTATGTATTCATGGTATCACTTCCACTAGTACTTTGTTAGCTATATTTTCAAACGTGTTTTACAATTGGCTATATTTACAATTGGTATCACGTTTTACAATTGGTCAATTTGTATCATACTTGGTTTTTTCTCAAATAGCTAACATCGTATGTTTGATAAACGGGGAGATTGTTCTTTATGGTTTATTCCCTATCTCCTTTGTTTTTAGCTTAGGTTGATATTCTTTTTGAGCCACACATGACCATCTTTTGGTTTTATGTGTCATTATGGACTCCTTGTTTTTAGAAATCGACCAAGCTTATTCATATGTAATCCTCCTTCATAATTATTTTTGGTCTTTAGGATTGATCTTTTGGTTCTTATTTTATCAATCTACAAGACCATCAAGTTGTCTCCATGGTTTTTAAGTTTTTCTTTATATGGGGAGGATTATTAAAATTTCATCAAGCTTCTCCAAAATTAATCTTTACTTTTCGTTAAAATGCTTTTCTTATTGGCGCTTTGATATCCCTTTTTGATTTTGACAAAAAGAGGGAGAGTTTTTAGTGTTGCAAATGTGCCAAGAGAAGTAATTTACAAAAGGAGAAAGCTTAGAATTTGCAAAATGGGAGAGATAAGGGG
The DNA here is from genome assembly GCA_026122235.1 of Vinca minor. Classification (NCBI taxonomy): domain Eukaryota; kingdom Viridiplantae; phylum Streptophyta; class Magnoliopsida; order Gentianales; family Apocynaceae; genus Vinca; species Vinca minor. The sequence goes on from JAOCZM010000253.1 coordinate 2,793,168, forward strand.
TTCTTTTATATAGGGGGGTAGAATATTTTTTGAAAAGATTCTACTTGTCTGGATCCTTAATATCCTTATCTCATGCATACATTTGGTATCTTATTTTTTGCATATTATTCCCATTTGCATCAATGTTTTGTCATCATCAAAAAGGGGGAGATTGTTAGCCCGAAGGGCAAAATATCATATGTTGTTTTGATGATAACAAACCATTGATAGTTCTAATGTTTGTGTGAGCATGTTCTTTGTAATAGGATCCTTAGCACTCACATCGACATTGATGAAAATGGTAAGTTAGCTTCTTGTGTAAACTAAGGCATGTATATTACACACAAGAATGCTATTATATGGAAGGAAGGAGGCAAGGAGGTTGGTTGGGAAATAGGGCTCTTCAAAGAGTCCCTAATGTGTATGGCATAAGGACTTAACATGCTAGTGCTTATGTTTCTCGTTCTATCTTGGTTTATCTTATAAGCACTTAGCTTTACACTTATTTGTTCTTATATCCTTTTGCCATGCTTCCTTGTACTTAAAATTGTCCATATCCTATCTAATTACAGCAAAGTTTGACATAATCAAAAAGGGGGAGATTGTTAGCCCTAAGGGCGATCGAACTCGGTTTTTGATAATGGACAAACACTTGATGTTGTGTCTAATGTTTATATCTTTGTGATAGAATAGCGGAACATATATTGGAAGCTCTAAGTACTTCAATCAAGCCATGATCAAGATTCAAAGTCATATTATTCAAGGCTCATCTTTCAAGATTGAAGATTGAAGACTTAGGTTTGGTTAGATTAGCTTTGTCTCTATAAGTCTTTATCTTATATAGCTCTAACCAAAGCTCTCATGAACATAAGATCTACACTCAAGTCTTGCATGTTTTCATAAACACGTTTTCAAAAGGCTTAGTTTCAAAATGATCCTTGCAAGTGTTCGTATTTCAAAAGCCTTTGTTTTCTAAGTCTAAGTCCTTTAAAATGGTTTTCCAAGTGTTCTTACTTGTTACCTTTTAGGAAAACCTTTTAGACTTCAAAAGACTTCAAAAGATTTCAAAACGTGTGAAAAATCAGCTTGGAAGTTCGGTCAACCGAGCTCAAGCTCGGATCAACCGAGCAGAAACTGAGAGGTCTGAAGAGCTGGTTCGGTCGACCTATAGGTAGTTCGGTCGACCTAGGTGTGTCTAGTCGGTCGACCGACCTAGGCTAAGGCTGATCCGAAGTTGGCCTCGGTCATCCGAGGTGCTCTGTTCGGTCAACCGAACTCTGCGATTTCTAGCCGTTATTTGACCGTTGGAGACTCGATTTTCAGCCTATTTTGAAATGTATATATACTCCAAAGCTAGAGAATCATTCCAAGACTTTGACATACAATAAACATTGATATCTTATCAAGTCTAAACACTTTCAAAGCAAAATACTCTTCATCTCTATGATCTAAATCATTCAAGAGTATTCTTTCAAAAGCAAGACAAAGAGTGTGCTTCATATGTTCAAGAGCTGAAATTGTTTGTTGCTTCAAAGGTATACATTCTCACTTCTAAGAGTGATCAATCTTTGTATTTAAACATTTCATTCCCTTTCTAAGTGATTGGGTAATTCTTGTAAAAGTCCTACTTTGTGTGGGCAATTTGTAAAGTCCTACTTAGTGTGGGCAAGTTCTTAGTGAGCTTTTGTATTGTGGTTGTGTTGTAAAACTCTTAGTGAGTTAGCCACATTTGTAAACATTCTTCTTAGTGAAGTTGTTTGAAATCCTTGGGTGCGGCTCAAGGTAGTGGATGTAGATTCTAAGTGAATCGAACCACTCTAAATCCTTTGTCTTGTTATTGGGTTTTGTTTTGCTATTGCTTATCTTGCTCAAACTTACATTAGCATTGCAAAGAATCGAAAAAGTTTACAAGATTAGTTAAAACCCAATTCACCCCCCCCCCCCCCCTCTTGTGTTTTACAATTCCTTCCTTCCATTTATTAGCATTCTTGTGTGTAATATACATACCTTAGTTTACACAAGAAGCTAACTTACCATTTTCATCAATGTCGATGTGAGTGCTAAGGATCCTATTACAAAGAACATGCTCACACAAACATTAGAACTATCAATGGTTTGTTATCATCAAAACAACATATGATATTTTGCCCTTCGAGCTAACAATATATATATATATATATATATATATATATATATATATATATATATATAGTGGTCGCAAATTACCACCAGTTTGCGAATGACGTTATACTTTTAATATGATGTTTTTTTAAAACAAATGTGCAGTGGTCGGTTGCATTCTATATAAAATTGTCCGTTCTTCTCGTATTTTTACCCATCATCATTTCTTCTACAATATTCATCTTCTTCATCAAATCTCTCCAACTAAAAAATGGTAGAAATTTTTGGTATTTCTGATTATAAATTTTTTTGATAAAGTAGAAGTAGCTGGTAATATAGATCCCGGATTGTACGGTTTCTACTATCAAGCAACATGTTTATTGGAAGACGATCTCAGCGGGCCTCTTCAGTTGAATACAGGTTTCTTCGCCCGCTTCCTCCTTTCTCACTCGTGCTTACATTAATAATAGGGGCACATGTGGATTCCTATACTAGAGATGGAGTGTGGTAAACAGAGTTAAAGGGCGACCGGGTAGAGAAAAGTACAAAATTACATACCCCGACTATCCATTTTAAGATGCTGAATTTTATCCAAGAAAATTCATGAAATATCTTGACCATGCTTAGGAGAACGGGGAATGGATATTTAGACACACTCATATGTAGATTTTTTTTGTTATTTTGGTATATTTGTTTTTCTAGTTTGATTGCTTTATTTTAAAATATGTAAAAAGCAATCAAAAATATGTACTAGTTTTTTTGTTAATAAAATTAATTTTAGTTTATAATGTTTTTTTTTATTTTATAAATCAAAAATCTTTACGATTAGGTATTTAATTTAATAAACCAAAAACGACGACATTTTAAATTCCGGCAATTTAGGGTTGCTAAAAGCCAAAAAATGACGTTGTTTTGTTAATAAACTTTGTGGTCTCAAAGTGGTCTCAAATTCAGACAATTTATATATTTATAATACAAAATTAATGGTTGCTGAAAGACAAATATGACGTCATTCTGTTAATAAACGTTGTGGTCACAAAGTGGTGGCAATTTGTGACTACTGTTATATTTGTAATATAGGGTGTGTTTGGACAAGGTTTGGTTTGGGTTTGGGTTTGGTTTGGTCTCACTTTTGGCGAAAAATGCTCAAAATTTGGTCTCTAAAATATGCGGGAGAAATTAAAATTAAAATTTTTTTTTTTCACATAATCGTCCAATTCCAAATTTTGGCCTCAAAATTTGGAATTGAACGAATATTTGAAGAAAAAAATTTGAATTTGAATTGCTCCCGCCTATTTTAGAGGCCACATTTTGAGCATTTCCCGCCTAAAGTGAGACCAAACCTTGTCTAAGCACACCCATAAGATTTTTTTAATATGCAGAGTGGTCACTAAGTAGTCGGTATGTATGTGTGTGTGTGTGTGTGTGTGTCTCTCTCTCTCTCTCTCTCTCTCTCTCTCTCTATATATATATGTATATATATATATATATATATATATATATATATATATATATATATATATATATATATATGACCACCTTTATATTTTTTAATTTCATATTTTTTTAATAAAACAGTGGTCGCTAAGTGATCAAAAATTGCCATCACTTCGTGACCATATATATTTTTAATTGAAATTTGTTTTAATATATATGGTGCTCGCTAAGTAGTAGCAAATTGCTACCACTTTGCGACTACCTTGTTATTTGGATTGAGTTAGTTATGGCGCCACAAGTAGAGACCATTTAACTACCACATTGCTATGCTTTTGGAACCACTAGTAAAGTGGTCGCAAAATGGTCACTACTGAGCTTATATTAGCGACCAACATTTTGCGATCGCAAATTTCGGTCTCTGTTGACAGTTATCTAGTAGTGACAGTTAGTAATGCCCTAGGACCATGAGCACATGTTGTACTTTGTTATTCTAAATCATGTTTTTTTTTTTAATAATTGCGAGATTTTATTAAAAATCAGCTGAGGCTGAAAAGAATACAAGAAAAAGGCCTCTTTGAATAAGAGGTTTCTGAAAAGACCAAAAAATAATAAATCATGTATTCACTATTCTAAGGTATGGAGTATTGGCTTGGTCCAGAATGCATGTTCCTTGTATTTCTCTTTGTAGAGAAGTGAAATTTCTATACACAATTGACGTCCGGCGGTCACAAGCTTCATTTGCAAGTTTGTCTGCCACATTATTGGCCTCTAGAAAAATATGTTGTATAGTGTTTCCATTAAGGCGTCGTAATATAGTATCTAATTTCCAAGAGGTGACCACTTGAGGATGTACAGAATCACATACCACCTTTGAGTCCATCTGAATCCTCAAGCGCATGTATCCCAGCTCCTCTGCCAGGCGAAGGCCTTCACTTAGAGCTTCCAATTCCGCCTCTGTATTAGTGATGTAATCGCCAAGAAAACAACTAAAAGCAGCCAAAAAAGTACCATTCGGATGTCTAAATACCCCCTGCACCCGCCATACCTGGGTTGCCTCGCGATGCGCCGTCAACATTTAGAATGATGTGGTCAACTGCCATTGAAGTACCCCACCTTATCATGGTCACACGGGATCGCTCTTCCATCTTGGAACCGGAGAACCTGCATAAAGATCAAAAAGCCCCGCAACAACTAGGTGCAGTCTGATATGTAGTTCATGTTCCCTCAATAGTCCCCTCTCATTTGTTCGTTTACCCTCATATACAAAGTGGCATCTGTTTCCCCACAAAATCCAAAGAAGACTCGAAAAACAATGACATATATATCTCTCCATTTCCCAGTTCCTTTCCACCAAAGGGATTTTATCAAAGTCCATGGAGAATTACTTCTAAATCATGTTATTTGAACAATGTATTTCTCTTTAGGACATCAAATAAGTGACTTGATAGCAAACTCATTACCTTATAAAATTATTATTCTAATTGTCCCTCGATTTATGAAATGTCGTATGCAAGAAATAAAACTAGTATGTTTTCTGATTGATAGTCATGTTTTACTGATCTTGTGTAAATGATACAAATCAGATCATATATACATATTAGAGAATATTGTATTGAACATGATCCGAAAAAGAAGTAATAATACATGGTTCAAAATCTAAATATTTCTTCCTCAATACTATTTAGAGTCGTCAGACCTTATGTGTTCATTGTTTTCAACGTGAATAGAGCTATGTTTTGACTCAGTCGAACATCATTTTTAATTGAATAATAACTATGACTGTGATAACCCGAATTTTTTGCCATTAACTTTATGACTGTGATAACTATGTTAATTGATTTTATGTGTTATGTGTTTAATTGAATGTTAGTTGTTGTGTACATTTGTTGAGGGTGGCTTTTATGTTATGTGTAAGTTGGGCGACTTAAGTGTACGAAACTAGAAACTTATGGGGTGGTTTTGTCACCTTTTGAAAATGTGTGTCTTAGGAAAGTTAGTGCAAGAAAATTAGAAGTTAGAGAGGAAAAAGAGGATAGAGGAAAATAAAGAGAAAGAGAGAAGAATAAGAAAATCTTGGAAATATGAGAGCTGTGAGGAAATCGCATAATTAAAGTAGTAAACGAACTCCGTTTGGGGTGTTCTTTGGTGCATTTCGAAGCTTATTGAAAGCGCTACGTGTGATAAGTAAAGTGGGTACATTTCAAGTTTTTAGTGAAAGGGAATTTGTATTTGTAGTTGCTGCAATTTTTCTAAAATTTATGTATTTTGCTTGCTTGCTTATTATACCAAGTAAGGACTTCACCCTTGACTTTTCAGTACTAAAAAATCATGAAATGTACTGTTAAAGTTCTGAAAATCTATGTTGAAAGGATTTTATAGCATGATTTACGACATCGGATGAAACGTTGAATTGTTCATACTTGTATGTTGATAACATTGGATATAATTGCATATGTTATTTGCATTCTCTATCTTGACATTATTGATCTTGAGTATTTAATGAATTTGGAGTATTTTATGATATATGTTGGAGTCGTCACCGATGGAGCTCTTGTCTAGAATCGATTCCAGTGTAAGGATTCATTATTTTGCATTGTGAGTTTGATGTCGTTAAACCCGGAGGTTCTCGATATGTGTCACTGTCACTGAGCCACCTCTTGACCGGGAAAAATGTTATGGACTAAGTATGGTTGTTGTGGAGTGCACGGTGGTGGGCAATGACACAATTCGAATGGATCCTTAAACACTGAGCTCTTCGTTCGAGAGATATACTGGACCCATTTACTGCATACTGATGTCTTTACCTTCTAGGCTTAAAGTTGGGGTCATTGTAGTAATTGCTTTAGAGTTGTGTATAGACGATCGAGCTCTGTTGTGTGAATGTTGAGTCATGACATAAATTGCATTCGAAGTTGTGTATGTCATTTGTTGGTATGAACAACACATGGTGTTTGTGTCTTCATTCCAATGTGTAGATGTTGGATTTCGATGAGTGTAGTTTATTGTTTACTTGTTATTGTTTGGTCTTGTCATTATATGTGAATATGAATCAAAATTAAGTATTTTGGGGATATGATTGAAAAAGTGTAGAAATGCACTTTTCCTTCACAAATTTACACTAAAAATGGCATTCACTGGATCTCCGATCAAACTACTGGGACCAAACGGACGAGAGAATGGTCTATTTCGGTCGACCGGGTTAACAAACCCCTCGACCAAAGCTTGTGCCGGTCAATGATGTGAAATTTGCAAGTTCCCAAATATCAACAATTAATAAAGTGATAAGTACAAGATCGCCACAACAAAGATTGTTTATCTAACTGGAAAATTATTTTACTTAAACCAAAATAAAGATGGATTAAATAATTAAAACTAATAATGAATGACAATTAAAATAAAGTAAATATGCTATTTTTATAAAGATAAAAATATATGGAATGAATGGATTAAGACACTACAAATCCAGTCTACTCATTTTATGGAAAATAAATGATTTCTTTAATTTAAGTCTCAACTAGGTTAATGGTAGAATTCCCAAATAGAAGCTAAACCCAATCTCTTGGAGAAAAGCTCATAGCTTTAGAGAATAAATCAGTCGTATCTCTACGTGATTTTAAGACTTAAACCCGCATAAAAACTCTGTGGACTTCCCTACCTTTTGTTTCCTACTTGCTAGAAACCACGCAAGGAAACCGAATCTATATCTAGTCAATTTTACGTCATATTGTTATTATCTTTGATCCAATTAAATCTAGAACTTCTCAGCCTCTAGAAGAAATTTAGATTCAAGCAATAGTTGATCAGAAAATTGCAAGCATTAATAACAAATAATAACAGTTAACCATATTGTCGAGATATAAAAATTAATAGAAATCAAATATATCCATAAAAGTTTCAACCTTCAAAGAAGGCCTTAGTCACAATAAAATCTAGCTAAAAATAACCATAAATTAAAATAAAAAATTAAGAAAGAAGTAGCCTGATGACAAAACAGGCCTCCGCCTCGATCCTCTGATTCTTGTGCTCTCCAAGCTAATTATTTTTTTGTCTTAAAGGAATTGATTTTCCATGTCTTTCAATGACCCTTTATATATGTAGAAATATTGCATTTTCTTCTTCAATTCCATTTAGGATTCTTCTAATTTGGAATTATAGTAATCTTCAAATTCTATTCCTTTTCCAATTCAACTTTTGGTATTTAACAAATTTGCACATCTTCAATGTTCTATTCCAAGTTGGAATCGGTGATGACATTTTAGCACATGCCAAATATAATTCTTCTTTTTTTCTTTGATGTCCAAAATTCCCTTTAACATGTATCAAATAAAATTCACAATAACATTTTTCTCGAATTAAGTTCAATCCAAATAGGAAACCATGTAAAATAATGGTAAAATAATAGACTCATCAGTCAACCTGTGTGTTTTGTCTAGTCGACTGGACTTTTAGACAGTGGGGTCTCGTCCCTGTTTTTTCCTAAGACCATTCGGTCCACCAATCGTATTGTTTAGGTCGACCCAATGGGCATTGTGACCATTTTGATTCCTGTTTTGTCATGATTTCTTCTGGTGTTTTCTAAAGGTTGTTTGGTGAGGTTTTAATGAGTATATTGTGAGGTACAGAGGAACCTAACCATTGCATGTTTTAACACTTGGTTTGGGAAGTCGGGAAAACGGGTTGTGTATTATTTGATGTTTCATCCCAAAGGTGTTTACTGGACTTCATAACTCACGTTTTTAATTTCCTTACATGCAGATGATGAGGTGACTGATGTTGGTGACTTAGAAGAGGCATGGGATGGGGACTTTGACGAGTGATCATAATCGGTCATGATGTAATAGATGAACTAGTTTACTTTCTTTTGAATTTTAGTATGTATTAACTATTAACGCATTTCTACTTCTGTTAGATTTATACTACAACTCTGATAATATGTAATCTGATAATTTAATTTAGTAATGGGTTAACGAACTTAATCAATCATTTCTGCTGTGGGTTCTGTCCCTCGTTGGCATACGAGGTACTGCCAGATCATCACCCGGTTTCGGGGTGTGGCAATGTCTGATAATAGGATGTAGTATTCTATCACGGCTTCATTGTGAGAGACATTGTAAGGGATTTTGTCCCTCTCTTATTGGAGAGAGATATCCACGGCCCCTCGATAAGGATGACTATTTGAATATGCTTGGTCGTGGTGATACAAGCTTTACTGCCTTATATAGATTTATTTTTTGGGACGAAAAATCTAGTAGTTTTCGGCCGCACCAAGAGATTTCAAAAACTGAAAACTTCTTCCGCCATCCTTTCTCTCTATTTTCGATAAAACCACAAAAAACTTAGATCTAGCATTCACTGCTCGTGTCATCGCGTGGATAACAATTTAGTAATAGAACTTAGTGTTTTTCGAAACAAGAAATTAAATAGAAATAGCACTCGCTACTCGTGTCGTCGCATGAATAATTGTAAAGGAAGACCCCGCCAGGGATCATTATATGGTTGTTGAATCGGACTTAGAAAAACCTCTAATAGTAAAAGTTTTTATATCCTTTTTAATTCGGTTCTTTTGGTGGACGGATCCTTCCGGGGATGTTCGCAGGTTTTTATTGTATTTTTCTGCCTATGAATCCAACACTAACATCAATTAGTGTATCAAATCATGACCAAATATTCTCTAATGATTCATGAGTTAGTATTCGTTTTAGAAAGAATATTTACTAACAACACTTGGTGTATGAAATCAAAACTTAATATAAGTTTCTCTAATGACTCGTGTTAGTATTCATTTTAGAAAGACTATTTAGTAATAAGACTTAGTGTATCGAATCAAGACTCAATTTCATTTTCCATTAATGATTAATGAGTTCGTATTTGTTTCAGAAAGAATGTTTACTATTAACCCATACAATATCGAATCAAGAGCCAAATACAGCTGCTCTAATGATCATGAGTTCGTATCAACACTTATAGTTAACCACGAATTGTGCATGAATGATTAAAGCATATAAGTCCAAGGCGTTTCCTTCACATGTAGATTTCGAGACTCAAAATTAACAAATAGTTTTATGACCATTTGAAGAAGATTAAGAATATGAAAAATAAATGAAGTTGAATTCGAAAGATCCTGCACAATCCCAGTTTATTTTACTTCAGAGTTAATACTCATTCCAATCCGAAATATTGTTAATGAGGGAGATAGAGATTATTGGGATCGTTGCAACTTTTTGGAAAGAAAAAATAATTTATTGAGATGTTTTGAATTTCAGCCTTTAAAATGGGTTGGACTACCCACCCACATCGCAATGGTCGTGGTAGTTGGCCGACTGCTGTGCCGCGGTAAGACGGGGCCCAACTACTTTTCGGACTTTAGCGCCGTGGTAGCCCCTATATTAGGTAGTTCACACCCCACTCCTCACAACACAATTTTTTTCTCTCTTATCTCAAATCCTCTCAACCACCCCATCCTCATAAATAAAAAAATTGGCCGGATTTTTTGGGAGCCTCTGCTGCCAGACATTGCCGCCGCCGTCATTAATTCTCTTAAATATGACTTGCATACCACTAATTCTATTTAAAAGAGTACTATGATATTTTGGCCGGATTTTTTTATTGTTTTACCATCATCTTGTTGCAAACGTCGTACTCGCCAACTTTTCCTGTAGACCCAACATCAAAATAACATCACAACTTAACATAATGTGAGTTTTACTTTTTAAAATTTTGAAGTTTTACTTGAAAATAGGTAGATCTAACTTAATATTAATAATAAAACAGAATAAAACTTATTTTGTGATAAAAAGTTATAAAGTTTACTTAAAATTAGACTAGATTCGGGCTTATTTTGCAAAAAACAAAACCCAAAAAATGGCATGAAAATGAAAAACAATGGCTGTGGCGGGGTGGAGCGTAGCGCGTAAGGCGAGTGGGGCGTGTGAACAACTACCAACCACCTCTGACGTCAACAGGTCAACCGCGTACACGTAAGCACCCGGTTGACTCGCTGACCGCCTGTTGACGTCAGCACGCGGTCAAATTTTTTTTCCATATTGTTATTTATTGCATATTTTTATTTAATTTGCAGTTTTCAATTAAAAATAATGTATTTAATTTATATTGTTTTATTTTTTCATTTGTTTAATTAATGTTAGAGTTATAATTATAATTTGTTTTTAACATTGTAGATGGAAGATCGGAGAAGGAATATTGATGAGTTAGGGCCGATTAGAGACCGTGATGGTAGAGTTGCTGACAGGCCAGTGACTCAGTCAGCTAGGTTGAGTCGTGAGCACCGTAGACAAAGAACACCCCATGCTACTGTTATTCCCCCAATGGGTAGTCCACTACCCATGAATTATGTACCCCCCCCCATTCCGCCACCCAGATATGACTCTATTTTTTTTAATCCTATACCAAACCCCGCATATAGCGAGCCCCACCAATGTATGACTAGTAGTAGTTCACACCCACCTCATTCAATTCCCGATGTTCCTATGCAATCATAGGGGAGGGTTTTTGGTTACGAAGAGGATTATTGAGGAGGGAGAGGATTACATTGATGCTACCCCCTCCCCAACCCCTGTTGGTGAAACACAGAGGAGTCCAGGGATACTTAAGAGAGTATTCGGGAGATTTTGATCAACGTCTAGCAGATCATCTTCTAGTAGGCCTACCCCAGTGGATGCCCCAGCTAGATCGTCGGTTTAAGGAGCTAGACCGAGATCGTCGGTTTCTGGAGTTACACCTTCGTTTGAAAATCATATTCAGTATGGGGACGAAAAAATTCCCCCGTATCAGGCCAATTTTTCTCATTATCAGGAAATTCTTTTAGATCACTATCGGATACGTCTGAACTTTGAACCTACAATAAATACAAAATAAAAACTGTACTAATAAAAAAATCATTTAAAGCCACTGTAAAAAAAAATTTAAAAAAAATTAATTTTTTTCACCGCGTGCAAATGAACATGCGGTGTAAGCCCATCCCGCATTTAGGAGCACACACGGTCAATTTAAAAAAAACAAATTCACCCCCTGCGAATGAGTATGCGGTGATGTCACTCACCCCTGCCGACGTCAGCAAATGGTGGGTGACGTCACCCCTGCGAATAAATATGCGGTGACGTTATCCACTCCCCTGATGACGTCAGCACGCGGTGAATTGTTTCCCAAAATCAATTTTCAGTGCTGTTTTCTCTGTTCCGGTGTATTGTTTTCCATTTTTTTTCATTTTAAACGTGTATTTTATGCCCGAAAAAAATAAATATTATTAAAACAACAAGAAACGTATAGGTAAGTATTTACCTCAAAATCAATGTCTTCTAAATAATCACAATCGCCGGAGTCCATTTAGACGGAATCTTGTCGGATTTTTTTTTCTCCCATTTTTTTTTAAATTGATATTTTGTGGTGGATCTAGTCTGATTAGCTCAAAAATGCAAAAAAAAAAAATTTGCCGGAAACCAGTGAACAGTCAGTGGTGTCTACGGTAAGGGGAGGGGGACTAGATTTTTTTTGGGAGAGATTTTTTGCAGTTCGGCTCCTGTACGGAACAACCAAAGTTCCGCACGTGCGGGCCACGTCGAGGGCCGTTGATTTAATTTTTCAGACGGATCGACGGCTGCGAATTAAAAGAGGTTTAAAAGGGTACATAAATTTCTCTTAATAAATAATAATAAAAAAGGGGAACACGCAACCGTTACATCAATTGGGTTACGGAGGTGAGAGAAAACGGCAGAAAAGGCAAAAAAGCACATTTCTACAAGAACACATGTTTTTGTATATTGTGAACACATGTTTTTGTGCAGTGAACACATGTTCTTGTATATTTGTGATTAATGAACACATGTTCTTTTTATTGAACACATGTTTTTGTTCTGTGAACACATGTTCTGTTCTTCTGAACACTTCAATTTGAAATGAGAGATATTTTAGGGATCCTCGTTTATCTTCTTCCCATTAAAAGTAAGAAAGAGAAAAGAGGGAATTTAAAATTTTGTTTTCCGGCAAAAAAAAAAAAAAGAGCTCAAAGTTTATCCCTAAATTCCCCTGCTTTGATACAGCCGTTGGATCAAAAGCACAAAAATCAATGACTGACAGCTTGGCGGCCCGCATATACTGAACACTTCTTGTTCAGCATACGAGCCGGAGTGGATTTTTATAGAGGAGAGAAAAAGTTTGTGTTGTGAGGATTGGGGTGTCAACTACTTAATATAGGAGTGGGTGAGTACTCTCCTTGTTTAAAATTTGAAAGAAAATTAGGGTTTATGTTAAATCGTCATTAAATGATGCATTTCCACCTTTCCGACCCAATTAATTAGCTCGGCACTGTCCCAAGAATCATTACTGTAAATTAACAGCATATATTATGCGTTTTCATAATCCATCTTGATTATATTGTTTAGTTTGGGACAATCGTTACTGTAAAATAATACTCCATCTATTATTTTATTTACTTTTTAAATTTTTTTTTATTATTGGGGGAAGAGACATATCTATTACAAGAAATAGAGGAATTTAATAAGCGGGAAAGTAATTCGAACTCATCACCTTTAAGTTATGAAGCCTCTGTTGGATATATTAGTGAATGCAAAATTTGTGGATATCCCACATTGATTTGCTTGGAATTTTTTGTTCACTTAATAAGAAAGGAACCAAGAAGGTAGTGTAAATGTGTGAATGATAGAGCCCCCGCGGGTGCACGCAAGGTTCAAACCGGAGTTCAACCGAGACTAATATAAAACATTAGTTCGGGTAGATTATATAATACATTAGTCCGGGAGCGGGGCCTTGAATTCGAGATGATTTTTTGCATCCCAAACACACAATTACTGATTTTAATTGGATTCATCGATTTAATTGGATTCATGAACAAGCTTCACTATATATATTTCCTTCATTCTCCTGCAGATCACACACAAAAAATCTGAAACTTTTCTATACTTTTACAAACAATTTTTGGTGATAGTTGCAAGCTCGTCGGCAGTTCGCTTGTAGAGTTTCAAGTGCTTGTGAAGGCTCTACTTGGAGATCATTTTATCCTGGGAATCGAACACCTTCAAATTCCTAAGCACCAGAGGGAAGAAGGCGAATTCGGTTTAAGGATATTGTGTTTTATCACAAGATTTGATCTAGATAGTTTGTAAAGTTATCTGTTTCTAATACCTTTTAGTGAATATTATTGTAACAGCCTCAATCTTAACCATTAGATCAATGCCTCATATTGGCTTAACATCTATTATGCTTTTTCGTGTTCTATCTTGAGTATATCGTTTGATCTAAAAACTAAAAAAAAAGTATTTAAAAATCCCCTTTTTGTTGAATTTTTCTTGTTTCTCCAAGTACCGGTATTAGGATTCATTCAACTTCAATATACGTCCAAGAAGTTTCACTTTCTAAAAACAAAACAATATTTAATGGTGTGCCAGCTACAAGTGGCGATGCAATCAAAGGGTTTTCTGTTTGCATGAGTTAAAACTGAGCATTAAACCTTTTAGGATATTGCTACTTTCCTAGCTAGCATGATTTAAAATGTTTTATTTCATGTAGTAGGATCATTCTCAATGAGATTCTTCTACGGGAAAAAAAAAATTTAAATCATTTCCCGTAGAAGAATCTCATTGAGAATGATCCTACTACATGAAATAAAACATTTTAAATCATGCTTTTTGAGTGCCCGAAGGGGAAGAGTGGAGAATACCCTAGATAGGGAAGATTGAAGCATGCCCCAGGCCTGGGGAGGGAAGATAAGCCTCATAAGGAGGAGAATTATTTGCCCCATTATGGGGAGATATAGGAATCGAACACGGGACCTCCGCCCCGTGTTCGGGTAGCCTTACCACTTGGGCTACCCGATTCCCATTTAAATCATGCTTAATACTTCCTCCATTCCTAAATATAAAACTTTCATTAAATATTACGAAAATTAATAAAGCAAAAATTAAAATGTTTTTGTAATTAAAATAGCAATATTACTATCTTAAATATGACTTGTATACCACTAATTCTATTTAAGAGAGTAATATTTATATTTTGACTACAAAAAAATCTTAATTTTTGCTTCCTTAATTTTCGCAACATGTAATGAAAGTCTTATATTTAGGAATGGAGGTAGTAGCTGTTTTCTTTTTTCCTGTGTGTAATATATATATAACCACATTTGCTCACGTCTTTAATAAATGCATGGATTTCAGGTAAAAGATAGTTTTTGATAAAATATATCCTCGATTTTTATATCATTTTTTTTTTATGTCAACTTAAGAAGAGTAAAAATGAAGATCATATGCATATATCGAAACATGGAGATCACCTACATGCATAATCGAAAATGTCAAGAAGAATATATAATAACAATGTCCATGCTGAAGTCCACAATCTCCCTGTTGGGTTTTCTTTCTCTCTTGGCTTCCTTTCCTCTTTCTTTAAGCTTGAATATCTCTCTGTATGTTGGGGGTTTCCTTAATACTACACATGGAATATTAAGAAAAAGAGTAAGGGAGGAACATATTACTTTCTAGTTTAAGATTGACTGTATTACTTCGGGGCACTCACTTAGATGGTTAGTTGTTGTGTGAGGGTTTGTAAATTTATCTGTCTAAATATTGCATGATATGAGTGTGATACCCCAAACCTTTTATTTATGTGTATTCAGGGACGGAGCTACAGCACCACCAGTGGGGTCAAATGACCCCAACTGAATGGAAAAATTTCGATATGGATCAGAGTCGTGTAGAGGCCGCAGTACAGCTGTAATGAAATGCTATCACGTCGCCCTCCCTTTGCAAAAAATAAAAAATAAAAAAATAAAAAAATTTCCTCAGTCACAGTTAAAATACAAAAAAAATAGTCCTGATATGAATACAGTTAAAAATTAAAAAAAATCTCTTTCCTCATTTTATAGTGATGTGACAAGTTTGTATAATTTTTTAACTTTTAACCCGTATCCATATCGGGACTATCTTTTTTTGTATTTTAACTCGTGATCGAGGAAAAAAATTTTGCAAAGGGAGGCGACGTGGACAAATCATTACATAGTTTGACTGTGGGTCCCTACTCTCACTTCTCAGTCCATATCAGAATTATCCCAACTGAATTTATAAAAAAACAATATTAATTGTATATGCATTCATGTTTCAACCAATATAAGTATGCTAGTGACCCACTTGAAATCTTTGTGCTCCCACCCAAGTAAAATCTAAACTTCTTCCAACTTTTGTAGCATTTGCTGTCAAGATTTTAAAATAAAAAGTTTAATGGTATTCAATTCTTTTTACTGAAGTATTTTTAAAGATATTTTGTCTCTATAAATTTGTTCATGTAAAATATACATGTAATTAATTTATTTAGCTCTTTTTTGCTTCGTAATACTCGTCTTATTTTATTTTAAATTGATGATTAATCGGTTAATTATGGATTTATCAAGTAAAATGTATTTTTTACTAAGTATAATTGTTTTTAAAAAAAATTCTAATGTAGAAAATTCTTTATTGAATAGCGAATTGCGATATAAATTTTGTAAATCTCCTCACAGAACTTAGAGCTCCCTTTAAAATATTTGGTTATCATTCTAATGACATAGATGACATACAAAGAGCCTACTTTAAAAAAGGACATAGTCTATCTAAATGGTTTTTTTTTCGTCAAAAGACATTTGGAAATTGCTTTTTTTTAGAAATCCGTTAAAAAAAGTTTGCATTCGCTAACTAATTTCTACCGGAGTTAAAGGTATCTTTGTCCTTTCATAAAAAAATGTGACGTTTTTCAAAATGTTGCGGGGCGTTCTCCCTTCAAATTCTCCACTGTGGGTGCCCCCAACATTTTAAAAAACATAGAATTTTTTATTGGAAAATTTTAATTTATTTGCTAACTACGTCCCTAGACGAGTGCCCCCACCTTTCCTAGATTCTAGATCCATCAATGCGTGTATTGCATGACCGTATTTGTTTTTGTACGTTTAATTGTCTTACGTGTTATATGTAAGGATTTTTGTACGTTTAGAGGCGTATTTCATATTTCAGAAGTTGGTGGACACGAGTGTGGTTATTAGAAAGTTGAGGAATGATTTTATATGAAATTTGGGCAAATAATCGTCTGTACCCCATTCGTGTGCCCAACCAATCACAATTCACCATGTGTATATATAATTAAAAAAATGATCACATGGCGAATTCTTACTGGTTGGGCACATTAATGGGTACACAGACCGGTATAGACGATTTACACCCTGAAATTTGGGTTAGTTAGTGGGGGTTATTGCTGGATTTTTAGAGGAGGGAAGTTAGAAAAAAAGAACGAAGAAAAAAAGAGAAAAAGAAAAAAAAGCTGGAAAACTGAGTGTTGTGGGGTTTTTACTTAAGTTTTCAACAGTTCATTTAGGAGTAATTGGCTTTAGAAGTAAGCTGCGATTTTCTGGAATTTGGTGTTTCGATTCATCATGTATTTGTTTACGCATCTAAGGTAATGATCTTATACCCTTGAATTTCTGTCCTAAAAATATGAACTAATTATTTTAAAGTTATGGATTGTGATGAAATGGTTTTATACATATTCATTGCATTGAAAGTGGATGAACTGTCAGATCTTATTCGCATTTTTTGTAAGCTTTAATAGCTAATGTGATCATCCCGTTCTTCAATCGGTTGGCCTCCATGAACATTTCTTGGGGAACATGATTCCGACATGGGAGGCAAGATGCCGAGTGGAGTTCCTCGATCCATGATAAGACACTACATCCGATCATCAGTCGTATTGATTCCTCGATTAAAAGCAACGTACGACAGAGTCAAAACGTGGCTCCATTCATGCTAGAATCAATGGAGACATAAGGTCTAAGGATTCTAAAATAGTATTGAGGAAGTAATACTTATGACTAAGGACCATGAAGTATTGCATCTATGATATGATTTGTACTCATTACACATGATTAGTAAAACATAATCATCAATCAAACATCATACTAGTTTTATTTCATTGTAAAGTAGATTACATAAAACTAGGGACAACTAGAATAGTAATTACATAAACAAATGAGTTTTACTATCAAATCACGCATTTGATGTTCATAAGCAAAATTAACTATTCAGATTAAATGCTCAAAAAGATATAAAACGTACAACATATGCTAATGGTCCTAGGGCACTACTAACAAAAAATATAGCCGTTGTAACACGATTTTCTTGCTATTTTTTTACCCTATAATTAGCCTTTGAGGCTAAATTTTGTTCTTGCTCAAGCCAATAGAGGGGCCTTAGTTTATAAGTTTTGGACAAGCAAATCAAATATTATAATGAGCTTAAATCTTCCAATCATTGAACAAAATATTCTATTTGAGAAAGAGCTTCATTTACTTATTCTTTCATTCTCAATTATGAATTAAAGCTTTAATTGTAATATCCAATCCTTAGAGGGATTTTTCTTTCTTGTGCTTAAATGTAAAATCTCATGTGTTGAGAATATCTTTTGTTGTAATGGGTTGAGTGGCAAGGCTTGTTTGTAAGAGTGGTGGTTTTGGGCCTCCATTAGTTGGAGTGTATCTTTCTTGTAATCGTACGAACTAGAGTGAATGGTGAACCCAAAATACAAGTAGGATTGATGTGTTCGTAAAACCTCCTCACTTAGTAGACTAGGTTAGAGAAAGAGTTCCCATGGGTGGAAGGTTACAGGAGTGTGTAAAAGATCATTAGTTGGTTTGTCCTTCCTTGTAATCTCTCCAGACAAGCTAGTGGAAAGTTTCCAAAATCCTTGGGTGTGTCCCAATGTAGCGTTGTGATCGAACCACTCTACATCCTTGTGATTGATCTTCTAACTCTATCTTTTTACTTTCAAGTTCTTATTTTATACTTGTGCTTATATTCACATGAACTTGATTGTATGAGCTATAATTATTTATTTAGATTTGATCAACTTGCTTGCTATCTCTACTCTTGGCTTGGGCATAGGAATTGCATTTCGAGATCTTTATATCTTTATATATCTCTTGCTAAATGATATTCCTCATGACTTGTGTGTTTTTTCTTATATGATTTGCCTATAGGAATCTTGACCTAGGCAATTCTTGAACATATTCATTGTCTTGTATTCCTATGTGTTGCATATACACACATAAGTCATCTAAGTGATAATCTTTTAATTCACCTTATATGCTTAATGAACATAATTGTTGTTAAGGTGATCACTTAGAAAAAGAATTTGGTAGAAAAGTATAAAAGTTTGAAACCTTATTACCCCCCCCCCCCTCTAAGGTTCTCCATTTCGGGTATTTCAATTTGTATCATTGCATAGTCTCCCTTTTTGTTAGGATTAACACCCTAGGATGATCTATGGCCATACTCTTTTCTACCTATTCTATAGAAGACTCGTCCAACCACACTGTGAAGACTCTATCTTCCCTGTGTAGCTAAATATTTAGTTCTCTCCTTGTCTGTTGATAATTTCACCTTGTTGAGATTCATAGAAACGGAATCATATGTTCCTTCAATCAACAAACAAGGTGTCAAAATGTCTAAAGACAAGAAGAGAATTCAATAAAGAGATGATGGAGTCTCAAGGAAGACGGATAATTCAATAAAGTGTTTTTAGTAAATATTTTTATATGCTTGCTCTTATATTGCTTCTCACATTCTTGAATTTCATATTCATATAGATAACCTTTAGCATGATCTTTGCATGTCCATGCTTATTTTGGCTAAGGTATCTATGAGATGTAGCATATGCAACTTGATTGATTCTTGTTTTGTCATGCCATTTTCATATAAGAATCCATCTAGTTATTTTGGGTTTTGATTTGCATGATCCTTGTGCATATATGTGCTACTTGAGAATATTGAGCTAATCATGAAGGACCTTTCAAAAGGTACCAAATTTGTTCTCAAGAATTCCTTGTAGGTACAAAGAGTTCTAAGCTTCACAAAGAAGATATGAACTACAAGGAATAGCACAAGTGAGCTAAGACTCCAAGAAAAGAGTCGCATGCGAAGGGTTGTAGAGGGTTCATCAATATAAAAAAATTCACCCATCAATGATGACTCTACACTTGCCATGAAAGAATAGGAGATTGCTTCCATCCTATCAATCAAGGATGAACAACTAGGAAAAATGAGCAATCACATGTCAAACTCTCAATGAGCCTAAAATAAAGTGATGATCATGACAAAGAACACACAAAAGGCCTCAATGGACTTATTGATAAACAAGATCAACCAAAATGGTAAAAAGTCCAAGCTCCTTGAGCATTGAGGTACAAAAGCTTAACTCGTCTCTAGTTAGTGATCATTCTTTTTATGATCCTTATGTGCTATAACCTAGTCATATGATGAGCTAAGTATATGACCAAGAAGTATGTGCCTAATTGTTTTTCAAACTTGCTAGATCACTCTAAGGAAAGATTCTTAGTGCAAGTAGTTTAGGATATACCTCTAGTCAATTTAAAAGAAAAAGAGAATATGTGCTTATTTGTCTGATGCTTTTATTTATATCATGTTTTGCTTGACAATGTGCTAATTGTTTATTCCAAACTTGTCAAGCATGTTGTTTTTTTAAAAGCATAAACTTGTTTCTTTAAACTCTCTTTTTGTTATGTGTATTTGATTTATTATCTTCGTAATGTGTTTTGTGCTCTACTTGTATCTCTTGATCTTAATTGCCTAGAGTACAAACACAAACACAAACACAAGAATGCGCATTCCTATATCTCTTTGATGCTCGATCTTAATTTCCATATGCTTAACATGATGTGCTTGATCTTTATCATCCTTTATCATCACGTTAAAATGTTGCATCATATAGAGTTATTATTAACAGAGGTATACTAACCAAGTGGGTTGGAAAGCCCCGTCATTAACCCTCTAGGACCCAAAACAAACATTGGGTACCATAAGTGTCTTCTTATGTAGGAAACAAATGCAAAGATAAGAGGAATGGATACTTGAAGATAAGATCATGCATCTTCTCAATTCATATGAAGAAGACACTTCCTCCTTGAAGAAAATGAGCAAAATACAATTTCAAAGAAGAGATCAACTTCAAGGAGATGATATGAAGACTAGCCACACTTTAAAGAAGATGCAAAGAAGTGTTAGAAGTGACTAGGTATAGAAAGAAGAAGAAATATGGGGATGAAGAGCAAAGATGAAAAAATGGAGTGAACAATGTCAAAAGAGTCACTTCAAAGGAACATGAGTCTACAAGGCCAAGTGAATCTCCTTACATCACTCCAAGAAGCAATTCCTCAAAATGAGAGAAGAATATTGGAGTAACCCCCAAGACATCCTCAAAGAACTTAAAAGATGATCTCAAAGTGAGGATGATCAAGTAAGAGAAAAATAAGCCAAAAGTTCAATGATTCATCAAACAAAGGAAAATTGGTAGCTATAACCCTCTTTCTTTTGGTTTTAGCTTATTTTTTCTTGATGATTATCTATGCTTGCTCTTGCCTTTATGTTTGTTATTGCCATATCTCATGTGCTTTCTTTCTTATCTTATGAGTTTGGTTATAACTTGTTTTTATTTGCCTATATGTTTCAATCTCTTGATTTCTAGAAAGGCATTTTCAAAATGACCACCTTAGTTATGTTTAAAAGGTTTTTATAGCTTTCAAAGAACCTAAGGTGCTTCTTTATTTTGCAAGGTTTATCCCTCTTTATAGAAAGTTGTTGTTAAAAGTTTTTATCCTCTTATAGTTGCTTAAAGTGTTTTGGAAAACCTTATTTTAATGGATATATGTCAATCTTGTGATTTCTAAGTATATCTTAATTAGATGCCTATATCTTATGGTTTATATTTTTTTAATACTTATGAATGCAAACAACCATGCTTTGGATTATACCTTATGTCATGTGGTTGATTTGTTCATTTCAAGTATGGAGTGCCTCTTTGAGTCACCTTTGTTCAGAGGTATGACTTGGTTTTAGCATTCTCAGGCTTAATCTTGATGTTTGTCATACTCTCTTGTTGAAGTTTTTTTTTGGGCAATGATATGAGCCAACAACTTTGTCTTTATATGCTTTACATTGTTTTAAAACAATTTGGCCAAATTTCAAAAGGGCCTAAAAATATGAGCACCTTAGTTGTTTTTCAATGTTTTCTTTTTCAAAGATCCTAAGGTGTGATTTTGAGCAATTTGATGTTTTTATGAGGTTTAACCCTTGTTCTAACTTGTTTTTATCCATTCAAAGTTGATCACGATGTTTTGGAAGTGATTTAAAATTATTTAAACGCTTTTTGGTTAAATTTCAAAACCAGAAAATACCTGTTAGCCATAACCCCAGTCGACCACCGATTCTTTCAGTCGACCGAAGGGCATGGACACCGGTCTACCGAGATTCACATATGGTCGACCGAAGTGCCCTGCTTCATCTTTAAGATGGTATTTTTCTAAGCTTTTCGCTTCTATGCCTTTATTTTCAAATTTCTTGGAAATTGGAACTACTGTTATACATTCTTAAAACCTTCCAAGATTTTCCAAAACATCTTAAACAAAATTGGCACATCGTAAGGGGGAGCTTTCTTATTTGTTATTTTTAAACCCCTCTTACGCTCTATTAATAGAATTATCTTTATATGTGCCTTTTATATGGATACTTAGAGATGATGAAGAGTATTTTGAGCTCTTTGCTCTTTAAGCCTGGTTTTGATAGAGTATAATTTGGTAAGTATGTTTACTTGGATGTAATACATGACAAATGTACCTCATATTATCTTGGTTGTCATGTTTCCTTGAAACTTCTTTGATATTATAACTCTTAGCATTTGATTAATTTGTTGAGAGTTTGTACTTGGTGAGAAATTTTATAGGAGAAGTACCTCGTGACAAATGTGCTTATTAAAATCTTGGTTGCCACGTATGCTTGGAATTTCTTGCATAACATGTTGCATTCTTTCACATTCTATCATGCTTTGAAGGAAGGATGTGTTTTAAATTGCATTTTTACCTATCCTCCATCCCTAGTGATATGATTTTAATTTTAAAATTTTCGAATATCACTAGTATCTTATGGCTTGTTGTTAATATTTTCAAAACCTCCATCTCTTTTGGCTATCCATCTTTGGGAAGTTTGTGCTCACATTGATTGATTCATAACTTCCCTTTCAAAACGGGTTTATGTGCTTTCCTTGCCTTATCTTCTTAAACATCATCACCTTTGTAGTTTGGTTTGAATTCATTTTTTAACTATATTCTTAACCAACTACTTGAGGAAAGGACTTGTTTTGTTTTATTTATTTCAAAGTCTCTTAGTCTCCCTCTAGGTGTCACATAAGTTCTTGTTGTTGCTTGCATATGCTCTTTAAATGATGTCATATTAGGACACAATGTTGGAAGCAGAGCGAATTCAAGAAGCAGAGCCAATGTATTAGCCAAACACAAAGAAAACGAGAAATCTAACTTCACCAACAACCATGGAAAGCATTCAAATGTGAAGAAGAAGATGAAAGTCACTATGTTTCTCTCTGCCAAGTCTCCGGCCGACCGGACACAAATGCTGCGATTGACCGAACATGCCATGTTTCTGCAAATCTGTACACTATAAACTTATATCTTTTCTGTTTTTGCATCTGGGCACTATTCGAGGGGGAGTCTTTATATGTTTTCTATCCTATACCCCCTCATATATGTGATGTATGCCTACCCTTGTCATATAATATGCATCATCACACCACAAGTTGTTTTTTTTTCATATTTTCTTATCTTTTGAGCCAACTTATGAAAATTTTATGGGAGTAGTATGTCCTTTCTTGCTTATCTTATGTACTACATCTCTTATCATTTGAGATCATGTGTTTTGTTTTTTCTATCTTATTTATTTTAATCTCATTTCATTACTTTGGTTAGCTCATTGCCTTAGTTGTTATACTTCTTTGGCTAACCATTGTCTCAAAGAGGAATGTTCACCAAAGTGTTAACTTTACACTTCATCTTTGGGTTTGTTATTGGATTGTGATACATATGCCTTTCTTTTGCATATATTTTCATAGTAACACATCCATTTTGTCTTTGTTAGCTAAGCTTTATAACTTGTTTTCATCTTGTTATAGCTAACATTAATTTTTTTTTTAAAAAGGGGAGATAGTGCTTTCAAGGTTTATTCCTTCATCTCTTCATTTTTTAACTTGAGTTATATATTCATTTTTTATCCATACGACCATCTTAGATTTTATGTGTCATTATGTGCTCTCCTTATTTTGAAATCAACCAAGTTTAAAACCTCTTCAAAAGATTCTTTTAAATCTTGCATTCATCTTTAGATAAGTATCATCTCTTGGCCACTCATATTTTCATTTAAATGGCCTTTTACAAATGATGTGCTTACATAGCTTTATAGGTTTCTTCTTATTGGTCTTTAGTTTTGCTCTCTTTTGCTTAACTTTCTACTATTGACCAACTAGCTTGTCCATGTTTTAAACTTCATCCCTCCTAAATATTTTCATGTTTTGATCTTTTAGATCTCATTTTTAAACAAAAAGGAGTTGAAAATGCTTTTCTTATGAACCTTTTTAATTTGACAGAAAGGGGGAGAAAAATTAGCTTTGAAAATGTGCCAAGAAAAGTAATTTTACAAAGGGAGAAAGCTAAGAACTTTCCAAAATGGGAGAGTTACGAAATTCTTTAAAATAGGGGAGCGGAATGATTTTTCAAAACATCCACTTGCCTTGATCATATGCTTCCTTATCTCATGCTTTGATATTTTTTTGCTTAATTGCTTTATCATTTTGTTAATTTATTCTCATTTGCATCAATGTTTTGTCATCATCAAAAAGGGGGAAATTGTAAGCCCTAAGGGCTAATGTGATCAATCTTGTTTTGATGATAACAAAACATTGAGAACTTCTAATGTTTGTGTAAGCTTGTGTTTCAATGATAGGTTAGTATGAACTCACACATACATTGAAAGGTAGCTTCTTGTGGACATCAAAGATCATTTTGCAACAAGAAGAAGCTACATTTTGCAAGTCTTCAATGGCACAAACTTAAAGGTCATTCACAATGTCATTGAAAGATATTGCAAAATCAAAGGAATATTTTCTTGTAGATTTCAAAGGCCATTCTACAAATAAGAAGAGTCTTCATAGCACAAGCCAAAAGGTCATCCACAATGCTAATGAAAGATATTGTAAAATCAAAGGAAGATCAAGAAGGGTAGAAGTCCAAGATGCTACAACTTAACAAGACTACAAAGGTCTTCATCACAAAAAGAGGTTGATCAAAGGTCTCAAGTCCAAGCTCAAAGTGGAACTCATCTTGAAGACTTGAAGACCAAGAAGAAGATCATAGGAATATTCTTATGACTAATCTTATTTGATGAATGTTAGTTTATAGTATGATGAAGCTTCATACTCTTGCATGTTTTCAAAACCATATTTCATACACTGATTTAATCTTTCAATGGTTTTTGCAAAACATTCTTTATGTGTTAGTTAATGCCTAAGATCTTTAAAATGTTATAAATATCTTTCAAAAACACTTAGGCATGAGTTTGAGAACATTAGAAAGTTGATCAAGTGGATAAACCAATTATGGACTGAAGTACGGTCAACAGGCTTCTAGACCTCGGGCGACCTGATGAAATCCGGTCGACCGACATGTGTTGTCTGGTCGACCGAAGTGTCTTTTGTACTTTATCACTTTTGAATATTCGAAGACTCCAACGACTATAAATATCTCGGAAGTCCTAATTTAGGTTGGTCAACTAGCATGTGCCTAGTTCGACCGGACCATTTATCACGATCGACCGAGATGTAGACAAAAGTCTTTGAACTTAACTTTAGAACTACTTTGGGCGACCGACTGCCTAGTCCAGTCAACCGAAGCAGTCCTGACAAGGCAAAAATATAGACGTTGTAACTCGATTTAATTGCTATTTTTGGACCCTATAAATAGCCTTTGAGGCTGAATTTTGTTCTTTGCTCAAGTCAATAGAGGGGCCTTAGTTTATAAGTTTTAGACAAGTAAATCAAACACTTTAATGAGCTTAATTCTTCTAATCATTCAACAAAATATTTCTATTTGAGAAAGAGCTTCATTTACTTATTCTTTCATTCTCAAATATGAATTAGAGCTTTAATTGTAATATCCAATCCTTAGAGGGATTTTTCTTTCTTGAGGTTAAATGTAAAATCTCATGTGTTGAGATTATCTTTCGTTGTAATGGGTTGAGTGGCAAGGCTTGTTTGTGAGAGTGGTGGTTTTGGGCCTCTATTAGTTGAAGTGTAACATTCTTGTAATCGTAGGAACTAGAGTGAATGGTGAACCCAAAATAGAAGTAGGATTGATGTGTTCGTAAAATCTCCTCACTTAGTAGACTATGTTTGAGAAAGAGTTCCCATGGGTGGAAGGTTACATGAGTGTGAAATAGAACATTAGTTGGTTTGTCCTTCCTTGTAATCTCTCAAGACAAGCTAGTGGAAAGTTGCCAAAATCCTTGGGGTGTGTCCCAAGGTAGTGGATGTAGATCGTTGTGATCGAACCACTCTAGATCATTTTGTTTGATATTCTAACTCTATCTCTTTACTTTCAAGGTCTTATTTTATACCTGTGCTTATATTCACATGAACTTGATTGTATGATCTATAATTATTTATTTAGAGTTGATCAATTTTCTTGTTATCTCTACCCTTGGCTTGGGCATATAAATTGCATTTAGAGATCTTTATAGCTTTATATATCTCTTGCTAAATGTTATTCCTCATGACATGTGTGTTTGTTCTTACAAGCTTTGCATATATGAATCTTGAACTAGACAATTGTAGAACATATTCATTGTCTTGTATTCATATCTGTTGCATATACACACATAAGTCATCTAAGTGATAATCCTTTAATTCACCTTTTATGCTTAATGAACATAATTGTTGTTAAGGTCATTACTTAGAAAAAGTTTGAGAACCTTATTTATCTCCCCCTCCCCCCCCCCCCTCTCTAAGGTTCCCCTGTTCGGGTATTTCACATAGCACAAGCCAAAAGGTCATCAAGTGTTGATGTCTAAGATGCTACAATTTGTCAAGACTACAAAGGACTTCATCACGAGTAGAGGTTGATTAAAGGTCTCAAGTCCAAGCTCAGAGAGGAACTCATCTTGAAGACTTGAAGACCAAGAAGAAGATTAGTCAAGATGCTTATTGTTATATTCTTGGGACTAACCTTATTTGATGAATGATGCTTTATAGTATGATGAAGCTTCAAACTCTTGCACGTTTTCAAAACCATATTTCATACTTTGATTTAATCTTTAAAAGGTTTTTGCAAAAAATTGTTTAAGTGTTGGTTAATTCCTAAGATCTTTAAAATGTTATAAATATCTTTCAAACCCACTAATGCAAGAGTTTGAAAATATTAGAAAGTTGATCAAGAAGAAAAACCACTTATGGACTGAAGTCCGGTCGACCGGGACCTAGACCTCGGGCGACCTGATGAAATCCGGTCGATCGGCATGTGTTGTCTGGTTGACCGAAGTGTCTTTTGTACTTTATCACTTTTGAATGTTTGAAGACTCCAACGGCTATAAATATCTCGGAAGACCTAATTCAAGTCGGTCGATAGGCATGTGCCCAGTTTGACCGGACCACTTATCACGGTCGACCGAGATGTAGACAGAAATCTTTGAACTTAACTTTGGAACTATTTTGGGCGACCGACTACCTCGGCCGAAGCTATCATATCAAGGCAAAAAAAATAGACGTTGACACTCGATTTGCTTGCTATTTTTGGACACTATATGTAACCTTTGAGACTGAATTTTGTTCATTGCTCAAGCCAATATAGGGGCCTTAGTTTATAAGTTTTGGACAAGAAAATCAAATATTTTAATGAGCTTAATTCTTCCAATCATTGAACAAAATATTTCTATTTGAGAGAGAGCTTCATTTACTTATTCTTTCATTCTCAATTATGAATTAAAGCTTTAATTGTAATATCCAATCCTTAGAGGGATTTTTCTTTCTTGAGCTTAAATGTAAAATCTCGTGTGTTGAGATTATCTTTCGTTGTAATGGGTTGAGTGGCAAGGCTTGTTTGTGAGAGTGGTGGTTTTGGGCATCCATTAGTTAGAGTGTATTTTTCTTGTAATCGTACGAACTAGAGTGAATGGTGAACCAGAAATAAAAGTAGGATTGATGTGTTTGTAAAACCTCCTCACTTAGTAGACTAGGTTAGAGAAAGAGTTCCCATGGGTGGAAGGTTACAGGAGTGTGTAAAAGATCATTAGTTGGTTTGTCCTTCCTTGTAATCTCTCAAGACAAGATATTGGAAAGTTTTCCAAAATCCTTGGGGTGTGTCCCAAGGTAGTGGATGTAGATCGTTGTGATCGAACCACTCTACATCATTTTGTTTAATCGTCTAACACTATCTCTTTACTTTCAAGTTCTTATTTAATACTTGTGCTTATATTCACATGAACTTGATTGTGTGAGCTAAAATTGTTTCTTTAGAGTTGATCAATTTTCTTGTTATCTCTACCCTTGGCTTGGCCATAGAAATTGCATTTTGAGATCTTTATAACTTATATATCTCTTGCTAAATGCTATTCCTCATCACTTGTGTGTTTGTTCTTACAAGCTATGCATATAGGAATCTTGACCTAGACAAGTCTTTAACATATTCATTGTCTTGTATTCATATGTGTTGCATATTCACATATAAGTGGATAATCCTTTAATTCACCTTATATGCTTAAACATAACTGTTGTTAAGGTGATTATTTAGAAAAAATATTTGGTAGAAAAGTAAAAAAGTTTGAGAACCATATTCCCCCCACTCCCCCCCTCTAAAGTTCTCCCGTTCGGGTATTTCACATAGCACAAGCCAAAAGGTCGTCCATCATTATAATGGAAGATATTCCAAAATCAAAGGAAGATCAACAAGTGTTGATGTCTAAGATGCTACAATTTCATCACGAGTAGAGGTTGATTAAAAGTCTCAAGTCCAAGCTCAAAGAGGAACTCGTCTTGGAGACTTGAAGACCTAGAAGAAGATTAGTCGAGATGCTTAGAGTTATATTCTTGGCACTAATCTTATTTTATGAATGATAGTTTATAGTATGATGAAGCTTCAAACTCTTGCATGTTTTCAAAACCATATTTCATACTTTGATTTAATCTTTCAAAAGTTTTTTTAAAACATTCTTTAAGTGTTGGTTAATTATTAATATCTTTAAAATATTATAAATATCTTTCAAAAACCACTTAGGCATGAGTTTGAGAACATTAGAATGTTGTTCAAGTGGAAAAACCACTTATAGACTGAAGTCCGGTCGACCATGACCTAGACCTCGGGCGACCTGATGAAATCCGGTCTACCGACATGTGTTTTCTGGTCGACCGAAGTGTCTTTTGTACTTTATCATTTTTGAATGTTCGAAGACTCCAATGGCTATGAATATCTCGGAAGACCTAATTCAGTTCGTCGACAGGCATGTGCCTAGTTCGACCGGACCACTTATCTCGGTCAACCGAGATGTAGACAGAAGTCTTTGAACTTAACTTTGGAACTACTTTGGGTGACCAACTATCTAGTCCAGTTAACCGAAATTGTCCTGTCAAGGGAAAAATATGGCCGTTGTAACTCGATTTGCTTGCGATTTTAGGAACCTATAAATAGCCTTTGAGGCAGAATTTTGTTCTTTGCTCAATACAATTGAGGGGCCTTAGTTTATAAGTTTTAGACAAGCAAATCAAA
Organism: Vinca minor; assembly: GCA_026122235.1. Classification (NCBI taxonomy): domain Eukaryota; kingdom Viridiplantae; phylum Streptophyta; class Magnoliopsida; order Gentianales; family Apocynaceae; genus Vinca; species Vinca minor. The sequence continues at coordinate 2,822,362 of JAOCZM010000253.1, forward strand.
CACTTTAATGAGCCTAATTCTTCCAATCATTCATCAAAATATTTCTATTTGAGATAGAGCTTCATTTACTTATTTTTAATTCTCAAATATGAATTAGAGCTTTAATTTTAATATCCAATCCTTAGAGGGATTTGTCTTTCTTGAGCTTAATTGTAAATTCTCATGTGTTGAGATCATCTTTCTTTGTAATGGGTTGAGTGGCAAGGCTTGTTTGTGAGAGTGGTGGTTTTGGGTCTCCATTAGTTGGAGTGTATCTTTCTTGTAATCGTAGGAACTAGAGTGAATGGTTAACCCGAAATAGAAGTAGGGTTGATGTCTTCTTAAAACCTCCTCACTTAGTAGACTAGGTTAGAGAAAGAGTTCCCATGGTTGAAAGTTTACACGAGTGTGGAAAGTTGCCAAAATCGCTGGGGGTGTCCCACGGTAGTGGATGTAGATCGTTGTGATTGAACTACTCTACATCCTTTTGTTTGATCTTCTAACTCTATCTCTTTACTTTCAAGTTCTTACTCCTACAAGTCATTTCAAGGTTGGATGCATTCCAAGAAAACTTCAACAACTTCTAAGAAACTTCAATGATAGAATGGTAAACTTGGAAAATAAAGTTGGAAATGTAGAGACAATGTTGGAAGAGATTGAGTACAAGGTTTATAATGTGATTAGTTACACTAGAACCAATAAATCAACTCTTGTAGTCAAAAGTGAAGAAGAAGATAAGGAAGAATAAAGTGAAAATGATTCAAATGATGGGAGTGGTGATGTGAGTGAAAAAGAGGAAAATAAGGAAGAAGAAAACGAAGATGAGGCTAAAGATGGAGATGATGTTTCGAGTAATTAAAGTGGAGATAATGATGATGATGGAAATGAAAATGACTTTGAAAATGAAGAAAAGGGAGAAAAGGAAGAAGAGCAAGGTCTTGAAGAACCTTCGACAAAGAAAGATGGTGATCAATAGGATTGAAGTGTTCAAGAATCTCATGAGGGACTAAAAGTGCAAGAAGCAACTTCAAAATCCCTAACAAATTCTTAAAATCTAATATTTTATTGTTGTTTTTCCTATCTTGTTATCCCTCACGTATCCCTAGTTTAGCTTTTGTTTGTTCTTAAGATTCCATAACTTTGTATGATTTGATTTTAACAGATATATGTATAACATGGTAGGATTCACTTTGATGATTTTATATGCATGTGTTTTAGAGAGCTTGATTATTACATATTTGAGATGAAACCTCAATCCATAACCCTTCCCCTCTACTCTTTTTGAAATATGTCTTAGGGAGAGGTTTAGATGATATGCCATGTGTTTAACTTGCACTACAAGAAAACAGGGAAACAGTGACGGACGTTTCTGTCGGTAATCGGTCGCTAAACCGACCGAATGACGTGGTCGTGTATTTTTCGTCGCTAAGCAAATTACCGACCGAATACCGACGAAATATATAGCGACCGAATATTCGGTCGCTATTTACCGACCGAATACCTACCGAATCGTCATCATTGTTGACTTTTGACTTTGACTGGTTAACGACTGAATACCGACGTAAATTCTAGCGACCGAATAATCGGTCGGTAAATAACGACCGAATGGTCAACATTGTTGACTTTTGACTTTGCCTATATAACGACCGAATACCGACGGAAAGTCTAGCTGATCGAATAATCGGTCTCTATTTACCGACGTGAATAGCGTACCGAATGGTCAATATTGTTGACTTTTGACTTTGACTCAGTTAACGATCGAATACCGGTGGAAATTTAGCGACCGAATATTCGGTCGCTAAATTGTTTTTTTATTTAAGAAAATAAATTTGAAATTAAATTAAATCCCTATTATAAAAAAACAAGAATACACACGTAAATACAAATCGAAACAGTGATTAATAAGATCCCAAATAGAAAAAAATAATCAATAAACCTAAAAAAACACAAGTTTACACTTCTCATTTACAATACAACACTCACAATCAAAGTGTGCACTTCTCATTACATTTCAACACTCACACACTTTGAATTATCAAAACTCACAATCAACACTTACACACTTTCAATTATCAAAACTCACATATTATACAATTAGCATACATTTCAATAATACACCAAGAAAAACCAATAATACACCAAGAAAACTACATTGATGTTAAAAAACTACATTTGAAAAACAAAGAAAATTATGAGAATTGGCAAAAAAATTGCAAGAAATTATAAGAATTGGCAAAAAAAATTGCAAGACATTATAGAAAACCCATATATTAAAATCCAAGCAGAATCAAGTATTACCTCCTCCATTTTTTGTTTTAATCTTCTCAAAATAGATGTATTTATTCCAATTGTTAAGAAAAAAAGCTAGAAAATGCAAGATTCTCACCTAAACCCTAAAAAACCCAACTGAAATCAGAGGTGGTGGTGATGTCTTGGAGGTGCCGGAGGTGGTGGCGCTGGAAGGAGGGAGGGGATTTGGGGGAAATCGCTGGAAGAGGTGGTGGTGAAAGTGGAGGTCGTGGCTGGGCAGAATGTAGAATGAGGGAGAGGCTTCCTGCCTTAGATATATTTATAGAAATAAAACGCACAAAACGACGTCGTTTAGACATTTAATAATAGCGACCGAATAGCGACTTAATTGGCAAATTCGGTCGCTATTCGGTCGCCACTTAGCATGCTTAACACTTGTCCAATTTTTCAAATAAATTAGCCCGCGAAATAGAAAACGATGTCGTTTAGGCATTTAATAATAGCGACCGAATCGCGACGGAATTTTCCAATTCCGTCGCTATTCGGTCGCCACTTATCATGCTTAACACTTGTCCAATTTTTCAAATAAATGAGCCCGCGAAAAAGCAAACGATGTCGTTTAGGCATTTTATAATAGCGACCGAATAGCGACGGAATTTGCCAATTCGGTCGCTATTCGGTCGCCAATTACCATGCTTAAACACTTGTCCAGATTTCAAATAAATGAGCCCGCGAAATGGCAAAAAGATGTCGTTTAGGCATTTAATAATAGCGACGGAATTAGGGTTAGGGTTAGGGTAGGGCAACCGTATAGCGACCGACATAGCATATTCCGTAACTAACATAGGCAAAATGTTTCTATATATCCTTAAAAACCCCGCTATTTTATAAAAAAACGGAATCCGGGAAAATGATAGCGACCGAATAGCGACGGCCTTCGCAAATTCCGTCGCTATTCGGTCGCCCCTTAGCTTAATAGCGATGGATTTAGTAAAAACTTATAAATCCGAAAACCGACATCGTTCTAAATGTGAGTACGATCTAATATGAATATTTTAGTAATTATTTGTTTATTAATAATCAATTAATAAAATTTTAACTCCATCACTTAATGATTCACATAAATGCACACACAAATGTATTACTTGAATTGTTCTGCTTTGAGTATATATCGGTATTTTATAAATCGGGACTGAAAACTCATTCGATGAGTATATACCGCCGTCTACGTAGCGCAGATTCGTCGTTCCGCTGACCTAAGACTTTGTATATGTATTTTTCCTATTTTAGTTACTATTAGGTAAAATGTTTCTATATATCCTTAAAAACCCTGCTATTTTATAAAAAACGGAAATCGGGAAAATAATAGCGACCGAATAGCGACGGAATTGGAAAATAATAGCGACCTAATTTCGGTCGTTATTCCGTCGTTAAAGTCCGTCGGTAGTCGGTCGTTAACGAAAATAAAATGACATCGTTTTGTGTCCTTCATTTATTACTATACAAATTAACACCGTTATGTATTCCGTCGGTATTCGGTCGTTAACTTCCGTCGGTATTCAGTCGTTATATATTCCGTCGGTGAACGGTCGTTAATATCCGTCGGTATTCGGTCGTTAAGGGTGAACAAACCGACGACGTTTCAATTTGGTCAACGAGACCGATGTGGCCGATGGATGAGCGACGGAATAACAACCGATTTGTTTTCGGTTTCTATTCGGTCGGTATTCCGTCGTTAAATTTGTGACCGAAAATTTCGGTCGCTAAAGTCGGTCGCTATTTAACTGTTTTCTTGTAGTGTTTCTATTTCTCTTGGCTTATAGCATAGGGTGTTATTTGTTTACATATTCACGTGTTAATCATGTACTTTATGTGGTTGATCGTCTTATAGCTTAACTTGAGGTATAAACTATGATTATGGCATTGATGTATGCCTTGGTGTTATTTGTTTGCAGTTTGGACTTGGTTTATATTGATTTTGCAGGATTTATGAACGCACTGCCACCGGACTAAAGACCTCGGTCGACCGAAGTAGCCTGGTCGACACGAGGTTCTTATGCGGTTAACCGGTGCAGCCAATTTTCAGCAAACTATGAACTTCACATTCTCTATTTTATAAGTCTTGTTGTTTCTTTTAACACGAGCACAACCTTAGGGGGAGTTTTTATTACTGTACCCTATCTTATATTCTCATTTATGTGATGTTTGCTTATCTCATTCATATCTTAGCATCATCACTTCTTGTTGGCTTTTTTTTTTTCATGTTTGTCTCTTTTAGACATTTTGTGTGCTTTACATGGGAGTTGTATGATCTTCATAAGTGAATCTTTTGTATCTACCTCCCATATTATTTGAGATCATGTGCTTTACTTATCTAGGTATCTTTTGATCTCTTGTTATTTTTTGTTAGCTTGATGCCTTAGTTGTTATAATTCCTTTGGCTAACCATTTCTTGAAGGGGAACATGTTATATAGTTTTACCTTACACTTTCTCTTGTTTTCTTTGTGATACATATGCTAATCATATCCATAATTATACATGGTATATCATATCCTTTTTGTTAGCTATGACTTTAACTTGATTTCATCTTGTTATAGCTACCTTTGTTTTTTTTTTTATATAAAAGGGGAGAGTGTGCTTAAAGTTTTTATTCTTATGACCATCTTTATGCTTAGATTTAGCTTTGGTTGTTTTCATTTTTGAGCCATATGACCATATTTTATTTTATGTGGTCTATTTCTTTTATTTCAACCAAGCTTAAAACCTCTTAAAAAATATATTCTTTAAAAGCTCATATACAATTTTAGATAAGCATCATCTCTTTGTCACTCATGTTCATTAGGAAAGGGCCTTTTACAAATGATTTGCTTACTTAACTTTAAAGATTTCATTCTTTAGTTTTGATTATTTATTAACGTGACGTTTTGTTTGATCAAATAACGGGTATGCCCTTGTGGTGATAGCTTTTAAATGATTTAAATGTTTTTACTTGTGTTGATTGTACGTTGAGTACCAAATAGCTTCTCCATATTTGATTTGAAATTTATCCCTCCTTAAAATTTGTCAAATTTTATCCTTTGGATCTCTATTTTAACATAAAAGAGGAGAAAATGCTTTTCATAATGACGCTTTGATGAACCTTTTTTACTTTGACAAAAAGGGGTAGAAAAAATAGCCTTGCGGATGTGCCATGACAAGGTTTTTACAAAAGGAGAATGCTAAAGAACTTTGCAAAATAGGACAGATAAGGGATTCTTTAAAAGAGGGGGGAGTAGAGTGATTTTTCAAACCATCTACTTGCCTTGATCATTTGCATCCTTATCTCATGATCTTGATATTATGTGATTATTTTTCTTTTCATTTGCATCAATGTTTTGTCATAAAAAAAAAGATGGAGATTGTAAGCCATAAGGGCTAATGTGATCAATCTAGTTTTGATGATTACAAACCATTGACAAGTTCTCATGTTTGTGTGATTTTGTGTTTTGATGTTAGGATCTTTATACTCACACTTACATTAATGAAATGGTAAGATAGCTTCTATGAATCCCAAAGGTGTCATCATACAACTTAGAAGAAGCTATACATTGCAAGACTCCAGGGCACAAGCTTGAAGTACATACACAAAGCCTTGGAGGTAGTTGCAATGTCAAGAAGGAATATCAAGAAGTTAAGAGTCACCCAATCACAATTGAAGTATCTTAAAGTAATCTCTTGACCTTGAAGTGTTGAAGTCTATGGTGCTACACAATAGAAGACTACAAAGAACTCCATAAAATGAAGAGGTAGTTAAAGGTCTCAAGTAAAGCTCAAAGGTTCTACACATCTAGAATAATTGAAGACCTAAGAATATTTGTCATATGAAACATAGGCATATCTCTGTGACTAATCTTAATTTGAGAATACTAGATTCAAGTATGTCAAGCACATACTCTTGCATGTTATCAAAACCATCATACTTACTTTGATTTGATCTTTGATAAGGTTTTGAAAAACATACGTTATTGTTGGTTTATGCCTAAAATCTTAAACATGTTTTAAAAGTCTTAGAAAAACACTTAGACATGAATATGAGAACATTAGAAATGTGACCAAATGGAAAATCACTTTTGGACTGAAGTCCGGTCGACTGGACATGTGCCTCCGGCGACTTGATGAAGTAGACCGAGATGTGTTTTTGTCCTTTGTCAATTTTGAATGTTCCAAGACTCAAACAGCTATATTCTCCGAACGACCATGATTTAGGTCGGTCGATCGACCCTATGCTCCAGATGACCCGGCCACCCTTTGCTGTCGACCGAGATATGTCAAATAGCCTTATGATTTTGATTCGGAATAACCCCGGGCGTCCTACGTCTAGTTTGGTCGAGTGGAGTTGTCTTGTCAATGCAAAAATATAGTCGTTGTAACTCTATTTGCTTGTGATTTTTGGCCTCTATATAAAGCCTTTAAGGATGATATTTCATACTTAACCAAGCCATAAGAGGGTCTTTGCTACACTTTGTAAATAAGCAATCAAACACTTTCAAGAGCTTAATCTTCATATATTTATCAAAATACATCATTTTGAGTAAGAGCTTCATATACATACTCTTCTATCCTCAATCTTGATTAGAGGTTGATTTGTAATATCCAATCCATCGATGGATCTGCAATATTGAGCTTTATTGTAAAGTCTTATTTGTTGAGGCTATATGTTTCTCTTTGTAAGACTAGCTCTTTGTGGGATAGGTTTGCTCTTAGTTAGCTTCACTCTTTGTGAGTGTTGTCCTCTTAGTGAGGTTGTCTCTTTGTGAGATTGGCTCTTTGTTAGCTTAGTTCTTAGTGAGCTAAAATAAAATCTTTGTGAGCGGTTTCTCTTTGTGAGACAAGTGTAAGCTCTTTGCGAGCAAGGCTCTTTGTGAGCAAGAGAAGTGGCTCAAGGAAAACTCTTTGTGAGTTGTCAACTTATGTAAAAGGTTGATCCCACCTTGCATTTATTGTGAAGGGAAATCTTAGTGAAGTCAAAATACTTGGGTGTGTCCTAAGGTAGGGGACGTAGATCTCTGTGATCGAACCACTCTAAATCCTCATGTTTGTTTTTCTAACTCTACCTCTTTACTTTTAAGTTCTTACATTATACTATATGCTTATATTCCATATGAACTTGATTGTATGAGCTTTATGTGTTTATCTTGAGTTAGATATTTTACTTCTTTTATCTTACCTTGGCTTTGATCATATGACTTATTGTGTTCCATTTTAGAAGATTTGCATATAGGACTCTTGACATAGGCTATTCTTGATCATATCCATTGTCTTGAGTTCCTATGTGTTGCATATAACACTTAAATCATCTCATTTTCCATAACATTTAACTCATGTTATATCCTTGATCGATCACTTAGGACAAGTATTAGAAAAGCGAAAAACGTTTTAGGACCTAATTCACCTCCCTAGGTTCACCCCTATCGGGTATTTCACTTGTGTGGTGGATCGTCGTGTCAATTTGCGTATGATATGTGTATATACTTCTTGTTGTTGTGAGTTGTAATTGTTGTAATTTTAATTTGAGAGTCTCCCCAATCTAGACCTCTTGTCTATGAAAAAATTTATAGCAGGATATGTCCAAATATTGTTCCTCTATAACCCGGGAGTTCCTGTTGAATGATATGATAAGAGATGCCCAGACCCTAGCAAGCAAAACAATTTTTTTGGTATGTGAAAGTTGGTCAAAATGTGTCATTTTGGGGTGGGAAAGAGTGATTTCATAAAAGTGGTTTTCCTTTGTTGGTTTGCACTTAAAAGTGTTAGACCTAAACCTTGGATGACCCCTCCAACCGACCAAACTGGTCATCATTCGTCCGGAGGGATTTACAGAGGCTACTTCCCGGACTTCAGATGGCCTCTGATCGACCGAAGTCTTTCTGCTTCGTCCGGACTTGCTCAGACGATGCATCGTTCAGAGCCATCATCCGGGAATCTGTTTTGGCCCGTTTTAATTTTCTTTTTGTTATGTTCTCAAGTTCAGTCTGTTATAAGTTATGTAAAGTTTTTTTGTAATTATTTTTCGAATGTTATGGAGTATTCTATTCAAGTAAAGTTATGCTTTGGTTTCACAAGTTTTGGGGAAATTCAAGAAATGTTTTAAGTCTTATGTGATACTTCATCCCAAGGGTGTTTGATCCTTACTGGACTAGTGTAGTAGCTCATTACTTATCTCTTTTGCTAGATGCCTTAGTTTTTGTCCCCCGTGTGGGGACGTTCGCCATGAGGACTTGATGAAGGAACTCGATGATTGAAGTGTTTTATGTTTTGATATAATAGTTTTTTAGAGTTAATAGCTATTTATATCACTAAACTATTTACGAATTTCTCTTTATAGTACTAAACAATTTTTTTATCTAAATATGTCACTCAACTATTTACGTTTATCTAAATATGTCACTCAACTATTTACGTTTATCAAAAAATATACAACCACCCATTTTTTGGGTGTTTTCCGGCCAGCGATGTCACGTGAGTTGCTTCAGAACATGAACAAAGGCGAAAAGGAAAAGAAATATTGGAAACGTCGGGGCATAACTGCTTTAATTTGACAGACTCGTTTGCCCTTGCAACAACAAATTAAGCAGTTATCGTCCGACGTTTCCAACATTTCTTTTCCTTTTCGTCGTTGTTCATGTTCCGAATCAACTCACGTGACATCGCTGGCCGAAAAACATCCAAAAAATGGGTGGTTGTATATTTTTTGATAAACGTAAATAGTTGAGTGATATATTTAGATAAAAAAAATAGTTTAGTACTATAAAGAAAAATTCGTAAATAGTTTAGTGCTATAAATAGTTATTAACTCTATTACTATTTTTATCTATTGAACCTTGTCATTTCTTTTTGTATTGTCGAACATGTAAGACTCTAATTAGTGTTTTCATTAAGTTATGATGTATAAACATTTAAGTTCCTTTTAAATTATTGAAGTTAGTGCGGATTTATATTATTTATTTTTTGGTTTCGGTGTCTTATTGGTAGATGAGGCGCTGTCGGTCACCTCCAGGTGACGTGGTGTGACAATGATATCAGAGAAGGTTGAACCTTAGGCTTGAATATATGTTTAGAAGTTAAGTATGGAATGAACGTAGGAAGGATAACTTAAGATGTGATCTTTGTGTAGAGACTATGGAAATAGGACATATGTGTTTACTTACCGCTTTATATGTCATTGTTGATATGCTATGCTATGTTACCTCATATGTTATACCATGATTAACTAGTTTGTATCTTAATTTAAATTTGTTAGTTTTGAGCGTGTCTTCTACAACTTTAAATATTCATGTATCTACCTCTTGTGCTATATGTTAGGTGAGATATGATGTATATAAGATTGTACTAGACCATGCACCCTAACCTTGATTCTCGTGAGAGTCTCTAGAGATAACCCAATCACATAGTCATGACCTCATGACAACTATCACCTAGATGAGTCATCCAAGGGTACGTGTGACCAGTGGCGGAGCCAGAATTTTTTCTTTGGGGGGCACAATTAGCATTGACAAAATAAATCCATAAGAGCATATAAAATATTTCATTACAATTGTTCCCTACGCGTTTTCATACTTTGATGATATTCTATAATTACATCATTTTCAATAGTATCAAACACATCTTTCTCAACAAATGCAATTAAACTATCATTCAACCACTGATCTCCAATTCGATTGCGTAGACGATTCCTGTCAAAAGTCATTGCAGAAAATACTCTCTCAACTGAAGCAGTAGCCACTGGTAGAATTAAAGCCAATGTCAAAAGCTTGTAAACTAATGGGTAAACTTGATACTTGTTTTCTGCAAATATCCTCTGTGAAAGCTCACTAAGACCCTGCAATCCTTGAAATTCTTCACTCATACGCATGTCAATAATATATGTATCAAGTTGTTCATCCATTGCTAAGATATGTCCTGCATCAAAATCCAATGGATAGTATCCACATAGTCGAATCAATTTGTTCTTGTCAAAATCAACAAAGGATCTATATGGACACAAGCATGCAACACAAATTATTCGGTCAATATTCACCTCCGAAAACGATTATTAAATTCTTGAAGTTGCATATCAATGATAGCATAAAACATTTCAATACGATAGTGATGTAAATTTGTCACTTTCTCAAACCTTGAACGACCTATATGCCTAAATATATCTTACATGTCAGGAACATTGGTACTGTGAGATCCACAAAACGACGAAACAATCTCAATAAAAGAACCCCATCCATCATCGCTCAATGTTTGGAGCTGTAATTTATAGTACTTCACTAATTTCATAGCATTGACAATATCTTGATCTTTCCTTTGTATTTCTTTAGACAATTCATTTGAAATTCCCAAGAACTTCTTCATGAGATGTAGATTAAATACAAATTCAAGCTTGAACATCAACTCCAGTAAAATACCTGCAATACCTCTTTTCTTTTTTCTTTTCTTTTTCCTTTTTATGAAATCTTATAGACTAGAGTTTTTTTTGCTAAATAAGTTATAGACTAGAGTTATACACACTTTTGTTCACCCTTTTCTAGTAGCATATATATATATATATATATATATATATATATATATATATATATATATATATATATATATATATATATATATATATATTATAGTCTCTTACACACTTAAACTTGTTTCAATTTTAACCAAATTTGTTCAGATATAAGTGGTGTCATTTCTATAATTCACGAACTAAATAATCTAATTTTAAATCGTAAAGTGATTCAAAATGGGTAAAATAAATAATGTTAACGGGACGAGGTGTTAAAAAAACAAAACTAAAACTATAATAATTTTTTTTTTAATTTTTTTGTTGGAAAAAACTAGTAGGGCACGTGCCCCCACCAGGCCCCACTGTGCCTCTGCTAGTGCGTGTGACCTCTACCAATCAAAAATATTCTCCTCAGTCTCATTAAGGGTTAGAACTCATCCTTAACATCACAATCCATAATAATGTCAATAGCCCAGTGGGGCTATGGCCTGCCCACCCCCTCACACAAGGGGAATGATTTAATTGTCATTTCTTGGGTTCCCTTGTGTGGGTCTTCTACTCCCCTTCATGGGGCACCCGCTAGCCGGGCTTCTAGTTCTCCTCCTATGAGAGGCACTTCTACTCCCCCTCATGGAGCACCCGCTCAGCCGGGCTTCTATCAGCTCTACATGGGCTAAATATATATAAAAAAACATCACACTCCATAGCATCGCATCATAAGTATGGGAAAGGGGTGTATAATGTACAACCTCTCAATATACCATGCTATATACTAAACCACTCATTGCAAGTTGTTTCTACCATTGAACATTTTCTATGTTGGGTTACTTCTGAAGGTAACTCCTTTGCCGGCTTTAGCCCATCCCTTTGATGTTTTGATATAGATTTTCTCAAGTGCTACTTTCGCAAAGTTTCAACTTAATTTATCTTTTGCTTTATAAAACTCAACTGCGGCATTACTCTAATCATAGCTTTCACATATTTGTTTCTGTCTTGAATATGCCATTCATCTTTGTCAGTATGAGGTTGATAAATAAGATCAATTACAACCTTAGAATCACAATAAATATTCTAACAATTTATTACAGCACGTTAAAATTTATTCATAACAGAAATTTTCAATAGAAAATCCCTCAACAACTCTGCATTATATATAAGTTGTAGTTGATATTACATTATCTTTGTATCTCATTTTATAGTGGCTCTCCCATGAAAATATATGAAGTAACATAGTTTTCAAAGGTAAACTACCAAACCTCATCGCTTGAAAATATTTCAAAAGAGTAAGAAATTCTTCTTTAAGTAGATACTAAGATCGTGACAGCATCATATGGTTCAATCTTTTTTCTACATTTATTCCAAAAACAAAAGATATATATATAAATGCACTCTTTATTGATTCTACACCACAAGTCTAAAATATTTAGGAGTTGTACAATTAATTGAGAGGAATTAAAATATTTGAGGAGTTACATGAATTCTAAAATCAACATGTAGGTTACAAAGATTAAAATTTGAATTATAAAATATTTGAAATAATAAAATTTGAAGTTTTAATTGATTTTAAACATGATATTAAGAAAGTGGAGGATTTGTTGGGCATTTTTCTCAAAAAATACCACTTGATCATAAAAAGGGCAAGGCTGGGTCAGAAAATGTTCAATGTTTCTACTTAGTTCAGTCCAATTCTTCCTCATATAGTCCGTGATGATCACCTTATATATAAATAAGGACCTACTAATTTTTTTATGTTTTTGGAGAAAGTAACATTTTATTGACAAATGAAATATATATATATATATATATATATATATATATATATATATATATATATATATATATATATATATATAAAGGAGACTAAAGCAAAACCTTCAATTAGGTGAAAACAAATTTACTTCTAATGCCGAAACCAAAAACATAAAATAAAATAAAAAAATTCAATATTATAAGTCCCTAGCAACACTAAGAAAGCCTAAATAAGTAAATATACATCGAATGACCTATGCTAGTGAGAGAGTGTGACACCCCAATCACTAAACACATGTTCAGCAGCTTCCGTCTTACAACTACTTGAAAAGAAGTAGTTGTTCAGCAACTTCTACCTCGCAGCTGCTTGTGGTGCTCTGCAGCTTGTTATCTTCTATAAATAGTTGGATTCCTTTCAATGTTGGACCATTTTTACACTTTTATTACACTTCAATATAAAACTTGATATTATACTTTCATTATTTTTGCTTTAATTATTCTCACACTTACTATGATTACTAACTTAAATATTGAAGCAGGATAGAAGAAGACTTTTTATGCAGGTCAATCAGACGAATGTTTGTTATAACGAGAGATAGATAAGCGGGCGCTCAACTCGACCTCGTACATTTAGTATACAGCCAAATTCTGTGGGATACGACACCCAAATTTCCTTGAACTTTTTGTAATCTCGCAACTCTCCTTAATAGTTGAAAATGTATGATTAAATTCTGATTTGTTTTGATAAGACAAACAGCTGAAGTTCAATATATGATTATCGCGGGAAAATATTTAGATTCAGATTTATCGAACTTGTACTTGGTGGCTTTCAAAAATATATTAAAAAAAAAAAAAATAAAAAATAAAAACATTAATAATAAGCATAAAAACTTGTACTTGGTATAACAAAAAATTCTGGTTTTGTTCATTGGAAATATCTGATATAGACCAGGTCCATGTGGTACAAATTTTGTCACATCCCTGCAGAATGAGGAGAGAGAAGGAAATGCAGTGATGTGACCAAATCTGGACCGCATAATTCAATAGACCTGATCCATGACAGAATAGACCTTGTTCATTTGATTAATTTAGTATACCAGATTTGTGATTCGCGTCATGTCATTTTTTCTTTAGTCTTTTCACTTTATGGGACATCTCTTGATGATTTGTTCATTTTAATAATTACTGAATAGGGAATATGATACTTTATGGTGGATGACATGAAGATTAGTGTGCATGAAAAGTAAATGGGATAAACATGTCATGTAAATGTTAGAAAGGAAAGTTTCGTTTGCCTTTTTATACAGTCCGATTCCTATGCGGAACGCCCAAAAATCTGCACGTGCGGAACACGCTGGGAGCAGTCGATTTCATTTTTGAAATGGATCGACGGCTATGATTTAAAAGAGGGTTAAAAGGGTATATATGTAATTTCACAAATAAATATAAAAAGAAAAAAAGAAGGGGACACGCAACCGTCACATCGGTTGGGTTTTCGAGGTAAAAAAAAGCGGCTGAAAAAGCAAAAAGTCACATTTCTACAAGAACACATGTTCTTATACAATGAACACATGTTCTTGTTCGGTGAACACATGTTCTTGATTATTGAACACATGTTTTTGTTCGGTGAACACATGTTCTTGTTCTGTGAACAAATGTTCTTGATTATTGAACACATGTTTTTTTCGTGAACACATGTTCTTGATGAGAGAGAAAAGTTGCGGCTGAAGAAAAAGAGTTTAACATTTATCCCTAAATACCCCTACTTTGAAACAACAGTTGGATGAATCCGACTGCCCTCAGCTTGGCCCGCATATACGGACCATTCCACTTTCCACATAGGAGCCAAGACGCTTTTTATAGGATATAGCCCAAAAGTAAAGATAGACCTTAACCACCTGGACTTAACAGAGAAGCTTTGACCCTTAGTCCACGAAATGACCCAAAATGCCAGGGATTCAGACAAAGGCTAGGCACCGGGCCGAAATCCATGCAAGGCCCGGTAATTGCAAAAAAAACCACGAACGGACAAATAGAGTGCATGTTACCCACTCGGTAACATTGATCTTCATTAACGGTCTGCAAAAAACGTGGTGGTATTCTCGTAATTAAACATATTCTACTCAGCCTACATTGACACAAGGTATGACTAAATTCATAGGGCAATGTGCCTCTATAAATAGAGACGTTCTTGCCACATTTCACCTTAAGTAGTTTCTACCTCTCAAAACATGTGCTAAACTCTTGATACTCCTCGAAATAACTTGAGCATTAGAGGGGGTTGAGGTATTTCCTCTCCTCTCTAACCTTGTTCACCTTGCAGGAATAGGTACACAGCTCGGACCGACACCCATAACTCGAATCCGAGCCACCACCATCTCTAATTAGCTCGGCTAGTTTCACATCCGGCAAGTTGCTCGGTTGACATTTGGTTTTGGCCCAAGCACCTCCTCACACTCTAGCTATCAAGACTTAGGCACTCCTAGTTAGGAACGCATAATTTTGCGCCCACCGTGGTAGTGCATGACCAATAACAATATACCAAGAACTCTATTCCCTATGGCTGACAACGAGTAAACCCAGAGACAGGACATGGAAACAACTCCTCCACTCCTCGAGGTCTAACCCAAAATAATGGGTTTGCGCACATTGGGCACAAGCGCCTCGGGGCACAAATGTTGTCACAATAAACGCTCCATCACTATTCCAGATCTAAACAGCCTTATGAGCCCTTACAATAGCATTTCCAATACAATCCAAATTCATGGGGGGCTACCCGCTTTCCAGGTCAACAAATTCCAGATCCCGTGTCTCCAGGTATAGAGAAGTCCCGAGGGAACTCTTTGTTCCCTGGGCACACAAAGTCCGGGTGAGACTCTTCGTTTCTCAGGCCAACAAAGACCTACTGAGACACTTAATCTTTTATGCAGACAAAGACCCGCAGGGACTCTTCGTCGGTCGGGCAAGACAAGTTGTCAAAGAAGAGCAGGACATAGAATAGAAAGGGAAAATCTAATGGAGAACTTCCTCCAGACACAATACAATGATGGCCATGGCAAAGTCACGGCAGACCAATCTTGAAATGCATGTTGTGAAGAATTCAAGCAAGAAAACCAGTCTTTCATTCCAGCACACGTCCGTGGATCTATACCTTACATGATCCCTTGCCGTACCGATTCCGAAAAAATAAAACATGATAGCAATTGAAACATATGATGGCAGCACAGATCTTCAAGATCACCTAGAATCATATCAATCTGCCATATATGTGCAACAACCTCATGAGGCCATACTCTGCATAATGTTCCCAAGATTCCTTAAAGGGCCCGACTGAAGATTGTTTGCCTCCACTCCGATTCGAAGCATCAAATCTTTTGATGAATTACAACAACTCTTCCTGCAACATTTCACTGGCCCAAGATCTTTCATACATATATCTGACAACTGGTTAACTATTCAACAGGTAAAAGACGAGACTATGAAAGATTACACCCATCGATTCAACAAGGCAGCAATGCTCATCAGAATAATATCACAATCTAAGTACATAAAAGCATACAAGTATGGCCTGAAGAACTACAAAGAAGATAGCCAAGGATATTCCATCAAAAGTACACGATCTTCTGGCCAGGCCTCCAAATTTTCAAGGGGAAGAATTCGGAATTCACAAAAGAAACGAATGCCAATGGAAGGATCAACCACCACAACACATTCAGAAAAAACATAAGGGAGAGAAATTCCCCAACTAGGAAACTCAAAACCCGGCTAACAAAAAATACCATCGAGAGACACCTTTAAAGGTGTCCCAAACACAACTGATGTACTAGATGGAGGTACTAGGAGTACTATCCCCCTCCCCCAAGAAGATGAGCTCCCCGTCTGACCAGTGGAACTACCAAAAGTATTGCGCATTTCACAAAAATCACGGGCATGACACAGAAAATTACTTCGAACTACGGAAAGACATATGAAAAACATTATAGGTGAATAGGGTTTTGTAACTTTTAAAACATTCTTCTAATTGAAGATAAACTATGTGAACAAAAACAATATTGAAAGCTTGTAAATAAGAAGATCAAAAAGACGAGAGATTTAGAGTGGTTTGATTAACAAAGAATCTACGCTCACTACCTTGAGACACACCCAAGGATTTCAACACTTCACTAAGAAATTCCCTTCACAACAAATTGCAAAGTGAACAACTCACAAAGAGTTTTACTTGAACCACTTAACTTGCCCACAAAGAGCCTAACTGACAAAGAATTCTTACAAATCTCACCAATAGATGAAACTCAAAAAGAGTGCTTCCTAACTTACAAAGAACTAATCTCACAAATGAAAGGGAAAGGGGAATAACCAATTAACACCTTGAAGTGATTGATTTGTTAGAAGTGTAAAGCTCAATAAATTCTATATCTTAAATTATTTTGTTCAAACTTGTTTGGCACATGAAATTGATTGCAAAGAGTAGTAAATGATGATTTGAATGAGAGTATATGGAATGCACTTAATGGAATGCATAACTTTCAAAATCTCATCCTCGAAGTTTAAATAAGGGAGAGAAAATGGCTAGCATTAAATGCACCAACAGCTAGAAAGCTGCCAGAATTCGGCACTTCGTGCGACCGGACTAGGGTCTAGGTCGTCCGGGGTGCTTCTGAGCTATTTTGTGAAAAGGATTTCTCTTGATCTCGATCGATCGGAGCATCATCTCGGTCGACCGAACTGAATTGAGGTTGACCTAACCAAAATAGTTGTAGAGTGATTGAAACAATTTGAAAAGATTGAGTGATGTGATGCACCTCGGTCAACCGAGGTGAACGTTAAACGTGGTTTTCATACTATGTCTCAAATCAAATGTTATTTATCACATGTATAAACTTAGTATGGCTATTGAAACACTTTGAAAAACATTTTTAAAAACATTTTAACATGATTGATCTAAGGATAAAATAAAAATTTTAAAATCACAAGGCATTTTAACATTAAAATATTTTTAGTGTATGCATGGCAAGTATGAATATTATCATTTGAGATTTTCCTAAGGGAGATTACAAGATATGAAATATCTAATCTGTCCTATCATATGCAGAAGTCTTCAAGTACTTCTTGTAGGCATCTCTTGGATCTTCAATGTATAAGATTGCCTTTGTCTTGTATGTGCTTTTTTGATAGACTTGGCACTTTGCTTGTAACCTATCACATAAACAAATATTACATTAAATCTCATCAATGGTTTTTTATTCATCAAAATATAGAATTTAGCCCTTACGTCTTACAACATAGAAGCTGCTATTGGTAAGGGCCTCCTAAGGGATTGTATTTTCGATGCCTCTCGAAGAAGAAAAGACGCGGACGTGCATGCTCGAAATGAAAACCAAAGAAGGGTCAACCAGTCTAAACCATAGGAGTTTAACATTGTGGAAAACCTCACATTGACAACCTCGAAAAAACCAAGGCTGGCCGAGGACGACCCGTTAAGAATTGAAAACATCATCGGACAATGCCTCGTGTCACACCCCGAAACCGGGTGATGACCTGGAAGTACCTCATATGCCAATGAGGCACAGAACCAAAGAAGAAATGATAAAGCACATTATGCCATTACTAAAGGAAAAAATAAAATCCTAGACTAATTATCAGAGTTCAACAAAAACCAACATAAAGTAAAGTGTGTGGTACTATGTCTCAGTGTTGTAAAAGTCGGCCGACGATTAGTCACTAGTCGGCCCCCAACTGACTAGAAAGCTCTAAAATTAGGTGAAAAGTCAGTTCTACAAAAAATTGGTGGGCTAGTCGAACCTAGTCAGATCTAGTCAGTCAAAAGCGGTTGAATTTAAAAAAAAACAGTTTTCTGCCCAGAACGACTGAGAAATAAATTTAAAAAAAATGTCACCTCAAAACGACGTCGTTTTGGGCAGATATTTTAAACAAAAAAAAACCTAACCTTCAATTTCAATCCGTCGAGAAGTTCTTCTTCTTCCCAGCCCAAAACGACGACTACGGTGCTCCGACGAGCCTGATTCAGGAAATATTTTTACTAGTATAATATATATGATAACATAATTTTAAAAAATACATTGTAATTTTACAGAATTTTAAAAAATACATTGTAAAAATACTAGTATAACATACGGACATACACAACATTGGATCCTTCAAATACGTTTCATTCTAGTGTAGAGGAAATGGAGCATAATGGAGGCAATCAGAATAGAGGTGATCAAGAGGAAGAAGAAGAAGTCTATTGGATAGATTTACTATCTTCACCTTAGATTGATCCAGGATTATTCCATTGGCTCGGAAGAATCCGCATAGTTTGGGCTATTTTTGTGTCACATTCATTTTATGTATATGATGTATGAGAAGCATTCGATACATATGCATATATTTTTTATACTTAGTTTGGTGAGATCATATTTAACATGAAAAATCCATGAATTTTATATGTTAAGTTAGTGATTTCCTTGATTTGGCCCTCGTCAAGGCCTAGATTGGCAAATGTGTGGGACTTGCCAAAGCAATGTGCACATGTCTATCTGGGTGAGGCGCGAAGGATAAGTTAGTGATATCCTCCGGCAAAAGTCTTGGGTTATACTTAATTAGATGATCTCAATAAGATAGAGGATCTAGAGGCACAAGAGTTAAGAGTGTACATTGTGATGGACTTGAATAATTGTTATGCACTTAACTAACCAGGAATTACATAAGTGATGTAATTGGAAAATGTTGCCTACCTAAATAACCATGTCTTGGGCGATTAGCAAAGCTAACTCAAGAGGAGGTAAAATATGAATCTTTGTTCTATTAGAAAGTTTAGAACTTTCCGAATGAACATTGAGGGTTGTTCATTTTAAGAAAATATTGCAAAAATCTTTACAAATACATTTTAATGATTTTAAAATCATGATACTTAAACTTAGCATATTTTATTGTAGAAAACATGGAAAATACAACTGTTGGATCTAATCTATCACTGGGACTGGTCCTTGAGAAGGAAAAGTTAGAGGGAGGCAACTTCCTCGACTTGTAGGGGAATTTGAGGATTTTCCTCAAACATGAGAAAACGTTGTATGCTCTTTAGAGAGCCAATTTCTGAGTAACCATCTCCCCGGGGCTTTGACAAAAGAAAGAAATGCTTATCGTAAGCATGTTGATGATCCATTAGATGTATCAAGTCTTATGTTAGTCACCATGACCTCTGAGCTTCAGAAGTAACAGAGGAAATAGGTGCAATAGACATGAATGAACATCTAAAGCAACTCTTTCAGGGCCAAGCCAACAGCGATTTGAGGTGTCAAAATCTTTATTTCAATGCAAGATGGCAGAGGGAACTTTCGCTGGAACTCACATTCTAAATATGATAGGGTATGTTGAAAACCTTAGCAGACTGGGTTTCCCTCTACACCAAGAGCTATCTACAAACTTGATTCTACAATAGTTGCCTGAATCTTATAGCCAATTTCTATTGAATTACAACATGAATGAGAGAGAAAACCTCTACCGGAATTATTGAAATTTCCAAGGACTGCTGAGAAGGAAATAAGCAAGTCTAAAACCATATTGATTGTTAATAAAAGCAAAGGCAAAGGTAACGGTAAGCCTAAGGGCAAGCCAACCAAATTCGGTAAATCATTGAAACCGAAAGGTGGTAAGGATAGCATTTGTCACCATTGTGGTGAGAAAGGGCATTGGCACAGAAATTGTAAGAGTTACATTGAATCAAATAGATGGACAAAAAGAGTAAACATTGATTTAGGCTCAATTACTTATAGGATATGTACTTATGTTATAGAAGTCAAGTTGTCTATAACTACTTCTTCTAGGGTATTGGATACCGGATGTGGTTCTCATATTTGTATGAATGTGCAGGGACTTCAAAGGAGTAGAGAATTGACAAAAAGCGAACTAGACCTACGTGTTGGCAATGTAGCAAGAGTTGCTGCCTTAGCTGTAGGAATGTATTGTATTACTTTGTCTAAAAGGTTTTCCCAAAAGGTAACTCAGGAAATTTGTTAGTGAAGTACATGAACAAACCCCGCAGATAACGGAGGAAGAACTTCAAAGTCGGGTTTATAATGATTTTTCCAAATGGTTTGGAACTCATGTAAGTTGGTATTGGTATTGTGTAGAAATGTACTTGTCTTAAGAATGCATAATTAAAATTGTTAGCCCGAAGGGCAAAATATCCTATGTTGTTTTGATGACAACAAACCATTGATAGTTCTAATGTTTGTGTGAGCATGTTCTTCTTAATAGGATCCTTAGCACTCACATCGACATTGATGAAAATGGTAAGTTAGCTTCTTGTGTAAACTAAGGTATGTATATTACACACAAGAATGCTATATAATGGAAGGAAGGAGGTAAGGAGATTGGTTGGGAAATAGGGCTCTTCAAAGAGTTCCTAATGCATATGGCAAAAGAAGTTAACTTGCTAGTGCTTATGCTTCTCGTACTTTCTTGGTTTATCTTATAAGCACTTAGCTTTACACTTATTTGTTCTTATATCCTTTTGCCATGCTTCCTTGTACTTAAAATTGTCCATATCCTATCTAATTACATCAAAGTTTGACATAATCAAAAAGGGGGAGATTGTTAGCCCTAAGGGCGATCGAACTCGGTTTTTGATAATGGACAAACACTTGATGTTGTGTCTAATGTTTATATCTTTGTGATAGAATACCGGAACTCATTATGGAAGCTCTAAGTACTTCAATCAAGCCATTGGTATCAAGATTCAAAGTTATTCAAGGCTTATCTTTCAAGATTGAAGATTGAAGACTTAGGTTTGGTTAGATTAGCTTTGTCTCTATAAGTCTTTATCTTATATAGCTCTAACCAAAGCTCTTATGAACATAAGCTCTACACTCTAGTCTTGCATGTTTTCATAAACACGTTTTCAAAAGGCTTAAGTTTCAAAATGATCTTTACATGTGTTCTTATCCAAAAAGCCTTTGATTTCATAGATAAGTCTTTTAGAAAAGTTTTCCAAGTGTTCTTACTTGTTACCTTTTGGGAAAACCTTTTAGACTTTAAAAGACTTCAAAAGATTTCAAAACGTGTGAAAAATCAGCTTGGAAGTTCGGTCAACCGAGCTCAAGCTCGGATCAACCGAGCAGAAACTGAGACTTGGAAAAGTTCAGTTCGGTCGACCTATACACTACCTCGGTCGACCGAGGTACCCAAAGCGGATCCGAAGTTCACCTTCGGTCAACCGAACTCTGTCTTTTACTAGCCGTTTTTTGACCGTTAGAGACTCGATTTTCAGCCTATTTTGAAATGTATTTATACTCCAAAGCTAGAGAATCATGAAGGGACTTGGACATACAATATAGATTGATTTCTTATCAAGTCTAAACACCTTCAAAGCAAAAGACACTTCATGATCTAAATCATTAAAAGGTGTTCTTTCAAAAAGCAAGACAAAGAGTGAACTTCATATGTTCAAAGAGCTTCAAATTGATATACTTCAAAGGTATCCATCTTTCACTTAGAAGAGTGAATTATCTGAAGGGATTCATGGGCGGAAACTCGTTCCAAACACCCATGGATCCTCCCTGAAGGATCCGCTCATATGAAACGAATCGAAAATAGCGGTAAAAACTTACATTTTTTACGGATTCAGAAGTCGCTTCTTGAATGGAGGATGGCGTTTCTTGGATGCTAATCGCCACCAATTGATCTCCCTTTTCGGAAAGTCCCTCTACCGGTATCCACGCGACGAAACGGGCAGCGATTGCTAGCTCTTCGTTTTTCTGGGTTTCGGGAATTAGAGAGAAAAGGGAGAGGTCAAAACTATTTTTCAGGGATGCTTAGGTATTTCAGCTGAAAGTGTTAACCCCCTGGGGTTTCGGCTAAGAGATGTTATATAGAGTGTGGGAGTTTGTTCCCGTAACAACTCCCACGTCTACTCAACTTCTCTCGGCGTGTGAGACTCCGACTCCCACGTCCCCTAGACTTCGCTGGTAGTGGGAGTCCTTATCGGATAATAACTCCCACGTAATCCCAGCTATAGGTAAAATACCGAAATTGCCCTCTATCTCTAATTCGAATAATAAACACTTTATTATTTCCAGAAAGACAAATGTCAGATACAATGAACCTAGACACATTCTAGATTCATTGAATCTGGACATAAAGCTCGTTAGTAGTGTGAGTCTATGCGTGTGACCCTGTAGGTTCATCTCACAATGGCAATGAAAACACACTTAGTAGTAGTGTGAGTCCATAAATCACAAGCGGTCCCTAGCAGGACATTGTGACTACCCAAAGTGAATGAATATACAACGGAACCTAATATCAATCCACTATTTAATCCCTTTGTCTCGCGATATCCTAATTAAGCATAAGGCATGGTGGTCGTCACCCTTATTAAGCTTAATTGTATTTATGCTCGATCTCCATGTAGAATGTTTCGACAAATAGCATTTGATAACCACTTTATCAAATACATTTGAGCACGGCCATGCATTTAAACAGTCTTTCCCTATCGAGGGGCCCATGGATATCTCTCTCTAATAATAGAGAGGGACAAATTCCTTACAATGTCTCTCACATTCAAGCTATGATAGGACACTACATCCGATCATCAGTCGTATTGATTACTCTGTTACAAGTAACGTTCGACTGAGTCAAAACGTGGCTCCATTCATACTAGAATCAATGAAGACATAAGGTCTAAGGATTCTAAAATAGTATTGAGGAAGTAATACTTATGACTTAAGACCATGAAGTATTACTTCTCGACGGATCACGTCCCAATACAATGTATCCCTATATATTGTATCTATGATGTGATTTGTATTCATTACACATGATCAGTAAAACAAGATCATCAATCAACAATCATACTAGTTTAATTTCATAGTAATTAAGCATTACATAAAACTAGGGACTTCTAGAATAGTAATTACATAAGCTAATGAGTTTTACTATCAAATCACACATTTGATAATCAAAAGCATAATTAACTATTCAATTACATGCTCAAAAGATAACAAAACGCACAACATGTGCTAATGGTCCTAGGGCACTACTAACATTATCTTGTTCTTTATTCATCTTAATTCCCTTTCTTAGTGATAGGGTAATTGTTGTAAAAGTCCTACATAGTGTGGGCAAGTTCTTAGTGAGCTTTTGTATTGTGGTTGTGTTGTAAAACTCTTAGTGAGTTAGCCACATTTGTAAAAAGATCTTCTTAGTGAAGTTGTTGAAATCCTTGGGTGCGGCTCAAGGTAGTGGATGTAGATTCTAAGTGAATCGAACCACTCTAAATCCTTTGTCTTGTTGATTGGGTTTTGCATTGTTTTTATTCTTGTTGCTCAAACTTCCAATAGCTTTGCAAATAATCAAAAAGTTAGCAAGATTAGTTAAAACCCAATTCACCCCCCCCCCCCTCTTGTGTTTTACAAAAATAATTTACCTTTTATTGTTCTCAACAGTTACATAGCCTTCAGGAAGATTCCGACATTTTGTTGAAAAATCTGTCTTGGGGCCCGTCAAGGAGAGTGATGTCATACACCGTTTACTTTGTTAACGGTTATAGATTTCACACCAAAGCCCACAACGATGGAAAAGGAACGACAAACAGCGGGGTATGGGTTAAATGAGATTATTACGGTGAGTTGAAGCAAGTAATTGAGGTTGAACTTGCTGGACTACCTGACCAAAAAATTATTCTTTTCAAATACGACTGGTTTGATTCTACTCCAAATCGAGGTTTAAGAGTGCATCCTCAATATAAACTTGTAGAAATCCATAGGAAAAGAACCTACCAGAGTTATGATCCATTTGTATTTGCTTCCCAATGTCAACAAGTCTACTACATACCTTATCCGGGTAGTAAGACAACATCTAGGGCTGATTGGTTGGCTGTATGTCGTTCCAAACCAAGTCTATTTGATGTTCCTGGTGTTCCGGTACCGTATCAGGACGAAGTATGCGAGGAGGAGACCAGTCGCATTGATCCAACAATTACTGAAGTTGGTCAATTTGCACACCGGTCAGGGGAAATTGAAGTTCTACTTGTGGCCGGTACGAGCCGTAGTTATGAAGATGATGACGATGACGATGATGAAATTATGTCGGGGGATGACAATTCTAAACAAGAGGATGAATTTATGACCGATGATGATTTAGAATGATTAAGATTTCTCGCTTCTTGGAATTCCACATATTGAAGGTGAGTAATATTTGTTGGGTTGTTACTTTATTACAATAAATTAATTGTCATATTGTATAACTTTTTAACATAATTCAAAGTAGAAATTTTATTGTCATAATAATTTGATTCTTAAATTTTGCAGATTGCAACTCATGCATTTTCAAGGATATGCATATGAATGACATCAAGGAGTTTATGAGAAATGCACACTTTGATTGTAAGTTTTGATAATTGAAATAAATTACTTTGAACGTGAGTGTTGTAATGTAATGTGTACACTTTGATTGTGAGTTGTAATGTAAGGTGCACACTATGATTGAGAGTGTTGTAATTCAAAGTGTGTACTTTGATTGTGAGTGTTGTAATCAGAAGTTTGCACTTTGATTGTGAGTATTTAATGTAATGAGAATTGAGCATTTTGATTGTGAGTGTTTTTAGTAAGATATTTTGTTATTTAATGTTATTTTTGGGTTTATTGATTATTTTTGCTATTTGAGATCTTAATAAAACTGTTTTTGATCTTATTTTTGCTATTTTGGTTATTGATGCTGTGTTTTGTAATAGGGATTTAATTAAATTCAATTTATATTTTTTTAAATAACAATAATTTAGCGACGGCAAAAACCGTCGGTATCCGGTCGTTATATGTTGATACGCAAAATCTATACTAGCAAGTATACTAGGTTGATGTTGTAGTAGTCAAGGTCGATCCTACAGAAAATAATGATTAATTAATTTCTAAGTAATTAATTCTACAATGATCAAAAGCAAGTAAAATAAATTCAATGGTTGATGATAGTATGGTTTAATTAAATTAATTAAATAAACTAAAGAAACCAAATTACTTAAACAAGAGTGATAAACGTCTAAGGCACATGAATTCACTAAATTAACCAATATATTATCCTAACGATATGTTATTCTAGAGTGAGTTTCATTAATCGATCGATTTCCAATTATATCTAATAACCTCTTTCAAGGCTTATCAAACCTATTCTCATGAATAAACCAACTATATGTCTATGTTGATTTTAACCCATAAAAATGCATTAAACATATGAAATCATAAAGATCGCACAAACCATACAAGTATATGTCTATTTTGCATGTAATTTATGTTCAGATTATTTAACTTAATTAACAAGGCCAGCTGTCGCAAATCTTCCAAGTTAATGTAAATACAATTTGAGTGGTAGCTAATCACACAAAAGAATTAAGAACAATAATAAGAAATTAATTCCACAACACTAATCGAATAACAAAATCAAGAGAATAACATATAAAATTAATCTAGCTACATCATGGCCTTAGAATAATTATTTAGCTCATACTAGAGAAAAATTCAATAACAAATTAAAACCTAATAATGACTCCCTCTATTCCTAAGACTATTAAAGAGTATTTATAGCAATAGAAATCTCATAGCTTAAGGTAATTGACATAAATCAAAACTCTCCCTCCTTTAAAGTAGTTGACATAAAATACAACTCTTCAAGATTCTTTAAAGTAGTTGCCATAAACCAAAACTCATCAACATCCTTTAAAATAGCTGTCATATCTTCTCTGCCAGTCTGTAAAGACATCTTTCCAATTCCAACAGCTTCTTTCTTATTCTGCAAGTTCGGTTCACTTTTATCCTTCAAAAGACTATTTTGCCCCTACAAATGCAAACACAAAGAAGTGAGGATTATACCATTCTAAGCTCAAAACTCGATAAGTAAATACTTTTTGAAGCTCAAAATTACTATTAAAGTAGAAGAAAATATGGATAAATTTACGAGTTATCAAATTCCCCTCAACTTAAGCATTTGTTTGTCCTCAAGCTATTTAAGCACAAGGTAAGACCGACAGATAAAACTTTTTAAGAACAAGTTGAAAGAAACCATGGAATCGGCAAGTTTAACAGCTCAAATATTAATCTCCAATCATTCCAACATAACAAGTGCCACAAATACGAGTAATGAAGTATAAGGCAATTCACTCAATCTCTCATTATTATTTCATGAAAAGTATGCATTCAAGAAGCTTGTATTAAGAACTAGACAAACAGACCTTTTATCTTTCACACTTCTTTTTACTACAATTCAATCCATGTGTACCCTTGTGCAATGTGCTTTTATTTTGACTCACGAATATATAGAATTAAAGCAAGACTGAGTAAGATCATTTAATTCCTTTACCACATTAAATTTACAAAGTTTCTATTGGGACTCGTAGTGCACCAAGGAGTGTGAACTTTCTTATCACTCGTTTAGTGGCGTGCTAATTTCGCATACTCATAATCTTCCATTTTTCCCAATTTATACTTTTTATTGCGGGCACCAGGGAGTGTGAATTTTCTTATCACTCGCTTAGTGGTGTGCTCATTTCGCATACTCATACTCTTAGTGTGTTGATTGTTTTTTTTTTTCCAACTTTTTATAACCAAGAGCAGCGGAGTAGAGCCCGAAAACAAACATTCAATATTTTGTCGCATTTTGTTTTTTTTTTTTTTTTGAATTAAAAGAATTACCTAGTCGTCCTTTAAAACGATATATTCAGAGTCAAGAGTTGTGTAGTGTATAGAGTAACCATAAATCGAATCAACAACAAAATAAGGGTGACCTTAAAAGGTCTCAAAGTCTAATTCCAAATACAAGTTCTATCACTTATACATAGACACAAGATAATCACTCAAAAACATTTTTTTTCTTTAATTTTCCAATTTTTTTAGTGGCACGAATCAAATATTGAAAATCATGGAGAATAATTCTTAAAGTTGTTAAAATTAATGTATCCACATATTTTTTTTTATACTTTTTCTTTTTATGATGTTTTTGGATTTTTTATATTTCTAATAATATGCAAAACTACTAAAAAATATTAAATAAACTTAACGAAAACAAATAAAATAAAGCACTAAAGGTAAACATAAACAATCCACAACTTAATTCCCCCAACTTAAATCGAATATTATCCTCAATGTGAAAATAAAGAGTAAAAGATTAAGGAAGAAAATAATACTGCCCTGATTAAAGTGTGAACGAGGAGAAAAAGTGGCCTCAGGGCCATGACTCCCACGACCATTTAGCTCGTCGTCGCCCTCAAGAGTGGTATCAGGTGCCGGTTTGAGCTTTAAAGGAACTAAAGATGAAGAAATTGAACGAGGTACTCGACTCGGATTTCTCTTACGTTTAGTAGTGTCATGTGAAAATACTCCCACAATTTTCTTTTTCTTTTTTTTTTAATTCAAATATAAGCACGAAATTACTAGTGGAGAGCATCTAAATAAAAAGAATTTCAGCCATAACAAGTTTCTCAATTCCAAGTACTAAAAGTAACGTTTTTTTTTCCTTCAAGAACACAAGGCATACAAGGCATCAAGCAAGAACAACAATCAGTAGCAGAATGGAATCACATCCGACTAAAGTTACCTTTTGTTTCAATTATGAGAATTTATAGAGATATCATACCTTTTTAAAGGGGGAAAAAATCACCACAATATTTCGATACTCATTGGGGGAGCGTGTCATTTACCTTGAATAATCTCCCAAAATTGCTCCAGAACCGTGAAGTAAAGATATGAAGATGGTGGTGGTTGGGACAGGAATTGGAGAATGAGGTATTGAGGAATTTTGGAAATTTTAGATTAAGGGTTAGGGCTTGGCGGATTTGGGGATTTATAATGGACGGAGGTGGTGGGGAAACTGTGTCGGAGATGGTGGATAAGTAGGTGGAGGTGATGGGGATCGGCGATGAGGGTGGAGATGGAGGTGGTGGGGCGGTGTGAAGGGAGGAATAGAATCAGACGGTGGTGTCTGTTCAAGGAGATGACAAACAGAGAGTTTGGTCGAACAAGAGAGAAAAGGGAAGGGATTGGGCGTGGGTGCAGATTTTGGTATAATTGTGCTTTTTTTTTTTTTAATCCAGGAATGGAT
Organism: Vinca minor; assembly: GCA_026122235.1. Classification (NCBI taxonomy): domain Eukaryota; kingdom Viridiplantae; phylum Streptophyta; class Magnoliopsida; order Gentianales; family Apocynaceae; genus Vinca; species Vinca minor. Next base: position 2,850,945 of record JAOCZM010000253.1, read on the forward strand.
CGATAGTTCCAGGGATGGAACTTTAAACAAAAAGCTACTGTTTGTTTTAATGCCTACAAGGGCTGGTCCAAGAATCCAGCCCTGGTTTCATATTTTTATTATTATTTTTTTTAAAAAAAAAATTATTTAATTAAAATAATAATAATAATTTTTTTTTTTAAATCCTATCATACTCATAATAAAAAAAAAAATTTTAATACTTAAGAAAAAATTTAATACTTACTAAAAAAACTTAAAATTTTAAGGGGAAACAAATTTAATAAAAATAATAATTAGTGCTCGTTTAACGTGAGATTGTCACACGTGCATTTTGGGTGCAAACCAAGAAAGATAATGAAAATTATCGTTCTTATGGAGTAGCGTCGTCCACTTTTTATTTATTGACCCATTACCTGACGAGAGACTTAGAGAGGATGCCAAAGATTGTAGGGCACTTTGAAATTGTCAAATTGTTCACCAAATTTATGTCTGATTCGATTCTCTTTGTGAATCCTCTTGTCATGGAGCAATTCCAATCCATCTTTAAACCTTTGATCGTTCTCGTGAGTTCCAATTGGAAGTCCACCAAACTCACTTAACTCCAAGGTTTTTGTTACACCTGAAAAATGTGAAGAATTAAGTATAGGTAAATTAGATGACCCTCCAAAACAAGTATATTCTAATTGAGAGTGAGAAGGAATAAAATTGAAATCAAATGGAGGTGGCTTCTCGGCAGATGGCACCGGTCTCTGTAAGTTTTTTCCCAAATCCTCAAATTGCTCCTTTTTACGAGACGAATAAGGAGGATGTGAAACGTTCTCCATTGTATCCTCCTTACTTTCTTCTTTTTCAATCCCTTCATGCAGAATAAACTCAAGAGGCTTATGAGTCAAATTATCTTTAAAATCATGCGGAAGAGAAGTATTAGAATTAACAAGATAACAAGAATCACTCTCTGTAGAAACTTTCATCGTCTTATACATATTAAAAACAACCTCCTCGTGTTCAACCCCTAAGAGTAACCTTTCCTAATTGAACATCTATCAAAGCTCTACTAGTAGCAAGGAAAGGTCTACCAAGAATCAGGGGCGCCTCTCTATCCTCATCAATATCCACAACTACAAAGTCAGCAGGAAAAATAAATTTATCCACTTTAACAAGAACATCTTCAATTATACCACAAGGATAAATTATAGACCTATCTGCTAGTTGCAATGTCATGTTAGTAGATTTCACCTTACCTAACCCCAACTTTTCAGAAATAGACAATGGCATTAAATTAATGCTAGCACCTAGATCACATAATGCATTACTATCTCACAATCGTCGAGCTTACGCTTGTTAGTTAGCATCTCCTTCATGAATTTCGTGTACCTCGGCATTTGCTCCAAAGCCTCTGCAAAAAGGAATGTTAATATGCAATTTTTTAAATACATCCAAAAATTTAAAGAATTGTTTATCAATATTTTACTTTTTAAGTCTTTGGGGAAAAGGAATATGAGGAACATAAGGTGGAGGAGGAATATAAGGTTGAGAGTCTCCCTCTTTTGGCTTATCCTCCTTTGAAGAATCTATTGTTTTGTCGCCCTCATTCCTTTCCTTTTCAGCTTCTTTAGGCTTTTCCACTAATTGGATTTGATTTCCACTACTGATGGTCACTGCGTGAACTCGCTCCACGAGATTTTTCTCTATGTCACTAGGAAGTATCTCTGAAGCTCTATCTTTTAATTTTCCAGCGCATTCACCAATTTGAACCTCCAAGTTGTTGATAGAAGTTTGACTTGTATGAGCAAATAGGTCTATCTTAGCCTCCAACTTTTGTAAGTATTGAATCAAAGTTTCCTCATATTGAGGTGTCCTTTCTTGTGTTGGAGGAGGCTGTTGTGGAAGAGCCATATATTGCTGTTGAGTATCTTGATCCATCCATGAAAAATTTGAGTGTTGCCTCCACCCCGTATTATAAGTGTTGGAGTAAGGATCATTCCATTGAGACATGCATTGTCTCACAGCTCCCATATAATATGCTTCCTGGTATGGTGGATATCCAAAATTGTTTTGGTTGCCTCTTTGATTCATGAAGAGGCTAACTTGGTTTGTCAATTCAGCCAATTTGGAAACTACCTCGAATGGTGTTGGCATGCCTAAAAAAAAATTTAAATTAAATAAAGACCAAAGTAAAATTAAAATCACAAAGAAATAAAATTAATCAACTATTCCCCGGCAACGGCGCCAAAAACTTGATACGCAAAATCTATACTAGCAAGTATACTAGGTCGATGTTGTAGTAGTCAAGGTCGATCCCACAGAGAATAATGATTAATTAATTTCAAAGTAACTAATTCTACAATGATCAAAAGCAAGTAAAATAAATTCAATGGTTGATGATAGTATGGTTTAATTAAATTAATTAAATAAACTAAAGAAAACAAATTACTTAAACAAGAGTGATAAACGTCTAAGGCACATGAATTCTCTAAATTAACCAATATATTATCCTAACGATATGTTATTCTAGAGTGAGTTTCATTAATCGATCGATTTCCAATTATATCTAATAACCTCTTTCAAGGCTTATCAAACCTATTCTCATGAATAAACCAACTATATGTCTATGTTGATTTTAACCCATAAAAATGCATTAAACATATAAAATCATAAAGATCGCACAAACCATACAAGTATATGTCTATCTTGCATGCAATTTATGCTCAGATTATTTAACCTAATTAACAAGGTCAGCTGTCGCAAATCTTCCAAGTTAATGTAAATACAATTTGAGTGGTAGCTAATCACACAAAAGCATTAAGAACAATAATAAGAAATTAATTCCACAACACTAATCGAATAACAAAATCAAGAGAATAACATATAAAATTAATCTAGCTACATCATGGTCTTAGAATAAATATTTAGCTCATACTAAAGAAAAATTCAATAACAAATTAAAACCTAATAATGACTCCCTCTATTCCTAAGACTATTAAAGAGTATTTATAGCAATAGAAATCTACTAGCTTAAGGTAATTGACATAGATCAAAACTCTCCCTCCTTTAAAGTTGTTGACATAAAATACAACTCTTCAAGATTCTTTAAAGTAGTTGCCATAAACCAAAACTCATCAACATCCTTTAAAGTAGCTGTCATATCTTCTCTTCTAGTCTGTAAAGACATCTTTCCAATTCCAACAGCTTCTTTCTTATTCTGCAAGTTCGGTTCACTTTTATCCTTTAAAAGACTATTTTGCCCCTACAAATACAAACACAAAGAAGTGAGGATTATACCATTCTAAGCTCAAAACTCGATATGTAAATACTTTTTGAAGCTCAAAATTACTATTAAAGTAGAAGAAAATATAGATAAATTTACGAGTTATCATATGTTCAAAGTCAAGCGTCAACATTGTTGACCACACCGTCGGTATTCGGTCGCTATATGGTGACCCGCTTTTCCGTTGCTAACTGTCCGTCGGTATTCCGTCGTTAGTCAAACATCAACAATGTTGACCATTCCGTCGGTATTCGGTCGTTCCTGGGTCAAGTAAAACGTCAACAATGTTGACTCTTCGGTCGGTATTCCGTCGTTAGTAGGTCAAGTTAAATGTCAACAATGTTGACGTTTCGGTCGGTATTCCGTCGTTAGTAGGTCAAGTTAAATGTCAACAATATTGACTTTTCGGTCGGTCTTCCGTCGTTACAAGGTCAAGTCAAATGTCAACAATGTTGACTAGTCCGTCGGTATTCGGTCGTTACAAAGCAAAGTCAAAAGTCAACCATGTATTCTTTTCCGTCGCTATTAGGTCGCTAAATTGTGACCCCACTGGCCGTTGCTAAATACGTAATCGGTATTTGGTCGGAAAATATGTTAGCGACGAAAATTACACGACCACAAGGTTCGGTCGGTAATCGGTCGCTAAACGTCAATTAGCGACGGAACTGTCCGTCCCTGTTACATAGTTTTCTTGTAGTGACTAAACCGGATTCCATCTAAATCGGTTTAAAGAACACCATATGAGATATGGATTGGGAAACGTCCTTGTATGTCTTTCATGAAGATTTGGGGTTGTGAGGCGTTTGTGAAACGCCCATCTTCTAATAAGCCTGAGTCATAAATCTATTAAGTGCACATTTGTTGGGTAGCCTAAGGAAACTAAAGGGTGTTAGTTCTATACCTTTAACGAGAACAAAGTGTTTGTTGCTCGTACGAGAGTCTTTCTAGAAAAAAATGAGTTTATTGTTAGAAAGACAAGTGGGAGTTAAGTTGAACTTACAGAAGTTCAAAACTCTTACACTATCACTGATGTTCAGATGAAAAATGAACCAGCTCCACAAATAGTTGTGCAAGATGTGCGAGTTCAAGAAACACAAGAATTGCGTAGGCCTGGTAGAACTCGCAGATCACTAGAGAAATTTATATTTCTTGTAACAGAACATGGCGATGTTATGTTTATTATTCATGATGAGCCTACAACCTATAAACAAGCAATTACTAGTCCAGATTTTGAGAAATGGCTTGAAGCCATGAGGTGTGAAATTGATTCCATATATACCAACCAAGTATGGATCTTGGTTGATACACCTGAAGGGGTAACTCCTATACGGTGCAAGTGGGGTTTTAAGCTAAAAACCGACATCAATGGAAACATAGAAACCTACAAAAGGGCGATTAGTCGCGAAAGGTTTCAAACAGATTCATGGTATTGACTATGATGAAACATTTCCCCAGTAGTAATGTTTAAATTCATAAGTATCTTGCTTGCACTAGCAGTATATTATGATTATGAGATATGACAAATGGATGTCAAAGCATCTTTCCTTAATGTAAACCTTGAAGAGGATGTGTACATGAGACAACCTGATGGTTTTGTTGATCTTAATAATGTCGGTAAAGTATGCAAGCTAAAACCGTCCATTTTTGTACTAAGGTAAGCTTCTAGAAGTGGGAATAAACGTTTTAATGATGTCTTACGAGAGTTTGGTTTCATTAGAAACGTAGATGAACCTTATGTCTATAAGAAAGTTAGTGGAAATTCTATTATGTTCCTAGTGTTGTACATATATGACATACTACTCATAGGGAATGACATTCCAACCTTTTAATTTGTAAAGATTTTGTAGGGGCAATGTTTCGCAAAGACTCTTTGGCCTAAGTCGAGTACATATATAGACAATGTGCTAAATCGTCATGCAAGAGTCTAAGAGATGAATATCGTTCGCAATCAAGTTATGTATTTTGCCTAAACGGTAGTGTTGTGAGCTGGAGAAGTTCAAACCAACTAACTGTTGTTGATTCTACAACAGAAGCCGTGTATATAGCTGCAAGTGTTGCAGTTAAAGAGGCAGTTTGGATTTGAAAGGTCATTAGTCAGTTTGATGTGGAACCTAGCATTGAGAATGATGTTGATATCTATTGTGACAACAATGGAGCCATTTCTCAATCAAAGGAACCTAGATCTCACCAAAGTTCCAAACATATACTTCGGCGTTATTACCTAACCCTATAGGTTATTGATAGAGATGATGTACTGATATGTAAAGTACATACAGATGATAAAATCGCTTACCCACTGACGGAATTGCTGTCAAATCAGCAACATGATCGTCGCACATCTTCTATGGGTATTAGATACCATGAGGACTGGTCTTAGAGACAGTTCTATTTGTAAGCACTAAAAGGCCAATCTTTAGATTTTAGTCTTTTGTGCAAGTGGGACATGTTGTATCAAATTGTATCAATATTATATATTGTGATATATAAAGATATGATTCCATTATTATGGTTATTAATTATGTGAATTATTATTATTAATAATATCATCCTAAAGAATAGTTGTTATAAATTGTTATAATACTATTATTAAATGTTCCTAGTCGAACATTATTATGGAATGATGAGGATAATGATAATGTTTAGACTAGTATGTGTCGAGATTGAAATTGGATATTTAATCAAAACATGGGTATGTGATATTGGATATCATAATACTAGACCGACCCGCTATAAGAACACTTCATGGATTGTTATATAAACTTCAATATTGTTGATTATAATGACCGTGTTTGTATGCATAAATCATTCGACTTGAAATCTCATAAGATTTCCTACATGGCTAGATGTATGCTTTGATAGTGTCAAACGTTGTCTGTAACAAGTTGAGCAATAAAGGCATTTGTTGGGTATGTTACAAAGCATGTGTAGGATGATGTGTGATTAAGAAAGGATTTGTCTCTCCTATATAACATGAGTGATATCTTGGGGCCCTTGAGGGAGTGAGACTAATTCATGGTCATGAACAAATGAATTGATATTATGATATCTTTGTCATTTGATTAGTCTACTCGCGAATCAAGAAAAAAAATATTAAACTATACAAGTATAACATATTCAATGACTTGTGTTTAATCAAGATATCGATGACAAAGAGATTATCTACAAAAGTTCATAAAATGTGATTATGTCGAGTCACCAGTAATATTTTTAATTTCGGAGTAATAATGTGTTGGTTGATATCGCTCATTACTATTGAAAATTTGTTATCACTGCCAACATTGCAAATACATACTAAACCACCAGCCCCTTTTATTCTCTCTAATGTCCTAACTTGTGAAGTTAGACATTTTACATAACAATAGAAGAAAAATCAGATTTCTCTCTCTCTCTCTCTCTAGTTCTTCCATTGGTTAAGAGAATGTTTCCAGAATAAGACATCACCTTGAAAAGAAGAGAAGTCGAAACAATCACCTTTCGTTTTGCGAACCGACGTGTTCGTTTAAACTTAGGTCGATTATTCGAAATATGTATGCCACTGAGTTTTGAACCTTAAAAGACAACATAAATAATGACCCAAATTATGGAAGCCATGAGAGAATAGAGAACAAACCTATTTTAGTCAACAACTTCAGGGATAGAATTCCCAGCAAAAGACAAGGCATATAGAGCAGGTTGAAAGTACAAAAAGGATGCCCATGTGATGAGAAACTAGAGGCACACTTAAATGATTGTTCAAAAGGAGAGAAAAGAGAACTCTTATTCAAGGGCTTCAACAAAGACTTTAAAATTGGAGAAAGTTGTATGGTTTGAAAAGATCACTCGGCCTTCAACATGGTTTGTAGAATTGATAAGCTGCCCATTAAAGTAAGGAATCACCTGAACAAGCCCAGACCGGCTCGCGAATCAGTTATTAGCATAATACTGCAATTCGATTTATGGTCTTGGATGATTTCAGATAAGGGCTACAGAGTTTGTGCAAACTCTAAGGACCAAATGAGAGATGGTGACTTGTCAATATCGATCGCTCGACCATTACCTGAAGGGATCGAGTTGGGGTTCTTGAGAAAAGAGGGAACATAGCTACAACGATACAAGAGAGGAATATTATAACATAACAACCCTAAAATAAAGATGATCCATCTCTCCATGTCGTTCTTGAAGGGATTCATGGGTGGAAACTCGTTCCAAACACCCATGGATCCTCCCCTGAAGGATCCGCTCATATGAAACAATTTGAAAAACAGCAAGAAACAGCAAGAAAAACTTACGTTTTGGATTCAAGAAGCTACTTTTTGAATGGAGGATGACGTTTCTTGGATCGGATGCTGCTGCCGATTGATCTCCCTTTGCGGAAAGTCCCTCTACCGGTATCCACGCGACGATACGGGCAGTGATTGCTAGCTCTTCGTCTTTTCTGATTTTCGGGAATTAGAGAGAAAAGGGAGAGGCTGAGAATATCGAAATCTGATTTTGGTTTTCTTGTTTAATTGCGGCTGAAGCATTTACCTTCTAGGTTTCGGCTAAGAGATGTTATATAGAGTGTGAGAGTTTGTTACTAGAACAACTCCCACCTCTACTCAACTTCTCTTGGCAGTGGGAGTCTCAGAATCCCACGTTCCCTAGACTTTCGCTGGTAGTGGGAGTCCTTATCGGATAATAACTCCCACGTAATCCCAGCTATAGGTAAAATACCGAAATTGCCCCTATCTCTAATTCGAATAATAAACACTTTATTATTTTCAGAAAAGTGAATGTCAGATACAATGAACCTAGACATATTCTAGATTCATTGAATCTGGACATGAAGCTCGTTAGCTCGTCTATGCGTGTGACCCTGTAGGTTCATATCACAATGGCAATGAAAACACACTTAGTAGTAGTGTGAGTTCATAAATCACAAGCGGTCCCTAGCAGGACATTGTGACTACCCAAAGTGAATGAATATACAACGGAACCTAATATCAATCTACTATTTAATCCCTTTGTCTCGCGATATCCTAATTAAGCATAAGGCATGGTGGTCGTCACCCTTATTAAGCTTAATTGTATTTATGCTCGATCTCCGAGTAGATCTGTTTCGACAAATAGCATTTGATAACCACTTTATCAAATACATTTGAGCACGTGCCATGCATTTAAACAGTCTTTTCCCTATCGAGGGGCCCATGGATATCTCTCTCTAATAATAGAGAGGGACAAATTCCTTACAATGTCTCTCACATTCAAGCTATGATAGGACACTACGTCCGATCATCGATCGTATTGATTACTCTGTTGCAAGTAATGTCCGATCGAGTCAAAACGTGGCTCCATTCATACTAGAATCAATGAAGACATAAGGTCTAAGGATTCTAAAATAGTATTGAGGAAGTAATACTTATGACTTAAGACCATGAAGTATTACTTCTCGACGGATCACGTCCCAATACAATGTATCCCTATATATTGCATCTATGATGTGATTTGTATCCATTGCACATGATCAGTAAAACAAGATCATCAATCAACAATCATACTAGTTTTATTTCATAGTAATTAAGCATTACATAAAACTAGGGACTTCTAGAATAGTAATTACATAAGCTAATGAGTTTTACTATCAAATCACACATTTGATAATCAAAAGCAAAATTAACTATTCAATTACATGCTCAAAAGATAATAAAACGCACAACATGTGCTAATGGTTCTAGGGCACTACTAACAGTTCTACCATCTCCAGGTATGAACCAAGAGGTTAGAGCGGGGAGGGGGCGGGAGGTGCTCAGCTAAACAACAGTTCGCCAATGATATTGCATAAGGAGTCCAAATTAAGTTCGGGAGAGAGAAGTCGAGGAAAGTAACATTCAAACCAGATTTTAAGAAACCATAACGCCCCATGCAACTTTGAGACATAATCCCACCATGATTAAACTCGAGAAGACCATCACAAGGTCCATAACTCAGTGGGGATATGGCCTCCCCACAACCATGAGGTTGTGGTTTCGATATCCACCTCACACAAAGGGGCATGATTTAATTTCTTATTCTTTGGTTCTCTTTGTGTGAGGCACTTATATTCCCCTCTTGGGGCAATCGGTCTACCGGTCTTCTAATTTACCTCCTCTGTGAGACACTTATATTCCCCTCACACAAAGGGGAATGATTTAATTTCCAATTCTTTGGTTCTCTTTGTGTGAGGCACTTATATTCCCTCTTGGGCAACCGGATTGCCGGTCTTCTATCCGCCCTACTTGGGTTCCCTTCTCTGGTAATGGCGACCTCCTCTGATGAGGTCAAAAAAAAAAAAAAAAACTCGAGAAGACCTTGTTATATATGAGTATACTTGGAATGGATATTTTGTTTCCAAAAAATGAGAGTTCGTCGTGAAACAAGGGGTCCCCGCTTCAGGGGGAGAAGAATTAAAACCGAAGTCAAAAGATCTATGAAAAACGGACTAAAGGTGGCCTATGAATTTTTTGAAAAAGGGATGATGTCGCATGACAATAGAGAAGCCAGAAAGGCTGGATGAATCTCAACTTTGTTTTTTGAAGAGATTGGGTGAGCCATTGAAAAAGTATTTCTTGAGTGGAAGTTCTAGAAAATGAGAAGTAATACGCAAAAACTTGATGCGAAATTTGCAAGTGCACAAATATCAACAAGTAATAAAGTAGTAAGTACAAGATCGTTCCCAACGAGGATTATTTATCTAACTGGAAAATTATCTTACTTATAACCAAACTTAAACCAAAATAATGATGAATTAATTAATTAAAACTAATTATGAAAAACAATCAAAATAAAGTAAACATGCATTTAAAAGAGAATAAAAAATACGTAACGAATGGACTAAGGCACCTCTAATCCAGTCTACTCCTTTTATGGAAAATAAATGATTTCTTAATTTAAACCTCAACTAGGTTAAGGGTAGAAATTCCCGAATATAAGCTAGACCCAATCTCTTGGCGAAAAACTCCTAGCTTTAGAGAATAAATCAGTCGTATCTCTACGTGATTTTAAGACCTAAAACCGCATAAAACTCCGTGGACTTTCCCTAACTTTTGTTTTCTACTCGCTAGAAACCACACAAGGAAATCGAATCTATCTCTAGTCAATTTTACGTCATGTTGTTATTATCCGTGATCCAATTAAATATAAAATTCTCAGCCTCTACAAATAATTTAGATTCATGCAATAGTTGATCAGAAAATCGCAAGCATTAAGAACAAATAATAACAATTAACCATATTATTGATATAAATAAATTAATAAAAATCAAACATATCCATAAAAGTTTCGACCTTCAAAGAAGGTCTTAGTCACCACAAAATTAGCTAAAACTAAACATAAATAAAAATAATAAAAGAAGTAGCCTGATGACGAAACAATCACGAGCTCCAAGCTCGTCTCGATCCGCTGCCCAAGCCTCTCTGGCTCCCAGGATGGCCGAGGCTTCTCCCCCAGGGATTGAATGATATGTATGTACAGGGATGCCTTAGCCTCTGCCGTGAATGTCCTTTATATAGGCCATGATCCCAATTGGAATATGATTCCTATTACCTTTTCTTGCTCGGATTTGGAATTAGAAATTACTATGACATAAACAATTCCTTTCTTTTCTCATGCTTTCCTTGTTCAATTCCCTTTAGGACTCTTTTAATTTTGACATATAGTAATCACCAAATCCTATTCCTTTTCCAATTAAACTTTGGGTACGTAACAAATTTGCACATCTTTAATCTTCTAATCCAAATTGGAATTGGTGACTTTTTAGCACATGCCAAATATAATTCGTCTTTTCCTTTAACGTCTGAAATTCCCTTGAACCTGTACAAATATTAGGAAATTAGTGAATTAGATTCATTTGAGAATTTTTTCCACTCTAGCACCCATCCAAAAGAAGACTACATATTATCTCGATGTATGAACTCATCGTCTTCTTTTTACTTTTTTTTTTCCAATATTTTTTTTCTTTCAAACGAACTAATAACTTCCACAACAAATCTCAATTTCTATTTCAACAAGATCATCTTCTCATAACAACTTTACTCTCAAACATAAGAATTTCTTGTAAAATAAGCATGCACTTTCCTCTCTCATAAGGGAATGGAAAATAGTATTTGTGGGTTCAGGGTAGGTTAATGATGCTAACGATATGATAATTAATTGAATGGCGGTCTCAACCATTCTTATCAACAGAACTGAGAAGGCTTGGGGGTACTAGAGATATAATGTAAATGGGAAAAGCTAGAAAGGCTCAAACGGTTCAAAGAAATGCCTAATATCATCCAACAAGTAAATTGAAAAGTCTTAAAAATTTCTCCTCGAGTATGTAATTCAACAAGTTCTAGTTTGTGAAGATATTGACAAAATTGTGCCATTAACCACGTAATAAAAGTCTAAGTATCTTCATCAATTCACAAGGATCATGGCAAAGTTAACTCAAGTTCCATATTAAGATTAAATTAGCAAGGAAATATTTAAGATTATATTCATCAATCACATTTTAGTCTATATCAATAGAGAATCATATCAACAAGCTTCAAGAATATAAAGACAAAAATTCATGCTCAAAAAATCTCTTAATTTTCAGATATTTTTCCAAAAATAACACTTTAAAAACCATAAAAATCTGAACTTTGAAAAACTTTCAGCAATAAACCAAATCTCCACCCCCACTTAAGAATAAACATTGTCCTCAATGTTTGAAAGTAAGAAAACACAAAGGAAGGGTTAAGAAACTTAGCCGGATAATTGAAGCATTTTGGAGAGCGGATTATGAAAAGAACGCAATCGTAATATCACCAAGGCTCAAGCAACCTCCTACAAAAGATAGAAAAAAAATAAGTAAATAAAAAATAAATAAAACTAACTAAAATAAATTTTTTGGAGTTTTTTTAATTTTTTAATTTTTTTGGGGACAAGAAGAATCAAGAAAAAACAAAGAAATCTAAAATAAATTTAGATTTCTTAGTAAAAAAAAAACTTGACTCCCGACAATAAAAAGACTCAAAAGAGAAAGTTAGTAATAGTTCTCGTTTATAGTCTCGAGCTTGACTTCCTCTATATGCTCAATCAATCAGGAGGATGATCAAGAAGGCAAGTGTTTCCTCCAACATTCACCCCTTTCAAACGATTCTTCACTTTGTGGCCTTTGAAAGCAAACCTCTTTTGCTTTACACTATCTTTAAAAACCTTTGATAAATTTCTTTTTCTCTCTTTGAAAGGTTTGTGCCATTCTCCGCCTATTTTTCCTGCTATATACTTAGAAGAAGAATCATCCATAAACACATCAATAGTATAAATAGAACATAAGAATTCTCCTTTTGAAAAATTATTTAAAGATTCAAAGATATTAAACGGCACATAATCTACTCCAACATTTAATGAAAAGGGAAGAGATTTAATATCAACATTGTTATTATTTTCTTCCTTACCTTGCTTACCTTGTGGATTTTGGACAAGTTGAGAATGCTCGACTATATAATCTTTCTTAAGTTCAATAGACTCAAAAATCAACATTTAATAAATTATGCTTAACAACTTCAGAAAAAGGAAGAGGTTTAATATCAACATTACAATTGTTTTCTTCCTTACCTTGTTCACCTTGTGGATTTTGGACAAGTGGATAATTCTCGATTTCATCATCTTCCTCAAGCGTAGTGGGCTCAATCTCTAAATCTTGCTCTACTATCCTTTCATCTATTTCTGTGATTTCCTCCAACTCGTTCGTATGCTCCTCTATATCACATGAAAATACTTCTTGAGGTTGGTTTAAAAAATCAATTATTTGTCCAGTATAAGTGTCTATTTTTTTTTACCGATGCATCAAGACTCCTTTGGAATTCAAAAGTAGATTGAGAAGAAGTTTCAACAAAAATCTGATTCTGATTTTCCCGTATTTCCAGCTTTTCATCAATAAATTTAGCCATCATGTTGATAAGGTCTCCTTCATTATGTTGAGTTGGGGGTTGTGGAGATGTTTCAACAAAATTATAATTCTGGTCTCATTCATAATTCGGATATCTATTCCATCCATGATTGTAATCGTAGGAATATTGATTATTCTCCACATTACCTTGTCCAAAAAAATTAGCGTCATTAGTAGCATAATAAGAATTCATCATCATACATTGTCTACATTGATTCGTGTGATGATTTCCGCCACAAAGCTCGCAATCAGAACTCGTGGCTGAAAGATTCCAAGACTCCGTTGTTTTCTTAATTAAATTTGTAAAGTTCATTGCCTCCGAACATAAATCTGCTGCAGAAATTTCAACATTGTTCATTGATGGCATAGATATTGGATTGAACCATTGCGAACTATTCCAAGCCATCTCTTTTTTTTTCAACTTTTTCCTGAGATAAAAAAAATAAAAAATTAAATAAGTAAATAAAAAAATAAAGAGAGAATAAAAAAAAATCAAACAAATAATAAAATAAAATAAAGTTTAAACTTAGGTTTAGTAATCTAATTCTACACTAGATAAAAACAATCCCGGCAACGGCGCCAAAAACTTGATGCGAAATTTGCAAGTGCACAAATATCAACAAGTAATAAAGTAATAAGGTAGTAAGTACAAGATCGTTCCCAGCGAGGATTGGTTATCTAACTGGAAAATTATCTTAATTATAACCTAACTTAAACCGAAATAAGGATGAAAGGATTAATTAAAACTAATTATGAAAAACAATTAAAATAAAGTAAACATGCATTTAAAAGAGAATAAAAAATACGTAATGAATGGACTAAGACACCTCTAATCCAATCTACTCCTTTTATGGAAAATAAATGATTTCTTAATTTAAATCTCAACTAGGTTAATGGTAGAAATTCCCGAATATAAACTAGACCCAATCTCTTGGCGAAAAGCTCCTAACTTTAGAGAATAAATCAGTCGTATCTCTACATGATTTTAAGACCTAAAACCGCATAAAACTCCGTGGACTTTCCCTAGCTTTTGTTTCCTACTCGCTAGAAACCACACAAGGAAATCAAATCTATCTCTAATCAATTTTACGTCATGTTGTTATTATCCGTGATCCAATTAAATATAGAACTTCTCAGCCTATACAAATAATTTAGATTCATGCAATAGTTGATCAGAAAATCGCAAGCATTAAGATTAAATAATAACAATTAACCATATTATTGATATAAATAAATTAATAAAAATAAAATATATTCATAAAAGTTTCGACATTCAAAGAAGGTCTTAGTCACAACAAAACTAGCTAAAAATAAACATAAATAAAAATAATAAAAGAAGTAGCCTGATGACGAAACGATACGAGCTCCAAGCTCGTCTCGATCCGCTGCCCAAGCCTCTCTGGCTCCCAGGATGGCCGAGGCTTCTCCCCCAGGGATGCAATGATATGTATGTACAGGGATGCCTTAGCCTCTGCCGTGAATGTCCTTTATATAGGCCATGATCCCAATTGGAATATGATTCCTATTACCTTTTCTTGCTCGGATTTGGAATTAGAAATTACTACAACTTAAACAATTCCTTTCTTTTCTCATGCTTTCCTTGTTCAATTCCCTTTAGTACTCTTTTAATTTTGACATATAGTAATCACCAAATCCTATTCCTTTTCCAATTTAACTTTGGGTACGTAACAAATTTGCACATCTTCAATCTTCTAATCCAAATTGGAATTGGTGACTTTTTAGCACATGCCAAATATAATTCGTCTTTTCCTTTAACGTCTGAAATTCCCTTGAACCTGTACAAATATTAGGAAATTAGTGAATTAGATTCATTTGAACATTTTTAGGCATATTCACTCATAAAGACTAATTTAATATATTAATTTCTCTCAATTAAGCACAAAACAAATATGAAAATATTCAAGATAATGGTAAAATATAGGCTCATCAGTGGCCTATGAATTTTTTTAAAAAGGGATGATGTCGCACGACATTAGAGATGCCAGAAAGGCTGGATGAATCTCAACTTTGTTTTTTGAAGAGATTGGGTGAGCCATTGAAAAAGTATTTCTTGAGTGGAAGTTCTAGAAAATGAGGAGTAATACGCAAAATCTATACTAGCAAGTGTACTAGGTTAATATTGTAATAGTCAAGGTCGATCCCACAAAGAATAATGATTAATTATTTCCTAAATGAATAATTCTTCGAAAATCAAGATAATTAAAATAAAACTAAACTAAATAGTTGATGATGATATGATTAATCTAATTTAATTACCTAAAAGAAAGCAAAATAACTTGAATAAGAAGGTTGATATGATGAGGTCTAAGGCACATAAATTTACTAAATTAACTAATATATTATCCTAATGATATGTTATTCTAGAGTGTGTTTAGTTAATCAATCGATTTCTAAAATATATGTCCATGTTGATTTTAACTCATAAAAATACACTAAACATATGAAATCTAAGAGATCGCACAAACCATACAAGTATATGTCTATCTTGCATGCAAATTGTGTTTAGATTATTTAACTCAATTAATAAGGTCAACTGTCGTAAATTTTCCAAGTTAATGTAAAGACAATTTAAACGGTGATCAATCATCTAATCGCATTAAAAACAATAATCTAAAATTACTTCCACACACCCATCGAATAACAAGATAACAAGAATAACATATAAAATTAATCTAACTACATCATGGCCTAAGATGAAAAGTTTAGTTCATGCTAGAGAAGAAAATAATAAACAAAGTAAAGAAGAGAGTATAAGAAACATCACTGTTTCGATTAATATCTCGATCTTTAAATTGTAATAATCTCCGGAAGCACAACAACAATGAAAGCTTGAATACTATCCTCAAATTACGTAAATAAAGAATTCCCAAACCAACTCTTGAAGAGAGCTTAATTAGAGAGAAAATAAAAGCCTAAAACAAAAACTAATGATGGCTGAATATCTTTTCCTAAGACTAGTATAGATTATTTATATCAATAGAAATCTCCTAGCTTAAAATAATTGACATAGATAAAAAATCTCCCTTCTTTAAAGTAGTTGACATAAAATACAACTCTTCAAACTCCTTTAAAGTAGTTGCCAAAAACCAAAACTCATCAACACCCTTTTAAAGTAGCTGTCATATCTTCTCTTCTAGTCTGTAAAGACGTCTTTCCAATTCCAACAGCTTCTTTCTTCTTTTTAATTCCGTAAGTCCAGTTCACTTTTATGCTTTAAAAGTACTATTTTGCCCCTACGATTAAAAACACAAAGAAATGAGGATTATACCATTCTAAACTCAAAACGCAACATAACAATACATTTTAAACACAAAATCACTATTTAAAATGGACGAAATAATATATAATATTGCGAGTTATCAAATTCCCCCCAACTTAAGCGTTTGCTTGTCCTCAAGCAATTTAAACACAATGTAAAACAGACAGACAAAACTCTTTAAGAACAAGTAGAAAGAAACCATGGAATCAGTAAGTTTAACAACTCAAATATTAATCTCCAATTATTCCAACATAACACGTGCCACGAATACGAGTATTGATATAGTATATAGCAATTCACTCAATCGCTCATTATTATTTCATGAAAAGTATGCATTCAAGAAGCTCGTATTAAAAACTAGACAAACAGACCTTTATCTTTCACACCTCTTTTATAGGTACCCTTGTGCAATGTGCTTTTATTTTGACTCACGAATATATAGAATTAAAGTAAGACTAAGTAAGATCATTCAATTCCTTTAATACATTCAAAGTTTCTATTGGGATTCGTAGTGCACCAAGGAGTGTGAACTTTCTTATCACTCGTTTAGTGGCGTGCTAATTTCGCATACTCATAATCTTCCATTTTTCAAGATCAGCGGAGTAAAACCCAATTTATACTTTTCATTGCGGGTTAATTTCGCATACTCATAATCTTCCATTTTTCAAGATCAGCGGAGTAAAACTCAATTTATACTTTTTTTTATTGCGGGCACCAAGGAGTGTGAACTTTCTTATTACTCGCTTAATGGTGTGCTCATTTTGCATACTCATAATCTTCCATTTAAAAAAGATCAGCGAAGTAAAGCCCGAAAACAAACATTCGACATTTTGTCGATATTTTTTCTTTCCAATTAAAAGAATTACCTTGTCGTCCTTTAAAACTGTAAAACACAAGAGGGGGGGGGGGAGTGAATTGGGTTTTAACTAATCTTGCTAACTTTTTCGAATCTATTCAATGCAAGTTAGAGTTTAAGCAAGATGAACAAAACCGAAAGAAAAACCCAACAACAAGACAAAGGATTTAGAGTGGTTCGATTCACTTAGAATCTACATCCACTACCTTGAGCCGCACCCAAGGATTTCAACAACTTCACTAAGAAGACTTTTTACAAATGTGGCTAACTCACTAAGAGTTTTACAACACAACCACAATACAAAAGCTCACTAAGAACTTGCCCGCACTAAGTAGGACTTTACAAATTGCCCACACAAAGTAGGACTTTTACAAGAATTACCCAATCACTTAGAAAGGGAATTAAATGTTTAAAGAACAAGGTTGATCACTCTTATAAGTGAGAAATATACCTTTGAAGTACAAGAATGTTTAAGCTCTTTTGAACATATGAATTCCACTCTTTGTCTTGCTTTTTGAAAGAACACCTTTGAATGAATTAGATCATGGAGATCAAGTGTTTTTGCTTTGAAGGTGTTTAGACTTGATAAGATATCAATGTATATTGTATTTCAAAGTCTTGGAATGATTCTCTAGCTTTGGAGTATAAATACATTTCAAAATAGGCTGAAAATCGAGTCTCCAACGGTCAAATAACGGCTAGAAAAAGCAGAGTTCGGTGGACCGAACAGAGCACCTCGGATGACCGAGGCCAATTTCGGATCAACCTTACCAAGGTCGGTCGACCGACCCCTTGCACTAGGTCGACCGAAGCTCCATTTCATACCTCTCAGTATCTGCTCGGTTGATCCGAGCTTGAGCTCGGTTGACCGAACTTCCAAGCTGATTTTTCACACGTTTTGAAATCTTTTGAAGTCTTTTGAAGTCTAAAAGGTTTTCCCAAAAGCTAACAAGTAAGAACACTAGAAAACCATTTTAAAAGACTTATACTTTGAAATCAAAGGCTTTCGAAATACGAACACATGTAAGGATCAATTTGAAACTTAGCCTTTTGAAAACGTGTTTATGAAAACATGCAAGACTAGAGTGTAGAGCTTATGTTCATGAGAGCTTTGGTTAGAGCTATATAAGATAAAGACTTATAACGACAAAGCTAATCTAACCAAACCTAAGTCTTCAATCTTCAATCTTAAAAGATGAGCCTTGAATAATACGACTTTGAATCTTGATCATGGCTTGATTGAAGTACTTAGAGCTTCCAATATTAGTTCCGATATTCTATCACAAAGATATAAACATTAGACACAACATCAAGTGTTTGTCCATTATCAAAAATCGAGTTTGATCGCCCTTAGGGCTAACAATCTCCCCCTTTTTGATTATGACAAACTTTGATGTAATTAGATAGGATATGGACAATTTTAAGTACAAGGAAGCATGGCAAAAGGATATAAGAACAAATAAGTGTAAAGCTAATTGCTTATAAGATAAACCAAGATAGAACGAGAAACATAAGCACTAGCATGTTAAGTTCTTTTGCCATATGCATTAGTGACTCTTTGAAGAGCCCTATTTCCCAACCAACCTCCTTGCCTCCTTCCTTCCATAATATAGCATTCTTGTGTGTAATATACATACCTTAGTTTACACAAGAAGCTAACTTACCATTTTCATCAATGTCGATGTGAGTGCTAAGGATCCTATTACAAAGAACATGCTCACACAAACATTAGAACTAACAATGGTTTGTTATCATCAAAACAACATAGAATATTTTGCCCTTCAGGCTAACAATCTCCCCCTTTTTGATGATGACAAAACATTGATGCAAATGGGAATAATATGCAAAAATAAGATACCAAATGTATGCATGAGATAAGGATATTAAGGATCCAGACAAGTAGAAGTTTTCTCAAAAAAAATTCTACTCCCCCTATATTTAAGAATCCCTTATCTCTCCCATTTAGCAAGTTCTAAGCTTTCTCCTTTTGTAAATTACTTCACTTGGCACATTTGCAACACCAAAAACTCTCCCTCTTTTTGTCAAAATCAAAAAGGGATATCAGAGCGCCAATAAGAAAAGTATTTTAGCAAAAAGTAAAGATTAATTTTGGAGAAGCTTGATAAAATTTAATAATCCTCCCCAAATAAAGAAAAACTTAAAAACCAAGAAGACAACTTGATGGTCTTGTAGATTGATAAAATAAGAACCAAAAGATCAATCCTAAAGACCAAAAATAATTATGAAGAAGGATTACTTATGAATAAGCTTGGTTGATTTCTAAAAAACAAGGAGTCCATAATAACACATAAATCCAAAAGATGGTCATGTATGGCTCAAAAAGAATATCAACCTAAGCTAGACACAAAGGAGATAGGGAATAAACCTTAAAGAACAATCTCCCCGTTTATCAAACATACGATGTTAGCTATTTAAGATAAAACCAAGTTTGATACCAATTGACCACTTGTAAAACATGATACCAATTGTAAATATAGCCAATTGTAAAACACGTTTGAAAATATAGCTAACAAAGTACAAGTGGAAGTGATACCATGAATACATACGATAAGCACATGTATCACAACCAAAATTTTTTTTTGATAAATTCTTTAGGGGGGCACAATTTATTTTGATGAAATCTTATACATTTCTTTCCACTCCCTCCCAATCAACCAAAAAAAAAAAAATTTACATCAAGAAAAAAAAATTAGGGCACGTGTATACCTCACGCGTGTAAATAACACATCAAAAAAATCTAATTAACCGTAATTAATATCAAAATTTTCCAACTTAAATCTTGAATCCCATAAATTTGCCTCATTTTCATTGAAGAAGCATTAAAGGTGTTACATAGAGTTATAGATTAAAGTTATACACACTTTTATTCACTCTTTTCTAATAGTAATTTTTTTTATTAAATAAATATTATAGTCTCTTACACACTTAAAATTTAATTTTAAATCGTAAAGTGATTCAAAATATTTACGGGACGAGATGTTACAAAAACAAAACTAAAATTATAATTTTTTTTTTTTTTTTTTTTTTTTTTGGAAAAAGTTGGGTGGGCACTTGCCCCCAGGCCCCTTACTAGCTCCGCCAGTGAACTCAAGTGCCTGCGCAGGAAAAGCTTAAAGTCCCTGTGCAGGAACATCTTTGTTAAAGTGAGTATGTCCCCCCCTTTTTTTTCTTTTGTTTTTTTTTAAAGAAATAGAAGAAAATTCAAAAAAATGTGGCTTTGTGCCTACGCAAGTTTGGTCACTTTCATGTACAGGAAAGTTACTGTTCAATATGGCGTTTTCCTCTTTTTGTTTTTTTAATATCTGTAAATCCTATGATACTCATAATAATAAAAAGTAAAAAAAAAGTTTTTTTTTCTTAATACTTACGTAAAATTTTAATAAATAGAAAAACTAAAAAAATTTAAGGGAAAAAAATTAATAAAAAATAATAATTAGTGCTCATTTAACGTGAGATTGTCACGCGTGCATTTTGGATGCAAACCAAAAAGATAATGAAAATTATCGTTCTTATGGAGTAGCGTCATTCACCTTTTGTTTTAGTGACGCCTTACCTGAAGACTGAGTTAGGAAAGAAGTGTGAGATTGTACTTCACCTTCAACCGATCAAATTCCGTACCATGGTAATGTTTAACTCGTTGGCCATTCACTTTAAACGTCCCATTAGCACCATCTTAGAGTTCAACTGCACCATAAGGGAAAACGTTAGTAATCGTAAATGGACCATACCATCTAGACTTCAACTTACCTGGGAAAAGTTTAAGACGGGAATTAAAAAGTAGAACTTGTTGACCAATTTCAAATTCACGCCTCAATATCCTTTTATCACGGAATCTCTTTGTTCTTTCTTTGTACAGACGAGCGTTCTCATAAGCTTCTGAACGAAGCTCATCAAGCTCGTTTAACTCCAATACTCGTGCCTCACCCGCAGCTTTGAAATCAAAATTAAGACTCTTTATAGCCCAAAAAGCCTTATGTTCCAATTCAAATGGTAAGTGACAAGCTTTTCCAAAGACTAGACGATAAGGAGTCATACCAATTGGGGTTTTATACGCAGTTCTATATGCCCACAATGCATCACCTAGCTTTAATGACCAATATTCTTTCCAAGAGATGCCAGCACTCTTCTCTAAAATTCTTTTAATTTCCCTATTAGACACTTCCACTTGACCACTTATTTGGGGATGATAGGGAGTGGCGATCTTATGAGTTACTCCATACTTTTTCAGTAAATTCTCTAGTTGCTTATTGATGAAGTGTGTGCCCTCATCACTTATTAATGCTCTAGGTGTGCCAAAACGAGAAAAAAATGTTCTTCTTAAGGAACCTGACTACAACCTTAACATCATTGGTGGGTGTGGCAATGGCCTCTACCCATTTGGACACACAATCAACGACAACTAGAATATACTTGTTAGATAAATATGAAAGAAAAGGACCCATAAAATCAATGCCCCAAACATCAAATAATTCAACAACAAAGATATTAGTTAAGGGCATCTCATGTCTCTTGGATATATTGCCACTCCTTTGGCACCTATCACAAGAGCGAACAAAGTTATGACAATCTTTAAATATAGAAGGCCAATAAAAACCAGAGTGCAATACCTTTGCTGCTGTCTTAGAAGGACCAAAATGGCTCCTACTTCCCCAGAATGGCAAAGAAATAGGATCTCACATGTTTCGCTCTCAGGAACACATCTCCTAATAATATTGTCAGCACAAAACTTCTTCAGAAAAGGATCATCCCAAAAATAATGTTTAACATCAGAAAAGAACTTTTTCTTTTGTTGATAGGTTAGATCATTAGGAATGATGTTACTAGCCAAGTAATTAGCAAAATCGGCATACCACGGAGTGTTAGATGTATTAACTGCTAAGATATTTTCATCAAGAAACGATTCATTAATCGGGACATCTTCTTTTGGTAAAGTTAACCTAGAGAGATGATCAGCAACTACATTTTGTGAACCCTTTTTATCTCTAATTTCAAGATCAAACTCTTGCAATAACAAAATCCACCTAATCAACCTAGGTTTAGCATCATGCTTTGCATACAGGTCAATGCAGCATGATCAGTGTAAACAATGACATGTGAACCAATGAGATATGATCTAAATTTATCACATGCAAAGACAACAGCTAGTAACTCTTTTTCTGTGGTAACATAATTTCTTTGAGCCTCATTCAAGACACGACTAGCATAATAAATTACTTGAAATAAGTTCTCTTGTCTTTGACCCAAAACTGCTCCAACGGCCACATCACTTGCATCACACATGATCTCAAAATGTAGCTCCCAATTCGGTGAAACAATAATAGGAACTGAGATGAGTTTTTCCTTTAACTTCTTGAAAGCTTGCAAGCAATCATCAGTGAAAGTAAATTTTACATCTTTTACTAACAAATTACACAAGGGTTTAGAGATGAGAGAAAAATCCTGTATGAAACATCTATAAAACCCTGCATGTCCTAAGAAACTTGTAATCTCCTTGACCGAAATAGGAGGTGGTAGTTTTTTAATGACTTCAAAATCAATGTTAGATTACCCAAGCAATTATCAAATGAGAGACCAAAAACAGAAAAGTCATCCATAAAAACCTCAATGCAATTATCTATATAATCAGAAAATATAGCCATCATGCATCGTTGAAAAGTAGCAGGGGCATTACATAATCCAAAAGGCGTTCTTCTATAAGTAAAAGAACTGTATGGACACGTAAAAGTAGTATTTTCTTGGTCTTCGGGGGGCAACTACTATTTGATTATACCCTGAATAACCATCTAGAAAAAAGTAAAATTTTTGTCCTGCCAATTTCTCTAACATTTGGTCAATAAATGGGAGAGGGAAATGGTCATTTCTGGTAGATGCATTTAACTGCCTATAGTCAATACAAACCCTCCATCCAGCAATTATCCTAGTATGAATTAAATCCTTATTTTCATTCTCTATGACAGTAATCCCTCATTTCTTAGGTACTACTTGCACAGGACTTACCCATTGGGAATCAGAGATAGGATAGATAATACCTGCCTCAAGAAGCTTTAACACCTCAGCTTTTACCACTTCTTTCATATTGGGATTTAATCGCCTATGAGGTTGAGCCTTCGGCTTACAGTCATCTTCCATATGAATCCTATGCATGCATATTGTGGGACTAATACCTTTGATTCGGCGATACTCCATCCCAAAGCTTCCTTGTGAGTTCTAAGTACTTCCAAAAGTTTCTCCTCTTGCTCACCTGTCAAAGATGAAGAAATAATTACCGGTAAGTTGGAGGGTGCTTCTAGGAAAGTATATTTGAGATGAGAAGGAAGAGGTTTCAAATCAAGCTTTGGTGGCTTCTCAATAGAAGGCATCGGTCTATTCGAACTTTTCCCTAACCCCTCATATTGACGCCTCTTGTAAGAAGGATAAGAAGGTAATGCTTCAAAATAATTGGCACATGCCAAAATGTTCTCCTCAACTTCCTCTTTTGAATTTTCATTCTGCAAGCAATACTCAAGAAGATCATTAGATAGTATCTTTTCACAATTATTATGCACAATACGAGAGATAGAAACAATAAAATAACAAGAGTCACTTTCTACAGGATATTTCATAGATTTGTAAACATTAAAAGTGACTTCCTCATCATGAATTCTAAGAATGACCTTTCCTTGTTGGACATCTATCAAAGTCCTAACAGTGGCTAGAAAAGGTCTTCCTACAATAAGAGGAATCTCTCTATCTTCTTCCATGTCTAGAACAACAAAATTAGCAGGAAATAATAAATTTATCCACTTTTATTAGCACATCCTCAATAAATCCCCAAGGATAAATTACGGATCTATCGGCTAGTTGCAAAGATATGTTAGTAGACTTTATCTCACCTAATCCTAATTTTTTGAAGATAGATAAAGGCATTAAATTAATACTAGCTCCAAAATCACATAATGCCCTCTCAAAATTTAAGTGCCCAATAGTACAATGAATAGTGAAACTCCCTGGATCTTTTAATTTCTGGAGCAGCTTGTTTTTCAGAATCGCAGAGCATTCCTCAGTCAGCATCACAGTTCCATGGTCCTCGAGCTTCCGCTTATGAGTTAGGATCTCCTTCAGAAATTTAGCATAACTCGGCATTTTCTCCAATGCTTCTGCAAAAGGAATATTAATATGCAATTTTTTGAAAACACCTATAATAACTTGGAAAATTGTTTTTCTAAAGTATTTTTCTTAAGTCTTTGGGGAAAGGGAATAGGGGGAACATTAGGTGTAGGAAGAACATAAAGTTTAGAGTCTCCCTCTTTTGGTTCATCCTCCTTTAGAATCTTTGATGCATCTTCTTCCTTGTTCTCTTTCTCAACAATCTTCTTCTTCTCTACTTATTGGAGCACTTTTCCACTCTTCAAGGTTGCTGCTTGGACTTGTTCCCTTGGATTTCTCTCGGTATCACTAGGGAGTTTTCCCAAATTTCTATCTTTTATCGATCCTGCAACATGACCTAGTTGAACCTCCAAGTTATGAATAGAAGCTTGATTTGTCTGAGCCACTTGGTCAATTTTTGCCTCCAACTTTGTCAAATATTGCATAATGGTCTCCTCAAATTGAGGTTTTTTTTTCCTGAGCAGGTTGATGTTGAGGTGTTTGAGCTACCTGTTGTTGGAATGGTTGTCTATTCTGCTGAAAGCCAGGAGGTCCACCCTGCCTTTGATTTCCTTGATCCCTCCATCCAAAATTTGGGTGTTGTCTCCACCCCGGATTATAGGTGTTAGAGTAAGGATCATTCCTTTTAGGCATCCCCTGCCTTGCAGCTCTCATATAGTTTACTTCCTCGAATGGTGCTGAGATGAAATCTTGATTGGGACAGAAGTTAGTATGATTACCAATTAAACCACAAGATGCACATACATCATTGTTACGGTGACCTTGTTGACTCATCAATAGACTAACTTGATTTGTCAACTCAGCCAATATAGATGCAACACTGGGCTGTGAGTTGACTTCATGAATTCCAGCTCTTCTTCCTTTCGTAGCCTTTTGTTGTTAATTTTTAGCTAAATTCACAAAAATCTGTTGAAGCTCATCAGCATTCTTGTCACCTGGGTAACCACCTGCAGCAGTATCGACAAGAGACTGGGACATAGGGATTAATCCTTCATAGAAAAATTGAGTTAGCAAAATGAGAGAGAAACCGTGATGAGGGCATTGAGTGAGTAATGACTTAAACCTCTCCCATGCAATATGACAAGCTTCTGTTTCTCCTTGTGTAAATGTGCTAATTCTACCCCTCAAGTTCATCGTTTTTTCGGAGGAAAAAAATTGAAACATAAATGTCTCATAAACCTCATTCCAAGTACCCATAGACCCTTCAAGTGTTAGTAGTGCCCTAGGACCATTAGCACATTTTGTGCGTTCTGTTATCTTTTGAGCATGTAATTGAATAGTTAATTATGCTTTTAATTATCAAATGTGTGATTTGATAGTAAAACACATTAGCTTATGTAATTACTATTCTAGAAGTCCCTAGTTTTATGTAATGCTTAATTACTATGAAATAAAACTAGTATGATTGTTGATTGATGATCTTGTTTTACTGATCATGTGTAATGGATACAAATCACATCATAGATGCAATATATAGGGATACATTGTATTGGGACGTGATCCGTCGAGAAGTAATACTTCATGGTCTTAAGTCATAAGTATTACTTCCTCAATACTATTTTAGTATCCTTAGACCTTATGTCTTCATTGATTCTAGTATGAATGGAGCCACGCTTTTGACTCGATCGAACGTTACTTGTAACAGAGTAATCAATACGACCGATGATCGGATGTAGTGTCCTATCATAGCTTGAATGTGAGAGACATTGTAAGGAATTTGTCCCTCTCTATTATTAGAGAGATATCCATGGGCCCCTCGATAGGGAAAGAGCTGTTTAAATGCATGGCCGTGCTCAAATGTATTTGATAAAGTGGTTATCAAATGCTATTTGTCGAAACATGATCTACCCGGAGATCGAGCATAAATACAATTAAGCTTAATAAGGGTGACGACCACCATGCCTTATGCTTAATTAGGATATCGCTGAGACAAAGGGATTAAATAGTGGATTGATATTAGGTTCCGTTGTATATTCATTCACTTTGGGTAGTCACAATGTCCTCGCTAGGGACCGCTTGTGATTTATGAACACATACTACTACTAAGTGTGTTTTCATTGCCATTGTGAGATGAACCTACGTGGTCACACGCATAGACGAGCTAACGAGCTTTATGTCAGATTCAATGAATCTAGAATGTGTCTAGGTTCATTGTATCCGACATTTGTCTTTCCGAAAAAATAATAAAGTGTTTATTATTCGAATTAGAGATAGGGGCAATTTCGGTATTTTACTATAGTCGGGATTACGTGGGAGTTATTATCCGATAAGGACTCCCACTACCAGCAGAAGTCTAAGGGACGTGGGAGTTGAGGACTCCCATTGCCGAGAGGAGTTGAGGACGTGAGAGTTAGTTCTGGGAACAAACTCTCACACCCTATATAATGATCTCTTGGCCGAAACCCTAGGAAAAGGTTTTCAGCCGAAATAACATAGAGAATCAAAAACCGTTTTTTTCTTCTCTAGCCTCTCCCTTTTTCTCTCTAACTCCCGAAAATCGGAAAAGACGAAGAGCTAGCAATCGCTGCCCGCTTCAGTCGCGTGGATACCGGCAGAGGGACTTTCCTGCAGGGGAGATCAATCAGTAGCAACGATCCGATCCAAGAAACGCCAACCTCCATTCAAGAAGTAGCTTCTTGAATCCAAAACCGTAAGTTTTTCTTGCTGTTTTCGAATTGTTTCATATGAGCGGATCCTTCAGGGGAGGATCCATGGGTGTTTGGAACGAGTTTCCGCCCATGAATCCCTTCATCAAGTAGATCTAGTAACCACAGTTTTGCCCCCCGCTTTTAGACTATAAGGAAAACATCTCATTCTCAATTCTTCTTCAGTTAAACCATTTAAAGGGAAAGTTTGTACCGTACTGTAAAATTCTCGCAGAAATCCCAAAGCATCTTCGTTATCCAAACCATTAAAGTTTGGAAGAAGTTGAATATGATAGTGCATGAGCTCATAGTTCCTTGCTGCAGTAGTTAACCTTATGCATGACGGATTTGCAGTAATTATTGGCATATGCAGATCTCTCATACGAGGAGTTGGAGCCACCGGCATAGCTAACTGATTATTGTCTCCTCCTACTCCTTGATTCTCAACCATCTTTGCTTCTAGTTTCTTTTTAGCTTTTATATTCCTGCAAGTAGAATCAATTTCAGGATCAAAAGGCACTAAATTTGTAGGTTGATGTCTGGTAATAAACTAAAAAGCAACAAAAAGTAAAAATAAATAAATAAAGATAAAAGTGAGATTAAATCACAAAGAAATATAATTAATCAAATATTCCTCGACAACGGCGCCAAAAACTTCATACGCAGAATCTTTACTAGCAAGTGTACTAGGTCAATATTGTAGTAGTCAAGGTCTATCCCACAAAGAATAATGATTAATTATTTCCTACATGAATAATTCTACGATAATCAAGATAATTAAAATAAAATAAATAGTTGATGATGATATGATTAATCTAATTTAATTAACTACAAGAAAGAAAAATAACTTGAATAAGAAGGTTGATATGATGAGGTCTAAGGCACATAAATTCACTAAATTAACCAATATATTATCCTAATGATATGTTATTCTAGAGTGTGTTTAGTTAATCGATTGATTTCTAAAATATCTGATTACCTCTTTCAAGGCTTATCAAACCTATTCTCATGAATAAACCAACTATATGTCTATGTTGATTTTAACTCATAAAAATGCATTAAACATATGAAATCAAAGAGATCGCACAAACCATACAAGTATATATGTCTATCTTGCATACAAATTGTGTTTAGATTATTTAACCCAATTAATAAGATCAGCTGTCGCAAATTTTCCAAGTTAATGTAAAGACAAACGCATTAAGAACAACAATCTAAAATTACTTCCACACACCCATCGAATAACAAGATCACAAGAATAACATATAAAACTAATCTAGCTACATCATGGCCTTAGATGAAAAGTTTAGTTCATGCTAGAGAAGAAAATAATAAACAAAGTAAAGAAGAGAGTATAAGAAAACATCACTGTTTCGATTAATATCTCGAATTTTAAATTGTAATAATCTCCAGAAGCACAACAACAATGAAAGCTTGAATACTATCCTCAAATTACGTAAATAAAGAACTCTCAAAACAACTCTTGAAGAGAGCTTAATTAGAGAGAAAATAAAAGCCTAAAACAAAAACTAATGATGGCTGAATATCTTTTCCTAAGACTAGTATAGAGAATT
This sequence comes from Vinca minor, assembly GCA_026122235.1. Lineage (NCBI taxonomy): Eukaryota > Viridiplantae > Streptophyta > Magnoliopsida > Gentianales > Apocynaceae > Vinca > Vinca minor. The sequence goes on from JAOCZM010000253.1 coordinate 2,879,624, forward strand.
TATAGCAATAGAAATCTCCCAGCTTAAAGTAATTGACATAGATCAAAATTCTCCCTCCTTTGAAGTAGTTGACATAAAATACAACTCTTCAAACTCCTTTAAAGTAATTGCCAAAAACATAAACTCATCAATGCCCTTTTAAAGTAGCTGCCATATCTTCTCTTCTAGTCTGTATAGATGTCTTTCCAATTCCAACAACTTCTTTCTTCTTTTTAATTTCGTAAGTCCGGTTCACTTTTACTCTTCAAAAGTACTATTTTGCCCCTACGATTAAAAACACAAAAAGTGAGGATTATACCATTCTAAGCTCAAAACGCAACACAACAATACATTTTAAACACAAAATCACTATTTAAAATGGACGAAATAATATATAATATTGCGAGTCAAGGAGCTTTAAATAAAAGAAAAAAGTTCCTTAAACACCTTGCTTGCAAGACATATAAGATCAACCGTAGACAAATGTATCTCTCTACAATACGAGTCCTAACCGAATACATCTTGCTTGCTTGAACCATGGTGGCCCTCACGCTGGCGACGGCCCCTCCAAGGGAGGCGTGGCCTAGAAAGTCATTTGCGGATCTCATCAAGTCATCAACTTCACTTGCTGCTATCCCGACGAAACCCCTCGGCTCTTACAAGGTGAACCGACGTTAACAATAGAGGAGGAAGAACTCGTTGTTCTTGAGGCGCCTTGGAAACAAGCCTTTTTTCGGCAAGTTTTCGAGACGTGCGCGCTTGGTGGCGAATTTGCGCAAAGAATTTTCCAAGCCTCAATTCACAGGGGCCTATTGGATCGGTTGGCTCGATTCTAGGCACGTGCTTATCCGTTTCGATCAAGAGGAAGACTACGGTCGGGTATGCCAGCTGGGAGTTTGTACCTTTGGATGCTTGCGGATGAGGGTTTTCAAGTGGTCATGCGATTTTTATGCACTGATGGAGCCATCAATTGTTCCAATTTGGATCAGGTTTGAGGGATTTCTCGTTCATCTATACAACAAATCGGTCTTGCTCTCTTTAGCCTCAGCGGCCGGTAAGCCGCTCGTGCTTGATTCTCCCACGGCTCAAGCCTCACGGCCCAGTGTCGCTAGGGTATGCGTAGAGGTCGATTTGATGAAGTAAATCTGATATAGGGTGTGGATATCACACGCTAGATCGGGGAAAGGATTTTGGCAGAACATTGATTATGAGGATCTTCTGGAATATTGTTCCCGGTGTTGGAAAATTGGGCATGGCCAGGAATCATGTTCTTTGAATGTGGCTAATGCATCGAAGGAGACGAAGGCGGTGAAGATCTTGGGCCGTGAAAAAACAAAAGAAACAGAATGGTCGTAGGAGGCCGCTCATACTCTAAAATCCGAAAAGACTGTTACTTTCCTGCCATAATCGGTACAGAGTCAATTTCAATGTATTATCGAGATTGGGGAGTCGTTTGGAAATGGCATGGTGGTGCCGGAACAGGCGGTGACGGTGACGGTGACAGAGGAGGCAGCGGTTGTGGCTCAACACCAGTCGTCGGACCAGGTTGCGGTGATTCTTGGTGAGCCCCCTAACCCTCATTTGCTTGAGACTTCAAACCCTACTTTGTTTTTGGAAAGAAACCCGATCAAGATCGCATCATCGAGGCCCGCGATATCTTTGTCCTCGGGGAGTATCATTGGAACATAGCCGGCGGTGGTCGATTTTTACACCCCTCTGGTGATTCTGATGGTGGACCTGGACGACCAAGTGGCTGCGGCATATTAGCTACGAGATGCGCAGGAAGATCATGATGATGATACTACACTGAGCCCGCGGCCTGCAATATGTAACGGTGTGGTTGATCAGGATGGAGGGGACTCGGGTATGGGCATGGTTAACCCAATTAAAGGGGACCACTCGGTTACGGTTGACCCGATCCCAACAGTTGCACTTGTTGTAGTCCATTTGGAGTATAGGCCCGTTGTTGTAGATGAGTTGAATGAGGCTTCTGATGTTGGGCCTCTAAGCCCACATACGGAATCGGACCCAAAATTGTAAGGCCAAAATTATCAGGGAGATGGAATTTTTCCACCATCACATCAAATTTATACGCGTACTCTCTACAACAGTTTTTTTTCTAAGAGTCCGTGTTAGAAGCCTATCGCCAGATTGTCACTTTTGATTCGAACCTCGCAGATAATGAACCTAGTATGTCAATTGTGCAAGACCGTAGCAAGCCTCTTTAACTAGAAAATGTTGATGTCCCAAACACGAAGCCAATTGAAGCTTTAGCGATTCTCAACATGACGATGATTATGAATATTTTACTCATTTACTCTCACGTAAGAGTAAAAAGAAAGTAAAAAAGACTCCTATTGAACACCATATGGAGACCAAATTTAAGCCTTTTAAGAGTCCTTAGTTTTTATAATGATGATTGATCCCCCGATGGGGCTTCAATTAGACTACACGGAATCGTTTATCCGATAGTAGTGGATTTGTTTCCATCTTAAATTGGAGGGAAGAATCCATCCCCTCCGTGTATATTTTTTCATCATCTTCAATAAAGTAATATAGTTTTAAAAACAAAAGTTCCTTAAAGGGAGTGCAAACATTATTATAGGAGAGATGAGTCAAAATGGCATGAGCATGCATCCCAAAATGATCTATAGGGATTCTAAGGATTCGGTCCAAACCAGGAGAAAAGAAAATAGAGGAATAAAAGGACTCTTAAGGAGGAGGGGCCTAAAAGATAAATGTCAACTCTAAGGGAAAGTTTTTTCTATTTTGATAAACCATAAATAATTGATAATGATCTAACATTTATGGTTAATGTAATAGATCTTAATGAAGTCCCAAGATCTTCCAGATTAATCCACAAGTCGAATGCCAATTCTTACACAATGAATATTCAATATATGCCATTGCATGAAGAAACCTTGAAGACATAGAAATATATAATAGGGTAGAACAGAAATTCTACATCTTCTAAAACCCTAGGATCTAAGCTCAAGTTATGTGTATCAAACTTGTCATGCATGAACTAAAAAACTTTCATTTAGAAAGCCTTGTGTTTTGATCCTTCAATCAACAAAGTTAAAGCGTGTTTGAAAAGGTTTTTCAAAGGTTTTTGCATCAGTTAGAGTTCATTTGAATTGAAACTTAGTGGAAAATCAACTTGTGGCCATCACCTAGGTTGACCGAGCCTAAAGCTCGGGTGACCTGATGACTGTCAATCGGCTGACTTGTGTGGTTAGGTTGACCGAAGTATGAAGTTTCAATTGGTCACTTTGAATGTTCTTGAACTCTAATGGCTAGTTGGTCCGGTCGACCTTTATCTTAGGTCGGACGATCGAGGTTTAACTATGGTCGACCAAGGTCCTTTCTTAGGGTGACCGTATGTGTCCAGAAGACCACTTAAACTGTCTGGATGAACCCCGGAAGACCTGAACCCATGTCAGTCAACCGAAGTAATCAGGTGGTAGATACTAGTTGTTGAAGCATTAAATGCAGCTCAATTTTAAACTTTCTATAAGTACCAAATGTTGATTTATTGCAAACCAACCGAGATATTAAGTGCATTGAAGTTATACTCTTTTCTACAAGCATTGAATACTCATTTATTACACTTTCATGTGTGAAATAAGTGTAATCATTATCATTTGAGCTTAGAAATATTGATATATACAATTGAAATAAGTGTGATTAATTTTGTTAAACATTTCCCTTATTCTCTTTGTGAGTTAGCTTTTTGTGAGTTAGAACCTCTTAATGTATTTTAATCTTTGTGTTATTGTAAGCTCTTCGTAAGTTGTGCTCTTTGTGAGCTTATGAAGCGGTTGTAGTATAAAAATCTTAGTGAGTTAGCAACTTGTGTAATATTGGTTCATCCCACCATCATTAAGTTAATTTTAAAGGGAAGTTGGTGTATTTTTGAAATCATTGGGTTAGTCTCAAGGTAATTGATGAAGAACCTTGAAAAATTGGATTATATCTAGATTCAACACAAAGTAAAAGATATGATATTTCTCTAACTTGGAGATAGTTCATGTGAGGCAGCATAAGCACCAAGCAACACTAGCAGTGGACTTTCAAGAATTCGACACATAAGACCTCAAGACAGCATGAGCATCAAGAAACCTTGGCAGAAGAATTTTAATGAAGGATGAAACACCACAAACAAGCACTACAAGAAAAACGCCTATTCGCTACGGATTTTAGCTACGGAATTATTTCCGTAGTTAATGTTTCTATATTAACTACGGATTAGCTACGGAATTATTTCCGTAGCTATTCCGTAGCAAAGACGTAGCAAAATTTGCGGGTTTTTTTTGCGGGTTAAAATTCGCGGCTTTTATTGGCGGGAATGTTGGCGCTAATTTTTTTTTTTTCCGTTTGCTACGGAAATTCCGTAGCAAACATATATGAAATTTTATTAATTATTTTTTTTGCCCTTTTCGATATTATAATTTTATTTCCGTAGCAAATCCGTAGCGGTATTTGTTATCGAACAAAAAAATAAATTAAACTAAATTTTCGTTTGCTACGGAATTACTACGGAAACGTGAATTTTATTGGCGGGAATATTGGCGCTCATTTTTTTCCCGTTTGCTACGGAATTTCCGTAGCAAATATTTATTCCGCTTTGCTACGAAAAATTCCGTAGCAAAGTTTTTTTTCCGTTTGCTACGGAAATTCCGTAGCAAACATATATGAAATTTTATTAATTATTTTTTGCTTGCCCTTTTCGATATTATAATTTTAATTCCGTAGCAAATCCAGTAGCGGTATTTGTTATCGAACAAAAAAAATAAATTAAACTAAATTTTTCGCTTTGCTACGGAATTACTACTGAAACGTGAATTTTATTGGCGGGAATATTGGCGCTCATTTTTTTCCCGTTTGCTACGGAATTTCCGTAGCAAATATTTATTCCGTTTGATACGAAAATTCCGTAGCAAAAATATATGAAATTTTATTAATTATTTTTGCTTGCCCTTATCGATATTATAATTTTATTTCCGTAGCAAATCCGTAGCGGTATTTGTTATCGAACAAAAAAATAAATTAAACTAAATTATAATTTGCTACGGAATTACTACGGAAACGTGAATTGTATTGGCGGGCATGTTGGCGCTAATTTTTTTTCCCGTTTGCTACGAAAATTCCGTAGCAAACATATATGAAATTTTAATAATTATTTTTGTTTGCCCTTTTCGATATTATAATTGTATTTCCGTAGCAAATCAGTAGCTAAATTATTTTTTATTCAACAAAAAAAATAAATAATTTGCTACGGAATTACTACGGAAACGTGAATTGTATTGGCGGACATGTTGTTGCTAATTTTTTTTTCCCGAAAATTATATGAAATTTTATTAATTATTTTTTTTCCCGTTTGCTACGGAAATTCCGTAGCAAAAAATTAAATTAAACTTAAAAAAAAAAAAAACTCTCTTAAGGAGACCCTAACCCTAATTTTCCTTTTCTTCTTCTTCCTTCCCATCCCCAGCCGCAGCCTCTCTCTCCATCTCCTCTCAGCCGTGCCTTCCCCGCTTCTCCGGCGCTTGGCCGCAGCCGCCACCGCCTTTTTTCTTTTCTTTTCTCCTCTTCTCCAGCCGCGGCTCGCTGCTTCTTCTCTCCTCCCTTTCCGCTGGCTCTGCCACCCTTCTTTCTCCCTTATCATGGATTAATCTTCTCTATGATGCTGGGATGGGGGTGTCCATAGGTTGATTTTTTGAGTTTTTGGCTGGGTTTTGCGATTTTGGAGCAAAATAAGGGTCTCTGGTTTTTTCTGGCTGAACTGGGCTTTGGTCACGTTTTTGAGATTTCCCGTTGATTCGGTAAGAGATTTTTGCTTAAATTTTACAGAAAGATTCGTACTTTAACTGTGAACAAGAACATGTGCTTGAATTTCTGGTTTATTGTTTGTAGAGACTGGGCTTTTGGTTTAAAGGTCTCAGCTTTTTCGTAACAGCTTTTTCTAGCAGATTTTTGTTCTTAGGTTTTAGACGATTTTGGGTTGATTGGTTATGTGTTTGAGGCTATAAATTTGCAGTAACCTTCCTAACTTAACTATGAACATGTGTATATGATTGGATTGAAGTGAAATGGTTTGTAGAGAGTGGGCTTTTCTTAGGAAATGCTCGGTTTTTTTGACTGCTTTCTTGCTGGCAGATTGTATGTTCATAGTTTTAAGTGGTTTTTGTTTGATTCTTGGAGAGTTTGATGCTCTATTTCTATATCTTGATTCGTCTTCTCATTGTGAACATGTATTTGAGGTTAAATTTCTGATTCAAGGCTTGTAGAACTTGGATTTTTGTTGGTTTTTGGGAGTGTTCATGTCAAAATTTCTGGGATGGGTTGTGGTGATTAATATGGGTTTTTATGGCGAATTGGGAGGTATTATGAGCTAAATCTCTTCAAGTTGATTTGTTATTACTTGGCTAACGTGATTGTTTCATTGGCAACTTGGTTGGATATCTTAAAGGAGCATTCTTGGACTATTTTAGACTAGCTTCAAATCTGCCCAGATTTTCTGATTGTTCAAGTGTTTAAATGCTCCTTTTTGAGTGAATTTGGTAATTCCTTGGTTGTTCAGCTGATGCCCTCTAGGTAACTTGTTAAGATCTCTTGAATGAGCATTCTTGTCTCGAATCTTGCCTCGTTAAACCGTTGTATGTCCGCCTTTGTCTCAAAATTTTCTTCAATTGCTTTGAAGAACATACTCGAAAATGTCCATTATCCTTGGAGTGGCTACTTCTTGTCAAGTTCAGCTTTGTCGGTGCCTTGTGAAATACTGTTTTTTTTCCAACTCCAATTGCCTGATAGCACCATTGTAAGATTTGCTCGCGTGCAATTTTTTTAATGTTTTCCCCCAAAATCTTGTTGCAGTAAATTCTTATTAGCCTAAGATACATTGAAAAAAAGACCTTGAAAGACGAGAGGATCCTACCGTGTGGCAAAAAAAAAGACTTGGCATAAGGAACTTGAATAGCATAAGAAGTATGCAATTGGAATTTGCAACTTGTTCACTATCATATAACTTTTGACATTCATGTAGTCGCACCTGTTCTAGTCAAGATTTGTTATTGATCTCTTCTAATTATAATGAGGTTGTATATCTATTTGGGATTCTAATATAGTGTGATATCTTGATTTCCTTGTTTTTCTTTTTATAGTAAATGGTAATGCTTTGAGATTCCTCTTTGTATTTCCTTCTATTTCAAAGATGCATGTAGAACATGTGGTTTCCACTTCCCGCCCGTATTTGTTTGTGATGCAGTTGTCTTGTAATTGCTAAACCATTTTATTGGCCTTAATTATTTGTTAAGTGTTGCTATTCTTCACATTGCATGACAGCATGGACCTATGCGGGCACAAGGGCAAGGGCAGAGGAGGGGCAAAAGAGCAGCATGACGATGACGGTGATGAGTCCATGGATGACTTAGACGACACCATCGTTGTAGATATTACCGTCTTTTGATGACATTTGTGTTAAGTTTGTTGCTTGGATGTTTAAGTTTGTTGTTTGGATAGTTTTTAGTTTTTAAACTTGAACACTTTGATTGTATTAGGCTCTTGGCTTGGATTGTGTTAAGCTTTCTGTTTGGATTGTATCAAGTATTTCACTTAGATTGTGCTCAACGTTTTTGGCTTAGTTGGCTTGAAATAATAGTTTAAGGCAGATTGTGCATATAAATTGTTTGGTATCATTTCTGTCTTGGCAGGGAGCTAGTAGAATATATACATTTTATGGTAAAAAAAGAGTACCTAATAGCTACTGATTTACTACGGAAATAATTCTATTTTATATTATTTAAATGAATATTTTCGTAGCTAATCTGTAGCCAAATATTAAATTAAATTAAAATATTCCGTAGCTAATCCGTAGCCAATAAAATTTATTATTAAAAATTAAATAAAAATTAAAAATATTCCGTAGCAAATCCGTAGCTAACTATTAAATTAAATTAAAATATTCCGTAGCTAATCCGTAGCGAATAAAATTTATTTTTAAAAAATAAATAAATACCGTAAATTAAATTAAAAATATTCCGTAGCAAATCCGTAGCAACATAAAATTATTTTTAAAAATAACAAATAAATACCGTAGTTATTCCGTAGTTAAATTAAAATTATTCCGTAGCAAATCCGTAGTTACCATACCCATTTTAAGTGACCCGGGTGAAAGTTAACTACGGAATTTCCGTAGCTAATTTGCTACGGATTAATATTCCGTAGCTAATTTAATTTAGCGACGCGAATATAGCTACGGTTTAGTTCCGTAGTAATTCCGTAGCTAATCGTGTATTAACTACGGATTTGCTACGGAATCAACCGTAGCTAATAGACGTTTTTCTTGTAGTGAAGGGAACTAATTAATTTATTGATTAGTAACAATGAAAGGAATATGTAAAAATAAATTCAATTCACAAAGTATAAAAGGAATAAACCTCACAAGTATTATTATCAATTTCAGTAATAATGAGTCCTAAAAATCTCTTAAATAGAGAAAGAGGATTTTAGCCAAGCCTTACAAAAAGAGTCTTAATTCGACTAAAATTAAGTATATGATATAACCTAAATAACTAATGAATCACATGTCCTTTATTAAAACTAAAATTCGGAATTATTAAAATAGTAAAAGCTGAAAATTATATACTAACTAAACTTGGAAGACAAGATATAATTCTCGCCTAAAATATGGACATCATAATGTAGCAACTTGAACGATGCTTTAGGATTCGAAAACGACATAATCTGATCTTGTGGTATTCATAAAAGTTGTAGATATGCTTCTTAGATTTCCAATGCACCTTGAATGTGAAGGGATTCATATGTAGAAACACGTTCTAAATACCCATGAGTCCTCCCCTGAAGGATCCGCTCATACAAAAACGAATCGAAAGCATACGAAAAACTTAAATTATTCGGTTACAGAATCTGTCTTTAGGCTCTTAGCAGCTATCACATTGAGTCCTCCCTTGCGGAATTACTTCCTACCGGTATCCACGCGACGAAACGAACAGCGATTGCTAGATCTTCATCTTTCTGAGTTTCAGGAATTTAGAGATAAAGGGAGAGCGAAAACAAGAAATCTGATTTCTAGGTTTCTGGTATTTTTGTGGCTCAAACATTAGTTATTAGGGTTTCGGTTAAGAAAAGGTTATATAGGGTGTGAGAGGTTGTTTCAAACACAACTCCCACGTCTTTACCACCTCTCCTAGCAGTGGGAGTCTTTAACTCCCACGTCCCCTAGACTTCTGCTGGTAGTGGAAGTCTTTATCGGATAATAACTCCTACGTAATCCCAGCTATAACTAAATACCAAATGCCCCTCCTTAATCTCTAATTCAAATAATAACGTTTTATTATTCTCAGAGAAACAAATATCAGATACAATGAACCTAGACACATTTTAGATTCATTGAATCTGGACATGAAGCTCGTTAACTTGTCTACGCGTGTGACCCTGCAGGTTCATATCACAATGGCAATGAAAACACACTTAGTAGCCATATGCGTTCATAAATCACAAGCGGTCTCTAGCAGGACATTGTGACTACCCAAAGTGAATGAATTTACGGTGGAACCTAATATCAATCTACTATTTAATCCCTTTGTCTCGCGATATCCTAATTAAGCATAAGGCATGGTAGTCGTCACCCTTATAAATATTAATTGTGTTTATGCTCGATCTCTAGGTAAACTGTTCCAACAAATAGTATTTAATTACCACTTTATCAAATATATTTGAGCACGACCATGCATTTAGACAGTCTTCCCTATCGAGGGGCCCATTGATATCTCTCTCTAAAAGAGAGGGACAAATTCCTTACAATGTCTCTCACATTCAAGCCATGAAATGATACTATATCCGATCATCAGTCGTATTGATTACTCGATTAAAAGTAATGTCCGACTGAGTCAAAACGTGGCTCCATTCATGCTAGAATCAATGGTGACATAAGGTCTAAGGATTCCAAAATAGTGTTGCGGAAGTAATACTTATGATTAAGGACCATAAAGTATTACTTCTCTAACGGATCACGTCTGATACAATATATCCCAATATATTGCATCTATGATTTGATTTGTATTCATTACATCATACTAGTTTTATTTCATTGTAAATAACCTTACATAAAACTAGGGACAAATAGAATAGTAATTACATAAGCTAATGAGTTTTACTATCAAATAACGCATTTGATGATTAGAAGAAAAATTATCTATTCAAAGACATCCTCAAAAAGATATAAAACGTACAACATATGCTAATGGTCCTAGTGAAGGGATTCATGGGCGGAAACTCGTTCCAAACACCCATGGATCCTTCCCTGAAGGAACCGCTCATATGAAACAATTCGAAGAACAGCAAGAAAGAGCAAGAAAAACTTACGGTTTTGGATTCAAGAAGCTACTTCTTAAATGGAGGATGACGTTTCTTGGATCGGATGTTGCTACCGATTGATCTCACTTTGCGGAAAGTCCTTTTACCGGTATCCACGCGACGAAACGGTCAGCGATTGCTAGCTCTTCGTTTTTCTGAGATTCGGGAATTAGAGAGAAAAAGGGAGAGGTTGAAACTGAAATCTAATTTCAGAGACTTGGTAATATTTCGGCTGAAAAATCATATATTAGGGTTTCGGCCAAGAGATCATTATATAGGGTGTGAGAGTTTGTTCCCATAACCAACTCTCACATCCTCAACTCCTCTCGGCAGTGGGAGTCTCTAACTCCCACGTCCCCTAGACTCTGCTGGCAGTGGGAGTCCTTATCTGATAATAACTCCCACGTAATCCCAGCTTTATAGTAAAATACCGAAATTGCCCCTATCTCTAATTCGAATAATAAACACTTTATTATTTTCAGAAAGACAAATGTCAGATACAATGAACCTAGACACATTCTAGATTCATTGAATCTGGACATGAAGCTCGTTAGCTCGTCTATGCGTGTGACCCTGTAGGTTCATCTCACAATGGCAATGAAAACACACTTAGTAGTAGTATGTGTTCATAAATCACAAGCGGTCCCTAGCAAGACATTGTGACTACCCAAAGTGAATGAATATACAACGGAACCTAATATCAATCCACTATTTAATCCCTTTGTCTCGCGATATCCTAATTAAGCATAAGGCATGGTGGTCGTCACCCTTATTAAGCTTAATTGTATTTATGCTCGATCTCCAGGTAGATCTGCTTTCGACAAATAGCATTTGATAACCACTTTATCAAATACATTTGAGCACGGCCATGCATTTAAACAGCTCTTTCCCTATCGAGGGGCCCATGGATATCTCTCTAATAATAGAGAGGGACAAATTCCTTACAATGTCTCTCACATTCAAGCTATGATAGGACACTACATCCGATCTCAGCCGTATTGATTACTCTGCTACAAGTACCGTCCCGACCGAGTCAAAACGTGGCTCCATTCATACTAGAATCAATGAAGACATAAGGTCTAAGGATTCTAAAATAGTATTGAGGAAGTAATACTTATGACTTAAGACCATGAAGTATTACTTCTCGACTGGATCACGTCCAATACAATGTATCCCTATATATATTGCATCTATGATGTGATTTGTATTCATTACACATGATCGCAGAAAAACAAGATCATCAATCAACAATCATACCGCTTTTATTTCATAGTAATTAAGCATTACATAAAGCTAGGGGACTTCTAGAATAGTAATTACATAAGCTAATGAGTTTTACTATCAAATCACACATTTGATAATCAAAAGCAAAATTAACTATTCAATTACATGCTCGAAGATAACAAAACGCACAACATGTGCTAATGGTCCTAGTGGCACTACTAACAATCTCCCACTTGCCCCTAGGTCCAATCATACATGATCCTCAATCCCATTGACCTAGTATGACTCTCATGTTTAGGCCGTGGGAGTGGCTTGGTCAATGGATCGGCAATGTTGTCGCCTCAGTATGAACTTTGCAAATACTAACGCCTCTCTCGCCGATAATCTCTAATCGGATGGAAACGCTCGAGAATGTGTTTGGATCGTTGGTGAGATCTAGGTTCCTTAGCTTGTGAAATGGCACCAGTACTATCACAATAGAGGTCCACCGGGTTCACAATGCTAGGGGACGACACCTAGTTCATCAACAAACTTCCCGATCCAAACAGACTTCTTTAGCCGCTTTCGAGAGGCAGCGAGATACTCAGCTTACATTGTAGAGTCGGCCACGGTTTCTTGCTTTGAGCTCTTCCACTCACAAAGACCTCCATTCAAACAAAACACAAAAACCAGATTGCAATCTATAATCATCTACGCGATCAGAAGCTTGCATCCGTGTAACCATTTACAACCCTGCACTTCCTTCCCGACCTCCGTAAACTAAGAACATATCTTTAGTCCTTCTCAAGTACTTAAGAATGCTCTTGATCGCAGATCCAATGTGACTCACTCGGGTCGATTGATATCTCGCTAGTCATACTTAAAGCAAATGAGACATCCAGGCGAGTACATATCATGGCGTACATAATAGACCCAATGGTCAAGCATATGGGATCTTACTCATGCGCTCTTGGTCCTCTTTTGTGGAAGGTCCTTGAGTTCTCGCTGAGTTTAACGCCATGTGACATAGGCAAGAATCCCTTTTTGGAGTCTTGCAAACATAACCGCTTTCAAATGACCTTGTCAATGTATCCACTCGGCTTAGGCCAATCATTTTGTTAGATCTATCTTTATAGATTCTAATACCCAAAATGTATGTAGCCTCGCTCTAAGTCTTTCATGGAAAAGCACTTCCCCAACCAAGCTTTTACGCTTTGTAATGTGGGGATGTCATTTCCAATCAAGTAAGATGTCAGTCCCACATAAAGCACAAGGAACACTACTCGCTTTATCGAGTTACTTTCTTATAAACACAAGGCTCGTCTTCGCTTTTTGATGAAACCGAATTCTTTAATACGTTCATCAAAGCGACGATTCCAGCTTCGAGATGCTTGCTTCAATCCATAAATGGACCTTTGAAGCTTACACACTTTGCTAGGATTTATTGGATCAACAAACCCTTCAGGTTGTGTCATATACACATCCTCTAGAAGGTTTCCATTAAGAAACGCAGTCTTAACATCCATTTGCCATATCTCATAGTCATAATATGCGGCTATGGCAAGTAAAATCCTAATTGACTTTATCATCACGACAGTGGAAATGGTTTCGTCATAGTCAATACCATGAACTTGTCTATAACCTTTAACTACTAGTCGCGATTTAAAAGTGTATACATTACCATCCGTGTCGGTCTTCTTTTTGTAACACCATTTGTTATCAATGACCTTGCACCCTTCGGGTGGGTCAACCAAGTCCATACTTGGTTGTCGTACATGGATTGCATCTCGGACTTCATCGCTTCTAGCCACTTATCTGACTCAGAACTATGAATTGCCTCTTTGTAGGTAGTGGGTTCATCTTGATCAATCGATTCAACTCGATGATCATCGATCACGAGAAATCAATATCTCTCGAGTCGTTGATGTACCCGACTCGACCTTCTTGGGTCTTGTGTCAAAGATTGAAGCTCGATGATCGCGACGTGAGCTTGCTTGAACTTCTAAAGTTGGTTCGGATGTTGTTTGGGGATTTTGAATTTCCTCAAGATGGATCTTACTCCCACTATCCTCTTTGGAAATAAATTCCCTTTCTAGGAATACATCATTACGAGCAACAAACACTTTGTTCTCTCGATGGAAGATAGAAGTAATATCCTTTAGTTTCTTTAGGATATCCCACAAACAAACATTTGTCGATTTAGAGGGCGAGTTTATCGGATTACAAGCGTTTTACATACGCCTCGCATCCCCAAATTTTGAGAAATGACAAACTAGGTCGCTCCCTATCCCATGTCTCATATGGAGTTTTTCGAATCGCTTTAGAAGGAACTCTATTTAATATAAATGCAGCTAGCTTTCAAGGGCGTAGCCCCAAAAGGAAATTGGAAGACTTGTTTGACTCATCATAGATCGAACCATATCTAATAAGGTGCGATTCCTCCGTTCGACACGCCATTCCATTGTGGTGTGCGAGAGGAGTTGATTGTGAAACAATTCCACAACCACTAAGATGTTCGTCAAACTCTTGGTTAAGGTATTCACACCTCGATCCGATCAAGTATCTTAATACTTTTACCAAGTTGATTCTCGTACTTCATTTTGAAATTCTTTGAATCTTCCAAAAGATTCGCATTTATGTTTCATTAGATAAACGTAGCCATATCTACTGAAATCATCTCGTGAATGTGATGAAAGTATCGAAACCCTCCTCTAGCACTAGTGTTTATTGGTCCACAAACATCTGTATGTATGAGGCCCAATAAATCGGAAGCTCTCTCACTTTGTCCAGTAAAGGGAGCTTTAGTCATTTTGCCCAACAAGCAAGATTCACACGTCTCATAAGACTCTAAGTCAAATGATGTTAAAATTCCATCTATATGGAGTTTTGATATGCGTTCTCGTTTATGTGGCCCAAACGACAAAGTGCAAAAGTAGGTCCGGGTTTAAGTCATTTGATTTAAACCTCTTAGTATTGATGTTATAGATGGGCCTTTTATTGGAATCATCGAGGTTAAGAACATAAAGCCCATTCATCAAAGAGGCATCTCCATAGAAGATACGATCTTTATGAACGGTGCAAACTTTATTTATAATATTAATTTCAAAACCATCAATATCCAAACAAGAAACTGAAATAATATTCCTACTCAAAGTTGGAACATAAAGACAATTATCCAGTTCTATAATAAGGCCACTTGGCAAAGCTAGATTAAATGTCCCCAAAGTAGCTACAGACAACAACTCTTGCTCCGTTGGCTACTCCGAGGTCTACTTCTCCCTTTTGCGCTGATCTACTCCTTTTGAACCCCCGCACATTTGCACAAATGTGAGATCCACAACCGGTATCTAATACCCATGAAGTAGGAGCAGACATGTTAATTTCTATAACATAAATACCCGGAGAGACAAATCAAACCGGCCTTTCCCTTTTTTCTTCTCTTCCAAATAGAGCTTGCAGTTCCGTTTCCAATGACCCGGTTCATTGCAATGGAAGCAAACTCCCTCCTTTGGTGCCTTGGCTTTGGGCTGGGGCTTGGGCTTGTCGTTGCCTTTGCCCTTGCCTCTCTTAGCCATGGGCTTTCCCTTGCCTTTCTTCTTGAAATTCCCTTTTTGAACCATTAAGACTTCAGGGGATTTCTTAATGTTCAGTTCAGCCTGCTTGAGCATCCCGTGAATTTCGTGTATGGTCTTTTCCATGGCATGCATGTTGAAGTTCATTACGAATTGGTCATACTCCGGTGGGAGTGAGCCCAAGATCATATATTTGGTCATATTATGACCTACGGGAGCCTTAAGTTTTTAAAGTTGGTCAAGATAGCCCTTCATCTTCAGAACATGTGCACTTACAGAGGTGCCAGGGGCCATTTTGCAACTATTTAATGCCTTAGTTGTGAGGAATCTTTCATGACGAGCTTGCCCTTGGAACATTTCCTTGAGCTGGCCCATCATCTGGAAAGCCTCAACTCCTTCAAACTGTTTTTGAAGGTCAGGGCTCATTGTGACTAACATGAGACAAGTCACATCGTTAGAGTCATTGAAATGCTTCTTCCAAGAATCTCTTTCAGCTCTAGGGGCGTTATTGGCAGGCTGTTAAGGAATGTCCGTATCAAGAATGTACAGCTTTCTTTCCTGCTTGAGGACAATTCTTAAGTTGCGGGCCCAATCAAGGAAATTGGTCCCGCTCAGTTTTTCCTTCTCAAGAACGGATCGCAGTGAATTGTGTGATGAATTGGTTGCCATTATCTACATTAAGTTAATTGCAAAGTTATTAGTTTTTGAGCAAAAAACATTTTCCACAATTTCAACACTTGATAATAGTGGGGAAAAACATTTTACAATAGTTATAGGAAAGCTTTGGCTTAACACCCACAATTAAAGTAAAATCATCTAATGGAAATGACATCTATATGTCCCGGCTATTTCCCATTTTATACCCTAGGCCCAAAACTATTTTGATAGCCTAGTTAAGTCGGACCATGTCTAAGCATATGGAAATCACTATTTTCCCATCTCCTCTCGCCTAGATAACCACTTATCTGTTGCTTTGGCAAGCAGACATAATGATGATCCAAGCTCATGGAGTGCTTAGGATATGGTAGGCACTTTGAGACTTAATTAAAACCATTTAATGTGACGTTCAAAATTAAATCCATCCGGACATAAAATAAACATCACACGCGAGTTATGAAGCGAAAAAAGTAAATGTGATATAGCACTGGCCTATTCCTATAATGACTCCCACGAGCCTTGTGGGAGTCAAGGGTCAATCTAGGTCAAAATCCATCTCATGGATAATGTCTTCGATCTTGCACCTCCAGCCCTTGTTACATATTTGCATGGGCATACCCAACCTTCATTGTAAAGCAAGAAAGCTAATCTAATAAAGTGATTACAATTTTACAACATTAAAAAAACGACTCGCAGGTCGTATTATAAAATTACAATCAAAATATGTAAAACAAGGGGTATAGTAGGCCATGCTATTCACCATGCTAATATCACATAAAGCACAATGAAAGTAACTACGAGTACATACACAAAGTCTTAATTCGGGGAACGACTGAATCGGGCGTACGAGCGCTACTGGAAGGAAAAATCGATTCTACATCACTCATCGAATGAGTTTTTCCTCCCAGATTTACTCCTCAATTGCCTTACTTACATAATCGGATTATGTATTGGTTAATCGGATTAACCGAAACAGTTTATGCGAAATAACAGAATTTAATCAAATTAATTTCAGATTCACAGAAACGGTTTATGCATAATCAATATTCACAGAAACAGTTTATGCCAAATAATCGAATTAAAAACACAGAACTGAATCATGCTGAGGCAGTTCGTGCATAATCAAAACCCGAAAGCAGTTTATATCATAACAGTTCATATAACCGTATAAACATGATTAAACCGAGAGCAATTTATGCATATATCACATATATTCATCAAAAGATACAATCTTTAAATGCAGTTAAACAATTTATGCATTTATCATGATCAAAGAAACGATTTTTCTGTTTTCAAACATACACTATCAAATCGGAATTGATAGTGTTATTAATATCGAAATCGAGTCGTATGAGCAAGGCTCTGATACCACTGAAGGGATTCATGGGCGGAAACTCGTTCCAAACACCCATGGATCCTCCCCTGAAGGATCCGCTCATATGAAACAATTCGAAGAACAGCAAGAAACAGCAAGAAAAACTTACGAGTTTTGGATTCAAGAAGCTACTTCTTGAATGGAGGATGACGTTTCTTGGATCGGATGTTGCTACCGATTGATCTCCCTTTGCGGAAAGTCCCTCTACCGGTATCCATGCGACGAAACGGTCAGCGATTGCTAGCTCTTCGTTTTTCTGAGATTCGGGAATTAGAGAGAAAAAGGGAGAGGTTGAAACTGAAATCTAATTTCAGAGACTTGGTAATATTTCGGCTGAAAAATCATATACTAGGGTTTCGGCCAAGAGATCATTATATAGGGTGTGAGAGTTTGTTCCCATAACCAACTCTCACATCCTCAACTCCTCTCGGCAGTGGGAGTCTCTAACTCCCACGTCCCCTAGACTTTACTGCGGTAGTGGGAGTCCTTATCTGATAATAACTCCCACGTAATCCCAGCTATAGTAAAATACCGAAATTGCCCCCTATCTCTAATTCGAATAATAAACACTTTATTATTTTCGAAAGACAAATGTCGATACAATGAACCTAGACACATTCTAGATTCATTGAATCTGACATGAAAGCTCAGTTAGTTTGTCTATGCGTGTGGCCCCGTAGGTTCATCTCACAATGGCAATGAAAACACACTTAGTAGTAGTATGTGTTCATAAATCACAAGCGGTCCCCTAGCAGGGACATTGTGACTACCCAAAGTGAATGAATATACAACGGAACCTAATATCAATCCACTATTTAATCCCTTTGTCTCGCGATATCCTAATTAAGCATAAGGCATGGTGGTCGTCACCCTTATTAAGCTTAATTGTATTTATGCTCGATCTCCGGGTAGATCTGTTTCGACAAATAGCATTTGATAACCACTTTATCAAATACATTTGAGCACGGCCATGCATTTAAACAGTCTTTCCCTATCGAGGGGCCCATGGATATCTCTCTCTAATAATAGAGAGGGACAAATTCCTTACAATGTCTCTCACATTCAAGCTATGATAGGACACTACATCCGATCTCGGTCGTATTGATTACTCTGCTACAAGTACCGTCCCGACTCGAGTCAAAACGTGGCTCCATTCATACTAGAATCAATGAAGACATAAGGTCTAAGGATTCTAAAATAGTATTGAGGAAGTAATACTTATGACTTAAGACCATGAAGTATTACTTCTCGACTGGATCACGTCCCAATACAATGTATCCCTATATATATTGTATCTATGATGTGATTTGTATTCATTACACATGATCAGTAAAACAAGATCATCAATCAACAATCATACCAGTTTTATTTCATAGTAATTAAGCATTACATAAAACTAGGGACTTCTAGAATAGTAATTACATAAGGTAATGAGTTTTACTATCAAATCACACATTTGATAATCAAAAGCAAAATTAACTATTCAATTACATGCTCAAAAGATAACAAAACGCACAACATGTGCTAATGGTCCTAGGGCACTACTAACAATCTCTCACTTGCCCTAGGTCCAATCATATATGATCTTCAATCCCATTGATCTAGTATGACTCTCATGTTTAGGTTGCGGGAGTGGCTTGGTCAATGGATCTACAATGTTGTTGTCTATATGAACTTTGCAAATTTTAACGTCTCATCTATCAATGATCTCTCTAATCAGATGGAAACGCCTGAGAATGTGTTTGGATCGTTGGTGAGATCTAGGTTCCTTAGCTTGTGAAATGGCATCAATACTATGACAATAAAGGTCCACTGGGTTCACAATGCTAGGGACGACACCTAATTCATCAACAAATTTCCTGATCCAAACAGCTTCTTTAGCTGTGATAAACTCATATTTTCTATATAATATATACTACTTTTCACTTCGTTTTTACCTAAAGAATATTATATTTCCATATTTTAGAGTCGATTTGATATTAAATTTGTAATATATTTATTTTGATTTGATATACATATTTTAGGTATTTTTATAGGTTAAATAGAAACATATTATTAAGAATCTTTATTTTAGAATTATATTATATTTTCTTAAATTTATTTGGTAGGAAATCATATCAATTGGATACAAGTTGATATGAAATTGGAAACAAAGACTATGGGCCTTGGGGCACAAGAATAAGAAAGGGTTAACACTTCCTCACATCTCTATAAATAGAGGGCATGAAGCCCTACAAACTAGCCACAATCATCAATCCATCATTCACCAATAAATTATCCTTCATCATCCAATCAGCATCAAAGGAGCAGCCTGCAAATAATCATCACATCATCTAAACTCGTTCCTTTTTTGTTATTTTCTTGATTCGTAGTTTTCTCATGTCTAAATTAGTTGCTATGGTTAGTTGCAACCTGATGGTTGCCTAAATTTTCTAGTTGATTAGGCTTGTGAAAACTTTGTTGGAACAATGATTTAGTTTATTATTTTTCCCTTAATATTGTGTTCAATATTCCCTTAATCCCTATTTTATTTTTTATTTTTATGGTGTGTTTAATGCTTGTATGGATTTGATCACTCTACACATGATCTCATAATTTAATTGCGAAGGACCACAAGGTGAAGTAATTACTTAGGAACTAAGTAATAATAACTCGTAGTAAAACTGACTAGGAATAGATTCGGTTTCTTTTGAGCAGTTTCCAAAAGTAGATAACTACGGGGATTGAAATTGGGGAATTCCATAAATCGTTAATGCTGTCTCATTAATCAATTTCACATAGACATATGGTTTTTGTTAATTGAGATTAGGGGGTTTATTGCAAGGAATTGAATAAAACCTAGATTAGGGAATTTTACCGTTAATGAATTAGGATAAATTTAAGGGAATTTGACACATTAAAAAGGGAATCTTTTAAACTAATCATTAGGAAAAGAAGTTGGATCAATGTCCTAATCAACCTTTCTCTCATTATTTGATATCTTATTTCTTATTTGTTTCATTTAGCTGTTATTTAATTTTAAGCATTAGTTAGTAAACTCTAAAAAATATTTGTAGGTCTAAATTAGAATAATACACAATTTTGGTACTTAATTATAATCTCTGTGGGAACGACACTTGTCTTACTTATATACTCAACTGGACACTAGTTCACTTGCTAAGATTTTGTGCATCAAGCTGCTTCAAAGGCAGCCAAATACTCAACTTCTGTTGTAGCCACGGTCTCTTGCATTGAGTTATTCCAGCTCACAGCACCTCCATTCAAACAAAGCGCAAAACCAGATTGCGATCTAAAGTCATCTACGTCGGCCTGGAAGCTTGCGTCTGTGTAACCATTTACTACCATACTTCCTTCCTGATCTCCGTAAACCAAGAACATATCTTAGTCCTTCTCAAGTACTTAAGAATGCTCTTGACTGCAATCCAATGTGACTCTCCAGGGTCAGATTGATATCTGCTAGTCATACTTAAATCGAAATAGACATACGGGCGAGTGCATATCATGGCATACATAATAGACCCAATGACTGAAGGATATGAGATCTTATTCATGCGCTCTCAGTCCTCCTTTGTGGAAGGTCCTTGAGTTCTGCTGAGTTTAATGTCATCTGACATGGGCAAGAATCCCTTTTTGGAATCTTGCTAACTGAACCGTTTCAGTACATTGTCAATGTATCCACTCTGGCATAGGCCAATCATTTTGTTAGATCAATCTCTATAGATTCTTATACCCAAAATGTATGTATCCTTGCCTAAGTCTTTCATGAAAAATCACTTCCCCAACCAAGCTTTTACGCTTTGTAATGTGGGGATGTCATTTCCAATCAGTAAGATGTCGTCCACATAAAGCACAAGGAACACTACTGCATTATTAGTTACTTTCTTATAAACACAAGGCTCGTCTTCATTTTTGATGAAACCGAATTCTTTAATACGTTCATCAAAGCGACGATTCCAGCTTCGAGATGCTTGCTTCAATCCATAAATGGACCTTTGAAGCTTACACACTTTTCTAGGATTTGATGGATCAACAAACCCCTCAGGTTGTGTCATATACACATCCTCGAGATAGTTTCCATTAAGAAACGCAGTCTTAACATCCATTTGCCATATCTCAGAGTCATAATATGCGGCTATGGCAAGTAAAATCCTAATTTACTTTATCATAACGACAAGAGAAAAGGTTTCGTCATAGTCAATACCATGAACTTGTCTATAACCTTTAACTACTAGTCGAGATTTAAAAGTGTGTACATTACCATCCATGTCGGTTTTCTTTTTGAAACACCATTTGTTATCAATGATCTTACACCCTTCGGGTGGGTCAACCAAAGTGAACACTTGGTTATCGTACATGGATTGCATCTCAAACTTCATAGCTTCTAGCCATTTATCTGACTCAGAACTATGAATTGCCTCTTTGTAGGTAGTAGGTTCATCTTGATCAATGACTTCAATATGATGATCATCAGTCACGAGAAATCCATAACTCTCAGGTTGTTGATGTACCCGACTTGTTCTTCTTGGGCCTTGTGTCAAAGATTGAAGCTCAGTATTAGCACGTGAGCTTGCTTGAAGTTCCAAAGTTGGTTCATATGTTGTTTGGGGATCTTGAATTTCCTCAAGATGGATCTTACTCCCACTATCCTCTTTGGAAATAAATTCCCTTTCAAGGAATAAACCATTCTGAGCACAAACACTTTGTTCTCTGATGGAAGATGGAAGTAATATCCTTTAGTTTCTTTAGAATATCCCACAAATAAACACTTGTCAGATTTATGGGCGAGTTTATCAGATAACAAGCGTTTTACATACGCCTCGCATCCCCAAATTTTGAGAAATGACAAACTAGGCCGTTTCCCAATCCATATCTCATATGGAGTTTTCTGAACCGCTTTCGAAGAAACTCTATTCAATATGAATGCAGCAGTTTCTAGGGCGTAGCCTCAAAAGGAAATTGGAAGACTTGTGTTTATTGGTCCACATACATCTATATGTATGAAGCCCAAAAAATCAGAAGCTCTCTCACTCTGTCCAGTAAAGGGAGCTTTAGTCATTTTGCCTAACAAGCAAGAGTCACACGTCTCATAAGACTCTAAGTCAAATGATGTCAAGATTCCATCTTTATGGAGTTTTGATATGCGTTTCTCGTTGATGTGGCCCAAATAACAATGCCAAAAGTAGGTTTGGTTTAAGTCATTTGAATTAAACCTCTTGGGATGAATGTTATAGATGGACCTATTAATGGATTCACCGAGGTTAAGAATATAAAGCCCATTCATCAAAGAGGCATTTCCGTAGAAGATATGATCTTTATGAATGGTGCAAATTTTATTCATAATATTAATTTCAAAACCATCAATATCCAAACAAGAAACTGAAATAATATTCCTACTCAAAGTTGGAACATAAAGACAATTATTCAGTTCTATAATAAGGCCACTTGGCAAAACTAAATTAAATGTCTCGGTAGCTACAGCAACAACTCTTGTTCCGTTCGCTAGTCTTAGGTCCACTTCTCCTTTTGCCAGTGATCTACTCCGTTTGAACCCCTGTTCATTTGCACAAATGTGAGATCCACAACCGGTATCTAATACCCATGAAGTATGAGAAGACATGTTAATTTCAATAACATAAATACCTGGAGAGGCAGTCAAACTGGCTTTCCCCTTTTTCTTTTCTTCACTAAGTCAAAGAAATCCAATCTTTAGGGGTATGCATAGAGTGCGAAAAAAAGAGAAAATGAGGATGATGAGAAGAGTGATGATGATGGAAGTGATGGAAATGGCGAGAATGTGGAAGAAGAAGAAAACAATGAAGAGGGAAATGAATAAGAAGAGAGAGGAAACCATCTATCTTCGAACGAATAAGAGATTGCAAAGGTCATTGGGGACTTAAAGTGAAGAATCAAATCTATAGAGCATCATGGTGTGAAGAACTTGCAAAACATCTACAAACTCATGAGATCTTCTAAACTTTAATTTATCTTTGCTTTCTCTAATATGTTGTCCCATTGTGTACCCCTAGAATAGCAATTGTTGAACTTACCTTTGCTATTATTGCATGAATTGCTATTTGAATTTTATGAACATGCTATGTTTCTTAACTATCTTGATGATATTTGCAAGTGTAGAAGATCAATGATGATATCCTTGTGATGAGAGCTCATTATAGCCCCAACAATTTTTTATCTATGGCAAAGGGGGAGAAAAATGCTATGATAATTAATGTGCTTTGGTTAATTTGCTTAGAACATGTAGCATAGGGTGTTTTTTTTTGTGCTTGAATCTTCAAGTGTTAAGCATGTTCTTTAACTTTTATGATCATATTTTGCTTCACTTGGTAGTTCAATTTCTTTTATGGCATGTGTATATGCATTGAAAGGGATTGGTGGCATTTGTATATGCCTTGGTATTGTTTATTGTAGGTTGACAAAGTTTCCGCAGGAAGGCTAGTCAACCGTCCGGGTATACTTCGATCGACCGTAACTATTGGGTCGACCTATCTCAAGATCGCGGTCGACCAGATCATCCTGCTATCATACAAAATTGTGATCTCTTTCATCTATCTTTCAGTTTTGTCCTTATATAACATGTGCACAATCTCAGTGGGAGAATTCATTAAGTGAATCTCTGCTTATACCTAAGGTTGATTGATTTTTAACTCCGAAAATCCCATAGATGAATTTGTGCTTAACTTTGTTCATCCTAAAGTCATCCTTCCTTTTGCTTTATATTTATACCATATCAAATTACATCAAAGTTTGTCATAATAAAAACAATTGGAGATTGTAAGCCATATGGACTAGTTTTTCTATTTTGATAAACGGAAAACAATTGATGATGATCTAACGCTTATTGTTAATGTGATAGATCTTAAGGAAGTAAAAATATCTTCAAGATGAATCCACAAGTCATATGGAAATGCTTACACAATGAAGATTCAAGACATGTCATCACATGACGAAGCCTTTAATGCTTAGGTATATACTAGGATAGATTAGAAATTCTACATCTTGTAAAACCCTAGGATCTAAGCTCAAGTTATATGTTATATGTCTCACATTTGTCATGCATGCACTAAAAACGTTTTCATTTATAATGCATTGTGTTTGGAAAATCGTAGTTTTGATCCTTCGATCAAAAAAGTTAAAATGTGTTTGAAATTATTTTCAAAAGTTTTCTTTTAGCACGAATGATTTTTGAAAGAGTTAAAGTTAATTTGAATTGACACTTAGTGGAAAATCCAATTGTGATCATCACATAGGAATAATTCTAGGGTGACCTGATGAAGGTCAATCGACCGACCAGTGTGGTTAGGTTGAACGAAGTGTGAAGTGTCCCTTGGTCACTTTGAATGTTCTTGTACTCCAATGGTTAGTTTGTTCGGTTGACCTTGATCTTAGGTCGGACGGCCGAGATTTGACTCTAGTCGACTGAGGTCCCTTCTTAGAGCGACCGCGTGTATCAAGAAGACCACTTCAACTGTCCGGACAAACCTCGGACGACATGGCTGTTAGTAGTGCCCTAGGACCATTAGCATATGTTGTACGTTTTATATCTTTTTGAGCATTTCATCTGAATAGTTGATTTTGCCTATGAACATCAAATGCGTGATTTGATAGTAAAACTCATTTGCTTATGTAATTACTATTATAGTTGTCCCTAGTTTTATGTAATCTACTTTACAATGAAATAAAACTAGTATGAAGTTTGATTGATGATTATGTTTTACTAATCATGTGTAATGAGTACAAATCATATCATAGATGCAATGTATTGAGATATATCGTATCGGACGTGATCCGTTAGAGAAGTAATACATCTTGGTCCTTAGTCATAAGTATTATTTCCTCAATCCTATTTTAGAATCCTTTGACCTTATGTCTCCATTGATTCTAGCATGAATGGAGCCACGTTTGGACTCAGTCGGACATTACTTTTAATTGAGTAATCAAAACGACTGATGATCGGATGTAGCGTCCAATCTTGGCTTGAATGTGAGAGGCATTGTAAGGAATTTGTCCCTCTCTAATATTAGAGAGAGATATCCAAGGGCCCCTCGATAGGGAAAGACTGTTTAAATGCATGGCGGTGCTCAAACGTATTTAATAAAGTGGTTATTAAATATTGTTTGATGGAACAGTCTACCTGGAGATCGAGCATAAATACAATTAAGCTTAATAAGGGTGACGACCACCATGCCTTATACTTAATTAGGATATCGCGAGACAAAGGGATAAAATAGTGGATTGATATTAGGTTCCACCGTAAATTCATTCACTTTGGGTAGTCACAATGTCCTGCTTGGGACTGCTTGTGATTTATGAACTCACACTACTACTAAGTGTGTTTTCATTGCCATTGTGATATGAACCTACAGGGTCACATGCATAGACGAGTTAACGAGCAGATTCAATGAATCTAGAATGTGTCTAGGTTCATTGTATCTGACATTTATTTTCTGAGAATAATAAAGTTATTATTTCGAATTAGAGAGAATGAGGGGTATTTTTGGTATTTGGTTTTAACTGGGATTACGTGGGAGTTATTATCCGATAAAGACTCCCACTACCAGTAGAAGTCTAGGGGACGTGGGAGTTGAAGACTCCCACTGCCAAAAGAGGTGGATAGTACGTGGGAGTTGTTCTTGAAACAAACTCTCACAACCTATATAAACCTCTCTTGGCCGAAACCCTAGGATTAATGCTTGAGCCGCAATAAACCAATTTTTCTCCCGAAATCAGATTTCTGCATTTCTGCCCTTCTCTTCTTTCTATTGTCCCGAAACTCAGAAATGAAGAGCTAGCACTCGCTGCTCGTTTCGTCTCGTGGATACCGGTAGAAAGCGATTCCGCAAGGGAATGCTTTTGGGTGCAGCAGCACTCATCCGAAAGACAACATCTTTAGCCGAAAAATGTAAGTAATTTTCGATGTTTTCGATTCGTTTTTGTATGAGTGGATCCTTCAGGGGAGGACTCATGGGTGTTTGGAAAGAGTTTCCGCCCATGAATCCCTTCAGTGGCATGGTGAATAGCATGGCCTACTATACCCCTTGTTTTACATATTTTGGATTATAATTTTATAATACGGCTTGCGAGCTATTTTTTCAATGTTGTAAAATTGTAATCGCTTTCTTAGATTAGCTTTATTGCTTTACATTGAAGGCTGGGTATGCACATGCAACTATGTAACAAGGCTGGAGGCTGCTGGATCGAAGAATTTATCCATGAGATGGATATTGACTTAGATTGACCCTTAGCTCCCACAAGGCTCGTGGGAGTCATCATAGGATTAGACCATGCTATCTCACGTTTAATTTTTATGCTTTATATATTGCATGAGATGCTTGTATAATTGTATTACGCGTTTTAATGTCTTATTCAAACCGAATGTTTTAATTAAGTCTTAAAATGCCTACCATATCCTAAGCACTCCATGAGCTTGGATCATCATTATGTCTGCTTGCCAAAGCAACAGATAAGTGGTTATCTAGGCAAGAGGAGATGGGAAAATAGTGATTTCCAGACGCTTAGACATGGTTCGACTTAACTAGGCTATCAAAATAGTTTTGGGCCTAAGGCATAAAATGGGAAATAGCCGGGACATATAGATGTCATTCCCATAGGTTGATTTTACTTTAATTATGGGGATAAGCCAAAGCTAACTTATAACTATCGTAAAATGTTATTTTCTACTATTTATCAAGTGTTGAAATTGTGGAAAGTTTTTTTTTTTTTTGCTCAAAACTAATAACTTTGCAAATAATGTAATGTAGATAATGGCAACCAATACTTCACACAATTCATTGTGATCTGTCCTTGAGAAGGAAAAACTGAGCGGGACCAATTTCCTTGATTGGGCCCGCAACTTAAAGATTGTCCTTAAGCAGGAAAGAAAGCTATACGTTCTTGATACGGACATTCCTGAACAGCTTGCAAACAACGCCCCTAGAGCTGAAAGAGATGCTTGGAAGAAGCATTTTGATGACTCTAACGATGTGACTTGTCTCATGTTAGTCACAATGAGCACTGAACTTCAAAAACAGTTTGAAGGGGTAGAGGCTTTCCAGATGATGGGCCAGCTCAAGGAAATGTTCCAAGAGCAAGCTCGTCATGAAAGATTCCTCACTACTAAGGCGTTGAATAGTTGCAAGATGGCCCCTGGCACCTCTGTAAGTGCACATGTGCTTAAGATGAAGGGCTATCTTGACCAACTTGAGAAACTTGGGGCTCCCGTAGGTCCTGACATGGCCACAGATATGATCTTGGGCTCACTCCCACCAGAGTATGACCAGTTTGTCATGAACTTCAACATGCATGACATAGAGAAGTCCATACATGAGATACACGGGATGCTCAAGCAGGATGAACTGAACATTAAGAAGACCCCTGAAGTCTTAATGGTTCAAAAAGGGAATTTCAAGAAGAAAAGAAAGGGAAAGTCCATGGCCAAGAAGGGCAAAGGCAATTGTTAGCCCTAAGGGCAAAGGTACTCTATGTTGTTTTGATGATAACAAACCATTGAGAGTTCTAATGTTTGTGTGAGCAATGTTCTTATTAATAGGATCCTTAGCACTCACATCAACATTGATGAAAATGGTAAGTTAGCTTCTTGTGTAAACTAAGGTTTGTATAATACACACAAGAAAGCTATTTGATGGAAGGAAGGAGGCAAGGAGGTTGGTTGGGAATTAGGGCTCTACAAAGAGTCCCTAATCCATATGGCGAAAGGAGTATTCTTACTAATGCTTTTAGCTTCCATGTTTACTTGGTTTATCTTATAAGCATTAGTCTTTACTCTTACTTGTTCGTATATCCTTTTGCCATGCTTCCTTGTTCTTAATATTGTCCATATCCTATCTAATTGCATCAAAGTTTGTCATAATCAAAAAGGTGGAGATTGTTAGCCCTAAGGGCGAACGAACTCAGTTTTTGATAATGGACAAACACTTGATGTTTGTGTCTAATGTTTTCATCTATGTGATAGAATATTGGAACTCAATATGGAAGCTCTAAGTACTTCAATCAAGCCATGTTCAAGATTCAAAGACATACTATTCAAGGCTTATCTTTCAAGATTGAAGATTGAAGACTTAGGTTGGTTAGATTAGCTTTGTCTTTATTGGTCTTTATCATTAAGCTCTAACCAATGCTCAAATGAACATAAGCTCTTCACTCTAGTCTTGCATGTTTTCATAAACACGTTTTCAAAAGGCTTAAGTTTCAAAATGATCTTTACATGTGTTCTTATCCAAAAAGCCTTTGATTTCATAGATAAGTCCTTTAGAAAAGTTTTCCAAGTATTCTTATTTATTACAATTTGGGAAAACCTTTTAGACTTCAAGAGATTTCAAAACAAAGGTCAAAACATCATCTCTCATACTCTGAAAAGTCGGTCAACCGAGATTTTCTCGGATCAACCGAAGGATTTCATCGAGAGTTGTTACTGTCAAAGTTCGGGTCGGTCGACCGAGATGATGGTTCGGTCGACCGAGTTTTTGGTCGGTCAACCGAGTTGCTCAAGTTCGGTCATCCGAGACTTGTTTCGGTCAACCGAACTCTGTTTCTACTAGCCGTTTTTTTACCGTTGGAGACTCGATTTTCAGCCAAATTTGAAATGTATAAATACTCCAAAGCTAGAGAAACATTCCAAGGCTTGCACAACAAAGTTATATTGATTTCTTATCAAGCCAAAACACTCTCAAAAGAAAAAAACACTTCATTGCAAATGATCTAGATGATTCAAGTGCATTTTATAAAAGCAAGACAAAGAGTGAGCTTCTTATGTTCAAGAGCTACAATTGTTGTACTTCAAAGGTATTATATCTTTCACTTAGAAGAGTGAACTTCATTGTATTGAATTCCATCTTATTCCCTTTCTTAGTGATAGGGTTAATTTTGTAATAGACCTACTTAGTGTGGGCAAGTTCTTAGTGAGCTTTTGTTTGTGGTTGTGTTTGTAAAACTCTTAGTGAGTTAGCCACAATTGTAAAGTCCTACTTTGTGTGGGCATCTTCTTAGTGAAGTTTGTTGAAATCCTTGGGTGCGGCTCAAGGTAGTGGATGTAGATTCTAAGTGAATCGAACCACTCTAAATCCTTTGTCTTGTTGATTGGGTTTTTGCTTTAGCATTTGTTAAACTTGCACTATCATTGGTTAATTTGGAAATAGTTTACAAGATTTATTAGAAACCCAATTCACCCCCCTCTTGGGTTCCTTCAATTGGTATCAGAGCCTCGTCTTCAATTTTAGTCTAACCACTAGAAGTAAAGATCATGGCCGGTATTTCCGCTTTAGCCTACCAAGAGGGTTCTTCTACAAATAGACCACCTCTCTTTGATGGAAACAACTATAATGCTTGGAAAAACCGATTCAAGATATATGTGTGCTCCATTGATTATTCTCTATGGCATATATTTGAAGAAGGTCCTTTTATTCCATTGAAGATTGTTGATGGTACTTTAATGTCAAAACCGGATAATGAGCTAAATGAAGTTGAGTCCAAGAAAATGACTCGAAATTATATGGCAATGAACATTCTAAGTTGTGCCTTGAATCCGGATGAGTACAACCGTGTTCGTGGAAGCAAATCGGCTCATGCTATGTGGAAAATGCTTGAAGTTACTCATGAAGGCACAAATCAAGTGAAAGAGTCAAAGTTGAATTTGCTAGTTAGAGAGTTTGAGCTATTCACCATGAAGCTAAATGAATCAATCAATGAGATGAATACAAGATTCACCAATGTGGTAAATGGTTTGAAGTCATATGGTAAAGATTACACTTTGGGTGAAATAAATAGGAAGATTCTCAACTCACTTCCCCAAAAGTTGGGAAGGAAAAGCTCTAGTCATTGAAGAAGCCAAAGATTTGAAAACATATTCCACGGAGGAGCTTATTGGTTCTCTTCTCACATATGAGCTAACACACAAAAAAGGAAGAGCTTATTGACAAGTCCAAGATGAGTATTGCTCTAAAATCTATTCTTGATCTAGAAGCATCAAATGATTCAAGTGATGAGGAAGACATCAATGTAGATGATGAGACTATGGATTTAGTGGTAAAACGAATGAAAATGATGCTTTCAGGGAAAGGAAGAAAATTCCCTCAAAATAGAAGAGAACTAAATCCTTATGGGATGGAATGCTATGAATGTGGAAGCAATCAACATCTCTTAGGAAAGTGCCCAACCGCCAAAGCAAAGGGCCTCAAGGAAGACAAAAAGAAAAAATTCTTCAAATCAAAGAATGCAAAGGGCATGCTATGCACATGGGATCAAGATGGGAGTGAAAATGAAGAAGGAGAGGAAAACTCAAATGTTTGCTTCATGGCTTTTGGTAATGAGGTACATCTTTCTCCCTCCCCTTCATGTTCTAATGATGATGATGATGAGGATGATCCTAATGAGCTTTTATATGATATGTATGAGCAAATGAAAAAATGTGCAAAGCAAAACAAAGAGATGAAGCTTAAAATTGAATCCTTGCTTGATGAAAGATCAATATTGACTAATGAAAAAGAAAAATTGTGTGATGATGTTAAATGCTTGAAATGTGAAAATGAAAATCTTATTATCTCTTGCAAAACATCTTCATTACAATACAAAGAAGCATGTGATAAAATGTCATCTCTTGAATGTCAACTTGTTGAATTTGATAGTTTGAAAATCAAAGTTGTTGAGCTTACATCACTTGTTGACAAGTTCTCCAAAGGAACAAAAAAAGCTTGATCATATTCTTGATATGCAACGTGCTTCAAATGTTAAACATGGTCTTGGTTATAATGCTAATCACATTGATCATGCTAGCTCTTCTAAGTTGCCTAAGAATCACTTTGTGCATGCTAGTTCCTCACATAGGCAAAATAGATATCATGAGCATGTTCACAAATCTTCTAAGCCACACATTTGTTGCACATATTGTGGAAAACATGGTCATACTAATGCTAGATGCCATGTTAAGAAGAAGATTGAAAAAGGGGTAAAAACTATTTGGAAAGTTAAGCGTATTTTAACTAACCCCCATGGACCCAAACAAAAGTGGGTACCAAAAGCTACTCTTCCCTTGATCTCATAGGTTCTTATAAGTTAGATGTATGCCACAAAGCTTGAATGTTATAGATTCAAAGAGAAGTGGCATTGGGAAGAAATCAAAGGAGATGTGCCAATGGAAGAAATTCAAAAGCACTCCTTAACACTTGGATTCTCAAAGCTCAAATGGTAATCAAATTGGAGAACCAAGTTGGTTAAGTACTTAGAGCAAAGCATCAAGTGATGACAAGAGCCAAAGTGTCAATCAATATCTTCATCACTTGGTAAGAAAGCAAAGGTATCAAAATCACCTTCTCTTAACACTTTAATTAATGTGGTTAAGTGTTTTTGATATATATATTTTTATATGCTTGCTCTTATATATGGTGCATCTCACATGCTTGAATTCAATAATTATATAGATGACCTTTAGCATGCTCTTGTTTATCCATGTCTATTGAGCTAAGGTATCTATGAGATGTAGCATATGCAACTTGATTGATTCTTGTTTTGATATGTCATATTCATTTAAGAATCCATCTAGTTGTCCTTGGTTTTTGATCCTTAAGAAAATATGTGTTTACTTGAGAAATTGAGCTAATCTTGAAGGACCTTTGAAAAGGTACCAAATTAGTTCTCAAGAATTCCTTGTAGGTTACAAAGTGTTCTAAAGTTCAAAAAGAAGATATGAACTACAAGGAATGGCACAAGTGAGCTAAGACTCCAAGAAAAAGAGTCCAATGCCAAGGATCACAAGATTGTAGAGGATTCATCAAGTAAAGAAAGGTCACCCATCAATAATGACTCTACAATGAAAAGAGGAGGAGATTGCTGTCATCTCATCAATCAATGATGAACATCAAAGAAAGTGGAGCAATCATAAGTCAACCTCTCAATGAGCTTAAATTGAAAGTGATGATCATGACAAAGATCACACTAAAGGCCTCAATGGACTTGATTGATAAAGAAGATCAACCTAAATGGTAAGAAGTCCAAGCTCCTTGAGCATTGAGGTACAAGGCTTAACTCATCCTTTGTTAGTGATCATTACTATTGTTGTTGATCCTTATGAGCTAAAACCTACCTATATGATGAGTTTAGTTATTGACTAGAGAGTTTTGTGCCTATTTGATTATGGTTTATGTACATCATGTTTTGCTTGTCAACATGTTAGTTGTTTATTTCAAAACTTGACAAGAATGATGGTTTAAAAGCATAAACATGTTTATATAAACTCTCTTTTTGTGTGCATTTGTTCTTTTATCTTGATGATGTGTCTTATGCTCAACTTATATCTCGAGATCTTAATTAGAGTACAAACACAATCACAATTGGTATCAAGATCTTCAAGAATGCACTAAATTTATCTCTATGGTGCTTGATCTTCATTTGCATATGCTTAACATGATGTGCTTGATATTCATCGTCCTTGAGTATCATGTTAAAATGTTGCATCATTAAGAGATAAAGGGGGAGTCTTCAAATGTTTTCATCTTGTACCCCCTAATATGTGATGTATTCTCAATTTTATTGGACAAAGTGAGAGAGCTTCTGATTTGTTGGGCATCATACATACAGATGTTTGTGGACCAATAAACACAAGTGCTAGAGGAGGGTTTCAGTACTTCATCACATTCACAGATGATTTCAGTAGATATGGCTACGCCTATCTAATGAAACATAAATCAGAATCTTTTGAAAGATTCAAAAGAATTTAAAAATGAAGTACAAAATCAACTTGGTAAAAGTATTAAGATACTTCGATCAGATCGAGGTGGCGAATACCTTAACCAAGAGTTTGACGAACATCTTAGGGGTTGTGGAATTGTTTCGCAATTAACTCCTCCTGGCACACCACAATGGAATGGTGTATAGGAATCGCACCTTACTAGATATGGTTCGATCTATGATGAGTCAAACAAGTCTTCCAATTTCCTTTTGGGGCTACGCCCTAGAAACTGCTGCATTTATATTGAATAAAGTTCCTTCCAAAGCGGTTCAGAAAACTCCATATGAGATATGGACTGGAAAACGACATAGTTTGTCATTTCTCAAAATTTGGGGATGCGAGGCGTATGTAAAACGCTTGTTATCTGATAAACTCGCCCACTAAATCTGACAAGTGTTTGTTTGTGGGATATCCTAAAGAAACTAAAGGATATTATTTCTATCTTCCATTAGAGAACAAAGTGTTTGTTGCTCGTAATGGTTTATTCCTTGAAAGGGAATTTATTTCCAAAGAGGATAGTGGGAGTAAGATCCATCTTGAGGAAATTCAAGATCCCCAAACAACATCGGAACCAACTTTGGAAGTTCAAGCAAGCTCACGTGCTGATACTGAGCTTCAATCTTTTACACCAGGCCCAAGGAGGTCAAGTCGGGTACATCAACAACCTGAGAGATATCGATTTCTCGTGACTGATGATCATCAGGTTGAACTGATTGATCAAGATCAACCCACTACCTACAAAGAGGCAATTCGTAGTTCTGAGTCAGATTTGTGGCTAGAAGCTATGAAGTCTGAGATGCAATCCATGTACAATAACCAAGTGTGGACTTTGGTTGACCAACCCAAAGGGTGTAAGGTCATTGATAACAAATGGTGTTTCAAAAAGAAAACCGACATGGATGGTAATGTACACACTTTTAAATCTCGACTAGTAGTTAAAGGTTATAGACAAGTTCATGGTATTGACTATGACGAAACCTTTTCTCCTGTCGTTATGATAAAGTCTATTAGGATTTTACTTGCCATAGCTGCATATTATGACTATGAGATATGGCAAATGGATGTTAAGACTGCGTTTCTTAATGGAAACCTTCTCGAGGATGTGTATATGACACAACCTGAGGGGTTTGTTGATCCAACAAATCCTAGCAAAGTGTGTAAGCTTCAAAGGTCAATTTATGGATTGAAGCAAGCATCTCGAAGCTGGAATCGTCGCTTTGATGAACGTATTAAAGAATTCGGTTTCATCAAAAACGAAGACGAGCCTTGTGTTTATAAGAAAGTAACTAATAATGCAGTAGTGTTCCTTGTGCTTTATGTGGATGACATCTTACTGATTGGAAATGACATCCCCATATTACAAAGCGTAAAAGCTTGGTTGGAGAAGTGCTTTTCCATGAAAGACTTAGACGAGGCTACATACATTTTGGGTATAAGAATCTATAGAGATAGATCTAACAAAATGATTGGCCTAAGGCAGAGTGGATACATTGACAAGGTACTGAAACGGTTCAGTTTGCAAGACTCCAAAAAGCGATTCTTGCCCATGTCACATGGCATTAAACTCAGCAGAACTCAAGGACCTTCCACAAAGGAGGACCAAGAGCGCATGAGTAAGATCTCATATGCTTCATCCATTGGGTCTATTATGTACGCCATGATATGCACTCGCCCGAATGTCTCATTTGCATTAAGTATGAATAGCAGATATCAATCTGACCCTGGAGAGTCACATTGGACTGCAGTCAAGAGCATTCTTAAGTACTTGAGAAGGACTAAAGATATGTTCTTAGTTTATGGAGGTCAGGAAGGAAGTCTAGTTGTAAATGGTTACACAGATGATTATAGATCGCAATCTGGTATTGTGTTTTGTTTGAATGGAGGTGCTGTGAGATGGAAGAGCTCAAAGCAAGAAACCGTAGCCGACTCTACAACAGAAGCTGAGTATCTAGCTGCCTCTGAAGCAGCTAAAGAAGCTGTTTGGATCAGGAAGTTTGTTGATGAATTAGGTGTCGTCCCTAGCATTGTGAACCCAGTGGACCACTATTGTGATAGTACTGGTGCCATTTCACAAGCTAAGGAATCTAGATCTCACCAACGATCCAAACACAATCTCAGGCGTTTCCATCTGATTAGAGAGATCATCGACAAAGGAGACGTTAGTATTTGCAAAGTTCATACAGACGACAACATTGCAGATCCATTGACCAAGCCACTCCCACAGCCTAAACATGAGAGTCATACTAGGTCAATGGGATTGAGGATCATGTATGATTGGACCTAGGGCAAGTGGGAGATGGTTAGTAGTGCCCTAAGACCATTAGCATATGTTGTACGTTTTATATCTTTTTGAGCATTTCATCTAAATAGTTAATTTTGCTTATGAACATCAAATGCGTGATTTGATAGTAAAACTCATTTGCATATGTAATTACTATTCTAGTTGTCCCTAGTTATATGTAATCTACTTTACAATGAAATAAAACTAGTATGATGTTTGATTGATGATTATGTTTTACTAATCATGTGTAATGAGTACAAATCATATCATAGATGCAATGTATTGAGATATATCGTATCGGACGTGATCCGTTAGAGAAGTGATACATAATGGTCCTTAGTCATAAGTATGTCTCCATTGATTCTAGCATGAATGGAGCCACGGTTTGACTCGGTCGGACGTTACTTTTAATCGAGTAATCAAAACGACTGATGATCGGATGTAGCGTCCAATCTTGGCTTGAATGTGAGAGGCATTGTAAGGAATTTGTCCCTCTCTATTATTAGAGAGAGATATCTATTGGCCCCTCGATATGGAAAGACTATTTAAATGCATGGCCGTGCTCAAACGTATTTAATAAAGTGGTTATTAAATATTGTTTGATGGAACAGTCTACCTGGAGATCGAGCATAAATACAATTAAGCTTAATAAGGGTGACGACCTCCATGCCTTATGCTTAATTAGGATACCGCGAGACAAAGGGATTAAATAGTGGATTGATATTAGGTTCCACCGTAAATTCATTCACTTTGGGTAGTCACAATGTCCTGCTTGGGACCGCTTGTGATTTATGAACTCACACTACTACTAAGTGTGTTTTCATTGCCATTGTGATATGAACCTACAGGGTCACATGCATAGACGAGTTAACGAGCAGATTCAATGAATCTAGAATGTGTCTAGGTTCATTGTATCTGACATTTATTTTCTGAGAATAATAAAGTTATTATTTCGAATTAGAGAGAATGAGGGGTATTTTTGGTATTTGGTTTTAACTGGGATTACGTGGGAGTTATTATCCGATAAAGACTCCCACTACCAGTAGAAGTCTAGGGGACGTGGGAGTTGAAGACTCCCACTGCCAAAAGAGGTGGATAGTACGTGGGAGTTGTTCTAGAAACAAACTCTCACAACCTATATAAACCTCTCTTGGCCGAAACCCTAGGATTAATGCTTGAGCCGCAATAAACCAATTTTTCTCCATCAGATTTCTGCATTTCTGCCCTTCTCTTCTTTCTATATTCCCGAAACTCAGAAATGAAGAGCTAGCACTCGCTGCTCGTTTCGTCGCGTGGATACCGGTAGAAAGCGATTCCGCAAGGGAATGCTTTTGGTGGCAGCAGCACTCATTCGAAAGACAACATCTTTAGCCGAAAAATGTAAGTAATTTTTGCTGTTTTCGATTCGTTTTTGTATGAGCGGATCCTTCAAGGGAGGACTCATGGGTGTTTGGAATGAGTTTCCGCCTATGAATCCCTTCAATGACACCCATGTCGGTCGACTAGAGTGTCCAATCAGGTGGTAGATACTAGCCTTTGAAGCATGAAATGCAGCTCAATTTTAAACATCATGTAAGTACCAAATGCAGATTTATTTTTTCATACCAACCAATCTATTACGTGCATTCAAGTTTTACTCTTTTCTACAAGTATCGAATACTCATTTATTACACTTTAATGTGCTAAACAGGTGTGATCATTTTCATTTGAGCTTAGAAAGGTTGAGCTATAAAATTGTATCCATCCATCACATAAAGTGTGATTAGTTTGGGTAAACATTTCCCTTATCTCTTTGTGAGTTAGAAGCTTTTAGTGAGTTGTACTCTTTGTGAATTTTAAGCTCTTTGTGAGTTGTGCTCTTTGTGAGCTTGTGAAGTGCTTGTTGTGTAAAACTCTTAGTGAGTTAGCCACTTATGTGATATTTGTTTTATCTCACCATCATTAATTTGTAAAGGGAAGTTAGTGTGTTGTTGAAATCCTTGGGTTAGTCTCAAGGTAGTGGATGTAGACTCTCAATCAATCGAACCACTATAAATCGCTTTTCTTTGATCTTCTCTTTCTAGCTTACAACTCTTGCTTTTGTTTAGTTAATTTCTCTTCACTTTGAAGAAAATTTTAAACAAATTTACAAAAACCCAATTCACCCTCCCCTAAGTTTTTCTATAAATATGGCTGAGCAGACACGTTTATCAGAATCTCTGCCTAGGCTTAACACCTCAAACGAAACAATTCCTATAAAAGCTAGAGGGTTAGCAGAAATGATGACACAACCCAATTAATACAACAACAAATTACTCTTTAGCAACTCTCTGAGTCCTTTTGGACGAAAGACATCAACCGGGGGTCCAATCCACCGTTTAGTTTAGGTTTGATTCATTCTTTCCTAAATTTGTTCCAGTTAGTATTAAGTTCTTCAATCTTGAGATAATATTCCCTGATAATTAGGAAATTCATTTTTTTTCGAGGACAAGTTTCTCAATGTTAGATTGTTCTCAATATAATCAATATTCCTTCTGATTTAGTTAGTTACTAGTCCTAAATTATTTCACAATTTCTTGCTGTCTTCGTCAAGTCAAATTAAGAACTCGAAATTTATTTTCACGTTTCTCTGTATTGGATATCTTTCCATTTTTTTCACAAAGTGAGTGACTCCCACAAGCATTATTACTTCCATTAGTTTAAGGATAAATGATCCCATAGTTAGGAAACAAAGTAAAGGTATAAACTTATGTAATCTTATTCAAATATATTTGATTTTTTTTTTTTCAACTACAGTGGATTAGAAATAAACGAATTATGTTTTTACCTCTCTCAGTAAACTTTTTTTAATATTTTTTTTAAAAAAAATATCGGGGAAGGAAACTTATATATTATGAGGCAAAAAATCATCTGTCCCCGTGTGTGTCCCCAACCAATTACAATTCACCATGTGTATATATAATTGGAAAAAATGTTTATATAATAAATTCTGATTGGTTGGGGACAGGATTAAGGACAGGAATGGGGACAGAGGATTTTCACTCATATTATGATATATGCCTACATAAATGACTTATTGTTTTATCATTTAACTTTTATTTTATTTTATTTTATTAACTTTTATTTATCGGGGAACTTGACTTTTTTTTAAATGTAAGAGATTTAAGAAGTAAGGAGGAAATTTGAACCAAGAACTATGATACTCACGGCCTTTCGACCTTAGTAATTGCATGCCATTAATTGAATTATATATGTTTACTTGTTTTTATATGTGTTAAATGTTATGTACATAATTTTTTTGGGTTGCTTTGTTGTGATGGAATAGTTTGGAGGCTTAAGTGAACATAAGAGAACTTATGGGCAGATGTGTTGCTTGGGAATGGATGTTAGTTAGGGCAGTTAGTGTAGGGGATAACTATAAGTTAAATAAGAGAAGAGGAAGGAGAAATAAAAGAGAAGTTTAGAGGTTTCGAAATCTAGAGAAAATCAGCTATTTGACATAGTAATCGACGCTTGATCGACTCCATTCTAAACGGTGAAGATTAAGTTTTAACGGTTCATTTAAAAAGTAATTGATCTCGGAAGTTGTCTTTGCAAACCAGAATTTCTTCTTTCGAATCTTCCATTTATTTTATGATTTAAGTGTTCAAGGTAAGGATCATTCGTTCTTGTATTCAATCCTTCAACGCATGCACTGGTCTTTTAATAAGTTATGAAATGTATGAAAGATTTCCATGTTTTATTGCATCAAATTTGGATGAAGAGCCGAATTATGTTTGCATCATTTGATTGAGTATACATGATGATTGTTGTGTGTGTCTTTGTATATTTGCAGGATGCATTCCTTGAGAGTCAGCATGGGCTATTGTTGTCGACCAGCATGTCATGTCGGTCAACTAGACTTTTTGTCAAAGTTTCTGTCTTGATCTCGCACAACCCTTCGCTCGACCGGGGTGTCTTTACCATCAACCGAGATTTTCCATTAAGATTTTATTCCTTTTCAAATTATGTTATGTACAAATTATGGTTGTTATGAACTCTTATGTTATGTTTTCAAGTATTTTACAAGTGTTTTTAAGATGTTTACAGGTTATGTGAATTCAATCTTGTGTTCCACACATGTTTTTGGGAAACAAGGAATAATTTGTATCACATTTGGCCCTTCATCCCAAGGGTGATTGATCCTTACTGAGCTTGTGTGGCTCATCTTTTTATCTTCTTATGTTTTGCAAATGAGTATGACGAGGGTGCAGATGATGAGACATGGGATGGGGTGCACGACGAGTAGAGTTATGGAAGAAACCTTTATATAATAAGTATTTGAATTACTATAGCTGAACAACTTAAGTACATACTAAGTTATGTAATTCACTTTAAGTGCTGATGATCATAATTAATGAAGTTTAAGTATCTATTCTTATTTATGGTTTTGAAGATTATATTTTATGGTATGGGTTCTTTGTCTCATTGGTAGATGAGACATTGCTAGGTCACCTTCTGGTTACGGGGTGTGACATAAGTGGTATCAAAACAGATTAAACCTTAAGCTTAAATCTTTAGATAGAAATTAAGAATGGAATGAACATAGGTTGGATGTCTTAGAGAATTTAAGATGCGTTATGGGTAAAGATTATGGAATAGGAAGTATGTGTTTATTTGTTTCCTTTATATGTTCATGTTTTATGGCTAATATGTTATGTGAATTACATGCTTATCTTTTAAGTTGTCCTCCTATAAGATGGATCGACAAAACAATGATGACCTCAACATTCTGATAGCAAGTCTGGGCTGCCAAGGCAACCGGGGTGGTCGCAGACGGAAAAACATGCCTGAATCCTACACCCAACCACAAGCACCAAGCATGGTAACAACTGCAGGGATATAAAATGTGGTACCTCCACCTCTACCACCAGTGAACACAAGGATACCGACTAAACTGACAGCAACACTGGCCATGATGGAACAATTACTTTAGAATCAAGTGCAGGGAAACCAGAGCAGTGGGTTGGCCAGGGGGCAAGGAATGATGTTGACCCGGGTACTTATATTGAGATAACGAAGAATATGAGGATGGCCGAATTTGATGGCAAGGTTGGGCCAGATGAAGCTGAGATCTGGTTGGACGATATGGAGCCAAAATTTAAATTTATGAGGCTACCAGAAAATACCAGGGCAACAGTGGTGGAAGGGTATTGCCCCAATTTATCGCCAATTATACGACCTACAACTTGGGCAGAATTCATGGGGGTCTTCCTTGATCAATACTTTAGTAGTACTTGCCGAATGGAGAGGCAGAACCAATTCCTGGAGCTCAATCAAACCGAAGGTATGATAGTAGCAGAGTATGCTGGGAAATTCAATGCATTCAGGAAGTATGCCACCGCCATCATCCAAAATCCAGCAATGAGGACGCATAGGTTCGTGAGGGAACCTCTAACAAGAATTCGAGGTAGACTATCAAGTTTCGTCCCACCACCTATCGGGAGGCCAATAAAAGAAGCTTGTATATAGAGATGGAATTCAACAGGGCTGATAATGAGAGGGTTGGAAAGAGAAGCTATACTACCATGGCATCGGGGTAAAGTTCAAGGGTTACAAATCTTACATCACCAGCAGAAAATAAGAGGTTCCCACCTATGGTTAATACCTTCAGGCCTGAAGTGAGAACCGGGGTCAATACAGTCAAGATTGGGGGGTCGACATCCACACATATTCCTTTTCCCACTATTCCTCCGTTCCCTACATGTGGAAGGAAGCATACGTGTGTATGTAGATGGAATATTGAGGCATGTTTCAAGTGTGGGAAGACAAGGCACCAAATCAGTCAATGTCCAGAATGGTCTATGGGTAATGTTCAGAACTCTGTTGCAGCAAGGGTTGGGGATTCGAGGTAAAGGCCAAATGCAAGGGTATTCGCTGTCACTCAGCAAGAGCAGGAAATGCCTCAGTTGTGTTAACATGTACGCTTTTTGTTAATTCAGTGACTTCTTATGTATTGTTTGATTGTGGTTCTACACACTCTTTTGGTTCTCGTCGTTTTTCTAAGACCCTTAGGACTACCCCCCCCCCCCCACATTTGTCATTTGAATGCATATAGAGTTAGCATACCTAATGTTAAAGTGTTGGAATCGAACTTGTTACATAAAGGGTGTCGGGTAGAGGTAGCATTGTCAAATGGGCCTCTGGTCCGCGGGCTGCAAAAAATGGACGGATTTGGGCCTTTTACAAGCTGGTCCGTTTAAATGCGGGCCAATATAGACCGTTCCGTTTGGACTGCGGACCAACGCGGACAGGACCGGACTGGACGTGGGCCAACCCATTTGCAAATGGACTTTAACA
This sequence comes from Vinca minor, assembly GCA_026122235.1. NCBI lineage: Eukaryota > Viridiplantae > Streptophyta > Magnoliopsida > Gentianales > Apocynaceae > Vinca > Vinca minor. The sequence continues at coordinate 2,921,140 of JAOCZM010000253.1, forward strand.
CTATGACTATCCCTAATATATAAACCAAACACTAAATCTAAACTACATACTACTACCCGCCACCAGCCACCAGACACCAACCCTAACCCCTAACCTTACTCTCATCTCAAGAGTCAATTCCTATTACCGCTCCAATCCTTACGGTAGGTAAATCTTTTCCCTTTCCTTCTTCTCCAACGAGTGTTGGATTTGTAGGTAAATCTTCTTATATGTACTGCTTACTTGATTATCTTTCAATTTTTTTGTAAAGGAATTTGTATATATTAAAATTTACAAAAGCATGTCATAATTCGAAAACCATCATTACAAAGTCAATCAAGTAATCGACACTATTTTTTTTTAATGAATTCTTTACACTAAAGTTTGATATTTACAAAAAGAACATTTTTTTTCCTCATGTTTGAGAGCATTAGGAATGGCCAGTGAGTCTCTGTCTTCCTATAGCACAGGTAACTGGTCATTCTGGGACATGCTTGATGCTTCTGGAGTTTGATATTTGAAGGAATTGAATAATGGCACATGTTTTAATTGATAGGTTTATTTCATGTTTATTTAATTTAATTATATATAAATATATGAATGCAGGATAGCAAGTCAAAATGTTGTTGATCTTGATGGCGATGAAAGTGTTTTCCGTAAATATTCAGATGTGTGGAATTACTTTGAAGACTTAGGCGAAGGGAAAGGTGGAAAGCCAAGAGTAAGGTGTGTTGATTGTAAAGAAGAATATATAGCAGGAGGGTCAATATATGGAATATCTTCCCTCAAGTGGCACAACAAAAAGTGCAACCTATTGAAGATGAAGATGATGATGATGAAGAATAGATGAATATCACTTGTTTTTTGAACCTTGAATGTGTTTTTTTGTTTTTTGCTTTAATTTGGACATTACGCTTGTTGTTTGGATGTTAGTGATTTTTACTCTTTTACTGTAAGGTATTTTGGAACTGTATTTATTTGGAATTTGGACTTTTTATTTTTTATTTTTGAATGTCTATTTTTGTTTAAAGCAGGGGTTATAATCATGGAAAATGTTCTGGCCCGCGGACTTCAAGCGGACGGGTTTGGACCATTATTTTGTTGGTCCGCAAAAATTGGTCCAAATCCGGTCCAATCCGGTTCCGTCCATTTTAGAGTAATCCGTGATGGACCGAACCGGGTTGTCCCGTTTGACAGTGCTAGGTAGAGGTAGATTCGAGGATACTGGGAGCATATTTGATACAACTGAATATGGTACATTTTGATGTTATTCTGGTATGGATTGGTTGTCAAGACATCATACCTTAGTTTATTGTAAATAAAGAATAATTCAGTTTGTGGTAATGGACAAGGAAGTGATTGATCTTCAAGGGTCTAAAAGAAAGAAAAAATGGAAAATACCTATTATATCCGCAATCAAGGCACGAAAATGTTTGAGGAAAGGTTGTGAAGCTTACTTGGTTTATACATTGACTAAAGAAGATAAGAAGGTTGTTCGTTTTAAGGAAGCTCAGGCGTCAGATTGCTAAATTGGAAAAGGAACGGTCAATATCATAGTCGGGTGAAGAAACTGATTTTCAGATATACGAAGATAGTAGTTTACGGTTTCGGGGCAGAATATGTGTACCAACAAATATTGGGCTGAAATCGAAAATCTTCCAAGATGCACACAACTCAAAATTGTCAGTACACCCAAGGGCTTCAAAGATGTACAAGTATTTGAAAGGTAATTTCTGGTGGAAGGGTATGAAGAGGGAAATTTTAGAATTTGTGGCCAAAAGTTTGGTATTTCATCAAGTCAAGGAAGAACATCAAAGACCTATTGCATTGTTGAAACTTTTGGAAATTCCGGTTTCGAAATGGGAGCATATCACAATGGACTTCATGTTTGGATTACCGAAATACAATACTGGAAAAGATACAATATGGGTTATAGTGTACAGATTAACCACATCAACACATTTTCTACGTATGAAGATTACTGCAACGATAGATGTTTTGGTTCAATTTTACATGAATGAGATTGTTAGACTTCTTGGTGTACCAGTAAACATAGTTTTTTTTTTATAGAGATCCAAGATTTGTCTCTCGCTTTTGAAAGAGTTTCAATGAGGCAATGGGAACCAAGTTGTCCCTTAGCACCGCTTATCACCCCCAAACAGGTGGACAATTAGAAAGGACAAACCAGACAATAGAATGATATGTTAAGAGCTTGTGTCTTGGACTTCAAAGGCAGCTGGGTAGATCATTTGACATTGGTAGAGTTTGCATACAACAACAACGACCAAGCAAGTATCGGTATGGTACCTTACGAAGCACTTTACGGCAGCTGATGCAGATCACCGATATGTTGTGACGACATTGGTGAAAACACAGTAACTGGGCCAGAACTTGTGCAAGTAACAATGGAAAAGGTACCGCTGATCCGGGAAAGAATAAGGGTTGCACAAGAACGTTAGAAAAGTTGGGCAGACAGTAAAAGAAGACCTTTGGAACTTTAGGTCGGGGTTAAAGTGTACTTTAGAGTTTCGCCGACAAAAGGAGTGATGAAAGTGCCTAAAGCGCTCGATCGAATAGGGCCTCCAAACATTACGTGCCCATTTTTGTTAGTTATATATACGTATGTGTGTATTTTCACTTGCTTTAGTATAAGAATCCACTGAAGCAAATTGTAGAGCAAGAACGATGTAGAAAGAAGGAGGTGTTTTGGGCACATTCATTTGTGTTGTATTGTAATTCAGTTGAGTTTTTTTTAATAACTACTTAGGCCTTTTCCGTAATTTTTCCATTAAAGAAAAAAAATAATTAAAATCATTTTTTACAATTACTTGCGCCTCATTATTTTTGTTATTTTGATACTATTTATATTTTTAATATTATATTTAACTTTGAATACGTTTTGGAAAATAATTAAAATGATATGATTGTAATGTTTTTGTTATTGAAAGTTCATTTTCTGATTAAATAGGATATTTTTAAAAATTTAATACAGATCTCAAAAATGATTTCGACGGACCTAGGCGCAGCTAGCGGCATACTTTTTGTACGTGACTTAAAGATGAATAAATAAATGTATGATTGCCGAGTTGGTCAATATAACAGAGAAGACCCACATTTGTCAGTGATGAAGATGTTTACACCGAAAGCACACATTCTAGATTTTGATATTTCTGAATAAAAGTCGGGACAAACAGGGTTGGATAAGTGAGTGTTGCAGGTGCTCTACCGCGCACGTCTTTTAAAAATTGAGGGTATATATATATATATATATATATATTTGTATTTTGTTAAAAAATAATAAAAATTAAAATTACTTGAATTTTTTTGTTGACAACTTTGAGTAATTATTGTTAGCCTTTTTATTTTTGGGACAAAGTACTAGCCCACTCTATTTATGCTTGTTATGATTAAAAAAAGAGCAAATTGCTTTTTCTACCACAAAACTAGTTACGAGTGCTATATTTGCCACAAATCACATTTTCGTGCTATATCTGCCACAAAACTAGTTACAAGTGCTATATCTGCCACAAATTGTTTTTCCGTGCCTTTTTGCCATGAAACATTTTATGAGTGCTAAAAATGCCACAAAAAGAGGGAGGGTGAAGGGAAAAATAGGTAAGAGATCAAATTAATTTCAATTAGACCCTAAAATCGAAATTTTATATTATATTGGATACCTAATTTTATTTTATTTTTAATAATTGACCCTTCTTCCCAAATTTACCAAAACCCTCACCGCTACCTTCTTCTTTCTTCTCTTCCCACATCGAGCCACCACCACCGCCCATCCCGTTACCCAATCCCTGCCCCCACCCATACAAAAGAGTACCAAATTTGACAAAAAATGACTGCTTAAAGATTTGGAGAGGCGTGGTGAAGGTGATAGCCTAGCAAAAATGTCTAAGAACAATTAGATATTCTTAGGAAATTGATCTGCATTTTGCATATTGCTTTGCGAGAGTCCTTTTTGTTCAAGAATTCTGATGGTTTCAGATGCAAAGCATCTATGTTAGGTTAATTATGTACTGCAAATTAATCTACATTTTGTTTAGAACTTTGACTGGTATGTATTTTGTTTAAATTTTTTTGATGGTTTTAGCAGCAAATCACTTGGTTAATCATGTAGTGAAAATTGATTAGCATTTTGCTTATTGCTTTGACTTATATGTATTTTGTAAAACAGTTTCTAAAGGTTAGAGGAGCAAAGCATTTGTGAAATTTGTTATATGTGTCTGAAATATAGATCTAGAAGTGCTTTCATCATATGGATTGCTATTCTTGGTTAATTTTCAGGGGGTATGGGTGGGGGTTAGGGATTGGGTGGCAACGGTGACTCGAGGTGGGAGGAGAAGGAAGAAGAAGATGGTGGAGTCTTTGATAAATTTGGGAAGAAGGGGTCAATTATTTAAAAAATAATTTGCGTACCCAATTAAATATAAAAATGTGATTTTAGGGTCTATTTGAAATTAATTTTATCTCTTACATATTTTTCCCTTCACCCTCCCTCGTTTTGTGGCATTTTTAGCACTCATAAAATGTTTCATGGCAGAAAAGGCACGGAAAAACTATTTGTGGCAAATATAGCACTTGTAACTAGTTTTGTGGCAGAAAAAACACGAAAACATGATTTGTGGCAGATATAGCACTCATAACTAGTTTTGTGGCAGAAAAAACTATTTGCTCTTAAAAAAATATATGATTAGAAAAAAATCTCAAAACGTCAAACTGACAGGTAGGTTATCTTTATTCTTCTTTATATATTTTTTTTTAATAAGTTCTCTGATTATGTAGTACCTTATTTACAAATTTAGTATAAGACTTCTAAAATGTTTAAGACGGCCCTGGTGACTAACCAGTTTGGTTCATTATCCCCCCGGAAGAAGATGCAGTGGTTAGCAAAGGGTTCAGATGCATTCATTTTCATAAATAAAAAATAAAAAAAAGATTCAGACGAATTCAGGTGCTCATAATTTAGGAATTGACATTAAAATCAATTAGTGGATTTGAGGATCTAAATCAAAATGTAGGTTTGTTTTATCTTTCAACGGAAAAAAATCAGAAGATTCGAGGAGAATTAGGTAATTCCTAGTCATGTAAACTTGATGATGTTTTGGCCTAAAGTCAGGCCGTCTTAATTATTTTGGGCTCCGGTATAATAAATTTTAAAATTAGACCCTCTATATCATCGGAGAAAATTAACTTTCAGGTAAATATAACAAAACATGCATTATAATTGTATCATAATTTTTGTTCCTCAAAATGTACTAAAATTGTTAGCATAATTTAAAAAATATAAATACAATTTTTTTTTATCATTCTTGACTCAAAATACAAACACACATATAACATAAAATTGGAGGTCCCCGATTTTTTGGAGACCCTATTCGATCCAACGCCTCAAACACCCTCTTAGCAGCACCGCCTAAAGTTCTAGAACATGAATAACACAAACTGAATCTTTAGTGTTATGACTGAAAGATCATTTATTAATCTTGAAAATAGGATAAAAAGAACTAGAGATGACAAACTCCTCTCTATTGTATCATACTAGATCTAAAACATTTGGTCCTATAAGCAAATACAAAAAGTTGGAAGTATGATTTTCTTATCTGGTTTTCATTCAATTAGAACTTTGCACTGTTCTTCTCATCAGAATATTAAATTTTTAAGGCATTATGCTGAATATGATTTGGTAGTCAACTTAGATCTATACAATATTACTTGCAGGGAAAAATAGTTTTCAGTTTTTAGGAGAAGGTATTTCCTGAAGTTTAGCTCACATAGAAAAAAAATAATAGAGCAAATAGTTATTTTTGCCACAAAAGTAGTTATATTTGCTATTTTTGCCATAAATAGTTTTTGGTGTCTTTTCTGCCACAAAATTAGTTATATGTGATATTTCTGTCATAATAGTTTTTCGGTGTCTTTTCTGCCACAAAAAAAAAAAATTTAGAATGTTACAAGTGTCATAATGCAACGGAAGGACGATGGTTACTGACAGTCTCTTCTCACATTTAATCAATTGCACTCAAATTCAGAGGTAAAATAGATAAACATTTTGGAAGAATGCAATGCATGACAATGGAAAAAACTGCCAGAAACCACCATCCCTCTACCGCATTATGACACCTATAGCACGCGAATTTGTTTTTGTGGCAAAAAAAACATTGAAAAACTATTTATGGCATAAATAACACATATAATTACTTTTGTGGCTGAAACGGCACCGAAGAACTATTTATGGCAGAAATAGCACACATAACTACTTTTGTGGCAGAAATAGTAATTTGCTCCAAAAAAAAAAAGATTCTCAAGATAAATACAATTAAATCTGATTTGTTCAGAAATAGCAATTCTTACATTCTTGTGTTACAAACAAACAAGTATCTTTTTTCAGGCACTGTTGCTGCTGCTAGCACCTCCTGGCATAATAAGCTCTCTTAGCATGGCTACAACCTGCAACATGTTAGGCCTTTTTGATGGAAAATCATCAACGCACTGCAGCGTTATCTCTAAATATCTTACCATCTCTTTTACCTCTTCTGCCTCGGCTTCATCAGTTCCTTTAGTCACTGAAAGTAATTCGGGATCAATTACTTCCATTCCTTTTCCTTCTCTTACCTTCATTTTCACCCACCCGACTAAGTTTGTGTCTCCGAAATCATCCTTGTCTGTTGGCCTCTTACCTGTAAGGAGTTCCAAAAGAACGACCCCTAATGAGTAAACGTCTCCTTTTGCAGTGCATCGGAAGCTTTGATAATACTCGGGTGGCACATATCCGGGTGTTCCTGCTAGCGTGCTGACACTGAGATGCGTGTCTAGCGCACTTATGAGCCTTGCCATTCCGAAATCAGAAACTCGGGCATTCATTTCATTGTCCAATAATACGTTACTTGATTTCATGTCCCGGTGTATTATGTGTGGGATGCAATTGTGGTGGAGGAAACAAAGCCCTTTAGCCGCTCCTCTTGCAATTTGTTTCCTTTCTTCCCAAGTTAGAATTCGCCTATCTCTTGATTTGGCTCTTCCATGAAGCATTTCATCCAGGCTTCCGTATTCCATGTATTCATACACCAGCAGTCTTTCCTCACCGATCTTGCAATATCCGAGAAGGGGTACAAGATTTTTATGCTTGATCTTTCCTAGGGTCTCCATTTCAGCCATGAATTCTCGGTCACCCTGGCAACTCAATCGTATGAGCTTTTTAATTGCAACGCTTGATCCATCTTTCAAATTCGCCTTAAAAACTTCACCAAAACCTCCAGATCCAATCAGACTTGCTGCTGAAAAACCATTAGTAGCCTCGATTAGTTGAGAAAATTTGAGCTTCCGAAGCTGTCTTTGGAATGTTGCTACATTGATGCTCAGAGGTTCTTTCTCCTTCTCGATTTTCCACGTTGTTGCTGCATGTGATGCTTGCAGACTACTAAGCATTTTGACTCCTTCAGCTTCTCTCTTCCTTACTCGCATAGCAATTGCCCACACAATTAAGAGGCAGATAGAAGCAACGGAGATAAGGACCCCCATGACAATGCTATTAGCCCATGAAGCTGCTTTTGCTCTTTGTCCTCCTTTCTCGCCATTAGAATTTGACGACGATTGCTGGTTGTTATTGTACTGGCAAATTGGCAATGGAACTCCACAAAGGCCTGGATTATTTTCATATTGGCTCGCTGGGAGGGTGCTAAGCTGTCCCCTCTGTGGTATTTCTCCTGTTAATTCATTGCTCGAGAGATCAATTTGCACGAGGAAAGATAGCTGCGAAAACGAATCTGGAATATGTCCCTGCAATCTGTTATGAGATGCATCAAACACTCCCATATTCTTTAGCTGGCCTAGTGATGATGGAATTTCACCGGATAGCTGATTATGGGATATCACAAGAACTTGCAAAGCAATCATTTCACCAAACTCGTCTGGAATTTTCCCCTGAAGCACATTGTAGGAAAGATCAAGATATTCAAGAGTCTGGTACTGAGTAAAGAGACTTAAAACTGGGCCGGAATATAATCTAGTAAAATCACAGCTTTTGAGCGTTGGAGACTGTAACAGCCTCTCGGGACGGATTCCTGAGAATTCAAGCAATCCGCCAACACCTCTGCAGGAGTTCCCAACATTTCGAACAAACACCATTGTGTTGCCAGAGAGAATCCCACTCAATGCTTTCGCTCCAAGCTGCCTACCAAGTCGAGGTGGAATCTCTCCACTTAGTCGATTGCTGTTCAGATCAAGCCAAACTAAGCTGCTACATTTTGCAAAATCCTTTGGGATCTGACCACTTAAGCTATTGTTTGCAAGTTGCAACACTGCCAATCTACTAAGAGAACCAAATTCTGGTGGGATCTCTCCACTAAGTACATTGCTTGTAAGGGATATCCACTCTAGATTACCACAATTGAACAACTGAGTCGGGATTTTACCACTCAAATAGTTATTATTGAGAATAAGATCCTTAAGTTTCTTGCACTTTCCTAGCTCTGCCGGTATACTGCCTTCCAAGCTGTTATACCACGCCATGAGCTGCTCAAGATTTTCAAGATTTCCGAGTTCTCCAGGGATTGTGCCGTTGAGATAATTAATACTGAAATCTATTGTCTTTAGCTTAGAACATTTGGATAACTGAGGAGGAATTGATCCGAAGAGTGAATTATCTGGTGCTCTTAGCTCCTCAAGTGATGCAGCTCCGGGACATATGTCGGGTGGAATAATACCCGAAATCATGTTAGAGCTCAAGTCCAGGACTCGTAATTTCTTGCAGTATGAAATGGAAGACGGAAATGGACCAGAGATCTTGTTACTGCTTAAGAGCAATGTCTCCAAAGATCTCAAATTCTGAAGAATTGAATCAGGAAAAGAACCTGTCAAGTTGTTCTTGGCCAAGTCGAATACTTGGAGCCAAGAGCAAGACGCGAAAGACACCGGTACTGATCCAGTAATGTTATTAAAAGATAATTTGAGTTCCAAGAGAGAACTGCACAAATTTCCTAGTTCGGGAGGAATCCAACCGGAAATATGATTATGAGACAGATCTAACCTTTGCAAGGCCTTGAGTTCACCAAAAGATTCCGAAATTTCGCCAGAGAAGAAATTGTTGGCCAGATTCAACTCTTTCAGAGCCGTGCAATTCGAAAAGGATACCGGAATGGAACCAGTTATCTGGTTCCCAGACAAATCAAGATACAACAAGGAAATACAGGTCTCGGTTTTCATACCCGAAATAGGCCCTGTAATATTGTTATATGAAAGATCAAGATACTGCAGTTTATCGGTTTGCAACAGGAACTTCTCAGGTAAAGAACCAGTTATGTTGTTGAAACCAAGATTGACAAATTCAAGTTTCGGACAATTGATGAACAGATTTTCAGGAATTTGACCTACAATTCTATTAAAAGACAGTTCAAGTTCTTTCAAACCATATGGAAGTTGAAGAAACGACGTCGAATTTATAGTAAATGAATTTGAGGACAAATTGAGTGATGTCAACATATTTAGAGAAGAAAAATGAGAGAAAGATAATTTCCCAACAAGACCAGATTGAGTAAGGTCAAGTGAAGTTACTCTTCCAAGAGTGCAAGTAACTCCATACCATTTGCATGGATCTTTATTAAGTTGCCATCCTGATAAAGCTCCTTTGGGATCTTGGATCATCTTCTTGAACAACCAAAGTTCCTCTTGATCAGTTTTTATTGAAAAATTTCCTCCTTGATCAGCTACTGAAAATGAAAATAACACCATATACAACATTGTGATAGCAATAGGAAGAACAAGCTGTTTTGAAATGGCCTCCATTGGAGGGGGAAAAAAATTAAAATTGTTGAAGAAATGGATGTACTATTTTGGGTTTTTTCTTGGGATTGAAGGAGGGGGAATGGGGGAAGAGGAAAGTAGCAGAGAGAGTGGTGAGTATGATTAGAATCGCTTGATGCAAAGCAGGATGAGTAAAGCTTTAGAAAAAAAGTTGCTTTCTTTTTTTAATGGGATTTGTATATGGAAAAAGAGGGAAAAGTTAGGGAGGCTTTTGAATAGGAAAAGTATAGAATTGGGGCTTGTATTAGTGACAAATAATCGTCTGTAGCCGTCTGTATACGCAATCCTCTACTCAATCAATCACAATTCACCATGTATATATATAATTTAAAAAAAAAAAAGATCACATGACGAATTCTTATTGGTTGGGCACACAAATGGGCACACAGACGGGTACAGACGATTTTCACCCTGTATCTGTTTGGTGGCTATGTGTATAGTATAGTTTTTAATATTCCCTCCGCTATCTTAATTAAGACTTTCATTAAATGTTGCGAAAATTAAAGGAAAACAAAATAAGATACTTTGTTAGTTAAAATATAAATATTATTCTCTTAAATTTGACTTATATATCACTAAATTTATTTAAGAATGTAACATTAATATTTTAATTAAAAAATATTTTAATTTTTTCTTCCTTAATTTTCATAACATATAATGAAAATCTTATATTCTTCAAGGAAATGAGAATACTATGAAAGTGTAGACACAAGAAAATACTAAGGGAAAAATTTTCGATATGGGACTAGAGCCATGGTAGAGCCCTCAGTCCCACTTAGCCCTGAATTGGCCACTTTGCCCCTCCAAAAATATTTCTCTCAATCACAGTTAAAATACAAAAAAGATTGTTCTGATATGGACACAGTTAAAAGTAAAAAATTATCTCTCTCCTCATTTTATAGTGATGTGACAAATTTGTACAATTTTTTTATTTTTAATCGTGTCCATATCAGAACAATCTTTTTTGTATTTTAACCATGAATCGAAAAAAAAATTTTTTTGGAGGGCGTGACGCGCCAATTCAGGCTGAGTTTGACTGCGCCTACTCTATGCACTCTAGTCATATCAGAATTATCCAAATACTAAAGTAAGGAGAAGATTTGACTTTTGGTCAAAGTGAGTCATGGGTCCACAGACAAGGTCTATCTAAGGCAGAAGCTTTTTAGAGAAGTAAAAAAGGAAAACTTTAAAAAAACAAAAAAAACAAAAAAAAACAATTCAACTCTTTGATCCTATGGCCACTTCCTGTCAGTTGGCGTGAGAATGTTCCCTTTCCGATTCTCTGATCACAAGTGCAAAGAGGATCTGATGCATTGTAAGACTATGTTTGGTCTTAAGACAGACGGGAAACATGACAACTATACAGTTCCTTTACCTTTTCTTTTTGGGAAATTGGTCTGTTTGGTCCTCAAAGTATTTTTTAAATTATTGAGTCATCCCCAATGTTTTTTAACTTCTTAAATAGTCCTCATTATAATTGCGCGCTTCCCATATTGTCCTTTCACCACCAAACTGGGCGGATTCCGGCCAATTAAGACCACGTACGTGTCACGTGAATTTGCTAGAAGGGTGAATTTGTCCAAAAAAATACATTCCCCCATCCCACCAATCTTCTCCTACCTCATCTTCTTCCTTCTTCTTCTAAAGACCAACAAATTTTTTCGGACAAATTATGGTAGTGGATTAGGAGGAGGTGGAGGTCTAGGAGGAGGGGCAGGTCATGGTGGAGGATTTAGAGCTGGAGGAGGTGTTGGTGGGGGAGCAGAAGGAGGAGTTGGTGGAGGTGCATGAGGTGGTGGTGGTGCTGGTGGAGGTGGTGGCGTTTGCGGTGGTGTTGGTGGAGGATTTGGAGCAGGTGGAGGTGTAGGTGGAGGACTTGGTGGAGCAGGTGGCGGTGGAGGTGGTCTTGGAGGAGGCCATGGTGGAGGGTTTGGAGCAGGTGGAGGTGTAGGAGGTGGTGCAGGTGGAGGACTTGGTGGACTTGGAGGAGGTGGTGGAGGTAGGAGAAGACTGGTGGGATGGGGTATATTTTTCGGACAAATTTGCCCCTCTAGCAAACTCAGGTAACACGCACGTGGTCGTAATTGGCCGGAATCCGCCCAGTTTGGTGGTGAAAGGACAATATGGGAAGCGCGCAATTACAATGAGGACTATTTGGGAAGTCAAAAAACATTGGGGACGACTCGATAATTTCGAAAATACTTTGAGGACCAAACAGACCAATTTCCCTTTTCTTTTTTTGGGGTTTTTATTAGGGACTCCGTACAGTGCGGATACAAGCAACATTGCCGGATCGAGTGATTCGACAGCCGTAATCAAAAAAACTATTTTACATAAAGAAAAAAACTTTTTATATATAAATAATTTTTGTTTTTTTATTTTTGTTAGTCAAATTTTTTTTTTAATTTTTTTTTATATAAACTATTTTCGAAATATTACTTTTGTCAAAATAGTATGAAACTGATGATTTTCAGCCACTTTTAATCATATGTTATGCACATATCCTCAGTGTTAATTACTTAACAACAACAACAACAACAAAGCCTTAGTCTCAAGTAATTTGGGGTCGGCTACATGAATTAATATAGGAATCCTGTGTGGTCATTCACACGAATACATTCCCTCCATTTCCTTCTATCAAACACCATACCCTTCTCTAAGTCTAACTAATCCATATCATTTTTTATTACTTTGGTCCAAACTTTCTTCGGCCTCCCCTACCTTTTACAGCCTCACGCCTCCATCCTTCAAGTTTCCGAACCGGAACGTCACTCGGTCTTCTTTTTATGTGTCCAAACTGTCGGCAATAATTGGATATAACCTATATAACAACTGGAAGATACAAGCTCAACAATTTGTTTGTAAACAATAAACAAGTGTTTACAAAGGAAAAATAGGTGTTCACAAAGGTAAACAGGTGTTCACAGCAACTATCAATAAACAGGGGTTTACTTAGGAAAAACAGATGTTTAAGATATAAAGATAAACCGAGGCTTGTGTTCGACACAAATTTCTTAAAACAGATTCACCTCCTCCCGGATAAGTGATAGATAAGTGATGGAGTTTTGTGAAGCATCTGTCTCCCAGGATATAACGCCAACGCAGAACTTGTTTGCACTAAACAACTCCACCGGTGAACTAGAACTAGGACTTGTTGATGAACACCAGAAATTTTACAAAACATAGTATTTTAGAGATCTTTTGAAAATCATTAGTATTTTCGAAGTATGAGAGATTGTGTTTTTGAATCATTGGAAATAGCCTTTATTTATAGGCTGATGGGAGTGAGTAGATACATTCAGGAGAATACATTGTACTGAATTCAAAGCTCTCTATTTAATACACAATTAAATTATGTTCATCCTTATCTAATGAACTAGACTATCCAATGAATTTAATTGTACATGTATCTCTCAAGTTCAAAGATTGCAATTAAAGTCTGTTCATCCTCATCCAATGAACCAGACTATCCAATGAACCAACTGTACCAGTATCAAAATGTGGGTTGATCTGGCCCATAAGTTTTGGTCAGGCATTCCCAACCACTTGAGAAACAATTTTCTCATTCAAATTACACTTCATTTCCAACAAACCCACACATGAATGAAAAATTGTTTTGACTCGATGTTGGTATTTATCAACTGACTCCTGTATAGGAAAAGTTGGTGTTACCATTTGAACTTCCCCTTTGGAAATTATATTTTTTTTCCAGCAGTCCAGTATAACTTGATGTCTTTGAACTGTCCCGCTTTTAGTGTAAAGAGTACACATAAATTACACAGTATTCATTACCATATGTTCTGATCTCATTGTTTTGTTCATTATGGCCATGAACACTCATTGGTTCTGTAAGAGTTTCTAAAGAATTAGCAAGGTCAATTATTCTTTGAAGCGGTCCCACTTCTCTCTCACATATAAGTGATACCTTTAAGTTGAAAATTATTCAATTTTTCCTTTTGTATCATTAAAGCAACCAAATTGCTATCCTTATTCTTATCACTGTTTTGAGATTTTGGACTAGCATCTGAGACGCGAAGTAACAAGATCAGAAGTTAGTGTGTGGATACCGGTATAGACAATAGTCTGAAGGCTGCTGTTGGTGGTTTAACATAGCACAGTCTGGGCAACATCGATTAAATCGATAAATGTATAATTCATATCACAAGGTTTTGGTTCTTTCTCGTGAATCGATCCTTTAAAGGAACGTAATCCCGCGCTATTTTATTCCGCTGCGTTTTGGTGATTTTTTTAATTTTTCCTTTCAAGTGGTATCAGAGCCTATCATGAGAACCCAATCACTTTGATTATGTGTTATCCTAATTTTTTTTTGTCTGATAATGCATGCCATATGATGTCTTTACCTTTGTACAACCTCTAGGAAGTCATTTAAGTGTTAAACGAATCTCGGAACGAATTGTAAATTCGTGTTTTTGGTTGTTTTCTATTTTTTGGCAAAAGTTCGGTCGATTGGAAGAGGTTTGCGGCAGACCGAACATGTGTTAGAAAATGGGATTTTGCTACTGCTTAGATTTTGAACGACCGGTGAGCAATCACGGTCGACCGAGACTAATCTATTTTCAGGCTGGTCGATCATAAATGTTCTGGGTCGACGGAGATGGCCTAGTTTTACACTGTTTTGGTTACTTCCTTTTAGCATGATTGTATTTGCGCTTTTAGCATGATTGTCGTATTATTTGAGCATGGTGCATAGTAATAGCCTTTGACCCAGTGGCTTTTATTATAATATAGCATGTGTGTCGTGCCTTATCGAATCAATTCTTATTGTAATTTTAATCTCAAATGTAACTCAAGAATTCTTTCCATTATGTAAAAGTATAGAATATGATTTTATGTTTTTACATATGTAACAAGTCATGAAGAAAGGCGTCCATCAGACGGAGGAAACCACAAGGAGGCGGAAGACAATAGATATGTTTATTGTTTTTCACCTTTAGATTGACCTAGGATTTTCCGCTGGCTCGGTAAATCCGTATAGGGGCTATTACTATGTCACGGTTTTATTTATCGCTTTATGTACTTTGCATGAGATGCATGATGCATGTTTTACAACTTTAAATAATGTGTTACAAACGCATAATCAGATTATACACCGTTTGGTGAGACAATTTAAAAATCCCTCAAATTTTAAATAGGGAAATTGGTCTGTTTGGTCCTCAAAGTATTTTCGAAATTATCTAGTCGTCCCCAATGTTTTTTGACTTCCTAAATAGTCCTCATTATAATTGCGCGCTTCCCATATTGTCCTTTCACCACCAAACTGGGCGGATTCCGGCCAATTACGACCACGTGCGTGTTACCTGAGTTTGCTAGAGGGGCAAATTTGTCTGAAAAATACACCCCCATCCCACCAGTCTTCTCCTACCTCCACCACCTCCTCCAAGTCCACCAAGTCCTCCACCTGCACCTGCTCCAAACCCTCCACCATGGCCTCCTCCAAGACCACCTCCACCGCCGCCTGCTCCACCAAGTCCTCCACCTACACCCCCACCTGCTCCAAATCCTCCACCAACACCACCGCCAACGCCACCCCCTCCACTAGCACCACCACCACCTCATGCACCTCCACCAAGTCCTCCTTCTGCTCCTCCACCAACACCTCCTCCAGCTCCAAATCCTCCACCATGACCTGCCCCTCCTCCTAGACCTCCCCTTCCTCCTAATCCACTACCATAATTTGTCCGAAAAAATTTGTTGGGTTCTTTAGAAGAAGAATGAAGAAGATGAAGGTAGGAGAAGATTGGTGGGATGGGGGAATGTATTTTTTTGGACAAATTTACCCTTCTAGCAAACTCACGTGACACGTACGTGGTCGTAATTGGCCAGAATCCGCCCAGTTTGGTGGTGAAAGGACAATATGGGAAGCACGCAATTACAATGAGGACTACTTAAGAAGTCAAAAAATATTGGGGACGACTCGATAATTTCAAAAATACTTTGAGGACCAAACAGACCAATTTCCCTTTTAAATATTAAGTTTATTACCTTCCAAGCGGGCCCACGTCAAGGCCAATATCGACAGTAGTCTGAACTTCCGAGTGGAACAAGAGCCTGTCTATCCTGGTGAGGCGCGAAGGATAAGTTAGTGATATCCGCCGATCAACTTTGGGTCATACTTAATCGGATTACCTCAATGGTTGAGAACCTGTAGGCAAAAGAGGTAAGATGTGCATTTATATACTGAGGGTAGTTATTACCTACTTAACAAACAAGAGTCACATAATTGATGTGATTAGCAAGTGTTGCTTACCTAAAGTGTCTTCTTGAGTATAGTAGCGAAAGCTTCCTTGAGAATGATGAAATATGGATCTTGGTCCTACAAGAAAGTTTTGAACTTTCCAAATGAGCACTTGAGGGTTATTCATTTGAAGAAAATAGTGGGGGAATCATTAATAAAAGTCCTATTAATGAATTAAAATACGACAACTAAAATTTTGGATATCGCGATTTTAAGACTTGATTAAAATGATTTACTTTGAATAATATCTTAAGCCCTTGTAAGACAAGAATGTAAGCATCTCATGCAATATGTAATGTCCCTAGTTTTATGTAATGTTCTTTACAATGAAATAAAACTAGTATGATGTTTGATTGATGATTATGTTTTACTAATCACTTGTAATGAATACAAATCATATCATAGATGCAATATATTAGGATACATTGTATCGGACGTGATCCATTAGAGAAATAATACTTCATGGTCCTTAGTCATAAGCATTACTTCCTCAATACTATTTTGGAATCCTTAGACCTTATGTCTCCGTTGATTCTAGCATGAATGGAGCCACGTTTTGACTCAGTCGGACGTTACTTTTAATCAAGTAATCAATACGACTGATGATCGGATGTAGTGTCCTATCATAGCTTGAATGTGAGAGGCATTGTAAGGAATTTGTCCCTCTCTTATTAGAGAGAGATAACCATGGGCTCTTCGATAGGGAAAGATTGTTTAAATGCACGGCCGTGCTCAAATGTATTTAATAAAGTGGTTATTAAATATTGTTTGTTGGAACAGTCTACATGGAGATTGAGCATAAATATAATTAAGCCTTATAAGAGTGACAACTACCTTGTTTTATGCTTAATTTGGATATCACGAGACAAAGGGATTAAATAGTGGATTGATATTAGGTTCCACCGTAAATTCATTCACTTTGGGTAGTTACAATGTCCTGCTAGGGACTGCTTGTGATTTATGAACAAATACTACTACTAAGTGTGTTTTCATTGCCATTGTGACATGAACCTACAGGGTCACACGCATATACGAGTTAACGAGCTTCATGTCCAAATTTAATGAACCTAGAATGTGTCTAGATTCATTGTACTTGAAATTTATTTATCTGAGAATAATAAAACGTTATCATTTGAATGTGAGATTAAAGAGGGGCATTTTCGGTATTTGGTTATAGCTGGGATTACGTGGGAGTTATTATTCGATAAAGACTCACACTACCAGTAGAGGTTTACAAGACGTGGGAGTTAAAGACTCCCACTGCCGGAAGAGGTTGAACGGACGTGTGAGTTGTTCTTGGAACAAACACTCACACCCTATATAATCCTCTCTTGGTCGATATCCTAAACTATGTTTTTTGAGCAAATACACCCAAAATCAGATTTCTGTTTTTCAACCTCTTTTTCTCTCTAGATTGCAAAACTCAGAAAAACGAAGAGCTAGCAATCGTTGTTCGTTTCGTCGCATGGATACTAGTAGAGAGCAATTCCACAAAAGGAAAATATTGGTGGCAGCAACACAAACTCTGAAAGTCCAAGAATCAGAATCTTTCATTCAAGAATCAGGATCTTTAGCCGAAAAATGTAAGCTTTAGTTTTAAATTTTGGATTCCCATGGTATGAGCGGATCCTTCGGGGGAGGAGAAATGGGGTGTTTAGAACGAGTTTCTGCCCATGAATCCATTCAGTGGTATCAGAGCCTTGCTCATGCTATTCGAATTCGATATTGTTAATCACATCATAACACATATCAATTTCGATTTGGTATGTGTATGTGTAAAAACAGAAAAGATTGTTTCTTTGACTGTGTTTATAAGTTTCGGTGATTTTGATATGCATAAACTATTTTTTTTAATTTGATTATATTGCACGAACTGCTGTCGTATGTTATTAATATGATTAATTACACATAAACTGTTATTGTATGCCTCATTATGTTAATCCGATTAACTAAATCATAAACTGTTTATGCGTATAGATTATATCGTATAAACTTGGTTATCCAATTATATATGTTAGGCGATTTCGGTTAAAATCGGGGAAGTAAACTAATTCGATGAGTAGAGGAAGAATCAGATTTTTTTCCAGGGCTACTGCCCCCTTGACAACCCCCCCTCTCCCCGCCCGCTAACCGGCTAGCAAGACCGCCGTCTGCGTTCCGCTGACCTAAGACTTTGTATATGTAATCGTTACCGTATTTATTATGCTTCATGTGAGTTTTAGCATAGTGAATAGCATGGCCTACTATACCCCTCTTATTTTACATTTATTTGTTGTAATTTTACAATATGGCCTGCGAGTCATTTTTAATGTTGTAAAATTGTACTTGCTTTCTTAGAATAGTTTTATTGCTTTACATTGAAGACTGGGTATGCCCATGCATTTATGTAACAAGACTGGAGGACGCTGGATCGAAGACACTATCCATGAGATGGGTATTGACTTAGATTGACCATTGGCTCCCACAAGGCTCGTGGGATTCATCATAGGATTAGGCCATGCTATCTCACGGTTACTTTTATGCTTTATATATTACATGAGATGCTTATATTCTTGTCTTATGGGGCTTAACATATTATACAAACTAAATTGTTTTAATTAAGTCTTAAAATACCTACCATATCATAAGCACTCCTTTAGCTTGGATCATCATTTTGTCTGCTAGCAAAAGCAACAGATAAGTGGTTATCTAGGCAAAAGGAGATGGGAAAATAGTGATTTCCATAAGCTTAGACATGGTTCGACTTAACTAGGCTACCAAAATAGTTTTGAGCCTAGGGCATAAAATGAGAAATAGCCGGGACATATAGATGTCATTCCCATGGGTTCATTTTACTTTAATTATGAGGATAAGCTAAAACTTACTTATAACTATTGTAAAATGGTATTCTCCACTATTTATCAAGTGTTGAAATTGTGGAAAGGTTTTTGCTCAAAAACTAATAACTTTGCAAATAATTTAATGTAGATAATGGCAACTAATACTTCGCACAATTCATTGCAATCTGATCTTGAAAAAGAAAAACTAAGCGGGATCAATTTCCTTGATTGGGCCCGCAACTTAAGGATTGTCCTTAAGCAGGAAAGAAAGCTATACGTTCTTGATACGGATATTCCTGATCAGCCTGCAAACAACGCCCCTAAAGCTGAAAAAGATGCTTGGAAGAAGCATTGTGATGATTCTAACAATGTGACTTGTCTAATGTTAGTCACAATGAGCATTGACCTTCAAAAACAGTTTGATCTAGCTCAAGGAAATGTTCCAAAAACAAGCCAGTCTAGAAAGATTCATCACCACTAAGGCGTTGAATAGTTGCAAGATGGCCCCTGTCACCTTTGTAAGTGCACACGTTCTTAAGATGAAGGGTTATCTTGACCAACTTGAGAAACTTGGGGCTCTCGTGGGTCATGACATGGCCACATATATGATCTTGGGTTCACTCCCACCGAAGTATGACCAATTTTTGATGAACTTCAACATGCATGTCATGGAGAAGTCCATACATGAGATACACGGGATGCTTAAGCAGGCTGAACTAAACATTAAGAAGACCCCTGAAGTCTTAATGGTTCAAAAAGGGAATTTCAAGAAGAAAGGAAAGGGAAGGCCCATGGCCAAGAAGGGCAAAGGTAATAAAAAGCCCAAGCCCAAGGCACCAAAGGAAGGGGTTTGCTTTCATTGCAATAAACCAGGTCATTGGAAAAGAAACTGCAAGCTCTACTTGGAAGAGAAGAAAAAGGGGAAAGCCAGTTTGACTGTCTCTACAAGTATTTATGTTATTGAAATTAACATCTACTTCATGGGTATTAGATACCGGTTGTGGATCTCACATTTGTGCAAAAAGAGAATTGGACATGAGAGTAGCGAACGGAGCAAGAGTTGTTGATGTAGCTACCGAGACATTTAATTTAATTTTGTCAAGTGGCCTTATTATAGAACTGAATAATTGTCTTTATGTTCCAACTTTGAGTAGGAATATTATTTCAGTTTCTTGTTTGGATATTGATGGTTTTGAAATAAATATAATGAATAAAATTTGCACCATTCATAAAGATCGTATCTTCTATGGAAATGCCTCTTTGATGAAAGGGCTTTCTATTATTAACCTCGATGTATCCATTAAAAGGCCCATCTATAACATTAATACCAAGAGGTTTAAATCAAATGATTTAAACCAAACTACTTTTGGCATTGTCGTTTGGGCCAAATCAACGAGAAACGCATATCAAAACTCCATAAAGATGGAATTTTGACATCATTTGATTTAGAGTCTTATGAGACATGTGACTCTTGCTTGTTAGGCAAAATGACTAAAGCTCCCTTTACTGGACAAAGTGAGAGAACTTCTAATTTGTTAGGCCTCATACATACAGATGTATGTGGACCAATAAACACAAGTGCTAGAGGAGGTTTTCAGTACTTCATCACATTCACAGTTGATTTCAGTATATATGGCTACGTCTATCTAATGAAACATAAATCAGAATCTTTTGGAAGATTCAAAGAATTTCTAAATGAAGTACAAATCAACTTGGTAAAAGTATTAAGATACTTCGATCAGATCGAGGGGCGAATACCTTAACCAAGAGTTTGACGAACATCTTATGGGTTGTGAAATTGTTTCACAATTAACTCCTCCTGGCACAACTTAATGGAATGGTGTTTCAGAACGGAGGAATCGCACCTTACTAGATATGGTTCGATCTATGATGAGTCAAACAAGTCTTCCAATTTCCTTTTGGGGGCTACGCCCTAGAAACTACTGCATTTATATTGAATAGAGTTCCTTCTAAAGCGATTCAGAAAACTCCATATGAGATATGGACTAGGAAACGACCTAGTTTGTCATTTCTCAAAATTTGGGGATGCGAGGCGTATGTAAAACGCTTGTTATCTGATAAAGAAACTAAAGGATATTACTTCTATCTTTCATCTAGAGAACAAAGTGTTTATTGCTCGATATGGTTTATTCCTTGAAAGATAATTTGTTTCCCAAAAGGATAGTGGGAGTAAGATCCATCTTGAGGAAATTGAAGATCCCCATACAACATTTGAACCAACTTTGGAACTTCAAACAAGCTCATGTGTTGATACTGAGCTTCAATCTTTGACACAAGGTCCAAGGAGGTCAAGTCAGGTACATCAATAACCTGAGATATATGGATTTCTCGTGACTGATGATCATCATATTGAATTGATTGATCAAGATGAACCCACTACCTACAAAGAGGCAATTCGTAGTTCTGAGTCAGATAAATGGCTAGAAGCTATGAAGTCTGAGATACAATCCATGTACGATAACCAAGTGTGGACTTTGGTTAACCCACCCGAAGGGTGTAAGGTCATTGATAAAAAATGGTGTTTCAAAAAGAAAACTGACATGGATGGTAATGTACACACTTTTAAATCTCGACTAGTAGTTAAAGGTTATAGACAAGTTCATGGTATTGACAATGATGAAACCTTTTATCATGTCGTTATGATAAAGTCTATTAGGATTTTACTTGCCATAGCTGCATATTATGACTATGAGATATGGAAAATGGACGTTAAGACTGCGTTTCTTAATGGAAACCTTCTCGAGGATGTGTATATGACACAACCTGAGGGGTTTGTTGATCCATCAAGTCCTAGCAAAGTGTGTAAGCTTCAAAGGTCCATTTATGGATTGAAGCAAGCATCTCGAAGCTGGAATCGTCGCTTTGATGAAGCAATTAAAGAATTTGGTTTCATCAAAAACAAAGACGAGCCTTGTGTTTATAAGAAAGTAACTAATACTGCAGTAGTGTTCCTTATGCTTTATGTGGAGGACATCTTACTTATTATAAATGACATCCCCACATTACAAAGCGTAAAAGCTTGGTTGGGGAAGTGCTTTTCCATGAAAGACTTAGACGAGGCTACATACATTTTGGGTATAAGAATCTATAGAGATAGATCCAACAAAATGATTGGCCTAAGCCAGAGTGGATACATTGACAAGGTACTGAAACGGTTCAGTCTGCAAGATTCTAAAAAATGATTCTTGCCCATGTCACATGGCATCAAACTCAGCAGAACTCAAGGACCTTCCACAAAGGAAGACCAAGAGCGAATGAGTAAGATCCCCTATGCTTCAGTCATTAGGTCTATTATGTATGCCATGATATGCACTCGCCCGGATGTCTCGTTCACCTTAAGTATGACTAGCAGATATCAATCTGATCCTGGGGAGTCACATTGGACTGCATTCAAGAGCATTCTTAAGTACTTGAGAAGGACTAAAGATATGTTCTTGGTTTACGGAGGTCAGGAAGGAAGTCTAGTTGTAAAGACATCCATTGACCAAGCCACTCCCGCAACCTAAACATGAGAGTCATACTAGGTTAATGTGATTGAAGATCATGAATGATTGGACCTAGGGCAAGTGGGAGATTGTTAGTAGTGCCCTAGGACCATTAGCATATGTTATACGTTTTATATCTTTTTGAGCATGTCTTTTGAATAGTTAATGTTGCTTTTGAACATCAAATGTGTGATTTGATAGTAAAACTCATTAGCTTATGCAATTACTATTCTAACTGTCCAAAGTTTTATGTAATGTTCTTTATAATTAAATAAAACTAGTATGATATTTGATTGATGATTATGTTTTACTAATCATGTGTAATGAATACAAATCATATCATAGATGCAATATATTGGGATACATTGTATCGGACATGATCCGTTAGAAAAGTAATATTTCATGGTCCTTAATCATAAGTATTACTTCCTCAATACTATTTTGGAATCCTTAGACCTTATGTCTCCATTGATTCTAGCATGAATGGAACCACGTTTTGACTCAGTCGGACGTTACTTTTAATCGAGTAATCAATACGACTGATGATCGGATGTAGTATCCTATCATGGCTTGAATGTGAGAGGCATGGTAAAAAAATTGTCCCTCTCTTATTAGAGAGAGATATCCATGGGCCCCTCGATAGGGAAAGACTGTTTAAATACATGGACGTGCTCAAATGTATTTAATAAAGTGGATTAAATATTGTTTGTTGGAACAGTCTACCTGGAGATCGATCATAAATATAATTAAGCCTTATAAGGGTGACAACTACCATACATTATGCTTAATTTGGATATCGCGAGACAAAGGGATTAAATAGTGGATTGATATTAGGTTCCACCGTGAATTCATTCACTTTGGGTAGTCACAATGTCCTGCTAGGGACGACCGCTTTTGATTTATGAACACATACTACTACTAAGTTTGTTTTCATTGCCATTGTGATGTGAACCTACAGGGTCACACGCATAGACGAGTGAACGAGCTTCATGTCCAGATTCAATGAATCTAGAATGTGTCTAGGTTCATTGTATTTGACATTTATTTCTCTGAGAATAATAAAATATTATTATTTTAATTAGAGATTAAGGAGGGGCATTTTCTATATTTGGTTATAGCTGGGATTACGTGGGAGTTATTATCCGATAAAGACTCCCACTACTAGTAAAGTTGGGACTACGTGGGAGTTGTTTCTCGGAACAAACTCTCACGCCCTATATAATCTCTCTTGGGGCGAAACTTTAGATAGACTTGTTAGAGCCGCAAAACCAAAAAATATTTACTTCGTTGTCACCTCGGCCGACTTACTGCCTAGTCAAGTCGACTGAATGTATGAAATCCAAGCCAATATTATAGTTGTTGAGACCAACTTTGCTTGTGTATTTTTATCATATATAAAGCTTCTAAAGCTGAATTTTCATAACTAATAAAGCCATAAGTGGGCATAGGCTTTACACTTGATAAACACACAAGCAAACACTTTTGAGCTTAATTTCCATATCATTCAAAAGCATATTTGAGTTGAGCTAAAACTTCATCTATCTTCCTATTCTTAAGAGTGATTAGAGCTTCAATTGTAAATCCATTCTAAGAGGGAGTTTTTGTATGTGAGCTAAATTGTAAAGTCTCCTTTTAAAAAGACTAGTTACCCAATTTCTCTTTGTGACAACTTAGTGAAGGGATTCATGGGCAGAAACGCGTTCTAAACACCCATGAATCCTCCTCTGAATGATCCGCTAATACTATAGGAATCGAAAATTCATACGAAAACTTACAATTTTTCGTTAAAGGTTTTGATTTCAGATTATATGATGCTGCCACCAATAGCCTTCCCTTGCGGAATTTCTCTCTAGTTGTACCCATGCGACGAACCGAGCACCGCATGCTAGCTCTTCATTTTCTGAGTTTCGAATAATTTAGGGAGAAGGGAAAGGCAGAAATCTGATTTTCGGGTTTTTTTTTGGTTTTGCGGCTCTAACAAGTCAATCTAAAGTTTCGCCACAAGAGAGATTATATAGGGCGTGAGAGTTTGTTCCAAGAAACAACTCCCATGTAATCCCAACTCTTCTGGTAGTGGGAGTTTTTATCGCATAATAACTCCCACGTAATCCCAGAAAAAATCAAATATACCAAAAATACCCCTCCTTAATCTCTAATTCGAATAATAACATTTTTTATTATTCTCAGAAAATAAATGTCAGATATATGAACCAAGACACATTCTACATTCATTGAATCTGGACATGAAGCTCGTTCACTCGTCTATGCGTGTGACTCTGTAGGTTCATATCACAATGGCAATGAAAACACGCTTAGTAGTAGTATGTGTTCATAAATCACAAGCGGTTCCTGGGAGGACATTGTGACTACCCATAGTGAATGAATGTACGGTGGAACCCAATATCAATCCACTATTTAGTCCCTTTGTCTCGCGATATCTAAATTAAGCATAGGGTATGGTAGTTGTCACCCTTATAAAGCTTAATTATATTTATGCTCGATCTCCAGATAGACTGTTCCAACAAATAGTATGTAGTAACCACTTTATTAAATACATTTGAGCGCGGCAATGCATTTAAACAGTCTTCCTTGTCTAGGGGCCCACTGATACCTCTCTCTAATAAGAGAGGGACAAATCCCTTACAATGCCTCTCACATTCAAGCCATGATAGGATACTACATCCGATCATCAGTCGTATTAATTACTCGATTAAAAGTAACGTCCGACTTAGTCAAAACATAGCTCCATTCATGCTGGAAACGATGGAGACATAAAGTCTAAGGATTCCAAATAGTATTGAGGAAGTAATACTTATGACTAAAGAACCATGAAGTATTACTTCTCTAACGGATCACGTCCGATACAATATATAAAACGTAAACATATGTTAATGGTCGTAGGGCACTACTAACAATCTCCCGCTTTCCTTAGGCCCAATCATACATGATCCTCAATCCCATTGACCTTGTATGACTCTCTTGTTTAGGTTGCGGGAGTGGCTTGGTCAATAGATCTGCAATGTTGTCGTCTGTATGAACTTTGCATATTTTAACGTCTCATCTGTCAATGATCTCTCTAATCAGATGAAAACGCCTGAGAATGTGTTTGGATCGTTGGTGAGATCTACATTCCTTAACTTATGAAATGGCACCAGTATTAACACAATAAAGGTCCTCTGGGTTCACAATGCTAGGGATGACACATAATCCATCAACAAATTTCCTGATCCAAACAACTTCTTTAGCTGCTTCAGAGGCAGCCACATACTCAGTTTCTGCTGTAGAGTCGGCCACTGTTTCTTGCTTTGAGCTCGTCCAGCTCACAGCACCTCCATTCAAACAAAACACAAAACCATATTGCGATCTAAAATAATCTACGTCGGTTTGGAAGCTTGCGTCTGTGTAACCATTTACAACCAGTCTTCCTTCCTGACGTCCGTAAACTAAGAACACGTCTTTAGTCCTTCTCAAGTACTTAAGAATGCTCTTGACTGCAGTTCAATGTGACTCTCCAGGGTCAGACTGATATCTGCTAGTCATACTTAACACAAATTAGACATCCGGGTGAGTGCATAACATGGCTTACATAATAGATCCAATGGCTGATGCATATGGGATCTTACTCATGCGCTCTTGGTCTTCCTTTGTGGAAGGTCATTGATTTCTGCTGAGTTTAATGCCATGTGACATGGGCAAGAATCCCTTTTTGGAGTCTTGCAAATTGAACTGTTTCAGTACATTTTCAATGTATCCACTCTGGCTTAGGCCAATCATTTTGTTTAATCTATCTCTATATATTCTTATACCCAAAATGTATGTAGCCTTGCCTAAGTCTTTCATGGAAAAGCACTTCCCCAACCAATCTTTTACTCTTTATAATGTGGGGATTTCATTTCCAATCAGTAAGATGTCATCCACATAAAGCACAAGGAACACTACTGCATTATTAGTTACTTTCTTATAAACACAAGGCTCGTCTTCGTTTTTTATGAAACCAAATTCTTTAATTGCTTCATCAAATAGACGATTCCAGCTTCAAGATGCTTGCTTCAATCCATAAATGGACCTTTAAAACTTGCACACTTTATTAGGATTTGATGGATCAACAAACCCCTCAGGTTGTGTCATATACACATCCTCGAGAAGGTTTCCATTAAGGAAGGCTGTCTTAACATCCATTTGCCATATTTCATAGTCATCATATGCGGCTATGACAAGTAAAATCCTAATAGCCTTTATCATAACGACAGGAGAAAAGGTTTCATCATAGTTTATACCATTAATTTGTCTATAACCTTTTACTACTAGTCGAGATTTAAAAGTGTGTACATTACCATCCATGTCGGTTTTCTTTTTGAAACACCATTTGTTATCAATGACCTTACACCTTTCGGGTGGGTCAACCAAAGTCCATACTTGGTTATCGTACATGGATTGCATCTCAGACTTCATAGTTTCTAGCCACTTGTCTAACTCAGAACTACGAATTGCCTCTTTGTGGGAAGTGGGTTCATCTTGATCAATCTGTTCAATATGATGATCATCAATTACGAGAAATCCATATCTCTCAGGCTGTTGATGTACCTGACTTGACCTCATTAGGCCTTGTGTCAAAGATTAAAGCTCATTATCAGCACTTAAGCTTGCTTGAAGTTCCAAAGCTGGTTCAAATGTTGTTTGGAGATCTTGAATTTCCTCAAGACGGATCTTACTCCCACTATCCCTTTTGGAAATAAATTTCCTTTCAAGGAATAGACCATTTCTAGCAACAACCGCTTTGTTCTCTGATGGAAGATAGAAGTAATATCCTTTAGTTTCTTTAGGATATCCCACAAACAAACACTTGTCAGATTTAGGGGCGAGTTTTTCAAATAATAAGTGTTTTACGTACGCCTCGCATCCCCTAAATTTTGAGAAATGACAAACTAGGTCGTTTCTCTGCCCATATCTCATATGGAGTTTTCTGAACCTCTTTAGAAGGAATTCTATTCAATATGAATGCAGCAATTTCTAGGGCGTAGCCCCAAAAGGAAATTGGAAGACTGGTTTGACTCGTCATGGATTGAATCATATCTAGTAAGGTGTGATTCCTACGTTCTGACACACCATTACATTGCGGTGTACCAGGAGGAGTTAATTGTGAAACAGTTCCTCAACCTCTAAGATGTTCGTCAAACTCTTGGTTAAGGTATTCGCCACCTTTAATCTGATCGAAGTATTTTAATATTTTTACCATGTTGATTTTGTAGTTCATTTTGGAATTCTTTGAATCTTCCAAAAGATTATGATTTATGTTTCATTAGATAGATATAGCCATATCTACTGAAATCATCTGTGAATGTGATGAAGTACTGAAAACCGCATCTATCACTTGTGTTTATTGGTCCATATACATATGTATGTATGAGGCCCAACAAATCAGAAGCTCTCTCACTTTGTCCAGTAAGGGGAGCTTTCGTCATTTTGCCTAACAAGCAAGAGTCACATGTCTCATAAGACTCTAAGTCAAATGATGTCAAAATTTCATCTTTATGGAGTTTTGATATGCGTTTCTCGTTGATGTGGCCCAAACGACAATACCAAAAGTAGGTTTGGTTTAAGTCATTTGATTTAAACCTCTTTGTATTAATGTTATAGACGGGCCTTTTAATGGATACATCGAGGTTAAGAATATAAAGCCAATTCATCAAAGAGGCATCTCTATAGAAGATACGATCTTAATGAAGGGTGCAAATTTGATTCATAATATCTATTTCAAAACCATCAATATCCAAACAAGAAACTGAAATAATATTCCTACTCAAAGTTGGAACATAAAGACAATTATTCAGTTCAATAATAAGGCCACTTGGCAAAACTAAATTAAATTTCCAGGTAGCTACAACTCTTGCTCCATTCGCTACTCTCAGGTCCACTTCTCATTTTGTCAGTGATCTATTCATTTTGAACCCCTGCACGTTTGCACAAATGTGAGATCCACAACCAGTATCTAATACACCCATGAAGTAGATGTTAATTTCAATAACATAAATACCAGGAGAGATAGTCAAACTGGCTTTCTCCTTTTTCTTCTCTTCCAATTAGAGCTTGCAGTTCCGTTTCCAATGATCTGGTTCATTGCAATGGAAGAAAACCCCTTCCTTTGGTGCCTTGGCCTTTGGTTTGGGGCTTGGGCTTGCTATTTCCTTTGCGCTTCTTGGCCATGGGCTTTCCCTTTCCTTTGTTCTTCTTGAAATTCCCCTTTTGAACCATTAAAACTTTAAGGGGTCTTCTTAATGTTCAGTTCAGCCTGCTTGAGCATCTCGTGTATGGACTTCTCCATGCCATGCATGTTGAAGTTCATGACAAATTGGTCATACTCCGGTGGGAGTGAGCCCAAGATCAAATATGTGGTCATGTTATGACCTACGAGAGCCCCAAGTTTCTCAAGTTGGTCAAGATAGCCCTTCATCTTAAGAACATGTACACTCACAACGGTGACAGGGGCCATCTTACAACTGTTCGACGCCTTAGTGGTGAGGAACCTTTCTTGATGGGCTTGCTCTTGGAACATTTCCTTGAGCTGGCCCACCATCTGGAAAGCTTCAACTTCTTCAAACTGTTTTTGAAGCTCAGAGCTCATTATGGTTAACATGAGACAAGTCACATCGTTAGAATCATCACAATGCTTCTTCCAAGCATATTTCTTAGCTCTATGGGCGTTGTTTGCAGGCTGTTAAGGAATATCATTGTCGAGAACATATAGCTTTCTTTCCTGCTTAATGACAATCCTTAAGTTTCGGCCCAATCAAGAAAAATTGGACCCACTCAGTTTTTCTTTTTCAAGAACGGATCGCAATGAATTGTGTGAAGTGTTGGTTGTCATTATCTACATTAAAAATTATTTGCAAAGTCATTTATTAGTTTTTGAGCAAAAAAAACTTTCCACAATTTCAACACTTGATAAATAGTGGAGAATACCATTTTACGATAGTTATAAGTAAACTTTGGCTTATCACCCATAATTAAAGTAAAATCAACCCATGGCCATGACATTTACATGTCCCGGCTATTTCCCATATTATGCCCTAGGCTCAAAACTATTTTGATAGCCTAGTTAAGTCAACCCATGCCTTAGGGCTGCCCCCTCCTCCCCACGGACGAGGTCCTAGGCTCAACGCCTGATTTAGGGAGCGCAGAGCAGGCGACGGAAGAAAAATATGATATTTTCTCTACTCATCGAATGAGTTTTCTGCCCCGATTTAACCCTCAATCGCCTAACATATATAATCGAATAAACAGGTTTATACGATATAATCTATACACAAAATCAGTTTATGCAGTAGTTAATCGGATTAACAACAGGAGGCATGCAATCACAGTTTATGCGTAATTAATCATATTAATCAGATTTACGATAACAGTTTATGCGTAATTTAATCAAATTAATCAGATCTACGATAACAGTTTATGCTTAATTAACCGAATTAATTATTGATCGAATTACAGAAACATATTAATTATAAATAAACAGTTTACAAATTAACATGATTAATCAATATCAGTTTATGCATATATCACATGTATGTATCAGAATCACAGAAACAATATTTTTGTCTCACACATACACATACCAAATCGAGATTGATACGTGTTATGATGTGATTAACATTATCGAATTCGAATAGTATGAGTAAGGCTCTGATACCACTAAAGGGATTCATGGACAGAAACGTGTTCTAAACACCCACATATTCTTCCCAGAAGGATCCGCTCATACCATGAGAATAAAAAATTCAGACGAAAACTTACAATTTTTCGTTAAAGGTTTTGATTTCAGATTGTGTGTTGTTGCCACCAATAGCCTTCCCTTGCGAATTTCTCTCCACCTGTATCCACGTGACGAACCGAGCAGTGAGTGCTAACTCTTCGTTTTCTGAGTTTCGAATAATTTAGAGAGCAGGGAAAGGCAGAAATCCGATTTCGGTTTTTTTTTGTTTTGCGGCTCGAACAAGTCTATCTAGGGCTTCGTCCAAGAGAGATTATTTAGGGCGTGAGAGTTTCTTCCAAGAAACAACTCCCACGAGTCCCAACTCTTCTGGCAGTGGGTGTTTTTATCGCATAATAACTCCCACGTAATTTCAGAGAAAATCAAATACCAAAAATACCCCTCCTTAATCTCTAATTTGAATAATAACATTTTTATTATTCTCAGAAAATAAATGTCAGATACAATGAACCTAGACACATTCTAGATTCATTGAATCTGGACATGAAGCTCGTTAACTCATCTATGCGTGTGACCATGTAGGTTCATATCACAATGGCAATGAAAACACACTTATTAGTAGTAGTATGTGTTCATAAATCATAAGCGGTCCCTAGCAAGACTTTGTGACTACGCAGAGTGAATGAATGTATGGTGAAACCCAATATCATTCCATTATTTAGTCCCTTTGTCTCGCGATATCCAAATTAAGCATAAGGCATGGCAGTTGTCACCCTTATAAAGCTTAATTATATATATGCTCGATCTCCAGATAGACTGTTCCAACAAATAGTATTTAGTAACCACTTTATTAAATACATTTGAGCGCGGCCATGCATTTAAACAGTCTTCCCTATCTAGGGGCACACGGATATCTCTCTTTAATGAGAGAGTGACAGATCCCTTACAATGCCTTTCACATTCAAGTCATGATAGGATACTACATCCGATCATCAGTCGCATTAATTACTTGATTAAAAGTAATGTCTGATTGAGTCAAAACGTAGCTCCATTCATGCTGGAAACAATGGAGACATAAAGTCTAAAGATTCCAAATAGTATTGAGGAAGTAATACTTATGACTAAAGAATCATGAAGTATTACTTCTCTAGCAGATCACGTCTGATACAATATATCTCAATATATTGCATCTATGATATGATTTGTATCCATTACACATGATCAGCAAAACATAATCATCAATCAAACATCATACTAGTTTTATTTCATTGTAAAGAACATTACATAAAATTAAGGACAATCAGAATAGTAATTGCATATGCTAATGAGTTTTACTATCAAATCACATATTTGATGTTCAAAAGCAAAATTAACTATTCAAATGACATTCTCAAAATATATAAAACGTACAACATATGCTAATGGTCCTAGAACTAGGAAAAAGCTCTTGGTGAGTTTCAATGTTTCTAAGTCCTCGTTGGTGAGACATAAATCCTCTTGTGAGAGATATCTCTTTGGAGAGATTAGCTCTTAGTGAACTTAGTTATTTAGAGAACTAGAAAACCACTCTTTGTGAGTGGAGCCTTCTTAGTGAAGCAAAAGTCCTCTTTGTGAGGCAAGTATCTGATTGGCGAGATTGGCTCTTAGTGAGCTTAACACTCTTTGTGAGTGGAGTATTCTTTATGAAGCACAAGTCCTCATTTGTTGGGGGCAATTGTAAAAGGTAGAACCCTCCTTTCATTTGTTGTGAAGGGTGTCCATTAGTGGATGTTGAAATCCTTAGGTTTGTCCTAAGGTAGTGGATGTAGATTCTTTATGAATCGAATCACTATAAATCATTGTGTTAATTTTCTCTATCCTTACTCATTTACTTAATTGTTCATACATTGTTATAACTTGTATACTTGACTATATGGACATATTTGCTTAAGGATAGAAAACAACACATGTTTCCTTACTTTACACAATTGTTTCACTTAGTCATTTAAGTTGTCCTGATTAAAATTAACTCATCTTATGTGCTAAAATAAATTACTTGTTTTTAAGGTATATAAGTTTAGAAAAACTAAATAATTTTTAAGAATCTAATTCACCCTTGCCTCTTAGGATCATTACCCTTGCCTTTAGGGTATTCAACTAGAGCCAAGGGGACCCTTCAACAACTGAGATGGTCGCCTATGGCCCTACGGTTCAAGAAGACCCATCTTTGTTTTTACTATATTTATAAGTAAAATACAATATTTTGTTTCTTTTGTTTTAAGAAACAAGTAATGTAAGATGACAAAAACATTAGTATGGTTATGAATAAAATAATTTATTTCATTTTGGAAATTAATAAATAAAGTGAGAAGACTTCAAGATCGATTTATCAATTAAGTTGATTGGCCATGCTATTTATCGATAATGAAATTTTGGAATATCTTGATTATAAAACGTTTTTTTGTTACCATTGGCGAGCGCCGATGTCCTCATTGGTGATAAGAAAATTTTAGTCTCGGTCTATAAAGTGCCTACAACGTTTGACTCTTTAATCATGGTAGACCTGACTTGGGGCTCTTTAACGCGAAACCAATTACTCAATGTGAAAATGATAAGTTAGTATAATTAAAGGAATTCGAATTCTGATCCCTTACATAGCAAGCTGCTACAACTTGTCACAGTTTGCGGGATCGTGACTTTTTTTTTTAAGTAAGGGTTCTTTATTATAAAACTTTAATTTCGCGTTAAAGAATTTAGAAAATAAAAGAGATTTATCAAATTATGTCTGCTCTACAAGTTTTCCCTAAGGACCCAAATTCTCTCTATAGGGCCATGCGTGTCACACTCCTTATCTAAGGATTCATATGTTATATTTCATTCTCATTTAATTGTCGTTTAGGATATATATATATATATATATATATATATATATATATATATACATATTCAAATTAATTGTTATTTACATGTTTTTTATTAGGTGTTAATAATTTATTTCAGTTATACCCCTAACATATCACTTATTAGAAAAGTGAAAGAGAAAAAGGAAGGAAGAGGTATTATTGGAATTATGGTGGAAAATTATTATTTGTTTGAGTTTCTTAATTTTTTTAAAGTGTCCTAAATGACATATATTGAAAAATGAAGGGAGTATACTTTTTTTAATAAATTGAATAATTTTAGAACACTAGTCGGAATCTTAAGAGTATATTAGACAATAGGATCATTATTGGAGATGGTGTTAATCTATCGTTGTAAATCCTCCGCACTCTACTACAGGGTATTTGAAAAAAAACGTGTCGTGATTTTCTATTTGAAAATCCTGCAAATCTGTGACATTAATCTATTTTGAAATGCCTCGAAGACGAGCCCGGTAATCACAAATGTGACCAACTAATAGAAATTATTTAACAGTGCCGATCTCGATTGAACTTTCTTTTTTTTTGCCAAGTTCGATTGAACTTCTTTTGTGCAGTTATCTTTTCAAACGTAAAACGCGCTAGAAATGTCAAAACTCATTGCCTAATCAAGCTTGGCTTTGAAGGAGAAGGCTTTACTTGGTTTTGGAGATCCTCCTTTTCCCCAATATGTATTATAGAAGTTCAATAGAATTTTAACTTTTCCTCCAAAAAAGGACTGGAGACCTTTCAAAAGAAATAAATAAATAAAATAAAAAGACTAGGAAAATTGTTGTTTATAGAAATTTTAATAATTTCAAGGACGAAAAGTTAAATCTTTATCAAACTTGTATAATTTTTAAAGGGCATCTTTGAAACTAACCGTAATACAAAAATCCAAACAAGATCCAAGCCAAGATATTCAAATCCAAAAGTTTCAACTTTCACTTTTCATCAAGAAATGATATATATTCCCTCATGGATGCAATAATTAATTTTTGCTATAGTGAAAGATAAAAGATAAAAGAGTCTGTTTAATGTAGGGCCACGAATGCTTTGCATTGGAGAAGCAATGATGATTATATAGCAAACAAAACAAAAACAAAAATTGATCAATATAGTTCTTAATAATTTATTTTACCTCTTTTTTTTTAGCGCCCGAAGGCGATTGCCCCCGAAGGGGAAGAGCGGAGAGTACCTTAGATAGGGAAAATTGAAGCATGGCCCATGCCTGGGGAGGGAAGATAAGCCTCATAAGGAGAAGAATTATTTGCCCCATTATGGGGATATATAGGAATCGAACACGGGACCTCCGCCCCGTGTTCGGGTAGCCTTACCACTTGGGCTACCCGATTCCCATAATTTATTTTACCTCTGGGAAAGCATAAATATATAAAATGAAAAGTGGCCCACTAGAAAACAACATCAATGCACTCTTAAGGTTAATGGCATGAGATGTGATGATTTCCCCATTTGCTGTTCTTTCTTTGGCCTTTGGTTTTTGGACCTCACCAGAGAAGGAGTTCATGTAGGGCGGATAGAAGCCCGGCTGAGCGGGTGCCCCAAGAAGGGGAGTATAAGAACCCACAGAAGAGGAATCAATAATAGAAAATTAAATCTTTCTTTTTGTGTGAGTTGGGTATCGAACCCACAATCAGGTAATCTCCCCACTGGGCTATGGACCTTGTGATGGCCTTTGGTTGCTTTACTTTCTTGAGGAATAAAATATTGGGAATCACAAATAATAAAAGAAAACAAACTTCACTTTTTCCTAATTACATTGAACAGTTCTCCATGGATGTAATGCGAATCCTTCTTATCCAAATGTTAGGTGCAGCCATTTTGCTGGTCACCAGCTCATCGAGTATGATGACAGCTCTTGGTCAAGAGAGAACCCCAGTCTTATAAAGTTTTTGTTAAAATTATTAAATCAACCTTATTATTATTTAAGAGAATATTTAGTTTTGGTAATTACTAGTTTTATTGTATTATGTTTTTTGGTTTAATATTTTTATAGTTAGATTATATTTCCTAAATATGTTTGAGATTTTAACCCTGAGTTCTGGGGCAACTGGTTGGAGTTGTCATATGCCTCACCGTTGACGAGGGTTCGATTCCCACCGTGGACACCGACTCTTGTGGGATTTTCCCGCCTTGGTAGGGCTCCGTGTATAAGAGGAGTATGGGCCAGGCCCTCCCCCGCTAGCGGTCACGCTACGGGCCAACAGTAGGTCGAGCCCGAATTAGTCACCACGTTATAAGTGGACACCGGGTGCCTCTCGGGATGAACCAAAAAAAAAAAGAGAGATTCTATTAGGTTTTGACTCCTATATAAATAGGAGAGTTGTCTACGTATTCCATATGGATTTGAGTGTGGTCTGGAGTAGAATTGTGGTATGGTTGAGATTATTGAACCTTATAAATTTGAGAGTTGATGCATAGAATATTGTATGCTTCTCTTCGTAGTATTGTTAGATTTGATATATGTGTTTTGTACTCCACCACTCACCACCAAAATATTTATTCAAAGTTGTCGCAAATTAAAAATTTCTTAAATTGGTATCAGAGCTAGTGTTATGTGATGGTGATGGATCCTCAATGTTTCAGTGTTTGTCTAGTTTTTTTTTATGGCAAAAATAATTTTGATATATGGCGACAATGTATGCAAAATTACTTTGAAAGTCTTCAAATTTGGAATATTATAGAAGAAGGCTTTGAAGAACCTTCTTACAACAACCACAATACTGATGAAGATGAGAAGAAGAGGTAAGGAAATGTCTTTGTAAGGAACAATCTCAATTGTAAGGTATCATTAGATGTTGTAAGACAATTTGTATATGTTAAATCAGCAAAAGAGATTTGGATTCATTTACTGACTACTTATGGAGGTAAAATTTCTTCTACAAATATTGTTGGGAAAGAGAAAATTGAAAACATGAATTGTTTGGGTGTGAGATAGTTGATGAGAAAATTATTATTAATAAGGAGAAGATTAAGAGTTTATCTCCTCGAGATAAAGAAAAATATTTTGAACAAATTGAAGATGAAATTGAATATTTGGATTTGGATTTCTCGTATTTGATATGTAGTTCTTTCGTTGAGTTGGAAGAAACTATTAATTTGGATTATTGTGGAAATAATAATTCGATCGAACCCTCTCAAGGTAATTTTGATGTAGCTTATTCGTTGAGTGCTACAATTGATGATGAATTATTGAGTCAAGATTCTTCACATATTATTGATTTGATAGATACTTGTGATAATTTTAGTGTTGAAAATTTAATTGAAGAAAATGAAAAAGAGGAAGAGAGTGATGAGAAGGGAAATAATGTGGATACAATTATTGATGTGGATTATTTGGTAGACATTGGTTTGTTGCATTATGTGATTGACCAGAGAAACAAGAATGGATTTGGTGAAAAAATCTGAGATATCAAATCAAGATTTGCATTTATTCTATCATGATAAATATGGTGATAACGGTGTTAAAATTAATGGCTTTTCTGGGATTGAAAAAAGGAAGGTTTTGAGGCCTTTTAAAAACCATGAACTTATTCCATTTATTCTAGTTGAAATTGGAGATGTAGTTGATGATGTCCCCGAGTAGTAAGAAAGCCATGTTGACGAGTTAATGTATACTCAAGATGCAAGTATGGTGAACAAAAGTTATTTTTTTCGTAATTCAGTTATCCAAGAAAATATGTCTATTCGAGGAGATGAAAAAATAGTTAAAAGAAAAGACGAATGTTTTATAGATTTGGTTGGAGTCAAAATTTTCTTCTCAAAGAATAAGATTGACATTTTGAAGAATTATTCTGAAGTAGAATCAGAATGGGTGATTATGACTGAGTTTTTTGATAAGGAAGAGGTAACAATGAAGTTATTTGCAAAGTATAAGATTTTATCATCTTCTCATGTGAAGAATAAAATTACTCCAAAATTGATTTTACACAAATTATTCACAGCGAAAGAAGTAGCAATGGAGATTTTTGCTCGTGATGGAATGGACCGGATTTATTGTCGAGCTTGATTTAAGGGAGGCAATGTTGGAATTATTAAATTAAGTTTATTATTATTTAGGATAATATTTAGTTTTGGTAATTACTAGTTTTATTGTATTAGGTTTTGGTTAAATAGTTTCCTAGTCAAATTATATTTCCTAGATATCTTTGAGATTCTATTAGGGTTTGACTCCTATATAAATAGGAGAGTTGTCTACGTATTCCGTGTGGATTTGAGTGGTCTGAAGTAGAATTATGGTGTGGTTAAGATTTTTGAGAGTTGATACATAAAATATTGTCTGCTCCTCTCCGTAATATTGTTAGATTTCATCTGTGTTTTGTAATCTACCACTCACCACCAACATATTTATTCAATATATATGTTGTCGCGTATTAAATATTTCTTCAAAGTTGTCGCAGATTAAAAATTTCTTCAGTTTTCAACATACCCTATCATTTTCAGAACGTGAGTTCCTACTGAAGTTCCCTCTGTCATCATGCATTGAAGTAGAGATTTTGACACATCAAATATATCCATACGAGCTTGGCCCTGAAAGAGTTGCCTTATATGTTCATTCATGTCTATTGCACCCTATTTCCTCGTATTGCTTCTTAAACTCAGAGGTCATGCTCACAAGCATTAGACCTTGATACATCTGATGAATCATCAACATGCTTACGATAAGCATTTCTTTCAGCTACCGAAGACCCATGGGTTGGTGGCTCAGGAATTGCCTACATCTTTTTCTC
This sequence comes from Vinca minor, assembly GCA_026122235.1. Classification (NCBI taxonomy): domain Eukaryota; kingdom Viridiplantae; phylum Streptophyta; class Magnoliopsida; order Gentianales; family Apocynaceae; genus Vinca; species Vinca minor. The sequence continues at coordinate 2,958,842 of JAOCZM010000253.1, forward strand.
GTGTTTGAGGATAATCTCAAATTCTTGTACCAGTCGAGGAAGTTTCCTCCCTCTAACTTGTCCTCCTCAAGAAACGATTGCAATGACAAACTATTTGATGCAATTGTTATATTTGACATTATATGTACAATAAAATATACGAAGTTTTAAGTATCATGGTTTTAAAATCATAAACAGGCCTTTGTAAATGACTCTCCCGCTATTTTCTTCAAATGAACAACCATCAATGTTCATTCAGAAAGTTCAAAACTTTCTAGTAGGCCAGGATCCATATTTCACCTCATCCTGAGTTAGCTTTGGCTAATTTCCCAAGACATGGCTATTATGGTAGGCAACGTTTTCCAATTAAATCGCTTATGCAATTTTTGGTTAGTTAAGTGGATAACACATTATTCTAGTACATCACAACGTACACTTTTAACTATTTTGCCTCTAGATCCTCAATCTCATTGAGATAATCGAGTTAAGTAGAACCGTATACTTTAGTCGGCGGATATCATAGTTATCCTTCGCGTCTCACCCAGGATAGATATGTGAACTCTACTTTGGCAAGTCCCACACATTTGTTGATTTATACCTTAACGAGAGTCAAATCAAGGAAGGCACTAACTTAATACGTAAGATTGAGGGATTTTCATGTTCTATATGATCTCACCAAACTAAGTATAAAAGTTTATACATATGTATCACATGCATCTCTTACTTCATACACATAAAATAAAACATGACATAGTAATAGCCCATCTTATGCAAATTCTTCCAAGACAATGGAATTTTTTTTGGTCAATCTAAGGTAAAGAAAACAAATCTATCATATAGATGTATTCAATTTGATTGCCTCAATTCCACTCTATGTCCTCTAAACCACTCTTATTCTATAATTGAATAGATAGTGAAGAATCTTCGAGTTACATGCCATGAGAATTACAAACAGAATATAGAGAGAAGGCAAGACACACAGGTTGTGTTTTTCATAAAAATACTATGACACTAGGTAATTAGGCTATTAATATGCACCTTACTCACATAACATGACAATCATGCATTGAAAAACATCAAAACCCAAAACATATCAAACCAACATCTTCGCGGAATAACAGTTCGTCCAGGGTATCGTTGTACAGATCGTCCGCAGAGATGCTGGGGCTTTTTGTCTTGTGGACGATCTATGCAGATGATGCTTCACTCGCGGGTTCGTCTACAAAGATTCTGAGAGCAAACCCAGTTTTTGTGAATGATGTGTTTGGACAATTTTTTGAACGACATTTCGTTCTAGGACTAGTTTAATACTTAAACATCATCCTAAACATGATGTTTAATATATCTAAAGGAATCATAAACATGCATTCATACGTCCAATCGATACAAGATCAAAATAAACGCTATAAACACAAAGAAACCGATTTGGATTTTGTGAGTGGCTCGATACCACTGTAAGTATCAAATTCGGATTCCCAACAAAATGGCAGCGAAATAAAACATGGAATCTGTTTCTTACTAGGATTATCACGAGTAAGACCCAATTAATTTTGATAAGATTAGTACATTTTCAATACGAAGAATATAAACGGTTTCTGTGTTGGATGTTGTCGAATTCACAAGCAAGAATCTGACGTTGTCAATCCATTGCCTCTACAGTATCCACACGATCCCTTGGATGAGCGTTCTACCTTCTAGTGCTAGGCAAAAAAGTGAAGAAGGAAATACTTGAATATAATTCTTTTTTATAACTAAAGGAAGAACAAGAAGGGAGAGAGAGATAATAAGAAAAATCTGATTTTTCTTTCTCTTGTTTTGTGTTGTCGAACCATCAAAATGTTAGAACAGTAAGGTTATAAAGGATTGGTGGTTTATTCCATAATAAACCACCAAATCTTAACAAACAACCTTTTCCAACTCCCTAACTTCCAATTTTCCAGAATACGGTTCAATAGATCGGTTTGGCCAGTTCAACAGATCAATTCGGTTCAATTGATCGGTTCAACGAATTCGATATCGGTCGGCCAAATCCAATTGACAGCCCAATCAAATTGGAGCACCTATTATCATATGCTAACTCCAACACTTCATTTCCTTTAAAACATGCACATTTCTTTGTAAAATGTCCACTATAACCATGATCTTGCATTTTTTACTTATTCCACGATTTTAGCATGCCTTGGGCATTTGTTAGTCATCGTCCATTTTCTTTAGTAACAAGTTCTCACATGATTTTAGTAATATCTGACTAACTTATACCCCTCACATCTTCCAACATTTTCTTTGTTACTTGATAGTGGATGTTAGTGGGACGTTGTGGCACAAGACCTGGTTGAGGGTCATATAAAAAAGACAATCTCACATGCTTTTAGAAGCATCCAAGGTTAAGTCAGATGCTCCAGATTTACCCACAATTGGTTGGGCAATGTGTCTTAGCTTCAGGTCCTTCACACTATTCTCAGTCCGACCGACCCGGTTGGCCTAGCTCCTGATACCGATTTTGTCTCGGCTGACCCGGATGGCCTGACTATTAATATCATTCTCGTCTCGGCTATCCCGATTGTCTTTAGCTACTGACTCCTGACACCATTCTCAATATGGTTTACCCAATTGGTATGCTCCTAATATCATTCTTGACTCGGCAAACCCGACTATCTTGGCTATTGGCTCCTGACACCATTCCAGTCTAGTCAGGCCTGATTTGTCTTTTTCTTAATATCATTCTCGGCTCGACTGACCCGACTGTCTTGGCTACAAGTTCCTCACATCATTCTCAGTCCGACCGACCCACTTGGTCTGCTCTTGATACTAGTCTGGCGAGCTGGCCAGGACAACAGTTTGACGAGCCGATATACCTATTAGGCTAGCTATCCGTACTCATTTTACTTTTGAGATCCGTTTGAATCTCGACCATTCCGACCGTTTGCCCGTCTTCTAGATGGAAGAATTTTTTAGTATCAACACTTCTTCTTTTTTATTGGGGGAGGTGACTTATCTATTACAAGAAATGGGGATTCAAGAAGCGGTGAGGGTATTCGAACTAATGACCTCTACGTCATGAGGCCTCAACCTTGGCCACTAGACCAATTCCTCATTGGCTTAGTATCAACACTTATAAGCAAGTTGCTTGTAAATTTTGAACTAAAATATGTTATTAATGATATGTTATCAGTTGCCTTTCTATTTTATTTTTATGTAATATTATCAATTTCTTATTAATGCAGCCTATAGTTTTTTTTTTTTCAAATTTTATTTATTTATTTGGAAGGGTATCTATTTATTACAAGAAATAGAGAGATTTAAGAAGCGGTAAGGGAATTCGAACTCATGGCCTCTAAGTAATGAGGTCTCACCTTTGATCATTAGACTAATGCCTCATTGGCCTGCAACCTATAGCTTAAAAAGGCAAAAGGAAGGAAAAAACTTATTTGAAAGAAAAACCAACTTTCAAACATTTAAAAGGCGTATTTTTGCTTATTTGAAAGAAAAATCTGATTTGAAAATGTACCACTTTCAAACACTGAAAAGGCGTATTTTTTACAATAGCTTATATATAAATTCTTTAATTTTTTTTTGTTTTTACTAAAATACCATAGTACATGATATGATAAATACATAATTATATGAATATCTTTTCATTTCGTATTTTTCCCTAGACTACATCTTTGAAGAAAAGTTATTTAGTTTTTCAACGACCTTTATTCTGGTGATAAAAACAACTCCATGTATGAAAAAAAAACTGTTTTTTTCCAAAATTATTTTTTCATTAAGCTAAACAAAATAATCCATCAATGGACATGCCCTTACTAGTGGAAAAATTCCCTATGGGACGGTCCTTGTGAGTAGACATGAAAGCCTGCGAAACCTACCTTGCGGGTAGGTCCTGTCTCAAATTATATGAGAGGAGTGTGGGGCCGTACCCACAAAGCCCGCCCCATGCCAGACTTTCCCCTTACTAGTAAGGAGATGACGTGCATGGATGGACTTAGGGGCCATCCCACCACCTCATAATTGTAAAATGTTAGTTTTTCCCATTTACTAGTTTTTTTTCAAAAAAATTATCAATGAAAATATACCGTTCCTCGTCTAAAAGTAAGTAAAATCTGTGTTAATATATTAAAGAAATTCTTTAAAAAATTTAAAATTATATCTTAGAGAGAATCAATATACATTCCCTATGGTTCTCCGAATTTTTTCATAACATATATAATAGTTCTATTTTTATAAAAGTAAGGATTTTATTGAACGAACACAATTCAACAATTAGTTGCTGGTGTCCATTGAACTTACCCTTCTGATTGTGCCAACAATTTGCAAATGCCTCCTCGATGTGTCAGATAGAGTTTATATAGATTTAATTGTAAAACTGTTAACTTTTTGGTTCCTCTTATTAAAAAGATAATGACTTTTAAGTTAGAATATTTAGCTGTGAAATCGTTAACTCTTGATTTTCTCTTATTAAAAAACTAATGACTATTAAATTATAAGATTTAGTTGTGAAACTGTCAACTCTTAGGTATCTCTTATTAAATCAATTGACTCTTAAAGTTATATTGACTTTTGAGCTGGTGCCACATTTTACAAACACTCAATTTATGCTAATCTTTTACAAACCCTTGAATTTCATCACCAAAGTTTTTTTGTTGTGTGTGTGTGTGTATATATATATATATACACACACACACACACACACACACACACTAGCCTGTTGTTATGCACATGAAATAATTTAATTGTTAACAAAATATTAAATAGCATAAAAGTTAAAAATGATATTCTACTCGAATTTTCAAACCTACCTATGTAGAAAAAAGAAAAAATATATGAAAAATATCAAAATTAGTTATGGTAAGAGAAGAATATTCTTTCGATTATTGCACAAGGTCGGCGTTGTAAGTTTTGTTGAAAAAACTTCACGGTTTAAATGAACCATCCAAAAATAAATAAAGTTTGTCTCTCTAATTTATTGGGCAAATTCCAACTCATTTAATGACACGATCAGAATTAAATGACTCGATCTTTATTTTTGAAGTTTTTACCCTTTAAATGAAAAACGTTTAGTGAGCAGTTCGCATGCGGGTTCAACAGAAACTAAATTGTTCGGTGAACTAATTTTCTTTGAAAGAAACATTGACTGTTGGAATGAAAAATTTGAAAAACAAATTAGATTTGTCACTCAATTTAATAGACTAAAAAGTAACCAAACCAATTCATCCAATTAAAAATCCCACCAACTATCTTTATTTATAATGCCGTCATATTTCAAAAAAAAATTACACTTTCGATGTGGGGTCTTGAATAATATTGAAAAAAATAAAAGAAAAGATTATAATAGGAAAAATAAAAAAATATTAAAATATTAAAAAATATAATTTAATTTGAAAAAGTCAAATATGATTATTTGAAAAGTAAATAAAGTCCTCCTCTCAAATTCATTAAGCGAATTACAATTCAGTTAATGATATGATAATAATTAAATAGTTCGATTAACTAAAGTTTATTTTTTAAGTTTTGACTCTTTTAATGAAAAACTTTAGTGAGCAGGCTCGCTTGCGGGTTCAACAGGAAATTAAATGGTTCGGTGAGCCAATTTTCTTTGAAAAAAAAACTTTGATTGTTGAAATGAAAAAATTGAAAAGAAAATTAGATTTGTCACTCGAGTTAATGGACTAAAAAACAACTCAACCAAATAGTTCAATTAAAACTCATGCTCAAGTACCCCTTTATTTTTAATGTTTTCAAATTTAAAAAAAAAACTTCATACACTTTCAATGTGGGATGGGATCTTGAATAATATTGGGGAAAAAAATAGAAAAGAAAAATAAAAAACTATTAAAAATATTAAAATATACAATTTAATTTGAGTAAGTATTACATGAACCATCTGAAAAGAAAAGAAAAAGTCTGCATGACCGCATCTGCAATTCATTGGGCAAATTCCAATCCAGTTAGTAATACGATAAGAATTAAATGGCTCGAACAAATATAATTTATTTTTAAAAACTTTTTACTCTTTAATGTATAAAAGTTTAGTTAGCAGACTCACTTGCGGATTTAACAGAAAATTAAATGGTTCGATGAACTAATTTTCATTAAAATAACTTCGACTGTTGGAAAAAACAAATAGAATTTGTCACTAAATTTAATGGATTAAAAAGCAACTCAACGAATTCATTCATTTAAAGATCGTGCTCAACCCCTTTATTTATAATGTTATCAAATTCCAAAAAAAATTGATGTGAGATTTTCAATAATATTAAAAAATAAAAAATAGAATTTGAAAAAAAAAAATCATTAAAAATATTAAAATATATAATTTAATTTGAATATGTCTAATATGAACCATCTGAAAAGCAAATAAAGTCCATTTTTCTAATTCATTGGGCAAATTCCAACTCAGTTAATGATACGATAACAATTAAATATCTCAATCAACTAAAGTTTCTTTGTTAAAATTTCGTCTATTTTAATGAAAAAAGTTTTGTGAGCAGGCTCACCCGTGGGTTCAATAGAAGGTGCACTATATTTCTTTAAAAAACTGGTTGTAGGAATGGAAAAATAGAATTTTTCACTCAATTTAAAGGACTAAAAAGCAACTCAACCAATTCATTCAATTAAAAACAATGTTGTCAATTCCAAAAACTTCATACACTCTCCATGTGGATCTTGAATAATATTTTTTTTTAAATTTATTTATTGGGAGAGGGGGGGGGGGACATATCTATTACAAGAAATTGGGGATTCAAGAAGCGGGAAGGGGATTCGAACTCATTACCTATACGTCATGAGGCCTCAGCCTTGGCCACTAGACCAATGTCTCATTGGCATCTTGAATAATATTGAAAATGAAAAAGATAAAATTGGAAAAGGAAAAATAAACAACATTAATAAAAATATTAAAATATATAATTTAAGTTGAATAATTCAAATATGAACCAACCGAAAAGCAAATAAAGCCGCCTCTTCAATTCATTGGGCAATTCCAACTCAGTTGATGATACGAATTATTAAATTGATCGATCAACTAAAGTTTTTTTTTTTTTTTGTTAAGTTTTGACTCACTACAAGAAAAGGCATATTTAAGGGGGTGTAATCAATCTGAATTTTAAAAGATTTTAATTGATTTTTAAAAATCTATGGATTCTGCTGACTGCATGGATTGTTTTAACTCTATGCAGACTCTACGCATATTCTATTAGATTGATTTATCATGATTTCTTTTGATTTATAAAGTCTATAGATTATTTGAATAACAATAAAAAAAAATAAAGAAAATTCTGATTCAATGGTGTATTTATAAAGTCATCACTGTAAGGTCGATTTTATGTCACTATTATCGCATGTGACCCTTTTTTGAGGTCGTCACTTGCCGTCACTGATGAAATTGTGAAGACATTTTCAGATTGGTTACTGTAAAACACAAGAGGGGGGGGGTGAATTGGGTTTTAACAAATCTTGCTAACTTTTTAGATTCTTTGCAATGCTAATGTAAGTTTGAGCAAGATGAACAAATCAAAAGCAAAACCCAACAACAAGACAAAGGATTTAGAGTGGTTCGATTCACTTAGAATCTACATCCACTACCTTGAGCCGCACCCAAGGATTTGCAACAACTTCACTAAGAAGATTTTACACTTGTGGCTAACTCACTAAGAGTTTTACAAACACAACCACAATACCAAGAAACTCACTAAGAGCTTGCCCACACTAAGTAGGACTTTTACAATTTGCCCACACAAAGTAGGACTTATCAAAGAATAACCCAATCACTAAGAAAGGGAATAAAGATGGGTAATTAAACAAAGTTGTTCACTCTTCTAAGTGAAAGATGGATACCTTTGAAGTACAAGAATTGTTGCTCTTTAGAACATATGAATTCCACTCTTTGTCTTGCTTTTGAAAGATTGCTCTTGAATGATTTAGATCATAGAAATGAAGAGCATTTACTTTGAGAGTGTTTAGACTTGATAAGAAATCAATCTATATTGTATGTGCAAGTCTTTCTAAGTGTTAGAGTCATTCTAAAGCTTTGGAGAATATATACATTTCAAAATATGGCTGAAAAACGACTCTTTAACGGTCAAAAAATGGCTAGTTTCTCGCAGAGTTCGGTTGACCGAACAAGGGTCGGATGACCCTCTTTGGGGGACCTCGGTCGACCGAGGTATGCTAAGGTCGACCGACCTTGGCTAGTTTAGCTCTCAGTTTCTGCTCGGTTGATCCGAGCTTGAGCTCGGTTGACCGAACTTCCAGAGTATGAGAAATGTTGATTTTTCACACGTTTTGAACTCTAATGAAGTCTAAAAGGTTTTCTTAATATGTAACAAGTAAGAGCATTAGAAAACCGTTTTAAAAGACTTATACTTTGAAATCAAAGGCTCTCGAAATACGAACACATGTAAGGATCAATTTGAAACTTAGCCTTTTGAAAACGTGTTTATGAAAACATGCAAGACTAGAGTGTAGAGCTTATGTTCATGAGAGCTTTGGTTAGAGCTATATAAGATAAAGACTTATAACGACAAAGCTAATCTAACCAAACCTAAGTCTTCAATCTTCAATCTTGAAAGATGAGCCTTGAATAATACGACTTTGAATCTTGATCATGGCTTGATTGAAGTACTTAGAGCTTCCAATATTAGTTCCGATATTCTATCACAAAGATATAAACATTAGACACAACATCAAGTGTTTGTCCATTATCAAAAACCGAGTTTGATCGCCCTTAGGGCTAACAATCTCCCCCTTTTTGATTATGACAAACTTTGATGTAATTAGATAGGATATGGACAATTTTAAGTACAAGGAAGCATGGCAAAAGGATATAAGAACAATATAAGTGTAACGCTAAGTGCTTAAAGGATAAACCAAGATAGAACGAGAAACATAAGCACTAGCATGTTAAGTTCTTTTGCCACATGCATTAGGGACTCTTTGAAGAGCCCTATTTCCCAACCAACCTCCTTGCCTCCTTCCTTCCATATAATAGCTTTCTTGTGTGTATTATACATACCTTAGTTTACACAAGAAGCTAACTCACCATTTTCATCAATGTTGATGTGAGTGCTAAGGATCCTATTACAAAGAACATGCTCACACAAACATTAGAACTAACAATGGTTTGTTATCATCAAAACAACAAAGAATATTTTGCCCTTCGGGCTAACAATCTCCCCCTTTTTGATGATGACAAAACATTGATGCAAATGGGAATAATATGCAAAAATAAGATACCAAATGTATGCATGAGATAAGGATATTAAGGAACCAGACAAGTAGAAGTTTTCTCAAAAAAAAAAAAAAAAAAAAATTCTACTCCCCCTATATTAAAGAATCCCTTATCTCTCCCATTTTGCAAGTTCTAAGCTTTCTCCTTTTGTAAATTACTTCTCTTGGCACATTTGCAACACTAAAAACTCTCCCTCTTTTTGTCAAAATCAAAAAGGGATATCAGAGCGCCAATAAGAAAAGCATTTTAACGAAAAGTAAAGATTAATTTTGGAGAAGCTTGATGAAATTTTAATAATCCTCCCCATATAAAGAAAAACTTAAAAACCATGGAGACAACTTGATGGTCTTGTAGATTGATAAAATAAGAACCAAAAGATCAATCCTAAAGACCAAAAATAATTCTGAAGAAGGATTACTTATAAATAAGCTTGGTTGATTTCTAAAAAACAAGGAGTCCATAATGACACATAAAACCAAAAGATGGTCATGTGTGGCTCAAAAAGAATATCAACCTAAGCTAAAAACAAAGGAGATAGGGAATAAACCTTAAAGAACAATCTCCCCGTTTATCAAACATACGATGTTAGCTATTTGAGATAAAACCAAGTATGATACAAATTGACCAATTGTAAAACATGATACCAATTGTAAATATAGCCAATTGTAAAACACGTTTGAAAATATAGCTAACAAAGTACAAGTGGAAGTGATACCATTAATACATATGATAAGCACATGTATCACAACAAAAAGAAGTAGAGGAAGTGTAAGATAACACTTGGAGTACATTCCTCTAACAAGTTAATGGTTACCTAAATGAGTGTAACAACTCTTAAAGTAATACTAACCAAAAACCATAATGAGATCACAAAGGATAAGAGAATGAAGAATATGATCTCAAAGTTATTAAGGTAGAATATATGAGATACCAATTGAAGACATAAACATATATAACACATATAACTTCCAAAATAACTTACACAAGTTGGCTATAAGATATAAAAAGATGAAAAGCTAGCCAACAAGTGATGTGATGATGTAAAATAAGACAATTGAGCATACATCACATATTGAGTTTACATCCTAAGTCAAGCATCTAGACGATCAACCACATAAAATTAATGCTAAAGACTTGAATATAAACACAACAACATCCCTATATGCAATAAAGATCAAGTAGAAACTAAACAAAGCTTATACAAACTCCCCCAAAGCAAAAGACACTAAATAAAAGAGGGGAAGGGGTATTAGTTGAACACAAAACAATGATCACCTACAAGGGATGAGTTAAGCCTTGTACCTCAATGCTCTTAGAGCTTGGACTTCTTACCATTTTGGTTGATCTTCTTTATCAACAAGTCCATAGAGGCCTTTTGTGTGATCATTATCTTTTGAAGCTCATTGAGAGGTTGACATGTGATTGCTCCATTTTCTTTGTAGTTCATCCTTGATTGATGAGATGAAAGCAATCTCCTCTTCTATTCATGACAAGTGTAGAGTCATCAATGATGGGTGACTTTTCTTTTCTTGATGAACCCTCTACAAACTTGTAATCCTTGGCATTTGACTCTTTTCTTGGAGTCTTAGCTCATTTGTGCCATTCCTTGTAGTTCATATCTTCTTCTTGAAGTTTAAAACTCTTTGTTATCTACAAGGAATTCTTGAGAGCAAATATGGTACCTTTTTAAAGGTCCTTCATGATTAGCTCAAAATCTCATGTAACACACATTGCATAAGGATCATGCAAATCAAAAACCAAAACAACTAGATGGATTCTTAAATGAATATGACGTGATAAAACAAGAATCAATCAAGTTGCATATGCTACACCTCATAGATACCTTAGCTAACATAAACATGGACATTAAAGAGCATGCTAAAGGTCATCTATATAAATATAAAATTCAAGAATGTGAGATGCAACATATATAAGAGCAAGCATATATATTTATATATATCAAAAACACTTAAACATATTTATAAAAGTGTTAAGAGAAGGTGATTTTGATACCTTTGCTTTCTTACCAAGTGATGAAGATATTGGATTTACACTAAGGCTCTTGTCATCACTTGATGCTTTGCTCTTTGTATCTAAGCAACTTGGTTCTCCAATTGATTAACATATGAGCTTTGAGAATCCAAGTGTTAAGGAACGCTTTTGAATTTCTTCTTTTGGCACATCTCCTTTGACTTCTTCCCAATGCCACTTCTATTCGAATCAAGTCCATTGAAGCTTTGTGGCATACATCTAACTTATAAGAACCTATAAGATCAAGGGAAGAGTAGCTTTTGGTACCCACTTTTGTTTGGGTCCATGGGGTTAGTTGAAGTGAGCTTAACTCTCCAAATGGTTTTAACTCCCCTTTCAATCTTCTTCTTAACATGGCATCTAGCATTTGTGTGACCATGTTTTCCACAATATGTGCAACAAATATGTGGCTTAGAAGATTTGTTAGCATGCACAAGATAACTACTTGGCCTATGTGACATTCTAGCATTTACAACATGATTCTTAGGTTTAAGAGAAGAGCTAGCAATATCAACATGTTTAGCAATATAACCAAGGCCATGTTTATCATGTGAAGCACGTTGCATACTAAGAATTTGATCAAGATTTTTCTTACCCTTATTAAAGTTATCAACAAGAAGGGTAAGGTCATTAACTTTGTTCTTCAAAAGATCAAATTCAACAAGCTTGTTTTCAAGAGAAGACAATTTATTACAAGCTTCTATGTATTGTAATGAAGATGTATTGCAAGTAGTAATAAGACTTTCATTTTCACATTTCAAGCAATTAACATCATCACACAACTTCTTATTTTCATCAAGCAACTTAGATCTTTCATCAAGTAAAGATTCAACTTTAAGCTTCAAATCTTTGTTTTGCTTTGCACATTTTGTCAATTGATCATACATATCAATTAAAAGCTCATTAGGATCATCCTCATCATCATCATCATTATCATTATAAGAATTTGAAATAGAGGGAGAAGGATGTACCTCATTACCAAATGCCATAAGACACATGGGGTCATTTTCTTCTTGATCATCCTCACTTCCTTCTTCATCCCAATGACTTAACAAGCACTTTGCATTTTTGAGATTGAAGATCAATTTCTCTACTTCTTCATTATTGATGATAGAATCAAGATCACTCTCTTTAGGAACATTTTTCCTTTTCTTCATCTCAAAGGTGAGTAGAGAGCCAATAAGTTCCTCCGTTGAATATGTCTTTAAGTCCTTGGCTTCTTCAATGGCAAGAGCTTTTGTCTCCCAACTTTTAGGAAGAGAATTGAGAATCTTCCTATTTATTTCTCCGGTAGTATACTCCTTGCCATTAGACCTCAACCCATTTACAATGTTGGTGAGTCTTGAGTTCATCTCATTGATAGATTCATTAGGCTTCATGGAGAATAGCTCAAATTCTCTAACAAGCATATTCAACCTTGACTCCTTGACTTGATTTGTGCCTTCATGAGTAACTTCAAGCATTTTCCACATGGAGTGTGCGGATTTTCTTCCAAGCACACGGTTGTACTCATCCGGATTCAAGGCACAACTAAGAATGTTCATTGCCTTGTAATTTTGAGTCATCTCCTTGGACTCAAACTCATTTAACTCATTGTCCGGCTTTGGCACTTGAACACCATCCACCATTTTCATAGGCACATATGGACCATCTTCAAATATATGCCATAAAGAATAATCTATTGAGCACACATATATCTTGAAACGGTCTTTCCAAGCCTCATAATTATTTCCATCAAAAAGTGGTGGCCTATTGGTGGAAGACCCCTCTAAGTAGGCTAATGCGGAATTACCGGCCATAATCTTTACTTCAAGCGGTTAAGCTAAAAATGAAGACGAGGCTCTGATACCAATTGTAAAACACAAGAGGGGGGGTGAATTGGGTTTTAACTAATCTTGCTAACTTTTTAGATTCTTTGCAATGCTAATGTAAGTTTGAGCAAGATGAACCAATCAAAAGCAAAACCCAACAACAAGACAAAGGATTTAGAGTGGTTCGATTCACTTAGAATCTACATCCACTACCTTGAGCCGCACCCAAGGATTTGCAACAACTTCACTAAGAAGATTTTACACTTGTGGCTAACTCACTAAGAGTTTTACAAACACAACCACAATACCAAGAAACTCACTAAGAGCTTGCCCACACTAAGTAGGACTTTTACAATTTGCCCACACAAAGTAGGACTTATCAAAGAATAACCCAATCACTAAGAAAGGGAATAAAGATGGGTAATTAAACAAAGTTGTTCACTCTTCTAAGTGAAAGATGGATACCTTTGAAGTACAAGAATTGTTGCTCTTTAGAACATATGAATTCCACTCTTTGTCTTGCTTTTGAAAGATTGCTCTTGAATGATTTAGATCATAGAAATGAAGAGCATTTACTTTGAGAGTGTTTAGACTTGATAAGAAATCAATCTATATTGTATGTGCAAGTCTTTCTAAGTGTTAGAGTCATTCTAAAGCTTTGGAGAAAATATATACATTTCAAAATATGGCTGAAAAACGACTCTTTAACGGTCAAAAAACGGCTAGTTTCTCGCAGAGTTCGGTTGACCGAACAAGGGTCGGATGACCCTCTTTGGGGACCTCGGTCGACCGAGGTATGCTAAGGTCGACCGACCTTGGCTAGTTTAGCTCTCAGTTTCTGCTCGGTTGATCCGAGCTTGAGCTCGGTTGACCGAACTTCCCGAGTATGAGAAATGTTGATTTTTCACACGTTTTGAACTCTAATGAAGTTTAAAAGGTTTTCTTAATATGTAACAACTAAGAGCATTAGAAAACCGTTTTAAAAGACTTATACTTTGAAATCAAAGGCTTTCGAAATACGAACACATGTAAGGATCAATTTGAAACTTAGCCTTTTGAAAACGTGTTTATGAAAACATGCAAGACTAGAGTGTAGAGCTTATGTTCATGAGAGCTTTGGTTAGAGCTATATAAGATAAAGACTTATAACGACAAAGCTAATCTAACCAAACCTAAGTCTTCAATCTTCAATCTTGAAAGATGAGCCTTGAATAATACGACTTTGAATCTTGATCATGGCTTGATTGAAGTACTTAGAGCTTCCAATATTAGTTCCGATATTCTATCACAAAGATATAAACATTAGACACAACATCAAGTGTTTGTCCATTATCAAAAACCGAGTTTGATCGCCCTTAGGACTAACAGTTACAATTACACAATAACTAATTAATTATTGTTAACTACATCGTAACTACATCGTAACTAATTAATTTTTAAATAGTGTCGACCGAGTTTAGTCACAAAAAATTGTAATTATTGTTACAAAATTTTGGTCAGTTGTATATTCATTGATGAAGACCCGAGATAACAAGTATCAAGATTCGACACTTAGGTTTATAATCGGATCTTTCTCTATTCTTGAACTAGTTTCAATGTAAATATACTCAACACGACTCTAAAGAAGGCTAAGTATCGATGGAGGCTGAAACACCACAAGTGAAAATAACTTGTTGATACAGTAACTCAAATATGAATGAATTCTATAAAGAAGTTCAATTCACAAGTAGTTAAGGAAAAACCTTACCAAAATATCGTATATCTAACGTCATTACAATGGCGGTCGAAATTCCTCTTAAATAGAGTAAGATTTCGGCTCAATTGAACCAAAAGGAAGAGTCCTTGAAGAATTAGGACTCTTCAATAATAAACTTGCTAACAAACTAAAGAACTATCTACAATAATGGACAGCATGTCCTATTATCTAGCAACCACTAATATTATGCGCCTAAAACACTTAATAATAATAATAATAATATTTGAAATCTAATTAATAAATAAACTTGAAAGAACAAGATTAATTCTCGTCCAAAATTTGGACAGCTTGTTGTATCAACTTGCATGACGTTTTCGGACACCAAGATGGCATAATCTGATTTTGTTATCTAATTAAAGTTGTAGATCTGCCTATTATCTTTCATATGCAACTTGAATAAGCTCCATTGGATAACTAGAGCGCAAAGCTGTCCAATCCCTCATCATTTTGGGTCTCCAAAATGAGTGATGTGATGATAGAGCTCGAGTCCTAAATCTCCTTTTGGACATTATCCAAACCCCATTATTCCTTGAAGCATCGGTATATGATTCCTCATCATTCATTATGGTCACAAATATTATTTTCAAAACAACAATGCACTTTAAATCTGTGACAAATGAAATTTTAATAGTGACCAATGTCTAAAATACTTGGTCACAATATAAAAGGTATTTGTTATTTAAAAAGTTTAGTGAGCAGGCTCGCCTGCATGTTAAACAAAAAAGTAAATAGTTTTAAAAAAAATTAAAAACCATTAAATATTAAAATTAACAATTTCATTTGAATAATTCAAAGATATCAAGCTATATCATTAATTTAACAAATAAAAAAATTATCTCAACCAATCATATTTTTTTAAACTAATTAAAGAATAAACAATTCCAGAAAATTACATGTGGGATTGTGAAGGATTCTTATTGGTAAAAATTGAAAACTTGTTCTGTAATATAAATATAGATGGATTGTTTTTAGTCTATCTAAAACTTTCATAAATTAAAAGTTAATATAAATTTAATACATAAAATCTCTTCTCAACCAATCAATTTTTTTATAAAATAATTAAAATTTTAAAATTCTAGAAAAACATATTAGAGTTTTAAGGTTTTTGATTTGTTAAAATATATAGTATGATATATATTTAGATTAGATGATATGATGATTAGTCAATGAATTAAGTTACTTCAAAAAAACCCAAAAAATCATTATTTAAACAGCTGAATTAGTATAATTTTGTTTAATATATTTTAATTTTATTAGAAATAAAATAATATCTTAGTTTACTAATTAAATTGAAAATATCAACATAATCTTAACATTCAAATTTTTAACTAAATCCTTAAACTTTACAATTATTTTAATAGATAAAAAATAGGTATAACCAATCATTCTTTTAAAACTAATTAAAAAAACAAAATAACACGTGGCATGAGATATCGAAAAAACTAAAAAGGCATTCTGTAATATAAATATACTAGCAAAAAAACTCTTGTTATGCACGGCAAAGAAAGAAATAAAAAAAATTGAAAAATTGAAATTGGTTTCCTGAAAAAAAATGGATTGAGTTTATATTTAATAACATGTTCCATAGGAAACAAAATATTTCACATTTTAGATATAGTTTCATATACAATATCAATCCACACGCTCCTTCTCTTGATTCTAAAAGAAAAAAAGAAAAAATACCTTACATTTGAAGGTATACTTTGAATAAAATAAATAACATTTAACAATTGGAAAAGGAGAACAATTGGAGATGTGGTATCAAGTTATGAAAAAAAATAAAAAATAAAACAGTGAAATTAGATTACGCCGGAAAAAATGCACTCATTTTAATTAATAGAATAAAATTTTATGATATGACCAATTTCTAAAATGTAAATAACAACAAAGAAATCTAAAAGAATAAAACATGAGTTATTTAAACTTTAGATGATAATTATTTATGTTTTATTTCTTATTATCAATTGGGAGATAATTCAAGATTATTGGGAAAATTGTTTAATATTTGAAGTTTATTAAGATAAAAATTAGTTTCTAAATAATTTAATTGATTTAAACTCTTCTAAACCAATCAAGTTTTTGTAAAACCATTAAATCACGAAAAAATTCCACGTTGGATTTCCAAGTTTTTAATTGTTTGAAACTAGAAACAGGTTCTGTAATATAAATATAGATAGTTTTTTAAAAAAGTATGATAGAATAAAATGGATTTGACATTTTAATTAATTATTTAATCAATAGAATAAAAATTTATGATATGAACAATAATTCTAAAAAGTACATAACAATAAAGAATTCTAAAAACATAAAAATGAGTTATTTATCTTGTGTATGATAATTATTTTCAGTTTATTTCTTAATATAAATTGGAAGATATTTCAAGATTATTGGGGAAGTGGTTTAATATTTGAAGTTTATTAAGATTTTTTTTTTTTTTTGAAAAAAAAAGTAATATCATTAATCGATATTAAGAATTACATTAGGGAGGTGGAATTCCGATGGATCCTCTACCATTTGAAAAGAAGTCAGAGCAGTACTCGGCTTATGGGCATAGCAAACTCTAAAAAATATACCCTAAGATACGCAGTACTATACCCTTAAAAACAGACTCTAAGACCAAAAAAGCCAAACCGGGGTTCCATTCAAACCAGATGTCTTCCACAATTGCCAGAGTTATTGTCTGCAAACTTTCAAAACCCATAAAAATAGGAGGAGAGGTCAGCTGAAAGCTGCACGTGAGCCAGCAACCACGCCATATACGAACATAACATCCGCTCTTGATCCTATATTCGAGGCCATGCTGCATCAAATCTCTACTCGAGGGATGCTTCTCCAAGTTTGAGATGGTCGCCCCCATTGCTTCCTTATATAAAAACTTGAAATAAATCCTAATTTAGAACAAGAAATAAATCCTAATCTAAAACATTAAATAAAACCTAATACTAGCAGAACATGGATCAATAAGTCTGCAAATGACTTTATTATAAAAATAAAAAAACTATTAGAAAAACGTGCCATTATGAGGCACACTAAGTCTTGAATTGTCCAGGAATTGTAACGTCCCGAACAATCCCAGATCAGGCAACTCATGAGCTTTGGCAGGGTCGACTTGCGACCTCCGCCTTGTTATCGTCACCCAGCTTGTGCAGCAAAGCATGACGTCTTGATGGAAGATACAAACCATAACCATTCTTAATATTTTGTTCTAGTCCGACATCAAACAAACCAACCAAAAGAACCCAAAACATCCTATATTTTAGCCCATTTCGTACCAGGCCCACAGTCTGGAAAAGCTGGTCCAGACCTACAATATGAAGAAATTGGTCCAAAAACCTGGTCCAGATGCATCCATTATGGGCCTCCCTCATATCTGCACATAGGCATATTATAATGACCTCCTGGCCCATTTGCAACCCAGAATGCTCAACAGTAGGTCCAAGACCCTACCCACCTCAGCCAAAACTTTTGCCAGCCACCGCCCCCATGTAGGACACCCGCTGTCATCGGTCGTCTTCATCGACTCCGGCATTTCTACTACCATCACCCTCCTCACCTCCCTCGTATCCGTGTCGAACCCGTGACCCTCTCCACAATCCACCATGTACAGCAACCTAGCAGCCCACAGTCTCCGGCCAAGGACCTCACGACAGCGACCGGCCATTTTCAACAGCGCCGGCGACATACACATTAGCCCCTTAGCCAACCTTCCCGTCCCGCTCTTAGTCCTCCATTTCACTGCCATCCTTCGCAGCCCAAAAGAGACAGAACTCGGGTGATCTCTGGGAGGTTTGACTCGAGACAACCAAAGAAGCCGCAAAGATCAAAGGTAGCCCCTACTGCTCCAAGATTAATCTTTGCAGGCAAACAGCCCTTCGTGCCACCACCGTATTCTTATCCCCATCAGTAAAAACTATCACCGTTGTACTAGATTGGTGGCCCTCCATTGTTGTATCGGCGACATCGAACAACAACGGTGGAGAAAACCCTAGAATACTAGGGAGAGTTTCCGACATGGTCGGAACGCAGAGAAAACCTGCGAGAGAGATTAAGTGAAGTTTATTAAGATAAAAATTAGTTTCTAATTAATTTAATTAATTTAAACTCTTCTAAAACAAACAAGTTTTTGTAAAACCATTAAATCACGAAAATTTCTAGAAAATTCCATGTTGGATTTCCAACTCTTTTGATTGGTTGAAACTGAAAACAGATTCTATAATATAAATAAAGATAGATTGTTAGAAAGCATTAGAATAAAATGGAATTGGATTTAATAGATAAAAATTTATGATATGACCAATAATTCTAAAAAGTACATAACAATAAAGAATTCTAAAAAATAAAACATGAATTATTTTACTTTTAGATGATAATTGTTTTCAGTTTATTTCTAATTATCAATTGGAAGATATTTCAAGATTATTTGGGAAGTGGTTTAATATTTGAAGTTTATTAGGATAAAATTTTGTTTCTAATTAATTTAAACTCTTTTAAACCAATCAAGTTTTAGTCAACCCATTAAACCACAGAAATTCTAGAACATTCCACGTTGGATTTCTAAGTTTTGATTGGTGGAAACTGAAATATGTTATGTAATATAAATATAGCTAGACTAGCCTAATGATCCGTGCTATGCACGGGAACAAAATTAATTGTTTAGAAAATATTAAATAGCATAAAAGTGAAAAATGATATTCTACACTGATATTTTTGTTTGGTTTTTCAAACCGACCTTCCTAGAAAAAAGAAAAAATATAAGAATCTTGTATTTATATGCAAAATATCGGAAAAAAAGTTATGGTAAAAGAAGAATATTTTTTCAATGATGGCTCAAGGTCGAGTAAGTTTTCTTGAAAAATTAACGGTTTAAATGAACCATCCAAAAATAAGTAAAGTCCGCCTCTCCAGTTTATTGGGCAAATTTTAACTCATTTAATGACACAATAATAATTCAATGACTCGGTCAACAAAAGTTTATTTTTTGAAGTTTTTGCCCTTTTATTGATCAACGTTCATTGAGCAGTTTGCACGCGAGTTTAACGGAAAACTAAAAGAATCGATGAATGAATTTTCTTTGAAAAAAACTTTGACTATTGGAATGAAAAAGTTAAAAGAAAATTAGATTTGTCACTCAATTTAATAGATTAAAAAGCAACTCTACAAATTCATTCAAAAAAATCTTACCCACTACCTTTATTTATAGGCAAATTGGTCGTTTTTGTCCCTAAACAATTATGAATCAGGCATAAGGTCCCTAACCATGTTTTCTGTACATTAAAATCCTCAAACAATTTACGATTGGTGTGTAAGGTCCTTCTGTCAAAAAAGTGACGGGTCAACAGTCAATTGAAAATTTTATTTGAGTCAACATAAATACTTTAGGGGCATAATCGATATATCACAATTAAAATACTGTCAAATTGCTCATTATTGTCCCTAAACAATTTATGAATCAGGCGTAAGGTCCCAAAACATTTTTTCTGGACATTAAAATCCTCAAACAATTTACGATTGGTGTGTAAGGTCATTCTGTCAAAAAAGTGTTAGTCAACTGTCAATTGAAAATTTAATTCGAATCACCATCCCCGCCTCTTCTTCACCATCCCCATCCTCAACCACCAGCACCTACTATAGACTTATTCTTCAAACTCTCTAAAATGAACAAAAATGGCCGCCGATTGAGCCCAAAGGAATTAATAGCCATTTTGGTCATCAACATAGTTTCGGGCAGCCATTTTCATCCTTTTTCTTTTTTTTTTAACTTTTCACATCCCCAATATATTTTCAAACAGCCACTTTCATCCTTTTTAACTTTTTTCAGCCACTTTCATCCCCAATATATTTTCAAACTATCATTTTCATCCCCAAATATTTTCAAACAGCCACTTTCATCCCCAAAAAAATTAAAAAGGATGAAAGTAGTGCTTGAAAAATATATCGGGATGAAAATGGCGATTGAAAATATATTGGGATGAAAGTGGCTGAAAAAATTTAAAAAGGATGAAAGTGGCTGTTTGAAAATATATTGGGGATGTGAAAAGTTAAAAAAAAAAAAGAAAAATGATGAAATTGGCAGCCCGAAACTATGTTGATGACCAAAATGGCAATTAATTCAAGGATTTTTTAACAGCATCATAGACATGTTCATGTCCAGATTTCATCAAACCCGCAAAATTCTTTCTTGAAATATCAAATTTTAAGCAAAGAACCTTCATTGCATGCTTGAAATAAAAATCCACAAATTACAGATAATAATTCTTGCTAATTAAAAAAACTCAGATAAATTAAATCACCAAAACAGCTAAAAATCAATTGGCATTAGATCAATTGCATCAACAACTTCTACTATAAGGTCCTGAATTGGGTTGATGAGTTCTTTATCTTTGTCATTCAATTTTTTTTTGCTAATTTGGTGAATTATTTTACGGTAAGAAGATTGACAGAAGGACCTTACACACCAATCGTAAATTGTTTGAGGATTTTAATGTCCAGAAAATATGTTTTGGGACCTTACGCCTAATTCATAAATTGTTTAGGGACAATAATGACCAATTTACCAGTATTTTAATTGTGATATACCGATTATGCCCCTAAAATATTTATGTTGACTCAAATAAAATTTTCAATTGACAGTTGACCCGTCACTTTTTTGACAGAAGGACATTACATACCAATCGTAAATTGTTTGAGGATTTTAATGTACAGAAAACATCGTTAGGGACCTTATGCCTGATTCATAAATTGTTTAGGGACAATAACGACAAATTTGCCTTATTTATAATATCGTCAAATTTCAAAAACTTTATACACTTTCGATGTATGATCTTGAATAATATTGAAAACAAAAAGTAAAAGAAAATATTATAATTGGAAAATTCAAAATATATAATTTTTTTGAATAACTAAAAAATGAACTATCCGAAAAACAAATAAAGCCTGCCTCTCAAATTTATTAGTCGAATTCCAATTCAGTTAATGATAAGATAAGAATTAAATGGCTCGATTAACTGAAGTTTATTTTTTTAGTTTTGACTCTTTTAATGAAAAAATCTTTAGTGAGCACGTTCGCTTGCGGGTTCAACAGAAAATTAAATGGTTCGATGAACCAATTTACTTTGAAAAAATATTTGACTGATAGAATGAAAAAATTGAAAATAAAATTAGATTTGTAACTCAATTTAATGAACTAAAAATTAAATCAACTAATTAATTAGATTAAAAACCACGCTCAACCATTAAAAACTTCATACACTCTCGATGTGAGATCTTTATTAATATTGAAAAAATAGAAATAAAAAAATTAGATTAGGAAAAATGAAAACCCATTAAAAATATTAAAACATTATATAATTTGAATAAGTCTAAATGAACCATCTAAAAAGTAAATAAAGTTTGTCTCTCTAATTCATTGGACAAATTCCAACCCAATTAGTGATACGATAAGAATTAAACGACTCAAACAATTTAAGTTTATTTTTTAAACTTTTGACTCTTTTAATGAAAAAAGTTTAATAAGCATGATTGTCTGCAGATTCAACAGAAAAAATAAATGGTTCACTGAACTAATTTTCTTTTAAAAACAACTTCGACGGTTGGAATGAAAAATTTGAAAAGAAAATAGAATTTGTCACTCAATTTAATGGATTAAAATGCAACTCAAAAGGCTTGCCCAAGTGGGTAAGTCTTTGGCTTGGGACCGAAAGGTCCCAAGTTCGACACCTTCTCCCCGCACTATGGGGCAATACTAAATCTCCTCCTCTGGTGAGGCGTTCTCTTCCTCCTCTGGTGAGGCTAAACTCCCTCCCCAGGCATGGGGCACGCTACAATCTCCCTGATCTAGGGTACTCCGCTCTTCCCCCTCGGGGGCAATCGCCTTCGGGCGTCAAACTAATTCATTGAATTAAAAATCATGCTCCACCCCCTTATTTATAATGTTATCAAATTCCAAAAACTCTACACACTTTCTATGTGGGATTTGAATAATATTGAAAAAATAAAAATAAAAACCATTAGAAAAGGAAAATTAAAAACCATTAAAAATACTAAAATATATAATTTAATTTGAATAAGTCTACTATGAACCATCACACCTGCGGGTTCAGCAGCAAACTAAACGGTTCGGTGCACTAATTTTATTTGAAAAAACTGGTTGTTGGAATAAAAAATTTGAAAAAAAAAAAATTGAAATTGTCACTCAATTTAATGGAATAAAAAGCAACTCAACCAATTCATTCAATTAAAAAGAATGTTAAACTTCTTTATAATGTTGTCAAATTCTAAAACTTTCATGTGGGGATCTTGAATAATATTGAATAATATTGAAAAAAAGATAAAATTAGAATAGGAAAAATAAAACACCATTAAAAATACTAAAATATATAATTTAATTTGAATAGTCAAATATGAACCATCCGAAAAGCAAATAAAGTCCGCCTCTCCAATTCATTGGGCAAATTCTAACTCAGTTGATGATACAATAATAATCAAATGGATTGATCAACTAAAGTTTATTTTTTTTAAGTTTTAACTCTTTTAATGAAAAAAAAATTAGTGAGCAGGCTCGCCTACTGGTTCAATAGAAAATTAAATGGTTCGATTAACTAATTTTCATTGGAAAAATGACTGTCAAAATTAAAATTTTGAAAAGAAAATGTAATTTGTCACTCAACGTATTCATTCAATTAAAAACTATGCTCAACTACTCTATTTATGATATTGTAAAATTCCAAAATCTTTATACACTTTCAATGTGGGATCTTGAATAATATTGAAAAAAGAATAGAAAAAATAGAAAACCATTAAAATTATAAAATATAATTTAATTTCAATAAACCAAATATGTCAAGCTTACTTTTAATTTTTTTTAGGGGACAAATTACTTTTAATTTAATGGATAAAAATTATTTTACAATCAAAATCTTTTAAACTAATTAGAAAATTCAAATTTATTTTATTGGCTGCTCAAATCCTGCTATTATTTTTTCATGTCCTTGAATGACTTTTAAGTCTAGCGATTATTCCATCAAGTTTTTTTTTTTCAATGACGGCTAAAGGTTAGGATGATAATTTTCTTGGAAAAGCAATTGTTTAATTGAAAATCTAAAATCACATGGTTCGATCAACAAAAGTTAATTTTTAAAGTTTTTACGCTTTTAAAGAAAAAAGTTTAGTGAGCGTGTTTGAGTTCAATATAAAAATAAATGATTCAGTGAACTAATTTCTTTATAAAAAAAAAAGTTTAACTATTTGAAGTGAAAAGGGGTAATATGCACTAAATGACCCTTAACTATTTTTAGACTTTAAATGTTAGGGCAAAATTATTATTTTGGCGGAAATTAGCCATCAACTTTTTACGGGTAGCGAAACTAGGCCTCCGGTGGATATTTTGGGAATTAATTTTTATTTTTTTGCCTGAAAATGTAAAAATATCAATATATCCTCAATTGAAATCAATTTTTGCCCAAAAATGTAAAAATATCAATGTCCTCAATTGAAACTATCTGACCCGACCCGACCAATTCTTCTTCTCTGACCACCCTCTTTGCTCCCCTGTTCGTCTTCTTTTCTCCTTCCCAGTCGGAGATGGATGAATTCCACGACCACGACCACCTCCACCTCATCCACGACCCCTAAAGCTGACTCATTCTCGTCAAAGTCGCCAACTTTCGCATAACCCACTTCAATTCCTCCAGAATTTCTCAAAATTTTCCAAACTTTTCTCATTCCCACTCTAATTTTTTCAAAACCCACTTGCAATTTACCCTTCCTAGCAAGACCCTCTATCTACACTACTACCATTGCCACCACCTCCAACACCACCATTAAAACCCAACAGCTCTCAGAATTGGTGATTTCATAATGGTATTGAAGAACCCATTAAAGAATATAGAGAAGCTTCCAATTGCAAATTGCAATGGTCAAGTTGGACAAAACCCATTCAAGATTTGGTGGCCACCATTATCATCCCCTTCCGATTCCAATCATTCTTTTGTCAAAGATCAAGAATGAATTCAATGATGAAGACACAGGGCTGAGTGCTAAGGAACAAGATAGATGTGAAATGCAGAAAGAAAGAAGCCCAAGCTGAGCTTTGTACAGAAGTATTGCAGTAGAATTACTGAGGGCATTTATGTCCTTTCCTCTATTAACTAGGATATTTGTTAGTTAAGTTAATTTGACATGTGTCAAGTAGTTAATGGATCAGTTAGACTAGTTAGATATTTTAACTATAAATAAGTAGATTGTATTTTTACTCAAGCATTAATTCAATATATCAGAAAATTCCCAAATGATCTCTTCTGCTCTAATTTTGCAATATCTTTTGGCTTTCGATTGGTGATTCAGAATTATATTGAAGAACCCATTCAAGAATATATAGAAGCTTCCAATTGCAATGGACAAGTTGGATAGAAACCATTCAAGATTTGGTGGCCAATTTATTATTAAATTTTTCTTCTGCTCTCACGGACATGGTGGCGCCGGCCGCTGCCAGAGCCCTTCTCCTTCATGGAATTCCCCATTAAAAGCAAATCAGAAACCCCATTATATTGAGAATTGAAGAAATCGGAAAGTAAACTGAAAGAGGGAAGAAGAAGATATTTTGGGAAAGCTTTTCTCTTTTCATTAAATGAAAAAGAAGCCACGTGACTTCTATATATACACATGCTGGTCCACTGTGTTGTCCTATTAATGAGTGACAAGTGGACAATTTAATTAACTAAAAAACTAATTATACAACTAACTACTAGTTAGCCTTAACTAACTATATAACAGAATTCTAACTGATAACCTAGCATCAGCTTGCTGTTTCTTCAATCTTCAATTCTGGATTATGAACTCCATCTTCTTTCTTGCTTTGATTATCCAGAATCCTTTCTTCCATTTTCAATATTCTCCCACAAGCTGATGCTTGATACAAATTATGCAGTCCTAGCCATTTGATCAACATCCTGAACCTTTCTTTTCCCAAGGACTTTGTGAATATGTCTGCTAATTGATTTACTGTGGAGACTGGCATTGGTTTCAGAATGCCTTGTTGATATTTTTCTCTAACCACATGACAATCTATCTCTATGTGCTTGGTTCTTTCATGAAAAACTGGATTCTCTGCTATGTAAATAGCACTTGCACTGTCACAGAATAAAGGCACTGATTTGGTCTGTTTTATTCCCAAATCTCCTAGCAAAAACACCAGCCATTGCACTTCACAAGTGGCCATGGTCATTGCCCTATATTCTGCTTCAGCAGAACTTCTGGAAACAGTCTGTTGTTTCTTTGATTTCCATGAAATCAGAGAGCTTCCCAAGAACATACAAAAACCAGTTACAGATTTCCTAGTCTCACAACATCCAGCCCAATCACTGTCACAATAACCTTTGAGCTCAAGACTGTTGTGAGCAGAAAAGAAAAGACCTTGGCCTGGTGTTCCTTTTAAGTACCTCAGTATTTTGTGAACTGCTTTGTGATGAAGTATAGTAGGTTGATCTAGAAATTGACTAAGTTGCTGAACACTGTGTGAAATGTCTGGCCTAGTAACAGTGAGGTATATCAACTTGCCTATCACCCTTCTATACCTTGTCACATCTGTGTAAGGATCTAAATCCTTATGAGTATACCTTTCTTTGGGATCCATGGGTGTAGATGCAGGTTTACTGTCAAGAAAGCCTTCTTCCTTCAATAAATCAAGAGTGTATTTCCTTTGACATAGGTTCATACCAGTTTTACTCCTTGCAACTTCAATACCTAGGAAGTACTTGAGGTCTCCTAGGTCTTTAATCTTGAATTGATCATGTAAAAACTGTTTAACTGTGTCAATTTCCTTCATAGAATTGCTAGTAAGAATAACATCATCCACATACACCAATAGGGCAATAAAATTCCCTTATGTCACCCTTATGAAAAGGCTATAGTCATGCCATGACTGCCTAAACCCAATTTTCAACAAGGCCTTTGTACGCTTATCATTCCATTCCCTACTTGCCTGTTTCAGGCCATAAAGGGACTTAACCAATCTACATACCTTCCCTTCAGCATTCTTATATCCTTGAGGTACCTTCATATAAATTTCTTCATGGAGATCCCCATGAAGAAAAGCATTATTTATGTCTAGCTGTTGAATAATCCACCCTTTGGCCATAGCCACAGCCAGTAGAGTTCTTATTGAACTCATCTTTGCAACAGGTGAGAAGGTATCAATATAGTCTACCCCAGGTTGCTGAGTGCAGCCCTTGGCTACCAATCTGGCTTTGTATCTCTCTACTGTGCCATCTGTGTTAAATTTGATTTTGTAGACCCACTTGCAGTCAATAGGAATCTTTCCTGATGGCAAATCCACCGATTCCCAAGTGTTATTTGCTTCCAAAGCAGCTATTTCAGATTTCATAGCATCTATCCACACTTGCTCTTTAGCAGCTTCCTGAAAACTAGAAGGTTCTGTCAAAACATTTAAAGACATGACAAAGATTTTGTGTCCTGTATTGATCATATCATATGAGAGGACTTTATCAAGAGTATGAATGGATGAATGATTGGAAGCAGGAGAATGGGAATTGTGTGGAATAGGCATAGAAGGACATTCATAATCAGACAAGTAAGCTGGGGTTTTAGAGGATCTATTTGATCTTCTGAGAACTACAAACGTATCATTAGAAGTATTGTTATCATTGATGCAGGCATTATCAATAGAAGATGTAGGTAAAGATGTAGGAGATGCTGAAGCAGTAGAAGTAGGGGGAATGAAAATTTGAGACATATCAGAAGATATAGATGAAAGTAAAACAGGAATAACATCATGAATAAAAGAAGATGGTGAATGTATAGAAGGAATGTCAGAATGTACATTGCTAACATGAGAATCTATAGTGAAGGGAAAAATGTGTTGATTATCCAGAATCCTTTCTTCCATTTTCAATACATTAAAAGTAATGAAATATAATTAGGAAAGTCAATAATCTGGATGTGTTGCCCTGAAGTGTTAATGGCAGTTTGATTTGTTGAAATAGTTATACCATGATTAATTTAACGAGATTTTATTTTTTAGATTAAAATTTGCCTAAATGTTTGATAAAATTGTTGAT
Organism: Vinca minor; assembly: GCA_026122235.1. Taxonomy (NCBI): domain Eukaryota; kingdom Viridiplantae; phylum Streptophyta; class Magnoliopsida; order Gentianales; family Apocynaceae; genus Vinca; species Vinca minor. Next base: position 2,986,721 of record JAOCZM010000253.1, read on the forward strand.
ATTTTAAGTGGGTTTAGATGATTTAGAAGTGTACAAGGGAATGGAATGGGTGAGGTGAGAGCTGTTAGGATTTTAATGGTGAAGGTGCTGAGGGAGATGATGAAAATGGTGGTTGATTTTTTTGGACAATTATATCCCTCATGTGGCCGACACGTAAGGTTTTTTTTTTTGAAAATTTTGCCCGGAATTTTAACTGGAGTCCCAGTTTCGCTACCCGTAAAAAGTTTATTGCTAATTTCCACCAAAATAATTGTTTTGCCCACAACATTTAAAATCTGGAAAAAGTTAAGGGACATTTAGTGCTATTACCCATAAAAAATTTGAAAAGAAAATTGAACTTGTCACTCAATTTAATGGACTAAAAACCAACTCCACCAATTCATTCAATAAAAAAAAACCATTCTCAACCCCTTTATTTATAATGTTGTCAAATTTCAAAAACTTCAGAAAACTTTCAATGTGGGATATTGAATAGTATTGAAAAGAGAAAAAATAAAATAGAATTGGAAAAATCAATAAATCAATAAATATATTAAAATTAACAATTTAATTTGAATAAATCAAAGATGTCAACCTATATCATTAATTTAATAAATAAAAAATTATTTCAATCAATCATATTTTTTAAACTAATTAAAAAATAAAAAAAATCCAGAAAATGACAAGTGGGTTTGTAAAGGCTTGTAATTAGTTAAAACTGAAAACAAATTCGTAATATAAATATAGATAGATATATAATATAATATAATGATGTTAGTCATAATAAATTAAAGCTTTATATATTATATATCTTTACTTTATGACCATAGCTAAGGTCATAAGCTAAATACACATATTCTACTTCTTGATTATAGTTATTGTACATAACCATGTATACCAGTTTTTTTATTCTATGTATATGGCTAAGGCTATTAGCTATTGTCATTGGTTAATGAATGCTTAAAATTATAGATTGTAATGACATGTGATGCTATCTGATTGGAGAGTCGCTATAAAAGTGTAACATGTCACACACATGCTTCCGGCTCAACTTTGTATATATGATTTATTATTCAACTGTTTTTTTTTCCCTTTGTTTATCAACGAAATGAGCACTGCTATTATCCAACTTTTTTTCCTTTGTTTATTGTTTATCAACGAAATGAGCACTGCTATTATTCAACTTTTTTCCCTTTGTTTATCAACCAAATGACCACTGCTAATAGCTAATGTTGTGAGCTCTTTACCTTAATATAGATTTTTCTATGTAAATTAATATTTTTATATAGGTGTTTCTCTAAGTTACATATTTGAGATTCATTAATGTTTTTTTTTAAATTTAATTTATTTTATTTTATTAATTGGGGGAGGGGACCTATCTATTATAAAAAAATGGAGAGATTCATGAAGCGGGGAGGGAATTCGAACACATGACCTCTACATCATGAGGCATTGACTTTTTTAAATTACAAACCTTTAATATTCTTGTTTAATTATGAGATTCTTATACTTTATTACCTATTAAGTTTATAAAACAAATATCTTAAACTTCATCAACTATTCAATTAATATATTATGGTTATTAGTTAATGGAGCACAAAAAGCAATCACCTTATTAATGTTCACATTGACACATAGCGCCTTCCTATTCGCGAATGACCTTACAATTGTCCACGTGTCACCACCACAATCTTCATCCCTCAACTTTATATATATATATATATATATATATATATATATATATATATATATATATATATATATATATTGCATTGTCAAACTCTTACTCCCTCAATCCTAAATTATCTATTCACTTTATCTTTTGCACAAGAATTAAAATTTTATCAAATTCTATAGTGAGATATGGTAAAAAATATCAAACATGACCCTAATTAATTTGACTCTTCATTTAATTTTACCTCTTTTTCTCTCTACTCTTTTATTTCTAACATTTAATGTAAAGGTAGGATTGGAAAAAATGTCATTAATGAGCCATTTATTTAGAAAGTGAACAAATAATTTGGGACAGATTAAAACAGAAATATGAATATATAATTTGGAACGGAGGTTGTATTTAGTTATATATAAATTACCAACAAGTAACAACACGATAATGCGTTAAAAATATTTAAACTGTTCTTGAGCAAAAGCTTTCAACTATTCTTCTATCCTTAAAAGAGTGGTGACTTGGTTACTCTGAAGTCTTAATCATATAAATAGATCCATTTTTATTCTAATATGGAGAAAAACAATAATTAGGAAAGTGTAGAATTTTATTTAATATGGAAAAATATATATTTAAATAAATAATTTTGTGGTGAGTGTTTGAAGTAAAAAACACAGAGATTAAATCTCACAAAATTATGGAGAGGAGCAGACAATATTTTATGCATCAACTCTCAACTTACAAGGATCCACAATTCTAACCACGCCAAAATTATACTCCAGACCACACCTCAAAGTCACATAGAATACGTAGATAACTCTATTTATATAAGAGTAAAACCTAATAGAATCTCTAAGATATTTAGGAAAAATAAACTGATTAGGAAACTAGTAAAGCAAACCTAATACGATTAAACTAGTAATTATCAAAACTAAATATTCTCCTAAATAATAATAAACTTGATTTAATAATTCCATCATTGCCTCCCTTAAATCAAGCTCGGCAATAAATCCGGTCCAATTCCATCACGAGCAAAAATCTTCATTGATAATTCTTTCGTTGTGAATAATTTGTGCCACACCAATTTAGAAGTAACTTTCTTCTTCACTTCATATGAGGAGATGGTAAAATCTTATACTCCGCAAACAACTTCATTACTAACTCATCTTTATCAAATAAATCACACATATTTACCCATTCAGATTCAACCTCATAATAACTTTTTGAGATTAAAGATTCCACTGCAACAAAATCTATACCAACTTCATATTTGCTTGCATCTTGAGTATACAGTATCTAGTCAACGTAGATTTCTTCCTGCTCGGGGAAATCATCATATAATTCTTCAATGTCAACTTGAATAAATGAAATAAGATATGGTTTTTAAAAGGTCTCAAAACCTCACTTTTTTCAATCCCATAAAATCCATTAATTTAAGCACAATTATCACCATATTTATCAACAAAGAATGAATGCAAGTGCTGATTTGATATCTCATAATTTTCACCAATTCCTTTCTCGTTTCTCTGTTCATCCAAACCATGCAACAAACAAATATCTACCAAATAATCCACCTCAATAATTTTATCCACCACAAAAAACATCTTTTGTTGTTTCCATTCTCATCAATCTCTTCCTCTTTCGACACTTCCTCTCCAATTAAACTTTCACCACTAAGATTATCACAATTATTTATCAAATCAATAATCTGTGAAAAATCTTGAATCAACAATTCATCATCAATTGTAGCACTCAACGAATAAGTTACCTCAATATCATCTTGAGAGGAATCTATCGAATTATTATTTCCACAATCATTCAAATCAATTTTTTCTTCCAGCTCACCTAAAGAACTACCAATAGAAGAATCACCATATCAAGATATTCAACTTCATCTTGAATTATTTCCTCAAAAGATTTTTATTTTTCTTGAAGAGATAAATTTTTAATGTTCTCCTCATCAATGATAATTTTCAAAATTTTCAAAATATGAAATATCGGGGATCCATCACATGACACTAGCTTTGATACCAATTGTATAATTTTATTTGATGCGGAAACATATATATTTAAATAAATAACTTGGTGGTGAGTGTTTGGAGTAAAAAACACAAAGATCAAATCTCACCAAACTACGAAGAGGAGCAGACAATATTCTATGTATCAACTCTCGAATTACAAGGATCCATAATTCTAACCACACCAAAATTCTACTCCAAATCACACTCAAAGCCACACAGAATACGTAGACTCTCTCCTATTTATATAAGAGTAAAACCTAATAGAATCTCTAAGATATCTAGAAAATATAAACCGACTAAGAAACTAGTAAAACAAACATAATACGATCAAACTAGTAATTACTAAAATTAAATATTCTCCTAAATAATAATAAACTTGATTTAATAATTCCAATAGAAAGTAAAAGTAAGATTATTATATATCATTGCATAAAAATGCTGTCTAAAAATTGAAAGATTAAGAATGAATGCAGCATGCTTTACTTCAAGTATCTTGTTGTGTAGTAGTATATTTTAGTAAAGAGATAATCATTATTTATACCCATTATCTAACTTTGAAAAGCAAGTTATACCCATTATCTTTTTTGCGTGCCATAAATAGCCATTATCTTTTTTGAGGTGCCATTTATACCCAAACTAGGCGGAATCAGATGATAAGTGGACGAATCTGACAGCAGGATTCAGAGGCGTGAGTAAGCACCTCGGTGAAAGCCGATCTGAGTCTTCCTCAGTTGGAATGATTTCATCTCCGGCAAACCAGAGAGACGATTTATTGCTTCTATGGCACCACGGAATCCTCATTTTGGGTATAAATGGCACCTCAAAAAAGATAATGGCTATTTATTGCACGCAAAAAAGATAATGGGTATAACTTGCTTTTCAAAGTTAGATAATAGGTATAAATAGTGATTATCTCTTTAGTAAAATATTGACCCAATCAATTTTCCCTGATTTGGGGCGAACACAGTCGTGCGACTGTGAAGGGTGTGGATTTTGATGCAAAACAGTAGTCAAAGGTGTCTAAGGCACGCCGTGGGGCTCTACATATCATTTTCCACTATGAGATAAAGTGTCAGTCAAAATCAAGAAAATTTAATACAATCATATTCTCAATTAGTGTCACTAACAGACTTTTCTTCTCATTTCATAATAAAAATTTTTCACATAGTTTAACATATATTAAAAAAGAGGGAGATAATAGACTTCTTTACCTGTCTACTTTTAAATAATTAGTTTATTCGTAAACATCGGCCCCTCTCTCTTCTGTCTCTCTAATAAGTATAGTTTTATAAAAACATTACTAAAAGTTGGAAGATGACATATTTTTGGAAGAGATTGAGAGTTTAAAAAGACTTCTCTTATAAAACGCAGGAAGTATAAAATATTAATAATATTAAACCTGGTAAAGACAAATAATCCAAAACAGTAAACCACACAAATACTTGTATAAGAATATAATACCAAAAAAGAGAAATGTAAACTTTTCTGATAAGATAACCAAATGACTAGTTGAAACTGGTTAGATTTTTAAAAGAATATTTATCCCACTATCAGTACGAAGGGTACAACAAAACTTCTTACGAGATAAGACGACCCATATCTTTAACCATGCACAAAGAATTTGATAACTTCAAAAGCTCCTTAATATCCAAAAAAAGCACCGATAAAATAATAGAATTATGGAGATGAGAGGATTGTTGGAACTGATCCGAAAATAGGTTTTTATTTCGCTGATATATTTCAGACGCAACAGTAGCCAGTAGGCAAGCAAAAAGAATTAATATATATATCTATCTATATATATATATATATATATATATATATATATATATATATATATATATATATATTAGAGAAACAGTTATCCGAACGAGATTTGGAAGCCCAAACCTAAGAGGAAATTATTAGCCTATTTAGGGTGTATTTGTTTCTTGGAATTAGTTTTGGAATTGAAATTACGATTCTATGAAATTCCATGTAATTACAAGAAATTGAAATTTTAGGGTGTGTTTGTTTTTTGAAATTGGTTTTGGAATTGAAATTCCAATTCTATGAAATTTCATGGAATTACAAGAAATTGGAATTATAAGGTTTTCCAATTCTATGGGATTCCAAGAATTGGAATACTAAGAAATTTCAATTCCAAATAAATGAATTCATTTGCTTGGTAAAACTATGGAATTGATGTGGAATTCAATTCAAATTTTAATTTATTTGTTTGAAACACCAAAAAATCGCATAATTAAAAATAAAATGAAAAAATGCATCTAGTGTGAAAAGACTAATATTCTCCTTATACAAATAGCCAAAGTACATTTGAAGTAAAATTATAAAAATACCCTTATTAAAAGAATTATCAGTGTAAAATAACAGAAATATTTTTTGTTGCAAAATTAAAAAAACATTCATAGTGCTGAATAAAATCTTTATAGTATGAATTGTATAAAATACCGTTGAAAAACGAAAATATTTTTGATGAAAAATGACGAAATTTTTCGGGTATAAAAAATGATGAAAATTCCCAACTAAAGTTAAAAAATACCATTTTGCGTAACATGAAGAAAAATTTTATGGTCCAATTTTATAAAAAAATGCATTCATTGCAAAATGACAAAAAAAACCTTTGTTAAGTTGAATTAGCTCATTGTGCATAATAACAAATATGTACTTAATAAAAGATGAATAAATCACAAAATGATGAAAATACTCTTATTAAAATGAAGAAAATAACTTTTGCCCATTGATTTAGAATGGAGAAAATGCCGATTTTTAGAAATGACAAAAATACCCTTATTGTAAAAAATTTACTTTTTTAAAATGAGTGGTAATTTTTTCATTTTTCATCATGGTTATTATTTTTCATTTGGTATGAATGAAATTTCTATTATTTCTCAACAGTATATTTTCATCATTTTACACCGATATTATTTTAGACATTTCAGGTAAACGAATTTTTTATATGGCTAATTTTGTTATTTTTTGTTAAGAGAAAATTTCATTTTATTCAAAGTTAATTTTGTCATTTTGCACAAGAGGCATTTTCTCATTTTTTATGGAAGCGTTTTTTGTCTTTTTGCATTAAGGGCATTTTCGTCATTTTATGCCAAAGTATTTTAGTCTTTTTTCATCAAAAAAATTGAGTCATTTTTAATCATATGAATATTAATCTATTTGAGCCAAAGGTAATTTTTTTTTTTCATTCTGCGCGAAAGTATTTTTCATCATTTTGACACGTGGGGATTTTCGTCATTTTGTGTCAAGAGAATTTTCGTAATTTTTTATCATGAATGTTTTGGTGATTTTATGGTATGTATGTTTGTATTTTTTATTAAAAAAAAATCGTTGTTTTATGCCAAGGGTATTATTGTAATTTTATACTAACGATATTTTTCGACATCGTACAAAGGGTATTTTTGTCATTTAAACGAATAACATTAGCTATTTTAAATTAAGGGTACTTTAATCATTTTGTACTAGAGGTGTTTTTGTCATTTTACAATAAGGGTACTTTGGTCATTTTATATATATTTATTTATGAGAGAGAAAATAACATGTATGCATGATATATTTATAACATACAATAAATCTTGTGGAATTGGAATTCATATTCTTTGATTATAAAATGGAATTGGTTGAAAACAAACACACCCTTAAGGTTTTCCAATTCTATGAAATTCCAAGAATTTGAATATTAAGAAATTCCAATTCCAAATAATTGAGTTACTTTGTTTGGTAAAACTACAAAATTGATGTGCAATTCAATTATAATTATAATTTATTTGTTTGAAACACCAAAAATCACATAATTAAAAAAAAATGCATCTACTGTGAAAATGATAATATTCTCCTAATACAAATAGCCAAAGTACATTTGAAGTAAAATGACAAAAATAACATTGTTAAAAGAATTATCGGTGTAAAATAACGAAATTATTTTTTGTTGAAAAATTAAAAGAACATTCATAGTGCTGAATAAAATCTTTATAGTATGAATTGGATAAAATACCGTTGAAAAACGAAAATATTTTTGATGGAAAATGACGAAAATACCCCTAGTAGAAAATGTCCAAATTTTTCGGGTATAAAAAATTATGAATATTCCCTACTAAAGTTAAAAATATACCATTTTTTGTAATATAAAGAACAATTTTATGGTCCAATTTTTTAAAAAAATGCATTCGTAGCAAAATGACAAAATACCATTGTTAAAGTGGAATTAGCTCATTGTGCAAAATAACGAATATGTACTTTATAAAAAAAGAATAAATCACAAAATGATGAAAATACTCTGCTGAAAATGAAGAAAATAACCTTTGCCCATTGGTTTAGAATGGAGAAAATGCTCAATTTTCAAAATGACAAAAATACCCTTACATTTTTTTAAAACGAGTGGTAATTTTTTTCATTTTCATCATGGTTATATTCTTTTTCATTTGGTATGAATGACATTTCTTTTATTTCTCAACAAGTGTATTTTCATCATTTTACACCGATAATATTTTAGGCATTTCATATAAACGAATTTTTTAATAAAGGATAATTTTATCATTTTTTGTTAAGAGAAATTTTTTCATTTTATTCAAAGTTAATTTTTTCATTTTCAATAAGAGGCATTTTTCTATTTTTTTATGGGAGTGTTTTTTGTCTTTTTGCATTAAGAGCATTTTCGTCATTTTACGCCAAAGTATTTTCGCCATTTTTCATCAAAAAAATTTGAGTCAATTTTAATCATATGAATTTTAAGCTATTTGAGCCAAAGTAATTTTTTTCATTTTTCGCGAAAAGTATTTTTTTTTTCATCATTTTGAGCCGAGAGTATTTTCATCATTTTGCGTCAAGAGTATTTTCGTACTTTTTGACCATGGATGCTTTGGTGATTTTATATTATGTATGTTTATGATTTTTTAAATAAAAAAATCGTTGTTTTGTGCAAGGGTATATTGTAACTTTGCACTAACGGTATTTTTCGACATCGTACAAAGTCATTAAAACGAATAACATTAGCTATTTTAAATTAAGGGTACTTTAGTCATTTTGTACTAGGGATGTTTTGTCATTTTACAATAAAGATACTTTGATCATTTTATATATTTATTTATGAGAGAGAAAATAACTTGTATGTATGATATATTTATAACCTACAATAAATCTTGTGGAATTGGAATTCAAATTCTTTGATTATAAAATGAAATTCATTTTACTTTGTTGAGAGCCAAATAAGAGAATTTCAATTTCAATTCCAATTTCATAATTTTGTTGATAGCCAAATAAAAAAAATTGAAATTGAAAAACCAATTCCGATTTCAAAGCTCCAATTCCATGGAAACAAACACACCCTTAATTTCTAAACCTGTTAGTTAGAAAATTGTATGAGCCAAAAGAAGGAAAAAAAATCGTATATTTGCCCAACCCGAGCTGGACAGCGTGCGCGTGTCGTCTAACCCACTACCACATAAGTTTTGTTTCAGACCCATAGAGTTACACTAGTATATATATCGACTCCTAAAATTTCATTTTATTCCCATGTGAGATTCATCGTTAAACATCACAAAGTTAAATCATTAACTTTCAAACTAATTAACTACAAAAAAACCTCTTTTTTCTCCTGCCTCTTATCTCTTTTTTTTCCTCTCTATTTCTTCCTCTTGAAGTTTCTTCATTTCTTAGCTTCCATGGGATCTAGCCATCTTTCTTTTACTTTTGGTGTTTTCATCCTCTCATTTTCGAGTAAATCGTGATGGAATTTTTTCAAGATATTCTGATTCAAGATTCAAGACTCATATGCAAGATCTACTTCAGATCCTTCCAGATATGGAGTTTTCCTCTAAACCCGGAGTTGTTTCAGGCCTTCCTCGCTTTTCTCATCTTTCCGAGACAATCTATGGGACGGTTGATACGCCCATGGTCTTGTAGATTGTTGATTTCTAAGAAAGGTGTTGGAACTGAGCTTGCTACTGATGTTCAAAGATTTTGGAGAAGATGTTGCGAAGAATTTTATTATGTATTTATTTTTTTTACTGTTTGTAGTGTTTACCTAGTTCGGGGTGTGGACTTTTATCTGTTATCATGGTGGTCTCCACCATTGTATAACTTTTATTATCTTGTATTTTTTTTTATCTTTTAATTGTAATGGCTTCGACTATTTTATGATTAATGAATAATTTATTATTTAGAAAGAAAAAAAAACTAATTAACTACGGATTTCACAATATAAATGGCTTCTACCTTTTTTCTACCAAACTTAGGTGCACTTTCTATCATGCAAAGAACAAAACTAAATTATTGTTTCAAGCTAATTTTTTTATAGCCAAATAGTTATTAAGCCGCAAAATGACCACTTTTTAATAGGCATACAAGCTTCTTTATGAAATAAATCTGTTAAACTGGAAGAGCATTTATCAAGTGTATATACAATTTTTGTAAAAGATTATAAACAATGTGATGATGGCACACCTCTTTGGGCCTTAAAATAAACATCCATTTTCAGTCAACCGAGTGTAGTAATTTTTCTTCATTAGTAGGGTCATATTGACACACCCTTTGTCTTTGGAAAAACTTCAATATCTCAATCTCAATTAATTCAATTCAATTTAATTTTGGACTCCAGAAAACTAACTAAGACTATTTGGTCTTTTTATTTGTAAAATAAAGTTAAGAGTGCAAAAAGCTATAAAAAAATGAATATAACTTATTATTGTTATTATAATATCAGTTAATGATCTATTTTATAGGAGAAACGGGCTGCTAAGAAATTGGGCCAACTAAGAGGTTAATGAAGAGGGTGGAAAACGGGCTGCCCGTTCTGCTTCTTCTTCAATCCCTCTCGTACCAAAACCTTATCATCAATCTTCTTCTTTTTCACCTTTTCAGTAACAACCACTGCCACCGCCTCCTTCTCATTAGGGATGGCAACGGGGCAGATCGGGGCGGATCGGTCCGCGATCTGATCTGATCCGCAATTGCCCCAGGCCGATCCGATCCGATCCGTGATCCGCCTCGGATCAGATTTTGTTGATCCGTGATCTGCTCCGTCCGGAGCGGATCTGATCCGATCCGATCTGGCTGATTTTTTTTTGATTTTTTTTTACTGCTGTAGTTTGTCACTGTGTAGGCTGGTTTTGTAAAAATGGAAGCCAAAATCTTGTTTTTCCTCATTTCCTTCTCTAATAATGAGAACTATCTATTTTTTCTAGTGCAAATTAAAAACCTTATCACCTTTGCAAAAATCCAAGTAAATAAATACCAAATAAAACAAAAAAATTACAATAATAAATACCAAATAAAATCCACAAGTTAAGGTTGTTGAACAAAAGCAAAATAGTGTAATACAAAATATGATTACACCATGGCAAATTTAGAAATCCTTCCAAAATCAACTACAAGAAAATGAAACTCAAACAAGAAGACACCAGGGGGGTTCAATTAACAACATCAAGCACCAGCTTCCTTGACTTGAGTACAGACCACTTCAATCGTCTGTAGTAAGCAGCTTGAAGAAGTGCCAATGATAGTACAAATATCCACTTGAATCCCATCTGCAAAAGAGTGCCACCAGTATATTTAAAAAATAATAGCTAAAACTTGGTAGTTGTATCATTCGGAATGTTAAAAACCAAGTTACCAGCTTCCTTTCTTCCATCTCTGGCTCCGCTGCCCACGCCAAAAATGTCACGACGTCTTTCCCCATCTAAAATTACACGAGATAAAAGCAAATGCTTAAGAATAACACAACAATGCGTATCATCTGTAAATTAAATTTTGACACTGTAACATCTACATGATACAGCATACAACAAACCTGGGCTTCTGTTGCAGGAATACCGTCTTCATACTCGACAGCACCATCATTAAGCATCTTGGGCATAGCAATAGCACCCCCAGGAAAGTAGGGGTTATAGTGCAAACCTTCTCGAATCTGAATTACCAATGAAAAGCCAAAATAAGAGTCTCAAAGATTCAGAGTCTGAACAGAAAACACAAAAATGGATCTAATGGCAAATCAAAATGGAAGACAAGAAAATCCTACAGTAGTAAATTGGGAAATGTAGTCGGTCTTGAATCAGATGGATTTGTTCTTTAAGATGTAACTTTCATTATTGAACGAATATGCTACTTCCATAATAATAGGCATTACGAAAACTTCAGAAGCTATGTTCAAAAGCATAAGAGTTCATGTTAACTTTGGTACCCGACGATTCAACATTAAGCACAGGGATTCATCTAAGATATAGCAAGCACAAGAAACATTACATATTTTGGCTATCAAACCAAGGGGAGCTCCAAACCCAGCCGACCCGCCTTCGTTTCTGTGACCCGCGAGAAGACTGCTGACCCGCGGTGGAGGAGCCCGGACCGAGGAGCCAAGAGAGAAGGAGATAGTAGAAATGGGTGGCGGTGGAGCCGAAGAGAGAAGACGACTCACCAGTCACCACCGACGAAGAAAGGGGGGGGGGAATGGCGTTAGAATTTGGGGATTTTTTAGAGAAACGGGTGGAACTTGGAAGGAGGCGCTAGATCTTCTGAATTTTTGATCTAGGGTTGTTGAAGAGAGTTTATATAACGTGGACTAAAAACGCAATTAAATTATTAGCACATAAAATCCTCTTATTATTATAAATGTACGGATCGTATCGGAGCGGATCGGGGCGGATCGGGGCAGCAGTGAAATCCGAATTTGATCTGCTCCGTTCGCGGATCGGATCTGATCTGCCCCAAATTCTATACGGATCAGATCTGATTTGCCCCAAATCCTATCGGGACGGATCGGATCAACGGATCACGGGTCAAATTGCCATCCCTACTTCTCATTCTTATTTTTCTTCCCTTATGTCGTCGCTACCACCATACAATTCAATTTTCCACCCTCTCTACCCATAGCCATAATCGACCCCCCTCTTCATTTTGAATTTTCCTCCACCCAAACTACGCTACCAACATCGTCCAACTCTATCTTCCTTCCCCTGCCCTCATCCTCCAAGCCTACATCGATTATTTCTCCCTCATTCCGTCTTCCTCCAGATTTTCACCACTCTCTCTACACTCAGCTTCATCTTGTCGTCACCCTTTTTGAGTGGCGGATGCAGGACTCAGTGGTAATGGAGGCATTCATCGGGATGAGGCGGGGAGGGGCATGTGTCGCAGGGGATGTAGCGACAGGGGTAGTAAGGGCGACATGGCCGGCGCCGCCGGAAAAAGGGGAGGGAGATTCATCATCTTCATCAGATGGAGAGATAGATTTAGATGGAGGAGAGGGAGATTCAGATTGTGAGTGAAGTGGTGGACCTGATGGAGAGGACCACAGGTTAGAGATAGATGAGGGAGGTAGAGAAAGATGACATAGGAGATGGTGTTGGTGAGGGGATGGGTGGAGTCCCCTGTGAAGAATTGGGAGTAGTGTGATGCAAAGAAGTTGAGGGATACTCATTTGGCAAAGTTTTCGGTGTCACACCCCGAAATCGGGTGATAACTTGGTAGCACCTCATATGCCAATGAGGCACAGACCAAAGCATATATGATAAAGTCCATTCATAAGTCAAAGAAGTCTATCAATCTTACATTAATTATCATAGTAATAGTAAAAGTCCAACACAAAAGTAAATGGTGTTATACTATGTGTTATTACATATTTAGAATCCAAGATAATAAAGTGAAAGTTAACTAATACATAGCATTCATTATGGATCACTCGTCGTAATCCCTATCCCAAGGCTCCACATAATCACAATCATCAGGCACCTCATCATCTGCAAGTAAAAGAAAGGAAAGACATGAGCTATGAAGCTCAATAAGCTTCAACACCCTTAGGACGAAACATCAAATAAGACACAAAACCGTTTTCCCGATTTCCCAGAAATAGAGTGCAAAAACATGCAAGTTTAGATTCCTTCGTACTCCACATTGTACACATGAAAACCTCACCAAACAACTTTTAGAAAACATCAGAAGGAACCACGACAAACAGAAATCAAAATGACCAAAATCTCCCTTGGGTCGACCTGAACAATAAAACCGATCAACCGAATGGTCTTATGAAAACAGGATAGCCACACTGTCCAAAAGTTCGGTCGACTATATAAAACAGACCGGTCGACCGACACAACCTTCGGTCAAGGGGTTTCTTAACTCGCTCGACCGAAATAGACTCTCCCCTCGTCGGATTGGTCCCAGTAGTTTGATCGGACGATGGGCGGATGATCCGGTCGACGTGATCCAGTGAAGGCCATTTTTAGTGTAAATTTGTGAAGGAAATGTTCGAATTCCATACCAAAATACTCAATTTTGACTCATATGCACATATAATGACAATACCAAAACAAGAACAAGTAAGCTATAAACCGTACTCGTCAAATCTAACATCTACACATCATAAATGTGACACAAACAACATGTGTTGCTCATTCCAACATACAAACATACACAACATTGGACCCTTCGAATACGATTCATACTATGACTCAACAATTCACATGACTGAGCTCAATTGTCAATTCACATCTCTAAAACAATTACTACAACGGTCCCCAACTTTAAGCTTAGAAGAGAAGACTTTAAAATGCAATACATGGGTTCAACTTCTCCACGAACGAATGGCTCACACTTTAAGGATTCCTTCACATTGTGTCATCCCCCACCAATGTGGACTCCACAACGACCCTTTGTAGTCCCTAACATTTCTCCCGGTTAAGAACATACTCACATATTTAACACATATCGAGAACTCCCGGGTTCAACGACAGCACACACATGCACTCAAAAGAATCCTGTAATGAGGTCCATCCTAAACAAGAATTCAACCGGTGACAACTCTATAGAACACATAACATTTAAGACTTTAAAAGCAGTAAGTATTCGACACTAAATGATAACAAGATAGAGAATGCAAATAACATACGTAATTAGATTCAATGTTTCAACACACAATGATGATAATCTAACGTTTCATCCAATGCAATAAAACATGCCTTTAAATACTTGCAACACAAAATTCTAAAATTAGAAAGTTGACATTTCATGAATTTTAGTACCAAAATTACAAGGGTGAAGTCTTACTTGAAATTATAGCAAACAAGACATAATTACATGGAATCAAGAAAATGCATCAACTTTAAACTTAAATTCCCGTTCGCTGGAAACGTGTAGCCCTTTAAATTAGCTTAGAAACGAACTAAGAATCACTCCAAACGGAGTTCGTTTACTACTTTAATAATGAATTATGCTATCAGCTCTCTATTTTTCCAGATTCTTGTTATCTCCTATTTTCTTTGTTTTTTCTAACCTCCCCCCTCCCCCTTTACTAACCACAAAAATTCCCGCACTAACTACCAAGAGACACATCTTTTCAAAATGTGTCAAACCACACCCATGAGTTTTCTAAAGCACACACGTAAGTCCCCCAAGTTATACATATTATTAAAGCCACCCATAAACAATTGGTATACAATAATTAACATATAATAATCACATAACACCTAAAATTAAATTATCATGTTATCATTTAATGACAAAAAGTTAAGGTTATCACATCCTTCCCCCCTTACAAAAGTTTCTTCTTCGAAACTTGCTTATCTCGGGATTCAAACAGTTGTGGTTACTTCTGGCGAGCTTCTTCCTCAAGTTCCCTAATGGACTCCCTTTCGGTGAGATTTGACCACTATATCTTGACATAGGGTATGGTTCGTCGCCTCAAAATCTAGTCATTCCGATCAACTATCCTTACCGGTACTTCTAGACATGACAAGTCCTCCCGAAGCTCCAACGGTTCCACTTCCAAAACATTACCAGGATCTGGCACATACCACCTTAACTGCGACACATGAAATACGCTGTGTATTCATGACAGCATTGGCGGTAATGCCAAACGATGGGCTAGATCCTCAACTCTTTTCTAGAATCTCATATGGTCCCACATACCTCTGACTCAGCTTTCTGCTCTTACCAAATCGCATCACCCTTTCGTTGGCTAAACCCGTAAGTATACCTTATCTCTCACTTCAAGTTCCAACGGTCTTATTTTTCTATCAGCCCAAATTTTTTGTCTATCTTGAGTTTATTTTAACATTTCCCGAATAAGCAGGAACACTTCAATAGTGACTTTGATACGGTACCAACCTTGGGGCTGTCCAACTCAAGGGAACGTGTGTTACGAAACAAAGAGGACTCTAAATTACATCTAGGAATGTTTCCCAAGTCAATCTCTTAAGTATCACAAGTGTACAAGGAATGGACAGCTTTGCTACTGTTTGGTATAATGATCATATCTTTCGATATAGGCATCCAATGAAGCTGATTCCAATTGCATATTAAAGATAAGAGGCAGATCTACGTGTCTTGTCTTCCCACATCTGAAACAAGCCCTATTGGCCTAATGACATTCTCCAAGATGTCTTCTACCACACTTGCTACATATCACTGAAGCTTGATACCCGCATGATGCCCCTGCAGATCCCCAAATACTAACCAAATTTGATCCAATCCTTACCCCTGGCCTAAAAGTATTGGTAGATCCCGATGTGGGAGCAAACCTCTTTCGAGGCAACGAGACATTGATGTTAGGATGTGAACCCCTGGCCATGTGACATACTAGCAAAGTTTCTCTTCCCGGTTCTCTCTAAATATGACCTCTTGTACTCATCCTCAATACTAAGACTTTTTTTATATGCCTATCTGAAAGTAGTAGGAGGATTACATGAAAGATTACCTCTACTCTTTGACAACAACCCCATCATGAAACGTTGAGTCCTCATCTCAGTATTTTGAATAATTGTAGCAACATACTTTCCCAAGGCATTGAACTGAGCAACATACTCAAATATTAACATATTCTCACCTTGCTTCAGCTCGAAGAATTGATTTTGCCTCTTCATTCTGAGTGCTTAAAGAAAAATACTGATCCAGAAATACACTTATAAATTGTACCCAGGTAGTGGGTTGTCCCCCTTGTTGGTATATAGGAGCAAAACCCCTCCACCATTCGGCTGCCCCTACTAGTAAGAGATGCAACCACCACATCCGCCTTTGCACCCTCAGGTACCCTTATTATCCTCAGATTCTGTTCCATCTGTTTCAACTATTCCTCAGCCTAATCAACAGTCATGGTACCGTCAAATGATACCATCCTCATCTTATTCCGTATTTCATAGTAACTCCCCATATCTGCTTCAACCCTCGGTGCCTTAACTTAACCCATACTCTGATTTATCAAATTCTGTTGATTCTACAACACCTTTGTTAGGTTGTGCTGATTCTGCATCAGCTTTGTCATCAATTTAAAAGCCGCTCCAAAATGTGTTAGCATAGTATGGTTGATTGGTGGTGGTGGTGGTAAAAATTCTGCCCCGGTCTCATTACCCCCAGCCGGTTACTGGCTTGACAAACCCACATTCTGACGACAGTTAGCCCTAAGACCCTGGCGGCCCAAAGCAGCAATCAGTATGTTCAAGTCGTCATTGTTGTCTTTGTTTTGGTCCATCATTTTCCATAGAACACCCAACAATTTTTGGTAAGAAATAAATTCACATAGAATGCTTAGCAAGTTAGAAACATGAATGCTATAACTACATGTGACACCCGGGCCTTTTATAGGAATTAGATTGATTAAGTTTCACAACCTTTGTAACTAGAGTCATTAAATCCTATAACATTTGGGTTTGTGGTTAATATAGTATACAAACTAGGGATTAGAGTTGCAATTATTTATTAGTATTTAATACTTTTTTCAACCAAACCCTAATTAGAAATCATATGCTCTATTTCTCTACGACTACAGACAATGTTGTGGAGACAGAAGCTGAGACAACTCTGGTACACGTTCCTCCGATCGTAGGTAAGGAATTCTACTTAATGTAGATTTTCTGCATTTTCTAGTATCTATTGGTGAAAAGTTTTTGTCATTGTTTACTGATTCCGTCTCGTGTACTTGTGGTCCATGCCCTTGCCTCTTTGCAGCTTCTGAATACTAAATCAATTTTGTTTGTCTGATCCATTTTTTAATCGACTAATTGTTGTAGAGAAGGGACTGGTTGTTCTTTTTGGTTGAAGAATTATTCTACGGATTTTCCCCAGTAAAAAAAAAAGGGAAAAAAAACCATGTTCTGATAATGAATTTTTATCCTTCTTTGTCACCTAAGCATGCTATATGCAATTCATTCATTCTTGGATCTAATTTGATACTATGTTAGTTGATTTCCACTATTTTGCTTTAAGGGTCATATTTTGGTCCCTCTAATATGCATTGTCTTCACCATCTCATTAGAAATCTTTAATGCCTCCTAATGGCCTTAATTTATTTCATCTTTATGGGGAAAGCTTTGTTTTATTCTTCTATTTAAATTTTCTCCTCCTGACAACACTTTGTGAATGAATATGGAATTGATATTGCTTGTACTCTTCCTTCCCTTTAGAAAGAGTGCTACTTAATAGTCATAGTGTCGTAAGGTTTTGATTTCCTTCAATATAAATAAATAACATTGTATATTGAAGTTTGTTTTTTTACTGTTCCAAATACCTCTGGTACAATTTGATACTTTAAGGGTTGAATTGGGATACTATATGTTCGGTACTGACCTAACTAGCAATAGTTTTTATCCCCATTTCGGTGAATAACCGAAATTCTGTACCGACCGACTGGAACCGGTTTCTGTTCCCATTTCGGTGAATAAACAAAATTCTGTACCGACCCAACTGGCAACAGTTTCTCTCCCCATTTCGGTAATTAGCCGAGACTCTGCATTGACCCAACATATACTAACTTTCGTTTCTGTTTCGGTAAACTTAAGTTATGTTTCTGATAAAAGTTATGTTTTTCTTAAATGTTTATGAAAATACCTTTCAGTCAAAAGTATATGTTTAAAAAAAAAATTGGTAAATTTCTGTTTGTTTTCTGAAAAATATATATATGTATGTAACCGAATTTTTTTTGAGAGGTGTTTTTATACTTAATAAGTTGTAGCTCACTCCTTTCCTGATATTTTTCTTACAGAGGATGAATCAGAGAGGTACGATTGTTCGTACGAAGAGGATTGGGAGTACAGATACTTTTAGAAGATACATTATAGTTCTCTAATTTGGGATAAATTATAGGTAATATACAATTCATAATTTATTCCCTTATTTAGTTTGCAATAAAAGTCTTCTAAGATTTATGGATATTATTTTCGATGGATAATTAATTATGGTGTGATATAGATTCTCTGAATGTAAGGACCTTATATTCTTGAAGTTTACTTTGAGAATACGGTCGTGCCGAGAATTCGGATCCGGACTTATAGACCCGCGTCCGGGGCGTGACACCACACATCAACAATACTATCACATAACAGTTAGTAACAGGGTATAAAACAATAAGTAACCAAGTATACCTTATGCCAGAGTCTCTACCCATCACACATCTCACATGTTATCTAACAAGTTCATCCTATATTCATTCCAGGTTTTAGCACTAAGGTTCGACCTGCTTTGATACGACTTATGTCACTCCCCGAAACCGGGTGATAACCTCGCAGCACCTCATATGCCATTGAGACACAGAAACAAAGCATATATAATAAAGTCTATTATACCATAAGTCAAAGAAGTCTATCAGTCTTACATTAAATATCAGAGTAATAGTAAAAGTCCAATATAGAAGTAAATGGTGATATTACATATTTAGAATCCAAAATAATAAAGTGAAAGTTAACTATTACATAGCGTTCATTATGTATCACTCACTGTAATCCTCATCCCAAGGCTCCACATAATCACCATCATCAGGCAGCTCATCATCTGCAAATAAAAGAAAGTAAAGACATGAGCTATGAAACCCAGTAAGCATCAACACCCTTGGGGTGAAACATCAAATAAGACACAAAACCGTTTTCCCGACTTCCCATAAATAGAGTGTGAAAACATGCAAGTTTAGATTCATTCGTACTCCGCATTCTACAATGAAAACCTCACTAAACAACTTTTAGAAAACACTAGAAGGAACTAGGACAAACAGAAATCAAAATGACCAAAATGCCCCTTCGGCGACCTGGACAATATGACCGGTCGATCGAACGGTCTTATGAAAACTAGACAGACACATTGTCCAAAAGTTTGGTCCGATTGGTCGAGGAGTTTCTTAACCCGGACGACCGAAATAGACCCTCACCTCGTCCGATTGGTCCCAGTAGTTTGATTGGACGATGGGCAGATGATCCAAACATATAGACATACATAACATTGGATCCTACGAATACAATTCATGTTATTACTCAACAATTCAAATGACTGAGCTCAATTGTCTATTGACAACCCTAAAGTAATTACTACAATAGTCCCAAGCTTTAATCCTAGAAGGGAAGGTTTTAAAATAAAATACATGGGTTCAGTTCAACGAAGGGCTCACACTTTAAGGATTCCTTCACATTGTGTCATTTCCCACCACTGTGGACTCCATAACGACCATTTGTATTCCCTAACATTTCTCCCGGTTAATAACGGGCTCACATATTTAACACATATCGAGAACTCTCGGGGTTCAACGACAACACACACATGCACTCGAAAGAATCATGAGATGATGTCGATCCTAAACAAGAGCTCAATTGGTGACAACTCCATAGAACACATAACATTTAAGAATCTAAAATCTGTAATTATTTAATACTAAATGATAACAAGACAGAGAATACAAATAACATATGCATTAGATTCAATGCTTTAACACACAACTATGATAATCTAACGTTTTATCCAATGCAATAAAACATACCTTTAATTACTACCAACACAAAATTCCAAAAGTATAAAGTAGACATTTCATGGATTTTAGTACCAAAATTACAAGGGGGAGAGTCTTACTTGAAATTATAGCAAACAAGACAGAATTATAGGAAATCCGGAAAATGCAGCAACTTCAAACTCAAATTCACGTTCGCTGGAAACTCGAAATGCACCCCGTCACTTCGCACGCGTATCCCTTTCAGTTAGCTTAGAAACAAATTGATAATCACTCCAATCGGAGTTCGTTTACTACATTAATTATGAATTATACTCTCAGCTCTCTGTCTTTCCAAATTCTTTTTCTTCTCTCTTTTCTTTCTTTTTCTATAAACTCGCTCCCTTTACTAACCGCCAAAATTCCTGCACTAACTACCAAGAGACACACCTTTTCAAAATGTGTCAAACTACTCCAATGAGTTTTCTAAAGCACACACGTAAGTCCCCCAAGTTATACATATTATTATATCCACCCATAAACAATTTGTACACAATAATTACCGTATAATAATCACATAACACCTAAAATTAAATTAGCATGTTATCATTATAGGGAAAAAATTTCGGGTTATCACATCCGGGATAGAGAAGACAGAGGTGCTGAAGAAGAACTCGTGTTGACGGAGAAAATTTTGGGTGGAAGAAAGAGTGAACTGTGAGGAAGAAGATAAATGCAGCAGTATATATAGGCTCAGTTTGCTACGGCTTAGTGGTGTCAAATTGGTCGGAGTGTTATCGCGAAAATTGAAAAGGGCGCCTTCTCCGAGGTGACGTTTGATTGACAGGGGTTAGTGAAGAGTCTCTTCGAAAGTGGTCGCAACACGGTCTCAAATTGGTCGCAACACGGTCTCACAGTTAATCATGGAAATGATCTGCCCGAGACGGCGTTTTGATAACGGGTTATCAAAACTTCTTTCAAAGTGGTCGCAAAATGGTCCCAACTGGCGCCACATTAGGACCGATTTCAACGCGTGGTCGCAACTCAGTCGCACACTAATAATGTTAATGATATGCCCGAGAGGGCGTTTTGACTGACATAACATTGTCCGTTTTTTTAAATTTTCACCCTTCTCACCTCTTCTCCAATTGTAATCTTCTATATTAAATCTCTCCAACTAAAAAAATGACCAAAATTATGCGTATTCCAAAGTTTAGAAAATCTGAAAAGGTCGAAGTGATTGGTAATGGGGACCTTCGAATGTACGGTTCCTACTACAAAGCTACAATTATATCTGATCGACCATGCGTTCAAACTGTCGTTATTTATGATACAATTTTTGAAGACGGTTTCAGTGGGCCTGTTAAGGAGGTTTTTGAATGAAGGATTCTCTGCTCTCTTCCTCCTTTCATACCCGTGCTCACATTCACAATAAGGGAACATGTGGATGCTACAATAAAGACGGATGGTGGCACAGTATAGTTTGAGGGCGAGCGAGTGGAGGAAAGTACAAAATTTCATTTTCCGACAATCTACTTCAAGATGTTGACTTTTATCCAAGCAAATTGAGGAAGCATCTCTACTATGTTTGGGTGAACGGGAAATGGATATTTAGATCCTCTCCAGTGTAATTTTTTTATTTTTTTTATTTTTTGTTATTTCAGTGTATTTTTTTCTATTTTGATTGCTTTATTTTAAAATATTTAATCAAACATATGTACTAGTTATTTTTTTTAATTAAACGAATTTTAGTTTATCATGTATGTTTGATATTTTATAATTTTATAATATTTTCGATTCTATATTTAGTTTAAAATTTGTGAAAACACAAAAACGATGGGATATTGATAGAAACAATGACGTCGTTTTAGTAATGAATATGGTGGTTGCTAAGTGGTGGAAATTGGTGACGACTTTGCGACCATTTATATATTTTTAATATAAAATTAAGGCTTGCTGAAAACTAAAAATGACGTTGTTCTCTTAAAAAATATGTGGTCGCAATGTGGTGACCAATTGCGACCACTTAACGACCACTTTCATATTTATAAGTTTGTATTTTTTTTTTAATAAATATATTGGTCGCTATGTGGTCGCACTTTGCAACCATTTTGCGGACCTCTTACCGACCACGTTGTATATTAAAAAAACTTAAATTACACTATATAGATGGTCACCACGTGGTCACAACTTGCGAGCACATTTCGAATGACATAGCGACCACCATCTATATTAAAAATCTTTTAGACCAGGGTGTAAACCGCCGCACTGAAAATAGGCAAATTTTTGTTCTACCTTTTTGCCCCCTCCACTGCTTGCTTACTTTTCAGGTTCTATCCATTGTAACTGTTCCTTGATTTGTTTTTCCTATTCCCTTTGAATGTAAAGGCGCATCATTGTTGGATTTCACCCGCTGTCAGCATGTAACGGAAGCATGGAAAACATGGAAACTTTTGAAGATCTACGGCTTATGTTTCTCAGATATGGAGTGGTAAGTAACCAATTTCGTGATCATAATGTTCCCATGTTTCTAAAGATTGTCAAAGGCATTGAAATATTATCATCGGTAATCATGCCGTGCTCTTGTAAGTTGTATTCAACCTGTTTTCTGAGTCCTGAAAAGTCGAGAAAGAAAGGCAAGGAAAGAATAGGGAAAAACTCGAAATAATTTTTTCCGTAGCTGAATTGTATTCTTGAAATACGCTACATTTCCGATCATTATCTAACTCGAAAAACTCTTATACCGGCCCAGGGGCGAAAACAGGAGGCCCCCAAATTTTTTAAAAATACTACTATTTATCGAAATTTTATGTGTATTTTAGAAAATTTCGTCCCTCAAAATTTTTTTTTGCCACTTTTAGCGCCCCAATTTTTTTTTTGCAATTTCGCCCCCCAACATTAAATTTCTGGCGTCGTTCCTGTACCGGCCAGCTAACCTAAATGTCAAGGTACAAAGAAAAAGGTCAGTCGCTTATAGCATCTTACGCCTTGCTGACAGCCAGGTAACGTATTTTGTTAACTTGAAAGGCGAAGTCGTGGATAAAATTGTTGGAGAAATTGGTTTTTTCAAAGAATTAAAGTGTCGTGAGGATATTTTTGAGCCAATATTATTATATGTTATACCGCTCGATTTTGAATGTTATTGATATTATCACGAAGTGTATCGCGCAAGCTTCGTGGTGATATATACCATGTGAGAAAATAAATTAATTGTGTGAATGATAAATTGGTATCAATTGGGGTGGATGGAATGTGGTAAATGGGTGGTTTTTAAACCCACATCCCACATAGGAAATCCATGGAAGTGAAATTCACTTTATAAGGAAAAGTAGTTCACATGGGTTTAAATTATATTACTAATATTTTGCCTCATGTGAGAACCTCATGCGGGCCCGTGCAGGTTGTGCAAATCAGTCACAGTTTTGCTACTTGTTCGAATTTTGAATTTTGATTTGAGTAACAGTCAGAATTAATCTGAGAGTAATAACAGTGGACTGTAACAGCAGAAATTAAACTGAGCATTATTGGATTGACTGTAACAGCCAAGTTTATTGCAGTAATAAAACCTAGACTGTTATAAGTCCCATTTCTGTGCCTATAAAAGACAGCTCTGCCTGACAGAATAATCGATCTGAAAATTACAATCTCCCTCTGCATACTGATATTTTTCTGCACTTACGTAACATACTGTCTGAGAGTGTCTGAAGCTGATAAAATGCAGGACATATTGAACTTAAGGGGAAGAAGAAATACTGCTGTCTCGTCCATGAATTCAATCCAAAAAATCAGTAACTTTTCTTGTATTTGTTTACTGCTTTTTATCTTCTGGTTGTATACAATTATGAGATTATATCAATATATATTTTCCTGTTCTGTTTTTGATTTCTTGTACTGTTCTGTCTAAATCTGTTCTGATAAATGATTAAACCAGTACAAAATTTAATTTTCAGTAAACCAAAAATATTATTCGACAAGAATCGAGCTTCAACAAAGGGGTAAAGACGTTATGTATGAAGGGATTCATGGGCGGAAACTCGTTCCAAACACCCATGGATCCTCCCCTGAAGGATCCGCTCATATGAAACAATTCGAAAAACAGCGGAAAAACTTACGTTTCTTGGATTCAAGAAGCTACTTCTTAAATGGAGGATGATGTTTCTTGGATGTGTTGCTGCCACCAAACGGAATTCCCTTTGCGGAATATCCCTCTACCGATATCCACGCGACGAAACGCGCGGCGAGTGCTAGCTCTTCGTCTTTCTGATTTTCGGAAATTAGAGAGAAAAAGGGAGACCAAAACTGAAATCAGATTTCAGAGAATGGCAAAGGTTGCGGCTGAAAAATCCTAACCCTAGGGTTTCGGCCTATAGATAATTATATAGGGTGTGAGAATTTGTTCCCATAACCAACTCACATCCCCAACTCCTCTCGGCAGTGGGAGTCTCTAACTCCCACGTTCCCTAGAATTTTGCTGGTAGTGGGAGTCTTTATCGGATAATGACTCCCACGTAATCCCAGCTATACCGAAAATGCCCCTTATCTCTAATTCGAATGATAACGCTTTATCATTCTCAGAAAGGTGAATGTCAGATACAATGAACCTAGACACATTCTAGATTCATTGAATCTGGACATGAATCTCGTTAGCTCGTCTATGCGTGTGACCCTGTAGGTTCATCTCACAGTGGCAATGAAAAACACACTTAGTAGTAGTGTGAGTTCATAAATCACAAGCGGCCCCTAGCAGGACATTGTGACTACCCAAAGTGAATGAATTTACAACGGAACGTAATATCAATCTACTATTTAATCCCTTTGTCTCGCGATATCCTAATTAAGCATAAGGCATGGTGGTCGTCACCCTTATTAAGCTTAATTGTATTTATGCTCGATCTCCAGGTAGACTGTTTCGACAAATAGCATTTGATAACCACTTTATCAAATACATTTGAGCACGGCCATGCATTTAAACAGTCTTTCCCTATCGAGGGCTCATGGATATCTCTCTCTAATAATAGAGAGGGACAAATTCCTTACAATGTCTCTCACATTCAAGCTATGATAGGGACACTACATCCGATCATCGATCAGTATTGATTACTATGTTACAAGTAACATCCGACTGAGTCAAAAGCGTGGCTCCATTCATACTAGAATCAATGAAGACATAAGGTCTAAGGATTCCAAAATAGTATTGAGGAAGTAATACTTATGACTTAAGACCATGAAGTATTCCTTCTCTGACGGATCACGTCCAATACAATGTATCCCTATATATTGCATCTATGATGTGATTTGTATCCATTACACATGATCAGTAAAACAAGATCATCAATCAACAATCATACTAGTTTTATTTCATAGTAATTAAGCATTACATAAAACTAGGGACTTCTAGAATAGTAATTACATAAGCTAATGAGTTTTACAATCAAATCACACATTTGATAATCAAAAGCAAAATTAACTATTCAATTACATGCTCAAAAGATAATAAAACGCACAACATGTGCTAATGGTCCTAGGACACTACTAACAATGTAAGATTTCCAAGATCGCGATATTATCATTCCTTGATTCGATTGTTTAATCTCCAATAGTCTTTTGTGTATCAGCATTGTATTAGTAGCCTCCACAAGAAGCAGCCTTTGAATTCTCAGACCAGACATTAAGCTATTAGTTGATTTTTCTCTTAGAATTTTTGTCAGTTGCATTTTTCTTTTCATGATTTTCAATTTGCTGTATATATAGCCATTACATTGACATCTTCCTAATATTGCTTGCTCAAAAAAAAAGTGTACTCAGTTATGGCTTTTTCAAATGCTGTATGGATTTCTCAAGGTGGTGCATTGCCATCTAATAGGGTCTGTTATTGACTGTCAAATGTGTTGAACTAAAGATTTTGACCATTCCTAAATGTTTATTCATATATTTTAAATTTTAACGGTTAAATTTTAAAGATTAAAGAAATATAATTAAGAATATCGCGAGAAGTGTTTTACGGTCCCTTCAACCGCTTCACCCCCGACACCAAGTCACTGCAAGATACTACAAGCAGTGTTCATTATTTTGTGAAGTAACTTTCCTCTAACCGCAAGAGGCCTAAACCGTATTCAGCAAAAACGGACTAAACCGCAACTAACCATTTTTTTTTTGGAATTATATGGATAAAGTATTTTATAAAATATATGTAGACATGACATTTTGTTGGAAAGTTAGATATTTACCATGAGTCGTGGCTCCAATACGGACTGAGTATTTATTTTCATGTACATAACAAATCTTAATCGTAGAATGTGAGATTTAACGAATGATTTTTTTTTGCAAAAACACTTTTTTAATGGAGAATATTCGTTTTCTCTTTTTAACTGTCTAATCAAGAATTTAACAGAACGAGTATTTATTATGCACGTACAGAACAAATCTTAGTCATCGAATGTGAGATTTGATGTTTGAGTTTTTTTTTTTAGCAAGAACACGTGTTTTTAATCTAGAACTAGAAGTGTTCATGGTTCGATTAGGTTCGTTTTTACACATTTTTAAAAAAAAAACTGAAATATTTAGTTTGAAAATTTTAAAACCATTTAAAAGCTAAAACTGATGCATTCAGTTTATTTTGGTTTGGATTGGATTGGTTTAGTTATTCGGTTTTTGTGAGATACAAAATTAAAAAAAAAAAAAAAAAATCTTTATATAATTATTTAGATGCTAAAAATATAAATAAAAATCTCTTATTTTCACAAGTTAAACAGAATAAAAAATAAATTATTTATCTTAATTCTTGAATTTCAAACAAATTACTGCAAAATAATCTATAAGAAATAAAATAAAAATTACACCATTATTAATTGAAATAAAATAAAAGTTTTAGTTGAATCTAAAATCACATATCAACCGGTGACTCCTCTCTCTTACTTTAGCACTTGAAAAACTTTTTTGTCATTGGTATAAATAAGAAGTTAAATATGTATTGTAAATGAAACTTTTAATATATATATTCGGTTTTGTTCGGTTTGGATTATAAATTTTTTAAGCTAAATCGAAAATTCGGCTTTAATTTAGTCCAAACTTAAACTAGTCAAAGTCACCACTCAAATCGAAAAATCAATTTAGATTGATTTGGATCGATTTCAATTGGTCAGTTTCAATTTTTCATGAACACCTCTATCGAGAACATGAGTTCTCTTTTCAACTGTCAAATCTAGAATTTAACGACCGTCGTTTATTTCACGGTCAATGGTTCTCATTTGTTGACCTATTTGACTAAATGTGTGATTATCCTCTTAACATTCAGGGACTAAACTGCAAATTGACCCTATATATAATATCACCTGAGCCGTTAATCTAACGCTGTCTGAACTCGAGAATGAAAGAAAGAATGAGGCATCGGAGAAAAAATGGGAATTCTTGTTCCAAGGGTTGTTGTGCTTCTCTGCTTTTGCCCTTGATTTCATCCTTAAAATCAACAACCCTTCTAATCATCATAGCAGCTTCTTTATGTCATTGTTTTTGTATATATATATGTCATGTGCTGAGGGCAGAGAAGTCTTTTTGCACACAATAAAATAGAAAGTTAGTTAATAGTAGTTAAACTAAGCTGATTCGAATTGGGGGAAAATTAGGGCTCAATAATTCTAAGAGAACCCAAACCCAAAACGACAGCGTTTAAGTTATTAATTGCTTTCCCTAAATGATACCCAAAACGACACCGTTTGGGAAATATCTCACCTAAATAGAAACTAGGCTAATTTAGGAAAGCTGCGGGGGGCAAGGCAGCAGCCATGACAGAGAAGACAGGAGCTCA
The DNA here is from genome assembly GCA_026122235.1 of Vinca minor. Lineage (NCBI taxonomy): Eukaryota > Viridiplantae > Streptophyta > Magnoliopsida > Gentianales > Apocynaceae > Vinca > Vinca minor. The sequence goes on from JAOCZM010000253.1 coordinate 3,014,872, forward strand.
CTCAATGTGAGCTGTGGATTTCAAGAAACTGTCAGAAGTGTTGAGGTGGAGGGACCAGATCCACCTTGGAAGAATAACCCTACCTATAAAAAGGGAAAGTTAATCCGAGGAAAGGCATCCAGAAATTATCCAACAAACTGTCAGGAGTGGAGGGATAAGGAGGTAGTTATGTTAGTTAAGTATTTAAATAAAAGACATAAAGGAGGGAAAATCAACTACTCAATTAGGGCTATGTTAAATTGGGGGAAAATAGGAGGACAAAACGCTGTCGTTCCATTTAATGAAACAGCCCACACCAAAACGGTGTCGTTGGAATAGTCTTCTTCATTGCCTCTGAACAAAAGGACAAAGGAAGTGGCGCTTGTAACCGCTTTTGCAGAGGGATTCTCATTGGAGGAAAAGGGATATTCAATCTCCTTTGTAGATGGATTCCTTGTAGCTGAAGGAGCTGAGGTGGAGGGATGAGATGCATTGGGAAGCAAGAAAACCTAACTATAAGAAGGAAGCTCGCAGGATTGGTGAAGGCATTCAGATATTATACCCAAAATACAGTGGTAGCAATCTCTCTTCCTTCCTGGTATTCCTCTTGGAATTTCTTTCTCTCTTATGATTTCTTTCTTCCTCAATTCATTCTGTTCTCCCTCATCTGAAGCTGATTCAAGTTAACTACATTGCAGGATCATTGATTTGCTTTGCAGCTGTGGAATCACTTGAAGTTTGCTTCCTCTTACCTTTCTGAGAGTTGTTAACTTATCATTTTATAGTTAGATGTTTACTAGGGACAGTGATCCTATTTTCATTATTATTACTGAGATGATGAACTTTGATATGTAATGAGATTCTGGTTATTATCTTTGATATATAATTATTCCTATTTTGCTCATTTTGTCCATTTCTGTTAATTGTTGGTTGAGACATTGAGTCTCTTAGCTGCTGTGTGAGTCTAGATAGAGTCTGAGCTGTCTGATATCCCTTGGGACATCACAAATTGGTATCAGAGCAACCTTCCTGCTTGACCTGTGAGAAGAAAATGGCAAACACTAGATCCCAGAATAGAGAAGAGGGCTCACAAGATCCTCTAGAGAGTGACAAATTAAAAAAACTAGAGGAAGACACTAAGGAACTGCATGGTCACCTAGAAAATCAAATGAGGAACTCAGACCATATGAATCACACCCTCAAGGAACATGATCAGAAGATAGATGTACTGATCAAGGGTCAGGAGGGAATACACAAACAGTTAAGTGAAGTGATGACACAACTATCCATCTTAGCTAGTACTGTTAATGAAACTAGAAGGGGAGAGTTGGGAAAGCATCCAGAGATGGGACAGACCAGTGGGGTGACTGGGGTAAGAATACATACTAACACTCCCAATACTGTTGAATATGGTCATGCTAGACAGACCATGGGGATAAGGAGGGAAGGCAGAATAGACTATAAAGCCCCTAAGCTGGAATTTCCTATTTTTGAAGGAGAAGGGACAAGGGAATGGAGGGGTAGATGCCAAGACTATTTCCTCCTTCGCCAATTGGATGAAGGTGAAAAGATTACCTTATCCAAACTCAACTTTAGGAATAGGGCTTACACCTGGGCAAGAGGTAGAGCAGCAACCCACCCCCATGAAAATTGGGAACAATTTGCCTCAGCAGTTTGTAAGAGATTTGGGGAGGCTGATGAGAGACAACTCATGGAGGATTTTAGCAGGATCAAACAAAAGGGAAGTGTGGAGGAATACATAGATAAATTTGAGGAGCTTAGGGCTATAATTCTAAGCAGAATGCCACATGCAGATGAGGAGTTTTACATATCTGTATTTATGGGAGGGTTGAAGGATGAACTAAAACACATGATCAAAGTGTTTGACCTCCAAACACTGGATGATGTGTGTGACAAAGCTATACATTTACAGAAAACCTTAGAAGCACTCTCTAGACCTGTAAAAAAACTTCCAGCACTACTTCCCACTCCTAGGCAACAGTACTTCAAGACCAACAGTTTACCAACCAGTCAACATACTAGAACAGACTACACACCAAATAAGTATGGATCTAAGGCACCCTCCACTTTCAAAAGACTCACTGAGGGGGAGTATCAGCAAAGGAAAGAGAAGGGACTTTGCTTTAAGTATGGGGAAAAATTTAGTCCAGGGCACCAGTGCCCTAGGAAGGAATTAAACATCTTGGTGGTTGAGGATGAGGAGGAGGAAGTAGATAACACAGAATTCTTGTTGTATAGCAAGGAAGAGGAGGAAAAACTGGAGGAGGAAATAGCTGAAATTTCTGTCAATGCCATGACAGGTAGTTTATCTGACAGCACCTTCAGAATCCCTGGGTGGATCAAGAAGAAAAGGATATCAATCCTCATAGATACTGGTAGCACCTGTAGCTTCATTGACCATAAGGTTGTTAAGGAGCTTAATCTGAGAGAAACCTTAAGCAAACCTATGAAGATTACTGTGGCCAATGGTGAGTCAATGAAAAGCACAAGTGTGTGCAGGGAATTCCTTTGGAAGATGGGGAGTGAGGAATACAAGCATGATATCAGGATTCTTCCCTTGGGAAGCAGTGATATAATTATAGGTCTGGATTGGCTAGCAAAATACAGCCCCATCCTTTTTGATTTCCTGGAGATAAGTCTGACTTTCAAGAAAGAGGGAGAAGAGGTAGTGTTAAAGGGAGAAAAGGATCAGCTTAAATTAGAACCAGCAAAAGCTGAATCCATACTGAAAACCTTAGAAAGGGGAGACCAAGTTTTCTGTGGTCAAATACTTGCAATGGGCACTGCAGCGGAAGGGGTGATACCCATTGAAGTAGGTCAGGTTCTTAAGGAATATGAGGAAGTATTTGACACACCACAAGGTTTGCCACCTTCTAGGGGTCATGAACACAGCATCACACTAGTTGAGGGCAGTCAACCTTTTAAGCTCAGACCATATAGGTATCCTCATTTTCAAAAGGCTGAGATTGAGAGGTTGGTTAGGGAGGTGTTAGAGGAGGGGATTATACAGGCTAGCAATAGTCAATTTGCATCTCCAGTCTTGTTAGTCAAGAAAAAAGATGGGACATGGAGGTTTTGTGTTGACTATAGGCAGTTAAACTCTCTAACCTTGAAAGATAAATTTCCTATCCCTATCATTGATGAGTTACTAGATGAGTTGCAAGGAGCTGTTTATTTCACTAAGATTGACCTAAGATCTGGTTATTTCCAAATAAGGGTGAAGAATGAGGATGCTTCCAAAACAGCTTTTAGAACCCATCAAGGCCTCTATGAATTCTTAGTTATGCCTTTTGGCTTAACTAATGGTCCAGCAACTTTTCAGGCCCTTATGAACAAAATCTTTGAACCCTATCTCAGGAAATTCATTCTAGTGTTCTTTGATGACATTCTAGTGTACAGCAGAACACTAGAATAACACTTGAAGCATCTGAGACTGATGTTCCAACTGCTGAAGGAACATCAGCTGTTTGCAAAGCTCAGCAAGTGCAACTTTGCACAAAGAAAAGTAGAATATCTGGGACACATCATCAGTAGTGAAGGGGTTGCAGCTGACCCTTCAAAGGTGCAAGGCATGATCAGCTGGCCACTTCCAAAAACTATCACACAATTAAGGGGATTTCTGGGCCTAACTGGTTACTATAGAAGATTTGTAAAAGGATATGGGATCATTAGCAAACCCCTTTGCAAAATGTTGCAGAAAGGAGGTTTTAATTGGAATGAAGAAGGTAGGGCTGCTTTTGAAAAATTGAAGACAGCCATGAGCTCAACTCCTGTACTTACTATGCCAGACTGGGAGAAACCTTTCTGCATTGAGACAGATGCCTCAGAAATGGGCATTGGAGCTGTAATAATGCAAGATAAAAGGCCTATAGCTTACCTCAGCAAAGCTCTAGGTCCAAGACACCAAAACCTGTCAGTTTATGAGAAAGAACTCCTTGCATTAGCTACTGCAGTAGGGAAGTGGAGGCACTACCTAGAGGGTTCTCATTTCATCATCAAGACAGACCACCAAAGCCTGAAGTTCCTGATGGATCAGAGAGTAACTACATCAGCTCAGCAGAAATGGACATCTAAGTTACTAGGCTTGGACTTTGAAATACAATATAAGAAAGGGTGTGAGAACAAGGTAGCAGATGCCTTGTCCAGAAGAGAAAATCTCAATGCCATTACTACTGTCACCCCTGTATGGATCACTGAAGTAATAGCCAGCTACAAGGGAGACTATGAGACCCAAGAGATCATTGCTGAAATGATAATCAACCCACAGAAGAAGGAAGGCTGGGAGTATAAAAGTGGTGTGCTCTACAAAAAGAAAAGGATTTACTTGGGTACTTAAGGAGGCATCAGAGAAAAAATCATTCAGGAACTACATGCCACCCAACAGGGAGGGCATTCTGGGGTACAGGCTAGCTATCAAAGAGCTAAACAATATTTTTCATGGCATGGAATGAAGAAACAAATACAAGATTGGATTAAGCAGTGTGATGTGTGTCAAAGAAACAAAGAGGAAAAGGTTGCATACCCTGGTTTACTGCAACCTCTCCCTATTCCTAAGAAAAATTGGACTCACATCTCTATGGACTTCAGGCAAAGATACAATATTGGTGGTGGTGGACAAGCTCTCAAGATATGGTCACTTTGTGGCACTTGCACACCCTTACACAGCTGCCAATGTAGCTGGAATCTTCATTGATCACATTCACAAGCTACATGGTTTGCCGAGAGTATTGTCTCTGATAGGGACAAGGTGTTTACAAGTAACTTTTGGAAGGCATTGTTCAAAAATATGGGAACTCAGCTAAACATGTCCACTGCTTATCACCCCCAATCTGATGGGATGACTGAAAGAGTCAATCAGACTCTAGAAATGTATCTTAGGTGTTTTTGTAGCCACAAGCCAAACAGATGGATCAATTGGCTATCACTGGCTGAATGGTGGTACAACACTACCTACCACACTGCCCTACAAATGACACCTTTTGAAGCTGTTTATGGATTTAAACCACCAGTGTTGGCCTTAGGGCCCTACCATGGTGAAAGCAATGAAGCTGTAAGAGATTACTTGGAAGACAGAAAGAAAACTGAAGGTTTGTTACAAGCATAGTTGTGAATAGCGGCGCTATCGCGGTATCGCGGCGCGTCGCGGAGCTTTACCGCGGTGTCTTTGCGCGTCGCGGTCGACAACGAGAAATCCCGCTATAGCGGCACTTAGCGGCGCTATCGCGGTTTCGCGGCGCAATCGCGGAAAATCGGGAATCCCGGTGGTTTAATTTTTTTTCCTGTTTTTTTTTCTGTTTTTTTTCTGTTTTTTTCTGGTAATTTGATAATCTATTTTTATTAATTTGTTAATTTGATATATAATGGTGATATAATAATATAGATATGTATTAATTTATATTGATTAATTTATACTTTGTGATATAATGATTAATGTGTTTATAATTGTTATACGTTTGTGATATAATTTTGTGATGTATTGATGAGTTTCTTAATTTTTGTAATTGAATATAATTTAATAGAATATGTAATTGATATTTTGCAATAAACATGGAAGAATTTAACTAAATGTTTACAAGTATTCCTAATTTTGTGTCATATATCTATATAAATATGTCATATCAGAAACCGCGAAAAAGTACCGCGTCGCGACACCGCTATAGCTTTTGAAGCTTCACCGCGACGGACCATGAAACGCTATTAACAACTATGGTTACAAGAGAACATCCACAAGGCACAAGAGAGGATGAAACATTTTGCTGACAAAAGGAGAACGGAAAGAGAATTTGAGAGAGGAGATTGGGTGTATCTAAAGCTACAACCCTATAGGAAAACCTCAGTGGCAATGAGGAAGAACCAGAAACTGTCTGCAAAATATTTTGGACCTTATCAAATTATCCAAAAATTTGGTAAGGTTGCATACAAGCTGAAACTACCAGAGAAATCCTTGGTACACCCTGTTTTTCACATCAGTCTCCTCAAGAAGAAGATAGGAGAAAGCTTGACTGCAAGCACAGAACTGCCTCCCACAGGAAGAGAAGAACAATTCAAAGTTTGCCCTGCAGCTATACTGGAAAGGAGACTCATGAAGAAGGCAAATAAACCCTCTGTGCAATGGCTCATTCAATGGGACAGTTTGCCAGCTGAAGAAGCCACATGGGAGGAAGCTGAGTACATTGAAGAACAGTTTCCTGAATTTCAGCCTTGAGGACAAGGCTGAACTGAAGGAGGGGGGAATGTCAGGAGTGGAGGGATAAGGAGGTAGTTATGTTAGTTAAGTATTTAAATAAAAGACATAAAGGAGGGAAAATCAACTACTCAATTAGGGCTATGTTAAATTGGGGGAAAATAGGAGGACAAAATGCTGTCGTTCCATTTAATGAAACAGCCCACACCAAAACGGTGTCGTTGGAACTGTCTTCTTCATTGCCTCTGAACAAAAGGACAAAGGAAGTGGCGCTTGTAACCGCTTTTGCAGAGGGATTCTCATTGGAGGAAAAGGGATATTCAATCTCCTCTGTAGATGGATTCCTTGTAGCTGAATGAGCTGAGGTGGAGGGATGAGATGCATTGGGAAGCAAGAAAACCTAACTATAAGAAGGAAGCTCGCAGGATTGGTGAAGGCATTCAGATATTTTACCCAAAATACAGTGGCAGTAATCTCTCTTCCTTCCTGGTATTCCTCTTGGAATTTCTTTCTCTCTTATGATTTCTTTCTTCCTCAATTCATTCTGTTCTCCCTCATCTGAAGCTGATTCAAGTTAACTACATTGCAGGATCATTGATTTGCTTTGCAGCTGTGGAATCACTTGAAGTTTGCTTCCTCTTACCTTTCTGAGAGTTATTAACTTATCATTTTATAGTTAGATGTTTACTGGGGACAGTGATCCTATTTTCATTATTATTACTGAGATGATGAACTTTGATATGTAATGAGATTCTGGTTATTATCTTTGATATATAATTATTCCTATTTTGCTCATTTTGTCCATTTCTGTTAATTGTTGGTTGAGACATTGAGTCTCTTAGCTGCTGTGTGAGTCTAGATAGAGTCTGAGCTGTCTGATATCCCTTGGGACATCACACAAACAGTGGCAGCTGCCATATCTCTTCTCTTGTAAGCTTCTTCCCCCCTTGAATCATTCTTCTTAATTCTTCCTTGCTTTCTTTTCTTCCTCGAGGCATCATTTCTGTTCTTGCTGATACTGATACTTCATTGCATTCCAGGGGTTAATGGTGAGCTTTGCAGCTGTTGGAGTGCACTGAGTTTGTCCCTCTTTTCTTGTTCTTTTAAGTAGCAGTTAATGTTCTTAGATTATCTGGGGACAGTGATCCTTTATTTCTGTTATTCTGAGACATTAATTTAGAGTTATGGGGATTAATATGTATTGAATCTGGCTGAGTTAATTTCTCTTTATATATCAAATCCTTTATTGCATTTTTGTTGTTGCTATTGTTGGTTTGAGACTGAAAGTCTCTTAGCTGCTGTTTGATTAGTTGAGTTTAGACTTGTGATTCCTGTGGGACATCACAATATATATATATACACACACGATTACGAGTAGTTTTATCTTGGTTCTAAGGACAAGTTTCCTTCATATGGTTTTATCAGCCGGACGCTCTTCTCCACTGTCTCTCCCTTTCTTCAAGATTCTTTATGGGCTGTGATGATTCCAAAAAAGCACTCTCGAGTTTAATCGGGCATCAAGATTACCCGACTCGTATCTTGGCGGGGCAACCCGGATGGCCAGGTAAAATGGGTTCTTGTTGTGGGGGGGTCTTTGGTTTGCAGCCATGTCGGTGTCTGCTCTTTTGTTTTGCCTGATTGTATCACATATCTGAGCCCTTTTGTCCCTTTTTGCAGCTAACCGAAAGCTCGAGTTTTATCTTAGCTCATTAAGTCCCAGATAATTAGGGATATGGATAATAGCTAAACGACAGCTCGAGTTTTTTGGAATATTATATACCCTTTGTTGTTGTTTCTGTCTACAGGTCAATCGTGAAGGGGCATTTCGGCTTCGGTGTTTACTAGTAATTGAATTATGCTTTGGCTGTAGTGAAGATTTGAACTTTTGTCCGAAAAAAATTAGGCTAATCCTATTTGCATCTTTTGGCAGGGCCGTGTCAGTTGAGATGGAGTTGGATCGCCATCTCATCTTATCAAACTCTGCGATCAATGTAGAAACAGTACTTAGGCAACCTAAAAACCCGATACGTATGCCTGTTGCAACACGTATTTGTTTTAATCTATTATTAAAAAATCAAACACTAAAAGATAAAAAGACAATCATATAAAAGGGGTTTTGCATTGGACGGACCATAGTTTGGCATAAATGATCAATAATGCCAGGCTTTTTTTTTTAACCAACATTTATGTTCAGAACGGATTTTCCAATTCTGTCCTGGGGGAAGAACGGATTTGGAAAATCCGTTCTAATACTAACTCTAATAAATTTCTGAAACCCTAAGACTCGTGACTTGAGAACGGATTTCCCTAATCCGTCCTCACTTGACAATCCTCTGAATATACCTTTAACCCTCTATATATATACATACAAACTCCTCCTTCTAAAATCATATCAATTTTCATATTTCTCTCCAAATTTCCTTCCAAACTTAGTAGTTACTCTGAAAACTTAGCATTTTGTAAATGAATAGCGAAATGGATCCCCGCCCTGCAAGAGTGTTTCAGATACCAATTTAAAATTTTGTTGGAAATCAAACCAATAGAAAAATGAAAATATCTTAATTTAGAATGTGTAATTTTTTGTTTGATTAAATGTGTTGAGTTATCTAACACATATTCTATTATGTAGCGTATACCATCAATGTACACAAATTGGTTGGAGCGAACTGGTCTCGGCATAGCAAGATGTTTCTATCTGAAGGACGTCATTGTGAATCAATGGTGCGTTTATGTAACCAAAATAGATGACAAGTACTACGCTAGATGGTGGTTTACTGAGAATTTTTGCGTGACAACGATCTTGTGTGTCGAATTGATTGCTATTTGAGTCATCAGCGTTTTTCTAACCGACGGTTTCATCACTTTTTGAATTTTTTTTAACTTTTTGAGTCACCAACATATTTACAAAGCAGTAAAAATCATCATTCAAGTCTAAAATTTATACAAAAAGCCAGTCAAAATAGATGACTTTCTACATGAGCAGATCTTCATCTTCTTCGTTGTTAAAGCAAGAAATTGGAAAAAGCAAAAAAGCAAACACCATCTTGAAAAATCGAGAATACCATCTTGAAAATTTAAAAAAAATCGAAACACCATTTTCAAAAATCAAACCCTAAGTCCCAAATCTTCATTGTTTGAAGAAAAATTGAAACTTTCGGCTCATTTTATGGAGATGCTGATGAGATTTCTAAGAGATAGAGTGGGATTACACTTAATCTCTTGATTCAATTCAGTTATTAGAAGGAAAGTTGGGTTTTTTATTTTGGTTTTTGTTTTCGCTGTTCTTGCTGTGTTTTCTCTCCAAAAAGCTGCGATTTTTAGGAGATCTTGAAGATTTGGAAGCTCTCATCATGGTTTTAACTTCTTTATGATGTTGGGATGGAGTTACAATGGTTGATTTTGGAGGTATTTGCTGTGTATTTGCGTTTTTAGATCAAAAAACAAGGGTTTCGCTGGTTCAGGCAGAACTGTACCTTGCGCACAATTTCGCGATTTCCCGTTGATTCGGTAAGCGATTTGCTCTCAAACTTTACAGATAGTTTCGTACTTTAACTGGGAACAAGAACATGTGATTGAATTTCAGTGTAATTGTTTGTGGTGACTGGGCTTTTTGTTTAAAGTACTCAGTTTTTCGCGAAAAATTATCTGGCAGAACTGTTGTTCTTCGATTTTTGGCGATTTTTTGGTGTTCCGTTATGAGTTTGAGGCTCAAACTTTGCAGAAAGATGCGTTTTTTAACTGAGTTTCAGATTCTATAACTGCATTTGAGTGATTTGGTTTGTAGTGTTTGGGTTAATTTTTTGTTTGAACCTCTGTCAGTTGAGATTTTTTCTGGCAGTAGCTCTGTCATTGCTTATTTTGCATTTTCTGGGTTATTGGTGATGAATTTGAAGCTCTAACTCTGCAATTACCTTTGTCTTTTAACTGTGAACAAGTGCATTTAATCGGATTTCAGTGAAATTGTCCGTAAAGATTGGGATTTTCTTTAGAAAAACTCTGTTTCTAGGCTGTTTCTGCTGGCAGATTTGCTGTTCTTCAGTTTTAGGCTTTTTCTGGTAGATTCTTGAAGGATTTGATGATCAAAATTTGCACTTTGGTTCGTCTTTTCATTGTGAGCAAGTATATGTGCCCAGATTTCAGTTTGGATTTCTGCATAACTGGGTTTTTTGATGGTGTTCTTGTTTTTGGGTTTTTCCAATTTTGCCCTTTAACAATGAAGAAGATGAAGCACTGTTCATAGAAAGTCATCCATTTTGACGGTTTTTGTATAAATTTTAGACGGAATGATGATTTTGGCGGTTTGTAAATATGTTGGTGACCCAAAAAGTTAAAAAAATTCAAAAGTGATGAAACTGGCGGTTTGTAAAAACGTTGATGATCCAAATGGCAATTAATTCTCGGCTGTCAGATATAGATACAGTTCATTTTATCCCTACTCCAATGAACCTACTAGATAGTCATTTTAAGGGAAGGTTTTTTATAAGGTTCGAGATCGGTTACCTTAAGGGGGAATTATTGTATCCCTCTGAGGAGCTTTTTTCGGCAGAGGTTTCGAATAGACATTTACAATACGTACTCGGGATTTTCAAAACCGGTACTTTTTTTAATATTACAATTTTAGAAAAATATTCGTTCCTCTTAAAGTTATTTATTGTAATATGTTTTTCTGTGTAAAGTGGGATATGTAGAAACTTGCAATGGTGCTTTAGAATGCAGCTTGAAATCTCTGAAGTACTACACATGCGAAATAATCACAGGAACAAGTTGACACTTTGCGTGTCTCGAGACAAAAAGGGAGAGGATTACTATTTCTTGGGGTGGTATGATTTTGTTGAGTTTCCGAAATTGCACCCCGGTGACAATGTACAAATCTACCTAGTCCCTTATGATATCCTTGATTATAGGGCCGTACTGGCTGGTTCTGAGAATGGAATAGAATAACTTTAACAATTTATTATAATATTTGCACTTTTTTTTATTGAATGAAATAAAATTAAAATAAGTTGATAAAATTGCAAACAAACTAAAAAAAGTGATAATTGATACATTCTAAAATATTACAATGTTAAAAATTAAAATACAATTAATTTGGAATGGGTCTGTTCGGGCAAGTCTTCCGGTTGTGATCGATCTATTTACAGTTGCCTCACTTCTTTGGTCTTAGATTTCCCTAGTTCTCTCTGTCCATATGCATTGGAAATCTCCGCATTTGAGGTCGACCCACCTGTGAACCTTTAATGTTAGGAGGGCAATGTGTCATATTGAAAGGAGCAGGTGATCTAGTACAGGATATAAAATGGACTTGTACGTATTCCTGTAGTACTCTAGAGAATACACATGGTGGATATACTTTGAAGTATCCTCCTTGATCGATTTGGACACTGCAATGACTTGTGTGCAGGGAGTTGTATAAGTAGACCATTTATCATAGTTACATTCACGAGAAGATAAGTTGACTGTGTATATTTTCCACCTTCACCAAGTCCTCTATGTCGAGACATGACCCTATAGATTCCTTGGTCTTTGTGGTGTCTTTACACAGTCAAACTTGTAGCTTTCTGTTCGTAATTGAAGTACTGATCCCATATTCTCTTAGGGAATGGAGTTTTACAATTATTAGCGCCTTCCCTATGGAAGTCGAAATAATGAACAAGTTTGTAAAAAACTATCTCCACGAGAGCTTTCAAAGGCAGCGCTCTAAACTGTTTCAAAACACTGTTAAGTGCTCCAGGCATGTTAGTCTTCATGCACCCGAAGCGCTTACCCCCATCGTAGGCCAAAGTCCACAAACTCTTTCGGATGTTGCATTAACCAGTTAAATGCATCTTGATCTTTGTGTTTTATAAGGTCAAGATAAAGATCACACTTAATTTTCTTCTTTTGTGAGGAAGCAAGCCACACAAAATCTTTCAATTCTTTATTTTTTGCATGAGTGTGAAATTTGACCTACAATGCCTAAGGCAATATCGATGTACTGCCATTGGTGGTTGCCATCCAAGGACGTTAGCCACAGCACTAAGAATTTCGGGATGACGATCGCTAATCAGCCAAACTTGTAAGTCTTGAACAATATGTTCCCTTACGTTTCTAAGAAACCAAGACCAAGTAGAAGTTGTCTAAGATTCAACCAAGGCAAAAGTAAGGAGTAAAATTTGATTGTTAGCATCTAGAGTGCTTCCAACCATAAGTACCCCTTTATAATTCCCCCTAAGATGTGTGTCATCCATTGAAATTATAGGACGACACCACTTAAAATCGTCGACTAACGGTTTAAATGTCCAAAACATTAATTTGAACACATTAGGGCCATTATCAGTGAGTTGTGAATGATAAATAAATTTGACTTGTGCACCGAGGTTAGAATCTCTTAGTGCCCAGGCCCGTCTCAAACATATCCGAGGCCCTCTGCCGAAAAAAAAATTGGGGCCTCGGATTTTAGCCTAAGTATATATATATATATATATATATATATATATATATATATAAACAAAAAAAAATTGGGGCCCCGAATTTTAGGCTAAGTATATATATATAAACAAAAAAAATAATTGGGGCCCCGGATTTTAGGGGGCCCTCTGCGGTCGCTCAGCTCGCATCCCCTATTAACCGGCACTGGTGTATGGTAAAAAAACATTTTGAGCAACAAATTGTAAAACATCAAGATCTTCAATTTTTTTAACTAATAATTATATACAAATTAAGTAATTTTTTAAAAAATTTGGGGCCCCTGTAAATGTGAGGCCCGGTTCCGGATGTCACCTTGGACACCCTTGGAGCCGGGCCTGTTAGTGCTCGCATATACTGTGGTAGTACTTAAAAAGTTTATTTTCAAGTACCAAACAGTGTTTCAATCGCATGTCGGCGGGCATACCAAACTTTTCTATATGTACAAGTCAAAGACATTTTATTTTCGCATGCAGCCCTAATCAACCTGAACAAGGTGAAGAATTTTTACCCCAATATAGCAAGATGACATGTTGCGTTTTTTTGTTTTGATCCATTAAGCAGTAGTGGCTTTCTTCGAGTTTGGTAACCTTCCGCATTCCATCCACTCTGCTATGGTTAACACGAATATACCAACTGTATCGGCTTGTTTCTGTTGAGTTTCTACACACTCCGCTAAACCATTGTTTGTTGCTCCTGTCCCTTCTCCACTCCCTCAAGGCAACCTAGTCATGTCATATGTTAACTGCTAACATTGCCTCCCGTTTATCCTTAAACTGCTTCCGCAAACATAGGAACTAGAAATCGGGATTCCATCTTTTAATGGTTTTTTTCCTGTAAGTCAGGTCAGCAACAAGTTGCATGGTACCCATATCATTTCAACAAGCAAAATTAGTATAATTACCATATGATGACAAATTTTAATGCGGAATAACGGAGGTAGTTGGTGTTGGTTCAAACTCTTGGACTGTCTCGTTATTACTTGGTTCAGGATTTTCTTAGTGGATTTCAGGGATAACATTTTCTTCTCCAGTCTCTAGATCATCCTCGACTGCCTCATTCTCGTGGTCTTCAGCACTAGAATCTCCCACTTCGTCTTCCGTTTCCGGAACACTGTCAATGCCCGATGTTGGACCCAAGGAATCCATTATTGAATTATCATTGTCTATTGTAGGTGGATCGAAAAATGTCAATTGTGTACCATTACTTACATGTGAATCATTCGGTACAGTCGGTACGTAACTGGAAGGTTGGTAACTGGACGGTGGGAACATACTTGGTATGAGATTTGACTTCGGAAAATAAACTTCCGGAACAAATTTTGATTGTTCAGATAAATCAATTGTCTGCATTACAAAATTATCTACATGTGTCTGCACGAGTTCTAACAATTCACCAACATGAATCCTTTGTAGTTTGAAATCCGTTTGGATTCCCCACAAATTGTCAAGATCTTCTTCGTCGTTGAGATGTACAACATCATACACCACAATGTCTTAGGTCGGCATAAAATATGGACGAATCATTATTAGACTAACAGTGACACTAGAAAGATCGACTCCTTTGCGCCGACATATTCAGTGGCAAAGTTGTTGAAAAGAAATTTTTTCTATCAATTTCATACTTCTTTCAGTTGACTCTGCGAAATGCAGAAACCCATCGGCTTCGTACACTAAATTGTGGTCGAAATGTAAATACAATTTCATCGGACATTCAAGTGCCATTTTTGTAAGAAAAAAGTTGGAATATTTTGAGGGAATATAAGGTTTTTTTGCAAGAAAATAGTTGAAATATTTTGATATGAAAAAATGAAGTGAAAGATAGAAGATCTATAGATTTTTTTGGAAAACCCCTGGCATAGGAGAACGGATTTGTGAAATCCTTCCCAATAAGTTCTCCTATGCTAGTGTGTTTTCCCCGGGATGAGCCTTTTTCCATTGATTTGTCACATCAATGATTCATTTATTTCCAGCTTTTTTGTCATAAAAATCTTATCCCTTCACCACCCAAAAATATATAAATCTTCTATCTTTATTTCACAAATCTATCTCCTATGCAAGTGGGTTATTCCACGGGATGTTCACCTTATTTTTCATTCTAGTGTGTTGACAATTTTTTTTTTTTTAATATTATGCATTTCTATAATTTGTAATATAAAAAAAGTAAGAATTTCGCACAAAATAACTCTCAATTAAATTTAGTTGTTAGAAATAAAATTACATAAAATATTGGGACACTTCGGGCACTGTATTTTACTTCTTCTTCAAACCATTATCCTTCTGAAATTTAGGTGCAATCCGTTCCCACACAAAAATGTTGTTGTACGATCCCTCCGACATCGGGTAGTCGGGGGTACCATCAACAGTTAGCTCTTCCGGTGTTTTTGAACACTCACCGGCCTCGTCCACAGAACTTGCAACCTCTCTTTCAGCATCGTACCTTGCTTGCCCGTACTGGGGATCTGTTACTCCTTCTGACCTAAAAAATAATGTCTAAAAGGAAAAATCAGGGTTCGCCTTTCATGGTGTAACATATAGCCCTTGGATTAGTCTAATGCAGAGTTAAAATAACCATAAAACTAAGTTAAGAAAAACTGATATTATAAAAATTTGACGTAATTACATGTAAGTTACCCACATATTCCACTCACTTGGCTTCAACACCATTAAAATCTATCGTGTTTGTCCTGCTGTCGTATTTGAACCATGGTTGGTGCAAAAGTGCCTCAAAATCCCAAAACTTCTTGCGAAGTTTTGCTAAGTATACATGGATCATTTCCGTAGTGAAATATCCGCCGGTGACTTAGTTCAAGGCTTACACAATTTCTTTGTACAAATCGGACCAATTTTTTTCATAATTTTTACCCTCTAAATTAAATTCAAAACAAATTTCTAATAATGCCTCTTCGTATTCTAAATGTCATTCTTTAGTAAAATCAACATCCCTGAATTTGTTAACCATTTCTTTTTTAATAAAATTTGGAAACCTTGCCATTTATGTAGAATTTTGGAGAGGGTAAAGAAAATTATTGTTTGAGAGTTTTGAATGCCTTAAAAAAAGAGAATAAAATTGAATTTGTTTTGTTGGGAGTCTTGCCACGTTGGACCAGAACGGATTTCCCAAATCCGTTCTACCCCAAGACGGAATTGGCAAATCCGTTCTGGACATATAAATGTTGGTCCAAAAAAATGTCTGTCATGGTTGGCCCTTTATGCCAAACCATGGTCAGTCCAATGCAAAGCCCACATAAAAGTGCATAAATAGAAGAAAGAACAAATGAAAATATAAAAAAGAAGAAAACTTTACCGATTTTTTCAAAGTTGCCATTGCAGCCATTATGCAAGCAACCAGAACATTGGCAGCAAGAGTACCAAAAGGAAACCATTTTAGCATGCCTCTTTCTCCCAAACCGCGTCCATTGAGGCGCGCTAGATACCATCTTGTTCAAACTCCAAAGGGTCCGACAATGCAAGCCAACAACAGTCACTACAACAAAATATGTCTTTTACGATGTTTTTCTACCAACGTTTTTTTCAAACGTTGCTTAAAATAAAAAAGAGTAAGTTAAAGCAACAACTTTTGCAAACGTCGCTATATTTGAATTTTATGCGACGTTTCATAGTGACGGTTATAGTAATTGTCGTTCATACCGACGTTTTGATGTTGGTTAGCGACATTTACAATAAATGTTGTTATAAATTGTTATTTTTTGTGACTCATATAGCGATATTTGTATAATATGTCATTAGATCTTCTGATTTTTCAGATAAACGTCAATATATTTGAATTTTATACGACGTTTTGTAGCGTCGGTTATAATATTTGTTTATAAAATCAACATTTTAATGGTAGTTAGTGACGTGTACACTACATGTTGTTATAAATTGTTACTTTTTGCGACTCATATAGCGACATTTATATACAAAATCGTTAAATTATGTGACATTTCTAACAAACGTCGTTATATTTCGATTTTATACGACGTTTCATAACAACAGTTATAATAATTCTTATTCTTACCAACAATTTGATGTTAGTTAGTGACATTTACATTACATATTGCTATAAATTGTTACTTTTTTCGATTCGTATTGCGACATTTATATACTATGTCGTTAGATCTTGTGACATTTTCAGACAAACACAAATACTGAGATTAAGTTTTTGAAATATATCTCTTAAAGAAAAATTAAAGACATTAATTATTAAAAATTTAATGAGAGCGTATTAATTTAAATCCGATTCACAAAAATAAATTAAAACAAAAAAAGAAATTACAATAAGTAAAGGTACAATATACAAAATTATATTATAATAAATATAATATGAGGAAAAACAAATAACAAATGATCAATTAGCTCAGCGGTCGATTGCATGAAATACATGAAGGAGGTCGCGGGTTCGATTCTCGTACCTTTTTTAGTAGTGAAAAATTTTATTCTACATTATTCAGAGTTATCTAGACTCGACAGCTCAGCTTGTCTATGCTCCAGCTCCGATTATTGAAAGGTGGCTAGACTCGACGACTCAGTTTATCTATGCTTAGGCTCTGTCTTCGATTATTCAAAGGTGGCTAGACTCGAAGGCTCGGCTTCGGCTCTAATTATTCAAAGGTGGCTAGACTCGATGGCTCGGCTTGTACAGGCTCCGGATCCGACCCAGCACGGCCAACCTAGTTTCAAAATTTACGAATGTCGGAATAGATATCTAGTTGCGTGTCTATATAAAAATGCAGGGAAAAAAATCTTTTGATACAAAATAAAATGACGTAACAAATGTCGGAATAACTACTTAATAACGTCGGAATATGTGACTTCGTTGTGATTATTTACAAATGTCGGAAAAAATACCTTTTGAAACACTTTAAAATGACGCAACAAACGTCGGAATAGATAGGTACCGGCGCTTGTAACAAATGTCGTAAAAAACCATAACGACACAGGCAAATGCGACGTTTAAGCGACATTTGTAATAAATGTTGGTATAGATCTATATCGACTTTTTTTTGACTTATTTCGACATATGACAAACGTCGAAATAGACCTTTTTTGTTGTAGTGAGTTGTGAATTACATATGTGAAATTTACAAGTGTACAAATATCAACAAGTAATAAAGTGATAAGTAAAAGATTGTCCCAACGAAGATTGTTTATCTAACTGGAAAATTATTGTATTTATAACAAAATAGTACACACAGATAGAGTATCATATTAGAGGGAAGATCAAGGTACAAGACGCCCATATCACTTGTAACACCAAGTACTCCTGGTCCAAATAGTTTCTGAAGATAGAATCTTGTGATCATCTGTAAACAACATGAGAAGAAGCAAAGGATATTGGATATAGAAGCACACATCCTTTCAGCTAAGTTCGCATAGATAAAGAAAAAAAAGCATTCAGCATACAGATAACAATAAAAGACACAGCAATAACTCTTCTGCCTCATTTTTTTCCCTACCAAAAGGGACCCTCTATATGAGTTCAAAACATAAAAAACTTTATTGGAGAGAGCACAAATAAACATACCCCAAGAATCCCAAATAAGGCTAGAATAGCTAGGCACGACAAATACCCAATATCTAGTAGGAAATAAGTTAGCAAGTAAATGTTCAAAATGGCATAAATTGAATTATTGGGTATAGTAAAATAATAATTTTAGAAAAAGAATAATTATTTTAAAATGGATAAATAAAATAACAATACTGAAATTAATTAGGTAAAAGGAGGAGAAGAAGAAAACAGTCAAAGGATTGTGTTGCACAATCTCCTTAAAACATATTCGTCCCCTCCACATGTGTGCTTGAGACTGAATTAGACGTCTGTTTCCATTCTCAACTCAAGGCAAATGAAACATGTTTTCATTCACACTTATTATTTTGCCAACAATCCCCCACATAAATGAAAAAATGTTTTGATTTTGACTTAATGGTGTTCTACAACTGAAACCTGCATAGGATAGGTCGGCGTTACCCTATGAACCTCCCCTTGTGAGAATAACACGCTTTACTAGCTGTCCAGTAGATACGATGTCTTTGAACTGTCCTTCTTTTTTGTGTAAAAGAGTCATATATTTCACACATGAATCATTTTCAAGTTTGTTTAGTTCTCATGGTCATGTACGTTTTGACCATTAACATCTACCTACTTTTGCAAGAGTTTCTAGAAAATAAGCCCTTGACAATTCTCCTTTGAAGCGGTCAAACTTCTCTCTCACATAGGTGATGAACTTAAGTCTTTAGTAATATAATTACTCACTTAATAATCATTAAAGCACTTTCTATATTGCTAGCATTAACCTTTCAATATCACTGTTTCAGCTTTAGGAATGACTTGATGTTACCCCCACAGTGAACACAATAAGTTTTTACAACTTGGGTTGTCCCATTGAACCTAGATCTTGGGATCTCCAGTCAAGTAGGTTGGGTTTCCTTTGTAATCCTTATTCTTTCATAGGGCTTTAATCTCATTCATTTCATCAGCTTTTCAACTAACTCTCTATTTAACCCTTTGGTTAACGGATCCGCTATATTATCATTTGACTCCACATAGTCAATAGAGATAATTCCAAATGAGAGTAGTTGTCTTATGGTATTATGTATACGACATATATGTCATGAATTAACATTATTCATATTATTTTGTGCTCTTGCAATAGCCGATTGACTATCAAAATAAATACAAAATTGTAGGCACTGTCATTTTCCATTTTCTGATTGACGTCTGTTTCTCAGGATAAAATCGGATACCGACAAAACAGTTAGCACCAAAACTCTTTGCCTATCGAACTTGAACAAACAACACAGAACACTATATGAAAACATGAAGAAATTTTAAAAGAGTAAGAGAAGATCCATTCTTTTGGTGTAGAGACAAGAAAAAGAATGGGTGGCATCTCTATTTATAGACTAGGTGGGAGAGAGTTTATTGAATGACATTGATGACACTCTTCCACTTACTTCCATATTTCTTCCTATCTTTTACAGTTAATGGAAGTAACACAAGCTCCTCATTCAATGGAAGCTCATTACTCATCATATCTTTCACATTAAATTGAAATAACACATAACTTCATTCAATGAAAATGTATTGAGAGTGTAAAACACAAGAGGGGGGGGGGGGGGTGAATTGGGTTTTAATCTATCTTGGAAACTTTTTCAATTCTTTGCAATGCTAGTGTAAGTTTGAGCAAGATGAATAAAAGCAATGCAAAACCCAACAACAAGACAAAGGATTTATAGTGGTTCGACTCACTCAGAATCTACATCCACTACCTTGAGCCGCACCCAAGGATTTTAAACAACTTCACTAAGAAGAATGTTTACACTTGTGGCTAACTCACTAAGAGTTTTACAACACAACCACACAAGAAAAACTCACTAAGGGGAGATATAGGAATCGAACACGGGTTCGGGTAGCCTTACCACCTGGGTTACCCGATTCCCATATGTTCAATTAGATCTAAAGATCTAAAAGATCACAATATAATACATATATTAAAAGTGCGTTGTGCCTTGTTAATTCACTAAAAACAAATTTTGCCATTAAAACAAGTATATGACCTAAGAATGTCAAGGAGGATTTTCATGACTAATTCATAAGTAGATTTTCAGAAAAAGTTCCAAACAAGTCTTTAATTAATAAGTAGATTTCTGAACATAGTTATTACTCCCTCCATTCCTATTTAATTATCGTTTACGAGATATATATGTATCCAAATTAATTGTCATTTACATGTCTTTTATTAGGTGTCAACAATTTATTCCAATTATACCCCTCAACATATATTTTATTGGAAAAGTGAAAGAGAATGAAAAAGGAAGGAGTATTATTGATATTGTGGTGAAAAGATTATTGCTTGTTTGAGTTCTTTAATTTTTTCAAAGTATCATAAACGTCTTATATTTAGGAATGGAAGGAGTACCAAATAAGTGACCGTATGTTATAAAAGGAAAAGGATCCCGTAAATCAATAAATAAGCAGATTCTCGATCAAAGTTGGACAAAATAAATAATATAATGATTAATAGGAATAGCTCGGACCATACAACCTGAATTCATACAAGGTGCAGCACACGTCATCTCTACCTAGCATTTGCAAGTATATAGAATGCTCTCTAAACTCTAAAGCTTGTCTGAACCTTGCTCTTCACCTAAAGAAAAATATAACACTTAAAAGGAAAAAAGCCTTAAAGAATAACAAGGAGAAAATATCCTGGGATGCTCACTTACAGATGTTGCATCAGGGCCTTAGTTTTAAAAGCCCGAGGCGTACGGAGGCAATGAGGGTCCAAGGCGCGAGGCGAACGTTCAAGGCGAGCGCATCATGGACACGAGACGCAATTCTTCACAAAATTACTTATATATTTGAGATGGTGATGAATCTTAATTCAAAACCAAGTATGAGTGAAGAGATTAGAAAAAAAATAGAGATGAGAAGAAAGAGGATAACTTTATTTTATGGTGAGATTTGTTGTTTCCTTTTGAGATAGTTTTTTGAAGAAAAAAAAAGAAAGAATAGTTCACTGGTCAACAAACCTTTTTTTTATTTCTTAAAGTTGGCTTTTAAATATATGGTACAAATTCCACTCTAAAAAACATTAGCACCTCCTCTACTCAGAAACCCTACCTGTACTCTTCTTCTCTCCACTCTTAGAAACTCCTAGCCGCCTCCTCCACTCAGAAATCCTAACCCCCACCTCTAGCAACCATCTTCCCCTCTCTTTTCTCTTTTTCACTATCACAAGTCTAACAAAAAAAATCAAAGAAGAGAGAGGAAAGAAGAAGAGAGACAGAAGAAGAAGAATGATCGGAGAAGAAGAAGAGTGATCGGACGTACCTAGATAAGCTCGCCTCAGCCCATTAAATCGCGCCTCGCTCTTAAGCGCCTGTTTCCGGTGTCTCCCGGACACTGCTACGCCTCAGACCTTGAAACAATTCTAATTGCAGTTGAATCCTTCTTAATTTTTTTAAAAAATGCTTTAACAGCAATTTTTCAAAATATCTTTCATACAAATTTTTTACTTTTGTTTAAATTTTCACTCACAATTTTTCTTTTGCTACTTGCAAATGACAGAACTAGCATATTGTGTACGTGCACTGCTAATAAGAAATAAAAAAAGGAGTTAAAAACACGTTATAAGATTTTACCCAATTGTCAAAGATGGCATTTTTGTAATACTATTACATTTTTACGCATATTTTAATTGATTATTCTTTTTCCTAAAAAATAAATAAATATTTTGTAATATCTACACCGTATGTATATACAAAACAATTTGCGCAACGCACACGCCTATAAACTAGTTCTATAATAGTCACGATTTTGCTACAGACCACAAAATTTGGATTATGAAATGAAACAGTAGTCACCAAGAAAAAATGGCATGAAGAAAAGGAGTGTTATTCGAATAACGGAGAGAGTGTAATATTTATAAGTTTGTTATGCTTATAAAATAGTAATAAAGCTGCAAAAAAATAACTCACCAGACAAAAGACAAGACGGGCTTGCAAGAGCAAAAGTGAGAAGCTCGTGGAAGAAGAGCGATTTGGTTCCCTCTATCTGCTCAAACCAATGAAAGAATCCCAGTAGAAGAACAAATTCAAAGGCTAAAAATTATTAGACGCTACAAATTATAATTGATAATTGAAAGAAGATCGACAGATTGGATGACAAATTGACAGCAACGCCATTGGAAATCACCTTACAGTCATGTGGAAGAGTTCTATGTTGAGAACCCACTAGAAGTTTCAAGAGTAATGAAGAAGTTTGCTCCTAACCAGAGGCGGATTTAAACGGTGGTCCCTGTATGCCCTGGACCACCCAAAAATATTACTAATGTATTATTTTTTTTTTTTTTTGAAAAAAGTTGGCCTATAAAAGCAAAGTCCCTCTTTCTCTCGCTTATCCCAAATTCTTCATCAAACAATCCAAAAAAGAAGAGAAATAAAACCCTCTTTTCCAAGGCTCCATAGCCCAATTCTGCTCCCAGGATCAGGTAATTTAATTCCCTCTTCCTTGATTTTATTTCCTGATAGTTTATTCTTCTGATTCAATTTTGTTGTCGGATATGCAATTTTGATAATCTTTTTATGTTAACTTAGGGCATGATTTAGTCAATTTAGATGAAGAATTGAGTCAATTATGTTTTGATTGAGCCAATGTTTTGTTAATGAAATTCACTTGTTTTGTTGTTTTGTAAAGGATGTTGAGATTTTTTGTGACAAAATCAAGATACTTAGAGTCTACTTCTACTATGAATGAAGTTCCATCTTCAAGTGAGATCCCACCTAGAGTAGAACATTTGGAGCTCGATGTTGAACCACCACTTCAATCTCACAATGTGGCTTTTAAGAAGGGAGCCTATTTGGAGTCCGATCCTTACAAAAGAACTCAAATCCTTGATTATCATCCAAATGATCAAGATGAAGTAAGAAGAGCTTGTGCTGTTGAAACAATCAACAAAATTGTTAAGAAATTGGAGATGATACTTTTTGTGTGCTTGTTGATGAATCTGGTGATATATCTACCAAAGAACAAATGGCTGTCATTATTCGCTATATTGATGAGAAAGGATTTGTTGTAGAAAGATTTATTGGCATTGTCCATGTTCCAAATACAAGTGCAAAATCACTTAAAGATGCTCTTGAAATTTTGTTGTCCGGGTTTGGATTGTGTATATCAAAAATTTGAGGACAAGGGTATGATGGAGCAAGTAATATGAGAGGTAAATTTGGAGGTTTGAAAACTTTAATTCAAAAGGAAAATCTGCAAGCATACTATGTGCATTGCTTTGCTCATCAACTTCAATTGGCACTTATATCAATGGAAAGAAGTCATAAAGATGTAAATTGATTTTTTCTTGAAGTGTCTCGAATTGTTTGTTTTTTACGGTCATCCAACAAACGAAAAGCTTTGCTTCATACCAAACAAGTTGCTCATTTTGCAAATCTAATTGAACAAGATTTGGTGGAAACTGGTATCGGGTTAAATCAAGAATTGTCTATTGCAAGAGCGGGTGATACACGTTGGGGTTCTCACTTTCGGACTCTTTGTAGGTTGAAAGATTTGTTTACTCCAATTATCGAAGTGTTTGAACATTTGGAAGATGATAGGGATTCACAGGGTGAGCCTCAAAGTTTGTTATTGATTATGAAGACATTTTGTTTTGTTTTTATGTTGCACTTGATGGTGGATGTTTTATCAGTGACAAATGATTTGTCTGAAGCATTACAGAGGGGTGACCAAAATATTGTGAATGCCATGGAACTTGTCAAAATCAACAAGAAAATGTTTCAGGAAATGAGAGAAGGCGGATGGGAAGGATTTTATGAAAATGTTGTATCATCTTGTAGTAACCTTGAGATCACAGTGGCCGACATGGATTCACAGTACGTGAGATATAATAAATCCGCATGTCTTGCACCTTTTATGTCAACATTGCTCCATTTAAAAAATGATTGCTTTATTCATGTCATAGATTTGATATTGAAAGAATTGAATGACCGGTTTACTCCTGAAAATTCTAAATTGTTGCAATGTATCACATGTTTGAGTCCTTGCTCTTCATTTCAAGCTTTTGACACTAAATCACTTGTGAGATTGGCAAGACTATATCCAAATGACTTTGAGGATGTTACTAATAAGCAGTTGTCTGGCCAACTTGAGAATTATATTCAGAGTGTCAAGATGGATGATAATTTTTCCAAGTTGAAGGGGATCTCGGATCTTTCCAAGACTCTTGTCCGAACAAAAAAGCACAAGACTTTTAGATTTTGTATCGACTTGTAAAGCTAGCTTTGACATTACCAATGACGACAGCAACTGTTGAAAGAGTGTTTTCAGGATTGAATTATGTGAAGAATGAGAAGAGAAACAAAATGGCGAATTCATGGCTCAATGATTGCTTAGTTACTTATGTGGAGAAAGAAGTGTTTAGCACAATCGATGATATGGATATCATCAAACGTTTTCAAGCAATGACCAAGAGGAGGATGCAATTGCCCGAATTAGAATCAGACATTTACTTTTGAGTTGTAATTTAAACTATCGTTTGGTTATGTAATATTGGTATACTTTTGCCGATAATCGTTTTGTTCTATATTTTAAATTGTTGAGGGACCACCCTAAAATACAATCATGGATCCGCCCCTGCTCCTAACAATTAATATCTAGAAGCTTCAAGAATTGTCAAATAATTTTGTTGATGTAGAACAAATAGAATTATCTATAATTACCTCTAGAAATGCTTCCCCAGGAAACCATCAAATTTTAGAAGAAGGTAGAGCCCTCCACCGACATATAATGTCGGCTATGAATTAGTATAAATTGGATGGCGTGGTTGATATGCTTGTGCGCTCAAGTGAATAGCCAAAAATTGAAGCTCTGCCTTAGAATGGCATTGATTGGGCATAAAGGTTAAATCACGGCATGATTTTTTTTTGGGACAACATTTTTAGTAAGGACGGGTTTATCAAATCCGTACTGAAAGCAAGACGGATTTGGAAAATCCGTCCTCAACTGACATGGAAAAAATTGAACGCGGCTTGACACATCAGCAGAGGACAGATTTCCCTAATCCGTCTTGGCTTCATGACAAATTTGGAAAATCCGTCCCCAACTGGCAGTGACTTAATAAAAAAATTGTCAAACAATTCTTCTTCAACTTATGCTTAAAATATGTTCAATTCACCAAAATATGTACAATTCACCCGAAATAATACTGGACTTTTTCCGACTAATGCAATTTCAGCATAACTAAAATTCAAA
The DNA here is from genome assembly GCA_026122235.1 of Vinca minor. Lineage (NCBI taxonomy): Eukaryota > Viridiplantae > Streptophyta > Magnoliopsida > Gentianales > Apocynaceae > Vinca > Vinca minor. The sequence goes on from JAOCZM010000253.1 coordinate 3,040,265, forward strand.
ATGAATAAACAAAATGTTCAATTTATTAAATTCAATAGCCATAATGTTCAATGTAATACAATTGTCAAACTCATGAAGGCGTATAAGGTACTTTTATTTTGCAGTTCGACCTAAGCCAGTATCTTCGTCCCTTGTTATCGCGGACGACCGTACCATGAGGGGTGTTCTCTAATTGAAGCCATTCAGTGTCGATAAAAACTTGTATATGAGTCTAATCAAGTCCTAGGGAGTATGAGGGTAGGTCATCCATGTCACCCGCCAGCAAACCCGATGAAGACGCACCCTTCAGTGTCGAAATCCAATCAAAGTTGTTGGGAATCTGAAAATCTCCCCACTGACTAGCTAGGAAATCATCCATAGTGGATGATGGAGGTTGTTTATCTCCATTACTAGATCCAATTAACCAAGTAGGGTCGGTATGTGGCGGGGACGGAGGTATGTAAGCGTCCCAAGGCCCGCGAATCTCTCCACCGGCTTGTGTCCGTTGAATGGACTTATAATATGCATTTGTCTCCTGGCGAGACCGACGACCACCCTGTCTAGCACCAACATTACTCCGGCCTTCCACATGGCTTCTCGGAAAAGTCAATGGACGTTCTATCACCGCCTCTGATATGTCGGATGACAGCGGTCTGCAATTCATAGCTCTCCCAGCAGTGCTTTACAAGCACTCGTCAATTACTCAGATGCCCAGTTTAGAAATTTTTTTGTTTCTGGATCAATAATGCTATTTGCTTTCTGTTGCAATTTGTTATGTTTATATATAATTAGAAAAAATATTCGCGTGGCAAATTCTAAGTGATGAGTACACTATGAAAAAATGTATGGAGACAATGATCTCCGCCCATAAATAGCAGGGGTAAAAAAGGGGAGACTTGAGATGTTGCCAGAGCAATTCTCCTGTCTGTTTAGGAACCCTCAAGAATGCAGAAGAAATAGGCATCAGAGAGAAGTGGGAGTTCTGAGGGTGATTGCCCTTCTCTTTGCATTTGCTATGATTTCACCTTTTAAAAAAAAAATTAAAAAACCAACCGCCCTTAAGCAGAAAAGAAAGACAACAAAAAAAGCCAAAACAAACATCATCATCTTCATCACCATCACATATCATTATATCATGACATTTGGGTGAGGCAAATCGTGACATTACCATTGCCATAACAAAATTCCTTAAAATGAGGTATTGTTCCATCAAACTAAAAGATTTAGAGAAACATTTTGATCGAATGTACAAAAGGTTTTATAATACCAATTATATAATACTTACAATCAAATAATATATTATAACAAATAATTATTATAATACTTAATAAGTAATACTTAAATAACAAATAAAATTATACAATACTTACAATCAAATAATAATATTATAATACTTAATAAACAATACTTAAATAACAAATAATAATATTTATATTCCTCAATTTTTTTCTCTAATAAGAGTAATTGTATCAATGCAGTTTAATTGCTTAGTCTTGGGATCTTCTCTCATCATTGTATCCCAAAATCGAGTAGAAAAATATCTCTTAAGACATAATAAATTGTCCTATGTATAACCAACAATAGGTTTATGCTGCCATATCCATAGGATTGAAAATTATCAACCTATTGTTAGTTATATAGAGGACAATTTATTATGTCTTAAGACATATTCTTCTACCCGATTTTGGGATACAATGATGAGAGAAGATCCCAAGACTAAGCAATTAAACTGCATTGATACAATTACTCTTATAAGTTCGATAAAAAATTGAGGAATATAATCAATTGAAAATAGATGAAGAATTAAGGCTTAAATATGGAGCCCCTTTTGAGATGGAAACAAATCCAGAATTAGAGTCAATGACTAATGCTGAAATTATTGAAAAAAAATTAAAGGAATTAGAAAGAATACATTTTAGAAAGGAGGTTAAGGATGCTGATAAAACATCTCGGAAAAGTGATACTTCAATGGCTTCAAACAGCCAAAATGTATTTGAAAGTTTGGTAAATTTAGAAGATGCACAAGATCCGAATGATATTCAACTAAATACAAGTGATATTCTGGCAGCTGTCCGAGATCATCTTCAAGAAAAATATGGAGGGAAAAAGAAAGCTGAAGATAATAGAAGTGTCAATATCAACTAGCTTTTATAAATCAAACAGTCATTTTACTGTTATAATAGTATAGTTCATTATATTTTGAAATCCGCCACAATTTCTATATAAGTGGCCTTATGTTCAGAAGTAGGGCAAGCTTTTCTGGAGACCTTTCTCTCTCTACTATTGTAATCTCACATTCTTATCAACAAAAGTTTTAAGTTTGTGTATATCTTGAAGAAGCCTTAAATTTCCGTAAGTTATTTTAATTTCCTAGTAATTTTATTTTATTTTTAAATTTCTTGTTATAAGGATGAGCCTTATAGGCTAGATCCTTTATATTGAATTATGTCTGAACTATGGAATTAATTTAGGAATCATGGTGAAGCTATTCTAATGAATATGGTGATTCAAAAATCTTGAGTTTAGTATGGTGCAAAGTGGTTTTGATAATGAGCTGGCTGAAGTTATTTTGGGAAATCTGAGGCCGAACCACTTTTTAGCCCGCTTGAGCCGATGGAGAGGCGTTTAGGGCGTCGGTGTAGTTGCTATTGATTTCTGAAAAATAATTCTCATGATGGCTTATTAATCATGTAAAAAGAAATATGAGCAGTGAGACCCTTGCAAAAGTATCCTGAAGGAAACTGGGGGTTACTCAGCTCTTATTGACCAGACTTACTGCCCAGTAAGATCTAATATTCAGGTTGTTGAAGATCCGGGCATCGTTGTGGTATCATAGCCATGAAACTCTGAGTATTTCCTTAAGGGAAGATATAATTCAACATAAATACTTATTTTCATCAAGAATGCATAAGCATGTTTTAGTTAACAAGTCAACTGCTAAAAACAGTAGTAGTACTGGGTATGATATACCTCAGAATTTAGATTTATTGAACAAATGGACAATTCCAAAAGTTAGTCCTAGAACTATTTATCAAGTAGGAACTTTAGAAAAATTAGTTTTAAAACGGGTAGTCAAAACTACTGAAGAATCTATTAATGAAGAAATGTTTATTCAATTATTAAATGAACAGGATATTCGTCATTATAGGGAAACTCATAAGTTTCTTAATATTTGATTAGTACAGGATGCTTTTAAACCCTTTGTTTTAGAAGGATTACCAGAAATCTTTATAGCAGCTTTAAGAGATGGTAGAAACCTTAATTGGAAAAATCTATTATGGGGGTAATAAAATCAAGTTTGGCTCATGACCCTGTATATTTTGATGTTTATCCAAATTTACAGCTTTCATTAACTGATGTTAATATACTCGATTCTTTAACATTAAATGTTAAAACCCATGGTTATAATTATGCACAGGGTTCAGAAGTAATTTGTATTTGTTATAGAATTTATTTCAAACCTTTATATAGTTTGAATCCTCATTGTAAACTGGTAAATAAACCAACGAATGAAACTATCATAATTGAAACTAATTTTAGTAGATATGATATAACTATTAGAAGAGCTATTAAATGGGAAGAAATCATTTTTCCTTAAAATTGGACTATTGAAAGAGTTATGCCTCCCCAACCAATTATTCAATCTAATTTATTAAATGTAGTTCAGATTCCTGAAGGATCTGTTACATTAAATTTTGATAATAATCTTAATAGGATGATAGGTAATACTTCTAGATTATCAATATCTAGTTCTGTTCGTTCATTTATTTCTCCATTAAATTATTTAGTAGACATCCCTTCTACATCTAGAAATTCGACATCTCATATTAGAGAAGAAAAACAAGATGACGATACATATAATGAATCTAGGATAAATAAATTGCATATGCATAAAGATAATATTATTACCAGGACATTCTGATAAAAAGAATGTAGAGACTATGTCTGAAATGGGTTATAGTTTTAATGGATAATACACCAATTATTGATTTTAGTCCTGGCTCGGAAGCTAGGAGAGAAATTAAAGAAGAATTTAATCTATCCAGATGGGAAGCATTTAGGAGTTGGTTTTTTGGGAATTTTAATAAAATTCAACAAGAAGCTTTGCAAAAAGAATTTTATTATTATTGTAATTTGAAAAATACTTCTATACCATTTATTCCTTGGTTTTTCTCCACTTATGTAGAAAATTATATTTCGGTTTTAGAAAAGAATTATAAAATTATTGAATGGGAAAACTGTGAAAGAAGTTTATCCTCCTTTGCAAGCCTTTAAGCTTGAAATTTGTAATTTTCTTACTCTTTCTAAATTATTTGAGAATGAAACATTAACTGTTACATGTAAACAAATAAATTCTCTCTTACAACAGCATAATTATTCAAATATATGTTTGAGTATTTAGGAGAACATATTAGTTCTTTAGATAAGAAAGTTAATAATATCATCCTGATAATGAATAATACTATTAATCATATAGATAATTCTACTCTTCCTATTCCTGTTGCCTCTGCATACATTCAACCTCCCCCTGAAATTAAAGATTTTAAATTAAAACCAATTTATGAATGGGAAAAATCTATAGAAGATTTTTTTTCTAAAATTTCTATAAATACTATGGATGATGGTTTTATAAATCATTTTTATGAAAATAATGAAACAAACAAGTTATTCAGGATCAAGTCAATAAACTTGAAAAATTGGGTTATAAACCTACTCAAAGATTATATTATTATAATAGACCTTCACCTATTGATGTTCTACATAAGGAACAAGAATACCAATTAAATAATAGTTATAATGGTAAAAATATTTATGAATGGAATATAGATGGTTATACGGATAAACAGATATATAATGTCATTCATAGAATGATGATGTATTCCACTATTGGTAAAAGTGGTAATAACACTGATATTAATATAGCTAAAATGATAGCAGCTGGTTTTATTTGCCAACTTAAAGGTTGGTGGGATAATTATTTGTCTTCTGTTAATCGTGAAATGATATTATCTACTGTTAAACAGGAGAATAATGAAACTATAGAAAATGCTGTTTACACTTTAGTTATAAACATTGTAGAGCATTTTACTGTCGTTATTCTGATAATAATGAGAATATTAGAACTTTATTACAAAATCTTCGGTGTAAAACATTGACTGGTTTTCGTTGGTATAAAGATACTTTTTTAAGAAGAGTTATGGAACTCCCTGAGAGTAATAGTTCTCATTGGAAGTCTAAATTTATTAATGGCCTTCCTCATTTATTCGCTGAAAGAGTTAGAAAAACTCTTAAAGGGGTTGGTCACTCCATTCCTTATAATGATTATGCCTATGGTAAGTTAATAGGAACTTGCACACAAGAGGGGTTAAACCTATGTAATAAGATAAAATTAAATCAACAATTAAAACGCCAAAATATGGTGGAGAGAAAACAATTGGGTGAATTTTGTAGTCAATTTGGTAAGAAGAAGAAAACTAATAAACCTGATTTTCCCAAATATAGGAAAAGGAGAAAATTCTCAAAGAAAAAATTAGATAAAAAATCAATAAGGTTGGTCATATAGAAAAAAATTGTTTGACCAAGATAGATAATAATCTTAAAGATAAACTTTCTAAATTACTTTTAACATCGGATGAATCTGAAGATCAATTATATTCTGAGTCTTCTTATGAAGGTGAGTCGAGTGAGCTTAAAGTTATGGATAATGAATATGGTATAATTACTTCTAGTGATTTTGAGTGTGAACCTTGTCTTATAGGTAAACCTTGTATTAAAAATACTAATGATGAAGAGTTTTATAAACTTGTTTCACAATTTCAAGAGATGGAAATAAATGTTCATAATACTGATCAATTGGTAGAATTACTTAAACTAATTAAAGAACCATAATTAAGATAAAAAATAATTGATCAAATGGGTAATACCCCAAGTACTTCATGTACTGCTAATGATTAGCAAAGAAGTAGTCTATAAGGAACCTTATACTATGTCTGAAGTTCATAAACTTCTTAATACTAGACAGGTTAGTAATAATCCTACATCTTTAAAAGATATTTTAATTGAAGTTGAAAATCTTAAATCGGAAATTAAATTTCTTAAAAACAAAAATAAAGATTTCGACAATAGAATTTCAAATTTGGAAAATATTTCTAAAGATGTTAGGCATTAAAAGGCAAAAGAAGTTATTTCTTTAAAAGATGAGAATACCTCTCAAAATGAATTTGAAAGAAATTAATTTTTAAATACCTTAGAATTAATAATTTCTCAGAAATGGTGTATAAATATTACTCTTTTAATTGATAACTATTTTTCTAAGGAATTTACAGTATTAATTGATAGTGGTGCAGATTTGAAAGTTATACAAGAATGTTTAATACCTACGAGATATTTTGAAAAAACTACTCATACGTTATCACATGCTGAAGGTCAAAAACTTGATATTAGTTATAAATTCCCAAAGCATCTATTTGTGCGGATAAAAAATGTAATCCTTTGAGTTTTTTGCTAGTTAAAACATTTCTAATCAAGTTATACTTGGTACTCCTTTCATTTGCAAAATATATCCTTTTACGAGAGTCGATAAAAATGGTCTTACAGGAACCTATAAAGGTGAATCTATTACTTTTAATTTTATTACAAAACCTTTTACAAAGGCTTTACATGAAATTTATGACAATTTAATGAATAAGGAAAATCAATTAAATTTTCTGAAACAAGAAATCAATGTTTTGACTATTAAAGAAAACCTTAAAAATCATAAATTACAGTATAAAATAAATATTATTACTAAACAATTTGGTTTAGAAATTTGTAGTGAACATCCAAATGCTTTTTGGGATAGAAAGAAGCATATTGTTGATTTACCTTATGAAACTAATTTTCAAGAGGATAATATTCCTACTAAGGCTATACCTTGCCAAATGAATTCTGAATACTTAGAATTATGCAAAAATGAAATTTCTTCTTTATTAGAGAAAAAACTTATTGGTCCTTCTCAATCGCCATGGTCTTATACTTCCTTCTATGTTAGTAAACATTCTAAACAAGAACGTGGTGTTCCGAGATTAGTTATTAATTACAAACCTTTAAATAAAGTTTTAAAATGGATTAGGTATCCTATTCCAAACAAAAAAGATTTATTAGACAGATTATATGATGCTGTGATATATTCAAAGTTTGATTTAAAATCAGGATATTGGCAGATACAAATTAATAAAAAAGACAGATATAAAACTTCTTTTAATGTCCCTTTTGGTCAATATGAATGGTATGTTATGCCTTTTGGTTTGAAAAATGCTTCTTCTGAATTTCAGAAAATCATGAATGATATATTTATTCATTATAGTGAATTTATCATTGTTTATATTGATGATATTCTAATTTTCTCTAAAGCAATTGAAATGCATTTTAAACATTTAGAGATATTTAAAAAATGCGTTATAGCTAATGGATTAGTGATATCTACACTCAAAATGTCTTTATTTCAGACAAAAATAATATTTTTAGGTCATAATATAGAATAGGGAAATATTATTCCAATTAATAGAAGCATAGAATTTGGCTCAAAATTCCCAGATGAAATCACGGATAAAACTCAGTTACGGAGATTTTTAGGAAGTTTGAATTATATTTCTTATTATAAAAATCTTGCTCAAGATACGGCTATATTATATGACAGATTAAAAAAGACTCATAAACCCTGGTTTATAGACCATACAAAGGCAGTCAAGAAAATTAAGAGTAGAGTTATGTCTTTACCTTGTTTAATGATAGCAAATCCACATTGGGAAACAATTATTGAAACATATGCCTTTGGCATAGGTTATGGAGGTCTTTTAAAACAAATTGATCCAGATAATAAACAAGAATACCTGTTTAGATTTTATTCTTGTAAATGGAATGCAGCCCTGAAAAATTATGCAACTATTGTTAAGGAAATTCTAGCTATAGTTAAATGTGTCTTAAAATTCCAAGATGATTTATATAATCAAAAGTTCATTATTAAAACTGATTGTAAGTCTGCAAAGTTCATGTTTCTTAAAGATTTTAAGCATGATGTTTCAAAACAAATGTATGTAAGCACATTTAGCCCCTTTTGATTTTGAAATTATTTATAAAAAAGGTTAAGATAATCATCTTCCAGATTTTTTGACTAGAGAATATTTATGATTTGGTTAAATGGTATTTTACAAGAGATGATTATAGAATCTCTAACAAAAGAAATGTGTTATGATGACATGGATTTACAATGTGATGAGACATTTTCAAGTATGATATACGAAATGGATTTACATACAAATGATTTTAATATTGAAAATTTAACTTCTTTTTCTGATATAGCTATGCAGGCTAGAAGACGAGGAAATTCCTCTTATAGAGGAAGATGTGGTAGAGGTAGAGGACCCGATAATATTATGGTTCAATATGGTAACAGGAAGCTAATAGCTTCTAATATATCAAGTATTAATGATGATGAACTTCAGGCATTCCGAGAGTTTAAAAACAATAGAAAGGTGATATCCCTTCTAACTCTCCTTCTATTGCTAGAATATACCAAAGAGAAAGAAGAATTAATGATTAAAAATCACGAAGAAAGAGTTATAATCTTGTTAAGTGATGATGATAAAAAATGGGCTAATTAGCCTTGGGTTATTTCTGAAAGATACTTCAGTACAAACAGTTATACTGGACAAACGGGTAAAACCCAACAATATTATGAGGTTGTACTCTCCAATAATGGATGTGAAATCCATTTTACCAGTGGTCATACCAAAGAAGTCTATAATTTCTCAAAAATTGTGATTAAAAGGATTATATCCATTGAAGATTGGGGTATATCTCCATTTAGAGAAAGAATTTACCATCATACTACTCAGAATACACAAATAAAGTGTAATTATTGGGATTATATCCAAGCATTCGATAAAAAAAATTTATATGAGAACGAAAGAAGAAATCATACTTGGTTTATTAAAATATGCGGAGATATTTATAATCACGCCTTACCAAATTGGTTTATTAAATGGGGGAAATTCTATGGAACGTCAGAAGAAATTCTTCATACTCTTTTTAAATAATTATTCACTGAATAGGAACAGGTTACGCCTAATCTTCTCCAGAAGATTTCAGCAAGGCCAATTCCTGGAATTATCCAAATGCATTTCTTTATAGAATTTTCAATCCCATGGATATGGCAGCATAAACCTAATGTTGGTTATACAGAGGACAATTTATTATGCTTAAGAGATATTCTTCTACCCGATTTTGGATACAATGATGAGAAAAGATCCCAAGACTAAGCAATTAAACTGCATTGATACAATTACTCTTATAAGAGAAAACATTTAGGAATATAATCAATTTAAAATAGATGAAGAATTAAGGCTTAAATATGGAGCCCCTTTTTGTAAAACACAAGAGGGGGGGGGGTGAATTGGGTTTTAACTAATCTTGGCAACTTTTTCGAATCTTTGCAATGCAAGTGAAAGTATAAGCAAGATGAACAAAGGCTAAAGCAAAACCCAATCAACAAGACAAAGGATTTATAGTGGTTCGATTCACTTAGAATCTACCTCCACTACCTTGAGCCGCACCCAAGGATTTCAAACACTTCACTAAGAAGATGCCCACACAAAGTAGGACTTTACAATTGTGGCTAACTCACTAAGAGTTTTACAAACACAACCACAAACAAAAGCTCACTAAGAACTTGCCCACACTTAGTAGGTCTTTTACAAGATTACCCTATCACTAAGAAAGGGAATGAAAAGGTTTAAGAACAATACAATTAAGTTCACTCTTCTAAGTGAAAGATTAATACCTTTGAAGCACAACAATTTATAGCTCTTTGAACATATGAAGTTCACTCTTTGTCTTGCTTTTGAAAGAACACCTTTGAAAGATTTTGATCTTTGTCAATGAAGTGTTTTTCCTTTGAAAGTGTTTAGACTTGATAAGATTTCAATGAGAATGTTTGTCAAAGTCTATTGTAAGTCTTAGAGTCATTCTAAAGCTTTGGAGTATTTATACCATTTGAAATCTCACTGAAAAACGACTGCGAAAGCGGTCAAATAACGGCTAGTAACGAGTGCACCTCGGTTGACCGAACACGAGCCTCGGTGGACCGAAGGGAAACTTCGGTCGACCGACTTGGGACCTCGGTCGACCGACCTTGGTCAACTTCGGTCGACCGAACCAAGCCGACTCAACTCTCGAGTACTTTGTTCGGTTGATCCAGAAAATCTCGGTCGACCGACTTTCTGGGCTTTCAGAGAAGTTGATTAAACACTTGTTTTCAAATCATTTGAAGTCTAAAAGGTTTTCCCAAAAGGTAACACATAAGAACACTTGGAAAACTTTTCTAAGAGACTTATACTTGAAATCAAAGGCTTTTTGGATAAGAACACATTTGAAACTTTTGCCTTTTGAAAACGTGTTTATGAAATCATGTATGCAAGACTAGAGTGAGAAGCTTATGTTCATAAGAGCTTTGGTTAGAGCTTTAAAGATTACGACTAATGACGACAAAGCTAAACTAACCAAACTAAGTCTTCAATCTTCAATCTTCATAGATGAGCCTTGAATAGTATGACTTTGAATCTTGAACATGGCTTGATTGAAGTACTTAGAGCTTCCTACAAGATTTCCAATATTCTATCACAAAGATTAAGATCATTAGACACAACATCAAATGTTTGTCCAATATCAAAAACAGAGTTCGTTTGCCCTTAGGGCTTACACTTTTGAGATGGAAACAAATCCAGAATTAGAGTCAATGACTAATGCTGAAATTATTGAAAAACATTCAAAGGAATTAGAAAGAATACTTTTTAGAAAGGAGGTTAAAGATGCTGATAAAACATCTCAGAAAAGTGGTACTTCAATGGCTTCAAACAGCCAAAATGTATTTGAAAGTTTAGCAAATTTAGAAGATGCACATGATCTGAATGATATTAAACCAAATACAAGTGATATTTTGGCAGCTGTCCAAGATCATCTTCAAGAAAAATATGGAGGGAAAAAGAAAGCTGAAGATAATTGAAGTGTCAGTATCAATTATCTTTTATAAAGCAAACAATTATTTTAATGTTATAATAGTATAGTTTATTATATTTTGAAATCCGCCACATTTTCTATATAAGTGGCCTTATGTTCAGAAGTAGGGCAAGCTTTTTGGGAGACCTTTTCTCTCTACTCTTGTAATCACACCTTTAATCAAGGCGGGCATCCGGGTGCTCTCTTTGAATTCTTGGAGTGACAATATTGAAGGTGTACCATTCTAAAATTTCTTTGACTGGGAAGTTATAAACTCTTGGAGGCGAATGTGGTATGTGAAGATTAATTATTGACCTGTGTAAGAAGATAACCACATAATTTCCATATCTTCCACTTAAGAAAGGAAACCATCCTTCTGGGTAAGGAACCATTTCACGATTGTGAACATGATAAGTGTTTCTGGAGGAGAATCATTGGCCTTGTCACAACACCAAATATAATAAAATAATTTTGTAGCATTAAACATAAAAGCTATTTTGTATGCTTCAAGGAGGTACCAAAAATAGCATAATGTTATTTTTGGTAGAAACCAAAGATCACATGTATGGAATATGGTAGCATAAGGGCGGTCTGAGTGATTTGCAACCCCACAAAAGACTGAATGGACACGTTTTCGTAGGAAAATTCTATGAAATAATTTATAGTTGAGAGTGCTTCTGAGAGGGAGAGTTAAATCTAGGACTGTTTCAACAAATTCAAGGGGAAGACAAGATATGTCAAATGTTGCAATGAAATTATTGTGGAAAATGGTTATGAAGGTTTTGGTTTTGGAGGTCAACTAAGAAAATCTACTAGTACATTTGACTTTCCAGAGATATTCTTAACAACATGTAATGGGAAAACCATTGTTGCCATCTTAGTAGCTGAGCATCAGGGATCATTTTCTGTTTGAAGTGTAGCATTTTGGCAAAAGTAAACATGTCCATTTGAATGACAAATTTGTGGCTTACAAAGAAGAATTATAATTTCTCAATACCACGCTTTACAAAATTTCTTTGAAAGTAGAACGATAATGCCTCTCGGATTCTTTGAATTTGCAGCTTTGGTAAGCACATATTCGTCATTCTCCATCAAGTTCTTCAAAGAGTAAGGCACCCCAAAATTCGTCAGAATCATCTGTCTGGAGTATCCAGACCCCAAAGGAAGGAATTTGTAGTGGGGGACTTGACGAGAAATGTCCTTGAGCATTTTGACTGCCTCAGTATGTTTGATTGTCCAAGGAGGAGGATTCTTCTTAAGCCTGGGCTAAGAACTGGCCTGTATTTTGTAATATGTTGGATGAAATTGCTGATATAATTAACCATTCCAAGGAATTGTTGCAATTGTTGAGTAGAATGAATTTCATCAAGAAAATCTTGTAATTTTTCAGCAATGTGGGGTTGTGGAGTATAACTGGCATTATGAAGTTTCATACCCAAGAATTCAACTTCGGGGGTTACCAAAACCATTTTCTATTCTGAAAGAATGATACCAAAACTTTTTACAAGCTGGTGAAATCGATTCAGTAAATCAATATGAGATTCAAAATCTTTTGAAAATAAGAGAATATCATCTATGTAGATTAAAGCATTTGGAATAAGTGGTTGGAAATTTTTTGTCATAGCCTTTTGAAAATAAGAAGGAGCCACTTTTAAACGAAAAGGCATAATAGTCCATTGATAATGGTGATTTGGGATACATAAATCAGTTTTATATCTATCTTCAGGGGAAATTCCAAATTGTCAAAATCCTACTTTACGATCAAACTTAGAAAATATTTTTGCATCTGATAGATATTGGAAAAAGGGAATTCTTGCGGGGAGAGGAAATTTGTCATCTTTCAAGAATTTGTTTAAAGATTGATAATTGATGACAAGTCTCATTTTTTCACGAACTTGTTCAGATCTCTTATTGACATAAAAAGTCTCTGAAGCCCACGAGGAAGAAGTGAGTTCGGTAAGCTTTTCGTCCAGAAGTTGTCTGCAATTCACTTGTAGCTAGTTCATAGTGTTCGGAGACATCCTATTATGACTTGCTTTTTTAGGGGTAACCTGTATGGAGTGATCAAATGGAAATGTTATATAAAACTCAGAATTTGTCCACAATGTTTTTAAACATTTAGTTAAAAATTCTGAATGAGACTGTGCACATGACTGAGTGATAATATCTGTTTGGACTGACTGGAGAATACTGGACTCACAAGACTCGGGGAACTAGAAAAAGTGAATATGTTGTCCAGGGAAAAAGTTGGCCTCTGTAGACAATTCCTTTTAGGGTAAAAGAGATGAGAGACCTGACTGAGGAGGTCGAATCCTATAACAAGATCTTTTTGTGGGAGTTTTGAATCAAGGACTATGTGAGTGACTGGTAGGTTTGGGAAGATTTGGATATTAATGGGTTTGCTAATTTTATCAATGACAAAGTGATTGCTATTAGATGCAGTGAAGGTTTTTAAATATGGAGTCCAAAAGTTTGATGGGAGGATATCATGGTTCATGACAGTGGCGGCTGCACCAGTATCCAACAAAGCTATCACAGGGGTGGCTAAAGACTTGTGATGGGAAATGATATGTACACAGACTATAGGATATGGATTTGTTGTTATGGTCATGAAGAAAGTGTTAGGGAGAGTCTCTAAGATAGCAAAGAAAGGTTCAGAAGAGTCCGAATCAGAATCTTCATCAGAGGGGATATGTTTCTCATCTCTGTAGGCGATGACCATTAAGGAACCTGGGGATGGTTCGTCAGTAAGTTCGAACAATGATTGAACATCAGAGTAATCTTCTCCTTCAAGATGTAGAGCTATTTGTGCCATAAATTGCTTCCTCTTTGGTTTTTTGGGACACTTCTTAGCGAAGTGGCCTTTCTGTTTGCACAGGAAACAACGATAAGATTTTTGCTTTCCCCTTTGTGATATTCTCTTAAGGAACTTCCATATTTTTTGAATCCTCAAATTTTTCTTCTACCGTTAGAAAAATCTGTTGATTGTTTGTACTTGTGGGGATCTCTTCTTGTTGGAGCAATCACAGTTCTTTGAATCTTTACACTTACAAGTGTTTATCGGAACATACTGGACCAAGGGCTTTGGCATTAGATTGATAATTTTGCCAAAATCTTGTGTGAACACACAGTTTTCTAATGCTTGTTGCATCATTTGCGAAATTGACCTATCGTGATGTTTTTCCAATCAATGCCTGAGGTGCGGACTTGCCTCATTGTTTAATCTGCTAATTCTTCAGGGAACAAAGTTAATAAAGGCTTGTTTTAGCGCTAATATCATCAATTTTGTTAATGATACAAAACCTTCTGCACATTCGATCAAAATGATATAACTAATTGGAATATTCCGCTTTTGATTATATCCAACAATCTCCTACAATCTCTGGAGAAATCGATGAAACCAAAGCAACTCCTCTTCTGTTCTGAACCTCGCTCTAATACGAGTTGTTAGGAAATTAATCCTCCTCAATTCTAGCCAAACAACCAAATATGAACAAGGAAAGCGATAAAGGGACACAATGATTTGCGTGGTTTGGTCAACTGACCTACATCCACGGGGTAAGGCGAGCACATACTTTTATTATAATGGAGAAACAAGAATACAATGGAGATTCCTCCAACCCATTAGCTTCCACTCGTCTTACAACTCTAAATAATATAGAAGACACACACACACACACACACACACACACACACACACACACACACACACATATATATATATATATATATATATATATATATATATATATATATATATATATAGGGCTGGGTGGGGGCGGGTACCATGATCTCCAGTCCCAACCCCGTCTCTTCCATTGTATCTCTATCCCGGCCCAACCCCATCACTGGGATGGATGGGCATCCCATCCCAGCTCAGGTGGAGGCCCACCCCCAACTGGGAAAAAGCGGAGAATTTATTCCCCAAATTCTCACTTTTGTCCCGGTGGAGGCTCAACCTCGACTACAAAAAAATAGTGAATTTTTAACAAAAATTCTCAAATAGAACTTTGAAAAAAATGATATACATGTCCCGGAAAGAATTTGATTCACGCAATCTTCTCCAAATTAGATGTCTATTTTATTTTTTAGGCATTTATACTCTTTCTATTTAGTATTTTAGACATGCCATACGAGGCGAGGCGGGGCGAAAATATTATTTCACCCGCTTCCGGACCCGCCCCCGCTAATGGTGTCAAATTCATCCCCAACCCCATCCCCATCCCAACTTAAACTGGGGAATCCCTGCCCCGGTCCGGATCTCCAATTCACCCGTCCCCATTGTCATCCCTAGTAGTAAACCTGGATTAAGAGTTCACATAATTAATAATTTACATAATTACTAATTTTTAACCTAATTAATATCTAATTAGTAATCTATTGAATATGGGTCAAACCCCAACAGTGGGTTGTGGGGGTTTGATGTTTTTTGTAAATTGTTTTATAAGTATAAGATGGAATTGAATATAGAGAAAGCCATCTTGTAGTTGTGGGGGATTTGGCATGAACACATATCGGTTTTATTAATAACAAAATTAGACTTACATATGAAGGGCATTAGGGCCTAAACCTCCCAAATAAAATTTCATGACACTATCTAACATTACTAAGTATTAAAAAGAGTTATTTGAAGGAGTATTTATAGGATATATTTGATGGTTATTTTAAAAAAAAAAAAATTAAAAAGAAATAAAGAGTTAACCGTATACCATTGGGCTTGGCAGTGGCTTGGGGGACAATGTCTAATGGATAACAAGTGAAGTGGTAAGGTGGGTTGGGGTGGTAGGGTGGGGGCAAGACAATTAGAAAAATAACGGCTATGTGCCACTTGGTTAGGTTAAGCGGGTTGGGGTGGTGTTAAAAGGGGGCAGCATGGTCATGGGTTTGGTGACGGGGCGGGTGGTCAGGGGTTTGATGGGGCGGGGTGTGGGTTTTGACGGGGCGGTTGAATTTTTTTTGGATGGTCAGCTCACCTCGTCTCGTTTACAAAACCCACTTAACTCATGGGTCATTGCGCGTTTAAGCGAGTCTCAATGTGGGTCGGAATAAACGGGGCGGATCGCGAGCGGACCGAACTCACTTGTCATTACTACGTGCACACGACTAAAGTGCAAAACAAAAAGAGTCATAATATACTGGATAAGTGTTGCATACTCTAGGATTAGTGTTACATCCCTACGCAACAAGACATGTAACATTTGTCTTACGTAACAAGTGTTATAAAAATCAAGACAAACTGTTTGCTAAAAAAAATGGACTGTCAATTTTTTTTATGTGACGGCATATTACAATAAAAAAATATTCAGTTTGTAATGAAATTGTAAGCCCTAAGGGCGAACAAACTCAGTTTTTGATATTGGACAAACTTTTGATGTTGTGTCTAATGATCTTAATCTTGGTGATAGAATATCGGAACTCATTATGGAAGCTCTAAGTACTTCAATCAAGCCATTGGTATCAAGATTCAAAGTTATTCAAGGCTCATCTATCAAGATTGAAGACTTAGGTTTGGTTAGTTTAGCTTTGTCGTCATTAGTCGTTATCTTATAAAGCTCTAACCAAAGCTCTCATGAACATAAGCTCTACACTCAAGTCTTGCATGTTTTCATAAACACGTTTTCAAAAGGCTAAAGTTTCAAAATGATTCTCATATGTGTTCATATCTCAAAAGCCTTTGATTTCAATGTATAAGTCTTTTAAAATGGTTTTCTAAATGCTCTCACTTGTTACATATTGAGAAAACCTTTTAGACTTCAATAGATTTCAAAACGTGTGAAAAATCAACATCTCTCAAAGCTCAGGAGGTCGGTCGACCGAGTTTTTCCTCGGATCAACCGAGCACAAATAGAGAGGTGTGATAATCAGCTTCGGTCGACCAAAAGTCAAGTTCGGTCGACCTAAGGGTCTTGGTCGGTCGACCGACCTAGGTTCGGCTCAACCGAGGTGGCCTTTCGGTCATCCGAGGTCTGTGTTCGGTCAACCGAACTCTGCGGGAACTAGCCGTTATTTGACCGTTGCAGAGTCGATTTTTCAACATATTTTCAAATGTATAAATACTCTAAAGCTGAGAAATGTTGAGATAACGAAAAAGACTTGCATATCAAAGTTTCATTGATTTCTTATCAAGTCTAAACACTCACAAAGCAAATGCTCTTCATTTCTATGATCTAAATCATTCAAGAGTGTTCTTTCAAAAGCAAGACAAAGAGTGTGCATCATATGTTCAAAGAGCTTATAATTGTTGTACTTCAAAGGTATATCTTTCACTTAGAAGAGTGAACAACCTTGTTCTTTAACATTCTTAATTCCCTTTCTTAGTGATAGGGTTATTATTGTAAGTCCTACTTTGTGTGGGCATCCCTTTCTTAGTGATTGGGTTTTGGTTGTAAAGTCCTACTTTGTGTGGGCAAGTTGTAAAAGTCATACTTTGTGTGGGCAAGCTCTTAGTGAGTTTTTCTTGTGTGGTTGTGTTGTAAAACTCTTAGTGAGTTAGCCACAAGTGTAAACATTCTTCTTAGTGAAGTTGTTTAAAATCCTTGGGTGCGGCTCAAGGTAGTGGATGTAGATTCTGAGTGAGTCGAACCACTATAAATCCTTTGTCTTGTTGTTGGGTTTTGCATTGCTTTTATTCATCTTGCTCAAACTTACACTAGCATTGCAAAGAATTGAAAAAGTTTCCAAGATAGATTAAAACCCAATTCACCCCCCCCCCCCCCCACCCTCTTGTGTTTTACAGAAATTTTTATTTATGCACCATAGTCACACTGATTATCACCTTCAAATGGAACTCCCAATTTATCTCTCGACTGAATGTTGAACAATCAAAACAATAGCGGGAAAATTATGATATGCACAAGATCCATGTGGATTTTGTGGTTCATAATTAATTATGTAATGACGGAATTATCTCACTACTCATTATGTGACAAATTTTAGATTACAATGTTCAATAGACATGATAAAACTGTACTAACGGTGTGCTTGGATTGGGTCTGGTTTGAGACTCAAACTCAGACCCAAACTAGCTTTAGATTGAGTCTGGGATTTGGTCTGGGATGATTTAACACTTCAAATTTCATTCTCAGTCTCAATTCAAAGCTGAGTTGGGTGTGGGTTTGAGTCTCAAACCAAACCCAATCCAATCACACCCTAAATATTGGGGGTAAAACATGAAGGTTGATGATATTGGCACAGCTACTCTCCATTAAAAAATCCTCTGTCCCTGTATATGTCCCCAACCAATTACAATTCACCATGTGTATATATAATTGAAAAAAATATTTATATAACAAATTCTGATTGGTTGTGGATAGGAATGGGTATATGGGATTTTCACCCTATTCTCCTCCTATATATTTGAGACCAAAATTTCACCAACAAAAAAATTTCTCTACACTGTTATTGTGGAACTCAAGAATGAATGAAGAAAGAGGCAGTGAAAGAGGAGAGGGAGTTCTGTGGGTTGTTGCCCTTCTCTTTGTATTTGCCCATGATTTCAACTTTTAAAAAAATATGAAAAAATCAACAGCCTTTAACCAGAAAGAAAGACAACCAATAAGCCACAATTCTCATCAACACCATTACCAATCTCCTCTTGTTCTTTTACTACTACGAATTAAGGGCGGCGTGCGCATTTGTTTTCACTTTCATTCCCAAAGTATTTGGAGCAGGCTATGATGATACATGCATTCAATTGTTTTTGTCTTAAGTTCTGAATCGGGCATTAAGTTAATTGTACCCGTATCTTGGCGGGGCAACCCGTGTTTCTCTTCTCTTGGGGGAACTAGGTTTGCAGCTAGGGGTGAGCATCGATTTCGAAATCGGTAATTCGGTAGTTTGAAATCGGTTTTTTCGGTATTTTTTTTTGAAAATACCGACCTATTTCGAATTCGATTCCGATTTACCGAATTCGAATTCACCGAATTGGCGAATTCGGAATTCGGTTTCTACCGATTTGACCGATTTGGAGGTTTTTTTTTCTATTAAATATTATTGGCTATTGAATATTATTTTATATATAATTAGCTAATATAAATATATATATATATATATATATATATTTAAATAATATTATAATACGAAATTGAATTCGAATTCGAATTCGGTAACACCGAATTCACTAAAATCATATACCGAATTCGAACCGGATTCAAAGTTTTCGAATTCGATATGAACCGAATTACCGAATTGGTTCGAATTCGATTTACCAAATTCAAATCGAATTCGGTCGGTAAATCGGTTTTTACCGAATTTGCTCACCCCTATTTGCAGCCATGGCGGTGTACTTCCGTTTTTGCTTTGATTTTACAACAGATATGAGCCTTTAGCCTATATCAAAGTTGTTCTCGTAGGAGGAAATTGTTCTGGCATTATAGCTAGCCTTCTTTTTTGCTCAAAGAATAAAGCATCAGAGAAACAGTCCGGATCCTACGCGGAACAACTTTTTTTTAGTAAAAGCACGATAGATGAGCGTTTCAAATCAATCTTTATCTAAAAATTTTAATTTGATGTACGAGCGTAAGTCACACACGGAACTTACTCGTTCCGCACTGAAGCCGGCGTCTCAGAGAAAAGGGAGTTATTTTTAAGGGTGGTTACCCTTCTGTTTAGCCAATGATTTCTTTATGACTCGAATAAATAAAAAAGAAAAACAACATTGTTAGGTTGGTAAAATTTAGCCAATTATTTGGCTAAATTTGTAGGAAAATGGTAAATAGTTGGGTGAATCTATTATACCAACAGAACAGGGGTGAATAGTGTTTCATTTGAATTTTTAGTCAATTTTGCTTAGTCGTTTATTATTATTATTGCTGGTGAAACTGTTGATGATCTTCTTGGTTGTTATTGGTTATGTTGTGCTTGTTTAGGAGTGTATTTGTGTTGAGAATTGATGAGGGAAAAAATATGAAAATAGATAAAAACAAGGATTAAAGGCTGTGATGATGTTTTATTTGAGCAATAAAATCAGGCATTGACGGTTCAATTTGATCTGTATCTTGGCAGGATAAACCTCATGCAACAGGTGATTTTCAGCCATGGCAGTGTCATAGACCCAATGCCTGATGAAATTACTGATCTGAGCCTTCTTTCCCTCTGAAATTACTGATCTCTGTATCTGCATCACTCATTTTTGCATGGGATGGAAGGCAACTGTTTAAAAGAAAAGAAAAGAGAGTTATACCGCGTAAATTTAACTGTACCTGTATCATGGCAGGGGCAGCCCGGATTTCTTGTGAGATGGGGTGGTCTCTTCTCATGGAGGAATTGGGCTTGCAACCATGGTTGTGTACCTCCTTTTTGCTTGATTTTAGAATAAATCTGAGCCTTAATCTATCAAAGTTTATTTGGTAGGAGGAAATTGCTGATAATGTAAGAAGAAATTGCTGATTGCTCTTGCATTATCTGTAGCTTTTTTTTGCTCAAAGAATGAGGCATCAGAGAGAGGGGAGTTCTTTTAAGGATGTTTACCCTCTCTGTTTAGCCTGTGATTTCTTCATTCAACAACAATAACAACCCATTAAGTCCCGATAATTGGGGTTATGAGCGGGGGGATGTATAGGAGACAAACCTAACATTTGGTAGTAGATGCACAAAGTGTCTGCTCCCAAAATACCAATGAAACAGATGAATTGGAGTCTGGCTTATTGTTCTTATTATTATTTTTGCTGCTGAAACTGCCCTTTTATTGTTCTTATTATTTTTGCTGCTGAAACTGTTGATAATCTTCTTTGTTGTACTTAGGGGTGTATTTGGATTGGTTTTTTTGGTTGAGAATATAGTACCAAGGAGTAAAGGCTGTGATGATGTTTTCTTTGAGCTAGAAAAGCAAAGCATTGATGGTCTAATTTGATTCGTATCTTGGCAGGGCAAACCTGACGGTATACTGGTCGGGTTAGGAAGGGATAAATTAGTTAATTGATTCTCTTTCCCCTGATGCAACAGGTCATTTGCAGCCATCGCAGACTCAATGTAGGATGAAATACTGATCTGAGTAACCCTAATTACTTGGGACTAAGGCTTTGTTCTTGTTGTTTGTTGTTGTATTACAAGGATTGAGGCAATCTGACCCGTATCTTGGCAGGGCAATCGGGATGGCAGAGTGGATTTGTCTCCCCTCACTGCAACCATTTTGCAGCCATGGCGGAGTCCCAGCTTCGTCCTGAGTGCATTTGGAACCACTTCATAGTAATACCCGTGTTCTATTTTAAGATGAGACATTAGTGACACTAGTTTAGTTGGAACTTTAACTTCCAATTTTCTCCCTTACCTAAACAAGCAAACCAGAGCTATTCTCCTACTTTGAGAGCATATTTTCACTAAGTGGAAATTTGCAGTTTGTTTAGGAACTCAAGAATGCAGAAAGTAGTAGCAGAGAGAAGAGGGAGTTCTGATGGTGTTGCCCTTCTCTTTGCATTTACCGATGATATCAACAATCAATAGCCCTTGATTTCATCAAGAAATAAAAACCAGCAGCCAAATCACCGTCGTTGTCGTCAATGTCACCATCTCCAGTGTCCTCCCTTCTTTAAATAATTAAGGGTGCATTTGTGTTCTAGTTCATTCCAAAGTATTTGGGGGCTATGATGATACATTTCATTGTTTTTCTTGAGTTCTGAATCGGGCATTAAGCGAATTGTACCCGTATCTTGGAGGAGTAACCCTGGATTTCTCATGGAGGAACTGGGCTTGCAGCCATGGCGGTGTACCTCCCTTTTTGCTTGATTTTATAACAGATCTGAGCCTTAATCTATCAAAGTTTCTCTAGCATGAGGAAATTGCTTTGGCAATATTGCTAGCCTTTTTGGCTCAAACAATGAGGCATCAGAGAAAAGGGAGTTCTTTTAAGGGTGGTTACCCTTTCTGTTTAGCCTGTGATTTCTTAATGACTGAATAAATAAATAAAGAAGCACATCCCTTTTCTTGTTATTATTATTATTATTATTATTATTATTATTGGTGAAACCAATAGGCAACGACAAGTGTTAACAATGAACTTATGAGTAAGATGGATCTTCCATAGGTAATAGATGTGGGATTTTATATTTCAACAATTATTATTGATGGATCTCTTTTGTTGTTCTTAGTTATGTTGTGTTTGCTTAGGGGTGTATTTGGATCGGTCTTTTGGTTTGAGAGTTGAGAGAGCTGACGTGGGCACAAAATTGCAAATGGATAATGAAGGAGTAAAGGTTGTGATGATGTTTTCTTTGAGCAATAAAATCAGGCATGGATGGTATAATCTGATCCATATCTTGGCAGGGAAAACCTGGTGGTATTTGGTTGAGCTAGGAAACGATAAGGACTCCTCCCTCATGCAACAGGTGATTTGCAACCATGGCGGTGTCACAGACCCAATGCTTGATAAAATACTGATCTGAGCCTCCTTTTTTTCTTGCATACATGATGTCCATCTCTTTTTGATAATCTCTCCATCCTTGGTTTTTATGCTGGCAAAACTTTAGTTATGACATTCTTTATCTATTACTGAATATGCACTTCCTTTTAGGCTTTAAAACTCATACAAGAATGTAAAGTTTTCCATACATGCTCCAGATGCTACTTATTCTTTTTTCTTGTAAACACTCGAACTAGCCCTATAATCACCTCAAAGCAGTAAACATGAAGGACATTTCTCAGGATTTTGAAGATCCTAACTGCTTTGAGCGTCAAGAAAACTCTGCCCCCAAAAGTTCTGATAAAAGAATGAGGCATTGGGAAGCTGGGATTTCTGTAAGGGTGGTTACCCCTCCCTGTTCGGCCGATGATTTCATCTTCTTTACAATCATCTATTTCAACAGCCCTTGTCAGTTCTTTGGTTAATACAATGCCAATGCCTCATTTCTTCTGTTCTTGATGTGATACCCGTAACTTTTTGATTGCATGTTTATGTGACTAATTATTTTTATGTGTTACGGGGTATGACACACTGACACTTGGAGGGATAATTTATTTATTGGACATGCTACCTTATCAGATCGAATCTTCTAGTAGATCTTCAACATAGAGGCTGTGATGATATACCAGAGAAATTGGGGCTCAAGGATTGAGGAACCGAGCCTTATCTGTGCAGGGCAACCCGGACGGTAAGGTGGGTATAATCTACCTTCATTGCAAGTGGGTTTTGCAGCCATGGAGGTTTCGTATTTTCGTCCCAGAGCCTTTAGATGGGTCTGAGCCTCAATTGCTACTCCCTCTGTTCCAAATTGATATGATGGTCCATAAGAGCACTTGCAAACTGTAGTTAATGTAATGTATTCTGATATTGCGCTGGAATTGCTAATATATGGTATTTCATAGAGGCCATGCTACTCTTCTCACAAGCACCAGAGGTCTCGAGTATTCGATCCTGAGAATGAATGAGGCTGCAGAGATTGAAGGTTTCTAAGGGTAGTTGCCTCTCTGTTATGCCTATGATTTCAATAAGATGAAAATTTTCAACAGCCCTTTTTTGTTTGTATGTGTCTGTATATATTGTACTAATCATCTTCATCATTATGATCACCAAGTCTTTGTGATGCTTTGCCAAACATTAGGGAGACGATTACGAGCTGTGATGATGATTTGCCGAGTTCATTTAGGCATGGGGCATACTCGACCCTTTCCTCGGCAGGGCAATCTAGATGTATGAGAAGAGATTGAGCTATTCTTTCGCCCTTATGTGCATCTGAGGTTGCAGCCATGGTGGTGCGTCTCTTGCTCTCTTTGCCTGATTAGATTGACATATCTGAGCCTTGCCCTTTGTGATTATGATGCAATTTAAGAGTATTGGTGTTGAAAAAGTCTCCAGAATGAGAAACAAAAGAAATGAAGGAAGGGACATTTTGAAGAAAGTGAAAACATGGAATGTAATACTGCCCCGTCTCAAATTATATGTTCACATTTCATTTTTAATTTGTCCCAAATTAATTGTCCACTTTTAAATAAAGGTTTATTAACGGTAGTTTTTTCTTCTCTTGTCGCCATTGATTTAAGGTTAGTTGTTGGAAGAGGGAGAAAAGAAATTAATTTCTAAAAGTAAGTTAATTAGCATAAAATATTTAAGGTATATATTATCATATAGATAATTAATAGATTAGTGGGAAATCTTATGAAATTAGGGTAATGGATTTTTCAAATTTCATGGAATTATAATTACCACACAAAATTTATTTTATCCAAATTAATGTGGGCTTTAGACAAAGATTAGAAACCCTATTAAAAAATACTTTCTCCGTTCAAAATTATTTTTCAGATTTTTTTTAATCTGTTATAAATTAATTGTCAACTTTGTGAATAAAGGCTCATTAGTAATGATTTTTCTAATCTTACTAAGGAAAGAATATGTCAACAAGGGGTTTGGCCTAGTGGGGCAGCCTCTGGCTTAGGACCTGAAGGTCCCAAGTTCGACACCTTTTCCCCGCAATGGGGCAAATAATATTTCTCCTCCTTATGAGGCTATAATTCCCTCCCCAGGTATGGGGCATGCTACAATCTACCCTATCTAGGGTACTCTCCGTTCTTCCCCTTCGGGGGCAATCGCCTTCGGGCGCTCAAAAAAAAAAAATACTAAGGAAAGAATATATAATTAAATTGGAAGAAATATTAAATAGGGTTATGTTTGACATTTTACTATATTTTATTATAAAATTTTATGAAACCTTACTTCCCATCGATAATTTGGGACGGAGGAAGTACTAATAGAAAAATGTATCGATTTACCAGAGCTGTCCTTTACAATTCCTTCCATCCAAACAGATCCTGAGAAAAGCGGTCTGACTATGATGCTTATGTCCTATGCTACAATGCTGAACAACAGAGGTTCTTTCCTTGTCACACCCCGTCTCTAAAGTGATGACATGGCAGTGCCCCATTGGTTAATGAAGCACCTAAGCCACATTCAGAGATTAGTAATTAAGTCAGTTCAATTATGAAATTCATAAATAGTAATAAATGTGCTAGCGGAAGCATTATTCAAAAGGAAATAAATCTAGTTTATTACATCCGAAAAATGAAGCTAAACGTTTCACTGAAACTATAAAGAGAAAGAAGCGTTCTAAACTAGCAGCTTAGGATCACTCGGTGTAGTCCCCATCCTAAGTATTGACATTGAAGGTAGAATCCACATCTACAAAACCTGAAACAGTAAAAGCGGATGGACTGAACTCTGGTGCTCAGTAGGGACCTACAACAGTAATATAGAAAATAAAGACATAACAGAAACAGTACAGCAAAAACAAATACAGATAATGCAAATGGGCGTTTCCCAAAATACCCGTATGGAAGTATATGCAAATGACTGTCCCAAGTCTAGCAAGACTCAGAACTCAGTGCAGTACAGTAGAGGGTCCATAACAGAACAGTGCACTAAACAATACCCAACTCTCCCCAACTTATATGCGACCAAAAAGACTCCAACAACCAGCAATTAAAGACCCAAACAAGGAAGAACACATTTAATGCAACAATTAAGCAATTAACAACATTCTTTGCACATAAACGATTTCATAACCGAGTGTACGACAAACACCACGCGTTACCCATCCGGTACACACCAATCACATACTCGTCTTAGATACTTAGAACATCGCTAAGGCTATGACACACATTCCCACCGCATGAGCTCACTTATCTATTCACTGCTACTTAGCAATAACGATAGTGGTCCCAGTTATCAACCAAACTAGGACGGCTCAGTAAAACTCGTGGGTTCGGGTTGCCCCCAAAACGACGGGGCACAAATTTTAAGGTTCAATCTATTACATTGTCTCATCATCCCCCATCAGGGACTCCACAAAACCACTATCGTATCAGTGCTTGGTCCCACTAGATGCGGACCCAGTACAGAACAGAGCAGAAGACTTTAATCTAACGGACGAGATTTTGTCCCGCATGTGCGGAATCCGTACTGTTCCGCATAGGAGCTGTGAGCCCCAAAAAGAACCCACAGCTGCTCCCTATAATTCTTTTATGTTGTTATTGTTTTTTAGGCAAATTGGCTCTACGGGTCCAAAAACAATTTTACTTTGGTGATTTTTGTCCAAAATCTATTTTTTTACAAAACTAGGTATCAAAACAATTTATGTTTGGTGAGGTATCAAGGGTATTTTTGAGATTTAACAAAAACATCTCCTCTCTTCAAACCCCTACCCTACCCTACCCGACCGCACCTTACCAGTACTACTCCAGCACCCCCACCTTACTTCCATCACCACCCTCACCTACACCCCTACCTCCACAGCCACTACCAGTACCAGTACTCCTCACCATCCCTATGAATCATCAACATCATCTCATGATGAATATTTTCTTCACCCCTACCGAAAATACCCCCTTCTTCATCTCCATTGTTTACAAAATTTTAGTACCAAAAAAACCTCAATTTTGACAAATTCCATCAATGAAAATGTCATCATGAAATTGATTAAGTACCTGAGTAGCATGAAATTGCAACTTGACAACAGCTTTCAAGAAATTGCAGGAGCTCAGCTCTGAACTTCACCAGAGCTCCGGCGACCACCGCCAAAAATCACCATTCCAGTAAAAAAAAAAACTCAGCTTTTCACTTAAAATTCAGAAAATCCAGTTCGAATTTCGGTACAAACAAGAAAAATAACAATAAAAGATGCAAAATTTGAAGCTCTAGAAATGTTGTTGACTCATAGCATTAATGAGGCAGTGAAATTTGATGGATGAGGGAGATGAAGAACGGGGTAGGGTCGGTAGGGATGGGGTGGAGGGAGGGGGTCGGGTAGGGGAGGTTTACGTGGGGTTTAATGTTAAATCTCAAAAATACCCTTGATAGTTTTAGAGTTGATCAGATTCAAAATTTAATTAACAGTTGATTGAAGGAATTTTTGACGGAAGGACCTACCTCACCAAACATAAATTGTTTTGATACCTAGTTTTGTAAAAAAATACTCCCTCCGTCCCAAATTACTTGTCCACTTTGTGTTTTGCACGGAGATTAAGGTTTCATCAAATTCTATAGTGGAATATGGTAAAATGTCAAACATGACCCTATTTAATGTTAGTCATAATTTAATTATACCTTCTCTTCTCTTTATATTCTTCTCTCTCCAACATTTAATGTAAGGGGTAGTATTGGAAAAATCACCATTAATGAACCCTTTATTTAGAAAGTGGACAAATAATTTGGGACAGATTAAAAAAGAAATGTGGACAGATAATTTGAGACGGAGGGAGTAGATTTTGGACAAAACCTACCAAAGTAAAATTATTTTTGGACCCGTAAAGCCAATTTGCCTTGTTTTTTATTGTGATATCCCATGCCCCCTGCCCCTTTTATAATATATATCTATAACCCCCCCCCCGGTCCCTTCTACTACTATGTATTTATATATACTACTTTCTTTTTAATTTCCTTCTCCCTTATAAAATTTTGATAAATAATACTCCCTCCATTCCCTATTAATTGTCATTTAAGAGATATCTAGGTATCCAAATTAATTGTCGTTTAAGGTTGTTTTATTAGTTGTCAACAATTTATTCCAATTATACCCTCAACATTTTCCTTTCTTTATGATAAAGAAGTGAGAGAGAGGGAGAGTGGGGGATAATATTGGAAATTTAGATGAAAATGACAACTTCTTTAATTTCTCAAATTGTCTAAAGAGTCTTATATTTAGGAATGGAGGGAGTAGTATTTTTAAAATTTTCGGGATGGGTCTTCGCCCCTGAGTACAAGTGTTGCTATATTAGTTAAGACTCAAGACGATGATGCAAATGACTAGGATAATGGGTCTCCACTCATCACTTTTACTTTTGAAGTTATAATATTTGCCCCATAGATTTTCCTCAAGCTGATTAGATTATGAGTTATCTTTTTTTAATCTTTTAAGCTGTACCCAACAATTTGTTACTTAGTATAGCTGTATTTCTGATTTGTCTTGGATCTTGATGCCACTACCCAGTGGCGGAACCAGAACATTGGTGACACACGACAATTATATATGTCATTTATATATTTATCATCTAAATGAAACAAAATATATTTTATATACTAAAAACAAAAATTAGCAGAGTCATTAGACCATACTGCTGTCATACTAGATTTGTCTCTGCCACTCCTTAGTGTCAAACCATGAAAGAAATTTAAGGTGTACGAACACGGGTAAATATCAATTGGAAAAAAAATTCTTTAAACTTTTTTAGCGATGTAGAGTTAATTGTGTATTTTTCATGTTAATAAATCTCGATAATTGACTTTAGATTCAATGATAATGAATAGTTATTTTATCTTTTAAATTTCAGTCATCGAATCGGTCCATTGAAATTTATCAAAACTATGATGAGAAAATGACTTTTTAGAACCTTATGATGTGAATTATTAGCCACTTTGATCATCAACGTTTTTTCGTCTAGCCACTTTGGTCAAAATTCAAGTTTTTTAACTTATTTCATCATTAAACATTTTTATCTGCCATTTTGGTCAAAAATGTTTTTTTAACTTTTTCATCACTAAAGTTTTTTCTATCTGCCATTTTGATCACTAAAGTATTTTCATTCTGCCATTTAGGTCACTAAAATTTTTGACCAAAATGGCGAATCGAAAAAACTTTAGTGACCAAAATGGCGTAATGAAAAAACTTTAGTGATGAAAAAAAGTTTAAAAAAATTATTTTTGACCAAAATGGCAGGCCGAAAAATGTTTAATGATGAAATAAGTTAAAAAACTTGAATTTTGACCAAAGTGGCTAGACGAAAAAACGTTGATGATCAAAGTGGCTAATTATTCGATCTTTTTGACACCCTTGTAAGATTTATCATAAAATAGACATTCAATCGATAGAGTATTACATACACGACAATAGAATATGTGACACTTTATTGAGTAGGCTTTTTTTAGTCCTTTTGGCGAGGCATAGAAATTTTCTTATGAATGAAGAAATACATAATTGTCAAAATGCAAAATTTAAAATTTAAAAGTTGCAAAAGGATGTTAGAAAAAGAGGAAAAGAACACCACGCCCTTTATGTGGTCCAAAAAAAGCTAGAAAGGTTCACAGCCGAAAGTGCGATGGAAGGCCAGTAGCCAATAATTGGGTTATTGACATTGCTTCTCAGATTAAGGTTCCTTAGTCCGGTCATCTAAGAGGGTTGTTTTCTGTTTTTCGTCAAAAAAAAAAAAAAGAGGTAGTGTCAAGAATTAAAATCTGGACCTCTTGTTTGAAAGGTTAATTACTATACTATCTCAGCTATTTTCTTTTTTGTACAGGGTATTCATTGAATAACCTGAATACCCTATGGATCCGCCCCTGGTCCGGTGGGAAAGGGTCTGTCCACGACCTCACGGCCATGGGTTCAATATTCTCCCGCGCATGAGATATGCTTTAATTTGACTCTCTTTTTAGAGTAACTCTCTTCTCCTCTTGTGAGGCAATTTTATCTCTCCGCTCATGAAGTATCGTCCCAACGGCGTAAAAAAATGAATTGCTTCTCTTAGACATTCTTTAAAGTATAAGTAGTCTGGTTCAGTAGGGACGAAAACGAATTGAGTCGAGAGAGAACAGTTTTAACTAATTGAATTAATTTTTGCTCAATTTTTTGTTGTTGTACGAGCTGAATTATACTCAATTCAATTTTGTGATATTTTGTCTCAAATTTTACCGTACACGAGCGAGCTCTTGAGTTTTTTTCGAGTTTATATCTTATAGTTTATTTTTTATACAAATCTTTGTAGAAAAATAGGAAAAGATAAAAACAACTCTCTCTTTGATAATATTATTTAGTATTATTAAAAGAAAAAAGAAAAAAAAGCTATAAACTTCTATTATATGTCATTGTGCTAATAAAATCTCTTGATTTATTTTGTATAAATTAGATATTAAACTCATATTATAAGCCATCGTATTTTTTAAAAAATATTTGTAAATAAATGAGTTGAGTTGCCCGTGATCTACTCATGAGCTGAGCTTGAGTTGAGAAAATTAGCTCGCATCAATTATGAACTGAGCTATCAGCTGAGAAAATTTAGTGTGAGTTGAATCTGAACAAGCTTAGCTCAACTAAACTAAACTAAACTCATTTGCATCCCTACTTAGAGGGGTATACATTGCAATTAATCCATTTTTCCACAAAATTTGGATATTTTAAACGGCAAATATTTAGTAACTACAATATACTCCCTCCATTCCATTCCTAAATATAAAATTTTCATTATATGTTGCGAAAATTAAGGAAGCAAAAATTACGATTTTTTTTTGTAATTAAAATATCCATATTACTCTCTTAAATAATACTTGTACATCACTAATTTTATTTAACAGAGTAATATTAATATTTTAATTACAAAAACATTTTAACTTTTATTTTTTTAATTTTCGTTATAAATAATAAAAGTCTTATATTTAGGAATCCTCATTTTGGGACTCTGTATGGCGTTTACAGGTACCGCCGAAACTCAAAATATTGATTTGGCTACTTCAGACCAATATGAACATAGCCCGGCGAATTTCTGATAAAAGTCCAATATGCTCACAGTGCAACTCGGCCCCAGAAATAGACCGACACTTATTTTTCGAATACTCATTTTCGTCAAATGTTTGGGAATGTATGGAAGGGTATGGTAGATGGAGAAGGTTTCATGCTGCCAACATCCTGGATTTTTTCGCAGGCTTCTTCAAACAAATGGACTCCAAGGCTTGTACTACCTTAGTCTATTTTTTTTGGTTTCTATGGCTTCGGAGAAACTCGCATATTTTCCAAGGGAAAATCACTAAGGAATGGGAACTTGTTTGCAAAGTACATGCTTATGCGGAGGAATTTTGCTCTTTGGATACACGGGCTTTGAGCATGTTACTGGTACCTGCGGAAGATCGGAGATGGGTGCCACCAAAGGAGGATGAATATAAATTGAATTGTGATGCCTCTTGAACAACTCTTGTAGCTGGTGCAGGAGCTGTGATTCGGAACTTCAGAGGCGAAGTATTAGAAAGCATGGCGAGCCGATTGCGACATATGGTTTCTCCCCTCCATGCAGAGTTGGTTGCTATTCTAGAGGGTGTTCGTTTCGTAAGAGATTTTGCTTATGCCAAGTTGATTGTGGAAACGGACTCTTTGAAGCGGTTAATCGTCTATGTTGTGATGAAGCGGATCTGTCTAATGTTGGTCATATTGTGGCTCTTGTGAAAGTGGAGCTATCAGGTTTCCCTTCTGTTAGCTTTCGGCATGTTCGCCGGATTAACAATAATGTTGCACATTTGTTAGCTCGTTATGGTAACTCGCTAGAGAACACTTGTATGTTCATAGAAAGCGTACCCGCTATTTGTAGTTCTGCAGTTCGTTCTGATTTTGAATAAAATAATTTTTTCCTTAAAAAAAATAATAATATTTAAGAATGGAGGTAATATATTTTGTCTTTAAGAGATTAAAATATTTGGTGTAAAAGAGAAGATTTGGCAGGTACGACTCTTGCATTCACCGACTTACTAGTTTTCCCCCATTAAGGCCACGCGCGGCCAGAATAAAGCCTATAAGCTGCCGCTGACAGCTTACCTATTCTCCTGTGATGTCACTTAGCTACGTGGCTTGATTATTCTTTCTACTTTTTCTTTTGGGAGATTAGCCGATTTGGTCCTCAAAGTATTTACGAAATTATCGTTTCGTCCTCAAAGTTTTTTCACTTCTCAATTAGTCCTTATTGTTTTTACGCGCTTCATATATGGTCCTACCACCGCGAACCGGGCGGATTCCGACCAATAACGAGCACGTGCGTGCCACGTGAGTTTGCTAGAGTGGCAAATTTGTCCAAAAAAATACATCCCCAATCCCACCAGTCTTCTCCTACCTCCACCACCACCGCCTCCTCCCCCTCCCCCTCCACCACCGCCGCCTCCTCTACCATGTCCTCCACCTACACCACCTCCTACACCTCCAGCTGCTCAAACCCCTCTACCATGGCCTCCTCCAAGTCCACCACCACCTCCAAGGCCGCCTCCTCCACCTCCACCTCCCCCTCCACCACCACCCCATCCTCCAAGTCCACCACCACCTCCAAGACCTCCTCCTGCTCCTCCACCTCCCCCTCCACCACCACCGCTGCCGCCTCATCCACCAAGTCCTCCACATAGGAAGCGCGCAATTACAATGAAGACTATTTAGGAAGCGCGAAATTACAAATGAGGACTATTTGGGAAGCTCTAAATTACTTTGAGGACCAAACAGGACCAATACTTTGAGGTGTAGATGGTGGAGGGTTTGGATGACTTGGTGGAGGAAGGGGAGGAGGTGGCGGTAGAGTGGAGGAGGTGGTCTTGGAGGAGGCCGTAGTGGAGGGTTTGGAGCACTTTGGAGTGTAGGAGGTGCGTGGTGGTGAGGGGAGTGGAGGAGGCGGTGGTGGACTTGGAGGAGGCCATGGTAGAGGGTTTTGAGCAGCTGGAGGTGTAGGAGGTGGTGTAGGTGGAGGACTTGGTAGAGGAGGCGGTGGTGGTGGTGGTGGTGGAGGGGGAGGTGGTGGAGGTAGGAGAAGACTGGTGGGATTGGGGATGTATTTTTTTGGACAAATTTGCCTCTCTAGCAAACTCACGTGACACGCACGTGCTCGTTATTGGTCGGAATCCGCCCAGGTTCGCGGTGGTAGGACCATATATGAAGCGCGTAAAAACAATAAGGACTAATGGAGAAGTGAAAAAACTTTGAGGACGAAACGATAATTTTGTAAATACTTTGAGGACCAAACAGGCTAATCTCCCTTTTCTTTTTTATGAATGCGATTATTCTTTCTACGGTACTATTTTACGCCCGAAGGCGATTTTCCCCGAGGGGATGAGCGGAGAATATCCTAGATCAGGGAGATTGTAGCATGCCCCATGCCTGGGGAGGGAGCTTAGCCTCATAAAGAGGAGAATATTATTGACCCATTTGCGGGGAGAAGGTGTCGAACTTGGGACCAAAGGCTTACCCACTGGGCCAAACCTTTTGTTGACTTCTACGGCACTATTGAGAAGGTGAAATTTTTAATATTGGACGTCTATGTGACACTGTGATACACAATTAGCCGCCTAAAAATCTTCTGTCTCTAATTAGTGTCTCATTTTTCTGTTCTCTTTAATAAGAAATTAACATATTTTAATTTTTAATAAAAAAATTATTATCTAAAAAAATAGTAAAACCCACAAAGAAAAATTAACATATACTCTCTCCGATTGAAAATATAAGTATTTTTAGCAATTTTCACTTGAGATATTAATCAACATGACCAAAATACCCCTAATTAAAACTTAAAAAATAAAAAAAAATTGAATGAGAACTAGAAATTTTGACCAAAATGAATATAGTGAGAAAATAATGTAGGAGCAAATATATTTTGCAGCACAAAATAACTTATAAACAGACTTAAACTTTAAATCGAAAGGAGTAGCAAACATCTATTTGTGGACACGGAAGGGGCTTTGCATGGGCCTGGCCCAGTTTTTCCATTCCAGTCATGACATGGCACCCGAAAATGGGGGACAAACATTTTTTGTCCAGAACGGAAGTCCCACTTCCGTCCTGGGGCCATAACAGAAGTGGGACTTCCGTCCCGGCTGACGTGGTAGTTTTTCCCACGCGCGTTGCCACTTGTCCAGAACGGAAGTCCCACTTCCGTTATGGCCCCAGGACGGAAGTGGGACTTCCGTTACGGTCCTGCCAAAAAATACCCTACGAAAACCCTAACTTTGCCCCGTGAATTTGAGGACGGAATTGCCACTTCCGTCCTCAACTTCCAGCCAATTTGCAGCGTGTAGTCACTTCTCACTTTTGCCTTTTTGACCCAAAAAAAATTTCTGAACGGTTTTGGCAATTTCGTGCGCATTTATGACCGGTTTTCAGAGACTTGTCCAATAAGAAAATTAATTTTACAATTTCCAACCACATCTATAAATACCCCTCCAAACCTCTCCACAATCTACAACCTTCTCAAACCCATAAAAACCATATCCTCCGTAATACTAGTTTTGAAAATGAATAGCGAAATGGATCTCGGCCTGGAAGAATATTTCAGACACCAATTTAGATGGAAAAATGGTAGTATTCTATTTAGTAATGAGTAATTTTTTATTGTATGAAATGTGTTTAGCTATCTAACTCGTCATTTTCGATTTGTAGCGTCTTCCATCGAAGTACACAAGTTGGTTGGAGCAAACTGGTCTCGGGTTAGCTAGTTGTGTCTACCTGAAGGATGACCATGGGAATCAATGGTGCGTCTATGTAAACAAAATAGATGACACCTACTACCTAGACGGAGGATTGCAACAATTTTTGCGTGACAACAATCTTCATCCCACAAATAAAGTTCATTTTATACCATCTCCAGGGAATCTATTAGATATTTATGTTAAGGGAGGGCCCGGGATAGGTTACTTGAAGGGCGAATTATCATATCCCTCAGACGGGGCATTTTTCCGGCAGAGTTTTTGAATAGACATTTACAAAACATATTTGGGACTTTCCAAACCGGTACGTTCAGTAATATTAAAATTTTAGTAATAAAATCGTTCATTTTAAAATTATGTGTTGTAATGTTGTTTCCCGTGTACAGTGGATATGTAGGCAGTACATGCAATGGCGTGTTAGAATGCAGCTTGGAATCCCCGAAGTACTACACATGCGCAACCTTCACGGTAACAAATTGACACTGCAAGTGACTAGAGACGAAGGCTGCGACTGTTACTATTTTTTGGGGTGGAATGAGTTTGTTGTGTTTTCTAGATTACACCTGGGTGACCATGTAAAAATTCATCCAGCCCCTTACGATATCCTTGATTACAGGGCCGGGAATGATGATTTTTCGATTTATTACGTCAGCTTTAATAATATGTGTTAACCCTAAGGGCGATCGAACTCGGTTTTTGATAATGGACAAACACTTGATGTTGTGTCTAATGTTTATATCTTTGTGATAGAATATCGGAACATAAATTGGAAGCTCTAAGTACTTCAATCAAGCCATGATCAAGATTCAAAGTCATATTATTCAAGGCTCATCTTTCAAGATTGAAGATTGAAGACTTAGGTTTGGTTAGTTTAGCTTTGTCGTCATTAGTCGTTATCTTATAAGCTCTAACCAAAGCTCTCATGAACATAAGCTCTACATTCTAGTCTTGCATGCACACAAACACGTTTTCAAAAGGCTTAGTTTTTAGAAGGATTCTTAAATGTGTTCATATCTTAAAAGCCTTTGTTTTCTAAGTCTAAGTCCTTTAAAATGGTTTTCCAAGTGTTCTTACTTGTTACCTTTTAGGAAAACCTTTTAGACTTCAAAAGACTTCAAAAGATTTCAAAACGTGTGAAAAATATGCTCAGGAAGGTCGGTCAACCGAGCCAAGGTCGGATCAACCGACCAGATACTGAGAGGTTTGAAGTTGAGGGTCGGTCGACCTAGGGGCAACTTCGGTCGACCGAAGTGATGCTCGGTCAACCGAGGTAAGGCATAGTGGATCCGAAGTTGATTTCGGTCAACCGAACTCTGTCTTGAACTAGCCATTTTTTTACCGTTAAAGAGTCGTTTTTCAGCATATTTTGAAATATATAAATACTCCAAAGCTAGAGAATCATTCTAAGGCTTGCATATCAAATATTCATTGATTTCTCATCAAGCCAAAACACTCACAAAGTAAATGCTCTTCATTTCTATGATATAAATCATTCAAGAGCAATCTTTCAAAAGCAAGACAAAGAGTGTGCATCATATGTTCAAAGAGCTTAATATTCTTGTACTTCAAAGGTATATCTTTCTCACTTAGAAGAGTGAATTATCTTGTTCTTTATTCATCTTAATTCCCTTTCTTAGTGATAGGGTAATTGTTGTAAAAGTCCTACTTAGTGTGGGCAAGTTCTTAGTGAGCTTTTGTATTGTGGTTGTGTTGTAAAACTCTTAGTGAGTTAGCCACATTTGTAAAAAGTCTTCTTAGTGAAGCTGTTGAAATCCTTGGGTGCGGCTCAAGGTAGTGGATGTAGATTCTAAGTGAATCGAACCACTCTAAATCCTTTGTCTTGTTGTTGGGTTTAGTTTTGCATTTGCTCATCTTGCATAATCTTCTACTAGCATTGCTAAGATTCGAAAAAGTTCCCAAGTTCGACTAAAACCCAATTCACCCCCCCCCCCTTGTGTTTTACAATATGTAATTGAAATGTACGCAGTTATCGGATATTGAATGGAAAAAATCGAGCACATTCACAACAATTTTATAAATTCTAAACTATTACAATTCGGAGAATTTAAATACAATTACTGTGGATGGGGTGGTTGCTGAAGATGTGCTAACATGGGGCAAGTCTTCCGGTTGTGACCGACTCATTTACAGTGGCCGCATTTCTTTTCCCTTTGAGTGCCCCTGTTCTCTGTGTCCATAGGCATTTGGTATCTCCGCTTTCGAGGTCGACCCACCTGCGTAGCTTTCATGTTAGAAGGGTGATGTGTCATATCAAAATGGGGAGGTCTCCAATGAACGAGATCAGGTACAAGATATAAAATAGACTTGTAAGTATTCCTTTAATGATCAAGAGAATAGACATGGTGGATGTATCGAAAAGCATCCTGCATTATCGATTTGGACACGGCAATGACATGGGAGCATGGAGCTGAATAAGCAGCTCACTTATCACAGGTACACTCACGAGCTGATAAGTTGACAGCGTATATTTTCCACCTTGGCCCGGTCATCTATGTCGGGACATGACCCTATAGATACCTTGGTCCATGTGGTGTCGGTTTACAACCAGAGTTGCTGCCTTTTGTTCGTACGCGAAATACTGCTCCCATATCCTCTTAGGGAAAGGCGTTTGACAACCATTTGCGTCTTGTCGGTGTTTTTCAAAATAATGTACAAGTTTAAAAAAAAAATCATCTCCACGAGCGCTTTCAAAGGCAGCGCTCTAGACTGCTTTAGAACGCTATTAAGCGCCTCTGACATGTTTGTAGTCATTCAACCGAAACGCATTCCCCCGTCGTATGCCAATGTCCACAACTCTTTGGGTTGCTGCATTAACCAGTTAAACGCATCCTCATCTTTTTCTTTGATACGGTTTAGATATAAATCGCACTTAACCTTTTTCGGCTGGCTTGCAGCAATCCACACATAATCTTTCAATTCTTTGTTTTTTGCATGAGTGTGGAAATTGGACCTGTAATGCCTAACGCAGTATCGGTGCACTGCCTTTGGGGGTTGCCATCCAGGGAGGGTTGCCACGGCACTAAGAATGCCGGCATGACGATCGCTGATAAGACACACTTGAAGGTCTTTCACAACATGTTCCCTCAAGTGCCTAAGGAACCACGTCCAAGTCAAAGATGACTCTGAATCGACCAACGCAAAAGCAATGGGTAAAATTTGGTTGTTAGCATCCAGAGTGCTTGCAACCAGGAGTGTCCCTTTATAATTCCCCCTAAGGTGTGTCCCATCAACTGAAATTATGGACCGGTACCACGGGTAACCGTCAACCAACGGTTTAAAAGTCCATAACAATGACCTGAACACCTTGGGCCCATTAGCGGTTTCTCGCGGGTGGTAGAGAAATTTGACTATCATACCCGGGTTTGAATCATTTAGTGCCCGGATATAATGCGGCAGTACCTGAAAAGATGATTGTCAGTACCAAAAAGTGTTTCTATAGCATTTCTGCGGGCATACCAAGCTTTTCTATATGTACAAGTCAAATTCATATCAGGGGTACAAGCAGCCCTAATCAATTTAACAGATATTTCAGGATCAGCCTGAACAAGGTGTAGAATTTTTACCCCGATGTAGCTGGAGGACATGTTGCGTTTTTTGTTCTGGTCCATCAAGCAGTAGTGGGCCTGGTTAAGCTTGGTAACCTTCCACATTCCATCCACCTTGCTATGATTTACGCGAACGTACCAACTGCATCGGGCATTTTCGGTTGAATTTCTACACACCCTGCTGAAACATTGTTTGTTGCTCCTCTCTCTTTTCCATTCCCTTAATGCCACTTTGTCATGCCACACGTTCACTGCCAACATTGCCTCGCGTTTATCCTTGAATTGCATCCCCAAACATATGTCGGGAATATTGGGATTCCATGTTTTAATTTTTCTCCCCCGTATGTGATTTCAAGTACAGGTTCCATGGAACCCATATCATTCCAACAGGCAAAATTAGCATAGTTACCATACGATGGCAAATTCCATTCTGGAATGGTCGGGGCGGAAGTAGAGGGTGTCGGTTCAGGCTCTTATACCGTCTCTTCAGTGCTTGGTCCACCGGTTTGTTGTTGGATTTCGGGGTTGTCATCTTCCGCTACCCCCTCTGCGTCTTCCTCTACCCCGTCGTCCTCGTGGTCTCCGGCACTATCGTCGGCGAGGTTGTCTTCCGTTTTCGGAACTCCGTCAATGTCTGATATTGGACCCATGGAATCCATGACCGAATTATCGGTACAGGGTTCGTAAGTAGACGGTGGGGGCATACTTGGTAATGGATTTGGCTCCGAAAAAAATGGTTCCGGAACAAATTGTGGCTCCGGGAAGAAGTGTGTTGTCGGTATTACAAAGCTATTTGCATGTCTCTGCACAGGTTCCAACAGGGCACCAACATGAATCCCTTGGAGTTTGAAATCCGTTTGGATTCCCCACAAACTGTCTAAACCTTCTTCCTCGTTAAGGTTTACAACATCGTACGCCACCATGTTGAACGTCGGCATGAAGAACGGACGGATCATTATTAGCTGAACATTGACAGTAGAAAGATCGACTCCTTTGCGGCGACATATTCTATTGCAAAGTTGTCTGAATGAAATCCTTTGTATAACTTCAAAACTTTTTTCGCTAGGCTCGGCGAAACGGGGGTAACCTCCATTTTCGTACACTATATTGTGGTCGAAATGTAAATACAATCTCATTGGACATTCTAGTGCCATTTTTTAGCAAAACGAAATAAGGGGTTGAGGAAAGATGAGGGTGTTTAGAACAAATTAATTGGGGAATGTTGTTTGGGGTATGAAAAATGGATGGAGGGTATTGAATTTTATAAAGATTTTTGCAGCAAATGGGCAAAGCCTCTGCCGATTGAGAACGGAAGTGGGACTTCCGTCCTGACTCCAGGACGAAAGTCCCACTTCCGTTCTCAATCGGCACAGGCTTTTTCCCAAAAACCCTACCTTGCTCCCCCGCGCATTTGAGGACGGAATTGCCACTTCCGTCCTCAAATTGCAGGCTATTGTCACATCTCACTTTTGCTTTTTTGCCGAAATATTTGGAACGATTTCTTGCAGTTTCGTTCGCATTACTGACCTATTTTAAGAGACTTGTCCAATTCGAAAACTTAAATTTAGAATTTCATACTAAATCTATAAATAACACCTCAAAACCTCTCCCTTTGTCATAGAAATTTTTTCCATACGTGTTCATATTATAATTATTATTTTCAATGTTTTTTAAATATTGCTCATTTCGGAACTTTCAAAAATCAAATAACTGACAATTCCATTAAATTCATACAAATAAATTTACATCGAACATTTAAAAATACAAAGTCCCTGTTATTCAAACCCTAATTCTTTCGAAACTTATGCTCAATCATTTTCCAAGCACTACTGTTGCTGGACGATGCATCCGACATCGGGTATTCAGGGGGAGCCTCCACAGTTACCTCTTCAAGAGATGTTGAACATTGTCCAGCTTCGTCCACAAATCCTCTTCCTTTGTACCCAAAAATATGGCAGAGAAGGATAAAGAAAAATTCGCCACTTCTTCTGTACCGCTTAGCCCTTGGATTAGCCTAAATTAGAGTTATATAAAAAAAAATATTTAGTTATGAAAATATATAGTTAATACAGTGTGCCTTAATTACATGCAACTTACCGCAACGTATTCCGCCCACTGGCCTCAGCACCGTCCAAGTCAACAACGTTCGTCCTTCCATCATACTTGAACCATGATTTGTGGGTGAGCGCTTTGAAATCCCAAAACCGCCTACGCAGTTTTGCTAGGCCTGCGTCGATCATCGCAACTGTAAATTGTCCCCCGGTCACAGAATTAATTCCATCAGACCAACGTTTTTCTCTTGGGTAACCCTGCATACTAAAATCATAACAAAATTCTATTAAAACCTCCTCGTATTCGGCTGGCCATTCTCTAGTAAAATCAACATCCCTGAACTTTTTACGCATTTCTTTTTGCATAAATTCGGGAAAGTTGGCCATTACGGAGGATAGGGTTTTTGTAATAAAAAAAAATTGAAAGCTAGTATTACGGAGGATATGGTTTTTATGGGTTTGAGAAGGTTGTAGATTGTGGAGAGGTTTGGAGGGGTATTTATAGATGTGGTTGGAAATTGTAAAATTAATTTTCTTATTGGACAAGTCTCTGAAAACCGGTCATAAATGCGCATGAAATTGCCAAAACCGTTCAGAAATTTTTTTTGGGTCAAAAAGGCAAAAGTGAGAAGTGACTACACGCTGCAAATTGGCTGGAAGTTGAGGACGGAAGTGGCAATTCCGTCCTCAAATTCACGGGGCAAAGTTAGGGTTTTCGTAGGGTATTTTTTGGCAGGACCTTAACGGAAGTCCCACTTCCGTTCTGGACAAGTGGCAACGCGCGTGGGAAAAACTGCCACGTCAGCCGGGACGGAAGTCCTACTTCCGTTATGGCCCCGTCCTGGACAAAAATGTTTGTCCTCCATTTTCGGGTGCCATGTCATGACTGGAATGGAAAAACTGGGCCAGGCCCATGCAAAACCCCGACACGGAAGGGACACCAAATTTTTTGCCCAATTAGCCACATAATATTTCATTTAGGGATGGGCCTGATTCTAATCCATATGAAGGATACAATGAGGAATCATATTCTATCTCATAATCAATGAGACATTGCTGACAAATCTTACTAAACACATGTTTTTAACAAGAAGAAACTGTAAGCATTAAAAGGAAGAAAAAAATGTTTATTTGCACAAAATCTCCAACTATGCTACTCATAGATTCAAAAACAATATTCCCTGTATACAAAAGGAGAAAACAACCTTGGTAGGATGAACTGCGGCCGAAAAAACGATGTAAATGGCTTAGCATACACATCAAAAGGATCACAGGATGTTAGTTGTGGCTCCTGTTCACAAATAAAACATGGAAAGATGGTTAGAATTTCTCCCTTCATTTTAAATTTTAATGAATTTCGGATACACAAAGTTGCGCGGACAAAGAAATAAAAGCCTGATCACCTGGCTCTGAAAGGTATATGCAGAAGCTGTTTAAGTTTCATGGTTAAAAAATCTCTATCTACAAACTCCATTCAACTACTTATGATATGCCTTTTCTTTTCTACATTTATTCTATGAAATGTGATTTAATGTGAGATCACACGACATTGGCGAGACGCTAGAGGTCATTACTTTGCTGAATGAATATAAGTATCACAATAGAAATAACAGCACAAGTTTGTTGCTCGAATTCTACTCAAATTCGGAAGCAATATATGGTTGTATCCTGTATTATAATGGATTTTTCTGGTATGGACCAGGTCCACATGGACCTTGTGGTTCATAAATAGCCACGTCATCACAAAATTGTCTCTCTCCTCATTCTATAGTGATGTGGCCAGTTCTGGACCACAATGGACCTGGTCCCTATTATAATTCTCTTCATGTAGGTTCCTAGTATGAGCTTCTCCAATCTATAATCATTCAATGTGAGAATCCATATAACATCATACACCTAGTTGTGCATCAATAATTCATCTTGATGCTAATTACGGCATCCCCACCCCAGCATGCATGGCATTTTGATCACCAATCTCACGGTCAGAAGATCAGCAGCAGCTAATTATGCTAAAACCTTTCTGCCGTGCATTCAAGGACATTTTTAACATACTCTTTCTAGATTATTCCAAGTTCTAGTTGTTTTAATTAGTGAATTTATTTCTCTAGGACAAGATAAAAATAGGTTCTTCCCTTAGTTTTAAAAGGCGCGAGGCGCTCCGAGGCGATGAGGGTCCGAGGCGATGAGGCGTGAGGCGAACGTTCGAGGCGAGCGCCTCATGGACACGAGGCGCAATTATTTATAAAAATTCTTATATATTGGAGATGGTGATGAATTTTGATTCAGAACAAGGTATGGGTGAAGAGATTAGAAAAAAATAGAGAAGAGAAGAGAGATGATAACATTTTGTACGGTGAGATTTTGTTTTTATTTTGAAATAGTTGTTTTTAATTTTTTTTTTTAAGAGAGTGGTTTGGTCAACAGACTTTTTTTAAAGAAAAATAAAAAAGAACTATTATATGGGTAAAAAAAAGGAAAAGAAAAAAGAAATCATCAAAAGGAGTTCAAAATAATAAAAAAAAGAAATCACACCAGAAGAAAAAAAAAAAAAGAACCAGAAGAAAAAAAAAATCGAACCAGAAGGAGGAGGAGGAAGAAGAGAACCAGGGAAAAAAAGAAAGAAAATAGAGAACCGAAAAAGAACCAGAAGGAGGAGGAAGAAGAGAACCAGAAAAGGAAAAAAAGAGAAGGAATCGCCTCGGTCGCCTCAGGCCGCCTCGGTCACCTCAAGCTCGCCTCGGTCGCCTCGACCTCGCCTCGTGGACACGCCTCGCCTCAGACCCCCGAAGGCGTTTTCAGCCTCGCCTCACGTCGCCTCGCGCCTAGGCGCGCTTTTTTAAACCAAGGTTCTTCCTCATTGAGGATCGGTTCATCAAATCAATTGAATGTAAGAGTTAGCTGCAGTATCAGAAAGGAATACCTGTCGAAGCCCGCCGCCACTACCACCTGTTAGAAGCATGCCGATAAGAGAGGTAACACCACCACCTAGGTCACCTCCAGAACTTCCTATCTCCCTGATGGCATTCCGCATTGCAGTTAATATTGTGCCATATGTAGTAGCCCCATGTGCACGCTCAATAGCTTGAATGAAACAGAAAGTCATTGCACCTGTTGAAGTGATTTTCGAGAGAGCCTAATCACATAAATTATAGTTTAACTTCCAAATCAGCATATGAGTTAATGAAGGGCAAAACATGAAGAGGGTCTATTTATTGAACTTACAGATGTATTAGCTGAAGTTTGATGATCATCACAGGCACTAAAGGAAATGACTTCACCGCCACTTGTTCCTTTCCATACACCCGATCTAGGACGATGGTCCTCCCATACATAATGCCCACTCCTAGTCATGAAAAAACAAAAGATACAGTTAAAGAAATAACAATTTTTTTAGGTATTATACTACATCAATGCTTCAGCAATTAACATAGAAGCAGTGTGTTTCTACATATTGGCAAGCAATCCAAGACCTGCAACTTGTTTGCACACGGGAATGGAAATTATTATCCATAGAGAAACCACCGAGCCAACTAAACTATTTACTCTGTTGCCTCAACCTAGAAAGGTACAGAATGACAATAAAAATGGATTTAACTAGTATGTAGGTATGCCCAATTTCACCATGATCATATCCAAATCTGTACCAGTTGCATAAAAAAATATCTAAAATCATGCAGATTATCATTTGGCAGCAGACAGACCCTACTTATCTACAACTAAACTATAAATAAACCTTTTTTTTTAAAAAAAAACTAGACCATTTATAAGTATGGTCCAGTTTATTACAATTATATTATTATAAGACCACACCAGAGGACTAGTAGTAGAAGCTCCCGTGAGGGGAGAAGTAGATGTCCCATTGAGCGGGTGTCGTAGAAGTCCCGTAGCGGGTGCCTCGTGAGGAGTAGTAGAAGTCCCGTTGAGCGGGTGCCCCGTGAGGGGTGTATAAGACCTCACACAAGGGAACCCAAAGAAATGACAATTAAATCATTCCCCTTGTGTGAGGGAGGTATCGAACCTGGACCTCTCGGTCACAGGCAGTGGATGTTACCCACTGGGCTACCATGCCTTCAATAACTATAAATAAACCTCTTTGCACGGAAAACATATAAATATCATTTATGTTTATTCTTCTTGGAAGCTAAAATAGTTTCTCGTAATCAAGAGAGCGAATCAGGAGAAAATGGAAGTTCACATTTCCTATAAATAAAGAGACCTGTTC
The DNA here is from genome assembly GCA_026122235.1 of Vinca minor. Lineage (NCBI taxonomy): Eukaryota > Viridiplantae > Streptophyta > Magnoliopsida > Gentianales > Apocynaceae > Vinca > Vinca minor. Next base: position 3,084,248 of record JAOCZM010000253.1, read on the forward strand.
ATTTTGCAAAGAAACGGCAAGTCTAAGACAGTTCCACTATGACAGGCATCAATAATCGCGTGAAGCCTGACACCTGGAAGGAGAGGTTTAACAATTGTTGCATTTATTTCATCATCAACAATCATACCATGCGTCTCGAAGTCCAGTGGACATAAAGTTTCATCATATCCATCGACTTCGTCGCCATTATAGTCCCTTTGCCTTGAGCCATAACCAGAATAGTGAAACACCAGAGAGTCTCCAGGTTGACATCCTTGTACAAGCCAAAATAGTGCCATCCGCATGTTGTGCTTGGTAGGAATTTTGAAGGGATCGGTCTCCTCTTCTGTAAATTAAATCAAATGAGAGTAGACCTTACATGTTGAAAAAGAAAACTTACTAACAAAAAAGAAGTCTGAAGCCTATCTCACAACACAAATTCATAATGTAACCTGCTGGGAAGATCAAGCCTCTACAAAAAAAAAAGCTGAAACCTAATATGAAGGTGTTTATCAACACAACAACAATAACATAACCCATTAAGAAAGAAATGGAAAATGTCACAAACAAAAACTACAATCTAGGCCTATTTGAATTGATAAAACCGTTCTTCAATTCCCCTCAGCAGCAGTTTTAACAAGATTTAAAAATAAATAATAAAAAAGGTTTTCACGCCCAATATCTTCTAACGAGAAGGAACTAGACAACATCAGAAATTGCTTGGGTAATAAATCGAGCTAACATGTCTTCTAACTTTAATTAAAATTGTCTAGTTTCAATTCTTCAAATCTGAAGAAATGCAATCCCGAGTAAACGGTGATCAATTGACCAAAAACAATATAAAATGTGAGAGAAACGTTATCATCTTTGTTTTCCTTTGATTTTTTTTCAGAATATTTGGCTAATCTAGAATGACTCTGAATACCAACCTTTTTAAGCAAGATAACTGTAATTTTATGGTGAAAACTTTAGTAGACAGAGAGCCGAAGGTCTAGAATCTTATGGAAAACTATCTTAACTACAAATAGACACGAATATGCTTGAGAAATATGCTAATAACTTAACGAAACAGAATAATTTTTAATTCGGCATGTTTAACGCTTTCTATTAGTTTCACCTCGGTGTCCCATTGAATAATTAAATCTATTATCATAACACATGTTTATACTCTAAACTTAAGACGCAATCAATTCTCGGCTACTAAATAAGAATTCAGGAAGAAATCTGCATGGTACATAGCACATCTAGGACATAAATACACTGAAAAAGGGACTTCCACACCAGACCAACTTGTTGTAGATTACACGCTCCTTATGGCAACTTCACAAAAAGGCAAAACACAATAAGATTTTCTACCTTTCAGGACCATAATTCTCTTTTTTCGCATTCCTCAAATTCAGATTTAGTTCTATTCATATGATATTGAAATGCATCAAATCAATCCAGCTCAAAAAGTACCATCTCCATTAATCACCATCATATGCATCTTCTATTAAATTCCTCATCACAATTCACAATCTAGTATACAACTATAAAGTAATTTTCTTTTCAATTTTGTAATTACTAATTATTCACAAACAATCGGGAAAAAAAGGAACAACAACAACAACCAAACATTAATCCCAAAAGAATGGGGTTGGCTACATGAACCAAATAAAGAATTAAGTACAGTCATTCACATGGTGTTGGGTTATGGAGCCTGAGGTACTAAGCAAACGGTCCATGCTCTCGGCTTCTGTTAATGGATTGTAATTAGGGTTTCACCTCTTCTTATAAATATAAATAACCTATCTATGTAACATAAATATTGTATCTCAACATAGTAAATATCCTGGCTTGGCGAAGACGTAGCCAATTCCTTGAAGAAATGTGTTAAGAATTTCGTGTCTCTTTCTGTATTGTTATTTATCTCATTTTCTCTCCAGTTATTACTATTTATTTCCTAACACATGTATGCATTCTCTCCATTTATTTCTATCCAAAACATAACTCTCCTCTAAATCTAGCAAATTCATATCCCTTTTATCACTCCCGTCCAATTCTTCTTCGGCCTCCCTCTGCCTCTCACGACTTTGATATTACCTAATCCTTCAATTCTCCTAACTAGAGCATCAGTGGGAGAAAAAATAAAGCTACTTTCCAGGAAGAATATTCGAACTTTATGAAAATTATCACAAAATCACTAACATAAGAGGTCAATGACAAATATATTCTGCACGCACCGAAAGCTATAGGCACTTAGCTAATATATAAATAAATGAAAAAAAATAAAATCAATTTACCAGTGAGCATAATAATGGAAGATTCAGGAAAGTGAAACTTATTGATCAACAAATATTTCATGCACCTAGCATCATTAATACATCCTTTAAGCTCATGCCTGGAAAAACGATACGAAATACCGACGATCACGGCTTTTTTACGGCCATGGACATTAAGCGGTGCTCCAGGTGGAGCATGATTATAAGGAGACGGAACAGGAGGAGGGGCATGACCATGATTAGATTGAGATTGAGAATATGCAGGCGGAGGAGGGGCGGCGCGTGGATCGGGTAAATTCGTAATTGCTTGGCAAATAGCACAACGGATGGATTTCGCACCATGCGGTAGCTGTAATGGTGTTCTGCAGTTGGAACAGTTCACTAGCATCATCATCGTTGAATTTGACGGTGGCGATTGATTATTAAGATGTTAGTATATTGATTTTTTCTCTGGTAACGGCGGAGGGGTAGGGGTAAGAGTGGGGAAGAAGGAGATGATGGGGAGGGGAAATGTGGAAAATTGGGGGGTAAGATTGGAATTTAATGGTGTTTGTGGATCGCGTTGGGATTAGTGGCATTTACGTATGTGAGACGTTGAATTTAATTAACAAGCAAAAAAAAACTTTGAATTTAATTGTGCAGTGAATGATGACTACTCTCGCGAGTTTTTCTAACGGTGCCAGGGCTCCGTGTAAAATAACAATATGGGTCAGGTCCTCCCCTGCTAGCGGTCACGTTACGGGTCAACCGCAGATCGAGTCTGGATTAGTCACCACGTTGGCGGTTGACACCGGGTGTCCCTCAAGGTTAACCAAAATGATAACTCTTCCTCCCTCAAGAACGACTATGATATTTGTATGGAATTATTAATGTTAGGAGCAACGCACATTCTTGGATCTCTATAAAACTCAATACAAATTAGTTAAAATCTGTTGAGTTTGGACACTCCGATCTAGTACCCAAAAAAACAAGAAGCTGCAGTAGAGAACATACTTAGCAAACAAAAAAAAATTTATTATATAATATATTGATTGATTCAGACTAGAAATAAGCTTTTGAAGATTGCCGAGTATTTGGTTGGAAAAAAGTACACTAGTCCGATGTTGAAAAATATTTTCAAGATATCAATTGGAAGCTTCTACTTGAATATTGTCTTCAAAATATTTTATTCTCTTAAAAAAGTAAAAACAAAAATCTCTAAATACGATCCCAACTAATGATAAGATACAATTATTAGATATATTCAATGTGATCAAAGTCCTTTAGCCTAGTGGGGTAAGAATTTATCCACGACCTCTTGATTGTGGGTTCGATACCTTCCCCATGGGACAAGTTTTAATTGTCTCCATTTTTAAGATTTTTTTTCTCCTCTTATGAAATGCTCTCTTCTCCCTTTATGGGGCAACCGCTCATCGGACTTCAAAAAAAAACACACACACACACATATATATATATATATATATATATATATATATATATATATATATATATATATATATATATATATATATATTCAATGTGCTTAATCTTCTTATAGAACTATAAAATGTAAGCATCATTTTGCGTATGTTTCTTTTTCAATCATATAAGACATTTTTTAATTTATAAAATAGGTAGACTTAGTGAACTAATAGTGTTCAATCAGAATCCTGAATGTACTCGAGCAAAGTAAAGTAAGCATATACCATCCACAATGATAACCAAGTTGCTTTCGGGGTGTCAGATTGTGTAGAGGGACGCATTATCAATTCTTGGCAGTCGCTGTGTGAAAATTTCAACACTCTAATGTGGGAGTGGCTTCTTGTGTGCACCAAATTAAAAAGTCCTCCCACCTGGCGGAATGTTGTGTCGCCTTGATTTATATCATCCAAGTACTCTGTCGGATTAGAGTGTGGGGACCCTGGGCTTTTTGTGTCGAAGTAAGCCTATACCATATGGTTAGGGACTTAGGATTACCTTTCCCTTTCATTTTAGTCTTTTTGCTGAATAAAAGTATTTTTAGAAATTAGAACCTTACACAACCAATTGGGCATTCACCAAAAAAAAAGGAAGGAAAAAAAAAATAAAAAAAAATAAAAGACAACCAATTGGGCCAGTCCATGAAAAAGTCCATTAAATCAAAGGCCCAATAGTTAAAAGATAACGGGCCTAGTTTTCATCCCCATAGCCCATGTAATTGGGTATATAATGCAGGTAATGTTTTAGGGTTACTCTGATTGCTATTAGGGTTTACTCGCTTCGTCCCCAACTCGTCTCCGTAGCTGAATCCTCGAGCTCTCCACAATGGTTAGCTTCCTCTCCTCAATTTCCAACGTTATGTTTATGAATTTCAGTGTATTTTGATTTGTTGATCGGAATTTTATTTCAATTTCTGACTTGCTTCTGTTCGAATACTCCAAATATTCGAAGTAATTTTTTACCTGCGAATTCGGATATAATGTTATGGAATCGTGGGCTAATTTATGAATCCTAGGCGAATTGGTAATAATCTTTGTATTCGGTGATTTCTGTAACCGGTAAATGAAATGAAATCTTCATTGATCATGAATGACTTAGTGAAAGTGAAAAGATCTGATTTTCTTATAGTTTTGTATCATTTTACTGCATTAATGTTCTTAGACGACTAAAAAATGTGCTTAACTGTTAGGTTTGAGAATTTTTTTATTTTTTTCTATTTTAGTTTATATTTAGACTCAGCCACATATAAGAGTTTTGCTGTTTTAATAAAGTCCAGGTTTTGAGATTTGATCATTTGCGATATGTAAGGTTGAATTTCTTCATTAAACTGGTTGCACACTTTGTTATTACAATTTTGTTTGGATATTTGTTTTTACTTTATAACAGGTATTCTTTTGTAAATTGTTGTTATGCTGGTATAAATGTGCATTTTTTACTGTGAGGTTGTACATTTTGTTATTTCCAACTTCTGTGTTTTACCCCAGAGATTTTGATGCATGCTTATTATTTTTTTCTTGCAGACTAAGAGAACCAAGAAGGCTGGTATTGTTGGGAAATATGGTATGCGCTGATTTCTTTACATTTCATTTTTAACTTTCTTTTGCCGAGTAATTTGACTGTAAAGATGGCCTTTCTTGGTTCTCAAAACCACTTCTTATATAAGAGATTTTGCCTTGTGGCTATTGGTTAAACTGAAGTTTTGGTTTTAGTTGTCCCTGTGAACCTTTTCTTCTAGTTATCATATCACAAAAGTATTTGTAAATTTTCGTTTAATTTGTATGGTCAATTTTTGGACTCTGAACTTTTGGCTTATTGAATTGTGTGTGAAACAAGGAAGCAACTGAATCTGAATTTTTGGTATTTCAGGCACCCGTTACGGTGCCAGTCTGCGTAAGCAGATTAAGAAGATGGAGGTCAGTCAGCACAGCAAGTATTTCTGTGAGTTCTGTGGGAAGGTATAAAGTTCTTCATGTTTGCTGTACGAGGTCTTTAGTTACTTGGTAATGCTTTTGAGGAGGAGTTATCCAATTGGTGATTTGAACAAAGATTATTTCTTACAGTATGCAGTGAAGAGGAAAGCTGTGGGAATTTGGGGTTGCAAGGACTGCGGCAAAGTCAAAGCAGGCGGGGCTTACACATTAAAGTAATTAATCTTCTTTCTAGTAATTTGGTGTTGTGGTCATTTTGCTTTTGTGTGATTGAAATATATTACGTTCTATCACCTCTTGTTTTTTGCAGCACTGCTAGTGCCGTTACTGTTAGAAGCACCATCAGAAGGCTGAGGGAGCAGACAGAGAGCTAGATCCATAGTCCCGAGGATAGTTTTTTAATTTTACAGTACCAGAATTTTGTATTTCAGCTATCTTCAGGAGTTGCTCTGTACTATCTATAAGATATTCTGTTTTCTTGAAACAATTCAAACTCTCATTATTTTGATGTTGCCGAATTTACTCTTATATCTCCTTGATATTGTTCTGGGAAAATGGTGGGGTTTGGTTTGGTCGCTTGAAACCACATCCCTCAATGTAGAGGGTACAAATTTATGGATTCTGCCAGATTAATCATTGTATATTTTTGTCAGCAACAATTATTTGCACTATAAATGCTTTTTTCTCCAAGTCCTCTTTTTAACTAATTTACTGCAAAATTATTTTAGTCCATTTTTCCAAGTTAACTTCCGATGCATTTTCTCAATCCGGTTAGACACTGTATTTTAACATTATTACATTTCAGGTTTAAGGACCAATCTTTCACAGTTGCATCTGAATTTTGAACAAATTTTTTTAAACCAAAAACAACAGTCCCATGAGGTGGTATTGGATAGTTTGATTCCGAATTTTTATACTGAAAGTTGAATAAATTATAGAATGATATTAGATTGTATCTGAAGTTCTGCATTTAGTTGTGGAACAGATGCTAAAGACACTTCCAAAAGATTCTGGTGAAGTCATAACCAACTAGCAGAAGAAGCTACAACTAGTTCATCTAATTCACTGGCATGTACTAACCATATACTCACAAAGGCCTTGCTTCTCTAGTAATGTTACAACAGCTCCATTAATTTCTCATTAGTCATTATCCTTGAGATACAAGGCGGGCTGGGTTGAGGTTTCCTCAGAACCAGCACTCTTTCAACTAGCTAAACTTTACAAACAAAATCTATAGAGAAAACCGTTATAATCAGAGGAAGCAAAGGGATTGCTTCTCTCTCTCTCTCCCTCTCTCAGTGGGGGAGGCCTTTCTGCCTGCTCAAAACTCAGTCATCTTTCATATCAGAAAAATGGTGCAAAGATTGTAGGTCATTTTCTCCCTTTCATGTAAGCAGAAGTCAACTACCAAGTAAGAAATTGCTCACTTTTAACATATAGTCAACACGAGAAGCAATGGAGAATTTCAAGATCATCATAGCCATCTTTGGAGGCGGAAAGCCCAAGATGTAGAATCAAGATTTAGTCGCCATTTGAAATTCTTGCAATGCCAGGAAGGGGAAGATCATCACTGTTACTCCGGTAATGCATTTGCTTTTGAACAGCCTTTACTGCAGCTACTCTAGCAGCATTGGCAGCTTTGTTGGCTGCTACTACAGCCCGATTCACTCGTTCATCCACCTTTGCAACGTCATAAGCTTTCTCTGCTGCTCGTCGTGCTTCCTGAGAGTTTAGGACAACCAAGTTATCATTTATCGTCATACTCCTCTGTGCCGAACCATCTGATCTAATTGTGGTGAAAAATAAATAAAATAACTTAACTCACCTGAACTGCATTCAGCACTTTCGAATGATAAACAGCCACTGGAGATACAGGAGAGGAGATAGTCTGCGTGCTAGGGACATCAAGAACTCCATTTTGCCAGTGACCAGACTCAGTTTCACCATTCCTGAAAGTATACATCCCAAGCCCTTGCCTTCTACCTTCATGCCAGCCTCCTTCATAACGATGGCCATTTGCAAAGCAATAAACTCCAAAACCATGCATCTTGTCTGCAAAGTATTCCCCAGAATAGGTGTCCCCATTTCTGAAATACAACATGCAATTTGGTATATAAAAAAAAAAGTTCCTATGATGAATATCAATCCCTTTGAATATGTTGCTCGCATTAGTTAAACACCGTTCAGTGTATCATACAGAGATTCACCATTCAAGATGTAGAAGCACTACTATTTCTAACATATCATTTGCAAATGACTCATCCTAAAAGAATAAAGAGCTACTTGTATCAAACTATGATTGAAGCTTAAATGTGAATTAATCACAGAAAATTCAACAACCCCGGACAACCAATGAGCATGGATTAGCGGCATACTGAATATTGATAACCAAATTTCATCAGGTAAAATTTTATAAAGAGAAGCAAGTAAGTAATTTACCTGAAATGGTAGTGGCCAAGGCCATGCTTGACACCCCACTTGAATTCACCTACATACCGGCTACCATCTTCACAAGTATGAACACCACAACCATGACTCTGCCCATTACACCATTTCCCAGCATAGACATCTCCTGTATAAAACCTGTACACCCCGAAACCATGTCTAAGCCCTTGTCTATACTGTCCCCTATATCGGCTCCCCCTAGCCCATGTTTCGACCCCATATCCATCATACTTCCCATCTACCCAATCTCCTTCATACCTTCCATGCATGTAATAGTAATAAACTCCACTCCCGCTAGATTTTCCCATATGAAACTCACCTTCATACACATCCCCATTACTATATGCCTGCACCCAACACCCTGAAGTTGTTTTTTTCTCTGGCTTCGGCCGCGACCCAATTGACCAGAACACCGGCAATGGTGGCCTGTTAGAAACCTGGTTCGACGACAAAAGCTTAATTGGCAATGATCGGGTGAGGCATGTCTGAAATGAGGGTAGCCTAGGGAGGGCCAAATTGAGAGAAAACAATAGAGCAACCGAGAAGGCAAATGCCGATAGAAAATCAAGAAAAAAAGAGTGGCTGGGGTGGGATACAAGAAAATAGAAAAAAGGGAGGGAAAGGAGGAGAACCAAACGGAGATGAATTCGGAGACGACGAAGCTGGAGGTACCGGAGGAGGCGCTGTCGGTGGAAAAGACTCAAGAATCTATGCAAAGGCTGAGCCTTGGCGTGAGGGGAAGAAGGGCCAAATGAGTATTTATGAAGGGAATTTGATAAAGTTGGGGACTTTATCATAGAATTTGAAGACTTTGTTGAAAATTGAGATTGACCCAGATGGGGTCTTTTGTGAGGGGTGGTCTTGGTGTTGGTAGATGTAGGAGAAACAACAGCAGGGGCAATTGCGTCATTTTCATTAATGATAACATGAAGACTACTACCTCCTCTATTATTGTTCTCAGAGACGGTTGAAGAACACGGCGAAGAAGGTGGCGGAGATGTTATAATTGGGCCAAAATCACCGGTAAACGGAGAATATAAAGAAAATTGAGGATTATTATAATTATTATTATGATGTTGTTTATGATGACGAAAAGTAGGAGATAGAAGTGGAGGTGTAGGATTGAAATCGGAAGAGACGCCGCTGCTTTCTTTTCCGATCTGAACTTCAGATTTCTTTTGATGCATCACATAATCATACCATACACAACAAATTATATTACAAAAATTCAACAACAACAACAACAACAAAAAAACAGTGCACGCAAGGTGTTTGATCAAATTCCCACAAGAACAAAAAAAATGAAAAATTGAATTAACCTTAACAAACAGAGAAATTTCGAGCTTTTTTTCCTTCAGCGATTAAGCTTCTTTGAAATGGAGAAGAAATTTCTCAGGGGTCCAGATATTGGCGGTTTTGGATATATATTTTTAGAGAGAGAAAGAGTGTGCTTTGGATTGGGGGAAGAAAAGAAGAGAGCGGAGAGTGCGAGGAATTAATGGTCGTGTTGTGTGTAAAAAAAGAAGAAAAGAGGAGAGATTAATTTTGAAAGCCAAGATGACCGGCCGCAAAAGTTCTTATTTTGGGAGGGGTACGGATTTTCTTTTCTAATTTGACAATTTTTAAGTGTATACTAATATGTATTTTTTCGTAAATATAAACGTATTTGTACGGTCAATTTTTTACTTAAGTATTAAGAAAGCTCCTTATATATATATATATTTTATTTTTTATAATTTTTATTTTAAATCTTTCTGTTTTAAAATTATTTTTGAATTACTATTTTGTTAAGTTAGTGTAAAGTTAGTGATTTTTTTTATTATCAATTTTAATCCATTTTCTGCATTTATCTCTAGTGTTAAAGATTTGAATTGACATGAATGCCTTTGATGTTGGCAAATATTTACAGAACACGTATTCAAAATTGGCAAAAATTCATTAATTTTACAATAATTTGACAAAAGAATTAGTTCAAAAATAGTTTAGAGATAAAAAGGTAAAATAAAAGTATAATGACAAAAAAAGAAAAATAAAAATAGTTAATGTACAAATATAGAGTTTTCTCTTAAAGTATGTGAGGAGAAGATAAATATATTATTATTTTTGGTTAAATCTATCTAGGTACCCTAAACTTTGAAATTTTTTAATATAGGATCGACATTGTGGGACTGGTCCCACAATCCTTTCACATGAGTTGTGACGAGACCTACCTTACAGGTAGACTCCACTTCAACTCATGTGATAGGACTGTGGAACCAGTCCCACAAGGCCGGATCCATGCCAAAGTGACCCCTAAACTCTGGATGATTCGACAATTGGTCTTTTTTCCTTGTTCTCTAGTTGATAAAAAAATCTGATTTTTTCCTCAATATTTCTAGATAGTACGCAAAGGCTAAAACAGCAAAATAGCATAGGTTTTAGGGGCATTATAGACTTTTCAAAGGCTTTAGTAATTTTCTTTTCAAATTGAATATTTTCCATACAAATTAGGGCAAAAAACATCTGTCCCCTTTTATGTTCTCATTCCTATACCTAATCAATTATAATTCGCTATGTGTATATATAATTGGAAGAAATGTCCACATAATAAATTCTGATTGATTGCAAAGATAGGGACATACACAGGAACGAACGATTTTCACTCCCAAATCAGGTACCCAATTATCATGGGTCAAGGATGAGGTACTCATTTATCGTACCCCAAAGTTTGGGGCACTTAGATTGATTTAACTCCTTTTATAAATAACCCCGGTTATTTATAATTAAAAAAATTATTTATTTTACTTAAAAAATTTAATCGTCAGATCAAGTGCTTTGTAGTTTGGATGACCATTGACATGTTAGGGTGCTCATGATTGTAAATGAATAATGAGATGAAAGGATATAAAAGGATGACCAACTGGGATAAGTCTAATTGCTATGTAAGTTATATTCCCCCAGAGAGTATCCCTGCTTCCTCATGTCAAAGTTGTAATAGACTGATCTCCTATCAAGGTACCAACTCTTCCGGAATTTTGTCAAGTTCTGATGTCAATGTTTCGAATATTAATAGAAGCAAGGCATTTTTCATCAAAAAAATATATATATAAAAGGATGACCATTCAAAAGATCATTTTTTGGGGATTTTTTTTTACTCTACAACCTTTTCATTTGACTTGATACATCTATTAAAAATATTAGTTATCAATTTTATTAACTAAAGATGTTAGTCGTCAAACGTATGTTGTCTGCAGGACATTTTTTTTTGGTCATAAAGAACAAAATATCTTGTAAAAACAAAAATAAATAAAGATATAAAAAGATGCATAGATTACCCCTAATTTTTCAGAAATATCATAAAGATACCTTAAAAATGTAGAATGTTATAAGAAGTCCCAGAATATAAGTGGATAACTTCATAAAAGTCAAGTTGTTTGAAACAATATATGTTGATCCTACACATGTCAAATTCAATCTAAACGAACCTTTATTATTTTAACTTTCAAATATTTCCTTTTTTTATGATAATATTATTTTAAACGTAACACTCAATTTATAAAAGGGTAAAAAAGCGTGACGCCCCCTAAACTATTCCCTTTTTTGGTTTTTGACCCTCAACTAAGAACGGTCAAGTTTGACCCCCTAAACTATTTCGATTTTTGGTTTTTGACCTTCCATCAATATTCTCCGTTACATCATAACGGAAGTCCAAAAAATGAGGGCATTTTGGGAAAAATCATATCATTCATAATAAATAGAATTAAATTTAAGGGGAAAAAGGGCCTTTTAAGATTTTTTTTAGAGGTTGGAATTTACAGTTGGTGGTTGGAGAAAAGGAGTGGTACCCGGCTTCCGACTTTTTCTGTCACTGTTCTCACCGGCGACTTCTTCTTTCTCTTCATAATAATAGGTTTTTTTTTTTATAAAAACAAAAATTTTAGGATCTTATACAGATTGCCGAAAAATGCCCCCGTTTTTTGGACTTCCGTTATGATGTAACAGAGAATATGGATGGAAGGTCAAAAACCAAAAATCGAAATAGTTTAGGGGGTTAAACTTGACCGTTTTTAGTTGAGGGTCAAAAACCAAAAAAGGGAATAGTTTAGGGGGCGTCATCGCTTTTTACCCTTTATAAAAAGATATTTTTATATATATATACAAGAATTTCTATTATTGTAGCTCATACATTGACGAACCATATTATAGATCTGCATGATCTCTGTTTTTACTTTTTAGTTGGAGGCTTCATATATCTGACCTGTTATTAAAAAATACATTTCTAATTTCTAATAAATTTTCATGTAATAGTGTTTTATCATTGATGGTCCCGATTATATAAAATATTCTTGAATTAAAATACATCTTTATTTTCAAGATTTGTGTATACCTAAATAGAAAGTTTACTTTCTTTCCAAAAATAGTAGAAGAAAAAAGAAAAGAGAATAGCAAGATTACTTGTATTGGAGTCTCCTACATCCAAATGAGGGTAAAAATTGGGTGGTTTGGATGTTGCTATCAATTTCAAGATTGTGAAAACAAAACAAAAAAATGTTTATTTTTCTTTTTTGAATTCTAATTAAAAATAAAATATTACGCTCATCTTACGAATTGCGCTCCACTCAACAAAACTAAAGAAATGTAGAGCTACATGACTAAATTTTATTGTCCCAAAAGCAAGGACGAATCCATGAATTTGATGTTGGGGGAGAAACTGATAAAATTCTTAGAAAAAAAAAGGAAAAAAAAAATTCTTGGAGGGACGAAACTGATAAAAATTTTCAAAATACATATAAAATTTCGATAAATAATAGTATTTGTAAAAAAAAACAAGACTAACTTTTGCATACATGGAGGACAAAATTATTCAACTATTGTTTGAACAATTTTATCCTTTTATTCATTTGTTCGAACAAATTTACTATTCAATTAAGACAAATTGAGTGACATTTGTTGCCCCTTAAAGCATTCCCCATCGAAGAGGCCAATAGCTCAGTGGGGCATTGGCCGGCCCGTGACCTAGAGGTCTCGGGTTCGATTCTATCCGCCTACGTGCGGTAAGCTTTATTCTCCCTTATCTAGGGTGTTCTTTCTCCCCAATGTGGGACTGTTTTCTCTCCCCAATGTGGAGCAATCGCCCATCGTGGTGTAAAAAAAAAAAAAAAGCATTTCCCATCCCATAAATTCTTTGAACCATTAAAGAACATAGAAGAAGAGTTATGTTTGCCATTATTAGCTACTTATTTTTTTGTTTTCTTGATAGAGATATTATAAATCTATTGAAATGATTCCTTGAGAATCGAGTTCGGCTAACTATTTCAAAATTAGGTAAAATTTGAAACCACCTATCATAAAACTTAATGTAGAGTATTACTAATTCCTAGTAGAATATTAAGCAAGTCAACAGGACAATAATAATAATTCAACGAAAGAGAAAAAGACTTCTCTAATTCATTTATTCATGGAATTAAAAAGTCTTCCGTCCAAAAAAAATTCTAGAAATATAAAAATGATGGAAATGATGTGGTATTTTTTATCACCAAGCCAAAAAAAAAACTTGATTTTTTGGTTAGTAATAATTTGCTCTGGTGTCAGTATATATTGACATTTTTTTTTACAAAAATTAGACAAGTGTTATATATTTTATACAATAAGTGTTTTATTTTGATGAACACTTATTTTACACAATATATGTTACAAAATTACAATAAGTGTATGCTTCAAACAAATCTGTACCGCCAAATTTTTTATCTGACAAAAAAATATTTAATATATATTAATTTTTTTATGTTCAGCACTATAGGTGAACCACATCCTATAATAAATAAAGCATATATCTATCTATATTTATATTACAGAGTATGTTTTCAGTTTCAGCCAATCACACCCTTCTAAATCCTACGTGTAATTTTCATGAATTTTTGTTCAATTAATTATTTTATAAAATTTTGATTGGTTGGTTAAATTTTACTTTGGTTGTAAATTCTTAATTTGCTTATAAGAGTATCCGCATTGAAAAAGTTACATTGTTTTTGAGTTTGACAATACTTATAAAAGAGTGTCTTTTGACGTGTTTTTGAGTTACTAAAAATTACTTTGACATTTTTTTCTTTCATTAAAGCATTACGTTTCAGTGCATATGCAGATATTATCTAGTATATATATATATATATATATATATATATATATATATATATATATATATATATATATTGTGTCCAAAAGTGATTCCTCAGAAGAGGATGGGCAGAGCTATATTTCACGGTGAAATACATTTTCCTTTCCTTACTCTGCTAAAAGCCTTTAAGGGAAAAGCTATAGGATGAAAAAGATGTTTTTTTTTGGCAAAAACACCAATTTTGTCCTAAAAGATGTTTCTAAGAGTCGTTAAAGTCCTAAAAGATTAATTTTCTCTTTTAAAGTCCTATATGTTTTTACGTACTGTAAATATGGTCCTTCCGTCCAATTTTTTGTTAAGTCGACGTTAAATCAGAAAAGAGGTTAAACACACAACTTTTTACCGAGGGCATTTATGTCATTTTATTTTCGTCTTCTTCACAAACCCTCCATCTTCCTCCACCCCACCCTTCCCCACCGCCATTAACCCATTTGTTTTTGTAAAATGACTATTAGTATTGTTTTTGTAAACTCCGAACTAACTCTATGCTTCATACGTTTGAGTCAGATCTGGAAAGACCCAGCTCGCTCATACACTCTGTGTTTCTACTCAGGTTCAATTTTCCTCTTTATACAGTAATAGTATGAAAATGGATTAATCCAAAAATAGAGCCTGCATAGTTCTTTCGCAGTATATATACTTCCTGTATACCATTTTGCTTAAATTTCTGTTTCAGGAATGAAATGGACAATGGAGTATTTGCCTCTTTGCAGTAGTTGGATAGTCTCTGTATTTGTTAATCTATTCTAGATATCTGGACCATAATCATGATTTCTCAGTTTATAACTTGCAGTTTGTGTTGACCCGTTTTCTGTCATACTGCAGCTTCCTACTAATATGAGAGGAGGCAATGGAAAGGTTGCTTATATTGATACTGAGGGAACTTTGTATCCTTGCTGATTATTATCTTTTTCGGACTTTAGTTCAAATTGTTCTTGGTGTTCTTTGTAACATGGTTACTAGGAAAATTGCAGTTCTTTTCTTATATTACTTTATATGTTTTCTCTCAACTAACTGCACTCTTAGCCGACCTGATCGAATTGTTCCAATTGCTGAAAGATTTGGTATGGATCCAGGAGCTGTACTTGACAATGTAAAATCATGTTTCTCCTGTAATATCTGAGCATTGCTATAGTTGGGTTACATTGATAGTTTGAGCTGATTGTTGTTCTTATTCCTCTTTTCTTATAATGAAGATTATATATGCTCGTGCATACACATATGAGCATCAGTACAACCTGCTTCTTGGTCATCCAGCGAAAATGGCTGAAGGCATTTATGTCATTTTATTATCGTCTTCTTCACAACCCATTTGTTTCTTGAACTCCATTGATAAATTTAGTGAGATTTTGTTGGGTTTGGGTTTGAGTTTTTATTTCTCCATTATCAAGAAGCTCATTTGTTTCTTGAACTCCATTGATGAAATTGGGGAAAGTGATTTTGAGGGTTAATGGTGATGGGGAAGGTTGGGGAGGAAGATGGAGGGGTTGTGAAGAAGACGATATTAAAATGACATAAATGCCCTCTCGATAAAAAAGTTGTGTGTTTGACCTCTTTTTCGATTTAACGTCGACTTAACGAAAAAAATTGGGACGGAAGGGACCTTATTTACGATACGTAAAAACATATAAGACTTTAAAAGAGAAAAATTAATCTTTTAGAGACTTTTAACTTTGCTTAAAAGCATCTTTTAGGGACAAAAGTGGTGTTTTTGCCTTTTTTTTTTTCCTTTCCGTCCAATAATTTTCCCTTCCTCCAAATGCTACCATTGTGGCCCAGCCCGGTTATTTGTCTTCTTTTCTCTTTGAGTTGCCTTTTTGGTAATCGATATACAAGTATTTAATTAGACTAATTTAATTGAGATTTAATAAACATTATAATTTGCTAATATAAAATTTTACAAATCTGCAACAATAATAGCTTTAAAGATATCTCGAATTTGGGGGGGGTGACAAGTGAAATGACTTGACTCTCTGAGTGTCACATCCCGTGCCTGCTGACCTGAGAGCGCAACACATGGGTATGACAACAACTATGATCACATATTTGGCAACCGAACTTGTTATGTCAAAAGGAATATCCCGAGGTGATAATGGATGTAGGCACATTCTTATATAGTAGTCAAACTTTTCATTCTTATCCCATATGATACTAGGGTTTACATTCAACTCATGTAAACCCTCGCCCCAAACATATTTAGCACATGACCAAGTAGCTGTGCAAGATTCTAGAGGTAACTCCCACCCCTTATGGTTTAGCACTTGGTGCTCACACGTCCGCCTGGTCACCGTACTATGATACCATAAAATGTCACGCCCCATGCCCGCAAGCCCAAAATAAGACACATAGGTCTGGCAGCAATTACAATCACCTACTTGGCAACCGAACTCGTTATGTCAAAATGAATATCCCGAGATGACTATAAATACTTATACCCATTTTTATGTATCAGTCAAACTTCTCATTATGATCTCATATGTGACTGGGGTTTACACTTAAGAGTCACCCTCATGGTGCTAAAAATAATGTCTACTTGTTCCTAATTTAGCATTGGAGGTTGTAAACAAATATCAATCAAAAGTGACAATTACTTTATGTATAATAATATATTTCACAGCTCAAGAAAATGCTAATTGAATAGTCCAAAAGGGGTGAAATGCCTTCAAACTTCTAAGTCACCAACTTATCACAAGAAAAGGAGATCAAAGATAGCAACATGCATGATAGTACCAAAACTACCCCTCTTGTGTGGGAAGAAATGTTCATATTTAATAAAGAAAGTGGAAATTCAATTCAAATATAAAAGTTCTGCATATAATTTTTTTTATTATTCTAAAAGCCTATTTAGCTAAGAAATGGAAATTTATTATATTTCAAAATTCAAACCTACCCATTGATTTGTTATCTTGGTGCAAGTTATATTCAGTCTGCATCATACAATTGAGATTTTTGTTTTGACTAAGCATAGTAGTTTAATACGAGGCATGAAAGTCCATGGAAACATAGTTCATGTGAGCTAAGTGCAAAAGTCAAATAAGTAAATATCCAAGACGAAGACAGGAATTTGGTATTGGGGGAGAAACTGGTACAAAAATTTCAAAATTCTTGGGGGCGATAAAAAAGGCAAAAATTGATAAAATTTTCCAAAATACACATAAAATTTCGATAAATAGTAGTATTTTTAAAAAATTTGTGGGACGCATCTTCATCCCTGTAAATATCAGTGCAACTTTTGTAACCATCTTGAATATCGTCTTCTTTACTTTCTGTCTTATTCTTAATCTAGAAAGATTATCTTATGTTACAACAATTTACGGCAAGGGAGAAAGTGAAGAATTAAAAAGAAAGAAAAAAGGGACCTTGGGAATGAAGTTGAAAGGGTTTTTCTTCTAATTTTCAAATGTAAATCATTTCATAAGGTGAATATGAAACTGCTGAGGAATACATGGAAGGAAAAAGACAAAGGAGATACGTTCTGAAACCATGTTGCGATTATAGTGCAAAACACGAAAAGTATTAGTATATATTGAACATTTTAAAAAGGTGTTACATATTTCTCGGCAGGTGTTACATTACTATGCAACAGGTTCTTGCCTGATGAACATTTATCCTAAAGTATGAAACACTTGTTTTGCATAACCAATATCATGAAAATTACAACAGTTGTCATTCAAAAAAAAAATATTGACTGTCGAATAATTTATCTTATTATCTAAAATAGCAAAAAATATTCAATATATACCAAATTTTGTATCACAGTCGTACTGCTGAAAGTGATAGCAATTGGACAAGTGGATGATATAATGAAGTATAACTCTTTCTTTTAATTAATAATTAAATAACTTTTTTTTTAACGTCCCGAGGGCGGAACCCCGAAGTGTAGAGCAGCGAGAGTACCCTAGAAAGAGAGATTGTAGCGCACCCTATGCCTGGGGAGGGTATTGCCTCACCAGAGGAGGAATTGCCTAGCCTCACCAGAGGAGGAGGACTTGCCCTAAGAAGGGAGAATATTATTGCCCTAAGAAGGAAGATACAGGAATCGAACTTGGGATCTAAGCCCCAAGTGAAAAAAGTCTTACCCACTTGGCCATCTGATTCCTATAATAATTAAATAACTTTACTTTCAAAGAAACAAATTTAAAGGGAGCCGCAATTGTCTCAATCTCCAGCATTTAATTTATGAACTAATGCAGTTTAATTTCACTAAATTTTTGTTTCTGGTCAAGGAAGACTAACATGTATGGTATAAGCGCTACTACTAACTCTGAATCATAGATTTAAGGATCGACAAATCATTAATTTAAATAATAAACAGGCCCTGTTAAGGAGCCAAAGCAACAATATGAAAGGTTAAATCCTGGTGACCTAGAAAGAAGAAAACCACCACTTTTCATGCCAAAGACTTCACAATAAAAAGCGATGGAATTATGCAGAGCCAGTTCACAAGAATCAAAGGACCCATCTTCGTTATAAAATTTTGCGGTAACCAATTAAGGAAAGGAGCATTTATAAAGCATGCAACTACAATGGGAAAGCATTTCGATGATCATTTCTCACTCGGGAAAGGAATAAGCATACAAACGCTCTTTCCAAGTATACAGATAAAAATTTGTGCAACAAGTTTGCTTGCAGGAGAGGCTACAATTGCAGTATCACCAATGAATCAATTTGCACATATCAAGCACCGCTGCCACCTTCACCTGGCTCATAACAACCATTCATACATTTATGGAAGCCAGATCAAAAACAACCGCAGGCCGAAATTTCTGAGTACTCAACGCAACAGGAACTTATTTTTCTCAGGGCTTGTGGATCTTGAAACCAAAAACTCTCTGGACATAGTTTTGTGCTGGCTTTGGTGGCTTCAGATGCCCATAGGTCATTAAGAATAGATGAGGAAATGTTGTTCCAAAGTAAGCTCCATCAATATCTTGGACCGTCAAGGAAATCATGTCATTCCAAAATATCAATCATGCTAAATCAGAAAGCTAAAATGATGAATGAATGTGGCTGTAATCTTAATAACCAAACTGATAAGCAACTGTTAACGGATGATATAAATTCTTCAAGGGGGAAAAACTGGCCAACTCAAATTAATCAAGATAATAAATGAAGGAAAGAAGCAAAAACGACACCAACGCTAAACATAAACAGGAAAACAGATATCCTATGTTTTGGGCCTTTGATTATAAACATGAACAAACCTGAGACATCACACACATGCTACAGGAAGGTATTAGGTTAAAATTCCACTGGAGCAAAACAATAAATACATACTAATATAGCCAGTACGATATTATTTACTAGCCAAGAACACAAAAGAAAATTACAGTATAATGTATATAAACATTAAGTGGAACAGGAAAGAGAACTTTAAAGGTTGATGCAATATAAGGATACTGCCTTGATACTTGGATCGGGGGTAATAAATATCTTCACATTTTGGGCAGTAAATCTTCACAGTACTAGACCGTGGAATGTCTGACTGGCCAACTGGAAGGCAAGGCTGGCCACAACAACAAACCCTTGGGCATCTACCAAAGTCATAGTTTTTGTACTTTTCCAACTGCAGAAGGATTCATCACAAAATTAGTCAATGACATAGATAAAAGAAATAATCACTTCAGAATGGGCGAAAAATGGAAATAATCAGAGGTGTTATATTACCATTGCAGCCATTCCCTTGGTGGTCAAAATGTACCGAACATGAATCAGACCATACAACATCTCCGCTGCTGATTCAACCAATTCATTCTGTTCTTCAGTGAACATGTCACCTACTCGCTCATAAAAAGGAATTCCATTAGCCTGATACTGTAACTAAATTCAATAAAAGAAGGGATTTTTGTCCTGTAATGATCAGCCACCATATTGACATTTAAGGGAACTTGGAAAGGAGAAAAAATATCCTCCAGTAAAATATGGAGCAAAATTAATTGATTCCTATACGGTAAATACAAGAAGGTTAAAGCAAATATCTAGCAAGACTATAGTCAGTAATCCAAGATATCAGCATAACAACTGCCCTTCCTTACAATCACTTAAAAAACCCAAGTAACATTTTCTCCTTTTTCCCAAGAACCAAAATTTTCCTATAGATATTGACTACCTAATTGAATAATAGAAATATAATACAGATAATTACGATCGACCCTAACAAAAGATGGTATTCATCAATATTACATCAAGTAAATGTGATAAATGTTGCAGGCAGATACTTATCAATGTTTCCTCGTGCAGTAAAATGGAAGAACTGCTTCCATATCTTAAGCATCTGGTAGTAAATGAAAGATGAACTAGAATGCATTGCTTTTTTACCAAAGCAGAACCAGATTCCAATAGAAACACAACGCTGGCCTTTATTTAATAATAAAATTCTTACATATGATATTCATCTACTACAAGCAGATGCAGAGTGAATAACTTAAGTATAATCAAGGCTGCAGCTGCATTTGTTGTAGTTTATTTCCTTTGGCTATATTGTTTCTTGGACGATAATTCAGGCTACTACAAATGACCACCAACATCGCCTGAAATGAAATCCTTAAGCCTGAACTTGGCCAAACTTAAAGCTAATTCCCAATAAGTTCTCACTTTATCCAGCCGCTTACACTGGTATTTGGGCCAGATTGAACTCCAATAAACCAAATATTAGTGCTTCTGCTGACTACTTATAACTTATAAGGAACCTAAGGATTAGAGAGTTTACAAGTCATTAGATGTTTTGTATTTGTCACCACCAGCAAGAAATTAAAAATAGAGTCAGGCAATACAAAGTATATGACAGTTCAACCTTACAGCATCCCCAACAAAATCTTCAGAGATGATATAAGAATAATGGCATGTAATACCTTTGTTAATAGAGACACAATCATGTCTATCCTTTATTTTTCCAGTCAGTGAAACCCTTTTCCATTTTATCAGGAAATTGTCTAAGCAAGACGGGCATCTTCAAAGTACCCCACACCAATGATGGAAAACTCGAAAGGATGGTGTAAGCCGTCATTGGCCAATCACAAGGGATACTCCCCCCTCCCCCCAGGGAAGAGATGGTGGTATCAGTCGCACACCATTTGACATGGTATACCACATCTTTTATCGAGCAGATTTTCATATTAGATGGTTCTAGGTACACCAACTAGTCCATAAACAAACACCAATGACTAGTGCAAAACTCAAATATATCATTCCACCAATCAGCACAGACATCCAAAAACCTACAAGAACCATGCACATCAGACTGTATACAGCTTACTAAAATTATAGCAGTAACCTAATCCATTCCAGTCTATTATGGTGTAGGTCCATGAAAAATGGATAAGTGAAAACAAATCCTCTTTGTCCTTGAAGAGACGGATATTTGTGTTCTGATAACTAAAAGGAACACCTTAAGATTTACCAACTCTTTTCTTGCGTTTGATGGCTTTCCACAACATCTTCTTAGATACAGCCCCCAACTACCCCACTCCCACAAAAAGAAAAAGAAAAAGAGGCAAAGCAATCAGTCAACTACTTCGTGTTCGTCTTGACACACCCTTTCAGCATATCATGTAAAACATTCTCATAATGACTTTTAAGGATCTAGTCCATATTAAACCCTGTATCAATGGAACATTTTGACAACATACTCCACACAATGATTAATATTAACTAGGTTCACGATAATGTAAATAAAAAACCAAAACATTAGAAAGGATCGCAAAAGAAACACTCACCGTGAGACGACTCGACATCGAGAATTAGATCAAGTGCATAGTCATAGTATGGAACTTGACTGCTCAAACCGCAGAGATTGAAATCATCCTGAATATAGTCATCATCAACCTCACAAAAGAACTCATTCCCTCTCAAGTTGCAAAACCATGAAATCCATGACGTATCATCTCCATCAGAACCACTGACATCAGATTCTTCATTGTCCGTTTCAGATTCATCTAAATAAAAACAAGCAAAATAGGATCTTGGTTAAAAATGGTTCACAAGAACAATCAGATGAATCACTCATCTCATGAATCAGTGGAGGACTAGCAACATGAGATAAAAGACACTCAATATGTTTCCATATGTGATTTCATGAAAACGATAATTGTGTCCTATTCGGAGCCAAATGGACACAAAGTTGGTCCTGATTTGGCAAACAATAGAAGCAGAAGCCTATGACATTGAACAACAGATGTTGAACTATGAACAGTTATGAATAAAATGTAAATCAAGCATATAAATGAGCCAAGCATAATCTAATACAGTCTGTGGTTCAATACTATGTCAATATACACATACAATGCAAGGTTCTCAAATGCCGCAGAACGTAAAAAGCTCGACTCTGCAACACCTCAACATTAACATGAATAAGTGGACCAATTTATGATCATAAATATTCATGATGATACCATCTGTTAAATTCCCAACAAATCTTTAACTTGTTAACTCATATCATGGGAAATCTACCCCTTGACATATCAGCGCAATTACCAAAAGGTCTTCACTGGTCCTCGAAGGTCTCGTACAACCAACTTCAGACAAAACGCTGGTCCAAGGATACAGATGCACTACAATGGGAAAATCTACAGAGTAGACCAGAAGATTAATGCTTTCAATAATCAAAGCTAGGCAAATTAATATAACAGCAAATAAGAGAATTTTAAACGATAGAACAGAAGGAAAAAATACTTCTTTCGATAAGTAGTCAATGACATTTTATATATATAGACATATCTCTCGATAACCACCAATTAACTCAAAAAATCCATTGCACAGTAATTCTCGCAAATAAAAATATAATTTTTTTTTAAAAAAAAAGGTTAATTAAGCTAACCATCAGAAGCTTTAATATTGTTAGTCGTAAGAGTAGACGAAGAGCGATTATCGCGATGGTCAAATTGCTGCTGCTGATGCAACTTTCCGGCACCGGCGGCAGCTGCTACAGAAGACTTATCCTTTAAACCTCCTCTAGATGTCGACGGAGAAGACTTCTCCAAGTGCTTATCCAACGCATCATTGATTCTCTTCCGATCCAACGCCGACGACGATGATGGAGGACCTCCGACGATCTCCGACTTCGATGTACCTCTTCCTCGATCTCTATACATTATTTTTAATCAAAAAACACTTCCGCCGGCGAGTCTATGAAAATCTGTATATGTATGTGTATGTACAGGTCTAGAGATCGAATTCGGAGAAGTTTGGAACCCTAGATTCGTCGGAGTAACAGATAGACGGAGACTGGAGAAGGAGACGGAGAAATCTAGGGTTTCGATTATCTTCTCTACATAGAGAGAGTGAAGAAGACACGATGTCGATGAGCAGCTCAGAAGTTCTCTTTTTTTTTTTTTTTTGTTTTTGTTTTTGGGTAGTGATTATTGGATCAAGAAGGCATAATGTCACATTAAATTCTAACAATCATTTTCATTTTATACTATTTGATTCTTGTTTGATCCAAATTTTTTGATCGAACAATCATTATTGTTTGTTTGGGTATTCCTCTCCCCCTATTCTTCTTTGGGTAAAAAGGTCCGGATGCTACCTGAATTTTTCTCGATTTTGATTTTTACTCTGAATTTAAAAATATAAAATTCTTGACTCTAAATTTTTCTGTCTTAAGTATTAATATTGTCATTTACATCCATTTCGTTAAAATTGGATATAATGAGACCATATGACTCTCACGTGACCAAACTAGAGGGAATTTCAGGGAAAACGGGCTATAGGCCTAAAAATATCCTCCAAATGAAAAAGATGTGAAAAACAAAAGGAAAATGGGGAAACAACTATACACGTGGAAGACTAGTTTTTTTATCCAATTGACGCTTTTTTAATGGTCAAAACCTGCTTTTTTCAAAATTTCTTCGAATGTTGTCGTCTGATCATATTCTGTCCAGATTTAACGGTGAAAGTAAATGGTAGTGAAAACATTAATACTTCAGAAAAGTGTAGGGTCAATGACTTTACATTTTTAGTTCAGGATTAAAAACAAAAATGAGAAAAATTCAGGTGCGTGAGCACCTTTGCCCTTCTTCTTTTTCTCCATTTGTTTTCTTGCAATTGATGATTTATTTTATTTATTTAATTGTTTAATTTAGGAAGACTCGGATCCTCTAGCCAACTCGTTTGTATACCAATGAATCAATGATATTGCTCAAGGTGAATTAACACTATTGATTCAGAATAAATTTAGAGATTTAAACCAAATTTGTATAAATTTGTATATTAGAGATTGTACTATAAAATCTGCATACATTGTTAAATGATGAATATTTAAGCGAAAACTTTTGTTTTTGTAGGAGGAGAGGGATGAGAAGTAAATGTGGAGGGGAAGAGGTTCACGGTTCACCTCCACATAAGTAAATCAATTCTTTTAAAATTGGAGATATTGAGAAGTATTTGTAATGTGATAGACATTCAAGTCCCTTTTACTTTCTTCTAATTCTTTGCTTTAATTTTTTTAAAGAGTAAAATAGTCATTTTAATAATATAAACAATTTAATCAAAGGTCCAATAATCCAGTGGGGCATTGGCCGGCCCGTGACCGAGAGGTCACGGGTTCGATACCCTCCTCAAGCATGGGGTAAGCTTTAATTGTCTCCCTTCTAGGGTACTCTTCTCCTCTTATGAGGTGTTCTTCTCCGCTTTGCGGTTAGTTCTCTCCCCTTTGGGGTTCCGCCCTCGGGCGTTCAAAAACAAAAAAAAAACAATTTAAATTAATGAAATAAATTACTCGTGATTTATCTTCCTTCCCCTCATGCCAAACAAAATGGATATAAATGCATTTACTTTAGCTAGAGGAGGTAAATTGTGCCACTCTCCACCCCCCATACCAAACAAAACTCGGAATTTTCATTACTTTCCATACTAAAAATCCACTAAGCCTCATCTCATTTTTTTAACATCAAAATTCGTTGTATATTATTAAGTGATATCAGTATATGTGATAGGAGAAAATTGGTGGGTCTCAAACACATTGAGAGGGTAGATCTTGTACGTATTTTTTTTGCATATGCAGAACATCTGTTCCTAAGATCACCAGTACTCTAAAATAAACACAATTGCTAAATAAATTTATTTAATCACTAAAATCTATTTTGCATGTGCAAACAAAATACTGATTCAGCTTTTTTCGCAACAATCCCCTTCATTGCCTCTCCTACATCTTTGGAGGAAAACATTGTAGTAACAAAAATAAATGTAGCAGTGCAAGTTTTAATGTTTGTAATTACAGCAACAAAGAATGTATATAGGGGTCCGACATTTCTCCTTGTGGCGCTCTGACAGCTCAAAATAAAGAACTTTCATAACTTTCCTGCTGAGAAAAGGCTCTTAGAAAGTCTCCCACTCTCCTATTTCAATTCCCTCTTTCTATACCACAAATTGCCCATTTTCAGATTTTGTTTCTTCAATTTTCTTAATCCAAAAACAGTATAAAACTAATTGTTCAAGTTCCAAGAATTGAAAATTTTGCTATAGATTGTAATTTCTTGATTTTTCTGATCAAATAAAGTTGTGATCTTTAGTTGTATGATGAAATGACTAGCTCAAATTCTGTTGCTAATAATACTAGTACTTCTACTTCTGTTGCAATAAAGTTCATCAAATGTGTAACTGTTGGAGATGGAGCTGTTGGCAAGACTTGCCTTCTCATTTCCTACACTAGCAACACATTTCCAACTGTATTAAATCTTTACAGCTTTTTCCTGTATTATTTGTGTTTTTTTATTTAAAATATGTTAATTCTTGATGGGTTCTTTGTTTTGATGTGGTTTTGGTTTGTGTTTTAGGATTATGTTCCAACTGTTTTTGACAACTTCAGTGCTACTGTAAGTGTGGATGGACAGACTGTGAATCTTGGTCTATGAGATACTCCTGGTACCAACTCTTATCCATATCTTGGTTTTTTGAATTGGGATTTGGAAGGCATAAATGAATGCAATTGAGCCTTGAATTCTATGACATCGACAAACTTTTGTATGCCCTCTTCCCAGCTCTGATTTATTTTTTTTTAAATATGGATCTTTGATACGAAGGTCGTGCTTGGCGCGATGGTCAAGTGTTTACTTGCTATCCGCTAGGTCACAGTTCGAACCGCGGAAACAATCACTTTATGCCATAAATCAGAAGACTCAAGCAAGTAAACAGAAGAGGTATCTTTATTAATGATCAAAATTACATTTAATTTAAACAACTCATCAGTTGTATACCCCTTTCCCACAAACATTTCAGCTTTGCTCAAAGTAACCTTATCTGATTCAAACACCATGCCAAAACCATGCTTGTTTAACAAAAATCCAGATACAAGGTTCTTTCGAATATCTTGCACATATAACACATCTTTCAGTGTTAAAATCTTGCCAGAAGTCATCTTCAAAAGAACATTCCCTTGCCCTTCGACAGAAGTCGTGGCAGAGCTTCCCATATAGATATTTTCTCCTTCAACAGATTCAAAGGTGGAAAAATGATTTTTATTGATGCACGCATGTCTTGTAGCATCAGTGTCAACCCACCACTCTTTAGGGTTTGACCCGACCAAGTTTAGTTCGGAGATCATAGCAACTAGATTCATTTCCTCCAAAGCTTTGGTCATGTGACTCGTCACGTTGGTCTCATTATTCTTTTTCGGTGATCGACAATCGGTCGAATTATGGCCTAGTTTGCCACACTTGAAGCACTTTCCTTTGAATTTGTACTTTTGCTTCGAGACACCACCACTTGTCCCGAGCTTCTCTTTGGAAGCATAGCTCTTGCCCTTGTTTTTGGAACCTTGGCCTCTGCCGTGCTCCAAAACATTGACTTTAGCTTACATAGGATTTATAGTCTTGCGCTCAGAGATCCAGTTGTCCTCTTTAATACCAAGTCTGACAATGAGATCCTCCAAGGACATTTCCTTTCGCTTGTGTTTGAGATAGTTCTTGAAATCCTTCCAACCCGAAGGCAATTTCTCTATCACAACATCCACTTAAAAGGTCTCACTTAATATCATCCTTTCAGCATGGATATCGTGCAGAATTACTTGAAGTACTTGCACTTGACTAATCACAGTCTTGGAATCCACCATATTATAATCAAGGAAACGCCCGACTACAAATTTCTTTGTGCCAGCATCTTCCGTTTTATATTTACGGTCAAGGGATTCCCACAATTCTTTAGCCGTGTTGTATGCACTATAGACATTATATAAACTATTATGTAAACTGTTCAGAATATAATTCTTACATAAGTATTCTGAATGTTTCCACGCCTCAACATCCAACTAGTTTTTGTGCATCAATGCCTCATTCATGTATCTTGTGAGCATCTTCTTTAAAAAACTTGGCCAAACTCAAGGTGGTCAAGTAAAACATCATCTTTTGCTGCCATATTTTAAAGTTCACACCATTGAACTTCTCTGGTTTCTCCATATGACTTGCCGAAACAGTAGTGATTATCGTATTCACAACAAGAGCAGTAATAGCAGCGGTACTGTTGGAAACATCAACGCCAGTAGTTTGGTTTTCAGTTGCCATGATGATTATAATAGATGTTCTGTTTTAAGATTGTTGGCAAAAGTTGGCTACAACAGCTGCTAGGAGCCTTCCGCAACAGCTATTAATAAGCTATATAATAACTACTGTAAGATACAAATCCAACAACTATTAGTAAACAATAAAACAGTTATTAACACAATATCTAACAACTTTAAGCTGCAGACTTAACAGCTGTTAGCAAAAGATTAAACAGTTTAATACAAAAGAGAAATAACAATTGTTTAAAGACAGATTAAATAGTTGTTAAGGAAGCGAAATAACTATTGTTAGAAAAGATTTTAACAGCTTGTTAATTAAAGACTTAACAACTGTTAGTTTCAAATTTAAAGACTTAACGAGGTTCTAGAATGGGGCATAATCTTAGCAAGACAATTTGAATACAAGTAAACCACTTTTACATATAAAGTGAAACACACTTCCATATGCAACTCATGCGGGATGTATAACCCACTAGCTTAACTTTTTTTATTCCAACTCATGGGTGTTTGGAACGAGTTTCCGCCCATGAATCCCTTCAGTGGTATCAGAGCCTTGCTCATACGATTCGTATTCGATATTGTTCATCAGACAATAACACTATCAATTCCGATTTGATATGTGTATGTTTGAAAACAAAAAAAAAAAATCGTTTCTTTGATCATGATAAATGCATAAACTGTTCAACCGCATTTATAGAATGTATTTTTGATGAATATATGTGATATATGCATAAATTGCTCTCAGTTTAATCCTGAATATAAGCCTCGTAACCCGACCACTTGGTCGACCGTTTCTTGAGAGGTCGGCCCGAGGCATGATCCCGAAGTCATCCGGTGGCTTCATCGGTCGATAGTCCGGTTCACCAGGAAAAAACTTGATCGGCAGTTGAATGATAGGTCGGTCGAAACATTCATCGAAGCCATTCCGATGAGATACTACGGTCGATGGTTCGGTTCATCATTAAAATTTGGTCGACGATTTGCTCGTTAATCCGATTAACCAATACATAATCCGATTATGTAAGTAAAGGCGATTGAAGGGTAAATGCGGGAGGAAAAACTCATTCGATGAGTGATGTAGAATCAGATTTTCCTTCAGGTGCTGCCCTACAGAAAACCCATGAGGGGCCGCTGCCCCCTTGACCCCCCGCCATCTGCGTCGCCCCGATTCGTCGTTCCCCTCGAATTAAGACTTTGTGTATATAATCGTTGTTTATTTCATTGTGTTTTATGTGATTTTAGCATGGTGAATAGCATGGCCTACTATACCCCTATTGTTTACATTTAATTGGGTTGTAATTTTATAATACGACCTGCGAGTCGTTTTTAAAATTGTAAAATTGTACTAGCTTTCTTAGATTAGTTATACTGCTTTACAATTGAAGGCTGGGAATGCCCATGCAATTATGTAACAAGATTGGAGGACACTGGATCGAAGACCTTATTCATAAGATGAATAATGACTTAGATTGACCCTTGGCTCCCACAAGGCTCGTGGGAGTCATATAGGATTAGGCCATGCTATCTCACGTTTTTTATTATGCTTTATATATTGCATGAGATGCTTGTATAATTGTATTACACATTTAAAGTCTTATTCAAACCGAACGCTTTAACTAAGTCTTAAAAATGCCTACCATATCCTAAGCACTCCATGAGCTTGGATCATCATTATGTTTGCTTGCCAAAGCAACGGATAAGTGGTTATCTAAGTGAAAGGAGATGGGAAAATAGTGATTTCCACAAGCTTAGACATGGTTCAACTTAGCTAGGCCATCAAAATAGTTTTGGGCCTAGAGGCATAAAATGGGAAATAGCTAGGGACATATAGATGTCATTCCCGTTAGATGATTTTACTTTAATTGTGGGTGTTAAGCCAAAGCTTTCCTATAACTATTGTAAAATGTTTTTCCCCACTATTATCAAGTGTTGAAATTGTGGAAAATGTTTTTGCTCAAAAACTAATAACTTTGCAATTAACTTAATGTAGATAATGGCAACTAATACATCACACAATTCATTGCGATCCCAGTCCTTGAGAAGGAAAAAACTAAAGCGGGACCAATTTCCTTGATTGGGCCCGCAACTTAAGATTGTCCTTAGCGGGGAAAGAAAGGCATACGTTCTTGAAAGCGGACATTCTGAACAACCCTGCAAACAACACCCTCAGAGCTGAAAGAGATGCTTGGAAGAAGCATTTCGATGAGTCTAACGATGTGACTTGTCTCATGTTAGTCACGATGAGACTCGACCTTCAAAAAGCAGTTTGAAGGAGTTGAGGCTTTCCGGATGATGGGCCAGCTCAAGGAAATGTTCCAAGAGCAAGCTCGTCATGAAAGATTCCCTCACAACTAAGGCGTTAAATAGTTGCAAAATGGCCCCCAGCATCTCTGTAAGTGCACGTGTTACGAAGATGAAGGGCTATTTTGACTAACTTGAAAACTTGGGGCTCCGTAAGTCATGACATGGCCACGAGATATGATCTTGGGCTCACTCCCACGGAGTATGACCAATTCATTATGAACTTCAACATGCATGCCATGGAGAAGACCATACATGAAATACACGGGATGCTCAAGCAGGTGAGCTGAACATTAAGAAGACCCCCGAAGTCTTAATGGTTCAAAAAGGGAATTTCAAGAAGAAAGGCAAGGGAAAGCCCATGGCCAAGAGAGCACGAGGCAAAGGCAATGACAAGCCGAGCCCCGAGCCCCAAAGCGAGGCATCAAAGGAGGAGTTTGCTTCCATTGTAATGAACCGAGGTCATTGGAAAGCAGGCTGCAAGCTCTATTTGGAAAAGAGAAGAAAAAGGAAATGCCGGTTTGGCTGTCTCTCCAGGTATTTATGTTATAGAAATTAACATGTCTGCTCCTACTTCATGTGTATTAGATACAGGTTGTGGATCTCACATTTGTGCAAATGTGCGGGGGGTTCAAAAGGAGTAGATCAGCTGGCGAAAAGGAGAAGTGGACCCTGAGAGTAGCGACGGAGCAAGAGTTATTCTTTGTAGCTACGGGGGACATTTAATTTAGTTTTGCCAAGTGGCCTTATTATAGAAGCTGGATAATTGTTTGTATGTTCCAACTTTGAGTAGGAATATTATTTCGAGTTTCTTGTTTGGATATTGAAGGTTTTGAAATTAATATTTTGAATAAGATTTGCACCATTCATAAAGATCGTATCTTTTATGGAGATGCCTCTTTAATGAATGGGCTCTATATTCTTAACCTCGATGATTCCATTAAAAGGCCCATCTATAACATTAATACTAAAAGGTTTAAATCAAATGACTTAAACCAAACCTACTTTTAGCATCTGTCGTTTGGGCCACATAAGCGAGAAACGCATATCAAAACTTCATACAGATGGAATTTTAACATCATTTGACTTAGAGTCTTATGAGGCGTGTGAATCTTGCTTGTTGGGCAAAATGACTAAAGCTCACTTTCTTGGACAAAGTGAGAGAGCTTTCGATTTATTGGGCCTCATACATACGGATGTTTGTGGACCAATGAACACAAGTGCTAGAGGAGGGTTTCGATACTTCATCACATTCACGAGATGATTTCAGTAGATATGGCTACGTCTATCTAATGAAACATAAATCGAAGTCTTTTGGAAGATTCAAAGAATTTCAAAATGAAGTACAAAATCAACTTGGCAAAAGTATTAAGATACTTGATCGGATCGAGGTGGCGAATACCTTAACCAAGAGTTTGATGAACATCTTAGTGGTTGTGGAATTGTTTCACAATTAACTCCTCTCGGCACACCACAATGGAATGGCGTGTCGAACGGAGGAATCATATCTTATTAGATATGGTTCGATCTATGATGAGTCAAACAAGTCTTCCAATTTCCTTTTGGGGCTACGCCCTAGAAAGCTGCTTTGCATTTATATTAAATAGAGTTCCTTACAAAGCGGTTCGGAAAACTCCATATGAGATATGGACTAGGAAAGCGACCTAGTTTGTCATTTCTCAAAATTTGGGGATGCGAGGCGTATGTAAAAGCGCTTGTTATCCGATAAACTCGCCCCTAAATCGACAAGTGTTTGTTTGTGGGATATCTAAAGAAACTAAAGGATATTACTTCTATCTTCCATCGGAGAACAAAGTGTTTGTTGCTCGTAATGGTTTATTCCTTGAAAAGGGAATTTATTTCCAAAGAGGATAGTGGGAGTAAGATCCATCTTGAGGAAATTCAAGATCCCCAAACAACATCCGAACCAACTTTAGAAGTTCAAGCAAGCTCGCGTGCTGATCTCGAGCTTCAATCTTTGACACAAGGCCCAAGGAGGTCGAGTCGGGATACATCAACAGACTCGAGAGATATGGATTTCGTGGCTGATGATCATCGAGTTGAGCTGATTGATCAAGATGAACCCACTACATACAAAGAGGCAATTCGTAGTTACGAGTCGGATAAGTGGCTAGAAGCTATGAAGTCCGAGATCGCGATCCATGTACGACAACCAAGTATGGACTTTGGTTGACCCACCCGAAGGGTGCAAGGTCATTGATAACAAATGGTGTTATAAAAAGAAGACCGACATGGATGGTAATGTACACACTTTTAAATCGCGACTGGTAGTTAAATGTTATAGACAAGTTCATGGTATTGACTATGACGAAACTGTTAGCCCTAAGGGCGATCGAACTCGGTTTTTGATAATGGACAAACACTTGATGTTGTGTCTAATGTTTATATCTTTGTGATAGAATATCGGAACTAATATTGGAAGCTCTAAGTACTTCAATCAAGCCATGATCAAGATTCAAAGTCGTATTATTCAAGGCTCATCTTTCAAGATTGAAGATTGAAGACTTAGGTTTGGTTAGATTAGCTTTGTCATTATAAGTCTTGATCTTATAAAGCTCTAACCAAAGCTCTCATGAACATAAGCTCTACACTCTAGTCTTGCATGCACACAAACACGTTTTCAAAAGGCTTAGTTTCAAAATGATCTTTACAAGTGTTCGTATTTCAAAAGCCTTTGTTTTCTAAGTCTAAGTTCTTTAAAATGGTTTTCCAAGTGTTCTTACTTGTTACCTTTTAGGAAAACCTTTTTGACTTTTAAAGACTTCAAAAGATTTCAAAACGTGTGAAAAATATGCTCAGGAAGGTCGGTCAACCGAGCTAAGGTCGGATCAACCGACCAGAAACTGAAAGGTCTGAAGAGTTGGTTCGGTCGACCTATAGGTAGTTCGGTCGACCTATTGTGTCTAGTCGGTCGACCGACCTAGGCCAAGGTGGATCCGAAGTTGGCCTCGGTCATCCGAGGTGCTCTGTTCGGTCAACCGAACTCTGCATTTTCTAGCCGTTATTTGACCGTTGGAGACTCGATTTTCAGCCTATTTTGAAATGTATTTATACTCCAAAGCTAGAGAATCATTCTATGACTTGCACATACAATTTACATTGATTTCTTATCAAGTCTAAACACCTTCAAAGCAAAAACACTTGATCTACATGATCTAAATCATTCAAAAGTGTTCTTTCAAAAAGCAAGTCAAAGAGTGGAATTCATATGCTCAAAAGAGCTTAAACATTCTTGTGCTTCAAAGGTATACATTCTCACTTATAAGAGTGATCAATCTTTGTACTTAAACATTTCATTCCCCTTCTAAGTGATTGGGTAATTCTTGTAAAAAGTCCTACTTTGTGTGGGCAATTTGTAAAGTCCTACTTAGTGTGGGCAAGCTCTTAGTGAGTTTTTCATTGTGTGGTTGTGTTGTAAAACTCTTAGTGAGTTAGCCACATTTGTAAACATTCTTCTTAGTGAAGTTGTTTGAAATCCTTGGGTGCAGCTCAAGGTAGTGGACGTAGATTCTAAGTGAATCGAACCACTCTAAATCCTTTGTCTTGTTGATTGGGTTTTGCACTGCTTTTATTCTTCTTGCTCAAACTTCCAATAGCTTTGCAAAGAATCGAAAAAGTTTACAAGATTAGTTAAAACCCAATTCACCCCCCCCTCTTGTGTTTTACAGAAACCTTTTCCCCTGTCGTGATGATAAAGTCAATTAGGATTTTACTTGCCATAGCCGCATATTATGACTATGAGATATGGTAAATGGATGTTAAGACTGCGTTTCTTAATGGAAACCTTCTCGAGGATGTGTATATGACACAACCTGAGGGGTTTGTTGATCCAACAAGTCCTAGCAAAGTGTGTAAGCTTCAAAGGTCCATTTATGGATTGAAGCAAGCATCTCGAAGCTGGAATCGTCGCTTTGATGAACATATTAAAGAATTCGGTTTCATCAAAAACGAAGACGAGCCTTGTGTTTATAAGAAAGTAACTAATAATGCAGTAGTGTTCCTTGTGCTTTATGTGGGACGACATCTTACTGATTGGAAATGACATCCCGCATTACAAAGTGTAAAAAAGCTTGGTTGGGGAAGTGCTTTTCCATGAAAGACTTAGGCGAGGCTACATACATTTTGGGTATTAGAATCTATAGAGATAGATCTAACAAAATGATTGGCCTAAGCCCGAGTGGATACATTGACAAGGTACTTGAAGCAGTTCGGTTTGCAAGACTCCCAAAAGGGATTCTTGCCCATGTCACATGGCGTTAAACTCAGTGAGAACTCAAGTACCTTCCACAAGGGAGGACCAATAGCGCATGAGTAAGATCCCGTATGCTTCGGCCATTGGGTCTATTATGTACGCCATGATATGCACTCGCCCTAAATGTCTCATTTGCTTTAAGTATGACTAGCAGATATCAATCGACCACTGGAGAGTCACATTGGGATTGCAGTCAAGAGCATTCTTAAGTACTTGAGAAGGACTAAAGATATGTTCTTAGTTTACGGAGGTCGGGAAGGAAGTCCCGGTTGTAAATGGTTACACGACATGCAAGCTTCAGACCGGCGTAGATGATTATCGATCGCAATCGGCTTTGTGTTTTGTTTGAATGGAGGTGTTGTGAGCTGGAAGAGCTCAAGCAAGAAATCGTGGCCGACTCTACGAAGGTGAGTATCTAGTTTGCTCTCTAAAAGCAACTAAAGAAAGGTTGTTTGGATCGGGGAAGTTTGTTGATGAACTAGGTGTCGTTCCTAGCATTGTGAACCCAGGTGGACCTCTATTGTGATAGTACTAGTGCCATTTCACAAGCTAAGGAACCTAGATCTCACCAACGATCCAAACACATTCTTAGGCGTTTCCATCTGATTAGAGAGATCATCGACGGAGGAGGCGTTAGTATTTGCAAAGTTCATACTGAGCGACAACATTGCGAGATCCATTGACTAAGCCCACTCCCGCGCCTAAACATGAGAGTCATACTAGGTCAATGGGATTGAGGATCATGTATGATTGGACCTAGGGGCAAGTGGAGATTGTTAGTAGTGCCACTAGGACCATTAGCACATGTCTTTGTGCGTTTTATTATCTTTTGAGCATTTAATTGAATAGTTAATTTTGCTTTTGATTATCAAATGTGTGATTTGATAGTAAAACTCATTAGCTTATGTAATTATTATTCTAGAAGTCCCCTGGTTTTATGTAATGCTTAATTACTATGAAATAAAACTAGTATGATTGTTGATTGATGATCTTGTTTTCTTGATCATGTGTAATGAATACAAATCACATCATAGATGCAATATATAGGGATACATTGTATTGGGACGTGATCAGTTAGAGAAGTAATACTTCATGGTCTTAAGTCATAAGTATTACTTCCTCAATACTATTTTAGAATCCTTAGACCTTATGTCTTCATTGATTCTAGTATGAATGGAGCCACGTTTTCACTCGGTCGGACGTTACTTGTAGCAGAGTAATCAATACGATCGATGATCGGATGTAGTGTCCTATCATAGCTTGAATGTGAGAGACATTGTAAGGAATTTGTCCCTCTCTATTATTAGAGAGAGATATCCATGGGCCCCTCGATAGGGAAAGAGCTGTTTAAATGCATGGCCGTGCTCAAATGTATTTGATAAAGTGGTTATCAAATGCTATTTGTCGAAAGCAGTCTACCGGAGATCGAGCATAAATATAATTAAGCTTAATAAGGGTGATGACCACCATGCCTTATGCTAAATTAGGATATCGCGAGACAAAGGGATTAAATAGTAGATTGATATTAGGTTAGTTGTAAATTCATTCACTTTGGGTAGTCACGATGTCCCTGCTAGGGGCGACTTGTGAGTTTATGAACTCACACTACTACTAAGTGTGTTTTCATTGCCAGCTGTGAGATGAACCTACGAGGGTCACACGCATAGGCAGAGCTAACGAGCTTCATGTCAGATTGATGAATCTAGAATGTGTCTAGGTTCATTGTATCGACATTCACCTTTACGAGAATGATAAAGCGTTATCATTCGAATTAGAGATAAGGGGCATTTTCGGTATAGTCTGGGATTACGTGGGAGTCATTGTCAGATAAAGACTCCCTACAACCCGAGCAAAATTCTAGGGAACGTGGGAGTTAGAGACTCCCTACTGCCGAGAGGAGTTGGGGATGTGAGAGTTGGTTATGGGAACAAACTCTCACACCCTATATAATTATCTCTTGGCCGAAACCACAGGGTAAGGATTTTTTCCAGCCATGACCTTTGCCATTCTCCGAAATCGATTTCGGGTTTGTGTCTCCCTTTTTCTCTCTAATTTCGAAAAATCGGGAAAGACGAAGAGCTAGCACTCGCCACCCGTTTCGTCGCGTGGATACCGGTAGAGGGATATTCCGCAAAGGGAATTCCGTTTGGTGGCAGCAACACATCCAAGAAACATCATCCTCCATTCAAGAAGTAGCTTCTTGAATCCAAGAAACGTAAGTTTTTTCGTTATTTTTCGATTCGTTTACGTATGAGCGGATCCTTCGGGGAGGACTCATGGGTGTTTGGAACGAGTTTCCACCCATGAATCCCTTCACCAACCACTTGAGAAATTATTTTCTCATTCAAATTTAGCTCCATTTCCAACAAATTTTTCATTTTTCTATAATTATCTCTTACAGGGTGAAGAACTAAAGAAGCAAATAGGGAGCAGTGGCGTACGTGGAATGCAGTGCTAAGACACAACAAGTACTTCATGGACCATGTTTTCTCTTACTTCATTTTAACCATTCTTCAGTTGGTTTAAATGAAGTTAAATTATATGCAGAATGTGAAGGCTGTTTTTTATGCTGCGATAAAAGTCGTTCTACGGCCTCCAAAGCCGAAAAAACAGAAGAGCAGACGCAAAGCATGCATCTTGCTCTAAACATGCTTTCACTAATTGACGATGCTCAAGTTCTTTCATGTATCATTTCTCTCTATTTGTTTTTGCTATTCGCACTACAAGAAAAAGCATATTTAGTGACGACGAAAGTCCTCACTGTAAGGTCGATTTTATGTCACTGTTATCGCTTGTGACCATTTTTTGAGGTCGTCACTAGCCGTCACAAATATCTCCGTCGCTGTCGAAATTGTGACAACATTTTCATATTGGTTACAATTGCACAATGCTTCTGTGACTAAATTATCGACACAAAAAATTGCACAATAAGTGACAAAAAAATGGCCACAACAAATATAAATATGTGTTACGATAGTTTTGCCACAAAAAAAAAAAAAAAATTAAATTGTGATGAATTTAGTCACCACAATATTGATATTTATAGTGACGACATCGTGGACACTAACATACTTGTTAATAGTGGCCAAATTGTTGTCACGTATACTACTCATATCAGTGGCAACTACATCGTAACTAATTAAATTTTCAATAGTGTCGACCGAGTTTAGTCACAAAAAATTGTAATTATTGTTACGAAATTTTAGTCACTTGTATATTCATTATGGTCACAAATATTTTTTTTTTAAAACAACAATGCACTTTAAATATGTGACAAAGGAAATTTTAATAGTGACAATGTCTAAAATACCTGGTCACAATATAAAAGGTTTTTGTTATTATAATTTGGTCACTGAATAAAACGTGTCGATAAAATAAAATTTATTTGAGACCGGAAAAATTCTCACTATGATATTCATTATCATCATAAATATATTATCAACTAAACGCCACAACTATTATTAGTTACAAAAAAAAAAAAAAAAATTTGTTACCATGTTATTTAACTAATTTGATGATTACTATGAATGTTATTTGTCACGAAATATTGTATTAAATAAAAATCGTCTTATATATTAATTTTGTCATTAATATGTTCAATGTTGCCATTAATAATAATATTAATTTAATATTCAAATTTTATTATATATATATATATTGCAAGAAAGACAAATATTTTTGTGAAAAATGTCGCATAATTAAATAAAATTATTAATAGCATTTAAAAATAGATGACAAATCCAACTAATTATTCAAAATCCTAATTTCCAATACAAATTATAGGAAATTCTAATATTCAAACAAAACAATGACATAATTGATAATTCTAATAAACTACTCTTTAAAATTATGGCCACATTTTGTTTCTCATCTTTGGAGCTTGGAAAGGTGTGTGTACTTTCTTTACCAAAAGCAGTAGAAGAATGCTTCAAGAATAATGATATCATCTTTCACCTCCTGCCAAATTACCTGCCGGAAAACTTCTCACTAAACAACAAAACAATGGGATTTAATCCATGTGGTGACTACTCAAAAAAGTTTTTGGGCCAGACAAACGAGTTTGTCGATATAAAAGTTTCATTATCAATGGTTGGAGATTTAACACAAACGATAGAGATTTGCATTTAAAATCACAAAACAGTGGAAATCTTGTGAAAGGTGATGTTAATACAGGCAATTTGGATTATTTTGGTGTATTGACGGATATTATACAGCTAAATTATCAAGGGAAAATAGTATTATTTTATTTAAGGCTGATTGGTATGATGTTCTTCATAAAGGTATATTGAAGGTTGATAAGTATGGATTCCTATGGTTAATGTCACAAGAAAGTTGAAAACTGATGAACCATATGTTTTAGCTTCTCAAGTTGAACAAGTTTATTATGTAAATGATATTAAAGAGGCTAATTGGCAGGTTGTTGTAAAGACAAAACCTCGTGATTTGTTTGATTTTCAAGATGATGATATAGGAGATGAACCATGCCAAGAAAATGAAAATTTTGGGTTTACACTAAATGAATCTGCTATAGAGGATGATAATGATTTGGTGCTTGTACATAGATCTGATTTAGATGCAATAATTGTTGAAGGAAATCCAGTTACTACTCATACAATGGGTGTTGAAGAAGACAATGAATGTGATTATGATGAAGACATTATTATTAGTGATGATGAGATAGTTTCTAGAAGTGAAGATGATGAAGTTGATGACAATGATGATGATTGAGCATCTACGGTTTTTAATTTTTAAATATCGAAACAATTGTTTGGTTTTGTTTTTTAATTATTTTTCTTTTTATTTATTTTCTTTTGCTCAATGTCAATCCGATACATTGTGAAAATCCATTGTAATATAAAATATATGTGTTAAAATTTAACGTCTTAAAGATGATCAAAATTGTTACCATAATAGTTGTTTTTTTTTTCTTTTTCTTTCTTTTGATGACTCTATTCAATTAAACTAACTAATTGACATTTTGGAAGACATGTATTTTTAGACTTAAATTCATTATTGGAGGTTCAGAGATTTTTTGTGGAGGTTATGTGAGCTTTTTAAAGCTACTAAAAGTTTTTGGGGTGCATTTGGGTGTCTGTTTGCTATTTTCAGGCATGTTTTCTATTTCTAGGCAGTTTTTTTCTATTCCATGTGGGTTGGGGCCTTTTCCAGACAAATTTTTACTAATTTCAGGCGGATTTTGACTTTTTACAAGCGGATTTTTGCTATTTCAGGGGCACTTCAAGAAATTTTCAGCCTTGGTTTTTTTTGGAGTTTTGGATAAACTATGCAGGGAGCATTTGGATTTCTCTTATATTTTGTGGATGTACATTTAATGCTTAATTTGTATTACTGGAATTTTCTAGTAACAATAGTAAATGTTTCAATGGCAAAAGAATTTTCTTTAAAGTAAATGAAAATACTAGTGACAAAGACAAGTTGTCATAAATAAGTTTTCGTCCACCAAAAGATCAATGACGTCATAGTACATATGCTATTAGTGACAACATCTAGTAAAAAAAAAATAGGACACTAGTAATACATTAATAATGACAACTTAACATTGGAAAATAGTAATCGTCACAATTTGCTCTAGTAACAAACAAATAATTCGTCATTGTTAGTACAAACAATAGTGACCATCTATGTTTTGTCACAATAAATCTCTAATTTGTGACCACGTTTAGTTGACACTGACCAATTGAACTTTAGTGGCTCAAATTTTCATCACAAAAAGGCGTAAGTAGAGTGACAAAGCACTTTTTGTCACAATAAATTAGAATACTAGTGATCATCAAATATTTTGTCACAAATAAGTTTCATCCCCACAAAAAAAAATTTGGCGTCGGGGCGCGTATACTATTAGTGACAAAACATTAGTGATAAAAAAAATTACGACACTATAAATATAGTATTAGTGACAACTTAATTGTGAAAGACGTAAATCATCACCATTACAATACAACAGTGACAAACATGTAAGTTATCACAATTAGTATCTACAATTAGTGACAACAAAATATTTTGTCACAATAAACCTCTTATTTGTGACGAAATTGTATATGGTCACAAAAAAGTCGTCACTGAATGTCTTCACTCTTGTAGTGTCGATTTCAAAAGCAAAAGAAGATTTTCTGTCTAGGCGCGATATGATATGTTATGACTCCTGAGCTATTTGTATTCTTTTCTTGTACCCGCTCTTCATTTTGAATACGTTTTCTGATACGTGACTATCATACCCCATGATATGAATCGAATTCTTAGGAGGAAATGAGGAATTTAATGTGTAGCTTGCAACTTGAGTTCTTGCGGATCATTTTGTCGTTGCACTTAAGAGTATACACTGATTAAAAAGAAAAAAGAAAAGAAAATTTTGTGATTTAAAAATAATATAATTTCAGGCTGATTTGGAAAAGACAGAACAAAAGGGAAGTCCAGAAATTGAAGAGGATGTGGAACAATTGTTTCAAACTACTCGAGTCTATATAAGTACCTTCGTTCCCTTGATGGAACCTTCTCTTTGCAATCTGTAAAATAACATCCTCCATCATTTTTTTTAGAAACGATTATTGGAGGATTTAATAAGTTACATTATTGTTTTTGTAGAAGAAGAGGCGGTTTAACACTATTATATAGAATATGATAATTGCTAACATCTCTCTTATATCACATTCCCTGCTTCTCAAATTAATTTTCACTTTTCTATACAATTGAACATGGAATAAGACATTCAATTAAAAAATATGGAGTTTATTAAAATTCTTCATAGCATCTTCTTTGTAATCCTTGAACAACGGTAGCAAGAGAAGCTCAGTTTCAACATCATTTTTAGAAATCAACAATCTACAAGACCATGGGCGTATCAATCGTCTAATAGATTGTCTCGCAAAGATGTAAAAAACTGAGAAAGGGTTTAGAACAAGTCCGGGTTGAGAGAATCTTCCCAGGAGGATCGAAAGAAACTGCATATCTGGAAGGATATGAAGTAAATCTTACATACGAGTCATGAATATTGAAAAAGAATGTCTTGAAAAAACTTATCATGATTTAAGGGGTGAAAACACAAAAGGTGAAGAAAAGATGGCTAAATCCAATTAAGATCCGACCGAAAATCAGAATTTTTGATTGGATATAGTCACGGAAGGTGAAAAAAATGAAAAAAATTCAAGAAGAAAAAAGAAGACTCAAGATAGAACCGAAGTTACTACATTGGGCAACCCGTACAATTACCTAACTAGAAAACATGAAAATTTCAAAGATTTTTACTATGTTCCCTCGCCCAATCACACTACTCCACTCCACTCCACGTGTCATATTCTTATTTTTATCCAACATGTGTCGGTCAATGCCACCATAATTTACTAGAAATATATTTTTTCAGTATATATGAAACACCTCAAAATATTTAATTTTAGTTTTAAAATACGTGTTTTTAGCTAAAAAAATAGGTGTTCGTGCGAATAAATATTTTTTAAATCAATTTTAACCGTTTAAATTTTAGTTTAAAGGAGGAACATTTTTTGCACGTACCGAACTTTTTCTGTTCCGCACTGGAGCCGTGGTGAATCCCTTCAATCTACTACCTTTCACCCTTTAATATATTGGGGTTTGCATTAAAATGACATTGGTTTACCAGAATTGTCATAACATGGCATTTTTTTTTGGTCCAACATTTTTTAGCGGCAAATCCGTCCTCAATTCGGGACGGATTTACTACGATGACGTGGTAATAAAATGAGGCAGCATGACACATCAGCACAGGACGGATTTGGCACGGATTTGCCAAATCCATCCTTAAATTGCCTTAGATAACCTGAAGAGAACTTGGAAAAGCTTATGTAAGTTTTTCTCCAATTATTCCCTGGGCTTTTACTTGGTTTAGTATCTTTTTTGTATAGGTGCACTGAAATAGGCACCATATTTTGGGGTGGGACTAAACTAGGCACTACACATTTGGTAAATGCGTAGTTCCAATACACAACGCATAAGAGCTATGCGTTCTTCTGCAATCAAGGACACAACACATACGGTGTATGCGTTCTTCACAATTTCAAAACCCAACGCATTCAATATATGCGTTCTTTTAGCCCTAAACCGCAGCCTCCCCCTTTCCTTTTCTTCTTTCTCTTTTGTTCCTTCTCCCCCCAAGCCGCGGCAACCATGGCAAAACTTTGAAGCTTTCCTCCTCAAAATCTCTTTCCTCCAAGCAAAAAGTCAGCAAAATTGTCTTGAAAAATCATTCTCCTCCACAACATCATCATCATTTTGGTATAATTTATCACCCTATCTTTGTTAATATTGTAATTTAATTTGTGTTATTTTTTTTATTAAATTGATTTTTTTTTTTGTGTTAATTTTGTGTTGTTTAGTAATAATAAGTTAATTTTTAGGAAAATTCTGATATGGACCAGGGGCCATAGGGTAGGGGCCCTCGGTCCACTTTGGCCAAAGAATCGCCACGTCGCCCCTCTAAAAATTTCTCTCAATCACGAGTTAAAATACAAAAAAGATTGTTGAGTATGGACACGCTTAAAAGTAAAAAAATTGTCTCTCTCCTCATTTTATAGTGATGTGACAAATTTGTAAATTTTTTTACTTTTTAATCGTGTCCATATCGTAACAATCTTTTTTTTGTATTTTTAATCATGAATCGATGGAGGGCGACGTGGCAGTTCGTTTGGCTAAGTGGACCAGGGCCCTACCTATGGCCCTGGTCCATATCAGAATTATCCTAATTTTTATGTGATTGAGTATAAATTTTTGTTGTTTAGTTTTGATTTAGATTGTATAAATTTGTTGTATATTGTATTATTTTGTATAATTTTGATTTAATTTTGTGTAATTTTGTTTAATTTAGTGTAATTTTGTGTAATTTAGTATATTATATTATTTTAGAATAATCATTGTTAGGGAAATTTAAAAAAATTGGTAGTGAAAAATAAACATATGCTTACATTAAATGCGTTGTGTCCTTGAAATTGTGAAGAACGCAAAACTCTTATGCGTTGTGTCCTTAATTGCAAAAGAACGCATAACTCTTATGTATTGTGTATTGGAACTACGCATTTACCAAATGCGTTGTGCCTACTTTAGTCCCACCCCAAAATATGGTGCCTATTTCAGTGCACATATGCAAAAACGATATTAAACCAAGTAAAAGCGAATTATTAGCCACTTTGGTCATCAACGTTTTTTCGTCTAGCCACTTTGGTCAAAAATCAACTTTTTTAACTATTTTCATCACTAAAGGTTTTTCGATCTGCCATTTTGGTCACAATTAGTTTTTTTAACTTTTTTTCATCACTAAAGTTTTTTTCAGTCGCCATTTTTGGTCACTAAAGTTTTTTCATTCGACCATTTTGGTCAAAAATTTAGGTGACCTAAATGGCCGAATGAAAAAACTTTAGTGACCAAAATGGCAGACCGAAAAAACTTTAGTGATGAAAAAAGTTAAAAAAATTAATTGTGACCAAAATGGCAGG
Source organism: Vinca minor (assembly GCA_026122235.1). Lineage (NCBI taxonomy): Eukaryota > Viridiplantae > Streptophyta > Magnoliopsida > Gentianales > Apocynaceae > Vinca > Vinca minor. The sequence goes on from JAOCZM010000253.1 coordinate 3,128,018, forward strand.
CCGAAAAAACTTTAGTGATGAAAATAGTTAAAAAAGTTGATTTTTGACCAAAGTGGCTAGACGAAAAAACATTGATGACCAAAGTGGCTAATAATTCAAGTAAAAGCCCTTATTCCCTACTTGGTAAGTTCTTCTCCAATTTTTTTGTTGCTCTAAGCTCTGATTAATTTATATTTCTTCTCCAATTTTCAATAATTTTTTACTTATTAATTTATGTTTCAAGATGTCAAGCAAATATATAGTGCATGACATGAGTAAATCCAAATTATGAGCGTAATGAACAATTAATGAGTACACAATATATAATTTTGTAAAAAAATGGATCACTCACCTGATAAACTGTCTATATTATTTAAAATAATTTATATCTTTAGATTTCCATTTAATCTCAAAAAATTGGTAGTTTCCTGAGTCTTAGGCTTGAGACTGATTCTCAGTGCCTCACCTTTAATGCCTTGCAGAATAAAGAAATATAAAAGAAATTCAATTCAATTCTTATAGCTCTTGCTTGGACAAGATGAGAAATATAAAAGGTTTTTGTTATTATAAAACTAATGAAAGTAAATTAACAATGAGACAGAGACATAGGTGTGAATAAAAACAAAAGCTATTCAGGCCGTTTTTCATAGGGGAAATTTTGATGGCATTCACGTATTTTTCTAGAGTTGGAAATTCTCTATCCCCATTCGATGTACTTGTCTCTATTTCACTAATAAAAAAATAATATTTATTAAATTTTTAATTAAAATATTATAACATAAAACAAATTGTGGAACTCACATTGAAAAAATATACACGTGACAAATATCTATTTATAAAGATACAGAAAGGGACACAGAACGGGGAAAGACGATTTTTTACCTTTTTCTAGTTAGCGTTGTAAGGATTATCCAATCCATTACTTGCTGCCTACGTATTTATTTATTTATTTTCCTTTTTCTTTTTTCCATCCTTAGTGATCAAGTATTCATGGAGATTAAGTATTTATTTTCTTTTTTTATTCATTTTTAATTATATGATATAATTGGAGAAGAACTTACATAAACCTTTCCCGATTCTCTTCATGTTATCTAGGACAATTGAAGGACGGATTTGGCAAATTCATCTTCAATCTAGGACGGATTTTCGTCCTGTGCTGATGTGTCATGCTGCCTCATTTTATTGCCACATCATCGTAGCACGGGTTTGCCAAATTCGTCCCGGATTGAGGATTGATTTGGTAAATCCGTCATTGCTAAAAATGTTGGATAAAAAAAATGCCATGTTATGACAATTCTGGCAAACCAATGTCATTCTAATGCAAACCCCTACTATATCATGGGGACTACCCACCCACCCTCGTATTATGTTGTTCACACCCTCCCACCCCTTACAATTCACAATTGTTTCTCTCTTCTCTCAAATCCTCTCAAGCATCCCATCATCACAATTCAAAATTTTGGCCGGATTTATTTGGGAGCCCTCTGCCGCCACCGTTGACGGACTGTGCCACCGCTAGGGGCGTTCATTAATCGGTTTTAATCGAAAATCGCACCACACCAAATTTAAGTTTGGTGTACGGTGCGGTTTTTGGTCAATTATGATGCGGTTAAATACGGTTTTAGTTACCGCAAATTATTTTTCGGTGCGGTCGCGGTTTAGTAAATTTTAAGTTATATCGCACCGCAAACCGCATTATGTACCTATCTAAATTTTTTTTTTATTTTAAAAAAATGGTATATTCACATAATTTGTTTTACTAAATTTAATTTAATTACAATTAATATATTAATATTAGTTAGTTGTTTTATTAGATTTAAATTAGGGTTAGGATCTGATTCTCTTATTCTCACACCTCATAATAGTCACAACTCAAAAGTCTCAACGGCACTCTCTGGTTTCATTGAAAAAGGTCATTTTTTAAACATTTTTTGTGTTTGATTTCATTGAATTGAGTTATATATCTTTAAGTTTAGTTTTTTAATTTCGTATTTTTGATGTTGTCTTTGTTTTGCCATATTCTTCTACTAAATTCAAGTTTGATGGTGCATAAGATTATCAATGAGAATTTCGTAATTAGTTGATGTCAATTCGCAGACTGCTGTATTAAAAACGCTAATTGCATGACAATTGCAGTGAGTAGAACTTTTCATTTATTTGTTTAGAACTTTCAAAGAAAACATATGTATTTTGCTAACGTTTTCAATTTAGACATATATTTATTTATTTGAATTCGCATTAAAACTATGGAATCTTGTTACATGGTTAATCTCTTAAAAATATTATATTGGAGCTCGTGAGTCATAAGATATTTAAATAATTGTATAATTTTTTTAGATCGGTTTTCACCGCACCTAATTTCACCAAAACCAAAAGAGATAATCACTATTTATACCCATTATCTAACTTTGAAAAGCAAGTTATACCCATTATCTTTTTTGCGTGCCATAAATAGACAGTATAATTTTTGAGGTGCCATTTATACCCAAAATGAGGATTGTGTCGTGCCGTAGAAGCAAATAATCGTCTCTCTGGTTTGCCGGAGATGAAATCATTCCAACTGAGGAAGACGCAGATCGGCTTTCACCGAGGTGCTTACTCACGCCTCTAAATCCTGCTGTCCGATTCGTCCTCTTATCATCCGATTCCGCTTGTTTGGGTATAAATGGCACTTAGAAAATTGTATTGGCTATATATGGCACACAAAAAAGATAAAGGGTATAACTTGCTTTTCAAAGTTAGATAATGGGTATAAATAGTGATTATCTCAAACCAAAATAATTATGGTTTGGTGAAATTCGGTTTGGAAGTCAAAATGGTGTGGTATGGTTTTAGAAAATATATTAAAAAACCGTATAAAAATCGCAATAATAAATTGGTTTTCACCAAACCGCACCAATGAACACCCCTAGCCACCGCTGCTAGATTGTGCCGCCACCGCCGAATATTGGCCGGATTTTTTTTTTTGTTGCAAATTCAAGCAAATTTAATTTTAAACTAATTTGTAATCACAAAAAAATTGTTTAACTTGTTTAAGATTTTTTTAAAAAAAAATTAGACTTGTTTAATTTTTATTCCTAAAACAATGTTTAGGATTTTCTGCAACAAAAAAAAAATCAAAATTGACCGCGTGCTGAAGTCAGTAGACGGACTGCCACATCACCAGCACGCGGTCTATTTTGAATATATATACATATATTTTTTTCTTCAGATTTAAACATATTTAATTTTAAACTAATTTGGAATCATAAAAAAATGGTTTAACTTATTTAAGATTTTTAAAAAAATTAGACTTGTTTAATATTTGTTACTAAAAATGCAAAAAAAAAAAAAAAAATTTGCTGGAAACCGGTGAAGGGAGCTCCGGTTAATGTTTCGGTGGTGGTTTCGGTGAACAGTGAGTGGTGTTCCGATAAGAGAGGGGGAGAAAAATTTTGGGAGAGAAAATTTTTTAAAGAAGAGAGAAAACATGTGATTTGTGAGGGGTGGGGGAATGTGTAGTACATAATATAGGGATGGGTGGGGAGTTTGACCCTAATATATACACCAGTTAGGGTTTCCCCCAACCTATATCTATAGACCTTTAACCTTTCTCTCTCTAAAACGCCATTAACGAACATTTAAATCTAGCAATTCAAGAATAATTAATTTCTTGATCTTTCCCGTTTCCTTATTCCTGAAGATATTGATTTCCCGGTGGATTCTTTGTTTTTCAATTTTTTTAAATAAATTATGCCTCCTAAGGCGGTGAAGAGGACTCCGGCGGGTCCGGGAACGAGGAGAGGTGGAAGAGGTGGCCGAGGGAGAGCTCAAGCTCAAACAGAGGTGGTACATCCGGAAATTATGGAACCGGTGAAGGTAGAAGAGCCGCCTGCGATGACGGAAGTCAAAGAGGAAACGCCTCCTCCTCCGGCGGCTATGGAGGAGAAGGCGGTTGCGGAGGAGGCGATTACAATCCAAGTGGTGAAGCCAGACAGAGAGCCTGAAGTTAAATCAGAGGACAAAGGAGTTGTTTCTGTGAAGAGTAAGTGAAAGTTTTTGCCTAATTGATTTTATTTTTTTATTTTTTTGGGAGTAACATGAGAATTGGTGTTTTGAGTAATTTATGCAAAATATTGTGAAAGTTTGATTTACTTTGGCTAATTACTGGCAGGAATAATCGATTCAGATCTTACATATGTTTATATGAATTAGATATGCCTATTTATTTGCATCCAGGGGAGGAGCATCTCCAAATTTAAGGTGTTTTGTTATATTAGCGGTGGTTTTTTTTTTTTTTTTCTTGTCAAAAGATTTTTAAGGCATGGTAATATAACACATATATCCAGGAGAGGAGCATCTCCAATATAAGGTGTTTTTCTTCTTTCAGAAAAGGCATGGTAAGTCTAATTTATATCGCTGTAAGATTAATAGTCGTTTTGAGCTCCGATTGTACTTTATTGTTTTGTATAGATCCTTTCCTTCTCTGTGTTAAAAAACTGCGTCTTTGATGCCTTCCGAAAAAGAGTTTAGTCCTATATTGAGATTTTCAGATTTCATATATCATATAGTTACGAATTTTGATAGATTTTTATTTTTCAATAAGAATGTTGGAACTTGAAAGGGAATGTAATCCCGATGATCTCGTTTCTTTTCTATTGCACGCACCTCTGTTGTGGTTAGGGTATGGAGACATAGGGAAAATATGAGAGTTGAATGAGAGAGAAGTGTTAGTGAAAAAGGGTTCACAAGGATAATTTTAGATTATAATTTTCTCTGTTTTCTCGGTCCCATCTATACAAACCAGATGCTTCCAAGTTCCGGGTTGTATTTAAGTTTTTCCCTGGCTGGTAGTACTGTGTGTTGGGTTTTATATGGGTTGGTTTGGCACTTGGATGAGATTAATAAGAAATTAAGTTGGAAGGGTCAAAAGACAGTAGGTAGAATTTACAATGTGAACTAGTGCTTCTTTTTTCTTTTTTAGTGTGATTGGGGGTATGGTCGGAGCAGTTTTGAAATAATTGTTCCGCTGCTTGATGCTTTGTATATGAGAAGTGAAACCCTGTGAAAATTCTTACGAGGAGTTGTCAAATGGTTGATTACTCGGGTATCAAATCTGGCCAAGAAAGTATTCTAGTATTGTCATATTACCAAATCTGAAGAGGATTCTAGGTTAGTAATATTGACAAGTAGTGCTGGTCTAAATAGTAACTTGCTCAACATGCAGAACCCCATGCTACCATACTGTTATGTAGTAATATTTCTGCCCAGAATACGTTTGCAAGTAGAATTTATTCTGGTAACCCTCTGGGATGTCGTTATGGGAAGATGCACTCTTTACACATTCTAAACATGTACCTTTCAATTTGAATTTGAAGTCAACTGGTAAATCTCATTTTTAAGTTGGTTCAAAAGGACATGCAGTTTTTATGTGATTTCAAACTCTGGACTGGGCTCGATATCTTTATCTCGTTTCTTTTGACTGGCAGAAGATGAAGATGTCAAAGAGTCTGTTGATGAATATGAGAAAGGTGAAAGGTTAGATTTAGAGGATAATGATCCTGAATATGAACCTGAAGAATATGGTGGTGTAGATTACGAGAAGGAAATAGAGCACGAGGAAGTGCAGGAAGAGGGTGAGGAAGTAGAGGAAGATCCTATGGAGGGTGAGGTCGATGAAGAGGAAGAGGAAGAGGAAGAGGGAGACCTGGTTGAGGAGGAAATTGAAGATGTCCATGAGGAAATTGAGGCCGAGGCTGAGGATGAACGTGGCAGGGAGGAACATGTTGAAAGGGTTGATCACGCTGAGGACGAGGAACACCATGAGCTTTTCAAAGAGAGGCGCAAGCGGAAGGAGTTTGAGGTTTTTGTTGGAGGCTTAGACAAGGATGCCACTGAGGATGATCTGAGGAAAGTTTTCAGTGATGTTGGTGAGGTTGTTGAAGTCAGGCTCATGATGAATCCTCAGACCAAGAAGAACAAGGGTTTTGCCTTCCTGCGTTTTGCAACTGTGGAACAAGCTAGAAGAGCTTGTACTGATCTCAGAAATCCAGTGGTATTTTTCTGATCCTGTTCTTCTGCTGGAAATTGATTTTAGTCATTTTTTGAATTATGTTTTTGGCAACCAAAACTTCAGGTTCATGGGAAACAATGTGGTGTTACGCCAAGTCAAGACAGTGATACCCTGTTTTTGGGTAATATTTGCAAGACGTGGACTAAGGAAGCTGTAAGTAGATTAGGATGGATTGATTTTCGTAAAGAAGCATTTAGTTGCATTCATTCATATTAAAGAGTTTGAGCCCTCTGTTACTGATATTCAACTGATCTTCAATATGCTTCCAGTTGAGAGAAAAGTTAAAGCAATACGGTGTTGATGGTATTGATGATCTAACATTGGTCGAAGACAGTAATAATGAGGGAATGAATCGAGGCTTTGCTTTTTTGGAGTTTGCTTCACGTTCAGATGCCATGGATGCTTTTAAGCGTTTACAGAAGAGAGATGTTGCATTTGGCGTTGACAGGCCTGCTAAGGTTTCTTTTGCAGATTCTTTCATTGACCCAGGTGATGAGATCATGGCTCAGGTAATGCACTCGGATTAAGTTCTCTATCTCGATCGAAAGGATTAGTATTGGGTGTTTAGTTTGTGCCCTTTTGTTCATTTGTTATAGGTGTGCACTTGTCGTTTAGGTGCCTGTAACCCTTTGAGCAGGTGGTTTTAGATTATTTTTTGTGTGGGTTTCAAGGTTATTCTGTTGCTTCAATATATATATATATATATATATATATATATATATATATATATATATATATTGTGTGTGTGTTTTAAACCAAATTTCTCTGGTTGATATTCTTTTGTTTTCTACCTGTGTGTACTGCATAGAAGTAGAGGAAGAAAAATTTCAATGCAAATGTAGTTTCTTTGCTTTTCCCCCCAAATCAGTGTCACATGACACATTTTTTTCTGCCATTCATTATCTGGTTCTGTTTGAACATTTGTGAGTTCAGGTGAAGACTGTGTTCGTGGATGGGCTTCCTGCTTCTTGGGATGAGGATCGTGTCCGTGAACTTCTAAAGGATTATGGTGAGGTTGAGAAGGTTGAACTTGCACGTAATATGCCATCAGCCAAGAGAAAGGACTTTGGATTTGTCACGTTCAACACCCATGATGCTGCAGTTACTTGTGCTAAAAGCATCAACAATGAGGAGTTGGGTGAAGGGGATAGTAAGGTTGGTGTCTTACTTTTAATGCTCTTTATTTGCTTCCAAATCAGTTTACTAAAAGCTGTACTACTTCAGGCTAAAATCAGGGCCAGGTTATCAAGGCCACTTCAGAGAGGCAAAGGGAAACATGTTTCACGAGGGGATTACCGACATGAACGTCCTCCACTTCGTCCAGTAAGAGGTCCATGGAGCTATCCAGTTCCACGTAGCATTTCTGTTCGTGGAACAAGAGGGGTTCCAGCTCGTCTACCACCTGTAATGGATCATGGATTTAAAAGGACAGCTGGTATGAGAGATCGACGACCAGTTATGTCCATTCCAGCAAGGGCCAGACCAGTAGCTCCACCACCAAGGTCCTATAATAGGAGACCACCTGGTATTCAGATAATTTTTCATTTTTCCAAATTTACTTGCTCTATATATATGGCTCTTTTTTGTTTTCCATGAATGCGATTGCTAATGGTATGCACCTATTCCAGCTCCTTCATATACCAAGAGTAGCTTGAAAAGGGACTATGTGCGAAGGGAGGAGTTTCCTCCTCCAAGGAGTAGTAGAGCTTTACCAGAGTACAGTTCCAGAGTTCCTTCTGATAGGCGGATGTCATATAGGGATGATTATTCCTCTCGTGGATCTGCCTACCATGATTTGCCTAGAGGTCCTTCTCGTGCAGCACCGAGGAGAGATTATGTTGACGACGGTTATGGGCAACGGTATGAAAGGTCACCTCCAGCTCACCGTGAATCACGTGGTCGTGAATATGACTCTGTATCTGGATCAAAGCGTCCTTATACTGCCTTGGTTAGTAAAATCTTTTTTAGCCACGGTATCTGCTTTGCTGGTTAATATACTTCCTGTTATCTATCTTCCTTGTCCAATGGGCAAGTTTTAAGATGAATTATCTATGCCTGGTAGGATGAAGCTCCTCCACGCTATGCTGATCCTGGGGTGCGCCACTCTCGTGCCCGTGTAGACTATGAGCTCGGTGGCAGTTCTTCACAATATGGGGACGCATATGGTGATAGGTACTGTTTTTCTATAAACTTACTCATCATGTTTGCTTTTGGATGCATTTGGTTGCGGCTTCTAAATTGTAGTTGGATCTACTTGTAGGCTTGGGAGATCAAATCTAAGTTATAGTGGGAGCCGAAGCTCCATTTCTAGTCAAGATTCCCATGGGCTTTACAGTACTCGCCAAGGCACGAGCTATAATGGAGGTTTGTTATCTGATTCATTATATAGGCTTGTCATTCTTAGATTTAACCATCTGGAAGCACTTGTAATATATATGTATATAAAATTATATATTCCATTTTTCCTCATTTGGATATCTTAACAGCAGCAGTAAGATCCTGTGTGTCATTCTTCCACCTCTAATTCTTCAGACCTTTTCTTATGGATTGGTTCTTGCTTTGCAGGCTCCTACAGTAACAGTGATGTTGGAGGGATGTACCCATCCGGTTTTGGTGGTGACTACGTATCACGCAGCAATGAAGTATGCTCTCATTCACTTTTGTATAATGTAATTTTATGATACCTAATATTTCCTTTTTGCCATGCTCATCATTTTTTGTTTTTTGTTCCCTGGAACAGCAGCCTAGCGGTAGCTCCTATTCTTCACTTTATTCCAGTCGCAGCTTGGGTGGTAGTAGTTATATGGGAAGTGGCGGCTCTTCATCGTATTATTGAGGTATGTGCTTTTGTTTCTTCACGGTACAATATCTTACTGTAGATTCTTTAGTTTTGAAAGATTGTGTAAGCGCCCAGTTTACCTCTGGTTTCTTCATCATTGGGAAATAAGATTATAAGGAATGACAAGTTCCGTTTCTACTGTATGAGAGCTATGAACAAGAAAGGAGCATCTTGGTTACATTTGAACTTGTATGGTACAGATATGACTTGATAAAGAGGGGCTAGGATTGTGCATCTTTTGAAGCTTGTGCATTTTGATGACCTCATTTGAGAAGGAAGCATTAATTTGAAGCCCCTTTGTAGAGATGAAGGACAAGGTTTTGCTAGTGGATCTCAATGCAACTCTATGCTCCAGATCATAGTTACTCTGCAGTCTGGGATTCCCATATTCACGTCTGTTTCTTCTGTAAGGAAAACAAGGATGACTGTTAATACCTTAAAGAACGTCTCATGAAGGAATCAACCAGTATGATTCATCAGAATACCAGAGAGGGTGGAATTTTTCCCCATCATTCCTGTTGAGGACAAATGATATGGTTTAAAATGCTTAAGCTGCTTTTATTTGGTTTATGGATTCAGTGCTTTGTAATGCAGTACTCACAAGATAAGAAAGGAACTTGGTTGAAAGAAGTATAGGTGGTTTTGAGTTCCCTAAATTTGTATTTCCAGTTTTAGCTATAGGTCTTTGGTATACATTGAAGTTTTAAGAGACCGCACTACCTGCTGTTATTTCTCAAGGTTTAAGGGTGTTTTCTCGTATGCTATTTAAAGCATTTAAGGATAATTTGCTCCTAGTGTGTGCTCTTTTGTTCCTTGAGATAATATGAGATTTGGCTTCAAGTCGGGTGAAGGATGGTTGTTGGACCTTGGTAAAAGTGTTAACTTGTTTGTGGCTATATTCCTTAGTGTAGTTTCCACTTTTCTGTTACTTCCCTTGAGAATTCGATTTGGACAACTAAGAGATGGCCATTGATGACTTGCGCTGAAAAGTTGTAAGAAAAACTAACCTCAAGTAAGACTTGGTTGGTGAAGGTGAACTAGTTTGCTTTTTAAATTCACACCTGGCTTGCCTAGAATGAGTTCTCCATAAAGATGGCCGAGGGGCTTGTTTTGTGTCGTGAGCGAATTATTGATTTTTAATTGATTCTTATTTGTTAGAGTATTATACTGATGTGAAAAGTATTTTTGTGCGGATGGTTGAACTGTATTTACACCACCCAAGGCCAAGTATGTTGAGCATGTTCCATCTCTTGTGCAGCCAAAGTATTTTGGCTTGTTCATTAATGATGGAACTTAGTTTACCATAAACCTTTTACAGGTAGGATTGGTTTCGGTTAAGAGAATGCCGACAGGATTCCGAGTTAGTTTTTGTTTTAGATAGACTGCTGCAAGTGTTGCAGGCGCTTGTTATCTAGTTAACTGCTTATGTAAAGATTAGCCATTATTAATGAGTTTGAACATATACAGAAGGTCGTAGTATTGAACCCCTAGAAAGAAAGAACTTGGCCATAGGAGTCCTCGAAGAAACAGTTGGGAAAATTGCTCACAGAATGCTGTCTTATTAATACATGTCTCTTATTTTCATTACTCGTTTTAGTGGATGGGAAAGTGGGGATGTGCATGCGTAAATTAGTGTCAATTCCTGGTAAAGAACGTTTTATTCGGATGATCAAACATCTTAAGTTACATCCCGTGCTTCTTGTTGTTTATTTGTTGGTTACTTTACACGGAATCCCCAACTTGGAGTATCTAATAGAGGCCAATAGTAAAAGGAAAACCTGAAAATTTTATACTCATAATTCTCTGCCAAACGAAACTTTCCTTTTTCCTCTATGTGCTTGTGATGATTATTTTCAGGATAAGTCATTCTGATACTTATATGGTGACAAGAAAAGATCGAGAAGTTAAAGGCATCAAGTTGCACCGCAATTAAATTTGATTTTTATTTTTATTTTTTTATATTATGAGGATAAAGGAAATTTTTTTGTGAGAAAAAGTAAGAGAAGTGGGGTTTCTTTTTTTTTTTTTAGCAGAGTTATTTTGCTATTTCCTCGATAAATGGTTAAATTTTCTGTAATTTTTTTTTTTAACGGTCTGTAAAAAGTTGTAAACATCTTTATATTTTTAGTAAATCACTTATTATCTGTATCAGAGATTTTATTTGGGTGTATGTCTATTCCTTGCCCCCCTCAATATATGAAAAAAATTAAACAATAAGGCCGAACAAGAACGAAGTTTTTTCTTTTGATGAACAACAAAACGAACAAACAAATTAAGTAGTCCCTTCTTTTGAGGGGAAAAGAAAGAAAACCTATGAGGGAATTAAGGGTGAACAAATATATTATGTTTATTTTGGACAAATTGTTGAAATATGAAATCTCAAATCGAGTGGTTAAGAAATATCAAAATCACTTATAAGTTAATGGGTTAACAATTTTCATTGCCAATTGATTTTGAGAGTATATGGAGACAGACTCACACAAATTCTTGAAAAGGAAAGGACCATTTCATGAAATGTTGCTCAAACTCTGTATTTGGCGATCCTCCTACTTGTATACTAGGGGCAGCACCGGATCTATGCACGGGCCAGATTTTTTTTTTTTTACCCTTTTTATTATCTCTCCAAGAATTTTATCAGTTTCGCCCCCAGATTTGCACCATCAGATTTCGACTCCTGCGTCCGACTATGACTAGGGGTCTTGGCCTTTCCCAACATTTTGAAATTTATGGATTATTACTTGTAAAAGAATTCGTATATTTCAATTCTCTATCAAATTTTTATTTTGGCCCTTCATAAAGTTCTTAAGTTTTTAATATTATAGCTGGTTAAAAGTATACTGGCCTTCCTAACTTTACATTTCTTCGAAAATGAGCTAAAAATTCATCTCATTTCTTCGAGCTTAATGAAGACTTTTGGAGAATGGGTGCTGTCGTGGTAATAGAAGCTCAAATTTATCTAATTAATTGAATCAATTCTGAGATAAAAGTATAAAATGTCGCACAAGTCTTTATTTATGTTTTTGACATTGTCATTTTCATTTGATTCAATTCTCTTGAGTCACAGATTATTTCTATGCTCGGATATTCTATTACACATTCGAATTTTCGATATGTTTATACAAAATTATTCAATTCCTTAACTTTTATTCTCATCCATACCCAATTTACAATCAAAATCAACTGAAAATTTAAAGAAAAACACCAAACATTCAAAACTTTAATTTTCTTCTTGTTTGGTTTTATTTTCTCAATTCCAATAATAAGATTTTTTTTTCTTCACATTTGTAGTTGATTTTCATTGTAGATTAGCCATGACAATGGAAATTTCGAATTGAACAATTTTGTTCAAGCGTATTAAAAAAATTAAAAGTGTAACAGAATGATGTAGAAGAAAAGTATACTAAAAAATTTGAAGTTCGAAATATACTGGAGAAAAAAGTGTAGGTCATTATTAATTCTCCGGACGACGAGGAAGATTTTTTTTAATATATATATATATATTTGATGATCCAGACACATCATTTCCTCGAATAAATTTTTAAGATAATAAGTTTTAGCAACTGGCAAAACAAAAAAGAGATCAATTGTTATATATAATTATTAGTTGTCATTCTAACCATCACGAGGATCCGTGGCGCAATGGTAGCGCGTCTGACTCCAGATCAGAAGGTTGCGTGTTCGATTCACGTCGGGTTCAATTTCCCGATCCAAATCGGATCCATATTTTTCTGAATAGCCGGGAGAATGTTTTCAGTAACGAATTTAGCTAATATATGCTTTCTCTCTTAACATACAAAACACCCTTGCAAAAAATTCCACATTTTAGAGACTAGCAAAGCTGAGTCAGATGACCGTCCCTTGCCAAATATAGTGTTCTCTCCGGTGGCAGTCAGAATTTAAATTTAGGGGGCCGAAGATCTGAATTTAAACGATACTTATTTTCGAAAAAAGACATAAATTAATTTAAAATTTTGACCAATTTTTTTTTAAAAAATGAAGAAAAATTGACTAATTTGCAAATGTTATTGTCATGGAGCATACTTCGAAAAATAGAATGAGAAAGTTTTAAAAAAATATTAATTGATTAAATGTATGTATATTTTTAGAGAATAGTTAATAGCTATTTTGGTTACTAAACTATTTATGTTTTGCGGTTTTGTCACTCAACTATTTTTTGGCTAAATATAACACCCTAATATTCACATTTGGCAAAAAAAAATAAACATCCATCATTAGTGTGTTAATAAAGTTTAATCAATAAAATTAATAAAGTTAGTTGTTGAACTATGTGCTAGTAGAGTTTAATCTATTCAAATTTGGAAATTGGCGGGACCAATATACTAGTGAATTTTAACTCTATTATATTATATGAGACTACTAGTGAAATTAATCAAAATTATTTCTACTTTAAAAAATGAGACATTCAATTTTGGACATCAAAAAATGAAAAAATTGTACCTTCAAATCCGAATAGAGTCACTAATATACAGTATTATTATGAAAGTTAATGAGGAAATTATGTGTTAAAGAGTACTATTATTAAATTTCAATTTTTTTTAGGGAACCAAGACATTTTATATTATAAGGACTTATTTCTTTTTTTTTTTTGATGAATAAATGATTATCCATTAATAATAAAATGGCCGGGGCCATTACTACCTGAAAAGTTCCCAGACCAGTGGGTTTTTTTTTATCACAGTTCTCTAATCAATTGCACTTTAAGGACTTATTTCTACAAAAAATAAATTATTAGTACTAATATAAAATTTTCAAAAATCCTGGGGGCTCATACCCTCACTATTGAGAGAACCCCAAACTTTGAGGCTTAAAGTGAAAAGAACTTAAAATTATTTCAAAAGTTTGTACTCACCCGCTCAATCTTGATCTTGAAGGATATAAAGAAAAGAGTTAATTTTGAAAAGTTCTTTCTAATGTGTATAATGGGATAACCTATTTCATATAAAATTGATTATATATAGTAATTTAAATCTACAAATTTATCAAAAATAGGAGAACCACCTAATAAATTAACTTATCCATATTAACACACGTTAGAATAAAATTATTTTTATTAAAGTGTCTAAAATTTGCTCCATTTTGCAATTATATACCCATTTTGTTTTAATTTTAACAATAGAGTGCCAAAATTTAAAATATGTCCAAATCAATTTAACTAAGATATAAAATGTCATATTTGCCCTGTTTTCTTATGAAATTACAGGAGAGAAGAGAAACTTTTTGAAATTTTTTAAATTCTCAATCCTCAAAATACCTACCACATTGTTAAATTAAAACAGGAAAATGTCACAGAGAAAAAAAAAATAACAGCAGAGAGAGAGAGGAGGCACCACCCACAATGGAAAATAAAGGCCCAAATCCAGAGTCAAAATGGCCACAAAACGCCCACGGGGTCTGACGGTTGCTTTTTGTCCACACAGTCGTCAACAATTAACGGCGTTACCATTAGCGCAACCAATTAAAATCATCATCATTTTAACCTCCTCCCTAATCACTTAAATAATCTCTTTCTCTAAAACAAAGAATAATGCTTCCAACCAAAATAAACCAACCCCCAAACACGCGCCCCCGCCCATTGTTTTGGGGGCGGGTGGGCGCGCGTCCGCCTCCCTGATGCGCACGTTAGCCTCCCCCACCACCCACGCCCTCCCTTAGCGGTGGTCTCATCTCATCTTTCTAGATCCAAGTCAGCCGCACCCCCCTTTATACCTAATCCCTATCAATTCATTATGCACCCACCACTTTCCTCATCCACCTCCGCCGCCGTCTACGCCTCCTCCTCCGTCTCTTCCTCTTCTTCAAGCCACCGCATCAATTCTACTGAACGAAACCTAGAATATTTTTCTTTATTATTTGGAAATCTGTAGTGTCTCAGATGGCTGGATCGTCTCCATTAGGTCAAAATCATCCAATGGAATCACCAATTGAAACTAAGCCGACGGTCACGATTGCAACCTCCACGGCATCTCGCCGCCTTCCTCCGCCGTGTTGGTCTCCTGACAAGACGGTAGCTCTAATAGATGCTTATAAAGACAAGTGGTATTCGCTCCGACAAGGACACCTTCGGGCGAATCACTGGCAGGAGGTAGCCGATGATGTTGCCGCCAGATGTCCTGTCATTCCGCCCAAAACCTCTGTCCAGTGCCGTCACAAAATGGAGAAGCTTCGGAAACGCTACCGAGCTGAGATCCAACGCGCCGCTGCTTATGGTGGTTCGAAAAATAATCGTTATTGTTCTGCTTGGGTTCATTTTAAACGAATGGAAGCTATGGAGAAAGGTCCTGCCGCGGCCGCTCTGGCGGAGTCAGCTGAAGATGAAAGAGAAGAAGAAGAAGATCAGGAAGATTCACATGTGAAGCAAATTGGGGATGTATATACTAATAATAATATAAACCGTAATATTACCAATATCTATAACAATACTACTAGTAACAGTTATGGCATGTTTCATGGCTCTCCCTCTAATGGGGGAACTGGATTTCGTATTAGAATTCCGGGAAGGGGGAGAGGGGGTGTAGGGCCTTCGTCTGCGGAGGTATATAGTAACTTTAATGAGACCCTAGCTCCAGTATGAATCCTGGTGTTAATTATGGTAGTAATAAAGGAACGAGGGATGGGGGGTTTAGCGGGAGGGGTAATATGGGTAAAAGAGTTGTTGGAAGGGAGGTGAAAAAGGGGGATCCTGTGGGGGAGATGGTGGTGGCCACAAGAGTGTTGGGTGATGGATTTGTGAGGATGGGGATGATGAAAATGGACATGGCAAGAGAGATGGAAGAAATGAGGATGGAGATGGAGGTGAAGAGGACTCAAATGATTATTGAGTTGCAGCAGAGAATCGTGGAGGCATTTGCAGTGGCAATATCAGAGAGGAAAAGCAAGAAGGGGAAGAGAACTCCCAATGCGGAGTGTTAGATGATGCTGTCTGAGCTGTTCTTTGGCTGAAAGTTTTTTTTCTCGAATTGATGGTTTGGGAACGGTTGAAACTTTTGATGGATATCGATTAGCCTTGTATAATGGAATGAGGGTTTTAAAGCTTTCTTCTAGTGTTTGTAAGTTTAGAAGTAAGATTTTTATTTTCCTTTTTTTTTGTTGTGTTAATTTTGGTTCTAGATAGATTTTAGGAATTGGTGTTAGTTTACTGTTTGAATTGATGTGGCTTCTCACTCAAATGCACAATGTGGCGCCTATTTAGAAATGTAGTTATGTTCTCACGAAGTGAATAGTAATGATTGGCGATTTTGTTATTCATTATTGCTTTCCTGTCGTTTGTATTAAAACCTTTTTGTCGATTATGCTTTGCCGACTTGCCTTTTTATCGAATACGTTTGCTAGCACATGCTGAAACTTGCTTGCTTGTTAAAATAGTTGTATAAAATGGGGGAACTTTAAGAGACTATCAGTTGCATGCAGTAATTCTCCCTCAGGATGACGTTTATTTGTTTGATGATGTATGCTTGATTCTGGGAGGTCATTTCTCTAATAATGATATTATGCTTGTTCTGGAGATTGTGTTTGGTATGATTTTCGTTTTCTGTCTATGTAACAGTAGTAAGTCTCTTCTAATAACCTTTAGTACTTATCTCGAATTTTTTTGTTGGCCGAGGAGTGGATAATTGGGCAAAGATGCACTAGATTAATTGAGATGTTGATCTTATATGAATTGCATTACACTCGTTTATTTTCATCATGCGGGGTGTTGAATCACATTGCCGCTCAGGTGTTTGTAGTTCTGTTATTTTTTCCTTGCTTTGGAATCTTCTTTTGTTGAGGCTAGGCTGGTTCTGAATTCTAATGCTTTTGTTAATTTGACTAGAATATCAACAGAAACTGTTAGCATGCACTTGTCCCAGCCTGAAAGGTTGTAATCATTTCTTCTTTGGGTTTAGCTGTGAATATGAAGAATCAATCTTTGACAGCTTTCTGTCTATGTAACAGTAGTAAGTCTCTTCTGATAAACTCTAGTAGTATTTACTTGTCTCGAACTCTTTTTGTTGTGTGAGGAGTGGATATTTGGACAAATATGCACTCAATTAGTTGACATGATGATCTTATATGAATTGTATTATACTGGCATATTTCCATTATGCGGGGTATTGGATTTCATTATTGCTTAGGGCTTTGTAAGTTCTGTTAATTTTTCCCTGCTTCGGGATCTTCCTTTTTTGAGGTTAGGCTGGTTCTGAATTCTTACAGTTTTGTTCATTTGACTGAAACATCAATAGAAACTGTTGGTATACACTTGCCACAGGTTGAAAGTGTTAGAGGAATAACCGGGTCATACACATAAGCGCAGCGGAAATAACTTTGACCCGCCTCTATTAGGATCTTTCACGAGTAAGTACCTACGACTATGGGATAGTGTTTTACCTTATATGGATGCTAGAATGGCTGAAACGCTTTCAGCGGTTTGTTGTAACGAACGGAACACCACGCTTGCAGGCTCCGTCTCTTCCGGTATCCACTCGATCTTCCGGAGATGGTCTTCTACTGCTTGGTGCTAGCCAACGCCTTGTAGAAGCTTTGAAGACACTCTTCAATGGATGGAGTATGAGCGACCTTTTCAAGAACAAGAAACAAGCTTTCTAACTTCTTTTCTATTAGCACAAATGCAAGAAAAAAGTCCAGAAATTTGTCTTGTCTTTTTCTCTCTAAAACTCACTTTTTCTCTCTATTCTCTTAGCTTCAAAAGGCTGGAGAAAACTGATTAGAATGATAGGAAAAATCTGAATTTTTTCCTCTAGTCTATCAAGAGAGAGTGGGGTGAGATAATGGGGGAAGTGGGAGATCATGGAGAGAATTACTCCTCCACTCTCTCCACCACTTCAACCACCATCAAGAGGGCTGAATTTATGTCTAACATTCCAGCCATAAGGTCGGTCCAAACGGGTCGGTCGGCCCAATCATATTGGTCGGCCCAACCCGATTAAGGGCCCAATCCAATCCCGGCCCGGCCCGGCCCAATCGAATTGGCGCACCTTAGATTAAATGTACTCCAACAAGCCCAATCCAGTTGATCTATGAGTGCGACCCAAGAGGTATCCATGATGTTGGCCGTGACATCATATGTCACAGGTAATGAGAGGTATCTAGCAACGCATCATTACCCCCAATTCATAAATATCTGGTGATTTATCATAATCACAACATTTGACATTTGTAGTTAAATCCTTTTGTCCTTGATATCTAGATTGAACACAAATCATGGAAAAGTCACACTTGTATTGTCCAATCTTTTAGTTTTCACGGATTCGCGAGTAGACTAATCAAATGACATCAATATCATATACTGATTCACTTGTTCATGGCCATGAATTAGTCAGACTCCATCAAGGGGCCCAAGATATCGCTCCTGCTATATAGGAGGGACAAATCCTTTCTGCATCCCACTCATCCTGAACAAGATTCGTGATATACCCAATAAATGCCTTTATTGCTCACCCAGTTACGGATAGCGTTTAACATTATCAAAGCATAACACTAGCCATGCAAGAACTCTTGTGAGACCTCAAGTCGAAGGATCTCATATACAACCCAGTCAAAATTTTTGAGAAACACCGTTGACTATTATATAACAACCCATGGTGTGTTTCTCATGTCGAGTCCGTCCGAGTATAATAATTCTCTAATCATATATACCTATGTGACGATCCGATATCTTATATCAATCACTGCACATACTAGTCTTGCGCATTATTATTGTCCTCGAAGATTCCAAAATAATGTTCGACTAGGGACGTTTCAGAACTGTTCCAAGACATACAGCTTTCTTTCATGCTTGAGAACGATTCTCAAGTTCCTGAACCAGTCGAGGAAGTTAACTCCCTCTAATTTGTCCTTCTCAAGGGACGAAACGCAGATGATAGTGTTTGGTTTGAATTTGCCATTTTTCTACAACAAAAATATGCATATACAAAAGTAAGTACCGATTAAAATCATTATTAGGTCTTTATCTTTTAATGATTTCTCCCACTATTTTCTTCGAGTGAATAACCCTCAATATCAACTCGGAAAGTTCGTTAGCTTTCTAGCGGGCCAAGATCCATATTTCACCTCGTTCTGAGTCAGCTTTGGCTGATCGCCCAAAACTTAGTTATTTAGGTAGGCAACATTTGCCAATTACATCAAATTATGTAATTCTTGGTTAGTTGAGTGAATAACATTTATTCAAGCGTATCATTATACACTTTTCTCAACTCTTTTGCCTCTAGATCCTCAATCCATTTATTGAGATAATCCAGTTAATTAGGACCTTAAGTTTTAGCCGGCGGATATCACAACTTATCCTTCGCGCCTCACCCGGATAGACATGTATGCACAGCTTTGGCATGTCCCATATGTAAGCCCTAAGGGCGAACGAACTCTGTTTTTGATATTGGACAAACATTTGTTGTTGTGTCTAATGATCTTAATCTTTGTGATAGAATATTGGAAATCTTGTAGGAAGCACTAAGTACTTCAATCAAGCCATGTTCAAGATTCAAAGTCATACTATTCAAGGCTCATCTATGAAGATTGAAGATTGAAGACTTAGTTTGGTTAGTTTAGCTTTGTCGTCATTAGTCGTAATCTTTAAAGCTCTAACCAAAGCTCTTATGAACATAAGCTCTACACTCGAGTCTTGCATTCACACAAACACGTTTTCAAAAGGCTTAAGTTTCAAAATGATCTTTACATGTGTTCTTATCCAAAAAGCCTTTGATTTCATAGATAAGTCTTTTAGAAAAGTTTTCTAAGTGTTCTTACTTGTTACATATTAAAGAAAACCTTTTAGACTTTAAAAGACTTCAAAAGATTTCAAAACGTGTGAAAAATCACTTTGGAAGTTCGGTCAACCGAGCTCAAGTTCGGATCAACCGAAGAGATACTGAGAGGTTTGACTGATAAGGTTCGGTCGACTTTGTTGTAGTTCGGTCGACCTAATAGGCCTGGTTCGGTCGACCGACCTTGGTTCGGTTCAACCGAAGTTGGTTCGGTCATCCGAAGTGAAATGTTCGGTCAACCGAACTCTGTTTCTACTAGCCGTTTTTTGACCGTTGGAAACTCGATTTTCAGCCATATTTGAAATGTATTTATACTCCAAAGCTAGAGAAACATTGTAAGGCTTGCACAACAAAGTTATATTGATTTCTTATCAAGCCAAAACACTTTCAAAGTAAAATGCACTTCATTGCAAAATCTAAATGATTCAAAAGTGCATTTCATAAAAGCAAGACAAAGAGTGTGCTTATTATGTTCAAAGAGCCAACAAGATGAGCTTCAAATGTAATTATCTTTCACTTAGAAGAGTGAACAACATTGTGCTTAATCATTCATCTTATCCCCTTTCTTAGTGATAGGGTAATTGTTGTAAAAGTCCTACTTTGTGTGGGCAATTGTATAAGTCCTACTTAGTGTGGACAAGCTCTTAGTGAGCTTCTTGTTTAGTGGTTGTTTGTAAAACTCTTTGTGAGTTAGCCACTAGTGTATAGTCCTACTTAGTGTGGGCACATTCTTCTTAGTGAAGTTGGCAAAATCCTTGGGTGCGGCTCAAGGTAGTGGAGGTAGATTCTTAGTGAATCGAACCACTCTAAATCTCTTGTCTTGTGATTTGCATTGGGTTTTGCTTTAGCTTTTGGTTAAACTTGCACTTACCTAGAAAAGATTGAAAATAGTTTGCAAGATTTATATAAACCCAATTCACCCCCCCTCTTGGGTTTCCTCAATTGGTATCAGAGCACTTCTCTTAAACTTGCACTTAACATGGCCTTGGTTATATTGCTAAACACGTTGATATTGCTAGCACTTCTCTTAAACCTAAGAATCATGTTTTAAATGCTAGAATGTCACATAGGCCAAGTAGTTATCTTGTGCATGCTCACAAATCTTCTAAGCCACATATTCATTGCACTTATTGTGGTAAACATGGTCATACTAATGCTAGATGCCATGTTAAGAAGAAAATTGAAAAAGGGGTAAAAACTATTTGGAAAGTTAAATGTATCTCAACTAACCCCAAAGGACCCAAACAAAAGTGGGTACCAAAAGCTTCTCTTCCCTTGATCTTATAGGTTCTTATAAGTTAGATGCATGCCACAAAGCTTCAATGTTGTAGATTCGAAGAAAAATGGCATTGGGGAGAAAGTCAAAGGAGATGTGCCTATAGTAGAAATTCAAAAGCACTCCTTAACACTTGGATTCTCAAAGCTCAAATGTTGATCAATTGGAGAATCAAGTTGGTAAGTTACTAAGAGCAAAGCTTCAAGTGATGACAAGTGTCAAAGTGTTAATCCAATGTCTTCATCACTTGGTAAGAAAGCAAAGGTATCAAATCACTTTATCTTAACACTTTAGTTAATGTGTTTAAGTGTTTTTGGTATATATATTTTTATATGCTTGCTCTTATACATGTTGCATCTCCAATTCTTGATTTTTATATTCAAATAGATAACCTTTAGCACGCTCTTGATTATTCATGCTTATGTTTAGCTAAGGTATCTATGATGAGATGTAGCATATGCAACTTGATTGATTCTTGTTTTGTTATGTCATATTCATTTAAGAATCCATCTAGTTGTATTGGTTTTTGATAACCTTGATCCTTATGCATATTTGTGTTACTTGAGATTTTGAGCTAATCTTGATGGACCTTTGAAAAGGTACCAAATTAGTTCTCAAGAATTCCTTGTAGGTAACAAAGAGTTCTAACACTTCAAGAAGAAGATATGAACTACAAGGAAGGCACAAATGAGCTAAGACTCCAAGAAAAGAGTCAAATGCCAAGGATCACACGAGATGCCTCAATGGACTTGATTGACAAAGAAGATCTACCAAAATGGTAAGAAGTCCAAGCTCAAAGAGCATTGAGGTACAAGGCTTAACTCATCTCCTATTAGTGGTCATTATGTGTTTTTTATCCTTATGGGCTATTATTTGATGAGTTAAGAAGTTGTCTAGAGAGTGTGTGCTTATTGGATTATGGTTTATGTACATCATGTTTTGCTTGTCAACATGTTAAAAGTGTATTCCATACTTGACAAGAATGATGGTTTAAAAGCATAAACTTGGTTATTGAAACTCTCTTTTTAATGTGCATTTGATCTTTTATCTTGATATCGTGTCTTGTGTTCTACTTATGTGATCTTAATTGCTTAAAGTACAAACACAATCACAATTGATATCTATGTCTTCAAGAATGCACATACCATATCTCTTTGGTGCTTGAACTTCATTTACATATGCTTAACATGATGCGCTTGATTTTTTATCGTTTTTGAGTATCATGTTAAGAAGTTGCATCATTAAGAGATATAGGGGAGTCTTCATATGTTTTTATCTTATACCCCCCTTATATGTGATGTATTCTCAATTTTTCATATTTTACATCATCACATCACTTATTGGCTTGGTTTTCAACTTTCTTATCTTATAGCCAATTTGTGTTAGTTATTTTGGGAGTTATACATGTTATACATGTTCATATTCTACATGTGTTTTCCCTAAATAACTATGAGATCATATACTTTGATATTGGTATTATTCTTTTGTGATCTCATTTAAGCTTTTTGGTTAGTCTTGCTTCTAGAGTGTTATACTCATTTAGCTAACCATTAACTTATTAGAGGAATGTACTACAATTGGTATCTTACACTTCCTCTAAATTTTTTTGGTTGTGATACATATGCTTAACTTTTTATGTTTTAACAATTAGTATCACATCCCACTCTTGTTAGCTATATTTTCAATTTGTTTTTCATCTTAAAGAGCTAACATGTTTTGTTTGATAAACGGGGAGATTGTTCTTTAAGGTTTATTCCTCATCTCCTTTGTTTTAGCTTAGGTTGATATTCTTTTTTGAGCCATATATGACCATCTTTTGATTTATGTGTTATTATGGACTCCTCTTTGTTTAGAAATCAACCAAGCTTATTCTTGATCAATCCTTTCTCAAAATGATTTATGATCTTTAAGATTGATTTTTTTAAACCATTACGGATTCTCATTTGTTTTTAAAAGTTTTTCTTCAATTGATATCAGTTTTGTTTTCAATTGGTATTAAATTTTTTTTTCAATTGGTATCATTTTTTTTAAAGGGAGAATTCGTATATTTCATCAAGCTTCTCCATAATTAATCTTTACTTTTCGCTAAATGCTTTTCTTATTGGCGCTCTGATAGCCCTTTTTGATGTTGACAAAAAGAGGGAGAATTTTTAGTGTTGCAAATGTGCCATGAGAAGTATTTTACAAAAAGGAGAAAACTTAGAACTTTGCAAAATGGGAGAGATAAGGGATTCTCTAAAATAGGGGGAGTAGAATAATTTGTTATCTACTTGTCTAGATCCTTAATATCCTTATCTCATGCATTCATGTTTATATACTTTAAAGATTTATCTTTTGTATATTATTCCCATTTGCATCAATGTTTTGTCATCATCAAAAAACATCATAGAGTAACTTTGCCCTTAGGGCTAACACCATACTTATGTCGATCTAGGCCTTGACGAGGGCCAAACTTAGGAAGGCACTAATTAATATTTTAAATGAGGGATTTTGTTTTTAACAATCTCACCAGAAAGCATAAATAAAACAGTTTATGCTTATATACATATGCATCCAATACATAAAAGTAAAATGCAATAGTAATCGCCAAGATCCTATTCGGTTTTTCCAAGCCAATGGAAAAACCGTGAAGTCAATCTAAGGTGTGAAAAGAAAAACATCTATTCTACACCGTCTTGACCTTCAGTTGGTTGCCTCCATATCTTCATCATCTCAGCTGTACCTTCTCCTAATCTAGAATTACAAAATTTCTAAGGAAACCTCGAGTTACATTCGAGGGGATATTCAAAGGAAAAATTACAACTTTTGATATTTAAAAGGCACGATACGTAGATCGTATTATAAAATAAAACCAACAGGGTAAAGGCGATTACTATGCATCATGCTCAATTAACATAAAAACTTATGAAAAATAATGAGCAAAACAGTAAAATGAACATTTCATATTCTGCCTGGGTTCGGTTGACCGGCCACCAAGCTCGGTCGACCGAAAAAGTACTGAGAGTACTCGGTCGACCAAACAGGCACTTCGGTCGACCGAAGACCAACTCGGATCGACCGAAGACCAACTCGGTTGATCCGAACCTAATACCATTTAGCTACTGTCTTGCCTCGGTCGACCGAAGATGAGTCCCGGTCGACCGAAGTGACAGAAACTGAGAGTTTTTCCAGCTTTTGAATGACTTCAAAAATGGAAATTCTCAACAGATATACTTACAAAAAAGCTGGAAAAGCATGTCATACATGGTTTTAACAACATTTCTAGCAATCCTAAGGCATGCATAACATAGATTCAAAATCTATAAAAACACTATAGCACATTAAAGTCAATAGGGTACTCGTGAGTGGCTCTGATACCACTGTTAGAGGAATAACCGGGTCATACACATAAGCGCAGCGGAAATAACTTTGACCCGCCTCTATCAGGATCTTTCACGAGTAAGTACCTACGACTATGGGATAGTGTTTTACCTTATATGGATGCTAGAATGGCTGAAACGCTTTCAGTGGTTTGTTGTAACGAACGGAACACCACGCTTGCGAGGCTCAGTCTCTTCGGTATCCACTCGATCTTCGGAGATGGTCTTCTCTTGCTTGGTGCTAGCCAACGCCTTGTAGAAGCTTTGAAGACACTCTTCAATGGATGGAGTATGAACGACCTTTTCAAGAACAAGAAACAAGCTTTCTAACTTCTTTTCTATTAGCACAAATGCAAGAAAAAAGTCCAGAAATTTGTCTTGTCTTTTTCTCTCTAAAACTCACTTTTTCTCTCTATTCTCTTAGCTTCAAAAGGCTGGAGAAAACTGATTAGAATGATAGGAAAAATCTGAATTTTTCCTCTAGTCTATCAAGAGAGAGTGGGGTGAGATAATGGGGGAAGTGGGAGATCATGGAGAGAATTACTCCTCCACTCTCTCCACCACTTCAACCACCATCAAGAGGGCTGAATTTATGTCTAACATTCCAGCCATAAGGTCGGTCCAAACGGGTCGGTCGGCCCAATCATATTGGTCGGCCCAACCCGATTAAGGGCCCAATCCAATCCCGGCCCGAAGCCCGGCCCGGCCCAATCGAATTGGCGCACCTTAGATTAAATGTACTCCAACAGAAAGGTTGTAAGGGTTTCTTCTTTGGTTTTAGTTGTGAATATGAGAAAATGTATATGTTGTTCTATGGCGAAATTTCGGTCTATCTGCACGTGCTAATCCAAGGTTATGTTTGGCTATACATATTTTTTTCTCTTTTGATAGGTTGGGAGCTTCTCTGTCCGAAGTCATTGCCACCTAGAAACCCTTTCAAACTTCCTGCTATTTGTTGTTTTGGTTTAGCCAGTTGGCCCCAAGTTCTTGGTAATACAAATTGGTATCTTAGACTTGAAAGTTTTGTCTTGCTTAAAGATGGGATACAAAGAGTCTCTCTTTACGGGAATCAGAAATTGCATTTCTTTTCAATCAGTTGAACATCGTACTCATTATCGTAATGTTAGACTTGAATTTGGAAGAGTCCTTCAGCAGCCTCTGAAATTTTGTTCCTGATACAAATTCCCAGTGCTGCTGTTTTATTATTATATAAAAACCGAAGGACACCGCTCTTTCTTGTCATGTAAAATTACCTTTCATGAATAGTTAATGGATAGAAGGCTTGTTGAAGATGCTCAGACAGGAAATGTCCAGGCTTTGCATATTCTTGTGTACAATAAGCCACGCCCACTGGACCCCACTCTTTAGTCCGATAGAGAATTTGCAGGATGTAAATTAAGGTGACCCAGCTACCCGATCCGGTGGGAGGACTTGTCTTACCCCACCACAAGAAGCCACCCCACATTGGAGGGTTGAAAGTTTGACGTGCGTCCTTCTGCACAATTTATCACCTCGGAACCAACTGGGCTTTCCATATTCTGATAAAAGATAATTCCATTCTACTAAGGTTTGATGCACTATCGTGTACTATCGTAGATTTGGATCGTCAAACTTAAATTTTCAACTGTTTTGACTGGTGAATAATCTCGATTTTAGTTAAGTTCTGACAATATCGTGTATGTCACGGATTTCGGGCTTGCAAGCTCGAATTTTCAACTGTTACGATCGGTGATTAATCTCGATTTTAGTAAAATTAAGACTAAATCGTGTATGGTACATCACTAATTTGAGTTCGTCGAGTTAGAATTTTTCATTTTCGACAGGTGAATAATCTCGATTTTAGTCAAATTCAGACAATATCATTACTAACCATCACAGATTTGGGGTCGCCGAACTCGAATTTTTCAATTGCTGTGACGATAAATAACCTCGATTTTAGTCAAATTCATTAAAATCGCATACTAACTATTATAGATTTGGATCGTCGGGCTAAGACTTTTCAACTGTTTCGATCGGTGAATAATGTCGATTTTAATTAAGTTATTACAATATCGTGTCCGTAAAAAAATTAAGACCGATTTTTCAAATATTACGACCTGTGAATAATCTCGATGTTAGTAAAGTTAAGACTAAATTGTGTATTAACAATCATTGATTTGAGTCCATCAATCCTGGATTTTTAATTTGTTTCGATCGGTGAATAATCTTGATTTTATGCAAAGTTTAGACAATATCATGTACGTTACAGTTTGGGGTCATCTGACTCAATTTTTTTAACTATTGCGACCCATGAATATTTTCGATTTTTCGTCAAGTTCTGAAGCAATTACCCCCACAATGGGACATGCTTGACCTTGTTCGGACAGTGATTGGAGAGGATGCCATTACCATCCCATTTCTCTCGGACTGAGGCAACAATGGTTCGCTTCAGTAAGTCAGAAGGGGAGCTAGCCATGCCCGAAGTCCTCATCCAAGCACTGAAAATTGCGTAAGAGACAGAGCGCAATCAAGAGATAGACTCGCTTTTCCAGGACCTACTTGGGAATAGGAAACTCATCACATATTTGGGTTCGTTGAACTCAGATTTTTTAACTGTTTCAACTTGTGAAAAATATCGATTTTAATCAAATTCTGTCAAAATGATGTACTCCATCATTAAATTGGGTCGTCGGGCTCGAATTTTCAACTGTTGCGACCGGTAAATAATCTGGATTTTATTCAAATTTTGCAATAGCGTAAAAAGTGTCCACGCCCTCTAAACTTTTCTCAATTTTGGTTTTTAACCCTGAACTAAAAAACGCAAACTTCTTAACCCTGAACTTTTATGGAATGTTAATGTTTCACTTTCCATCCAATTTCACCGTTAAATCTAACAGAATAGCAACATGTGACTCTCAAAAGACTTAACTCATTAATATTTTGAGAAAAATTGGCCATGACCTAAAAAAAATTCAAAATGAGATAAGAAAATGAGCCAAAAATTTCCTCATATTTTTTTGGAAAACCTATTTTGTTATGAATTTCTCAAAAATTTTCAATTAACATGAGAATGGACCAAATACATATTACTAGTAGTATGTTATTTATTTTATTTTTTTGACAGAATATGACAATATATTTTTCTTTAAGCAGAAAAGGCCAAAATTAATGTTTGGACGAAGTGCTATGTAGTTTAGATTGTTCACGGATTTTTTAGAGTAAAGTAAGTTGATTACATTTTAGCCGCTTTCTTGTCCCATTTTAAAAAAAATTTAGGTCATAATCTATTTTTTCTCTTAAAATGCCCCTAAATTAAGTCATGTGAGAGTCATATGTTGCTATTTAACGGTGGAATTGGATGGAAAGAGAAACATTAACACTCCATAAAAGTTCAGGGTCAAGGAGTTTGCGTTTTTTAGTTCAGGGTCAAAAATCAAAATCGAAAAAAGTTTAGGGGGCGTGAGTACCTTTTACCCTTTACAATATTGTGTACTAACTATCATGGATTTGGGTTCGTCGAGCTCAGATTTTTAAACTATTTTGAATTGTAAAAAATCTCGATTTTAATCAAGTTCAGACAAAATCGTGTACTAACCATCATAAATTTTAGGTTTTCGTGATCGAATTTTTCAACCGTTATGAAGGCGAATAATCTCGATTTTAGTAAATTTTTGACAACGTTGTATACTAATAATCACAGAATTCGGGACCGTCGGGCTCCAAATTATGCGGCAGGTAAATAATCTCGATTTTAATCAGGTCCTGACAATATTGTGTACTAACCTCCACAAATTTGGGTTCGACGAGGTCATATTTTTGAACTATTTCGAATGGTAAACAATCTCGATTTTAATCAAATTCAAATAAAGTTGTGTACTATTAACCATCTTGAATTTTGGTTCGTCGGGCTCGAATTTTTCAACCGTTGTGAACGGCGAATAATCTGTATTTTAGTAAATTTTTTACAATATTTTGTACTAATAATCACGTATTTGGGACCGACGGGCTCCAAATTTTAAATTGTTGCGACAGGTAAAAAGTCTTGATTTGAATAAAGTTATGATAACATTGTGTACTAACCATCACGGATTTGGGACAGTTGGGCTCCGAATTTTAAATTGTTGCGACAGGCAAATAATCTCGATTTTAATCAAGTTCTAAAATATTGTGTACTAACCATCAGAGATTTGGGCTCGTCGAGTTCAGATTTTTCAACTGTTTCAAACTGATTAAAATCTCAATTTTAATCAAGTTCAGAAAAAATCGTGTACTAACCATCATGAATTTTGATTAGTCGGGCTGAATTTTTCAACCGTTGTAAACGGCGGATAATTTCGACTTTAGTCAATTTTTTACAATAATGTGTACTAATCATTACAAGTTTGGAACCGTCAGACTACAAATTTTAAATTGTTGCGACCTGTAAATAACCACGATTTTAATTAAGTTTTGACAATATTGTGTACTAACCATGACGAATTTGGGTTCTGTCGAGCTCATATTTTTCAACTGTTTCAAACTATGAAAAATCTTGATTTTAATCACTTCAGACAAAATCGTGTATTAACCATCACGAATTTTGGGCCATCGATCTCGAATTTTTCAACCGTTGTAACTGGCTAGTAATCTCAATTTTAGTCAATTTTTGAGAATATTGTTCTTTTAATCATTACGAATTTAAGACCGTTGGACTCAAAGTTTTAAATTGTTGCTACCGGTAAATAATTTCAATTTTAATCAAGTTCTGACAATATTATGTACTAACCATCACGGATTTGGGTACGTCGAGCTTATATTTTTAAACTATTTCGAACTGTGAAAAATCTCGATTTTAATCAAATTCAAATAAAATCTTGTACCATCATGAATTTTGGGTCTTCGTGCTCAATTTTTTCAAATGTTATGAATTGCGAATAATCTCGTTTTTAATAAAATTGACAATATTGTGTAGTAATCATCACATATTTGGGTCCGCTTGGCTCCAAATTTTAAATTGTTGTGATCGGTAAATTATCTCGATTTTAATCAAATTCTGACAAGATTGTGTACTAACCATCACGTATTTGGGTTCGCCGAGCTCTTATTTTTCAACTGTTTCGAACTGTAAAAAACCTCAATTTTAATCAATTTCAAACAAAATCGTGTACTAACCATCATGAATTTTGGGTTCGTCGTGCTCGATTTTTTCAACCATTGTGAACGGCGACAAATATGGATTTTAGTAATTTTTTGACAATATTGTGTACTAATAATCACAGATTTGGGACTGCCGGGTTCCAAATTTTAAATTACTGTGACGGGTAAATTATCTTGATTTTAATCTAGTTCTGAAAATATTGCGGATTTGGGTTCGTCGAGTTTTGATTTTTTAACTGTTTCGAACTGTGAAAAACCTCGATTTTAATCAAGTTCAGACAAAATCCTGTACTAACCATCATGAATTTTTGTTCGTTAGATTCAAAATTTTCAACCTTTGTGAACGGAGAGTAATCTGGATTTTAGTAAATTTTTGACAATATTGTGTACTAATAATCACGAATTTGGGACCGCCGGGCTGCAAATTTTAAATTGTTGCGACAGATTAAAAAGTCTCGATTATAATCAAGTTCTGACAATATTATGTACTAACCATCACGAATTTGGAATCACGAGCTCCAAATTTTAAATTGTTACGACATGTAAAATAATATCGATTTTAATTAAGTTATGTCAACATTTGGGTATTAACCATCAGAGATTCGGGTTCATCGATCTCAGATTTTTCAACTATTTTAAACTGTGAAAATATCGATTTTAATCAAGTTCAAACAAAATCGTGTACTAACCATCAAGAATTTTGGCTCATCATGTTGGATTTTTCAACCGTTTTGAATGGAGGATAATCTCGATTTTAGTTAACATTTTTACAATATTGTGTACATTATCATCGCAAATTTTGAACAGTCGGACTCCAAATTTTAAATTGTTGCGACCTGTAAATAATCTCAATTTTAATTACGTTTTGACAATGTTGTGTACTAACCACCACGGATTTGTGTTCGTCGAGCTCAGATTTTTTACCTTTTTCGAATTGCAAAAAATCTTAATTTTAATCAGTTTAGACAAAATCGTGTACTAACAACCATCATGAATTTTGGGTTGTCGGGCTCAATTTTCCAACCGTTGTGAAAGCCAATACTGTGTACTAATCATCATAGATTTGGGTCCGTCGAGATCATATTTTTCAACTGTTTCGATATGTGAAAATTTTCGATTTTAATTAGGCTTTGGCAAAATTATGTACTAACCATAATGAATTTTGGGTCTTTATGCTCAAATTTTTCAACCGTTCTGAACAGCGAATAATCTTGATTTTAGTCATTTTTTACAATATTGTGTGCTAATAATCATCACGGTTGGAACCTTGTGCTTAAAATTTTAAATTGTTTTGACCGGTAAATAATCTCAATTTTAATCAAGTTCTGACAATATTGTGTACTAACCATCACAAATTTAGTTTCGTCGTGCTCAGATTTTTCAAACTGTTTCGAACTGTGAAAAATCTCGATTTTAATCAAGTCAGACAAAATCGTATACTAACCATCATGAATTTTGGGTTGTCTAACTCGAATTTTTTTACTATTCTGAACTGTTCTCGATTTTAGTGAATTATTTACAATATTGTGTACTACTAATCATCACGGATTTGGGACCGTCGAGCTCCAAATTTTAAATTGTTGTGACAGATAAATAATCTCGATTTTAATAAAGTTTTGACAATATTGTGTACTAACCATCATAGATTTGGGTTCGTCGACCTCATATTTTCCAACTGTTTTGAATTGTGAAAAATCTCGATTTTAATCAAGTTCAGACAAAATCATTTACCATAATAAATTTTGGATCTTCATGCTCGAATTTTTCAATCGTTGTGAACGACAAATAATCTCAATTTTAATAATTCTTTCATAATATTGTGTACTAATCATCACAGATTTTGAATCTTAGTGGCTCAAAATTTTAAATTGTTTTGACCGGTAAATAACTTCGTTTTTAATCAAGTTCTGACAATATTGTGTACTAACAACCATCACAGATTTGGTTTGTCGAGCCAGCTTTTTCAATTGTTTTGAACTGTGAAATATCTCGATTTTAATCAAGTTTAGACAAAATCATATACTAAACATCATGAATTTTTGGTCGTCGGGCTCAATTTTTTCAATTGTTGTGAGCGACGAATAATCTCGATTTTAGTCAATTTTTTACAATATCGTGTACATTACATCACAAATTTGGGACTGTCAGGCTCCAAACTTTAAATTGTTGCGAAAGGTAAATAATCTCGATTTTAATTAAGTTTTGACAATATTGTGTACTAACCATCACATATTTGGATTCGTCGAACTCAAAATTTTCAACTGTTTCGAAATGTGAAAAATCTCGATTTTAATCAAGTCAAGAAAAAATCGTTTACTAACCACCATGAATTTTGGTTCATCAGCCTCGGGTATTTTTAAACTGTTGTGAATCGCCGAATAATCTCGATTTTAGTCAATTTTATACAATATTGTGTACTGATAATCATAGATTTGGAACCATCGGGCTCCAAATTTTAAATTGTTGTGACCAGTAAATAATCTCGATTTTAATCAAGTTCTAACAATATTGTGTACTAACCATCATAGATTTGGGTTAGCCAAGCTCAGATTTTTAATTGTTTCGAATTGTGAAAAATCTTGATTTTAATCAAGTTCAGATAAAATCATGTACTAACCATAATGAATTTTGGGTCTTCATTCTCGAATTTTTCAACTGCTGTGAACGACGAATAATCCATATTTAGTCTATTTTTTACAATATTGTGTACTAATCATCACCGATTTGGAAGCTTCGGACTCCAAATTTTAAATTGTTGACACTGGTAATAATTTCTATTTTAACCAAGTTCTGATAATATTATGTAATAACCAACACAAGTTTGGGTTCAACAAGCTCAGGTTTTTCAATTGTTTCGAACTGTGAAAAATATTGTTTTTAATCTAGTTCAGACAAAATCGTGCATTAACCATTTTGGGTTGTCAATATCGAATTTTTCAACCATTGTGAACGGCGAATAATTTCGTTTTTAGTCAATTTTTTACAATATTATGTACTAATCATCACAGATTTAGGACCGCCGGGCTCCAAATTTTAAATTGTTGCGACAAATAAATAGTCTCGATTATAATCAAGTTCTGACAATATTGTATACTAACCATCACATATTTGGGTTCGTTGAGCTCATATTTTTCAACTGTTTCGAACTGTGAAAAATCTCGATTTTAATCAAGTTAATACAAAATCGTTTACTAACAACCACTGTGAATTTTTAAACTGTTGTGAACGCCGAATAATCTCGATTTTAGTCAATATTTACAATATTGTGTACTAATAATCGTAGATTTGGAACATTCGGGATCCAAATTTTAAATTGTTGCGATTGGTAAATAATCTCGATTTTAATCAAGTTTTGACAATATTATGTACTAACCATCATATATTTGGGTTCGTCGGGTTCAACTTTTTTAACTGTTTCGAACTGTGAAAATTCTCGATTTTAATCAAGTTAAGACAAAATCATGTACTAACCATAAAGAATTTTGGGTCTTCATGCTCGAATTTTTCAATCGTTGTGAACGGCGAATAATATCGATTTTAGTAATTTTTTTACAATATTGTGTACTAATCATCACAGATTTTGGATCTTATGGCTCAAAATTTTAAATTGTTTTGACCGGTAAATAATTTCGATTTTAATCAAGTTCTGACAATATTCCATCACAGATTTGTGTTCGTCGAGTTCAGATTTTTCAACTGTTTTGAACTAAGAAAAATATCAATTTTAATCAAGTTAAGATAAAATCATGTACTAACCATAATGAATTTTGGATCTTCATTCTAGAATTTTTCAATGGTTTTGAACGGCGAATAATCTCGATTTTAGTAATTTTTTTTACAATATTGTGTACTCATCACAGATTTGGGATCTTAGGGCTCAAAATTTTAAATTGTTTTGAGCGGTAAATAATCTCGATTTTAATCAAGTTCTGACAATATTGTGTAGTAATCATCACAGATTTGGGTTTGTCGATCTCATATTTTTCAACTATTTCAAACTGTGAAAAATCTAGATTTTAATCAAGTTAAGACAAAATCATTTACTAACCACCATGAATTTTGGTTCGTCGGGCTCGAATT
This sequence comes from Vinca minor, assembly GCA_026122235.1. Classification (NCBI taxonomy): domain Eukaryota; kingdom Viridiplantae; phylum Streptophyta; class Magnoliopsida; order Gentianales; family Apocynaceae; genus Vinca; species Vinca minor. The sequence continues at coordinate 3,161,496 of JAOCZM010000253.1, forward strand.
TTTTAAAAATTGTGAACGCCGAATAATCTCGATTTTAGTCATTTTTTTACTATATTGTGTAATAATCATTGCAGATTTGGAACCATCGAGGTTCAAATTTTAAATTGTTGCAACCGGTAAATAATATCGATTTTAATCAAGTTCTGACAATATTGTGTACTAACCATCACAGATTTGAGTTCGTCGAGCTCAAATCTTTTTAACTATTTTGACTGTGAACAATCTCGATTTTAGTCAAGTTCAGACAAAATCGTTTACTAATCATCATGAATTTTGGGATCGTCAGAATAAAAAATTTCAACCGTTGTGACCAGCAAATAATCTCGATTTTTACTAATCAGTCAAATCTTTAATACCCTCAGAAGAAGCACGTAATAATTCATCAATAATCTCAACCCTTCCATTAATAGCAGCATAATGAAGTGCTGTTCTTCCATCTCTGCCCGGAGTATTCGGATCATCTCCATATAGTGATAAGCTGAAGCTATGTCAAGTGGTCTAAGGCCATCTTGGTCCATTTCTCTAACTAATCCAGACTCAACTTTATGATTTCTTATTACGAAATTTATCTGTCCGGCTTTTACAGCTATATATTTAGAGGGTTTTCAAAAAGATTTGTCATGAAAGAATCATCAAGAATGAAGGGATTTTCTCTAAGTAATTTGTACAATGTTTCTATGTCACCCATACAAGCTTGCATTGAACAATCTTTGACCCATTATTATTTGAGGCTGGTAGGATAATTTCAGGGCCGTCTTGAACGATATTGAGGCCCTGTGCTAGTTATCAATTTTAGGCCTCTAATATTTTTTTAAAAGTGTCAAAATATAATACGACTTTCGGATTTTCACAAAACCAAAGCAAACTGCAATAGTCATGAGTTTTCTTTATCTATTTGATTTAGTTTTTAATAGATTAACCATTATATTAGATAATAATAACATTTAAAACTAAAAATAAAGGAACCCAGTGTAATTTTTTCTTAGCTCAAATGAAATTTCAATACTATTTTTTTCATGCAAATTTTGAAGGAAAAAAAAAAGAAGAGAATCCATATATTTAACTTGATGATGACAAATTATGGAGAAAATACAAAAGAATTTTCAAATTTCTTCAACAAATACACATATATGTATATATATATAAACGTATTCAAAAAATTGGGGCCCCTAATTTTCAGAGGCTCTGTTCCGTAGGTCACTTTGAGCCCCCTCCCAGCCGGGCCTGAATAATTTGCAGACAATTTAAAAAAAGAACAACTTTAACATAAACATATTATTATTATTATTATTATTATTATTATTATTATTATGGATAAAAGGGAGATGATATTAAAGGCACTGCCTAGTCTCGAATTTGGGATAGTAGATCCCAGGTAGAAGCCTGCGCCCCTTTAAATACCAGTTCAAACTCCATTTATTTATATGACACCACATATAATGAAAACAATACATGGTACTAAACACAATATTCATGACGACTATAATGTCATCTTATTTAAAAAAAGATATATTTGTAACTAGCAGTGCATTCATTTTTGGCAAATTCCGGAAGGAGGCACAACACCATCAAAGACGCAGTACTGGTATGGGTCACAACACATATAAGTGATACCATTACACCACTGATTGAAATCGCGACATCTCAAATGTTTGTTGCTTCCAGGCAATACAACTTCTTCATTTTGAAGCATTTTCCTCGACATTTCCATGGTGCTTGAACTCTCAGAGAGAGAGTGGATGAGCTGAGGATGAGTAGACCAAGGAAGAACACTATGGAGCAAATATTCTTCATTTTTCTTTTTTATTTCTGGTAAATGATGAATGTGATGTGAGATTAACAATGTTAGTTCTTGCATTTATAGTATTTGATTTTTTAAGGTTATCGTATTGAAATTCTTCCTTCCCTAACCGATTAATGAAATGCAATTTGTATTCCCACCCAAAAAAATGGGGAAAATGCAATTTGCATTTTGCAAGAACGTGTATTCACTCTTTAGTCTCAAATTCTAGTTATGTATATGAAACTTTGAATCAAGTATCTTGACTAATGAATATAAAAACTACATATTACATGTTTACCTATTATCTTAGTATTGAGATTTGTTTGAAATTTAATTATTAATATCTAAGTAGAGTTAGGTTTTTCATATTATGTTTTAGTTGTAATTAGGAAATTGAAAGAGTGTACAGTTTGTTGGGAAAATTTTCAATATCTCACTTCGATTCTTTGGAAAGTAGTATAAAAAGAATTTTCGGTAGATAAAGACTTGTTAAGTTATTATTCATCGTACTGAGAGGTGTTAACAACTCAAATGATGAGTTTAAGAGTTGTAATTTTTATTCTATTAAAAAATTACAAAGTAAAATTTTCTAACTATAATTCTTTTTGTATTTTTTTGTTCGTGGGCACCACATGGTTCAAGGGTTTGTAGTGAATCAAATACTTTCTTCTTGAACTGAGTCATCTGACATATTAAGAGCCTAATCAATTGACTTATAGCATAAGTATACGCAGGTGAACTGAAAATCGAAATAATCATTTACTACTAAATTTATTTAGAGTGGAGAAAAGAGTTTCTTATTCAAAATTATGTATTATGTTTAGAAAAGTATATTGTTTCTGGTAAAAGAAGTTGGATCAAATAAAAAATTAATGTGAACTCATGAAACGAAGGAACACAATTATAGAACACTAGTATTACTAATGAAAGTCTGACTTATATAAATACCTATATTTAGTGGTGAATTTAAGAGTGAAAAAATTATATGTCCTCAATGATGTCATCATATTTGTCCCAATCTCTTGAAATTGGCCATGTGGATGGATATCCCCTCTAATTTCATTTTTTTAGCCGTTATTAATTTAAAGATAGGAGGGATGAGAGAGAAGAGAAACTCGTTAATAGAATTGGAGGATTTTTGACCGATCTAAAGAATGCGGAGGGGTGACTGCTCCCAATTTTTCAAAATGTAAAATTTTCTATAAAAAAAATATTCTTCCTAAAAAATCTTTTAGAAAAGTACATATTGTCCCCTTAACTTTTTTTTGAAAAGTTACATCACTTTCTCAATGTAAAATTTCTGAGTCCAACCCAACAATACATTTTGAACTTCTTAGTCAAATATGAAGAAAATCATTGAAAGGGGAAAAAAATAAAAGATATAAAGTGTTAAAATTTGCAAAGATATGAAATATGCATATATATATACTAGCATAATGACCCGTGCTATGCACGGTGAGTAGAATTTCTTAATTTTGAAATGGAAAATAATAATTTTTTTAATTGAAGTTTAGAAAAAATACATGGGCCTATGAAATTCTAAATTTTGAATTGTGATATTGTAAAAATGATATTTTCTATTAAAATAGGCTTAATGAAAAAAACATTTGATCCAAAATAAATTCAAAAAGAACAACTTGAAACGTAAGTTATCTAATTTCAATTTATACATTGAGAATACAATTGGTACACTGGAAGGGAATTGATTCACGTTTCAAACTTTTATTTTCCTATTCTTGTTTGGTATGTCAAACTAAAGTAGGAAAAATAATTCTGCGGAAAATCCTATACCAGAGAGAAGTAGGAATAGTCATTCCATATCAAAAGTTATCGAACGGCATTTGGAGGAAAAGTCAGAATCATAAATATAAAGGCATTTGGCAGAACCCCATAGATACAATTTCAATTTTTTTTTTTTATTGGCAGTACTGTTTCAATTATTTTTGCATCCTAAATAAAGTTACTTTTATAACAATGTAGACTTTTATATATAAATCAAGTTTCACAATTATGATATATGTATGATATAATGTGAATCTTATTCAAGTAAGATTTTGTGAACGGAACATTGAAAAGGATTCAATGTTCCCTTTACGCTTTACCATCTAGATATTGGAATGGAAAGAGGATTTCATGCTCATTCGTGATGGAATGTGATTCTGCATGGAAAAGGAATCCCAAACCATTCCAGTGTACCAAACATGTCGCGATGGCTTTGGGTTATTCTGTTATGTTCCAACCTAATATTTTCCAATCTATACATTTCTTAATTTAATAAGATCTTATGTTATACACCGTACATGTCTCATACTCCGTCCATTTTATAAAGCTACTGTTGAATCACGAATATCGGTCAATTTAGGGATTCACCCTCAGACATACACTACTTTAAAAATTACTCATGTTCTATCAATATATTCTTCTCTTTCCTTTATAAGAAAACCATGTTTTAATAAATTGACAATTAAAAGGTATAATTTGGGGGCGAAATATATTCTGTAAAATCATTTACAAAATAGTAAAATTATTTCCTCAAAATTAGTTACGAAATAGGAAAATTATTTCTAAATGTTTATTTAGGTGTGCAATTCGAGTTTGCTTGGTAGCTAATTCATCATTTTTATTTTAATATCCTATTGCAAAAATGATAAATCATTAAACTTTGATAAATAATGATTATACTCTACTGCATATTTAGAATGATTTCATTCTAAACACTACATAAAAATTAAAAAAAAAAAACTTGAAATGAGAAATAAGAATCACGGATATGTTAGTTTCTAGATTAGAAAAATCAATGTAATATCAATTAGTAAGAAAACTTACCATAGAAGAAATAATGTAGAAGGAAAATGCGATATATTCTACAATTTAGGGTATGATGGATCCAAATAGTTTTGATTTCTTTATTTGATGACCAATGTTTCCCACTAAAAACCATGAATAAATATAGAGAAAGTAAAAAAAATCATAATTGATGAAATTAGAGAGAATTGAGTAACACAATCATTTATCAAATACAAAGTCATATCACCACAATCTTGATATATATAAATGCTTTCTTTCAAGCCTTCGTAACTACTGCCTTCCCTGGATGTTCAAGTGTAACCAACTAATAATATGACAAATTAGTAGTTACCATGAACAAAAAACGTGCTCTTTCAATATATCTAATAAGTAGAGGTCTGAAGCGAACTAAAAGGAAAAAGTGAGAATGCAGTTCATACTTATGATTCATGTGTACAAAAAGACAATCCATAAAAACAAAAAGAACATTCATGCAGATGGATCTCTTTTCTACTAAATAAAGAAACTAAATTTTTTACTTATAAAACTCTACCGAGAAAGAAGTTGTAGTTACAAAAAAAAAAGGTTATTCACCTTAATAATGATGAAGCTGGAAATCCTCCAAACAAATATTTTATTGATTTAAAAAACCAAAATATATGAAATAAAAAAAATATAAAAAACGAAAATAAAAGGAGAGAGAGAGAGAGAGAGATTACTCTAGCTATAGGAAAAAAACTCCTTCTAGCGATTGGAAGAAAAAAAATATGTAAAAAATTGGTTTAATATATCATTAATGTAAAAAATGTAATAGATGAAATAGAACAAAATGTCAGAAACACGAAAATAAAATTAGAGAGATTACTCTAGCGATATGATAAAAAAGATTTTTTTTAGCTATTTGAAGGAAAAAAATCATGTAAAAAATTGGCGTACATAATTTAAGATGAATTGATGTCATTGGATCTGCGTATTAGCTTACCTGCATCATGGAACAACAATAAGTTAGTATCATTATTAAATAGAGATATTATTAATTCAAAAGGAAAAAGAAATGAGCCAGAAAACTCATGTAAGAGAGCAAAGGAGAAAAATCGTCTGTTTTCTGCCACTATGTTATTAGAGTTTGAAGAAATATTTATAGAGTTATAAAACTAAGAGAGACGTAATATCTATCAATATATAATATATGTAAAACACTAATTGATAGACTTACACTAATTGATAGACTTAACAAACTTCAATATAACATATCACCAAATCTTTTAAAATTTAAAATGAAGAAAGAAATAGTTTTAGAAATTTCAGCTCATGATGAGCAAGGAAGGTGTGGAAAATGCTATAAATTAGGAATAATTACTTTATAGTAAGGCTACGAATTAGGAAGATAACTAATTAATATATTTGTTACCTATTTAAAATAGTAAAAAAAATATTCTCAACCAATCAAGACTTCTAATATTAATTAAAAAAAACTAAAATCCTAGAGAATTAGAATTAGATTAAAGGTATTCACAATCCAAGATTATTTAAAATTTGAAAACATGTATGGTAATATGTATTAGTATAGATATATATGGTATGATTAGGATAGGATTTTAGAAGTGTTTAAATTTGAATTTAATTAAGATAATAATTATTTTTCAATTAATTTAACTAATATAAATTTTCTCAACCAATCAAGTGATTTCTAAAATAATTAAAACAATCACAATTTTAAAAAATGACACGTAGGATTGGAAGGTTTTTGATTGGTTGAAAATGAAAACACCTTCTGTAATATATATATACTAGCAAAAATACCCGTGCTATGCACGGAAACGTAATGTTGAATGGAAGAAAAAATGTCAAAGTAATTTTGTAACTCAAAACATGTAATGAAAATATATTATGAAAATAAAAAATTTCAGTATTAGAATAAAAAAACAATGAACATTGCATAAGTTTCAAATTAAATCAAACTTGACTATAAGCTCACTCGAAATTAGAAGACCCAGTAAACCGAATTAACCCGTAATTGGTAAAACCTTAACTATTTTTATTTATATAAACCAAAAAATATAGGAAGCATATAAGCGGGCTTCCTTAATTTGCTGTGCTAAAATGTCAGCCCAATTTTGTAACTCAAAACATGTCAAAGTACCATCTTTTATAGTATTGTCAAACTCAAAAAATAATGTAACTTTTCGATGTGGGATACTCTTATAAGACAATTAAGAGTTTACAACCAAAATAAAATTTAAATTAGCATTCTATTAAAAGAATTAAAGAAATTTGTTGTCAAATACCTGCCAGAGTAGTTGGCAATGTGGCGTAGCATCCGGCTTGCAGGTCGGGGGATCGAATCCCACTTCACCCGAATTAAATAAAATAGTTTAACATTTTTTTGCACCAATAAAAGTTGATATTTAATTTTTATTAAGATAATTTAATTTTCAATTAATTTAATTAACATAAAAAATTTCAACCAATAAAAATTAGTAAATTTTATGTCCTTTATTATTAATACTGCTTTTAATTTTTATGTATTTTTCTATTTGATGTTTATTTGTTCTTTTTCGTAAATTGGTTGCACGAAATATGAGATTCGAAATCCCCTCTCTAAGTTTGGATTCGATATCTTCAATGAACATATATTATGAAAATAAAAAATTCTCCATTAGAATAAAAAAAATGAACATTGCATAAGTCTGAGCTAAATCAAAGTTGACTATAAGCTCAATCGGAATTCAGAGAATCCGGTCATCTGAATTACCCGTTATTTGTTAAAAGTTTAACTATTTATATTTATATAAACAAAAAATATAAGAAGCATATAAGAGGGCTTCCTTAATTTGATGGGCTAAAATGTCAGCCTAATTTTGTAACTCAAAACATGTCAAAGTACCATCTTTTATAGTATTGTCAAACTCAAAAAACAATGTAACTTTTCGATGTGGGATACTTTTATAATCCAATTAAGAGTTTACAACCAAAATAAAATTTAAATAAGCATTCCATTAAAATAATTAAAGAAATTAGTTGTCAAATACCTGCCAGAGTAGTTGGCAATGCAGCATGAGATTCAACTTATGGGTCGGGGGATCAAATCCCCTCCCCCGCTTTTAAATAAAATAGTTTAAGCTTTTTTTTGCACCAATAAAAGTTGATATTTAATTTTTATTAAGATAAGTTAATTTTCAATTAATTTAATTAACATAAATATTCTCAACCAATAAAAATTAGTAAATTTTATGTTATTTATTATTCATACTGCTTTTAATTTTTATGTCTTTTTCGATTTGATGTTTATATGTTCTTTTTCGTAAATTGGTTGCACGAAATATGAGATTCGAAATCCCCTCTCTAAAGTTTGGATTCGATATCTTCAATGAACATATATTATGAAAATAAAAAACTCTCCATTAGAATAAAAAAAAATGAACATTGCATAAGTCTGAGCTAAATCAAAGTTGACTATAAGCTCAATCGGAATTCAGAAGACCCGGTCATCTGAATTACCCGTTATTTGTTAAAACTTTAACTATTTATATTTATATAAACAAAAAATATAAGAAGCAAATAAGCGGGCTTCCTTAATTTGATGAGCTAAAATGTCAGCCCAATTTTGTAACTCGTCAATGTACCATCTTTTATAGTATTGTCAAACTCAAAAACAATGTAACTTTTCGATGTGGGATACTCTTATAAGCCAATTAAGAGTTTTCAACCAAAATAAAATTTAAATTAGCATTCTATTAAAAGAATTAAAGAAATAGTTGACAAACACCTGCCAGAGTAGTTGGCAATGCAGCGCTGCATCCGACCTGCAGGTCGGGGGGTCGAATCCCCCCTCTCCCGATTTAAATTAAGTAGTTTAACCTTTTTTTTGCACCAATAAAAGTTGATATTTAATTTTTATTAAGATAAGTTAATTTTCAATTAATTTAATTAACATAAATATTCTCAACCAATAAAAATTAGTAAATTTTATGTTATTTATTATTCATACTTGTTTTTAATTTTTTATGTCTTTTTCTATTTGATGTTTATATGTTCTTTTTCAGTAAATTGGTTGCACGGAATATGAGATTCGAATCCCCTCTCTAAAGTTTGGATTCGATATCTTCAATGAACATATATTATGAAAATAACAAACTCTCCATTAGAATAAAAAAAAATGAATATTTCATAAGTCCGAGCTAAATCAAAGTTGACTATAAGCTCAATCGAATTCGTAAGACCCGATTATCCGAATTACCCGTTATTTGTTAAAATTTTAACTATTTATATTTATATAAACAAAAAAATATAAGAAGCAAATAAGCGGGCTTCCTTAATTTGATGGGCTAAAATGTCACCCTAATTTTGTAACTCGTCAATGTACCATCTTTTATAGTATTGTCAAACTCAAAAAACAATGTAACTTTTCGATGTGGGATACTCTTATAAGCCAATTAAGAGTTTACAACCAAAATAAAATTTAAATTAGCATTCTATTAAAAAGAATTAAAGAAAGTAGTTGTCAAACACCCGCGAGTAGTTGGCAATGCAGTACTGTATCCGACTGCGAGTCGGGGGATCGAATCCCCCTCTCCCGATTTAAATAAAATAGTTAACATTTTTTTTGCACCAATAAAAGTTGATATTTAATTTTTATTAAGATAAGTTAATTTTCAATTAATTTAATTAACCTAAATATTCTCAACCAATAAAAAATTAGTACATTAATTAAAAAAATGTGAAAATCTAAGAAAATAGGATTGTAAAAATATATAGATACAATTATTTGTATGTATAGAGACTCAGTAATATATATATAGATAGATAGATAGATATATATATATATATATATATATATATATATATATATATATATATATATATATTTTCAACTCTATCTTAAAAAGCAAGGAAAAAAGAGAGATCCGAGATTTCGCTTTATATCCATCCTGAGTATCACAACAAACAAAACATCATGAATGGGGGGAAGACCCAATCTCCCTTAAAGCACGGTTTATTATTACATCATCACTAGCACTGTCAAACGGACCACTAGTCCGCGAACCGGTCCGTGGTCCGCGTTTTTTGGACGGATTTGGACCAAGCTATTCAGGGTCCGTTTAAATGCGGGCCATTTTTAGCCCGCTCCGTTTGGACTACTGGGACTAGGCAGGACCGGACCCGACCAACCCGCATTTAAATTAATATATATAAAAACATATTTTTTAAAGTTTTACTTCTCATTTTTACAATTTGTTTTACAAATATTTTCAAAAATAAACCACAAAACTCAATTTTTAAGCTTTATATTCTTTTTTTTCAATTTTTAAAAATAAAAACAAAAAAAAAAAGTCATTTTTAAGCTTTATTTTCTTTTTTAAAATTAATTTGATCCGCGGACCGGCCCGTTTAACCCGCGAATTTCTTATGGACGGGTATGGACTAGGATTTTCTTGGTCCGCAAAAATTGGTCCAAATCCGGCCTGGTCCGTTTTAGGGTAATCCGCGACGGACTGGACCGGACCGGACCAACCCGTTTGACAGTGCTAATCATCACACTGAAATATGCCGACCAGGGGAATCGAACCCGGGTCTGTACTGTGGCAGGGTACTATTCTACCACTAAACCACTGGAGCTTCATTCTTTTTTTATCTTTGATGAAAAATATCTCAGTTGCCAGTTATATTAGAAGAAAAGTTGACATCAGAACTTCGCAAAACTCTCGTGGAGTTTGAACCTAAATTTGAGCCTAGACTATTACAATTATGCCCAATGGGCAAAGGGATGGAATCTGAGGGGGATATATCCCACATAGTTATTACATTTGACCCATTTAGCTAAGTTGTGTGCAAAAGTATTGCAATATCTAGATACAAAAGCCATTTGCCACTTTGTATGTTTCATTAGGTAATCTCTTCCCTTCAAAGTAGAGTTCCTGCTCTGCCAACTTTCCATACTCTTAATTCTCAAAAGAGCTTGGATAGCAAATAGAGCATCTCCCTCAATGATAAGTTTGCAGCACTGCATGTCTTCCCCAATAGCAAAGCAAAAGTTGGCAGCTTGAGTTTCTGCCACAAATGGAAAAACTTCCAGTGATCTATCACTCCTAGCTCCTAAGGTTTTGCCTTCATCATTTGTCAAAATACAAGCATAATAGAACGGGGAATTACATTCCCAGTTCACATCAAAATTAAATTTACAAAAATATTTTGGTGGGACACACCAAATAAATTTACAAACTTTAACATTAGCCTTTCTTCTATTCAGCATAGCAGTCCTCTAATTTAATCTGAGCGTGATTTGCATATTTGCTACTAGAATCTAGAGATAATATCATAGTTCGATGTTCATAATTGAATATTGTATTTTTACTTAACTAAAGATAGTTGTGATATTATCTTTAATACAATAATTAAAGATAAAATTTGACTTTTTAATTGAATTATTATCTAACTCTTCAAAATAGTTGTGATATTAGGGAGTTAAGGATGGTAGTAGCGGAGTTAAATTCCCTTAAAACTAAGGAATTGATGAAATTGAGGGGTAATTCCTTTGATTTGTGGATGTTTTTTTGGCCGTCGGATTGAACAATTTAACATTTGAGATTACAAAAAAAAGAGAATAGTTATTTTTATCTAAATAGCTATTTTACCTATAAAATTAAATTTTTTCACTATTAAATCAAATACACACAATTTTAAAGATTTGAACCTTCAGCACCATAACCGCTTCGAGCTTGAGATAGAATAACAGTATAACACATTTAGGCCCCTATTGGTCTGCATTTTCAGTCATCAAAAAAGGAAGTTGACATCCTTTTTGTTAGTTCATGACATGTAACAATCTAGTGTTATGCCCAGTGAGGAATGAGAATTCAAGAGAATGAACTTGCTTTTTCTTTCCTTCTCTTTTCTTTTTTCTGAAGCATCTTTTTTAGAAAAATCAATAGTTGTTCTCCACTTCCCTTCCAGTATATCTTGAATTTTCGACCTACCGATTAATGATTGCTTTAAATCTGAACTATTTTCCCTATAAATTTAGCTCTTAGATTCTGACTTCAGAAACTTTGAGTTTAAATATTTCGGATTTTAATCTTCATATTCGAATTTCAGAAATTTTGAATAATATTTTAGACTTTAATCTTCATGTTTCAGTCTCATAAAACAAGCTCTAATATTGTCAAAGTTTGATTGTACTCACCAACTCAAATGATGGGTTTGATTTGTGTGATAGTTTGTAATTTTTAATCCGTTAAAAAAAATCTATAGTTAAGTTAAAATGTATAGTTAAGTTTTCTAACTATAACTATTTTTTTTTCCCTTTTTCTTAATAAACACCATGACAATTAAGAACAAAATGCTATTAATAATAAGTGGTTAGAATCCTATATACGGTTTCCAGTGACATTAACATTAAGTTGCTAATTTTCATTTCTCTCTACAAAGAAAAAACTAACCAAATTATTTATTTGAGGAGAAGAACTCCACAGTTGAGAGCACTATGCACATTTACACCTACCTGAATTTATTTGTTTTGATATGCCTTATTATATTTTGCATATGACTGAAAATGTTTTGTATATATATATATATATAGTGTTGAGTTAATGCTTGAATCATTCTGGTAAAGGAAAAAAAGTCTCGTCAAATAAATTTAAAAATATATAATATTTTAAGACGAAGAATATGGTGAAAGAGATAAATGATGAAAATTCTTAGTATGAAAAAACAGAAATAAAATTAACTATTATGTCATTCATGAAACAAATAGTATTGTATTATTATTACTATTGGTATTATTTTGGATAAAAGAGAGAGATGAGGTCTCAAATTTGGCATAGTATATCTCAGGTAGAGCCTTAAACGTCCTTTTGACTATTAGTTCAAACTCCATTTATTTATATCACACTATATAATGAAATCAATACATAATACGAAATACAGAATTATGACGACAACTATATGTCATCTTTATTTGAAGAAGATATATTTGTAACTAGAAATACATTCATTTTTGGCAAGTTCCGGAAGGAGGCACAACACCATCAAAGACGCAATGGTATGGATCACAACACATATAAGTGATACCATTACACCACTGATTGAAATCACGACATCCCAAATGTTTGTTGCTTCCAGCAGGCAATATAACTTCTTCATTTTGAAGCATTTTCCTTGACATTTCCATGGTGGTTGAACTCTCTGAGAGAGTGGATGAGTTGAGGATCAATAGACCAAGGAAGAACACTATGGAGCAAATATTCTTCATTTTTCTTTTTTTATTTCTGGTATGTGATGAAAGTGATGTGAGATTATTCTTGCATTTATAGTATTTGACATTTTTAAGTTTGTCATATTGAAATTCTTCTCCGCCTAAATCGATTAATGAAATGCAATTTGCATTCCCACCCAAAAAGGGAAAATGCAATTTACATTTTGCAAGAACGTGTATGCACTCTATAGTCTCAAATTCTAATTATGTATACGAAACTTTAAATCAGTTATCTTGAGTAATGAACATAAAACTATATATTACATGTTTACTTATTATCTTTGTATTGACATTAGTTAGAAATTTAACTCTCAACATCCAATCCAATAATAGAGTTAAGTTTTTTTTATTTTGTTTTAGTTGTAATTAGGAAATTGAGAAAATTTACGATTTGTCGAGATTCTCTCAATATCCCACATAGAGAGTTTGGAAATTAGTTCGAGATGAATTTCTTATAGTTGATGAGTTTTTAAGTTATGATTGATTGTACTAAGTTATTTTATTGGTGCATATATGTAAATGTATATGCATATTATACAAAGTTGGACTAATTGAATCTAAACTTTTAGTTAATGATAAATATTTTAACTGACTAAGGTACCACATTGACACTCATATTATTGTTAAGAGAGGAAAAAAATTACAAACTTTGAAATTGTAAAGAGTTTTAAGTTACTACATGGTAAAAGTAAAATCGAATAAATGTTCAAACCTATATACTGTTGCAGTTTCATACCCCAACACCAAATTTTTGGCTTCGTCACTGGTATGCACTCTATAGTCTCAAATTCTAGTTATGTATACGAAACTTTAAATCAGTTATCTTGAGTAATGAACATAAAACTATATATTACACGTTTACCTATTATCTTAGTATTGACATTTGTTAGAAATTTAATTCTAAACATCCAATACAATAATAGAGTTAAGTTTTTTTATTTTGTTTTAGTTGTAATTAGGAAATTGAGAGAATCTAAGATTTGTCGGGATTCTCTCAATATCCCACATAGAGAGTTTGAAAATTAGTTCGAGATGAATTTTTTATAGATGATGAATTTTTTAGTTATGATTGATCGTACTAAGTTATTTTTACCAAAAGAGTAGTTATTTTTCCATTTATTGCCGGAACTGTTTTTTCTCCCTTCCGTGGAAGCAAACTCAGTTTATTTGGAAGAGAATAGTTATTTTACTTGTAAAATCGAATTTTTATTTTTTTTATTTTTATCGATGAATCAAATACTAATTGTGTGATTTGTTTGTACAGTATTAAGGATTTGGCCTTCAACACCATAACTGCGGTGGAGTTTTTTTTAGATGGAATAACAGTGTAACACATTTAGGCCCCGATTGGTCTGCATTTTCAGTCATCTAAAAAGGAAGTTGACACGTTTTTAACAATCTCTAGTGTCATACCCCTACGAGCTAAATAAATAAAAGGACAATCTTTCAAATGAAATATCCTCTCCAGACTGTAATCCTCATTAAACAAGAAAAACAAACCTTTCGTGTATTATGGGGCAGATAGTTTTATTTTCTAGTTAGCATGAATTTGTATTGAAATATATACCGTTTGATTCAGTTTAGAATTGTTTGTAGTTAATATGATGCAATGTGAAGGAAATATGATTATTTTCGCATTAAGTTGGATGCGAAAATAACCATATAAATTTAAGATAAATTAAGGAAACATAAATTTACTCACATTGAGACTGGTAGGATAATTTGCAAACAGTTTTTTTTTAAAAAAAAACAAATTTAGCATAAATATATTATTATTGATAAAAGGGAGATGATATTAAGGGCGCTGCCTAATCTTTTGACTACTAATTCGAGCTCCATTTATTTATATCACATCACATAATGAAAATAATACATAATACGAAACATATGACTATGATGACAACTATATTGCCATCTTTATTTGAAGATAATATATTTGTAACCAGCGGTGTGTTCATTTTTGGCAAGTTCCGGAAGGCGGCACAACACCATCAAAGACGCAGTGATATGGATCACAACACATATAAGTGATACTATTACACCCCTGATTGAAATCGTGACATCCCAAATGTTTGTTGCTTCCAGGCAATATAATTTCTTCATTTCGAAGCATTTTCCTTGACATTTCAATGGTGCTTGAACTCTCCGAGAGAGTGGATGAGTTGAGGATCAGCAGACCAAGGAAAAATACTAAGGAGCAAATATTCTTCATTTTTCTTTTTTAATTTCTTGTATGTGATGAAAGTGATGTGAGATTAGCAATGGTAGTTCTTGCATTTATAGTATTTGTTTTTTTTAAGGTTGTCGTATTGAAATTCTTCCTTGCCTAACTGATTAATGAAATGCAATTTGCATTCCCGCCAAAAAAAAGGAAACATGCAATTTACATTTTTCAAGAACATGTATGCACTCTCTAGTCTCAAATTCTAGTTATGTATACGAAACTTTGAATCAATTATCTTGACTAATGAATATAAAAACTATATATTACATATTTACTTATTTTCTTAGTATTGAGATTTGTTAAAATTTTAATTATTAATATATAACTATCTAAGTAGAGTTAGGCTTTTCATATTCTATTTAGTTGTAATTAGGAAATTGAAAAAGTGTACAGTTTGTCGGGATTTCTCAATATCTCACATCGAAAGTTTGGAAAGTAGTATAAGAATATTTCCCTATAGATAAAGACTTGTTAAGTTATTATTCATTGTAGTGAGAGGTGTTAACAACTCAAACGATGAGTTTAACTTGTGCCAAGAGTTGTAATTTTTATTCCGTTAAAAAATTACAAAGTAAAATTTTCCAACTATAAATTTTATTTTATTTTTCTTCGTGGGCACCACATGGTTCAAGGGTTTGTTGTGAATGAAATACTTTCATCTTGAACTGAGTCCTCTGATATATTAAGAGCCTAATCAATTGGCTTATAGCATAAGTATAAGCATGTGAACTGAAATATCAATATTAGCATTTACTACTAAATTATTTAGAGTGGAGAAAGAAATTTCTTATTCAAAATTATGTATTATGTTATGTTTAGTAAATAAAGCATTTTGTTTCTGGTAAAAGAAGTTGGACCAAATAAAAAATCAATGTAAACTCACGAAACGAAGGAACACTAGTATTATTAATTATAATAACGTCTTTGTAGGACTGACTTCACAACTCCCTCACATGAATTTAGTGGAGTCCACATCTGCAGGTATGCCCTGCCTAATTCATATGAGGGGACTGTGGAACTAGCCCCATGAGGGTGGTCCTATGATTGAATTTTTCCCAGTCTAACTTATATAAATAGTTATATTCAGTGATTGATTTAAAGAGCGCAGAGGGTGACCGCTCCCAAAGTAAAATTTTCTATAAAAAAGATTATTCTTCCTAAAAAATCTTTAAGACAAGTACATTTTGCTCCCTAGTTTTAAAAATTACAACATCACTTCCGCAATGTAGGATTTCTGAGTCCACCCCAAGCTATATTTGAACTTCTTTGCCCAAATATGAAGAAAATCATTGAAAGTGAAAAAGATATAAAAAGTTGTAAAATTTTGAAAATATATTAAATATGCATATATATACATATATATATATATATATATATATATATATATATATATATATATATTGTTTTCAACTTTATCTTATTAAGCAAGGGAAAAAAAAGAGCTCAGATTTTTGCTTTATGGCATCCGTAATATCAGATAAATTGGAAGACCCAAAATCTCCATTAAAGCATGGTTTTCATCATCACTCAGAATGCACCGGGTCTGTATTGTGGCAAGGTACTATTCTACCACCAGACCACTGGTGCTTTTTGTTTATTCGATATCTAATTTTATTTAATAATGCAGTGCGACTTGCATATTTAGTACTGCAAAAGGTAATATCATAGTCTCTGATGTCCGGAATTGAATATTGTATTTTTACTTGATACAATAATTAAAGAGAATATTTGACTTTTAATGAAATTATTATCTGACTCCTAGAAGGCTAGAATTTATTGTGATATTAGGGAGTTCAGGACGTTAGTATTAGAGACCATGTGATACCAAAGTTAAATTCCCTTAAAATTAAGAAAGTGATGAAAGTATAATTTTTTACCAATAATTTAAAAGATGTTAACATAAGACTATATATTATATGTATACCTATTATCTTAGTATTGAGATTTGTTAGAAATTTAATTATCAACATACAAATAGAATTAGTTTGTTATTCTGTTTTAATTGTAATTAAGAAATTGCAAGAATGCACCATTTGCAAGAGTCACCCAATATCCCCATATTGAGAGCTTTGAAAAGTAATATGAGAAGAATTATTTATATATAAAGACCTTATAAAGTTAGTTTTGTTGACGCAGCACTTCTAACTCGGAATAATATATCTCAAGTTTCACGGATTTTGGATCGTCGGACTAGAATTTTTCAACCGTTGTGACCGACAAACCATCTCAATTTTAGTAAATTTTTTACAATATTGTGTATTAATCATCAGGAATTGGGGACTGTCGGGTTCAAAGTTTTAAATTGTTGTGACCGGTAAATAATCTTGATTTTAATTAAGTCCTGATAATATTGGGTACTAACTAACCATCACGAGTTTAGGTTCATCGAACTCAGATTTTTCAAATGTTTCGAACTGTGAAAAATCTCGATTTTAGTCAAATTCAAAAGAAATTATGTACTAATCAATTTTAGATTTCAGATAAAATTGTGCACTAACTATCACACGAGCAAGAAAAAAGAAAGAGAGAGAGAGAGAGAGAGCTCTGATTTCATCCGAGTATCAGATAAATGGGAAGAACCAAATCTCCCCTTGAAGAAAAGTTTCAACACTCAGAATGCACCAGCCGGGAACAGAACACGGATCTGTACAGTGGCAGGGACTATTCTACCACTAGACCACTGGTGCTTCTTATTTATTTCGATATCTAATTTTATATAATACTCTCAGTGCGACTTGCATATTTGGTGTAATATCATAGTCTGATGTCCGAAATTGAATATTGTATTTTTACTTGATACAATAATTAAAGAGAATATTTGACTTTTAATGAAATTATTATCTGATTACTAAAATTTGTTGTGATATTAGGGAGTTATGGACCTTTCGTGTGTTATGTATGTGGCAGGAAGTTTTATTTTCTAGTTAGTATGAATCTGTATTGAAATATACTGCTTGATTCATCTTAGGATTGTTTGTAGTTAATATGATGCAATGTGAAGGAAATATGATTATTTTCGCATTAAGTTAGATGCTTGTACAAATTTTGTCACATTGAAGCTGATAAGATAATTTGTAGACACGACAATAATAACATAACCTATTAAGTGCTCAAAAGAAGAACGTAACATAAACATATTATTATTACTATTAGTATTAGTATTATTTTGGTTAAAAAAGGGAGATGATATTAAGTGCGTGTTTGGTACGCGGGAATGGAAAGGCCTTTCCCACTTCTCTTTCCATTCCGGCGTTTGGTTGGACAATTTGAAGTGGGAATCATCATTCCACAGGAATGGCAATTCCAGGAAGAAGTGGGAAAGGGCATTCCACACCAAAACTTATGGAATGACCTTTCCAGGAGAAGTTGGAATCATCAATAAATAGTAACTTACATTTATATCCCTCTTTTAATTAATTATTACGTTCATTTTACATATCAACATATTCATATTTAGTCATAAATATTCTATTTCACTTGGTATAATTTCATAGATGATAATTTTATAAATATTTCTTTCTCTTGGCAGTAGTTTTAATCTATTTTTAAATTTAAAAAAAAAAGATATTTATATATATATATATATATAATATCATTTATTCAAGTAAGATTTTGTAATGAATATTTAATTAGGTTTTATCACTAGTATATGCTAAAAGGGCATTTAGGTCATATTGTGTTTAATTTCATTCCATTCTGACATTAAAATATAGTTTTACCAAACACAAAAAAGGAATAGACATTCCATTATGCCTTTACCTTCCAAACACTGGAATGGAAAGAGGATTCCGAAGTCATTCTGGGTGGAAAGTGATTCTACCTGCAAAGGGATTCCATTCCAGACGTACCAAACGTGCTGTAAGGGCACTGCCCAGTCTTGAATCTGGGATAGTAGATCCTAGGTAGAGCCTTGAGCGCCCTTTTGATTACTAATTCGAACTCCATTTATTTATATGACACCACATATAATGAAAACAATACATAGTACTAAACACAATATCCATGACGACTATAATGTCATCTTTATTTAAAGAAGATATATTTGTAACTAGCAGTGCATTCATTTTTGGCAAGTTCCGGAAGGAGGCACAACACCATCAAAGACACAGTGGTATGAGTCACAACACATATAAGTGATACCATTACACCACTGATTGAAATCGCGACATCCCAAATGTCTGTTGCTTCCAACAGGCAATATAACTTCTGCATTTGAAAGCATTTTCCTTGACAATTCAATGGTTCTTGAACTCTCAGACATAGTGGATGAGCTGAGGATCAGTAGACTAAGGAAGAACACTATGGAGCAAATATTCTTCATTTTTCCTTTTTATTTCTGGTACGCGATGAAATTAATGTGAGGTTAGCAATGTAGTTCTTGCATTTATGGTATTTGGATTTTTTTAAGGTTGTCATATTAAAATTCTTCTCTGCCTAACAGATTAATGAAATGCAAATTTGCATTCCCACGAAAAAAAAGGAAAAATGCAATTTGCAAGAACTTGTATGCACTCTCTAGTCTCAAATCCTAATTATGTATGATTAAGTCATCTTGACTAATGAACATAAAACTATATATTACATGTTTACCTATTATCTTAGTATTGAGATTTATTAGAATTAATTATCAACATCCAAATAGAATTAGTTTTTTATTCTGTTTTAAATGTAATTGAGAAATTGAGAGAATGCACGATTTGCAAGAGTCGCCCAATATCTCCATATTGAGAGCTTTGAAAAGTAATATGAGAAGAATTATTTATATATAAAGACCTTATAAAGCTAGTTTTATCAGAGCAACACTTCTAATTCAAAATAATATATCTTAAGTTTGACGTCTGTTGTATCATAACTCGAGAAAAAAGCCCAAGATTTTCGGGATGGAGAATTGCAGGCAGCTTAAGAATGACTTACATGTGTACAATTTATTGCACAACACAATTATATTAGGACCAACAATTTTTTGGATATTAGGCGTTGAAGGTAGGACAACATATCAAGGAGATTAGGACCAACAAAAATTAAGTTCATCTCTTTTGGGAGCATTTTTTTAACTCCAGTTTCATATTAATGTCTTTCTTAGAGACATTCAAAATACCAGATTGTTCTTCTACTTTCTCAAGGAGAAGCTTCAGCAATGGTACTGTTGAAAGAGTTCTGCAGGATCCCACCATCACCAACTTCTTCTGTTCAAAGTGAGAAAGGGAAACTTCATAAATTAGTCAACCACTGATATACAATCTTATGATGTAGTTGACATGAAAGGATCGAGCGTGATAAAATCGTTTGCTTCAAGAGCATAATTAAATTCTGTTATTTATGAGACAAACGAATAACAAGATGATGCAAACCTTTGCACGCGTAATGGCTACATTAATCCTGTGCCAGTCTCCAAGGAGTGAAGAACTGCAGTTTCTTGGAGTTTCAGTGGACCGTACAAATGATACCAATATGCAATCCTTGTCTCTTCCCTGCGAGTCAAAAGATGGATATAGGATTTAGCATCTATACATCTCTAAGCCTAATTATATGCTGATCTGCTTTTCATGAAATGCTAACATAAAAATACAGACAAAAATCTCATCACCCATGTCATTGTTGAGAGTCCTGCAAATGTCTCTTAAAACATTTAATGATCTACACCATAATCAAATTTAGCATGACTTACAAAGAAGCAGGCCATATTAGATTCAAAGAATATGACTTCTTCTTTCCCTAGGCGAATCACAGTGATTAACTATTGATTCTGTCAAGTGTAAAATGGCATGCCAGATAACACTTTGATAGAAACGTTATCGTCCAAATGCATATTCCCAGTAAGATGCATAATTACCAAATCCACAAGTCCCGTATTTGATTAAGTTTAGCCTATTGGGATAATGGAATTTTCCATTTGACTTGTTCGGATGAGAAATGAATATTTACTCCGAAAAAATAATCCCAAGCACAAAAATTATATTTGTATTCAAGCAAAAGTTCCTAGTGATACGGGAAAAGCTATAACCTGGTATTTGTCAATTGTATGTATTTCCACAGATGTGGAAACAGCTTCACGAATGAGATTTGCCTGAGAGTTGTAGGGCGTAATTACGCCAATTTGAGCTCCTTCAACACCTCTTTCTACCAGTTTGTTGACAACCTATATACCAAAATAGCATGAGAAGTGTATTACTCTACATTCCAAGTGCCAAGAAGTATTGAAACCAAGAATATGAAATATCATACCTCACTAACGATATGAGCTTCAACTGGATTGTTAACAGCTTTGCAGTCGTTTGTCTCAAATGCTGGCAATAGATCTGAATCTTATCCCAATTAGTTGAGAGCTCAAGCTGTGCATGTGATGCTGATTTTGACAGAATTATGAGATAAAAGGATAATAGAATGGCAAATTTAACAAACCTGTATTAATAAATATTACAGGCCTGTCTGGACATAAGACCTGTTAGAAGCAACAAGATATGATTAAATGGCTACCGAGATATGCATGTAGTATTTTCAAATAAAACTACTGGTGCTACTTTTGCAGTGAACATTATGATAACACCCCCCTCCCCCAAGGCACAGTGTAGCATTTGAGCCTTCTGTATGGAAAAATAAACATCCAATAAACACCAAATTTGATGCCTATTACCTAGATGAGGTTAAAATCTGTTCATACTTGGGAAAAGGGATCAACTAACATGTCCTTACATAATGAATCAATTAAAATAGAAAATGCAGAAGTAGCAATAACATCAGCTGTATTAACAATAAGCAAATTTATGCCTTTTAAGTGCAATGAAGTATGACGTCTGCAGTTTACCATCAATAACTTTTTAGCCAGTTGTATATAGCTAACAGTTTAATACAGGTTGTCTCATCCTAACAAAATGCGTAATTGCTTGCAACTACCTGGCTTAGCCATTCAGGCGCGGATGCTACACCTGTGTAAGTAATTTTGGCATTCTCTATTTCTGGGGAACCACAACGCAGTCTATTACCATATATCAGAGCATTTGATAGTTCCATTATGGCTGCACACATTCGGTACTGCACGTGATCATTTAAATGCATAAGTTTGTTGTATCAAAATGATAGAACGGATGGATATCATTTTAACTAAATGTTCAGGTCACCTGGCTTTGTAAAGCTGAAATGGCTTGAGGATTAGCTTCTGAAAGCCTGCAGAACAAGCTTACGGCCATCCCATTCTCTTTTGCCTCCAAGCTCTAATAAGAGGAACAAGTTGAAGGAGTTCATCTATCATACTGTACAGCTAGAAAAGCAAACAGTTATTTAGACAACAGAACACACCTGGACTAGTGGGGGCAACTGGTAATGATCCCCCACAAGAACAAACTTTGATGCAAACATCAGAGGTCCCAAGGACACCTGCTTGAAAACATGTAAAATTGGCTTAGCTGCTATCTTCAAGATGTCTATCAATTGATCTCAACTTGTGGGGAAGGGCAAGCAAAAGTGTGGCTAAAACGTGTGACAGCTCCAACGAGTACAGGAAGCATAGGAAAATTCACTCCCAAAAAACATCACCATGTGCAACTTCAACCAATAAGATAAGAGTAAAGTTCATTCTACGAGCCCAAAAACAGTACCATGGTTGTGGCGCACCAATAGATCCATCTACTACATCCTTTCTATATCAACTTGCAAGAGAAGAGAGCCAATTTCCCATGTACCTCTCAACTCATCAATATTTGCATATCATAACAAATTATCTTTCTTTTATGGCCTTACTTTGGACACAATCAACTAGCATACAACTTTTGCTTTGAAGAGCAAATAGAATACTTCCCTCAAAGAAGATGGTGGTAGAGAGAAAAAGAGGCTCCTGAAGAGGTGGGAAATAAGGAGAAGCCAGGGAATATATTATTGTTCATGAGGATACTCATCGGTCTTTACGGAAAATATCTTTCTTTTTTTTTTCTTTTTCCTCTCTTTCGTTAGTTAAGGAGAAGCTCGTCCTAAAGTGTTAATTCTTTCTCCTCTTCAGACATATCATAATTCTAGTATCATAGAAATGAAGTAAGTGTGAGGCAAGATGTAACAAATCTGCAATGTAAATTGTGTATGGCCAGCTGTAACAACTACAAAATTTCCAAATTGTGTGCTTGATAAGTTCTCTTTTTGCCAAACCAGTGATTTTGCGATTGCTATTCCTGAAGAGTGAGTAATCTTTAAAAGAAGATTACTCCTCTAAATATGTGAAAAACATACCGGAAGGGTAATTTGTCCAGCTTCGTCCATGATACATACATCAAATCGCTTGTTGGCAAGCAAAGGATTGGTTATCCCCAAACAAGTAACAGCAATCACTCTGGTCTGTTCTAGTCTTAGCTTTATCTCTTCAGTGCTATGCATGTCCATCTCTGCAAAATGAAATTGCTACATGAAATTCAGATGACCAAGACCAATCACAAAATCCTTAATGCCATTGATAGAAAAAGTATCTTACCAGACAAGCAGTTCTCTCGAACTTCCTCGTGTACAGCTTCACATCTTCCAATACGAATGAAATCAATCCCCTGCAAGCGAAGGAATAAAACATTATTGAAATACTGATTAGACACCCCCAATGTGGGAATATACATCATTAATAAAATATGTTTCTCCAAAGCACAACAAAGTCAAAGAACTCAATCAGATTAACTTATTAAGGCATTGGTCGCCCAAGCATTACAGATAAAAGGCGCTGCAACATCCCTTTAAACCAGGAAGAGTGAAGATATCAAAACTTAACTTTTCTATTGGCCTTTTTTGCATTAAGTAGTGTCTCAAGTATTAAAGGCATTGTCACACGGTACGGAATACGATTCGCAATACGGAGTACGGTTCGGTACGGAATTCGCTTAGTCTAGAAAAATCCGGTACGGTAGGGGTATATTCATTACTTTTTTATTTATTTTTTTCATAATTTCCAACTTTTAATACTTAATATTAATTCTTTTAATACTTTTATATTTTTGGTCTAATTAAATATTAAAAATATAAAGTAGGCTATTTAGGACTTGTTTGTAATATAAAATATAAAGTTTGAGGTCTAAAATATAATTTTTAAAAGTTATTTCGGACTTTGAATGCAAAGTATTTCTAAATTTAAGCCATTTAAGACTTGTTTATAACATAATTGTTTTATAGGACTTATGTGATAATATTATAATTGCCATATTAGTCCTAGTTATATATATATATATATATATATATATATATATATATATATATATATATATATATATATATATATATATATACCTACTATAGGGGCAAAAAAAACCTAAAAACATTCTAGCTTTTCCTCCTCAGCGGCACCCCACCGCTGCTCCTTCTCTTCTTCTTCTCCTTTCTTTTCTTTTCTTTTCCTTTCTTATCTCTCTCTCTCTCTCCGTTCTTCTCTTCTCCTGCGATGCCTCTTCATTTCTTCTCTCTCCGTTTTCCCCTTCCTCAGCTGCGAAGCACCTCTCCACCTCCTCTCCGCCGCCCCACCGCTGCTCCTTCTCTTCTTCTTCTCTCTAAATCGCTTGGAACGCCGTTAATGGGCGAACTTAGAGCGAATCGAACTCCGATTCGGTACGAACGAACTGGATCGGAGTTCGATTGCTTTTCCGGCGAATTCTGTGACTATGATTAAAGGCAAGAACAGATTCAAGTGTTTCTGTCAAGCCTCCAGTTTAGTAATTCAACACCAAGGTCAGGTGTATAGCATTATATACCTTGAATGAATAACTATTATCATATTCCAAGGTCTAAAAGCTCTTCGAAAGTACATAGGGGTGCAACCAGTCTAATGAAGCTGTTGAGGCACTTATCTTGTAACTTGTTAAAGGTTGAACCCCTGGCCTAAAAATGCTTAAGCCAATTGCTTGTATTTACTTAACCTAATTTCTATAAGCTATTCAGTATTATCTACAAAGACTAGGAGCAGTCCATGTAAATCACTTGTATATCTAATATTCACCAACACATAATGTCAAGAAGAACAGAAAAAGAGCGAAAGAGAAGTTAGACAAATGGCCTTTTGCCTGTCGAAATCCAGAAGCTGTCATGAAGCTTTAAGGTAATGCTAAATCATAATTAAGCAAAACAAACAGTTCCAGGGGCTTTTATGATAATCATTTTAAAGGACTCATGCTACTGCACGGGTTTGAACTTCCCGACAGCACCAGCTATACTAACACTCTTTTTAGGACGTGAATATTCAGGTTTTCCTTGTGGAATCGGCAGATATTTAGCAGAAGATACTAAACCATGAAGAATACAGACACTAAAGCCATTTGTGTGCTATAATGCTGAAGTAGCTAAATCAAAACCCAGAATCCTTTATACATAACTTGAAGATGATACATTACAAGTAGCGATGACAGAAAAAGACCTGAGCTTTCAATTTGATAAGTAGAGTATCAACAGCTGAGTTGGTGTAGGACGTTAGCAAAATGGATGCACCTCTCAGTAATAATGCTTTTACAGCATGCACCATAGTGGATGTTTTGCCAGTCCCGGGCATTCCTAGTATGAGTGCATAATCCTTCGCTGTGAGTATCTGAAACAATGAAAGTGGCTTTAGTGTCAGCGAAAGATCCACAGCATGCATCTTCTAGTTAATAAAATTATAAGCGCTAGGAAGAAACACATAGATTGAAGGTAGAGTGTTGATCATCAGTTCACCGATCAAAGAGATATTACTAATACATAACCTTGAGGATAGATCTACGTTGATCATCATTCAATGTTTTCTCTGACCAGATATATGAAATGGCAGGATCCTGACTAAGCACACATCCACTGTCAAATCTAGGCATCTGCACAAGCATACAAAGCAAACATAACAAGAATTACGGGCTTATGATATATGAAGTACGAAGAGGAAGATAGTCTCAGATAATGCAAGTGATGATTGCATGCAGTAGAAGATTCACCTCCAGGTCAACAATCATCTTCCTCAGATGCGCACTCTGTTCACTTTGCAAAAATAGTTGAACAAGATTGAACCTTCATCAACATAGAGATGTATGTTGGTTATGTTACAATTGTCCACTTAAAGGTGACAATGACAACTAGAATGGATGAGATTACACTCATTCTACTACCTCATGATTGCAAATGAGGCCATGGCTTCATCTTTGTCAATCCGCCATGCATGCTTACTAAGATCTCGTGCACCTGAAGCTGGATGACATCCCGGAAGTTTTAGACGCTTTGGAAACGATACCTGATCAAGCAAATCATCAGTTACACCTACTTAACAATTTAATCTAATTAGAAGCACAATTCTTTTGGTTTACCATGAATAGATAATGAAAATGTTTGATCAGTTTACAGTACAGATATTATTATGGTCAAATAGCTATAATGGGATATCAAATCACAATCCTAAAAGGCATTATACAAAACGTTTACAAACTTTTGGTAGTTTTATTCTAATTTACATAAAGAGCAAGAGACTTCCAGGCTAGTTTTTAAACTATCCATATTCACTTGAGCGTAATAGCTGCTGCAGTACTCACTGAAACATGGAAGCTACCAACATCCACCAGGACCCCATTGGAAACAGGTAGACAGCCAGGTTCAGTACTCAATATCTGGAACAGTATGAAGATAGTTAGAAGACAATAACCAAAGAAGCAAATCACTGTACATAGCTCTTCCTGCTCAAAGATGAGTGAGTGATAGCACATAAGCATGCTTAATAAACTCAAATCAGATATGGTAGGTGAAAGTATAGAGCAATGGTATCAGTCCAAGGTGAAATTTCATTTAAAACGCATCTCGGCCTAAAGAAATCCTCTCATACGCAGAGATGGAAACTGTATATCCAAATACTGTGCGACTTATGAAGAGTTCTACATTATTTAGTCTTTCACAATGTAAGTTCGTGATCGATCATAAGACAGTGCTAGAACTCTGATACTGTCATCCCAGAAACCCTTTCCAAATTCTTCTAAGAAAAAGGACCAAATAAAGGCAAGCAATATAATATTCAATGGTCTGATATATCACTTCATGTAACTCACTAGGGCGAGAATAGAAACCTGAAAACTGATCCACCTAAAAGCAAAACTTAAATATTGGATGAACCAAGGGCAGCATCCTAAGAGACCAGAAGAAATGAGCATTCTTAGTAGTTGCAACTGTTGTCTCACCCCCTCTAGACTTAAATACAGTTTCCTTTCTTTGACTATTTTTAACTCAAGGAGACCGAAAGTGATGGCAAATATTGGCTAACTGCATGACTTTACTAATATTTTGCACTTATAAGCAAAATGTCATTCTAACTCAATGCAGGCAAAAGCATCATAATCTAAAGTAGAAAATATGTTCGGATAAAAAAATGTAGATATATGAGAAGCTCAAGAGATACCACGTAATCCCCACTCCTAAGTGTGCAATTAAATTTGCTTGATCCAGAAGAACTCTGTGATGGAGAATCTTGGTGCACAAAGCGATAAACAAAAGGATTGCCTTTGGAAAAGCCTGTCTGAGACATATTTTGTGAGGTTTCAAGAACAAGACCAGATAGAGAACCAGAATTCTGATCATTCCTCAGCATACGTGAAGTCCAGATCTGTTTCTTTGTAATCTGCAATAGTGAAACAAAACATCAATTAAGGACATGGGTAGTGATTATTGAATCAAAGATTTGGAATCAAATTTGGATCAAGAAGGCATAATGTCACATTAAATTCTAACAATCATTTTCATTTTATACTCTTTGATCCTTGTTTGATCCAAAAAAAATTATCCAACAATCATTATTGTTAAGGACATTATTGAGAAAATTTTGTATCACACGCTGAGTTTCCTGATACCTCCAATTCTTTAGCTTCCAGGTCAATCAATCTATTCCACTTCTGAAGAAAAATGGAATCTTCATTCGTCAAGTGATGAACAAGTGAATCAAACAGATTACCTAGTCCACTACCCTCCGTGGTCCCACCATATGCCTTCAAAATCAAAAGCAACATTAATAGAATAAATTACTCTATTCCATAAGATAATCAACTAAAAGGGAACTGGAGGCATATTGAACTGGCATGGTGACGGTTTAAAAATGACCGGGGGAAATAGTAACTTAGAGACAACTACTGCAGAGGAATCAGCAAGTTATAGTTTAGCATAAGTGACATTGTTTCCTATTGGTGTTGATCATGAATTAGTATGCAACCTTGGTAACTAAACAGCTAAAACATAACAATGTTCCCATATGCTATTAAATCAAAATTTTAGCTATAAATTAAGACAAAATGTAGCATAATGTTATGAATGTCTAGTTATGTTGAGCTGTTCTAAATTCAACTGCCTAATCATTATCGTAAGAAGTGAAATTATGGCATGATTGAAACAAATAGATAATATATGGTGTTGATCAATGCTATTCTGTCAGCTACACAAACTTCAACAATTACCTTAGAAAAGTATAGTTCTTATTTGGGACTTTGGGGTTCTCATTTGATGTTATGTCTCATTTGACATTATGCTACCTCATATTATGCTTTATCCTATGAACTCCAAAAAACTGTTAGGTCATTTATTTAGCCAGCTTCTAATGGTAGGTAATAAACCAAGAATGACATCAGTGGATATCTTATAAAGACAATTATGTGTATCATTTTTTACAATAAATTTTCTTGCTAGAACCTTACTAAAACAATTTTTTTCTTATCCGTACACACCTGGAGGTACAAAAATGGCACAACATTCCTGAAGTAGATTAGTTGTTAATTCTAGACTAAATTTAATCAATATATAGCTATCGTTTGAACAAACTAAATGCAACTACGACATCCAATTCCAGGAATTGGATTCAATTCGACATGCCGTAATACTTGGTGACTTGCTGCTCATATATTTTAAATACTGAAAAAGAAGAAACTATTTCAATATAACTACAAAACATGACATATTGAAATTGCTAATGTAGTAACTTTCTTGTCAGTCACATGCTTTCTTGCTAATGTAGTAACTTTCTTGTCACGGTCACATGCTTTTGACAGTATTGCATAGTTGTATAGACTGCCGGAAAGTAGAAAGGAGAACTAACTTATTACCTTGTGATAGATGGTACACACATCAAGGTGCCGGCAACTTCTGCACATGTTGAGAGTCTGCAAAAGCAGAACATAAAGATTACAAAATCTGTTGGTTAAAAGCTTAAAGAACATGCATAAGAAATAAAACATTGAACTGTAGCAGTACCCGTAGCATTTGGGGTAGTTGTTGAGCCGTTGATGCCTTAAGAAGATCATTCGCAAGTTCATTCCGACGCATTATTAGTCCGACCAAGTCAGATCTTTGTACAGTGATCCCCTTCATATACAAGCTTATTGGATATTGAGATTCAAGGAAAGAAAAAAGGAGAACAATGTAATTTGCGTGTCCAACTCTCACCTGTGTATGATCTGTTTTGAGATAGTACAACAGACCAAGATCAATCTTCTGCCCGTATCTGAAGAGTAAAACACGAAATGACAAACAGCTTACTGATCGCTGGCCAAATTCCATTAGGACAAAACTAAAGTGTAACAGAAATTTGATGGAACCCAGCTTACCTTTCAGACATCAGGAGTGTATATAACATCACCTGGGCATTATGCTCCACAGCAGTCTGCATGAAGCAAAGTTCTCCATGAAAAGAAATTAGAGAAAGTACATCTGGAAGAAATTCATATCACCAGAGCTGTCCATTTATCATAACATGTAAAATTATCATATGAGAACTTGCCTGCCCATTGGTTGCTTTTCCAGTTTTGAATTCCAAAGGCATAATCTTCGTGCTAGTATTTTCTTTGTCTAATTCAACTTTTACATGTATAGAGGCATCAATCATCCCTTTCAAGCCAAACCTTGGGGCCCATGCCATTTCCTCAATATCGAGTACCTGTATTTATGAGGAGATGTTAAGCATATAACACGTGTAGGAAGATCATAAATTTGGTAGTTATGAGTCTTAAAACCAATTTTATATGATGAAAAGCTGCATTATAATAGTCACTGAAGAACGAAAGATTAAAAAATACATAAACATGCATGTGGAGAGTCGCATATAGTTCTAGCATATATAACATTTTGCGGGGGAAAAGGTAGCTTGTATTGTTGAAATGGTTCAGATATCCTTGGAGAGGAAAATGGGAAAATATCACTACCAAGTCTGCATATAACTAGAAAGAAGGCTCAGAAGGATGCCTGACCTCAGATATGTTGACCTTCTTAACTCCACCATCACATCCAAAATCCACACCACAAGTTCTGGAACCCTACAATTATTTTGAAATCTTAGGCCTCGATGACGTACAAGAAGCAAAGAGCATCACATAATTGTACTCCAAACTTAGGCATGTAAAAGTACCAGAGATTCAGTTCTGCTATGGATCATCGCCTTTGAACAAAATAGTATTTAACAAGGGCAGTATAGTTTGTAGGCAGCTAACTACCCCATTGTGATACACCAGAACATTAGCTTATACGAAACAAAAACAAGATGTTGATGGACTAGCTTTCAAGCAGAAGTACTTTGGGTGCACCTAATGAATTATGTAGCTCACATACAGAATTTTACCGCGAACGCCAAAGTGAAAATTCATAATCTACAGTTTGTTTCTAAGTCATGTAATACTCAAAGCATAACAAAACTAATTATATAATTTACTATTGCAGCATTTTCCATATACTCCTATGCAATTCTTTAGAAAACCGGATACTGCAATAAGGTACACATATTTTACCTGTGAACCTCTGGACAAAGATATCCAGTTTAGCATTTTCGGGATTGCCTCTGTCAAAGTCTTGAGTGTGTCATTTTCATTCACTGCAGTACACCGAAAAGGTTTAGTACTCGATAATAAAATAGTAAAAAGTTTTCAAGAAAAGAAATCTTTGATTACAAGATAAAATATATCAAAAGGGAAAGAGATAATGAGTCTAATACAGAATCCAGGTAACAAATCCAATGAAATGATGAACCTGATGAATTTTCCCGTGAGAAAAGGGAAATTACATAAAGAGATAATTATATGGATCTCCACCTCCACATGCATATATGGTCTCAAGATTTTTCTGAAGCACTACTCTTGCATATTCCTCCAAGAACTCCTTTGAAAGAGACTCTCTGATTAGCCCAGCCTACGAAAAAGTAGACCATGATTAATCAATGTTACATAAGAATATCTCACAAGAATTTCCATGGCAAGAGGCAACATAACCACTTTTTAAGATTACAAAGAAACATAAAAATGGAATTCCTCCAAAAGGAACACAAACTTCATAAAAATTTAAGGTTAGGTTTTCAATCAAACATAACGGAACTTAAAAGTATTCCCTGCTAAACATTTCTTGGCCCTTCTCATTCTCCTGATATTACAAAAAAAAATAACAAAATAGAAATCCTGATACCTGAAATATCTGATGCAGTAAAGTACCAACCATAGCTGCAGCTGAATACTCATTACTCTTTAGCCTTTCATCCAGGACAGCACGCCTTGGACAACTGAAACTACCCGCAACCTAGTAGAAGAGATTGATTGATAAGTAGTAGCAAGAAAAATAAGGAATTCTCATTCTGACACAGATGTATTTATCTAAAAAAACAGGCTTAATTTACACGAGTGAAAATACCCGAGTTCCAGATACCAAAATATCTGGATGAACAATCAGAAAATTCTTATCATGATTGACATCACACTTCCCTTGGCTATCAAATTCGCCAATGATGTGAACAGTGTCTCCAGGTCCAACAACACTATACAACCTGAATGGAAAAGGGAAAGAAGGTTATTTAACTAGACTAGGTTTGAAATCAAGGCCATCACAATCATGCAGCCTTGACATGAAGCAGTACGTGTAAGATTTTGTCCCTGTTTATTTCAATGTTTGTACCGCGATTCACTGTTGCATGATACAGTACCAAGAATTACAGACCAGAAAAGACAATCCACGTAAGAAAACAAGGACAAAGAAGAAGTTGAGGAACCA
Organism: Vinca minor; assembly: GCA_026122235.1. NCBI lineage: Eukaryota > Viridiplantae > Streptophyta > Magnoliopsida > Gentianales > Apocynaceae > Vinca > Vinca minor. The sequence goes on from JAOCZM010000253.1 coordinate 3,193,506, forward strand.
CATTGCCAGAGGGGAGATCAGTTGCTACAACGAAGAACAGTTACAAAAAATAGCTAAAACTCTTTCTTTTTTTAACTTAAGTAGTTAAGTACAGGCCTAGAGAAACAATATAGACAAATCTATCACATGCCTATCAAGATATATACATGTATTAATTTAGAATGATTTTCCTTGCTATCCAATGTTCAACCATTGTTAGATGCTTGAGACCTTCAGCTACAATACTAGTAATGCAAAAATGGGATGTTTTCTACAAACGATATCATTGCTGTTACTGAAAAACAAGTACTTACTACATAGGAATCACAAGTATCCAGCTTGTTTGTTGATTTAGTGGATTAACCTACCAGTAAAACTATAGCTTGAATTGACAACAGCTCGAACAATTGCAAGTGTATCTAACATGCATACACTTACCATTCATCCCATAGTTGTACCATGCGCTCTTCCCCGGTCTGTTCGTTCAATAAGCGCATAATCTACCACAATATGATGTTCAATGATCAGCACCCGTTAAACCATCAAAGTGATTTGACATTTTTTAACTGACTTACTTACCTTAAACGAGCTCTGAGAACCAAAGGAATCAAGGCAACCATGCTTCTCAGATACCTGTATGCAGAGCAGTGGGCGACAAAGTAAATTCCAGCATACTCGTTTTCCTGAGCTTAAAAGAACCAGTTTATAATCAATTGTTGGTACATACCTCTAAAACAAGAAAGTATAGATCATAAACTTCGTTGTTCACTATAGTTTCTGAGTTTGTCACAGGAGTCATCAAAGCAAAATCGACTTTTTTGGATTTCCGATCCTCAATGCATTCTTCTGTTTCATCACACATTGATTCTTCAACGGAAATAACATCTTCTACTTGATCCAATAATTCAATCAATGCCTGACAAAATAAGCACGTGAGTGACTAAGCTAATACATAAGCATCAATTATTCCCAGACATACTTCCGAATGCATAATCAGATTACAAGAAAGATGAAGATATGGGAGTTGAAAATAACACAAGTATAGAATTTTAGAACCTTTTTGTGGGGCCTTAAACCATGCTGATCCGATACCACTCTAATGTTATCACTGTCAGCAGGCTGCGTCAGTTTATAAAACATACCATCAGATGAATAATTTAGTAAAAACCTTATAAAAACTGGCTTGTCGTGATAAGAAGCACCTTGTGATGGCAGTAAGACAGTGATGGTGGGGTCATAAATGGGCTTTGACTACCATTCTTACTACTTCTGCTTCCACTGTTTTCAGAAGTACAAACACTGACTTTTGAGTCTAACTTTTCTGAATGAATTCTATCTAAGCATTTGCCAGAATTTTCACCAGTTTTCAGTGGAGGTGACGAAAGCCACTTCTCAAGCTTCCCTGCTTTACCAGGAGAACTCTGTGTATGGCCACATTAGAAGTAAACTGTCAAGGAAGACAACACAAAATAAAAAGTAAAAAAATAGTAGGTGAATAGAACCCCCATTACCTTCTTTTGTGAGCATGGCTTAAAATTCATACAGTTGAACCGTGACGAATCTGCTAAAACTTTCACCATTTCTGGAAAGTGCTTTGACATGGCATGAAGTCTTTCATTTACTGGAGAAATCCTCCATGTGATCTCTTCGCCTCCATCATCCTGGCTTTGCTTTATCAGCTGTGACACAACAGTCAAATGATTAGACAAGAGAAAATGGTAAATTATCCAAATATGCTTAATCACTACTAATATTCAAGTGGTAAAATTGTCCTTTTCTCTTCATCAGCATCAAAAGAATAAGCTTGCAAAGCCCATAAAACCATTAGCATAAATCACAAACACACTCCCTTCAGAGCATGGGTAGTGAATTATAAAACAACAACAACAGCATCAATAATATGTTAATAAAGAGCTGATTATATCCACGAAAGCACTATTCTTCTTCTCTCTTCTTTTCCTTTCAAAGACCATGTATGTACTACAACTAGTCTCTCTAAATACTGTCTGAAAGAGAAGGCCAGAAATTATCATGCTTATTGGATTACTCCGCTCAAGATGGAGAGACCTACATGCTTCTCTTTACAAAGTAAAACATAATATGGGAGTAACAAAGTGGAAAAATCAAATTCTAATAGGTGATAGAAAATCATTAGCTCTACATCAATGACAGCAATTAAATCCAGCCCCTGTTAAACTTTTTCAATAAAAGCACGAACCTTTAATAAGCATCACCACGATATAGAATTTAAAATCCTAACGTTTGCCTAGAACAGTAAAAGTAGAAAGATAGCAAAAAAATGTCCTCACATTATTTCCTCTCCAATATAAATTCGAAGATCATTTCTTAATCACAGCAGTTATTCTTGAAATAATTTATTTTAAATAACATTTAACAATGAACTAAACCTCTATCATCTCATATTCAAAAGATCACATGAATGCATTCCATAAACTTAAACATGATAAATACCATTCCTGGCGAAAACTTGAACCGCTTAATTGGATTTCCCTTGCAAACCTCGGGCGAAACCTCAAACTGATCGACTCCTTGATTCTCATCCATTTTGAGTGCAATTGGAAGCTGATTCTCAATTGGGGTTACTTGAGACGGATTATTCGACTTCTTTACTTTCAAATGATCATCATTTTCCAATTTTTTCACATGATTAACTCCCGAATTCGACTTTTCGACCCTCAAATTACCATTTTTTACATCACAATAATGTAGATCAGATTTATCACCAATATATTGAGCTACAGAAACGGAATCTCTAGAAATCGTTTTATCTGCATTCACCGCATCATTTCTAGGGCTTGGAAATTGGGGTTTTTGAGATTTACTATCATTGGAATCAGAATTAAGTGATTTCAGATTCTTCTTAGCTTGTTGAGATTGATTCTGACTATGGCGTTCGAAGAAATGTTGGATTCCAAATTTGGACGGCTGAGATTGCTGCTGCTGCTGCTGGTTGTTTTGATTATTCAAAGATTTCTTCGATCCTGAACTCGATTTCTTCCGAGGAGCCATTTTAAATTCAAAATCACACTCTAAAAATACATAAAGAAATCACTAACTGGGATCAGGATTTAGGGTTTTTTTTTCAACTTCAACGATTAGATACGTATAATGGGTTGGGGATTTTCCCGCCAAAAAGAGGGAGATTATTGGTTTTGGGTTATTTTGTGGAGGGAGATATAATGTGCCGTCGGATTATGATGGACGGTGGAGATTCCCGAATACAGATGGTCTGTATTTGTGTAAATACCATTTTGATGCCCGTTAATTGTTTATTTTACTTAATTTAGACTCGATAAAAGATAGTTGTTTCAATTAAGTTCTTAGATTTATCAAAGTTGTCATGTCGAGTTTTAATTGAAAGAAAAAAAAATAACATAACTCTTGCCTAACTGAGTTAGAGGCTCGATCCGATTTCAGTCCACGTGTTCTGCATTGAATCACGTGGTTATTTATTTACGATTGAGACAGTTAGCAGTAGTGAACTCGCCGATCTCCTCCACGATCTTAAGTTCTTAGATTTATCAAAGTTGTCATGTCGAGTTTTAATTGAAAGAAAAAAAAATAACATAACTCTTGCCTAACTGAGTTAGAGGCTCGATCCGATTTCAGTCCACGTGTTCTGCATTGAATCACGTGGTTATTTATTTACGATTGAGACAGTTAGCAGTAGTGAACTCGCCGATCTCCTCCACGATCTCCTTCACTTCTGACATAGTCTTCCTTATCTTTTGTCCTACCGCCATTACCTGACCATTATCTTTTTTCCACTAGAAACTTAGTGACTTCTTAATTTAAGTCTGTCATTACCGAATTTTTTTCACTGCATTCTGTGATTTTTTATTATAAAAAATTAATCATTTTTTTCCTAAACAATTTATAAGTTACTCACGAAGTAATAAAACAATAATTATGGATAATAAAATTCTTAAATTATTTATCCTTAGTATATAATGTTGGCTAAATAGTGTATTACGTCCCCAAACATTTTTTTAGAGCAACTTTTTTTTAATATATATATATATATAAATATATATAAATTAACAAAATTTACAAAACGATTTGGGAAATCCGCAAGGCAGGAACTCCCTGTCGGTCCAATCCAATCAAACCCTTCGTTTTCAATGGAAGGGAGCCTAAACTATAGTAATAAACTGTTTGCCTATAATCACTTCCAATATTTGCTAATGAATCAGCGACCGTATTTGCTTCCCTAAAAATATGAGAGATGGGTATACCTCTTGCAAGGCGTTCCGCCATTCCAAAGCAAGCATCTAATGTCCAGTTGGCTATCCATTTTTTTTTAATGAGTGAACCAACGTCATTGAATCCGTTTGAATAAAATGAATTGCCTGAGTTGCTAATTTGAGACCAAATGTAAGTGATGAAACTTCCGCCTGATTGTTGGTGATGAAGTCTCCAATGTAGGCTGAGCACTCTGCTATAAAAATCCCGTGACCATTCTGAATCACACATCCGATCCCAGCCAATCCAGGATTTTCTCGAGAAGCTCCACCCACATTCAAAATGATAGTATCTGAGCTTGAAAGCTGCTTCCACCGTACGATACGGACATCCACTGTCCTTGATCTACCATAATGAATTTTCCTCGCTTATGCCATTGTGACTAATTGTTGATCAAAAGCCACAGTCAATCTCTTTTTCGTTGTGCGCCTCCCTTAACAGGGAACATCTAGCTCTCCATAAATTCCACACGACCATTGTAGAAATTAATATAAGTTGATTGGCTCGCTGTCCCTTTCCTGCGAGTCACCATTGGAACAACATTCCCAATGGAGTGGTCACCGCTTCAAATCTCTGTATCGAAAAATCAAATTGGACCGCTGCATGCTTCCACAAATGTTGTGCCAGAAGACACTCCCAAAACACATGTTGTACTATAGAAAGAGTCGAAAGAGAGCCCGCCATAAGAACCGAACTATGCCTCCCGGCTAGGGCAGCTCTCAAGTCAGAGGGAAAGAAGAAAGGGCCTTGATGCTGCGTTCGGGAAGGATGAATCGCTCCCGAAAAGGAATCTATTGATTCTCTCCCAATTGGTTGGACCGTAGGTGCGATGATTTACTTCACGGGCGAGGTCTCTGGTTCAAGTCCAGGATGGCCCAGCATCACCATCCATCGAACAAGAACAACGAGAAACAAAGTTAAAACCATATGTCCATAAAGTTTACTCCATTGACAAAAACTTATTAATGAACTTCCATACAAATATATTGAAATGAAGTGGCAATCCCTTAGTCCATATAAGCTGGCGGGTCAAGGTACTGGCTTCCCCTCCTCTTATAATATCAATCGCCGAGGCTAAGGAGAAACGCCCGTGCAACTCTGGTTTCCAAATCCATAAATCTGCTTCATCTTCCAAGTGAATTTCAGGAAGCTCATCTAATATATGCCCAGGCAGCCATTTCATTAGTTCACCTTTTCTCCAATTATCCCAAACTATTTTCATTTGGTGATTAACATCCTAATTCTTTGTTTATGTATTATACCATCCCTAAACAATTTACGTTTGGTATAATAGTCCTTCCATTCAAAACACAGTTAGTCAAACGTGAAATTTGAAATTTGATGGGGTCAACAATGGAAGTTCGATGGGCATTATTGGAAATTCAAATTTAACCCATATTTACCCTTTTTACTCAATGTAGTGAAAACATCCCTAAACTCTTCATTTTACTGTCTAAGTTAAAAAAAAACCCTAAACTCTTATTCTTCACTCTTCAAACCTTAATTGAAGCATTGCAGTTGCAGTGCTTGTTTTGGTTACCAATCAACAATGAATGATGACACAATCGAAATTCTGAGAACGGTGACTAAGAGGAATGTCGATTCAGGTCAAGTCGTCGGAGGGGTCAAGTCGACCGTTGGAATTCTGCAAATGGTAAAAGTATCTTGAATAGAATGCTTGATTCGAACATTATGGAAAAGTGTTTCGAGTAAGGTTTTTTTAGTAATTTTAATATGTTCACGTGTTGGTGTTTTGGTTTATTGTTATTTATTCTGAAAATTCTAAAAAAAAATCTTAGAATCATATGGAAGGAAGATAATGATGATAAGAAGACGCAATTTCTTAAAATGTACTACATGTGCTTTAACTTGCATGCTAATAAGATGAGGAAAAGTGACCTGGAGTGGATATCACTGATGGATTTTTTAAAGAAGTATATGGGACATTGAAAATTGCAAGGGAGGGAACTTTTGTTGTTAACAGCAGGAAATGTGGATCAAGGAACCACAATGCTAGAAAGTGTCCAAAATTTCCCCATTCCCAAAAGTTGAATAGATGCAGCCGTTGTACTCAACTTGGCACAACATAAAGGGTTGTAAAGAGCTTAAAATTATGCTAGCACAACAGAAAATGGAAGCAGAAGTTGCTGCAAGTATTTTGGAAGTTGAACAACATGAGGTTGGTCTAGTTGACAATACTTTCCAAGAATTGGATTTTGAACTGCAACAAACTGTTCAGTCATAAGTCTTTCAAACAAATGAAGCTGGAACAAGTGCAGATGGTGCAGCTCAAAAGTTGAAGTCAAGAAGGCCAATTACTTGACTATTGTCCTAGATATTCTCAAACTTTTTTGTTTTGTAATACATTATGCTGCAAACAATGCATCTTTGAATGGTTTTTTATTGACTAAGTGAGATAGTGGGTTGTTGTGTAACGAATATTTTTTGCAGCCTTTGTTTGTATTTGACTGCATCTTTGGTTGGTTGTTGTGTACTGAATAGTTTAATGGTAACAACATTTTTTTTGTTTATTATGCAGTTGATTTCCAGTTGTTGTGTTGTCACATTATTAAAGCTTTTGCACTAGTTTAACAATGAAGGACAAAACATGCAGTGAACATCATTTGAATAAGTGAACTTTAACAATGAACTTCATTAAAATTGAACATTACACAGCAGAACGTTACACAACAAAATATTACCCTAATTTACTATTTTAAACAACAAGGAAGCAATCAAAACCCAAGAAACTATCAAACAAACCCACATCTTCTTCATCCTCTTCTGATAATCCAATATTTCTACATCTATCTTCTTCAATATGCTCAAAATCCCAAGAACCACCTACATACCTCTTTCACATAATGGTAGATCAACCCATCTAAAATACTTGCATTTTGTACCCCCGAATGTAGGTAAGTTCCTTTCGCAACTCATGAACCTCCTACCTAGGTTGTGGACTGTCCAATATGTCCGAATTTGAGTCGGTATTTGCTCCGAACAGTAGCAAAAATCCATGTGGCTGGAATTCCGGTATTGTTGTTGCCCAAAACCTATGCTTCCATCTTCACTATGTTAGAACCCATGAGTATTACTTCTTCTTGAATTGCTCCTGTTGACAGAGTTGTAATGGGCCATTAATTTGTTCTTTTAGAGTTACAGGGAGGGGGAAGAAGAGACAAACATTCCCTAATATATATATTGAGGCGGCTGGTGAAGAGGGTAGGGGTGGATATTTTTTGTAATGTCAAATACTTATCATACCCCTATTAGGTTTTTAGTTGACTCAGATTTTTAACCCTTTTTTTCATTGACCAGTTATGTTTTAAACGGAAGGACTATTAATGTCCAACATAAATTGTTTGGGATGGTATAATACAAAAACTAAGAATTAGGATGTTAGTCACCAAATGAAAATAGCTTGGGACGTAATACACTATAGCCTATAATGTTCTTATGTACAAACAAAAACTAATAGGGGTAATTATTAGCAATGGCAAGTGGGTTTGGCCCACCCGCAACCCACCCCGCCCCGCCCAGTTTCCGCCCACTTTTCGACCCGCCTAAACCCGTAATGACCCACGAGTTAAGTGGGTTTTACAAACGGGGCGGGGTGGGTTGTACATTTAAGAAAATCGACCCACCCCGCCCCGCCCCGCCAAAAACCCACAACCCGCCCCGTCTCCCCAACCCACTTAAACCCGCCCCGTTTAAACCCATAATACCCAACCCCAACCCACTTAAACCCATATTACCCCAACCCCTATAAATACTTACTCAAATCCCCTCAAACCCACACTATCATTTTCTACTCTATTTTCTAAATAGAAAATATGGACAACATTCCTCCTAATCCCTCTACTAGCCCTAGGACTAGGAGGACTTCCAAGGTTTGGCACTATGGGTATTTAATGAGGAAGTTCTCACAAACTAAATGTATCGATATGTGGGTATGAAATTCGTCACAAACATGGTTGGGGGACTGGGAATAATGGTTAGACACATAAAAAAATAAACACCCGGATTGTTCTGTTTAAATTGTAATTTTTTATCAGTACTTTTTCATTTTAAATCGTAATGTTTGTTTTATTATGTTGTTTTCATCTAAGTCCCCCTCATATGTAAGTCTTATTTTGTTATAACTAAAACCAAGTATGACTTTTATCTATATTTATTTTTACCAAAAAAAAATTAAAAAAACTCGAACCCACTTAACCCACCAACCCGCCAAACTCGCCTAACTCGCCAAACCCAACCGACTCCACCCAACCCACCGGGTTAACCCGTGACTCGGCCCACTTTTGACGGGTTTTTCCAAACGGGCGTGGGTGGGTTCGCCATTTTCATTTTTGGACCCAACCCGCCTCGCCCCGTTGACTGGTCAACCCCGCCCCGCCACTGTTCACCGACCCACTCCCGAACCCGCCGGGTTAACCTATTTGCCATTGCTAGTAATTATGGTACCACCTCTTCTTCAACCCCACAATTAAGATTCCAGAACTCAGCAATCGGCAGCTCAATTGGACTTGACAACCGGAGGATCAATGGCCAGCGAAGGTTCGTCTTCCGACATCTTGTCCTTCAACGGAGACGGCAACGACGACCTCCTCTACGGCTCCGATCACCTCGGTTCCTTATCATCGGGTACCCCTTGTTTCAGGTCCTCTACTCCTTCACACTATAATCGATTCTAATTTTTCCAAAAACATTAATTCTTTATTTGTGGATTTCACGAAGTTGTGGAACATCCTAAGGAGAATTGGCTATGCTTAAGCTGTAAAGATGTATTCTGTAGCAGTTTTGTAAATAAGTATATGTTTAGCACCGAGTTATAGTGACTTAACTGTTTGGTGTTTCTGATGTGATTCATATTTGGATGTTCAAGTAATTTTTAGAGCTTCGACCCGTTTATGAAATTGCCCCGCCATTTCGGGCAGCCATTGGAGGAGCTGAAGAACAAACTGAGGGTTCAACTTCAACTTCAAAGAACCACTCTTGATTTTGTTTCCTGGGGAGTTTGTTTTTGATTCAACCACAAAATAAATGTCTATGTAAATTTCATAAGTCTTTCAAACAAATGAAGCTGGAACAAGTGCAGATGGTGCAGCTCAAAAGTTGAAGTCAAGAAGGCCAATTACTTGACTATTGTCCTAGATATTCTCAAACTTTTTTGTTTTGTAATAAATTATGCTGCAAACAATGCATCTTTGAATGGTTTTTTATTGACTAAGTGAGATAGTGGGTTGTTGTGTAACGAATATTTTTTGCAGCCTTTGTTTGTATTTGACTGCATCTTTGGTTGGTTGTTGTGTACTGAATAGTTTAATGGTAACAACATTTTTTTTTGTTTATTATGCAGTTGATTTCCAGTTGTTGTGTTGTCACATTATTAAAGCTTTTGCACTAGTTTAACAATGAAGGACAAAACATGCAGTGAACATCATTTGAATAAGTGAACTTTAACAATGAACTTCATTAAAATTGAACATTACACAGCAGAACGTTACACAACAAAATATTACCCTAATTTACTATTTTAAACAACAAGGAAGCAATCAAAACCCAAGAAACTATCAAACAAACCCACATCTTCTTCATCCTCTTCTGATAATCCAATATTTCTACATCTATCTTCTTCAATATGCTCAAAATCCCAAGAACCACCTCCATACCTCTTTCACATAATGGTAGATCAACCCATCTAAAATACTTGCATTTTGTACCCCCCGAATGTAGGTAAGTTCCTTTCGCAACTCATGAACCTCCTACCTAGGTTGTGGACTGTGCAATATGTCCGAATTTGAGTCGGTATTTGCTCCGAACAGTAGCAAAAATCCCTGTGGCTGGAATTCCGGTATTGTTGTTGCCCAAAACCTATGCTTTCATCTTCACTATGTTAGAACCCATGTGTGACACTCCGTCCCTCTCGGGTCGGGTATGCCGTGTGCCTCTCGGCACTGGGTTCTATCTTTTACAATATCAATTACATGTGGATAATTTTTTTTCTTCTAAACTATTATATATTCTATTCTATGGCTTTTGGGTTGACTCCGGTCTTTGACTAAATTCCAATGTACAGATTCTAATCCCAAGTTTTTGCTGCGCACTTTGATACCAAAATCTTCTAACCTTGGTTTGTGTCTAGCACTGACTCAATTCTTTGTCTTGTTGTCAACTATATGCCTTAGAATGCTCTTGTTCTACCTGCTCAATCCTGCAAGGACTAAAACAGAAAACAGAGAAAGAGTGAGCTATAAATAGCCCAGTGAGTCCCCAGTGAAGTGAGTGCCAGTGATTTGAAACTCATTTTATTTCGCAAACATTTTTTTTTGAAGACACAGAGAGTCTTTCTTTAATCTAAAATTACATTTTCTTTTTAAATCATTCCCTTTACCTTTAATCATAACTTTTCATCAATGATTCCTTTTTTTCAAAACAATGCAATAATAATTTATTTTCAAAAATCATTCTCTTTATCTGGAATATTCTTTCCTTGCTTTCAAATTCAAAAGTAACATTCTGGAATAAGAAAACCATTCCAGATATCATATAAAAAAGGGCACCTGACCGGCCAAGTCATTAACCCTTTGGTCATTGCCAGCCTTACACCAGACGTGTTCACGATTTTCAACCTCATCCCCTGCCATGTTTGTGAATCTCAGAAGCTGGGGTACCTGCCAGTCCAAGTCCACAAGCTGATGTTCCGGAGCCAACCTCCTGACTCGAGATAAATACCGCCCAACCAGTTCAACACTGAAGGCTCACATATGATAGCAGTCAGCCCAATGCTTTCCCTGCCCTACTGATTCCAACAGGCACGGGATCCCGTCTAGACATTTCCGATCTATCGATGGTTCGAGATGCCCTCGTACGGGTGACTAGCCTTGCACAGTGCAAGCCCCCGCTGATAGAACCATAAATTCAGAATTCCAATATTATACCAGCAATAACATTACATTTAACCAGGAATAAATTTTAGCTGGTACCTCTTTATTTATGAAACAGTTGTAAACAACTTCTCTTTTCAGAATTCCTTCCAAAAATATTTTTCAAGAAATATTTTTCAGAAATACTTTTCAAGAAATACTTTCCAACATTTTATTTCAGAAAAAACTGTAACTTTTCATTTATAAACAATTTCCATAAAACACATTTATAAAATCAAGTTCTCCGGTTTTGAGAGGGAACTCACCTTAGTCTCTTCTCGTTCGTACTTTCTTCTGAGTTTGTACCTATTTTGCAAATATAAACTCTTTAGGAATTACTTACGAAACTTAGTGAAATGCAAGACTTAATATGTCTAAAACTCTTCAACAAAGTTTATGGGCTTCTGGGTCTTTTGTGTAAATTCCTAAAGTTTAGGGACTAAACTGCAAATATCTATTCTATGATATTTCTATGCTTTTGAAGACGTAAATAGCCTATATATATTATTACTAATCTTATAAATTCTGCAAAAATAGTTTATAAGATTTAACGGGCCTTAAATGTCAAATATAAATTTATAGGGACTAAAACATAATTTCCCTAAAATACTTCGGACTCCGAACATAAGTTATTTCAGATATATTTTATTTTAATTATTCCCTTAAATATTTCCTTTTGTTTTAAATATAAAAATCGTAAAGTAAATAGTTTAGAACTTATTTGTAACATAATTATGTTATAGGACTTTATATGCTAATACTTTTAATTGCACCTTTAGTCCAGAATATATATACTCTCTTAAGAAGTCCTAACCCTAAAATTTTATTTTTCCTTCTTCTCCTTGCTTCTCCTCTGCCGCGCCTCCCCTCTCCTCTTTGCCTCCGCCGATCCGCGGGCTACCGCCGCTGCCGCTTTCTTCTCTCCCCCCTTTCTTCTTCTTCTCTCCTTCTTTCTTCTCCTCATTTCCTTCTTTCTTTCCTTTCATTCTTTCTCCCTTCCTTTTTTCTTTTCTTCTCCTTCTCTTTCTCTTCCGCCGCGGCTCCTCCACCATCGCCGCCACTTCTCTTCCTCTTCTTTCTTTCTCTCCGATCTCCTTTCCCTCTTTCCTTCTTTCTCCCAGCCGCAGTGGCCCTTCTCCTCCTTTTTTTTTTCTTTCTTCCTTCCTCTCTCTTCCTTCCTTCTTCCTTTCTATTTCTTCCGCCGCTGGAAACTTTTCTCAGCCGCCGCCTGCACCGCCGCTGCCTCAGCCGCGAACTGTCTCCTCTGCCGCCACCTATCCGCTGGTAAGTCTCTCTCTCTCTCTCTCTCTCTTATTTTCCCCCAAATCTAAAACTCCTAATTTAATTTAATCTTTTCTTCTTTTTTTTTCCAAATTTTGTTTTCTGACAGGAGTTTAATTGATATGATTTTATTTCGTTTTTCTTTTCAGATCCCCTACGCCGCCGCCGGCTCGCCGAGACTCGCCGCCACCTACCAGGTCCGCTGCCGCTGTTGGTCTACCGCCGGCGACCACCACCGAGGTAAATCTCTTTTTCTGATCTACTTTTTATTGTTATTATTTTATTATTACTATAATTAGTATTTATTTATTAGAATTACTAAATATTTTCTGTTCTGTTTTTCTTTTTCCATACCGCTGCCGAGCCACCTCCGGAGATGGTAAGTATTTTCTGTTTTTCTTTTATTTTCTATTTCCTTAATCTTCTTTTCTATTTTATTAATTTCTGTCTTTTGCTATTTCTTTTCAGATGGGTTTCTCTTATTCGGCGACCACCGTTGCTTCTTGCCGCCTCTGACCACCACCATTACGCCGCCGATGTCCCTTAGCCGGAATTTCTCCTTCTCTGGCGAAGGTAACTATTTTTCTTAATCCTTATCTTTTATTCTGTTTTACTTATTTAACTTATTTCCTATTTTTGGGACTTAAACAATTTCAACTTGGCAAATTGGTATAAATAGTCCCTAAACAATTTACCGCCAGAGCTAGAGTCCCGAAACTTTTTTTTTTGTTTTTAAAATCCTCAAACAATTTATATTTGGTGTGTAAGGTCCTTCCGTCAAACACTTTACAGTCAACATGAATTTATGGAAAAAAAGTTAGTCAAATAAAAATCTTGAAGGGGTAATTATGGTATTTTGCGTCATTCCCCACCCCTAAAAATGCATCCCTACCCCCTGCACCCCACCGCCTCTCTCAACCATCCATCCCGCAATTTTTTCTGACCACCATTGAAGCTTCAGGACCACCACCCTATCTGACAAAACCCACCATTGCTCTGCAATTTACTCTTTCCAAAATTCCATTTTCCTCCATCTATAAAACCCACCAAAAAAACAAAAACCCACAATTATTTTAATCTATGTTAATGAAAAAATAATTACTTACAATTGTTAAATAATCAAACCCACAATTGAAATTGGGTTTCCATTTAAATCAAATCTTCTGATTTGAAGAAGAAACGGGTGGAGTCTTACGCCAGAGAAATGGCTGACCCGCGAAATTAGGCCCAGAAACCCGTGAGAAAGCCAAAAAGAGCCACTGACCCGCAAATTCACCTCTTGACCTGCGAGATTAATCTGATGGTGACCCGGTGACCCGCGAATTAGACCCAGTGACCCGCGAATTAGGCAAAAAACCAACCCAAAGACCCGCAAATTCACATCTTGACCCGCGAAAAAGAGGTTTGGTGACCCATTAACCCGTTCGCCCAACTCAGCACAGGGTGACCCGCAACATAAACATGCGAAGTGCTTAACCAAATTTGGATCAAAACACCACATTTTCATCTGCTTCGTGAATAACACCAGCAGGAACACCAAGACCCAGTCAAGAACAAGTAGAAAATCCCAAACTTCAACCATGGCCGATCATAATTATTATCAAATATATATGTTCTCCATGCTTCCACCAAGCAATAAATTGCTAAAAGGACCCCGATCCGTTCCAAAATTCTTCAACCCAGCAAAAAGTAATTATAATGGTTTCAAAGAAACATCATAAATACTCCACCTTTGTTAACTAATCAGGACCAAGATACACACAAAAGAGGTCTCTGAATTAGAAGCACCATAAATCCCTTGTATGAGCAAAAACCCAGCAAGATTTATATTTTTTTTCTTCAAACCGTGAACAAAAATCTAGCAAAAACCCATTTTCAATTTCATACTTCTTCTTCAGTTTCCACTGCAAAACCATGGCCAATTTTACCCTCTTACCTTCCATGGTCTCAGAATCGTAACATTCCACTGCAAAACCATGGCCAATTAAAGATGGAGCTTTTGAGATTCTTGAGGTGAATGAGAAGTCTTCTTCTAGGTTTGGAGGAAAGAAAAAGCTTGTGGATAATGGATTCTTGGATAATTATTTGGGTGGTGGGATTTAGAATAATGAAGAAGAGGGAGAGGGAAGAAGGAAAGAAAGAAACTGAGGAGGAGGGGGAGTGGTGCAGTGGCGGTGGGGAAGGGGGAGGAAGAAGGGTTACGGGGTGGGCTGGGATGGGATGGGGTGGCGTGGGGTGGGGATGGCTAGAGATTGAAGAAGAAAATGATGTGCAAAATACCATAATTACCCCTTCAAGATTTTTATTTGACTAACTTTTTTTCCATAAATTCATGTTGACTGTAAAGTGTTTGACGGAAGGACCTTACACAACAACAACAACAACAATAGCATAACCCATTAAGTCCCCAATAATTGGGGGTATGGGCGGGGATGGACGGGATACAGACCTAACCTTTGTCAAACAAAGTGGCTGATCCCAGGATACCACTCGAAATAGTATGTATTGGAGACTAACCTAACCTTTGGCAACAAGTGCACAAAGTGGTTGCTCATATAATACACATGTAAAAATGGTCCCCTATGCCGTCAGCGCTTTGCTACTGTAATCATGCCCTCAAATCAAAGCCAAAAGGCATCGTAGAAAGCGCACTCAAGAACCATTTTGATTTATGTGCACATCACCATGCTTCTTTCATTCAGCATCCAGAGCATTAGTGGTGCACACAACGGAAGGACCTTACACACCAAATATAAATTGTTTGAGGATTTTAAAAACAAAAAAAAAAGTTTCGGGACTCTAGCTCTGGCGGTAAATTGTTTAGGGACTATTTATACCAATTTGCCTTTCAACTTCCTGTTCTATTTTAATTAATTTTTGCTTCTGTTATTATTACTATTATTACTTTTAATTTATCTACCTGACTGTTTTATCTCCGAACTGCCGCCGACTTGCCACTGGTAACAGGCTGCACTACTTTATTATTTTCTTATTTCTTATTTTAGTTTAATTATTTATTGGGATTTTAGACTGTAATGGTTATGGTGATTTAACATTTTATGGCTTCCTTTTGTTTTATACTTTTTCCTCAAAGTAAAATCTTTTGCTGATTTCTGGGTTTCTTACTGTTTTTCTGTTGCCTGAACTAAGTGTAATGTGATTAGTATAATTATTATTATTAATATTGTTAGTACCTAGATTTTCTGTTTTCTATTATTATTATTCTTATTATTTTAATTTTTCTAATTTCTTTTCAGAACCGCCGCCGACTCACCGCCCTGCTACCAATCAGCCACCGCTGGTCCGCCGTTGTGCCGCCGCCACCACTGATCACCGCCATCTCAGGTAAGCCCTGTTTCTTTTCCTATTTTATTTTCTTTCCTCTTTTATTAATTATTCCTATATTTATTATTCTTATAGTTATTGTTATAACTACTATAATCTATTATATTTTTCTGTTTCTTGTTTACTGTAAATTACTACTATTATTATTGCTAACCTTTCTGTTTTCTATTTCCCCTTGTTTTTTCTTTACTGTTATCATTAATATTATTGTTGTTGATATCATTTATAACTATTATTATTACTAGTATTATTTATTACTTTTTTATTCTTATTATTACTATCACTATTATTGTTATTATTATTTTCCATACTTGATAGTAATATAGACTTGGAGACTTAGTATGTTTTTACTAGTCATTCATAAAATTACATTCAAATTCTTAAGAATTATAAGAATCCTAACTTAATCATTAACACTTAATCTAATTAATCTCCTTTAAAATTAATCAAGTTTCCTTTTGGGTGAAAGTTTCATAGACTAATCAAATTCCTTGAAAGAAAGTAAAGTAATTAAAATTCTAATATTTCTTCCAAATTAAAAATTATGAAATTACTATTTCAATAATATGATAAAAGATTCAAGGAATTTAAACGTTCAATCTCCAAATATTCTAAGGAAACTGAACAGTTAAATTATTTAAATCAATTTTTCTTCGGTCCAGGTTCAAGGAAGAATTTGGCTTTATATTCTTCTGGTTCACCCGTCTTAACTAGACAAACGTCCGATTAGATACGTCTCCACCAGTGGGGTGGGTCACGTGATGCTCCCGGGATTGCGTTCCCACAAATTGCGTTTTCACAATCTTCGGGCTCAGACAGTCTTAGAGAATATAATCCAATTCTTACCTGTACCTGAATAACCAAAGTTCATTTGTTGTATAAAAATAATAAACTGGGAGTAGGAGTACCTGTTTAGACTTGATTCCTCACTTGTACTATTTAATTTATGCTTGTAATAGAAGTAGTTTGTAGTGTAGTGTAGTGTAGTTTTAGTTTTCTGATGAAAGTGTTCACAGAAGATCCAATATTAGGCAACTGTGAAATCCTTCAGAGCATACTTACCAAGAACTACGGACTGGGAGAGAAGAGAGAGTTTTAGGGAGAGTTTCCCTTTGAAGGGTGCAAGTGAAAATGGTGAGGGAAGGCCTCTATTTATAGGGGTAGAAAGGCCTTGCCTTGTAATTTCTTGTTTTGTAGAGACTTTTTATGTAAATAACATATAATTTAGGGACTTTTAATGTAATTATTCCTTTTTTTCCTTGGCGCCCAAGTACTGGATAAACATCCTCTTTGGATAGACAAGACAGAATACAGAAACAACTCTTGAAGAGAGCTTTCAAGGAGGAGGATAAGAAGGGTAGGGGAAGGAATTCGTACCCTCCATCCAGATGCTCCTTGAATATCTTGTCAAAAGCACGACAAAGTTCCAAGATGGTGTAAAGTTGAGCCTGCAACCACAATATCTCAGTAAGTAATGGTAGATCAACCCATCTAAAATACTTGCATTTTGTACCCCCGAATGTAGGTAAGTTCCTTTCGCAACTCATGAACCTCCTACCTAGGTTGTGGACTGTCCAATATGTCCGAATTTGAGTCGGTATTTGCTCCGAACAGTAGCAAAAATCCCTGTGGCTGGAATTCCGATATTGTTGTTGCCCAAAACCTATGCTTCCATCTTCACTATGTTAGAACCCATGAGTATTACTTCTTCTTGAATTGCTCCTGTTGACAGAGTTGTAATGGGCCATTAATTTGTTCTTTTAGAGTTATAGGGAGGGGGAAGAAGAGACAAACATTCCCTAATATATATTGAGGCGGCTGGTGAAGAGGTTAGGGATGGATATTTTTTGTAATGTCAAATACTTATCATACCCCTATTAGGTTTTTAGTTGACTCAGATTTTTAACCCTTTTTCTCATTGACCAGTTATGTTTTAAACGGAAGGACTATTAATGTCCAACATAAATTGTTTGGGATGGTATAATACAAAAACTAAGAATTAGGATGTTAGTCACCAAATGAAAATAGCTTGGGACGTAATACACTATAGCCTATAATGTTCTTATGTACAAACAAAAACTAATAGGGGTAATTATGGTACCACCTCTTCTTCAACCCCACAATTAAGATTCCAGAACTCAGCAATCGGCAGCTCAATCGGACTTGACAACTGGAGGATCAATGGCCAGCGAAGGTTCGTCTTCCGACATCTTGTCCGTCAACGGAGACGGCAACGACGACCTCCTCTACGGCTCCGATCACCTCGGTTCCTTATCATCGGGCACCCCTTGTTTCAGGTCCTCTACTCCTTCACACTATAATCGATTCTAATTTTTCCAAAAACATTAATTCTTTATTTGTGGATTTCACGAAGTTGTGGAACATCCTAAGGAGAATTGGCTATGCTTAAGCTGCAAAGATATATTCTGTAGCAGTTTTGTAAATAAGCATATATATTTAGCACCGAGTTATAGTGACCTATCTGTTTGGTGTTTCTGATGTGATTCATATTTGGATGTTTATGAAATTGCCCCGCCATTTCGGGCAGCCATTGGAGGAGCTGAAGAACAAACTGAGGGTTCAACTTCTACTTCAAAGAACCACTCTTGATTTTGTTTCTTGGGGAGTTTGTTTTTGCTTCAACCACAAAATAAATGTCTATGTAAATTTCATAATTGCTATAACATTTACAATAATCACTACTTTTCCAATTTATTGCTATAATCAAGATACAATGAACTCAAGTATCTTGTGTCTTAACATGTTTCAATCCCAATTCGTGCCCATCCATTCTTCAAGTAATCAATAGAATTTACATCTGCAAATTGCAGATAAATTCTCAAGTAAAGGAGAGTTTTTTTTTTTTTTTTTATTTCAAAGGGCACTCTGAGAGTGGGGGTGGGACGAAAGTAATGAAGATGATGAAGATTGTGAAGAAGTGAAAATAAAGTGGTGCTGGAAGTTGGTGGGGGTGGGGGTGGGGGAGAGAGGAAGAAGGAAGAGAGGGGTTAGGTGGTGGGTGGGTGGTATTTTAATTGTGATGTACCGATTAATATTATGACCCGATCAAAAATTTGAATTCACAATTGACTAATAACTTTTTGGACGGAAGGACCTTATATACCAATGATTAAAAAATTTAGGGATTCTATTGTCCATAATCATTGTTTTGAGATCTTGAGTGTAAGTTATAAATTGTTTAGGGACAATAATGACCAATTTGCCCACGATCTATTAGGAATAACAAGGAAATAGAGGAGCTATGTTCAGTGAATAGTCCAAGGAGGACAATGAGTTTCGCCAAGAACAGAAAAGGTACCACCATTTCATTTCCAGAAGACAACAAAGCTTCAGGATTTGGTGTTTCTGGAGAACATGGTCCAAAGCCTCTAGAAGTCTATGGCTTTGTTGGTTCCATTACTACTGTTGTTGCTACAGGTGCTATTCAATTATCCTTTTTTTTGTATATACTCCTTCGGTTCTAAATTAACTGTACTCAGTTTCCTTTTTTGTCTGTGCTAGTTTGTGTTTACACATTTGTGAGAATTTGACGGTGAAATTAGATTTAAAAAGGTCCAAAATAACCCTAATTAAGTAATTAAATTTTTGGTTGGAGTGGCTATTTATGATTTTAAAAAAGTTAAAAAGTTAAAGCATTCAGTAGTTGAGTTCTGAAATTGGGGCAGAATGGTAAAACAAATCATAAACCCTATCCTTAGAACTAAGTACAACTATTTTGAAACAAACCAAAAAGAAAACTAGAACCTGTATTTTGAATCGGAGTGAGTACGAGTTAATAAAAATAGCAGTTTTTAATACAAGTAAAAAATTAATTAAGGGCTTTCTAGACTTTTACTCATACTTTACCATATAGTTTTATCAAGACTTTAATTCGTGTGTATTTGTTAAAGAGGACAGTTATTTTGGGATGGAGGGAGATTTAGGCAATCTTAAGCTGTTTTTTTTTGCTTGGAGCAAACTGCATTGCTCTAAATTCATAATGGAGATTTTTTACTTGTTTATTTTTCTTGATTTTTTCTGTATATTGCACTTTGTTGCCTTCGAATACTTTGGAGATATGATATGAATGTTTTCTTTATTTTTTTTTGGCAGTGATGTTTTTTATATGGGCATATGTTCCAGATAATTGGTTGCATTCTGTTGGGATCTTCTACTATCCTAGCAGGTGAGTAAGATGGTTACCTTGTCCTGTTTTTGTTTCTGTTTCCTGAGTGTGAGTGAAATCATGAACAATTGATTTCTTGGAGTCAAATTAATTAAGGTTTTGGATGTGAAGGTGTAGAAATCACTCTTAAACAAACTATTCCGAACTCTCATGGTTCTTACATTTGGAATTCACATGTAACTTCTAGTTTTACTTGATTTTAAATTCAGCAGAGATATGTTCTTGGTGCAAGGATTTTCAGAAATTGACATATTTCGAGTTATATATATGTTCTCGTGAGTGCCAATTTATGAACTTTTTTACTCCTTGAATCCATTAAATATAGAAATCTTGTTTTAGTGGGAATGATAGCATAGACATATATGAAACCGCTCTTCAAGATTTTAGGAAACTTAAGGTACACAGGACAACGTGTATTGTGAACTCGCCACTCGGATATATGAGCCACTACTGTGAGAAATATGAAAGGAAACAGATAATGGATGCTCGTCTTTTTCCCACTAGAACAATTCAAATTAATGTGGTAAAAATGGTTAGAACTTTGAAGTGGGCTCTATACAAGATCACCATTTCAACCCTGATGTGAACAGATGGTGCGAGCCATTCGCAAAAGTTCGATAAGTACCTGCATTTCCCATGTATCCTTTTGAGACATTGGTTTCCCCCTGAAAGTATGTTCTGAAATCATACCCCTCTAAGACCCCGAATGCATTTCAGCGCATTTCTCCTAGTTGTCTGCAAAACTTCTCTAATGGCGGTGTTTAATTTTGAAGACATCCTAGGATTAGTATTCCTGTAAGATGTTGGTTTTATGTTTTCAGGTATTGGGCATTGGCAGTCCCAGCTTATTTAATAGTGACGGCGGTACTTGCAATTGGACTTTACATTGGCCTGAACTTCATGGCCACTCCTCCACCAACTTCCTTCAGTACAATGTTTGGTAATCTTACCTTTGCTTTTGCTGTGCACTCTAGAGACTTCCCGATTCTTTCAGATTCATATAGTGATTGATTGTTTTGGTTTGGAAAAAACATTACGAGTTACTACGCCTTGTGGTAAAGAAACCATCTTTTTCTATTTGTTTTATTGATCTAATTTTGTTGCTCGTGTTCTGCAGATGAATTCACAAGAGAACCTTTGATCAGCATCCCCTCAATGAATGGTGAGGAGCAGCCCATTGAACCAATTTCTGATATTGGAATCAACCAAATTAATGAAATCATGTTTAAGGACTTCAAGTGACTTGGTATTATTAGTGTTCATTGATTTATCATAATGTGATATTGGAAACTTCAGCATTCACCAGGTTCGGCAACTTTCTGAAACTTCCACAATTGCGTAGGTTGCTTACTAAGAATGACCATGCTGAGGACAGAAGATAGAAGAACCTGGTGGCATTTGATGCTGTGTTTGTATACAAGGTTAGATTGGTGGAAATTATTTGATGCAGTTTGCTACTGCTAGCTGTTCCAGTCCATGCATGATAGAGGATGGAGCTTGAGTTTTTTGGTCAAGGCAAGCAGCTTAATTGGTCTCATGACACAACAGAGTCGAGCCTTTCTGGTTTCTGTTTTTGGCCTTTCCCATGGAGGGAGAAAGGAACAGTTTTGCAGTTTAAATAGACCTAAGAAATATTTATTGCTGGAGATTGTTTTCCACTGGCCAAATTTTGGCTCTTGGCGAAAACACTTTTATCACTTGTCATATTTCATACTAATTAATAGGCATTCCCAATGGTACTTTTTGTTCATTGTTTGCATTTGCTCCAGGTCCTGTTAATATAGTATTGTTATTGTTTAAAGTTCATCATATTTAGTTTAAGACTAAAATCTCCTAGGCTTTCTAGGATATATTTTTGTAGAAAATATTGAGTTTTTCAAAATTGGAATCGTTTTATTTTCAACTCCTGGAAACTTCTGCGAAAATATTTCCAAAAAAATTTAGGCAAAAAAATTAACTAAAAAATCATAATATAAGATATGTTAAATACAAAATAATCATATAAACATATTTTCATTTTTTATTTCTCCCTTGATTGGATTGTGGAAGAAGATTTAATTAATTTTTCAGCAGATGAGAACAACACCATGTATACAGAAGAAAAGACTGCTTTTATAAAAAACTAGTTTTTTTCAGCAACTTAAAAAAAGTTTCGACAATGGAGAACATGCCCTATGACTAGGAAAGAAGCTCGTCTCTTTTTCCACTGACGGGAGATTTCATAAGAGTTCAAGCATGCAAATCTAATACGTTTTACAGGCAGTGCTTATGATTGTGGTATAATCCAGGTGGTGACACCCGATTTTCTATTTTAAACATAACTATCTAGATTACAATAGTTCAAAGACTAAACACACAAACAAAACATAAGTAATTGCTGGATTATGAAACCAAAACCCAAAGGACATAAAAACAAGCAAACTAGTTGCTATAAAAAACTAAGGAGCAGCAACGCTATAGTAACCGACATTGTTGTTCCAGCTATTTCATATCAATTATAGTTTATTGAACAAGATTGATAGAACGAGTGTAAAGTTTATATGCACTGCTGACCTTGTAATACATTGTCTCGTTTCTATCGTGCAAGCGGTTTAGGATGCGCCACTTAGCCAAAGCATTTGGGTCGGATGGTCCATCTCTTGCATGGACTTCAAGCCTCTTAAGATCAACCACTATTCTCCAGAGGAAGACAACAAATGTGTTTGACAACATTATACACTTATGATTGAAAGGATAAAAGCAATCTAATAATCATTCTAATAACTGATTGGCGCATTAACAGATACAACTAAAAGTGAGAACTCATTGGTCAAACACTTGCAAAAGGCATCCAAAAATCTAGAAATTGGTATACAAGCAACCACACCCCAAAAAAGAAATATTAAGAAGAAGAAAATAGCAAAATTCCCTACTTGGAGATTGAAATAGATGTTAGAATCGACTACTCGAAAACCAAAAAATATTAGCTTGCAGAATATCTAAATTTTCAGACTCTTCTTGATTGAAAAATTACAAGCCAATTTTTTACTCAGATAGTCTTAGCAGACAAAAACCTAATCAATAAAACTTTTAACCATGTGAAGGAAGAAATCATACTGAAAAATACTTTTCTTACTCTATTCCATCCTAAAGTTCCCAAGTTGAGAAAAAAATGCATAATCAAAACTAATGAATATGTCAATCTTGGTTAGTACTTGGGCACAAACTTTAATATTTTTGGCCTTTTTACTTACGTAACAATGAGATAAGCACTGGTGGAATCGCTCAATTTGCTGTTCAGAAGACATTACATTTGGAGGCAGAAGTCCATGAAGATCAAGACGATCACGTTCTGTAATGGAGAATGCTGTTCCCTAGCATTCACATAAAATTGTGTTTAACAAAAAAAAAAAAATCACTCTTTCATGTTTCGATAGTTGATATAACATAGAAAACAAAGTTAGACTACAAAAATAATTTTTTCATAAACCTAGAGACTTGAACATTATCAACAAAATCTTTCAAAAGGTAATAATAGGGAATTTAAAAAACAACAAGCCTCAGAGTCTAGTTTAGGATCAGAATAGTCAAATTCAAGTAAGTCCATGATCTGCAAATAATGTTGTATATCCCTGGAACAGGCAGAAATACTACTTGTTCCATACGCTTCTCCACTTATAAGCATAGTCCTGTGGTATTCATAAGCAAATTAGAAATCATATACTTAGTTCAGAACTCTGATCTAAAACTTAAAACAAAATCATTAACCGATGACCGCATAATCAAAAGCAATGATATAAAAAAGAAGCAAATAATTATCTACAAGCTCAACTTCAATTAAATAACAATAAAAAAGCATATATATCCTATTTAATCCAATAAACACTATATTTTAGACTTTTTTACCTTGTTGAACCATGGATCATGAAGAATATCGATACTTCGTTTATGAACAATGGTAGGGTTACTTAACAGCTATTTGAGCTAGAGATTCTCTAAGATCGCCCAGCTGCCTCAAGTCGCTAAGACTTACGACTCGTGATGCATTCTCACCACCCGATCCGAGCGGGTATTGTGGAGGATGTAAATCAAGGTGACCCAAATGGTTTCGGCTGGTGGGAGGCCTTGTCTTAGCCCACCGCAAGAAGCCACCCCCACATTGGAGGGTTGAAACTTCCACACTGCGGCTGCTAAAATTCGAACCTACGCCCTTGTACACAATCTATCACCCTCGAACCAACTGGGCTACCCTTGCAGATGATGCTCTCACTATACAATGATGTCACTTCAATATCTTCTTCTGTATTTTAAAAGTAAAAATTAATGTAGAATAAGTATTTTGTCTGTATATATAACATACAATCTTAATCGTTGTTCTCAATTTAATAGTGAAAAAAGCGAAATAGTGATTAACATAACATGACAGAATAGAACAGAACACATATTTCGAACTAAATCCAAACTCTTTGTTGTGCTGCATTCCAAAAATGTGGTAAAGTAACTTTTAGCACGATCTTCATTTTTTTTTTTTAATGAATTCACACTCTTATTTCCTCTCTCCTATAATTTATGCCCACCTTGGATCCTATCCGATTTATTATCTTTACTTTCTTTAAGTTTTATTTTTATTATACATATAAATAAATATCAAGCTTTCGTGGTTCTTATCCTCCATACAAATTTTAGCCTTCATCCACCAAACATATCAAACATTTTAAACCATAACATGGAGGCACACCAAGCAGAACCAACATGGCCGGAGCTGCTCGGAAGCAACAACTGGGATGGTCTCTTAGAACCCTTAAACCTCACTCTTCGCCGCCTAATTCTCCGTTGCGGCGATTTCTGTCAAGCAACATACGATGCCTTCAACAACGACTCCAACTCCAAATACGCAGGAAGCAGCAGGTATGGCAAGACATCTTTCTTTGACAAGGTTATTCTAGAATCAGCCTCTAATTACCTAGTCTACTCTTTCCTTTACGCGACGGCTCGTGTTGGCCTTCCTGAAGGAATCCTCCTCCGTTCGCGGTCCCGTGAGTCATGGGACCGCGAGTCGAATTGGATTGGTTATATTGCTATTACTAATGATGAATTCAGCCTAGCTCTTGGCCGCCGCGAAATCTACGTTGTATGGCGGGGGACAACTAGAGATTATGAATGGATTGATGTGTTGAGTGCCCGGAAAGAATCTGCTAGGAATCTTTTGAACCCCAAATCATGGACTCAAATCGAAAATTCCCAAAAAGATGGCACTAGCAGTGAGAGTGATGATGACGAAAATACCCCGAAAGTTATGCAGGGTTGGCTTACAATCTATACTTCTGAGGACCCCAAATCGTCTTTCACTAAAGAAAGTGCAAGAACTCAAATTCTGACCAAAATTAATAAGTTGAAGGAGAAATATAAAGGTGAGAATTTGAGTATAACCTTAACAGGTCATAGTCTTGGGGCAAGTCTATCAATACTTTGTGCTTTTGATCTTGTTGAAAATGGGGTTACTGATATTCCAGTAACAGCAATAGTTTTTGGTAGCCCACAAGTTGGGAATAAGGCTTTTAGTGAGAGATTAAATAAATTTCAAAATCTTAATGTTTTACATGTTAAGAACAAAATTGATCTTATTCCATTGTATCCGAGTCGATTGCTTGGGTATACAAATGTTGGGGTTGAATTTGAGATTGATACAAGAAAATCACCAAATTTGAAGGACTCAAAGAATCCAAGTGATTGGCACAATTTGCAAGCTATGTTACATATTGTTGCTGGTTGGAATGGAGAAGATGGGGAGTTTGAATTGAAGGTGAAGAGGAGTTTGGCATTGGTAAACAAGTCAAGTGGATGCTTGAAGGAGGAATATTTGATTCCAGAGTCATGGTGGGTTGAGAAGAATAAAGGAATGGTTATTGATGAAAATGGAGAATGGATTTTGCCAATACCTTCAGATGAGAACCTACCAGTCCCTGAGATTGATGATTGATTTTACAACAAGTTCCACTTTATAGCCACTTTAAGTAAGCAATAATAATTTTGTATTTGTTATCCGCTAAGTCACGACTTCGAACCTCATAAACAGTTTCTTTATTAAAAATAAAGGTAAGATCTGTGTATATCGGGATCTTCCTCAAACTTTGCTAATTTGGGAGTCTTGTGCACTGATTACGACTTTTTTTTTGTTTTGTTTTTAAAGGAGCTTTTGTAAGCATTTCTTCACATGTCTTTCAGAGGAGCTGTACCTCCTGTCCCCCCAGCAATTCATTCAAAAGTAGAATGTGATAATGTTTGTCTTTGAACGTTGTTGCTCTTTCTCATCATTTTCCAATTGTTAATGAAATCCGTCATGGGCTGACGTGGACCAATTTTTTACAAATCGGTCTACGACAAATCATGGCGGATTTTCCAAATTCGTCCTTAAATGCCCTAAAAGATTGCAGCCGCGACATTTCTTCCCCATTTCGTCCGTAAGAAAAAAACAGCAAAGGCAAAACCTTCCCCCACCCCCACCGCCACCGCCACCCCCGCTCCTTCTCTCCACCTCCACCTCTTCACTACATTTAGATGTATTGGACTTGATATTTTTTGGAAATTTTAGTTGTTTTTTTTTTATAGTATTTTTCAGATTTGTTGTTTTTTTTTTGTATTGTCTGTTTATTACTTGTTATTACTTATTACTCCCTCCATTCCTAAATATAAGACTCTTTAGACAATTTGAGAAAATTAAGGAAGTTGTCATTTTCATCTAAAAAACTCCGCCAGTGAGTGTTGAGGACTTTTGTCTTTGACACTTACTGCACCGGTCCCAAGCCAGGATAAAGGAGGAGGGTTGCGGTAGGTCTCGTGACAACCAGCGTAAAACTCGAGCCACATCCCATGACATGAACCAAAATAAGAATTTCGTTAGGGCGTTCCCTACTCGACTGACGCGCTACACTTCCTAGACCCGGGTGTGGTGATAAATGTGCAGGGGTTGCTAGGTCGCTGCTCGAAGCAACGCGCCATGCTCGGGGTCCCTGATATGGTGTCAAATAGGCAAGGGTGTTCTAAGTCGGCACATGTACAAGTAAAACGATTAGTGCACAATGGAAGGATTCGTTTGGCTTCTGGAATATTGGATCGTTATCTAGAAGGTCAACCGAATTAGTAGAGGTTATGGTAAGAAGGAAGATCAACATTTTGTGCCTCCAAGAAACTAAGTGGGTTGGCGAAGGCAAAAGTCATAGAGCCTCGGGGATACAAGCTTTGGTATTCGAGTAAAGATAAGTATAGGAACGGTGTTGGAATAATTGTGGCTCGTGATTTCGCCAATGACGTGGTTGAAGTTCGTAGGAAAAGTGACCGAATTATGAGTGTTAAGATAATGATGGGTGGCGAGGTGGTTACCATTATTAGTGCATATGCGCCTCAAGTAGGGTTGTGTGATTCTGTGAAGAAACAGCTTTTGGGAGGACTTAGATGAGGTGGTCCAAAATATACCGTCAGCGAAAAAACTTTTCATTGAGGAGACTTGAATGGACATGTGGGTTCTAGTCGCGACTGGCTTTGAGAGTGTCCATGGAGGTCAAGGTTTCTGAGATAGAAATGAGGTCGGGTAGGGAAATTTTGGACTTTTCCTTAGCTTACGATTTGTTTGTAGCGAATACCCTGGGTTCAAGAAAAGAGATTCTCATTTGGTGACTTTTTAGAAGTGGAGTAAATGCTAGTCGGATAGACTTTTTCCTAGTGAAGAACATGTTTCGTAGTAGTTGTACTAATTGTAAGGTTATCCCTCAGGCAGAGTGTGGCTACACAACATAGGTTATTAGTTCTTGATTTTCGTGTCTGTAAACAAGGTTAGAATGCATAAATTTAGGTCACTCCAAAAATAAAGTGGTGGAAGTTACAAGGAGAAAATCGGAAAATCTTCGTTGATAGAGTTATTCGTGAAGAGGGACTGGTCAGTCCGAAATAGACCCAATTTTATGTGGGAAAAAAATGGCGCAAGGCATTTTAAAGGTGGCTAGGGGAAGTGCTTGGTGAATCTAGCTGAAATGTGCTATTCTGTAAGGATACGTCGTGGTGGAAACGGAGAGGTAAAAGAAGCTATAAAGAAGAAAAGAGAGTGTTATAAGACTTTGGGGAAGTATGAAGTGATGACAATTTTACTAAGTATAAGACGGCGTGTAGAGAAGCTAAGGCAAACCAGTTAGAGAAGCGAGATCAAAAGTTTATAAGGATTTGTATAATAAATTGGACACTAAGGATGGTGAGAAAGGTATATATAGACTTGCTCGTTTAAGAGAAAAAAGACAAGAGATATTGGTATGGTGAGGTGTGTTAAGGATGATAGTGAGAGAGTTTTGGTTAAGGATGAGGAAATCAAGGCGATAGTGGATGACGTATTTTGATAGGTTATTTAATGGGAATCAAATACGTAATATTGGAGACCTTTCTTTCCCGATTGGAGAGGTGAACCATGATTTCATACGTAGAATTCAAAGGAAAGAAGTGCAAGAGGCCCTTAAAAGGATGAAACCAAAGAAGGCAGTAGGGACCCGATAGTATACCGATTGAGGTTTGGAAGTGTTTAGGAGAAATAGGTGTTGAGTGGTTGACTAACCTTTTTAATAAAATACTTAGAGTTGAGAAGATGCCAATAGAGCGGAGGAAAAGTACTTTGGTGCCATTATATAAGAATAAAGGAGATGTTCAAGATTGTTCAAATTATCGTGGTATTAAGCTTATGAGTCATACTATGAAGTTGTGGGAAAGTGGTAATTGAGCATAGATTGAGAAAAATTGTGAGCATTTCGTAGAACCAATTCGGGTTTATGCCCTGACGATCAACTATGGAAGCAATACATCTAATAAGGCAGTTGATTGAGCGTTATAGAGAGAAAGAATGACTTGCATACGGGTGTTCATAGATTTGGAAAAAGCTTACGATAAGGTTCCCCGAGAGGTAATTTGGTGGGCGATGACTAAGAAAGGTATATCTCGAAGTATATTGATCTTATTAAGGATATGTATGAGGAGTCGACACCCAAAGTGTCGAGTTTGCATGCGGGATAAGTGAAGAGTTTCCTATTACAATCGGGGTGCATCAAGGTTCAAAGACTTAGTCCTTTCTCGCTTACAATGGTTATGGATGAACTAACCCAGTGTATACAAGATCCGAGCATCAGTGGTGCATGTCATTTGCTTGATGATATAGTTTTGATAGATGAGACAAGAGCTGGGTGTTAATGCCAAGTTGGATGTATGGAGACAAACCTTAGAATCTAAAGGTTTTAGGATTAGTAGAAGTAAAACTGAGTATATGGAGTGTAAGTTTAGCACTAGCGTAACGACAGCAGCAAATTGTAGTAACTTTGGGTGACAAAAATATCTCGGAGAGTGAGTATTTTCGATACCTTGGTTCTATTATTCAAAAGGGACTGAGAGCTTGATGGAGATGTAGCACATCGAGTTAAAGTCGGTTGGTTGAAATGGAAGAGTGCGACGGGTGTTTTGTGTGATCGTAATGTACTGCTGAGATTGAAGGGAAAGTTTTACTGAACCGCTGTTAGACCCAAGCATTATTATATGGTACGTAATGTCGGGCAACTAAGGGGGTGTCATATTCGTAAAAATGCATGTAGCGGAGATGCGTATGTTAAGATGGATGTGTGGGCATACGAGAATGGATAGAGTGAGGAATGAGACTATTCGTAAGAAGGTTGTGTAGCACCTATTGAAGATAAGATGAGGGAGAACCGTTTGCGTTGGTTTGGGCACATTAGACGAAGGCCAAGTGATGCTCCTGCTAGAGAATCGAAGGATTATGTAATGTAGATGGCGTTAGAGGTAGAGGGAGACCGAGGAAGACTTGGATGGAGGTGATAAAAGGGGATATGAATCTTCTAGAACTAGATGAGAGTTGTGTTTGGGATCGAAAGAAATGGAGAGATTGCATCCATGTGGATGACCTTACGTGATTCTTACTTTGGTTCATGTAGCCGACCCCAATCTGTTGGGATTAAGGCTTGGTTGTTGTTGTTGTTGTCATTTTCATCTAAACTTCCAATATTACCCCACATTCCCTCTCTCTCACACTAATACATCATAAAGAAAAGAAAGGAAAATGTTGAGGGTATAATTGAAATAAATTGTTGACAACTAATAAAAGAACCTTAAACGACAATTAATTTGGATACCTAGATATCTCCTAAACGACAATTAATAGGGAATGGAGGGAGTACTTAATATCAATTTATGTTTTTTTTTTTTTTTTGTAATTTCTGTAATTTGAAATGGATATTATGATATTATGTGATTTGTTTTATAATTTATGAGTTTGATTTTGGATATTTGAAATGGAGATTATGATATTATGATATTCTGTGATTTTTTTCTATTGCATGTTCGGTATGTATAAGGTTGATTATAATTATGAAAATTGGTTGTTGTTTTTATGTTTAGATGTCGGATGTGTCTGTTACACCTGCTTCTGCACATCTTGGACCTTTAGACACTAGTGTGTTATATAAACAACGTGAACACCGTTCTCTAGATATATGGAAAGGTATAGATAGAGAAAAATTGGACAAGCCGCATTAGTTTTTATTCGTGGTGACATCCACTTTTGAGAGGCTTACGAGAGAGACTAATCAAGATTTGATTAATCTCATGGATAGAGTAGGGTTTGGAGGGTTATGTTGCATAGGTAACATAAAAGTTGATCATCCTTAGCAGGGACAAAGCCAGGAATTTGGTGTTGGGGGCGAAACTGACAAAATTCTTGGGGGCAATAAAAAAGGCAAAAAAATTTCTTGGGGGCGAAACTGATAAAATTTTCCTAAATACACATAAAATTTCGATAAATAGTAGTATTTTTAAAAATCTAGCGCCCCCACCCCTGTCTTCGCCCCTAATCCTTAGTTGAGAGATGGTGCCCCAAGACCCACATTTTTCTCTTGCCTTGCGGGGAGGCGACGATCACTTTGGAGGACATTGGAGTCCTTCTTGGACTACCAATAAATGGTGATGCGGTTACTTTAAATGAGAAGGTGAATTACGAAAAAATCTACTTGGATAGGAATTATTAATGATTTGTTGGATTTTAGGCTGAGTGAGTGTTCATTCAAGGGAAATGCCCTTAATAGAGTGATATATTAGCACA
The DNA here is from genome assembly GCA_026122235.1 of Vinca minor. Lineage (NCBI taxonomy): Eukaryota > Viridiplantae > Streptophyta > Magnoliopsida > Gentianales > Apocynaceae > Vinca > Vinca minor. Next base: position 3,224,602 of record JAOCZM010000253.1, read on the forward strand.
TATTTCAGATAAGTTTCCTGATAATGTTAGGATGATGGAAATTCATCAACGGGCTAGGGCCTTATTCACTACAAGAAAACAGTTAAATAGCGACCGAAATTTTAGGTCACAAATTTAATGACTGAATATTGACCGACTAGAAACCGAAAACTAAAGGGTCGTTATTCCGTCGCCCCTCCGTCGGTCACATCGGTCCCGTTGACCAAATTAAAACGTCGTCGTTTTGTTCACCCTTGACGACCAACTACCGACGAATATTAACGACCATTTACCGGCGGAATATATAACTACCAAATACCAACGGAAGTTAATGACAGAATACATAACGGTGTATATTTGTATGGTAATGAATGAATGACACAAAACGACGTCGTTTTATGTACGTTAACGACCGACTACTGACGAAAAGTAACGACGGTTTACCGACGGAATGACGACTGAACTTAAAAACCGTATAGCGACGAAATTAGGTTTAGGGTTGGGCAACCGATAGAGGTGTTAATCGAGCTATGTGAGCTCAGCCCGGCATAGCTCACGCTCTCACACACACATTAACTTGAATATTCAAACAATTAAAACTTATACTTATTCACAAAATACCTATATATACTCGAAGCAGAATAATTCAAGTAATACATTTGTGTGTGCATTTACGTGAATCATTAAGTGATGGAGTTAAAATTTTAATAATTGATCATTAATAAATAAATAATTTCTAAAAATATTCATATTAGTTCGTACTCACCGCTATTTTATAAAAAAACGGAATCCGGGAAAATAATAGCGACGGAATTAGGGTTTTCCGTCGCGATTATTTTCCCGGATTCTGTTTTTTATAAAATAGGGATTGAAAAACACAAGATGGAGGGGGTGAATTGGGTTTTAATCGATCTTGCAAACTATTTCGAATCTTTTCAATGCTAGTGAGAGTTTGAACAAGATGAACAAAAGCTAAAGCAAAACCCAACAACAAGACAAAGGATTTAGAGTGGTTCGATTCACTCAGAATCTACATTCACTACCTTGAGTCGCACCCAAGGATTTAAACAACTTCACTAAGAAGATTTTACACTTGTGGCTAACTCACTAAGAGTTTTACAAACACAACCACAATACAAAAAGTCACTAAGAGCTTGCCCACACTAAGTAGGACTTTTCAATTTGCCCACACAAAGTAGGACTTTTACAAGATTAACCAAATCACTAAGAAAGGGAATAAAGATGGGTAATTAAACAAAGTTGTTCACTCTTCTAAGTGAAAGATGGATACCTTTGAAGTACATCAATTTGAAGCTCTTTAGAACATATGAAGTCCACTCTTTGTCTTGCTTTCTGAAATGCACATTTGAGTGATTTAAATCATGGCAATGAAGTGTATTTGGCTTTGAAAGTGTTTTGGCTTGATGAGAGATCAATGAATATTTGATATACAAGCCTTAGAGTCATTCTCTAGCTTTAGAGTATTTATACATTTCAAAATAGGCTGAAAAACGACTCTTTAACGGTCATATAACGGCTAGAAATCGCAGAGGTCGGTTGACCGAACAAAAGCTCGGATGACCGACCTTGAAGACCTGGATGACCCTAAGTCACCTCGGTCGACCGAGATGGGCCTTAGGTCGACCGACCTCTTGGCTTGTCAACTCTCTGTAACTCGTCGGTTGATCCGATCTTGAGCTCGGTTGACCGACCTTCCTGAGTATGAGAGATGTTGAATTTTCACACGTTTTGAAATCTTTTGAAGTCTAAAAGGTTTTCCCAAAAGGTAACAAGTAAGGACATTTGGAAAACCATTTTAAAGGACTTATACTTTGAAATCAAAGGCTTTTGAGATATGAACACATATGAGAATCATTTTGAAACTTTAGCCTTTTGAAAACGTGTTTAAGAAAACATGCAAGACTTGAGTGTAGAGCTTATGTTCATGAGAGCTTTGGTTAGAGCTATTAAGATAAAGACTTATAATGACAAAGCTAATCTAACCAAACCTAAGTCTTCAATCTTCAATCTTGATAGATGAGCCTTGAATGATATGACTTTGAATCTTGATGATGGCTTGATTGAAGTACTTAGAGCTTCCAATATAAGTTCCGATATTCTATCACAAAGATATAAACATTAGACACCACATCAAGTGTTTGTCCATTATCAAAAACCGAGTTCGATCGCCCTTAGGGCTAACAATCTCCCCCTTTTTGATTATGACAAACTTTGATGTAATTAGATAGGATATGGACAACTTTAAGTACAAGGAAGCATGGCAAAAGGATATATGAACAAATAAGTGTAAAGCTAAGTGCTTATAAGATAAACCAAGATAGAACGAGAAACATAAGCACTAGCATATTAAGTTCTTTTGCCATATGCATTAGGGACTCTTTGAAGAGCCCTATTTCCCAACCATCCTCCTTTCCTCCTTCCTTCCATCATGTAGCTTTCTTTTGTGTATTCTACATACCTTAGTTTACACAAGAAGCTAACTTACCATTTTCATCAATGTTGACCATTCGATCGGTATTCAGTCGGTAAATAGAGATCAAATTTTTCGTCGGTATTCGGTTGTTAACAGTCAAAAGTCAACAATGTTGACCATTCGGTCAATAAATAGCGACCAAATATTCGGTCGCTAACCATTTCGTCGGTATTCGGTCATTAAATAGTCAATGTCAACAATGTTGAGCTTTCGGTCTGTAACCGACGGTATTCGGTCGGTAATTTTCTTAGCGATGAAAAATACATTCGGTCGCTAAACTGAGTTTAGTGACGGAAATGTCCGTCCCTGTTACACAGTTTTCTTGTAGTGATTGTTAATTCTCATTGGTAGTCTTCTTTTTCGGACAATTCCGCTTCTAAAGTATATATAATAACATCGGACATTAATGGTAGACCAAAATCTGAGACGATGGTGGTGATGACGATGACAAAAATCATGAAGACCTTCAAGAGGAGCAAGAAAATGCCCAACAATTCCAGGAGCCAGAAGCAACCCAACAATCTTTGGGGTTTCAGGCATTGGGTTATCATCGATAATTATACAAATTTTGATTACTAGAATGATATGGGATCTATGGAACATGTGGTTAACATGACTCATAAGAACAATCAAATCATTCGGTGGAATCTTCATTTACCCACATCTTGCTTTAGGTATGTAGTTTAAGGACAAAAGGGAGGATATTTTAGCCGTTAAAATATGGAATGATCAGGTTGCTTTGAAGGAGTGGGAAAGGGACATGAGCAACACAAAATGTTTCAAAGGCCACTGTCAAAAATCAACATATGATATCCCATGCAATTGGATGTTATGGATTCCTCAAATCTGTCATGGCTAAAACAATCATGCCAAAAAAAATGCCATGTCGAGACCTTTGTGAAATTACATAGCCATTCTAAGCCAACCCCTACCCCCATTTCAGCAACCGTTTCAAGTGACATGCTCCATTTCAGAATGTGAATTTGTATCCTACAAAATAGGATTTCATTTAGTCGACCCAATTTTCTTTGTATTTAAAGTATCTAGCCCACATTCCATTACCCTCTCTTTTAAGGTTAATTATGATATTGATTTTTGTCTAATTAATCATGTGGTACAAATTTAATCAAATCAGTAAAAAATAATCTCTCTTAATGTAAATAAATTTGAATCATACATTCTATTGAATTATAATCCATATCAAAATTTTCCATCCTGATATAATCATGAAACCATGTGGTAGATTTCAGTGGAAAATATTTTTGAGCCACACATTAACCTGCTGAAATTGGACCGATCCGCTTATCAAAAGATTTGTAGCCACACATATGCATATTGGGGAAGGATGATTTTTTTTTTTTGGGAAAGGGAAAGTGGTATAAATGTGTTCGGCAAGCATCGAACCAAGGTCTCTTGATTCGGTAAAAGATGCTTCTTTTTTGGGGGGTTAGGGGGGAGGCAAAGTGGAAATATATTAATATGATCGTACATAGAAAAATAAAAACGTCGATACGGGAATAAATTACATAATGTCGAAAGGAAAATTAGTAGAGTACTAAATATTTGGACGCTCATGTGCATCCGATTCTTTAATAGAGGGGATTGTTACTAACGTGTGGATTGCTTCTTTCGTATGGTTCGTAACTTCAACATCCAGAGTAGGGTTTCAAAGAATAGTTATTCCATCGGCTTGACCAACTGCCTTTAAGCATTTGAAGTCAGTAAGTTCTTGATACTTTTTGTACTCGAACTAACTTAAGCATCAAAATGGGGTTGAGGTATTCACTCACATCTCTAACCTTGTTCATCTAGCAGGAATAGGTACTTAGCTTTTGACTGAAACCCAGAGCTCCAACTCGAGCCTTCAATAACTTTCCATAAGCTCGGCTGGTCCAAGACAAGGCAGGTAGCCCAGCTGACCCTTTGACTTTTGTCTGATCTCTTCCTCTCCACCTTAGCTATTAGAATTTAGGCACCCCTAGCTAGGAATGCCACATTTGGAGCCCATTGTGTTAGTACATGAATAATCATAATATACCAAAAACTCTATTTCCCATGACTGACAACGCCCCCGAGGCAAGACTTGGAAACATCCCCTCCTCCTCACAAAGTCAAACAGAGAATAATGGGTCCAAGAACCTCGGGAACGAGCGCCTCGGACACAAATATCGTCATAATCGACGCTCATGCACTTCTCCAGACATAAACAGCCTTACAAATGCTCACACAAGCGTTTACCCCAGAAATCTCCATCAAAAATTCAAATTCCTGAGGAGGTACTTCGCCTACTTGGTCCACAAATTCCTGAAGAGACATCGTGCCTTTAGATATAATAAAGTCCCAAGGGAACTCTTCGTTTTCTAGGAAAACAATGTCTTGGTACTACTCTTCGTTTCCCAGGCAGCAAAGGCCTACTGAGTACCCATCATCTCTTAGGAAGACAAAGACCTGCTATGATACCCAGAATTTTTCTACTTGCATTTTTTCATGTCTCATAATTAATTTTGTGTGATTATTTGAAATAATATATATATATATATATATATATATATATATATATATATATATATATATATGTATGTGTGTGTGTGTGTGTGTGTGTGTGTGTCGTATATAGATTTATAAGTGTTTAAGAGGCTTTTTGAAGTGCCTGGTTAGTTGGGGGACTTGAGTGAAGATGTTAGGAAGTTGATGGAGTATTTTGTAAGGGAGTTAGTATATTTATTGGGTGGGTTTTGCTTGAAATTTTGAGAGAGATGGAAGTTAGAAAAAGAGGGAAGAAAGAAATAAGAGAAAGAGATTTCTGAAAAAATTGAGTGATGTGGGGAGATTCCATAACTGAGATAGTAAATGGAGTCTGATTATAGTGATTATTATTGCATTTGATAGATGACTAATAGAGTTACAATCTGAACAGTGGGATCGTGTCTTCAACGGTTGAGTTGAGAGATATTTACTTCGAAAGTTAGAAATGCGAATATGGAATTTCCAATTTTGTGCTTGATTTAAGGATTTTGATTAAATATCTAAGGTAAGGTTTTTATACAATTGAGAACTCATTGCAATAGGATTCGACAAAATGTTTACAATGAAAATGTTGAAACGTCGATTAACATACTACGCCTGTGACTATAACGAGGTCAAATTTGAGGACATTTTGATTGTCTTGGTATGGTAATTTAGGATAGTGAATTTATTCACTCCTGGATATGGCAACTGGTGCTAAGACTTATGCCAAAAGACAATTATTATTCCTATAATTGATTGACGAAAAATTTATTTAGTTGGAACTATTTTATCTACACTGTCTCCCTATCATCCATTAGTTATATAATGAATAATAACATATATGACCTAGGTGCATCAATTATAACCTATGTGGTTGGCTACGAATGCCCACAGTAAGGTATATGCTATTGAAATTGATACACTAGAATAATAGATTTCATAATCAATCATTGGAATAAGTTTATATTCCATTAAACAAAGATCATCACATAATAAGTCCCGAGCTGAGGGCATAACTTACCTTTAGTAAATAAGTAGACTGCTCATTTTATTTTGTGCGTGTTATTTATATACGTTGAACTTGACCAATGATAGTGATTCATTAAAGTACTATCAAAAGAGAAATGAATCTGATATTATCACAACTAAATGAACGAATACTCTATAGTTGAGTATGAGTTGGTAGTCTGGCAAAGCTAATGATTTATACTTTGATGTGTTACTGTTCAGATCCTCTAGTGGGATCAATAGTACTTAAGCTTTGGGTATATTGCGCTAGTTAAGGTGATCTAGCGACATTTGCTAGCTTGACTAAGACTAAGGAAATCTACTTTGGGGTCGTTCCCCCAAAAAATGATAAATGACATTCCAGATTAGTCAATGAATAAAGGAGTTGAGATCAAATGATAGTAGATGTCTTTGAGTAAAGTTATAATACCCTAAACCTAGATTCAATGGTGAGTGTAACACATATGAGTATCTTCGTTAATATACTAGTAAGAATTAGAGATAAGCGTTATACTAATATTGATCAAGGGTTCAACATCTCGTACGGCGATAATCGAATATGCTTGAATTCTAAATCTATTTGGTCATTTTAGAAGCCTTAAACAATACTCCCTCCATTCCTCAATATATGACGCTTAGGACACTTTGAAAAAATTAAGGAACTCAAACAAATAGTAATCTTTCCAGCATAATTCCTATATTACCTCTTCCTTCCTCCCTCTCTTTCACTTTCCAATAAAAGATATATTGAGGATATGACTGGAATAAATTGTTGACACCTAATAAAAGACATGTAAATGATAGTTAATATATATATATATATATATATATATATATATATATATATATATATATATATATATATATATATATATATAAACGACTATTAAATGGGAATGGAGAGAGTATTTCTTTTGGTCCTAGAATAGCTAAAAAAGTCTAAGTATTTAATTGGGGCATTAATATTTAATTTAGGCTTTAGTTGTTAAATTAATTAAAGTAGCACATACTCTCTTTGTCCTAAATTATCTGTCCACTTTGACAAATGCACGGGTATTAAGGTTTTTGTGATTTTGATGGTAAATTATAAGTAAAAGTCTAAAATACCCCTAATTAATTTTATTAATCTCATTTAAAAATTTTGTTTTTCTCTCTCCTTTCTCTCACACAACATCCAACAATCTCTTAAATATGTGTTGGAAAATGACAATTTTAATTAACTAAGAGCATTCAATGAGGAGTTGGAAGAAGGGTAAAATTGGAAAAATTATCATTAATACCTACTTTATTTAGAAAGTGGACAGTTAATTTGGGACAAACAAAAATAGAAATGTGTACAGTTAATTTGGGACGGAGAGAGTAAGAAATAATTATTAGATTAATTTATAATTAAATTGGATTCTATTAATTTAAGGGTAAATTGTACTAAATGGCCACCAACAATTTCTAAATTTTAACTTTTGGATAAAAACAATTATTTTTGCGGTTTTTAGCCATCAAAATTTCACGGGCAACGAATTGTAGACTCTTGCCACAATTCCGGCCAAAATTTCTTAATTTTTTGCCTGAAAATGTAAAAATATCAATATATCCCAAATTAAAACATTCCGACTTGACCCGACCCAATTAAAACCTACCCGAGCCGTAACACTCCCTTCCCACTGACAGCCACCCCTACCACGCAACACCACCGTCTCAGGCCACCGTCGAGTCCCACTCACTGGAATACAAATAGAATAATCTCAGACATTCATAATTTCAAATCAAATGTATACATTATACACAACATCAAACCTGAAAATAGGAAATTCTGAATAATCTCAGACATATATACACATGTTAATTTTAGAATGTAGAATATAGAAAAATCAATTAATAAGGAACCATTCAGATAGCATTTACGAGTACAAGAAACTAAACTTTGACTATTTTACTAGTACGAAAATGCCCTCGCTTTTGAAATTGATGAAATCAGTGATGAATTTGTCATCGCCTTTGACAATGTCACCAAGGACTATGGAAAAGGCGTCCCCGGTCAAGGAAGTAGGAGATTGTTGAAATCTGAGCTTTTTGGGTCTAATTTTGGGTTTTCTTCTCTATTTTTCCTTCCATTTTGGATTCATTCATATGATCAGTTAGGACCAAACATTGAAGCGGGGAGATTAAATGAATGATTGGTCGGTGATTGTCATGTGGATACGGTTTCGGAGAAGAAGCAGTTTGTTTCGACTACGCTGCCGCGGGCTCTGATTGTCTCTTTCTGGTAGCTTCCATTTATTTTAAAATTTCAATTTTTTTGGGATTTGGGCTAACTTAAGGTGTTTCTTTGATGTGGCAAAGTATTGAATGATGAAGATGGTGGTCGTGTAGAGAGGAAGATGGTGGTGGTATAGATAGCAAGGGAGAGGAAGAAGACAACAATGGTGGCCAATTTATTTGGATTTATTTTTTGAATTATGGCCGGAATTGTGGCCGGGGTCTACAATCAGTTTCCCGTAAAATTTTGATGGCTAAAAACCACAAACTAATTGTTATCGTTCAACATTTAAAATTCAGAAATAGTTGGTGACCATTGAGTACAGTTTACCCTTAATTTAATTAATTAGAGAAGCATAAAATAATTATTTGTTGAACTGAGTAAATGACTATTTATGGTACTAAACTATTTACGTATTTCTATTTATGGTACTAAACTATTTTTTAGCTAATTATATTACTCATCTATTTGCGAGTGTCAAATAATATACAACCACCATTTTTTGGGGTGTTTTCTGGCAAAAATTGGCACGTGATTCACATGTGCAGATTATTGAGGGGCAGGGCAAACTTGGAACTTCGCAATAATCCAGTGATCTGTGAGTTAAAGATTTGACCGATTTTAACGGCAAATTTTTTGTTTGCGGGTCAAATCTTTAACTCACTGGATCACTAAGTCATTGCGAAGTTTCAATTTTGCTTCTCAATAATCTGCACATGAAAGTCACATGCCAACTTTTGCCCAAAAACACCAAAAAAATTATGGTTGTGTATTATTTTACACTCGCAAATATATAAGTGATATAATTAATTAAAAATAATAATTTAGTATATAAATAGAAATACGTAAATAATTTAGTACCATAAATAGTCATTTACTCTTGTTGAATTTATTGGATTGAACGTTAAATTATTTAATTAAATAAACCTATGTTCAATAATTAAAGAGAGGCCTAGGAAACTCTCTTAGGTCAAATCCTGACCCCCAGGATTTAACATGTGTAACCCCTATAATAGAAAAAGGGGAGGGTAGGGGAGGGGCGGGATTCAGCCGAAACCATACGAGGGCAACCAGAAAAACTATGAGTCGCCTATCTCTCTCTCTTTTCGGAGCAAGTTTTTCTTTTCACTCCCTGTAACCTGCATGTGACCTGATAGAATCTCAATCGCAATTAAATATTGAACCCATGCAAAAGTACTATAACTATAAGGAATATCGAATAATAAATTTAGACCATATTTTACAATACAAGGGAAAAGAGTAAATGTTTAAACATCAACTACTAATTGTTTTATAAAAACAACTATTACATTATCGTTCACCTCATACCTCTACCTCAAAATCGTCCACAAGAGCATCTGCAAACTAGTAATGACTACACTAGTCCAATAATGTTCAAACACCCTTGTGATGAAGTATCGTTTGACATACAAACTTTTTTCCCGTTTTTCCAAAACATTTCATACATTAACTTTAAACTCCGAACTTAGAACATTGTTAAAATTCATTTAAAGAAGTTAGGAAAAGATTTTGGAACTAGGAGAGACTTTTAAAATGATTTAAAAAATACTACACAATTTTGACTGGAATACACTTTAGACAATAGATACTCTGGACGAAGCATCGTCTACACCCTTCGTCCGCCCATACAAATAGAGGTTTGGACACAAACTCCAAACCGTAAATTCATTTGGAAAAAAAGAGTAAATTTCAATTGTATTATTAATTTGGGAAAACTGTATTCTTACTCTCAACTTAGCTTATTTCACTTCTCTCATGTTATTTTATAAATGAAATGACTTCAATACCCTTAGCTCTGCTTGTCTTATAGTCTTAACTTTAAGTTGAATTTATGAAGTTTGCGTATTGAAATATAGATAGAAGTGCAATAAACTAAAAGAGCAGTACAAAAGATCACCTCCATTAATTTATTAGACCCAAAAAATGAGGGAGGGGGAAAAAACTTTATCTTTCTACAAACTTAGAATAAAAAATGTTAGAAATAAATTCCTAGTTAAAAAGTTTAAACAAGAATAAGAAAATGCACATAGCGACTTGAGATGCTTCTAACTTCTCCCATTGCATTTTCCAGCACCAACATAACATCTGTATAATCCTATCAAACTTTGTCTCATAAATAAGCAAAAAAAATTCAAAGAGTAAATAAAACTAATTTCTTTAACAAATCAACCAGATGAATATTCCTCAATCTGCCCTCTTCCTGGAAGGCAACAAAGTTTACCACTTTTTCACTTCCAACCCTTCATTCACACTTTATAGACCTATAAATATGGCGGACGAAGAACAACGCTGCGCGGAAACCAACGGCTCCGAGCATAAGAAAGAAACCGTAGCAGATGCAAGCCATATATCCGAAGAAAAATGAGGTTTGCATGAGTCCAGACATATCTGATCTTGCATAGTAGTAGTATAGACAATAGCCATAGATGAAATATTCCTGTTGATCCACCACAAAGAAATGACCTGTGGAGATAAAATAAAAAATAAAAAATTCACTAAGCCAATGTTGAAGAATTCACACTAGTTTTAATCTCAATCGAAAAGATCTAACGGATATCTTTACAGAAAAAGCGTAATGTTAGATCTTGCAAGAGAGATGAAATCAACAAAGTAGATGTAAACATTTTTACCTCCACCACCATTCGTGATCCTCGGCTGCTAGCTGAAAGTATGTCAATGCGACAGTAATAAAAGCAGTGACAATGAGCAGAATGATGAAGACAATGAATAGAATGCTGTATATTGTATAGATCTTATGACCCCATACACTTGCAAATATGTAATAAAGCTCAATATAAATGGCGCTAAACGGCAAAAAACCCGCCATTGCCATCTGAGGAATGGTACTCCTGTACCATGGCAATTGTGGGATCTCTCTCGGATACTTTGGTGGTGCGGCAAGGAGCTTGAAACTCCGTCCTACTACTCTTTCCGGCAACCCCGCCAAATACAAGCAATGGTGATGTTACTAATGTCCATATAAGTACTATCACTACAATTGTTCCAAAAGGAAGAGCTGCAGTTGAGCTATAAGCAATAGCAATTGTATTCAGGAAACAGAATGTCACAAATAAAGGTCCGCAAAAAAGACACCCCGTTAACAACACGTTTCTCACCTGTCAAGAAAAAAATCGTTGTATCGTATTTAGATTACCAATGACAAATACATTAGAAAAAAATTTAATAAAAATCAGTAGTTCGAAAATACCCAGTTGGTTCCTTCTAGTTGACAATAGAATGAGGTTGCTATATAACCCGCGATTCCAGAAGTAAGAGCATACATTACCAACAATGCAGTGAACATAGCTCCTCTGTTATACGGATAGAATACTCCGACAAGTCCAAGTAGAAATATAAACACAGCACTGTATTAATAAAAACAATCACTAAGTTAACCATAAATATATATATTTTTTTTAATTTCGGAACAAGATTTCGATAAAATCATGATCTTACAGGGCAAACAGCTGAGTGCCAGAACCAAGGGCTGCAGCAAACAATGATTTGTACTTTGGAAACCGGAATACATCACCGTGAATGTATTTCCATCCTGTTTCTTCTTGATCATCAACGGATTCCTCATCGTGCGTGTACCTTTAAATGTATTAATAAATTGAGACAAAAGTCATACATTAGAGTACCAAAAACACAAAATTGAAAAAATTTAAGATATTACTTACTTAATGAAATCGTTCTTAAGGATTCGCATCAGGATAGTAGCTAAGAATCCAGTTAATAGTAGAACGGTGACGCAAGAGTTTATTATCGAGAACCAGTGAATCTCCAAGTGATGTGGTAGAGAAGAAGTTTGAGAGAATTTATCCATCCTCTTGTCGAACGGAATATCGGTTTCCTTCCATTTGACACTGTATGTGAACTCTGCATCCACTTCCTTATCCTCCGTTAAGTCTAAAACCGAATGAGGATCCATTTGGACATTTATCTCGATAACTCGGTCCTTATTGTATAGGATATCGAAATGTATGTGTTTGTAAAGGTAATATTTGTAGTCATTTTCAGCCCTTCCTTCTCGATCGACCCTTCCTATAAGGCCCCAAATGGGCAAGTCATCATAATACATTTGGAAATAATAGTCCTTATTGACTGCTTTTCGAAACTCGGAAACTTCTTTCTTTGTTAGTTTTCTTTTGCAGAGAACATCAGAATCCTTGTCCATCAAAAAGTCGAGGCTATATGGTCCAAGAACAAGCCGATCGCCATTTAGTACCTCTCCTAGTGCTTCCTTCTTCTCTTTCACATGATCTGCAATTCAACCCACAACATAATATGAATTACAATTTGTCAACTTCTGTATAGATCGACAACGAAGCGTAACTCATACGGTAAGACGCTTCACTTTCAACCGGTAAGTCGGGAGTTCGAGTCATGCTGGAGGGAAAGTGGGGAACCACTATTGATCCTCCTTAAAAAAAAAAAAAAACTTCTGTATAGATCGTAACTTCCATTCTATGGTGCCCTGGTGATGGAAAATATTTTGTCACAATAATGATTTTCTTTACGTTAATGTATGAATCTAAAAATTAAATTTATGTAAAATGAATAGGAATGACAATGAACTCAGCTGAATCGCAGGCCAACTCGACCCAACTCAGTTGGGGTGGGGATTCCTCGATTTAAGTTGAAGGCAGAGTGGAGGTGGCATGCATTTTGCCCCCACTATTAGGGACAGGGCTGGGGCGGGAGAGATATATACCAACCTCACTCTGCCCCGTCTCAACCCGTCACGCATGTCGTACCTAAAATACTAAATACAAATACAAAAACACCTAAAAATACAAAAAAAAAAAAAACGTCAAAATTAGAAAGACACCAAGAACTATAAAAAGTTCACTTAATTTCTCTCTCTCAGTCAGGATTTGGAAGAAACAAATCTTATTTTCCTTAGTTGGGGATGGGGCCCCGCCTGATCTGGGATGTGATCCTCATCAATCTCCCATGACGGAGTTGGGCCGGTATGGGGATTAAATAGAGGAAGCGGAGTCGGGACTGGAGCCAGGAGCGAAGATGGGGGGAGGAGGGGCCGCGCCCCCTTAGATTTTTAAAAATACTACTATTTATCGAAATTTTATGTGTATTTTAGAAAATTTTATCAGTTTCGCCCCCCAACCCCCACAAGAATTTTATCAGTTTCGCCCCCAATACCAAATTCCTGGTTTCGTCCCTAACTGGAGACCATGGTCTTCACCCCACACTCCCCATTGCCATCCACTTTGATCATCTAGTGATTAATTGGTGAAGATACTTTCACTAGTAAAACTTCTCTCTTTAGGTTATAGTCTTCTAGCTACTATAAACTTACTTTTCTACTTTAAATACCTTTCTAAAGATTCGTCTCAACCCTCGAAAAATAACTTACGAAAAGTGAAGTAAAGACTCCTGCCCTCAGTTCATGTGTTAATAGTAAGAATTTTATATAGTCAAATATCATAACTGCAGCTGAAAGATAAAAGAATTGTTTTTTTAAAAAAAAAAATAAGAGTAATGGAGCAATTCTAATTCTTTTTCACCATCAGATATTGCAAATCAAATCCAATTGAAAATATTAGTACTGAAACTGCTTCAAGTATAGATTGATATCTTCGAATTAACACAAAAATGTAACAATTTTTTTTTATTGGTAGTCATGACACTAATAATCGGATAAAAAATTAACTTAATCAAATTCAACAAGAAATTTCACATCATTGCAGCACTAATCAATAAAGGACCAAAGAACAAATTTTGCCACAGAAAAGTAAAATGAAGACCCACAGGAAAAGGAAAATTCAATTAGTATTATGGGACTGCCCCGCAACCCCACATCTGCCCCGCTCAATTTGTAGGGGCCAGTCACATAAGGATTGAGTAACCTAGCAGAAAACCACAAATTAATAAAACATGACGCAAATTTGAATATTACCCGGCATACAAAAAGGCAGGTCGAAATACCGGTAAGTTTCACTGCAAACATACATAAAGAAATTAACAATAAAATTAGTAATATTAAACATTAATATCACATATATATTCTTTGAATCTGATATTGATACCTGGGATTGTGAAAAGGGCCAACCTTATTGGCATAAAGAGGGACAAAGTCTCCAGGTTTGTAGCGATGATCAGAAGCATCTGAAATGACTAGATTTGGAAAGTGGGATGCTGCAAGAAATGTAAAAATGCATAAAAGATGGATGGATTTCTTCATTGAAGAGAAGATCAAGTGAGTAAGAAAGAGGAATGTGAATCTAATAATATCATGAAAAAAATAGGTTCTGAAGAGATGGTTTTGGTGTGGAGACATAGAAGGAACGAAAACGTGTGCATGAATGCTTGGTGGTTCTTGCCTTTCAGCACGTGACATGCATGCCATAATAGAGTTGAGATTTATCTGCATTTTGAGATAATCAAAAGAAGAAAATTTCAAACTTAGCCAAAACAAATTAAACTAAATCCTAAATTTTTTATTATCAAAAAAAAATCTACATTTATTTTGATTTCTCTTTTTAGCTTTTTGATAATTTAGATTTGAGTAAAAGGTATCGCCCCCTAAACTTTTATCGATTTTGATTTTTGACCATTAACTAAAAAATGCAAAGTTCTTAACCCTAAATTTTTTTGTAGTATTACTGTTGCCCCCTTCCATCCACTTTCGATGTTATATTTGGATATAATGAGACCACATAACTCTCACATGATCAAACTCAGGGGAATTTTGGAAATTTTTTGTTCTAACCTTAAAAAACAACTACATGTTGGAAGTATGTTAAAAACACAAGGAAAAGAGAATAACTCATATGTATGCGGAAGAATAATTTTTTATCCTAGTGTCGCGTTTTATTAAGGGTCGAAAACATATTTTTTTCAAAATGCTTCTGAGTTTGGTCATATGGTCTTATTCAGTCCAGATTTAACAACGAAATTTGATGGAATGGCTTCAGAAAAGTTCAGGGTCAATAACTTTATAGTTTTACAACGAAATTTGATGGAATGTGCAACATTAGTAGTTCAGGATAAAAAATTAAAATCGAAAAAAAAAAATTCAAGGGCGTGGGCACCTTTTACCTTTTAGATTTTGTTTGATTTTCTTCTACAAATAAATTTTCAATTTGATTTTTTTATTTAAGTTTTTTGTGATAAATCAGAAAAACAAATCAAATTATTAACTCTTGAGTGAAGGTGAAGCGTAATGCATTTTCCTTACGTTTTTGCCTATCGTGTGCAGATCACCTTGAGGAGGTATTTTTTGTTGTTGATGCACTTGTCGGATAGAACTTTTCTGAGATTAATCCCAAAAGCGTTTTGGTCAATGTCATGTGTATATTGTACTTCCTCCGTCCCAAAATAACTGTTCACATTTTCTTTTTAATATGTCCCAAATTATTTGTCCAATTTCTAAATAAAGGGCTCATTAATTATAGTTTTTTCAATTCTAACCCTTACATTAAATGTTGGAGAGAGAAGGCTATAGAGAGAAGAGGAGGTAGAATTAAATTGGAGTAATATTAAATAGGGTCATGTTTGACATTGTACCATATTCCACTATAGAATTTAAATAAATCTTAATTCCCGTATAAAATATAAAGTGGACAGAAAATTTGGGACGGAGGGAGTATTAAAAGCACATTATGTTTAGCAATGTCCTATTGAGTACTTAACTTTACAGTCAATTTCAATATCAAATAGGAGAGAGCTTTGTCTTGAATAAATCTAACACATTTAAGAATTTCTACAGTTCCGGACTTGGCGTGGCAAATAAAAACTTTGAGAAACCCGCTACAAAGCTCCATTATGCTATCAGTATGCGACGATTCCCGAGGAGCCAAGTTTGTAGGCAGAATTCCACACAATAACCTCAAGTTTTGGTGCAACTGGAAGATGCCAAACTCAATCCCCAGAAGTTTGTAGAGGATTGACGCGAACCAGAGGCTTTGAGCCCAACTTTGCCTTTTAATTCCACTCGATTTAACAGTGAATGAATGATTCTTCGTGCAGGCTCAGGCGATCACGGGCCAAGACTCACACAGATGGACCTTTAAAATCTCGCTAATCTCCTATAGCGTTAAAGATACTCTACATCCAAGCAGTCTTCTGAGAGAAATGCATATTAGGCTGTGCAAGGAGCTTGAAGTTGAAACTGATGCAAAGTCTATTGTTGATCTGGTATTGCATTCAGCTATTGAGTCTCACCCTTTGTTTCCTCTGTTATTTGATTGCAGGGTCCTCTTACAGAAGATCCCGATGCATAGTTTATCTCATGTCTACAGAGAAGCAAATGTGTGTGCAGACGCTATGGCGAAGAAGGGAGCCTTGTGCTCATCTGTGGATGTCATTACTTTCCAATCTAGTCCCCCTTTTGTTAGCCAATTAGTGGCAGGGGATGCCCGTGGGCCCGTTTTGCGAGATTGATTTGTAATGAAACTATGAATGATGGTTGAAACTATTTTTTTTTTTTTTTTTTTTTAATATATTATCTGCTATTCTGACCCAAAAAAAAAAAAGGAGCTTGAAAGAGAGAGGTGTAGTAAGTCGCTAGTTGTCTTACTTCATTTCAAATGATATTACATAAATAATTTAAAGTAAAGTAAATTTTCATTTAAGGTCAACAAATATGTTTCGAGTCCCTCAATGTTTTATGTGAAGTGACCTTTAATAGATCTAATAACATTTAGGCCACAAATACATGTTAGCTACTTAATCATTAATAATATCTTGGAGAAAAATAAGATTATTAATCTATTATAATAATGTAAAAAATCCTTGAAAATCATGCTAAATATCAAGTTGATTATAACTTTTTTCTCGATGATAGGTTAAATAAAAAAAAACAAAGAGAGCTAAAAATGTTAAATAGGAATTTTACCTGCAAATGATTCAAGCTTGTCTTTCGCTTGGAATTAACTTTGACTCACTTGTTCGATGGACTATTTTTCAACACAATATTTTCTTATAAATTTCATAAAAGATATATTAAAAACAATTTAAAAGAAATATATTTCAACCGTATCAATTCTCTTGTCACTTATACTGATCGAAGCAAGTTGTATCGGTGGCAAATATTCTTAATTTTTATGAGATTAGAGATTCATATGCATATTGGTGAGAGGAATTGGTTCACATTTGGATTTTATAGGGGAAATGTAAGACATTTGAAGTTCCCGAAATGAATAAGATTTGGAAAAGTTTTATTAAATTGAGAGTTTTGAATTGGATGAAGGGTAAAAGTTTTCTCAAATTAAGAACGGGAGGAGTTCCAAAAAAAAATGTTAAGAAGACTTTTTGTTTTCCTTCCATTTAACACAAATTAAATTTATTGTGTATATAAATTAGGACCTTGCTAGGCTACTAGAATTATTGGCTAAAAGATTAACTAAAATAGTTTTTCGGACCTTTTTGCCCTTATAGTTGGGTGAATCTCTTATACCAGCAGGGGGGGGGGTAAGATAGTCATTTAACACCCTCAATTTGGGGGTTTAGGGTTTCTATCCCCAAAATTCTAGGAGTAAATCATTTTCCTATAAATTATTATAACATCATAGGATCTTAAAAGGTGATACAAATTAATGAGTTAAAAATGTTATGAAGTCTAAGAGTTTAGAATAATATTAAATAGTTAAAGATATTTGTAACATCATAGAATCTTAAAAGGGTGATAAAAATTAATGAGTTAAAAATGTTATGAAGTCTAAAAGTTTAAAATAATATTAAATAAAAAAATATTTGTAACATCATAGAATCTTAAAAGGGTGATAAAAATTAATGAGTTAAAAATGTTATGAAGTCTAAAAGTTTAAAATAATATTAAATAAAAAGATATTTATAACATCATAAAATCTTTAAAAGGTGATAAAAATTAATGAGTTAAAAAAGTTATGAAGTCTAAGAGTTTCACAATGAAATCCATTAAATATATACTAAATAACCATAGTCTATTCCAATTCTCTAAAATTAATAGCATTAACTAAAGCTATTTACTTAATTCTTAGAATAGTTGTATATATATATATATATATATATATATAACTCATGAGCAATAACTGAACTACTATGCTTAAATATTGAGTTTCATGGCTATCTAAAGTTTCAATTTCTGTTATTAGATAATGAGGCATTGCATTTTAGAGAGTAATCAATACTTACACTGCCACATGTAAACTTTTTATTGGACCATGAATCTATAGAATGTCAAATGTCATCACCACAACCTTTAACCATACTTGATCTAACTTTATATATTATAGATTTATCTTGCTAAACACTAACCTTTCTTCCATCTTCAATCCACCATCGGAGACCTTGGTGAAGTAGTTTCCTTCCTTTAATGATGCACTACCAAATGAGAGATGTTCGACCTTGAAATGGAATGATCAAGAATCGGTCCAAATGAAACTATGTTTCTTCGAGGATCTGAAAACACATGGAATAAGAGTTCTGGATAATGCGGCGACTTTGTCTAGAAATTAATGCTCTACTATGTTTCTTCAAGGATCCGAAAACACATGGAATAAGAGTTCTGGATAATGCGACGACTTTGTCTAGAAATTAATGCTCTATTAAAAGCTCCAAGATCCCGAATACCTATTCCACCTTCATATTTTGGCTTGCATAGGTCTGACCAAGCTCGTCATCAAATCTTTTTGTGATTCTTATCACCACCACACCACACCACACATAAGAATCGACTAATCATTCATACTAGTGATTTGCTCCAGAGTGCCTTTTGGCAGTGTAAAACAAGGTATGGCATAAGTTGTAATAGCCTGAACAACATATTTTATCCATACAACCCGGGCTGCAAAAAAAATGTATTTTCCTTCGAGCCAGTCATCTTCTTCTAGACTTTGTTTACTACGATTGTAAGACTTCCTTTTGAAGCGACTTGTCATATAAAGTAGATCCAAATACTTCCTTTTCCCATCTTCTTCAGGAATGATAAGAACAGTTGAGGCGAGATCTCAAAATTTATCATTTGTCCATAACAAGTTTAAAGAACGTCGTAAAAGAGTAAATGATTAACCCTATACTTGAAATGATAGTATTGTAGATTATAAAAGCTTGAGATACTCCATCCATATAAAATTAAATTTCACTTAAAACATAATTTTTTACTTACTGATTATCTGTCACTTGATAAAATTAATAGAACATTAAATGACATTTTTAGTCAAGCAAGAACTAACTTATTCAACTGTGATTTACAATGCAAGTCATAAAACCGATCATATACTCCCATCCCACTATAATCATGTACTTTCCCGTGTAAACATGCACTTGGACTGAATGCTTATTTATTATCTTAACTTCAAGAGAAGGACAATATTGTCAATTTATAATTAAAATTAGACAATCTAATCATTTCCTCGAGATTTCTTTGATTCGAGGAGGCTGTCCTAAAGTAACAACTAATTTCAAACGTAATCCTAAATTCAACAAAAGCTGATCAGGATTTACAGTCAACACATCATTCGCAAGCTGGCTTGGTATCAAAGCTGCTCAAGCAGATTGCAAAAGCTTGGAAGGCAGAAAGGGGGTACCGATAGTCCATGGTGAAAATATCCTTGCCAATTTTACCAAACTGCAAAATTATTCGTTCTTGTTCTGCAGCCAATACATTGTGAGAATCGGTGACAGCTGCTACAAGCTGGAAATTCTTAACGGATGCTACTGTAACTCGACCTTTAAAGTTTAAGCACCAACATTGTAACTGCTCGTGCCATCGAGGGGCCTTATTCTTAAGAACAAGCGGCTCTCTTGAACGTGGTGATGATGATGATGGTACTGGCGAGCATGGAGAGCTCAAGGAAACCGAATCTGTTACTACATCCTTTGCTTTAGAGACCGTGGGGGAAGAAGACTTATCATCAAATGGAAGTGGGAATGACACTAGTGTTGGAGCACTTCCACCCTCCTCAACTGAAGAAACAGGAAGTGTGTGCATGACACAATGCATTCTCCTTGGTCCTCTCGTGCGAAGAACATTCAGTTCATAGGAAATGGTCTCCATGCTGTAGTTACATGCAGGAAGTCTAGGAGATACTTGTTTTGCGTTGAATCTACGACTCGAGCGACTTTGGTGGGCCGAAGCATGAGTTGGACGTTGGCTATCATAGATAGTAAACTTTGTGCCAAGAAAGTTAGACCTGGTTGTTGAATTGTTTGCTAGTCAGTAAAGGTGAAAATGAAGAAACAGAGAAGCAAAGGAGTCATGTAAAGGTGATTCTAGAATGTATTCACATGAGTTACCTCAGTTTTCCAACGTATGTATTGCTAGCTCGCGAAAAGTCGTCTGCAATCAATGATATAACAAAGTCTGTACTTGTTGCCCTACGGATCTTTTTGGCTGCTAACAACAGTTTATCACTCCCATCCTCGGCTGTTAAATGAAATGGTTAGCAGGGAAGTATAAAGACGCAAATAAATTTAATCTAGCATGAGATTCCCTATACGAGAAAAAAGCTGGTTTTCAAATATTCTATTTTTGAAATGCCTAAATTGTTGACTCTTGCTCTAAATATACAAGAGAAAAAAGAAGATGAGAGACAGAAAGAGAGGCAAAAGATGAACACAAAACTCGTACCTATACATCATCGGTTAAGATTGTCTCCTCATTATCACATTATTACCTCCCCGAACAAAGAAAAAACACCAAAACAAAACACAAAAAAGGACACAAAAGTAGCCTAAGGGTTTCTCCAAACTACAAACCAACCGTCTTCTTTTACATCTATTACAGAACAGCCAGTGACATCAACTTCCATTAAGCACCATCGATGAAAAACTTGAAATGACTAAATTATCCCTAAAAATATTTGTAAATAAGAATGTTACTTGTAGAATTTCTTGCCTTTATTATTTCACTTTTTTTATTTTTTTTCTCCCCTCATCTTCATCTTTGTTGGAAACCCTAATGCGTCCATCCAAAATACACCTTTCACAAAGGCAAAGCAGCGACGCGCTGCGAAAACCTTACAGGCCGTTTATGCCAGTGACGATGGGGAACTTAAAGTTGCAGATCCCACCCTTTTCCCCTAATCTTCCTAAATCCTAAATCCTACATCATTATATTTTTTAATCTCCATTTAGATAGCATCTGCATCTGCATTTATCCTTTATACTTTATACTTTGCTAAAAACTATAAATTCATATCCAAAAATAAGAGGGAAAACGGAAAGTCATAATCAAATCATTGGCTAATAACTGTCAAAACCTTCTATGATTTATTATATTGTAATGTTATGATCAATTCATTAGCTAAAAGAACAGAGAGCCATCCATTCTTCTATGTGATGCAAGAAAGAAGATTGAAAGACAATAATTCATGTTCCGCAACGTGGTATGTAGTCATGGAGGGCGAAAAAGGAAGAAGGTGTTTGACACTTGAAGCATGAAAAGTATATGGGTTAGTGAGAAGTCTGTTGAGAGGGAAAAGTTTGTTTGAAGCAATTGGGAAACGATTTGATGCAAGTTATTTTGTTAGAGAAGAAGACCAACAAAGGGAGATAAACTAGGACTGTTTTTCCTTGCCTCAAAAAAAAAAAAAAGTTTTCTTTTAAGAAAAGTAGTCTTCAACTATGTTACCCGGACTCTTTGTTTTTGCTACCGCATCCGTGTCCGACACGATACAATATGGGTGTAGGTGTGGGATCCTTATCGGATGCTATGTTGCCCAAACCCGTTGTTTATGTCTGTCGTGCCCGTGTCGACACGACAAGACATGAGTATGGGTATGACATACTTACCGGATCTGGTCAACACCGATCAGACACTTTATTTTAGATGTTTAAGTACCCAACACCTAAATACATACCTGTACCCAACACCCGTACCCGAGTTCGGCTAGCATAGATCGGATGTGATAAAAAACATTGAGTACTTTGACGGAGAATAGGTGCATCTTCAATGGTGATCTTCTCCATACTCCCTCCATATATATATATATAGTGAGGAGGATATTAGAGATCTATTTCCAAAATTAAGGCTTATGTTCCCTTTACAAAAGGGAGTTAATTCGTTAATTTCCTTGTATGCCCCAAATTATTTTCGTATCCAGGTACCCGTGTTCGAGTTCTTAGAAGTGTCCTCGTGTCCTTACTTTTAGAGGTATAAACATCTGACACTTAGATATGTACCGTATCCGACACTCGTACCCGGGTCCAGGTAACATAGGTCTTCAAATCATTTAAAATGGCAATTTAGGATTTGAAGTTTTTTTGTATGTGAACTGTTTGTCAAAAGTTTATAGAATAACATTAAGGATTGAAATGTTAGATCTTTGTGATCTGAAGGGTTATTATGTGGTTTCATCGAAAGCTAAGGTTTGTTTTGTAGTTTGGACAAATGTTGAAGATACTTTTGTAATTATCCCAAAAAGGTTCCCGACTAAACTTTTAACAAGTAGAAAAGGCCTGGCCAACTTTTCCTGAAACTTTTGCTACCGACATAATTGAATATCCATGTACATTATTGAAGAAAACGAAAAGGAAATAAAACACCTTATTCAATGCTATGATAATAATCAATTCAGGCACAAGGCAAAAGTAAGGTAAGGAAAATAAAACACCTTATTCAATGGTATGATAACACCTATTCACCATATTCAACTTAAAAAGGGTAGATGTCCATGTAAGATTTCTTACACAGTGAGGCATGAAGGCCAATTTTAATGGAAGCAACCAAATGAAACAATGGAGAAAAGTCCAGTATATACCCTACTCATGTCAGCTCATTCACAATGACAAAGATAAACATTATTATACTGAAAAGCAATTTGGTGGGGTAACATGACTGTTGAAAGTTCGTGTGACAATAATACAGTGATACAAATTATGAACGATTTTTGCAAGAGTATACAATTCGAGAAGGCAAAAAGTTTTATACCAAAAAAAAAGGGAATAAAAGACGATCGAAATACACTAGGATCCTATCACTACAGAGTGACTATGAAAGGTTATGTCTAAATAACTTCAGGTCAATATACAAAATAGTTATTTTCCTCCATTTACAGAAAGTAAGGCCCTGCAAAACTTCAATTATCACGAACTGATGGCGAGCAAGACTCCCAAGGACGTATACTGAAAAACTCAAGAAATAACACTTAAAAGGCAAATCCACAGCAAAAGATCTAGACAGTAACAGTAAGCTATAGTTGCATGGTGCTAGAACATGTCTTGGAAGGGCATATGCATGTAAAGGTCTGCCAATAAGAGGGATATTTTCAACTTAATGACAGGAGCCGTTTTACGAACTCAGAAAACTGTGTACAGCATTTGTCTATTCTTGGAATGGAATTCTCGCCCTTCTACTCAATAGCAAAATTACTCATTTTATCAAAAATAAAGAATAAAAAGGGAGCATATACATATAGACAGCGAGGCAGATTCTATAGATAATCATCCAATTGAAAATGAGGTATGGAATTGAAAATAAAACAGAAAGAAAATGTAAGCAAGAAATTAGCAGGTGCAAGGCATGACATACATGGGGTGAGGCCTAAATGCAAACGATAAACTGAGGTCATCCTATCTCTTCTGATGTAGCACTGGATTGGAGATTCACGAGGTCCCGGCTGGTTATGAAGGGAGAAGGATTAGTGTAAATGAAAATGAACATTACAATCAAACTTGGGATAATACAGACTAAAATGTTAATAAATTCACCTGTTTCAATGATATTGGGAAGGTAAGCCTCCCGCATTGCTTTGTTGTCTTCACAATCTCCTTTGTGACATCCCTCCACGACTTACAGACTGATGCACAAAAGATAACAACAGCCCTTGCAGGCCATGATGTTTCACTCTCTTCTACTCTCCGTATTATATCTAAAAGCAGTTCTGGAGGTAAGTCTGCCCACTGCCCTTGCTGTATCGGTTCAGATGTGACTTTGTCAGGGGCTATGTGCGACCTGGTCCTGTCACGCCAATTCGTTCCTCCAGCTCCTCTTTTTGATATACCAATTCCCTCTTTCATCTCCCTCAGCTCACACACAATGCTCTTGAACGACATAACCGTCTATCATAAAATAACGCGTATGGTTGACTTCAAACGGAAATCTTTCATCTATAAAAAATAAAGTACAATCAAGTGGCAACAACATTAAGAATCCTAATATAGGATAGCGAGGACTGTAAAACAGAACCATTTACAATAACGAATTAATCCTGTCAAAACAAACTCATTTTTAACCTTTTCTTTTGATATTTCTTTTCTGTTTCTATTAAGAAAGACTTTCTACCAGCATATTCAGAACAACAAATTTCATTTTTAAGACTTAAAAAAGCTTCTAAATCCAAATGAGATCGGCAAGCACATTGATTGATCAATAAGAACAGGTTAGAAACATAAAAGGGGTATACACAAGATCAACCTTTTAGCAATTACCACTAAATTGGTGACTTTTAAGGTTGTAATCCTAACAAGTTAATCCGTATACATTTCATAAAATCAACTACATTTTCTTCACATTCGTTTGTATCTCTAATTTCAGTATATAAAGCTTTTAAGAAGATCGAGGAACAACAAAACCCCACAAAAGAAATGCACAAATATTCAATAACAATAGCATTCAACAGATCATAAACATCTTAGCACAAAAAGTGAAGGAAAATTAGAAGAACCCACCTGAAGAGAGCAAATAAAGAATCTCGAGATCGGCGGAAGAAGAAAACGGATCGGAGGATAAAAGGCAATGCAGTTATTTCCTCCTCCGGCAGGCTGTCATATGTAAAACCCAGATTGAGTTTCGCATTAGAGTGCCAAACGACTGGCACCTTCGCCGCCGTCACGACGGCTGCGCCAAAAGTCTGCCGCTTCCGCTTCCGCCTCCGCCGCCGTTCCGAAGGGCCACAAAATAACAGATAATAGTAGCTTAACTTTTTGTCCGCGCACCCCTCCGCCCTGGGAAAATTTATATGCACCGGGATCCATGTATATCATATGTTCAGATTTGGCCACATTCCTGCATAGAATGAAGAGAGAAAGAAAATACAGTAATGCGACTAAATTTAAACCGCATGATCCAGGTGAATCCCGGGTCCATATCAGAAGTGTTCCCGCCCTGGTCAATATTTTCAAGCCCTTTTTCAGTTATAGAAACTCTGACACACTCAATCATTGTTCTCTTTCAGCCACGGAATTAGGCTAATTAATGTATTATGTCCTTGAACTTTTTTTTTTTGTTCCAATTCATTGTTTGGGGATATATTACTATCCGGGAAAATGTCCTAGATCGTCCTTAAACAATTATCGAAGACATATTTAGGTCCTAGAGGTATTTCGACTTCTTGTTGGTCCTGGAACATAAATCGCGACTTTTAAATGGTCCCACCACAAATTTAACTGGTTGTTTCCGGCTAACATGTCCCACACTCTTAGCACATGACTTATTCACCAGGGAAAAATGGTCAAAAAAATATGATTTTTTCTCATCGTTGATCGCACGAGTAAAGAGAAGACCAAAATTAAAGAAAAACTTCAATCCTAATTGCTCCTCTTTCCCTTTAATCCTCTTCAACCTAACATAAATTTCCTGAAAAATTTGCAACAAACCAAAGGATTCCAAGCATAACAATAACAATTCCAAGTTTGGTTATATGATGTGATACCCGAAACTTTTCGGTTTATGTGTTGCATTATTAAATTTAATTTATGCATTATTACGTGTTTATTAATTGTGAGAGTACGAATTTATATGTTATGGAATGTGATTATGTGGACCATTAATTGTTAGGATATGTTTACGTGTTTATTGTTGGGTACGTTATGGTTAATGGACTCATTTAATGACCTTGAGAGAGTGGGGACTTAAGTACTGATTTTAGAAAGTGTTGGGACTGCTTTGTAGAG
The DNA here is from genome assembly GCA_026122235.1 of Vinca minor. Taxonomy (NCBI): domain Eukaryota; kingdom Viridiplantae; phylum Streptophyta; class Magnoliopsida; order Gentianales; family Apocynaceae; genus Vinca; species Vinca minor. The sequence goes on from JAOCZM010000253.1 coordinate 3,250,707, forward strand.
TTATAAGGAGTCTTTTAAAAAGGGTTTTTAGGCTGGAAAGATACAGCAAGCCACAAGAAACAGAAAATGAGAGAGAAAGAGAGTGCATGAAAATGGAAGGCTGAGAGGTATTTCAGGCGTTTGACCTAGCTAACAACATCAGAATTGGGCGATTTTTAGTGCGTTGGAAAGGTAACGGATTCGAATTCCGAGTTCCCTACACAGAGTAATATCAATCTGGAGTTTCGGTTTTAGGGTTGTTTGGTGATATCGGGATTTTGGGAAGAACTTTGTCTAAATCAAACACGTAAGGATCATTCATCCTTGTTTTTCAGTCCTAAAAGATGCATAAATTGTGGTTTAAATGTATTTACTGATTTTCTATGATTCGGGTTTTAAATTCATGTTTTCTTGCATCAAAATCGGATGAAGTATTGATAATTGTTGCATTGAATTGTGTTGGGTAGTTGTAATATCTGTGTTTGGTAATTGTTATGTGTTTTATTGTCTTATTTGGAGTCTATGTGTTATTCCCAATTAGAGCTTCTGTTTGTCGATGATCCTATACTAGGACATCATCAAATTATATCTGCTTAAAGTGCTTGGGAGCACTCTCTGATTATGTCTCTGTCTATGTTCTCTTCTGACTCGGTTCCTAACGAGGATAAAAAGTGGGGCTGTTAACAATGTTGTGGAGCTCATATGGGTAGGCAATGACATAACTGACATGTCTTTAAATTCAGGCCTCGTTGTTTGTAGGGTTAATATCCGAACCAATGTTAAGTATTCAGGCCCTCTATAAAGGGTTAATGTTAGGGGATGTTAACAGGGTTAGAGTCATGGCCAGACAAGTGAGCTCAATTTCGTGAATTATACTTGTTGGGTCATTGCTAAAATTATACTTGATTATCTGACACTATCATCGGTTTGTAATGTATGAGTAGTTCATGGTACTTATAACACGATTTCCGATCTGTTAGTGTCATATTTGATGTGTATAGTTTGAGCATGTTATGCGTGAGTTTTGTATATGTTTTAGAATATGCTTGGAGTCAAAACTGGGGTATTTCGGACTGGTTTTTCAAAAGTTGCAGAAAACAGGTTTTCCTCTGTTAAATTGTATAGGAAAATAACTGTTCTGAATCGCGGTCGATTGGTTCGGTCAACCGGAGCCCTCTTTCCATCGACCGGCCAAACTACTGGGAGTTTTGCAGACGACTTATAGTGAAATACGATCGACCCGGACGGTAGTCTCCTCGACCGAAGTCATTGCGGTCAACCAACTGGCCCCTCCGGTCGTCCGAATTGTTTTGTCAAATTTTTTGTCCGGATCTCGGATAACTTTAGGTCGACCGAACCCCTGTTCTGTCTATGTTCAGTTTCTGTTCTGATTTTCATTTTCTATCCGCTTTCAGTCTTTTGTTTATTGTTTTAACAACATTATTAAGATAATTGTGCTAACTTTTGTTACAAATGTTTTGGGCTTGGGAATCATATTTGAGTCTTAATTGATGCTTCATCCCAAGGGTGATGGATGCTTACTGAGCTAGCCTAGTAGCTCACCCCTTATTTTTGTCCCCTTTTGCAGATGATTTTATTGAGGGTAATGTTGAGGATACTGTTGATGAGGGATTTCGAGGATGAATTAGAGTGATCGCGATTGTAATATCAATACTAGTTTCCCTTTTAATTTCAATTGTTGAACATTAGTATTTCCCTTTTGGTTATGTAAGAACACTAGGATGATGTTATTTACATTTTTAGCATCGAATAGTAAATGAAGGTTCCTTTTTAGCATTTGGGTTCGGTATCCCATTGACTTGGGGTGCTGTCATGTCATCATCCAGGTTACGGGGTGTGACAGATGCTCTGCAGATTATTGGGGGCTGTGGTAATTGAGAATGTGAAGGGATAGGTAAATGTTTGACAAGTCCAGTTTGCTTATTTTCTCGAACAATGTGGCAATCAATCTCAATGTGTTTGGTGTGCTCATGAAAGGCAGGGTTGGTGGTAAGGTATAAGGCACTCTTGTTGTCACAAAAAAAAGGGGATGGCTTGAGGATGTGGTATAAGAAGGTCGTGTATAAGGTATTTTAGCTATTGAAGTTCATAAGTAGTAGTGGCAAGAGCGCGATATTCTTCCTCTGAAGAACTACGGGAGACAGTGTGCTGCTTTTTAGACTTCCAAGATATTAAAGATGACCCAAGGAAAATATAAAACTCATTAGTAGAACGACCAGTGTCGGAGCAACCTACCCAGTTAGAGTCGGAATGAGCACTAAGTTGAAGATCTTATGTGGAGGGGAAAAACAAGCCTTTGGCAGGAGAGCCTTTGAGATAACGTAAAATTCTTTGAGCTGCATTAAAATGAAACTCGGTTGGATGATCAAGAAATTGAGATAAATGTTGGACAGCGTGAGAAATGTATGGCTGTATATGAGTGAGATAGGGAAGTTTTCCAATGAGACTGCGGTAGGAGGTATTGTTAGAAAGAGGCGAAGAATCATCATTTGATCATTGGTATGGAGGGTCCATTCGAGTGATAGCATGTTTGCAGCCAAGAAATTTGTTTTGTTTAAGGAGTTCTTGAGAATATTTTCGCTGGCAGAGATTTATCCCCTTGGAGGAGCGAGCTATTTCCAAGCCAAGAAAATATTTTACTAGTCCAAGATCTTTGATTTTGAATGTCTCGTGGAGGAACTGTTTGTTGGAAGAGATGGCAGCAGAATCATTACCAGAAAGAATGAAATTATCAACATAGATCAGTAGGACAGTAAAAGAGGTGCCATGTGGACGAATAAAAAGGCTGTGATCGCTAACAGTTTAAGAGAAACCTTGTGAAAAAAAGTAGTAGTGAGTTTCTTATTCCACTAACGACCAACCTTCTTAAGACCATATATAGATTTTTGGAGCCTGCAGACATAACCTAGAGGGGCAGAAAAACCAGGAAGGGGTTGCATGTAGACATCCTCAATAAGGTCCCCATGTAGATATGCATTATTAATGTCAAGTTGCTCTAAAAACCATCCACGTGCGGCAGAAATGGCAAGAAGGACGCCAACAATTGTCATTTTAGCCAACGGGGAAAAAGTCTCAAGATAATCAATATCGGCTTGCTTGAAACCTTTTGCAACCAAACGAGCTTTAAGCCGCTCAATAATACCACTAGAAAGTTACTTGATTTGATATACCCATTTGCGACCAATATGTTTGACATTGGTAGGCAAGAGGAACAAGTTTCCATGTATGGCTTGCTTCCAAGGAACCAATTTCTATTTGCATTGTGTGTCTCCATTCCGCATGCTTAACGGCTTCGTTGTAAAACTGAGGCTCAAAGTGAAAAGCTACAGACAGTGCAAAATTTGTAAGACCCGGGGATAATGAGTGATGATTATGAACTTTATTTAAAGAATTATGAGTTGTAAGACGTTTATTCGAGGGAAGAGAGGTTTGAGCCATGAAACAATGAAAATCATTTGGATGATGAGAGACTTTCGTAGAGCGGCGGACTGGAGGTAGATGAGGATGTGGGGTAGGGTAGGGAAAAGGAGATGGTGGAGGAGAATGAAGTGTCTGTTGAGGATATTGTGGTGGATCTAAGGAAGGGTCGGAATGGGAGGAAAGAAAAGGGATCTCTTGGAAAGCTGTGATGTTTAAATAGATTTTATCTTGAGGTTTTGGAGAAGGTGGTGGGTGGGGAAAAATATGTTCGAAAAATGTTACATGACGGGAGGTGAAAATGGAGTATGTGTGTGTGTGTGAAAAATCTAACAAGAGGTATCATTTGGTGTGACTAGCATAACCTAAAAAAATGGAAGGACGATTCCTAGAGTCAAATATTGAGTGCAAGACACCGAAAAACACGAAGGTGAGAGTATATGTGGGTATTTTTTGAAAAAGTATGTAGTGTGGTGTTTTATTGGATAGTAAAGGGGTACGAGTAGTGTTTATGAGATGAACAACATGAGTGACAAAGTAACCTCAGTAAGCAGATGAGAGGTTAGATTGAAACTTAAGTGCACGAGCTATATTTAAAATGTGGCGATGTTTTCTTTGGACGACCCCATTTTGTTGGGGGGGGATGGGGTTCAGCACAATTTTTTTTGTTGTTGTGTATATTGCCTTTGTCACTGTAAAAATCAGCCATGGTAAATTCTAAGCCATTATCCGAACGGATAGTTTTAATGTTTGTGTTGAATTGTGTAAGGATAAGTTGACAAAATGTTTAATAAGGGATTGGACTTCATATTTTTGTTTTCATGAGAAAAATCCAAGTAAAGCGGCTAAAATCATCCACAATAGTGAGAACATATAGGTGACCATGGATAGTGTGAGTTTTATAAGGCTCCACACATCAATATGAATCAAATCAAAACAAACTTTAGAAGTAGAATTATTTAAGGGAAAAATAATTTTTGTTTGTTTAGTCAATGGACATATAAAACAATATTTAGCATGTTTAGCAATAATATGAGAATCAATTTGTTGTGCTAATTTTAATCTAGGAAAAGAGAGAGGTCCCAAATGAAAATGCCATAACAAATCATCAGAAAAAACTACACCCTTATTCATAGGAGAAATAGGAGAAATATTCATAATGTGCGAAACAAAAGAAGGAAAAAACAAGAATAGGAGTGCAAATATAAAGACCATTATCGAGCTTAACTGATCCAATCGTCTTCTGCTTCATAAGATCATGAATAAAACAAGAGTTAGCCGTGAAAAAGACAAAAAGATTTGAATCCTGAAAGAGTTGGCCTAAAGATAGTAAATTAAAAGAAAATGAGGGAGCGTAGAGTACATTAGTCAATTTTAGATGAGAGTATAAATAATTAGTCACCTGATGAGTAGCTAATGTAAAATCGCCAATAGGCAAACGTATAAGAGTATAAGGGAGTGCATGATAGTCTGAGAAAACATGCAAATATGATGAAATATGATGAGTTGCCCCAGAATCAATCCATTGCATAATATGTAATTGATTACCTGCGGTTAAACCGGAATTTGAAGAAGTCGGTTGGAAAAAAGCATGCAACGCCACAAGAGTGGAAGCATACGCATCATTTGCTTGGATAGTAACTTTTGGACCTTGAGCAGCAGCATTTCCTAAGACATAAACTTGATACGCCGACGTCTGACAATGACGTCATTTAGCTTGGCGGAAAATTGTGCTTCTGATAGCACGTATCATGTGTATGACCTTGTTTTCGACAAAAAATGCAGACAAAATTTCATCTAAAAATGGAAGACGCCATGTGTAGAATTTGAGGAGAGTGGTGGTGAGAGTGTATTCTAATGCACAAAAGAAGATTCAAATGATTGAGACACTGTGAAAATTCCTAGACTAAAGGGTACAAAAAAGGGAAGAAAAAAACGTGTGAGCAAATTGATTAGGGAAGAAATAATTATGTGGATGTTGATGCTCTGATAATTTTGAATAAGGAAATGATTGTGAATCTTTGCTAACAAAAAAAAAACGTGTGAGAAAGCATGTGCAGGGAAAGAGACCTTGTGGGAAGAAAATTAATTTTAAAAGGCAAATTGGTTAATTTAGTCCCCAAACATAGCATGTTTATTGATTTTGGTCCCTGGTCTATATTATTTGGTTATTAGGTCTCCAAACATATTGCGTTTGGTGGACATGGTCCTTCCGTCCACAACTGTTATGGAAAAAATTAATTTTGGTTATTGTTTTAAACAAATCCAGCTAGAAACCGGGGTTAATTGGGGAAATTTACAAAAAAATAAAATTGCAAATTGGTGAATTTAGTCCCAGAACATAGTGTGATTAGTGGTTTTGGTCTCCATCTTCTTCTTCATATAACTCGTCCACCCAAACTTTGCTCAATTCCCCTTTCAATCTTAAACCAATTGAACATATGGGCTTAAAAAAATATGATTATTCTTCATTCCTTCAATCTTCATCCAAAGTCTTCCTAATCAAGCTTGTTATGATTTCCAATATGCTTCTAAAGCTTTTACATAAATCTTGATCTTTGTTGAATTCATCCTTCAAGATTGATTAAATGTCTTCAAGTCTTCAAAGTTGATCATCTTCATAAAGCTTCACTTGAGACCATCTTTATCATCCTCATCAAGGGTGAAGTCTTTTGAACTTTTCTAAATGTAGCTTCAATACTTTTGAGTTCTTGACTTCATCATCTTTCATTCTCATTTTTATCAATGTGGATCTGAGATATAAGACAAAATCATTTGAACACAGACTCACACAAACATGAGAACTTCTTAATAGTTTGTTATCATCAAAACTAGATTGATTGCATTTGCCCATAAGGCTTACATTCTCCATGAAAGGCTTGAGGCTATTCACAATCACTTTTGTTACAACTTTCATAATCACATTGCACAGAGCGATGGGCCTGAGATGTGAGACATCTAGAGCATGCACCTTGGGATAAGAGAAATGAGAGTAGAATTTACTTCCGACGGAAAAGACACATCCTTAAAGACCTTCTCCACAAACTAAATACAAGAATCACCAATAATATGCCAATAGTTATGAAAAAAAGAAGGTAACATACCATCCGGGCATGGTGCTTTGTTTGCCCCCATTTGAGAGAATGCAACCTTAATCTCGGAACCAGACACGTCCCAAATTAAGCAATCAAGCTCATCCGGAGAAAGAGTGGGAAAATGCAGACCAGATGGGTCTGAAGAAAGGCACGATTTGGAAATGTATAACTGGACATAAAAATCTCTAACCACGACCCTGAGTCGCAACTCATCCATGCACCACAAACCATCAAACTCTATGAGCATTTTAATATGTGACCGATGTTTCTTAATGTCTGCCAAAGTGTGGAAAAACGAGTGTTCCGCTCCCCTTCAACTAACCATTGGGCTCGGGCACCTGTATAACTTAGTGTGGGGGTGCGTGTTTCCACTATTTCCACCTTTTAGAACTTTTGATAAATTTCAGTAGAGGAAAAAGAGGCAAATATGAAGAATTGATTTAAGGGCAATTATAAGAACAAACATTAAAAGGAATCACAAATAAGTTCCCCAAATTTTATTTACAAAAAATTATAAGAACAAAAGAACTCCAAGTTTATAGTTTCTTGTTGCTAACATATGACAAACAAATCAAAGAAGGTTAGTAGAGTTCGTGCAATATTTCTGACTGAGAATAATTGATTTTGAGTTCGACGCCTCCTGCTCCAATAATCATAAATTGTTTAAAAGAAAAAACAAATGAAAAACAGAATAAAGAAATCGAGACTTGTAACGTTCAAGAGATCCATTTGCTTTAGTCTTCACTTTATAAACCCGTTTGGACCCAATTGCTACTTTACCCTTTGGAAGTTTTACAATGCCCCAAGTGTTAGTTTTCATGAGAGACTGTAATTCTTCGTCCATTGATTTTTTCCGATGGGCTACTTCTTTATAATTCAATGGTTCATAAAAAGAATTTACAGAAGCAAGAAATGATACATATAAATTTGGAGTCCAGTTTCCATAGCCATTATGGAAGAAGAATGCATTGTTGTTGCTTGAATTAATGCATGGAGAAAGTGGAATTAAAGATGCCTCTAAAAGGGCTTCCCAATTCCCATTTTGGTAATTATGTACTTCAAGCTCAATCAATGGTTGAATCTCATAAGCTTTCTTCAACTCATTTTTACCATCAAAGGAAATTTCGGGTCCAAATTTAATCAATTCTTTATATTTATCAGCATCATCTTTTGTTGCATTTGATGGAGACTGCAAAATTGATGCTATTGGAGACATAGTCGAAGAAGAAGACTCTGTTAATTGGCACATTTCATTGAGAAAGCTTCCAAGAGCTCGAATTTGTGTATCCGGAATTCGAACAACAAATGGATATTTATAAGCACCACATAATCCCAATGATTTGCTACAATCATAAAACTCGGAGAGATATTGAATGCGTCTACAAAACTTTTGTATGGTAATTGGATGAGATTGTCTAAGACTACACCAATCTCCTTCCTGAATATCGCGTAACAGATGAAACTATCGCGAATTATACGTTTCATTGAAGATTGAATGAGTAAGTTCTTAGTGATAACTTTGTAATTGCTTAAAGTAAAAGTTGGAGAAGACAATTAGGGTTGCAGAACCAAATGAATTCAACTGAGTTCTCTGCTCTCTAATGTTCAATATATATATATATATATATATATATCACACAAAAGGGTTTGTACAATTTGTATATAAAAGATGAGAAAAGATAAATATAACCTTTGGCCTATACAATAATAACTAAACTACATTTTATATTTTCTATCAACCTCCCTCAAACTCACGATGCGATAAACACAACATCGAGAGTTTGTCAAGAAATGACCGAAAATGAGATATGATATGCGACTTTGTTAAGAAATCAGCCAATTGGAGGTGAGAAAGAGTATACGGTGGAATAATAGTTCCACTATGAAAATAATGACGAACAAAGTGACAATCAATTTCTCTGTGCTTTGTTATTTCATGAAAGACAGAATTTTGTGCAATTTGAATGGCACGCTTGTTGTCACAAAATAGACGTGTAGGTGAAGATGAAATAATGCCCATATCAGTCAACAACCACCTCAACCAAAAAATTTCTACAACCGTATCTGCCATAGCTCAGTATTCTGCTTCTGAACTGGAGCGAGAAACCACATTATGTTTCTTGCTTTTCCATGAAATAAGAGAGTCACCAAGAAAGATACAAAAAACAGTGGTAGATTTTCTAGTTGTAAAATCTCCGACCCAATCTGAATTAGTGAAAGCTTTAAGTTCCAAAGAAGGGGAGGAGGACAAAAACAATCCTTGAGACAAGGTACAATGCAAGTACCGAAGGATTCGAACCACAACTGCACAATGTACTATATGAGGAGCTGAAACAAACTGGCTAACTATATGAACAACATAAGCAAGATCCGGTCCATTGACAGTAAGGTAAACTAAACAACCAACAAGTTAACGATGCAAGGTAGGATCAATAAGAGGTATCCCATCTATTGGTTTCAACTTCACATTTAATTCAAAATGAGTATCAACAGACTTTTCAACAGTAAGTCGAGCCTTAGATATCACTTCACTTGCAAACTTGAATTGAGACAAGAAATACCCTTCTTTTGAATATGTTACTTCAATACCCAGAAAATAGCGCAAAAACCCAAAATCCTTCATCTCAAATTGTTCATAAATATGCCTTTTTAGTTTAATAATACATTGTTTGTCATCTCCCGTGATAATCATATCATCAACATAAAGCAACAATAATATTATACCTCGAGAGGAACTTGAATAGATTATAGTAGGATCAAAAGTACTGTTGGAGAAATCGACATGCTTCATAGTGTGGATGAATTTTTCAAACCAAGCCCTTAGTGCTTGTTTGAGACCATACAAAGCTCATTTCAATCTACAAACATGACCAGGGGGAATAGAGTATCCTGGAGGAGGTTTCATATAAATTTCTTCTTGTAACTCACTATTCAAGAAAACGTTCTTTACATCCATCTGAAACATGTCCCATTTTTTTAGTTGCAACGGAGATTAGTGTACGAACATATGTCATTTTAGCCATAAGAGAAAATGTCTCTTCATAATCAAGTCCATACTCTTGAGCATATCCTTTTACAACCAATCGAGACTTGTAACGTTCAAGAGATCCATTTGCTTTAGTCTTCACTTTATAAACATGTTTGGACCCAATTGCTACTTTACCCTTTGGAAGTTTTACAATGCCCCAAGTGTTAGTTTTCATGAGAGACTGTAATTCTTCGTCCATTGATTTTTTCCGATGGGGATCACAAGCTACTTCTTTATAATGCAATGGTTCATAAAAAGAATTTACAGAAGCAAGAAATGATACATATGATGAAGATAAGTTTGTTTCGTAATCTTTTAGCCCAAAAGAAGGTTCCCTAGTGCGGGATGGATACCTTGGAGAAGGATGTTCTGGTTGTGTATTAGTAATATTGGGAATAACAGTGGGATCCATTGGAGAAAGGGCCATATCTGAGGAGGGAGGAAGTGAGCTTTCATGTATTTCAGCATTTTCTGGAGCAAAGGGTAACTCACCCTCTTCATTTTCCACAAAACCATTTTCGTTCATAGGGATAGAAGTTGAAATATTATCATCACAATTTGAAGACTCGTGCTCAATGAAAGGATCAAAAGAAGATATATTTTCTTTAGGAAGACAAGAGGAAGATGAAGTCAAGTTGTTGAATAGAGTATGTTCAAGAAAGGCGACATTTCTTGAAATTCGTAATTTTTGTGCAACGGGGTCATAACATCTATACCCTTTTTGTTCAATCCCATACCCCAAAAAATACACAAAGAGGAGATTTTGCCGTCAATTTATTTCTCTCATTCCCCGGAAGTAAGACAAAACAAGCACATCCAAAGACTTTTAGCTCAGAATAATCAAGCCGAACTCTAAATAATTTTTCATAAGGAGAGAAACCACCGTTTAAGGATGTAGGGATTCTATTGATCAAATAAACAGAAGTCAAAACGGCTTCACCCCAAAAGGAACTTGGAGTGTTGGAGGACAATAGAAGTGATCTAGCTGTCTCAAGTACATTTCTATGTTTTCTTTAAGCTTTTGCATTATGTTGAGGTGTATCGGTACAAGAATATTGCAAGATGGTTCCCTCTAAAGCAAGAAATTCTAGAAAATGAGTATATTTATATTCCACTCCTTGATCTGCACGAAAGACTTTGATTTTGGACCGGAATTGAGTTTTGACTATGGCAGCAAACTTGCAATAGATACTATAAAAATCAGATTTGTGACGCATGAGAAAGATCCAACAATACATAGTGCAATCATCAATAAATACGACATAGTATGAAGATCCTCTTTTAGAAGAAACGGGAGCAGGGCCACAAACATTAGAGTGTATAAGATAAAAAGGAGCATGAGAAATATGATTGCTTTTACTAAATGGAAGAGCAGTGAATTTTTCGAATTTGCAACCTTTACAATCAGATATATCATAACATTGCCTAAGAGGTCATTTGATATCATATATTTAAAACGTAAACTAGACACATGACCTAATATAGAATGCCACAAGTGTCACATTAAGAGCAAAAAATGAGGATTGTCTTATATCAAAAGGAGGACAAAAAAGTTGCAACAGAAAATAGAGACCCCTCTCTCTACGGCCTATCCTAATCTGCTTCCCTGTGTGAGGATCCTGAACAATACAACCAGATTTTGTGAAGCAAACATGATAATTTAGATCTGCCAATTGACTTACAGAGAGCAAGTTTACAGAAAGGTCGGAAATATGCAAAACATCAGATACACAAAGATTTTTGGAAGCAAATGAATCTAAAGTAATGGAACCCTTTTTATGTACTTCCATAGATGCACCATTAGTTGTCTCAATGTAAATAGAAGAAGATTTTTTTTTTTGACTATCGACAAGAATGGATGCATCATAAGTCATATGATGTGAAGTCGCAGAAGATGAATATTTACCTGGCATGACACAATTACTGGAACTTGTATAGGTTGCCATCATCGGAGAAGAAGTAGCAGATTGCTGAGGACCAACAGAAGTTTCAAAAAGTTGTTCAATTTGTTGAGCTACTATTGCTTGAATTTCTCCACGTGTCGTGCTTTGTGTACTACCTGAATCTTCAAGAGGAAGAGAAAATGAATTTGTTGCAAAAGCAGTAACATTCCCAAAACCCATTGATCTTGAAGGTCTTCGAAATGGAAATTGAGTACTTGGATTAGGTAGCAACTCTTTCATCTTGTTCCTAAGCTTTGGGCAATCTTTCTTCCAATGTCCTTTTTCATGACAAAAACTGCATTCATCATTAGCAACTTTTTGAGCAAAAATGTACCTTGTAAAGGTGGACTTCTTTGAGTTGCAGCCAAAACTGAATGAGTTTGCTGAATAGGAGATTGCAAAGATTTTAGTCTCGTTTCTTCGGTAACTAACTCACTCACAACTGCGTCCACCTTTGGCAAAGGTGAACGGCGGGTTCAAATTCTGGACGCAAAGACATCAAGAATTGAACAAGTTTTTGTTCACCTCTCAGCTCCTGATACACCTTTTGTTTCATCAATTCCAAAGGCTCCATCAAATCTATTTCATCCCAAACACCATTCATCACAGTGTCGAAGTCTTGAACTGCCTTATTGTCTTGATGCAAATTACGTATCGTGTTCTCCAATTCATACCGACGAACAAAATTTGATTGTGTGTACACCTTTCTCAATTAATCCCAAACCTCTTTAGCAGTAGAAAATGCATACCAATTGTTGGTTTAACAGAATTGTTAATCCCAATCCTCTGTTTCATCTATTTCCTCTATTTCTTTAGTTTCAAATGATGAGCAATCGAGGGCTTCGTCGAGGAGATGTGTCACGCCCTGTGTCCGCGGGCCTGCACCGAGACACATGGGTCTGATACTACTCAGGATCATCTACTTGACAACCGAATTTGTTATGCCAAAATTGATATTCCGAGGTGATAATGGGTACTTAGGTCAACCTTATATATCACTCACAACTTTCATTCTTATCCAATATGGGACATTTTCCCATATGTGACTGGGGTTTCACAAGATGAGCATATGATCTGATGAAAAGAGTGTAATCTTTTGCAGCTGATGATGAGAAATCTTGAAAATTACATGGGTTTAGGGACAAATATCCATTGAACCGAGTCCATAAAAGTTCTCTCCGAAAAAGGATGTTTTCGGGGAGTGATCGGAGCAGACGGTGAAGGAGGATGAGAGATTTGAGAGCAACTCTCCAATATTGTATTTTGCTAAACCTACGAGCAAAGCAAACTGCGAAGGTACGAAATAAGGTCGGAGAAATAGAGAAAATCATCAAAAGTTCATGAACATATTTCTCATTCAATGAAAAAAAAAGATTCAAATTCATTACCCTACGTCATGAGACCTCAGCCTTTACCACTAAACCACATTAGCGAGAAAAAATATTTGATGAATAAGTAAAACAAAAAATTTGGAAGCTTCAAATGGGGAGAGTTGGGTTGGGCTGGGGTGAGTTGAAGAGAGGCCAGAATTATGAACTTTAGGAGGATAAAAGCTAGGGATTTGCATTAGACTGTCACTGATTTAGCAGAAAGGACAAAAAATGGCATTGAAATTTGGGGGGACAACATTTTTGTCCGGGACTGGGCCAAGACGGAAGTGGGACTTCCGTCCTATATGACGTGGCAAGACTACTTCAGTCTTGGCTGACGTGACAAGAATCCCACTGGAGTCTTGCCACGTCATCCAGGACGGAATATATCTGTCGCTATAATGACCAAATATCGACCGAATGTTCCATATTGTTGACCTTTGACTTTGACTGCCCAACGACCGAATACCGACCGAATGGTCAATGTTGTTGACTTTCGACTTTGGCTATTTACGGACCGAATACCGACGGAATATTCCATCTCTGAATAACGACCGAATACCGACCGAATAGTGCATATTGTTGACCTTTGACTTTTACTTTCTAACAACTGAATACCGACGGTAGTCTAGCGACGAATATTCCGTCTCTAGTTACTGGCGGAATACCGACCGCACGGTCAACAGTGTTGACTTTGTCTTTGACTCGTGCGGTCGTCATTCCGTCGCTTAATTGTTTTAAATTTAAAAAAATAAATCTGAAATTTAATTAAATCCCTATTATAAAAAAACAGCAATACACCCAAAAATACAAGCCATAAACAGTATCATTAATAAGATCCCAAATAGCAAAAATAATCAATAAACCCAAAAATAAAATTACATAGCCAATTATCTTACTAAAACCACAAGTTTACACTTCTCATTTACATTACAACATTCACAATCAAAGTGTCCCACTTCTCATTAGATTACAACACTCACAATCAAAGTGTCCACTTCTCATTAGATTACAACACTCACAATCAAGTTCACACTTTGCATTACAACACTCACGATTCACCTTCCGTACGAAGCCAAGGTTGGTGGTCCGGTACAGTTTAGGTGAATGTAGCCGTTCGAGAGGTAACAACCAATGTCTGAAGGTATCTCAACTTCATTTTATTTTCCATGTACGTATTTACAATGTGATTAACTACATATGCTTTAATTAGATACCTGCACCATCTGGAAAAAAAAAGATAAAGAACAAGGCCAGAGTTGAGGGGTCAATTTGCAATGCATACTTGGTCGAAGAAGTCGCTACATTCTTTAGCTATTATTTCAACCCCACGTGAAAACGAGAGTTACAAACCATTGGGGCGAAATGATGGTGAAGACGAGATTAGCGGACTAGATGTATTATCAATTTGCAATTTACCCGGAAGATCATTTGGAAAAAAAGAAAAGATTCTATTATCTGATAAAGATTATAAAACAGCCATGAATTATATCCTAATGAATTGTGAAGAGGTCGAACCATATCTTCAGTAAGTAAACCTATATATTGCTTCAATTTTTTAATATAATTAAAAGTGGCCAAATAATAATATTGTCATTTAATTTGGAATTCAGGAAATTTGTCAGTGAAGTACATGATCAAACCCCGCAGATAACGGAGGCAGAACTTCAAAGCCGGGTTTATAATGATTTTTCCAAATGGTTTGGAACTCATGTAAGTTGGTATTTCTTAGAAATGTACTTGTCTTAAGAATGCATAATTAAAGTAATTTAACTTTTGTTGTTCTCAACAGATACATAGCCTTCAGGAACATTCCGAAAGTTTGTTGAAAAATCTGTCTTGGGGCCCGTCAAGGAGAGTGATGTCATACACCGGTTACTTTGTTAACGGTTATAGATTTCACACAAAAGCCCACATCGATGGAAAGGGAACGACAAACAGCGGGGTATGGGTTAAAGGAGATTATTACGGTGAGTTGAAGCAAGTAATTGAGGTTCAACTTGCTGGACTACCTGACCAAAAAATAATTCTTTTCAAATGCGACTGGTTTGATTCTACTCCAAATCGAGGTTTAAGAGTGCATCCTCAATATAAACTTGTAGAAATCCATAGGAAAATAACCAACCAGGGTTACGATCCATTTGTATTTGCTTCCCAATGTCAACAAGTCTACTAAACACCTTATCCCGGGTAGTAAGACAATATCTAGGGCTGATTGGTTGGTCAGTATGTCGCTCCAAACCACGCCTATTTGACGTTCTCGGTGTTCCGGCATCGTATCGAGACGAAGTACACGAGGAGGAGACCAGTCGCATTGATCCAACTATTATCGAGTTGGTCAACTTGCACACCGGTCGTGGAAAGTGAAGTTGTACTTGTGGTCGAAACGAGCCGTGTTCATGAAGATGATGACGATGATGATAATGATGAGGATATGTCGCGTGATGACAATTCGAGAAGATGATGAATTTATGTCGGATGATGATTTAGAATGATTAAGCTTTTCTCGCTTCTTGGAATTCCACATATTGCAGGTGAGTAATATTTGTTGGTTTTTTTTGTACTTTATTACCATAAATTAATTGTCATATTGTATAACTTTTTAACATAATTCAAAGTAGTAATTTTATTGTCATAAAATAATTTGATTCTTGAATTTTCAGATTGCTACTCATGCATTTCCAAGGATATACATATGAATGACATCAAGGAGTTTTTGAGAAGTGCACACTTTGATTGTGAGTTTTGATAATTCAATGTGTGCACTTTGATTGTGAGTGTTGTAATGTAATGTGCACATTTTGATTGTGAATGTTGTAATTCGAAGTTTGCACTTTGATTGTGAGTATTTAATGTATCTTATCTTTTGTAACTAGTTCGTATGAAATGTATTTATACTTGGAAGCTCAAGAAAATTAGTTTTAACCTCATGTTTTCACTGATGAGATCTTTCAAAGCCCAAAAATTTCCAAAATCTTTGTTTCTTACTTACAAAGTTTGATTTGGAATATGATTCTAATGCTTTCATCTCTTGTTTCCAAATCCTTTAGAGAAAGGTCTTCAAATTTTTAAATATGTTTTTGAGTCATGTATTCCAGTGAAAAAGTATTTGAGAAGTGAAAATGGCGAAAATATTTCAAAGAGACGTGGTTGAAAGCTTTTGGAATTCAAAAAGTGTGATCGTCTTTTTCGGTTTGTTAAATATTAAATCGGTTTGATAAATATTTTTGAATCTTGAAACATGTTTTTGAAACTTTTGTTTTCATGTTTAAAGGTTTACAAGTCCAAAAGTTTGATTGATTTTCAAAATTTGAGGCTCGGTCGACCACAAATAGTCAGAGAACTTAGCAAAATGCGAAGGTCGACCGGAGTGTCGCTGACAAGGCCAACAACTAGATGTTATTGATCCGTTGGGTGCCAAATATCTCTCCTTTAAAAGGGTTCTCTTTCATATCTTTAGGTAAGAATTTGGACTGTTAGCCCTAATGGCTAAATTCTCTATTTTGATGAACGACAAACCATTCATGAGATTAATTGTTATAATTGTGTATGTGATAAGTATCAAGTCTATCAAAAAAGCATACACATATCAAAAGGCAAAACTACTTATTGAAGATCCAATAGATGCCTACAAGAAGGACTTGAAGACTTTGACACTTGATTTGGGTAGATTAGATATTTCACATATTGTAATCTCCCTTAGGAAAGCTCAAATGAAATTGTTCATATTTGTCATGCATACTCTTAAAATGTTTTCATTATAAAAGGTTTTTGAAAAGGTTTTTGAAAATGTTTAAAAGAGCCTTACAAAGTTTACTTGAGTAAAGGTTAGCATTTGATTTGAGACTTAGTGGGAAATACCACTTTGAACCTTCATCTCGATCGACCTAAGTTTAACTTCGGTAGACCGATTGAAGGTCGGTCGACTGAGCCTTGGCTAGGTTGACCGAAGTGTGTCACATCAATTAGTCACTTTAAATGGTGCAAAATACTCAACATCTATTTTGGTCAGGTCGACCTCAAATCTATTCGGTTGACATAGATATGAACATCGGTCGACCGGGATATGCATAGGTAAACCGAGATTGAGACATAGCCTTTTTCAAAATAACTCGAAAACACCTCGGACGACTAGAAACAGAGTCCGGTCTAACGAAGTGCCAATTTCTGGCAATTTTATATTCGTTGGAGCATTTATATCAAGCCATTTTCTCTCCCTTATTTAAACTCCAAGGCTGAATGTAACGCCCCGACACGCCCTCCTACCCAGAGGAAAACGAGTCGAGCCGCCCACCGCCCTACCTCTCGGTAGAGTAAGGCTCCAAAATCACACGGTAAAAATATCCACAAGTTTATCACAAACAATCTAATATGATACAAGACTAGAATCCATAAATACAAATTGCTTATCCAAAGCTCCCAATGCGCACTCTGATACCCAAAATGTTGCACCACTTTCAGCTACCTGTGGAGGAGGGAAAACATTTGGAAAACGTGAGCCGAAGCTCAGTGAGGGTCGTGCAAGTGGTGCTTATGTCTTTAAAACCATTTTCCTTCCAAATTACTTTATATCCGAAAAATAGTTCGCACAATGAGAAAATCATATTTATACTCTTATAATAAGGGGCCTGATTCGAAAACAATTGTACGAGACAGTCGAGGTGAAATTGACAAGGCATCACAATAACAACAGATCACATTTCATACGGGCCCAAATGCACATATCAAAGTTAGGAATCTAGAGGTGGCTCACACCATTTGGTGTAGCACTTAGGTCCTTCAAATCAAACCATTGGGCCCGACTCAATAGTCTTATCATGCTGTGTCAATATTCACATGACAAGTCTGTATAAAATTTAGTCAAACTTATCATTTTCAATGCAATAAAATATATATCAAAACAATGCCCCCAAATTCAGAAAGATATTTTATGGTGTCACAATGCATGTCATGAGTGGATCCATATCATGAGTGCAATGAACAAATGAACACACGATACAAATATATAATTTTACAAAAGGGTGGGTTAGGACCACTCACCATGATCAACTATCTACTTCATTCAATTCTAAAATAATCCATATCCTTAGCTCCAAGGAGACTCAAACCGAACATAAAAATTCCAACAGCTATTAGAGCTTCAATGATCTCGGCTAATAAAGAAAATATATAGCATGATATGAAAAATAGTATAAAGTGATACTAGTCAAGAGGTTCACCAAGAAAGATGAATTTAAGTAGTAAAACAAAACGAATAGAGAAATGAATACAAGTTGGAGCAATGGAAGCTTCTCAAACTATCTGCCGCCAAGGAGAAAGAAGAAATTCAATGCCAAGAATTAATTATGAAGAAAGATTCACAAAATTGATGATTGTGAGCTTAAAGCTCTCGGACAAAAAGAAAACAAAAGCAAGAAATGAAGACAAAGTCTACTAGCCATGCCTTCTATATATAGAGGAATTGAATGGCATTTTAGTAGTTTATTTTATACAAATTATTCTTGATGCCCAAGTATAAGTGCTCTCCAAGTATATTTTTATTATTATAACCTTCTTACTTATAAAATTTACTAGCTCAAAATGGGTACAGTTGAAAATGCTTACTGAGCGGGATGTTACACTGAGATTTTGCTACTTACTCATTTCCATGAAGTGCATTAAGTATACTCTCATTAAAAGCATCTTTTATTACTTATTGCTATCTATCTCATGTGCTAGTCAAAGTTCAACAAAATCATTTGAGCCTTAGCATTTATTGAGCTTTACAATTGGAACTAATTCATCACTTCTAGGTGATTTTTGGTTATTCCCTCTTTCCCTCTAATTTGTTGAGATTAGTTCTTTGTGAGTTAGGAAGTAACTCATGAGTTTCATCTATTTGTGAGATATGTAGAACTCTTTGTGAGTTAAGTTCTTTGTGAGCTTGTTGTGTGGTTCAAGTTAAACTCTTTGTGAGTTATCCACTCTTAGTGAAATGTTGAAATTCTTGGGTGTGTCTCAAGGTAGTGGACGTAGACTCGTTGTAAATAGAACCACTCTAAATCGTTTGTATTCTCTTATCTATTTTACAAGCTTTCCATTTATTGTTATTTGCTCATCATTTACGTATTTACAAGAAAGTTTCGAAAAAGATTAAAAAACCCTATCCACCCCACCCTACCCTAGTGTTTTTCAATTGGTATCAGAGCCCTGTCTTCTCTTTTTGGATTAACATCATTGAAGTAAAGATTCTATGGTCGGACATTATGCTTTAGCTTACCTCGAGGGGTCTTCTACTAATCGTCCCCCCTTTCTTCGATGGTACAAACTATAATTGTTGGAAAAATAGAGTTCGCATCTATGATTGTTCCATAAGCTTTGAACTATAGAGTGTTATAGAAGATGGACCATATATTCCCATGAAGGAAGAAAATGGTTCAAGGGTTGAAAAAGAAAGGCATAAATTCAATGGTTTTGAGGTCAAGAAAATGACCATGAACTTCCAAGCAATGATCATTTTGAGTTGTGCTCTTCATCAAAATGAGTACAATCGAGTGAGTGGTTGTGATACATCTCATGACATATGGGAAACACTTGAGTCACCCATGAGGGTACTAATCAAGTGAAGGAATCAAAATTAAGCATGCTTGTTCGAGACTATGAGTTGTTTGCTGTGAAATCTAATGAGAATATAAGTGATATGAACATTCGTAAAACAAAAATAATCAATGGGTTAAAGCCTCTGGCAAGAAGTACTATTGCGGAGAGATCAACAAGAAAATCCTTAATGCTCTCCCCAAAACATGGGAAGCTAAATCATTGGCCATTGAGGAGGCCAAGGATTGGAAAGCTTACCCTACTGAAGAACTCATTGGGTCACTCCTTACTCATGAGATGAAGATCAAAAGATAAACAAATATTGATCATGAAAAAGCTCCAAAAGGAGTTTCTTTAAAAGAAAAAGATCACTAGGTAGACTCTCATGATAGAAAGGAAAGTGATTGGGGTGATGAGGCCATGGCCATGATGGTAAGACAGATGAAGAAGGCGTTTTATGGTGGAAAGGGTAAGAATCCCTTTCAATCTAAAAGAGGACAATTATCTCAAAACATGAATGGAATGAGATGCTTTGAATGTGGAATCAAAGAGAACTTCACAGAAGATTGCACAAAAGTTAAAAACAAGGACAATCAAGGTGACAAAAAGAAAAGAGTCTTCATCCTTTCTGTTTTCTTGAGTTCAAAGAACAAATTTTGCCTCTCCAGTCGATAGGTCTCGGGGAAATACTGTTCCAAGAACACCCCTTGAACCGATTCCATGTGATTGGCAGCCTCTCCCTTGACGGTAGATGGGAGCAACGCCTTTCCACCATTCTGATGCCTCTATTGTCAAAGAAGTCATCCCAACTGCAGCATTGGCATCTTCTAGAACCCTCATTATATCAAAATTTCATTCCATTTCTTCCAACCATACCTCAACTTGACCCGGGCTCAACTTTCCATCAAACAAATTCATCATCATTTTCTTTAGTCGCTCATAGTAGGTTCCCGGGTCTCGCTCATATCTTGTATCTCATGGTGCTCCTCTATTCTGGTTTATTTTCCCTTGCTTATTTTGAAAGATTTGGGCTAGCATTGTGAGAGTCGCTGTCAATTTAGTAGTCATTCCAGTAGCTACCGGCTGTAAGGATGGGGTACTTGTCGTTGTGCAGAAATTTCTGGTTGATCCCTACCAACTATTGCTTCTCCGGATACTCTATTACCCCGAGGGCCTTGTCTTGCAAATGTGGATATAAGTACATCGAGATCGTTGTCCTCGGTGTTGTTTATTCATTGGTGATCCATCTTAATGGAAGTAATAACCAACTTAAAAATCAAAATCAATAACACAACAAGCAATGTTAGTTAACAGATAACACATAAAATGGTTATATCACATAAGATTCCTATTTCGTATCATCTACCCAAGGATCACATCTTATGTAAGCTAACATTTTTTCCTAAGTTCATTCCATACTTAGTTCTATTCTCTTTTATTCAAGCCTAATGTTCGACCTGCTCTGATACCAGTTATGTCACACCCCGTAACCAACGGGTGAACTGACAGCGCCTCATCTACCAATGAGACACCGAACCCAAAGATAAACTTAAAGAAATAATACTTCCTTAGATAAATAAATGAAACTGTAGCTTACATATTATTCATACTGAGTAAGAATATCATTATTACATGTTATAGTTGTTTTCATAATCTATAACTTCACATGGTCTGGCTATCACTATCATCAACCCTTGCCACTTCCAGATCATCGTCATAATCCTCTGCAAAACATATAAAGTAAGGGATATGAGTTTCGCTAGCCCAGTAAGATTCAAACATCCTTAGGATGAAGCACTGTTAGACTCGAAATAGTTTCACAATTTTCAAAATATGCATAAAAAAAACACTATTTAAGATGATTTAAAACATAAATACTTAATTTTCCCACAACACATACATTTTCAAACACATATAAACATGTCAAAATAATATACTCCTATATCCAATACTTGATCATCATATTAAACAGCATAAATGTCGGTTTGACATGCTGCACTTAAATACGCACAATCGAATTTACTTGGCTGCCACCAACTCAGTTACCCACTGGCAAGGCTATGGACAAGAGCCATCCCGATCTCACCAACACCTCCACAATCTCATAATATATAACCCGACTCACCAACACCACAATAATATATAATATAGCCCGATTTCACCAACACCACCATAATCTCATAATAAATATATATCATATTGCAGTCAAGGATTCAAGATTGGGAATTAACACATTATCTCAGAATATCATATCACATACATATAATCAAGTACACACGCAAGTACATGGAAATCAAAGATTCATGTCATCCACATTTCACAAAACTTCATCCATTTTTATGCAATAGAAAAAGATGAGAAAATCCATTTCATAACATAATCAAACATGACTTATTTTCTGGAAAAATTCATGCTTTTGATAGGAAAACACAAGAATGTAAGAATCCTACTTGATAGATTTAGCAGAAACTTCAATTGATATACTTAAACACTTTTCCCGGTTAACGTAAATGTATATACTAATGTATTACTTGAATTGTTCTTCTTCGAGACTATTTAGGTATTTTATAAATATGTATGTATATTACTATGACTATTTATGTGTGTGTGCGTGTATATATATACATATATATTAGTAACAGTACATAAAATAGGCAAAATGTTTATATCTCTTAAAAAGAACCCGCTATTGTTTAGAAAGACGATTTCTGCTTAGCGACCGAATTGAATTGACGACTTCGGTCGGTAATCAATTGCAAAACCCTAACCCTATACCCTAAACATCGTCGCTAGTCAGCCGCAAAATCATTTTGCTAGATCAGAGAGAAGAAAACAAAATGAATGAGGCTTTGAGAGGTAAGATTTGGGAATTTCTTGAGAAGATTCGGTTGGAGTATGTAAAATGACGTCGTTTCGACGAATAGTAAACGACATCATTTTAAGTCCGTTTGAACCACTTGATCAGTCAACAAAACGACGTCATTTTGGTAGGAATAAAACGACGTCGTTTTAGGTTTCAGTCACTATTCTGTCGTTAAATTGAAAACGACGTTTTGTTTCAGCCGCTATTCGGTTGGAGTATGCAAAACAGAGTCGTTTCGACGAATAGTAACTGACTTAAAACGACGTCCTTTGAACCACTTGATCAGTCAACAAAACGACGTCGTTTTAGGTTTCAGCCGCTATTCCGTCGTTAAGTTCAAAACGACGTCATTTTTTTAGTCGCTATTGGATTGGAGTATGCAAAACGACATAGTTTTAATAACAATTATTGTTTCCAGTCACTACTTGGTGACCGAATAGAGATTGAATATGTATTGGTTTGAGATGGTCAACACCACCAATATGGGCGACCATTAAGCGACGGAATAGCGACTGCAAGGTTTTCGATCTCCATTTGGGCGGTATTCGTTCGCTAAGTTTGTGACAAATATTTTTTGTCGCTATTTTCGGTAGATAAATAGCTGTTTTCTTGTAGTGTGTCCTATGGAATCACATTTAGTTGTCGTTAAGCGTGTTATTAGATATCTTATATGCACATATGATTATGGTCTTTGGTATCCTAGAACCGATTCTTGTGACATAATCGAATATACTTATGCCAACTATACCGGATGTAGATTCGAGCGAAATAGTACACGTGGTCACAAAACATGTGTATCTCTTTCCACCGTCGAGGCTGAATATATCACCTTCGGTAGTTGTTGTGCTCAAGTGCTTTGGATGAAGAATACTTTACTTGATTTTTTACTTGTGTTTAAAAATGTGCCTATTTTATGTGATTACACTAGGACAATGCACATAGAAATTAAGCTCCAATTTATACGTGTTCATGTTGTTAAAGGTGATATTTGTATTGATTTTGTGAGTACGAATGATCAACTTGCTGATATTTACTAAACCTTTGTTCTCTGAAAGATTTGATTACCTAAGGCGTTGCCTAGGAATCACAAAGTTTCAAATTTGATGTGTTTGTTGCGATTGTGCAGGAAATAGGGGAATCTCAGTCGACCGCAATAAGGCTTCGGTCAACCGGAGAAATTGTGAAATTCAGAATGCATTTTTAAGACAGTTTGATCGAATGCAATACTTCTTCGGTTGACCTCGTGTAAATAGAAGAGTTGCTATTTTATCTCGGACGAGGTCCAAACGACCTCAAAACAGTTTCGGACGACCGAACCATCGCGGAAATGGGTTTTTAAAGGGCTTCAACAGCTACAAATTTGAAAACCATCCATATTCTCTCTCTAAAAAACTCAAAACCTCTCATATCCTCTCTCAAAATCAAAAGCCCAATCCTCTACAAACATCAATTCCAACTACAAATCATCATATTTTATCATTATGAAAACAAATCCACCAACTTCCAAATCACAAAAATCTCCATCCAAAAAAATTCCTCCCAAAAGACAACCACCCAAAAGACCTTTAGAGAACGGTATTAGTATCCAGGAATGAGCAAATCCCACTTCTAAAACAAAGAAGATGATAGTCCGAAAAACAAATGGGAGGACACAAGTGGAAAGATGTAGCGATGAATCGGGGCAACGGAGTCCGATTATGAAATCCCCCTTCACCACCTCAAAGGGCTTCAAAGTTTCAAGGGGAGTGTTCACATTTCACAACTACAAAGGTATCTTCCCGACTTTACAATAAAAAAGCCAAGGATTTATTTGAATCCCTACAAAAGAGTAAAAGAGGGATTTTGCCCGGGTATATTAAGTATGAGAAAATCTTTGAAGGGGGCTTGGTAGTATCCAAGACATGTTTAGTGGCATTGGGTGGTTAAACTTATTTAACAATGATTATGATTATTACCTCACAATTATTTATGAATTTGGGGCAGACTTAAGAGAATAGGATATGCAAGATTATGGGGATTTTTTTATGGGAAAGAATTTAGCTTTTCAAATGCTATGTTGTGTGAAGTGCTTGGGGGTAGAATTTGATAAGAGTGTTATTAGGTACTATGATAATTCTGGGAATGTGCCTGATGAAGATGTGCTAGATTTGAAGAATTTCAAGATTGAGGGAGCCTTTAGTAGATCAATGGAGAGGGAGACCAACAAGCTAGATGAGTATGCAAGAATTCTTTACCATATGGTCCCAAATGTGGTCCTACCAATCAAAGGCCACAAAAGCTCAATAATCTACCTCTAAATGACAATAATGGAGTGGCTTGTTGAAAGAAGAAGAATGAACTTTGGATACTTAGCAACGAGACATTTTAGTTAGTATGTCAATAGTGCAAGAAATTTTCTACCTTATGGAAGCATGCTCACTAACTTGTTTACGAAATTCTACCTTAATCTTGCCAACCCGGTGAAAAAAAATAAGGAGTATAACATCTACAATGAAGGGCACCTTCACCAGATGCACATGATACTTGTGAATGGCCATTGGAGATGTCAAAGCAATTGGCGGTGGCCGTCATTGCTAAAAGGGCTAGTCAAAAGGCCATTGAAACTATCAAGAAGAATACTGTTTCACGAAAGGCTCAAAAGCCTAAAAAAGATCAACCTATAGTGGAGGAAGATGTCCAAGTTGAAAATGAAGGAGCTCAAGTGGAAAAAGAAGAATATTTTGATATTGGGGGAAATGATGAGGGTCAAGAAGAAGAAAAATTAGAAAAGGAAGCCTCACCTCAAAGAAAGAAGATGGTTGTTGACATGGATCCGAAATCAATGCCGGTTTCTAAAGGTTAGACCGATTTTACACAAACTTATTGTGTTATTCATTCAAGTTATCAAAGAAGTTGAGTCATTGTACAAAAGTTTGCAAACCATCAAAGATGACTTCCATTCTAGAATAGATAACTTGGAAAACAAAGTGGTCACCCTTGAGTAAAAAATGGAAGCCATTGAAGGAAAGTTGGATGATATCATTACTAACACCAAAACTAAGAAATCCAAACTTCGTGAAAAAGAGGAAGAGATTGTGGAAAAAGAAGATGAGGAGACAAGTGATGATGGAAGTGATGACAATGGGAATTTTGGGGAAAAAGAAGAAGACAGGGAAGAGGAAGAGGATCAAGGAATTCACATGTCTTCAACCGAAGAAGAAATTGCCAAAGTGATTGATGATTTGAAGTAAAAATGCAATCCTTGGAACCTCATGGTGTGAAGAAATTGTAAAACATCTACGAACTCCATGAAAAATTTATAAACTCGTGCTTGTTTATGATTTCCCAACTTGTTATCCCTTTTGTACCTCTAGAATAGAAATTGTTGATCTTACACTTCCATATTCTTGAATGAATTTCTATTTGAAGGTTTTATAAACATGCTTTGCCTCGATTTTACTTGATGTTATTTGCGTGTTTAGGGGCTCAATTATGATATCCCTGTGACGAGAGCCCATCCTAACCCCTTCCCTGACTCTTTTTTATCTATGATAATGGTGGAGAAAAATATGCTATGTAAAGTGCTTTAACTTTAGGATCATATATTGCTTCACTTGTGAGTTTAACTGTTCGTTGGCATAGACATATGCCTCAGTTTATGTTGGTGGAATTTAGAAATGCCTTAGAAGTGATTTTACATATTTATCTTGTTTTCTGCCTTAAGTCTAATCAACCGGCCTGGATAACCTCGGTCGACCGAAGAAGCTCGGTCGATCTAAGACAAAATTGCGGCCGACCGGAGGAACCTGCAAACTACCAAAATGTGAACTCTTTCTCATCTATCTTTCAGTTTGTTTCCTTATAACATGGGCACAACCTCAGTGGGGAATTCATTAAGTGAATCTCTATTTATTTTTTCCTAAGGTTTATTGACTTTTAAACTCTTAAAAGCCCATAGATGACCTTGTGCTTATCATTGATCATTCAAATGTCATTATTTTACTTCATATTTAAACCCTATCACATTACGTCAAAGTTTGTAAAAATAAAAAAGGGGAGATTGTAAGCCTTAAGGGATAGTTTATCTATTTTGATGAACGACAAACCGTTGATGATGTTTTAACGTTATATTTGTTAATGTGATAGATATCATGGAAGTACCAAGTCATTCAAGATGTATCCACATGGCATGTGGCAATGTTTACAAATTGAAGATTCAAGAGATGCCATTACATGAAGCAAACTTGAAGACTTAGGTATATGATACGGTATATTAGTATTTCTATATCTTGTAATAACTCTTAGGATCTAAGCTCAAAAGTATATGCTCACACTTATGTTTACAAAACCTTATTTTTTTTTCTTTCGATCGATAATGTTAAAATATGTTTGTGAAAGGTATTTCAGAGGTTTTTATTAAGCTAAAATGATGTTGGCATGAGTTAGAGTGCATTTCCTTTGAGACTTAGTGGAAAATCCACTTTAGACCTTCACCTAGCTCAACCGAGCCTCGACATCGGACGACATCCGACCGACCTGTGTGGTTAGGTCGACCGAAGTGTGAAGTTGTACTTAGTCTTTTTTAATTCTCTTGAACTCCAATGGCTATATTGTCCGGTCGACATTGATCCTGCTCCGGACGACCGAGATCTCTACCTGGTCGATCGAGATCCTTGTGAAGCCGACTGCATGTATCCAGTAGACCATCAATAACAGTTTGGACGAACCCCGGACAAGCCTGACTTACATGTCGGTCGACCAGAGTGTCCTATCAGGTGGTAGATGCTAGCCGTTAGTGCATTAAATGCAGCTCAATTTTGAACTCTATATAGTCGATATATACTAAATGCTTATTTCTTGAAAACCATCCAAGTTATTAAGTGCATTCAAGTTCTAGTCTTTTATAAAAGAATTCATTACACATTTATTACACTTCGATGTGCTAAACAAGAGTGATCCAAATATTTTGAGCTTAGAAAGTTTGTGTTATACACTTATAACAATTCATCACACAAAGTGTGATATCTTTGGTTATATCTTTCCCTCGTCTCTTTGTTAGTTAGGAAGCTCTTAGTGAGTTGCTCTCTTTGGGAGAATATAATAGCTCTTTGTGAGTTAGCCACTTGTGTAATATAGGTTTGATCCTACCTTCATTAAGTTGTAAAGAGAAGTTAGCGTGTTTTTGAAATCCTTGGGCTAGTCTCATGGCAATGGACGTGTATTCTTTGTGAGTTGAACCACTTTAAATCGTTTGTCTTCAATCTTCTTTTTATAAGCTTTAATATCTTGTTTTTTTTTACCTTTTTTCTCTTCCTTGGAAGAAAGTTTAAAATGAGTGTATTAAATCCAGATTCTATGTGATTTTTAAGGATTTTTAAAGTTTATAGATATTCAATTCAGATTTTAAAAAGTCCATTAAAATATAGAGGTATTCAATTATTTTTTTAAAATGTCCCTTAAAATCTAGAGCTTTTCAGTTCATATTGCAAATTATCTGTTAAAATATGTTTTTATTCAAAACTCTACAAATTCTCATAGATTTCATTAAATTGAGGATTTTAATGGATTCTCTAGGCAATTATTTGTATTAAGAAATATTTTATTTTTCCTCATTATTCTAAACTTCTCTCATGAATATGAAAAAGACTCTAATAATTTTAGAGTGAATTGCCTATTTTAGACATAAACAATTTTTGCCTTTTGATTTTTAGACTTAAACTTTATTTTCGAATTTTTGTGCACTTAAACAATTTACGGGTACCCCCGATATAGATTTTTTTCGAATTTCCAACCAAAACAACTCGGGTAATCCACTTTAAAACACACCCGACCCATTAAATCCAACTATATAAATGAGTAAAATCAGACCCTTCTCTTTATCTTTCATCTTAAAACATAGCAAAATCCTTATCTTTCATCTTTCATCTTTCATCTCAAAACATTGCAAAATCAGACCCTTCTCCCTCATTCTCTCATTCCAAAACTTAGCAAAATCAGACAAGAAGAAAAATTGTTCATATGACTTCGTTTTCAAGCTCTAGCAGGAAAAGAGCAAGAATGGTGGATGATTGCAGATGCCCAGGGTTGTTGCTTTGTACACATCTCGGACAGAAAACAACCCTGGGAGGCGATTCATCTTTTGTCTTCAATCTTGTGTGAGTATTATTTATACAATGTTGAATTATTCCTAAATTTTAGGGCATATTTTTGTATTTAATTAACTTTATTTTGTAGGGTGATGGTTGTGGGTTTTTCCAATGGATTCATAATCCATCTTCAAGTCATTCGAGTTGTGTTATACCGGGGATTTTCGCAAAGTTGGAAACTAAAGATTCTGAAATTGAGATTTTTAAAGAAGAAATGCGATTAAAGGATGAGAAATCGAAGATTTTAGAGGAGAATATGAAGATGGGATCTGGGTTTGGTCAAATTACAGTAGTTGCAATGTTTTTAATCATTGTATTCTATTTATTGTTCAATATGAAATAGTATAATTTCTGGTAGTTTTTTTAGATGTAAGGATTCTAGAACATTTGTATTTTGACATTAAATCAAGATGAATCAATTTCAGTAATTTCTTAATGAATGATGTCGGAATTACAAACAATAGAATTCAATGAGCAAAATACAAATTAAAAACATCCCAAATTGCAGTCTTCATTTAACAAAAAACTGAGAAACTGAGTATTCAAAAACATCACAATTCGACCAAAATAATGAAGGGATTCATCGGCGGAAACTCGTCCAAACACCCATGAGTCCTCCCCTGAAGGATCCGCTCATACGTAAACGAATCGGAAAAAAAACAACGAGAAAAAGACTTACAATTTGTTTGGCTCAAGAATCCGATTCTTGGATGGAAGATCCTGTCTTTATGGCTCGGATGCAATGATCACTTTGAGTCCTCCCTTGCGGAATTACTCCCTACCGGTATCCACGCGACGAAACGGGCAGCGAGTGCTAGCTCTCCATTTTTTCTGAGTTTCTGGAATTAGGGAAAAAATGGAGAAGGCAGAAATCTGATTTCCGATTTCGGGTGTTCTTTGGTTAATTGCGGCTGAAGGCTTTTTTTTTTTTTTTTTGCTAGGGTTTCGGCCAGGAGATCATTATATAGGGTATGAGAGTTTGTTCCCATAACCAACTCTCACATCCTCAACTTCTCTCGACTTTGGGAGTCTTTAACTCCCACGTCCCCTAGACTTCTGCTGGTAGTGGGAGTCTTTATCGGATAATAACTCCCACGTAATCCCAGCTATTAACCAAATACCGAAAATGCCCCTTATCTATAATTTGAATAATAACGCTTTATTATTCTCGGAAAAATAACTGTCAGATACAATGAACCTAGACACATTCTAGATTCATTGAATCTGGACATAAAGCTCGTTAGCTCGTCTATACGTGTGACCCAGTAGGTTCATCTCACAATGGCAATGAAAACACACTTAGTAGTAGTATGTGTTCATAAATCACAAGCGGTCCCTAGCAGGACATTGTGACTACCCAAAGTGAATGAATTTACGATGGAACCTAATATCAACCCACTATTTAATCCCTTTGTCTTGCGATATCCTAATTAAGCATAAGGCATGGTAGTCGTCACCCTTATTAAGCTCAGTTGTATTTATGCTCGATCTCCAGGTAGACTGTGTTAGTAGTGCCCTAGGACCATTAGCACATGTTGTGCGTTTTGTTATCTTTTGAGCATTTAATTGAATAGTTAATTTTGCTTTTGATTATCAAATGTGTGATTTGATAGTAAAACTCATTAGCTTATGTAATTACTATTCTAGTAGTCCCTAGTTTTATGTAATGCTTAATTACTATGAAATAAAACTAGTATGATTGTTGATTGATGATCTTGTTTTACTGATCATGTGTAATGGATACAAATCACATCATAGATGCAATATATAGGGATACATTGTAGAAGTAATACTTCATGGTCTTAAGTCATAAGTATTACTTCCTCAATACTATTTTAGAATCCTTAGACCTTGTGTCTTCATTGATTCTAGTATGAATGGAGCCACGTTTTGACTCGATCGGACGTTACTTGTAACGAGTAATCAATACGACTGATGATCGGATGTAGTGTCCCTATCATAGCTTGAATGTGAGAGACATTGTAAGGAATTTGTCCCTCTCTATTATTAGAGAGAGATATCCATGGGCCCTCGATAGGGAAAGACTGTTTAAATGCATGGTCGTGCTCAAATGTATTTGATAAAGTGGTTATCAAATGCTATTTGTCGAAACAGATCTACCCGGAGATCGAGCATAAATACAATTAAGCTTAATAAGGGTGACGACCACCATGCCTTATGCTTAATTAGGGATATCGTGAGACAAAGGGATTAAATAGTGGATTGATATTAGGTTCCGTTGTATATTCATTCACTTTGGGTAGTCACAATGTCCCTGCTAGGGACCGCTTGTGATTTATGGACTCACACTACTACTAAGTGTGGTTTCATTGCCATTGTGAGATGAACCCTACGAGGGTCACACGCATAGACGAGCTAACGAAGCTTTATGTCCGGATTCAATGAATCTAGAATGTGTCTAGGTTCATTGTATCCGACATTTGTCTTTCCGGAAATAATAAAGTGTTTATTATTCGAATTAGTAGATAGGGAGCAATTTCGGTATTTTACCTATAGCTGGGATTACGTGGGAGTTATTATCCGATAAGGACTCCCACTACCCAGTAGAAGTCTAAGGGGACGTGGGAGTTGAGGACTCCCATTGCCGAGAGGAGTTGAGGGACGTGAGAGTTAGTTCTGGGGAACAAACTCTCACACCCTATATAATAAACTCTTGGCCGAAACCCTAGACCCGAATGCTTTCAGCCGAAATACCCAAGAAGTCGAAATAGTTTCGCCTCTCCCTTTTCTCTCTAATTCCCCGAAACCCGTAAAAAAGCGAAGAGCTAGCAATCGCTGCCCGTTTAGCCGCGTGGATACTGGGTAGAGGGACATTCCGCAAAGGGAAGTCAATCGATGGCGAGAATACATCCAAGAAACGCCAACCTCCATTCAAGAAGTAGCTTTTGAATCCAAAACCGTAAGTTTTTCCTTGCTGTTTCTTGCTGTTTTCGAATTGTTTCATATGAGCGGATCCTTCAGGGGAGGATCCATGGGTGTTTGGAACGAGTTTCCGCCCATGAATCCCTTCAGACTGTTCCAACAAATAGTATCTGATAACCACTTTATCAAACACATTTGAGCACGGCCATGCATTTAGACAGTCTTTCCCTATCGAGGGGCCCATGGATATCTCTCTCTAATAAGAGAAGGACAAATTCCTTCCAATGCCTCTCACATTCAAGCCATGATAGGACACTACATCCGATCATCAGTCGTATTGATTACTCGATTAAAAGCAACGTACGACTGAGTCAAAGCGTGGCTCCATTCATGCTAGAATCAATGGAGACATAAGGTCTAAGGATTCTAAAATAGTATTGAGGAAGTAATACTTATGACTAAGGACCATGAAGTATTACTTCTCTAACGGATCACGTCCAATACAATGTATCCCTATATATTGCATCTATGATATGATTTGTATTCACTACACATGATTAGTAAAACGTAATCATCAATCAAACATCATACTAGTTTTATTTCATTGTAAAATAGATTACATAAAACTAGGGACAACTAGAATAGTAATTACATAAGAAAATGAGTTTTACTATCAAATCACGCATTTGATGTTCATAAGCAAAATTAACTATTCATATGAAATGCTCAAATAGATATAAAACGTACAACATATGCTAATGGTCCTAGGGCACTACTAACAAATAACATCCCAAAAGTGACCAAAATATAATCTAAATTCTGGAAAGTTCCAGCATAATAAAGTCCTAAAACACTAATCGTCGATGACTTGTGAAATCAGTTGGTTATCTTCTTCAACATTTGCAACATCTTCCATGTCATCTTCCTCAGCTTTTTCATCAGTAGCTTCGATGTGTTCATCTTCAGCTTCATCATCTGCATCATCCATTCTATCATCACTTTCAGCCTCAACTTCCTGATCCTCATTGTAGTCAAATTCAGGCTGAAAAAAATAGTATACATTTAATAATACACCAAAGAACACTATAAGATTTAAGTTAATTTATTACCTCTTCATCAATAGTCTCAACTGTTAGGAAATAAACAACGATATTAGGGAGAGAAATCTAGATCAAAAAACAATAAAGAAAGACACAGAGAAATGTTTACCCAGTTCGTCAAAGAATTGGCTATGTCTGGAGGCGCTACTAAGTCAGGATATTACTATGTTATGAGATGCAATATTTAGGTTATATAGATGGACTATTAATAGGAAAGAAAAATGAAACTCTAACTTCTAATTGGATTCAATTTCCAATTCCACTTAGCATTAGGATAAGTCATACTTGGAAGAGTCCTACTCATTTCTTATTTCCTAATCCTTGTAGCCTTAGACTCCATAACCTAACAATCTCCCACCTAGAGACTAACTCTAATGTGTAACCACCTCTTCTTCAGTAATCCATAGCTGTGTAGTAGCGCCAAGCCTCCATCTCAAGCTCTAAGGCCAGTTGAAGTCATGCATAGCATTATCTTTTCTAAAGTCACAACCTTAGTCAACATATCAGCAGAATTTTCACTTCCTCGAATCTTCATAAGCCGCAAGACCTTCCTCTCCAAGAGATAGCGTATGTAGTGATACATCAACTCAATATGCTTTGTTCTTGAATGAAATGATGGGTTCTTTGCTAAGAAGATAGCACTTTGACTATCGCTGTAGAGAACTCTATTTTTCTACTCCTTCCCTAATTCACACAAGAAATTCTGCAACCATACCATCTCTTTACTAGTCTCTGTCACTGCTACATATTCTGCTTCTGCAGTAGATAAAGCCACGATCTTCTGCAACTTAGAAGCCCAAGAAATCGCGATACCACCCAAAGTAAATACATACCCGGTTGTACTCCTCCTTCTATCAAGATCACTTGATGCCAAATCTGCATCAACACACCCTGCCAATTCAACATCAACACACCCTACTAATTTAACATTTCTGCTTTTGAAACATAAGGTTCTCTCTGTGGTACCTCTCGAGAATCTAAGAATCCACTTCACCGCTTCCCAATGTTGCTTACCCGAATTGCTCATAAATTTGTTAACTACTCCCACTGCATGTGCAATATCTGGTCTAGTACACACCATAGCATACATTATGCTACCAATTGCTGAAGCATATAGGACCTTCTGCATATGAGCCCATTCCTAAGCACTCTTAGGTGATCCCTTCTTAGATAGTTTGAAGTGGCTACCCAATGGAACATTCACTGGTTTCGCATCTTGCATAATGAACCTTTTTAGAACCTTCTCGTTACAATCATCTTGTGACAGATACAGCTTTCATGCAGCCTTATCTCGAATAATTCGCATACCCAATATCTTCTTAGCCTCTCCAATGTCCTTCATAGCAAATCGTTCAGACAACTGCCTCTTCAACTTACTCACTTCTCGAGCACTAGAACCTGCTATCAACATACAACAACAAAATGATATAACCATCTCTAAATCTCTTGAAGTAGCAACAATGGTCAGCCTCTTATCTGATGAAGCCAATCTCAAGCATGAATCCGTTTCAGACCATACAAGCTCTTCTTCAGTTTACAAACGAGCTCACTGTTACCTTCCGGAATGTATCCTCCTGGTTGCACCATGTATATTTATTCCTTCAAATCACCATGAAGAAAGTTTGTTTTTACATCCATCTTTTCTAACACCAAGTTCTCTGCGACAACTATATTCAAACCAACCGAATAGTGGTTAGTTTTACAACAGGAGTAAAAATATCAATATAATCAATACTGTATTTCTGCTGAAAACCCTTCACAACCAATCTTGCTTTGTAACGCTCGCTTGCATCCACCTCCACTTTAATTCTGAAGACCCATTTACAATGCAATGCCTTCTTTCCCTTTGGATAGTGGTTAGTTTTACAATAGGAGTAAAAGTATCAGTATAATCAATACTGTATTTCTGCTGAAAACCCTTCACAACCAGTCTTGCTTTGTAATGCTCGCTTGCATCCACCTCTACTTTATTTATGAAGACCCATTTACAATGCAGTGCTTCCTTTCCCTTTGGGAGCTTAACTAGTTCCCAAGTATCATTGGACAATAGTGAATTCATCTCATCGTCCATTGCAAGCTTCCATTTGCCTCATTGATCGATTCGTATAACCTCTGCATAACAATCAGGTTCACCACTATCAGTCAACAAAAGATAGTTAATATACCTTGAAGGCGAAAACTTGTCTGGTGGTCCACAATTACGGGTGGATTTCTGCCACTGGGTTGTTGGAGGTGGTGTTTGTGGTTTTGCCTCAACAACCACTTGATCATTCTGAACAATCTTGCTCCCACCTAAGTTCGAAATATCTAACTCGACAACTTCGGGCTTCTCAACCTGAGTCTCTGGTGCACCCAACATATCTTTGTACAATACATGTTCATTGAATATGACATCTCAACTACGAATTACTTTCTGATTTTGCTCATCCCAAAATCTATAACCAATTCGTCACACCATATCCGATAAACGTACACTTGACAGATTTAGCATCCAACTTGCTTCTACCAGCAACATCAACATGAACATATGAAACACAACCAAACACTTGAAGAAATTCTAGGTTTACTTCTTTACCAGTTCAGGCCTCTTCTGGTATTCCATTCTCCAAGGGGGTTGATGGTCCTCTATTAATTAGGAATGCAGCAGTGTTAACTGCTTCTACCCAAAACATCTTTGGCAGTCCATATATCAGCCTCATGCACCTAGCACGTTCATTCAAGGCTCTGTTCATACGTTCTTCAACACCATTCTACTGAGGAGTTCCTCTCAGGGTCTTTTCTATGAGAATACCATTTCCAGCACAAAACGCTTTGAACTCACAAAGCTCATACTCTCCACCATTGCCTAATCTCAAACACTTTTAGACCTGTTTAAGTTTCTACCAAGGCTTTCCACGTTTTAAAGGTACTAAAAGCATCAGATTTATTTTTCAGAAAATAAACCCATACATTTATTGTGGAGTCATCAATGAAGGTCATGCAATATGACACACCACCAAGAGATGTCACCAGTGCTAGTCCCCATAAGTCACTATGTACCAACTTCAACTTATAATTTTTCAAGGTTCTGCCACCCTTCGAGAAACTCACCCTTTTCTGTTTCCCGAAAACACAATCCTCACATAAACCGACATCAACAGTCTTGAGGTCTGGCAGTTTACCCTTCGAACACAGCACTTACATCCCCTTCTCACTCATGTGGCCAAGACGACTATGCCACAAATCTGTACCACTAATTGCACCTGCAAAAGCAATACTTTCATGAGTGTTATTTGTCAAATACAACGTACCTTTCTTCTTTTCTCGAGCTACTACCATAACTCCTTTGGTTATTTTGCAAAAACCACCGCCAAATGTAAAAAAAAAAATAACCGTCATCATCTAATTGTCCAACAGAAAGCAAGTTCCTTTTTAACCTAGGAACATGTCTGACATTACTCAGCTACAATACACTTCCATGCGGTGTTTTGATCCGAACATCTCCCTTCCCCACGATTTTCAATGGCTCATCATCAACAAGATAAACCATACCAAAATCACCAGAAGTGTAACATTCCACTACACCAATTCTATTGCAAGAATGAAACGATGCTCCAGAATCCAAACCTCACGATTCCAATGGACTGCTCACACTCAAAATTAATGCATCTGAAATTTCTTTACAACTGCAATTGTTGATTTATTATCTTCCTTCGACGGTGTTGTGCACTCTCTCTTGTAGTGACCATACTGCCCGCAATTAAAACATTTAATCGAACTTTTATCTTTCTTGGGCTTCTAGCCTCTCGACTACGATCTGATTCTGATATGCCTCTATTTTCTGTACTCGGGGATGATCCTAAAGCTATAACCGAAGTTATCCCCGATTCGTTTCTGCGAATTTCTTCACTAATAATCAGGTCTCTGACTTCGTCAAACCTAAGCTTCACCTTCCATGTTAAAGCGCTAACAATAGTAACTGTTTTGCCCCAATTCTCTAGTAAAGAGGACAACAAAATGAAGGCTCGTACCTCATCATCGAAATCAATCTCAACTGAGCTCAATCGAACTATTATCATATTGAACTCATTGAGATGATTGGAAACCGCAGTACTTTCTGCCATCTTTAGGTTAAACAGACATCGCATCAGAAAAACCTTGTTTGTTGTTGATGACTTCTCGTACATCTCTTATAATGTCTCTAAATCTTCTTGGTAGTTTTTTCTTTGATCGTATTGAGCGCCACTTTATGGATAGAGACAAACTCACAACGATCATCGTTTTCCTGTCCAACAACTTCCAATCATCGTCTTTCATTTCCGCCGTTTCTCACCAAGAGGTTGATACAGATCTTTACCATATAAGTAATCCTCAATCTGCATCTTCCAGAACCCAAAATCTGCTCCGTCAAACTTTTTGATCGGCAATTTCCCTTCACCCATCATGTTTATTTCTGCTGCCCCTGAACCCAGCGCTATGATACCAAATGTTAGGATAAGTCATACGGGGAAGAGTCCTAATTGTATTCAATTTCCAATTCCACTTAGCATTAGGATAAGTCATACGGGGAAGAGTCCTACTCCTTCCTTCTTTCCTAATCCTTGTAGTCTTAGACTCCATAACCTAACATCAACCACCTTTGCCTTTCCCTTCTTCTTTATTAGTGGACATCCTTTTTTGTTATGTCCCAAAACCTTACAGTTACTGCATCTATTCACTTAAGGAGTTAAGGCTTGTTGTTCTCCTTGCCCTTCAGCAGTTGAGCCTTCTTCCAAATTTACAGAAACAGTTTCCTTTAATGGACATCTCCTGGCATTGTGTTGAACCAAATTGCACCTCCTGCAAGATGACTTCTTTTCATACCTTCACAGAATTTTTGTTCCACTAGCAACTGGTTTTTCAAAAGGGTCCTTCCTCCTTAATTTCTTAGCCCTACCAGGGAGTTTAGGCTTTTTTTGTGGAAGGACAGGTTTTTTCCCAGTCCTTGGCCACAATTGTGGACCACTTATAAGATTAATGATATCCTCATATGCTTTCTTGAAAGTGGAGCAGTGATAAAACCTCACTAACAAACTTTTTAACCACTTTATCAGCTGCAATAATGGCACTGCATGCATGCACGCACACAAGTAATGCCACAAAGTTTCCATTTTCTACATGAACAATGCCTATGTTCTAAGTCATCATCATATTTATCCCCATATGCCCCTTCTAACTCTGCCTACATTCTGAGGAGTGAAATTGTCAACCTAAATAGTGCCCAGATCAATGGCCCCACCTTCTTGTGCAGGTGTGCAAAAAACATCAGTAAAGGCTTCAATAGGTTATTTTGAAAATTTTATTTTCCCAACTCCTGACTCCAGCTTTTTGTCCTCCTCCTCTATGAACCCTAGGTGGTGACCCCACACTCACATCTTCAATTTTGAGCTCCCCACTGTTTTTTCCTTTAGATTTGTACCCCTAGTCACAGATTTGCACACTACTCTGCCCAACATTACCTTTTTCCACACGTCCAGCAACACTTCTTTGATCAACTTTATTTTTAGCCCTGCTGACTTGTTTTTAATAGGTCCCTTCAATGGCTTTGCTAGTCTTCTTTGGACTTAGGGTCCACAATCACAAATATTTCAACTTTCCCACTCCGAACACCATTATCACACATTATTGATACATCAGTTTCAGACAATATTTGTAGCATATAACTACAATCAGTGGCCCCATCTCAATAGTACCAAACATATGTTACTTTTTTGTGTCCAGCAAATTACACACTAAATTCAGTTAAGATAGGCCAAAAGTGTCACTATGACAATGATCAAAGTCGTCAATTTTTCCCTCACCATATTCCTTATTAGGCCTATCTGGGTGAAGAAATCTACCACTATGATTACCTTTAAAGTAAATATTTTGGACATAGGATCTGAAAACAGACATTTAAACCAGTAAATTCACACATTTCACAACAATAAAATCAGTAAAAGTTAACAATATAAGCGAGAGGGACCACAAACCCTAATAAATTATTATATTCTTTGCACGGATCTACAAACCCTAATAATATAAACCAGATTAAAGGGGACCAAAACCCTAAATTAATAGTATACAGTATTATATTCATCATTTACATTACCTTATTTCATTATATGTCTAATTAATAGGAAAGCTTTGGAAGACTAATGAGGGTTTTTTTATTTGACGTATTATTCTTACAACCATTCATATTCAGGTGGGTTTTATTTTATGGATCGGTAGGACTTTTTTCCTTTAATGTGCGAACAAATTTACCCCCATAAAAAAAGTCCCGTTTCATGGCTTTTTTTTTGTCATAAATTCTAAAAAAAATCTATAGAAGGGTAATCGTAAATTGTTTGTCGAAAACAAAGTTTAAGTCTAAAAATCGAAAAGAAAAAATTATATAAGTCTAAAATAAGCAATCCACTCATAATTTTATCTAAGATTACAAATTTTGCAGTGAACCTATTTCTTTAAAAGTATAAGAAAAACTTCAAAATTCAATCACAATTTTCTTCCTAGTCAACTTCAAATAGAAATTAATAAAGAAAACAAACAATTTCCTCCCTAACTAACCACAAATTTCTCTTTTCCAAACATGAATTTTATTTTCCTAAAGAAAAAATCAACAGGGAGAAAGGAAAAAGTCAAGAAACTGAAATTCAAACAAAACCCATCACAAAACATACCTTAATCAAACAGAAGAAAAGAATCACAATATACAAACCTTGAACAAAGGAAAAAAAATGACAGCTTTTAACAAGTTGATCTGATTCCAAAAGAAAAGGGAAGTATAAATATATGTGGGTTTGAAAAATCAACACCATTGGATCAGTATAATACACAATTTAATTAATATTTTATTATTTTTGGGTAATTCAATCATCTATAGACTTTATAAATCAAACGAAATCATGATAAATCAATCTAATAGAATTTATAAGAATGCGCACAGTCTACATAGATTTAAAACAATCTATAAAGAACATAATACATTGACTTTTCAAAATCACTTAGAATCTTTTAAAATTTGAATGAATACACCCCATAAAAGTTTATAAAACTCAATTTAACCCCTTGTAGTTATGTTTTTCTTTCGGGGGTGGGGGGGCATTCATAGATTGGAATTTTAACAAATAAGATTAAATCAGATAATCACACCGAAAGTCAAACACAGCAAAACGGATGAAAAGAGAATACACAGTATAAGTAAATCACACAAATTCACTTTACCCAAGCAAATGCTCAACCCTAAAGGTATCATAATTGAATTAGCCCCCTTGGTGGAAAAGAGAACAGTTACTTAAAAGCTGTTTAACTCGAGTTTAATTTTGAACAACGAAATGCAATTTAAAATACTTCACTTCCAACCGATACGTTAGGGCTGAGTCACCAAGGGGAAGTAGAAAACCAACTGTTGATCTCCTTTAAACAAAAAAGAATAGAAGAAAAACAAAGTTTAATTTTCAATTGAGATTAGATACTAAAATACATTCATGTAATCAATGATCAAAATTCAAGTATGAAATTTTACATCATCCATCTACCATGCCAATCACCCACCACTCTATATACTGCTTTAGTTTGATATCAAAACGATCCACACCAAAGAAAATTAGAACATAAAGAGCCCTTTTTGGTATGTAATGCATGTCAAAGTAGCCCAATTATCATAACTGGTGAATGAGCGCAGCAGAAAAGGCTAGGAAAAACACCAAAAGATGTTGAAAACCTTCAAAAACACTCCCTTGATAAGATATTACTTCCGGTGCCGCCTCTTTTGTTCAACTCTTTGCCTCTTTTCGTCGTCCCAGTCCCTGTCATACATCCTGAAGTGTGGCAGTTAAGGAACTCAGAAAGAGAGTACCGCAGTTAAATATGAGAACAACAATCAAAATAATACTTGGGTACAATTTATGCGGTTCAGATCTCCTGTTGCACTACCTGCAACACTCCTGCAACATTCTA
Organism: Vinca minor; assembly: GCA_026122235.1. NCBI lineage: Eukaryota > Viridiplantae > Streptophyta > Magnoliopsida > Gentianales > Apocynaceae > Vinca > Vinca minor. Next base: position 3,291,066 of record JAOCZM010000253.1, read on the forward strand.
ATTGTAGATTTTTTCATTCATATATCCTAAACTAAAAATGATAAACTGGGGGTGAAGGGATATAATCAGGGTGTGAACGTGATATAATTAGTGTGTTACGAAGAGTACAACAGAGGATCCGATGTGCAATTTATGGGTGGATATTCAAAGCCAGAAAAACTTGGGTAAACCTTATGCATGCCCAAGAATAGCATTCATAAATAAAATTTCAAGGATACGGATCATTATCACGACGAGCCGTCTTTCCAGGCACTTCTTTGCTATGAATTCTCAAACCAGGCTCCTCCAGATATCCTGGTCGTTGGACCAAAGTAACCTTATGGTCCGCCCTGTCCCTTCCATCATATGGCTGTGATAAATTTATAGAAAGTGGGGGAGGAGCTGGACCTGCTGGTGTATATTCACCGAGTTCTGTTTGCGGCAGTTCATGATCTCTTCTTAGTTTCCGCCTCTTAGATGCAGCATTCAAATCCATATCCTCCTTCAGAATGTTTGCTTTCTGTCTCTCTCTTTCCCTTTCTTTCTCCTCAACCTACATGCACATCAAACAGAATATAGGGAATTCAAGAACTCAACCAAATGATTTAGTAGAAACGATGTTAGTTGCAAGCACACAAGCCCTTATAATACGGAACAAGTACCATCACAATTTTGACAGCAAAATTTCAACAGCACATTCAGCAACAAAAAAATCAAATAGCTAGCAGCCAATCAAACAGCCACAGTTCCTAATGCCTACTTCTTTCAGATACAGGTTGCAATATGGTTCAAGACAAATACATTAATAACATACTAGTTGGTGAAAGACGTGACAGAGAGAATTTTTTACAACAGCAACAATATGACTGCCAGCATCATCTAACCATATAATGTTTTGACTAATCATTTCATCTAAAGGCCTTAGTTTATTACTTTATTCAAACAAAGGTAAGGATCATAATTTCTTTTCATCAAAACCAGCACCTTTAGGGTACTGCTGTTGAGACACGATAAACAAATCTTAAGACATCAAATGACGAAAATGTTTCAATAAGCAGCAAACCAGTTTCATGAAGTAAATCAAAATGTCAACATCACAGGGGTGATGCTACAAATACATAGTTGCAAGTCTTGACAATCAATATATGCAAGTAATGACAGAAATGTTTTAGTGGCGTCTTCAGCATGACTACATGCCGAAAAACATTACAAGATATAGGTGACAATGTTACATCCACCATGCATCTGTTGTGCAGTTCCCTACATCCACTGTTCATGTATATTACGTTCCATTGCATTGAAACCCTAAAAGGAGATGAAAACCACCAAAGATGGTCGTAGACGTCGGATCCCAGACATATATTCACTGGAGCAATCTAGCTCTTGGGAAAGAGGAAATGAATTTGATGAGAATTTAACTACCACTAAAGATGAAATAAAGCTAAAATTATGGAAACATAGTGAGGTCATTGCAGCGTTGTTAATGGCGATGAGGCGCACAAAGGCGCGAAGGGGTTCTAGAGACTTGAGGTGCAAGGCGCACTATATATATATATATATATATATATATATATATATATATATATATATATATATATATATATATATATATATATATAAACAAACAAGAGAAATGTCTAATGCCTGAGCCACTTTCTCTGTATTTCCCTTGTAATTCCTATACATGTTTTCCTTTCCTCCAAGAAAAGAAAAACTTTAATCCTCTCGCCCCATCTCCTCACTATCTCAAAAAAGTGAAAATTACTCGCATGATCTTGTATGTCATTAACAATTAAAAAGAAAAAAGGCTAAGGGACTTTTGAGTTAAAGAAAAGGATAAAGAATACCAACTCCAGTGCACATCCCACACTCCTCTATTTTCTTTTGTTAAATAAATATTGAGTTGTAGGCAAATACAAGGAAAACGGCACTTTTGAGTTCTTTTCGGACTCTCAAAGGATTAATTACACAAGGGTGCGCCTCGGGCGCGCCTTGGGCCTGGAGCCTTTTCTTCAAGGCGTGTGCCTCCCTTATTTGATGCGCGTCTGAGATGTTGAGGTGAAATCCTTCGAGCCTCGAGACTGAGGCGCAAAGGTGCGCCTGAGGCATGAGCCTTAACAACACTGGGTCATTGACTATAAATGAATAACCACATCCGATCGAAACATTTCTTATCGTATCATGGACCTGTTAAAAGAAAGTAAATAAAATGTGTCTCAAGTATCCCATACAAAATATCTTGAGATATTACAAACTATTACACCACGACAAATACTTAAAATCACAACCTTGCATCCCTTGAACTGAAAAGCTTAAAAATGTCTGCACGGAACATGTTACTTTAGCCCCAAAACCAACTCACAAGAGGCAAAAATTCTCTACAATCAAACGACCCAACAGATATAGAGCAAAATCCGCAGAAATACGCCGACATAAACATGTCTGGGCTCCAAGTGCATAACTTGCACATAAACTTTTTATCAGATGGGACAAATGCAGTGACTAAAAGAAAAATTGAAATCCACGGCAAATTTATATCGAGAATTTTGGAATAGTAACAAATAGGCAAGTGAACAGTCTAAGAAAGAACAAGAAGTACCTTTGTCGGGAGGCCATCTCTTTCATCCCGCTTTCTGTCTCGAAATTCTTCTTCTCTTCTATGCTTAACATCATCTTGCAATGCTAAAGCATCTTCTTCAGAACGTTTTCTTTCTCTCTCTTCATGTCTTGGAGAAAGTCTTTGACTATGCCTGGTCGTTCCAAACCGTCTATCAGCATCATCTTCTCTTCTGCTTGTATTTACTGATTGTGGAACCATGTTAGGAGGCAAAGGTGGAGGTGGAGGTAAACTTTGCCCATGGAAGCGGTCATCAGCATAGGATTTCTCCACAGATGTTTCCCTATACCTCAATTTGCCTCTATCTTCTTTGCTTCTTTCATCCTTCGCTAATCTGTCGGAGTTCCTATCAGCGCCACCTCTCTCTTGGACTCTTTCAACAGAACGTTCTCTTCCATATCTCTCAAGCGACCTAGCTCTTGTTTCATCTCCATGAGACTTATCAAGGCGCTCCAACCTATCCCGATCATGTCTTTCACTGCCCTTATCTTTTGATCTATCAAGAGGCTTATCTATGGACTTACTTGTATGCTCATCTGCTATTGATTTATCCAAATCCACATAATGTTTATCAGTACTTCGATTATCAATTGACCTTTCCCTTTCGGATACCCGAGCCTCAGTACTATCCTGATCCCTTAAATCAGTTTCTCCTTTTCGACGTTTATTCAGCCTATCGACTTCTTCAGCGGGACTGACTCTCTTTTGCGGTTTATCACCAGACTTTGAGGCAGTAATAGAACTGTCATGTCGAGGAGAATAAACTGATCGAGAAGATTTAACCCCTTCCAGAACATCTGAAGAATCATCTTTCCTAGCAGAAATTTTTGAATCAGATAATTTAGTATTTCCAGCCTCTGCTTTTAATTCATTGCCATGATCAAATGATCTAGTTGATGGCATCCCTTTATTTGTAGTTGAAACAGCGTTAACAATGCCGGATATTGCAGAGGAAACATTAGTTGTCCCACTTGGCTTTCCTTCAGATAAATGATCACCAGAGGAGCTTGATGCTCTGCCAACTGCTTTAACAGGTTTGCTATCATCCTTCGCAAGGTCATGCTTCGGTTGTTTGGACAGCAATGCAATAGGGGTGGACCGTTTAATTGTAACCCTTCCCTGCAAGGAACAAACAAGACAGATTCAACTAATTAAGATGGGACCAACATAAGAAATCACTACCCTGGTCCCACAATGGTGGTCGAAAAAAGAATCCAAACTTTATGTTGTATCCCATGATGCCAAATGCATATACAAGCTAACTAACTGTAAGTTCAATGATGCAAAATGCATGCTTATTTAGTAATAAAGCAGTAACGAAAACTGACCACCAATCTCAATATGACATTAAGAAAGAAAGCCATCAGAAAATAGTAATTTGTCCCTGAAATGCACTATGAAAGAACTTTCAACAAGAGGCATTAAAAGAATCAAATTACATCAGACCTTCATGATATCAACAGTAAGACTAATTCAATAATCTACCAGTTCAACTGCAGCAGCCAGCATCAACAATTTATGTCACCAGAAATCTAAAGAAGATATCCCTTATAATTAATTGTTACTCCCTCCATTCCTAAATATAAGACTCTTTAGACAATTTTAGAAAATTAAGGAACTTGTCATTTTCACCAAAAGTTTCAATATTACCCCTCTCTCTCACTTCTATAGCATAAGAAAAGAAAGGAAAAAATAGGGATGGCAGATGCGGAAAATAAAAGAAATGACGAGGGTATAATTGGAATAAATTGATGACAACTAAAAGAGCCTTAAACAACAATTAATTTGGATACCTATAAATCTCCTAAACGACAATTAAATGGGAATGGAGGGAGTATATGCTAATAAACACAAAAAGAATATGGAGTATAGCAGTGTCAAAACATACAAACGTCGCTCAAGTTCTCCAAATTCATTGACATCCTCACATCCATTTGCTTTTGAGTAAAAAGTTCACAGCAACTCAATGGTACTTTATATCATACCTCAAGTTCAGCATCTGTCTTTGTCACCATCTTCGCTGTATCTTCAGATGTTTTATTTGTGGACTCATCTGATTGCTTTTGATTGTCTGTTGACCTGGATGCACCAGGCTGTACACCACTGGTTGGAACAGCAGATTGAAGTTCGGACCCATTAGCCAATGAACCCCCTTTTGTTTTTGATAATCCAGGGTCAGATTTCAGTGAAGCACTTCCTGTCCTTTCTATTCTTCTATCAGCAGGTCTTGTCCTGGAGTCTTTGATAGAATTTCCATAATCAGAATGTGAAGATCCGGCAGCAGCATTTCTTCCTCCCATAGGTTCAACATGAGGTAGACTAGGAACAACCCCATTCTGCAGAACTGAATTTGCACCTGCAGACTTTGAAATAGGTGCTGGTGCGGGCTTTATTTCAAGATGACCCATGCCAAATTCTTCATCCGTGACCCATGAGGGCTGCAAGTAGAGAGTAAGGTTAGGCCAAAAGGAAGAGGGAAAGAATGCCCCTAGCAATATAACCAATATCACCTACACAACACTGACATAAGAACATCTAAAAGCAGTCAAAATGAGTTGTTTACTACTACTGGAGAATGCGTCTCTAAGGTATTGCCCTCTTTGACTCACTTTACTACACTGCAAAAGCAGTACTCTCACAAATATGCATGAGATTTCAGCGAGAAGTTCACCTTTCTAGCAGACAAAGCTGCTCCTACACCTGTAGCCAAGACCTTCAGATCCTCTCTTTCATCACTTTTAATCTTAGCTACCTGCTTGAAGCAAGTAAATAACTTAAATATGTAATAAGAAATCCTGAAAAAAGGTACCAAGAGTTAAAGAAGTCCCAAATCATTTAATACCCTCTTTTCAAGATTGATCCCCGTCTTCCGGGTAACAGGAAAAACACTCGAGATCTTTATTAAAATAATCAGTGCATTTCGAATTTCCATGAATTCCATTGATTCCAAGCATTGAATCAACAGCCTTGTGATCCGTTGGCTCCACTTCCAGTGTACCTTTAAAGCATTGAATGAACTACTTATTTTCTAATCAAAGACATAAAAGTAAAACATATACTTCATTTGTAATCAACTGAAATCAAGCAAGGTTGATTGCAGTAAACAATATTCAAGAATAAAAGAGTGTTTGACATAACCAGTGTTATCAATGGCGGATGGCGGGTTACGGCGGGAAGCTACAAATCCGCCATAGAAAATAGCGGATGGCGTAGCGGATTATGGCGGTCTTAAAAAAAATAAGTTTTATATATGTAAAAACACCCAAACAATATGTGCAGAATATATTAACATAACAATATATAATAAACTAAATCAAGAACAATAAACCTCATTAACAAAAAACATGAGTATAACAATATCATAGACCAAACACCTCAAATCTCGTAACCATAATTTCAACTAAAATAGAAAATAATCAAGTTCACGTTCCAACTCCCAAATAGTTCATGCCAACAAAAGATAGATACAACATAACACAAATCCAAATCTAACAAATAAAACAATTGAGAAGAATCACATTCTAAGTAGTAAGTTCATCTACACTACATAGCCACTATTTTTTTTAAACTGATTTAACCAAAAAACAAAAAACAGGAGGGAGAAAAAAAAATCAGAGAAAGAAAAAAAGAAAAACAGCTGAGGGTGAGTCGCCGGAGGTTGGGTCGCCGGAGAGGGGGTCGCCGGAGAGTGGGTAGACGGAGAGTGGATAGCCGGAGAGTGGGTAGCCGGAGGTTGGGTCGTCAGAGGTGAAGGGGAACAAAGCAGAAGTTTTTTTACGCAACAACAAAGCATCAGAGTTTGGGGTTTTATTTATTTTTAAAATATTTATGAAACTGGGCTGGGCCATAGAACCCAAGCCCATATCTTGTTTCGGCCCAAAATCTCAAAAAAACCCTCCATTTACGCCTTGGCCGCTATAGCCGCCATAGCCGCTTCTGCAAAATCGGCCGCCGTCTCCGCCACACCAAAACCGCCACGCCACATGGTTGATATGGCCGCCGCCGCCGAATCCGCCACCGCCACCCGCGCCATGGCCGCAATTTAACAACACTGGACATAACATGGTTAATTGCAGTAAAATTAGGCAAGAGATCTTTTACATATATAGCTTTCGACCACGTACAACTAACGGTTCTAAGGGGCACACCTTTGCCATTCTCTTAGAGGGAGAGCTTATCATACCCCCCAACCCCACCCCACCCAAATATTGTTAACATCACACCCCATCCTAAATGACTCAAAAATCTAGTAAAACTGGCATGTCTCTTGGAACCAAGTATAAATGTGAGAAAGTTTGGATTCTGAACACTAGAGAATGAATTCCTACATACTTTAAATGACCAAATAAAAATTTGCAAGACTGGTTGTGTTAAATAAATATATGGCAGATTTACAACAAGGTGGATCAAATGAAAAATAGAAACCGAAACACTATACAGGCAGCCCAAATGATACTAGAAGAAAATAGAAAGTATACATGCTTAGTAACAGATGCAAAGACTGAGAATGGTGTATTATTTTCATGCACAGTCATCTTTCCCCAAAAGCAAAGCCTAATAACAAGCAAAAGGAAGTTACAAAATCTAGAAAATAGATGTGACAGAGACCTAACACAAAATATGTGATTTATGTTTAAAAGATAAAAAAACAAAAACAAAGAACCTGACTCCGTCCCTGCTGTTAAAGCCCCATAAATCCAAAGTATTATGCCACCAACTACTATCATAGCAGAAGATGTGCTTCTGTGGAGTGACAATGCTATTGCTTAGTCAATTTATTCTATCTCAAATCTGATCTATTAAAAAAAATCAACAAAAAACAAAAAAAAATAAAAGGTGTGCGAGCGCGCACGAGAGAGAGGGGAACTCTGAGCCAAAAACTATAGTGTAGACAAGAGTCTTTAATTACGAGAAAATGGCAAAAGGAAACGATGCATATCAGGTACTCAGGAGGTTCTTAGTAAAGGAAGACAAGAAACAAGTACTACAAATAGCTAACGGGCAGTGCATTCAACCTAAAGCAGGAAAAATACTTCAAGAAAAATAGATACAAAAGAAGGAATTTATTACAACCAGGTATGTTAATGTGAACTAACCTTAATAAATTGGCCATATGTAACACGCTGGCTGTTTGGGTATCTATAGTAGACAGCAAACCCAGGCATGTTTCCACACTCATGTTCGTATATTGATTCATCACTCTGGGAAAGGAAAGCACTTCTCAGCATCAATTCCATAAAATACAAATTCAGTATAAGATACTCTGTCTGTTTCACTAACATCCAACATATGTTCATATACAAGAGAAAAATAAATGCTAAAAGCAAGAAACTTAGCAACCTTCCAATAATAAGCAGTCTTCAATGTCTCATAAAGAAACTTCCCAAGACGACCCGCTTCATACTCGGTGCAGCAGCAAATCATGGGTTGTAAGGTTTTGCATATAAGAACGTCAATGTGATTTACTGTATTGAAAAAAGGTGTTCCAAGGGAATGCAGAGTATTTACAAACATGGCGCAATATACTGCATCTGGCATGCTAAATGTACAGCGGGGGAATATACAGCGCTGGAGAAATTCCATGTTAATCTTTAAGGTATCTGGGCAAGAACTTAACCATGTATCTTTTTCACGAGTAAGCCTTCTGCGAACGGATGCAACATGATCTTCGTGCTTCTGGAGTTCCATGGTCAATCGATCCAAAGATTCCTGGATTCTTTCTTTGTCTTTCTTCCTCTTAGTTATTGCAGAACTAGAATTATCAGATAGCTCTTCGAGAGCTTTAAGAGAAGCATGCTGCTTTGCTAATTCAGACTCATAACGACTTCTAGGGATGTAAAGATCATAAAGGGTAAGACCCCAAAAGGTTGCATAGAGATCAGGTGACAAGCTATTCCAAGCTTTTGAAGGCAACATTGTTTTGATAGTCTCAAGAAGATCGGTCCACCTGCATTTAATGGTCCAGGAGAACATTTAAGTCCAAGAAAGGGGATTCAGTATTAACTTGCTCCACAGCAAATTAAAATCTTGGATTAACTTAACAGAATCTATTAAGAGAAAGTTGCAAACTTAAAAGAATATACATATATAGTTGTACATTTAGTATAAAAATTAAAAATGTTTTGAGTACATATAAAATGTTGATCCACTATGGTCCTCTATTCAGATACAATTATCTAAAAGGTAAAAAACATTTCATGAATTAAGCAACGAAACAAAAAATATAGCATGCAGTAACACCATTTACAGAAGTATATATTACTTTTGATTTAACGGTACAGACATGAATGAAACTCAATCCAGGAATAAGAAATGGACTTTTCTAGAATAGATTTTAAACACAAGCTCCCACACAATCAATGAATTCAACAAACTCTTCTAGAGGAAGTAGGAAAATATAGAAACAGAAATGGTTTGAGAATATTACATAATAGGGCTACGAGAAGAATCAAGATCCAGGACCAATGTGGCCAAAGAATCTGTAGCTTCTGCCTCCTTATCAGAGTTATTAGCATTCACATCTTCACTGCAATCCAAAGGCCAAAAGGAATTGCTCTGACACCGGAACAGCCTCATGACAGGACGATAGATTAAGAAAGCCACCTGTTCAGGAAGAACATTGTGAAAAAACAATTAACAACTCCAACCAAGATTTAGTCCGTCCTTGTTTCTCTTCTTCTCCTATGAAAACACAGTAACTACAACAATTTATACTTGAGGAATCAAACTAAGAGGGAAAAGAAATTCAGGAGGAATAGCAGACAGAGGAATTAAAGAAACCTCAGGATCGAGATGGTAAACATGAACAAGTTCATCTAGAGTGGGAACCAGAAGAGCATAAGATGATGTTGGAGTCACTGCACTAGACAAAAAATCCACATATTGTAGAAGGGTTCCATGACACCTATCAAACTGCTCACTGACCATCTTAACATAAGGTACATTAGTACTGATAACAACCCTGCAAAGAATTTTCAGAACCATCAAGGTTTGAAACAATTGTAGAAAATCAATAATTTTACAGAACAAAACCAAAGTATATACGGATATAATAAATTTAAAGAAGTAAAACATACTTCCAACTTAGACTACTTGTCATGAATTTGTTAACCCTTGCATCATCCCATCCACTATAAATAACAAGGGTAACTAAGAGAAACACGGTAGAAGTGATCCCAAATAACTCAAGGTCATTGACAAATCTTATTATGAAATCCAAAATAGCAATGGTAAAAAGTTCGAAGAGGTTCCTGTTAAGAAAAGAGTACACAAAAGAGGAAATGCCAATTCCCACCTTATACAATTGGCAATTCTCCTTATCAAACAAAGTGCAAAGCTATGTTAAAGACTTTCTTATTTCGGATGACAGTGGTAAAAAGCTTACACAGATCGATGTTGAGCAACGAGTAATAAGAGAGGAACTGCCAACTTCGGGTCATCCTTCGGAACTAATGCCTCTCGTAATCTATTAGTGGACTTCAACAACGCCTGCAAGGATGGTTAAGCACCAACTCTTAAATCCAAGTAACATAAAATTCCTAGCGGTTCACTGCAAATTACCCAAGATGGTAGAAAAAAACACAATAATGCTTTACTGTCCATAAACTCTATTCTCTCTTTCCGCAAGTGAAGAAGAGTATCAAGAAAACAAATTCTAGCTTAAACGAAAGACTGATCTCAGTAATTGAGTAAACATTGACTCAATAACACATGGATCAAACGCCACATGCTACTTGATTCAATTAACATAATATACACATGCTATTACATTTAGGGAAGTAATTTTGGCACTCCTTTTATAGCTTCTTGCACTGCCTCCTCCATAGTTTGTAATTGAAAAGACTTTAATATCCAAAAAGACTCCAAAAATCCAGGTCAAACCTTGCATCTATTTTGTATAAAATGTTATGGGTATGAAAGTATTTTCATTTATAGAATAAGGGGAAATGAATGCCAGAAGCTAAAAGGAGACGAACAATTGAAACATTAATGACCATTTAAGCCATAAAAACAAAATTCAAAAGCATTTTGACTAAATTTTCAAATGTTCACTGGAGAACATAAAATTGTGGACAAGCATCATTGATTCCCTTAGTGGCGTATCTAATAAACATTCCACTAAATACCACACCCCCACCCCAAAACAAAACAAAAAAAAATAATGTTTTCCAGGACAAGCTTTCTTGAAGAACAAAAGTCATATCCTGAAGATTGTTGAAAGAAAGAAAAACCGGGGGTTCTTATCCAAGTATAGAAAGATTACTATCTTGGAAAAGGACATACAACAAGTTCAGGGAATTATATTTGTCTACATGTAAGACACAAAAACCAAGACACAAATTTATTTAAGCCAATTATCTGACAAAATAGATATACTTTAATAGCAATTAGATGTTTGCTTGCTAAAAAATGTTATGCATGTCCCCACGGTTCACGAGACAAAATAAGCAACTCCCTTAGGCCAACACCAAAAAGCGTGAAGCATCAAACAAAAGGAAAGATGCATGTCTCAAGTCAAGGATTAAATCTCAAATGTGTAAAATCAACGGGTTGGTTTCAAGAACTTGCTGAGAATACCAGAAGATGCAGCTGGAGTTTACTGAATTAATATTGGTGGAGTTTACCATTTCAAATACCTCTCATGTGAAAAAAGGACATCTTGTGTGGTGACGGAGGGATTAATTTTGGTGATGATGGATGAATGGATTTTAGTGATTGGCCAGAAATGGAGGGTGGCGTTGGAGATGGATGGAGAGGTTAAGGGTGTTGCGCTGGTGGTGATGGAATCCTGGTGAAGGATGGCGGAGGGTGGCTGTGCTGATGGGGGTGGTGGGGGTGGTGGGGGGTAGGGCGGGCCTTGTTGAAGAAACGTAGTAATTGAATGATTTGTTTGGTAGGGTTTATGAATTTGAGGGTTGTTTATGATTGGAATGGACTGAAATTGGAGCTTAATTACACTAATTATGATTTTCGTACGTGTTATGAGATTGAATGTGAGAGTTCAGAGCTTGAAAGAGTTAAGAATTTGCTGGAAGAGCTGTTAATAAGTAATGGGTGGTGGACCTATTGGTAGTGGTTGTCGTGGCCGGAGATTGGGAGAAAAAAAGGGTGAAGGGCAGTGTTGTTAAGGCTCACGCCTCAGGCTCCAGGGATATCGCCTCGAAATCTCAGGCGCGCTTCAAATTAGTGAGGCGTGCGCCTTAAAGAAAAGGCTCCAGGCGCGCCAAAGTAATTAATCTGATTCTAATGCAGTGTTGTCAATTGCGGATGGCGGATCATGGCGGCAAGCCAAAAAAATGCCTTAACGTTATAGCGGACGCTATAACGACTCATAGCGGACACAATAAAATATATATATATATATATATATAACTGCACAATTTAAATAAAAAGAAAAAAAACAAGAAGAATAAAAAATCATTAACCAACCATTAACTAGGATATCTTGTAAGTCATAACTCACAACATAACAAGAATGCATAACTTAAAACTCTCACAATATGATAATAAAAACGATAATCAAAACAAGACCAAAAAAAAAAAAAGGCAGGTCAATAAATTTCTTGAGCTTGACACAATCTTGAGCAGCAGTCAGCAGACTGTCATTCAGGACACGAGACTCGGAACATGGAAAAACCACCATCATCAATCAAAACCTTGAGTCTTAAATGGGAAACAGAGGATAAAAAAAACAGAGAAGAGATAAAAAACAGAGGATAAAAAAATAAGATATTAAAAAATCACACTTTGATAATAAAAAAAATCATAGATTGAGAAGAAGATTGAAAATAAAAATCAGAGATTAAAATAATCAAACAGTGATGGAGAAAAAAAAAGAGGGAAGAAAGAGAAGGACGGTGGAGGGGAAAAAAAAAAAGACAGAAAGAGAAGAAGGAACGTCCCTGATACTGCAGAGACGGCAAGAAAATAAAGACTGGTTAACGTTGATTTTTTGTTGGGATTAGGTAAATATAATATAAGAGGGGAATAATCACATGGGTAGCCCAAAAGTAACCCAGACCCATTTAAAAAAAAATTAAAAAGGCCAATATTTCGCTTTGTCCGCTATGCCCGCCATGAAACGCCATAATGTAACCGCCATAAAGCCCGCGAAACGTTGAATAGAGGACACCGCCATATTAGAGCGTAACGCGCATTGCGTATAGCGGTGACCGCTAAATCCGCCACGCCATACCGCCATGGCCGCCATTTGACAACACTGTTCTAATGAATGGTTGCATGGAGAGTTAGAAAATGATGAGCGAGTATTTGACGATTTTGATTTAACTAACCTTTTTTACCTTTCATCAACACCTCACTACATCAAGTCGGGTCGGTGCTCTCCAATCCACCTTGATCAGAAAACATTTAACGACTTTCTCTTTGTTAAGTACAATAGAGCTTTACTTCGTTGACACATATTGAAGGATGAGATAAACCCTATCTCGTTGAAAAATATTGATAATTGTAATGAGTGGTTGGTTGGAGAGTTAGAAAATGAGGATTTGGTGTTTGATGATTCAGATTTTCCTTAGTCTAAGGTTTCCGAGGCAGCGGGAGTAAATGAACCACGCTACCCATCTAGGTCAAGAGGAGCTAGTACTTCTCATTCTCAATCTTCACCTCCTAATTTAAGACCATCATCTTCTTCATCTGTCTCTAGCTTTGATGAGAATAATGAAGATGAGGAAGAAGATTCTCAATTGGATAAATAGAATCAAGTCGAGGGCATTAGCTTTTTATTTGTTTTGCTTTATCTAATAATGTTTTTCTGTTTTGGAGGGAATTATATTATTATGGTTATTTTTTATTATGTTTTGCCTAAATTTGCATGCTACTAATATATCTACTAAAAATATTTATTTAACGTGCGCCTTTTTTCGAAAGGCGTGCGCCTTGAGCCTTGGCGCGCCTCAACGCCTTGATAACACTGGTGAAGGGGTATATTTTAATTGTGATGTACCGATTATACCTCTAAATTATTTCTGTTGACTTGGTAAAAAATTTAAATTAACAGTTAACTAACATTTTTCTAAACGGAAGAACCTTGTATACCAATAGTAAATTATTTGGGGATTTTAAAATCAAAAAATAATCTTTAGGAACTTTATCTCTAGCCATAAATTGTTTAGGGACTAAACATACCAATTTGCCTTATCCTATTCGTAATATTCTAGATTTCATTTTCTTGAAAGGAAAAGAAATGGGTGTTATCAATGGTGGATGGCGGGCTACGGCGGGAAGCCAAAAATCCGCCATAGAAAAATTGCGGATGGCGTAGCGAGTTATGGTGGCTTTAAAAAAATAATATTTATATATGTAAATACACCAAAAAATATCTGCAAAATATATTAACATAATAAACTAAATCAAGAACAATAAACTACAATAACAAAAGAAAACATCATATAACAATATCATAAGCCAAACACCACAAACCTCATAACATACGTTTACCTAAAATCTTCTTTATTATTATTATTGTTTTTTTTAAATTTAATTCCAAATCCATTTCCAGAAATGCTCGAGTCAGTTTGCCATTTTTTAATTTTCAATCATTATAGAGCATCAAACAAGAAATACACCTAAATCACAATATATTCAAAACGACAAATACATTAAGAATTCCTAACGAATTCAAATATTCCATGAAAAAGGAAAAGAAATATAAAAAATAGTAGAGAAAGAAAAATAAGAAAAAACTAATATCCACTGGCTGGGGATGGTCGACGGAGGACGGGAGCTGATCTTCAGAGGGTGGGTGGCCGGAGGTGAAGAGGGAGAAGAGAAGAGCCTGTGACTCTAACGCATTCAAGGTTGTTTAGGGTTTTAGTGTAGATTTTATTTATTTTTAAAGTTTAGAAAATTAGGCTGGGGAAAATAGCCCAAGCCCATCTCTACTTTTGCCCAATATCCATAAAAACCCGCCATATCCGCCACCGCAAAAGCGTCCGCCATAACCGCCACACCAAATCCGCTACGCCACAGGTTTAATATGGCGGAGGCCAGTGTTGTCAATTGCGGATGGCAGATCATGGTGGCAAGCCAAAAATGTCATAACGTTATAGCGGATACTATAATGCATTATAGAGGACACAATAAAATAATGCAAAATATGTATAAAACACTGCATAATCTAAAAAAAATGCAAAAAAAAAAAAAAAAACATGAATCAAACAATTAACTCAAAAGTCATAGCGTCATGGCGGCGCCATTGCGTATACCGGTGGCTGCAGAAACCGCCACGCCATAGTGCCATGGCGGCGCCATGGACGCCATTTGACAACACTAGCGGAGGCCCGTATTTGCCACCGCTATCCGCCATGGACACTATTTAACAACACTGCCAAATTTAACAATAATAATGTGGCATATAACTCACCTTATTATTGCGAGTTATTCCAAATGAAGTAGCTTGATAGCGTAGGGTATCACTTCCTGCCATAGCATCCAATTGTTCTTCTGTCATGTTCTCAGTATAGTGAACATTTGCCATTTGCTCTACAAGTTCCTGCAGAGCATTCATCAAACTCCTTGTAGTTACCATAAATCTGGAGTAAAATATGAAATCAAACAGTAAAGGAACAGGAACAGAAAAATAGCAAGCACCTGCAGGAGAACAAGCTCAATCCCATTTCCTTTCTTCAACTGATTCACAAGATACTGGAAAAGACCCCTGAGTTCCATTGATGGATATTTTTTACACCTAGAAATAGAATTTCATTCATTTTATTAGTATCGCATAAATAGTTAACGATATTTAGATAAAAACAAATCCTGAATCATGATTTAATGAGTAAACAATATGAAAAAGATGGCCATATATGAAGAGGTTAATACATCGATCATGTTAACTCATCAGAATCCTTCAAGTGCTTTTTCTTTCAGAGAGAATAGTGAAATAGGCAGAGAAGATTTTAGGATTTATCTAACGCAACATAATAATACTCCCCTATCCAACGTTCTCACTCCACAATAAAACTAGGTGATGATTAGGCTATAATTTTCTGAATTCCCTGGTAGCCATGATGGGTTTATCTTAAACAACCAATTCATAGTTTTGTCTTTTTCTTTCCTTTTTCCTTTTTCCTTTTTTCTTTTTGAAAAACTTCTTCCCATCTAAATATAATATGTAAAAAAAAATTTAAATGTAATATGAAAAAACCAGCTAAATCAGCTCTAGTACAGACAGATAAGGAATTTCAATACAAAGCAAGACAACACTAGCACCAATGCATAGAGAAATTACTTGTTAATTTAAAAACAAAAATTATATTTTATCAGGCCTCAGATGTGAGTCTTCTTGGTAATTGTAAATTTGAGCAGAAATAAGAAACTTCAGAAACTTGATGGACGAAACCAAGAAAGCTCTTCCTCCAGACTTTAAAGCATCCACTCAAGAATAGTGATGTTTAGTTCACAGATAGCACTAAACAAGTGGTACAAAGAAGATCTTCAAATAGGGCATAGAATGTCTTTCAACTAAAGCACAAACTAGGACTCATCATGATTCCATAAGAACAAGTTCAGAGAAACCAAAAACAACCCCAACTGAAGAGCCACAAGAAAAGCTACAATCACCAAATTAGCACATTCTAATTCGCTCGCTTGGTGTGTGCGATATCTCAATTCAGGCAAGTTGTCCCCTAAATCTTAAAGACCGTTCATGTTGTGTCAAGAGCTTTAGTTAAAGGATTACATTTCATGCAATAGCTTATTTTCATTTTGCAAGGAAAGAAAATAAGCTAAAGCAACAAAACCCATTAAGTCCCCAATAGTTGGGAGTATGGGTTGGGGTTGGATAGGGGAGAGATCTAACCTTCGGCAATAAATGCACAAAGTGGTTGCTACCAGACAGAATACCACTGAAACATATGGATTGGAGACTAATCTAGCCTTTGGCATTAATGCACAAAGAGGTTGCTCACAGAATACCACTGAAACAATAGCCTCCTTATATCGTCATGTTTGCTACGGAATGATTCCCTCAAATCAAAGCCAAAAGGCATTAGAGAAGGCAGACCCAAGAACTATCTTGATTTATGTGCACATTTACATGCTTCTTTCATTCAATATTCAGAGCATTTATGTGCACAAGCACTGAGGCTCCACATTGAGAAAAAAAAAAATGCAGGCAACTCTAGGACACATTCCAGACAATGCAATTCGTGCATCTTCAATCATCAAACTGAGTTTCAGTAGCAGATTAGAAACCGCAACAAAAGTTCCAATCCTAAAATTAGCGATCAGTGGAAGAAGAACATCAGTTCCAGCTTTAATAGCAGCTAAACTGCTCAATCTCTTTTCTCAACTACCTCAAGATAAATTCCATGTCTTCCTTTTGTAATCAGCTTATAACAGTTTTTGTCATGGACCATGTTCAGTACCTTAGAAAAACAATCTAGCAATTAAAGCCTTGTACTGCATAAATTGCACCAATGCCTCGTCTAAAATGTTTCTAAATTTTGCACGCCACTGCGCTTATTCATTCAAAATAATTATAGATCGATGATAAAAAATGTGTATCTCCTAATTCACTTTTTCATAACAATATGGGCCTGGTTTCCACAAAATGGACACCCCACCTTAAGCTCTATATATTGCCTTCACCTGAAAGACATTTGGCATGCCAAGATCCAACTACAGAGCCTTTGACTAGCCAGTCTTTTTTAGTCTTTAACTAAATAGTCAATGTAGAAACCCCAAACCTCCTGATAATAACACCTTTGACTTCTCTTGAAAAGGGAAAAATGCTTGAAATAATGCAATAACTGTGCAGCTCATCCCCCCATAGCAGATATTTTCTTCCCAAGTTCATGAACACCTCTCCGTCTTATCTGAAAGTTTTCACCCCAAGGGTAGGTCACTATAACAAGGCTGACTTAAAAAGGCCAACCAATTACTCAGAAAACTGTGAAACAACTAAATCCTAGCTCCAGCCACACAGCTTCACCAGCTTTCAATCTGCATCCCAGAAACTGGGTGAAGCACTCCATGAAGATTTATTTTTTTTCTAGAAACGCTTAATATACCATACAGTTAAATCAGAATCCATACAGTCGGTTTCCGAAAGGAATCCCAAAAAACTCGAAAAGTCTGAACTGAAAATTAAATCAAATTATATATCTATTATTTTGTTAAAAGACTTCCAACTTCCTAGGAGAAAGGGAGAGGACACTTGAATTAGGACCAAGACCTAGACAAATAAAGTGGCATATTTCTGCATTCTACAACAAAATAAAATATTGCTGACATCTGATGGCATGAGATACTCGACATGATGCAGACATGTGACAGCAAATAGAGTACTAGATGATGTGAAGGCAGAGAATACGTACAAGTGACCCCAGAATGATGCCAGCGATTGAAGCCAGTCTGATAAGTTAAGCCCATCATCTTTGAGCTTATCACGGCCACCTTGTGCCAAACGTTCAATCACAACATATTCGAGAATGTCATACTCTAGCTGTTAAAGCAAGCCAATCAGCAATCATAGAACAAAGCTAGCAAAAAGAATACTAAAATCATATAACATTTCACAAGGAAAAGGAAGTGGGGGAAAAAATAGGGAAAAAAAAGGATGCAGGAAAGCATCTAATGATCCGATGTCGAAATTGCAGCCTAACCCACTCAACCGTGTCTAATCGAACTGCTTTCAAATGTCATCGACAGTCTTGTGCACTCAATTTGATTGATTGCCAGGCAAGTATTTTAGGCATAAAATCTTGCTGTCCCATTGGTACAGCTCCATAATGTGGATGATCCAACCAACCAGGGAATGCCAAAAATTAAATAAAATAATACAAATTAAAAATAAATAAACTCAGAATTGTAAAAGTCACAACCTTATGATCAAGTTTATAAATAGTTCAATGGCAATAGAATTAATTTATAGTCAAAAATATTGTACTAGGAAAAGACCCAAACACACTGCTCAGTCATCTTTGGGGGACTAAATAGGCTAAAATTAAACATTGGTGACTATATGGGCAAAACGAAAATTTATGGAGGACTAAATAGGCTGATTTCCCTTGATATATTAAATTTGAAAAAGATTCAAATTCTATTGTGTTTAGAAAGGAAGCGACTCAAATCCTTTGTTTTTTTTTAATGAAGAATTACATCTCTTCCTTAGACAACTTCATGTTTATTTTTGAAGAGTTGTGATACTTTTGATGGAAAGGCAACGATTCAAATCCTTATCCCAGTGTTATTAATAGCGGTGAGCAGAATAGCGGCGCGGAGCGGCCATATGCCGCTACAGACCAATCCATAGCGTCACGCACCAGTGTTGCGGGAATAGCAGCGCTTTTTTGATAAGAGCTTAAAATCCCCTTTTGCCCTTTACAATAGTCAAAAACTTATGGGTAAATTGGGGATTTCTTGGATTTAATGGCTTTGGTTATGTTTTTATCTTGGATTAACAACTTTAATTATGTATTTTATCTTGGATTCTTGGATTTAATGATTTTTGTATGACTTTGTTTTCCTTGTTGCCCTGATTTTTTGTTAATTTTTATATTAAAATTCAAATAGCGCTGCTACCGCTATCCCGCTATAGTGTTTTTAGGGTCGTCAACTACGTGACGCTATCCGAGATTGATAACACTGCCTTATCCTTTGGTTCAGTTTTTTTTCTTTTTTAGAATGACACTTTTATAATATTGGCAAACAGTGTATCAAAGGGCATTATAGGAAAACAAAAACTAAAACACTAAGGCACTTTTAATATAAGAATGATAAGATATATGGTCGCAATGGAAGCAGCACCTGGGTCAAGTACTTGAATGCATCCACAACAGGAGTAATCATATCTCTATATGCCTCTATCTGCATAGACCAATGGAAAAATAAAACACATTCAAACCAAAATCATGCACTAGAAATCAAGTACTTTTTGGTGAAATATACTACCTGGTGAACAATTGTGCGAAGTACTGTCATCGGATTCGCATGAGCCAGTTTTGCAACCATTCTCCCCAGCTGCTTAAGATTTTCTTTGGCAAGACGCTTTAAGATTCTCCTGGTATCCAACTGCGAGAAACATCACATGAAATATTTTAGACTAAAGTCGATGGAAATAACTAAAATAAATTCACTCCAAGTGAGAACTTTATACTTTCGCCGTCTGCTTTGCAGCCAAAATCATTGGAAGCTGCTCGTCATTCCTTTCCCATTCACCATACAATCGGTATCGCACCTAACAAAACAAATAGATCCCATCGGAATTACAACCAAACCTCAGAAATCAAAATTCAGAATATAAAATATGGCAAACTACCTCATAAGGAAGGAGATTTATTAGTTCCCAAATCTCCTGCCCAACAGCGGGATTTGCAGGTATCAAGTGTAAGGAAGGAAGTAGACATGTTCCTAGGGCAACCTCAATTCTTAACCTAGAATCCTTCAGGTGGAGGCGAGGAGAACGATTTTCTCCAATAGAATCTTTATGAGATGTAAAAACTCCATTACCAGTGTTACAAAGTTCAAGTGCACAAACATAATAGCCTCTTAAAACTCTGCAAACCTGCTCATCAAAAACTGAACCAGTGAGAAACTGAAAGTAACAGAAACAGCTAATACGCAAACACTAAGATAAGATATTCAACCTTCTGCAGTAGTATTGTATTCCGATAAAGATAAGGTCCAACAGAAGCAAGCATCTCAAAGAGCTCTTTGGGTAGATCAATAAATGATCTATTGATGGAGGAATTCGTTGACTGAGTCGAGTAAAAAACTCCCCCAGCTGAAGTACTGCCACTTACAAGCTGCATTTGACGAACAAGCCCATATGCTGAAGAGATTGATTTTTCAATGAGCCTGCACGTGCCATACAGTATTACAGCTAAACAACACAAAAAAATGCAGGTCACAGGGAACCTTGCAAGAGAATAAATAAAAAGACCGAAGAGTAGTCTTCAATATTGAAGGTAGGCAAAGAAACTAAATACAAAAATACTAAGGCTCTAATTTCATTAATCAGATACATCATAGTTCTTTAATTTACCGGAACAATGCATCGCAAATTTGGACATGTTCCACTGGGTTAAGCATGGAGAGACGTTGAAACAACAAGTGGGCATGATACCTGAAGAACCAAAATTATGAGATAAACTTATAAAACCCCAGGAAGAGATGGATCATGTGCATTCAGAAATTATTTGAGATTTCCATTAGACAAGCCACACCATCATTGAACACAAATTTCTTTGAATCGAGCAAATGTTAAATCCAATCCTTTGGTAAAGGTACCAATACCCACCTTTTTAATATAAAAGGCAGAAGCATTTTTTTAAGCAGATAGACAGAACATCAGTATAACAAAGGAACTGTATCGAATTTTTGGCCCACAATTTTATCTATCTATCAATAGTTAAATGGCTTGACAAATGACCGTGGAGTGATGCTAAAAAGACAGTAAAAGTTCCTGAAAAGTTCTGATTCAAAAGCTTGATACCCTGGAAAATGGAAAGCTTCTAATGACTTTTTGGTGTTGCTTACATAAGTAATAGTAAATCTCTAGAATGGAAGATTACAGGAACAAAAGGAAAGGTGAAATGCAATTTTCCCAAGTCACCAAAGACGGTCATTTGATGCATTAACTCTCTCAGAGCAGAAGGCAAAGACCTTATGCATCAAGGAACTACGAATATGCAATTCAATTACAAGATGAAATTAACCAGACATATGGCATTGTTGAAATCAATTCAAAACAAAGTCATGTAACAAAAAAAAATATGTAGAAAGCAGAGGTAAAGGCAAGGCTTGATCATGACTTAAGTTGGGTTCGTTTGGCAAAAGAAGTCTTTGATAGAAACTTCAAGCCCCCGAAGAAGAAAAAAGGAAAAACTTTTTTTATAAAAAACAAAAAACAAAACAAAAAAAGAAAATAATTAAGGACATTTTACGTCACCATCAGTTCACATATACTCGATCACAGGTAAGGTACAAACAAATCTTCAACAAAATTTGTATAAGAAAAAAAAAATTATAAGAATATAGAAACCTATAGCAAACTCTGTAATAAAAGAAAAGGCATGCAATAACTTAAAAAAGAGTAATAAGAAAGATAATAAATTAAATTATACTTGGCAAATACTTCAACCAGCCCAAGTCAACCATACAGAAACAATTTACAGGAAACATAACAACGCATTGGTACAGAAAGCGGTTAGAATAATTCAAGCATTGACCCTGACAGAAACAACCAAAGAGGAAAGAAAAAGAGTAGATTCTGAATCTCAAAGTACCAATCATCTACTGCAAGGAATCCTATGAGTAAGCCCAAAGTTTGACTATTTTCAAGCTCCGAGGACCGCTCAGATACTGCTTCTGTTTCCATGTCCAAAGCAGTAAAAAGATCCACCGTTACATCTCCCGGTTTCTCATCTTCCATAAGATCCTTACCAGTAGCAGCAAGATTTATTTTTCCAATTTTATTAGCCTGCGAGTAAAACATTCATCCATACATAAGTTCAGACAGGGGATTTGACTGTAATTGTAAGTTCTCTGTCTAGTGACTGTTTCCTCTTTTTACATTTAACACAAAGACTGAGAAAATTGTAAGAGGCGCTACAAAACAAAAGCAAAAGCAAAAAAGAAGGAAATGTGAGGGGGTGCAGCTGTAAACTAACCCATAAAAAGAAAGACTTTTAAGCAGACATGTCAACATATCCAGGACAACTCTTTCCCCAAATAATTATCTATTATTTATTTATTTTAAGAAGTACAAAAAAGGAGAAAGATGAAAACAGACTCAGAAAAAAGGAAAAAGATGAAAATGGGCCCAGAAGAACACAATAGTAGTATGTTTAGTAAACCACACTACAATAACTGCAGGTCCAAAATAAAAATTGTCCAAAAACAACATAAGTGGACTACCTCATCAAGTCTCCTAGCAGCAAAAGCATTATACTGCTCAAAAGCCTCCTCGTCCTTTGGAAGCAAATGAGAATATCTGAAAAATGTCACAATATTAACAACCAGAAGAATAAATAAGTGGATCCATAAAAGATCATCAATTAGCATAGGCAAGAAAGATATGACATAAACTGCGATTATTTCATAAAAAGCCCAGATGAAAGTTTGTGGAACTAGGCCACCGGAGTGGTATCAGGCCAGGTACATCGCATAATCAGCCAGGATACATCTATAGCTATTAATCTCACAGAGAGAGAGAGAGAGAGGTCAACAACAAAAAATTAAGATAAAAAGAATCCATTGTCACGCTATTAAAATCATCCCCGCTCGAGTATATGATATTTTGAATATCCCCATTACCCGACTTGCTTAATGTCAAAACTTCAGACAGGTATCAAATTAGAGCAGGAACCTGGACTTGAACAAAGTTTCAACACTATAATTGGAAGGGAAATATCTAGGGCCTACCTGCTCAAGATGAAACCAGAAGGATCCTACACATGATGACTGAATGCAGAAAATTAGAGTCTACGTCCAGTTTGATGAGTCCAAATAAAGAAAATGATATTTAAGCTGCTAGTTCCCTTTCCCACGTTTTGGTATGCAAAGTTGAAGCAGGAAAATAATTTCCTTCCAAAGCCCCACTCCAAAAGAGGGGGCAAAACAAACAAAACAAACCAAAAACACTCGGCAAGAACTTTGTTCATCTTGAAAATGGAAATGCATTTTCAAAAGAATCTAGTTGCACAAAAAGATAGATTAAATCTCCTACCATTGTCAAAGAACATCAAAGGGAGGATTTAGTTCATTTACAGTACGCTATCTTTCACTTGATTTTCAATACAGTAACCAAACGTCATCTTTAAATCACTCGAGTACCATTAACTAGTCAAAGGAGTATCTGTTTACATGTCTGTTATAGGTCATTATTCTTCCCGGAGAGAGAGAGAGTCTGATATAGGTCATTGTTGCCCTTGCCACCTTGCCAAAATTATCCGTAAGTACCCTATTATCCTATTACGCCCACATCACTTTAGCTCCCCAATCAATTTTCTTACTCAACATTAATTTTGAAATCCTTAATTGATTTACTCAATCACCCTAACTAATCCATTCTTTTTTCAAGGTGTTGAAGGGGGGTAACAAGTTCTTGAAGTTTGATTTTGTCTATGATCCTAGCTATAATAATCAGTTTAAGGAGCCTTCCGTTGTTATTTAACAGCGGTGAGGATGAAGCCACCAAATATGATGCTTTAAGGGTGTCCTTTTTCGGAAATTTCAACCGACATGACTCTTCAAGTGTCTGTTCTAGCCTTGAGCACCGTAACAGGAAATAGACATGTTTCCAACTTTCAGTGTCCGTTCTGGTGTTGAGCACTGTAACTGAGATAATTTTTTACTATGGGGGTATTCCAGATTCCTTCCATCTGTCTAACGCAAAGACCAAATTACTAATTTACTAATACCAATAACCAAGTAGTATACACTCAGGCAGGTTACAATTCAAATTTTACTAATAGCCAATTACAATTTTTTTTGGGGAGGGGGGAGGAATTGGCATCATGTTTGCTATACACGATGATTCAGGGTGATATGGTATTAATAAAGTAAAAGGCAGTGAAATATAGAACCCTCAAGTTGCAATAATATACGAAATTCTATAAAAGGAAGAATATAATAGATACCGTGGACATGAATACAACAGTTAAAGCTCCCATTTTTAAACTAATAGTCCAAAATAAATGAAGACTCAAAATGACGGTTAAGCAAAACACTTACATGCTATCAACATCAATGAAGTCTTCTTTCACTAATAAGGCAGTAAGCTTATAGAGCCCATTTGGAACCCGATCAGCTACTTCCACCCGTTGATAATATTGAAACTTAAAACCAAGGATTTGTGATGCATGAGACTGCAAATCAGAAAAGAAGCAGTGAAACAGGATTTTAAGATAAAAAAAAAGGAAAGAATACTTAATAATCACATTTATCCGCACCTTTGGAAACATTGGTATAAGCTCCAGGAAGACATGGTTATCAGGCTGGAGTTCAAAACACTCCAAAACCTACCACATCATGTAACTACTATGATTTAAAAGTTAAGGTGGATAAACGTTTATAAAAGAAGACTGTCTTTGAACATTAATAAGAAAACAAAAGAGAAAGAAAAAAGATAGAATAAAAACAAAACGCTTACAATATCAAAGACGCGGTTCGGATCCAGATCAAAGTGTCCAATCAATGACTGCAAGTGGTCTGCTAGTGAGAAACACACTAGAGAAATAATGATCAACTAGAATTAGTACAAACACAAGAAGTAACCTTAATGATGCCCACTACTGCAGCTGATGCATTTTGAGTTGATGTTTCTGGAACCTGACAAAGAAGTGTAACCTACAAATGCAAAACCAATTGGAGATTAGTCCAAAGAAGGTAACTAAACAAAAATACTAGCGTAACAACAAAAGATGAGCGTAAACATGAGAGAGAGAGAGAGAGAGAGAGAGGTTCAATAAAACTACAAGGTTTCAAAACACTCAGATTACAAATAATCCAAGTGATACACTTCACAGAGAAAACAGAGAGCAGATTTCATAAGACAGCTTTTTCATAGTATGCAAGCAGCACATGAACAAAACATACAATTAATTGACCCAAAGACCTCAGACATACAAAGTTTGGGCTAGAATCAATTTGGCAGCCCAAGTTAACCAAAATTACATTTTCTTAGTTAAAGTGGGCTCTACAAGATTACTGCTTCATAAGGTAGACGGAGGGTGTAGTACTTTATAAGGTCGACGAAGGGGAGGTGGGTGTGATAGGGGACTCATAAGAGTACTGGGATAAGTCAGTAACCGCTAATTGCTATTTGCTAATTGATTAGAGGAGCTTTTAGTGTTGAAAGTTGGTTATTCCTATTCTTTGTTTTGACCAAGTTCGCTTCAGAGCTGGTTATAATTTCTTAAGTCCAGTTTCACACTTTCCCTCTTGTTTTGGCTATAATCTAGAGCTAAAACTATATCTTGAGAAATTTTCCTGCTGCATACAGCAAGCTACTTCATCCTGCATCAGCTAGCGCTAGAGGTTCAAATGAAAAAAATGTTCTCAAAGTAACATATAACCTAAATTGCATTTCTCAACAACAAAAAACACGCCATAGACATTCAATTGGGGACCAAGGGAATCTTAGTAAATGTTTGTTAACACACTGATAGCAAGAGATGCCAAGATATTCAAAATATTGCCCATGTGATTAAGTCGGTTGTTTTCAGTAGACCAACAACAATATAACAACACTTGCTAAAGCCTATATATGGGATCAAACGTTTCAAAGTTTTGTAATAATGATTTTGAATCACTAGAGCTAGAGATAGGTGCATTTTACATAGTAAGTAGAATTATCTAGTGTTATAGATCCATACTTGTTATGCTGATTAGTTAGAATACTAATAGATAATAGATACCAAAACTATGATAATCTAGTTCCTCCAGAGGATCCAAAAGAATCAAATCCGTCAAACTGATGTTTCCAGAATTCAAAATCATAATATATCAGATTAATTCCTTATGCATTAAGGCTCCTCGTTTGATCATAAACTAGTCTTATTTTAACAGCTACAAGATTCCAATTAAATTTCAATTTCTTTTTGCAGTTACTTATGTTTGGTATCTAATATTTACCAATGACTTTGTCATGACATTTCGTTTCAAAAGCATATTTTTTGCTGTTGACTATAACCATTATCTAGCAGGCTTCTTAAGATTTACTTACAAATCAATTTAATGAAAAATGAAACCAAGAAATACTACAGTGTACGTCAAACAATATTTTCCAAATAACATAATAGAACTACCAATATGGTACAATAAAACGGATCTCATAACAAGAATAATCGCATCGAAATACAATTTTAGCAAGCAAAAACATAGAAAACGATCAACTTCTTCAGATATGTGGCAAGGCCAAAGAAGCCACACCCCTTACATATCCAAAGAAATATTAATATGCAAGGCAAGGCAAGAGGGAAAAAAATAAGCACATCCGATTGCCCCTTCCCTTGAATCCTTACTGCTATCAGCTCCAACGAACAAGCAGGCATTATCTTGATAGAAAAGTAACAAGGGTAAACTACAAGACAATGGCTCATAGATGCAGAAGATTACCAGCTTGGCATAACCTTCGCTCTCTTCTCGAAGAAGATTGAATTTTGTTTGCTGGTAAAGAAGTCGCGTATTTACTCTGACCTAAAATCCATAGAACAGGATATCAGCAAAAAGAATATAAAAGGAAAGCTCAGCACAGAATTCTTTAAAACTGAAATGTCCTTCAATATGCGAACGTCCTCCGTAAGATTTTTTAAAAGAATTTCCATAGTTCATCTTAACCACAAGGAATAACCAAACAGTCAAATTGGATTAATTGACATGTGTCATAAGATAGATAACGTGGAATGCAAAACGTGGAATGATAGATAACCAAACAGTCAAATGGTGAAACCAACAATGTTAAAAAAAATTGCATTTGGCGATAAAAACTCGAGAACAAAAATTACCTCTTTTGACTTCAGATCTGCGGCCTTTATCTTGATCATTTCAGCCTCCCACAAAAATTCTTCCTAAAAAACATGACAAATATTAGATTTCCTCCTATAACTTTAACTACTACTTTCAACTAAAACACACTTATTAAAAAAATATTTAGCAAATACGCATGCTTCCGAAGCAACAGAAAGAAACAAACCTCACAACGCTCCTGGAAGAATCGCAATGGGACCAATGTGGTTTCCACCAGCCATTTGGCCTGGATGAGGGCAGACATAGAGCAAAAGACAATCAGAAAAGATGAAAATCGTAGACTAAGGTTGGCAAAAAAATCATAATCAGCAAAAGCAGTTGTGAACTTCTGAATTCACATTCCATCATTTACCCTCGTGGTGTTTCCATAGATGGGATATAATTATTAAATAATCATATCTTCAATATGTTTTCTGATGGAAGAAAAGAGCATAATCATTTGAAAACTTTTAAATTCAAAGTATTTTCAGTCATGTACAATTTCAAAGTACATCTGTCTAATCATTTTCCGGGAGTTTTAAAGGTCATAGTTAACAGAATCCATCAGACAAAAATGCCTTTATTTGGAGATCATATTAGCCTCCATAAGAAAGCAAAAATTAACCCACAGAACAAATGCTTGGGGGAATAATAAGAAAATCACCAAGAGATTACAAATCATAAACACCTGTAAGTAAAATTTAGAGACACTTTGGGATGTTCTCTGTTATTTAAATAAGTTGCTTAAGCTAAAAGATGTTTTGGGATGCTCTAAATGGTCTTTTACTTCTGATTATAGCTTTGGGCGGGTCTCAGTGAGAAGAAGCCTTGAAGGTGCTCTTTAGAACTTCTATTGCTTGCGAATATAACAATGTTCGAATAGTGTTTAAAAGCACTTTTCTCAACAACAAAAGAAAGCTCCAGCAACCGAGAGGACATTAAAATGGGATTCATATAATAACCTGAGCTTCTAAGCCTTAAGTTAGAATCTTACAGCTACTGAAACAAACTTGAGCACAGCAAACCAGGCCGAAATAAGAATAAGATGCAAACAGATAAACAGGGCAGCAGAATAAGCAACAGAAACGAATTCAAGATGCTCTCAATGCTTACCATCTTTATAAGGCGTGAACGATATTCCCCAGCCACTGTTAGCTGCAGAGCAAGTCAATGTGCTATATATTAGTAGAGCTTAACTCTGAAAAAACTGCCAAACTCATAAAGCAAGAGCTCAAGCAGACCAATCCCGCAAGATCATATAAAATACAGCTGTGCCTTCAACTTAAACACAGACCACGTATCACATAAAATAACAGGTTTCATCAGAATTAGCATCCTAGACGAAGAACACAATATATATATATAGCCTCTTCGTAAGAAAGTACACACTCTGACATTCTTCCAGAAATATGCCCACATATTCTTAACACCGCTAAGATGGAACAAAATGAGAAGCAACAATTTCTTACATTTATTATTTTTCTCTTTTTTGTTCTATTCTTTCCGAATCTAGAAACAATAGTCATCACATTAAATCTTCTCTTCTCAACCCAAGTATCTTCCCTGGAGATCCAAGTGCTTTATTAAAAGTAATTTGTAATTTCTGCTTAACATTCCTAAGAAATCTGAAACTCAATCCAAGTCAAAATTGTACAACTTGAATTTCCATATGATTTTCGAAAGTCAATGGATGGCATAACAACAGCAAGCTTTGAACAAAATATTTGCTGCCAAGCCAAATCTTCATTGCTATTGTACGAGGAAAGGATAAAGAACCCGTGAAGGACAGACTTATGTAATACTCTCCGTGGAAAAAACTTGTTTAAAAAGATGATAAAGATCTTTATTCCTTTTACCACTAGACTTGTGACTAGCCCAAAGAAAAACTGGAAAATTCCCAAAACAGAGAGTGGTGCAAATGATCTAAATGATCATAACCCTGAAACAGAAAGCTCGCTTCGTAAGAAGACTAACTTGGGTCTTAGAGTGTCTTTGCACAAATGAATGGCAGCCAGACACATCTATTTATTGTTCTAGGGCAACTAAAAAACTGGCACATGAACAGAATCCTACACAAAAGTAGATATTACTGATGCTTAAATAAGAGAGGGGCAGTAGCAATACTGCAACCAAAACAAGTAAATAAGATAAATTAAAACTGAGATAACCAGGAGGAAGCCTCAGGAATAGGAAGAGAAGGAAATGGGGAAAGAAGAAAAGGGGTTTATGGTAGAAGAAGAAGAAAATAAAAACGGTTAGAGATCTTTTTAGGAAACGGAGAAAGCAAAGGAAAACACAGTACACAAAGCTCCCGCATCAACAGGGACTGGGGAAGGTCCCGATGTACGCAGCCTTAACTTTATTTTTCATAAAGAGGCTGTTTTCGGGGTTCGAACCCGTGACCTAGCGGATAGAAAGTAAACACTTAACCATCGCGCCAAGCACGACCTTCAATTGTCAAACATATTATCAATGGACATTTAATGGCTGATAGGATGTCAATTACAAATACCAAAAATAAACTAAGTCACACTTTCTTTTTGGTCTTCCGTGCCTCAATTGAAAAAATACTTCACTGAAGGCTCTTTGCTTGATTGTTACGAGCTTCATGTGGAAATGCTTCCAACTAAAAACCCAAAAAGGAAGTTCCAAATCTAATTGTCACAAGTCACAACTGATGCTAAATGATCCTTTCAACATATTTTTAAAGCATTCTCAAACCCACACTACAAGAAAATGTCCGATGCATTGTCCGCTAATAAATCAGAGAATCATAGAAATGATAGATTTATCAGAGAATCTGATAGAAAATAGAACAAAAGATCCCATATATAATTATTCATCATGGAAGGCGAGGAAAACAAAAACTTCATCGCTCTTTACCTTCATTTCGTTTGGTAAGCAGAAAAGGGGGAAGGAAACGAGTAGGGAACAAAAAAAGAGAGAGAACTATTGCTTTACTTCACCATTGATCTCTTATTCTTTCTCTTCTAAGTTTTCAAGTGTTTTAGTTAAGTAAATTGAGCATTATTCAATCTTTAAGGCTTCAAGTTTTTATTCAGAATATCAGCAGAAACCAACAAAGAAATCTAGCTAGTTCCTCCAACCCATATAGATAGGCATAAGCCTACTCCATTTTTACACGATTAAGAAGGTAGTTAATGTAGTTAAATATATCCTTTTTGAGGGGTACTTTCCTGATGTACTACTCTATTAATACTCTAAATTGCTAAATTATTCTTTGAAAAGTAAGAGTCAATCTTATTCAAAGTATAAAAGTTGACTAATTTGAATCACTTATTATTAAATTGTTTTTTGAAAATACAAGGATGAAATCAGTCCATTCAAATTACTTGCTGATAAAGATGTAAAATAATTAAGGGCATATTAGGAAATTGACAAATTAACTACCCTTAGATATAATTAGAGCCAAGCAAAGACAAAAATGGGTTTATCATTACGGGAAGGAGAGGGTAACTTTTAGCTTATCAATTTTATGGTTTTTTTTAAGTGTTTCCTGCAGTGCATTTGAAGAATAACCGAGAATATTTACGACCAAATTATTTAACGTGCATAGAATCTTCAAGGGATAATAAATATTTCAAATTATCTATTATCAATTGCCCTAAATATCTATAGGACCCTAAAAAACAATTAAAAAAATAAACAGTTCAATTTTCAATCGGCATGCCTAAATCCAATCTAAGCTTATTTCATCTTCCGACGCTAACAAACTGAGAAACCCAAAGCAAAATCAACAAACAGCCATAGCCGATAATAAATATTTCAAATTATCTATTATCAATTGCCCTAAATATCTATAGGACCCTAAAAATAAATAATTAAAAAATTAAACAGTTCAATTTTCAATCGGCATGCCTACATCCAATCTAAGCTTATTTCATCTTCCGACGCTAACAAACTGAGAAACCCAAAGCAAATCAACAAACAGCCATAGCCATGCTCCCCCCCCCCCCCCCCAAAAAACACACAAAAAAAAAACAAATAAGGAGATAAGGCACAACACCTAACCTCTCTCTTTGCTACATACTTCAATTAGTTACAGATGGCCTAATTTAGTGTTCTCAATCCCATTATAAAATCACACCTTGGACAACATCCAAGGCAAGCAATATGTGTACAAAGCTATTAGCATAATTTAACAATTACTCTAACCCAATTTTTCATTTTTCTTATTACTTTCTTTCCCTAAGAAAACAATTGAGCGTGCATATTAAAAAAAAATGTACGAACACACAAAGCAAACATATAAAAACTAGTTAGAGCAAAGAACATTGCAATGAGCAATCAATCAAGACAAACCGAAAAGAATTTACATAAAAAATAATATATTAAAAAAAGAGCAAGTAAATGATTAGACTGACATCTTGAGCAATTTGGGCAATGATATCTGCAAAATTAGATCCAATTTCTTCTTCAGAATCACAATCAGCAAACTCCACAGCCTCCAAAGTTGCTTTACACTTCTGAAACGGCAACTCCCCACGAACCTGATTTCCCCCCAAAAGTTTCATCAAATCTCCACACACACAAAAATATTAACAACTAATATATAAAATAATTTGAATAATAAATTACCATAGCCCAGCAAAGTTCATAGAGGAAAAGAAGAACAGGAACAGAATTGGGAAACTTGAAATTCGAATTCCCATTTTTCAATTCTTTAGTAGCTTCTTCAGTTATATATACACAGTCCCCAGCCGGGAAAGCCATTTTTTCAATCTCCGAAAATGACAAACCCCAAACTTACGTTTTTTTAAGAAATAATCAATGGAAAAGAATAGAAAATAACGGCAAAGCAATCTTGGGGGTTTTCATGGGTGAATAAAAGTAGAGAGAATCGAAATTGGTCTCTGGATTCTAGGGTTTGATGTCAGTTCTATGTGTTGGGGGTTTTGAGGTAGAAGAAAGGCTGTTTTTTCTTTAGATTTTTCTCCCAATTTTCTTTCTGTTATTACGGAGTATTATTTTTAAATGGGCCGGAACTTTTTACCATTATCACAGTTTTTTTCCTTAGTCAAGTTGGATAGAACCTGTGTGGTGATAACATTTGGTATTTTATAGATTTATTGTTTAATAGAAAGCTTACATGTGGCAATGTAAGCATTGATTACTCTTTAAAATGCAAAAGATGTGCTTCATTAGCTAATAACTTAAACTAAAGTTTTAAATTGCTATTGCGATAAAATATGAAGTAAGAAATTCTATCTATAAGAAATTTTAGCTATATACACACAAACGAGAAACTTTATTATATGTAATTAGTACTCCCTCCGCCAAATTATCTGTCCACTTTGTAAAAAATATGGGACTTAAGGTTTTGTGTAATTAGATGGTAAAATATAGGCAAGAGACTATATTGCCCTTCATAAATAATCTGTTTAGCATTTAAGAATATACCATTTCTCTCTCTCTCTCTCTCTCTCTCTCTCTCTTAATGTCCATCGTTTTTTTCCAGAACAGTTTCATGCCACCAATTACCCATTTTGATCCCAACAAATCTCTTCAAAAATTGCCTCCAAATGAATCTAATTTTCATCTAGAAATCTTTACACATGAGAGATATGACCCTAATAAAATCTAGGAAGATAGAATCATAACATTTTTCTTACCACTTTTTCTAACTCTTTGTTCTCAAAAACTTCATCCAACTCATCAAGATACTTATTCAAATCAAACCCCATATTTTGCAGGTTCATTCAAGTCGAAATCTGTCATCACTTTCACTTTTTTTTCCTTGTTGATGGCACTGCAATGTGGTTTAGTCTTTATAGAATCATCATTCTTTCTCAATCTAGCCTTAATTTTTCTTGGTTGATGAATTTTCTCCATTCCGGCAGTCGTCGACCATGAAGCAAGTCATGGGATATGGAACGACTTTTGCTCCTCTGCTAATGGTGTTTTGGCTTCAAATTCCTACTCTTAAAGATAGTGAAGATATCCATTTTGTTTTAAATTATGGCTTGGGAGAACAGTGGAAAAAGACCCATGCTGTGAGAAGACCTGTATACAAACAAGAGGATAGAGATCTGTTATGGGGATGACAGAAGAACTGGGGTAAGGATCTGAGATAGCAAAGAAATGATCGCAATAATCTGAATCGGAATCTGCATCAGAAGGGCTGTCATCTTCATCTGTGTAAGCAATGGCCATCAAGAAACCTGGTGATGGTTCGTCAGTAAGCTCAAATAAAGATTCAATATTCGAATGATCTTCTCCTTCAAGATGGGGGGCTATCTGGGACATGAATTGTTTCTTCTTTGACTTATTCAGACAGTTTTTGGCGAAATGGCCATTTTGTTTGCACAAGAAACACGTATCAGATTTCTGCTTATCCCTGCTTGAATTCTTCTTCAAATTTTTCCATTTCTTTTTTAATCCTCTAAACTTTTTATACCTATTGGAAAATCTTGCTGGCCGCTTTTATTTATTGGGCTTTCCTTTGCTGGAACAACTACAGGTCTTTAGATCTTTACACTTAATGTACAAGTGTTTATCCGAACATACTGGACCGAGAGCTTTGGCATGAGATTGATATTTTTGCCAAAATCGTGTTTGTACGCACAATTTTTCAAGAGCTTGTTGCATCATTTGCCAAAGTTGACCAATTGTAATGGTTTACCAGTCAATGCCTGTGTTGCGGACCTGCCTCATTGTTTCATCTGCCAATTCTTTAGGAACAGAGTTTACAAAAGTTTGTTTTAGGCTAATATCATCAATTTGGTTAATGATATAAAACCTTTTTCTCAATCGATCAAAGTGTTTTTCTAAATCTTTTGGTTTAATAGAGCAACACTTCATTTTGAGGAATTCATTTCTGGCAATGGTGATATCGTGATCTGCTTCACCCAGAAAGTGTCTTCTGAGTACTGTGATTACTTCTTCAGGAGAATTGAGATGAAGGAACAGAATTTGTCTATATTCTCCTAAAGAGTTCCAAAAATCTCTAAGGCTGCCTTCTAGACGAGCAACAAGTCTTCTGAGGACATCTTTGAGGGGGTGTTGTTGCATATCAGTTGTAAGCCAAGCGTATAGAGACTGAAATCTTTCACGCCATTTTGATGGCGGAACATCATCAATGGTGAACTTATAGTAGTAATCACTTCTGATAATAGAGTCAGTGAACTGAGGAGGGAGTCTCATCTTCCATAGGAGTTTCAATGGGTTCAACAACTGGTTCTGTACCCATCATGAAAAGATTATCAAATGATTTAGAGTAATCAAGGTGAATGGATCTGGGTGTTGAGAAATTACAGGGATTGGTTGATTTTGGGAGTTTTTTTGGGAAAGTTGTTTTAGGAAAGAAAATATAGGATTTGGTTCTTCAAAGTGGAGAATTTCTTCCCTGGAGGAGGAAGATCCAACAATGGGTTCGGAAAATGAGGTTTGTGGGTTTTCTGGTAGTAAAGGAGTTGGCATAGCTAAAGGAGTAATTTGGGGTGGGGTTGGCATAGGTGGTACTGGTGGAGCTGGTCTCTTTTTATGGTGAGGTAAATCTTTTCATAAGGCTAAGGCTGGAGAATAAGTTGTAGATTGGTATTGTGCTTGAAAATGTGGTGGTATTAGGAATGAGGATGGAGGACAAAATAGGCTGGGTTGGGATTGATTTAACTGGGATTCAAATGATTTCAGTTGATGTTGTAAAAACTCCTTTTCAGATAACAACTTGGCCATTGGAGACCACTATGTAGTGTACTGGACCAAGTAAGACAGTTGATTATGCAAGGCTTCGACTTTGTTAAGACAGTTGATTATGCAAGACTTCGACTTTGTTGCGGATATTAGAGATGTTTTGTACCAAGAAAGAGAGATCATAATTTTGTTTGGACACTTGTGTTGTGAGTGTTTCTTGGTTACAAATGATCCTCTGAAGGGCCTGATTTTGAGCCACTGCATTTTCGGCTTGCCAATTGAGGGCTGCTTCTGCAACAGAGAATGTCTTTCTTTTTTTTGTAGAGGATAGTTTATGAGTAGAGAAATAAGATGCTTGACCAATTGTAATGGTTTGCCAGTCAATGCCTGTGTTGCGGACCTGCCTCATTGTTTCATCTGCCAATTCTTCAGGAACAGAGTTTACAAAAGCTTGTTTTAGGCTAATATCATCAATTTTGTTAATGATATAAAACCTTTTGCACATTCGATCAAAGTGTTTTTCTAAATCTTTTGGTTTAATAGAGCAACACTTCATTTTGAGGAATTCTGTTCTGGCAACCATTCAACCACCTATTAATTGAAAATTGAAAATTGAAAGTTGAAAGTTTTATTTGATTGTGAGTATTGAATGAGAAGTTTGACTGTTTTCTTCAAAAAGAATGAGAAGTTTGACTAAGGGTAAAATTGGAAAAAATAATATAAATTCATACCTTATTTAGAAAGTGGATAGATAATTTGGGACAAATAAAAATAGAAATGTGGACAAATGATTTGTGACGGAGGGAGTAACTTATAGAGTGTACACAAGTATCCATTAGTCAATAAGATGTAGACAAATGTATTGTTAGCGGGCCAGTATTTGTGTACACTCTATAAGTTATTAACTACCTATAATAAAGTTTCTCCACAAAAAACTTTAAAGAAAGAGTGAGTTGGGGATGAAGATTGTGGTGGTGCCACGTGGACAATTGTAAGCTCATCCACGAATAACAAGGCGTCATATGTCAATGTGTACATTAATAATGTGATTGTTTTTTGTGCTCCATTAACTAATAACCATAATATATTACTCCCTCCATCCCAAATTATCTGCCCACTTTGTAATTTGCACGGGGATTAAGGTTTCATCAAATTCTACAATGGGATATGGTAAAATGTCAAACATTACCCTATTTAATATTACTCCCAATTTAATACTACCTCTTATTCTATTTATATTCTTCTCTCTCCAACATTTAATGAAAGGGTAGGATTGGAAAAATCATCATTCATGCAAGGGAATTTCTAAAATACTTAATTATAAATTATAACTCATGTATTAATGTTATATGGAATTGGAAAATCTTGAACTATAATTAGTTATGATGTTTGTAACTAAATAGTTATAAAGATAAAATGTAAACTTAAAAGACTCTTGATTTCTTCAACAATTAATACTAACATAACTACACTACATGAATGACATTCATGAATCTAAAAGTTTGCAACTAAATAGTTATGAAGATAAAATCTAAACTTAAAAGACTCTTGATTTCTTCAACAATTAATATTAACATAACTACACTACATGAATGACATTCATGAATCTAATAGTTTGTAACCGGTGAAGAAATAACGAATCTTAAATAATGATATACACAATTGTATTCTACAATATATATAATCCACTTTAGCTTAAACTACATATTTCATTTTTTCATTATCTATAGAAGACAACTACAACAAATTATTGAAAAATCTGAAATTTTATAGCTCTAGGCGGAGATTTGAAAAGACACCTAAATGAATTTTAAGAATATATGAATCAAACATAGGTTACATATTTTTGTAGTTTTTCCAGTTTTTGTCATTCTAATTTAATAGACCATTTACTATCATTCATTCAGGCATATGAAAGGTCAGGTGGAAACTCATAACACAAGATCACAAATATACAAGACAAAATCAGCCAATAATTCTCTCACAAAAAATAAAAAAGAAGATACCACCAAAACAAATATTATGGGGAAATTAAGACTTCAGTATGTGCATTTCAATGAACTTGGAAAAGGCAAACAAGAAAAGAGAATATTATTTCAAGTGATCAAATTATGGAACACTTTCAATGCCCATAAACCTGACGATTTAATGAGTGTTGATTATGTGATTTTGGATGAAAATGTACGATTCCTCTACTTTATTTTGTTGTAGTAATAGTGATTATTCATTCCTATAGAGGATTTGTAAATCTAGAATCTGCTCCTCACTAACTCTTCTATGCATGACCAAGGGTGTGATGCCCGTAACTTTTCGCTTACGTGTTAATTACGTGTAATTAATTTTCGTATGTTTAATTTCGTCGACGTGATTTATTCGTGTTAATTAAGTGATTTCATGCCTATTTAATTGTTATAACATGTTACGTGTTATTTTTGTTACATTTTGTTGAGGGGCGTTTCACTCATGTATCGTAATCGGGGATGTAATTGTAATTCACGCAGATGAGTAATTTAATTAGATGTGAAATTGAAATTGGAATTGGAGTTAATTGGGGATTTTATTTGGATTAAGAAAGTTAATGTAATATATGTAAAATATATAGGAAATCACATTAAATAAATAAGAAATTAATATAATTGATTAAGGGATTAAAATACAATAAAAGGAAAATAGAAAGTAAAATATAATGGCAAGTTTTATGGGATCAGGGAATGAAAAGAAATACGTGGGGATTAAGGGAAATTAAAATATAAAAGAAAAGAAAAAGATAAAAGAAAATAGAAAAATGGATCAGAGGGGTCTGGGAGTTATTAGAAAGAAGTAACAGTTTCGTGGGATTTCATAACAAATAAAAGAATGGGCAGTGGGTTCTGGAAAACGGTGCCAAACCAAGAAAGTTGGAAAAGAATAGTAACGGCCTGGCAATAAGTTACAGAGAGTTTTTCAGAGAAATATTTTGTGAGATTTTGAGAACTTTGAGAGGCCACCGAGGGAGTGTTTCTTTACCTTTTCGACGTAAAATATATCAAAAAGACGGCGTTCGCGATAGTTACTTATGGGAGTTGACGGATCAGCGTTTAGAGTTATGTTCCATGAGTAATGTAAGTTTGAAGTTCAGTGTTTTATGAGTTGGCGTAAAAACTGGGCAGAAAGTTTTCTGAGTGTTTGAAGGCCTTAACGACATTCGTTTTCGACCCGTAAGATATCGAAATTTCCTACGAGTGACCGCTGACGGGGAGGCATTCCGAGTTCTGAGCCGAGAGATATCGCTGTTTGAGCGTGGCTGATTTTTCTGCTACGAATTTCTGCTTTACTTTTCTTGAATTTGGGAGTTTAACAAGGTAAGGATCTTACCCCCTTACTTTTCGAACTCTAAATTACATATTTTCAGTACCTTTAAGTTTGGTTATCAATTATAAATTGTTTTTACATGTTTTTATATAAAATTGGATGAAGTTATAGATGTGTGCATTGCATATGTTCTTTAGATTATGTTGTTTATAAATTGTTTAATATATGTTAAATTTTTATATTATACTTGATTAAATTTTGCTTGGAGTCTTTCATATGATTTGGTTAGTCGTTGTCGTTTATCTGGTTTTGGTCGACCGAGTCGTCACCCGGTTTTGAGCTCTTGTCTAGGATCTACTTTGTAGCAGGATTCATTCGATTATTTCTGTCTGTTGAACCCGGGAGTTCATGTGATGTGTTAAGAAATGGTTGGGCCTTCACCTGATGAGGCCATCATTGGGACTGTAATAGTTGTTGTGGAGTTCATAGTGATGAGCGATGACACAATAAGAATGGATCCTTAAAAGTCTGGACCCGTTCGTTCAGGGGGTTATACTGAATCCATGTGTTAATATAAGTCTGGGGCTTCCTATCAGGCCTGCTGTTAGGGCCACTGCAGTTATTGGTATAGAGTCGTGAATAGATAATTGAGCTCAATCGTGGGATTTGTGTGTCATAGCGATAACTATATTCGTAATGTCTAAGCAAATTGTGTAATCGAGGATATTGAAGAGCAGACGTGCTTGATATGGATTCGGTTGTGTGAAAAGTTTAGACATGAAGAATATAGTTGTTTAGCTTAGCTGTTGCTTTTCACTTGTTTGGTCTTGTTCGTTTTATACTCGATTGTCGGACATAACTATTGGTTTGTAGTGCATGAGTAGTATGGGATGCTCATGGCATAAATTCCTATCTGAGATGTCAGATTTGAGAAGTATAGTCGAACATTTGTTTTGGTCGTATCTGATACATGGTATTGAGTCCTTTTTAACTTGTATTTTGGGTTGGGACTGATTTGGTGCAAGATAGTGTTAGCCCTAAGGGCAAAGTTACTCTATGATGTTTTTGATGATAACAAACCATTGTAAGTTCTAATGTTTGTGTGAGCATGTTCTTTGTAATAGGATCTTAAGCACTCACATCGACATTGATGAAAATGGTAAGTTAACTTCTTGTGTAAACTAAGGTATGTATATTACACACAAGAATGCTACTTGATGGAAGGAAGGAGGCAAGGAGGTTGGTTGGGAAATAGGGCTCTTCAAAGAGTCCCTTATGAATATGGTAAAAGCAGTAATCCTACTAATGCTTTTGGCTTCCATAATTACTTGGTTTATATTCTAAGCATTAGTCGTTGCACTTACTTGTTCTTATATCCTTTTGCCATGCTTCCTTGTTCTTAATATTGTCTATATCCTATCTAATTACATCAAAGTTTGACAGAATCAAAAAGGGGGAGATTGTTAGCCTTGAGGGCAAACGAACTCGTTTTTGATGATGGACAAACACTTGATGTTTGCGTCTAATGTTTTCATCTATGTGATAGAATATTGGAACTCAATATGGAAGCTCTAAGTACTTCAATCAAGCCTTGATCAAGCCTCAAAGATTTCATTCAAGACACATTCGTCAAGCTTGAAGATTGAAGACTTAGGTTGGTTAGGTTAGCTTTGTTGAAAATGGTATTTATCCTTAAGCTCTAACCAACGCTCTCTTGGACATAAGCTCTACACTATAGTCTTGCATTGCATGTTTTCATAAACACGTTTTTGAAAGGCTAAGTTTCAAATAGTGTTCGTATTTCAAAAGCCTTCGATTTCAAAGTATAAGTCTTGTAAAATGGTTTTCCAAAGTGCTCTTACTTGTTACATATTAAGAAAACTTTTTAGACTTCAAAAGATTTCAAAACGTGTGTTAAGACAACTCTCCGAATACCCTGTAAGTCGGTCAACCGAGATTATCTCGGATCAACCGAGGAAGAAACAGAGAGTTGGTCTGTCTTGGTTCGGTCGACCAAGAAGTGGTTCGGTCGACCGAGATTGCTTGGTTCGGTCGACCGACTTTAGGTTCGGTCAACCGAGTTTGGTTCGGCTCAACCGAGGTTGATTTTCGGTCAACCGAGGTGCACTGTTACTAGCCGTTATCTGACCGTTCCAGAGTCGTTTTTCAGCGAGATTTCAAATGGTATAAATACTCCAAAGCTTTAGAATGACTCTAACACTTTGAGAGACTTGCAAAACATATTCTTATTGATTCCTTATCAAGTCTAAACACTTTGAAAGCAAATGCACTTCATTGTCATGATCTAAATGCATTCAAAGGTGAATTTGCAAAGCAAGACAAAGAGTGAGCTTATTATGTTCAAAGAGCCAACAAGATGAGCTTCAAATGTAATTATCTTTCACTTAGAAGAGTGAACAACATTGTGCTTAATCATTCATCTTATCCCCTTTCTTAGTGATAGGGTAATTGTTGTAAAAGTCCTACTTTGTGTGGGCAATTGTATAAGTCCTACTTAGTGTGGGCAAGCTCTTAGCGAGCTTCTTGTTTAGTGGTTGTTTGTAAAACTCTTTGTGAGTTAGCCACTAGTGTAAAGTCCTACTTTGTGTGGGCACATTCTTCTTAGTGAAGTTGGCAAAATCCTTGGGTGCGGCTCAAGGTAGTGGAGGTAGATTCTTAGTGAATCGAACCACTCTAAATCTCTTGTCTTGTGATTTGCAATGGGTTTTGCTTTAGCTTTTGTTAAACTTGCACTATCATTGTTTAAATTGGAAATAGTTTACAAGATTTATTAGAAACCCAATTCACCCCCCTCTTGGGTTCCTTCAGATAGTACACTTTTGTACAAGTTTTGCACTTGTTTTTCTGATTTTTATAAGTCGTGATCCCTTCGGTCGTCCGGTTTGTGTACTAGTCGACCGGAGACTCTGTTTTATATTTATGTGCTTCTGGGATATCACCGGTTGACCGGACTGAGCGTATGGTCGATCGGAAGGTCATAGAGCACTGTGCAGATTATGTTATGTTCTGTTTCTTCTTTGTTCTACTCTGCACTGCACTGTACTGTACTGTCATGCGTTCTGAGTCTCGTGAGGTTTGTATTGTGTCGTGTCAAAAGCGTATTTTCAAAAGGGGTATTTTGGGAAATGGAAAATGTATTTTGAGTCTTATTTGTTACTTCATCCAAGGGTGTGGGATTCTTACTGGGCCTCGCAGCTTAGTCCATTCTATTTGTTTGTTTTGCAGATGATACAGAGGCTGAGCCTTCTTATGACGATACCTAGGATAGAACATATGAAGAGTGATTCATAATCGGCTTGGATTATAGATTTATATCATTCTCACTTAGAATATTTCATTTATAGCAATGTTGAACAATTTTGCCATTGTAACATTTAGTATTATTTCACGCATAGTAATTTCGCTGCTTAACTCTTATTCTTGGATTAATATCATAAATGAATTTCCTTTTAGTAACTCTGTTGTAGGCTTTGGTGTCTTTTGGACCAATGAGACACTGTCATGTCATCAACCCTGGTTACGGGGTGTGACAAAGGGGTAGCAACTTGATCTTCCATGTTATAGACGAAGGAAGTGGAACAGTTTTTCCTAATTTTATCTCCAAGAAAATGTATTTGGAAGGGCACCAGGAAATTGAAAAGACATCTATTGTAGTTACAATTAAAAAAATCCCCTTCCCCTTCCCCTCCCTCTTTTCATAACTTTTGCAGCTCGCATGACACCTCCTCTAAATTTTCAATTTTGTTTGCTTTGTTTGTTCATTTTCTCAGGTTTGATGTGGTCTATCTTCATGTTATGGCGAGTTCTTCCTTTTTCTTTTATTCTTTTTATTGAAAATATGACGATTTCTTTATTACATACTTATTTGATTCTTTGATAGAGAAAATCACTATTTATACCCCTTCAACTATTTTCAAAAGCAAGTTATGCCCCTTTTCTTTTTTGTGTGCCATTAATGCCCCTAACAATTTACGGGGTGCCATTAATGTCCCTCTGTGGCGGAATCCGGCGAGTTTTGGTGGCTAAACACACGTGTGAGTCACATGCCCGATTTTACACGGGAAAAATTGTCCATAAATTAAAAATCTTCATATTCTTCCCCAATCCACTTCTTCAAGAAATTTGTTATTGAAAAGGGTACTCCCTCTTGGCAGTCCCACTGATTTTGGGCAGTGTTGGTGTTCGTTTTTCTTGAAGATTTTGGATTAACAAGTTAGGTTTTGATGCTGGCAACAAATATATCCAAAAAAATTCACAGTTTAGTGAAGATTTAGGGCTATTTTGTTTGGTTTTGTGGCTGATTTTGGGTTCCTACAACCACAATTTCTTTTTCTAAAGATTTTGTTTTTTCGGGCTGCATCTTGGACTAAAACCCATTTCGAATAGCTTCAAGAAACCCATTATTCTGAAACATGAAGATTGAATTTGGAATTTTTTTTTGGAAATTATATAAAAAAATGGGTTTTTTGGCTTCTGGCTTCTCGGAAAAGAAGACGAATTTCGATAGTGGAAAAAAATGGGTTTTTTTTGGCTTCTGGACCATTCTCAAAGGTAATAATCAGAAAATTATCATCTTCTAGCTCTAGAAATGTTGGATTTTCCCTGAAGCTCTGAACACGAATGATATGGATCTACTAAATATTTGCAGTACCTTGTTCATGAGACATGCATACCCATTCTTAGCAATACCTCTATGAAAAACACTACTTCTAGTATGCTAATCCAATATAAGATGAAAGTGATTTTCAATTTATCCAACAATATGTAGCCATAATGTGTGTCCCCAAGCAAGAAAAAAAAAGTTTCAGTATACAAACACACTAGAAGCATTCAGATTAAGTCACTTGCAACTGGGGTTCTTGATTTGTTTGACAAATGGGGGGTTTTCAAAACGGGTGAATTGAGTTTATTTGTCTGAATATAGTGATTTTTGTGACTTTTTCAAGCTTAAATTTGTGTTCATTATGTGTGGTATACCTCAAGCTTCAATATTTTGAAGAAGATGAGTTGAAGAAGATGAAGATCTTCAATTGAGACATGAAATTGGGTTGGACGAATTTGCCCCTAACAATTCGACTGTGTGACTCACACGTGTGTGTAGTCACCAAAACTCACCGGATTCCGCCTCACAGGGGCATTAATGGCACCCCGTAAATTGTTAGGGGCATTAATGGCACGCAAAAAAGAAAAAGGATATAACTTTCTTTTGAAAATAGTTGAAGGGGCATAAATAATGATTTACTCTCTTTGATATGTTAATTTTATAAATATTAAATCTTTCTTGCATATTGAAAAAATAGTATTTTTCCCTTTTCGTGTTTTCTCGCAGTCTATAGCAGTGTGGTTTACATATTCAACGGGCACCATTGACAAACCAGGTGATACAATAGCTTATAAAGTTTTTGTAGAACACAAATTTTCATTTTCTTTTCATAAGCCCAACCTATTTTTTTAGGCTATTTGAATCCTGAAAGTGCGAAAAGACAGAAAATGATTAAAATGGCTAAATTTATAACATATTTAGCCGAAGAAATAAGGAGGAAGAGAAGAGAAGAGAAGAATAAAGTGAGTGATGGCGAGGTCAATCCATGACAGAGAGGAGGGAAGAAGAAGAAATTGAGGTTACCCGAAAAGTAGAGTGGCGGTGAAGGTTGACATAGAAAAAATGGTAGAGGATTGATGGCGACTGAGGGCAGAGGGAGTAAGGAACATAATAGGGGGAGATTCAGAAAAAATGTGAGGAATGGAGAAACAAAAGAACATGGAGCGACAATGAAACAGTGGCGGCTGCTAAAAAAAAAGTCAGAAGAAGGTGGCGAGAGTATCTTGGTTTGTTTGCTTTTTTCGGTAAACGTAAAAAAGTTAACTTTTTAATGTAAACATTTGTAAAAAGGAAGATTCTTACAGATTCAAATTATTTTTGAAAAACCAATGGTATATGTTATTTTATATTTTCTTTTAGGAAAATTGTTTAACTTATATGAATAAATGTAAATTTAACTCTCTCTTTTTTCAAGATTGGCACTATATAAAAATATAAACTTAAATAATCTGCGCATCGTGCGGGATAGTATCCTAGTTTTTATTTATTACTCTCTCCATGATAGTCAAGCTCGCAAGTTGACTGTAGGATTCTACGGATTTTAAGGGGTCTTACATGTTATATCATAGGGAAGATTGGTGATCAAGTAGGATCAGTGTAAACTCGTGGAATCAAACTCGGAAACGTAGGATTCTTCGAGTCAACTCCGAGTTGCATACCTGCATGGCCCGTTTACTCACAAAATCTGCTCACTTATTTCCTATGAGAATCACAGCCTCCATGGATACTTTGGTGCAAATGTACATGAACGAGATAGTCAGACTTCACGGGGTGCCGGTAAACATCGTATTGGACAGAGATTCAATATTTGAGTCACGGTTTTGGCGGAGTTTCAATGAAGCAATGGGAACAAATCTGTCTTTGGACACTGCTTATCATCCTCAAACCGATGAGCAATCAGAAAGAACAATCCAGACCTTGGAAGACATGTTAAGGGCTTGCGTATTAGACTTCAAAGGAAGCTGGGTGGATCATCTAACATTCGTAGAGTTCGCTTACAACAACAGTTTTCAAGAAAATATCGGTATGGCGTCGAATGAGGCATTGTACGTCAGAAAGTGTCGCTCGCTGGTTTGTTAGGATGATTCGGGGATAAGGTGATAACAGGGCCAAAATTGGTAAAAGTAACTATGAAAGTGGAGCCACTTATTCGGGAAAGGTTGAAGGCAGCTCAAGATAGGCAGAAAAGTTGGGCGGATAATAAAAGAAGACAAATGAAACTCGAGGTAGGTGACAAGGTATATTTACGAGTAAA
The DNA here is from genome assembly GCA_026122235.1 of Vinca minor. NCBI lineage: Eukaryota > Viridiplantae > Streptophyta > Magnoliopsida > Gentianales > Apocynaceae > Vinca > Vinca minor. Next base: position 3,335,958 of record JAOCZM010000253.1, read on the forward strand.
TCGCCAACGAAAGGTGTGATGCGGTTTGGTAAAAGTGTAACTTGTGGAATGGTTTGACAACTTTTGAAAAGGTGTGTCTCTAGGGTGGTTGGTGTACGTAGGGGTGAGCAAATTCGGTTTTTACCGAATTCGAATTCAATTTGGTAATTCGAATTCGGTAATTCGGCTTGAATTCGGTAATTCGGTCAAGACCGAATTCGAATTGGTCGAATTTGGGACGAAATCGGTTTCACTATTTTTGAATTTGGTGTGACCGAATTCGAATTGAATTTTTTAATAATTAAATATTATTATTATATAATTAAATATATATATATATATTAAGTATTATTATTGAATTTTTTAATAATTAAATATTATTATTATTATATAATTAAATATTATATAATTGAATATATTATATAATAAAAAAATATACCCTCCAATTCGGTCGAAACTGATTTCCGAATTCACCAATTCGAATTCGGTCGTTTTTTGAGGTAGGAAAAATGAAAAAATCGAATTCAAATTGCCGAATTGGCGAATTCGAATTCGGTGCTCACCCCTAGGTGCAGGATGTTTCAGGAGTTAGAAGTTAGGAGGGGTTAGAGAGAAAGGAAAGAAATAAAAAAGAGAAAAGAAAGGAAAGGAAAATCTGGAAAAAAACAGAGTGCTTGTGGGAGAAATCATAATTGAAGTAGCAATTGGACTCCAAATTTGGTAATTCTTGTTTCTAATCTAAGCTAACACTTCGTGAGAAGAAACAGGGATAGATTTTGAGTTGCCAGCGAACGAATTTTCGTGTTTGACTTTACTACTTGTGTGCAGAATTCTGGTTTGTGTATTACTTGCTTTGATTCTATGTAAAACTCTTCACCCTTATATTTTCACTCCTAAAATACATGAAATGTATACTTTACACTTATGGAATTGTATATTGGAATTATTTTAAAGTCATGATTTTCTGCATAGGATGAAACATTGAATTGCCATACTTGTGTGTTGATTATGGAACTTGATTGTGCATGTTAAATTGTCATCATTGTTTATGATCATTTGACTCTACTTGTTACTGATTTTGGGGTTTTAAATTATATGTGTTCTATACAGTCGTCACTGGTTGAGCTCTTGTTTAGGAAAGACCTTATCGCAGGATTCTTTCGAACATGCAGAATTGAGTGATTGTCGTTGAACCCGTGAGTTATTGGCAAAAGTAGATTGAGTGTTAGTGAGTACTCATTCATAACTGGGAGAGATGTTAGGGATTACAATGGTCTTTGTGGTGTCAACAAGGATGATCAATGACATAATACGAAGGAATCTTTAAATTGTGAGTCCTTCGTTCGGGGAGAAACTGAATTCGTTTTTGCATTAAAAGCTTCCCCTTCTGAGCATAAAAGTTGAGGACCGTTGTAGTAATTTCTTTAGATTTGTTATTATACAATTGAGCTCTTACTTGTGAATGTTGTGTCATAGCATGAGTCATATTTGAAGGATCCAATGTTGTATATGTCTGTATGTTGGGATAGGTGAAAGCATGGAGCTTGTGTCACATTTTCGATGGGCAAATGTTGGGTTTAACGAGTACAGTTTATGTCTTACTTGCTTATATGCTTGTCTTTTTCATTTATATGTTCATATGCATCAAAATTGGTCATTTTGGGGTTGGAATTCGGATTGTGCAGAAATGCACTTTTCCTTCACAAATTTGTATTGAAAAATTGAGTGGCTGAACTTCGGTCGACCAGGTGCGATCTACTGGAGCTTCAACTAGTCGTCCGACCCAAAGTACTGGGAGCCAATGGATGATGGGAGAGTCCAAGTAGGTCGACCGAGTTAGTGAAGCCCTCAACCAAAGGTCTAGTCGGTCGACCGGTCAGTGGTACTGGTCAACCAGACTTTGGGCACTTAGTTGTCATATTTTTCTAAAGACCAATCGGTCGACCGATGGAAGTGTTCAAGTCGAATGGAGTGGAGGAGTTTGACTTTTATGTTCTCTGGCTGTCTTGGTTCCTTCTAGTTTTTTTCTTAAAGGTTATTGTTAGAGGAATAATCGGGTCACAGACAAGTGCGCAGCGGAATAAAACTTGACCCGCCTCTACCAGGATCTTCCACGAGTAAGAACCTATGACTACGGGATAGTGTTTTACCTTATATTGATGCTAGAATGGCTGAAACGCTTTCAGCGGTATGTTGTCACGAACGGAACACCACAATGCAGGCTCCGTCTCTCCCAGTCTCCATTCGATCTTCCGGGGATGGTCTTCTACTGCTTGGTGCTAGCCAACGCCTTGTAGAAGCTTTGAAGACACTCTTCAATGGAGTATGTTTTTCAGACCTTTTGAGAAGAACAAGATACAGGATTTCTAACTTCTTTCCTATTAGCAAAAAGCTAGAAAACAAGTCTAGAAATCTATCTTTTCTTTTTCTCTCTTAAACTCACTTTTCTCTCTTCTCTCTAAGCTTCAAAAGCTGGAGAAAAATCTGATTAGAATGATTAGGAAAATCAGTATTTTCCTCCTAGTCTATCAAGAGAGAGTGGGGTGAGATAATGGGGAAAGTGGGAGATCATGGAGGAAACCACTCCTCCACTCTCTCCACCACTTCAACCACCATAATGAGAGCTGAAATTATGTCTAATATTCCAGCCATAAGGTCGGTCCAAACGGGTCGGTCGGCCCAACCCGATTAAGGGCCCAATCCAAGCCCGGCCCGGCCCAATCGAACTGGCGCACCTTAGATTAAATGTACTCCAACAAGCCCAATCCAGTTGATCTATGAGTGCGACCCAAGAGGTATCTATGATGTTGGCCGTGACATCATATATCACAGGTAATGAGAGGTATCTAGCAACGCATCATTACCCCCAATTCATAAATATCTGGTGATTTATCATAATCACAACATTTGACATTTGTAGTTAAATCCTTTTGTCCTTGATATCTAGATTGAACACAAGTCATGGAAAAAGTCACACTTGTATTGTCCAATCTTTAAGTTTCTTGATTCGCGAGTAGACTAATCAAATGACATCAATATCATATACTGATTCACTTGTTCATGGCCATGAATTAGTCAGACTCCATCAAGGTGTTAGTAGTGCCCTAGGACCATTAGCACATGTTGTACGTTTTGTTATCTTTTTGAGCAAGTAATTGAATAGTTAATTTTGCTTTTGATTATCAAATGTGTGATTTGATAGTAAAACTCATTAGCTTATGTAATTACTATTCTAGAAGTCCCTAGTTTTATGTAATGCTTAATTACTATGAAATAAAACTAGTATGATTGTTGATTGATGATCTTGTTTTACTGATCATGTGTAATGGATACAAATCACATCATAGATGCAATATATAGGGATACATTGTATCGACGTGATCCGTCGAGAAGTAATACTTCATGGTCTTAAGTCATAAGTATTACTTCCTCAATACTATTTTAGAATCCTTAGACCTTATGTCTTCATTGATTCTAGTATGAATGGAGCCACGTTTTGACTCAGTCGGACGTTACTTGTAACAGAGTAATCAATACGACTGAGATCGGATGTAGTGTCCTATCATAGCTTGAATGTGAGAGACATTGTAAGGAATTTGTCCCTCTCTATTATTAGAGAGAGATATCCATGGGCCCCTCGATAGGGAAAGACTGCTTTAAATGCATGGCCGTGCTCAAATGTATTTGATAAAGTGGTTATCAAATGCTATTTGTCGAAACAGATCTACCCGGAGATCGAGCATAAATACAATTAAGCTTAATAAGGGTGACGACCACCATGCCTTATGCTTAATTAGGATATCGCGAGACAAAGGGATTAAATAGTGGATTGATATTAGGTTCCGTTGTATATTCATTCACTTTGGGTAGTCACAATGTCCTCGCTAGGGACCGCTTGTGATTTATGGACTCACACTACTACTAAGTGTGTTTTCATTGCCATTGTGAGATGAACCTACAGTGGTCACACGCATAGACGAGCTAACGAGGCTTTATGTCAGATTCAATGAATCTAGAATGTGTCTAGGTTCATTGTATCCGACATTTGTCTTTCTCGAAAATAATAAAGTGTTTATTATTCGAATTAGAGATAAGGGCCATTTTCGGTATAGCTGGGATTACGTGGGAGTTATTATCCGATAAGGACTCCCACTACCAGCAGAATTCTAGGGAACGTGGGAGTTAGAGACTCCCACCGCCGAGAGAGTTAGGGGATGTGAGAGTTGGTTATAGGAACAAACTCTCACACCCTATATAATGATCTCTTGGCCGAAAACCCTAGAGTAAGGTTTTCACCGAAATAACATAGAGAATCAAAAACCGTTTTTTCTTCTCTAGCCTCTCCCTTTTTTCTCTCTAACTCCCGAAAATCGAAAAGACGAAGAGCTAGCAATCGCTGCCCGCTTGCGCCGCGTGGATACCGGTAGAGGGACTTTCCGCAGCGGAGATCAATCGGTAGCAAGATCCGATCCAAGAAACGCTAACCTCCATTCAAGAAGTAGCTTCGAATCCAAAACCGTAAGTTTTTTTTCTTGCTGTTTTCTGCTTTTCAATTGTTTCATATGAGCGGATCCTTCAGGGGAGGATCCATGGGTGTTTGGAACGAGTTTCCGCCCATGAATCCCTTCACAAGGGGCCCAAGATATCGCTCCTGCTATATAGGAGGGACAAATCCTTTCTGCATCCCACTCATCCTGAACAAGATTCGTGATATACCCAATAAATGCCTTTATTGCTCACCTAGTTACGGATAGCGTTTAACATTATCAAAGCATAACACTAGCCATGCAAGAACTCTTGTGAGACCTCAAGTCGAAGGATCTCATATACAACCCAGTCAAAATTTGAGAAACACCGTTGACTATTATATAACAACCCATGGTGTGTTTCTCATGTCGGGTCTGTCCAGTATAATAATGATTCTCTAATCATATATACCCATGTGACGATCCGATATCTTATATCAATCACTACACATACTAGTCTTACGCATTATTATTGTCCTCGCAGATTCCATAATAATGTTCGACTAGGGACGTTTCGAATAGTATCTCATAACAATTATGAATACTATTCTAAGGACATATTATTTATTTATGTTGTTAAGAACGCAGAAACATAATGAATAATAATGGAATTAATGCCTTTTTTTATATTTTATTCATCAAAATGAAAATTACATAAATACGGTACAATAATCTCCCACTTGCACTAAAGACCCAAATTACAATAAATGGTCTTTAGGGCATACTAATGAATGTCTCTAAAGATCAGCCCTCCAGATATCGGATACCCATGGAGCTAGTGTGACGATCATGCTCGTCGCCGCGACAGTGGCTTCGCGGTGGATCGGCGACATTGTCTCGCCGAGTCTACTCTACATATATGCACATCACCTCTCTCTATAATCTCGCGGATTAGGTGAAATCGCCGTAGTACATGTTCTGGACCTCTCGGTGAGATCTAGGTTCCTTAGATTGGGAAATAGCCCCATTGTTATCACAATAGAGGTCTATCGGGTTCGCAATACTAGGAACCACATCGAGGTCGGAAATAAATTTCCCGATCCAAATCGCCTCCTTAGCCGCTTCACAAGCCGCTATGTACTCGCCTCTGTCGTAGAATCTCGCGATGGTTGATTGCTTTGAATCGCGCCACCACAAAGACCTCCATTCAAGTTAAACACATATCCTCGATTGCGATCGGAAATCATCTCTGCTCGGTTTGGAAACTAGCATCGGTGTAACCACTTACAACGAGCTCATCCGCCCTCCATAAATCAAGAATGTATCCTTAGTCCTTCGTAAGTACTTGAGGATATTCTTGACCGAGATCCAGTGACGCTCACCGTAATTAGATCGGGTATCTCGCCGTAATGCTTAAGGCAAACGAGACATCCAGGGCGAGTACATAACATGGCATACATGATGGATCCTATGGCGTAAGCATAAGGAATCTCTTTCATGCTTTCTAATTCAAGAAAGGGCGTTTTAGAACACTGCTCCTTCGATGTAACAGCATTTCATGTGCCATAGGACAAAGTCCTTTCTTAGACTCTTGCATGCTAAACCGCTTTAGCACCTTGTCTATATATGTACTCGACTTAGGCCAACGAGTCTCCCGGATCTATCTCTATAGATCTTGACTCCTGAATATAGTCAAGCCGCCTAAGTCTTTCATAGAGAAACACGTACTCAACCAAGCCTTTACAGACTTTTAAGGTTGGTATGTCGCTTTCCAATGAGTAGTATGTCATCTACATACAAAACCAGGAATACAATTGAGCTCCCACCGACCTTTTTGTAAACACAAGGCTCATCCTCATTTCTAATGAAGCCAAACTCGTGGACGGCATCATTAAAACGGATGTTCCAGCTTCGAGAAGCCTCGCTTGAGTCCATAAATGAATCTCTCAAGCTTACATACTTTTCCAAAGATTCTCCCGGGAGTGACAAAACCTTCAGCCGTGTCATATACACATCCTCATCAAGTTTTCCATTAAGGAAAGCGGTTTTGACATCCATTTGCCGATTTCGTAGTCATAGTAAGTCTGCAATAGCAAGCAAAATCCGAATGGACTTGAACATAACTACAGGGGAAAAGGTCTCATCATAGTCAATACCATGAATTTGTTTGAAACCTTTCGCGACTGGGGCCGCCCTCAGACGCTTGTACATTCCCTTCCATGTCGATTTTAATCTTAAAAACCCATTTGCACCCTATGGGAGTTACCCTTCAGGGTGGATCAACCAAGATCCGGACTTGGTTAGTGTACATGGAGTCCATTTCGGATCTCATGGCTTCAAGCCATTTCTCGAATCTGGCTATTAATTGCCTCGCTTGTAGGTCAAGGTTCATCATGATCCACAAACATAACATCACCATGTTCTGCTATGAAAAATCCAAATTTTTTCCGAGAGGTGGACGACGTAACTCTACCGCACTCTACGCAATTCTTGTGTTTCTTGAATCTAGTGCTGGGCCGCACAACCGCTTTGTGGCACTCCGCCGCACAACAACTTCGTGGAGTCTCGCTTTCATTTTCCATCTCATCATTAGTGCTAGTTTGAGAGTCCTGGAACTTCAGAAAGTTCTACGCTACTCCCACTTGTGTTTCTAGAAACAAATTCTTTTTCTAGAAAGACTCCCTGCTCGAGCAACAAACACTTTGTTCTCGTTAGGGATATAAAAGTAGTATCCTTTAGTTTCCTTAGGATAACCTACAAATATGCACTTTTTAGATTTTGGAGCCACCTTATCGTAAGTCGAGCGCTTTCACAAACGCTTCACGACCCCCAAATCTTGAGGAAAGACAAACCCGGGACGCTTCCCTACCCATAACTCGTATGGCATCTTTGCAACCGATTTAGATGGAACGCTGTTAAGTGTTAAAGTCGCTGTCTCTAGCGCGTGTCCCCAAAAGAAATCGGGGCGGTGCTCATGTGACTCATCATAGAACGAACCATATCTAATAAGGTTCCCGTTCCTCCTTTCGTATACACCATTCCATCGTGGAGTAGTCGGGTGGAGAAAGTTGTGAAACGATTCCACAAGCTTTTAGATAGTCACGCACTCTTGACTCAAGTATTCTCCTCCCTCGATCGATCGAAGAACCTTAATACTCTTGCCAAGTTGGTTTTCTACTTCTAGTTTAAACTCTTTAAACTTAGCAAATGCTTCGGATTTGTGTTTCATCAAGAACACATATCCATACCCTACCGAAGTCATCAAGAAAGGTAATGAAGCAGAGGTAACCACCCCTCGCATGTATATTAAAAGGGCCACATACATCACTATGTATTAGTCCTAATAAAGCATCGGCTCTCTCACCTAGCTTAGTGAAAGGTGATGTCGTCATCTTACCCAACAAACAAGATTCGCATCGATCATAAGACTCAAGTCAAATGATTCCAATAGCCCATCTTTACGGAGTTCGATACGCGGTCTTCGCTTATGTGGCCTAAGCGACAATGCCAGTAGGTATGTCTGATTATAATAATTAGTCTTAATCCTTTTGGTATTTATGTTTAAAATTGGCATATCAAGGTCTAAAATATATAGACCATTAATTAAAGAGGCGCTTGCATAAAACATATTATCCGTAAATAACGACAATCGCTGGTTTTTGATCGAAATTCAAAACCGTTCTTGTCCAAACAAGAAACTCGAAATAATATTTTTAATTAAACTAGGTACATAGAAACAGCTTTTCTAAACTCCAAAACAAGCCCTCGACGGCAAAGTAAAAGTACAAGTCCCTACAAACTAGTGGTCGCAACACGTGCTCCGTTGCCTACTCGTAGTTCCACTTCACCTTTGCCAACTCTCTACTCCCTTTGCAGCCCCTCGCACATTAGTACAAATGTGAGAACCACATCCCAGTATCAAATACCCAAGAAGTAGTTGTATTTAAATTGATATCAATCATATTAATATCTATAACATAAATACCTGAGCTCAAGCAACAATTGCTTTCTCCTTTTTCCAAACTTTTTCCCCTGCAAGATAGCTTTTGCAGCTCCTTTTCCAGATGACCCTTCTCACCACAATGATGACAGATAGAGTCCTTGGCTACACCACCCTTAGGTTTCAGCAGCATTGTTGAAAGTGGTTTGCTTGCCCTCGGGCTTACCTTCGGCTTTGCCTTTGGATCTCACAAAACCTTTGCCTTTGCCCCTTTTGCACCATCAAGATGGTGTTGGGCTTGACTTGCCTATTTCCCTTCCTGGCAGTCCCTCAAAGATGTTCAACAACTCGTGCAATGGCCTTCTCACCACAATGATGACAAATAGAGTCCTCGCTACACCACCCTTAGGTTTCAGTGCATTGTTGAAAGTGGTTTGCTTGCCCTCGGGCTTACCTTTCGGCTTTGCCTTTGATCTCACAAAACCTTTGCCTTTGCCTCTTTCGCATCATCAAGTATGGTGTTGGGCTTGGACTTGCCTATTTCCTTCTCGGCAGTCCTCAGCATGTTCAACAACTCAGGCAATGGCCTTCTCACCACAATGATGACAGATAGAGTCCTTGGCTACACCACCCTTAGGTTTCAGTGCATTGTTGAAAGTGGTTTGCTTGCTCTTGGGCTTACCTTTCGGTTTGCCTTTGGATCTCACAAAACCTTTGCCTTTGCCCCTTTTGCACCATCAAGATGGTGTTGGGCTTGGACTTGCCTATTTCCTTCTCGGCAGTCCTCAAAGATGTTCAACAACTCGAGTAATGACTTGTCAATTTCATTCATGTGATAATTCGTAATGAACCGATCAATGACTCGTGCAACGATTGCAAGATCAAATCAGTCGACAACTCTTGTCCCAAAGGAAATCCCAGCTTTTTCAAGGTTCCGAACATAACCTATCATCTTAAGAACGTGAGTTCCTACCGCATTCCCTCGGACATTTTGCACTCGAAAGAGAGATTTCGATACATCGAATCTCTCCCGCGTGCTTGCCCTCGATATAGTTGCTTCAGTGAGCCAAAGATCTCATAAGCCCCCCATGTCCTCATGTCGCTTCAAGCTCGGAGTTCATGGTGACAAGCATGAGGCTAGACACATCTAAAGCATCACTAACATGCTTCGATAAGCACTTCTATCGCGGCCGAAGCGCGAGCCTCCGGTATAGCGAGAATAAGCTGCTCAAGTACATACAGCCTTTCTTTCATGCTTGAGAACGATTCTCAAGTTCTCGAACCACCGAGGAAGTTAACTCCTCTAATTTGTCCTTCTCAAGGACGTAACGCAGATGATAGTGTTTGGTTTGAATTTTCCATTTTTTCTACAACAAAATACATATGCAAAGTAAGTACCGATTAAAATCATTATTAGGTCTTTATCTTTTTTAATGATTTCTCCCACTATTTTCTTCGAGTGAATAACCCTCATTATCAACTCTGAAAGTTCGTTAACTTTCTAGCGGGCCAAGATCCATATTTCACCTCGCTCGAGTCGCCTTTGGCCGATCGCCCAAAACTTAGTTATTTAGGTAGGCAACGCTGCACAATTACATCAAATTATGTAATTCTTGGTTCGTTGAGTGAATAACATTTATTCAAGCGTATCATTATACACTTTTCTCAACTCTTTTGCCTCTAGATCCTCAATCCATTTATTGAGATAATCCAGTTAATTAGGACCCTAAGTTTTAGCCAGTGGATATCACAACTTATCCTTCGCGCCTCACCCGGATAGACACGTATGCACAGCTTTGGCATGTCCCATACTAATGTCGATCTAGGCCTTGACGAGGGCCAAACTAAGGAAGGCACTAATTAATATTTTAATTGAGAGGTTTTTGTTTTTTAACAATCTCACCGTAAAAGCATAAATAAAACAGCTTTATGCTCATATACATATGCATCCAATACATAAATGTAAAATGCAATAGTAATCGCCATATCCTATTCGGTTTTTCCAGCCAATGGAAAAATCGTGAAGTCAATCTAAGGGTGTGAAAAGAAAAACATTCTATTCTACACCGTCTTGACCTTCAGCTTGGTTGCCTCCAAATCTTCATCATCTCACTGCATTCATCTCCTAATCTAGAATATTACATAATTCTAAGGAAACCCTCGAGTTACATTCGAGGGGATTTAATGAGAAGAAAAAATTACAACTTTTGAGAGAAAAATAGGCACGATACGCAGATCGTATTATAAAATAAAACCAACAGTGGTAATGGCGACTACTATGCATCATGCTCAATTAACATAACAATTTATGAAAAATAATGAGCAACCAAAGAAATGTAACATTTCATATATCGGTCGGCTTTCGGTTGATCGGCCACCAAGCTCTGGCCGACCAAAAAGTACTCGAGAGTACTCTGCTGACCGAACAGCACTTTCGGTCGATCGAAGACCAACTCGGATCGACCAAGACCAACTCGGTTGATCCGAACCAAACATCGCGAGCTTCGTCTTGCCTCTGGCCGACCGAAAACCGAGTCCGTGTCGATCGAAGAGCTATAAACCGAGAGTTTTTTTCAGCTTTTGAATGACTTCAAAATCGAAACTCTCGATTTTCATACATTCAAAATGATGAAAAACATGTCATAAAACATATACAACATTTCTAGCAATCCTAAGGCATGCATAACATAGATTCAAAATCTATATACAAACATTATAACACATTAAGTCTATAGGGTACTCGTGAGTGGCTCTGATACCACTGTTAGAGGAATAACCGGGTCACAGGACAAGTGCGCAGCGGAATAAAACTTGACCCGCCTCTACCAGGATCTTCCACGAGTAAGAACCTATGACTATGGGATAGTGTTTTACCTTATATTGATGCTAGAATGGCTGAAACGCTTTCAGCGGTATGTTGTCACGAACGGAACACCACAATGCAGGCTCTATCTCTCCCAGTATCCACTCGATCTTCCGGGGATGGTCTTCTACTGCTTGGTGCTAGCCAACGCCTTGTAGAAGCTTTGAAGACACTCTTCAATGGAGTATGTTTTTCAGACCTTTTGAGAAGAACAAGATACAGGATTTCTAACTTCTTTCCTATTAGCAAAAAGCTAGAAAACAAGTCTAGAAATCTATCTTTTCTTTTTCTCTCTTCTCTCTAAGCTTCAAAAGCTGGAGAAAAATCTGATTAGAATGATTAGGAAAATCAGTATTTTCCTCCTAGTCTATCAAGAGAGAGTGGGGTGAGATAATGGGGAAAGTAGGAGATCATGGAGGAAACCACTCCTCCACTCTCTCCACCATTTCAACCACCATAATGAGAGCTGAAATTATGTCTAATATTCCAGCCATAAGGTCAGTCCAAACGGGTCGGTCGGCTCAATCATATTGGTCGGCCCAACCCGATTAAGGGCCCAATCCAATCCCGGCCCGAAGCCCGGCCCGGCCCAAGCGAATTCGCGCACCTTAGATTAAATGTACTCCAACAGTTATTTGGTGAGGTTTTCATATGTAAAATGTGTCTAGTAAAGGGACCTAAACTTGCATGGTTTCAAACTTGATTTGGGAATCAGCAAAAGTTTTGGAGTCTCATTTGATGTTTCATCTCAATGGTGTTGATGCTTACTTGGGCTTTATAACTCATGTATATATTTTTCTTACTTGCAGATGAATATATTCCTGATGATGGTGGTGATTATGTGGAGCCTTGGGATGGGGAGGACTTCGAGTGATTCATAATATATATTGCATTAGATTAATTTTCTTTGAGTACTTAAACTTTGGCTTGTAATAACCTAGTACTACTCACTCTATTTCCGCTGGATTATGTTTAACTTGGATAATTTATGTATTAATTAATGCTTCCGCTATTAATAGTATAATAAACTTTACTATTCTGCTTTGGTTATGTGGCGTATAAGGTGCTGCCAGATTATCATCCGGTTTCGGAGTGTGACATTTTTTCCCAAAAGGGATCAGGTTTTACAGTAAGCATAGTCAACTTTTTTTATGACCAACCTACATTATTGTAGAAACCTTGAAAAATTCATACTGAGAAAATATCCAAGTTAGTTGAGGGCATTGCTAAGACTTTGTCATTAAAAAAAAAAATTAAAAAATTAAAAAGACTATGTCAATCAATGTTTTTTTTTGAAGGGTTTATCAATCAATAATTGTAAGTCCTATTACCAAAATGAATAAATAAATAATTGTAAGTCCAATAAGTTTTTTTTTCTTCTCATATCCTTTAGGAAAAGAAAAACATAATGAAATTAAGATACCAAACATTCTTCATATATTTTCTTCAAGAAAATTTGAACCATGTATGTATTTTCTACATGAGAAAATTGCTATTAGTAACCATAATCTATTTACGTTTTTCAATTAATATACTTATCTTTTTATTAGACTATTTATAGCCGCATCTATTTACGGGTCACTATAAATGTCCAATTAATAAATTCGGCCACTTTTCAAGCCAAAAAAATAATATGTGACTTGCACATGCTCCCGGAGTTAAGGGGTAAAAATGTCATTACACTAACCCCCACCCCATCTTCATCATCAACCCACAGCAGCCCCACGCCAGCCCCCTGCGAATTCCCCCACCCCTTCTTCTTCCATTTCATAAGACCCACATATCTTCTTCTTCTTCACGGAATCTGACCCGGCAAGTTGTTCCCGAAAACGTTAAATTCCTGAAGGTTTTGAATATTGAGACCCGAAATTGGGCCCGAAAACCCATTCCCTTCAAGATGAAGAGTTAATAAATGGGTTAAATGGTTAACTTGGCCAGTTGGAATTTCACTGGAGAAGTTATTAAACGAAATATCAAGACAGGTAGAGTAGGGAAAGAGACTTTACAGACGCCGAAAACTTGCCGGAAAACTGATTAGGAGACAAGAATATAATTTGTTTCTGCCGATTATAGCCACTGTGCTCATTTTACTCGCTTTGTTATGGCGATTTTTTCCCGATTTAGTCTGCGAACAATTTCCCGGCACAGCCGTCGGAGAATAATGTTGGAAATGGAGTGTAATTTGAATGATAAATTTGTTTCTCAAGTAGTTGTAATGCCGGACCAAAACTTACGGGTCTGATCAACCCACGTTTTGATACTGGTATAGTTGGTTCATTGGATAGTCTGATTCATTGGATGAGAATGAATAGACTTTAATTGCGACCTTTGAACTTGAGAGATACATGTACTGATGGATTCATTGGATAGTCTTGGTGAATGAACACACTTTAATAGTGTATTAAATAAAGACCTTTGAATTTGATACATTGTATTCTCTAAATGTATCTACTTACTCCTATTAGCCTATCTATAGAGGCTTTTTCCAATGATTCTACACACAATCTCATACTTTGAAAAATACTACTGATTATCAAAGATCCCTAAAAACACTCTCTTTGTAAAACTTTCGGTGTTCATCAACAAGTCCTAGTTCTAGTTCGCCGGTAGAGTTGTTTTGTGCAAACAAGTTCTACGTTGCCGTTGTATCCTGGGAGACAGACGCTTCACGAAAAACTCCCAAAGCACTAATCCTGGGAGGAGGCGAACTGCTTTTAAGGAAATTGTGTTGAACACAAGCCTCGGTTCATCTCTCAATTTTCCTTTGTTATTTACAATTGTTGTAATCTGTAATAACACTTGTTAAATCTGAAACTAACAGCTGTTAAGTCTTTATTTAACAAGCTGTTAATATCTTTTCTAACAGTGGTTATTTCATTATCTGAACAACTGTTAAATCTGTCTATAAACAGTTGTTAGATAACAGTGGTTATTTCATTATCTGAACCTATAAACAGTTGTTAGATAACAGTAGTTATTTTACTTTCTGAACAACCGTTTAATCTGTCTTTAAACAGTTGTTATTTATCTTTTGTATTAAGCTGTGCAACCTTTCACTAACAGCTGTTAAGTCTGAAGATTAAAGTTGTTAGGTATTGTGTTAATAGCTGTTATCTTGTGTTACTAACAGTTGTTGGTTTTGTATCTTACAGTAGTTATTACATAGCTTATTAACAGCTGTTGTGGAAGGCTTTTAATAGCTGTTGTAGCCAAGATTTGCCAACAATCTTAAAACAGACTATCATTTGTAATCATCATGGCAACTGAAAACCAAACTACTGGCGTTGATGCTTCCAACACTACTGCTGCTGTTATTGCTCCGGCTGTGAATATGATGCTCCCTACTGTTCCGGCAAGTCATATGGAGAAACCAGAGAAGTTCAATGGTGTGAACTTTAAAAGATGGCAGTAAAAGATGATGTTTTACTTAACCACTTTGGGATTGGTTAAATTCTTAAAAGAAGATGCTCCCAAGATACCTAAAGGAGACGTTGATGCACAAACACTGATGGCTGTTGAAGCATGGAAACATTCCGAATATTTATGTAAGAATTATATTCTGAATATTTTACATGACAATTTATATAATGTCTACAGTGCATACAACACGACTAAAGAATTGTGGGAATCCCTTGACCGTAAATATAAAACGGAAGATGCTGGCACAAAGAAATTTGTAGTCGGGCGTTTCCTTGATTATAATATGGTGGATTCTAAGATTGTGATAAGTCAAGTGCAAGAATTTCAAGTAATTCTGCACGACATCCATGCTGAAGAGATGGTGTTGAGTGAGACTTTTCAAGTCGCCGCTGTGATAGAGAAATTGCCTTCGGGTTGGAAAGATTTCAAGAACTATCTCAAGCACAAGCGCAAGGAAATGTCCTTGGAGGATCTCATTGTCAAACTTCGTATTGAAGAGGACAACCGGATCTCTGAGCGCAAGACAATAAATCCTATACAAGCTAAAGTCAATGTTTTGGAGCACGGCAGAGGCCAAGGTTCCAAAAGCAAAGGCAAGAGCTATGCGTCCAAAGGGAAGCTCGGGGACAAGTGGTGGTGTCTCGAAGCAGAAGTACAAATTCAAAGGAAAGTGCTTCAATTGTGGCAAACTAGGCCACAAGTCAACTGATTGTCGATCACCGAAAAAGAATAATGAGACCAACGTGATGAGTCACATGGCCAAAGAGTTGGAGGACATGAGCCTAGTTGCTATGATCTCCGAACTTAATTTGGTCGGGTCAAACCCTAAGGAGTGGTGGATTGACACTGGTGCTACTAGACATGTGTGCACCAATAAAGACCATTTTTTCACCTTTGAATCTGTTGAAGGGGAAAAGATCTTTATGGGAAACTCTGCCACGGCTTCTGTCGAGGGGCAAGGGAATGTTTTGTTAAAGATGACTTCTGGCAAGATTTTAACACTGAAAGATGTGTTATGTGTGCCAGATATTCGAAAGAACCTTGTATCTGGATTCTTGTTAAACAAGCATGGCTTTCGCATGGTGTTTGAATCAGATAAGCTTACTTTGAGTAAAACTGGAATGTTTGTAGGAAAGGGATATGCAACCGATGGGTTGTTTAAATTGAATGTAATTACGATTATCAATAAAGATATCTCTTCTGTTTACTTGCTTGAGTCTTCTGATTTATGGCATAAACGACTTGGTCATGTTAATTTGAATTCGTTGCGACGATTAATTAAAATGGACCATATACCTACATTCCAAATCAATTTGAGTGATAAGTGTGAAATTTGCATTGAAGCAAAATTAGCAAAGTCTTCGTTTCACTCAATAGAGAGAAGCACTGAACCACTTGAATTAATTCATAGTGATATATGTGATTTGAAATCAGTTCAAACACGAGGAGGAAATGAGTATTTTATTACTTTTATTGATGATAGCACGAAATATTGCTATGTGTATTTGCTAAAGAGCAAAGATGAAGCTTTAGAGAAATTTGTTCTCTTCAAAGCTGAAGTTGAAAAACAACTTGGTAAAAATATCAAAAGATTAAGGAGTGATAGAGGTGGCGAGTATGAGGCGCCTATAGGCAACTTTTGTGAAAAACGTGGAATTATTCATGAAAGGACTGCACCTTATTCTCCTCAATCTAATGGAGTAGCTGAACGTAAAAATCGAACATTGAAAGATATGATGAATGCAATGTTGATAAGTTCAGGATTACCTTCAAATATGTGGGGAGATGCTATATTGTCTAGCAATTACCTTTTAAATAGGGTACCCCAGAAGGAAAAGGACAAAACTCCGTATGAGTTATGGACAGGCAAGAGACCTTCGTATAAACACTTGTGAGTGTGGGGGTGTCTCGCCAAGGTAGCAGTGCCAACACCTAAGATGGTAAAGATAGGTTCAAAAACCGTGGACTGTATCTTTATAGGTTATGCTCTAAATAGTACTGCGTACCGATTTCTTGTGCATGATTCAATGAATGATGATATTCACAAGAACACAATAATGGAATCAAGGAATGCATCATTTTTTTAAAATGAATTTCCTTGTAAGAGCAATGAAGGTTCTAGGTCAACTAAACGAGCTATTGATCCACCTGTAGTTCAAGAAGTTGAACCAAGACGTAGCAAAAGAGCTAGAGTCGAAAAGTCATTTGGTGATGATTTTATGACTTACTTATTAGAAAAAGAACCACAAACGTATGTTGAGGCTGTGAGTTCTTCTGAAGGGCCTTTTTAGAAAGAAGCCATAAGAAATGAAATTGATTCTATTTTGCAAAATCATACATGGGAGTTAGTGGACCTCCCACCGGGTTGTAAAACCTTAGGATACAAATGGATCTTTAAAAGGAAATTGAATCCTGATGGTTCAATTGACAAATATAAGGCTAGACTTGTGATTAAAGGATTTAAGCAAAGAGAAGGATTAGATTACTTTGATACATATTCTCCTGTGACGAGAATAAGTTCTATAAGGCTGCTAATTGCAATCGCTGCCTTAAGAAATTTGGAAATACATCAAATGGATGTTAAAATAACTTTTCTAAATGGGGACCTAGATGAAGAAATCTATATGGAGCAACCCGAGGGTTTTGTAGCTCCAGGTGCCGAAAAGAAAGTCTGTAAATTAGTGAAGTCTTTGTATGGATTAAAACAAGCACCTAAAAAGTGGCATGAAAAGTTTGATCATACAATGATAATCAATGGATTCAAAATCAATGAGTGTGATAAGTGTATCTATGTCAAAGAGACAAAAGATGGCTATATCATTTTATGTCTATATGTGGATGACATACTCATTGTTGGTAGCAATGACAATTTGGTCAAATCTACTAAAGATATGTTGAATTCAAAATTTGATATGAAAGACATGGGTCTTGCTGATGTGATTTTAGGAATTAAAATCATGAGAACATCAGACGGTCTTATATTGAGCTAGGCTCATTATGTAGACAAAATTCTTGAGAAATTCAACAAGGATGATTCTGGGATTGCTAGAACGCCATTAGATAATAGTCTCCATCTATCCAAGAATCGTGGAATTAGTATTTCACAAGTGGAATATTCAAGGATAATTGGG
The DNA here is from genome assembly GCA_026122235.1 of Vinca minor. Lineage (NCBI taxonomy): Eukaryota > Viridiplantae > Streptophyta > Magnoliopsida > Gentianales > Apocynaceae > Vinca > Vinca minor. Next base: position 3,353,757 of record JAOCZM010000253.1, read on the forward strand.
AGTCTTATGTATCTAATGAGTTGTACAAGACCAGATATTGCTTATGTAGTAAGCAAGTTGAGTGGATATACGAGTAATCCAAGTGCTGAGCATTGGAATGCAATAGTTAGAGTATTAAGGTATTTACGTTATACTCGTAACTATGGATTTCATTATACTAGATACCCAAACGAGTGGTAGAAGGCTACACCGATGCAAACCGGATATCGATATAAATGAATCAAAATCCACTAGTGGCTATGTGTTTACTTTAGCCGAGCAGCTGTGAGTCGGAAATCCACTAAACAAATCAGACAGCTGATCCACAATGGAATCCGAGTTTATAGCTTTGGATAAATGTGGAGAAGAGGCAGAATGATTACGCTATTTTCTGGAAGATATTCCAAAATGGGAAAAACCTGTGCCGTCAATTTGTATACATTGTGATAGCCAATCTGCGATTGGAAGAGCACAAAATACAATGTATAATGGTAAGTCTAGACATATTCGGCCGTAGACATAACACCATTAGACAATCTAGCTTCAACGAGAGTTATCTTGATTGACTATGTAAAGTCAAAAGATAACATTGCGGATCTGCTAACCAAAGGGTTAAATAAAGAGACAGTTGAAAGACTGACAAAAGGAATGGGTATAAAGCCTGTGGATGATAAAAATCTTATGAAGGAAAACCCAACCTAGTTGACTGGAGATCCCAAGATCTAGGTTCAAAGGGACAACCTACTTGTAAGATTTAGTAAGGTCACTGTGGGGGTAACCTCAGCTCATTCTTGTCTTGAAACAGTGATAGAAAAAAGGATAGCAATTTCGTTGCTTTAATGATACTGAAGGAAAGTTTGAACCAGTTCAACTTAAAGGTATCACCTATGTGAGAGAGAAGTGGGGCCGCTTCAAAGGAGAACTGATCAGGCTAATTCCATAGAAGCTCTTGCAGAACCAGGGAGTGTTCATGGCCATAATGAACAAAACCATGAGAATAGAACATATGGTAATAATTCCTGTGTAACTTATGTGGACTCTTTACACCAAAAGCGGGACAGTTCAAAGACATCAAGTCATACTGGACTGCTGTAAAGCAAATATATTTTACAAGGGGGAAGTTCAAAGGGTAACACCTACTTTCCCTATGCAGGAGTTAGTTGATGAATACCAACATCGAGTCAAAACAATTTTTCATTCATGTGGGGGATTGTTGGAAATGGAGTGTAATTTGAATGAGAAATTTGTTTCTCAAGTAGTTGTAATGCCGGACCAAAACTCACGGGTCTGATCAACCCCACGTTTTGATACTGGTATAGTTGGTTCATTGGATAGTCTGATTCATTGGATGAGAATGAATAGACTTTAATTGCGACCTTTGAACTTGAGAGATACATGTACTGATGGATTCATTGGATAGTCTTGGTGAATGAACACACTTTAATAGTGTATTAAATAAAGACCTTTGAATTTGATACATTGTATTCTCTAAATGTATCTACTTACTCCTATTAGCCTATCTATAGAGGCTCTTTCCAATGATTCTACACACAATCTCATACTTTGAAAAATACTACTGATTATCAAAGATCTCTCAAAACACTCTCTTTGTAAAACTTTCGGTGTTCATCAACAAGCCCTAGTTCTAGTTCGCCGGTAGAGCTGTTTTGTGCAAACAAGTTCTATGTTGCCGTTGTATCCTGGGAGACAGACGCTTCACGAAAAACTCCAGCACTAATTCGGGAGGAGGCGAATCTGTTTTAAGGAAATTGTGTTGAACACAAGCCTCGGTTCATCTCTCAATTTTCCTTTGTTATTTACAATTGTTGTAATCTGTAATAACACTTGTTAAATCTGAAACTAATAGCTGTAAGTCTTTATTTAACAAGCTGTTAAGATCTTTTCTAACAGTGGTTATTTCATTATCTGAACAACTGTTAAATCTGTCTATAAACAGTTGTTAGATAACAGTGGTTATTTCATTATCTGAACCTATAAACAGTTGTTAGATAACAGTAGTTATTTTACTTTCTGAACAACCGTTTAATCTGTCTTTAAACAGTTGTTATTTATCTTTTGTATTAAGCTGTGTAACCTTTCACTAACAGCTGTTAAGTCTGAAGATTAAAGTTGTTAGGTATTGTGTTAATAGCTGTTATCTTGTGTTACTAACAGTTGTTGGTTTTGTATCTTACAGTAGTTATTACATAGCTTATTAACAGCTGTTGTGGAAGGCTTTTAATAGCTGTTGTAGCCAAGATTTGCCAACAAAGAATTCACGGTCAAAGGGTTCGTTCCGAGCCCTAATGGGTAAGCAATAGCTCCAGACGAAGATCCGGGTCGGGTAGGGTCACTCCGAACTGTCGCACAACTCTGTAAAGGTGGCCCACAAAGCATGACATTTTTCTAAAATGCCGATTCGGGGAAACCCGAAAGAGAAAGTGGTTTTCTCCACTGTTTCTATTGTAGCTGCGACGAAGAATTGGGGGTTTTGATGACGGCGGGATGAGGGAGTGGTACTACGATGGCGGGAGATGGTGGTTGAAGGGAGAGAGTTAGAGAAGAAGATGAAGCCATGGCTATGAGTGGAGGAGTGTTGGGGGGAAATTGGATTGGATTGGATAGATTGATTACATGAATAGGAGAAAGTGGGTGATGACTGATGGGGAAGGTTTAGGGTCGATTGAAGGGGAACGGGAAGAAGAATGGGTGGGGGTGGGGTGGGGGAATTCGCAGGGGGCCTGGAGTGGGGCTGGGTTGTGTTGATGATGAAGATGGGGTGGGGGCTAGTGTAATGACATTTTTGCTCTTCACTCTGGGAGCATATGCAAGTCACATGTTATTTTTTTGCCTGAAAATTGCCCGGATTCACTAATTGGACATTTATAGTGGCCCGTAAATAGATGCGGCTATAAATAGTCTAATAAAAAGATAAGTATATTAATTGAAAAACGTAAATAGATTATGGCTACTAATAGCAGTTTTCTATTTTCTACATTGTATTGTAAACTATGAACATAAAAACTCCATTTCCTATATTTCAATCTATTTTCTCAAAAAGTCATTTTTAAGATTCTTGAAATCCAAAGAATCTTTACACTCTACCCTATACCTATACAAATTCAATAATCTCAGCAAATCACTTGCTTTCTCCTTTGTTTTCTCAGCACAACCAACTTGTATGAGTAACAAAAGCTTCTGAAAAGCTCCCATTTGAAGAGCTTCAATAAGAACATCTTCAACTTCTTTTTCTTTTTCCTTTTCTTCATTTTTCCCAAGTTTCCATAGAATTGAAACTGAAAATTCAGTTGCTAAATCCGAAATTCGCAAAATCTTCTTCACTAAAATAGGAACTATAAGAGCATTTTTATATGCCCTTTCTATGCCTTCATTGCAACAACTAATTTCATGAAGAACTCCCAATGCCTTTTCCGATGTGCTCTTTTCTGAATCCACAAGAATTTCTAGTAGCAATTCCACCAATCCCATTTCAGCAAGTCTTGTTTTGATCTGCTGATCATTGATTTTTGATGATTTTGAGAGCAAATGGTACATAAAAAATAATGTTGCTTTTGTTGTTTTAGGACAAATTGGACTTTTCACTAGCTTCAATAAGGCTTCTAGGACGCCTTCATTTTGTACTAAATCATCAACCTTAGCCTGATTGAATGTGACAATTTCAATCAAAGTCAAAACAGCATTTTGTCTAGCTGACAAACTCCCGGATATTAAAATCCGCGACATAGAAGACAAACAAACTCTTGATCCGAGAATCGATTTGGCCTCACCATCATATTTCAATATCATGGTCAAAGCTGAAAGGATTTCCTCTAAAACAACGACGTTTTTCTCAAAAGAATCCGAAAATACGACAAATGTAGTTGCCAGGACTCTGTTTGTGCCCTTAGCCAAAATGCATCTCTTGTTCCTATCACTCTCCTTAGCTTTTGCTTTGATCTTAGCAACCAATTCCCGGCATCTTTCTCCGTCCTTTCGGCTTCTTGCATTCTCAATTCCGGAAAGAATCTCCGAAACCTCGTACGAGGTGATCGGGATTCTTGGAGTTGGAATCCTCTCAATCCCATAATTCTTACTCTCAACACACCATTCTTGAATCATCTTCCTCAATGTATGATTTGGAATAGGCTCAAGATCCCTCAATACTTGTTTCTTGATTGGACATGTATGATTCCCACTTTCAATCCACTTTTCAATGTTGTCACGGTCGAAAGTAATCCCGGTCGATAATGTCACCGGATCTTTCATTAAATCTAACGAAATCGGACAACGAAAACTGGTTGGAATCACCAGCTCCATGTTGGAAAGCTTTTCCAAATCTTGCTTCTTTGATGCTTTTCTTTCTGCTGATCTTTTTCTTCTCCAAGACAACATCTTCACTATATTCTTAACAAAAACAAATCAAGAACTTAAAAAAGCTAGTAAAGACTAAAAGTTCTGATTATTTGAAGGTAGAGATTTTGATGAATCAAACTATGAATATTAGATGGAGGAGGCCGGGGGGTTTTATATATTGGTCCAAGGTTCAAAATACGCGGCTCAACATTGAAAACATAGGAAATAGTTTAATTCTAACAAAATATAATATTGGAAATAATGTTCAAGAGACCGTGTGAAGTTGGAGTATACATTTTTAATTATTTTTTGAAGACATAATATAATAATATGGACAGGTAATAACACGTTAATAGGACATGTAGAGGGGAAAAATCGTCTGTCCCCCGTGTATATTCTTATCATCGTACATAACTAACTAGAATTTGCTATGTGAACATTTTTTCTAATTATATATACACATGATGAATTGTAATTGCTTGAGTAAAGGAATACAAACATACACTGAGACAGGTGATTTTTTTACTAGAGAGCAGTTCGGCTCCTATGCAGAACATGTTTTTTTCAGTATATATAGAACACCTCGAAACAAGTGTTTTTAACTTAAAAACAGGTGCTCGCGCGAACAGGTATTTTTAAAATCAGAATATGTATTTATTTTAAATAAGCATTAATCGTCAAAATTTTAATTCAACTGACGAGAAAAATTCTGCACTGAAGTCGCGGTGGTAGAGAGAGAGGGTGTTGTTGCCTGTTGAGGGTCGGGGGGCACAAGAATTTGAATATTGACCCTTTATTTTTTTTTATTTTTTTTTGATGGATAAATATTGACCATTGAACCATAAAGATGGGGCAATTTAGGCATGCTATGCTTATACTGAGAAGAATTAATCAAAGAACACGATCAACCGTTTGGACTATAGGAAAATTCTAAAGTTAGTACTAGGACTAGGACTGAACTTTATTTTAATTTTTTAATCAAACTATTTTACTTTAGTCTTATGAAAATGACAATATGTCAAAAGAAAATAAACAAATTCTATTTAGATTTTTTGAAGAATAATTCTATTTAGAATTTCTTTTCAGTAAAAATGGTTTTAGCAACTAAATAATTGTCATTTTATTTGTTTTTATTTTAAGGAAAACAAGATTATAATACAAACTTTTTAATTTAATTTTCACATATCATCTTATAATAAATTCATTTATGGGGCAATTTAAAATTTAAAATTATTAAATTTTGTTTGTATTGGTTGTTTGAAATGGTAAAAGAAAGAAAATCATAATATGGGGCAATTTAGGTAATGCAATGCTTATAATGAGAGGAATTAATAATCAAATAAGAATACAGTCAACGTTTGAGATAACGGCCTTCAACCGGTAAAGTTGACTGACTAAAACAATTCTAACGTAATACTCTCTCCATTTCCATTTAATTGTCGTTTAGGATATGTGTAGATATCCAAATTAATTGTCGTTTAAGGTTCTTTTATTAATTGCTAACAATTTATTCCAATTATACCTTCAATATTTTCTTTTATTTGCGTTTTCTGCCATTCCTATTTTTCCTTTCTTTTTTTTTTTTTTTTTGATCTAAATGTAAATGTATAAATGATCAAAATGGAGAACTATAAAAATAGTTCACCGTAGGTAACAAGATGTTGACGAATGATCCATTATGAATCTTTCGCCTCAAAGCACATACTTCTACCTAAGTGTACAAAAATGAACCACAGCCATGTACAAGAGAACACATGGTCTTGGCAAAATCACCTACTACAACCAAAAATAACTACAAGTTCAAATCATTAGGATTTTCCTTTCTTTTTTTATGCTATAGAAGCGAGAGAGAGGGTAATATTGGAACTTTCGATAAAAATGACAAGTTTCTTAATTTTTTAAAATTGTCTAAAGAGTCTTATATTTAGGAATGAAGTGAGTACCAGGAATGGACTTTATTTTCATTTACAAAACAATATTTTTTTCCAGCATTGTTCATTGTTTATAAATTATAAACAATATCACTTCTACCAGACATTTGCAACTGAATAATTGTCATATTATTATTAATTTTCGGGAAAATAAGGATGTATGTTTTCAAATCTCTCTCCATCTCAAATATAAATTTATTTTTTAGGTTTTGCATCTTTTTTTATTTTGTTTTATTATTTTACATCAGAGTAAGTGTGGGACTTAAAAACCGGGAGTGAATAATTGAACGGTATAGGCTCCTTCGCGGTCCTAAGAAGACTGGACATCCTCAGTTATGTAATATGAGTAGGGTGTTCATTCGGTATTCAGTTTGGTTTTAGGAACAAAATTTAAAATTTAGTTCGGTTTTGTAACCTTTTTTTTTAAACTGATCAAATTAAAATTTTATGAAAACCGAATACCGAATATCAAAATTACTTTGGTATGATTCAGTTCGGTTTGTACCAATTTTTTTTTTTTTTTTTTTTTTTTGTAGAGTTTAACTTAATAAAAATTAGACAAAACATAAAATTATAATGCACAATTAAAATAAAAATAAAAATTTAAAAATTAAGAAAAAAATACAATCCTACAACAATAAAATAACTCATTAAATCCCCAATATTCAGGGTATGAGTGAAGATTAATAGGAGTCCACCCTAACATTTAGCAATAAATGTACAAAGTGTCTGCTCCTAGAATGTCATTGAAACAGATGGATTGAAGACAACTCTAAGTAATATTAATAATACTTATAAGTATTATAAACAAAATTAAATATTAATTAAAAATTTGTCTATTCGATATTTCGGTAATTCGATTTCTAAAAATTGAAAATCGATTTATTTTGACTTTTTCAAAACTGAACTGAATAAATTAAAGGGAAATGATTAACGGCTAACTAAAATTGGCTAAAATTGGTTAAAAATCAAAATTAAACACTATTCACCCCCGTTGGTATAAGGGATTTACCCAATTATTTACCATTTTCCCACCAATTTAACCAATTAATTAACTAAATTTTAGCTCCCTACCAATGTCCTAAATTAAAATTCCGAATAAACCAAACTATATAATAAAATTCGGTTTGATTCGATTTGGTAGTTCAGTTTAATCCCTAAATATGAGAGTGAAACCTCAGTTTATTTCTAGTAGACGGTTCAGATTGCTTTGGACTTTTTAGGTGTATTTTGTGTAATTTTTCTCTTATATATTATAAAAGCAAGGGAAAAATATATTTTGTTACATATTATATCTTCTTTACTATCCTACTAATAATATTTTGTTGGGTGTGTTATTTTCTTTATGAGTTATACTATTTTTAAGTTAGTTTTTTATTAAAAAATAATTGAGACTTGACATTTTATTATGGATAAAAGGTGTCCACGGCCCTTAAACTTTTCTTAATTTTGGTTTTTGACCTTGAATTAAAAAACGTAAAGTCCTTGACCCTGAACTTGCCTAGAGTATTAATGTTTAACTTTTCGTCCAATTTCACCGTTAAATATAACGGAATAGGAACATGTGACTCTCACATGACATAACTCAAGGGCATTTTAGGAAAATTGGTTCTAAACTTAAAAACTGGGAGAACAAATTGATCCCCAAAACCGTGATCAATCAAAAAGGCTTAGACTTACTGTAAAGTGTAAACTATAAACCAGCAAACAACATAAAACCCAAATTTACGGCTTAGACTTACTGTAAAGTGTAAACTATAAACCAGCAAACAACATAAAACCCAAATTTACGCCTTCTCCCAGTTTTTTTTTTTTTTTTTTTTTTTTAAAGTTTAGAACCAATTTTCCTAAAATGCCCTTGAGTTATGTCATGTGAGAGTCACATGTTCCTATTCCGTTATATTTAACAGTGAAATTGGACGGAAAGTTAAACATTAATACTCTAGGCAAGTTCAGGGTCAAGAACTTTACGTTTTTTAATTTAAGGTCAAAAACCAAAATTAAAAAAAGTTTAAGGGTTGTGGGCACCTTTTACCCTTTTATTATTAATGGGGAAAAAAAGATTACACAAATTCATGATAGAAAATCTCTTCCAAAAAGCAAGAGTGACATTTTTCTCCTTTTCGGCCCTTCAGGAATTTCCACTACAACATGCACCCGTACCCACCGCCACCTTACCAGTTCCATTTTCAGTTTCTACTACACCCAACAGCTCTGATCTAACAAGGGATAGATCCGAATCAAGAGAATAAGAGAAAAACCTTAGAATCACTCACAAAAACAACTTAAAATTGCAAGTTTCAACAAGTTAAATAAATCAAAGATAATTGAATCTGGTCAGAGTTCTCTGTACCAATTTCAATTCAAATTCTCAACCAATTTTGCAGGGTTAGTCTTGCACTCCGTATCCGGGTAATGACTTGTCAGTATACTATTCAACAATAATATACCGAGCATGTAGCTAATAAGACTTCAAAGACTTCATTTCGTAAGAGTAAACTTGGTCTTACATAATTCATTAAAGGGCTATATATGTCTTAACTTATTACAACTAAAAAAGGAAGTACATATCTAAACATGAAATACTACAAGTTTCATTTATCTATTATATTAAGGTTGTTCCCTACTCCTAATCCTCGTCCTTAACCGTTTCCTCTTGATCATCCTCAAAGCATCTACAAAAGAATTAAGAATGAGCTACACTAGTCCAGTAAGGTTCAAATACCCTTAGAATGAGACAGACATCGTTTGATAGAAAACTGTTATCCCCTTTTTCAAACATTTTCAAATATTAACTTGACCTCAACTTATAACATTAGCAAAATACATTAAAGGGAGTTTGGAACAAGTTCTAGAAGTAAAAAGAACTTTGGAACACTTCACAAACTTTTCAGACAGGCCTTCGGACGAAGCATCACCCCGCCCATACATACAATGTGCCTCGTCCGAGATATGATGCATCGTCCGAACCCCTGGTCCAATATAATTGCAAAAACTCCTAGTATCTCTACGTATGAAGCACATAGTCTGCGGACGATGTACATCGTATGAGATATACTCCCTTTTTTGAAATAAGAGCAGAAGCACCAAGTATCTCTGCGGACGAAGGCCATCTCGAATGCTAGGATGAAGTTTCGTCCGCATGATTCAGAAAACCCATTTTCGGTATAATTTTTAGTAAAATACATTTTTGCAATCTAAACATCCCCTTCCCAGATTTTACAAACTCTTTCATACATACTTCGATGCTCCGAACACCTTCATTTACACATTTCACACACACACACACACACTTTACATAATTCACACAATCGAGCTCAAGGATCGTCCAAACACTATAACAATTGCTAACGGTCCCTAACTGCTATTACCCATTAAAGAAGGTCACACTTGTCATATCATTGGGTCCAGGTATCATACCCCTAGACGATGGGGCCAGAAGTTTAAGGATACATCTCGTTATATCATCATTCACCCTTGTGAGCTCCACAACTAACTTTTAGCAGTCCTACTTATTATTTTCGCTAGGGACGGGCCACACTTATAATTATCCTTGCATGCTCTCGATTATGTGGTCATACATAATATTTGGGATATAACCTACTCAAGAGCTCAAAATTGGGAATGCACAACTTTTAGACTTATAGAATATTCAAATCAGAACATTTACTCAAATAGAAAACTCAGGAATATGAAAACAATGACATACAATTCATGAAACTCACAGATTACAACACTCCATCCAGTTTTAATGCAATAAAATAGTGCAGAAATCATTTCATCATAAATCACAACTTGACAGAATTTTCGAGATTTCATGCTTTTGACAGAAAATATAAGAGTGTATGAACCTTACCTTAAATGCTCAATCCCAGACTCAACACTTACTTTTGAGCCTTCTACTAAACTCTTTCCTACGCTGAATTTTCCTTCTCTTAAGTTTTCTAACAGTTCTAGCCTCTCATTTTTCAGAAAAACAACACAATATTCTAATGACGAATACTCAACAAACAACTGTTGAAATCCGATCTCCACAGTTCAAAATGTAGTCCTAGATGTTGTCTACCTTCAATTAAACATTGAGACCGATCATAGCACAAATGACTGCCTAATCGAAAATCCAAAGACAAATGCGTAGGAAAAAAAGGCCGTAGTTTTCTATTTTGTCTCTCTTATTTCTCTCCCTACTTGTATTAATTTCTACAGAAAACTACTCCAAATATCAGCTCCTTCACTTAAACATTCTAACTTCCTAACCTCCTAACATAACTTCCTAACTAATAACATTAACAGTAAGTCCATCAACTTCCTAAATGCACCTAACACATCCTAAGCTACCAAAAAAAAGAAGAACAAAACAATCGCCTAATTTAACTAACCTTAAAAGTTACGGGTATTATATTCTCCTCTCCTTAAAATAAGTTTCGTCTTTCAAACTTACGGACCTGGATCGAAAAAGATGGGGGTACTTCTTTCTTGCTTCCTCTTTGAACTCCTGAACCGTCTTGCGTTCAGTGTGGTGAGGCCACTTTACTTTAACGTAAGGTATAGTCCTCCAACGTATAACCTAATCATTCCTATCACGAAGCAAAGAAACCCTTCCAAGGTTACATGTATCAATTATGGTCGTGTCACTGTCACACCCTGAAACGGGTAATGACATGGCATTACCTCATATGCCAATGAGGCACAGAACCAAAGCGGAAATAGTAAAGTCCATTATACTATTAAAGAAATGTAAGTTCCAACATTAATTATTAGAGTTCTACATTATCCAACATAATACAAAGTGAATTAAGTATAAGTTATTACATGTCCAGTGTTCAAAGAACTTAAAATGAAATTATCTATTACATGAAAAGTTATGGATCACTCAATGAAATCTCAATCCCATTGCTCCACATAATCACCTTTTTCAGGTAACTAATCATCTACAAATAAAAGAAAGTAAAGACATGAGCTATGAAGCCTATTAAGCATCAATACCCTTGGGATGAAACATTAAATGAGACTTAAAACCCTTTTTCCGATTTCCCAATACAATTATGAAAACATGCAAGTTTAGGTCCCTTTATAAGACACATTTTACACGTGAAAACCTCACCAAACAACCTTTGGGGAAACACTAGAAGGGACCAGGATAAACAGAAAACACAAAGACCAAACTTTCCATCTTCGGTCGACCTGAGCATTATCACCGGTCGACCGAAATATCTATAGAAAAATAGGACAACACACTGCCAAAGTTCGGTTGACTGGTATTACCCACTGGTCGACCGACCATACCTTAGGTTAATGGGTTCACTTTCTCGGTCAACCTATTTAAACTCTTCCATCGTCTGTTTGGTTCTAGTACTTTGAGTCAGACGACATATTGAATCTCCGGTCGGCGGTAATTCAGTCAGTCATTTTTCAGTGCAAATTTGTGAACGAAAAATGCATTTCTACACAATCTGAATCCTAACTCCAAAATACTCAGTTTTTATGCATATGTACATATGAATGACAAATATAAACACATAAACACACAAGACATAAACTCTACTCATTAAGTCCAACATTTGAACATCGAAAATGTGACACACGCTCCATGTTTTACGTATCCCAACATACGGACATACACAACATTGGATCCTTCGAATACGACTAATGCTATGACACAACATTTCACAGGGTAGAGCTCAATTGTCTGTTCACAATCATAAAGCAATTACTATAAAGATCCCCAACTTTTAAGCCTAGAAGTGCAGGCTTTCACATGCATACATGGGCTTAGTTTTTTCCCGAACGAAGGGCTCAATCTTTAAGGATTCCATCGTATTGTGTCATTGCCCACCGTTGAAGACTCCACAACGACCATCATAGTCCTTAACATCTCTCCCATCACACAGCGTCGGGAACTCATGGGTTCAACAACTATCTCTCTCTCACAATTCACTAGAAAGAATTCTGCAATGAGATCGATTCTAAACAAGAGCTCAACCAATGACGACTATTTAGGACATGTATCATTTAGGACTCCAACAGCGGTAACAAGTTGACACTAATGATAATGAATTATGATGACAATCAACATGCACAACAAGATCAATAATCAAGATACATGTATGGAAATTCGACGTTTCATCCTATGCAGTAAATCATGGTTGTGAGAGATTCGATAATTGAAGGGGGAAATCGATGTCCGTTTCGAGTGAGTTTTAGTTAGTGTCGAAGATAATCGAAGGATCTACGTGTGCGGTAAGCTTAGTCATCATAAGTATTAGATTCATACATAAGATCATAAATATCAGAGGGATCATCATAAGGATCATCATTATATACGGTGATCCGGGCTTTTTCTAAAATTTTATATTTTTGTTTTTCTAAATTAATCCTATTCTTATGTTTTAAATATGTATCTAATACATGAGTATTATAGATTCTTAAAGCATCTATATATCTCAAATAACTAGGATCTTCATAAATCATTTCTAATAATTCACGTTCCTTATTATAGGTCTCTACTTTTTTCATTATATTATCAACAATATCATTAGGAAGTGAGTTATTTAATAATTTTATTAACCTTTTTTCAGTTACATAGATGTTAATTAGATCTATATTTTTTGTGTTTCTATACTTGTTCCTTAATCTACATAGCATATCAAGATGTAAATCAATTATGAAAAGTTCATAAAAATTATAACCTTATATGTTTTATTGCATAAAATGGATGAAGGGTCGGATTTATTTGCATTCAATGTGGTTGATTGTCGTGTCTATATCGTGTTGTGGATTTGTATATGTAATTGTTGTATATTTATGGCTTTATTAGCTTTGTTGTTCATTGTTGTCCTTGGTTTGTAATTGATGTCGTTTGGATGTCGTCTAATTGTGATTGTTGTTGTCGTCTATTTGGTTTTGGGCGACGACTGATTTTGAGCTATTGTCTATGAGCTTCTATACAACAGAATTCATTCGAATTATAATGTGAATGTGTTGAGCCCGAGAGTTCATGTGTTGTAATAAGAAATTCTTGGACCTTCACCCGATGTAAGATATCATTGGGACTGTAACGGTTTTGCGGAGTCCATGGTGATGGATGATGATACAATGTAAAATGGATCCTTAAAACTTTGGACCCGTTTGTTCAGGGAGTGAAACTGGAGCCATGTGTTATGAAATTCTTGGGGCATCCTAACCTGGTCATCTGTTAGGGCCTTTACAGTTAGATAAGTGACCTCAATCTAGGGAAGTGTGTGTGTGTGTGTGTGTGTGTCATATCATTAACCATGCTCGTAATGTCTAATAATGTGTATTTTCGTTGTCTCATATGAGTGGAACATGCTGCTTGTAGCACATTCCGAAGTATATGTGTTAAGATGTGAAGAATATTGTTAATTGCTTACTTGTTATTTATATTACTTGTTCTTTTTTTGGTCTTACTTGTTATATGGTTTGAGTCAAAATCTCTATTTTGGGGCTGAGATTAGGAAGGTACAGAAATGCATTTTTCCTTTGTAAATTTACACTGTCTTTTTTCTGGCTGAATCTCGGTCGACCGGACCCTCAGTCTATCATCTGGAGCAAACTATTGGACCATTCAGACGAGTGAATGTCTTATCTCTGTCGACCGAGACGACTTTCGATCTACTGGATTGGTTTGTCGATCGCCCGAAACTTTTGTATGTCTTGATCTCAGATGATCTTCGTGAAGGGGCTCATGGGCAGAAACTCGTTCTAAACACCCATGAATCTTCCCCGAAAGGATCCTCTCATACTATGGGAATCGAAAAACATATGAAACAGACTTACGATTCTCGTTAATGGTTTCTGATTTCGGATGTTGTGCTGCAACCACCAAGAGCCTTCCATTGCGGAATTACTCTCTACCGGTATCAACACGACTATGTGAGAAGCGAGTGCTAGCTTTATATTTTTCTGATTGGAATCTTTAAAGAGAAGGGATGGCAGATTTTAACATGTTGACAAGCAAAACATGATGTACATAAACCATAATCCAATAAGCACAAACTCTCTAGTCAACTACTTAACTCATCAAATAATAGCCCATAAGGATCAAAAACACATAATGACCACTAATAAGGGATGAGTTAAGCCTTGTACCTCAATGCTCTTTGAGCTTGGACTTCTTACCATTTTGGTAGATCTTCTTTGTCAATCAAGTCCATTGAGGCATCTCATGTGATCCTTGGCATTTGACTCTTTTCTTGGAGTCTTAGCTCATTTGTGCCTTCCTTGTAGTTCATATCTTCTTCTTGAAGTGTTAGAACTCTTTGTTACCTACAAGGAATTCTTGAGAACTAATTTGGTACCTTTTCAAAGGTCCATCAAGATTAGCTCAAAATCTCAAGTAACACAAATATGCATAAGGATCAAGGTTATCAAAAACCAATACAACTAGATGGATTCTTAAATGAATATGACATAACAAAACAAGAATCAATCAAGTTGCATATGCTACATCTCATCATAGATACCTTAGCTAAACATAAGCATGAATAAACAAGAGCGTGCTAAAGGTTATCTATTTGAATATAAAAATCAAGAATTGGAGATGCAACATGTATAAGAGCAAGCATATAAAAATATATATACCAAAAACACTTAAACACATTAACTAAAGTGTTAAGATAAAGTGATTTGATACCTTTGCTTTCTTACCAAGTGATGAAGACATTGGATTAACACTTTGACTCTTGTTATCACTTGAAGCTTTGCTCTTAGTATCTACCCAACTTGGTTCTCCAATTGATTAACATTTGAGCTTTGAGAATCCAAGTGTTAAGGAGTGCTTTTGACTTTCTTCTTTTGGCACAACTCCTTTGACTTCTCCCCAATGCCACTTCTAATCGAATCAATAACATTGAAGCTTTGTGGCATGCATCTAACTTATAAGAACCTAAAAGATCAAGGGAAGAGTAGCTTTTGGTACCCACTTTTGTTTGGGATCCATGGGGGGTTAGTAGAATTAAACTTCACTTTCCAAATTGTTTTAACTCCCCTTTCAATCTTCTTCTTAACATGGCAACTATCACAAGTATGACCATGTTTTCCACAATATGTGCAATGAATGTGTGGCTTAGAAGAATTGTGAGCATGCACATGATTTCTATTTGGCCTATGTGACATACTAGCATTTACAACATGATTCTTATGAATAAGAGAAGAGCTAGCAATATCGACATGATTTGCAATATAACCAAGGCCATGTTTATCATTTGAAGCACATTGCATGCCAAGAATTTGATCAAGATTTTTCTTACCCTTTGAAAAGTTTTCAACAAGAAGGGTAAGGTTTTTAACTTTGTTTTCCAAAAGATCAAATTCAACAAGCTTGTTTTCTAAAGATGACACTTTAACACAAGCTTCTATGTGTTGTAATGAAGATGAATTGCAAGTAGTAATAAGATCATCATTTTCACATTTCAAGCAATTAACATCATCACACAACTTTTTTATTTTCATCAACCAACTTGGCCTTTTCTTCAAGCAAATATTCAATTTTATGCTTCATTTCATGGTTTTGCTTTTGCACATTTTTTTCAATTGATCATACATATCAATTAAAAACACATTAGCATCATCCTCCTCATCATCATCATAAGAATTTGAAATAGAGGGAGAAGGATGTACCTCATTACCAAAAGCCATGAAGCACAAGTTGGCGTATTCATCATCACCGTTGTCACTTGAAGAGCTTGATCCTTCATGAGTATCTTCAAGCATTTTCCACATGGAGTGGGCGGATTTTCTTCCAAGGACACGGTTGTACTCCTCCGGACTTAAGGCACAACTAAGAAAATTCATTGCCTTGTAATTTTGAGTCATCATTTTGAACTCAACTTCATTTAGCTCATTGTCCTTCTTTGGAGTTTGAACACCTTCCACCATCTTCTTGGGTACATATGGACCTTCTTCAATTATATGCCATAAAGAGAAATCAATGGAGCACACATATAACTTGAATCGATCCTTCCAAGCATCAAAATGATTTCCATCAAAAAGTGGTGGTCTATTGGTGGAAGACCCCTCTTGGTAGGCTAATGCGGAATAACCGGCCATTAATCTTTGCTTCAAGCGGTTAAGCTAAATATGAAGACCGCGCTCTGATACCAATTGAGGGAACCCAAGAGGGGGGTGAATTGGGTTTATATAAAACTTGCAAACTATTTCCAATCTTTTCTAGGTAAGTGCAAGTTTAACAAAAGCTAAAGCAAAACCCAATGCAAATCACAAGACAAGAGATTTAGAGTGGTTCGATTCACTAAGAATCTACCTCCACTACCTTGAGCCGCACCCAAGGATTTTGCCAACTTCACTAAGAAGAATGTGCCCACACAAAGTAGGACTTTACACTAGTGGCTAACTCACCAAGAGTTTTACAAACAACCACTAAACAAGAAGCTCACAAAGAGCTTGCCCACACTAAGTAGGACTTATACAATTGCCCACACAAAGTAGGACTTTTACAAAATTAACCCTATCACTAAGAAAAGGGATAAGATGAATGATTAAGCACAATGTTGTTCACTCTTCTAAGTGAAAGATAATTACATTTGAAGCTCATCTTGTTGGCTCTTTGAACATAATAAGCTCACTCTTTGTCTTGCTTTGCAAATTCACCTTTGAATGCATTTAGATCATGACAATGAAGTGCATTTGCTTTCAAGGTGTTTAGACTTGATAAGGAATCAATAAGAATATGTTTTGCAAGTCTCTCAAAGTCTTAGAGTCATTCTAAAGCTTTGGAGTATTTATACAATTTGAAATCTCGCTGAAAAACGACTGCAAGCGGTCGAAAACGGCTAGTAACAGGTGTACTTTGGTCGATCGTTCATAAGCTCGGTGGACCGAACTTAGCTACTTTCGGTCGACCGTCCAAGGACCTCGGTCGACCGAGTTTGGACGGGACAACTCTCTGCTTTCTTCCTCGGTTGATCCGAGATAATCTCGGTTGACCGACTTTTCGGGCATTCGGAGAGTTGTCTTAACACACGTTTTGAAATCTTTTGAAGTCTAAAATGTTTTCTTAATATGTAACAAGTAAGAGCACTTTGGAAAACCATTTTACAAGACTTATACTTTGAAATCGAAGGCTTTTGAAATACGAACACTATTTGAAACTTAGCCTTTCAAAAACGTGTTTATGAAAACATGCAATGCAAGACTATAGTGAAGAGCTTATGTTCAAGAGAGCGTTGGTTAGAGCTTAAGGATAAAGACCATTAAAGATAAAGCTAATCTAACCAACCTAAGTCTTCAATCTTCAAGCTTGACGAAAGTGTCTTGAATGATATCTTTGAAGCTTGATCAAGGCTTGATTGAAATACTTAGAGCTTCCATATAGAATTCCAATATTCTATCACATAGATGAAAACATTAGACACAAACATCAAGTGTTTGTCCATCATCAAAAACGAGTTCATTTGCCCTAAGGGCTAACAATTGGCGCCGTCTGTGGGGACTTTGCCCTTAGGGCTAACAATCTCCCCCTTTTTGATGATGACAAAACATTGATGCAAATGGGAATAATATACAAAAGATAAATCTTTAAAGTATATAAACATGAATGCATGAGATAAGGACATTAAGGATCTAGACAAGTAGATAACAAATTACGTTTTTGAAAGGCTAAGTTTCAAATAGTGTTCGTATTTCAAAAGCCTTCGATTTCAAAGTATAAGTCTTGTAAAATGGTTTTCCAAAGTGCTCTTACTTGTTACATATTAAGAAAACATGCAATGCAAGACTATAGTGAAGAGCTTATGTTCAAGAGAGCGTTGGTTAGAGCTTAAGGATAAAGACCATTAAAGATAAAGCTAATCTAACCAACCTAAGTCTTCAATCTTCAAGCTTGACGAAAGTGTCTTGAATGATATCTTTGAAGCTTGATCAAGGCTTGATTGAAATACTTAGAGCTTCCATATAGAATTCCAATATTCTATCACATAGATGAAAACATTAGACACAAACATCAAGTGTTTGTCCATCATCAAAAACGAGTTCATTTGCCCTAAGGGCTAACAATCTCCCCCTTTTTGATTATGTCAAACTTTGATGTAATTAGATAGGATAAGGACTAAATTAAGAACAAGGAAGCATGGCAAAAGGATATAAGAACAAGTAAGTGCAAAGACTAATGCTTATAAGATAAACCAATTAAACATGGAAGCTAAAAGCATTAGTGGGATTACTTCTTTTGCCATATTCATAAGGGACTCTTTGAAGAGCCCTTTTTCCCTACCAACCTCCTTGCCTCCTTCCTTCCATCAAGTAGCATTCTTGTGTGTAATATACATACCTTAGTTTACACAAGAAGCTAACTTACCATTTTCATCAATGTTGATGTGAGTGCTAAGGATCCTATAACAAAGAACATGCTCACACAAACATTAGAACTCTCAATGGTTTGTTATCATCAAAAACATCATAGAGTAACTTTGCCCTTAGGGCTAACACTACATAATCCCTACCTCTTCTGATAGTATGAGTTTTTATCTCATAATAACTCTCACGTAATCCCAGCAAAAGCCAAATACCAAAAATGCACATCCTTAATCTCTAATTCGAATAATAACATTTTATTATTCTCAGAAAAATAAATGTCAGATATAATGAACCTAGACACATTCTAGATTCATTGAATCTGTACATGAAGTCTGTTAAGTCGTCTATGTGTGTGACATTGTAGGTTCATATTACAATAGCAATGAAAACACACTTAGTAGTAGTATGTGTTCATAAATCATAAGTAATCCCTAACAAGACATTGTGAATACCCAAAGTGAATGAATGTACGGTGGAACCTAATATCAATCCATTATTTAATCTATTTGTCTCACGATATCCAAATTAAGCATAAGGCATGACAGTTGTCACCCTTATAAAGCTTAATTGTATTTATGCTCGATCTTCGGTAGATTGCTCCAACAAATAGTATTTAATAACCAATTTATTAAATACATTTGAGCACGGCCATGCATTTAAACAGTCTTCCCTATCCAGTGGCACACAAATATATCTCTCTAATAAGTGAGGGACAAATCCCTTACAATGTCTCTCACATTCAAGACATGATGGGATACTACATCCGATCATCATTCGTATTAATTACTCGATTAAAAGTAACGTTCGGTCGAGTCAAAACGTAGCTTCACTCATGCTGGAAACGATGAAGATATAAGATCTAAGGATACCAAATAGTATTGAGGAAGTAATACTTGTGACTAAACTTCTTGTGACTAAAAGAGCAATGAAGTATTACTTCTCTTTTGGATCACGTCCGATATAATATATCCCCAATATATTGTATCTATGATATGATTTGTATCTGTTACACATGATCAGTAAAACATAATCATCAATTAAACTTTCATACTATTTTTATTTCATTGTATAGAACATTACATAAAATTAGGGACAATCAGACTAGCAATGGTATAAGGTAATGAGTGTTACTATCAAATCACATATTTGATATTCAAAAGCAAAATTATCTATTCAAATGACATTCTCAAAATATATAAAATGTACAACATATGGTAATGGTCCTAGGGCACTGCTAACACTTCGGTCGACCGAACATTTTGTTTAGGTCGACCGGGAGGTCATTGTGAGCTGTGTTGTGTTATGTTTTGTCCGTTCTTCGAGGTTAGTGAATTGTTGATTCAGTTTAGTGCTCTGAGAGTGTTATGTTGTGGCTCTAGGTGTGTGTTGTGTCAAAAACGTGTTTTCAAACTATTTTTGGGAAATGGGAAGGTCTTGTGTCTTATCTGATGTTTCATCCCAGGGTTTGTTTGCTCTATACTGGGCTTCGCAGCTCAGTCCTTTATTTTTCTTATTTATAGGTGAGACTGGTGCTGGGCCATATTATGAGGATGATACTTGGGGTGAGGTATCCTGAAGGGTGATTACATAATGAACTTTGTTATAGAGAACGTGTGGTAGTTGAACACTTAATTTATTTATGTTATTTATGTTGTGTAGAACTTATTTCATTTTCGTACTTATATTTTCGTTATTTTACATTTGGATCCCTTTTATAATACGATGAAATATTTCCTTTTAGTAACTCTCTTTGCGGGCTTTAGTGTCTCCTTGGCTGATGAGACAAATGTCATTGAAACTTTTCGTATGACTTGATCAAAATTTTAATTATTCACTAGTTGATATATGAACGGAAGGATTTTATAATTATGTTAGGAATTTGGCTTCGTACGTAGAGGTTATGAGTTCGAATCCCCTTCTCGCTTCTTGAATCCCCATATTTTTATAATAGATAGATCCCTTCCCCAATAATAATAAAAAAAATATGTTAGGAATTTTAAAGTCAAAGAATAACTTTACTCACTTATCATAAATTATTTAAGGATGAAATTCACCAATTTGCAACTGTAGACCGATGAAAATTATCTACACATCAGTTTTGATGGGCCTCCCACGTGGATGCATCCACAGACTACCCACCAAGAAAACATAGAAACATCAATAAAGATATTTAAAACCTAATTAATTTGGACATTCAATAATGCAAGTGAGCTGTATTAGGCCACTCAATGTTTCTGATATCATTCTCTATCTTAAACTTAGGAGCATGATTTTTCTTGATGATGCTATCAATATTGTTAAAATTACGAGTTAACGATTTTACGGAAGTAAAACATGTTAAATCGGGAGTAGAATCGTTATATGGTAAAAATGGAGTAGAATCGTTAAATCGGATCGTAAAAACGTAAAAATTTACATTTCTATCTAGTCTACAAAATAGTATGGCGGGTCGGGTTATTGTTAATTAAGGTCGGGTCACTTAATTTGGAGATCAAAAATCTAATTTAAATTTAATTTTGACTAATTTCGGATTCTACCATCTCAACTCTCAAATTTCTGATGATACATTTCCTCCTCTTCATCAATTTCTTGCACTATTAGAAATCTAACAAGTAATCAAACTTGTTAACTTTGAGTTATAACTTTCTGTCATTTTTTTTTCTTGCATTTCCAGAATATAAGTGATTTTTTTTGTTTTATATTTTCAGAATATATGTCATTTTATTCTGCTGCTGATGTATATCATGTGTGTCTATGTTTTTAGAATTTCTAAAAAGTTGAATTGTTTTCAACATGCCCTGATATTTCGTACATTTGCTAGTCTTGTGAAACCGGTAAATGGTTGTCTTCTTTATTCTGTCTAAGTGGTATGTATTGCTTGTGGATCATCGACTTATTACATGCTTTATTTTATTCTGATTTTTTTGAAAGATTTATAAGTTAATAACTGTGTTTTATCGCGTTTTTATATTTTAAAAGACTTCTAAGTTATTTATTATGAATTTTGTTGCGATATTGTCTTTTGAAAAAAATTGTGAAACTTTTATGAATATATAAGAGAGGGGAGAATTTGGGAGAGAATATGAATTAGGTGTGTATTGAAATGAACCAAAAGGTCTTTATTTATAGAGATCAAGACATTTGGTTCATGGGCCTCCACTAAATGGGTTGGGCCTGGCTGGTCATTCATTTACAACACTCCCCCTTGAATGACTAATCTATACAACAATTGCCTCATAAAGACTTATTTGGAAAAAATTAAACCAAACTAAGAAAATGAATACAATTGATGTTAGAGCATTTAATTGTCGCCTCGTTAAAACCTTGTCAGGAAAACCCAGTGGGACAAAACCTGAACGAAGGAAAAAGAGTACGACTACTCCCCCTGATCATTGAATGTCTTTCAGACGACGCATTCCAATCTGATGTATCAACTTTCTGAATGTTGATGTTGGTAAAGCCTTGGTGAATAAATCTGCCACATTATCACTTGAGCGTATCTATTGAACTTCGATGTCGCCACTTTTCTGAAGCTCGTGCGTGTAGAAGAACTTTGGAGAAATATGCTTTGTTCTATCTCCTTTGATGTAGCCTCCTTTGAGTTGTGCAATACAAGCTGCATTATCTTCATATAGTACGGTTGGACTCTCTTTTATTGATGCTAATCCGCATGATGATTGAATTTGGTGCATCATGTTCCTTAACCATACACATTCTCTACTTGCCTCATGGATTGCAATAATTTCTGAATGGTTTGAGGATGTAGCTGTTAGAGTTTGCTTAACAGATCTCCATGATATTGCAGTCCCTCCACATGTAAACAAGTAGCCTGTTTGTGATTTGGCTTTATGTGGATCAGAGAGGTATCCTGCGTCTGCATATCCTACTAAAGACGATTCAGGCTTTTGTGAATAATATAGCCCCATATCTATTGTACCTTTTAGGTATCGAAGAACATGTTTAATGCCATTCCAGTGTCTTTGAGTAGGTGCAGAACCATATCTTGCAAGAAGATTTACAGGAAAGGCTATGTCAGGTCTAGTGCAATTTGCAAGATAAGTCAATGCGCCTATTGCACTAAGATATGGTACTTCAGGACCAAGAATCTTTTCCCTATCTTCAAGTGGGCGAAATGGATCTTTATCAACTTCAAGCGATCAAACAACCATAGGTGATGCCAATGGATGCGCATCGTTCATATAAAATCGCTTTAAAACCTTTGCTGTATATGTGGATTGATGAACAAATAATCCTTCAGGGAAATGTTCAATTTGCAAACCAAGACAAAATTTTGTCTTTCCTAAATCTTTCATTTCAAACTCATTTTTTCAAATATTCTGCAGTTTTGGTGAGCTCTTCAGGAGTCCCAATTAAATTTAAATCATCAACATAAACTGCGATAATTGCAAATCCTATATCTATTTTCTTTATGAAAACGCAAGGGCAGACATCGTCATTTTTATATCCCTCCTTCAACAGATATTCGCTAAGACAGTTATACCACATCCGTCCAGATTGTTTTAATCCATATAATGATCTTTGCAATTTGATTGAAAACATATTCTTGGGACAGTTCTCATTTGCTTCTGGCACTTTTAATCCTTCAGGGACTTTCATGTATATGTTACTATCAAGTAAACCATATAGATATGCAGTAACTACACCCATAAGGCGCATATCAAGCATTTGTGACACAGCCAAACTTATTAGGAATCTGAATGTTATAGTGTCCATTACTGGAGAATAAGTTTCCTCATAATCAATTCCTGGTCTTTGAGAGAAACCTTGTGCTACAAGTATTGCTTTGTATCTCGTAATTTCATTTTTCTCGTTTCTCTTTCTTACAAAACCCCATTTGTTTCCTACAGGGATAACATCTTCAGGAGTTCGATCTACAGGTCCAAACACTTTTCTATGTTCTAAGGAATTTTACTCCATTTGTATAGCCTCTTTCCATTTTGGCCAATCATCTCTATTTTTACAGTCTTCAATGGACTGTGGTTCAGGATCCTCATTTTCCATTATCTCAAGTGCCATTTTAAATGAAAAGACATTGTCTATAACAATATTTTCTCGCTCCCACAATTTATGAGATGATGAGTAATTTATTGAGATTTCATTATTTTCAGATACTTGTTCTGTTGGAACTTCAATATTCTCATCCGTTTGATCAACCATTCCTTTAACTTGTTCTTCTGGAACTATTTGTTGGCTTTTCTCTTGTACCTTTCTCTTTCGAGGTACAGAATCTTTGGAACCAACTGGTCGACCACGTTTTTGGCGTATATTAGATTCGTTGGCTATAGTAACTTGTCCTACAGGGACATCAATTTTTGCAGGGACATTTCTTGCTGGTATATAAGATTTTGTTACCCTTTTTGTGTTCACAAACTCATCTGTTAGTTGATTTGCAACATTTTGCAAATGAATGATCTTTTCAACTTCTTGTTCGCAATGATTACTACGGGAATCAAAGTGACATAAAGTTGTTTCTTTCCATGAAAGATCATTTTGTTTTTGGGGATGTAGTTTTATCCCTCCCAAAGTTGGGAATGTCATTTCATCAAAATGGCAATCTTCAAATCTTGCCATAAATAAATCACCCGTTAATGGTTCTAAGTACCGAATAATAGATGGTGAATTATACCCAACATAAACTCCAAGTCTTCGTTGGGGACCCATTTTGGTACGTTGTAGGGGTGAAATTGGTACTTGCACAGCACAACCAAAAACTCGTAGGTGAGAAACATCAGGTTCTCTTCAAAAAACAAGCTGCAATGGGGAATAATTATGATATGCAGTTGGCCTTACTCTGACCAATGTTGCAGCATGCAATATGGCATGACCCCAAGAAGAAATGGGGAGTTCTGACCTCATAAGTAATGGTCTAGCAATTAATTGGAGTCGTTTGATAAAAGACTCAGCTAAACCATTTTGTGTATGGACATGAGCAACTGAATGTTCAACTTCAATCCCAATTGATACACAATAATCGTCGAAGGCTTGAGATCTAAACTCAGCAGCATTATCAAGACGTATTTTCTTAATTGTGTAATCTGGGAATTGAGCTCTTAATTTTATAATTTGAGCAAGTAGTTTGGCAAATGCTGCATTTCTAGTTGAAAGCAAGCAAATATGTGACCATCTCGTTGAGGCATCAATTAAAACCATGAAATATCGAAATGGTGCACATGGTGGGTGTATTGGCGCACATATATCTACATGTATTCTTTCTAAAAACTTTGGAGATTCATTATTGTCCTTCATTTTGGAAGGTCTAATAACTAATTTGCCTTGTGAACATACAACACATGAAATATTATTTGGCAAAAGAATCTTCTGGTTCTTTAAATGATGCCCTTGTGTGTTGTTAATTATTCGACTCATCATTGTTGTGCCAGGGATGTCCGGATCGTTCATGCCAAAGTATAAAACCTTTTTTATCAACGAACTTCTGGTTCGAGACATTGTTTGATTCAATTATTTTTATGTATGTATAATACATTCCGGATGGTAATGCTGGCAGTTTTTCTATTATTTTCTTCTTTCCAGATAAAAATGAATTTATGCAAAGATACTCTTTACCATTTTCTTGCATTGTCTCAATATGGTATCCATTGCAGCGGATATCTTTAAAGCTAAGCAAATTTCTTCTGGATTTGCTGGAATAGAGTGCATCACTTATATACAATTTTGTATCGTTTAGTAAAATAATACAAGCTCTTCCGAAGCCTTCAATTAACTTTGATACACCTGATATTTTGTTAACATTATTTTTAGCTAACGTCAACTTTAAAAAATACTTTTTGTCTTGAAGAATGGTATGTGTAGTTGCACTATCAATAAGAATACTATCACGGTTCATCTACAAAAATATAATAAGTGAATTAATTGTTTTGTTTTTTTAAAAAAAAAACTCAAACTTTATAGAATACCATAAATAACAAATAATGTCAGCAGGACATATATAATCCTTCAGGAATTATATTAAAAATAACCAATTATTTTCAAGACAAAAAGGCTACCTCTAGAGCATGATAAAAATTCACAAATATAATATTAGTTTAAATAATTGTTACTACAAGAACAATACTTCGAAATTCTTCAAGTAATAACAATATACTCTTCAAGAGTAAATAATTAATGGATAATAATATTCTTCAGAAATAAATAATTAATTTATAGTGATAATATTCTTCGGGAATAAATAATATTCTTCAGGAATATTTGATGATGTTCTTCAAGAACATTTAATATTATTAATTTATATATAATTAATATAAAACCCGAGAAGCATGATATGGATATAAAGCAATATAAAACCCAAGAAGCATGATATGGATATAAAGCATAGAAAACGGCGAAGTAATTAATTACAATCCAAAACGGAGAGTACCATATAAATTGGTTAATATTTTGTACCATATGATAATAAATTATAATAAATATGATTGATCATATAAATATGCAATATAAATTATAATAAATATGATTGATCATACAATATGCTATTACGTTGTATTGACATAACAATTGTTTGCGAGACAAAAATTCTATTCCAGGATTATAATAAAAATTACAAATAAAAATTGTTTAAATAATTGTTACTTCAGGAACAATATTTCGATATTATTCAACATACTTAAATTATAATATACTCTCCAGGAGTAAATAATTAATGAATAATAATATTCTTCTAGAATAATTAATTAATTTGTAATAATAATATTCTTCAGAAATATCATATTATGTTTTCCAAGAACATGTAATATTATTAATTTATACTATCAATACTTTAGGAGTAATCAATCAATATTCTTCAGGAATATTGATATTGTAAATTCTTGATAATAATAATAAATAAAATACAATTAAATATCAATTGATTTCACTATAATTGAATATCAAGGAGAACATGTAAAGTAATTAATAGCAATACAAAATGGTGAAGTAAAATTCAATATACAATAAATCAGGCGAAAATGATGCCACTACAATACTAATCATATTCAATATTGATGAGCAATCAAAAGCATTCATAGTATATGATCAATTGAAGTATACAATCAAAATCATGCATGCTGATTCGTTTTTTTTTAAATAATCTGTATAAATAAACTATATAGAACATGATGTCTTATATTGAATGTATAACATACTGCAGAAATATGATATGTACAAAGCAGACGGCAGAAATATGATTCTATTATATTTTTGTTTAAATCAAATAGAGATGTTAGATCTATTGTATATTTCAATTGATTTGAAGCCACAATATAAAAGATGTTAGATCTATTGTATACTTCAATTGATTTGAAGCCACAATATCAAACAGATCAATAGAAAAAAATATAATAACAAACCTAGTAATTTTCTTTCAAGACAAATTAGCAGAGCTTCGTGCTGATAACTTGTTATGAATATATAAGATAGGGGAGAATTTGGGAGAGAATATGAATTAGGTGTGTATTGAAATGAACCAAAAGGTCTCTATTTATAGAGATCAAGACCTTTGGTTCATGGGTCTATGGGCCTCCACTAAATGGGTTGGGCATGGCTGGTCATTCATTTACAACAGAAACTATATTTTGTTAATTTTTATCATATTATTGAACCATATGATATGATTTATAAGTTACTTATTATTATTTACATATAAAATATATATTTTAACTTTTTGATACAATTTTACTAATTATTTTACGATTCACGAGTTTACGACTCTACATCTCTCTTTCGAATGTACGTAAAATCGCATTTTTAACCACCTTGAATGCTATCGACAAAGAAATTATAGATAATTATGTAATTAGGTCCGGCTCTTAGCATGTTCAAAGTGACATGTAGAATCAGACTTCCATTTTCAGGGGATTCAAAATAATTTAAAATCACCCGGCTATGTTAATTGGATTTGAGTACGGGTGTCAGATGTAAGTACATATCTAGGTGTATATATATCTAAAAGTAAGGATACGAAGACACTTCTTATAATTCGGACTCAAGTACATAGATACGAAAATAATTGGGGATATATAAGAAAATTAATGAAAATTATATTTTTGCACTTTTTTATAATTTATATTTTAAAAAAGTTAAAGGCATAACTTTTTTTTTTGTCAACAACCTTAAATGAGGATGTCGAACGCGGGCACTCTTGATTACGAGTAGAAATTTACCCCATTAGAATACGGCTTACTTGACAAAAATAATATTCATCAATGTTATTCGATACCACCATGCGTGTAATGTAATCTATGTAAAGCTTTTGTTATTTTATAATCCTAATGATTAACAAATTCACTGCATATCGATGACATACGCAGGACCCCATCTCTTATTAGTTATGGTCTATTCTGTCATGGACCAGGACCATTGAACCATGCGGTTCACATTTGACCACATCACTGTATTTCTTCTCTTCTCATTCTGCAGTGATGTGGCCAAATCTGTACCGCATGGTCCACATGGACCCGGTCCATATCAGATATTTCCATTAGTTATTAGTCCTTTCTCTAGGTCACAGGTCCCAAGACATGTCATCATATCAATGCTTTGGCTTGGCTAACCTATACAAAAAGAATAATTCTTATATGAACTGCATTTATAACAGAGAATCAATAATAAAAAGAGAAAATATTCTGATAATATGACTAAATTTTGATTATATAATCTATAGACTTGAATCATATTAATAAAAATCATACAGAAAATAAAGAACACAAATCTAAGGGTGGATATTTCATATTTGTACGGACCTACATCTTTTTTAAAAGAATTCAATTTTTGTAAAATCCAAAAAGAAAGTTAGTAAAAAATAAAACTATTTTTAATTCCTGACTTTTTTTTTTGTCGCTTGTTGGGCGATGCCCCATGAGGAAGGAGATAGAACTGTCTCACCAGAGGAGGAGAGAGTAACCCTAAAAAGAGAGTCAAATTAAAGCATACCCCATGCACGGGGAGAGTATCAAACCCATGACCGTCACGACATTCCCCCACTGGGTTAAAAAACCTTTGATTTTAATCCTTAACTAAGAAAAATTATTTGTTAGTTAATGAGTATCGAGTACAAATGCATTTGAATAGCATTTTAGACTTCAAATGCCCCACGTTTTCTTCAGTTCAATTTTTGAAAAATTCAAATTAAATTTAAAACTCAAAATCTATTCAATCGACCAATTAATAATCCTTTCTAAAGGCAAAGAAGGGGAATTTGAATCCTCCCCATCGCTAGCCTTCTCTTTTCCTCCTCTCCCTCTGCAAACCCATTTATGCCTTCATCTCACTGGCCAAATTTGGCCATTAGCTCCGACCAATAGTCAGATCTTGATCAGTTCTCTATTTTTATTATTTTTGTTTATGTTTAATACCTCTATTTTGTACCACAAATCATATAATCTTTTGATTTCAAAGTATTTTTCTTTAAGATTCAAGAGACAGAGGTTAGATTTGTCTCATATCTTCTCAGATCTAGACTGTTTTTCTCTCCTTCTAGGAGAAGTCATTCAACTCGCACTTAATCTGAGCCCTTTATCAGCTTTCTACATCTTTCCGAGACAATTTGTAGGACGGTTGATATGCCCATAGTCCTATAAATTGTCGATTCTAAGGATGATGTTGAAAATGATCTTCTTTTATATCGGTGGTTCAAGAATCCTGATGAAGATTATGTATTTGTTTTATTTTACTAGTTTTAATATTAGTATCTCATACCCCACCTAAGTTTTATAGGGTGTGACTTTTATCTGTCATGATGATTTTTTTAAACCATTGTATAACTTTTAATTTCTGTATTTTCAGATTTTCTTTTGATTGTAGCGGCCTCGGCTATTTGTGATTTATGAAAACAAAATTTATTTTAGAAAAAAAATAAAAGAATTCTCCCCGTCGCTACTTAAATCCTTCCCCCCCACACCCACACCCACCACACATAATAGATAGATTTCTTACTCTAATAAATCAATTTTAAAAAGAAACAAAAAAAACTTCTCCCAACTAAAGATAGTTTTTGACGCCCGAGGCGATTGCTCTGAGGGAAAGAGCAGAGACCTGAGATCGCGGGAGATTGTAGCGCTGCCTACGCCTGGGGAGGGAGCTTAGCCTCACCAGAGGAGGAAGAGAACGCCTCACCAGAGGAGGAGATTTATTATTGCCCCATAGTGCGGGGAGAAGGTGTCGAACTTGGGACCGAAAGGTCCCCAAGCCAAAGACTTACCCACTTGGGCAAGCCTTGTGTTGACCAACTAAAGATAGTTAATAACCTCTACTTATGCATACAAAGGGCCCCAGAGAATGTGAACAACGTGTGCAACCAAGATCAATAATTCAGGTCAAACTCTAAATTTACATAATACATGTGTATTTGGATAACATTTTAGATTTCGTATTTAATTTCAAATTTTAATTCGCAATAATCAATTCAATTTTTAAATGCTAAAAAAATTCAAAATTCAAATTATATTAGATCCATTTTAAAGGCTAAAATAATGTGGATGATCATCAACTAAACATTTAGATTAACAAAAGAAGGATAGAGATTTCCAGATGCAAAGAACGAAGCAAACGAGAGAATTTCAACCCAAGTTCATAGCAAAAGTTCCAAATGTTACTGACTTTTGTTAAGAAAATCATCTTCCATCTGCAGATGTAAATGAATCTGCAAAACCCGATGGGCGAGTTGGGATGCTCGTTTGGGTATTATCATTGCTGCCAAGGTACGAAGAAGAAGAACCGTCAACGCCACTCATCCCTTCAAGGGCTTGCCATTTCTTGACTACCTGCGGCAATGTCATATCATAATCAATTCCATATATGTCATCAGGATCAGGTTTTCCTGGTTTCCAGAGTTCAGCCAGCGAGGAGAGAACATTGACTACATGGCTCATATCGGGCCTCTGATGCGGTTCCCTTGCAGTACAATGGCCAGCCAATTCAGAAACTGTGCTTATGCTGGCAAGTGTTTCTTCGGTAAGTTCAATGGATGGGTCAACAGCTTGTCGGAAAGTGTCCTTATTAAGCTGCATCCTACGGAACCATGGGACAAGATGAGCTTTCTCTTCAGGCTCGTGTTCATCCAAAGCCTTTCTACCAGTAATTAACTCCATCAGTATCACACCGAAGCTGAAAACGTCGAGTTTAGTGGTCACTCTGCCCATTACTGCCCAATATAGATTTCTCATTAGCATAGGTTACGAACATGGCTACTTTAACATTTACAAGATATCAAACACTGAAAAATCTAGAAAATTCAGAAAGAAACTAATAGGAAAAATCACATGGTAAAAAGCAAAGTAATAACATCAGATGTGGTGAGAACAAATGCAGCGAGTATATAAGCAGAACTGTTAAAAAGGAACTAACGGATGAGAAACGGATACCTGCATATTCCGGTGCAAGGTAGCCAAATGTTCCAGCTAATCTTGTTACAACCGTAGCCTTTCCATCAGGTACAAGACGAACAAGTCCAAAATCTGCAACCTTTGCACGCATATCATCTCCCAAAAGGATGTTTGATGGCTTAAGATCTCGATGAATAAAGCTTTGTTGGGCTAAACCATGTAAATATTCAACGCCTCTAGCCACATCAAGGGCTATGGTTAGCCTTTTCATCCACTCGAGGGGTTTCAATCCCTCTTGCTTCCAGTTGAACAAATACCTGCTGAGTGCCCCTTGAGGCATGTACTCATAGACAAGTATCCTTTCATTTGCATCTAAACAATATCCTAGAAGAGCGGCCAAATGTCTATGTCTAACCTTCGTCAGAACAGCAATTTCGGACTTGAACTCATCTAAACCCTTTTCAGTCATTACTCCAGATTCCATTCTCTTAACCGCAATCTTAGTACCATCATGCAATTCCCCTTTGTAAACAGTTCCAAATCCACCCCTGCCTAATATGTTTTCCTCACTGAAATTGTTAGTCACATTCTTCAGCACTTGGATTGAAATCACCATGTTGACAGCATCCACAATATGAATATCTCTGGTCTCACTGCTTCCAACGCTATAAGTTTCACTTGTCCCACCATTAGCACTTGCACCTGTAATTGTAATCTTAACAGTATCTTGGTCTGACCCAGAATGGCGAGGATGAATAACCGTGGTGCTTGGAGTCTGCACCCCACTGGTATGCTTATCTTTGGCTCTACGAACACAGAAAACAACCAGTCCAGCACACACAATTGCAGCACCAAGCCCACCAACAACTGAACCCACAATGACTCCAGGTTTCTTCCCACCACTACCGGAAGAACCCGAGCCACTGCCACCGCCGCCACCACCAGATGAACTAGGGGTACCACCGGAGGGTGTTACTGTTGGAGGAGGAGTATCTTTTCCAATATTCACATTCCCAGCAGTCTTGATAACCAAATCGTTATTCTTAAACGGTGGAATTTTGCCATAAAGCTGATTGTTTGACACATCTAATAGCTGAAGATTAGGCAAAGTAGTAAGCTCAACTGGTATAGTGCCGGTAAGATTATTGTTCGCCAAAATCAACTTCTGCAAAGAAGTGATCAATGAAAACTTGGGCGAAATTGTTCCTGTTAGCTTCATGTTCTGAAAGTTCACCACAGTAATATTCCCGTCAATACAGGCAATCCCCGACCATTGTGAACAAGGATCATTCCCTTTCCAATCCGAAGCAAACTTTGTCGGGTAGCCCACAGACTGAGCCACGGCTAGCAAAATATTAACCCGAGAATCGCAAGGAGTCCCGGGGGTATTTAAGCAAAAACTGTTTGTACCAGACATATCAACTTGAACTGAACTATTAAACTTAGGCATTGGTCCCTGTAACATATTATTAGTCAAATTGACAATCTGTAATGAAGGCAACTCCACTAATGAATTCAGAACAGGTCCTGTCAAACTATTATCCCTTAAGCTCAAATTTTGCAATTGAGTTAACCCCGAAAAGTCCGGTAAGGGTCCCGTAAATGAATTACCGTGTAGCCATACTTCACTCAGTTCAGTCATGTTCTGTAAAACAGCAATGCTACCATTCAACTTAGAATTACTTAATTGCCCATTTAACCACAAAGATTGAATTTGAGACCCCGAAAAGCTTGAAGGTAACCCACCCTCCAGAGAATTAAACGATAAATGAAGATTAGTCAATCCAGAAAATGTATCAGAGGAAAGAAATTCTGGAATAGGCCCAGAAATATTTGCCGATGTAGCAGAAAAAGTATTAAGAGAAGAAGCATCTTTGAGGCTTTCGGGGATAACCCAAGACGAGAATTGATTATAATCTAAATAAACACTTTGCAAAGACGTCATACCCTTAAAGAAATCAGGAGGAATCAAAGTAAAATTATTGTTGCTGAGAAGAATTCTTGTGAGCGAACTCAACCCGGCAAAACTCGGTAGTGACCCAGTGAGTTGATTCCCTTGAACCTCAAAAATTTGCAGATTGGTAAGCTTGTTAAGGCTATCAGGAAGAGACCCAGTAAGATCCTGATGCCCTATCTGGATCTTGACCATCCTATTCTGGTTATCGCATTGACAGCCCTGCCACTTGCAAGGGTTTGAGTCACCCCAACCGAGTGAACTCGGATGATTCAGACTCTTCTTCAACTCTTGCATCACTGAAGCATCTTCAGACTGACAAAGAACAGAGGCAAAGAAAGTGGATAAACCGAGTAAAACCACCCAAATTAACGCCAGCGACGAAAAACCCAGCTGGGTTTCTCTCATATTTTTACAAGAATTTATTTTACCAACGTTGGAAGACGAGTTTTGCAGAGCTTGTTTAATGTGTCATGACAGAGAAGGAGAGAAAGAAGAAAAAAGGGTTTTTTATGCCAATTAAAGTGGACATGTCAGGATTTAGGGAGAACGAGGCAATCTTGGGAGGGACTGAAAGTAGAAGTAAATGGCTTTTTTGGGCTGATGAAACGGCTGGGATAAAGGAAAGGAAAGAGAAGGGAAGAAAGATATTTTTTTTTGAAAAATGATTTATTACTGAATTTTGGAGATAGAAAGCTCTAAAACCCCCTAAATTGAGCGTATTAAATGACTATCTTACCCCCTAATAGTATAAGGGATTCACCCAACTATAAGGGCAAAAAGGTCCAAAAAATATCTTAGTTAATGTTTTAGCCAATAATCCTAATAGTCTAGCAATGTCCATTGTTTTTAGGGGAGATTTGCTTAAGAGGCGTGGATTGAGGGAGTGGGGGCAAAGAAAGGAAAAAAAAAAAAACATTTAAACGTGGATCCAGTTGGCACATGCTAATTTATCTCGGTTTATGTCGTACTCCCTTCATTCACATTTAATTGTCTTTGAGAAGATTTATAAGTATTCAAATTAATTATCGTTTAAGATTCTTTTATTAGTTGTTAATAATTTATTCATATTATACTCTAAACATTTAATTTATTTGCGGTCTCTGTCATCTCTATTTTTTCCTTTATTTTCTTATGCTATAGAAGTGAGAGAGAGGAGTAATATTGAAATTTTCGGTGAAAATGACAAGTTCCTTAATTTTTTAAAATTGTCTAAAAAGTCTTATATTTAGGAATGGAGGGAATACTGATTTTACTTTTGGTTGACGAAATTTAAATATATAATATATAAAGTTAGGCCAAGTTGATGAACAAGCTTCAGACGTGACATGTGACATATTATGTTATGTAGTCCAATCATAAGCTTCCATGTGACAACTTTATTATTAATTTTCTTCTAAAACAGTGTTTAATGTGCTATAATCTTGATCTTCATTTTAAAGTTACATATTTACAAATTATAGAAAAAATATATAACATAAATGAATTGACTTTAAGAAACTCTTACAATTCTCTATTCATTGCAATTAAATGTATTCAATAAAGTAGATCAATGCCAATGTTAGAAGATAAATAATTTAGCTCATATATGATACTATAAATTTTATGTATAATTATAGATTATATAAAAAATATGTAAAATAAATGAATTGAATTTAAGAAACTCTTACAATTCTCTATACCTGACAATTAAATGTATTTCATAAAGTAGATAGTTATAATACATCTAAATGCTTTGAGATATTCATATAGAAAACAAAAGGTTCAATGTTTTTTTAATGAAAAAGTTCAATGGTTTTTATTTTTTTATGAAGAAATTCAATGGTTTTCTTTTTTAATGAAGAAGTTCATTGGTTTTTTTTAAACAAAAAAGTTGAATGGATTTCTTTTAATGAAGAAGTTCATTGATTTTTCTCTAATGAAGAAGTTGAATGTATTGTTTTAATGAAGAAGTTCAATGGTTTTAGATCACATTAAAAAGTCAGGAAAATCAAAAGTCATTTAAAATATAATTTTAAGTTCACATCAGCAACTTGCAAAGTCATTTCTTCAGTAAATCAACACAAACACAAGAAAATTGAAAAGCCATTGTATTTTTAAAATTGAAAAATATGGAAAAGTTATTACTTCATTCTTTTATGTTTTGCTTATCACTTAAATTTTAATTCGAATAAGTTTTGTTTGGTTGTAGGTTTCCACATTCATTCCAAAGATAAAATCAAAAGAAGTAAGAAATTACTGTAATACAGGTAAAATTGCTTTTCTTTATAAAAACATCTTTAGTTGTGGATAATATTTCTTTCCAATGAATTTCAGAAGAAAGTTGTTCTAGGCAAGACAAATGGTGATCAATCATTTGATTTTTTTCTTTGATTGCAAGTTTCCAAAAAAAAATGGTTTATATTTATCCCCAATTTAAAAAGTACTTACTTTCCTGATGAACAACAAAGTGAGGGGAGCCGCGGCGGAGTGACGATTCTAATTTTTTTTTTTTTTTTTTTTTTTTTATGATGAAAAGAATAGTGAAGTGGAGTAGCGGTGAATTTAGCATAGATGGTTGGTGGGCAAAGGAGAAAGGGAAAAGGTGGATTTGTGGCAAATGGAAGGGAAAATGAACATAAAGAGGGTGGCGGCAAAGGGATTTGCGGCACATGCTTTAGAAAAGAAGCATCAAGAGGTTTGTGGTGGAGAGTTGACTGAGACAGAAGGCGATGACGGCGAGGTGGAGGGTGAGAAAATAGAGAGTTGACAATGTTGATTTGTTGTGAAGGGAAGCGGCAACAGTGACAGGAAGAGGAAACGAAGAAAAAGAGATAAGAGACTAAGGTAAGTTGAATATTCTTTGTATTTTTTATTTTTAAACTCTTTTAGTTTTATGATTTTAAAACAAAATTACAACTTGCTGAATCCATTGAAGATCCATATTATCCATTTTTAATTTTTTTTAAAGGAAGTTCAAGTTATTAATATTTCTCTAATGTCCACTAGGCCGCACAAAAAGGAATGATCATGTGATCTTTTTGATATTATTTTAATTACACAATTCACAATCAACTTTCTTTATTATTATTGTTAAATGTTTGTGCATTACTATTTTTTCATTTGTTTTTAAAAATCATTTATGCTAATCTTTGTCAAAAAGTAGTATTAAAAAATTATCAAAATGAAAATATCTTGTTAAATAATTATAATGATCATATTTGTTTTAGAGACATTAACTTATATGAGCATATTTAATCCTTCATCGGTGTAATTTTGTCATGATGGTTTGTTTTAATAATTAAAAGTTTCATGTTAATGAATGTCAGTGTAGTTACCTAAGTTCTTCTAATATAGAATAATAAGTTTAAAAAATAATAATAAACAATCTACGCCAACGTGCATACATAAGACCTAGTTTTATTTGCAGTAACGTCTATAGCTATTTTGATTTAGGGAGCACCTAGCGAGCTAAAATATAACTAATTAATTGGGTAAAATTCCAAATTGATCCTGTAAATGGCATATTTTCCATGAGTGTTTTACAATAAAACCTCTATAAATCAATACTCTATATAAGAATAACCACCTTATAGTGATAAAACATTATGGTCCCAACTTGGGACCGGTTATAAATAAGAATAAACTCTACATTGTAATATTCTAAGTTTTTTTAGGATCATCCTTAAGAAATTTAGCTCCATATAGTAATAAAATATCATTAAATTTTTAAATATATTTATATATCTATATAAAATATACATAATTATTTAATTAAAGATGACATAAAATACTTATCTAAAGTTGTACGTGACAATGAATTAATTTTTTGGGTTATACCGCATCCTTTAATTTGCGCGTTCATAGTAACTCGTCAACACAATCACCTTCTTGTTGAATCCAAAATATTTCTAGTTTGTCCAACATGCTTGAAGCTTCTTGACAAGAATACTTTCAGGGATTTGAGTTCGTTTGTTTTTAGGTGTTATGACTTGCTTGAAGTAGAAAGTGTATGATTTAAAATGATAATAAAATTTATGATTATGCTAGCATATATATATATATATATATATATATATATAATAAAAATAAAATAAACGAAAAGACATTTCGAAAATACAATATACATAAGTGAATATTTTAAATGCATACATGTTGTACCTACATTTTTTTAAACATTTTCTAAATATTGTATGTAAATGAATGAATCTTCTAAATATAATATATACATAATGTACATGCATGATGTTTTTTTCAAGGAAAAAGTAATATCATTAATAGATATTAAGAATTACATGAAGGAGGTGGAATTTTGATGGATCCCCTACCTTTTGAAAATAAGCCAAAGTATTACTTGGCTGATAGGCATAGCAAATTCTAAATAGCATATTTCTTAAGATACGCATTACTATGCCCTTACAAAGAGACTCTATAACCCAAGAAACAAGTCAGGGTCTCATTCAAACCAGATGTCTTCCACAATTGTCAGAGTTCTTGTTTGAAAACTTTCAAAAACCATATAAATAGGACATGAGGGTCAGCTGAAAACTGCACGGTGTAATGAGCCAGCGACCACGCCAGATACGAACAGAATGTCCGCTCTCGATCCTCCATACGAAGCCATGTTGTAACAAATCTCTAACTCGAAGGATGCTTCTCCAAGTTTGAAACGGATGCTTCCATTTATTACTTACAAAAAAATTTGAAATAAATCCTAATATAAGATCAGGAAAAAAATTAAAAACTATCATGAGGCCGTTAAGCGGCTTTAATAGGAAAAATAAGAAACTACTAGATTTGTGTGTCATAAAACACACTAGACTTTGAATTATCCAATAGTTGCTAAGTTTTGGACAATTCCAAAATAAGTGACTCATGGACTTTGGCGGAGCCGATTTACGATTTCCACCTTACCCTGTTTAAATGAGCCCCCGTTGAAGAGTTTCTAGTAGCAGTAATAGAACCTGAGGAAAAATCTATCAGATTTGAATAAGAAAATTGCTTCCAAAGAGGTCCATTTTTAGTACCAGCCCTTAAATCCCCAAAAAATGGGCCAAAATTTTCAGCCCTAAGCATACAAACAAAAATTTCAACTGGGGCCTGTCCAAGATAGCCCAGAAGAAAGTGACCCAGACAAAACAAAGTCCACAGTCTGTGATAGCCCAATAGGTACTAGGCACATTTTGAGAAGTGAATGGCCCAAATATACGGTCCATTCGTGGACCCATTGGTCTAGTCGCGGGTCAGAGCTCCGACCCGGTTCATCCAAGCCAGAATTGTCAACCCGCCTCCACATCGGAGCCTTACCAACTCCGGCGATCTCCTCATCCGCCAGCGATATTCCTTACCTCTCCATAGACATTTTACTCAAAATCTCATAATCTACATGATGGTTTGCCTTAGTAAGCTTGTCCCAATTGGATTTCACTATCGCCTTCCCCCACTTCGTGGCCAATCCAAAAACCCATAAAAAAACCCGTCCTATCTCCATTGTCGGCGAAAGAAAAAATCCACCTTCACCAAATTCCATTGCCAGCGAAAGAAAAGCTTTCCATACCAAACAAATTCCTTTCCATTCTTTGTTCTGCAAACATCACAAATTAGAGCAATCTATAACCCTCTCTTTCGGGTTCATTCTCCATTGCTGGAGTATTACATGGATTTAGGTGACTTGCCAAAATTCTAGGCAGCGCCAGAATTTCCTTCATGATGACACCAGAATGATGGCTTGTTGATGTATCAGCGGCATCGCGCCGATTTAACGGAGAACATTGAGAAGTTGACGAAGTGGAAAAACCACTTTAGGACTTCAATCCGGTCAACCTAACCTTGGTTCGGGCGACCTGATGAAGTTCGGGCGACCGACATGTGTTGTCCGATTGACAGAGGTTCTTTTTGTCATTAGTCAGATTTTGAATGTTTCAAACCTCTAACGATTATATTCCCTCGAACGACCTTGCTATAGGTCGGTCGAGCTATGCTTCGGAAGATCGGACCCCATCTGCAGTAGATCGAGATGAGAACAGAGGTCTTTTAATCTTTACATCGGAGGCACTTCGGACGACCTACTGTCTAGTCTGGTGACCGAAGCTGTCAAATACAGGCAAAAAATATAGCCGTTATAACCTATTTTGCTTGTGTATTTTGGCCTTATATATCTAAAGCTGAATTTTCATAACAAATGATGTCATAAGCAGGCACAGGCTATACACTTCATTACAAGCAAAACAAACACTTTCTTGAGCTTAATCTTCAAATCATTCTTTCAAAATACATCATTTTGAGTTGAGGTTACGAAAGACCCTTTTAGGGTATGAACTTAAGAGGGGGCACTATGACATATTTGGCTGTTAGTGACATTGCAAAAATTCCACGAAAATTTGTTTAAGTGCCACAAACACATTGAAAATATGACATATTTTGCGGCCCTTTTTGGTAAATACCGCGAAGATAATTTAATGTTTTAAATAAAAAATATTTTATTTAAAAAGAAAAATAGTAACTGGAGGAGGGGTCTCCTTAAGCATTATCCATAGTCACACATTATCTACAATTTAATATTTATGTTTCTTGAGTTTCGAACACTTTCAAAGGAGAATTTACAATTTAAGGTCTCTTACTAAAATCCCTATTGGATTGAATATACAAATGAAGGCTCTAATCACTTTTGAGAATAGAAATGATAGATGAAATTTAAGTTCAACTCAACATGATATAGTTTGAAAGAATGATTTGAAGATTAAGCTTAAGAAAGTATTTGCTTGCTTGTTTATAAAGTGTATAACCTATGCCCTCTTATGGCTTGATTGATTATGAAAATTCAGATTTAGAAGCATTATATAGGGGCAAAATACACAAGCAAAATTGGTCACAACGGCTATTTTTTTGCCTGATTTGACAAGCTTAAGTCGACCCAACAATTGTAAGCCCTAAGGGCTAATGTGATCAATCTTATTTTGATGATAACAAAACATTGATAGTTCTAATGTTTTGTGTGAGAATATTTTTAATGATAGGATCCATAAACTCACACCAACATTGATGGAAATGGTATGATAGTTCCTTGTGTACATCAAAGTAAACATTATACACACAAGAGGAAGCTACACTTTGTAAGACTATATGACACAAGCTTGAAGTCAATCCACATGTCATGGATGTAGTTGCAAAGTCAAGAAGAATGAAGATCAACAAGGTTAAGAGCTACTCAATCCTACAAAGTGTAAAATCAATTGGTATGCTACTTAAAAAGAAGAAGTGATGAAGTTCAATACTCTATAATTCAAGATTGCTATAGAACTTCACGACATCAAAGAAGATGTTGATCAAAGGTGATGAAGAACCGAATGGTACAAGGTACCAAAGAGTTCGACTTTTAGTTGAGCCCGATCTTTCTCTAATTTTTGAACTAGTTTCTAGGGAATATAATCAACGCAACGCTAAGGAAGGCTAATTATCGATGAAGGCTGAAACACCACAACAAGAGAAACTAAACTTGTTGCTACAGTAACTCAAGAATGAATGAATTCTACATAGAAGTTCACACACGAGAAGCTAAGGAATAACCTTACCAAAATATCAATGTATATAACGTAATTATTAAGGGAGCCGAAATCACTCTTAAATAGAGAGATTTCGGTTACAATGAACCAATAAAAGAAGAGTCCTGGAAGAAGTAGGACTCTTGGAAAACAACTTGATATCAAGTAAACTACCTAAACAAGATAATAGACAACATGTTCTATTCTCTTGGTTATAGGCGGCAATAACAACTAACAAAGCTGAAAAATAACTAACTAGGTGAAGAGTCCTAATAGATGTGAGACTCTTAACAACTAGATAACCAACTATAGACAACATGTCCTTTATTATAGCAACTACTTGCTGTACACACCTAAATACTCTAAATAAAGTAAATAACAAAGCTGGAAAATAATTAAAGTCTAGCATAAACTTTAATTGTACAAAGATTAAAATGCCCTTTAATTTCGTCCCAATTTTGGACAAATTGTTGGATCAGGTTGTGCGACGGTTTCGGACACCAAGCTGGCAAAATCTGATCTTGTGGTCTTCATAGACGTTGTATATCTGCCTCCTAACTTTAATATGCAATTGGAATCAGGTCCATTGGATACATATATCGAAAGTTATGATCATTATATCAAACTGTCGCAAAGCTGTCCATCAGCTTGTAAGATCACTAAAATGCCCTTCTTAACCTCTTTGCTTGATAGGGCCTAATTGTACACTTGTGAACTTGAGAGGCTGCCTTGTACTTTATATTCTATGTGTAACTTAGCATCCTCTTTGTACTTTAATACACGAACCAATGATGTAGTTATCTGCTTCATGTTCCTCGTTCTAAGCCTCGTCATTGGTCTATGTATGTGATCCCTTGAATTGGGGAGCCTTGAGGTTGGTACCGTATCAAAAGGCTTCAAGTCAAAGCTTCAAGAATATTCACAACTACAAGACTTGAAGACCTAGAAGATTAGTCGTGTTTTACATAGGTAATATCTTGTGAATAATCTATTTTGAGAATTATCGTTAAAGCATATGAAGCTCTTGCATGTTTTTCAAAACCATGTTTTGAAACTTGATTTGATCTTTAAAATGTTTTGAAAATGTTTAACTAGCCATTTGTTCTTAAACTTATTTGAAAAGATGTGAATTTGGCAAAACTGGCTGCCGCGGACGAAGCAAAGGCAGAATGCATCGTCTGCAGCCCGCAGACGATGCATTCATCTTAGGGTTCATCCGCAGCTTGCGATTTGACAAATATCGGCTAGTTTTTCAGCTTGATGTAATTTGTAACGACTCTTTCATATCTAAACCGATTTTTATGGTAGAAAAACACATTTGTCCATATTTCTAACTACCAAGAGAATACTCTACAAGTTGCAATCAATCCAAATATTTTGAAGAGATAAATTCTTTCAATATTTCTCAAAATATTTCATTTTGAGCTTGAGCTTCATATACATTCTCTTTCATTTTCAAAATTGCTTAGAGCCTTAAATTGTATATCTAATCCATTGAGGTATTTGTAAAAATGAGCTTATACTGTAAAGTCTCAATTGTAAGAGGCTCTTTCCTTTTCTCTTTGAGAGAACTAGTTCTTAGTGAGCTAGTAAAAAGTTCTTTGTGAATGTTTCTAAATTCCTAAGAGTAGGCACAAGTCCTCGTTGTGAGGCCTAACACTCTTTGTGAGTGGAGTCTTCTTAGTGAAGCACAAGTCCTCATTTGTTGGGGCAATTGTAAAAGGTTAATCCCACCTTGGATTTGTTGCGAAGGGAACTTCATAGTGAAGTGTTGAAATCCTTAGGAGTGTCCTAAGGTAGTGGATGTTGGTCTTCATGATCGAACCACTATAAATCGCCGTGTTCGTCTTCTCTAACTCTACTCTTTGCATGTAAGTTCTTATGCTATTCTTTGTTATTACTCTTTGCTTGAACTTGATTTGTATGAAGTACATGTTGATCTTGAGTTAGTTGATTTACTTGATTTATAGTTTTATTTGGTTTTGATCATATGACTCACTGTGTTTGCACTTACAAGCTTTGCATATAGAATACATGACTTAGTGGTTTAAAGATCATATTTATAAGTCTTGTAATTCTATGTGTTGCATTTAAACACACAAGTCATCTAGATTTCCTTCAAAATTAACTCACCTTATATGCTTAATTAACATATTTGTTACTGAGGTGATTACTTAAGGCAAAGAAGTTTAGAGAAGCCGAAAAGTTTTAGAACCTAATTCACCCCCTCTTAGGTTCATACCCTATAAGGTATTTCAATTGGTATCAGAGCCTTGTCTCATTTTTGTTGGACTAACATCCTAGGAGGATCCATGGCTCTTAGCTTTTCTACTTCTACCATAGATGACCAATCCACCTCTAGATCACCTTTGTTCGATGGCTCCAACTTTCTTAATCGGCAATACGTGTTTAAACTATTTTTGTCATCTAATGACTCTACCTTGTTAAGCATAATAGAAGAAGGTCCTTCCGTTCCTCAATTTCAACACAAGGAGTCATATTGCCAAAATCTCGAAAAGATTTCAATGAAAAGGATTGCACAAAAATGACACTCAACTTCAAGGCCCTAAATGTCCTTTGTTGTGCTTTAAATGAAGAAGCTCTGAGGGTATGGACTGAGGTTGGAAGACTTTTTTGATGAACCTATCAGGTGGTAATGAGAGATTCAGACCCAGTGGGTGTGAACCAATATGGAATCCAAAGGGTTGGTCCGATCCACAATAAAGTTGGGATGAGATAAGGGCTTAGTAGTCTGTCTGATATTATTGGTGGGTAGCGGGCAAAAGAAGAATGCAGAGTGATCAGTTCTTCAGCAAATGGAAGACTTTGGGATAAATTATACGAAAAGTATATGGCTTTGTAAAAAGATAGAATGCGCGCACCTTCCCGAGCTATGAAACGACTTAGTACTGTCACTTTTCCTCTTAATTTTTAAACATATGTGATCGAGCTCGGTCGGGGCATCTCCCAAAAAGCTCAGATTTTGTCTGGATTAGCCTCAATTCCCCGTTGCGAGACTAGGAATCCAAGGCATTTACTAGTTGGAGTGCTAAAGCTGCATTTATGTGGGTTGAGATTCATACCTATACTTTTCATCTTCTTAAAGAATTTTGCCATATCGTTTGGAAAATTCCAAACATCCGTTGACTTTATAATCAGATCATTGGCATATACTTCCATGATTTTACCAATTTGTGGCCCAAATGATGAATTTACCATTATTAGTTTTAGTGTTTGAATTACTGGACTACGTTCCAAGTAGTTCTTAGTTCGTTAGTTACTTCAAATCTTAAGATCATTATCTTCACTAGAGTTAGTTATCTTAGTTTGTACGAGGTACAACCCCTCATATTTTATTTCGTTTGCATTGAATTATGTTGCTACACTTACTCATTAAAAGTCCTTGAGGATCATCAAGACAGATAAAAGAACTCGAAATCTCTCTCTCTCTCTCTCTCAATATTCTATTTTCTCACAGTTTTCATCTTTCGACATAAACCAGGGATAAGGATTAGTTTTAATTAAATAATTTTCTTCTTTCTCCACAAAACCAATGTGACATGCTCAAACCCTATTAGATTAATTTAGAATTAACATTGTTA
The DNA here is from genome assembly GCA_026122235.1 of Vinca minor. Lineage (NCBI taxonomy): Eukaryota > Viridiplantae > Streptophyta > Magnoliopsida > Gentianales > Apocynaceae > Vinca > Vinca minor. The sequence goes on from JAOCZM010000253.1 coordinate 3,397,764, forward strand.
GCCCTAAGGGCGATCGAACTCGGTTTTTGATAATGGACAAACACTTGATGTTGTGTCTAATGTTTATATCTTTGTGATAGAATATCGGAACTAATATTGGAAGCTCTAAGTACTTCAATCAAGCCATGATCAAGATTCAAAGTCGTATTATTCAAGGCTCATCTTTCAAGTTTGAAGATTGAAGACTTAGGTTTGATTAGATTAGCTTTGTCATTATATGTCTTTATCGTATAAAGCTCTAACCAAAGCTCTTATGAACATAAGCTCTACACTCTAGTCTTGCATGTTTTCATAAACACGTTTTCAAAAGGCTTAGTTTTCGAAATAATTCTTAAATGTGTTCGTATCTTAAAAGCCTTTGTTTTCTAAGTCTAAGTCCTTTAAAATGGTTTTCCAAGTGTTCTTACTTGTTACCTTTTGGGAAAACCTTTTAGACTTTAAAAGACTTCAAAAGATTTCAAAACGTGTGAAAAATCAGCTTGGAAGGTCGGTCAACCGAGCCAAGGTCGGATCAACCGACCAGATACTTAGAGGTTTGAAGTTGAGGGTCGATCGACCTAGGGGCAACTTCGGTCGACCGAAGTGATGCTCGGTCAACCGAGGTCCTCAAGAGTGGATCCGAAGTTGGCCTCGGTCATCCGAGGTGCTTTGGTCGGTCCACCGAACTCTGCATTTTCTAGCCGTTATTTGACCGTTGGAGACTCGATTTTCAGCCTATTTTGAAATGTATATATACTCCAAAGCTAGAGAATCATTCTAAGACTTGTACATACATTTTACATTGATTTCTTATCAAGTCTAAACACTTTCAAAGCAAAATACTCTTCATCTCTATGATCTAAATCATTCAAGAGTATTCTTTCAAAAGCAAGACAAAGAGTGTGCTTCATATGTTCAAGAGCTGAAATTGTTTGTGCTTCAAAGGTATACATTCTCACTTATAAGAGTGATCAATCTTTGTATTTAAACATTTCATTCCCTTTCTAAGTGATTGGGTAATTCTTGTAAAAGTCCTACTTTGTGTGGGCAATTTGTAAAGTCCTACTTTGTGTGGGCAAGCTCTTAGTGAGTTTATCTAGTGTGGTTGTGTTGTAAAACTCTTAGTGAGTTTATCTAGTGTGGTTGTGTTGTAAAACTCTTAGTGAGTTAGCCACAAGTGTAAACATTCTTCTTAGTGAAGTTGTTTGAAATCCTTGGGTGCGGCTCAAGGTAGTGGATGTAGATTCTAAGTGAATCGAACCACTCTAAATCCTTTGTCTTGTTATTGGGTTTTACTTTGCTTTTGTTCATCTTGTTCAAACTCCCACTTGCATTGCAAAGATTCGAAAAAGTTAGCAAGTTTAGTTAAAACCCAATTCACCCCCCCTTGTGTTTTACAAACATATAAATAACCCGCGAAGCATTTGCAATATTTGATTAGAGAACAAACAGTGGCACTCCCGGAGGGACTGATCACTGTGTCGGAATTGTTACTATGTAGTTATGGCTACTAAAAACCATAAAAAACGGATAAGGATCCCACGAATCATCTCGAAATACAAACTAATGTCAGCGATTTTCCCATCGATTGTTCATCCAACCAATTGGTAGGTAAATGATGTGGAAACATCTATGTCTAGTCTACAAGCCAGGAAGAAAATGCTACCGTACATTCGAAGGAGTCACCCAATAGAGAGCACAACGTTACTCCATCTTGTGGCAAATTCAAAAGTTCCACAGTCGGCAACATCAAAGCCGACGGAAAATCATCCTTATGTGAGACGTTTTCCAAGTCTAAGCTCAATAATTAGTCGAGATAGAGATTCATCATACCAAATTAGTGGGTGAGAGAGTTGTTGAAATCTATGCCAAAAAGATCAAAACCGATACGAAAGGACCAAATTCAAATATCCAGTATTTGGCTTCAACCGTTAGAGAGTATTGTTGTATACCCAACGTATCGTTAAATTGGAGAGGCTTCTCAGACCAATTGAAATGTCCAAAACTAGGCAGAAATCAAAGCAGAAGATTCAAAGTGGGAATGGACACGGAGAACAATTCTAAAAGAGGGAAAAACAAGTGGGGGCAATGCCATGAGTTTTGCCACAACAGTAAAACTTGACCCATCAACAAAATTCAATTTCCCCTAGAAAGTAGCTTCCGTTGACTTCTTTATTTGTATTTTCTTAATCAATTTGATGTATTTTTCCAACTGCATTAATAAATTGTATATTTTTATTTCAAATGTTTTTCCTATTTCTATTTTTTTAATCTTGAATGGGTTTTGTTGACCTTTTTGAAATTTCAATTTACCTTCTTTAAATTCAAAGGGAAAGAAAAAGTGGATGAACTCTTAGAGAAAGCCCTTTCCCAAACTCTCCACTTATATGAATAATTTTTATCTTCCTTGAAGAAAATGATTGTCGGATTAATATGATGAATAATACCTCAAGATCAAACTTATTGAAGATTATTGGATTCTTGAGAATGCTTAGAATTTATGGATGATCATAAAAAGAAGAAGACACTATTTGTTAAATAGGGAGTTGATGATAAAAAGAAGAAAATCAAAAGATAGAAGAGGTCAAAGAATGACAACCTAAGATGAGAACTATGGTCAAGGATTGAAGAACTTGAAGGTTATATATATATATATATATATATATATTACATCAACCTCGTGGACATCATCAAATTATAAGAACTCTACCTATGTGCATAATAAGAAAATGACGCATCATAAGGTTTTTGGTGAAGTTCCACTTGGAGTGTTGATGAATCTTTTTCGAGATTATTTGATTATACAATCTCTTGCATGTTACTGTCTTAAAAGAGGAAGTTGAGCTCAATTCAAAGAGATTGTAAGAAGACAAGCCACACAATCGAAGGTACAAAGAAAAATAAATGTAGAGTGGAAAAGAAAAATGAGGGTGAAAAGAAAAACGGAAAAAGTGGAAAGAACAAGGTCAAGAGAGACATAATGTGAAGATGAGTCTACAAGAAAAAGTGAAATTCCAAGTATCACTCCAAGAGAAAAATGTATCTCATAGAGAAAGAAAATTGGAGGTATTACTCAAGTCATCCTCAAGAAAATCATGGATGGATTTGTCCCCGATAAGTGATGAGGAATATCAAGAGAGAAAGAAGGCAAAAGTCCTAGAGTCCTCAATGGCTATTAAAGAGATGGAAATGGTGATTGAAGATATTATGGCCGAAGAACCATCAAAGAACGAGAAATGGTATCCATAATCCAACCTTCTTGATATTATACTTCATTCATGATGTTTCCCCACTCATAATTTCATGTGATTTATGTTTCGTACTTTATATGCTTGCCACAACCTTGCTTTGATATGTTTCTTGTCTTGGAAATAATTATTGGCTATTTGTGAGAGTGTTTGCAAAATGACCACCTTAGTTGTTTTAACGTCTTTAAGAGGTTTACAAAAACCTAAGGTGTGATTTTCATAAATATAAAGTTTTTAAATTGAATGCAACTTGATATTGCATGTCTTTATCTATGCAAAGTTGCTTAACTTGTTTTGGTAAACATTTGAACTATTTTTGGTGGATTTTTGAAAAATTATGGTTATTTAGCTCTATCTTGATTAGTTTCCACTATCCTATGTTTTTGTACCTTTGGAATGAGTGATGATACCAATAACTTTGTTTTTATGTGTTTTATCTTGTTTAGAATTTCCTTGACTCATTTCTAAAAGGTTTATCAAAATGACCACCTTACATGTTTTTCAAAGCTTTTATCTTTCAATGATCTTAAGGTGTGATTTTGAGCTTTTTGATGTTTTTAAAAGTTTAGAACTCTGTTCATACATGTTTTTCCTATCTCAAAGTTGCTCATAGTATTTTAGATGTGTTTTAATATCATTTAAAAACATGTTGGCCAATTTTCAAAAACTCTGAAAACACATGTCTGCCATAACCTCGGTCGACCGACCTTATGATCACGGTCGACCGAAGGGCAGGGACACGGTCAACCGAGGTTTGCCTCAGGTCAACCGATGTCCTATTCCTTGTTTGAAAATGACGCTCTTCTCTAAAAATCACTTCTAATAGCTGTTTTTAAACATACATGGATATTGAATTTATGTCAAATCTTTCTTTAAAACAGTCTAATCTATTTACAAAACACAAAAACCAAAATCGGCACATAATAAGTGGGAGCTCTCTTAAGCCTTTTTTTTTTTTGAAAAACTCAAACCTCCATAAGAAACTTTCTCTCTAAAGAAAAATCATTTGTAAATGTGCCTTTTAACGGAAAGAAGGATGTTATGGAGGTTCGTTGTGCAATAGGCTCTTTGAGCCTTATATTGATAGATTATGCTTGATGCGAACATTCTTTGGAGCTTTTACATGTCAAATGTGTTATATGTGCCTATTTCTTGGATGTCATGTTTCTTTGGGATCTCTATTGTATCATGCTATATTTTTTTGTCTATATCCTATTATATGTTGAAGGAATGTTGTGCAATTTGATTATATATTATCTATTTCCCTTCCTTATAGTTATATGAACTCATTGGATGTTATCCTTATATATCACTTAGTGTTGAAGACATATACTTCAATTTGGTCAAAACTTTCTGAATTTTTGTCAACTATTTCTTGGGAAATTTGTGCTTATATTTGGTTGTTTAGAAACTTTCCTATGTTTTGAAGGAGAAGATTATGTATTTGTTTAGTTTGCTAGTTTTTTTATAGTTGTTTTTCCTAACCATCCAAGTTTTCTTGGGAAATTTTAACCGTCCTACAAATTTTAGGAGAATATCACTTTCAACATCTTCCTCAGGTTTTTGTTTTTGTTTTTGTTTTTTTTGTTTTTTTTTTCTTTCTATTTTTCTAGGAGGATTTGTTCAACCCGGACTAGATCTGGGCCCTTTATCATCTTTCCGAGGCAATTTGTAGGACGGTTGATGCGCCCATGGTCCTATAAATTGTCGACCCCTAAGGAAGATGTTGAAAGTGATATTCTCCTGTCCCTGTGGATCAAGGATTGCGATGAAGATGCTTTGAAGGAGAAGATTATGTATTTGTTTAGTTTGCTAGTTTTTATAGTTGTTTTTCCTAACCATCCAAGTTTTCTTGGGAAAGGTTTTAGGATTGCGATGAAGATGCTTTGAAGGAGAAGATTATGTATTTGTTTAGTTTGCTAGTTTTTATAGTTGTTTTTCCTAACCATCCAAGTTTTCTTGGGAGAAAAACCGTGGCAGCAAGTTTTGACACAGTGGTTAGATGAGTCTCAGATCTTCACAGATCTAGACTTTTTTTCTATTTTTCTAGGAGGATTTGTTCAACCCGGACTAGATCTGGGCCCTTTATCATCTTTTTACATCTTTCCGAGGCAATTTGTAGGACGGTTGATACGCCCATGGTCCTATAGATTATGCTTGATGCGAACATTCTTTGGAACTTTTACATGTCAAATGTGTTATATGTGCCTATTTCTTGGATGTCATGTTTCTTTGGGATCTCTATTGTATCATGCTATATTTTTTTGTCTATATCCTATTATATGTTGAAGGAATGTTGTGCAATTTGATTATATATTATCTATTTCCCTTCCTTATAGTTATATGAACTCATTGGATGTTATCCTTATATATCACTTAGTGTTGATGACATATACTTCAATTTGGTCAAAACTTTCCGAATTTTTGTCAACTATTTCTTGGGAAATTTGTGCTTATATTTGGTTGTTTAGAAACTTTCCTATGTCTTTGGTGATATATGCAATATTTGGTCTAAACTATTAGCATCACCTTTGTAGCTTGGTTTATTTTAACTTTTGTGTTACACCTTTAACCAACTACTCGAGGAAGAGACTTGCTTTTATGGTCTATGTATTGCTCTTCTCCTCATCTATGTGATATGTGCTAGCTTTAACTTATCTTGAATATCACATATTGTGTTGGTTTGTGCTTTTGGCATACTTTTATAACCAACTTTTGTTTTTGTTTCTGTTTTGTGGGAGTTTGCTCTTATGTTGAACCTTATGCCTTTACCTCCCTTATTATCATGTGATTATGTTTACCTTGTCATATATATATATATATATATATATTCTCAATCACGTCTTTGGTTAGCTTTATGGTTTCATTTGATATCTCATTTTACGCTAACTCTTTCTATAATATGTTATCTAATCTTCTCTTCCCTTGGATTGTGATATATATGCTCAACTTGATTTATACGTGTTATCATGTCCGATTGTTAGCTTTGGTTTTCAACATTAATTTATCTCTTTATAGCTAACTATTTTTTTTGTTGGGGAGATTGTTATTTTATGGATTTATATTTTTGTCTCCTTTGCTTTAGCTTTGTTTGTTGAATCATTTTGAGCCATATATCTTGTTTTTGCATTGGTTTCCATCTTGTGCTCTTACTCTTTTTTTCAACCAAGCTTATAACCTCTTTCAAAAAGAACTTTCAAAAAGCTTCTTGTTAGTTTTATATAATTCTTCTAGCATCTCTTGGAACTCTTATAAACCTTTTTTATGTTGACAAAAAGGGGGAAAATTGGTGTTGCAAATGTACAATGAAAAGGTATTTTACAAAGGAGAAATTTAAGAACTTTGTAAAATGGGAGAGATAGGAGATTCCAAAAAAAGAGGGGGAGTAGTATGTTTTTCCAAATCAACTACTTGCCATGATTGATAACTCGTAAAATTATATATATTTTCTTCTACTTTAATAGTAATTTTGAGCTTCAAAAAGTATTTACATATCGAGTTTTGAGTTTAGAATGGTATAATCCTCACTTTTCTATGTTTGCACTTTTAGGGGCAAAATAGTCTTTTGAAGGGTAAAAGTGAACCGAACTTGCAGAACAAGAAAAAAGCTGTTGGAATTGGAAAGATGTCTTTACAGACTAGAAGAGAAGATATGGCAACTACTTTAAAGGATGTTGATGAGTTTTGGTTTATGGCAACTACTTTAAAGAATCTTGAAGAGTTGTATTTTATGTCAATTACTTTAAAGGAGGTTGGAGAGTTTTGATTTATGTCAGTTACCTTAAGCTAGAAGGGTTATATTTCTATAAATACTCTTTACTAGTATGAGGAGAGAAATTCAGTCATTATTAGATTATTCTAGGTTTTAGTTTTTCTCTAGAATTAGCCCTCTTTTAGGGTTAATCTTTATAGTTCTTTTATTTACAAATTTCGTAGACAATATTGAAGCTTTTATGATTGAAGTACTTTTGAAGATTATTTTGATTTCAAGCTTGAGATTTTATTTGAATCCATGGACGTTTTCTTATATTCTCTCTTCTAATTTGTTATCAAATTTCTGCTATAGTATGAACTAAATATTTATTCTAAGGCCATGATGTAGCTAGATTAATTTTATATATTATTCTTGTGATTTTGTTATTCAATAGGTGTTGTGGAATTAATTTCTTATTATTATTCTAAATGCTTTTGTGTGATTAGCTACCACTCAAATTGTCTTTACATTAACTTGTTATAAGATTTGCGAAGCTGGCCTTGTTAATTAGGTTAAATAATATGAACATAAATTGCATGCAAGATAGACATATACTTAGACGGTTTGTGCGATCTTTATGATTTCATATGTTTAATGCATTTTTATGAGTTAAAATCAACATAGAGGTTATTAGATATAATTAGAAATCAATCGATTAATGAAACTCATTCTAGAATAACATATCATTAGGATAATATATTAGTTAATTTAGTGAATTAAATTAGGATAATTCTTGTTCAAGTTATTTGTTTTATGTTAGTTAATTAATTTAGTTTAATTAAATCATCACGAAACATCGGATTTATTTTACATGCTTTTGATCATTGTAGAATTATTTACTTAGGAATTAATTAATCATTATTCTCTGTGGGACCGACCTTGACTACTACAACATCGACCTAGTATACTTGCTAGTATAGATTTTGCGTATATTTTGTGGCTACTTGATTTACCTCAAGGGTCTTTGGGCACTTGGAATGAGGTTTATGAGACATTCATGTTTCAATACTTTCCCTCCGAAAAGACAATGAACTTGAGGGGTAAGATTAGTACCTTTACGCATGGAGCAATAGAAGCTTTTCATGTTGCATGGGAGAGGTTTAAGTCATTACTCACTCAATGTTCTCATCATGGTTTTTCTTTGATATTACTAACTCAGTTTTTCTATGAAGTACTAACTCTCATGTCTCAATCTCTAGTCGATACTGCTGCAGGTGATTATCCAGGTGACAAAAATGCAGATGAGCTTCAACAGATCTATGTGATTTTAGCTAAAAATTCACAACAAAAGGCAACTAAAGGAAGAAGGGCTGGAATTCATGAAGTTAACTCGCAACCCAGTGTGGTCTCTAAGTTGGTTGAATTGACTAATCAAATTAGTCTCTTGATGAGTTAACAAGGCCACAAAAACAATGAGGTAAGCACATCTTGTGGTCTGATTGGTAATCATGCTAATTTTTGTCCGAATGTAGGTTCCAGCTCTACATCATTCGAAGAAGCAAATTATATGGGAGATGGAAGACAATATGTGCCTCAAAAGAATGATCCTTAGTCCAACACTTATAATCCGGGGTGGAGGCAACACTCAAATTTTTCATGGATGGATCAAGATACTCAACAGCAATATATGGCTCTTCCACAACAACCTCCTCCAACACAAGAAAGGACACCTCAATATGGTCAATGTGCTAGAAAGGACACAAGAAATGACTTGGAGGTTCAATTTGGTCAATGTGCTAGAAAATTAAAAGATAAAGCTTCAGAGATACTTTCTAGTGACATAGAGAAAAATCTCGTGGAGCGAGTTCATGCAGTGACCATCAGAAGTGGAAATCAAATCCAATTAGTGGAAAAGCCTAAAGAAGCTGAAAAGGAAATGAATGAGGGCAACAAAACAATAGATTCTTCAAAGGAGGATAAGTCAAAAGAGGGAGACTCTAAACCTTATGTTCCTCCTATTCCTTTTACCCAAAGATTTAAAAAGAAAAATATTGATAAAGAATTCTTTAAGTTTTTGGATGTATTTAAAAAGTTGCATGTTAACTTTCCTTTTGCGGAGGCTTTGGAGAAAATGCCAAGGTACGCGAAATTCATGAAGGAGATGCTATCAAACAAGCGTAAGCTCGACGATTGTGAGACAGTAATGCTTACGGAGGAGTGCTCTATCGTTCTGAAGAGGAAGTTGCCCCAGAAATTGAAAGATTGAGGGAGTTTTTCGATTCCTTGTACTATTGGGCAATTAAATTTTGATAAGGCGTTATGTGATTTGGGTGCTAGCATTAATTTAATTCCTTTGTCTATTTCTGAAAAGTTGGGGCTAGGTAAGGTGAAACCTACTAACATGGAATTGCAACTAGCAGATATGTCTATAATTTATCCTTGTGGTATAATTGAGGATGTTCTTGTTAAATTTATCTTTCCTACTGATTTTGTTGTAGTGGATATTAACGAGGATAGAGAGGTGCCCCTCATTCTTGGTAGACATTTTCTTGCTACTAGTAGGGCTTTGATAGATGTTCAACTAGGAAAGGTTACTCTTAGGGTTGAAGATGAGGAGGTTGTTTTTAATATGTATAAGACCATGAAACTTTCTCCAGATATTAATTCTTGTTATCTTGTTAATTCTAGTACTTCTCTTGCACATGATTTTAAAGATAATTTGACTCATAAACCTTTTGAGTTTATGTTGCAAGATGAGGTTGAAAAGAAGAATATAAGAAGGCTACCATAGAAGATGTTTATCATCCTAATACACATCTTCCTAACTTGTCTTGTACAAATGAGCAATTTGAGGAGTTAGGGAAGAATTTAGAGAGACCGGTGCCATCAGCTGAGAAGCCACCGCCATTTAATTTCAATTTTATTCCTTCTCACTCTCAATTCGAATATACTTGTTTGGAAGGGTCATCTGATTTACTCTTAATTCTTTATATTTTTTAGGTGTAATAAGAACCTTGGAGTTGAGTGAGTTTAGTGGACTTCCAATTGGAACTCACGAGAATGATCAAAGGTTTAAAGAGGGACTGAAATTGCTCCATGACAAGAGGATTGACAATGAGCAACAAAGCACACATAATTTCGGTGAAGAGTTTGACAATTTCAAAGTATCCTACTGTTAGTAGTGCCCTAGGACCATTAGCACATGTTGTGCGTTTTATTATCTTTTGAGCATGTAATTGAATAGTTAATTTTGCTTTTGATTATCAAATGTGTGATTTGATAGTAAAACTCATTAGCTTATGTAATTACTATTCTAGTAGTCCCTAGTTTTATGTAAGGCTTAATTACTATGAAATAAAACTAGTATGATTGTTGATTGATGATCTTGTTTTACTGATCATGTGTAATGGATACAAATCACATCATAGATGCAATATATAGGGATACATTGTATTGGACGTGATCCGTCGAGAAGTAATACTTCATGGTCTTAAGTCATAAGTATTACTTCATCAATACTATTTTAGAATCCTTAGACCTTATGTCTTCATTGATTCTAGTATGAATGGAGCCACGTTTTGACTCGATCGGACGTTACTTGTAGCGAGTAATCAATACGACCGAGATCGGATGTAGTGTCCTATCATAGCTTGAATGTGAGAGACATTGTAAGGAATTTGTCCCTCTCTATTATTAGAGAGAGATATCCATGGGGCCCCTCGATAGGGAAAGAGCTGTTTAAATGCATGGCCGTGCTCAAATGTATTTGATAAAGTGGTTATCAAATGCTATTTGTCGAAAGCAGATCTACCCGGAGATCGAGCATAAATACAATTAAGCTTAATAAGGGTGGCGACCACCATGCCTTATGCTTAATTAGGGATATCGCGAGACAAAGGGATTAAATAGTGGATTGATATTAGGTTCCGTTGTATATTCATTCACTTTGGGTAGTCACAATGTCCCTGCTAGGGACCGCTTGTGATTTATGGACTCACACTACTACTAAGTGTGTTTTCATTGCCATTGTGAGATGAACCTACGAGGGTCACACGCATAGACGAGCTAACGAGCTTTGTGTCAGATTCAATGAATCTAGAATGTGTCTAGGTTCATTGTATCGACATTTGTCTTTCCGAAAATAATAAAGTGTTTATTATTCGAATTAGAGATAGAGGGCAATTTCGGTATTTTACCTATAGCTGGGATTACGTGGGAGTTATTATCAGATAAGGACTCCCACTACCAGTGAAAGTCTAAGGGGACGTGGGAGTTAAGGACTCCCATTGCCGAGAGGAGTTGAGGGACGTGAGAGTTAGTTACGGGAACAAACTCTCACACCCTATATAATAAACTCTTGGCCGAAACCCTAGACTTCAATGCTTTTCAGCCGAAATACCTAAGAAGCCGAAATAGTTTCTGCCTCTCCCTTTTCTCTCTAATTCCCGAAAATCAGAAAAGACGAAGAGCTAGCAATCGCTGCCCGTTTCGTCGCGTGGATACCGGTAGAGGGACTTTCCGCAAAGGGAGATCAATCGGTAGCAACATCCGATCCAAGAAACATCAACCTCTATTCAAGAAGTAGCTTCTTGAATCCCAGAAAAGTAAGTTTTTCCGCTGTTTTTCGATTCGTTTACGTATGAGCGGATCCTTCAGGGGAGGATCCATGGGTGTTTGGAACGAGTTTCCGCCCATGAATCCCTTCACCTACAACCTTTGGCATCCTCCCTAAGTCCCTCTTCAGGTAATGCGTCAATAAATAAAAAGTGGACGACGCTACTAAATAAGAACGATAATTTTTATTATCTTTCTTGGTTTGCACCCAAAATGCACGTGTGACAATCTCACGTTAAATGAGCACTAATTATTATTTTTATTAATTTTTCCCTTAAATTTTAAGTTTTTTCGTAAGTATTAAATTTTTTCGTAAGTATTAAAAAAAACATTTTTTTTTTATTATGAGTATGATAGGATTTAAAGATAGTAAAAAAAAAAAATTAATTAAAAAAAATTAATTATTTTTAAAAAATAATAAAAAAAAACGAAACCAGTGCTGGATTCTTGGACCACCCCTCTTGGTATCTCATCTCATTCTAGGCATAAAAAGAAACTGAGAATTTGGCTTTTGCTTCCATCCATGGAAGTAGAAACCAACCCTGGTTTGAGTTAAATAATAATAAAAAAAGAGGTGTACCACATAAGTCAAAATATGCACTCACACCAGATCCTTCCCTTCCTCACCTTTTTCCTGCACAATTTTTTTTTCCCCGAATAAGGTCTCGAACTTGAAATTAAAGTTGTGGATTGTTTATGTTTACCTTTAGTGTTTTATTTGATTTGTTTTCGTAGGTCTATTTTATTTTTTTAGTAGTTTTGCACATTATTAGAAAATTAAAAAATACAAAAAACATCATAAAAAGAGAAATTATAAAAAAAATCCGTGGATACGTTAATTTTAACAATTTTAAGCATTGTTCTCCATGATTTCCAATCTTTGACTCGTGCCACTAGAAAAATTGGAAAATTAAAGACAAAAATATTTTTGCGTGATTATCTTGTGTCTATGTATATATGTGATAGAACTTGTATTTGGAATTAGACTTTGAGACCTTTTATAGTCACCCTTGTTTTGTTGTTGATTCGATTTATGGTTGAATACACTACACAACTCTTGACTCTGAATATATAGCTTTAAAGGATCACTAGGTAATTCTTTTAATTAAAAAAAAAATGAGACAAAATGTCTAATGTTTGTTTTCGGGCTCTTCCCCGCTGCTCTAGGTTATAAAAAAGTTGAAAAAGAAAAAAAAAAACACAGTCAACACACTAAGAGTATGAGTATGCAAAATGAGCACACCATTAAGCGAGTGATAAGAAAATTCACACTCCTTGGTGCTCGCAATAAAAAGTATAAATTGGGTTTTACTCCGCTGATCTTGAAAAATTGAAGAGTATGAGTATGCGAAATTAGCACGCCAGTAAGCGAGTGATAAGAAAGTTCACACTCCTTGGTGCACTATGAGTCCCAATAGAAACTTTGAATGTGGTAAAGAAATTGAAATGTTCTTGCTCAGTGTTACTTTGATTATATATATTCGTGAGTCAAAATAAAAGCACATTGCACAAGGGTACCTATGGATTGAATTGTAGCGAAAAGAGGTGTGAAAGATAAATGTCTGTTTGTCTAGTTCTTAATACAAGCTTCTTGAATGCATACTTTTCATGAAATAATAATGAGAGATTGAGTGAATTTCCTTATACTATATCATTACTCGTATTTGTGGCACTTGTTATGTTGGAATGATTGGAGATTAATATTTGAGTTGTTAAACTTGCTGATTCCATGGTTTCTTTCTACTTGTTCTTGAGGAGTTTTGTCTGCCGGTCTTACCTTGTGTCTAAATTGCTTGAGGACAAGCAAATGCTTAAGTTGGGGGGAATTTGATAACTCGTAAAATTATATATATTTTCTTCTACTTTAATAGTAATTTTGAGCTTCAAAAAGTATTTACATATCGAGTTTTGAGTTTAGAATGGTATAATCCTCACTTTTCTGGGTTTGCACTTGTAGGGGCAAAATAGTCTTTTGAAGGGTAAAAGTGAATCGAACTTGCAGAATAAGAAAGAAGCTGTTGGAATTGGAAAGATGTCTTTACAGACTAGAAGAGAAGATATGGCAACTACTTTAAAGGATGTTGATGAGTTTTGGTTTATGGAAACTACTTAAAAGAATCTTGAAGAGTTGTATTTTATGTCAACTACTTTAAAGGAGGTTGGAGAGTTTTGATTTATGTCAGTTACCTTAAGCTAGAAGGGTTATATTGCTATAAATACTCTTTACTAGTATGAGGAGAGAAATTTAGTCATTATTAGATTATTCTAGGTTTTAGTTTTTCTCTAAAATTAGCCCTCTTTTAGGGTTAATCTTTATAGTTCTTTTATTTACAAATTTCGTAGAGAATATTGAAGCTTTTATGATTGAAGTACTTTTGAAGATTATTTTGATTTCAAGCTTGAGATTTTATTTGAATCCAGGGACGTTTTCTTATATTCTCTCTTCTAATTTGTTATCGAATTTCTTCTATAGTATGAACTAAATATTTATTCTAAGGCCATGATGTAGCTAGATTAATTTTATATATTATTCTTGTGATTTTGTTATTCAATAGGTGTTGTGGAATTAATTTCTTATTATTATTCTTAATGCTTTTGTGTGATTAGCTACCACTCAAATTGTCTTTACATTAACTTGTTATAAGATTTGCGAAGCTGGCCTTGTTAATTAGGTTAAATAATATGAACATAAATTGCATGCAAGATAGACATATACTTGTATGGTTTGTGCGATCTTTGTGATTTCATATGTTTAATGCATTTTTATGGGTTTAAATCAACATAGACATATATAGTTGGTTTATTCATGAGAATAGGTTTGATAAGCCTTGAAAGAGGTTATTAGATATAATTGGAAATCGATCGATTAATGAAACTCATCCTAGAATAACATATCATTAGGATAATATATTAGTTAATTTAGTGAATTCATGTGCCTTAGATCTTTCTCTTATCAAACTTCTTGTTCAAGTTATTTGTTTTATGTTAGTTTATTAATTTAGTTTAATTAAATCATCATCAACCATCGGATTTATTTTATATGCTTTTGATCATTGTAGAATTATTTACTTAGGAATTAATTAATCATTATTCTTTGTGGGATCGACCTTGACTATTACAATATCGACCTAGTATACTTGTTAGTATAGATTTTGCGTATCAATGATCATATGTTATTTTGCATGATTTGTCTCCTTATTTCATGTTCTTGGTATCTTTTGCTTATTTGTCTTTATCCTTTTGTTACCTCTTATTCTCATTTGCATCAATGTTTTGTCATCATAAAAAATGGGGAGATTGTAAGACCTAAGGGAAAAATGCAATCAGTCTAGTTTTAATGATAACAAACCATTGAGAAGTTCTCATGTTTGTGTGATTTTTTTTATGATAGGTTTTATATCTCACACATACATTGATTAAAATGGAAAGCAAACCTTCATGAACCTCAAAGTTTTCTATTATAACTTTGAAGATGCTAAAACAAGGAATGACCAAAAGATCGGGCAATACCCTGTGTGCAAAAGTCTCCTATGAAGAAGCTATGTAAATGTTGAAGTCCATGATGTTACATCTTAGAAGAATCCAAAATGACTTCACCACATGATGAGGTTAATGAAAATGGTCTGAAGTGGAGCTTTATGAAGATGATCAACTTTGAAGACTTGAAGACTTTTAATCAATCTTGAAGGATGAACTTCAACAAAGATCAAGATTAATGTAAAAGATTTAGAAGCATATTGGAAGATAATAACAAGCTTGATTAGGATGACTTTGGATGAAGATAGAAAAAATGAAGAAGAAATTGAAAGCTAAAGTCTCAAGATGAACTAGTTCGCTACATCCCTTTCTTATTTTTTTGAAACTAGTTAATATAAAATATATTTATACTTGGAAGCTCATGAAAATTAGTTTTAACCTCATGTTTTCATTGATAAGATCTTTCAAAGTCCAAAGATTTTCAAAAGCTTTGTTTCTTGCTTACAAAGTTTGATTTGGAATTGTGATTCAAAAGCTTTGTTTCTTGCTTACAAAGTTTGATTTGGAATTGTGATTCTATATGTTTTTATCTCTTGTTTCCAAATCTTTTCGACAAAGGTTTTAGATGTTTAATTTTTTTTGGACTCATGTATTCCAATGAAAAATTATTTGAGAAGTAAAAAATGGAGAAAATATTTCAAAGGGACCTGGTCGAAATCATTCAGATTCAAAAAGTATGAACTTGGATGATTTGGATGCGAAATCATCTTTTTAGATTTGTTAAATGTTAAATCATTTGATAACTATTTTTGAATCTCTAAACATTGTTTTGAACCTTTTGTTTTCATGTTTAAAGGTTTGTTAGTCAAAAAAATTGATTGGTTTTTAAAATTTGAGGTTCAAGAGGTTTTGGTGCAAAGTTGCGTCAGCTGACCGACGTCCTGAGTTAAGGTCGACCGGAGCCTAAGGTAGGTCGACTGCATAGAGTCAAAGAACTAAAAATTTCAACGGTCGACCGAACTGTGGTTGACAAGGCCAGAAACTAGCGATTATTGATTTGTTGGCTCTTTGACGTTTTAAAGGGTTCTCTTTCATATCTTTGAGCAAGACTTTGGGCATATTTTCTCAACAATTTGAGTGGGTCTTGGAAAAGTTTTAAACATCAAAATCTTTACATCTTCCACAAATTTGAGAAAATCTTTGAGCATTCTTGCTCATTTCCTTTTAATTGGAGATTTCACTTGTAAAATCTATCCATTGAGGGATTTTATCTTTAACTCCATTGTAAATCTCACTTGATTTCATACCAAGATTGATATATCTTTTTTATTTTTGTGATTGGGTTGAGTGTCAAGGCTTCATTGTGAGTGTGGTGGAATTAGGTTTCATTAGTGGACTGAAACTTTCTTGTAATTGTAGGAATTAGATTGAGTGTCGAACCTGAAAAGTAAGTACGGTTGATGTGTTCGTAAAACCTTCTCACTTAGTACACTATATTAGGGAAAGTGACTTGCTTGGTGCATAAAAGACCATTAGGTTGTTTTGCCCCTTTCGTGTATGTGCTCACAAATCAAAGCTAGTGAAAGTTTTCAAAATCCTTAGGTGTGCCCTATGGTAGTGGATGTAGATCATTAAGGATCGAACCACTATAAATCACCCTAGTTTCTCTCTCTCTCTCTCTCTCTCAAGTTCTTACATTTGTTTGCGCTCCGTATATATTCATGTGAACTTGATTAAATGCTACTTTGATGAATATTGAGTTAGTTGTTCAGTAGAATTGAGTTTGTGTTTTTCCATCATATACTGATAAGCTCTTGTTGTTACACCTCATACCCGGGTGATGATCTGGCAGAACCTTATATGCCAATGAGGCACATAACCCATAGCAGAGAGATAAAGTGCATTGCATCATTAATGAAAAGGAAAGCTAACAATCTTACATCCTGAATAAAGTATTACATAAGTCTAACATAGAGTAAAGTGTAAGTCAATATTAGTATTATTACATACTTAGAGTTCGAGAAAATTAAAGTGACAGTTAACTATTACATCAGATTAGGGATCTCTAATCATAATCCCCATCCCAGGCCTCATCGTAAAATTACCATCGACAATCTCATCATTTGCAAATAAAGAAAAGTAAAGTCATGAGTTATGAGGCCCAATAAGCATAAACACCCTTGGGATGAAATGTCAAATACGACACAAAACCCTTTTCCCGATTTCCCAGAACATAGTATGAAAACATGCAAGTTTAACTTGACTCGTATAACTTGAAATACACTTTGAAACCTCACAATATATGCTTTAGAAAACTTCTAAAAGAACCAGAAATCAGATATGACCAAAATTCCTTTTCGGTCAACCTGAATAGAAGGCCCGGTCGACCGAATGGTCATCCGAGTTCAGTACAGAAACATTGTCAAAAAGTCCGGCCGACCAGACAAAATACGCCGGTCGACCGAATCTCTCTCCGGGCGAGTGGTTCACTACTCCGGTCAACCGAATAACACATTCCACTCGTCCGACTGGTCCCAATAGTTTTGTTCGGACGACTAGAACTTGCTCTAGTCAACCAAACTGTTTGACCGAGATTCAGTCAGGACCATTTTCAGTGTAAGATAACAAAGGAAAAGTGCATGTTTGCACTTCTCAAATCCCAACCCCAAAATACTCAATTTTGACCAAAATGCACATATAATAACATTACCAAAACAAGAAAAAGTAAGCTATGAATCTTACTCGTCGAATCTAACATCTATACATTGGAAATGTGACACAAACACCATGTGTTTCTCATCCCAACATACGAACATACACAACATTAGACTCTTATAATATGATTCGTGCTATGACTCAACAAATCACACAACCGAGCTCAATCGTCTATTAACAACTTTAAAGAAATTACTGCAACGGTCCCAAATATATAACAAAAAAGGGAAAAAATCAGAATATGCAATACATGGGTCCAGTATGTCACCTGAACGAAGGGCTCAATGTTTAAGGATCCATTCGTATTGTGTCATTGCCTACCACTGTGGACTCCACAATGAACTTTTGCAGTCCCTAATTTGTTTCCCAGTTAGGAGAGAGCTCAATGACAGAGATAGAGGATCGTGAACTCCCGAGTTCAACAACAACACACACATATGCAAAATAATGAATCCTTTCAATGGATCGATTATAGAAAAGATCTCAAAACCGATTAAAACCATAACATATATGACTCCAAAAAACTAAAATCCCAACAACAATAACAACAAGACAATGTATGCAAATAACATACGCAGTCAGGTTGAATGATTCAACATACAAGATGAACAATTCAACATTTAATGCAATGCAGTAAATCATAATTTCAAAATCCTTCAAACATAAATCAAGAACTTAAACATAAACATTTTATGAGTTTTTAGTACCGAAAAGACAAGGGTGAAGATCCTTACTTGGAAATATAAGCAAGCAAATACAAGTGCAGGATTCTTGAAAATCATCGAACTTCAAACGCAAATTCTCGTCTACTGGAAACTCGAAATGAAAACCCTTCACGTCTCAGTCAGAGCCCTTTTGATTACCTTGGAAATGCACTAAATAAAATCCAAAACGGAGTTCGTTTACTGTGACGACCCGTCCCTCTCGGGTCGGGTATGCTGCGTGCCTCTCGGCACTGGGTTCTATCTTTTACAATATAAATTATTCTAGTTTATGACAATACTCCCCCATTGAAACAAGTCTTGTCCTCAAGACTTGGATATTAGAAATTTCTGCTCCTTAAATTCATTTTCTTTCCCAGTAACATCTTCTCTCTTCTCGAACCACGGTATAAGCCATTGCATCCGAGGTTCGTTCTTCCTTTTCACTAGTCTCAAAATGTTATAACCATAAGTATTCTCAAACAAGTACTCCTCAATTTCCCCCATACAACCGTTACCCTCTTCTTCATTGCCAATTTTCAGAGCCCAATCACCATTTGCAACAAAATCAACACGACTCTGATTTTGAGATTTAAAACATGTACTGTCAAGGTAAGTACATAACATATCAACCGGATCCCAATTCAAGTTCGGTGTACTTTGAAGAACATTTTTAATTCTAACATTATGATCTTGTACCCAATGCCGCTGAAAACGTTTAAGCTTCTCTTGACAAGGATTACTTATAGTGGGATAGTAAAGAAAGTTGTCATTGGAATCTAGTATCTTCGCCAATTTTTGAACTAGCATGTCTTCATCAATCTCTTCGTTAATCCCCTTGCAAAGTGAGCAGCAAGAAAATGAAGCATTACCTGTGTAGCCATACCTGCGAAACAATTCTTTATATTTCTTGCCCCGCAACTCGGACTCGTGTTTATCTGCGATTATCCTCACAGTGATTTCATTGAGTCGATTAGCACATCTACTTTTGTAGAGAGCAAGATCCTGCATTTTCGTTTGGTAAAATTCAAGTTTCTTATTCGAATTTAGAATCACCCTCTTACTGGGCACTTTGTTTTCAGCTTCAGCCGCCTCTTGACCCTTCATATTCAAAGAGTTCTGCTCTCTCTTACTGAAGTCATTGACATTGGAATTCTCCAGCGGTGGTCCTCTAACATTTTGATGATTGAATTGCAATGATGTTCCATTTGCTTGAGGATACCCTGGTTGCCTGGGAGGTACACCAGGAAGACTAATTCTCTCTAGCAATTGTACGCATTGGACCTCCTCATTTTCGTCTATTGGAATCAGATGCAACATGTCCTCATCTTCAAGCTACATACAAAGACCTGCAACATGTGCACATAGAGGATGATATGCCACACGAAAAGTATGGTTTGAACTGTAACGACCCTAATTTTCGACCTATTTTAATTGAGGCATTATAGAGTCGCTAGTCCGAATTATCGTTGATATTTTATTTGATCAATATACTAATTTATCTTTTAAAATTATATATGAATCAAAGTTTTGAATCTTAATAGTTTTAGGGACCGAAATTGCAAATTTTAATAGTTGAGGGATGAAAATTGTAAATAGTACAATTTTGGGTGAGTCAAAGACACATGTAGAAACTTTAAGGAGTCAAGTACACCTCCTGCTTCATTTCTTTCCTTCAAACCGTCATTCCTCTCAGATTTTTCCTTCTTTTCTGTAATTTCCTTCTTGCTCTCTCGGTTCTTCTTCCTCTTTTAATTTTTTTGTTGTTTTGTTCTCAATTCCTCAATCAATCTCCATCCATAAATCAAATACTCCATTCTCCATAATCTACAAAGTATTTTGGTAAGCAAAATTTATTAATTTTATTTGAGTTTCTAATATTATTTGAATATTATTTGCAATTGATGTTAAATTGATATTTTCTATTGGATTTGGTAAATTATATGGTTAAAGGAGTGAATGAGGGTTAGGAAATTAAATCTTGTGAAGGGTTCATCTCTGTTTCGGATTTCCCTGTTTGCCTGTGTCGTTTTCTGTTTTCTGATTGCTTGCGGCTCCTTTTCTTTTTCTTGTTTCTGTTTCTGCTTTCGGTTTTCTAGTTTTCTGGTTACTGAGTTTCTGTTTTGGAGTAGCATATTTGGCAAGAAGAGGCTTAAGATGGGAATGGTTCAGTTGGTATATGAATTGGGATATATGTTGCTGCTTCCATGATCATTAGTTAGCCATGAATTGCTTGTTGTTTCTTGGAAATCAATATAGAATCCGGGCTGCCCTTCAATCTTTATGTTTTACTTCTTATTTCTATTATTGGATGTTTTAATTAATTAGCTATGGATGATTATTTGGATATAGGATTTGGACCATTTGAGATACCAAGCAATTGAACATGATATTTGATTACTTAGGAGTTCTAAGCTTGACAGGTGAGTGGTCCTAACCATTTTGTAAAATTATATATAAGTATTGTGTATTCATTTATTCATTGCACTCATGATCTGGATCCACTCATGACATGCATTGTTACATTTATTTGTCACTATGAAATATCTTTCTGAATTGGGGCTTTGTTTTGAAATACTGTTTTATTGCATTGGAAATGATAAATTTGACTGAATCTTATACAGATTTGTCCTGTAAATATTGACATGGCATGATAAGACTATGAGTCTATTGAAACGGGTCCAATTATTTGATTTGAAGGAGCTAAGTGCTACACCAAAGGGTGTGAGCCACCTCTAGAGTCCTGATTCTGAACATCTGTATTTGGGGGCCCGTATTAAATGTGATATGTTGTTATTATCGTGCCTATGTCAATTTCACCTCGACAGTCCCGGAAAAAGTTTTTAGAAAATCAGGCCCCTTATTATAATCAATATATATATGTGGTTTTCTCATTGTGCGAACTATTTTATGAAAATAAAGTACTTTGGAAGGAAAATGGTTTTAAAAGACATACGCACCACTGGCAGGGCCCTCACTGAGCTTTGGCTCACGTTTTCCAAATGTTTTTCCCCCTCCACAGGTATCTGAAGGTGGTGCAATAATTTGGGTATCAGAGTGCGCAGCGGAAGCTTGGGATTAGCAATCTGGATAAATGAATTTTAGTCGTGTATTTTATCGAATTTCATTGTAATCATGTGGATGTATTATATTTTTGGGTAATAGAATGTTTGTTTAGAGCCTTGGCGGTTGTAAAAGATAGAATCCAGTGCCGAGAGGCACGCGACATTCCCAGCCCGAGAGGGTAGGGGCGTCACATTTGGTATCAGAGCGATAAGATTCTGGAGTGGGTAGTGTGTCCACTAAGCTTGAAATTGCGTGAACATCTTTGGCGGATCTGATGTCACATTTAGTGTGATAATCATAAGATTTTGGAAGATTACAATGACTAATAAGTTTAAATTCTAATCGTACGTTTGATACGTGAATAGGCTTGAACATGATGTGAAATCAATCTGTAAACCTTAAGTTTGATGTAGTTATAACATAGGCTTGAATTACATTTTTAATTGCGAGGACGCAATTATTTTAAGGGGGTAAGAATGTAACGACCCTAATTTTCGACCTATTTTAATTGAGGCATTATAGAGTCGCTAGTCCGAATTATCGTTGATATTTTATTTGATCAATATACTAATTTATCTTTTAAAATTATATATGAATCAAAGTTTTGAATCTTAATAGTTTTAGGGACCGAAATTGCAAATTTTAATAGTTGAGGGATGAAAATTGTAAATAGTACAATTTTGGGTGAGTCAAAGACACATGTAGAAACTTTAAGGAGTCAAGTACACCTCCTGCTTCATTTCTTTCCTTCAAACCGTCATTCCTCTCAGATTTTTCCTTCTTTTCTGTAATTTCCTTCTTGCTCTCTCGGTTCTTCTTCCTCTTTTAATTTTTTTGTTGTTTTGTTCTCAATTCCTCAATCAATCTCCATCCATAAATCAAATACTCCATTCTCCATAATCTACAAAGTATTTTGGTAAGCAAAATTTATTAATTTTATTTGAGTTTCTAATATTATTTGAATATTATTTGCAATTGATGTTAAATTGATATTTTCTATTGGATTTGGTAAATTATATGGTTAAAGGAGTGAATGAGGGTTAGGAAATTAAATCTTGTGAAGGGTTCATCTCTGTTTCGGATTTCCCTGTTTGCCTGTGTCGTTTTCTGTTTTCTGATTGCTTGCGGCTCCTTTTCTTTTTCTTGTTTCTGTTTCTGCTTTCGGTTTTCTAGTTTTCTGGTTACTGAGTTTCTGTTTTGGAGTAGCATATTTGGCAAGAAGAGGCTTAAGATGGGAATGGTTCAGTTGGTATATGAATTGGGATATATGTTGCTGCTTCCATGATCATTAGTTAGCCATGAATTGCTTGTTGTTTCTTGGAAATCAATATAGAATCCGGGCTGCCCTTCAATCTTTATGTTTTACTTCTTATTTCTATTATTGGATGTTTTAATTAATTAGCTATGGATGATTATTTGGATATAGGATTTGGACCATTTGAGATACCAAGCAATTGAACATGATATTTGATTACTTAGGAGTTCTAAGCTTGACAGGGTGAGTGGTCCCTAACCATTTTGTAAAATTATATATAAGTATTGTGTATTCATTTATTCATTGCACTCATGATCTGGATCCACTCATGACATGCATTGTTACATTTATTTGTCACTATGAAATATCTTTCTGAATTGGGGCTTTGTTTTGAAATACTGTTTTATTGCATTGGAAATGATAAATTTGACTGAATCTTATACAGATTTGTCCTGTAAATATTGACATGGCATGATAAGACTATGAGTCTATTGAAACGGGTCCAATTATTTGATTTGAAGGAGCTAAGTGCTACACCAAAGGGTGTGAGCCACCTCTAGAGTCCTGATTCTGAACATCTGTATTTGGGGGCCCGTATTAAATGTGATATGTTGTTATTATCGTGCCTATGTCAATTTCACCTCGACAGTCCCGGAAAAAGTGTTTAGAAAATCAGGCCCCTTATTATAATCAATATATATATATATATATATATATATATATATATGTGGTTTTCTCATTGTGCGAACTATTTTATGAAAATAAAGTACTTTGGAAGGAAAATGGTTTTAAAAGACATACGCACCACTGGCACGGCCCTCACTGAGTTTCGGCTCACGTTTTCCAAATGTTTTCCCCCCTCCACAGGTATCTGAAGGTGGTGCAATAATTTGGGTATCAGAGTGCGCATCGGAAGTTTGGGATTAGCAATCTGGATAAATGAATTTTAGTCGTGTATTTTATCGAATTTCATTGTAATCATGTGGATGTATTATATTTTTGGGTAATAGAATGTTTGTTTAGAGCCTTGGCGGTTGTAAAAGATAGAATCCAGTGCCGAGAGGCACGCGACATTCCCAGCCCGAGAGGGTAGGGGCGTCACATGAACAGTGAATACAAGCTCCAAGAGAAACACCACAGGTGTTACATAGCAGTTTCCAGCGGTCCTTATTTATTCCGCTTAGCCCATAAATTGGCTCCCTTTTCTTGATATCCGATAAGCAAGTTTCTGGAATCCATTTTACACAAACAAAATGAGCCCAGCAGCCATATGTTGTAGGCTTCATAGCACCTCTTGTGACAAGGCACATGCAGCAAGGAGGGGGCAACTCAAGAGCCCTTGCACGACCGAAGTAACATAACCAAAGTACCTCATCCAGAGGTTCTAATTCTCCATAGCATCTAGCATTTTTGCATTTCTCACACTGCAAAAAACAATACTCATCCATATGGAAAACATTGCATTTATCAAGGTCTTTCCATGTAACAACAACAGGTCTATAACCAGGGCAAATTGTAATTAATGCTATAGCTACAATCCCAACACCATAATTCACATATATCATACTCGTTTCTTTATCTCTTCTCCTATGGTACATAGTTGAATTTTTCTCTTGAACTCCCAAAATGGCATTAAAATGAATAACAGGTGACTCCTTAAGAACAATAAGACTACTAGCATCAATCTGAACAACACTTCCCTGATCTTTGGATCCACCATTGGAAGGATCAACATTCTCCGCAATTGCATTATCTATGTTTAATTCTTCTGTACCAGGTTTAGATTCGGTTTCCATTTGAACAACACTCTGAGACTCAACAATCTCCACAATTTCATTCTTGAAACGGGAAGCTTCTGAATCTGCTTCAATCTCAACAACATTCTTTTTGTCCAGATTCTGAGGTTCAAAATCCTCCACAACTGCACCCTTACTGTTTAGTTCAACATCTGCGGGTTTGACTTCCGGCTCAATCGTAACAACTTGTTCCTCTACAATCGCTCTCTTTGTTGCTTCATTATCCTCTTTCACTCCTCGTCCTCCAAATGATTTATTCTCTTTACTTGAAGCTTCATCATCAGAACTTATTTTAGTTCTCTCCACATCTTCTTTCTCCCCGTCGGTGAACTGATGATGGTTATTAGGATGTTCTGGCAGCGAGGTCTGAGAACTAACCTCCTCGCTCTCGCTTTTCTTCTCATCATTATGGTGTTTCAGATCATCATCCCCAGCCCACACATCTTCCCAAAGCTTATGTTGATCGAGCAAACAAGTCTCACCCTCTTCTTTAATTTCGTCAACCATTTCAAGTGGCTTATCAAATATTTCAGTAGCAGAAGGATGTGTTTCTTCACAAACCTCAGTATGACCCTTTGTTTTCAGGTAATCTTTCTCTGGCTTCGCCCAACCCTTAAAATCCTTCTCATAAACCTTACCCTCATTCTCATCATTAGCTATTTTCTCCTTTCACAGATAATAGTGAAATCTTTCACAGAATGACGCTATATACTCTTCCCAAGTTACACAATCATACTCTCTAACAAAATATGTAGACCAAATATAGACTCTACTTCTCATCTCAGAATTCAATCCATCAATAAATTTATCAACAAAATTGTTCAATTTTAATCTTGATCCAACTCCCAATAAAGTGTTTCTCCAACCCTCAAAACTTTTCATGTAATCCAATAATGAGATAATATGAAGAGGAGGGTTATCTTCCATCAATTATATTAGGCGAGCCATACCCTTCATGATGTCGAAACTTATATCCTCCATGGATTCCCTAGGCTCGGAACTGCTCTGATACCAATTTGTCATGTCCCAAAGGATTGACACAAGAACAGACGACACCGTTTTGGTGTTTATTTTGCTATTTAAATAGAACGACATCGTTTTGGCGTTTTAATCAAAACTGTGTAGTTTTGATTAGTTATAATTCCAATTCTTTTCCCCAATTCCCAGCAGCCCTAATTAGATAATTTTCCCTCCCTTTTCCATATGAATTATTCTAGTTCATGACAGCCACCTTCTTTTTTCCTTGTTCTTTTCTTTTCTTCTCCTTCTTATTCTCTCTATTTTAATTTTTTTCAAACTCTAAAATCTCTAAATCCCCAAATTCAAAATCCCTATTTTTTTATTTTTAAATTTTTCTTCTTCTCCTTCTTCATTCTCTTCTAACGCCTCTGCCCGACTCTCTCTCTCTCTCTCTCTCTCTCTCTCTCTCTTCTTCTTCATTTTCTTTCTCCCTTCTCGGCTTGTCTTCTCCGTCTCGGGTCTCCGGTCGCCGTCAATGGCCAGCCACCACTGTCGCTGCTGTTCCTCCGTCACTGTCACTGCCTTCTCAGGTTTGTCTCTCTCTCTCTCTCTCTCTCTCTCTCTCTCTCCTATTTTATTTTCCCCCAATTCTTCCAATCTCTAAATCCCTAAATTTAATTTTTCTTTTTCTTCTTCTTCACAGGGGAGCTCGCCTTCCCCCTCTCTATCGCTGCTGCTCCGCCGTCGGCGTTTCTCCGGCCGGTCTTATTTCTCCGGCAAGGGTAAGCTATTTCTCCCTTTCTCTTTTTTTTTTTCTTTTCTTTTTCTCTCTATTTTCTATTTTGTTTTCTGTTTTCTTTTATTATTTATAATATTACTATTATAATTATCATTCAAATTCAAATTCCAGTTTTTCTTTTTCTTTTTCATTTTATTTTCTGTTATTATTTTTCATACTTGGTAATAAGGTAGACTTGGGATCTTTAATATATTTTTACTAGTCTTTTGTAAAATTATATTCAAATTTTTAAGAATGATAAAAATCCTAGCTTAATCATTAACATTTAATCTAATTAGTCTCCTTCAAAAATTAATCAAGTTTCCTTTTAGGTAAAAGTTTCATAAACTAAACTAATGAAATTTCTTTGAAAGAAAGATAATTAAAATTCTATTATTTCTTCCTACTTTCAAATTGTAAATAAAGTAGAAAATTATGAAAATACTATTTCAATAACATGATAAAAGATTCTAGGAATTTAAACGTCCAGTCTCCAAATATTCAAGGAAACTTAACAGGTAAATTCCTTAAATCAATTTTCCTCTAGTCTAGGTTCAAGGAAGAATGTAGATTTATATTCTTCTGGTCACCCGTCTTAACCGGACAAAAATCCGATTAGAAAAGTCTCTACCAGTGGGGTAGGTCACGGGATGCTCCCGGGATTGCGTTTCCACAATCCTCGGGCACAGACAGTCTCAGAGAATATAATGCAATTCTTACATGAACCCGATTAACCTAAGTTCATTTATTGTGCAGGATCAAAATAACAGATTGGAAGTAGAGGTACTTGCTTGATAGTAGGCAAAGTGATGGTAACACTCTAGAAAAATTACTCAATAATGTCTTTGGTTTTCTGATGAAAGTATTCATAGAAGATCCAATATTAGGCAGCTGTGATATAATTCAGAGCATACTAACCAAAGACTATTGACCGAGAAAGAGTTTGGTATAAGGAAGAGAGAGTTTAGGGAGGATTTCCCTAAGAATGGTGCAAGTAAAGTGTTGAGGCAATGGCCTCTATTTATAGTTGTAGAGAGGCCCTTGCCTTGTAATTTCTTACTTTGTAAGGACTTTTATGTGAATACAATTTCTTATGCAAATAATATGTAATTTAGGGACTTTTAATGCAATTATTTTTCTTTTCTTGGTGAACAAGTATAAAGAGATAAGTATGAACTTATTTCATTTTCTTTTATTTCTTAATTTTAAAATTACAATTATGCCCTTGTCTTTCAATAAAATTACCAATTTATTGTTTGGACCATTTTACCCTTGCTAATGAATTTAAAAGACATGTTTAACCTTATAAAGTGAAAGGACAATACTAACCTTTTAAATGGGTCCCGAAATTACCGGTCGTCACATCCTCACCCCCTTAAAAGAATTTCGTCCTCGAAATTTATTCTTGTACCGGGAGCATATATGATTTTTCTTGGCTCAGAATTACTCTTGTTCTTTTATGTGATCATCTCAGCACTGAGCTTTCCACTTTATCCATAACTGGGAAATATTTCATTTATTCTTCAAATATAATACATTATTTGAAAATTAACATACTACCGAACCTGTACTTATTTATTTTCTTCCTCACTCCATTTTTTTATTTTTTATATAGGCAATATCAAAATATTGTTCTTCTGCTTCTTTCTCACCTAACGCATATACCCGGGATTTCACTTGTGGCTTTTCATTCGAATTCTTGATGGGTTGAGAATTGTTTGACCGATTGACTTCCGCATTCATATTTTGATTACTTGGGTACACCTTAGGGCAGTGAGTACGTAGGTGGTCTTTTTGTCCGCAATAATAGCACTGTCCAATCTTTTTCTACATTTGTCAATATGGTGTCCCGGACGACCACAATAATCACACACCAAATAGTTTGCATGTATTGGGTTTGGACGGGGTCTTCTTGAGTCCCTAGAGTTCCTAGATTCATCTTCATGCCTTTTTAAAGTTTTGTCTTTTGATCCATTAGCTGCTCGGATCTGACGATCATGGTTCTCAACTCGGGAAGCTGCTTCCACTGTTTTGGCAAAGGTCAAAGTAGTAAATGGTGCTAAGGCTTTCTTGAGTTCTAGGCGCAAACCCTTAACAAATTGCCTGGTCTTGTTTGCCTCGGTATCAATCAATCGATGACAATATTTAGAAAGCCTGTTGAATTTTGCTACGTATTGGGCTACAATCATAGTTCCTTGTTGTAGAGATTGAAACTCATCCCCTCTTTGTTCTCTTATCCAGAGAGGTATATATTCATTTCTGAATTCCTCTAGAAAATCTTCCCAAGTCCATTCTTTTTGTTCGGCTAAATGAGATTCGCAAATGTGTTTCCACCAATCCTTAGCTGGTCCACGTAAACGGAAGGCAGCAAAAGAAAACCCTTCGTTCATCAGAGTAAAGTAGAGTGTCATATATGTCATTTAACTGTTCTAAAAACAGTTAAGCCTTTTCTTCTTGTTCGGGTGCCCCAAAATATTCAGGAGGTCGAAATTTCAGGAACTTCTCTAGAGCTTTATCATGATGGTTGGAATTATTTTCATCCTGTCTTCCAATATTTCCCTTTAACAAATCGCTAATTCGGCTCAGAGCTTGAGACAGAGTTACTTCCGGTACAGTTTCCATTTGGGGTGCGGATGGAGTCGGCTGTTTCGGACCTGCTTTGACAATCTAATTCAAATTGACAAGAACTTCTATGGTGAGATAAAAAAATGTTAAGAGGATCATAAATAAGAAAGCTTGATTCCAGAAATTACGTGAGAAAACACTAGCATAAAAGTATTCCTAAGTTATTATTCTCCATTCTTTTTATAGCATCACTATATAAATCTTTGTTATTCGTAATGACGGGATATGTTCTTTTCTTTCAAGTTAATCTTTGCGACAACGTTTGGTTACCACCTTAAAAATAGGTCATTGGACCTTAAACTTCTTAAAGACGTTTTTCTGACAAGTGATGTCCTAAGAAAGTCAAAAATATTCTAGACCATTTATAAAAGAAAAGGTACTTTCTACGGAATAACTACCTTATCTTAGTCAATAATGAAAGAAGTCTTAAATTAATTCCCTAGGCTTAGAAAATTTCTTAAGGTGGTGTCGAAACCTAGGGTATTCCCTAAGGGGACCTGACGCCAATTATAACCTTAAATATATCAAAGACGTTCACGCCAACTTCAAGCTTAGTGGACACACTACCCACTCCAGAATCTTATGCTTTGATACCAACTGTGACGACCCGTCCCAATCAGGTCGGGTACGCCGCGTGCCTCTCGGCACTGGGTTCTATCTTTTACAATAAAAATTACATGTGGAATTTTTTTTTCTAAATTATTCTATATTCTATTCTATGGCTTCTAAGTTGACTTCGGCCTTTGACTGAATCCCAATGTACAGATTTCTAATCCCAAGCTTTCGCTGCGCACTCTGATACCAAAATCTTCTAATCTGGATATGTGTTTAGCGCTGACTCAATTCTTTGTCTTGGTTCAACTCTACACCTCAGAATGTTCTTGTTCTATCCCCTCAATCCTGCAAGAACTAAAACAGAAAACAGAGAAAGGGTGAGCTATAAATAGCTCAGTGAGTCCCCAGTGAAGTGTGTGCCAGTGATTTGAAATTCATTTTTGTAACACCCCGCCCCATAAGAACTTTTAAGTTAGTGATGCTTCGAAATCATTTTACACACAATATATAAGAGAAGGTAATTATATAAATAAAGAGAAACTTTATTGTTATTATCAATTATTTCACTTCTTAGCAGCCAAAGTTGCTTGCTTCCAAATATATCATTTCCTTAATTTTGTTTCATGTTGTCACGTAAAACTCAAGAAAGGGAAATCCTAGTCATAACCTTAACACATGTCTATTCATGTGATTTTAAACACCTCATGCTTCCTATTATTGCCACTAATTCTCTTGATTTTGAGACACCTAGCAAGAGGCATGATTCATCATTTCTTCCTTTGACCTATGAATTACTAGTAGTACTACTAATTCTAACACTCTTGACATATTCTCCTTTTTCTCTTTTATTCATCCGACTACTCACTTCTGCCTAAAGTTTAAAGTCCATCAATTTATCTATGATAAATTAAGCTTAATTATTATATTTGTTCTCTCAAATTGTATTGTCTCCACTTTTCTTGGATTGCTTTGGCCGAGAGCTTTGTCATCCTTAAGTTTTCTCTGGTAATTGATGAGTTCTTTGGAAATTCATATAAGTTAAAGATATGGAATATTTGGAGTCTCAAGGAATTGATCAGTTTAAAATGTGAGTGTTCCTAAATCTTTTTACAAAATTATATATGTATTGTGTGTTCATTTGTTCATTGCACTAATGACATGGATCCTCTCATGACATGCACTGATTACATTTTTCTTGTCACCATGAAATATCTTTCTGTATAGGGGCACTGTTTTGAAATATTATCTTATTGCATTGGAAATGATAAGTTTGAATAAATTAGATACGGATTTGTCTTCTGAATATTGACATGGTATGATAAGACAATAAGTTCATTGTATCAGGCCCAATTATTTGATCTAAAGGAGCTAAGTGCTACACCAGAGGGTGTGAGACACCTCTAGAGTCCTAATTTTGAACGTCTGTATTTGGGGGCCCGTATGAATTTGATCTGCTATTATTGTCATGCCTATGTCAATTTCACCTCGACAGTCCCGGACAATTGTTTAAAATATCAGGCCCCTTATTATAATCAATATATATGTGGTTTTCTCATTGTGCGAACTATTTTATGAATATAAAGTACTTTGGAAGGAAAATGGTTTTAAAAGACATACGCACCACTGGCACGGCCCTCACTGAGCTTCGGCTCACGTTTTCCAAATGTTTTCCCTTCCACAGGTATCTGAAGGTGGTGCAAAAATTTGGGTATCTGAGTGCGCAACGGAAGCTTGGGATTAGCAATCTGGATAAATGGATTTTAGTCATGTATTTTATTGAATTTCATTGTAATCATGTGGATATATTATATTTTAGGGTAATAGAATGTTTGTTTAGAGACTTGGCGGTTCGGCTCGTCCCCGTTCGGGCCAGGGGCGGGTCGGGGCGTCACAATTTTATTTCGCAAACATTTTTATTTTGAAGACACGGAGAAATTTCCTTTATTTAGAAATACTTTTCCTTTTTCAAAACATTTCCAAAATTTGTTTTCTTTCAGAAAGCATTTTCTTTATCTTCTTCCAAAACAATTTAGAAATTATTTCATTTTAAAAGAAACATTCTTTATCTGGAATATTCTTTCTTTTCAATTTCTGAAATATCCTTCCGGAATAAGAAAACCATTCCGTATATCAAATCCAGAAATAAAAGAGTGCATGACTGGCCAAGTCAATTACTCTTTAGTCAATACCAGCCTCACGCTAGACGTAAATACGATTTATCCACCTCATCCCCTATATTTTCATGTAACCAAGAACTGGGGTACCACCAGCTTGGAAACCAAGATACTAACAGCTCCTGAGTTAAATCTCCTAACCCCGGAGACATGTCAACAGTCAGAATTAAGAACCATATGTGGTGCACGTAGGGGATACAGTCAGCCCGTTACTTTCCCTGCCCCCAACGATTCCCACACAGGTTTGGGATCCCATTACGATATCAAGAGTGTCCAAAACCAAATGTGCGAGATGCCCTTGTACGGGTGACTAGCCTCGTACCAGTGCAGACCCCCAATGGTCGGACGAGGGGCTACCATATTTGTGCAGTGTAAGCGCCCTCTTCATTCATATCAGAATTCCAGTAACATTCCAGAGTTACCGTTCATATATTTTCCACAAATACTTTTCAGAAATATTTTCCAACATTCTATTTTAGAAATACTGTAACTTTTCATTTGTAAACAATTTCTCTTTTCAGAGATACTTTCCAGCATTCTATTTTAGAAATACTGTAACTTTTCATTTGTAAACAATTTTCATAAAACCCATTTATAAAACAAGTTCTCCAGTTTTGAGAGGAAACTCACCTTAGCCTCTTATCGTTCGTACTTTCTTCCGGGTCTTGTACCTATTTTACAAACACCAACTCTTTAGGAAATACTTTTGAAATTAAAGACATGCAAGACTTAATATGCCTAGACTAAGTTTCTAGGCTTCTGGGGTCTTTTGGGTAAATTTCTAAAGTTCAGAGACTAAAATGTAATTTTTTAAAAAGTTATATCAGATTCCGAATAAGTTTCCTGACATATTTTATCTTAATTATTTTAAGAAATGTTCTCTTTTATCTTTCTGGTCCACTTTGAACATTAAAAATATAGAGTAGACCATTTAAGACTTGTTCATTATTTTATAGGACTTATGTGCTAATTTTTATTTTCCTTTTAAGTCCTTACTAGATATTTCCTCCAGATTCTAAAATAAGCTAACCCACACTAGATTACTTCCCCCTTCTTCCTCATCGACTTCAGCTCCAGTTCTAAAGAAAATCCTTAAACACACTATCATCTTCTCCCTCTTTGATCTCCACACCAACGCCACTGTCATGTCCCAAAGGATTGACACAAGGACAGACTCAATCTATACCAATTATCAACTAAGAGACCAAAGTCTCAACCCAACCAAACCAACAGAGAAGCAGAAAATGGGAATGATGATATATATATATATATATATATATATATATATATATATATATATATATATATATATATATATATATATTAATAAGAAAATCGAGCAACAACTCATTACATGTAGTTACCCATCATGTAAATCATCATCTCAAGATATTACCTAATAATTTGATCACAGTTCTCAGAGCTTTAAATAAAGAAAACATAAAAGGTAATGAGATAACCAGTTGGAAGGAAATGAAAATTTCAGAGAATGTCCCCGAAGCTGCAATACCACTTCACACCTGGAATCTGAGAGCTTGAATCAGTTCAACTATCAATAGACAATCAAACTCCAACTAGTTGGCATGCTATACACATAAGTTACATATAACATAAAAGCCACCCTAAAAAATAAATGTAATAGACATAACACATAATAATCATGTAACACATAAAATCAAGTTGGCATGCTATACACATAAGTTCAAAAAGTTAAGGTATCACACTTGTTGTGTTACCTTAGTTATATATTACTTATAAGGTTGCAATAATTGTTTCAATATGTTTAAGCTTTATTTCTCTTGAAGCTTTATATGGTTCATCTTGCTATTTGGTTTGAGTTTGATATTATCCTTGGTGTTGAAGCTTGTATGCTAAATATTTCTATCTATAGTTTCAATAATGCTTTGTTTGACATTCTAGTTTTGATGATCTATGTTGAGCTTATTGCTTACCATTAGAATTGTAAGCCCTAAGGGCGAACAAACACAGTTTTTGATATTGGACAAACATTTGATGTTGTGTCTAATGATCTCAATCTTTGTGATAGAATATCGGAAGTCAAAATGGAAGCTCTAAGTACTTCAATCAAGCCATGATCAAGATTCAAAGTTATATTTAAAGGCGCATCTCGTCGAGATTGAAGATTGAAGACTTAGGTTTGGTTATGATAGCTTTGTCTTTATAAGTCGTTATCTTATAAGCTCTAACCAATGCTCTTATGAAACATAAACATACAACACTCTAGTCTTGCATGATCATAAACACGTTTTCAAAAGGCTAAGTTTCAAACGGATTCTTATATGTGTTCTTATCTTAAAAGCCTTTGTTTTCAAAGTCTAAGTCCTTTAAAATGGTTTTCCAAATGTTCTTACATGTTATCTTTTAGGAAAACCTTTTAGACTTCAAAAGATTTCAAAGCTAGTTAAAAATCAACATCTCTCATACTCAGGAAAGTCGGATCAACCGAGCTTTCCTCGGATCAACCGAACCAAGACAGAGAGTTGAAGCCTCTGGAAAAAGGTTAAAGTCGGTCGACCTAATGGTCATCTCGGTCGACCGAGATTGGTATGGCTCAACCGAGCTATGGTCGGCTCAACCGAACTATGGTCGGCTCAACCGAGGTCAAGTTCGGTCAACCGAACTTCTGCGATTACTAGCCGTTATATGACCGTTGCAGAGTCGTTTTTTCAGTATATTTTGAAATGTATATATACTCTAAAGCTGAGAATGACTCTAAGACTTGCACATACAATATACATTGATTTCTTATCAAGTCTTAAACACTTTCAAAGCAAATGCTCTTCATCTCTATGATCTAAATCATTCAAGAGTGATCTTTCTAAAGCAAGACAAAGAGTGTGCATCTTATGTTCTAAAGAGCCGAATATTCTTGTACTTCAAAGGTATATATCTCTCACTTAAAAGAGTGAACAATCCTTCTCTTTAAACCTTCTCATTCCCTTTCTAAGTGATAGGGTTATTATTGTATAAGTCCTACTTTGTGTGGGCAATCTACTCTTAGTGAGTTTTGTATTGTGGTTATCTTGTAAAACTCTTAGTGAGTTATCCACAAGTGTAATATCCTTCTTAGTGAAGTTGTTGAAAATCCTTGGGTGCGGGGCTCAAGGTAGTGGATGTAGATTCTAAGTGAATCGAACCACTATAAATCCTTTGTCTTGTGATTGGGTTTCATTTTGTTTTAGTTCATCTTGCTCAAACTTACACTAGCCTTGCTTAGATTCGGAAAAGTTTACAAGATTAGTTAAAACCCAATTCACCCCCCTCTTGTGTTTTACAGAATAGCTTTTGTAGGTGCTATAAATATCTTGTAGTGTATTCTCTTTGTTAGATTTGATATATACCTTTGTGTTTACAATTTTGCTTTGTGAACATTTTTGGTCATATAGGGTAAACGTATACAGAAGAACGAAAAGGTTACATGCACCTAATTCACCCCCTTAGGTGAATTCCTTCGTGCATTTCGTCTTCTATACACAACCAATCCTGAGTTCTATTCATTTCAGCTAAATTATCTTCTAATAAACACTCTACTGTCAAGCACAGAGAATTTCTTATAAAATAACCGTGCACTTTCCTCTCTCATAAGGGAATGAAAAATCGTATTTGTAGGTTTTTGGGTAAGTTAGTTAGGCTAAATAATGATAATTAATTGAATGTCGGTCTCAACCATTCTTATCAACAAAACTCGAAAAACCTGGAGGCACTAGGGATTTGATGTAAAGGGGAAAAGCTCGAAAGGCTCAAATGGTTCAAAGAGATGCCTAATATCATCAACTAAGCATATCGAAAAGGCTTAAATTTTTTTGCCTCGAGCATGTAATCAAACAAGTTTTAGTTTCTGAAGACATTGACCAAACTGTGTCATTAACCATGTAATAAGAGCCCAAGTATCTTCATCAATTGACTAGTACCATGACAAAGTTAACTCAAGTCCATATTATGATTAAAATAACAAGGAAATATTCAAGATTATATTCATCAATCACATTTCAGTCTATATCAATAGAGAACAATATCAACCAATTCCAAGAATATCAAGATAAGAATTCATGCTAAACAAATCTAGTAATTTTTCAAATAAGTCTTAAAAAATAAAGCATTAAAACCATAAAAATATGAATTTGAAAAGTTTTCAGAAATAACCAAATCTCTATCCCCACTTAAGGGTCTTCAATGTTTTAAAGTAAGAAAAAATACAAAGAAATGGTTAAGAGACTTAGATGGATTATTAAAGCATTAGAGAGTGCGACACATCCAGTAAAGCGTATAGCTGCAACATCACCAACGCTCAATTAACTTCCTACAAATATAGAGAAAAAACTAATAAAAACTGCCTCAAAGATTGTTTTTAATTTTTTTTAAAGATTTTATTTTGAACAAAGTTGTGAAAACAATTCATGCGCAGGAATGTTGATGCCAATTTTTTTTGTTTTTTGTTTTTTTTGTTTGAAACTCAAAAAGGGAAAACTTAGTGGTAGTTCTCGTTTATAGTCTCAAGATTGACTTCCTTTATATGCTCAATTAATCAGGAGGATGATTGAGAAGATAAGTGTCTCCTCCAACATCTACTCCTTTTAAACGGTTTTTTCACTTTGTGGCCCTTGAAAGAAAACTTCTTTTGATTGACACTATCCTAAAAACCTTTGCAGATTCTTTTTTTTTCATTTGAAAGGTTTATGTCATTCTCCTCCTATTTTTGGTATACTTAAAAGAAGAATCATACATTAAAACATCAATAACATGAATAGAACATAAGGATTCCCCTTTTGAGGAATTACCAAAAGATTCAAAGACATTAAAAGGCACATATTCAACCCCAACCTTTAATGAAGGATGCTTAACAACTTCATAATAAGGAAGAGATTTAAGATTAACATTATCATTATTATTTTCTTCCTTACCTTTATTGCCTCTTTTACCTTGTGGATTTTGGACAAGTTGAGAGTGCTTCACTCCATCATCTTTCTCGGGTAACATAGACTCAATCTCTAGATTTTTGTCTACTGTCCTTTCATCTTTTACTGTACGATTGCCATAAACTCCTTATGATATTTCTCTATATCACTTGGATGGACTTCTTGACGTTGGTTTTACAGAGAAATTGCTAGATGACTCATTTGTTTTTCCAACATTTTTACCGATGTCTCAAGATTCCTTATGGAGATTTGAATATGATCACTTTTATTCTCCAAACATACAAGCCTCTTATTTGAAACCTCAATAATTTTGGCAAACATATTCTCAAGTTTTGTAATATTTTATTCTTCAAGAAGAGATAGAGGAGAAGCTTGAACAAGATTAATATTTTGCCCCCATCCAAAATTTGGATAGCTCCTCCATTTAAGATTGTAATTGTTGGCATATGAATCATTCTTCATGTTGCTCTCTCCAACAAAATTAACATCATTAGCATAATAAGAATTCACCATCATACCTTATCCACATATTCATTAGTGTGATTCTTTGCTCCACAACACCCACTATGAGAACTCATGGTTGCAAGTTTCTACGACTCCATCATTTTGCCAAGTTGATTTTGAAGGGGAATTATCCTTGAATTTAAATCTACTCTAGAAAATTCAGCATTGTTCCTTGATGACACAACTATTGGATTGGACCATTGCGAACTATTGAAAGCCATATTTTTTTCTCAATCCTTGGCTCTTGAATGAGAAAAAAGGAAAAAATAATTAAAAAGTTAAACAAAAAAAAAAAAGAAAATAAAAGAATGTTTAAACTTAGGTTTAAAGATCTAATCTACAATATATCAAAACAATCCCCGGCAACGGTGGAAAAAAGCTTGATGTGAATTTTGCAAGTGCACAAATATCAACAAGTAAAAAAGTGATAAGTACAAGATCGTCCCAACGAAGATTGCATATCTAACTGGAAAATTATCTTACTTATAATCTAACTTAAACCAAATAAAGTTGGATTTAATTAACTAAACCTAAGAATGAATGACAATTAAAATAACTTAAATATGCGATATATATAAAACAAAAATATATGGAATAAATGGACTAAGACACTTTAAATCCAGCTACTTCTCTTATGGAAAACAAATGATTCCTTAGTTTAGGTCTCAACTAGGTTAATGGTAGAATTCCCGAATATAAGCTAGACTCAATCTCTTAGCAAAAATCTACTAACTTAGAGAATAAATAAATTGTATCTCTACGTGATTTTAAGACCTAAAGCTGCATAAAACTATGCTGACTTCCCTAGCTTTGGTTTCTTACTCGCTAGAAACCCCACAAGGAAATCGAATCTATCTCTACTCAGTTTTACGTTGTGTTTTTATTACCCTTGATCCAAATAAATTTAGAACTTCTCGGCCTCTAGAAGAAATTTTGTTTCAAGCAATAGTTTATTAGAAAATTGCAAGCACTAAGTTCAAATAATAACTGTTAACCATATTGTCGAAATAAATAAATTAATAGAAATTAAACATATCCATAACAGTCTCGACCTTCAAAGAAGGTCTCAATCGCTAGAAATTTAACTGGAAATAACCATAAACTAAAATAATAATAAAGAAAGAAGTAGCGTGATTATGAAACGGCCTCCATCTCGATCCTCTGTTCTTTGTGTCCTCAAAGCTCTCTATTTTGTGTCTAAAAGAATGTCTCTTCTATTTTTGTCATGAGCTATTTAAATAGGCAGGGCATCGACTCATTTTCATCTGTGATTCCTTCTCCAAATTAGAATCCTAATTCATCTTCATTGTATATAATATAAAATTGCTTCCCGCTATCTTCTATTCCAATTTGGAATCAGTATCAAATTCTATTTCGAATCAAACTTTTTCTTTTTCTAATCCACGTTTGTGATACCCGTAACCTTTGCATGTGTGTTTTATTTGTTTTATGTGATTGATTGTTTATTTGTTAAGTCTTAGAAGAGTAATGGAAAGGATAGAAAATAGGAGGACCTAAGTGCTAAGTTAGAAATTAGTTAGTTGGTAGTTTTGTTAGGAAGAGGGAAGTTAGTTTTTGAAGGGGTGAGTAAGGAACATAAAGTCCTGCAACACTTGGGAAAAACCAGGTAAAATCATAGAATATAAGAAAAGAAGAGAAAGAAAGAAAAGAAAGAAAGAAAGAAAAGAAAATGAGAGAATGAAGAAAATAGAAATTCTGAGCAGTATAATTAAAAACTTTGGTAGACATAGCAAACGTGCTCTGATAACCCCCTAATTTTAACCACAGCTAGAGAACTTCTAAGACTCAATTTGGAATGGTGGAGATTGAATTGTAACAGCTAGTTTAAGAGATATCAATTTCGGAGTGAAGTGCTGTGAAATATGGGAAAGGGTAGAAGTGTCATCTTTTGAAGTTTCTGATAAAAATTAAGGTAAGGTTCTTACACTCTTGTATTTTCTAATCAAAGACATGAAAATGATATTTCTAAGGAGTATGCATTGTGATAAAATGGATTTCTAGCATCGATTTTATTCATCAAATCGTATGAAGTGTTGTGAAGTATGAATTGCATGGTTTGTGTAAAACACAAGAGGGGGGGTGAATTGGGTTTTAACTAATCTTGCTAACTTTTTCGAATCTATTCAATGCAAGTGAGAGTTTAAGCAAGATGAACAAACCAAAAGCAAAACCCAACAACAAGACAAAGGATTTAGAGTGGTTCGATTCACTTAGAATCTACATCCACTACCTTGAGCCGCACCCAAGGATTTGCAACAACTTCACTAAGAAGATTTTACACTTGTGGCTAACTCACTAAGAGTTTTACAAACACAACCACAATACCAAGAAACTCACTAAGAGCTTGCCCACACTAAGTAAGACTTTTACAACAATTACCCAATCACAAAGAAAGGGAAATAAGAATGTTTAATACAAAGAATATTCACTCTTCTAAGTGAAAGATTAATACCTTTGAAGTACAAGAATTGTTGCTCTTTAGAACATATGAATTCCACTCTGTCTTGCTTTTGAAAGATTGCTCTTGAATGATTTTGATCATAGAAATGAAGAGCATTTACTTTGAGAGTGTTTAGACTTGATAAGAAATCAATCTATATTGTATATGCAAGTCATAGAATCGTTCTCTAGCTTTGGAGTATTTATACATTTCAAAATAGCTGAAAAAACGACTCTTTAACGGTAAAAAAATGGCTAGATTCTTACAGAGTTCGGTTGACTGAACCAGAGTTCGGATCCACTTTGCATGGGGTCGGTCGACCGAGGTAAGGCATAGGTCGACCGAGGCTGATCAGTCCATCTCTCTGTTTGGCTTCGGTTGATCCGAGGCAAACTCGGATGATCCGACTTTCTGAGCATTGAGAGATGTTATTTTGACCCTTGTATTGAAATCTTTTGAAGTCTAAAAGGTTTTCTCAATATGAAACAAGTAAGAGCATTTAGAAAACCATTTTAAAGACTTTGACATTGAAAACAAAGGCTTTTGAAATACGAAAACATACAAGGATCATTTTGAAACTTAGCCTTTCGAAAACGTGTTTGTGTGCATGCAAGACTAGAGTGTAGAGCTTATGTTCATGAGAGCAATGGTTAGAGCTTATAAGATAACGACTTATAAAGACTAAGCTTATTCTAACCAAACCTAAGTCTTCAATCTTCAATCTTGATAAATGAGCCTTGTATAACTTTGAATCTTGATACCAATGGCTTGATTGAAGTACTTAGAGCTTCCATAATGAGTTCCGATATTCTATCACAAAGATTAAGATCATTAGACACAACATCAAAAGTTTGTCCAATATCAAAAACTGAGTTTGTTCGCCCTTAGGGCTTACAGTTTGCTTGATTGTCACATGTTCCTGCGTTTGTATGTGATTATGTGTATGTGGTATGATACAAAATTATTTAATTAAGTGATCACCTTAACAACATGTATGTTGATTAAGCACATAAGGTAAGTTGAAACTTAGATGACTAGTGTGTTATATGCAACACATAGGAACATAAAACTTTGAATATGATCAAGGAAACACTAAGTCAAGGATCATATATGAAAACTTGTAAGATAGACATCACAAGTCATATGACCAAAGTCATTCAAGATGTATAAAGCTAGAAAGCAAGAACAACTTCTACAACCAACTCTTAGACAAATAAGTTCATGTTGTTATAGGAATAACCGGGTCATACACATAAGCGCAACGGAAATAACTTTGACCCGCCTCTATCAGGATCTTTCACGAGTAAGTACCTACGACTATGGGATAGTGTTTTACCTTATATGGTTGCTAGAATGGCTGAAACGCTTTCAGCGGTTTGTTGTAACGAACGGAACACCACGCTTGCAAGCTCCGTCTCTTCCGGTATCCACTCGATCTTCCGGAGATGGTCTTCTACTGCTTGGTGCTAGCCAACGCCTTGTAGAAGCTTTGAAGACACTCTTCAATGGATGGAGTATGAACGACCTTTTCAAGAACAAGAAACAAGCTTTCTAACTTCTTTTCTATTAGCAAAAATGCAAGAAAAAAAGTCCAGAAATTTGTCTTGTCTTTTTCTCTCTAAAACTCACTTTTTCTCTCTATTCTCTTAGCTTCAAAAGGCTGGAGAAAACTGATAAGAATGATAGGAAAAATATGAATTTTTCCTCTAGTCTATCAAGAGAGAGGGGTGAGATAATGGGGGGAAGTGGGAGATCAAGGAGAGAATTACTCCTCCACTCTCTCCACCACTTCAACCACCATCAAGAGGGCTGAATTTATGTCTAACATTCCAGCCATAAGGTCGGTCCAAACGGGTCGGTCGGCCCAATCATATTTGTCGGCCCAACCCAATTAAGGGCCCAATCCAATCCCGGCCCGGCCCGGCCCAATCGAATTGGCGCACCTTAGATTAAATGTACTCCAACAAGCCCAATCCAGTTGATCTATGAGTGCGACCCAAGAGGTATCCATGATGTTGGCCGTGACATCATATGTCACAGGTAATGAGAGGTATCTAGCAACGCATCATTACCCCCCAATTCATAAATATCCGGTGATTTATCATAATCACAACATTTGACATTTGTAGTTAAATCCTTTTGTCCTTGATATCTAGATTGAACACAAGTCATGGAAAAGTCACACTTGTATTGTCCAATCTTTTAGTTTCTTGATTCGCGAGTAGACTAATCAAATGACATCAATATCATATACTCGATTCACTTGTTCATGGCCATGAATTAGTCGACTCCATCAAGGGGCCCAAGATATCGCCTCCCGCTATATAGGAGGGACAAATTCTTTTCGCATCCCACTCATCCCGAACAAGATTCGTGATATACCCAATAAATGCCTTTATTGCTCACCCGACTACTGGATAGCGTTTAACATTATCAAAGCATAACACTAGCCATGCAAGAACTCTTGTGAGACCTCAAGTCGAAGGATCTCATATACAACCCAGCTCAAAAATTTTGAGAAACATCGTTGACTATTATATAACAACCCATGGTGTGTTTCTCATGTCGGGTCTGCTCCAAGATAATGATTCTCTAATCATATATACCTATGTGACGATCCGATATCTTATATCAATCATCGCACATACTAGTCTTGCGCATTATTATTGTCCTCGAAGATTCCAAAATAATGTTCGACTAGTGGACGTTTGTAATAGTATCTCATAACAATTATAAATACTATTCTAAGGACATATTATTTATTTATGTTGTTAAGAACGTAGAAACATATTGAATAATACTCGAATTAATTGCCTTTTATTCATCAAAATGAAAATTACATTAAATACTGGTACTATAATCTCCCACTTGCACTAAAGACCCAAATTACAATAAATGGTCTTTAGTGGCATACTAATGACTTGTCTCTAAAGATCAGTCCCTCCGGATATCGGATACCCATGGAGCTAGTGTGACGATCATGTCGCTGCCGCGACAGTGGCTTCGCCGATGGATCGGCGACATTGTCTCGCCGAATCTACTCTACATATATGCACATCACCTCTCTCTATAATCTCGCGGATTAGGTGAAATCGCCGTAGTACATGTTTGGACCTCTGGTGAGATCTAGGTTCCCTAGATTGTGAAATAGCCCCATTGTTGTCACAATAGAGGCTCTATCGGGTTCGCAATACTAGGAACCACATCGAGGTCGGAAATAAATTTCCCGATCCAAACCGCTCCTTAGCCGCTTCACAAGCTGCTATGTACTCGGCCTCTGTCGTAGAATCTAGCTATGGTTGATTGCTTTGAATCGCGCCACTCACAAAGCACCTCCATTCAAGTTAAACACATATCCCGATTGCGATCGGAAATCATCTCTGCTGTTTGGAAACTAGCATCGGTGTAACCCAGCTACAACGAGCTCATCCGCCCTCCATAAATCAAGAATGTATCCTTAGTCCTTCGTAAGTACTTGAGGATATTCTTGATCGAGATCCAGATGACGTTCACCGTAATTAGATCGGGTATCTCGCTCGTAATGCTTAAGGCAAACGAGACATCCAGGGCGAGTACATATCATGGCGTACATGATTGATCCTATGGCGTAAGCATAAGGAATCTCTTTCATGCGTTCTAATTCGGCAGGGCGTTTTAGAACACTGCTCCTTCGGCTGCAACAAGCACTCATGTGCCATAGGACAAAGTCCTTTCTTAGACTCTTGCATGCTAAACCGCTTTAGCACCTTGTCTATATATGTACTCGACTTAGGCCAATGAGTCTCCCTGGATCTATCTCTATAGATCTTGACTCCCTGGAATATAGTCAGCTTCGCCTAAGTCTTTCATAGAGAAACACGTACTCAACCAAGCCTTTACAGACTTTAAGGTTGGTATGTCGCTTTCCAATGAGTAGTATGTCATCTACATACAAAACCAGAATACAATTGAGCTCCCACTAACCTTTTTGTAAACACAAGGCTCATCCTCATTTCTAATGAAGCCAAACTCACTGGACGGCATCATTAAAACGGATGTTCCAGCTTTCGAGAAGCTTCGCTTGAGTCCATAAATGGATCTCTCAAGCTTACATACTTTTCCAAAGATTCTCCGGAGTGACAAAACCTTCAGCCGTGTCATATACACATCCTCATCAAGTTTTCCATTAAGGAAAGCGGTTTTGACATCCATTTGCCGATTTCGTAGTCATAGTAAGTCGCAATAGCAAGCAAAATCCGAAT
Organism: Vinca minor; assembly: GCA_026122235.1. Lineage (NCBI taxonomy): Eukaryota > Viridiplantae > Streptophyta > Magnoliopsida > Gentianales > Apocynaceae > Vinca > Vinca minor. Next base: position 3,441,544 of record JAOCZM010000253.1, read on the forward strand.
GGATTTGAACATAACTACAGGGGGAAAAAGTCTCATCATAGTCAATACCATGAATTTGTTTGAAACCTTTCGCGACTAGCCGCCCTTTGTACGTTTGTACATTCCCTTCCATGTCGGTTTTAATCTTAAAAACCCATTTGCACCCCTATGGGAGTTACCCCTTCAGTGGATCAACCAAGATCCGGACTTGGTTTGTGTACATGGAGTCCATTTCGCATCTCATGGCCTCAAGCCATTTCTCGAATCTGGGCTATTAATTGCCTGCTTGTAGGTTGAAGGTTCATCGTGATTCACAAACATAACATCACCATGTTCTCATATGAAAAAATCCAAATTTTTTCCTGGGAGGTGGACGACGAACTCTACCGCACTCTACGCAATTTTTGTGTTTCTTGAATCAGTGCTGGCCGCACAACTATTTGTGGCACTCCGCCGCACAACAACTTGTGGAGTCTGCTCAATTTCCATCTCATCATTAGTGCTAGTTTGAGAGTCCTGGAACTTCAGTAAGTTCTACGCTACTCCCACTTGTGTTTCTAGAAACAAATTCTTTTTCTAGAAAGACTCTCGTACGAGCAACAAACACTTTGTTCTCGTTAGGGATATAAAAGTAGTATCCTTTAGTTTCCTTAGGATAACCTACAAATATGCACTTTTCAGATTTCTGAGCCACCTTATCGAAAGCCGAGCGCTTTCACAAACGCTTTCACAGCCCTCAAATCTTGAGGAAAGACAAACCGACGCTTCCTACCCATAACTCGTATGGTGTCTTTGCAATCGATTTAGATGGAACGCGGTTAAGTGTTAAAGCCGTTGTCTCTAGTGCGTGTCCCCAAAAGGAATTGGGCGAGCTCGTGTGACTTCATCATAGAACGAACCATATCTAATAAGGTTCTCGTTCCTCCTTTCGTATACACCATTCCATTGTGGAGTAGCTGGAGGAGAAAGTTGTGAAACGATTCCACAAGCTTTTAGATAGTCACAGACTTCTTGACTCAAGTATTCTCCTCCTCGATCGATCGAAGAATCTTAATACTCTTGCCAAGTTGGTTTTCTACTTCAAGTTTAAACTCTTTAAACTTAGCAAATGCTTCGGATTTGTGTTTCATCAAGAACACATATCCATACCTACCGAAGTCATCAAGAAAGGTAATGAAGTAGAGGTAACCACCCCTGCATGTATATTAAAAGGGCCACATACATCACTATGTATTAGTCCTAATAAATCATCGCCTCTCACCTAGCTTAGTGAAAGGTGATGTCGTCATCTTACCCAATAAACAAGATTCGCATCGATCATAAGACTCGAAGTCAAATGATTCTAATAGCCCATCTTTATGGAGTTTGGATACGCGATCTTCGTTTATGTGGCCTAAGCGACAATGCCAGAGGTATGTCGGATTAGAATCATTAGTCTTAATCCTTTTGGTATTTATGTTTAAAATTGGCATATCAAGGTCTAAAATATATAGACCATTAATTAAAGAGGCGCTTGCATAAAACATATTATCCGTAAATAACGACAATCGTTGGTTTTTGATCGAAATTCAAAACCGCTCTTGTCCAAACAAGAAACTCGAAATAATATTTTTTAATTAAACTAGGTACATAGAAACAGTTTTCTAAACCTAAAACAAGCCCCTCAAGGCAAAGTAAAAGTACAAGTCCCTACAACTAGTGGTCGCAACACGTGCTCCGTTGCCTACTCGTAGTTCCACTTCACCCTTTGCCAACTCTCTACTCCTTTGCAGTCCCTGCACATTAGTACAAATGTGAGAACCACATCCGGTATCAAATACCCAAGAAGTAGTTGTATTTAAATTGATATCAATCATATTAACATCAATAACATAAATACCTGAGCCCGAAGCAACAATTGCCTTCTCCTTTTCCAGCCTTTTTGTTGCAAGATAGCTCTTGCAGCTCCTTTTCCAGTGACCCTTCTCACCACAGTGATGACAGATAGAGTCCTTGGCTACACCACCCTTAGGTTTCAAAGTGCATTGTTGAAAGTGGTTTGCTTGCCCTCGGGCTTACCTTTCGGTTTGCCTTTGATCTCACAAAACCTTTGCCTTTGCCCCTTTGCACCATCGAGATGGTGTCGGGCTTGGACTTGCCTATTTCCTTCTCAGCATCCTTAGCATATTCAACAACTCAAGCAATGGCTTGTCAATTTCATTCATATGATAATTTAGAATGAACTCGATCGAATGATTCGAGCAACGATTGCAAGATCAAATCGGGCCAACGACTCTTGTCCCAAAGGAAACCCCCCAGCTTTTTCAAGGTTTTGAACATAACCTATCATCTTAAGAACGTGAGTTCCTACCGGCATTCCTCGTACATTTTGCACCGAAAGAGAGATTTTGACACATCGAATCTCTCCCCGGCGTGCTTGTCCCTCGATATAGTTGCTTCGGATGAGCCAAAGATCTCATAAGCCCCCATGTCCTCATGTTGCTTCAAGCTCGTAGTTCATGGTGACAAGCATGAGGCTAGACACATCTAAAGCATCACTAACATGCTTCGATAAGCGGCCCCTATCAGCGGCCAAGCGCGAGCCTCTCGTATAGCAGAATAGGTCGCTCCAAGACATACAGCCTTTCTTTCATGCTTGAGAACGATTCTCAAGTTCTCGAACCAGCTCGAGGAAGTTAACTCCCTCTAATTTGTCCTTCTCAAGGACAGAACGCAGTGATAGTGTTTGGTTTGAATTTGCCATTTTTTCTACAACAAAAATATGCATATACAAAAGTAAGTACCGATTAAAATCATTATTAGGTCTTTATCTTTTAATGATTTCTCCCACTATTTTCTTCGAGTGAATAACCCTCAATATCAACTCGGAAAGTTCGTTAACTTTCTAGCGGGCCAAGATCCATATTTCACCTCGTTCTGAGTCAGCTTTGGCTGATCGCCCAAAACTTAGTTATTTAGGTAGGCAACATTTGCCAATTACATCAAATTATGTAATTCTTGGTTAGTTGAGTGAATAACATTTATTCAAGCGTATCATTATACACTTTTCTCAACTCTTTTGCCTCTAGATCCTCAATCCATTTATTGAGATAATCCAGTTAATTAGGACCCTAAGTTTTAGCCGGCGGATATCACAACTTATCCTTCGCGCCTCACCCGGATAGACATGTATGCACAGCTTTGGCATGTCCCATACTTATGTCGATCTAGGCCTTGACGAGGGCCAAACTTAGGAAGGCACTAATTAATATTTTAAATGAGGGATTTTGTTTTTAGCAATCTCACCAGAAAAGCATAAATAAAACAGCTTTATGCTTATATACATATGCATCCAATACATAAAAGTAAAATGCAATAGTAATCGCTAAGATCCTATTCGGTTTTTCCAAGCCAATGGAAAAACCGTGAAGTCAATCTAAGGTGTGAAAAGAAAAAACATCTATTCTACACCGCCTTGACCTTCAGCTTGGTTGCCTCCATATCTTCATCATCTCACCTGTACCTTCTCCTAATCTAGAATTACAAAATTTCTAAGGAAACCTCGAGTTACATTCGAGGGGATATTCAAAGGAAAAATTACAACTTTTGATATTTAAAAGGCACGATACGCAGATCGTATTATAAAATAAAACCAACAGTGGTAAAGGCGATTACTATACATCATGCTCAATTAACATAACAACTTATGAAAAATAATGAGCAAAACAAGAAATGAACATTTCATATTCTCGCTCGGGTTCGGCTGACCGCCACCAAGCTTCTGGCCGACCGAAAAAGTACCGAGAGTACTTTGGCCGACCAAATGTGCACTTTCGGGTCGATCGAAGACCAACTCTGGATCGACCAAGACCAACTCGGTTGATCCGAACCTAATACCATTTAGCTATCGTCTTGCCTCTGGTCGACCGAAGATGAGTCCCTGGCCGACCGAAAGTGACAGAAATCGAGAGTTTTTCCAGCTTTTGAATGACTTCAAAAATGGAAATTCTCAATGTATATACTTACAAAAAGTCGGAAAAGCATGTCATACATGGTTTTAACAACATTTCTAGCAATCCTAAGGCATGCATAACATAGATTCAAAATCTATAAAAACACTATAGCACATTAAAGTCAATAGGGTACTCGTGAGTGGCTCGATACCACTGTTAGAGGAATAACCTGGGTCATACACATAAGCGCAGATGAAATAACTTTGACCCGCCTCTATCGGGGATCTTTCACGAGTAAGTACCTACGACTATGGGATAGTGTTTTACCTTATATGGTTGCTAGAATGGCTGAAACGCTTTCAGCGGTTTGTTGTAACGAACGGAACACCACGCTTGCAAGCTCCGTCTCTTCCGGTATCCACTCGATCTTCCGGAGATGGTCTTCTACTGCTTGGTGCTAGCCAACGCCTTGTAGAAGCTTTGAAGACACTCTTCAATGGATGGATTATGAACGAACTTTTCAAGAACAAGAAACAAGCTTTCTAACTTCTTTTCTATTAGCAAAAATGCAAGAAAAAAGTCCAGAAATTTGTCTTGTCTTTTTCTCTCTAAAACTCACTTTTTCTCTCTATTCTCTTAGCTTCAAAAGGCTGGAGAAAACTGATTAGAATGATAGGAAAAATATGAATTTTTCCTCTAGTCTATCAAGAGAGAGTGGGGTGAGATAATGGGGGAAGTGGGAGATCATGGAGAGAATTACTCCTCCACTCTCTCCACCACTTCAACCACCATCAAGAGGGCTGAATTTATGTCTAACATTCCAGCCATAAGGTCGGTCCAAACGGGTCGGTCGGCCCAATCATATTGGTCGGCCCAACCCAATTAAGGGCCCAATCCAATCCCGGCCCGGCCCGGCCCAATCGAATTGGCGCACCTTAGATTAAATGTACTCCAACACATGTAACATATAAACATGATAAAACAATACATGAACTATAACGTAAATGAGTAAGAGTTAGAGAGAAAAAACACGGTGATTAGAGTGGTTCGATCACAAAGATCTACATCCACTACCTTAGGACTGAAGTGATTCATGGGCATAAACTCGTTCTAAACTCGTTCAAGATGTATAAAGCTAGAAAGCAAGCACAACTTCTACAACCAACTCTTAGACAAATAAGTTCATGTAACATATAAACATGATAAAGAAATACATGAACTATAACGTAAATGAGTAAGAGTTGGAGAGAACAAACACCACGATTATAGTGGTTCGATCACAAATATCTTCATCCACTACCTTAGGACTGAAGGGATTCATGGGCATAAACTCGTTCTAAACACCCATGAAATCCTCCCCTGAAGGATCCGCTCATACTATGGGAATCGAAATTTAGACGAAAAAGACTTACAATTTCGTTAATGGTATCTGATTTATGGATGCTGTGCTGCAACCACCAAAAGCCTTCCCTTGCGGAATTGATCTCTACCGGTATCCACGCGATGAAACGGGCAGCGAGTGCTAGCTCTTCATTTTTTGAGTTTAGAAAAATTAGAAAGAAGAGAAGGCCAGAAATCTTATTTCAGATGTTTATGTTTTGCGGCTCAACAAGTGTCTCTAGGGTTTCGCCCCAAAAGAGATTATAAAAGGCGTGAGAGTTTGTTCTGAGAACCAACTCCCACGTAATCCCAACATCTTCTGGTAGTGGGAGTTTTTATCGCATAATAACTCCCATGCATAAACTCTTGCTCCATTGTCAACGCGTAGGTCCACGCGCCTTTTACCATCTCTTAACTTCTTTGTAGTCCCTGCACATTCATGCAAATGTGAGAGCCACATCCGATATCGAATACCCATAAGGAAGTAGTAGTAGACAAGTTGATCTAGATAACATAAATACCTGAGCCAGAAGCAACATTTTCTCCATTTCCAAGCTTTTTCCCGGCAAGAAAACTTGGGCAGATTCTCTTCCAGTGTCTTTTCTATCCACAATGGAAACAATTTCCATCCTTAGCCACAACGCCCTCGGGTTTCAGTGCTTTCTCAGAATGGTTATGTTTACTCTTAGGTTTGTGGCTTACCAAAAATCTTGCCCCTGTTGTTGTTGACCATGTTAATGGCCCTGGACTTTCCTATTTCCTTCTCAACATGTTCAACAATTATGGGAGAGGTTTATCTATCTCATTCATGTTGTAGTTCAATACAACCTGGACTGAATGATTCAGGAAATGATTGCAGAATCAAGTTAGTGGATAGCTCTTGGTCAAGAGAAAATCCCAGTCTTTCGAGGCTCTCAATATAGCTTATCATCTTCAAAACGTGAGTTTCGCTGTGTTCCCTCTGCTATTTTTCTCTGAAATAGAGACTTCGACACATTGAATCTTTCTTGGAAGGGCTTAACCCTGAAAGAGTTGCCCTTGATGATCTATCATATTGAAAGCTCCCATTTCCTCATGTTGCTTCTGAAGCTTAAAGGTCATGGTCACTAACATAAGACTAGACACGTCTAATGCGACATCTAAGTGCTTACGATAAGCATTTATTTCAGCGGCCGGAGCCCCCGCGGCTGGTGGATTGGAATGGGAGTCTTGAGAACATACACATTTTTCTCGTGTTTGAGAACGATTCTCAAGTTCTTGTACCATCGAAGAAGTTTCCTCCCTCAAGTTTGTCCTTCTCAAGGAAGGATCGCAATGATAAAGAGTTTGATGCAACGATTGCATTTGCCATCATATCTACAGAGAAGAGTTTGCAAAGTTTTAGTTATCATATTTTAAAATCATTAAAATGACTTTATTTAATGATTCTCCCACTATTCTCTTCAAATTAATAACCCTTAAGTGTTCATTTGGAAAGTTCAAAACTTTTTAGTAGGACCAATATACATATTTCATCATTCTCAAGGCAGTTTTGGCTACTATACTCAAGAAGACGCTTTAGGTAAGCAACATTTTCTAATCACATCAATTATGTGACTCTTGGTTGGTTAAGTAGGTAACGATTACCATCAGTACATAAATACAAATCTTAACCCTTTTGCCTCCAGATTCTCAACCATTGGGGTAATCCGGTTAAGTATGAACCAAGGTTGTCTGACAAATATCACTAACTTATCCTTCGCGCCTCACCCGGATAGATAGGTGCTTATTCCACTGGAAAGTTCACACTACTGTCGATCTAGGCCTAGACGAGGGCCCCTCTTGGAAGGCAATAGACTTAATATTTAAAATTGAGGGATTTTTAAATTGTCTCACCAAACGGTGTATAATCTGATTATACGTCTGAATTAACATGGTATAAAAGCTGTAAATCATGTAATAGGCATCACATGCGAAGTGCATAAAGCGGTAAATAAAATCGTGATATAGTAATAGCCCCTATATGGATTTTCTAAGGCAGCGGAAAATGCTAGGTCAATCAAAAGGTGGAAAAGCACTAAAACCTATCTATTGTCTTCCCCCTCATTGTGGTTTCCTCCATCTGATGGACGCCTTTCTTCATCACTTGTTACATATGAAAAAATATAAAATCCCAGTCTATACTTTTACATAAATTGAAAGAATTGTTGAGTTACATTCGAGATTAAATTTACAACAAGAATGAATAGATAAGGCACGACACGTAGACCGTATTACAATAAAAACCACTAGGTCAAAGGCTATTACTATGCACCATGCTCAAATAACACGACAATCATGCTAAAACTGCAAATACACACTGCCTACCCATTTTCAGTCGACCCAAGACATACTCCCTGTCGACCGGGATAAGGCAGTAATAAAAAAAACAGTGTAAAATTAGGCCACCTCGGTCGACCCAGAACAATTAGGATCGACCGGCCTGAAAACAGACTAGCTTCGGTCGACCGTGATTGCTCACTGGTCGGCCGAATTCCTGGCAGTAGCAAATTCCCAATTTCTAAAACATATTCGGTATGCCATGAACCTCTTCCGGACGACCAAATTATTCACAGAAAACAGAAAACAGCATAAAATACGAATCTACAATTCGTTCCGGGATTCGTTTAACACTTAAACGACTTCCAAAGGTTGAACAAAGGTAAATAACATAATATGAAATTCATTATCCGTCTACTAATAGCACGATAACACATAAACAAAGTAATTGAGTTTTCGTGAAAGGCTCTGATACCACTTGAAAGGAAAAATTCGGAATCCTTACATAAAAGCAGCAAAAATAAAATGGGATTCCGTTCTTTTAAAGGATCTAATCACGAGAAAGAACCAGTACCTTGTTATAGGAATTATACATTTTCGATCTGATCGAAATTGCCCGGATTCTGCTACTTTCGATCACCAACGGCAGCCTTCATCGGTATCCACACCGACCAACTTTAAGATTGTCCGTTGTGCTTGTAATGCTAGTCACGAAAGATACGAACGTTTAAGACAATCTTCGTGAGCTTCGTTGATATAGAATCAAAACCAGAATTTAGAAACAAGAAAAATAGTTTTTCTTTTTCTTTTTGTGTTCTTGAGAGTGTATATTAGAGAGCAAAAATCAGAGAATATATCTCGCTAAATTTCGGCTAGTATGGAATGGTGGGAGGGAAATTTCGTATTTTTGATGAACACTTCATCAAGTGGTGTTAGTGGAACTGCTCACTAACTCCACACTCACACATTTCTCTTCCTACTACCCCCTTAACATGCACACACTCTCTCACACAAGACATGTGCTGGTTTTGACCTGGTCCAACTAGTCCGGTCGATCGAAGAAATGGTCCTCGGCCGACCAGAGTGACAAACCAGTTCGGTTGACCTGAGACAGCTCTCGGTCGATCAGGTTTGTTCCAACCGGGTCCGGTTTTACCCAATCCAAACGAACGCCCAATCCAATTGAGCCTGCCCAATCTAATTGAGCACCTATATCAAATGTAAACTCCATCATCTATATCTTACTTGTTGCCATAATCTCATGTGCTTATTTTCCTATCTCATGAGATTGGCTCTATTTTGATTTGTTATTCTTCTTGCCTTGTTCTTTTATTTGTATGAGTCTATATTTACAAAATGACAACCTTAGTTATTTTTAAAGGTTTTTAAAGTTTTCAAACAACCTAATGTGTTTTTTTTTCATATATGAGGCTTTCCCTTTTTAAAGTAGCTGATCTTGTATTTCATCATCTTTGTATAGTTGCTCTAAGTGTTTTTGGAAAACTCTTGAACCTTTTGTTATGGATTTATGGCAAACTTGTGGTTTTTAAGTACCAACTTGACTAGTTGCCTTCATCCTATGCTTAATTTTTTTATGCTTATGAACACTACAAGAAAACAGTTAAATAGCGACCGACTTTAGCGACCGAAATTTTCGATCACAATTTGGACGACTGAATACCGACTGAATAGAAACCGAAAACAAATCGGTCGTTATACCGTCGCCCATCCGTCGGCCATATCGGTCCCGTTGACCAAATTGAAACGCCATCGTTTTGTTCACACTTAACGACCGAATACCGACGGATAATCTCGACCGAATACCGACAGAATATATAACGACCGAATACCGACGGAACTTACCGACCGAAAACATATCGTTTGTTATACCGTCGCCCATCCGTCGGCCACATCGGTCCCGTTGACCAAATTGAAACGCCATCGTTTTGTTCGCACTTAACGACCGAATACCGACGGATAATCACGACGGAATACCGACGGAATATATAACGATCGAATACCGACGGAACTTACCGACCGATTTCTGATGGAATAGTTTGCTTTAACAACTGACTAACGACGAAACGTAACGATTGACTAACGACGGAACTTAGCGACCGAATATTGAAAACGACGTCGTTTTGTTCGTTTTATCTTCAAATAACCTAAGCATTTCGCCCAATTCTTCCCGTCGTCTCTCTTCACTGCGAAACCCCCGCTGCGAAACCCCCACCCCGCCTTCTGCCACCCTCCTCCAGCCGGCCACCACCTCCTTTCCCCATACCATCAAGCTCCATCCTTGCAATCAAGCCCCACCGCCGCGCTATCCTTGCAGTCAAGCCCCACCGCCCCGCCATCCTTGCAGTCAAGTACCTTTTTACTGAATTTTCTTTAGGTTGTTTTTAATTTATGTGCACTAGTCATTGAATTAATTAGATTATGATTTATTTCTAAATCTCTTCCTACAAGATTCACTCTCAATTCACTAGCAAAAATGGCGGATGATGAGAAAAAAACTATATTTCCTTTGTTTTTGTTCCCTCTTTTTGAAAGGTTATCTTGGTTTTTCAAAAGCAAGAAAGAGGATAAAAAACCTGAAATCAGGTCAGTATTTAAAAATGCTGCCTTTCGATGAAGATTTACCCCTAGCAGTACATTTTGCATGAAATAATGGTAAAAATCAAAGATAATTTAATTGTTAAAAAATGACTTTGGGATACTGTGGATCATTTAAGTAGAAAATAGGAGCAATGGTAATAATTGTCCATAATAATTCACACTTCTGAAAGGGAAAACATAAAACAGGAAACATTAATTTCATGTACATACTTTTATCAGTGAAGGTAAAACATGGCAGGTGCATGATCTCTCATTGTACTCTTTTTTTTTTTTTTTTTCACCAATTCTCTAATTGTACATAATACCCAAATATGCAACTTTTATGCCAAGTTATATATTGTTTCTATAGAAAGTATCTAAGTAAGATTTATATTATCTAAGAAAGGAAAAATATGATGGAAACTTGATATTGAGGATGATCGGGGGCAACACGAGAGGCATACCCCGGAGAGAGGATATGGTGGAATTAGAAATTATATATTGAAAAATAAATCGTAAAAACATTTATATTTTAGTAAACTTTTAAGAAAATTTGAGCAAGATGTAATATCTAAAAATGTTTTTTTTTCAAAAAATAATCTTTTGTCTATATGAGATCTGGCCTTATAAATTGTATATTTGAGATTTGATTCACCAACCTGCTAAAGAATCAAGAAGTGTAGACTTGCCAGAGCCAGAAGGACCCATAATAGCCAAAATCCTACCAGGTTGAGCAAATCCACTTATACCATTCAACAACCTTCTTGTATGCTCTTTTCCAAAATTTAGACTCATAACTTTGTTAGCAATTTTTATTTTTGTAAATATTTTTCTTTAAAATTTTAGTCTCATGCCTATTTGTTAGTTGTTTTTTTTGGTTGAAAAAATGCCTATTTGTTAGTTTTATAATTATTTTCTCTATAAAATTTTGATATACTTTTATAACTACTGTTTCAGACCTATTCATTTTAGGGAAGATTTAGGTGAATCTGGTCCACTATTCCGTATGTGGACTGAATTCGATAAAAGAAAAGAATATACTCTAATCTTCACCACCTTCTGCAAAATTCCAATTCCTTAATCATCATTATTTTTGTGCTCTACGTGCTATGTGCTTCAATATTTATATAAGCTTGTAAGTCGGTCCAATTTGATGACTTGATAAGTGGTCATACTTAGACTCTGCTTTGATTTCTTTTAGTTTTCTACTCTGATCAATTCTTGTTTGTTCCCTTGTTTGTTTTCCTTTTGTTATGGAAATATGTCTGGAGATATATAAACGATCATTTTATTGGTTGCAGCACAGTGAAACAATTTGTGGATTTCGCTATTAGTATGTCTGCTAATGTACAAAATGATGGGATTAGGTGTCCTTGTGCGGGTTGTAGAAATAAGAATTTTCATGTACCTGATATGGTGAAGTATCATCTTATTATGAACGGATTTGTGTCTAATTATTATAATTGGACATGTCACGGTGAGGCATTCTTTCCAATGCCTCAAATTCCTTTTATTAATTAAACCTCTCATGATGTGGATAATTCTAGAAGACATACGACAAGAAACAATTATCGAGAGATGATTTTTGATGTTGCTGGACCTAGTTTTAATGAGCCGGAAAATAGGAACGTTGAAGAACCCCCCAATCCGCAGGCACAAATGTTCTATGACATGTTGAAGGCTATTGATAGCCCACTGTACGGAGGTTGTACAAACCATTCGCAGCTATCAATGATTGCTAGAATGTTGAGTATAAAGTCCAAAGACAACTTATCTGAAACTACTATAGATAAATTTGCACAGTTGATGAAAGAGGCGCTTCCTCCTCAAAATAATGCATTAGACGACTTTTACCAAATGAAGAAATTGGTTAAAGGTCTTGGATTACCGGTGCAAAAGATAGATGTTTGTTTTAACAGTTGTATGTTGTAGAGGAAAGATGATGTTGAGAGTAGGGAATGCAAGTTTTGTGGTCATGCTAGGTATATTAAGAAAAAGAAATCAAAAAATACACGACAAAAAGAGATTGCTTGCAAAAAGATGTATTATTTTCCAATTACTCCGAGATTACAAAGATTGTATGCATCTGAGAAAACCACAAAACACATGACATGGCACTAACACAGTGAGAGAGATGAGGGAATAATGAATCACCCAAGGGATGGGGAAGCTTGGCAACATTTTGATAGAACACACACTGATTTTGCAGCGGAACCTCGAAATGTAAGGCTTGGGTTATGTACAGATGGTTTTGCACCTTTCGGCATGTCAGGGAAGCAATATTCTTCTTGGCCAGTTATTCTAACTCCTTATAATCTCCCCCATTGGATGTGTATGAAGAACAATGTAATGTTCTTAACTATCATTGTACCTGGACCCCAAAATCCAAAACACAAGATTGATGTGTACTTGCAGCCTCTCATCGATGAATTGAATCAGTTGTGGAGTGAAGGTACAGAAACTTATGACATCTCTAAAAATCAAAATTTTAAACTGAGAGCTTCATTACTTTGGACAATTAGTGATTTCCCAGCATATGGAATGTTGAGTGGATAGAGTACAACAGGCATTCACGCTTGTCCATATTGTATGGAGGAAACACAAGCGTTCCATTTGCATGCTGTCGGGAAACAACCGTGGTTCGATTGCCACAGATGCTTCTTGTCACCTGATAATCCATTTAGAAGAGATGCAAAGGGATTCCGAAAGGACCGACGACATGAGAGAGCAGACCCGCCATCTCTCCTGACTGGTGATGAAATGTTGTTTAGAGTTAGAGATTATCCAAAAATTACCGATACAGCTGAAGAGATTGGTAAAGAGCAAGGCAGAGGTCGATATCACAGTTGGGCCAAACGTAGCATATTTTGGGACTTACCTTATTGGCGGACACTTCTGATGAGACAAAACATTGATGTCATGCATAATGAAAAAAATGTGTTTGATAACGTCTTTAACACCATGTTGGACGTGAAAGGTAAAACTAAGGACAATGTTAAGGCTAGAGCGGATGTTGAAAGATATTGCAATCGGCTTGAATTGAATATTAAACACGATGGCCGCGGTAAAGCAACGAAACCGAAAGCATGTTTCAGTCTTACCAAGGCACAAAAAGAGATGGTTTTGCAGTGGGTTAAAGAATTAAGGCTCCCAGATGGATATGCATCGAATTTGGCGCGATGCGTTAATATGAAAGAGTTGAAAATGTCTGGAATGAAGAGTCACGATTCTCATGTATTCATGGAGCGACTTATCCCTATAGCACTTAGAGAAGTACTATCGACAAGTGTTTGGGGACCCTTGGCTGAATTTAGTCTATTCTATAGAGATTTGTGTTCCCCAAAGTTGAGTGTGGCACATATGCAATAATTGGAGGACACTATTGCTATTTTATTGTGCAAGTTAGAGAGAATATTTCCTCTGGGTTTTTTTAATGTGATGGAACACTTGCTTGTTCACCTTCCGTACGAAGCCAAGGTTGGTGGCCTAGTACAGTTTAGGTGAATGTACCCGTTCGAGAGGTAACAATCAATGTCTTAAGTTATCTCAACTTCATTTTTATTTATCACGTTCGTATTTACAATGTGATTAACTATTTATGCTTTAATTAGATATCTGCACCATCTGAAAAAGAAGATAAAAAACAAAGCCAGAGTTGAGGAGTCAATTTGCAATGCATACTTGGTCGAAGAAGCTGCGACATTCTTTAGCTATTATTTCGAACCCCACGTGAAAACAAAAGTTACAACCTTTGGGCGAAATTATGGAGATGACGAGACAAGTGAACCTGAACCTGAATTATTATCAATTTGCAACTTACCGGGAAGAACATTTGGAAAAAAAGAAAAGATTTTATTATCTGATAAAGATTATAAAATAGCCATGAATTATATCTTGATGAATTGTGAAGAGGTCGAACCATATCTTCAGTAAGTAAACCTATCTATTGCTTAATTTTTTTAATATAATTGAAAGTAGGCAAATAATAATATTGTCATTAATTTGTAATTCAGGAAATTTGTCAGTGAAGTAAATGACCAAACACCGCATATAACGGAGGAAGAACTTCAAAGCCGGGTTAATAATGATTTTTCCAAATGGTTTGGAACTCAAGTAAGTTTTGTAAATTTTAGAAATGTAGTTGTCTTAAAAACGCCTAAACTAAATTAATTTAACATTTTGTTGTTCTAAACATATACATAGCCTTCCGCAACATTCTGAAATGTTGTTGAAAAATCTGTCATGGGGCCCGTCAAGGAGAGTGATGTCATACATCGGTTACGTTGTTAACGGTTATAGATTTCACACAAAAGCCCACAAAGAAGGAAAATGAACGACAAACAGCGGGTTATGGGTTAAAGGAAATTATTATGGAGAGTTAAAGCAGGTCATTGAAGTTGAACTTGTTGGAGTACCTCACCAAAAAATAATTCTTTTCAAATGCGACTGGTATGATTCTACTGCAAATCGAGGTCTTAGGGTGCATCCTCAATATAAACTTGTAGAAATCCATAGGAAAAGAACGTACCAGGGTTACGATCCCTTTGTATTTGCTTCCCAATGTCAACAAGTCTACTACACACCTTATCCGGGTAGTAAGACAACATCTTGGGCTGATTGGTTGGCTGTTTGTCGTTCCAAACAACGTCTATTTGACGTTCCTGATGTTCTGGTACCGTATCAGGAGGAAGTACGCGAGGAGGAGACCAGTCGCATTGATCCAACTATTACTGAAGTTGGTCAACTTGCACACCCGTCAGGGGAAATTGAAGTTGTCCATGTAACCGATACGAGTCGTGTTGATGAAGATGAGGATGAGGATGAAATAATGTCGGGTGATGACAATTCTGAAAAAGATGATGAATTCATGTCGGAGGATGATTGTGACTAGCAAAAATACAAGTATAATTTTTTAACTCTTCTTTTATTGTAACATTTATTTCCCGTATTATTAATGTCTTTCACGCTTCACAACTAGCTTTTTTTACTTCCACATATTGAAGATGAGTAATATTTATTGTGTTATTTTTAGTAATTTATGACCATAAATTAATTGACGTATTTGAAATGTTAATTTTATTCTTGAATTTTCAGGTTTCAACTCATAGACGAAAAGAGTATTAGAGAAGTGTAAACTTTGGTTGTGTTGTTGTAATCAAATTAAAAAGTGCACACTTTGCTTTTTGTAATGTAAATTAGAAGTACATTATTTGATTGTTACTTTAAATAAGAATTGTAGGCTTTGATTGTTGTAATGTAAATAAGAATTGTATTCTTTGATTGTTGTAATGTAAATAAGATTTGTTGTATTTATGGTTTTAGTGAGATCATTGGTTATGTAATGTTATTTTTGGTTTGTATTCATTATGTTTGTTAATTGGGATTTTTTGGATATTGTGTTTGGTTTGTATTGCTGCTTTTGGATTTTCTGTTTCATATTGCAGTTTTTTATATAGGGATTTAATTATATTTCAGATTTATTTATTTTTAAATTCAAAACAAGTTGGCGACGGAATAGCGACGGAATAACGGTTGCTATTTGCTTAAAGTCAAAGTCAAATAAATTCTAGTCGGTTAGCAATCGGTCGCATCATTATCGGTCTGTAATCGGTCGTGATAATATCGGTCAGTAATCGGTTGCCTAAATATCGGTCGGTCTTCGGTCGCGTAATTATCGGTCGGTAATCGATCACTTAATTCCCGTCGGTATTAGGTCGTCCATTTCTGTCTGTATTCTGTCGTGTCATTTGGTCGGTACTGGTTCCGTCGGCTTTCGATCGGTATAAGTCAATGTTAAAAAGTCAACCAAGTATTATATTCAGTCGCCTTTCCGTCGTAATATAGCGACGGAATAATCGGTCGCAATAATAACGGTCGGTAATCCGTCGGTATATGGCTTAGCGAAGATAATTACACGACCACTGTATTCGGTCGGCAATCGGTCGGTAAACTTGAATAGCGACCGAATACCGACGGTACCGGCAGTCGCTATTTAACTGTTTTCTTGTAGTGGAATGCAAACAACCTTGCTTTGGATTGTACCTATATGTCATGTGGTTGATTTTTTCATTCTAAGTATGGTGTGCCTCTTAAAGCACCCTTGTTGAAGATAATGGCTTGCCTTTAGCTGGAATATGTTTATTCTTGATGCTTGCATAATCTCTTGTGGTTGTCGTTTTTAGGCCATGATATGATCCAACAACTTTGTTCTTATTTGCTTTATCTTGATTAAAATCATTTTGACCTTTTTCTAGAAGGTCTTCAATATGATCACTTTAGATGTTTTTTAAAGATCCTAAGATGTGATTTTGAGCACTTTGATGTTTTCAAAATTTTAAATCTTATTTCTTGCTTGTTTTTACTATTTCAAAGCTGCTCATGATATTTTAGAAGAGTTTTAAAATCATTTACATGAATTTTGGTCACTCTTCAAAAACCAGAACACACGTCTGTCATAACCCCCGGTCAATCGACCGTGTGATTCCGGTCGACCGAAGGGCATGGACAAAGGTCTTCCGAGGTGATTATCCGGTCGACTGACTTCCTGCTTTATAGTTTTGAAAATGGTGTTTTTCTCAACTCATCTCTTCTAAAATTGTTTTTAAAACATACATGGATGTTGGTATGTCCTTTTATCTTTTCTTATACACATACTATCCATACGAAAAACATCTTATTTAAAACCAACACATCTTAAGGGGGAGATATTTTAAAGGTTTTAGTCTTTTTTTTGAAAAAACTCAAACCTCCATTTATTCTTCAAAGAGAAATATTTCTGTACATGTGCCTTTTAAATGAAGATTAGAGATAATGGAGATTGAGTTAGCCATATGCTTTTTTGTGATATATATATATATATATATATATATATATATATATATATATATATATATATATTTATATATTTATTAAAAAATAGCCTTTTATTGATATGGATTATGCAAAAATCCAACCAAGAGCGTTACAGGATAATGCTATATAAGTCTAACATACAAAGTGTCTATCCTGTCTAAATTACATAATCCCCGTAATTGGATTGGAAGAGACACTAAAGTGATGAAAGTAAAACGAGCTCTTTGTATCACATGGCAAGTTTGCCAAAGCATCTGCAACCTTGTTCACTTCACGATAAACATGCACAGTTCTTATCGTCCCTAAATTTGTGAGTACTTTTCGAAATAACCCATCTAATGCCCCCAAAATTAATTGATCTTCTTTCGATCGAACAAGAAATGAAAGTTGAGTCGGTCTGAACAAGAATCACCCTACAATCCAATGAACTTCCCAAATAAAGGCCCTGGTTAAGGGCTTCTAATTTGGCTATATTTTTCGTCTCACTATTGCCAATGTATGTTGCAAATGCAGCTATAAAACTTCCATCCCCAAAGCTTAGGACTCCACCCGTCCCAGCTAGACCCGGATTTCCCCAAGATGAACCGTCTATGTTCAACACGACAATATAATATCCCCCTCTATCCCGCGCCACTTTAAGACCATTTTCCCTCGCCGAGAAGGGACCTAAATAGAAGGGCCAATGCACAAACCATGTGCCTGTAACGTATCCTCAAAATAGTCCAGTAACTGAGCAATCAAGGCCTTGACGGAGGTCATTGTTCCTTCAAAAAGAAAAGGGCCTCTCTCATTCCACAATATCAAACACACCCAACAAGAAAGCATAACCCTCACTGAATGTTGTCTCACATCACAGAAGACCACCAAGCATTACCATCGCCCTAAAATTGCTGAGCCCTGAAAATCCAAAACTAAACCAGCCCTACCTTCTGAATATTGCCATATTGAGGTTGGCAAAAAGCATTCCTAAAACAAATGATCATAGCTCCCGGCATCCCCTTAGGCACAAACATCTTGTTACAATGTGATAACCCAATTTCATTCGATCCTTATCCAACGCAAAATATGAATTGAGTAATTTCCACATAAAATATAGAAATTGAGCAAGAAAAGTTTGGCTGGTTGTCCCCGAATTCGTTGAACAACAAAAGATAGGGAAAATGTCCTGAAGGCTCCGCCAACCAATATAGTCGATCCAGATCATCCAAATTCACAACCACATCTGGGGGCATCGACATACCAATAGGAGGAATATAAGCTTGAAGCTGTGAGAGTGCCCATCCCTCGCTGCAACAAAAATCCTGAATACGTGCTTGTTTGAGCTGGTCTGTTGGTGGCGTTATAATCTTATCAAAGCTGCATTTGAGGGTAAAATTCTCATATAATAAACTGGAGCTTCCTCGACGGATGAGAACTCCAATCAAATCTCCGCCTCCTCTTTATTTGTCATCATACGACGCCATGTCGGGGAGCAGTCCACAACGAAACCAGTCATCTTTACAAGCTCAATATGTGCACAATATTTGTTTTTCAAAAACTTCGACCATAATGTTTTCATAGAGAGAAATTGCCACAACATTTTATAAGAAAAAGCAACGTAATAATGCGATAAAGAGATTACCCGAATGTCATTGCACTCCACTTCTCGACAAATCCGCGACCAAGACATCCATCTCCTCCTATCATGGCCATCGCCCGGCCTCCATAGGAAACAAGAAAAAGGTCTCTAAATGTTCTTCTGAAAAAATGAAATTCGGATTCCTAAATAAAGAGCAGAGAAAGTAAAAGTGAAATCCCTTTCTAACAGGATCATTCACGAGTAAGAACCAATGAACTTTGATAAGGGTTTTTACCTTTAGTTTACAGGATGACAGAAACAATTTCTATTTTGATTTTGCTACAGAATCACTAACATCAACCAATAGAATCAACTCCTGTCTCTAGAGGTATCCACACGATAAACTTGAACTTGATCTTGACGTCTCTATCACACCTCATCTTACACATGGTTCATAAATACACCAAAAAATGCCTTTATAACCCATCTAGCTACATACGGCATTTGGCACCATCAAAGCATACCATTAGCCATGTAGGAAATCTTGTGTGAGTTCAAGTCGAAGGATTCAGATACAAACAGAATAATAATAAAAAAACACTACTGACATTCATATAACAATCCATGAAGTGTTTCTTATAGCGGGTTAGTCCAATATCATATACACACGTGTTGATTAGATATCCAATATTAATCAAGACACGTACTAGTCTCCCACATTATTGTTGTCCAAAGCATTCCACAAAAATCATCGACTAGGGACCCTTAGAATAGTACAATGTAACAATTACAATAACTACTCAAATGACGTTATTATGTTTAATACAATTACACAGTAGTAATACAACATAATAATGTAATTTTACCTTTAATATTTCATCACAATTAAAAAAATAGATACATCTCCCACTTGCACTAAAAACAACAACCTTTCCTTTTAGTGAATATTGTACATAAGAACTATCTCTTAGACCAGTTCTCTTGGTATCAAATACCCATGCTACAAGTATGACGATCATGTTGCTACTGTGTTAGCGGGTTCTTTAGTGGATCGACGATATTATCATCCGTGTGTACTTTACAAATCTTTAAATCACCCATATCAATAATCTCTCGATTAGGTAATATCGCCTGAGTATATGTTTGGACTTGTGGTTAGATTGTAGTTCCTTTGAATGAGATATGACCTCATTGTTGTCACAATAGAGATCAATCGCATTCGCAATGCTATGTTCCACTCCAAGTTCAATAATGAACTTCCAGATCCAAACTGCATCCTTAGCAGTTTCTGATGCAGCTATATACTCAGTTTAAGTTGTAGAATCTGCAACGGTTTCCTTCTTTGAACTTCTCCATCTCACAACACCTCCGTTGAGGCAAAATACATAACCCGACTGCGATCTAAAGTCGTCTCTATCGGTTTGGAAACTAGCATCAGTGTAACCACTTACTATGAGCTCGTCTTCCCCAGCATAGATTAAGAACGTATCCTTAGTCCTTCGTAAGTACTTTAGGATATTCTTGACGGCTATCCAGTATCGGTCATCGTATGTAGATGGGTATCTGCTCATTATACTCAAAGCATACGAGACATTAGAGATGGTACACAACATGACATACATGATTGATCCAATTACCGAAGCATATGGAATCTCACTCATGCGTTCTTTCTCATTCCGTGTCTTAGCACACTGTTGTCTTGAAAGAACTATACCAAGTGCTATAGGACAAAGGCCATTTTTGGACTCTTGCATGCCAAACCGATTTAGCACTTTGTCTATATATGTACTCTGACTTAGGCCAAGGAATCTACGTGATCTATCTCTATAGATCTTGACCCCTGAGATTAAGCTTGCTTCACCTAAGTCCTTCATAGAGAAACATTGCCCCAACCAGACCTTTACAGATTCCAAGGTTTGAATGTCATTCCCTATAAGTAGTATGTCATCCACATACAAAATTAGGAACACAACCAAAGTTCCACTAAACATCTTAATAACACAAGGTTCATCAAGATTCTTGATAAACCCGAACTCGTGTATGGCTTCGTCAAAACGTCGATTCCAGCTTCTAGAAGCTTGCTTTAGTCCATAAATATACTTCATTAGCTTACATACTTTATTGCCATTATTTGGATCAACAAAGCCTTCGGATTGTATCATATACACGTCATTTTCAAGGTTTATGTTGAGGAAAGCTGTTTAGACATTCATTTGCCAGATGTCATAATCATAGTATGCTATTATTGCAAGCAAGGTACAAATAGATTTGAACATAACTACAGGGGGAAAAGGTTTCATCGTAGTCAATACCATGATTTTTTTTAAAAACCTTTCACGATAGGTCGCCCCTTGTACGTTTGAACATTCCCTTCCATGTCAGTTTTTAATTTAAAAACCCACTTGTATCCTATTGAGGTCACCCCCTCATGTGGTTACCCCAAGATCCTTACTTGGTTAGTGTACATAGAAACAATTTCAGATCTCATGTCTTCAAGCAATTTCTCAGAATCTGGACTAGTAATTGCTTGTTTATAGGTTGTTGGCTCATCATGATTAATATACATAACATCAGCATGTTCAGTTACGAGAAATCCAAATTTCTTTGGTGATCTACGAGTTCTACTAGACCTACGCAATTCTTGTGTTTCCTGAACATCTTGTGAAGCTTGTTCATATTTAATCTGATCCTAGTGCTTGGATGAACTTTAGTAATTTCTGGAACTTCATTAAGCTCCACTTGGCTCCCACTAGTTTTTCCAAAAAGAAATTGTTTCTCCAGAAAAACTTCTTTTCGAGCAACAAATACTTTGTTCTCGTTAGGAATGTAGAAGTAGTATCCTTTAGTTTCCTTAGGATACCAAACAAATATGCACTTGATCGACTAGGGATTGAGCGTGTCGAAATCTGGAGGTTTCACAAATGTCTCACAACCCAAAATCTTAATGAAAGACATACTAGGACGTTTCCCAATCCATACCTCATATGGTGTCTTTTCATCAGATTTTGATGGAACTCTGTTTAGTGTTAAAGCTGCTGCTTCTAATGCATGTACCCAAAAAGAGTTTGGAAGACTCGCGTGACACATCATAGATCGAACAATATTTAATAGAGTTCGATTTCTCCCTTCGGATACACCATTCCATTGAGGAGTAGCCGGTGGAGAAAGTTGTGAAACAATTCCGCATACTTTTAGATAATCACAGAATTCTTGACTTAAGTATTCCCCACCTCGATCAGATCGAAGCATTTTAATACTTTTTCCATGCTGGTTTTCTACTACATTCTTATACTCTTTGAAATTCGGATTCCTAAATAAAGAAGAACGAAAAGTAAAAACGGACTCCGTTTCTAACAAGATCATTCACGAGTAAGAAACAATGAAATTTGATAAGGATTTTTACCTTTAGTTTACGGGATGACAGAAACAATTTCTGTTTTGATTTTTCTACGGAATCACCAACAGCACCGATTGAATCGACTTTTCTTCTCTAGCGGTATCCACACAATCAACTTGAACTTGTTCTTGATGTCTCTAAAGCTAGTCAGAGAACTCCCAAGTTTGAAGACGATCTTCAGGAATTATATGTGTATAAGTTTAAGTTCAAAAATCGGAAAAATAAAGAATGAAAAATCAAAATTTTCTTCTAACTTTTGATGTTCTTTGAGTGGTGTTTTTGGGGCTGATAATCTCTCTCGAATTCGGCAGCCTTAGTGTATTAGAGAGCTAGGATTAATTCAATAGAAATAAGAAGAGAAAATGAAATAGTGGGGTGAAAATTAATTCACCCACTACTTTCAATTTCCCATAAATAAGCTCTCATAACGCCCACTATACACACCCCTCACACGACAATAACATGTCCGATTTTGACCGGTTCTTGGAACGGTTTTCCTGTTCACCAAACTGGATTCGGTTCAACCGAATCGGTTTGACCAACCGAGTATGTGTCGGCCCAATCCAATTGGAGCACCTATATCAAATGTAAATTCCATCAAGCTCAATCCAAATGATCATAGTGGACGACCCATTAGGTATTTGCTATGTTGTCTGTGATAACAATTGTCAACAGTAATGAGAGGTATCTAGCAACACATCGTTACTCCCAACTAACAAATATTCCGGTGATTCAAGTAATCACTGTTATGACCTCTTATACTAATGTCTTTGTCCTCGATATCTAGATTGAACACAAGTCATGGATAATGTCACACTTGTATAGTTCAATCAATCAGTTTCTTGATTCGCGAGTAGACTAATCAAATGACATTAATATCTCATATTAATGCACTTGTTCATGGCCATGAATTAGTCTCTTTCCATCAAGGTGCCCAAGATATCACTCCTGTTATATAGGAGGCACAAATCATCTATCTATCACACCTCATCCTACACATGGTTCATAAATACACCAACAAATGCTTTTATAACCTATCTAGTTACAGACGGAGTTTGACACCATCAAAGAATACCATTAGCCATGTAGGAAATCTTGTGTGAGTTCAAGTCGAAGGATTCAGATACAAACAGAATCATAATAAAAAAACACTGCTAACATTCATATAACAATCCATGAAGTGTTTCTTATAGCGGGTTAGTCCAATATCATATACACACGTGTTGATTAGATATCCAATATTAATCACGACACATACTAGTATCCCACATTATTGTTGTCCTAAGCATTCCACAATAATGATAGACTAGGGACCCTTAGAATAGTACAATGTAACAATTACAATAACTACTCAAATGACGTTATTATGTTTAATACAATTACACAATAGTAATACAACATAATAAAGTAATTTTGCCTTTAATATTTCATCACAATTAAAAAAATAGATACATCTCCCACTTGCACTTTGCCTTTTAGTGCATATTGTACATAAGAAGTATCTCTAAGACCAGTTCTCTTGGTATCGAATACCCATGCTACAAGTATGACGATCATGTTGCTGCTGTGTTAGCATGTTCTTTAGTGGATCGACGATATTATCATCCGTGTGTACTTTACAAATCTTTAAATCACCCATATCAATAATCTCTCAGATTAGGTGATATCGCCTAAGTATATGTTTGGACTTTTGGTTAGATTGTGGTTCCTTTGACTGAGATATGGCCTCATTGTTGTCACAATGGAGATCAATCGCATTCGCAATGTTAGGTACCACTCTAAGTTCAAGAATGAACTTTCAGATCCAAACTGCTTCCTTAGAAGTATCTGATGCAGCTATATACTCAGTTTAAGTTGTAGAATCTGCAACGGGTTCCTTCTTTGAACTTCTCTATCTCACAACACCTCCGTTGAGGAAAAATACATAACCCGACTGCGATCTAAAGTTGTCTCTATCGGTTTGGAAACTAGCATCAGTGTAACCACTTACTATGAGCTCTTCTTCCCCACCATAGATTAAGAACGTATCCTTAGTCCTTCGTAAGTACTTTATGATATTCTTGACAAGGTACATTGCTTTAGTCCACCATAGATTAAGAACGTATCCTTAGTCCTTCGTAAGAATGAACGTATCTAGTGTCGGTCATCGTATGTAGATGGGTATCTGCTCATTATACTCAAAGCATACGAGACATTAGAGATGGTACACAACATGACATACATGATAGATCCAATTATCGAAGCATATGGAATCTCACTCAAGCTTTCTTTCTCATTCGGTGTCTTAGCACACTGTTGTCTTAGAAGAAATGTACCTTGTGTTATAGGACAAAGGCCATTGTTGGACTCTTGCATGCTAAACCGATTTAACACTTTGTCTATATATGTACTCTGACTTAGGCCAAGGTGCCTACGTGATCTATCTCTATAGATCTTGACCCCTAAGATTAAGCTTGCTTCACCTAAGTCCTTCATAGAGAAACATTGCCCTAACTAGACCTTTACAGATTCCAAGGTTTGAATGTCATTCCCTATAAGTAGTATGTCATCCATATACAAAATTAGGAACACAACCAAAGGTCCACTAAACATCTTAATAACACAAAGTTCATCAAGATTCTTGATAAACCCGAACTCGTGTACGGCTTCGTCAAAACGTCGATTCCAGCTTCTAGAAGCTTGCTTTAGTCCATAAATATACTTCATTAGCTTACATACTTTATTGCCATTATTTGGATCAACAAAGCCTTCGGATTGTATCATATACACGTCATCTTCAAGGTTTCCATTGAGGAAATCTGTTTAGACATTCATTTGCCAGATGTCATAATCATAGTATGATATTATTGCAAGCAAGGTACAAATAGATTTGAACATAACTACAGGGGGAAAAGGTTTCCAATACCATGCTTTTTTAAAAAACCTTTCATGATAGGTCGCCCCTTGTACATTTGAACATTCCCTTCCATGTCAGATTTTAATTTAAAAACCCACTTGCACCCTTTTGAGGTCACCCCCTCATGTGGATACCCCAAGATCCATGTTTGGTTAGTGTACATGGAAACAGTTTCAGATCTCATGGCTTCAAGCCATTTCTCAGAATCTGGAATAGTAATTGCTTGTTTGTAGGTTGTTGGCTCATCATGATTAATAAGCATATCAATAGCTTGTTTAGTTACGAGAAATCCAAATTTCTTTGGTGATCTACGAGTTCTACTAGACCTACGCAATTTTGTGCTTCTTGAATTGGATGCACAACATCTTGTGAAGCTTGTTCATATTTAATCTGATCACTAGTGCTTGGTTGAACTTCAGTAATTTCTGGAACTTCATTAAACTCCACTTGGCTCCCACTAGTTTTTCAAAAAGGAATTTGTTTCTCCAGAAAAACTCATATTCGAGCAACAAACACTTTGTTCTCGTTAGGAATGTAGATGTAGTATCCTTTTGTTTTCCTTAGGATACCAAACAAATATGCACTTGATCGACTTGGGATTGAGCTTATCCAAAGCTAAACGTTTCACAAATGCCTCACAACCCCAAAACTTAATGAAAGACATACTAGGACATTTCCCAATCCATACCTCGTATGGTGCTTTTCATTATATTTTGATGGAACTCTGTTTAGTGTTAAAGCTGCTGCTTCTAAAGCATGTCCCCAAAAAGAGTTTGGAAGGCTCGCGTGACTCATCATTAATCGAACAATGAACTTTGATAAGGGTTTTTCACCTTTAGTTTACGGGATGACAGAAACAATTTATGTTTTGAATTTTCTACGGAATCACCAACAACACCGATTGAATCGACTCTCCACATGATCAAATTGAACTTGTTGTTGACGTCTCTAATACTAGTCAGAGAACTCTCAAGGTTGAAGACGATCTTCATGAATTATATGTGTATAAGTTCAAGTTCAAAAACTGAAAAAATAAAGCACGAAAAATCAAAATTTTCTTCTAACTTTTGATGTTCTTTTTGGGACTGAAAATCTCTCTTGAATTCGGTACCCTTAGTGTATTAGAGAGCTAGGATTAATTCAACATTTGAAATAAGAAGATAAAATGAAATAGTGGGGTGAAAATTAATTAACCCACTACTTCCACTTTCCTATAAATAAGCTCTCAAAATCCCCACTACACACAACCCCTCACATGACAATAACATGTCCGATTTTGATCGGTTCTTGGACCGATTTTTCGGTTCAACCGGATCGGTTTGACCAACCGAGTATGTGTCGACCCAATCCAACTGGAGCACCTATATCAAATGTAAATTCCAAAATCTTCGACATTAAACATGGTACATTCGACACAACTAATATATGGAATTTCATGGAGTTGTATGATGTACCAAAATCTGCCTTGCACCCATTGTTAAAAGCTTCTGCTATCATCCCCTCAATCCGCATCGCCACCGAATTAACCAAACTTTGAAAATATTGCACCTTAGCCCACCTCGGGAAGAGGGGGCATCCTAGATACTCCATGGGAAATTCTCCTTCAACAAATCTTGTGACCTCCTGTATAATGGATCGCTAAGAAACACTTTACTTTAAGGACGGATATAAAGAACTTTTGCTGACATTTATCCTTTGGCCCGACACATGTTCATATTGCTGCAAGAAGATAACCAGCTTCATCAAACTCCTTTTGTTACCATTTGTAAATATAATAATGTCATCTCCAAAAACCAAGTACGATACACTCATTAGTTTCCTCAGAACATGATATGGTTCAATGATTTAGGAGCTACATAAGTGATTTAAACCCGCGAGACACCTCCGCTGCTAGAATAAATAGTAAAGGAGATAATTGATCTCCCTGTTTGATGCCTCTCGATGCATTACAATACCCATATGATGAACCATTAATCAGAACCAAAAACTAATTTGATCTTAAGGAATTTCGCACCAAGTTCACAAAATGAGGACCAAAACCAAATCTCACAAGTACCATTACCAAGAAATTGTGGGAAACATGGTTAAACATCTTCATAATATCCAATTTGATGAATAAATTTCCCCCGCGTACTCGCCTATTAATTGAATGAAGCAATTCCAATGCCAACAAAAAATTATCTGTTATAGTCCCATTTTGTACAAACCAGTTTGATTCGGACTTATTTGACGAGGTAATAGTCTCTCTAGACGTGATGCCATTATCTTGGATAACACTTTGCTAGCAAAATTACACAACAATATATACCTAAAATCACAAAAATGAGTATGCCTGGTTACCTTTGGGAGGAGAACGATGAACGTGCTCGCCATAGCCTTTGGAATTGTTAAACCGACCCAGAAATCCTTAATATCCATTCCAACAATATCCTAACAGTCTTGGAAAAAACCACCTGAATATGCATTCCTGGCTTGTAGTACATCCATTCCAACAATATCCCAATAGTCTTGGAAAAAACCACCTGAATATCCATCTGGACCGGAAGCGCTATGCTTATATAGAGAGAAAACCGCTGCCCGTACTTCCCTGAATGTTGGAAGGGCTACTAATATTTTGTTATCCTAACCCGACACCAACATAGGAATATTGTAAAGCAATTCTAAGCCCAAGTGAGATACATCTTGTTCGGTATACAAATCCGCATAAAACTGTACCGCCTCCTCCCCAATTTCCTTCTCAGTGTAGAGATTCATAGGCAGAAACATAAAATTAAACATATGAATCATCCCCGGAAAGATTCGTTCAGACTATAAAAACGAAAATAGACTTTCAATTTTTTGTTGTTCTTTTCGAGTCTGTTTCAATGACCACTCTGCGTATGTCTGCAAAGTCGCGACAACCACCAAAACTATCCTTTAAAGGATTCACTCTCTACCGGTATCCACGCGATGAAACGAGCAGCGAGTGGTAGCTCTTAGATTTTGTGTTCTTGAAACCGAGAGAAAAAGGGATGCTGATATTATGTTTTGGTTGTAACTGATTTGGTACGACTGAAAACCTTCACCTGGGTTTCATCAAAAGAAGTATTTAAAGGCCGTGAGAGTTATAATGCATAAACTGTTTCTGTATATGATTTATATTGCATAAACCAATTCATAATTCGATTATACATGTATGTCGATGAAGGGTTAAATTGGGCGCTGCCCCTTGGACCCCGCTAGGGTCGCTTCCCCTAGAGCCCCGTCAAGGCGGCACCACCCTAAGACTCTGTATTTGTACTCGTTATTTGCTTATGATATGCTTTATGTGAGTTATAGCATGGTGAATAGCATGACCTACTATACCCTTATGTTTTTTACATTTATTGGGTGGTATATTTTATAATACAATATGTGAGTCGTTTTTCAATCTTGTAAAATTGTAATTGCTTTACTAGAATAGTTTATTAAATTAGATGAAAGCTGGGAATGCCCATGCATTTATGTAACAAGACTGGAAGGACGTTGTATCGAAGAGCGTATTCATGTGATGGATATTAACTTAGATTGGCCCTTGACTTCCACAAGGCTCGTGAGAGTCATCATAGGATTAGGACATGATATGTCACGTTTACATTTATTTATACTGTCTTTTGCATGTGATGCTTAATTCTTGTCTAAATGGGCTTAACAAACAAACTCATCAAATAAAATTGATTTTAATTTCACTAAGAGCCAATCTCACCAATGAGATACTTGCCTCATAAAGAGGACTTTTTCCTACACAAGGACTTGCAAACACTCACCAAGAGTGAAGCTCACAAAGAGCTTTTTGCTAGTTCATAAAGAACTAGATCTCAACGAATGAGAAGGGGTACTAGTCTCTTTCAAATGAGACTTTACAATTTAAGTTATCTTACACACAAATCCCTTTTGGATTGAATATTACAAATGTAAACTCTAATCTCTCTTGAGATTAGAAAGACAGATGAAGTTTATAGCCCAAACACAAATGCTTTTGTAAGATATGAAATTAAGCTCAAAAGTGTTTGCTTGTGTGTTTATGTTATGTATATGCCTATGCCCTCTTATCGTTTGATTAGTTATGAAACTTCAGTTGTAGAATCTATTTATAGGGCAAGAATACACAAGCAATATTGGTCACAACGACTATAGTTTTTGCCTAGAAATGACAACTTCGGTCGACCGCTACTTGCCTAGGTCGACCGGATTGCAGGCTCAAAGTGGTTTTTTCACTCAGTCAAGTTTCCAATGTTCTCATGCATATGCCCAAGTGTTTTGTAAAAATATAAAACACATTTTAAAGTAGTTAGGCATTGACCAACACTTAAACATGTTTTCAAAAACCTTTTTAAAGAATTGAACAATGTAAAACATGAGGTTTTGAAAACATGCATTTTAAACATTCTATATCCTAGTATTCTCAAGCGAAAGATTAGTCACAAGGATTACCTATAAAGCATAGACTAATCTTCCTAAGGTCTTCAAGTTGTTTATCTTCTTGGAGCTTGGACTTTGAAGCCTTTGATCAACATCTTCTTGAGTGATGAAGTCCTCTAGCAATCTTTAGTTTTAGTGTATTGGACTTCATACTTATTCTTGTCATAGAGTCTACCACTTGATTGTACTCTTGTTTGATTGAGTAGCTCTTGACATGTTGATCTTCCTTCTTCATGACTTTGCAAGTACTACCATAGCATGTGGATTGACTTCATTCTTGTGCTATGGAGTCTTGCAAAGTGTAGCTTCCTTGTGTGTATGATCATAGCTTTGATGTACACAAGGAGATAACTTACTATTTTCATCACCGTTGGTGTGAGTGCTAAGAATCCTATCAATAAAAACATGTTGACACTAATATTAGAACTATCAATGGTTTGTTATCATCAAAACAAGATTGATCACTTTGCCCTTAGGGCTAACAGAATCGTATCCATGCATCCCATTGTGCTTTCTTGTTCGCAATGAAAGAGAAAGATGGAGCTTCAAGGGAAGAAATGAACAAAGTCAATCGATTGAAAATTTGTAATAGAGGATCCCTCAAATAGCGCTTAAGCAACATGGTTTATTATTTTTTTTTGGGTGAAAAAACGCAATAGCGACATATTAGCATCTAACTGCCTTTATTCTGCAAACAACCAAATATTTGTGCCAAGTAGGAGGTTGTTGGTAATTTCCCTTATTTAGGTAAATTAATAAAGAACAAAATATCGATATAGATCTATACCAACATTTATTTTAACCATCGAATAAATGTCGTATTTGCCCGTGTCGTTATAGATTTTTACGACATTTGTTACAAGTGTCGGTACCAATCTATTACAGCATTTGTTTCTTCATTTTAAAGTGTATCAAAAAGTCTTTTTCCAACATCCCTTATCTCTCCCATTTTGCAAAGTTCTTTAGCTTTCTCCTTTTGTAAATTACTTTTCTTGGCATATTTGCAACACTAAGATTTATCCCCCCCCCCTCCCCCCTCCCCCCCTTTTGTCAAAATAAAAAGGGTAATCAGAGCGCCAACACGAAAAGAATTTTCTCTTCATTTTTATTGAAGAATAGAGATCTAAAAGATTTCTCCCCCTTTTTTCTTAGGATTGAGATCTAAGAGATCAAAGAAAGAAAAACACTTAAGGAGGGGTAAAGTTTAAATTGTGGAGAAACTTGATGGTCTAATAGATTGATAAGATACAAACCAAAAGATCATGTCTAGAGACCAAAAATCATTGAAGAAGGTTAAAATTTGAATAAGCTTGGTTGGTTTCAAAATACCAAGAGTCCATAATGACACATAAATCTAAAGATGATCATATATGGCTAAAAAATGAATCAACCTAAACTAAACTCAAAGGAGTTAGGAATAATACCTTAAAGCGCGATCTCCCCGTTTATCAAAACAACAATGTTAGCTATTTTTTTATGAAAACAAGTTTAAAAACATATCTAACAAAGTACAAATGGAAGTGATACCATGAATACATAAGTTAAGTACATGTATCACAACAAAAAGAGCTAGAGGAAGTGTAAGATAGAACTTTAAGCACATTCCTCTAATAAGTTAATGGTTAGCTTAAAGGAGTTCAACAACTCTTAAAGCGAAGCTAACCAAAAGCTATAAGTGAGATAAAAAAAGATAAGATATTAAGGAATATGATCTTACAAGTTATAGGGGAGAGTATATGTAAGAAACAAACATGTAACACATATAACTCCCCAAATAACTTACCCAAGTTGGCTATAGGATTTAAAAATAGTAAAACAAGCCAACAAGTGATGTGACAATGAAAAATATGAACAATAGAGAATACATCACATATTTTGAGGAGGCATAAGATGAAAACATTTGAAAATTCCCCCCCTAAGGTTGTGCCTATATGAATAAAACACCAAACTTACAGATTACAGAAGTTGAAGTTCGAATATTGCTGAGTTTTGGTTGTTCTGGTCGACCGCATATGGTGCCTTTGGTCGACCGTAAAGGTTCGGTCGACCTGAGCCCCATAGTCCGGTCGACCGGACTTTTGGCAGAAAAGCAGGAAAACCTACAATAACAGTTCAAGCCACTACCGAACAACCACATAAGTACACCCAAGGCATATTCAATGCCACACAACACAGTTCATATCCTAAGTCAAGCATCTAGACGATCAACCACATAAGATTATGCTATTGACTATAATATAAACATCAAACCAACCCCAAATGCTACATATAACAAGTTAAAACTAAGCATAGCATCTGAGAACTCCCCCAAATTATGAAACACTAAGAATAGAAGGGAGGGGGTTAAAAACAATGAGCTTTCATCACAAGTATTAAACCATTAAACTCTCTAAGTATAACATGCTCAATGTGCCCCTTTAACACAAGCAATTCATATAAGAAAATTGAAATTGTAAGAGCAACAATTGATATGCTAAGGGTACACATGTGATAACAAAGGGAAAGATACAAATAAATGAAATGAAATACAAGGAAAATATAAAGAGAGATTGAGTTTAGAAATTCTCATTGAGTTGAAAAATTTCTTCTTGCCCTTGAAATTCTTCAATGAGTTCCTTGAGCTTGTTTCAATCCTCTTGATCATTGATATCCTTCGGTGAAGTTTCAACATTTTGTGGAGTTTCTTCTTTGTCTCCAAATTCTTCAACCAAAGTATCATTTTCTTCTTCATTTCCCACATTTAATACCAAGAAATGTAGTCAAACTCGTGATCCTACGTAGGATCGGAAGGGCATGTGAGGATCGTAGGATCGTAACTCGCATCGTAGATCCTACTTCATTTAAAAATATATATGTACTCTTAGAAAAATATTTCAATCACAAATTTAAAGTGTCTTAAAGAAAAAAAAGATAATCAAATACTCAAAGAAAATCATTCAAGTTATTAGCATGTTTATTAATTATTAAGATAAAAGTACAAATATCATGTACTAAAATTAAACATGTTTATTAAACTTAATTGGAAGTTAACAAAATTAAATAAAGGCAATGTAAAAAGATTATGTAAAATTAGCTGAGATTATTGTGAAACAACTAAATTTTTCAAAGAAAATGTGAGAATTGAAACAATCAATCACCAAATACTTTCCATATCAATTCACAGAATGAAAGAGGAGAAGGAATGAGGAGATATTTATTGGAAGTAGGGATAGCAATATACCAATTGAAACTAGTGTTCCCAGTCTAGCCAAAATAATAATAATAAAATTTAATTAATTAATTAAAAAAATAATCTAGCAATAACAAGAAGCGAGATATAATTTGAAAGAAAAGAATTTACCTGTTACTGGAATATGATTCAAATGGCGAAACTTCATTTTTAATGACTAGGTATTCATCAAAAAAGTCAACCGGAATTAATTTAATTGGTAAAATGTGCGTAATTTCTATTTTTAATTAAGATTCAAAATATCTCCTGAGATATATAAATTTGTATACATCTTCAAGTATCAGTTCTGAGTATAAGAAATGATATATATATATATATATATATATATATATATATAAAGTGTTTAATCAAAAAAATAAAAAAAAATTAAAGACTTTAGTTTTGAATGACTCGTGGGATCATACTGATCCTACGTTCTTGCGTCAGATCCTACGAGTTTACACAATTTGAACATTTGGTCTTTGGAGTCCTCTTTTTTTCATTTCTTTCTTCAATGTCTCACACACTTTTGGAGATGTGTTTTGTGCTATCATTGCGGCCAATAATTCCTCATTTGTGCACCTAGAATGAAACTTCCACTCCTTGTTCACAATGATTATGTGCATTTGATGAAAAAGGCCATCATTGTACATATTGTACTTGTCCCTTCTTGGAGTGGGAATTGTAATCTTGAGCTTGAATTTCTTAAATAGTATGCTCCACAAACTCACATAAGGCAAGAACTTTGTAGCCATTGATGAAGTTATTCATAGTCAAGAATGCAAAGCTTGCCTTATTCCGTTCAACCATTCATTGCATAATCGTCATTTGGAGGTAGGTAATTGAATTCTTGTGAATGGAGATGGGTACAACAACGTTAGATACCATTTGATGAAGTATGCGTCCATATTCATCCAACTTTTTGGTTTCTCTTTCCTTTAACTTATTGAAATGTCCATTGATATTGAAATAGGGCTTGAGCCTTTCAATGTCTAATTCCTCATCACTTGGCATATTCCTAGAATTATTGAAATACCTAATTGAGTCCAACTAAAATCTAATTTCAAGTATTTCGCTAAACATGGCCTCTGAGAAATTAAATTCTAAGTTTCCTACCCTTGATGTCCACCAATGCATTACATCTTCCTTTAATCCACCTTCTCTCAAATTGACTACAAATTCATATATGGTTAATGGATAAATTTCACAATTATGAGAGAAAAGGGGTAACATCCCATATCAATGAAGTATTCAACTACTTCTTCCAAAGGTCCATGGTACATATAACTAACCATTGTGTACCCGTGGATTATACCTCTCCTATTATTCACTAAATTCCAAAAAAACAATGTCTAACTTCCTCCTTATAGAATCTAGAATTAACTTGCTTAGTTGTATAAGAGGAAGATTCA
The DNA here is from genome assembly GCA_026122235.1 of Vinca minor. Taxonomy (NCBI): domain Eukaryota; kingdom Viridiplantae; phylum Streptophyta; class Magnoliopsida; order Gentianales; family Apocynaceae; genus Vinca; species Vinca minor. The sequence continues at coordinate 3,475,494 of JAOCZM010000253.1, forward strand.
CATTGAAAATGAGAGGGAGGAGATGGAATTGGATGATCGTCATTGGACTCCGTGTCTTCGTCGGAGTAGCTTGTCCTTTTCACTTTTCCTTTGCCTCAATCAACCATTCTTTTGATGTTTACTCGCTTCGGAGGGGATTCAACTGAATCTCTAATGGTTAGTGACTTTTCGAGTGGTATTTTGGTGGGAGTTTCTTCTTTGAAGAATTATCATTGTATTTTCCCTTTGAAGGATTTTTGGAAGGATTGGGTTTTTGATTTTGATCTATGATAGAAGAAATTTGATGTTTATGGAAGGAATTGAGGTTTAGAATAGTATATGCTTCGAATTTGAGAAATTTTTGTGAGAGTATTTGAGAAGGTAGTTTTAGACTTTTGAAATTCTAAACTGAAAACCCTTTAAAATCTACAATTCAAGACTGTTCGGTCAATCGGAGGCCCTATCCGGTCGCCCGCCCACATCCAATTAAAATTTGAATTTATTTCTGCCCAGATTTCGGACGACCGAGGAGGGATGTCAGTCGACCGGGATACCCTTTACTGAATTGACTTAAGTTGTGGTCCACTGGGTGTCTCTTGAGGTCGACCAGGATATCCTGTCTTTAACTGAGGTATTTTTACCATTTTGCGGTTGACCGCTGCCTTGTCCGATCGACCGAATTTCCCATGTTTCCTCCAATAACATTCAATTTTGGTACCAATTTTTCTTATGGGTTCTTGGGGGTTAGTTTTGGGATTTTTTAACCCAAATTGATTTTACATCTCTTTCAATCTTCTTCTTATTAATGCAACAGGTAGCATGATGATCACATTTTCCACAATAAGAGAAATTAGCATTTTGCATAGTGGCATGTAATGTTCTAGCATTAATAGATGTCGTGTGTACAAGCTTTTGTGTGTGCTTGTGCTATTGGAAATTAATAGTAATATGAGCATGAGGAACAACAAGTACATTACCAAGGATATCTCTAGCACATGTACACTTATTCACATAAGCAGTTAATACATCAAATTTGCGTCTTAAGATATCATGCTGAACAAGTTTAGTTTCTTTAATATGCACCTTGTCAAGCAACTCTTGGTATTCAAGAGACATAGCATTTAGAGATAAAATTTCATTCTCTTTTTCATTTGATATGATTTGAAAAGAAGTAATAAGATTATCATATTCTACTTGCATTTTAGATCTTTCATTTAGTGAGCAAGCAAGTTCATTTTTAGTGATCTTGTTCTTCTTAGATAATATTTTCATATCATCATATAAATCATTTAAAAATACATAAGGATCATCCTCATTATCATAGTCAAGATCAAGGGAAGGATTAGATTTTACCTCATTGCCTATAGATTTAGGACTTTGAGTTTCATTTTGATCTTCATCAACGAGACCAATGAGGCATAGCATTTGGCATTGATCTTGACCCTTTCCTTCTTGGGAGGAGCATATCCTTTGATAGCTTCTTCTTTTCATCATTGCATTTGTATCGTAGAATCAATCTCCTTGTGGTTTGTGGAGTCATCATTGATGATTGTCTTGTTGATCTTTGATGAACTTTCCACAACCATGTTGTCCTTGGCACATGACTCTTTGCTTGGAGTCTTTGCTTTTCTTTGCTTTGACATTCCTTGGGGTTCATTTTTTTTTCTTTTCTTGATACTTAGATCTCTTGGAACCTACAAGGGAAGCTTGAGAAACACATGGTACCTTTTGCAAAGGTCCTTCATTGTTAAAGTTTTTTCTCAAGTGGCAAGTGTGTACATTTGGATAAACCTTTTCAAGGTTAGAGTGACAAGGATTACTCTTATGAGAGATAGGAAAAGGTACCATGTGTTTCTCATGTTCCTGTTGTAGGTTCCTAGATATCTAAGTCTTAATCCAAAGAAACGAACCTCAAGAAATGCCAAAGAAAAGACTCCGAGCAAGGAGTCACATGCCAAGGACAATATGGTTGTGGAGATTTCATCAAGGACCATCAAAGATATTATCAATGATGACTCCGCAAACCAAAAGAAGATTGCTTCCAATGCATCAAATGCTCAAATGGAAAGAAGAAGCAATCAAATGATAAGCTCATCCCAAGTAGGAAAAGGTCATGATCAAGGTCAAACCCTATGCCTCAATGGTCTCTTTGATGAAGATCAATGTAACGTTCAAAGTCCTAAATCTATAGGTAATGAGGTACAATCTAATCCTTCCCTTCATCTTGACTATGTTAGTGAGAAGGATCACTTGTAATGAACTTGCTTGCTCACTTAATGAAAGATCTAAAATGCAAGGTAAGTATGATAGTCTTCTTACTTCTTTTTGTAAAACACAAGAAGGGGGGGGGGGGGTGAATTGGGTTTTAATCGATCTTGCAAACTATTTCGAATCTTATCAATGCTAGTGAGAGTTTGAACAAGATGAACAAAAGCTAAAGCAAAACCCAACAACAAGAGGATTTAGAGTGGTTCGATTCACTCAGAATCTACATCCACTACCTTGAGCCGCACCCAAGGATTTCAACAACTTCACTAAGAAGATTTTACACTTGTGGCTAACTCACTAAGAGTTTTACAAACACAACCACAATACAAAAACTCACTAAGAGTTACTTGCCCACACTAAGTAGGACTTTTACAAGAATTACCCAATCACTAAGAAAGGGAATTAAGATGGCTAATAAACAAGATTGTTCACTCTTCTAAGTGAAAGATATATACCTTTGATGTACAAGAAGTTTAGCTCTTTAGAACATATGAAGCACACTCTTTGTCTTGCTTTTGAAAGATTGCTCTTGAATGATTTAGATCATAGAAATAAAGAGCATTTACTTTGTGAGTGTTTAGACTTGATAAGAAATCAATGTAAATTGTATGTACAAGTCTTGGAGTGATTCTCAGCTTTAGAGTATTTATATTTTTCAAAATATGCTGAAAAATCGACTCTGCAACGGTCATATAACGGCTAGAACTCGCAGAGTTCGGTTGACCGAAAAACAACCTCGGATGACCGAAGCCAGTGTCGGTTGACCGAAGCCCTAGGTCGGTCGACCGAACCAATGCATAGGTCGACCGAACTCATCCCTTGGTCGACCGAAGCCAATCAATCAAACTCTCTGTTTCTCTTCGGTTGATCCGAGCTTGAGCTCGGTTGACCGAACTTTTCTGAGCCTGAGAGATGTTGATTTTTCACACGTTTTAAAATCTTTTGAAGTCTAAAAGGTTTTCCCAAAAGGTAACAAGTAAGAACATTTGGAAAACCATTTTAAGGTACTTAGACTTTGAAAACAAAGGCTTTTGAGATATGAACTCATGTAAGGAAAGTTTTGAAACTTAGCCTTTTGAAAACTTGTTTATGATGCATGCAAGACTAGAGTGTAGAGCTTATGTTCATGAGAGCTTTGGTTAGAGCTTTATAAGATAACGACTTATGACGACAAAGCTAAACTAACCAAACCTAAGTCTTCAATCTTCAATCTTGATAAATGAGCCTTGCATAACTTTGAATCTTGATACCAATGGCATGATTGAAGTACTTAGAGCTTCCATAATGAGTTCCGATATTCTATCACAAAGATTAAGATCATTAGACACAACATCAAAAGTTTGTCCAATATCAAAAACTGAGTTTGTTCGCCCTTAGGGCTTACAATCTCCCCTTTTTTGATTATGACAAACTTTTATGTAATAAGATAGAATATGGACAAAATTAAGAACAAGGAAGCATGGCAAAAAGATCTTAGAACAAATAAGAGCAAAGACTAGTGCTTTCAAGATAAAACCAATGAAGACTAAAGCACTAGCATGATAACTTCTTTTTGCCAAATGCATCTAGGGACTCTTAGAAGAGCCCTATTTCCCAACCAACCTCCTTTCCTCCTTCCTTCCATTTAAAATGTTTTGAGACATAAGATCTATAATAAGCTCCCCCTCAAAACATGCCAGGAAAAGATAAGCAATAATAGCATAATGATAATCAAGGATAATACACCAATTTCAATACCAATTATCATACACCAATTTTCTCCCCCTTTGGCATAATCAAAAAGACTTCAATCTCCAAGATATAAGGGTGTACTTGCAAAAACATAATCAGTTCATAGCACAAGCAAAGTTAATACACCAATTTTCTGAAGAATGATCTTTTTGAATAAGCTTGGTTGATTTCTAAAAACAAAGAGTCCATAATGACACACAAATATAAAGATGGTCATTTATGGTCCAAAAAGAATATCAACCTAAGCTAAAAACAAAGGAGATATGGAATATAACCTTTAAGAACAATCTCCCCGTTTATCAAACATACGATGTTAGCTATTTGAGATAAAACCAAGTACGATACCAATTGACCAATTGTAAAACATGATACCAATTGTAAATATAGCCAATTGTAAAACATGTTTGAAAATATAGCTAACAAAGTACTAGTGGAAGTGATACCATGAATTCATAAGATAAGCACAAGTATCACAACCAAAAGAAGTAGAGGAAGTGTAAGATAGAACTTGGAGTACATTCCTCTAACAAGTTAATGGTTAGCTAAATGAGTGTAACAACTCTTAAAGTAATACTAACCAAAAACCATAATGAGATCACAAAGGATAAGAGAATGAAGAATATGATCTCAAAGTTATTAAGGGAGAGTATATGTGATACCAATTGAAGACATAAACATTTATAACACATATAACTTCCAAAATAACTTACACAAGTTGGCTATAAGAGTTAAAAGATGAAAAGCAAGCCAACAAGTGATGTGATGATGTAAAATATGAACAATTGAGCATACATCACATATTGAGTTTACATCCTAAGTCAAGCATCTAGACGATCAACCAAATAAGATTAATGCTATAGACTTGAATATAAACACAACCCCTATATGCAATGAAGATCAAGTAAAAACTGAGCATAGCATATACAAACTCCCCCAAAGCATAAAACACTACATAATAGAGGGGAGGGGGTTGAAGTTGAACACAAAAGGATCAAAAAACAAAACAATGATCACCTACAAGGGATGAGTTAAGCCTTGTACCTCAATGCTCTTAGAGCTTGGACTTCTTACCATTTTGGTTGATCTTCTTTATCAACAAGTCCATAGAGGCCTTTTGTGTGATCTATTTCATGATCATCACTACTATTTGAAGCTCATTGAGAGGTTGACATGTGATTGCTCCATTTTCTTTGTTGTTCATCCTTGATTGATGAAATGAAAGCAATCTCCTCTTCTTTTCATGACAATTGTAGAGTCATCATTGATGGGTGACTTTTCTTTGATGAACCCTCTACAATCTTGTGATCCTTGACATTTGACTCTTTTCTTGGAGTTTTAGCTCATTTGTGCCATTCCTTGTAGTTCATATTTTCATCTTGAAGGTTAGAACTCTTTGTTACCTACAAGGAAATCTTGAGAACTAATGTGGTACCTTTTCAAAGGTCCTTCATGATTAGCTCAATATCTCAAGTGACACATATATGCATAAGGATCATGCAAATCAAAAACCAAAACAACTAGATGGATTCTTAAATGAATATGACATGACAAAACAAGAATCAATCAAGTTGCATATGCTACATCTCATAGATACCTTAGCTAAATAAACATGGACTAGAACATGCTAAAGGTTATCTATATAAATATAAAATTCAAGAATGTGAGATGCAACATATATAAGAGCAAGCATATATAAATATATATATCAAAAACACTTAAACACATTAATTAAAATGTTAAGAGAAGGTGATTTTGATACCTTTGCTTTCTTACCAAGTGATGAAGATATTGGATTTACACTAAGGCTCTTGTCATCACTTGATGCTTTGCTCTTAGTATCTAACCAACTTGGTTCTCCAATTGATTAACATTTGAGCTTTGAGAATCCAAGTGTTAAGGAGTGCTTTTGAATTTCTTCATTTGGCACATCTCCTTTAACTTCTCCCCAATGCCACTTCTCTTCGAATTAAGTCCATTGAAGCTTTGTGGCATACATCTAACTTATAAGAACCTATAAGATCAAGGGAAGAGTAGCTTTTGGTACCCACTTTTGTTTGGGTCCATGGGGGTTAGTTAAAATACGCTTAACTCTCCAAATGGTTTTAACTCCCCTTTCAATCTTCTTCTTCACAAAGCATCTAACACTTGTGTGACCAAATTTACCACAATATGTGCAACAAGTAGATGGCTTAGCAAATTTATGAATATGCTCATGATATTTATTTTGCTTATGTGAAGAGCTAGCTTGCACAAATTGATTTCTAGGTGCCTTAGAAGAGCTAGCAATAGCAATATAACCTAATCCATGTTTAACATTTGAAGCACGTTGCACACAAAGAAGTTGATCAAGATTTTTTGTTCCTTTGGAGAACTTATCAACAAGAGAGGTGAGATCAACAACTTTGGTTTTTAAGCCATCAAACTCAACAAGTTTGCATTCAAAAGAAGACAATTTATCATAGGCTTCTAGATACTTTAATGAGGAAGTGTTGCATGTAGCAATAAGCTTTTCATTTTCGATTTTCAAGCAATCAACCTCATCACAAAGCTTTTTGTTATCAATAAGCAAAGATTCAATTTTAAGCTTCATAGCTTTGTTTTGCTTTGCACAATATTTCAATTGATCATACATATCACATAAGAGTTCATTAGGATCATCCTCCTCATCATCATAAAAATTTGAAGTAGAAGGAGAAAGATGTACCTCATTACCAAATGCCATGAAGCAAACATTTGCGTTAACCTCTTCTTCTTCATCGCCACTCCCTACTTGATTAACTTCAAGCATTTTCCACATAGAATGGGCGGATTTGCTTCCACGGACACGGTTGTATTCATCTTGATCCAAGGCACAACTAAGAATGTTCATTGCCTTATAATTTTTAGTCATTTCCTTGGACTCAACTTCATTTAGCTCATTGTCCGGTTTTAGCACTTGAATACCATCCACCATCTTTGTAGGTACAAAAGGACCTTCTTCAAATATATGCCATAAAGAGTAGTCTATAGAGCACACATAAATTTTGAATCGGTCTTTCCAAGCATCAAAATTATTTTCATCAAAGAGTGGTGGTCTATCGGTGGAAGACCCCTCTAGGTAAGCTAATGCGGAATTTCCGGCCATTAATCTTTTCTTCAAGCTATTAAGCTAAAGATGAAGACGAGGCTCTGATACCAATTGTAAAACACAAGGGGGGGGGGTGAATTGGGTTTTAATCGATCTTGCAAACTATTTCGAATCTTATCAATGCTAGTGAGAGTTTGAACAAGATGAACAAAAGCTAAAGCAAAACCCAACAACAAGAGGATTTAGAGTGGTTCGATTCACTCAGAATCTACATCCACTACCTTGAGCTGCACCCAAAGATTTCAACAACTTCACTAAGAAGATTTTACACTTGTGGCTAACTCACTAAGAGTTTTACAAACACAACCACAATACAAAAACTCACTAAGAGTTACTTGCCCACACTAAGTAGGACTTTTACAAGAATTACCCAATCACTAAGAAAGGGAATTAAGATGGATAATAAACAAAATTGTTCACTCTTCTAAGTGAAAGACATATATACCTTTGATGTACAAGAAGTTTAGCTCTTTAGAACATATGAAGCACACTCTTTGTCTTGCTTTTGAAAGATTGCTCTTGAATGATTTAGATCATAGAAATAAAGAGCATTTACTTTGTGAGTGTTTAGACTTGATAAGAAATCAATGTAAATTGTATGTACAAGTCTTGGAGTGATTCTCAGCTTTAGAGTATTTATACTTTTCAAAATATGCTGAAAAATCGACTCTGCAACGGTCATATAACGGCTAGAACTCGCAGAGTTCGGTTGACCGAAAAACAACCTCGGATGACCGAAGCCAGGGTCGGTTGACCAAAACCTTAGGTCGGTCGACCGAACCAATGCATAGGTCGACCGAACTCATCCCTTGGTCGACCGAAGCCAATCAATCAAACTCTCTGTTTCTCTTCGGTTGATCCGAGCTTGAGCTCGGGTTGACCGAACTTTTCTGAGCCTGAGAGATGTTGATTTTTCACACGTTTTAAAATCTTTTGAAGTCTAAAAGGTTTTCCCAAAAGGTAACAAGTAAGAACATTTGGAAAACCATTTTAAAGTACTTAGACTTTGAAAACAAAGGATTTTGAGATATGAACTCATGTAAGGAACGTTTTGAAACTTAGCCTTTTGAAAACGCGTTTATGATGCATGCAAGACTAGAGTGTAGAGCTTATGTTCATGAGAGCTTTGGTTAGAGCTTTATAAGATAACGACTTATGACAACAAAGCTGAACTAACCAAACCTAAGTCTTCAATCTTCAATCTTGATAAATGAGCCTTGCATAACTTTGAATCTTGATACCAATGGCTTGATTGAAGTACTTAGAGCTTCCATAATGAGTTCCGATATTCTATCACAAAGATTAAGATCATTAGACACAACATCAAAAGTTTGTCCAATATCAAAAACTGAGTTTGTTCGCCCTTAGGGCTTACACTTTTCACATCATATCAAATGAAAAAGAGAATTTGCTTGACAAGTTTCATAATGTAGAATCTAAACTTGTTGAGCATGATATCTTAAAGCACAAATTTGATGTAATAACTGCTTATGTGAATAAGTGTACATGTGCTAGAGATATCCTTAGTAATGTGCTTGTTGATCCTCTTGCTCATATTGCTAATATCTGTCAAGAACACAAGCACACACAAAATATTGCACACTTTACGTCTTTTAATGCTAGAACATCACATACCACTATGCTAAATGCAAATTGCTCCAATTGTAGAAAATGTGGTCATCATGCTACTTGTTGCATTAATATGAAGAACATTAAAAGAGGTACAATTTTTAGGAAACAAGGGAAAAATCAGCAGATCGGATAAAGCACCGGTCGACCGCATAAATTCCCAAATTGCCTCAGTCAAAGACAGGGTATCCCGGTCGACCTCAACAGATTCCCGATTGACCGAAGCATAATGGATTTCAGTAACAGGGTACCCTGGTAGACCGAGGGACGACATCCCTCCTCGTGAAGGGATTCATGGGCAGAAACTCGTTCTAAACACCCATGAGTCCTCCCCTGAAGGATCCGCTCATACAAAAACGAATCGAAATAAAACCGAAAAGACTTACGTTTCTTGATGAACGATTCTAGTTTTCTTTGTGAAAGATTCTGGTTTTCGGCTCTCAGCAGCAACCACCTTGAGTCATTCCTTACGGAATTACTCCCTACCAGTATCCACGCGACGAAACGGGCAGTGAGTGCTAGCTCTTCGTACTTCTGAGTTTTGGATTCTAGAGGGAAAAGGAGGCTGCAAGACCAGAAATCTGAATTCCGTTTTAGGTATTTTTGCGGCTGAACAATTACCCTCTAGGGTTTCGGCCAAGAGAAGTTAATATAGGGTGTGAGAGGTTGTTTCAAAAACAACTCCCACGTCTTACCAACTCTCCCAGCAGTGGGAGTCTTTAACTCCCACGTCCTCTAGACTTCTGCTGGTAGTGGGAGTCTTTATCGGATAATAACTCCCACGTAATCCCAGCTATAATTCAATACCGAAAATGCCCCTCCTTGATCTCTAATTCAAATAATAACTGTTTATTTTTCTCAGAGAAATAAATATCTGATACAATGGACCTAGTATTAGAGGAATAACCGGGTCAAAATCAAGTTATGCAGCAGAAATAAAACGACCCGCCTCTAATAGGATCTTTCACGAGTAAGAACCTTAGACTACGGGATAGCATTATACCTTTCGAAGTGCAGAATAAGTCTGAAATGGTTTCAGTTGTTGGTTTGTTGTCACGAACGGAACGCCACCAACGCAGGCTGCGCCTCTCCCAATATCCACTCGATCTTCCGGGGATGGTCCTCTACCGCTTGGTGCTAGCCAACGCCTCGTAGAAGTCTTGAAAACACTCTTCAAGATGGAGTATATATATATGGTGGATATAGGACCTAAAAGAAGAACAAGAAACAGTTTTTTTACTTCTTTTCTATTAGCCAAAGCTAGAAAACAAGTATATAGAAAAGCTGTCTTTTCTTTCTATTCAAGTTCTCTTGAATGCTCTCTCTTTTTCTCTCTTCTCTAACCTTTCAAAAGCTGGAGAATAATGACTTAGAATACTAGGAAAAATCAGCATTTTTCTTAGTCATTCAAGGGAGAGTGGGGAGAGAGAAAGGGGGAAGTGGGAGATCATGGAGGAAACCACTCCTCCACATTCTCCACATTCTCCACCACTTTAACCTCCTTCTAAGAGATAAGAGCTGGAAAATATATCCAATTTTCCAGCCATAAGGTCGGTCCAAATGGGTTGGTCGGCCCAACCCGATTAAGGGCCCATTCCAATCCAATCCAATCCCGGCCCGGCCCGGCCCGATCGAATTGGCGCACCTTAGATTAAATGTACTCCAACAAGCCCAATCCAGTTGATCTATGAGTGCTATCCAGGAGGTATCTATGATGTTGGCCGTGACATCATATGTCACAGGTAATGAGAGGTATCTAGCAACGCATCATTACCCCCAATTCATAAATATCTGGTGACTATCATAATCACACCATTTGACATTTGTATTTAAATCCTTTTGTCCTTGATATCTAGATTGAACACAAGTCATGGAAAAAGTCACATTTGTATTGTCCAATCTTTTAGTTTCTTGATTCGCGAGTAGACTAATCAAATGACATCAATATCATATACTGATTCATTTGTTCATGGCCATGCATTAGTCAGACTCTATCAATGGGGCCAAGATATCGCTCCTGCTATATAGGAGGGACAAATCCTTTCTGCATCCCATTCATCCTGAACAAGATTCGTGATATACCCAATAAATGCCTTTATTGCTCACCCTGTTACGGATAGCGTTTAACATTATCAAATCATAACACTAGCCATGCAAGAACTCTTGTGAGACCTCAAGTCGAAGGATCTCATATACAACCCAGTCAAAAATTGAGAAACACCGTTGACTATTATATAACAACCCATGGTGTGTTTCTCATGTCGGGTCTGTCAAGTATAATGATTCTTTAATCATATATACCCATGTGACGATCCGATATCTTATATCAATCACTGCACATACTAGTCTTACGCATTATTATTGTCCTCGAAGATTCCATAATAATGTTCGACTAGGGATGTTTCAGAATCATAACAATTATGAATACTATTCTAAGGACATATTATTTCATTATGTTTTTAAGAACGCAGAAACATATTGAAATAATACTGGAATTTATGCCTTTTTACAAATTAATCATCAAAATGAAAATTACATAAATACGATACAATAATCTCCCACTTGCACTAAAGACTCAAAATCATCTACTGATTGGTCTTTAAGGGCATACTAATGACTGTCTCTAAAGAAAATATCAGCCCTCCAGATATCGGATACCCATGGAGCTAGTGTGACGATCATGCTGCTGCTGCGACAGTGGCTTCGTCAGTGGATCGGCGACATTGTCTGCCGAATCTACTCTACATATATGCACATCACCTCTTTCTATAATCTAGCGGATTCGGTGAAAACGCCGTAGTACATGTTTGGACCTCTGGTGAGATCTGGGTTCCCTAGATTGTGAAATAACCCCATTGTTGTCACAATGGAGGTCTATCGGGTTCGCAATACTAGGAACCACATCGAGGTCGGAAATATATTTCCTAATCCAAACTGCCTCCTTAGCTGCTTCACAAGATGTTATGTACTCGGCCTCTGTCGTAGAATCTGCGATGGTCGATTGCTTTGAACTGCGCCAGCTCACAGCACCTCCATTCAAGTTAAACACATATCCCGATTGCGATCGGAAATCATCTCTATCGGTTTGGAAACTAGCATCGGTGTAACCACTTACAACGAGCTCATCCGCCCCTCCATAAATCAAGAATGTATCCTTAGTCCTTCGTAAGTACTTGTTTTAAAAGGTCTCGTCATAGTCAATACCATGAACTTGTTTGAAACCTTTCGCGACCAGTCGCCCCTTGTACGTTTGTACATTCCCTTCCATGTCGATTTTAATCTTAAAAACCCATTTGCACCCTATGGGAGTTACCCCTTCAGGTGGATCAACTAAGATCCAGACTTGGTTTGTGTACATGGAGTCCATTTCAGATCTCATGGCCTCAAGCCATTTCTCAGAATATGGGCTATTAATTACCTGTTTGTAGGTTGAAGGTTCATCATGATCCACAAACATAACATCACCATGTTCTGTTATGAAAAAACCAAAATTTTCCAGAGATGGACGACGAACTCTACCAGACCTACGCAATCCTTGTGTTTCTTGCACTGGTGCTGGCTGCACAACTGTTTGTGGCACCTGCTGCACAACAACTTGTGGAGTCTGTTCAATTTTCATCTTATCATTAGTGCTAGTTTGAGAGTCTGGAACTTCAGTAAGTTCTACGCTACTCCCAATCGTGTTTCTAGAAACAACTTCTTTTTCTAGTAAGACTCCCGTGCGAGCAACAAACACTTTGTTTTCGTTAGGGATATAAAAGTAGTATCCTTTAGTTTCCTTAGGATAACCTACAAATATGCACTTTTCAGATTTTGGAGCCAGCTTATTAGAAGCTGAGCGTTTTACAAAAGCTTCACAGCCCCAAATCTTGAGGAAAGACAAACTGGGATGCTTCCCAGTCCATAACTCGTATGGCGTCTTTGCAACTGATTTAGATGGAACGCGATTAAGTGTTAAAGCTGCTGTCTCTAGTGCGTGTCCCCAAAAAGAATTGGGCAGGCTCGTGTGACTCATCATAGAACGAACCATATCTAATAAGGTTCTATTCCTCCTTTCAGATACACCATTCCATTGTGGAGTAGCTGGAGGAGAAAGTTGTGAAACGATTCCACAATCCTTTAGATAGTCACAGAATTCTTGACTCAAGTATTCTCCTCCTCGATCAGATCGAAGAACCTTAGTACTCTTGCCAAGTTGGTTTTCTACTTCTAGTTTAAACTCTTTAAACTTAGCAAATGCTTCGGATTTGTGTTTCATCAAGAACACATATCCATACATACTGAAGTCATCAGTAAAGGTAATGAAGTAGAGGTAACCACCCCTTGCATGTATATTAAAAGGGCCATATACATCACTATGTATTAGTCCTAATAAAGCATCGGCTCTCTCACCTAGCTTAGTGAAAGGTGATGCTGTCATCTTACCCAACAAACAAGATTCGCATCGATCATAAGACATAAAGTCAAATGATTCCAACAGCCCATCTTTATGGAGCTTGGATATGCGGTCTTCGTTTATGTGGCCTAAGCGACAATGCCAGAGGTATGTCGGATTAGAATCATTAGTCTTAATCCTTTTTGTATTTATATTTAAAATTGGCATATCAAGGTCTAAAATATATAGACCATTAATCAAAGAGGCGCTTGCATAAAAAATATTATCCAAAACTAACGATAATCGTTGGTTTTTGATTGAAATCTCAAAACCTTTCTTGTCCAAACAAGAAACTGAAATAATATTCTTACTTAAACTTGGTACATAGAAACAGTTTTCTAAACCCAAAACAAGCCCTGAAGGCAAAGTAAAATTACAAGTCCCTACAGCTAGAGCTGCAACATGTGCTCCGTTGCCAACTCGTAGTTCCACTTCACCCTTTGCCAACTCTCTACTCCTTTGCAGTCCCTGCTCATTAGTACAAATGTGAGAACCACATCCGGTATCAAGTACCCAAGAAGTAGTTGTATTTAAATAGATATCAATCATATTAATATCAACAACATAAATACCTGAGCCCGAAGCAACATTTGCTTTCTCCTTTTCCAGCCTTTTTCCTGCAACATAGCTTTTGCAGTTCCTTTTCCAATGACCATTTTCACCACAGTGATGACAGATAGAGCCCTTGGCTACACCACCCTTAGATTTCAGTGCATTGTTGAAAGTGGTTTGCTTGCCCTTGGGCTTACCTTTCTGTTTGCCTTTGGGTTTCACAAAACCTTTGCCTTTGCCCTTTTGCACCATCAGTATGGTGTTTGGCTTGGACTTGCCTATTTCCTTCTCGGCAGTCCTCAGCATGTTCAACAACTCAGGCAATGGCTTGTCAATTTCATTCATGTGATAATTCAGAATGAACTGACTGAATGACTCAGGCAACGATTGCATGATCAAATCAGTTGACAAGACTTGTAACCCCTACAATTTCCAAAACCACCTACAAGTTCTCTAGCTCATACACTTAAGTCCCTTAACTTCCTAACATCCACACTCAAGTCCACAAACTTCCAAAACATCAAATACACCCCTCAAATACTCATAAAACTAATGTACCACATATAAAGTATGTAAATACAATTACATCATACAATTAATTTCAAGGAAAGCCAATACGTAAGAAAAAAATTTCGGGTCTCACATACTTTCCCCCTTATAGAAGTTTCGTCCTTGAAACTTGCACCACCCACAAAACATAGACATAAGCACTCTCCCACTAGATGCAAGGGCACTATAGGAAAAAACATGTATGGTACTATATGGCAATCCATGAAGTAAAAAGAGTAGGTAGCACCATATACAAATAACATATAAATTGATATACATGTAAATACAATGTACATTTTAAACTGATATAAATGTAAACACAATGTACATTTTAACACTACGCTTCCAAAGCAGTAATAATCAAACCAACATGCTAATACAATCGTATATGCATCCTATTTCAATTAAATACGTAGCACGAAGGTTGAGACATGAATATGCAAAGCAGTAAAGGCCATGACATCACATTTATTCAAGTAAAGCTACAAAACTAGCTAACATGGTACCTTAATCCATGTAGATAAACATAACTAGCATGTTAATATGGTTTGTAATAGCGAGATGATCAATTACATATTATCATGGATACATAAACACATAACAAGTTAACATATCTAGGCATGGCATAACATTACATAACATGTTTACATATCATGCATCTCAACTAAACGTAGGTAACAGGTATATAAAAAAGAAACAAAAAAATGTTAAATGAATCATACATAAGTTTTACATCAAGTATATCATGTTATCATGAAATTTTAGACCAAGTAACTTGTTTGAACATACAATTAAACAAAACACATCTCACATGTTATCTACCAAGTTCATCCTATGTTCATTTCAGATTTTATCCCTAAGGTTCAACCTGCTCTGATACCACTTATATCTCACCCCGAAATCGGGTGATGACCTGACAGTACCTCATATGCCAATGAGGACAGAACTAAAGCAGAATAATAGAGTTCATTAAACTATTATAAGCGTAAGCATTAATAACTACATTAATTATTAAAGTTATACATAACCAGCAAAAGTAAAGTGTTGTACTAGTTCATTACATAACAAGTTCAAGTATTTAAAAGGAAATATTCTATTACAAGTTTCATTATGAATCACTCGAAGCCCTCCCCATCCCAGGATTCCACATAAGCACCGTCATCAGGTACCTCAACATCTGCAAATAACAAAAGTAAAGACATGAGTAAAGAATCAACACCCTCGGGATGAAACGTCAAATGAGACTCCAAAACACTTTTCCCGATTCCCAAATCAAGTGTTAAAACCATGCAAGTTTAGGTTCCTTCATTATACACATTTAACATGAGAAACCTCACCAAATAACTTTTGGAAAACACTAGAAGGAACTAAGACAATTGAAAAACATAAAAGTCCAAACTACCACTACTCCGGTCGACCTGGCTCTCCCATCGGTCGACCTAATGGTCTAGGAAAATAGGACAAACACATTATCCAAAGTTCGGTCGACCGATACCACCGATCGGTCGACTGACCTGACCTTTAGTTGAGGGTCTACTGACCCGGTCGACCTAATCAGACTACCACATCGTCCGTTTTCTCCCAGTAGTTTGGTCGAATGACTGGATAAAGCTCCGGTCGACTGCACTCGGTCGTCCGACATCCAATCCATCCACTGTTCAATGCAAATTTGTGAAGGAAAATTGCATTTCTGCACAATCATAAATTTGTGTCATTGCCCACCACTGTGTGACTCCACAAAGACCGTTTGTAGTCCCTAACATCTCTCCCGGTCAGGAACGGGCACTCACCAACACTCAATTCACTCATGTCGAGAATTCACGGGTTCAACGACAAAAACATCATATATACACATTCAAAAGAATCCCGTAATGAAGTCATTTCTAAACAAGAGCTCGAACAGTGATGACTATACATAACATATAGCATTTAAGACTCCAAAGCAGTAACAAGAAGACTCAAATGATAATGATAGATGATGATGACAATTTAGCATGCACAAACAAGTATAAAGATCAACACACAAAAGGCAATTCAATGCTTCATCCTATGCAGGAAATCATGAGTTTAAAATACTTTCAATCCACAATTCCAAGATTATAAAGTATACATTTCATGAGTTTTAGGACTGAAAATACAAGGGTGAAGAGTCTTACTTGAAATCAAAGCAAGCAAAGTATAATTCCAAAATTCAACAAACAACAAGCAATTTTAAATGAGAAAATCTATTCGCTAAAAACTCGAAATCCACACCCATTTCTTCTCACACGTAGCCTTATCTCGTTATCTTCGATTAGCAACAAGAATCACTCAATTCGGAGTTTGATTACTACTTCAATTATACAATACGCTCACAACTCTCTATTTCCCCCCGAATGTTACAGTCTTGTGCTCCGAATTTTATTTCTATTAATCTAGCCATTAGAATAACATTTGCACATGTCATAATCAATTTAATGAAGTCTTCTGACTATGGTTAAAATTTAGGGATGATCCGAGAAGGTTTACTATGTCTGCAACGGGTTTCAAACTTACTGCACAGAAAGGACAGCCCAGAATTTCCAGATTCACCGAATGAAGTTTTAAGGAAGATTGCTCTAAACCAGACCGTTGAAATCCGATTTTCACCATCTAGATTGTAGTCCTACAAGTCCTTTAACTTTAGGAATAAGAATGGAGTTGATCAGACTCCAATTACTACTTTGATTATGAAACTTCCTCACAACACTTTATGCTGTTTTTCAGATTTTTTTTCTTTTTCCTTTTCTCTCTTATTTTCTTCTTGCCCTTTTTGTAACTCCTTTATTTTCAAGCAATAAACTACCAAGAGTTGTAACCCCTAGAAGTGCCAAAACCACCTACAAGTTCTCTAGCTCAAACACTTAAGTCCCTTAACTTCCTAACATCCACACTCAAGTCCACAAACTTCCAAAACATCAAATACGCCCCTCAAATACTCAAAACAATAATGTACCCCATATAAAGTATGTATATACAAATACATCACACAAAATTAATTTCAAGGAAAGACAACATGCAAGCAAAAAGTTTCGGGTCTCACAGTATCAGGCTAATCGAACACCTGTGGTCGACCAGAAGAAAAATGTTAGGTCGACCTGCACAACCAAATTTCAGCAAAATTCTAATTTCAACTTTAGTAATCTGTAAGTTTTGCTGCTCTAAACATATAGACACAACTTCATGGGAGTTTTCAAATGTTATCATCCCATACCCCCCTCAAAATATGTGATGTATTCTCATTTGTTCTTATGTTTACATCATCACATCACTTATTGGGTTGTTTTAATCTTTTTCTTCTTATAGCCAACTTGTGTAAGTTACTTTGGGAGCTATATGTGTTTATTTCCTACGTATACTCTCTCTTAGTAACTTTGAGATCACCTTATTCATTTTCTTATCCTTTGTGATCTCATTATAGTTTTGGTTAGTCTTGCTTTAAGAGTTGTTACACTCATTTAGCTAACCATTAACTTGTTAGAGGAATTTACTCAATGTGTTATCTTACACTTGCTATATTCTTTTGGTTGTGATACATGTGTTCAACTTATTTATTCATGGTTTCACTTCCATTAGTACCTTGTTAGCTATATTTTTAAACTTGTTTTCTTCTTAAATAGCTAACGTCGTATGGTTGATAAACGGGGAGATTGTGCTTAAAGGTTATATTCCTTATCTCCTTTGTTTTAGCTTAGGTTGATATTCATTTTGAGCAGTACTGTGAAAGGGCCAGTCCGTGCGGGCTCAAGTCAAAACGAGGTGGGGCGGGCCTAATTTTTGCGGATCAATGAAACATATGCCCATACCCGCACCGCCCAAGGTCCGCGGGCCCACTCAAATTTTTGTTAAATAAAGATTTACCCATTAATAATAAAATAGTTAAGGTCATGTATACTTTTATTCTATTATGTATACTTTTTTTATTACCATCAAGTGAGTAGGAAATATGTTAATATATACCATATTATATATTAACATAATATATAATGCCATATTATATCAAGTGGTCTATGCCACCTCGATGCGGAGGGTGTTGGTAATATTAGAAAGGTGAAATCATAGTTTTATGATGTTTTACACTTTGTTTTTGGTTTAAGTTTTGGTCTTTGTAAGCAGCCTGGGATTTATATGTTCCAGTCACTGCATATGTGCCTTACTGTTTTGCATATAGCTTAGCCATTCATTGTTTCACCCCTGGCCATAATATAAATGTTCAAGGCTGCATTTTCCACATCTTATGCTGTATTTGGGAGGTTCGGTTTATGTCCCCCTCCCTTCCCTTGCTTTTGTCGCTTTTTGGGCGAAATTTTAATAAAACGGGGGTCCGCCCCACCACGCTGGTGGCTTTCATAAAAAAAAATATATATATATATATATATATACCATATTATATATAATATATATACTATTCCAAAAAATATTATATATAATATGTATACTTTTATTTTTACCATCAAGCGAGTAGGAAATATGTTAATATATACCATATTATATGTAATATATATATACTATTCCAAAAAATATTATATATAATATGTATACTTTTATTTTTACCATCAAGCGAGTAAGAAATATGTTAATATATACCATATTATATATAATATATATACTTTTCCCAAAAATATTATATATAATATGTATTTTTTTTTAAAATGAAAAAGGCCGCGGGCTAAACGGGTGCGGGCTAAAAAGCCCGCATTTTTGCGGATCAATATTTCCTAAGCCCATACCCGGTCCACGGCGGGGCGGGGCGGGCCGATCCGCGGGTTTCGGCCCACTTTGACAGCACTAATTTTGAGCCTTAATGACCATCTTTAGATTTATGTGTCAATATGGACTCTTGGTTTCTTGAAATCAACCAAGTTTATTCAAAATTATCCTTCTTCCTGGTCTTTAGATTTGATCATTTGATTCTTATCTTTTCATTCTGTTAGACCATCAAATTTCTCCACAATTTAAACATTTTTTTTTGTAAAAAAAAAAGGGGGAGAAATCTTAATATTCATCAAGCTTCTTCACAATTTAAACTTTATCCCTCCTTCATATTTCTTAAATGGGTCTTTCGAAGGGGGTAAATCCTTTAGATCTCTAGTTTTCAAATTGGTTTTCAATAAAAAAGAGGAGAAAATGCTTTTCATATTGGCGCTCTGATTACCCTTTTGGATTTTGACAAAAAAGGGGATAAATCTTAGTGTTGCAAATGTGCCAAGAAAAGTAATTTACAAAAGGTGAAAGCATAAGAACTTGCAAAATGGGAGAGATACGGGATTCTTTAAAATAAGGGGAGTAGAATATTTTTTTCAAAACATCTACTTGCCTAGATCTGTAATACCCTTATCTCATGCATACATATTTATGTGCTTTAAAGCTTTATCCTTTGCATATTATTCCCATTTGCACCAATGTTTTGTCATCATAAAAAAGGGGGAGATTGTTAGACCGAAGGGCAAAGTAATAAACCTTGTTTTGATGATAACAAACCATTGATAGTTCTAATGTTTATGTGAACATGTTCTTAATGTAAAATCCTTTGCACTCACACCAACACTAATGAAAATGGTAAGTTAGCTCATTGTGTACATCAAAGATATGATCATACACACAAGGAATCTACACTTTCCAAGACTCTATAGCATAAGCATAAAGTCAATCACATGTTATGGAAGTACTTGCAAAGCCAATGAAGAAGGAAGATCAACATGTCAAAAGATACTCAATCCAACAAGAGCACAATTAAGTGGTATGTGAAGGGATTCATGGGGGGAAACTCGTTCCAAACACCCATGAGTCCTCCCATGAAGGATCCGCTCATACAAAACGAATCAAAAATTACAAAGAAAATGATTTACAATTGTTGGCTTAAGAATCCGATTCTTGAATGGAAGATTCTATCTTTAAGGCTCGGATGCAATGATCACCTTGGGTCCTCCTTTGCGGAATTACTCCCTACCGGTATCCACACGACGAAACGGGCAGCGAGTGCTAGCTCTTCGTTTTTCTGAGATTCGGGAATTAGAGAGAAAGGGAGAGGCAGAACAAGAAATCTGATTTCTGGTGGTTTTGGTATTTCGGCTGAAATTTTCCCATGCTAGGGTTTCGGCCAAGAGAGGTTTATATAGGGAGTGAGAGGTTGTTTCCAGAACAACTCCCACGTCCGCTCCACCTCTTCTGGCAGTGGGAGTCTTTTACTCCACGTCCCCTAGACCTCTGCTGGTAGTGGGAGTCTTTATCGGATAATAACTCCCACGTAATCCCAGCTATAGTTAAATACCGACTATGCGTGGCTCCATTCATGCTAGAATCAATGGAGACATAAGGTCTAAGGATTCTAAAATAGTATTGATGAAGTAATACTTATGACTAAGGACCATGAAGTATTACTTCTCTAACGGATCACGTCCGATACGATATATCTCAATACATTGCATCTATGATATGATTTGTACTCATTACATATGATTAGTAAAACATAATCATCAATCAAACATCATACTAGTTTTATTTCATTGTAAATAACATTACATAAAACTAGGAACAACTAGAATATTAATTATATAATCTAATGAGTTTTACTATCAAATCACACATTTGATAATCAAAAGAAAAATTAACTATTTAAATACATGCTCAAAAGATATAAGAACATACAACATGTGCTAATGGTCCTAGGGCACTACTAACAGTATGCTCCTTGACAAGAAGAAATGTGAAGTCCAAAACACTACCTCAAGAACACAAGAGGACTTTATCACTCAAGAAGATGTTGATCAAAGGCTTGAAGTCAAAGCTCCAAGAAGAATCAACTTGAAGGCCTTAGGAAAATTAGTGACTAATCCTTCCTTTGAGAATACTAGGATACATAGATGTTTTAAGCTCAATTATACATGTTTTCAAAACCTCATGTTTTACATTATTTCAATTCTTTGAAAAGGTTTTTGAAAACTAGTTTAAGTGTTGGTCAATGGCTAAGTACTTTAAAATGTGTTTTATATTTTTACAAAACACTTAGGAATGTGCATGAGAACACTGAAAAATTGACAAAGTGGACAAACACGTTTGGGACTGCAATTCGGTTGACCTAGGCTATGCCTCGGAAGATTAGAAACAGTCGGTCGACCATTGTGTTTTTGTCCTTATTCAAGTTTTGAATGTTCCAATGCTCCAACGACTATATTCTCTTCAGACGACCATGATATAAGGTAGGTCGACCGACATTTCTTCGGTAGACCTAACCCCATGAATGTGGTCGACCGAGAAGAGAATAGAGGGCATTTAACCTTTGATATAAGGCACTCCGGTCGACTGAAGATGTCATTTCAAGGCCAAAATTATAGCCGTTGTGAGTAACAAAGCTTGTGTATTCTAGCTCTATAAATAGCTTCTAAAACTTATTTTTTTCATAACCAATCAAGACATAAGAGGGCATAGGCATATACATTTCATAAACACACAAGCAAACACTTTTGAGCCTTAATTCCATATCATTCAAAAGCATTATATCTTTCTATTCTAAAAGAGTGATTAGAGCTTACATTATAAATTCATTCCAAGAGGGAATTCTTTGTAGTGAACTAAATTGTAAAATCTCCTTTGAAAGAGATTGGTTACCCAACCTTCTCATTTGTTGAGAACTAGTTCTTTGTGAACTAGCAAAAAGCTCTTTGTGAGCTTCACTCTTGGTGAGTGTTTGTAAGTCCTATGTGTAGGAAAAAGTCCTCTTTGTCAGGCAAACACTCTTTGTAATTTCTTTACTAGAGGTTTCAGCCACTTATTAGACACACTTGAGATTATTGATATTGATATTGTGAGGTTTATTCCTTTGTTACTTTGTGAATTGAATTTCTTTTTAGATCTTTCTTTCATTGTTACTAATCAACAAGCTAGTTCCCTTATTGTGGTGTTTCATCATCCATTTAGTGTTCTTCTGCCTAGGTAGTCAAGTGTTTATCGCTTCTTGGAGGTCTAGTGTGTCGAATACTTTGAAAGTCCTTTGCTATAGTAATCAAGTGCTTATCGCTGCTTGGAGGTTGTAGTAAGGCATTCCCGGTGAACTATCTTCAAGAAGAGAAATATCCTCTTTTCCCTTGTGTCGAATCTTGACTTTATCAAGGTTCTTCATCATTATGTGCTTAAACAACACACTTGTTGTTAAGGTGAACACTTAGGCAAAGAAGTTTTAGAAAAAATTAAAAAGTTTTTAAGAATCTAATTCACCCCCCTTAGGTTCTATACCCTCAAAGGGTATTTCATATTGAACTTCATATGTGTAAAACACAAGAGGGGGGGGGGGTGAATTGGGTTTTAACTAATCTAGCTAACTTTTTCGAATCTATTCAATGCAAGTTAGAGTTTAAGCAAGATGAACAAAACTGAAAGCAAAACCCATCAACAAGACAAAGGATTTAGAGTGGTTCGATTCACTTAGAATCTACATCCACTACCTTGAGCCGCACCCAAGGATTTGCAACAACTTCACTAAGAAGATTTTACACTTGTGGCTAACTCACTAAGAGTTTTACAAACACAATCACAATACAAAAGCTCACTAAGAACTTGCCCACACAAAGTAGGACTTTTAGAACAATTACCCTATCACTAAGAAAGGGAATTAAGATGAATAAAGAACAAGATAATTCACTCTTCTAAGTGAGAAAGATATACCTTTGAAGTACAAGAATATTAAGCTCTTTGAACATATGATGCACACTCTTTGTCTTGCTTTTGAAAGATTGCTCTTGAATGATTTATATCATAGAAAAGAAGAGCATTTACTCTGTGAGTGTTTTGGCTTGATGAGAAATCAATGAATATTTGATATGCAAGCCTTAGAATGATTCTCTAGCTTTGGAGTATATATACATTTCAAAATTGGCTGAAAAACGACTCTTTAACGGTCAAAAAAACGGCTAGTTTCTCGCAGAGTTCGGTTGACCGAACAAGGGTCGGATGACCCTCTTTGGGGACCTCGGTCGACCGAGGTATGCTAAGGTCGACCGACCTTGGCTATTTTACCTCTCAGTTTCTGCTCGGTTGACCGAACTTCCAGAGTATGATTTTTCACACGTTTTGAAATCTTTTGAAGTCTTTTGAAGTCTAAAATGTTTTCTAAAAGGTAACAAGTAAGAACACTTGGAAAACCATTTTAAAAGACTTATACTTTGAAAACAAAGGCTTTTGAAATACGAACACATGTAAGGATTATTTTGAAACTTAGCCTTTTGAAAAACGTGTTTATGAAAACATGCAAGACTAGAGTGTAGAGCTTATGTTCATAAGAGCTTTGGTTAGAGCTTTATAAGATAACAACTAATGACGACAAAGCTAAACTAACCAAACCTAAGTTTTCAATCTTCAATCTTGATAGATGAGCCTTGAATGATATGACTTTGAATCTTGATCATGGCTTGATTAAAGTACTTAGAGCTTCCAATATATGTTCCGATATTCTATCACAAAGATATAAACATTAGACACAACATCAAGTGTTTGTCCATTATCAAAAACCGAGTTCGATCACCCTTAGGGCTAACAATCTCCCCCTTTTTGATTATGACAAACTTTGATGTAATTAGATTGGATATGGACAATTTTAAGTACAAGGAAGCATGGCAAAAGGATATAAGAACAAATAAGAACATGCTAAAGGTTATCTATATAAATATAAACTTCAAGAATGTGAGATGCAACATATATAAGAGCAAGCATGTATATATATCAAAAACACTTGAACACATTAATTAAAGTGTTAAGAGAAGGTGATTTTGATACCTTTGCTTTCTTACCAAGTGATGAAGACATTGTATTGACACTTTGGCTATTGTCATCACTTGATGCTTTGCTCTTTGTATCTAACCAACTTGGTTCTCCAAATTATTAACATTTGAACTTTGAGAATCCAAGTGTTAAGGAGTGCTTTTGAATTTCTTCTTTTGGCACATCTCCTTTTACTTATCCCCAATGCCACTTCTCTTCGAGTCAAGTCCATTTAAGCTTTGTGGCATTCATCTAACTTATAAGAACCTATAAGATCAAGGGAAGAGTAGCTTTTGGTACCCACTTTTGTTTGGGTCCATGGGGGTTAGTTGAAATACGTTTAACTCTCCAAATAGTTTTTACCCCTTTTTCAATCTTCTTCTTAACATGGCATCTAGCATTAGAATGACCATGTTTTCCACAATATGTGCAACAAATGTGTGGCTTAGAAGAATTGTGAACATGCTCATGATATCTAATTTGCCTATGTGAGGTACTAGCATGCACAAAGTGATTCTTAGGCAACTTAGAAGAGCTAGCATGATCAATGTGATTAGCATTATAACCAAGACCATGTTTAACATGTGAAGCATGTTGCGAACCAAGAATTTGATCAAGATTTTTCTTACCCTTAGTAAAGTTTTCAACAAGAAGGGTAAGATCTTTAACTTTGTTCTCCAAAAGATCAAATTCAACAAGTTTGAGTTCAAGAGATGTCAATTTATCATAGGTTTCTAGGTACTTTAATGATGAAGTGTTGCAAGTAGAAATAAGCTTTTCTTTTTCAATTTTCATGCAATCAACATCATCACATAGCTTTTTATTCTCACTAGACAACCTAGATTTATCTTCAAGCAAATATTCAATTTTAAGCTTCATGTCTTTGTTTTGCTTTGCACATTTTTTCAATTGATCATACATGTCACATAAAAGCACATTAGGATCATCCTCCTCATCATCATAAGAATTTGAAGTAGAAGGAGAAGGATGTACCTCATTACCAAATGCCATAAGACATGTGTGATCATATTCTTCTTGATCATCATCACTTTCTTCTTCATCCTAATGGCTTAACAAGCACTTTGCATTTTTTGAGATTGAAGATCAATTTCTCTACTTCTTCATTATTGATGATAGAATCAAGATCACTCTCTTTAGGAACATTTTTCCTTTTCTTCATCTCAAAGGTGAGTAGAGAGCCAATAAGTTCCTCCGTTGAATATGTCTTTAAGTCCTTGGCTTCTTCAATGGCAAGAGCTTTTGTCTCCCAACTTTTAGGAAGAGAATTTAGAATCTTCCTATTTATTTCTCCGGTAGTATACTCCTTGCCATTAGACCTCAACCCATTTACAATGTTGGTGAGTCTTGAGTTCATCTCATTGATAGATTCATTAGGCTTCATGGAGAATAGCTCAAATTCTCTAACAAGCATATTCAACCTTGACTCCTTGACTTGATTTGTGCCTTCATGAGTAACTTCAAGCATTTTCCACATGGAGTGTGCGGATTTTCTTCCAAGCACACGGTTGTACTCATCCGGATTCAAGGCACAACTAAGAATGTTCATTGCCTTGTAATTTTGAGTCATCTTCTTGGACTCAAACTCATTTAACTCATTGTCCGGCTTTGGCATTTGAACACCATCCACCATTTTCATAGGCACATATGGACCATCTTCAAATATATGCCATAAAGAATAATCTATTGAGCACACATATATCTTGAAACGTTCCTTCCAAGCCTCATAATTATTTCCATCAAAAAGTGGTGGCCTATTGGTGGAAGACCCCTCTAAGTAGGCTAATGCGGAATTACCGGCCATAATCTTTACTTCAAGCGGTTAAGCTAAAAATGAAGACGAGGCTCTGATACCAATTGTAAAACACAAGACGGGGGGGTGAATTGGGTTTTAACTAATCTAGCTAACTTTTTCGAATCTATTCAATGCAAGTTAGAGTTTAAGCAAGATGAACAAAACCGAAAGCAAAACCCAACAACAAGACAAAGGATTTAGAGTGGTTCGATTCACTTAGAATCTACATCCACTACCTTGAGCCGCACCCAAGGATTTGCAACAACTTCACTAAGAAGATTTTACACTTGTGGCTAACTCACTAAGAGTTTTACAAACACAACCACAATACAAAAGCTCACTAAGAACTTGCCCACACAAAGTAGGACTTTTACAACAATTACCCTATCACTAAGAAAGGGAATTAAGATGAATAAAGAACAAGATAATTCACTCTTCTAAGTGAGAAAGATATACCTTTGAAGTACAAGAATATTAAGCTCTTTGAACATATGATGCACACTCTTTGTCTTGCTTTTGAAAGATTGCTCTTGAATGATTTATATCATAGAAATGAAGAGCATTTACTCTGTGAGTGTTTTGGCTTGATGAGAAATCAATGAATATTTGATATGCAAGCCTTAGAATGATTCTCTAGCTTTGGAGTATATATACATTTAAAATTGGCTGAAAAACGACTCTTTAACGGTCAAAAAACGGCTAGTTTCTCGCAGAGTTCGGTTGACCGAACAAGGGTCGGATGACCCTCTTTGGGGATCTCGGTCGACCGAGGTATGCTAAGGTCGACCGACCTTGGCTATTTTAGCTCTCAGTTTCTGCTCGGTTGATCCGAGCTTGAGCTCGGTTGACCGAACTTCCAGAGTATGATTTTCACACGTTTTGAAATCTTTTGAAGTCTTTTGAAGTCTAAAATGTTTTTCTAAAAGGTAACAAGTAAGAACACTTGGAAAACCATTTTAAAAGACTTATACTTTGAAAACAAAGGCTTTTGAAATACGAACACATGTAAGGATTATTTTGAAACTTAGCCTTTTGAAAAACGTGTTTATGAAAACATGCAAGACTAGAGTGTAGAGCTTATGTTCATAAGAGCTTTGGTTAGAGCTTTATAAGATAACGACTAATGACGACAAAGCTAAACTAACCAAACCTAAGTCTTCAATCTTCACTCTTGATAGATGAGCCTTGAATGATATGACTTTGAATCTTGATCATGGCTTGATTGAAGTACTTAGAGCTTCCAATATATGTTCCGATATTCTATCACAAAGATATAAACATTAGACACCATTATCAAAAACCGAGTTCGATCGCCCTTAGGGCTAACAATATATCTTCTTGTCATAGAGTTTACCACTTGATTGTACTCTTATAGGATTGAGTAGCTCTTGATATGTTGATCTTCCTTCTTCATGACTTTGCAAGTACTTCCATAGCATGTGGATTGACTTCATGCTTGTGCTATGGAGTATTGCAAAGTGTAGCTTCCTTGTGTGTATGATCATACATTTGATGTACACAAGGAGATAACTTATCATTTTCATCAATGTTTGTGTGAGTGCTAAGGATCCTATCATTAAGAACATACTCACACAAACATTAGAACTATCAATGGTTTATTATCTTCAAAATATGATTGATCACTTTACTCTTATGGCTAACAAAATCATGTCAATGCATCCCATTGTGCTTTCTTGTTCGTCGATGAAAGAGAAAGATGGAGCTTCAAGGGTGGAAATGAACAAAGTCACTTGATTGACAGTTGTAATGGAGGTTCCCTCAAATAGCGCTTAAGCAACAGGGATAAACCAGTAACACTTTTTTTCTTTTTTCTTTTTTTGGGCTGAAAAAACGCAATAACGACGGATAAGCATCCAACTGCCTTTATTCCGCAAATAACCAAATATTTGTGCCACGTAAGAGGATGTTGGTAATTTCCCTTATTTAGGTAAATTAATAAAGAAAAAATATGTCGATATAGATGTATACCAATATTTATTTTAACCGTTGAATAAATGTCGCGTTTGTCTGTGTCGTTATGGGTTTTTACGACATTTGTTACAAGCGTCGGTACTGATCTATTATAGCGTTTGTTGATTCATTTTTAAGTGTATCAAAAAGTCTTTTTGCCGACATTTGTAAATAACCGCAACAAGTCACATATTTCGACATATGTAAATATCTTGAATAAGTAGCTATTCCGACATTTGTTACGTCATTTTAAAGTGTATCAAAGAATTTTTTCAAAATTTTAGAATAGTCGCAACAAGATATCTATTCCGCCTTTTGTAAAATTTGAAGCCAGGCTGGCCGAGCAGGAGACGGAGCATAGACAAGGCGAGCCGCCGAGTGTAGCCACATACGGAGACGGAGCCTAGACAAGGTGAGTCGCCGAGTCTAGCCACCTTTTAATAATGTAGAATAAAGTTCTCCCTGCTCAAAGGGATGATAAATGAACTCGTGACCTCCCACATATATGTCGTGCGGTGGGCCGCTGGGCTATCTGATCATTTTTTATTTGTTGTTTCTCCTATTATAATTTTACAATGGAGTTTTAGATTATGTACATTTGCTTATTTTAATTTCTCTCTGTGTTTTGATTGTTTTTTTCATGAATTAAATTATAATTAATGCACTCTCATTAATTTTTTAATAATTAAATCTATTTATTCTACATGATATAAATGCCTCTATAAGTGTTGCAAAAGTAACAATTTATAACAACGTTGAATGTAAATGTCATTTACTAACATCAAAATGTCGATATGAATACCATTATTACAACTGTCGCTAGAAACGTCGTATAAAGTTAAAAAATAGTGACATTTGTATGAAATGTCAGATTATCTAATGACATAATTTATAAATATTGCTACATGACATGAGTTGCAAAAAGTAAAATGTGTAACAACATTTTATGTAAATATTGCCAACTAACATCAAAATGCCGATTTAAACAACATTATTGTACACGTCGCTATGAAACGTCGTACAAAATTAAAATATAGCGATGTTTATCTGAAAATGTCACAAGATCTAACGACATAGTATATAAATGTCGTTATATGAGTCGCAAAAGTAACAATTGTAACAACATTTAATGTAAATGTCTAACTAACATCAAAATATTAGTATGCTAAACAATTGCAATAACAGTTGTTTTGAAACGCCGTATAAAATCTAGACATTGCGATGTTTGCAAAAAAAAATTCTTTAACTTACTCCGTTCAATTTTATACGACATTTGAAAAAAAACGTTGATACAAAACGTCGCGATAGAGTGTTTTTTTTGTAGTGTCGATATCTTCTAATTATATCAAGTTAGGTAATTAACGAGTTAATTGATTTTGCATATAATTTTTCCTTTATAAACGGAAACTTGTACCGGTACGTTACTTCCTCTGGGTCCCTAGCCTATTTATAAAGGCAAATGATCGCCTATACCCCTTCTGTGTACTCATTTATGTGCCCAACCAATCACAATTCACCATGTGTATATATAATTAAAAAATGATCACATGGCAAATTTTTATTAGCTGGCCACAAAAATAAATATACAGATAAGTACAGACGATTTTCACCCATTTATAATAGTGTCTGTGACATCTACTACTGTTTTACTGATTGATAAGCTCCAAGATTATAGATAAATTAATCTTTTATTGTTTTGAGATTTGATGAGACGAGAGGCTGCGGGAATTAAATCTGAAATTCCAAAAGATATTTAATTCGTATCACTTGAACAATAGTGGCTATTGCTGAAGTTATGTACCGATTTAATTCCTCTTTTATTTTTGTATATGCATGATTTAAAAGTTGTCCTAATACATGCAAGAAACCTTCATTTTATTCATAAATAACGTGCATAGATGATTTGTTTTACTATTGAAACAATCCTTATATTTGACCCTAAAACAAATGAAGAAAATAAGTTTTCTTCAAGTAAAAGACATAAAAACTATTGGTTCAAATCATTCATGAAACCCCACAGTTGATTTCCTAGTGGAAGGGCGCTTCAACAAAGGAGGATTACAAACACATACTCCATCTCTACAGCTTAGGTTGAAATCAGGCTTACAAGTAAAACCCGTGCAATCTGTCGTAGTGTTGCAACTCTTTTGTGCTAAAACAACTGAACGAGGATTACAAACACATACTCCACCTCTGCAGCTTAGGATTAAATCAGGCTTACATGTAAAACCCGTGCAATCTGCCGTAGTTTTGCAACTCTTTTGTGCTAAAACAACTGGAGAGGGCCAACCTGTCGAGCACAAAAGAAAATAAATAGATTAGCGTACATTCATATATGATAAGTATTTCCACATATATGGCATTTTGTAAGTTAGTAGAAAAGATCTATTGGATAATATTTATGAACAAATTTGAAAAAGAGATAGTAGAAACAGTAGACTGACGTGAAATGAAAAGAATGATGGTGACAATCAGAACCAAGCTTGATGAAGCCTTCACCATTTCGATCTACTTTAATTTATTTCAAACACTAGGGATGATGATAAGTTTATAACTTTGAGATAGTTTGCAAAACTTGAAGGGGGAACACACATATTTATACATACAAAGCAGTCCCTACTTGAATTCAAACAATAGGGATGATGAATTAATGCATACCCTGACGGTTTAATGAATTTAATGGTAATTAATTGAAGAATTAAATATAATGTTCTATAAGTGTATATAGTGAAGAAAAATAAAATTCTCATTTATGTCTCATGAAGGTATCAACTTAATTAATTTCCATTTGAGCTACCATATATTACTTTGTTAATGCCTTTGGTGATATATATAATTGGAAAAAATATGTCTAAAAGTTAAAGTGTTATACCACAAGATATTATAGCATATTTGGCTTTGTTCAACTAGGTATGTAAAAGAAAATTGCAAAGTGAGGAGTACTTCAGCAAATTGAAAACATAGGAAATAAACTACGTGAAACATATGGACTAGATCCACATGGATCATGTGGTACAGAACTAGCCACATCCCTACATGATTGTATCTCTCCTCAATTTATAGTGATGTGGCCAGTTTTGAACCACATTGTCCAATGGACCTGGTCCATATCAGAACTATCCGTGAAACATATATTCTTTGAAGGAACTCTTCCAAATTTATCACTTCTAGGTCAAATCACTGGGCTATAAAAGGGAGTAGAGAAGAGTAGGAAATACACAACTCGTAACTAATACAACTCAATTTTCTTGAATAAATAGTCATCTGGGTCCTTAAGTTATTTTCTCTTAGCCACTTTTGTCAATTTTAGACATTTAACTTTTTTCATTTTTAATGAATTTACGGGCTGCCATAATAATCCTTCTGTCAAAACCTTTGGTGATTTCCGTCAAGAAGCATGACAGGCATAACAGCTGAAAACCCTCATTCTCTCTACGAAGGGTATAATTGAAAACAAAAAATATCCTCTTGATTACTTCTATTTTAAACCCAAATTCTTGTTGTTTTTTTCTTGAAATTCTATACTGATCCGCGATTACTAGAA
This sequence comes from Vinca minor, assembly GCA_026122235.1. NCBI lineage: Eukaryota > Viridiplantae > Streptophyta > Magnoliopsida > Gentianales > Apocynaceae > Vinca > Vinca minor. The sequence continues at coordinate 3,506,863 of JAOCZM010000253.1, forward strand.
ATTCCAACTTCATGTTCCCACTCCATATTCCACTGTGATAACCTGAACTGTTTGGTATTTAATAATAATGAGCATAATTAAATTTGTGTGTTACATGCTTATTGTGTGTTTAATTGATGTACTTGTGTTAGGGTGGCCTTTCAAAAATGAACATAACTTAAGGGACTTAAGTGTAGACTAGTTGGAACTTGGGGGCTAGTTTAACACTTGTGAAATGTTGTATCTCTAGGGGGTGGATAGTGCAGGAAAATTCTGATGTTAGAAGTTAGGGAGGATAGAGAGAAAGAAAGGAAAGAAAAAGGAGAGAAAAGAAAGAAAAGGTTTTCTAGAAAAACAGAGTGTTGGTGAGAGAAATCATAATTCAAGTAGCAATTTGGAACCAAATTTGGAAATTCTTGTTTCTAATCGAAGCTAACACATAAGGATACGCGTGAGAAGGAACGGCATTTGATTTCAAGTTCTCAGAAAATGGATTTTCGCGTTTGAAGTTACTTCTTGTGCGCAAATTTCTGGTTTTTGTAATTGTTTGTTTGATATCAAGTAAGACTCTTCACCCTTGTATTTTTAGTCCTAAAACTCATAAAATGTATACTTTATACTGTTGGAATTGTCTATTAGAAGTATTTTAAACTCATGATTTCCTGCATAGGATGAAGCATTGAATTGTCATGTGTGTTGATCATTATACTTGTTTGTACATGCTAAATTGTCATCATCACCCATCATGATGACTCTTCTTGTTATTTCTTTGGAGTCTTAAGTACTATAAGTTCTATAGAGTCTTCGCTTGTCGAGCTCTTGTTTAGAAATGATTTCATTGCAGGATTCTTTCGAATGTGCATATAAGAATGTTTTGTCGTTGAACCTGTGAGTTGTCGGCATGAGTGAATTGAGTGTTGGTGAGTGTCCGTTCCTAACCGGGGGAGATGTCAGGGACTACAAATGTTCTTTGTGGAGTTACACAGTGGTGGAAAATGACACAATACGAATGAATCCTTAAAGTGTGAGACCTTCGTTCTGGGAGAAACTGAACCCGTTCTTTTGTATTGAAAGCTTCCCTTCTAGGCTTAAAAGTTGGGGGGCCGTTTTAGTAATTTCTTTACAGTTATGACTTTACAATTTAGCTCTTCCATGTGAAATTCCAACTTCATGTTCCCACTCCATATTCCACTGTGATAACCTGAACTGTTTGGTATTTAATAATAATGAGCATAATTGAATTTTTGTGTTACATGCGTATTATGTGTTTAATTGATGTACATGTATTAGGGTGGCCTTTCAAAAATTAACTTAAGGGACTTAAGTGTAGACTAGTTGGAACTTGGGCGCTAGTTTAACACTTGTGAAAAGTTGTATCTCTTGGGGGTGGTTAGTGCAGGAAAATTCTGATGTTAGAAGTTAGGGAGGATAGAGAGAAAGAAAGGAAAGAAAAAGGAGAGAAAAGAAAGAAAATGTTTTCTAGAAAAACAAGGTGCTGGTGAGAGAAATCATAATTCAAGTAGCAACTGGGAACCAAATTTGGAAATTCTTGTTTCTAATCTAAGCTAACACATAAGGATACGCGTGAGAAGGAACGGCATTTGATTTTTCCTTTATAAACGGAAACTTGTACCGGTACGTTACTTCCTCTGGGTCCCTAGCCTATTTATAAAGGCAAATGATCGCCTATACCCTTCTGTGTACTCATTTATGTGCCCAACCAATCACAATTCACCATGTGTATATATAATTAAAAAATGATCACACGGCAAATTTTTATTGGCTGGCCACAAAAATAAATATACAGATAGGTACAGACGATTTTCACCCATTTATAATAGTGTCTGTGACATCTACTACTGTTTTACTGATTGATAAGCTCCAAGATTATAGATAAATTAATCTTTTATTGTTTTGAGATTTGATGAGACGAGAGGCTGCGGGAATTAAATCTGAAATTCCAAAAGATATTTAATTGCTATCACTTGAACAATAGTGGCTATCACTGAAGTTATGTACCGATTTAATTCCTCTTTTATTTTTGTATATGCATGATTTAAAAGTTATCATAATACATGCAAGAAATCTTCATTTTATTCATAAATAACTTGCATAGATGATTTGTTTTACTATTGAAACAATCCTTATCTTTGACCCTAAAACAAATGAAGAAAATAAGTTTTCTTCAGGGTAGAAGACATAAAAACTATTGGTTCAAATCATTCATGAAACTCCACAGTTGATTTCCTAGTGGAAGGGCGCTTCAACAAAGGAGGATTACAGACACATACTCCACCTCTACAGCTTAGGTTGAAATCAGGCTTACAAGTAAAACCCGTGCAATCTGCCGTAGTGTTGCAACGTTTTTGTGCTAAAACAACTAGACGAGGAGCACAAACACATATTCCACCTATGCATTTTCGGACGAAATCACGACTACAAGTTATAAAATCCGTGCAATCTGCCGTAATATTACAACTCTTTTGTGCCAAAACAACAGGAGAGGGCCAACCTGTTGGGCACAAAAGAAAATAAATTAATTAGCGTACATTCACATATGATAAGTATTTTCTCATAAATGGCATTTTGTAAGTTAGTAGAAAAGATCTATAGGATAATATTTATGTACGACTTTGAAAAAGAGATAGTAGAAACAGTAGACTGACTTGAAATGAAAAGAATGATGGTGACAATCAGAACCAAGCTTGATGAAGCCTTCACCATTTCGATCTACTTTAATTTATTTCAAACACTAGGGATGATGATAAGTTTATAACTTTGAGATAGTTTGCAAAACTTGAAGGGGGAACACACATATTTATACATACAAAGCAGTCCCTACTTGAATTCAAACAATAGGGATGATGAATTAATGCATACCCTGATGGTTTAATGAATTTAATGGTAATTAATTGAAGAATTAAATATAATGTTCTATAAGTGTATATAGTGAAGAAAAATAAAATTCTCATTTATGTCTCATGAAGGTATCAACTTAATTAATTTCCATTTGAGCTACCATATATTACTTTGTTAATGCCTTTGGTGATATATATAATTGGAAAAAATATGTCTAAAAGTTAAAGTGTTATACCACAAGATATTATAGCATATTTGGCTTTGTTCAACTAGGTATGTAATATGTATATATATACACACACACACATTAACAATAATATATTGTTTAACTAGACATATTTTTTCCAATTATATATATCACCAAAGGCATTAACAAAGTAATATATGGTAGCTCAAATGGAAATTAATTAAGTTGATACCCTCATGAGACATGAGTGAGAAATTTATTTTTCTTCACTACATACACTTATAAAACATTATATTTAATTCTTCAATTAAATATATCATTAGAAAAAATATGCCTAGAAGTTAAACTGTTATACCACAAGATATTATAACATATTCGGCTTTGTTCAAATAGGTAAGTTTTATACTTTTCTCAAAAGAGCGTGTTTGGTACGCTGGAATGGAAATGAATGAAATGGTCTTTCCAGCTTGTCTTTCCATTATAGCGTTTGGTTGGCCATTTTAAAGTGGGAATGATCTTTACATGGGAATGCTCATTCCAGGAAGAAGTGGGAATGGTCATTCCACTCCAAAGCCTATGGAATGACTTTTCCAAGAGAAGTTGGAATCCCCAATTAATGGAAAGTAACCATTATACCATTTATTTAAGGAAATATCTGATATGAACCGGGTCCATGTGGACCATATGGTCCAGATTTGGCCACATCCCTGCAGAATGAGGAGAGAGAAGAAAATGCAGTGATGTGGCCAAATCTGGACCGCATGGTCCAATGGACCTGGTCCATGACAGAATAGACCTTTATTTAATTATTATAGTGTTCAAATTAGACAACAACCTGTTCATTTTCTCCAAAAATATTTTATTATTTTGATAAAACTTTATATACCATAATTACATGAATATTCTTATTAATTTTGTTGCTTTTTATTTAATTTAACATGAATATAGTTATTTTTATATTATATTCAACTTTATATATTAATTATATTTGAATATTGAAATGTATGTTTGATTCCCTTCAATGTAAAAACAGTGGCTGAGCCCAAAAAATTGTTTACAGGGGTAAATATTTTATTGATTTTTTAAACAATATTTATAAGGAAATCTTACAAAAAGTTAATTTTTCTTATGATAAACTCGTCATTTAGAAAAGGTAAAATTTTCAGTCATCCCCCACTGAATCTGCTACCGTGTACAAATATGATTTTGTTTTCAAGTGAAAGTTTATACATTATACAGTTAATTAGTTTTCTCGTCAACATATGTTAAAGGGCATTTAAGTCATATTATATTGAATCACATTCCATTCTAACATTAAATAATAGTTTTTTTCAAAACACGTGAAAGGAATCGACATTCCATTCTGGCTTTGTCATCGAATAAATGGAATAGAAAGAGGATTGGAAAACTATTTTGGGTGGAAAGGAATTCCATTCCAGCGTACCAAAACGCACCAAAAGTTATTTAGCAAAAAAACATTTGCTCAGAAATTACATTAGCAATATATTACCAATGTGGGAATTATAACTTATAAAATTTTCACATTTTCCAAATTAGCTCACGAGTTAAAACTATACTATACGAATCCTCTGTTACACTCTCCGTGAAATTCATAATTACGGTCTTATTCAAATTTAGAGTTTATTAATTTATCCTTAGTGTTTATTCATTTTAGTTTAGGTTATATGAATAAAAAAATTTGTGATTAAAGAAAGTGTCACATAAGATCTGAATCGGGCATTGTAAAGAAAATTTGGTTTTTCAAAGTTAGGAAATATATTGTCCAAATTGACAGAGTAGCAAATGACGCCCCCACTATATCAGAAAATTGGGTATTTCTAAATAGGAAATTTTGTTGTCCAAATCAACTAAGCAGTTAAGATTGTTTAGTTTTACACCATATGTTTGACCCTTCGATTTGGGTGAAACCAAGAAGGGTATGGATTGAGACTCGAAGCTATTTTTGATGAACTTATCAAGTGGTACTAAAATATTCGGGCCCAACCGGTGAGAACCAACGTGGAATACAAAAAGGTTCGGCCGACCCGAAAGGAAGTCTGTATGAGGTAAGGGCTTAGTAGTCCGTCCGATAATGTTTGTGGGTGCGGGTAAAAGAAAATTGCAAAGTGAGGAGTACTTCAGCAAATTGAAAACATAGGAAATAAACTATGTGAAACATAGCTATTTTCTGATATGTACTAGATCCACTTGCCACATCACGACATAATTGTCTCTATCCTCAATTTGTAATGATGTTGCCAGTTTTGGGGGTCCTGTGCAGTCTCTCGTCTCGCACTCCCTATTAGCCGGCACTGTTCACCATTGCCATGAAGATTGAAGGAAGCTCAAGCCACAATAGGTGTTCCAAAGGTAATATGAATGAATTTAGGAATCTAGAATTCGACTTTGGTGTTATTGATAGTGATTTCACACCAAGAATTGTCCCTAATTCGAAGTCCAGTGTTGGGGAATCTTACTATTTCAAAAACACAAAAGCTAAGAGGAAAATGAAGGTGTGAATAGTACCAATTTTGTATTGAATTTGCTAAGAGGACCTGCCTTGATTTACTAATGATAATATGAATAAAATGCAGGAAGATTTGAAACAGAATGAAATGTGAGTTGTGTGCAATGGAGGAAAATACACAAATAGAGAATGAAAATCGTGTTATTGTTGAGCTACGAAGAAAGATGGTGAAAAAGGAAGTCGAGTTACTTAAACAAGGAGTGATTATCAAGAGTTTGATTATTTATTCCAAATAAATTACAGACCTATTTTACTCAGAACTGCAAAAGACTTATAAAGGTAGCTACTTATACATTACTAATCTGTACCATTAACATCTTGCAAAAACAATCAGGACAAATATCATATGATTTAGTCATTCCAAAAGCATTCATTAATCTTTAGTCCTAGCAACAATAGATTCCCAACCAGTTGAGGCATGTGGTTTTGTTATGTTCCACTTGTCAACAATTGCCACATTTTTTTTTTGTTTCCAATTATACTCTTCGAAGAGAGAGAGAGAGAGAAGTTTTAGACGTTATGCCACGTCATGCTTCTTGACGGAAATCACCAATTTTTTCTACAGAAAGATGATTATAGCAGCCCATAAATTCATTGTTAGATATCTTTCCTTGAATACTGAACAGAAAATTAAGATATGTACAGAAAAATAAAATATGAAAAAACAAAATTGTTTCTGCACTGATTTATGAATTTCTAAACAGACAAATAAAATATGCATTGTTTTTATAACTACTGAGAAGAAAAATAATAAAACATAACAATTTGTTCTGCACTTGTAATAAACTTCTGAACAGGAAAAAAAAACTGAACAGAAACTGAAAAAACTGGTATACTGCATTATACTGGAAATGAAAAAACATTACTGCTCTAAATTTATAGCAAATAAAAAAGCAATAAAAAAAATACTGAAACCTTAAACTGGTATTACTGGACGCGACAACAGTCACACCACTTCCCATTAAGTTCAATATGCCTTGCCTTTATTAGCTTCAGGCCTACTCGAACACTGAACTCCCAAGGTAAAACGTCCAACCTACTGTTAACTGGAATCAGCAGTAACAGCAACTTCGAATCTTATAGAACAGTTGAACTCTCAGAATGATATGTAAGTACAAGGGAAAAAACAGCAGAGTTATGCAGAAGGAGAGGAAAATTTCGGATGATTCTTTAACCAAACAACACTGCCTTTTATAGGCACAGAAATGGGACTTGTAACAGCCCAGGTTTATTACAGCAATTAACCTGACTGTTACAGTCAATCCATTACTCTCAGTTTAAAGACGGCTGTTAAAGTCCACAACAAAAATCTTCAGAGTAATTGCAGCTGTTACAGCAGCAAAATTCGAATGTTTAAAATTCAAACCAGTAGAAGAAATTCAAAATTAGGCCCGTGAGTTTTTTGTCCGGCATTCTTGTACGCATGTCACGCCTGCACACAAGTTCAAGTTAGTTTGGTATCAACAGACCTTCCGTTCACACTCCTACGCGGGCGCACGCGAGGTTATAACATGGGGCACAATACAAGTAACACAATTTAAACTCATGTCAACCACTTTAACTTATAGGGTGATTTTCTCTTTCATGAGTTTCCCATGTGGGATGTGATTTCAAAATTCAATTCCCACATGTCAATCACCATACTTTATACCAATTTATCATTCATACCAAGAATTGGTTTTCTCACTTTTTATATATCATCACGAAGCTTGCGCAACCCACTTCGTGATAAACTCAATAACATTCAAAACCGAGCGGTGTAACATATAAATATATTAGCTCAAATATGTCCTCACGACACATTAATTACACTTTAATTATTTGAGATAAACAATTTCTCCAACAATCCCCCACATGAATGAAAATCTGTTAAAAAATGCACATGAAATGCAATGCAAGAGTTCGGCGAGAATTCGTTGCATCGGGATAGGTAGTTGTTAGCTTTGAACCTTCCCTAGTGAAATACCATCGGATACACTTGCTAACCAGTGCAGACGATGCCTTAAACTGTTCAGCATTTTGTGTGTATCAAGACAACGATACAATGGACAGGTCTATTACTCTTTCACCTTAGAAATGGGCTGGGAACTCTTTTCCCGAGTGCTTTGTTCGATTCCCCCCACAATTAGGTTGTCCCCTTGAACCTACAATTCAGGTAGGGTTGCCATCATGAATGGTAATCAATTTTACGGGCTTCAGCCCCATTCCCCTCGATGAAATCTCTACAAGATCACTCGTTAGACCTTTCGTTAATGGGTCCGCTATATTTTCTTTGGATCTCACAAAATCCAAAATTATAACACCGGTTTTCAAAAGTTTCTTTATGGATTTATGTCTACGACGTATATGTCTAGACTTCCCATTATACACATTATTCTTTTCCCTACCAATAGTAGACATGCTATCACAATGTATGCTAACTGGTGGTATTGGTTTTGAAAACATTTCAACATCTTCCAAAAATCCACGTAACCATTCGACCTCTTCGCCTGCTAGATCCATAGCTATGAATTCTGATTCCATAGTTGATCTCGCAATACAAGTTTGTTTGCATGATTTTCATGAAACCTCTGCACCTCCAATTACATAAATGTATCCGCTTGTGGATTTTATATTTTTAGAATCTGCTATCCAATTTGCATCAGTGTACCCTTCAAATACAGCTGGATATCTTGTATAAAATAATCCATAGTTAGCAGTGTACCTTATATGTCTAAGTACTCTAACTAACGCTTTTCAGTGCTCATAATTGAGATTAGTTGTATACCTCGTCAGTCTGTTGACTGAGTTTGCAATATCTGGTCTAGTGCAGTCCATGAGATACATTAGACTGCCTATGATCCTAGAATATTCAAGTTGTCGCACACCTTCTCCACGATTCTTGTGGAGATTAGCACCTACTTCCATAGGTGTTCTCGCAATTACATCACATCTTTTATCAAATTTGTCTAATATTTTTTCAATTTAATGACTTTGAGAAAGTGAATATCCATCTGATGTTTTGGTAATCTTCATTCCAAGTATCACATCAGCATGCCACATGTCCTTCACATCAAAGTTTTGCGACAACAATTTCTTGGTAACTTTAATATTCTCTTTGTTACCAATAATTAATGTCATCTACGTAGAGATAGACTATTACATAATCGTCTTTACTTCCTTTCACGTAGACACATTTATCACTTTGGTTTATTTGAAAACCAATTGATAGCATTACACTATCATATTTCTCATGCCATTGTTTAGGTGCTTGTTTTAATCCATACAGTGATTTGACAAGTCTACACACCTTGTTTTCTTGGCCTGGAACAACATACCCTCCAGGCTGTTCCATATATATTTCTTCTTCCAGTTCTCCGTTAAGGAAAGCTGTTTTCACATCCATTTGATGGATCTCCAAATCAAACAAGGTTGCAAAAGGAATAATTAGCCTGATTGATGTTTTCCTAGATACAGGGGAATAAGTGTCAAAATAATAAACACCCTTAGTTTGTCTGTATCCTTTAATTACAAGTCTAGCCTTGTACTTGTCTATTGTACCATCAGGTCTCATCTTTCTTTTAAAGATCCATTTATGACATAATGCGTTACAACATGGTGGAAGTTCTACAAGTTCCCATGTATAGTTTCGAATAATTTAATTTATTTCACTATCAATTGCTTCTTTCTATAAGTCAGAATCTGGAGAAGTATTTGCTTCTCTATAAGTCAAAGGATCATTTTCTAACAAATAAGTTAGGAAATCTGGACCAAATGACTTTTCCCTTCTAGCTCTTTTGCTACGTCTGGGTTCTTCAACTTCTTCTTGAAGTTATTTTTCCCCCACAATCTTCTCAACTTGATTGTTTTTAGGGTATAAGCTTGAACGCTTAATGTTAGGAAAACCCTTTCAAAGAAGGAAGCATCCCTAGCCTCAATAATTGTATTTACATGCACTTCAAAGTTATCTGATTTAAGCACTAAAAATCTATAAGAACTACTATCATGTGCATATCCTATAAACACACAATCTACCGTTTTAGGTCCTATTCTCGTCCGCTTAGGGGGAGGAATTGGAACCTTTGATAGACATCCCCAAACTTTTATGAACTTATAAGAATGTGCGTGACCTTTCCATAATTCATAAGGAGTTTTAAATAGTCTCTTATGTGGTAGTCTGTTTAGGATGTGATTTGCGGAAAGCAAAGCTTCCCCCCCACAAATTCTAGGGTGAACCAGAACTTATTAGCATTGCATTCATCATCTCTTTCAGAGTTCTATTTTTATGCTCAGCTATACCATTTTGTTCTGGAGTATACGGCGCAGTTGTTTGATGAATTATCCCACTTTCAGCACACAATTGTGCAAATGGAGATTCATATTCTCCACCCCTATCACTTCTTAGCCTTTTAATTTTCTTTCCAAGTTGATTTTCAACTTCAGCTTTATAATGGCTAGACATAGTTATTGCTTCGTCTTTACTTCTCATTAAGTAAACATAGCAAAATCTTGTACAATCGTCAATAAAAGTGATGAAGTAACTTTTACCGCCTCTTGATTGCACATATTTTAAATCGCAAACATCAGTGTGAATTAAGTCTAATGGTTCTGAACATCTTTCAATTGAATGAAAAAAGGATTTAGCTAGCTTTGCCTCAATACAAGTCTCGCACTTGTAATTTTTATCAATGTTAAATTTTGGAAGTAAGTTTAATGAAACTAACTTTTGTATACTTTAATATTTACATGACCTAGTCTATCATGCCATAAATTAAAAGACTCAACAGAATAAGCAAATTTAACATCTTTATTAGCCTCTTGGGCAATTTTTCCAGCTGAGCTAGTGGAAGCCTCAGTTACATTAACGCCAATTGGCTCAGTACCTGGTAGTACAGTCATTACATTCATTTTAAATAAACTACCAGCTAAATACCCTTTTCCCCACAAAGGCACCACTCTTGGTAAGAATAAAGTTGTTTGCTTCAAAGACAAGTCTAAAACCTTTGTTGTTCAGCACTATTCCCGAAATGAGGCTCTTCCGGATCTTTGGCACATAGTACACATCAGTCAGAGTCACCTCCTTTCCCGATGTCATTTTTAGGACAACAGTGCCTTTTCCCTCTACTTTTGAGGCCGCAAAGTTCCCCCATATAGCAGACTTCATCTTCAACAGCTTGGTATGTCTTGAACATCCACTTATTAGTACAGAAATGACAGCTACCAAATGCATGTTGCCCCGTATCAACAAACCACTCCTTTTGGTTGCCTCCAACTTAGTTTACCACTGAAATGACAGCTACCAAATGCATGTTTTCTATTCCAGAGCCCAGTCTTCCATCTTCTGCCACTTAACTTGGCCAAGCCTCTGATTCTTGTTCTTGTTCCCAGTACCAGGATTTCTCTTGTTCTTGTTGGATACCGCAGCTTGACTGCGGAAATCCTTAGCTTTGTGGTTAGGTTTACCACACACAAAGCAGGTTCCAGGAAACTTGGAGTTTGAACCTTTTGACTCATTTTGACGCTTTCTCTTAGCGTTATTCCTTGAGTTTTCAGTTTCAACTACATTAGCCTTAGCCACAGACAAAGTTGTTAATAGCGTTTCGCGGTCCGTCGCGGTGAAGCTTCAAAAGTTATAGCGGTGTCGCGGTGTCGCGACGCGGTACTTTTTCGCGGTTTATGATATGACATTTATATAGATATATGACACAAAATTAGTAATACTTGTAAACATTTAGTTAAATTCTTCCATGTTTATTGCAAAATATCAATTACATATTCTATTAAATTATATTCAATTACAAAAATTAAGAAACTCATCAATACATCACAAAATTATATCACAAACGTATAACAATTATAAACACATTAATCATTATATCACAAAGTATAAATTAATCAATATAAATTAATACATATCTATATTATTATATTACCATTATATATCAAATTAACAAATTAATAAAAATAGATTATCAAATTACCAGAAAAAAACAGAAAAAAACAGGGAAAAATAAAAAAAAAGCAGGAAAAAAAATTAAACCACCGGGATTCCCGATTTTCAGCGATAGCGCCGCGATCATGAAACCGTGATAGCGCCGCTAAGTGCCGCTATATCGGGATTTCGTTGTCGATCACGACAGCGCCACGACACCGCGGTAAAGCTCCGCGACGCGCCGCAATACCGCGATAGCGCCGCTATTCGCCGCTATTCACAACTATGGCCACGGAGCTATTAGGCTTCTTACTCATCTTCCGTGAGTCCGGTTCAATCCTCAGTTTCAACATTAGATCTTCCAGAGTCATTTCCTTCTTCTTGTGTTTCAGGTAATGCTTGAAATCATACCAAGAAAGAAGGAGCTTCTCAATTAATAACGCCACTTGTAAAGAGTCATTGATTCCCATGCCCTCAGCGGCATGATCATGATATATCTTTTGAAGGTGGGTGAGGATGTATCTCGAGCTATGGATTTGACTCTGGGTTCATGGCATGGGCCATCAATGCTATGGTAGATTGCGACTATTGAAATATGCTCCAGTCATCCTAATGATAGTTAGTGGATGCTCCCCGTATTTTATGAGGAGGGGAAATCAGGGGTGCATGGTCTCTGGTCTGGGAGGGGGTTGTTAGGGGTGACCGAACGCCTACTGCCTTCACTTTGTGACATGTTGCTTTCTGAAAAATGTTGTGGGTGGTTTCGAGCACAACCACAGTGGATGTGAAATGATGCGTCCTGGACAAAGGGGTCCCTTCCTCTATGCTACAATCTTAGCTCGAGCTAAGTGATCATGCAGGAAGCGAATAGACATGCAATACAAACACACTCAAAGATGTTAGGGATGTTCCCAACCACTCTCTGATGCTTAAGTTAGCTTCTAAGAGAGAAAGAAACAAAGAGAAAAGAGTTCAATGTCAAGAAGGAAATTAATCAGATTATCAAAGCAGTAAACGATACTTGGTATTTGTAGGAGGTTAAATGTTGAAAATATAGTAATTACCAATTTGTTCAGGACTGTACTAACCATAAGTCTTTCAGTCGAACAAGGTTTAGGGAACACTGTCCCATGAGCAGTCAATCTCTTTGGTAATTGATTAAAACTTGACATGTTTATATGCACATGTCAACTTACATCGTCGCGGGTCGACTTGGGTTAGGAGAAACTCATGCCCTAATATAAATCTTGGGCCTGAACCCACCGTTTCTCAAATCTAAATTTTCATTATATGTCTACTATGTCATTTTGTTTTCTATACAATGGCTCCCCGTTTGGATTTTGTATCCACTCGACAGGAATAAGGTCGGGTTCGATATCACCTACTTTATTCACTATTTCTTTTATATATATTCCATAATATTTCGGACAAAAATTTAATGGGTGTGATGATGTCAAGTACAAGCGCTGTTATCTTTTTATGCAGATGAATGGTGGTGCATTGTTCAGAAACTAAGAGTGTATTTGTTTCTTGGAATTGGAATTCCAATTCTATGAAATTAGAATTCTAAGGTTTTCCAAACCTATGCAATTTCAAGAATTAGAATCCTAAGAAATTCCAATTCTAAATAGTTGAATGCCTTTGTTCGAAACAATTGTGAAATTGATATGAAATTCACTTCAAAATCTTACTTCTTTGTTGAAAACCCCAAAAATTCATATAATTGAAAATAAATTTAACAAAAATATCTCTAGTATGAAAAGACTAATGTTCACCTTTGAAGTAAAATGACAAAAATACCTTTGCTTACATGACATGAAATTTTTTGGTTGTAAAATTTAAAACTATATTCATAGTGCCTAAGAAAAATATTTCTAGTTTGAATTGGAGAAAATATCATTGAAAAAGGAAAAATAGTCTATTTCGTTCTAAATGTATTTTGAGATTGGAGTTAATGTCATGTTAGTTTAATTTTGACTTTTAATATCCTAAATATTTTTTCGATCTGCCAATAGAGGACTCTGTCCAATTTTATGTCAAATTTCCGTCAACACAAGCATGTTCCTTGCACATGAGGTAATTTTTAAGGGTATTTCAGACATTTCAATCTATTTACCACAAGAAAATTTTGGGTAATCAATTGTTAAACAAAATAACTATGAATATCCAATTTAAACTAATAAAAAATTTATAAACCCATCTTCATCCTCTACACTCCTCGCCACCAACAACCACCACCACTTGCAACACCTTTCAAAATCAAAAGATTTTCCCAAATTTAGAGTTGTTGGATTAATTCAAAAATGTAATAAAATTTAAACTCTTCTAGATTTTTTTTTTTTTTTGAATGAGCAATGTAGAAAAAAATAAACAGAGCAGATCTGGGTCAAACATATCGGTTTCTAGGAGTAAATTACAAAGAGAGTTTTGAGTTCCCATCAAGAAGCCATAACATGCTCAGCATGCTCATCATGTTGTTCTTGGTATGAAACCTGTTACGTATACTCATCATGGAGCAAATCAAGAAATCAATCAAGATAATAATCACAGGAGAAAATCACTTGATTAGTTGATTGTGATTGATTGTAATTTATTGTAATTGATTAATTGTATATTTCTTTCCTGTATTACATAGATAGGATTACTATATATAGGTGATGTATTGTAGAGTTTAATTCATTCAATACAAAAGGAGTTCTTTCTCCCATTTAATCTTTATTCTTTATGCTTTTCTACATGGTATCAGAGCAAACCTTTTGAGGTTTTCCGCACTTTTATTCTTATTCTTTTTTCATTTCGCGGCTTACAAAAGCTATTTCTTTTATATATACAAAAAAAAAAAAAATTATTTTGAGTCGTGATATCTTCTGCTATTCCATCACTCGATAGAGGCAATAATGACGGTTCTACAATCCGATTTGGTGGTCACTGTGCTGTAGAAGAATTTGTCCAGTCGCCACGAGTCTCAATAAATGTTGTTGCTCTGCCGCCGGATGTTGCTTCTTTTTCAGGTAATAAGTGTATCACCTATAATGAATTGGATTATTGACTCTGGAGCTAGTCACCATATTTCATGTTCCTTACAGTTATTTACTTCTTATCGTACTTTATCGCATACACCGATTCGTCTCCCTGATGGTTCATCTACTTCTGCAACTCATATAGGTTCTATCCAACTAAATCCTAGTTTAATTCTTTCTAACGTGTCGTATGCTCCCTCATTCTCATTTAATCTGTTATCTATTGGGCAATTACTTCAGAATCCCAATTTACTTGTCTATTTCAAATCTAACTCTTGTGTTATTCAGGATTGCACTAAGCTAAAAATGATAGGATTAGCCACATTCATTAATGGCTTATATATATTGCAGCCCAAATATTGTTCTCTTGTCCCCTTTGTTTCGAACATTCTTACTGACTTAAACTCTTCCTCTCATGTCGCGAAATTCTTTAACACCTCCTTATGGCACTATCGTTTAGGTCATCTTTCCTTTCCCAGATTAAAAATGGCACAACATCTAGATTCCAAAATAAAAATTACACACAATGAACATTGCTCTATTTGCCCCATGGCTAAGCAATCCTAACCTCCATTCCCCCCTTAGTAAATCTACTTCTCAAGCGTGCTTTGACTTAATACACGTAGATATTTGGGGACCTTATAAAATCCACACCGTTCACGGCCACCTATATTTTCTCACCATCGTAGGTTATTTTAGCCATTTCACTTGGATTTATTTGATGAAAACAAAGTCTGAGGCACGACCCCTTACCCAACACTATTTCCAATATGTGCTTACCCAATTCCAAAAGACCATTAAAGTAGTACGTTCAGATAATGGACCCGAATTTCACATGTCTGATTTTTTTACTCCCAAAGGTATCATTCACCAAACCTCTTGCGTAGAAACTTCTTAACAAAATGGAATCGTCGAACGAAAACATCGTCACATCCTAAATATTGCTCGTTCACTTAAATTCCAATCGTATCTGCCTTCCGCTTATTAGGGGTACTTTGTCACTCACGCGGTCTACCTTATAAACATTACCCCTACACCTTTACTACAAAATCAAACTCCTCATATGCTTTTATATAATAAACCACCATCATACTCTCATCTCCATGTTTTTGGTTGCTTAGCCTATGCCTCATCCCTTTCTGCTCATCGCACAAAATTTGACTCTCGTAGTCGTCCTTCTATTTTCTTCGGCTATCCCGCACACACAAAAGGATACACTCTCCTCGACATTCACTTACTCTCTATTTTCATCTCTCGAGATGTCATCTTTCACGAAAATATATTTCCCCATCCAGAACAATCTCCACTCAATCCTACTTCGACTAATATTCCTTTACCAATTCTTTTCATTAATGATCTTCCTTTCGAACCTCCATCATCACATCCATCTTCTAGGATCTCACAGACCCCTTTATACCTGGATGATTATTATTGTTCTCTCATACAAGCTTCATCTACTCCACCATTTCTATCACAAAAACATCTACTCCTCACTTTTTAGAAAAGATTCATGATTATCAGTCACTATCTCCAGATCACAAATCTTTTGCATTATCAGTTTCTACTCACTTTGTACCTAAGAGCTATACTCAGGCGGTCAAACATGCAGATTGGCGACAGTCCATGTAAGCGGAAATTGATTCATTGGAGGCCAACAACAGTTGGACACTTGTTCCCCCTTCCCCCAAACGTTAAGCCCCTCGGGAACAAATGGGTTTACCGGTTAAAATTTAATTCCGATGGTTCTATTGAAAGACCTAAGTCTCGTCTTGTTGTCCAAGGTTTCACACAACAACCAGGCATAGATTACATTGAGACCTTCTCCCCAGTAGCAAAAATGACCACTGTTCGAATTCTTCTTGCTATTGCCTCTGCCAAATGATGGTTTTTGGAGCAGCTTGATATCAACAATGCATATCTTCATGGTGATCTTAATGAGGATATTTATATGCGGCTACCTCTTGGTTTTTCTTCTCCCCAACCTGGGCTCGTTTGCAAACTCATAAAATCTTTATATGGTCTCAAGCAGGCTGGCCGGCAATGGAATCACAAATTGACCACAGAGTTAGTGTCACAAGGTTTCTCTCAAGCCGTAAGTGATCCTAGTCTTTTCATTCGCCGCAACGGTTCTCAATTCATTGCTCTCCTCGTTTATGTTGATAATGTTATCCTCACTGAGAACAATTATGATGACATCTCCTCGGTCAAAAAATTCTTGCATAATACTTTCAAAATCAAAGACCTTAGTCCTGTCAAGCATTTTCTCGGTATGGAGATTGCTCGATCTAAAGCTGGTCTAAACATTTGTCAACGAAAATATACATTGGACTTGCTTGAGCAACATGGCTTTCTTGGTTGCAAACCTGCCATTACTCCTATGGATTCTTCCTTCCACTGTTCCAAAGATGATTCACCACTCATTCCTAACAACACTCTCTACCGAAGTCTTATTGGCAAGCTTTTATATTTCACTCACACACGGCTGGATATTTCACACACCGTCCAACAGCTTTCCCAATTTCTAGATCATCCCACAGAATTGCATCTCAAAGCTGCTCATCGCATTCTACGGTATCTGAAAGGCTCTCCAGCCAAAGGTCTTTTTTTCCCATCTTCATCAACGTTACACCTTAGTGCTTTCTCGATTCTGACTGGGTCGGCTGCTCCGACACGAGACGCTCTACAACAGGTTATTGTGTTTTTCTTGGTTCCTCAATTGTATCTTAGAAGTCTAAAAAGCAACTCACTGTTTCTCGAAGCTCTTCCGAGGCGGAATACCGAGCTCTTGCCACCACCACTTGTGAGCTACAATGGCTGAAGTACCACCTCAATGACTTACTTATACCACATTCCCATGCCATACCATTATTTTGCGACAACCAAAGCGCTTTATACCTCACAACCAATCCCGCTTTCCACGAAAGAACCAAACATTGCTTTTCTGGGCAACCGAGGTACATTAAGACGAAGAAATATAAAAGTAAACAATAGGAAAAAAAATCCCCTACAAGAAGATGTACTACATTCTAATAACTCTGAGATTGCAGAGAGTGTATGCATATGAAAATACTACAAGCCACATGGCATTCAGATAGTGAGATAGAAGAGGTAATAATGAATCACCCACATGACCGGGTTGTGACAGCATTTTGATAGGACGTACACTGATTTTGTAGTGGAGCGTTGACATGTCTGGCTTAGGTTATGTACAGATGGGTTTGCACTGTTCGGGATGTCAGGGAAGAAATATTCATCTTGGCTTGTGATACTGAAACCTTATAATATGCCTCCTTGGATGTGTATGAAGAACAACGTAATGTTCTTAACGATCATCGTGCTCGGTCCCCAAAATCCTAAGCATAAGATTGATGTGTACTTGCACCCTTTGATTGAATAATTGAGTCACTTGTGGGGTGAATATGCACTAACTTATGACATCTGTAAGAAGCAGAACTTCAAAATGAGGAATTCACTTCTTGGACAATTAGTGATTTTCCAGCATATGGAACGTTGAGCAGATGGAGTACGGCTGACATTCACGTTTGTCCTTATTGTATGCAAGAAACACAAAACTTTCATCTAGAGTCAGGGGTAAACAATCATGGTTTGACTGTCATAAGTGCTTCTTGCCTTCTGATCATCCATTTAGAAGAGATGTTAAGGGATTTCGTAAGGATAGATGACATGATAGAGCCGAACCTCCCCCTCTTGTGACATGTGAGGGAATGTGGAGAAGAGTTCAAGGTTACCCAAAAATTATAGATACAACCGAAGAATTAAAAAAGGAACACGGTAGATATGTGTATCACAGTTGGGCTAAGCGTAGTATATTTTGGGATTTACCATATTGGTGAACACTTCTTGTTTGGCATAACCTTGATGTGATTCATCATGAAAAAAATGTCTTTGATAACATCTTCAACACTGTGATGTACGTGAAGGGTAAGACCAAAGACAAGTTAAGACGAGGGAGGATTTACGAAAGTACTGCTCTAGGTCTGAGTTGAATATTAATCAAGATGAGAAGGGTAAGGCATTGAAGCCAAATGCATGTTACACCATAACCAAGCCACAAAAAGAGGTCGTGTTGAAGGAACTAAGGCTTCCAGATGGTTATGCTTCAAACTTGTGATGGTGCCTTGATATGAAGGAGCTCAAAATGTCAGGCATGAAAAGCAATGACTGTAAGTTTTTATGAAGAGGCTCATACCCATTGCTCTTAGAGAAGTACTCTCGGCAAATGTGTGGGGACCAATGGCCGAATTAAGTATGTTTTACAGGTTTGTGTTCCCCTAAGTTGAGTGTGGCCCATATCAAATAATTTGAGGACAACATTTCCATGCTGTTATGCAACCTTGAAAGAATATTTCCCCCTAGGTTCTTTAATGTCATGGAGCACTTGCGAATTCACCTCCTGCACGTAGAAATGGTTGGTGGGCTAGTACAATTTAGGTGGATGTATCCCTTTGAGAGGTAACAACATGCTTTTTAGAAGTAACAATTTTATTTTTTTTCATCTATTACTGAGTACATCACTAGCTAAAGAAGAAGATAAAGAACAAGGCTAGGGTGGAGGGGTGCATTTGTAATGCATATTTGGTGGAAGAAGCAGCTACATTTTTCAGCTATTACTTCAAACCACATGTAAGAACACAGGTTACAAGAGTTGGTCGAAACAAGAGTGTCGAAGAGTCAACCAAATGACTGGCTGTTCATCCATATGCAATGTGCCTGGGAGAGGTTTGGGAAGAAAAAGAAGATATTAGTTTCCAATCAAGATTAGAAGGTAGCAATGAATTACATCATTTTGAACTTTGAAGAGGTTGAAACATACATGCAGTAAGTAACTCGGGTAATGAATATTTATAGGACATAATGAAAATTGTATTTTATTGATACTCATTATCATTTGATTTGCAACATATGAGATTCGCTAAAGATAAAAGTCTGGTAGAACCGGAGTTAACGGATGGTGAGCTTAACGTGCGGATTGATCGTGATTTCACATTATGGTTTATAGATCATATAAGTATTAATTTCTTATACTATTGCTATAGGTTTGACAAAGTGTTAATCTAATGAAAGCTATTTTATTAGGCCAGTACTCTTTCTGACCAACTAAGGATACGTTCGATGAAAAAATTATCTTGGGGCCCGCCAATTGATGATATTTCATACTCTGGATACTATAATGCTTACGGCTATAGATTTCACACAAAATCTCATAGTGATGGGAATGGAACTTCAAATAGTGGTGTCTGGGTAGAAGCTGATTTCTACGGTGAGCTAATACTGATCATTGAGTTTGAGCTTGCTGGGTTACCAATCAAGAAATTAGCTTTGTTCAAATGTGATTGGTTCGATTCCTCTAAAAATAGGGGGTTGTGATATTGAAAATAGCGGGTTCATCCTCAATGCAAGCCGGTTGAGATCAATCACAAGAAAACATATCAGGGATACAATCTATTCATATTTCATCATCAAGTCCATCAGGTCTATTACACTCATTTTCCTCAATATATTAGTAGATTAATTAGTTGTTAATTAAGTCCTTGTATGTAGCCAAACATCTAATGTATAATTTCATTGATTCAAAACTTAATTCCTTACATTATAAAGGAAAAAAGGGGGTTAGAAAAACACAATACCCTTACAAATTACATTTTTTTCAAAATATATATCTTTAAAAATTAAAAAGTAATTTTAGGATGCCTCTAAAAATCCACCTACACTAAGATTCTATCCAGAGCCATGTTCAAATATCATAGCCAGGTGTATCCACTTCATCATCGCCGATTGAGGCAGACTCCCGTGTGGTCTTTACCCCTAACGTGGACACGTAAGTGATTATTTCCATATAATTTTGATTTCATTTATATGAAAATTGGAGATAAATCTAAAAAGATGAATCTAATAAGTTTTAATATTGCAGATTCACGAGTGACGTGGCCCAGGTGATAACGAGTATTGTTTACATGCATTATCTAGGTCCGTGCAATAGCCTTGATCATGTACCCAATGATGTTCTGATCTTGTGGTGGGATGAGTTTCAAGTAAAATATTAAGTTTGTTTATGTCATTCTTTAATAAGTTGATATATATGTTTGTTAACAATTTTTTACTTATTTCTATCTTTTCTTTTCTTTTTTGCGGAAATGTTTTAGACGGGATCCCTTACACGAGGTCGCCATCATGGTCTAATGAAGAAATTTAACGAGCAGGAGGCCGGCTGGAATTAGGGGAGACCATAGAAATTCTCGAATTATGCTGGGATGGATCCATCTATATATTATGCCAAATTTTATACTTGTTTTTTTATATTACGATGACGAAAGACTAGTGTTGTTTACCTATTAGACTCGCCAGTTAATTAAACATGTTCTTGTCAAATTCTGCAATATGTCATTTTGTTTAAGAATAAGTTCCATCAGCGGTTATGATACATTTAACGAAATTTCATAGATAAAATAAGGAATGGCCTTTTTAATCACCGTATATTAAGTAAAAATTCATTTTCTTTGAACTTGAACATAATAATCGTCTAGAAAGTTGAGGATGCTTGCAAACAATGTAATCCCGTAAGGTACTTTAGTTGATTAACTTTAAAATCTATGAAAATAACTTGACGTCATTAGTGAAGCTTCACTGTGGGTACTTAAATAGGTTCTGCAATTTGAATTTGAATTATTGTTTATTTTGGAAATGAATTGGTTTCTTGAATATCTTCTTTTAGTTTTCAGGGGAAACTAAGATAGATATTTGAGGGCCTAAATATTATATCGCAAAGACCTATGACTAATGAGGATGGCTCTGACATCAAATATGGTCCCCGTGATAGCTGATTTATGTTCATGTTTTTTTTGGAAAGAATTCGAATATATTTGTGACGGTCAAATCGTCGCCAAAATATTAATTTTCTAAAAACTTATTAAAAAAATTGGTCGCAAACAGACGTCGCAACGTGGTCGCGGCTATCTCGTAAAACTAAGATCAAATAGTAGTCGCAAAATGGTCGGTACAGAGAGCTCGCAAATTGGTCGGTACATAGTTGTCGCAAAGTAGTCGGTACATCACAAAGTGGTCGCCGAAATCTGGTCAACCGATGTTCGCAAAATGGTTGCTAAATTGCAGTCGCACCATGGCCACGACTATGAGATCAACCTCAAGTCAACGGTGGTCGCAAAACCGTGGGTAAAATGGATCAGTCGCAATTTGGTCGCTCTTTTGAAAACATGGTCCCAAAATAAGGTGGCAAATATCGATTTGCGGCCAGATCTAGACGACCACATGAAACGATCGCAATTCACGGATTTGCGACCAAACTGTGACCATTAAGGCTGTTGTTATTCGCCGCATTTCTAATAGTGCGAGCCAGAATTTGTATCATCAGGCTGCAGTCTTCATCTAAGAGCATCTGACATCAGACTTGGATGATCTCATCTCTCGGGAATATTTACAAGGAGTTGTAGTATGTGGAAATACTTGCCTTCCACGCGTTTAGGCCCGGTCATCCGAGTATTAAATTGTTGGGTGAGCACGAGTCAACTACAAAAAAAGTTAATTAATTTCTACATTTTTTCCTCGTCCACAATCTCCGGCCTTAACGAAATGTAAAATTTTGCTCATACCGCCTTTCTTGTAAACTCGGACATTATTTGGTCCCATGGAGCAACCTGTGTCCACGGGACTCCTTTTTTTGGCAGCGTGCTATTGAATATTATGTTAAGATACGCCGATGTATACAAGAACTCTCTTGATTAGGAATTCGACGAGTATGGCTCGGATGAGAAGTGATTCATCCTCGATAAAGTGCTATATTTTTTATCCGCCCAGTGAAAATATTCATATAACGTTGCCCACTCGCGAGACATTGAAGTCGGTCATTTCCTGGTTGTTTTGGCTTCCTTTCCTATTTCCTTGCTTCCTTCTTCTTGCCACCATGGTGATGAATTCCTTCGTTGTCCTTTTTTGATGGCTGCCTCGATTTCTCGACTCAGCTTGATGCATTGCTCTGTATAATGATCGTGATAATTTTCAGGTGGTTCCGCTTTTTAGGTGATGGTATCATTTTTGGGGGAGGGGCAATGATGCTCAAAGATTTGACTTGGTGCATTAACTGTGTTAGAGACACTTTTAGGGGTGTCACATCCTTGTGGTCTATTATTTCTTTTCTCTGGAACATCTTTTCTCGGAGTCTTCCCCTATTTCTTTCACTTTGTTGTTGTGGTTTCTTGTACGGGTTGTAGGAATGTGCCTTATCTTTGTTCTACCACTCTCATTTTTTAACAATCACAAACTCCTCTCTCCTAGAGAATTTTGTTGCCTCATGTCACTTGGAAATTTTTCCGACAATTTGTTAGCCAACTCCATATTACGAAGTCGATACTTGTAGGCCCGTTTAAATTCATATTGGCTGTTGTTTGTACTGGCATGGAGGCCTTATTAATCTGTGGGTATACACTTTGATTTTTTCCTCTTTTTTTCTTGTGATATGGACAAGAGGAGATCAGACGTGTTGATAAATGCCATATGGACTGCGAAGTGATATATGAAGCATTGTTGTAGTTTCTCAAATGAGTTGACACTTTGGTTTGGGATTGAGGCAAACCATTTAAGGCGTGGTCCTTTTAGGGACCTAGGGAACATTCTTCATAGTATAGTGACATGTGGGTGGTGGACATATGTTGCGCCTGGTAGCGTCATGTGGGTCTGTTGTGCCATCATATACCTCCAATTATAAAGTGTTGTATTTCTTCGAGACCGAAATAGCATGCAGTTGCTCGGTCAGGATGTCATGTAGTGTAAAGTTCTATGGTCTGGTGTTGGAATAGAAAACAGGATTATTGGCACTTATGTTCAGTATCCATGCCTTTTAAAGACCGACCTGATGCAACTTTTCCCAACATTGCATTGTCTCTGGGGAAAGTACTCCAAAAGGTTTTCCCCCTGAGAAAGGTGCACCTCGTACTTGTGATGGATACAATGATATATTTGGGGAGAACAAAGCAAGACACGACATAAGTGGGAAATGTTAGGACTACAAAAGACAGAGTATTTTCCTTCCACATTTTACCAACAACAAACTGTAAGACCTCCCTCTTTAATCCTTCCTTAATTTATGAGAGTCCCATGTATTTTTCTTTCCCATCACCCACATTGATTTTGAGGATAGAAAGGGAGATCATTTAGCTCTGTAGGGTTATCTTTGATGTAGAACATATGATATTTATAATAGTTAATCATTTGACCAGAGCAGGTTTCATATGTATTAATTACCTCTTTTAACTTTGTTGAACAAACCTCATTGGCTTGTGAGAAAAAAGTAGAATCATCTGCAAATAGAAGATACGTGACAGAAGCACCGCCGCCAAACTGAAACTCAGTTAGAACACCTTGCTCTTCAACCGAGCAAATTAGAGAGGATAAACCAGCTGTACATATGAGAAAAAGGAAAAAATACAAAAGAGTAAGAAATACATAATCATAATGACCAGGAGAGTAAGAAAAAATATCCAACTCCATTTAAAATCTTTCTTCTTCATCTCCGGTAACCGTTAGTCAAAAGCTTTCTTCTTCATCTCCGACGGCTTGCCGGCCCTATCCTCCGCCCTGCGCTTCCTCACCATCTTCGTCGAACTCGAGCCGGCGCCCAAATTACTCTTTGGTAGCTTGACCCGACCCAACTCATTTTGCACCATCTCCTCCCTCGCCTTTGAGCCAAACCCAAAACTGTTCACTGGACAAACTCCATTTTCGATGAAAAAAGCTTTTCATTATCTCCAAAACCAAGTCTACATTTTATGGGTAACTGCTCCTTGTCCCTTCCACCCGAATCCACCATTTTTTCTTTCCCATTTTCCCCATAACCAACGCCAATTTTTCCTTTCCATCTCCCCTCCCCCTCCCCAAATTCAACATTTCCTCCATTTTTGGAGCATCCACCCCAGTAACAACAGGCACCCTCTCATCATTTGCCACCGCCATTCTACTACCTACATACGGGATAACCGCATGATTGACCATAACAACAGCATCGACTCCTTCTCCGTCAAACTAAATCTTCTCCACTGGCCTATAATGTAGGTCTTTCGACACGTAAAGCCATAGCTCAAATTCATACCTGCTACAATCCTTTCGTCCTTTTAAGTATTTACGAATGTGTAATTTATTAGTGTTTTTAGTGACAAATTTATTATTGCTATTTACTTCTGAATTTCTATTTTTTTAAGAATGTTGTAAAGTATAAAGCCGCTAAGAGAGAAGCAAAGAGAGCCATTAGAGAGGCAATATCAAAGGTGTATATGGATTTATATAGTAAATTGGACACTAAGGACAGTGAGAAGGGTATATATGACTTGCTCGCTTAATAGAGTAAAGGACAAGCGACATTGGTATGTTAAAATGTATCTTACAATGTTTGTTCAATCAAGAAGCAACATTCTTACTTTTTTTTCTCAACTCTCGGTGATGGAAGAGAGATTTATAAGAAGGGCTTGGGCACTATGAGAACATAACTGAAGGGATTCATGGGCGGGAACTCGTTCCAAACACCCATGAGTCTTCCCCTGAAGGATCCGCTCATACGTAAACGAATCGGAAAAACGAGAAAAGGACTTACAATTTTTGGCTCAAGAATCCGATTCTTGAATGGAAGATCCTGTTTCTTGGATGCTTTGCTACCACCAACGGAATTCCCTTTGCGGAATTACTCCCTACCGGTATCCACGCGACGAAACGGGCAACGAGTGCTAGCTCTGAGTTTTTCTGAATTTCGGGAATTAGGGAGAAAGGGAGGCAGAAAACAGTTTTCTGGATTTCTTAGTATTTCGGCTGAAATTGTCTAACCCTAGGATTTCGGCCAAGAGAGGCCTTTATAGGGAGTGAAAGGTTGTTTCCAGAACAACTCCCACGTCTACTCAACCTCTTATGGCAGTGGGAGTCTTTAACTCCCACGTCCCCTAGACTTCTACTTGTAGTGGGAGTCTTTATCGGATAATAACTACCACGTAATCCCAGCTATTGACCAAATACCGAAAATGCCCCTTATCTATAATTCGAATAATAACGCTTTATTATTCTCTGAAAAATAAATGTCAGATACAATGAACCTAGACACATTCTAGATTCATTGAATCTGGACATGAAGCTCGTTAGCTCGTCTATGCGTGTGACCATGTAGGGTCATCTCACAATGGCAATGAAAACACACTTAGTAGTAGTATGTGTTCATAAATCACAAGCGGACCCTAGCAGGACATTGTGACTACCCAAAGTGAATGAATTTACGGTGGAACCTAATATCAATCCACTATTTAATCCCTTTGTCTCGCGATATCCTAATTAAGCATAAGGCATGGTAGTCGTCACCCTTATTAAGCTTAATTGTATTTATGCTCGATCTCTAGTTAGACTGTTCCAACAAATAGTATCTGATAACCACTTTATCAAATACATTTGAGCACGGCCATGCATTTAGACAGTCTTTCCCTGTCGAGGGGCCCATTGATATCTCTCTCTAATAGGAGAGGGACAAATACCTTACAATGCCTCTCACATTCAAGCCATGATAAGACACTACATCCGATCATTAGTCGTATTGATTACTTGATTAAAAGCAACGTACAACTTAGTCAAAACGTGGCTCCATTCATGCTAGAATCAATGGAGACATAAGGTCTAAGGATTCTAAAATAGTATTGAGGAAGTAATACTTATGACTAAGGACCATGAAGTATTACTTCTCTAACGGAGCACGTCCAATACAATGTATCCCTATATATTGCATCTATGATATGATTTGTATTCATTACACATGATTAGTAAAACGTAATCATCAATCAAACATCATACTAGTTTTATTTCATTGTAAAATAGATTACATAAAACTAGGGACAACTAGAGTAGTAATTACATAAGCAAATGAGTTTTACTATCAAATCACGCATTTGATGTTCATAAGCAAAATTAACTATTCATATGAAATGCTCAAAAAGATAAAACGTACAACATATGCTAATGGTCTTAGGGCACTACTAATAATCTCCCACTTGCCCTAGGTCCAATCATACATGATCCTCAATCCCATTGACCTAGTATGACTCTCATGTTTAGGCTGTGGGAGTGGCTTGGTCAATGGATCTGCAATGTTGTCGTTTGTATGAACTTTGCAAATACTAACGTCTCCTCTATCGATGATCTCTCTAATCAGATGGAAACGCCTGAGAATGTGTTTGGATCGTTGGTGAGATCTAGGTTCCTTAGCTTGTGAAATGGCACCAGTACTATCACAATAGAGGTCCACTGGGTTCACAATGCTAGGGACAACACCTAATTCATCAACAAACTTCCTGATCTAAACAGCTTCTTTACCTGCTTCAGAGGCTGCTAGATACTCAGCTTCTGTTGTAGAGTCGGCCACAGTTTCTTGCTTTGAGCTCTTCCAGCTCACAACATCTCCATTCAAACAAAACACAAAACCAGATTGCGATCTATAATCATCTACGTCGGTCTGGAAGCTTGAGTCTGTGTAACCGTTTACAACCAGACATCCTTCCTGACCTCCGTAAACTAAGAACATATATTTAGTCCTTCTTAAGTATTTAAGAATGCTCTTGACTGCAGTCCAATGTGACTCTCCAGGGTCAAGATTGATATCTGCTAGTCATACTTAAAGCAAATGAGACATCTGGGCGAGTGTATATCATGGCGTACATAATAGACCCAATTGCTGAAGCATATAAGATCTTACTCATGCGCTCTTGGTCCTCCCTTGTGAAAGGTCCTTGAGTTCTGCTGAGTTTAATGCCATGTGACATGGGCAAGAATCCCTTTTTGGAGTCTTGCAAACTGAACCGTTTCAGTACCTTGTCAATGTATCCACTCTGTCTCAGGCCAATCATTTTGTTAGATCTATCTCTATAGATTCTTATATCCAAAATGTATGTGGCCTCGCCTAAGTCTTTCATGGAAAAGCACTTCCCCAACCAAGCTTTTACGCTTTGTAATGTGGGGATGTCATTTCCAATCAGTAAGATGTCATCCACATAAAGCACAAGGAACACTACTGCATTATTAGTTACTTTCTTATAAAACACAAGGCTCGTCTTCGTTTTTGATGAAACCGAATTCTTTAATACGTTTATCAAAGCGACGATTCCAGCTTCGAGATGCTTGCTTCAATCCATAAATGGACCTTTGAAGCTTACACACTTTGCTAGGATTTGTTGGATCAACAAACCCCTCAGGTTGTGTCATATACACATCCTCGAGAAGGTTTCCATTAAGAAACGCAGTCTTAATATCCATTTGCCATATCTCATAGTCATAATATGCAGCTATGGCAAGTAAAATCCTAATTGACTTTATCATCACGACAGGGGAAAAGGTTTCGTTATAGTCAATACCATGAACTTGTCTATAACCTTTAACTACTAGTCGAGATTTAAAAGCGTGTACATTACCATCCATGTCGGTCTTCTTTTTGTAACACCATTTGTTATCAATGACCTTGCACCCTTCGGGTGGGTCAACCAAAGTCCATACTTGGTTGTCGTACATGGATTGCATCTCAGACTTCATAGCCTCTAGCCACTTATCTGACTCAGAACTACGAATTGCCTCTTTGTAGGTAAAGGGTTCATCTTGATCAATCAGTTCAACATGATGATCATCAGTCACGAGAAATCCATAGCTCTCAGGCTGTTGATGTACCCGACTCGACCTCCTTAGGCCTTGTGTCAAAGATTGAAGCTCGGTATCGCACGTGAGCTTGCTTGAACTTCCAAAGTTGGTTCAGATGTTGTTTGGGGATCTTGAATTTCCTCAAGATGGATCTTACTCCCACTATCCTCTTTGGAAATAAATTCCCTTTCAAGGAATAAACCATTACGAGCAACAAACACTTTGTTCTCTCGATGGAAGATAGAAGTAATATCCTTTAGTTTCTTTAGGATATCCCACAAACAAACACTTGTCGATTTAGGGGGCGAGTTTATCGGATAACAAGCGTTTTACGTATGCCTCACATCCCTAAATTTTGAGAAATGACAAACTAGGTCGTTTCCCTAGTCCCATATCTCGTATGGAGTTTTTCGAACATCTTTAGAATGAACTCTATTTAATATAAATGCAGCAGCTTTCTAGGGCGTAGCCCTCAAAAGGAAATTGGAAGACTTGTTTGACTCATCATAGATCGAACCATATCTATTAAGGTGCGATTCCTCCGTTCGACACGCCATTCCATTGTGGTGTTCCGAGAGGAGTTAATTGTGAAACAATTCCACAACCACTAAGATGTTCGTCAAACTCTTGGTTAAGGTATTTGCCACCTCGATCCGATCAAGTATCTTAATACTTTTACCAAGTTGATTTTGTACTTCATTTTGAAATTCTTTGAATCTTCCAAAAGATTCCCGATTTATGTTTAAGTATATAGACGTAGCCATATCTACTGAAATCATCTGTGAATGTGATGAAGTACTGAAACCCTCATCTAGCACTAGTGTTCATTGGTCCACAAACATCTGTATGTATGAGGCCCAACAAATCAGAAGCTCTCTCACTTTGTCCAGTAATGGGAGCTTTAGTCATTTTCCCTAACAAGCAAGAATCACAAGTCTCAAAAGACTCTAAGTCAAATGATGTCAAAATTCCATCTGAATGGAGCTTTGATATGCGTTTCTCATTTATGTGGCCCAAACGACAGTGCCAAAAGTAGGTCTGGTTTAAGTCATTTGATTTAAACCTCTTAGTATTAATGTTATAGATGTGCCTTTTAATGGAATCATCGAGGTTAAGAACATAGAGCCCATTCATCAAAGAGGCATGTCCATAAAAGATACGATCCTTATGAATGGTGCAAATTTTATTCATAATATTTAATTCAAAACCTTCAATATCCAAACAAGAAACTGAAATAATATTCCTACTCAAAGTTGGAACATAAAGACAATTATTCAGTTCTATAATAAGGCCACTTGGCAAAACTAAATTAAATGTCCCGGTAGCTACAGCAACAACTCTTGCTCCGTTCGTTACTCTCAGGTCCACTTCTCCTTTTGCCAGTGATCTACTCCTTTTGAACCCCTGCACATTTCCACAAATGTGAGATCCATAACTGGTATCTAATACCCACGAAGTAGGAGCAGACATGTTAATTTCAATAACATAAATACCTGGAGAGACAGTCAAACTGGTCTTTCCCTGTTTCTTCTCTTCCAAATAGAGTTTGCAATTCGTTTCCAATGACCTGGTTCATTGCAATGGAAGCAAACCACTTCCTTTGGTGCCTTGGCTTTGGGCTTGGGCTTGGGCTTGGGCTTGTCATTGCCTTTGCCTTTGCCCTTCTTGGCCATGGGCTTTCCCTTTCCTTTCTTCTTGAAATTCCCCTTTTGAACCATTAAGACTTCAGGGGTCTTCTTAATGTTCAGTTCAGCCTGCTTGAGCATCCCGTGTATTTCATGTATGGTCTTCTCCATGGCATGCATGTTGAAGTTCATAACAAATTGGTCATACTCCGGTGGGAGTGAGCCCAAGATCATATCTGTGGCCATGTCATGACCTGCGGGAGCCCCAAGTTTCTCAAGTTGGTCAAAATAGCCATTCATCTTAAGAACATGCACACTTACAGAGGTGCCAAGGGCCATTTTGCAACTATTTAACGCCTTAGTTGTGAAGAATCTTTCATGACGAGCTTGCTCTTGGAACATTTCCTTGAAGCTGGCTCATCATCTGGAAAGCCTCAACTCCTTCAAACTGTTTTTGAAGGTCAGTGCTCATTGTGACTAACATGAGACAAGTCACATCGTTAGAATCATCGAAATGCTTCTTCCAAGCATCTCTTTCAGCTCTAGGGGCGTTATTTGCAGGCTGTTCAGGAATGTACATATCAAGAACGTACAGCTTTCTTTCCTACTTAAGGACAATCCTTATGTTGCGGGCCCAATCAAGGAAATTGGTCCCGCTTAGTTTTTCCTTCTCAAGGACGGATCGCAATGAATTGTGTGATGTATTGGTTGCCATTATCTACATTAATTTATTTGCAAAGTTATTAGTTTTTGAGCAAAAACATTTTCCACAGTTTCAACACTTGATAAATAGTGGGGAAATTTTTTTTACAATAGTTATAGGAAAGCTTTGGCTTAACACCCATAATTAAAGTAAAATCATCTAATGGGAATGACATCTATATGTCCGGCTTTTTTCCCATTTTTATGCCCTAAGCCCAAAACTATTTTGATAGCCTAGCTAAGCTGAACCATGTCTAAGCTTATGGAAATCACTATTTTCCCATCTCTCTTTGCTTAGATAAGCACTTGTCTGTTGCTTTGGCAAGCAGACAATGTGATGATCCAAGCTCAATGAGTGCTTAGAGTATGGTAGGCATTTTAAGACTTAGTTAAAACGTTCGGTTTGAATAAGACTTTAAAACTCTTAATACAATTATACAAGCATCTCATGCAATATATAAAGTATAAAAATAAACGTGACATAGCATGGCCTATTCCTATGATGACTCCCACGAGCCTTGTGGGAGCCAAGGGTCAATCTAAGTCTATATCCATCTCATGGATAGAGTCTTCGATCCAGCAGCCTCCAGCCTTGTTACATATTTGCATGGGCATACCCAGCCTTCAATGTAAAGCAATAAAGCTAATCTAATAAAGCGATTACAATTTTACAACATTGAAAAACGGCTCGCAGGCCGTATTATAAAATTACAACCAAAATATGTAAAACAAGGGGTATAGTAGGCCATGTTATTCACCATGCTAAAATCACATAAAGCACAATGAAATTAACAACGAGTACATACACAAAGTCTTAATTCGGGGGGAACAACGAATCTGGGTGACGCAGACGGCGGTCCCGCTTTACCCCTCAATTGAATGAGTTTTTCTATCCCGATTTACCCCTCAATTGCCTAACTTACATAATCGGATTATGCATTGGTTAATCGAATTAACCGAATTGATAACCGATTCATAAACAGTTTATGCATATTACCGAATTAATCTAATTAATTACAGATTCACAGTTTATGCAAATTAATCGAATTAAATTTCAAACTGAATCATGCTAAGGCAGTTCATGCAGAATCATGAAACCGAAAACAGTTTATACAACAGCAGCTCATAAAACTGTATAAACATGATAAACTGAAAACAGTTTATGCCTATATCACATATATTCAACAAAAGATGCAATCTTTTCTGTTTTCACACATACACATACCAAATCGGAATTGATAGTGTTATGGTGTGATTAACACTATCGAATCCGAATCGTATGAGCAAGACTCTGATACCACTGAAGGGATTCATGGGCGGAAACTCGTTCTCTGAAGGGTCTGCTCATACGTAAACGAATCGGAAAAACGAGAAAAGGACTTACAATTTTTGGCTAAAGATTCCGATTCTTGAATGGAAGATCCTGTTTCTTGGATGCTTTGCTACCACCAACGGAATTCCCTTTGCGGAATTACTCTCTACCGGTATCCACGCGACGAAACGGGCAGCGAGTGCTAGCTCTGATTTTTTCTGAATTTCGGGAATTAGGGAGAAAGGGAGGCAGAAAACAGTTTTCTGGATTTCTTAGTATTTCGGCTGAAATTGTCTAACCCTAGGGTTTCGGCCAAGAGAGGCTTTTATAGGGAGTGAGAGGTTGTTTCCAGAACAACTCCCACGTCTACTCAACCTCTTCTGGCAGTGGGAGTCTTTAACTCCCACGTCCCCTAGACTTCTTGTAAGCCCTAAGGGTGAACAAACTCAGTTTTTGATATTGGACAAACTTTTGATGTTGTGTCTAATGAGCTTAATCTTTGTGATAGAATATCGGAACTCTTTATGGAAGCTCTAAGTACTCCAATCAAGCCATTGGTATCAAGATTCAAAGTTATGCAAGGCTCATTTATCAAGATTGAAGATTGAAGACTTAGGTTTGGTTAGTTTAGCTTTGTCGTCATAAGTCTTTATCTTATTTAGCTCTAACCAAAGCTCTCATGTACATAAGCTCTACACTCAAGTCTTGCATGTTTTCATAAACACGTTTTCAAAAGGCTAAAGTTTCAAAATGATTCTCATATGTGTTCATATCTCAAAAGCCTTTGATTTCAAAGTATAAGTCCTTTAAAATGGTTTTCCAAATGTTCTTAGTTGTTACCTTTTGGGAAAACCTTTTAGACTTCAATGGATTTCAAAACGTGTGAAAAATCAACATCTCTCATACTCAGGAAGTTCGGTCAACCGAGCTCAAGCTCGGATCAACCGAAGAGAAACAGAGAGGTTTGATGATTTGGTTCGGTCGACCAAAGGGGAGGTCGGTCGACCGACCTAGGGTTCGGCTCAACCGAGGTTGGCTATGGTTCAACCGAAGTAAGCTTCGATCATTCGAGGTCTGTGTTCGGTCAACCGACCTCTGCGAGAACTAGCCGTTATTTGACCGTTAAAGAGTCGTTTTTCAGCATATTTTGAAATGTATAAATACTCCAAAGCTAGAGAATGACTCTAAGACTTGCACTTCAAAGTTTCATTGATTTCTTATCAAGTCTAAACACCTTCAAAGCAAAAAACACTTATTTTCCATGATCTAAATCATTCAAAGGTGTTATTTCAAAAAGCAAGACAAAGAGTGGAATTCATATGTTCTAAGAGCTTAACATTCTTGTACTTCAAAGGTATTAATCTTTCACTTAGAAGAGTGAACAACCTTGTTCTTTAAACATTCTTATTCCCTTTCTAAGTGATTGGGTTATTCTTGTAAAAGTCCTGCTTTGTGTGGGCAATTGACTCTTAGTGAGTTGTGTATTGTGGTTGTGTTGTAAAACTCTTAGTGAGTTAGCCACAATTGTAAAAAAGTCTTCTTAGTGAAGTTGTTGCAAATCCTTGGGTGCGGCTCAAGGTAGTGGATGTAGATTCTAAGTGAATCGAACCACTCTAAATCCTTTGTCTTGTGATTGGCTTTCGTATTGCTTTTAATCATCTTGCTCAAACCTACACTAGCATTGAATAGATTCGAAAAAGTTTGCAAGATCGACTAAAACCCAATTCACCCCCCTCTCTCTTGTGTTTTACAATTGGTATCAGAGCCTCGTCTTCATCTTTAGCTTAATCGCTTGAAGAAAAGATTATGGCCGGTAATTCCGCATTAGCTTATCTAGAGGGGTCTTCCACCGATAGACCACCACTTTTTGATGGAAATAACTTTGATGCTTGGAAAGACCGTTTCAAGATATATGTGTGCTCCATAGATTATTCTTTATGGCATATATTTGAAGAAGGTCCTTTTGTACCTACAAAGATGGTGGATGGTGTTCAAGTGCCAAAATCGGACAATGAGCTAAATGAAGTTGAGTCCAAGGAAATGACTAGAAATTATAAGGCAATGAACATTCTTAGTTGTGCCTTGGATCAAGATGAATACAACTGTGTCCGTGGAAGCAAATCCGCCCACTCTATGTGGAAAATGCTAAGTACATGGGATCAAGTAGGGAGTGGCGTTGAAGAAGAAGAGGAAAACGCAAATGTTTGCTTCATGGCTTTGGTAATGAGGTACATCTTTCTCCCTCCACTTCAAACTCTCTTGATGATGATGAGGATGATCCTAATGAGCTTTTAATTGATATGTATGATCAATTGAAAAAATGTGCAAAGCAAAACAAAGAGATGAAGCTTAAATTTGAATCTTTGCTTGATGAAAGAGCTAAGTTGTGTGATGATGCTAATTGTTTGAAATCCGAAAATGAGAGTCTCATTACTTCTTGTAAAGCATCTTCATTACAATACAAAGAAGCTTGTGTTAAATTGTCATACCTTGAAAACAAGCTTGTTGAATTTGATCTTTTGAAGAACAAAGTTAATGACCTTACCCTTCTTGTTGATAACTTTAATAAGGGTAAGAAAAATCTTGATCAATTTCTTGGTATGCAACGTGCTTCACATGATAAACATGGTCTTGGTTATATTGCTAATCATGTTGGTATTGCTAGCTCTTCTCATATACCTAAGAATCATGTTGTGAATGCTAGAACGCCACATAGGGCAAATAGACTTGTTAAGCATGTTCACAAATCTTCTAAGCCACATATTTGTTGCACATATTGTGGTAAACATGGTCACTCTTGTGTTAGATGCCATGTGAAGAAAAAGATTGAAAGGGGAGTAAAAACAATTTGGAGAGTTAAGCTCACTTCAACTAACCCCCATGGACCCAAACAAAAGTGGGTACCAAAAGTTACTCTTCCTTTGATCTTATAGGTTCTTATAAGATAGATGGATGCTCCGGCTCTATGATGTTTCAATGTGTATGATTTTGTCACATAACCGGAGAAGAAGAGTATTCCACAAAGCTTCAATGATATAGATTCGAAGAGAAGTGGCATTAGGGTGATTAAAGGAGATGTGCCAAAAGAAGAAATTCAAAAGCACTCCTTAACACTTGGATTCTCAAAGCTCAAATGTTAATCAATTGGAGAACCAAGTTGCTTAAATGCAAAGAGCAATGCATCAAGTGATGACAAGAGCCAAAGTGTCTATCCAATATCTTCATCACTTGGTAAGAAAGCAAAGGTATCAAAATCACTTTCTCTTAACACTTTAATTAATGTGCTTATGTGTTTTTGATATATATATTTTTATATATGCTTGCTCTTATATATGTTGCATCTCACATTATTGAATTTTATATTTATATAGATTACCTTTAGCATGTTCTTTATTGTCCATGTTTATTTAGCTAAGGTATCTATGAGATGTAACATATGCAACTTGATTGATTCTTGTTTTGTCATGTCATATTCATTTAAGAATCCATCTAGTTGTCTTGGTTTTTGATTTGCATGATCCATTTGCATACTTGTGTTACTTGAGATATTGAGCTAATCATGAAGGACCTTTAAAAAGGTACCATATTTGTTCTCAAGAATTCCTTGTAGGTAACAAAGAGTTCTAAACTTCAAGAAGAAGATATGAACTACAAGGAATGGCACAAATGAGCTAAGACTCCAAGAAAAGAGTCAAATGCCAAGGATAATAAGATTGTAGAGGGTTCATCAAGAAAAGAAAAGTCACCTATCATTGATGACTCTACACTTGTCATGAAAAGAAGAGGAGATTGCTTTCATCTCATCAATCAAGGATGAACAACAAAGAAAATGGAGCAATCACGTGTCAACCTCTCAATGAGCTTCAAAAGATAATGATGATTATGAAAAAGATCACACAAAAGGCCTCTATGGACTTGATTGATAAAGAAGATCAACCAAAATTGTAAGAAGTCCAAGCTCAAAGAGCATTGAGGTACAATAGCTTAACTCATCCCTTGTTAGTGATCATTGTTTTGTTTTTGGTCCTTATGTGCTATAACATACCTATTTGATGAGTAAAGTAAGTGATATGCTTAACATGATGTGCTTGATCTTTATTGCATATAGGGGTGTTGTTGTGTTTATATTCTAGTCTATAGCATTAATCTTATGTGGTTGATCGTCCAGATGCTTGACTTAGGATGTAAACTCAATATGTGATGTATTCTCAATTGTTCATATTTTACATCATCACATCACATGTTGGCTTGCTTTTCATCTTTTATCTCTTATAGCCAACTTGTGTAAGTTATTTTGGAAGTTATATGTGTTATAAATGTTTATTTTTTTACAATTGGTTATTTCTTACATTTGGTATCACATATACTCTCCCTTAATAACTATGAGATCATAATCTTTACTTTCATATCTTTTGTGATCTCATTATAGTTTTTGGTTAGTATCACTTTAAGAGTTGCTACACTCATTTAGCTAACCATTAACTTGTTAGAGGAATGTACTCAAAGTGTTATCTTACACTTCCTCTACTTCTTTTGGTTGTGATACATGTGCTTAACTTATGAATTCATGGTATCACTTCCACTAGTACTTTGTTAGCTATATTTTCAAACGTGTGTTACAATTGGCTATATTTACAATTGGTATCATGTTTTACAATTGGTCAATTGGTATCAAACTTGGTTTTATCTCAAATAGCTAACATCGTATGTTTTATAAACGGGGAGATTGTGCTTAAAGGTTATATTCCTTATCTCCTTTGTTTTTAGCTTAGGTTGATATTCTTTTTGAGCCATATATAACCATCTTTATATTTATGTGTCATTATGGACTCTTTGTATTTTGAAATCAACCAAGCTTATTCAAAAAGATCATTCTTCAGAAAATTGGTGTATTAACTTTGCTTGTGCTATGAACTGTTTATGTTTTTGCAAGTACACTCTTATATCTTTGGAGTTTGAAGTCTTTTTGATTATGCCAAAGGGGGAGAAAAATAGTGTATTAATCTTGCTAAAAAGGTGTATTAATCTTGGTGTATTAATCATGT
Source organism: Vinca minor (assembly GCA_026122235.1). NCBI lineage: Eukaryota > Viridiplantae > Streptophyta > Magnoliopsida > Gentianales > Apocynaceae > Vinca > Vinca minor. The sequence continues at coordinate 3,543,710 of JAOCZM010000253.1, forward strand.
TTTTTATCCTTTTCGGCTTGTTTTGAGGGGGAGCTTTTTATATATCTTATGTCTCAAAACATATTAAATGGAAGGAAGGAGGAAAGGAGGTTTGTTGGGAAATAGGGCTCTTCTAAGAGTCCCCAGATTATATGGCAAAAAGAAGTTATCATGACTAAGTGCTTTTGTCTTCATTAGTTTTATCTTTTAAAGCACTAGTCATTGCTCTTAATTGATCTTTAACTTTTTGCCATGCTTCCTTGTTCTTAATTTTGTCCATATTCTATCTTATTACATAAAAGTTTTTCATAATCAAAAAGGGGGAGATTGTAAGCCCTAAGGGCGAACAAACTCAGTTTTTGATATTGGACAAACTTTTGATGTTGTGTCTAATGAGCTTAATCTTTGTGATAGAATATCGGAACTCTTTATGGAAGCTCTAAGTACTTCAATCAAGCCATTGGTATCAAGATTCAAAGTTATGCAAGGCTCATTTATCAAGATTGAAGATTGAAGAATTAGGTTTGGTTAGTTTAGCTTTGTCGTCATAAGTCTTTGTCTTATTTAGCTCTAACTAAAGCTCTCATGAACATAAGCTCTACACTCAAGTCTTGCATGTTTTCATAAACACGTTTTCAAAAGGCTAAAGTTTCAAAATGATTCTCATATGTGTTCATATCTCAAAAGCCTTTGATTTCAAAGTATAAGTCCTTTAAAATGGTTTTCCAAATGTTATTAGTTGTTACCTTTTGGGAAAACCTTTTAGACTTCAATGGATTTCAAAACGTGTGAAAAATCAACATCTCTCATACTCAGGAAGTTCGGTCAACCGAGCTCAAGCTCGGATCAACCGAAGAGAAACAGAGAGGTTTGATGATTTGGTTCGGTCGACCAAAGGGGAGGTCGGTCGACCAACCTAGGGTTCGGCTCAACCGAGGTTGGCTATGGTTCAACCGAAGTAAGCTTCGGTCATCCGAGGTCTGTGTTCGGTCAACCGACCTCTGCGAGAACTAGCCGTTGTTTGACCGTTAAAGAGTCGTTTTTTAGCATATTTTGAAATGTATAAATACTCCAAAGCTAGAGAATGACTCTAAGACTTGCACTTCAAAGTTTCATTGATTTCTTATCAAGTCTAAACACCTTCAAAGAAAAAACACTTATTTTCCATGATCTAAATCATTCAAAGGTGTTATTTCAAAAAGCAAGACAAATAGTGGAATTCATATGTTCTAAGAGCTTAACATTCTTGTACTTCAAAGGTATTAATCTTTCACTTAGAAGAGTGAACAACCTTGTTCTTTAAACATTCTTATTCCCTTTCTTAGTGATTGGGTTATTCTTGTAAAAGTCCTACTTTGTGTGGGCAAATGACTCGTAGTGAGTTGTGTTGTAAAACTCTTAGTGAGTTGTGTATTGTGGTTGTTTCCAGAACAACTCCCACGTCTACTCAACCTCTTCTGGCAGTGGGAGTCTTTAACTCCCACGTCCCCTAGACTTCTGCTTGTAGTGGGAGTCTTTATCGGATAATAACTCCCACGTAATCCCAGCTATTGACCAAATACCGAAAATGCCCCTTATCTATAATTCGAATAATAACGCTTTATTATTCTCAGAAAAATAAATGTCAGATACAATGAACCTAGACACATTCTAGATTCATTGAATCTGGACATGAAGCTCGTTAGCTCGTCTATGCGTGTGACCCTGTAGGTTCATCTCACAATGGCAATGAAAACACACTTAGTAGTAGTATGTGTTCATAAATCACAAGCGGACCCTAGCAGGACATTGTGACTACCCAAAGTGAATGAATTTACGGTGGAACCTAATATCAATCCACTATTTAATCCCTTTGTCTCGCGATATCCTAATTAAGCATAAGGCATGGTAGTCGTCTTATTAAGCTTAATTGTATTTATGCTCGATCTCTAGGTAGACTGTTCCAACAAATAGTATCTGATAACCACTTTATCAAATACATTTGAGCACGACCATGCATTTAGACAGTCTTTCACTGTCGAGGGGCCCATGGATATCTCTCTCTAATAGGAGAGGGACAAATACCTTACAATGCCTCTCACATTCAAGCCATGATAAGACACTACATCCGATCATTAGTCGTATTGATTACTCGATTAAAAGCAACGTACGACTGAGTCAAAACGTGGCACCATTCATGCTAGAATCAATGGAGACATAAGGTCTAAGGATTCTAAAATAGTATTGAGGAAGTAATACTTATGACTAAGGACCATGAAGTATTACTTCTCTAATGGAGCACGTCCAATACAATGTATCCCTATATATTGCATCTATGATATGATTTGTATTCATTACACATGATTAGTAAAACGTAATCATCAATCAAACATCATACTAGTTTTATTTCATTGTAAAATAGATTACATAAAACTAGGGACAACTAGAATAGTAATTACATAAGCAAATGAGTTTTACTATCAAATCACGCATTTGATGTTCATAAGCAAAATTAACTATTCATATGAAATGCTCAAAAAGATAAAACGTACAACATATGCTAATGGTCCTAGGGCACTACTAACAAGAACAACATAGCAGACATGATTAAATGAAGAAGAATGAACAAGAGGCTTCAGGGGAAGGATTGGCGTACTACTTACTCATGTTTGGTTAATTACTTTACTGACTTAGGTTTTTTCTCGTAAGTGGTACATGCACACACACTCAATCTTCCTATGTACGTAAACGTTGATAGCCTTTCGAAAAATCCGCATTTACTATTTCAATAGGTGGAATCGGGTCAATGCATGCTTTCTTGTTTGCCGATGAAAGAGAAAGATGGAGCTTCAAATGAGGAAATGGACATAGTCACTCGATTGGAAGTTACAATGGAGGTCCCTCCAGGAGCGCTTAATCAATAAGGGTAAACTTAATAACATCTTTTTCTTTTTGGTGAAAAAACACAATAACAACGGATAAGTATCTAACTGCGTTTATTCCGCAAACAACCTACTATGTGTGCCAAGTGGGAGGATGGTGGTAATTTCCTTTATTTAGGGAAATCACTTTTGGCACACACACACACACACACACACACACATATATATTTGGTTTCCTTAATTTATGGTATCTGAGATGAGAGGTTACAGGAACTAAATCTGAAATTCCAATAGATATTTGATTGGTATCGCTTGACAATAGTGGCTATCGCTCAAGGTATGTACCTATTTAATTCCTCTGTTGTTTTAGTATGTGCACGATTTAAAATCTGTCATTATATAGGAAATAAACCTTCATTTTATTGATAAATAATGTGCATAGATTATTGGTTTTACTACTGGAACAATCCCCATCTTCGACCCTAAAACAAATGAAGAAACTAAGTTTTCTTCAAGGTAGAAGACAAAATCTATTGGTTCGAATCATCTATGAAACTCAACAATAGCTTTCCTCGTGGAGGGTCACTTCAACAAAGGAGGACGAATACAAACACATACTCCACCTGTACAGCTTACGCCGAAATCAGGATTACAAGTTAAACCAATGCAATCTGCCTTAGTTTTGCAACTCTTTTGTGCTAAAACAACTGGAGGAGGATTACAAACACATACTCCACCTCTGCAGCTTAGGTTGAAATCAGGCTTACAAGTAAAACCCGTGCAATCTGCTGTAGTTTTGCAACTCTTTTGTGCTAAAACAACTGGAGAGGGCCAACCTGTTGGACACAAAGGAAAATAAATTAATTAGCGTACATTCACATATGATAAGTATTTTCACAAACAGGGCATTTTGTAAGTAATTGGAAAAGATCTATTTGATAACATTTATGTACGACTTTGAAAAATATGACCAGTGGTAGAAGTCAAGAGATTTCACCAATGGTGGAATTTTTATTTTTCATGTCAAAAAGTGATTTTCGTGAATGGTGGCTGCAAAAGAATAATGAATAAAAATGATGAGAGAGAGAGAGAGAGAGAGAGAGAGAGAGAGAGAGAGAGAGAGAGAGAGAGAATGGGAGGGGATGGGATGGGAGATGAACAAAATAGATAGTAGAAACAATAGACTAACTTGAAATGAAAAGCATGATGGTGACAATTAAAACCAAGCTTGATGAAGTCTTCATCATTTCTACTTTAATTTACTTCAAACACTAGGGATGATGACAAGTTTATAACTCTGAGATTGTTTTTAAAACTTGAAGGGGGAACACACATATTTATACATACAAAGCAGTGCCTGCATGAATTCAAACAATTAATGCATACCATAATTGTTTGATGAATTCAATGGTACTTAATTGAAGAATTAAATATAATGCTCAATAAAATTATATTCAACAATATATATATATATATATATATAATGAGGGGAAAAATTCAATCCTAGGGACGTTCTTGTGGGACTGGCCCACATCCCACTTACATGAATATTTGCAGGTCCAGTCATGTGAGAAATTTATGGGACCAGTCCCCACAAGTACGATTCTATGATAGAGTGACCCCTCATGAGGGTATCAACTTAATTAATTTCCATTTGAGCTACCATATTTTACTTTGCCAATATTCTTCCTGATATATATAACTGGGAAAATTATGTCTAGAATTAAAAGTATTATAGCATATTCGGCTTTGTTCAACTAGGTAAGTTTTATACTTTTCAATTTTTCTCATTAGTTATTTAGCAAAAAACATTTACTCAGAAGTTACATTAGCAATATTATGAAACCCCAAACTAATATGGGAAAATGTACTGATATATAAAGTGGGCCTAAGTACCAAGTACCCACTATCATCTCGGGATATCCCTTATGGCATAGCGAGTTCGGTTGCCAAGTAAGTGGTCCTGGGTGATGCCGGACCCACGTGTCGTGTAGCGGGCACGAAGCGTGACAATTATATGACCAACGTAGGAATTTTTAACTCAGAAAATTTTAACATTTTCCAAATTAGCTCCCTAGTTAAAACTAAAACAATATGAATCCTCTGCAAAAAATCCATATGACATTCCTAATTGTGGTTTTGTTCAAACATAGAGTTTATACATTTATTCTTAGTGTTTATTCATTTTAGTTTAGATTATATGAATAAAAACTTTCGTGATTAAAGTGTTAGAGAAGATATGAACCGGGCAATGTAAATTTTTTTTTCAAAATTAGGAAATATATTGTCAAAATTAACTGAGTAGCAAATGACATTCCACTATATCATCACATTGGGAATTTCTAAATAGGAAAATTTGTTGTCCAAATTAACTAACTAGTTAAAATTGTTTTGTTCCACAACATATGTTGGACCCTTCGATTTGGGTCCAACCAAGAAGGCTATGGACTAAGACTGGAAGCCTTTTTTGATGACCTTATAGGGTGGTACTGGAAGGTTTGGGCCCAACGGGTAAGAACAAATGAGGAATCCAAAAGGGTTGGGCCGATCCACGATGAATTTTGTACGAGGTAAGGCCTTAGTAGTCTGTCCGATATTATTTGTGGGTACCGGACAAAAGAAAAATTCAGAGTGAGCAGTTCTTCGGCAAATTGAAGACTTGGAGAATAAACTATGTGAAACGTATATTCTTTGAAGGAACTCTTCCAAGTTTATCACTTCTAGGTCAAATACTCGGCTATAAAAGGGAGAATAGATGAGTAAGAATGACACAACTCATAATTAATACATTCAATTTTATCTTACACAGCAATTTTCAGACCAAAAGACTCCAATCACCAATCATAATCTGATTAGTTTTAGTGTTCGAATGACTGGACTATGTTCCAACTATTTCTTATTTCGTTAGTTACTCAAAATCCTAATATCATTATCCCGCTAGAGTTAGGTTAAGTCAATTTGTAAGAAGAACAACACCTTATATTTTATTTTGTTTGCAATCAATTCGGTTGCTATACTTTCTCTTTAAAAGTCCTTGAGGATCATCATGGCAGATAAAAAAATTACAATCTCTCTCTCTCTCTCTCTCTCTCTCTCACGATTTTCCTCTTTCTCCATAAACTAGGGACATGATGAGTTTTTATTAAATGGTTTCCCCATTTTCCACAAAGCATGGGTGGCACGATCAGACACTATTAGATTTGTTCAGATTGCACTGGATAAATGTTATCCGGGGAATTTTCCATATTAGATTAGGGAACAAAAAGTTGCACGACCGAAGGGACTGATCACCATGTAAAAATTGTTACTACTTAGTTATGGCTACTAAAAAACATAAAAATGGATAAGAATTAATCCCACTCGTTGTCTTAGAATACAAAATCATGTGAGAGATGTTACTATCGATAACGAGAAAAAACTCTTAATCGATCCGTCCACAAAACAATGTACTTACCAATACTCCCGATAAAGTGCATAATAATATTTTAATACCTAAAAACCAAACATATTTTGTTATTGAAACACTTGTTCATCGAACCGGTGGGCATGTAAATGATGTGGAAACATCTATGTTGGATCTACATGTCTGGTAGAAAATGTTACCATACATTTGAAGGAGTCACCATATGGAGAGCACATTGTTTCTCCATCATGTGATGAATTCAAAAGTCCCACAATCGGAAACATTAAAGATGATCGAAATCGTCCTTATGTGATATGTCGCCCGGATCTAAGCTCAAGAATTGGTACAGGTCAAAATTCATCAGATCGAATTAGTGGTTGAGAGAGTTTTTGACATCTATGCCAAAAAGATCGAAATCAATATAGAAGGACCCAATGCCAATATCCAGTATTTGGCTTCAACCGTTAGGAAGTATAGCCAACATATGGGTAAATTCGACAGGATTCTCATATCGATTTTTTTGTTGAAACTCTTCATGTATTACCTTTCGGGTAACGCTTTCAGAATGTATAACTGATTACCAGCCAATTCTGTCCATTCATGGGAACATTAGGAGGATATCTCGCTGAGGAGTATGATGGGTCTCAGGATTGACACTTTCACCGATGAATCATACTCGATGGGCAAATCCACTAATTTTCATGATAGACCTATGAGACAGATCAGTAAAGACCCCACAATAGGACGCAATCTTGACTATTTCAGATATGAGACTCCTCAATCCACTTCCCTTGGAAGGTTAGAGTTTGAGAGTTCATACTCTAAATGGGTTGTGAAGGCATATAAACTCCTAAGATTGCTAAGTGGGAGGTTGCTATCCATCAAAGATTTTCTTGTATAAGAGATCTTGAGACTATGACCAAGACTCATAAATGAAGATGGTAGCGCCAAAAAAGGAATATCGACCTAAAGCACTTACTGATAAGGAGAATAGACAACCAAATGAAGGGAATAAAACCACTTGGGGGAAAGCGCCTGAGACATCTGTCGAGCAAATTGAGACCGTTATGGTTGATTTTTTTTTATACTTTTCCAGGGTCGCTTAGATCCAAACCAACAAATAAGACAATGGCTTTCAAGGATATTGATGATGAAGAAGCTGCAATGCTTATACTTTGAAATGAGCAGCCAATTGGGGAAGACAGAGGTGTAGTTCACATCACCAAGAAAGAATATGTTCATGGAAACATTGATAAATACAAATTTCGAGAATCTTGGTCGATAACGGGCCTACTATTAAGATTCTCCTAGCATATATGATGAAGAAGCTAAGGAGGTAAAATGATAAACTTGTCCACAACTTTTGTTGTAAGTGGTTTCAGGGGGCACGAAATAAAAAGAATTACAACATTGGAAACTTCTACCGGCAAGAAGACATTGGCAACCTCTTTTTCTTATGGTCGATACCGAACTTAGGAACATCTCTTAATGCTTGATTGGGAATGGAATGGATATGCTCGAGCAGTATATTACCCATCGACATTGCGTAAATTATTATTCCTATTGAATAATTCTGAGGCTGAAATCATCAAGGCCGATGCAAAGAATTTTGTGGTAGGAGTACGATACGCACAAGCAGTATATTACCACAAAACTTTCAACCTCATCACATTTGACAAGATGTTAAGGGGAAAGCTAAGCAAACTTGGTGTAAACCTAAGATGGAACATGCTGAACTTAATGATCCCAAAAATGTTATGTAGAAGGGCGGAGCCAACATTTATATATTGAGGGAGGGACGAAATGTTCTAGTGAACATGTTTTTGAATTGGGAGGGGGAGATGTGTATTTTTGAAGGATTTCTCAAAAAAAAATGACAATTTCCTATAGAAAACTTAGCTTTTAATAAATTGTTGGGGGCGGCCGCCCTCCAAATCCGATGAGTCCACCACTAGCAGATAGCAACGGAAAATGGGGTGGCCCGACGAGTTTGAAAATTGATAGGGGCGTCGTGGGTAAAATATATCATGGTCCCAAACCCACCTCGCCCCGCACGTAAAAACTGAAACCTGCGAGCCAGGCCAGGATTGGTGGGGTTTAAGGTTTTTTTTAAAAGTAAGTTTAAGGAGAAAAATTAAAAGAAAATAGTGAGAAATAAATATAGAGAAAGCCACATCGTAGTGGTGAGAGTTTTACATGGACCCATACCGATTTTATTAATAACATAAATAAAGTTACATAGGAGGGGACTTAGAGTCTAAACTTCTCAAATAGAAATACAACTTTTTTCCATGTGCCTTTTAAAGGATATCGTCTCCCAACCATTTTTGTAAATGTACTCACCCCCACACTTGGTACATTTTGCTTTTCCATTTGTTTATCGATTGTCTATACCTTCCAAAATGGTGAAGTCAATGCCTTATTAGACATGCTATATTCCGTGAGTACATTTTAGGAAATCAACATGAGGATGATTTTCAAAGTTGTCCATTTATATAACTTAAATTTGATAAATAAATTTTGAAAACAATTGATAAGAAATTAGAGAATGATACACTAACTAGAATGACGAACAACGATAAAATGAGGATTCCAATATATTACCACTTCCACCAACTCCACTTGCACAATTTAGATTAGAGAGATAATAATTTAGAGAAAACATAGTAAGAGATGAGAATGAGTGAGTTTGAGGGGCTATTTATAGGGAAATTTTGTATTTAAAATAAAAAAATAAGAACATAGCCATTGGGGTGGGAGCCAAATGCTATTTTGATGAAAATGGTCGTTGGACCTGTAGCTTTTTTTTGGTCCAAATTATAACTATAAACTGCAAAATAAAAAAAATACAATCTTAAATTTAAACAACGGAAAACATAACAAAGACTAGAAGTAAAACTGCTCATACACCCTTCCAAAATGCATAGTTTTAAGACCACCATTAAACTTAATCATCAAAAAGACTGAACCCCATTTCCTCATCTGATTCCTCAGCAGGTTCATCTTTCTTCTCTTCAGCAGCAGCAGCTCCAGAATCAGTAGCAACAACAGATGAGGCATCAACAGCAAACTTGCTGGGATCCTCATGGTACTCCTTCACCTTATCAGCCAAAGGGAATGAGTAATCAGTTTCAACAGCAATAGCCAACACATTCTTGTAGGCATTGATAAACATGTGAGGTGCAGCAGCAAGAGTTGGATATGATATAGCCAATGACAGTGCAGGTGACTTGAGAAACTCCCAAGGCGAACTTCCCAATGAGATCATCTTCGATCGAGTCAAGGACCTCGGGGTTGAAAATGCATCCATTGTCATACACATTGATGACAACAAGACCATAAGAGAAGGGCCTAATTCCAAGCTTTGCAAGCGAGAGCGACTTCCCGAAGAACCCACTTTCTCACCCTTCTTAATAAGCTCCACGGGAGTGATAATTTCGACAGTACCCTTGTTAATCTTGGTGGGAATGTTCGGAACACTGGAAGAAAGAGGTTTGAGAAGGATCGAGGCCGGTGTTGCCGGATGGGACAACAACATCAAGCTGGTGCAACCAAACCAACACGAGCAGGGTGCTCCAACCTTGTATTTTGCAACCTCCTCACCGACTTACTTCAAGTCACCCTTGGTGAAAATCAAACCAACATTTCCAACAAGGAGGGGAATAAGATTAAGGATTGTATTGTTTCCAGTCTTCTCAACATGAACTCGAATTGTCCTCTTCATCATAGTGTTCTTCCCCATCGGAACCACGGAATCGCCTCTCAAACCTTTCCCGATGCTCAAAGGCTGATTCGATCCAACATTATCGGCAACAACAATCGGAACTCGAGTATACTCATCAAGAAACTCGCAAAGCTTCTTGTCGTAGCGATCTTCTTGTCGACCTTTGATACCTTAGTCACCATTTTTTAGTCTTTTTTCAACTAATTAAACTATAACGATGAATTTTACATACGGCTAAAACCCTAGAATTTGAACAAAAGAGACAAAATTAAGGGCCAAGACGATGAAGCTAAGGCTCTGTCAAGGCGGACAGCGATCGGAGTCGTCTCTTTAACCTCTCCTATTCAGATTCATTGGACCTGTAGCTTGGTAATGGGTTGGTGAAGGTTTGTGCGGGGCGGGGTGACCCATGAGTTTTTTACGGGGAGGGGCATGGAAGTGGGTTTATCGCCGAGCGGGGCAGAGCAAATTTTGGGAAATCCAAACCCAGCCTTCCTCGTCTCCCAAACTCACAATTTAGCGAGGCGGGCTGGGTTTTAACGGTTTTGGATACATGGCGGGTTTTTGCGGGGCTGGGTAACCCACTTTCCATTACTACTAGCACAACCATTAGTCATTAAAGAGAAATACAAAGTAAAACATTGTAATATCCCGAGTCACAAAGGTAGTAGGAATTAATCATTTCAAGAAGGGATCATATTGGTTCAGACAGATAATGTATAAATCTCAAACCTTTAGATTAAATGGTGTCGGTTCGATGTTAGCCTATAAATCATTAAAACAATCAAAGAAAGCATATGAATAATAAATTCCTAATTTGGATGATGTTTGTTCAAATTCAACCGATAATTATCATAGTAAGAAAATAAAGCATTCAAGCATCAATAAGAAAATTCGAATTATTATTCGGCTCAACAGCCACTGAAAAGCAAAAGACGCACACAAGCCAATTACAAAGGAATAAAATTTATGACTGACGAAAGAAAAGCAAAGACTTCTAAATAGAAATGTCACTAAGGTTCCGCCAATGTAAGTTGAAAATTTAGATAACAGTTCGGAAAAGGTAATGGTTATGTCATCTAGAACGCCAACGCCCAACCTTGTGGCAGTCGTTTTGTGTCAATCGGTCGAATAGTGTTCTCATGAAAATGTTGTACTGCTAAAGATAATTACTGTGAGATGTTATATGTTCTTCTATTAGTAGTTGTTGTTTTTAGGGAGGCCCAGAACCCTGTTTTTGCTTAAAATCCTCTTGTTGATAAAATTTACCTCAAAGCTAAAATTTAGTGTTTGCTATAGCCTCATCCTCTTGTTGAACAAATTTAGTGTTTCACGGATTCTCTCTTTCGCCAAAATACAAGGACATGATTAGTTTTTATCTCCTTTTCCATCAAACAAGTGGCACACTCGGACAATATTACCTTTATTTAGAATTCACACCTGCGAGGAATCTACATGATTAGATTAGGGGACAAATACCTTTAAAGTTAATTGGGCCGTAATTATTTAATTAGAAAATATTCATATTGTTCAAACTAACAATTTTTTTTGTTATTTAAACTATATATTTTTAATTTTAATAGAATTTAAGCTATTTAATTTAATCAAGTTTATTTTATGTATGCATGTAACAAAATATTGGTTAAAGAAAATGTGATATATATTTTTTTATTTTTTTATAACATTTTAATTTGCAACTGCTACTCAAATGTATGCACATTATTTATATATTGGAAAAATTATTTGAAAGTATATAACATTACAAAAAATTAACTAATTAGGGAAAATCCAAATCCTACTTGGGGAGAATTTTGAGTTATCAAATGGACAAAAATATGCTAGACAATGAAGAAACTCATGTCTAAAAATAATAATAACAAAATAATAAAAAGATAACTTATGGTTTCTTTAAAAAGGTATTACTTTTCTAAAAATATATTATCAAAGCATTACGAAAAGTCAATTTCCAAAGAGTAAGTGCAAATATATTTAATAGTAACAGAATGGATTAAGTTCATATATTTAAACAAGTGATTAAGTTCCAAAATTGTTGTTTTTAAAGAAATATATTTCATTACATGGTATCAGAGATCGCATGTGGTAGGAGAAAATTCGGTGGGTCTCCAAACAATTGAGACGAGGATCGAGTCCTAACCGCATATTTCGCCGACACATCTACTAGAATGTTACATAATATGTGGATAAAAGATAAATTGACTACACTAATCCCCAAAATATTCTTAATATGGGGATAAGTCTTCATCGATGTGATGGATCTCGTTGACCAGAGAGTAGTCACTCGCAATGAAACGCGGCTGATATCATCTGCTCATTTCAAACCTAAGGCCTTCAAGAAGTGCTTTTGCCTCTGCATCCTCGGGGTTGGGCGAGCTAGGGGCGTGTTTGGAAATTCCCCACACAAAATCTCTTTCATGGTTCCTTACTATGGCACCAAGACCTCCAATACCATTATTCCGTGAGCCATCAACGTTCTTCTTTAAAAGCCCATTAGCATGTGGTTTCTAGCTCAGAGAACTTGATGGCGCAATAGGTGGATCTATTCTTGACTTTTTGTCCTCCTTTGTCGAAGTGGGATCAAACAATTTTGCTTTACCCTTGAGCATATATCTTATTTGATGATAATTAGGGAGGGGCTGACGAGCGTTAGACATGACTTTGGATATTATTTTGTTAGCAAAAGTACACAAAGAAATTGGGCGAAAATGTCCCAATAAAAGAGGACTTTGTACCTTAGGTATAAGAACAATAAGGGCGCTAGACATTGCTTTAGGCAAAGGAAGACCAGAACAGAAATCCCTATCAGCGTGAAGTACATCCACACCTATCGTATCCCAACAATCTTGGAAGAAACTACCTGTAAATCCATCTAGCCTAGCAGCTCTATGCTTACCTAATGAAAAGACCGCCTCCTTAACTTCTAATAAACTCGGGAGAATTTCCAATTTGATATTATCCTTATCCCTATAACCTCGGATAGGACATCCAGCAGTTCATATTGATTAGAGCCCGAAATATCCGCTGTAAATAGAGAGGAGAAGAACCGAACGCCTTCCCTCCCCAAATCATCCAAATCTGTCAGCCAACCACCTTGTTCATCTTGAATTTTATATATTTCCATTCTTCTCCTTTAATTACTACAAATAGTGTGAAAATATTTGGTATTCAAGTTCCCCCAGCCGTTCATCTTTCGAATTTTTGAGACCGCCTAATTAACGCATTGAGTCTCCATCGTGTTAGCCCTTGTCTCAATCGGCGCAACCACTGTCATATGCGCGTTGCTAGGGCCAACAGGTTGCACATCTAAATCAATCAATTTCCCTTCTTTGCGACTTTCCGTCGCGTTAGTTAGTGCTGATACCTGCAATCGATCATCCCTCCGGTAACCTTCAACATCTTGCCGTGTAGGCAGAGTTACTTGCTTCCCATATTTTAGAATTTTGAGAATAGGTCCCCGATCATTATTAGGGTTTTTCTCCACATGGTTACTGACTTCATCCCTCGCGGCTGGACCAATAGCTGCCGGTTGTGTGACGTGATCCCTAGGCTCGACACCATCACCGAATTGTTTCATCCTATAATCAGAATTCTTATGCCCGATTTTCCAACATAATGAACAGTAATCGAGAAGATTTTCATAATCAATTTTTTGCCAAAATCCTTTGCCCGATTGGGCATGGGCAATCTAATCTCTTTTGCAAACTGGCTTCATTAAATCAATCTCAACACAAACTCTCGCAACATTAGGGCGAGTAACATTCAAAGTAGGTTCATCAAGCACCAACGGCGTTCTCTTCGCCTTAGCTAGCGAAAAAATGTACGATTTTTGAAAAATATGAATTGGGAGACCATCAAATAGGATCCAAATACATAACTCCACCATTGGATCAAAATCATAAGTCCACTTGAATACTCTCATCCGAATTCCACCGAAAATCCATATCCTCTTGCGTAAAAAATGACAGTAGTCTTCTTCTTCAAGCCATCCAATCCAAAATGATCCTTAGAATTGAAGTCGATGAAATTCCTTTCTCAAATTGTGAATGGGAGGCCCTCGACGAGAAAACTTTCCCACCAAGGCAAGCCTCCATGGCGCCTCAAGAACTTCCAAATCGGATTCCTTGATCAAGAGATATGGTCCTCCCTTAAAGGTTTCGAGAGTCTTTACAGGTAGGGATGCCGCCGACGGTTGGGCCATGATGATTTAAAAATTTTGCGGTGGCATAGGGTTTCGGCTAGAGAGAGGTTTTTTCGATATTTTTTACTTAATTTTTAAACATAGTTTCTCATTAGTTATTTAGCCAAAAAAAACATTTAATCAGAATTTATGTTGGAAATATTATGAAAACCCAGTCTCATATGGGAATGAAGGTATTTATGGGAAGAAACTCGTTCTAAGCACCCATAAATCGTCCCTGGAAGGATCCGCTCATACTATGGGAATCAAAAAATTGACCAAAAAGACTTAAATTCTTCGTTAATGGTTTCTGATTTTTTCTTCTTTATTTTTATACAATCTCAAGAATAATCGAGAGAATAAAATTCGATTTTTTTTATCTCTTTGATTCCAGTTTTCCTAAGTAATCTATACTTTGTGGGTTCCGGGAAAAGTGTTTTCCACCGTCATAGTTTTTGGACAAGCATCTGAGACTTGGAGTGACGAGCCTAAAGGTTGGTGTGTGGATACCAGTAGAGACAGGAGTCAGTTGGCTGCTGTTGGTGAATTCAAGTATTAAGAATCCGGGCATCGCCCATTAGATCGACAGAAAGGTTTAACTCCTAAATTATAGGATTCTGGTTCTTTCTCATGACTAGATCCTCTAAATAAACGTACTCCCGTGCGTTTATTTTCGCTGTATTTTGGGGATTACGAATTTTTTATTCAAGTGGTATCAGAGCCTATCACGAGAACCAAATAATCGTGTTATGTGTTATCTTGCTGTTTTTAGTAGTTGATAATGCATGTCATACGATGTTTTACTTTTATAGCCCCTGGGAAGACTTTTAAGTATTAAATGAATCCCGGAACGAATTTTAAAATTTGTGGTTTAGCTATTTTTAGTTTTATGGAAAATATTTGGTCGACCGGAAGAGGTTCGCTGTAGACCGAGCATGAATTAGAAAAAATTATTTTGCTGCTGTCTAGATTTTGGTCGACCAGTGAGCAGCCACGGTCGACTGAGGCTAGTTTGTTTTCAGGGCGGTTGAACATAAGTGTTCTGGCCTAATTTTTACACTATTTTTTGTTACTGTTTTATATTTGTGCTCTTAGCATAGCCTGGGTCGACCGGAAAGGGTCAGACAGTGTATATTTGCGCTCTTAGCATGTTTTTTGTGTTTGTTTTGAGATCAGTGCATATTAATAGCCTTTGACCAGTGATTTGTATAACATAATACGGCATGCGTGTCGTGCCTTATCTATTATCTCTTGTTGTAATTTTAATCTTGAATGTAACTCGAAAATTCTTTCAATTAAGTAAAAAATTTAGAATAGGATTCTATTTATTTTACATATGTAACAAGTGATGAAGAAAGGCGTCCATGAGATGGAGGAAACCACAAGGAGGCGGAAGACAATGGATATAATTTATTGCTTTCCACCTTTAGATTGACCTAGGGGCTATTACTATGTCACGTTTATTTACTCTTTTATATATTTTGCAAGAGATGCCTGATGCATGTTTACAATATTGATTTTAGCAGGTGATGCATATTAAATCATATTATACACCGTTTGGTGAGACAAATTTAATAAAAGTCCCTCAAATTTTAAATATTAAGTCTATTGCCTCCCAAGCGGGGCCCTCGTGAAGGCCAAGATCGACAGTAGTGTGAACTTCCGAGTGGAATAAGCGTATATCTATCCTGGTGAGGTGTGAAGGATAAGTTAGTGATATCCGCAGGTCAACATTGTGTTATACTTAACCAACTAAGAGTCACATAATTGATGTGATTAGCAAACGTTGCTTACCTAAAGTGTCTTCTTGAGTATAGTAGCCAAAGGTGCCTTGAGAATGACGAAATATGGATCTTGGTCCCACTAGAAAGTCTTGAACTTTCCGAATGAATACTTGAGGGTTATTCATTGGAAGAAAATAGTGGGAGAATCATTAAATAAAGTCTTTTTAATGATTTAAAAATATGACAACTAAAACTTTGTAAATTCTTCTCTGTAGATGAAATGTCAAATGCAATCGTTGCATCAAACTCACTTTCAATGCGATCTATCCTTGAGAAGGACAAACTTGAGGGAGAATGAAGGAATTCATGGGCGGAAACTCGTTCCAAACACCCATGGATCCTCCCCTGAAGGATCCGCTCATATGAAACAATTCGAAAACAGCAAGAAACAGCATGAAAAACTTACGTTTTTGGATTCAAGAAGCTACTTCTTGAATGGAGGTTGACGTTTCTTGGATCGGATGCTGCTACCGATTGATCTCCCTTTACGGAAAGTCCCTCTACCGGTATCCACGCGACGATACGGGAAGCTATTGCTAGCTCTTCGTCTTTTCTGATTTTCGGGAATTAGAGAGAAAAGGGAGAGGCTGAGAATATCGAAATCTGATTTCGGTTTTCTTGTTTAATTGCAGCTGAAGCATTAACCTTCTAGGTTTCGGCTAAGAGATGTTATATAGAGTGTGAGAGTTTGTTGCTAGAACAACTCCCACCTCTACTCAACTTCTCTCGGCAATGGGAGTCTCAGAATCCCACGTTCCCTAGACTTTCGCTGGTAGTGGGAGTCCTTATCGGATAATAACTCCCACGTAATCCCAGCTATAGGTAAAATACCGAAATTGCCCCTATCTGTAATTCGAATAATAAACACTTTATTATTTTCAGAAAAGTGAATGTCAGATACAATGAACCTAGACACATTCTAGATTCATTGAATCTGGACATGAAGCTCGTTAGCTCGTCTATGCGTGTGACCCTGTAGGTTCATATCACAATGGCAATGAAAACACACTTAGTAGTAGTGTGAGTTCATAAATCACAAGCGATCCCTAGCAGGACATTGTGACTACCCAAAGTGAATGAATATACAACGGAACCCAATATCAATCTACTATTTAATCCCTTTGTCTCGCGATATCCTAATTAAGCATAAGGCATGGTGGTCGTCACCCTTATTAAGCTTAATTGTATTTATGCTCGATCTCCAGGTAGACTGTTTCGACAAATAGCATTTAATAACCACTTTATCAAATACATTTGAGCACGGCCATGCATTTAAACAGTCTTTCCCTATCGAGGGGCCCATGGATATCTCTCTCTTATAATGAGAGAGGACAAATTCCTTACAATGTCTATCACATTCAAGCTATGATAGGGCACTACATCCGATCATCGATCGTATTGATTACTCGTTACAAGTAACGTCCCGACTGAGTCAAAACGTGGCTCCATTCATACTAGAATCAATGAAGACATAAGGTCTAAGGATTCTAAAATAGTATTGAGGAAGTAATACTTATGACTTAAGACCATGAAGTATTACTTCTCTGACGGATCACGTCCAATACAATGTATCCCTATATATTGCATCTATGATGTGATTTGTATCCATTACACATGATCGAGTAAAACAAGATCATCAATCAACAATCATACTAGTTTTATTTCATAGTAATTAAGCATTACATAAAACTAGGGACTTCTAGAATAGTAATTACATAAGCTAATGAGTTTTACTATCAAATCACACATTTGATAATCAAAAGCAAAATTAACTATTCAATTACATGCTCAAAAGATAATAAAACGCACAACATGTGCTAATGGTCTTAGGGCACTACTAACAGAGAAAACTTCCTCGACCGATATCGGAACTTGAGAATCGTTCTCAAACACGAGAAAAAGTTGTATGTTCTCGAGGAACAAATTCCTGATCCACCAGTCGCAGAAGCTCCGGTCGCTGAAAGAATTCCTTATCGTAAGCATTTAGATGACGCATTAGATGTGTCTAGTCTTATGTTAGTAACCATGACCTATGATCTTCAGAAGCAACCTGAGGAAATGGGAGATTTCAATATGATTAATCATCTAAGAGAACTCTTTCAGGGTCAAGCCCTCCTGGAGAGATTCAACGTGTCGAAGTCTCCTTTTCAGTGCAAAATTGCTGAGGGAACACCAGTCGGAACTCACGTTTTGAAGATGATAGGCTATATTGAGAGCCTCGAAATTCTTGGATTTCCTCTGGGCCAAGATCTATCCACTGATTTGATTCTGCAATCATTGCCTGAATCATTCAGTTATGTTATACTTAGCTACAACATGAATTATATAGACAAACGTCTCCCAGAATTGTTGAACCTGTTAAGGACTGCCGAAAAGGAAATAGGTAAGTACAATGCCATTTACATGGTCAACAACAACAAGGGCAAGGGTTTTGGTAAGCCTAAGGCCAAGCCTTCGGGCAAACCTAAAGGAAAGCCAAACCGTTCTTAGAAGGCACTAGAGCCCAAGGGTGCTATGGCTAAGGATGGAATTTGTTTCCATTGTGGACAGAAAGGACACTGTAAGAGAAACTGCCCTAGTTATCTTGCCGGTAAAAAGTTGGGAAAGGGAGCAAACGTTGCTTCTGGCTTAGGTAATTATGTTATTGAGATTAACTTGTCTACTACTACTTCCTCATGGGTATTGGATACCGATTGTGGTTCTCACATTTCCCAGGAACATCTGTTTACCTACCCCAGTGGTAGAGAAATACCAAATTTAACTTTTGCTGGTTAAGACGGATGACCAGAGGAATATAAATCTAAATTTTTACTTGATCCTATACTAGATAAAAATTGATATAGGAAAATTGGCGTTTTAAATTCCTTGAATATTTTATCATGTTACTGAAGCAGATTTTTAGAATTTCTACTTTGTAGTTTCCCCAAAACTGTAAGATTTTCCCCCACACAAATTTGATTTAGGGAAACTAAATTTTTACAATCTGAAAATAGGAAGAAATTAAAGAATTTTAATTATCTTACTTTATTTTTAAAAAAATGGACCAAAGCAGAAAATATGAAAATAAATAGATCATGGAACCCAGAAACATAAAATTAACCTTGAATAAGAACTTTATCAATTACACTACTTTTCAGATATAGAAAAATACCAAATTTAGGAAAAGTAATCATACTCTTACAGAAAATTAATTAAATTGGAATTTTTGTAAATTTTAACAAAAGAAAATAATAACAATAGCATTAGCATTAGTATTAAAAGAAAAAGAACATAAAATATCTTGGGGAATAAGGGGGAATCAGGGAAGGTGGTGGTGTTACCTCAGATATAATACACCTCGAAGGTTTTGTCGATCCAAAGAAGGCCAATAAAGTATGTAAGCTATTGAAGTCCATTTATGGACTAAAGAAAGCTTCTAGAAGCTGGAATCGACACGAAGCCATACGCGAGTTCGATTTTATCAAGAACGTTGATGAACCTTGTATTTATAAGAAGTTTAGTAGAAACTCGGTGGTATTTCTGGTTTTGTATGTAGATGACATACTACTCATAGGGAATGACATTCCAACCTTGGAATTTGTAAAGATCTGGTTGAGGCAATGTTTCTCTATGAAGGACTTAGGTGAAGTAAGCTTCATCTTAGGAGTCAAGATCTATAGAGATAGATCACGTAGACTTCTTGGCCTAAGTCAAAGTACTTATATAGACAAAGTGCTAAATCAGTTTAGCAAGCAAGAGTCCAGAAAAGGTCTTTGTCCTATACCACTTGGTACGATTCTTTCAATACAACACTGTGTTAAGACACTGGATGAGAAAGAACACATGTGTACGATTCCATATGCTTCGGCAATTGGATCTATAATGTATGCCATGTTGTGTACTCGCCCAGATGTATATACGGTGAACGTCACTGGATAGCCGTCAAGAACATCCTTAAGTACTTACGAAGAACTAAGGACACGTTCTTAATCTATGGTGGGGAAGACGAGCTCATTGTAAGTTGTTACACTGATGCTAGTTTTCAAACCGATAGAGACGATTTTAGATCGCAATTAGGATATGTGAGCTGGCGGAGTTCAAAGCAAGGGTCCGTTGCAGATTCTACAACCGAAGCCGAGTATATAGCTGCATCAGATGTTGCTAAGGAAGCCGTTTGGATCCAAAAGTTCATCACTGAACTTGGTGTGGTACCTAGCATTGTGAATGTGATTGATCTCTATTGTGACAACAATGGAGCCATATCTCAATCAAAGAAACAACGGTCTCACCAAAGGTCCAAACATATACTGCGGTGGTATCACCTGATCTGAGAGCATTGATAAAGGAGATGTGAAGATTTGCAAAAGTTCACATGGACGATCCACTGACGAAGCTGCTGAATCAGAAGCAGCATGATCGCCATACTTGCAGTATGGGTATTAGATACCAAGAGAACTGGTCTTAGAGATAGTTCTTATGTACAATATACACTAAAATGCAAGGTTGGTATCTTTAGTGTAAGTGGGAGATTGTTGTATTTCTTTTTATGTGATGAAATATTAAAGCATGAATTCCATTATTATTGTTTTGAATATGGCTGTGCTTTTTGTATTAAAACATATAAGAACGTCCTTAGATAGTTATGTAATCATTACATTGAACTATTCTAAAATGTCCCTAGTCAATCATTATTGTGGAATTTAAGGACAACAATAATGTGTGGAGACTAGTGTGTGCTGTGATTAAATATGGAGATATTAAATCAAACATATAGGTATTTGATACTGGACTGGCCAACTTATAAGAACATTTCATGGATTGTTCTATAAATGTCAACAATGATTATGTTTGCACCTAAATCCTTCGACTTGAGATCACGCAAGATTTCCTGCTTGGCTAATGGTATGCTTTGACGATGTCAAACGCCGTATGTAACTAGATGTGATATTAAGGCATTTGTTGGGTATATTTATTAACCATGTCAGGATGAGGTGTGATAGATATAGGATTTGTCCCTCCTATGCAACAAGAGTGATATCTTGGGCCCCTTGATTGAGTGAGACTAATTCATGGCCATGAACAAGTGGATTAATATGAGATATTAATGTCATTTGATTAGTCTACTCGGGAATCAAGAAACTGACTGATTGAATGGTACAAGTTTGACGTACTCTGTGACTTGTGTTCAATCTAGACATCGAGGACGAAGGGATTACTGCAAAAGATCATATTCGTGGTTACTTGAATCACCGGGACTATTTGTGAAATGAAGTAATGATGTGTTACTAGATACCTCTCATTACTGTCGACAATTGTTGTCACGGCCAACATAGCAAATACTTAAGGGGTCACACATTATAATCAACTGGATTGGGCTGGTTAGAGTTTACATTTGATATAGGTGCTCAATTGGATTGGGCAGGCTCAATAGGATTGGGCCAGTCGACCGAGAGTTGTTTCAGGTCGACCGCACTTTTTGTCACTCCTGTAGGCCGAGAACCATTTATGTTGACGACCGGACCAGTTAGACTTGGTCAAAACTGGCACATCTACGTGTGTGAGGGAGTGTGTATGTAAGGGAGTAGTGGGAGAGAATAGTGGGGAAGTGGGGTTAGTGGGTGATTCCACTAACACCACAAAATTGATGAAATGTTTATCATTCCAACATTTGAGAATTAATGAATTACTCTCTATTCTCTCTACTCTTTTTTAGCCAAAAACCCTAGAAGCAAAAATCAGATTTTCTTCTTCTTTATTTTTACACACTCTTAAGAAAAATGAAGAGAAGAAAATTCGATTTTCTTATCTCTTGATTCTGGTTTTCCTAAGTAATCTATTCTTTGTGGATTCCGGGAAAAGTGTTTTCCACCTTCATAGTTTTTGGACTAGCATCTGAGACTTGGAGTGACGAGCCTAAAGGTTGGTGTGTGGATACCAGTAGAGACAGTAGTCAGTTGGCTGCTGTTGGTGAATTCAAGTAGGAAGAATCTGGTCATCGTCGATTAGATCGACAGAAAGGTTTAACTCCTAAATCACAGGATTCTGTCTCTTTCTTGTGACTAGATTATCTAAAGGAACGTAATCCCGCGTGTTTATTTCCGCTGCGTTTTGGGGATTTTTAATTTTTCCCGCACTACTCACCCCCACACTTGGTACATTTTACTTTTCCATTTGTTTATAGATTGTCTATACCTTCCAAACAGGTAAAGTCAAAACCTTATTAGACCTGCTAGATTCACGAGTACATTTTAGGAATCAACATGAGGATAATTTTCAAAGTAGTTCATTTTTTATAACATAAATTTGAGAAATAAATTTTTAAAAAATTGATACAAAATTAGAGAGTGATACACTAACTAGAATGACGAACAACGATAAAATGAAGATTCAAATATGTTACAACTTCCACCAACTCCTATTGCACAATTTAGATTAGATAGATATAATAATTTAGAGAACACAGAGTAAGAGATGAGAATGAGTGAGTTTGAGGGGGTATTTATAGGGAATTTTGTATTTAAAATTAAAAATATGAACATAGCCGTTGCGGTGGGAGCTAACAACTATTTTGGTGAAAATGGCCGTTGGACCGTAGATTGGTAATGGGTTTGTGTGGGTTTGTGCAGGGCGGGGTGACCCATGAGTTTTTTTACGGGGAGGGGCAGGGAAGTGAGTTTATAGGGGAGCGGGGCAAAATTTTGAAAATCCTAACCCAACCGCCCTATCTCCCAAACCCACTAATTAGCAGGGCGGACTGGGTTTTAACATTTTGGCTACATGGCGGGTTTTTGCGGGGCGGGGTAACGCACTTGCCATTGCTATTGGCACATACCGTTAGTCATTAAAGAGAAATATAAAGTAAAACATTGTAATATCCTGAGCCACAAAGGTATTAGGAATTAATCATTTCAAGAAGAGATCATATTAGTTCAGACAGATGATGTATAAATCTCAAGCCTCTAGCTTAAATGGTGTCAGTTCGATGTTAGCCTATAAATCATTAAAACAATAAAAGAAAGCATCTAAATAATAAATTCCTAATTTGGATGATGTTGGTTCAAATTCAACCGATAATTATCATAGTAAAATATTTAGGCCTGATGAAAGAAAAGAAAAGACTTTTAAATTGAAATGTCACTGAAGGTTCCACAAATATATGTTGAAAATTTAGATAAAAGTTCGAAAAAGGTGATGGTTATGTCGTCCAGAACGCCTAGCGCCACAACTTTGTTGTAGTCATTTTGTGTCAAACGGTCGAATAGTGTTCTCAGGCAAATGTTGTTCTGATAAAGAGAATTACTGTGAGATGCTATATGTTCTTATAGTAGGAGTAGTTGTTTTCATTGAGGCCCATAATTTTTTCTCTCTCTTTAAACTCCTAAGATTGCTAAGTAGGAGGTTGCTATCCACAAAGCTTTTCTTATAGAAGAGATCTTGAGACTATGACCAAGACTTATAAACGAAGATGGTAGCGCCAAAACAAGAATATCGACCTAAATCACTTACTAATAAGGAGAATAGCCAACCAAAGGAAGGGAATAAAACCACTTAGGGGAAAGCGCCTGAGATATCTGTCGAGGAAATTGAGACCGTTATGGTTGATTTTTTTTTATACTTTTCCAAGGTCTCTTAGATCCAAACCAACAAATAAGATAATGGCGTTCAAGGAGATTGATGATGATGAAGCTGCAATGCTTATACTTGGAAATGAGCAGCCAATTGAGGAAGACAGGGAATACATTGAGGGAATACAAATTTCGAGAATCTTAGTCGATAACGGGCCTACTATTAACATTCTCCTAGCTTATATGATGAAGAAATTATGGAGGTAAAATGATATACTTGCCCACAACTGTTGTTGTAACTGGTTTCAGGGGGCTTACGAAATAAAAAGAATTATAACATCGGAAACTTCTATCGACAAGAAGACATTAGAAACCACTTTTTCTTATGGTCGATATCGAACCTAGGAACATCTCTTAATGTTTGATTGGGAATGGAATGGATCCACATGGCTCAATTATTATTCCTATGCTATAATTATGAGGCCGAAATCAACTAGGTCGATGCCAATGTTTTTTTGACAGGGGTTACGATATGCTCAAGCAGTATATTACCCATCAACATTGCATCAATTACTGTTCCTATGGAATAATTATGAAGCTGAAATCATCAAGGCTGATGCAAACAATTTTGTGGTAGGAGTACGATACGCTCAAGCAGTATATTACCACAAATACATTAAACCTCATCACATTTGACAAGATGTTAAGGGGAAAGATAAGCAAACTTGGTGTAAACCTAAGGTGGAACATGTTGAACTTAATGGTCCCAAATATGTTGTGTAGAGACTTGGGACGGAGCCAAGATTTATGTAATGGGGGAGGGGCGAAATGTTCTAGTGGACTTGTTTTTGAATTGGGAGGGTGAGATGTGTATTTTTGAAGGATTTCTCAAAAAATGACAAATTCCTATATAAAACTTGGCTTTCAATAAATTGTTGGGGGCGGCCGCCCTCCAAATCCCATGAGTCCACTACTAGCAGATAGCAACGGCAAATGGGGCAGCCTGACGTGTTCGTGGTGCGTTTGACCGACAGACAATACAGGACAGGGCAGGGAGGGTTTGAAAATTGACAGGGGTGTCGTGGTAAAATATATCAATGTCCCAAATCCACCCCGCATGTAAAAACTGAAACTTGCGAGCCATGCCCGGATTGGTGGGGTTTAAGGATTTTTTAAAAGTAAGTTTAAGGAGAAAAACTAAAAGAATATAGTGAGAAATAAATATAGAGAAAGCCACATCGTAGTGGTGAGGGTTTTACGTGGACCCCTACCGATTTTATTAATAACATAAATAAAGTTACATAGAAGGAGACTTAGAGCCTAAACTTCTCAAATAGAAATACAACTTTTTTCCATGTGCCTTTTAATTGATATCGTCCCCCAACCATTTTTGTAAATGTACTCACCCCCACACTTGGTACATTTTACTTTTCCATTTGTTTATTGATTGTCTATACCTTCCAAACTCATGAAGTAAAGGCCTTATTAGACCTGCTAGATTCTGTGAGTACATTTTAGGAATCAACATGAGGATGATTTTCAAAGTTGTCCATTTTTTATAACATAAATTGGAGAAATAAATTTTTAAAAAAATTGATATAATATTAAAGAATGATACACTAACTAGAATGACGGACAACAATAAAATGAGGATTCCAAAGTAAAACATTGTAATATCCTGAGCCACAAAGGTATTAGGAATTAATCATTTCAAGAAGAGATCATATTGGTTCAGACAGATGATGTATAAATCTCAAACCTCTAGATTAAATGGTATCAGTTCGATGGTAGCCTATAAATCATTAATACAATCAAAGAAATCATATGAATAAAAAATTCCTAGGTTGGATGATGTTGGTTCAAATTCAACCGATATTATCTTAGTAAGAAAATAAAGCATTCAAGCATCAATAAGCAAAATTCGAATTATTATTCGGCTCAACAGCCTCTAAAAAACAAAAGACGCACACAAGCCAGTTACAAAGGTATAAAATTTAGGGCTGGCGAAAGAAAAGCAAAGACTTTTAAATAGAAATGTCACTAAGGTTCCGCAAATGTATGTTGAAAATTTAGATAAAAGTTCAAAAAGGTCATTTTGTGCCAACCGGTCGAATAGTTTTCTCATGAAAAATACTGTGAGTAGTTGTTTTCAGGGAGGCCCAGAACCATGTTTTTGCTTAAAATCCTCTTATTTAGGAGAACAACACAAGTTGATATGCATGTAGTTTCTCTTATCTTGTTTCTCGCACTTGGAAAGGAAAATACACGCTAGTGGATGACGAGTCGGCAAGTGAGCGAATTTATGAAAGGACCAGGAAAGTGCGGATTTTCAAGGACCAAGTGCGTGTTGTTTATAAGGGTGCCATGGTAAATGGCTTCCGAGGAAATGATACAGGATTCTGAGGAAGGGCACTTAGATCAGTTAAGTGTTGTCTGCAAGAAGGAAGTTAAGAATTGGAAAAGTCGCGACTAAGGAGATAAAGACTCCATTTGAACAGAAGATTCCTTGAAAAACGTTAAGCTTAAAGATGCAAGGGGAATACAAATATATTAAGCATACATACAACAAATAATCATCTGTACCAACCAATCACAATTAATCATGTGTATATATAATTAGAAAAAAGATCGCGATCGAATTACTTCGGTTTGGGACACAAAAATGAGTATACTGGACCATTTTTACCCTACATGTATTTGAAGATAGCAACTATTAGACAGTTGAATTTTGGGTCCAACCCAGGAATGGTATGGGAGGAGATTGGAAGACTTTTTCGATGGGGCTTATTAGGTGGTACTTAAAAGGTTTGGACCCAACGGGTGTGCACCAATGCGGAATCCTAAGGGTTGGGCCGATCCACATGTAAAGTTTGGTGGAGATAAATGCTTAGTAGTGTCAGGAAAAGGAAGAATTAGAGGATAAACTATGTGAAAAGCTTATTCTTTTAAATGACTCTTCTGAATTTATCACGTCTTGCTCAAATACTCGGCTATAAGAAGGAGAAGAGAAGAGCCAGAAAGACACAACTCACAATCAATGCAACAAAACTTTCTCTTCAGCAACACTTCTCGGGTCATAAGACACTAATTCCGGGTACAATCTTAGCGTCTTATTAGTTTTAGAATTCGATTTCCATGACTACGTTCCATCTAGAACTTATTTCGTTAGTTACTTAAAATCTTTGGATCTTTATCTCTCCTAGAGTAAGGTTATCTCAGTTTGTACGAGACACAACCCCTCTTATTTTATTTCATTTGCAATCAATTTTTGGTCATGTACATTATCTCTAAAGGTCCTTATGGAGCATAAGGCAGATCAAAGAACTTCAAATCTCTCTCCCTATTCTATTTTTTCACGGATTATCTCTTTCGCCAAAATACATGGACATGACTAGTTTTTATCCCATTTTCCATCCAACATGGTGGCACACTCAGACATATTAACTTCATTTAGAATTCACACATGCGATGAATTGACATGATTAGATTAGGGGACAAATACCTCCAAAGCTAATTGAGCCGTAATTATTTAATTCGAAAATATCTATATTGTTCAAACTAACTATTCTTTTTATTATTTAAACTATATGATTTTATTTTTAATAGAATTTAAGTTATATAATTTAATCAAGTTTATTTTATGTACGCGTGTAACCAAATATTTGGTGAAAAAGAATATTAAAGAAAATGAGATATATTTTTTTATTTTTTAATGACATTTTAATTTAGAACCGCGACTCAAATGTATGCACATGATTTATATAGTGGAAAAATTATTTCAAAGTATATAACATTATACAAAATTTACTAATTAGTTCAACTCCAATTGACACGCTAGACAATGAAGAAACTCATGTCTAAATATAATAACAATAAAGAAAAAAAAAAGATAACATATGGTTTCTTTAAAAAAGGAATTACTTTTCTTGAAATATATTATCAAAGCATTACGAAAAGTCAACGTCCAAAGAGTAAGTGCAAATATATTTAATAGTAGCATAATGGATTAAGTTCATAAATTTAAGCAAGTGATTAAGTTCCAATATTATTATTTTTTTTAAAGAAATATATTTCATTAAATGGTATCAGAGATCACATGTGGTAGGAGAAAACCCGGTGTGTCTCAAAACAATTGAGACGAGGATCGAGTCCTCACAACATAAACATCTACAAGAATGTTGCATAATCCGTCGATAAAAGATAAATTGGCTACGCTAATCCCCAAAATGTTCTTAATTTAACTAACTATCTGCCTTTTTGGGGATAAGTCTTCACGATGTGATGGATCTCATTGACCAGAGAGTAATCACTCTCAATGAAACACAGTTGATATTCTCCGCTCATTGCAAACCTAAGGTCTTTAAGAAGCGCTTTTTCCTCTGCATGCACGGGGTTGGGCGAGTTAGGGGGCGTGTTTGGAAAATCCCCTCGCAAAATCTCTTTCATGGTTCCTCACTATGGCACCAAGACCTCGATCACCATTATTCTGTGAGCAACGTTCAACTTTAAAAAACCATTAGCAGGTGGTTTCCAGCTTAAAGACCTTGATGGCACGATAGGTGGATCTATTCTTGACTTTCTATCCTCTTTTGTCTGAGTGGGATCAAACAGTTTTGATGACAATTAGGGAGGGGCTGACGAGAGTTGCCTCACCCTAATATCACTGTATTCTGTCGAACAAACCGAAACGAGATTTGCTACTTACTCAGCTAATTTTTGCTTCCCTTAAAAAACCGCTCGGTTCCTATTACACCGTATTCAGGGAACATAGATAAAAGGGAGTGACGACCTCCTCTCCACTTTATAGAACTGGAATGAGGTAAAAGGGAAACTTATCTTTCGCAATGATAAAATCAATGTCGAATCTAGTTTGGTTGCAAATATCTAGCGCCGCCGGACATGTGAAAATTGCATGTAGAGCATATTCAGATTCTTTTTGACAAAGGGGACATTGGGATCCGAAAGATTTAATTCTTACGAGATAGAGATTAAAATGTAGACAAGATATGCTCAAATTTTTTTCCAGGATGAAAACCCGAGAAAATTTGGGGGGAACATAACCTTCTAGATTTTTATCTAGTAATAAAAAGTCTTAGCTATCGAGGTGGATGGTCCGCGCCTTTTCCCGCTCTTTATGTCAACTCGAAGGTGGTAGCCATACTTGATATAATATATTCCATTGTTCGTGTAGCCCCAAACGAGCCGATAGGTGACAAAGCATCACAAAGCGGCATTTTCAGAATCTTTTCAATTTCGTAGGATGAGAAGTAGTTTCCTGGCATATTCTCATTCCACACTCCCTTCTGATAATCAATGAACCTAGATACAATCATAATTTTTGGGAAAATCAATGTTTGATGTAGAAAGAAGCTTAAAAGTATGCAGAGTTGTAAGCCATTTGTCATACCAAGCACTAATTTGCGCACCATTTCCAATTATCCATCTCAATCCTACCTAAAGAAACTTGAGGCCTTTAGAATATATTGCCAAATAATTGATGTACGCCCTCTCTGAAGGACAAGTAAGAATTTGTCCAACGGAAAATACTTTGCTTGCAACCCTCTAGAACAGAGCAAGAAAGATCGATGAATAATTCACCAGCCTTGCTTGACTACCAAAGCTCTATTAAAAGCTCCAAGATCACAAAATCCAAGACCTTCTTAAGACTTTGGTAAGCAAAGCTCGGTCCAACCTCTCCAGCAGATCTTTTTGTTATAGCTGACATGTCGCCCCACTCTTTCAAAACTCTAAGAATAAAATTTGAGACTGAGTCGCCTAGGATGTGCCAGAATTTCTGAAGAAAAAGTACATGCATTCCATCTGGTCTAAGAGCCTTATGCGGATGAATATGCTGTTAGTAGTTCCCTAGGACCATTAGCATATGTTGTGCATTTTTTTCTTTTGAGCATGTAATTGAATAGCTAATTTTGCTTATGAACATCAAATGCGTGATTTGATAGCAAAACTCATTAGCTTATGTAATTACTATTCTAGTTGTCCCTAGTTTCATGTAATGTTCTTTACAATGAAATAAAACAAGTATGATGTTTGATTGATGATTATGTTTTACTAATCATGTGTAATGAATAAAAATCATATCATAGATGCAATATATTGGGATATATTGTATCGGACGTGATCCGTTAGAGAAGTAATACTTCATGGTCCTTAGTCATAAGTATTACTTCCTCAATACTATTTTAGAATCCTTAGACCTTATGTCTCCATTGATTCCAGCATGAATGGAGCCACGTTTTGACTCAGCCGGACGTTACTTTTAATCGAGTAATCAATACGACTGATGATCGGATGTAGCGTCCTATCATGGCTTGAATGTGAGAGGCATTGTAAGGAATTTGTCCCTCTCTATTATTAGAGAGAGATATCCATGGCCCCTTGATAGGGAAAAACTGTTTAAATGCATGGTCGTGCTCAAATATATTTGATAAAGTGGTTAGCAAATACTATTTGTTGAAACAGTTTACCCGGAGATCGAGCATAAATACAATTAAGCTTAATAAAGGTGACGACTACCATGCCTTATGCATAATTAAGATATCGCGAGACAAAGGGAATAAATAGTGGATTGATATTAGGTTTTGTTGTAAATTCATTCACTTTGGGTAGTCACAATGTCCTGCTAGGGACCGCTTGTGATTTATGAACTCACACTATTAAGCATACATACAACAAATAATCATCTGAACAGAATATTCCTTGAAAAACGTGAAGCTTAAATATGCAAGGGGAATACAAATATATTAAGCATACATACAACAAATAATCATCTGTACCAACCAATCACAATTAATCATGTGTATATATAATTAGAAAAAAGATCACATTTCGAATTCTTCTTGGTTGGACACAAAAATGAGTATACAGACGGGTACAGACCATTTTTACCCTACATGTATTTGAAGATAGCAACGAGTCAGCAAGTGAGTGAATTGATGAAAGGACCAGGAAAGTGCGGATTTTGAAGGACCAAGTGCGTGTTGTTCTTTAATCTTAGCGAAAGAGGTATTCCTTGGAAGGATAGGTTATCAATGAAAGGGATGTGATTCTCCAAACATAGCAGGGAGAGAGGCACCATTCTGCATTTTTTATATGGGTGCCATGGTAAATGGCTTCCGAGGAAATGATACTCTAGTGGTGCATCTGCCTCAGATGTTATATTGCATGTCCATATGGATACTGATATAGCTGGGGGGATGCAAAAGGTTCCTATTCCTAGGTTGGGGTCTTTATCACACATTGTAGAGGAAAAGGCTAGAGCCTCGTCTTCTCAGGTAACGTTTGTGAGTACGGCGCAGATGGAATCCATCACCCACGATATTGAGAAGAGTGTGTGTCATGAGCTAAAACAAATCATATGCGCTCAGGTAGAGCAAGATATGGATTTAATGTTAGAGGCTAGAGATAAGAAAAACATAGTGAAAAGGGAAAGGTTGAGGGGATTTATATTTAACACATTTCAAAGCTGATTCGACAAACTCAATCTCCCGTTGGATGCTTCTGAACTTGAGCACAAACTCAATCTTGCTCTTGACCAGTTTGATGACGAAGATCAGGAGGGTGATATTTTAGTTAGTGACATTTTGGGTGATGGTCCTGATAATGAAAAATAGATTATATATGTTTTTGTGAATTGCTTGGTTTTGAATTTGTTTATTTGGTTGTGGATTTTGAATTTGTGAATTTGTAAGCATCTTCATTTGTGTATTTGGTTATGGCAGTGTGCTTCTCTGTAAATTTATTTTTTTTGGAAACTTTTGTATATTAGCGACGACTTTGCTACCACCATGCCGTCGTCGCAATCCTATGGTTCAGGATTTAGGAATTTGGGGGTATGAACAACGATCAATTAGTGACCACTATGACTTGGTCGCCATCCTAGGGTTTAGGGTTTAGAAAGTGATTGCTGTAACACCCCGCTCCGTAAACACTTTTAAGTATATCAATTTTGAATTGGTAATTTTGAGTATATTGGAGAATTTATAGTTATTTATAGAGACATTATTTTTATTTCCAAATTCTCCAAAGCAGCCACTTTCTATTGGGACATTCTTTAATATTCTCAATTACACGACCTTCTCTTCAAATATTTTTTTTACCCTACAATATTAATTTGATTGGCAATCCAGCTATTATCTTTTCCTGGCGACACCTAGCACTCCACTCACCTTTCTTATTTTACTACCTCAACCATATGTATTTTTTTTTCCATAATTTTCAACTTCCACCGTCACCAATCTTACCTTTATCCTTCAATTTTTTTTTATTCTTTCTCTAATTTTGTTCTTACTTTTTACCGTTTCTCCTGCGAATTCCCACAGTCGAGAGAGTAAGCTCTCTTGGCTCTTAATTATTTGACATCTCCAAGTCATCTTCTAATATACATATCTTTAAATTTTAGCTACAAGAAATTAGCAGTTACATCATCATTTAATCAATTGCATAAATTTGATCTTGCTATCTTCCTTCAAATTCCTATACCTTTTTCTTTTGTATTACTTTCTAATTCAAAAGGAAAAGCAAATGGTTATGTGAAGTTGAATCAACTCTGAGACAGGCTTGTAAGCAATGGCGGAGCTACGTGCCCCCCCAATTTTTTCCAAAATTTTTTTTTATAATTTTAGTTTTATTTTTATAACACCTCGTTCGGTGAACATTTTGAATCACTTTACGATTTAAATTAGATTTTTTAGTTCGTGAATTATAGGAATTACACCACTTATATCTTAACAATTTTGGTTAAAATTGTAACAAACTTAATTGTGTAAGAGATTATAATATTTATAAAATTTCATCAAAAAATTCACAATCACTAATAGATAATAATATCTTTAAATTTTAGCTACAAGAAATTAGCAGTTACATCATCATTTAATCAATTGCATAAATTTGATCTTGCTATCTTCCTTCAAATTCCTATACACTTTTTCTTTTGTATTACTTTCTAATTCAAAAGGAAAAGCAAATGGTTATGTGAAGTTGAATCAACTCTGAGACAGGCTTACCTTTGGGGATTCGTTTTGCTGAGGGATTTGTAAGGAATCTTGGAGTTTTTCTATATATTTTGGATTTAGATCATTTTTCATCTCAAGGCCATGGACATATTTACAAGGTGAATACTTGTGTCGGATTCATTGTTAAGATTAATTTTCAGTTGATGATGAATCTCTTGGGTTAATGGTATATTTGATTAATTAATTTTGTGGAAAATTATTTGGTTTTAGGATATTGATTATTTTGGATCTCAAGGCTATAGACAATTTATCAGGTGAGTGTTCCTAAATCCTTTTACAAAATTATATATGTGTTGTGTGTTCATTTGTTCATTGCACTCATGACATGGATCCTCTCATGACATGTACTGATTACATTTTTCTTGTCACCATGAAATATCTTTCTGTATAGGGGCACTGTTTTGAAATATTATCTTATTGCATTGGAAATGATAAGTTTGAATAAATTTGATACGGATTTGTCTTCTGAATATTGACATGGTATGGTAAGACTATAAGTTTATTATATCGGGCCCAATTATTTGATCTAAAGGAGCTAAGTGCTACACCAGAGGGTGTGAGACACCTCTAGAGTCCTAATTTTGAACATCTGTATTTGGGGGCCCGTATGAATTTGATATGATGTTATTGTCATGCCTATGTCAATTTCACCTCGACAGTCCCGGAAAATTGTTTAGAAAATCAGGCCCCTTATTATAATCAATATATATGTGGTTTTCTCATTGTGCGAACTATTTTATGAATATAAAGTACTTTGGAAGGAAAATGGTTTTAAAAGACATACGCACCACTGGCACAACCCTCACTGAGCTTCGGCTCACATTTTCCAAATGTTTTCCCCTCCACAGGTATCTGAAGGTGGTGCAATAATTTGGGCATCAAGAGTGAGCAACGGAAGCTTGGGATTAGCAATCTGGATAAATGGATTTTAGTCATATATTTTATTGAATTTCATTGTAATCATGTGGATACATTATATTTTTGGGTAATAGAATGTTTGTTTAGAGACTTGGCGGTTCGACTCGGTTCCCGTCCGGGCAGGGGGCGGGTCGGGGCGTCACAATTGCTAAGTGGTTCCTAATTGCGACGACTTTCTAAATTTATTTTTTTAACATATATTATCGGAATAATATAGTTATATAATTGGGATAATATAGTTATATAGTTGGGATAATATATATATACCAAACTTTCTTAACAAAACAAGTTTATCTTGATGCGATGTTTTGTTAAAAAAGTTTAGTAGTACATATATAAGTGAATAAAACTAGAAATTGATATACGAAACGTAGTTATGTCTTAGATGCGAAATTTGCATTTAGTAGTATACTTATGTATAAAAACATTATGTTCGGATAATAAAGGCGGTCACAATGGGGAGGAAAAGTGGCACCACATTGCGACCACGCTCTCAAAACGACGTCGTCTGATCGCTATAACGGTCGCAAAGTGGTGGCACATTGTGACCACTTGTGCCACCACTTTGCGACCGCTTCTGCGAAACGACGTCGTCCACTCAAATCTTGAATTATTTCAAACACTTAACCTCAGCATTATTTAACACTTTCTTTGCCGCCACTCAAAATTATCATCATTTTCACTCAAATTTCCTCGCCACGAGCGGAATGCGACAACCTCCACTACCGACCACCATCCACTGAGGGTTTTCCTTCCTTCTCACACTGAAGTTCTGTGACCTAACTTCATTGACTAATTAATTTGACCGCCAACATTGGACGATTCGCACATTATCTGGCCTGCATTTCGACTATTGGCACACCTTCCGGCCAGGTTTTTTATCCTCTCTTTCCCTCTTTTTTTTACATTGCAAATATAGTTTCCGATTTTAATTCTTTTTTTAATTTGGAGCTTCGCAGCGAAGCACATTTTAAACGTTTGGACGCTCACTCTCTCACATTTGAACATTTGGACTTACTATTACCTTTGCAAAATAGTAAGTTTGAATTTTTCTGGTTCTTTTAGTTGTAATGGTTTCAATTTGCAAAATATATTACCACAAATACTTTCAGCCTCATCACATTTGACAAGATGTTAAGGGGAAAGCTAAGCAAACTTGGTGTAAACCTAAGGTGGAACA
This sequence comes from Vinca minor, assembly GCA_026122235.1. NCBI lineage: Eukaryota > Viridiplantae > Streptophyta > Magnoliopsida > Gentianales > Apocynaceae > Vinca > Vinca minor. The sequence continues at coordinate 3,578,330 of JAOCZM010000253.1, forward strand.
TGTTGAACTTAATGGTCCCAAATATGTTGTGCAGAGACTTGGGGCGGAGCCAAGATTTATGTAATGGGGGAGGGGCGAAATGTTCTAGTGGACTTGTTTTTTAATTGGGAGGGTGAGATGTGTATTTTTGAAGGATTTCTCTAATTGGGAGGGTGAAATGTTCTAGTGGGCTTTTGCGGGGATAGGTATCCCCCTTTCCATTACTACTAGCACAACCGTTAGTCATTAAAGAGAAATACAAAGTAAAACATTGTAATATCCTGAGCCACAAAGGTATTAGGAATTAATCATTTCAAGAAGAGATCATATTGGTTCAGACAGATGATGTATAAATCTCAAACCTCTAGATTAAATGGTGTCAGTTCGATGTTAGCCTATAAATCATTAAAATAATCAAAGAAATCATATGAATAATAAATTCCTAAGTTGGATTATGTTGGTTCAATTTCAACCGATATTATCTTTGTAAGAAAATAAAGCATTCAAGCATCAATAAGCAAAATTCGAATTATTATTCGGCTCAACAGCCTCTGAAAAACAAAAGACGCACACAAGCCAGTTACAAAGGTATAAAATTTAGGGCTGGCGAAAGAAAAGCAAAGACTTTTAAATAGAAATGTCACTAAGGTTCCGCAAATGTATGTTGAAAATTTAGATAAAAGTTCAAAAAAGGTGATAGTTATGTCATCCAGAACGCCCAGCACCACAACTTGGTGGCAGTCATTTTGTGTCAACTGGTCGAATAGTTTTCTCATGAAAATTACTGTGAGATGTTATATGTTTTTCTGGTAGGAGTAGTTATTTTCAGGGAGGCCCAGAACCATGTTTTTGCTTAAAATCCTCTTATTTAGGAGAACAACACAAGTTGATAAACATGTAGTTTCTCTTATCTTGTTTCTCGCACTTGGAAAGGAAAATACATGCTAGTGGATGACGAGTCAGCAAGTGAGCGAATTGATGAAAGGACCAGGAAAGTGCGGATTTTGAAGGACCAGGTGCGTGTTGTTCTTTAATCTTGGCGAAAGAGGTATTCCTTGGAAGGATAGGTCATCAATGAAAGGGATGTGATTGTCCAAACATAGCAGGGAGAGAGGCACCATTCTGCATTTTTTATAAGGATTTTGAGGAAGGGCAATGAAACTCTTAGATCACCTAGATGATGAGATCATACATATAACAAATAATCGTACATGTACAGTCTATGTATCCCATTTACATACTTTCAACCAAATTACTAATCATCATGTGTATATATAATTAAAAAAAAGATCACATTTCGAATTCTTCTTGGTTAGATACAAAATGAAGTACTGTGACGAGTACTGACTCATTTTCACCCTACATATATTTGAAGATAGCAATTATTGGACAGTTGAATTTTGGGTCCAACCCAGGAATGGTATGGGCGGAGATTGGAAGACTTTTTCGATGGGCTTATTAGGTGGTACTTAAAGGTTTGGACCCAACGGATGTGAACCAATGCGGAATCCAAAGGTTGTGCCGATCCACATGTAAAGTTTGGTGGAGATAAATGCTTAGTAGTTTGGCCAATATTATAGGTGGGTAGCGGGCGAAAGAAGAATGCAGAGCCAGAAGAGTTCTTCATCAAAAGGAAGAATTAGAGGATAAACTATGTGAAAAGCTTATTCTTTTAAATAATTCTTCTGAATTTATCACGTCTTGCTTAAATACTCGGCTATAAGAAGGAGAAGAGAAGAGCCAGAAAGACACAACTCACAATCAACACAACAAAACTTTCTCTTCAGCAACACTTCTCGGGTCTTAAGACACGAATTCCGTGTACAATCCTAGCGTCTTATTAGTTTTAGAATTCGAATTCCTGGACTACCTTCCATCTAGAACTTATTTCGTTAGTTACTTAAAATCTTTTGATCTTTATCTCTCCTAGAGTAAGGTTATCTCAGTTTGTACGAGACACAAGCCCTCTTATTTTATTTCATTTGCAATCAATTTTTGGTCAAGTACATTCTCTCTAAAGGTCCTTGTGGAGCATAAGGCAGATCAAAGAACTTCAAATCTCTCTCCCTGTTCTATTTTTCACGAATTCTCTCTTTCGCCAAAACACATGGACACGACTAGTTTTTATCCCATTTTCCATCCGACATGGTGGCACACTCAGACATATTAACTTCATTTAGAATTCACCTAATCAGATTAGGGGACAAATACCTGATTAGATTAGGGGACAAATACCTTCAAAGCTAATTGAGCCGTAATTATTTAATTCGAAAATATCCATATTGTTCAAACTAACAATTCTTTTTGTTATTTAAACTATATAATTTTATTTTTAATAGAATTTAAGCTATATAATTTAATCAAGTTTATTTTATGTACGCGTGTAACCAAATATTTGGGGAAAAAGAATATTAAAGAAAATGTGATATTTTTTTTTTATTTTTTAATAACATTTTAATTTAGAACCGCTACTCAAATGTATGCACATGATTTACATAGTGGAAAAATTATTTCAAAGTATATAACATTATACAAAATTTACTAATTAGGTCAACTCCAATTGACACGCTAGACAATGAAGAAATTCATGTCTAAAAATAATAACAATAAAGAAAAAAAAAAGATAACTTATGGTTTCTTTAAAAAAGTATTACTTTTCTTGAAATATATTATCAAAGCATTACGAAAAGTCAATGTCCAAAGAGTAAGTGCAAATATATTTAATAGTAACATAAATTTAAGCAAGTGATTAAGTTCCAATATTTTTTTTTTTAAAGAAATATATTTCATTAAGTGGTATCAGAGATCACATGTGGTAGGAGAAAACCCGGTGTGTCTCCAAACAATTGAGACGAGGATCGAGTCCTCACAACATAAACATCTACAAGAATGTTACATAATCCGTGGATAAAAGATAAATTGGCTACGGTAATCCCCAAAATCTTCTTAATTTAACTATCTGTCTTTTTGGAGATAAGTCTTCATCGATGTGATTTATCCCCTTACTCAAGAATCATGCTCTAGTGGTGCATCTGCCTCAGATGTTACATTGCATGTCCATATGGATACTGATATAGATGGGGGGATGCAAAAGTATCCTATTCCTAGGTTGGGGGTCTTTATCACACATTGTAGAGGAAAAGGCTCGAGCCTCGTCTTCTCGAGTAACGTTTGTGAGTACGGGCGCGAGATGGAATCCATCACCCACGACATTGAGGAGAGTGTGTGTCATGAGCTAAAACAAATCATATGCGCTCGGGTAGAGCAAGATATGGATTTAATGTTAGAGGCTAGAGATAAGAAAAACATAGTGAAAAGGGAAAGGTTGAGGGGATTTATATTTAACACATTTCAAAGCTGATTCGACAAACTCAATCTCCCGTTGGATGTTTTCGAACTTGAGCACAAACTCAATCTTGCTCTTGACGGTCGGCTGACGAAGATCAAGAGGGTGATATTTTTAGTTAGTGACATTTTGGGTGATGGTCCTGATAATGAAAAATAGAGTATTTATGTTTTTGTGAATTGCTTGGTTTTGAATTTGTTAATTTGGTTGTGGATTTTGAATTTGTGAATTTGTGAGCATCTTCATTTGTGTATTTGGTTATGGCAGGGTGCTTCTCTGTAATTTTATTTTTTTTTGGAAACTTTTGTATATTAGCGACGACATTGCTACCACCATGCCGTCGTCGCAATCCTATGGTTCAGGATTTAGGAATTTGGGAGTATGAACAACGATCAATTAGTGACCACTATGACTTGGTCGCCATCCTAGGGTTTAGGGTTTAGAAAGTGATTGCTGTAACACCCCGCTCCGTAAACACTTTTAAGTATATCAATTTTGAATTGGTAATTTTGAGTATATTGGAGAATTTATAGTTATTTATAGAGACATTATTTTTATTTCCAAATTCTCCAAGGCAGCCACTTTCTATTGGGACATTCTTTAATATTCTCAATTACACGACCTTCTCTTCAAATATTTTTTTTACCCTACAATATTAATTTGATTGGCAATCCAGCTATTATCTTTTCCTGGCGACACCTAGCACTCCACTCACCTTTCTTATTTTACTACCTCAACCATATGTATTTTTTTTTTCCATAATTTTCAACTTCCACCGTCACCAATCTTACCTTTATCCTTCAATTTTTTTTTTATTCTTTCTCTAATTTTGTTCTTACTTTTTACCGTTTCTCCTGCGAATTCCCACAATCGAGAGAGTAAGCTCTCTTGGCTCTTAATTATTTGACATCTCCAAGTCATCTTCTAATATACATATCTTTAAATTTTAGCTACAAGAAATTAGCAGTTACATCATCATTTAATCAATTGCATAAATTTGATCTTGCTATCTTCCTTCAAATTCCTATACCTTTTTCTTTTGTATTACTTTCTAATTCAAAAGGAAAAGCAAATGGTTATGTGAAGTTGAATCAACTCTGAGACAGGCTTACCTTTGCTGAGGGATTTGTAAGCACTGGCGGAGCTAGTTTTATTTTTATAACACCTCGTCCCGTGAACATTTTGAATCACTTTACGATTTAAATTAGATTTTTTAGTTCGTGAATTATAGGAATTACACCACTTATATCTTAACAATTTTGGTTAAAATTGTAACAAACTTAATTGTGTAAGAGATTATAATATTTATAAAATTTCATCAAAAAATTCACAATTACTAATAGATTATAATATAAGATTTTATCAAAATAGTGTACAAGTTATAGGAATGACACCACTTATATTTTAACAATTTTGGTTAAAATGGTAACAAACTTAAGTGTGTAAGAGACTAAAAAATAAAATTACTAATAAAAAATCCACAATGGGCTCTCTTGTAAACTATAAAAAATTCACAATAAAAAGTCCACAATATGAAGTCAGAGGACTTGGAGGCTTATGAAGCACTGATCAGTAGAGTGAAAAGGATGAACAAAATGTGAATAACTCTAGTCTATAAGATTTCATCAAAAAAAAATTTTGGCTCCGCCAATATTTATATGCTTTTATGAATTTATTTGGTCAATGTTAATTGTGCCCCCCAGAGAAATATTCCGGCTCCGCCACTTGTTTGTAAGGAATCTTGGAGTTTTTCTATATCTTTTGGATTTAGATCATTTTTTCATCTCAAGGCCATGGACATATTAACAAGGTGAATACTTGTTTTGGATTCATTGTTAAGATTAATTTTCGAGTTGATGATGAATCTCTTGGGTTAATGGTATATTTGATTAATTAATTTTGTGGAAAATTATTTGGTTTTAGGATATTGATTATTTTTGGATCTCAAGGCTATAGACAATTTATCAGGTGAGTGTTCCTAAATCCTTTTACAAAATTATATTTGTGTTGTGTGTTCATTTGTTCATTGCACTCATGACATGGATCCTCTCATGACATGCACTGATTACATTTTTCTTGTCACCATGAAATATCTTTCACGTATAGGGAGCCTTTGTTTTAAAATATTATCTTATTGCATTGGAAATGATAAGTTTGAATAAATTTGATACGGATTTGTCTTCTGAATATTGACATGGTATGATAAGACTATAAGTTTATTATATCGGGCCCAATTATTTGATCTAAAGGAGCTAAGTGCTACACCAGAGGGTGTGAGACACCTCTAGAGTCCTAATTTTGAACATCTGTATTTGGGGGCCCGTATGAATTTGATCTGTTGTTATTGTCATGCCTATGTCAATTTCACCTCGACAGTCCCGGAAAATTGTTTAGAAAATCAGGCCCCTTATTATAATCAATATATATGTGGTTTTCTCATTGTGCGAACTATTTTATGAATATAAAGTACTTTGGAAGGAAAATGGTTTTAAAAGACATACGCACTACCTGCATGACCCTCGCGAGCTTCGGCTCACGTTTTCCAAATGTTTTCCCCTCCACATGTATCTGAAGGTGGTGCAATAATTTGGGTATCAAAGTGCGCAGCGGAAGCTTGGGATTAGCAAATCTGGATAAATGGATTTTAGTCGTGTATTTTATTGAATTTCATTGTAATCATGTGGATACATTATATTTTTGGGTAATAGAATGTTTGTTTAGAGACTTGGCGGTTCGACTCGGTTCCCGTCCGGGCAGGGGGCAGGTCGGGGCGTCACAATTGCTAAGTGGTTCCTAATTGCGACCACTTTCTAAATTTATTTTTTTAACATATATTATCGGAATAATATAGTTATATAATTGGGATAATATATATATATATATATATATATATATATATATATAGACACACACACTACCAAACTTTCTTAACAAAACAAGTTTATCTTGATGCGATGTTTTGTTAAGAAAGTTTAGTAGTATATATATAAGTGAATAAAACTAGAAATTGATATACGAAACGTAGTTATGTCTTAGATGCGAAATTTTCATTTAGTAGTATACTTATGTATAAAAACATTATGTTCGGATAATAGAGGCGGTCACAATGGGGTGGAAAAGTGGCACTACATTGCGACCACGCTCTCAAAACGACGTCGTCCGATCGCTATAACAGTCGCAAAGTGGTGGCACATTGGGACCACTTTGCGACCGCTTCTGCGAAACGACATCGTCCACTCAAATCCTGAATTATTTCAAACACTTAACCTCAGCATTATTTAAAACTTTCTTTGCCGCCACTCAAAATTATCATCATTTTCACTCAAATTTCCTCGCCACGAGCGGAATGCGACAACCTCCACTACCGACCACCATCCACTGAGGGTTTTCCTTCCTTCTCACACTGGAGTTCTGTGACCTAACTTCATTGACTAATTAATTTGACCGCCAACATTGGACGATTCGCACATCCTCTGGCCTGTATTTCGACTATTGGCACACCTTCCGGCCAGGTTTTTTATCCTCTCTTTCCCTCTTTTTTTTACATTGCAAATATAGTTTTCGATTTTAATTCTTTTTTTAATTTGGAGCTTCGCAGCGAAGCACATTTTAAACGTTTGGAAGCTCACTCTCTCACATTTGAACATTTGGACTTACTATTACCTTTGCAAAATAGTAAGTTTGAATTTTTCTGGTTCTTTTAGTTGTAATGGTTTCAATTTGCGATTTAAGGCTATTATGTAATTGGTATGTTTATTTTTATTTTTTGCAAATGACTTTCTTTGTTGATTTTGCATTAGTCATAGTACTTAAATGTGAAATGGTACATAAATAAATTGAGCTTATATATTGTAAAATGTTTAATTGGTATGTTCACCAAATAAAGATACACTTCCTCCAGTGTGCCACAACTCTAGAGTACATATCTCACTTGATGCATCACTCTAGCCTCCACATAGAAAAATCATTCAAGATACATAAATCATCTTTGTGTAACGTATGTTGAAATATAAAGTTTCACCTAACCTGTCCAAGAAATTTTAATTTCACCATGAAAAGTTAATGTTCACATGTCAGTGTTTGACGTGTTCAAATCAAAATTGTATTAGTCGAGTCAAACTTGAACACCGTTACCATAAGCTGGTTGGGCACAAAATGATAATATATATCTCTCTTTGATTATGTGAGTAAAACCCCAATTGAAATGCATGCCTTTATATCTGAATAAGTATACACAATCTTTCGCAATGTATATTAAGACTTGTTGCATGAATGTACTTGTAGGATCATGGAGAATCGTAGTTGGATGTATAGACGTTTCAAATCAGAAGATGTAACGCGTCTAACTCCTGAATTTATAACCGGTTTATGGATTGGGCCAGACGTGAGTCTCATGATGATGGATATCCTGGTATCAGATGTCCATGTAAAGATTTGTGATAACATGGAATATCATAAGCCTAATGTCGTTAGGATTCATCTTGTTGAAAATGGATTCGTGGCTAACTATTTTAATTGGACATGTCGCGGTGAAATATCCATTCCAATGTCTGAAGTTCCGGTTACCATGACTTTAGTAAGACACGACTCAAATAATCTGTATTGTGAGATGATTCTAGATGCAGCTAGCCCTAGTTTTAATCCTAAACTAGATAATATGAATTTTGAAGAACTGCCTAATCGTCGAGGCACAAAAGTTCTACGACACACCTCTATGGGAAGGTTGTACAAACCATTCAAAACTACCAATCAATGTCAGAATACTGAGCATAAAGTCTGAGTACAACTTATCTGAAAGTTCTATAGACAAGTTCACGGAGTTGTTTAAAGAGTCTTTTCCCCAAGAGAATGAATGTTTGGATGGCTTTTACAAGATGAAAAAATTAGGAAAAGGGCTTGGATTGCCCGTGGTAAAAATCGATGTTTGCTATAATGGTTGTATGTTGTATTGGCAAAATGATGATGAGAAGAAAGAATGTTTCTTTTGTGGGCAACCGAGGTACATTAAGAAGAAGAAATATAAAGGTAAACAACAGAAAAACATACCCTACAAGAAGATGTACTACATTCTAATAACTTTGAGATTGCAGAGAGTGTATGCATATGAAAATACTGCAAGCCACATGGCATTCAGATAGTGAGAGAGAAGAGGTAATAATGAATCACCCGCATGACCGGGTTGTGGCAGCATTTTGATAGGACATACACTGATTTTGTAGTGGAGCGTTGACATGTCTGGCTTAGGTTATGTACAGATGGGTTTGCACTGTTCGGGATGTCAGGGAAGAAATATTCATCTTGGCTTGTGATACTGAAACCTTATAATATGCCTCCTTGGATGTGTATGAAGAACAACGTAATGTTCTTAACGATCATCGTGCCCGGTCCCCAAAATCCTAAGCATAAGATTGATGTGTACTTGCACCCTTTGATTGAATAATTGAGTCACTTGTGGGGTGAATATGCACTAACTTATGACATCTCCAAGAAGCATAACTTCAAAATGAGGGATTCACTCCTTGGACAATTAGTGATTTTTCAGCATATGGAACGTTGAGCAGATGGAGTACGGCTGACATTCACGTTTGTCCTTATTGTATGCAAGAAACACAAGAATTTCATCTAGAGTCAGGGGTAAACAATCATGGTTTGACTGTCATAAGTGCTTCTTGCCTTCTGATCATCCATTTAGAAGAGATGTGAAGGGATTTCGTAAGGATCGATGACATGAGAGAGCCGAACCTCCCCCTCATGTGACATGTGAGGGAATGTGGAGAAGAGTTTAAGGTTACCCAAAAATTATAGATACAACCGAAGAATTAAAAAAGGAACACGGTAGATATGTGTATCACAGTTGGGCTAAGCGTAGTATATTTTGGGATTTACCATATTGGTGAACACTTCTTGTTTGGCATAACCTTTATGTGATTCATAATGAAAAAAATGTCTTTGATAACATCTTCCACACTGTGATGTACGTGAAGGGTAAGACCAAAGACAAGTTAAGACGAGGGAGGATTTACGAAAGTACTGCTCTAGGTCTGAGTTGAATATTAATCAAGATGAGAAGGGTAAGGCGTCGAAGCTAAATGCATGTTACACCATAACCAAGCCACAAAAAGAGGTAGTGTTGAAGGAACTAAGGCTTCCAGATGGTTATGCTTCAAACCTGTGATGGTGCCTTGATATGAAGGAGCTCAAAATGTCAGGCATGAAAAGCAATGACTGTAAGTTTTTATGAAGAGGCTCATACCCATTGCTCTTACAGAAGTACTCTCGGCAAATGTGTGGGGACCACTGGCCGAATTAAGTATGTTTTACAGGTTTATGTTCCTCTAAGTTGAGTTTGGCCCATATCAAAGAATTTGAGGACAACATTTCCATGCTGTTAGGAAACCTTGAAAGAATATTTCCCCCTAGGTTCTTTAATGTCATGGAGCACTTGCGGATTCACCTCCTGTACGAAGAAATGGTTGGTGGGACAGTACAATTTAGGTGGATGTATCCCTTTGAGAGGTAACAACATGGTTTTTAGAAGTAACATTTTTATTTTTTTTTCATCTATTACTGAGTACATCACTAGCTATAGAAGAAGATAAAGAACAAGGCTAGGGTGGAGGGGTGCATTTGTAATGCATATTTGGTGGAAGAAGTAGCTACATTGTTCAGCTATTACTTCAAACCACATGTAAGAACACAGGTTACAAGAGTTGGTCGAAACAAGAGCGTCGAAGAGTCAACCAAAGGACTGCCTGTTCATCCATATGCAACGTGCCTGGGAGAGGTTTTGGGAAGAAAAAGAAGATATTAGTTTCCGATCAAGATTTGAAGGTAGCAATGAATTACATCATTTTGAACTTTGAAGAGGTTGAAACATACATGCAGTAAGTAACTCGGGTAATGAATATTTATAGGACATAATTAAAATTGTATTTTATTGATAGTCATTATCATTTGATTTGCAACATATGAGATTCGCTAAAGATATAAGTCTTGTAGAACCGGAGTTAACGGATGGTGAGCTTAACGTGCGGATTGATCGTGATTTCGCATTATGGTTTAGAGATCATATAAGTATTAATTTCTTATTATATTGCTATAGGTTTGACAAAGTGTTAATCTAATGAAAGCTATTTTATTAGGTCAGTACTCTTTCTGACCATCTAAGCATACGTTCGATGAAAAAATTATCTTGGGGCCCGCCAATTGATGATATTTCATACTCCGGATACTATAATGCTTACGGCTATAGATTTCACTCAAAAGCTCATAGTGATGGGAATGGAACTTCAAATAGTGGTGTCTGGGTAGAAGCTGATTTCTACGGTGAGCTAACACTGATCATTGAGTTTGAGCTTCCTAGGTTACCAATCAAGAAGTTAGCTTTGTTCAAATGTGATTGGTTCGATTTCTCTAAAAATAGGGGGTTGCGGGTTCATTCTCAATGCAAGCCGGTTGAGATCAATCTCAAGAAAACATATCAGGGATACAATCTATTCATATTTCATCATCAAGTCCATCAGGTCTATTACACTCATTTTCCTCAATATATTAGTAGATTAATTAGTTGTTAATTAAGTCCTTGAATTAAGCCAAACATCTAATGTATAATTTCATTGATTCAAAACTTAATTCCTTACATTATAAAGGAAAAAATGGGGTTAGAAAAACACAATACCCTTACAAATTACATTTTTTCAAAATATATATCTTTAACAATTAAAAAGTAATTTTAGGATGCCTCTAAAAATCCACCTACACTAAGATTCTATCTAGAGCCATGTTCAAATATCATAGCTAGGTGTATCCACTTTATCATCGCCGATTGAGGCAGACTCTCGTGTGGTCTTTACCCCTAGCGTGGACACGTAAGTGATTATTTCCATATAATTTTGATTTCATTTATATGAAAATTGGAGATAAATCTAAAAAGATGAATCTAATAAGTTTTAATATTGCAGATTCACGAGTGACGTGGCCCAGGTGATAACGATTATTGTTTACATGCATTATCTAGGTCCGTGCAATAGCCTTGATCATGTACCCGATGATGTTCTGATCTTGTGGTGGGATAAGTTTCAAGTAAAATATTTAGTTTGTTTATGTCATTCTTTAATAAGTTGATATATATGCTTGTTAACAATTTTTTTACTTATTTCTATCTTTTCTTTTCTTTTTTGCAGAAATGTTTTAGACGGGATCCCTTACACGAGGTCGCCATCATGGTCTAATGAAGAAATTTAACGAGCAGGAGGCTGGCTGGAATTAGGGGAGACCATAGAAATTCTCGAATTGTGCTGGGATGGATCCATCTATATATTTTGAGTAGACTCGACATTGTTTAGGACTCAGATGTAGTAGACGTGTATGCAAGAGTATTTTCGATAAGTAATGCATCAATTTTCTATTATGTCTTTCTTGAATTTTTAATTTTGAATATCGTTGGGTGGTCTATTTAATATTGACATATTATGCCAAATTTTATACTTGTTTTTTTATTACGATGACGAAAGATTAGTGTTGTTTACCTATTAGACTTGCCAGTTAATTAAACATGTTCTTGTCAAATTCTGCAATATGTCATTTTATTTAAGAATAAGTTCCGTCAGCGGTTATGATACATTTAATGAAATTTCATAGATAAAATAAGGAATGGCCTTTTTAATCACCGTATATTAAGTAAAAATTCATTTTCTCTGAACTTGAACATAATAATCGTCTAGAAAGTTGAGGATGCTTGCAAACAATGTAATCCCGTAAGGTACTTTAGTTGATTAACTTTAAAATCTATGAAAATAACTTGACGTCATTAGTAAAGCTTCACTGTGGGTACTTAAATAGGTTCTTCAATTTGAATTTGAATTATTGTTTATTTTGGAAATGAATTGGTTTCTTGAATATCTTCTTTTAGTTTTCAGGGGAAACTACGATAGATATTTGAGGGCCTAAATATTATATCGCAAAGCCCTATGACTAATGAGGATGACTCTGACATCAAATATGGTCCCCGTGATAGTTGATTTATGATCATGTTTTTTTTGGAAAGAATTCGAATATATTTGTGACGGTCAAATCGTCGCCAAAATATTAATTTTCTGAAAACTTATTAAAAAAATTGATCGCAAACAGGCGTCTCAACGTGGTCGCGGCTTTCTCGTCAAACTAAGATCAAATAGTAGTCGCAAAGTGGTCGGTACAGAGAGGTCGCAAATTGGTCGGTACATAGTTGTCGCAAAGTAGTTGGTACATCACAAAGTGGTCGCCAATATCTGGTCAACCGATGTTCGCAAAATGGTTGCTAAATTGCAGTCGCACCATGGCCACGACTATGAGATCAACCTCAAGTCAACGGTGGTCGCAAAACCGTGGGTAAAATGGATCAGTCGCAATTTGGTCGCTCTTTTTCGGTCAAACTGTTTTGAAAACATGGTCGTAAAATAAGGTGGCAAATATTGATTTGTGGCCAGATCTAGATGACCACATGAAACGATCGCAAATCACGGATTTGCGACCAAACTGTGACCATTAAGGAGGTTGTTATTCGTCGCATTTCTAATAGTGCGAGCGAGAATTTGTATCATCGAGGGCGCGAGTCTTCATCTGAGAGCATCGACATTAGACTTGGATGATCTCATCTCTCGAGAATATTTACAAGGAGTTGTAGTATGTGGAAATACTTGCCTTCCACGCGTTTAGGCCCGGTCATCCGAGTATTAAATTGTTGGGTGAGCTCGAGTCAACTACAAAAAAAGTTAATTAATTTCTACATTTTTTCCTCGTCCTCAATCTCCGGCCTTAACGAAATGTAAAATTTTGCTCATACCGCCCTTCTTGTAAACTCAGACATTATTTGGTCCCATGGAGCAACCTGTGTCCACGGGACTCCCTTTTTTGGCAGCGTGCTGTTGAATGTTATGTTAAGATACGCTGATGTATACAAGAACTCTCTTGATTAGGAATTCGACGAGTATGGCTCGGATGAGAAGTGATTCATTCTCGATAAAGTGTTATATTTTTTATCCGCCTAGTGAAAATATTTATATAACGTTGCCCACTCGCGAGACATTGAAGTCGGTCATTTCCTGGTTGTTTTGGCTTCCTTTCCTATTTTCTTGCTTCCTTCTTCTTGCCACCATGGTGATGAATTCCTTGATTGTCCTCTTTTGATGGCTGCCTCGATTTCTCGACTCGACTTGATGCATTGCTACGTATAATGATCGTGATCATTTTCAGGTGGTTCCGCTTTTTAGGTGATGGTATCATTTTTGGGGGAGGGGCAATGATGCTCAAAGATTTGACTTGGTGCATTAACTGTGTTAGAGACACTTTTAGGGGTGTAACATCCTTGTGGTCTATTATTTCTTTTCTCTGGAACATCTTTTCTCGGAGTCTTCCCCTATTTCTTTCACTTTGTTGTTGTGGTTTCTTGTACGGGTTGTAGGAATGTGCCTTATCTTTGTTCTACCACTCTCCTTTTTTAACAATCCCAAACTCCTCTCTCCTAGAGAATTTTGTTGCCTCAAGTCACTTGGAAATTTTTCGACAATTTGTTAGCCAAATCCATATTACGAAGTCGATACTTGTAGGCCCGTTTAAATTCATATTGGCTGTTGTTTTGTACCGGCATGGAGGCCTTATTAATCTGTAGGTATACACTTTGATTTTTTCCTCTTTTTTCTTGTGATATGGACAAGAGGAGATCGGACGTGTTGATAAATGCCATATGGACTGCGAAGTGATATAAGAAGCATTGTTGTAGTTTCTCAAATGAGTTGACACTTTGGTTTGGGATTGAGGCAAACCATTTAAGGCGTGGTCCTTTTAGGGACCTAGGGAACATTCTTCATAGTATAGTGACATGTGGGTGGTGGACGTATGTTGCGCCTGGTAGCGTCATGTGGGTCTGTTGTGCCATCATATACCTCCAATTGTAAAGTGTTGTATTTCTTCGAGACCGAAATAGCATGCAGTTGCTCGGCTAGGGTGTCATGTAGTGTAAAGTTCTATGGTCTGGTGTTGGAATAGAAAACATGATTATTGGCCCTTATGCTCAGTATCCATGCCTTTTAAAGACCGACCTGATGCAACTTTTCCCAACATTGCATTGTCTCTGGGGAAAGTACTCCAAAAGGTTTTCCCCCAGAGAAAGGTGCACCTCGTACTTGTGAGGTATTCAATGATATATTTGGGGAGAACAAAGGAAGACACGACATAAGTGGGGAATGTTAGGACTACAAAAGACAGAGTATTTTCCTTCCACATTTTACCAACAACAAACTGAAAGACCTCCCTCTTTGATCCTTCCTTAATTTATGAGAGTCCCATGTATTTTCCTTTCCCATCACCCACATTGATTTTAAGGATAGAAAAAGGGAGGTCATTTAGCTCTGCAGGGTTATCTTTGATGTAGAACATATGATATTTATAATAGTTAATCATTTGACCAGAGCAGGCTTCATATGTATTAATTACCTCTTTTAACTTTGTTGAACAAACCTCATTGGCTTGTGAGAAAAAAAAGGAGAATCATCTGTAAATAGAAGATACGTGACAGAAGCACCGCCGCCAAACTGAAACTCAGTTAGAACACCTTGCTCTTCAACCGAGCAAATTAGAGAGGATAAACCAGCTGTACATATGAGAAAAAGGAAAAAATACAAAAGAGTAAGAAATACATAATCATAATGACCAGGAGAGTAAGAAAAAATATCCAACTCCATTTAAAATCTTTCTTCTTCATCTCCGGTAACCGTTAGTCAAAAGCTTTCTTCTCCATCTCCGACGGCTTGCCGGCCCTATCCTCCGCCGTGCGCTTCCTCACCATCTTCGTCGAACTCGAGCCCGTGCCCAAATTACTCTTTGGTAGCTTGACCCGACCCAACTCATTTTGCACCATTTCCTCCCTCGCCTTTGAGCCAAACCCAAAACTGTTCACTGGACAAACTCCATTTTCGATGAAAAAAGCTTTTCATTATCTCCAAAACCAAGTCTACATTTTACGGGTAACTGCTCCTTGTCCCTTCCACCCGAATCCACCATTTTTTCTTTCCCATTTTCCCCATAACCAATGCCAGTTTTTCCTTTCCATCTCCCCCCCACCCCTCCTTCCCCAAATTCAACATTTCCTCCATTTTTGGAGCATCCACCCCAGTAACAACATAATTGGCCATAACAGCAACATCGACTCCTTCTCCGTCAAACTAAATCTTCTCCACTGGCCTATAATGTAGGTCTTTCGACACGTAAAGCCATAGCTCAAATTCATACCTGCTACAATCCTTTCGTCATTTTAAGTATTTATGAATGTGTAATTTATTAGTGTTTTTAGTGACAAATTTATTATTGCTATTTACTTCTGAATTTCTATTTTTTTAAGAATGTTGTAAAGTATAAAGCCGCTAAGAGAGAAGCAAAGAGAGCCATTAGAGAGGCAATATCAAAGGTGTATATGGATTTATATAGTAAATTGGACACTAAGGATAGTGAGAAGGGTATATATGATTTGCTCGCTTAATAGAGTAAAGGACAAGCGACATTGGTATGTTAAAATGTATCTTACAATGTTTGTTCAATCAAGAAGCAACATTCTTATTTTTTTCTCAACTCTCGGTGATGGAAGAGAGATTTATAAGAAGGGCTTGGGCACTATGAGAACAGAACAACATAGCAGACATGATTAAATGAAGAAGAATGAACAAGAGGCTTCAGGGGAAGGATTGGCGTACTACTTACTCATGTTTGGTTAATTACTTTACTGACTTAGGTTTTTTTTCGTAAGTGGTACATGCACACACACTCAATCTTCCTATGTACGTAAACGTTGATAGCCTTTCGAAAAAACCTCATTTACTATTTCAATAGGTGGAATCGTTTCAATGCATCCCATGGTGCTTTCTTGTTCGCCGATGAAAGAGAAAGATGGAGCTTCAAATGAGGAAATGGACATAGTCACTCGATTGGAAGTTACAATGAAGGTCCCTCCAGGAGCGCTTAATCAATAAGGGTAAACTCAATAACATCTTTTTTCTTTTTGGTGAAAAAACACAATAACAACGGATAAGTATCTAACTGCGTTTATTCCGCAAACAACCTACTATGTGTGCCAAGTGGGAGGATGTTGGTAATTTCCCTTATTTAGGGAAATCACTTTTGGCGCGCGCACACACACACACACACACACACACACACACACACACATATATATATATATATATATATATATATATATATATATATATTTGGTTTCCTTAATTTATGGTATCTGAGATGACAGGTTACAGGAACTAAATCTGAAATTCCAATAGATATTTGATTGGTATCGCTTGACAATAGTGGCTATCGCTCAAGGTATGTACCTATTTAATTCCTCTGTTGTTTTAGTATGTGCACGATTTAAAATCTGTCATTATATAGGAAATAAACCTTCATTTTATTCATAAATAATGTGCATAGATTATTGGTTTTACTATTGGAACAATCCCCATCTTTGACCCTAAAACAAATGAAGAAACTAAGTTTTCTTCAAGGTAGAAGACAAAATCTGTTGGTTCGAATCATCCATGAAACTCAACAATAGCTTTCCTAGTGGAGGGTCACTTCAACAAAGGAGGACGAATACAAACACATACTCCACCTGTACAGCTTACGCCGAAATCAGGATTACAAGTTAAACCAATGCAATCTGCCTTAGTTTTGCAACTCTTTTGTGCTAAAACAACTGGAGGAGGATTACAAACACATACTCCACCTCTGCAGCTTAGGTTGAAATCAGGCTTACAAGTAAAACCCGTGCAATCTGCTGTAGTTTTGCAACTCTTTTGAGCTAAAACAACTGGAGAGGGCCAACCTGTTGGACACAAAGGAAAATAAATTAATTAGCGTACATTCACATATGATAAGTATTTTCACATACATGGCATTTTGTAAGTTAGTAGAAAAGATCTATTTGATAAAATTTATGCACGACTTTGAAAAATATGACCAGTGGTAGAAGTCAAGAGATTTCACCAATGGTGGAATTTTTATTTTTCATGTCAAAAAGTGATTTTCGTGAATGGTGCCTGCAAAAGAATAATGAATAAAAATGACGAGAGAGAGAGAGAGAGAGAGAGAGAGAGAGAGAGAGAGGGGATGGGATGGGAGATGAACAAAATAGATAGTAGAAACAATAGACTAACTTGAAATGAAAAGCATGATGGTGACAATTAAAACCAAGCTTGATGAAGCCTTCACCATTTCTACTTTAATTTACTTCAAACAATAGGGATGATGACAAGTTTATAACTTTGAGATTGTTTTCAAAACTTGAAGGGTGAACACACATATTTATACATACAAAGCAGTGCCTGCATGAATTCAAACAATTAATGCATACCATAATTGTTTGATGAATTCAATGGTACTTAATTGAAGAATTAAATATAATGCTCAATAAAATTATATTCAGCAAAAAAAAAAAAAAATTTAATATATTGAGGGGAAAAATTCAATCCTAGGGAAGTCCTTGTGGGATTGGCCCACATCCCACTTACATGAATTGTGCAGGGTTTACCTGCATATGTGGGCTCCGCTCAATTCATGTGAGAAATTTATGGGACCAGTCCCTACAAGTACGATTCTATGATAGAGTGAACCCTCATGAGGGTTGGTATCAACTTAATTAATTTCCATTTGAGCTACCATATTTTACTTTGCCAATATTCTTCCTGATATATATAATTGGAAAAATTATGTCTAGAATTAAAAGTATTATAGCATATTCGGCTTTGTTCAACTAGGTAAGTTTTATACTTTTCAATTTTTCTCATTAGTTATTTAGAAAAAAACATTTACTCAGAAGTTACATTAGCAATATTATGAAACCCCAAACTCATATGGGAAAATGTCCTATATTGGATAAGAATGAAAGTTGTGACTGATATATAAAGTGGGTCTAAGTACCCACTATCATCTCGGGATATCCCTTATGGCATAGCGAGTTCGGTTGCCAAGTAGGTGGTCCTAGGTGATGCCGAACCCACGTGTCGCGTTGCGGGCACGAAGCGTGACAAATATATGACCAACGTAGGAATTTTTAACTCAGAAAATTTTAACATTTTCCAAATTAGCTCCCTAGTTAAAACTAAAACAATATGAATCCTCTGCAAAAAAATCCATGTGACATTCCTATTTGTGGTTTTGTTCAAACATAGAGTTTATACATTTATTCTTAGTGTTTATTCATTTTAGTTTAAGTTATATGAATAAAAACTTTCGTAATTAAAGTGTCAGAGAAGATATGAACCGGGCAATGTAAATTTTTTATTTTTTTTTCAAAATTTGGAAATATATTGTCAAAATTAACTGAGTAGCAAATGACACTCCACTATATCAGCACATTGGGCATTTCTAAATAGGAAAATTTGTTGTCCAAATTAACTAACTAGTTTAAATTGTTTTGTTCCACAACATATGTTGGACCCTTCGATTTGGGTCCAACCAAGAAGGCTATGGACTAAGACTGGAAGCCTTTTTTGATGAACTTATAGGGTGGTACTGAAAGGTTTGGGCCCAACGGGTAAGAACAAATGAGGAATCCAAAAGGGTTGGGCCGATCCACGATGAATTTTGTACGAGGTAAGGCCTTAGTAGTCTGTCCGATATTATTTGTGGGTACCGGACAAAAGAAAAATTCAGAGTGAGCAGTTCTTCAACAAATTGAAGACTTAGAGAATAAACTATGTGAAGACTAAATTGAAGACTTTGAAGGAACTCTTCCAAGTTTATCACTTCTAGGTCAAATACTCGGCTATAAAAGGGAGAATAGATGAGTAAGAAAGATACAACTCGTAATTAATACATTCAATTTTATCTTACACAACAATTTTCAGACCAAAAGACTCCAATCACCAAT
This sequence comes from Vinca minor, assembly GCA_026122235.1. Taxonomy (NCBI): domain Eukaryota; kingdom Viridiplantae; phylum Streptophyta; class Magnoliopsida; order Gentianales; family Apocynaceae; genus Vinca; species Vinca minor. The sequence goes on from JAOCZM010000253.1 coordinate 3,597,547, forward strand.
CATAATCTGATTAGTTTTAGTGTTCGAATGACTGGACTACGTTCCAACTATTTCTTATTTCGTTAGTTACTCAAAATCCTAATATCATTATCCCGCTAGAGTTAGGTTAAGTCAATTTGTAAGAAGAACAACACCTTATATTTTATTTTGTTTGCAATCAATTCGGTTGCTATACTTTCTCTTTAAAAGTCCTTGAGGATCATCATGGCTAGATAAAAAAATTACAATCTCTCTCTCTCTCTCTCTCTCTCTCACGATTTTCCTCTTTCTCCATAAACTAGGGACATGATGAGTTTTTATTAAATGGTTTCCCCATTTTCCACAAAGCTGTTGGAGTACATTTAATCTAAGGTACGCCAATTCGATTGGGTCGGGCCGGGATTGGATTGGGCCCTTAATCGGGTTGGGCCAACCAACCCATTTGGACTGACCTTATGGATGGAAAATTGGATATATTTTCCAGCTCTTATCTCTTAGAAGGAGGTTGAAGTGGTGGAGAATGTGGAGGAGTGGTTTCCTCCATGATCTCCCACTTCCCCCTTTTTCACTCCCCACTCTCCCTTGAATGACTAAGAAAAATGCTGATTTTTCCTAGTATTCAAAGTCATTATTATCCATATTTTAAAAGGTTAGAGAAGAGAGTAAAAGTGAGAGCATTCAAGAGAGATTGAATAGAAAGAAAAGACAGGTTTTCTATATACTTGTTTTCTAGCTTTGGCTAATAGAAAAGAAGTAAGACAACTGTTTCTTGTTCTTCTTTTAGGTCCTATATCCACCCCATATATATACTCCATCTTGAAGAGTGTCTTCAAGACTTCTACGAGGCGTTGGCTAGCACCAAGTGGTAGAGGACCATCTCCGGAAGATCGAGTGGATATTGGGAGGCGGAGCTGCGTTGAGTGGCGTTCCGTTCGTGACAACAAACCTACAACTGAAACTGTTTCAGACTTATTCTGCACTTCGAAAGGTATAATGCTATCCCGTAGTCTAAGGTTCTTACTCGTGAAAGATCCTATTAGAGGCGGGTCTAAGGTGCTATCCCGTAGTCTAAGGTTCAAGAAGTGCTTTTGCCTCTGCATGCTCGGGGTTGGGCGAGCTAGGAGCGTGTTTGGAAAATCCCCACACAAAATCTCTTTCATGGTTCCTTACTATGGAACCAAGACCTCCAATACCATTATTCCGTGAGCCATCAACGTTCTTCTTTAAAAACCCATTAGCATGTGGTTTCTAGCTTAGAGATCTTGATGGCGCAATAGGTGGATCTATTCTTGACTTTATGTCCTCCTTTGTCGAAGTGGGATCAAACAAATTTTCTTTACCCTTGAGCATATATCTTATTTGATGATAATTAGGGAGGGGCTAACGAGCGTTAGACATGACTTTGGATATTATTTTGTTAGCAAAAGTACACAAAGAAATTGGGCGAAAATGTCCCAATAAAATAGGACTTTGTACCTTAGGTATAAGAACAATAAGGGCGCTAGACATTGCTTTAGGCAAAGGAAGACCAGACCAGAAATCCCTATCCGCGTGAAGTACATCCACACCTATTGTATCCCAACAATCTTGGAAAAACTACCTGTTAATCCATCCAGCCTAGCAGCGCTATGCTTACCTAATGAAAAGACCGTCTCCTTAACTTCTAATAAACTCGAGAGAATTGCCAATTTGAAATTATCCTTATCCCTATAACCTCGGATAGCACATCCAGAAATTCATGTTGATTAGAGCCCGAAATATCCGCTGTAAATAGAGAGGAGAAGAACCGAATGCCTTCCCTTCCCAAATCATCCAAATCTGTCAGCCAACCACCTTGTTCATCTTTAATTACTACAAATAGTGTGAAAATATTTGGTATTCGAGTTCCCCCAGCCGTTCATCTCTCGAATATTTGAGACCGTCTGATTAACGCATTGAGTCTCCATCGGGTTAGCCCTTGTCTCAATCGTCGCAACCACTGTCATATGCGCGTTGCTAGGGCCAACAGGTTGCACATCTAAGTCAATCAATTTCCCTTCTTTGCGACCTTCCGTCGCGTTAGTTGGTGCTGATACCTGCAATCGATCATCCCTCCGGTAACCTTCAACATCTTGCCGTGTAGGCAGAGTTACTTGCTTCCCCAATTTTAGAATTTTGAGAATAGGTCCCCGGTCATTATTAGGGTTTTTCTCCACATGGTTACTGACTTCAGCCCTCGCGGCTGGACCAATAGCCGCCGGTTGTGTGACGTGATCCCTAGGCTCAACACCATCACCGAATTGTTTCATCCTATAATCAGAATTCTTATGCCCAATTTTCCAACATAATGAGCGATGACTGAGAAGATTTTCATAATCAATTTTTTGCCAAAATCCTTTGCCCGATTGGGCATGGGCAATCCAATCTCTTTTGCAAACTGGCTTCATTAAATCAATCTCAACACAAACTCTCGCAACATTAGGGCGAGTAACATTCGCAGTAAGTTCATCAAGCACCAACGGCGTTCTCGTCACCTTAGCTAGCGAAAAAATGTACGATTTTTGAAAAATATGAATTGGGAGACCATCAAATAGGATCCAAATATATGACTCCACCATTGGATCAAATTCATAAGTCCACTAGAATACTCTCATCCGAATTCCACCGAAAATCCATATCCTCTTGCGTAAAAAATGACAGTAGTCTTCTTCGTCAAGCCATCCAATCCAAACTGATCCTTTGAATTGAAGTCGATGAAATTCCTTTCTCAAATTGTGAATGGGAGGCCCTCGTCGATAAAACTTGCCCACCAAGGCAAGCCTCCATGGCCCCTAAAGAACTTCCAAATCGGATTCCTTGATCAAGAGATATGGTCCTCCCTTAAAGGTTTCGAGAGTCTTCACTGGTAGGGACGCCGCCGACGGTTGGGCCATGATGATTTAAAAGTTTTGCGGTGGCATAGGGTTTTGGCTATAGAGAGGTTTTTTCGATATTTTTTACTTAATTTTTAAACATAGTTTCTCATTAGTTATTTAGCAAAAAAAACATTTAATCAGAAGTTACGTTGGAAATATTATGAAAACCCAGTCTCATATGGGAATGAAGGTATTTATGGGAAGAAACTCGTTCTAAACACCCATTAATCGTCCTTGGAAGGATCCGCTCATATTATGGGAATAAAAAAATTGACCAAAAATACTTAAATTCTTCGTTAATGGTTTCTGATTTTTTCTTCTTTATTTTTATACAATCTCAAGAACAATCGAGAGAATAAAATTTGATTTTCTTACCTCTTTGATTCCAGTTTTCCTAAGTAATCTATACTTTGTGGGTTCCGAGAAAAGTGTTTTCCACCTTCATAGTTTTTGGACAAGCATCTGAGACTTGGAGTGACGAGCCTAAAGGTTGGTGTGTGGATACTAGTAGAGACAGGAGTCAGTTGGCTGCTGTTGGTGAATTCAAGTATTAAGAATCCGGGCATCGCCGATTAGATCGACAGAAAGGTTTAACTCCTAAATTATAGGATTCTAGTTCTTTCTCATGAGATCCTCTAAAGAAACGTACTCCCGTGTGTTTATTTTCTCTGTATTTTGGGGATTACGAATTTTTCCTTCAAGTGGTATCAGAGCCTATCACGAGAACCAAATAATCGTGTTATGTGTTATCTTGCTGTTTTTAGTAGTTGATAATGCATGTCATACGATGTTTTACTTTTATAGCCTCTGGGAAGACTTTCAAGTGTTAAATGAATCCCGGAACGAATTTTAATTTGTGTTTTAGCTATTTTTAGTTCTATGGAAAATATTCGGTCGACCGGAAGAGGTTCACTGTAGACCGAGCATGAATTAGAAAAAAAATATTTTGCTGCTGTCTAGATTTTGGACGACCAGTGAGCAGCCACAGTCGACTGAGGCTAGTTTGTTTTCAGGCCGGTCGAACATAAGTGTTACGCCTAATTTTTTACATTATTTTTTATTCTTGTTTTATATTTGTGCTCTTAGCATAGCACAGGGTCGACAGGAAAGGGTCGAGTCGGTGTATATTTGCGCTCTTAGCATGTTTTTTTGTGTTTGTTTTAAGATTGGTGCATAGTAATAGCCTTTGACCAGTGGTTTTTATAACATAATACGGCATGCGTGTCGTGCCTTATCTATTATCTCTTGTTGTAATTTTAATCTTGAATGTAACTCGAGAATTCTTTCAATTATGTAAAATTTTTAGAATAGGATTCTATTTATTTTACATATGTAACAAGTGATGAAGAAAGGCGTCCATGAGATGGAGGAAACCACAAGGAGGCGGAAGACAATGGATAGGATTTATTGCTTTCCACCTTTAGATTGACCTAGGGGCTATTACTATGTCACGTTTATTTACTATTTTATATATTTTGCAAGAGATGCCTGATGCATGTTTACAGTATTGATTTTAGCACGTGATGAATATTATAATCATATTATACACCGTTTGGTGAGACAAATTTGATAAAAATCCCTCAAATTTTAAATATTAAGTCTATTGCCTCCCAAGCGGAATAAGCGTATAGGCCAAGATCGACGTGAAGCACGTGAAGGCCAAGATCGACAGTAGTGTGAACTTCCGAGTGGAATAAGTGTATATCTATCCTAGTGAGGTGTGAAGGATAAGTTAGTGATATCCGAAGGTCAACATTGTGTTATACTTAACCAACCAAGAGTCACATAATTGATGTGATTAAAAAGTTACTTACCTAAAGCGTCTTCATGAACATAAGCTCTACACTCAAGCCTTGCATGCACACAAACACGTTTTCAAAAGGCTTAGTTTTCGAAATGATTCTTAAAAGTGTTCGTATCTTAAAAGCCTTTGTTTTCAAAGTCTAAGTACTTTAAAATGGTTTTCCAAATGTTCTTACTTGTTACCTTTTGGGAAAACCTTTTAGACTTCAAAAGATTTCAAAATGTGTGAAAAATCAACATCTCTCATACTTTGGAAGTTCGGTCAACCGAGCTCAAGCTCGGATCAACCGAAGAGAAACAAAGAGATTTGTTGATGAGGTTCGGTCGACCTTTTGGAAGTTCGGTCGACCTAAGGGCCTGGTTCGGTCGACCGACCATGGCTTCGGTCAACCGACCCTTGGTTCGGTCATCCGAGGTCTCTTGAACGGTCAACCGAACTCTGCGGGAACTAGCCGTTTTCTGACCGTTATAGAGTCGTTTTTCAGCCATATTTTGAAATGTATATATACTCCAAAGCTTTAGAATGACTCTAACACTTTGAGAGGCTTGCAAAACATATTTTCATTGATTTCTCATCAAGCCAAAACACCTACAAAGATAATGCACTTCATTGCCATGATCTAAAGCATTCAAAGGTGTTATTTCAAATGCAAGACAAACAGTGAACTTCATATGTTCTAAGAGCTGAAATTGTTTGTGCTTCAAAGGTATATCTTTCACTTAGAAGAGTGAACAACCTTGTTCTTTAACATTCTTAATTCCCTTTCTTAGTGATAGGGTTATTGGTGAAAGTCCTACTTAGTGTGGGCAATTGTAAAAGTCCTACTTTGTGTGGGCAAGCTCTTAGTGAGTTTTTCATTGTGTGGTTGTGTTGTAAAACTCTTAGTGAGTTAGCCACATTTGTAAACATTCTTCTTAGTGAAGTTGTTTGAAATCCTTGGGTGCGGCTCAAGGTAGTGGACGTAGATTCTAAGTGAATCGAACCACTCTAAATCCTTTGTCTTGTTGATTGGGTTTTGCATTGCTTCTATTCTTCTTGCTCAAACTTCCAATAGCTTTGCAAAGAATCTAAAAAGTTTACAAGATTAGTTAAAACCCAATTCACCCCCCCCCCCCCTCTTGTGTTTTACAAAAACCACCTGAAACATAAACATCAAAATTCAGAAATAAAACAAAAAGAAAAGAAAACCCACCTGAAAAAAGTAACCAAAAGTCAGAAGAATGAAAAAGGAAAAAAATTAAAAGAAGAGAAAACTCACCTCACCGGAAAGCCAAGATCGGACGGAAAAGAAGAAGATCAAAAGTCAGAAAAGGAAAGGAGCCGCGGTGGTCGCCAGAAAATTAAAGGAGAAAAATGGAGCAAAATTAAATTAGGGATTAGAAAATTTGGGGAAAATGAAGAGAGAGAGAGAGAGAGAGAGTTGATGGAGGAGTTGCGGCGGAAGTGAAGAGAAAGGGTGGGGGCGCCGCTCTAGTGAAGAAGAAAGAAGAGAAAAATTAGGATATGGTTTATCTTCTTAGGATTAGAGAATATATAGAGAGATATTAGCCTTTTTTGCCCGTCAACTATTTACGAATTCCTCTTTTTGCCCAAAATTTATTTTCTTCTCGCATTTTGCCCTCTGACTATTTACGAGGGTCAAAACTGCCCAAATGCGGTGGATTCCGGAAATTATATGGCGGTGATGAGGGGTAAAATAGTCAAGGCAAAGATAAAATCATAGTTAATTCTAAATAACCCCCAAACTATCTTATTGCAAAACTCATACTATCACAACAAACATATCAATGAACCAATTCAAACATCCAAATTAGAATCAATTTTAGAAAATTAAACATACACAACCAAGTTAGGATTAATAATTAATTTTCCAGATAGATTAACCATTCTTGTTAGATTCAAAGAAAGAATGAACATAATTTTTTCCCTATGAAGAAATTCCAGATCTGGTACGAACTCTAGCGCTGTAAAACAGCCCCGTCCAGCGGTCTGCACCACTCAGCAAAGGGCGACGTTTTTCTACCCTCCCTAAATCGCGATCAAAAGACAACATTTTTACAGGCCATGGTCAAAGAAGAAGGGGATATGGTAGTGTATTGTGGAGCCTTTTTGCAGGCCTGGGTCAAAGAATGGACGGTTAACCCAACCCAGTTTTACCCCAGCCTCGGATCCACACTCCTCCACCCTACATCTCCTCCCTTATACCCACCTGAAGAAATTACAGACAAATATAGCTGAAAGAATTAGTACTTTTTTAGTTGGTTTTTCACTTGCTTTATGGATTAGTGTTTAGTTCTTGAACAAAAAGAAAATGGAAAAGCTGAAATTTTTAATTGCTTTGGGTCTAATTCGTTTATGCTTGAACTTCAAATTCAATGCTTTCTTTCTAGGTTCTTCTTTTTACTCGTTTCTTGATTTTAACCCAATCAGATTAGCTTCTGCATTGTTCTGTTGTGGTGGATTGTGGAGGAGAGACGGAGAAGATTGCAACCGAAATCTTCAGGCCAGTAGGAAGAATGTGATGACGTCATCGATACAAAACCCAGAATAATCTTCAATGAGTCCACTAAAACCCAAGGATTGAAGCTATCGTCGACTAATCGACTCCGAATTCACACTTGCGTTTTACTATGGGTTGATTCAACAACCAAACTCCGATCTAGAGTCGATCAATTGGGCGGAGGAAACCATACATAGAACGAGGAAAAATAGGAATTCGTAAATAGTTCACGGGCAAAAAAAACTAATATCTCGTATATATATATATATATATATATATATATATATATATATAGGAATAAAGAGGCAATATAAATAATTATCACATAAGTCCTATAAAATATTTATAATACAAACAAAACCTAAAGTATCTACTTTGTATTTTCAAAGTTTAATCGGACATTAAAATAAAAGGAAATGTTCACGGGAATGATTAAAATAAAATATATCAAGGATAACTCAAATTCAAAGTCACGAAATAACTTTTATAAATTACATTTTAGTCCTTATAATTTTATATTTTACTTTTAAGGCCCGTTAAAGCTTATGAACTATTTCGGAAAATTTATAAGACTAATAAATAACATATACAACATATTTATATCTTCAAAAGATCAGAAATGTCATTGGATAAATATTTACACTTTAGTCCCTATGTTTAAAAGAAACATATACACACGACAAAGATAATGTTGTAACACAATTATAACTATGGAAATAATATAAAAATAATTATGTGAACGAATAAAGTTTACAAGTTTTGATAGTTTCGGCACTTCACATTAAATTGCAATTTGGTCCTTGAACTTTAAGAATTTACAAAAGACCCTAGAAGCCTAGAAACTTCGTCTGAATATGTTTAGGCATATTAAGGCTTGCATTTCATTAATTTCATAAGTATTTCCTATAGAGTTGGTATTTACAAAATAGGTACATGTCTTGAAGAAAGTACGAACGATAAGAGGCTAAGGTGAGTTCCCTCTCAAAACCGGAGAACTTGTTTTATAAATGTGTTTTATGGAAGCATATTACAAATGAAAAGCTACAGTATTTCTGAAATAGAATTCTGGAAAGTATTTCTGAAAAGTAAATGAATGACAACTCTGGACTTTTGATATTCTTGAAAATGGGAGCTTACACTGCACAAAGGTAGCCCCTTGTCCGACCATTGGGGGCTTGCACTTGTACGAGGTTGGTCACCCATACAAGGGCATCTCGAAACTTTGGTTTTGGACACTCTGTTTATCTCATGGAATCCCAACCTGTGTGGGAAGCGTCAGGGGTAGGGAAAGCAACTGGCTGACTATATCCCATACGTATACTACATGGGTCTTAATCTGACTGCTGACATGTCTCCGAGGTTAGGAGGTTTAACTCGGGAGCTGTTAGTATCTGGGGCCAGGCTGGTGGTACCCCAGTTATTGGTTACATGATTGGATCTGGGGGATAAGGTAGATAAATCGTGATCATGTCTGGTGTAAGGATGGTATTGGCTAAAGAGTTTGACTTGGCCGGTCATTCACTCTTTCTATTCTGAATATGATATCAGGAATGGTTTTCTTATTCCGAAAGGTTATTTCTGAAATTGAAAGAAAAGAAAGAATATTCCAGATAAAGAGAATGTTTTTTGAAAGGAAATGATTTCTGAATTGTTTTGAAAAAAAAAAAAAGAATTTCTGATTAAAGGAAGTTTCTCAGTGTCTTCAAAATAAAATGTCTGCGATAGAAAATGAATTTCAAATCACTGGCACTCACTTCACTGGGGACTCACTTAGCTATTTATAGCTCACTATTTCTTTTTTTTTTTCTTTTTTAGTTCTTGCAGGATTGAGCGGATAAAACAAGAACATTCTAAAGTATAGAGTTGGATCCAAGACAAAAAAATTGAGTCAAGACTAGACACAAACCAAGATTAGAAGTCTTGTGAAACCAGTCGAAGACCGGAGTCAACTTAGAAGTCATAGAATATAATATGTTTCTTAGAATTATTTATAAATTTTTTATTCACATGTAATTTATATTGTAGAAGATGGAACCCAGTGTCGAGAGGCACGCGGCATTCCCGACTCGAGAGGGCTGGGGTGTCACATTAGGGAGCTGGCAAAAGGCGACGTGGACCTACGCGTTGGCAATGGAGCAAGAGTTGCTGCATTAGCTGTAGGAACATATAGTCTTAGTTTGCCTTCTGGAATTGTTTTGGATTTAGAATGTTGTCTTTATGTACCTGCTTTAACAAATAATATTATTTCGATCTCTTGTTTTGACAAGATGGGTTTTGATATTCATATTAAAAACCAACGAATGTCGTTATCGTTAAATAATGTCTTTTATTGTAGTGTTACATTGGTTAATGGTTTATATTTAGCAGACCTAGAGTCACTGTTATATAACATAAATACAACAAGGATCAAGACTAAAGAGTCCAATCCTACGTACCTTTGGCATTGTCGCTTAGGCCATATAAACGAAAACCACATATCCAAACTCCATAAAGATGGATTGTTGGAATTATTTGATTTTGAATCATATGATACATGCGATCCTTGTTTAATAGGTAAGATGACTGCTTCTCCTTTTACTAGAACTGGAGAACGAGGAAAGGAGTTGTTAGAACTAGTGCATAGTGATGTATGTGGTCCCTTTAATATGAATGCAAGAGGTGGTTATCTATATTTCATTATTTTTACTTACAATTTCAGTTGTTTTGGATACGTATTTCTTAAGAGTACAAGAATGAAGTAGAAAACCAGCTTGGCAAAAGTATTAAGATTGTAAGCCTTAAGGGCGAACGAACTCTGTTTTTGATATTGGACAAACATTTGATGTTGTGTCTAATGATCTTAATCTTTGTGATAGAATATTGGAAATCTTGTAGGAAGCTCTAAGTACTTCAATCAAGCCAATTGAAAGCCATTGATATCAAGATTCAAAGATATACAAGGCTCATCCATCAAGATTGAAGATTGAAGACTTAGGTTTGGTTAGTTTAGCTTTGTTGTCTTTAGTCGCTATCTTAGAAAGCTCTAACCAAAGCTCTCATGAACATAAGCTCTACACTCTAGTCTTGCATGTTTTCATAAACACGTTTTCAAAAGGCTTAAGTTTCAAAATGATCTTTACATGTGTTCTTATCCAAAAAGCCTTTGATTTCATAGATAAGTCGTTTAGAAAAGTTTTCCAAGTGTTCTTACTTGTTACCTTTTAGGAAAACCTTTTTAGACTTTAAAAGACTTCAAAAGAATTCAAAACGTGTGAAAAATCACTTTGGAAGTTCGGTCAACCGAGCTCAAGTTCGGTTCAACCGAGCAGAAACTGAGACTTGGTAAAATGTGCTTCGGTCGACCATAGGGAGGTTCGGTCGACCGACCCTGGGCAAGTGGATCCGAACTGCTCTGCTTCGGTCCACCGAACTCTGTTTCTACTAGCCGTTTTTTGACCGTTGGAGACTCGATTTTCAGCCAAATTTGAAATGTATAAATACTCCAAAGCTAGAGAAACATTCCAAGGCTTGCACAACAAAGTTATATTGATTTCTTATCAAGCCAAAACACTTTCAAAGTAAAATGCACTTCATTGCAAAATCTAAATGATTCAAAAGTGCATTTCATAAAAGCAAGACAAAGAGTGTGCTTCTTATGTTCAAAGAGCCAACAATTGATGAGCTTCAAATGTATGTATCTTTCACTTAGAAGAGTGAACAACTTTGTTCTCTAAACCCTTCATCTTATCCCCTTTCTTAGTGATAGGGTTATTGTTGTATAAGTCCTACTTAGTGTGGGCAATTGTTTATAGTGGTTGTTTGTAAAACTCTTGGTGAGTTAGCCACTAGTGTAAAGTCCTACTTTGTGTGGGCACATTCTTCTTAGTGAAGTTGGTGAAATCCTTGGGGTGCGGCTCAAGGTAGTGGATGTAGATTCTTAGTGAATCGAACCACTCTAAATCTCTTGTCTTGTGATTTGCATTGGGTTTTGCTTTAGCTTTTGTTAAACTTGCACTATCATTGTTTAAATTGGAAATAGTTTGCAAGATTTATTAGAAACCCAATTCACCCCCACTCTTGGGTTCCTTCAATTGGTATCAGAGCCTCGTCTTCATCTCTAGCTTAATAGCTTGAAGAAAAGATTAAATGGCCGTTAATTCCGCTTTAGCATACCAAGAGGGATCTTTCATCGATAGACCACCACTTCTTGATGAAAATCATTTTGATGATTGGAAAGACCGATTCAAGATATATGTATGCTCCATAGATTATACGTTATGGCATATATTTGAAGAAGGTCCTTATGTACCGATGAAAGTAGTGGAGGGTGTTCAAACTCCAAAGAAGGACAATGAGCTCAATGAAGACGAGTCCATGAAAATGACTCGAAATTTTAAGGCGATGAACATTCTTAGTTGTGCCTTAAGTCCGGAGGAGTACAACCGTGTCCTTGGAAGCAAATCCGCCCACTCCATGTGGAAAACGCTTGAAGATACTCATGAAGGATCAAGCTCTTCAAGTGACAACGGTGATGATGAATACGCCAACTTGTGCTTCATGGCTTTTGGTAATGAGGTACATCTTTCTCCCTCTATTTCAAATTCTTATGATGATGATGAGGAGGATGATGCTAATGTGCTTTTAATTGATATGTATGATCAATTGAAAAAATGTGCAAAGCAAAACCATGAAATGAAGCATAAAATTGAATATTTGCTTGAAGAAAAGGCCAAGTTGGTTGATGAAAATAAAAAAGTTGTGTGATGATGTTAATTGCTTGAAATGTGAAAATGATGATCTTATTACTACTTGCAATTCATCTTCATTACAACACATAGAAGCTTGTGTTAAAGTGTCATCTTTAGAAAACAAGCTTGTTGAATTTGATCTTTTGGAAAACAAAGTTAAAAACCTTACCCTTCTTGTTGAAAACTTTTCAAAGGGTAAGAAAAATCTTGATCAAATTCTTGGCATGCAATGTGCTTCAAATGATAAACATGGCCTTGGTTATATTGCAAATCATGTCGATATTGCTAGCTCTTCTCTTATTCATAAGAATCATGTTGTAAATGCTAGTATGTCACATAGGCCAAATAGAAATCATGTGCATGCTCACAATTCTTCTAAGCCACACATTCATTGCACATATTGTGGAAAACATGGTCATACTTGTGATAGATGCCATGTTAAGAAGAAGATTGAAAGGGGAGTTAAAACAATTTGGAAAGTGAAGTTTAATTCTACTAACCCCCATGGACCCAAACAAAAGTGGGTACCAAAAGCTACTCCTCCCTTGATCTTATAGGTTCTTATAAGTTAGATGGATGCCACAAAGCTTCAATGGACTTGATTCAAAGAGAAGTGGCATTAGGGGAGAAGTTAAAGGAGATGTGCCAAAGGAAGAAATTCAAAAGCACTCCTTAACACTTGGATTCTCAAAGCTCAAATGTTATTCAATTGGAGAACCAAGTTGCTTAGATACAAAGAGCAAAGCATCAAGTGATGACAAGAGTCAAAGTGTCAATTCAATATCTTAATCACTTGGTAAGAAAGCAAAGGTATCAAAATCACCTTCTCTTAACACTTTAATTAATGTGTTTAAGTGTTTTTGATATATATACATGCTTGCTCTTATATATGTTGCATCTCACATTCTTGAATGTTAAATTCATATAGATAACCTTTAGCATGAACTTTATTGTCCATGTTGATTTTAGCTAAGGTATCTATGAGATGTAGCTTATGAAACTTGATTGATTCTTGTTTTGTCATGTTATATTCATTTAAGAATCAATCTAGTTGTTTTGGTTTTTGATTTGCATGATCCTTAAGCATATATGTGTTTACTTGAGATTTTGAGCTAATCATGAAGGACCTTTGAAAATGGTACCACATTAGTTCTCAAGAATTCCTTGTAGGTAACAAAGAGTTCTAAACTTCAAGAAGAAGATATGAACTACAAGGAATGGCACAAATGAGCTAAGACTCCAAGAAAAGAGTCAAATGCCAAGGATCACAAGATTGTAGAGGGTTCATCAAAAGAAAAGTTACCCATCATTGATGACTCTACACTTGTCATGCAAAGAAGATTGAGAAGCTAAAGGAACTCATTGAAGGAACTCAAAATGCAAAAGCATTCATCAAAATTCAATGAGATATTACTAAACTCAATCTCTTTTCATTTCCTTGAACAATTATTGATCTTACTTTCCATATTATGTTCAATTGTTCTTGAAATGGGCACCTTGGAGATTTTATAACATGCTTGCTCTTCATATGTTTTTGTTTCTCTTGAGCATGTTATTAGTGAGCTTAATGATTTGATCTTTGTGATGAAATCTCCTTTTACAACCCCCTCCCCTCTATTAATTAGTGTTTTATGCTTTGGGGGAGTTTGTTATATGCTTTGCTATGTTGTTTCTTGATCTTCATTGCATATAGGGGTTGTGTTTATATTCAAGTCTATAGCATTTAATCTTATTTGGTTGATCGTCTAGATGCTTGACTTAGGATATAAACTGTGTTTGTGGCATTGATTATGCCATGGGTTGTGTCTATTTGATTGTTTGGAAGTGGCACAACCTAAGAGGGAGTTTTTCAAATGTTTTCAACTCATACCTCCCTCATAATATCGATGTATGCTAAATTGTTCATATTTTACATCATCACATCACTTGTTGGCTTGCCTTTCATCTTTTATCTCTTAGCCAACTTGTGTAAGTTATTTTGGAAGTTATATGTGTTATAGATGTTTATGTCTTCAATTGGTATCACATATACTCTTCCTTAATAACATTGAGATCATATTCTTCATTCTCTTACCCTTTGTGATCTCATTATAGTTTTTGGTTAGTATTACTTTAAGAGTTGTTACACTCATTTAGCTAATCATTAACTTGGTAAAGGAATGTACTCAAAGTGTTATCTTACACTTCCTCTACTTCTTTTGGTTGTGATACATGTACTTAACTTATGCATTCATGGTATCACTTCCACAAGTACTTTGTTAGCTATATTTTCAAACTTGTTTTACAATTGGCTTTATTTACAATTGGTATCATGTTTTTCAATTGGTCAATTTGTATCAAACTTGATTTTATCTCAAATAGCTAACATCGTATGTTTGATAAACGGGGAGATTGTGCTTAAGGCTATATTCCTTATCTCCTTTGTTTTTAGCTTAGGTTGATAATCTTTTTGAGCCATATATGACCATCTTTTGATTTATGTGTTATTATGGACTCCTCTTTGTTTAGAGATCAACCAAGCTTATTCTTGATCAATCCTTTCTCAAAATGATTTATGATCTTTAAGATTGATCTTTTGAACCATTAGGATTCTCCTGTGTTTTAAAAAAAAGTTTTTCTTCAATTGATATCAGTTTTGTTTTCAATTGGTATTAAATTTTTTTTTCAATTGGTATCATTTTTTTTATATGGGGAGAATTCGTATGTTTCATCAAGCTTCTCCAATATTAATCTTTACTTTTCGCTAAATGCTTTTCTTATTGGCGCTCTGATATCCCTTTTTGATGTTGACAAAAAGAGGGAGAATTTTTAGTGTTGCAAATGTGCCATGAGAAGTATTTTACAAAAAGGAGAAAGCTTAGAACTTTGCAAAATGGGAGAGATAAGGGATTCTCTAAAATAGGGGGAGTAGAATATTTGTTATCTACTTGTCTAGATCCTTAATATCCTTATCTCATGCATTCATGTTTATATACTTTAAAGAGTTATCTTTTGTATATTATTCCCATTTGCATCAATGTTTTGTCATCATCAAAAAGGGGGAGATTGTTAGCCCTAAGGGCAAAGTTACTCTATGTTGTTTTTGATGATAACAAACCATTGAGAGTTCTAATGTTTGTGTGAGCAATGTTCTTTATTATAGGATCCTTAGCACTCACATCGACATTGATGAAAATGGTAAGTTAGCTTCTTGTGTAAACTAAGGTATGTATAATACACACAAGAAAGCTACTTGATGGAAGGAAGGAGGCAAGGATGATGGTTGGGAAATAGGGCTCTTCTAAGAGTCCCTAGTTTATATGGCAAAAGAACTTATAATGCTAGTGCTTATGTCTTTGCATATTTTTGTCTTTACAATTGGTATCGTATACAATTGGTATCTTCTAAGCATTAGTCTTTGTACTTATTTGTTCTTAGATCCTTTTGCCATGCTTCCATGTACTTACATTGTCCATATTCTATCTTATTACATCAAAGTTTGTCATAATCAAAAAGGGGGAGATTGTAAGCCCTAAGGGCGAACGAACTCTGTTTTTGATATTGGACAAACATTTGATGTTGTGTCTAATGATCTTAATCTTTGTGATAGAATATTGGAAATCTTGTAGGAAGCTCTAAGTACTTCAATCAAGCCAATTGAAAGCCATTGATATCAAGATTCAAAGATATACAAGGCTCATCCATCAAGATTGAAGATTGAAGACTTAGGTTTGGTTAGTTTAGCTTTGTTGTCTTTAGTCGCTATCTTAGAAAGCTCTAACCAAAGCTCTCATGAACATAAGCTCTACACTCTAGTCTTGCATGTTTTCATAAACACGTTTTCAAAAGGCTTAAGTTTCAAAATGATCTTTACATGTGTTCTTATCCAAAAAGCCTTTGATTTCATAGATAAGTCTTTTAGAAAAGTTTTCCAAGTGTTCTTACTTGTTACCTTTTAGGAAAACCTTTTTAGACTTTAAAAGACTTCAAAAGAATTCAAAACGTGTGAAAAATCACTTTGGAAGTTCGGTCAACCGAGCTCAAGTTCGGTTCAACCGAGCAGAAACTGAGACTTGGTAAAATGTGCTTCGGTCGACCATAGGGAGGTTCGGTCGACCGACCCCTGTTAAGTGGATCCGAACTGCTCTGTTTCGGTCCACCGAACTCTGTTTCTACTAGCCGTTTTTTGACCGTTGGAGACTCGATTTTCAGCCAAATTTGAAATGTATAAATACTCCAAAGCTAGAGAAACATTCCAAGGCTTGCACAACAAAGTTATATTGATTTCTTATCAAGCCAAAACACTTTCAAAGTAAAATGCACTTCATTGCAAAATCTAAATGATTCAAAAGTGCATTTCATAAAAGCAAGACAAAGAGTGTGCTTCTTATGTTCAAAGAGCCAACAATTGATGAGCTTCAAATGTATGTATCTTTCACTTAGAAGAGTGAACAACTTTGTTCTCTAAACCCTTCATCTTATCCCCTTTCTTAGTGATAGGGTTATTGTTGTATAAGTCCCTACTTAGTGTGGGCAATTGTTTATAGTGGTTGTTTGTAAAACTCTTGGTGAGTTAGCCACTAGTGTAAAGTCCTACTTTGTGTGGGCACATTCTTCTTAGTGAAGTTGGTGAAATCCTTGGGTGCGGCTCAAGGTAGTGGATGTAGATTCTTAGTGAATCGAACCACTCTAAATCTCTTGTCTTGTGATTTGCATTGGGTTTTGCTTTAGCTTTTGTTAAACTTGCACTATCATTGTTTAAATTGGAAATAGTTTGCAAGATTTATTAGAAACCCAATTCACCCCCACTCTTGGGTTCCTTCAAAGATGCTTCAATCCGATCGAGGTAGGTAATACTTAAGTCAAGAATTTCGTGACTATCTAAAGAGTTGTGGAATTGTTTCATAACTTTCTCTTCCGACCACTCTGTTAGTAGTGCCCTAGGACCATTAGCACATGTTGTGCGTTTTGTTATCTTTTGAGCATGTAATTGAATAGTTAATTTTGCTCTTGATTATCAAATGTGTGATTTGATAGTAAAACTCATTAGCTTATGTAATTACTATTCTAAAAGCCCCTAGTTTTATGTAATGCTTAATTACTATGAAATAAAACTAGTATGATTGTTGATTGATGATCTTGTTTTCTTGATCATGTGTAATGGATACAAATCACATCATAGATGCAATATATAGGGATACATTGTATTGGGACGTGATCCGTCGGAGAAGTAATACTTCATGGTCTTAAGTCATAAGTATTACTTCCTCAATACTATTTTAGAATTCTTAGACCTTATGTCTTCATTGATTCTAGTATGAATGGAGCCACGTTTTGACTCGAGTCGGACGTTACTTGTAGCAGAGTAATCAATACGACCGATGATCGGATGTAGTGTCCTATCATAGCTTGAATGTGAGAGACATTGTAAGGAATTTGTCCCTCTCTATTATTGAGAGAGATATCCATGGGGCCCCTCGATAGGGAAAGAGCTGTTTAAATGCATGGCAGTGCTCAAATGTATTTGATAAAGTGGTTATCAAATGCTATTTGTCGAAACAGATCTACACGGAGATCGAGCATAAATACAATTAAGCTTAATAAGGGTGACGACCACCATGCCTTATGCTTAATTAGGATATCGCGAGACAAAGGGATTAAATAGTGGATTGATATTAGGTTCCGTTGTATATTCATTCACTTTGGGTAGTCACAATGTCCCTGCTAGGGACCGCTTGTGATTTATGAACACATCACTACTACTAAGTGTGTTTTCATTGCCATTGTGAGATGAACCTACGGGGGTCACACGCATAGGCAGAGCTAACGAGCTTTATGTCCAGATTCAATGAATCTAGAATGTGTCTAGGTTCATTGTATCGACATTTGTCTTTCTAAAAAATAATAAAGTGTTTATTATTCGAATTAGAGATAGGGGCAATTTTGGTATTTTACCTATAGCTGGAATTACGTGGGAGTTATTATCCGATAAGGACTCCCACTACCAGCAGAAGTCTAGGGGACGTGGGAGTTAGAGACTCCCACTGCCGAGAAGAGTTCAGGATGTGAGAGTTGGTTATGGGAACAAACTCTCACACCCTATATAATGATCTCTTGGCCGAAACCCTAGATCATGTTTTTCAGCCGAAATTAAACAACTCTCTGAAATCTGATTTCGGAGTTTCAGCCTCTCCCTTTTCTCTCTAATTCCCGAAAATCAGAAAAGACGAAGAGCTAGCAATCGCTGCCCGTTTCGTCGCGTGGATACCGGTAGAGGGACTTTCCGCAAAGGGAGATCAATCGGTAGCAACATCCGATCCAAGAAACGTCATCCTCCATTCAAGAAGTAGCTTCTTGAATCCAAAAAACGTAAGTTTTTCTTGCTGTTTCTTGCTATTTTCGAATTGTTTCATATGAGCGGATCCTTCAGGGGAGGATCCATGGGTGTTTGGAACGAGTTTCCGCCTATGAATCCCTTCACACTCCTCAATGGAATGGTGTATCCGAAAGGAGAAATCACACTCTATTAGATATGGTTCAATCAATAATGATTCACGCGAGCCTTCCAAACTCTTTTTGGGGACATGCTTTAGAAGAAGTAGCAGCTTTAACACCAAAAAGAGTTCCATCTAAATATGTTGAAATGACACCATATCATATATGGGCTGGGAGGAGTCATAGTATGTCTTTCTTAAAGATTTGGGGTTGTGAGGCGTTTTTGAAAAGTCCAGCTTTGGACAAGCCTAGCCCAAAGTCGGTCAAGTGCATATTTGTGGGGTATCCTAAGGAAACTAAATGGTACTACTTCTACATCCCGAACGAGAACAAAGTGTTTGTTGCTAGTAACAGAGTTTTTCTAGAAGTGGAATTTCTTTATGGGAAAACAAGTGGGAGCCACGTGGAACTTAATGAAGTTCCACAACTTGGTGAAATTCCAAGGGAACTTGGTGAAGTTCCAGGCACAAGTAACCAATAGCTGGAATTGAAACAAGCTACACAAGCTATTGTGGAGCCAGTTCTTGAAACACAAGAATTACGTAGGTCTAGTAAAGTTAATAGATCACCCAAAAAATACGCATTTTTCATAACAGAACATGAAGATGTTATGTGTATTGATCACGATGAACCTACAACCTACAATCAAGAAATTACTAGGTGAGCTTCTCAGAAATGGCTTGAGGCCATGAGATCCGAAATGGATTCCATGTACACTAACCCCAAGGGGCGACTTGTCGCGAAAGGTTTTTAACAGATTCATGGTATTGACTATGATGAGACCTTTCCCCCTGTAGTTATGTTGAAATCCATTCGTATCTTGCTTGTTGTAGCTGCATAATATGATTATGAAATCTGACAAATGGATGTCAAAACAGCTTTCCTTAACGGAAACCTAGATGAGGACGTGTATATAATACACCTCGAAGGTTTTGTCGATCCAAAGAAGGCCAATAAAGTATGTAAGCTATTGAAGTCCATTTATGGACTAAAGAAAGCTTCTAGAAGCTGGAATCGACACGAAGCCATACGCGAGTTCGGTTTTATCAAGAACGTTGATGAACCTTGTATTTGTAAGAAGTTTAGTAGAAACTCAGTGGTATTTCTGGTTTTGTATGTAGATGACATACTACTCATAGGGAATGACATTCCAACCTTGGAATTTGTAAAGATCTGGTTGAGGCAATGTTTCTCCATGAAGGACTTAGGTGAAGCAAGCTTCATCTTAGGAGTCAAGATCTATAGAGATAGATTACGTAGACTTCTTGGCCTAAGTCAGAGTACTTATATAGACAAAGTGCTAAATCAGTTTAGCAAGCAAGAGTCCAGAAAAGGTCTTTGTCATATAGCACTTGGTACGATTCTTTCAATACAACACTGTGTTAAGACACTGGATGAGAAAGAACACATGTGTACGATTCCATATGCTTCGGAAATTGGATCTATAATGTATTCCGTGTTGTGCACTCGCCCAGATATACATACGGTGAACGTCAGTGGATAGCCGTCAAGAACATCCTTAAGTACTTACGAAGAACTAAGGACACGTTCTTAATCTATGGTGGGGAAGACGAGCTCATTGTAAGTTGTTACACTGATGCTAGTTTTCAAACCGATAGAGACGATTTTAGATCGCAATTAGGATATGTGAGCTGGCGGAGTTCAAAGCAAGCGTCCGTTGCAGATTCTACAACCGAAGCCGAGTATATAGCTGCATCAGACGTTGCTAAGGAAGCCGTTTCGATCCGAAAGTTCATCACTGAACTTGGTGTGGTACCTAGCATTGTGAATGTGATTGATCTCTATTGTGACAACAATGGAGCCATATCTCAATCAAAGGAACAACGGTCTCACCAAAGGTCCAAACATATACTGCGGTGGTATCACCTGATCTAAGAGCATTGATAGAGGAGATGTGAAGATTTGCAAAAGTTCACATGGACGATAACACCGCCGACCCACTGACAAAGCTGCTGACACAGAAGCAGCATGATCGCCATACTTGCAGCATGGGTATTAGATACCAAGAGAACTGGTCTTAGAGATAGTTCTTATGTACAATATACACTAAAAGGCAAGGTTGTTGTCTTTAGAGTAAGTGGGAGATTGTTGTATTTCTTTTTATGTGATGAAATATTAAAGCATGAATTCCATTATTATTGTTTTGAATACGGCTGTGCTTTTTGTATTAAAACATATAATAACGTCCTTAGATAGTTATGTAATCATTACATTGAACTATTCTAAAATGTCCCTAGTCAATCATTATTGTGGAATTTAAGGACAACAATAATGTGTGGAGATTAGTGTGTGCTGTGTTTAAATATGGAGATATTAAATCAAACATATATGTATTTGATACTGGACTGGCCAGCTTATAAGAACATTTCATGGATTGTTCTATAAATGTCAACAATGTTCTTATAATGATTATGTTTGCACCTAAATCCTTCGACATGAGATCACGCAAGATTTCCGGCTTGGCTAATGATATGCTTTGACGATGTCAAACGCCGTATGTAACTAGATGTGCTATAAAGGCATATGTTGGATATATTTATGAACTATGTCAGGATGAGGTGTGATAGATATAGGATTTGTCCCTCCTATGCAACAAGAGTGATATCTTGGGCCCCTTGATTGAGTGAGACTAATTCATGGCTATGAACAAGTGAATTAATATGAGATATTAATGTCATTTGATTAGTTTACTCGGGAAACAAGAAACTGACTGATTGAATGGTACAAGTTTGACGTACTCCGTGACTTGTGTTCAATCTAGATATCGAGGACGAAGGGATTACTGCAAAAGATAATATTCGTGGTTACTTGAATCACCGGGACTATTTGTGAAATGGAGTAATGATGTGTTACTAGATACCTCTCATTACTGTCGACAATTGTTGTCACGGCCAACATAGCAAATACCTAAAGGGTCGCACATTATAATCAACTGGATTGGGCTGGTTAGAGTTTACATTTGATATAGGTGCTCAATTGGATTGCGCTAGTCGACCGAGAGTTGTTTCAGGTCGACCGCATTTTTTGTCACTCCGGTAGGCCGAGAACCATTTCTGCTGTCGACCGGACCAGTTGGACTTGGTCAAAACTGGCACATCTACGTGTGTGAGGAAGTGTGTATGTAAGGGAGTAGTGGGAGAGAATAGTGGGGAAGTGGGGTTAGTGGGTGATTCCACTAACACCACAAAATTGATGAAATGTTCATCATTCCAACATTTGAGAATTAATGAATTGCTCTCTATTCTCTCTACTCTTTTTTAGCCAAAAACCCTAGAAGCAAAAATCAGATTTTTTTCTTCTTTATTTTTACACTCTTAAGAAAAATGAAGAGAAGAAAATTCGATTTTCTTATCTCTTTGATTCTGGTTTTCCTAAGTAATCTATTCTTTGTCGATTCCGGGAAAAGTGTTTTCCACCTTCATAGTTTTTGGACTAGCATCTGAGACTTGGAGTGACGAGCCTAAAGGTTGGTGTGTGGATACCAGTAGAGACAGGAGTCAGTTGGCTGCTGTTGGTGAATTCAAGTAGGAAGAATCTGGTCATCGTCGATTAGATCGACATAAAGGTTTAACTCGTAAATCACAGGATTCTTTTCCATTTGTTTATAGATTGTCTATACCTTCCAAACAGGCAAAGTCAAAACCTTATTAGACCTGCTAGATTCTGCGAGTACATTTTAGGAATCAACATGAGGATGATTTTCAAAGTTGTCCATTTTTTATAACATAAATTGGAGAAATAAATTTTTAAAAAAAATTGATATAATATTAGAGAATGATACACTAACTAGAATGACAGACAACAATAAAATGAGGATTCCAAAGTAAAACATTGTAATATCCTGAGCCACAAAGGTATTAGGAATTAATCATTTCAAGAAGAGATCATATTGGTTCAGACAGATGATGTATAAATCTCAAACCTCTAGATTAAATGGTATCAGTTCGATGGTAGCCTATAAATCATTAATACAATCAAAGAAATCATATGAATAAAAAATTCCTAGGTTGGATGATGTTGGTTCAAATTCAACCGATATTATCTTAGTAAGAAAATAAAGCATTCAAGCATCAATAAGCAAAATTGAATTATTATTCGGCTCAACAGCCTCTGAAAAAACAAAAAGACGCACACAAGCCAGTTACAAAGGTATAAAATTTAGGGCTGGCGAAAGAAAAAGCAAAGACTTTTAAATAGAAATGTCACTAAGGTTCCGCAAATGTATGTTGAAAATTTAGATAAAAAGTTCAAAAAGGTCATTTTGTGCCAACCGGTCGAATAGTTTTCTCATGAAAAATACTGTGAGTAGTTGTTTTCAGGGAGGCCCAGAACCATGTTTTTGCTTAAAATCCTCTTATTTAGGAGAACAACACAAGTTGATATGCATGTAGTTTCTCTTATCTTGTTTCTCGCACTTGGAAAGGAAAATACACGCTAGTGGATGACGAGTCGGCAAGTGAGCGAATTTATGAAAGGACCAGGAAAGTGCGGATTTTCAAGGACCAAGTGCGTGTTGTTTATAAGGGTGCCATGGTAAATGGCTTCCGAGGAAATGATACAGGATTCTGAGGAAGGGCACTTAGATCAGTTAAGTGTTGTCTGCAAGAAGGAAGTTAAGAATTGGAAAAGTCGCGACTAAGGAGATAAAGACTCCATTTGAACAGAAGATTCCTTGAAAAACGTTAAGCTTAAAGATGCAAGGGGAATACAAATATATTAAGCATACATACAACAAATAATCATCTGTACCAACCAATCACAATTAATCATGTGTATATATAATTAGAAAAAAGATCACGATCGAATTCTTCTGGTTGGACTACAAAAATGAGTATACAGACCATTTTTACCCTACATGTATTTGAAGATAGCAACTATTAGACAGTTGAATTTTGGGTCCAACCCAGGAATGGTATGGGAGGAGATTGGAAGACTTTTTCGATGGGGCTTATTAGGTGGTACTTAAAAGGTTTGGACCCAACAGGGTGTGCACCAATGCGGAATCCTAAGGGTTGGGCCGATCCACATGTAAAGTTTGGTGGAGATAAATGCTTAGTAGTTTCAGGAAAAGGAAGAATTAGAGGATAAACTATGTGAAAAGCTTATTCTTTTAAATGACTCTTCCGAATTTATCACGTCTTGCTCAAATACTCGGCTATAAGAAGGAGAAGAGAAGAGCCAGAAAGACACAACTCACAATCAATGCAACAAAACTTTCTCTTCAGCAACACTTCTCGGGTCATAAGACACTAATTCCGGGTACAATCCTAGCGTCTTATTAGTTTTAGAATTCGATTTCCATGACTACGTTCCATCTAGAACTTATTTCGTTAGTTACTTAAAATCTTTGGATTTTTATCTCTCCTAGAGTAAGGTTATCTCAGTTTGTACGAGACACAGCCCCTCTTATTTTATTTCATTTGCAATCAATTTTTGGTCATGTACATTATCTCTAAAGGTCCTTATGGAGCATAAGGCAGATCAAAGAACTTCAAATCTCTCTCCCTATTCTATTTTTTCACGGATTATCTCTTTCACCAAAATACATGGACATGACTAGTTTTTATCCCATTTTCCATCCAACATGGTGGCACACTCAGACATATTAACTTCATTTAGAATTCACACATGCGATGAATTGACATGATTAGATTAGGGGACAAATACCTCCAAAGCTAATTGAGCCGTAATTATTTAATTCGAAAATATCCATATTGTTCAAACTAACTATTCTTTTTATTATTTAAACTATGTGATTTTATTTTTAATAGAATTTAAGTTATATAATTTAATCAAGTTTATTTTATGTACGCGTGTAACCAAATATTTGGTGAAAAAGAATATTAAAGAAAATGTGATATATTTTTTTATTCTTTAATGACATTTTAATTTAGAACCGCGACTCAAATGTATGCACATGATTTATATAGTGGAAAAATTATTTCAAAGTATATAACATTATACAAAATTTACTAATTAGTTCAACTCCAATTGACACGCTAGACAATGAAGAAACTCATGTCTAAATATAATAACAATAAAGAAAAAAAAAGATAACATATGGTTTCTTTAAAAAAAGAATTACTTTTCTTGAAATATATTATCAAAGCATTACGAAAAGTCAACGTCCAAAGAGTAAGTGCAAATATATTTAATAGTAGCATAATGGATTAAGTTCATAAATTTAAGCAAGTGATTAAGTTCCAATATTATTATTTTTTTTAAAGAAATATATTTCATTAAATGGTATCAGAGATCACATGTGGTAGGAGAAAACTCGGTGTGTCTCCAAACAATTGAGACGAGGATCGAGTCCTCACAACATAAACATCTACAAGAATGTTGCATAATCCGTCGATAAAAGATAAATTGGCTACGCTAATCCCCAAAATGTTCTTAATTTAACTAACTATCTGCCTTTTTGGGGATAAGTCTTCACGATGTGATGGATCTCGTTGACCAGAGAGTAATCACTCTCAATGAAACACAGTTGATATTCTCCGCTCATTGCAAACCTAAGGTCTTTAAGAAGCGCTTTTCCTCTGCATGCACGGGGTTGGGCGAGTTAGGGGGCGTGTTTGGAAAATCCCCTCGCAAAATCTCTTTCATGGTTCCTCACTATGGCACCAAGACCTCGATCACCATTATTCTGTGAGCAACGTTCAACTTTAAAAAACCATTAGCAGGTGGTTTCCAGCTTAAAGACCTTGATGGCACGATAGGTGGATCTATTATTGACTTTCTATCCTCTTTTGTCTGAGTGGGATCAAACAGTTTTGATGACAATTAGGGAGGGGCTGCCGAGAGTTGCCTCACCCTAATGATGAGGCAAAAATATCACTGTATTCTGTCGAACAAACCGAAACGAGATTTGCTACTTACTCAGCTAATTTTTGCTTCCCTTAAAAAACCGCTCGGTTCCTATTACACCGTATTCAGGGAACATAGATAAAAGGGAGTGACGACCTCCTCTCCACTTTATAGAACTGGAATGAGGTAAAAGGGAAACTTATCTTTCGCAATGATAAAATCAATGTCGAATCTAGTTTGGTTGCAAATATCTAGCGCCGCCGGACATGTGAAAATTGCATGTAGAGCATATTCAGATTCTTTTTGACAAAGGGGACATTGGGATCCGAAAGATTTAATTCTTACAGATAGAGATTAAAATGTAGACAAGATATGCTCAAATTTTTTCCAGATGAAAACCAGAAAATTTGGAGGAACATAACCTTCTAGATTTTTATCTAGTGATAAAAAGTCTTAGCTATCGAGGTGGATGGTCCGCGCCTTTTCCCGCTCTTTATGTCAACTCGAAGGTGGTAGCCATACTTGATATAATATATTCCATTGTTCGTGTAGCCCCAAACGAGCCGATAGGTGACAAAGCATCACAAAGCGGCATTTTCAGAATCTTTTCAATTTCGTAGGATGAGAAGTGGTTTCCTGGAATATTCTCATTCCACACTCCCTTCTGATAATCAATGAACCTAGATACAATCATAATTTTTGGGAAAATCAATGTTTGATGCAGAAAGAAGCTGAAAAGTATGCAGAGTTGTAAGCCATTTGTCATACCAAGCACTAATTTGGGCACCATTTCCAATTATCCATCTCAATCCTACCTAAAGAAACTTAAGGCCTTTAGAATATATTGCCAAATAATTGATGTACGCCCTCTCTGAAGGACAAGTAAGAATTTGTCCAACGAAAAATACTTTGCTTGCAACCCTCTAGAACAGAGCAAGAAAGATCGATGAATAATTCACCAGCCTTGCTTGACTACCAAAGCTCTATTAAAAGCTCCAAGATCACAAAATCCAAGACCTTCTTAAGACTTTGGTAAGCAAAGCTCGGTCCAACCTCTCCAGCAGATCTTTTTGTTATAGCTGACATGTCGCCCCACTCTTTCAAAACTCCAAGAATAAAATTTGAGACTGAGTCGCCAAGGATGTGCCAGAATTTCTGAAGAAAAAGTACATGCATTCCATCTGGTCTAAGAGCCTTATGCGGATGAATATGCTGTTAGTAGTTCCCTAGGACCATTAGCATATGTTGTGCGTTTTTTTCTTTTGAGCATGTAATTGAATAGCTAATTTTGCTTATGAACATCAAATGCGTGATTTGATAGCAAAACTCATTAGCTTATGTAATTACTATTCTAGTTGTCCCTAGTTTCATGTAATGTTCTTTACAATGAAATAAAACTAGTATGATGTTTGATTGATGATTATGTTTTACTAATCATGTGTAATGAATAAAAATCATATCATAGATGCAATATATTGGGATATATTGTATCGGACGTGATCCGTTAGAGAAGTAATACTTCATGGTCCTTAGTCATAAGTATTACTTCCTCAATACTATTTTTGAATCCTTAGACCTTATGTCTCCATTGATTCTAGCATGAATGGAGCCACGTTTTGACTCAGCCGGACGTTACTTTTAATCGAGTAATCAATACGACTGATGATCGGATGTAGCGTCCTATCATGGCTTGAATGTGAGAGGCATTGTAAGGAATTTGTCCCTCTCTATTATTAGAGAGAGATATCCATGGCCCCTTGATAGGGAAAAACTGTTTAAATGCATGGTCGTCCTCAAATATATTTGATAAAGTGGTTAGCAAATACTATTTGTTGAAACAGTTTACCCGGAGATCGAGCATAAATACAATTAAGCTTAATAAAGGTGACGACTACCATGCCTTATGCATAATTAAGATATCGCGAGACAAAGGGATTAAATAGTGGATTGATATTAGGTTTTGTTGTAAATTCATTCACTTTGGGTAGTCACAATGTCCTGCTAGGGACCGCTTGTGATTTATGAACTCACACTACTATCAAGTGTGTTTTCATTGCCATTGTGATATGAACCTACAGGGTCACACACATAGATGAGCTAACGAGCTTCATGTCCGAGTTCAATGAATTCTAGAATGTGTTTAGGTTCATTGTATCGACATTCATTTTTCACGGGAATAATAAAGCGTTATTATTCGAATTAGAGATAAGGGGGCATTTTCGGTATAGTTTGGGATTACGTGGGAGTTATTATACGATAAAGACTACCACTACCGGCAGAAGTCTAGGGGACGTGGGGAGTTATAGACTCCCAGCTGCCAAAAGAGGTGGATAGGACGTGAGAGTTGTGCTTGAAACAACCTCTCACTCCCCTATATAAACTTCTCTTGGCCGAAACCCTAGGGGTTAATGCTTTTCAGCCGAAATACCAAAAGACTTAGAAAATCAGATTTTCTATTCTGCCTCTCCCTTTTCTCTCTAATCCCCGAGACTCTGAAAAACGAAGAGCTAGCAATCACTGTTCGTTTTGTCACGTGGATACCGGTAGAGGGACATTCTGCAAAGGGAAATCCATTGGTGGCAGCAATGTATCCAAGAAACAGCATATTTCATTCAAGAATCAGATTCTTGAACCCGAAAAGTAAGTTTCTATCTATAATTTTTCGATTCCTATGGTATGAGCGGATCCTTCGGGGAAGGACTCATGGGTGTTTAGAACGAGTTTCTGCCTATGAATCCCTTTAGTGGTATCAGAGCCTTGCTCATGCTATTCGAATTCGATATTGTTAATCACATGATAACACTATCAATTTCGATTTGGTATGTGTATGTGTATGTGTGAAAACCGAAAAGATTGTATCTTTTGTTCAATATATATGATATATGCATAAACTGATTTCGGCTAATCATGTTTATATGTTTCTGTATATTCTGATATGTATAAACTGTTATGTATGTTATTAATTCGATTAATATTGCATGAACTGCTATCATGTGTTATTAATTCGATTAATTATGCATCAATTGCAATTGTATTGATTCGGTTAATCTGTTATTAATCTAATTATATGCATAAACTGTTTATGAATCTGTTATTAATTCGATTAATTCGGTTAATTCGATTAACCAATGCATAATCCGATTATGTATGTTATGCGATTTTGCGTTAAAATCGGGCCGTCGTTACGTGACCCTTGTCGTTCCGCTGACCTAAGACTTTGCATATATGTACTCGTTTTTATTTCATTATGCTTTATGTGAGTTTTAGCATGGTGAATAGCATGGCCTACTATACCTCATCTTGTTTTACATATTTTTGGGTTGTAATTTTATAATACGGCCTGCGAGCCGTTTTCAATGTTGTAAAATTGTAATCGCTTTCTTAGATTAGTTTTACTGATTTACATTGAAAGATGGGTAAGCCCATGTAATTATGTAACAAGATTGGAGGACGCTGGATCGAAGACTTTATCCATGAGATGGATATAGACTTAGATTGACCCTTGGCTCCCACAAGGCTTGTGGGAGTCATCATAGGATTAGGCCATGCTATCTCACGTTTACTTTTATGCTTTATATATTGCATGAGATGCTTATTTTATGTCTTATGGGGCTTGATTTTTATACGTCATATTAAATCGTTTTAATTAAGTCTTAAAATGCCTACCATATCCTAAGCACTCCTTCAGCTTGGATCATCATTTTGTCTGCTTGCCAAAGCAACAGATAAGTGGTTATCTAGGCAAGAGGAGATGGGAAAATAGTGATTTCCATATGCTTAGACATGGTTCGACTTAACTAGGCTATCAAAATAGTTTTGGGCCTAGGGCATAAAATGGGAAATAGCCGGGACATATAGATGTCATTTCCATTGGTTGATTTTACTTTAATTATGGGGATAAGCCAAAGATAACTTATAACTATCGTAAAATGTTATTTTCCACCATTTATTAAGTGTTGAAATTGTGGAAAGGTTTTTGCTCAAAAACTAATAACTTTGCAAATAATTTAATGAAGATAATGGCAACCAACACTTCACACAATTCATTGCGATCCGTCCTTGAGAAGGAGAAACTGAGCGGGACCAATTTCCTTGATTGGGCCCGCAACTTAAGGATTGTCCTTAAGCAGGAAAAAAAGTTATACATTCTTGATACGGCTATTCCTGAACAGCCTGCAAACAACGCCCCCAGAGCTGAGAGAGATGCTTGGAAGAAGCACTTTGATGACTCTAACGATGTGACTTGTCTCATGTTAGTCATAATGAGCACTGATCTTCAAAAACAGTTTGAAGGGGTTGAGGCTTTCCAGATGATGCGCCAGCTCAAGGAAATGTTCCAAGAGCAAGCCCGTCATGAAAGATTCCTCACCACTAAGGCGTTGAATAGTTGCAAGATGGCCCCTGGCACCTCTGTAAATTCACATGTTCCCTAAGATGAAGGGCCATCTTGACCAACTTGAGAAACTTGGGGCTTCCGTAGGTCCTGAAATGGCCACAGATATGATCTTGGGCCCATTCCCACCGGAGTATGACCAGTTTGTCATGAACTTCAACATGCATGGCATGGAGAAGTCCATACATGAAATACACAGATGCTCAAGCAGGCTGAACTGAACATTAAGAAGACCCCTGAAGTTTTAACGGTTCAAAAAGGGAATTTCAAGAAGAAATGAAAGGGAAAGCCCATGGCCAAGAAGGGCAAAGGAAATAACAAGTCCAAACCCAAGGCGAGGCACCAAAGGAAGGAGTTTGCTTCCGTTGCAATGAACCAGGTCATTGGAAACGGAACTGCAAGCTCTATTTGTAAGAGAAGAAAAAGGGGAAAGCCAGTTTGACTGTCTCTCCAGGTATTTATGTTATTGAAATTAACATGTACTGCTCCTACTTCGTGGGTATTAGATACCGGTTGTGGATCTCACATTTGTGCAAATGTGCAAGGGTTCAAAAGTATTAGATCACCTGGAAAAAGCGAGAAGTGTACACGAGAGTAGCGAAAGGAGCAAGAGTTGTTGTTGTAGCTACTGGGACATTTAATTTAGTTTTTGCCAAGTGGCCTTATTATAGAACTCGAATAATTGTCTTTATGTTCCAACTTTGAGTAGGAATATTATTTCAGTTTCTTGTTTGGATATTGAAGGTTTTGAATTAAATATTCTGAATAAAATTTGCACCATTCATAAAGATCGTATCTTCTATGGAGATGCCTCTTTGATGAATGGTCTTTATGTTCTTAACCTCGATAAATCCATTAAAAGGCCCATCTGTAACATTAATACTAAGAGGTTTAAATCCAATGACTTAAACTAAACCTACTTTTGGCACTGTCGTTTGGGCCACATAAATGAGAAACGCATATCAAAACTCCATCAAGGTGAAATTTTGACATCATTTGACTTAGAGTCTTATGAGACATGTGATTCTTGATTGTTAGGCAAAATGACTAAAGCTCCATTTACTGGACAAAGTGAGAGAGCTTCTGATTTGTTGGGCCTCATACATACAGATGTTTGTGGACCAATAAACACGAGTGCTAGAGGAGGGTTTTAGTACTTCATCACATTCACAAATGATTTCAGTAGATACGGCTACGTCTATCTAATGAAACATAAATCAGAATCTTTTGGAAGATTCAAAGAATTTCAAAATGAAGTACAAAATCAACTTGGTAAAGGTATTAAGATACTTCGATTAGATTGAGGTGGCGAATACCTTAACCAAGAGTTTGACGAACATCTTAGGGGTTGTGGAATTGTTTCACAATTAACTCCTCCTAGCACACCACAATGGAATGGTGTATCGGAACGGAGGAATCGCACCTTACTAGATATGGTTCGATCTATGATGAGTTAAACAAGTCTTCCAATTTCCTTTTGGGGCTACGCCCTAGAAACGGCTGCATTTATATTGAATAGAGTTCCTTCTAAAGCGGTTCAAAAAACTCCATATGAGATATGGACTGGGAAACGACCTAGTTTGTCATTTCTCAAAATTTGGGGATGCGAGGCGTATGTAAAATGCTTGTTATCTGATAAACTCACCCCTAAATCTGACAAGTGTTTGTTTGTGGGATATCCTAAAGAAACTAAAGGATATTACTTATATCTTCCATCAGAGAACAAAGTGTTTGTTTCTCGAAAGGGTTTATTCCTTGAAAGGGAATTTATTTCCAAAGAGGATAGTGGGAGTAAGATCCATCTTGAGGAAATTCAAGATCCCCAAACAACATCTGAGCCAACTTTGTAACTTCAAGCAAGCTCACGTGCTGATACTGAACTTCAATCTTTGACACAAAGCCCAAGGAGGTCAAGTCGGGTACATCAACAGCCTGAGAGATATGGATTTCTCATGACTGATGATCATCAGGTTGAACTGATTGATCAAGATGAACCCACTACCTACAAAGAGGCAATTCGTAGTTCTGAGTCGGATAAGTGGCTAGAAGCTAGGAAGTCCGAGATGCAATCCATGTACGATAACCAAGTGTGGACTTTGGTTGACCCACCCGAAGGGTGTAAGGTCATTGATAACAAATGGTGTTTCAAAAAGAAAACCGACATGGATGGTAATGTACACACTTTTAAATCTCGACTAGAAGTTAAAGACTATAGACAAGTTCATGGTATTGACTATTGTTAGCCCTAAGGACGATCAAACTCGGTTTTTGATAATGGACAAACACTTGATGTTGTGTCTAATGTTTATATCTTTGTGATAGAATATCGGAACTAATATTGGAAGCTCTAAGTACTTCAATCAAGCAATGATCAAGATTCAAAGTCATATCATTCAAGGCTCATCTATCAAGATTGAAGATTGAAGACTTAGGTTTGGTTAGATTAGCTTTGTCGTTATAAGTCTTTATCTTATATAGCTCTAACCAAAGCTCTCATGAACATAAGCTCTACACTCTAGTCTTGCATGTTTTCATAAGCACGTTTTCAAAAGGCTAAGTTTCAAATTGATTCTTACATGTGTTCGTATTTCGAAAGCCTTTGATTTCAAAGTATAAGTCCTTTAAAATGGTTTTCCAAGTGTTCTTACTTGTTACCCTTTTAGGAAAACCTTTTAGACTTCAAAAGATTTCAAAACGTGTGAAAAATCAGCTTGGAAGTTCGGTCAACCGAGCTCAAGCTCGGATCAACCGAGCAGAAACTGAGAGGGTTGAAAGTGTGGTTCGGTCGACCTATCTCTACCTCGGTCGACCGAGGTCCTCAAGAGTGGATCCGAAGTGCCATGTTCGGTCAACCGAACTCTGCTTCTACTAGCCGTTATTTGACCGTTGGAGACTCGATTTTCAGCCTATTTTGAAATGTATATATACTCCAAAGCTAGAGAATCATTCTAAGACTTGAAAATACATTTTACATTGATTTCTTATCAAGTCTAAACACTCACAAAGTAAATGCTCTTCATTTCTATGATATAAATCATTCAAGAGCAATCTTTCAAAAGCAAGACAAAGAGTGGATTTCATATGTTCAAAGAGCTAAACATTCTTGTACTTCAAAGGTATATTTCTCACTTATAAGAGTGATCAATCTTGTTCTTTAAACATTCTATTCCCTTTCTAAGTGATTGGGTAATTGTTGTAAAGTCCTACTTTGTGTGGGCAAGCTCTTAGTGAGTTTCTTTTGTAGTGTGGTTGTGTTGTAAAACTCTTAGTGAGTTAGCCACATTTGTAAACATTCTTCTTAGTGAAGTTGTTTGAAATCCTTGGGTGTGGCTCAAGGTAGTGGATGTAGATTCTAAGTGAATCGAACCACTCTTAATCCTTTGTCTTGTTGTTGGGTTTTGCATTGCTATTATTCATCTTGCTTAAACTTGCAATAGCTTTGTAAAGAATCGAAAAAAGTTTACAAGATTAGTTAAAACCCAATTCACCCCCCCCCCTCTTGTGTTTTACAACTATGACGAAACATTTTCTCCTGTCGTTATGATAAAGTCTATTAGGATTTTACTTGCCATACCCGCATATTATGACTATGAGATATGGCAAGCACATTCTTACCAACAATCCAAACACATTCTCAGGCGTTTCCATCTGATTAGAGAGATCATTGATAAAAGAGACGTTAAAATATGCAAAGTTCATACAGACGACAACATTACCGATCCATTGTCCAAGCCACTCCTGCAGCCTAAATATGAGAGTTATACTAGGTCAATGGGATTGAGGATCATGTATCATTGGACCTAGGGCAAGTGGGAGAATGTTAGTAGTGCCCTAGGACCATTAGCATATGTTGTGCGTTTTTATCTTTTGAGAATTTAATTGAATAGCTAATTTTGCTTATGAACATCAAATGCGTGATTTGATAGTAAAACGCATTAGCTTATGTAATTACTATTCTAGTTGTCCCTAGTTTCATTTAATGTTCTTTACAATGAAATAAAACTAATATGATGTTTGATTGATGATTATGTTTTAGTAATCATGTGTAATGAAAATAAATCATTTCATAGAAGCAATATAATGGGATATATTGTATCGGACGTGATCCGTTAGAGAAGTAATACTTCATGGTCCTTAGTCATAAGTATTACTTCCTCAATACTATTTTAGAATCCTTAGACCTTATGTCTCCATTGATTCTAGCATGAATGGAACCACGTTTTGACTCAGTCGTACGTTGCTTTTAATCGAGTAATCATGGCTTGAATGTGAGAGGCATTGTAAGGAATTTGTCCCTCTCTATTATTAGAGAGAGATATCCATGGGCCCCTCGATAGGGAAAAACTGTTTAAATGCATGGCCGTGCTCAAATATATTTGATAAAGTGGTTATCAAATACTATTTGTAGGAACAGTTTACCCAGAGATCGAGCATAAATACAATTATGTATAATAAGGGTGACGACTACCATGCCTTATGCTTAATTAGGATATCGCGAGACAAAGGGATTAAATAGTGGATTGATATTAGGTTCCGTTGTAAATTCATTCACTTTGGGTAGTCACAATGTCCTGCTAGGGACCGCTTGTGATTTATTAACTCACACTACTACTAAGTGTGTTTTCATTGCCATTGTGATATGAACCTACAGGGTCACACACATAGATGAGCTAACGAGCTTCATGTCCAGATTCAATGAATTCTAGAATGTGTTTAGGTTCATTGTATCTGACATTCATTTTTCTGGGAATAATAAAGCGTTATTATTCGAATTAGAGATAAGGGGCATTTTCGGTATAGCTGGGCTTACGTGGAAGTTATTATCCGATAAAGACTCCCACTACCAGCAGAAGTCTAGGGGATGTGGGAGTTATAGACTCCCATTGCCAAAAGAGGTGGATAAGACGTGGGAGTTGTGCTTGAAACAACCTCTCACTCCCTATATAAACTTCTCTTGGCCAAAACCCAAGGGGTTAATGCTTTTCAGCAGAAATACCAAAAGACCTAGAAAATCAGATTTTCTATTCTGCCTCTCCCCTTTCTCTCTAATCCCTGACACTTAGAAAAACGAAGAGCTAGCAATCACTATTTGTTTCGTCGCGTGGATACCGGTAGAGGGACATTCCGCAAAAGGAAATCCATTGGTGGCAGCAACATATCCAAGAAACAACATCTTTCATTCAAGAATCAAATTCTTGAATCCGAAAAGTAAGTTTCTGTCTAGAATTTTTCGATTCCTATGGTATGAGCGGATCCTTCGGGGGAGGACTCATGGGTGTTTAGAACAAGTTTCTGCCCATGAATCCCTTCATATGCATAAGCGCCTTTACAAATTCATCCCCTGTGAAAGGCTGCTCAAGGATAAACACTTCACTCCAGCTAAGTTTATTAGTCAATAATTTAGGGGAGAGGCTCGCCCCTGTAGTATTCTCCATGGATAGAGAATGAAAGAAATCAACAGCCATATCCTCAATATCCTCTTCATCCACTTTTAGACTACAATATGGAGAAACAATCTCACGAATGTTATTTCCCGGCATTATAGATTTTGGGCTGAGATTGGATGACTTTTCCGATGGGCTTATTAGGTGGCACTTAAAGGTTTGGACCCAACGGGTGTGAACCAATGCGGAATCCAAAGGGTTGTGCCAATCCATATATAAAGTTTTGTCGAGATAAAGAATTAGATGATAAACTATGTCAAAAGCTTATTCTTTTAAATAACTCTTCTGAATTGATCACGTCTTGCTCAAATACTCGGCTATAAGAAGGAGAAGAGAAGAGCCAGAAAGACACAACTAACAATCAATGCAACAAAACTTTCTCTTCAGCAACGCTTCTCGGGTCTTAAGACACTAATTCCGCGTACAATCCTAGCGTCTTATTAGTTTTAGAATTCGAATTCCTGGACTACGTTCCATCTAAAACTTATTTCTTTAGTTACTTAAAACCTTTGGATCTTTATCTCTCCTAGAGTAAGGTTATCTCAGTTTGTACGAGACACAACCCCTCTAATTTTATTTCATTTGCAATCAATTCTTAGTCCAGTACATTCTCTTTAAAGGTCCTTGTGGAGCATAAGGCAGATCAACGAACTTCAAATCTTTCTCCCAATTCTATTTTTTCACGGATTCTCTCTTTTGCCAAAATACATGGACATGACTAGTTTTTATCCCCATTTCCATCCAACATGGTGGCACACTCAGACATATTAGCTTCATTTAGAATTCACACATACGATGAATTTACATGATTAGATTAGGGGACGAATACCTTCAACGCTAATTGAGCCGTAATTATTTAATTCGAAAATATCCATATTGTTCAAACTAACAATTCTTTTTGTTATTTCAACTAATAATTTTATTTATAATAGAATTTACGCTATATAATTTAATCAAGTTTATTTTATGTACGCGTGTAACCAAATATTTGGTGAAAAAGAATATTAAAGAAAATGTGATATATTTTTTTATTTTTTAATAACATTTTAATTTAGAACCGCAACTCAAATGTATGCACATGATTTATATAGTGGAAAAATTATTTGAAGGTATAGAACATTGCACAAAATTTACTAATTAGGTCAACTCCAATTGACACGCTAGACAATGAAGAAACTCATGTCTAAAAATAATAACAATAAAGTAAAAAAGAAAAAAGAAAGAAAACTTATGGTTTCTTTAAAAAAGTATTACTTTTCTTGAAATATATTATCAAAGCATTATGAAAAGTCAATGTCCAAAGAGTAAGTACAAATATATTTAATAGTAACAGAATGGATTAAGTTCATAAATTTAAGCAAGTGATTAAGTTCCAATATTATTAATTTTTTTAAAGAAATATATTTCATTAAGTGGTATCAGAGATCACGTGTGGTAGGAGAAAACTCGGTGGGTCTCCAAACAATTGAGACGAGGATCGAGTCCCCACAACATAAACATCTGCAAGAATGTTACATAATCTGTGGATAAAAGATAAATTGGCTACGCTAATCCCCAAAATGTTCTTAATTTGACTAACTATCTGTCTTTTTGGGGATAAGTCTTCATCGATGTGATTGATCTCGATGACCAGAGAGTAATCACTCTCTATGAAACACGGATATTCTCCATTGCAAACCTAAGGCCTTTAAGAAGCGCTTTTCCCTATGCATGCTCGGGGTTGGGAGAGCTAGGGGCGTGTTTGGAAAATCCCCTCACAAAATCTCTTTCATGGTTCCTTACTATGGCACCAAGACCTCGATCACCATTATTTCGTGAGCCATCAACGTTCAACTTAAAAAAATTATTAGCAGGTGGTTTCCAGCTTAAAGGCCTTGATGGTGCGGTAGGTGGATCTATTCTTGACTTTCTATCCTCCTTTGTCTGAGTGGGATCAAACAGTTTTGATGATAATTAGGGAGGGGCTGACGAGCGTTGCATCACCCTAATGATGAGTCAAAAACATCACTGTATTCTGTCGTACAAACCAAAGCGAGATTTGCCACTTCCGTAGCTAATTTTTGCTTCCCTTCAAAAATCGCTCGGTTCCTATTACACCACACATTCATGTTAGTAGTGCCCTAGGACCATTAGCATATGTTGTACGTTTTAAATCTATTTGAGCATTTCTTATGAATAGTTAATTTTGCTTATGAACATCAAATGCGTGATTTGATAGTAAAACTCATTTGCTTATGTAATTACTATTCTAGTTGTCCCTAGTTTTATGTAATCTATTTTACAATGAAATAAAACTAGTATGATGTTTGATTGATGAGTACGTTTTACTAATCATGTGTAATGAGTACAAATCATATCATAGATGCAATGTATTGAGATATATCGTATCGGACGTGATCCGTTAGAGAAGTAATACTTCATGGTCCTTAGCCATAAGTATTACTTCCTCAATACTATTTTAGAATCCTTAGACCTTATGTCTCCATTGATTCTAGCATGAATAGAGCCACGTTTTGACTCAGTCGTACGTTGCTTTTAATCAAGTAATCAATACGACTGATGATCGGATGTAGTGTCCTATCATGGCTTGAATGCGAGGGGCATTGTAAGGAATTTGTCCCTCTCTTATAAGAGAGAGATATCCATGGGCCCCTCGATAGGGAAAGACTGTCTAAATGCATGGTCGTGCTCAAATGTATTTGATAAAGTGGTTATCAGATACTATTTGTTGGAACATAGTACCTGGAGATCGAGCATAAATACAATTAAGCTTAATAATGGTGACGACTATATATGGTTCGATCTATGATGAGTCAAACAAGTCTTCCAATTTCCTTTTGGGGCTACGCCCTAGAAACTGCTGCATTTATATTAAATAGAGTTCCTTCTAAAGCGGTTCAGAAAACTCCATATGAGATATGGACTGGGAAACGACCTAGTTTGTCATTTCTCAAAATTTGGGGATGCGAGGCGTATGTAAAACGCTTGTTATCTGATAAACTCGCCCCTAAATCCGACACGTGTTTGTTTGTGGGATATCCTAAAGAAACTAAAGGATATTACTTATATCTTCCATCAGAGAACAAAGTGTTTGTTGCTCGAAATGGTTTATTCCGTGAGAGATATGGATTTCTCATGACTGATGATCATCAGGTTGAACTGATTTATCAAGATGAACCCACTACCTACAAAGAGGCAATTCATTGTTCTGAGTCAGATAAATGGCTAGAAGCTATGAAGTCTGAGATGCAATCCATGTACGATAACCAAGTGTGGACTTTGGTTGACCCACCCGAAGGGTGTAAGGTCATTGATAACAAATGGTGTTTCAAAAAGAAAACCGACATGGATGGTAATGTACACACTTTTAAATCTCGACTAGTAGTTAAAGGTTATAGACAAGTTCATGGTATTGACTATGACGAAACCTTTTCTCCTGTCGTTATGATAAAGTCTATTAGGATTTTACTTGCCATAGCTGCATATTATGACTATGAGATATGGCAAATGGATGTTAAGACTGCGTTTCTTAATGGAAACCTTCTCGAGGATGTGTATATGACACAACCTAAGGGGTTTGTTGATCTATCAAATCCGAGAAAAGTGTGTAAGCTTCAAAGGTCCATTTATGGATTGAAGCAAGCATCTCGAAGCTGGAATCGTCGCTTTGATGAAAGTATTAAAGAAATCGGTTTCATAAAAAATGAAGACGAGTCTTGGGTTTATAAGAAAGTAACTAATAATGCAGTAGTGTTACTTGTGCTTTATGTGGAGGACATCTTACTGATTGGAAATGACATCCCCACATTACAAAGCGTAAAAGCTTGGTTGGGAAAGTGTTTTTCCATGAAAGACTTAGGCGAGGCTACACACATTTTGGGTATAAGAATCTATAGAGATAGATCTAACAAAATGATTGGCCTAAGCCGAGTGTATACATTGACAAGTGCATCAAAGCGGTTCGAGCTTTTCAAGACTCCAAAAGGAATTCTTGCCCATGTCACATGGCATTAAACTCGCGAGAACTCAAAGACCTTCCACAAGGGAGGACCAAGTACGCATGAGTAAGATCCCATATTCTTCGACCATTGGGTGTATTATGTACGCATGAGTAAAATTCTATTTTGAACAATTTTAATTATGTCCTATAAATATTCATTACCCGAGTTACTTACTCCATGTATGTTTCAACCTCTTCAAAGTTCAAAAGGATGTAATTCATTGCTACCTTCAAATCTAGATCGAAACTAATATCTTTTTTTAAAATAGTATTGATGAAGTAATACTTATGACTAAGGACCATGAAGTATTACTTCTCTAACGGATCACGTCCCAATACAATGTATCCCTATATATTGCATCTATGACATGATTTGTATCCATTACACATGATCGAGTAAAACATGATCATCAATCATACATCATACTAGTTTTATTTCATTGTAAAGAACACTACATAAAACTAGGACAACTAGAATAGTAATTGCATAAGCTAATGAGTTTTACTATCAAATCACATATTTGATGTTCAAAAAGCAAAATTAACTATTCGAGACATGCTCAAAAGAAATAAAGCGTACAACATATGCTAATGGTCCTGAGGGCACTACTAACAATCTCCCACTTGCCCTAGGTCCAATCATACATGATCCTCAATCCCATTGACCTAGTATGACTCTCATGTTTAGGCTGCAGGAGTGGCTTGGTCAATGGATTGGCGATGTTGTCATCTGTATGAACTTTGCAAATTTTAACGTCTCATCTATCAATGACCTCTCTAATCAGATGGAAACGCCTGAGAATGTGTTTGGATCGTTGGTGAGATCTAGGTTCCTTAGCTTGTGAAATGGCGCCAGTACTATCACAATAGAGGTCCACTGGGTTCATAATGCTAGGGACGACACCTAATTCATCAAAAAATTTCCTGATCTGAACAGCTTCTTTAGCTACTTCAGAGGCAGCTAGATACTCAGCTTCTGTTGTAGAGTCGGCCACGGTCCATTCAAACAAAACACAAAACCAGATTGCGATCTATAATCATCTACATCGGTCCGGAAGCTCATGCGCTCGTGTAACCATTTACAACCGGGACTTCCTTCCTAACCTCCGTAAACTAAGAACATATCTTTAGTCCTTCTCAAGTACTTAAGAATGCTCTTGACTCGCGACTCAATGTGACTCTCCGTGGTCGATTGATATCTCGCTAGTCATACTTAAAGTGAACGAGACATCCGGGCGAGTGCATATCATGGCATACCTAATAGACCCAATGCCTGATACATAAAGAATCTTACTCATGCGCTCTTGGTACTCCTTTGTGGAAGGTCCTTGAGTTATGCTGAGTTTAATGCCATGTGACATGGGCAAGAATCCCTTTTTGGAGTCTTGCAAACTGAACCGTTTTAGTACCTTGTCAATGTATCCACTATGGCTTAGGCTAATCATTTTGTTAGATCTATCTCTATAGATTCGTATACCCAAAATGTATGTAGCCTCGCCTAAGTCTTTCATGGAAAAGCACTTCCCCAACCAAGCTTTTACGCTTTGTAATGTGGGGATGTCATTTCCAATCAGTAAGATGTCCTCCACATAAAGCACAAGTAACACTACTGCATTATTAGTTACTTTCTTATAAACCCAAGACTCGTCTTCAGTTTTGATGAAACCGAATTCTTTAATACGTTCATCAAAGCGACGATTCCAGCTTCGAGATGCTTGCTTCAATCCATAAATGGACCTTTGAAGCTTGCACACTTTGCTAGGATTTGATGGATCAACAAACCCCTCAGGTTGTGTCATATACACATTCTCGAGAAGGTTCCATTAAGAAACGCAGTCTTAACGTCCATTTGCCATATCTCATAGTCATAATATGAGGCTATGGCAAGTAAAATCCGAATAGACTTTATCATAACGATAGGAGAAAAGGTTTCGTCATAGTAAATACCATGAACTTGTCTATAACCTTTAACTACTAGTCGAGATTTAAAAGTGTGTATATTACCATCCATGTCGGTTTTCTTTTTGAAACACCATTTGTTATCAATGACCTTACACCCTTCGGGTGGGTCAACCAAAGTCCATACTTGGTTATCGTACATGGATTGCATCTCAGACTTCATAGCTTCTAGCCACTTATCTGATTCAGAACTATGAATTGCCTCTTTGTAGGTAGTGGGTTCATCTTGTTCAATCAGTTCAATATGATGATCATCAGTCACGAGAAATCCATATCTCTCAGGCTGTTGATGTACCCGACTCGACCTCGTTGGGCCTTGTGTCAAAGATTGAAGCTCAGTATCGACGACGTGAGCTTGCTTAAACTTCCAAAGTTGGTTCGGGATGTTGTTTGGGGGATCTTGAATTTCCTCAAGATGGATCTTACTCCCACTATCCTCTTTGGAAATAAATTCCCTTCGAGGAATAAACCATTACGAGCAACAAACACTTTGTTCTCTCGATGGAAGTTAGAAGTATTATCCTTTAGTTTCTTTAGGATATCCCACAAACAAACACTTCATTTCCAGATAACAAGCGTTTTACATACCCTCGCATCCCCAAATTTTGAGAAATGACAAACTAGGTCGTTTCCCTGGCCCATATCTCATATGGAGTTTTCTGAACCGCTTTAGAAGGAACTCTATTTAATATAAATGCAACAGTTTCTAGGGCGTAGCCCCAAAAGGAAATTGGAAGACTTGTTTGACTCATCATAGATCGAACCATATCTAATAAGGTGTGATTCCTCCGTTCTGACACGCCATTCCATTGTGGTGTGCCAGGAGGAGTTAATTGTGAAACAATTCCACAACCTCTAAGATGTTCGTCAAACTCTTGATTAAGGTATTCGCCACCTCGATCTGATCAAAGTATCTTAATACTTTTACCAAGTTGATTTTGTACTTCATTTTGAAATTCTTTGAATCTTCCAAAAGATTCTGATTTATGTTTCATTACATAGACGTAGCCGTATCTACTGAAATCATCTGTGAATGTGATGAAGTACTAAAACCCTCCTCTAGCACTTGTGTTTATTGGTCCACATACATTTGTATGTATGAGGCCCAACATATCAGAAGCTCTCTCACTTTGTCCAGTAAAGGGAGCTTTAGTCATTTTTCCTAACAGGAAAAAATCACATGTCTCATAAGATTCTAAGTCAAATGATGTCAAAATTCCATCTTGATGGAGTTTTGATATGCGTTTCTCATTTATGTGGCCCAAACGACAGTGCCAAAAGTAGGTTTGGTTTAAGTCATTGGATTTAAACCTCTTAGTATTAATGTTATAGATGGGCCTTTTAATGGATTCATCGAGGTTAAGAACATAAAGCTCATTCATCAAAGAGGCATCTCCATTGAAGATACGATCTTTATGAATGGTGCAAATTTTATTCATAATATTTAATTCAAAACCTTCAATATCCAAACAAGAAATTGAAATAATATTCCTACTCAAAGTTGGAACATAAAGACAATTATTCAATTCTATTATAAGGCCACTTGGCAAAGCTAAATTAAATGTCCCGGTAGCTACAACAACAACTTTTGCTCCGTTCGCTACTCTCAGGTCCACTTCTCCTTTTGCTAGTGATCTACTCCTTTTGAACCCCTACGCATTTGCACAAATGTGAGATCCACAACCGGTATCTAATACCCATGAAGTAGGAGTAGACATGTTAATTTCAATAACATAAATACCTGGAGAGACAGTCAAACTGGCTTTCCTCTTTTTCTTCTCTTCCAAATAGAGCTTGCAGTTCCGTTTCCAATGACCTGGTTCATCGCAATGGAAGAAAACTCCCTCATTTGGTGCCTTGGCCTTGGGTTTGGGCTTGTTATTGCCTTTTCCCATCTTAGCCATGGGCTTACCCTTTCATTTCTTCTTGAAATTCCATTTTTGAACCATTAAGACTTCAGGGGTCTTCTTAATGTTCAATTAAGCCTGCTTGAGCATCCCGTGTATCTCGTGCATGGTCTTCTCCATGGAATGCATGTTGAAGTTCATAACAAATTGGTCATACTCCGGTGGGAGTGAGCCCAAGATCATATATGTGGCCATGTCATGACCTACTGGAGCCCAAGCTTCTCAAGTTGGTCAAGATAGACCTTCATTTTAAGAACATGTGCACTCACAGAGGTGCCAGAGGCCATCTTGCAACTATTCAACCCCTTAGTTGTGAGGAATCTTTCTTGACGAGCTTGCTCTTGGAACATTTCCTTGAGCTGGCCCATAATCTGGAAAGCCTCAACTCCTTCAAACTGTTTTTGAAGGTCAGTGCTCATGGTGACTAACATGAGACAAGTCACATCGTTAGAGTCATCAAAAGGCTTCTTCCAGACAAGTCACATTGTTTGCAGGCTGTTCAGGAATGTCCGTATCAAGAACGTATAGCTTTCTTTCCTGCTTAAGGACAATCCTTAAGTTGCGGGCTCAATCAAGGAAATTGGTACCGCTCAGTTTTTTCCTACTCAAGGACGGATCGCAATGAATTGTGTGAAGTGTTGGTTGTCATTATCTACATTAAATTATTGGCAAAGTTATTAGTTTTTGAGCAAAAGCCTTTCCACAATTTCAACACTTGATAAATGGTGGAAAATAACATTTTACGATAGTTATAAGTTAGCTTTGGCTTATCCCCATAATTAAAGTAAAATCAACCTATGGGAATGACATCTAAATGTCCCGGCTATTTCCCATTTTATGCCCTAGGCTCAAAACTATTTTGGTAGCCTAGTTAAGTCGAACCATGTCTAAGCACATGGAAATCACTATTTTCCCATCTCCTTTTACTTAGATAACCACTTATCCGTTGCTTTGGCAAGCAGGCATAATGATGATCCAAGCTCATGGAGTGCTTAGGATATGGTAGGCATTTGAAGACTTAATTAAAACGATTTAATGTGACGTATAACAATCAATCCCCATAAGACATAAAATAAGCATCACATGCAAGATATCAAGCGTAAATGTAAATGTGATATAGCATGGCCTAATCATATAATGACTCCCACGAGCTTTGTAGGGAGCCAGGGTCAATCTAAGTCTATATCCATCTCATGGATAAAGTCTTCGATCCAGTCGTCCCTCCAATCTTGTTGCATAATTACATGGGCATACCCAACCCTCAATGTAAAGCAAGAAACTAATATACTGAAAGCGATTACAATTTTACAACATTGAAAAACGGCTCGCAGACCGTATTATAAAATTACAACCCAAAAATATGTAAAGCAACAGGGGTATAGTGGGCCATGCTATTCACCATGCTAAAACTCACATAAAGCATAATGAGATAAAAGCGAGTACATATACAAAGTCTTAGGTCAGCGGAACGTGAACGGTCGTGCGACGCAGACGGCGTTCCCGCTAAATA
The DNA here is from genome assembly GCA_026122235.1 of Vinca minor. NCBI lineage: Eukaryota > Viridiplantae > Streptophyta > Magnoliopsida > Gentianales > Apocynaceae > Vinca > Vinca minor. The sequence goes on from JAOCZM010000253.1 coordinate 3,641,969, forward strand.
AGATTAACGCAGGAAGTATAACCGAATTAATCGAATTAATGACGGATTAATAGAAACAGTTTATGCTGTAATTACCGAATTCACAGAAACAGTTTATGCTGTAATAATCGAATTACTGACAGAATCATAAGCAGTTCATGCGATATTAATCGAATTAACAACATACAAAACCGTTTATGCATATCAGAATATACAGAAACATGTAAACATGAATCAGTTTATGCAAATATCACATAAATTGAACAAAAGATACAATCTTTTCTGTTTCAACACACACACATACCAAATCGAAATTGATAGTGTTATGATGTGATTAACAATATAGAATTCGAATAGTATGAGCAAGGCTTTAATACCACTGAAGGGATTCATGGGCAGAAACTCGTTCTAAACACCCATGAGTCCTCCCCTGAAGGATCTGCTCATACAAAAACGAATCGAAAACAGCGAAAAATCACTTACATTTTTCGGCTAAAGATGTTGTCTTACGGATGTGTGCTGCTGCCACTAAAAGCCTTCCCTTGCGGAATCGCTTTCTACCGGTATCCACCCGACGAAACGAGTAGCGAGTGCTAGCTCAACGTTTCTGAGTTTAGAGAATATAGAAAGAAGAGAAGGGCAAAAATCCAGAAATCTGATTTCGGGAGAAATTGGTTTATTGCGGCTCAAGCATTGGTTCTAGGGTTTCGGCCAAGAGAGGTTTATATAGGTTGTGAGAGTTTGCTTCAAGAACGAGTCCCACGTCCTATCCACCTCTTTTGGCAGTGGGAGTCTTCAACTCCCACGTCCCCTAGACTTCTACTGGTAGTGGGAGTCTTTATCGAATAATAACTCCCACGTAATCCCAGTTAAAATCAAATACCAAAAATACCCCCTCATTCTCTCTAATTCGAAATAATAACAATTTTATTATTCTCAGAAAATAAATGTCAGATAAAATGAACCTAGACACATTCTAGATTCATTGAATCTGGACATGAAGCTCGTTAACTAGTCTATGCGTGTGACCCTGTAGATTCATATCATAATGGCAATGAAAACACACTTAGTAGTAGTGTGAGTTCATAAATCACAAGCGGTCCCTAGCAGGACATTGTGACTACCCAAAGTGAATGAATTTATGGGGGAACCTAATATAAATCCACTATTTAATCCCTTTGTCTCGCGATATCCTAATTAAGCATAAGGCATGGTAGTCGTCACCCTTATAAGGCTTAATTATATTTATGCTCGATCTCCAATAAACTGTTCCAACAAATAGTATTTGATAACCACTTTATCAAATATATTTGAGCACGGTCATGCATTTAAACATTTTTTCCCTATCGAGGGGCCCATGGATATCTCTCTCTAATAATATAGAGGGACAAATTACTTACAATGCCTCTTACATTCAAGCCATGATAGGACGCTACATCCGATCATCAGTCGTATTGATTACTCGATTAAAAGTAACGTCCGACTGAGTCAAAACATGATCATCAATCGAACATCATACTAGTTTTATTTCATTGTAAAGAACATTACATAAAACTAGGGACAACTAGAATAGTAATTGCATAAGCTAATGAGTTTTACTATCAAATAACATATTTGATGTTCAAAAGCAAAATTAACTATTCAGAGACATGCTCAAAAGAAATAAAGCCTACAACATATGCTAATAGACCTAGGGCACTACTAACACAGAGAGGTCGCAAAGTGGTCGGTACAGAGACGTCGCAAAATAGTCGGTACATAGTGCTCGCAAAGTGGTCGCCAATATCTGGTCAACCGATGTTCGCAAAATGGTTGCTAAATTGCAGTCGCAACTGTTAGTAGTGCCCTAGGACCATTAGCATATGTTGTACGTTTTATATCTTTTGAGCATGTAATTGAATAGGTAATTTTGCATATGAACATCAAATGCGTGATTTGATAGTAAAACTCTTTAGTTTATATAATTACTATTCTAGTTGTCCCTAGTTTTATGTAAGCTTCTTTACAATGAAATAAAACTAGTATGATGTTTGATTGATGATTATATTTTACTAATCATGTACAATGAATACAAATCATATCATAGATGCAATGTATTGAGATATATTGTATCGGACGTGATCAGTTAGAAAAGTAATACTTCATGGTCCTTAGTCATAAATATTACTTCCTCAATACTATTTTAGAATCCTTAGACCTTATGTCTCTATTGATTCTTGCATGAAAGGAGCCGCGTTTTGACTCAGTCGTACGTTGCTTTTAATCGAGTAATCAATACAACTGATGGTCCTTAGTCTTAAGTGTGTTTTCGTTGCCATTGTGATATGAACCTACAGGGTCACACACATAGACGAGCTAACGAGCTTCATGTCCAGATTCAATGAATCTAGAATGTGTCTAGGTTCATTGTACCTGACATTTATTTTTCTGAGAATAATAAAGCGTTATTATTTGAATTAGAGATATGGGGCATTTTCGGCAAAGATGGGATTACGTGGGAGTTATTATCCGATAAAGACTCCCACTACCAGCAGAAGTCTAGAGGGCGTGGGATTTATAGACTCCCACTGCCAAAAGAGGTGGGTAGGACGTGGGAGTTCTCCTTGGAACAAACTCTCACTCCCTATATAAACCTCTCTTGGCCGAAACCCTTAAGACTAATGCTTGAGCCACAGTAATACCATAACCTAGAAATCTGATTTCTTGATTTCGGCCTCCTTTTCTCTCTAGACAATTCGTAACCTAGAAAAATCGAAGAACTGGCACTCGCTGCTTGTTTCGTCGCGTGGATACCGGTGGGGAGTAATTTCCAAGGGAGGACTCAAGGAGGTTGCTGCTGAGAGCCAAAAGATACCATCTTTATCCGAAAAACTTAAGTCCTTTTCGGGTTTTTCGATACGTCTTTGTATGAGCAGATCCTTTCTGGGAGGACTCATGGGTGTTTAGAACGAGTTTCTTAGTTTACGGAGGTCAGGAAGGAAGTCTGGTTGTAAATGGTTACACAGTTGCAAGCTTCCAAACCGACGTAGATGACTTTAGATCGCAATCTGGTTTTGTGTTTTTTTAATGGAGGTGTTGTCAGCTGGAAGAGCTCAAAGCAGGAAACCGTGGCTGACTCTACAACAGAAGCTGAGTATCTAGCTGCCTCTAAAGCAGCTAAAAAAGCTGTTTGGATCAGGAAATTAGTTGATGAATTAGGTGTCGTCCCTAGCATTGTGAACCCAGTAGACCTCTATTGTGATAGTACTGGCGCCATTTCACAAGATAAGGACCCTAGATCTCACCAACGATCCAAACGCATTCTCAGGCGTTTCCATCTGATTAGAGAAATCATTGATAGAGGAGACGTTAAAATTTGCAAAGTTCATACAGACGACAACATTGCCGATCCATTGACCAAGCCACTCCCGCAGCATAAACATGAGAGTCATACTAGGTCAATGGGATTGAGGATCATGTATGATTGGACCTAGGGCAAGTAGGAGATTGTTAGTAGTGCCCTAGGACCATTAGCATATGTTGTACGTTTTATATCTTTTGAGCATGTAATTGAATAGCTAATTTTGCATATGAACATCAAATGCGTGATTTGATAGTAAAACTCATTAATTTATACTATTCTAGTTGTCCCTAGTTTTATGTAAGCTTCTTTACAATGAAATAAAACTAGTATGATGTTTGATTGATGATTATGTTGTACTAATCATGTACAATGAATACAAATCATATCATAGATGCAATGTATTGAGATATATTGTATCGGACGTGATCCGTTAGAAAAGTAATACTTCATGGTCCTTAGTCATAAGTATTACTTCCTCAATACTATTTTAGAATTCTTAGACCTTATGTCTCCATTGATTCTTGCATGAAAGGAGCCTCGTTTTTACTCGATCGTACGTTGCTTTTAATCGAGTAATCAATACGACTGATGACCGGATGTAGCGTCCTATCATGGCTTGAATGTGAGAGGCATTGTAAGGAATTTGTCCCTCTCTATTATTAGAGAGAGATATCCATGGGCCCCTCGATAGGGAAAAAATGTTTAAATGCATGGTCATGTGCTCAAATGTATTTGATAAAGTGGTTATCAAATACTATTTGTTGGAACAGTTTACCCGGAGATCGAGCATAAATACAATTTAGCTTAATAAGGGTGATGACTACCATGCCTTATGCTTAATTAGGATATCGCGAGACAAAGGGATTAAATAGTGGGTTGATATTAGGTTCCACCGTAAATTCATTCACTTTGGGTAGTCACAATGTCCTGCTAGGGATCACTTATGATTTATGAACACATACTACTACTAAGTATGTTTTCATTGCCATTGTGATATGAACCTACAGGGTCAGACGCATAAACGAGCTAACGAGATTCATGTCCAGATTCAATGAATCTAGAATTTGTCTAGGTTCATTGTATCTGACATTTATTTTTCTGAGAATAATAAAGCGTTATTATTCGAATTAGAGATAATGGGCATTTTCGGTATAGCTGGGATTACGTGGAAGTTATTATCCGATAAAGACTCCACTACCAACAGAATTTTAGAGGGTGTGAGAGTTATAGACTCCCACTGCCAAAAGAGGTGGATAGGACATGGGAGTTCTCCTTGGAATAAACTCCCACTCCATATATAAACCCCTCTTGGCAGAAACCCTTGAGACTAATGCTTGAGCCGCAATAATACTATAACCTAGAAATCTGATTTCTTGATTTCGGCCTCCTTTTCTCTCTAGACAATTTGTAACCCAGAAAAACCGAAGAGCTAGCACTCGTTGCTTGTTTCATCGCGTGGATACCGGTAGGGAGTAATTCCGCAAGGGAGGACTCAAGGTGGTTGCTGTTGAGAGCCAAAAGATACCATCTTTAGCCGAAAAACGTAAGTCCTTTTTGGGCTTTTCGATTCGTCTTTGTATGAGCGGATCCTTCAGGGGAGGACTCATGGGTGTTTAGAACGAGTTTCTGCCTATGAATCCCTTCAGCAACATGGTCACGACTATGAGATCAACCTCAAGTCAACGGTGGTCGCAAAACCGTGGGTAAAATGGACCAGTCGCAATTTGGTCGCTCTTTTTCAGTCAAACTGTTTTGAAAACATGGTCGCAAAATAAGGTGGCAAATATCGATTTGTGGCCAGATCTAGACGACCACTTGAAAAGATCGCAAATCACAGATTTGCGACCAAACTGTGACCATTCATGCGGTTGCTATTCGCCGCATTTCTAATAGTGCGAGCCATAATTTGTATCATCAGGCCGCAGTCTTCATCTAAGAGCATCTGACATCGGACTTGGATGGTCTCATCTCTCGGGATATTTACAAGGAGTTGTAGTATATGGAAACACTTGCCTTCCACGCGTTTAGGCCCGGTCTTCCGAGTATTAAATTGTTGGGTGAGCGCGAGTCAACTACAAAAAAAGTTAATTAACTTCTACATTTTTTCCTCATCCTCAATCTCTTGCCTTAACGAAATGTAAAATTTTGCTCATACTGCCTTTCTTGAAAACTCGGACATTATTTGGTCCCATGGAGCAACCTGTGTCCACGTGACTCCCTTTTCTGGCAGCGTGCTGTTGAAAATTATGTTAAGATACGCCGATGTACACAAGAACTCTCTTGATTAGGAATTCACCGAGTATGGCTCGGATGAGAAGTGATTCATCCTCGGTAAAGTGATATATTTTTTATCCGCCAAGTGAAAATATTTATATAACGTTGCCCACTCCCAAGGCATTCAAGTCGGTCATATCCTGGTTGTTTTGGCTTCATTTCTTATTTCCTTGCTTCCTTCTTCTTGCCACCTTGGGGATGAATTCCTTTAGTTGTCTTCTTTTGATGGCTGCCTCGATTTCTAGGCTCAGCTTGATGCATTGATCTGTTTAATGATAGTGATAATTTTCAGGTGGTTCCTCTTTTTAGGTGATGATATCATTTTTGGGGGAGGGCAATGATGCTCAAAGATTTGACTTGGTGCATTAACTGTGTTAGAGACACTTTTAGGGGTGTCACATCCTAGTGGTCTATTATTTCTTTAATCTGGAACATCTTTTCTCGGAGTCTTCCCCTATTTCTTTCACTTTGTTGTTGTGGTTTCTTGTACGGGTTGTAGGAATGTGCTTAATCTTTGTTCTACCGCTCTCATTTTTTAACAATCCCAAAGTCCTCTCTCCTAGAGAATTTTGTTGCCTCATGTACCTCACTTGGAAATTCTTCGGCAATTTGTTAGCCAAATCCATATTCTGAAGTCAATAGTTGTAGGCCCGTTTAAATTCAGATTGGCTGTTGTTTTGTACCGGCATGGAGACCTTATTAATCTGTGGGTATACACTTTGATTGTTTCCTCTTTATTCTTGTGATATGGACAACAGGAGATCGGACGTGTTGATAAATGTCGTATGGACTGCGAAGTGATATAAGAAGCATTGTTGTAGTTTCTCAAATGAGTTGACACTTTGGTTTGGGATAGAGGCAAACCATTTAAGGCGTGGTCTTTTTAGGGACCTAGGGAACATTCTGCATAGTATAGTGACATGTGGGTGGTGGACGTATGTGGCGCCTGGTCGCGTCATGTGGGTCTATTGTGCCATCATATACCTCCAATTGTAAAGTGCTGTATTTCTTCGAGACCGAAATAGCATGCAGTTGCTCGGCTAGGGTGTCATGTAGTGTAAAGTTCTATGGTATGGTGTTGGAATAGAAAACAGGGTTATTGGCCCTTATGCTCAGTATCCATGCCTTTTAAAGACCGACCTGATGCAACTTTTCCCAACATTGCATTGTCTCTGGGGAAAGTACTCCAAAAGGTTTTCCCCCAGAGAAAGGTGCACCTCATACATGTGATGGATTCAATGATATATTTGGGGAGAACAAAGCAAGACACGACATAAGTGGGGGAATGTTAGGACTACAAAAGACATAGTATTTTCTTTCCACATTTTACCAACAACAAACTGAAAGACCTGCTTCTTTGATCCTTTCTTAATTTATGAGAGTCCCATGTATTTTCCTTTCCCATCGCCCACATTGATTTTGAGGATAGAAAAATGGACACCATTTAGCTCTGCAGGGTTATCTTTGATGTTGAACATATAATATTTATAATAGTTAATCATTTGACCAGAGCAGTCTTCATATGTATTAATTACCTCTTTTAACTTTGTTGGACAAACCTCATTGGCTTGTGAGAAAAGAAAAGAGAATCATCTGCAAATAGAAGATACGTGACAGAAGCACCGCTGCCAAACTGAAACTCGGTTAGAACACCTTGCTCTTCAACCGAGCAAATTAGAGAGGATAAACTAGCTGCACTTATGAGAAAAAGAAAAAAATACAAAAGAGTAAGAAATATATAATCAGAATGACCTGGAGAGTAAGAAAAAATATCCAGCTCCATTTAAAATCTTTCTTCTTCATATGCAGTAACCGTTAGTCAAAAGCTTTCTTCTTCATCTCTGACGGCTTGCCGGCCCTATCCTCCGCCGTGCGCTTCCTCACCATCTTCGTCTAACTCGAGCCCGCGCCCAAATTACTCTTTGGTAGCTTGACCCGACCAACTCATTTTGCACCATCTCCTCCCTCGGCTTTGAGCCGAACCCAAAACTGTTCACTGGACAAACTCCATTTTCGATGAATTTTTTTTTTCATTATCAGTAACAACAGACACTCTCTCATCATTTGCCACCGCCATTCTACTACTTACATACGGGATAACCGCATAATTGGCCATAACAGCAACATCGACTACTTCTCCGTCAAACTGAATCGTCTCCACTGGCCTATAATGTAGGTCTTTCGACACGTAAAGCCATATCTCAAATTCATACCTACTACAATCCTTTCGTCCTTTTAAGTATTTATGAATCTGTAATTTATTAGTGTTTTTAGTGACAAATTTATTATTTCTATTTACTTCTGAATTTTTATTTTTTTAAGAATGTTGTAAAGTATAAAGTCGTAAAGAGAGAAACAAAGAGAGCCGTTAGAGAGGCAATATCAAAGGTGTATATGGATTTATATAGTAAATTGGACACTAAGGACGGTGAGAAGGGTATATATGACTTGCTCGCTCAATAGAGTAAAGGACAAGCGACATTGGTATATTAAAATGTATCTTACAATGTTTGTTCAATCAAGAAGCAACATTCTTATTTTTTTTCTCAACTCTCAGTGATGGAAGAGAGATTTATAAGAAGGGCTTGGGCACTATGAGAACAGAACAACATAGCAGACATGATTAAATGAAGAAGAATGAACAAGAGGCTTCAGGGGAAGGATTGGCGTACTACTTACTCATGTTTGGTTAATTACTTTACTGACTTAGGTTTTTTCACGTAAGTGGTACATGCACACACACTCAATCTTACTATGTACGTAAACGTTGATAGCCTTTCGAAAAATCCTCATTTCCTATTTTAATAGGTGGAATCGTTTCAATGCATCTTTCTTGTTCGCCGATGAAAGAGAAAGATGGAGCTTCAAATGAGGAAATGGACATAGTCACTCGATTGGAAGTTACAATGGAGGTTCCCTCCAGGAGCGTTTAATCAATAAGGGTAAACTCAATAACATATTTTTCCTTTTGGTGAAAAAACACAATAACAACGGATAAGTATCTAACTGCGTTTATTCCGCAAACAAGTGTGCCAAGTGGGAGGATGTTGGTAATTTCCCTTATTTAGGGAAATCACTTATGGCACACATATATATATTTGGTTTCCTTAATTTATGGTATCTGAGAAGAGAGGTTACAGGAACTAAATCTGAAATTCCAATAGATATTTGATTGGTATCGCTTGACAATAATAGTGGTTATCGCTCAAGGTATGTACCTATTTAATTCCTCTTTTGTTTTAGTATGTACACGATTTAAAATCTATCATTATATAGGAAATAAACCTTCATTTTATTCATAAATAATGTGCATAGATTATTGATTTTACTATTGGAACAATCCCCATCTTCGACCCTAAAACAAATGAAGAAACTAAGTTTTCTTCAGGGTAGAAGACATAAAATCTATTGGTTCGAATCATCCATGAAACTCAACAATAGCTTTCCTAGTGGAGGGTCACTTCAACAAAGGAGGACGAATACAAACACATACTCCACCTGTACAGCTTACGCCGAAATCAGGATTACAAGTTAAACCAATGCAATCTGCCTTAGTTTTGCAACTCTTTTGTGCTAAAACAACTGGAGGAGGATTACAAACACATACTCCACCTCTGCAGCTTAGGTTGAAATCAGGCTTACAAGTAAAACCCGTGCAATCTGCTGTAGTTTTGCAACTATTTTGTGCTAAAACAACTGGAGAGGGCCAACCTGATGGACACAAAGGAAATTAAATTAATTAGAGTACATTCACATATGATAAGTATTTTCACATACATGGCATTTTATAAGTTAGTAGAAAATATCTATTTGATAACATTTATGTACGACTTTGAAAAATATGACCAGTGGTAGAAGTCAAGAGATTTCACCAATGGTGGAATTTTTATTTTTGATGTCTAAAAGTGATTTTCGTGAATGGTGGTTGCAAAAGAATAAAGAATAAAATGACGAGAGAGAGAGAGAGAGAGAGAGAGAGAGAGAGAGAGAGAGAGAGAGATGGGAGATGGGAGATAGTAGAAACAATAGACTAACTTGAAATGAAAAGCATGATGGTGACAATCAAAACCAAGCTTGATGAGGCCTTCACCATTTCTACTTTAATTTGCTTCAAACGCTATGGATGATGACAAGTTTATAACTTTGAGATTGTTTTCAAAACTTGAAGGTGGAACACACATATTTATACATACAAAGCAGTGCCTACATGAATTCAAACAATTAATGCATACCATAATTGTTTGATGAATTCAATGGTACTTAATTGAAGAATTAAATATAATGCTCAATAAAATTATATTCAGCAAAATATATATATATATATATATATATATATATATATATATATATATATATATATATATATATATATTCTCTCTCATGACTCATCAACAACAACACAACAACAACAACCAAGCCTTAATCCCAACAGATTGGGGTCGGCTACATGAACCAAAATAAGAATCACGTAAGGTCATCCACATGGATGCAATCTCTCCATTTCTTTCGATCCCAAACACAACTCTCATCTAGTTCTAACAGATTCATATCCCCTTTTATCACCTCCATCCAAGTCTTCCTCGGTCTCCTCTACCTCTTACGCCATCTACATTACATAATCCTTCAATCCTCCTAACCGGAGCATCACTTGGCCTACGTCTAATGTGCCCAAACCAACGCAAACGGTTCTCTCTCATCTTATCTTCAATAGGTGCTACACCAACCTTCTTCTGAATAGTCTCATTCCTCACTCTATCCATTCTCGTATGCCCACACATCCATCTTAACATACGCATCTCCGCTACATGCATTTTTCTCGAATATGACACCTCTTAGTTGCCCAACATTCTGTACCATATAGTAATGTCGGGCCTAACAGTGGTTCGTAGAAACTTTCCTTTCAATCTCAGCGGTACATTACGATCACACAAAACACCCGTCGCACTCTTCCATTTCAACCAACCAGCCTTTTAACTCGATGTGCTACATCTCCGTCAAGCTCTCCGTCCCTTTTGAATAATAGAACCAAGGTATCGAAAATACTCACTCTCCGAGATATTTTTTGTCACCTAAAAGTTACTACAGCTTGCTCTCGTTGCTCGCTAGTGCTAAACTTACACTCCATATACTGCTTTACTTCTACTAATCCTAAAACCTTTAGATTCTAAGGTTTGTCTCCATACATCCAACTTGGCATTAACACCCGCTCTTGTCTCATCTATCAAAACTATATCATCAAGAAACAAAGATGCACCACTGCATCTGGGATCTTGTATACACCGGGTCGGCTCATCCATAACCATTGTAAATGTAAAAGGACTAAGTGCCGAACCTTGATGCACCCCAATTGTAATAGGAAACTCTTCACTTATCCCGCCACAAACTCGACACTCGGTGCCGACTCCCTCATACATATCCTTAATAAGATCAATATACTTCCGAGATATACCTTTCTTAGTCATCGCCCACCAAATTACCTCTCTGGGGAACCTTATCGTAAGCTTTTTTCCAAATCTATGAACACCATATGCGGGGTCCTTCTTTCTCTCTCTATAACGCTCAATCAACTCGCCTTATTAGATGTATTGCTTCCATAGTTGATCGTCCCGGGCATAAAACCGAATTGGTTCTCTCAAATGCTCACAATTTTTTCTCAATCTATGCTCAATTACCCTTTCCCACAACTTCATAGTATGACTCATAAGCTTAATACCACGATAATTTGAACAATCTTGAACATCTCCTTTATTCTTATATAATGGCACCAAAGTACTTTTCCTCCACTCTATTGGCATCTTCTCAACTCTAAGTATTTTATTAAAAAGGTTAGTCAACCACTCAACACCTATTTCTCCTAAACACTTCCAAACCTCAATCGGTATACTATCAGGTCCTACTGCCTTCTTTGGTTTCATCCTTTTAAGGGCCTCTTGCACTTCTTTCCTTTGAATTCTACGTATGAAATCATGGTTCACCTCTCCAATCGGGATCATTGTGCGACTGGCCCACATCCCACTCACATGAATTGTGCAGGGTCTACCTGCATATGTGGGCTCCGCTCAATAAATGTGAGAAATCTATGGGACTAGTCCCCACAAGTACGATTCTATGATAGAGTGACCCCTCATGAGGGTATCAACTTAATTAATTTCCATCTGAGCTACCATATTTTACTTTGTATATGTTCTTCCTAATATATATAATTGGAAAAATTATGTCTAGAATTCAAAGTATTATAGCATATTCGGCTTTGTTCAACTAGGTAAGTTTTATACTTTTCAATTTTTCTCATTACTTATTTAGCAAAAAAACATTTACTCAGAAGTTACATTAGCAATATTATGAAACCCCAGACTCATATGGTAAAATGTCCCATACTGGATAAGAATGAAAGTTGTGACTGATATATAAAGTGGGCCTAAGTACCCACTATCATCTCGGGATATCTCTTCTGGCGTAGTGAGTTCGGTTGCCAAGTAGGTGGTCCTGGGTGATGCCAGACCCATGTGTCGCGTTGCGGGCACGAAGCGTGACAAATATATTACCATAGTATGATTTTTTAACTCAGAAAATTTTAACATTTTTCAAATTAGCTCCCTAGTTAAAACTAAAACAATATGAATCCTCTGCAAAAATCCATGTGACATTCCTAATTGTTGTTTTGTTCAAACATAGAGTTTATACATATATTCTTAGTGTTTATTCATTTTAGTTTAGGTTATATGAATAAAAACTTTCGTGATTAAAGTGTAAGAGAATATATGAACCGGGCAATGTAAAAAAATTGTTTTTTAAAAATTAGGAAATATTTTGTCAAAATTAACTGAGTAGCAAATGACACTCCACTATATCAGCACATCGGGCATTTCTAAGTAGGAAAATTTGTTGTCCAAATTAACTAACTAGTTAAAATTGTTTTGTTCCACAACATATGTTGGACCCTTCGATTTGGGTCCAACCAACAATGGAGCCATATCTGAATCAAAGGAACCACAGTCTCACCAAAGGTCCAAACATATACTGCGGTGGTATCACTTGATTTGAGAGCATTGATAGAGGAGATGTGAAGATTTGCAAAAGTTCACATGGACGATAACACCGCTGACCCACTGACGAAGCTGCTGACACAGAAGCAGCATGATCGTCATACTTGCAGCATGGGTATTAGATACCAAGAGAACTGGTCTTAGAGACAGTTCTTGTGTACAATATACACTAAAATGTAAGGTTGTTGTCTTTAGTGTAAGTGGGAGATTGTTGTATTTCTTTTTATGTGATGAAATATTAAGGCATGGATTCCATTATTATTGTTTTGAATACGGCTGTACTTTTTGTATTAAAACATATAATAACGTCCTTAGATAGTTATGTAATCATTACATTGAACTATTCCAAAATTTTCCTAGTCAATCATTATTGTGGAATTTAAGGACAACAATAATGTGTGGAGACTAGTGTGTGCTGTGATTAAATGTGGAGATATTAAATCAAACATATAGGTATTTGATAATGGACTGACCAGCTTATAAGAACATTTCATAGATTGTTCTATAAATGTCAACAATGTTCTTATAATGATTCTGTTTGCACCTAAATCCTTCGACTTGAGATCACGCAAGATTTCCTGCTTGGCTAATGGTATGCTTTGACGATGTCAAACGCCGTATGTAACTAGATGTGCTATAAAGGCATTTGTTGAGTATATTTATGAACCATGTCAGGATGAGGTGTGATAGATATAGGATTTGTCCATCCTATACAACAAGAGAGATATCTTGGGCACCTTGATTGAGCGAGACTAATTCATGGCCATGAACAAGTGAATTAATATGAGCTCTTAATGTCATTTGATTAGTCTACTCGGGAATCAAGAAACCGACTGATTGAATGGTACAAGTTTGACGTACTCTGTGACTTGCATTCAATTTAGATATCGAGGACGAATGGATTGCTGCAAAAGATCATATTCGTGGTTACTTGAATCACCGGGACTATTTGTGAAATGGAGTAATGATGTGTTACTAGATACCTCTCATTACTGTCGACAATTGTTGTCACGGCCAACATAGCAAATACCTAAAGGGTCGCACATTATAATCAACTGGATTGGGCTGATTAGAGTTTACATTTGATATAGGTGCTCAACTGGATTGGGCAGGCTCAATTGGATTGGGCCAGTTGACCGAGAGTTGTCTCAGGTCAACTGCACTTTTTGTCACTCCGGTAGGCCGAGATCCATTTTTGCTGTCGACCGGACCAGTTGGGCTTAGTCAAAACTGGCACATCTACATGTGTGAGGGAGTGTGTATGTAAGAGAGTAGTGGGAGAGAATAGTGGGGAAGTGAGGTTTGTGGGTGATTCCACTAACACCACAAAATTGATGAAATGTTCATCATTCCAACATTTGAGAATTAATGAATTGCTCTGTATTCTATCTACTCTCTTTTAGCATCTGAGACTTTGAGTGAAGAGCCTAAAGGTTGGCGTGTGGATACCAGTAGAGACAGGAGTTAGTTGGCTGCTGTTGGTGAATTCAAGCAGGAAGAATCTGGTCATCGTCAGAAAGGTTTAACTCCTATATCACTGGATTCTGTCTCTTTCTTGTGACTAGATCATCTAAAGGAACGTAATGCTGCGCGTTTATTTCCGTTGCGTTTTGGGGATTTTTAATTTTTCCCTCACTACTCACCCCCACGCTTGGTACATTTTGCTTTTCCATTTGTTTATAGATTGTCTATACCTTCCAAACAGGTAAAGTCAAAACCTTATTAGACCTGCTAGATTCGCGAGTACATTTTAGGAATCAACATGAGGATAATTTTCAAAGTAGTTCATTTTTTATAACATAAATTTGGGAAATAAATTGATACAAAATTAAAGAGTGATACACTAACTAGAATGACGAACAACGATAAAATGAGGATTCAAATATGTTACAACTTCCACCAACTTCTCTTGCACAATTTAGATTAGATAGAGATAATAATTTAGAGAACAGAGAGTAAAAGATGAGAATGAATGAGTTTGAGGGGGTATTTATAGGGAATTTTGTATTTAAAATTAAAAATATGAACATAGCCGTTGCGGTGGGGGCCAACGACTATTTTGGTGAAAATGGTCGTTGGACCCGTAGATTGGTAATGGGTTTGTGTAGGTTTGTGCGGGGCGGGGTGACCCATGAGTTTTTTTACGGGAAGGGGCAGGGAAGTGGGTTTATAGAGGAGCGGGGCAAAATTTTGAAAATCCTAACCCAACCTGCCCTATCTCCCAAACCCACTAATTAGCAGGGCGGATCGGGTTTTAACGGTTTTGGCTACATGGCAGTTTTTTTTTTGCGGGGCGGGGTAACGCACTTGCCATTGCTACTGGCAGATACCGTTAGTCATTAAAGAGAAATACAAAGTAAAACATTGTAATATCCTGAGCCACAAAGGTATTAGGAATTAATCATTTCAAGAAGGAATCATATTGGTTCAGACAGATGATGTATAAATCTCAAACCTCTAGCTTAAATGGTGTCAGTTCGATGTTAGCCTATAAATCATTAAAACAATCAAAGAAAGCATATGAATAATAAATTCCTAAGTTGGATGATGTTGGTTCAAATTCAACCGATAATTATCATAGTAAAATATTTAGGCCTGATGATAGAAAAGAAAAGACTTTTAAATAGAAATGTCACTGAAGGTTCCACCAATATATGTTGAAATTTTAGATAAAAGTTAGAAAAAGGTGATGGTTATGTCGTACAGAACGCCTAGCGCCACAACTTGGTGGCAGTCATTTTGTGTCAAACGGTCGAATAGTGTTCTCAGGCAAATGTTGTTCTGATAAAGAGAATTACTGTGTGATTCTATATGTTCTTATAGTAGGAGTAGTTGTTTTCATGGAGGCCCATAATTTCTTTTCTCTCTTTAAACTCCACAAAGCTTTTCTTATAGAAGAGATCTTGAGACTATGACCAAGACACATAAACGAAGATGGTAGCGCCAAAACAAGAATATCGATCTAAATCACTTACTGATAAGGAGAATAGCCAACCAAAGGAAGGGAATAAACCACTTAGGGGAAAGCGCCTAAGATATCTGTCGAGGAAATTGAGACCGTTATGGTTGAATTTTTTTAATACTTTTCCAGCGTCGTTTAGATCTAAACCAACAAATAAGATAATGGCGTTCAAGGAGATTGATGATGATGAAGCTGCAATGCTTATACTTGGAAATGAGCAGCCAATTGAGGAAGACAGGGGTGTAGTTCACATCATCAAGAAAGAATATGTTCATGAAAACATTGAGGGAATACAAATTTTGAGAATCTTAGTCTATAACGGGCCTACTATTAACATTCTCCTAGCTTATATGATGAAGAAACTAAGGAGGTAAAATGATATACTTGCCCACAACTGTTGTTGTAAGTGGATTCAGGGGGCTCACGAAATAAAAAGAATTATAACATCGGAAACTCCTATCGACAAGAAGACATTGGAAACCACTTTTTCTTATGGTCGATATCGAACCTAGGAACATCTCTTAATGCTTGATTGAGAATGGAATTGATCCACATGGCTCAATTATTATTCCTATGCTATAATTATGAGGCCGAAATCAACTAGGTTGATGCCAATATTTTTTTGACAGGGGTACGATATGCTCAAGCAATATATTACCACAAATACTTTCAGCCTCATCACATTTGACAAGATGTTAAGGGGAAAGCTAAGCAAACTTGGTGTAAACCTAAGGTGGAACATGTTGAACTTAATGGTCCCAAATATGTTGTGCAGAGACTTGGGGCGGAGCCAAGATTTATGTAATGGGGGAGGGGCGAAATGTTCTAGTGGACTTGTTTTTTAATTGGGAGGGTGAGATGTGTATTTTTGAATGATTTCTCTAATTGGGAGGGTGAAATGTTCTAGTGGGCTTTTGCGGGGATAGGTATCCCCCTTTCCATTACTACTAGCACAACCGTTAGTCATTAAAGAGAAATACAAAGTAAAACATTGTAATATCCTGAGCCACAAAGGTATTAGGAATTAATCATTTCAAGAAGAGATCATATTGGTTCAGACAGATGATGTATAAATCTCAAACCTCTAGATTAAATGGTGTCAGTTCGATGTTAGCCTATAAATCATTAAAATAATCAAAGAAATCATATGAATAATAAATTCCTAAGTTGGATTATGTTGGTTCAATTTCAACCGATATTATCTTTGTAAGAAAATAAAGCATCCAAGCATCAATAAGCAAAATTCGAATTATTATTCGGCTCAACAGCCTCTGAAAAACAAAAGACGCACACAAGCCACTTACAAAGGTATAAAATTTAGGGCTGGCGAAAGAAAAGCAAAGACTTTTAAATAGAAATGTCACTAAGGTTCCGCAAATGTATGTTGAAAATTTAGATAAAAGTTCAAAAAAGGTGATGGTTATGTCATCCAGAACGCCCAGCACCACAACTTGGTGGCAGTCATTTTGTGTCAACTGGTCGAATAGTTTTCTCATGAAAATTACTGTGAGATGCTATATGTTTTTCTGGTAGGAGTAGTTATTTTCAGGGAGGCCCAGAACCATGTTTTTGCTTAAAATCCTCTTATTTAGGAGAACAACACAAGTTGATATACATGTAGTTTCTCTTATCTTGTTTCTCGCACTTGGAAAGGAAAATACATGCTAGTGGATGACGAGTCAGCAAGTGAGCGAATTGATGAAAGGACCAGGAAAGTGCGGATTTTGAAGGACCAGGTGCGTGTTGTTCTTTAATCTTGGCGAAAGAGGTATTCCTTGGAAGGATAGGTCATCAATGAAAGGGATGTGATTGTCCAAACATAGCAGGGAGAGAGGCACCATTCTGCATTTTTTATAAGGATTTTGAGGAAGGGCAATGAAACTCTTAGATCACCTAGATGATGAGATCATACATATAACAAATAATCGTCTGTACCCGTCTATGTACCCATTTCTGTACTCAACCAATTACAATCATCATGTGTATATATAATTAAAAAAAAGATCACATTTCGAATTCTTCTTGGTTAGATACAAAATGAAGTACATGTGACAGTACATGCACCATTTTCACCCTACATATATTTGAAGATAGCAATTATTGGACAGTTGAATTTTGGGTCCAACCCAGGAATGGTATGGGCGGAGATTGGAAGACTTTTTCGATGGGCTTATTAGGTGGTACTTAAAGGTTTGGACCCAACGGATGTGAACCAATGCGGAATCCAAAGGTTGTGCCGATCCACATGTAAAGTTTGGTGGAGATAAATGCTTAGTAGTTTGGCCAATATTATAGGTGGGTAGCGGGCGAAAGAAGAATGCAGAGTCAGAAGAGTTCTTCATCAAAAGGAAGAATTAGAGGATAAACTATGTGAAAAGCTTATTCTTTTAAATAATTCTTCTGAATTTATCACGTCTTGCTTAAATACTCGGCTATAAGAAGGAGAAGAGAAGAGCCAGAAAGACACAACTCACAATCAACACAACAAAACTTTCTCTTCAGCAACACTTCTCGGGTCTTAAGACACGAATTCCGTGTACAATCCTAGCGTCTTATTAGTTTTAGAATTCGAATTCCTGGACTACCTTCCATCTAGAACTTATTTCGTTAGTTACTTAAAATCTTTTGATCTTTATCTCTCCTAGAGTAAGGTTATCTCAGTTTGTACGAGACACAAGCCCTCTTATTTTATTTCATTTGCAATCAATTTTTGGTCAAGTACATTCTCTCTAAAGGTCCTTGTGGAGCATAAGGCAGATCAAAGAACTTCAAATCTCTCTCCCTGTTCTATTTTTCACGAATTCTCTCTTTCGCCAAAACACATGGACACGACTAGTTTTTATCCCATTTTCCATCCGACATGGTGGCACACTCAGACATATTAACTTCATTTAGAATTCACCTAATCAGATTAGGGGACAAATACCTGATTAGATTAGGGGACAAATACCTTCAAAGCTAATTGAGCCGTAATTATTTAATTCGAAAATATCCATATTGTTCAAACTAACAATTCTTTTTGTTATTTAAACTATATAATTTTATTTTTAATAGAATTTAAGCTATATAATTTAATCAAGTTTATTTTATGTACGCGTGTAACCAAATATTTGGGGAAAAAGAATATTAAAGAAAATGTGATTTTTTTATTTTATTTTTTAATAACATTTTAATTTAGAACCGCTACTCAAATGTATGCACATGATTTACATAGTGGAAAAATTATTTCAAAGTATATAACATTATACAAAATTTACTAATTAGGTCAACTCCAATTGACACGCTAGACAATGAAGAAATTCATGTCTAAAAATAATAACAATAAAGAAAAAAAAAAAGATAACTTATGGTTTCTTTAAAAAAGTATTACTTTTCTTGAAATATATTATCAAAGCATTACGAAAAGTCAATGTCCAAAGAGTAAGTGCAAATATATTTAATAGTAACATAAATTTAAGCAAGTGATTAAGTTCCAATATTTTTTTTTTTAAAGAAATATATTTCATTAAGTGGTATCAGAGATCACATGTGGTAGGAGAAAACCCGGTGTGTCTCCAAACAATTGAGACGAGGATCGAGTCCTCACAACATAAACATCTACAAGAATGTTACATAATCCGTGGATAAAAGATAAATTGGCTACGGTAATCCCCAAAATCTTCTTAATTTAACTAACTATCTGTCTTTTTGGAGATAAGTCTTCATCGATGTGATTTATCCCCTTACTCAAGAATCATGCTCTAGTGGTGCATCTGCCTCAGATGTTACATTGCATGTCCATATGGATACTGATATAGATGGGGGATGCAAAAGTATCCTATTCCTAGGTTGGGGTCTTTATCACACATTGTAGAGGAAAAGGCTCGAGCCTCGTCTTCTCAGGTAACGTTTGTGAGTACGGCGCAGATGGAATCCATCACCCACGACATTGAGGAGAGTGTGTGTCATGAGCTAAAACAAATCATATGCGCTCAGGTAGAGCAAGATATGGATTTAATGTTAGAGGCTAGAGATAAGAAAAACATAGTGAAAAGGGAAAGGTTGAGGGGATTTATATTTAACACATTTCAAAGCTGATTCGACAAACTCAATCTCCCGTTGGATGTTTCTGAACTTGAGCACAAACTCAATCTTGCTCTTGACCAGTCTGACGACGAAGATCAAGAGGGTGATATTTTAGTTAGTGACATTTTGGGTGATGGTCCTGATAATGAAAAATAGAGTATTTATGTTTTTGTGAATTGCTTGGTTTTGAATTTGTTAATTTGGTTGTGGATTTTGAATTTGTGAATTTGTGAGCATCTTCATTTGTGTATTTGGTTATGGCAGGGTGCTTCTCCGTAATTTTTTTTTTTTTTGGAAACTTTTGTATATTAGCGATGACATTGCTACCACCATGCCGTCGTCGCAATCCTATGGTTCAGGATTTAGGAATTTGGGAGTATGAACAACGATCAATTAGTGACCACTATGACTTGGTCGCAATCCTAGGGTTTAGGGTTTAGAAAGTGATTGCTGTAACACCCCGCTCCGTAAACACTTTTAAGTATATCAATTTTGAATTGGTAATTTTGAGTATATTGGAGAATTTATAGTTATTTATAGAGACATTATTTTTATTTCCAAATTCTCCAAGGCAGCCACTTTCTATTGGGACATTCTTTAATATTCTCAATTACACGACCTTCTCTTCAAATATTTTTTTTACCCTACAATATTAATTTGATTGGCAATCCAGCTATTATCTTTTCCTGGCGACACCTAGCACTCCACTCACCTTTCTTATTTTACTACCTCAACCATATGTATTTTTTTTTTCCATAATTTTCAACTTCCACCGTCACCAATCTTACCTTTATCCTTCAATTTTTTTTTTATTCTTTCTCTAATTTTGTTCTTACTTTTTACCGTTTCTCCCTGCGAATTCCCACAATCGAGAGAGTAAGCTCTCTTGGCTCTTAATTATTTGACATCTCCAAGTCATCTTCTAATATACATATCTTTAAATTTTAGCTACAAGAAATTAGCGATTTACATCATCATTTAATCAATTGCATAAATTTGATCTTGCTATCTTCCTTCAAATTCCTATACCTTTTTCTTTTGTATTACTTTCTAATTCAAAAGGAAAAGCAAATGGTTATGTGAAGTTGAATCAACTCTGAGACAGGCTTACCTTTGCTGAGGGATTTGTAAGCACTGGCGGAGCTAGTTTTATTTTTATAACACCTCGTCCCGTGAACATTTTGAATCACTTTACGATTTAAATTAGATTTTTTTAGTTCGTGAATTATAGGAATTACACCACTTATATCTTAACAATTTTGGTTAAAATTGTAACAAACTTAATTGTGTAAGAGATTATAATATTTATAAAATTTCATCAAAAAATTCACAATTACTAATAGATTATAATATAAGATTTTATCAATAGTGTACAAGTTATAGGAATGACACCACTTATATTTTAACAATTTTGGTTAAAATGGTAACAAACTTAAGTGTGTAAGAGACTAAAAAATAAAATTACTAATAAAAAATCCACAATGGGCTCTCTTGTAAACTATAAAAAATTCACAATAAAAAGTCCACAATATGAAGTCAGAGGACTTGGAGGCTTATGAAGCACTGATCAGTAGAGTGAAAAGGATGAACAAAATGTGAATAACTCTAGTCTATAAGATTTCATCAAAAAAAAATTTTGGCTCCGCCAATATTTATATGCTTTTATGAATTTATTTGGTCAATGTTAATTGTGCCCCCCAGAGAAATATTCCTGGCTCCGCCACTGTTTGTAAGGAATCTTGGAGTTTTTCTATATCTTTTGGATTTAGATCATTTTTCATCTCAAGGCCATGGACATATTAACAAGGTGAATACTTGTTTCGGATTCATTGTTAAGATTAATTTTCAGTTGATGATGAATCTCTTGGGTTAATGGTATATTTGATTAATTAATTTTGTGGAAAATTATTTGGTTTTAGGATATTGATTATTTTGGATCTCAAGGCTATAGACAATTTATCAGGTGAGTGTTCCTAAATCCTTTTACAAAATTATATATGTGTTGTGTGTTCATTTGTTCATTGCACTCATGACATGGATCCTCTCATGACATGCACTGATTACATTTTTCTTGTCACCATGAAATATCTTTCTGTATAGGGGCACTGTTTTGAAATATTATCTTATTGCATTGGAAATGATAAGTTTGAATAAATTTGATACGGATTTGTCTTCTGAATATTGACATGGTATGATAAGACTATAAGTTTATTATATCGGGCCCAATTATTTGATCTAAAGGAGCTAAGTGCTACACCAGAGGGTGTGAGACACCTCTAGAGTCCTAATTTTGAACATCTGTATTTAGGGGGCCGTATGAATTTGATCTGCTGTTATTGTCATGCCTATGTCAATTTCACCTCGACAGTCCCGGAAAATTGTTTAGAAAATCAGGCCCCTTATTATAATCAATATATATGTGGTTTTCTCATTGTGCGAACTATTTTATGAATATAAAGTACTTTGGAAGGAAAATGGTTTTAAAAGACATACGCACCACTGGCACGGCCCTCACTGAGCTTCGGCTCAGGTTTTCCAAATGTTTTCCCCTCCACATGTATCTGAAGGTGGTGCAATAATTTGGGTATCAAAGTGCGCAGCGGAAGCTTGGGACTAGCAAACTGGATAAATGGATTTTAGTCGTGTATTTTATTGAATTTCATTGTAATCATGTGGATACATTATATTTTTGGGTAATAGAATGTTTGTTTAGAGACTTGGCGGTTCGACTCGGTTCCCGTCCGGGCAGGGGGCAGGTCGGGGCGTCACAATTGCTAAGTGGTTCCTAATTGCGACCACTTTCTAAATTTATTTTTTTAACATATATTATCGGAATAATATAGTTATATAATTGGGATAATATATATATATATATATATATATATATATATATATATATATATATATATATATATATATATATATAACACACACTACAAACTTTATCTTAACAAAACAATGTTTTGTTAAGAAAGTTTGGTAGTATATATACAAGTGAATAAAACTAGAAATTGATATACGAAACGTAGTTATGTCTTAGATGCAAAATTTGCATTTAGTCGTATACTTATGTATAAAAACATTATGTTCGGATAATAAAGGCGGTCACAATGGGGTGGAAAAGTGGCACTACATTGCGACCACGCTCTCAAAACGACATCGTCTGATCGCTATAACGGTCGCAAAGTGGTGGCACATTGTGACCACTTTGCGACCACTTCTGCGAAACGACATCGTCCACTCAAATCCTGAATTATTTCAAACACTTAACCTCAGCATTATTTAAAACTTTCTTTGCCGCCACTCAAAATTATCATCATTTTCACTCAAATTTCCTCGCCACGAGCGGAATGCGACAACCTCCACTACCGACCACCATCCACTGAGGGTTTTCCTTCCTTCTCACACTGGAGTTCTGTGACCTAACTTCATTGACTAATTAATTTGACCGCCAACATTGGACGATTCGCACATCCTCTGGCCTGCATTTCGACTATTGGCACACCTTCCGGCCAGGTTTTTTTATCCTCTCTTTCCCTCTTTTTTTTATATTGCAAATATAGTTTCCGATTTTAATTATTTTTTTAATTTGAAGCTTCGCAGCGAAGCACATTTTAAACGTTTGGACGCTCACTCTCTCACATTTGAACATTTGGACTTACTATTACCTTTGCAAAATAGTAAGTTTGAATTTTTCTGGTTCTTTTAGTTGTAATGGTTTCAATTTGCGATTTAAGGCTATTATGTAATTGGTATGTTTATTTTTATTTTTTGCAAATGACTTTCTTTGTTGATTTTGCATTAGTCATAGTACTTAAAAGTGAAATGGTACATAAAGAAATTGAGCTTATATATTGTAAAATGTTTAATTGGTATGTTCACCAAATAAAGATACACTTCCTCCAGTGTGCCACAACTCTAGAGTACATATCTCACTTGATGCATCACTCTAGCCTCCACATAGAAAAATCATTCAAGATACATAAATCATCTTTGTGTAACGTATGTTGAAATATAAAGTTTCACCTAACCTGTCCAAGAAATTTTAATTTCACCATGAAAAGTTAATGTTCACATGTCAGTGTTTGACGTGTTCAAATCAAAATTGTATTAGTCGAGTCAAACTTGAACACCGTTACCATAAGCTGGTTGGGCACAAAATGATAATATATGTCTCTCTTTGATTATGTGAGTAAAACCCCAATTGAAATGCATGCCTTTATATCTGAATAAGTATACACAATCTTTCGCAATGTATATTAAGACTTGTTGCATGAATGTACTTGTAGGATCATGGAGAATCGTAGTTGGATGTATAGACGTTTCGAATCAGAAGATGTAACGCGTCTAACTCCTGAATTTATATCGGGAGTTAACCGGTTTATGGATTGGGCCAGACGTGAGTCTCATGATGATGGATATCCTGGTATCAGATGTCCATGTAAAGATTTGTGATAACATGGAATATCATAAGCCTGATGTCGTTAGGATTCATCTTGTTGAAAATGGATTCGTGGCTAACTATTTTAATTGGACATGTCGCGGTGAAATATCCATTCCAATGTCTGAAGTTCCGGTTACCATGACTTTAGTAAGACACGATTCAAATAATCTGTATTGTGAGATGATTCTAGATGCAGCTAGCCCTAGTTTTAATCCTAAACTAGATAATATGAATTTTGAAGAACTGCCTAATCGTCAGGCACAAAAGTTCTACGACACACCTCTATGGGAAGGTTGTACAAACCATTCAAAACTACCAATCAATGTCAGAATACTGAGCATAAAGTCTGAGTACAACTTATCTGAAAGTTCAGGGAGTTGTTTAAAGAGTCTTTTCCCCAAGAGAATGAATGTTTGGATGGCTTTTACAAGATGAAAAAATTAGGAAAAGGGCTTGGATTGCCCGTGGTAAAAATCGATGTTTGCTATAATGGTTGTATGTTGTATTGGCAAAATGATGATGAGAAGAAAGAATGTTTCTTTTGTGGGCAACCGAGGTACATTAAGAAGAAGAAATATAAAGGTAAACAACAGAAAAACATCCCCTACAAGAAGATGTACTACATTCTAATAACTTTGAGATTGCAGAGAGTGTATGCATATGAAAATACTGCAAGCCACATGGCATTCAGATAGTGAGAGAGAAGAGGTAATAATGAATCACCCGCATGACCGGGTTGTGGCAGCATTTTGATAGGACATACACCGATTTTGTAGTGGAGCGTTGACATGTCTGGCTTAGGTTATGTACGATGGGTTTGCACTGTTCGGGATGTCAGGGAAGAAATATTCATCTTGGCTTGTGATACTGAAACCTTATAATATGCCTCCTTGGATGTGTATGAAGAACAACGTAATGTTCTTAACGATCATCGTGCTCGGTCCCCAAAATCCTAAGCATAAGATTGATGTGTACTTGCACCCTTTGATTGAATAATTGAGTCACTTGTGGGGTGAATATGCACTAACTTATGACATCTCCAAGAAGCATAACTTCAAAATGAGGGATTCACTCCTTGGACAATTAGTGATTTTTTCGACGATATGGAACGTTGAGCAGATGGAGTACGTCTGACATTCACGTTTGTCCTTATTGTATGCAAGAAACACAAGAATTTCATCTAGAGTCAGGGGTAAACAATCATGGTTTGACTGTCATAAGTGCTTCTTGCCTTCTGATCATCCATTTAGAAGAGATGTGAAGGGATTTCGTAAGGATCGATGACGTGAGAGAGCCGAACCTCCCCCTCATGTGACATGTGAGGGAATGTGGAAAAGAGTTCAAGGTTACCCAAAAATTATAGATACAACCGAAGAATTAAAAAAGGAACGCGGTAGATATGTGTATCACAGTTGGGCTAAGCGTAGTATATTTTGGGATTTACCATATTGGTGAACACTTCTTGTTTTGCATAACCTTTATGTGATTCATAATGAAAAAAATGTCTTTGATAACATCTTCAACACTGTGATGTACGTGAAGGGTAAGACCAAAGACAAGTTAAGACGAGGGAGGATTTACGAAAGTACTGCTCTAGGTCTGAGTTGAATATTAATCAAGATGAGAAGGGTAAGGCGTCGAAGCTAAATGCATGTTACACCATAACCAAGCCACAAAAAGAGGTCGTGTTGAAGGAACTAAGGCTTCCAGATGGTTATGCTTCAAACCTGTGATGGTGCCTTGATATGAAGGAGCTCAAAATGTCAGGCATGAAAAGCAATGACTGTAAGTTTTTATGAAGAGGCTCATACCCATTGCTCTTACAGAAGTACTCTCGGCAAATGTGTGGGGACCACTGGCCGAATTAAGTATGTTTTACAGGTTTATGTTCCTCTAAGTTGAGTTTGGCCCATATCAAAGAATTTGAGGACAACATTTCCATGCTGTTAGGAAACCTTGAAAGAATATTTCCCCCCTAGGTTCTTTAATGTCATGGAGCACTTGCGGATTCACCTCCTGTACGAAGAAATGGTTGGTGGGACAGTACAATTTAGGTGGATGTATCCCTTTGAGAGGTAACAACATGGTTTTTAGAAGTAACATTTTTATTTTTTTTTCATCTATTACTGAGTACATCACTAGCTATAGAAGAAGATAAAGAACAAGGCTAGGGTGGAGGGGTGCATTTGTAATGCATATTTGGTGGAAGAAGTAGCTACATTGTTCAGCTATTACTTCAAACCACATGTAAGAACACATGTTACAAGAGTTGGTCGAAACAAGAGCGTCGAAGAGTCAACCAAAGGACTGCCTGTTCATCCATATGCAACGTGCCTGGGAGAGGTTTTGGGAAGAAAAAGAAGATATTAGTTTCCGATCAAGATTTGAAGGTAGCAATGAATTACATCATTTTGAACTTTGAAGAGGTTGAAACATACATGCGAGTAAGTAACTTCGGGTTAATGAATATTTATAGGACATAATTAAAATTGTATTTTATTGATAGTCATTATCATTTGATTTGCAACATATGAGATTCGCTAAAGATATAAGTCTTGTAGAACCGGAGTTAACGGATGGTGAGCTTAACGTGCGGATTGATCGTGATTTCGCATTATGGTTTAGAGATCATATAAGTATTAATTTCTTATACTATTGCTATAGGTTTGACAAAGTGTTAATCTAATGAAAGCTATTTTATTAGGTCAGTACTCTTTCTGACCATCTAAGCATACGTTCGATGAAAAAATTATCTTGGGGCCCGCCAATTGATGATATTTCATACTCCGGATACTATAATGCTTACGGCTATAGATTTCACACAAAAGCTCATAGTGATGGGAATGGAACTTCAAATAGTGGTGTCTGGGTGGAAGCTGATTTCTACGGTAAGCTAACACTGATCATTGAGTTTGAGCTTGCTGGGTTACCAATCAAGAAGTTAGCTTTGTTCAAATGTGATTGGTTCGATTCCTCTAAAAATAGGGGGTTGCGGGTTCATCCTCAATGCAAGCCGGTTGAGATCAATCTCAAGAAAACATATCAGGGATACAATCTATTCATATTTCATCATCAAGTCCATCAGGTCTATTACACTCATTTTCCTCAATATATTAGTAGATTAATTAGTTGTTAATTAAGTCCTTGAATTAAGCCAAACATCTAATGTATAATTTCATTGATTCAAAACTTAATTCCTTACATTATAAAGGAAAAAATGGGGTTAGAAAAACACAATACCCTTACAAATTACATTTTTTTCAAAATATATATCTTTAACAATTAAAAAGTAATTTTAGGATGCCTCTAAAAATCCACCTACACTAAGATTCTATCTAGAGCCATGTTCAAATATCATAGCTAGGTGTATCCACTTTATCATCGCCGATTGAGGCAGACTCTCGTGTGGTCTTTACCCCTAGCGTGGACACGTAAGTGATTATTTCCATATAATTTTGATTTCATTTATATGAAAATTGGATATAAATCTAAAAAGATGAATCTAATAAGTTTTAATATTGCAGATTCACGAGTGACGTGGCCTAGGTGATAACGAGTATTGTTTACATGCATTATCTAGGTCCGTGCAATAGCCTTGATCATGTACCCGATGATGTTCTGATCTTGTGGTGGGATGAGTTTCAAGTAAAATATTTAGTTTGTTTATGTCATTCTTTAATAAGTTGATATATATGCTTGTTAACAATTTTTTTTACTTATTTCTATCTTTTCTTTTCTTTTTTGCAGAAATGTTTTAGACGGGATCCCTTACACGAGGTCGCCATCATGGTCTAATGAAGAAATTTAACGAGCAGGAGGCTGGCTGGAATTAGGGGAGACCATAGAAATTCTCGAATTGTGCTGGGATGGATCCATCTATATATTTTTAGTAGACTCGACATTGTTTAGGACTCAGATGTAGTAGACGTGGACGCAAGAGTATTTTCGATAAGTAATGCATCAATTTTCTATTATGTCTTTCTTGAATTTTTAATTTTGAATATCGTTGGGTGGTCTATTTAATATTGACATATTATGCCAAATTTTATACTTGTTTTTTTATTACGATGACGAAAGATTAGTGTTGTTTACCTATTAGACTTGCCAGTTAATTAATCATGTTCTTGTCAAATTCTGCAATATGTCATTTTATTTAAGAATAAGTTCCATCAGCGGTTATGATACATTTAATGAAATTTCATAGATAAAATAAGGAATGGCCTTTTTAATCACCGTATATTAAGTAAAAATTCATTTTCTCTGAACTTGAACATAATAATCGTCTAGAAAGTTGAGGATGCTTGCAAACAATGTAATCCCGTAAGGTACTTTAGTTGATTAACTTTAAAATCTATGAAAATAACTTGACGTCATTAGTAAAGCTTCACTGTGGGTACTTAAATAGGTTCTGCAATTTGAATTTGAATTATTGTTTATTTTGGAAATGAATTGGTTTCTTGAATATCTTCTTTTAGTTTTCAGGGGAAACTACGATAGATATTTGAGGGCCTAAATATTATATCGCAAAGCCCTATGACTAATGAGGATGACTCTGACATCAAATATGGTCCCCGTGATAGTTGATTTATGATCATGTTTTTTTGGAAAGAATTCGAATATATTTGTGACGGTCAAATCGTCGCCAAAATATTAATTCTCTGAAAACTTATTAAAAAAATTGGTCGCAAACAGGCGTCGCAACGTGGTCGCGGCTTTCTCGTCAAACTAAGCTCAAATAGTAGTCGCAAAGTGGTCGGTACAGAGAGGTCGCAAATTGGTCGGTACATAGTTGTCGCAAAGTAGTTGGTACATCACAAAGTGGTCGCCAATATCTGGTCAACCGATGTTCGCAAAATGGTTGCTAAATTGCAGTCGCACCATGGCCACGACTATGAGATCAACCTCAAGTCAACGGTGGTCGCAAAACCGTGGGTAAAATGGATCAGTCGCAATTTGGTCGCTCTTTTTCGGTCAAACTGTTTTGAAAACATGGTCGTAAAATAAGGTGGCAAATATTGATTTGTGGCCAGATCTAGATGACCACATGAAACGATCGCAATTCACGGATTTGCGACCAAACAGTGACCATTAAGGAGGTTGTTATTCGTCGCATTTCTAATAGTGCGAGCCAGAATTTGTATCATCAGGCCGCAGTCTTCATCTGAGAGCATCTGACATTAGACTTGGATGATCTCATCTCTCGGGAATATTTACAAGGAGTTGTAGTATGTGGAAATACTTGCCTTCCACGCGTTTAGGCCCGGTCATCCGAGTATTAAATTGTTGGGTGAGCTCGAGTCAACTACAAAAAAAGTTAATTAATTTCTACATTTTTTCCTCGTCCTCAATCTCCGGCCTTAACGAAATGTAAAATTTTGCTCATACCGCCCTTCTTGTAAACTCAGACATTATTTGGTCCCATGGAGCAACCTGTGTCCACGGGACTCCTTTTTTTGGCAGCGTGCTGTTGAATGTTATGTTAAGATACGCCGATGTATACAAGAACTCTCTTGATTAGGAATTCGACGAGTATGGCTAGGATGAGAAGTAATTCATTCTCGATAAAGTGTTATATTTTTTATCCGCCTAGTGAAAATATTTATATAACGTTGCCCACTCGCGAGACATTGAAGTCGGTCATTTCCTGGTTGTTTTGGCTTCCTTTCCTATTTTCTTGCTTCCTTCTTCTTGCCACCATGGTGATGAATTCCTTCAGTTGTCCTCTTTTGATGGCTGCCTCGATTTCTCGACTCAGCTTGATGCATTGCTCTGTATAATGATCGTGATCATTTTCAGGTGGTTCCGCTTTTTAGGTGATGGTATCATTTTTGGGGGAGGGGCAATGATGCTCAAAGATTTGACTTGGTGCATTAACTGTGTTAGAGACACTTTTAGGGGTGTAACATCCTTGTGGTCTATTATTTCTTATCTCTGGAACATCTTTTCTCGGAGTCTTCCCCTATTTCTTTCACTTTGTTGTTGTGGTTTCTTGTACGGGTTGTAGGAATGTGCCTTATCTTTGTTCTACCACTCTCCTTTTTTAACAATCCCAAACTCCTCTCTCCTAGAGAATTTTGTTGCCTCAAGTCACTTGGAAATTTTTCGACAATTTGTTAGCCAAATCCATATTACGAAGTCGATACTTGTAGGCCCGTTTAAATTCATATTGGCTGTTGTTTTGTACCGGCATGGAGGCCTTATTAATCTGTAGGTATACACTTTGATTTTTTCCTCTTTTTTCTTGTGATATGGACAAGAGGAGATCGGACGTGTTGATAAATGCCATATGGACTGCGAAGTGATATAAGAAGCATTGTTGTAGTTTCTCAAATGAGTTGACACTTTGGTTTGGGATTGAGGCAAACCATTTAAGGCGTGGTCCTTTTAGGGACCTAGGGAACATTCTTCATAGTATAGTGACATGTGGGTGGTGGACGTATGTTGCGCCTGGTAGCGTCATGTGGGTCTGTTGTGCCATCATATACCTCCAATTGTAAAGTGTTGTATTTCTTCGAGACCGAAATAGCATGCAGTTGCTCGGCTAGGGTGTCATGTAATGTAAAGTTCTATGGTCTGGTGTTGGAATAGAAAACATGATTATTGGCCCTTATGCTCAGTATCCATGCCTCTTAAAGACCGACCTGATGCAACTTTTCCCAACATTGCATTGTCTCTGGGGAAAGTACTCCAAAAGGTTTTCCCCCAGAGAAAGGTGCACCTCGTACTTGTGATGGATTCAATGATATATTTGGGGAGAACAAAGGAAGACACGACATAAGTGGGGAATGTTAGGACTACAAAAGACAGAGTATTTTCCTTCCACATTTTACCAACAACAAACTGAAAGACCTTCCTCTTTGATCCTTCCTTAATTTATGAGAGTCCCATGTATTTTCCTTTCCCATCACCCACATTGATTTTAAGGATAGAAAAAGAGAGGTCATTTAGCTCTGCAGGGTTATCTTTGATGTAGAACATATGATATTTATAATAGTTAATCATTTGACCAGAGCAGGCTTCATATGTATTAATTACCTCTTTTAACTTTGTTGAACAAACCTCATTGGCTTGTGAGAAAAAAAGGAGAATCATCTGTAAATAGAAGATACGTGACAGAAGCACCGCCGCCAAACTGAAACTCAGTTAGAACACCTTGCTCTTCAACCGAGCAAATTAGAGAGGATAAACCAGCTGTACATATGAGAAAAAGGAAAAAATACAAAAGAGTAAGAAATACATAATCATAATGACCAGGAGAGTAAGAAAAAATATCCAACTCCATTTAAAATCTTTCTTCTTCATCTCCGGTAACCGTTAGTCAAAAGCTTTCTTCTTCATCTCCGACGGCTTGCCGGCCCTATCCTCCGCCGTACGCTTCCTCACCATCTTCGTCGAACTCGAGCCCGCGCCCAAATTACTCTTTGGTAGCTTGACCCGACCCAACTCATTTTGCACCATTTCCTCCCTCGCCTTTGAGCCAAACCCAAAACTGTTCACTGGACAAACTCCATTTTCGATGAAAAAAGCTTTTCATTATCTCCAAAACCAAGTCTACATTTTACGGGTAACTGCTCCTTGTCCCTACCACCCGAATCCACCATTTTTTCTTTCCCATTTTCCCCATAACCAACGCCAGTTTTTCCTTTCCATCTCCCCCCCACCCCCCTTCCCCAAATTCAACATTTCCTCCATTTTTGGAGCATCCACCCCAGTAAAAACATGCACCCTCTCATCATTTGCCACCGCCATTCTACTACCTACATACGGGATAACCGCATAATTGGCCATAACAGCAGCATCGACTCCTTCTCCGTCAAACTAAATCTTCTCCACTGGCCTATAATGTTGGTCTTTCGACACGTAAAGCCATAGCTCAAATTCATACCTGCTACAATCATTTCGTCCTTTTAAGTATTTATGAATGTGTAATTTATTAGTGTTTTTAGTGAAAAATTTATTATTGCTATTTACTTCTGAATTTCTATTTTTTTAAGAATGTTGTAAAGAGTAAAAAGCAAAGAGAGCCATTAGAGAGGCAATATCAAAGGTGTATATGGATTTATATAGTAAATTGGACACTAAGGACAGTGAGAAGGGTATATATGATTTGCTCGCTTAATAGAGTAAAGGACAAGCGACATTGGTATGTTAAAATGTATCTTACAATGTTTGTTCAATCAAGAAGCAACATTCTTATTTTTTTCTCAACTCTCGGTGATGGAAGAGAGATTTATAAGAAGGGCTTGGGCACTAAGAGAACAGAACAACATAGCAGACATGATTAAATGAAGAAGAATGAACAAGAGGCTTCAGGGGAAGGATTGGCGTACTACTTACTCATGTTTGGTTAATTACTTTACTGACTTAGGTTTTTTTTTCGTAAGTGGTACATGCACACACACTCAATCTTCCTATGTACGTAAACGTTGATAGCCTTTCAAAAAATCCTCATTTACTATTTCAATAGGTGGAATCGTTTCAATGCATCCCATGGTGCTTTCTTGTTCGCCGATGAAAGAGAAAGATGGAGCTTCAAATGAGGAAATGGACATAGTCACTCGATTGGAAGTTACAATTGAAGGAACCCAAGAGGGGGGGTGAATTGGGTTTCTAATAATCTTGCAAACTATTTCCAATTTAAACAATGATAGTGCAAGTTTAACAAAAGCTAAAGCTAAACCCAATGCAAATCACAAGACAAGAGATTTAGAGTGGTTCGATTCACTAAGAATCTACCTCCACTACCTTGAGACGCACCCAAGGATTTTGCCAACTTCACTAAGAAGAATGTGCCCACACTAAGTAGGACTTTACACTAGTGGCTAACTCACTAAGAGTTTTACACAACAACCACTAAACAAGAAGCTCACTAAGAGCTTGCCCACACTAAGTAGGACTTATACAATTGCCCACACAAAGTAGGACTTTTACAACAATTACCCTATCACTAAGAAAGGGGATAAGATAAATGATTAAGCACAAAGTTGTTCACTCTTCTAAGTGAAAGATAATTACATTTGAAGCTCATCTTGTTGGCTCTTTGAACATAATAAGCTCACTCTTTGTCTTGCTTTGCAAATTCACCTTTGAATGCATTTAGATCATGACAATGAAGTGCCTTTGCTTTCAAGGTGTTTAGACTTGATAAGGAATCAATAAGAATATGTTTTGCAAGTCTCTCAAAGTGTTAGAGTCATTCTAAAGCTTTGGAGTATTTATACAATTTGAAATCTCATTTGAAAAAGCGACTCGAAGCGGTCGAAAAGCGGCTAGTAACGAGTGTACTTTGGTCGACCGTTCATAAGCTCGGTGAACCGAACTTAGCTACTCGGTCGACCGATCCCGAGGACCTCGGTCGACCGAGTTTGGGACAGAACAACTCTCTGTTTCTTCCTCGGTTGATCCGAGATAATCTCGGTTGACCGACTTTCAGGGCATTCGGAGAGTTGTCTTAACACACGTTTTGAAATCTTTTGAAGTCTAAAATGTTTTCTTAATATGTAACAAGTAAGAGCACTTTGGAAAACCATTTTACAAGACTTATACTTTGAAATCGAAGGCTTTTGAAATACGAACACTATTTGAAACTTAGCCTTTCAAAAACGTGTTTATGAAAACATGCAATGCAAGACTATAGTGAAAAGCTTATGTTCATAAGAGCTTTGGTTAGAGCTTTAAAGATTACGACTAATGACGACAAAGCTAAACTAACCAAACTAAGTCTTCAATCTTCAATCTTCATAGATGAGCCTAGAATAGTATGACTTTGAATCTTGAACATGGCTTGATTGAAGTACTTAGAGCTTCCCTACAAGATTTCCAATATTCTATCACAAAGATTAAGATCATTAGACACAACATCAAATGTTTGTCCAATATCAAAAAACGAGTTCGTTCGCCCCTTAGGGGCTTACAATCTCCCCCTTTTTGATTATGACAAACTTTGATGTAATAAGATAGAATATGGACAATGTAAGTACATGGAAGCATGGCAAAAGAATCTAAGAACAAATAAGTACAAAGACTAATGCTTAGAAGATACCAATTGTATACGATACCAATTGTAAAGACAAATATATGCAAAGACATAAGCACTAGCATTATAAGTTCTTTTGCCATATAAACTAGGGACTCATAGAAGAGCCCTATTTCCCAACCATCCTCCTTGCCTCCTTCCTTCCATCATAATAGCATTCTTGTGTGTAATATACATACCTTAGTTTACACAAGAAGCTAACTTACCATTTTCATCAATGTCGATGTGAGTGCTAAAGATCCTATTAATAAGAACATTGCTCACACAAACATTAGAACTCTCAATGGTTTGTTATCATCAAAAACATCATAGAGTAACTTTGCCCTTAGGGCTAACAATCTCCCCCTTTTTGATGATGACAAAACATTGATGCAAATGGGAATAATATACAAAAGATAAATCTTTAAAGTATATGAACATGAATGCATGAGATAAGGATATTAAGGATCTAGACAAGTAGATAACAAATATTCTACTCCCCCTATTTTAGAGAATCCCTTATCTCTCCCATTTTGCAAAGTTCTAAGCTTTCTCCTTTTTGTAAAATACTTCTCATGGCACATTTGCAACACTAAAAATTCTCCCTCTTTTTGTCAACATCAAAAAGGGCTATCAGAGCGCCAATAAGAAAAGCATTTAGCGAAAAGTAAAGATTAATATTGGAGAAGCTTGATGAAACATACGAATTCTCCCCATAAAAAAAATGATACCAATTGAAAAAAAAATTTAAAACCAATTGAAAACAAAACTGATATCAATTGAAGAAAAACTTTTTTTAAAACACAGGAGAATCCTAATGGTTCAAAAGATCAATCTTAAAGATCATAAATCATTTTGAGAAAGGATTGATCAAGAATAAGCTTGGTTGATTTCTAAACAAAGAGGAGTCCATAATAACACATAAATCAAAAGATGGTCATATATGGCTCAAAAAGAATATCAACCTAAGCTAAAACAAAGGAGATAAGGAATAAACCTTAAAGAACAATCTCCCTGTTTATCAAACAAAACATGTTAGCTCTTTAAGAAGAAAAACAAGTTGAAAATATAGCTAACAAGAGTGGGATGTGATACCAATTGTTAAAACATAAAAGATAAGCATATGTATCACAACCAAAAAATTTAGAGGAAGTGTAAGATACCAATTGTAGTACATTCCTCTAATAAGTTAATGGTTAGCTAAATGAGTATAACACTCTAGAAGCAAGACTAACCAAAAGCTTAAATGAGATCACAAAAGAATAAAACCAATATCAAAGTATATGATCTCATAGTTATTTAGGGAAAACACATGTAGAATATGAACATGTATAACATGTATAACTCCCAAAATAACTCACAAATTGGCTATAAGATAAGAAAGTTGAAAACCAAGCCAATAAGTGATGTGATGATGTAAAATATGAAAAATTGAGAATACATCACATATAAGGGGGTATAAGATAAAAACATATGAAGACTCCCCTATATCTCTTAATGATGCAACTTCTTAACATGATACTCAAAAACGATAAAAATCAAGCGCATCATGTTAAGCATATGTAAATGAAGTTCAAGCACCAAAGAGATATGGTATGTGCATTCTTGAAGACATAGATATCAATTGTGATTGTGTTTGTACTTTAAGCAATTAAGATCACATAAGTAGAACACAAGACACGATATCAAGATAAAAGATCAAATGCACATTAAAAAGAGAGTTTCAATAACCAAGTTTATGCTTTTAAACCATCATTCTTGTCAAGTATGGAATACACTTTTAACATGTTGACAAGCAAAACATGATGTACATAAACCATAATCCAATAAGCACACACTCTCTAGACAACTACTTAACTCATCAAATAATAGCCCATAAGGATCAAAAACACATAATGACCACTAATAAGGGATGAGTTAAGCCTTGTACCTCAATGCTCTTTGAGCTTGGACTTCTTACCTGTCAATCAAGTCCATTGAGGCATCTCGTGTGATCCTTGGCATTTGACTCTTTTCTTGGAGTCTTAGCTCATTTGTGCCTTCCTTGTAGTTCATATCTTCTTCTTGAAGTTTTAGAACTCTTTGTTACCTACAAGGAATTCTTGAGAACTAATTTGGTACCTTTTCAAAGGTCCATCAAGATTAGCTCAAATTCTCAAGTGAACACATATATGCATAAGGATCAAAAACCAAAGACAACTAGAATGATTCTTAAATGAATATGACAAGACAAAACAAGAATCAATCAAGTTGCATAACACCTTAGCTAATGTAAGCATGGATAGTCAAGAGCATGCTAAAGGTTATCTATTTGAATATAAAAATCAAGAATGTGAGATGCACCATATATATAAGAGCAAGCATGTATATATATCAAAAACACTTAAACTCATTAATCAAAGTGTTATGAGAAGGTGATTTTGATACCTTTGCTTTCTTACCAAGTGATGAAGATATTGATTGACACTTTGGCTATTGTCATCACTTGATGCTTTGCTCTTTGTAACTAACCAACTTGGTTCTCCAATTGATCAACATTTGAGCTTTGAGAATCCAAGTGTTAAGGAGTGCTTTTGAATTTCTTCCATTTGCACGTCTCCTTTGACTTTCTCCCCAATGCCACTTTTCTTCGAATCTATAACATTTAAGCTTTGTGGCATGCATCTAACTTATAGGAACCTATAAGATCAAGGGAAGAGTAGCTTTTGGTACCCACTTTTGTTTGGGTCCATGGGGGTTAGTTAAAATACGTTTAACTTTCCAAATAGTTTTTACCCCTTTTTCAATCTTCTTCTTAACATGGCATCTAGCATTAGTATGACCATGTTTTCCACAATATGTGCAATGAATGTGTGGCTTGGAAGATTGGTGAGCATGCAAAGGATAACTACTTGGCCTATGTGACATACTAGCATTTACAACAACATTCTTAGAAATATAAGAAGAGCTAGCACAATCAACATGATTTGCAATATAAACAAGGCCATTTTTATCATGTGAAGCACATTGCATGTCAAAGTGATTCTTATGCAACTTAGAGGAGCTAGCATGATCATTGTGATTAGCATTATAACCAAGACCATGTTTATCATGTGAAGCACGTTGCATACCAAGAATTTGATCAAGATTCTTCTTACCCTTTGAAAAGTTTTCAACAAGAAGGGTAAGGTTTTTAACTTTGTTTTCCAAAAGATCAAATTCAACAAGCTTGTTTTCTAAAGAAGACAATTTATTACAAGCTTCTAAGTATTGTAATGAAGATGTATTGCAAGTAGTAATAAGATCATCATTTTCACATTTCAAGCAATTAACATCATCACACAATTTCTTATTTTCATCAACCAACTTAGCTCTTTCATCAAGCAAAGATTCAATTTTAAGCTTCATTTCATGGTTTTGCTTTGCACATTTTTTCAATTGATCATACATATCAATTAAAAGCTCATTAGCATCATCCTCCTCATCATAAGAATTTGAAATAGAGGGAGAAGGATGTACCTCATTACCAAAAGCCATGAAGCACAAGTTGGCGTATTCATCATCACCGTTGTCACTTGAAGAGCTTGATCCTTCATGAGTATCTTCAAGCGTTTTCCACATGGAGTGGGCGGATTTGCTTCCAAGGACACGGTTGTACTCCTCCGGACTCAAGGCACAACTAAGAAAATTCATTGCCTTGTAATTTTGAGTCATCATCTTGAACTCAACTTCATTTAGCTCATTGTCCTTCTTTGGAGTTTGAACACCTTCCACCATCTTCTTGGGTACATATGGACCTTCTTCAATTATATGCCATAAAGAGAAATCAATGGAGCACACATATAACTTGAATCGATCCTTCCAAGCATCAAAATGATTTCCATCAAAAAGTGGTGGTCTATCGGTGGAAGACCCCTCTTGGTAGGCTAATGCGGAATAACCCGCCATAATCTTTTCTTCAAGCGGTTAAGCTAAATATGAAGACCGGGCTCTGATACCAATTGAAGGAACCCAAGAGGGGGGGTGAATTGGGTTTCTAATAATCTTGCAAACTATTTCCAATTTAAACAATGATAGTGCAAGTTTAACAAAAGCTAAAGCTAAACCCAATGCAAATCACAAGACAAGAGATTTAGAGTGGTTCGATTCACTAAGAATCTACCTCCACTACCTTGAGACGCACCCAAGGATTTTGCCAACTTCACTAAGAAGAATGTGCCCACACTAAGTAGGACTTTACACTAGTGGCTAACTCACTAAGAGTTTTACACAACAACCACTAAACAAGAAGCTCACTAAGAGCTTGCCCACACTAAGTAGGACTTATACAATTGCCCACACAAAGTAGGACTTTTACAACAATTACCCTATCACTAAGAAAGGGGATAAGATAAATGATTAAGCACAAAGTTGTTCACTCTTCTAAGTGAAAGATAATTACATTTGAAGCTCATCTTGTTGGCTCTTTGAACATAATAAGCTCACTCTTTGTCTTGCTTTTGCAAATTCACCTTTGAATGCATTTAGATCATGACAATGAAGTGCCTTTGCTTTCAAGGTGTTTAGACTTGATAAGGAATCAATAAGAATATGTTTTGCAAGTCTCTCAAAGTGTTAGAGTCATTCTAAAGCTTTGGAGTATTTATACAATTTGAAATCTCATTTGAAAAACGACTGAGAGCGGTCGAAAAACGGCTAGTAACAGTGTACTTTCGGTCGACCGTTCATAAGCTCGGTGAACCGAACTTAGCTACTTCGGTCGACCAGTCCCAAGGACCTCGGTCGACCGAGTTTGGGACAGACAACTCTCTGCTTTCTTCCTCGGTTGATCCGAGATAATCTCGGTTGACCGACTTTCGAGGCATTCGGAGAGTTGTCTTAACACACGTTTTGAAATCTTTTGAAGTCTAAAATGTTTTCTTAATATGTAACAAGTAAGAGCACTTTGGAAAACCATTTTACAAGACTTATACTTTGAAATCGAAGGCTTTTGAAATACGAACACTATTTGAAACTTAGCCTTTCAAAAACGTGTTTATGAAAACATGCAATGCAAGACTATAGTGAAAAGCTTATGTTCATAAGAGCTTTGGTTAGAGCTTTAAAGATTACGACTAATGACGACAAAGCTAAACTAACCAAACTAAGTCTTCAATCTTCAATCTTCATAGATGAGCCTAGAATAGTATGACTTTGAATCTTGAACATGGCTTGATTGAAGTACTTAGAGCTTCCTACAAGATTTCCAATATTCTATCACAAAGATTAAGATCATTAGACACAACATCAAATGTTTGTCCAATATCAAAAACAGAGTTCGTTCGCCCTTAGGGCTTACAACAATGAAGGTCCCTCCAGGAGCGCTTAATCAATAAGGGTAAACTCAATAACATCTTTTTTCTTTTTGGTGAAAAAACACAATAACAACGGATAAGTATCTAACTGCGTTTATTCCGCAAACAACCTACTATGTGTGCCAAGTGGGAGGATGTTGGTAATTTCCCTTATTTAGGGAAATCACTTTTGGCGCGCGCGCACACACACACACACACACACACATATATATATATATATATATATATATATATATATATATTTGGTTTCCTTAATTTATGGTATCTGAGATGACAGGTTACAGGAACTAAATCTAAAATTCCAATAGATATTTGATTGGTATCGCTTGACAATAGTGGCTATCGCTCAAGGTATGTACCTATTTAATTCCTCTGTTGTTTTTGTATGCGCACGATTTAAAATCTGTCATTATATAGGAAATAAACCTTCATTTTATTCATAAATAATGAGCATAGATTATTGGTTTTACTATTGGAACAATCCCCATCTTTGACCCTAAAACAAATGAAGAAACTAAGTTTTCTTCAAGGTAGAAGACAAAATCTGTTGGTTCGAATCATCCATGAAACTCAACAATAGCTTTCCTAGTGGAGGGTCACTTCAACAAAGGAGGACGAATACAAACACATACTCCACTTGTACAGCTTACGCCGAAATCAGGATTACAAGTTAAACCAATGCAATCTGCCTTAGTTTTGCAACTCTTTTGTGCTAAAACAACTGGAGGAGGATTACAAACACATACTCCACCTCTGCAGCTTAGGTTGAAATCAGGCTTACAAGTAAAACCCGTGCAATCTGTTGTAGTTTTGCAACTCTTTTGAGCTAAAACAACTGGAGAGGGCCAACCTGTTGGACACGAAGGAAAATAAATTAATTAGCGTACATTCACATATGATAAGTATTTTCACATACATGGCATTTTGTAAGTTAGTAGAAAAGATCTATTTGATAAAATTTATGCACGACTTTGAAAAATATGACCAGTGGTAGAAGTCAAGAGATTTCACCAATGGTGGAATTTTTATTTTTCATGTCAAAAAGTGATTTTCGTGTTTTTCATGTCAAAAAGTGATTTTCGTGAATGGTGGCTGCAAAAGAATAATGAATAAAAATGACGAGAGAGAGAGAGAGAGAGAGAGAGAGAGGATGGGATGGGATGGGAGATGAACAAAATAGATAGTAGAAACAATAGACTAACTTGAAATGAAAAGCATGATGGTGACAATTAAAACCAAGCTTGATGAAGCCTTCACCATTTCTACTTTAATTTACTTCAAACAATAGGGATGATGACAAGTGTATAACTTTGAGATTGTTTTCAAAACTTGAAGGGTGAACACACATATTTATACATACAAAGCAGTGCCTGCATGAATTCAAACAATTAATGCATACCATAATTGTTTGATGAATTCAATGGTACTTAATTGAAGAATTAAATATAATGCTCAATAAAATTATATTCAGCAAAAAAAAAAAAAAAAAAATTAATATATTGAGGGGAAAAATTCAATCCTAGGGACGTCCTTGTGGGATTGGCCCACATCCCACTTACATGAATTGTGCAGGGTTTACCTGCATATGTGGGCTCCGCTCAATTCATGTGAGAAATTTATGGGACCAGTCCCCACAAGTACGATTCTATGATAGAGTGAACCCTCATGAGGGTATCAACTTAATTAATTTCCATTTGAGCTACCATATTTTACTTTGCCAATATTCTTCCTGATATATATAATTCGAAAAATTATGTCTAGAATTAAAAGTATTATAGCATATTCGGCTTTGTTCAACTAGGTAAGTTTTATACTTTTCAATTTTTCTCATTAGTTATTTAGCAAAACACATTTACTCAGAAGTTACATTAGCAATATTATGAAACCCCAAACTCATATGGGAAAATGTCCTATATTGGATAAGAATGAAAGTTGTGACTGATATATAAAGTGGGTCTAAGTACCCACTATCATCTCGGGATATCCCTTATGGCATAGCGAGTTCGGTTGCCAAGTAGGTGGTCCTAGGTGATGCCGAACCCACGTGTCGCGTTGCGGGCACGAAGCGTGACAAATATATGACCAACGTAGGAATTTTTAACTCAGAAAATTTAACATTTTCCAAATTAGCTCCCTAGTTAAAACTAAAACAATATGAATCCTCTGCAAAAAATCCATGTGACATTCCTATTTGTGGTTTTGTTCAAACATAGAGTTTATACATTTATTCTTAGTGTTTATTCATTTTAGTTTAAGTTATATGAATAAAAACTTTCGTAATTAAAGTGTCAGAGAAGATATGAACCGGGCAATGTAAATTTTTTTTTTTTTTTTTCAAAATTTGGAAATATATTGTCAAAATTAACTGAGTAGCAAATGACACTCCACTATATCAGCACATTGGGCATTTCTAAATAGGAAAATTTGTTGTCCAAATTAACTAACTAGTTTAAATTGTTTTGTTCCACAACATATGTTGGACCCTTCGATTTGGGTCCAACCAAGAAGGCTATGTACTAAGACTGGAAGCCTTTTTTGATGAACTTATAGGGTGGTACTGAAAGGTTTGGGCCCAACGGGTAAGAACAAATGAGGAATCCAAAAGGGTTGGGCCGATCCACGATGAATTTTGTATGATGTAAGGCCTTAGTAGTCTGTCCGATATTATTTGTGGGTACCGGACAAAAGAAAAATTCAGAGTGAGCAGTTCTTCAGCAAATTGAAGACTTAGAGAATAAACTATGTGAAGACTAAATTGAAGACTTTGAAGGAACTCTTCCAAGTTTATCACTTCTAGGTCAAATACTCGGCTATAAAAGGGAGAATAGATGAGTAAGAAAGATACAACTCGTAATTAATACATTCAATTTTATCTTACACAACAATTTTCAGACCAAAAGACTCCAATCACCAATCATAATCTGATTAGTTTTAGTGTTCGAATGACTGGACTACGTTCCAACTATTTCTTATTTCGTTAGTTACTCAAAATCCTAATATCATTATCCCGCTAGAGTTAGGTTAAGTCAATTTGTAAGAAGAACAACACCTTATATTTTATTTTGTTTGCAATCAATTTGGTTGCTATACTTTCTCTTTAAAAGTCCTTGAGGATCATCATGGCAGATAAAAAAATTACAATCTCTCTCTCTCTCTCTCTCTCTCTCTCTCTCTCTCTCTCAGGATTTTCCTCTTTCTCCATAAACTAGGGACATGATGAGTTTTTATTAAATGGTTTCCCCATTTTCCACAAAGCTGTTGGAGTACATTTAATCTAAGGTGCGCCAATTCGATTGGGTCGGGCCGGGCTTCGGGCAGGGATTGGATTGGGCCCTTAATCGGGTTGGGCCG
This sequence comes from Vinca minor, assembly GCA_026122235.1. Lineage (NCBI taxonomy): Eukaryota > Viridiplantae > Streptophyta > Magnoliopsida > Gentianales > Apocynaceae > Vinca > Vinca minor. Next base: position 3,684,781 of record JAOCZM010000253.1, read on the forward strand.
ACCAACCCATTTGGACCGACCTTATGGCTGGAAAATTGGATATATTTTCCAGCTCTTATCTCTTAGAAGGAGGTTGAAGTGGTGGAGAATGTGGAGGAGTGGTTTCCTCCATGATCTCCCACTTCCCCCTTTCTCTCTCCCCACTCTCCTTTGAATGACTAAGAAAAATGCTGATTTTTCCTAGTATTCAAAGTCATTATTATCCATATTTTAAAAGGTTAGAGAAGAGAGAAAAAGTGAGAGCATTCAAGAGAGATTGAATAGAAAGAAAAGACAGCTTTTCTATATACTTGTTTTCTAGCTTTGGCTAATAGAAAAGAAGTAAGACAACTGTTTCTTGTTCTTCTTTTAGGTCCTATATCCACCCCATATATATACTCCATCTTGAAGAGTGTCTTCAAGACTTCTACGAGGCGTTGGCTAGCACCAAGCGGTAGAGGACCATCCCCGGAAGATCGAGTGGATATTGGGAGAGGCGGAGCCTGCGTTGGTGGCGTTCCGTTCGCGACAACAAACCTACAACTGAAACTGTTTCAGACTTATTCTGCACTTCGAAAGGTATAATGCTATCCCGTAGTCTAAGGTTCTTACTCGTGAAAGATCCTATTAGAGGCGGGTCTAAGGTGCTATCCCGTAGTCTAAGGTTCAAGAAGTGCTTTTGCCTCTGCATGCTCAGGGTTGGGCGAGCTAGGGCGTGTTTGGAAAATCCCCACACAAAATCTCTTTCATGGTTCCTTACTATGGAACCAAGACCTCCAATACCATTATTCCGTGAGCCATCAACGTTCTTCTTTAAAAACCCATTAGCATGTGGTTTCTAGCTTAGAGATCTTGATGGCGCAATAGGTGGATCTATTCTTGACTTTATGTCCTCCTTTGTCGAAGTGGGATCAAACAAATTTTCTTTACCCTTGAGCATATATCTTATTTGATGATAATTAGGGAGGGGCTGACGAGCGTTAGACATGACTTTGGATATTATTTTGTTAGCAAAAGTACACAAAGAACTTGGGCGAAAATGTCCCAATAAAATAGGACTTTGTACCTTAGGTATAAGAACAATAAGGGCGCTAGACATTGCTTTAGGCAAAGGAAGACCAGACCAGAAATCCCTATCCGCGTGAAGTACATCCACACCTATCGTATCCCAACAATCTTGGAAGAAACTACCTGTAAATCCATCCAGCCTAGCAGCGCTATGCTTACCTAATGAAAAGACCGCCTCCTTAACTTCTAATAAACTCGGGAGAATTGCCAATTTGATATTATCCTTATCCATATAACCTCGGATAGCACATCCAGCAGTTCATGTTGATTAAAGCCCGAAATATCCGCTGTAAATAGAGAGGAGAAGAACCGAATGCCTTCCCTTCCCAAATCATCCAAATCTGTCAGCCAACCACCTTGTTCATCTTGTATTTTATATATTTCCATTCTTCTCCTTTAATTACTACAAATAGTGTGAAAATATTTGGTATTCGAGTTCCCCCAGCCGTTCATCTCTCGAATATTTGAGACCGTCTGATTAACGCATTGAGTCTCCATCGGGTTAGCCCTTGTCTCAATTGTCGCAACCACTGTCATATGCGCGTTGCTAGGGCCAACAGGTTGCACATCTAAGTCAATCAATTTCCCTTCTTTGCGACCTTCCGTCGCGTTAGTTGGTGCTGATACCTGCAATCGATCATCCCTCCGGTAACCTTCAACATCTTGCCGTGTAGGCAGAGTTACTTGCTTCCCCAATTTTAGAATTTTGAGAATAGGTCCCCGGTCATTATTAGGGTTTTTCTCCACATGGTTACTGACTTCAGCCCTCGCGGCTGGACCAATAGCCGCCGGTTGTGTGACGTGATCCCTAGGCTCGACACCATCACCGAATTGTTTCATCCTATAATCAGAATTCTTATGCCCGATTTTCCAACATAATGAACAGTAACCGAGAAGATTTTCATAATCAATTTTTTGCCAAAATCCTTTGCCCGATTGGGCATGGGCAATCCAATCTCTTTTGCAAACTGGCTTCATTAAATCAATCTCAACACAAACTCTCGTAACATTAGGGCGAGTAACATTCGCAGTAAGTTCATCAAGCACCAACGGCGTTCTCGTCACCTTAGCTAGCGAAAAAATGTACGATTTTTGAAAAATATGAATTGGGAGACCATCAAATAGGATCCAAATATATGACTCCACCATTGGATCAAAATCATAAGTCCACTAGAATACTCTCATCCGAATTCCACCGAAAATCCATATCCTCTTGCGTAAAAAATGACAGTAGTCTTCTTCGTCAAGCCATCCAATCCAAAATGATCCTTTGAATTGAAGTCGATGAAATTCCTTTCTCAAATTGTGAATGGGAGGCCCTCGTCGATAAAACTTGCCCACCAAGGCAAGCCTCCATGGCGCCTAAAGAACTTCCAAATCGGATTCCTTGATCAAGAGATATGGTCCTCCCTTAAAGGTTTCGAGAGTCTTCACTGGTAGGGACGCCGCCGACGGTTGGGCCATACAACAACAACAACAACAACAACAACCAAGCCTTAATCCTAACAGATTGGGGTCGGCTACATGAACCAAAGTAAGAATCACGTAAGGTCATCCACATGGATGCAATCTCTCCATTTCTTTCGATCCCAAACACAACTCTCATCTAGTTCTAGCAGATTCATATCCCCTTTTATCACCTCCATCCAAGTCTTCCTCGGTCTCCCTCTACCTCTTACGCCAGCTACATTACATAATCCTTCAATTCTCCTAACCGGAGCATCACTTGGCCTTCGTCTAATGTGCCCAAACCAACGCAAACGGTTCTCCCTCATCTTATCTTCAATAGGTGCTACACCAATCTTCTTCTGAATAATCTCATTCCTCACTCTATCCATTCTCGTATGCCCACACATCCATCTTAACATACGCATCTCCGCTATATGCATTTTCTGAATATGACACCTCTTAGTTGCCCAACATTCTGTACCATATAATAATGCCGGTCTAACAGCGGTTCTGTAAAACTTTCCCTTCAATCTCAGCGGTACATTAAAAGTTTTGCGGTGGCATAGGGTTTCGGCTATAGAGAGGTTTTTTCGATATTTTTTACTTAATTTTTAAACATAGTTTCTCAATAGTTATTTAGCAAAAAAAAACATTTAATCAGAAGTTACGTTGGAAATATTATGAAAACCCAGTCTCATATGGGAATAAAGGTATTTATGGGAAGAAACTCGTTCTAAACACCCATTAATCGTCCTTGGAAGGATCCGCTCATATTATGGGAATCAAAAAATTGACCGAAAATACTTAAATTCTTCGTTAATGGTTTCTGATTTTTTCTTCTTTATTTTTATACAATCTCAAGAACAATCGAGAGAATAAAATTTGATTTTCTTATCTCTTTGATTCCAGTTTTCCTAAGTAATCTATACTTTGTGGGTTCCGAGAAAAGTGTTTTCCACCTTCATAGTTTTTGGACAAGCATCTGAGACTTGGAGTGACAAGCCTAAAGGTTGGTGTGTAGATACTAGTAGAGACAGGAGTCAGTTGGCTGCTGTTGGTGAATTCAAGTATTAAGAATCCGGGCATCGCCGATTAGATCGACAGAAAGGTTTAACTCCTAAATTATAGGATTCTAGTTCTTTCTCATGAGATCCTCTAAAGAAACGTACTCCCGTGCGTTTATTTTCTCTGTATTTTGGGGATTACGAATTTTTCCTTCAAGTGGTATCAGAGCCTATCACGAGAACCAAATAATCGTGTTATGTGTTATCTTGCTGTTTTTAGTAGTTGATAATGCATGTCATACGATGTTCTACTTTTATAGCCTCTGGGAAGACTTTCAAGTGTTAAATGAATCCTGGAACGAATTTTAATTTGTGTTTTAGCTATTTTTAGTTCTATGGAAAATATTCGGTCGACCGGAAGAGGTTCGCTGTAGACCGAGCATGAATTAGAAAAAAATATTTTGCTGCTGTCTAGATTTTGGACGACCAGTGAGCAGCCACGGTCGACTGAGGCTAGTTTGTTTTTAGGCCGGTCGAACATAAGTGTTCTGGCCTAATTTTTACATTATTTTTTGTTACTGTTTTATATTTGTGCTCTTAGCATAGCCTGGGTCGACCGGAAAGGGTCAGTCAGTGTATATTTGCGCTCTTAGCATGTTTTTTGTGTTTGTTTTAAGATTGGTGCATAGTAATAGCCTTTGACCAGTGGTTTTTATAACATAATACGGCATGCGTGTCGTGCCTTATCTATTATCTCTTGTTGTAATTTTAATCTTGAATGTAACTCGAGAATTCTTTCAATTATGTAAAATTTTTAGAATAGGATTCTATTTATTTTACATATGTAACAAGTGATGAAGAAAGGCGTCCATGAGATGGAGGAAACCACAAGGAGGCGGAAGACAATGGATAGGATTTATTGCTTTCCACCTTTAGATTGACCTAGGGGCTATTACTATGTCACGTTTATTTACTATTTTATATATTTTGCAAGAGATGCCTGATGCATGTTTACAGTATTGATTTTAGCACGTGATGCATATTATAATCATATTATACACCGTTTGGTGAGACAAATTTGATAAAAATCCCTCAAATTTTAAATATTAAGTCTATTGCCTCCCAAGCGGAATAAGCGTATAGGCCAAGATCGACGTGAAGCACGTGAAGGCCAAGATCGACAGTAGTGTGAACTTCCGAGTGGAATAAGCGTATATCTATCCTGGTGAGGTGTGAAGGATAAGTTAGTGATATCCGAAGGTCAACATTGTGTTATACTTAACCAACCAAGAGTCACATAATTGATGTGATTAAAACGTTACTTACCTAAAGCGTCTTCTTGAGTATAGTAGCCAAAGGTGCCTTGAGAATGATGAAATTTGGATCTTGGTCCCACTAGAAAGTCTTGAACTTTCCGAATGAATACTTGAGGGTTATTCATTGGAAGAAAATAGTGGGAGAATCATTAAATAAAGTCTTTTTAATGATTTAAAAATATGACAACTAAAACTTTGTAAATTCTTCTCTGTAGATAAAATGTCAAATGCAATCGTTGCATAACTCACTTTCAATGCGATCTATCCTTGAGAAGGACAAACTTGAGGGAGAAAAATTCCTCGACCGATATCGGAACTTGAGAATCTTTCTCAAACACGAGAAAAAGCTATATGTTCTCGAGGAACAAATTCCTGATCCACCAGTCGCGAAGCTCCGGGCCGCTGAAAGAATTCCTTATCGTAAACATTTAGATGACGCATTAGATGTGTCTAGTCTTATGTTAGTAACCATGACCTATGATCTTCAGAAGCAACCTGAGGAAATGGGAGCTTTCAATATGATTAATCATCTAAGAGAACTCTTTCAGGGTCAAGCCCTCCAGGAGAGATTCAACTGTCGAAGTCTCTTTTTCAGTGCAAAATTGCTGAGGGAACACCAGTCGAAACTCACGTTTTGAAGATGATAGGCTATATTGAGAGCCTCAAAATTCTTGGATTTCCTCTGGGCCAAGATCTATCCACTGATTTGATTCTGCAATCATTTCCTGAATCATTCAGTTAGGTTATACTTAACTACAACATGAATTATATAGACAAACCTCTCCCAGAATTGTTGAACCTGTTAAGGACTGCCGAAAAGGAAATAGGTAAGTACAATGCCATTTACATGGTCAACAACAACATGGGCAAGGGTTTTGGTAAGCCTTCGGGCAAACCTAAAGGAAAGCCAAACCGTTCTGAGAAGGCACTGGAGCCCAATGGTGCTATGACTAAGGATGGAATTTGTTTCCATTGTGGACAGAAAGGACACTGGAAGAGAAACTGCCCCAGTTATCTTGCCAGTAAAAAGTTGGGAAAGGGAGCAAACGTTGCTTCTGGCTCAGGTATTTATGTTATTGAGATTAACTTGTCTACTACTACTTCCTCATGGGTATTGGATACCGATTGTGGTTCTCACATTTCCCAGGAACATCTGTTTACCTACCCCCAGTGGTAGAGAAATACCAAATTTAACTTTTGCCGGTTAAGACGGATGACCAGAGGAATATAAATCTAAATTTTTACTTGATCCTACACTAGCTAAAAATTGATATAGGAAAATTGGCATTTTAAATTCCTTGAATATTTTATCATGTTACTGAAGCAGATTTTCAGAATTTCTACTTTGTAGTTTCCCCAAAACTGTAAGATTTTCCCCCACACAAATTTGATTTAGGGAAACTGAATTTTTACTATCTGAAAATAGGAAGAAATTAAAAAATTTTAATTATCTTACTTTATTTTAAAAAAAATGGACCAAAGCAGAAAATATGAAAATAAATAGATCATGGAACCCAGAAACATAAAATTAACCTTGAATAAGAACTTTATCAATTACACTACTTTTCAGATATAGAAAAATACCAAATTTAGGAAAAGTAATCATACTCTTTCAGAAAATTAATTAAATTGGAATATTTGTAAATTTTAACAAAAGAAAATAATAACAATAGCATAAGCATTAGTATTAAAAGAAAAAGAACATAAAATATCTTGGGGAATAAGGGGGAATCAGGGGAGGTGGTGGTGTTACCTCAGTGACGGAGAGGTCGACAGTGGTCGGCGGCGGCGAAGGAGCTTAAGAGGGGGGACAACAAGATCGGCGGCCACCTCTCTGGAAAAGAAAACTGTTAGCCTGAAGGGCAAAATATCCTATGTTGTTTTGATGATAACAAACCATTGATAGTTCTAATGTTTGAGTGAGCTTGTTCTTTGTAATAGGATCCTTAGCACTCACATCGACATTGATGAAAATGAATATCGGAACTCTTTATGGAAGCTCTAAGTACTTCAATCAAGCCATTGAAAGCCATTGGTATCAAGAATCAAAGATATGCAAGGCTCATTTATCAAGATTGAAGATTGAAGACTTAGGTTTGGTTAGTTTAGCTTTGTTGTCATAAGTAGTTATCTTATAAAGCTCTAACCAAAGCTCTCATGAACATAAGCTCTACACTCAAGTCTTGCATGCACACAAACACGTTTTCAAAAGGCTTAGTTTTCGAAATGATTCTTAAAAGTGTTCGTATCTCAAAAGCCTTTGTTTTCAAAGTCTAAGTACTTTAAAATGGTTTTCCAAATGTTCTTACTTGTTACCTTTTGGGAAAACCTTTTAGACTTCAAAAGATTTCAAAATGTGTGAAAAATCAACATCTCTCATACTTTAGAAGTTCGGTCAACCGAGCTCAAGCTCAGATCAACCGAAGAGAAACAAAGAGATTTGTTGATGAGGTTCGGTCGACCTTTTGGAAGTTCGGTCGACCTAAGGGCCTGGTTCGGTCGACCGACCATGGCTTCGGTCAACCGGCCCTTGGTTCGGTCATCCGAGGTCTCTTGAACGGTCAACCGAACTCTGCGGGAACTAGCCGTTTTTTGACCGTTATAGAGTCATTTTTCAGCCATATTTTGAAATGTATATATACTCCAAAGCTTTAGAATGACTCTAACACTTTGAGAGGCTTGCAAAACATATTTTCATTGATTTCTCATCAAGCCAAAACACCTACAAAGATAATTCACTTCATTGCCATGATCTAAAGCATTCAAAGGTGTTATTTCAAATGCAAGACAAAGAGTGAACTTCATATGTTCTAAGAGCTGAAATTGTTTGTGCTTCAAAGGTATATCTTTCACTTAGAAGAGTGAACAACCTTGTTCTTTAACATTCTTAATTCCCTTTCTTAGTGATAGGGTTATTGGTGAAAGTCCTACTTATTGTGGGCAATTGTAAAAGTCCTACTTTGTGTGGGCAAGCTCTTAGTGAGTTTTTCATTGTGTGGTTGTGTTGTAAAACTCTTAGTGAGTTAGCCACATTTGTAAACATTCTTCTTAGTGAAGTTGTTTGAAATCCTCGGGGAGTGCGGCTCAAGGTAGTAGACGTAGATTCTAAGTGAATCGAACCACTCTAAATCCTTTGTCTTGTTGATTGGGTTTTGCATTGCTTCTATTCTTCTTGCTCAAACTTCCAATAGCTTTGCAAAGAATCTAAAAAGTTTACAAGATTAGTTAAAACCCAATTCACCCCCCCTCTTGTGTTTTACAAAAACCACCTGAAACATAAACATCAAAAGTCAGAAATAAAACAAAAAGAAAAGAAAACCCACCTGAAAAAAGTAACCAAAAGTCAGAAGAATGAAAAAGGAAAAAAATTAAAAGAAGAGAAAACTCACCTCACCGGAAAGCCAAGATCGGACGGAAAAGAAGAAGACCAAAAGTCAGAAAAGGAAAGGAGCCGCGGTGGTCGCCAGAAAATTAAAGGAGAAAAATGGAGCAAAATTAAATTAGGGATTAGAAAATTTGGGGAAAATGAAGAGAGAGAGAGAAAGAACTTGAGCACGACGACGGCGATAGGGCGACGATGACAACGGTGGTCATGGACTGCCGCGGTGAAAGGGCGAATGTATTGACGGGTTAGGGATTTGAAAAGTAGAGGGAAAGAAAAGAGAGAAAGAGGGAGGTTTGTGAATGGTTTCGCCGGAGAGAGAGAGAGAGAGAGAGAGAGAGAGAGAGAGAGAGAGAGAGAGAGAGAGAGAGAGAGTTGATGGAGGAGTTGCGGCGGAAGTGAAGAGAAAGGGAGGGGGCGCCGCTCTAGTGAAGAAGAAAAAAGAGAAAAATTAGGATATGGTTTATCTTCTTAGGATTAGAGAATATATAGAGAGATATTAGCCTTTTTTGCCCGTCAACTATTTACGAATTCCTCTTTTTGCCCAAAATTTATTTTCTTCTCGCATTTTTCCCTCTGACTATTTACGAGGGTCAAAACTGCCCAAATGCGGTGGATTCCGGAAATTATATGGCAGTGATGAGGGGTAAAATAGTCAAGGCAAAGATAAAATCATAGTTAATTCTAAATAACCCCCAAACTATCTTATTGCAAAACTCATACTATCACAACAAACATATCAATGAACCAATTCAAACATCCAAATTAGAATCAATTTTAGAAAATTAAACATACACAACCAAGTTAGGATTAATAATTAATTTTCCAGATAGATTAACCATTCTTGTTAGATTCAAAGAAAGAATGAACATAATTTTTTCCCTATGAAGAAATTCCGGATCCCAGTACGAACTCTAGAGTCAGTAAAAAATGCATCTCGTCTCGTGATCCGCACCACTCAAAGAAAGGGCGACGTTTTTCTACCCTCCCTAAATCGCGATCAAAAGACAACATTTTTACAGGCCATGGTCAAAGAAGAAGGGGATGTGGTGGTGTATTGTGGAGCCTTTTTGCAGGCCCGGGTCAAAGAATGGACGGTTAACCCAACCCAGTTTTACCCCAGCCTCGGATCCACACTCCTCCACCCTACATCTCCTCCCTTATACCCACCTGAAGAAATTACAGACAAATATAGCTGAAAGAATTAGTACTTTTTTAGTTGGTTTTTCACTTGCTTTATGGATTAGTGTTTAGTTCTTGAACAAAAAAGAAAATGGAAAAAGCTGAAATTTTTTAATTGCTTTGGGTCTAATTCGCTTATGCTTGAACTTCAAATTCAATGCTTTCTTTCTAGGTTCTTCTTTTTACTCGTTTCTTGATTTTAACCCAATCGATTAGCTTCGCATTGTTCCATTGTGGTGGATTGTGGAGGAGAGACTGAGAAGATTGCAACCGAAATCTTCGAGCCGATAGAGAAGAATGTGATGACGCCATCGATACAAAACCCGAATAATCTTCAATGAGTCCACTAAAACCCAAGGATTGAAGCTATCGCCGACTAATCGACTCAATTCACACTTGCGTTTTACTATGGGTTGATTCAACAACCAAACTCCGATCTAGAGTCGATCAATCAGGGCGGAGAAACCATACATAGAACGAGGAAAAAGAGGAATTCGTAAATAGTTCACGGGCAAAAAAAACTAATATCTCGTATATATATATATATATATATATATATATATATATATATATATATATATATATATATATATATAGGAATAAAGAGGCAATATAAATAATTATCACATAAGTCCTATAAAATATTTATAATACAAACAAAACCTAAAGTATCTACTTTGTATTTTCAAAGTTTAATCGGACATTAAAATAAAAGGAAATGTTCACGGGAATGATTAAAATAAAATATATCAAGGATAACTCAAATTCAAAGTCACGAAATAACTTTTATAAATTACATTTTAGTCCTTATAATTTTATATTTTACTTTTAAGGCCCGTTAAAGCTTATGAACTATTTCGGAAAATTTATCAGACTAATAAATAATATATGCAACATATTTATATCTTCAAAAGATCAGAAATGTCATTGGATAAATATTTACACTTTAGTCCCTATGTTTAAAAGAAACATATACACACGACAAAGATAATGTTGTAACACAATTATAACTATGGAAATAATATAAAAATAAATATGTGAACGAATAAAGTTTACAAGTTTTGATAGTTTCGGCACTTTACACTAAATTGCAGTTTGGTCCTTGAACTTTAAGAATTTACAAAAGACCCCAGAAGCCTAGAAACTTCGTCTGAATGTGTTTAGGCATATTAAGGATTGCATTTCATTAATTTCATAAGTATTTCCTATAGAGTTGGTATTTACAAAATAGGTACATGTCTTGAAGAAAGTACGAACGATAAGAGGCTAAGGTGAGTTCCCTCTCAAAACCGGAGAACTTGTTTTATAAATGTGTTTTATGCAAGCATATTACAAATGAAAAGTTACAGTATTTCTGAAATAGAATTCTGGAAAGTATTTCTGGAAAGTAAATGAATGACAACTCTGGACTTTTGATATTCTTGAAAATGGGAGCTTACACTGCACAAAGGTAGCCCCTTGTCCGACCATTGGGGGCTTGCACTTGTACGAGGTTGGTCACCCGTACAAGGGCATCTCGAAACTTTGGTTTTGGACACTCTGTTTATCTCATGGAATCCCAACCTGTGTGGGAAGCATCAGGGGTAGGGAAAGCAACTGGCTGACTATATCCCATACGTATACTACATGGGTCTTAATCTGACTGCTGACATGTCTCCGAGGTTAGGAGGTTTAACTCGGGAGCTGTTAGTATGCTGGGGGCCAGCTGGTGGTACCCTCAGCTTATTGGTTACATGATTGGATCTCGGGGGATAAGGTAGATAAATCGTGATCATGTCTGGTGTAAGGATGGTATTGGCTAAAGAGTTTGACTTGGCCGGTCATTCACTCTTTCTATTCTGAATATGATATCAGGAATGGTTTTCTTATTCCGAAAGGTTATTTCTGAAATTGAAAGAAAAGAAAGAATATTCCAGATAAAGAGAATGTTTTTTGAAAGGAAATGATTTCTGAATTGTTTTGAAAAAAAAGAAGAATTTCTGATTAAAGAAAGTTTCTCCGTGTCTTCAAAATAAAATGTTTGCGATATAAAATGAATTTCAAATCACTGGCACTCACTTCACTGGGGACTCACTTAGCTATTTATAGCTCACTATTTCTCTTTTTTCTGTTTTAGTTCTTGCAGGATTGAGCGGATAAAACAAGAACATTCTAAAGTATAGAGTTGGATCCAAGACAAAAAATTGAGTCAAGACTAGACACAAACCAAGATTAGAAGTCTTGTGAATCCAGTCGAAGACCGGAGTCAACTTAGAAGTCATAGAATATAATATGTTTCTTAGAATTATTTATAAATTTTTTATCCACATGTAATTTATATTGTAGAAGATGGAACCCAGTGTCGAGAGGCACGCGGCATTCCCGACTCGAGAGGGCTGGGGTGTCACATTAGGGAGCTGGCAAAAGGCGACGTGGACCTACGCGTTGGCAATGGAGCAAGAGTTGCTGCATTAGCTGTAGGAACATATAGTCTTAGTTTGCCTTCTGGAATTTTTTTAGATTTAGAATGTTGTCTTTATGTACCTGCTTTAACAAATAATATTATTTCGATCTCTTGTTTTGACAAGATGGGTTTTGATATTCATATTAAAAACCAACGAATGTCGTTATCGTTAAATAATGTCTTTTATTGTAGTGTTACATTGGTTAATGGTTTATATTTAGCAGACCTAGAGTCACCGTTATATAACATAAATACAACGAGGATCAAGACTAAAGAGTCCAATCCTACGTACCTCTGGCATTGTCGCTTAGGCCATATAAACGAAAACCACATTTCCAAACTCCATAAAGATGGATTGTTGGAATTATTTGATTTTGAATCATATGATACATGCGATCCTTGTTTAATGGGTAAGATGACTGCTTCTCCTTTTACTAGAACTGGAGAACGAGGAAAGGAGTTGTTAGAACTAGTGCATAGTGATGTATGTGGTCCCTTTAATATGAATGCAAGAGGTGGTTATCTATATTTCATTATTTTTACTTACAATTTCAGTTGTTTTGGATACGTATTTCTTAAGAGTACAAGAATGAAGTAGAAAACCAGCTTGGCAAAAGTATTAAGATGCTTCAATCCGATCGAGGTAGGTAATACTTAAATCAAGAATTTCGTGACTATCTAAAGAGTAGTGGAATTGTTTCATAACTTTCTCCTCCGACCACTCTGTTAGTAGTGCCCTAGGACCATTAGCACATGTTGTGCGTTTTGTTATCTTTTGAGCATGTAATTGAATAGTTAATTTTGCTTTTGATTATCAAATGTGTGATTTGATAGTAAAACTCATTAGCTTATGTAATTACTATTCTAGAAGTCCCTAGTTTTATGTAATGCTTAATTACTATGAAATAAAACAAGTATGATTGTTGATTGATGATCTTGTTTTACTGATCATGTGTAATGGATACAAATCACATCATAGATGCAATATATAGGGATACATTGTATTGGACGTGATCCGTCAGAGAAGTAATACTTCATGGTCTTAAGTCATAAGTATTACTTCTCAATACTATTTTAGAATCCTTAGACCTTATGTCTTCATTGATTCTAGTATGAATGGAGCCCACGCTTTTGACTCGCTCTAACGTTACTTGTAACGAGTAATCAATACGACCGATGATCGGATGTAGTGTCCTATCATAGCTTGAATGTGAGAGACATTGTAAGGAATTTGTCCCTCTCTATTATTAGAGAGAGATATCCATGGGCCCCTCGATAGGGAAAGACTGTTTAAATGCATGGCCGTAGCTCAAATGTATTTGATAAAGTGGTTATCAAATGCTATTTGTCGAAAACAGATCTACCCCGGGAGATCGAGCATAAATACAATTAAGCTTAATAAGGGTGACGACCACCATGCCTTATGCTTAATTAGGATATCGCGAGACAAAGGGATTAAATAGTGGATTGATATTAGGTTCCGTTGTATATTCATTCACTTTGGGTAGTCACAATGTCCTGCTAGGGACCGCTTGTGATTTATGAACACATACTACTACTAAGTGTGTTTTCATTGCCATTGTGAGATGAACCTACAGGGTCACACGCATAGACGAGCTAACGAGCTTTATGTCCAGATTCAATGAATCTAGAATGTGTCTAGGTTCATTGTATCTGACATTTGTCTTTCTGAAAATAATAAAGTGTTTATTATTCGAATTAGAGATAGGGGCAATTTTGGTATTTTACCTATAGCTGGAATTACGTGGGAGTTATTATCCGATAAGGACTCCCACTACCAACAGAAGTCTAGGGGACGTGGGAGTTAAAGACTCCCACTGCCGAGAGGAGTTCAGGATGTGAGAGTTGGTTATGGGAACAAACTCTCACACCCTATATAATGATCTCTTGGCCGAAACCCTAGATCATGTTTTTCAGCCGAAATTAAACAACTCTCTGAAATTTGATTTCGGAGTTTCAGCCTCTCCCTTTTCTCTCTAATTCCCGAAAATCAGAAAAGACGAAGAGCTAGCAATCGCTACCCGTTTCGTCGCGTGGATACCGGTACAGGGACTTTCCGCAAAGGGAGATCAATCGGTAGCAACATCCGATCCAAGAAACGTCATCCTCCATTCAAGAAGTAGCTTCTTGAATCCAAAAAACGTAAGTTTTTCTTGCTGTTTCTTGCTGTTTTCGAATTGTTTCATATGAGCGGATCCTTCAGGGGAGGATCCATGGGTGTTTGGAACGAGTTTCCGCCTATGAATCCCTTCACACTCCTCAATGGAATGGTGTATCCGAAAGGAGAAATCACACTCTATTAGATATGGTTCAATCAATAATGACTCACGCGAGCCTTCCAAACTCTTTTTGGGGACATGCTTTAGAAGAAGTAGCAGCTTTAACACCAAAAAGAGTTCCATCTAAATATGTTGAAATGACACCATATCATATATGGACTGGGAGGAGTCATAGTATGTCTTTCTTAAATATTTGGGGTTGTGAGGCGTTTTTGAAAAGTCCAGCTTTAGACAAGCCTAGCCCCAAAGTCGGTCAAGTGCATATTTGTGGGGTATCCTAAGGAAACTAAATGGTACTACTTCTACATCCCGAACGAGAACAAAGTGTTTGTTGCTAGTAACAGAGTTTTTCTAGAAATGGAATTTCTTTCTGGGAAAACAAGTGGGAGCCACGTGGAACTTAATGAAGTTCCACAACTTGGTGAAATTCCAAGGGAACTTGGTGAAGTTCCAGGCACAAGTAACCAATAGCTGGAATTGAAACAAGCTACACAAGCTATTGTGGAGCCAGTTCTTGAAACACAAGAATTACGTAAGTCTAGTAAAGTTAGTAGATCACCCAAAAAATACGCATTTTTCATAACAGAACATGAAGATGTTATGTGTATTGATCACGATGAACCTACAACCTACAATCAAGAAATTACTAGGTGAGCTTCTCAAAAATGGCTTGAGGCCATGAGATCCGAAATGGATTCCATGTACACTAACCCCAAGGGGCGACTTGTCGCGAAAGGTTTTTAACAGATTCATGGTATTGACTATGATGAGACCTTTCCCCCTGTAGTTATGTTGAAATCCATTCGTATCTTGCTTGCTGTAGCTGCATAATATGATTATGAAATCTGGCAAATGGATGTCAAAACAGCTTTCCTTAACGGAAACCTAGATGAGGACGTGTATATAATACACCTCGAAGGTTTTGTCGATCCAAAGAAGGCCAATAAAGTATGTAAGCTATTGAAGTCCATTTATGGACTAAAGAAAGTTTCTAGAAGCTGGAATCGACACGAAGCCATACGCGAGTTCGGTTTTATCAAGAACGTTGATGAACCTTGTATTTATAAGAAGTTTAGTAGAAACTCGGTGGTATTTCTGGTTTTGTATGTAGATGACATACTACTCATAGGGAATGACATTCCAACCTTGGAATTTGTAAAGATCTGGTTGAGGCAATGTTTCTCTATGAAGGACTTAGGTGAAGCAAGCTTCATCTTAGGAGTCAAGATCTATAGAGATAGATTACGTAGACTTCTTGGCCTAAGTCAGAGTACTTATATAGACAAAGTGCTAAATCAGTTTAGCAAGCAAGAGTCCAGAAAAGGTCTTTGTCATATAGCACTTGGTACGATTCTTTCAATACAACACTGTGTTAAGACACCGGATGAGAAAGAACACATGTGTACGATTCCATATGCTTCGGAAATTGGATCTATAATGTATTCCGTGTTATGTACTCGCCCAGATGTACATACGGTGAACGTCACTGGATAGCCGTCAAGAACATCCTTAAGTACTTACGAAGAACTAAGGACACGTTCTTAATCTATGGTGGGGAAGACGAGCTCATTGTAAGTTGTTACACTGATGCTAGTTTTCAAAACGATAGAGACGATTTTAGATCGCAATTAGGATATGTGAGCTGGCGGAGTTCAAAGCAAGCGTCCGTTGCAGATTCTACAACCGAAGCCGAGTATATAGCTGCATCAGATGTTGCTAAGGAAGCCGTTTCGATCCGAAAGTTCATCACTGAACTTGGTGTGGTACCTAGCATTGTGAATGTGATTGATCTCTATTGTGACAACAATGGAGCCATATCTCAATCAAAGGAACAACGGTCTCACCAAAGGTCCAAACATATACTGCGGTGGTATCACCTGATCTGAGAGCATTGATAGAGGAGATGTGAAGATTTGCAAAAGTTCACATGGACGATAACACCGCCGACCCACTGACGAAGCTGCTGACACAAAAACAGCATGATCGCTATACTTGCAGCATGGGTATTAGATACCAAGAGAACTGGTCTTAGAGATAGTTCTTATGTACAATATACACTAAAAGGCAAGGTTGTTGTCTTTAGTGTAAGTGGGAGATTGTTGTATTTCTTTTTATGTGATGAAATATTAAAGCATGAATTCCATTATTATTGTTTTGAATACGGCTGTGCTTTTTGTATTAAAACATATAATAACGTCCTTAGATAGTTACGTAATCATTACATTGAACTATTCTAAAATGTCCCTAGTCAATCATTATTGTGGAATTTAAGGACAACAATAATGTGTGGAGACTAGTGTGTGCTGTGATTAAATATGGAGATATTAAATCAAACATATATGTATTTGATATTGGACTGGCCAGCTTATAAGAACAATTCATGGATTGTTCTATAAATGTCAACAATGTTCTTATAATGATTATGTTTGCACCTAAATCCTTCGACATGAGATCACGCAAGATTTCCGGCTTGGCTAATGATATGCTTTGACGATGTCAAACGCCGTATGTAACTAGATGTGCTATAAAGGCATTTGTTGGGTATATTTATGAACTATGTCAGGATGAGGTGTGATAGATATAGGATTTGTCCCTCCTATGCAACAAGAGTGATATCTTGGGCCCCTTGATTGAGTGAGACTAATTCATGGCTATGAACAAGTGAATTAATATGAGATATTAATGTCATTTGATTAGTCTACTCGGGAAACAAGAAACTGACTGATTGAATGGTACAAGTTTGACGTACTCCGTGACTTGTGTTCAATCTAGATATCGAGGACGAAGGGATTACTGCAAAAGATAATATTCGTGGTTACTTGAATCACCGGGACTATTTGTGAAATGGAGTAATGATGTGTTACTAGATACCTCTCATTACTGTCGACAATTGTTGTCACGGCCAACATAGCAAATACCTAAAGGGTCGCACATTATAATCAACTGGATTGGGCTGGTTAGAGTTTATATTTGATATAGGTGCTCAATTGGATTGGGCATACAATTGGATTGGGCCAGTCGACCGAGAGTTGTTTCAGGTCGACCGCATTTTTTGTCACTCCGGTAGGCCGAGAACCATTTCTGCTGTCGATCGGACTAGTTGGACTTGGTCAAAACTGGCACATCTACGTGTGTGAGGGAGTGTGTATGTAAGGGAGTAGTGGGAGAGAATAGTGGGGAAGTGGGGTTAGTGGGTGATTCCACTAACACCACAAAATTGATGAAATGTTCATCATTCCAACATTTGAGAATTAATGAATTGCTCTCTACTCTTTTTTAGCCAAAAACCCTAGAAGCAAAAATCATATTTTTTCTTCTTTATTTTTACACACTCTTAAGAAAAATGAAGAGAAGAAAATTCGATTTTCTTATCTCTTTGATTCTGGTTTTCCTAAGTAATCTATTCTTTGTGGATTCCGGGAAAAGTGTTTTCCACCTTCATAGTTTTTGGACTAGCATCTGAGACTTGGAGTGACGAGCCTAAAGGTTTGTGTGTGGATACCAGTAGAGATAGGAGTCAGTTGGCTGCTGTTGGTGAATTCAAGTAGGAAGAATCTGGTCATCGTCGATTAGATCGACATAAAGGTTTAACTCCTAAATCACAGGATTCTGTCTCTTTCTTGTGACTAGATCATCTAAAGGAACGTAATCCCGCGCATTTATTTCCGCTGCGTTTTGGGGAATTTTAATTTTTCCCGCACTACTCACCCCCACGCTTGGTACATTTTTCTTTTCCATTTGTTTATAGATTGTCTATACCTTCCAAACAGGTAAAGTCAAAACCTTATTAGACCTGCTAGATTCTGCGAGTACATTTTAGGAATCAACATGAGGATGATTTTCAAAGTTGTCCATTTTTTATAACATAAATTGGAGAAATAAATTTTTAAAAAAAATTGATATAATATTAGAGAATGATACACTAACTAGAATGACAGACAACAATAAAATGAGGATTCCAAAGTAAAACATTGTAATATCCTGAGCCACAAAGGTATTAGGAATTAATCATTTCAAGAAGAGATCATATTGGTTCGGACATGATGATGTATAAATCTCAAACCTCTAGATTAAATGGTATCGGGTTCGATGGTAGCCTATAAATCATTAATACAATCAAAGAAATCATATGAATAAAAAATTCCTAGGTTGGATGATGTTGGTTCAAATTCAACCGATATTATCTTAGTAAGAAAATAAAGCATTCAAGCATCAATAAGCAAAATTCGAATTATTATTCGGCTCAACAACCTCCGAAAAACAAAAAGACGCACACAAGCCAGCTTACAAAGGTATAAAATTTAGGGCTGGCGAAAGAAAAAGCAAAGACTTTTAAATAGAAATGTCACTAAGGTTCCGCAAATGTATGTTGAAAATTTAGATAAAAAGTTCAAAAAGGTCATTTTGTGCCAACCGGTCGAATAGTTTTCTCATGAAAAATACTGTGAGTAGTTGTTTTCAGGGAGGCCCAGAACCATGTTTTTTGCTTAAAATCCTCTTATTTAGGAGAACAACACAAGTTGATATGCATGTAGTTTCTCTTATCTTGTTTCTCGCACTTGGAAAGGAAAATACACGCTAGTGGATGACGAGTCGGCAAGTGAGCGAATTTATGAAAGGACCAGGAAAGTGCGGATTTTCAAGGACCAAGTGCGTGTTGTTTATAAGGGTGCCATGGTAAATGGCTTCCGAGGAAATGATACAGGATTCTGAGGAAGGGCACTTAGATCAGTTAAGTGTTGTCTGCAAGAAGGAAGTTAAGAATTGGAAAAGTCGCGACTAAGGAGATAAAGACTCCATTTGAACAGAAGATTCCTTGAAAAACGTTAAGCTTAAAGATGCAAGGGGAATACAAATATATTAAGCATACATACAACAAATAATCATCTGTACCAACCAATCACAATTAATCATGTGTATATATAATTAGAAAAAAGATCACAATTCGAATTCTTCTTGGTTGGACACAAAAATGAGTATACAGACCATTTTTACCCTACATGTATTTGAAGATAGCAACTATTAGACAGTTGAATTTTGGGTCCAACCCAGGAATGGTATGGGAGGAGATTGGAAGACTTTTTCGATGGGGCTTATTAGGTGGTACTTAAAAGGTTTGGACCCAACGGGTGTGCACCAATGCGGAATCCTAAGGGTTGGGCCGATCCACATGTAAAGTTTGGTGGAGATAAATGCTTAGTAGTGTCAGGAAAAGGAAGAATTAGAGGATAAACTATGTGAAAAGCTTATTCTTTTAAATGACTCTTCTGAATTTATCACGTCTTGCTCAAATACTCGGCTATAAGAAGGAGAAGAGAAGAGCCAGAAAGACACAACTCACAATCAATGCAACAAAACTTTCTCTTCAACAACACTTCTCGGGTCATAAGACACTAATTCCGGGTACAATCCTAGCGTCTTATTAGTTTTAGAATTCGATTTCCATGACTACGTTCCATCTAGAACTTATTTCGTTAGTTACTTAAAATCTTTGGATCTTTATCTCTCCTAGAGTAAGGTTATCTCAGTTTGTACGAGACACAACCCCTCTTATTTTATTTCATTTGCAATCAATTTTTGGTCATGTACATTATCTCTAAAGGTCCTTATGGAGCATAAGGCAGATCAAAGAACTTCAAATCTCTCTCCCTATTCTATTTTTTCACGGATTATCTCTTTCGCCAAAATACATGGACATGACTAGTTTTTATCCCATTTTCCATCCAACATGGTGGCACACTCAGACATATTAACTTCATTTAGAATTCACACATGCGATGAATTGACATGATTAGATTAGGGGACAAATACCTCCAAAGCTAATTGAGCCGTAATTATTTAATTCGAAAATATCTATATTGTTCAAACTAACTATTCTTTTTATTATATAAACTATATGATTTTATTTTTAATAGAATTTAAGTTATATAATTTAATCAAGTTTATTTTATGTACGCGTGTAACCAAATATTTGGTGAAAAAGAATATTAAAGAAAATGAGATATATTTTTTTATTTTTTAATGACATTTTAATTTAGAACCGCGACTCAAATGTATGCACATGATTTATATAGTGGAAAAATTATTTCAAAGTATATAACATTATACAAAATTTACTAATTAGTTCAACTCCAATTGACACGCTAGACAATGAAGAAACTCATGTCTAAATATAATAACAATAAAGAAAGAAAAAAAAGATAACATATGGTTTCTTTAAAAAAGGAATTACTTTTCTTGAAATATATTATCAAAGCATTACGAAAAGTCAACGTCCAAAGAGTAAGTGCAAATATATTTAATAGTAGCATAATGGATTAAGTTCATAAATTTAAGCAAGTGATTAAGTTCCAATATTATTATTTTTTTTAAAGAAATATATTTCATTAAATGGTATCAGAGATCACATGTGGTAGGAGAAAACCCGGTGTGTCTCCAAACAATTGAGACGAGGATCGAGTCCTCACAACATAAACATCTACAAGAATGTTGCATAATCCGTCGATAAAAGATAAATTGGCTACGCTAATCCCCAAAATGTTCTTAATTTAACTAACTATCTACCTTTTTGGGGATAAGTCTTCACGATGTGATGGATCTCGTTGACCAGAGAGTAATCACTCTCAATGAAACACAGTTGATATTCTCCGCTCATTGCAAACCTAAGGTCTTTAAGAAGCGATTTTCCCTCTGCATGCACGGGGTTGGGCGAGTTAGGGGGCGTGTTTGGAAAATCCCCTCGCAAAATCTCTTTCATGGTTCCTCACTATGGCACCAAGACCTCGATCACCATTATTCTGTGAGCAACGTTCAACTTTAAAAAACCATTAGCAGGTGGTTTCCAGCTTAAAGACCTTGATGGCACGATAGGTGGATCTATTATTGACTTTCTATCCTCTTTTGTCTGAGTGGGATCAAACAGTTTTGATGACAATTAGGAAGGGGCTGACGAGAGTTGCCTCACCCTAATGATGAGGCAAAAATATCACTGTATTCTGTCGAACAAACCGAAACGAGATTTGCTACTTACTCAGCTAATTTTTGCTTCCCTTAAAAAACCGCTCGGTTCCTATTACACCATATTCAAGGAACATAGATAAAAGGGAGTGACGACCTCCTCTCCACTTTATAGAACTGGAATGAGGTAAAAGGGAAACTTATCTTTCGCAATGATAAAATCAATGTCGAATCTAGTTTGGTTGCAAATATCTAGCGCCGCCGGACATGTGAAAATTGCATGTAGAGCATATTCAGATTCTTTTTGACAAAGGGGACATTGGGATCCGAAATATTTAATTCTTACAAATAGAGATTAAAATGTAGACAAGATATGCTCAAATTTTTTCCAGATGAAAACCAGAAAATTTGGAGGAACATAACCTTCTAGATTTTTATCTAGTGATAAAAAGTCTTAGCTATCGAGGTGGATGGTCCGCGCCTTTTCCCGCTCTTTATGTCAACTAGAAGGTGGTAGCCATACTTGATATAATATATTCCATTGTTCGTGTAGCCCCAAACGAGCCGATAGGTGACAAAGCATCACAAAGCGGCATTTTCAGAATCTTTTCAATTTCGTAGGATGAGAAGTGGTTTCCTGGCATATTCTCATTCCACACTCTCTTCTGATAATCAATGAACCTAGATACAATCATAATTTTTGGGAAAATCAATGTTTGATGCAGAAAGAAGCTGAAAAGTATGCAGAGTTGTAAGCCATTTGTCATACCAAGCACTAATTTGCGCAACATTTCCAATTATCCATCTCAATCCTACCTAAAGAAACTTAAGGCCTTTAGAATATATTGCCAAATAATTGATGTACGCCCTCTCTGAAGGACAAGTAAGAATTTGTCCAACGGAAAATACTTTGCTTGCAACCCTCTAGAACAGAGCAAAAAAAGATCGATGAATAATTCACCAGCCTTGCTTGACTACCAAAGCTCTATTAAAAGCTCCAAGATCACAAAATCCAAGACCTTCTTCAGACTTTGGTAAGCAAAGCTCGGTCCAACCTCTCCAGCAGATCTTTTTGTTATAGCTGACATGTTGCCCCACTCTTTCAAAACTCCAAGAATAAAATTTGAGACTGAGTCGCCTAGGATGTGCCAGAATTTCTGAAGAAAAAGTACATGCATTCCATCTGGTCTAAGAGCCTTATGCGGATGAATATGCTGTTAGTAGTTCCCTAGGACCATTAGCATATGTTGTGCGTTTTTTTCTTTTGAGCATGTAATTGAATAGCTAATTTTGCTTATGAACATCAAATGCGTGATTTGATAGCAAAACTCATTAGCTTATGTAATTACTATTCTAGTTGTCCCTAGTTTCATGTAATGTTCTTTACAATGAAATAAAACTAGTATGATGTTTGATTGATGATTATGTTTTACTAATCATGTGTAATGAATAAAAATCATATCATAGATGCAATATATTGGGATATATTGTATCGGACGTGATCCGTTAGAGAAGTAATACTTCATGGTCCTTAGTCATAAGTATTACTTCCTCAATACTATTTTTGAATCCTTAGACCTTATGTCTCCATTGATTCTAGCATGAATGGAGCCACGTTTTGACTCAGTCGGACGTTACTTTTAATCGAGTAATCAATACGGTCGATGATCGGATGTAGCGTCCCTATCATGGCTTGAATGTGAGAGGCATTGTAAGGAATTTGTCCCTCTCTATTATTAGAGAGAGATATCCATGGCCCCTTGATAGGGAAAAACTGTTTAAATGCATGGTCGTGCTCAAATATATTGGATAAAGTGGTTAGCAAATACTATTTGTTGAAACAGTTTACCCGGAGATCGAGCATAAATACAATTAAGCTTAATAAAGGTGACGACTACCATGCCTTATGCATAATTAAGATATCGCGAGACAAAGGGAATAAATAGTGGATTGATATTAGGTTTTGTTGTAAATTCATTCACTTTGGGTAGTCACAATGTTCTGCTAGGGACCGCTTGTGATTTATGAACTCACACTACTATCAAGTGTGTTTTCATTGCCATTGTGATATGAACCTACAGGGTCACACACATAGATGAGCTAACGAGCTTCATGTCCAGATTCAATGAATTCTAGAATGTGTTTAGGTTCATTGTATCTGACATTCATTTTTCTGGGAATAATAAAGCGTTATTATTCGAATTAGAGATAAGGGGCATTTTCGGTATAGCTGGGCTTACGTGGGAGTTATTATCCGATAAAGACTACCACTACCAGCAGAAGTCTAGGGGACGTGGGAGTTATAGACTCCCACTGCCAAAAGAGGTGGATAGGACGTGAGAGTTGTGCTTGAAACAACCTCTCACTCCCTATATAAACTTCTCTTGGCCGAAACCCTAGGGGTTAATGCTTTTCAGCCGAAATATCAAAAGACTTAGAAAATCAGATTTTCTATTCTGCCTCTCCCTTTTCTCTCTAATCCCCGAGACTCTGAAAAACGAAGAGCTAGCAATCACTGTTCGTTTCGTCACGTGGATACCGGTAGAGGGACATTCTGCAAAGGGAAATCCATTGGTGGAAGCAACGTATCCAAGAAACAGCATCTTTCATTCAAGAATCAGATTCTTGAACCCGAAAAGTAAGTTTCTATCTATAATTTTTCGATTCCTATGGTATGAGCGGATCCTTCGGGGAAGGACTAATGGGTGTTTAGAACGAGTTTCTGCCTATGAATCCCTTTAGTGGTATCAGAGCCTTGCTCATACTATTCGAATTCGATATTGTTAATCACATGATAACACTATCAATTTCGATTTGGTATGTGTATGTGTATGTGTGAAAACCGAAAAGATTGTATCTTTTGTTCAATATATGTGATATATGCATAAACTGATTTCGGCTAATCATGTTTATATGTTTCTATATATTCTGATATGTATAAACTGTTATGTATGTTATTAATTCGATTAATATTGCATGAACTGCTATCATATGTTATTAATTCGATTAATTATGCATCAATTGCAATTGTATTGATTCGGTTAATCTGTTATTAATCTGATTATATGCATAAACTGTTTATGAATCTGTTATTAATTCGATTAACCAATGCATAATCCGATTATGTATGTTATGCGATTTTGCGTTATAATCGGGCTGTCGTTACGTGACCCTTGTCGTTCCGCTGACCTAAGACTTTGCATATATGTACTCGTTTTTATTTCATTATGCTTTATGTGAGTTTTAGCATGGTGAATAGCATGGACTACTATACCTAATCTTGTTTTACATATTTTCTGGGTTGTAATTTTATAATACGGCCTGCGAGCCGTTTTCAATGTTGTAAAATTGTAATCGCTTTCTTAGATTAGTTTTACTGATTTACATTGAAAGATGGGTATGCCCATGTAATTATGTAATAAGATTGGAGGACGCTGGATCGAAGACTTTATCCATGAGATGGATATAGACTTAGATTGACCCTTGGCTCCCACAAAGCTTGTGGGAGTCATCATAGGATTAGGCCATGCTATCTCACGTTTACTTTTATGCTTTATATATTGCATGAGATGCTTATTTTATGTCTTATGGGGCTTGATTTTTATACGTCATATTAAATCGTTTTAATTAAGTCTTAAAATGCCTACCATATCCTAAGCACTCCTTCAGCTTGGATCATCATTTTGTCTGCTTGCCAAAGCAACAGATAAGTGGTTATCTAGGCAAGAGGAGATGGGAAAATAGTGATTTCCATATGCTTAGACATGGTTCGACTTAACTAGGCTATCAAAATAGTTTTGGGCCTAGGGCATAAAATGGGAAATAGCCGGGACATATAGATGTCATTTCCATTGGTTGATTTTACTTTAATTATGGGGATAAGCCAAAGATAACTTATAACTATCGTAAAATGTTATTTTCCACCATTTATTAAGTGTTGAAATTGTGGAAAGGTTTTTGCTCAAAAACTAATAACTTTGCAAATAATTTAATGAAGATAATGGCAACCAACACTTCACACAATTCATTGCGATCCGTCCTTGAGAAGGAGAAACTGAGCGGGACCAATTTCCTTGATTGGGCCCGCAACTTAAGGATTGTCCTTAAGCAGGAAAAAAAGTTATACGTTCTTGATACGGCTATTCCTGAACAGCCTGCAAACAACGCCCCCAGAGCTGAGAGAGATGCTTGGAAGAAGCACTTTGATGACTCTAACGATGTGACTTGTCTCATGTTAGTCATAATGAGCACTGATCTTCAAAAATAGTTTGAAGGGGTTGAGGCTTTCCAGATGATGCGCCAACTCAAGGAAATGTTCCAAGAGCAAGCCCGTCATGAAAGATTCCTCACCACTAAGGCGTTGAATAGTTGCAAGATGGCCCCTGGCACCTCTGTAAATTCACATGTTCTTAAGATGAAGGGCCATCTTGACCAACTCGAGAAACTTGGGGCTTCCGTAGGTCTTGAAATGGCCACAAATATGATCTTGGGCCCATTCCCACCGGAGTATGACCAGTTTGTCATGAACTTCAACATGCATGGCATGGAGAGGTCCATACATGAAATACACAGATGCTCAAGCAGTCTGAACTGAACATTAAGAAGACCCCTGAAGTTTTAACGGTTCAAAAAGGGAATTTCAAGAAGAAATGAAAGGGAAAGCCCATGGCCAAGAAGGGCAAAGGAAATAACAAGTCCAAACCCAAGGCCAAGGCACCAAAGGAAGGAGTTTGCTTCCGTTGCAATGAACCAGGTCATTGGAAACGGAACTGCAAGCTCTATTTGTAAGAGAAGAAAAAGGGGAAAGCCAGTTTGACTGTCTCTCCAGGTATTTATGTTATTGAAATTAACATGTCTGCTCCTACTTCGTGGGTATTAGATACCGGTTGTGGATCTCACATTTGTGCAAATGTGCAAGGGTTCAAAAGTATTAGATCACTGGAAAAACGAGAAGTGTACCTGAGAGTAGCGAAAGGAGCAAGAGTTGTTGTTGTAGCTACTGGGACATTTAATTTAGTTTTGCCAAGTGGCCTTATTATAGAACTGAATAATTGTCTTTATGTTCCAACTTTGAGTAGGAATATTATTTCAGTTTCTTGTTTGGATATTGAAGGTTTTGAATTAAATATTCTGAATAAAATTTGCACCATTCATAAAGATCGTATCTTCTATGGAGATGCCTCTTTGATGAATGGTCTTTATGTTCTTAACCTCGATAAATCCATTAAAAGGCCCATCTGTAACATTAATACTAAGAGGTTTAAATCCAATGACTTAAACTAAACCTACTTTTGGCACTGTTGTTTGGGCCACATAAATGAGAAACGCATATCAAAACTCCATCAAGATGAAATTTTGACATCATTTGACTTAGAGTCTTATGAGACATGTGATTCTTGCTTGTTAGGCAAAATGACTAAAGCTCCCTTTACTGGACAAAGTGAGAGAGCTTCTGATTTGTTGGGCCTCATACATACAGATGTTTGTGGACCAATAAACACGAGTGCTAGAGGAGGGTTTCGATGACTTCATCACATTCACAAATGATTTCAGTAGATACGGCTACGTCTATCTAATGAAACATAAATCAGAATCTTTTGGAAGATTCAAAGAATTTCAAAATGAAGTACAAAATCAACTTGGTAAAGGTATTAAGATACTTCGATTAGATCGAGGTGGCGAATACCTTAACCAAGAGTTTGACGAACATCTTAGGGGTTGTGGAATTGTTTCACAATTAACTCCTCCTGGCACACCACAATGGAATGGTGTATCGGAACGGAGGAATCGCACCTTACTAGATATGGTTCGATCTATGATGAGTTAAACAAGTCTTCCAATTTCCTTTTGGGGCTACGCCCTAGAAACGGCTGCATTTATATTGAATAGAGTTCCTTCTAAAGCGGTTCAAAAAACTCCATATGAGATATGGACTGGGAAACGACCTAGTTTGTCATTTTCCAAAATTTGGGGATGCGAGGCGTATGTAAAATGCTTGTTATCTGATAAACTCGCCACTAAATCTGACAAGTGTTTGTTTGTGGGATATCCTAAAGAAACTAAAGGATATTACTTATATCTTCCATCAGAGAACAAAGTGTTTGTTTCTTGAAATGGTTTATTCCTTGAAAGGGAATTTATTTCCAAAGAGGATAGTGGGAGTAAGATCCATCTTGAGGAAATTCAAGATCCCCAAACAACATCTGAGCCAACTTTGTAACTTCAAGCAAGCTCACGTGCTGATACTGAACTTCAATCTTTGACACAAAGCCCAAGGAGGTCAAGTCGGGTACATCAACAGCTTGAGAGATATGGATTTCTCATGACTGATGATCATCAGGTTGAACTGATTGATCAAGATGAACCCACTACCTACAAAGAGGCAATTCGTAGTTCTGAGTCGGATAAGTGGCTAGAAGCTAGGAAGTCCGAGATGCAATCCATGTACGATAACCAAGTGTGGACTTTGGTTGACCCACCCGAAGGGTGTAAGGTCATTGATAACAAATGGTGTTTCAAAAAGAAAACCGACATGGATGGTAATGTACACACTTTTAAATCTCGACTAGAAGTTAAAGATTATAGACAAGTTCATGGTATTGACTATTGTTAGCCCTAAGGACGATCAAACTCGGTTTTTGATAATGGACAAACACTTGATGTTGTGTCTAATGTTTATATCTTTGTGATAGAATATCGGAACTAATATTGGAAGCTCTAAGTACTTCAATCAAGCAATGATCAAGATTCAAAGTCATATCATTCAAGGCTCATCTATCAAGATTGAAGATTGAAGACTTAGGTTTGGTTAGATTAGCTTTGTCGTTATAAGTCTTTATCTTATATAGTTCTAACCAAAGCTCTCATGAACATAAGCTCTACACTCTAGTCTTGCATGTTTTCATAAGCACGTTTTCAAAAGGCTAAGTTTCAAATTGATTCTTACATGTGTTCGTATTTCGAAAGCCTTTGATTTCAAAGTATAAGTCCTTTAAAATGGTTTTCCAAGTGTTCTTACTTGTTACCCTTTTAGGAAAACCTTTTAGACTTCAAAAGACTTCAAAAGATTTCAAAACGTGTGAAAAATCAGCTTGGAAGTTCGGTCAACCGAGCTCAAGCTCGGATCAACCGAGCAGAAACTGAGAGGGTTGAAAGTGTGGTTCGGTCGACCTATCTCTACCTCGGTCGACCGAGGTCCTCAAGAGTGGATCCGAAGTGCCATGTTCGGTCAACCGAACTCTGCTTCTACTAGCCGTTATTTGACCGTTGGAGACTCGATTTTCAGCCTATTTTGAAATGTATATATACTCCAAAGTGAAGGGATTCATGGGCGGAAACTCGTTCCAAACACCCATGGATCCTCCCCTGAAGGATCCGCTCATATGAAACGAATTGAAAATAGCAGTAAAAACTTACATTTTACGGATTCAAGAAGCTGCTTCTTGAATGGAGGATGGCGTTTCTTGGATGCTAATTTGCCACCAATTGATTTCCCTTTGCGGAAAGTCCCTCTACCGGTATCCACGCGACGAAACGGGCAGCGATTGCTAGCTCTTCGTATTTCTGGGTTTCGGGAATTAGAGAGAAAAGGGAGAGGCAGAAACTATTTCGGCTTCTTGGGTATTTCGGCTGAAAGCATTGACGTCTAGGGTTTCGGCCAAGAGTTTATTATATAGGGTGTGAGAGTTTGTTCCCGTAACTAACTCTCACGTCCCTCAACTCCTCTCAGCAATGGGAGTCCTCAACTCCCACGTCCCCTTAGACTTGGCTGGTAGTGGGAGTCCTTATCGGATAATAACTCCCACGTAATCCCAGCTATAGGTAAAATACCGAAATTGCCCCTATCTCTAATTCGAATAATAAACACTTTATTATTTCCCGAGAAAGACAAATGTCGGGATACAATGAACCTAGACACATTCTAGATTCATTGAATCTGACATAAAGCTCGTTAGCTCGTCTATGCGTGTGACCCACGTAGGTTCATCTCACAATGGCAATGAAAACACACTTAGTAGTAGTGTGAGTCCATAAATCACAAGCGGTCCCTAGCGAGGACATTGTGACTACCCAAAGTGAATGAATATACAACGGAACCTAATATCAATCCACTATTTAATCCCTTTGTCTCGCGATATCCTAATTAAGCATAAGGCATGGTGGTCGCCACCCTTATTAAGCTTAATTATATTTATGCTCGATCTCCGTGTAGATCTGCTTTGACAAATAGCATTTGATAACCACTTTATCAAACACATTTGAGCACGGCCATGCATTTAAACAGTCTTTTCCCTATCGAGGGGCCCATGGATATCTCTCTCAATAATAGAGAGGACAAATTCCTTACAATGTCTCTCACATTCAAGCTATGATAGGACACTACATCCGATCATCGGTCGTATTGATTACTCTGTTACAAGTAACGTCCGATCGAGTCAAAACGTGGCTCCATTCATACTAGAATCAATGAAGACATAAGGTCTAAGGATTCTAAAATAGTATTGAGGAAGTAATACTTATGACTTAAGACCATGAAGTATTACTTCTCTGACGGATCACGTCCAATACAATGTATCCCTATATATTGCATCTATGATGTGATTTGTATCCATTACACATGATCAGTAAAACAAGATCATCAATCAACAATCATACTAGTTTTATTTCATAGTAATTAAGCATTACATAAAACTAGGGACTTCTAGAATAGTAATTACATAAGCTAATGTATTTTACTATCAAATCACACATTTGATAATCAAAAGCATAATTAACTATTCAATTACATGCTCAAAAGATAACAGAACGCACAACATGTGCTAATGGTCCTAGGGCACTACTAACACAAAGCTAGAGAATCATTCTAAGACTTGAAAATACATTTTACATTGATTTCTTATCAAGTCTAAACACTCACAAAGTAAATGCTCTTCATTTCTATGATATAAATCATTCAAGAGCAATCTTTCAAAAGCAAGACAAAGAGTGGATTTCATATGTTCAAAGAGCTAAACATTCTTGTACTTCAAAGGTATATTTCTCACTTATAAGAGTGATCAATCTTGTTCTTTAAACATTCTATTCCCTTTCTAAGTGATTGGGTAATTGTTGTAAAGTCCTACTTTGTGTGGGCAAGCTCTTAGTGAGTTTCTTTGTAGTGTGGTTGTGTTGTAAAACTCTTAGTGAGTTAGCCACATTTGTAAACATTCTTCTTAGTGAAGTTGTTTGAAATCCTTGGGTGTGGCTCAAGGTAGTGGATGTAGATTCTAAGTGAATCGAACCACTCTTAATCCTTTGTCTTGTTGTTGGGTTTTGCATTGCTATTATTCATCTTGCTTAAACTTGCAATAGCTTTGTAAAGAATCGAAAAAAGTTTACAAGATTAGTTAAAACCCAATTCACCCCCCCCCCCCTCTTGTGTTTTACAACTATGACGAAACATTTTCTCCTGTCGTTATGATAAAGTCTATTAGGATTTTACTTTCCATACCCGCATATTATGACTATGAGATATGGCAAGCACATTCTCACCAACAATCCAAACACATTCTCAGGCTTTTCCATCTGATTAGAGAGATCATTGATAAAAGAGACGTTAAAATTTGCAAAGTTCATACAGACGACAACATTACCGATCCATTGTCCAAGCCACTCCTGCAGCCTAAATATGAGAGTTATACTGGGTCAATGGGATTGAGGATCATGTATCATTGGACCTAGGGCAAGTGGGAGAATGTTAGTAGTGCCCTAGGACCATTAGCATATGTTGTGCGTTTTTATCTTTTGAGCATTTAATTGAATAGCTAATTTTGCTTATGAACATCAAATGCGTGATTTGATAGTAAAACGCATTAGCTTATGTAATTACTATTCCAGTTGTCCCTAGTTTCATTTAATGTTCTTTACAATGAAATAAAACTAATATGATGTTTGATTGATGATTATGTTTTAGTAATCATGTGTAATGAAAATAAATCATTTCATAGAAGCAATATAATGGGATATATTGTATCGGACGTGATCCGTTAGAGAAGTAATACTTCATGGTCCTTAGTCATAAGTATTACTTCCTCAATACTATTTTAGAATCCTTAGACCTTATGTCTCCATTGATTCTAGCATGAATGGAACCACGTTTTGACTCAGTCGTACGTTGCTTTTAATCGAGTAATCATGGCTTGAATGTGAGAGGCATTGTAAGGAATTTGTCCCTCTCTATTATTAGAGAGAGATATCCATGGGCCCCTCGATAGGGAAAAACTGTTTAAATGCATGGCCGTGCTCAAATATATTTGATAAAGTGGTTATCAAATACTATTTGTAGGAACAGTTTACCCGGAGATCGAGCATAAATACAATTATGTATAATAAGCGTGACGACTACCATGCCTTATGCTTAATTAGGATATCGCGAGACAAAGGGATTAAATAGTGGATTGATATTAGGTTCCGTTGTAAATTCATTCACTTTGGTTAGTCACAATGTCCTGCTAGGGACCGCTTGTGATTTATTAACTCACACTACTACTAAGTGTGTTTTCATTGCCATTGTGATATGACCCTACAGGGTCACACACATAGATGAGCTAACGAGCTTCATGTCCAGATTCAATGAATTCTAGAATGTGTTTAGGTTCATTGTATCTGACATTCATTTTTCTGGGAATAATAAAGCGTTATTATTCGAATTAGAGATAAGGGGCATTTTCGGTATAGCTGGGCTTACGTGGGAGTTATTATCCGATAAAGACTCCCACTACCAGCAGAAGTCTAGGGGATGTGGGAGTTATAGACTCCCATTGCCAAAAGAGGTGGATAGGACGTGGGAGTTGTGCTTGGAACAACCTCTCACTCCCTATATAAACTTCTCTTGGCCAAAACCCAAGGGGTTAATGCTTTTCAGCAGAAATACCAAAAGACCTAGAAAATCAGATTTTCTATTCTGCCTCTCCCCTTTCTCTCTAATCCCTGACACTCAGAAAAACGAAGAGCTAGCAATCACTGTTTGTTTCGTCGCGTGGATACCGGTAGAGGGACATTCCGCAAAAGGAAATCCATTGGTGGCAGCAACGTATCCAAGAAACAACATCTTTCATTCAAGAATCAAATTCTTGAACCCGAAAAGTAAGTTTCTGTCTAGAATTTTTCGATTCCTATGGTATGAGCAGATCCTTCGGGGGAGGACTCATGGGTGTTTAGAACAAGTTTCTGCCCATGAATCCCTTCATATGCATAAGCGCCTTTACAATTTCATCCCCTGTGAAAGGCTGCTCAAGGATAAACACTTCACTCCAGCTAAGTTTATTAGTCAATAATTTAGGGGAGAGGCTCGCCCCTGTAGTATTCGCCATGGATAGAGAATGAAAGAAATCAACAACCATATCCTCTTCATCCACTTTTAGACTACAATATGGAGAAACAATCTCACGAATGTTATTTCCCGGCATTATAGATTTTGGGCTGAGATTGGATGACTTTTCCGATGGGCTTATTAGGTGGCACTTAAAGGTTTGGACCCAACGGGTGTGAACCACTGCGGAATCCAAAGGGTTGTGCCAATCCATATATAATGTTTTGTCGAGATAAATGCTTAGTAGTTTGCCCAATATTATTGGTGGGTAGCGGGCAAAAGAAGAATGTAGAGTCAGGAGAGTTCTTCAGCAAAAGGTAGAATTAGATGATAAACTATGTCAAAAGCTTATTCTTTTAAATAATTCTTTTGAATTGATCAAGTCTTGCTCAAATACTCGGCTATAAGAAGGAGAAGAGAAGAGCCGGAAAGACACAACTAACAATCAATGCAACAAAACTTTCACTTCAGCAACGCTTCTCGGGTCTTAAGACACTAATTCCGCGTACAATCCTAGCGTCTTATTAGTTTTAGAATTCGAATTCCTGGACTACGTTCCATCTAAAACTTATTTCGTTAGTTACTTAAAACCTTTGGATCTTTATCTCTCCTAGAGTAAGGTTATCTCAGTTTGTACGAGACACAACCCCTCTAATTTTATTTCATTTGCAATCAATTCTTAGTCCAGTACATTCTCTTTAAAGGTCCTTGTGGAGCATAAGGCAGATCAACGAACTTCAAATCTTTCTCCCAATTCTATTTTTTCACGGATTCTCTCTTTTGCCAAAATACATGGACATGACTAGTTTTTATCCCCATTTCCATCCAACATGGTGGCACACTCAGACATATTAGCTTCATTTAGAATTCACACATACGATGAATTTACATGATTAGATTAGGGGACGAATACCTTCAACGCTAATTGAGCCGTAATTATTTAATTCGAAAATATCCATATTGTTCAAACTAACAATTATTATTTTTATTTAAATTAATAATTTATTTTTAAATTCAATTTAAGCTATATAATTTAATCAAGTTTATTTTTTGTACGCGTGTAACCAAATATTTGGTGAAAAAGAATATTAAAGAAAATGTGATATATTTTTTTATTTTTTAATAACATTTTAATTTAGAACCGCAACTCAAATGTATGCACATGATTTATATAGTGGAAAAATTATTTGAAGGTATAGAACATTGCACAAAATTTACTAATTAGGTCAACTCCAATTGACACGCTAGACAATGAAGAAACTCATGTCTAAAAATAATAACAATAAAGTAAAAAAGAAAAAAGAAAGAAAACTTATGGTTTCTTTAAAAAAGTATTACTTTTCTTGAAATATATTATCAAAGCATTCTGAAAAGTCAATGTCCAAAGAGTAAGTGCAAATATATTTAATAGTAACAGAATGGATTAAGTTCATAAATTTAAGCAAGTGATTAAGTTCCAATATTATTAATTTTTTTTAAAGAAATATATTTCATTAAGTGGTATCAGAGATCACGTGTGGTAGGAGAAAACTCGGTGGGTCTCCAAACAATTAAGACGAGGATCGAGTCCTCACAACATAAACATCTGCAAGAATGTTACATAATCTGTGGATAAAAGATAAATTGGCTACGCTAATCCCCAAAATGTTCTTAATTTGACTAACTATCTGTCTTTTTGGGGATAAGTCTTCATCGATGTGATGGATCTTGATGACCAGAGAGTAATCACTCTCTATGAAACACGGTTGATATTCTCTGCTCATTGCAAACCTAAGGCCTTTAAGAAGCGCATTTCCCTATGCATGCTCGGGGTTGGGAGAGCTAGGGGCGTGTTTGGAAAATCCCCTCACAAAATCTCTTTCATGGTTCCTTACTATGGCACCAAGACCTCGATCACCATTATTTCGTGAGCCATCAACGTTCAACTTAAAAAAAATCATTAGCAGGTGGTTTCCAGCTTAAAGGCCTCGATGGCGCGGTAGGTGGATCTATTCTTGACTTTCTATCCTCCTTTGTTTGAGTGGGATCAAACAGTTTTGATGATAATTAGGGAGGGGCTGACGAGCGTTGCATCACCCTAATGATGAGTCAAAAACATCACTGTATTCTGTCGTACAAACCAAAGCTAGATTTGCCACTTCCGTAGCTAATTTTTGCTTCCCTTCAAAAATCGCTCAGTTCCTATTACACCACACATTCATGTTAGTAGTGCCCTAGTACCATTAGCATATGTTGTACGTTTTAAATCTATTTGAGCATTTCTTATGAATAGTTAATTTTGCTTATGAACATCAAATGCGTGATTTGATAGTAAAACTCATTTGCTTAT
Organism: Vinca minor; assembly: GCA_026122235.1. Lineage (NCBI taxonomy): Eukaryota > Viridiplantae > Streptophyta > Magnoliopsida > Gentianales > Apocynaceae > Vinca > Vinca minor. The sequence goes on from JAOCZM010000253.1 coordinate 3,719,540, forward strand.
GTAATTACTATTCTAGTTGTCCCTAGTTTTATGTAATCTATTTTACAATGAAATAAAACTAGTATGATGTTTGATTGATGATTGCGTTTTACTAATCATGTGTAATGAGTACAAATCATATCATAGATGCAATGTATTGAGATATATCGTATCGGACGTGATCCGTTAGAGAAGTAATACTTCATGGTCCTTAGCCATAAGTATTACTTCCTCAATACTATTTTAGAATCCTTAGACCTTATGTCTCCATTGATTCTAGCATGAATGGAGCCACGTTTTGACTTAGTCGTACGTTGCTTTTAATCGAGTAATCAATACGACTGATGATCGGATGTAGTGTCCTATCATGGCTTGAATGCGAGGGGCATTGTAAGGAATTTGTCCCTCTCTTATAAGAGAGAGATATCCATGGGCCCCTCGATAGGGAAAGACTGTCTAAATGCATGGTCGTGCTCAAATGTATTTGATAAAGTGGTTATCAGATACTATTTGTTGGAACATAGTACCTGGAGATCGAGCATAAATACAATTAAGCTTAATAATGGTGACGACTATATATGGTTGGATCTATGATAAGTCAAACATGTCTTCCAATTTCCTTTTGGGGCTACGCCCTAGAAACTGCTGCATTTATATTAAATAGAGTTCCTTCTAAAGCGGTTCAGAAAACTCCATATGAGATATGGACTGGGAAACGACCTAGTTTGTCATTTCTCAAATTTGGGGATGCGAGGCGTATGTAAAACGCTTGTTATCTGATAAACTCGCCCCTAAATCCGACACGTGTTTGTTTGTGGGATATCCTAAAGAAACTAAAGGATATTACTTATATCTTCCATCAGAGAACAAAGTGTTTGTTGCTCGAAATGGTTTATTCCTTGAGAGATATGGATTTCTCATGACTGATGATCATCAGGTTGAACTGATTTATCAAGATGAACCCACTACCTACAAAGAGGCAATTCATTGTTCTGAGTCAGATAAATGGCTAGAAGCTATGAAGTCTGAGATGCAATCCATGTACGATAACCAAGTGTGGACTTTGGTTGACCCACCCGAAGGGTGTAAGGTCATTGATAAAAAATGGTGTTTCAAAAAGAAAACCGACATGGATGGTAATGTACACACTTTTAAATCTCGACTAGTAGTTAAAGGTTATAGACAAGTTCATGGTATTGACTATGACGAAACCTTTTCTCCTGTCGTTTTGATAAAGTCTATTAGGATTTTACTTGCCATAGCTGCATATTATGACTATGAGATATGGCAAATGGTTGTTAAGACTGCGTTTCTTAATGGAAACCTTCTCGAGGATGTGTATATGACACAACCTAAGGGGTTTGTTGATCTAACAAATCCTAGCAATGTGTGTAAGCTTCAAAGGTCCATTTATGGATTGAAGCAAGCATCTCGAAGCTGAAATCGTCACTTTGATGAACGTATTAAAGAATTCGGTTTCATAAAAAATGAAGACGAGCCTTGTGTTTATAAGAAAGTAACTAATAATGCAGTAGTGTTCCTTGTGCGTTATGTGGATGACATCTTACTGATTGGAAATGACATCCCCACATTACAAAGCGTAAAAGCTTGGTTGGGAAAGTGTTTTTCCATGAAAGACTTAGGCGAGGCTACACACATTTTGGGTATAAGAATCTATAGAGATAGATCTAACAAAATGATTGGCCTAAGCCAGAGTGTATACATTGACAAGGTACTGAAACGGTTCAGTTTTCAAGACTCCAAAAAGGAATTCTTGCCCATGTCACATGGCATTAAACTCAGCAGAACTCAAAGACCTTCCACAAGGGAGGACCAAGTACGCATGAGTAAGATCCCATATTCTTCAGCCATTGGGTGTATTATGTACGCATGAGTAAAATTCTATTTTGAACAATTTTAATTATGTCCTATAAATATTCATTACCCGAGTTACTTACTCCATGTATGTTTCAACCTCTTCAAAGTTCAAAAGGATGTAATTCATTGCTACCTTCAAATCTAGATCAGAAACTAATATCTTTTTTAAAATAGTATTGATGAAGTAATACTTATGACTAAGGACCATGAAGTATTACTTCTCTAACGGATCACGTCCAATACAATGTATCCCTATATATTGCATCTATGACATGATTTGTATCCATTACACATGATCAGTAAAACATGATCATCAATCATACATCATACTAGTTTTATTTCATTGTAAAGAACACTACATAAAACTAGGACAACTAGAATAGTAATTGCATAAGCTAATAAGTTTTACTATCAAATCACATATTTGATGTTCAAAAGCAAAATTAACTATTCAGAGACATGCTCAAAAGAAATAAAGCGTACAACATATGCTAATGGTCCTAGGGCACTACTAACAATCTCCCACTTGCCCTAGGTCCAATCATACATGATCCTCAATCCCATTGACCTAGTATGACTCTCATGTTTAGGCTGCAGGAGTGGCTTGGTCAATGGATTGGCGATGTTGTCATCTGTATGAACTTTGCAAATTTTAACATCTCATCTATCAATGACCTCTCTAATCAGATGGAAACGCCTGAGAATGTGTTTGGATCGTTGGTGAGATCTAGGTTCCTTAGCTTGTGAAATGGCGCCAGTACTATCACAATAGAGGTCCACTGGGTTCATAATGCTAGGGACGACACCTAATTCATCAAAAAAATTCCTGATCTGAACAGCTTCTTTAGCTACTTCAGAGGCAGCTAGATACTCAGCTTCTGTTGTAGAGTCGGCCACGGTCCATTCAAACAAAACACAAAACCAGATTGCGATCTATAATCATCTACATCGGTCTGGATGCTTGCGTCTGTGTAACCATTTACAACCAGACTTCCTTCCTAACCTCCGTAAACTAAGAACATATCTTTAGTCCTTCTCAAGTACTTAAGAATGCTCTTGACTGCAGTCCAATGTGACTTGTAAGCCCTAAGGGCGAACGAACTCTGTTTTTGATATTGGACAAACATTTGATGTTGTGTCTAATGATCTTAATCTTTGTGATAGAATATTGGAAATCTTGTAGGAAGCTCTAAGTACTTCAATCAAGCCATGTTCAAGATTTAAAGTCATACTATTCAAGGCTCATATATGAAGATTGAAGATTGAAGACTTAGTTTGGTTAGTTTAGCTTTGTCGTCTTTAGTCGTAATCTTTAAAGCTCTAACCAAAGCTCTTATGAACATAAGCTCTACACTCTAGTCTTGCTTGCACACAAACACGTTTTCAAAAGGCTTAAGTTTCAAAATGTTCTTTACATGTGTTCTTATCCAAAAAGCCTTTGATTTCATAGATAAGTCTTTTAGAAAAGTTTTCCAAGTGTTCTTACTTGTTACCTTTTAGGAAAACCTTTTTAGACTTTAAAAGACTTCAAAAGATTTCAAAACGTGTGAAAAATCACTTTGGAAGTTCGGTCAACCGAGCTCAAGTTCGGTTGAACCGTCGAGAAACTGAGAGTTTTGAAATATGGCTTCGGTCGACCATGAGGCAGTTCGGTCGACCTAAGCATGGGGTCGGTCGACCGACCCTGTGTGAGGTTGAACCGAAGTTCGGTTCGGTCATCCGAAGTGGTCGTTCGGTCAACCGAACTCTGTTTTAAACTAGCCGTTTTTTGACCGTTGGAGACTCGATTTTCAGCCAAATTTGAAATGTATATATACTCTAAAGCTGAAAATCATTCCAAGACTTTGACAAACATAAAACATTGATATCTTATCAAGTCTAAACACTTTCAAAGCAAAATACTCTTCATCCTTATGATCTAAAGCATTCAAGAGTATTCTTTCAAAAGCAAGACAAAGAGTGGACCTCATATGTTCAAGAGCTAAATTGTTTGTGCTTCAAAGGTACTATATCTTTCACTTAGAAGAGTGAACAACCTTGTACTCAACCTTTCTTAATTCCCTTTCTTAGTGATAGGGTTATTATTGTAAGTCCTACTTTGTGTGGGCATCCTTTGGTTGTAAAGTCCTACTTTGTGTGGGCAATTGTAAAAGTCCTACTTTGTGTGGGCATCTTCTTAGTGAAGTGTTTGAAATCCTTGGGTGCGGCTCAAGGTAGTGGAGGTAGATTCTAAGTGAATCGAACCACTATAAATCCTTTGTCTTGTTGATTGGGTTTTGCTTTAGCCTTTGTTCATCTTGCTTATACTTTCACTAGCATTGCAAAGATTCGAAAAAGTTGCCAAGATTAGTTAACCACTAGAAGCAAAGATCATGGCCGGTATTTCCGCTTTAGCCTACCAAGAGGGTTCTTCTACAAATAGACCACCACTCTTTGATGGAAACAACTATAATGCTTGGAAAAACCGATTCAAGATATATGTGTGCTCCATTGATTATTCTCTATGGCATATATTTGAAGAAGGTCCTTTTATTCCATTGAAGATTGTTGATGGTACTTTAATGTCAAAACCGGATAATGAGCTAAATGAAGTTGAGTCCAAGAAAATGACTCGAAATTATATGGCAATGAACATTCTAAGTTGTGCCTTGAATCCGGATGAGTACAACCGTGTTCGTGGAAGCAAATCGGCTCATGCTATGTGGAAAATGCTTGAAGTTACTCATGAAGGCACAAATCAAGTGAAAGAGTCAAAGTTGAATTTGCTAGTTAGAGAGTTTGAGCTATTCACCATGGAGCAAAATGAATCAATAAATGAGATGAATACAAGATTCACCAATGTGGTAAATGGTTTGAAGTCATATGGTAAAGATTACACTTTGGGTGAAATAAATAGGAAGATTCTCAACTCACTTCCCAAAAGTTGGGAAGGAAAAGCTCTAGTCATTGAAGAAGCCAAGGACTTGAAAACATATCCGACGGAGGAGCTTATTGGTTCTCTTCTCACATATGAGCTAACTCACAAAAAGGAAGAGCGTATTGACAAGTCCAAGATGAATATTGCTCTAAAATCTTTTCTTGATCTAGAGGAATCAAATTGCTCAAGTGATGAGGAAGACATCAACCTAGATGATGAGACTATGGATTTAATGGTAAAACGAATGAAAAAGATGTTTTCCCTGGGAAAGGAAGAAAAATTCCATCAAAATAGAAGAGAACTAAATCCTAATGGGATGGAATGCTATGAGTGTGGAAGCAATCAACATCTCTTAGGAAATTGCCCAACCGCCAAAGCAAAGGGCCTCAAGGAAGACAAAAAAGAAAAAAATTCTTCAAATCAAAGAATGCAAAGGGCATGCTATGCACATGGGATCAAGATGAGAGAGAAAATGAAGAAGGAGAGGAAAACTCAAATGTTTGCTTCATGGCTTTTGGTAATGAGGTACATCTTTCTCCCTCCCTTCATATTCTAATGATGATGATGATGAGGAAGATCCTAATGAGCTTTTATATGATATGTATGAGCAAATGAAAAAATGTGCAAAGCAAAACAAAGAGATGAAGCTTAAAATTGAATCCTTGCTTGATGAAAGATCAATTTTGACTAATGAAAATGAAAAATTGTGTGATGATGTTAAATGCTTGAAATGTGAAAATGAAAATCTTATTATCTCTTGCAAAACATCTTCATTACAATACAAAGAAGCATGTGATAAAATGTCATCTCTTGAATGTCAACTTGTTGAATTTGATAGTTTGAAAATCAAAGTTGTTGAGCTTACTTCACTAGTTGACAAGTTCTCCAAAGGAACAAAAAAGCTTGATCATATTCTTGATATGCAACGTGCTTCAAATGTTAAACATGGTCTTGGTTATAATGCTAATCACATTGATCATGCTAGCTCTTCTAAGTTGCCTAAGAATAAATTTGTGCATGCTAGTTCCTCACATAGGCAAAATAGATATTATGAGCATGTTCACAAATCTTCTAAGCCACACATTTGTTGCACATATTGTGGTAAACATGGTCATACCAATGCTAGATGCCATGTTAAGAAGAAGATTGAAAAGGGGGTAAAAACTATTTGGAAAGTTAAACGTATTTCAACTAACCCCCATGGACCCAAACAAAAGTGGGTACCAAAAGCTACTCCTCCCTTGATCTTATAGGTTCTAATAAGTTAGATGAATGCCACAAAGCGTAAATGGACTTGATTCAAAAAGAAGTGGCATTGGGGAGAAGTTAAAGGAGATGTGCCAAAACAAGAAATTCAAAAGCACTCCTTAACACTTGGATTCTCAAAGCTCAAATGTTAATCAATTGGAGAACCAAGTTGCTTAGATACAAAGAGCAAAGCATCAAGTGATGACAAGAGCCAAAGTGTCAATCCAATGTCTTCATCACTTGGTAAGAAAGCAAAGGTATCAAAATCACCTTCTCATAACACTTTGATTAATGAGTTAAGTGTTTTTGATATATATACATGCTTGCTCTTATATAAATGTTGCATCTCACATGCTTGAATTCAATAATTATATAGATAACCTTTAGCATGCTCTTGTTTTTTCATGTCTATTGAGCTAAGGTATCTATGAGATGTAGCATATGCAACTTGATTGATTCTTGTTTTGTTATGTCATATTCATTTAAGAATCTATCTAGTTGTTTTGGTTTTTGATAACCATGATCCTTAAGCATATATGTGTTACTTCATGATATTGAGCTAATCATGAAGGACCTTTAAAAAGGTACCAAATTTGTCATCAAGAATTCCTTGTAGGTAACAAAGAGTTCTATCCTTCAAGAAGAAGATATGAACTACAAGGAATGGCACAAGTGAGCTAAGACTCCAAGAAAAGAGTCAAATGCTAAGGATTACAAAATTGTGATGATCAATGAAAGTGATCACACAAAAGGCCTCAATGGACTTGTTGATAAATAAGATCTACCAAAATGGTAAGAAGTCCAAGCTCAAAGAGCGTTGAGGTACAAGGCTTAACTCATCCTTTGATTAGTGGTCATTATGTTTTTTTTATGAGCTATAACATTTATTTATGATGAGTTTAGTTAAATGGCTAAGAAGTACTTGCTCATTCAATTTTCAACTTGCATGATCACTTTGTGGATTGTTAGTGCAAGTAGTTTAGGATATACTTCTAGTCTTTGTAAGACAAAGAGAGTTTGTGCATTTTTGCTTATGGTTTATGTACATCATTTTTTGTTTGTCAACATGCTAAAAGTGTATTCCAAACTTGACAAGAATGATGGCTTAAAAGCATAAACTTGTCTATTTAAACTCTCTTGTTTATGTGCATGAGTTCTTTTATCTTGATAATGTGTTTTGTGCTATCTCTAGACCTTATTATGCTTAGAGTACAAACACTATCACAATTGGTAACTAGATCTTCTAGAATGCACATATTTTATCTCTTTGGTGCTTGAACTTCATTTACATATGCTTAACATGATGCGCTTGATTTTTATCGTTTTTGAGTATCATGTTAAGAAGTTGCATCATTAAGAGATATAGGGGGAGTCTTCATATGTTTTCATCTTATACCCCCTTAAATGTGATGTATTCTCAATTTTTCATATTTTACATCATCACATCACTTATTGGCTTGGTTTTCAACTTTTTTATCTTATAGCCAATTTGTGTTAGTTATTTTGGGAGTTATACATGTTATACATGTTCATATTCTGCATGTGTTTTCCCTAAATAACTATGAGATCATATACTTTGATATTGGTATTATTCTTTTGTGATCTCATTTAAGCTTTTGGTTAGTCTTGCTTCTAGAGTGTTATACTCATTTAGCTAACCATTAACTTATTAGAGGAATGTACTACAATTGGTATCTTACACTTCCTCTAAATTTTTTGGTTGTGATACATATGCTTAACTTTTATGTTTTAACAATTAGTATCACATCCCACTCTTGTTAGCTATATTTTCAATTTGTTTTTCATCTTAAAGAGCTAACATGGTATGTTTGTTAAAAGGGGAGATTGTTCTTTTAAGTTTTATTCATTATCTCCTTTTGTCTTAGCTTCACAACAAGCATGTGTATCCCTTTTCCACCACCAAAGCGGACTTAATAGCCGCCGGTAGTTGATGTGCTAGAAGTTTATGGATATTACATACTTTTGTTGTTGGATGAATTCAAGCTGTGTTTACTAGCATGTTCCCTTGTTCTTAACTGTCATATTTTCTTTGGTGTTTGAAATCTTTTTGATTATGCCAAAGGGGGAGAAATTTAGGGAGTTATCTTTACATGCTTCTAGCTTGAATGTAGAAAAAGGGAAAAGATATGTAGGAAGTTTTCTTAACATGTTTCTATCTATATTGTATCTTTTCACCCGGCATGTTTTGAGGGGGAGCTTTTATATGTTTGTATATATCATTTGTCTCAAAACTTGCATTAGATGGAAGGAAGGAGGCAAGGAGGATGGTTGGGAAATAGGGCTCTTCTAAGAGTTCCTAGTTTATATGGCAAAAGAACTTATAATGCTAGTGCTTATGTCTTTGCATATAATTGTCTTTACATTTGGTATCGTATACAATTGGCATCTTCTAAGCATTAGTCTTTGTACTTATTTGTTCTTAGATCCTTTTGCCATGCTTCCATGTACTTACATTGTCCATATTCTATCTTATTACATCAAAGTTTGTCATAATCAAAAAGGGGAGATTGTAAGCCCTAAGCGGCGAACGAACTCGTTTTTGATATTGGACAAACATTTGATGTTGTGTCTAATGATCTTAATCTTTGTGATAGAATATTGGAAATCTTGTAGGAAGCTCTAAGTACTTCAATCAAGCCATGTTCAAGATTTAAAGTCATACTATTCAAGGCTCATATATGAAGATTGTTGATGGTACTTTAATGTCAAAACCGGATAATGAGCTAAATGAAGTTGAGTCCAAGAAAATGACTCGAAAGTTTAAAGTCAAAGTTGTTGATACCAAAATTTAGGGAGTTATCTTTACATGCTTCTAGCTTGAATGTAGAAAAAGGGAAAAGATATGTAGGAAGTTTTCTTAACATGTTTCTATCTATATTGTATCTTTTCACCCGGCATGTTTTGAGGGGGAGCTTTTATATGTTTGTATATATCATTTGTCTCAAAACTTGCATTAGATGGAAGGAAGGAGGCAAGGAGGATGGTTGGGAAATAGGGCTCTTCTAAGAGTCCCTAGATGCATTTGGCAAAAAGAAGTTATCATGCTAGTGCTTTAGTCTTAATTGGTATCAGAGCTTCGTCTTCAATTTTAGTTTAACCACTAGAAGCAAAGATCATGGCCGGTATTTCCGCTTTAGCCTACCAAGAGGGTTCTTCTACAAATAGACCACCACTCTTTGATGGAAACAACTATAATGATTGGAAAAACCGATTCAAGATATATGTGTGCTCCATTGATTATTCTCTATGGCATATATTTGAAGAAGGTCCTTTTATTCCATTGAAGATTGTTGATGGTACTTTAATGTCAAAACCGGATAATGAGCTAAATGAAGTTGAGTCCAAGAAAATGACTCGAAATTATATGGCAATGAACATTCTAAGTTGTGCCTTGAATCCGGATGACTTTAAATCTTGAACATGGCTTGATTGAAGTACTTAGAGCTTCCTACAAGATTTCCAATATTCTATCACAAAGATTAAGATCATTAGACACAACATCAAATGTTTGTCCAATATCAAAAACAGAGTTCGTTCGCCCTTAGGGCTTACATGACTCTCCAGGGTCAGATTGATATCTGCTAGTCATACTTAAAGTGAACGAGACATCCGGGCGAGTGCATATCATGGCATACATAATAGACCCAATGCCTGATACATAAAGAATCTTACTCATGCGCTCTTGGTACTCCTTTATGGAAGGTCCTTGAGTTCTGCTGAGTTTAATGCCATGTGACATAGGCAAGAATCCCTTTTTGGAGTCTTGCAAACTGAACCGTTTTAGTACCTTGTCAATGTATCCACTATGGCTTAGGCTAATCATTTTGTTAGATCTATCTCTATAGATTCGTATACCCAAAATGTATGTAGCCTCGCCTAAGTCTTTCATGGAAAAGCACTTCCCCAACCAAGCTTTTACGCTTTGTAATGTGGGGATGTCATTTCCAATCAGTAAGATGTCCTCCACATAAAGCACAAGGAACACTACTGCATTATTAGTTACTTTCTTATAAACACAAGGCTCGTCTTCATTTTTGATGAAACCGAATTCTTTAATACGTTCATCAAAGCGACGATTCCAGCTTCGAGATGCTTGCTTCAATCCATAAATGGACCTTTGAAGTTTGCACACTTTGCTAGGATTTGATGGATCAACAAACCCCTCAGGTTGTGTCATATACACATTCTCGAGAAGGTTCCATTAAGAAACGCAGTCTTAACGTCCATTTTCCATATCTCATAGTCATAATATGAGGCTATGGCAAGTAAAATCCGAATAGACTTTATCATAACGATAGGAGAAAAGGTTTCGTCATAGTAAATACCATGAACTTGTCTATAACCTTTAACTACTAGTCGAGATTTAAAAGTGTGTATATTACCATCCATGTCGGTTTTCTTTTTGAAACACCATTTGTTATCGATGACCTTACACCCTTCGGGTGGGTCAACCAAAGTCCATACTTGGTTATCGTACATGGATTGCATCTAAGACTTCATAGCTTCTAGCCACTTATCTGATTCAGAACTATGAATTGCTTCTTTGTAGGTAGTGGGTTCATCTTGTTCAATCAGTTCAATATGATGATCATCAGTCACGGGAAATCCATATCTCTCAGGCTGTTGATGTACCCGACTCGACCTCCTTGGGCCTTGTGTCAAAGATTGAAGCTCGATGTCGACGACGTGAGCTTGCTTGAACTTCCAAAGTTGGTTCAGATGTTGTTTGGGGATCTTGAATTTCCTCAAGATGGATCTTACTCCCACTATCCTCTTTGGAAATAAATTCCCTTTCGAGGAATAAACCATTACGAGCAACAAACACTTTGTTCTCTGATGGAAGTTAGAAGTATTATCCTTTAGTTTCTTTAGGATATCCCACAAACAAACACTTCATTTCCAGATAACAAGCGTTTTACATACGCCTCGCATCCCCAAATTTTGAGAAATGACAAACTAGGTCGTTTCCCGGTCCATATCTCATATGGAGTTTTCTGAACCGCTTTAGAAGGAACTCTATTTAATATAAATGCAACAGTTTCTAGGGCGTAGCCCCAAAAGGAAATTGGAAGACTTGTTTGACTCATCATAGATCGAACCATATCTAATAAGGTGTGATTCCTCCGTTCTGACACGCCATTCCATTGTGGTGTGCCAGGAGGAGTTAATTGTGAAACAATTCCACAACCTCTAAGATGTTCGTCAAACTCTTGATTAAGGTATTCGCCACCTCGATCTGATCAAAGTATCTTAATACTTTTACCAAGTTGATTTTGTACTTCATTTTGAAATTCTTTGAATCTTCCAAAAGATTCTAATTTATGTTTCATTACATAGACGTAGCCGTATCTACTGAAATCATCTGTGAATGTGATGGAGTACTAAAACCCTCCTCTAGCACTTGTGTTTATTGGTCCACATACATTTGTATGTATGAGGCCCAACATATCAGAAGCTCTCTCACTTTGTCCAGTAAAGGGAGCTTTAGTCATTTTTCCTAACAAGAAAGAATCACATGTCTCATAAGATTCTAAGTCAAATGATGTCAAAATTCCATCTTGATGGAGTTTTGATATGCGTTTCTCATTTATGTGGCCCAAACGACAGTGCCAAAAGTAGGTTTGGTTTAAGTCATTGGATTTAAACCTCTTAGTATTAATGTTATAGATGGGCCTTTTAATGGATTCATCGAGGTTAAGAACATAAAGCTCATTCATCAAAGAGGCATCTCCATTGAAGATACGATCTTTATGAATGGTGCAAATTTTATTCATAATATTTAATTCAAAACCTTCAATATCCAAACAAGAAACTGAAATAATATTCCTACTCAAAGTTGGAACATAAAGACAATTATTCAATTCTATTATAAGGCCACTTGGCAGCTAAATTAAATGTCCCGGTAGCTACAGCAACAACTTTTGCTCCGTTCGCTACTCTCAGGTCCACTTCTCCTTTTGCTAGTGATCTACTCCTTTTGAACCCCTACGCATTTGCACAAATGTGAGATCCACAACCGGTATCTAATACCCATGAAGTAGGAGTAGACAGGTTAATTTCAATAACATAAATACCTGGAGAGAGTCAAACTGGCTTACCTCTTTTTCTTCTCTTCCAAATAGAGCTTGCAGTTCCGTTTCCAATGACCTGGTTCATCGCAATGGAAGAAAACTCCCTCATTTGGTGCCTTGGCCTTGGGTTTGGGCTTGTTATTGCCTTTTCCCATCTTAGCCATGGGCTTACCCTTTCCTTTCTTCTTGAAATTCCCTTTTTGAACCATTAAGACTTCAGGGGTCTTCTTAATGTTCAATTCAGCCTGCTTGAGCATCCCGTGTATCTCGTGCATGGTCTTCTCCATGGAATGCATGTTGAAGTTCATAACAAATTGGTCATACTCCGGTGGGAGTGAGCCCAAGATCATATATGTGGCCATGTCATGACCTACTGGAGCCCAAGCTTCTCAAGTTGATCAAGATAGGCCTTCATTTTAAGAACATGTGCACTCACAGAGGTGCCAGGGGCCATCTTGCAACTATTCAACCCCTTAGTTGTGAGGAATCTTTCTTGACGAGCTTGCTCTTGGAACATTTCCTTGAGCTGGCCCATAATCTGGAAAGCCTCAACTCCTTCAAACTGTTTTTGAAGGTCAGTGCTCATGGTGACTAACATGAGACAAGTCACATCGTTAGAGTCATCAAAAGGCTTCTTCCAAGCATCTCTTTCAGCTCTAGGGGCGTTGTTTGCAGGATGTTCAGGAATGTCCGTATCAAGAACGTATAGCTTTCTTTCCTGCTTAAGGACAATCCTTAAGTTGCGGGCTCAATCAAGGAAATTGGTCCCGCTCAGTTTTTTCCTACTCAAGGACGGATCGCAATGAATTGTGTGAAGTGTTGGTTGTCATTATCTACATTAAATTATTGGCAAAGTTATTAGTTTTTGAGCAAAAGCCTTTCCACAATTTCAACACTTGATAAATGGTGGAAAATAACATTTTACGATAGTTATAAGTTAGCTTTGGCTTATCCCCATAATTAAAGTAAAATCAACCTATGGGAATGACATCTATATGTCCCGGCTATTTCCCATTTTATGCCCTAGGCTCAAAACTATTTTGGTAGCCTAGTTAAGTCGAACCATGTCTAAGCACATGGAAATCACTATTTTCCCATCTCCTTTTACTTAGATAACCACTTATCCGTTGCTTTGGCAAGCAGGCATAATGATGATCCAAGCTCATGGAGTGCTTAGGATATGGTAGGCATTTGAAGACTTAATTAAAACGATTTAATGTGACGTATAACAATCAATCCCCATAAGACATAAAATAAGCATCACATGCAAGATATCAAGCGTAAATGTAAATGTGATATAGCATGGCCTAATCATATAATGACTCCCACGAGCTTTGTGGGAGCCAAGGGTCAATCTAAGTCTATATCCATCTCATGGATAAAGTCTTCGATCCAGTGTCCTCCAATCTTGTTACATAATTACATGGGCATACCCAACCCTCAATGTAAAGCAGTAAAACTAATATAAGAAAGCGATTACAATTTTACAACATTGAAAAACGGCTCGCAGACCGTATTATAAAATTACAACCCAAAAATATGTAAAGCAACAGGGGTATAGTGGGCCATGCTATTCACAATGCTAAAACTCACATAAAGCATAATGAGATAAAAGCGAGTACATATACAAAGTCTTAGGTCAGCGGAACGTGAACGGTCGCGCGACGCAGACGGCGTTCCCGCTAAATGAGATTAACGCAGGAAGTATAACCGAATTAATCGAATTAATGACGGATTAATAGAAACAGTTTATGCTGTAATTACCGAATTCACAGAAACAGTTTATGCTGTAATAATCGAATTACTGACAGAATCATAAGCAGTTCATGCGATATTAATCGAATTAACAACATACAAAACCGTTTATGCATATCAGAATATACAGAAACATGTAAACATGAATCAGTTTATGCAAATATCACATAAATTGAACAAAAGATACAATCTTTTCTGTTTCAACACACACACATACCAAATCGAAATTGATAGTGTTATGATGTGATTAACAATATAGAATTCGAATAGTATGAGCAAGGCTTTGATACCACTGAAGGGATTCATGGGCAGAAACTCGTTCTAAACACCCATGAGTCCTCCCCTGAAGGATCCGCTCATACAAAAAGCGAATCGAAAACAATGAAAAATCACTTACATTTTTTCAGCTAAAGATGTTGTCTTACTGGATGTGTGCTGCTGCCACTAAAAGCCTTCCCTTGCGGAATCGCTTTCTACCGGTATCCACGCGACGAAACGAGTAGCGAGTGCTAGCTCAACGTTTCTGAGTTTAGAGAATATAGAAAGAAGAGAAGGGCAAAAATCCAGAAATCTGATTTCGGGAGAAATTGGTTTATTGCGGCTCAAGCATTGGTTCTAGGGTTTCGGCCAGAGAAGTTTATATAGGTTGTGAGAGTTTGCTTCAAGAACGAGTCCCACGTCCTATCCACCTCTTTTGGCAGTGGGAGTCTTCAACTCCCACGTCCCCCTAGACTTCTCTCGGTAGTGGGAGTCTTTATCGAATAATAACTCCCACGTAATCCCAGTTAAAATCAAATACCAAAAATACCCCCTCATTCTCTCTAATTCGAAATAATAACAATTTTATTATTCTCAGAAAATAAATGTCAGATAAAATGAACCTAGACACATTCTAGATTCATTGAATCTGGACATGAAGCTCGTTAACTAGTCTATGCGTGTGACCCTGTAGGTTCATATCATAATGGCAATGAAAACACACTTAGTAGTAGTGTGAGTTCATAAATCACAAGCGGTCCCTAGCAGGACATTGTGACTACCCAAAGTGAATGAATTTACGGGGGAACCTAATATAAATCCACTATTTAATCCCTTTGTCTCGCGATATCCTAATTAAGCATAAGGCATGGTAGTCGTCACCCTTATAAGGCTTAATTATATTTATGCTCGATCTCCAAGTAAACTGTTCCAACAAATAGTATTTGATAACCACTTTATCAAATATATTTGAGCACGGTCATGCATTTAAACATTTTTTCCCTATCGAGGGGCCCATGGATATCTCTCTCTAATAATATAGAGGGACAAATTACTTACAATGCCTCTTACATTCAAGCCATGATAGGACGCTACATCCGATCATCAGTCGTATTGATTACTCGATTAAAAGTAACGTCCGACTGAGTCAAAACATGATCATCAATCGAACATCATACTAGTTTTATTTCATTGTAAAGAACATTACATAAAACTAGGGACAACTAGAATAGTAATTGCATAAGCTAATGAGTTTTACTATCAAATAACATATTTGATGTTCAAAAGCAAAATTAACTATTCAGAGACATGCTCAAAAGAAATAAAGCGTACAACATATGCTAATAGACCTAGGGCACTACTAACACAGAGAGGTCGCAAAGTGGTCGGTACAGAGACGTCGCAAAATAGTCGGTACATAGTGCTCGCAAAGTGGTCGCCAATATCTGGTCAACCGATGTTCGCAAAATGGTTGCTAAATTGCAGTCGCAACTGTTAGTAGTGCCCTAGGACCATTAGCATATGTTGTACGTTTTATATCTTTTGAGCATGTAATTGAATAGGTAATTTTGCATATGAACATCAAATGCGTGATTTGATAGTAAAACTCTTTAGTTTATATAATTACTATTCTAGTTGTCCCTAGTTTTATGTATGCTTCTTTACGATGAAATAAAACTAGTATGATGTTTGATTGATGATTATGTTGTACTAATCATGTACAATGAATACAAATCATATCATAGATGCAATGTATTGAGATATATTGTATCGGACGTGATCCGTTAGAAAAGTAATACTTCATGGTCCTTAGTCATAAGTATTACTTCCTCAATACTATTTTAGAATTCTTAGACCTTATGTCTCCATTGATTCTTGCATGAAACGAGCCTCGTTTTTTACTCAGTCGTACGTTGCTTTTAATCGAGTAATCAATACGACTGATGACCGGATGTAGCGTCCTATCATGGCTTGAATGTGAGAGGCATTGTAAGGAATTTGTCCCTCTCTATTATTAGAGAGAGATATCCATGGGCCCCTCGATAGGGAAAAAATGTTTAAATGCATGGCCGTGCTCAAATGTATTTGATAAAGTGGTTATCAAATACTATTTGTTGGAACAGTTTACCCGGAGATCGAGCATAAATACAATTTAGCTTAATAAGGGTGATGACTACCATGCCTTATGCTTAATTAGGATATCGCGAGACAAAGGGATTAAATAGTGGGTTGATATTAGGTTCCACCGTAAATTCATTCACTTTGGGTAGTCACAATGTCCTGCTAGGGATCACTTATGATTTATGAACACATACTACTACTAAGTATGTTTTCATTGCCATTGTGATATGAACCTACAGGGTCAGACGCATAAACGAGCTAACGAGCTTCATGTCCAGATTCAATGAATCTAGAATGTGTCTAGGTTCATTGTACCTGACATTTATTTTTTTGAGAATAATAAAGCGTTATTATTTGAATTAGAGATAAGGGGCATTTTCGGCAAAGATGGGATTACGTGGGAGTTATTATCCGATAAAGACTCCCACTACCAGCAGAAGTCTAGAGGCGTGGGATTTATAGACTCCCAGCTGCCAAAAAGAGTGGGTAGGGACGTGGGAGTTCTCCTTGGAACAAACTCTCACTCCCTATATAAACCTCTCTTGGCCGAAACCCTTAAGACTAATGCTTGAGCCGCAGTAATACCATAACCTAGAAATCTGATTTCTTGATTTCGGCCTCCTTTTCTCTCTAGACAATTCGTAACCTAGAAAAATCGAAGAACTAGCACTCGCTGCTTGTTTCGTCGCGTGGATACCGGTGGGGAGTAATTTCCAAGGGAGGACTCAAGGAGGTTGCTGCTGAGAGCCAAAAGATACCATCTTTATCCGAAAAACTTAAGTCCTTTTCGGGTTTTTCGATACGTCTTTGTATGAGCAGATCCTTTCTGGGAGGACTCATGGGTGTTTAGAACAAGTTTCTTAGTTTACGGAGGTCAGGAAGGAAGTCTGGTTGTAAATGGTTACACAGTCGCAAGCTTCCAAACCGACGTAGATGACTTTAGATCGCAATCTGGTTTTGTGTTTTTTTAATGGAGGTGTTGTGAGCTGGAAGAGCTCAAAGTAGGAAACCGTGGCTGACTCTACAACAGAAGCTGAGTATCTAGCTGCCTCTAAAGCAGCTAAAAAAGCTGTTTGGATCAGAAATTAGTTGATGAATTAGGTGTTGTCCCTAGCATTCTGAACCCAGTAGACCTCTATTGTGATAGTACTGGCGCCATTTCACAAGATAAGGACCCTAGATCTCACCAACGATCCAAACGCATTCTCAGGCGTTTCCATCTGATTAGAGAAATCATTGATAGAGGAGACGTTAAAATTTGCAAAGTTCATACAGACGACAACATTGCCGATCCATTGACCAAGCCACTCCCGCAGCATAAACATGAGAGTCATACTAGGTCAATGGGATTGAGGATCATGTATGATTGGACCTAGGGCAAGTAGGAGATTGTTAGTAGTGCCCTAGGACCATTAGCATATGTTGTACGTTTTATATCTTTTGAGCATGTAATTGAATAGCTAATTTTGCATATGAACATCAAATGCGTGATTTGATAGTAAAACTCATTAATTTATACTATTCTAGTTGTCCCTAGTTTTATGTATGCTTCTTTACGATGAAATAAAACTAGTATGATGTTTGATTGATGATTATGTTGTACTAATCATGTACAATGAATACAAATCATATCATAGATGCAATGTATTGAGATATATTGTATCCGACGTGATCCGTTAGAAAAGTAATACTTCATGGTCCTTAGTCATAAGTATTACTTCCTCAATACTATTTTAGAATTCTTAGACCTTATGTCTCCATTGATTCTTGCATGAAACGAGCCTCGTTTTTTACTCAGTCGTACGTTGCTTTTAATCGAGTAATCAATACGACTGATGACCGGATGTAGCGTCCTATCATGGCTTGAATGTGAGAGGCATTGTAAGGAATTTGTCCCTCTCTATTATTAGAGAGAGATATCCATGGGCCCCTCGATAGGGAAAAAATGTTTAAATGCATGGCCGTGCTCAAATGTATTTGATAAAGTGGTTATCAAATACTATTTGTTGGAACAGTTTACCCGGAGATCGAGCATAAATACAATTTAGCTTAATAAGGGTGATGACTACCATGCCTTATGCTTAATTAGGATATCGCGAGACAAAGGGATTAAATAGTGGGTTGATATTAGGTTCCACCGTAAATTCATTCACTTTGGGTAGTCACAATGTCCTGCTAGGGATCACTTATGATTTATGAACACATACTACTACTAAGTATGTTTTCATTGCCATTGTGATATGAACCTACAGGGTCAGACGCATAAACGAGCTAACGAGCTTCATGTCCAGATTCAATGAATCTAGAATTTGTCTAGGTTCATTGTATCTGACATTTATTTTTCTGAGAATAATAAAGCGTTATTATTCGAATTAGAGATAATGGGCATTTTCGGTGTAGCTGGGATTACGTGGAAGTTATTATCCGATAAAGACTCCACTACCAGCAGAATTTTAGAGGGTGTGGGAGTTATAGACTCCCACGTGGTGGATAGGACATGGGAGTTCTCCTTGGAACAAACTCCCACTCCATATATAAACCCCTCTTGGCAGAAACCCTTGAGACTAATGCTTGAGCCGCAATAATACTATAGCCTAGAAATCTGATTTCTTGATTTCGGCCTCCTTTTCTCTCTAGACAATTTGTAACCCAGAAAAACCGAAGAGCTAGCACTCGTTGCTTGTTTCATCGCGTGGATACTGGGTAGGGAGTAATTCGCAAGGGAAGACTCAAGGTGGTTCTTCTTGAGAGCCAAAAGATACTTTCTTTAGCCGAAAAACGTAAGTCCTTTTCGGGTTTTTCGATACGTCTTTGTATGAGCGGATCCTTCGAGGGAGGACTCATGGGTGTTTAGAGCGAGTTTACGCTATGAATCCCTTCGAGCAACATGGTCACGACTATGAGATCAACCTCAAGTCAACGGTGGTTGCGAAAGCCGTGGGTAAAATGGACCGATCGCAATTTGGTCGCTCTTTTTCGGTCAAACTGTTTTGAAAAAATGGACGCAAAATAAGGTGGAAAATATCGATTTGTGGCCAGATCTAGACGACCACTTGAAAAGATCGCAAATCACAGATTTGCGACCAATCTGAGACCATTCAGGCGGTTGCTATTCGCCGCATTTCTAATAGTGCGAGCCAGAATTTTTATCATCAGGCCGCAGTCTACATCTAAGAGCATCTGACATCGGACTTGGATGATCTCATCTCTCGGGATATTTACAAGGAGTTGTAGTATATGGAAACACTTGCCTTCCACGCGTTTAGGCCCGGTCTTCCGAGTATTAAATTGTTGGGTGAGCGCGAGTCAACTACAAAAAAAGTTAATTAACTTCTACATTTTTTCCTCATCCTCAATCTCCTGCCTTAACGAAATGTAAAATTTTGCTCATCTCGCCTTTCTTGAAAACTTCGGACATTATTTGGTCCCATGGAGCAACTTTGTGTCCACGTGACTCCCTTTCTACGGCAGCGTCTTTCG
This sequence comes from Vinca minor, assembly GCA_026122235.1. NCBI lineage: Eukaryota > Viridiplantae > Streptophyta > Magnoliopsida > Gentianales > Apocynaceae > Vinca > Vinca minor. The sequence goes on from JAOCZM010000253.1 coordinate 3,739,268, forward strand.
TTGAAAAATTATGTTAAGATACGCCGATGTACACAAGAACTCTCTTGATTAGGAATTCGCCGAGTATGGCTCGGATGAGAAGTGATTCATCCTCGGTAAAGTGATATATTTTTTATCCGCCAAGTGAAAATATTTATATAACGTTGCCCACTCCCAAGGCATTCAAGTCGGTCATATCCTGGTTGTTTTGGCTTCATTTCCTATTTCCTTGCTTCCTTCTTCTTGCCATCTTGGGGATGAATTCCTTTAGTTGTCTTCTTTTGATAGCTGCCTCGATTTCTAGGCTCAGCTTGATGCATTGCTCTGTTTAATGATAGTGATAATTTTCAGGTGGTTTCTCTTTTTAGGTGATGATATCATTTTTGGGGGAGGGCAATGATGCTCAAAGATTTGACTTGGTGCATTAACTGTGTTAGAGACACTTTTAGGGGTGTCACATCCTAGTGGTCTATTATTTCTTTAATCTGGAACATCTTTTCTCGGAGTCTTCCCCTATTTCTTTCACTTTGTTGTTGTGGTTTCTTGTACGGGTTGTAGGAATGTGCCTAATCTTTGTTCTACCGCTCTCATTTTTTAACAATCCCAAAGTCCTCTCTCCTAGAGAATTTTGTTGCCTCATGTACCTCACTTGGAAATTCTTCGGCAATTTGTTAGCCAAATCCATATTCTGAAGTCAATACTTGTAGGCCCGTTTAAATTCAGATTGGCTGTTGTTTTGTACCGCCATGGAGACCTTATTAATCTGTGGGTATACACTCTGATTGTTTCCTCTTTATTCTTGTGATATGGACAACAGGAGATCGGACGTGTTGATAAATGTCGTATGGACTGCGAAGTGATATAAGAAGCATTGTTGTAGTCTCTCAAATGAGTTGACACTTTGGTATGGGATAGAGGCAAACCATTTAAGGCGTGGTCCTTTTAGGGACCTAGGGAACATTCTGCATAGTATAGTGACATGTGGGTGGTGGACGTATGTGGCGCCTGGTCGCATCATGTGGGTCTGTTGTGCCATCATATACCTCCAATTGTAAAGTGCTGTATTTCTTCGAGACCGAAATAGCATGCAGTTGCTCGGCTAGGGTGTCATGTAGTGTAAAGTTCTATGGTATGGTGTTGGAATAGAAAATAGGGTTATTGGCCCTTATGCTCAGTATCCATGCCTTTTAAAGACCGACCTGATGCAACTTTTCCCAACATTGCATTGTCTCTGGGGAAAGTACTCCAAAAGGTTTTCCCCCAGAGAAAGGTGCACCTCATACATGTGATGGATTCAATGATATATTTGGGGAGAACAAAGCAAGACACGACATAAGTGGGGGAATGTTAGGACTACAAAAGACATAGTATTTTCTTTCCACATTTTACCAACAACAAACTGAAAGACCTCCTTCTTTGATCCTTTCTTAATTTATGAGAGTCCCATGTATTTTCCTTTCCCATCGCCCACATTGATTTTGAGGATAGAAAAATGGACACCATTTAGCTCTGCAGGGTTATCTTTGATGTTGAACATATAATATTTATAATAGTTAATCATTTGACCAGAGCAGGCTTCATATGTATTAATTACCTATTTTAACTTTGTTGGACAAACCTCATTGGCTTGTGAGAAAAGAAAAGAGAATCATCTGCAAATAGAAGATACGTGACAGAAGCACCGCTGCCAAACTGAAACTCGGTTAGAACACCTTGCTCTTCAACCGAGCAAATTAGAGAGGATAAACCAGTTGCACTTATGAGAAAAAGAAAAAAATACAAAAGAGTAAGAAATATATAATCAGGATGACCTGGATAGCAAGAAAAAATATCCAGCTCCATTTAAAATCTTTCTTCTTCATATGCGGTAACCGTTAGTCAAAAGCTTTCTTCTTCATCTCTGACGGCTTGCCGGTCCTATCCTCCGCCGTGCGCTTCCTCACCATCTTCGTCTAACTCGAGCCCGCGCCCAAATTACTCTTTGGTAGCTTGACCCGACCAACTCATTTTGCACCATCTCCTCCCTCGGCTTTGAGCCGAACCCAAAACTGTTCACTGGACAAACTCCATTTTCGATGATTTTTTTTTTTTCATTATCAGTAACAACAGACACTCTCTCATCATTTTCCACCGCCATTCTACTACTTACATACGGGATAACCGCATAATTGGCCATAACAGCAACATCGACTACTTCTCCGTCAAACTGAATCGTCTCCACTGGCCTATAATGTAGGTCTTTCGACACGTAAAGCCATATCTCAAATTCATACCTACTACAATCCTTTCGTCCTTTTAAGTATTTATGAATGTGTAATTTATTAGTGTTTTTAGTGACAAATTTATTATTTCTATTTACTTCTGAATTTTTATTTTTTTAAGAATGTTGTAAAGTATAAAGTCGTAAAGAGAGAAACAAAGAGAGCCGTTAGAGAGGCAATATCAAAGGTGTATATGGATTTATATAGTAAATTGGACACTAAGGACGGTGAGAAGGGTATATATGACTTGCTCGCTCAATAGAGTAAAGGACAAGCGACATTGGTATATTAAAATGTATCTTACAATGTTTGTTCAATCAAGAAGCAACATTCTTATTTTTTTTCTCAACTCTCAGTGATGGAAGAGAGATTTATAAGAAGGGCTTGGGCACTATGAGAACAGAACAACATAGCAGACATGATTAAATGAAGAAGAATGAACAAGAGGCTTCAGGGGAAGGATTGGCGTACTACTTACTCATGTTTGGTTAATTACTTTACTGACTTAGGTTTTTTCACGTAAGTGGTACATGCACACACACTCAATCTTACTATGTACGTAAACGTAGATAGCCTTTCGAAAAATCCTCATTTCCTATTTTAATAGGTGGAATCGTTTCAATGCATCTTTCTTGTTCGCCGATGAAAGAGAAAGATGGAGCTTCAAATGAGGAAATGGACATAGTCACTCGATTGGAAGTTACAATGGAGGTTCCCTCCAGGAGCGTTTAATCAATATGGGTAAACTCAATAACATGTTTTTCATTTTGGTGAAAAAACACAATAACAACGGATAAGTATCTAACTGCGTTTATTCCGCAAACAAGTGTGCCAAGTGGGAGGATGTTGGTAATTTCCCTTATTTAGGGAAATCACTTATGGCACACACACATATATATATATATATATATATATATATATATATTTGGTTTCCTTAATTTATGGTATCTGAGAAAAGAGGTTACAGGAACTAAATCTGAAATTCCAATAGATATTTGATTGGTATCGCTTGACAATAATAGTGGTTATCGCTCAAGGTATGTACCTATTTAATTCCTCTTTTGTTTTAGTATGTACACGATTTAAAATCTATCATTATATAGGAAATAAACCTTCATTTTATTCATAAATAATGTGCATAGATTATTGATTTTACTATTGGAACAATCCCCATCTTCGACCCTAAAACAAATGAAGAAACTAAGTTTTCTTCAGGGTAGAAAACATAAAATCTATTGGTTCAAATCATCCATGAAACTCAACAATAGCTTTCCTAGTGGAGGGTCACTTCAACAAAGGAGGACGAATACAAACACATACTCCACCTGTACAGCTTACGCCGAAATCAGGATTACAAGTTAAACCAATGCAATCTGCCTTAGTTTTGCAACTCTTTTGTGCTAAAACAACTGGAGGAGGATTACAAACACATACTCCACCTCTGCAGCTTAGGTTGAAATCAGGCTTACAAGTAAAACCCGTGCAATCTGCTGTAGTTTTGCAACTCTTTTGTGCTAAAACAACTGGAGAGGGCCAACCTGATGGACACAAAGGAAATTAAATTAATTAGAGTACATTCACATATGATAAGTATTTTCACATACATGGCATTTTATAAGTTAGTAGAAAATATCTATTTGATAACATTTATGTACGACTTTGAAAAATATGACCAGTGGTAGAAGTCAAGAGATTTCACCAATGGTGGAATTTTTATTTTTGATGTCTAAAAGTGATTTTCGTGAATGGTGGTTGCAAAAGAATAAAGAATAAAATGACGAGAGAGAGAGAGAGAGAGAGAGATGGGAGATGAACAAAACAGATAGTAGAAACAATAGACTAACTTGAAATGAAAAGCATGATGGTGACAATCAAAACCAAGCTTGATGAGGCCTTCACCATTTCTACTTTAATTTGCTTCAAACGCTATGGATGATGACAAGTTTATAACTTTGAGATTGTTTCCAAAACTTGAAGGTGGAACACACATATTTATACATACAAAGCAGTGCCTACATGAATTCAAACAATTAATGCATACCATAATTGTTTGATGAATTCAATGGTACTTAATTGAAGAATTAAATATAATGCTCAATAAAATTATATTCAGCAAAAAAATATATATATATAAATATATATATATATAATTCTCTCTCATGACTCATGAGGGGAAAAAATTCAATCCTAGGGACGTCATTGTGCGACTGGCCCACATCCCACTCACATGAATTGTGCAGGGTCTACCTGCATATGTGGGCTCCGCTCAATAAATGTGAGAAATCTATGGGACTAGTCCCCACAAGTACGATTCTATGATAGAGTGACCCCTCATGAGGGTATCAACTTAATTAATTTCCATCTGAGCTACCATATTTTACTTTGTATATGTTCTTCCTAATATATATAATTGGAAAAATTATGTCTAGAATTCAAAGTATTATAGCATATTCGGCTTTGTTCAACTAGGTAAGTTTTATACTTTTCAATTTTTCTCATTAGTTATTTAGCAAAAAAACATTTACTCAGAAGTTACATTAGCAATATTATGAAACCCCAGACTCATATGGTAAAATGTCCCATACTGGATAAGAATGAAAGTTGTGACTGATATATAAAGTGGGCCTAAGTACCCACTATCATCTCGGGATATCTCTTCTGGCGTAGTGAGTTCGGTTGCCAAGTAGGTGGTCCTGGGTGATGTCGGACCCATGTGTCGCGTTGCGGGCACGAAGCGTGACAAATATATTACCATAGTAGGAATTTTTAACTCAGAAAATTTTAACATTTTTCAAATTAGCTCCCTAGTTAAAACTAAAACAATATGAATCCTTTGCAAAAATCCATGTGACATTCCTAATTGTTGTTTTGTTCAAACATAGAGTTTATACATTTATTCTTAGTGTTTATTCATTTTAGTTTAGGTTATATGAATAAAAACTTTCGTGATTAAAGTGTAAGAGAATATATGAACCGGGCAATGTAAAAAAATTGTTTTTTAAAAATTAGGAAATATATTGTCAAAATTAACTGAGTAGCAAATGACACTCCACTATATCAGCACATTGGGCATTTCTAAGTAGGAAAATTTGTTGTCCAAATTAACTAACTAGTTAAAAAAAATTTTGTTCCACAACATATGTTGGACCCTTCGATTTGGGTCCAACCAACAATGGAGCCATATCTGAATCAAAGGAACCACAGTCTCACCAAAGGTCCAAACATATACTGCGGTGGTATCACTTGATCTGAGAGCATTGATAGAGGAGATGTGAAGATTTGCAAAAGTTCACATGGACGATAACACCGCTGACCCACTGACGAAGCTGCTGACACAGAAGCAACATGATCGTCATACTTGCAGCATGGGTATTAGATACCAAGAGAACTGGTCTTAGAGACAGTTCTTGTGTACAATATACACTAAAAGGCAAGGTTGTTGTCTTTAGTGTAAGTGGGAGATTGTTGTATTTCTTTTTATGTGATGAAATATTAAGGCATGGATTCCATTATTATTGTTTTGAATACGGCTGTACTTTTTGTATTAAAACATATAATAACGTCCTTAGATAGTTATGTAATCATTACATTGAACTATTCCAAAATTTTCCTAGTCAATCATTATTGTGGAATTTAAGGACAACAATAATGTGTGGAGACTAGTGTGTGCTGTGATTAAATATGGAGATATTAAATCAAACATATAGGTATTTGATAATGGACTGACCAGCTTATAAGAACATTTCATAGATTGTTCTATAAATGTCAACAATGTTCTTATAATGATTCTGTTTGCACCTAAATCCTTCGACTTGAGATCACGCAAGATTTCTGCTTGGCTAATGGTATGCTTTGATGATGTCAAACGCCGTATGTAACTAGATGTGCTATAAAGGCATTTGTTGGGTATATTTATGAACCATGTCAGGATGAGGTGTGATAGATATAGGATTTGTCCATCCTATACAACAAGAGAGATATCTTGGGCACCTTGATTGAGCGAGACTAATTCATGGCCATGAACAAGTGAATTAATATGAGCTATTAATGTCATTTGATTAGTCTACTCGGGAATCAAGAAACCGACTCGATTGAATGGAACAAGTTTGGCGTACTCGTGACTTGCATTCAATTTAGATATCGAGGACAAATGGATTGCTGCAAAAGATCATATTCGTGGTTACTTGAATCACCGGGACTATTTGTGAAATGGAGTAATGATGTGTTACTAGATACCTCTCATTATTGTCGACAATTGTTGTCACGGCCAACATAGCAAATACCTAAAGGGTCGCACATTATAATCAACTGGATTGGGCTGGTTAGAGTTTACATTTGATATAGGTGCTCAACTGGATTGGGCAGGCTCAATTGGATTGGGCCAGTTGACCGAGAGTTGTCTCAGGTCAACTGCACTTTTTGTCACTCCGGTAGGCCGAGATCCATTTTTGCTGTCGACCGGACCAGTTGGGCTTGGTCAAAACTGGCACATCTACATGTGTGAGGGAGTATGTATGTAAGAGAGTAGTGGGAGAGAATAGTGGGGAAGTGAAGTTTGTGGGTGATTCCACTAACACCACAAAATTGATGAAATGTTCATCATTCCAACATTTGAGAATTAATGAATTGCTCTGTATTCTATCTACTCTCTTTTAGCATCTGAGACTTTGAGTGACGAGCCTAAAGGTTGGTGTGTGGATACCAGTAGAGACAGGAGTTAGTTGGCTGTTGTTGGTGAATTCAAGCAGGAAGAATCTGGTCATCGTCAGAAAGGTTTAACTCCTATATCACTGGATTCTGTCTCTTTCTTGTGACTAGATCATCTAAAGGAACGTAATGCTGCGCGTTTATTTCCGTTGCGTTTTGGGGATTTTTAATTTTTCCCTCACTACTCACCCCCACGCTTGGTACATTTTGCTTTTCCATTTGTTTATAGATTGTCCATACCTTCCAAACAGGTAAAGTCAAAACCTTATTAGACCTGCTAGATTCGCGAGTACATTTTAGGAATCAACATGAGGATAATTTTCAAAGTAGTTCATTTTTTATAACATAAATTTGGGAAATAAATTGATACAAAATTAAAGAGTGATACACTAACTAGAATGACGAACAACGATAAAATGAGGATTCAAATATGTTACAACTTCCACCAACTTCTCTTACACAATTTAGATTAGATAGAGATAATAATTTAGAGAACAGAGAGTAAAAGATGAGAATGAATGAGTTTGAGGGGGTATTTATAGGGAATTTTGTATTTAAAATTAAAAATATGAACATAGCCGTTGCGGTGGGGGCCAACGACTATTTTGGTGAAAATGGTCGTTGGACCCGTAGATTGGTAATGGGTTTGTGTAGGTTTGTGCGGGGCGGGGTGACCCATGTGTTTTTTTACGGGAAGGGGCAGGGAAGTGGGTTTATAGAGGAGCGGGGCAAAATTTTGAAAATCCTAACCCAACCTGCCCTATCTCCCAAACCCACTAATTAGCAGGGCGGACCGGGTTTTAACGGTTTTGGCTACATGGCAGTTTTTTTTGCGGGGCGGGGTAACGCACTTGCCATTGCTACTGGCAGATACCGTTAGTCATTAAAGAGAAATACAAAGTAAAACATTGTAATATCCTGAGCCACAAAGGTATTAGGAATTAATCATTTCAAGAAGAAATCATATTGGTTCAGACAGATGATGTATAAATCTCAAACCTCTAGCTTAAATGGTGTCAGTTCGATGTTAGCCTATAAATCATTAAAACAATCAAAGAAAGCATCTGAATAATAAATTCCTAAGTTGGATGATGTTGGTTCAAATTCAACCGATAATTATCATAGTAAAATATTTAGGCCTGATGATAGAAAAGAAAAGACTTTTAAATAGAAATGTCACTGAAGGTTCCACCAATATATGTTGAAAATTTAGATAAAAGTTCGAAAAAGGTGATGGTTATGTCGTCCAGAACGCCTAGCGCCACAACTTGGTGGCAGTCATTTTGTGTCAAACGGTCGAATAGTGTTCTCAGGCAAATGTTGTTCTGATAAAGAGAATTACTGTGTGATTTTATATGTTCTTATAGTAGGAGTAGTTGTTTTCATGGAGGCCCATAATTTCTTTTCTCTCTTTAAACTCCACAAAGCTTTTCTTATAGAAGAGATCTTGAGACTATGACCAAGACACATAAACGAAGATGGTAGCGCCAAAACAAGAATATCGATCTAAATAACTTACTGATAAGGAGAATAGCCAACCAAAGGAAGGGAATAAACCACTTAGGGGAAAGCGCCTGAGATATCTGTCGAGGAAATTGAGACCGTTATGGTTGAATTTTTTTAATACTTTTCCAGCGTCGCTTAGATCTAAACCAACAAATAAGATAATGGCGTTCAAGGAGATTGATGATGATGAAGTTGCAATGCTTATACTTGGAAATGAGCAGCCAATTGAGGAAGACAGGGGTGTAGTTCACATCATCAAGAAAGAATATGTTCATGGAAACATTGAGGGAATACAAATTTCGAGAATCTTAGTCGATAACGGGCCTACTATTAACATTCTCCTAGCTTATATGATGAAGAAACTAAGGAGGTAAAATGATATACTTGCCCACAACTGTTGTTGTAAGTGGATTCAGGGGGCTCACGAAATAAAAAGAATTATAACATCGGAAACTCCTATCGACAAGAAGACATTGGAAACCATTTTTCTTATGGTCGATATCGAACCTAGGAACATCTCTTAATGCTTGATTGAGAATGGAATGGATCCACATGGCTCAATTATTATTCCTATGCTACAATTATGAGGCCGAAATCAACTAGGTTGATGCCAATATTTTTTTGACAGGGGTACGATATGCTCAAGCAATATATTACCACAAATACTTTCAGCCTCATCACATTTGACAAGATGTTAAGGGGAAAGCTAAGCAAACTTGGTGTAAACCTAAGGTGGAACATGTTGAACTTAATGGTCCCAAATATGTTGTGCAGAGACTTGGGGCGGAGCCAAGATTTATGTAATGGGGGAGGGGCGAAATGTTCTAGTGGACTTGTTTTTTAATTGGGAGGGTGAGATGTGTATTTTTGAAGGATTTCTCTAATTGGGAGGGTGAAATGTTCTAGTGGGCTTTTGCGGGGATAGGTATCCCCCTTTCCATTACTACTAGCACAACCGTTAGTCATTAAAGAGAAATACAAAGTAAAACATTGCTTAAAATCCTCTTATTTAGGAGAACAACACAAGTTGATATACATGTAGTTTCTCTTATCTTGTTTCTCGCACTTGGAAAGAAAAATACATGCTAGTGGATGACGAGTCAGCAAGTGAGCGAATTGATGAAAGGACCAGGAAAGTGCGGATTTTGAAGGACCAGGTGCATGTTGTTCTTTAATCTTGGCGAAAGAAGTATTCCTTGGAAGGATAGGTCATCAATGAAAGGGATGTGATTGTCCAAACATAGCAGGGAGAGAGGCACCATTCTGCATTTTTTATAAGGATTTTGAGGAAGGGCAATGAAACTCTTAGATCACCTAGATGATGAGATCATACATATAACAAATAATCTTCTGTACCCGTCTGTGTACCCATTTCTGTACTCAACCAATTACAATTCATCATGTGTATATATAATTAAAAAAAAGATCACATTTCGAATTCTTCTTGGTTAGATACAAAAATGAGTACACAGACGGGTACAGACCATTTTCACCCTACATATATTTGAAGATAGCAATTATTGGACAGTTGAATTTTGGGTCCAACCCAGGAATGGTATGGGCGGAGATTGGAAGACTTTTTCGATGGGCTTATTAGGTGGTACTTAAAGGTTTGGACCCAACGGATGTGAACCAATGCGGAATCCAAAGGTTGTGCCGATCCACATGTAAAGTTTGGTGGAGATAAATGCTTAGTAGTTTGGCCAATATTATAGGTGGGTAGCGGGCGAAAGAAGAATGCAGAGTCAGAAGAGTTCTTCATCAAAAGGAAGAATTAGAGGATAAACTATGTGAAAAGCTTATTCTTTTAAATAATTCTTCTGAATTTATCACGTCTTGCTTAAATACTCGGCTATAAGAAGGAGAAGAGAAGAGCCAGAAAGACACAACTCACAATCAATGCAACAAAACTTTCTCTTCAGCAACACTTCTCGGGTCTTAAGACACTAATTCCGTGTACAATCCTAGCGTCTTATTTGTTTTAGAATTCGAATTCCTGGACTACCTTCCATCTAGAACTTATTTCGTTAGTTACTTAAAATCTTTTGATCTTTATCTCTCCTAGAGTAAGGTTATCTCAGTTTGTACGAGACACAACCCCTCTTATTTTATTTCATTTGCAATCAATTTTTGGTCCTGTACATTCTCTGTAAAGGTCCTTGTGGAGCACAAGGCATATCAAAGAACTTCAAATCTTTCCCCCTATTCTATTTTTTCACGGATTCTCTCTTTCGCCAAAATACATGGACATGACTAGTTTTTATCCCATTTTCCATCCAACATGGTGGCCTACTCAAACATATTAACGTCATTTAGAATATACTTGATTAGATTAGGGGACAAATACCTTCAAAGCTAATTGAGCTGTAATTATTTAATTCGAAAATATCCATATTGTTCAAACGAACAATTCTTTTTGTTATTTAAACTATATAATTTTATTTTTAATAGAATTTAAGCTATATAATTTAATCAAGTTTATTTTATGTACACGTGTAACCAAATATTTGGTGAAAAAGAATATTAAAGAAAATGTGATATAATGGATTAAGTTCATAAATTTAATCAAGTGATTAAGTTCCAATATTATTATTTTTTTTAAAGAAATATATTTCATTAAGTGGTATCAGAGATCACATGTGGTATGAGAAAACCCGTTGTGTCTCCAAACAATTGAGACGAGGATCGAGTCCTTACAACATAAACATCTACAAGAAAGTTACATAATCCGTGGATAAAAGATAAATTGGCTATGCTAATCCCCAAAATGTTCTTAATTTAACTAACTATCTGTCTTTTTGGGGATAAGTCTTCATCGATGTGATGGATCTCATTGACCAGAGAGTAATCACTCTCAATGAAACACGGTTGAATTCTCTGCTCATTGCAAACCTAAGGCCTTTAAGAAGCGCTTTTCCCTACGCATGCTCGGGGTTGGGCGAGCTAGGGGCGTGTTTGGAAAATCCCCTCACAAAATCTATTTCATGGTTCCCTTACTATGGCACCAAGACCTCGATCACCGTTATTCTGTGAGCCATCAACGTTCAACTTTAAAAAAGCATTAGCAGGTGGTTTCCAACTTAAAGACCTTGATGGCACGATAGGTGGATCTATTCTTGACTTTCTATCCTCCTTTGTCTGAGTGGGATCAAACAGTTTTGATGACAATTAGAGAGGGGCTGACGAGCGTTGCCTCACCCTAAAGATGAGGCAAAAACATCATTGTATTCTGTCGCACAAACTGAAGCGAGATTTTGCTACTTCCTTCGCTAATTTTTGCTTCCCTTAAAAAACCGCTTGGTTCCTATTACACTACATATTCAGGGAAACATAGATAAAAGGGAGTGACGACCTCCTCTCCACTTTAAAGAACTGGAATGAGGCAAAAGGGAAAATTATCTTTCGCAATGATAAAATCAATGTCGAATCTAGTTTGGTTGCAGATATCTAGCCGTTGGACATGTGAAATTTGCATGTAGAGCAGATTCAGATTCATTTTGACAAAGGGGACATTGGGATCCAAAAGATTTAATTCTTACAGATAGTGATTGAGATGTAGGCAAGACCCGTTGAAATTGTTTCATGATGAAAACTTGAAAATTTGGAGGACCATAACCTTCTAGATTTTTACCTAGTGATAAAAAGTATTGGCTATCGAGGAGGATGGTCCGCGCCTTTTCCCGCTCTTTATGTCAACTCGAAGGTGGTAGCCATACTTAATATAATATATTCCATTGTTCGTGTAGCCCCAAATGAACCGATAGGTGACAAAGCATCACAAAGCGACATTTTCAGAGTCTCTTCAATTTCGTAGGATGAGAAGTGGTTTCCTGGCATATTCTCATTCCACACTCCCTTATGATAATCAATCAACCTAGATACATTCATCTTTTTTGGGAGAAATCAATGTTTGATGCAGAAAGAAGCTTAAAAGTTTGCAGAGTTGTAAGCCATTTGTCATTCCAAGCACTAATTCGGGCACCATTTCCAATTATCCATCTCAATCCTGCCTAAAGAAACTTAAGGCCTTTTAGAATACCTTGCCAAATAATTGATGTACGCCCTCTTTGAAGGACAAGTAAGAATTTGTCCAACGAAAAATACTTTGCTTGCAACCCCTCTAGAATAGAGCAAGAAAGATCGATGAATAATTCACCATCCTTACTTGACTACCAAAGCTCTGCTAAAAGCTCCAAGATCACGAAATCCAAGACCTTCTTAAGACTTTGGCAAGCAAAGCTCGGTCTAACCTCTCCAACAGATCTTTTTGTTATAGCTGACATGTCGCCCCACTCTTTCCGAACTCCAAGAATAAAATGTGAGACTGAGTCACCTAGGATGTGCCAAAATTTCTGAAGAAAAAGTACATGCATTCCATCTGGTCTAAGAACCTTATGCGGATGAATATGCTTAAGCGCCTTGACAATTTCATCCCTTGTGAAAGGATGCTCAAGGATAAACACTTCACTCCAGCTAAGTTTATTAGTCAATAATTCAGGGGAGAGGCTCGCCCCTTCAGTATTAGCCATGGATAGAGAATGAAAGAATTCAACAGCCATATCCTCAATATCATCTTCATCCACTTTTAGACTACAATATGGAGAAACAATCTCACGAATATTATTTCGCGGCGTTATCGATTTTGGGCTGAGATTGGATGACTTTTCGATGGGCTTATTAGGTGGCACTTAAAGGTTTGGACCCAACGGGTGTGAACCAATGCGGAATTCAAAGGGTTGTACCAATCCATATATAAAGTTTTGTCGAGATAAATGCTTCGTAGTTTATCCAATATTATTGGTGGGTAGCGGGCAAAAGAAGAATGTAGAGTCAGAAGAGTTCTTCAGCAAAAGATAGAATTAGATGATAAAATATGTCAAAAGCTTATTCTTTTAAATAACTCTTCTGAACTTATCACGTCTTGCTAAGACACTCGGCTATAAGAAAGGAGAAGAGAAGAGCCAGAAAGACACAACTCACAATCAATGCAACAAAACTTTCTCTTCAGCAACACTTCTCGGGTCTTAAGACACTAATTTCGTGTACAATCCTAGGTCTTATTAGTTTTAGAATTCGAAATTCCTGGACTACGTTCCATCTAGAACTTATTTCGTTAGTTACTTAAAATCTTTGGATCTTTATCTTTTCAAGAATAAGGTTATCTCAGTTTGTACGAGACACGAACCCCTCTTATTTTATTTCATTTGCAATCAATTTTTGGTATTGTACATTCTCTCTAAAGTTTCTTGTGGAGTATAAGGCAGATCAAAGAACTTCAAATCTTTCTCCTTATTCTATTTTTTCACGGATTCTCTCTTTTGCCAAAATACATGGACATGACTAGTTTTTATCCCATTTTCCATCCAACATGGTGGCACACTCAGACATATTAGCTTCATTTAGAATTCACACATGCTATGAATTTACATGATTAGATTAGGGGACGAATACCTTCAAAGCTAATTGAGCCGTAATTATTTAATTCGAAAATATCCATATTGTTCAAACTAACAATTCTTTTTGTTATTTAAATTAATAATTTTTTTTTTAAATTCAATTTAAGCTATATAATTTAATCAAGTTTATTTTTATGTACGCGTGTAACCAAATATTTGGTGAAAAAGAATATTAAAGAAAATGTGATATATTTTTTTATTTTTTAATAACATTTTAATTTAGAACCGCTACTCAAATGTATGCACACGATTTATATAGTGGAAAACTTACTTGAAAGTATATAACATTACACAAAATTTATTAATTAGGTAAACTCCAATTGACATGCTAGACAATGAAGAAACTCATGTCTAAAAATAACAACAATAAAGTTAAAAAAAACAAAAAAAAAGATAACTTATGGTTTCTTTAAAAAAGTATTACTTTTCTTGAAATATATTATCAAAGCATTAGTCAATGTCCAAAGAGTAACTGCAAATATATTTAATAGTAACAGAATGGAATAAGTTCATAAATTTAAACAAGTGATTAAGTTCCAATATTATTAATTTTTTTAAAGAAATATATTTCATTAAGTGGTATCAGAGATCACATGTGGTAGGACAAAACCCGGTGGGTCTCCAAACAATTTAGACGAGGATCGAGTCCTCACAACATAAACATATGCAAGAATGTTACAAAATTTGTGGATAAAAGATAAATTGGCTACGCTAATCCCCAAAATGTTCTTAATTTAACTAACTATCTGTCTTTTTGGGGATAAGGCTTCATCGATGTGATGGATCTCGTTGACCAGAGAGTAATCACTCTCAATGAAACACGGTTGATATCCTCTGCTCATTGCAAACCTATGGACTTTAAGAAGCGCTTTTCCCTATGCATGCTCGGGGTTGGGTGAGCTAGGGGCTTGTTTGGAAAATCCCCTCACAAAATCTCTTTCACTGGTTCCTTACTATGGTACCAAAACCTCAATCACCATTATTCCATGAGCCATCAACGTTCAACTTAAAAAAACCAGCTTAAAGACCTTGATGGCACGATAGGTGGATCTATTATTGACTTTCTATCCTCATTTGTCTGAGTGGGGTCAAACAGTTTTGATGATAATTAGGGAGGGGCTAACGAGCGTTGCCTTACCCTAATGATGAGGCAAAAACATCACTGTATTCTGTCGCACAAACCAAAGCGATATTTGCCACTTCCTTTGCTAATTTTTGCTTCCCTTCAAAAACCGCTCGGTTCCTATTACACCATATATTAAGGGCAACATAGATAAAAGGGAGTGATGACCTCCACTCCACTTTAATGAACTGGAATGAGGCAAAAGGGAAAATTATCTTTCGTAATGATAAAATCAATGTCGAATCTAGTTTGGTAACAGATATCTTGTGCCGCCGGACATGTGAAAATTACATGTAGAGCAGATTCAGATTCATTTTGACAAAGGGGATATTGGGATCCAAAAGATTTAATTCTTACAGATAGAGATTAAGATTTAGGCAAGATCCGTTGAAATTGTTTCATGATGAAAACCTAAAAATTTGGAGGAACATAACCTTCTAGATTTTTACCTAGTGATAAAAAGTATTGGCTATCGAGGAAGATGGATCGAGCCTTTTCCCGCTCTTTATGTCAACTCGAAGGTGGTAGCCATACTTAATATAATATATTCCATTGTTCGTGTAGCCCCAAACGAGCCGATTAGGTGATAAAGCTTCACAAAGCGGCATTTTCAGAATCTCTTCAATTTCGTAGGATGAGAAATGGTTTCCTGGCATATTCTCATTCCACACCCCCTTATGATAATCGATGAACCTAGATACAATCATCTTTTTTGGGATAAATCGATGTTTGATGCAGAAAGAAGCTTATAAGTATGCAGAGTTGTAAGCCATTTGTCACACCAAGCACTAATTCGCGCACCATTTCCAATTCTCCATCTCAATCCTTCCTAAAGAAACTTAAGGCCTTTTAGAATACCTTGCCAAATAACCGATGTACGCCCTCTTTGAAGGACAGGTAAGAATTTGTCCAACAAAAAAATACTTTGCTTGCAACCCTCTAGAACAGAGCAAGAAAGATCGATGAATAATTCACCAGCCTTGTTTGACTACCAAAGCTCTGTTAAAAGCTCCAAGATCCCGAAATCCAAGACCTTCTTGAGATTTTGGCAAGCAAAGCTCGGTCCGAGCTCTCCAGCAGATCTTTTTGTTATAGCTGACATGTCGCCCCACTTTTTCAGAACTCCAAGAATAAAATTTGAGACTGATGTCCGTACAATAGCTTGGGTGACGTACCTGAAGATATTCTGAACTTGTGGTGGAAGGAGTTTCTGGTAATGATTTAAGTTTATTTATGTCATTCTTTTAAAAAGTTCATATATATGCTCGTTAACAATATTTATTTACTTATTTGTATCTTAACTTTTACTTTTGCAAAAGAATTATAGATGGAATCCAGAGCAAGAAGCTTCCATCATTGTCGTATGGAGAAAATTAGCTAAGAAGAGGCTTAATGGTATTATGGAAGACTATAGAAAATCTAGTTAGGCATAGATGGATCCATCCGGTTTTTGGACTAGACTCGAGATCTGGTGGGACTCAGATGCGTTCAAGGCCTGATCTTCCAGAAACAAGAAAAGTTGTGTCGAGGGGAGGGGTGGAAAGGGCACGCGAAAGCATAATGGATGCTACAAGAACTTTGCAAGCCACTGAAGGACTTGGTGAGTAAAAACAATTTCATTTCTGTTTGTTTACTTCATACAAACTCAAAATGATGGTAACTTAGATCTTTATCATTTGATTTACAAGTGGCAAAGAAAGGACTGAAGGTCCACTTAGCCATATTACGCCAAGACCTACACACTTAAAAGAAAGGGAAGAAAATGGTTCTTGGGTAGACAATGACGCTAGAGAGTTATCGATAAGTCATGCATCTCCTTCCTATTATGTCAAAGTTAATTTTATATGAACTTCAGCATAATAACATAGTTATGCTGATTGCATGTTAGTCCTACTGCCAATTTGACCCTAACTGGCTTTTTAAACATCTTGTTTGATTTTCAAAGGAAAATAAGACATAAAGTTGATCCCCTTACACAAGAATCAGCCTCTAGTGGTGCATCTGCCTCTGATGTTATTGCGCGTGTCCATATGGATACTGATATAGCTGGGGGGATGCAAAAGGATCATATTCCTAGGTTGGGGTCTTTATCACATATTGTAGAGGAAAAGCCTCGAGCCTCATCTTCTCAGCTAACGTTTGTGAGTACGGCGCAGATGGAATCCATCACCCACGATATTGAGGAGAGAGTGTGTCGTGAGCTAAAACAAAGCATATGCGCTCACGATATATGGATTTAAAGTTAGAGGCTAGAGATAAGAAAAACATAGTGAAAAGGGAAAGGTTGAGGGGATTTATATTTAACACATTTCAAAGCTGATTTGACAAACTCAATCTCCCGTTGGATGCTTCTGAACTTGAGCACAAACTCAATCTTGCTCTTGACCAGTCTGGCGACGAAGATCAAGAGGGTGATATTTTAGTTGGCGACAGTTTGGGTGATGGTCCTGATAATGAAAAATAGATTATTTATGTTTTTGTGAATTGCATGGTTTTGTATTTGTTAATTTGGTTGTGGATTTTTAATTTGTGAATTTGTGAGCATCTTCATTTGTTTATTTGGTTATGGCAGGGTGCTTCTCTGTAAATGTATTTTTCTTTTGGAAACTTCTGTATATTAGCGACGAATTTGCTACCACCATGCCGTCGTCGCAATCCTAGGGTTCTGGATATAGGAATTTGGGGTATGAACAACGATAAATTAGCGACCACCATGACTTTGTCTCCATCCTAGGGTTTAGGGTTTAGAAAGTGATCACTAAGTGGTTCCTAATTGCGACCACTTTCTAAATTTATTTTTTTGACATATAATATAGTTATATAATTGGGATAATATATATATATATATATCACTACCAACCTTTCTTAACAAAAACAAGTTTATCTTGATGCGATGTTTTGTTAAGAAAGATTGGTAGTATATATATATATATAAGTGAATAAAACTAGAAATTGATATTCGAAACGTAGTTATGTCTCAGATGCGAAATTTGCATTTAGTGGAATACTTATGTATAAAAACATTATGGTCGGATAATAAAGGCGGCCACAATGGGGTGGAAAAGTGGCACCACATTGCGACCACGCTCTCAAAACGACGTCTGATCGCTATAACGGTCGTAAAGTGGTGGCACATTGTGACTCAAATTTTTACTCCAAATTTTCTTCATTTTCCACTCAAATTATCATCATTTTCACTCAAACACTTAACCCCGAGCGGAATCCGACAACCTCCACTACCGACCACCATCCACTGAGGGTTTTCCTTCCTTCTTACACTGGAGTTCTGTGACCTAACTTCATTGACTAATTAATCTGACCGCCAACATTGGACGATTCGCACATCCTCTGGCATGCATTTCGACTATTGGCACACTCTCCGGCCAGGTTTTTTATCCTCTCTTTCCCTCTTTTTTTTTACATTGCAAATATAATTTCCGATTTTAATTCTTTTTTTTTTTTAATTTGGGGCTTCGCAGCGAAGCACATTTTAAAAATTTGGACGGTCACTCTCTCACATTTGAACATTTGGACTTACTATTACCTTTGCAAAATAGTAAGTTTGAATTTTTCTGGTTCTTTTAGTTGTAATGGTTTCAATTTGGGATTTTAGGCTATTATGTAATTGGTATGTTTATTTTTTCTTTTGCAAATGACTTTCTTTGTTGATTTTACATTCGCCATAGTACTCGAATGTGAAATGGTACAGAAAGAAATTGAGCTTATATACTGTAAAATGTTTAATTGGTATTTCACCAAATAAAGATACACTTCCTCTAGTGTGCCACAACTCTAGAGTACATATCTCACTTGATGCATCACTCTAGCCTCCACATAGAAAAATCATTCAAGATACATAAATCATCTTTGTGTAACGTATGTTGAAATATAAAGTTTCACCTAACCTGTCCAAGAAATTTTAATTTCGCCATGAAAAGTTAATGTTCACATGTCAGTGTTTGACGTGTTCAAATCAAAATTGTATTAGTCGGATCAAACTTGAACACCGTTACCATAAGCTGGTTGGGCACAAAATGATAATATATATCTATCTTTGATTACGTGAGTAAAACCCCAATTGAAATGCATGCCTTTATATCTGAATAAGTATACACAATCTTTCGCAATGTATATTAAGACTTGTTGCATGAATGTACTTGTAGGATCATGGAGAATCGTAGTGGATGTATAGATGTTTCGAATCAGAAGATGTAACTCCTGAATTTATATCGGGAGTTAACCGGTTTATGGATTGGGCCAGACGTGAGTCTCATGATGATGGATATCCTGGTATCAGATGTTCATGTAAGATTTGTTATAACATGGTATATCATAAGCCTGATGTCGTTAGGATTCATCTTGTTGAAAATGGATTCATGGCTAACTATTTTAATTGGACATGTCACGGTAAAAGATCCATTCCAATGTCTGAAGTTTCGGTTACCATGACTTTAGTAAGACACGATTCAAATAATGTGTATTGTGAGATGATTCTAGATGCAGCTAGCCCTAGCTTTTAATCCTAAACTGGATAATATGAATTTTGAAGAACTGCCTAATCATAAGGCACAAAATTTCTACGACACACCTCTATGGGAAGGTTGTACAAACCATTCAAAACTACCAATCATCGCCAGAATACTGAGCATAATGTCTGAGTACAACTTATCTGAAAGTTCTATAGACAAGTTCGCGGAGTTGTTTAAAGAGGCTTTTCCCCAAGAGAATGAATGTTTGGATGACTTTTACAAGATCAAAAAATTAGTGAAAGGGCTTGGATTGCCCGTGATAAAAATCGATGTTTGTTATAATGGTTGTATGTTGTATCGATAAAATGATCCTGAGAAGAAAGAATGTTGCTTTTGTGGGCAACCGAGGTAAATTAAGAAGAAGAAATATAAAGGTAAACAACAGAAGAACATCCCCTACAAGAAGATGTACTACATTCTAATAACTCTGAGATTGCAGAGAGTGTATGCATATGAAAAGACTACAAGCCACATGGCATTCAAATAGTGAGAGAGAATAGGTAATAATGAATCACCCGCATGGCCGGGTTGTGGCAGCATTTTGATAGGACATACACTGATTTTGTAGTGGAGCGTTGACATGTCTGGCTTAGGTTATGTACAGATGGGTTTGCACTGTTCGGGATGTCAGGGAAGAAATATTCATCTTGGCCTGTGACACTGAAACCTTATAATATACCTCCTTGGATGTGTATGAAGAACAACGTAATGTTCTTAACGATCATCGTGCCCGGTCCCCAAAATCCTAAGCATAAGTTTGATGTGTACTTGCACCCTTTGATTGAATAATTGAGTCACTTGTGGGGTGAATATGCACTAACTTATGACATCTCCAAGAGGCAGAACTTCAAAATGAGGGATTAACTCCTTGGACAATTAGTGATTTTCCAGCATATGGAACGTTGAGCAAATGGAGTACGACTGGCATTCACGTTTGTCCTTATTGTATGCAAGAAACACAATAATTTCATCTAGAGTCAGGGGTAAACAATCATGGTTTGACAGTCATAAGTGCTTCTTGCCTTATGATCATCCATTTAGAAGAGATGTGAAGGGATTTCGTAAGGATCGATGACATGAGAGAGCCGAACCTCCCCCTCATGTGACATGTGAGGGAATTTGGAGAAGAGTTCAAGGTTACCCAAAAATTATAGATACAACAAGAATTAAAAAAGGAACATAGTAGATATATGTATCACAGTTGGGCTAAGCGTAGTATATTTTGGGATTTACCATATTGGTGAACACTTCTTGTTAGGCATAACCTTGATGTGATGCATAATGAAAAAAATGTCTTTGATAACATCTTCAACCCTGTGATGTACGTGAAGGGTAAGACCAAAGACAAGTTAAGACAAGGGAGGATTTAAGAAAGTACTGTTCTAGGTCTGAGTTGAATGTTAATCAAGACGAGAAGGGTAAGGCATCGAAGCCAAATGCATGTTACACCATAACCAAGCCACAAAAAGAGGTCGTGTTGAAGGAACTAAGGCTTCCAGATGGTTATGCTTCAAACCTGTGATGGTGCCTTGATATGAAGGAGCTCAAAATGTCAGGCATGAAAAGCAATGACTGTAAGTTTTTATGAAGAGGCTCATACCCATTGTTCTTAGAGAAGTACTCTAGGCAAATGTGTGGGAACCACTAGCCGAATTAAGCATGTTTTACAGGTTTGTGTTCCCCCAAGTTGCGTGTGGCCCATATCAAAGAATTTGAGGACAACATTTCCATGCTGTTATGAAACCTTGAAAGAATATTTCCCCCTAGGTTCTTTAATGTCATGGAGCACTTGCGGATTCACCTCCTGTACGAAGAAATGGTTGGTGGGACAATACAATTTAGGTGGATGTATCCCTTTGAGAGGTAACAACATGCTTTTTAGAAGTAACTTTTTATTTTTATTTTTTTTCATCTATTAATGAGTGCATCACTAGCTAAAGAAGAAGATAAAGAACAAGGCTAGGGTGGAGGGGTACATTTGTAATGCATATTTGGTGGAAGAAGCAGCTACTTTTTTCAGCTATTACTTCAAACCACATGTAAGAACACATGTTACAAGAGTTGGTCGAAACAAGAGCGTCGAAGAGTCAACCAAAGGACTGCCTGAGAGGTTTCGGGAAGAAAAAGAAGATATTAGTTTCCGATCAAGATTTGAAGGTAGCAATGAATTACATCCTTTTGAACTTTGAAGAGGTTGAAACATACATGCAGTAACTAACTCGGGTAATGAATATTTATAGGACATAATTAAAATTGTATTTTATTGATACTCATTATCATTTGATTTGCAACATATGAGATTCACTAAAGATATAAGTCTTGTGGAACCGGAGTTAACGGATGGTGAGCTTAACGTGCGGATTGATCGTGATTTCGCATTATGGTTTAGAGATCATATAAGTATTAATTTCTTATATTATTGATATAGGTTTGACAAAGTGTAAATCTAATGAAAGCTATTTTATTAGGTCAGTACTCTTTCTGACCATCTAAGCATACGTTCAATGAAAAAATTATCTTGGGGCCCGCCAATTGATGATATTTAATACTCCGGATACTATAATACTTACAGCTATAGATTTCACACAAAAGATCATAGTGATGGGAATGGAACTTCAAATAGTGGTGTCTGGTTGGAAGCTGATTTCTACGATGAGCTAACACTGATCATTGAGTTTGAGCTTGCTGGGTTACCAATCAAGAAGTTAGTTTTGTTCAAATGTGATTGGTTGGATTCCTATTTTCCTCAATGCAAGTTGGTTGAGATCAATCACAAGAAAACATATCAGGGATACAATCTATTCATATTTCATCATCAAGTCCATCAGGTCTATTACACTCATTTTCCTCGATATATTAGTAGCTTAATTAGTTGTTAATTAAGTCCTTGTATGTAGCCAAACATCTAATGTATAATTTCATTGATTCAAAACTTAATTCCTTACATTATAAAGGAAAAATGGGGGTTAGAAAAACACAATACCCTTACAAATTACATTTTTTCAAAATATATATCTTTAGCAATTAAAAAGTAATTTTAGGATGCCTCTAAAAATCCACCTACACTAAGATTCTATCCAGAGCCATGTTCAAAGATCATAGCCAGGTGTATCCACTTCATCATCGCCGATTGAGGCAGACTCTCGTGTGGTCTTTACCCCTAGCGTGGACATGTAAGTGATTATTTCCATATAATTTTGATTTCATTTATATGAAAATTGGAGATAAATCTAAAAAGATGAATCTAATAATTTTTAATATTGCAGTTTCACGAGTGACGTGGCCCAGGTGATAACGAGTATTGTTTACATGCATTATCTAGGTCCATGCAATAGCGTTGATCATGTACCCGATGATGTTCTGATCTTGTGGTGGGATGAGTTTCAAGTAAAATATTAGGTTTGTTTATGTCATTCTTTAATAAGTTGATATATGTACTTGTTAACAATTTTTTACTTATTTCTATCTTTTCTTTTCTTTTTTGCAGAAATGTTTTAGACGGGATCCCTTACACGAGATCGCCATCATGGTCCAATGAAGAAATTTAACGAGCAGGAGGCTGGCTGGAATTAAGAGAGACCATCGAAATTCTCGAATTATGCTGGGATGGATCCATCTATATATTTTGAGTAGACTCGACATCGTTTAGGACTCAGATGTAGTAGACGTGGACGGAAGAGTATTCTCGATAAGTCATGCATCATTTTTCTATTATGTCTTTCTTGAATTTTTAATTTTGAATATCGTTGGGTGATCTATTTAATATTGACATATTATGCCAAATTTTATACTTTTTTTTACGATGACGAAAGACTAGTGTTGTTTACCTATTAGACTCGCCAGTTAATTAAACATGTTCTTGTCAAATTCTGCAATATGTCCTTTTGTTTAAGAATAAGTTCCATCAGCGGTTATGTTACATTTAATAAAATTTCATAGATAAATTAAGGAATGGCCTTTTTAATCACCGTGAATTAAGTCAAAATTCATTTTCTCTAAACTTGAACATAATAATCGTCTAGAAAGTTGAGGATGCTTGCAAACAATGTAATCCCGTAAGATACTTTAGTTGATTAACTTAAAAATCTATGAAAATAACTTGACGTCATTAGTGAAGCTTCACTGAGGGCACTTAAATAGGTTCTGCAATTTGAATTTGAATTTGAATTATTGTTTATTTTGGAAATGAATTGGTTTCTTGAATATCTTCTTTTTGTTTTCAGGGGAAACTAAGATAGATATTTGAGGGCCTAAATATTATATCGCAGAGCCCTATGACTAATGAGGATGACTCTGACATCAAAGATGGTCCCCGTGATAGCTGATTTATGTTCATGTTGTTTTTGGAAAGAATTCGAATATATTTGTGACGGTCAAATCGTCGCCAAAATATTAATTTTCTAAAAACTTATTAAAAAAATTGGTCGTAACCAGGCGTTGCTACAAAGGTCGTTGCAACGTGGTCGCGGCTATCTCGTCTAACTAAGATCAAATAGTAGTCGCAAAGTGGTCGGTACAGAGAGGTCGCAAAGTGGTCGGTACAAAGAGGTTGTAAAGTAGTCGGTACATAGTGGTCGCAAAGTGGTCGCCAATATCTGGTCAACCGATGTTCTCAAAATGGTTGCTAAATTGCAGTCGCAACATGGTCATGACTATGAGATCAACCTCAAGTCAACGTTGGTCGCAAAACCGTGGGTTAAATGGATCAGTCGCAGTTTGGTAGCTATTTTTCGGTCAAACTGTTTTGAAAACATGGTCGCAAAATGAGGTGGCAAATATCAATTTGCGGCCAGATCTAGACGACCACTTGAAAAGATCGCAAATCACAGATTTGCGACCAAACTGTGACCATTAATGCGGTTGTTATTCACCGCATTTCTAATAGTGAGAGCCAGAATTTGTATCATCAGGCCGCAGTCTTCATCTAAGATCATCTGACATCAGACTTGGATGATCTCATCTCTCGGGAATATTTACAAGGAGTTGTAGTATGTGGAAACACTTTCCTTCCACACGTTTAGGCTCGGTCTTCCGAGTATTAAATTGTTGGGTGAGCGCGAGTCAAATACAAAAAAAGTTAATTAATTTATACATTTTTTCCTCGTCCTCAATCGCCGGCCTTAGCGAGATGTAAAATTTTGCTCATGCCGCCTTTCTTGCAAACTCGGACATTATTTGGGCCCATGGAGCAACCTGTGTCCACGGGACTCCCTTTTTTGGCGGCGTGCTGTTGAATATTACGTTAAGATATGCCGATGTATACAAGAACTCTCTTGATTAGGAATTTGCCGAGTATGGCTCGGATGAGAAGTGATTCATCCTCGGTAAAGTGCTATATTTTTTATCCGCCCAGTGAAAATATTTATATAACGTTGCCCACTCCCGAGACATTCAAGTCGTTCATTTCCTGGCTATTTTGGCGTCCCTTTCCTATTTCCTTGCTTCCTTCTTCTTGCCACCTTGGTGATGAATTCCTTCAGTTGTCCTCTTTTGATGGTGCCTCGATTTCTCGGCTTAACTTGATGCATTGGTTTGTATAATGATCGTGATAATTTTCAGGTGGTTCCGCTTTTTAGGGGATGCTATCATTTTTGGGGGAGGGGCAATTATGCTCAAAGATTTGACTTGGTGAATTAACTGTGTTAGGGACACTTTTAGGGGTGTCACATCCTTGTGGTCTATTATTTCTTTTATCTGAAACATTTTTTCTCGGAGTCTTCCCCTATTTCTTTCACTTTGTTGTTGTGGTTTCTTGTACGGGTTGTAGGAATGTGCCTTATCTTTGTTCTACCACTCTCCTTTTTTAACAATCCCAAACTCCTCTCTCCTAGAGAATTTTGTTGCCTCATGTATGTCACTTGGAAATTCTTCGAAAATTTGTTAGCCAAATCCATATTCCGAAGTCGATACTTGTAGGCCCATTTAAATTCAGATTGGCTGTTGTTTTGTACTGGCATGGAGGCCTTATTAATCAGTGGGCATACACTTTGATTGTTTCCTCTTATTTCTTGTGATATGGACAAGAGGAGATTGGACGTGTTGATAAATGTCATATGGACTGCGAAGTGCTATAAGAAGCATTGTTGTAGTTTCTCAAATGATTTGACACTTTGGTTTGGGATCGAGGCAAAGCATTTAAGGCGTGGTCCTTTTAGGGACCTAGGGAACATTCTGCATAGTATAGTGACATGTGGGTGGTGGACGTATGTAGCACTTGGTAGCGTCATGTGGGTCAAGTTGTGCCATCATATACCTCCAATTGTAAAGTGCTGTATTTCTTCGAGACTGATATAGCATGCAGTTGCTCGGCCAGGGTGTCATGTAGTGAAAAGTTCTATGGTCTGGTGTTGGAATAGAAATAGGATTATTGGCCTTTATGCTCAGTATCCATGCCTTTTAAAGACCGGGCCTGATGCAACTTTTCCCAACATTGCATTGTCTCTGGGGAAAGTACTCTAAAAGGTTTTCCCCCAGAGAATGGTGCACCTCGTACTTGTGATTGATTCAATGATATATTTGGGGAGAACAAAGCAAGACACGACATAAGTGGGGAATGTTGGGACTACAAAAGATAGAGTATTTTCCTTCCACAATTTACCAACAACAAACTCAAAGACCTCCTTCTTTGATCCTTCCTTAATTTATGATTGTCCCATGTATTTTCCATTCCCATCACCCACAATGATTTTGAGGATAGAAAAAGGGAGGTCATTTAGCTCTGCAGGGTTATCTTTGATGTAGAACATATGATATTCATAATAGTTAATCATTTGACCATAGCAGGCTTCATATGTATTAATTGCCTCTTTTAACTTTGTTGAACAATCCTCATTGGCTTGTGAGAAAAAAAAGAAGAGAATCATCTGCAAGTAGAAGATACGTGATAGAAGCATCGCCGCCAAATTGAAACTCAGTTAGAACACCTTGCTCTTCAACCAAGCAAATTATAGAGGATAAACCAGCTGTACATATGAGAAAAAAGAAAAAAAAATACAAAATAGTAAGAAATACATAATCATAATGACCAGGAGAGTAAGAAAAAATATCCAGCTCCATTTAAAATCTTTCTTCTTCATCTCCGGTAACCGTTAGTCAAAAGCTTTCTTCTTCATCTTCGACGGCTTGCCGGCCCTATCCTCTGCCGTGCGCTTCCTTACCATCTTCGTCTAACTCGAGCCCGCGCCCAAATTACTCTTTGGTAGCTTGACCCGACCCAACTCATTTTTCACCATCTTCTCCCTCGCCTTTGAGCCAAACCCAAAATTGTTCACTGGACAAAATCCATTTTCGATGAAAAAAGCTTTTCATTATCTCCAAAACCAAGTCTACATTTTACGGGTAACTTCTCCTTGTCCCTTCCACCCGAATCCACCATTTTTTCTTTTCCATTTTCCCTATAACCAACGCCAGTTTTTCCTTTCCATCTCTCTCCCCCCAATTCAACATTTCTTCCATTTTTGGAGCATCCACCCCAGTAACAACATGCACCCTCTCATCCTTTGCCACCGCCATTCTATTACCTACATACGGGATAACCGCATAATTGGCCATAACAGCAGCATCAACTCCTTCTCCGTCAAAATGAATCGTCTCCACTGGCCTATAATGTAGGTCTTTTGACACGTAAAGCCATAGCTCAAATTCATACCTGCTACAATCCTTTCGTCCTTTTAAGTATTCATGAATGTGTAATTTATTAGTGTTTTTAGTGACAAATTTATCATTGCTATTTACTTCTGAATTTCTATTTTTTTTAAGAATGTTGTAAAGTATAAAGCCGCTAAGAAAGAAGCAAAGAGAGCCGTTGGAGAGGCAATATCAAAGGTGTATATGGATTTATATAGTAAATTGGACACTAAGGACGGTGAGAAGGGTATATATGACTTGCTCGCTTAATAGAGTAATGGACAAGCGACATTGGTATGTTAAAATGTATCTTACAATGTTTGTTCAATCAAGAAGCAACAACATTCTTATTTGTTTTTCTCAACTGTTGGTGATGGAAGAGAGATTTATAAGAAGGGCTTGGGCACTATGAGAACAGAACAACATAGCAGACATTATTAAATGAAGAAGAATGAGCAAGAGGCTTCAAGGGAAGGATTGGCGTGCTACTTACTCATGTTTGGTTCATTACTTTACTGACTTAGGTTTTTTTTTCGTAAGTGGTACATGCACACACACTCAATCTTCCTATGTACGTAAACGTTGAAAGCCTTTCGAAAAATCCTCATTTTCTATTTCAATAGGTGGAATCGTTTCAATGCATCCCATGGTGCTTTCTTGTTCGCCGATGAAAGAGAAAGATGGAGCTTCAAATGAGGAAATGGACATAGTCACTCGATTGGAAGTTGCAATGGAGGTTCGCTCCAGGAGCGCTTAATCAATAAGGGTAAACTCAATAACATCTTTTTATTTTTGGTGAAAAAACACAATAACAACGGATAAGTATCTTACTGCGTTTATTCCGCAAACAACCTACTATGTGTGCCAAGTGGGAGGATGTTGGTAATTTCCCTTATTTAGGGAAATCACTTTTGGCACACATATATATGTATTTGGTTTCCTTAATTTATGGTATCTGAGAAGAGAGGTTACAGGAACTAAATCTGAAATTCCAATAGATATTTGATTGGTGTCGCTTGACAATAGTGGTTATCGCCTAAGGTATGTACCTATTTAATTCCTCTTTTGTTTTAGTATGTGCACCATTTATATAGGAAATAAACCTTCAATTTATTCATAAATAATGTGCATAGATTATTGGTTTTACTATTGGAACAATCCCCATCTTCGACCCTAAAACAAATGAAGAAACTAAGTTTTCTTCAGGGCAGAAGACATAAAATCTATTGGTTCGAATCATCCATGAACCTCAACAATAGCTTTCCTAGCAGAGGGTCACTTCAACAAAGGAGGACGAATACAAACACATACTCCAGCTGTACAGCTTACGCCAAAATCAGGATTACAAGTTAAACCAATGCAATCTGCCTTAGTTTTGCAACTCTGTTGTGCTAAAACAACTGGAGGAGGATTACAAACACATACTCCACCTCTGCAGCTTAGGTTGAAATCAGGCTTACAAGTAAAACCCGTGCAATCTACTGTAGTTTTGCAACTCTTTTGTGCTAAAACAACTGGAGAGGGCCAACTTGATGGACACAAAGGAAATTAAATTAATTAGAGTACATTCACATATGATAAGTATTTTCACATACATGGCATTTATGTACGACTTTGAAAAATATGACCAGTGGTAGAAGTCAAGAGATTTCACCAATGGTGGAATTTTTATTTTTGATGTCTAAAAGTGATTTTCGTGAATGGTGGCTGCAAAAGAATAAAGAATAAATTGACGAGAGAGAGAGAGAGAGAGAGAGAGAGAGAGAGAGAGAGAGAGAGAGAGAGAGAGAGAGAGAGATGGGAGATGGGAGATGAACAAAACAGATAGTAGAAACAATAGACTAACTTGAAATGAAAAGCATGATGGTGACAATCAAAACCAAGCTTGATGAGGCCTTCACCATTTCTACTTTAATTTACTTCAAACACTAGGGATGATGACAAGTTTATAACTTTGAGATTGTTTTCAAAACTTGAAGGTGGAACACACATATTTATACATACAAAGCAGTGCCTACATGAATTCAAACAATTAATGCATACCATAATTGTTTGATGAATTCAATGGTACTTAATTGAAGAATTAAATATAATGCTCAATAAAATTATATTCAACAAAAAATATATATATATATATATATATATATATATATATATATAATTCTCTCTCATGACTCATGAGGGGAAAAATTCAATCCTAGGGACGCCCTTGTGGGACTGGCCCTCATCCCATTCACATGAATTGTGTAGGGTCTACCCGCATATGTGGGCTCCGCTCAATTCATGTGAGAAATCTATGAGACCAGTCCTCACAAGTACGATTCTATGATAGAGTGACCCCTCATGAGGGTATCAACTTAATTAATTTCCATTTGAGCTACCATATTTTACTTTGTCAATATTCTTCCTGATATATATAATTGGAAAAATTATGTCCAGAATTCAAAGTATTATAGCATATTCGGCTTTGTTCAAATAGGTAAGTTTTATACTTTTCAATTTTTCTCATTAGTTATTTAGCAAAAAAACATTTACTCAGAAGTTACATTAGCAATATTATGAAACCCCAGACTCATATGGGAAAATGTCCCATATTGGATAAGAATGAAAGTTGTGACCTATATATAAAGTGGGCCTAAGTACCCACTATCATTACGGGATATCTCTTCTGGCATAACAAGTTCGGTTGCCAAATAGGTGGTTCTGGGTGATGCCGGACCCACGTGTCGCGTTGCGGGCACCAAGCGTGACAATTATGTTACCAAAGTAGGAATTTTTAACTCCCTAGTTAAAACTAAAACAATATGAATCCTCTGCAAAAATCCATGTGACATTCCTAATTGTGGTTTTGTTCAAACATAGAGTTTATACATTTATTCTTAGTGTTTATTCATTTTAGTTTAGGTTATATGAATAAAAACTTTCGTGATTAAAGTGTCAGAGAATATATGAACCGGGAAATGTAAAAAAATTGTATTTCAAAATTAGGAAATATATTGTCAAAATTAACTGAGTAGCAAATGACACTCCACTATATCAGCACATTGGGCATTTCTAAATAGGAAACTTTG
The DNA here is from genome assembly GCA_026122235.1 of Vinca minor. Taxonomy (NCBI): domain Eukaryota; kingdom Viridiplantae; phylum Streptophyta; class Magnoliopsida; order Gentianales; family Apocynaceae; genus Vinca; species Vinca minor. The sequence goes on from JAOCZM010000253.1 coordinate 3,769,526, forward strand.
TTGTCCAAATTAACTAACTAGTTAAAATTGTTTTGTTCCACAACATATGTTGGACCCTTCGATTTGGGTCCAACCAAGAAGGCTATGGACTGAGACTGGAAGCCTTTTTTGATGAACTTTTAGGTGGTACTGAAAGATTTGGGCCCAACGGGTAAGAACAAATGAGGAATCCAAAAGGGTTGGGCCTCACCACGACGAATTTTGTACGAGGTAAGGCCTTAGTAGTCTGTCCGATATTATTTGAAGGCTTAGAGAATAAACCATGTGAAACGTATATTCTTTGAAGGAACTCTTCCAAGTTTATCACTTCTAGGTCAAATACTCGGCTATAAAAGGGAGAATAGATGAGTAAGAAAGACACAACTCATACTTAATATAACTCAATTTTATCTTACACAACAATTTTCAGATCAAAAGACACCAATCACCAATCACCAATCATAATCTGATTAGTTTTAGTGTTCGAATGACTGGACTACGTTCCAACTATTTCTTATTTCGTTAGTTACTCAAAATCTTAATATCACTATCCCGCTACAGTTAGGTTAAGTCAATTTGTAAGAAGAACAACACCTTATATTTTATTTTGTTTGCAATCAATTCGGTTGCTATACTTTCTCTTTAAAAGTCCTTGAGGATCATCATGGCAGATAAAAAAATTACAATCTCTCTCTCTCTCTCTCTCTCTCTCTCTCTCTCTCTATCACATCCATTTTCTCACGATTTTCCTCTTTCTCCATAAACTAGGGACATGATGAGTTTTTATTAAATGGTTTCCCCATTTTCCAGAAAGCATGGGTGGCACGATCAGAAACTATTAGATTTGTTCAGATTGCACAGATAAATGTTATGCGGGGAATTTTCCATATTAGATTAGGGAACAAAAAGTGGCACGACCGAAGGGACTGATCACCATGTAAGAATTGTTACTACTTAGTTATGGCTACTAAAAAACATAAAAATGGATAAGAATTAATCCCACTCGTTGTCTTAGAATTCAAAATCATGTGAGAGATGTTACTATCGATAACGAGAAAAAACTCGTAGTCGATCCGTCCGCAAAATAATGTACTTACCAGTACTCCCGATAAAGTGCATAATATTTCTATACCTAAAAACCAAACATATTTTGTTACTGAAACACTTGTTCAACGAACCGGTGGGCATGTAAATGATGTGGAAACATCTATGTTGGATCTACATGTCTGGTAGAAAATTTTACCATACATTTGAAGGAGTCACCATATGGAGAGCACAGTGTTTCTCCATCATGTGATGAATTCAAAAGTCCCACAATCGGAAACATAAAAGATGATCGAAATCGTCCTTATGTGAGATGTCGCCCGGATCTAAGCTCAAGAATTGGTAGAGGTCAAAATTCATCAGATCGAATTAGTGGTTGAGAGAGTTTTTGACATCTATGCCAAAAAGATCGAAATCGATATAGAAGGACCGAATGCCAATATCCAGTATTTGGCTTCAACCGTTAGGGAGTATAGCCAACATATGGGTAAATTCGACAGGATTCTTAGATCAATTTTTTTTGTTGGAACTCTTCATGTATTACCTTTCGAGTAACGCTTTCACCATGTATAACTGATTACCAACCAATTATGTCCATTCATGGGAACATTAGGAGGATATCTCGCTGAGGAGTATATGGGTCTCAGGATTGACACTTTCACCGATGAATCATACTCGATAGGCAAATCCACTAATTTTCATGACAGACCTATGAGACAGATCAGTAAAGACCCCACAATAGGACGCAATCTTGACTATTTCAGGTATGAGACTCCTTAATCCACTCCCCTTGGAAGGTTAGAGTTTGATAGTTCATAGGCATATAAACTCCTACGATTGCTAAGTGGGAGGTTCCTATCCATCAAAGCTTTTCTTATAGAAGAGATCTTGAGACTTTGACCCAGACTCATAAATGAAGATGGTAGCGCCAAAACAGGAATATCGACCTAAAGCACATACTGATAAGGAGAATAGACAACCAAAGGAAGAGAATAAAACCAATTGGGGGAAAGCGCCTGAGACATATGTCGAGCAAATTGAGACCGTTATGGTTGAATTTTTTTTTATACTTTTCCAGGGTCACTTAGATCCAAACCAACAAATAAGATAATGGCGTTCATGAAGGGATTCATGGGCGGAAACTCGTTACAAACACCCATGAGTCCTCCCCTGAAGGATCCGCTCATACAAAACGAATCGAAAATTACACGAAAAAGACTTACATTTCTTGGCTCAAGAATCTGATTCTTGAATGAAAGATTCTGCCTTTATGCTCTCAGCAACGATCACCTTGAGTCTTCCCTTGCAGAATTACTCCCTACCGGTATCCACGCGACGAAACGGGCAGCGAGTGCTCGCTCTTCGTTTTCTGAGTTTCGGGAATTAGAGAGAAAGGGAGGTAGAAAAAAGTTTTATGGATTTCTTGGTATTTCGGCTGAAAAATTGTCTCTACCTAGGGTTTCGGCCAAAAGAGGTTTATATAGGGAGTGAGAGGTTGTTTTCAGAACAACTCCCACGTCCGCTCCACCTCTTCTGGCAGTGGGAGTCTTTAACTCCCTTCTCCCCTAGACTTCTACTGGTAGTGGGAGTCTTTATCGGATAATAACTCCCACGTAATCCCAACTATACCGAAAATGCCCCTTATCTCTAATTCGAATAATAGCTCTTTATTATTCTCAGAAAAATGAATGTCAGATACAATGAACCTAGACACATTCTAGATTCATTGAATCTGGACATGAAGCTCGTTAGCTCGTCTATGCGTGTGACCCAGTAGGTTCATATCACAATGGCAATGAAAACACACTTAGTAGTAGTGTGAGTTCATAAATCACAAGCGGTCCCTAGCAGGACATTGTGACTACCCAAACTGAATGAATTTACGGTGGAACCCATTATCAATCCACTATTTAATCCATTTGTCTCGCGATATCCTAATTAAGCATAAGGCATGGTAGTCGTCACCCTTACTAAGCTTAATTGTATTTATGCTCGATCTCCGGGTAAACTGTTACAACAAATAGTATTTGACCATGCATTTAAACAGTTTTCCCTATCGAGGGGCCCATGGATATCTCTCTCTAATAAGAGCGGGACAAATTCCTTACAATGCCTCTCACATTCAAGCCATGATAGGACACTACATCCGATTATTAGTCGTATTGATTACTCGATTAAAAGCAACGTACGACTGAGTCAAAACGTGGCTCCATTCATGCTAGAATCAATGGAGACATAAGGTCTAAGGATTCTAAAATAGTATTGAGGAAGTAATACTTATGACTAAGGACCATGAAGTATTACTTATCTAACGGATCACGTCCGATGCGATATATCTCAATACATTGCATCTATGATATGATTTGTACTCATTACACATGATTAGTAAAACGTAATCATCAATCAAACATCATACTAGTTTTATTTCATTGTAAAGTAGATTATATAAAACTAGGGACAACTAGAATAGTAATTACATGAGCAAATGAGTTTTACTATTAAATCACACATTTGATGTTCATAAGCAAAATTAACTATTCAGATGAATTGCTCAAAAAGATATAAAACGTACAACATATGCTAATGGTCCTAGGGCACTACTAACAATTCAAGGATATTGATGATCATGAAGCTGCAATGCTTATACTTTGAAATGAGCAGCCAATTGAGGAAGACAGAGGTGTAGTTCATATCACCAAGAAAGAATATGTTCATGGAAACATTGATAAATACAAAGTTCAAAAATCTTGGTCGATAATGGGCCTACTATTAACATTCTCCTAGCATATATGATGAAGAAGCTAAGGAGGTAAAATGATAAACTTGTCCACAAATTTTGTTGTAAGTGGTTTCAGGGGGCTCACAAAATAAAAAGAATTACAACATTGGAAACTTCTACCGGCAAGAAGACATTGGCAACCTCTTTTTCTTATGGTCGATACCGAACCTAGGAACATCTCTTAGTTCTTGATTGGGAATGGAATGGATCCACATGGCTCAAATATTATTCCTATGCTATAATTATTAGGCCGAAATCAACTAGGTCTATTCCAATGTTTTTTTGACAGGGGTACGATATGCTCAAGCAGTATGTTACCCATCGACATTGCGTAAATTATTATTCTTATTGAATAATTATGAGGCTGAAAACATCAAGGCCGATGCAAAGAATTTTGTGGTAGGAGTACGATACGCTCAAGCAGTATATTACCGCAAAACTTTCAACCTCATCACATTTGACAAGATGTTAAGGGGAAAGCTAAGGAAACTTGGTGTAAACCTAAGGTGGAACATGCTGAACTTAATGATCCCAAAAATGTTGTGTAGAGACCTGGGGCGGAGCCAAGATTTATATAATGAGGGAGGGGCGAAATGTTCTAGTGAACATGTTTTTGAATTGGGAGGGGGAGATGTGTATTTTTGAAGGATTTCTCAAAAAATGACAATTTCATACAGAAAACTTAGCTTTTAATAAATTGTTGGGGGCGGCCGCCCTCCAAATCCCATGAGTCCACCACTAGCAGATAGCAACGACAAATGGGGTGGCCCGACGGGTTCAGGGTGCATTTGACCGGCAGACAAGACTGGACAGAGCGGTGAGGGTTTGAAAATTGACAGGGGCGTCGTGGGTAAAATATATCAAGGTCCCAAACCCACCCCGCCCCGCATGTAAAAACTGAAACCTGCGAGCCAGGCCAGGATTGGTGGGGTTTAAGGTTTTTTTTAAAAGTAAGTTTAAGGAGAAAAATTAAAAGAAAATAGTGAGAAATAAATATAGAGAAAGCCACATCGTAGTGGTGAGGGTTTTACAGGGACCCATACCGATTTTATTAATAACATAAATAAAGTTACATAGGAGGGGACTTAGAGCCTAAGCTTCTCAAATAGAAATACAACTTTTTTCCATGTGCCTTTTAAATGATATCGTCTCCCAACCATTTTTGTGAAGGGATTCATGGGTGGAAACTCGTTCCAAACACCCATGAGTCCTCCCTTGAAGGATCCGCTCATACAAAAACGAATCGAAAAACAGTTAAAAACTTACGTTTCTTGGATTCAAGAAGCTACTTCTTGAATGGAGGAAGGTGTTTCTTGGATGCTAATCTGCCACCAACGGAATTTCCTTTGCGGAATGTCCCTCTACCGGTATCCACGTGACGAAACGGGCAGCGATTGCTAGCTCTTCGTTTTTCTGGGTTTCGGGAATTAGAGAGAAAAGGGAGAGGCAGAAAACTATTTTCTGGATACTAAGGTATTTCGGCTGAAAAGCATTAGTCCCCTAGGGTTTCGGCCAAGAGTTTATTATATAGGGTGTGAGAGTTTGTTCCCAGAACTAACTCTCACGTCCTCAACTTCTCTCGGCAGTGGGAGTCTGAACTCCCACGTCCTATCAACCTCTTTTGGCAATGGGAGTCTATAATTCCCATGTGCACTAGACTTCTGCTGGTAGTGGGAGTCTTTATCGGATAATAACTCCCACGTAATTCCAGCTATACCGAAAATGCCCTTTATCTCTAATTCGAATAATAACAATTTATTATTCTCAGGAAAGTGAATGTCAGATACAATGAACCTAGACACATTCTAGATTCATTGAATCTGGACATGAAGCTCGTTAGCTCGTCTATGCGTGTGACCCTGTAGGTTCATATCACAATGGAAATGAAAACATACTTAGTAGTAGTGTGAGTTCATAAATCACAAGCGGTCCCTATCAGGACATTGTGACTACCCAAAGTGAATGAATATACAACGGAACCTAATATCAATCTACTATTTAATCCCTTTGTCTCGCGATATCCTAATTAAGCATAAGGCATGGTGGTCGTCACCCTTATTAAGCTTAATTGTATTTATGCTCGATCTCCAGGTAGACTGTTTCGACAAATAGCATTTGACAACCACTTTATCAAATGCATTTGAGCACGGCCATGCATTTAAACAGTCTTTCCCTATCGAGGGGCCCATGGATATCTCTCTCTAATAATAGAGAGGGACAAACTCCTTACAATGTCTCTCACATTCAAGCTATGATAGGACACTACATCCGATCATTAGTCGTATTGATTACTCTGTTACAAGTAACGTCCGATCGAGTCAAAACGTGGCTCCATTCATACTAGAATCAATGAAGACATAAGGTCTAAGGATTCTAAAATAGTATTGAGGAAGTAATACTTATGACTTAAGACCATGAAGTATTACTTCTCGACTGGATCACGTCCCAATACAATGTATCCCTATATATTGCATCTATGATGTGATTTGTATCCATTACACATGATCAGTAAAACAAGATCATCAATCAACAATCATACTAGTTTTATTTCATAGTAATTAAGCATTACATAAAACCAGGGACTTCTAGAATAGTAATTACATAAGCTAATGAGTTTTACTATCAAATCACACATTTGATAATCAAAAGCAAAATTAACTATTCAATTACATGCTCAAAAGATAATAAAACGCACAACATGTGCTAATGGTCCTAGGGCACTACTAACATTTTGTAAATGTACTCACCCCCATACTTGGTACATTTTGCTTTTCCATTTGTTTATCGATTGTCTATACCTTCCAAAATGGTGAAGTCAATGCCTTATTAGACCTGCTATATTCCGCGAGTACATTTTAGGAAATCAACATGAGGATGATTTACAAAGTTGTCCATTTATATAACATAAATTTGAGAAATAAATTTTTAAAAAAAATTGATAAAAAATTAGAGAATGATACACTAACTAGAATGACGAACAACGATAAAATGAGGATTCCAATATGTTACCACTTCCACCAAATCAACTTGCACAATTTAGATTAGAGAGATAATCATTTAGAGAAAAAATATAGTAAGAGATGAGAATGAGTGAGTTTGAGGGGACATGACTTAATTTTTATCTCCTAAAATATAGGAGTCTTCTAGCTGCCTCTTCTTCTATTTTCGCCCGCCCATGGCAGCCGGCCACCCGTCTGTGGTGGCTGCTGCCGCCGTCCCTACACCATGGAAAAAGAAGAGTTTCGCGCAACTTCTCTCCCCACCATCTTCTGTGGCCACATCTCTTCCTATCTCTCCTCTTGATGTTTACAAAGGAGAGCCTAATCTGATAATTTCGGAGGATGAACACGATAGCCTTGGGATAGCATTACGATTCGTTTTGGTTGGAAAGTTCCAAAAACATGCCCGCAATTTGGATTCTCTTCGCAAATCTTTTCACAAAGTGTGTTTTCGGGGTAACTTTTGGATCGGCCGATTGGACCCAAAACACATTCTGATCAAGTTTGATCTTGAAGAGGATTATTGCCGATTATGGCGACAATGTATTTGGAATTTCTTCGGCTTATCAATGTTTGTTTTCAAGTGGACGTACGATTTTACAGTTCATGAAGAACCTTCAATTGTACCAGTTTGGATTGGATTCGAGGGATTACCGCATCATCTTTATAATAAATCCAAATTATTCTCATTAGCAACGGCCGTTGGCCAACTGATTGCTTTGGATGCTCCCACCGCCGCAGCCTCCCGTCCCAGCATTGCCAAGGTGTGTGTTGAGGTGGATTTACTTTCGAATTTACCACATCGTGTTAGGATCACACATGCCAAAATGGGGAAGGGTTTTTGGCAACCAATTACTTATGATAATTTGCCCGATTATTGTCTGGTATGTATGCGAATCGGGCATAACGAGAAACAGTGTTCTAAGAATCATACGGTGGTACCGCCACCCATCTTGGAACAGCGGAAAAAGACATGGCTGGAACCGCCGCAAAAGCCACTAGCCAAAATCGATTCTGGAAAAGCACAGGCGGCGCCTCCTAAGGTACCCAAAAAATCTGACAGAGAATCGGCTATAAGGTTTCTAAAATCTGGGATTGTGGTTCAGCCCCGAAATTCGAAGCCGGTAGTTTGGATTAAAAATGCAACGGATGCCGGAGGTCCCTTCAATCCAACCATCGGGACTGGCAGTTTCGACTACGCCAAAGGAAACCTCGACTGATGTTCAGGTACCAATTGAATTGGTAAATTCAGCAACAACAGAAGCCCTCCAGTCTTCAACAATTGCAACGCTTAAAAATATTTCTAAAGGGATTGATGATATTGGAATTGGATGTGATAAGGTGAACTTAGTTACTCCACGGGTGTACTAATCTTGGGGGGGCAAATCATTGACGGATCCGGCAATTTTTTTGGGAACAATTGCAGCAGTTAGCCGCCGAAAAATCTACATTGATCAGCTCCTCAGCCGGGTTACCAGATGACCCGGTTTTACCAGCTATAGACCCCATTATTGACCCAGTTTTAACAATTATAGACCCCGTTATTGTCCCAGAATCCTCTGTTTTACCAGCCTGCTTTGTTCCTCAGGCAGCGGGGTCTGCGATTGCTGCGCCTGTGTCGAGAGTTGAAGGCCTGCTTCCCGTGTCTGATGTCGAAGGGGACCGGGAGACAGATGATCAAGTCTCGGCTATACCTACTGGGAACGAGACTTCGCCGACAGTTGAAGAGGGTGGAGTCTTGGGACCGACTGGTCAGTTGATTGAACAAGACCCGAGTGGTTTGGTCGGAGGGAGACAGCTCCTGTTGGGGAAGGGGATGCCTTGCCTCTGGAGGACCAATCGGATGCCATTGAGACGTTGAATGTTTTGACATTATGCTCCATGGAGCAGCCAACCACTAGTTTGGGCCACATTACCATCGATTTGCCAAGCGCGAGCCATACCATCCGAGCTGGGAAATCGAAAAAGCAACCAATGCTGCCTCAGCAAGTCTTCTCGATTGGAAGAGAAGGCTAAAGATGATACCCTCTAAGGGGTACACATACTTATTACTTATTTTTGCTATGAATAAGTTGAACTGTTTGATATGGAATATTCGGGGAGTGGGAAATATTGAATCAATTGCTCGACTAAGACAGTTAAAATTTGATAACGCACTCTCTTTAATTGCAATTCTGGAGCCAATGCTTGATATTGCTGACTTGCCATATTATACTCGACGCTTAGGATTTGACAATGGGGCTAGCAATTTTAATGGTAAAATTTGGCTGTTTTGGAATGGTATTTTGGATATCTCTGTGGTGGGTGATACTGGCCAGATGATTACTGTTTTGGTAAATAATTATGCTGGCACTTCGTGTATTTATCTTTTGTTTATGCCAAATGTGCCTACACTCAACGACGAGTTTTATGGGATGAGCTTCGCTCTTTTACCTCACAACATGATGTACCATGGTTAGTGGGGGAGACTTTAATGTGGTTTTCAGTAGCTCAGAGAGTTTTGGTTCAATTCCCGATTGTAAAACACAAGAGGGGGGGGGGGGAATTGGGTTTTAACTAATCTTGTAAACTTTTTAGAATCTCTTTGCAATGCTATTGTAAGTTTGAGCAAGATGATTAAAAGCAAAGTAAAACCCAATAACAAGACAAAGGATTTATAGTGGTTCGACTCACTCAAAATCTACATCCACTACCTTGAGCCGCACCCAAGGATTTTAAACAACTTCACTAAGAAGAATGTTTACACTTGTGGCTAACTCACTAAGAGTTTTACAACACAACCACAACTCAAAACTCACAAAGAGCTTGCCCACACAAAGTAGGACTTTTACAACTTGCCCACACTAAGTAGGACTTTCACAAATAACCCTATCACTAAGAAAGGGAATGAGATAGGTTAAGTACAAAGTTGTTCACTCTTCTAAGTGAAAGATATACCTTTGAAGTACAAACAATTTCAGCTCTTAGAACATATGAAGCACACTCTATGTCTTGCTTTTGAAATTCACCTTTGAATGATTTAGATCATGGCAATGAAGTGCATTTTTCTTTGAAGGTGTTTAGACTTGATGAGAAATCAATGAGAATATGTTTTGCAAGTCTATGAAAGTGTTAGAGTCATTCTAAAGCTTTGGAGTATATATACATTTCAAAATATGGCTGAAAAACGACTCTTTAACGGTCAAATAACGGCTAGTTCCCGCAGAGTTCGGTTGACTGAACAAGGGAGCTCGGATGACCAAGCAAGGGGTCGGTCGACCGAGGTAAGGCATAGGTCGACCGAGGCTGATCAGTCCATCTCTCTGTTTGGCTTCGGTTGATCCGACTTTCTGAGCATTGAGAGATGTTATTTTGACCCTTGTTTTGAAATCTTTTGAAGTCTAAAAGGTTTTCTCAATATGAAACAAGTAAGAGCATTTAGAAAACCATTTTAAAAGACTTATACATTGAAATCAAAGGCTTTTGAGATATGAACACTTGTAAGGATCATTTTGAAACTTAGCCTTTTGAAAACGTGTTTGTGTGCATGCAAGACTAGAGTGTAGAGCTTATGTTCTTGAGAGCTTTGGTTAGAGCTTTATAAGATAACGACTTATGACGACAAAGCTAAACTAACCAAACCTAAGTCTTCAATCTTCAATCTTGATAAATGAGCCTTGCATAATTTTGAATCTTGATACCAATGGCTTGATTGAAGTACTTAGAGCTTCCATAATGATTTCCGATATTCTATCACAAAGATTAAGATCATTAGACACAACATTAAAAGTTTGTCCAATATCAAAAACTGAGTTTGTTCGCCCTTAGGGCTTACACCGATGCTTTTCCTATTTCTGAGTTTGTAGATGGGGTTGGAGATTGTGGTTTGTCAGATGTTCTTTTTGTGGGCAGTCCGTATACGTGGTGCAGAAGTTCTTCTCCCCCTCTCTTGCGAAGACTTGATCGAGTCTTGGTCAATACTAAATGGCTTGATTTCTTTACTATGGCAAAGTTAAACATTTACATAGAACAGTCTCAGATCATTGTCCTTTACTACTTAATCTCAATCGGGAGACCATAACTGGTTTTTCTTCTTCTTTCAGGTACCAGAATATGTGGTCCAAGCATGCGCAGTTTCATGATATGGTTAAAGCCAGTTGGGCGGCCCGGTTTGATGGGAATAGAATGGTGGTGTTGACAGGCAAACTGAAAAGATTGAAGGAAGCATTGAGAATCTGGAATACATATTGCTTTGGTAATGTCACCACTCGGCTACACAATGCTGAATCTAATGTGGCAGCGGCTGAGGCGGCTTATGATGCCTCTTCGACAGATGAATTTAAGGACATATGGATGGAGGTTAAAAAGAATTATCAGTTTTATTTGGCTGCTGAAGAGACTTTTTGGAGGCAAAAGTCAAGAATCAAGTGGTTACAAGAAGGTGAACGTAATAGAAAATATTTCCATGCTATGTGTAACAGTAAGCGAAAAAGATTACATATCTCTATGTTGCAAAATGATAATGTCTTATGGTTGACGGAAGCAAAAGATATTGGTGAGGAGGCTCATCGGTTTTTTCACAACATTGTATTCGGCAGATGAACATCCGCAGCCGGTTGATGGTATTCTGAGTGCTATCCCGCATCTGGTGAGTGCCTCAACCACTCGGGAACTTTCGGCTCTCCCGTCTGTTTTGGAGGTTAGGACAGCAGTCTTTTCATTAGATAAACATAGTGCAGCAGGCCCGGATGGGTATTCTGGAGGTTTCTTCCAAGATTGTTGGGAGATAGTGGGGAGTGATGTGGTGCAAGCAGTTTGTGATTTTTTGGCCGGATTGCCAATGCCCAAAGCGATGGCGAGCACTCTTATTATACTTCTTCCCAAATCGCAGAATCCGACTCATTTATCAGGTTTTCGTCCTATCTCTCTCTGTAATTTTGCGAATAAAGTGGTCACAAAGGTGCTTGCTACCCGTCTGTGTGATATTTTGCCTTCGCTTATATCTCTCAATCAGACTGGCTTTATAAAAGGAGGTGCTATTTCAGACAATGTTTTACTAGCGATGGAATTAGTACATTCTATCAATCACAAAGTCCGAGGTGGGAATTTAATCATCGAACTGGATATGATGAAGGCTTTTGACCGGGTATCTCACTCCTTCCTTATCAAGGTTTTACAGTGTTTCGATTTTGGGACGCATTTTCTTCATCTTATCAACAATATTCTGAGCTCTAATTGGTTTTCGGTGCTGGTTAATGGTGTCTCGTATGGTTACAGTCATGCTATGATGGGGGTTAAGCAGGGGGATCCTCTCTCTCTGCTTCTTTTCATCCTTGCGGCTGAAGGCCTTTCACGGGGGTTAAATGCTTTTGCAAATTCGGGTAAGCTCTGTCTATATCATGTTCCTAAACAGCCATTTACAATTTCTCACCTTGCTTTTGCAGACGATATTATTATTCTTACTAATGGTCAAAGCAGCAACCTAAGAGTTCTTATGGAATTTCTTGATATGCATGCTAAAGCATCTGGGCAGCGAATTAATTTTGGGAAGAGCTCATATTATGCTTCTTCCAAGATCGCGGATGGGCAGCGTACCATGATCCAGGATGTCACCGGTTTTGTCGAGGTTGATTTTTCGTTGGCTTATCTAGGTTGTCCGCTTTTCCCGGGACGGTCTAAGGTCCGTTATTTTGATACATTAATTGACAAGATTGCCTCTCGATTGGAAGGATGGCAGCGGACGTTGTTAAGCATGGGAAGTAGACTTTTGTTGGTCCGATCGGTTTTGAATTCTATGACCCTTGATATACTGACTACTTGTAATGTGCCTCAATTGGTTATACCTACATTGGAGCGGATGTTCTCTAGATTTGTTTGGGGCCAAACGGATGGGAAAGAGTGTAAGCATTGGATGTCTTGGCGGAATATGGCTTGGAGTGTTGAGAGAATGGTGTTGGCATTCATTCTTTTACACAATTTTATGTGGCCTTTTCTTGGAAACTGTGGCGGAATTTTCGCACTGGTTCGTCATTATGGGCGGAGTATTTGAAGAACAAATATTGTGCCAGTCTGCACCATGTGAAACAAGGGAAGTTGGTATTGGGGCTGCTCACCTACTTGGCGCCGCATACTTTCGGTCAAGGATGATGTGGAAAAACATATTGGTCTTCTGTTGCGTAATGGTGCCTCTAGCTTTTATTATGAAAATTTTACTCATCATGGTTCGCTGGACATTGTTGGGCCGACCTTAACTGATCAGCTTGGGACTGCAAAAATTTGTGATATTTTTAATGCTGACGGCTGGAATCGGCGGGCGATGTGGGATCTTGTTCCGGCTACTTTAACGTCTTCACTGCCGGACGTCTGTTTGTCTACCGATAGTGACAAATACATTTGGATGGCTGATTGTCAAGGGGTTTTTTCCCTTACATCGGTCATGGCCATTTTCCGCGGCTCCGATGTATCCCTATTCTCCCGGACTTGCATATGGCATAAAGTACTGCCTCTCTCTAACTCTTTATTTATGTGGAAATTGCCGAATGGGTATCTTGATTTGGATGAGGATAGAATGCGTTTCGGGGTGTCTTTGGCTTCTCGCTGTTCTTGTTCCCATGGCACCGAGACATATGATCACATTTTTATATCATGTATACTTGCTCGAGTGGTTTGGCGAGAGGCAGCATGTTCGGTGTGTTTGACACTGCCTAATTTGGATGTTGTTGGTATTCGTCAGCTGTTGTCGTTATGGTGGTATGGTCCTAACTCTTGTTCACGTCAAGTAATTCTTCTCCTAGCCTATTCTGCTTGCAGGATCTTGTAGAAGGCTCGGTGTTGCTTCGTCTATGAAGCGAAGGTCACTTCTCAAACTTGTATCATTGCACAGTTTCGTGACTATACATCCACCTTGATGAAGGCTAGAGGCCTTAGTTTGTCTCCCTCAGTTTTCGTTCCCAGAAGAACTAAGGTGGTCCGATGGGGAGGAGCATCAGATTATTTGGGGATAGTCCTTAACATTGACGGTGCCTCGAAGGGTAATCCGGGACCAACTGGACTTGGTGGGATTTTTTGTCATCATACAGGGGAATTTATTGCGGCTTTCTCTCTTTTCTTGGGGGATTCATTCACGAGTATGGAAGCGGAATTACAGGCTTTGTTGGCCGGTTTGCGGCTGGCATATAGTCGCGGGTTGTCCGATTTTTTGGTCCAATCCGATTCCCAGGTATTGGTCCAGGCGATAGCTTCAGGTATGATCTCTTCTTGGTCTTTGGATACGCTTTTTCATCGGGCGGTTTCTCTTCTTGGTCATTGCAGGATGGTTCATGTGTTTCGGGAGGTTAATACAGTTGCTGATGTTTTGGCGAATCTTGCTACTGCTACTCGCGATTCGGTTGTTTTTGCCAACTTACACTTATTGCCTTTGGATATCATCAGCCTTATCAAACTTGATCAGAGTCAGACGCCGTATGTCCGCCTCCTATAGGCTTGATCATCTAGTATTTATTACTATTTTTCCTCTCATTGTATTGTTTTTAACTGACCTATATTATACATAGCTCCTGATATTTTTCTGTTACTTTCTGCTTTGCATTTTCGCTTGGTTTAAATGTATCACCCTTGGACATGTCATAAATGTTCAAGGTTGCATCTTCATTTAGCTACTTCTTATGTATTGGGTGGAATTTTTTCATCCCTTTTGCCGATTTAGCTTTATTAATAACACGGGGGTCCGCCCCACCACGCTGGTGGCTTTCTTAAAAAAAATAGCGAGTTTGAGGGGGTATTTATAGGGAAATTTTGTATTTAAAATTAAAAATATGAACACAGCCGTTGGGGGGGGGGGAGCCAAAGGCTATTTTGATGAAAATGGTCGTTGGACCCGTAGCTTAGTAATGGGTTGGTGAAGGTTTGTGGGGGTGACCCATGAGTTTTTTACGGGGAGGGGCATGGAAGTAGGTTTATCGCAGGGGAAAATTTTGGGAAATCCAAACCCAGCCTGCCCCATCTCCCAAACCCACTATTTAGCGATGCGGGCTGGGTTTTAACGGTTTGGGATACATGGCGGGTTTTTGCGGGGCTGGGTAACCCACTTTCCATTACTACTAGCACAACCATTGGTCATTAAAGTGAAATACAAAGTAAAACATTGTAATATCCTGAGTCACAAAGGTATTAGGAATTAATCATTTCAAGAAGAGATCATATTGGTTCAGACAGATAATGTATAAATCTTAAACCTTTAGATTAAATGGTGTCGGTTCGATGTTAGCCTATAAATCATTAAAACAATCAAAGAAAGCATATGAATAATAAATTCCTAAGTTGGATGATGTTGGTTCAAATTCAACCGACAAATATGATAGTAAGAAAATAAAGCATTCAAGCATCAATAAGAAAATTCGAATTATTATTCGGCTCAACGGCCGCTGAAAAGCAAAAGACGCGCACAAGCCAGTTACAAAGGGATAAAATTTAGGACTGACGAAAGAAAAGAAAAGACTTTTAAATAGAAATGCCACTAAGGTTCCGCCAATGTAAGTTGAAAATTTAGATAAAAGTTCGAAAAAGGTGATGGTTATGTCATCCAGAACGCCAACGCCCAACCTTGTGGCAGTCATTATGTGTCAACCGGTCGAATAATGTTCTCATGAAAATGTTGTACTGCTAAAGATAATTACTGTGAGATGTTATATTTGTTGTTTTCAGGGAGGCCCAGAACCTTGTTTTTTCTTAAAATCCTCTCGTTGATAAAATTTACCTCAAAGCTAAAATTTAGTGTTTGCTATAGCCTCATCATCTTGTTGAACAAATTTAGTGTTTCACGGATTC
This sequence comes from Vinca minor, assembly GCA_026122235.1. NCBI lineage: Eukaryota > Viridiplantae > Streptophyta > Magnoliopsida > Gentianales > Apocynaceae > Vinca > Vinca minor. The sequence continues at coordinate 3,785,132 of JAOCZM010000253.1, forward strand.
TCTCTTTCGCCAAAATACAAGGACATGATAAGTTTTTATCTCCTTTTCCATCAAACAGGTGGCACACTTGGACAATATTACTTTTATTTAGAATTCACACATGCGAGGAATGTACATGATTAGATTAGGGGACAAATACCTTCAAAGTTAATTGGGCCGTAATTATTTAATTAGAAAATATTCATATTGTTAAACTAACAATTTTTTTTGTTATTTAAAATATATATTTTTAATTTTAATAGAATTTAAGCTATTTAATTTAATCAAGTTTATTTTATGTATGCATGTAACAAAATATTGGTGAAAAAGTATGTTAAAGAAAATGTGATATATATTTTTTATTTTTTTATAACATTTTAATTTGCAACCGCTACTCAAATGTATGCACACTATTTATATAGTGCAAAATTTATTTGAAAGTATGTAACATTACAAAAAATTTACTAATTAGGGAAAATCCGAATCCTACTTGGGGAGAATTTTGAGTTATCAAATGGACAAAAATATGCTAGACAATGAAGAAACTCATGTCTAAAAATAATAATAATAAAATAATAAAAAGATAACTTATGGTTTCTTTAAAAAGGTATTACTTTTCTTGAAATATATTATCAAAGCATTACGAAAAGTCAATTTCCAAAGAGTAAATGAAAATATATTTAATAGTAACATAATGGATTAAGTTCATAAATTTAAACAAGTGATTAAGTTCCAAAATTGTTGTTTTTAAATAAATATATTTCATTAAGTGGTATCAGAGATCACATGTGGTAGGAGAAAACTCGGTGGGTCTCCAAACAATTGAGACGAGGATCGAGTCCTAACCGCATATTTCGCCGATACATGTACTAGAATGTTACATAATATGTGGATAAAAGATAAATTGACTACACTAATCCCCAAAATATTCGTAATTTGACTAACTATTTGTCCTATTGGGGATAAGTCTTCATCGATGTGATGGATCTCGTTGACCAGAGAGTAGTCACTCACAATGAAACACGGCTGATATCATCTGCTCATTTCAAACCTAAGGCCTTCAAGAAGTGCTTTTGCCTCTGCATGCTCGGGGTTGGGCGAGCTAGGGCGTGTTTGGAAAATCCCCACACAAAATCTCTTTCATGATTCCTTACTATGGCACCAAGACCTCCAACACCATTATTCCGCGAGCCATCAACGTTCTTCTTTAAAAACCCATTAGCATGTGGTTTCTAGGTTAGAGACCTTGATGGCGCAATAGGTGGATCTATTCTTGACTTTATGTCCTCCTTTGTCGAAGTGGGATCAAACATTTTGCTTTACCTTGAGCATATATCTTATTTGATGATAATTAGGGAGGGGCTGACGAGCGTTGCCTCACCCTAATGACGAGGTAAAAGCATAATTATATTATGTAGCACAAACCAAAGCGAGATTTTCCACTTCCTCAGCTAATTTTTGCTTCCCTTCTAAAACCGTTCGGTACCTATTACACCAGATATTCATGGCAACATAGATAAAAGGGAGTACGACCTCCTCTCCACTTTTAAGAACTGGAATGAGGCAAAAGGGAAACTTATCTTTCGAACTAGAAGAACTGCCTCCAAACAGAAACTCAGTTAGAACACACTGCTCTTCAAACGAGGGAATAAGAAAGGATAAACCAGTTGTATAATTGAGGAAGAGAAAAGGAGATATGAGATCTCCTTGCCGAATTCCTCTAGTCGGCATAAAGGATATTGTGGGTATCCCAGTAAGCATGATTGATTAATTGACCGTTCTAATACAGTTCATTACCATAGATTGGAACTTTGGTGGAAAATTCACGTTGGCAATCACCATTTCCAGTTAATTTCATTGAACTATGTTGAAAACTTTGCTCATATCTAGCTTGAGGGCAAGATTATGTGATCCATTCTCTCAGATTGTTTGCAAGCTATGAAAAACCACAAAAGCCACAATTGTGTTGTCCTGTGATAAGTCTAACCTTTAAGAAAGAACTTTGGGCCTCATCAATTATTAAATTCATGACCAGTTTCATGTGATTGGTGAGGACCTTAAATAAGAGTTTGTACACAACATTACACAAGCTGATTGGTCTAAAATATACATAGAAATGAGTTTTTTATTTTATGAATTAGAGCAATATGAGTAGATTTTATATCTTACATGTCACCCCCTCTTTCAGAACTTTAAGAATACAATTTGAGACTGAGTCGTCTAGGATGTGCCAGAATTTCTGAATAAAAAGTACATGCATTCTATCTGGCCCGGGAACCTTATGCGGATGCATATGCTTAAGGGCTCAAGGATAAACACTACACTCGTGCTAAGTTTATTAGTCAACAAATCAAGGGAGAGGCTCGTGAAGGGATTCATGGGCGGAAACTCGTTCCAAACACCCATGGATCCTCCCCTGAAGGATCCGCTCATACGTAAACGAATCGAAAGATCGAGAAAAGAACTTACAATTTCGGCTCAAGAATTCGATTCTTGAATGGAAGATTCTGTTTCTTGGATGTATTGCTGCCACTGATTGACTTCCCTTTGCGGAATGTCCCTCTACCGGTATCCACGCGACGAATACGAACAGCGATTGCTAGCTCTTCGTTTTCTGAGTTTTTGGGAATTAGAGAGAAAAGGGGAGGCAGAATTCCGAAATTTGATTTCGGGTATTTTTGTTGGTTGCGGCTGAAAAATCAAGTCAGGCTAGGGTTTCGGCTGAGATATGATTATATAGGGTGTGAGAGTTTGTTCCCATAACCAACTCTCACGTCCTCCACTTCTCTCAGCAGAAGGAGTCTTAGACTCCCACGTCCTCTCAACCTCTTTTGGCAGTGGGAGTCCATAATTCCCACGTGCTCTAGACTTCTGCTGGTAGTGGGAGTCTTTATCGGATAATGACTCCCACGTAATCCCAGCTATACCGAAAATGCCCCTTATCTCTAATTCGAATAATAACACTTTATTATTCTCAGAAAAGTGAATGTTAGATACAATGAACCTAGACACATTCTAGATTCATTGAATCTGGACATGAAGCTCGTTAGCTCGTCTATGCGTGTGACCCTGTAGGTTCATCTCACAATGGCAATGAAAACACACTTAGTAGTAGTGTGAGTTCATAAATCACAAGCGGTCCCTAGCAGGACATTGTGACTACCCAAAGTGAATGAATATACAACGGAACCTAATATCAATCCACTATTCAATCCCTTTGTCTCGCGATATCCTAATTAAGCACAAGGCATGGTGGTCGTCACCCTTATTAAGCTTAATTGTATTTATGCTCGATCTCCAGGTAGACTGTTTCGACAAATAGCATTTGATAACCACTTTATCAAATACATTTGAGCACGGCCATGCATTTAAACAGTCTTTCCCTATCGAGGGGCCCATGGATATCTCTCTCTAATAATAGAGAGGGACAAATTCCTTACAATGTCTCTCACATTCAAGCTATGATAGGACACTACATCCGATCTCAGTCGTATTGATTACTCTGTTACAAGTAACGTCCGACTGAGTCAAAACGTGGCTCCATTCATACTAGAATCAATGAAGACATAAGGTCTAAGGATTCTAAAATAGTATTGAGGAAGTAATACTTATGACTTAAGACCATGAAGTATTACTTCTCTGACGGATCACGTCCAATACAATGTATCCCTATATATTGCATCTATGATGTGATTTGTATTCATTACACATGATCAGTAAAACAGGATCATCAATCAACAATCATACTAGTTTTATTTCATAGTAATTAAGCATTACATAAAACTAGGGACTTCTAGAATAGTAATTACATAAGCTAATGAGTTTTACTATCAAATCACACATTTGCTAATCAAAAGCAAAATTAACTATTCAATTACATGCTCAAAAGATAATAAGACGCACAACATGTGCTAATGGTCCTAGGGCACTACTAACAGCTCGCCCCTTCAGTATTAGCCATGGATATAGAAAGAAAGAAATCAACAGCCATATCCTAAATATCATCTTCATCCACTTTCAGACTACAATATGGAAAAACAATCTCATGAATATATTTCTTCTCCTTCCGTTGGGACGCTTTATTATAGAAAAAGGTAGTATTTCGGTCTCCTTCCATCAACCAAGTTGCTCTACTTCAGGCTTTCCAGTATTCTTCTCTAAGTTCCTGAATTTTTTCTAACTCCATGTCAACTTCGAGCTCCTTAGATAGGGAGTAACCAATTAAGCCTCGCCACTTTTTGATTGCATCTAACTCATTCTTCTTGGTTTTCAATATTTTCTCTAAATTCCCTACAACTTTGGAGCTCCATTCTAAGAAGTTGGTGCGGAAACTATATAGAGCATGATTGATTCCTGAGGCTGAAAGATCAGAAGGAGGCATCCATGTATGACTAGCATAGTCCAAAAAAGTCTAGTTCTTTAAACTAAAGAGGTTCAAACCGCAAAGGGCAAGGTTTCCTATTTTCTGCTTTCGGCGTTTACGGCGGGGGGAACTTCAAGAAGGATTGGAAGATAGTTGCTCTCCTTAGTAGATAAATATAAATTAGGGAAGATATTCTGTCCAGATGGAGTACCAAGACCCCTATCAAAACAGACAAAAACTTCATGTGATACCCAGAACCTTTTGATAGCATGTTTTATGTGTTATATGTACTTTTTATTCTAATTATTCTTAGGGGAACACTATATAGGATTAGAAGTTAGAGGACCTAATTGACTAGATGAACTTTTTTGTTAGTTTAGTTGGTTATGTTAGGAGGAAAGTTAGTATATGAAGGGGTGCCATTTAAGATAAGATTAAATGGAGATGTACCATATGATTGGTTGCCTACTTTAGAGTTATAGCCTTCCAGAAATCTAGATTTTTGGTAGCCTATAAACAGAGGATAAATATAGAGAAAGGAAGAAAAGAATAAGAAAGAAAAAGAGAGAAAATAAGAGTGCTGAAAAATCTGGACAACAAGTAAGAACACTTTGGCAGACATAGCAAATCATCTCGGGTTACTCCCATATTTTAACCATATATATTAGACTCTCTAAAATAGATTCTGACCTAAGTAATTTGCATTCTAAGTTCTGTATTAAGAGATATCATCATCGGAGTAGAAGGTTGTGGCAGTTCGAGTAGAATCAAAGTGCTGAGGATAGATCATCATGTTGAAGTACCAATTGAAGCCTGATCGACCCCATTCTTTTTCCTAAAGTTAGAAGACTTATAGAAGTATTTTTTGAACGGTGGAGATTAAGTTTGAACGATTCCATTTAGAGTTATTGCATCTGGAACTCGCCTATACAAACCAGAAATTCTGCTTTCCTATCTTCCTTTGATTTTCCGATTAAATGTTCAAGGTAAAAACCCTTCGTCCTTGTTTTTCAGTCCTAAAACATATGAAGTATTCTTTTTATTAAAGATACGAAATACATGAAGTTTTCACATGTTTTATTGCATAAAAATCTGGATGAACAACCGATTGATGTTTGCATCGTTGCATGCTTATATTTGTTGATTCTTGCGTATGTTGATGAAAAAATTGTTGGATTTATTACATGAGAGTCAGCATATACATATTCTCAATCTATAGCTATTGTCTAATGATGACCCTAGACCTGGATATATTCCGAATTTATGATATAAGTGCCCGGGAGAACTTTCAGTCCCCAATGATGTCTGGTCCCTTGTGTTAGCCCTAAGGGCAAAGTTACTCTATGATGTTTTTGATGATAACAAACCATTGAGAGTTCTAATGTTTGTGTGAGCAATGTTCTTTATAATAGGATCCTTAGCACTCACATCAACATTGATGAATATGGTAAGTTAGCTTCTTGTGTAAACTAAAGTATGTATATTACACACAAGAATGCTACTTGATGGAAGGAAGGAGGCAAGGAGGTTGGTTGGGTAAAAGGGCTCTTCAAAGAGTCCCTTATGAATATGGCAAAAGAAGTAATCCTACTAATGCTTTTGGCTTCCATAATTACTTGGTTTATATTCTAAGCATTAGTCGTTGCACTTACTTGTTCTTATATCCTTTTGCCATGCTTCCTTGTTCTTAATATTGTCTATATCCTATCTAATTACATCAAAGTTTGATGAGAATAAAAAAGGGGAGATTGTTAGCCTTGAGGGCAAACGAACTCGTTTTTGATGATGGACAAACACTTGATGTTTGCGTCTAATGTTTTCATCTATGTGATAGAATATTGGAACTCAATATGGAAGCTCTAAGTACTTCAATCAAGCCTTGATCAAGCTTCAAAGATTTCATTCAAGACACTTTCGTCAAGCTTGAAGATTGAAGACTTAGGTTGGTTAGATTAGCTTTGTTGAAAATGGTATTTATCCTTAAGCTCTAACCAACGCTCTCTTGAACATATTCTCTTCACTCTAGTCTTGCATACATGATTTCATAAACACGTTTTCAAAAGGCAAAAGTTTCAAGTGTGTTCTTATCCAAAAAGCCTTTGATTTCATAGATAAGTCTTTTAGAAAAGTTTTCCAAGTGTTCTTACTTGTTACCTTTTAGGAAAACCTTTTTAGACTTTAAAAGACTTCAAAAGATTTCAAAACGTGTGTTAAGACAACTCTCCGAATGCTCAGGAAGGTCGGTCAACCGAACTAAGGTCGGATCAACCGACCAGAAACTGAGAGTTTCGAAATATGAGGTCGGTCGACCTAATGGGTACTTCGGTCGACCGAAGTGATGCTCGGTCAACCGAAGCTTGGCTAGTGGATCCGAAGTGTCCTGTTCGGTCCACCGAACTCTGTTTTTACTAGCCGTTTTCTGACCGTTATAGAGTCGTTTTTCAGCCATAGTTTGAAATGTATATATACTCCAAAGCTTTAGAATGACTCTAACACTTTGAGAGACTTGCAAAACATATTCTTATTGATTCATTATCAAGTCTAAACACCTTGAAAGCAAATGCACTTCATTGTCATGATCTAAATGCATTCAAAGGTGAATTTGCAAAGCAAGACAAAGAGTGAGCTTATTATGTTCAAAGAGCCAACAATTGATGAGCTTTAAATGTATGTATCTTTCACTTAGAAGAGTGAACAACTTTGTACTCTAAACCTTTCATCTTATCCCCTTTCTTAGTGATAGGGTTATTGTTGTATAAGTCCTACTTAGTGTGGGCAATTGTTTATAGTGGTTGTTTGTAAAACTCTTTGTGAGTTAGCCACTAGTGTAAAGTCCTACTTTGTGTGGGCACATTCTTCTTAGTGAAGTTGGTGAAATCCTTGGGTGCGGCTCAAGGTAGTGGATGTAGATTCTTAGTGAATCGAACCACTCTAAATCTCTTGTCTTGTGATTTGCATTGGGTTTTGCTTTAGCTTTTGTTAAACTTGCACTATCATTGTTTAGATTGTAAATAGTTTGCAAGATTTATTAGAAACCCAATTCACCCCCCCCCCCCCCTCTTGGGTTCCTTCAATTGGTATCAGAGCACGGTCTTCATATTTAGCTTAACCGCTTGAAGAAAAGATTATGGCCGGTTATTCCGCATTAGCCTACCAAGAGGGGTCTTCCACCGATAGACCACCACTTTTTGATGGAAATCATTTTGATGCTTGGAAGGATCGATTCAAGTTATATGTGTGCTCCATTGATTTCTCTTTATGGCATATAATTGAAGAAGGTCCATATGTACCCAAGAAGATGGTGGAAGGTGTTCAAACTCCAAAGAAGGACAATGAGCTAAATGAAGTTGAGTTCAAGATGATGACTCAAAATTACAAGGCAATGAATTTTCTTAGTTGTGCCTTGAGTCCGGGAGGAGTACAACCGTGTCCTTGGAAGCAAATCCGCCCACTCCATGTGGAAAACGCTTGAAGATACTCATGAAGGATCAAGCTCTTTCAAGTGACAACGGTGATGATGAATACACCAACTTGTGCTTCATGGCTTTTGGTAATGAGGTACATCCTTCTCCCTCTATTTCAAATTCTTATGATGAGGAGGATGATGCTAATGAGCTTTTAATTGATATGTATGATCAATTGAAAAAATGTGCAAAGCAAAACCATGAAATGAAGCGTAAAATTGAATACTTGCTTGAAGAAAAAGCCAAGTTGGTTGATGAGAATAAAAAAGTTGTGTGATGATGTAAATTGCTTGAAAAGTGAAAATGATGATCTTATTACTACTTGCAATTCATCTTCATTACAACACATAGAAGCTTGTGTTAAAGTGTCATCCTTAGAAAACAAGCTTGTTGAATTTGATCTTTTGGAAAACAAAGTTAAAAAACCTTACCCTTCTTGTTGAAAACTTTTCAAAGGGTAAGAAGAATCTTGATCAAATTCTTGGTATGCAACGTGCTTCACATGATAAACATGGTCTTGGTTATAATGCTAATCACAATGATCATGCTAGCTCCTTTAAGTTGCATAAGAATCACTTTGACATGCAATGTGCTTCACATGATAAAAATGGCCTTGTTTATATTGCAAATCATGTTGATTGTGCTAGCTCTTCTTATATTTCTAAGAATGTAGTTGTAAATGCTAGTATGTCACATAGGCCAAGTAGTTATCCTTTGCATGATCACCAATCTTCCAAGCCACACATTCATTGCACATATTGTGGAAAACATGGTCATACTAATGCTAGATGCCATGTTAAGAAGAAGATTGAAAAAGGGGTTAAAACAATTTGGAGAGTTAAACGTATTTTAACTAACCCCCATGGACCCAAACAAAAGTGGGTACCAAAAGCTTCTCTTCCCTTGATCTTATAGGTTCTTATAAGTTAGATGCATGCCACAAAGCTTCAATGTTGTAGATTCGAAGAAAAGTGGCATTGGGGAGAAAGTCAAAGGAGATGTGCCTATAGTAGAAATTCAAAAGCACTCCTTAACACTTGGATTCTCAAAGCTCAAATGTTGATCAAATTGGAGAACCAAGTTGGTAAGTTACTAAGAGCAAAGCTTCAAGTGACGACAAGTGTCAAAGTGTTAATCCAATGTCTTCATCACTTGGTAAGAAAGCAAAGGTATCAAAATCACCTTCTCATAACACTTTGATCAATGAGTTAAGTGTTTTTGATATATATACATGCTTGCTCTTATATAAATGTTGCATCTCACATTCTTGAATGTTATATTCATATAGATAACCTTTAGCATGATCTTTATTGTCCATGTTAATTTTAGCTAAGGTATCTATGAGATGTAGCTTATGCAACTTGATTGATTCTTGTTTTATCATGTCATATTCATTTAAGAATCCATCTAGTTGTTTTTGGTTTTTGATTTGCATGATCCTTAAGCATATATGTGTTCACTTGAGAATTTGAGCTAATCTTGATGGACCTTTGAAAAGGTACCAAATTAGTTCTCAAGAATTCCTTGTAGGTAACAAAGAGTTCTAAAACTTCAAGAAGAAGATATGAACTACAAGGAAGGCACAAATGAGCTAAGACTCCAAGAAAATAGTCAAATGCCAAGGATCACACGAGATGCCTCAATGGACTTGATTGACAAAGAAGATCTACCAAAATGGTAAGAAGTCCAAGCTCAAAGAGCATTGAGGTACAAGGCTTAACTCATCTCCCTATTAGTGGTCATTATGTGTTTTTGATCCTTATGGGCTATTATTTGATGAGTTAAGAAGTTGTCTAGAGAGTGTGTGCTTATTGGATTATGGTTTATGTACATCATGTTTTGCTTGTCAACATGTTAGAAGTGTATTCCATACTTGACAAGAATGATGATTTAAAAGCATAAACTTGGTTATTGAAACTCTCTTTTTAATGTGCATTTGATCTTTTATCTTGATATCGTGTCTTGTGTTCTACTTATGTGATCTTAATTGCTTAAAGTACAAACACAATCACAATTGATATCTATGTCTTCAAGAATGCACATACCATATCTCTTTGGTGCTTGAACTTCATTTACATATGCTTAACATGATGCGCTTGATTTTTATCGTTTTGAGTATCATGTTAAGAAGTTGCATCATTAAGAGATATAGGGGGAGTCTTCATATGTTTTTATCTTATACCCCCTAATATGTGATGTATTCTCAATTTTTCATATTTTACATCATCACATCACTTATTGGCTTGGTTTTCAACTTTCTTATCTTATAGCCAATTTGTGTTAGTTATTTTGGAAGTTATACATGTTATACATGTTCATATTCTACATGTGTTTTCCCTAAATAACTATGAGATCATATACTTTGATATTGGTATTATTCTTTTGTGGTCTCATTTAAGCTTTTGGGTAGTCTTGCTTCTAGAGTGTTATACTCATTTAGCTAACCATTAACTTATTAGAGGAATGTACTACAATTGGTATCTTACACTTCCTCTAAATTTTTTGGTTGTGATACATATGCTTAACTTTTATGTTTTAACAATTAGTATCACTTCCCACTCTTGTTAGCTATATTTTCAATTTGTTTTTCATCTTAAAGAGCTAACATGTTTTGTTTGATAAACGGGGAGATTGTTCTTTAAGGTTTATTCCTCATCTCCTTTGTTTTAGCTTAGGTTGATATTCTTTTTGAGCCATATATGACCATCTTTTGATTTATGTGTTATTATGGACTCCTCGTTGTTTAGAAATAAACCAAGCTTATTCTTGATCAATCCTTTCTCAAAATGATTTATGATCTTTAAGATTGATCTTTTAAACCATTACGGATTCTCATTTGTTTTTAAAAGTTTTTCTTCAATTGATATCAGTTTTGTTTTCAATTGGTATTAAATTTGTTTTCAATTGGTATTAAATTTTTTTTAATTGGTATCATTTTTTTTTATGGGGAGAATTCGTATGTTTCATCAAGCTTCTCCAATATTAATCTTTACTTTTCGCTAAATGCTTTTCTTATTGGCGCTCTGATAGCCCTTTTTGATTATGACAAAAAGAGGGAGAATTTTTAGTGTTGCAAATGTGCCATGAGAAGTATTTTACAAAAAGGAGAAAGCTTAGAACTTGCAAAATGGGAGAGATAAGGGATTCTTTAATATAGGGGGAGTAGAATTGTTTTGAGAAAACTTCTACTTGTCTGGATCCTTAATATCCTTATCTCATGCATACATTTGGTATCTTATTTTTTGCATATTATTCCCATTTGCATCAATGTTTTGTCATCATCAAAAAAGGGGGAGATTGTTAGCCCTAAGGGCAAAGTTACTCTATGATGTTTTTGATGATAACAAACCATTGAGAGTTCTAATGTTTGTGTGAGCAATGTTCTTTATAATAGGATCCTTAGCACTCACATCAACATTGATGAATATGGTAAGTTAGCTTCTTGTGTAAACTAAAGTATGTATATTACACACAAGAATGCTACTTGATGGAAGGAAGGAGGCAAGGAGGTTGGTTGGGTAAAAGGGCTCTTCAAAGAGTCCCTTATGAATATGGCAAAAGAAGTAATCCTACTAATGCTTTTGGCTTCCATAATTACTTGGTTTATATTCTAAGCATTAGTCGTTGCACTTACTTGTTCTTATATCCTTTTGCCATGCTTCCTTGTTCTTAATATTGTCTATATCCTATCTAATTACATCAAAGTTTGACAGAATAAAAAAGGGGGAGATTGTTAGCCTTGAGGGCAAACGAACTCGTTTTTGATGATGGACAAACACTTGATGTTTGCGTCTAATGTTTTCATCTATGTGATAGAATATTGGAACTCAATATGGAAGCTCTAAGTACTTCAATCAAGCCTTGATCAAGCTTCAAAGATTTCATTCAAGACACTTTCGTCAAGCTTGAAGATTGAAGACTTAGGTTGGTTAGATTAGCTTTGTTGAAAATGGTATTTATCCTTAAGCTCTAACCAACGCTCTCTTGAACATATTCTCTTCACTCTAGTCTTGCATACATGATTTCATAAACACGTTTTCAAAAGGCAAAAGTTTCAAGTGTGTTCTTATCCAAAAAGCCTTTGATTTCATAGATAAGTCTTTTAGAAAAGTTTTCCAAGTGTTCTTACTTGTTACCTTTTAGGAAAACCTTTTTAGACTTTAAAAGACTTCAAAAGATTTCAAAACGTGTGTTAAGACAACTCTCCGAATGCTCAGGAAGGTCGGTCAACCGAACTAAGGTCGGATCAACCGACCAGAAACCGAGAGTTTCGAAATATGAGGTCGGTCGACCTAATGGGTACTTCGGTCGACCGAGTGATGCTCGGTCAACCGAAGCCTGGCTAGTGGATCCGAGTGTCCTGCTCGGTCCACCGAACTCGTTTTTACTAGCCGTTTTCGACCGTTATAGAGTCGTTTTTTCAGCCCATAGTTTGAAATGTATATATACTCCAAAGCTTTAGAATGACTCTAACACTTTGAGAGACTTGCAAAACATATTCTTATTGATTCATTATCAAGTCTAAACACCTTGAAAGCAAATGCACTTCATTGTCATGATCTAAATGCATTCAAAGGTGAATTTGCAAAGCAAGACAAAGAGTGAGCTTATTATGTTCAAAGAGCCAACAATTGATGAGCTTTAAATGTATGTATCTTTCACTTAGAAGAGTGAACAACTTTGTACTCTAAACCTTTCATCTTATCCCCTTTCTTAGTGATAGGGTTATTGTTGTATAAGTCCTACTTAGTGTGGGCAATTGTTTATAGTGGTTGTTTGTAAAACTCTTTGTGAGTTAGCCACTAGTGTAAAGTCCTACTTTGTGTGGGCACATTCTTCTTAGTGAAGTTGGTGAAATCCTTGGGTGCGGCTCAAGGTAGTGGATGTAGATTCTTAGTGAATCGAACCACTCTAAATCTCTTGTCTTGTGATTTGCATTGGGTTTTGCTTTAGCTTTTGTTAAACTTGCACTATCATTGTTTAGATTGTAAATAGTTTGCAAGATTTATTAGAAACCCAATTCACCCCCCCCTCTTGGGTTCCTTCACCTTGCAGGTTTTAAAAGTTAGGGTTGTTAACAGTGTCATTCAGTCCACGAGGATGGATAATGACAAGAATATATCCTTAAATAGCAATTTTGAGCCTAACTGTTACAATATGATATGTTATAGGTTAAAAAATGTAAGGGTCTTCCTAAACAGCATTAAAGTTTGGGCTGTTAACAGTTGGATAGAGTTATGGTTGGATAATTGAGCTCGGCTGTAGAATTACTTGTTGCATGTCATTTTGGTACTAATCATGTCAAGTTTATATGTATTGGAAGGCTATGAGTATGTCAAGTTATGTTAAGTACTCGGAGTACGATTTTTGAAATGTATGTGATCGATTTAGTTAAGTATTGTTTTGACATGTTATTTGTACGATTTGGTATTTTTTCTATGTATTATAAAGAGTCTAAAACAGTGTTTTGGGTTAGGATTTCAGATTGCATAGAAAATGACTTTTCCTTCGCAAATTTTGCCTTGAAAATTTCCTCACTTGATATCGGTCGCCCGATATAATGTTCTATCACCCGAGGTCTTTTTACTTTGTTTAAGTTCCTTTCAAGTTATGTCATGTTCAAGTTATGCAAGCTCTGAAGTATCTTGTTATGTTTTCCTTCGCAAATTTTGCCTTGAAAATTTCCTCACTTGATATCTCGGTCGCCCGATATAATGTTCTATCACCCGAGGTCTTTTTACTTTGTTTATGTTCCTTTCAAGTTATGTCATGCTCAAGTTATGCAAGCTCTGAAGTATCTTGTTATGTTTTCAAGTATTTTGCAATGATTTCAAGATGTTACAAGTTATGTCAAGTCAAAGATATTTTCACATGTTTTGGGAAACAAGGAAATGTTTTGGAGTCTCTTTTGGTCCTTCATCCCAAGGGAGATCGGTTCTTACTAAGCTAGTGTGGCTTACCCTATTATATTCTTATCTTTTGTAGATGATGCTGATGAAGAGAATTGGGATGGGGAGCACGACAAGTAGAATTTAAAGAAGTAATGATCACGTAATAGTATAGTGATGAACTTTTATTAAGTTGAATAACTTTAGTTCTAAGTTTATCTAATTTATCTTTAAGTACTAATGAATTTATAATGAAATTTAAGTTTTCTGTTAAGTTTAAGACTTGGAAGAGTGTATTCTGTTAAGGGTTCTTTGTGTCATTGGTAGATGAGGCATTTCCAGGTCACCTTCTAGTTACGGTGTGTGACACCTCCCCCAGTCCTTTCCGAAAGTTACACCAACTTAAAGGACTACATGTAAACCCCAAATCATATAGTTCTCTTTGTAAGATTGGGTCTTTGTGAGCTTAGTTATTTGAGAACTATAAAAACGTTCTTTGTGAGGCAAAATCCCTCTTTGTGAGGCAATTGTAAAAGGTTGATCCCACCGTACATTTGTTGTCAAGGGAACTTCTTAGTGAAGTGTTAAAATCCTTAGGTGTGTACTAAGGTAGTGGATGTAGATCTTTTTTATCAAACCAGTATAAATCCCCATGCTAGTTTTCTCTATCCCTTACCTCTTTACTTCTTGAATGGAATATCTTGTTTACTTGATTATATGAACTTATTTGCTTAAGAGTTAGAAACCTTACACATGTATCCATGCTTCATATATTGCTTGGTTTTGGCAGATTAATATTGGATTAATCAAACCGATCCGGTTGAAACGGACTCGGTCGACCGAGATCCGTTTCTAGTTGAATGAACCGGTTTGTTACTCTGGTCTTTCGAAAACTATTTCTCCGGTCGACCGAATCAGTTTGAAAAAATCAAAATCTCGGCCATGTGAGGGCTGTGTGTAGTGGGCATCATGGAAGAAATCATGGAGGGGAAACTGAAGTAGTGGGTGAATTAACTTTCCCCCATTATTCATTTCTCCATATCATCAAGTGTTGATGAATTAACTCTCTCTCAATTATCTCAATTCTCAGCCGAAATTCAGAGTGAATTTTAGCCACAAAACACACTTCTAAAATAGAGAAAAAGTTAGAAGATAAATAGTTTTCGGGATTTTGTAAAGCTATATACCGAAGCTCCCGAATATTATCTTCAACATTCTCCGTACTGCTGACTAGCATCAAAGGCTCGACGAAGAAGCACTAGGTTGATTGTGTGGATACCTATAGAGACGGGAGTTTGACACGCTTCTGTTGGTAATTCAAAGTTGCAAAATCCGGGCAGAAGTTTGACTTTTTCTGTTAACTTAAAGGTATAACTCCTATTCACAAGGTACTGGTACTTTCTCGTGAAAATATCATGTAAAGGAACGGAACCCCATTTTATTTCCTCTGCTATTCTGTGGGGATTCCAAATTTTTTCCTTTCAGTGGCATTAGATCTTATCACGAGAACCCACGTGCTTTGATTATGTGTTATCGTGATTTTAATAGTCGGATAATGCATGTTATAAGATGTTTTTACCTTTGAACATCCACTGGAAAGATTCGGTAGACCAGGAAGAGGTTCTTGGCAAACCGAACAGGTTCTGGAAAATGGGATTTTGTTTTTGCTTAGAATTCGGACGATCGATGAGCAATCCCGATCTACCGAGGCTAGTATATTTTTGGCCGGTAGATCAGAAGTGTTCTGGGTAGATCATGGTGGCCTAATTTTACACTATTTTGGATGCGGCCTTTATTGCGGTGACCGAAGTGTGGCCTTGGACGACCGGACAGGGGCATGCAGTGTGTATTTTCGCATTTTAGCATGATTTTCATGTTATTTGAGCATGATGCATAGTAATAGCCAAAGGCCAAGTGATTTATTATAATACGGCCAGCGTGTCGTGTCTTATCTTCTATTTCTTGTTGTAATTTTATCTCGAATGTAACTCGAAAATTCTTTCCCATTATGTAAAAGTATAGAATACGATTTTATATTTTAAATATGTAACAAGTGATGAAGAAAATCGTCCATCAGATGGAGAAAATCACAAGGAGGTGGAAGACAATACATATGATTTATTGTTTTTCACCTTAGATTGACTTAGGATTTTCCGTTGGCTCGAAAAATCTGAATAGGGACTA
Source organism: Vinca minor (assembly GCA_026122235.1). Classification (NCBI taxonomy): domain Eukaryota; kingdom Viridiplantae; phylum Streptophyta; class Magnoliopsida; order Gentianales; family Apocynaceae; genus Vinca; species Vinca minor. The sequence continues at coordinate 3,801,010 of JAOCZM010000253.1, forward strand.
TTACTATGTCACGATTTATTTAACTTTTTTTATGCATGTGATGCATGTTTTACATTTTTATAGCATTTTATGCATGTTTATTCAATCGTATAATCAGATTATACACCGTTTGGTGATACAATAAAATCCCTCAATTTTTACATATTAAGTTGATGCCTTTAAAGGTTGGCCCTCGTCAAGGCCTAGATCGACAGTAGTGTGAACTTGCGAGTGCAATAAGCGCTTGTCTATCCGGGTGAGGCGCGAAGGATAAGTTAGTTATATCTGTCGGTACAATCTTGGGTCATACTTAACCGGATTACCTCATTAGTTGAGAATCTGGAGGCAAAAGGGTTGAGATTTTCATTAATATACTAAGGGTAATTGTTACCCACTTAACCATCCAAGAGTCACATAATTGATGGGATTAGCAAATGTTGCTTACCTAAACAGCCATTCTTGAGTATAGTAGTCAAAACTGCCTTGAGAATGGTGATTTATGGATCTTGGCCTACTAGAAACTTTTGAACTTGCCGAATGAATACTTGAGGGTTATTCATTTTAAGAAAATAGTGAAAGAATCATTAAGTAAAGTCCTATTAATGATTTTAAAATATGACAACTAAAACTTTTCAAATTCTTTTAAGTAAATATAATGGCAAATGCAATCGTTGCATCAAACTCTTTATCATTGCAATCCATCCCCGAGAAGGACAATCTCTAGGGAGGAAACTTCCTTGACTGATACAGGAACTTGAGACCCGTTCTCAAGCATGAGAAAAAGCTGTATGTTCTCGAAGGTCCTATTAATGTACAACCAGCCACTGGGTCTTCAGCCGTTGGAAGAAATGCTTATCGTAAACACTTAGATGATGTATTACATGTCTCAAGTCTTATGTTGGTGCCCTTGAACTCTGAGCTTCAAAATAAACACGAGGAAATGGGAGTTTTTGACATGATTAATCATCTAAGGCAGGCAAATCTTTCGGGGTCAAGCTAGCCAGGAGAGATTCGATGTGTCAAAGTCTCTATTTCAACGCAAAATGGAAAAGGGAACACCAGTCGTAACTCATGTTCTGAAGATGATAGGCTATATTGAGACCCTCGAAAGACTGGGATTTTCTTTTGGTCAGGAGCTATCCACTGACTTGATTCAACAATCGTTACCTGAATCATACAACATGAACGTGATAGACAAACCCCTCTCAGAATTGTTGAATCTGTTGAGGACTGCAGAGAAGTGAATAGGCAAGTCCAATGCCATTTAAATGGTCAATAATAGGGGCAAGGTCTTTGGTAAGTCTAAAGGCAAGACTTCAGGCAAACCTAGCCATTCTAGGAAAGTACTGAAAGCCAAGGGAGGTGTGGCTAAGGATGATACTTGTCACCATTGTGGTGAGCGAAGACATTGGAAAAGGAACTGTAAGAAGAGGAAAAGGCTTGGAAAGGGAGCAAATGTTTCTTTTGGCTCAGATATTTATGTTATACTAGATCAATCTGTCTACTACTACTTCCTCATGGGTACCAGATACCGGGTGTGGTTCTCACATTTGTATGAATGTGCAGGGATTACAAAGGAGCATGGAGCTGGCAAATGGCGACGTGGACCTACACGTTGGCAAAAGAGCAAGAGTTGTTGCATTAGCTGTAGGAACATTTAGTCTTAGTTTTCCTTCTGGAATTGTCCTGGAATTAGAAAATTTTCTTTATGTACCTACTTTAACTAAAAATATTATTTCGATCTCTTATTTGGACAAGATTGGTTTTGATATTCATATTAAAAACCAAAACCAACGAATGTCGTTATCGTTAAATGATATCTTTTATTGTAGTGCTACTTTGGTGCATAGTTTATATTTGTTAGACCTCGATTCATCGGTTTATAACATAAATACAAAGAGGATAAAGACTAAAGAGTTTAATCCTACATACCTCTAACATTGTCGCTTAGGCCATATGAACTAAAACCGCATTTCCAAACACTATAATGATGGATTATTGGAGTCATTTGATTTTGAATCATATGATACATGTGAACCTTGTTTAATGGGACTACTTCTCCATTTACTAGACCTGGAGAACGAGCAAAGGATTTCTCTGAACTAATACATAGTGATGTATGTGGTCCATTCAATATCCATGCAAGAGGTGGTTACCTATATTTCATAACTTTTACTAGCGATTATAGTCGTTTTAGATATGCGTTTCTTATGAAACACAAGTTTGAGGCCTTTCAAAATTTCAAATGAGTACAATTGTGAAGTAGAAAACCAGCTTGACAAAAGTATTAAGATACGTCGATCAGATCGAGGTGAGACATATTTAAGTCAAGAATTCCTTGATTATCTAAAGGGTCGTGGAATTGTTTCACAACTTTCTCCACCAGCTACTCCACAATGGAATGGTGTATCCGAATGGAGAAATTATACTTTATTAGATATGGTTTGATCCATGATGAGTCACACGAGCTTTCCAAACTCATTTGGGGAATTGCCTTAGAAGCAGCATCTATAACACTAAACAGAGTTCCATCTAAATCTGTTGAAACGACACCATATCAGATACGGATTGGGGCGTCCTAGTATGTCTTTCATAAAGATTTGGGGTTGTGAGGCATTTGTGAAACATCTATCTTTGGACAAGATTACGTCTAAGTCGGTAACATGCATATTTGTGGGGTATCCTAAGGAAACTAAACGGTACTACTTCTACATCCCTAACGAGAACAAAGTGTTTGTTACTCGTATCATATTATTTTTTAGAAAATGAGTTTCTTTTTGGGAGAACAAGTAGGAACCACGTAGAACTTAATGAAGTGTCGGAACTTGGTGAAGTTCCAGGCACAAGTGACCAGGTGGAATTGGAACGAGCTACACAAGATGTTGTGGAGCCAGTTCCTGTAACACAAAAAATTGCGTAGGTCTAGTATAGCTCGTAGATCACCAGAAAAAATTGGTTTTTTCATAACGTAACATGGTGATCTTATTTTTATTGATCATGATGAGGCTACAACCTACAAACAAGCAATTACAAGTCCAGATTCTGAGAAGTGGCTTGAGTCCATGAGATCCGAGATGGATTCCATGTACACTAAACAAAGGACAGATCTTGGTTGATGTGCCTGAGGGGGTAACCCCAATAGGTTGCAAGTGGGTTTTTAGATTAAAAACTGACATGGTAGGCAACATTCAAACTTACAAGGGGCGACTTGTCACGAAAGGTTTTAAACAAATCAATGGTATTGACTATGATAATACCTTTTCCCCTGTAGTTATGTTAAAATCCATTAGAATCTTGCTTGCAATAGCACCATACTATGATTATAAGATTTGGAAAATAGATGTCTAAAGAGCTTTCCTTAACAGAAACTTTGATGAGGACGTGTATATGATACAACCAGAAGGTTTTGTCAATCCAAATAATGCCAATAAAGTATGTAAGCTAATGAAGTCAATTTATGGACTAAAGCAAGCTTCTAGAAGATGGAATCGACTTTTTGATGAAGCCGTACGCAAGTTCGGTTTTATCAAGTATGTTGATGAACCTTGTGTTTATAAAAAGTTTAGTGAAATCTCGGTTGTGTTCCTAGTTTAGTATGTAGATGACATACTACTTATAGGGAATGACATTCCAACCTTCGCATCTGTAAAGGTCTGGTAAGGGAAATGTTTCTCTATGAAGGACTTAGGTGAATGAAGCTTCATTTTTAGGGATCAAGGTGTATAGAGATAGATCACGTAGACTCCTTGGCCTAAGTTAGAGTACAAATATAGACAAAGTGCTAAATAGGTTTAGCATGCAAGAGTCAAGAAGAGCCTTTGTCCTATAACACATGGTACTGTTCTTTCAAGACAACAGTGTGCTAAGACACTGGATGAGAAAAAATGCACGAATGATATTCCATATGTTTCAGCAATTGGATCTATCATGTATGACATGTTGTGTACTCGCCCCAGATGTCTCGTATGCTTTGAGTATAACGAGCAGATACCAGTCAACTTTTGGTGAACGTCACTAGATAGCCGTCAAGAACATCCTGAAGTGCTTATGAAGGACTAAGGATACGTTCTTAATCTATGATGGGGAATACGAGCTCATTGTAAGTGGTTACACTGATGGTAGTTTCCAAACCGATAGAGATGACTTTAGATCGCAATCGGGTTATAATTTTTTCCTAAACAGCGGTGCTATGAGCTGGAGAAGTTCAAAGCAGGAAACTATTGCGGACTCTACAACCGAAGCCGAATATATAGATGCATCAAATGCTGCTAAGGAAGCACTTTAAATATGAAAGTTCATTACTGAACTTGGAGTGGTACCTAGCATTTCGAATGCGATTAATCTTTATTACGACAAAAATGGGGCCATATGTCAATCAAAAGAACCACGGTCTCACAAAAGGTCCAAGCATATACTGTGATGGTACCACTTCCGTGAGATCATTGATAGAGGAGATGTGAGTATTTGCAAAGTACATACGAACGATAACATAGACGATCCACCGATGGAGCCGTTGACATAGCATCATCATGATCGCCATACTTGTAGCATGGGTATTAGATACCAAAAGGGCTGGTCTTAGAGATAGTTCTTTTGTATAGTATGCACTAAAATACAAGGTTGTTGTCTTTAGTGCAAGTGGAAGATGTTAGTAGTGCCTAGGACCATTAGCATATTTTGTATGTTTTATATCTTTTTGAGCATGTCATTTGAATAGCATATTTTGTATCTTTTTCTTTTGAACATCAAATGCGTAATTTGATAGTAAAACTCATTAGCTCATGCAATTACTTTTCTAATTGTCCCTAGTTTTATGTAATGTTCTTTACAATGAAATAAAAGTAGTATGATGTTTGATTGATGATTATGTTTCACTGATCATGTGTAATGGATACAAATCATATCATAGATGCAATATATTGGGATATATTGTATTGGACGTGATTCGTTAGAGTAGTAATTCTTCATGACTCTTTAGTCATAAGTATTACTTCCTCAATGCTATTTAGAATCCTTAGACCTTATGTACCCATCGTTTCCAACGTGAATGGAGCTACGTTTTGACTCAGTCGGACGTCACTTTTAATTGAGTAATCAATACGACTGATGATCGGATGTAGTATCCTATCATGACTTGAATGTGAGAGGCATTGTAAGGGATTTGTCCCTCTCCTATTAGAGAGAGATATCCATGGGCCCCTCGATGGGAAAGGCTGTTTAAATGCACGGACGTGCTCAAATGTATTTAATAAAGTGGTTATTAAATACTATTTGTTGGAACAATCTACCTGGAGATCGAGCATAAATACAATTAAGCTTTATAAGGGTGACAACTACCATGCCTTATGCTTAATTTGGATATAGCGAGACAAAGGGATTAAATAGTTGATTGATATTAGGTTCCACCGTACATTCATTCACTCTGGGTTGTCACAATGTCCTGCTAGGGACCGCTTGTGATTTATGAGCACATACTACTACTAAGTGTGTTTTCATTGCCATTGTGATATGAACCTATATGGTCACACGCATAGACGAGCTAACGAGCTTCATGTCCATATTCAATGAATCTAGAATGTGTCTAAGTTCATTGCATCTGACATTTATTTTTTCCAAGAATAATAAAATGTTATTATTCGAATTTGAGAGTAAGGAGGGCCAATTTTGGTATTTGGTTCTAGCTGGGATTACGTGCGAGTTATTATGCGATAAAGACTCCTACTACCATAAGAAGTTTATAGGACGTGGGAGTTGGTTCTCGGAACAAACTCTCACACCCTATATAATCCCCTTTTGGCCGAAACCCTAAGTTATATTTTCTTAAGCCGCAAAAACCCAAAAAAAAAAAAAACCAGAAATCAGATTTACGCCTTTCCCTTCTCTCTAGATTATTCGAAACCCAGAAAATGAAGAGCTAGCACTTGCTTCTCGGTTCTTCGCGTGGATACCGGTAGAGAGAAATTCCGTACGCTATTGGTGGCAACAGCAAATAATCTGAAATCAAAAACCGTTAACGAAAATTGTAAGTTTTTTGTCTGAATTTTCGATTCCCATGGTATGAGCGGATCATTCAGGGGCGGATTCATGGGTGTTTATAACGAGTTTCTGCCTATGAATCCCATCAGAATATTCTTGTGTATTTTCTTTTTCATGTGATGAAATATGAAAGGCAATAATTCCATTATTATTGCTTTGATTACGTCTGTGTAAATGTATTAAAACATAATAACGTCCTTAGATAGTTATGTAATTGTTACATTGAACTATTCTAAATGTCCCTAGTCAATCATTATTGTGAAATATTGAGGACAACAATAATGTGTGGAGACTAGTATGTGTTGTGATTGAATATGGTGATAATAAGTCAAACACATGGGTATTTGATACTGGACGAACCCACTTATAAGAACACTTCATGGATTGTTATATGAATGTCAACAGTGTTCTTATAATGATTCTATTTGTATCTGAATCCTTCAACTTAAAATCACACAAGATTTCCTACATGGCTAATGGTATGTTTTGATAGTGTCAAACGCCGTCTGTAACTAGATGGGTTGTAAAGGAATTTGTTATGTGTATTTATGAACCATGTGTAGGATGAGGTGTGATAGATAAGAAATTGTATTTTGGTAGGTGAGTAAAGTTTAATAGTTACATCCAAACCAATGAATACAATACATGTAGGCCAAAAAGTCCATTCTCTTTCCTACATGTATTTTATTTATTGGCTTGAAGGTGAGTTTTAAACTTACTCACCTACTAAGATAAAACTTCCCGTGATAGATAGAGGATTTTCCCCTCCTATATAACATGAGTGATATCTTGGGCCCCTTTATGGAGTGAGACTAATTCATGGCCATGAACAAATGAATTAATATGAGATATTAAAGTTATTTGATTAGTGTACTCGCGAATCAAGAAACTGATTTATTGTACTATACAAGTGTTTTATTCTCCATGACTTATGTTCAATCTAGATATCGAGGACAAAGGGATTAGTACAAAATATCATAATTGTGATTACTTGAATCATCAGACTATTTGTGAATTGGGAGTAGTGATGTGTTGCTAGTTACCTCGCATTACTGTTGACAATTGTTGTCACATCCAACATAGTAAATACCTAAAGGGTCACACGATATAATCAACTAGATTAGGCTTGTTGGAGTTTACATTTGATATAGGTGCTCAATTAGATTTTGCAGGCTTAATTGGATTGGGCAGATTAATACCGAATTAATCAAACGTATCCGGTTAAATCAGACCCGATCGATCGAGAACCGTTTCTGGTCGACCGAATCGGGGGTTGGTCGGGAACAATTTCTCCGATCGACCGAACCAGTTTGACATAGTCAAAATCCTGGCCACGTGAGGGGTGTGTATAGTGGGCATCATGGAAGAGATAATGGAGGGAAACTGAAGTAACTTTCACCCCATTATTCATTTCTCCATATCATCAAGTGTTGATGAATTAACTCTCTCTCAACTCTCTCAATTCTCAACCGAAATTCAGAGTGAATTTTAGCCACAAAACCCACTTCTAAAACAGAGAAAAAGTTAGAAGAAAATTACTTTTCTTGCTTGCTTTTTTGGGATTTTGTAAACCTATATACCGAAGCTCCCAAAATTAGTTTTCAACATTCGGCTTACTCGTGACTAGCATCAGAGGCTCGAAGAACAAGCACTAGGTTGATTGTGTGGATACTGGTAGAGACAGAAGTTTGACACGCTTCCCATGGTGATTCAAAGTAGCACAAGTCTGGTCAGAATTTTGGCTCTTTCTGTTAACTTAAAGGTATAATTCCTATACACATGCTATTAGTACTTTCTCATGAAAAGATCCTGTAAAGAAAAGGATTCCCATTTTATTTCTATGGGGATTTCGAATTTCTTGCTTTCACAACCTTAATGTTATATGCTCACATTGTGGAAATTGTTGACATCATGTTACATGTTGCATAATTAAGAAAAGGATTGAAAGAGTTGCAAAGTCTTTATGGGTTGAGAAGAGCCCAAGAAGTAACCCCCAAGGAAAATGGGTACCAAAAAAGGCTTCTATTACAGGAAACAGGGGGATTGTCGGTCGACCGCACAAGGCATTAGTCGACCGACATAAATGGTCTAGATGCCTCTGGAAAATGCAGGATATCCCAGTCGACCCCACAAAACTCCTAGTCAACCGACATAAAAGGCTTATTAGGTTTCAGAGTTTCCCGATCGACCGAACCCCCTCCACGGTGGACCGTAAGAAATAAAAAATTCAATTTATCTTGGACGAGGGTCGGATGACTGGATGGGACCTCCGATCGATTGAAGTGTCGCGTAATAACAGTTTTAAAGGGGATTTTAGTTCATTTTTCAAATCCTTTCAAATTCCCTCTCTCAAACTACCAAACTCCTCTCATGTCCTTTCTCATATTCAAAGCACATACTTCCCCAAACACTAATTTCTTCCATCAAACTTCAATTCAAACAATCATGGACCCAAATCAAAACCCAAATCCTACTCCAAATCCTTCCAAGGAGAAAACAAAAGAAAATCATTCCAAAAGAAAACCCATCAACAAAAGACCTTTATAAAAGGGATTATCCGTTCAAGAGCCGGATAATTCCGCCCCCAAAAGACTCAAGAAAAACGACATGAAGAGAGGAAAAAGAAAAATAAAGGTGTCAACGCACACCAATGATGAAATAGAGACCAAAGAGTTTTGTTCTATTCCACCTCCATCTCCGAGATTCCAAAAAGAGTCCTCATCCTACACTACCAAGATGGTAACTCCTAGATTGTACTCCGATGATGCTAGAAAATTGTATGAAAATGACGGTGATGCAATGGCTTGTGGAGAGAAAGAAATCCAACTTTGGATACTTGGCTTTGAAGTACTTTATGGAAAGTGTCAAAGGAACGAAGAAGTTCCTTCCATATGGGAGTATGCTTACTTTGTTATTCAAAAAGTATAAACTCAAGCTCACCAATCCGGTTCAAAGAAGTGCCTCGAAGTATAAACTCAAGCTCAAGCTCACCAATCCGGTTCAAAGAAGCACGAGGCACAACATATACAACAAAGGCATATTTAACCAAATGCATATGATTCTAGTTGGTGGAAAATGGAAATTCCACTCTAGATACACTGATGATGAGCTAGTGGCAGCTTCAACTGCACACAGTAAAAGCACTAAAGTGAGTGAAATTAATCTTAAGGAAACTTATTGAAGCAAGAATGGCTCAAAGACCAAATGTGCAACAAGAGGGAAATCTGCAAAGAGAACAAGGTCAAGAAGTTAATGATCACGAATTTGAGGATGTTAACTTTGGGATTGATGAAGAGGGTGATGTTCAAGAAAATGTGGGCACAAGGGAGGATATTCCAAGTGTTAATATGGAAAGAGAAGTCCTTCCACCAAGGAATGAAGTCAATAATAATCCAGTCCCATAACTCTTAGTGTTATATGCCTTAGGGGTTTTTTAGATGCTATGGTTTGCTTTATCTTGATCTATATAGCATGGGGTTGGTTTGGTGTTTTTCTTCAAGTCTTACGCATGGATCTTATGTGGTTGATTATCTAGAAGCATAAGTTTGATGTATAAACTATGTTTGTGGCATTGCATATGCGTTGTTTGTGCCTTATGGATGTTTTTTGACTTGTGTTGAACTGAAAATTGCAGGTTTTTAATGATTCTACCATAATTTTGGTCGACCCGATTTGGTACCTTGATCGACCAGAGGCTACCATGTGGTCAAGCAGAGCAGCCAGACTGCAGCTAAATTTGAACTTCATCTGCAGTTTTCTGTAAGTTTTGGTATTATTGTTATGTGGGCAAAACCATAGGAGGAGCAACTATATGTTTCTATCTTATACCCCCTCATATATGTGATGTATGCTTACTTTGTCATATCATATACATCATCTCATTATAAGTTGGCTTTGTTTTCTTATTTTTAACATCTTTTAGCCAACTTGTGTAAGTTATTTGGGAGTTGTATGATCCTAATAAGTTAATCTTTTGTATCTACCCTCCCTTATGACTTTGAGATCATGTGATTTTTACTTTCATATCTCTTGATCTCATATAGTTCTTGGTTAGCCTTATACTTAAGAGTTGTTATACTTCTTTAGCTAACCATTTACTCGGAGAAGAATGTGCTTTAAAGTGTTAAAATTATACTTCCTCTTAGCTTTTGGTTTGTGATATGTTTACATTAGCTTTAAAGATTTCCTTCTTTGAATTTCTTTTGGTCTTTAGATATTCCCTTTTGGTTTATATTTTATCAATCTATTGACCAACAAGCTTCTCCATAATTTAAACTTGTTTCCTCCAAAAAGCTTTTCATTTTTTATCCTTTAGATCTATATTTTCAACAAAAAGGAGGAGAAAATGCTTTTCATAATGTCGCTCTGATGAACCAAAAACTAAGATCTTTGCAAATGTGCCATGAAAAGTAGGTTTACAAAAGGAGAAAGCTAAGATCTTTGCAAAATGGGAGAGATGAGGGATTCTTCAAAATAGGGGGAGTAGAATATTTTTTCAAAACATCTACTTACCCTCATGCATGGAAATTTTGTGCTTAATTGCTTTATCCTTTGTTTATTATATTTCCATTTGAATCAATGTTTTTTCATCATAAAAAGGAGGAGATTGTAAGCCTCAATAGCTAATGTGATCAATCTAGTTTTGATGATAACAAACCATTGATAGTTCTAATGTTTTTGTGAGCATGCGTTTAATGATAGGATCATTACACTCACACCGACATTGATGAAAATTGTAAGTTAGCTCCTTGTGTACATCAAAGACAACATCCTGCACACAAGAAGAAGCTACACTTTGTAAGACTCCATGGCACAAGCTTGAATTTCATCTACAATGCCTTGGAAGCAATTGCAAAGTCAAGCATAAGGAATATCAAATGGTTAAGCTCTACTCAATCCAACAATGAAGAACCAAGTGGTATGCTCCTTAACCAAAGAAGTGTTGAAGTCCAACACTCTACAACATGAATGATATAGGACCTCATCACTCAAAGAAGAGTTTGATCAAAGGCTTCAAGTCAAAGCTCCAAAAAGAATTCAACTTGAAGACTTGAAGACCTTAGAAGATTAGTCTATGATTTATAGGTATATTCTTGTAACTAATCTTCCTTTGAGAATACTAGGATATAGTATGTTTAAAGCTCACTCTTGCATGTTTTCAAAACCACGTGTTTAAATTGTTTCAATCTTTAAAAAGGTTTTTGAAAACATATATAAGTGTTGATTAATGCTTAAGATCTTTAAAATGTGTTTTATAAATTTGAAAAACACTTAGGCATAAGTTTGAGAACATTAGAAAAAAATGGCTAAGTGGAAAAACAATTTTAGGACTGAAGTCTGGTCGACCGAGTCCTAGACCTTGGATGAGTGGATGAAGTCCGGTCAACCGACATGTGTTGTCTAGTCAATCCAGATTGTTTTTGTCCTTAGTCAGATTTTGAATGTTTCAAGAATCCAACGACTATATTCTCTCGGACGACATTTCTTTAGGTCGGTCGACCGGACATCTCTTCGGATGACTATATCACATCCTTTGGTCGACCGAGATGTGTTCAGAGGCCTTTTAATCTTTACTTCTGAAGCACTTCGGACGACCTACCCAATGGTCGATCGACCGAAGCATGTCCTGTCAAGGCAAAAAAAAAGCAGTGTAACTCGATTTGTTTGTTAATTCAGCCCTATAAAAAGCTTCTAAAGCTGCTTTTTCATAACTAACCAAGCCATACAAGCAATCCAACATTTCAAGAGCTTTAATCTTCAAATAATTCTTTCAAAATATATCATTTTGAGTTGAGCTTAAACATATTCATTCTCTTCTATTCCCAAAAGTGATTAGTGTTTATATTTGTATATCCAATCCAATCGATGGATTATTGTAAGTGAGCTAAAATTGTAAAGTCTCATTTGAAAGAGAATAGTTACCCTTTCTCTTTGCGAGTTAGGAAAACTCTTTGTCAGCAAAGTCCTCTTTGTGAGGCTCGTTGTGAGCCAAGTCCTCTTTGTGAGACAAGTGTATCTCTTTGTGAAATTAACTCTTTGTGAGCTTAGTTCTTTGTGAACTAGAAAAACGTTCTTTGTGAGTGGAGTCCTCTTTATGAGGCAATTGAAAAAGGTTGATCCCACCTTGCATTTGTTGTGAAGGGAACTTCTCAGTGAAGTGTTAAAATCCTTAGGTGTGTCCTAAGGTAGTGGGTGTAGATCTTTGTGATCGAACCACTATAAATCCTCGTGTGAGTTTTCTCTATCCCTTACCTCTTTACTTTATAGTTCATGAATTGCTATATCTTGTTTATTTGATTACATGGACTTATTTGTTTAAGAGTTGAAAAACTTTCACATGCTTCCTTGCTTCATATATTGCTTGGTTATTTATTTGGATTTGGTCATATGATTTAGAGTGTTTGTTCTTACAAGCTTTGCATATAGGATACTTCACTTAGTACCTCAAAAATCAAATTCATAAGTCTTGTATATCCTATGTGTTGCATTTAAACACATAAGTCATCTAAGTTGCCTCAACATTTAACTCATTTTATATGCTTAATCAACATACTTCTTGTTGTGATCACTTAAGGCTAACAAATTTAGAAAAGTTAAACAGTTTTAGAACCTAATTCACCCTCCTCTCAGGTTCTAACCCTATCAGGTATTTCAATATCCTTTTTTCTTGATATTTATTAAGATCATAATATTTATTCGTATCAAAGCACTAGAGTATTGAGTATAAAATTCTCAAATAAAAGAACCATTTTTTTCTTGATATTTCACAATAAACGCTCAAGGAAATTTATTAAATTCATAAAATTTGTAATTCAGTACTTTTACTTTTTACTTCATATAGTTATACAAAAGTGATGTAGGACAAGACATGGTGGAAATAAGAGAGTATAATTGAGAGAAAACTTCTAGGGAAGAAACCAATATTGATTGTTTATTTCATCAAAGTTGCGTGACAATAAATCCAAGCCTAATAATATATATAGACATTACAATCTAAAACCTTACAGAACTAAAATATGATAAATAACAAAAAAAAGTTTCTAAACTGTTTAGAAATCAAATTTCAGACTTATTTAAATAAACAAACATAATAAAAATATAACTAATAAATAATCTCTGTTTTCAATACCATCCTTCTGGCCGTTGATCTACCATCAAACGCCTACTCATTCCGAATCATTTTTCTCCTGCTGAAAGTGACACTTCTTCGTAGAGTTAGAAGAAGACGCGTGTGATACCCGAGACTTTTTTGCATTAGAAATTTGCATGAATTTACTTAAATTATGTGTGATTTATTGTTTTAATGCATTTAATGTTATGAACATATTTGTTTAGGGGCGCATTGATGTGTTTATTAAGTTGAGGGACCTAACTATGATGTTAGAAAGTCTTGGGCGGTTGTGTTGGTTGTGAAAGAGTGTAAGTTAAGTTAGTTTTTGGACTGGATTTTATTTCTAAGAGAGAAAGAAAGAGAAAATGAGGGGAAAAGGAAGATAATAGAATTCCAGGAAAAACTGAGAGATAACCGTAGAACGCTAAGTTGAAGTATCAAACAAAGTCCATTTTTCCCCCCAAGTAAAGCCACTTGTTGTGGTGGGGGGTTTGGCATGGACCCCTACCCGTTTATTTATAGAGCCAAATCAGGCAAATAAGAATACATAGAGGGAGCTTAAGCCAAAACCTCTAAGTAGGTGGAAACAAATCCACTCCATACAAGGTGAGCCAATGCAGAAAACTGGTTCATTTATAACTATGCACCCGGTGTTACAATGTGTATGCCTATATGTTCTAGCATGCAAAAGAAAAGCCGCAGAGAATTTGGAGTAATCTAAGTCTCGTTAGCCAAAAAGTTACAAAGCAATGTGTCTAAGATAAGGTACCCCTGCCTGGTCCACGTGACAAAGGCCCTGAATCAAAGTCGGAAGTTGTTAAAAATCCTGATAAACCGAAGCCTGTTGCGAATCACAAGCAGTATTAGCTAAACTATCATCCACTTTGTTAGCCTCTCTATAAATATGGTGCACCGAACTTGTACCAGGAAGCCTCAAAAGTTGTTGGAAAAGCACATCTAACCTCCAAGATGATATTTATGAACCTGAATTGAATTGCACAAAAACTTTGAATCCGTTTGTACCAGCACACTAAAGTAACCCATATCGTGAGCACTGACCTTCAAAAACAGTTTGAAGGAGTTGAGGCTTTCCAGATGATGGGCCAGCTCAAGGAAATGTTCCAAGAGCAAGCTCGTCATGAAAGATTCCTCACTACTAAGGCGTTGAATAGTTGCAAAATGGCCCCTGGCACCTCTGTAAATGCACATGTTCTTAAGATGAAGGGCTATTTTGACCAACTTGAGAAACTTGGGACTCCCGTAGGTCATGACATGGCCACAGATATGATCTTGGGCTCACTCCCACCAGAGTATGACCAATTTGTTATGAACTTAACATGCATGCCATGGAGAAGACCATACATGAAATACACGGGACGCTCAAGCAGGCTGAACTGAACATTAAGAAGACCCCTGAAGTCTTAATGGTTCAAAAAGGGAATTTCAAGAAGAAAGGAAAGGGAAAGCCCATGGCCAAGAAGGGCAAAGGCAAAGGCAATGACAAGCCCAAGCCCAAGCCCAAAGCCAAGGCACCAAAGGAAGGGGTTTGCTTCCATTGTGGCGAACCAGGCCATTGGAAACGGAACTGCAAACTCTACTTGGAAGAAAAGAAAAAGGGGAACGCCAGTTTGACTGTCTCTCCAGGTATTTATGTTAATGAAATTAACATGTCTGCTCATACTTCATGGGTATTAGATACTGGTTGTGGATCTCACATTTGTGTAAATGTGCAGGGGTTCAAAAGGAGTAGATCACTGGCAAAAGGAGAAGTGGACCTGAGAGTAGCGAACGGAGCAAGAGTTGTTGTTGTAGCTACCGGGACATTTAATTTAGTTTTGCCAAGTGGCCTTATTATAGAACTGAATAATTGTCTTTATGTTCCAACTTTGTGTAGGAATATTATTTCAGTTTTTTGTTTGGATATTGAAGGTTTTGAATTAATTATTATGAATAAAATTTGCACCATTCATAAAGATCGTATCTTTTATGGAGATGCCTCTTTGATGAATGGGCTTTATATTCTTAACCTCGATGATTCCATTAAAAGGCTCATCTATAACATTAATACTAAGAGGTTTAAATCAAATGACTTAAACCAGACCTACTTTTGCCACTGTCGTTGGGGCCACATAAATGAGAAACGCATATCAAAGCTCCATACAGATGGAATTTTGACATCATTTGACTTTGTGTCTTATGAGACATGTGATTCTTGCTTGTTGGGCAAAATGACTAAAGCTCACTTTACTAGAGAAAGTGAGAGAGCTTCCGATTTATTGGGCCTCATACATACAGATGTTTGTGGACCAATAAACACAAGTGCTAGAGGAGGGTTTCAGTACTTCATCACATTCACAGATGATTTCAGTAGATATGGCTACGTCTATCTAATGAAACATAAATCAGAATCTTTTGGAAGATTCAAAGAATTCCAAAATGAAGTACAAAATCAACTTGGTAAAAGTATTAAGACACTTCGATCAAATCGAGGTGGCGAATACCTTAACCAAGAGTTTGACGAACATCTTAGAGGTTGTGGAATTGTTTCACAATTAACTCCCCTGGCACACCGCAATGGAATGGTGTGTCAGAACGGAGGAATCGCACCTTACTAGATATGGTTCGATCTATGATGAGTCAAACAAGTCTTCCAATTTCCTTTTGGGGCTACGCCCTAGAAACTGCTGCATTTATATTAAATAGAGTTCCTT
This sequence comes from Vinca minor, assembly GCA_026122235.1. Lineage (NCBI taxonomy): Eukaryota > Viridiplantae > Streptophyta > Magnoliopsida > Gentianales > Apocynaceae > Vinca > Vinca minor. The sequence continues at coordinate 3,816,847 of JAOCZM010000253.1, forward strand.
CTAAGCGGTTCAGAAAACTCCATATGAGATATGGGTCGGGAAACGACCTAGTTTGTCATTTCTCAAAATTTGGGGATCCGAGGCGTATGTAAAACGCTTGTTATCCGATAAACTCGCCCCTAAATCGACAAGTGTTTGTTTGTGGGATATCCTAAAGAAACTAAAGGATATTCTGAAGGGATTCATGGCGGAAACTCGTTCCAAACACCCATGGATCCTCCCCTGAAGGATCCGCTCATATGAAACGAATCGAAAATAGCGGTAAAAACTTACATTTTACGGATTCAAGAAGCTGCTTCTTGAATGGAGGATGGCGTTTCTTGGATGCTAATCTGCCACCAATTGATCTCCCTTGCGGAAAGTCCCTCTACCGGTATCCACGCGACGCAAGCAGGGCAGCGATTGCTAGCTCTTCGTCTTTTTACGTATTTCGGGAATTAGAGAAAAAGGGAGAGGCTGAAGCGAAATCGATTTCGGGTTTCTTGGTTAATTTAGCTAAAAAGAATTGAAGTCCTCTAGGGGTTTCGGCCAAGAGATCATTATATAGGGTGTGAGAGTTTGTTCCCATAACCAACTCTCACATCCCCAACTCCTCTCGGCGGTGGGAGTCTCTAACTCCCACGTTCCCTAGAATCTACTGGTAGTGGGAGTCCTTATCGGATAATAACTCCCACGTAATTCCAGCTATAGGTAAAATACCGAAATTGCCCCTATCTCTAATTCGAATAATAAACACTTTATTATTTTTCAGAAAGACAAATGTCAGATACAATGAACCTAGACACATTCTAGATTCATTGAATGCGGACATGAAGCTTCGTTAGCTCGTCTATGCGTGTGACCACCGTAGGTTCATCTCACAATGGCAATGAAAACACACTTAGTAGTAGTGTGAGTCCATAAATCACAAGCGGTCCCTAGCAGGACATTGTGACTACCCAAAGTGAATGAATATACAACGGAACCTAATATCAATCCACTATTTAATCCCTTTGTCTCGCGATATCCTAATTAAGCATAAGGCATGGTGGTCGTCACCTTTATTAAGCTCAAATGTATTTATGCTCGATCTCCGGTAGATCTGTTTCAACAAATAGCATTTGATAACCACTTTATCAAATACATTTGAGCACTGACCATGCATTTAAACGATCTTTCCCTATCGAGGGGCCCACGGATATCTCTCTCTAATAATATAGAGGGACAAATTCCTTACAATGTCTCTCACATTCAAGCTATGATAGGACACTACATCCGATCTCGGTCAGTATTGATTACTCTGTTACAAGTAACGTCCGACTCGAGTCAAAACGTGGCTCCATTCATACTAGAATCAATGAAGACATAAGGTCTAAGGATTCTAAAATAGTATTGAGGAAGTAATACTTATGACTTAAGACCATGAAGTATTACTTCTCGACGGATCACGTCCCAATACAATGTATCCCCTATATATTGCATCTATGATGTGATTTGTATCCATTACACATGATCAGTAAAACAAGATCATCAATCAACAATCATACTAGTTTTATTTCATAGTAATTAAGCATTACATAAAACTAGGGACTACTAGAATAGTAATTACATAAGCTAATGAGTTTTACTATCAAATCACACATTTGATAATCAAAAGCAAAATTAACTATTCAATTACATGCTCAAAAAGATAACAAAACGCACAACATGTGCTAATGGTCCTAGAGGGCACTACTAACAATCTCCCACTTGCCCTAGGTCCAATCATACATGATCCTCAATCCCATTGACCTAGTATGACTCTCATGTTTAGGCTGTAGGAGTGGCTTGGTCAATGGATCGGCAATGTTGTCGCTCAGTATGAACTTTGCAAATACTAACGTCTCCTCTGCCGATGATCTCTCCGATCGGATGGAAACGCTCGAGAATGTGTTTGGATCGTTGGTGAGATCTAGGTTCCTTAGCTTGTGAAATGGCACCGATACTATCACAATAGAGGTCCACCGGGTTCACAATGCTAGGGGACGACACCTAGTTCATCAACAAACTTCCCGATCCAAACGAGCTTCTTTAGTCGCTTCAGATGCGACTAGATACTCGACTTCATTGTAGAGTCGGCCACGGTTTCTTGCTTTGAGCTCTTCCAGCTCACAAAGCACCTCCATTCAAACAAAACACAAAACCGCATCGCGATCTAAAATCATCTACGCTCGATCTGGAAGCTTGCGTCTGTGTAACCATTTACAACCCAGACTTCCTTCCCCGACCTCCGTAAACTAAGAACATATCTTTAGTCCTTCTCAAGTACTTAAGAATGATCTTGATCGCATCCCAATGTGACTCTCCGAGGTCAGATTGATATCTCGCTAGTCATACTTAAAGCAAATGAGACATCCAGGCGAGTGCATATCATGGCGTACATAATAGACCCAATGGCTGAAGCATATGGGATCTTACTCATGCGCTCTTGGTCCTCCCTTGTGGAAGGTCCTTGAGTTCTGCTGAGTTTAACGCCATGTGACATGGGCAAGAATCCCTTTTTGGAGTCTTGCAACCGAACCGCTTCAAGCACCTTGTCAATGTATCCACTCGCTCAGAGCCAATCATTTTGTTAGATCTATCTCTATAGATTCTAATACCCAAAATGTATGTAGCCTCGCCTAAGTCTTTCATGGAAAAGCACTTCCCCAACCAAGCTTTTACGCTTTGTAATGTGGGGATGTCATTTCCAATCGGTAAGATGTCGTCCACATAAAGCACAAGGAACACTACTGCATTATTAGTTACTTTCTTATAAACACAAGGCTCGTCTTCGCTTTTTTGATGAAACCGAATTCTTTAATACGTTCATCAAAGCTACGATTCCATCTTCGAGATGCTTGCTTCAATCCATAAATGGACCTTTGAAGCTTACACACTTTGCTAGGATTTGTTGGATCAACAAACCCCTCTGGTTGTGTCATATACACATCCTCGAGAAGGTTTCCGTTAAGAAACGCAGTCTTAACATCCATTTGCCATATCTCATAGTCATAATATGCGGCTATGGCAAGTAAAATCCTAATTGACTTTATCATCACGACAGGGGAAAAAGTTTCGTCATAGTCAATACCATGAACTTGTCTATAACCTTTAACTACTAGTCGCGATTTAAAAGTGTGTACATTACCATCCATGTCGGTCTTCTTTTTTATAACACCATTTGTTATCAATGACCTTGCACCCTTTCGGGTGGGTCAACCAAAGTCCATACTTGGGTTGTCGTACATGGATTGCATCTCGGACTTCATAGCTTCTAGCCACTTATCCGACTCGGAACTACGAATTGCCTCTTTGTAGGTAGTGGGTTCATCTTGATCAATCGAGTTCAACTCGATGATCATCGATCCACGAAATCCATATCTCTCAGTCGTTGATATACCCGACTCGACCTCCTCGGGGCCTTGTGTCAAAGATTGAAGCTCGAGTATCGCACGTGAGCTTGCTTGAACTTCTAAAGTTGGTTCGGATGTTGTTTGGGGATTTTGAATTTCCTCAAGATGGATCTTACTCCCACTATCCTCTTTGGAAATAAATTCCCTTTCAAGGAATACACCATTACGAGCAACAAACACTTTGTTCTCTCGATGGAAGATAGAAGTAATATCCTTTAGTTTCTTTAGGATATCCCACAAACAAACATTTGTCGATTTAGAGGGCGAGTTTATCGGATAACAAGCGTTTTACATACGCCTCGCATCCCCAAATTTTGAGAAATGACAAACTAGGTCGTTTCCCAGTCCCACATCTCATATGGAGTTTTCTGAACCGCTTTAGAAGGTACTATGTTTAATATAAATGCAGCAGCTTTCTAGGGCGTAGCCCTCAAAAGGAAATTGGAAGACTTGTTTGACTCATCATAGATCGAACCATATCTAATAAGGTGCGATTCCTCCGTTTCCGACACGCCATTCCATTGTGGTGTGCCGGGAGGAGTTAATTGTGAAACAATTCCACAACCACTAAGATGTTCGTCAAACTCTTGGTTAAGGTATTCGCCACCTCGATCCGATCGAAGTATCTTAATACTTTTGCCAAGTTGATTTTGTACTTCATTTTGAAATTGTTTGAATCTTCCAAAAGACTCCGATTTATGTTTCATTAGATAGACGTAGCCATATCTACTGAAATCATCCGTGAATGTGATGAAAGTATCGAAACCCTCCTCTAGCACTTGTGTTCATTGGTCCACAAACATCCGTATGTATGAGGCCCAACAAATCGAAGCTCTCTCACTTTGTCCAATAAAGGGAGCTTTAGTCATTTTGCCCAACAAGCAAGATTCACACGTCTCATAAGACTCTAAGTCAAATGATGTTAAAATTCCATCTCGTATGGAGTTTTGATATGCGTTTTCGTTTATGTGGCCCAAACGACGAGTGCTAAAAGTAGGTTTGGTTTAAGTCATTTGATTTAAACCTTTTAGTATTAATGTTATAGATGGGCCTTTTAATGGAATCATCGAGGTTAAGAATATAAAGCCCATTCATCAAAGAGGCATCTCCATAAAAGATACGATCTTTATGAATGGTGCAAATTTTATTCATAATACTTAATTCAAAACCTTCAATATCCAAACAAGAAACTGAAATAATATTCCTACTCAAAGTTGGAACATACAAACAATTATCTAGTTCTATGATAGGGCCACTTGGCAAAACTAAATTAAATGTCCCCGTAGCTACAGCAACAACTCTTGCTCCGTTGGCTACTCCGAGGTCCACTTCTCCTTTTGCCGCTGATCTACTCCTTTTGAACCCCTGTACATTTGCACAAATGTGAGATCCACAACCGGTATCTAATACCCATGAAGTAGGAGCAGACATGTTAATTTCTATAACATAAATACCTGGAGAGACAGTCAAACTGGCCTTTCCCTTTTTCTTCTCTTCCGAATAGAGTTTGCAATTCCGTTTCCAATGGCCTGGTTCGCCACAATGGAAGCAAACTCCCTCCTTTGGTGCCTTGGCTTTGGGCTGGGGCTTGGGCTTGTCATTGCCTTTGCCTTTGCCTCTCTTGGCCATGGGCTTTCCCTTGCCTTTCTTCTTGAAATTCCCTTTTTGAACCATTAAGACTTCAGGGGATTTCTTAATGTTCAGTTCAGCCTGCTTGAGCATCCCGTGAATTTCGTGTATGGTCTTCTCCATGCCATGCATGTTGAAGTTCATTACGAATTGGTCATACTCCGGTGGGAGTGAGCCCAAGATCATATCTGTGGACATGTCATGACCTACGGGAGCTCCAAGCTTCTCAAGTTGGTCAAAATAGCCCTTCATCTTAAGAACATGTGCACTGACAGAGGTTCCTGGGGCCATTTTGCAACTATTTAACGCCTTAGTTGTGAGGAATCTTTCATGACGAGCTTGCTCTTGGAACATTTCCTTGAGCTGGCCCATCATCTGGAAAGCCTCAACTCCTTCAAACTGCTTTTTGAAGGTCGGGGCTCATCATGACTAACATGAGACAAGTCACATCGTTAGAGTCATCGAAATGCTTCTTCCAAGTATCTCTTTCAGCTCTAGGGGCGTTATTAGCGAGTCTGTTCGAGAATGTCCGTATCAAGAACGTCATGACTTTCTTTCTCGCTAAGGACAATCCTTAAATTGCGGGCCCAATCAAGGAAATTGGTCCTGCTCAGTTTTTCCTTCTCAAGGACGGATCGCAGTGAATTGTGTGATGAATTGGTTGCCATTTATCTACATTAAGTTAATTGCAAAGTTATTAGTTTTTGAGCAAAAACATTTTCCACAATTTCAACACTTGATAATAGTGGGGGGAAAAACATTTTACAATAGTTATAGGAAAGCTTTGGCTTAACACCCACAATTAAAGTAAAATCATCTAATGGGATTGACATCTATATGTCCCGGCTATTTCCCATTTTGTGCCCTAGGCCCAAAACTATTTTGATGGCCTAGTTAAGTCGAACCATGTCTAAGCATATGGAAATCACTATTTTCCCATCTCCTCTTGCCTAGATAACCACTTATCCGTTGCTTTGGCAACTAGACATAATGATGATCCAAGCTCATGGAGTGCTTAGGTTATGGTAGGCAATTTAAGACTTAATTAAAACCATTTGATGTGACGTTCAAAATTAAATCCATCCAGACATAAAATAAACATCACACGCAGGTTATGAAGCGAAAAAGTAAATGTGATATAGCATAGCCTATTCCTATATTGACTCCCACGAGCCTTGTGGGAGTCAAGGGTCAATCTAGGTCAAAATCCATCTCATGGATAATGTCTTCGATCTTGCACCTCCAGCCTTGTTACATATTTGCTTGGGCATACCCAGCCTTCATTGTAAAGCAGTAAAGCTAATCTAATAAAGTGATTACAATTTTACAACATTGAAAAACGACTCGCAGGTCGTATTGTAAAATTACAGCCAAAATATGTAAAACAAGGGGTATAGTAGGCCATGCTATTCACCATGCTAATATCACATAAAACATGACATAAATAATTCGCGGATATAAATTCAAATTTATATGTGTTGCCACTACGCAGAGCTGGCGGCGGTCCCGCTAGCCGGTTAGCGGGCGGGGGGTCAAGGGGGCAGCGCCCCTGGAAGAAAAATCTGATTCTACATCAGCTCATCGAATGAGTTTTTCTGTCCCGTTTTACCCCTCAATCGCCTAACTTACATAATCGGATTATGTATTGGTTAATCGGATTAACCGAAACAGTTTATGCGTATTTAACAGAATTTAATCAAATTAATTTCAGATTCACGCAAACAGTTTATGCTTAATCAATATACACAGAAATAGTTTATGCATAATTAATGTTCACAGAAACAGTTTATGCCGAATCAACATTCACGGAAACAGTTTATGCCGAATCAATAACCGAAAACAGTTTATGCGTATTCTCATCAAAAGATACAATCTTTGAACGCATTAAACAGTTTATGCGGTATTATAATCACAGAAACATACAAATACAGTCAAAGAAACAATCTTTTATGTTTTTTCATACACACGCATACCAAATCGAATTTGATACCCGTTATGATTTGATTAACAATGTCGAATTCGAATCATATGAGCAAGGCTCTGATACCACTGAAGGGATTCATGGGCGGAAACTCGTTCCAAACACCCATGGATCCTCCCCTGAAGGATCCGCTCATATGAAACGAATCGAAAATAGCGGTAAAAACTTACATTTTACGGATTCAAGAAGCTGCTTCTTGAATGGAGGATGGCGTTTCTTGGATGCTAATCTGCCACCAATTGATCTCCTCGCGGAAAGTCCCTCTACCGGTATCCACGCTGACGAAACGGGCAGCGATTGCTAGCTCTTCGTCTTTTCTGTATTTCGGGAATTAGAGAGAAAAGGGAGAGGCTGAAACTGAAATCTGATTTCGGGTTTCTTGGTTAATTTCGGCTAAAAGAATTGAAGTCCTCTAGGGTTTCGGCCAAGAGATCATTATATAGGGTGTGAGAGTTTGTTCCCATAACCAACTCTCACATCCCCAACTCCTCTCGGCAGTGGGAGTCTCTAACTCCCACGTTCCCTAGAATTACTGCAGTAGTGGGAGTCCTTATCGGATAATAACTCCCACGTAATTCCAAACTATAGGTAAAATACCGAAATTGCCCCTTATCTCTAATTCGAATAATAAACACTTTATTATTTTCAGAAAGACAAATGTCGGATACAATGAACCTAGACACATTCTAGATTCATTGAATCCGGACATGAAGCTCGTTAGCTCGTCTATGCGTGTGACCACCGTAGGTTCATCTCACAATGGCAATGAAAACACACTTAGTAGTAGTGTGAGTCCATAAATCACAAGCGGTCCCTAGCAGGGACATTGTGACTACCCAAAGTGAATGAATATACAACGGAACCTAATATCAATCCACTATTTAATCCCTTTGTCTCGCGATATCCTAATTAAGCATAAGGCATGGTGGTCGCCACCTTTATTAAGCTCAATTGTATTTATGCTCGATCTCCGTGTAGATCTGTTTCAACAAATAGCATTTGATAACCACTTTATCAAATACATTTGAGCTACGACCATGCATTTAAACAGCTCTTTCCCTATCGAGGGGCCCATGGATATCTCTCTCTAATAATAGAGAGGGACAAATTCCTTACAATGTCTCTCACATTCAAGCTATGATAGGACACTACATCCGATCTCGGTCGTATTGATTACTCGTTACAAGTAACGTCCCGATCGAGTCAAAACGTGGCTCCATTCATACTAGAATCAATGAAGACATAAGGTCTAAGGATTCTAAAATAGTATTGAGGAAGTAATACTTATGACTTAAGACCATGAAGTATTACTTCTCCGACGGATCACGTCCCAATACAATGTATCCCCTATATATTGCATCTATGATGTGATTTGTATCCATTACACATGATCAGTAAATCAAGATCATCAATCAACAATCATACTAGTTTTATTTCATAGTAATTAAGCATTACATAAAACTAGGGACTACTAGAATAGTAATTACATAAGCTAATGAGTTTTACTATCAAATCACACATTTGATAATCAAAAGCAAAATTAACTATTCAATTACATGCTCAAAAGATAACAAAACGCACAACATGTGCTAATGGTCCTAGGGCACTACTAACAATTACTTCTATCTTCCATCAGAGAACAAAGTGTTTGTTGCTCGTAATGGTTTATTCCTTGAAAGGGAATTTATTTCCAAAGAGGATAGTGGGAGTAAGATCCATCTTGAGGAAATTCAAGATCCCCAAAAAACTTCTGAACCAAATTTGGAACTTCAAGTAAGCTCACGTGCTGATACTGAGCTTCAATATTTGACACAAGGCCTAAAGAGGTCGAGTCGGGTACATCAACAGCCTGAGAGATATGGATTTCTCGTGACTGATGATCATCAGGTTGAACTGATTGATCAAGATGAACCCACTACCTACAAAGAGGCAATTCGTAGTTCTGAGTCAGATAAGTTGCTAGAAGCTATGAAGTCTGAGATGCAATCCATGTACGATAACCAAGTGTGGACTTTGGTTGACCCACACGAAGGGTGTAAGGTCATTGATAACAAATGCTGTTTCAAAAAGAAAACCGACATGGATGGTAATGTACACACTTTTAAATCTCGACTAGTAGTTAAAGGTTATAGACAAGTTCATGGTATTGACTATGACGAAACCTTTTCTCATGTCGTTATGATAAAGTCTATTAGGATTTTACTTGCCATAGCTACATATTATGACTATGAGATATGGCAAATGGATGTTAAGACTGCGTTTCTTAATGGAAACTTTCTCGAGGATGTGTATATGACACAACCTGATGGGTTTGTTGATCCATCGAATCCTAGAAAAGTGTGTAAGCTTCAAAGGTCCATTTATGGATTGAAGCAAGCATCTCGAAGTTGGAATCGTTGCTTTGATGAACGTATTAAAGAATTCGGTTTCATCAAAAATGAAGACGAGCCTTGTGTTTATAAGAAAGTAACTAATAATGCAGTAGTGTTCCTTGTACTTTATGTGGATGACATCTTACTGATTGGAAATGACATCCCCACATTACAAAGCGTAAAATTTTGGTGGGGGAAGTGTTTTTCCATGAAAGACTTAGGCGAGGCTACATATATTTTGGGTATAAGAATCTATAGAGATAGATCTAACAAAATGATTGGCCTAAGCCATAGTGGATACATTGACAAGGTACTGAAACGGTTCAGTTTGCAAGACTCCAAAAAGGGATTCTTGCCCATTTCACATGACATTAAACTCAACAGAACTCAAGGACCTTCCACAAAGGAGGACCAAGAGCGCATGCGTAAGATCCCATATGCTTCAGTCATTGGGTCTATTATGTACGCCATAATATGCACACGCCAAGATGTCTCATTTTCTTTAAGTATGACTAGCAGATATCAATCTGACCCTGGAGAGTCACATTGGACTGCAGTCAGGAGCATTCATAAGTACTTGAGAAGGACTAAAGATATGTTCTTAGTTTACGGAGGTCGGGGAAGGAAGTCCAGTTGTAAATGGTTACACAGACGCAAGCTTCCAGCATCGACATAGATGATTATAGATCGCAATCTGGTTTTGTGTTTTGTTTGAATGGAGGTGCTGTGAGCTGGAAGAGCTCAAAGCAAGAAACCGTGGCCGACTCTACAAAAAAAGCTGAGTATCTAGCTGCCTCAGAAGCAGCTAAAGAAGCTGTTTGGATCAAGAAGTTTGTTGATGAATTAGGTGTCGTCCCTAGCATTGTGAACCCAGTGGACCACTATTGTGATAGTACTGGTGCCATTTCACAAGCTAAGGATCCTAGATCTCACCAACGATCCAAACACATTCTCAGGCGTTTCCATCCGATTAGAGAGATCATTGACAGAGGAGATGTTAGTATTTGTAACGTTCATACAGACGACAACATTGCAGATCCATTGACCAAGCCACTCCCGCAGCCTAAGCATGAGAGTCATACAAGGTCAATGGGATTGAGGATCATGTATGATTGGACCTAGGGCAAGTGGGAGATTGTTAGTAGTGCCCTAGGACCATTAGCATATGTTGACGTTTTATATCTTTTTGAGCATTTAATCTGAATAGTTAATTTTGCTTATGAACATCAAATGCGTGATTTGATAGTAAAACTCATTTGCTTATGTAATTACTATTCTAGTTGTCCCTAGTTTTATGTAATGTTATTTACATTGAAATAAAACTAGTATGATGTATGATTGATGATTATGCTTTACTGATCATGTGTAATGAATACAAATCATATCATAGATGCAATATATAGGGATACATTGTATTGGACGTGATCCGTTAGAGAAGTAATACCTCATGGTCTTTAGTCATAAGTATTACTTCCTCAATACAATTTTAGAATCCTTAGACCTTATGTCTCCATTGATTCTAGCAGGAATGGAGCCACGTTTTGACTCAGTCGTACGTAGCTTTTAATCGAGTAATCAATACGACTGAAGATCGGATGTATTGTCCTATCATGGCTTGAATGTGAGAGTCATTGTAAGGAATTTGTCCCTCTCTTATTAGAGAGAGATATCCATGGGCCCCTCGATAGGGAAAGATTGTCTAAATGCATGGCCGTGCTCAAACGTATTTGATAAAGTGGGTATCATATACTATTTGTTGGAACAGTCTACATGGAGATCGAGCATAAATACAATTAAGCTTTATAAGGGTGACGACCACCATGCCTTATGCTTAATTAGGAAATCGTGAGACAAAGGGATTAAATAGTGGATTGATATCAGGTTCCACCGTAAATTCATTCACTTTGGGTAGTCACAATGTCCTTCTAGGGACCGCTTGCGATTTATGAACACACACTTCTACTAAGTGTGTTTTCATTGCCATTGTCATATGAACCTACAGGGTCACACGCATAGACGGGCTAACGAGCTTCATGTCTAGATTCAATGAATCTAGAATGTGTCTAGGTTCATTGTATCTGACATTTATTCTTCTGAGATTAATAAAGCGTTATTATTCGAATTAGAGATTAAGGAGGGCATTTTAGGTATTTGGTTCGTGCTGGGATTACGTGGGAGTTATTATCCGATAAAGACTCCCACTACCAGCAGAAGTCTAGAGGACGTGTGAGTTAAAGACTCCCACTGCTGGGAGAGTTGGTAGGGACGTGGGAGTTGTTTTTGAAACAACCTCTCACACCCTATATAAACCTCTCTTGGCCGAAACCCTAGGGTTAATTCTTTTCAGCCGCGAAATACCAAATACTCTGAAAATACTGATTTCAGTTTTCAGCCTCCTTTTCTCTCCTAATTTCCAAAAACTCAGAAGGACGTAGAGCTAGCACTCACTGCCCGTTTCGTCGCGTGGATACCGGTAGGGAGTAATTCCGCAAAGGAGGACTCAAGGTGGTTGCTGCTGAAAGCCGAAAGATACAACTTTTAAGCCGAAAAACGTAAGTCCTTTTCCCGATTTTTCGATTCGTTTACGTATGAGCGGATCCTTCAGGGGAGGACTCATGGGTGTTTGGAACGAGTTTTCGCCCATGAATCCCTTCAACGACTACCATGCCTTATGCTTAATTAGGATATCGCGAGACAAAGGGATTAAATAGTTCATTGATATTAGGTTCCGCCGTAAATTCATTCACTTTGGGTAATCACAATGTCCTGCTAGGGACCACTTGTGATTTATGAACACATACTACTACTAAGTATGTTTTCATTGCCATTGTGATATGAACCTATAGGGTCACACGCATAGACGAGCTAACGAGCTTCATGTCCAGATTCAGTGAATCTAGAATGTGTCTAGGCTGACATTTATTTTTCTGAGAATAATAAAGCGTTATTATTCGAATTAGAGATAAGGGGCATTTTCGGTATAGCTGGGATTACATGGGAGTTATTATCCAATAAAGACTCCCACTACCAGCAGAAATCTAGAGGACGTGGGATTTGTAGACTCCCACTGCCAAAAGAGGTGGATAGGACGTGGGAGTTATGCTTGAAACAACCTCTCACTCCCTATATAAACTTCTCTTGGCCGAAACCCTAGAGGTTAATGTTTTTCAGCCGAAATACCAAAAAGACCTAGAAAATCATATTTTCTATTTTTCCTCTCCCTTTTCTCTCTAATTCCCGAAACTCAGAAAAAACGAAGAGCTAGCAATCACTGTTCGTTTCGTCACGTGGATACCGGTAGAGGGACATTCCGCAAAGGAAAATCCATTGGTGGCCGCAACGTATCCAAGAAACAGCATCTTTCATTCAAGAATCAGATCCTTCAACCCCAAAAGAATAAAACTTTAAAACAATCTCCCCGTTAAACAAACATACAATGTTAGCTATTTGAGATAAAACCAAGTTTGATACCAATTGACCAATTGTAAAACATGTTTGAAAATATAGCTAACAAAGTACTAGTGGAAGTGATACCATGAATTCATTAGTTAAGCACATGTATCACAACCAAAAGAAGCAGAGGAAGTGTAAGATAGCACTTTGATACATTCCTCTAACAAGTTAATGGTTAGCTAAATGAGTGTAACAACTCTTAAAGTAATACTAACCAAAAACCATAATGAGATCACAAAGGATAAGAAAATGAAGAATGTGATCTCAAAGTTATTAAGGGAGAACACATGTAGAATATGAACATGTATAACATGTATAACTCCCAAAATAACTAACACATATTGGCTATAAAATATGAAAGATGAAAAACAAGCCAACAAGTGATGTGATGATATAAGATAAGAGCAATTTAGCATACATCACATAATGAGTTTACATACTAAGTCAAGCATCTAGACGATCAACCACAAAAGATTAATGCTATAGACTTGAATATAAACACACCAACTAGATGGATTCTTAAATGAATAAGACATGACAAAACAAGAATCAATCAAGTTGCATATGCTACATCTCATAGATACCTTAGCTAAATAAACATGGACAATAAAGAACATGCTAAAGGTTATCTAAATATAAAATTCAAGAATGTGAGATGCAACATATATAAGAGCAAGCATATATATACCAAAAAACACATAAGCACATTAATTAAAGTGTTAAGAGAAAGTGATTTTGATACCTATGCTTTCTTACCAAGTGATGAAGATATTGGATTGACACTTTGGCTCTTGTCATCACTTGATGCTTTGCTCTTTTTATTTAAGCAACTTGGTTCTCCAATTGATTAACATTTGAGCTTTGAGAATCCAAGTGTTAAGGAGTGCTTTTGAATTTCTTCTTTTGGCACATCTCCTTTTATCCACCCCAATGTGACATATCCTTCATAGAAAGGTTCCACGTCTTTGACTAATGAGGCATCTCCGGTTGTTTGACAACATCATTCACATTGAGACATCATAGTGCCGGAGCCTCCCTTTTACTTACAAGAACCTATAAGAGCAAAGGAAGAGTAACTTTTGGTACCCACTTTTGTTTGGGTCCATGAGGGTTAGGTAAAATACGCTTGATTCTCCAAACCGTTTTTACTCCTTTTTCAACCTTTCTTTTCACATAGCATCTAGCACTAGTGTGACCAAATTTTCCACAATATGTGCAACACATAGATGGCTTAGAAAATTTGTGAATATGTTCATGATGTCTATTATGCTTATGTGAGGTACTAGTATGCACAAAGTGTTTTCTAGGCAACTTGGAAGAGCTAGCAATATCAACATGATTAGCAATATAACCAAGACCATGTTTAACATGAGAAGCACATTGCATACCAAGAATTTGATCAAGATTTTTCTTACCCTTATTAAAGTTTTCAACAAGAAGGGTAAGGTCATTAACTTTGTTCTTCAATTGATCAAACTCAACAAGCTTGTTTTCAAAGGATGACAATTTAACACAAGCTTCTTTGTATTGTAATGAAGATGTATTGCAAGTAGTAATGAGACTCTCATTTTCGGATTTCAAGCAATTAGCATCATCACACAACTTTTTATTTTCATCAAGCAACTTAGATCTTTCTTCAAGCAAAAATTCAATTTTAAGCTTCATGTCTTTGTTTTGCTTTGCACATTTTTTCAATTGATCATACATATCAATTAAAAGCTCATTAGGATCATCCTCATTATCATCATCATAAGAATTTGAAGTGGAGGGAGAAAGATGCACCTCATTACCAAATCCCATGAAGCACACGTTTGCATTTTCCTTTTCTTCTTCATTGCCACTCCCTTCTTGATCCCATGTGCTTAGCATGCACTTTGAGTTCTTGAGGTTAAAGAACAATTTTTCTTCCTCTTCGTGATTAACTTCAAGCACTTTCCACATAGTGTGGGCGGATTTGCTTCCACGGACACGGTTGTATTCATCTTGATCCAAGGCACAACTAAGAATGTTCATTGCCTTATAATTTCGAGTCATTTTCTTGGACTCAACTTCATTTAGCTCACGGTCCGACTTTGGCACTTGAATACCATCAATAATCTTCATGGGAACATATGGACCTTCTTCAAATATATGCCATAAAGAATAATCTATGGAGCACACATATATCTTGAAACGGTCTTTCCAAGCATCATAGTTGTTTCCATCAAAGAGTGGTGGTCTATTAGTGGAAGACCCCTCTAGATAGGCTAATGCGGAATAACCGGCCATAATCTTTACTTCAAGCGGTTAAGCTAAAGGTGAAGACGAGGCTCTGATACCAATTGTAAAACACAAGAGGGGAGGGGGGTGAATTGGGTTTTAATCGATCTTGCAAACTTTTTCGAATCTATTCAATGCTAGTGTAAGTTTGTGCAAGATGAACAAAAAAAAAAACTAAACCCAACAACAAGACAAAGGATTTATAGTGGTTCGATTCACTCAGAATCTACGTCCACTGCCTTGAGCCGCACCCAAGGATTTTAACAACTTCACTAAGAAGACTTTTTACACTTGTGGCTAACTCACTAAGAGTTTTACAACACAACCACAATACAAAACTCACTAAGAGTCAATTGCCCACACAAAGTAGGACTTATCAATTTGCCCGCACAAAGTAGGACTTATACAAGAATTACCCTATCACTAAGAAAGGGAATTAAGATGGATAAAAAACAAGGTTGTTCACTCTTCTAAGTGAAAGAAATATACTAGTGTAAGTTTGTGCAAGATGAACAAAAAAAAAACTAAACCCAACAACAAGACAAAGGATTTATAGTGGTTCGATTCACTCAGAATCTACGTCCACTGCCTTGAGCCGCACCCAAGGATTTTAACAACTTCACTAAGAAGACTTTTTACACTTGTGGCTAACTCACTAAGAGTTTTACAACACAACCACAATACAAAACTCACTAAGAGTCAATTGCCCACACAAAGTAGGACTTATCAATTTTCCCACACAAAGTAGGACTTATACAAGAATTACCCTATCACTAAGAAAGGGAATTAAGATGGATAAAAAACAAGGTTGTTCACTCTTCTAAGTGAAAGAAATATACCTTTGAAGTACAAGAATTTTAGCTCTTTAGAACATATGAAGCACACTCTTTGTCTTGCTTTTGAAATTCACCTTTGAATGATTTAGATCATGGCAATGAAGTGCATTTTACTTTGAAAGTGTTTAGACTTGATAAGAAATCAATGTATCTTTGAAGTGCAAGTCTTTTAGTCATTCTCTAGCTTTGGAGTATTTATACATTTCAAAATAGGCTGAAAAATGACTCTGCAACGGTCAAATAACGGCTAGTTCTCGCAGAGTTCGACTGACCGAACTGAGACCTTGGATGACCGAAGCTCACTTCGGTTGAGCCTAACCCAAGGTCGGTCGACCGACTTGACCCTTAGGTCGACCGAACTAAGCCTTGGTCTACCGAGGCCACCAGAACCATCTCTCTGTTTCTGCTCGGTTGATCCGAGGAAAGCTCGGATGATCCGACCTTCTGAGCTTTGAGAGATGTTGATTTTTCACACGTTTTGAAATCTATTGATGTCTAAAAGGTTTTCTCAATATGTAACAAGTAAGAGCATTTAGAAAACCGTTTTAAAAGACTTATACTTTGAAATCAAAGGCTTTTGAGATATGAACACATATGAGAATCATTTTGAAACTTAGCCTTTTGAAAACGTGTTTGTGATGCATGCAAGACTAGAGTGATGTACGTTTATGTTCATGAGAGCATTGGTTAGAGCTTATAGGATAAAGACCATTAAAGACAAAGCTATTCTAACCAAACCTAAGTCTTCAATCTTCAATCTTGATAGATGAGCCTTGAATAATATGACTTTGAATCTTGATCATGGCTTGATTGAAGTACTTAGAGCCTCCATTATTAGAACCATTATTCTATCACAAAGATTGAAACCATTAGACACAACATCAAATGTTTGTCCATTATCAAAAACTGAGTTTGTTCGCCCTTAAAGCTTACAGAGCCATATATCATTCAAAGGAACCACGGTCTCACCAAATATCCAAACATATACTACGATGAAATCACCTAATCCGGAGATCTTTGATAGAGTAGATGTGAAGATTTGCAAAGTACACAGAGACGATAACATCATCAACCCATTGACAAAGCCGCTGACGCAGCAGCAGCATGATCGTCATACTTGTTGCATGGGTATTAGATACCAAGAGAATTGGTTTTACAGATAGTTCTTATGTACAATATGCACTAAAAGGAAAGGTTGTTGGTGCAAGTCGGAGATTGTTGTATTTTCTTTCATGTTATGAAATAACAAGGCATGAATTCGATTATTACTGTTTAATTACGGCTTTGCAAATGTAATAAAATAGAATAACGTCCTTAGATAGTTATGTAATTGTTACATTGAATTATTCTACAGTGTCCCTAGTCAAGTATTGTTGTGGAATTTTGGAAACAACAATAATGTGTGGAGACTACTATGTGTTGTGATTAAATATGTGATATTAAGTCAAACACATATGCATTTGATACTGGACTGAACCGCTTATAAAAATATTTCATGGATTGTTGTATAAATGTCAACATTGTTCTTATAATGATTTTGTTTGTATCTGCATCCTTCGACTTGAAATCACACAAGATTTCCTACTTGGAAAATGGTATACTTTGATGGTGTCAAATGCCGTCTGTAACTAGATGGGCTATAAAAGAATTTGTTGGGTGTATTAATGAACCATGTATAGGATGAGGTGTGATAGATTGAGGATTTGTCCCTCCTATACAACAGGAGTGATATCTTGGGCCCCTTGATAAAGTGAGACTAATTCATGGCCATGAACAAGTGAATTAATATGAGATATTAATGTCATTTGATTAGTCTACTCGGGAATCAATGAACTGATTGATTAAACTATACAAGTGTGACATTTTTCATGACTTGTATTCAATCTAAATAACAAGAACAAAGGGATTAATACAAAAGATCATATTTGTGATTACTTGAATCACTGGACTATTTGTGAACTGGGAGTAATGATGTGTTGCTAGATATATCTCATTACTGTTGACAATTATTGTCACGACCAACATAGCAAAAACCTAAAGGGTCGTACACTATAATAAACTGGATTGGGCTTGTTGGAGTTTACATTTGATAAAGGTGCTCAATTAGATTGGGCGGGCTCAATTGGATTGGGCAAAATCGGGCCCGATTGAACAGGAATAATAATTATTTTAAAATGGCTAAATAAAAATAACAATATTGAAATGAATTAAGTAAAAGGAGAAGAAGAAAGCAATCTGAGTCCTGTATTGGAGACAGTCTCCTTAAATAAGATTCATTCCCTTCGTAGGTGTGCTCGAGGTTGAATTAGACATTTGTTTCCCCAGGATAAAACCGATACCAACAAAGTAGTTAGCACTATAACTCTTTACCTATCGAACTTGAATGAAACTAATAACACACTATATAAAATATGGAGAAATTTTAAAAGAGTAAGAGATTATGCATATTTTGGTTTGTAGAAAAAGAATGGGAGGCATATCTATTTTTACGCTACGTAGAGGTGGAAGTCATTAATATAACATTCAATGAGTCCATCCCCATGAGTCAGAGAACAATCCAGAAGCTACATAAGGCTTTAAAAAAGATGGCACAAGCTATGAACACATAAGTGAGCCCACGTGCACCGCTCCGTACTCTTGAAGTTTCTAATATTGCCAGCAGCTCTGTCGGAGAGCACATATTATCCGGAAAGGACCCCGTCGGTCACTCCAACATATCAGGAGAATCCAACTCCACCACACATCCAAAGCTTTGACGGTAGTAAGCCTATGTACCATACTAGAAAAAAATCCTTGGAAATCTACTCAGCACAACCCCCTGACTGCATCCTTACGAGGCCATTAGCATCCCTCGGGATTGCCAGAAGGTGGAGGTGGAAAAGTATGAGGGTACCACTAACCCTCGGGATCACCTGGATCTATTTCAGGCGGTGATGTATATCCAAGAGCCTTATGATGAAGTTATGTGCAGATTTTTCCTGAAAGCCCTGAAGGGTCCGCAGTTAAGATGGTTCTCGTGTTTCCCAAATCAAAGCACACATAATTTCATCCAGTTGCAAAGAGATGTTCGGACCACTTTTGTTCCTAGCAAGCGTTTGAGTACGATACCGATCATCTGCTACAGATGGAGCAGTGAAAAGATGAAATTTTTCGTGAATTCACATAGCAATTTAGTCAAGTTACCATGAAGGTAAAATCTCTCTCTCAAGGTGAATTTATACGGGCTTGGAAAGATGGTCTTCGTCCAAAAATATTACAGAGGAAAACCCAACAAAGTACAGGCTCTATTCCTGATGGACAACAAATTCTCTCGAGTAGAAGAGTTTGGAATCTCCACAAAGGAGATGTTGAACCAGAAAAACAAGAATAACGGTAAGTCGGTTCCCTACACCCCGTATACTCATCCTCAAGAGGCCGAGCAGCCTAAGGAAAAGCCTCAGGAAATCCTTCTTCAAGAGGAACGACCGAGCCAGACAAAGCCATAGCTATAGTGACTTAAACTCTCCTCAAAGCGTCCCGTGCCCACATCCTGCAACAAGTAGAGGTCGTAGGAATTATAACACCCCCTACGAGGATGGAAACTCTGACAAAAGGAATGTTAGCAAGTACTGTGATTTACAAAAAGATAATGGGCACAAGACCGAGAGCTTTATAGAGTTGAAGCGAGAAATCAAGCAGGCCATATATAAAGGCCACCTAAAGTAATTCACAACCAAGAATTTCGCTCAGAGGCATAAAGGCATAGGAGAGATGCCCCTGGACCACCTCAACAAAGAATGGTCAATACCATAGAATGTGCTCCGTCGCCCGAGCATCCTAACGATTTAGACGATTGAGACATTCCTTTGGTTATCACCGCCAATGTCTGATCTCGTGTGTTGCAAAACATTCTGATAAATACCGGCAGAAGAGTTAATGTGCTTTTCTAATCAGCATTCGACAAGCTGGTAATACCATACAATGCGTTGATCCCGAGCACCAAGCCCATCTTTGGACTGGCTGGAGGTCATGTTCACACTGTGGGACGTATACGGCTGTTTGTATCTGCCAGCAGAGGGGAAAACTCCACCGAGTTTGTACCATTCTTTTTTGGTAATTGCCCGGAGAAAATACCGAGTCATATTAGGTAGACCTAGCTTGAAAATTTGGAAGGATAGTGTATTCATGCATACATTATCCATGTAAATCTCGCTTGGTCGAGTTCAGAAATTAACAATCAGGGGTCAACATCCAAATGTGCTATCATCCACTCGCCTGGAACCACCGGAGACTCTGTATGAAAGAAACGAGGTACCACATCTGAAACGAGGAAGGGGATCATGCTCTAGCCCAGGGAATCCTGTCTCTCCAGATGAATAAGAAAGCTCTGACTGAGCGGCTTGGGATCTTTGGACCAACACTTTAGTCATTAGTATTTTCTTGCAGTGTAGTACCTTTTTTCTAAATTTTTAAGCCTGCCTATTGTAAGGATCGTCCCGGTCCGCCGGTAAACTAACTCTTGCTTTATTATTCACTATTTTTAAGGCTACACACCTGTAATAAAGGTCACCCTGGTCCTCGAGAACCATAACCATAACCAAAATTTATTTTCATAATATAATTATTATGATTAATAACTGAGATCCCGAGTTCTTACCTAATCTCCTTACATGGCACAACTTGCCATATTTGACATCCCGGATTCTGACCAAATCTCCTAACTTGGCACAAGCTACCATATTTGAGATCCAGGGTTCGACCCAATCTCCTTACTTAGCAAAAGTTTCCCTATTTGAGATCCCGAATACATACCCAATCTCCTTACTTTGCCTAAGATGCCCTATTTGAGATCCGGGGTCTGACCCAATCTCCTTACTTTGCATAAGCTTCCCTATTTGAGATCTCGGGTTCTGATCTAATCTCCTTAAATGGCACAAGCTGTCCTACTTGAGATCTCGGGTTCCGACCCAATCTCCTTACTTGGCACAAGCTGCTCTATTTGGGATCCCAGGTTCCGATCCAATCTCCTTACATGGCACTAGCCCTATCTGAGATACTGGGTTCCGACATAATCTCCTTACATGGCACAAGCTGTCTTATTTGAGATCTCGGGATCTCCTTACATGGCACAAGCTCCTTATTTCACATCATGGGTTCCGACCCAATCTCCCTACATGGAACAAGTGACCTAATCATCATGGATATTAGGTTCCAACCCGATATTCTTTTAGAGCAGCAGTTGCTCGGTTGTCCGATAAATTCCAAAGGTCATCCACAACCTGTTGATAGAGCAAAGACTACCAAAAATTGCCAAAACACTTCAAACTTCACGAACGATCTCACATCATGAAAAATGTCAAGGAATATATGTATATATATATATATATATATATATATATATATATATTGGGATACGTCTTTCGTATTCTAGGAAAATGTCTTTAGATGAACTATCTGAATGCCAGAAACAGCATCGTGAAGACTTGCATTTCAAACAGTGAAAATACCAATGTTTGATTTGGGTATACCTTGAGGGGGTGAGCACCTACAAACGAAAAATGAGGAATAATGGACAGAAATAAACCTCTCCCCTCTTGAGTATAACCTCTTATTGTTAAGTACCATAGAGACCAATTATCCCTGGACGAGAAATTTGCATTAGCAAACTCACCATATATATCCAAATAGGACCATCACTCCAACTGAATACAAATGGATCTCGAGGAACAATACCTTCATCAGAACAATATTAAAATCGCAACATAAAAATGTAGAAAACGTATGTGTCAGGACACGGGGCCAAGGAAATATTGCTAAGGCACAAAACAAAAAATATCAACTGAAAGAAAAAAAAAAGTTAATATTAATAGAGAGAAGATACCAAAAAAAGGACTACGAAAAATAGAGGCCTAGAAAAATAATTATTATTACAAACACAGGATCTACAGTTCATCAAGATTGGCAGAAGCGACCAGCTACATTGGGATTCCTTTTTATAGGTTGTAGAAGAGGAAGAGCACTGTGACGTCTTGCTTCTTCCAAACACGCTTCCTTGGCCAACAAAGCCTCAACGGTCCAGAAAATGCAGTTTAACCTTTAGGTATGGCAACAACTCTCTCAATGTTGTCATTGAAGGCATTGGTCTAGTGGCCAAGGCTTAGGCCTCATGACGTAGAGGTCATGTCACACCCCGAAACCGGGTAATGACTTGGTAGTACTCGCGTATGCCAACGAGGCATAGAACCCATAGTAGAGATGATTAAGTGTGTTAAATCATTACTAAAGAATTATCAGATTACAAATTATCAGAGTTTTGACATAAGTTCAACGGAAATAAAAGTGTGTTTTTCTAACCGTTATTACATACTTAACTTATGAGTAAATTGTCTAGTTCATCTATTACATCAAAACATATTATGATCACTCATCAAAGTCCCCGTCCAAGGTTGCTTCATAGACATCATCAACAATCTCGTCATTTACAAGTACCCAATAAGCATCAACACACTTGGGATGAAACATCAAATAAGACACAAAATCGTTTCCCAATTTTCCCAAAACCATTGAAAACATAACACAACTTTACTTGGCTTAGAACAACCTTTAAAACACTTGAAAAATACTTTAAAGACCTTATAAGAGACTTGGCTTAAAACGAAACAGAGCAGAAAACAAAATTGGCTGAAACAGGACTCTAGGACAAAGCATTCGTCCGCGGGTTCTTCCGCACATTCGTCCAAGGTTGGGCAGAAAGCCCCAGTAGTTTGTCGGACGATGTTGAGGATGAATGGTAGGACGAACCATTCGTCCGCGTGCTGTAGAAACTCGTTTTTCAAGTATAAAATTGTACACTAAATGACCATTTCTGCATTTTAACATTCCCAACCCCAAAATACACTTATAAGACACCAAGGCACATATAATAAACATACCAAAACATAAACAACTAAACAATAAACTACACTCTTCGAAATCCAACATCTACACATCGGCATAAAGAGACAAATACCATGTATTGTTCATACCAACAAACGACGTACACAACATTGGACTCTTCGAATGCAATTTATGATATGACTCACATTCACACAACAGAGCTCGAAGAAAAGTAATTACTACAATGCCCCAACTTTAAACCCAGAAAGAAAAGTCGTCAGTATGCAGTACATGGGTCCAGTATATCTCCTAAACGAAGAGCTCAATGTTTAAGGATCCATTCGCATTGTGTCATTGCCCAACAACGTGGACTGCACAACAACCATTTGTAGTCCCTAACATTTTTCCCGGTTAGGAACGGGCTCAGTGACAGTGACACATATTGAGAACTCCCCGGGTTCAACGACAACACACTCACAATGCAAAAGAATGAATCTTTGCAATGGAATCGATTCTAGACAAGAGCTCAATTAGTGACGACTCCAACATATAGAATATATGACTCCAGAATACAATAAAATACTCAAGAACAATAAAGATAAGAAAGGGAATGCAAATAGCATACGCAATTATAATCAATGCCATTAACATACAAGTTTGTTCAATTCAACGCTTCATCCAATGCATTAAAACATGATATACATTCCTTACTACATAGATTTCCAGAACTTTAAACAGGTCATTTCATGAGCTTTTAGTACCCCAAAAGACAAGGGTAAAGATTCTTACTTGATACAATAGGAAATCCAGCAAAATACAGAATTTTCCATAAAACTCAAGCAACTTCAAATTCCCGTTCACTGGAAACTCCCATCACTTCTCACGTGTAGCCCTTTCAGTTAGCTTCAAAACGAAACAAGAATCGTGCCAAACGGTGATCGTTTACTACTTCAATTATGAATAATTCTCACAGCCACTCTGTTTTTCCAGATTATTGTTCTTCTTTCTTTTCTTTCTTTGTCTCTAACTTCTTTTTCCCTCCTAACATCTAAAAATCCTGCACACACTACCTTAAGACACAACCATTAGAAAGGTGCCAAACCACTCCCTTAAGTTCTCTAAAGCCTACACTTAAGTCCCTCAAGTTATATACTATATTAAAGTCACCCATAAACAAACCTACATATAAATTAACATATAATAAACATGTAACACATAAAATTCAATTAACATGTTATCATTTAATGGCAAAAGGTTCGGATTAACACGTCATGAGTTCGAATCCCCTCCCCGCTTCTTGAATCCCCTATTTCTTGTAATAGATAGGTCACCTCCCCAATAAATTAAAAAAAATGTTGTCATTGAACTCAATTGTCCTCACTGATCTTGAGCATCGTCAACTACCGAACGAACAACCAGGCCAAGGTAGTTCGGAACATTTTGGCTGACCCCAGCCTAAACGTCTTCCTGGATCATGTACTTCCTCACCTCGTTGCGAAGTACAAGTTCAGGTAATAGTTCAATGCCCACCTGGACTCTGATTAGCCTTTCTTGAAGTTGAACAAAATATGCCTCCTGAAGTACAACCTCATCGGATAAAGCTCTAATACATTATTTCTGAATAGCATCACGCTCTTCTAGAACACGAAGTTGTCCCCACAGACTATTGTTTTCCCCGAAGACTTCATCACGTGCTTGCTCCGGATCCCTTGCTCTTTCCACGGCCTCGAGCGCATGACACTCAGACATAGCAGCCCGACGTCCCACTTCATTGCATCCCCTAGATAACGCATCCTTCTCATGCTCAATCTTCGATACCTCGGTTGCCAATTGCAGGTTTTCCTCTTCAACTGCTTCTAGTTGATCTTGCATTTTGGCCACCTCAGCGGAAAGCTCCATTAAATCCTAAGGAGGATCTGCCAAACTTGCAGTCGCAACTTGAAGAAGTTCACCCACCTGAGGACATAAATATAAGTGTTAAAGAATTTTCAAACAAACAAAATATACAAAAGTAGGGTTCGAGAAGAAAACAAAAATCGCGATCATGTCGATAAGAAGACTTCATCTTCTGTAAAGCTAATTCTACCATTTCTTCTAAGGAACGATAACCAATTTTCTCCAAATATGCATCCGGGGTAGGGATAACCTCGGAGCCACTCAAATACTTCCTCCGATTCAAAGTACCACCACGACGCCCCTTCCCTGACCCTGGCCCTGGTACAACCACCAGGGTAACTATTGTAAATTTTCCACATGATCCACCGCCGCGCAAGACCTGCCTTGGGGCGTGGCCTGCCTAAGCGCACGCATGGCGTACCTTGGGCCTGGCCTGCATGCGCGCATGGCCTTCCTTGGGGCATGGCCTGCCTTGGCGAAAGTTGTGTTCTAAGTGGTCACCTCGACAGAACCCTCTGAGCTAACCAGGGGATGATGATATAAGAAATTAACCATGGACTCTCGATGGTAGCAAAGGTTAAAACTAACACAAAGAATCTACATCTACTACCTTAGGACAAACCCAAATATTTCAACATCAACTAATGGATACCCTTTTATAACAAATGCAATGTGGGTTCTACCTTTTACAATTGCCTCAATAAATGAAAACCTGTGCTTCACTAAGAAGACTCCACTCACAAAGAGTGTTAAGCTCACAAAGAGCCCATCTTACCAATGAGAATCTTGCCTCACAAAGATGACTTTTGCCTACACATATGGCTTACAAACACTCATCAATAGTGAAGCTCACAAACAGTTTTTTTGCTAGTTCACAAAAAAACTAGTTCTCAACAAATGAGAAGATTGGGTATTAGTCTCTTTCAAATGAGACTTTACAATTTAATCTCTCTTACACACAAATCCCTCTTGGATTGAATATTACAAATGTAAGCTCTAATCACTCCTGAGAATATAAAGATAGATGAAGTTTATAGCTCAACACAAATGCTTTTGAATGATATGAAATTAAGCTCAAAAGTGTTTGTTTGTGTGTTTATGAAGTGTATATGCCTATGTCCTCTTATCACTTGATTGGTTATGAAAATTCAGCTTTAGAAGCTATTTATAGGGAAGAATACACAAGCAATGTTGGTCCCAACGACTATAATTTTGGCCTTGAAATGACAGCTTCGGTCGACCGCTACTAGACAGTAGGTCGATTGGAGTACCTTGAATCAGAGGTTAAAGGCCCTCTATCCTCATCTCGGTCTTCCGGAGAGAATATAGCCATTGGAGCATTGGAACATTCAAAACTTGAATAAGGACAAAAACACACTAGTCGACCGACTCAACACTGGTCGATCAACCGACTGTTTCTGGTCTTCCGAGGCTAAGCCTAGGTCGACCAGATTGCAGTTCCAAAGTGATTTTTCCACTTAGTTAAGTTTTTAATGTTCTTATGCACATGCCTAAGTGTTTTGCAAAGATATAAAGCACATTTTAAAGTAATTAGACATTGACCAACACTTAAATAAGTTTTCAAAAAACTTTTTCAAAGAATTGAACAAAGTAAAAACATGAGGTTTTGAAAACATGCATAGTTGAGCTTTAAACATTCTATTCTAGTATTCTCAAAGGAAAGATTAGTCACATGGATTACCTATAAAGCATAGAATAATCTTCCTAAAGTCTTCAAGTTGTTTACCTTCTTGGAGATTTGACTTGAAGCCTTTGATCAACATCTTCTTTGAGTGATGAAGTCCTCTAGTAATCTTGAGTTGTAGTGTATTGGACTTCACACTTCTTCTTGTCAAGAAGTCTATCACTTGATTGTACTCTTGCTGGATTGAGTAGCTCTTGACATGTTGATCTTCTTTCTTCATGAATTTTCAAGTACTTCCATATCATGTGGATTGACTTCATGCTTGTTCTATGAAGTCTTGCAAAGTGTAGCTTTCTTGTGTGTATGGTCATACCTTTGGTTTACACAAGAAGCCAAATTACCATTTTCATCAATGTTGGTGTGAGTGCTGAGGATCCTATCATTAATAACATGCTCACACAAACATTAGGACTATCAATGGTTTCTTATCATCAAAACAAGGTTGATCACTTTGCCCTTAGGGCTAACAATCTCCCATTTTTTTGATGATGGTAAAACATTGATGCAAATAGGAATTATATACAAAATATATGGCATTAAAGCATATAAAATGTATGCATGAGATAAGGGTTTAATGATCTAGGCAAGTAGATTTTTTTGAAAAAATAATATATTCTACTCCCCTATTTTAAAGAATCCCTTACCTCTCCCATGTTGCAAGTTCTTAAGCTTTCTCCTTTTGTAAATTACTTTTCTTGGCACAATTACAACACTAAGATTTCTCCTTTTTTGTCAAAATCAAAAAAGGTAATCAGAGCGCCAATATGAAAAGCATTTTCTCCTCTTTTTTTATTGAAAACAGAGATCTAAAGGATTTCTCCCCTTTGAAAGACCTCTTTTAATTTTGGAGAAACTTGATGATGTAATATATTGATAACATAAGAACCAAAGGATCATATATAAAGGCCAAAAATCATTGAAGAATGATAATTTTGAATAAGCTTGGTTGATTTCAAAATACCAAGAGTCCATAAAGAAACATAAATCTGAAGATGGTCCGTCCGACCAGTTGTACAAGGTCGATTGTTCAAACTAGCCGTTTGAGTCTTAGAGCATTCAAAAGTGACTAAGTACAACTTCCCACTCCGGTCTACCGGACCACACAGGTCGGTCGACCGACCTTCATCAGGTCGTTCGAGGTCTAGGCCCGGTCATCCTAGGTGAATGTCCAAAGTGGATTTTTCACATTGTCATATTTTTAATGTTTTTAAACTCATGCCTAAAATGTTTTCAAAGTCTTTTAAAACATGTTTAAGAACATGGGCAAAGCCAAACCCTATAACATAAATTTTCAAAACCTTTTCAAGATAAAATCAAGATATGAATGAGTTTTGAAATCATACTTAAGCTAGTATTCTAAAAATAGATTAGTCACAAGAGATGGTGTAGCTATGTAGAACAAGACTAATCTTCAAGTTCTTCAAATCTTCAAGATGTGTAACAACCTCTTTAAGCTTCACTTGAGACTTTTTTTCTTCAACCTTTTCTTGTGGTGAAGTGTTCTTGAAATCTTCTAAGATGTAACACCATGGACATCATCACTTCATTGGTTAAGAGCATACCTCCACGGTTGACTTCAATTGAGATTGAGTAGCTCTTAACTTCTTGAACTTCCTTCTTCAATCTGCATAGCAACAACCTCCAAGGCATTGTAATATAACCATTAATGTTTGTACCATATAGTCTTGCTTTGCATAGCTTATTGTCAATAAATCCTCCAGAGTGATCCTTGATATGGCATATGTAATGTTAGCTCTAAAGGCAAAGTGATCAATCTTGATTTGATAATAACAAACCATTGATGGTTCTAATGTTTGTGTGAGCATGTTCTTAATGATAGGATCCTTAGCAGTCACACCAACATTGATGAAAATGGTAAGTTAGCTTCTTTTGTACATCAAAGGTATTATCATACACACAAGGAAGCTACCAAGATTCCATAGCACAAGCATGAAGTCAATCCACATGCTATGGAAGTACTTGCAAAGTCAAGAAGAAGGAAGATGAACATGTCAAGAGCTACTCAATCCAACAAGAGTAGAATTTAGTGGTATACTCCTTGACAAGAATAAATGTGAAGTCCAATACACTACAATTCAAGATTGCTATAGGACTTCAAAACTCCAAGAAGATGTTGATCAAAGGCTTCAAGTCAAAGCTCCAAGAAGTTTTCATCTACAAGACTTGAAGACTTTCAAGAAGATTAGTCTAGTCTAAATATTCTTGCGACTAATCTTTCCTTGACAATACTAGG
Source organism: Vinca minor (assembly GCA_026122235.1). NCBI lineage: Eukaryota > Viridiplantae > Streptophyta > Magnoliopsida > Gentianales > Apocynaceae > Vinca > Vinca minor. Next base: position 3,845,500 of record JAOCZM010000253.1, read on the forward strand.
ATATATATATGTTTAAAATCTCAACTATGCATGTTTTCAAAACCTCATATTTTACATTGTTAAACTCTTTGAAAATGTTTTTGAAAACTTAGTTAAGTGTTGGTCAATGCCTAAGTTCTTTAAAATGTGTTTTATATCTTTACAAAACACATAGGAATGTGCTTGAGAACATTGGAAACTTGACTAAGTGGAAAAACCACTTTAGGACTACATTTCGATCAACCTATGCCTAGCCCCAGAAGACCAGAGTAGTCCGGTCGACCGAGGTTGTTTTAGTCCTTAGTCAGATTTTGAATGTTCCAATGCTCCAACAACTATATTCTCTTGGACGACCTAGCTATAGGTAGGTCGACCGAACTGTGCTTCGTAGGACCTGACCCCATCATGCGGTCGACCGATATGAAGATAGAGGGCCTTTCATCTTTATTTTTGAGGCACCTCGGTCCACCTACTGCCTAGTACCGGTCGACCGAAGATGTCTAATCAAGGCCAAAATTATAGTCGTTGTGACCAACTTTGCTTGTGTATTCTTGCCCTATATAACGCTTCTAAATCTGATTTTTCTTAACTAATCAAGCCATAAGAGGGCATATGTAATACATTTCATAACATACAAGCAAACACTTTTGAGCTTCATTTCCAAAACATTCAAAAGCATATTTGAGTTGAACTTAAACTTCATCTATCTTTCTATTCTAAAAGAGTGATTAGAGATTCAATTGTAAATCTATTCCAAGAGGGAATTATTTGTAGTGAGCTAAATTGTAAAGTCTCTTTTGAAATAGACTAGTTACCCAATTTCTCATTTGTTGAGAACTAGTTCTTTGTGAACTAGCAAAATGCTCTTTGTGAGCTTCACTCTTGGTGAGTGTTTGCAAGTCCTATTTGTTAGGCAAAAGTCCTCTTTGTGAGGCAAGTATCTCATTGGTGAAATTTTCTCTTTGTGAGCTTAACACTCTTTGTGAGTGGAGTATTCTTAGTGAAGCACAAGTCTTCATTTGTTGGGGTAATTTTAAAAGTTAGAACCCACTTGCGTTTGTTGTGAAGGGTATCCATTAGTGGATTTTGAAATCCTTAGGTTTGTCCTAAGGTAGTGGATGTAGATTCTTTGTGAATCGAACAATTATAAATCCTTGTGTTAGTTTTCTCTATCCCTTACCTCTTTACTTTATAGTTCATGAATTGCTATAACTTGAGTAATTGTCTACATGAACTATTTGCTTAAGGATTAGAAAACTGCACATGCTTCCTTGCTTTATACAAACACTTCATATAGTCATATAAGTTGCCTTGAACATAATTTAATCACCTTATGTGCTTAAACAACATACTTGTTGTTAAGGTGATCACTTAGACAAAGAAGTTTTAGAACAGCTTAAAAAGTTTTTAAGAACCTAATCCCCCCCCCCCCTTAGGTTAATGCCCTCAAATGGGTCTTTCAGTTGGTATCAGAGCTTAGTCTCATTTTTATTGGACTTACATCCTAGGAGGATCCATGGCTCATAGATGACCAATCCCCATCTAGACCACATTTATTTGATGGCTCCAACTTTGATAGTTGGCAAAGTACATTTAAATTGTTTTTGTCTTCTAATGACATTTCCTTGTTGAGCATCATAGAAGAAGCTCCTTTTATTCCTTCAACCTACATACAAGGTGTTATGGTGTCAAAGTCTAGGAAAGACTATGATGAAGATGACTTCAAGAAGATGACACTCAACTTTAAAGCCTTAAATGCTCTTTGTTGTGCATTAAATGAAGAAGCTCTCAACAAAATGCATGAATATGAAGATGCTCATTCCATGATGAATATGCTAGAAGAATCCTACAAAGGAGAATTTGAAGTGCAAGAGCCAAAGGCGGCAAATGTAGATTTGGGGACTCAATCTTGTGAAAGCATTGAAGAAATCTCAATCACACTGCAAGCAAAACTTGATGACAATAAAGAGTGATTTAGAAGAACTCAAAAGTGAATCTTCAATGAGCTCGAAAGACATACAACTTGAGCCTTCACAAGATGAGATAGAATAAGAGATAAAGGAAGCACAATATGATGATCTTCACATGGACACGTACTATGATGGAGACCATGAAGATCAAGCATCTTGCAAAAAGAAAAGAAAACCCTTGCCACTAAGCTTCAAAGAAAGACATAAAAAAAAAGAAGTGGCTTTGAACTCAATCATTCCAAGGAGAATGATGAAGACTTTAACTGGAGATGTTCAAAAAGGAAGAAATCTCAAACACTCCATAGCACTTGGATTCCTCAAACATCAATGGAAACAACTTTCAAGGAATCAAGGTGCTCAAATTCAAGTGATGATCAAAATTTCAATGCTAATCCCAAACATTCATCACTTGGTAAGGAAAATTTATCAACCTCACTTTCTCAAGGAAATTTAATTAATGTTATCCATAAATTGAGAAATTACTTTGATTTGTATGCCTTTAACCTTATTGACATTGCATCTCTGATTTTAAATGATCATATCTACTTAGATAACTTGAAGCTGTTAGAGGAATAACCGGGCCACACATAAATGCGCGGAATAAAACTTGACCCGCCTCTACCAGGATCTTCCACGAGTAAGAACCTACGACTATGGGATAGTGTTTTACCTTATATTGATGCTAGAATGGCTGAAACGCTTTCAGCGGTATGTTGTCACGAACGGAACACCACAATGCGAGCTCCGTCTCTCCCAAAGTATCCACTCGATCTTCCGGGGGATGGTCTTCTACTGCTTGGTGCTAGCCAACGCCTTGTAGAAGCTTTGAAGACACTCTTCAATGGAGTATGTATTTCAGACCTTATCAGAAGAATAAGATACAGGATTTCTAACTTCTTTCCTATTAGCAAAAAGCTAGAAAACAAGTCTAGAAATCTATCTTTTCTTTTCTCTCTAAAACTCACTTTTTTCTCTTCACTCTCAGCTTCAAAAGCTGGAGAAAAACTGATTAGAATGAATGGGAAAAATCAGTATTTTTCCCTTAGTCTATCAAGAGAGAGTGGGGAGAGATAAAGGGGAAAGTGGGAGATCATGGAGGAAACCACTCCTCCACTTTCTCCACTCCTTTAACCTCTAGATAAGAGACATATGAGCTGAAAATATGTGTCCAATTTTCCAGCCATAAGGTCGGTCCAAAACGGGTCGGTCGGCCCAATCATATTGGTCGGCCCAACCCGATTAAGGGCCCAATCCAATCCCGGCCCGGCCCGGCCCAATCGAATTGGGGCACCTTAGATTAAATGTACTCCAACAAAAGCATGAACATGATTTGTTTTATAATTCAATTGCTAAGTTATCTATAAGATGAAATGTCATGAATGTGAATGATTCTTGTTCCTACTTGTTTAACATGTCTATGAATCATTCTCATTATTTGGATATTGAAAATGTTGATCCAAATGCACACACTTGCCACTTGAGAACTAACATTGACAATAAAGGACCTTGTCAAAAGGTACCTAGCATTTCTCAAGTTTCACTTGTAAGTTCCACAAGATCTAACTTTCATGATGAAGAGAGGACCCTCAAGGAAGGGTAAAAACAATCTAAAACTCCAAGAAAATAGTCAAGTGCCAAGGACAACATGTTTGTGGAGAATTCTTCAAGGAACAACAAAGTTATTATCAATGATGACTCTGCAAACCACAAGGAGATTGCTTATAATGCAACAAATGCAACAATGAAAAGAAGAAGCATTCAAAGGATAAGCTCTTCCCAAGAAAGATCAAGGCAAAACTCTATGCCTCATTGGTCTCAATGATAAAGATCAAAATGAAGCTCAAAGTACTAAATCTATAGGCAATAAAGTATAATGATCAAATCCTTCCCTTGATATTGACTATGATAATGAGGAGGATCCTTATGTGTTTTTAAATGATTTATATGATGAATTGAAAAGATTGAATAAGAAGAACAAGATCACTCATAATGAACTTGCTTGCTCACTAAATGAAAGATCTAAAATGCAAGTAGAATATGATTGTTTTCTTACCTCTTTTCACATCATAGAAAATGAAAAGGAGAATGCGCTTTTATCTCTAAAAGTTATGTCTCTTGAGAACTAAGAGTTGCTTGACAAGGTGCTAATTGTTGAATCTAAACTTGTTGATCATGATATCTTAAGACGCAAATTTGATGTATTAACTGCTTATGTAAATAAGTGTACACATGTGCTAGAGATATACTTGGTAATGTGCTTGTTGCTCCACATACTCATCTTGCTAATAATTGCCTAGAGCACAAGCACATACAAAGGAATGCACACTCTACCTCTTTTTTATCTCTTTAGCCAACTTGTGTAAGTCATTTGGAAGTTATATGTGCTATATATGTTTATCTTTTGCATTTACTCTCCCTTATAACTTTTGAGATCATGTTCTTCTTTTCTTATTCTTTTTATCTCTTATATAGTTCTTGGTTAGCCTTGCTTTAAGGAGTTGGTACACTCATCTTTAAGCTAACCATAAACTTATTAGAGGAATGTGCTTAAAGTGTTATCTCACACTTCCTCTACTTCTTTTGGTTGTGATACATGTACTTAACTTATACATTTATGGTATCACTTCCACTCTTACTTTGTTAGCTATGTTTTTAAACTTGTTTTCAACTTAATGAAGAAGGGAATGTGGAAGCAAATATTGGGGATCAAGAAGACATTTCAAGGGCTAATGTTGAAAGAGAAATCCCTCAACCTAGAAATGAATCTAGCAATGACATCCTCACTAAAATTATGTCAAGCTTTCATGGATTTCAAGACAACATCAATGGAAAATTGGAGATGGTATTTGAGAAGTTGTCAAGCTTGGAAGTTGGGGTGAATGATTTAAAAGAACAAGTTGGGGAGTTGAAGACGATATTTGATCGAGATAGATTACAAGGTTGATGATATAAATAGAAATACAAAGTCTAAGAAATCAACCTTAGAAGAAATTGAGGATGAAGAGAGTGAGGTGGAGAAAGATGAAAATGAAGGTGCAAATTATGATGATTCCATCAATGATAATGATGGAAGTGATAAAAAGAAGGATGAATAGGAGAAAAAGGATAAAGAGCCTAAAGAAGATGTTGATATTGAAGATTATGAAGAAGAATTGGGTGAGAAAAATATTGAAGATATGGAATTAAATGTTGGGAATGATGAAAAAGGAAAAAAGGGAAGAAGGAAACAAGGAAATTGATCAACAAGAAGAGGACATGGATTTGGATCAAGATATTGAGGAAGCTTCAACCAAGAAAGATGATGAAGATTCAAAAAATGATGAAGATCCTCAAGATGATCAAGAAAATTGAAGAAGTTCAAAGAATCTCATTAAAGGAATCCAAAGTGCAAGAAGCAAATCTTCAACTCAATGAGAAATCTCTTAAACTCAAACTCTTTAATTTCCTTGTTTTTGTATCATTTTTATGTATTTCCCTCATTGTTATCCCCTATGTACCCTTAGAATAGAAATTGTTGAACTTTTTCATTCATTTCCTTGTATAAATTGTTTTTAAAGGGACACCTTGATGTTTATAACATGCTTTGTTCTTTAATGTTTTGATGTTTTGAGCATGTTATACTAGAGAGCTTGATGATTTAATACTTGAGATGAAAGCTCATTTTGAACCCCCCCCCCCTCTCTATCTTTAGTGTATTATGATTTGGGGGGTTTTTAGAAGCTATGATATGCTGTAACTTGATCTATATAGCATTTGGGATTGTTTTTGTGCTTATGTTCAATTCAATAGCATGAAACTTATGTGGTTGATCGTCTAGATGCTTGAATTGGGATATAAACTGTTTTTGTGGCATTGAATATGCCTTGGTTGTGCTATTTGGTTGTTTTGATGTGTTTTGAATTGAATGTTGCAGATTTTCCTGTTTTCTGCCAAAAGTCTGGTCGACCGGACATTGGGACTCAAGTCGACCGAACCTTTACGGTCGACCAGAAGCACTCTATGCGGTCGACCGGAACAGCCAAAACTCAGCAAAATTTTGAACTTCAACTTCAGTAATCTGTGAGTTTCTCTGTTTTATTCATATATGCACAACCTTAGGGGGAGCATTTGAATGTTTTCCATCATATACCCCCTCATATATGTGAATTGTGCTCAATCGTTCAAAATTTACATCATCACATCACTTGTTGACTTGTTTTCATCTTTTTATCTCTTTAGCCAACTTGTGTAAGTCATTTAGGAGTTATATGTGCTATATATGTTTATCTTTTGCATATACTCTCCCTTATAACTTTTGAGATCATGTTCTTCTTTTCTTATTCTTTTTATCTCTTATATAGTTCTTGGTTAGCCTTGCTTTAAGGAGTTGGTACACTCATCTTTAAGCTAACCATAAACTTATTAGAGGAATGTGCTTAAAGTGTTATCTCACACTTCCTCTACTTCTTTTGGTTGTGATACATGTACTTAACTTATACATTCATGGTATCACTTCCACTCTTACTTTGTTAGCTATGTTTTTTAAACTTGTTTTCAACTTAAATAGCTAACATTGTGTTTTAACAAACGGAGAGATTGTGCTTAAAGGTTTTTGGCATTAAACAGTTGCAAGATGGCCCCAAGTACCTCTGTGAGTGCACACATTCTAAAGATGAAGGGCTATCTTGACCAACTTGAGAAACTTGGGGCACAAGTATGATCTTGAGAAATTCAACATGCATGGCATGGAGAAGTCCATACATGAGATAAGCGGGATGCTCAAGCAGATTGAACTGAACATTAAGAAGACCCCTAAAGTCTTAATGGTTCAAAAGGAACAAAGGAAAGGGAAAGTCCATGGCCAAGAAGGGCAAAGACAATAACAAGCCCAAGCACAAACCCAAGGCCAAGGCACCAAAGGAAGGGGTTTGCTTCCATTGCAATGAACCAGGTCATTATAAACGGAACTGCAAGCTCTACTTGGAAAAGAAGAAAAAGGTGAAAGCCAATTTGACTGTCTCTCCATGTATTTATGTTATTGAAATTAACATGTCTGCTCCTACTTCATAGGTATTAGATATCGGTTGTGGATCTCACATTTGTGCAAATGTGCAGGGGTTCAAAAGGAGTAGATCACTGGAAAAAGGAGAAGTGGACCTGAGAGTAGCGAATGGAGCAAAAGTTGTTGTTGTTGTATCTACATGGACATTTAATTTAGTTTTGCCAAGTGACCTTATTATTGAACTGAATAATTGTCTTTATGTTCCAACTTTGAGTAGGAATATTATTTCAGTTTCTTGTTTGGACATTGATGGTTTTGAAATAAATATTAAGAATAAAATTTGTACCTTTCATAAAGATGGTATCTTCTATGGAGATGCCTCTTTGATGAATGGCTTTATATTCTTAACTTCGATGAATCAATTAAAAGGCACATCTATAACATTAATGCAAAGATTTTTAAATCAAATGACTTAAACCAAACCTACTTTTGGCATTGGTGTTTGGGCCACATCAACGAGAAACGCATATCAAAACTCCATCAAGATGGAAATTTGATATTATTTGACTTAGAGTCTTATGAGACATGTGATTCTTTCTTGTTAGGCAAAATGACTAAAGCTCCATTTACTGGACAAAGTGAGAGAGCTTGATTTATTGGGCCTCATACATACATATGTATGTGGACCAACAAACACAAGTACTGGAGGAGGGTTTCCGTACTTCATCACATTCACATATGATTTCAGTAGATATAGCTATGTCTATCTAATGAAACATAAATCAGAATCTTTTGGAAGATTCAAAGAATTCCAAAATGAATTAAAAAATCAACTTGGTAAAAGTATTAAAATACTTAGATCAGATCAAGGTGGCGAATACCTTAAACAAGAGTTTGACGAACATCTTAGAGGTTGTGGAATTTTTTCACAATTAACTCCTCCTGGCACACCACAATGGAATGGTGTGTCAGAACGAAGAAATCACATCTTACTAGATATGGTTCGATCTATGATGAGTCAAACCAGACTTTCAATTTCCTTTTGGGACTACGCCCTAGAAACTGTTGCATTCATATTGAATAGAGTTCCTTCTAAAGCGGTTCAGAAAATTACATATGAGATACGTGTTAGTAGTGCCCTAGGACCATTAGCACATGTTGTGCGTTTTGTTATCTTTTTGAGCAAGTAATTGAATAGTTAATTTTGCTTTTGATTATCAAATGTGTGATTTGATAGTAAAACTCATTAGCTTATGTAATTACTATTCTAGAAGTCCCTAGTTTTATGTAATGCTTAATTACTATGAAATAAAACTAGTATGATTGTTGATTGATGATCTTGTTTTACTGATCATGTGTAATGGATACAAATCACATCATAGATGCAATGCTAGGGATACATTGTATTGGACGTGATCCGTTTGAGAAGTAATACTTCATGGTCTTAAGTCATAAGTATTACTTCGTCAATACTATTTTAGAATCCTTAGACCTTATGTCTTCATTGATTCTAGTATGAATGGAGCCACGTTTTGACTCGATCGGACGTTACTTGTATGAGTAATCAATACTGACCGATGATCGGATGTAGTGTCCTATCATAGCTTGAATGTGAGAGACATTGTAAGGAATTTGTCCCTCTCTATTATTAGAGAGATATCCATGGGCCCCTCGATAGGGAAAGACTCGTTTAAATGCATGGCCAGTGCTCAAATGTATTTGATAAAGTTGTTATCAAATGTTATTTGTCGAAACAGTCTACCTGGAGATCGAGCATAAATACAATTAAGCTTAATAAGGGTGACGACCACCATGCCTTATGCTTAATTAGGATATCGCGAGACAAAGGGATTAAATAGTGGATTGACAATAGGTTCAGTTGTAAATTCATTCACCTTGGGTAGTCACAATGTCCTGCTAGGGGGCCGCTAGTGACTTATGAACTCACACTACTACTAAGTGTGTTTTCATTGCCATTGTGATATGAACCTACTGGGGTCACACGCATAGACGAGCTAACAAGCTTCATGTCAGATTCAATGAATCTAGAATGTGTCTAGGTTCATTGTATCCGACATTTGTTTTTTCCGAAAATAATAAAGTGTTTATTATTCGAATTAGAGATAAGGGCAATTTTGGTATTTAACTAAAGTCGGGATTAAGTGGGAGTTGTTATCCGATAAAGACTCCCACTACCAGCAGAAAGTCTAGGGGACGTGGGAGTCGAGTCTCCCACGGTACGAGAGAAGTTGAGTAGACGTGGGAGTTGTTCGGGAACAAACTCCCACACTCTATATAACATCTCTTAGCCGAAACCCTAGGCAAAAAAGTCATTCGACTGAAATTAAACTAGTAACCCGAAATCGGATTTGGGATTTCTCACTCTCTCCCTTTTCTCTCTAAATTCCCGAACTTCGGAAAAGACGAAGATCTAGCAATCACTGCTTGTTTCGTCGCGTGGATACGGTAGAGGGAAATTCCGCAGAGGAATTCCGTTGGTGAAAAAAAACCGATCAAGAAAGCGTCATCCTCCATTCAGAAGTAGCTTCTTGAATCCGAAAATTGTAAGTTTTACCGCTGTTTTCGATTCGTTTACGTATGAGCGGATCCTTCAGGGGAGGATCCATGGGTGTTTGGAACGAGTTTCCGCCCATGAATCCCTTCAATACGGACTGGGAAATGATCAAGTTTGTCATTTCTCAAAATTTGGGGATGCGAGGCGTATGTAAAACACTTGTTATCTGATAAACTCGCCCCTAAATCTGACAAGTGTTTGTTTGTGGGATATCCTAAAGAAACTAAATGATATTACTTCTACATTCCATCAGAAAACAAAGTGTTTTTTGCTCGAAATGATTTATTCCTTGAAAGGGAATTTATTTCCAAAAGGGATAGTGGGAGTAAGATCCATCTTGTAGAAATTTAAGATCCCCAAACAACATCTAAACCAGCTTTGGAACTTCAAGCAAGCTCAGACTGAGCTTTAATCTTTCACATAAGGCCCAAGGAGGTCAAGTCGGGTCCATCAACAGCTTGAGAGATATGGATTTCTCGTAACTGATTGATCAAGATGAACCCACTTCCTACAAAGAGGCAATTCATAGCTCTGAGTCAAACAAATTGCTAGAAGCTATGAAGTTTGAGACGCAATCCATGTACGATAACCAAGTGTGGACTTTGGTTGACCCACCCGAAGGGTGTAAGGTCATTGATGACAAATGGTATTTCAAAAAGAAAACCGACATGGATGGTAATGTACACACTTTTAAATCTCGACTAATAGTTAAAGGTTATAGACAAATTCATGGTATTGACTATGATGAAACCTTTTCTCCTGTCGTTATGATAAAATCTATTAGGATTTTACTTGTCATAGCCGCATATTATGACTATGAGATATGGAAAATGGAAGTTAAGACTGCGGTTTTAATGGAAACCTTCTTGAGGATGTGTATATGACACAACCTGAGGGGTTTGTTGATCCATTAAATCTTAACAAAGTGTGTAACCTTCAAAGGTCCATTTATGGATTGAAGCAAGCATCTCAAACCTGGAATCATCCTAACAAAGTGAGTAAGCTTCAAAAGTACATTTATGGTATGAAGCAAGCATCTCAAAGCTGGAATCATCGCTTTGATGAAGCAATCAAAGAATTTGGTTTCATAAAAAACGAAGAAGAGCCTTGTGTTTATAAGAAAGTGACTAACAATGCAGCAGTGTTCCTTGTGCTTTATGTGGATGACATCTTACTGATTGGAAATAACATCCGCACATTACAAAGCGTAAAAGCTTGGTTGGGGAAGTGCTTTTCCATGAAAGACTTAGGCGAGGCTAACTACATTTTGGTTATAAAGATCTATAGAGATAGATCCAACAAAATGATTGGCCTAAGCCATAGTGGATACATTGACAAGTTACTAAAACGGTTCAGTTTTCAAGATTCCAAAAATGGATTCTTGCCCATGTCACACTGGCATTAAACTCAGCTGAACTCAAGGACATTCCACAAAGGAAGACCAAGAGCGCATGAGTAAGATCCCATATGCTTCAGCCATTGGGTCTATTATGTATGTCATGATATGCACTTGCCCGGATGTCTCATTTGCTTTAAGTATGACTAGCATATATCAATCTGACATTGGAGAGTCAAATTGGACTGCAGTTAAGAGCATTTTTAAGTACTTGAGAAGGATTAAAGATATGTTCTTAGTTTACGGAGGTCAGGAAGGAAGTCTGGTTGTAAATGGTTACACAAACGCAAGCTTCCAAACCGACGTAGATGACTTCATATCGTAATCTGGTTTTGTGTTTTATTTGAATGGAGGTGATGTGAGCTGGAAGAGCTCAAAGAAAGAAACTGTGGCCGACTCTACAAAGAAGTCAAGTATGTGGGTACCTCTAAAGCAGCTAAAGAAACTGTTTGGATAAGGAAATTCATTGATGGATTAGGTGTCATCCCTAGCATTGTGAACCCAATGGACCTTTATTGTGATAATATTGGTGCCATTTCACAAGCTAAGGAACCTAAATCTCACCAATGATCCAAACACATTCTCAGGCGTTTCCATCTGATTAGACAGATCATTAATAGAGGAGACGTTAAAAATTTGTAAAGTTCATATAGACGACAACATTGCAGATCCATTAACCAAGCCACTCCCGTAACCTAAACATGAGAGTCATACTAAGTCAATGGGATTGAGGATCCTGTATGATTGGACCAAGGGCAAGTGAGAGATTGTTAGTAGTGCCCTAGGACCAATAGCATATGTTGTACGTTTTGTATATTTTTTAGCATGTCATTTGAATAGTTAATTTTGCTTTTGAAGATCAAATGTGTGATTTGATAGTAAAACTCATTAGTTTATGCAATTACTATTCTGATTGTCCCTAGTTTTATGTAATGTTTTATACAACCAAAAAAAGCTAGTATTATGTTTGATTGATGATTATGTTTTACTAATCATGTGTAATGGATACAAATCATATCATAGATACAATATATTGGGATATATTGTAGGAGACGTGATCCAAAAGAGAAGTAATACTTCATGGTCTTTTTTGTCATAAGTATTACTTCCTTAATATTATTTGGAATCCTTAGACCTTATGTCTCCATCATTTCCAGCATGAATGGAGCTACGTTTTGCCTCAGTCGGACGTTACTTTTAATCAAGTAATTAATACAACTGATGACCGGATGTAGTATCATATCATGGCTTGAATGTGAGAGACATTGTAAGGGATTTGTCCCTCTCTTATTAGAGAGAGATATTCATGGACCCCTCAATAGGGAAGACTGTTTAAATGCATGGTTGTGCTCAAATGTATTTAATAAAGTGGTTATTAAATACTATTTGTTGGAGCAGTCTACCTGGAGATCGAGCATAAATACAATTAAGTTTTATAAGGGTGACAACTACCATGTATTATGCTTAATTTGGATATCGCGAGACAAAGGGATTAAATAGTGGATTGATATTAGGTTCTACCTTGCATTCATTCACTCTGGGTAGTCATAATGCCCTGTTAGGGACCGCTTGTGATTTATAAACACATACTACTACTAAGTGTGTTTTCATTGCCATTGTGATAAGAACCTACAGGGTCACACGCATAGACGAGTTAACGAGTTTCATGTCCGGATTCAATGAATCTAGAATGTGTCTAGGTTTATTGTATCTGAAATTTATATTTCTGAGAATAACAAAATGTTATTATTCGAGTATATGCATATATCATATGCAAATAGACACGACGATCAACCACACAAGAATGCAAATAACATTCTTCATCCATTTTCAATGCAATAAAACATGTCTAAATCATTTCACCACAAATCAGTAACTTTAAAATACTCAATTCATGTTTTTATGACAGAAATTCATAAGGCATAAGAACATTAACTTGATAGCTTAACCAATTCTTCAAAGATAACACGAAACCAGAATTTTTTAGATTTTACAATCTACTTCCGAAGTCAAATTCTCCTAACTTAGCTGCTGGAATAACGATCTCACCGTCCAGAACGTAGCCTTATCAGTTCTCTTTCTAACACAACGAGAATCGCTCTGGTCAGACTCAATTTGCTACCTCAAACAAGCAATCTCTCACAGCCACTCTGTTTTTCCAACTTTCTTTCTTTCTTCTTTTCTCTCTTCTTTTCTTCCTTTTTTTTTCTCTCCTTTTGTAACTCCTCCCCCTTAAAATCCCACTACTAACTCCCTAGACTACCTCTCTCAACTCCTTACAAGATAATATCATAATTTCTAAACATCAACACTTAAGTCCCTTAACTAACCATGCACACATCAAAACATCCCTTAGACAAGTAACAAGCAATTTATAGCACATAAAACATAAAACACATAGAATCAAAATACGACATGCAATACATATAGGTTCAAAAAGTCCCGGTTATCACACATGATTTAAGATCCATACAAAAAAAAATCCATTTTCTTGAGAAGACAAGTTGCACATTTTGTATAGGTTTTGATCCCCTAAACTTTATTAATCAGACATCCCGAATTTTATAGTATCTTTTTACAGATGAGAAAAAATATGAATAATAGGGTGGGTCATCTGAAATCCGTTAATTTTATTGATCCTTAATAAATAATTAAATTCATGTTTATTTTTTTTAAAAAAAATCTTTTGAAATTTATTTTGCACATTTATTTTTCTTCTCTTCGATAAAACACTTATTTTACATTAAAAAAACGTGTAACCATTCATAATACTCATTCTGTACAGTAACACAATTTAGATTCTAATATTTTGAATGCATCACATATTTGTCTCCAACTTCAATTAAATTTCTCCGAATTATCATTTTAATTAGAAAGGCTTACTTCCCGTGCATAGCACGAGTCATTAGGCTAGTGTGTATACTTCAAAATGATATAACAGAAAATGGGTACATATGGGACAAAAGATACACACTAGAAATAAATTAGACAACTTAGTGAAAGAGGAAGCGTTAATAGATCCATACAAGAGAGTATCAGATTATACAGTTTTGACCTCCTTACCCTTCTAAATGTACATACAGGATGGGGACTTGAGATTCTCTAGCTGCATAATTTTTCTACTTAGAATCTACTAACTCAATAATACCAAAAGTCAGTTAGAACGCATCCTGAAACGTGAAGCGTGCAGGTGGGATAAGCGTTTTAATGATCAATAATGATCAAGATTGTGGTTACCTGAAATTCTAAGGTCGAAGATTCCAGCAGAATATGGAAAAATTGCCGGGAGATTTGCTGTTACTGATGATTGAGGAAGTGGAAGAGAGTTCAGATGGGTTTGGAATCGAAGAATGTGGAAACAGCTTGATACAGGTTTTCTTCCCCAAACGGCTTGGAGACGTATCCATCCATCCCACACTCCAAGCATTTTTCGAATGTGGCGAGGATTACATCTGCTGTCATTGCAAATATTGGCAAATGCGACTTGCGCATCAATGCAGTTCCATCGTTCATCAGCTCATTCGCCGTGGCTTCCATCTCTCTGATTCGCCGAGTTGCTTCAAAACTGCAACGGGAAGAAAAGGTAAGAAACGTTTAGAATCAGAGTTTTTCAGTTTCTATGTTTCCTGCAGAATGACAAATTTTCCTCGAATACATAAGTGGAGACATCAAGCTTATCTTACAATTTTCTCAACCAAATCATACAATAAAAAAGATCAAATCATAAGATGCAATTGCCTCTGTTTCTTTATGGTGGATTTATTTTTTGGTGTTATGGTGGATTCAGACAATTCAAGTTAGAAGGATAGAATGAGTGAAGTTACAGACGCTACGTAGATATGAGAGTAAAAGGAAAATGTGGTTTTTTCCCTAAAATTTCTCATGCCTTTATTTCAAATTTTAAATATTATTCTAGTATTAAAAAAATAATACTCCTAAGTCTTAAATTGAATGTCAGCATAATTAAAGAGTAGTTTGACCAAAAATAATCATAACGTCCTCATTCTTTGATAGTAGTGGTAGGACTCGTAAGATGGTGGAACTTGCATCCTTTAAATGTAGGAAGTTAATTATGGAAGGGAGTATAACTATGTATGCTGATTCACCAAAATCGGGGAGAAAATGAGAGCCCGGAACCCGTCTTTCTAAAATAACACATTTCAACATTTAGATATAACTTAACTTAAATTACAGGAGATGTCATATTGCATTGAGCAGTTCTCACATTTATATCAAACAAATATATGCACTTAATCTAAATTCACATATTATGATACATATATATATATATATATATATATATATATATATATATATATATATATATATATACACGCACAAATATTTAAAACATATAAAAATAATTGACTGATTCTGTTTCAAACACATACCCGTCCATTTCTGGCATCTGAATATCCATAAAGCAAGCATCAAACTTATGTGGTATCTCAAGCTTCTTAAGAGCAATCTTTCCGCTCTCAACACACTCAACTTGAGCACCGAACTTTTGAAGGGCACCAGCAGCAACCCTGCGATTTACCATGTTGTCATCAACCACCAAGATATTCTTGCCACTGAGGAAAGAAGATCCACTGAGATTTACTCCTTGGGTCTTCTTGCCCAATCCCAAAACCTGTTGAAGGCATGCAGCAATCATACTTGCTCTCAGAGGTTTCATTATCACGGTATCTGCAAAGCCTGCTGCTTTAGCCTTCTCGCATTCAGCATTACTAATATTGGTTGCCAGGAGGATCATATTTGGTGCTTTGTAGCCGTGGCCATTGGGTCTCCAATCAAGCAGCGGTAGACAACCACCATTCTCACCCGATATCCATGAATCTTTTTCGACTAGAATCATATCTGGGTGTCTTTCCATTCTGTCCATAAAGATTATCAATTCAGAGGCAGGGACTTCACGCATACACAGGCATGAATAAAGAAAATATACATGCTTTGGTTCTTAAGACATCACCGACAAATATGGTTCTTAAGAAAGATTGCTTTCATGGTTTTACAGGCATTGACTCAAAACGAATAAGCTTTAATTAACATTAACCACTATACCCTAATATTGTTACAAAGGACAACAAATTTCAAACCGATCATGAAGTGCAGTTTAATACGATAATTGGATTGATGCCAAAATAACCAAGATACTGCAATACAGCGCATAGCTAGGCCATTTAATAGGTTTCATAAAAAGACAACATAAAGGGTTATATCAAAGCTAACTGTAACTGCGATGAACTGACTGAAGCTAAACGTAACATCTAATTCTGGTGAAAAATGTCCGCATCTATATATTCAGTCCGTAAAAACTCAGTAAGCAACTATAAGTCCAATATGCTTATGCTATAGTATTTAATTTTGAGAATATGTCCGACTGAAACATTGCATTTAATGAATGGTTACACCTAGCGATTCATTGATAATATATGCACAGTCATACTATTCAAGTAAAAAGGTTAAGCATCTGGTTCAAGCTTGACTTAAGAGAGAGCTTGCAAAGATTGAGTAGACAAGACTTTGGCGAAAACAGATTTTGATGACTGCATGCACTGTGTACCATATTCATGAATGTCTGAAGTTAAGCGAAAGCTAAAGAGACACGCTTTAGTTTATAGTTATTCAGGGATAAGATCTGCTTACTTGGGTGGAAGAGAACCATTCTTCCTCAATTTATCGGCTGCAAGACGAATGCCACTTACAACTTCCACTAGGATACCAAGTCTCTTGAAATGGTATCTTGTGACAGCAGCCCTAACTGGTTTCCCGTCAATCAGAATTGCCTTCAGTCCTTTAAATGATGTGGGCAGTTTGCCAGGGATAGATTCTTTCAGATTGTTTACAGCATTTTTGTCACATCTGCGGAAATCTGCAGTGAATGAAAATGTACTTCCAATTTTTGGACGGCTAATGAAACTTATTCTGCCACCCATTAGCTCGACCAGACGCTTACTAATGCTCAATCCAATACCAGTTCCTCCATAATTTCTAGAAGTTGAACTGTCCGCCTGCATAAATGGGGTGAAAATCCGATCCTGTGCTTGTACAGCAATCCCAATCCCTGTATCTTCAACAGATACCAAAAGTGTAACATCCTGAGAAGCATCAACAGCTTTGCTTTGACATGAACCATCATATGGGTTGTCTTCGTCCGCAATATACTTGATATTTTCCCAGCTATTTTGGTCATCAGCAGCTTCGTAGCCGCTCAAAGTTCTAAATGGACAACCATTAGATAATACACCTTCAGATCCTCCATTCAAGCAGGTCATAATTTTCCCATCCATAAGGCCTTTTGCTTGGTCGGCTAAATGGACTTTCACAAATATGTGCCCTTGATCAGTAAACTGCCAAATAATAACATATTAGGGTACTTGGTAGATGCACAAAGCAAATGAGTATATTGGTGAGCTTGGAACGGAAACAAAATCAAAAAACTTAGTTTAGGTTTAGATTTTTTCATTCTTTGTTGACAAGGTAAGAGATCAAAAGATGGGCTCCCAAGAACAAGACTTCAAGAAGATGCTTTCTTTTTGTTTTCAATTATTATTATCGGGGCAGGGGTTGTCGAACCCCGGACCTATTGTTCCAAGTAAGAAGTATGGCACCAGATATGCTAGACTTCCAAACATTAACAAACATGCCCTGATTTCCTTTTGAATTCTCCCATAATATGAATGAATTGACTAAAAGGCAGCAAATCTTTCATGCTTGACTTACTTTGACAGAGTTCCCGACAAGATTTGTGATAACTTGTCTGAATCTTCCTGGGTCACCCATGACTATTTCAGGAACTTTATCAGAGATAAAGACGGCCAACTGCACACCCCAACAAGTGAACATTGTTAATCGCGATCCATAAGTAGTTTACAAGTCATCAATAGGAAGACCCACAGAGAGGATAGTAGGAGAATGGCAAAACAACAAAAAGTATCGAGTTAGCACATCCCAACTTACCATGAAATCCTATAACACCATAAATTGTGGAAAAGAATGGCCCTGTCACAAAACTTTAAGAATTACCTCAATTCCTTTTCGCCTAGACTTCTCAGAGAATAAAGAGAGGACGTCATCCAGTATGGATCGAAGTTCGAAAGGAACTGCCTCAAGTTCCAGCTTTCCAGCTTCAATTTTTGCCCGGTCAAGCAATTCATTTATTATTGTTATCAATGCCTTTCCACAAGCTTGGGCAGTTTGAGCATAGTCTCGCTGAGTTGAACTCAAACCCGTGTCTAGCAGAAGAGCAAGCATCCCTGCCACATTTTAATGTTAAAAGAAGTACAATATAAACCTCAAAAATGTGAGATTTCATTCGAGAAATTAAGAATAGAGTTTTAAACATACCAAGAATACCATTCATTGGTGTCCTTATTTCATGAGAAACAGTAGCTAAAAACTGGGATTGCAGAAAAAGAGAATTGTATCAAGCAGCTGAATTTCTAAGGGGGAAAAAAGTCAACTATCCCAAATAGTTCATATGAAGAACCTGTGTTTTGGCAACGTCAGCAGCTTCAGCTCGAACCTTTAATTCCTCCATTTCATGGAAATCATCCTCAACCTTGACAATGTGAATCGCTGCACCATAAGCCATGTATCCAACTAAAAATCCAATCACGAAGGCCAAGAATGCAGTGGTGAGCGCCGACCATGATGTCGGAGCTTTCTGATGATATCTATATAAAGATACAAGAATAGCCTTAGAAACTTTTCCGCTTTCCGGGTTCAAGGAGAAGAAGCCGTTTTCACTTACCTACACATCATCTCATGCTTACGTACTGAATCCCCAAAATCAAGCCTGCTCACATGCTTAAGGGACATGTCACCCTCTTCATTCTGGTGTCCGTACATGCTTAGAGGATCAGAAGAGTTTGTAATATCAAAAACATTAACCAAAATTGCTTGGTTTCCAGCAAGTTGTCCCAGTAAATTTTCAACAAGGGATTCAACGTCAAAGGCTCCACCAAGGTACCTAATTGTATTAAGGAGGGGGGAAATCATGAAATGCCCGATGTAGAATATAACATGTCAATAAAGATTCACTCTGGACTAGCCATAAAAAGGATTGACAGTAACGTTTATTCCCGTTCACTAATTTATTGAAACAAAATGATGAAGGAAAATGACCATTTACTAGTTGGTGAAAAAATGTAAAATGAAGGGAGATTGAGTTACTTGCCAACAATATTATCAATGAACCTGAGAAGAGCCCGAGGATGATCATCAATGCAATTTTCTGAAGAACAAGAATGCCCAGGAAGCAGTTCTAGAAGTGTCATTTGCTTCAAAAATTCCTAAATGACTTTATTAATGTGCAGGGTGAAGTACATGTGTACGACACATCGTCATCAATGAAAAATAGTTCATTCTCCATGACCAGAAGACATTATTTTGAATTGTCCCTGCTCATTAACAATGATATAAAGGCAGCAACCCGTGATATTAAAACACATAGAAGTTGTTGATACTACTCCCTCTGTTTAATAATATAAGGCCTTTTGTCCGTTTTTGCAAAGATTAACGAAGAGAAAAGTAAGTGATATTTTTTCTATTATATCTTGTACTGGTTCCGCTAACATAATAGAGAATGAGAAAATTGTATTTATGGGTGAGAGTACCTTCAGAAAAATAATACCCAAAATTTGTGAAATGCCCAAACATTTTGGAAAGAGACAAAATAGCTAAAAGGCATTATATTATATTGTGATTTATGTTTCATTTCCCGTGGGAGGAAGAGAAAAGAGCTTTTTGGCTGGTTTTCAAGAGTCTTGTGTACAGATCCCACATGGGAGAGGTAGTAAAGAAACTAGCACATAATAACTGCTCGCCGAGCTCAGTAACATGAGCTTGTAACCCAAGTGGGGTCATTAAGGTCTTTGGACGTTGGGCTGGTCTGGATGGTTGGGCTCTTGCTTCAGCTTTCTACTAGCCCACCCATTCCAAGCCGAGTGTTGGACCGTGTGACCTGGGCGAAGGCCTTTGTACATGTTAAAAATGGACTTGGATCTAACTCAATCCCTCAAAAGGTACCTCTCACTAGCTAGTCGATGTGGGATTCTCAACACACCCACTCACGCCCAGGGTTGGACATCTGGAACATGAACATAATGGGGCCCAACATCGAACTATGTGACTCTGATACCATGTTAAAAATGGACTTGGGCCTAACTCAATCCCTCAAAAGGCACCTCTCACTAGCTAGTTGATGTGGGATTCTCAACAGAACACTCGGTCCCTAGAGAGGAGGGAAACGTGTGAGGTTGGTTTCACAGAGCAGCGAAAACCTACCCCTGATCCCAATAAAGAAAGAAAAGTAAGACTATGAAGTAAAGACGCATTATATACAGGCAGAGTACACACCCACAGAGAATTTAGCATCCCTTTATAAGGTGGAAGCACCTACAACTCTCGGTTACATTCTTTAACTATTACAATATCAAAGAAAGGAAAGCGTTCATAAAATATACCACTTCTATCAGAAAAAAGTTTCAACAAAATAATTATACTGTATCTCAATGTCATTTCTTAGAAATTAATACAATAAAATGATAGATTTAATTTTGGTGAATATACATAAGCCCTTTCTATATGCTTTGGACCATACCTCCATATTAATGCATTTGAACAATCTTAAGGGGAAAACAAATCATATGACTGAATGAAATTTCCAAATTCAAACTATTTAACATTCAAATAGTAAGTTATATAAATATAAAAGCCAAAGCATACCCTGCAGTGGCCTGGACGCGCTCTTCCTCCGTTGGTTGTGACGAAAGAATTGATTTGTATACCGGAAACGTCAACACAACCCCAAGATGATGAGAACCCAACAGCCTGAAGGGACTTGTAAGGACGGCCTTTCCAGTAGCTTGAGCTCTCAAAATATTTTCGCGATCTTCCTGCATTAGGCGCAGAATTGTGCAATTACATTCCATTCATAATGAAAATGCAAGTTAAAAACTGCCATAAACATAGTTCAGATAGAACATAAATAATGTATATTACCTCCCCGGACATCATATCAAGTGACCTAAGATACGAGAGAGTTTCTTGTGAAAATATTACTGGGGCATACTCATCACGGATAGGCGAAGGCTCTCCTTCCATTGTCCTTATACTCCAACCATGCGTCCTCTCAAATTCTTTCCTCTCATTATTAACAACCTTCTGAGCATAAGCCACCCCACTTAATAATGGCCTTTCAAAGGCGGTTCTTGCTGTGTACTCAGCAAAAGTTTCCTGCATTTTTTTGCAATTTTACAATTCCAAACAAACACAAAAATCAAGCCTTAACAAACAATTTCTTTAACATTGTTATAAATGGACTAGCTAGTCGATGTTGGATCTTTAACACACCCCTCAGGGCCAGGTCTGCACATCTGGACCGTGAACAATAATAAGGGTCCAACATGTGGCTCTGATACCATGTTAAAAATGGACTTCGTCTAACTCAATCCCTAGAGGATTGCCCAATCCTTATAAAGAACAAACTTGGTCACCACCAGTCGAAGTGGGATCTTTAACAAACATAAATCCAAATTACAATCCAAAAACATAGTCAATTCAAGAACATAAAAACCAACCAAAAAAGGGACAAAAAACCTGATCAATTGCTGATGGATTCTTGTAATAATGGAAAGTGGAAACAAGAATTGCAAGGGCATGGACATGATTAACACTGACACTGAATTGATCTTGTAGCATCCTTGCCCTTTGGTCACACATGCTAACAAGAACCTCCTTTCTTCTTTCTTTGCTCACAGCATCCATTTTTTGGTATATACTTCTACTTCCAAAAAACATAACTATAATCCAAAGTGCCAAAAGTTTTGGGAGCCAAACTTTTTGAATGAATGTGTATTTCCTCTTTGTCCCAAATGGTTCATTCAGCCTTACAGCCACCATATGGTGGCTTTGACTCTTCAGTCCCATCACTACTACTACAAGCCCCTCCTCTGTTCTTTAAGAATTTATTCCTTTGCTTCAACAAACAAAGAGCCAAGAACAGATATTTATATAATTTACAAACACATTAGGCAGAATCATGACTTTCTTCAAAGAATTTTGCAGTCTTTTGAGACTAACTTTATGGTTCAATACTAATAAAGAAAAGGGTCTTTTCTGGACTCAAAATAAATTACTTTATCATTAACAACATTGTCTTGAGTGACTCTAATTATCAAATACCCACAAAACCCATCAACAAAATATGAAAACACAAATGATTTCCCCCACTCCCCACTTCCCTCTTCTAAAGAAACCTCTTCTTTGTTTCTTTCAAAGCTTATCCTTCACACAATTCCCCTCCTCATGGAACAAGCATGGCTTGTTGCAGCCCTCAAAAGATGGACAAAAAGCTCAAATTCCAAAGGGGAAAAGAATTATTTCTTTCTCTCTCTCAAGACTCTCCTCTCTCCCTATTGCTATGATAATTGAGGGTTTGAATGCAATAAAGCATAAAAGAACCACTCCTACTCTCTCTCTCTCCCTTTTACCCTTTCTCTCTCTTTCTCTATATCTTTGCAAAACGTGAAATTTTAGTTGAGTTGAATGGGAGAGAGTCCAGACAAAGAAGAGCACGTTCACTGTTTTCTCTGCTAAATAACATATGTTAAAATTGGATAAAAAATCTAAATAAAATTTATTGACTTATTTTTTTTTTTTTTGAAAATAAAATAATATTACTAATTGATATTATAAACTACACGAGAGATGTGAAATTCCAATGGATAGAAATAAGGCACCAAACCTTATAAAAAAAAGGAAAATGATTTACTCCTAGAATTTTGGGGATAGATTATCTTACCCCCTGCTGGTATAAGGGATTCACCCAACTATAAGGGCAAAAAGGTCCGAAAAACTATTTTAGTCAATATTTTAACCAATAATTCTAGTAGCCTAGCAAGGTCCTAAAAAAAATTATTCACTCTTATTAGTATAAATTAATTAATCAATAGATTTTCCAGTTTATCTTTCAATTCCGACGTTTGGTTAGTTAATTTAAAGTGAGAATGATCTTTCAATGAGAATTTTCATCCTAAGTAAAAGTGTTAATGATCATTTCACCCCAAATCTTATGGAATCTTCTTTTCATGAGAAGTTTGAATTACCAATTAATAAAAAGTAATCTTTTGATAAAACTTTATATACAGTAATTACATAAATATTTTTATAATTTTTGTTACTTTTTTCATTTATTTTTAATACAAAATATAGTTGTTTTATATTTGTCTGATTTATATATTAATTATATTTCATTATTGAAATATATATTTGATATGCTTTGGTATACAAATAGGGGTGGAGTCAAGAATTTTTTCATTACAGGGACAAATGCTCTACTGATTTTTGTTGGGATGCAATATTTATAAGGAAATGTAAAATAAAATAAAATTTTCCTATAAAAAATCGTTCTTTTTTAAAATGTTGAAAGTTGTCTCCCCTTCCTCCCATGAATCTGTCATTGTGTACAACTATGATTTTTTCAGTAAAAATTTATACATTTTACAATTAATTAGTTTTATCATCAAGATATGTTAAATGACATTTATGTCATATTATATTGAATCACGTTTCATTCCAACATTAAATAATAATTTCTCCAAATACAGGAAATGAATCGTTATTCAATTCTATCTTCGTCTTCCAATCAATAGAATGTAAAGAAGATTCCAAAATTATTCTTAATAAAAAAATTATTTTGTATAGAAAGTAATTCCATTCCAAACGTGTTGTAAGTGCTTAGTTTCTACACTAAACTCAGACCAACAAAGAGATCGTTGGCCAGCTAAGCATGCTGATTCCATATCTTATCGACACGAAACGAAACGAAACACACTCAGAAGAGACCAAAAGAAAGAATATTTTCATAAACAATAACCTTAGAATACACAACACGCCTGTTTTTTTATACAATGAACTGTAAACATGCTTAGTTGGTCGTGTTCTTAATTCTAATACAATATATTTTGTTTTTCCCCCTTTTTTTTTGTTTTTGTTTTCACTTTGTAATAGCGATAAATCGCAGTTTATTCTCCTATATTGAGGATAGGAGCAGGGACGAAGATAAGGGGTAACATTCGCCCCTTAAATTTTTTTTAAATACTACTCCATTTATTCCTATTTAATTATTGTTTATGAGATTTATAAGTATCCAAATTAATTGTCGTTTAAGACTCTTTTATTAGTTGTTAATAATTTATTCCAATTATACCCTCAACATTTCTTTTATTTGCAGCATCTGTCATCCCTATTTTTTCCTTTCTTTTCTTATCCTATAAAAGTAAGAGAGAAGGGTAATATTGGAAACTTTCGATGAAAATGACAAGTTCCTTAGTTTTCTAAAATTATCTAAAGAGTCTTATATTTAGTAATGGAGGGAGTATTACATATAGTAAATTTTGTACGTAGTTCGAAATATTTTATCAAATTCGCCCCAACATATTTTTTGCAGTTTTTATATATATTTTGGTATACTGTTGTAGTTTTTGACCCAACGCCAAATTACTGGCTTCGTACCTGGATATGAGCACTTTTTTTTTTTTTTTGAACGCCCGAGGGCGGAACCCCAAAGGGGAGAGAACCAACCGCAAAGCGGAGAAGAACACCTCATAAGAGGAGAAGAGTACCCTAGAAGGGAGACAATTAAAGCTTACCCCATACTTGGGGAGGGTATCGAACCCGGGACCTCTCAGTCACTGGCCGGTCAATGCCCCACTGAGCTATTGGACCTTTGATGAGCACTTTATTTTATAAATTGAGCATTTTTAATTTTTTGACAGCCAATCAATCTGACATTATATAATTATTAAGATGACACACCGTTTCTAATTTGATACAATTCACTATGTGTATATATAATTAAAAAAATGATTACATGACGAATTTTTATTGATTGGTCATAAAAATAAATACACGGACGGGTACCGACAATTTTCACCCCAGGAATTCTAAGGTTACTCATTTAATTTTTTATTAAAAAAGAAAAAGACTAAAAGACCTCTAAGAGGTCGAATTGAAAGTGAGGATCGATAGGAGAGGCGTAAGATAGGGGGCTTTTTTGAAGGACTTTAAAAGTAAAAATTAAAAAAAAAAATCATTTATAATATTGCGGCTCTACTATTCCTAACTAAAAAAAAAAATGCAATTAACCAGTCGGATAGCCCAAGTGGTAAAGCTAACCGAATACGGGCCAGAGATCTCGTGTTCGATTCCCGTATCTCCCCTTTATTGGGGCAATAATCTCCTCCTCTGGTGAGGCAATACCCTCCCCAGGCATGGGGCGTGCTTTAATCGACCTTTCTAGGGTACTCTCCGCTCTCTCCCCCTCAGGGGCAACGCCCTTTCGAGCTTCAAAAAAAAACATTGTATTTATGATTTAAACAATGCTAATAAACTCATTAGAAAAGGGGAGAAAATTCTCAGGCTTTGCATTAGACTAACCATGTTTTAGCATAAAGGGCTAATTATGGCAGTCAAAATATTGGGCAAAACATTTTTGTCCAGAACAGGGCCAAGACGGAAGTGGGACTTCTCTGTCTTGGCCTCAGAACAGAAGTCTCACTTACGTTCTCAACTTGCAATTTAAAAAACTCATCAGTCTCTTCTTCTCCTTTTCACGCGACCAACAAAGCAAAAAAAAAAAATCCTAAGGTAAACCCCCTCCGCCGCCACCAATCTCCACCACCTTACTCTCTCTCTCTCTCTCATCTCTCAATTACAAAGGTATAAATTTTTTTTTGAACAATTTAACTTTATGTTTTGAATTGAACTTTAAATCTACTAATTAGAGTAATTTGTTGATTTTGTGAACTTTTTGTATTTGTGAATTTATGGCATATATTAATTTAGGGTTTTTGTGAATTGTTAATTTGGGAATTTATATTTAGGGCATTTGTGATTTTGGTGATATAACATGTGTTTTTTCTGATAAATTGTATGTCTATTGTTTTTTTTGTATAGATGTCTATTCCTGCTCATCTTCAGTCTGGTCCTTATGATGCTAGTGTTTTAAACAAACAGACATCTCATAGATCTTTAAGAATATGGGGGTGATGAATCACTAAACAATTCACTAAAGATTATTAGAAACGACGGTTAGTTTTTTTAAGCGTACAAAAAAAAGAAACCAACCCACGAGTGATTCATCTGAGAGACCAAATAGGTTTTGGGGGATGTTGTAGACTAGGAAAAATTAAGGTATATCACGCTTTAGTGACTGCATTAGTAGAGAGTTGGTGCCTTGAGACCCATACTTTTCACCTACGTTGCGGTGAGGAGACCACTACACTTGAGGACGTAGGATGTCTTCTAGGACTACCTACTAGGGGTCACGTAGTGTCGTGGGATGAGGACTACAATATGACTCCAACTCAGTGGATTGAGCGCGTGTTCGACCTGTTAGAATTTCGACCCCAGAGGCTTCAATTTTGGGAAACACCATCTCGCTGTTAGAGATTTATGCCCACATTAGTGTGTCTCTAGGCGATGATGTTACTGACTTGGCGATAGAGCAGAGGGTTAGGGCTTTGATTTTTCTCTTGATGTCTACTTTTCTTTTTCCCAATAAGTCGGGGGCCCTGGGGAACATGCGTTATCTCATCACCATCAGTGATATCCTCGAGCATGATGACACTTCTTGGGCTAGCGATTTCCTTGCACATTTGTACCGGCAGATGTGCATCTCATGCATGGCTGATTCCAAGGACATGGCCCGCTTTTGTTTGCTGATTCAGGTTTGTCTAAATTATATAAAATTTTATCTTTAATATGTAATTAGAATATTTAATAATCGATGCTGTTTATTTTGACCAATTGTGGGCGTGGTAGCGAATTTCATGTCTCCGTCCGGTGAACCGAGACCCGATTCTAACTGATATTCCCGCTAGATATAATGACGAACGCACAAGGGTAAGTTAATTTTGGTAATCTCTTATTTTTTTATTTAAATTAAATGAATTGTTTTACATTAACTTGAATGTATTTTTGCAGTTTATGTGGAGACCGTACCCTGATTGCGTAAATGCCGAGAGAGTGGCTCGGGATGACGGCTTCATGATGACATGTCGAGTCTGAACGCCACTCGTCTGCTTCGAGATGGTTGAGTACCACCTGCCTGACAGGGTTGCGAGGCAATTTGGCTTCTAGCGGGTGGTACCAATACAGGCGGGGATGGAGGGAACTATCGAGGGTGTTCACCTCCACACATGCAAGATGGGTCCGAAACAAAATTGGGAAGCCTTCCACCGCATATACATAGATTTGTGGGACAATCGCGTCGATGCACTGGCGAACGCTACTCCCGCTCCCTGTAATGTGATTGCACCAATCCGCGAGTACATGGATTGGTACAATCTCACTACCGTTCACCTTATGACGAACCCACAAAATAGGGATCCCGGGCCACTGCCGATGGGCATTCAACCCATCGCTACCTCTGAGGCTATTTTTGTAAGTTTTATTTGTTTCATTGTCAACATTAATCTTTTTATTTTAAATATACTAATTTAAAAATTTATGTTACAGGACGAGTCTAATAGGGTGATGCTGGAAGAATTCAAGAAGCATACCCCTCGAACTAACCGCCAGTACAAGGACCTCATCACCTGGGCTACCAAAACCATCAAAGATTCATTCGTAGCGATTAGGAAGACAGTTGCATGCATATCGCGTGCTGCCGATGTAGTAGATGTTGCTGTTCTGCAACCGGTCACACAACTGAGGGAGCATGTTGCAGGTAGGGCTGTGGTTGGGAGACAGGGTACTCGCCGGAATCGGCAGGTTTCTCAGGAGCACCTTGTCGCGCCGCGCCTTCGGCAACGTGGCGATGTGCCGGGACCTTCTCAATCGCAAGAAGATCCTACTCAGCCTCAGACTCAATTCCCCTCTCATGCCCCGTCTCAGGCTGATGTATCCACCGGGTATCATTACCAATTTGCGAGCATCGACACTTATTCCCCGGGTATTTAGACCGGGGGGGAGGGTGTTGGAGTACATTTAATCTAAGGTGCGCCAATTCGATTGGGCCGGGTCGGGCTTCGGGCCGGGATTGGATTGGACCCTTAATCGGGTTGGGCCGACCAATATGATTGGGCCGACCAACCCATTTGGACCGACCTTATGGCTGGAAATATTGGATATAATTTCAGCTCTTATCTCTTAGAAAGGAGGTTGAAGTGGTGGAGAATGTGGAGGAGTGGTATCCTCCATGATCTCCCACTTCCCCCTTGCACTCTCCCCTCTATCCTTTGAATGACTAAGAAAAATGCTGATTTTTCTTAGCATTCTAAGTCATTATTCTCCAGCTTTTTGAGAGCTTAGAGAAGAGAGAAAAGCGAGAACATTCAATAAAGATTGAATAGAAAAAAAAGACAGCTTTTCTAGATACTTGTTTTCTAGCTTTGGCTAATAGAAAAGAAGTAAGAAAACTGTTTCTTGTTCTTCTAAAGGTCCTATATCCACCATATATATATATACTCCATCTTGAAGAGTGTCTTCAAGACTTCTACGAGGCGTTGGCTAGCACCAAGCTGTAGAGGACCATCCCCGGAAGATCGAGTGGATATTGGGAGAGGCGGAGCCTGCGTTGGTGGTGTTCCGTTCGTGACAACTGAAAACCGTTTCAAACAATTTCTGCACTTCTAAAGGTATAATACTATCCCGTAGTCTAAGGTTCTTACTCGTGAAAGATCCAATTAGAGGCGGGTCGTTTTATTTCCGCTGCATAACCTGTTTAGACCCGGTTATTCCTCTAACAGAGGGGGCATCCTGGAGTCGGGGTCCTCTTCATCGGGACATCCGGGGGTCTATGTTGGTGGGACGGCCTCGTTCAACCTTGACATGGACCAGACACTAGACGCATCAGCACACTCAACTGCTCCAGCCGAATTCACCTGAGGAGTCGATACGTATCGACCCCGAAGGCTCTGAAATCATCGAGGCGGTGCATGGTAGTGTCGTGCGAATCAGGGACGGCACACATACTACCTACGGGAGAACCCGAATCCAACAGTTAGATACACACCGTCGGGGCAGTAGATAGGATTTTATTTTTTTTTGTTTTTAGTTGTTAAATTATTGTTACATACGATTTGTTTTATATACGATTTCTTTGTTTTTTCGTTGTTCATTTTTTATTAATAAAGTCGGTTTTGCCATAGTAATTTTTGTACACAAATTTTGATAAATATTATGTGTTAGTGATTTTTTATGTTGTACAAATATCAACTCAAAAAATGGTAGCCAAAAAAAAAACTAAGTGTTTTAGGTAAAAATTCTCTGCCTGTTGAGAACGGAAGTGAGACTTGGCTGACGTGGCAAGGCGCGTCTGGGGAACGCCACGTCAGCAGTTTCGTCTTGGCCCCACTTCCGTTCTGGACAAGAATGTTGTATCAAATTTTTTTGATGCCGTGTTATGACCATTCTACCCAATCAGTGTTAGTCTAATGCAAAACTTAAAATTCTCAATCCTCTTCCCCTGTCTCACCATTAGAAATGTGTCACATGTCCTACTTAAAAAATAAGACGTATGAGAAGAGAGAAATTAAGAGTATGATACAATACAGGAAGTGATTGTGTTATGAATAACTAAATATGTGACACATTTTTAATAATAAAATTTTGAGACAGACGATTTTATACCTTAGAAAAGTAATAGATATCTTTCTTACCTTACTTTTTTAAAGCAACAGAATCTAATTTGAGGATTTTTGCAGATACGCTCTTGTCCCCCCATATCTTATAAAATATTGTCACCACCCTTTTCTCTCTCTAGAAATATTTGTTTCTCTCTCTCTCAAAATGTAATTTTTAACAAAGCCCAGTTGGCAATTTTCCTCTTGCTTGCGCTCTCTGTCTTTGTTCGACTCCCCCATTTCACACACTTTGTCTATGTTAAAATCTAATCTTGACTTTATAAAGCTCCGTATAGTTTTATCTCTCTCAAGAAAAATGGAAAAATTGTACTATCTCACTTTCTAAATATAAGATTTTTATTACATATTATAAAAAATAAGATATTTTTATAATTAAAATAATAATATTATTCTCTTAAATATTATTTGTATATCACTAATTTTATTTAAGACAATAATATTGATATTTTAGTTACAAAAGCATCTTAACTTTTACTTTCTTAATTTTTACAACATCCACCGAAAATCTTATATTTAGGGATGGAGATAGTAATTTTTAGAGGTCCCACCTGGAAATTTATATATTTTTCTAAAGAAAATGATAATACATTAAATTTTAATTTTTTTTTGAAAAGGAACATTATCATTAAATGATATTAGAAGTAACAAAAGGGAGGTGGAATTTCAATGACCCCCTACCCTTTGAAATGATAGTTCTAGCAAGTCGAAAGACCAGAACATTACATGACTCACGGACATAGAAAAACTAGATAATAGGTTCCGATAGGTATAATGTTCTATGTCCGAACAAACAGACTCAAGGCCATGTGCAAACCAAAAGTCTTCCACCATTGTCCGAGGTTTTGTGTGCCAACTTTCATAACCCATGTAAGTAGGAGGGGAGATCAGCTGAAACCTATGTAGAATACTTAGCCAACGATCTTTCCTAATATGAACCGATAATCCGCTTTCAATCCTCCATGCGAAACCCTGTTGCAACAGAACTCTACGTTGATGGGAGATTCTCCAAGCTTGGGATGGATTCTCCAATTATCATTAAATTGTTGTAGAATACATTAAATTTGCAAATGAGGATTTCTTTTTCTTGAATAGTTGAATTTAACAGTATTTAGATGTTTAACTCGATTAATTCGTTTGGAATCTGAATAATACTTTCACCAATTTAGCAAAAAAAAATTGTAAATATGTAATATATTGTTACTCTTCTATACTTGACAAAATTTGAAATCAACTTTCAGCTGCATACAAAGTAAAGTGAATGACATATTTTGGATTTAAACTATTTTTATTTTTCGGGTTTTAGATTTAAACTTTGTTTTCGACTCTTCCTATACTTAAACAATTTACGCGTGCTTCGATATAGAAAAAATTCAAAATTCTGACCAAAATGGATGACGTGGCTAAAACTGTGTTGTTTTACCTGGGAGTATCCACTATTTTTCCTTCAGTTCGGACATAAATACCCCCGTGTAAGACGATACAGTTTTAGCCACATCTTCCACTTTGATCGGAATTTTGAATTTTTTTTGTATCGGTGGTAAATTATTTAAGTCCAAGTATAGTCGAAAACAAAGTTTAAATTTAAAACCCGAAAAGTAAAAGTAATTTAAGTTCAAAATAGGTCATTCACTTTACAAAGTGTTACAAAATAATGGATGTGGCAGGTGTTTGTAAATTTATAAAAAAAAATGAAGCGAAAATATGCGTTCAGTTGATTTCTCTATTAAGAAATAGAAATAAAAACAAAAACAAATTATATATATATATATATAGAGAGAGAGAGAGAGAGAGAGATATGGGATGCTGTGTGAGAAATGGAAAAGAAAATGATATTTTGATTTTAAAAAATAAAAAATCGCTTTCAAAAATCTTTATGAAAATGACTTTGCAGACAAGGAGTAGATATTCTATGAAATTAGTTGAAAGCCAAGTGTCAATTAGACAATAATCAGAGCATTGAAACTATGGGTTAGCTAGTTCAACGAATTCCCTGTCATGGATGCTTGACAAGTCAACTTATACAAATGATATTTTGATAAATATATTTAAAATTAGCTTTTCAATTTTTATTTTTCTTATGAAAATGACCAGGAGCGGTTAATAGAGAGTGCGATGTGCTCGACTGCACTGGACCCCCCAAAAATCCGGGGCCTCAAATAATATATGTGTGTGTGTGTGTGAATTTAAAAATAAAAAACCTATGTAATATTTTTATATTTGCGCCTCTTGGCTCAATAATAAATTACCAATATGCTGATTTATAATATATTTTTCAACTAAATCATAACCATCTCCGATAATTTATTTTACTTAATTGTTTCCTCCACTTACCACGCCAATTTTATTGCCTCGTCTTTTCACTTGGCTAAGACCAATCAAATAACATTAATTTCTTCCCCTTCTTCATATTCTCTAATTTTTTTTAGTACAATTTGAAGAACAAAAAGTATGATACAATTATAATGACTTTTTTTTGTTATATATTTATGAAAGTTAATTTTTTGTTGTTATATATGGTCTTACTTTAAAGTTCAGCATAGTGTCCTTAAAATGACGTTTCATAACGACAGTTATAGTAATTTTTATTCTTACCGACAATTTGATGTTAGTTAGTGACATTTACATTACATGTTGTTATAAATAGTTACTTTTTGCGACTAATATAGCGACATTTATATATTTTGTCGTTAGATCTCGTGACATTTTCAGACAAACACAAATACAAAGATTATGTTTTTGAAATATTTTTTAAAAGAAAAATTAAAGACATTTAACTATTAAAATTTTAATGAGAGTGTATTAATTTTAATTTGATTCATAACAAAATCAAAACACAAAAAGAAATTAAAATAAGTAAAGGTACAAAATCCAAAATTCCATTATAATAAATATAATAGGAGGAGAAACAAACATCAAATGATCATTTAGCTTAGTGGCCCATTACACGTCATACATGCAGGAGGTCGCGTGTTCAATTCTCATCTCTTTGTCTAGGATTCGACTTGGCTCTGCTCAGCTCGGCCAGCCTGGTTTCAAAATTTACGAATGTCGGAATAGGTATTTTGTTGCGACTATTTAAAAACATCGTAATAACTACTTATTCACGATATTTACAAACATCGGAATAAACGATTTTTTTTGCGATTATTTACAAATGTTGGCAAAAGTACCTTTTGATATACTTTAAAATGACGCAACAAACGTTGTAATAGATAGGTACCGGCGTTTGTAACAAATGTCTTAAAAACCCATAACGACACAAACAAATACGACGATTACTCGACATTTGTAATAAATGTTGGTATATATCTATATCGACTTTTTTTTGCCTTATTGCAACATATGACAAACGTCGCAATAAACTTTTTTTGTTGTAGTGATTTATTGTTGTTATATATGGTCTTACTTTAAAGTTCAGCACAGTGTCCTTAAAATGATTGAGAGACCCTGAAAATCACATGGCACAAGGAGTAATCTCATTCTATGAAACCAATGCACCCAAGAAATTAAGGAGGAAATCTAAGTTGGATTGTACTTACATAACTTCTCAAAAATAATTGAAGAGACTAATAAAAGTCAGTCTAATGAGATTAATTAATATGCCATCCCTAAACCATATGGAAGTTTTACAATGGAATAAGACTTAAACTAAACTAGCCCAGTAAAGATCGATTGCCCCCTGGGATGAAGAACCAAAGAGGCATCAAAACATTCCATGTTTCGCAAATCATGTGAAATATGTATAGCTTGACATAACTTAACTTGTAATCATCTCTAAAAGGCTTATAATACACTTGAAAACATAACATAAGAGTTCGAAACCATAATAACTTGGACAAGACAAAAATTAGGATATCATAAGTGTAAAAAAGTGGATCTCGGATGGTGGACAGAAGCCTTCGGTCGACAGAAGGGTCGTCTAAGATCAAGACAGAAACATTGTCCAAAATTTTGGATGAAAGACAGTACATGTCGGTCTACCACATGAAATCCAGCCGAAGAGCACCGAGATTCACTGCAAGTCGTCCTCCATAGACAGACATCTGATCCGGTCGACTGTGATTCAGAGAAGTCTTTTTTCAGGCTTATTTTGCGAAGGAAAACTTATTTTCTGCACTTTCAATTAACCCAACCCAAAAAAATGATTTTGACTATCCTAAACACTTAGACACATTACCAAAACATAAATATAACATGTCACAACAATACCTTATCAAATCGAACACATGCATACCAGATATCGTGCTTTGAGTAACTTTAACACATCATATCATAACTCGTAGCTTTCCAACATATAAAATCCGAAAAGATGAGTATTACTACGACATGCAACAAGTAATTATACAATCTAGCTCAATCATCTGGCAATAACACTAGCCAACAGTTAACAGCCTAAACTTTATAGTAGTTCAGGGGAGGCCCTCGTATTCATATCATATCATATTTTGGGTAAGGCACAATGAGGTTGTTTAAGGATATACCCATGTAATGTCATCTTTCATACTCGTGAACTCCACAACTTCTGTTAAAAACCCAAACGTTTTACTCTTGGAAGGGTCCGGGCCTCGTAAGAGACATAAAGCGCTCCCGAGCACTTAAAACACATCATATTTCGAGATATATCCTGGAATAGGGTCATCAACAGACAAGACCTCTAGATTGAGAATATGCACATGCTGAAATACCATTTGAGGGTATAGAACCTAAGGGGGGGGTGAATTAGATTCTTAAAAACTTTTTAAGTTTTTCTAAATCTTCTTTTGCCTAAGTGTTCACCTTAACAACAAGTATGTTGTTCAAGCACATAAGGTGATTCAATTATGTTCAAGGCAACTTAGATGACCATGTGAAGCAATTATATAAAGCTTGGAAGCATGTGATAGTTTCTATCCTAACCAAATAGTTCATGTAATCAAGTAAGCAAGTAATAGCAATTCATTAACTATAATGTAAAGAGTAAGGATAGAGAAAATTAACACAAGGATTTATAGTGGTTCGATTCACAAAGAATCTACATCCACTACCTTGGGGCAATCCCCAAGGATTTCAACATCCACTAATGGATACCCTTCACAACAAATGCAAGGTGGGTTCTACTTTTTACAATTGCCTCAAAAAATGAGGTATTTTTCTTTACAAAGAATACTCCACTTACTAAGAGTGTTTGTCCTCACAAAGAGGACTAGTGCCTACTCTTAGGATTTTTTGCTTCACTAAAAAGTCTCCACTGACAAAGAGTGTTTGCCTCACAAAGAGGTCTTGTGCCTACTCTTAGGACTTTCAAACACTCACCAAGAATGAAGCTCTCTAAGAGCTTTTTGCTAGCTCACAAAGAACTAGTTCTCACAAATGAGAAGCTTTTGGGTAACCTATCCCTTTCTAAGGAGATTTACAATTTAGCTCACTTCTACAAATCCCTCAATTGGATTGGATATACAAATGAAATCTCTAATCAATATTGAGAATAGAAAGATAGATGAAGTTTAAGCTCAACACAAATGATTTGAATGATTTGGAAATTAAGCTTAAAAGTGTTTGCTTGTGTGTATTGAAAGTGTATATGTCTATGCCCTCTTGTGGCTTGATTAGTTATGAAAAATTCAGCTTTGAAAGATTTTTATAGGGCAAGAATACACAAGCTTTGTTGGTCACAACGGCTATAATTTTGGCCTTGAATTGACAGCTTCGGTCGATCGCTACTAGACAGTAGGTCGACCGGAGTGCCTTAAATCAAAGGTTAAAGGCCCTCTGTCCATATCTCGGTCGACCGCATAAGAGTGGTCAAGTCTACCGAAGCAAAGGTCGGTTGACCTACCTGAAATCTCGGTCGTCCAGATATGATATAGCCGTTGGAGCATTGGAACATTCAAAACTCGAATAAGGACAAAAACACATTGGTCGACTGGATCAACACTGTCGGTCGACCGGAAAGCTCAGGTCTACCGAGTCAAAGCCTAGGTCGACCGGAGGACAGTCCCAAAGTGTGTTTTACACTTAGTTAAGTTTCTAATGTTCTCATGCACATGCCTAAGTGTTTTGTAAAGATAGAAAACATATTTTAAAGTACATAGGCATTGACCAACTTGTTTTCAAAAACCTTTTCAAATAAATGAACAAAGTAAAACATGAGGTTTTGAAAACATGCAATGTTGAGCTTTAAACATTCTTATATCCTAGTATTCTCAAAGGAAGATTAGTCAGAAAGAATATACCTATGTAGACTAGACTAATCTTCTTGGAGGTCTTCAAGTCTTGTAAATGAAATCTTCTAGGAGCTTTGACTTGAAGTCTTTGATCAACATCTTCTTGGAGTGATGAAGTTCTATAGCAATCTTGAGTTTTAGTGTATTGGACTTCACACTTCTTCTTGTCAAGGAGCATACTACTTGATTCTTCACTTGGATTTAGTAGCTCTTGACTTTATTGATTTACCTTCTTCTTGACTTTGCAAGTACTTATATAGCATGTGGATTGACTTCATTCTAGTTCTATGAAGTCTTGCAAAGTGTAGTTTTCTTGTGTGTAATATCCATACCTTGGTTTACACAAGAAGCTAACTTACCATTTTCATCAATATTGGTGTGAGTGGTAAGGATCCTATCATTAAGAACATGCTCACACAAACATTAGAACTATCGATGATTTGTTATCATCAAAACAAGATTGATCAGTTTGCCCCCCTTTTTTGATAATGATAAAACATTAATGCAAATGGGAATAATGTGCAAAAGATAAAGCTTTAAAGCATATAAATATGAATGCATGAGATAAGGGTATTAAGGATCTAGGAAAGTAGATGTTTTGAAAAAAAATATTCTACTCCCCTATTTTAAAGAATTCCTTATCTCTCACATTTGGCAAGTTCTAAGCTTTCTCCTTTTGAAAATTATTTCTCTTGGTACATTTGCAACACTAAAACTACTCCCCCTTTTTGTCAAAATAAAAAAGGGAAATCAGTGCGCCAATATGAAAAGTATTTACTCCTCATTTTTATTGAAAAATATTTGAAATACCCTTTAAAGGAAAGTTAAGGAGGAAAAAGGTTTAAATTGTAAAGAAGCTTGATAAATTTTAAGAATTCTCCCCTATAGAAATACCTTTAAAACTATGGAGAATCTTAATGGTCTAATAGATTGATAAGATAAGAACCAAAGGATCAAATCTGAAGACCAAAAATCATTTTGAAGAAGGATAAACTTTGAATAAGCTTGGTTGATTTCTAAATACCAAGAGTCCACAATGACACATAAATCAAAAGATGGTTATGTATGGCTCAAAAAGAATATCAACCTAAGGTAAAACAAAGGAGATAAGGAATAAACCTTTAAGTACAATCTCTCTGTTTATCAAACATACCATGTTAGCTATTTAAGATGAAAAACAAGTTGAAAATATAGCTAACAAAGTACTATTGGAAGTGATACCATAAATACATAAGTTAAGCATATGTATCACAACCAAAAGTTTTAGAGGAAGTGTAAGATGACACTTGGAGTACATTCCTCTAATAAGTTAATGGTTAGCTAAATGAGTGTAACAACTCTTAAAACATTGTTAACCAAAAACAATAATGAGATCACATAAGATATGAAAGTAAAGAATATGATCTCAAAATTATTTAGGGAGAATACATGTAGAATATAAACATTTATAACACGTATAACTCCCAAAATAACTAACACAAGTTGGATATAAGATTTAAAAGATGAAAAAACAAGCCAACAAGTGATGTGATGATATAAAATATGAAAACTAAGCATACAACACATATTTTGAGGGGTGTATGGGATGAAAACATTTGAAAACTCACCCTTAAGGTGTGCCTACATGAATAAAACATCAAAACTTACAAATTACAGAAGCTGAAGTTCAAATTTTGCTAAAATTTGGCTTTGCCGGTCGACCTATCATTCTTCCACTGGTCGACCGGATGAGTTCGGCCGACCTGATACCTCTAGTCCGATCGACCGGACTTTTGGCAGTTTGCAGGAAAATCTTCAATTTTAGTGTAAAATGAAGCTAAATATTCACATAAACATATAACAGACATATGCAATGCCCCAATCACAATTTATATCCTAAGTCAAGCATCTAGACGATCAACCACATAAGATTCATGCTATTGACTTGAATATAAACACAAAACAACCCCAAAATGATATATAGATAAAGTGAAAGCCAAGCATAGCATATACAAACTCCCCCAAAGCATAAGACACTAAGAATAGGGGGGCGTTTAAATGAGCTTTCATCACAATGATCAAATCATTAAGCTCATATCTATAACATGCTCATAACATCAAAACAATTAAAGTGCAAAGCATATTATAAAAGCATCAAGGTGCCCCTTTAAGTAATTCATACAAAGAAATAACAATGAAAGTTCAACAATTGCTAGTCTAAGGGTACACAAAGATAATGAAAATGGAATACAAGGAAATGGAATGAAATACAATCAAATATATAAGAGAGATTGAGTTTAAGAAATTCTCATGGATTGAAGATTGCATCTTGCACTTTGAGTCCACCATGAGTCCTTCAATCTTCTTGATCATTACCATCATTTGAAGCTTCATTTTCCTTGTCTTGACTTGTTTGGGTCAAATCTTCATCCTTGTCTTCACCCAATTTCATACCAAGGTCTTGGTCTTGACTTTCATACCATGTGATGAAGAATACGCCCATATTCATCCAACCGACTGGTTTCTCTTTTGGAAGACTTATTGAAAGGCACTTCGATATTGAAGTAGAGCTTGAACCTTTCAATGTCCAAAATGTCATCACTTGGAACATTCCCAAAATTATCCAAATGCTAAATTGAGTCCAACTCAAATCTAATCCCAAGAATTTCGCTAAACATAGCCCCCGAAAAGCTAAATTCCAAATTCCCAACCCGAGAAGTCCACCAATACATACCATCCTCCCTTAAGTTTTCCCCAAATTCATAAATGGCTAAAGGATAAATATCACAAGTGTGGGAGAAAAGAGGTAACCAACCCATGTCTATGAAGTACTCAACAACTTCTTGCAATGGTCCATTGTACATATCACTAGACATAGTGTACCCATAGATTATACCTATCCTATTTTCAACTAACGATTAAAACTTAGGTCTAGCATCTTCATCAAATAATTTAACATTAAATTTCTTAGTTGAATTCGATGAAGATGCACCTTGATATTGCGAGGGAGGATGTGGCATTTGGAAATCATCATCGGACTCTGTATCTTCAACGGAGTTGTTCACCTTCTTTGATTTTCCTCTATCCCGGTTAGCCATTCTCTTTATATTGACCTTCTTTGGAGTGGGTTCAACCGGTTCTCTAATCGTTAGAGATTTTTCAAGTTTTCTCTTAGTGGGTTGTTTCTTCTTTGAAGGATTATCTTTGGAAGATTTTGAAGGTGGTTTGGGTGTTTGATTTGTCTTCATCTTGTTATGAAATGATGAAATATGGAAGGAATTGAGTTTTGGGATGATATAAGCTTTGAATTTGATGAATTTTGGTGAAGGGGTTTGAGGTTTCTTTGAAAAGGGGAAAAGACTTATTGAATTCTGATGGAGAAACCCTTTTTTCTGCTGAATCGCGACACTTCGGTCGACACGGAGGCCCTATCCAGTCGCCTGTCCTCATCCAAGTAAAATTGAATTTCTTTTTGTCTCGATTTTGGACGACCGAGGAGGGATGTCGGTCTACCGAGGTACCATGTTACTAAAAGCCATTCTGCTTAGGTTGACCAGGAGTTTGTTGCGGTCGACCGGGATACCTTTCCTTAAACTGAGGCAATCTGACCATATCTAGGTCGACCGTTTCCTTGTTCGGTCGGCCGGAATTCCCCTGTTTCCTACAAAACAATTTAATTTTGGTACCCATTTTCTTATAGTCCTTGGGGGTTAGTTTTGGGGTTCTTTTCAACCCAAATAGATTTTGCACCTCTTTCAGTCTTTTTCTTAATAATGCAACAAGTACCATGATGACCACATTTACCACAATAAGAGCAATCAACATTTAGCAAAGAGGCATGTGGTGTTCTAGCATTAAAAGAAGTAGAGTGTGAAATAATATGTGTGCTTGTGCTCTTGATAATTACTAGCAATATTAGCATGAGGAGCAACAAGCACATTACCAAGGATGTCTTTATCACATGTACACTTATCAACATAAGTGGTTAACACATCAAATTTGTGCTTTAAGACATTATGTCCAACAAGTGTAGATTCTACATCATGCACCTTGTTGAGCAACTCTTGATTTTCAAGAGACAAAGCATTTAGAGATAAAAGTGCATTCTCTTTTTCATTTGATATGATGTTAAAAGAGTTAAGAAGATTATCATACTTAGCTTGCATTTTAGATTTTTCATTAAGTGAGCAAGCAAGTTCATTACAAGGGATATTGTTCTCCTTATTTAACCTTTTCAATTCATCATATACATCATTTAAAAGCACATAAGAATCCTCCTCATTAACATAGTCAAGATCAAGGGAAGGTTTAAATTGTACCTCACTGCCTATAGATTTAGGACTTTGAACTTTACTTTGATCTTCATCAAAGAGACCAATGAGGCATAAAGTTTGGCCTTGATCTTGACCTTTTCCTTCTTGGGAGGAGTTTGTCCTTTGATTGCTTCTTCTTTCCATTTTTGCATTTGAAGCATTGGAAGCAATCTCCTTTTGGTTTGTGAAGTCACCATTGATATTTTTCTTGTTATCCTTTGATGATCTCTTCACAAACTTGTTTTCCTTGACACATAACTCTTTGCTTGGAGTCTTAGCTTTGCTTGTCATTCATTGAGGTTCATTTTCTTGAATTGAGAGCTATCTCTCTTGGAACCTACAAGGGGAACTTGAGAAACATATGGTACCTCTTGCAAATGTCCTACATTGTTAGAGCATTTTCTCAAGTGGCAAATGTGTGCACTAGGATCAACATTAATAATATTACAAGTACTAGGATGATTCTCATTAGATGAGAAGTAAGAGTAAGAATCATCCAATCTTGTGATGTTGCATATTTTAGATACCCTAGCAAGAGAAACATCAACCGAATGAAGCTCTTTCAATATGTTATCTTCATGTGAAGGATCACTAATATAACATGATGCAACATCAACAAGTGTAAAAGTAATAGCATCAATCTTACTTCTCATACTATTAATAACATCAATTGTAAAGTTATGAGAGAGTAAATTTGATACCTTTGTCACCTTACCAAGTGATGATAATTGTGAATTACCATTGAAGATTTGATCATCACTTGTAGTTGACCATCTTAGTTCCTAGAATGTATTTGCCATTGAAGTTTGAGGAATCCAAGAGCTATGGAGTATTTGAGATTTCTTTCCCTTTGAACATCTCCATTTCACATTTTCTTGCTTCAAGCCACTTCTTTTGTGCATCTTTCTTTGAAACTTTGTAGCAATCTTTTTCTCTTCCTTTTGCAAGATGAATGATCTTCATTATCTCCATCATAATTGAGTTCCATTTGAAGATCATCCTCTTGTGCTTCCATCTCTTCATCTATCTCATCTTGTGAAGGCTCAATTTGTATAACTTTTGAGCTCATTGAGGTTTGATCATTGTTTTCTCCTTGATGACACTTCATGGTTGAATCAAGATTTTCTCGAAGTGTGATTGAGATGTCCTCTATACCTTCACAAGATTGAGTCCCCAAATCTGGATTCTTCACCTTTGGATCCTCTTCAACTTTGCCTTGATATGATGCTTCAAGAATATTCCAGATGGATTGAGCATCTTCACATTCATGTACTTTGTTTATTGATTCTTGATTAAGTGAACAACAAAGTACATTCATGGCCTTGAAGTTGAGAGTCATCTTCTTGTACTCATCTTCATTGTAGTCTTTCTTGGACATTTGAATCATGACACCTTGTGTGTAGATTGAAGGAATAAAAGGACCTTCTTCTATAATGCTCAACAAGGAAATGTCATTAGAAGACAAAAATAATTTAAACGCACATTGCCAACTATCAAAGTTGGAGCCATCAAATAGAGGTGGTGTAGATGGGGATTGGTCATCTAAGTTAGAAAATTTATGAGCCACGGATCCTCCTAGGATGTAAGTCCAAAAAAAAGGAGACTAGGCTCTGATACCAATTGAAATACCCTTTGAGGGTATAGAACCTAAGAGAGGGGGGGGGGGATAAATTAGGTTCTTAAAAACTTTTTAAGTTTTTCTAAATCTTCTTTTGCCCAAGTGTTCACCTTAACAACAAGTATGTTGTTTAAGAACATAAGGTGATTCAATTATGTTCAAGGCAACTTAGATGACTATGTGAAGCAATTATATAAAGCTTGGAAGCATGTGATAGTTTCTATCCTAACCAAATAGTTCATGTAATCAAGTAAGCAAGTAATAGAAATTCATGAACTATAATGTAAAGAGTTAAGGGATTGAGAAAACTAACACAAGGATTTATAGTGGTTCGATTCACAAAGAATCTACATCCACTACCTTAGGGGCAATCCCCAAGGATTTCAACATCCACTAATGGATACCCTTCACAACAAATGCAAGGTGGGTTCTACCTTTTACAATTGCCTCAACCAATGAGGTCTTTTGCTTCACAAAGAAAACTCTACTCACTGAGAGTGTTTGGTCTCACAAAGAGGACTTGTGCCTACTCTTAGGACTTTTTGCGTCACTAAGAATTCTCCACTCACAAAGAATGTTTGCCTCACAAAGAGGTCTTGTTGCATACTCTTAGGACTTTTGGTTCATTAAGAAGTCTCCACTCACAAAGAGTGTTTGCCTCAC
The DNA here is from genome assembly GCA_026122235.1 of Vinca minor. NCBI lineage: Eukaryota > Viridiplantae > Streptophyta > Magnoliopsida > Gentianales > Apocynaceae > Vinca > Vinca minor. The sequence continues at coordinate 3,887,833 of JAOCZM010000253.1, forward strand.
GAAGAGGTCTTGTGCCTACTCTTAGGACTTTCAAACACTCACCAAGAGTGAAACCCTCTAAGAGCTTTTTGCTAGCTCACAAAGAACTAGTTCTCACAAATGAGAAGCTTTGGGTAACCTATCTCTTTCTATGGAGATTTACAATTTAGCTCACTTCTGCAAATTCCTCAATTAGATTGGATACAGAAATGAAATCTCTAATCAATATTGAGAATAGAAAGATAGATGAAGTTTAAGCTCAAGACATATGCTTTGAATGATTTGGAAATTAAGCACAAAAGTTTTTGCTTGTGTGTATTGAAAGTGTATATGCCTATGCCCTGTTATGGCTTGATTAGTTATGAAAAATAAGTTTTGAAAGCTTTTTATAGGACAAGAATTCACAAGCTTTGTTGGTCACAACGACTATAATTTTGGTCTTGAATTGACAGCTTCGGTCGACCGCTACTAGACAGTAGGTCGACCGGAGTGCCTTAAATAAAAGGTTAAAGGCCCTCTGTCCATATCTCGGTCGACCGCATAAGAGTGGTCAGGTATAACGAAGCAAAGGTCATCGACTTACCTGAAATCTCGGTCGTCCGGATATGATATAGCCGTTGGAGCATTGGAACATTCAAAACTTGAATAAGGGAAAAAACACATTGGTCGACCGGATCTACAAGGTTGGTCTACCGGAAAGCTTAGGTCTAACGAGGCAAAGCCTAGGTCGACCAGAGGACAGTCCCAAAGTGGTTTTTACACTTAGTTAAGTTTCTAATGTTCTCATGCACATGCCTAAGTGTTTTGTAAAGATAGAAAACACATTTTAAAGTACTTAGGCATTAACCAACTTGTTTTAAAAAACCTTTTCAAATAAATGAACAAAGTAAAACATGAGGTTTTGAAAACATGCAATGTTGAGTTTGAAACATTCTTATATCCTAGTATTCTCAAAGGAAGATTAGTCAGAAAGAATATACCTATGCAGACTAGACTAATCTTTTTAGAGGTCTTCAAGTCTTGTAAATGAAATCGTTTAGGAGTTTTGACTTGAAGCCTTTGATCAACATCTTCTTGAAGTGATGAAGCCCTATAGCAATCTTGAGTTGTAGTTTATTGGATTTAAATTGATGAAAATTGATAAAACCATTGGGAAGTTCTCATTTTTGTGTGAGATTGTGTTTTGAAGATATGATGTTTCACTCAAAGGTGTTGAAGTCCAAGGTTCTACATCCTTGAAGATTACAAAAAATTCATCACATGAATAGGTTGATAAATTTCTCAAGCCAAGCTCCAAGAAGTTTACATAGCTAGAAGGCTTGAAGACCTAAAAGATTAGTCATATGCTGCATAGGTATATCCATGTAACTAATCTTATTTGAGAATATGAATTTATAGTATGTCAAGCTCTTGCATTTTTCAAAACCATAAAAAATGTTAAACTTGTATTAAATATCTTTTAAAAACACTTAGGCATGAGTTTGAGAACATTAGAAATGTGACCAATTGGAAAATCCACTTTTGGACTAAAGTCCGGTCGACCGACATGTGTTGTCCGATCGACTGAGGTATGTTTTTTTCCTTAGTTAATTTTGAATGTTCCAAGACTCCAACGACTGTATTATCCAGATGACCATGCTTTAGGTCAGTCGACCGAGCCTATGCTCTGGACGACCAGACCACCATTTGCAGTCGACCGTGATGTGTCCAACAACCTTGTTATTATGATTCGAAAGCACCCCAGACAACCTACCTCTAGTTCGGTTGACCGGAATTGTCCTGTCAAGGTAACAATATAGCCGTTGTAACTTGATTTTCCTATGATTTTTTGCCTCTATGTAAAGCCTTTAAGGCCGATTTTTATAGTTAACCATGCCATAAGAGGGCCTTTTATATACACTTTCTAAACAAGATATCAAACACTTTCAAGAGTTTAATCTTCACATCTTTTTCAAAATACATCATTATTAGTAAGAGCTTCATATACATAATCTTCTATTCTCAATCTTGATTAGAGCTATCTATTGTATTATCCAATCCATTGAGGGATTTGCTGTAGTGAGCTTAAAATTGTAAAGTCTAATTTGTTAAGGCTCTTTCCTTTCTCTTTGTGAGACTAGCCTTGTGTGAGTTAGGTTAGCTATTAGTGAGTTTCGTTCTTTGTGAGTGTTGTTCTCTTAGTACGGTTATCTCTTTGTGAGGTTAGTGTTTAGTGAGCTAAAAACGTTCTTTGTGAACAAGTCCTATTTGTTAGGCAAATTAAGCTCTTTGTGGGCTAGGCTCATTGTGAGCAAGAGACGTGGTTCAAATAAAACTTTTTGTGAGTTGTCCACTTATATAAAAAGGTTGATTCCATTTTACAAGCTTTGCATATATGAACCTTGACTTACCTTACCTTTGAGCATATTCATCATCTTGTGTTCTTATGTGTTGAAATACTTGTAGGGCATTTGCAATACCCGAAGGGGAGAACCTTAGAAGGGAGGGGGCGGGGGGGAAGGTTCTCAAACTTTTTAAGCTTTTCTACCAAATTATTTTCCGAAGTGATAACCTTAACAACAATTATGTTCATTAAGCATATAAGGTGAATTAAAGGATTATCACTTAGAAGACTTATGTGTGTATATGCAACACATAGGAATACAAGACAATGAATATGATCAAGGATTGTCTAGGTCAAGATTCCTATATGCAAAGCTTGTAAGAACAAACACACAAGTGATTAGGAATAGCATTTAGCAAGAGATATATAAAGCTATAAAGATCCATAAATGCAATTCCTATGCCCAAGCCAAGGGAAGATATAACAAGCAATTACTCTAACTTCTTAGTAAACAATTAAAGCTCAAACAATCAAGATCATGTGAATATAAGAACAAGTATACATTAAGAACTTGAAAGTAAAGATATAGAGTTAGAAGATCAAACACAAGGATGTAGAGTGGTTCGATCACAAAAGATCTACATCCACTGCCTTGGGACACACCCAAGGATTTTGGCAACTTTGCACTAGCTTGTCTTGAGAGATTACAAGGAAGAACAAACCAACTAATGGTCTTTTACCCACTCATGTAACCTTCCTCCCTTGGAAACTCTTTCTCTAACCTAGTCTACTAAGTGAGGAGGTTTTACGAACACATCAACCCTACTTCTATTCCGGGTTCACCATTCACTCTAGTTCCTACAATTACAAGAAAGACACACTCCAACTAATGGAGGCCCAAAACCACCACTCTAAAAAACAAGCCTTACCACTCAACTCTTTACAAAGAAAAGATAATCTCAACAAATGAGATTTTACATTTAAGCTCAAGAAAGAAAAATCCCTTTAAGGATTGAATAGTACAATTGAAGCTCTAATTCATATTTGAGAATGAAAGAATAAGTAGATGAAGCTCTTTCTCAAATAAAAATATTTTGATGAATGATAGGAAGAATTTAGCTTAGGAAAGTGTTTGATTTGCTTGTCTAAAACTTGTATACTAATGCCCCTCTATTGGCTTGAGCAATCAACAAAATTCAACCTTAAAGGCTTTATATAGGGTCCAAAAAATGCAAGCAAATCGAGTTACAACGGCTATATTTTTGCCTTGACAAGACAACTTTGGTCGACCGGACTAGGCAGTCGGTCGCCCGAAGTATTCTTAAAGTTAAGTTCAAAGGCTTCTATCTTGATCTCGGTAAACCGCGATGAGTGGTCCGGTCGACCTAGGCAAGGTGTCGGTCGACTGACCTGAAGTAAGTCTTCCTAGATTTTTATAGCCGTCGGAGTCTTGAAACATTCAAAAGTGATAAAGTACAAAACACACTTCGGTCGACTAGACAACACATGTCGGTCGACCGGAAATCATCAGGTTGCCCGAGGTTTAGGACCCGGTCGACCGGACTTCAGTCCATAAGTGATTTTTCCACTTGATCAACTTTTTAATGTTCTCAAACTCATGCCTAAGTGTTTTTGAAAGATATTTAAAACATTTTAAAGATCTTACGCATTAACCAACACTTAAAGAATGTTTTGCAAAACCTTTGAAAGATTAAATCAAAGTATGAAATATGGTTTAGAAAACATGCAAGAGTATGAGCTTCATCATACTATAAACTAACATTCATCAAATAAGATTAGTCACAAGAATATACCTATAAGCATCTTGACTAATCTTCTTCTTGGTCTTCAAGTCTTCAAGATGAGCTCCCCTTTGAGCTTGGACTTGAGACCTTTGATCAACCTCTTCTTGTGATGAAGTCCTTTGTAGTCTTGTCAAGTTGTAGCATCTTGGACTTCAACACTTGTTGATCTTTCTTTGATTTTGCAATATCTTCCATTAGCATTGTGGATGACCTTTTGGCTTGTTCTTATGGAGACTTTCAAAATGAAGACTCTTCTTATTTGTAGAATGGCCTCTGAAATCTACAAAAAGATCTTCCTTTGATTTAGAAATATCTTTCAATGGCATTGTGAGTTACCTTTAAGCTTGTGCCATTGAAGACTTGCAAATTGTAGCTTCTTCTTGTTGTAGAATGATCTTTGATGTCCACAAGAAGCTACCTTTCAATGCTTGTGTGAGTTCATAATAACCTAACATTGAGACACAAGCTCACACAAACAATAGAACTTCTTAATGTCTTGTTAACATCAAAACAAGATTGATCACATTAGTCTTTAGAGCTTACATGTGTTGCATCTAACACACTAACTCATCTAAGTTATAACTTATCTTACGTGCTTAATTAACATACCTGTTAAGATGATCACTTAAGCAAAGAAATTTTAGAAAAGCGAAAAAGTTTTAGAATCTAATTCACCCCGGTCGTCCGAATAACCCCAGTAGTTTTCCCCAAACGAGGGGAGTCTGGCCCGATCGACCGGAGAGGTCGTCCGAGATTCAGAACAACCCAAAATAAGTGTAAAATTGTGAAGGAAAAGTGCATTTCTGAAATTCCCAAGTCCCAACCCCAAAATGCAGATTTTTGGCATATGTGCACATATAGAAACAAGACCAAAACAACCACAACAAAGCTATAAACAATACTCATCGAATCCAACACTTATAAATCGGAAATGTGCTACGAGCACCATGTTCTACTCATACGAACATAGTAAACATTAGACACTTTGAGTATGGTTCATGATATGAGTCAAACAAATCCACACGACCGAACTCAATTATCCATTCACGACTCTAAAGCAATTACTATAATGGTCCCCAAATTATGGACAAGATGGAAAAGGCCCAAAGTATATGTCGTGGGTTCAGATATCCCCCTGAACGAAAGAGGCCATGTATATAAGGATTCATTCGCATTGTGTCATTACCCACCACCGTGGAATCCACAACGACCGTTTGTAATCCCTAATAATTGCCCAATTAGAAGAAGGCCTAAAGTTAATTTTAACCTTAACTTAACACCGCGAACTCCCGAGTTCAGCGGTAAACATAAATTAAACAGGGAAAGTGAATGAATCCTACAATGGAAACATTTCTAGACAAGATCTCAAGACTGGGGAAACGACACCATAAACACATAACAATTGCGACTCCACATCATTTATAACAGGAACGACGATGAATATGTAATTAACATGCGCAATTAGACTCAACGATCAACCACATAAGAATGATAAATTCTACACTTCATCCAATACAATAAAACATGTATGAAATCCTTTCATCATAATTTGCAGAACTTGAAATACACAATTCATGAGTTTTTGTACAGAAAATACAAGGGTGAAGACCCTTACTTAAAAACTTAACAACCAAAAGCAAGCACGAGAAATTCCATAAAATTAGCACACTTCAAACGTCAATTACTTCCTATTAAAACTCGAAATGCAAATACGTTGCCGCTCAAACATAACTCTTTCAATCCTCTTCGAAACACACTAAAGTTCACTCCGATCGGGTCCCGTTTACTACTTCAATTATGTAAATTACATCACAACACTCAACGTTTTCCAGATTTTCTTTCTTCATTTATTTTCTCTCTCTCTTTTTCACTAACTTATTTTTCCACCCATATGGAACTATTCAAATAGTTACAAAAAAAAACCCCATATGTTTCTAGTTCATACACTCAAGTCCTCACACTAACATATAACATCAAAGCACCCCTTAAACAATAAAGTAACAACATATGACACATAAATAACACGTAACGTATAAAATTGAATTAGCATGCTATTCACATAGGTTCAAAAAGTTAAGGTTATCACATCCTTCCTCCCTTACAGAAGTTTCGTCCCAAAACTTACTCACTTCGGGTTTCAAACATGTGTGGATACTTTTGTCGGGTTTTTTCCTCAAGTTCCCAAATGGCTTTCCTTTCGGTATGGTGCGACCATTGCACGTTGACATACAATATCATCATTCACTTCAGAATATGTTCTTTCTGTCTACAATCCTTATCGGTAACTCTTGGTATTACCAAGTCTTCCTGAAGTTCCAACGGTTCCGCTTCCAACACTTGACTTGGGACGGGAACGTACTTCCTTAGTCGTGATATATGAAAGACATTGTGCTACCGTGACAGCGTTAGTGGAATTGCTAACCGGTAGGCAAACTCATCGATCATTTCCAAAATTCCATAAGAACCTACATATCTCGAACTTAAATACACTTTGTCACCCACTTGAAGTTCTAACGGTCTCCTCTTGCTATCAACCCAACTCTTCTTCCTATCTTGAGCTACCTTTAACCTTTCCCAGATCAACGGTACCACTTCCACAGTCACTTGCACTAATTCTGGCCCAGTTACTATTACCTCCCAAATATCATCCCAACATACCAGCAACCGACATCTTCTTTCATACAAATCTTCATAAGGCACCATACCGATACTCACTTGGTGACTATTGTTGTAAGAAAACTCAACTAAGGTCAAGTGGACCACCTAACTATCTTTGAAATCTAAAACGAAGGCTCTTAACATATTCTCCAAAGTCTAAATTGTACTTTCCCACTGCCCATCAGTTTGAGGATGATAGGCAGTGCCAAGCGACAACTTTGTCCCCACAGCCTCGTTAAAACATTGCCAAAATCGAGACACAAAATGTGAATCCTGGTCCGATCCAATAATTATCGAAACCATCTAAAGACGAACAATCTCGTTCCTGTACATTTGAACTAAGGTCTCCATCGATGCAGTGATTTTCATTGGCAAAAAACGTGGGCATTTAAACTAAGATCACCCAAATCGTGTCTTTTTCGATTTTGTCCTTAGGCAAACTAACCACAAATCCATGGTAATGTGTTACCGTTTCCAAACGGGGATTTCTAGTGGCTTAAGTAAACCAAGAGGTTTTTTATGTTCCGCCTTTATTTTTGGACATACAAGACACTTAGCCACACAGTCGGCTATGTCCCGTTTCATTCTCTTCCACCAAAGATTACCTCTATGGTCTCGATTCATCTTTGTAGCTCCGGAATGCACTAACAACCTGAATTTTGAGCTTTTTGGCGAATTTCCATTCTTAGCCCCAAATTTGACGGCAAACATAACCAGACCCCGACACCGTAAACTGCTATCTTCGTGAACCCCAAAATCTGATTGTTCCCCCGACTGTACCACATTTTGTTCCCTTTTCAAATTTGAATTTGTTTTCTTCCCCTTCTTTTCCGAACCAAGAGCGTCTGTTAAGCTACCAAAACTGCCAAAACGTTCTCAGTGGACTCAACGACCTCAATATTTAACTTCTTAAAATCATGAAATCAAATTTTGTTGCTTGGTGATCATACATGACAGTTTACCCGAACTCTTTTTACTTAAGGCATCAACAACCCGATTAGATTTCCCGTGGTGGTGGTAGCTAATCGTGAGGTCGTAGTCCTTAAGCAATTCCAACCACTGCTTTTGTCTCATATTAGACTCATTTTGTGTGAAAAGGTACTTAAGGTTTTGGTGACGGTGAAAACCTCACACGGTTCTCCAAAAAGATGATTCCTCCAAATCTTTAAGGCAAACACGACCGTTGCCAACTACAAGTTGAAAGGCATTTTTGGGAATGTCTTCGGGTTTGATTCTAAGTTGATGGTAACCCGATCTTAAGTAAATCTTGGAGAAGACTTTCTCACCTTTCAACTGATCAAACAAGTCATCGAGGCGAGGATTGTTAGAAGTGCTCTAGGACCATTGGCATATGTTGTACGTTTTATATCTTTTGAGTATGTCATTTGAATAGTTAATTTTGCTTCTGAACATCAAATGCGTGATTTGATAGTAAAACTCATTAGCTTATGTAATTACTATTCTAGTTGTCCCTAGTTTTATGTAAGGTTCTTTACAATGAAATAAAACTAGTATGATATTGATTGATGATTATGTTTTACTAATCATGTGTAATGAATACAAATCATATCATATATGCAATATATTGGGATATATTGTATCAGACGTGATCCGTTAGAGAAGTAATACTTCATGGTCCTTAGTCATAAGTATTATTTCCTCAATACTATTTTGGAATCCTCAATACTATTTTGGAATCCTTAGACCTTATGTCTCCATCGATTCTAGCATGAATGGAGCCACGTTTTGACTCAGTCGGACGTTACTTTTAATCGAGTAATCAATACGACTGATGATCATATGTAGCATCCTATTATGGCTCGAATGTGAGAGACATTGTAAGGAATTTGTCCCTCTCTTATTAGAGAGAGCTATCCATAGGCCCCTCGATAGGGAAAGACTGTTTAAATGCATGGCCGTGCTCAAATGTATTTAATAAAGTGGTTATTAAATATTGTTTGTTAGAACAGTCTACCTGGAGATCGAGCATAAATACAATTAAGCTTTATAAGGGTGACGACTACCATGCATTATGCTTAATTAGGATATCGCGAGACAAAGGGATTATATAGTGGATTGATATTAGGTTCCACCGCATATTCATTCACTATGGGTAGTCACAATGTCCTGCTAGGGACCGCTTCTGATTTATGAACACATACTACTACTAAGTATGTTTTCATTGCCATTGTGATATGAATCTATAGGGTCACAGGCATAGACGAGTCAACGAGCTTCGTGTCCAGATTCAATGAATCTAGAATGTGCCTAGGTTCATTGTATCTGACATTTATTTTCTGAGAATAATAAAACGTTATTATTCGAATTAGAGATTAAGAAGGGGCATTTTCAGTATTTGGCTATAGCTGGGATTACGTGGGAGTTATTATGCGATAAAGACTCCCACTACCAGCAGAGGTTTATGGAACGTGGGAGTTAAAGACTCCCACTACCGAAAGAGGTTGAGGACGTGAGAGTTGGTTATGGGAACAAACTCTCACACCCTATATAAACCTCTTTTAGCCGAAACCCTAAAAAAAATTTAATTGAGCCGTAATTCCAAAAATCCTGAAATCAGATTTCAGCCTTCTTTTTTCTCTAGATTCCAAAACTCAGAAAAATGAAGAGCTAGCACTCGCTGCTAGTTTCGTCGCGTGGATACCAGTAGGGAGCAATTCCACAAGAGAGGACTCTGGTGGCAGCAGCACACACCCGAAAGACAAATCTTTAGCCGAAAAATGTAAGTTTTTCGAAAGTATTTTTCGATTCGTTTTGGTATGAGCGGATCCTTCGGGGGAGGACTCATGGGTGTTTAGAACGAGTTTCTGCCCATGAATCCTTTCAGGAAGGGGGTATCGATTCTTAATGGTTATTTTGTTTAGTTTCTCGTAGTTGATAGACATCTGCATACTACCATGTTTTATTCTTCACAAACAAAACTGGTGCGCCCCAAGGCGAGATGCTCGGTCTAATGAACTTCTTGTCAAGAAGCTCTTGAAGTTGAACCTTCAACTCCGCAGGTGCCATATGGTACGAGGCCTTGGAGACAGGCTCCGCAACAGGTTGCCACGAGAACTTAAAATCAATTTCCCGGGCAGGTGGAACCCCCGAAAAATCGTTTGGAAAAACATCCCCGAACTCCCTCACTATCGCAGAGTCTTCAAGTTGGACATTCTTATCTTCATTCTCCATCGTGTAGGCCTGAAAAGCCTCGCAGTCCTTTCTAATGTACTTTCTCGCTTTCATCGCCGAGATTATAGGCATACTCCGACCACTTTTCTTCTTATCTGACCCTTGAAATTCTAGATCTTTCCGGTCCCTGATCATAAACTGAATCTTTCTTTCCTGGAAATCCACTAAGGCATGATTAGCATACAATATATCCATACCCAAAATCACATCAAAGTCCACCATATGTAACTATATATGGTCTGCCTCTAGTACCTTAGAGTCTATTTCTACCCGGCACACCTTATGTATGAAGTTAGACTTAAATTCTTTCCACTAAATACCTAACTATATACGTGCCCAAACAACAAGTAAGTGAGGGTCTAAGGATTTTAGTAAACCTACGGGAAATAAATGAATTGGCAGCTCCAAAATTAAAGAGTACATACACAGTTATTGAGTTGATGAGAAGTGTATCTGTTACAACATCAGAAATGTTTCGACCTCTTATTGAGTTAAGGCAAAAACCCGAGAATTAGGCTCCTGCCTTGTATCACCGACTTTAGGTGCTACTGCTGAAGTCTAACCGGTATTCTGAACTGGAGCAGTGTACTGACTGATATGATGGCCTATTTCCCCACATATAAATAAAGCCCCGGTAAACCAATGACATTCCCCCTAATGTCTCCTTCCATACCTAGCACACATCACCCGTGCCTGTAAAACCTTTGGTGCCCCTGCGGGTCCCCTAATTTTAACAAGATTGGCCCCCGTCCTTACTCCTATCCTAAAAGTGTTGGTTGGTCCCGGTGTGGGAGCGAACCTCTTTTAGGCAGCCAAAAGAGCATTGATGTTAGAACGTGAACCTTGTCCTTGAACTATTGTGGAGTGTGATCTCATCCCAAACCTCTTAGAATCTGTTCTTGTGAACTCAGCCTCAATATCGAGATTTCTCTGATAAGCATACCTAAGGGTTGTAGGATGGTTACCCGAGAGCCTCCCTCAGATACATTTGATTCCTCATCATTGGGTCTTGAACTGTGGCATTAGCATACTTTCCTAGTGCATTAAACTGACCAGCATACTTAAACAGAAACATACCTTCAGTTTGTTTCAGCTCAAAGAACTATTTCTACCTTTCAATCTTGAAAGTCTTAGGAAAATATTGGTCGAGGAAGTAAGTTTTAAATTGCACCCAAGTGATTGGGATGTCCCATTGTTGATAAATAGGGGCAACACTCGTCAAACATTCAACTGTCTGGCCTGAAACCAATGCCACGACCACATAAGCCTTAGCACCTTTAGGTACCCTCATGATCCTAAGATTATGTTCCACCTCTTCTAAAATGATAATCCACACAGAATATCAACGGAAATAAAATGGGATTCCGTTCCTTTACAAGATCTTTTCACGAGAGAGAATCAATACCTTGTGAATAGGAATATTACATTTGTATATAAACGGAAATAGCCAAAATCTGCCCGGATTTTCTACTTTGAATCACCAACCGCAGCGTGTCAAACTCCCGTCTCTACTGATATCCACACAATCAACCTAGTGCTTGTTCGTCGAGCCTATGATTCTAGTCATGAGTGCGTTGAACCTTCAAGACAATCTTCGGGAGCTTCGGTGATATATGATTGATAAAGTAAAACCCTGGAAAATGTAGAGCCAAGAAAAACGATTTTTCTTTCTCTTTTGTGTTCTTGAAAGTGTGTTTAAAGAGATAGGAAATTCAGAGAATTTCTTAGTTTCACTCGGCTTGAATAAGAAGGTAATGAATTGTGAGTGATGAAAATTCATCACTTGGTATTAGTGGAACCACCCACTAACTCCACATTCCCACTTTTCACTTTTCACTACTCACTTACACACACACACACACACACACCCTCACACAAGTCATTTGCCGGCTTGACTTGGTCCAACTGGTTCAATTGTCCGGATAAATGGTTCTCGGCCGACCGTAGTGACAAACCAGTTCGGTCGACCAGAAAAGGATCTCGGTCGTCCGGGTCCGGTTTTGCCCAATCCAATTGAGCCTGCCCAATCTAATTGAGAACCTATATAAAATGTAAACTCCAACAAGCCCAATCTAGTTTATTATAGCGTGCGACCCTTAAGTATTTGCTATGTTGTCCGTGACAACAATTGCCAACAGTAATGAGATGTATCTAGCAACACATCATTACTCCCAATTCACAAATAGTCCAGTGATTCAAGTATTCACAAATATGATATTTTTACTCAATATCTAGATTGAACACAAGTCATGGAGAATGCCACACTTGTATAGTTCAATAAATCAGTTTATTTATTCTCTAGTAGACTAATCAAATGACATTAATATCTCACATTAATTCATTTGTTCATGGTCATGAATTAGTCTCACTCCATCAAGGGGCCCAAGATATCACTCATCCTACACATGGTTCATAAATACACCCTACAAATGCATTTATAGCCCATCTAGTTGTAGACGGCTTTGACACCATCAAAGTATATCATTTGCCATTTAGAAAATCTTGTGTGATTTCACGTCGAAGGATTCGATATACAAAAAAAAATTATTATAAGAACACTGTTGACATTCATATAACAATCCATGAAGTGTTTTTATAAGCGGGTCAATCCAGTATCAAATACCCATGCGTTTGACTTAATATCACCATATTTAATCACAACACATACTAGTCTCCACACATTATTGTTGTCCTCAACATTTCACAATAATGATTGACTAAGGACGTTTCGAATAGTTCACGGTAACAATTACATAACTATCAAAGGACGTTATTATGTTTGAATACATTTACATAGTCATAATCAAAAAAATAATAATGGAATTCTTGCCTTTAATATTTCATCACATGAAAATATACAACAATATCCCTACTTGCACTAAAGACAACAACCTTGCCTTTTAGTGCATACTATAAATAAGAACTATCTCTAAGACCATTCCTTTTGGTATCTAATACCCATGCTACAAGTATGATGATCATGATATTGCTGTGTCAGTGGCTTCGTCAGTAGATCGGTGATGTTATCATCCGTATGAACTTTACAAATACTCACATCTTTTATATTAATGATCTTACGGATCATATAATATCGTCACAGTATATGTTTGGATCTTTGGTGAGACCGTGGCTCCTTTGATTGAGATATGACCCAATTATTGTCACAATAGAGATCAATCATATTCGAAATGCTAGTTACCACACCAAATTCAGCAATGAACTTTCGGATCCAAACGGCTTCCTTAGCAGCATCTGATGCAGTTATATACTCGGCTTCGGTTGTAGAATCCGCAATGATTTCTGCTTTGAACTCCTCGAGCTCACAGCACCGCCTTTTAGGCAAAATATATAACCTTATTGCGATCTAAAGTCGATTATATCGATTTGGAAACCAGCATTAGTGTAACCACTTACAATAAGCTCGTCTTCCTCACCATAAATTAAGAATGTGGCCTTAGTCCTTCGCAAGTACTTCGGGATGTTCTTGATGGCAATCCAGTGACGTTCATCGTTGACCGGTATCTGCTCATTATACTCAAAGCATACGAGACATCTGGACGAGTACACAACATGGCACACATGATAGATCCAATTGCCGAAGCACATGGAATCTCACTCATGCGTTCTTTCTCATACATTGTCTTAGCACATTTTTGTCTTGAAAGAACAATACCAAGTGCTATAGGACAAAGACCATTTTTAGACTCTTGCATGCTAACCGATTTAGCACTTTGTCTAAATATGTACTCTGACTTATGCTAAGGAGTCTATGTGACCTATCTCTATAGATTTTGACCCCTAAGATGAAGCTTGCTTCACCTAAGTCTTTCATAGAGAAACATTACCCCAACCAGTCCTTTATAGATTCCAAGGTTGGAATGTCATTCCCTATAAGTAGTATGTCATCTACCTACAAAACTAGGAACACAACCAAGTTTCTACTAAACCTTTTATAAACATAAGGTTCATCAACATTTTAGATAAAACTGAACTCGCGTACGGCTTCGTTAAAATGTCGATTCCAGCTTCTAGAAGCTTGCTTTAGTCCATAAATTGACTTCATTAGCTTACATACTTTATTGGCATTATTTGGATTGACAAAACCTTCGGGTTGTATCATATACACGTCCTCATCGAGGTTTCCGTTTTGGAAAGCTGTTTTGACACCCATTTGTCAAATCTCATTATCATATTATGTAGCTATAGCAAGCAAGATTCGAAAGGATTTGAACATAACTACAGGGGGAAATGTTTCATCATAGTCAATACCATGAATTTATTTAAAATCTTACAAGTTGCCCTTTGTATGTTTGAATGTTCCCTTCCATGTCAGTTTTTAATTTAAAAACCCACTTGTACTCTATTGGGGTTACCTCCTCAGGCGCATCAACCAAGATCCATACATAGTTAGTGTATATGGAATCCATCTCAGATCTCATGGCCTCAAACCATTTCTCGAAATATGGACTAGTAATTGCTTGTTTGTAGGTTGTAGGCTCAGCATGATCAATAAACATAACATCACCATGTTCTATTAAGAAAAATCCAATTTTTTCTGGTGATCTACGAGCTCTAGTACACCTACGCAATTCTTGTGTTTCCAGAACTGGCTCCAAACACCTTGTGTAGCTTGTTCCAATTCCACCTAGTAACTTATGCTTGGAACTTCACCAAGTCCCAAAAACTTCATTAAGTTCCACGTGGCTTCCACTTGTTTTCCCAGAAAGGAATACATTTTCCAGAAAAACTTCGATACGAGCAACAAGCAGTTTGTTCTCGTTAGGGATGTAGAAGTAGTACCCTTTAGTTTCCTTAGGATATCCCACAAATATGCATTTGATCGACTTTGTCCAAAGCTGGACGTTTCACAAATGCCTCATAACCCTAAATCTTTATGAAAGACATACTAGGACGTTTCCCAGTCCATATCTGATATGGTGTCGTTTCAACAGATTTAGATGGAACTCTGTTTAGTCTTAAAGCTACTGCTTCTAAAGCGTGTTCCCAAAAAAATGTTTGGAAGGCTCGCGTGACTTATCATTGATCGAACCATATCTAATAGAGTTCGATTTCTCATTTCAGATACGCCATTGCATTGTGGAGTAGCCAGTGGACAAAGTTGTGAAACAATTCCACATCTTTTTAGATAATCATAGAATTCTTGACATAAGTATTCTCCACCTTGATTGGATCGAAGCATCTTAATACTTTTGTCAAGTTGGTTTTCTACTTCATTCTTATACTCTTTGAACTTTTCAAAGGCCTCAGACTTGTGTTTCATACGAAACACGTATCCAAAACGATTATAATCGTCAGTAAAAGTAATGAAATATAGATAATCACCTCTCGTATGGATATTGAATGGACCACATACTTCACTATCTATTAGTTCCAACAAATCCTTTGTTCGTTCTCCAGTTCGAGTAAAAGGCGAAGTTGTCATCTTACCCATTAAACAAGGTTCACATGTATCATATGATTCAAAATCAAATTATTCCAACAATCTATCTTTTTAGAGTTTGGAAATGCGGTTTTCGTTTATATGGCCTAAGCGACAATGTCAGAGATATGTAGGATTAGACTCTTTAGTCTTTATCCTCTTTATATTTATGTTATAGACCGGTGAATCAAGGTCTAACAAATATAAACCATTCACCAAAGTAGCACTACAATAAAAGATATCATTTAACGATAACGACATTCGTTGGTTTTTAATATAAATATCAAAACCCATCTTGTCCAAACAAGAGATCGAAATAATATTTTTAGTTAAAGTAGATACATAAATACTATTGTCTAATTCCATAACAATTGCAGATGGCAAACTAAGACAAAATGTTCCTACAGCTAATGCAACAACTTTTTCTACATTGCCAACGCGTAGGTCCACTTCGCCCTTTGCCAGCTCGCAACTCATTTGTAGTCCTTGTACATTCATACAAATGGGAGAACCACGTCCGGTATCTAATACCCATTGAGGAAGTAGTAGTGGACAAATTGATCTCTATAACATAAATACCTGAGCCAGAAGCAATATTTGTTCGCTTTCCAAGCTTTTTCCCTACAAGTTAGCTCTTATAGTTCATTTTCCAATGTCCTCGCTCACCACAATGGTGACAAGTATCATATTGACTACACTGCCCTCGGCTTTCAGTGCTTTCCCATAACGACTAGGTTTTGCCCTTAGGCTTGCCTTTAGACTTACCAAAGCCCTTGCCGATGTTATTGACCATATAAATGGCCTTGGACTTGGACTTGCCTATTTCCTTCTCTGCAGTCCTCAACAGACTCACCAATTTTGGGAGGGGGTTGTCTATCTCGTTCATGTTGTAGTTTAATACAACCCGACTGAATGATTCAGACAATGATTGCAGTATCAAGTCAGTGGATAGCTCTTGGCCAATAGGTAATCCCAGTCTTTCGAGGATCTCAATATATCCTATCATCTTCAGAACGTTAGTTCCGACTGGTGTTCCCTCTGCCATTTTTCACCAAAACAAAGACTTCGACACTTCGAATCTCTCCTGGCGAGCTTGACCCTGAAAGAGTTGCCTCAGATGATTAATCGTGTCATAAGCTCACATTTATTCCTGTTTATTTTGAAGCTTAGAGTACATGGTCACAAACATAAGCCTTGACACATCTAATGCATAATCTAAGTGTTTACGTTAAGCATTTCTTTCAGCGGCCGAAGCCCAGTGACTGCTTGTTCAGGAATAGGATCTTCGAGAACATACAACTTTTTCTAGTGCTTGAGAACGATTCTCAAGTTCCTGCACAAGTTAAGGAAGTTTCCTTCCTCCAGTTTGTTCTTCTCAAGGACGGATCGCAATGATAAAGAGTTTGATGCAACAATTGCATTTGCCATTATATCTAAAGGGAAGAGTTTGCAAAGTTTTAGTTGTCATATTATAAAATCATCAATATGACTTTATTTAATGATTTTCCCACTATTTTTTTCAAATGAATAACCCTCAAGTATTCATTCGGAAAGTTCAAAACTTTCTAGAAGGTCAAGATCCATATATCACCATTCTCAAGGCAGCTTTGTCTACTATACTCCAGAACGGTTGTTTAGGTAAGCAACATTTTCTAATCACATCAATTATGTGACTCTTGGTTGGTTAAGTAGGTAACAATTACTCTTAGTACATAATTGCACATCCCAACCCTTTTGCCTCCGATTCTCAACTATTGAGGTAATCTGGTTAAGGATGACCAAGATTGTATTGGAGGATATCACTAACTTATCATTCGCGCCTCACCCGGATAGACAGGCGCTTATTGCACTCGCAAGTTCACACTACTGTCGATATAGGCCTTGACGAGGGCCAATCTTGGAAGGCATCGACTTAATATGTAAAAATTGAGGGATTTAATACCAAACGGTGTATAATCTGATTATACGACTGAATAAACATGCATCATATGCTATAAAAACTGTAAAAACATGCATCAAATGCATCAAAACAGTAAATGAATTGTGACATAGTAATAGCCCCTATACGGATTTTCCGAGCTACCGGAAAATCCTAAGTCAATCTAAGGTGAAAACAATAAATCATATATATTGTCTTCCGCCTCCTTATGATTTCCTCCATCTGATGGACTCATTTCTTCATCACTTGTTACATATGTAAAATATAAAATCCTATTCTATACTTTTACATAATCGGAAAGAATTCTTGAGTTACATTCGAGATTTAAATTACAACAGGAATAAAGAGATAAGAAACGACACGCATGTCGTATTATAATAAAATCACTTGGTCTAACAATCATGCTAAAAACACAAATATACGCTGTCTGCGCCTTTCCGGTCGATCCAGGTCATACACTGGTTGACCGCGATAAAGGCAGTAACCAAAACAGTGTAAAAATAGGCCACCTCGGTCGACCCAGAACATACTACAACAAAAACACCCTATTGCGACATTTTTGTACATATGTTTTTTCCAAACGTCGTTTAAAATTGAATGGCATAAGTTAAAGCAACACTTATTACAAATGTCGCTATTTCTGGATTTTACACAACGTTTCATAACGACGGTTATAGCAATTGTTGCTAATACCGACACTTTGATGTTATTTTGCGACATTTACATCAAATGTTGTTATAAATTATTACTTTTGTGACTAATCTAGCGACATTTATATACTATGTCGTTAGATCTTTGTCATTTTCAGTCAAACATTGCTATATTTGAATTTTATACGACGTTTCATAGCGACGGTTATAATAATTGTTGTTCAAATCAACATTTTGATATTCGTTAGCAACATTTACATCAAATGTTGTTATAAATTTTACTTTTTGCGACTCATGTAGAGACATTTATATACTATATTGTTAGATCATGTGACATTTCATACAAATGTCGCTATTTTTGGACGACTTTTCTAGCGACGGTTGTAATAATGGTGTTCATTCGAAAATTTTTATGATAGTTAGCGACATTTACATTAAACGTTGTTATCAATGATTACTTTTGCAACTCTTATAGGGACATTTATACCATGTAGAATGAAAATGTTTAAGTATTCAAAATTTAATGATAGTGTATTAATTTTAATTTGATTAATGAAAAAAAATCAAAACACAGAGAAATTAAAATAAGTAAAAGTATAAAATTAAAAAATCATATAAATACATATATATATATATATATATATATATATATATATATATATATATATATATATATATATATATATATATATATATATATATATATATATATATATAATAGGAGGAACAACAAATAACAAATGATCAGTTAGCACAGCGGCCACTGCACGACATACACGCGGGGGGTCTCGGCGTTCAATTCTCATCCCTTTGAGTAAGGAGAAACTTTATTCTACCTCATTCAAAGGTGGCTGGACTCGGCTGCTCGACTTGTCTAGACTTCGGCTCCAGCTCGGCTTGACTCGATTTGTATAAGCTCTAGCTTCTTCTTGGCTCGGCTCGGCCAACCTAGCTTCAAAATTTACGAATGACGTAACAAATTTCGCAATAACTACTTATTCATGCTATTTACAAATGTTGTAATAGGCGACTTGTTGCGATTATTTACAAATGGTGAAAAAAAGACCTTTTGATACACTTTAAAATGACGCAACAAACGCCGTAATAGATAGGTACTCGGAGCTTGTAACAAATGTTGTAAGAAGCCATAACGACACAGGGACATGCGATATTTATTCGACAATTGTAACAAATTTGGGTATAGATCTATATCGATGTTTTTTTGCCTTATTATGACATAGGCCACCTCAGTCGACCCAGAACACTTCTGATCGACCAGCCCAAAAATAGACTAGATTTCGACCGTGATTGCTCACCGGTCGTCCAAATTTGAGGCAGTAGAAAAATCCCATTTTCCAGAAATTGTTCGGTCTGCCGAGAACCCATTCTGGTCGACCTAACGTTTTCCAGAAAACAGCCAAAAACACGAATCAACAATTCATTTCGGTATTCGTTTAACACTAAAACGACTTCCAGAGGCTGTACAAAGGTAAAAACATCCCATGACATGCATTATCCGACTACTAAAAACACGATAACACATAATCAAAGTAGTTAGGTTCTCGTGATAGGCTCTGATACAACTGAAAGGAAGAAATTCAGAATCCCCATCAGATAACAGCGAAACTAAAATAAATTTTTCCGTTTCTTTACAGGATCATTTCATGAGAGAGTACTAATACCTTGTGAATAGAAATATTACCTTTGTATACCGAAATAGCCAAAATATTCCCGGATTTGCTACTTTGAATCACCAACGGCAGCGTTTCAAACTCTCGTCTCTACCGGTATCCACACAATCAACCTGGTGCTTGTTCGTCGAGCCTCTAATGCTAGTCACGAGTGCGTCGAACCTTGAAGACAATCTTTGGGAGCTTTGGTGATATATGATGGATAAAAGTAAAACCCGGAAAAAGTAGAGACAAGAAAAACGATTTTTCTTTCTCTTTTGTGTTCTTGAAAGTGTGTTTAAAGAGATAGAAAATTCAGAGAATTTCTTAGTTGCACTCGGCTTGAATGATAAGAGAATGAATTGTGATTGATGAACAATTCATCATGTGGTGTTAGTAGAACCACTCACTAGCTCCACATCCCCACTTTTCTCTCCCAGTAATCACTTACACACACACAATCCCTCACACAAGTCATTTGTCGGATTGACTTGGACCAACTGGTTCTGTCGACCGGAGAAATGGTTCTCGACCGATCGGAGTGACAAATCGGTTCGTTCGACCAGAAAAGGTTCTCGATCGACCGGGTGTGTTTCTGTCCAATCCAATTGAACACCCAATCCAATTGAGTCTGACCAATCTAATTGAGCACATATATCTAACGTAAACTCTAACAATCCGGCCCCATGGTACCATGAAAGGACACCATTATCATCTTCTTTTGCCTCTCATGATAAGTTCCCCGGTCTACCTCAGACCTAGGTACCCTGGTTTCCCCGACATTCTAATTTATCTGACGTAGTTGGTTCTGCAGCACTTGAGCCAACAAGTTGAGAGTAGCACCCTAAATAAGTTTGTGCCCTAAGATTGATTGGTGGTGGTGGTGGTGGTACAAACCCAGCCCAATTTCATTTTCAGTATTCTGCTGTTATATCATAAAGTATGCCAACAAGTTAAATATATAACATGGTATACTTAGCAAACAACAAAGCATAACATATCCATAACATAGAAAAACATTGCATATTATCAATAACATAACAGTTATCAACGGTATATAAAGCGATAAGTAAACAAATACATCCTATGTATGGGTCTCTACCCATCTCACATCTCACATGTTATCTACCAAGTCCATCATATATTCTTTCCATGTGTTTAAGCCCTAAGGTTCGACCTGCTCTGATACCACTTATGTCACACCCCAGGTTACGACCTGACAGCACCTCATCTACCAATGAGGCACATAACCCAAAGCAGAAATGATAAACTTCCAAGTTATATAATCATTAAAAGAAAACTAAAGAATCTTACATCAGAGTTCAACATACAAAAAAAAAAGAATGTTCTTACACAATTAAAGTACCGTGTTTAACTATTAAAGGAAACTAGCCGTTCAAATATTACATAAGATTCATTAAGGAATCACTCCTAAAAGTCCCCTTCCCAAGAACCATCATAAACATCATCAGATACATCATCATCTGCAAAAGAAAAAAGTAAATGCATGAGCTATGAGGCATAGTAATGATAAACAACATTTGGGATGAAATGTCAAATAAGACTCCAAACACTTTCTCGACTTTCTGAAACATTGTTTGAAACCATGCATCACTTAACTTGACTTGAAAAATTCATAAGACACTTGTAATACACTTATAAATACCTTCATAAGGTTTTAAATGGAACCAGAACAAAACAAAAATCATAAAGGAAAAAATGCCATCCGGACGACTTGGAAAGAGGTCCGATCGACCGAAGGCCTTTCGAGATCGAGGCAGAATGTATGACAAAAAGTTCGGACGATGTTTAGTTTGTTCCGATCGACCGGAGGTCGTCCGAATAGCCCTAGTAGTTTGTCCCAGACGAGGGGAGTCTGGCCTAGTCGACTGGAGGGGTCTTCCGAGATTTTGGACTTGTTTTTCGTGTCGCATCTCGTAACTGGAATGATGACATGACAATGTCTCATTGGTCGATGAGACGCCAAAGCCCACAACAGAGTTTCTAAAAAGGGAATTAATTTATGAAATAATCCAAAAATAAGAGTTAAGCAGCGGAATTAATGTACTACAAGTGAAATAATTATAAGTGTACATCAATGGAAATTGTTCAACATTACTATAATAGAAATACGTCTATATATAAATAAATAAACGAATGAACTAAAACTCTTTAAAACAAGTTGATTATGAATCACTCTTCATAGTCCCCTTCAACAAGAAATCATATTGCTTCACAACAATGGTCGTTAAGGAGGTAAACACGACTAAAGTTTATGAATGATGCTTTTACTATGATGAACACGGTCATTACCGGAAAGAAAATGAAAATTCTATGAATGGCAGGAGTTTCAAGAGGAGATCATATAACAGATACCCACATCCATAAGCAAAATGTAAAAATGTGTGGGTGGAGCAACATGAGTATAGAGAGATAAGATTATGTGATGCTCTAATCCAGACGAGAAACAAACAGATCCAGATTAGGCATCTTCACTTAGAACAAGTAACGTACCAATAGAAAAATGCTGAATACATCGAAAATGCACAAAATTGACTTAGGACATACAATAAACCAATTAAGTGTACTAAGTTCGAGTGAAACGAAATGTGCATGTGATGTTTCCTCAGGTCGCAATGCAGCAGATAAATAGGAATCTGAAAGAACAAACGTGAGGAAACCAAGAAGGCAGCAAATAGAAGGTCGAAGATAACAAACGCAAATAGCGGCAGAAGAAGCACTTTTGAGAAAGGACCGATGAAGGAAGATTTTTGGGACACTTCAACGGAAAGATATACAACAAAAGAACCTGTGAAGAGATAGAAACTATCAATGTAATGATAAGAGATTTGCCTGCAAATTTTGTTGAAGAAAAAAAAACATTCTCACAAAACTTGATGAGAGTGACCTTGTTGAGCTGACAGAGTCTCAATAAACAAGGAGCCAAGAAGATCTCACAAATACAACGGGTGAACATCATGATGATTGTGATACTCACTCAGATTAGGGGTGCAACAAACGAAACGGGTGCCAGTCGGGTAAGTAAAAGAATTCACTTGAGTAGAAAATTGAAAATTTTGTTACTCTTAAGAAAACTCGGGAAATTCTAAGGTCAGCAGTAGGAAAAGGATCATGTACAATTGTTACACTTCCATTGTTGAGCCTAAAAATGTGAAGGAGGATTTACGGGATGAATTTTGGATCAGGTTGATGCAAGAATTTCAACAGTTTCAAATAAATAATGTTCAGAAACTGATTCCAAGAGCGGATGGTGTGAACATAATTGCATTTGAATGGGTGTTTAGAAACAAGCCCAAATGAGCTACGAAATATTGTTAGAGACATTTCCAAAATGGTAGTCAAATGATACACCCAAGTACATGAGGCAGATTGATGAGAAGTTTGCTCATGTAGCAAGATTTGAGTCTCTAAGACTTATGTTGACTTTACATTATTTTTTTTGGGAACTTCAACTTATCAGATGGATGACAACAAAGCTTTCATGAATGGGTTGTTACTTGAAGAAGTATATGTGAAACAACCTAAAGGATATGAAAAATTAGATTATCCAAATCATGTATACAAATTGGAAAATGCTCCTTCTGGATTGAGGCAAAGCTTTTGTTGAAGGATGCACACACATTAGATGGAGTTGGTGAGAAAATGTCCATTAGAAATTGAAGAATTCAAATCATGCTAACTCAAGTTGATGATATTTGTTTGGATCAACAGTTAGAGGCTACGACAAAGGTTGACACTTTTCAACTTATTGCAAACAGAATTGGAGATGAGTATGGTAAGTCAATTTGACATTCTTCTTGGGATTACAAATCGAATAGAGAAAATAAGAGATGTTATTCCTGAAACCGAGTAGGCAACATATCTTGTGAAGAAGTTCAACATGAAAAACTGTAAAGCAGTCAAACTCCTATAGGTGTGAACACCGAGCAATGAAATGATAATGATAGGGTTGTTGTGGATAAATGGGAGAAGAAAGAATTTATCATTGATTTGAAACAAAAGACGAGTTAGGCAGGCCGGGTATATCACAGAAGAATAGCGTACTTCAACACACGTAACGTATAATGATAGATGATGAGTGATAGCTAAGTCGTAATCGTCACCGCTTCCTTGACTTGGATCCATCTTAACTCACAAGCGTATAGATGATAAGTTAAGATAAGCGATAAAGCACTTAACCAGCTAAACATGTGAAGCAAAGGAAAATAAAGCATGACATGGTGTAAAAAAAAATACAAGTAATCATATATCATGTTTAACATAGAGAATATGGTAACATAACATGTAGAAACAAATAAGATATGCGTTAAGACTATAACAAGCTAACATGTAAGACATGAATAAATAGATCAAGGCATAATGCAAGAAGTCACATAACATGTTTTACAGATAAGAAAGTTACCAGTTACAAATAATATATGAAAACATAAGTAATTAAAACGATAACAAGTAACAAGTTGTACATGTTAAACATATATAGAAGTAGAGCATGATATCACGTAATATGTATAACATACAAGAATGTCATAATATACATGTAACAGAAAAAAATAGCAGTAAGATATAAAACATTAGGTAAACAGAAGCATCCTAGTCCATTGTCTCTACCCATCACACACCTCACATTAAGTCTTCTTGTTATCCTAAGTTCATTACATATTTTAATCCCTAATATTCGACCTGCTCTGATAGCACTTCTGTCACACCCCGTTTCCGGAGTGATGACATTGCAGTTCATGCTTTTCAATATACCCAAAATACTATAAAAACATGTAAGAACAATATATCAGTATTATCCATAATTACAGAAAAGAAAACAACAGAGGAAAGCGGGTCCCTACCGTTACGGAGATAAAAGTGAGGAAAAGAACCCGAAAATCAGACTTGATGTGAAATGCTCCTGGGGCAATATCTCACGATCCGGGTACTCGGTTGATAATCCGTCTACGTTGCCTCGAAGCCCCTTCAAATATCTTCGATTTGGTATATATCCCGCAATGAAAACTTAATTCCTAAACTCCTTCAATTGTCGTGTCGAAGTTGCTCCGAATATGGTTCGCAATTTCTTTTCTTTCCTTCCTGATCACAGTAGCCACGAATTGCCTTTATTCTTTTAATTCCCAGTAACCCACGATCCTTGCCATCCATTTTCCTTTAATTCTTTTATTACTTATGTTATTAAACCGATTCCCTGATCCACGAAATCCTCAACTTCCTTCAATTCTTTTATTATTATTATTATTATTATTATTATTATTATTATTATTATTATTATTCCTTTATTCCTCCAATCACATGGTTGCTTGTTTTATTTTTCCTTTATTTTAATTTTATTTAATTTTATTAATCTTCCTAATCCCAATTAATTCAAATCAATCATCTAAATGAATCACAATCAAGTCCCTCAACTACATTACGCGTGCAGAAAGCCCCTCAATAAAATGTACACATAATTAACACGTAACATGTTATAAAATTAAATGTACACGTAATCATACGAAATAAATTACGTATACGTAGTAAGTCATGTAAAAATAAATTGCACGTCAAAATTCTCGTAAGCAAAAGTTACGGGTTTTACACTTCACATCTTAGATGCTAGTCCAAAGAGCTCCGAAGATTAGAAACACTTTTCTCCAAAATCTACAAAGTATAGGTTACTAAGCAAGACCGGAAATCAAAGAGATATGAAAATCGTATTTTCTTTTATTAAGTGTTCTTGAGAATATGTATTGAGAGAAAAGAAAAATCGGTATTTTTCTTCTCTTATGGCTCGGCTAGAATGTAGAGAGAAAAGAGAGAGTTTCCACTAAATCATCAATGTGGAGAATGATGAACATTTAATCATATGTGGTGTTAGTGGAATCACCCACTAACTCCACATCCCTACTTTTCTCTCCCACTACTCCCTTACACATACACACACTCAAAACACGAGACATGTGCCGGTTTTGACTTGGTTCATCTGGTCCAGTCGACCGGAGTGAAAAACCGGTTCGGTCGACCCGAGACATCTCTCAGTCGACCGGTTCCGGTCTAACCGAGTCCGATTTTTCCCAATCCAAATGAACGCCCAATCCAATCGAGCATGCCCAATCTAATTGAGCACCTATATAGAATGTAAACTCCAAGAAGTCCAATTCAGTTGATTATAGTGTGCGACCCTTTAGGTATATGCTATGTTGGCCATGACAACAATTGTCAACAATAATGATAAGTATCAATGATCTCACGGATCAGGTGATAGTGTCGCAGTATATGTTTAGACCTTTGGTGAGACCTTGGTTCCTTTGATTTATGGATCCATTCACAATGGAGATCAATCACATTCGACATTCGAAATGCTAGGTATACCACACCAAGTTCATCAAATGAACTTTCGGATCCAAATCTCCTAACTAGCATCTAATGCAGCTATATATTCGGGTTTGGTTGTAGGTTAGGCAAGACACATATCTTGATTGCGATCTAAAGTCGTCTCTATCGGTTTGGAAACTAGCATCAGTGTAACCACTTACAATGAGCTCGTCTTCCCTACCATAGATTAAGAACGTGTCCTTAGTCCTTCGTAAGTACTTAATGATGTTCTTGACGGCTATCCAGTGACGTTCACCGTAAGTTGACTGGTATGGCGAGTACACAATATGGCATACGTGATAGATCCAATTGCTGAACATATGGAATCTCACGCATGCGTTCTTTCTCATCCAATGTCTTAGCACACTATTGTCTTGAAAGAACCGTATCAAGTGCTATAGGACAAAGGCCCTTTTTGGACTCTTGCATGTTAAACCGATTTAGCAATTTGTCTATATATGTACTCTGAATTAGGCCAACAAGTCTACGTCTTCTATCTCTATCGATCTTAACTCCTAAGATGAAGCTTGCTTCAGCCTAAGTCTTTCATAGAGAAATATTGCCTCAACTAGACCTTTACAGATTCCAAGGTTAGAATGTCATTCTACATACAAAACTAGGAATACAGCGGAGTTCCCACAATTTTTTTTATAAACACAAGGTTAATCAACGTTCTTGATAAACTGAACTCGCGACACGACTTTGTCAAAACGTTGATTCCAGCTTCTAGAAGTTTGCTTTAGTCCATATTGACTTCAATAGCTTACATACTTTATTGGCGTTATTTGGATTGACAAAACTTTCGGGTTGTATCATATACACGTCCTCATCTAGGTTTTCGTTAAGGAAAGTTGTTTTGAAATCCATTTACCATATTTCATAATCGTAGTATGCAGCTATAGCAAGCAAGATACGAATGGATTTGAACATAACTACATGGGAAAATGTCTCATCACAGTCAATACCATGAATCTGTTCAAAACTTTTCGCGACAAGTCGCCATTTGTACATTTGAGCAATCCATTCCATGTCAATTTTCAATTTGAAAACCCACTTGCACCCTATTGGGGTTACCCCCTCAGGCGTATCTATCAATATCCATACTTGGTTAGTGTACATGTAATCCATTTCGGGGTCCTATGTCCTCAATCCATTTCTCAGAGTATGGACTAGTAATTGCTTGTTTGTAGGTTGTAGGTTCATCGTGATCAATAAACCTAACATCTCTATGTTCTGTTGCGAAAAAAAAATTCGGGTCATCTACGAACTCTACTAGACCTACGCAATTCTTGTGTAGCTTGTTCTAATTCCACCTGGTCACTTGTGCCTAGAACTTCACCAAGTTCCTTTAGAATATCACCAAGCTCCGGAACTTCATTAAGTTCCACGTGCTCCCACTTGTTTTCCCAGAAAGAAACTGTTTCTCCAGAAAAACTCCATTTTGAGAAACAAACACTTTGTTCTCTTTAGGATTGTAAAAGTAGTACCATTTAGTTTCCATAGGATACCACACGAAAATGCACTCACCATGATAGACATGAAGGAAAAATTCGTAATCCCCAAAACCCAGAAGAAATAAAAATGCGAAATTATGTTCCTTTAGAGGATCTACTCACGAGAAAGAACCAAAAACCCTGTATTAGGAAATTATACCTTTATGTCGATCTAATCGACGTTGCCCGAATTCTGCTACTAAGAACCACCAACAGCAACCTTCAAACTCCTATCTCTATTGGTATCCACACACCAACCTCTGAGCTTGTTACTATGTGTTTCATATGCTAGTCCAAGAACTACAAAGTTTGGAAAAATACTTTTTCCCGGAATCCACAAAGTATAGACAACTTAGGAAAACCGAAAATCAAAGAGATGAGAAAAATCGTATTTTTCTTCTCTTTAATTGTTCTTGAGAGTGTGTAAAAATAAATAAGAAAAAATCCCAGATTTTTGCTTCTTGGGTTTCGGCTAGGGGTTTGAGAGAATAGAGAAAGCAATTCAACACTTGAATCTTAGAGAGTGATGAACATTTCATCATTTTGTGGTGTTAGTGGAATCACCACTAACTACACTTCCCTTTTATTCTCTCCCACTACTCTCTCTCACACACACACCCTCACAAATGAAAATGTGTCGGTTTTGATTTGGTCCAACTAGTCCGGTCAACCGGAGAAATGGTTCTCGGCTGACCGGAGCAACAAATCGTTCGATCGACTCGAGACAGCTCTCGGTCAACCGGGTCTTTTACCCAATCCAATTGAACCTGCCCAATTCAATTGAGCACCTATATCAAATGTAAACTCCAAAAAGCCCAATCCAGTTGATAATAGTGTGCGACCCTTTAGGTATTTTGCTATGTTGGTCGTGACAACAATTGTTAACATTAATGAGAGGTATCTAGCAACACATCATTACTCTCAATTCACAAATAGTCCCGGTTAATCAAGTAACCACGAATATGATCTTTCGCACTAATCCATTTGTCCTCGATATCTAGATTTATGTCAAACTTGTATAGTCCAATCATTCAGTTTCTTGATTCCCGAGTAGACTAATCAAATGACATTAATATCTCATATTAATTCACTTGTTCATGGCCATGAATTAGTCTCACTTAATCAAGGGGCCCAAGATATCACTTATGTTGTATAGGAGGGACAAATCCTCTATCTATCACACCTCATCCTGAAATGGTTCATAAATACACCTAAGAAATGCCTTTATAGCCCATCTAGTTATAGACGATGTTTGACACCATCAAAGCATACCATTAGCCAAGCAGGAAATCTTGTGTGATCTCAAGTCGAAGGATTTAGTTGCAAACAAAATCATTATAAGAACATTGTTATATGGACATTTATAAAACAATCCATGAAATGTTCTTATAAGCGGGTCTGTCCAATATCAAATACCCATGTGTTTGATTAAATATCACATATTTAATCACAACACATGCTAGTCTACACACATTATTGTTATAGGTCATTTTAGAATAGTTCCAATGTAACAATTACATAACTATCTAAGGACGTTATTATATGTTTTAATACATTTGCACATACGCATTCAAAACAATAATAATGGAATTCAAGCCTTAATATTTCATCACATGAAAAGAAAATACAACAATCTCCCACTTACACTAAAGATGACAACCTTTCTTTTTAGTGTATCATGTACATAAAAACTATCTCTAAGACCAATTCTCTTGGTATCTAATACCCATGCTACAAGTATGGCGATCATGCTTCTTCTGTGTCAGTGGCTTCGTTAGTGGGTGCCCGTGTTACTGTCCTTATAAACTTTGCAAATCTTCACATCTCCTCTATCAATGATCTCACGAAAGAGGTGATACCGCCGCAGTAAATGTTTGGAACTTTGGTGAGACCGTGGTTCCTTTGATATATGGTTCCATTCACAATGGAGATCAATCGTATTCGACATTCGAAATGCTAGGTATACCATACAAAGTTCATCAAATGAACTTTTAGATCCAAATCTCCTAAGCAGCATCTAATGCAGTTATATACTCGACTTTAGTTGTAGTTTAGGCACGACACATATCCCGATTGCGATATAAAGTTGTCTCTATCAGTTTATAAACTAACATCAGTGTAACCATTTACAATGAGCTCGTCTTCCCCACCATAGATTAAGAACGTGTCCTTAGTCCTTCGCAAGTACTTAAGGATGTTCTTGATGGCTATCCAGTGACACCGAATGTTGACTGGTTTCTGCTGCTTAGACTCAAAGCATACAAGACATCATGGCGAGTACACAACATGGCATACGTGATAGATCCAATTGCTGAACATATGGAATCTCACGCATGCGTTCTTTCTCATCCAGTGTCTTAGAACACTATTGTCTTGAAAGAACCGTACCAAGTGCTATTGGACAAAGGCCCTTTTTGGACTCTTGCATGCTAAACTGATTTAGAACTTTGTCGATAGATGTACTCTGACTTAGGCCAAGAAGTCTATGTGATCTATCTATATAGATCTTGACTCCTAAGATGAAGCTTGCTTCACTTAAGTCCTCCATAGAGAAACCTTGCGCCAACCAGACATTTACAGATTCTAATGCTGGAATGTCATTACCTATGAGTAGTATGTCATCTGCAAACAAAACCAGAATTACCACCGAGTTTCCACTAAACTTCTTATAAACACAAGGTTCATCAACGTTCTTGATAAAACCGAACTCGTGTACGACTTAGTCAAAATGTCGATTCCAGCTTCTAG
Source organism: Vinca minor (assembly GCA_026122235.1). NCBI lineage: Eukaryota > Viridiplantae > Streptophyta > Magnoliopsida > Gentianales > Apocynaceae > Vinca > Vinca minor. The sequence continues at coordinate 3,918,108 of JAOCZM010000253.1, forward strand.
AAGCTTGCTTTAGTCCATAAATGGCCATAAGCCATTTCTCAAATATGGACTTGTAATTGCTTGTTTGTAGGTTGTATGTTAATCGTGATCAATAAACATAACATCTCCATGTTCTGCTACGAAAAATCAAAAAATTTCGAGTGAACTACGAACTCTACTAGACCTACGCAATTCCTGTGTTCCTGGAACTGGCTCCACAATAGCTTGTGTAGCTTCTTCCAATTCCACCTGTTCACTTGTTCTTGGAAGTTCACCAAGTTCATTTAGAATATCACCAAGCTCCGAAACTTCATTAAGTTCCATGTGCCTACCACTTGTTTTCCTAGAAAGAAATTGTTTCTCCAGAAAAACTCCCTTTTTGAGAAGCAAACACTTTGTTCTCGTTAGGAATATAGATTTAGTACCATTTAGTGTCCATAAGATACCACACAAAAATGCACTTGACCGACTTTGGGCGGAGCTTGTCCAAAGCTGGACGTTTCACAAATGCCTCACAATCCCAAATCTTTAAGAAAGACATACTAGGACGTTTCCCAATCCATATCTGATATAGTGTCGTTTTCAACATATTTTGATGTATCTATGTTTAGTGTTAAAGCTGCTGCTGCTTCTAAAGCATGTCTCCAAAAGGAGTTCGGAAGGCTCGCGTGACTCAGCATTGATCAAACCATATCTAATAGAGTTCGATTTCTCTTTTTCGGATACACCATTCCATTGAGGAGTGGCCGGAGGAGAAAGTTTTGAAACAATTCCACAACTGCTTTAGATAGTCACGGAATTCTCGGCTTAAGTATTCCCCACCTAGATCAGATCGAATCATCTTAATACTTTTGCCAAGCTGGTTTTCTATTTCATTCTTGTACTCTTTGAACTTTTCAAAGGCCCCAGACTTGTGTTTCATAAGAAACACGTATCCAAAATGACTAAAATCGTCAGTAAAGTAATGAAATATAGATAATCACCTCTTGCATGGATATTGAATGGACCACATACATCATTGTGTATTAGTTCCAACAACTCCTTTGCACATTCTCCAATTCTAGTAAAATGAGAAGAAGTCATCTTACCCATTAAACAAGGTTTGCATGCATCATATGATTCAATATCAAATGATTCCAACAATCCATCTTTACGGAGTTTGGAAATGCGGTTCTCGTTTATATGGACAAAGCGACAATGCCAGAGGTATGTAGGATTAGACTCTTTAGTCTCTATCCTCTTTGCATTTATGTTATAAACCGGTGACTCTAGGTCTAGCAAGTATAAACCATTCACCAATGTAGCACCACAATAAAAAACATCATTTAACGATAACGACTTCGTTGGTTTTTAATATGAACATCAGAACCCATCTTGTCCAAACAAGAGATTGAAATAATATTCTTTGTTAAATTAGGTACATAAAGACAACTTTCTAAATGTAAAACAATTCCAGAAGGCAAACTAAGACTATATGTTCCTAAAGCTAATGCAACAAATCTTGCTCCATTACCAACGCGTAGGTCCACGTCTCATTTTTCTAGCTCTCTACTCCTTTGTAGTCCATGCACATTCATGCAAATTTGAGAACCACATCCGGTATCTAATACCCATGAGGAAGTAGTAGTAGACAAGTTGATCTCAATAACATAAATACCTGAGCCAGAAGCAACATTTACTCCCTTTCCAAGCTTTTTAAAGACAAGAAAACTAGGGAAGTTTCTCTTAAAGTGTCCTTTCTGTCCACAATGGAAACAATTTCCATCCTTAACCACAGCGCCCTTGGGCTTTAGTGCTTTCTCAGAATGTTTAGGTTTGTTCTTAGGTTTGCTCTTAGGCTTACCAAAACCTGTTGTTGTTAACCATGTAAATGGCCTTCGACTTGCCTATTTCCTTCTTGGCAGCCCTCAACAGGTACAAGAATTCTGGGAGAGGTTTTTCTATCTCATTCATGTTGTAGTATAATACAACCTGACAGAATGATTCAGGAAACGATTGTAGAATAAAATCAGTGGATAGCTTCTGGCACAGAGAAAATCCCAGTCTTTCGAGTCTCTCAATATATACTATGATCTTCATAACGTGAGTTTCGACTGGTGTTCCCTCTGCCATTTGCACTAAAAAAGAGATATCGACACATCGAATCTCTCGTGGCGGGCTAGACCCTGAAAGAGTTGCCATAGATGATTAATCAAATCGAAAGCTCCCATTTCCTCATGTTTTTTCTGAAGCTCAGGGGTCATGGTTACTAACATAAGACTAGACACATCTAATGCACCATCTAAGTGTTTATGATAAGCATTTCTTTCAGCAGTCGGAGCCCCTGCGACTGGTGAATTAGGAATTTGTTCCTCGAGAACATACAACTTTTTCTCGTGCTTGAGAACGATTCTCAAGTTCCTATACCAGTCGAGGAAGTTTCCTCCCTCAAGTTTGTCATCCTCAAGGACGGATCGCAACAATAATGAGTTTGATGCAACAGATGCATTTTCCATTTTATCTACAGAGAAGAATTTTATCTACAAGTTTTAGTTGTCATATTTTAAAAACATTAAAATGACTCTATTTAATGATTATCCCACTATTTTCTTCAAATGAATAACCCTCAAGTATTCATTTGGAAATTTCAAAACTTTCTAGTGGGAGATTGTTAGTAGTGCCCTAGGACCATTAGCATATGTTGTACATTTTATTTCTTTTGAGCATTTCTCTTAATAGTTAATTTTACTTATGAACATCAAATGCGTGATTTGATAGTAAACTCATTAGCTTATGTAATTACTATTCTAGTTGTCCCTAGTTTCATGTAATGTTCTTTACAAAGAAATAAAACTAGTATGATGCTTGATTGATGATTATGTTAGTAGTGCCCTAGGACCATTAGCATATGTTGTACGTTTTATATCTATTTGAGCATTTCACATGAATAGTTAATTTTGCTTATGAACATCAAATGCGTGATTTGATAGTAAAACTCATTTGCTTATGTAATTACTATTCTAGTTGTCCCTAGTTTTATGTAATCTATTTTACAATGAAATAAAACTAGCATGATGTTTGATTGATGATTACGTTTTACTAATCATGTGTAATGAGTACAAATCATATCATAGATGCAATGTATTGAGATATATCGTATCGGACGTGATCTGTTAGAGAAGTAATACTTCATGGTCCTTAGTCAAAAGTATTACTTCCTCAATACTATTTTATAATCCTTAGACCTTATGTCTCCATTGATTCTAGCATGAATGGAGCCACGTTTTTGACTTTCGGTACGTGCGTTGCTTTTAATCGAGTAATCAATACGGTGATGATCGGATGTAGTGTCCTATCATGGCTTGAATGTGAGAGGCATTGTAAGGAATTTGTCCCACTCTTATTAGAGAGAGATATCCATGGGCCCCTCGATAGGGAAAAACTGTTTAAATGCATGGCCGTGCTCAAATATATTTAATAAAGTGGTTATTAAATATTGTTTGTTGGACCAGTCTACCGGAGATCGAGCATAAATACAATTAAGCTTAATAAGGGTGGCGACTACCATGCCTTATGCTTAATTAGGATATCGCGAGGCAGAAGGGATTAAATAGTGGATTGATATTAGGTTCCACAGTAAATTCATTCACTTTGGGTAGTCACGATGTCACTGCTAGGGGACCGCTTGTGATTTATGAGCACATACTACTACTAAGTGTGTTTTCATTGCCATTGTGAGATGAACCTACGAGGGTCATATGCATAGGCGAGCTAACGAGCTTCGTGTCGAGATCGATGAATCTAGAATGTTTCTAGGTTCATTGTATACGATATTTATTTTACGAGAATAATATAGCGTTATTATTCGAATTATAGATAAGGGGCATTTTCGGTATTTGGTTAATAGGCTGGGATTACGTGGGAGTTATTATCAGATAAAGACTCCCACTTTACCGCGAAGTCTAGTGGACGTGGGAGTTAAAGACACCCATTTGCTTGAGAGAAGTTGAGGATGTGAGAGTTGGTTATGGGAACAAACTCTCATACCATATATAATGATCTCCTGGCCGAAACCCTAGCCGATTAAGCTTTCAGCCGCAATTAACCAAAGGACACCCGAAATCAGATTTTGGATTCTGCCTTATCCCTTTCTCCCTTTCTCCCTAATTCCAGAAACTCAGAAAAACGGAGAGCTAGCACTCGCTGCCCGTTTCGTGGCGTGGATACCGGTAGGGAGTAATTTCGCAAGGGAGGACTCAAGGTGATCATTGCATCCGAGCCATAAAGACATGATCTTCCATTCAAGAATCGGATTCTTGAGCCAAAAATTGTATGTCCTTTTCTCGATTTTTCGATTTGTTTACGTATGAGCGGATCCTTCAGGGGAGGACTCATGGGTGTTTGGAACAAGTTTCCGTCCATGAATCCCTTCAAATTATGTTTTACTAATCATGTGTAATGAATACAAATCATATCATAGATGCAATATATTGGGATATATTGTATCGAACGTGATCCGTTAGAGAAGTAATACTTCATGGTCCTTAGTCATAAGTATAACTTCCTCAATACTATTTTGGAATCCTTAGACCTTATGTCTCCATTGATTCTCGCATGAATGGAGCCACGTTTTGACTCAGTCGGACGTTACTTTTAATCGAGTAATCAATACGACTGATGATCGGATGTAGTGTCCTATCATGGCTTGAATGTGAGAGGCATTATAAGGAATTTGTCCCTCTCTTATTATAGAGAGATATCCATGGGCCCCTCGATAAGGAAGACTGTGTAAATGCCTGGTCGTGCTCAAATGTATTTGATAAAGTGGTTATCAAATACTATTTGTTGGAACAGTCTATCCTGGAAATCGAGCATAAATACAATAAAACTTAATAAGGGTGGCGACTACCATGCCTTATGCTTAATTAGGATATCATGAGACAAAGGGATTAAATAGTAGATTGATATTAGGTTCCACCGTAAATTCATTCACTTTGGGTAGTTACAATGTCCTGCTAGGGACCGCTTGTGATTTATGAACTCACACTACTACTAAGTATGTTTTCATTGCCATTGTGATATGAACCTACAGGGTCACACGCATAGATGAGTTAACGAGCTTCATTGAATCTAGAATGTGTCTAGATTCATTGTATCTCACATTTATTTTCTGAGAATAATAAAACGTTATTATTTGAATTATAGATTAAGGATGGGCATTTTCGGTATTTGGCTATAGCTGGGATTACGTGGGAGTGATTATGCGATAAAGACTCCCACTACCAGCAGAAGTCTAGGGGACGTGGGAGTTGGTTATGGGAACAAACTCTCATATCCTATATAAACCTCTTTTGGCCGAAACCCTAGAGAACTAATGCTTAAGCCGCAACAATACTAAAACCAAGAATCAGATTTCTTGTTCTCTGCTTCTCCTTTTCTCTCTAATTCTCGAAACTCAGAAAACGAAGAGCTAGCAATCGCTGTTCGTTTCGTCGCGTGGATACCGGTAGGGAGTAATTCCGCAAGGGAGGACTCAAGGTGATCGTTGCTAAGAGCCCAAAGACAGAATCTTTCACTCAAGGTGTTCGTTTCTTTGCATTTTTCGATTCGTTTTGTATGAGCGGATCCTTTAGGGAGAGGACTCATGGTGTTTAGAACGAGTTTTTGCCCATGAATCCCTTCAGTGGTATCAGAGCCTTGCTCATGCTATTCGAATTCGATATTGTTAATCAAATCATAACACATCAATTTCGGTTTGGTATGTGTATGTGTAAGAACATAAAAGATTGTTTCTTTGACTATTATTTATAAGTTTCCGTGATTCTGCCAATAATTCGATTATATGCATAAACGGTTTATGATTTTGTCAATAATTCGATTATATGCATAAACCGTTTATGATTCTGCCAATAATTCGATTATATGCATAAATTGTTTATGAATCTGTCATTAATTTGATTACACCGCATAAACTGTGTATGTTATCGTTTAAACCCGTTTATTCAAAAATCAGGTTAAAATCGGGGTAGAAAACTCATTCGATGAGCTGATGAAGAATCAGTTAGCGGGACCGCCGACTGCTCTGCGTAATGGCAACGCTCAAGACTTTGTATATGTACTCGTTTTTATTTCATTATGCTTTATGTGAGTTTTAGCATGGTGAATAGCATGGCCTACTATACCCCATCTTGTTTTACACTTAATTGGGTTGTAATTTTATAATACGACCTGCGAGTCGTTTTTCCAATGATGTAAAATTGTAATTGCTTTCTTAGATTAGTTTTACTAGTTTACATCGAAGACTAGGTATGCCCATGTAATTATGTAACAAGACTGGAGGACGCTGATTGATTTTTTGTATGCGATGCTTATTTTATGTCTTATGAGGCTTGATTTTTTATACGTCATATTAAATCGTTTTAATTAAGTCTTAAAATGCCTACCATATCCTAAGCACTTCTTTAGCTTGGATCATCATTTTGTCTGCTTGCCAAAGCAACAAATAAGTGGTTATCTAGGCAAGAGGAGATGGGAAAATAGTGATTTCCATACGCTTAGACATGGTTCGACTTAACTAGGCTATCAAAATAGTTTTGGGCCTAGGGCATAAAATGGGAAATAGCCGGGACATATAGATGGCATTCCCATGGATTGATTTTACTTTAATTATGGGGATAAGCCAAAGCTTACTTATAACTATCGTAAAAAGATATTTTTCACTATTTATCAAGTGTTGAAATTGTGGAAATGTTTTTGCTCAAAAACTAATAACTTTGCAAATAATTTAATGTAGATAATGGCAACCAATACATCACACAATTCACTGCGATATGTCCTTGAGAAGGAAAAACTAAGTGTGACCAATTTCCTTGATTGGGCCAGCAACTTAAGGATTGTCCTTAAGCAGGAAATAAAGCTATACGTTCTTGATACGTGATATTCCTGAACAGCCTGCAAACAACGCCGCCAGAGTGGAGAGAGATGCTTGGAAGAAGCACTCTGATGACTCTAACGATGTGACTTGTCTCATGTTAGTTACAAATATGACATGGCCATGACATGGCCACAAATATGATCTTGAGCTCACTCCCACCTGAGTATGACCAATTTGTCATGAACTTCAACATGCATGGTATGTAAAAGTCCATACATGAGATACACGGGATGCTCAAGCAGGCTGAACTGAACATTAAGAAGACCCCTGAAGTCTTAATGGTTCAAAAAGGGAATTTCAAGAAGAAATGAAAGGGAAAGCCCATGGCCAAGAAGGGCAAAGGCAATAACAAGCCCAAACCCAAGGCCAAGGCACCAAAGGAATGAGTTTGCTTCCATTGCAATGAACCATGTCATTGGAAAGCGGAGCTATAAGCTCTATTTGGAAAAGAGAAGAAAAAAGGGAAAAGCCGGTTTGGTTTGTCTCTCAGGTATTTATGTTATTGAAATTAACATGTCTGCTCCTACTTCATGGGTATTAGATACTGGGTTGAGGATCTCACATTTTTGCAAATGTGCGGGGGGGTTCAAAATGAGTAGATCAGCGGCAAAAGGAGAAGTGGACTCGAGAGTAGCGAGCGGAGCAAGAGTTGTTGTTGTAGCTACTGGGACATTTAATTTAGTTTTGCCAAGTGGCCTTATTATAGAACCGAATAATTGTCTTTATGTTCCAACTTTGAGTAGGAATATTATTTCAGTTTCTTGTTTGGATATTGATGGTTTTGAAATTAATATTATGAATAAGATTTGCACCGTTCATAAAGATCGTATCTTCTATGGAGATGCCTCTTTGATGAATGGGCTTTATGTTCTTAACCTCGATGAATCCATTAAAAGGCCCATCTATAACATTAATTCCAAGAGGTTGAAATCAAATGACTTAAACCAAACCTACTTTTGGCATTGTCGTTTGGGCCACATCAACGAGAAACGCATATCAAAACTCCATAAAGATGGAATTTTGACATCATTTGACTTAGAGTCTTATGAGACGTGTGACTCTTGCTTGTTAGGCAAAATGACTAAAGCTCCCTTTATTGGACAAAGTGAGAGAGCTTGTGATTTGCTGGGCCTCATACATACAGATGTATGTGGACCAATAAACACAAGCGCTAGAGGAGGTTTTCAGTACTTCATCACATTCACAGATGATTTAGTAGATATGGCTACGTCTGTCTAATGAAACATAAATTAGAATCTTTTGGAAGATTCAGAGAATTTCAAAATTAAGTACAAAATCAACTTGGTAAAAGTATTAAGATACTTCGATCAGATCGAGGTGGCGAATACCTTAACTAAGAGTTTGACGAACACCTTAGGGGTTGTGGAATTGTTTCAAAATTAACTCTTCCTGGCACACCACAATGGAATGGTGTATCTGTGACGACCCAGCCCTCTTGGGTCGGGTACGCCGCATGCCTCTCGGCACTGGGTTCTATCTATACAATATAATTTACATGTGGAATTTTTTTTTCTAAACTTTTCTAAGAAATATTTTGTATTCTATGGCTTCTAGGTTGACTTCGCTCTTTGACTGGATCCAAAAGTCTTCAAATCTTGGTCTGTGTCTAGCGTTGACTCAAGTCTCGGTTTAACTCTACACCTCAGAATGTTCTTGTTCTATTCTTCTCAATCCTGCAAGAACTAAAACATAAAATAGAGAAAGGGTGAGCTATAAATAGCCCAGTGAGTCCCCAGTGAAGTGTGTGCTAGTGATTTTGGAATTCATTTTATTTCGCAACCATTTTATTTTGACGACACGAAGAAAATTTCCTATTTTAGAAATACTTTTCTTTTCCCAAAATAATTCCAAAAATCATTTCCTTTCAGAAAACATTCTCTTTATTTTTTTCTCCAAAATAATTTAGAAATTATTTTATTTTAAAAAAACATTTTTTATCTAGAATATTTTCTCTTTTCAATTTCAGAAATATCTTTCCGGAATAAGAAAATCATTCCGTATATCAGATCCAGAGATAAAAGAATGCATGACCGGCCAAGTCAATTACTCTTCAGTCAATACCAGCCTCACGCCCGACAGTTCAATACCAGCCTCATGCCTGACACGCCACCTACCAACCTCACGTCTGATACATCAACAACCCCTGAGTTAAACCTCCTAACCCGGAGATATGTTAGCAGGTATATTGAAAACCATATGTGGTAACGTAGGGGATACAGTCAGTCCGTTTCTTTCCCTGCCCCTAATGCTTTCACACAGTATTGGGATCCCAAGAGATAAACAGAGTCTCCCCAACCAAAGGTTCGAGATGCCCTTATACGGGTGACCCGACCTACGTACCCGGTCACGGACCGATGGTTGGTTGAGGGGTTATCATATTTGTGCAGTGTAAGCGCCCTCTTCAGAATTCCAGTAACATTTCAGAGTTACTGGTCATATATTTTCGAAATACTTTTGAAATATTTTCCAGCATTCTATTTTAGAAATACTGTAACTTTTCATTTGTAAACAATTTGCATAAAACACATTTATAAAACAAGTTCTCCGGTTTTGAGAGGAAACTCACATTAGCCTCTTCGTCCGTACTTTCTTCAAGATATGTACCTATTTCGTAAATATCAACTCTTTAGGGAATACTTATAAAACTTAGTGAAATGCAAGCCTTATTATGCCTAAAACTCTTCAGACAAAGTTTCTAGGCTTCTGGGTCTTTTGTGTACATTCCTAAAGTTTAGGGACTAAATTGTAAATATTCATCCTACAATATTTCTGATCTTTTGAAGACATGAATATGTCATATATATTATTATTATTCTTATAAATTCTCTAGAAATAGTTTATGAGCTTAAACGGTCCTTAGAAGTGAAATATAACGTTATAGGGCCCATAACGTAATTTTTAAAAGTTATTTCGGACTCTGAATATAAGTTGCTTCAGACATATTTTATTTTAATTATTCCCTTAAATATCTCCTTTTGTTTTAATATCCAATTAAATACTGAAAACACAAAGTAAATAGTTTATGACTTATTTGTAATGTAAGTGTTTTATAGGATTTTATGTGTTAATATTTTAATTGCACTTTTAGTCCCGAATATATATACTCTTTTAAGAGAACCCTAGCCCCACAATTTCTTTTCTCTCCCAGCCGCAACTGGCGCCTCCCCTCCCCTTCTCTTCACTGCCTCCGGCGTTCCGCCGCCCTTCTTCTCCTTCCTCGGCGTTTTGCCCCCGCCGCTATCTTTCTCGCTCATTTCTTCTTCTCTTCCTTTCCGCCTCAGCTTCTCTTCTCAGAGAAGCCGCCGCCACCTCCCTATTTTTTTTTTCTTTTCTTCTTTGCCACGACTCATCCATTGCCTCCGCCGCTGCTCTCCTTCGTGGCTTCCATCTCCGACGAGGTAAGCTTTCTCTCTCTCTCTCTCTCTCTCTCTCTCTATATATATATATATATATATATATATATATATATATATATATATATATATATATATATATATATATATATCTCCATTTTCTTTTCCCCCAAATTTTCCAAATCTCTAAATCCCTAATTTAATTCCCCCCCTTTCCCCTTTTTCTATTCTTAATATTTTTGCCTATTTGTTTTCTTTTTCAGGCGGATCTGCTCCGGTGGGTCTCGGTCCTCGAGTCCAGATGTGCTTCCGTCTTCTCCGGCGAAGGTAAAATTTCCCTTTTTTTTCTCTATATTTTTTATTTTTCCTTTTCTTTCTATTTTCTATTTCTGTTATTATTATTATTATTATTCATTATTATACATTTTCTATTTTTCTTTATTTCTGCTATAATAATTATTATTATTATCTTTATTATTGTTTCACTAATTTTGCTGATAAAATGGTTGTTACTATTTTTTTCCATACCTTGATAAAGTAGACTTAGGGACTTTAATATATATATATATATATATATATATATATATAACTTTAAATTTTGGAAATAATAATAGATTGAAAGATATTTCTAGATCAACAACCCCAAAGTCTTATAGATCTTTTATATCTCCATTAGATCCAGATATCCCTGGACCCTCAAGAATTTTTGAAGAAAATCTTGGACCATCTAGATTGTCAACCTCTTATATAAGAGAGGATAGGAAAGATGATAGTAGCAATGAATCTGTCAAAGATAATAAAATTGATGGGTTAAAATTACATGAGGATAATATATTGAGAGCCTTTAATAATAAGAAAGGATGTAGAGACTTCTGTCTCAAATGAGTTATAATTTAGGTAATGGATAGTAAACCTAAAATTGATTTTAGTTTTGGCTCAAAAGCCAGAAAAATAATTATGAATGAATTTAAATTACCCAAATGGGAACTCTTTAGAACATGGTTCTTTGAGAATTTTGATAAAATCAGACAGAAAGAATTTCAAAAAGAATTTTATGAATTTTGTACATTACATGACAAAATAATATATTTTGTTCCTTGGTTTTATTCTACCTATATTCAAGATTATATAAATGTCAGAGAACCAATTCGGTTTTATGCCCGGACGATCAACTATGGAAGCAATACATCTACTAAGGCAGTTGATTGAGCGTTATAGAGAAAGAAGGAAGGACACTGCGTATGGTGTTCATAGATTTGGAAAAAAGCTTACGATAAGGTTCCCCAGAGAGGTAATTTGGTGGGCGATGGCTAAGAAAGGTATATCTCGGAAGTATATTGATCTTATTAAGGATATGTATGAGGGAGTCGGCACCGAGTGTCGAGTTTGTGGCGGGATAAGTGAAGAGTTTCCTATTACAATTGGGGTGCATCAAGGTTCGACACTTAGTCCTTTTCATTTACAATGGTTATGGATGAAGCCCGACCCGGTGTATACAAGATCCCGATGCCGTAGTGCATCTTTGTTTCTTGATGATATAGTTTTGATTGATGAGACAAGAGCGGGTGTTAATGCGAGTTGGATGTATAGAGACAAACCTTAGAATCTAAAGGTTTTAGGATTAGTAGAAGTAAAAGCAGTATATGGAGTGTAAGTTTAGCACTAGCGAGCAGCGAGCAAAGCTGTAGTAACTTTGGGTGACAAAAATATCTCGAGAGTAAGTATTTTCGATACCTTGGTTCTATTATTCAAAGGGACGGAGAGCTTGACGGAGATGTAGCGCATCGAGTTAAAGCTAGTTGGTTGAAATGGAAGAGTGCGGCGGGTGTTTTGTGTGATCGTAATGTACAGCTGAGATTGAAAGGAAAGTTTCTGAGACCAGTTTGTTAGGCAGGCATTATTATATGGTACAGAATGTTGGGCAACTAAGAGGTGTCATATTCGAGAAAAATGCATGTAGCGGAGATGCGTATGTTAAGATGGATGTGTGGGCATACGAGAATGGATAGAGTGAGGAATGAGATTATTCAGAAGAAGGTTGGTGTAGCATCTATTGAAGACAAGATGAGAGAGAACCGTTTGCGTTGGTTTGGGCACATTAGACGAAGGCCAAGTGATGCTCCGGTTAGGAGAATTGAAGGATTGTGTAATATAGATGGCGTAAGAGGTAGAGGGAGACCGAGGAAGACTTGGACGGAGGTGATAAAAGGGGATATGAATATGCTAGAACTAGATGAGAGTTGTGTTTGGGATCGAAAGAAATGGAGAGAATGCATCCATGTGGATGACCTTACGTGATTCTTACTTTGGTTCATGTAGCCGACCCCAATCTGTTGGGATTAAGGCTTGGTTGTTGTTGTTTGTTGTATAGAAAGAAATTATAAATTATTAAATGGTGAAATAATAAAGGATGTTAATCCTCCATTACAATCTTTTAAAATGGACAAATGTGATTTTTTAGCTTTGTCAAAAATATTTGAAGATGAAACTCTTAGTGTTACTACTAAACACATAAATGGGTTGATACAACAAAATAATTTTGCTAATCTTAATTTGAATATATTAGGAGAGAAAATGGTTTCTTTACATAAGAAACTTGACAATGTTATAACATTAATGAATAGTAATATAACACTGGTTAAACCAGAAACTGTTGAACCAATTAAAATAGAGGCAAATTTACAAAGCCCTCCTGAAATAAAAGATTTTAAGTCTAGAAAATCTTCTCCTTGGGAAGAAGAAGTAACTGAACAATTAGCAGAAATCCTGAGAGGGAAAATAGCTAATTTAAGTTTAAATACTTTGAGTGATAATGATATAAACCCACCCTTTTAGTAGGGATTCTGATGAATCATCAAGTGAAGATAATATTAATGTAATAATAAAGGAATCTGATGATAATATCAATGCAGTAGTAAATGAAAAATGGGCATCTAAGCCTACTCAAAAGAGGTATTATTATACTAGACCATCCCCTATGGATACCCTTCAAGAAGAAGATTATTTTGAGCTTAATAATAGCTATGGTGGAAAATATATCTATGAATGGAATATAGATAATTTTACCCAGAACCAAATTTTTAGTCATATGCATAGAATTCTTATGTATTCTACTATTTGTAAAAATGAAGGTAATAGTGACCTTAATATTGCAAAAATGATAATTTCAGGATTTACAGGCCAATTAAAAGGTTGGTGGGATAATTATTTAAAACCTGAAACTAGAGAAGGTATTTTAAGAACAGTAAAACTGGAAAATGGTGAAACCAAAGAAAATGTTGTTTATACATTGGTAGTTCAGATTATTGAACATTTTACAGGAACATTTTCTGAAAATTATGATACTATTAGAACTTTATTTGCAAAATCTTAGGTGTAAAACACTTACTGATTTTAGATGGTATAAAGATACTTTTCTTAATAGAGTTTTACAATTACCAGAGAGTGATAGTACTCACTGGAAAGCTAAATTTATAGATGGCTTACCCCATTTATATGCGGAAAGAATTAGGAAATCCTTAAAAGGTAATAAACCTACAATTCCTTATCAGGAATATACTTATGGGAAGTTAATAGGAACTTGTACCCAGGAAGGATTAAATCTTTGTAATGAAATTAAATTAAATCAACAATTAAAGAACCAAAGAATTGTTGAAAGGAAACAATTAGGTGAATTTTGTGGTCAATTTGGTATGGATATGCCTGCTTATAAGCATAAAGGAAAAAAGAAAATTGATGATAAACCTCCTTTTTATAGGAAGAAGAAAAGAAAATATTCTAAAAAGAAGCTAGAAGATAAAGTTGATAGAAAAGAAAAGAGGAAATCCTCTAAAAAAATATAAGAATTATAGTAAGAAAAAAGACAAAATAATTGTCTGTAATAAATGTCATAAGGTTGGACATATTGCTAAGAATTGTTGGACTAAAAAAGAGATTAAAAATCTTGAATTTGATGATGAAATCAAGGATAAATTGTGTAAATTATTATTAGAATCAACTGATAGTTTAGATATGATAGAAAGTGACTATTATACTAGTTCTTCTAGTGAATCTGAATGTGAACCTTGTCAGATAGGACAAGCTTGTATAAAATCTCCTAAAAAGGATGAACAACTTTATAAGATAATATCACAATTTCAGGATGAAGATCATGAAATTAATGTATTAGAATCTGATCATTGGATAGAATTGTTAAAAACAATTAAGGATCCAGAATTAAGATTAAAAATGATAGATCATGTGGGTAATACTCCTAGTACCTCGAAAGGTAAAAATAATAATAAAAAAGAATTTGATATTGATAAATATAAAGAAGAATATAGTATGTCTGAAGTTCATAAAATGATCTTAGAAAATAAGAATTCTAAGGAAAAACCAACTTTCATAACTGATATTCTTAAAGAGATTGATAATCTTAAATCTGAAATTAAAGATTTAAAAAAGAAAAATATAGAAAATGATACCCGGATTTCTAATTTAGAAACCTTAACAATTATAGAAAAAATTGATAAGAAATCTAAGAATAAATCAAAAGAAGAAATTCTTAAAGAATCTTCTGAGAATGAAAAAGAGGAATTTTTACAAATTCTAGAGTATGTCACTATACAAAAATGGCATATTAAAATTACTTTATTAATAGGGAATTATTATTCTCAGGAATTTACTGCTCTATTTGATAGTGGTGCAGATTTGAATATTATTCAAGAAGGGGTAATACCTACAAAATATTTTGAAAAACCCACCCATAATATCAAACATGCAGGTGGAGAAAAGATGGATATTAAATATAAATTATCCAAAACTATGGTTTGTACTGATGGTAAATGCATACCATTAAGCTTTTTATTAACTAAGAATAAATTGTCTGTTCCTGTTATATTAGGACAACCATTTATAAATAAAATTTATCCTTTTAGATGGATAGATAAGGAAAAGATGGTAGCAACTTATAAAAATGAACCAATTACATTTAAGTTCATAACTAAACCTTTTACTAAGGTATTAAATAATTTGTATGATGATATTTTATACAAAGAAAAACAATTAGGATTTTTAAAATATGAAGTTAATATGCTAACTATTGAAGAAAAATTGGAAAATCCTAAATTAAAGGAAAAGATAGTTAATATAACTAATCAGTTTGCTTTAGAAATTTGTAATGACCATCCTAATGCTTTTTGGGATAGAAAAAAACACATGGTAAGTTTATCTTACGAAGAAACCTTTAATGAGGAAGATATTCCTACAAAGGCTAGACCTTGTCAGATGAATTCTGAATATTTAAATTTATGTAAAAAAAAAAGATTGAATCTTTATTAGAAAGAAAAATTATAGGACCATCTAATTCTCCTTGGTCTTGTACTGCTTTTTATGTTAATAAACATTCAGAAATAGAAAGAGGTGTACCAAGATTGGTATTTAATTATAAACCTTTAAATAAGGTATTAAAATGGGCTAGATATCCCATTCCCAATAAAAAAGATTTATTGGATAGATTATATGATGCCTTGATATTCTCTAAATTTGATTTAAAATCAGGATATTGGCAAATACAGATAAATCCAGTAGATAGGTATAAAACTGCCTTTAATGTACCTTTTGGTCAATATGAATGGTATGTTATGCCTTTTGGATTAAAAAATGCTCCCTCTGATTTTCAGAGAATTATGAATGATATTTTCATGAATTATACTGATTTTATAATTGTTTAAATTGATGATATCTTAGTATTTTCTAAGACAATAGAAGATCATTTTAGACACTTGGATATATTCAAGAAATTAGTAATAGCTAATGGGTTAGTAATTTCTAAACCTAAAATGGTTTTATTTCAAACTAAGATAAGATTCTTAGGTCATAATATTGAAAAAGGTGAAATAATACCTATAAATAGAAGTATAGAATTTGGATCAAAGTTTCCAGATATAATTACTGATAAAACTCAGTTACAAAGATTTTTAGGAAGTTTAAATTACATTTTACCCTATTACAAGAATTTGGCAGAAGATACTGCAATCTTATATGATAGATTAAAAAAGAATCCAAAACCTTGGGATTGAAAGTCATACTAAGGTTATACAAAAAATTAAGGAAAAAGTAAAAACTTTGCCTTGTTTAATGATATCTAATCCCAATTGGGATAAAATTATAGAAACTAATGCCTCTGATATAGGGTATGGTGGAATCTTGAAACAGGTTAATCCTGAAAATAAACAAGAAAATCTGATTAGATTTCATTCAAGAAAATGGAATACTAGTCAAAAGAATTATGCAACTATAGCTAAGGAAATCCTAGCCATAGTCAAATGTGTTTTGAAATTTCAAGATGATTTATATAATCAGAAATTTGTAATAAAAACAGACTGTCAATCAGCTAAATATATGTTAAATAAAGATTTTAAACATGATGTTTCTAAGCAAATGTTTGCTAGATGGCAAGCTAATTTAGCTCCTTTTGATTTTGACATTGTTTATAAAAAAGGTGAAGATAATAGTCTTCCAGATTTTTTAACTCGTGAATATTTATGATACATTTAAATCCAATAGTGGAAGAAATGTATTATGATCAAAGATCATATGATTTTATAAAAAATGAGTTAAATACTTATTTTAAATATGATAAGTTTACACCTGGTAATATTGATTTAAGGTGTTATGAATCATCTGAAGAAGTAATGCAAGATCAGATTGAAATATTTGAGGAAATCAAAAGATTAGATACAGATGGTTAAAAACCGAGAAGAAAGAGTTATTTTACTCTTAAATGATGATGATATCAAATGGGAAGATCAGCCCTGGATAATATATGAGAAATACCTCAATAATATGGGTAATACCTTTGAGACTTATAAATCTCAGAAATATTATGAAATGATACTTTCTGATAATGAATGTGAGTTTAACCACTTCACAGGAACTAATAAAGAGATTTATAATTTCTCCAAAATTATAATAAAGAAGATTATATCTATTGAGGATTGGGGTATATCTCCATTTACAGAGAAATCGTTCTTTATAAAGAATGTCCAGTTAAAATACAATTATTGGGATTATATTCAGGCATTTGATAAAGTGTTTTTATATGAGAATGACAAGAGGAGCCATACATGGTTTATTAAACTATGTTCTCAGATTTATAATCGGAAAATTTCAAACTGGTTTATAAGCTGGTGGCAGTTCTATGGAGCTTCTGAGGAAATTTTACCTCAAATATTTAAGGAGTATTATATGGAATATATTCAAGTTACTCCTAATACGTCTAAAAGGGCTAATCCTGGTTATAACCAGATGAATTTCTTTATAGAGTTTTCAATTCCGTATATATGGCGGAATGATCCTAAAATTAGTAATGATCATAATAATTTATTATGCTTAAAAAGATGTTCATATACAAGATTTTGGGATACGATGATGAAGGAGGATCCCAAGACAAAGCAATTAAATTGCTTGGATACTCTTGATTATATCAAACAGATGCTTGATAAGTATAATGATATGAGACTTCAAGAAAGTCTTACATTCAGATTTGGAGGTGATACTCAAAAGGTGGAAGAAATGAATCTTTCAAACCAAGAAATTGTTGCTAAGTATATTCAAGACTTAGGAAAAGTCTTAGCAGAAAAGAAGCAGATGGAAAAATTGGAAAAAGAGAAAAGATCTGCAACAGGAAGTGATACTTCAATGACAAGTGTCAATAAATTTCAAGAATTGGATGATTTTGAAGATGCTCAGGATCCAGATGATATTGAAATTAATCTTGATGATATATTAAAGACATCAGCAGAGTTCATAACAGGAAATTTGGACAAATCCAAGAAAGGTAAAGACAAGATAGAGGAGTAAAGTAATCTTTACTTTTTGAATTATTGCCGACAGGATTATATTCATTACTTTTTATAAAGTAGAAAAATATTCGTGCCTTTATAAAAAGGAGATGCTTTAATAAAGCAGCAATCATGTAAAATACTGTAGAATTTTCAATTTTTGATTATAGTTTGAAGTCCGCATATATCTATAAATAGCGGATTAGTTTTCTTTAGTAGGTACGCTTTTCTTTACCCGCTCTCTTCTTACTTTGTAAAAATCTTATATCAATAAGAATCCTTCAAGTTTGTTGTACATAAGGCTTCTCTTTAAATTTCTCTAAGTTTTTAATTTTTGTTTTTATTTTTTATTTTTTTTTAATTTTTTAAGTTTATTTTGTTTATGAGCCTTATAGGCTAAACTCTCTTGTGTTGAATTATGACTGATTAATAAAATTTGAGAAACTCCATGACAAAGATGTCTTAGGACTAGGGGTTTCTGAGAAATCTGGCGTTATGGTTAGAATATGATTAAGTATGAAGGTTGGTTTTAGAAAACTATGGCCGAACTACTGTTAAGCCTGTTTAGCCCGCTAAGCCATTGAGAGGATGAAGGCGTTAGGGCGTTAAGGCGCTGTGTAGTAGTTGTTGAGTTCGAAATGGCTTCTCATACTAGGCATAATCTGTAAAACCACCATATATGTTGGTAGCTTAAAGATCCTGACCCCCTGATGGTATCAGAGCCATGAAGTTTTGAAAAGTTTTATTATGATGTACATAATTCAACATGAGTTTTATGAAAATATCTTTTAAGTTTAAAAGCATAATAAACAATAAACCAACTGTTAAAAACAGTGTGACTCAAGAATCTGAGATACCTCAGAATTTGGAACTATTAAATAGATGGACAATTCCTAAGGTTGAACCTAGGACAATTTACCAGTTAGGAACTTTTGAAAAACTGGGTTTAAAACAAATTTTTAAGACAACGAGAGAATCTATTTCCTTAGATAATGAAGAAATGATTGTTCATTTATTAAATGAAAATGATATAAGACCTTATAGGTACTCAGATCATAAATTTATTCATATTGGATTAGTACATGTAGCATTTAAACCTTTAACTTTAGAAGGTTTACCTGAAAGTTTTATAGCAACTTTAAGAGATGGGAGAAATCTTGATTGGAAGAAATCAATCATGGGTGTTTTACAATCCAGTCTGGCACATGGACCAGTATATTTTAATGTTTATCCGAATTTACAGCTTTCATTAACTGATAGTAACATTCTGGATGCTTTAACATTAAATGTTAAGACTCATGGTTATAATTATGCTTCAGGATCTGAAGTAATTTGTATATGTTATAGGATTTATTTTAAGCCTTTATATACTTTAAATCCTCACTGCAAATTAGCAGATAAAAAGCTAAATGAAACAATTATAATTGAGACTAATTTTAGTAGGTCTAATATAACTACTAGAAGGTCTATTAAATGGGATGATAATTGGCAAATAGAAAGAGCTATGAAACCTCAGCCTGTTATACAGACAAATTTATTGAATGTAGTTCAGACTCCAGAAGGATCTGTAACTTTAAATTTTGGAAATAATAATAGATTGAAAGATATTTCTAAATCAACAACCCCAAAATCTTATAGATCTTTTATATCTCCATTAAAATATACTGGTCCATGTGCCAGACTGGATTGTAAAACACCCATGATTGATTTCTTCCAATCAAGATTTCTCCCATCTCTTAAATGTAATTGGTTCATTTTTATAAGTTGCTACCATCTTTTCCTTATATATATATATACATTCAAATTCCTAAGAATTATAAAAATTCTACTTAAAATCATTGACACTTAATCTAATTAATCTCCTTTAAAAATTAATCAAGTTTTCTTTTAGGTGAAAGTTTCATAACCTAATTAAATTTCTTGAAAGAAAGTAAAGTAATTAAAATTCTAATATTACTTCTTAATTTCAAATTGTAAATGAAGTAGAAAATTATGAACATACAACTTCAAAAATATGTTAAAAGATTCAAGGAGATTTTAAAAGTTAACTTTCCAAATATTCTTTGGAAATCTAACTTTAAATTTCCATAAATCCATTTTTATCTTATTTAGTATCTTAATGGGATTTAAAATGTAAATTTCTCTTTTCTAGTCTAGGATCAAGTAAGAATTTAGACTTATATTCTTCTGGTTCACCTGTCTTAACCGGACGAAAATCGGATTAGTAAAGTCTCTACCAGTGGGGTAGGTTACGAGTGCTCTCGGGATTGCGTTTCCACAATCCTCGGGCACGAACAGTCTCAGAGAATATAATATAATTTCTTTCATGAGCCCGATTAACCTAAGTTCATTTATTGTGCATGATCAAAATAACATATTGGAAGCAAAAGTACCTGTTTAATATTAGACTTGATTCTTTGCTTGTAATATGTAATAGTTTAATTCTATATTTGTAAAAGTAGTAGTATATGAAGAGTAATATAGCTTTGGTTTTCTGAGGAAAGTATTCACAGAAGATCCAATATTAGGCAACTGTGATATAATTCAGAGCATACTAACCAAAGACTATTAACCGGAAGAGAGTTTTGGTATAGGGAGAAAGAAAGAATCTCCCTTTTTAGGGAAGATTGGTGCAAGTGAAATGGTTAGGCAATGGCCTCTATTTATAGTAGTAGAGAGGCCCTTGCCTTGAAATTTCTTGCTTTGTAAGGACTTATTGTGTAAATATTATTTATAATGTAAATAACATGTAATTAAGGGACTTTTAATGCAATTATTTTTCTTTTCTTGGTGAGCAAGTATAAAGAGAACATCACTTTTATTTTCTTTTCTTTTATTCCTTAATTTTAAAATTACTATTATACCCTTGTCTTTTAATAAAATTACCAATTTATTGTTTGGACCATTTTACCCTTGCTAATTAATCTAAAATACATTTTTAACCCTATAAAGTGAAAAAAATAATATAATACTAACCTTTAAATTGATACCCGAAATTACGGGTCGTCACAGTATCAGAACGGAGGAATCACACCTTACTAGATATGGTTCGATCTACGATGAGTCAAACAAGTCTTCCAATTTCCTTTTGGGGCTACGCCCTAGAAACTGCTGCATTCATATTGAATAGAGTTCCATCGAAAGCGGTTCAGAAAACTCCAAATGAGATATGGACTAGGAAACAACCTAGTTTGTCATTTCTCAAAATTTGGGGAAGCGAGGCGTATGTAAAACGCTTGTTATATGATAAACTCGCCTCTAAATCTGACAAGTATTTGTTTGTGGGATATCCTAAAAAAACTAAAGGATATTACTTCTATCTTCCATCAGAGAACAAAGTGTTTGTTGCTGGATTCCTTGAAAGGGAATTTATTTCCAAAGAGGATAGTGGGAGTAAGATCCATCTTGGGGAAATTCAAGATCCCCAAACAATATCTGAAACAACTTTGGAACTTCAAGCAAGCTCACGTGCTGATACTGAGCTTCAATCTTTCACACAAGGCCCAAGGAGGTCAAGTCGGGCACATCAACAACTTGAGAGATATAGATTTCTCGTGACTGATGATCATCATATTGAACTGATTGATCAAGATGAACCCACTACTTACAAAGAGGCAATTTATAGTTTTGATTCAGATAAGTGGCTAGAAGCTATGAAGTCTGAGATGCAATCCATGTACAATAACCAAGTGTGGACTTTGGTTGACCCACCCGAAGGGTGTAAGGTTATTGATAACAAATGGTATTTCAAAAATAAAACCGACATGGATGGTAATGTACACACCTTTAAATCTCGACTAGTAGTTAAAGGTTATAGATCAGTTCATGGAATTGACTATGATGGAACCTTTTCTCCTGTTGTTATAATAAAGTCTATTAGGATTTTACTTGCCATAGCCGCATATTATGACTATGAGATATGGCAAATGGACGTTAAGACTGATTTTCTTAATGGAAACCTTCTCGAGGATATGTATATGACACAACCTGAGGGGATCCATAAAATCCTAGCAAAGTGTGTAAGCTTCAAAGGTCCATTTATGGATTGAAGCAAGCATCTCGAAGCTGGAATCGTCGCTTTGATGAACGTATTAAAGAATTCGGTTTCATCAAAAATGAAGACGAGCCTTGTGTTTATAATAAAGTAACTAATAATGCAGTAGTGTTCCTTGTGTTTTATGTGGACGACATCTTACTGATTGGAAATGACATTCCCACATTGTAAAGCGTAAAAGCTTGGTTAGGGAAGTGTTTTTCTACGAAAGACCTAAGCGAGACTACATACATTTTGGGTATAAGAATCTATAGAGATAGATCTAACAAAATGATTGGCCTAAGCCAGAGTGGATACATTGACAAGGTACTGAAACGGTTCAGTCTGCAAGATTCCAAAAAGGGATTCTTGCCCATGTCACATGGCATTAAACTCAGTCAGAACTCAAGGACCTTCCACAAAGGAGGACCAAATCAAGCATTGGGTCTATTATGTATGCCATGATATGCACTCGCCCGGATGTCTCGTTCGCTTTAAGTATGACTAGCAGATATCAATCTGACCCTGGAGAGCCACATTGGGACTGCGAGTCAAGAGCATTCTTAAGTACTTGAGAAGGACTAAAGATACGTTCTTAGTTTACGGAGGTCGGGGAAGGAAGTCTGGTTGTAAATGGTTACACATGACGCAAGCTTCGAGACCGACGTAGATGACTTTAGATCGCAATCTGGTTTGGTGTTTTGTTTGAATGGAGGTGCTGTGAGTTGGAAGAGCTCAAATCAGGAAACCGTGGCCGACTCTACAACAGAAGCTGAGTATTTAGCTTCCTCTGAAACAGATAAAGAAGTTGTTTGGATCATGAAATTTGTTGATGAATTAGGTGCGTCCTTAGCATTGTGAAACCAGTGGACCTTTATTGTGATAGTACTGGCGCCATTTCACAAGCTAAGGAACCTAGATCTCACCAACGATCTAAACACATTCTCAAGCGTTTCCATCTGATTAGAGAGATCATTGATAGATGAGACGTTAAAATTTGCAAAGTTCATACAGACGACAACATTCCAGATCCATTGACCAAGCCACTCCCTCAACCTAAACATGAGAGTCACACTAGGTCAATGAGATTGAAGATCATGTATGATTGTACCTAGGGCAAGTGGGAAATTGTTAGTAGTGCCCTAGGACCATTAGCATATGTTGTACTTTTTATTTCTTTTGAGCATGTCTCTGAATAGTTAATTTTGCTTCTGAACATCAAATGCGTGATTTGATAGTAAAACTCATTAGCTTATGTAATTACTATTCTAGTTGTCCCTAGTTTCATGTAATGTTCTTTACAATGAAATAAAACTATTATGATTCTTGATTGATGATTATGTTTTACTAATCATGTGTAATGAATACAAATCATATCTTAGATGCAATATATTGGGATATATTGTATCGGACGTGATCCGTTAGAGAAGTAATACTTCATGGTCCTTAGTCATAAGTATTACTTCCTCAATACTATTTTGGAATCCTTAGACCTTATGTCTCCATTGATTCTAGCATGAATGGAGCCACGTTTTGACTTTCGATCGGACGTTACTTTTAATCGAGTAATCAATACGACTGATGATCGGATGTAGTGTCCTATCATGGCTTGAATGTGAGAGGCATTGTAAGGAATTTGTCCTTCTCTTATTAGAGAGAGATATCCATGGGCCCCTCGATAAGGAAGACTGTGTAAATGCCTGGTCGTGCTCAAATGTATTTGATAAAGTGGTTATCAAATACTATTTGTTGGAACAGTCTACATGGAGATCGAGCATAAATACAATAAAACTTAATAAGGGTGACGACTACCATGCCTTATGCTTAATTAGGATATCGCAAGACAAAGGGATTAAATAGTAGATTGATATTAGGTTCCACCGTAAATTCATTCACTTTGGGTAGTTACAATGTCCTGCTAGGGACCGCTTGTGATTTATGAACTCACACTACTACTAAGTGTGTTTTCATTGCCATTGTGATATGAACCTACAGGGTCACACGCATAGACGAGTTAACGAGCTTCATTGAATCTAGAATGTGTCTAGGTTCATTGTATCTCACATTTATTTTCTGAGAATAATAAAATGTTATTATTTGAATTATAGATTAAAGATGGGCATTTTCGGTATTTGGCTATAGCTGGGATTACGTGGGAGTGATTATGCGATAAAGACTCCCACTACCAGCAGAAGTCTAGGGGACGTGGGAGTTATAGACTCCCATTACCGAAAGAGGTTGAGGACGTTCGATTCGTTTTGTATGAGAGGATCCTTCAGGGGAGGACTCATGGGTGTTTAGAACGAGTTTCTGCCCATGAATCCCTTCAGGTAACACTTACCCTAAGTACATTAATGCACATCTTAACCCTTTGCCTCCCGACCTAATACTAAGGCAACTTTGGCTACAAAGCTCGGTATTGACAATCCGGTTAAGTATGATCCATGATTGCGTCTTCAGATATCACTAACTTATCCTTCGCACCTCACCACGATAGACAGGCGCTTATTCCACCCGGAAGTTCACACTACTATCGATTTTGGCCTTGGCGAGGGCCAATCATGGAAGGCAGTAAACCTAATATTTAAAATTGAGGATTTTAAAATTGTCTCACCAAACGGTGTATAATCTGATTATACGTTTGAATATGCATCTCATGCTAAAATATATTGTAAACATGCATCAGACATCTTATTCAAAATACATAAAACAGTAAATAAATTGTGACATAGCAATAGCCCCTATGAGTATTTTCCGGACCAACGGAAAATCCTAGGTTTCTAAAGGTGGAAAAGCAATAAATCATATCTATTGTCTTCCGCCTCCTTGTGGTTTCCTCCATCTGATGGACGCCTTTCTTTATCACTTGTTACATATGAAAAATATAAAATCCTATTCTATACTTTTACATAATTGAAAGAATTCTCGAGTTACATTCGATATTAAAATTACAACAAGAATTTGATAAGAGAAGGCACGAGATGCAGATCGTATTATAATAAAAACCCCACTAGTCAAAGACTATTACTATGCACCATGCTTAAAAATACACACTGTCTTCCCCTTTCCTATCAACCCAGGTCATACTCTCGGTCGACCGCGATAAGGTATTAACCAAAACAGTGTAAAAATTAGGCCACCTCAGTCAAGCCAGAACATTTCTGATCGACCGGCCTAAAAACAGGCTTGCCTCGGTCGACCGTGATTTCTGACCGGTCGGCCAAAATCTAGGCAGTAGCAAAATCCCATTTTCTAACACATGTTCAGTCTGACGCGAACCTCTTCCGGTCGACAGGGTCTTTTGCCAGAAAACATAAAACAGCAAAAAACACAAATTCACAATTCGTTCTGGGATTCGTTTAACACTTAAACGACTTCATATTGGCTGTACAAAGGTAAAGACATCATATGACATGCATTATCCGTCTAATACAAACACGATAACACATAAGCAAAGTTATTAGGTTCTCGTGATAGACTCTGATACCACTTGAAAGAAAAATTTGTAATCCCCAAAACGCAGAGGAAATAAAAAAGTGCAGGATTACGTTCCTTTAGAAGATCTACTCATGAGAAAGAACCAAAAACCATGTGTTAGGAATTATACCTTTATGTCGATCTAATCGATGTTGCTCGGATTCTGCTACTAAAAACTACCAACAGTAGCCTTCAGACTCCTGTTTCTATTGGTATCCACACACCAACCTCTGAGTTTGTTACTCCGTGTTTCAGATGCTAGTCCAAGAACTACGAAGTTTAGAAAAACATTTTTTTCCCGGAATCCACAAAGTATAGATAACTTGGGAAAACCGGAAATCAAAGAGATGAGAAAATCGTATTTTTCTTCTCTTTAATTGTTCTTGAGATAGTGTAAAAATAAAGAAGAAAAAATTCCATATTTTTGCTTCTTGGGTTTTGGCTAGGGGGTAGAGAGAATAGATAGAAAAATTGAACACTTGAATCTTAGAGAGTGATGAACATTTCATCATTTTGTGGGGTTAGTGGAATCACCCACTAACTCCACTTCCCTTTATTCTCTCTCACTACTCTCTTACACACACACACACACACACACACTCCCTCACACATGTAGATGTGCCGATTTTGACTTGGTCCAACTGGTCCGGTCGACCGGAGCGACAAAAAGTTTGGTCGACCAGAGAAAGCTCTCAGTCGACCAGGTCTTTTGCCCAATCCAATTGAGCACCTATATAAAGTGTAAACTCCAACAAGACAAGCGTTTATTCCACCCGAAAATTCACACTACTGTCGATATAGGCCTTGACGATGGCCCTGCTTGGAAGGGAATAAACTTAATATTTAAATTATGTCACCAAATAGTTTATAATCTGATTATACGTCATAAACACATGCTTTAAAGCTGTAAAACATGCATCATGCATCTCATGCAAAAAAAAAAAGTCAGTAAATATAACCGTGATATAGTAATATCCCCTATACGGATTTTCCGAGCCAACGAAAAGTCCTTGGTCAATCTAAAGGTGAAAAATGATAAACCTATATGTTGTCTTCCGCCTCCTTGTGGTCTCCTCCATCTGATGGACGCCTTTCTTCATCACTTGTTACATATGTAAAAACATAAAATCCTATTATATACTTTTACATAATTGAAAGAATTCTCGAGTTACATTCGAGATTAAAATTACAACAAGAATGAATAGATAAGCCATGACACACATGCCATATTATAATAAAAACCATTGGGTCAAAGGCTATTACTATGCACCATGCTCAAATAACACGACAATCATGCTAAAAGCGCAAATACACCATGCCTTCCTCTTTTCGATCTACCCAGACCACATTCCCAGTCAACCGCGATAAGGCAGAAACCAAAACAGTGTAGAATTAGGCCATCTCCGTCGACCCAAAACATTTCTGATCGATCGGCTTGAAAACAGACCAGCCTCGGTCGATCGTGATTGATAACCGGTCGGCCGAATACTACGCAGTAGAAAAATCCCATACATTGTGGTAGGAAATATACCTTTATCGATCTAAACGATGTTGTTCGGATTTCGCTACTTAGAACCACCAACAGCAACCTTCAAACTCACGTCTCTACCGGTATCCACACACCAATCTCTGGACTTGTTCTGCGCATCTCAGATGCTAGTCCAAAGAGCTCCGAATATTATAAACACCTTTCATTGGAATCTACAAAGTATTGGTTACTAAGCAAGACTGGAAATCAAAGAGATATGAAAATCGTATTTTCTTCTCTTAAGTGTTCTTGAGTGTATGTATTGAGAGAAAAGAAAAATCTGTATTTTTCTTCTCTTTTGGCTCGACTAGAATGTAGAGAGAAAAGAGAGAGTTTCCACTAAATCATTAATATGGAAAATGATGAACATTTCATCATCATGTGGTGTTAGTGGAATCATCCACTAACTCCTCATCCCCACTATTCTCTCCCACTACTCCCTTACACATACACACACTCAAAACACAAGACATGTGTAGATTTTGACTTGGTCCAACTGGTCCGGTCGACCGGAGAAATGGTTCTCGGCCGACCGGAGTAACAAACCGGTTCGGTCGACCCGAGACAGCTCTCAGTCGATCGGGTCTGGTTTTGCCCAATCCAATCGAGCCTGCCCAATCTAATTGAGCACCTATATCAAATGTAAACTCCAACAAGACCAATCCAGTTGATTATAGTGTGCGACCCTTTAGGTATTTGCTATGTTGGTCGTGACCACAATTGTCAAGAATAATGAGAGGTATCTAGCAACACATCATTACTCCCAATTCACAAATAGTCCCGGTGATTCAAGTAACCACAAATATGATCTTTTGCACTAATCCCTTTGTCCGCGATATCTCGATTGAACACAAGTCACGGAGTGTGTCAAACTTGTATAATCCAATCAGTCAGTTTCTTGATTCCCGAGTAGACTAATCAAATGACATTAATATCTCATAATAATTCACTTGTTCATGGCCATGAATTGGTCTCACTCCATCAAGGGCCCAAGATATCATTCTTATTATATAGGAGAGACATATCATCCATCTATCACACCTCATCCTAACGTGGTTCATAAATACACCCCAACAAATGCCTTTATAGCCTATCTTGTTACAGAGCATTTGACACCATCAAAAGTATACCATTTGCCATGTAGAAAATCTTGTGTGATCTCAAATCGAAGGATTTATGTGCAGACATAATCATCATAAGAAGACTATTGACCTTTATATAGCAATCCATGAAGTGTTCATATGAGCGGGTCCGTCCAGTATCAAATGCCCATGTGTTTGATTTAATATAACATATTTAATCACAAACTTGCTAGTCTCCACACATTATTGTTGTCCTTAAAATTCCACAATAATGATTGACTAGGGACAGTTTAGAATAGTTCAATATAACTATTACATAACTATCTAAAGCCGTTATTATATTTTATTACATTTGCACAACCGTAATTAAAGCACTAATAATGGAATTCATGCCTTAATATTTCATCATATGAAAGAAAATACAACAATCTCCCACTTGCACTAAAGACAACAACCTTGCCTTTTAGTGTATAATGTACATAAAAACGATCTCTTAGACACATCTTCTTGGTATCTTATACCCATGCTACAAGTACGACGATCGTGCTGCTGCTGTGTCAGCGGCTTCATCAGTGGGTCGGCCGTGTTACCGTCCTTATGAACTTTGCAAATCTTCACATCTCCTCTATCAATGATCTCAGGGATCAGATGATACCACTGGAATATATGTTTGGACATTTGGTGAGACCGTGGTTCCATTGATATATGGCTCCATTCACAATGGAGATCAATCACATTCGACATTCGAAATGCTAGGTATACCACACCAAGTTCATCAAATGAACTTTCATATCCAAATCTCCTAAGCAACATCTAATGCAGCTATATACTCGACTTTTGTTTTAGTTTAAGCAAGACACATATCATGATTGTGATCTAAAATTGTCTCTATTGGTTTGGAAACTAGCATCAGTGTAACCATTTATAATGAGCTCGTCTTCCCCATCATAGATTAAGAATGTGTAATTAGTCCTTCGCAAGTACTTAATGGTGTTCTTGACGACTATCCAGTGACGTTCACCGTAAGTTGACTGGTATATGCTCGTTAAACTCAAAGAATACGAGATATCTAGGCGACTACACAACATGGCATACGTGATAGATCCAATTGCCGAAGCATATTGAATATCACTCATGCGTTCTTTCTCATCCCGTGTCTTAGAACACCGTTGTCTTGAAAGAACCGAACCAAGTGTTATAGGACAAAGGCCCTTTTTGGACTCTTACATGCTAAACCGATTTAGAACTTTGTTTATATATGTAATATGACTTAGGCCAAGAAGTCTACGTGATCTATCTCTATAGATCTTGACTCCTAAGATGAAGCTTTCTTCACCTAAGTCCTTCATAGAGAAATATTGCCCCAACCAGACATTTACAGATTCCAAGGTTGGAATGTCATTCCCTATGAGTAGTATGTCATCTACATACCAAATCAGAAATACCACCGAGTTTACACTAAACTTCTTATAAACACAAGGCTCATCAACGTTCTTGATAAAACCGAACTCGCGCACGGCTTCGTCAAAATGTCGATTCAAGCTTGTAGAAGCTTGCTTTAGTCCATAAATTGAGTTCAATAGCTTGCATACTTTATTGGCATTATTTGGATAAACAAAATCTTCGGGTTGTATCATATACTCGTCCTCCTCTAGGTTTCTATTAAGGAAAGCTGTTTTGACATCCATTTGCCAGATTTCATAATCATAGTATGCATATATAGCAAGCAAGCTACTAATGGATTTGGCCCAACTTACTGGGTGAATAATTGTTTTCCAATAACGCACATCAGGCTAGGTTATCCTTTTCGAAGTCTTAATCATCTTGAGGAAAAGAATTTTAAGTGTAAATATAAAGCCCGACTAATTTTTTTAACTCGACGCCCGACTAAGATTTTCTGTGACCAAGAGATGTGGTTAGAGGTATGTTCACGGAATATTTTTCCATATTGATCACACGAGTAACAAGTTGCTGTCTATGCTCTGCGCCACTATACCAATCTGTAAAGAGGACACACCGAACAGAGACCAAAGTCCTCTAGTAACATATTAAAAATAAATAAATTAAATAATATTGATATTAAATTAAATTAAAAATATCTTGATGTATAAAATGAATTTTTTCCATTAAAAAAAAAAAAAAGAATATTGATTCTTCAGTGTCAAACACAATATTGACTGCAGCAGTAAATTTGGCATATATATATATATATATATATATAGTGGAACAGGAATTGCAATAATGAACAAATTTACACAAAGCATGATGTTACGAAAGAAAAGAAAAAAAGCTGAGGGTAGTATTATAGGGGCTTGGGCCAATAAATCTGATGAACTTTTATCATTTGTGTCTGAGTTTGAAGCAGTTAACTTTTACTTTTCAATTGGTGAAGACATTCAATATGAGAATTTAGTAGTGGAAGGTGATGCTCTTTTTGTATTCTTAGCCATTCTAGAAAATCAGAGGATGGAAAGTTGGGGGAGTAAATCTTCTACTTTGAAGGGAAGGGAATATCTCAGGAAATTTCCTAAGTGAAATTTAGCCTTGTCGAGAAATTGCAATATTTTTGTACACAATCTGGTAAAATGGGTCAAGTATAATAATTTTGTAGGTTTATCCCCCAAACTTAGAACTGTCAAACGGACCGGTCCGATCCGGTCCAGTTCAAATCCGCAACGGACTCACTTTAAACGAACCGAACCGGACTTAGTCCATTTTTTTTTTTGCGGACCTCAAAATGGTAAATCCATACCCAATCCACTTATAGTCCACGTATTATGGATTGGTTCACGGACTTTCTCCTTTTTTGACAATTTTAAAAGGAAATATAAAAAAAAACTTAAGATTAATGAATCCTAAAATAAACAGTTTATGTTATGATGAACTTAACAAAACAAATCTTGCAAACACAGAAAAATAGATCATCCTCCACTCCAAAAAAAAAAATGGATTTGGATAGAGGGAGAGAGGCGCAAAGTCAAGAGACGGGGGAAGGGAGTAAGGAGAATAGAGGATTTGGATTTTATATAGATTAGGGTTTGAGACTTTGACAGTAGCCACAGTACTAATAAATACAAAGACTCAAACTCTTATATATAAATTAAAATATAACACGAATAATATATATATATACATATATATATATATATATATATATATATATATATATATATATATATATATAAATCTTGCAAACACAGAAAAATAGATCATCCTCCACTCCAAAAAAAACGGATTTGGATTGAGGGAGAGAGGTGCAAAGTCAAGAGACGGGGGAAGGGAGTAAGGAGAATAGTGGATTTGGATTTTATATAGATTAGGGTTTGAGACTTTGACAGTAGCCACAGTACTAATAAATACAAAGACTCAAACTCTTATATATAAATTAAAATATAACATGAACAATATATATATATATATATATATATATATATATATATATATATATATGTATATTTATGGACTGAACCATGAATAAGTTCGATTTTGGTCAGTAAAAGTCCAGGGTCCGTTTTTATAATTTAATTTCGCAAACTAATCCACGGATTAATTCGGATCCTGTTCGCGAAGTCCATGTCCAAACGGATACGGACACAAAATACTCGCATTTAAACGGATTTTTATTTTCGAGTCCATATTCAATCCATTTCGTTCGGGTTACGGACTGTCCGCAGATTTTCGATCCGTTTGACAGTACTACCCAAACTTATCCCATGTCTAATGGATTTAATTGTAATAGTGTATGCTCGGGTCAAGGTACTAGCTCCTTAGGAATACTAACTAATTTTGATGTCAACCTTTCTTTAATTAAATTAATGGCAGTTGAAGTATTATTCATAAAAATAATTGGAAAAAAGTGTATCTTGTTTTACAAAAAGGAAAGGAAAGGAAAAGAAAAGAAAAAAAAAGTGTATCTTTTGATGGAGTAAGTAGAAGATTGCATGGGGACCATAGTGAGCGAGTGAACCACGATTTTATTTAGTTTGTCCTTCTGCAATATCCAATAGCTACTTCTTTTTATTCTCTCTCTATCTCCACATCAATCTTGAAAAATTTACTGGAAAATTTCTGCCTTCAAAGGGTTCTCACTTCACACAGTATTTGAGAGTAGGGGCGGTTAGGTATAGTAAATTTTATATGTAGTTTGAATTATTTTATCAGTTTTGCCCCAATTTTTTTTATTGCCGTCTTTATATATAATTCGATATACTGTTGCATTTTCGCCCCTCAACGCTAAATTTCTGGTTTCCTCCATGTTTGAGAGTGTGTGTTTTGTGTGTAATTGTTTTTGGTTGTGTCGGCCATGTGTTTCTAGTCAATTTTACCCATCACTTTCCCCGAACAAAAGTCTATGTTTTCTCTGTTCAATTAATGATCATGATATCCTCCCATTGTTATCCCCTTACCTTCGCCTGGGGGAAGATATGCGTCTCTTCATCAGAATCTAAGACCTTAAAAAAAAAAAAAATCGAATCTTAATTCTAGGTCCCCAATTTCCCATCTCTAGAATTAGTAATTTAATTTAAATTGTGAAATATGTTTTAACTGGATTTATCTACTATTGTATGTGCTTTAATAACTTGGAAGCAGCCGACCTATACATTTTACCGAGAATCAAACTCTTATATTTTGTACGAAAACTAGACTAGCACAAAACTAGGTACTTCACGATAGGCAAATATTGTACAAGTATGATAAGTTGTAAATATACTCAAAAACTAATTAATGCGGAAATCTTAACACACACCTACATGTTTAAGACTGAACTTCTTGAGCATTTGCGAGGTCTAATATTTCTTTAAAATTAGTGTGGGTATGTAATCTCAAATATATACTCCCTCCATTCCCTATTAATTGTCGTTTAGGAGATATCTAGGTATCCAAATTAATTGTCGTTTAAGGTTGTTTTGTTAGTTGTCAACAATTTATTTCGATTATACGCTCAACATTTTCCTTTCTTTATGACAAATGAAGTGAGAGAGGGATGGGTGGGATAATATTGGAAGTCTTTAGGTGACAAATTTGCGAAACTCTAATATTTCTCTAAAATTAGTGTAAAAGATGCTTATATCTTAGGAATGGAGGGAGTATCATTTAGAACAACTTGTTTTGGTTTAAGAGTTTGACCAAAAATCTTAGATGAGATCCAATTCAACCAGACCATTTATTTAACAACTATTGTGATTTCACTTTTCCATTGGTACATATATATACTTTCAAAATGGACCAAAATATTTTTATTTATTTTTTAAATGGAATATTTTATCACCAATAACCATCTTATTTTGTTGTGTTTTTGTTTTTGCATTTTTCACATTTAATGAGAAATGGCCTAGCCACGATTTTTGGAAAGACTTGTATCTTATTTTTAGACAAAGCACTTTAAAAGTTAAAATATTAGTGTATTTCTATATTCGAATGCTGAGATTGTAGTACAAATGGTCTTTGGCAGATATTCTTCATCATTTGCCCAACAGTTTTGTCCACCTTCACGAGAGTACCCGTACTTGCTCTTCAATCCAATTTAATTTAACGGTGGACTCCACCAGGTAGGTGACGTTTAAACTTATTAGGAAATTCAAATTTATTTTTTTGGTTTTTTTGGTAGAAATAGTTTGGGGAAAAAAATCGTCCATTAACACTGCCCTAACGTCGGCAAGTTCTGATTCAATTCAAATTTATTTATGTTGACACCAAAAAGTATCTCAGTAAGCTGGGACAATTCAGGAGGCAAGAGTGAGTCATAACGACCGAGGAAATTAACGGGTCAAAAGAAAGAAACAAGTTAAGAACTACCGAACTCGTCAGAATAGAGCTTGTCAAACTAACTGGCTATGACCCAAAAGCCACAATGAGTCAGAACAGCTCACCTAATTACTAACTACAGGGCTAGTTAGCCTAACAAACTCCTACTAAAGGGGGGGGTGACCACACGTGTTTTTAGTGAAGTTTTGATCTGGTCTTTGAACTTATGAACACCCTAACCACCACATTCAACATTTGAAAGAGTGAGGATCGGGTCGGGAGAAAATATAGTAAACGTATCAACCAGACATCCACGAAATAGGAAAGTGTAAGCCCTAAGGGCGAACGAACTCGATTTTTGATAATGGACAAACACTTGATGTTGTGTCTAATGTTTTATATCTTTGTGATAGAATATCAGAACTTATAATGGAAGCTCTAAGTACTTCAATCAAGCCATGATCAAGATTCAAAGTCATATTAGCTTTGTCATATTAGCTTTCAAGATTGAAGATTGAAGACTTAGGTTTGGTTAGATTAGCTTTGTCATTATAAGTCGTTATCTTATAAGCTCTAACCAATGCTCTCATGAACATAAGTTCTACACTCAAGTCTTGCATGTTTTCATAAACACGTTTTCAAAAGGCTAAAGTTTCAAAATGATTCTCATATGTGTTCATATCTCAAAAGCCTTTGATTTCAAAGTATAAGTCTTTTAAAACTGTTTTCTAAATGCTCTTACTTGTTACATATTGAGAAAACCTTTTAGACTTCAATAGATTTCAAAACGTGTGAAAAAATCAACATCTCTCAAAGCTCAGAAGGTCGGATCATCCGAGCTTGCCTCGGATCAACCGAGCAGAAACAGAGAGACGGTTCTGGTGACCTCGGTCGACCGACTATGGGTTCGGTCATCCGACCTTGACTTCGGTCATCCGAGGTCTTGTGTTCGGTCAACCGACCTCTGCGAATACTAGCCGTTATTTGACCGTTGCAGAGTTGTTTTTCAACCTATTTTGAAATGTATAAATACTCCAAAGCTAGAGAATGACTCTAAGACTTGCACTTCAAAGATACATTGATTTCTTATCAAGTCTAAACACTTTCAAAGTAAAATGCACTTCATTGCTATGATCTAAATCATTCAAAGGTGAATTTCAAAAGCAAGACAAAGAGTGTGCTTCCTATGTTCAAAGAGCTGAAAATTGATGTACTTAAAAGGTATCTATCTTTCACTTAGAAGAGTGAACAACCTTGTTTTTTATCCATCTTATGCCCTTTCTTAGTGATAGGGTTAATCTTGTAAAAGTCCTACTTTGTGTGGGCAAGTAACTCTTAGTGAGTTTTTGTATTGTGGTTGTGTTGTAAAACTCTTTGTGAGTTAGCCACAAGTGTAAAGTTCTTCTTAGTGAAGTTGTTAAAATCCTTGGGTGCGGCTCAAGGTAGTGGATGTAGATTCTGAGTGAATCGAACCACTATAAATCCTTTGTCTTGTTGTTGGGTTTAGTTTTGCTTTTGTTCATCTTGCACAAACTTACACTAGCATTGAATAGATTCGAAAAAGTTTGCAAGATCGATTAAAACCCAATTCACCCCCCCCCCCTCTTGTGTTTTACAGCCCTCTTGTGTTTTACAGAAAGAACTTGCAATCAATAGCCGGTCAAAACCTGGAAAGCTTGTCCACGTTCTCCATAACTACCACATCTAGATGAACATGACAAAGGTGCAAGATTATGGAAGTCATGGTTAGAACTCGAGGCGGGAAAGCAATCTAGGATCATCTATAAATTGAAGAAGATAGACACAAAATACAACACTTGAAATATTTCTTTTATCTTCATTTACCTTAATTCCTTTCTACACTTAGTCTCTCGGATCAACCAAGTTTTATTGTGAAGATTTTCATTCAGTAACGCATAAGGCTTAGCTTTCTACGTGAGGTTTGGTCCTAAATAACGTAAAGTATAATTTAGGTTTAGTTCTAACTTTCTGCGTAATGAACCATCTCCAATCACACATAAATACTAAACTAAACTTCTTAGCTCGACGCCTAACTGCATTTTTATTTTGTTGCAGAAATTTATTTGGTTTCTGTAATTAGTTAAGTTTTTAATTGAATTTCCAAGTTTGTTACGAGTTTGGCCGTTTACACAAATCGCTAGGGAATTTGATCATTTTATTTTTTAGTGAAAATTCGACATTTTATTAAAGAAATTGAATCAACTTTCAGAGTTATAGAAATTTCAGATGAAAACGATTCTCGCCAAATCATACAACTCATACTAATACCTAAGCTAGCAAGTAAATGAATCGGAATCTTTTCAGAATCTTTTTGAAAGAAAACTTAAAAAAGAGAATTTGGCATCAAGAAACCTCTAAGATCATCAATGAAAGTGCCAAAGCTGGAAAAGTCTTTCTCATCAGATGTAATCAAACTCATGCCACTTGATTTTCTTTGTAAAAGTTAAGTTAAAACTCCCACGTCGACTAGTTAGTAAGAAATTTTGTTCTTTGTAAGGATGAGGCAATACTACCCCTCGAGAGATACTTTTGAGGGATTGAGTTAATCCTATATCCATTTCTAACATGGTATCAGAGTCAATAGTTCAATGTTGGGCCTCTATTATTGTTCACGGTCAAGATGTCAAACCCTGACCATGATGGGGTTTGTTAATGATCTCGCATCGACTAGCTAGTGAGCAAGATTGTTCTTTATAAGGATTGGACAATCCTCCTCCCGGAAGGTACCTTTTAAAGGATTGAGTTAGTTTCAAGTCCATTTTTAACAAGTTAGATATTGAAGATCTAGTTATTTACTGATAATGTTTTATTAGACTGTAAATTGACAAAATTCATACTACTAAAATTTACTGGAAAAAACTTCTAAATTTTATATACTAGAGATGAGCCAACCCCAAAGGGGTGAGCAAATTCGGTTTTTGCCGAATTCCAACCGAATTCGAATTCAATTTGGCAATTCGAATTCGGTAATTCGGCTTGAATTCGGTAATTCGGTCAATATCGAATTCGAATTCGATTTGACTATTTTTGAATTTGGTGTGCCGAATTCGAATTCGAAATTTTTAATAATTAAATATTATTATTATATAATTAAATATATATATAATTAAATATTATTATTGAATTTTTAATAATTAAATATTATTATTATATAATTAAATATATTATATAATAAAAAATATACCCTCCAATTCGGCCAATTTGGTCGAAATCGAATTCGAATTCACCAATTCGGTCAATTCAAATTCGGTCGATTTTTTGAGGTAGGCAAAAATGAAAAAATCGAATTCAAATTGCCGAATTGGCCAATTCGAATTCGGTGCTCACCCCCAAACACTAGCAATGCTTTATGTCAGCGATGCCTTCACCTTCAAGTAATCATCAACTCATTGGTGTTTATTACCAGAAATTATTAGATTTATAAAATAATTTTTTTTTCATCAATTAGTTTTGATCATATTATTTCGCCATCTGACTCTTTGAAAATGCTTGACAAGTTGATGTAAATATTTCATTATTGTTTTAGGGAATATCATTGACGAGGATATCAAGGAAGTATCCCTTTAATTTAATGTCAAAATTGGTCATGAGTGGGGCCAAATATGGGGAAAATAAGTTTTCCCTTCTAAACCTTGGTTTGCCAAGCCAGTTGACAAAGGATAAAAATATATCTTTATAGATTTACAAAGACCTTATAATAGGAAACTTCAAGCCAATGACATGGTAGTAGAACAACTCAATGAAGCACCGAACTTGGAAACTAAAATGAAAACTTGAACAGTTGCAATTACTTAAAAGGGAAAGTTACAACATCCATAAGTATTATTAAATCATAAGAAAATACTATTGTTCAAAATGAAAATACTAAAACTGTAAATTGTTCCATAGTTAAACTATTACACATTAGACTAAGTCCTCGTCATATTCCTCCTCGAAGGTCTCATCAATCTCACCCTCGACAAACTCATCTGCAAAAAAGGAAACAAATAAAGGGTGAGCTAACATACTAAGTAAGAATTGATCAACATTGGGATGAAGCATCAATTAGACACAAAAGACTTTTTTTATTTCCAAATCAATTATACTGACTTATAGAAATCACCGGCAAAATACTTTAAAGGATACAGAATATAACTGAAGCTAATACAGAACATAAGACAAAACATAAAACTGAACAAGTACTGGAACAGAGCACTGGCAGACTAGAAAAGCTCCGGTAGTCCGAAATCAGGACAAAAATATTGTCCAAAACTCCGGCTGAGAATAGGCTAGACAGGTTGACCGAGGTATCTCCGGTCGACAGGATTTCATCCAGGTCGACTGAATCCCCCATACCAGTCGTCCGCCAAACTCCCAATAGTTTGAGTCGAACAAGGGAAAAAGATTGTTGGTCGACCGATGCATCCATTTTCATGTACAAATTAACAAGGAAAAAGTGATTTCTACACATTTCGAAATTCCAACCCAAAATACCCTATTTTGACTCTAATACACATAATAACAAATGCCAATCAAACATATAACATACTCAAACTATATCAAACGAATCTGACACAAACATATCGAAAATTGTGCTAAGAGCACCATGAACTACTCATGCACTTCAAATGGATTCTCATGTCAAACTAATTGATACAATTCTAGCAATGACAACACATAACATTCACACAATATTAAATTATATCAACACATCATCTATTTTAAATGCATTGAAGACATGAATGAAAACGAAATCATAGCAATTCATTAAGTTCTATAAAATGACATTTCATGATGATTTAAGGACTGAAATTAAAGGTTGAAGGATTCTTACTTGTCAAACTTAATCAAAACTTCCAAATTCCAGAAATTCACCAAATGCTGCAGAAACCATCATACTTAAAATGTGATTGCACTTTCTACAAAACTCCAAACTGCAATCCGTCGACTCTCCAACGTATCTTACTCAGATAGCTTCAAAACCCAACAATAATCGTATGATTCCGACTTCGTTTGCTATATAAACTGTTTAGAAATCCTCATAGCACTCCAAAATTCTGCACTCTTCTTTTCTCTCTTCTCTTTCTTTCTTTTCTTTATCTAACCTCTTTTTTTCAGCAATAACCACTATTTTAACCTTTTCAAAAGTTTAACTTTCAACCCTACAACTTCTCAAAAGCCTACACTCAAATCCCTTAACTAATAACTCGACCAATGCGCCCCTTAACTAAAAGTAACACATATTACAACATTAATTAAGCACATAATCACATTACAGTTCACGTATAATCATGCTAGAACAAATAATGAACAAATACATGCAAGAATTAAATGCAAGTCATGCAATGATTACGTTAAAAAGTCCTAAGTATCACAAAATCTGAAAATTTTCAAAATATTATGATATTTACTACTGTTAAACAAATCTTCATCAAATGAAAGTGAAGGAACCCAAGAGGGGGGGTGAATTGGGTTTATATAAAACTTGCAAACTATTTCCAATCTTTTCTAGGTAAGTGCAAGTTTAACAAAAGCTAAAGCAAAACCCAATGCAAATCACAATACAAGAGATTTAGAGTGGTTCGATTCACTAAGAATCTACCTCCACTACCTTGAGCCGCACCCAAGGATTTTGCCAACTTCACTAAGAAGAATGTGCCCACACAAAGTAGGACTTTACACTAGTGGCTAACTCACAAAGAGTTTTACAAATAACCACTATAAACAATTGCCCACACTAAGTAGGTCTTATCAAATAACAACAATAACCCTATCACTAAGAAAGGGGATAAGATGAAAGGTTTAGAGTACAAAGTTGTTCACTCTTCTAAGTGAAAGATAATTACATTTGAAGCTCATCTTGTTGGCTCTTTGAACATAATAAGCTCACTCTTTGTCTTGCTTTGCAAATTCACCTTTGAATGCATTTAGATCATGACAATGAAGTGCATTTGCTTTCAAGGTGTTTAGACTTGATAAGGAATCAATAAGAATATGTTTTGCAAGTCTCTCAAAGTGTTAGAGTCATTCTAAAGCTTTGGAGTATAAATACATTTCAAATTTGGCTGAAAAACGACTTTTTAACGGTCAGAAAACGGCTAGTTCAAAACAGAGTTCGGTTGACCGCTGAGCAACTTCGGTTGACCGAAGCTCACTTTCGGATCCACTTTGGCTGGGGTCGGTCGACCGACTGTCCCATAGGTCGACCGAAATGGTGCTAAGGTCGACCGACCTATTCTAGTTGAGCTCTCAGTTTCTCGACGGTTCAACCGAACTTGAGCTCGGTTGACCGAACTTCCAAAGTGATTTTACACACGTTTTGAAATCTTTTAAAGTCTTTTAAAGTCTAAAAAGGTTTTCCTAAAAGGTAACAAATAAGAATACTTGGAAAACTTTTCTAAAAGACTTATCTATGAAATCAAAGGCTTTTTGGATAAGAACACATTTGAAACTTTTGCCTTTTGAAAACGTGTTTATGAAATCATGTATGCAAGACTAGAGTGAGAAGCTTATGTTCATAAGAGCTTTGGTTAGAGCTTTAAAGATTACGACTAATGACGACAAAGCTAAACTAACCAAACTAAGTCTTCAATCTTCAATCTTCATAGATGAGCCTTGAATAGTATGACTTTGAATCTTGAACATGGCTTGATTGAAGTACTTAGTGCTTCCTACAAGATTTCCAATATTCTATCACAAAGATTAAGATCATTAGACACAACATCAAATGTTTGTCCAATATCAAAAACAGAGTTCGTTCGCCCTTAGGGCTTACAGAAAGAGCCATATGCAACTAGTGTTTTGCTCTGTGTCTCAGGATTTTGAAACTCAATTTCTCCTATCAAAATTCTTACATAAACAAATTGAAAAAATCTATACGAGCCTCGGCGAAACTAGAGCAATCTAAATTCAATAATATTGATTATAGCATTCTTTATTTGATTTAATGACTTAATCGATTAAATAGGAGTTTAGGGGTTTGAATTACCTTTTTGTTGTACTAGGCGATGGTGGAGGTGACAAAAAATAAGAAGCAGAGTAAAAAAAGGAAATTGTAATTCGATTTAGGAAGAGAAGAATTTGTCCGACAATTGAAGATTGAAGAGGTTTGAGAAGATTGAAGAAGACGCATAGTTGAATAGAGAAGATTGAATTGCAGAGTTTGAGTTGATAGATTTTTTTTTTGTCTAAAATTTTTGGTCAGTTTTAGCTGATCAACCGACCCGAAAGGGAAAATAGGTGACTCGTAAGATCGTACAATCCTACCTTTCGAGTCCGACCCTACGAGTTTACAATGATCATACTCAGGATCTAACACGTAAAAGTTTTACGATAAGACCTCTTAAAACTCGTAGGATTGTACGATCCTACGAGAGTAAACTCGTAATTTTGGCAGAAACTAATGGCTATTTATGCCCCTTACGTATGTTTCAAAAGAAGT
This sequence comes from Vinca minor, assembly GCA_026122235.1. Lineage (NCBI taxonomy): Eukaryota > Viridiplantae > Streptophyta > Magnoliopsida > Gentianales > Apocynaceae > Vinca > Vinca minor. Next base: position 3,959,503 of record JAOCZM010000253.1, read on the forward strand.
GTTAACCCTCGACTATTTTACGTGCTATTACTTCCCTAACTATTTATAGAGTGCTATTTATGCCCAAATCCGACGGAATTCGACGAGATAGGGCGGAGTTGCACACGTTCCACCCGCACAAGCACATTTTCAGGGGTATAAACGTCTAATAACTCGATGTTTAATGGGTTGCCAATAACCCATCTAATGACCCGACCCATGACCTTATAAATTATGATATTTAAGTTAAAATCCAACCCATCAAAACATTACACTACCCGATTTCGTATAATGAGCTAAAGAAGAAGACAAATACCCCAAAGAACCATTCTTTTTCGGTGAAGAAGATGGCTAACCAAAGCCCCCAATCCTTCTCCTTAAATGCCCTTTATTGTGAAGAAGAAGATGTTCTAGAAGTTTCTGAAACAAAAAACCCTCTGTTATTTTTGGGAAGATGAAGAACTAAGCTCCCTTTTTGCTAAAGAGAAAGAAACACATCTTGGATATGTTGAGTTCGACCCGAATCTTGGATTTGCTCGCAAAGAAGCTGTGGAATGGATTCTTAAAGTGAATTCCACTACAAGAAAACAGGGAAACAGTGACGGCCGTTTCCGTCGGTAATCGGTCGCTAACATGAGTTTAGCAACGACCAAATGACGTGGTCGTGTATTTTTCGTCGCTAAGCAAATTACCGACCGAATACCGACGGAATATATAGCGACCTAATATTCTATCGCTATTTACCGACCGAATACCTACCGAATCGTCATCATTGTTGACTTTTGACTGGTTAACGACCGAATACCGACGGAAAGTCTAGCGACCGAATAATCGGTCGGTAAATACCGACCGAATGGTCAACATTGTTGACTTTTGCCTTTGAGTATATACCGACCGAATGGTCAATATTGTTGACTTTTGACTTTGACTGGTTAACGACGACGGAATTTAGCGACCGAATATTCGGTCGCTATTCCGTCGCTAAATTGTTTTTTATTTAAAAAAATAAATTTGAAATTAAATTAGACACAAATCCGTTCATAACATCAGGAAATAGAACTAATATGAGCATTCTTGTTAATTATGTTCGATTATCAATTATTTTAGTAATTGGAACTAAAATTATACAATTAGCATACATTTAAATAATACACCAAGAAAACTACATTGGATGTTAAAAAACTCCAATAAATTTAAAAAACCCATGTACATTATCACAAAAAAAACACTATATAAACAGTAGAATTACATACATTTTGAGTAATAAAAAAACCCAACAAATCTCTTGAACAAGTTGAGATTTTTTTTAATTTGCTACTAATTATCACTCAAGCTTATCCCCTTCTTTCACTGAAAAACAAAGAAAATTATGAGAATTGGCAAAAAAAATTGCAAGAAATTATAAGAATTGGCCAAAAAAATTGCAAGAAATTATGAGAATTGCAAGACATTATAGAAAACCCATATATTAAAATCCAAGCAGAAATCAGTACTACCTCCCCTCCATTTTTGTTTTAATCTTCTCAAAATAGATGTATTTATTCCAATTGTTAAGAAAAAAAGCTAGAAAATGTAAGATTCTCACCTAAACCTTAAAAAACCCAACTGAAATCGGAGGTGGTGGCGACGCCTTGGCGGTGCCGGAGGTGGTGGCGATGTCTTGGAGGTACCGGAGGTGGTGGCGATGGAAGGAGGGAGGGGATTTTGGGGGGGGGGGGGAAATCGCAGGAAGAGGTGGTGGTGAAGATGGAGGTCGCGGCTGGGCAGAATGAAGAATGAGGGAGAGGCTTCTTGGCTTAGATATTTTTATAGAAATGAAACGCACAAAACGACGTCATTTAGATATTTAATAATAGCGACCGAATAGCGACGGAATTGGCGAATTCGGTCGCTATTCGGTCGCCACTTAGCATGCTCAACACTTGTCCAGTTTTCAAATAAATGAGCCCGCGAAATGGCAAAACGATGGCTTTTAGGCATTTACTAATAGCGACGGAATTGGCGAATTCGGTCGCTATTCGGTCGCCATTTAGCATGCTCAACACTTGTCCAGTTTTCAAATAAATGAGCTCGCGAAATGGCAAAACAATGGCTTTTAGGCATTTAATAATAGCGACGGAATCGGCGAATTCGGTCGCTATTCGGTCGCCACTTAGCATGCTCAACACTTGTCCAGTTTTCAAATAAATGAGCCCGCGAAATGGCAAAACGATGTCTTTTAGGCATTTAATAATAGCGACCGAATAGCGACGGAATTGGCGAATTCGGTCTCTATTCGGTCGCCACTTAGCATGCTCAACACTTGTCCAGTTTTCAAATAAATGAGCCCGCGAAATGGCAAAATGGTGTCGTTTAGGCATTTAATAATGGCGATCGAATAGCGACGGAATTAGGGTTAGGGTAGGGCGACCGACATAGCAAATTCGGTCGCTATTATTTTCCCGGATTCCGTTTTTTATAAATAGCGGGGTTTTTAAGGTTATATAGAAACATTTTACCTAATAGTAACTAACATTGGCAAAATGTGTCTATATATCCTTAAAACCCCCGCTATTTTATAAAAAAACGGAATCCAGGAAAATAATAGCGACCGAATAGCGACGGCCTTCGCAAATTCCGTCGCTATTAAGCTAAGGGGCGACCGAATAGCGACGGATTTAGTAAAAACTTATAAATCCGAAAAACTGACATCGTTCTGAATGTGAGTACGAACTAATATGAATATTTAAGTAATTATTTTTTTTATTAATAATCAATTAATAAAATTTTAACTCCATCACTTAATGATTCACATAAATGCACACACAAATGTATTACTTGAATTGTTCTGCTTTGAGTATATATCGGTATTTTTATAAATCGGGATTGAAAACTCATTCGATGAATAGATGAAGAATCAGATTTTTCTTCCAGGGGCGCTGGCCCCGGACCCCGCAAAGGGGCCGCTGGCCCCTTGACCCCCCGGGACCGCCGTCTGCGTCGCGGCGATTCGTCGTTCCGCTGACCTAAGACTTTGTATATGTATTTTGCCTATTTTAGTTACTATTAGGTAAAATGTTTCTATATATCCTTAAAAACCCCGCTATTTTATAAAAAACGGAAATCGGGAAAATAATAGCGACCGAATTGGCCGTCGCTATTTGGTCGCCCAACCCTAACCCTAATTTCGGTCGCTATTATTGGTCGTTATTCCGTCGGTATATTTTCCGTCGGTAATCCGTCGTTAAAGTCCGTCGGTAGTCGGTCGTTAACAAAAATAAAATGACGTCGTTTTTTGTCCTTCATTTATTACTATACAAATAAACATCGTTATGTATTCCGTCGGTATTCGGTCGTTATATATTCCGTCGGTAAACGGTAGTTAATATCCGTCGGTATTCGGTTGTTAAAGGTGAACAAAACGACGACGTTTCAATTTGGTCAACGAGACCGATGTGGCCGACGGATGAGTGACGGAATAACGACCGATTTGTTTTCGGTTTCTATTCGGTCCGTATTCCGTCGTTAAATTTGTGACCGAAAATTTCGGTCGCTAAAGTCGGTCGCTATTTAACTGTTTTCTTGTAGTGTTCCTAGTATGGGTTTTCTACTCTAACTGTAATTCTTGCTATTAATTATCTCGATAGGTTTCTTTGTAGCCTTCATTTTCAAAAAGATCAGCCATGGATGATCCAACTCGCTTCCATTACTTGTCTTTCTTTAGCTGCTAAAGTTGAAGAAATCCATGTTCCCTTTCTTCTAGACTTTCAGGTGGAGTCTTCTTTATGTCGGGGAGAGGGCTTTTTAGGTGAAAGTTTTAATATTTTTTTGTGTTTTTTGGAATTTAGGTGGTGGAATCAAAATATGTTTTTGAGGCCAAAACTACACAAAAAATGGAGATTTTGATGCTTTCAACATTGAAATGGAGGATGAATCCAGTGACTCCAATTTCATTTCTTGATCATATAATAAGGAGGCTTGGATTGAAGAATCATCTTCATTGGGAGTTTCTAAATTTGGGTGTAATCTCTTTTTAATTTTTCAAAATATTTGGAAGAAATAAAGTGGAAGAGGAAGAAGAAAGGTTGGAGTTGGTGGTTGAAGATGGCAGGTTAAATAGACTATTATGCCCCTGAATAATCGCATGTGCGAGTGGCACATGTGCAACTCCGCCCTATCTCGCCGGTTTTTGGCATAAATAGCACCCTGTAAATAGTTAGGGGCAGTAATAGCACGTAAAATAGTCGAGAGTTAACACTTGCATTTGAAACATACGCAAGGGAGCATTAATAGCCATTATATCTTTTGACAGCCTTGATAATAACACAACTCCTCTCCAATATAAATCTTTCAATCAGATAAATTTTATAACCACTAGTAAAATTGTAACCATTCAATTCTCTTATGATAACCAATTAGAATATTAAAATTTTATCTTATTATAACTACAAAATAAAATTTGATTCTTATTTTTTACTCTCGAGTTGGGGAAACGGGGTGAAGATCTTTAATTAATTGTTTGAGGGCATATCATTGACGAGGTGATTGAGGAAGTTCTTTTAGCAGTGTTATTCTTTGTCAAATATTTAGGAAGTCTCCCTCTCATTTACTTTCAAGATTGGTCACGAGTGTGACCAATTATGGGGAGTATGACCCTTCTAAACCTTAGTTTTCCAAGCTAATTGGCTAAGGGGTGTTCAGAAAAAAATGAAACCAATCAATCTAAATTGATCCAAACTAATTTAAATTGATTTTTCGATTTTTTTTTTTTTTTTTGTAATAAAAAGTTTGGGTGGATTCGACTCCGATCGCCACCACGGGTCGGGTCAAAGCAGGCCCCAGGGACCATAGGTCGCTTAATTACAAGTGTACTTACAGATCACCCACCAACACAACCCTCACGTCGGCAGCAGGAATTGAACACTTGACATTTGTAAGTACGTGTCAAATCATTACCAACTGAGCCAACTTGTGTTGGTATTGATTTTTCGATTTGAGTGGTGCGTTGAACTAGTTTCGTTTGAACTAAATTAAAATTCAACTTTTGGTTTGGTTTAAAAACTTTATAAATTAAACTGAACCAAACCAAATATATATATATATATATATATATATATATATATATGTGTGTGTGTGTGTGTGTGTGTGTGTGTGTGTGTGTGTTATAAATTGTTTTAAAATAAAACATATTTAACTTCTTATTTATACCATGAAGAGCAAGGTTTTCAAATGCAAAAGCAAGAGATTGAAGAGTCGTCATTTGGTATGTGATTTTAAATTCACATGAAACTTTTGTTTTATTTTGAATTAATAATGGTGTATTTTTTGTATTTTTTTGCCTTTTTCTTGTAGGATAATTTTGCAATAATTTGTTTAAAATTCAAGAATAAAGATTAAGAATTTATGTTTCATTAATTTGTTTTCTTTAGTGTTTTAACTTGTGTTTATATTTTTGGTAGTTAAGTAATTATATAAAAAGTTTCATTTTATTTTACTTTATAATCATTACATGTTGTATATATCAAAAATCGGACAATCAAACTAAACCAAACTGATACAAATCAAATGAATTAGTTTGAGATTTTGAATGGCTTTCAAAATTTTCAAACTAAATATTTTGGTTTGTTTTGAAAAATTGAGTCAACCCGAACGATGAAAACCCGTATGGTTGACAACGATTTCATCCTTTGGGTTTAAAAAAAAGGAAAATATACGAAAACTACATGATCTCACATAATTTGTTTACAGATTTACGAAGGGCTTATAATTTGTTTTGACAATTTTCTCCAGTTTTAACTTTACCACGAAGATTACATGATCTCACATATTTTACATAGTAATTTTTATATATAGTTCAAATTTTTTTATAAATTTTTTTATCAAGTTCGCCCCCAAAAATTTTTTTTACGGTTTTTTTTTGCTAAACATATTTTCATCTTCGGTAAATTTCTTGTATTGTTCTATGAGCTGAAGCACAACTTGAATAATGAATGAAATTTTATTTTATTTTTTTAAAAAAAATGCTTTCTTGGGAGTCGGTTGATTCCAGTCAAACAACTTGACAAAAAATAAAAATAAAGAAACTCGAATTCAAATTTGTTTATGCAACTATATTTCTAATTATAAAGATAAATATTTTTTTATCAATGGCTTGACGGGGTGAAAATCCTCTGTTTCCATTCCTTTCTCCCATCTCTATCCCCAATCAATAAGAATTTATTATATAAACATTTTTTCCAATTATATATACACATAGTGAATTGTGATTAGCTAAGGAGAGGAATGAGGAGAAGAACAGGGGACAGAGAATTTTTTGCTGATTTGACAAGGCTTTGGTCGTGTTTATTCAAACTTTAGTCGGATGCATGCATTTGAACTAAGTTGAAAGCTCAATAAAATTTGACTTTTGACGTAAGAACTCATTAATTATCTAATCCAAAAAAAAACTACTCTAAAAAGGAAACTATCTTCTATGTTTGTACTCGAGACATAATTTTAATTGACCATATCTTTCTTATTTGGAATTCCAAGTTTGACTCTAGTAAAATTATAAGTTCAATAAATAAACTATTACCTAAATGACCATTTTGAATTTAAAGACAGAAAGAAAATATATTTAATCTAAGCACATCCTATAAGGCCTGTGATATTGCCAAGATAGGTTACCTCCTGATAAGGAATTTTTTTTTCAAATGATCAATCTACCATTTTGGTTAAAATTAATCTCTCAATTAATTTCTCTACATTTTTCCATAATCTATACACAATCAATCTCTAATTTTCTCTCTCATATCCCAAAAATCAACACACGATATTTCCAATATTTTCTTCCCTAATCTATTCACACTCAATATTTAATTTTCTCTATTTTATAGTGCTAGAATTTCACAAGAAAAAAAACAAAACACCATAAAAGAGAGAAAATTTAGAATCATGTGAATAGATTAGGGAATAAAATATTAGAGAAATCGTGGTCTGGTTTTTGGGATATGAGAGAGAAGATTAGAGATTGGTTGTGTATAGACTAGGGAAGAAAATATTAGATAGATAAATTAATTGAGAGTGATTAATAATGACCAAAATCTGTCTTGACAATATCACTAGGCCATCTTGAAATTTTTTCTTTTAAAGTATTGTACTGATTTTTACTTTTCCAAAAATAGATAAATTAAGGGTAGCGATATTGTTAGAGCAATTCTCCTATTGCAAGAGTAAATTTTACTCAAATTGCAGTATTGCCCCTGTTTGAATTAAGTAATAATATGATATTATTTTTCTTTCGTTTTAAAATTAATTCAATATCTCTAATCGATCATCTTCTCTCCCAATTATCTCTGATGTCTCCTTCCCTCCTCAATTCTCTTTTCTGTCGTTGCCAAATCACAATCGGTGTACACCATTCCCTCTCTCTCTCTCTCTCTCGACAAAAAAAATACGAGTTACTTCTTATATTTTCCTTTTTTACATAACAAAACTTGATGTATAGATCTGTTTTATGAGAAGGAGATGGGTTGGAAGAGGAAGATGAACAAACATCTGATACGCAAGAGGAGATAGATCAACATAAAAAAAAATACTAGCACTAACTAATAAAATATTAATAGTCCCTTGGATGCTGAGTCCACCTCCCCTATCCCCTCTCCCCTCCCTTTCCATTCCATTCCCTTCCTCTCTCTAATATTCCCATCAAGATGGTCTTGGGCCAAAGGAATGTTGCCGATCTCTCCAAGTATGTTGTTTAAGCACATAAGGTGATTCAATTATGATCAAGGCAACTTAGATGACTAAGTGAAGCAGTTGTATATATAAAGCAAGGAAGCATGTGTAGTTTTCTAATCTTTAAGAAAATATTTCATGTAGACAATTAATCAAGTAATAGCAATTCATGAAGTATAAAGTAAAGAGGTAAGGGATACAGAAAACTAACACAAGGAATTATAGTGGTTCGATCCACAAAGAATCTACATCCACTACCTTAGGACAAACCCCAAGGATTTCGAACATCCACTAATGGAAATTCTTTGCAACAAATGCAATGTGGGTTCTACCTTTTACAATTACCCCCAACAAATGAGGACTTGTGCTTCACTAAGAAGACTCCACTCAGAAAGAGTGTTAAGGTCATTTGCATCACTAAGAAGTCTCCACTCACAAAGAGTGTTTTTCTAGTTCTCAAAAGAACTAATCTCAATAAGAGCCAATCTCTCCAAAGATATACCTCTCACAAGAAGGTTTATGCCTCACCAATGAGAACTTAGAAACACTCACAAAGAGTGAAGCTCACTAAGAGCTTTTTGCTAGTTCTCAACAAATGAGAAGTTTGGGTAACTAGCCTCTTACAGAGGAGACTTTACAATTAAGCTCACTACAAAGAATTCCCTCTTGGAATAGATTTACAATTTAAGCTCTAATCCATCTTTGAGAATAGAAGAGATAGATGAAGTTTAAGCTCAACTTAAATATGCTTTTGAATGATTTGGAAATGAAGCTCAAAAGTGTTTAATTGCTTGTTTTATGAATTGTATAGCATATGCCCTCTAATGGCTTGATTGGTTATGAAAAATCGGCTTTAGAAGCTATTTATAGGGCAAGTATACACAAGCATTATTGGTCACAACTGCTATAATTTTGGCCTTGAAATGACATCCTCGGTCGACCGCTACTAGACAGTAGGTTGACTGGAGTACCTTGAATCAAAGGTTAAAGGCCTTGTGTCCTCATCTCGGTCGACCTATATAAATCTCGATTGTCCGGAGAGAATATAGTCATTGGAGCATTGGAACATTCAAAACTTGAATAAGGACAAAAACACACTGGTCGACCGACTCAACATTAGTCAGTCGACCGACTGCTTCAAGTCTTCCGAGGCTAAGCCTAGGTCGACCGGATAGAAGTCTCAATGTGGTTTTTCCACTTAGTTAAGTTTTTTAATGTTCTTATGCACATGCCTAAGAGTTTTGTAAAGATATAAAACACATTTTAAAGTACTTGGTCATTGACTAACACTTAAACTAGTTTTAAAAAATCTTTTCAATGAATTGAACAAAGTAAAACATGAGGTTTTGAAAACATGCATAGTTGAGCTTTAAACATCTATAAATCCTAGCATTCTCAAAGGGAAAAATTAGTCACAAAGGATTATCTATAAAGCTTAGACAAATCTTCATAATGACTTCAAGTCTTTAAGTTCTTTATCTTCTTTGAGCTTGGACTTTGAAGCCTTTGATCAACATCTTCTTTGAGTGATGAATTCTTCTAGCAATCTAGAGTTGTAGTGTATTAGACTTCACACTTCTTGTTAAGGAGTCTACCACTTGATTGTACTCTTGTTGGATTGAGTAGCTATTGACATGTTGATCTTCTTTCTTCATGACTTTGCAAGCACTTCCATAGCATGTGGATTGACTTTATGCTTGCGCTATGGAGTCTTGCAAAGTCTAGCTTCCTTGTGTGTATGGTCATATCTTTGATGTACAGAATGAGCTAACTTACCATTTTCATGAATGTTGATGTGAGTGCTAAGGATCCTATCATTAAGAACATTCTCACATAAACATTAGAACTATCAATGGTTTGTTATCCTCAAAACAAGATTCTTCGGGTTAACAAGTGCCTCATCTACCAATGAGACACCGAAACAATAAACAAAAATTCTATAATCTGAATAAACTTCAATACATTACTTAAACAATCTCAAACTTTTACATCAACTTAAAGGACTTCAAATGTAAATACACGTTCTTACATAACAAAAATACAAGTGTTCAACATAAAAGGAAACTAAATTATGCTATTACATAATGTCCATAAGTCACTCCTCACTCCAAGTATCATCATAGGTACCATCAACGTCGCAATCTGCAAAAGAGGATAAGGAGTGAGTTACTACACTAGCACAATAAGGATCAAACACCCTTGAGATAAAGCATCAACAAGACTAAATACGTTTCCCAACTTTCCCAAAGCGTTTTAAAACACAACATAACTTTACTTGGACATAAATATTCTTTTAAACACTTGAAATACACTTAGAAAACACTTTACATAACTTATAACATACTTAGTTTGAAAACATACCAGAACGGAAATCAAAATGGACCAAAACAGTGACCTCGGATAAAGCCCCGGACACATCATCCACAAGCCTTGGATGATTTGAGCTATGGTCCGTTCGACCGGAGCTCATCCGGGATCCGGGAAGTAGCCCAAGTACTTTGCTCCGGACGATCTGTTTGGTCTTCCTGTCGACCAAGCTGATCGTCCGAGTTTCCAAATAGGGCAAATTCTATACATTTAACAAAGGAAAATTCTTTTTCTAAAATATCCAAAAGTCCCAACTCAAAATGACACATTTTGACCAACTATCACATACCAAATAGGACCAAACAAGAACAACTAAAGCAATAAATCATACTCTTTCATATCCAATACTTATACATCGGTAATGTGCTATTAGCATTACAAATTACTCATAACAGTACAGACGGACATATAAAGAACATGAGATACTACGAGTATGGTTCATTGTAGGACACACCCAGTTCACACAATCATCTAATCCCGACCCTAAAGCAACTACTAACATCCCCAAACTATTTTCCCAGTTAGGGAAGGCCAGAAAGTCATGGTTCCAGATATATAACCCCCAGAACAAACAGGGCTAGCGATTTAAGGATGCACCCCAATTTGGCTGTTAGTAGCCCTAATTTTTAACTCAGCTCGGGAGTGGACCATTAATATCAGTACAGATCAGTGTACCGTACATAACAATAATCGGTAATCAGTAATTCATGATGGATCCAGCTATAAATTCGTTCCTAGACAATAGTTGTACATTGGGGAGACTCTCAATCACAAATAGAACAATTACAACACAACAACAACAACAACAAGAAGTATATACACATATCATATGCAAATTGACACGGCGATCAACCACACAAGAATACAAATAACATTCTTCATCCATTTTCAATGCAATAAAACATGTCTAAATCATTTCACCACAAATCAGTAACTTTAAAATACTCAATTCATGCTTTTAGGACAGAAATTCAAAAGGCGTAAGATCGTTACCTTGATAGCTTAAACAATTCTTCAAAGATAACACAAAACTAGAATTTTCCAGATTTTACAGTCTACTTCCGAAGTCAAATTCTCCTAACTTAGTTGCTGGAATCACGATCCCACCGTCCAAATTGTAACCTTATCGGTCCTTTTTCTAACACAACGAGAATCGCGACTCAATTTGCAACCTCAAACAAGCAATCTCTCACAGCCACTCTGTTTTTTCAACTTTATTTCTTTCTTCTTTTCTCTCTTTTTTTTCTTCCTTTCTTTTTCTCTCCTTTTGTAACTCCCCTCCCCCTTAAAATCCCACTACTAACTCCCCACTACCTACCTCTCTGAACTCCTTACAAGATAATATCATAACTTCTAAACATCAACACTTAAATCCCTTAACTAACCAAGCACATCAAAACGTCCCTTAGACAAATAACAAGCAATTTATAGCACATAAAACATATAACACATAGAATCAAAATACGACATGCAATACACATGGGTTCAAAAAGTCCCGGGTATCGCAAATGATTTCAGATCCGTAAAAAAAAAATTCTTTTTCAATTTTCTTGAGAAGACAAGTTGCACAGTTTGTATAGGTTTGGATCCCCTAAACTTTATTAATCGGACATCTCGAATTTTATAGTATCTTTTTACAGATGAGACAAAATATGAATAATAGGGTGGAACAAGTCATCTGAAATCCCTTAATTTTATTGATCGTTAATAAATAATTAAATTCATGTTTATTTTTTTTAAAAATCTGTTGAAATTTATTTTGCACATTTATTATTCTTCTCTTCGATAAAACACTTAATTTACATTAAAAACGTGTAACCATTCAAAATATTCATTCTGTACAGTAACACGATTTATATTCTAAAATTTTGAATGCATCACATATTTGTCTCCAACTTCAATTAAATTTCTCTGAATTATCATTTTAATTAGAAAGGCTAACTTCCCGTACATAGCAGGAATAGGCTAGTGTGTGTGTGTCAAAATGATAGAAAAGAAAATGGAATACATATGGGACAAAAGATACAGACTAGAAATAAATTAGACAACTTAGTGAAAGAGGAAGCGTTAATAGATCCATACAACAGAGTATCAGATTAGAACGCATCCTGAAACGTGAAGCATGCAGGTGGAATGAGCGTTTTAATGATCAAGATTGGGGTTACCTGAAATTCTAAGGTCGAAGATTCCAGAAGAATATGGAAAAATTGGCAACGTCAGCAGCTTCAGCTCGAACCTTTAATTCCTCCATTTTATGGAAATCATCCTCAACCTTGACAATGTTAATCGCTGCACCATAAGCGATGTACCCAACTAAAAATCCAATCACGAAGGCCAAGAATGCAGTGGTGAGCGCCGGCCATGATGTCGGAGCTTTCTGATGATATCTATATAAAGATACAAGAATAGCCTTAGAAACCTTTTCCGCTTTCCGGGTTCAAAGAGAAGAAGCCGTTTTCACTTACCTACACATCATCTCATGCTTACGTACTGGATCCCCAAAATCAAGCCAGCTCAAATGCTCAAGGGACATGTCACCCTCTTCATTCTGGTGTCCGTACATGCTTAGAGGATCAGAAGAGTTTGTAACATCAAAAACATTAACCAAAATTGATTGGTTTCCAGCAAGTTGTCCCAGTAAATTTTCAACAAGGGATTCAACATCAAAGGCTCCACCAAGGTACCTAATTGTATTAAGGAGAGGGGAAAATCATGAAATGCCCGATGTAGAATATAACATGTCAAATAAAGATTCACTCTGGACTAGGATTATCCCATGCCATAAAAAGGATCAACAGTACCGTTTATTCCCGTAAACTAATTTATTGAAACAAAATGATGAAGGAAAATGACCATTTACCAGCTGGGAAAAATGGTAAAATGAAGGGAGATCGAGTTACATGCCAACAATATTATCAATGAACCTGAGAAGAGCCCGAGGATGATCATCAATGCAATTTTCTGAAGAACAAGAATGCCCAGGAAGCAGTTCTAGAAGTGTTCATTTACTTCAAAAATTCCTAAATGACTTTTTATTAATGTGCAGGGCGAAGCACATGTCTACGACACATCGCCATCAATGAAAAATAGTTCATTCTCCATGACCAGAAGACATTATTTTGAATTGTCCCTGCTAATTAACAATAATATAAAGGCAGCAACCCGTGATATTAAAACACACAGAAGTTGTTGATACTACTCCCGATCCCAATAAAGAAAGTAAAGTAAGACTATGATGTAAAGACGCATTATATACAGGCATTTCTATATGCTTTGGAACATACCTCCATATTTAATGCATTTGAACAATCTTAAGGGGAAAGCAAATCATATGACTGGCAATGAAATTTCCAAATTCAAACTATTTAGCATTCAAAAAGTAAGTTATAAAAATATAAAAGCCAAAGCATACCCTGCAGTGGCCTGGAAGCGCTCTTCCTCCGTTGGTTTTGACGAAAGCATAGATTTGTATACCGGAAACGTCAACACAACCCCAAGATGATGAGAACCCAACAGCCTGAAGGGACTTGTAAGGACGGCCTTTCCAGTAGCTTGAGCTCTCAAAATATTTTCGCGATCTTCCTGCATTAGGCGCAGAATTGTGCAATTACATTCCATTCATAATGAAAATGCAAGTTAAAAACTGCCATAAACATAGTTCAGATAGAACATAAATAATGTATATTACCTCCCCAGACATCATATCAAGTGATCTAAGATACGAGACAGTTTCTTGTGAAAATATTACTGGGGCATACTCATCACGGATAGGCGAAGGCTCTCCTTCCATTGTCCTTATACTCCAACCATGCGTCTTCTCAAATTCTTTCCTCTCATTATTAACAACCTTCTGAGCATAAGCCACCCCACTTAATAATGGCCTTTCAAAGGCTGTTCTTGCTGTGTACTCAGCAAAAGTTTCCTGCATTTTTTTTGCAATTTTACAATTCCAAACAAACACAAAAATCAAGCCTTAACAAACAATTTCTTTAACATTGTTATAAATGGACTAGCTAGTCGATGTGGGATCTTGAACACACCCTCTCACTGTCAGGGCTGCACATCTATACCGTGAACAATAATATTGGTCCAAAATCGAACTAGGTGGCTCTGATACCATATTAAAAATGGACTTCGTCTAACTCAATCACCGGAGGATTGCCCAATCCTTATAAAGAACTTATAAAGAACAAATTTGCTGACTAGCTAGTCGATGTGGGATCTTTAACAAACATAAATCCAAATTACAATCCAAAAACATAGTCAATTCAAGAACATAAAAACCAACCAAAAAACCTGATCAATTGCTGATGGATTCTTGTAATAATGGAAAGTGGAAACAAGAATTGCAAGGGCATGGACATGATTAACACTGACACTGAATTGATCTTGTAGCATCCTTGCCCTTTGGTCACACATGCTAACAAGAACCTCCTTTCTTCTTTCTTTGCTCACAGCATCCATTTTTTGGTATATACTTCTACTTCCAAACAACATAACTATAATCCAAAGAGCCAAAAGTTTTGGGAGCCAAGCTTTTTGAATGAATGTGTATTTCCTCTCTGTCCCAAATGGTTCATTCAGCCTTACAGCCACCATATGGTGGCTTTGACTCTTCAGCCCCTCCTCTGTTCCTTAAGAATTGATTCCTTTGCTTCAACAAACAAAGAGCCAAGAACAGATATTTATATAATTTACAAACACACGAGGCAGAATCATGACTTTCTTCAAAGAATTTTGCAGTTTTTTGAGATTAACTTTATGGTTCAATACTAATAAAGAAAATGGGTATTTTCTGGACTCAAAATAAATTATCATTGCAACATTGTCTTGAGTGACTCTAATTATCAAATACCCACAAAACCCATCAACAAAATATGAACACAAATGATTTCCCCCACTCCCCACTTCGCTCTTCTGAAGAAACCCAAGAAAAAAGAATGAATTTTTTTTCTTCTTTTTTGTTTCTTTCAAAGCTTATCCTTCACACAATTCCCCTCCTCATGGAACAAGCATGACTTGTTGCAGCCCTCAAAAGATGGACAAAAAGCTCAAATTCCAAAGGGGAAAAGAATTCTTTCTTTCTCACTCTCTCTCAAGACTCTCTCCCTATTGCTATGAGAATGAGTAGTCCGGCTCCTATGCGGAATATGAAAAATTCTGCATCGTGCGGGAAAAATTTAGACAGTCGGATAATAATTTTAACGGCTCATATTTGGAGAGAAAAAAATTACAATTGGACTTAAAAAATTAAAAAATAAAAACTTTTGTCTCTCTCAAATTTTGAACCATTCAAAATTATTATTTGATAGTTCAAATTATTCTGCGGTGCAAAACTTTTCTATTTTCGCATAAGAACCGGAGTGGTGAGGGTTTCAATGCAATAATAAAGCATCAAAGAACCCCTTGACACACTCTCTCTCAACCTTTTACCCGTTCTCTCTCTCTCTCATATATCTTTGCCAAACGTGAAATTTTAGTTGAGTTGAATGGGAATAACATTATTGACTTATTTTTTTTTATAACTTCACCAGAGGAGGAAAAGCTTCACCTTCGCTACGCCTTCTTGACCTCTTTTTTTTTTTTAAAAATAAAGTAATATCATTAATTGATGGCCAATTGGTGTATTTAGTATTGAAATAATTTTCGCTTGACAAGGTTGGTCTCTAATGATTGTTTGCAGCATTTTAGATCCTCAATCAAATTACGAGCTGGGAATTGGTCCTTCTGTCTTTTTTTTGAAATATTGAATGTTAGTCAACAAATGATGTGGGCAAAATTGGAACTTCATATTTTTTTAAATAATTAATACCATATGAACTTAATTGTAAATATACTTAAAAATAAATACCTAATTGTAAAAATAAACCTAAAACTCATCACCTCCTCCTCCCTTGCCGCCACTGTCTTCTTCTCCCTACTCCCTTCTTGCCGCCACCGTCTGCAGCTCCCTCCTAGCTGCTTCCTCCCGATCAAGAACCCCATAAATATGAGCTTTCAAACTTCAATAACCCAGAAAATGTAGTAATGAAAAAGAAAAAAAGAATACTAAGAGAATCAACAATAATCCCAAGAAATAAAAGAAACACACCTCACAAATGAGCAATTTCATTTTATTGCCAAAACTTTTGATAGCTTCTGATTTGGAAGCTTTTGACAACTTCTGATTGCCAAATCATGAGCAATTTCCCTTCTTATCCCTTCTCCCTTGTTCTCCCTCCTCCCTTATTTTTGGCCGGAATTGTGCCGGTGCAGCAGCAACAACAGGAGGTTGGGCCGGAGAAGGAGGGGGGTGGGTTTTATTTTTTAATTTTATAATTAGGTATTTATATTTAAGTATATTTACAATTGAGTATAAGTGATATTAATTATCTAAAAAATACGTGAAGTTCCTATTATACCCTTGCACACTTGACTAACAAATACAAAAAGACCTAAAAAGTTGCAAACAATCACTAAGGGACCATGTATGTCACCCCGAAAATTGATTGAGGATCTAAAAAGTTGCAAACAATCATTAGGGACCAACCTTGCAAAGCAAAAATTATTTCAAGACTAAATACACAATTTGGCCTTAATTGATATTAGAAACTAAATGAGGGATGTGGAATTCAATAGATTCTCTACCCTTTGAAATGAGGCACCAAGATTTATAAAAAAAAAATTATTCACTCTTATTAGTATAAATTATTTTATAGTATTTTTATTTTTTCCTTACTTTAACTCATCAATTAATTAAGTGCGTGATTGGTACACTAGAATGGAAAGGAAATCGATAGCTTTTCCAGTTTATCTTTCAATTCCGACGTTTGGTTAGTTAATTTAAAGTGAGAATGATCTTTCAATGAGAATTCTCATCCCAAGTAAAAGTGTGAATGATCATTCCACCCCAAATCCTATAAAATCTTTTTTTCATGAGAAGTTTGAATTATCAATTAATAAAAAGTAATTATTATACCATTTATTTAATTATGATAGTGTTCAAATTAGAAAATAATATGTTTATTTTCTCTAGAAATATTTTATTCTTTTGATAAAACTTTATATACGGTAATTACATAAATATTTTTATAATTTTTGTTACTTTTTTCATTTATTTTTAATACAAAATATAGTTGTTTTATATTTTTCTAATTTATATATTAATTATATTTCATTATTGAAATGTATGTTTGATGTGCTTTAGTGTACAAATAGGTGGAGTCAAGAATTTTTCATTACAGGGGCAAATGCTTTATTGATTTTTGTTGGGATGCAATATTTATAAGAAAATGTAAAATAAAATAAAATTTTCATATAAAAAATCGTTCTTTTTTAAAATGTTGAAGGTTGTCTCCCCCTTCTCCCATGAATCTATCATTGTGTACAAATATGATTTTTTTTCAGTGAAAGTATATACATTGTGCAATTAATTGATTTTATCGTCAACATATGTTAAATGACATTTTTGTCATATTATATTGAATCACATTCCATTTCAACATTAAATAATAATTTCTCCAAATACAGAAAATGAATCGTAATTCAATTCTGTCTTCGTCTTCCAATCAATGGAATGTAAAGAAGATTCCAAAACTATTCCTAATAAAAAGTTATTTTGGATAGAAAGTAATTCCATTCCAAATTCACTCCAAATGTGTTGTAAGCGCTTAGTGAGTGTTTGGTACGCGGGAATGAAAATGAATGGAAATATTTTTCTCACTTCTCTTTCCATTCCGGCGTTTGGTTGGACAATTTGAAGTGGGAATGATCATTCCACGGGAATGACGATTCCAAGAAGAAGTGGGAAAGGTCATTCCACACCAAAACCTATGAAATGGTCTTCGCAGGAGAAGTTGGAATCATCAATAAATAGTAACTGACATTTATACCCCTATTTTAATTAATTGTTACGTTCATTTTACATAGCAACGTCTTCATATTTAGTCATAAATATTCTATTTCACTTAGTATAATTTCATAGATGATAATTTTCTAAATATTTCTTTTTCTTGGTAGTAGTTTTAATCTATTTTTTTTAATAAACAAAAGTTTTAATCTATTTTTAAATTTAAAAGTAAAAATATTTTTATTACTATGTTGACATTTTAATAAAAATTATGTTTCAACAATATATATATATATATATAATGTCAATGTTATTCAAGTAAGATTTTGTAAGGAATGTTTAATTATGTTTTATCGTTAGTATATATGCTAAAAGGGCATTTAGGTCATATTCTGTTTAATTACATCCATTTTGACATTAAAAAATAGTTTTACCAAATTTAGAAAAGGAATCAACATTCCAGTATGGCTTTGCCTTCCAAACACTAGAATGAAAAGAGAAATTCTAAAATCATTCTGGGTAGAAAACGATTCTTCCTGGAAAGAGATTTCATTCAATTTCATTTTAACGTACCAAACGTATTGTTAATTTCTACACTAAACTCAAATCAACAAAGAGATCGTTGGCCAGCTAAGCATGCTGTTTCCATATCTTATGGACACGAAACGAAACACACACAGAAGAAACCAAAAGAAAGAATATTTTCATAAACAATAACCTTAGAATACACAACACCTGTTTTTTTATACAATGAACTGTAACCATGCTTAGTTGGTCGTACCTGGATAGGAGCACTTTATTTTATAAATTGAGCATTTTTAATTTTTTTGACAGCCAATCAATCTTTAAATAAGCTAACTTACATTATATAATTATTAAGATGACACACCCGTTTCCAATTTGATATGAGGAATTCTGGTAAATAATCATCTGTATCAGTATGTGTACTTATTTTTATGTTCAACCAATAACAATTCACCATGTGTATATATAATTAAAAAAATAATCACATGACGAATTATTAATGATTGGACATAGAAATAAGTACACAGATGGGTACAAACGATTTTCACCCGGGAATTCTAAGGTTACTCATTTAATTTTTTATTAAAAAAGAAAAAGACTAAAAGACCTCTAAGAGGTCGAATTGAAAGTGAGGATCGATTGGAGAGTGGCGTAAGATGGGGGCTTGGGATAGGGTCTTTATATAAGTATTGGCAGAGAGAAATAGGTAAAAGTTGTAGAATGAAGAAAGATATGGGAATCGGGTAGCCCAAGTGGTAAGGCTACCCGAACACGGGAGGTTCCGTGTTCGATTCCTATATCTCCCAATGGGGCAAATAATTCTTCTCCTTATGAGGCTTATCTTCCCTCCCCAGGCACAGAATTGGTCATATCACTACAAAATAAAGAGAGAGATAATTTTGTAATAACGTGGTCGGTTCTGAACTGCAAGGTCCAATGAAACTTGGTTTATATCAGAATTATCCTTAGAAGAAAGGGTTTTTTTATCCATTAAATTTGATAATGATATACTTTTTTGAACGTCTTTAAAAGTAAAAATTTAAAAATGATTAGAAATGTGTCACATGTCTTACTTAAAGAATAAGAAGTATGAGAAGAGAGAAATTAAGAGTATGTTACAATGCAGGAGATAGTTGTATTATAAATAACTAAACATGTGACACATTTTTAATGGTAAAACATAAAAAATAATAAAATTTCGGGATAGACGATTTTATACCTTAAAAAAGTAATAGATATCTTTCTTACCTTACTTTTTTAAAGCAACAGAATCTAATTTGAGGATTTTTGCAGATACGCTCTTGTCCCCCCATATCTTATAAAATATTGTCACCTCCCTTTTCTCTCTCTCTCTCTCTCAAAACGTAATTTTTAACAAAGCCCAGTTGGCCATTTTCCTCTTGTTTGCGGTCTCTGTCTTCGACTCTCCATTTCACACAATTTATGTCTATGTTAAAATCTAATCTTGACTTTATAAAGCTCCGTATAGTTTTCTCTCTCTCTCTCTCTCTCTCTCAAGCAAAATGGAAAAATTGTAGTACCTCTCTTGCTAAATATACAACTTTCATTATATATTACAAAAATTAAGAAAACAAAAATTATAATTTTTTTGTAATTAAAATATTAATATTACTTTCTTAAATTATTACTTGTATACCAATAATTTTATTTAAGAAAATAATATTAATTTTTTAATTGCAAAAAATATCTTAATTTTTTCTTTCTTAATTTTCACAACATTTAAAATAAGTGTTATATTTATGAATGGAAATAGTAATTTTTAGCAGTCCCACTTGGAAATTTATCTCTTTTTTATTTTATTTTATGAATAACTTGGAAATTTATCTCTTTTTCTAAAGTAAAGGGATAATACATCAAATTTGCAAATGAGGGTTTCTTAAGGTGAACCGAGGCCCGATTCTAACTGATATTTCTGCTGGCGATAGAGCTTACGGGGCACTTTAGAATACAGGTCGGAGTTTTCGCAACGTGCCGAAATCGCAACTGGTGGTGTTTCGTGATCAGCTAGATATGCTGACGGACGCACAAGGGGTAAGTTAATTTCGGTAATCTCGTATTTTTTTATTTAAATTAAATGAATTGTTTTACATTAATTTGAATTTATTTTTACAGTTTATGTGGAGACCGTACCCTGATTGGGTAACTGCCGAAAGAGTGGTTCGGGATGACGACTTCATGATGACCTGTCGAACCCGAACGCCACTCGTTTGCTTCGAGATGGTTGAGTACCACCTGCCTGACAGGGTTTCAAGGCAATTTGGATTCCAGCAGGTAGTACCAATCTAGGCGGGGACGGAGGGAACTATCGAGGGTGTTGACCTCCACACATGCAAGGCGGGTCCGAAAAAAAATTGGAAAGCCTTCCACCGCATATACATAGATTTGTGGGACAACTGCGTCGATGCACTAGCAAACGCTGCTTTCGGTCCAGGTCCCGGTCCCGGTAATGTGATTGCACCAACCCGTGAGTACATGGATTGGTACAATCTCATTACCGTTCACCTTATGAAGACCCACAAAATAGGGATCCCGGGCCACTACCAATGGGCAATCAACCCATCGCTACCTCTGAGACTATTTTTGTAAGTTTTATTCGCTTCGTTGTCAACATTAATCTTTTTTTTTAAATATACTAATTTTAAAATTTGTGTTACAGGAGGAGTCTAACAAGGTGATGCTGGAAGAATTCGAGAAGTCTGCCCATTGAACTAACCGCTAGTACAAGGATCTCATCACCTGGGCTGCCAAAACCATCAAAGATACATTCGTAGCGACTGGGAAGACAGTTGCATGCAAATCGCGTGTTGCCGATGTAGTAGATGCTGCAGTTCTGCAACCGGTCACACAACCGAGAGAGCATGTTGCAGGTAGGGTTGTGGTTGGGAGGCAGGGTACTCGACGGAATCGACAGGCTTCTCAGGAGCACCTTACCGCGCGGCGCCTTCGGCAACGTGGCGATGTGTCGGGACCGTCTCAACCGTAGGAAGATCCTACTCATTCTCAGACTCAGTTCCCGTCTCAAGTCCCATCTTAGGCTGATGTACCCACCGGGTATCATTACTAATTTACGAGCATCGACACTTATTCCTCGGGTATTCGACCCGGGGGGCATCCTGGAGCGGGGTCCTCTTCATCGGGACATCTGGGTGTCTATGTTGGTGGGACGGCCTCATTCAGCCTTGACCTGGACCAGACTCAGACACAGCATCACACTCCACTGCTCCAGCCGCATTCACTTGAGTAGCCGATATGTATCGACCCCGAAGGCTCTGAAATCATCGAGACGGTGCATGGTAGTGCCGTGCGAACCAGGGACGGGCACACATACTATCTACGGGAGATCCCGAATCCAATAGTTAGATATACACCGTCGGGGAAGTAGATAGGATTTTATTTTATTTTGCTTTTAGTTGTTAAATTATTGTTACATACGATTTGTTTTATATACGATTTCTTCGTTTTTTCGTTGTTCTTTTTTATTAATAAAGTCGATTTTGCCATATTAATTTTCGTACACAAATTTTGGTAAATATTCAGTGTTAGTGATTTTTTATGTTATAAAAATATAAACTCAAAAAATGGTAGCAAACTAAGTGTTTTAGGCAAAAATTCTCTGCCTGGGGCCAAGACGGAAGTCCCACTTCCGTTTTGGGCTGACGTGACAAGACACGTCTGGGGAACGCCACGTTAGCCTATGACGGAAGTGGGACTTCCGTTCTGGACAAGAATGTTGTATCAAAAGTTTTTGATGTCATGTTATAATCATTCTGCCCAATCAGTGTTAGTATAATGCAAAGCTCAAAATTCGCAATCCTCTTCCCTGTCTCACCACTAAAAATGTGTCACATGTCCTACTTAAATAATAAGAGGTAAGAGAAGAGAGAAATTAGGAGTATAATGCAATGCAGGAGATGATTGTGTTATGAATAACTAGACATATAACACATTTTTAATGATAAAATAGGAAAAATAATAGAATTTTGGGACAGATCATTTTATGCCTTAGAAAAGTAATAGATATCTTCCTTACATTACTTTTTTAAAGCAACAGAATCTAATTTGACGATTTTTGCAGATATGCTCTTGTCCCCCCATATCTTATAAAATATTGTCACCTCTCTCTCTCTCTCTCTCTCAAAATGTAATTTTTAACAAAGCCCAGTTGGCAATTTTCCTCTTGCTTGCGCCATCTGTCTTTGACTCTCCATTTCACACAATTTATGTCTATGTTAAAATCTAATCTTGACTTTATAAAGCTCCTTATAGTTTCATCTCTCTCTCTCAAGCAAAATGGAAAAATTGTATTACCTCCCTTCCTAAATATAGAACTTTCATTATATATTATGAAAATTAAGAAAATAAAAATAAAAATATTTTTTTATAATTAAAATATTAATATTATTCTCTTAAATTATTATTTGTATACCATTAATTCTATTTAAAAAAATAATATTAATTTTTTAATTGCAAAAACTTCTTAATTTTTTCTTTCTTAATTTTCAAAATATTTAATGAAAATGTTATATTTATGAATGGAAATAGTAATTTTTAGCAGTCCCACTTGGAAATTTATCTCTTTTTCTAAAGAAAAGGAATAATATATCAAATTTGCAAATGAGGGTTTCTTTTTCTTGAATATTTGGAGTTTTAATGGTATTTAGACGTTTGACTCGATTAATTCATTTAGAATCTAAATAACATTTTGACCAATTTATCAAAAAATCTTATAAATATTGTAATATATTGTTATACTTTTATACTTGACAAACTTCGAACTCAACTTCCAACTGCATACAAAGTATGACAAAATAATGTTTGTAATGTCATACAAAATGAAGAATAATATGAGTTCAGTTGCTTTCTCTATTAAGAAATAAAAATAAAAACAAAAACAAATTATATAGAGAGAAAGATATGGGAAGCTGTGTGAGAAATGGAAAAGAAAAATGATATTTTGAAAAATAAAAAAATAAAAAATCGCTTTCAAAAATCTTTATGAAAATGACTTTGCAGACAAGGAGTAGATATCATTCTATGAATTTAGTTGAAAGCCAAGTGTCAATTAGACAATAATCAGAATATTGAAACTATGGGTTAACTAGTTCAACATATTCCATGTCATGGATGCTTGACCAGTCAACTTATACAAATGATATTTTGATAAATATATTTAAAATTCGCTTTTCAGTTTTTTTTTTAATGAAAATGACTAGGAACGGTTAATAGAGAATGCGAGGTGCTTAACTACACAGAGCTCCCAAAAATTTGGGACCTCAAATAATATATATATGTGTGTGTGTGAATTTTAAAAAAAAACCTATGTAATATTTTTATATTTGAGCCTCTCGGCACAATAATCAATTATCAATATGTTGATTTATAATATATTTTTCAACTAAATCATAACCAACTCCGATAATTTATTTTACTTAATTGTTTCCTCCACTTACCACGCCAATTTTATTGTCTCGTCTTTTCACTTGGTTACAACCAATCAAATAACATTAATTTCTTCTCCTTCTTCATATATTCTAACTTTTCAACATTTTGAAGAAAGAAAAGTATGATACAATTATAATTACTTTTTTTGTTATATATTTATGAAAGTTAATTTTTTGTTGTTATATGTGGTTTTACTTTAAAGTTTAGCACAGTGTCCTTAAAATGATTGAGAGACCCTGAAAATTACATGACACAAGGAGTAATCTCATTCTATGAAATCAATGCACCCAATAAATTAAGGAGGAAATTTAAGTTGGATTGTACTTTACATAACTTCTCAAAAAGAATTGAAGAGACTAGTAAAAGCCAGTCTAATGAGATTAATTAATATGCCATCTCTAAAACCATATGGAAGTTTTACAATGGAATAAGACTTAAACTGGAATAACCATTTTTTTTTAAGAAATAAAAAAGATGCATTCGTTTAAAAGAATTTATCTAAAATTATTGGGTATTACAGTTCTAATTCTTTGGAATTGGAGTAGTTTTAAAAATAATCATATCATACTGTTAATACGCAAAACAATTTCGACTGGTCGAGACCACTAAGAAAACAGGAACATGGACGGATCAACAGAGATATAAACGGGTTTAAAGAGGAAAACGAGCCAAACCAGTTAACTAACAGCTAGCAAGGAAACATGGAACATTATATAGGAACCAAGAGATTGGTCAGCCAGGACAACTACATGCCAAGCAAACGGGCCACAACAAACTCTTTGTCACAAGGGCACCGGTTGTATACTACTTTGACCTGATCTCAGACCTTATCCAGTCCTTAAACGTGGTGTTTCTAACGTAGGGAAGTGAGACAATGCCATAAGAGATTCTAGGATAAATTAACAATCAGGCCGTCTCAAAGTAAACGGGAATTTTATAACCGCCACGACCAAGACTCAGAAAAAAAGCTTGTTGAGTATTTAACTCTAATACCACTGATTGGATATTAGTTATGATACTACTTATTAAGATACTCAAGTGAAGAAAGTCAAATGTAGATTCTATTTTCTCACAAACAAATGCAATTACATTTGAAGAATTCTTTCTTTTTCTCACTCTATTTCCAACGCCACTATCATTCTTGTAGGGTATTTGCTACATTACTTCTATTATGATAGGACACTTCCTAACATTTCACTCTAGCTCTAAAGCTCACTGGCTCACAACTTCTATTTATACTAGTGTTAGAATATTCTATCAATTAAGCTCCCAATGGAAGCTTTTATTAGAGAGATCTAGAATCACAATTTAATTCTACAAAAGAAAAATTATCTTGAAATTTCTAGAAGTTCTTGTTTGGAGAAAAACTATTCATCACTCTGGAAGCTTCTAAAGAGAGTCATTGTATTTCTTAACACTCCCCTCAACGACTACTCTCTTCCACTGATGCTCGCTTCTTTGTGAGAATTCTTGAGTCACCAATCGATCCTTATATATTTTTTAGTCGAACCACCCGATCTAATCTTCAACTTGAACATCCATTTGGAAGAAACAGGTTGCATAACTTTCTATCTCGATGCAACGTTCCATATATCGCTTTTCTTTAGTGTATTATCGACCAAACATTAGCATTCTTAGGACTTTGTTTTCTTTGTTTAGTGGACCTCCAAAGTTATGACTCAGATCCTTCCTCTTACTGAATCGGCCTTTGCTCTTTCGTAATCTTGTATACTCTAATTTCCCATGGATTCTTTCTTTTTCTTGATTCTAATTCTTCTGATGTTCCGGCTTCTCTTTCGACTTCTTTAGAGGGTGAGGAATCGCCCCTTGCTCCTTAAATCTTTCCTTGACCTCTTTCGAATGAGGCAACTTTACAGCTCCAGATGACCACCAAAACGATGCCTTGTCAAACATTACATCTTCAGATGTGTAACAACGTCCAACATCTGTGTTACAACAAACCCAACCTTTCCTTTGAGGATTATATCATATAAAGATGCATCAAATTGCATTCTCATCAAACTTACTATGCAAATGGATTGGCACAAGTATGTAGCAAACACATATGAATACTCTGAGGTGAGACACCAACGGTTTCTTCTTCCACAGTTTTCATATGGCGAAGTGAATCCAAGTTTTGCATGCGGTAGCTAATCTGTGATATAAGATGTTGTCTTCATCCAAAAAACGCACTTGTACGTTCTTGGCGCGAATCATACATCTACAAGTCTTAGTCAGATGTATGTTCTTCCTCTATGCAACCTATTATACTCTAGGGTGTTCGTACATGTAAGATGTCTTTTGATCTTATTCTTCTTTCAGAACTCCATAAATTCATAGGAGGAATATTCACCACCATTGTGTGTGCGAATGGATTGTGTCTGACGACCTACCTCGTTCTCTGCTTTCTACTTGAAAGCATTTAACTTTTCCTACGCCTCAGACTTTTCTTTTATAAAATCAATTCAAACATAACAAGAATAGTCATTGATAAATATCGCAGCATACCGGTTATCTACATCGTCTCCCATACAAAGCTTCGTATGGTGCCATACTGATACTGATTTGGTGATTGTTGTTGCATGCAAACTCCAACAAAGTCAAGTGATCTACCCAGCTTCCTTTGAAATCTAAGACACACGCTATTAACATTTCTTCCAATGTCTGAATAGTTCTCTTTGATTGCCCATCTGTATACGGGTGGTAGGAGGTGCTAAGAGACAAGTTCTCATAACCTCATTAAAGCTTCTCCAGAAACAAAACACAAACCGTGAATCCCTATATGAAACTATGTTGAATGGTACACCATGTAATCTGACAATCTCATTCATATACATCTGAACCAAAACGTCCATTGGTGCTGTAATCTTCATAGGTAACAAATGCGCCGACTTTGTCAATCTGCCCACTATAACCCAAATAGCATCATTCCCGGTCTTGTCCTTTGGTAATCCGACCACGAAATCCATTGTGATATTCTCCAATTTCCAAACCGAAATTTTCAAAGGTTTCAACAGTCTGACGAGTCTTTGATGTTCCGCATTGACTTGTTGACATACCAAACACTTGGCCACAGATTCTTCAATTTCCCGCTTCATACCCTTCAACCAGAAATATCATTTCAAGTTCTTGTACATCTTCGAAGCCCTTAGGTGCACAGACAATCTGGAGTTGTGCTTCTTGTAGGATTTCCGTTTTCAGCCCCAAATCCGCTGGTGCACATAATCTGCCCCGGAACCGTAGAGTTCCATCTTCGTGTAAATGAAAATCCGTTTTTTCACCCCAACTATGCCATTGACTGTTCATTCTCCAATTCCGAATCTGATGACTAAGCTTCCTTAATGCTAACAAGTAATGTTGGCTGAGCTACTAAGAATTCTAGGACATTGTTGGTATCATTAACAACTTCAATAACCAGTTTTTCAAATTCCGAGATAAGTTCCTGTTTCTTAGTAATCATGGTTGCCATCTTACCCGAACTTTTACTACTCAAAGAATCAACTATCCGATTAGCTTTACTCGGGTGGTAACTAATTTTCAAGTCGTAGTCTTTTAGCAACTCCAACCATCCTCTTTGCCTCATGTTGAGTTCCATTTGAGTGAATAAGTATTTAAGACTTTGATGATCAGTAAATACCTCACATGGCTCTCCATATAGATAGTGTCTCCAAATCTTCAAAGCAAAGACCATTGCTGCTAACTCAACATCATTGTGTGGGATAATTCTTCTCATACGACTTTAACTGTCTTGAAGCATATGTAATTACCTACATTTTTTTGCATAAGTATACAACCTAAACCAATACCCGAAGCATTGCTATAGATAGTGAAACCCCAAGTTTCTTCTAGTAGTGCTAAAATATGTGCAGTAGTTAACTTTTTCTTCAATTTATGGAAGCTCTCTTCACAATCTATACTCCAATCAAACTTCACATGCTTCTGTGTTAATCGAGTCAAAGGTGCTGCAACTCTTGAGAAATATTCAACAAACTTCCAGTATTATCCTGCTAACCCCAAGAAACTCCTAATTTCAGCCACCGTTGTTGGTCGAGGCCAATTCACTATTATTTCTATCTTAGCTGGATCTACTCACGCTCCTTCAACTAATACTACAAAACCTAGAAAAGATACACTCTTCAACCAAAATTCACATTTGTTGAACTTGGTATACAGTTTCTCTTTTCTCAGAATTCCCAAAGCTATATTCAAGTGCTCTTCATGAGCTTCCTCGGATGTTGAGTATATTAGGATGGCATTGATGAATACCATAACAAACTTATCCAAACAATCACTGAAAACCCGATTCATCATGTCCATGAATGCCGCCGGTGCATTGGTCATTCCAAATGACATTACCAAGAATGCCTAGTGCCCGTATTTGGTTCTAAAGACACTTTTTGGTATTCTTTCGCCTTGATTCTCAATTCATGATACCCGAATCTTAGGTCTATCTTGGAAAACACTTTAGCACCCTTCAACTGATCAAACCTTTCATCTATTCAGGGCAATGGATACATGTTCTTGATGGTGATCTTGTTTAATTCCCGATAATCAATACACATTATCATGCTCCCATCTTTCTTCTTCACAAAGAACATGGGTGCACCCCAATATGACACACTAGGCCTAATGAACTTCTTGTCTAGCAACCCCTGCAACTGTGTCTTCAACTCTTTTAGTTTTGCTGGTGTCATACGATACGGGGCATTAGAGTAAGGCTCCGCACCGGGTTGTAGGAGTATTTCAAAATCTATTTCTTGGGCAGGTTGTACACCCGGTAAATCTTCCGGAAACACATATTCGAAATCCCTTACTATCGATACATCTTCAATATGAATCTTCTTATCATCATTTGCTAATGCGTAAACTAAGAAATCCTCACAACCTTTTCTCATATATTTCTATGCCTTGATTGCGGATATAATGGGGAAAAATAGCCAATTTAGTCCTATATGTATTTACGAACTGCCACATCTGTCTTATTCGATTAATTTTATAAAACATAGTTACATTTGTATTTTCGACCTGCCACATTAGTCATTCCGTCCATTTTTTTGACAGAACCCAGTTAAGTTACTCACGTGTTGCTCATGTGCGTTAATCTGCAGGGGTAAATTAGGGCATCTACATTACTTACCTCCAAAAACACTATATAAATAGAATGTGCAACCATTTCCCTCACAAATTGAAGAAAACAAAATTAGGGTTCTTGGAAATAAACCCAAAATGTCTACAATCAATTCAATCCATAGACACCATTTTCTCCCCCTCAGTTATTCTTTCTTACTCTCCCACCACCACCCCAAATCCACCACTTCCGCTACCGCCGTCGAAATCCCATCTCCAATTTCCACCTTCAAGAAAACCATTAGCTAACATAACCACCACTGCCACTGCACTAGCCACAACAATCTTGACTACCACACCTCCTTCACTAGCAGACTCACCCAAAACTTACACCCTCTACTAAGTTACGATGGATATGGCAGAAATTCCGAAAAGAAAACGTCGACGGAGTACATTTATGATGTCTTGTTTACGAGTTCCTACCACACGAGACTCTTGACAAAGTCATAAGATCAAGAAAGCTAACCAGCTCACTTGGTTGTGAGAAGCTCTTACAAACTTCGTTTGGAATAGCTAAAGGGCTTGATTATCTTCATCAGAGATGCCAACAAAGAATCCTCCATTTCGATATTAAACCGTAAAACATCTTTCTGGATCAAGATTTCAATCCTAAGGTTGCCAATTTTGGCCTAGCAAAATTGTGTTCTAAAGAACAAAGTTTTGTGGCAATGACTGTTGTAATAGGTTACATAGCATCGGAGATATTTTCCAGGAACTTTGGATCGGTGTCTTACGAAGCAGATGTCTATAGCTACGGGATAATGTTGCCTGATGTAGTTGGTGGAAGGAAGAAATTCAACGATAATGTTGCCTGATATAGCAGATGATATGGATAACAACAATGAAATATATTATCTAGAATGGATGTATAACCAATTAGCAAAATGAGAAGAAGGTTGTAATCCAAATACTTGAAGGTGAAAATTTGCCCATAATTTGAGAGGGAAATGGTTGCGCATTCTATTTATATAGTGTTTTTGGAGATAAGTAATGTAGATGCCCTAATTTACCCCTGCAAATTAACTCACATGAGCAGCACGTGAATAACTTAACTGAGTTCTGTCAAAAAAATGGACGGAAGGACTAATGTGGCAGGTCAAAAATACAAATGTAACTATGTTGTATAAAATTAATCGAATAGGAGAGATGTGGCAGTTCGTAAATACATATATGATTAAATTGGCTATTTTCCCATATAATGGGTAGTCTCTGCTCTTTCTTTCTTTCTGACCCCTGAAATTCAATCACTTCATTGTCCCATACCATAAACTGAATTCTTATTTCCTTACAATCAACTAAATCATAATGTCTTGACAACCAATCAATTCCCAGAATACTATCAAAGCCTACCATATTAAGTTGAATCAAATCCGCTTACATCACTCTTGACTCTTGAGTCTATCTCTACCAGACATCCTTTATGTATCAAGTTTGATTCTAATACTTTCCCACTAGGTATTTTAACTCTATATGCATTCAAAGGACAAATGGGGGTAGTCCTAAGGGTCTTAACAAAACAACATGAAACAAAATAATGTTTAGCACCACAATCAAACAAAACATATGCATGCACCGAGTTAACCAAAAACGTATATGTTACCACATATGAGGCATTCCCCGCCTCCTGCTGAGTGAATGTGAAAACCCTTGCATTTGGCATTGACCTTGAATCCCCAACCCCTTGTGTAGAAGAGTTCTGTGCATTTCTTGAGACCATTCCGAACACTGGCTGATTTAGTGTCCCGTCTTCCCACACTTAAAACATGCCCTTGTGTTCCATCAACACACACATGTATGTCTCATTCCGCATGTAGTAAACGGAGGAGTAGTTGCAAAAGAAGTTGGTGTTGCTATCGACCCTCCAATCCTATCTGCATTTGCCCAGTTCTCATTCCATGCCTAAAAGTAGATGAATCAACCACAGGTGAGAACCTCTTCTTTACTGCTGGTGATGCATGTTAGTAGTGCCCTAGGACCATTAGCACATGTTGTGCGTTTTATTATCTTTTGAGCATGTAATTGAATAGTTAATTTTACTTTTGATTATCAAATGTGTGATTTGATAGTAAAACTCATTAGCTTATGTAATTACTATTCTAGAAGTCCCTAGTTTTATGTAATGCTTAATTACTATGAAATAAAACTAGTATGATTGTTGATTGATGATCTTGTTTTTATCGATCATGTGTAATGGATACAAATCACATCATAGATGCGATATATAGGGATACATTGTATTGGGACGTGATCAGTCAAAGAAGTAATACTTCATGGTCTTAAGTCATAAGTATTACTTCCTCAATACTATTTTAGAATCCTTAGACCTTATGTCTTCATTGATTCTAGTATGAATGGAGCCACGTTTTGACTCGGTCGAGCGTTACTTGTAACGAGTAATCAATACGACTGATGATCGGATGTAGTGTCCTATCATAGCTTGAATGTGAGAGACATTGTAAGGAATTTGTCCTCTCATTATTAGAGAGAGATATCCATGGGGCCCCTCGATAGGGAAAGAGCTGTTTAAATGCATGGCAGTGCTCAAATGTATTTGATAAAGTGGTTATCAAATGCTATTTGTCGAAGCTGATCTACGCGGAGATCGAGCATAAATACAATTAAGCTTAATAAGGGTGGCGACCACCATGCCTTATGCTTAATTAGGATATCGCGAGACAAAGGGATTAAATAGTGGATTGATATTAGGTTCCACCACAAATTCATTCACTTTGGGTAGTCACAATGTCCTGCTAGGGACCACTTGTGATTTATGAACACATACTACTACTAAGTGTGTCTTCATTGCCATTGTGAGATGAACCTACATGGTCACACGCATGAGGCAGCTAACGAGCTTCATGTCCAGATTCAATGAATCTAGAATGTGTCTAGGTTCATTGTATTTGACATTTATTTTTCTGAGAATAATAAAGCGTTATTATTCGAATTATAGATAAGGGGCATTTTCGGTATTTGGTTAATAGCTGGGATTACGTGGGAGTTATTGTCAGATAAAGACTCCCACTTTACCGGTAGAAGTCTAGGGAACGTGGGAGTTAAAGACTCCCACTGCCGAGAGGAGTTAAGGATGTGAGAGTTGGTTATGGGAACAAACTCTCATACCTTATATAATGATCTCTTGGCCGAAACCCTAGAGGATTAAGTTTTTCAGCCGCAAATAACCAAAGACAACCAAATTGCGGTTGAAATTGTATTCTGCCTTCTTTAGGGTTGTCTTTGGTTAATTGCGGCTGAAAAACTTAATCCTCTAGGGTTTCGGCCAAGAGATCATTATATAAGGTATGAGAGTTTGTTCCCATAACTAACTCTCACATCCTTAACTCCTACCGGCGATGGGGAGTCTTTAACTCCCACGTTCCCTAGACTTCTGCTGGTAAAGTGAGTCTTTATCTGATAATAACTCCCACGTAATCCCAGCTATTAACCAAATACCGAAAATGCCCCTTATCTATAATTCGAATAATAACGCTTTATTATTCTCAGAAAAATAAATGTCAGATACAATGAACCTAGACACATTCTAGATTCATTGAATCTGGACATGAAGCTCGTTAGCTCGTCTATTGCAGCAATTAAACTTCGTCCTTGTATCATGGTCGAATAGTTCATCTTGTCGACTCGCTCAGTATCTTCTCTGTTAAACTCCACCTCTATATCCAAACTCCTCTGATAGGCCTCCCGATAAGTATCTTCTCTGTTAAACTCCACCTCTATATCCAAAGCGTTGAAATTTATGGCACACTCTGATACTGATATGCCTTCAGTCTACTTGAGTTCAAAGAATTTTTTCTGTCTCTCCATTATGTATGTATCTAGAAAGTACTGGTCAAGGAAGGCTCCATTGAATTCTGCCCAAATAGCGGGTTGTCCCCTATTGACAGTAAATTAGGGCGACGCCCTTCCACCATTCAGCGGCATTAGTTGTCAATTATGTTACTCCCACTACTGTCTTGGCATCTTCTGGTAGCCTCATGATCTTAAAGTTTTGCTACATGTCATCCAACCAAATCTCAGCCTCATCCAGTAAAACCTTCCCATCAAATGAGGACATCATCATCTTCTTCATTCTCTCATAGTAGGTCCTAGGGCCGACATCATTCATTGACCCCCTGGCCATCCCAGTGTTCTAATTACCCTGAACATGCTTGTTCTGAAAGAGTTGTGCCATCATGGCTAGTGTTACTGCCAGATCAGCCAGAATTCCCGTGTTCATCGGTAGTGGTGATGGAGGTACAATATTCTCAATCCCGGCGGCTGCTCCCACATTCAGTGCTAGTTGATGATTTGAGGATTTTGACACTTCTTCTTGTCTACGACCACCCATGTTGCTTTGACAGCCCAGACTTGCACTCGGCTTGAATGAGAAGGGAATGAATTGTGAGTGATGAAAAATTCATCACGTGGTGTTAGTGGAACCACTCACTAACTCCACATACACACTTTTCACTCCTCACACACACACTCCCTCGCATAAGTCCTTTGCCATCTTGACTTGGTCCAACTGGTTCGATTGTCCGGATAAATGGTTCTCGGCCGATCGGAGTGACAAACCGGTTTGGTCAACTAGAAAAGGTTCTCAGTCGCCCGGGTCGGGTTTTTGCCCAACCCAATTGAACGCCCAATCCAATTGATCCTGCCCAATCTAATTGAGCACCCATATAAAATGTAAACTCCAACAAGCCCAATCCAGTTGATTATAGTGTGCGACCCTTAGGTATTTGCTTTGTTGTCCGTGACAACAATTGTCAACACTAATGTGAGGTATCTAGCAACACATTATTACTCCCAATTCATAAATAGTTCGGTGATTCAAGTAATCACAAATATGATTTTTTGTACTCGATATCTAGATTGAACACAAGTCATGGAGAATGTCACACTTGTATAGTTCAATCAATTAGTTTCTTGATTCTCGAGTAGACTAATCAAATGACATTAATATCTCATATTAATTCATTTGTTCATGACCATGAATTAGTCTCACTCTATCAAGGGGCCCAAGATATCACTCATCCTACACATGGTTCATAAATACACCCAACAAATGCATTTATAGCCTATCTAGTTATAGACGGCTTTGACACCATCAAAGTATACCATTTTCCATGTAGGAAATCTTGTGTGATTTCAAGTAGAATGATTCAGATACAAACAAAATCATTATAAGAACACTGTTGACATTCATATAACAATCCATTAAGTGTTCTTATAAGCGGGTCAATCCAGTATCAAATACCCATGTGTTTGACTTAATATCACCATATTTAATCACAACACATACTAGTCTCCGCACATTATTGTTGTCCTCAACATTTCAAAATAATGATTGAGTGCGGACGTTTAGAATAGTTCATTGTAACAATTACATAACTAGCTAAGGACGTTATTATGTTTTAATACATTTACACAGTCGTAATCAAAACAATAATAATGGAATTCTTGCCTTTAATATTTCATCACATGAAAATATACAACAATCTCCCACTTGCACTAAAGACAACAATCTTGCCTTTTAGTGCATACTATAAATAAAAACTATCTCTAAGACCAGTCCTTTTGATATCTAATACCCATTCTACAAGTATGACAATCATGATGTTGATGTGTCAGCGGCTTCGTCAGTGGATCGGTGATGTTATCGTCCGTATGTACTGTACAAATCCTCACATCTCCTATATCAATGATCTTACTGATCAGGTGATACTGCCACAGTATATATATGACCCCATTATTGTCACAATAGAGATCAATCACATTCGAAATGCTAGGTACCACACCAAGTTAAGCAATGAACTTTCAGATCCAAATGACTTCCGTAGCAGCATCTGATGTATCTATATACTCGGCTTCGTTTGTAGAATCCGCAACAGTTGCCTGCATTGAACTCCTCCAGCGCACACCACCGCCGTTTAGGAAAAATACATAACCTGATTGTGATCTAAAGTCGTTTCTATCGATTTGGAAAATAGCATAAGTGTAACCATTTACAATGAGCTCGTCTTCCCCACCATACATTAAGAATGTGTCCTTAGTCCTTCGCAAGTACTTCAGGATGTTCTTGACGGCAATCCAGTGACGTTCACCGAAAGTTGACTGGTATCTGCTCGTTATACTCAAAGCATACGAGACATCTGGGCGAGTACACAACATGGCATACATGATATATCCAATTGTTCGAAGCGTATGGAATCTCACTCATGTGTTCTTTCTCATACATTGTCTTAGCACATTGTTGTCTTGAAAGAATATTTTTAGACTCTTGCATGATAAACCGATTTAGTACTTTGTCTATATATGTACTCTGACTTATGCTAAGGAGTCTATGTGATCTATCTCTATAGATTTTGACCCCTAAAATGAAGCTTGCTTCACCTAAGTCTTTCATAGATAAACATTGCCCGAACCAGACCTTTACAGATTCCATGGTTGTAATGTCATTCCCTATAAGTAGTATGTCATCTACATACAAAACTAGGAACACAGCCGAGTTTCTACTAAATATTTTATAAACACAAGGTTCATCAACATTTTTTTTATAAAACCGAACTCCCGTACGACTTCGTTAAAACGTCGATTCCAGCTTTTAGAAGCTTGCTTTAGTCCCTAAATTGACTTCATTAGCTTACATACTTTATTGGCATTATTTGGATTGACAAAACCTTTGGGCTGTATCATATACACGTCCGCATCGAGGTTTCCGTTAAGGAAATATGTTTTAACATCCATTTGTAAGATCTCATTATCATAGTATGCAGCTATAGCCAGAAAGCTTTAAAAGGATTTGAACATAACTACAGGGGAAAATGTTTCATCATAGTCAATACCAAGAATTTGTTTAAAACCTTTCGTGACAAGTTGCCCTTTGTATGTTTGAATGTTCCCTTCCATGTCAGTTTGTAATTTAAAAACCCCATTTGAACCCTATTGGGGTTACCCCCTCAGGCGCATCAATCAAGATCCATACATGGTTAGTGTACATGGAATCCATCTCGGATCTAATGGAATTCATTAAGTTCCACATGGCTCCCACTTGTTTTCCCATAAAGGAATTCATTTTCCAGAAAAACTTCGTTACGAGCAACAAGCACTTTGTTCTCATTAGGGATGTAGAAGTAATACCTTTTAGTTTCCTTAGGATATCCCACAAATATGCATTTGACCGACTTTGGGCTAAGCTTGTCCAAAGCTGGACGTTTCACAAACGCCTCATAACCTAAAATCTTTATGAAAGAAATACTAGGATGTTTCCCAGTCCATATCTGATATGGTACCATATCAACTGATTTAGATAGAACTTTGTTTAGTGTTAAAGCTGCTGCTTCTAAAGCATATCCCCAAAAAAAGTTTGGAAGGCTCGCGTGACTTATCATTGATCGAACCATATCTAATAGAGTTTGATTTTCTCCTTTCGGATACACCATTCCATTGTGGAGTAGCCAGTGGAGAAAGTTGTGAAACAATTCCACAACTCTTTAGATAATCACAGAATTTTTGACTTAAGTATTCCCCACCTCGATCGGATCGAAGCATCTTAATACGTTTGTCAAGCTGGTTTTCTACATCATTCTTACACTCTTTGAACTTTTCAAAGGCCCAGACTTGTGTTTCATAAGAAACCGTATCCAAAACGACTATAATCGTTAGTAAAAGTAATGAAATATATATAACCACCTCTCGTATGGATATTGAATGGACTACACACATCACTATCTATTAGTTCTAACAAATCCTTTGCTCATTCTCCAGTTCGAGTAAAAGGAGAAGCTGTCATCTTACCCATTAAACAAAGTTCGCATGTATCCTATGATTCAAAATCAAATGATTCCAACAATCCATCTTTATAGAGTTTGGAAATGTGATTTTCGTTTATATGGCCTAAGCGACAATGCAAAAGTATGTAGGATTAGACTCTTTAGTCTTTATCCTCTCCATATTTATGTTATAGACCGGTGAATCGAGGTCTAACAAATATAAACCATTCACCAAAGTAGCACTACAATAAAAGATATCATTTAACGATAACGACATTCGTTGGATTTTAATATGAATATCAAAACCCATCTTGTCCAAACAAGAGATCGAAATAATATTTTTGGTTAAACTAGACACATAAAGATAATTGTTTAATTCCAGATGACAAACTAAGACTAAATGTTCCTACAACTAATTCAGTAACTCTTTCTCCATTGCCAACGTGTAGGTCCACTTCGCCATTTGCCAGCTCGCAACTCCTTTGTAGTCCTTGCACATTCATACAAATGTTAGAACCTCATATGGTATCTAATACCCATGAGGAAGTAGTAGTAGACAGATTGATCTCTATAACATAAATACCTGAGCCAGAAGCAATATTTTCACCATTTCCAAGCTTTTCCCCTACAAGATAGCTCTTACAGTTCCTTTTCCAATGTCCTCGCTCACCACAATAGTGACAAGTATCATCTTTAGCCACACCAACCTTGGCTTTCAGTGCTTTCCCAAAACGGATAGGTTTGCCCTTAGGCTTGCCTTTAGACTTACCAATGCCCTTGCCCCCATTATTGACCATATAAATGGCATTGACTTGCCTATTTCCTTATCGTCAGTCTTCAACAGACTCACAAATTCTAGGAGGGGTTTGTCTGTCTCGTTCATGTTGTAGTTCAATACATCCTAACTAAATGATTCAGGCAACGATTGCAGAATCAAGTGAGTGGATAACTCCTGGCCAAAAGGAAATCCCAGTTTTTCGAGGCTCTCAATATATCATATCATTTTCAGAACGTGAGTTACGACTGGTGTTCCCTCTGCCATTTTGCACTGAAATAGAGGCTTCGACACATCGAATCTCTCCTGGCGAGCTTGACCCTGAAGGAGTTGCCTTAGATGATTAATTATGTCATAAGGTCGCATTTCCTCTTGTTGCTTTTGAAGCTCAGAGTTCATGGTCACCAACATAAGAATTGACACATCTAATGCATCATCTAAGTGGTTACGATAAGAATTTCTTTCAGCGGTTGTAGCCCCAGTGGCTGATTGTTCAGGAATAGGATTTTTGAGAACATACAGCTTTTTCTCGTACTTGAGAACGATTTTCAAGTTCCTGCACAAATCAAAGAAGTTTTCTCCCTCCAGTTTGTCCTTCTCAAGGACGTATCACAATGATAAAGAGTTTGATGCAACAATTACATTTGTCATTATATCTACAGGGAAAAGTTTGCAGAGTTTTAGTTGTCATATTATAAAATCATTAATAGGACTTTATTTAATGATTCTCTTACTATTTTCTTCAAATGAATAACCCTCAAGTATTTATTCGGAAAGTTCAAAACTTTCTAGTAGGCCAAGATCCATATATCACCATTCTTAAGGTAGCTTTGGCTACTATACTCAAGAATGGTTGTTTTGGTAAGCAACATTTGCTAATCACATCAATTATGTGACTCTTGGTTGGTTAAGTAGGTAACAATTACTCTTAGTACATAATTGCAAATATCAACCCTTTTGCCTCCGATTCTCAACTATTGAGGTAATCCGGTTAAGTATGACCCAAGATTGTACTAGCAGATATCACTAACTTATCATTCGCGCCTCACCTGGATGGACATACGCTTATTGCACTCGCAAGTTCACACTACTGAGGGTCAATCTTAGAAGGCATCAAGTTAATATGTAAAAATTGAGGGATTTAATTGTCTCACCAAACGATGTATAATCTGATTATACGACTGAATAAACATGCATCATAGTCTATTAAAACTGTAAAAACATGCATCAAATGCATCAAAACAGTAAATAAATTGTGTCATAGTAATAGCCCCTATACGGATTTTCCGAGCTACCGGAAATCCCAAGTCAATCTAAGGTGAAAAACAATAAATCATATCTAATGTCTTCCGCCTCCTTGTGATTTCCTCCATCTAATGGACATCTTTCTTCATCACTTGTTACATATGTAAAATATAAAATCCTATCCTATACTTTTACATAATCGGAAAGAATTCTCGAGTTACATTTGAGATTTAAATTACAACAAGAATAAAGAGATAAGATACGACACGCATGTCGTATTATACTAAAATCACTTGGTCTTACATAAGTTTTGAAAACGTTTATATCATGTAGAATGAAAACGTTTAAGCATTCAAAATTTAATGATATTGTATTAATTTTAATTTGATTCATGAAAAAAATCAAAACACTGAGAAATTAAAATAAGTAAAGGTATAAAATTAAAAAATCCATTATAATAAATATAATAGGAGGAACAACAAATAAAAAATAATCAGTTAGCATAGCTTCAAAATTTACAAATGACGTAACAAATGTCGCAATAACTACTTATTCATGCTATTTACAAACGTCGTAATAGGAGACTTGTTGTGATTATTTACAAATGGCGGCAAAAAGACCTTTTCATACACTTTAAAATGACGCAACAAATGCCGTAATAGATAGGTACCTGCTTTTGTAACAAATGTCGTAAGAAGCCATAACGACACAGGGAAATGCGATATTTATTCGACATTTGTAACAAATGTGGGTATAGATCTATATCTATGTTTTTTTTGCCTTATTATGACATAGGCAACCTCAGTCGACCCAGTACATTTCTGATCGACTGGCCCAAAAACAGACAAGCTATGGTCGACCGTGATTGCTCACTGGTCGTCCGAATTCGAGGCAGTAGAAAAATCCCATTTTCCAGAGCATGTTCGGTCTGCCGAGAACCCATTCTAGTCGACACCATTATCAAATGTAAACTCTAACAATCCGGCCCCATGGTACCATGGAAAGACACCATTATCATCTTCTTTAGCCTCTCATGATAAGTTCCCCGATCTACCTCAACCCTAGGTACCCTGGTTTACCCGACATTCTGATTTATCTGATGTAGTTGGTTATGTAGCACTTGAGCCAAGAAGTTGAGAGTATCACCCAAATAAGTTTGTGCCCCAAGATTGATTGGTGGTGGTGGTGGTACAAACCCATCCCCAGTTTCATTTTCAGTAGTCTGACTTTGGCAAGGTGGGAACTATGCCTTTTGTTGATTCGTGGAACCCATAAACTGTCATCGATTATCCCTAGGACCCCAGAGGCCCATGTCGGCGATCGATATGTCAAGGTCATCAACATTGTCTTGGTTTCATTCCATGTTTTCCCAAGAACACCCAAAATATATATGGTATGCAATTATATCATAAAGTATGCCAACAAGTTAAATAGATAACATGGTATACTTAGCAAACAATAAAGCATAACCTATCCATAACATAGCAAAACATAGCATATTATCAATAATATAACAGTTATCAACGGTATATAAAGCGATAAGTAAACAGATACATCATATGTATGAGCCTCTACCCATCTCACATCTCACATGTTATCTACCAAGTCCATCCTATATTCTTTCCATGTGTTTAAGCCCTCAGGTTCGACCTGCTCTGTTACCACCTATGTCACACCCCATGCCCGAGTGACGACCTGACAAAACCTCATCTACCAATGAGACACAAAACCCAAAGCAGAAATGATAAACTTCCAATTTATATAATCATTAAAAGAAAACTAAAGAATCTTACATCCGAGTTCAGCATACTAAAAAAAAAAAAGCATGTTCTTACACAATTAAAGTACCGTGTTTAACTATTAAAGGAAACTAGCCGTTCAACTATTACATAAGATTCATTAAGGAATCACTCCTCAGAGTCCCCTTCCCAAACACCATCATAAACATCATCTGCAAAAAAAAAAAGTAAAGGCATGAGCTATGAGGCATAGTAAGGATCAACAACCCTTGGGATGAAATGTCAAATAAGACTCCAAACACTTTTCCGACTTCCAAAAACATTGTATGAAAACATGCATCACTTAACTTGACTTGAAAAAATCATAAGACACTTGTAATACACTTATAAATACCTTCAGAAGGCTTTAAATGGAACCATAACAAAACATAAATCATAAAGGAAAAAAATGCCATCCGGACGACTTGGAAAGAGGTAAAAATAATGACATGGCAATGTCTCATTGGTCGATGAGACACCAAAGCTCATAACAGAGTTACTAAAAATGGAATTTATTTATGATATAATCCAAAAATACAGGTGAAATAAATAAACGAATGAAATAAAACTCTCTAAGCCAAGCCGGTTATGCATCACTCTTCATAGTCCCCTTCCCAAGCACCGTCATCATAGATAGGATCAACATCTACATCACCTACACAATAAGAAAGCAGATGGACTGAGCTCTGTTGCTTAGTAAGGACCAAATAATCACAAGTATAAATCACAAATAAATGCTAAAGCACGTTCCCATTTTCCAAAACACCCTTTTGAAACAACACTAAACACTACGCACTAACAATGTGATAACACTGAAATTTCACAGGGAATCCACTGCACGGTATCCATAATGCACTAGACACAACCTCGGAAAGAAACGAAAAAGAAAAAAAAACCGCGCAAGGCCGCGAACGGAAGCACGGACGAAGCGGTAAGGCAGTAGCTGTTGTCCAACTACAGACGAATGCGAGGAAGATACGTAGGACGATTGCTTCATCCCAAAACTTGTACAAAAATTTACTATTTTGCACCAAATCAAACCCAAGCAAAAATACAAGTTAAAAGACTCAAAATCAAGTATCAAATAGGAGCAAAACAAGAATAACAAGTAAGCTAAATAACTATACTCTTCATGTCCAAGCACTCTCACAACCGAATGTACGACAAGCACCGTGCTTTGCTCATACGGTTCGCACGATTACACACTTACTTAGACACTACGAGCACAGCTACCGCCTTGACACGACTTCCCACAATTCGAGCTCAAGTATCTAGTCACGACTCTTCGACAATAACTGTATTGACCCTAACAGTTAGCCTTGTTAGGAAGACCCCAAGAAGTTCATACACACATGGTTCAGTTTCACCCCCTAAACGAATAGGTTCACACTTTAAGGACTCATCCTACATTGTATAATCATCCAACACCTTGGACTCCACAAAACCGTTACATTCCTAATGATTTTCCTTAATCGAGTGAAGGTCCAAGAAGTTCTACACATATCATATGATCATCGGGATCAACACATCCGCACTTCATCGAGCTCACGTTTATATCCTTCGAACGAGTACTGTCATTTAGTAGATTCTATACACGAGCTCAAAATAAGGCGATGCCTCGGTCGACCAATACCACTTAGGACTGAAACGACGACCACCAAATAGGACAACCCAAATATTACCCAATTAAGACAACCAAAGAGATAAACAATTAGGGAAGTTCATCAATTGACCAATTAATATTTCACGAATATCACAACAATGATACTTCAAGTAATATCAAGTATAATAAGCAGTAAAACAATTTAGGAAACAGATTATAAAACAATTAATCGAACTCAAAACAATTACGAAATAAACAAGCAATAAAACCCAATTCATGCAATTGATTTGCAAACCTAACAGTTTATGCAATAATTCACGTATAATCAATCTGTAACAGTCACGAGTCAGTACCCAATATATATATATCAATCCGGGCACAAAATAACAAAAGATGGGGTCCTTACCTCCAACGAAAGCAAATAAACACACAAACGCGAAATCTGCACGGCCCATATTTTCTAAACTCACAAGAACTTTTCCACTTATGCTTGCGGTACAAAGCGCTGTTCCTTTTATTCTTATTTCTCACGCGGCTTAAGCTGCCTTTCCTTTATGTTCGGTTTAGGTGATTACAAATCCCATGTCCCCTTAAATATATAAACTCCTTGTTAGTAGTGCCCTAGGATCATTAGCATATGTTGTACGTTTTATATCTTTTTGAGCATTTCATCTGAATAGTTAATTTTGCTTATGAACATCAAATGCGTGATTTGATAGTAAAATTCATTTGCTTATGTAATTACTATTCTAGTTGTCCCTAGTTTTATGTAATCTACTTTACAATGAAATAAAACTAGTATGATGTTTGATTGATGATTACGTTTTACTAATCATGTGTAATGAGTACAAATAATATCATAGATGCAATATATTGAGATATATCGTATCGGGCGTGATCCGTTAGAGAAGTAATACTTCATGGTCCTTAGTCATAAGCATTACTCCCTCAATACTATTTTAGAATCCTTAGACCTTATGTCTCCATTGATTCTAGCATGAATGGAGCCACATTTTGACTCAGTCGTACGTTGCTTTTAATCGAGTAATCAATAAGACTGATGATCGGATGTAGTGTCCTATCATGGCTTGAATGTGAGAGGCATTGTAAGGAATTTGTCCCTCTCTTATTAGAGAGAGATATCCACGGGCCCCTCGATAGGGAAAGACTGTCTAAATGCATGGCCGTGCTCAAACGTATTTGATAAAGTGGTTATCAGATACTATTTGTTGGAACAGTCTACCTGGAGATCGAGCATAAATAAAATTAAGCTTTATAAGGGTGATGACCACCATGCCTTATGCTTAATTAGGATATCGTGAGACAAAGGGATTAAATAGTGGATTGATATTAGGTTCCACCGTAAATTCATTCACTTTGGGTAGTCATAATGTCCTGCTAGGGACCGCTTGCGATTTATGAACACACACTTCTACTAAGTGTGTTTTCATTGCCATTGTGATATGAACCTACAGGGTCACACGCATAGACGGGCTAACGAGCTTCATGTCTAGATTCAATGAATCTAGAATGTGTCTAGGTTCCTTGTATCTGACATTTATTCTTTTGAGAATAATAAAGCGTTATTATTCGAATTAGATATTAAAGAGGGCATTTTAGGTATTTGGTTCGTGCTGGGATTACGTGGGAGTTATTATCCGATAAAAACTCCCACTACCAGCAGA
Source organism: Vinca minor (assembly GCA_026122235.1). Lineage (NCBI taxonomy): Eukaryota > Viridiplantae > Streptophyta > Magnoliopsida > Gentianales > Apocynaceae > Vinca > Vinca minor. Next base: position 4,003,345 of record JAOCZM010000253.1, read on the forward strand.
AGTCTAGGGGACGTGAGAGTTAAAGACTCCCACTGCTGGGAGAGTTGGTAGGGACGTGGGAGTTGTTTTTGAAACAACCTCTCACACACTATATAAACCTCTCTTGGCCGAAACCCTAGGGTTAACTTTTTCTAGCCGCGAAATACCAAATACTCTGAAATACTGATTTCAGTTTTCTGCCTCCTTTTCTCTCTTAAATCCAAAACCCAGAAGGACGAAGAGCTAGCACTCGCTGCCCGTTTCGTCGCGTGGATACCGGTAGGGAGTAATTCCGCAAGGGAGGACTCAAGGTGGTTGATGCTGAGAGCCGAAAGATACAACCTTTAAGCCGAAAAACGTAAGTCATTTTCCTGATTTTTCGATTCGTTTACGTATGAGCGGATCCTTCAGGAGAGGACTCATGGGTGTTTGGAACGAGTTTCCGCCCATGAATCCCTTCACTCATTTCCTTTTTCATTTTAATTTTAGTTTTAATTATGGTACTCTCCCAATCATATTAGGATTTAAAATTAATTTCAATACCAGATCTAATTAAACAATTCCTCTAAGTGGCTACTTATTCCCTCAAATACGATACACGTACGAAACGCCTCTCAACAAAACGTTCCAAAAAGCAACAAGTAACATGTTGTAAAAATTAAATAAACATAACCACGTAATGATACAGAATAAATTACGTCTACTCAATTAATCACACAAAAATTAGTTACACGTAAGAAAAAGTTACGGGCATTACATTTCGCGTCTTAGATGCTAGTCCAAAGAGCTCCGAAGATTAGAAACACATTTCTCCGGAATCTACAAAGTATTGGTCACTAAGTAAGACCGGAAATCAAAGAGATATGAAAATCGTATTTTCTTTTCTTAAGTATTCTTGAGTATATGTATTGAGAGTAAAGAAAAATCAGTAATTTTCTTCTCTTTTGGCTCGGCTAGAATGTAGAGAGAAAAGAGAGAGTTTTCACTAAATCATCAATGTGGAGAATGATGAACATTTAATCATCATGTGGTGTTAGTAGAATCAACCACTAACTCCACATCCCCAATTTTTCTCCCACTACTTCCTTACACATACACACACTCAAAACACAAGACATGTGTCAGTTTTGACTTGGTCCAATTGGTCCGGTCGACCGGAGTGACAAACCAGTTTGGTCGACCCGAGACAGCTCTCAGTCGACCGGTTTCGGTTTTTCTCAATCCAATTGAACGCCCAATCCAATTGAGCCTCCCTAATCTAATTGAGCACCTATTTAGAATGTAAACTCGAACAAGCCCAATCCACTTGATTATAGTGTTTGGCCTTTTGGGTATTTGTTACGTTGGCCGTGACAACAATTGTCAACAGTAATGATATGTATCAATGATCTCACAGATCAGGTGAGAGCGCCGCAGTATATTTTTGGACCTTTGGTGAGACCGTGGTTCCTTTGATATATGGCTCCATTCACAATGGAGATCAATCACATTCGACATTTGAAATTCTAGGTATACCACACCAAGTTCATCAAATGAATTTTCGGATCCAAATCTGCTAAGCAGCATCTAATGTAGCTATATACTCGGCTTTGGTTGTAGTTTAGGCAAGACACATATCCTGATTATGACCTAAAGTCGTCTCTATCGGTTTGGAAACTAGCATCAGTGTAACCACTTACAATGAGCTCGTCTTCCCCACCATAGATTAAGAACGTGTCATTAGTCCTTCACAAGTACTTAATGATGTTCTTGATGGCTATCCAGTGATGTTCACCGTAAGTTGTCTGGTATCTGCTTGTTATACTCAAAGTATACGAGACATCTGTGCGAGTACACAACATGGCATGCATGATAGATCCAATTGCTGAACATATGGAATCTCACTCATGCGTTATTTCTCATCCAGTGTCTTAGCACATTGTTGTCTTGAAAGAACCGTACCAAGTGCTATAGAACAAAGGCCCTTTTTGGAGTCTTGTTTGCTAAACCGATTTAGCACTTTGTTTATATATGTACTCTGACTTAGGCTAAGAAGTCTACGTGTTCTATCTCTACAGATCTTGACTTCTAAGATGAAGCTTGCTTCACCTAAGTCTTTCACAGAGAAACATTGCCCAAACATAACATCTCCATGTTATGTTACGAAAAATCAAAAAAATTCGGGTGATCTACGAACTCTACTAGACCTACGCAATTCTTGTGTTTCTAGAACTAGCTCCACAACAGGTTGTGTATCTTGTTCAAATTCCACCTGGTCACTTGTGCCTTGAACTTCGCCAAGTTCTCATGGAATTTCACCAAGCTGCAGAACTTCATTGAGTTCCACGTGGCTCCCACTTGTTTTCCCATAAAGGAATTACTCCTCTAGAAAAACTCTGTTATGAGCAACAAACACTTTTTTCTCGTTCAGGATGTAGAAGTAGTACCCTTTAGTTTCCTTAGGATACCCCACAAAGGTGCACTTGACCGACTTTGGGGCTGCGCTTGTCCAAAGCTGGACATTTCACAAACGCCTCACAACCCCAAATCTTTAAGAAAGACATACTAGGATGCCTCCCAGTCCATACCTGATATGGTGTCGTCTCAACAGATTTAGATGAAACTCTGTTTAGTGTTAAAACTACTGCTTCTAAAGCAAATCCCCAAAAGGAGTTTGGAAGGCTCGCGTGACTCATCATTCATCGAACCATATCTAATAGAGTTTGATTTCTCCTTTTGGATACACCATTCCATTGAGGAGTAGCCAGAGGAAAAAGTTGTGAGGCAATTCCACAACTGTTTAGATAGTCACGAAATTCTTGACTTAAGTACTCCCCACCTCGATCGGATCAAAGCATCTTAATACTTTTGTCAATCTGATTTTCTACTTCATTCTTATACTCTTTGAACTTTTCAAAGGCTTCAGGCTTGTATTTCTTATATCCAAACGACTGAAATCGTCAGTAGAAGTAATGAAGTATAGATAACCACATCTTGCATGGATATTGAATCGACCACATACATCACTATGTATTAGTTAAAACAAATCCTTCGCTCGTTCTCCAGTTCTAGTAAAAAGATAAGGAATCATCTTACCCATTAAACAAGGTTCGCAAATATCATAAGATTCAAAATCAAATGATTCCAACAATCCATCTTTATGGAGTTTGGGAATGCGATTTTCGTTTATATAGCCTAAGCGACAATTCCAGAGGTATGCATGATTAGATTCTTTAGTATTTATCCTCTTTGTATTTATGTTATAAATCGGTGACTCTAGGTTTAACAAGTATAAACCATTCACCAAAGTAGCACTACAATAAAATATATCATTTAACGATAACGACATTCGTTGGTTTTTAATATGAATATCAAAACCCATCTTGTCCAAACAAGAGATCAAAATAATTTTTGTTGTTAAAGTAGGGACATAAAGACAACTGCCTAAATCTAGAAAAAATTCCAGAAGGAAATAGGTTCAACAATTCAGGGAGAGGTTTGTCTATCTCATTCATCTTGTAGTTTAATACAACCTGACTGAATGATTCAGGCAACGATTGCAGAATAAAGTCAGTGGATAACTCCTGGCCAAGATGAAGTCTTACGAGGCCCTAAATAAATCCTATTGAAAGGATTCATGGGTAGAAACTCGTTCTAAACACCCGTGAATCCTCCCCTGAAAGGATCCGCTCATACCATTGGAATCGAAAAACAGACGAAAAATACTTACAATTTTTCGTTAAAGGTTCTGATTTCGGATGCTGTGCTGCTGTCACCAATAGCCTTCCCTTGCGAAATTTCTCTCTACCGGCATCCATGTGATGAAACGAGCAGTGAATGCTAGCTCTTCATTTCTGAGTTTTGGGAATCTAGAGAGAAGAGAAGGGTAGAAATCTGATTTTGGGAATTGGGGTTTTGCGGCTCTTAGAAGTCTAACCCTAGGGTTTCTGCCAAAAGAGATTATATAGGTGTGAGAGTTTGTTCCGAAAACCAACTCCCACGTTCTGTCAACCTCTTATGGTAGCGGGATTTTTTATCGCATAATAACTCCCACGTAATCCCAGCGAAAACCAAATACAAAAATCCCCCTCCTTAATCACTAATTCGAAATATAAATAAATGTCAGATACAATGAACCTAGATACATTCTAGATTCAATGAATCTGGACATGAAGCTCGTTAACTCGTCTATGCGTGTGACCCTGTAGGTTCATATCATAATGGCAATGAAAACACACTTAGTAGTAGTATGTGTTCACAAATCACAAGTGGCCACTAGCAGGACATTGTGACAACCCCGAATGAATGAATGTACAATGGAACCTAATATAAATCCACCATTTAATCCTTTTGTCCCGCGATATCCAAATTAAGCATAAGGCACGGTAGTTGTCACCCTTATAAAGCTTAATTGTATTTATGCTTGATCTCCAGGTAGACTGTTCTAACAAATAGTATTTAATAACCACTTTATTAAATACATTTGAGCACGACCATGCATTTAAACAATTTTCCCTATCGAGGGGCCCCATGGATATCTCTCTCTAATAAGAGAGGGACAAATCCCTTACAATGTCTCTCACATTCAAGCCATTATATGATACTACATCCGATCATTAGTAGTTTTAATTACTCGATTAAAAGTAACGTCCGACTGAGTCAAAACATAGCTCCAATCATGCTGGAAACGATAAAGAAATAAGGTCTAAGGATTCCAAATAGTATTGAGGAAGTAATACTTATTTCTCTAACGGATCATGTCCGATACAATATATCCCAATATACTGCATCTATGATATGATTTGTATCCATTACACATGATCAGTAAAACATAATCATCAATAAAAAATCATACTAGTTTTATTTCGTTGTAAAAAAAAACATTACATAAAACTAGGGACAATCAGAATAGTAATTGCATAAGCTAATGAGTTTTACTATCAAATCATATATTTGATGTTCAAAAGTAAAATTAACTATTCGAATGGCATGCTCAAAATATATAAAATGTACAACATATGTTAATGGTCTCAGGGCACTACTAACAATCTCTCACTTGTCCAATCATACATGATCCTCAATCACATTGACCTAGTATGACTCTCATGTTTAGGTTGCGGGAGTGGCTTGGTCAATGGATCTGCAATGTTGTCGTCTGTATGAACTTTGCAAATTTTAGCGTCTCCTCTATCAGTGATCTCTCTAATCAGATGGAAATGCCTGAGAATGTGTTTGGATCGTTGGTGAGATCTAGGTTCCTTAGCTTGTGAAATAGAACTAGTATTATCACAATAGAGGTCCACTGGGTTCACAATGCTAGGGATGACACCTAATCCATCAACGAATTTTCTGATCCAAACAGCTTCTTTAGCTGCTTCAGAGGCAGCCACATACTCAACTTATGTTGTAGAGTCGGCTACGGTTTCTTGCTTTGAGCTCTTCCGTCTCACAACACCTCCATTCAAACAAAACACAAAACCAGATTGCGATCTAAAGTCATCTACGTCGGTCTGGAAGCGTGCGTTCGTGTAACCACTTTCAACCAGACTTCATTCCTGACCTCCGTAAACTAAGAACATATCTTTAGTCCTTCTCAGGTACTTAAGAATGCTCTTGACTGTAGTCCAATGTGACTCTCCTGGGTCATATTGATATATGCTAGTCATACTTAATGCGAATGAGACATCAGGGGCGAGTGCATAGCATGACATACATAATAGACCCAATGGCTGAAGCATATGAGATCTTACTCATGCGCTCTTGGTCTTCATTTGTGGAAGGTCCTTAAGTTCTGCTGAGTTTAATGTCATATGACATGGGCAAGAATCCCTTTTTGGAATCTTGAAAACTGAACCGTTTCAGTACCTTGTCAATGTATCCACTATGACAAAGATATTCTTCATCGTTTACCTGTTACAGTGACGAGCAAGCTCAGACAGATATGGAATACAACTGATATTGAGATCCCAGATGATGATAGTGTTGATGATCATGTTCCAGCAGTTCCAGATGATGATGATACGGATGATCATGTTCTAGCAGTTCCAGATTTGCCAAAGGAACCACAAGTTTCTCTACATAGGAGGTCTACCAGAGTCAGAAAGGATAATACTTTGTATCCTCCTAATGAATATGTGTTGATGACTGATGGGGGAGAACCAGAGAGCTTTCAAGAGGCCATGGGAAGTGAGCAGAAGGATCAGTGGTTAAGTGCAATGGAAGATGAAATGAAGTCTCTCTATGACAATAACACATTTGAGTTTGTGAAGTTTCCAAAGGGCAAGAAAGCTTTGAAGAATATGTGGGTTTATGTATGAAAGCCTCAAGAGCACTCTCCAAATCCACGTCCTAAAGCTAGAATTGTTATCGAAGGGTTTGGTCAAAGAAAGGGAGTTGACTTCTCAGAAATATTTTCTTCTGTTGTGAAAATGTCTTCTATCATAACTGTGCTTAGTTTGGTTGAAAGCCTTGATTTAGAGGTTGAGCAGTTGGATGTCAAAACAACTTTTCTTCATGGTGATCTTGAGGAGGAAATCTACATGGAACATCCTGAAGGTTTTCAGGTTAAAGGAAAAGAAGACCATGTTTGCAGGTTAAAGAAAAGTTTGTATGGCTTGAAACAAGCACCGAGACAGTGGTACAAGAAGTTTGAGTCGTTTATAAGGAAGCATGACTTCAAGAAGACTAATTCTGACCATTGTGTATTTGTGCAAAAGTTTTCTGATGATGATTTTATCATACTTTTGCTTTATGTTGATGATATTCTTATTGTTGGTAAGAATGCTTCCAGGATTGCAAATTTGAAGCAGGAATTGAGCAAGTCTTTTTCCATGAAAGACTTGGGACCAGCAAAACAGATTCTTGGAGTGACGATCACTCGTGATAGGAATGCAAGGAATCTTTGGTTATCTCAAGAGAGCTACATTGAGAAGATGCTTCAGAGATTCAAAATGGATAAGACCAAATATGTTAGCACTCCACTTGCTAGTCACTTCAAATTAAGTGTTAAGAAATGCCCCTCTACCGATGATGAGAAGAAAGAGATGCAAAAAGTTCCTTATGCTTCAGCAGTTGGTAGTTTGATGTATGTTATGGTTTGCACAAGGCCTGATATTGCTCATGTTGTTGGTGTTGTTAGCCATTTTCTTTCAAAACCAGGAAGAGAACATTAGGAAGTGGTGAAATGGATTTTGAGATATCTCCGTGGAAGTTCTAATCTAAGACTCTGTTTTGGCAATGAGAAATATATTCTTGAAGGCTACACGGATTCAGATATGGCTGGGGATGTTGATTCCAGAAAATCTACTTCAGGCTACTTGATTATCTTTGCAGGGGGAGCGGTTTCATGGCAATCTCGATTGTAGAAATGTGTTGCTTTGTCTACCACTGAATCCGAGTTCATTGCAGCGACTGAAGGCTGTAAAGAGTTTCCTTGGATGAAGAAATTTCTCAAAGAAATCGGACATTCTCAATCTAAGTATGTGCTACTTTTTGATAGTTAATTCATCTTGGTAAGAGCTCAACTTTTAATTCTAAATCTAAACACATTGATGCGAGGTATCATTGGATACGTGAAATTTTAGATGATAAGTTGTTGGAGCTTGAAAAAGTTCATACTGATGATAATAGGGCTGATATGATGACTAGAGCATTACCTAGGTGGAAGTTTGAGTTGTGTTGTTCTCTTGACGGGATGGCAAGGAATTTGTGACTTTCACATAGTCAGAAAAATGGGGAGATTTTTTGGGGCATAATGTTTTCTCCTCCTATGTGGGTCTTGAAATAGAGCCCAAGGCCCAGGCCCAAAGGGGTATAAACCCTTGTTCCATTGCTGGTCATTATTATTTTAAAAAAAGAGAGAGAGAAGGCAGTGAGATAACAAGAGAAAAAGGTTTTCGCTGGACTGTTTTCAGCCTGCGCAGTTTTGGGAGAACTTCATATTGGGTAGTCATTTGTACTCAGATCGGTCTCAAATTTTAATTGGAGGTAGAAGACAGGTAGGGCTACATTCTGGACGGTGGACATCAGATTTCAACGGTCGATTTCTGACTTATGGTCGTCTGAACAGAGCTCTGTTTTCTGGGGTGATTTTTTCTCTATTCTCATCTCTTTTATGTATTAGATGAAGTTTTAGCTTCATTGTTTCTTTGAGTTTGCACGTATTGGTGTAGATACTCTTTTGCAAGGTTTTGAAACCCGGACCGGGCTTCGACCCGAAAAAGTTAGTGGGTCACGGGTCACTGGTCGGACCGGTGGTCGGACCGTCATCGACCCGTTCATCAACCCGGTGACGTCATAAATATTAAAAAATATATAATATATACTTATTAATAAAAAAATAAAGCTAATGTAAGTATATGTAGTAGAATTTAAGGACTAATGTAATAATTTTTTTTATACACTTCTAGACAAAGTAAATAGTTTAGGATTTGTTTGAAATATAACTGTTTTATAGAAATTTATGTGCTAATATTTTAATTGCACTTTAGTCCTAAGTATATATAGTCTCATAATAGCACTCTAACCCTAAAATTTATTTTCTCTTTCACCTTACTTTAACATCATCATCCTTCACCAAAATTTTATTATCATCATCCTTGATACATTTTACCATACCAATGTCTCTTGTCCTTTTCTCTCATATCGTAATCGGGGATGCAATTGTAATTCACGTAAATGAGTAATTTAATTAGATGGGGAATTGGAATTGGGATTAATTAATAATTTTATTTGTATTAGGAAGGTTAACATAATATAAATAAAATATATAGAATCACATTAAATATAAAAGGAATAAAATAGATAAGGAATAAAATAGAAAATAGAAAATAAAGTAAAAGGAAGGAATAGTAACAGTTTCGTGGGAGGGAAAAAAAAAGAGAAACAAAAAATAAAAAGGAAATAGAAAAGACAAGGACCATTCACTTTCACAAAAGAAGAAAAAGGTAATGGTTGTGACCCGGACGGTTTCCACAAAACCGTTCCGGTTTTCGGGTCGAACGGTCGGACCGGCCGGGTTAAACGAGTCAGTAAAATTAGAGTGGTTTTTTGACGTGTACGGGTTTTGGCACCTAACCGGACCGCTCGGAGGTCCTGTCGACGGTCGGACCGGCCGGTCCGGTCCGGGTTTCAAAACCATGCTCTTTTGTAACCTCTCTTGATTCATAGTGAAGCTTTTGGAGTGGACCCGAAGGTCCCGTGGTTTTTACTCTTCGTTTTGAAGTGGTTTTCCACGGAAAATTCTTGGTGTTGTGTTTGCTTGATTTATCTTTCATTTACTATCTCCGTTTATTATTGTTCCGCTGCATCCGTAACTGTCATCCGTGGGCTTTGGAGTTATATATTGGTGTCCTACGTTTTTATTCAAGATTGGGAGATATTTTGTCAAGCAAATTTGATCTTGTTTGTTCGGTTGCTTGGACTATATTGTGATTTCTCCCCAACATATTGTTCTATGACCTGATGCACAACTTGAATAATGAATTCAAAATAAAATTTTAAAAAGAAAAAAAATGCTTTCTTGGGAGTCAGTTGATTCCAGTCATAAACAACTTGACAAAAGAAAAAGAAAATAAAAGGAAAGAAACTCGAATTGAAATTTGTTTATGCAACTATATTGGATTAATTGCCATTTGGGTCCTCAACATATTAATGCCCAACCATTTTCATCCTTTTTTGAATCTTTAACTTTTAACATCACCAATCAATTTATGACCCGCCAAATTCATCCTTCTGTCAAATAAGTGCATCAATACCGTCAACCTTGCTGATGTAGCTTAAAGGTGGGATTTTTTACTCTCTCACCAAGGGCAAAATTGGAAAATAGCTAAAAGCCTTCATTCTTATTTACTTAAACCAGTTAGGTTAGCCTATTACCTTTGGGGGATTGCCTTGGCATGGCCCTAGCTTTTCTATAATGGTCATGACATGGCACCCAAAGTTTGGGGAGAAACATTTGTGTCCAGGACGGAAGTGGGACTTCCGTCCTGGCTGACGTGGTTGGTTTCCCGACGCGCATTGCCACGTCAGCTTCCGTCCTGATCTCCTAGACTTAAAAAAAAAAACTCATCCCCTTTTCCCCAAATCGGGATTCCCACTCTCAAAGCAACCTCTTTCCCCAATCCTCCCGACTGAGGCCTCCCCCTTGGCCACCCCCTACCTCCAACCACCGCCGCCGGCTTCGCCACAGCCTTCGCCGCCGCCGCTCTTTTTCTATCTCATCTCTTCAACTAAAAGGTATAAAACTTAATAGAGCGGTGGCGCCCAGAGACCCATTCCTTTCACCTCCGATGTGGTGAGGTTAGTATTACCCTAGAGGACGTAGGATGCCTTCTAGGACTGCCCACCCGAGGCCATGTGGTGAGTTGGCCTGAGGACTTTAACCTCAGCAAAACTCAGTGAATTGAGTGCGTGCACCAGAGCATAGGATTCTGACCCCCTCCTGAGTCTATTAGGGGTAATACCCTCGCACTCGTAGAGGTTTATGCCCACATCAGTGAGCCCTTGTGTGATGATGCTACTGAAGTGGAGGTAGATCAGCGGACCCGGGCATTGATTTTCCTGCTGATGTCCATTTTTCTCCTCCCCAACAAATTCGTGACGCGGGGGAACATGCGCTACCTACTGCTAATCAGCGAAGGAATCCAAGCCGAGGACCAGCATTCATGGGCTAACGGTGTCCTTACACATCTGTACTGCCAGATGTGCACCTCTGCACAGGCTGTTTCGAAGGACATTGCTGGATGTTGCCTATTAATTCAGGTTTGTTTACTAATTTAGTAATTTTTATTTCTAGTATGTATTTTATTATTTGCTGACTATTGAATGTTTTTTTTGTGGCAATTGTGGGCGTGGGAGCGAATATTGTGTCTCCGGCTCGCGAATCGCGACCCCATTCTACATGCTATTCCCGCTGACGGGCGAGCGTATGGGTCGCGGTGGAACCCGGTGCGGAGTTTTCGTGACGCACCGAAATCGCAGTTGGCCGTTTTTCGAGATCAGCTAGATATGATGACGGGCGCCCAAGGGGTTAGTAGATTTCGGCTACCTTGTTATTTTTTCTTGAAATTATATCATATATTGTATACTCAGTCCCATTTTTTGTATGCAGTTTATGTGGAGGCCATACCCTGATTGGGTACTTGCCGAGAGGGCGGATCGGGACGAAGGCTTCCAGGCGACCTGTCGGGCACGCACGCCTCTCGTTTGCTTTGAGATGGTTGAGTACCACATGCCTGACAGGGTCCCATCAATTAAAATTATAGGACGACACCACTTGTAACCGTTAACTAACGGTTTAAAAGTCTAGAACATAGACCTGAACACCTTAGGGCCATTAACAATTTCTCGTGGGTGGTAAAGATATTTGAACTGCATCCCCAAACATATTTCGGGAAAATTGGGATTCCATATTTTAATTGTTTCTCTCCCGTATGTCAGTTCAGGGACAGGTTCCATGGAACCCATATCATTCCAACAGGCAAAATTAGCATAGTTACCGTATGATGGCATATTCCCATCTGGAAATGAGGCGGAGATATGTGCCGTTGGTTCTGGCTCTTGGACCGGCTCTTCATTACTTGGTCCAGCGGTTTGCTGTTGGATTTCATGGGTGGCATCTTCCCCCACCGCATCTGCATCATCCTCGGCCCCGTCGTCCTCGTGTTCTCCAGCACTATCGCCGGCGAAGTCTTCTTCCGTTTCAGGAACACCGTCAATGTCTGATATTGGACCCAAGGAATCCATGACCGAATTATCTGTACAGGGTTCGTAACTATACTGTGGGGGCATAGTTGATATGGGAGTTGACTCGAATAATATGGTTCAGGAACAAATTGTGCATGTGACGAAAATCCTGTTCTCGGGATTAAAAAGCTATCTACATGTCTCTGCACAGGTTCTAACAGAGTACCAACATGAATACCTTGTAGTTTGAAATCCAACAAATTGTCAAAATCTTCTTCGTCCTTAAGGTGTACAACATCGTACATCACCATGTTGAACGTCGGCATGAAGAATGGACGAATCATTATTAGACGAACATTGACACTAGAAAGCTCGACTCCTTTGCGCTGACATATTCTTTGGTAAAGTTGTCGGAATGAAAGTTTTTGTATAACTTCCATACTTCTTTCGCTTGGCTCGGCAAAACGGGGATAACCGCCATTTTCGTACACTACATTGCTTGGAAAAAATTGATTGGAGAATGTTGTTTGAGGTAAGAAAAATGGAGGAAGGGTTATTGGATTTTATAGAAATTTTGGTAGTGAATGGATAGGATTTTCTATACCTAAAAAAGCAGGCCACAAATGTCTGCTGGGGAAAAATTTTCGGCAGCTTCAGGACGGAACAGAAGTCCAAGCTGCCGAAATTTTTTCCCTGGATGGTCACATTATTATTATTATTTTTAGTGTGTTGTGGGGTTTTTTTTATTACTCATTTCGGAACTTTCAAAATATCATAAAACTAAGAATTTCATTCGATTCATAGAAACAAAATTACATTGAACATATAAAAATACAAACTCCCGATTATTCAAACACTAATTCTTTCTAAATTTATGTTCAATCGTTTTCCATGGGGAAGTGTTGCTGCACGATGCATCCGAGATCCGGTAGTCGGGGGGAGCCTCCACAACAATCTCTTCCGGTGATCTTGAACACTGACCGGCTTCTTCCACAAATCCTCTTCCTTCGTACCCAAAAATATGGCATAGAAGGATAAAGAAAAATTCTCCTTTCCTTCTGTACCGCTTAGCCCTTGGATTAACCTAATGCAGAGTTATATAAACAAAACATGTAAGTTATGAAAACATTGAATTAATACTTGGGTGCCGTAATTACATGCAACTTACCGCAACGTATTCCTCACACTGGGCCTCAGTACCGTCCAAATCAACAATGTTGGTCCTACCATCGTACTTGAACCAAGGTTTGCGATTAAGTGCTTCAAAATCCCAAAACCGCCTACGCAATTTTGCTAGACCTGCGTCGATCATCGCTATTGTGAATTGTCCCCCAGTGACGGAGTTCATTCCGTAAACAATTTCGTTGTACCAATCGGCCCAACATTTTTCACCAGGGCAACCCTGTGTACTAAAATCGTAAAAAATTTCTATTAATACCTGCTCGTATTCTGCAGGCCATTCTCTTGTAAAATCAACATCCCTGAATTTTTGACGCATTTCTTTCTGAATAAATTCTGGAAAGTTGGCCATTAGGGAAGATGGGGTTTTTGTATGACTAAATTTGGAAAAAAGGAAATGAGAACAGGATAGGGTTTTATGGGTGTGAGAGTAGAGAATGTGGTAGACTGTGGAGAGGTTTTGAGGGGTTATTTATAGATGTAATGGGAAATTCAAAAATTAAATATTTGAATTGGACAAGTCTTTGAAAATCGATTAGAAATAGGAACGAAAGTGCCACAACCGGTCAGATATTTCCGTTCAATAATGCATGGTCAAAAAAGAAAAAGTGGGAAAAGACTAGGCACTGCAAAAGCCTGCAATTTGAGGACAGAAGTGGCAATTCCGTCCTTAAAGTCACGGATCCAAGTTAGGGTTTTTAGGGTTTGTAGGGTTTTTTCCAGCCTGGTCGAGGACGGATGTGGGACTTCCGTCCCGGGACCAGGACGGAAGTCTGGCTGACGTGGCAGGACAGAAGTCCTGGACACAAATGTTTATCCCCAAACTTTGGGTGCCATGTCATGACCATTAGAGAAAAGTTAGGCCATGCCAAGGCAATCCTGTTACCTTCGTTCCAAAAATCCCAAATCCAAAAAAAAGGGTTTACAATCTAAACTCCTCCCTGTCAAAATGTGTTCTCTGAGATACTCTTCCCCTATTCTTTCAATTTACATTTTAATATTCCTCAATATCATCATCATCTTCATGTAAAACTGCAACTGCACACTTATCTGATTCATCACTTTTCGAAGCCAAATGTTGAGCATTCTCGTAAGGCGAAATGTATGGAAACTTTTGCCACTCATCAACCCATTTCTTATACTTTCTATCCATCTGAAACCCATTGGAATAATTCAAAGAAAACGCTATAGGCTCCCCTACTTGTCCCTGAAGTGCTCCAAATTGCCATTCTAGTTTTGAAGTTGTCTTGAAAAGACTCCAATTTTGTGAGGATTTGAAGAAGGAAATCATGGCTAGCTTGGTTAAATGAAGTCTCACTTTTCCTTTCAACCCTTCTCTTTCTTATAAGTGGAACTTTTTCCTCGCTATTATCTCCTTGATTTTCCTTATTTTCCCCAATCTCATATTACAAATTAAAGTCATCTTCATTCTCCACATGTACCTCTTCATCCACTTGAACATTTTCATGTTCTTGGCCCTCTTCTTCATGTATTGCTTGAGTTTTTTTAGGCCTTTGAGCCTTTCTAGCATCAAGAGTATTTTTTTATTGTATTCGTTGCCTTTTGGCTAGCCCCTTTTGCAATGGCGGCCGCCAACTCCTCGTTGGTGCACTTGTTTTGGAACTTCCAATTTCCACTAACTAGGATCATATGCATCATATAGAAGTGCCCTTCATTGTAAACATTGTATATTTGGGATAGCTTAAGGTTGAACTTTCTAAATAGCATAGTAAGCATACTCCCATATGGTAGGAAGTTCCTAGCACCCTTCACACATTCACTAAAGTTTCTTAGGGCTAGATATCAAAAGTTTATTTTCCTTATCTCCACAAGCCATTCCATAATGGTCATTTGAAAGTATGTGATGGAGCTTTTTGTGGCCTTTGATAGGGAGGACCACATTAGACACCATGTGATGTAGAATTTGACCATATTCATCAAGCTTGTTTGTTTCCCTCTCTGTAGCCCTACTAAACGCCCCTTTAATCCTAAAGTTTATCTAAAGCTTTTCAAGTCAGGAATCTATTCATCAGGCACACTTCCAAAATTATCAAAATGTCTAATATCATCTCCATCAAGTACTACCCCAAGTGTTTCACAAAACATAGCTTCCGAGAAACTAAATTCTAACCCATCCACACTCGATGTACTCCACCAATAATCCTCATCATCTCGTCTACCATCTTCCTTATATTCGCTCCAAACTCATATATAGAACGAGGAAACATATCCCAATCATGAATAAACAAACCCATCCAACCCATATCATTAAATATATCTACAATTAAGTCAAGTCCCTTCACATGCAACAAAGCGCAGTTCAAGTGGTAAGACGTTTCACTTCCAATCGGTAGGTCAGGAGTTCGAGTCATGTTGGAGGGGAAGTGGGGAACCACTATTAATCCTCCTTTTAAAAAAGAGAAAAAGAGGTCCCTTCACATGGTTTGGAAACTTTTCATGAGTAAAACCGGGAGGTTGTTCAACATAAACTTCCTCCTCAATGTAACCATTTTAAAAAAGAAATTTTCACATCGTTTTGAAAGAGTTTAAAACCTTTTTAGCAAGCAAAATCCAAAAGCATCCTAATATATTCAAGTCTAGCAACCGGTGCAAATGATTCCTCAAAGTCAATGCCCTCATCTTGATGAATCCTTGGGCAATAAGTCTAGCTTTGTTCCTTATAATTCATTTTGTTCAAATAATGAGTTGATTTAAAGGTCTAGGAACTATAATCAACACTTGATTTCTTTCAAATTGGTTCAACTCTTCTTGCATGACAATTATCAAAAAATAATCATCTAAAGCATCACTTAAGCAAGTAGGTTCAATTTAAGATAATAATGCAAAAGTATCACTAAAGTACCGTCTTGTTCATACACCTTCAGAGATGTCACCTTTGATATGCTATTGTGAATGTCCAAGGGTGTGTTTCCATTCCTTTGGTAATTCACTTGTGGATAGATCATGGTTTTGTTCTTGTTGAACTTCTTCTTGAGGAGCTTCAAGTCCTTCTTATTCCATAGCATGATCCTCAATCATTGGTGCTTGATGATGTCCAATCACATTTTCAATTTGGGTACCTATATCATCATCGTCTTTTCTAGCAAGATAAATGTTATATTAATCAAAAGACACATGTACCGACCGACCCTTCAATACAAAGAGTTCTTTTGTTGTAAATTCTGTAAGCCTCTTTTTTGGATGAATAGCCAAGGAATATGTCTTCATCGAATTTCTTATCAAACTTTCCAAGGATATCTTTAGTGTTGAGCACAAAACACTTGCAACCAAAAACTTTAAAGTAAGAGATAGGAGTTTTTCCAAAAATAAGCTCAAAAGAAGTTTTCTTAAGAAATTGCCTCAATAGAACTCAGTTCATGATATAGCAAGCGGTGTTAACGTCTTCGGCCCCAAAATATATACGTAAAGAGTTTTCAGAAAGCAGAGACCTAGCCATTTCTTGCAAAGTTCGATTTCTTTCTTTCAACTACACCATTTTGTTGAAGAGTTTTAGGAGCCGAAAAGTTGTGAATATTTCCATTTTTAATACAAAAAATTTAACATATTTCATTGTTGAATTCTCGTCCATTATCACTTCTAATAGAATGCAATTTTAAATAAAGTGAGTTTTGGACTTTTTTGAAAAGCTTTGAGAATTCCATAAATGAATCATCCTTTTGTGAAAGAAATATTACCCAAGTAAATCTAGAGAAGTCATCAACAATGACAAAAGCATACCTCTTACCACCAAGACTAGTGGTCCTCATTGGTCCAAGAAGATCAAGATGAACAAGCTCAAGAGGGCTTCAAGAATATACCATTTTCTTGGGTTTAAAAGAAGTTTTGTTTGTTTGCCAAATTGGCATGAATCACATATGCGTTTTTTCTCAAACTTTACTTTTGGCAAACCAGGCGCAATTTCTTGGCTCAATAATCGGTTAAGTAAATCCATGTTCACATGACAAAGTCTACGGTGCCAAAGGAAAACATCATCATGCAGATTCAAGCATTTAATATCATAAGCAAGCAAATAATCAAGAGAAAGGACATAAACGTTACCAACACGGGTTGAAAAAAATATGACCTCGTTAGAGGTGGCATCAATATATAATAAAGCAATCATCTTTCTTATAGGAAACAACAAATCCATTATCACACAATTGGCTAATTATAAGCAAGTTATACTTCAAAAGCTCAATAAGAAGAACTTGTCTAAAAAGAGTTGAGGAACCTTTACCAACATTTCCAATACCAAGGAACCACTTGGTCGGGATTGTTTTCTTTCCTTTTTTCACCTATAAATGAGGTAAAATTGTGACTTTTGGTACCCATATCATCTTGGGTCCTTTGGGGTTATTCTTAACATTTTTAATACGTCATATAGTCCTAGCACCATGCTCAACTCTATGCTTCACAAAATATCTAGTCATATTATGACCATTCATCCCAGAATATGTGCATCTTATATGAGGTTTTGATGAGAACTTATATACGGATCCTTTAAAGAATGATGAGGTTTGGGTAATGTCTAAAAGGAGATATAGGAGGCAAGATTTAACATCACATCACTCATTTTGGAGGCCCAAAAGACTCAAAAGAATGAAGACTATTATCAACTTGGAAAAACAATAAATTCAGCTTTGTGACAGTTTGGTGTAATTGTCATAACTTACGATCCAGGAATCCAATGAAGCTCATTCTATATGATATGGAAAGATAAGAGGCATATCTACAACTTTCATGAAGAACACAAGATCAGATTATGCCTTTATGAAGTCCTAAATTGTCGTGCAACTTACTACACCATGCTGTCCAGATTTTCAGCGAGAATTAATCTTGTTTTTCAAAGTTTAGCATTTATTTAATTTCCAGATTTTAGTATATTATTAATTTCGAAATATTACTTAAATAAAGGACATGTGGTCCATTTAGCAAGTAGTTTATGCTTTAGCATATTCTTTAGCAAGTAGTTTATTCTTTGGCATATTCTTAGCAAGTAGTTTATTCTTTAGCATATTCTTTAGAAGTATAATCCTAGTCCATTTAGGACTTAGCTTGTTTGGGGATTTTCAGCTGAAATCTTTCTCTATATAAAGAGAGGTTTCGACCACATATTAGGAAGACTTGATATTAATGATATAGTAAGGTTTATTCCTTTTGTTGCTTTGTGAATTGAATTTCTATTTAGATCTTCCTTTCATTGTTACTAATCAACAAGCTAGTTCCCTTGTTGTGGTGTTTCTTCATCCATTTAGTGTTCTTCTGCCTAGGTAGCCAAGTGCTTATCGCTGCTTGGAGGTCTAGTGTGTCGAATACTCTGAAAGTCCTTTGCTATAGTAGTCAAGTGCTTATCGCTGCTTGGAGGTTGTAGTAAGGCATTCACGTGAACTCAATTCAAGTAAGAGAAAGATCCTATTTTCCTTGTGTCGAATCTTGATTCCGTCAAGGTTCCTCATCATATTGGTATCAGAGCTCAAGGTTGATCTCTTTCTTGGTGTATCTTTTATTGCTTTGTCGAAGAAAAAAAAAAAAAAAAAAAAATACTACCCTATTTATTTTTTTAGCCGAGATAAAAGAAAAAAGAAAGACAAGAACCAAATTACTTATTTCTTGGTTTCTTGAATTTCTACAAAACAAGGAACTTTCCTATTTTCCCCCCATTTTCTAATGTTACCGTCTTACCTCAAAATTATATTTATTTGAGCAACGATGAATTTCTCATATCAACAAAGAAAGTTAATACGTGATGATTGCTCAAAAATATTAGCAATAACAAAGAGGTTATCAAACAGTCTTGAACATTATTTACAATTGAAAGAAGAGACAAGATTACAAGAAGAGGCAAGATTGCACACACAACCAAGGAATGATACACATCTTCAAAAGAGCAACCTCTTCCATACTAAGTGCCATGTCCAAGGCAAGGTTTGTCTGCTTATCATTGATAATGGTAGTTGTGCTAATGTTTGTTCTTCCGATTTAGTTAACACTCTTGACTTACCTTGGAAGAAACATCCACATCCTTATAAGTTATCTTGGTTGTCAAATAATGGAGAAATAAGGGTGGAAAGGCAAGTTGAAATTACTTTTGAAATCGGCAAGTTCAAAGATAGTGTTCTATGTGATGTTGTGCCCATGATCGCTAGTCATATAATTTTAGGAAGACCATGGCAATATGATAGAGGTGCGGATCATGATGGTAGAAAGAACACCTACCAATTGCATATGGATAAGAGGAATGTCATATTATATCCTTTAACTCCTAGTGAAGTTTGTGAGGTACATAAAAAAATGGCCGAGAGAAGAGAGCAAAGATTAAAAGAAGATGCAAGATTGCAAGAAGAGGCAAGATTACAAGAAGAGGCCAAATTACAAAAAGAAATAAAATTGCAACATGCGAAAAATGTGGTGCGTGACGAGGTGCAGTATTGGCGTGAAACACAATTTCTTGATGAGGAAAAAAGATCTTTTGATGCAACACAATTGCTTGATGAGGAACAACATCCTTTTGAAGCCATGATTTTTTGAAGAGTCGATAGCATCAACTTTTTCGTTCATTACTCTTGATCTAACAACTTCTCTTCTTCCTAGTATTGATTTTATATTTAAGCAGGAGTTCAAGGCTGTATTTTCTACAAATATTTTCCTACCAAACCAAAGTTATGGTCCTTTCCTTAAATTACAAGATTCGAGGACGAATCTTTTTGAAGAAAGGGAGAATGATGAGAACTTATATACGGATCCTTTAAAGAATGATGAGGTTTGGGTAATGTCTAAAAGGAGATATAGGAGGCAAGATTTAACATCACATCACTCATTTTGGAGGCCCAAAAGACTCAAAAGAATGAAGACTATTATCAACTTGGAAAAACAATAAATTCAGCTTTGTGACAGTTTGGTGTAATTGTCATAACTTACGATCCAGGAATCCAATGAAGCTCATTCTATATGATATGGAAATATAAGAGGCATATCTACAACTTTCATGAAGAACACAAGATCAGATTATGCCTTTATGAAGTCCTAAATTGTCGTGCAACTTACTACACCATGCTGTCCAGATTTTCAGCGAGAATTAATCTTGTTTTTCAAAGTTTAGCATTTATTTAATTTCCAGATTTTAGTATATTATTAATTTCGAAATATTACTTAAATAAAGGACATGTGGTCCATTTAGCAAGTAGTTTATGCTTTAGCATATTCTTTAGCAAGTAGTTTATTCTTTGGCATATTCTTTAGCAAGTAGTTTATTCTTTAGCATATTCTTTAGAAGTATAATCCTAGTCCATTTAGGACTTAGCTTGTTTGGGGATTTTCAGCTGAAATCTTTCTCTATATAAAGAGAGGTTTCGACCACATATTAGGAAGACTTGATATTAATGATATAGTAAGGTTTATTCCTTTTGTTGCTTTGTGAATTGAATTTCTATTTAGATCTTCCTTTCATTGTTACTAATCAACAAGCTAGTTCCCTTGTTGTGGTGTTTCTTCATCCATTTAGTGTTCTTCTGCCTAGGTAGCCAAGTGCTTATCGCTGCTTGGAGGTCTAGTGTGTCGAATACTCTGAAAGTCCTTTGCTATAGTAGTCAAGTGCTTATCGCTGCTTGGAGGTTGTAGTAAGGCATTCACGTGAACTCAATTCAAGTAAGAGAAAGATCCTATTTTCCTTGTGTCGAATCTTGATTCCGTCAAGGTTCCTCATCAAGTGCTTATCGCTGCTTGGAGGTTGTAGTAAGGCATTCACGTGAACTCAATTCAAGTAAGAGAAAGATCCTATTTTCCTTGTGTCGAATCTTGATTCCGTCAAGGTTCCTCATCTCCAAGCAGCGATAAGCACTTGACTACTATAGCAAAGGACTTTCAGAGTATTCGACACACTAGACCTCCAAGCAGCGATAAGCACTTGGCTACCTAGGCAGAAGAACACTAAATGGATGAAGAAACACCACAACAAGGGAACTAGCTTGTTGATTAGTAACAATGAAAGGAAGATCTAAATAGAAATTCAATTCACAAAGCAACAAAAGGAATAAACCTTACTATATCATTAATATCAAGTCTTCCTAATATGTGGTCGAAACCTCTCTTTATATAGAGAAAGATTTCAGCTGAAAATCCCCAAACAAGCTAAGTCCTAAATGGACTAGGATTATACTTCTAAAGAATATGCTAAAGAATAAACTACTTGCTAAAGAATATGCCAAAGAATAAACTACTTGCTAAAGAATATGCTAAAGCATAAACTACTTGCTAAATGGACCACATGTCCTTTATTTAAGTAATATTTCGAAATTAATAATATACTAAAATCTGGAAATTAAATAAATGCTAAACTTTGAAAAACAAGATTAATTCTCGCTGAAAATCTGGACAGCATGGTGTAGTAAGTTGCACGACAATTTAGGACTTCATAAAGGCATAATCTGATCTTGTGTTCTTCATGAAAGTTATAGATATGCCTCTTATCTTTCCATATCATATAGAATGAGCTTCATTGGATTCCTGGATCGTAAGTTATGACAATTACACCAAACTGTCACAAAGCTGAATTTATTGTTTTTCCAAGTTGATAATAGTCTTCATTCTTTTGAGTCTTTTGGGCCTCCAAAATGAGTGATGTGATGTTAAATCTTGCCTCCTATATCTCCTTTTAGACATTACCCAAACCTCATCATTCTTTAAAGGATCCGTATATAAGTTCTCATCAGGTTTGGTTTAGGGAGAAGTTCTCGAAGCATAAGTCTTAAGTCTAGCAATAGAAGTGTTGTGCATATAACCAATACCTTTTCTAGCATGAGTATGTGATGTATGTGGCATGGTAGATTTAGAAGTGTTAGCAATATGAGATTGTAGTACTACCATTATGCACATAACCCAAACCGCTCTTGGTTAATTTGTGAGTTTGTGAATTTGGTTTTGGATTTTTCTGCTTAGTTTTGACAGAAAGCTTTTTGTAATTATAATTTTTTTATATTTTAAAATTTATGTATATTAGCAACGGCTTTACAACGGGTAAACCGTTGCCAATTTCATCACTTTTCCAGAATATTACTAAAAAAGTAGTCGCAAATTCATCACAAACAATGCAGTCAAAATTCCGTCACTAATATAGTCTTCAGAAAGTGGTCTCTAATATCTGGTCAAACTAAGCCAATGAATGGTCACAAAGTGGCTGCTAAAAAGCGGTCGCAAATCCGTCGCCAAGTAAACTGTCACAAACTGGTCGCCAATCTCTGGTCAACTAAATTCAATGAGTGGTCGCAACGTGGCTGCCAATATGAGGTCAACCTCGAGTGAATAGGTGGTCGCAAATCCATCGCTAAAATAGTCGTCTCAAAGTGGTCGAGGATATCTGATCAAACTAAGATCAAAAGGTGGTCGCTAAAAAGCGGTCGCAACACCGTCGGAAAGCATTCTTTCACAAAGTGGTCTTTAATATCTGGTCAAACTAATTCAATGAGTGGTCGCAAAGTGGTTGCTAAAAAGCGGTCGCAATTCCATCACAAAGTAGGTCGTCGCAAACTGGTCGATAATCTATGGTCAACTAAAGTCAAACAGTGGTCACAACGTGGTCGCAAATATGAGGTCAACCTCGAGTCAACAGGTGGTCGCCAAACCGTTATTAAAGAGGCACAATCGCAAAGGGGTCGTGCATTGTTCGGTCAGACTGGGTTGTAAAACATGGTTGCAAATATGGCGGCAAAGTGCGACCACTACTCTAAGTGGTCACAATTATCGATTAGCGACCAAATTTAGGCTACCACATGTAGTGGTCCCAGACAGGTTTATGATTAACGACCAATTTATGACCATTCTGGTTGTCTTGGTTGACAGATTTCTAGTAGTGCATGTCGTGTGCTATGCATTTAGAACTAAGGAGTTGTTCCAAATTGTTTTTACTATAGGTGAATTTTTCAACAAGAGTAGTAAGATCAACAACCTTTTTTCTTTAGAAAGTCATGATCAAAGTGTTTTTCTTCTAGGGTCATCATTTTATTGAAAACTTCTTTATGTTGTAAAGAAGATGACCTCATACTAGTGATAAGAATGTCTTTCTCAATTTTAACACTATCCAAAGACTTGTTGAGTATTTTGTTTTCAACAAAACAATGTGAATTTTCATCCATCAAAGATTCAATTTTAGTTTTCATCTCCTTGTTTTGGTTTGAGATTTTTTTCTTTCAATTGTGCATACATATCACAAAGAAAATCATGAGGATCCTCATCTTCACAAGTATCATTACAACTATATAGAGAAGAGGAAGAGTTAGATTGTATCTCATCTTCAAGTGCCATTAGGCAAATGTTGGCGGTTTCATTACTTGGATGATCTTCCTCGTTTTCATTATCTTCTTCATCCCAAGTGCCAATCATTCCTTTAGTATTCTTTGCATTGAAGAATATTTTCTTCTTTTCATCTTTGTTTTCCTTATTCTTTGTCTAGGGACAATCCCCAATAAAATGTTCTTTACTCCCACACTCATATCACCTCATGCCATTGGGATTTTTGGAGAATTGTCCTTTCTTTGATTAGAAAGGCTTCTTGCCCTTTCCTTTATAGAATACATTATTCTAGCAACCATTGACATGGTTTCATCATCAATTGTTGGAGTTTTCATTTGATAATAGGTGCTCCAATTACATATGACAGTCAATTGGATTAGGCCGACCAATACATGATTGGATGAATCGGTCAATTGAACTGAACTGGTCTTTTGAACCGGATTCTGGAAACTGGAAGTTAATGGAGTTTGAAGAGGTTGTTGGTTAGGATTTGGTCCATCCCTTTATTGTCTCTCTTTTGTTCTTAACTTAAGAAGTTAGACAACACAAAATCTAGAAGGGAAAAATTCAGAATTTTCTATCTCTTCTCTCCCTTTTGTTCTTCCAAAAGTTATCAAAAGAACTCATTTGAAGAATTGTCTTCAAGTATTTGATCTATACTTTTTATGGCTAGCACTAGAGGGTAGAACGTCAATCCAAGTGATTGTGTGGATACCATAGATCCAAGGGGTTGAAGATCAGATTCTTGCATGTATTCGACAACATCAACATGCGAAATCAAAATTTCTAACAATTGTAATTTGTTTCGTCGAAGAAAGGAGAACGGTTCGTGGAGGACCCCTCTAGATACCCAAGAGATGAATGCCCTGAAGGGATTCATGGGCGGAAGCTCGTTCCAAACACCCATGAGTCCTCCCCTGAAGGATCCGCTCATACGTAAACGAATCGAAAAACAGCGGAAATCAAGTCGTATGAGCAAGGCTCTGATACCACTGAAGGGATTCATGGGCGGAAACTCGTTCCAAACACCCATGGATCCTCCCCTGAAGGATCCGCTCATATGAAACAATTCGAAAACAGCGGTAAAAACTTACAATTTTCGGATTCAAGAAGCTACTTCTTGAATGGAGGATGAAGATTCTTGGAAGTTTTCTTTTCACCAACGGAATTCCCTTTGCGGAATTTCCCTCCACCGGTATCCACGCGACGAAACAAGCAGTGATTGCTAGCTCTTCGTCTTTCTGAAGTTCGGGAATTTAGAGAGAAAAGGGAAAAACAGAAAGAAAACATTTTTCTTTTCTTGTATTGGTATTTCGGCTGAATGACTTGATTACCTAGGGTTTCGGCTAAGAGATGTTATATAGAGTGTGGGAGTTTGTTCCCAAAACAACTCCCACGTCTACTCAACTTCTCTCGGCTGTGGGAGACCCTGACTCCCACATCCCCTAGACTTCTGCTGGTAGTGGGAGTCTTTATCGGATAACAACTCTCACTTAATCCCAGCTATAGTTAAATACCAAAATTGCCCCTATCTCTAATTCGAATAATAAACACTTTATTATTTTTCAGAAAAACAAATGTCAGATACAATGAACCTAGACACATTCTAGATTCATTGAATCTGGACATGAAGCTTGTTAGCTCGTCTATGCGTGTGACCCTGTAGGTTCATATCACAATGGCAATGAAAACACACTTAGTAGTAGTGTGAGTTCATAAGTCACAAGCGGCCCCTAGCAGGACATTGTGACTACCCAAGGTGAATGAATTTACAACGGAACCTATTGTCAATCCACTATTTAATCCCTTTGTCTCGCGATATCCTAATTAAGCATAAGGCATGGTGGTCGTCACCCTTATTAAGCTTAATTGTATTTATGCTCGATCTCTAAGTAGACTGTTTCGACAAATAACATTTGATAACCACTTTATCAAATACATTTGAGCACGGCCATGCATTTAAACAGTCTTTCCCTATCGAGGGGCCCATGGATATCTCTCTCTAATAATAGAGAGGGACAAATTCCTTACAATGTCTCTCACATTCAAACTATGATAGGACACTACATCCGATCATCAGTCGTATTGATTACTCTGTTACAAGTAACGTCCGACTGAGTCAAAACGTGGCTCCATTCATACTAGAATCAATGAAGACATAAGGTCTAAGGATTCTAAAATAGTATTGAGGAAGTAATACTTATGACTTAAGACCATGAAGTATTACTTCTCTGACGGATCACGTCCAATACAATGTATCCCTATATATTGCATCTATGATGTGATTTGTATCCATTACACATGATCAGTAAAACAAGATCATCAATCAACAATCATACTAGTTTTATTTCATAGCAATTAAGCATTACATAAAACTAGGGACTTCTAGAATAGTAATTACATAAGCTAATGAGTTTTACTATCAAATCACACATTTGATAATCAAAAGCAAAATTAACTATTCAATTACATGCTCAAAAGATAATAAAACGCACAACATGTGCTAATGGTCCTAGGGCACTACTAAGATGCCCGACCATTAGATCATTACTTATAAATGTTAATCCAAAAAGAGAAGACATTGCTCTGATACCAAATGAAAAACACAGGAGGGGGGGGGGGTGAATTGGGTTTTTGTAAACTTTTAAACTTTCTTCCAAGTGAAGAGAAAATGTGTAAACAAAAACAAGATATAAATTTCGTAAAGAAGAAGATCAAAGACAAAGGATTTAGAGTGGTTCAATTCACATAGAATCTACGTCCACTAACTTGAGATAAACCCAAGGAGTTCAACACTTCACTAATTTCCCTTTACAAAAAATGAAGGTGGGATCAACCTTTTTTACACAAGGACAACTCACAAAGAGTTTTACTCACAACCACTTAACTAGCCCACCAAGACCCTAACTCACAAAGAGCTTTTATAAATCTCACTAAGAGAACAAAATTCACAAAGAGCTTTCCTAACTCACAAAGAGCTAATCCCACACAGAGAGGAGAAAATATATAACAAAGATATCACTTTGAAGTGATGAATTTATTATAAGCGTAAGCACAAAACTTTCTAAGCTCAAATGATTTTGATCACTCTTCTTTAGCACATAAAATTGTAGTGAAAGAGTAATAAATGAAGCTTTGAACGAGAAGATATTGAATGCACATAAAGGAATGGTTGGTTTGTGATAAATCAGTCTTGGATATAAATAGGGTTCAAAATTGTGTAGCATATAATGCAATAACGGCTAGTTCCAACTTCCAGAAATAACACTCTGGTCGACCGACTTGATGTCCAGGTCGTTTGGGGCACTTCCAGGATAAAATCATAGTCCACTACCTTGCATTCGGTCAACCTAACCACTATCTCGGTCGACCGGATGATAAAATTGGATTACAAAAGAATTTAAAATACTAAGTGATAAGACACACTTCAGTTGACCTAACCAAGGGTTCGGTCGACCGATATTCATCATGTCGTCCGAGGTTACCTTTCGATCGACCTAGGTGAATGTTCCAAGTGATTTTTCAACTAAGTCTCAAATCAAATACTATCTAACTCATACTTAAACTCATTTTGACTTTTGCAAACATTTGAAATACATTTTCAAAAATATTTTAACAAGATTGATCTAAGGATAAAAAACAAGTTTTAAAAATACAAGGCGTTTTAATATGAAACCATTTTTTCGTGTATGCATGGCAAGAGTGAGCATTATCTTTTGAGTTTATCCTAAGGGTGATTACAATATATAAATATCTAATCTACTCTATCATATACCTAAGTCTTCAAGCATACTTCTTGGATCTTCAATGTGTATGAGTGCCATTATGTCTTGCATGTGTAACT
Source organism: Vinca minor (assembly GCA_026122235.1). Taxonomy (NCBI): domain Eukaryota; kingdom Viridiplantae; phylum Streptophyta; class Magnoliopsida; order Gentianales; family Apocynaceae; genus Vinca; species Vinca minor. Next base: position 4,030,295 of record JAOCZM010000253.1, read on the forward strand.
TGAGTTTACTTGGTACTTTCCTTGCAATCTATCACTTAAACAAATATACCATTAAATCTCATCAACGGTTTGCCGTTCATCAAAATAGAGAATTTAGCCATTAGGGCTTACTTTAGTCTGTTTTACAAAGATTTGTGTTCCCCAAAATTGAGTGTGGTGCATATGCATGAATTAGAGGAAAATATCGATGTCTTATTATGATTGGTTGGATATTTGTCATTCTAAACCTCATCTGGTTGATGTTCCTAATATTATGGCACCGTGTCAAGAGAAAGTCCGTGAGGAAGATACCAGTCACATTGATCAATCTGTTATGGAGGTTGGTACACTTGAACACCAGTCGGGAGAAACCGAAGTTGTAAGTGTTATCGATGCGGTATGTCTTGACGAATATGATGATGATGTAATGGTAAATAATGTGGAAGAAGATTGCAACTTGGGTGATGAAAATCTTGGAGAAAAAGATGATATTATTTCGGATAATGATTTCGAATAACTAGAAGTAGACAATTTAATTAGTTATCTTATTTGGTTGTTGTCATATATTTGGATTACAGACCTTTTGTTCTTCATTTTTTTTTTTTTTTTGTATTACTCCAATTTTTACAAATGGGTAATGTTGAATGATATAAATTAACTTGATTCATAAATGTGCATGTTGAAGCTCATGGATTTTTTAGGATATATACCAGGGTCTGCAAAAGATTGGTTCAATGGGTTGTTTAAATCAAATATACGGTTGGAATTTAAACTTTGTTTATTTGTGGGTGTTATAAATGGTAGTTGAGTTTTAAACTTTTGTTTTTTAGAATGCATTGGTATAGCTTTTGAGGATGCTATTTTTTGTTGAATAATCGGGATTCTTTCGAAAGCATTGGTATAGATTTTGGGATGCTTTTTTTGGTTGTTTAATTGTGACGTTCTTTGTGTTTTTAGGGGATTTATTCATATCATTTAGGTTTTATCACAGTTTCTTGTTTATATTATTTTTTGTGTCAGGGAGCTATTGAATTTTCCAATTTTTATTTTTTAAATGAGTTTAGTTTAGAGACTGATTAGAGACGGATTTTTTTTAAAAAAAAATCTGTAATCGGTATTAAAACGGTCGAGCCGAAACCAACGGGTCAACCGAAAATTTAAAAAGAATGGAGGTTCTCATGACGAAACCAACGGGTCAACCGAGCTACAATCCTGAGGGTATGCTAGCCAAGCTGGTGAGAGAGGGTGAAAGGCTCAGATGAAATGCCGAGTTCCTTGATCCGAGTTGTGTATCTGTTCTCTGCAGAGACAAGCAAAGTTAGAAAGGGCGAGGGAAGACCTTAACCCACCCCGATGCTAAAATTAGTCTAGATACAAATAGTATTAAGAACTTAGCGTGTGTTTCGAGATCTAGAAATGACTTGAGGAAAATGAAGTGGAAAGGTCTCTATTATAGAGTCCATTGCCTTAAGGACTTGAGCCATACCTTGTACGACCATAAGTAGAGTAGACCGTAGCTCTTATCATGGAAATGCCACCGTGTTGAGCTCAGTACATCCAAGTAGGCCGTACACACTTTCATCCGTCCGGCCTAGTTGATTTGTATCTCATAGGCCTTGCGAATAGCTCGTCCAGAGCTTGGCCTTTGTTCGAGCCCATGGTTTGTTTAACCATTTCGTGGACTTAGGTCAGGGCTTTGATGTTGGACTTCGACCATTGGGCCCAATGCATTTCTTCAGGGCTTGGTCTTGCTTTTTTGGTTCCAAGTTGTAATGTTGGGTTTAATCATATCACCTATTATTACATAAAAATAAAAAAGAGAGATGAGTTGGTAGTTTAGACTTAAAGGTATAGTAGTGAAATTTTCTCTTGTCACTTTCTTCGTTAATCTATTCTAAATTACGTAGAAGAACTTATATTATGAAATGGGATGGAGCATTTTAATTAGAAAGATGCAGGCAATATAATTGATATAAGCAAAATACATGTTATTCTTTTTCTCCCAATTGATAATATTTCTTTTATGGTTAATATTTAACGTGATATTTACATGTTTAAGGTTTTTTTTTTCTCACTTGAAACATTGAATCCAATAAAAATTAGAGTTAATTACTATTTATACCCTTCAGCTAACTTTCATAAGCAAGTTGTGACCCTTAACTATTTTGCGTGCCATAAATACCCATCACTATTTGCGGGGTGCCAACAATATCAAAATGGGCGGAATCCGGCAACCCGCATTGGTGGACCACACGTGTGGCACACATGCATGGAATTCTATGGGAAAATTCGTCAAGATTTGTTCATCTCCCTCCCCAATTAGGCCATATAACTACCAAAAATATATTTTCTCCCAAATTCCCCTCCAAAATCAGCAGTGCAAGCTCATAAACCAGACTTCCTAATCTATGATTTCTTAAAACAAAATTTGACAGTAAAATATTGCTAAGAGTTAGCAGGCAAAACCACTGTATGGTTTACCACATGCTTGTGATCTTTCTCTTTCAGCGCATGTAAAGAGTCCTGCCTAATCCACACCAGAATAAATGGAGTTTTCCGAAAAAACTTGCTAGTGGAGGAAAACTACAGTTCTCTTTATGTTTGATTCAATCTCATTTATTGCACCAAAGAAAGAGGAAACATGCAAATAAACTAAAAGGCTAAGTCCGAGAAGAAGAACTAGAAAGAAAGGCACACTTTGCTTCGCACTTTCTGGTAAAGATCTCCATTGTCTAATATTCCTTAAAACAAATATCTCACTTACGGTAAGAAAATGGATAGATGTGATGTGCAGGACCCTTTATTCCTACCTTGATTGTATTATGTGATTCTAAGTGTTTATTATATTTTGTTAAGGGGCGTTTTGTCATGTTAAGGAAGTAGATGGACCTAAGTGTTAATCCTAAAAGTTAGTTTGTTAGCTGGTTGTGTTATAAGGGAGTTGGGATGGTTATAAAGGGTTGATTTTGCTAGAGTTTCATTTGGAGAAATAAAGAAAAGAAGAGAGAAAGAGAAGAAAGAAATAGAGGAAAAAGAAGAAGAAGGAAATAAGTTAGTATTTTTGTGCTGTGATTTTAGAACGCATCGCAAAGGGATCTAGCGTGCTCCGATTTATCCTCAAATTTTTGGCAAAAGTTAGAAGAATTATAGGAATACAATATTTACAGTTGGTTTCTGAGTTACAGTCGCCCTAACAGTGTTCTGTTTTTATGGAAATGGTTGGGCTATATTTTTTGTGCAGTTGTCTTTAGACTTCAGGCTGACGCAACAAACGGGCTCTGATCGGCCCCATTTTGTTGGCCAAGGATAGAAGACTCATACGACTTAAATATGAACGGTGCAGATCGATTGCCAACGGCTGAATTCGGAGTTATAACATTTGGAACATAGCGCTAAAAATCTGGAAAAAGTGATTTACAATCTATTGGAGTTTTGATTAAGCGTTTAAGGTAAGGTTCTTAAACTCTTGTATTTTCTCTCCAAAAAGCATAAAATAGTATTTCTGTCAATGTTATGAAATGTGATGAAAGGATTTCCTACATTGTTGTATTTGCATAAAAAAATGGATGAATAGTCTAAGAATTGCATGAACTGTATGTTTGTCTTCGATATATGTTTGATACTTGATTACATGTTATGTTGTGATTATTCTGTAAAGTCTGTAAGTGTGCATTCCTCAATTTTGAGCTCTTGACTATGAATAAATCTATAGCGGATGTGTTTCATTTTATATCGTTTGAACCCCGAGAGTTAGCGTTTATGTGTATGATGTGAGTGGGAGTGTGACATGGACCCTAGGAGGGGTTAAAAGGTTAAGGGCTTCTAACAATTAGTTGTTAAGTTCCCAAGGGTGAGCGCTGACATTACATAACACATCCTTAAAGTCGGCCTCATAGTCCGGGGTTAAAATACCCAGACCTGATAGGACTAATGTGACCCGTCCCCTAACGGGGTTATCAAACAAGGGACTGTTAGCAATTGTTATAGAGCCTGGATTGGACAATTAAGCTCGGTTGTGTGAATTATGTATTATTCGTGAGCGTGTGTGTATAAGTCCTAAAATAATGGTACTTGGAGTACAAGATTTGAAAGTGAGAAATTTTTTTGAAAGTATAAAGTGTTTTGAAAGTAATAAGTGTATAAGGTTTGAAAGTATTTAGAAAGTGTGTGAAGTTGTATTTATGTATTTTAAGTTGCCTATTTTGAGTTGTCAAATATGTATTTTTGGGAAGGGGTTGTTTAATTTCAGAAAACGAATTTTCCTTTGAAGTTTTGTACTGAAAAGTAATACCAAGTTCATGTCAAGTTTTAATGATGTTTTGAAGTTAAGTCAAGTTACGTTTCAAATGATTTGGGAAATGGGAAAACGTTTTTGAGTCTAACGATGCTTCATCCCAAGGGTGTTTGAACCTTATTGGGCTAGTGTAGCTCATTCCCTTAGCATTTTACAGATGAGTATGTTGAAGGAACTATTGAGGAAACTTTGATCGAGGAATGAATCTGATTATGTTCATGATATTACGTAATAATGTTTAGGTTGTAATGATATGCTTTCATGTTATGTTTTATTCGGTTCATTTAAGTTTAACCTTGTAGTACACTCTATGTTTAATGTAAACCTTTGAGGTATATAATAAGATAAGACGTTATATAATTATTTTTATGGGTTTAGTGTCTCATCGGCGAATGAGGCGCTACCAGGTGACCTCCAAGTTATGGGGTGTGACAATAGATTCTCTTACAGAAGATATGTGTCATATGTATATACTCTATTGTGCTAGCTTTTATCTTGCTCGACAGAAGAAGAAATCCAGAAAAAGGGATATACCCATTTCAAGGTGGCCGACAAATCTCGTAGATCTGATCTCGATCGTCACTTATGGAAATGCCTTTTTCTCTTGATAATCGTCTAATAAGAACCGAAATGCATCCCGCAAATGGTTCTTTCTCAGTCAAGAGCTCTAGATTGGGAATGTAAACTATAACATTTCACAGAACATCACACCACAATATATAATCAATTATCAAAGGCAGAAATATGAAGACAATCATACAGTTCATGCTAATCATACTTCACAAAACTTCATCCGATTTGATGCAACAAAAAAAAAAACGTTGCAGAAATCCATTTCATCACAATTCACAAATCGGATGTCGCACCCAGTAACATGCTTTTGGACATAAAATACAAGAGTGTAAGAACCTTACTATCGCACCCAGTAACCAGAGGGTGACCTGTCAACATCTCATCTACCAATGAGACAATGAACCCTTAAATAGAATATAAATCTTTCATACCATAAACATAATGAATAACTTATATCTTCATTATATAAATAAGTCAATATCATTCTTAAAGTGATTCCATAAACTTAATACTAGGGTTGTTTAACTACATAAGGTTCATTAACTATTACATTATCATTACATTCCTTCAGTTATACTCGTCGAATTCCCCTTCCCATGAATCCTCATCAGCACCATCATCGTACTCATCTACAAAACATAAAGGGGTAAATGGATGAGCCATACTAGCATAGTAAGGATAAATCGCCCATGGATTGAAGGAGTAAATGTCTGTTTCCCAAAACATATCAAGTATATAGTTTGACATAACTTAACTTGTAAACGTCTTTAAAAGGGCTTATAATACACTTGAAAACATAACATAAGAGTTCTTAACAGATGTAACTTAAACGGAACAAACAAATAGAATAGAAAAGAGTCCATAAAGGGCTCCGGATGATAGCTCCGGACGAGGCCTTCGTCCAGACCTATCGTCTGAGGTCACTCAGAACGAGGTGAAAAGGATCCTGGTCGACCGGAGATCGTTCGAGATCGAGGCAGTAGACATGTCAAAAAGTCCTAACGATGTAAGTAAAGGTTCGGTCGACTGAAGGGTCGTCTGGGATTTCTTAAACAATCTAGTAGTTTGGTCCGAACGATGCTGGGCTGAATCCAGTCGACCGAAGATGTCATTCTAGATTTAGAGCAGCCAATTTTTAGGCTTAAAATGAAAAGGAAATGTTATTTTATGATTTTCCAAAGGAAATATCTGATATGGACCAGGGCCAGGGGTAGGGCCCTGGTCCACTTGGTCCATATCAGTCCACGTCGCCCTTCCTTAAAAAAAATAAAAATAAATATTTTCTCAGTTACAGTTAAAATACAAAAAAGATAGTTCTGATATGGACACAGTTAAAAGTAAAAAAATATTTCTCTCCTCATTTTATAGTGATGTGACAAATTTGTACATTTTTTGTACTTTTAACTGTGTCCATATCCGAACTATCTTTTTTGTATTTTAACTGTGACTGAGAAAATTTTTATTTTTTTTTATTTTTTTTTAAGGGAGGGTGACGTGGACTGATATGGACCAAGTGGACCAGGGCCTACTCCTGGCCCTGGTCCATATCAGAATATTCCTTTTCCAAATAACCCTCCACAAAATACTAATTTTCACCGACATATACATATCAAAACATAACCAAAACATAGCCTTACCATAACAGTGACATGCCATAACAATACCCTTCCACATTAGTTCCATATACATCAGAAATTGTGCTACGGGCACCATATTCATTCCATAACTTAACATTCATACATACATAAAATCTGACATAGTAAGTATCACTAAGACATTCAACAAGTAATTCACATATGAGCTCAATCATCTGGCAAAAACACCAAACCAACTGTTAACATCCCAAACTATATTGCCGTTCAGGAGGCCTACACCCATGTTATGTCATTGTTCATCCTTGTGAACTCCACAACTACTGTCAACAACCCCAACGTTTTATTCCCGCTAGGGTTCGGGCCAATACATAGGGACAAAACAGTGCACTTGGGCACTTCATAATATATTCCGATTTGGGATATATCTTAGAATAGGGCCATCAACAGACAAGATCTCTAGATTGAGAATATGAATATGCTGACTAAATAGATAATACAGACAACCAAGTATACCACGACATACACACAAAGAATCAAGAATGATCAGGCCAAATATGCAATTATACTTCGGTACTTCATCCAATATTGATGCAATAAATCAAGATAAATCTTTTAAGAATTTCCATAACTTGATAAAAGGCCATTTCATGCATTTTGAAACTGAAAAATAAGAGCGAAAGATCCTTACCTTATACACGTAATCAATACTCGAACGAATAATATGAAACCAGAAATTCAGATTCGCAGAGACAACTTCTGAAAGAAATTACTCTTAAATGAACCATTGGAATCTAATCTCCACCATTCCGAAAGTAGTCCTACAAGCACTTTAACTTTAAAAGTAAGAATGGGGTGGTCAATCAGGCTTTGTTTACCCCTTCAATTGGTCGTTTGCTACGAACTCTCAAATTTTCCAGATTTTCTTATTTATGTCTTTTTACCTCCTTTTCCTTTCTTAAAGAAAAATATGAATAAAACTAACTTAACTTTCAACATTTTCCCAAGCATCACATCTGCCCACAACTTCCAAATATCATACCGAAGTCCCCTAACTTCCTAAACATGACAAAGCGCCCCTAAACAAAAACATACACACTATACAACACACCTAAACAATTAAACACATATAAATCAGGTAATTCCATGCAATTGCTAAGGTCAAATGTCCCCGAGTATCACATCCTTCCCCTTACAAAAGTTTCGTCCCTGAAACTTACTTACATTGATCTTGAAACATGTGAGGGTATTTCCGCCCCGCTTCCTTTTCCCTCATCAACTGTGAAATGTGGAATACGTTGTGAAGTCTTGAAAGTGTCATGATAATGCTAACCGATAAGCTAGTTCGTCAACCGTTTAAGAATTTCATAAGGCCCTACATACCTCGGCCTTCGTTTACCACTGTTGGACTTGAGTTGCCTTTATTTATTCCCGATCAGCGGTTCCTTTGCCATTGTTACTGAAACCAATTCCAGCCCAGTTACTATCTTCTCACAAATATCTTCCCAACATACCAGTGATCTATATTTCCTTGCATACAAGGCTTCATAAGGTGTCATGTTGATGCTTGTTTGGTTGCTGCTGTTGTATGCGAATTCCACCAACGTCAGATGATCAAATCAGCTGCCTTAAAAGTCCAAGACACATGCCCTCAACGTGTCTTCTAGAGTCTGAATAGTCCACTCTGATTATCCATCGGTTTGCGGGTAGTAGACGATGCTAAGAGATAACTTGGTTCTCATCGCCTCATTGAAGCTTCTCTAGAATCGTGATAGAAACCATGAATCACTGTCTGATACTATGCTAACTTGTACACCATGTAATCGTATTATTTCATTCATGAACATATGAACTAGAACATCCATCGATGATGTGATTTTCATAGGCAAGAAATGTGCCAAATGGTATCCTTCCCGATATTGTCTTTCGTTAATACATCCATACATTCCATTGTGATATGATCCCACTTCCAAACCGAAATATCCAAAGGCTTTTATTGTCCAGCGGGTCTTTGATGTTCCATATTGACTTGTTGACAAACCAAACAGTTGGCCACAAATTTTGTAATTTTTCGCTCCATCAGAAGTTACCTTTCAAATCCTTGAACATCTTCGAAATCCCTGGATGCACTTATAATCTGGAGTTGTGTGCCTCTGAACCCACTGACTGAGATTCCTAAACCCGAAAAAGAAGTGTTGGCTGGGCTAATAAAGCTGCCAAGACGTTGTTGGTATCCTTAACAAGCTCAATATCCAACTTTTGAAACTGTGATTTAAGCTCATGTTTCTCACTAATCAGGGCTTCCATCTGACCCGAACTTTTCCTACTCAAAGCATCTGCTACCCGATTAGCTTTACCCGGGTGGTAGCTAATTGTCAAGTCATAGTCCTTCAGTAATTCTAGCCACCTTATTTGCCTAATGTTGAGTTCTTTTTGGGTGAACATGTATTTAAGACTATGATGGTCAGTAAATACTTCGCATGGTTCTCCATACAAGTAGTGCCTCAAAATCTTCAAGCCAAAGACCATTGCTGCTAACGCAAGATCATGTGTGGGATAGTTATTCTCATACGACTTCAACTATCTTGAAGAATACGTAATTACCTTACCCTTCTTCATAAGTACACAACCCAAACTAATACCTGAAGCATCACAATAGATAGTAAAACGCCCTGATTTCTTCTAGTAATGCAAAAACTGGGGCAATGGTCAATATTTCCTTCAATTTCTGAAAGCTCTCTTCACAATATGTACCCCGATTCAAACTTCACTCGCTTTTGTGTTAATCGGGTAAAATGGATTGCAATTCTTGAAAAGTCTTCAACAAACATCCGGTAATATCCTGCTAACCCAAGAAACTAAGGATTTCAGCCATTGTTGTTGGTCGAGGCCAATCCACTATAGCTCCTATCTTATATGGATCCACTGATACTCCTTTAGTTGATACTACATGCCCCAAAAATGACACACTCTTCAACCAGAACTTGCATTTGCTGAACTTAGCATGTAATTTCTTTTTTCTCAAAATTTCCAAGGCCATCTTCAAATGTTCTTCATGATCTTCCTCAGATGGTGAATAGATTAAGATGCCATCAATGAATACTACAACGAACTTGTCTAACCAAAATCTAAATACCCGATTCATTATATCCATGAATGTCGTCGGTGCATTAGTCATCCCAAACGGCATTACAAAGAATTCGTAGTGCCCATATCTGGTTTTGAAGGCACTATTTGGTATGTCTTCTGGCTTGATTCTCAACTGGTGATACCCGGATCTTAAGTCTATCTTGGAAAACCCATTGGCACCCTTCAACTGATCAAATAAGTCATCTATACGGGGTATAGGGTACCTATTCTTGATGATGATCTTATTATGTTCCCGATAGTCAATGCACATTCTCATGCTCCCATCTTTCTTCTTCACAAATAACATCGATGCGCCCCCAAGGTGACACACTCGGCTTGATAAACTTCTTTTCTATCAATTCTTGTAGTTGTTCCTTCAACTCTTTTTATTTTGCTGGTGCCATATTATACGGGGCCTTAGAGATATGCTCCGCACGTGCTTGTAGGAGGACCTCGAAATAACAACTTACAGATAAGAAGATAGTTCTCATATTAGGTTAGCACATAACTCATGAACATATAAAGTCAATACATAAACACATAATTGATATTCCATAATCTCTACCCAGAGAACGCATCTTAAGTTATCTAAGGAATCCATCATATGTCTATTTTATACTTAACTTCTAATTTGGGATTGAAGCCTAAGTTTCTACCTGCTATGATACCACTTACGTCACACCCCGAAACCATAGGGTGACCTGGCAGCATCTCATCTACCAATGAGACATCAAACTTATAAACATAATATGAATATTCCAAACCACAAACGCAATGAATAACTTATATCTTCATTATATAAATAAGTCAATATCATTCTTAAAGTGATTACATAAACTTAATACTAGAGTTGTTCAACTACATAAGGTTCATTAACTATGACATCATCATTACATTCTTTGAGTTCTACTCGTTGAATTCCACTTCCCATGAACCATCAACATACTCATCTGCAAAACATAAAGGGGGTAAAGGGATCAGCCACACTAGCCCAGTAAGGATCAATCGCCATTGGGATGAAGGACCAAATGTGACATCAAAACGTTCCCTTTTTTCGAAAACAAATAAAGTATATAGCTTGACACAACATAGTTGGAGACAAGAGAAGGGCAGAAATCTTATTTCGGGTTGTGTGTTATTGCTGCTAAAAAAGTATGTCTAGGGTACTTAGTTTTTCCCTAAAAAATATTATATAAGGCATGAGAGTTTGTTCCGAGAACCAACTCCCACGTAATTCCAACATCTTCTGGTAGTGGAAGTTCTTATCCATTGATATCCCAGCAAAAGACAAATGCCGAAAATGTCCATTCTTAATCTCTAATTAGTATAATAACATTTTATTAATCTTAGAAAGATAAATGTCAGATACAACGAACCTAGACGCATTCTAGAATCATTGAATCTGGACATGAAACTCGTTAACTCATCTATGCGTGTGACTCTGTAGGTTCATATCACAATGAAAATGAAAACACACTTAGTAGTAGCATGTGTTCATAAATCACAAGCGGTCCCTAGCAGGTCATTGTGACTACCCATAGTAAATAAATGTATGGTGGAACCTAATATCAATCTACTATTTACTCCCTTTGTCTCGCGATATCCAAATTAAGCATAAGGCATGTTAGTTGTCACCCTTATAAAGCTTAATTGTGTTTATGCTCAATCTCCAGGTAGACTGTTTCAACAAAAAATATTTAATCACCACTTTATTAAATACATTTGAGCATGGTCATGCATTTAAACAGTTTTCCCTATCGAGGGGCCCATGTATATCTCTCTCTAATAAGAGAGGGACAAATCCCTTATAATACCTCTCACATTCAAGCCATGATAGGATACTACATTCGATCATCAGTCATTTTAATTACTCGATTAAAAGTAACATCCGACTGAGTCAAAACGTAGCTCCATTCATGTTGGAAACGATGGAGACATAAGGTCTAAGGATTCCAAATAGTATTAAGGAAGTAATACTTATGACTAAGGAACCATGATGTATTACTTCTCTTTTGGATCACGTCCGATACAATATATCCCAATATATTATATCTATGATATGATTTTCATCCATTACACATGATCAGTAAAACATAATCATCAATCAAACATCATCTAGTTTTATTTCATCGTATAGAACATTACATAAAACTAGGGGCACTCAGAATAGTAATTTTATAAGCTAATGAGTTTTACTATCAAATCACGCATTTGATGTTCAAAAGCAAAATTAACTATTCAAATAACATGCTCAAAAATATATAAAATGTACAACATATGCTAATGATCATAGGGCATTACTAACAATTTCCCACTTGACCCAGGTCCAATCATATATGATCCTCAATCTCATTGACCTAGTATGACTCTCAAGTTTAGGTTCCGGGAATTGCTTGGTCAATGGATATGAAATGTTGTCATTTGTATGAACTTTGTAAATTTTAACGTCTCCTCTATCAACGATCTCTCGAATTAGATGGAAATGCCTGAGAATGTGTTTGGATCGTTGATGAGATCTAGGTTCCTTAGCATGTGAAATAGCACCAGTATTATCACAATAAAGGTCCATTGGGTTCACAATGCCAGGGATAACACTTAATCCTTCAACAAATTTCCTGATCCAAACAGCTTCTTTAGCTGCTTCAGAGGCAGCCACATACTCAGCTTCTGTTGTAGAGTAGTGCCCTAGGACCATTAGCATATGTTGTACGTTTTATATCTTTTTGAGAATTTCATCTGAATATTTAATTTTGCTTATGAACATCAAATGCGTGATTTGATAGTAAAACTAATTTGCTTATGTAATTACTATTCTAGTTGTCCCTAGTTTTATGTACTATACTTTACAATAAAATAAAACTAGTATGATCTTTGATTGATGATTATGTTTTACTAATCATGTGTAATGAGTACATATCATATCATAGATGCAATATATTGAGATATATCGTATCGGACGTGATCCGTTAGAGAAGTAATACTTCATGGTCCTTAGTCATAAGTATTACTTCCTCAATACTATTTTAGAATCCTTAGACCTTATTTCTCCATTGATTCTAGCATGAATGGAGCCACGTTTTGACTCAGTCATACGTTGCTTTTAATTGAGTAATCAATACGACTGATGATCGGATGTAGTGTCCTATCATGGCTTGAATGTGAGAGGCATTGTAAGGAATTTGTCCCTCTCTTATTAGAGAGAGATATCCATGGGCCCCTCGATAGGAATTTGTCCCTCTGTTTAAATGCATGGCCGTGCTCAAACGTATTTAATAAAGTGGTTATTAAATATTGTTTGTTGGAACAGTCTACCTGGAGATCGAGCATAAATACAATTAAGCTTTATAAGGGTGACGACTGCAATGGCTTATGCTTAATTAGGATATCGCGAGACAAAGGGATTAAATAATGGATTGATATTAGGTTCCACCACATATTCATTCACTCTGGGTAGTCACAATGTCCTGCTAGGGACCGCTTGTGATTTATGAACACATACTACTACTAAGTGTGTTTTTATTGCCATTGTGATATGAACCTACAGGGTCACACGCATAGACGAGTTAACGAGCTTCATGTCCAGATTCAATGAATCTAGAATGTGTCTAGGTTCATTGTATCTGACATTTATTTTCTGAGAATAATAAAATTGTTATTATTTCGAATTAGAGAGAATGATGGGTATTTTTGGTATTTTGTTTTAACTGGGATTACGTGGGAGTTATTATCCGATAAAGACTCTCACTACCAGTAGAAGTCTAGGGGACGTGGGTGTTGAAGACTCCCACTGCCAAAAGAGGTGGATAGGACGTGGGAGTTGTTCTTGTAACAAACTCTCACAACCTATATAAACCTCTCTTGGCCGAAACCCTAGAATTAATGCTTGAGCCGCAATAAACCAAATTTTCTCCCGAAATCAGATTTCTGGATTTCTGCCCTTCTCTTCTTTCTATATTCCCGAAACGAAGAGCTAGCACTCGCTGCCCGTTTCGTCGCGTGGATACTAGTAGAAGGCGATTCCGCAAGGGAAGGCTTTTGGTGGCAGCAGCACACATCCGATTCAAGAAACAACAACTTCCATTCTTGAATCAGATTCTTGAACCCGAAAAGTAAGTTTCTGTCTAGATTTTTTTCGATTCCTATGGTATGAGCGGATCCTTCGGGGGAGGACTCATGGGTGTTTAGAACGAGTTTCTGCCCATGAATCCCTTCAGAGTCGGCCACGGTTTCTTGCTTTGAGCTCTTCCATCTCACAGCACCTCCATTCAAGCAAAACATAAAACCAGATTGCGATCTAAAATCATCTACGTAGGTATGGAAGCTTGCGTCTGTGTAACCATTTACAACCAAACTTCCATCCTGACCTCTGTAAACTAAGAACATATCTTTAGTCCTTCTTAAGTACTTAAGAATGCTCTTGCCTTCAGTCCAATGTGACTCTCTCCAGGGTCAGATTGATATTCGCTAGTCATACTTAAAGCGAATGAGACATCAAGGCGAGTGCATAGAATGGCATACATAATAGACCCTAATGGCTGAAGCATATGAAATCTTACTTATGCGCTCTTGAACTTCCTTTGTGGAAGGTACTTGAGTTCTGTTGAGTTTAATGTTGTGTGATATGGGCAAGAATCCTTTTTTTGAATCTTGCAAACTGAACCATTTTAGTACCTTGTCAATGTATCCACTCTGGCTTAGGCCAATCATTTTGTTGGACCTATCTTTATAGATTCTTATACCCAAAATGTATGTAGCCTTGAATAAGTCTTTCTTGGAAAAGCACTTCCCCAACCAAGCTTTTACGCTTTATAATGTGGGGATGTCATTTCCAATCAGTAAGATGTCATCTACATAAATTGCGAGGAACACTACTACATTATTAGTTACTTTCTTATAAACACAGGGCTCGTCTTCATTTTTTATGAAACCAAATTCTTTAATTGCTTCATCAAAGTGACGATTCCAGCTTCGAGATCCTTGCTTCAATCCATAAATGGACCTTTGAATCTTACACACTTTTTTAGGATTTCATGGATCAACAAACCGCTAAGGTTGTGTCTTATACACATCATCGAGAAGGTTTCCAATAAGAAACACAGTCTTAACGTCCATTTTCCATATCTCATAGTCATAATATGCGGTTATGGCAAGTAAAATCCTAGTAGACTTTATCATAATGATAGGAGAAAATGTTTCATCATAGTCTATACCATGAATTTGTCTATAACCTTTTACTACTAGTCGAGCTTTAAAAGTGTGTACATTACCATCCATGTCGATTTTCTTTTTGAAACACTATTTGTTATCAATGACCTTACACCCTTCGGGTGGGTCAACCAAAGTCCACACTTGGTTATCGTACATGGATTGCATCTCATACTTCATAGCTTCTTGCCACTTGTCTGACTCAGAACTATGAATTGCCTCTTTGTAGGAAGTGGGTTCATCTTGATCAATCAATTCAATATGATGATCATCATTTACGAGAAATCCGTATCAATTCAATATGACCTCTTTGGGCCTTGTGTCAAAGATTGAAGCTCAGTATCAGCACGTGAGCTTGCTTGAAGTTCCAAAGATGGTTCAGATGTTGTTTGGGGATCTTGAATTTCCTCAAGTTTAATCTTACTCCCACTATCCCTTTTGGAAATAATTTCCCTTTCAAGGAATAAACCATTTCTTGAAAGAAGAAAAGGTTTCATTATAGTCTATACCATGAATTTGTCTATAACCTTTTACTACTAGTCGAGATTTAAAAGTGTGTACATTTCCATCCATGTCGGTTTTCTTTTTGAAACACCATTTGTTATCAATAACCTTACACCCTTCGGGTGGGTCAACCAAAGTCCACATTTGGTTAACGTACATGGATTGCATCTTAGACTTGATAGCTTCTAGCCACTTGTCTGACTCAAAACTATGAATTGCCTCATTGTAGGAAGTGGGCTCATCTAGATCAATCAATTCAATATGATGATAATCAGTTACGAGAAATCCGTATCTCTCAAGCTGTTGATGTACCCGACTTGACCTCCTTGGGCCTTGTGTCAAAGATTGAAGCTCAGTATCAGCACGTGAGCTTGCTTGAAGTTCCAAAGATGGTTCAGATGTTGTTTCGGGATCTTGAAATTTCCTCAAGATGGATCTTACTCCCACTATCCCTTTTGGAAATAATTTCCCTTTCAAGGAAAAAACTATTTCGAGCAACAAACACTTTGTCCTCTGATGAAAGGTAGAAGTAATATCCTTTAGTTTCTTTATGATATCCCACAAACAAACACTTGTCGGATTTAGGGGCGAGTTTATCAGATAACAAACATTTTACATACGCCTCGCATCCCCAAATTTTGACAAACGACAAACTAGGTTGTTTCCCTGTCCATATCTCATATAGAGTTTTCTGAACTGCTTTAAAAGGAACTTTATTCCATATGAATGAGGGATTTTCTAGGGCGTAGCCCCAAAAGGAAATTGGAAGATTGGTTTGACTCATCATAGATCGAACAATATCTAGTAAGGTGCGAATTCTTCGTTCTGACACACCAATCTATTATGGTGTGCTAGGAGGAATTAATTGTGAAACAATTCCACAACCTCTAAGATATTCGTCAAACTCTTAGTTAAGGTATTCTCCACCTCGATCTGATCGAAGTAGTTTAATACTTTTACCAAGTTGATTCTGTACTTCATTTTGGAATTCTTTGAACCTTCCAAAAAATTCTGATTTATGTTTCATTAGATAGACATAGCCATATCTACTGAAATCACATGTGAATGTGAGAAGAGAAGGGCATAAATCTTATTTCGGGTTGCGTGTTTTTGCTTCTCAAAAAGTAGGTCTAGGGTTTCGCCCTAAAAAGGATTATATAGGGCGTGAGAGTTTGTTCCGAGAACCAACTTCCACGTAATCCCAACCTCTTCTGATAGTGGAAGTTCTTATCGCATAATATCTCCCATGTAATCCCAGGGAAAGCCAAATACCCAAAATACCCAATCCTTAATCTCTAATTCGAATAATAACATTTTACTATTTTCAGAAACATAAATGTCAGATACAATGAACCTAGACCCATTCTAGATTCATTGAATTTGGACATGAAGCTCGTTAACTCGTCTATGTGTGTGACTCGGTAGGTTCATATCACAATGGCAATGAAAACACACTTAGTAGTAGTATGTGTTCATAAATCACAAGTGTTCCCTAGCAGGACATTGTGACTACCCAACGTGAATGAATGTACGGTGGAACCTAATATCAATCCACTATTTAATCCCTTTGTCTCGCGATATCCAAATTAAGCAAAAGGCATGGTAGTTGTCACCCTTATAAAGCTTAATTGTATTTATGCTCGATCTCCAGGTAGACTGTTCCAACGTATTGTATTTAATAACCACTTTATTAAATACATTTGAGCACGACCATGCATTTAAACAGTTTTCCCTATCGAGGGGCCCATGGATATCTATCCCTAATAAGAGAGGGATAAATCCCTCACAATGCCTCTCACATTCAAGGCATGATGGCATACTACATCCGATCATCAGTCGTTTTAATTACTCGATTAAAAGTAACGTCCGACTAGATCAAAATGTAGCTCCATTCATGCTTGAAACGATGGAGACATAAGGTCTAAGGATTCCAAATAGTAATGAGGAAGTAATACTTTTGACTAAGGAACCATGAAGTATTACTTCTCTTTCGGATCACGTCCGATACAATATATTCTAATATATTATATCTATGATATGATTTGCATCCATTACACATGATGCTAGTCCAAAACTATGAAGGTGGAAAAACACTTTTTCCCAGAATCCACAAAGTATAGATTACTTAAGAAAACCGGAATCAAAGAGATAAGAAAATCGTTTTTTCTTCTCTTTATTGTTCTTGAGAGAGTGTAAGAAAATGAGGAAGAAAAAAAATCTGTTTTTTGCTTATAGGATTTTCGACTGAGAGAGAGTAATGAGAATAGACAGTAATTCATTAATCACAAGTGTAGAGAATGATGAACTTTTCATCAATGTTTTGGTGTTAGTTGAATCACCTACTAACCTACCACTCTTTCCCACTCCTCCCTTACACACACGCTCTCTCACACAGTAATGGTTCTCGGCCGACCGGAGTGACCAAAAGTTCGGTCGACCCAAGACAGGTCTCGGTCGACAGGGTATTTTGCCCAATCCAACTGAGCCTGCCCAATCCAATTGAGCACCTATATCAAATGTAAACTCCAACAAGCCTAATACTGTTGATTATAGTGCGCGGCCCTTTAGGTATTTGCTACGTTGGCCATGACAACAATTGTCAACACTAATGAGAGGCATCTAGAAACACATCATTACTCCCAATTCACAAATAGTCTCGGTGATTCAAGTAACCACGAATATGATCGTTTGCACTAATCCCTTTGTCCACGATATCCAGATTGAACACAAGTCACAGAGTATGGCAAACTTGTACCATTCAATCAGTCAGATTCTCGATTCCCGAGTAGACTAATCAAATGACATTAATATCTTATATTAATTCACTTGTTCATAGCCATGAATTAGTCTCACTCAATCAAGGGGCCCAAGATATCACTCTTGTTGTATAAGAGGGACAAATCCTCTATCTATCACATCTCATCCCGATATGGTTCATAAATATACCCAACAAATGCCTTTATAGCCCATCTAGTTACATACGGCGTTTGACATCGTCAAAGCATAGCATTAGCCAAGCAGGAAATCTTGCGTGATCTCAAGTCAAAGGATTTTAGTGTAAACAGACTCATTATAAGAACATTGTTGACATTTATACAACAATCCATGAAATGTTCTTATAAGCGGGTCAACCTAGTATCAAATACCCATGTTTTTTATTTAATTTCTCCATATTTAATCACAAAACATACTAGTCTCCACACATTATTGTTGTCCTTAAATTCCACAATAATGATTTACTAGGGACGACATTTTAGAACAGTTCAATGTAACGATTACATAACTATCAAAGGACGCTATTATATGTTTTAATACAAAATGCACAGCTGTATTCAAAACAATAATAATGGAATTCATGCCTTAATATTTCATCACATGAATAGAAATACAACAATCTCCCACTTACTCTAAAGACAACAACCTTGATTTTTAGTGTATATTGTACATAATAACTATCTATAAGACCAGTTCTATTGGTAGCTAATACCCATGCTACAAGTATGGTGATCATGTTGCTACTGTGTCAGCGGCTTCGTCAGTGGGTCGGTGAAGTTATCGTCCGTGTGAACCTTGCAAATCTTCACATCTCCTCTATTAATGATCTTACGGATCAGGTGATACCGCCACAGTATATGTTTGGACTTTTGGTGAGACCGTGGTTCCTTTGATTAAGATATGGCTCCATTGTTGTCACAATAGAGATCAATCACATTTGTAATGCTAGGTACCACACCAAGTTCAGTGATGAACTTTCGAATCCAAACAGCTTCTTTAGCAGCATCTGATGCAGCTATAAACTCGGCTTCGGTTGTAGAATCCGCAACGGTAGCTTTCTTTGAACTCCGCCAGCTCACAACACTGTCATTTAGGCAAAACACATAACCCGATTGCGATCGGAAGTCGTCTCTATCGGTTTGGAAACGAGCATCAGTGTAACCACTTACAATGAGCTCGTCTTCCCTACCATAGATTAAGAACGTGTCCTTAGTCCTTCGTAAGTAATTAAGGATGTAGCTATCCAATGACATTCACCGTATGTAGATTGGTATCTGCTCGTTATACTCAAAGCATACGAGACATTTGGTAAAGTACACAACATGGCCTACATGTTAGATACAATTGCTGAAGCATATGGAATCTCACTCATGCGTTCTTTCTCATCCAGTGTCTTAACACACTGTTGTCTTGAAAGAACTATACCAAGTGATATTGGACAAAGACCATTTTTGGACTCTTGCATGCTAAACCGATTTAGCACTTTGTCTATATAAGTACTCTGACTTAGGCCAAGAAGTCTATGCGATCTATCTCAATAGATCTTTACTCCTAAGATGAAGCTTGATTCGCCTAAGTCCTTCATAGAAAAACATTGCCACACCCAGATCTTTACAGATTCCAAGGTTGGAATGTCTTTCCCTATGAGTAGTATGTCATCAATATACAAAACCAGAAACACCACGGAGTTTCCACTAAACTTCTTATAAACACAAGGCTCATCAACGTTCTTGATAAAATCGAACTCGCGTACGGCTTCATCAAAATGTCGATTCCAGCTTCTATAAGCTTTCTTTAGTCCATAAATGGACTTCAATAGCTTACATACTTTATTGGCATTCTTTGGATCGACAAAACCTTCGGCCTGTATCATATACACGTCCTCATTTAGGTTTCCATTAAGGAAAGCTTTTTTTAATTCCATTTTCTAGATTTCATAATCATAGTATACATCTATAACATGCAAGATACGAATGTATTTGATCATAACTACAGGGGAAAATGTCTCATCATAGTCAATACCATGAATCTGTTTAAAACCTTTCACGACAAGTCGCCCCTTGTACGTTTGAACATTCCCTTCCATGTCAGTTTTCAATTTGAAACCCCACTTGCACCCTATTAGGGTTACCCCCTCAGGCGCATCTACCAAGATCCATACTTGGTTAGTGTACATGGAATCCATTTCGGATCTCATGGCCTCAAGCAATTTCTCAGAATCTGGACTAGTAATTGCTTGATTGCAGGTTGTAGGTTCGTTGTGATCAAGAAACATAACATCTCCATGTTATGTTATGAAAAATCCATTTTTTTGGGTGATCTACGAACTCTGCTAGACCTACGCAATTGTTGTGTTTCTAGAACTGGCTCCACAACAGCTTGTGTAGCTTGTTCCATTTCCATTTGTTGGTCACTTGTGCCTGTAACATCACCATGTTCCCTTGGAATTTCACCAAGCTATGGAACTTCATTAAGTTCAACGTGGCTCCCACTTGTTTTCCCAAAAAGAAATTCCTCTTCTAGAAAAACTCTGTTACGAGCAACAAACACTTTTTTCTCGTTCGGGGTGTAGAAGTAGTACCCTTTAGTTTCCTTAGGATACCCCACAAAGTTGCACTTGACCGACTTTGGGCTGAGCTTGTCCAAAGCTTGACGACTCACAAACGCCTCACAACCCCAAATCTTCAAGAAAGACATACTAGGACGCCTCCCATTCCATATCTGATATGGTGTCGTTTCAACAGATTTAGATGGAACTCTGTTTAGTGTTAAAGTTGCTGCTTCTAAAGAAAATCCCCAAAAGGAGTTTGGAAGGCTCGCGTGACTCATCATTGATCGAACCATATCTAATAGAGTTCGATTTCTCCTTTCGATACACCATTCCATTGAGGAGTTGCCGGAGGAGAAAGTTGTGAAACAATTCCACAACTCTTTAGATAGTCACGAAATTCGTGACTTAAGTGTTCCCCACCTCGATCAGATCGAAGAATCTTAATACTTTTGCCAAGCTGGTTCTCTACTTCATTCTTGTACTCTTTGAATTTTTTAAAGGCTTTAGACATGTATTTCATAAGAAATATATATCCAACACGACTGAAATAGTCAGTAAAAGTAATGAAATATATATAACCACCTCTTGCATGGATATTGAATGGACCACATACATCACTATGTACTGGTTCCAGCAACTACTTTGCTCGTTCTCAAGTTCTAGTAAAAGGAGAAGCAGACATCTTAACCATTAAACAAGGTTCGCATGTTTCATATGATTCAAAATCAAATCATTCCAACAATCCATCTTTATGGAGTTTGGAAATGTGATTTTCGTTTATATGGCCTAAGCGACAATGCCAGAGGTATGCAGGATTAGACTCTTTATTCTTTATCCTCTTTGTATTTATGTTATGTACCGGTGACTCTAGGTCTAGAAAATATAAACCATTCACTAATGTAGCACTACAATAAAAGACATTATTTAACGATAACGACATTCGTTGGTTTTTAATATGAATATCAATACCCATCTTGTCCAAACAAGAGATCGAAATAATATTTTTAGTTAATGCAGGTACATAAAGATAACTATCTAAATCTAGAACAAATCCAGAAGGCAAACTAAGACTATATGTTCCTACAGCTAATACAACAACTCTTGCTCCATTGCCAACGCGTAGGTCCACGTCGCTTTTTGCCAGCTCCCTACTCCTTTGTAGTCCCTGCACATTCATGAAAATGGGAGAACCACATCCGGTATCTAATACCCATGAGGAAGTAATAGTAGACAAGTTAATCTCAATAACATAAATACCTAAGCCAGAAGCAACGTTTTCTCCCTTTCCAAGCTTTTTATCGGCAAGACAACTAGGGCAGTTTCTCTTCCAGTGCCCTTTCTATCCACAATGGAAAGAAATTCCATTCTTAGCCACAGCGCCATTGGGCATCAGTGCCCTCTCAGAACGGTTAGGCTTGCCCTTAGGCTTACCAAAAGCCTTGCCCCTGTTGTTGTTGACCATGTAAATGGCCTTAGACTTGCGTATATATTTCCTTCTCGGCAATCCTTAACAGGTTCAACAATTCTGGGAGAGGTTTGTCTATCTCATTCATGTTGTAGTTTAGTACAACCTGACTAAATGATTCAGGCAACGATTGCATAATCAAATCAGTGATTAGCTCTTGGCCCAGAGGAAATCCCAGTATTTCGAGTCTCTCAATATAGCCTATCATCTTTAGAACGGGAGTTCTGACTGGTGTTCTCTCTGCCATTTTGCACTGAAAGAGAGACTTCGACACATCGAATCTCTCCTGGCGGGGCTTGACCATGAAAAAGTTTCCTTAGATGATTAATCATATCGAAAGCTCTCATTTCCTCATGTTGCTTCTGAAGCTCAGAGGTCATGGTCACTAACATAAGACTAGACACATCTAATGAGTCATCTAAGTGCTTACGATAAGCAATTCTTTCAGTAGCCAGAGCCCCTTGGACTGGTGGATCAGGAATTTTTTCCTCGAGAACATACATATTTTTCTCGTGTTTAAGAACGATTCTCAAGTTCCGATACCAGTCGAGGAAGTTTCCTCCCTCAAGTTTGTCCTTCTCAAGGACGGATCACAAGGATAGTGAGTTTGATGCAACGATTGCATTTGCCATTTTATCTACAGACAAGAATCTACAAAGTTTTAATTGTCATATTTTAAAATCATTAAAAGGACTTTATTTAATGATTCTCCCACTATTTTCTTCAAATGAATAACCCCCAAGTTTTCATTCAGAAAGTTCAATACTTTCGAGCAAGACCAAGATCCATATTTCGTCATTCTCAAGGCAACTTTGGCTACTATACTCAAGAAGACGCTTTAGGTAAGAAACATTTGCTAAACACATAATTTATGTTACTCTTGGTTGATTAAGTAGGCAACGATTACCCTCAGTACATAAATGCACATCTTAACATTTTTGCTTGCAGATTCTCAATGATTGAGGTAATTCGGTTAAGTATAACCCAAGGTTGACCGGAGGATACCACTAACTTATCCTTTGCGCCTCACCAGGATAGACAGACGCTTATTCCACCCGAAAA
Organism: Vinca minor; assembly: GCA_026122235.1. Taxonomy (NCBI): domain Eukaryota; kingdom Viridiplantae; phylum Streptophyta; class Magnoliopsida; order Gentianales; family Apocynaceae; genus Vinca; species Vinca minor. Next base: position 4,053,424 of record JAOCZM010000253.1, read on the forward strand.
TTCACACTACTGTCGATCTTGGCCTTGACGAGGGCCCGCTTGGAAGGCAATAGACTTAATATTTAAAATTTGAGGGATTTTTAAAATTTGTCTCACCAAACGGTGTATAATCTGATTATACGTTTGAATATGCATCACATGCTAAAAAAAATACTGTAAACATCCATCAGGAATTTCATGCAAAATACATAAAAACAGTAAATAAACGTAACATAGTATTAGCCCCTATGCGGATTTTTCGAGCCAACAGAAAAGCCTAGGTCAATCTAAAGGTGGAAAGCAATAAACCTTATCTATTGTCTTCCGCTTCCTTGTGGTTTCCTCCATCTGATGGATGCCTTCCTTCATCACTTGTAACATATGTAAAATTAATAGAATCCTAATCTAAAACTTTTACATAGTGGAAAGAATTCTAGAGTTACATTCGAGATTAAAATTACAATAGGAGATAATAGATAAGGCACGACACGCAGGCCGTATTATAAAAAATCCACTGGTCAAAGGCTATTACTATGCACTAAGATCAAAACATACACAAAATCATGCTAAGAGTGCAAATATACACTGCCTGCCCCATTCCAGTCGACCCAGGCCATACTCTTGGTCGACCGCGATTAGGCAGTAACCAAAACAGTGTAAAAGTTAGACCTCTTCGGTCAACCCAGAACACTTCTGATCGATCGGCCTGAAAAATAAACTAGCCTTGGTCGACCGTGACTGCTCACCGGTCGTCCGAAATCTAGGTAGTAGCAAAATCCTATTTTCTAACTCTGTCGCAACCTCTTCCGATCGACCGAATATTTTCCAGAAAACAAAAAGCAGCCAAAAACATGAATTTTACAATTCGTTCCGGGATTTGTTTAACACTTAAATGATTTCCCAGAGGCGGAAAAAGTAAAACATCATATGACATGCATTATCAACTACTAAAACAGCAAGTTAACACATAACAAAATTATTGGGTTCTCGTGATAGGCTCTGATACCACTTGAAGGAAAAATTTGTAACCCCCAAAATGCAGTGGAAATAAATGTGCGGGGGTTACGTTCCTTTAAAGGATCTACTCACGAGAAAGAACCAAAATCCTATGATTATGAGTTATACCTTTCTGTCGATCTAATCGACGATGCCCGGATTCCTGCTACTTTAATTCACCAACAACAACCAACTAACTTTTGTTTCTACTGGTATCCAAACACCAACCTTTGAGATTGTCACTCCAAGTCCCAGATGCTAGTCCAAAACTATGAAGGTTGAAAAACACTTTTTCCCGGAATCTACAAAGTATAGATTACTTAGGAAAACCAGAATCAAAGAGTAAAGAAAATCAAATTTTCTTCTCTTCGTTGTTCTTAAGAGTGTGTAAGAAAATGAAGAAGAAACAATATGATTTTTGCTTGTAGGATTTTCAGCTGAGAGAGTAGAGAGAATAGAGAGTAATTCATTAATCACAAGTGTAGAGAATGATGAACTTTTCATCAATTTTGTGGTGTTTGTGGAATCACCCACTAACCCCACTACCCAACTATTCTCTCCCACTCATCCCTTAGACAAACGCACCCTCATACATGTAGATGTGCCGGTTTTTACCAAGCTCCAATTGATCTTGTCGACCGCAGTAATAGTTCTCGGCCTACCGGGGTGACCAAAAGTCCGGTCGATCCGAGACAGCTCTCGGTCGACTGGGTATTTTTCCCAATCCAATTGAGCACCTATATCAAATGCAAACTCCAACAGGTCAAACTTTTTGGGCGATCTTGTGCAACCTTTAACCTTTCCAGAATCAACAGAACCGTTTACGAAATTAAATTTACTAATTCCGACTCGTTTATTGTCTTCTCCCTAATGTCATCCCAACACACCGACGACCTGCATTTCCTCCCAAAGAATGCCTCATAAGGTGTCACACAAATACTAGCTTGATGGTTGGTTTTCTAGGAAAATTCTACCAATGTTAAATAGTCCACCCAGCTGCCCTTGAATTTAAAACAAAAGCCCTCAACATGTCTTCCAAAGAATGAATCACCATTTCTGACGGTTTGAGAATGATAAGCAATACTAAGTGACAAATTTGTTCCCAATGCTTCATTAAAGCTCTTCCAAAACTGTCATACAAAATGCCTGTGTCGATCCGACACTTTGTTGATTGGTACCCCATGAAGTCAAAGTACCTCATCCATATACATTTGTACCAACACATCCATTGACGACTTGATCTTTATAGGTAGAAAGTGTGCCGACTTCGTCAATCTATCCACAATAACAAAAAAAAAATATATATATATTTCCATTTTTTTTTCCTTTGGCAATCTATCCACAAAATCCATCGTTATGTGTTCCCATTTCCAAAAGGGAATGTCCAATGGTTTTAGCAATCAGGCAAGTTTTTGGTGTTTCGCCATCACTTGTTGACAAACCAGTTACTTAGCCACATCCTCAACTATTTCCCATTTCATCCCTTTCTACCAAAAATTCCCGGGTGCACTAATAACTTAGAATGGTGCGCCTCTTACAAAATCTCTATTGTCAACTCTGAATCTGATGGTACACATAACCAACCTCAAAACTGAAGGCTGCAGTCTTCGTGAATATGAAAATCCGTATGTTCCTCCGATTGTGCCAAAACCCATTCATCTTCCAAATTCACATATGTCTATTGATCTTCTTTAATCATTATCTTATGTAATTACTATTCTAGTTGTCCCTAGTTTTATGTAAGGTTCTTTACAATGAAATAAAACTAGTATGATGTTTGATTGATGATTATGTTTTACTAATCATGTGTAATGAATACAAATCAGATCATATATGCAATATATTTGGATATATTGTATCGGACGTGATCCGTTAGAGAAGTAATACGTCATGGTCCTTAGTCATAAGTATTACTTCCTCAATACTATTTTGGAATCCTTAAACTTTATGTATCCATTGATTTTAGCATGAATGGAGCCACGTTTTGACTCAGTCGGACGTTACTTTTAATCGAGTAATCAATACGACTGATGATCGGATGTATTATCATTTCATGGCTTGAATGTGAGAGGCATTGTAAGGAATTTGTCCCTCTCTTATTAGAGAGAGATATCCATGGGCCCCTCTATAGGGAAGATTGTCTAAATGCATGGTTGTGCTCAAATTTATTTGATAAAGTGGTTATTAAATACTAATTGTTGGAACAGTCTACCTGGAGATCGAGCATAAACACAATTAAGCTTTCTAAGGGTGACGACTACCATGCCTTATGCTTAATTAGGATATCGCGAGACAAAGGGATTAAATAGTTGATTGATATTCAGTTCCACCGTAAATTCATTCACTTTGGGTAGTCACAATGTCCTGCTAGGGACCGCTTGTGATTTATGAACACATACTGCTACTAAGTGTGTTTTCATTGCCATTGTGATACGAACCTACAGGGTCACACGCATAGACGAGTTAAAGAGCTTCATGTACAGATTCAAGGAATCCAGAATGTGTCTAGGCTCATTGTATCTAACATTTTTTTCTCTAAGAATAATAAAACGTTATTATTTGAATTAGAGATTAAGAAGGGGCATTTTGGTATTTACTTATAGCTGGGATTACGTGGGAGTTATTATCTGATAAAGACTCCCACTCCCTGCAGAAGTCTAGAGGACGTGGGAGTTAAAGACTCCTACTGCCAGGAGAGGTGGTAAGGACGTGGGAGTTGTGTTTGAAACAACCTTTCACACTCTATATAATCTTCTCTTAACCGAAACCCCAGTGACTAATGCTTGAGCCGCAAAAAATACCAAAAACTTAGAAGTCAGATTTCTTGTTTTCGCTCTCCCTTCTCTCTAAATTCCTGAAACTTAGAAAAACGAAGAGCTAGCAATCGCTGTTCGTTTCGTCGCGTGGATACCGGTAGGGAGTAATTCCGCAAGGGTGGACTCAAGGTGATTGCTGCTAAGAGCCCAAAGACAGAATCTTTAACCGGAAAAATGTAAGTTTTTGCTTTCGATTCGTTTTTGTATGAGCGGATCCTTCGAGGGAGGACTCATGGGTGTTTAGAACGAGTTTCTTCCCATGAATCCCTTCAATGATATCACTTTAACTTTATCCATCAATACATATCCCTAATACATACCCGAGGCAACATTGTCTATTGTAAAAACCATGATTCCTCTCGTAAAGCCAAAACCGGAGATGTGATCAACTTTTCCTTCAGTTTTTGAAAACCCTCTTCACATTCTGGATTCGATTCAAACTTCACCTTTTGTGTTAGTCGAGTCAATGGTGTTGCTATTCTTAAGAAATCCTCTACGAACTTTTAGTAATACCCAACTAAACCCAAGAAAATCCGAATTTCCGCCACATTACTCAGTCGAGACCAATCCACTATTGCTTCTATCTTTGCTAGATCCACCGATACCCCATCCGTCGGAATCACATGCCCCATAAAAGTCAGACTCCTTAACCAAAACTCACACTTTCTAAACTTGGCATAATATTTCTTGGTTCTCATAGTCTGACAACACCAACCTCAAGTGTTCCTCGTGAGTCTCATATAAAAGGGAGTACAGTAAAATGTCATCAATAAAGACCACCACAAACTTGTCCAAGTAATCCCGGAATGTCATCATGAACGTCGTTGGAGCGTTAAGAATTTCAAAAGGCAACACCAAAACTCATAATGCTCGTACCTCGTTCTAAAGGCGCTCTTCGGTGTATACTCTTACTTAATCCTCAACTAGTGGTACACCTATCGTAGATCTATCTTATAGAAAACTTTAGGCCCCTTCAATTGATCAAACAAGTCATTGATGCGGGTAAGAAGATACTTATTTTTATAGTGATCTTGTTCAGCTCCCTATAGTCGATACATCATACTTCCATAATTCTTCTTCACAAATAACACCGGTATACCCCATGACAATAGACTTAGCCTGATCAATTTCTTGTCCAGTAGCTCTTGTAATTGTGTCTTCAATTACTTCAACTCAGCTGTCGCCATTCGGTCTGGGTCTTTAGAGATAGGCTCCGTCCCTGGCTGAAGTAAGATCTCAAAATCTATCTCCAGAGTAGGTGGTACACGTTGAAGATTTTCTGGAAACACATATGCAAAATCCATCCCTTCGATCCGGACTTTCTTCTCATTCTTCGTCACTGCGTATGCTAAGAAAATTTCACAACCTTTTTGTACATACTTTTGGGCTCTAGTCACAGATATTGCCGGTTAACCCTTCTCACAACTTTTCTTCTCCGACCTTTGAAATATGAAGACTTCCTTACCCTCTATTACTAGCTCAACCTTCTTTTCCTTACAATCTACCAATGCATGGTTGGCTGCCATCCAATCCATACCTAAGATAACATCGAAGTCTACCATGTTGATCTAAATTAGGTTTGCACTTTAAAACTTTTGATTCAATCTCAACTCAACATTCCTTATGAGCCAAATTAGATACCAATACTTTACCACTGGAAACAGAAACTCTATATGCATCCGAAAGATATAGAGGGAAAGTGTTAGGAAACTTAGCAAATCTACGGGATAAAAGGGTGAAATACCTGATAGGGTTTGAACCTAAGAGGGGTGAATTAACTTCTATTTTTTTTTAACTTTTCTTAAACTTGTTTGCCTAAGTGATCCCCTTAACAACAAGTATGTTGATTAAGAATATAAGGTGAGTTAAATGTTGAGGCAACTTAGATGACTTAAGTGTTTTAAATGCAACACATATGAATACAAAACTATGAATATGATCTTGTAAGTACCAAGTCAAGTATCATATATGCAAAGCTTGTAATATAAAACGTTATAAATCTTATGACTAAAGCTAAGCATATATAATCCAAGTGAAGCATCTAACTCAAGATAAACATATCAGGTTCATGTGGAATATAATAACAAAGAGTAATATATGAACTTGAAAGTAAAGAGTAGAGTTAGAGAAAACGAACACGAGGATTTATAGTGGTTCTATCACAAAGATCTACATCCAATACCTTAGGCCACACCTAAGAATTTTTGGCAACTCCACTAATGGATTCCCTTCCCAACAAAGGCAATGTGGGATCAACCTTTTACACTTTCCTCACAAAGATGACTTTTGCCTCACAAAGAGGACTCCGCTTACAAAGAACGTTTTCCAGTTCACAAAGAACTAAGCCCACACATAGCCAATCTCACAAAGAGATACCTTATAAAGAGGACAAACACTCACAAATAGTGAAGCTCGTGAAGAGTTTTTTCTTAACTCACAAAGAGAAAGGAAATAGTCTCTTACACTTGAGACTTTACAAATTAAGCTCACTACAAATAAACCCTCAATTGATTGGATATACAATTGAAAGCTCTAATCACTTTTGAGAATAGAAGAGAATGTGTATGTATAAGCTCAACTCAAAATTATTAATTTTTATAAAGATGAAGATTTGTAGCTCTCAAAGTGTTTGGATTGCTTGTTTAGAAAGTGTATAGCATATGCCCTCTTATGACTTGGTTAGTTATGAAAAATCAGCTTTAGAAGCTTATATAGGGGCCAAAATACACAAGCAAATCGAGTTACAACGGCTATATTTTTGCCTTGAAGTGACAACTTCGGTGGACCGAACTGGTAGGTAGGTCGACCGAGGTGTTCAAAATGTAAGTTTAACAAGGCTATTGGACAGATCTCGGTCGACCGCAAAGGGTGGTCCGGTCTTCCGAAGCATGGTTCTTTCCACCAACCAATATCATGGTCGTCCGAGAAAATAAATCCGTTGGAGTCTTAGAACATTCAAAATCTAACTTAGGACAAAAACAACCTCGGTCGGCTGGAATACACATGTTGGTCGACCAGACTTCATCAGGTCGCCAAACCAAGGTTAGTTCGACTGAACTTCAGTCCAAAAGTGGTTTTTCCACTTGGTCATATTTCAAATATTCTCAAACTCATTCCTAAGTGTTTTTCAAATATATTTAAAACATTTTAAAGATATTAGGAATTAACTGACACTTAAATAAGTTTTCAAAAACATTTTGAAAGATTAAATCAATGTAAATACGTGGCTTTGAAAACATGCAAGAATATGAGGTTGTCCCCCTTGACGGTATATTGGGGCAACACCCTTCCACCATTCGGATGCTTCAGCAGTCAATGAGGCTATTACAACTGCAGCCTTGGCGTCCTCGGGTACCCTCATGATCTCGAAGTTCTAATCCAGCCATACTTCTGCTTGATCCAGACTAACGTTCCCGTCAAATGAGTTGATCCTCATATTCTTCAATATCTCATAGTATGTTCCCATATTATTTTCATACATCAGCTCATGTGGAACCCCCACATTATGGTTAATCTGAGCTTGTTGGTTCTGCAACACTTGACCTAACACGGTAAGTGTTGTTGTTAGTTATGTAGGCATCCTTGTAGCTACCGACGATGGCGGCGCCTCTTGTTTGTTCGAAGACTCCGGTTGATCACTGTCAACTGCTGTAGTGTTCTGTCCCCTATTACCCCGAAGGCCTAAACGTGCAAAAGAGGCTAACGGTAACTGGAGGTCATTGTCTTCAGTGTTTTTCATATTTTGACAATCCATCTTGATTGACGTAACAACCAACCCAAGCAATCAACAATAATAACTCAACTAACATGTTATTGTGCAGGTTAGTATTACACATAACACATCGATACACAAAAGAATTAAATCAAACATAATTCCTATTTCATGACCTCTACATAAGGATTACATCTTAAGTAGTCTAAAAAATCCTTCAATAAACTTAGTTCTTACTTCCTTTATTCAAGCTAAGGGTTTGAGTGGTTCTGATATGTAATTTTTGAACGGAATAAAAATTACAAACCCTCTTCTAAAACTCCAAGTCTACATACTCACAAAACTCAAGGAGTTGGTACAAATAAACTCAACACTAGGTGGGTCAATTTAAAAGGCCTCTTGCTTGACACTTTTCTTTTCTAACCAATGCGGGATTGTGAGAAATATTACCCAACATATCCTCCCTTTTTCAAATTCCCAAATTACAACAGAATCTGAAAACCTAACTTTCTTCTAAGTCTTCGCAGTCTCCTTCTATGTTCTTCCTCCAACTTTACTTCCTTGCTTCTTCAAGGAATGATCATCAAGATGGTATAAATTCTTCCCTTTCTTCCTACCTCGTATAAGAAAGGAAGAAAAGGTTTGAGGGCTTCGGGCCGGGCCGGGATTGGATTGGGCCCTTGATCGGGTTGGGCCGACCAATATGATTGGGCCGACCAACCCATTTGGACCGACCTTATGGCTGGACAATTAGAGATATTTTTCCAGCCCTTTTATCTCTTAGAAAGGTGGTTGAAGTGGTGGAGAAAGTGGAGGAGTGGTTTCCTCCATGATCTCCCACTTCCCCCTTTCACTCTCCCCTCAAACCTTTGAATGACTAAGGAAAAATACAGATTTTTTCATTCATTCAAGTCAGATTTTTCTCCAGCTTTTGAGAGTTTAGAGAAGAGAGAAAAAGAGAGAACTTTTGTAAGAAAAGAAAAACTATTTTTCTTGTTCTTCCAAAAAGGTCTTACATTCATACTCCATCTTGAAGAGAGTCTTCAAGGCTTCTACAAGGCGTTGGTTAGCACCAAGCAGTAGAAGACCATCCCCGGAAGATCGAGTGGATACTGGGAGAGACGGAGCCTGCGTTAGTGGCGTTCCGTTCGTGACAACAACAGCTGAAACCGTTTCAGCTTTCCTAGCATCTTGAAAAGGTATAATACTATCCCATAGTTTTAGGTTCTTACTCGTGAAAGATCCTGGTAGATGCGGGTCACTTTATTTTCCGCTGCACTTTGTGATTTGACCCGGTTATTCCTCTAACACTACCACTACCACAATACAATGCACCACAACCACCCCAACCAATCAATACAAGGGAGGCTCCTGGTGTAGCAGCTGCCTTTGTGATGCTAGCCAAAATTATCCAAGCCCAGCAACAAGCAACAACAACAACAGCAGCCACAAAATCAGTATCTGAGGCATCGGAATGGTGGAAGGGTGTGGGGCCAGTTTATGCTCAAGGTTGGCATATTACTTGGGACAGGGTCAAGAAAACTTTCATAGATCAGTATTTTCCCCAAACTTTCAAGATGGCTCGTCAGAACGAGTTCTTCGATTTGAGGCCGACGGAGGGGATGCCTGTTTTAACTTATGGTAGCAAGTTCAACATATTGGGGATGTACGCCTCTGCTATCGTTCAAGATGGAGAAATGAGGACTCAGAGGTTTGTACGGGGGTTGTTGCCTCGTATTAGGAGTATACTTTTAGGGTAGTGTTCTACTACTTATATGGACGCGTACCAAAGGAATTTGGATGTAGAGAAAGAGTTCTAAACTACTGATGCAGATAAGAAGAGGCATTACTCAGCTATGTCACAAGGACGAGCTTCTCGTCATAACTCAGCTAATCCTTTGGCTGCAACGAAGAGATTCTCTCCCACATCGGGACCAACAAATACCTTTGGTCCAGGGGTAAGGACGAGAGCTAACTTGACTAGGATTGGGGGACCCATATGGGCATCAAGTGGTACTCAACCTTCAGGGGTATGGGATAGATGTGGGAGAAGTCATACGGGGCACTACATATGGATATATGGGGTTTGCTTGAGGTGTGGTAAGATGGAACATCGGGTCAGCCAGTGTACAGTGTCTCTACCAGTTACATGTCAGACTTTTGGGACTATACCGAAAGTGGGGGACAACAGGCAAAAGCCTAATGCTAGGGTCTTTGCCTTGACTCAATAGGAGGCGGGGAACGCTTCTGATGTGGTGACAGGTAGGCTACTCATCAACTCCGTACCTTCTTACGTGCTCTTTGATTGTGGAGCCACTCACTCATTTGTGTCTCGTAGGTTTGCTAAAATTCTTAAGACCTTCCCTGATAGTATTTTAAATACCTATAGAGTTATGGTGCCTAGTGGGAGAATCTTAGAGTCTAATTTTATTCATAAGGAGTGTCGTGTAGAGATAGACTCAATGGTACTTGAGGCAGACCTTATTTATCTTCAGATGGTTGATTTTCATGTGATCATGGGTATGGATTGGTTATATAAGCATCATGCCTTAGTTGACTGCCGGGAGAGGAAGATTCAGTTTTTGATCGGGGACCGAGAAGTGTTGGAATTTCAGGGATCCGATAAGAAGCGAAGTGGTCGTAGTATGGCGATTATCTCGGCGATAAAAGCGAGAAAGTGCATCAAGAAGGTCTGTGGAGCTTTTTTGGCTTACGCAATGGCGAAAGATGATAAAGAAGTCCGACCTCAGAACATTCCTATAGTGAAGGAGCTCGGGGATGTCTTTCTCGACGATTTTCTAGGTATTTTACCAACCCGGGAGATCGACTTTGAGATCTTGTTGCAACCTGGTGTGGAGCCTATCTCTAAGGCCCCGTATCGAATGACGCCAGTAGAGTTGAAGGAATTGTAGACTCAACTCCAAGAGCTTCTCGATAACAAGTTCATAAGACCTAGCGTTTCACCTTGGGGCGCTCCGGTTTTGTTTGTGAAGATGAAAGATGGTATTATGCGGATGTGTATCGATTATCGAGAGTTGAGCAAGATAACAATCAAGAATCGATACCCTTTACCTTGTATCGATGACTTGTTTGATCGTTTGAAAGGGGTGAATGTGTTCTCTAAGATTGATTTAAGGTCGGGTTATCATGAGGACAAAACAGGAAAAGACACTATTATAGTTATTGTGGACCAACTTACGAAATTAGCTCACTTATTGCCAATGAAGATCACAACAACTATGGATGCCTTGGTTCAGTTGTATATGGATGAGATTTTTCGTCTTCAAGGGGTACCAGTTAGTATTGTGTTGGACTGGGACACTCTATTTGTATCTCGATTTTGGGAGAGTTTCAACAATGATATGGGGACGAAGTTGTCCTTAAGTACTGTTTTGAAGGGATTCACGGGCGGAAACTCGTTCCAAACACCCATGGATCCTCCCCTGAAGAATCCGCTCATACGTAAACGAATCGAAAAACAGCGGAAAAACTTACGTTTCTTGGATTCAAGAAGCTACTTCTTGAATGGAGGATGATGTTTCTGGATGTGTTGTCGCCACCAAACGGAATTCCCTCTGCGAATATCCCTCTACCGGTGTCCACGCGACTTTAAACGGGCGGCGAGTGCTAGCTCTTCGTCTTTTCCGATTTTCGAAATTAGAGAGAAAAAGGGAGACCAAAACCGAAATCGATTTCAAAGAATGGCAAAGGTTACGGCTGAAAAATCCATACTCTAGTGGTTTCGGCCAAGAGATAATTATATAGGGTGTGAGAGTTTGTTCCCATAACCAACTCTTACATCCCCAAACTCCTTCTCAGCAGTGGGAGTCTCTAACTCCCAAGTTCCCTAGAATTCTCGCTGGTAGTGGGAGTCTTTATCGGATAATGACTCCCACGTAATCCCAGCTTATACCGAAAATGCCCCCTTATCTCTAATTCGAATGATAACGTTTTATCATTCTCGTAGAAAGGTGAATGTCGATACAATGAACCTAGACACATTCTAGATTCATCGAATCTGGACGTGAAGCTCGTTAGCCTCGTCTATGCGTGTGACCCTCGTAGGTTCATCTCACGATGGCAATGAAAACACACTTAGTAGTAGTGTGAGTTCATAAATCACAAGTGGCCCCTAGCAGGACATTGTGACTACCCAAAGTGAATGAATTTACAACGGAACCTAATATCAATCTACTATTTAATCCCTTTGTCTCGCGATATCCTAATTAAGCATAAGGCATGGTGGTCGTCACCCTTATTAAGCTTAATTGTATTTATGCTCGATCTCCGTGTAGACTGTTTCGACAAATAGCATTTGATAACCACTTTATCAAATACATTTGAGCACGGCCATGCATTTAAACAGTCTTTCCCTATCGAGGGCCCCATGGATATCTCTCTCTAATAATAGAGAGGGACAAATTCCTTACAATGTCTCTCACATTCAAGCTATGATAGGACACTACATCCGATCTCAGTCGTATTGATTACTCTGTTACAAGTAACGTCCGACTGAGTCAAAACGTGGCTCCATTCATACTAGAATCAATGAAGACATAAGGTCTAAGGATTCTAAAATAGTATTGAGGAAGTAATACTTATGACTTAAGACCATGAAGTATTACTTCTCTGACGGATCACGTCCAATACAATGTATCCCTATAAATTGCATCTATGATGTGATTTGTATCCATTACACATGATGAGTAAAACAAGATCATCAATCAACAATCATACTAGTTTTATTTCATAGTAATTAAGCATTACATAAAACTAGGGATTACTAGAATAGTAATTACATAAGCTAATGAGTTTTACTACCAAATCACACATTTGATAACCAAAAGCAAAATTAACTATTCAATTACATGCTCAAAAGATAATAAAACGCACAACATGTGCTAATGGTCCTAGGGCACTACTAACATGTTTATCATCCTTAAACCGAGAGAACAATTCAGACTTTGGAAGATATGCTAAGAGTGTGTGTCTTGGATTTCAAGGGTAGTTGGGTGGACCATTTGACCTTGGTCGAGTTTGCTTACAGCAACAGTTATCAGACTAGCATCGGGATGGCACCTTATGAATCGTTATATGGAATGAAGTGTAGATCACCAGTCTGTTGGGACGACGTTGGGTAAAATAAGATAACAGGGTCGGAATTGGTTCAATTAACTATGGATAAGGTACCGTTGATTCGGGAACGGATTAAGGCAGCTCAAGACAGGCAGAAAGTTAGGCTGAAAGTAAACGAAGACCGATGGATTTTGAGGTTGGGGATAAGGTATATCTTCGGCTTTCGCCAATGAAGGGAATTATGAGGTTCGGGAAGAGCGGGAAGCTATGCTCGAGGTATATTGGTCCTTATGAGGTGCTGGAAAAGATAGATTATTTAGCATACCGTTTGACATTGCCGCCAACACTGTCATGGGTACACAATGTATTACACGTGTCACAGCTGATGCAGTATGTGCCGGATCTAAGTCACGTGATGGAAGCAGAACCGTTGGAATTTCGGGAAGACTTGTCTTATGTTAAGGTACCGGTTCAGATAGTGGACAGAAATGACCAAGTTTTTAGGCGAATAACGATACTGTATGTGAAGATACAGTGGTCTAACCATTCAAAGCGGGAATCCATGTGGGAATTGGAAGAATAAGCTCGGTTGAAGTACCCTCATTTGTTCGGTGATCAAGGTTAGTAAGTTTCGGGGAATAAGCTTTTGTACGGGGGAATGATGTGATACACATGACTTTTGCCTATGTGTTTCATTTCTAAATTATGTTATAGCATGATTATATGTTTATAAATTGATCACATTAATTAAATGTTATGTATATGTTAAGTGTTATGTGGCTACCTAATGTGTTATATGTGCTATTTTGTGTTTTAGGTGTGTGAGGACATGAGGGATAGATGTGAGAGTGTAAGGGACCTATTGTGAAATTATTTGAATGTTGATTGTGGGGGTTAAGGCAGAATTTCTGGAGTTAACGGTTACCAAAACAAGAGGAAAAGAAAAAGTAAAGAAAGAAAAGAAGAGAGGGAAAATATGGGCATACTTTGAGAGACCAATTGAGATGGTAAACTACGTCCATTTGGAACGATCTTTATATCGTTTCGAATGTATTCTAAAGACCTACGCGTGAGCGTAAACGGATTGTGAATCGGAGTTCGTAGAGAGAAGTTAGAGCACCGGGAGCGGGACTGGTTCTGGAATTTCGGATTTCGTTTCTTCTAACTGTGTTATTTTTCTTTTGTAAGAGGTAATGATCTTATACCTCTGTATTTTCGTTGCTAAATTGTATATAAATAGTGTTTAATGTTGTAGAAATGTATAAGACATGATTTCACATGTTTTCATTTGCATAAAAGGATGAAGTGTTGGTGTAATTGCATGTTATGTGGTGAATCGTCATAGTGTCGCATTATCATTGTGGAAATGTACATGTATCGTTGTTATTGATGTCGTTTATAATTGTTGTTGTTATTCTTGGATTGCTTATACTGTTGTTCATATTTGGTATTTGCTAATTGGTATTCATACTTGGTATAATTGCTTTTGTTGGATTACTTGTTGGTTGTCGTCGGGGTCGTCTTATTTGGTTGTTAGTCTTGTTGTCTATTTGGTTTGGTCGACCAAGTCGTCGCCCTATTTTGAGCTCATGTCTAGGATCAACTGATTAGCAGGATTCGTTCGACTTATAAACGTGAAATGTGTAGATCCCTAGATATCTTGTGAAATATGTACTTCTTGGGCCATAACCCGATGTGGACTATAACGATTTTGTGGAGTCCATGGTGATGGATGATGATACAATATAAGAATGGATCCTTAAACCTTGGGCCCGTCATTCGGGGGATTGTACCAAACCTATGTGTTGTACTTCTTGGGTCTTCCTAGTTTCCACTATAACTAGGCTCGTTACAGTTATTGTTAGTTAGTCATGATTAGATGATTGAGCTCGAATTGTGGGAAGTCGTGTCACATTGGTAGCTATGTTCGTAGTTAGCACTGTCAATTGGATAGATGAGCAGCAGCACTTTGGTTCCTCTCCCCAACATCACCATTCTACTCTCCCCAACAGCACCATTCTCCATCCATGCCAAATTTTTACCTATGTTCCAGATTTTTCTTTCCTTTCATGGCTGTATGATAAGGCTGAATTTCCAGATTTTGTTTTTCATTCATGGCTGAATGATAGATTTTGCTTTCCATTCATGATGAATGTGGTTATTAACTTACTTGTTGCTCTAGACTTGTTTGTTATTGTAATGGTCTTACTTGTTATGTGTTTTGAGTAAAAAAATATGTACTTTTGGGGTTGGGATTGGAAAAGTTTCCTTTGTTAAATTGTGATGTTTTGCCCTGTTTGAATCTCGGTCGACCGGTGCAGTCGACTGAGCCTTCAGTCCCTCTGTTGGAATTTGCATTTGATATAGGCGCTCAATTGGATTGGGCATACAATTGGATTGGGCAAAAGACCCGGTCGACAGAGAGCTGTCTCGGGTCAACCGAACTTATTGTCACTCCGGTCGGCCTAGAAGCATTTCTCTGGTCGACCGGATCAGTTGGACTTGATCAAAACCGGCACATCTACATGTGTGAGGGAGTGTGTGGAATGGGTGAGAAATAAGGGGAGAGTCGGGTGAGTGGGTAATTCCATTTACACCACATTAGATGAAAATTGGTTTTCCTTCTAACACTCTCAAGAATTTAATTATCTTTTTTTCTCTCTACTCTAGCCGAACCAAAATGAGAAGAAAATATTGATTTTCTTATCTTTCATTAACACACTTTCAAGAAAATCTAAGAGAAGCATATTCGATTTTCTTGTCTCTTAGTTTTCCGGTTTTCCTAAGTAGCCTATACTTTGTGGATTCTGGGAGAATTATTTTCAACCTTCGTAGTTATTAGACTAACATCTGAAACATGGAGTAACGCGTTCAAGGTTGGTGTGTGGATACCAGTAGAGATAGGAGTCAGAAGACTGCTGTTGGTGATTCTAAGTAGCAGAATCTAGGCATCGTCAATTAGATCGACAGATTGGTATAATTCCTAAACACAAGATTCTGGTTCTTTCTCGTGAGTAGATCCTCTAACGGGTCGTAATCCCGCGCTTTTATTTTCGCTGCGTTTTGGGGATTACAAATTTTTCCTTCAGTCGTATTAGAGCCTATCAAGAGAACCCAACAATCTTGATTATGTGTTATCTTGCTGTTTTAGTACTTGATAATGCATGTCGTATGATGTTTTACCTTTTACAGCCATTGGGAAGTCGTTTAAGTGTTAAACGAACCCCGTGTTTTTGGCTGTTCTTTATTTTTTGGCAAATATTCTGTCGACCGGAAGAGGTTCGCAGCAGACCGAACATGAGTTAGAAAATGGAATTTTGCTACTGTCTAGATTTCGGCCGACCGGTGAGCAATCATGGTTGACCGAGGCTAGTCTGTTTTCAGGTCGGTCGAACATAAGTGTTCTGGGTTGACCGAGGTGGCCTATTTTTTACATTGTTTTTGGTTACATCCTAATCGCGATCAACCCGGAGTATGGCCTGGGTCGACCGGAAAGGGCCAGGTTGTGTATTTGCGCTCTTAGCATGATTTTGTGTTTGTTTTGAGCATGGTGGATAGTAATAGCCTTTGACCAGTGACTTTTATTATAATACGTCCTGCGTGTCGTGCCTTATCTATTCTCTCTTTTTGTAAAATTTTAATCTTAACTCGAGAATTCTTTCAATCATGTAAAAGTATAGAATATGATTTTACTTATTTTACATATATGTAACAAGTGATGAAGAAATGCGTCCATCAGATGGAGGAAACCACGAGGAGGCAGAAGATAATAGATAGGATTTATTGCTTTTCCACCTTTAGATTGACCTAGGATTTTCCGTTGGCTCGAAAAATCCACATAAGGGCTATTACTATGTCACGTTTTATTTATTGTTTTATGTATTTTGCATGAGATGCCTGATGCATGTTACAGTAATTTTAGCATGTGATGCATATTCAAACGTATAATCTGATTATACACCATTTGGTGAGACAAATTTTAAAAATCCCTCAAATTTTAAATATCAAGTTTATTGCCTTCCAAGCGGGGCCCTCGTCAAGGCCAAAATCGACAGTAGTGTGAATTTTCGAGTGAAATAAGCGCATGTCTATCCTGGTAAGGTGCGAAAGATAAGTTAGTGATATCCGTCAGTCAACATTGGGTAATCGTTACCTACTTAAACAACCAAGAGTCACATAATGGATGTGATTAGCAAACGTTGCTTACCTGAAGCGTCTTCTTGAGTATAGTATCCAAAACTGCCTTGAGAATGATTAAATATGGATCTTGGTCCTACTAGAAAGTCTTGAACTTTCCGAATGAACACTAGAGGGTTATTCATTTGAAGAAAATAGTGGGAGAATCATTAAATAAAGTTCTTTTAATGATTTTAAAATATGACAACTAAAACATTGCAAATTCTTCTCTGTAGATAAAATGGCAAATGCAATCATTGCATCAAACTCACTATCGTTGCAATCTGTCCTTGAGAAGCACAAACTTGAGGGAGGAAACTTCCTCGACTAGTATAGGAACTTGAGAATCGTTCTCAAGAACGAGAAAAATATGTATGTTCTCGAGGAACAAATTCCTGATCCACCAGTCGCAGGGGTGTTAGTAGTGCCCTAGGACCATTAGCACATGTTGTGCGTTTTATTATCTTTTGAGCATGTAATTGAATAGTTAATTTTGCTTTTGATTATCAAATGTGTGATTTGATAGTAAAACTCATTAGCTTATGTAATTACTATTCTAGAAGTCCCTAGTTTTATGTAATGCTTAATTGCTATGAAATAAAACTAGTATGATTGTTGATTGATGATCTTGTTTTACTGTTTACAATGGTTATGGATGAACTGACCCAGTGTATACAAGATCCAGTACCGTGGTGCATGCTGTTTGCTGATGATATAGTTTTGATAAATGAGACAAGAGCGGGTGTTAATGCCAAGTTGGATGTATGGAGACAAACCTTAGAATCTAAAGGTTTTAGGATTAGTAGAAGTAAAACAGAGTATATGGAGTGTAAGTTTAGCACTAGCAGAACGACAGAGCAAACTGTAGTAACTTTGGGTGACAAAAATATCTCAGAGAGTGAGTATTTTCGATACCTTGGTTCTATTATTCAAAAGGACTGAGAGCTTGACTGGAGATGTAGCACATCGAGTTAAAGCTCGGTTAGTTGAAATGGAAGAGTGCGACGGGTGTTTTGTGTGACCGTAATGTACCGCTGAGATTGAAGCGGAAAGTTTTCTGAACAGTACTGTTAGACCCGGCATTATTATATGGTACGTAATGTTGGGCAACTAAGAGGTGTCATATTCAGAAAATGAATGTAGCGGAGATGCGTATGTTAAGATGGATGTGTGGGCATACGAGAATGGATAGAGTGAGGAATGAGACTATTCAGAAGAAGGTTGGTATAACACCTATTGAAGATAAGATGAGAGAGAACCGTTTGCGTTGGTTTGGGCACATTAGACGAAGGCCAAGTGATGCTCCGGTTAGGAGAATTGAAGGATTATGTAATGTAGATGGCGTAAGAGGTAGAGGGAGACCGAGGAAGACTTGGATGGAGGTGATAAAAGGGGATATGAATCTGCTAGAACTAGATGAGAGTTGTGTTTGGGATCGAAAGAAATGGAGAGATTGCATCCATGTGGATGACCTTACGTGATTCTTACTTTGGTTCATGTAGCCGACCCCAATCTGTTGGGATTAAGGCTTGGTTGTTGTTGTTGTTGTTGTTGTGTAATGGATACAAATCACATCATAGATGCAATATATAGGGATACATTGTATTGGACGTGATCCGTCAGAGAAGTAATACTTCATGGTCTTAAGTCATAAGTATTACTTCCTCAATACTATTTTAGAATCCTTAGACCTTATGTCTTCATTGATTCTAGTATGAATGGAGCCACGCTTTTGACTCGACTCGGACGTTACTTGTAACAGAGTAATCAATACGACCGATGATCGGATGTAGTGTCCCTATCATAGCTTGAATGTGAGAGACATTGTAAAGAATTTGTCCCTCTCTATTATTAGAGAGAGATATCCACGGGCCCCTCGATAGGGAAAGACTGCTTTAAATGCATGGCCGTAGCTCAAATGTATTTGATAAAGTGGTTATCAAATGCTATTTGTCGAAACAGACTACCCTAGAGATCGAGCATAAATACAATTAAGCTTAATAAGTGGTGACGACCACCACGCCTTATGCTTAATTAGGATATCGCGAGACAAAGGGATTAAATAGTGGATTGACAATAGGTTCCGTTGTAAATTCATTCACCTCGGGTAGTCACAATGTCCTCGCTAGGGGGCCGCTTGTGACTTATGAACTCACACTACTACTAAGTGTGTTTTTCATTGCCATTGTGATATGAACCTATAGTGGTCACACGCATAGACGAGCTAACAAGCTTTTCATGTTCGCATTCAATGAATCTAGAATGTGTCTAGGTTCATTGTATCCGACATTTGTTTTTCCGAAAATAATAAAGTGTTTATTATTCGAATTAGAGATAGGGGCAATTTTGGTATTTAACTATAGCTGGGATTAAGTGGGAGTTGTTATCCGATAAAGACTCCCACTACCAGCAGAGTCTAGGGGACGTGGGAGTCGAGTCTCCCACAGCCCGAGAGAAGTTGAATAGACGTGGGAGCTTGTTCCGGGAACAAACTCCCACACACTATATAACATCTCTTAGCCGAAACCCTAGGTAATTAAGTCATTCAACTGAAATACCAATACAAGAAAGGAAAAACGCTTTTCTCTCGCTTTTCCCTTTTCTCTCTAAATTCCCGAACTTCGTAAAGACGAAGAGCTAGCAATCACCGCTTGTTTCAGTCGCGTGGATACTCGGTAGAGGGAAATTCCGCAAAGGGAATTCCATTGGTGAAAAAGAAAACTTCCAAGAATCTTCATCCTCCATTCAAGAAGTAGCTTCTTGAATCCGAAAAATTGTAAGTTTTTACCGCTGTTTTCGAATTGTTTCATATGAGCGGATCCTTCAGGGGAGGATCCATGGGTGTTTGGAACGAGTTTCCGCCCATGAATCCCTTCAAGGGGCTCCGGCCGCTGAAAGAAATGCTTATCGTAAGCACTTAGATGATGCATTAGATGTGTCTAGTCTTATGTTAGTGGCCATGACCTCTGAGCTTCAGAAGCAACATGAGGAAATAGGAGCTTTCGATATGATTAATCATCTAATGCAACTCTTTCAGGGTCAAGCCCTCCAGGAGAGATTGGATGTATCGAATTCTCTATTTCAGTACAAAATGGCAGAGGGAACACCAGTCGGAACTCACGTTCTAAAAATGATAGGCTATATTGAGTGCCTCGAAATACTTGGATTTTCTCTGGGCCGGGAGCTATCCACTGATTTGATTATGTAATCGTTGCCTGAATCATTCAGTCAGGTTGTACTAAACTACAACATGAATGAGATAGACAAACCTCTCCCAGAATTTTTTAACCTGTTGAGGACTGCCAAGAAGGAAATAGGTAAGTCCAAGGCCATTTACATGGTCAACAACAACGGGGGCAAAGGTTTTAGTAAGCCTAACGGAAAGCCTTAAGGAAAACCTAAGGGCAAACCTAACAATTATGAGGAAGCACAGAAGCCCAAGGGCGCTGTGGCTAAGGATGGAAATTGTTTCCATTGTGGACAGAAAGGACACTTGAAGAGAAACTATCCCAGTTATCTTGCCGGTAAAAAGCTTGGAAAGGGAGCAAACTTTGCTTCCGGCTTAGTTATTTATGTTATTGAGATTAACTTGTCTACTACTACTTCCTGATCGGTATTAGATACAGGATGTGGTTCTCACATTTGCATGAATGTGCAGCGACTACAAAAGAGTAGGGAGCTGGCAAAAGGCGACGTGGACCTACGTGTTGGCAATGGAGCAAGAGTTGCTGCATTAGTTGTAGGAACATATAGTCTTAGCTTGCCTTTTGGAATTGTTCTAGATTTAGACATTTGTCTTTATGTACCTGCTTTAACAAAGAATATTATTTCGATCTCTTGTTTGGGCAAAATGGGTTTTGATATTCATATTAAAAACCAACGAATGTTGTTATCGTTAAATAATGTCTTTTATTGTAGTGCTACATTAGTGAATGGTTTATACTTGTCAGACCTAGAGTCACCGGTTTACAACATATATACAAAGAGGATAAAGACTAAAGAGTCTAGTCATACATACCTCTGGAATTGTCACTTATGCCATATAAACGAAAACCGCATTTCCAAACTCCATAAAGATGGATTGTTGGAATCATTTGATTTTGAATCATATGATACATGTGAACCTTGTTTAATGGGTATTATGATTGCTTCTCCTTTTACTAGAACTAGATAGCGTGCAAAGGAATTGTTGGAACTAATACATAGTGATGTATGTGGTCCCTTCAATAATATCCATGCAAAAATGTGGTTATCTATATATCATTACTTTTATTGACGATTTCCATTGTTTTGGATACGTATTTCTCATGAAATTCAAGTCTGAAACCGTTGAAAAGTTCAAAGAGTACAAGAATGAAGTAGAAAAACAGCTTTGCAAAAGTATTAAGATGCTTTGATCCGATCGAGGTGGGGAATACATAAATCAAGAATTTCGTGACTATCTAAAGAGTTATGGAATTGTTTCACAACTTTCTCTCCAGCCATTCCTTAATGGAATGGTGTGTCCGAAAGGAGAAATCGAATTCTATTAGATATGGTTCGATCAATGATGAGTCACGCGAGCCTTCCAAACTCCTTTTTGGGATTTGCTTTAGAAGCAGCAGCTTTAGCACTAAACAGAGTTCCATCTAAATCTGTTGAAACGACACCATATCAGATATGGACTGAGAGGCGTCCTAGTATGTCTTTCTTAAAGATTTGGGGTTGTGAAGCGTTTGTGAAATGTCCAGCTTTGGACAATCTCAGCCCAAAGTCGGTCAAGTGCACTTTTTGTGGGGTATCATAAAGAAACTAAAGGGTATTACTTCTACATTCTTGATGAGAACAAAGTGTTTGTTGCTCAAAACGGAGTTTTTCTAGAGAAACAGTTTCTTTCTGGGAAAATAAGTGGGAGGCACGTGGAACTTAATGAAGTTCCAAATCTTGGTGAAATTCCAAGGGAACTTGGTGAAGTTCCAGGCACAAGTGACCAGGTAGAATTGGAACAAGCTTTTGTGGAGCCAGTTCCAGAAACACAAGAATTGCGTAGGTCTAGTAGAGTTCGTCGATCACCCGAAAAAATTGGATTTTTTGGAACAAAACATGGAGATATTAAGTTTATTGATCACGATGAACTTACAACCTTCTAGAAGCTGGAATCGACGTTTTGACGAAGCCGTACACGAGTTCGGTTTTATCAAGAACGTTGATGAACCTTGTGTTTATAAGAAGTTTAGTGGAAACTTGGTGGTATTTCTGGTTTTGTATGAAGATGACATACTACTCATAGGGAATGACATTCCCAACCTTCGAATCTGTAAAGGTCTGGTTGGGGAAATGTTTCTCTATGAAGGACTTAGGTGAATCAAGCTTCATCTTAGGAGTCAAGATCTATAGAGATAGATCACGTAGACTTCTTGGCCCAAGTCAGAGTACTTATATAGACAAAGTGCTAAATTGGTTTAGCATGCAAGAGTAAAAAAAAAGGGGGGGTCTTTGTCCTATAGCATTTGGTACAATTATTTCAAGACAACAGTGTGCTAAGACACTGGATGAGAAAGAACGCATAAGTGATATTCCATATGCTTCGACAATTGAATCTATCATGTATGCCATGTTGTGTACTCACCCAGATGTCTCGTATGCTTTGAGTATAACGAGCAGATACCAGTCTACATATGATGTACGTCATTGGATAGCCGTCAAGAACATCCTTAAGTACTTGGAAGGACTAAGGACATGTTCTTAATCTATAGTGGGAAGACGAGCTCATTGTAAGTGGTTACACTGTTGCTAGTTTCCAAACCGATAGAGACAACTTTAGATCGCAATCAGGATATGTGTCTTGCCTAAACTACAACCAAAGCTGAGTATATAGCTGCATTAGATACTTCTTAGGAGATTTGGATCCGAAAGTTCATTTGATGAAATTTGTGTGGTATACCTAGCATTTCGAATGTCGAATGCGATTGATCTCCATTGTGAATGGAGCCATAAATTGGAGGAACCACGGTCTCACCAAAGGTCCAAACATATACTGCGGCGGTATCACCTGATTCTTGAGATCATTGATAGAGGAGATGTAAAGATTTTGCAAGGTTCACACGGACGATAACATCGCCGACCCCCTGATGAAGCCGCTGACACAGCAACGGCATGATCACCATACTTGTAGCATGGGTATTAGATACCAAGAGAACTGGTCTTAGAGATAGTTCTTGTGTACAGTATACACTAAAAGGCAAGGTTGTTGTCTTTAGTGTAAGTGGGAGACTGTTGTATTTATTTTCATGTGTTGAAATATTAAGGCATGAATTCCATTATTATTGTTTTGAATACGGCTGTGTTTTTTGTGTTAGAACACATAATAACGTCCTTAGATAATTATGTAGTTGTTACATTGAACTATTCAAAAATATCCCTAGTCAATCATTGTTATGGAATTTAAGGACAACAATAATGTGTGGAGACTAGTATGTGTTGTGATTAATTATGTGATATTAAATCAAACACATGGGTTTAAATGTTTTATAACTGTCATAGATTGTTGTACAAAAGTCAACAATGTTCTTATAATGATTCTGTTTGCACCTAATTCCTTCGACTTCATATCACCCAAGATTTTCTGCTTGGCTAATGGTATGCTTTGATGGTGCCAAACGCCGTCTGTAACTAGAAGGGCTATAAAGGCATTTGTTGGGTATATTTATGAACCATGTCAGGATGAGGTGTGATAGATAGAAGATTTGTCCCTCCTATACAACATGAGTGATATCTTGGGCCCTTGATTGAGTGAGACTAATTCATGGCCATGAACAAGTGAATTATGAGATATTAATGTCATTTTATTAGTCTACTTGGGAATCAAGAAATTGACTGATTGGACAGTACAAGTTTGACATACTCCATGACTAGTGTTCAATCCAGATATCGAGGACAACGTGATTAGTTCAAAAGATCATAATCGTGGTTACTTGAATCACCGGGACTATTTGTGAATTGGAAATAATGATGTGTTGCTAGATACTTCTCATTACTGTTGACAATTGTTGTCACGACCAACATAGCAAATACCTAAAGGGTCGCACACTATAATCAACGGGATTGGGCTTGTTGGAGTTTACATTTGATATAGGTGCTCAATTGGATTGGGCAAAAGACCCGGTCGACCGAGAGCTGTCTCGAGTCGACCGGACCAGTTGGACTTGGTCAAAATCGGCACATCTACATGTGTGAGAGTGTGTGTGGAGTGGGACAGAAATAAGTGGAGAGTGAGGTGAGTTGGTAATTCCACTTACACCACATTAGATGAAAATTGGTTTTCATTCTAACACTCTCAAGAATTTAATTCTCTCTTTTTATATCTACTCTAGCCGAACCAAAAGGAGAAGAAAATACTGATTTTTTTTTTTATCTTTCATTAACACACTTTCAAGAAAATTTAAGAGAAGAAAAATCTATTTTTTTGTTTCTAAGATTTCCGGTTTTCCTAAGTAGCATATACTTTGTGGATTCCGGGAAAATTGTTGTCAACCTTCGCAGTTATTAGACTAGCATCTGAAACACGGAGTAACACGCTCAAGGTTGGTGTGTGGATACCAGTAGAGACAGGAGTCAGAAGGTTGTTGTTGGTGATTCCAAGTAGCAGAATCCGGACATCGTTGATTAGATTGATAGAAAGGTATAATTCCTAAACATAGAATTCTAATTCTTTCTTGTGAGTAGATCCTCTAAAGGAAAGTAACCTAATCAAGGGAACAACAATTAGCATCTAAAATCAAGCCCCCAATTCCATAGCTTTCAAGTGATCCTAATCAAGTCCGGTTAAAGCATATATAATGCAAACGAAATAAAATGTCTCACAGAGAAAATAAAATAAAAAACATGCCGTGAAGATGTTTAAAGCTTCAAAAATTGATTCTTTTTGCAACGATTCATTAACCCCAGAATTCTTAGCAATCGGAAGTACGCCGTCGAGATAAAGGGTTCTAGTGTCAATAATATTCCATATTTTCAAAGATTGTCCATATAGAACTTATAGAAAGAAAAAAAAAAGTCCATAGAATTACAAGTAAAGAAGGAAAGAAACCCGTGCAACAGGGATTTTTCTGACATGGACCTTGTGGTAAGAATTAGCCACGTCATCACATAATTATATCTCTCCTCATTCTGTAGTGATGCGGCCAGTTCTGAATCACATGATCCAATGGACCTTATTCATATCAGAACTATCCGTGCACCGGTCGATAAGGAAGTAATATATTAGGATAAAAGTTTTAAAAGTATATATGTAGCGAAAATTAAATAAGTAAAAAGTAAGATATGTTATTAGTCAAAATATCAATATTACTCTTTTAAATATGACTTATATACCAATAATTTTATTTAATAAAGTAATATTGATATTTTATTTAAAAAATATATTAATTTTTCTTTTCTTACCACGAAGTTGGTTAAATGCATTTTATTACCACGAAGTTGGTGGTGATGTACACTTTAGTCCAAGTGTTTTGAATAATGCACTAGCAATTTAATTGTTAGGTTTTTATTACCCTCTTCATCTGGATTTGGATGTTTCATTTACCTTATTGGATGTCTGGATTTGAATGTCATATTTCTAAATTTAGTTAAAATTTCAATGTAAATTTTCATTTGTATCTTAAGTTAAAGACAATGCTTAAATTTTAGACCAAATCAAAATAAGATATTCAAATTCGTACAGGATGAGTAAAAAATACTAGCAAAATTATTTTTTTTCCACTGTATCTACTTTTAGATTTCACTCCATCAACTTTGACATTTTTAGATTTAGTCATTTCAATAAATGATTTAATCTATTTTGGTAATTACTTGAAAGACCATTGAAATGATTATGAGGTGTGATTTAACAGATTTATTTAGTTAAAAGGGATGAGCTAACAAGGGAATTACATAATTTAAACTGATTTTTCAACTACCGACCAAGAAACTTAGAAGTTTGCCTATTTTGAATTTTTTTTGAAAGATTTTATTTTATTTTATTTTCTAAATTGTCTTCTAAAATTTTAGATTTTTTCCTCACAAGTTGATAATTTTTCGTATTTAAAAAATAGAGAAAAAGAAATAAGAATCCTTGGACACTTTTATTTGTGGTTTTCATAATTCTATTTTATTTTATTCCTTTGTGGAGAAAGTTGTCATGATACATCTTTACAAGATACTTGGTCCCCACCAAAAATTTAAATAGGTACTTTTTTTTTTTTTTGCTGAATAATTAAGTAATTTAAATTAGGTACTTACAGATACCAGCTATACAAAATAAATTAACCATAGTTCTTGGATTCATATGAAAAGAAAATTGTCATTGCACTATTTGAAATCTTTCAACCGTATGGACAAAATCTTTCTGGGGTCTGATTTTATCACTTTGCTTAATTAAATAAAGGGTTGATTGCATTTCACTACCATTATGTTAGGAGATGTGTACTTTGGCCCATGATATTTTTATTACTGCACTAGTAGTTCAATTATTAGAGTTTTGTTGAAAAATCGTAGTGAAATGCTTTAATTCCCTTGTACTTAGTTTTGCATTTCATTTCATTAATTTTGGACCTTTTTTTAATTTAGTCTCTTCAACAAATGAATTTACCCACTGTTTTTTATTCTAAAGTTAAATTTTTACAAAAATTAAAATAATCATAAGAAGTTCACAAAAAAACTGTTTTATGTTCTTTATTCTCTTTGACCTTTTGTTTCTTTAAAAACTCTAACTATTATCGTCCTAATTGTCACTACTAATACCAACATTATTGTATATCAAGCTCTCGTTCTACAATCATAAACCAACTTCTACTCTCTCTCTCTCTCTCTCTCTCTCTCTATATATATATATATATATATATATATATATATATATATATATATATATATATATATATCTATCTATCTCTCTCTCTATATATATATATATATATATACTCTCTCTCTATATATATATATATCTATATACTCTCTCTCTCTCTATATATATATATATATATATCTCTCTCTCTATATATATATATATCTATCTCTCTCTCTCTATATATATATATCTATCTCTCTATATATATATATATATATATATATATATCTATCTCTATATATAGAGAGAGAGATATATATATATATATATAGAGAGAGAGAGAGATAGATATATATATATAGAGAGAGAGAGAGAGGAGAGAGAGTATATAGAGAGAGAGAGAGAGAGAGATAGATATATATATATATAGAGAGAGAGAGAGTATATATATATATATATAGAGAGAGAGAGAGAGAGGAGAGAGAGTAGAAGTTGGTTTGCATGCACCTGATTAGTGATTATCACCACCGTGTTGGTCGTTTTCAAAATTTCTACGGTCACTGGCACAATAAATCAGTGCGTGGCAATGGTAATCAACTGAATGCAACTTTCATACACACGCAATGAAAGTTGGATGCACCTGATTAGTGATTATCACCGCCATGTTGGTCGTTTTTAGAACTGCTATGACTAGTGGTACAATAAATCAGTGCGTGGCAATGGTAATCGGTTGTATGCAACTTTATAGAGAGAGAGAGAGAGAGAGAGAGAGTAGAAGTTGGTTTGCATGCACCTGATTAGTGATTATCACCACCGTGCTGGTCGTTTTCAGAATTTCTACGGCCACTGGCACAATAAATCAGCGTGTGGCAATGGTAATCAACTGAATGCAACTTTCATACACACGCAATGAAAGTTGGATGCACCTGATTAGTGATTATCACCGTCATGTTGGTCGTTTTCAGAAATGCTATGACCGGTGGTACAATAAATCAGTGCGTGGCAATGGTAATCGGTTGTGTGCAACTTTAAGAGAGAGAGAGAGAGAGAGAGAGAGAGAGGTTATGATTATAAAATGAGAGAATGATATATACTAATGATGGTACTAGTAGTGGCAACTAGGAAAATAATAACTAAAATTTCTAAAGAAACGGAAGATGGAAGAGACTAGAAAAAAGCAAATATTCTTTTAGGAAACTTTGTTTTAATCTTCTAAAAAAATTGAACTTTAAAATAAATAAAAAAAATGAGTTATTTCATTTAGAAATGACTAAATTACGGAGTGAAATTCGATAATTGGTACAAGAACGATTGTCATTTTACGGTACTATTTATCGGCAAAATCAAATAGATAGACTATTGATGCATTATTAGGAATATTATGGATCAAAGTGTACGACTCTTAACTTTAAGGTAGTAAAATGCAATTAACGCTTAAATAAATGAACTCAATTTAGTGAAGGATTTGCACCCAGCTTTTTTCAGGGGCCAAAATTATTATATGTGTGGACCATGTCCTTGTCTGGGTGTTTAGTGGCATGAATGGATGTTGTAAAATGTGATATGTTGTTGCATAGTGTGATTAGAGCTCTTTGTGCTTTTATGTCATGTCAGATTTGGACTTATTGTGGTCAGTTGCTATACCATTCAACTTTCGTAATACACGAATTTAGCAAAAATTAAAAAATTAAAAAATCATAGTACACATTATAATTTTTTTTAATTAACGAAGAAGTGTCCGTTGATAATAGAAAATAATTTCTTTCAACGTACGAAAAATAAAAAAGTAGATACCTTCTAATTAAATAGTCGAGATTCAACCCTCAACCACAAGCCAGGATATACATGGTGGTCCTTGTATCCTCAGGATCACTCAAATTTTTTAAAAATACTACTCCCTCCATTCCTAAATATAAGACTCTTTAGACAATTTGAAAAAATTAAGAAAGTTGTCATTTTCACCTAAACTTCCAATATTATCCCTCACCCCCCCTCTCTCTCACTTCTTTGTCATAAAGAAAGGAAAATGTTGAGGGTATAATTAGAATAAATTGTTGACAACTAATAAAACAACCTTAAACGACAATTAATTTGGATACCTAGAAATCTCCTAAACGACAATTAATAGGGAATGGAGGGAGTACTATTTATCGAAATTTTATGTGTATTTTAGAAAATTTTAGAAAATTTTATCAATTAAGGGACCACCCTAAATTTTAAATTGTTGAGGGACCACCCTAAATTTAAATCCTGGATCTGCCCCTGCCACAAGCTTCAGGTGATTCTAAACCATCTTAAATTTATTACTTTAGCAGTTGAAGAGCTTGCTTGTCATTGTATAAATAATAAGTTTAATATGTATATATATATATATATATATATATATATATATATATATATATATATATATATATTCGATTTGGTTTGGTTTGGATTATAAAAAAAATTAAACCAAACCGAAAGTTCGGTTTTAATTTAGTCCAAACCGAAATCAATCCAATACACCGCTCAAAACGAAAATTCGATTTGAATTGGTTTAGATCGGTTTAATTTGATCGATTTCGCTTTTTCATGAACACTCCTACCATTTACTATACTCGAGATTCAGCCCTCAAACCACAAGCTTAACCGGAGAAAGCTTTTATGGCGCACCTTAACCAATATAGATACACACGATAATATATCTAGTATACTATTATAACATTTTGGTCATTGATAGACCCTCATGTATAGTTTTTGCATGTTTATTAGGAAAATTTTCCTTATGAATTCTGTCTATGTTTCTACATATGATATATAATTAAAAAAAATTAATAATCAAAATAAATAATTGAGAAACATCCTCTTTCCAGTATGTAAAACGCAGTATATTCTAAATCACAAGATTTAATTAACACCGATTGAGTATATAACTATCAAAAGCATCAATTTATATTTATATTACAGAACCTGTTTTCAAATTTTTAGTTGTGGGATTCGATCCCACGACATGCAGGTTAAATGTTACACCATATTACCAGTTACTCTAGCAGATATTTGACAACTATTTTATTTAATTCTTTCAATAGAATGCTAATTTAAGTAAACTTTTCCACGATCTCTGACAAATCTAAACTAACAGTATTTTTGGTATGATATAATAATCTACATTAAATACATTATCTTCCTTAATTTCAAAATTCAAAACTCATCACATACTCTTTTTTTTTTTTCTTTTTTTTTTTAGCGCCCGAAGGCGATTGCTCACATACTCTTAACCTCTTCTTTTATCATTATATTTTAGTAGTTTATAAAAAATTTAACACTTTAAATTATTCTATAAAAAATTTCATTGGTTTAAATATTTTTCCATAATCAATCTATATTTATATTAAATAACATGTTTTCAAGTTTTAACCCATCAGAATTTATCACTTCTTTTATCTTTATATTTTAGAAGTTTATAAAAAATTTAACTCTTTAAATTCTTTTATTAAAAATTTCATTGTTTAAAATATTTTTCCGTAATCAATCTATATTTATATTACAGAACAAGTTTTCAAATTTTAACCCATCAGAAATCTTCAAAATTCTAACCCAAATTTCTCGAATTTTCTAACTCTTAATTATTATACAAAAACTTGATTGGTTGAGATAAATTTCAATTAGTTAAATTAATTCAAAACTAATTATTATCTTAAAACAAATTTAAATATCAAATTACTTACCCAAATATCTCTACAATCCTAAATTTTTCATCATAATTTTTCAGTTTTAAACTCTCAATCTAATCTAAATTTTCTAGATTAAAGATTTTTCTATTAATTAATTTCAAATGTTGTGATTAGTTAAGAAGATTTTGAATGTTTGAAATAAATTAAGAAAATATTAATTACCCTACTAGCACGGACTTCCGTATTTCTAACCCTCTTATCACTTTCCTTGCAAATCCACAACCAACCCCTCACTTTTAATTCTTTTTTATTAATCTCACATTGATTTATTGATTAGTAGTTTTAGTTAAATTCTGCTTCCCATCTTTTATTCAAATTCAAATACGATAAGAATTAAATTAGTGTAACAAACCATTTAGTTTTCTGGTAGACCCGCAGGCGAGCCTTCTCACTAAAAATTTTCCATTAAAAGAGTCAAAATTTTAAAAAATTAAATTTAGTTGATCGAATATTTAATTCTTATCGTATCATTAACTGAGTTGGAATTTGTCCAATGAATTGGAAAGACGGAATTTATTTATTTTTTAAAAGATTCATATTAGACTTATTCAAATTAGATTATATATTTTAGTATTTTAAATGGTTTTTTTATTTTTTCAATATTATTCAAAATCGCACATTGAAAGTGTATGAAGTTTTTTTAATTTGAAAACATTATAAATAAAGGGTTTGAGGATGGTTTTTAATGAAATAATTGGTTGGGTTGTTTTTTAGTCCATAAAGTTTGGTGACAAACATTGGCGGAGCCAGGGGGCCTGGGGGGCACAGTTCTTTCCAAAAAAAATTATAATTTTAGTTTTGTTTTTGTAACACCTCGTCCCGTGAACATTTTGAATCACTTTACGATTTAAAATTAGATTTTTCAGTTCGTGAATTATAGGAATGACACCACTTATATCTTAACAATTTTGGTTAAAATTGTAAAAATAGTCTACAAGTTATAGTCTTATAGACTACAAGTGGCTTTTGACATTGGCTTTTGAAAATGAGGCAAATTTATGGAATTCAAGATTTAAGTTGGAAAATTTTGATATTAATTATGGTTTATTAGACTATGTGGTGTGGACTGTGTGGTCAATATTCGTTCACATTAATAATAAGCCCTCCATGTTTCCTCCAACTTCATCTCTAATACCCTAATATTTCTAAATGGCCTTTTATTTTGGTCTAATCATACAAAAAATGTCTTTAGGGCCTTTTTATTCAAACTTGTTCTTTTTGGATTCAACAATCAAACATGATATATATTTTAATTTCCATAGTAAATATTTATTTTTTCTTCTCGAGAGTCCTTCTCTTTGATGTGCCATGCACGTTAATGACAATGAAAACTATGTAGCTTTGCCATTTTTTTTTAAGCCAGAGGACTTGGAGGTTTATGAAGCACTGATCAGTAGAGTGAAAAGGGTGAATAACTCTAGTTTATAAGATTTCATCAAAAAAAATTTTTTTGCTCTGCCAATGTTTATATGCTTTTATGAATTTATTTTGTCAATGTTAATTGTGCCCAACCAAAGAAAAATTTCTGGCTCCGCCACTGGTGACAAACCTAACTTGCTTTTATATTTTTTCATTCCAACGGTAAAAGTTTTTGTTTTCAAAGAAATTTGGTTCACCTAACCATTTAGTTTTCTGTTGAACACGCAAACAAGTCTGCTCACTAAACTTTTTCATTAAAAGGGTAATTTTTTTTTAAAAAAAAACTCCAGTTAATCGAGTAATTTAATTCTTATCGCATCATTAACAGAATTGGAATTTCCCTAATGAATTTGAGAGGCGGGCTTTATTTGTTTTTCGGATAATTCATATTCGACTAATTCAAATTAAATTATATATTTCAAAATATTTTAATATTTTTCCTATTCAAATATTTTCTTTTACTTTTTTTTAATATTATTCAAGACTCCACATAAAAAGTGTATACAATTTTTGAAATTTGACGACGTTATAAGTAAAGGTAGTGGATATGATTTTTAATCAATGACTTTGTTGATTTACTTTTTAGTCTATTAAATTGAGTGAAAATCTAATTTACTTTTTAACTTTTTTATTCCAACAGTCAAAGTTTTTTCCAAAGAAAATTAGTTTACCGAACTATTTAGTTTTCTGTTGAATCCGCATGCGAACTTCTCACCAAACTTTTTTCATTAAAAGGGTAATTTTTTTAAAAAAAAATAAACTTTAACTGATCGAGTCATTTAATTCTTATCGTGTCATTAAATGAGTGGTAATTTGCCCCAATAAATTGGAGAGAAGTAGTTTATTTGTTTTTGGATGGTTCATTTAAACCGTTAATTTTTTCAAGAAAACTTACAACGCCGACCTTGAGAAATCATTGAAAGAATATTTCTCTTTTACCAGATTTTTTTTTTATATTTTGTATATAAATACAAAATGATTATATTTTTTTTCCTACTATATAGGTAGGTTTGAAAAATCAAACAAGAATATCAGTGTAGAGTATCATTTTTATTTTTATTCTATTTAATATTTTCTTAACAATAAAATTTGTTCCCGTGCACAACACGAGTCATTACGCTAATATGTAAATATTATAAGGTATAAAATTTATTTTTTAAACGTGTCCTTACACATGGAAATTGTAATTCACAAATCATAATTGATGAAACAATTTAGAAAGTTCTCACGCTTTCTACCATATAATGACATGATAAATTTTAGAATACAAAGTTTATCAGAGTAGAACCATAAAAATATATATTCGTCATATATCAATTTAGATCCGGTGAGGAAAGAGGGTTTGGTCCGCATATACTGTCCCTAGAAAATAATTGTTCTCGATGAGGTGAACATGTCTTCTAAATAGGTGTTCTGCATTTTTTTGAGAAGAGTTTTTTATTTCCGTGAAACACATTGGTTCTTTGTGCAACTTTTAGATATCTAATGCGAACATAACACTGATTTTGCATTGAATCCAAGTTGAATAATACATAAATATTTATATTTTGTAGTTATTCAGTATTACTATATTGTACTATAATATACTAATTGACTGTAACAGTGGACGAACCTAATTTTTGAGGTCCCAAATTCATATCTTTGACAGAGGGATGGGGGTGAGATGGAGAAGGTTATGGGTGTCCATTTGAAAAAAGGCAGTTTCAAAGTTGGGTGAAAAGAACTGCATACAGAATCTGAAACTACTTTTATTTTTAGTGGATGGAGGATCCAAACGCCATCCATAAGAGGAAAACAATAGTAGTACAGACTACGAAACACTAATTGTAGTATCTGTCTTTGGTGGGACTTCACCATAATGGTCCTTCCTTCTCTCTCTTTCTTCCTTCTCAGTCTTATTGCATGACATGACTTTAATGCGAAATGAGGTAAATTTTGAATTGATTTAAAATGGACATTTATTCTAAAATTTAGAACACTTGTTATATTTTTATCGTGTGAAACATATATTCTGAGTCTCAAAACACTTATTTTAAAGCGTTTTATATATAGTGAAAAAAAAATTATTCCGCATAAAATTTGTAATGCTTGACGCCCTGGGCGATTGCCCTCGAGGGGAAGAGCGGAGTACTCTAGGCACAGGGGAGATTGTAGCGTGCCCCATGCCTGGGGAGGGATTTAGCCTCACCAGAGGAGGAAGAAAACGCCTCACCAGAGGAGGAGATTTATTATTGCCCCATAGTGCGGGAAGAAGGTGTCGAACTTAGGACCGAAGCCAAAGACTTACCCACTTGGGCAAGCCTTTTGTTGAATGTAATGCTTATTGCACTTGTTTTAGTTGTTAAAATTGCCCAACTAAAATAGTGTCAAGTCTGTTATCTGCTTTTCCTCTCCCTCTGACATCCCACAACCTTCTCTCTCTTATTGATGATCTTATCTTCATTTTTGGCCTGCTGCTAACTTTTCTTTCTCCTCGCCATATTTGGTACAAACTAGAATGATTATTTACTCACAATTCCTCTGTCTTGACAAGCTGAGGCCTGTTATAGCAAGCTATTGAGTAAGCTTTATTTTATTTTTTATTGTTTGCTGCTTTTAAAAGCTTCTTTTTGGCCTCTTTTTGCCACTGGTGATCTTGAAGTTCTTGTTGATGCTAGTTTTTTTTGTGGGTTTTCTTGATTCTTTTGAAACTTCTTTGTTGATTGAAGATAGCTAAGAGTACTAATATTGTCTTAGGACTTGGGTTTTCTTTCTCAAAACTTGTTCATATTTTTCTGGTTTTGAGAATTATTCATTCTTGTGAAGTTACTTCATATGAACATTCTTTCACATCTTCATATCTTCTGTTTGGCTAAAAGCGGTGTGTTTACAATCTACTTAACTCAGAATCTATACAATTTCTAACTATTGTTTGTTGTGGAAATATAATCCTATTTCAGATAGGATGATTCTGATACAGAATTGGTCACGTCAATACATAATGAGGAAAGAGACAACTTTGTGATGATTTGGTCAATTCTAATTAGAAATTACCTTAGATCTAAGACTTTTTGCTGGTGGGAAATACTTTTTTGGACTTTTTTTCCATACACCAGTCTCCAAGAAAGATACATGGGGTCATCTCCAGTTTTTGCATTCCATTCTTTTTTCTTTTCCCACAACTTTTTATTTTATTTTGTCCAAGTGAAGAACAAGAATATTTGAAAGTTTGCCCCCCTCTTTTTCCTTCTTCATCAGAAATTTATAAATTTGACAGCATTCTGCAGATGTTGAAGATAATAAGTATGTCAGAGAAAAGAAAAAAGATAGTTGTTTAGTGTACTTGGCTAAAAAAAAAATTCCTTCAGGGATTCCAATACAAAATTTATCTAGAATATTTTGGCTTTCTAGTTGAGACACTTCGATGAAAGTCCGAACTCTGGATTAGATATATAAGCAGCTTTAAAGTTAATCCGAGAGAAAATTGTTAGGAGATTGCTGTTTTCTGGTGAAAATTATTTAGAGTAGAAAATGACAGAACTGAACTTGCATTTGAACAAGCTAAACAATGTTAGCTGTTTACAAATGCGAGTTTGGTTTTTGCTATGGCAAACTTGGTTTTTGCACTATTACTGAGTTCAACATCAAACAAAATTATTGGGAAAGGGAGGTGAGATTAACGAGGTAGGGAATGGAAAATTGGAAGGTGGGTTCGCAATAGTCCCGACTTCATTATCCATCTCATAATATCCTAATGTGAGGACCTGAGGATATTGTGAGATGGATGGTGAGGCAAGGATAATGTGAGATGAATGATGGGGTCAGGTCCGTCGAGACCTTCTCACAACTAACATGGTAGGGCACCGCGAAGATGATGATGTGGGTCCAGGACTAGTGCTCCGGCCCTAGCACATGATTCTTGGTCATACCTTTTGTCAATATTAAGGCCCAGTGGTAGTCTAGGGTGTTAGAATTGATATCTGCTTTTCTTCCCAAGTTGAATGGTGCTTGTTTTGGCTAGTTTTTCTATTCATTAAAGATTCTCCTCGGAAAGATTGTGTACTGGAAATCCTTTTGCATCCTCATCTAAGAGTAAAATATTACTAGGCCTTACTCAATCCGAATAATGGCATCTTATCGAGATTTAGAAGTTGTCATGGTGTTTTGGAACGCAACTGTTATTATTCCTTAATAGATGTAGATTTCTGTTAAGATAGTTGAGGTTCCAATATCTAAATATCTAGGTCTATATTCCTGCAAATCCCGTAAATGATTACATGCTTTTGCTGCTTCTTTTCAGAATTTCTTGTATCCTTAAGTATGCTCGTTCTTGAAACGAATTAAAGAAGTTAAGACTTTTCTAACCACTGAATTAGTTTAGGAAAAAAGTAGTGATTCCTGTATGTGAATTATCCGATCGGTGATTAATTTTTTCCTTCAATCTGTTTTTATCTTAGTTCTGTTTTATCATTGCTTTGCATTGCCTTCTTCCTACGGTTTTTGCGAGTCATTTTGTGGTCAAGGAGGAAAAAAGTAGTAATTCCTATATGGGGACTCTCCTATGTTGTTTTTCTTTCTTTTCGAGTAATGCTGCCCATTATATGTACCAATTACAGTTATTTCCTTTAGATTTAATCTTGCTCCTTGTGGATACTTTTAAAGCTGTTGATTCCTCTCGGATTAACCTACTATTCATCTTAGAATCTTAATGTTCGCTCAGAATCACTTGTGCTTAACTATTACAATAGAGGATTTAGTTCATTTTCGTGCCTCTGTGATTATTCAGTTGCTCTTACAAACATGGCAAAGAATTTATGAGTGTGTTATCTGCAGGTTTGTTAACCAGAACCATCCATTTTCAGTGGTTCTAGTTTGCTTTTGGAAGAATTCATCGTGCTTCGCCACTCTACCACAACATGAAGCCCCCGAATATTAACCTTGAATCTGAAGAAGATTCTGAGGTGAGCAGCCAATTGGCCTCCAATATATCCAGTTCAACGGGGCTTTCCAAGGATAGTAATACTTCATCGCCATGTCTCACAGAATCCATTGACCTTGAAAGGGATTTAAGGCCAATTACTCTTGACTTGACGCTCGGTTTCAACATGAATGAGGCAGATTTGAAGGGCATCGGTGAACCTAGTGGCGAAATGATTCCTCATCCTCCTTCCACAGTTGCTTCTAGGGTATTCTCCTGCAACTATTGTCGACGCAAATTCTATAGTTCTCAAGCCTTAGGAGGTCATCAAAATGCACACAAGAGGGAAAGAACATTAGCAAAGAGGGCAATGCGGATGAATATGCTATCAGATAGGTATGCTAGCTTGGCATCTCTTCCACTTCACGGCTCTGCATACCGATCTTTAGGCATCGAAGCTCATGCTTCCGTGCACCGCCAACGAATGATGCAACCCGAGAGGCAGCCGTTTAACGGAATAAGAGGCGGAGCAAGATCTGAACAAGGGTACTTTGGGGTGCCAGTATATATGGAAGATGATGAAGTAGAGCTGTATTGGCCTGGTAGCTTTAGACAAGTCGAAGGAGTTGGAAGCAATGTTGGGTTAAATTCAGGCCAAAGTTCCAACATAAATTTTGTAGCAGTGCCGCCGCCGCCTAGGACAGATCCACCATTGCCTGATCTGAATTTGAAACTTTAATAAAAAGTATTTTTGGTTCATTAATTCGAATTTCGTGTAATTTCTTTTCAAATTTATGACTGTACGCTATGATCTACTTTGTACAGGGAATTTTAGAGGTTTGAATATTATTCCAACCCCATCTATTGTGTTAATCTGTAACATGACAGTTATTTATGTTCGTGACTGCTAGGGAAAATTCTGATATGGACAAGTGGTCCAGAATAAGCCACGTCATTACAAAATTGCCTATCTCGTCATTTTGTAGTGAGGTGGCAAGTTCTGTACCACATGGTCGGTCTAATGGACCTTGTCCATATAATAGTTAGATTCTGTTTCTAGCAAAAGCCTTTAAGAAAGATCCAATTGCAACGGGTAGACCTTTTATGTAACCTTTCAAGCAGGGATTATTGAAGGGGCACCACCCTGTCTCGCAGTTGCAGGCCACGGAGGATATTCTAAATTGAGTTCCCGGCTCCTATGCGGAACAGTTTCTGTGTGGACTGTGCGGGACACCATCCCAGCCGTCAGATGAGATTTTTTAACGGTCTAGATTTGGAGAGAAATTTTTTTTTTTTTTAATATTTTTTAAGTCAGCCGCAACTTTTCTCTCTCCAGATCTGGACCGTTCAAAATCCCATCTGACGGTTGGGATTGTTCCGCACGTGCGGAAAAAAAGCTGTTCCGCATAGGAGCCGGACTGCTAAATTGACAATGCTAGTGGTATATACTCGTACCATTCATACTCGTATACTTCATATAGGATACCCTATCTTTTACCCTGACGTTCTCAAAACGCGGCTCAATCCATTAGCTATAGCCTTAGAGCAAACCAAGGGTGTTGAATTTAGTGGCTCCCACCAAACACAGTGCAACATTTAGTTCTGATACTTTAGGCGAGTAACGGACTAGTATTTTTATCTTGGTATGTTATTAAGTTTAAAAACTTACATTCAAGTCAATCAATACAGTCAATTATCTTTCATACGTGTACTGCACTCATTTGTTTGGATGTAACTTATAAACTTAGTAGCCTACCAAAATAAAAAATTTCGTAACCTACACTAGTACCACATGTAGAATAACAAAATAATTCTTGTGCAAGTGAAGCAAAACTTTAATAATTTCGCTTAAAACTTGTAAGTATTGATTTTCAATTGCTTAAAATAAGTTGTTCTCAACTTTCTTAAATCAGAAACTTGTTTTGAGTTGTTTGTGTATTTTTTTTATAAATAGTGTAAACTTTTATTTAAACTATTTATGTCACAACAATTTTACGGGACCCATCTTGGAGCATTTCCCAACAACCTCTAATCCGAAAACACAAAACAACCCATTTCCCAATCCACAATTCATCATCTAAAATCCACCATTAATGAACCCAAGAACCCAATCCACCCTTCAAAAAACCCAACTCAACGTCACAAGAACAACACTAAATCTGAAAAATATTAGAGCAAGCTGCAAAATTTAAACCTGGATCGTTTCAACAATGGCAGCAAGAAATTATGGGCATGGACTGAATTAAAAAGAAGCGTATTTTGATTATCTTTTAGATCAGATTTCAGACCTAGTAATCTTCATCTCAATTTTAGAGCTCAGATTATGAGGTAAAGTGCCATTTAAACCCAAACTTGCAACCTGAATTTATTGAACTCTGTTACCAGAACAGAAAATATGTGGCCATTTTCCGCCGCATGGGTCATTATTTCCAATAGAAGAAGGCCAGTTTAAAATTTCAGGATTCTTTAACCCATTTCTGAATTGATTAAGAATTGCAAGGTCGCTTGGGTCTGTGATGCCATAAGCAAGCCAAAAAAGAGAGAGTAATACTAGTGTTATAACAAACTCCATTGAAGAGCTTTGAAAAGCTCTCCAAGAAAAAGCTTTATGTACAAGTTCTTCTAATGGCTGTTTCTTGAAGAACCCATTTTAGAAAATGGGCTTGGAATCATCACAAAAACCTCAAGAGAGAAGAAAGAGAGAAGTAGTGATAATTTCAGATTTTTTGTAGATTGATCTAATTTGGGGGTTGTGGTGTTGATGATAGGAGGCAATGAGAAAATTTGAATTTTTACTCTCAACTGTGGTGACATGTGTATTGTACATGTTAATTTTCGTCAGAAAATGAGCCAAATAATTAATTTGACAAATAAAACAGATTCATAAAAAATATTGTGCCATAAATAACTTACATAAAAATTTATACTATTTACAGAAAAGAAAAAAATATTTTGTGTATATATAACGGATTTCTCTTTAGATAGACAGTTCTAAGCATTTGACTATTTTCATCCATACTCCAATTTGGAGCGAAAATACAAGCATATAACACTACCCAGTCAGTAATTAATATATATTGGGTTATTAAACTGGCCTTTTCCTGATGTTTTCATATTGATGCTATTAGGTAAATGATTACAAATTGAAA
This sequence comes from Vinca minor, assembly GCA_026122235.1. NCBI lineage: Eukaryota > Viridiplantae > Streptophyta > Magnoliopsida > Gentianales > Apocynaceae > Vinca > Vinca minor. Next base: position 4,093,159 of record JAOCZM010000253.1, read on the forward strand.
AAAAAATAGGAAAAAAAAAAAAAAAAACCATTATGCATTTTAGGACTGAAAAACAAGAGGGAAGGATCCTTACTTCATATACTTAATCTGAACTCCAAATGAAGAACATAAAACCATAAATCAGATTCGCAATCCCTACTTACTGAGGCAATAACTCTTAATTGAACCGCTGGAATCTAATTTCCACCGTTCAGAATGTAGTCCTTCAAGTCTTCTAACTTTAGAAACAAAAATCACTCCGATCAGATACCGTATGACACTTCAACTTAACTATCTATCTGCAACACTCTGGTTTTACTTGAAGTACCAAAACCTTGCACTTCGAAGATGATATCGCTCAATCCATATATTATTTTGCAAATCCCTTTGGTCAGATTCTAGCTTAGGAAGTCTAGTATCTATGGCTAAAATATAGGAATTATCTGAGATTGTTTACTATGTCTGCCAATGATTTTCCCTTGTTGTCCAGATTTTCCAGCACTATATTTTTCTCACTTTTCTTTCTTGTTCTTCCCTTCTCTTCTCTTTCCTATGTCCTCTATTTAGAGGCTTCCAAAAACTCTAGATTTCTGGAAGGTTATAACTCCAAAGTAAGCAACCAATCATAAGGTACATCTCCCTTTGATCTTATCTTAAATGACACCCCTTCACACACACTAACTTCCCTCCTAATATAACCAACCAAACTAACCAAAAAGTTCATCTTATACACTTAGGTCCTTTAACTTCATGATCATTCTACTGCGCCCCTAAGAAATAATCCAAATAAAAGTACCATATAACACATAAAATACATAAGTACATAAAACATGCAATCGAAAAGTCATGGGTATCACAGGCACCAAATCGGGGTACAATCACACTGTTTAGTTAGATTATATTAGTTATTCCTGTATACCCGAGACTTTTTGACGTGTTTAGAAAGTTGAGGGACTTAAGTGTGGATGTTATGATAATTGATGAGCTATTTTGTAAGGGAGTTGAGGGTAGTAAGAGTCAGTTAGAAAGTTTATATGGGATTGTTTTTGATGGAGTTTTTGAAAAATAAGAGAGAAAAATAAAAGAGAGAGAGAGAGAGAGACAGAGAGAGAGAGAGAGAAGAAGAAGAAGAAGAAGAAGAAAAAGAAGAGAGAAAAAGAAAGAAAAGAGAAAGGCAGGAAAATAGAGTGCTGTGAGGAGATTTGATAATTGAGATAGTAAAAGATATCAAATTTGAGTGTTCTTTAGTGCGTTTTGAATGGATTGATAGGGATACGACTGGGCGGTGACGCATTAGCGTTTCAAGTTCTGTTAAGAAAGTTGTACCTTCGGGAAGTAGACTAATTTCTCTGCAATTTGGTGATTCGTGTTCTTCGTAGAATTCTTGTTTAAGTTTTCAAGGTAAGGAATGATCTTCACCTTTTTTTCCTGTCCTAAAAAGCATGAATTGAGTATTTTAAAGTTACTTAATTCCGATGAAGGTTTTATACATGTTTTATTGCATTGAAAATGAATGAAATATTAAATTATACATGTATTTATGTGGTTGATCGTCACGTCTAATTGCATATGACGTTTGTATATACATGTTATCGTTGATGCGTTGTATTTGTTATGCATGACCTATCTCGTATTACTGTTACTGATTAATGTTACTGATCACTGTTATTGACTACTGAACTGACTACTGAACTAACTATTGAACTAACTACTGAACTGTCTACTGCAACTAACTACTCAAACTGACTACTGAAATGACTACTAAACTTACTATTGAACTAACTACTGAACTAATTACTAAACTGATTAATGTTACTGCCTACAGTTCTGTAATGTACATTGTTACATTAGAGTATGGTTCATTGCATTTGTGTTCTTGTTTGAGGTCTTATTTATTATGTGAAGTGTGTCTTTTTGGGTTAGGACCTTTGGGGATTTCAGAAAATTCATTTTCATTTGTTAATTTGCACTAAAAATGACACGTTCTGAAGTCCGGTTGACCGAAGTGTTTTTACATCGTCCGGACAAACTACTAGGGCTTCTGGTCAAACCTCGGAAGGGGTTCAAAAGAACTTCGTTCGATCGGACTGGAGCTTCGGTGGACCAGACACCTCCTCCGGTTGACAGGACAAACTCTCGAAAGACTTGTTCGGATGACCTCCACAACCCAATTTTGACATGTCTCTGTTTTGATCCATTTTGACTTCCGCTTGATCCATTTTCAAAGCTAGGCCTTTTGTAAGTTATGTGAGGTGTATTCTAAGTGTTTTAAAGGTTATTTCAAGCTACGTTAAGTTATGTTATGTTTTCAATGGTTTTGGGAAAGCCGAAAATGATTTTGTGTCATATTTGATACTTCATCCCAAGGGTTATTGGTCCTTACTGGGCTAGTTTAGTAGCTCAGTCCTTTACTTCTCTTTTGGCAGATGTTCATGGTGATGGTAGCTATGGTGAGGATTGGATCAAGGAAAGTTTATGAACTTGTGTAATACTTAGATTTGTTTTCCCTTTCGGTTTAACATTTTGTTATCATGTTGTAAGCACATATATTTTCCTTTGAAATCATTTAATTTTATGAAATATCTTGAGGTATTTAAGTATTGTAATAAGGTTATTTTGGATTTTAATCATTTCTATTGTAAGCCATAAGAGCTAATGTGATCAATCTTGTTTTGATGATAACAAACCATTGATAGTTCTAATGTTTGTGTGAGAATCTTCTTAATGATAGGATCCTTAGCACTCACACCAACATTGATGAAAATGGTAAGTTAGCTCATTGTGTACAACAAAGTGAACATCCTACACACAAGGAAGCTACACTTTGCAAGACTCCATAACACAAGCTTGAAGTCAATCTAAATGCTATGGAAGTACTTGCAAAGTCAAGAAGAAGAAAGATCAATAAAGTTAAGAGTTACTCAATCCAAGAGAAGAATCAAGTGGTATGCTCTTTAACAAGAAATGTAAAGTCCAATACTATACAACTCAAGATTGCTATAGGACTTTATTACTCCAAGAAGATGTTGATCAAAGGCTTCAAGGCAAAGCTCCAAGAAGAATACAACTTGAAGACCTTAGGAAGATTAGTCTATGATGATAGCTATTATCTTGTGACTAATATTTCTTTGAGAATACCATAACAGAATGTTTAAAGCTCAACCATGCATGTTTTCAAAACCTCATGTTTTACATTGTTCAATTCTTTGAAAAAGTTTTTGAAAATTTCTCTAAGTGTCGACCAAGGCCTAGCCTCAGAAGACTGGGTGAAGTTTGGTCGACCGACATATGTGTCCGGTCGACCGATATTTTTTTTGTCCTTAGTCAGATTTTCAATGTTCCAATGCTCCAACAACTATAATCTCTCGGACGACCTTGCTATAGGTTGGACGACCGAGCTTTGCTCCAGTAGACCTGACCCCATCTTGGGGTCGATCGAGATTAACACATAGGGCCTTTAACATTTACTTCGGAGGCACTTCAGATGACCTACCTCATGGTCCGGTCGACCGAAGTTCTTTGTGAACTAGGAAAAAGCTCTTTTTGAGCTTCACTCTTTGTGAGTGTTTCTAAGTCCTCATTGGTGAAGCAAAAAATCCTCTTGTGAGAGATATCTCTTTGGATAGATTGGCTCTTTGTGAGCTTAGTTCTTTGAAGAATTAGAAAAACACTCTATGTGAGTGGAGCATTATTAGTGAAGCAAAAGTTTTCCTTGTTAGGCAAGTATATATCTTTGGAGATATTGTCTCTTTGTGAGCTTAACACTCTTTGTGAGTGGAGTCTTCTTTGTGAAGCAGAAGTCCTCATTTGTTGAGGCAATTGTAAGAGGTTCAACCCACCATGCATTTTTTGTGAAGGGTATCGTTAGTGGATGTTGAAATCTTTAGGTTTGTCCTAAGGTAGGGGATGTAGATTCTTTGTGAATCGAAACACTATAAATCCTTATGTTAGCTTTCTCTATCCCTACTCCTTTACTTTATAGTTCATGAATTGCTACAACTTGCTTACTTGTCTACATGAACTATTTGCCTAAGGTTAGATTTACAACACATGCTTCCTTACTTTATATATTTCATCACTTAGTCATCTAAGTTGCCTATACATAATTAACTCACCTTATGTGCCTAATCAACATACTTGTTGTTAAGGTGATCATTTAGGCAAAGAAGTTTAGAAAAGCTAAAAGTTTTTAAGAACCTAATTCACCCCCCATCTTAGGTTCATTGCCCTAAAAGTGTCTTTCAATTGGTATCAGAGCCTTGTCTCCTTTTTGTTGGACTAACATCCTAGGAGGATCCATGGCTCTTAGCTTTTCTAACTTAGATGACCAATCCCCATCTAGACTACCTTTATTGGATGACTCCAACTTCTCTTGTTGGAAATACTTGTTTAAATCTTATTTGTCTTCTAATGACATTTCCTTGTTGAGCATTATAGAAAAATGTCCTTTTGTTCCTTCAATTTTCTTACAAGGTGTCATGGTGCAAAAGTATAAAAGAGACTATGATGAAGAAGACTACAAGAAGATGACTTCAAACTTCAAAGTCATGCACTACAAGAAAATAACTTATTTGGGACAAGGCATTCCGTCCCTAAATTGTCTCAGTTTAACTATTTACAATGGATTTGGGACGAAAATATATGTTCCCAAAAAACCTGGTCCCTAAATGTTAACAACGAAAATAAATTTTGTCCCAAATACTTAGATTTTACGACGGATGATAAATGGAATGACTTTTGTAAAAATAAATAAAAATAAAATTATTAATATTAAAAAACACACATTAAAATATTTATTAGCACGAATTAAGGACGAATTTTTTTATTTATGTCCCATATTTTAAGACAGAAGAAGAACATATTATTGTACATCTCTATTTTGCATCAAGGGAGATGCAGCGTAAATCCCTTGGTAATATGTAAGAGATTTGCTACAAATACTTTAATAATATATTTTTTAATCCCACGAATTAGGGACAAAAAAGTTTGATTATGTCCAATATTTAGGACAAAATGTTAACAGAATGTTAAAATATCTATAGACCTTGCATTACAACCCGTCCCAAACTTTGTAGTATTTAATGTTTCTACAGAATACATCCGTTCTAAATTTAGTTTATTATCCAATATATCAGTTCCTATTGTCTCGCCCTCATCTACTGAAACCAACAATTCACAATATTACCAAAATCACCAAACCAATATCAGCAAACAATTATAATGCAGATTAGGCGATCAGAACTAGAATCATAGAAAATATAGATAAGAACATCATGAAGTAAAATTAACAAACACAAGGAGCCATTCTGGTGCACATTAACAAAGTAAAACAGTTGAATGAAAACAAAAGAGAGCAAGTATGATAAGGAAAACAAATTATTTAGTCTTATTTCTCAAACAAAGCTATCGCCGGATATCAACATCAACCGAAATATTATTACGTAAATCTTCTTTTTGACTATCAGTATGTCCAAGGCGAGGAATGTCGTCTTTATCAGCCAATTTATACTATACAATTGAACAAACATTAAGACCAAGGCGAGCCACTAGGAAAGCAAGGGATTGTCTGAATTAGGCTTCCAATAAGGTATCATGCACTGATCACAATACTAAATGATATACAAGATTCAAAGTCTAACCATTTTTCAGAAACAGTCTCGAAATTAATCTTGTAGTCACAGGAAAAGAGAACACCCAGACTCAAAACCAGTACAGTCAAACCTCCATTTTTTATTTATGCATGATGAAACCTTTTTCATGTACAAGGCTAAAGACTGGACAACATCTGCAAGGTAACTCATAAAGATTCATGAATGGCAGCTTAAGCTTCATTGCAATATGTACAAAATAAGGAAGTAATACAATTTTTTTCCAACTGTATATTTCCTATTTGGATATGGAAAAAAAATTACTACATATATACATCTCCTCCTAAAAGAGCGCAATTGGACTGCTTACAACCATTAACAATTCCTTTTATAACATGCACCAGTATTCCTATATTATAACCATAGATCCAAAATTCCATAGTCCTCCAAAGAATACCAGTGGAAACGCAGACAAAATAGCATACCTTTTCTGCAAGATCAATATCTAGATGGCTTGTAGCAAAGTAATCAAGGAAAAACAATGGCTTGGCGCCAGAAGTCACAATGTCATTAATACTCATAGCAGCCTGAAGGTGAAATGTAATTAGACTGGGTAAGACTGGAAAACTACATGCAGATTTAGATAATAAATTACCGGATCAATCCCAATGGCCTCGTGAATTCCAGTTTCAAATGCCAGCTTAAGCTTTGTTCCTACACCATCTGTTCCAGCTACAAGGTAGGAATCACCTGCTTGACTCAAACAAGTGCAGGTAATAGGAGATATATTAGCCAAACAAGATACTGAAGAAAAAAAATTCCTATGCCAAGGCATGTTTCTCCTACAATGCAAGAGTATAAAGGATTGAAAATAGAATAACCATTGTGCAAATAAAGTAAATTCTACTTTCTCTTGGTTGCCTGAGAGAAGCTGGGTTCTATTTCCAATTCACAACCCCAAATTCAAGTCGCAGAAAAACATCACAAAAAACTGAGAATTTCCAAAGAAAAACCCACTCTCTACACACCATTACACTGGAATCCAATCATATGCTCTTGTTCATAGTTAAAATAGGAAGCTCTCTGCAAAGTTTGAGCTTCAAACTATTAACGAATCAACCAGAAAACACTTACAAAGTTTAAGTAACAGTTCTGCTAGAAAAACAGAAGTGAAAAAATGGGTTCTTCAAATAAAAAGCCCAATCTCTACACACCATTAACCCGAAATCCAAACCAATGCTAATTTTCACATTTAAAAGACGCTACTAACTGTAAAGTTTGAGCATGAAACTCTTACCGAATCATCCAGAAATCGCAAAAATGTGAGTGAAGCACAGTTCTGCCAGAAACCCAAAAAAGATTACCTTCAGTCCTAAAATTTAATTTAGGCTAGGGTTTGAAGAGAGGAAGCCAACGGGGGGGGATCTATGGAGCACTAGGGTTGTCCATGATAGAGAAGAGAGAGCGGATATGAGCGATTGGGGTTGAGAGGAAAAAGAGTAATTGTTCTTGAGGGTTGAGAGAAAAATGACTATTGGGGAGGGGGATGAAAGTTTTATTTTACTGAGGGTTATCTATTTGTGGGAAAAAATAGATATATAATTTTGGTTTCCTAGTTCAATTTTTTTTCGAAGTGTTAATAGTTTTTTTAAAAATTATCCTTAGGGACGGAATGCAGAGGGATCGGTGATAAACGTAAATCGAATTTTTAATGTTTAAGCTTTATGGACGGAATTAGGACAAATTATTGATGAATGGCAAGTGAAATTGGGACGGATTTACTAGGAACGCACATTAATGACATATATCAAGTGTATTAAATCTTTATAACCGTTGACAAAGTACATAGAATATGATCATACACATTTGGAAAGCCTCAATGCAATCATAATTAAACATATGAGAATTTCATTCTCGTGGTCTTGTTCATAATGTGGACATTGATACGATTAACATGCATATTTCACTAAAGTCTAAGTGATTATAATACATAATAAGGTAATATCAAAATAGTTCATTTATTTTAATTCTCGTACATAATATATTGAGATATAATTGTATTCTTACTCGATATATGTCTATACCACATCATAATTCATTATAAGGTAACTAATTTTTAATATTTAAGATTTATGGACAGCATTAGGACAAATTATTGATGAATGCCAAGTGAAATTGGGACGGACTTACTAGGAACGCACATTAACTACATATATCAAACGTATTAAATCTTTATACCCGTTGGTAAGTTTTGGATATTCCCGGGTCAATTAATACGTAGAAAAGGGGCGGTCCTATTTAAATTTTATTCAAAAAAGTTGGTTTCCCGGTTCAAATTTTTTTTGAAGTGTTAATAATTTTTTGAAAAATTATCCTTAGGGACGGAATGCAGAGGGATCGGTGATAAATGGAAATCGAATTTTTAAAGTTTAAGCTTTACTAAGAAAGCACATTAAGTACAAATATCAAGTGTATTAAATCTTTATACCCGTTGACAGCGTACATAGAATATGACCATACGCGTTTGGAAAGCCCCAATGCAAACATATTTAAACATATGAGAATTTCATTCTCGTGGTCTTGTTCATAGTGTGGACATTGATACGATTAACATACATCTTTTTCTAAAGTCTAAGTGATTATAATACATAATAAGGTAACATCAAAATAGTTCATTTATTTTAATTCTCATACATAATAGATTGAGATATAATTGTATTCTTACTCGATATATGTCTATACCAACATCATAGTCCATAAGGTAACTAGTTTTTAATGTTTAAGCATTAGGGGCGGACTTAGGACATATGATTGATGAACTGGAAGAATTAGGGACAAAAGGAGGACAGAATATTGAAAAAGGACAGAATATGGTTAAAAAATAGATATATAATATGTACACTAATTATAGCTAAAAGTACAACAAATTATAGCACATAAAAAATATGGGAAGTTTTGGATATTCTCGGGTCAATTAATACGTGGAAAACAGGCGGCCCTTTTTAAATTTTATTAAAAAAAACTTGGTTTCCCGGTTCAAATTAATGTTTATAATAGAAAATGGAACAAAAGTGAAGAGGGAAGAGGGAGATGAATGCGGAGAAGAAGAAGAAAACAGAACATGTTCTTTGCTTCTATTTTCATTTGATGCGGTGGGCAACGACATCGTTTTTGTTGAGAATATAAAATTTCTATCTGTCCCTGATCGGTAGCAACGTTGGTAACGGTAACGGTTTGTCTCTAAGCTGTCCCCAAATGTAAATACTTTATCCAAGTTGAAGACTTTTTGTGTACAATTTGATGACTTTAAATAACTAAAATATTTATTTGTGTCTCTCTTCGTTCTGTCCTAAATGTAGACGAATTAGGGACGACAATTTCTAACTACAATATTTTATCAAATTAGCTCTAGTTTTGATCTAGTTTTAGGTACGTATTTGAGACAAATAATTTTACCAAATAAAAAATAAAATAGAAAATGAAAAATGTCTTTATTATTTAATAAAATAATAAATAATAAATTTTTTTGTATGTTATGTTCGCATTCGGTCCCAAACTTGGGAAAATTTTGGGAAATAATACTAATGCTCATCATGACATTAAGTAATTCTAAGAGATCCATCCCAAATGAATAGAAGATTTTTAGAAAGTTATGTATAGATTTCAAGTAATCGAAAATCCGTCCTAAATTAGGGACGGATTTCCCATGTCAAATTTAATTTACGTATTTGATACGCTAATATAGGATAGAATTGTCAAGAATTTTTATTACAAATTTATTTATATGATTTGATCCTACATTCGTTTCTGATTTTGTCCTAAATAGAGATGAAAAAGTTCTGTCCCAAAAAGTTATGTCCCAAAATGGTAGTTTTCTTGTAGTGATGAATGTACTTTGTTGTGCACTCAATCAAGAACCTCTCAACAACGTACATGAATGTGAAGATGCTCACTCATGTGGAATATGCTAGAAGCATCTTACAAAGGCGAAGTTGAAGTAGAAGAGCCAATGGTGGGAAATCTAGAAACGGGACTCAATCATGTGAATAAGGAATCAAATGTCAAACTCAAATTGAATCTTCACATGATGAGAAGATTGATGAAGAGATAAAGGAAGCACAAGATGTTGATCTTCATATGGAGCTTTATTATGATGGAGACCATGAAGATCAAATATCTTTGAAAAGGAAGAGAAAGACATTGCCACCAAGCTTCAAAGAAAGAAATTTAAAAAGAAGTGGCTTAAGGCTTGAAGAACTTGATTGGAGATGTCCACCAAGAAAGAAATAAAAAACACTCCAACGTTCTAGGGAAAATGTATCAACTTCACTTTTTCAAAGATCTCTAATTGATGATATTCATAAATTGAAAAGTGAGTTTTATTTGTATGCCTATAACCTTATTGATATTGCATCCCTCGCTTTGAATGATCATTTACATATAGATAACTTGAAGCATGACCTACATATGCTATATGCCTAAATTGCTAAGTTATCTATGAGATGCAATGTCATAAACTTGAGAGAAAACACTCACAATAAAGAACCTCGCCAAAAGGTACCAAGCAATTCTAAGTTCATCTTGTAGGTTCCAAAAAGTCTAACCCTCATAATGAAAAGAGGAACCACAAGAAATGGAAAAAATGAGCTAAGACTCCTAGCAAAGAGTCATATGCCGAGGAAAACAAAATTGTGGAGAGTTCATAAAAAACAAACAATCACTCATCATTGATGAAAACGAAATTCAAGTCCTAAATCTATAGGCAATGAGGTACAATGCTCAAATCCTTCCCTTGATCTTGACTATGAAAATGAGGAGGATCCTTATGTCCTTTGGCATGATCTTTATGATGAATTGAAAAAGATGTCTAAGAAGAACAAGATCGCTTGTAATGAACTTACTTGCTCACTTAATGAAAGATCTAAAATGCAAGTAGAGTATGATAATCTTCTTACATCTTTTCACATCATAGCAAATGAAAAAGGGACTGCGCTTGTATCTTTAAATGCTTTATCTCTTGAAAACCATGAATTGCTTGACAAAGTGCAAAATGTAGAATTTAAACTTGTTGAGCATGATATCTTAAGGCACAAATTTGATGTGCTAAATGCTTATGTGGATAAGTGTACATGTGCAAGAGATATCCTTGGTAATGTGCTTGTTGCTCTATATGCTCATCTTGATAAAAACTACATAGAGCACAAACACAAGCACAAGTATTCTCACTCTACTTATTTTGATGCTAGAACTTCACAATCCACTATGCTAAAGGCTATTTGCTCATATTGTGGAAATTGTGGTCATCATGTTGCATGTTGCATCATTAAGAAGAAAATTGCTAGAGGTGCTAAATCAATTTGGGTTGAAAAGAACCCTAGAACTAACCCCCAAGGACCCATAAGAAACTGGATACCAAAATTGAATTCTATTGCAGGATATAGCAGATTTTCGGTCGACCGCACAAGGCACCGGTAGACCGAAGTTATGGTCAAGTTGCATAAGGAAATGGAAAGATATCCCGGTCGACCTCACCAAACTCCCGGTTGACCAGAACTAAAGGTTTAATCAGAAACAGGGTATCCCGGTCGACCAAAACCCCTCCCTGGTGGACTGAAATCGAGACAAGAATAAATTTAAATTTTCTAGGACGGGGGTCAAGCGACCGGATAGGACCTCCGGTCGACTGAGGTGTAGCGATTCAGCAATTTAAAAGGGATTTCACTGTTAATTTTTCAAACTTTTTAAATTCCCTACTCTATATACACAAAACCTCTCATATCTCCTTCTAAATCTCAATGTCCAAATAGTCCCAAACATCAATTCCTTCTACAACTCATCAATTGAAACAATCATGAACCCTAATCAAGATCAAAATCCTACTTCAAATCCTTCCAAAGAAAAGGTAAATCAAAATCCTCGCAAACCCCGAACTCAAAGACCTTTGGAAAATACTCTAATCATTCGGGATTCCATTGAAACCGCTCCCTTAAAGATTGAAGAAGAAGGATATCGCTGATAAAAGCAAAAGGGAAAAAAAATAAGAGTACACACTTTGATGACTAGACCGATTCCGATTGTCACATCCCACATCATTCTCTAAGATTCCTAGGAGAATCCTCTTCAATCACAACGAAAACGGTATCTCCTCGTCTTCCATCCTAGTGCAGTTGCTCATTCTCGCATCATGTACAATCATGATGTTTAGATATTTGTGTTTGTGTTTGTCTTTTATTTAAATCCATTTGAATTAGAATTTGGATACTTGTGTTAGATCCACGATATAAGCTGTGTTTAGTCAATTATGTGTTTCCAAAATATATGGTGAAGTTGAATCTTCTAATAGGATTGAGAAAGTTAAAAAAGTCTTGCATTGATTTGTTTAATGAGTACAAGTAAAAAAATGAGAAGCAAACAAATAAACCAGTAAGTTTTTCGCCTTCTCAATCTTTAGTTCTTGGAAAGAGGCCACATGTCTTGCAAAGTGATCTATTTTATGTCGTTAGGCAGCAAATTACTGGTGTCTACAAACTAGTATCGTTTAGCGAGCAAACTATTATCAATTTAGATTATGTTATTTCGTATTACAGGCATTAAATATTTACTTTACAATTATATATTATTTTTTCAAGGTTCTATTTGGGGATTTTTGTTAAAATTCACTAATTTTTTGTAGTTGAGGTTGAGCCTCCGTTGGGACGAAAATAGATATTTGGGGAAAAAATTCCCCGCTTTTCCTCAGTTGGGACTGGGCCTCCACCTAAGACAGGGATGGGATCTGTTAGTAGTGCCCTAGGACCATTAGCACATGTTGTGCGTTTTATTATCTTTTGAGCATGTAATTGAATAGTTAATTTTGCTTTTGATTATCAAATGTGTGATTTGATAGTAAAACTCATTAGCTTATGTAATTACTATTCCAGAAGTCCCTAGTTTTATGTAATGCTTAATTACTATGAAATAAAACTAATATGATTGTTGATTGATGATCTTGTTTTACTGATCATGTGTAATGGATACAAATCACATCATAGATGCAATATATAGGGATACATTGTATTGGACGTGATCCAGTCGGAGAAGTAATACTTCATGGTCTTAAGTCATAAGTATTACTTCCTCAATACTATTTTATGATCCTTAGACCTTATGTCTTCATTGATTCTAGTATGAATGGAGCCACGTTTTGACTCAGTCGGATGTTACTTGTAACAGAGTAATCAATACGACTGATGATCGGATGTAGTGTCCTATCATAGCTAGAATGTGAGAGACATTGTAAGGAATTTGTCCCTCTTTATTATTAGAGAGAGATATCCATGGGCCCCCTCGATAGGGAAAGACTGTTTAAATGCATGGCCGTGCTCAAATGTATTTGATAAAGTGGTTATCAAATGCTATTTGTCGAAAGCAGATCTACACGGAGATCGAGCATAAATACAATTAAGCTTAATAAGGGTGACGACCACCATGCCTTATGCTTAATTAGGATATCGCGAGACAAAGGGATTAAATAGTGGATTGATATTAGGTTCCGTTGTATATTCATTCACTTTGGGTAGTCACAATGTCCTGCTAGGGACCGCTTGTGATTTATGAACTCACACTACTACTAAGTGTGTTTTCATTGCCATTGTGAGATGAACCTACAGGGTCACATGCATAAACGAGCTAACGAGCTTCATGTCCAGATTCAATGAATCTAGAATGTGTCTAGGTTCGTTGTATCTGACATTCACTTTTTTGAAAATAATAAAGTGTTTATTATTCGAATTAGAGATAGGGGCAATTTCGGTATTTTACCCATAGCTGGGATTACGTGGGAGTTATTATCCGATAAGGACTCCCACTACAGCGAAAGTCTAGGGAACGTGGGATTCTGAGACTCCCACTGCCGAGAGGAGTTGAATAGAGGTGGGAGTTGTTCTAGTAACGAACTCTCACACTCTATATAACATCTCTTAGTCGAAACCTAGATTACTAAGGTTTTCAGCCGAAATAATACATAGAATCAGAAAACCGTTTTCTATTCTTGCCTCTCCCTTTTCTCTCAAATTCCCGAATCTCAAAAAACGAAGAGCTAGCAATCGCTGCCCGTTTCGTCGCGTGGATACCGGTAGAGGGACTTTCCGCAAAGGGAGATCATTCGGTAGCAGCATCCGATCCAAGAAACGTCATCCTCCATTCAAGAAGTAGCTTCTTGAATCCTAAACGTAAGTTTTTCTTGCTGTTTTTCGAATTGTTTCATATGAGCGGATCCTTCAGGGGAGGATCCATGGGTGTTTGGAACAAGTTTCCGCCCATGAATCCCTTCAGGATCCCCATCCATACCCATTGATGGGGGCTGGGCCTGGGCCTGGGATGAGGATGCGATGGAAGAGGCGAGGCTGGGTCTGGAAATCATGATATCCGTCCCCACCCGACCCCATTGCCATCCCTAGATAAGATCCTTAGCACTCACACCGACGCTGATGAAAATGGTAAGTTATCTCCTTGTGTACATCAAAGTCAACATCATACACACAAGGAAGCTACACTTTGCAAAACTCCATAGCATAAGCTTGAAGTCAATCCACATGCTATGGAAGTACTTGCAAAGTCAAGAAGAAGGAAGAGAAACAAAGTTAAGAGCTACTCAATACAATAGAAGAATCAAGTGGTATGCTCCTTAACAAGAAGGAGTGTGAAGTCTAATACTATACAACTCAAGATTGCTACAGGATTTCATCACTCCAAAAAGATGTTGATCAAAGGCTTCAAATCAAAGCTCCAAGAAGAATAAGACTTGAACACCTTAGGAAGATTAGTCTATGATTATAGGTATTATCTTGTGACTAATCTTTCTTTGAGAATACAAGGATAAGCTTAGACATGGTTCAACTTAGCTAGGCCATCAAAATAGTTTTGGGCCTAGGGCATAAAATGGGAAAAAGCCGGGACATATAGATGTCATTCCCATTAGATGATTTTACTTTAATTGTGGGTGTTAAGCCAAAGCTTTCCTATAACTATTGTAAAATGTTTTTCCCCACTATTATCAAGTGTTGAAATTGTGGAAAATGTTTTTGCTCAAAAACTAATAACTTTGCAATTAACTTAATGTAGATAATGGCAACCAATACATCACACAATTCATTGCGATCTGTCCTTGAGAAGGAAAAACTAAGCGGGACCAATTTCCTTGATTGGGCCCGCAACTTAAGGATTGTCCTTAGCGGGGAAAGAAAGCTATACGTTCTTGATACGGACTTTCCCTGAAACGACACTGCAAATAACGCCCTAGAGCTGAAAGAGATACTTGGAAGAAGCATTTCGATGACTCTAACGATGTGACTTGTCTCATGTTAGTCACAATGAGCACTGACCTTCAAAAACAGTTTGAAGGAGTTGAGGCTTTCCAGATGATGGGCCAGCTCAAGGAAATGTTCCAAGAGCAAGCTCATCATGAAAGATTCCTCACAACTAAGGCGTTAAATAGTTGCAAAATGGCCCCTGGCACCTCTGTCGGATTTTCTTCCAAGGACACGGTTGTATTCATCCGGATTCAAGGCACAACTAAGAATGTTCATTGCCTTATAATTTTGAGTCATTTTCTTGGACTCAACTTCATTTAACTCATTGTCCGGCTTTGGCACTTGAACACCATCCACCATCTTCATAGGTACAAAAGGACCTTCTTCAAATATATGCCATAAAGAATAATCTATGGAGCACACATATATCTTGAAACGGTCTTTCCAAGCCTCATAATTATTTCCATCAAAAAGTGGTGGTCTATTGGTGGAAGACCCCTCTAGGTAGGCTAATGCGGAATTACCGGCCATAATCTTTACTTCAAGCGGTTAAGCTAAAGATGAAGACGAGGCTCTGATACCAATTGTAAAACACAAGAGAGGGGGGTGAATTGGGTTTTAATCGATCTTGCAAACTTTTTTCGAATCTATTCAATGCTAGTGTAAGTTTGTGCAAGATGAACAAAAGCAAAACTAAACCCAACAACAAGACAAAGGATTTATAGTGGTTCGATTCACTCAGAATCTATATCCACTACCTTGAGCCGCACCCAAGGATTTTAACAACTTCACTAAGAAGAACTTTACACTTGTGGCTAACTCACAAAGAGTCTTACAACATAACCACAATACAAAAACTCACTAAGAGTTACTGGCCCACACAAAGTAGGACTTTTTACAAGATTAACCCTATCACTAAGAAAGGGAATAAGATGGATAAAAAACAAGGTTGTTCAATCTTCTAAGTGAAAGATAGATACCTTTTAAGTACATCAATTTCAACTCTTTAGAACATATGAAGCACACTCTTTGTCTTGCTTTTGAAATTCACCTTTGAATGATTTAGATCATGGCAATGAAGTGCATTTTACTTTGAAAGTGTTTAGACTTGATAAGAAATCAATGTATCTTTGAAGTGCAAGTCTTAGAGTCATTCTCTAGCTTTGGAGTATTTATACATTTCAAAACGACTCTGCAACGGTCAAATAACGGCTAGTTCTCGCAGAGTTCGGTTGACCGAGCAAAAGACCTCGGATGACCGACCTTGACTTCGGTTGAGCCGAACCTAACCTCGGTCGACCGAGATGCCCATCCGACCATAGTTCGGTCGACCGAACCCATACATAGGTCGACCGAAGCCCAGTGTATCAACTCTCTGTTTGTGCTCGGTTGATCCGAGGCAAGCTCGGATGATCCGACCTTCTGAGCTTTGAGAGATGTTGATTTTTCACACGTTTTGAAATCTATTGAAGTCTAAAAGGTTTTCTCAATATGTAACAAGTAAGAGCATTTAGAAAACCGTTTTAAAAGACTTATACTTTGAAATCAAAGGCTTTTGAGATATGAACACATATGAGAATCATTTTGAAACTTAGCCTTTTGAAAACGTGTTTATGAAATATGCAAGACTTGAGTGTAGAACTTATGTTCATGAGAGCATTGGTTAGAGCTTATAAGATAACGACTTATAATGACAAAGCTAATCTAACCAAACCTAAGTCTTAAATCTTCAATCTTGAAAGATGAGCCTTGAATAATATGACTTTGAATCTTGATCATGGCTTGATTGAAGTACTTAGAGCTTCCATTATAAGTTCCGATATTCTATCACAAAGATATAAAACATTAGACACAACATCAAGTGTTTGTCCATTATCAAAAACCGAGTTCGGTCGCCCTTAGGGCTTACAATCTCCCCCTTTTTTATTATGACAAACTTTGATGTAATTAGATAGAATATGGTTAATTTAAGTGCAAGGAAGCAAGGCAAAAGATAAGACAAGAACATATAAGAGCGAGACTAGTGCTTAGAAGATAAAACCGAGAGTGGAACGAGAGACATAAGCATTAGCACGATAAGTTCTTTTGCCATTGCATTAGGGACTCTTTGAAGAGCCCTATATCCCAACCAACCTCCTTTCCTCCTTCCTTCCATCCCATGAGTAGCATTCTTGTGTGTAATATACATACCTTAGTTTACACAAGACGCTAACTTACCATTTTCATCAATGTTGATGTGAGTGCTAAGGATCCTATTATAAAGAACATGCTCACACAAACATTATAACTATCAATGGTTTGTTATCATCAAAACAACATAAGATATTTTGCTCTTCGGGCTAACAATCTCCCCCTTTTTGATGATGACAAAACATTGATGCAAATGGGAATAATATGCAAAAAAAAAATAAAGCTTTAAAGCAAATAAATATGAATGCATGAGATAAGGATATTGAGGATCCAGGCAATTAGATGTTTTGAAAAAAATATTCTACTCCCCCTATATTAAAGAATCCCTTATCTCTCCCATTTTGCAAGTTCTAAGCAATAGCCATTCTCGTAATGTCGAACTACGTGTATTTCTGTTGTGCCTTATGAGTGAGCATTGTGCTTGTGGTATATTTCGAAGTATAATGTTGTGATGTGAAGAGGATTGTTATTTGGCTAAGTTGTTGTTTATGTATTTGGTCTTGTTTTGGTCTTATTTGTTACTTGGTTTTGAGTCTAAAAACATGTATTTTGGGCTCGGAATGATTTGGTGCAGAAATGGAACATTTATATACAAATTTGCAATTGAAAAACTGGTTCCTGCAGCTCACGCACGAATGCTTCTTCCTTTTCTTCGTCCTGTCTTTCGCCCGCGCAACTACTCTGAGCTACTGTCTTGTTACAGATGGACTTGCGGACGATTGGTTCGTCCGCGGCTACCTGCGGACGGTTGGTGCAGACGATTGCTTCGCCCGGCCTTTTAGTACTCTTTCTGCGGACGATGCTTCGTCCGGGGCCTTTGTCCGCAGCCTATGCTGATGTGTTTTATACTGCATTTTTTTCCGTTTCCGTGTCTAGTGTATTGTGAGTGTTGTGCAGTGCATTCCCAGTGTATTTCCAGTGTTACGTTTATTGTGTCAAGTGTATTTTCAAAATGGGATTTTAGAAAAAAGGGAAACTCTTTTGTGTCTTATCTGATATTTCACTTATTTAATGTTTAGAACTATTTCCATTTAAGTACTTAGACTTTTGTTGTTATACTCTTGAATCTTATAGTTTATTACATAATAAATTCCCTTTTTAGTAACTTGTTGAGGGCTTGTTTGTCTCGTTAGCCAATGAGACACTGCCATGTCATCATTCCGGTCACGGGGTTTGACGTAAGTGGTATCAGAGCAGGTCAAACCTTAGGTTTAAAAACATGAAATGAACTTAGGAAAAACATTGAAGCATAATGTGGGTGTGTGATGGGTAGAGACCTTTGACTAGGATGTGTATGGTTATTTATTACTTTATATGCTAATATTACATGTGTGCTATGTTCCTCTTATATGTCATACATGTTGTGTTATTCTTATGTATTATACTATACCATGTTACGCTTGTCTTTGCCTCACATGTGTAACTTGCTATATGTTTATTCTCTTATATTTAATTGTTGTATTACTTGTCGGGGGGGGGAAGATAGATCCAATCAATGAGAACAGTGACGACATCAACTTTCCAATTGCGGCATTTGCCTGTCGGGGGCCAAGGCACTGGGGTCTTCAAGTCAACAGCAACCACAGTTTCCTCCTCCACTACAAAATCAGAACGAGGGAAATGAGTTTGTGACACCACCACCACCATATAATCCTCCAACTCCACCACCACAAAACATTCCACTACCACTATATAATACCCATCCTCCTCTGACACCATACAATGTACCTCAAACACCCCCACCATTCTATACAGGGGCGGCTCCCGATGTTGCAACTGACTTTGTCATGCTAGCCCAAATGTTCCAAACTCAGCAACAAAATCAGTATGTCTGGGCTCCAAGGGTTCAGAGAGCTGAGATAGATTCGGGTATGTACTTTGAGAGGATGAAAAAGATGAGGATGGCCTCATTTGATGGGAATATGGGTCCGGATCAGGCTGAGACATGGTTGGAGGAAATTGAGCAGCATTTTCACATCGTGAGGGTACTTGAGAATGTCAAGACAGATGTGGCCGTGGCATTTTTAACTTATGAGGCGGCTGAATTGTGGAAGGGCATAGTCCCTATCTATGCTCAAGGGGGCAGCGTATTACTTGGGATAGGTTCAAGAAGCCATTCCTGGAACAGTATTTCCCGGAAACCTTCAAGATTCAGAACGAGTTCTTTGATTTGAGGAAGGCGAAGGGAATATCTGTTTCGGCCTATGCTAGCAAGTTTAACCGGTTGGGGAAGTATACTTCTGCTATTATAAAAGATGAATATATATAGACCCAGCAATTTGTGAGGGGAATGTTACCTCGCATAAGAAGAAGACTTTCAAGGTACCACCCTACCACCTATATCGACGCGTATCAAAGGAGTCTTGATGTTGAGAAAGAGTTTGTGACCACATATTCTGAGAGAAAGAGGCATTTCTCTGCCATGACACATGATTCTCGTCCTAACATCCATGCACCTATGGCTGCTAGGAAGAGGTTCCCTCCCACCTCGGGACAACCCAACACTTTTCAGCTTAGGAGCAGGGACGGGTGCCAACTTAACAAGGATTAGGGGACCCATAGGGGCACCAATATCTTCTCTGGCTATAAATTTGTGTGGGAGATGTGGAAGGAGGCATTCTAGGAACTGTAGATGGTTGTCCTGGGGCATGCTTCAGACAGATGGGGCACATGGTCTGTCAGTGTACAACTCCATTGCAAGTTACAGATCAGACTTCGGGGACTGCACCAAAGGCTGGAAAACAACAGTCCAAGGCCTAATGCTAGGGTATTTGTTTTGACTCAACAGGAAGCGGGGAACGCATTAGATGTGGTGACAGGTACGCTACTTACCAACTCCGTACCTGCTTATGTGCTCTTTGATTGTGGAGCCACCACTCATTTGTGTCTCGTATGTTTGCTAAAATACTTAAGACCTCTCATGTTAGTATTTTGGATACCTATAGATTTATGGTGCTTAGTTGGAAAGTGTTAGAGTCTAACTAGGTTCATTAGGGGTGCTAGGTAGAGATAGTCTCGAAGGTACTTGAGGCGAACCTTATTCAGCTTCAGATGGTTGACTTTGACGTTATTTTGGGTATTGATAAGAAATTCATAAGACCAAGCGTTTCACCTTGGGGCGCTCCGATTTTGTTTGTGAAGAAAAAGGACAGTGGTATGTGAATGTGTATCGACTACCGAGAGTTGAATAAGATAACAATAAAGAATCAATACCCTCTACCTCGTATCATTTATTTGTTTGATTCGTTGAGACGAAAGTGTTCTCTAAGATTGATTTGAGGTCGGGTTATCATCAATTGAGGATTAAACCAGAGGACATTCCGAAAATTGTCTTTAGAACCTGGTATGAGCACTACGAGTACTTTGTTATGCCTTGGAATGATTAACGCACCTACGACTTTCATGGATATGATGAACTGAGTCTTTTGGAATTGTCTAGATAAATTCGTGGTGGTCTTCATCGATATTATCTTGATTTATTCACCGTTGAATGAGGCTCACGAGGTACGCTTGAGATTGACGTTGGAGATTTTGAGGAGGAGAAGTTGTATGTCAAATTTAGCAAATGTGAGTTTTGGTTGAGGAGTGTTACTTTTCTGGGGCATGTGGTTTCAGGAGAAAGGGTATCAGTTGACCCGGGTAAGATTGAGGCAATAGTTGATTAGCCTACACCGAACACAATGGCGGAGATTAAAAGTTTTCTGGGGTTAGCCGATTACTATAGGAAATTTGTGCAAGACTTCTCACGTATTATAGCTCTTTTGACTCGTTAAGCACAAAAATGAGTTAAGTTTGAATAAGGGACGGAATGTGAGAACAGTTTTCAGATTTTTAAAGAAAAGTTGACTACATCACTGGTTTTGACTTTGCCAATGGAATCAGGGGGTTTCACCATCTATAGTGATGCTTCGGGAATGTGTTTGGGTGTGTATATTGATGCAGAATGGGAAGGTTATACCATATGCTTCTAGGAAGCTGAAATTGTATGAGAAGAACTATCCTACACACGACTTGGAGTTGGCAACTGGTCGTGTTTTCCTTGAAGATATGGAGGCATTATTTGTATGGAGAACCATGTGAGGTTTTCACCTACCATCAAAGCCTTAAGTACCTTTTCACACAAAAGGATCTTAACATGAGATAGAGGCGGTGGTTAGAGTTGTTGAAGGATTGCGACCTTGTAATTAGTTACCACATCAGTAAAGCTAATTGAGTAGTCGATGCTTTGAGTAGGAAAAACTCAGGGCAGCTAGCGGCGTTAATCACCAATCAGTGGGAGTTAATTGCCAAGTTCGAGAAGTTGGCAGACTTGGTAGCTCAACCAACCATTTTGGAGTGGATTAAGGAAGCTCAGTTGTCAGATTCAGATTTGAGTAAAGAACGGGAATTGGTATAGGGCAGAATCGGAATTTTAGATATATGAAGATGGCAGTCTTCGGTTTTGGGGCATATTATGTGTACCTTCGGATTCAAGCATGAAATTTGAAGTTCTTTAGGAAGCTCACAATTCTAGACTATCGGTGCACCCGGGGACATCGAAGGTGTATAAGGGTTGAAAGGCAATTTTTGGTTAAAAAGTATGAACCAGGACATAACCGAGTTTGTG
The DNA here is from genome assembly GCA_026122235.1 of Vinca minor. Lineage (NCBI taxonomy): Eukaryota > Viridiplantae > Streptophyta > Magnoliopsida > Gentianales > Apocynaceae > Vinca > Vinca minor. The sequence goes on from JAOCZM010000253.1 coordinate 4,114,812, forward strand.
GCTAAATGTCTTATTTGTCATCAAGTGAAGGAGGAACATCAAAGACCTCCAATTTTCTTAAGCCTCTTGATATTCTCGTTTCGAAATGAGAACACATAACGATAGACTTCGTAGTCGGGTTACCTAAGGACAAAACGGGAAAGGATACTATTTGGGTGATTGTGGACTGACTGACGAAATCAGCTCACTTCTTGCCTATGAAGATCACATCAACCATGGATACTCTTGTACAGTTGTATATGGATGAGATTGTTCTCCTTCACGGGTTTCCGGTGAGTATTGTGTCAGATCGAGACAATTGGTTTGTATCTCAGTTTTGGAAGAGTTTCAGTGATGCTATGAGGACAAAATTGTCTTTAAGTAATGCTTATCATCCTCAAACCGATGGGCAATCGAAAGGACAATTCAGACTTTGGAAGACATGTTACGAGCCTGTGTTTTCAACCTCAAAGGTAGTTGGGTAGGTCACTTGACCTTGGTGGAATTTGCCTACAACAATAGTTATCAGTCTAGTATTGGGATGACGCCATATGGGGCGTTATATGGGAGGAAGTGTAGGTCACCGGTTTGTTGGGACGAAATCATGGAAAAGACTGCAACGGGCTCGGAATTGGTTCAGGTAACTATGCAAAAGGTACCGCAGATTCGGGAACAGATTAAGGCTGCTCAAGACAGGTAGAAAAGTTGGGCTGACAGTAAACGAAGACCGATGGGCTTTCAGGTTGGGGATAAAGGGTATCTTCGGGGTTCGCTAATAAATGGAGTAATGAGGTTTGGGAAGAGCGGAAAGCTGAGTCTAAGATATGTTGGTCCTTATGAGATTTTGAAAAAAGGTAGATGAATAGGCATACCGTTTGGTTTTGCTGCCAACACTGACACGGGTACACAATGTATTCCACGTGTCACAGTTGAGACAGTATGTGCCTGATCCAAGCCATATTTTTTAAGATGAACTGTTGGAACTTCGGGAGGACTTATCTTATGTTGAGGTACCGGTTCAGATTGTGGATAGAAATGATCAAGTTTTGAGGCGAAGAACGATACCGTATGTGAAGATACATTGATCTAATCATTAAGAAAGGGAAGCCATTTGGGAATTGGAAGAGGAAGCCCGGTTTAAGTACTCTCACTTGTTCGGAGACCAAGGTTAGTAAGTTTCGGGGATGAAACTTTTGTAAGGGGGAATGATGTAATACTCGAGACTTTTTGCCTATGTGAATTGCATGTTTTAAATTCTTTTTGCATGATTATATGATTTATAATTGTTATCACATGAATTATATGTTATGTGCCATGTTATGTGATGTGTAATACGTGTATTATGTGTTACATTTTATGTGTAGTGAGTGTGAGGACATGGGTGTAACTCTTGGAAACTTGGGGGACCTAACTGTAACAATTTGAAAAGATGATTGGGGGAGTTATGGATAGAAAATCTGTGGGAAATAAAAATTACCAAAAACAAGAGAGAAAAGAAAAGGAAAGAAATGAGAAGAGAAGAGAATTTCTGGGTAGAATTTGAGGGACCAATTGAAGGGGAAAACGAAGTCCGTTGTGAGTATTTTTAGCGCATTTTAAAGGTATTCGGAATACCTACGCGTGATCACAAACGGATTGCGATTCGGAGTTCGGAGCAAGAAGTTATAGCACCGGGAACGGGGCTGATTTTCTGGATTTTGGGGTTTCTTCATAATTTCGTTTAATTTGCTATTATCACAAGTAAGGATCTTACACCTATGTATTTTCATTCGTAAAACTCATGAAGTCAGTACTTTTAACGTTGATTTGGAGTATGAATTGTTTTTACATGTTTTAATGCATAAAGTGGATGAAGTGTTGGTTGAATTTGCATTAAATGTGGTTGATCATCGAACTCGTGGTGTGTTATGAACATGGTTATGTAATTTTTTTTTACTTGCTTCCAGTATTTTCTTACTTGTTAGTTGTTGGCCTTAATTGATGATTGGGTGATTCGATCGTGGTCTATTTGGTATTGTCGTAGTCATCGTCTATTTGGTATTGGTCGACAGAGTCGTCGCCCCGTTTGAACTCTTGTATAGGAATTGTTATATGCCAGGATTTATTCGAAATATAAATGTGATGTGTAAATCCCCGGAGATCATGTGATGTGTGGAAATTCTTGGACTATAATAGGGACTGTAACATTTTTTGTGGAGTCCATGGTAATGGGTGATGATACAATGTAGGATGGATCCTTAAAGCTTGGACCCGTTCGTTCAGGGGATCGTACAAAACTCATGTGTATGAAATTCTTGGGCCTTCTTAACTAGGCTGGCTGTTAGGGCCGTTACAGTTAATTTCGTAAAGTCATTAATAGATAATTGAGCTCGAACTGTAGGAAGTGTGTGTGCGTATCTTAGCAATAGTCATTGTCATGATGTCGAACTACGTGTATTTCCGTTGTACCGTATGAGTGGAGCATGGTGCTTGTAGTACATTCCGAAGTATAGTGTTGCGATGTGAAGAGGATGGTCATTTGGCTAAGTTGTTGTTTATGTATTTGTTCTTGTTTTGGTCATATTTGTTACTTAGTTTTGAGTCTAAAAACAAGTCTTTTGGGTTGGGGATGATTTGGTGCAGAAATGGAACTTTTATGTACAAATTTGCACTTGCAAAATTGGTTCCTGCAACTCGCGGACGAATGCTTGGTCCTATCATTCGTCTGCGCAACTACTGGGAGCTACTGCCTTGTTGCGGACGGACTTGCGTACGTTTTGTTCGTACGCGGATGGTTGGTGCGGATGATTGCTTCGTCCAAAAGGGAAACTCTTATGTGTCTTATATGATACTTCATCCCAGGGATCGTATGATCCTTATTGAGCCTCACAACTCCGTCCTTTCCCTTTTTCTTATTTGGCAGATGATGATGTAGTTGAACCTTATTATGAGAAGGATGCCTGGGATGGGCCTTATGAAGAGTGATTACATAAATTGATATGTAATAGATGAACACTTAGTTTACTTATGTTTATTTCATTAGAACGCTTAGTTTCATTTCAAGTATGTAACGTTTAGAAATATTTCCATTTCAGTACATAGACTTCCGTTGTTATACGCTTGAATCTTATGGTTTATTACATAATAAATTCCCTTTTTAGTATCTCTGTTGTGGGCTTTGGTGTCTCGTTAGCCAATGAGACATTATCATTACATCATTATGGTTACGGGGTGTGACATCGGTCGACCGACATGTATGCCTGCTCAACTGAGGTTGTTTTTGTCCTTAGTTAGATTCTGAATGTTCCAAAGCTCCAACGGCTATATTCTCTTGGGCGACCTTGCGATAGGTCATTTGAACGAGCTTTGCTCCGGTAGACCGGACCCCATCTTGCGTTCGACCGAGATGAACACAGAAGGCCTTTAACCTTTACTTTGGAGGCACTTCGGATGACCTACCTCATGGTCCGGTCGACCGAAGTGTGTCCAATAAGACAAAACATTATAGTCGCTGTGACCAATTTTTCTAGTGTATTTTTTTCCCTATATAAAGCTTCTAAAGTTGAATTACGATTTTTTGTTACTTAAATCCTATAATCTTTATCCTCGCTATTTCGATTATGTTTTAAGGCAAAGTACCTCAATTTGTTACTTTATATTCAATCTATATTAGATTCGTTCAAAACTCGTAGGGTTAGATCATTAACCAAATTGATGATATTAGCCCAAAACAAGCCTTTGTGAACTCAGTTCCTGAGGAATTAGCAATCAAACAATGAGGCAAGTCCGCACCTCAGGCATTGATTGGAAAAACATCACGATAGGTCAACTTTGGCAGATGATGCAACAAGCATTAGAAAAACTATGTGTTCAAACAAGATTTTGGCAAAAGTATCAATCTCTTGCCAAAGCCCTTGGCCCAATATGTTAAGATAAACACTTGTCTATTAAGTGTAAAGATTCAAAGAATTACGATTGCTCTAACAAGAAAAGGTCCAACAAATACAAACAATCAACAGGTTTTTCCAGCGGTAAAGGAAAATTTAGAGGATTCATGAAAAAATGGAAGTTCTTGAAAAGAAGATCACAGAGGGGAAAGAAAAAATCTAATCATTGTTTCCTGTGCAAACAGAAAGGCCAATTCGCCAAGAATTGTCCTAAAAAACCAAAGAGAAAACAATTTATGGCACAAATAGCCCCACATCTTGAAAGAGAAGATTACACTGTCGTTGAATCATTGTTCGAACTTACTGACGAACCATCCCCAGACTCCTTGATGGTCATCGCATACACAGATGAGGAACACAGCCCCTCTGATGAAGATTCTGATTCAGACTCTTCTGAACCTTTCTTCGCTATCTCAGAGACTTTCCCTAACACTTCCATCATGACCATAACAAATCCATATCCTCTAGTGTGTGTACATATTATTTCCCACCACAAGTCCTTAGCCACCCCTGTGATTGCTGTGTTGGATACTGGTGCAGCCATCCTTGAATCATTTCACAGGTCCATGAGGATCATCAATGCATTTGAAGAACTCATAGTTATTTTTAATTTTCTTTAGTATAAATGGTTTATCTATTTCACCACAAAACATGGGGCACACTCAAACACTTTTACTTCAGTCAATGTTAGACTCTGCCCACCAGCTTTTAGGGGAAGTGGAACTACAATAAAAACTTGTCATTAATCTTTAGTCCCAAACCCTGTTCACAAGTGAATTTTGCGTCGCTCGAGAGAGTTGCAACCGCATTGTATCCAATAATTTCCGTCGTTAGATCTTGCGAGCGAATATAGATTTCGGCCGCTATAGTTTTTGCGACAGAATCTAAAAGTGGTGAAATTTTTTGCGACCGAATCTGAAATTTGGTCGCAGACACTTGTGACCAAAATTACAATCAAAGTTATTATTTAGTCGTGAACTCGTGATAAAAACTATGATAAATTTGGTCGTGATATCCGTTTTGTGACCGAACATCGGTCGCACTTGTTCTTTTAAACTACAGTATACTGACCTGCAAACAATATACTGCCTAATAAAATATACTTAAATATTCTGCAGAAATCAGAAGATAAAATCATCATAAACTCAACATAGAAGAATCTAAATAATCCAATATCAAACAAACTATAAATCGCAAGCGTGCTAGAATCCCGAAAACACCAAGTGTCTAACAACATGCCATAAACACGTGATAGAGGCTGGTCATCACAAGCTCAGGACTTGGGCCATCCTATAAGGGGCTCATCATGCTTCGAAATGACTTGAAATGTATCAAGTCATACATACTTGGAAAGCACACGAGATCCTTGTAAATGATTTGAGATTATTAAGTCCTACATACCTGGAAATGACTTAAAGTGTATCAATTCAGTAAAACTTATAAATAGTTTAACTATGAAGGAAATGAATGACTTGAACGTATCTGTTGATACCCAAAAAAATCTTGGTTGGCCGAGACCAACAAGAAGAAAGGAAAATGTGAGGATCAACTGAGATATAAACGCATCTTAATAGGAAAACAAGCCAAAACTAGCAGATCGGGAAGGGAGATTGGTAAGACAACCAGCCAAGAAATTAAACAAGAAACAAGGTTTGGGAACCAGGAGCCTGGCCAGCCAGCCCAATCACATAATGGGCAAGATGGATAAAAAAAACTTTTGATCATATGGGGGATCAACTAGACACCATTTTGACCTGGCCTCAGACCCTATCCAGTCTTAACTACAACAATATTCACGTGGGGAAGTGATTTAGGACCAAGAAATTCTTTAGGGAAAAATAACAATCAGACAACCCTTGGATGAGTGGGAAACTTATAACCACAAAACAACCGAGGCTTCGAAAACCAGCCCACATTATCCATGACAGTCACGACCCTGAGAGCAGGGCCACTATGCAAATCATGGAAGTTATGGGCAAAATTTAAGGCGGAAGGCAATTCAAGTGCAACTATAAATATAAGACAAAGAAGAAGATTAAAGACATCACAATCAACTCTAAAAAATGCCTTTTTTTTATCTTCATTTATCCTATTTTATAGATTTTCTTATTCCTTTCCGCACTTAAATTCATGTAATTCTGTTTAGACTTAGCCTTTTCAGATAATCCAAGCTTTTTGCGTGAAGATTCTCATCCAATAACCCATACATAGGTAAAATCTACACCCTAGGCTTATGTTTTTGCGTGAGGGTTCTTATCTAATTATGTATACTATAGTTTAGGGTAGTCTAATTGGTTGACTCAAATTTCTGCGCGAGGAATTGTTTCCAATAACACACACTAGGCCAGGTCAACATTTTCAAAGTTGTAAACTATCTTGAGAGAAGAAATTCTAATTGTGAATACAAAGCCAGTCGGCTCAGTTATCTATCTAGACGCCCGTCCAGGATTTTCTGTGGCAACAGTATCAAGACGACATACATACTTAAAATTTAAAAGAAAATACTTGAAAGATATCAAGTCATTATATGAACTTGGAATTAACTTTGAATAACCAAGTCTTATAGTCTAGGAATATCTCTCTACTTTACTTGAGGAACTTAGGATTGGAAGACATTATTATAAGAAGCATTATTGTAATTCATAATCTACGAAGTAACTTGAATGTTACGCATCCTATGTGTGATTGCCGACATATACCAAAAATATAATGGCAAAAGAAAGGACATAAGAAAAAAGAATACAATTCATTTTTTTCCATGAAGTATACGCATATAACCTTACATTTGTTTTTACACAAAATCAAATACAACATCTCAAACAACCCAACTTCTAAGAACAAATCAAAATCACATTACAACACCTTAGATTTCAACAAGAAAAATAAATACACACATTCAACATGTATACAACACAAGAAATTCTTCAAAATGATATACATTCAACACATTGAAAAAGTTTATAACATTCAACCCTTCCAAGAATTTCAAACCCTCCAAGCATTTATACACATTCAACATATCCAAGATTTCAACACATTCAACTTTATACAATAGAAGACATTTACCAAAAAACAATAAATCATATTTATGGAATTATAAAAAAAATGGTCAAGCCATTTTACCCAAAAAGTGCAATGTGGAAATTTCTCGTTGGATATGAAATTTTTTCTGCCCCTAGTGCCCAGAGTATTAGGGCATGTATTTCATATGGGGGAACATCCAGAATACTTGGTCGAAATTCCAGATGGATCCTCGGCCGACCAAACACCTGTCCTCGCTATTGTTCAAGAGTTTAAACTTGTCCCTATGTGCCTGGCTGGATTTGATCTTAAGCCTCCATTCCTAGCTGACAACATGTGGATAAGTTTTCCCAGCTGCTACCATATTAACATCTGTAGTTTGGAAATCTGTGTCTATTAACAACTCCTATACTTCCTTGACAGCTAACTTGAACCAGCCATCATGGATGGATTTTTGTATGGCACGTCTGAAGATAATGCATCCATTAGTGTTATTGTTGTATGAGTTGTTCCATTTACATGACTTATTATCCTATAATTCCTCGGTTGTATGGACTTTTTAGTCATAAGCCAACTTGATCTGCTCCTTCAACAAATGCTCAAAAAATATAATCTCCTTTGATGATATAAAAGGAATAAGTCTCTTTTGGATCTTTCTTGGCAGCTTCCTTGCCCTTGATAGGTTTTAAGGTTGGACAAGTGTAAGCTTTCCCATTTGGGATCTCGACTACTATTATCGTATAATACTAGGCCTTCACCAAGGTCAAATAAATCAATTATTACTGAAATCATGGTCTGATCTTTTTGGAAGCATGAAGTCTTTTTTTTTTCCTTTTCCTTGATGAGTTCTTCTATCCGGATTGTCTGGGAGGCCAGTCGGGAGAAGTTTGTGAAGTCTTGAAGAATGAGTGCTTCATTCAGCCGAGGAACTAACCCGGAGATGGCTATTATGACTTGGGCAACCGAGAAAATGCATTTGGGATTAGGCTACCGTTTGCAGATGGCCAAGAAGATAGTTTTTTATTAAATGCGGATGCTCCCATCTTGTATAGCTGGTAGAGCAGATTGAGATGTCTTTCTTGCTATCGATGATACTTGACATCGATTAGCCAACTCTAAACTATATTATGTGTTATTGTATGAGAATCCTCATGAAAAAAGCTAAACTTGATGTAGAGAACAATCCTGCAGTGATCGAAGTTGTGCAACAGAAGCCCGACCATTAAAACGTTACTGAGCTAGAGCATATCTTGCGTTCGCGACTCAAATGGAGATAGTTACGATAGATTCAATAAAACTAAACTCTCGATCTTCAGAATATCCTCTTGTCTACATAAAGAAATCCGGTTAAAGAATCTAAGACCACCAGTTTTAGAAGGAAGAGCAAAACTATCTCCGAAAGAAAGAAAGATTTAGACGAAATAGAGTCAGAGGAGCAAGTCGAATTCCTTCTTGAATCCTTAGGGATTCAGACAACCTTCCCTCTCTGATTCTTAAAGTGGTCCGCCAAGGTAAATTATGGGCATATGGTTTGTCTTGGGCCTCTCTTTAATTTTGGACTATTGGGCTTCATTTAATTAAATAATAAATATCCAATCCATTAATTAATTAATCCAGAAATGACTTTATTTGGGTTCTCTAATTAAATAAATAACTAGAGCCCAATTTAATTATTAATCTAATAATCATTTATTCTCGGCTACTTTAGTTAATTAAATAACCGAAGCCAAATTAATTATTAATGATCCAACTAATTACAATTATCTTCTCATGCTTAATTATTAATGATCCAATTAATTATTATTAACTGCATGAGCCTTCTCCTCATACTTAATGATGTAGAGTTATGTTAGTAATAAATACTTAGACTTTTTGTGAGCTATTCGGAGGACCAAGAGACGTGTCGTTTAAGGCTGCTGAAATTACCTAAATGCCCCTGCTAACAAATAGTTGCATTTTGCATTTAAGCATCGTCGATTTTCACCATACGAGATGTGAAACTCGGACCTTTTCTAGGAACTAGATTGATTAATTCCTTTAACATATGGGCTTAATGTTGATATTATTTATTAGCTGAGGATTAATTTTGCAATTAATCTTCATATATAATAACTTTTAGGTTAAAGTCAAAAATTAATTCTACGTTCTTTATTCCTACGGCTGCAGACAAAACTTCTGAGACAGAAGGTAAGAAGACTTCGGCATTTGAAACACCGACCGAATGTAGATTACTTCGAATTTGTTTATTCGATTCCATTTTTTAGGATAAGCGAATGATATTAATATTTGTATGGATTTGTTAGGATTCAGTCAAATTTGATGCTTGGCTACTGCATTTTTTTTTTATATAAAAAAAACATGAATAACTTGGCTACTGCAATTGAGGCTATCAAAGCAAATAGAAACAGTGAAGAAGACAATGGCAAATTCGGTAGTTGAAAAGTGAAATTTTCTTGATTTTTAAGGATATGTCTCTTTATCTCCATTTTTTAGAGAAAGATTCTGGACAATTTGATAGTTCTTTCATCCGCCCAAACTTTTTCTTTTCCTTCCATCAAAATATCTTAAAGGTAAGAAGTGAATGGACTTTCTCCCCGACTCCCTTCTTTTCTCCCCAGTTCTCAACTCCCAAAGAAGCTTTGAGTGTTTGGTTAAAATAACATAGAGTTTTGGTCAATTACCTTTGTTAAGGAAAACGATTACGTCAATGAACCTTCACGTTAGTTGAGATCGAAATAGTGAGCCACATGCTTTGATATAATTGGTCTGTGATGTAAGTTTGGTATGGTTACAAGTTAGTAACCTACTACTATAAAACTTCTCGAAGGGTATCATTACAAGCGCCACAGTCGCCCACTGGGTTCGAAACCAGAATCAACGACACAAGAAAGACGCGGGCTACCAACTGCACCACATATGTGACCCATAAAGTGAAGTCCTCAAATCCTTTAATTGTTCTCCAGATTATATATTTATCACATTTGTTCAAACAAATAAAATAAAAAAAAAGAACAATTTATCATCATGTCCGGAGTTTTTTTTTTTTTTTTATTTTATCAAAATGACTATGTTTTGGCAGAATGTGTATCACATGTGATTGTTTTTTTTTTGGGGGGGGGGGATTTTTTTTCACATCGAAAAAAATTGGGAACCTGTCTTTGTTAAAAGACGGATTCTCAAAATCCGTCTTTGTTTGACGTGGCGACGTTTTTTTACACGTCAAGCCATGTCCGCCAAAGACGGATTTTAAGAATCCGTCTTTCTCCCTCAATAAACCTGCCAACCCCTTATTCTTCCCAACATGTTATTTCCCTTCTTTTGAACCCCCCGCAGGAAAAAAATAGCTCCTCGTCCCCTAGTCCCACAGCCCTACCCCTGTAGAGAAAACAATCCCCTCCCGCAGTACGACCGCCCTATCCCCACCGGCTCACCCTCCTTTCATAATCTCTCATTCTATCCACCATTTTCAAGATAATTTTTTATTTAAAATTTTCAGTTTCAAATTATCTCTTGATTTGAATTCAATTTATTTTTTGTATTATATGTTAGGGTTACTTGGTGTGATATTATTTTTGAAATATTATAATGGGTAAATAATAAAAAAAAAATGTTGAATATTTGTGAGCATTGCATTTATTTGCTAATTTTGAATTACTTTAACATGAATTGGGGAATATGCAATATTTATTTATCTTGAATGATTGAAAAAATAATTTGGATTAATTTAAATTTTATATTTTTTGATGGAAGACGTGCTTATGACATCCTACTGTGTCAATCCCGGCCATTTGATAACAGATGTTTTGTGTCAGCAGTGCGATCACCATTCTAACGCTATTTGGAACGATATAGACCGTGATAGGTTAGACCAGCCTTTAGATTTTATCCGTTGTGACAACAAGTATTGACAGGTTTATAGTAGAGAGACCAACCAGACGGTTATAGACATGATTGATAGACTAGGATTCGGCGGATTAAGCAGCAATAGGCAGTATCCTGGTTGATCATGCATTTGCAACCGCCCTCCAGAGAGATGTCGTCCCGAGACCCATGCATTTCACCTAGATTGCAAGGAGGTGACCATCACATTGGAGGATGTTGGAGTCCTTTTTCGACTGCTAGTTGAAGGACATGTTGTAACTTTAGACGAGCGTGCTATTAAAAACCGAGATACTTAGAGGGACGTCGTGAGTGATTTGTTGGGGTTTATCCATGGGGAACGATCTTTTAAGGGTAATTTCTTTAACAAGAGTGTTGTACTTACCCATATTGGAGATAGCTTGCCCGATGACGCTAGTGAGGCTATAGTGCATTAGACGAGTTATGTGGTTGGCTCTTTGTCCTTATATGTAGTTTACTGTTTTCGGACAAGTCAATCGCTAGGTTACACATTAGATACCTCCTATTACTTAGAGATTTAGAGGAGGCTCGAACATATTCTTGGGGGAGAGGTGTCCTATCATTCCTGTATAGACATATGTGCATTTCGTCCAGGACGGAATCGAAGGACATTAGTGGTTGTTGTTTGATGTTTCAAATGCATTTTCACTACCATATTATTTAATTTAACATTCCCGTTGTTATGATTTAATTTTACTTAATTTGGTAAATTTCTAGTCGTGGGCATATGAGCGGATTACTATATTCCGGCCGCTAAGACGGGATGTTCCATTATCGGACTTTCTTGCTGGAGCCGCTTTTGGGGCTAGGTGGAAGGCCCTAAAGGATATGAAAAACACTCATGCTTACCAGTTGCTCATCTTCAGGGACCAATTGGATGACATGAATGTTCAACAATGGGTAATTATTAATTTTATTTTTTATCTGATAAATAAATATTTACATTTTGTTTAATTCGAATAATTATTGACTATTATTTCTCTTTTGTTGTTTAATTGACCACCATAACCTATGGAGGTAGTCAATCACGTGCTAGTTCAGGAGCCACCTTTCCTGGAGATCCGTCTAACATGTATCACCATGGTATGTTTTCGATTATCAAGCAATATTATCCCGAAAGAGTGATGAGACGGTTCGGATATGATCAACTCATACCAGGTCCGGCTCGGACTCGTGAATTGCCTACTTCTCCCAAGATGATATTCATCGGGTCATCTTCCAGGGACATACTAGTACTAACTTGAGTAACCGGCACCGGGCATATATCTCTCTATGGAACGATAGAAATCAGTATCGTGGCTATTGGTCTCCCCTTTATCCACCGATTCTATATAAATATTCATGGGGATGATTACATAGCCTGGTACAGGGATATTATAGTTTTACTGGTGTGGGAAAACCCAGTAACAGGGATAGAGTACCTCAGCCGCTCGGATATCAACCGACCGCATCTTCTAATCAGATGCTCATAAGTGCACATTATACTTATTTCTTTTGCAAAATATTTAGAGCTTACTTGCAATTCTTATCCGGATCATCCTAGCCAGGGGGTCATGGCGAGGGTAGTCGCACAGTTAAAGAATGCATACGCGTTGTTGGGTCTTCTATCAGTTATAGACCGGTGCAGAGTTAGATTGATCAAGAAATCGTACAACCGTCATATCGGTAGTCTCGAGACTATGTTAAAGAGAGGGCTACTCAGGGAGAGAGACGAGGGGGCCACTTTTCTACGCAGCAGAGAGATGAGCTATATCAGATCTTACGTAAGAATGACTGGGGCAGATCGGGGCGGATATCTCAATTACCAGCCCCGTCACGCGACTATTAAAGTATTACCCGCCCTGCCCCGTGATCCGTCGCGGATCAGGTAGTTACGCCCCGTGCGGGGCAGATCTGACCCGCCCCGCCCCCATCTTTTTTTTTAATTTTTTTTTATACATTAACTAAGTTACAAACCATTCCCCTCATCCCTACAGAAAGTTACAAACCATTTTTTCAGCAATAAAAGGATCCATATATTCATTGCCAAAGCAGAAAACGAGTTCCAAGGAACCAAAGAGGGAGAGTGCAAATCCGCTTATATCATCCTACCATAAACATTCCAGTAAGCTAACAAAATTAAACAACAAAACTATCCACTAGTTTCATATGTACAAAGTGAAGCTGTCAATAGAAAAAAGATGCCGATGGGGACCAGCAGGCGGGCGGAGTAAGAATGAGGGAGTCTCAGTCTTCTTTCTTCGCTGAGAGAGAGAGAGGCTGGCCGCTGGAGAGTGAGAGAATGAGAGAATTAGGTTTAGTAATAATATTATACTAATATTATAGTGTCGGGTCGGGGCAGGGCAGATTGGGGCACACACGAAACCCATGCCCGTTTTGTCCTGTTCAGAGGCGGGTTTGATCTGCCCTATTCCCATTATAGGGACGAGTCTGATTTGCCCCAAAAGTTGTTGGGGCAGGGCGGGTCAATGGATCACGGGTCAAATTGTCATCCCTAATCTTATGTGGAGATACCCAAGCTCCCCGTTCATCCTCAACCGCTTGGATATACGTGACTTCCACCTTCAGTATAGATCGCACGCTCAGTGCACCTGGTCCATATGATCGTTATTGTCAGCCTCCTCCCCATATCTTGAGAGGTTGATATACGAGAGACGATGTAGGAGACATTTATTCGTCTTTTAGAGGTAGAGGTCCCACTGACTTTGACTTTTTGGGCCATTCGTTCTCCCTTGGACTTGATCCAATCCAGGACGCTCCACTACTAGAATAAGACACATTGCCCACTAAACTAGAGGGTAGTATATTCGAGAGCACGCCCATGGTACGGTGGTCTGGACTCCGGATGACAGACGTTATTGGCATAGGCCCAATCCGCCCAAACGGCTTACATGGATGTTGTAGTGATTTAATTTTATTACCCATTTTATTATTTTAAACATATTGTATGTTGACTTGAGGAACTTTTATTAATAGATTTAATTTAATTTATTTCGTTTTTGTTTTTATTCGAATTTCGATAAACTCCCTAAACCCTAAAAAACGCTACATCCTAAACAAATCCTAAAAATCCCTTACATACCCTAAAAAACACTATTAACCATAAAAACCATATTAACCCTAAAAGCCCTAACAAAATTGATTAACCCTAACAACCCCGTATTCATTGTAACTAACACTATCACAACCCGATCTGGCACCGCCAAAATTATTTGTCTATCATCAAGAACAAAAAATAGGGCAAAAAAGGATTATGGAAAATCCTCCTATGATTGACATAGAAAATAAAATGCCACTTAAAACAAAGATGAATTTTAAAAATTCTTCTTTCCTGAAAGATAGATTCTGAAAATCCATTCATGCAAAAACTTCCCAAAACATATAATGTGATACTAATTCTTTCAAAACAATGTCATTCTCATAACTCTAAATTATTAGCCATTTTTATCATCAACTTATTTTTGAACAGCCACTTTTATCACTTTTTTCAAATAAAATTCTAAAAAAAATATCAAAATTGATAATGTGGCAAAAAGCTATCATAATACCTCTCTCCTGCAGGGGTAAAACTGGAAAGAAATACCTCTCTCTTCTGATTCAAGATTCAAGACTCAGATGCAAATTCTACTTCAGATCCTTGCAGATTTGGAGTTTCCCTCTAAACCCGGAGTTGTTCTGGGCCCTTCCTCAGTTTTCTTCATCTTTCCGAGACACTCTATGAGACGGTTGATACGCCCATGGTCTCATATATTGTTGATTTCTAAGAAAGGTGTTAGAACTGAGCTTGCTACTGTTGTTCAAGAATTTTGGAGAAGATGTTGCGAATAATTTTATTGTGTATTTATTTTTCTACAGTTTGTAGTGTTTACCTCGTCCGGGGTGTGGACTTTTATCTGTTATCATGATGCACAAATAGTTAATATTTTGTTGGTTATTTTGGAACTAGGTATGAATGGCAAGAACCATATTCTGATTCTAATGTTATATGAATGACTATTTGTTTCCAGTTTTACCCCTGTAGAGAGAGGTATTATGATAGCTTTTTGCCACATTATCAATTTTGATGTTTTTTTAGAATTTTATTTGAAAAAAAGATAAAAGTGGCTGCTAATAAAATATTTAGTGACAAAAATAGTTAAAAAAAGTTAAAAATGATGAAAGTGACTGTTAAAAAATAAGTTAATGACAAAAATAGCGAATTATTAGCCATTTTTGTCACCAAAGATGTTTCAAACAGCCAATTTTATCATTTTCAAGTTTTTTCAGCCATTTTTGTCCCCAAAGATGTTTTGAACAGCCACTTTTATCCTTTTTTCAAATAAAAATCTAAAAAAACATCAAAATTGATAATGTGGCAAAAAACTATCATAATACCTCTATCCTGCAGGGGTAAAACTGGAAATTTATAGCCATTCATACAACATTAGAATCAGAATATGGTTCTTGTCATTCATACAACAAAATATTAACAGTTTGATGTTTTTTTATGAGCAGCCATTTTTGTCATCAACTTATTTTTGAACAGCCACTTTCATCCTAACTTTTTTTAACTTTCTTCATCTTCAAAGATTTTAAGTGCAACCATTTTTATCTTTCTGTCAAATAATTGTCTAAAAGCAGTCAAAATTGATGACGTGTCCAAACGGCTCTCAGATTGTCTCTCTTATGCAGGGGTAAAGATGGAAATTTCAAAGTATACTAAGTGCCTCCTCAGTAAAGTCCGTCATTCCCACTCATATCGATCTCCGTTCTCATTGGAGACAAAATGAGAAATGTAGTCCGATATAGAGACAAAATGAGAACAGGGACTGATATGGAGACAAAATGAGAACGGAAACTGATATGAGTTGGAATAACGGGCTTTACAAGGGAGGCAATTAGTATACTTTGGAATTTCCATCTTTACCCCTACGTAAGAGAGACAATCTGAGAGCCGTTTGGACACGTCATCAATTTTTAGACAATTATTTGATGTAAGGATAAAAATAGTCGCTCAGTAAAATCTTTGGAGATGAAAAAAGTTTAAAAAAGTTGAAAAGGATAAAATTGGCTGTTTGAAAATACATTGATGACAAAAATGGCTGTTCAAAACATCTTTGGGGACAAAAATGGCTGTTCAAAACATCTTTGGGGACAAAAATGGCTGAAAAAACTTGAAAAGGATAAAATTGGCTGTTTGAAACATCTTTGGTGACAAAAATGGCTAATAATTCCAAAAATAGCTAATAATTCAAAAAACTCTCATATACGTCATTCCTTCTTCTTCTTGCCACCCACCCCCCAGGTGGTCCCAGGTCCCAGGTCCAAAGTCTTCGTTTTCTTTCTCTCTCCGCGTCAAAGTGATTCTCAAAAGTCTTTCGTGTGAACGGTACTCAATTAAATTAATTAGTGCTTAGAAAAAGACAAATTCAGACGTTGCAATTTGCAAAAGATATACTCTCTCTATCTCTCTCTTTCAGAGGGAGAAAGGCAAAGAGAAAGAGAGCTATGGTGTCAAGAGGTGAAGGTTGCTACTGTTAGCCCTCAGATTCTGTCAGAATTTCAGTGTTACCCTTGCCTTGGCGTTTCTTCTCTTTTCCTTTCAATCTGTAAGTTTTGATTTAATCCCTTTTGCTCTGCCTCAGCAATAAAAAGAAAAAGGAAGAATCTTTGAATTTTGTTTTGGTCCCTTGAAATTTAATTTTCGTTCTTGTTTTTAATTGATGGTGATGATGAAAGAAAAAGAGAATTCAAGTGAGTCAGAGAGCAGGATGGACGGGGGAGATAACACAAATGATGTGTCTGAAGGAAAAAGTAAAAATTCTGGGATCCCTGATGAGAAAATTGTGTTTCAAGAGAAGGGTCATGATTTTCTAGTAAATTCAGCAGAAAAAACGATGAGGGATTTTGAGGGCTCTGCTACCGTCCCTTCCGAGTCGAAAAAGAATGGAACTTCTGGGTTTCAAGAGCTTACCCTAAGCTATCTTTGTGACCATTCTAAAGATGGAATTTCAGGTAAAAATTTATTGACTTCCTTTGAGAAAATGGGTTGTAATAGTAGCAGTTATAAGGGGAAAGAAATAATGGTCTCTGAGGATCAAAATGAGGAAAATGATAGGTGGGTTGAGAGGGATTTTCTTAGTTTGAATGAGAATAGGGGGAATTCTTGTAAAAGGGTAGTTGAAGAAAATGGAGAAAATGAGGCTGAAAACAGGGATAAGAAGCCAAAGATGGAAACTCTGAACCTATCTTTAGCTCTTCCTGATGTTTCACTCTCTTTAGCTGGATCAAACCGTGTGCAAAATGGCGAACCCCCAATCCAGAACGGGGATTTCCCGTCTCGGTTAAGGCCTAGTAGGAGTGTGCTGTCACTGGAACCTTCGAATAACAATACAAGAACTACTTATTCGAATGATTTTACTGCAGCCTCAATGTCATACACTTATTCCCACCCTTACTCTCACAATCCAAGCTGCTCCCTAACAAGAAATTCAACTGAGAATTATGATTACTCGGTTGGGAGTCATCAGAGGGATGAACAGATCTGGAATGCTGGCGAGGGTACAAATGGGTCAGTCCATAGCCGATTTAGGCCTATTGGCGATGGAACTGTTTCTTTATCTAATCATGGCCCTGGAGATTTTGCATTTGGTAGCCGTTTCACTAACAAGGATGCAAGTAACAATAGTCTGTACAGGGGTGCAAGTTCTGATAACAATTCATTTTTCCCTTCGGAGTTACCTGCAAGGCTAAGGATGAATACTCAGTCAGGTGATTCAAGAGGGAGAGCATCTGAGAATGTGAGAGGTTTGGAGAATTTTGATGGGGGAAGAGCTCGCAAGCTCTCTAGACCTGAGAGGATACTTCGGGAAATAGTAGCTGAGCCCATCTCCGTCATGGCTCAAATATTTCAAGAGCTTCCTGAAGAAACTATCCAATCTACAAAAGAATACCTCAAAAATCTCATTGCAAAACCCGAGAAGAAAGATGAACTAACTGCTCTTCAGAACAGGCTTGAAAGAAGAGCTGATCTGACCACTGAGACTCTGTCAAAGGCTCAGAAGAACCAACTTGACATTCTAGTTGCAATTAAAATGGGTCTTGAAGCCTATTTGTCTAGCAAGATTTGCCTTCCGAATGCGGAATTGGTCGAAATCTTCTTACTTGAACGGTGTCGAAACATTAATTGCAAGAGGTTATTACCTGTGGAGGACTGTGACTGCAAGATTTGCTCAACCAAGAAAGGATTCTGTAGCGAATGCATGTGTCCCGTATGTCTCAACTTTGACTGTGCTGCTAACACTTGCAGTTGGGTCGGCTGTGATGTCTGCTCTCACTGGTGCCATGCAACTTGTGGCATCGAAAAAAATCTGATCAGGCCAGGTCCCAGCTTGAAGGGTCCATCAGGGACCAGTGAAATGCAATTTAACTGTCTTGGTTGTAGCCATGCTTCAGAAATGTTCGGGTTTGTTAAAGACGTGTTTTTGTCTTGTGCAAAGGATTGGGGCCTAGAAACCCTGGTGAAAGAGCTTGATTGTGTTAGGAAAGTTTTTCGTGGAAGTTTAGACCTGAAAGGCAAGGAGTTACATGTCAAGGCTGATGAGATGCTTGCCAAGTTACAAAGCAAGATAATATCTCCTTCAGACGTTTGCAATTTAATCTTCCAGTTTTTCATTTGTAAGTCTTCCTGCCAACTATTTTCGCTTCCTTTATTTGTTTATTTGTTTTCGGCGTTTCCTTATTGGATTATTAGAACAAGCCATATTGTTTCTTATTTTAAGCGGTTAAAATGTTCTAAATAGTGAATGAGTTACTGCTCTTCTATTTGCAAGTGTTTTGCTGCTATCAAACCTGCTATATTTGCTTTGGGAGATGACTAAATTGGTGAAGTTAATTGCATATGAGATAGAAGTTCTATGTGGTTGAAATACTTTCCGACCGTAATCTAGAAGTATGCATTCATTCTCTTATTACGTGGATGGACAACGTGAATACACTTTGATTGTGCTCGTTTTAGCATTATATCTTGCATTAACAGCTCAATTATGTTCTTAAACCCGCATCCTAACTGCAATTTGTTTTGAAATCCATCCGTAGCTTCAATCACAGAATAACCCCACCAGTGCCCTATTTCCCTCTGGGCAATGCTGTTCTTGGTTTTGGTTTTATGATCAAATTTATTTCTTATTATTATTAGTTCTACAGTCTTGATACTCCTTTTCTTGTTCTGTCCTGGGTTGATATTGAGGTAATTTTCTGATCATGGCACTTTCACCAATTTCTGTCCTCATTTTTTCTTGGGATTACATATTCTGAGCTTGGCATAAAAAATTTCCTTCAATGTCATTTCAAATCTCATCGAACTGCAACTAGACAGAAATGTTGTAAAATCCTCGAAATAGTTATGTCACATTCGTAATTAACAACTCTAACAAAAGTCTCATTTTGGGACGGAGGGAGTATTTACCAGGGTAAGAGGTACTAAATGATCTAGATATGGTTGGGTCCTTGAAATTGTTTATGTTGTATTCTTTATTGTTATAACAACCAACAACTAGGAAAAGGTGGACATATTTCTCCGAGAACAAGCATAGTGTTATCCTGAAATTGTATACTTAGAAGTTCTAAAGACCCTTTGTGAGAGCATTAAAAATTGAGTTTGTCTAGCGTGGGGCTAACCAAAAGAAATGGAACCTTTCAGGTTTGTCACTATTGTGCAAATATAGATACCTATATACATATATCCATACATACAGCAGGTTTGCCACTATTATCTACGTGCAACCTCTTTTTTTTTGTTTTTCATTTATTCTTCCATCTGATCAAGAGAGTTTAGTTCTGATAAGCAGGCTTTTTATTTATTCATTTTTAAGATTGGGTACCTATAAGCTTGAAATGAAGATAATATTGGGACAGTATTTTATTTATTTATTATATTTTTCTGTGGTTATAGGGATAGAGGAGTGTTGAACCCAGGGCCGATGGTTCAAGTATTGCGGTTTTCCTTTTTATATCCATTTGCCCCAATCCAACTAGTTATTGCAAATAGACGATGATGAAATTGTTCTTTTAGATTTATTCTTCTAAGCTGTTGATGGCCCCCCAAATTGTACTTTTTTTCCAATCTGTGGCGTTAACTATTATCTGAGAAGCGGGTTTGGACTTTTACTTCTTATTGTTTTCCTAATTCCTATTTGAATTGCCACAAAATGCCAAATCTCTTTTACATTAGTGTTTTTTTTAAATAAAAAAAAAAAAGAAATTTATTATTGGGGAGGGTGCAAGTTTGGAACCCGGACCTATGTTTCCGGGAAAAGAAATGCCGTGCCACCTGTGTTAGTCTTCCTTGACATATTAGTGCTAAATAAAACAATTAAAAACAATGAGTAGAAAGCCCATCCATGCCACGACCATTTGTAATCACATTCCTTACTGTTTGGTGATGGTTATGTGTTTTATTTTGGCAAAATTATTAACATCTTTATATGGGTTAATCGCATTCCGTCCCCGCCCATACCCCCAATTATTGGGTAATGTGTTATGTTATTGTTGTATTAACATCTTTATATATGATTTTGGATGTTCCCCTTAAATTTTCCTTGATATTACACAGTGTTATCAATAGTGGCGCTATAGCGGTCTATAGCGGAATAGAAGCTATCCTGCTATTGCGCTTTCGGGGACGGCCGCTATCCGAGATTGATAAGACTGATATTATAGCATAAAAAGAACTGATTCTGATTCGGAAATTTATCCTGTTTTGTCATCAGTTCTAGATTCAGATGGCTTCTCGGAGTTGGCTTCTTCAGCTATTCCTTCAAAAGATACAAGTCAGCTGGTACCTCTTAGAAGCGAAGCAGCATCTCTTCCTCCGTCATCCAACCCTGTTCTTGCGAAATCTGCCTTTTACGGTTTGGGATCTTCAAGCGGCAGAAAGGATTTTATGCCTGTGGATATTGAAAATGCGGTGAAAACATCCGTCATGAGTGAGAAGATGATTGAAGATGAATGGTCCGTGAAGCAACCGAAGAAAGATGGGTTTAACAGCTTGGAGAGCATTGTACGGGTAAAAGAAGCAGAATCAAAGATGTTCCGAAACAAGGCAGACAAGGCACGGAGGGAAGCAGATGGTTTCGAGAGAATGATCAGAATAAAAGGTGAGAAATTAGAAGAGGAATATGGTGAGAAGCTTTCGAAGCTCTGTCTACAAGAATCTGAGGAAAGGCGTAGGAAAAGAATCGAAGAGCTCAAGATCTTAGAAAACTCACATTGCGATTATTACAAAATGAAGATGCGAATGAAAGCTGAGATCGCGGGGTTGCTGAAGAGAATGGAGGCGACGAAACAACAGTGGGTCTAACTTTTCTCTTCCCTCTCTGTCTTCAAGTAACATTGATTTCAAGTTAGAGTAACATTTGACATTAGTTTGTGTTTTTGTTTTCTTTCTTTGTTTAAATTGTTGTAAGGTATTGTAATTTTTCTTTTTCCTTTCGTAGTAGTTAAGGTTTTCATGTCTCTAACTGAAATGGTCATATTGAAATTTTAAATTTATACCATAAACTACTTTTTGGTGAAAAATTTATTTTGATTCAAAAAATAAAAAATAAAAAGATTGTTTTCTTCTTCATTTTATGGATTTCTTGATCGTTAGCTACTCAACATACATGATGCATTGGATGCTTTCATGATTCTTCAATTCCCATCGTGGTTATTTTGGATTCAGATTTCTCTTTTGCTTTGGTTCAGAATTATCATGTAAGTTCTCCGCATGCTGATTGACTGAGATTTCTTGATATGAATTTAACTCTTTGTCCATTTAGAGCACATTTGATACGTTGTAATGAAATTAAATTGAATTATTTTTCACTTGGAATGATTTTTCATCGAGATTGAGTTTGGAATCATCTTTCTAATCCACTGTCTAGTAGGTAAAGGCAGAATGTAATGATAATTTATTTTAGGAAAATGATTTACTCCTAGAATTTTGAGGATAGAAACTCTAAACCCCCAAATTGAGGGTGTTAAATGACTATCTTACCCCCTGCTGGTATAAGGGATTCACCCAACTATAAGGGCAAAAAGGTTCGAAAAACTATTTTAGTCAATCTTTTAGCCAATAATTCTAGTAGCCTAGCAAGGTCCTTTATTTTATATGTTTGGTAAAATTGAATGGAATTTTACATGATATGACCTAAATGACCCTGATAGCATATGCTAGCGAGAAAGTCAAATTAAATAACACATCTATAAACTCATGAATAACATTCACATTAAACTCCAAAACACAAAAATACTCCCTCCGAAAGATTTAAATGTCCCATTTGCCCTATTAGAAAGTCCGGAATTGAATGCCCCTTTCCAAATTTAATTAACAATTTAATGCAAATTGTCAATTGTATATTCAAAGACAATCCTTAAATGTTAGCTAATGCTAAAATGAGACATCCAAATCCGCATGAAGGGATGTTATAACTATCAAGCATATTTGTAATTTATAAATAAATATTTGTTATAGTTCAAACAACTACTCCACAAAAGTAAATGAATAAATACTACTACAATTGGTATTTTGGGGCTGGGTTTCGGAAAATGTAGAAATGCATTTTTCCTTCACAATTTTGCACTGATTTTGATCTGTTCTAAATCTCGATCGACCGAATCAGTTGTCCGTCGTCCTAAGAAAACTACTGGAGTTTTGGGGACGTCTGGGTGTGTATCTCGGTCGACCGGAGTGCAAAACCTATCGACCGGGGCTGGTTCGGGCAATCACTCTGGGCTTCCAGTCGTCCCGACTTTTGTCATTTCTTTCTTTCTTGATTCCGGTCGACCGGAGGGTAATTTTAGTCGATTTATGTTCTGTTTTGTCCGGCCTACAAGGCTAGTGTGTTATGGATTCTGTACAATGTATGTAACTGTTTGCAATGGTTTAAGTCTGGTTGTGTTAAATATGTTTCTAAATGGTTTTGGGAAATGAGAAAATTTTTGTGTCTTATCTGATTCCTCATCACAGGGGTTGTTTGATCCTTACTGGGCTTAACAGCTCGGTCCTTTATTTTTCTTATCCTGCAGATTACGATGGAGTCGAGACTTACTATGATGATGTTAGTGTTTGGGATGGGTACCAGGATGAGTGATTCCTAATGAACTTATGTAATAGTGAACACATAGTAACTCTTTTTACATCATGTTAAACCTTATTTACATTTTAGTACTTTCATTTCTGTTGTAATGCTTTTTTACCATTGGTTTTATATATGAAGTATTCCATTTTAGTAACTTTGTGTGTGGGTTCGGTGTCTCATTGGCTGATGAGACACTGACATGTCATCACCTGTTTATGGGGTGTGACATAACTGGTATCAAAGCAAATCGAACCTTAGGCACTAAGTTCTAGTTAAAACTAAGTATGGAATGAATCTAGGAAAAATATTGAACATAATGTAAGATGTGAGATCGGTAGAGACTCTGGACTAGGATGAGCTGTCTACTTATCGCTTCATATGTTATTGTGAATTGCTATACCATGTTATGTCATTTTCTAGGTATATGATGCCATGCATTATATGTGTTAACATGTTATGTCATTTATTGCTTATATCATTTATTGGGTTATTGTTGGAGTAAGATGAACCGAAACCAAGAGAGCAGTTGCCAATTGCAGCATTTGCCCACCAGGGGCCAATGTGAGGCCTCTGTGAGTTTATGGGGTATACTAGCCAACACCAACCACGATTTCCGCCAGCACCACCACCACCACCACCACCACAGGTACCGAATGAGGGGGCTGAGTTTAGAGCTGAGTTTGTGACACCTCCTCCTCCACCACTACCAACACCACCGATTAACGCAGTGGAAAATCCTAAGATAGCAACGGCCTTAACTATGCTAGTTCAGGTTCTTCAAACACAACAGCAACAGAACCAGAATGTAGGGGTTCAGAGGATTGAGGTCGATCAGGGGGTCTATTTTGAACGAATGAAGAAAATGATGATGACCTGGTTCAATGGTAACTTGAGACCATATCAAGTTGAAACATGACTGGAAGAGATTGAGTAGCACTCTCAATCACGAGGGTACCTGAAAATGTCGAGATCGATGTGGTCTGGGCATTTCTATTAGTTGAAGCCTCTGAATGGTGGAAGGGCGTTGACCCTATTTATGCTCAAGGGGGCCATCCTATCACTTGAGTCAGGTTAAAAAAGATGTTCCTATATCAGTATTTTCCCTGGAAATTTAAGTTGGCACGCCAAAATCAGTTCTTTGACTTGAGGCAGGACTGGAGGGTATGCCAACTTTTGAGTATGCGGGCAAGTTTAACTCCCTTGGGAAGTATGCTGCAGCGATCATCCAAGATCCTAAGATGAGGATTCAGAGGTTTGTGAAGGGATTGTTGCCCCATATTAGAGAAAGGATTTCGAGGTATCGTCCTACCACTTACCAAAAAAACCTTGACATTGAGGCTGAATTCATGACGACTGATTTGCAGAGGAAGAGATATTTTCCAGCTACGACACAAGGATAAAGTTCTCGTCCTAACACCACCACTCATATGGCTACTCGGAAGAGGTTTGCTCCCATAACGAGACCGATCAACACCGTTAAGCCTGAGGTACAAACGAGTTCTAACTTAGTCAGAATTGGGGGACCTGCAGGGGCACCACACGCTTCTCAGACTTTTGGGGATTGTTTAAGATGTGGAAGAAGACATTATGGGGAGTGTAGATGGGTTTCTGGGGCATGCTTCAGATGTGTTACGATGGGAAACCGGGTCAGCCAATATACATCTCTATTACATGTCACGTGACAGATTTCAGGAACACCAGGCCAATGCCTAATGCTCGGGTATTTGCTTTGACTCAACAAGAGGCGGGAAATGCTTCTGATGTGGTGACATGCACGCTTCTCATCAACTCCGTACCTACTTATGTGTTATTTGATTGTGGAGTCACCAACTCATTTGTGTCCCGTGGGCTTGCTAAGATACTTAAGACCTCCCCTACTTGTACTTTGGACACCTACAGAGTTATGGTACCTAGCGAGAAAGTGCTAGAGTCTAACTTAATTCATAAGGGGTGCCGGGTAGAGATAGACTCGGAGGTACTAGAGGCGGACATTATTCAGTTATATATGGTAGACTTTGATGTTATTTTGGGTATGGATTGGTTGTACACATATCATGCCTTAGTCGATTGTCGGGAAAGGAAGATTCAGTTGATAACCGGGGACTGGGAAGTTGTGAAGTTTCATGGGTCAGATAAGAGGGTAAGTTGTCGTAGTATGCCTATCATCTCGGCGATGAAAGGGAGAAAGTACATCAAGAAGGGCTGCGGGGATTTCGGCTTACACAGTGGCGATGGATGAAAATGAAGTCCGACTTAAGGGCGTTCCTATAGTGAGAGAGTTTGGGGATGTATTTCCTAATGATCGTATGGCACGGTAGGAGTTGAAGGTTCAGCTCCAAGAGCTTCTTGACAAGAAGTTCATAAGACCGAGTATTTCACCTTGGGGCACTCTGGTCTTGTTCGTGAAGAAGAACGACGATAGTATGCATATGTGTATCGACTACCGTGAGTTGAACAAGATCAATATTAAGAATCGATACCCTTTCCCTCGCATCGATGACTTATTTGATCAGTTGAAGAGGGTGAAGGTGTTCTCTAAGATTGATTTGAGGTCGGGTTATCACCAACTTAGGATTAAACCCGAGGATAACCCGAAAAGTGCCTTTCGAACACGGTATGGAAACTATGAGTTCCTTGTTATGCCGTTTCGAATGACTAATGCACCGACGACTTTCATGGACATGATGAACTGAGTTTTTCGGGATTATCTTGATAAGTTCGTGGTGGTCTTCATCGACGATATTGATTTATTCACCGTCGGATTAAGTCAGATTAAGCTCACGAAGTATACTTGAGATTGACATTGGAGATTCTAAGGAAGGAAAAGTTGTATGCCAAGTCAGCAAATGTGAGTTTTGGTTGAATAATGCTACGTTTTTTGGGCATGTAGTTTCTGCCGAAGGGGTATCAGTTCATCCAAGTAAGATTGAGGCAATAGTTGATTGGCCTACACCGAAGACAGTTGCTGAGATAAGGATTTTTTGGGTTAGCCGGTTACTACATGAAGTTTGTGCAAGATTTCTCTCGTATCGTTGCTCTTTTGACTCGTTTGACACAAAACGGGTTAAGTTTGAATGGGGCCAGAATGCGAGAACAACTTTCAGTTATTGAAGAAGAAATTAACTACAACAGCGATATTAACTTTACCAGTGGAATCATGGGGTTTCACCATCTATATTGATGCATCGGGCATTGGTTTGGGTTGTGTGTTGATGCAAAATTGGAAGGTTATAACATATGCTTCTAGGCTGTTAAAACATTATGAGAAAAGCTACCCCACACATGACTTGGGGTTGGCAACGGTCGTGTTTGCCTTAAAGATTTAGAGACATTACCTTTATGGAGAACCATGTGAGGTTTTCACCGACCACCAAAGCCTTAAGTACCTTTTCACACAAAAGGAGCTTAGCATGCGATAAAGGCTTCACGGAAGATTACGACTTCACGATTAGCTACCACCCCGGGAAAGCTAATCGAGTGGTCAATGCCTTGAGTAGGAGTTCGAGAAGTTGGAAATTAAAGTCGTTGAGTCTACCGGGAACGTTTTGGCAGTCTTGGTAGCTCAACCGACTCTTTTGGGGAGCATTAAGGAATCACAGTTGTCCAATTCAGATTTGAGTAAAGAACGGGTATTGGCAAAGTCAGGGGTAGAATCAGAATTTCAGGTTCATGAAGATGACAGTCTTCGGTTTTGGGGCAGATTGTGTGTACCTTCATATTCGAGGTTGAGATTGGAAGTTTTGCAAGAAGCTCACAATTCTAGATCTCGGTACATCCGGGGGGCTGCGAAGATGTAAAAGAGGCTTAAGGGTAATTTTTATGTGGAAAGGAATGAGCGGGACATAGCCGAGTTTGTGGCGAAGTGTCTCATGTGTCAACAAGTACAATCGGAACATCAAAGGCCCAAACCTCAGGCTCCATAACTTAAAAGAAGGGTATAATTGTCAGTTACTATTTATTGATGATTTGAGCTTCTTTTGGAAAGGTCATTTGATAGGTTTTGGTGTTGAATGTGTTTTCTCACTTCTTGGAATCGTCATTTCCGTGGAATGACATTTCCAACTTAAATTTGTAAAATCAAACAATGGAATGAAAATAGAAATTGGAATCGTTATTTCATTTTATTCTATTACAATGTGCCAAACAAATTGTTAGTGTGCCATGTTCGATACCAAGGGATAACGTTACTCAATCATTCTAAAACCCCATTAAAAAAGCAGAAACATATCAGAAATGTTCCAAGTCTAACCAACTGGATTACACCATGACTATTAGACCTTCAATTTGTGGTGGGGGTAAAAGGGTTGTTATGGAAAATGAAAATTTTGTAACGTTCAGATTTGAAAATTTGAACTTTTAACCGTTTGTCACTTTTGACCGTTTGTATAGAGTAGACTGTAGACGTTTGGTGCTGTGGTATAGTCTTGCAATTTCTTTTTAAACTATGTCAAATATTCAATATTTTAAGCATTAATTTGGGTGCAATCATACCAGCACTAATGCATCGAATCCCATCAGAACTCCGAAGCTAAGCGTGCTGGGGCGAAAGTAGTACTGGAATGGGTGACCTTTCGGGAAGTCCTCGTGTTGCACCCCTTCTTTTTTTTTTTCTCTTCAAGAAAAAAAAAGAAGCATTAATTCATTAAGGTTGGGATTAACAACGTTGGTTATCACAGTAAATTCAAATTAAAATAAATACCAGAAGTGAAAAAACAAAAAAGTCTTGATCTGAAGCTGAAATTATTCAATCGATGATGGACAATGTAACACATTTTTTTAATTAACAATTA
The DNA here is from genome assembly GCA_026122235.1 of Vinca minor. Taxonomy (NCBI): domain Eukaryota; kingdom Viridiplantae; phylum Streptophyta; class Magnoliopsida; order Gentianales; family Apocynaceae; genus Vinca; species Vinca minor. The sequence continues at coordinate 4,142,529 of JAOCZM010000253.1, forward strand.
AGTAACATAAAATTTGATGGAAAGAATGTACTCGCCAAACGAAAAATGTTTTGTAATCCAAAAATAAAAATAAAAATATGAATCAGTGGTAGAGTCAAGAATTTATCATTGGGAATGAATTTTTTATTGAAATTTTTTATGGAGGTGAAATACCATATTTATAAGGAAATATCACCAAAAAAAAATTCTTATAAAAAGTTCGTCACTGATGTGAACAATGATTAAAATCACCAACGTGTTAAAGTTTATACTTCATAAAGTAATCTTACTTTATTTCATATCTAACCAGAATAAAATACATTGAAAAATAATACAAAAAGAAAGGTAATTAAAAGTATAAAAAAGAATTATTACATAGCCAAGAAACTCAAGTCAATACTTGTAGTGGAGAAGTGAAAACACAAACGAATATGATACTAATATAGATATAATCTACCAATAACGATGAAGAACAGTGAAGAAGACGGAGAGTCCAAAGAGGAAAATGAGGAGAGCAGTGAAATTCATCTTGGTTTCTCTCTTTAAGCGGCAAAAACGCATATTGAGTTTGAGGTTTTTGTCTAGTATATTTAATTTTATCTTTTTCATCTAGTATATTTTTACGACTTGCCGTTATTGTCCTTCCGTTTCTTCATTTTCTGTTAAAAATCCGTCAAGAAGCCAATAGGTCAAACGAGGTCTTTTTACCCAGGGGCATTTTAGTCATTTCAACATACTTTATACAAGAAAAACTTATATACTCAATTGCTAAATAAAATAACAATAGATATCCAATTTAATTTATCCAAAACTGTAAAGACCTTTTCCCTTCATCTTTCTCAGCCCCCCACCACCGTCAACAACCACCATTTCTTAGGGCTACTTTCACCTCAAAAAATGGAAGTCCATGAATTCTCCTAACCCTTTCATCTATATTCATCTTCATCCCCTTCATCAAACTCACCCCCTTCACCTTTATCTTCATCCTCTCACCACCGCTAATCACCACCTTCAACACCATCTTTGAACATAAACCAAATTCAATCCCAAACTTTACATCTTTAAATGAAATGCCTGCTCAAATTCAAGACTTGAATCTATCAAATGACATGTCTATAACACTATATTCAAAGAAAGTAAAAACCCATCCAAAAAAAAAAAAAAAAAAAAAGAAGCAAAATATTCAAATTACTCCACTGCCCCAAATTTATGGTATTCTGGTAGAATTGCCACTTCATTGTATATTAATGATTTTGAATAGGTTTGGAGTTATCTGTCCTTTAGATGTCATGGAAAGTCATTCTTAGTTTTAAAGATTCAAACTTTTGAAATGAATCTTCTTAACATGTTTGGTTGGAATTTAATTTAAATAAGTCATCATAACATAACTTGATTATCTATACTAAGAGAAATGAATGGGTTTAGGAAATTTCTTTGGTTGATTTAAATTGGGTTTTCATGGTGGTTAATTAAAATTGGCTATCCATGATTTTTCTTGTAGGAGGTAGTGATTTCTTTGGTTGATTTAAATTGGGTTTCCATGTGTTTAATTAAAATTGGCTATCCATGGTTTTTGAGGTAGTGATTTCTTTGGTTGATTTAAATTGGGTTTCCATGGTGGTTAATTAAAATTGGCTATCCATGGTTTTTCTTGTAGGAGGTAGTGGGGGTGGGGGTGAGGGTGGTGATGGACAATGGTGGGGTGGTGGATGAAGATGAAGATGATGGAGTAGAAGATGAGTTTATGAATTGGATATTCATACTTAAGGTTTTTTAAAATTGACTACCCAAGTTTTTTTTTGTGAGAATTGGGTTGAAATGTCTGAAATACCATTAAAAAGTGCCTCACGTGTGAGACACATGACTGACTTGACGGATTTTTAACAGAAAATGGGACTGAAGGAAAATAACGACAAGTCGTAAAAACATACTGGATCTAAAAAGATAAAATTAAACATACTGGATAAAAACCTCAAACTCGAAATACATATTGGACCAAATCGGCGTTTTTGCCCTCTTTAAGCCTATGAAAAAGAATTTCTCGGTCAAGCCAGTCACTGCACTCACTAAATCCATTAAGTAGATAACAAAGCCCACCATAATACAATAATGATTGTTGGGTAAAACAATTTGGATCAAACAAGGATCAAAGAGTATAAAATGAAAATTACTGTTAGAATTTAATGTGACATTATGCCTTCTTGATCCAAATTTTTTATCCAATAATCACTACCCAACATAATATGCCATGTTGAAAACCTTCCTCTTGCCGACATGTTTCCACGTGGAAAGACGAAGGCTAGGAATCCCAAGATCCACCGAAAACAAAATACTCCACTAAAAACAAATTTGATCCCAAGAAGGTCGTAGCCCAGTGGGGTCGATCGACCTTTGCTTCGGTAGACCTGACCACTGAATTGCGGTCGACCGAGATATGGATATAAGTCCTTTAACATTTGATTTAAGGCAGGCGATCGACCAGAGCTGTCAATTCAATGCCAAAATTATAGTCGTTGTGACCAACAATGCTTGTGTATTTTTGCCCAATAAAAATCTTTCAAAGCTGAATTTTTCATAACTAATCAAGCCATAAGAGGCATAGGCACATACACTTTCTAAACAAACAAGCTTACACTTTTGATCTTAATTTCATATCATTCAAAAGCTTTTTGTGCTGAGGTATAAACTTCATCTATTCTCAATATTGATTAGAGATTTCATTTGTATATCCAATCCAATTGAGGGATTTGTAAAAGTGAGCTAAATTGTAAATCTCCTTTGAAAGAGATAGGGTTACCCAAGCTTCTCATTCGTGAGAACTATTTATTTGTGAGCTAGCAAAAAGCTCTTAGAGAGCTTCACTCTTAGTGAGTGTGTGTAAGTCCTAAGAGTGGGCACAAGACCTCTTTGTGAGGCAAACACTCTTTGTGAATGGAGAATTCTTGGTGAAGAAAAAATTCCTAAGAGTAGGCACAAGTCCTCTTTGTGAGGCCAAACACTTTTAGTGAGTGGAGTCTTCTTTGTGAAGCAAAAGTGTTCATTTGTTGAGGCAATTGTAAAAGGTAGAACCCACATTGCATGTGTTGCAAAGGGTATCCATTAGTGGATGTTGAAATCTTTGGTGTTTTCCCTAAAGTAGTGGATGTAGATTCTTTGTAAATCGAATCACTATAAATCCCTGTGTTAGTTTTCTCTATCCCTAAGCCTTTAATTCATTGTTCATATACTTTCTATAACTTGTTTATTTGATTATATGAACATATGTGTTTTTGATAGAAACTATCACATGCTTCCAAGCTTTATACAATTGCTTCACATAGTCATCTAAGTTGCCTTGATCATAATTTAATCACTTTATGTGCTTAAACAACATACTTGTTGTTAAGGTGAACACTTAGGCAAAAGAAGATTTAGAAAAGCTTAAAAAATCTTTTAGAACCTAATTCACCCCCTCTTAGGTTCTATACCCTCAAAGGATATTTGAATTGGTATCAGAGCCTAGTCTTCTTTTATTGGACTGACATCCTAGGAGGATCCATGACTCATAGACTTTTCTAACTTAGATGACTAATCCCCATCTAGACCACCTCTTTTTTATGGCTCCAACTTTGATAGTTGGCAATATGTGTTTAAATTGTTTTTGTCTTCTAATGGAATTCCTTGTTGAGTATTATAGAAGAAGGTCCTTTTATTCCTTCAATCTACACACAAGGTGTCATGGTGCCAAAGTCTAGGAAAGACTATGATGACGAAGACTACAAGAAGATGACACTCAACTTCAAGGCCTTAAATGCTCTTTGTTGTGCACTAAATGAAGAATCTCTCAACAAAGTGCATAAATGTGAAGATACTTATTCCATGATGAATATGATTGAAGCATCATACAAAGGAGAAGTTAAAGTGCAAAAGCCAAATGTGGCAAGTCTAGGATTGTGGACTCAATCTTGTGAAGGTATATAGGATATCTCAATCATACTTCAAGAAAATATTAATTCAACCAAGAAGTGTGATAAAGGAGATTATAATGGTCAATCCTCAATGAGCTAAAAAATTATACAAAATGAACCTTCACAAGTTGAGATAGAAGAAGAAGAGATGGAAGCACAAGTTGATGATCTTCAAAAGGGACTAAATTATGATGGAGATAATGAAGATCAATCATCTTGCAAAAGGAAAAGATTGCCACTAAGCTTCAAAGAAAGACATCCAAAGAGAAGTGGTTTGAAGCATGAAGATTTTAAATGGAGATGTGCACAAAATAAGAAATCTCAAACACTCCATAGCACTTAGACTCTTCAAAGATACATGGCAAATACATTCAAGGAACCAAGATGTTCTGCTACAAGTGATAATCAAAACTTCAAGGGTAATCTAAAATCATCATCACTTGGTAAGGTTACAAAGGTATCAACTTCACTTTCTCATAACTTTATAATCGATGTTATTAACTGTATGAGAAGTAAAATTGATGTTATTACTTGTACGCATGTTGATGTTGCATCATGTTATTTTAGTGGTCCTTCACACGGAGATAGCCTATTGCAAGAGCTTTATTCGTTTGATGTTTCTCTTGCTAGGGTATCTAAAATATGCAACATCGCAAAATTGGATGATTCTTGCTCTTACTTCTCATCTAATGAGATCATCCTTGTACTTGTAATATTGCTAATGTTGATCCAAATGCACACACTTGCCACTTGAGAAAATGCTCTAACAATGTAGGACCTTTGCGAGATGTACCATATGTTTCTTAAGTTTCCCTTGTAGGTTCCAAGAGATCTAAGTCTCAATTCAAAGGAATGAACCCCAAGGAATGGCAAAACAAAGCTAAGACTCCAAGCAAAGAGTCAAGTGCCAAAGACAACATGGTGGTGGAGACTTCATCAAGGAACATCACAGATATCATCAATGATAACTCCACACACCAAAATAAGATTGCTTCCAATGCTCAAATGGAAAGAAGAAGCAATCAAAGGGTAAGCTCCTCCCAAGATGGAAAAAGTCAAGATCAAGATCAAACTTTATGCCTCATTGGTCTCTTTGATGAAGATCAAAGTGAAGTTCAAAGTCCTAAATCTATAGGCAATGAGGTACAATCTAATCTTTCCCTTGATCTTGACTATAATAGTGAGGAGGATCCTTATGTATTTTTAACCGACTTATATGATGAATTGAAAAAGTTAAATAAGAAGAACAAGATCACTTGTAATGAACTTGCTCGATCACTAAATGAAAGATTTAAAATGCAAGTATAATATGATAGTCTTCTTACTTATTTTCACATCATATCAAATGAAAAGGAGAATGCGCTTTTATATCTAAATGCTATGTCTCTTGAAAACCAAGAATTGCTTGACAAGGTGCATAATGTAGAATCTAAACTTGTTGAACATGATATCTTAAAGCACAAATTTAATGTGTTAACCACTTATGTTGATTAGTGTACTTGTGCTAAAGATATCCTTGGTAATGTGCTTGTTGCTTTTCATGCTCATATTGCTAGTAATTGTAAAGAGCACAAGCACACACATAAAATTTCACACCCTACTTCTATTAATGCTAGAACACCACACACCACTACGTTAATTGCTAATTGCTCATATTGTGGTAAATGTGGTCATCACTATATTTATAACATTAATAAGAAAAGAATAGAAAGTGGTGCAATGTCAATTTGGGTTGTAAAGAACCCCAAAACTAACCCCCAAGGACCCATAAGAAAATGGGTACCAAAATTAAATTGTTCTGTAAGAAATGTATCCCGACTGACCAAAGAAATGGTCAAATTGTCTCAGCCATAGGAAATGTATCCCGGTCGACCGCAACAGACTCCCGGTCGACCTGAGCAGAATGGTTTTCAGTAACAGGGTACCTCGGTCGACCGACATCCCTCCTCAATCGTCCAAAATCTGGACAGAGAGAAACTCAGATTTTAATTAAACGAGGGCGAGCGACCGGATAGGACCTCCGGTCGACCGATGTGTCGCGATTTAGCAGAAATTCAAGGCTTTCAGTTCATAATTCAAAAAGCTATCTTTCTCTCCTTCAAAGAAAACCCTAACCCCTTGACAAATATTTTTCAAATTCGATCCCTATATCATCCCAAACACAAATTCCTTCCACAAATCATATATTTCCTACAATCACTGTCCAAAATCCTAAGCCAAATCTTTCTAAAAACCATACCAAAGTAAAACCCAAAAATGATTCCACAAAGAGAAAACCTATTTCCAAAACAAATATTGAAAAATATATAACGAATAGAGAACTGATTGAACCCGCTCCAAATAAGAAAAAGGTGAACCGGAAAGACATTAAGGAAAGAGGAAAAGCTAAGAAAGTGATTCATTCCGACGAAGAAACGGAGTCCGACAATGATCACCATATTCCACCACCTCCACATAGAAATCAAGGAGAATCTTCATCCTACACCACTACAAAGGTACCTTCTCGATTTTACTCTGAAGATGTTGATAAATATTATGAAAATCTTATAAAAGAGAAGAGAGGAATTCTTCTGGGTTATAGAATTGAGGATGAAGAAGGGTAAGATGAAATTATTGGTTATTTTGTAGATATGAGGTGGTTAAATATTTTATTGATTGCTCATGATTATTATCCCTCACTATTATGAATTTGGGCCTAATCTGAGAGAAGAAGGGAAGAAAGATGATGGGCATTATTGGTGAACTTCTAGTGTTGGAAACCTAGAATTTAGATTCTCCGAAGCCATGATAAGCAATTTCTTAGGAATTGAGTTAGATGATAATGCCATAAGATATTTTGATAATTCCGGGAAGGTGCCAAAAGAAGAGGATCTTGATATTAGGAAATACCTACTTAAATATAAATGGGGGCATTTGGCAAGTTCAAGGAGAGAGAGACAAACAAGTTTGATGAGTATGGTCGCATACTTGACCATTTTGTCTCAAATGTGATTGTTCCGGTAGAAGGACATAAGAACTCCATCTCTTACTTGCAAATGACCATCATGATGTGATTGGTGGATAAGAAGAAAGCAAACTTTGCTTATTTGGCCCTCAAGTATCTTCAGGATTGAGTAACGAGACCAAAGAAGAAATCCCTCCCCTATGGAAGGATGTGGACCATCCTATTCAGGCAATTCAAGATAAAACTCTCTACTCACACTCAAAGGAGTGAATGACATCTCAAGTACAATCAAGGACAATTCCATCAAATGCATATGAACTTGGTAAATGGACATTGGAAATTCCATTCAAATTGTAACGTTGAGGAATTGTTGGCAGCTATGATTGCACTCAAGAAATCTTCAAAAGTTTATGAAACCTTAAATAAGGAGATAGATAAGAGAGAAACTCAAGTGCAAAATGCGCAAGACTTGCATCAAAATGAAGAAGGACAAGGAGATGGAGAAGATGATATTAATATTGGAGTTAATGAAGAAGGGATGTTCATATTGATGTTGGAGATCAAGGGGATACTCCAAGGGAAAATGTTTAAATAAGATCTCTTCCTCCTCAAAGAAATGAAGACATTTTGAATCCAATATTGACACACTTACAAGAATCTCAAAAAAATATCAAAAATGACTTGAAAATGATATTTGAGAACATGTCAAGTTTGGAGGATGATGTGAAGAATTTAAAGGCTCAAGTTGGAGATTTAAGGATTAAATTCAATGATATGGATTACAAGATTGATGATATTGATAAATATACCAAATCTAAGAATTCAATCTTGGAAGAAAATGAGGAGAAAGAAAGAAGAAGAAAATGATTTTGATGAAGACTCAATCAAAGGAAATGACAGAGGTAAAGAAAAAGAAGAACCCAAAAAAGTGATTAATATTGAAGATGAAGAAGATTTGGGTGTTGAAGTTGGGAATACGGATCAAGAGGGTAATATAGTTGTTGAAGACAAGGACGATTTGGGTGAAGAAGTTGGTGATAAAGAAGAAGGTCTACCAAGTGTTGAAACATGTCAATGATGAAGAATATTGAGAAGATCAAAGGACACAAAGTGCAAGATGCAATCATCAATCCATGAGAAATTTCTAAACTCAATCTTTTATTTCCTTGTATTTAAATTCATTTCCTTGTACTGCCCCCTTTGTTTTTCGTTGTGTACCCTTAGAATAGCATTTGTTGAACTTACACTTTCATTTCATTGTATGAATTGCTTAAAGGGGCACCTTGATGCTTTTATAACATGTTTTTCTCTTTATATTGTTTTGATCTTTTAAGCATGTTATAGTTTGAGCTAAATGATTTGATCCTTGTGATAAAAGCTTATTTGAACCCCCTCCCCTCTATTCTTACTGTCTTTATGCTTTGGGGGAGTTTGTATATGCTATGTTTTGGTTTTAACTTGATCTATATATCATCTTGTTTATATTCTAGTCAATAGCATGATTCTTATGTGGTTGATCGTCTAGATGCTTGACTTAGGATATAAACTGTGGTTGTGACATTGAATATGCATGTTAAGTGTTTATATGGATGTTTGAGTTGGTTTAAACTAAAAATTGCAGTTTTTCCTGCTTTCTATCAAAAGTCCGGTCGACCAGACACTAAGTATCAGGTCGACCGAACACATGCGGTCGACCAGTGGAAGAATGAGATATCGGCCGGAAAAGCCAAATTTCAGTAAATTCTTGAACTTTAACTTCAGTAATTTGTAAGTTTTTTTGTTTTATTCATATAGGTACAACCTTAGGGTGAGTTTTCAAATGCTTTCATTCTATACCCCCTCCCTCAAAATATGTGATGTATGCTCAATTTGCATATCTTACATCATCACATCACATGTTGGCTTGTTTTCATCTTTTATATCTTATAGCCAACTTGTGTAAGTTATATGTGTTATACATGTTTATATTCTACATACACTCTCCCTTGATAACTTTGAGATCATATTCTTCATTTTCTTGCTTTAAGAGTTGTTATACTCATTTAGCTAACCATTAACTTGTTATCATACGCTTCCACTACTTCTTTTGGTTGTGATACATATGCTTAACTTATGTATCTATGCTATCACTTCCAATAGTACTTTTGATAAGGGATTGGACAGCTTTGCAATACCAAACTGTTGCAAAGCTGTCCAATCCCTTATCAACTTTGTTAGCTATATTTTCAAACTTGTTTTCATCTTAAATAGCTAACATGATATGTTTGATAAACGGGGAGATTGTGCTTAAAGGGTTATTCCTTATCTCCTTTGGTTTAGTTTAGGTTGATAATCTTTTTGAGCCATTTATGACCATCTTTTGATTCATGCATCATTATGGACTCTTGGTATTTAGAAATCAACCAAGTTTATTCAAAATTATCTTTCTTCAAATGCTTTTTTTTTTTTGCCTTTAGATTTGATCCTTTGGTTCTTATCTTATCAATCTACCATTAAGATTCTTCATAGTTTTAAAAGTATTTCAATTCTTTTCAAAAGGGGGAGAAATCTTAATTTACATCAAGATTCTCCACATTTTAAACCTTATTCCTCCTTCACCTTTCTTTAAAGGGTATTTCAATTTTTTTTCAATAAAAATGAGGAGTAAATGCTTTTCATATTGGCGCTCTGATTTCCCTTTTTGATTTTGACAAAAAGGGGGAGAAGTTTTAGTGTAGCAAATGTGCCAAAAGAAGTAATTTACAAAAGGAGAAAGCTTAGAACTTGCAAAATGGGAGAGATAAGGGATTCTTTAAAATATGGGGAGTATAATATTTTTTCAAAACATCTACTTGCGTAGATCCTTAATTCCCTTATCTCATGCATATATATTTATATGCTTTAAAGCTTTATATTTTGCATATTATTCCCATTTACTCAATGTTTTGTCATCATAAAAAAGGGGGAGATTGTTAGGCCGAAGGGGGGCAAAGTGATCAATCTTGTTTTGATGATAAAAAACCATTGATAGTTCTAATGTTTGTGTGAGCATGTTCTTAATGATATGATCCTTAGCACTCACACCAACATTGATGAAAATGGTAAGTTAGCTTGTGTACATCAAAGGTATGATCAAACACAGAAGGAAGCTACACTTTACAAGACTCCATAGCACAAACATGAAGTCAATCCACATGCTATGGAAGTACTTGCAAAGTCACTGAAGATGGAAGATCAACATGTCAAGAGCTACTCAATCCATCAAGTAAACAATCAAGTGGCATACTCCTTGACAATAAGAAGTGTGAAGTCCACTACACTACATCAAGGATGCAAAAGGACTTCAACACTCAAAGAAGATGTTGATCAAAGGCTTCAAAGTTCAAGATCCAAGAAGAATCAACTTGAAGACTTGAAGACCTTAGGAAGATTAGTCTAACCTTATATGTAATCCTTTGTGACTAATCTTTCCTTTGAGAATACTAGAATAAATTGTTTAAAGCTCATCAGTGCGTGTTTTCAAAACCTCATGTTTACTTTGTTAAATACTTTGAAAAGGTTTTTGAAAACAAGTTGGTCTATGCCTAAGTACTTTAAAAAGTGTTTTATATCCTTACAAAATACTTAGGCATGTGCATGAGAACATTACAAACTCAACTAAGTGTAAAAACCACTTTGGGATAGTTCTCCGGTCGATCTAGGATTTGCCTCGGTAGACCATAGCTGTCCGGCCGACCGTCAATGTTGATCCGGTCGACCAGTGTGTTTTTGTCCTTATCTGAGTTTTGAAAGGTCCAATCTCCAACGGCTATATTCTATCCGGACGACCGAGATATTAGGTAGGTCGACCGACCTTTACTTCGGTAGTACTGACCACTGAATTGTCGTAGACCAAGATATGGACAGAATACCTTTAACCTTTGATTTAAGGCACTTCGGTCGATCTACTGTCTAGTAGCGATCGACCGGAGCTGTCAATTCAAGTCCAAAATTATAGCCGTTGTGACCAACAATCCTTCTGTATTCTTGCCCTATAAAAAGCTTTCAAGGTTGAATGTTTCTTAACTAATCAAGCCATAAGAGGGCATAGGCATATACACTTTCTAAACACACAAGCTTACACTTTTGATCTTAATTTCATATCATTCAAAAGATTTTTGTATTGAGTTGTTAACTTCATCTATCTTTCTATTCTCAATATTGATTAGAGATTTCATTTGTATATCCAATCCAATTGAGGGATTTGTAAAAGTGAGCTAAATTGTAAATCTCCTTAGAAAGAGATAGGTTACCCAAGCTTCTCATTTGTGAGAACTAGTTCTTTGTTAGCTAGCAAAAAGCTCTTAGATACGGTAGACCTGACCACTTAATACGGTCGACCGAGATAAGAACAAAGGGCCTTTAACCTTTGATTTAAGGCACTCTCGTCGACCTACTGTCTAGTAGCGGTCGACCGACCGAAGATGTCAATTTTAGGCCAATTTTATAGCCGTTGTGACCAACTTTGTCTGTATTTTCTAACCCTATAAATAGCTTATAAAGCTAATGTTTTTCATAAATAATCAAGCCAAAAGAGGGCATAGGCACATACACTTTCTATACACACAAGCAAACACTTTTGTGCTGAATTTCCATAACTTTCTAAAGCATTTGTGTTGAGCTTAAACTTCATCTATCTTCTATTCTCAAAGAGTGATTAGAATTTCATTTGTATATCCAATCCAATTGAGGGATTTGTAGTAGTGAGCTAAATTGTAAAATCTCCTTTGAAAGAGATTGGTTACCCAAGCTTCGCATTTGTGAGAACTAGTTCTTTGTGACCTAGCAAAAAGCTCTTTGTGTGCTTCACTCTTGGTGAGTGTTTGTAAGTCCTAAGAGTAGGCACAAGTCCTTTTTGTGATGTTAACACTCTTTGTGAGTGGAGTCTTCTTAGTGAAGAAAAAGTCCTATGGATAGGAAAAAGACCTCTTTGTGAGGCAAACATTCTTTGTGAGTGGAGTCTTCTTTGTGAAGCATAAGTCCCTCAATTTGTTGGGGCAATTGTAAAATGTAAAACCCACTTTGCATTTGTTGTGAAGGGTATCAATTAGTGGATGTTGAAATCCTTGAGGTTTCCATAATGTAGTAGATATAGATTCTTTGTGAATCGAACCACTATAAATCCTTGTGTTAGTTTTCTCTATCTCTTCTCGTATACTTCATTGTTCATATACTTGTTATAACTTGCTCGATTGATTATATGAACATATGTTCTTAGGATAGAAACTATCACATGCTTCCTTGCTTTATACAATTGCTTTACAGAGTCATCTAAGTTGCCTTAAACATAATTGAATCACATTATGTGCTTAAACAACATACTTGTTGTTAAGGTAAAGATTTATGCAAAGAAGTTTTAGAAAAGCTTTAAAAAGTTTTTATGAACCTAATTCACCCCCACTCCTCAGGTTCTATACCCTCAAAGGGTATTTCAATTGGACCCTGGAGCATTTGGTGTGTTTATTAAAGATAGGGGCATTCAATATTAAGCATTTAACACACGTCATAAATGAACTTAATTTGACTTCTATCAACCGGGCGAAGGTATGTTTGCTATATATGTTGGGGACGACCCTATTTGTCGATCGCTCCTGGGATAAAGTCAATTGGAGGATTTGGGAGCCTTGATGGAGTTAAGGCATGTAGATAAGTATTCTTGGGGTAGTGCGGTTTTGGCAACTCTGTATCGACAGTTGGGGCAAGTATCGAGGGCCAAATGCAAATCCATCGGTGGATGCCTTACACTACTAGAGGTACTTATTGATTTTTAAATTTTGTTAATTATATGAATTATTAATTTATTGTGATTTATTTTAATTTTGGGTTTGATAATTTCGTAGGGGTGTATCTACTCATATTTCCCTCTATTCATGCTCAGAATAGGATCAACCCTTATTAGAATGTTGAGCAACTATATGTCTCGAGGTATATGGCTGAGAAAGTTGATTTGAAATAAATGAACACACTCAGGTATTACTAGGTGACCTTGGATGACATGAATGTCGAAGAGGCATTAATTATTTAAACTTAATCTACAATTAAACTAATTTACTTGTTTTAAGAAAACTTAAAATATGATTTTTGTAGGTTAATTTCACACCGTTTATGAGAGTTCCGATGGAACATCCCTATTGTTAGGTTTTTACATTTCATGGCACCATTCGGTTTTGCCATAATGTAGAGCCTTACATGACGGAGCGTTGTTTAAAACAGTTCAGGTATGTTCAGAAACAGCATATGGTGCGAATTTTGTCTCTGGAGCATTATCGTCCTAAAGATACCACAAAGTACAAGACCGTGTATAATTTTGGAGACACATTCTGGTATCAAACCGAAGTACATTGTTATTCTGAAGCATTCATGAGACAGATAGCTACCCCTCATTTGTATTGGCTTCTAGTTACCTTGAATGGTATCGCCCCGGACTCACATTCGTACTCAGCCGATGCTTGACGGGGGTTCATAAGAGAGTCAGACACATTCAGGTATTTAATTTTTTTTTATAAACATATTTAAATTACAATTTAGTTGAAAACTACTACCTCATTTCCCAATTAATTAATACATTTCACTTTTTTGGATGTTCCAAATTAATTGATACATTTCAAAATTTAATAAACATTTGGCATGTTTCTTCCGATTTTACCCTTAGTCCACTTTACTTAATATTTTAGTGTTTCCAACAATTTCACACTTACCCATGCACATCAAACCATATTTAATTAGGGGTAATTTAAAATTTTTTCTTTGTAATTATTGACTTCTACTCATTTCTTTGGTCTGTGAGAAAAGGTGAAATGTATCAAATAAGGTCTATTCTGTCATGGACCATGCGGTCCAGATTTGGCCACATCACTGCATTTCCTTCTCTTTCCTCATTCTGCAAGGATGTGGCCAAATCTGGACCACATGGTCCACATGGACCCAGTCCATATCAGATATTTCCATCAAATAATTAGGAATGGAGGTAGTAACATTTTTTTGGTTTGTTGAACAGTTTGTCGATAATATGACTACCCTAGCTAGAACATCCGCACCCAACACAGGATTCACCCATGGAATATATTCAGTTTTTGACACATATGCAGGCCTATGTTCAAGAGTTCAACCAGCCAGGACCGCAGGATGACAAATAGATTATTACACTTGTAATTTTTTAGACTTGTACTTTTTTAATAATTGTAATTTTTTAGCGATACAAAGTGTCTTCGCGATGGTATAAGGGCAATGGTAATTTCCCGAGCTGCTGATGGCAAGCTAGTTTCAAGGGGAAAGAATGTGTGTGACCTTCCCCAGCAAACGCATACAAATATAGCCTCAAAAACAGTAGCAACAACCTAACCCATGTCTGGAATGTCCATCCAATAATCTAGTGTGCATGAGATTGGAGTCTACCAGGACAATTTCCCCTTAATTTGAGCTATCACATTTTCCCCACCGACCGCTAATGCATAGTGAGTGTTCAAATCAAGACCGCCTTTTGTAAGACTATTAAGAAGTAACAATCTGACAGAAATGTATTGATGTTGATCACCTCGAGACTTGATGGGTTACTGGCCGATAACCACAATGATCGTCGTCTTTCACATTAAAAAATTGAGTCATAAAAGGCAGTACGAATGGGGAAACTCTGTTGGCCAAAGGAAGACAAAATCGGATATAGTATCATTAGTTACTGTTCCCTGTCTAGATGAGTCGAAAGAGTCCCCCTACTTGACCCTCTTCCTTGGAAGCCATTCGAAGATCTTCCTTCCCGGGCTGGAGAATTTTTCTGAAAGTTTTTCCCTGTTTTCGATAAGTACTCCCATCAAGACGGGTCACGCCTTGTAGAGGGTTCTTTCCATTCTGTTGGCTTGCCTTTGGTAACCACAACCGGTGGCTCCGCTAAGAGTGTCTTGTCAGGGTAAATAATTTCTACAAACTTTTCTTTGTACTATCTAATATGCTCAAGATCTCTGGAAGAAATGCCATTGTACATGTCCATAAGCCCCCTTTAAATGATCCCCGAGAGGCGGTACATCGCCGAACATGGGATGTTTAGGAAGAGTATCAACCGGAGAGAACTCCAAAATTGGTGCAGGTCCTTAACTCATACTTTACCCCACCCCCAATTCTTCCCTAATATAGCCTGTAGCTCACATGCACATGGAACTCCATAAATTGATCTACTAATGCAATCACATTTTCCCCTATATTTTTATACTGTGCCATTAGAAGGTCTATTCCTTAAGAACTAACCCTGCCTTTCAACCTCCTCAAAACAATGTTGTCTTGTAAATGCTTGTCCCAAATATGAGAATGTTCCATTTCCGTCTTAATTTGATCAATTTGATTTACGATCATAGCATGTATCCTCTCCCAGACTTACACAAACTCCCAGCAGATGTTCCCAAGTACTTCTTAAACGCAGAGTGTGAGCTCTCAACTCATTTTATTGTATTTGTACCGAAGTGGAGATACTTGTTCATCCACGCTGGAACAAAAATTTCCTTGTAGCTATCAATCCAAGATTTTCTAAGATATCGAATTAAATCGAAACATTTGTTGCGTTTTATAAGAATTTAAAATATCTGATCATTTCATATAATACTCATCTTCTATTTTAGCATAAGCGAGAGACCCCCAAGTGGTTTGAGAGAATTTTGTACCCTCGTCTTTACCAAGAACTGAACAAGCATTCTTGTTGACACATTTTCCAATGTGTCTCCTACACAACATGTGTTTGGCTTCATGAAATACCTCCTGACTTGCATTAACAAGTTGTATATCTTTGTCAATTATAACAACACCGGGTGTTAGTAGTGCCCTAGGACCATTAGCACATGTTGTGCGTTTTGTTATCTTTTGAGCATCTAATTGAATAGTTAATTTTGCTTTTGATTATCAAATGTGTGATTTGATAGTAAAACTCATTAGCTTATGTAATTACTATTCTAGAAGTCCCTAGTTTTATGTAATGCTTAATTACTATGAAATAAAACTAGTATGATTGTTGATTGATGATCTTGTTTTACTGATCATGTGTAATGGATACAAATCACATCATAGATGCAATATATAGGGATACATTGTATCGACGTGATTCGTCGTAGAAGTAATACTTCATGGTCTTAAGTCATAAGTATTACTTCCTCAATACTATTTTAGAATCCTTAGACCTTATGTCTTCATTGATTCTAGTATGAATGGAGCCACGCTTTTGACTCGATCGGACGTTACTTGTAACAAAGTAATCAATACGACTCGAGATCGGATGTAGTGTCCTATCATAGCTTGAATGTGAGAGACATTGTAAGGAATTTGTCCCTCTCTATTATTAGAGAGAGATATCCATGGGCCCCTCGATAGGGAAAGACTGTTTAAATGCATTGCCGTGCTCAAATGTATTTGATAAAGTGGTTATCAAATGCTATTTGTCGAAACATTCTACTTGGAGATCGAGCATAAATACAATTAAGCTTAATAAGGGTGACGACCACCATGCCTTATGCTTAATTAGGATATCGCGAGACAAAGGGATTAAATAGTAGATTGATATTAGGTTCCGTTGTAAATTCATTCACTTTGGGTAGTCACAATGTCCTGCTAGGGGCCGCTTGTGATTTATGAACTCACACTACTACTAAGTGTGTTTTCATTGCCACTATGAGATGAACCTACAGGGTCACACGCATAGACGAGCTAACGAGCTTGATGTCCAGATTCAATGAATCTAGAATGTGTCTAGGTTCATTGTATCTGACATTCACCTTTCTGAGAATGATAAAGCGTTATCATTCGAATTAGACATAAGGGGCATTTTCGGTATAGCTGGGATTACGTGGGAGTCATTATCCGATAAAGACTCCCACTACCAGCAGAATTCTAGGGAACGTAGGAGTTAGAGACTCCCACTGTCGAGAGGAGTTGGGGATGTGAGAGTTGGTTAAGGGAACAAACTCTCACACCCTATATAATTATCTCTTGGCCGAAACCCTAGGTGAATGATTTTTCAGCCGAAATATTACCAAGTCTCTGAAATTAGATTTCAGTTTCAGCCTCTCCATTTTCTCTCTAATTCCCGAAAATCAGAAAAGACGAAGAGCTAGCAATCGCTGCCCTGTTTAGTCAGCGTGGATACCGGTAGAGGACTTTCCGCAAAGGGAGATCAATTGGTGGCGATTGAATCCAAGAAACGTCATCCTCCATTCAAGAAGTAGCTTCTTGAATCCAAAACGTAAGTTTTTCTTGCTGCTTTTTCGAATTGTTTCATATGAGCGGATCCCTCAGGGGAGGATCCATGGGTGTTTGGAACGAGTTTCCGCCCATGAATCCCTTCACCGGGGACCCGTTTGGTATCAAATAATCCCTTAATCATAGAAAGTGCCCAAGCAAAATTATCTAACTTCTCTTGACGCAAAAATGCATAGGCAATAGTGAAATTCCAACTGATGCATGTAAATCCAATCACATCAAGTAGGGACATTTTGTATTTGTAATTATTTAAATTGGTAAATATACAATATCCTAAACAAGATAATTAATTTTAAATGACAGTAATTTTTTAAATAATTTTTAAAATACATACATATAGGTACTGTCTGTGAGGATAACATAGAGAAAAATCTTGCAAGTCTTATGAAGTTAGATGAGCAAATACCAAGTCGCTGACATGTTGCTGAGATTCATCTACACCCGCCCCGTCACTCCCGATATCAACATAGTGAAGACACTCCACAACATAGCTTGCTCTAGTAAGACGATACATTAGATGTTGTAATTCAGTCTTACCTTGCCTATTAAGCTTCCTCGCCTTTTCCAGGGCACTATATATTGTAGACTTTATTCCAAAAAAAAATTGGATTTTCCATCTTCATTGAGTTAAATATGTCGTTGGCCCCGACGTTTCACCTAGTCAACTACTCAACCAACTTAAAATGTTCGTCATTCAACTGACGTGTCACTGCATGACCAATATGATAATTTTCCAAGAAGTGGTTGTGCTTGTCGTGCCTTACCTCGTAATTCCATTTCCCAGTTTTAATTTTTTTTTCTACTATCTTAAATGTGCAATCTATCATCTTAGTCCTCTTTGTTCGGTTAGCTTTCCTCCCTTCACTTCCCTTGTCAACGGGTGCCCCAACGTACTATATCTTTTCCCCTTCAAAAAATTTAAAGGTGAAAAATGGTTCTTATTGGTGCACACATGTCTAGTATTACCAGTGTCAACCCACCACTCTTTGGGGTTTGACCCGACCAAGTTCACTTCGGATACCACAGTAACTAGATCCAAGTCCTCCAACTCCTTAGTCAAGTGAGTCTTCACGTTGGTCTCGTAATTCTTTTTCGGTGATCGACAATTAGTAGACTTATGGCCTAGTTTACCACAAATGAAGCATTTCCCTTTGAATTTATACTTCTGCTTCGAGACACCACCCGTTGTCTTGAGCTTCCCCTTGGACACATTGATTTTGGCCTTATTTTTGGAACTTTGGCCTCTATCGTGCTACATTACATTGACTTTAGCATTCATTGGATATAAGGCCTTACGCTCAGAAATCGGTTATCTTCTTCAATACGAAGTTTGACAATGAGATTATCCAAAGACATTTCCTTGAGCTTGTGCTTGAGATAATTCTTGAAATCCTTCCAGCCCGGAGACAATTTCTCTATCACATCAGCCACTAGAAAGGTCTCACCCAACATCAGTCCCCCAGCATGGATGTCGTGCAGAATTACTTGAAGTTCTTGCACTTGGCTTATCACAGTTTTGGAATCCACCATCTTATAATCAAGGAAACGCCCGACAACAAATTTCTTTGTACCAGCATCTTCTGTTTTAATATTTACGGTCAAGGGATTCCCACAATTGTTTAGCTGTGTTGTATGCACTGTAGACATTATATAAAGTGTCATGTAAACTATTCAGAATATAATTCTTACATAAATATTCAAAATG
Organism: Vinca minor; assembly: GCA_026122235.1. Taxonomy (NCBI): domain Eukaryota; kingdom Viridiplantae; phylum Streptophyta; class Magnoliopsida; order Gentianales; family Apocynaceae; genus Vinca; species Vinca minor. The sequence continues at coordinate 4,161,355 of JAOCZM010000253.1, forward strand.
TTTCCACGCCTCAACAGCCATCAGCGTTGGTGCATCAACGTCCCCATTCAGGTATCGTGGGTACATCTTCATTCAAGAACTTAACCAAACCCAAGGTGGTTAAGTAAAACATCATCTTTTGTCGCCATCTATTAAAGTTTACACCATTGAACTTCTCTAGTTTCTCTATATGACTTGCCAGAACAATAGGGAGTATCATATTCACAGCAAAAGTAGTAATAGCAGCGGTACTGTTGGAAGCATCAACGCCAGTAGTTTGGTTTTTAGTTTCCATGATGATTACAAAGGATAATCTGTTTTAAGATTGTTGGCAAAAGTTGGCTACAATAGCTGTGAAAAGCCTTCGCAACAGATTGTTAATAAGCTATATAATAACTACTGTAAGATACAAATCCAACAACTGTTAGTGAACAATAAATCAAACGTTAACACAATACCTAACATTTTTTAAACTACAGACTTAACAACTGTTAGCAAAAGGTAAAACAGCTAATACGAAAAAGAAATAACAATTATTTAAAGACAGATTTAACAGTTGTTTAGACAATGATATAACCAGTGTTAGAAAAGACTTAACATATGTTATTTAAATACTTAACAACTGTCAGTTTCATATTTAACAGGTTTTATAACAGGAATACAACAATTGTAAAGGAAAAATGTAACTGTGTAAACAAAAAATAAACTGAGGCTTGTGTTCAACACAATTTTCTTAAAACAGATTCGCCTCCTCCCGGATTGGTACTGGAGTTTCATGAAGCGTTTGTCTCCCAGAATACAACGGTAACATAGAACTGGTTTGCACTAAACAGCTACACCGGCGAACTAGAACTAGGATTGTTGATGAACACCAGAAGTTTTACAAAATGTAGTGTTTTAGAAAGATTTTGAGTATGAGAAGTAGTGTATAGAATCATTGGAAACAGCCTCCTTTTATAGGCTAATTGGAGCAAGCTGATACATGATAGAATTAATTGTGTTGAGTTCAAGGTTTCTATTCAATGCAGAATTAAAGTATGGTCATCCATATCCAATGAACTAGACTTATCCAACGAATTAAAGTAGAGACCTTTCAGCTGTAGAAATCATTCATGTATCTCTCTTGATTGGAACAAAATATTAAAACCAGTAGTAAAACGCCGGTTGATCAGGCTCGTGAGTTTTTGTCCGGCATTCGTGTACGGACCTTGGATTCACATCCCCTGTGCAGGCGCGCACGAAGTTCTAGAATAGGGCATAATTATAGCAAGACATTTTAAATCCAAGTAAACCACTCTTACATATAAACTGAAACCCACTTTCATATGTAACCCATGTGAGATATAAAACTCACTAGCTTAACTTCTATTTTCCAACAACTTGAGAAACTATTTTCTCATTCAATTGAACTTCATTTCCAACAGAAAATACTTGCACGTATATATCCATCATTTTACTTTTCACGAAGCCTAGTTGGCTACTCCAAGAGTAGTCACAAAAATTCAAATCACATTAAATTTATTTAAATGGATATGGTAGGTGACGCGAGTTTCGAACTTTGAACTCTGTCCTCACAGCAAGCTAAGATATTTTGCAGAAGAAGGAAGTAACTTACAAGACAAAGACAATCAAAAGGGTGGTGGAAATATTCACAACCACTCTCTGATGCTTAAGTTAGCTTTGATAGAAGAAAACGACAAATAGAGAAAGTTCAATGTTCAAAAGACAAATAATCATATTATCAAAGTAGTGAAAAAAAAATATCTAGTATTTATAGTGAATAAATTTCAAAGAATATAGTGGTTACCAATTTAATTCGGACTAGACTTAGCATAAGTCTTTTGATTCGGACAAAATGAATTATAATGTAATTAAAAGGAATATATCTAATACATAGTTAAAACTCAATACGAATATGCTCAGCTGTCAGTTGGGTGTGTTACAACTTGTAATCATAAAAATTCTACACATGGTGGCCACGAAATTTGTGCAATTTCGGCCAAAGTATTCATATAGATTGTAGTGATCCAAAAACTTTGATGCTGATTTTTTGAATAAATGGTTAAAGCAATGTCATTTTCTATGGTTTGTCATATATATATATATATATATATATATATATATATATCACAAGAATGATGACTTTTCTGGAAGTTTTTAATTGTTATGTTCACTGATCATAAGTGGTTGAAATTTGCCTCAATCACTTATCACAACTGATCCAACTGGTGCATCCAGTTGGCATTAGAATTAATAGAATTACCAACAAAAGTTTCACTTTTCATGGCTATGTATTGAGAGTGAAATGGCGGGGGTGTTAGGGTGGTATGACCTTAGAAGTTGTCTTATATATGTGCTTGATTGTGGTTGGGGATAAAGGATATTGGGGGCCAATGAATATCAAATATTTTTTTCAAAAATGAGAAATAATTGTTGAATAGGACGAGAATCCCCACCATATCACAAAAAGGAAAATTTGCCGACTGTAAAAAGAACAACACCTAAAGGAAACGTTGGATAGTTTTTCTTTATTCATCACATAAAATAATTACTATCAACAGAAGGAAGTGTTGATACTCAAACAAACTTCGGTTGGCTGGGTCAGTACAGGAGATAAAAATGGTCAGATCAGCCGAGGTATGAACATGTTAAGAGAATAAACGGGTCATAGGCAACTTGGTTTGCCGGGGCCAAACTTACTGGACTAACTAGTTAATGAGTCAGGAGTAGGGAGCCAGGAAACATGAGTTAGCAGACTGATAAGCCCCCACAACCGATTATAAGCCAAGTTGGTCAAACAGACTCTTATTGAAAAGGGAGTTTAATTGCCCATGATTATAATGAGATTTTGTCTCGGTCTCAACTCGTATACATGCCTCTACAACCACGTTCAACATTTGAATGAGTGAAGGTAAGGTCTGGAGGAATTTAACAAAAGTATCAACCAGATATGCCAAAAATAAGAAAGAGCTTGCAACCGCCAGTCGACCAAAACCCGGAGAGCTAGTTCATATTCTCTATGACACCCATATCTCGAGAAACATGGCAATTGTATGTGCTAAACTACGTCGTTTTTGAGGCCTCACAATGAAATGGTTATATCCAAAATAATGGCCAAAACTATCTAATATATCAGGCCTGGTAAGAGAAACTGTGTCTGGCTACAAAACGACGTCATTTTTTTAGTAATTATAAGACAGAATAGATGAAAACGACGTCGTTTTGCCATTCAGTCTTTAAATATAGATACCTCTTAGAGACCGATTACAAAACGACGTTATTTCGACGTGAACCCAATTATATCCTCCTCTTGTCTCAGTCAATTTGTTGCAGTTTCACTCCCTAAAAAACACTCCACTCTCGCTCCAATAGGCACCGCCACCACTCCCTCCGACCTCCAGCGCGTCACCTCTCCCTCCAACAGGCACCGCTCCCACTACGTTGTATCCCTCCATTGAAGGTAAAGTTTTCTCAACCAAATTAATTAGATTTTGGTTAGTAATTATAAGACATAATTGATGAAAAGAACGTCGTTTTGCCATTCGGTTTTTAAATATAGATATTGCTTAGAGACCGATTACAAAACGACGTGAACCCAGTTTTATCCTCTTATCTCAATCGATTTGTTGCAGTTTTACTCCCCAAAAAACACTCCATTCTCCCTCCAATCGGCACTGCCACCACTCCCTCCGACCTCCACCGCGCCATCTCTCCCTCCGACAGGCACTCCTACCACTACATTTTATCCCTCCACTTAAGCTAAGGTTTTCTGAACCCAATTAATTAGGTTTGTTTAATTTGTTGGGTTGCTTTGAAAATGTTAATAATTCTTGATTTGTTGGGGTTTAATTTTATTAACTTACATGTTAATGTATTGGGTTAATTTTGGGTTAATTCTATTTGCATTTCTTAGTTAAATTTCTATTTTGATTTCATGAGTGTTGATTGAGTTGGTAAATTTTGGATTGAGTTAGGAAACTTTGGTTTTAGGTTCTAAAGTTTGTATTGAGTTGGGATTGAGTTGCTAATGTGTGGATTGAGTTGGTATGAGTGTGGATTCAGTTTGTTAAATTTGTGGGGCGGAATGGAAATACGAGATAAAGTTGCTATGTTTTTCTTCAAAAAAAAAGAGAGAAAAAAAAACACATGAAATACCTTGTAGCGTTGTACTAAAGAAACCTCTTAAAAATACCAATATAGTTAATGTATAATATCCATTATGTATACTAATATATCACTATTTTCACTCTTGTTTGATTAAATATGTCCTGCCACCACTTTTCAAAGATGTCGTCAAGAAAAACTGTTCAGATGCGGATACCCTTTAATAGGCCATCAACATCTCCTTCGGCCCCTCCCACCCAGGCAGGTTCTAAACCTCCCTTGGAGTCTATTACACCATCTGCCCCTGAGCCTTATAGGGCACCTCCCACCCAGTCAGGATCTATCGATGCAACGGTAGGTCAAAAACCCCGGTCATCTGCATCAGGGAACCATGATTCGACAGTCCCGAGTCTCTGAAGGCTACCCCAAACATGGATACTTCTGCATCGGATTCACGTATTCTGTTACTCCCTACTATTATCACGTAAATTACTGTATCTTATCATTCATTGTAAATTATATTCTTTATTCTACCACTCTTGTAGTGATTATAATAAAAATATATTATAACATTACTATTCTTACAAAATTGTAGATTTAGATTGAGGTTTGCTTGTGCCGTATCAATTTCTAAAATATATATGTAAAACACAAGAGGGGGTGAATTGGGTTTTAATCAATCTTGGAAACTTTTTCTATTCTTTGCAATGCTAGTGTAAGTTAGAGCAAGATGAATAAAAGCAATGCAAAACCCAACAACAAGACAAATGATTTATAGTGGTTCGACTCACTCAGAATCTACATCCACTACCTTGAGCCGCACCCAAGGATTTTAAACAACTTCACTAAGAAGAATGTTTACACTTGTGGCTAACTCACTAAGAGTTTTACAACACAACCACACTACAAAAACTCACTAAGAGCTTGATTGCCCACACAAAGTAGGACTTAACAATTTTCCCACACAAAGTAGGACTTTACAATTTGCCCACACAAAGTAGGACTTTTACAACAATAACCCAATCACTTAGAAAGGGAATTAAGAAAGTTAAGGAACAAGGTTGTTCACTCTTCTAAGTGAAAGATTAATACCTTTGAAGTACAAGAATGATAAGCTCTTTGAACATATGATGCACACTCTTTGTCTTGCTTTTGAAAGAACACTCTTGAATGATTTAGATCATAGAAATGAAGAGCATTTGCTTTGTGAGTGTTTAGACTTGATAAGAAATCAATGAAACTTTGATATGCAAGCCCTTGAGTCATTCTCTAGCTTTGCAGTATTTATACATTTCAAAATAGGCTGAAAAACGACTCTTTAACGGTAAAAAAACGGCTAGTTTTTCGCAGAGTTCGGTTGACCGAAATCACACCTCGGATGACGAAGTCAACCTCGGTTGAGCCGAAGCCAACCTCGGTCGACCGACCCTAGCTTAGGTCGACCGAACTCCCCTTTTTCCAAAGGGTTCAACTCTCAGTTTCTCGTCGATTGATCCGATCTTGAGCTTGGTTGACCGACCTTTCAGAGTATGAGAGATGTTGATTTTTCACACGTTTTGACATATATTGAAGTCTAAAAGGTTTTCTCAATATGTAACAAGTAAGAGCATTGAGAAACCCTTTTTAAAAGACTTATACTTTGAAATCAAAAGCTTTTGAGATATGAACACATAAAGAATCATTTTGAAACTTAGCCTTTTGAAAACGTGTTTTTGATGCATGCAAGACTAGAGTGTAGAGCTTATGTTCATGAGAGCTTTGGTTAGAGCTTTATAAGATAACGACTTATGACGACAAAGCTAAACTAACCAAACCTAAGTCTTCAATCTTCAATCTTGATAAATAAGCCTTGCATAACTTTGAATCTTGATATCAATGGCTTGATTGAAGTACTTAGAGCTTCCATAATGAGTTCCGATATTCTATCACAAAGATTAAGATCATTAGACACAACATCAAAAGTTTGTCCAATATCAAAAACTGAGTTTGTTCGCCCTTAGGGCTTACAATATATGAAGCGTTTCGAGGGGCCCTACAACTCAATTAGAGATGTACCTCATTTGGAACAAGAGATGTGGTAGGACGAGTTTTGTGTATGTATTAATATATTCCGTATGTATTATTATATTCCGTTCGTGTTGTTTCTCCATAATTTGCTTGTTGAAAGTTCTATAGATAAAGAACTGCTGTATATAATCTTCTTTCAAATTGCAAAAAATCTATAGATGGGCTCCTGAGCATGCGGCTGGAATAAAGGTAGCTTGGTGTTCTTTACTGACTATGAGACTAATAGCGAACATAGCTATAGTGAGGAACAATAACAAGAGGCCGAAATGGATATGTGAGACTAGTAGGTTGAGGCTTAAAGCAATTTCGAACACTCCAGAATATAAAGCTAAGAAAGCACAAAATAGGAAAAATCGAATAGAGATGAGGGGTAGGAAAGCCTCAAGAAAGAACTCGGGCGGTTCATTGAGCCACACGGAGCACCAAATTTGATTCTTGCTTGCCGTAAAATTTAGTTTGTACTTACAAATAATGTGACGCAAATTAATGACTTACATATAACATTGCCACTTCTTCATCCACAAACTCGCCGGCCTTTGGTCCAGAATTTAGTTGATGTGTAACATCACTGTTACATGGGAAAGGGAGTGGGCATCCTGCCTCATTTTCCTGTTAAAAATACGTCACAATCACATAATTATTTTAACTAACATGAAAAATATTACAAAATAAATTTGGAAAGAAATAAGTACAAACTAAATTTTTCAACAAGCAAGAATCCAGAGTAGACTCACCAATTTAGTTTACCATGACCTTAGTGTTTTAGACATAATTTAGTAGATCCTGGATACCAGATGTTGTTCTTACATTTGTAGGAACTTCAAATGATTAGAGAATTGACAAAAAGATGAGTGGACCTACTAGTGGACAAAGAGCACGTGTTGCTGCCTTGGCTATAGAGACTTATTATATAACTTTGCCATTGGGGATTGTCCTAGATTTAGAGAATTTTCTCTATGTGCCTACCTTAACGAAGAATATTATTTCAATATCTTGTTTAGACAATAAATGTTTTAATATTAATGCTAAAATCCCAACGATTGTCGTTTTATTTTAATGATATATTTTATGGTAGTGCGAACCTGATCAGTGGTCTATATGTGTTGAATCTTAATAAACATATATATATATATATATATATATATATAATAAAAGGATTAAGAGTAATGATTCAAATCCTACATATCTCTGGCATTGTCGCTTAGGCTATTTAAAGGAGAAACGTATTTCCAAACTCCATAAAGATGGAGTATTGGAATCATTTGATTTTGAAACAAGCGAACCTTGTTTAATGGGTAAGATGACTGCGTATCCTTTTACTAGAATTGGATACAGAGCAAACGATATATTGAGACTTATACATAGTGATGTATGTGGACCATTCAATATACATGCTAGAGGTGGTTATCTCTGCTTCATGACATTTACAGATGATTTCAGTGGATGTGAATCTGTGTATCTCATGAAACACAAATATGATGCTTTTGACAAGTTCAAAAAGTTTAAGAATGAAGTAGAAAACCAACCTAGCAAAAGTACTAAAATACTTTGATCTGGTCGAGGGGGTAAATACTTAAGTCAAGCATTTCGTGACTATCTTAGGAATTGTGGAATTGTTTCACAACTTTCTCCTCCGTCTACACCACAATGGAATGGAGTATCCAAAAGGATCAAACACTATTAGATATGGTTCGATCTATGATGAGTTATGCGAGCCTTCCTAACTCTTTTTGGGGACATACATTAGAAACATGAGCTTTAACACTAAACTGCATTCCATCAAAATTAGTTGAAAGAACACCAAATGAGATATGGATTGGGAAACGTCATAGTATGTCTTTCATGAAGATATGAGGTTGTGAGGCATTTGTGAAATGCCAGCTTCTGATAAGCCCAGTCTTAAATCTATCAAGTTCTTATTTGTTGGGTATCCTAAGGAAACTAAATGGTACTACTTCTATATTCCTACTGAGGATAAAGTGTTTGTTACTCGAACGAGAGTTTGTTTAGAAAAAGAGTTTATTTCCATAAAGGCAAGTAGGAGTCAAGTTACAGAAGTTCCAGAACTTACCTAAATTCAAAACTCTCAAACAAGAACTTTGTTAAGATGGAACTTGTACCACCTCCACAAATAGTTGTGCAAGAAAAGCCAGTTCAAGAAACACACACAAAAAATGCGAAGGTTTTAGTAGAATTCTCCGATCACCTGAGAAATTTGGATTTCTCGTAACAGAACATGGTGATGTTTTGTTTGTGGATCATGACGAGCCTACAACCTATAAACAAGCAATTACTGGCCCATATTCTTAGAAATGGCTTGAAGCCATGAGGTCTGAAATAGATTCCATGTATAGATCTTGGTTTATCCACCTGAAGGGGCAACTCACATACGGTGTAAATGGGTTTTTAAAATTAGAACCGACGCGGATGGGAACATACAAACTTACAAAGGGCGATTAGTCGCGAAAGGTTTCAAACAAATTCATGGTATTGACTATGATGAAACCTTTACCCCAGTAGTAATGTTTAAATCCATTCAAATTTTGCTTGCAATAGCTGCATTCTATGATTATGAAATCTAGAAAATGGTGATCAAAACAGCTTTTCTTAACGCAAACCTTGAAGAGGATATGTACATGACACAACCTAAATGTTTTATCACACCTAAAAATGCTAGAAAAGTATGCAAGCTAAAACAATCTATTTATAGACTAAAGCAAGCTTCTAGAAGATGGAGTAAACATTTTAATGATGTCGTACGATAGTTTGGTTTCAATAGAAACGAAGATAAACCTTGTGTTTACAAATTTGTAAGTGGAAACTCAATAGTATTCTTGGTATTGTATGTAAATGGCATACTAATAGAATTCAAAATATATTTTTCCCTCTCGGCGATTTTTCTTTCCTAATTTTTAGGGGCTGCCGTTCTCGGCTCCTTGTTTTCTTCCATGGCCGCCGGCCACCAGGCCAAGGTGGCGGCTGCCGCTGTTCCGACTCCGTGGAAACACAAAAGTTTTGCGGAGCTTCTCTCTCATCCCTCTACTACTACTATTTCTCTCCCAATTACTCCTCTTGATGTATTTAAAGGAGAGCCGAATTTGGTTATTCCGGAGGATGAACACGATGTGTTAATTACCCCATGGCGATTCGATCTTGTTGGGAAATTTCACAAATTTGCCCCCAATTTAGATTCTCTCAGAAATCATTCCACAAAGTTGGTTTTAAGGGCAATTTTTGGATTGGACGAATGGATCACAGGCATGTTCTTATTAAATTTGATATTAAGGAAGATTTTTGCCGCCTATGGAGACAGGGAATTTGGAATTACTACGGTTTATCAATGAGGATTTTCCGGTGGACTTACAATTTCAATGTCAACGAGGAACCCTCGATTGTACCCATTTGGATTGGGTTTGAAGGTCTACCCATTCATCTCTACAATAAATCGAAATTGTTTTCTATTGCTCAAGCCGTTAGAAAGCCAATTGCGTTGGATGCTCCAACAGCTGCGGCTTCAAGGCCGAGCATGGCCAAGTTTTGTGTTGAAGTGAATTTGCTATCGGAATTGCCACAACGTATCCGCATCACTCACGCCAAAACCGGTAAGGGCTATTGGCAGTCTATTCCCTATGATGAATTACCGGATTACTGCTTAGGTTGTATGAGAATTGGGCATAATGAAAAGTAATGTGCAAGGAATCAATTGCCAATTCATCCGGCTAAAGACACTTTGTTGCCGAAAATTAAGGATAAGGCTGTGGCGGCACCGAAACAGCCATCACAGAAACAGCTGCTGCGTCGGGTGCCAGAGGTACCCATAAAGCTCACCTCCGGAATTGTGGTTTCCAACCCTTCAAATCCGATTTGGATCAAAACCGGGTCAGCTATGGACCCGGGTCCATCGCAGGTGCCCCCTTCAATCCAAAAAAAGCCGACTGCTGCAGGGGAAACGCCAATGGTGCTAGTCAGTCCGGCAGCGAACTCCCCTGTTTCCTCTGTTTTGAAGACAGCCGATACTCCCCAGGCTGCTGCTGTCTTGGTCCCTGCTCCGGCTATTGCGGATAATGTGGTCCTTCGGACTCCTATTTTGGCATCGAGGGGTGGATGATATTTCAGTTGGCTGTGATAAAATCCCTACAGTGGTACCACGACAGTATCAATCAGCCGGTGGTAGGCCCTCCATTCCACAACCACAAATAGCTGAGCAATTACACCTTCTGGCTGCGGCTATTGCTGCCCAGCTACCCTCGGCTTTGATTGATAATATTTTGGTCACAGAAGTCCTGGTTCCGGCGGTTGTTGAAGGGCGGGAATCGGTGGATAAAGGCCCGGTCACAGTGTCTGCAGAAGGAAGACACGTGGACACGGTTGAACAAGGCCCGGATGATCCTGAGGAGGCCGTGGTCATTCCCGGTGTTGAAGTGGGAGAACTAACGGAATTCGACGGTGATCTGGTTGATCAAGCCCCGGCTTGCCTTGATAACAGTGTTTCTATTCCTACAGCTGAAGGGGGGATTGAATCATTTGTTGAAGGGCAGCTAGATGACTTTCAAATGATGAATGTTTTGACATTACCCACGGTGGAGCAGCCGACGAGTGGTCTTCCTATTACGCAAACCACCCGCACTGGAAAGATAAAAAAGCAAATTGTGGCTGCTTCTCGTAAATCTTCTCGCCTTGAGGAGAAGGCTAAAGGTAACACCCTTTGATGGGTTCTTATAATTGATATTATATTTCCTTATGAATAAGTTAAATCTATTGTATTGGAATGTTCGGGGGATTGGTAATGCTTATTCGGTGGCACGACTTCGCCAGCTTAAGTTCGATAATAATCTTTCTTTACTTGCTATTATGGAGCCTATAATTAGTAGTTATGAGCTTTCTTTTTATACAAGTCGGCTTGGTTTTGATGAGGGTGTCAGTAATGCTAACAGTAAAATATGGCTGTTTTGGAATGGTTGTCTTGATATTTCACTTGTGGGGAATTCCGAACAAATGTTGACTGTCTTGGTTAATAACTATGCGGGTGCTTCTGTGTATATATCTTTTGTTTGTGCTAAATGCGCTTATACGCAGCGAAGAGCATTATGGGATGAGCTAAGAACTTTCAGCTCACAACATGATGTTCCTTGGCTCGTAGGCGGCGATTTTAATGTGGTTTTAAGTGTTTCAGAGAGTCTTGGCTCTATACCGGCATCTCTACCAATGGCTGAATTTGTGGAAATGGTGGGGGATTGCGGACTTTCTGATGTTCCTTTTGTAGGCAGCCCATATACTTGGTGCAGGAGTTCACCGCCTCTTTTGCGCCGACTTGATCGTCTTTTGGTGAACACTAAGTGGCTGGAATTTTTTGCTCTTACCAAGCTTGAACATTTACCTCGGACGGTTTCAGATCACTGTCCTTTGTATGTTAATCTCGTTAGGGAGAATCGTGTTCACTCTTCTTCTTTCAGGTATCAGAACATGTGGTCCAAACACTCTCAGTTTCAGGATGTGGTGGCAGCCAGTTGGCGAAATTCTCTGTATGGGAATGGGATGATGGTGTTATCTGGAAAACTGAAGAGGTTAAAAATTGTTTTAAGGACTTGGAATAAGGCGTGTTTCGGTAATGTTGTGTCTCAACTTAAAGAAGCCGAGGCTTTGTTGGCTTCGGCTGAAGCAGATTTTGATGCTTCTCCGTGTGATTAGCTCCGAGATGTGTGGTTGGAAGCAAAACAGAAGTATCTTTTTTATTTGGGTGCTGAGGAAACATATTGGCGGCAAAAATCAAGAATCAAATGGATAAAAGAAGGGGAAGGTAATACTAAATTTTTTCATGCGGTTTGTAATAACAATAGGAAACGTGTCTTTATATCTACTTTGCAGAATGATCATGGAGAATGGTTGACTGATCAAGGAACTATAGGCGCAGAGTGTCATCGTTTCTACTCTACTCTATATTCTGAGGATGTTTCTCTACAAGGGGTAGACCGAATTTTGGACCCAATCCCACGGTTAGTGCATGACTCTGATAATCGTATGCTCTCGAGCCTTCCTTCTCGGTTGGAGGTACGTGCTGCAGTTTTTTCTTTGGATAGAAACAGTGCTGCTGGTCCAGATTGGTTTTTTGGGGGATTCTTTCAGGATTGTTGGGACATAGTTGGCGATGATCTGTTGTAGGCAGTATGTGATTTTTGGTCCGGTTTACCGATGCCGAAGGTTGGCAAGCACGCTAATTATGTTGTTGCCCAAGACACAAAATCCCATTCATCTTTCCGGTTTCCGGCCTATATCGTTGTGCAATTTTACAAACAAGGTAATCACAAAAGTAATGGCCACTCGGCTTGGTTTGCTCTTGCCGTCTATTATATCGCTGAATCAAACGGGTTTTGTTAAAGGTAGATCGATCTCTGATAATGTTTTGCTGGTTATGGAACTAGTACATGCTATTAATCACAAGGTGAGGGTGGAAATTTGGTCATTAAGCTTGACATGATGAAAGCTTTTGACCGGGTTTCTCACGCTTTTCTACTTCAGGTCTTGCAGCGCTTTGGCTTTGAATCTCATTTCCTTAATCTTATCCGTAATGTTCTTAGCTCGAACTGGTTTTCTGTACTACTTAATGGGGGTGTCGTATGGTTATAGTCACGCTAGCAGGGGGTGAAGCAAGGAGATCCACTTTCTCCTTTGCTTTTCATTATTGCGGCTGAAGCTTTTTCAAGGGGAATTAATTCTTTGTCCATGTCTGGGGTTTTTTTTGCCATATTATATGCCTAAGCAGTCTGTCATTGTTACTCACCTTGCTTTTGCTGATGATATTATTATATTTACTAATGGGCAAAAAAGAAGTCTGTCTGTTCTTATTGACTTTATAAGGAATTATGAGCAGGCATCCGGTCAACGTGCTAATGTGGGGAAATGTTCTTACTATACATCAACAAAAATTACCGACAACCAACGGAATATGATACAAGAGGTGACGGGTTTTGTTGAAGGGGAGTTTCCAATGATCTATCTGGGTTGTCCTATTTTTCCAAGACGATCCAAAGTCCGGTACTTTGATGGTCTACTTGAAAAAGTGGCGGTTCGTGTGGAGGGTTGGCAGCGCAAACTGTTAAGTATGAGCAGTCGGTTATTACTTGTTCGTTCGGTGCTTAATTTTATGTCTATTCACATCCTGGCAACGTGTAATGTACCAAAATTAGTAATGATTAAGTTGGAACACATGTTCTCTCGTTTTGTCTGGGGTCAAACGGATGGTAAGGAGCGTAAGCATTGGATGTCTTGGACTAGATTGTCAAGACCAACAGAGTGTAATGGTGTGGGTATGCATTCGTCTGTACAATTTTATGATTTTTTTACTTGGAAACTGTGGTGGAATTTCAGGAGCTTAGAGTCTTTGTGGGCTACTTTTTTAAAAGCAAAATATTGTATGGGGCTTCCCCATGTGACACAAAGTATTATTGTTGCGGGTTGATCTCCAACATGGCGACGCATGATCGCGGTTCGGGAGGAGGTGGAGAAGCATATTGGCATTCTGTTACGTAACGGCCAAACTAGTTTTTTCTATGAGAACATCACTCTTCAGGGTGCTTTGAATACCCTTGTTCCTCTCTCCGCTCGGCTTGCTAAAGCATCCCGGGATTTCATTCATGATCACTCTTGCCAGCGGCGGGAGCTAGCAACATTGGTTCCGGGCAGCTTTATGGATTTATTGCCTGATGTTTATTTGTCTGGGGAGAGTGATAAGCTTATTTGGATTGATAATCCACGGGGGAGGTTTTCTATAGCATCTGCCAAGGATTTCATGCGTATCTCGGAGGTCACACAATTGTCACGCATTTGCATTTGGAATAAGGTACTCCCACTTTCTCTATCTTTGTTTATGTGGAAGCTGCTTAATCGTTTTCTTGCCCTTGATGAGGATAGAATAAGGTTTGGGGTGTCTATGGCGTCTCGTTGCGTGTGTTTGGGTGATGTTGAAACATACGATCATGTTTTTATGCAATGTAAACTTGCGCGGGTGGTATGGAGGGAAGCGGCCTCTTCGGCTGGCATTCTTCTACCGGCACTTGCAATTAATGATATTCGTGGTATGCTGTGCTTTTGGTGGTACTCCGGGAGTTCCATTCCTCGCAACATATTGATCATGCTAGCCTGTTCTGCTTGCTGGATTCTTTGGAAGGCAAGATGTCGATTTGTTTATGAGGCAAAGGTTACCACGCTGTCAACTATCTTAGTTCAATTTCAGGATTATACTACCACTCTCCTACATGCTCGGGGTCTTACACTTGGAATCCCCAGGGTCCGCATCCCGCGTCGGTCTTTTATTTTTCTTTGGAGAAATGATATTACTACGGGTGTGGTGCTTAATATAGATGGTGATTCGAAAGGAAATCCAAGCCCTGCAGGCATTGGAGGCATATTTCGACATAGTAATGGGGTCTTTATTTCAGCTTTCTCTATTTTTATCGGGGATAGTGGTACCAGTATGAGGGCTGAATTACAAGCGTTGGTTCATGGTTTACAAATGGTTCCTTAAGGCGGCACACATGATATTCTGATTCAATTGGATTCGGACATTCTGGTAAAGGCGGTTTCTTCAGGTACGATTTCTAATTGGTCTTTGGATACTTCTTTTCATAGAGTTGTCTCTCTTCTTAGCTATTGCAGGTTGGTACATGTTTTCCGGGAAGTTAATTCGGTGGCGGATGCTTTGGCTAATCATGCAATTTCTGATCGGTGTTCAGCCATTTTCTACAATGTTGAATCCCTACCATCGCAAATTATTGGTCTTATTAAATTGGACCAATGTAACACGCCATATTTGCATCTTAGATAGGATTTGCATATTTGCATCTTAGATAGGATTTGCATATTGTAATTCTGCTTTGCATTTAGATCTATAGATTTCATTGTAAACATCCTTGATCATATTATAAATGTTCAAGTCTTGCATCTAGTATGGCCTAATGTAAGCAGTGGATTTGTTTCCACCTTTTGTTAGTAGGATTGGTATTACGTCCCCCTCCTTGTATTTTATTTAGCCAATTCGGGGTCCGCCCCACCACACTGGTGGCTTTCTTAAAATTTAAAAAAAAAAATGGCATACTAATCATGGGGAATGACATTTCAACTTTAGAATTTGTAAATATTTGGTTGCGACAATGTTTCTCTATGAAAGACTTAGCTGAAAAAAGCTATATATTAGGTGTGAAGATCTATAGAGATAGATCATGAAGACTCCTTGGACTAAGTCAAAGTACATATATAGACAAGGTGATAAAATGGTTTAGCATGCAAAATTCTAAGAAACAACTTTGTCCTATTACACACGGAATTGTTCTTTCAAACCAATAGTGTTCTAAGACACTTGAATAGAAAGAACACATGCAGGAGATTTCATATGCTTTCTGCAATTGGGTCAATCATGTATGTCATGTTGTGTACTCGCCCTGATATCTCGTATGCTTTGAGTATAACGAGCAGATTCCAATCTATTTATGGTAAGCATCACTTGATAGCTGTCAAGAATATCCTTAAGTACTTGTGAAGAACTAAGGATTTATTTTTTATCTCTGGAGGTGAGGAAGAACTCATTGTAAATGGTTACACTGATGCCAGCTTCCAAACTGATAGAAATGACTATCGATCGCAATCTGGTTATATATTTTGCCTAAATCGAGGCGATGTGAGCTGAAAGAGTTCAAAGCAAGCAATTATTGTTGATTCTACAACGGAAGCTGAGTATATAGCTGCAAGTGATGCAGCTAAAGAGGCAGTTTGGATTAGGAAGTTCATTACTGAGCTTGATGTGGTATCGACTATTGTGATTGTGAAATATCTCCATTGTATATAGCTGCAAGTGATGCAGCTAAAGAGGCAGTTTGGATTAGGAAGTTCATTACTGAGCTTGATGTGGTATCGACTATTGTGAATGTGATATATCTCTATTGTGACAACAATGGAGATATTTCACAATCAAAGGAACCAAGATCTCACCAAAGGTCCAAACCTATATTGCGGCGTTATCACCTAATCCGTAAAATTATTGATAGAGGTGATGTAAAGATTTGCAAAGTACATACAGACGATAACATCGCTTGACCCACTGACAAAACCGATGACGCAGCAGCAACATGATCTTCATACTTGCTTGTCTTATAGACATATTTGTAGTATGCACTAAAATGTCAATCATTAGATAGTGGTCTTTAGTGCAAGTGGGAGATATTGTATCACATTATATATTTTTATATATAAAGGAAATTTTTCATTATTATGTTTTTTACATCTGCATTCTAGTTTTATTCATATCAATGTCCTTAGAATAGTTATTATAACATGTTATGATACTATTCTTAAATTTCCATAGTCAACCATTATTATGGAATGATGAGGACAATAATAACGTGTTGAGATTAGTATGTGTGGTGATTGATATTGGATATCTAATCAACACATGGGTATATGATATTGGATATCATGATACTGGATCGACCCGCTATAAGAACACCTCATGGATTGTTATATAAATGTCAACAGTGTTTTTTATAATGATCATGTTTGTATGTATAATCCTTCGACTTGAAATCTCACAAGATTTCCTACATGGCTAGTGATATGTTTTGATGGTGGCAAACGCTGTTTGTAACAAAATGAGCTATAAAAGGCATTAATTGGGTATGTTATGAACCATGTGTAGGATGAGTGTGATTAAGAGAGGATTTTTCCCTCCTATATAACAGGTGTGATATCTTGGACCATGTTCAGCAATGAGTAATTAATACTTTTGTGTCTATTATTTTTATTTTTTTAAATTCGAACAATTTTTTACTCTTATTTATGTTTTTTAGTTTAATTGATAGCCCCACCCTATAGAGGTTGTCAATCGCGTGTTGTTTTGGGAGTAATCTTTCCTCGAGGTCCGTCTGGTTTGTGTCCCACTTGTATGTTTTGAGATTATTGAGCAACATCATCCCGATAGAGTCATGAGACAGTTTGGATATTAACAACTCATACCAGCTCCAGCTCGGATTCGCGGATTGCCTACTTCCCTTCAAGATGATATTCATCGGGTCACCCACCAGGGACAGACTAGCACTAACTGGAGTAACTAGCACCAGACATATGTCACTCTATGGAATGATAGACACCATTACTGAGTTGTTCGTATCCCCATTTTTACCAGGTCTGTATATGTTTCTAGGGATGATTACATAACTTGGTACTGGGATATTACAGCCTTACTCGTGAGGGCACCCCAATAACAAGGATAGATTACCTCGGCCATTCGGATATCAGCCGATTGCGTGTTCTGATCAGGTGCTCATAAGTGTATATTATACATATTTATTTTATTAATGTTTTATTTAATTTTACATTAATTGTTTAATATTTACAAATATGTCTTAATCTTGTTTATTTTGGTATGTTTCCATGGCTACCAAGTTTGCAACAGATTTGGAGCTTGCTTGTGATGCTTATCCGGGTCTTCCTACCCATGGAGTCATGGCGAGGGCAGTCACACATTTAAAAAATGCACTACACGATGTTGGGTCTACCATGGGTTGTAGACCAACGCGGAGTCAAATCGATCAGGAAATCTATATCCGTCATATAGGAGCTCTCGAGACTATGATGAGGGGAGGGCTACTCAGGGAGAGAAATGTGAGGGTCTCATTTTTACACAGTACAGAGATGAGTTATATCAGAGCTTGCGTAATGATACCCATGTTCCCTGATTAGTCTCATCCGCTTGGGAGGACTCGCCTTCCACCTCAGATATAGATTGCACCAGTCCACCCGGACCATAGGACCATTATTGTCTGCCTTCTTCGCCTAGGCGGAGAGTTTTGTATATTTGCGAAGATGCAAGAGACCTTCCTTCTTCATCTAGAGGTGTAGGTCTCATGGACTTTGACTTTTCAGGCCCCTTTGTTCTTTCTAGGACTTGATCCAACTCAGGACGCTCCGCTACTAGAAGATGACCCGTTGCCCACCAAACTTGAGGGTAGTATATCCGAGAGCACCCCTGGGTACGTTGGTCCAGACTCCTGATGGCAGACAATATCAGCTAAGGTCAAATCCACCGAGAAGGCTTCCGTGGACGCCACATTGATTTATTTTTATCTATTTTATTATTTTACATTTTATATGTTGACTTGATGAGTACTTATTAATGAATCTAACTTTATTTTCATTTTGTTTTTAATTCGGATTTCATTAGATCCCCTAAACCCTAACCAAATCCTAAACCATAAATAACCCCTAAAAAAGACCTAAATTCGCTAACACCCTTGGAATTAGCAATGGCAAGTGGGTTAACCCGACGAGTTCGGGGCGACTCGGTGAACAGTGGCGGGGCAGGGTTGACCAGTCAACGGGGCGAGGCGGGTTGGATCCAAAAATGAAAATGACAAACCCACCTCGCCCCGTTTGGAAAACCCATCAAAAGTGGGCCGAGTCACGGATTAACCCGGTGGGTAGGGCGGGTCGGTTGGGTTTGGCAAGTTTGGCGGGTTGAACGGGTTAAGCGGGTTGGGTGTTTTTTTTAATTTTTTTTTTTTTGGTAAAAATAAATATAGATAAAAGTCATACCGGTTTTATTTATAACAAAATAACACTTACATATGATGGGGACTTAGATGAAAACAACATAATAAAACAGACATTACAATTTAAAATGAAAAGTACAATAAAAATTACAATTTAAACATAACAACCCGGGTGTTTATTTTTTTATGTGTCTAACCATTGTTCCCGTCCCCCAACCAAGTTCGTGACGAATTTCGTACCCACACATCGTACATTTAGCTGTGAGAACTTCCTCATTAAATACCCATACTTGCCAAACTTTGGAAGTCCTCCTAGTCCTAGCACTAGTAGAGGGATTAGGAGGAATGTTGTCCATATTTTCTATTTAGAAAATAGAGTAGAAAATGATAGTGTGGGTTTGGTGTGAGTTGAGGGGATTTGAGTGAGTATTTATAGGGGTTGGGGTAATATGGGTTAAGTGGGTTGGGGTGGGGTAATATGGGTTTAAATGGGTTGGGGAAACGGGGCGGGGCGGGTTGTGGGTTTTTTACGGGGCGAGGTGGGCTGGGTCGATTTTTCTTGGATATACAACCCACCATGCCTCGTTTGTAAAACCCACTTAACCCATGGGTCATAACGGGTTTAGGCGGGTCCAAATATGGGCCGAGTTAAACGGGGCGAGGCGGGTGCGGGTCGCGGGTGGGCCAAACCCACTTGCCATTGCTACTTGGAATCCTTCAAAACAATCCAAAAATAAATTAACAAATCCAAAAAAATAATATTTAATGAAACTTTTACTAAATATTGAAAAAATAGGGTTCTTAAAATGGATTTCCTGAATGCATCTTTCAAACGGGTTCTTATTCTCCGATCTCTGCCCTCTAAGGAAGTAAACGGGTCTTGATGAGGAAGAGAGTAACCTGTAAAATAGAAACAGTTAACGGGTGGTGAAGATGTTTTCATCTACTCTTTGATTCTTAAGTTAGTTTTTTAGAGAGAAAGAAACTCAAAGAGATGAGATCAATGTCTAGAAGGCAAGTAATCATAATGAATCAAAGCAGTAACATGTACCTGGTATTTATAGTAGATAAATCTCATGAGTATATTAGTTACATATTAGAAGTACACTTATCATAAGGGTTGTAGTCGAACATGATTAAGGGAAGTGCAGTCACATAAGGAGTCAAGAACTTTATAATAGTTGACAGAAATTGGACATGTCTAATTAGCACATGTTAATTAACATCGGAGCGGGTCGACCTATGTTGGGTCCAACCCGAAGCCCAACAGTAGATCTCGAGCCAGAACCCATCACGGTTCATGCAACAAAAAAAAAAAACTACTCTAAAAATATTGTAATGTGATACCCATTCGATTAAAACACGGTTATAATAAAAAATAATAAAATACTGACAAGAATCCAACTGTTTTCTTAGCCAACGGTTTTTACATCCGTCAGTTATGAATATATTCTTTAACTTTTTTTTAAAAAAAATATGAATATTTTTATTAAAAAAATCTTAATGGGTTTGACAATGTAATGATAAAATGTCAAACTAGTTTATGCAATAATCGTATTCGGAGATTTTGTTGTCGGCTCATTGTTACCTTTGCTTGTGGCACAAGATGGTTTCCAAAGACACAATTTTATATAATTCACACCGAAAGCCCCTTTATTTTTTAATTAAACTAATATTTAATTTCGGTATTTAATCTTCTTTTTCCTTTACTTTTGAGAGTAGGTTCTGGAAGATATTTTTTTTAGTACGTGGAGATCGATTATTAATAATCACATCAATTTAATTATATTAGTCCATTACTGAATTTTAAATAGTTGTTTCAAAAAATAATTATTTTTTAATAAATAATAGTTATTTCAAAATATATATATCCTTTTACTTGCTAGATTTGTTAGATTAAACATTAATGGTTGATGTTCATCGGTACGTATTGAGAAAAAAAAATCATCAACCCTGTAATCAGATTCTAAATTTGCCGGGCATATCTGTATAAAGAGTTCAATTATCAATTTATATGTGCAATATTTCGTTTCTTTAAGACCTCATAGTAACTTAGTTTTATTTAAATTTTTTTATTACTTCTTCCATTTATTATAAAGATTTTTTTTTAACTCTCTCCTTATTTAAAAAAAAATAGTGATCATTTTTAATTTTTTTAAGGATATTTTTCTAAAATTATATTTACATGTAATATGAATTAAAGGAAGAGAGATAATTTGGGTACGTAAAATTTAAAAATATAATAGTAAAAAAAATCTCATTTTCTTATTCCTAATCTATATTAAAATATTTATAAAGACCTCTATCGTAAAACGGATTGAGTTTTTTTTATTATTAGAAATATTAAAGATTCATGTATTTGTTAAGAAGTTATACCGGTTACTTTTTTCTTTTTTTTTTTAAAAAAAATAGTTATGCCGGTTACTTATGACCAACATTTGTTTTTTTGAAAAAAAAATACATTATTTTTAAGAAGAAATATTAAATTGTGTTTACAGTGAAATTTAGTTATAAATATAAAATATGTGCGTTCCAAATGTGTCGATTATCTTCTTCTTTTTTTTTAAATTATTTATTTATTGTGGAGGTGACCTATCTATTACAAGAAATTGAGAATTCAAGAAGCGGGGAGGAATTCGAACGCATGGCAGCTACGTCATGAGGCCTCATCCTTGGGCGGCAAAAAATCCTCTGTCCCCATTCATGTGTGTCCCCGTGTCCCCAACCAATCACAATTCACCATGTGTATATATAATTGAAACAAATATTTATATAGTAAATTCTTATTGGTTAGGGACACGGGGACATACACAGACGGGGACAGAGAATTTTCACCCTCCTTGGGCCCTAGACCAATGCCTCGTTGGCATATGTCGATTATATTAATTAAAAGGTATTGTGTGACAGAGAAGAGCTATTTGAAAGGGAAAATAATCGTATGTATCCGTGTATGTATTTATTTATGTGTTCAATCACTCACAATTCACTATGTATATATATATAATTAGAAGAAATGTCCACGTGGCGAATTTTGAGTGATTGGGTATAAGAATAAGAACATACACTGGTACACATGATTTTCACCTATTTGAAAGGGCAAAGACAGAACAATTTTTTATTCTTTTATTCTTTTATTTTTTGGTGGAGAGACAAAAGAAATATGGTATTGATTAGAAGAATCGGCCTTCCCTTGCTGACTGTTTTGAACCACCGAAAGGTGCTCTTTGAGTACCATATTTTTAATAATCATTCACTACAAATAGAGATAATGCCATGAAGATTCATTTGTTGGTCCAAAACCATGGTAGGTCCGAGTTTATCTCCTTCTTTCACAAATAATTTTTTTTTATTTTTAAAAAAATATTAGTATTTATTTTTATTTCTTTAAAAAGGAAAATAAAACGAATGAACTGGCATTTAATGTTTTTCAGTTTCGTCTTTAAAAGCATGAATGGCAATGAAAAAATATTTTCCAATGTGTGTTAAAATCACAAATCTAAGCTTAATCTCTGTCTACCACTAAATCCCCAGTAATACATAATCCATAAACCATCACCATCTATTGCTTTTACTTTTTGCCTTTTTTCTTGATTTTTTTTTTCTTGCCTTACCCTTCTAGCTAGAAGGTCAATAAAATTTCGAACCCTTAGCCGACTCAATGCGACTCGACTAGAGTGTTGAATGTCTTTGTATTCAAAACCTGCAGAACAGTGTAATAGCCATAGGATCTAGTGGCTTAAGATCTAATTGCCAAAAAATGTGCTGAAAATAGATCCAATCAACCGCACATAACACAGAATTTTTTAGGGAGATTAGCCTGTTTGGTCCTCAAAGTATTTACAAAATTATCGTTTCGTCCTCAAAGTTTTTTCACTTCTCCACTAGTCCTTATTGTTTTTACGCGCTTCATATATGGTCCTACCACCGCAAACCTGGGCGGATTCCGACCAATAACGAGCACGTGCGTGTCACGTGAGTTTGCTAGAGGGGCAAATTTGTCCAAAAAAATACATCCCCAATCCCACCAGTCTTCTCCTACCTCCACCACCTCCCCCTCCATCACCACCGCCTCCTCTACCAAGTCCTCCACCTACACCACCTCCTACACCTCCAGCTGCTCAAAACCCTCTACCATGGCCTCCTCCAAGTCCACCACCACCTCCAAGGCCGCCTCCTCCACCTCCCCCTCCACCACCACCACCGCCGCCTACTCCACCTCCCCCTTCACCACCACCACCTCCTACACCTCCAGCTGCTCCAAACCCTCCACCATGGCCTCCTCCAAGACCACCTCCTCCACCTCTACCGCCACCTCCTCCCCTTCCTCCACCAAGTCATCCAACCCCTCCACCATCTACACCTCAAAGTATTGGTCTGTTTGGTCCTCAAAGTTTTTTCAAAATTATCGAGTCGTCCCCAATGTTTTTTGACTTCCTGTTTGGTCCTCATTGTAATTCCGAGCTTCCTAAATAGTCCTCATTGTAATTGCGCGCTTCCTATGTGGAGGACTTGGTGGATGAGGCGGCAGCGGTGGTGGTGGAGGGGGAGGTGGAGGAGGCGGCCTTGGTTGAGGCCATGGTGGTGGATTCGGTGTAGGTGGAGGAGCAGGAGGAGGTCTTGGAGGTGGTGGTGGACTTGGAGGAGGTGGTGGTGGAGGGGGAGGTGGAGGAGGCGGTGGTGGTGGTGGTGGAGGGGAAGGTGGAGGTGGAGGAGGTGGCCTTGGAGGTGGTGGTGGACTTGGAGGAGGCCATGGTAGAGGGTTTTGAGCAGCTGGAGGTGTAGGAGGTGGTGTAGGTGGAGGACTTGGTAGAGGAGGCGGTGGTGGTGGTGGTGGAGGTAGGAGAAGACTGGTGGGATTGGGGATGTATTTTTTGGGACAAATTTGCCCCTCTAGCAAACTCACGTGACACGCACGTGCTCGTTATTGGTCGGAATCCGCCCGGTTCGCGGTGGTAGGACCATATATGAAGCGCGTAAAAACAATAAGGACTAATGGAGAAGTGAAAAAACTTTGAGGACGAAACGATAATTTCGTAAATACTTTGAGGACCAAACAGGCTAATCTCCCAATTTTTTAACAAAAAAACCCATGAACAGTACTGTTCATCTTCTTCTTCTTCTTCAACGATCTCTTAACCTTTAATGGAAGATTAACCCACGATCCCCACCAATTCCACCTTTATCTTGCACAATAACCAACGCCGCACACGATCTCTACCATTAAACCATCTCAGAATTCTGCATTTATATAAAACGAACCATGAACACCAATCCGATACAAAAACTGCAAAACCTAGGAAACCTTAAAACGGTTTTTCTTCCTAATGAATTAATGGTTTTAACGGCAACTTCCTAATGGGTATTGTTCAGTAATGAATTAATGGTTTTAATGGCAACTTCCATAGCCAATGCTTCAGTAGTAATAAATTTTCTTCCTTTATTTCCTTTTTCTATATTATCAATCTAGCTAAAATTATTAGTATTTTTAAAATTTTCAAGAGTTTTACACCGCTCTCTAATTTGACAGTATAATTCCATACAAATAAGGTGACTGGAATATTTACAGTATCAAGATCAGAGGAAGAAACATATGAAAGTCGTGTTCCTAACAGCTGTAAGTTGCGTTTCTAATAGGTGTAGGTCGTGTTCCTAATAGCTGTAAGTTGTGTCCCTAAAAACTGTAAACTTCCTAATAGATGTAAGCTATGTGCACAATAGCTATTATCTTAGCACATAATAGCTTGGCACATAATAGCAATGCTACTAATTCATAACCGCTGTAAACGGCCAAACACACATTCATAATGAACAATACATACACTTCTGCAATTTTCGAGACATAGAGATTTTATAGATAGGGCTGATGGAGAGAGAAGAATAAATCTAAAAGTGAGATTGTCCTGATCCAAAAAATTTGGAGAAATGAGCGATTGGTGGGAAAAAATATCTTCAAAGATAAAATATCGAGAATAATGGAGGCAATTAAGGAGATTTTCAAAAAATGTATGATAGATAAGAGAGAAAAATGTAGCCATTCAAGGTAAAACGAAATTGGGAAAAATAAATTTTGGAGATTTTTTGGGATATGGAATGTTGAAAATAGGCATAATCCCGCAATATGATAAGCATGATGCCTATTTTGATGGATTAATCCAAGATTTTTGGGCCAAAATCACGGTTGGGTGTGAGAAAATTAAGGAAATTGAGAAAAAACTCAATATTGGGCTGTTACGGGGAACGAGGGAGGTTTAAAATAAATAGATCCAGTGTGGGAGGCTTTCAGTGACACTAGCATTCCTTACATCCATTAGATCTAAAAACTTGTAATCCAATGGCCTGTTCAGCATTGTAGCCATGGGCGACTCAATGTAAGAGTTATCCATATACAACTGGAAGGTTGCAACTTAAATTTATATATAATATGAAAATTTACTTGTTTGGTCCTCAAACTATTTTTCAAATAATCGAGTGGTTCTCATTCTTTTTTTTAATTCTCATTTGGTCCTGCATTTTATTTCGCGCTTCCTAACTGGTTTCAGCACCACCACCCACAGTGATTTCCGACCACTGGATTATTTGAAAATTAGTTTGAGGATCAAACATGTCAATTTCCCTATATAATATATAAAAGATGAGTAGGAAGTCGGTTGGCGTAACACGTGACACTTTCATGACGCCTTCCTAATTAGATAACGTCATGTAGCGCTGAGTATTTATAATTTGGAGTCTCCATTAGCTATTGACATTAGTTGATAACCTTAGCTATGAACATAAAATTGAATAAATAGTCATACCTATGATTATGTACATTGGCTATAATAAATTGGTTAGGTGTTAAACTTGGTTGGTTGAAATAGAATGGTGCAACGGGTGTCTTGTGCAACCGTCGATTGTTGTATTGTACAGAATGTTGGGTCGTGAAAAGATGTCATATTCAGAAATTAAGTGTAACAGATATGCGTATGTTGCGACAGATGTGTGGGCATATTAGAAAGGATAGAATGAGAAATCAAATCATCTGAGAGAAGATAGGAGTGACACTTATTGAAGATAATATGAGGGAAAATCGCATGCGGAGGTTTGGGCACATAAAAGAAGGTCGGGTGACACTCTGGTTCTAAAAATTGTAGGATGAAGGCATGAGGTTGTGAGAGGCATGGCAGGACGAGGAAGGTTTGATGCAAAACCCGAACAACAATGTTCGCGAGACTCTCTTCGATTCGGCAAAAAATCCAAAACTTCGCCCAAATATATGTGTGGATGGGGACCTTAGACCTCTAATCAATTTGTGATTAGCAACCTAGGTATAATCGACTTATGATGGATGAAATCCTTGACCTCTAATCAACCTATGATTAGACACCTCTGTATAAGGAAGATCCCACAAACGAAAGTGCCTATTTCATTTGATAAGTCAGATGAATGACACAAGGAAAATCCTTGATAAGTTTGGTTAAGTCCTTTCAAGAACTCAAGATGAAAGCAAAATCTTACGTTTTATGTATCAAAGTTGTTCAAAAAATAAAGTGGTGAATTTCTTCTTAATATAGAGGAAAATTCGCAGTCAATAGACCTAAGAATCCATGTAGGATTCAACTAACTTATTTCCCAAGAATCCATAAGGGGTTGGAAACAAAATGACAAAGTCCTATAAAAAGTCTAAATGTGTTGGACTTAAATTACTAAGTAAATACCAAATAACTAATTACTAATTATGAACTAAGTAATAAATCTACTGGACAACATGTCCTTATGAAGACCATAAAAACGATGGCAATCTTGCACATTGGGCAGGATGGAAATCTTGGTTTAATAATGGATGGAAGTTACGACCATGTTATCATTCACGTTGCTTGAAAATGCACCCATACTATCATCCAAGCAGATCTTGTTAAGGGAAACTAACATTGGTTCACCCTTAGTGGTGAACATACTTTCTTTGGTCGTAGGACTTTCTGGACCCAGTTGTTAAGCTCATCTTTGAACCTCTTAGCTCGAGCTATCGCCATTAGAACAATTGAAATTTGAACTAGATATATGGCATTGATATTCACATCAAGATTTGAATAGAAGTCATCAAGAATTATATGAATTTGTTAGAAAGGATTAAGATTTTGCTGTATTTACTTTATTACATTAACTATGGTCATATGATAGATGCAATAAACATAATACATTGATAGAACACATGAGTTGAATTTATAATTAAAAAAGCAATTAAATTGTTTTCTACAACTCTTTAAGTTCTATATAATGTATCAAATATCTATTGTTATACATATTTTATTCTACAAAATCATTTAAAGTCTTCTAGCTAATGAAAGGATGTAGGAAAACAAAGAGTGGAAATTTTACAATCATTAGTTTAATATAAAAAATGATTGAGCCTCAACCCAAGGGCCCTCACTTCCTTTTTCTATGGCCTATTGGAGGATTGAAATCGCGGAATATACCTCAACTGGCCCAACCTAGAGATGTCTGCACTCCAACAACTTAGAAGGATTTGACCCTACACTTGATAAGAATCAAACTTCTATTCTCTAATAAAAAACAAGGTTAGCACAATACTAAGATCAATGGATTTTCCCGTTGAGCTGTGCCCTGGGGACACATTAATTTTATATCTTAGAATTTCAAGAGTTTGAGAGTTCATTAATTAGATATATGGGGAGATTAATTAATTAATTAATTAATTAGAACTAAGAGGTTTTTACTGAGGTAAGAGAGATGTGTCGGCGGAATTACCCCTGGGAAAAATTGTAAGCCATCAGGGGAAATGAAATTAATCTAGTTTTGATGATAACAAACCATTGAGAAGTTATCATGTTTATGTGAGTTTATATTTTAATGTTTAGGTCTTATATCTCACACCTACATTGACGAAAATGAGAATGAAAAATGATGAAGTCAAGAACTCCAAAGTATTGAAGCTACATTTAGAAAAGTTCAAAAAACTTCACCCTTGATGAGGATGATAAAGATGGTCTCAAGTGGAGTTTTATGAAGATGATTTAAAGACTTGAAGACATTTAATCAATCTTGAAGGATGAACTTCAACAAAGATCAAGATTGATGTAAAAGCTTTAGAAGCACATTGGAAGATCATAACAAGCTTGATTATGATGACTTTGGATGAAGATCGAAGGAATGATAAAGAACTTGAAAGTCAAAGTCTCAAGATGAACTAGTTCGGTATATCTCTTTCTTATCGTTTGTAACTAGTTCTTACGACATGTGTTTATGCTTGGAAGGTCATGAAAATTAATTTTAATCTCATGTTTAAGATCTTTCAAAGCCCAAAGATTTTCAAAACTTTTGATTCTTACTTACAAAGTTTAATTTGGAATTCTGATTCTACATGCTTTTATCCATTGTTTCCAAATCATTTAGACAAAGGTCTTTAGATGTTTTAACTATGTTTTGGAGTCATGTATTCCGATAAAAAGGTATTTGAGAAGTCCAAAATTGAAAATATTTCAAAGGGACGTGGTTGAAAGATTTCGGATTCAAAAAGTGTGAACCTAGATAATTTGGACGCGAAATTGTCTTTTTCGATTTGTTAAATATTAAATCGGTTTGATAAATATTTTTGAATCTATAAACATGTTTTTTTTGGACATGTTTTTTTTTCAATTTTAAAGGTTTATAAGTCAAAAAGTTTGATTGGTTTTCAAAATTTGAGGTTCGGGAGGTTATGGTGAAAAGATGTCCGGTTTTGGTGCAAAGCTCTCCCATACTACCGGAGGATTAGGTTAGGTGGACCGGAGCCTAAGTTTGGTCACCGAAGGGACTCTCGGTCAACCGCATATAGTAAGAGAACCTAGCAAAATGCAACGGTCGACCAGAGTGTCGCTGACAAGACCAAAAATTAGTCGTTACTGATCCGTTGGGTTAAATGGTTCTCTTTTAATGTGGGCATATTTTCTCTACACTTTAAGAGGGTTTTGGAAGAGTTTCAAACATCACAATCTTTACATCTTCCATATATTTGAGAAAATCATTGAGCTTTCTTGTTCATACATATTTCCTTTGAATTAGAGATTTCAATTATAATTATCCAATCCATTGAGGGATTCTTTGTATTGTATTGTGTTGAATTGTAAAGTCTCATTTGTTGAGGCTAATATTTCTTGTAAAAGGTTGTGTGGTAAGGCTTGATTGTGTGAGAGTGACGGTTTTGGGTTTCCTTAGTGTAGTAAAACTTTTTTTGTAATTGTAGGAACTAGACTGAGTGGTGAACCCGAAACGTAAGTTTGGTTGATGTGTTCGTAAAATCTCCTCACTTAGTATACTATATTATAGAAGTTTTAATGCGGTGTAGAAAGGTTGTTTGGTGCATAAAAGACCATTAGGTGGTTTTGCAATTTAAAATGTTTATTGCCCTGATTCGAATCATTATGATCCACGCAATTGTTTTTCAAATATGATTCTTTTTCTTTGTTTTTATATGAATAAAATTTTATTTTAAAAAATAAAAAAGTAAGAATATGAAATATTAATTTACAGGTTTATAGTAAGGGGACGTTTGATTCTTTGAGTATGAAAATGGTGTTATTCGGTAGGCTCCTCCGGGGATTACTCGGGTGATCAGAA
Source organism: Vinca minor (assembly GCA_026122235.1). Classification (NCBI taxonomy): domain Eukaryota; kingdom Viridiplantae; phylum Streptophyta; class Magnoliopsida; order Gentianales; family Apocynaceae; genus Vinca; species Vinca minor. Next base: position 4,190,634 of record JAOCZM010000253.1, read on the forward strand.
AAGGGTCCTTCCCAATTCGAGGACCATTTACCATACCTCGATCTGTTGGATCCCACTTGAAGATAGTATTCCAACACAAAGCCTCCTTCTTGGAAACTTCTCTTCTTAATGTGATGATTGTAAGACATGGTCACCCACCCCGAGATTTTCATAAATACTAATAGGTATAGTAATTTTATATGTAGTTCGGAAAATTTTATCAGTTTCGCCCCCCAAGATTTTTTTTTTACTGTTTTTATATGTAGTTCGACATACTGTTGCAGTTTTTTCACCCAACACCAAATTCCTGGCTTCGTCCCTGTGCTCACCTTTTCTTTGTGGAGTCTTAAATGATCAAATTTCATCCAACGATCTTCTTCCACTAAATGTAGTTCTAAACATAGGGCTTGATAATACTCGCCTGGCCGTAAATTGTTCTGAAAAGAAATCTTGGTTGATTTGATGACCAATTCTACCGGTAGGACTGCATCTTGGCCATAAGTCAGGCAGAAAGGGGAGAACCTGGTGGTCGTTTATCTTGCATTCATATAAGTCTGTAAAACACAAGAGGGGGGGTGAATTGGGTTTTAACTAATCTTGCTAACTTTTTTCAAATCTATTCAATGCAAGTGAGAGTTTAAGCAAGATGAACAAACCAAAAGCAAAACCCAACAACAAGACAAAAGATTTAGAGTGGTTCGATTCACTTAGAATCTACATCCACTACCTTGAGCCACACCCAAGGATTTGCAACAACTTCACTAAGAAGATTTTACACTTGTGGCTAACTCACTAAGAGTTTTACAAACACAACCACAATACAAAGAAACTCACTAAGAGCTTGCCCACACTAAGTAGGACTTTTACAAGAATTACCCAATCACTAAGAAAGGGAATAAATATGGGTAATTAAACAAAGTTGTTCACTCTTCTAAGTGAAAGATGGATACCTTTGAAGTACATCAATTATAGCTCTTTGAACATATGAAGTCCACTCTTTGTCTTGCTTTTTGAAATAACACCTTTGAATGATTTAGATCATGGAAATGAAGTGTTTTTGCTTTGAAGGTGTTTAGACTTGATAAGGAATCAATGAAACTTTGATATGCAAGCCTTAGAGTCATTCTCTAGCTTTGGAGTATTTATACATTTCAAAATAGGCTGAAAAACGACTCTTTAACGGTCAAAAAACGGCTAGTTTCTCGCAGAGTTCGGTTGACCGAACAAGGGTCGGATGACCCACTTTGAGGACCTCGGTTGACCGAGGTAGGCTAAGGTCGACCGACCTTGGCTAGAACATGCTAAAGGTTATCTATATAAATATAAAATTCAAGAATGTGAGATGCAACATATATAAGAGCAAGCATATATAAATATATATATATATATATATATATATATATATATATATGTCAAAAACACTTAAACACATTAATTAAAATGTTAAGAGAAGGTGATTTTGATACCTTTGCTTTCTTACCAAGTGATGAAGATATTGGATTGACAATTTGGCTCTTGTCATCACTTGATGCTTTGCTCTTTGTTTCTAAACAACTTGGTTCTCCAATTTATTAACATTTGAACTTTGAGAATCCAAGTGTTAAGGAGTGCTTTTGAATTTCTTCTTTTGGCACATCTCCTTTGAATCTTGATCATGGCTTGATTGAAGTACTTAGAGCTTCCAATATATGTTCCGATATTCTATCACAAAGATATAAACATTAGACACAACATCAAGTGTTTGTCCATTATCAAAAACCGAGTTCGATCGCCCTTAGGGCTAACAAAGTCAATAATGCCTCATACAATACTTCGTGCCACTTCCTATGATTTTCATTGATCGCCTTCTTAATTATGTCGATTGTTACTTTGTTTGTTGACTCGCCTTGGTCGTTCAATTGTGCATAATATGGATTGGAATGTACAATCTTAATACGGAACTCCTGGGCAAAAGCCATCACCTTATCTCCTATGAACATTGTTCCTTGATCGACCGTGATTGTCTCAGGAATCCCAACCCATTACATGATTTGATGCTTGATGAATTTTATCGCGGGCCTCCTGGCTGACTGACATAAAAGATTGTGCCTTTGCCCACTTGAGGAAGTAATTTGTTGCTATTATTATGAAACAGTTCCCTTTTAACGAGGCAGTGATCATTTTTCCTATTAAGTCCAAATCTGATCCTCTAAACGACCAGAGTTTGATGATCGGATGAAGCTTAGTAGCATGTACTCTGAGCAAATTCTTATGATTCTGACAAACCTCACTTCATTTGGCATACTTATAACAATATTCAGTAATGGTTGGCCAGTACAAGCCATGCATGTGGATTGTCCACCTTAGTTTTGGTCCAACTTGATGGGCTTCACATAACCCTTCATGTACTTCGGTCATTGCCTTGAGAGCTTCATCTTCTCGAAGACATCTCGGGAGTAATCCTTGTGATTTCTTTGATACAAATCCATGTCTACCAAGACATAATTGGTGTCTTTGCTATGGATTTTCCGAGCGATCGTGGTTCTTGATTCCTTAGTTATGCTATGATCTCGGTATGCCAATATTTAGTTGGCTAGGAATATATGGCCACCACAGGTCCAGCGATTACGATTGAGTTTTCATCTATCGGAAGATGGTTTACACTTGGAATTCCTTCTCTGAAGATGGTTTACAACTTTGAAAAGGGTAACCTGACCTAGCGTGTGTTATTGGAGATAATTCCTCATGCAGAAAGATAAGTCGGGAGCCAATCGGACTACTCTAAATTATAATATGGTTATTGGATAAGAATCCTCATGCATAAAGCTAAGCATAGGGGTGGATTTTATCTAAGTGTCCGTTATTGAATAAGAATCTCCAGCAAAAAGCTTGGCTAATCCGGGAAGGCTTAGTCTAGGTTACATTAATGTAAGTGCGAAAAGTTGTATTGAAATCTTAAAAAGACAATATAAATGAAGATTAAAAAAGGTATGTTTGAGAGTTGATTCTGATGCCCTTGATTCCCATCTTCGTCTAATATTTATATTCGTTTATGAATTTCCTTCTCATCCTAAATTCTTCCCATGACTACCATATGATTCTTACAAAATGACCATGTTTATTGTCATGGTTGTCATGATGTGGGCTGGTTTTCCAAACCTTAGTCGGCTGGTGGTTGCACGTTTCACACATTCATTGGGTTGTCTAGTGATTATTTTACATTTCCTTGAACGTGGTAGTTAGGAAGTGGATCCATCTCCCGATTGTTTAGAAAAAATTTGTTTGGCCAGTTTGGCTAGTTCCCGTTTCCTACTTCCTGTTTGTTGTTGGGTAACTGCTTGGCCGATTTCCCCTCCGGGCTTGTCAATTTGCCTCATTTTCTTCATGAGACCCGCTTATATCTCGGCTTATCCACACTTTTGTTTTCTTTCTAATGGATTGTCTCGACCAATCGAAATTTTTCGAGTGTTGACACTAATACAACATCTTACAGTTTGTATATTAAAATTTAAAATTTTAACATCCAGCTTACTCCATTATGTTACAGAATTTTGCAACAAAATCGATTAAGAAAAAGTCAAATCCCTCTGGAAATAATTACGAAAGTGAACTCTAACAAGGTGCTCCCAAGGACGGATCTTGCGAGTCAGGGATGGTGTCAACTCTTAAAAGTTTGGAATTTTTATTTTTATTTTTCTCTTAAAACAATTTAAAAGTATTATTAATAAAATTGTCTCTTGTCTCTTAAAAATTGTATAAAATTTATTCCTCACCCTACTCCCTAAAATTTCTAACTTCGTCTGTATTGCTCTAGTTGAGTTGTTAGTTTCTTCTTTGGTTGTTTGTAGCAGACAAGTTGTGTAGCAAAGTACACATGAAGTTGTAGAGGTGCAATTAGGGATGTGCATTTGGTATTCAGTTCGGTTTTCGAAACAAATTTTCGAAATTTGTTTTAGTTTTGTAACGCTTTATGAAAACCGAATCGAACAAAAAATTTATAAAAATTGAATACCGAATACCGAAATTATTTTGGTATGCTTCGATTTTTACCGAAGTTTTATTTTTTTTCTTGTGGATCAACTTAATAAAAATTAGACAAATGATAACATTATAATGCACAGTTAAAATAAAAACAATAAACTAAAAATTAAGAATAAAAATAAAACTCTACAAAAATAATATAATTCATTATGTCTCAATAATTCGGGGACGTGGACGTGGATGAATATGAGACATACCTAACATTTGACAATAAATGCACAAAGTGACTGCTCCCAGAATATCACTGAAACAAATAAATTGAAGATAATTCTGAGTAATATTAAATTATTAATAATACTTATAAGTAAAATATAATTTTTTGAATAATAATAATAAAATTGATCTATTTGGTATTTCGGTAATTTATTTTTTAAAAATTAAAAATTGAATATAAATCTGAATTATTTTTGAATTTTTCAAAATCAAACTGAATAAATCAAAATACCGAATAAATTGAACTATATAATAAAGTTCATTTTTTCTCGGGTCGATATTTCGCTTTAACCCGTGAACACGTCTAATAAAACGTCAAAACATCTATTGGCCCTAGTTTTTTTTTTTTTTTTTTTGGTTTAAAGAGAAATATATAAATGCAAATACTCTCTAGCCCGTAGGGATAGGGGCAAAAGTGTTACAAGAGGTCCTATCAAACGATACCTCATGTCCATAACCTGCCACTATCAGGCTAACAAAAGGTTGGGTATGGATTGAGGTATCTGAAATAGTCCTATTACAAAAAGCCCCACGGGCATCCCCCGCCACTAAGTGGCTAACAAATGAGGGTAAAGAGTCAAAAGAAAGATAAACAGAGGATGAAAGACGTCCTCCAGCTTTTGCAAGCCAATCAGCACATATATTGGCTTCCCTGTAGATATGGGAGACACTAAATTCCGGTATCTGCCGTAGAAGTGCCCTGCAATCAGAAATAAGCACAGACGAAGGGTAAGTACTAACATCAGCATTAAACAGAAGATCAATCACGACTTTAGCGTCTAGCTCTATTGCTAGCTTCTGAGCACGAATATCGATAGCAAGTTTGAGGCCGTCTTTAAGAGCCCACAATTCTGCTGTATTATTAGTACAGGTACCCAAATTTTGGTAAAACCCCTTAACCCAGTGGCCGTCGTTGTTTCTAATGAGTCCGCCTCCACCCCCCTACCCGGGTTACCTATAGATGAACCATCAACGTTAAGCTTGACCCATCCAACGGGCGGCTTAGTCCAGGAAATCGAGATAGTTCTTGATCGGCGTGTTGACCTTGCATCCGCACCCAAAGCATGAAATTCTGTGGATTTAGTTATTGTGTCGAGAGACGGGATTATACCAAGTTTTCCCGGCGAGAATAACTTCGTATTTCTATTAATCCATAATAACCAGCATCCATAAGTGAAAATGGTCCCCCACGGTACCCCATTGAAAATAGAGATAATTGCAGATTCAGCGCATCCCTTGAGCCAGGCCTCAAAATCAGTTTGAAGGAAGGCCTTGACATTCTGTAATAGTTTAAGCTGCGCTAAAGATCTCGAGCCGAGCACGGTCTCTAAGAAGGTGTTGGATAGTTTCGGGAGATGACCCGCATTGGGGGCAAGTAGAGTCAGTGGTGATATGCTTCCTAAAGAGATGTTCCTTCGTAGCCAGCCTGTCGTGGAAGCAAATCCATAGAAACATTTTTATTCTTTGATTGCAATTTACCTTCCAAATCCACTCCCATCTTTTACCCCCCATTTCTTCATCCCGGGTCTCCTCGTGGATGATCAAATGGGCGGCTTTTGAACAGAAATCACCATCACTCGTTTTTCTCCACACCCTTCGATCCTGCAAGTTTGAATGGTCCGATCTAGGCACCCCTCTAATGCATTCAGTGATAGTGCTTGGAAGTTCAATAGATAGAAGTCCAAGGTTCCAATTGCCAGAGTTGGTGTAAATAGCCTTAAGTCTCGCATCGTCCTCATCCTGATTAAGTGGCCCTGAGATGAGATCTCTCAGAGGGCCAAGGCCCGTCCAATCATCGAACCAGATCCTAATGGTGTTACCATCTCCCGGGATCCAGGATGAAGACTTATGAAAGAGATCTAAGCCCTGTTTGAGTGCTTTTAAATTGATGGAGCCTTTCCCCCTTTTGAGCTGTAGCTTAGATTGGGAGTCATCCTTGTAATATTTCTTCTTAAGCACCGCCGCCCAATTACTAGCATTATCTCTTGTCGCTCCCAGTTTAGCTTCGCCAGGCCCACTTTGTTAACGTGCATTGTTTTCCTTATCCCCAACCCTCCCAGTTTCTTAGGTTTAGCAACTCTGTCCCACTTGACAAGGTGAATTTTCTTTTTAATCGATGAGCTACCCCAGAGGAATGATCTGTTCTCCCGGTCAATTTTATCACAAATAGAGGCCGGTATAGGTAAGCATTGGGAATAGTAAGATATAATTTGAGAGGATGAGGTTTGAATGATAGTCCGTCTCCCTGCTAAGGAAAGAAGATTAGCTTTCCAGCCTGAAAGTTTGTTTCTCACTTTATCTAAAATGAATTGGAAGTCCGAGTTCACCCAGCCTTTTTCGGAAGATAGGGGAATCCCTGAGTATTTCCCAAAATTGGTTGTGTCTTTGGATTTGTAGTTGAATCTCAATTTCTCGGATTCTTGCGGGCGTAAGGTTTGTTGAACAAATGAATTTAGATTTACTCAGATTAATCTTCTGACCCGATCTCCTGCTAAAATCATCCAATACTCTCTTCATCTCCGTGATTGTGTTATTATCAGCTACGCCGAACAAAATGACATCATCAGCGAAAAAGGAGTGCGAGAGGTTTGGACCTTGTTTGCCGACTTTGATTGTTTTCCATTTGTTGAGACTAACAGACTTTTCAATACTAATAGTGAGATATTCCATACAAATAACGAACAAGTAAAGAGACAGGGGGTCCCCTTGCCTGATACCTCTAGACGGCAAAAACCAATCAGTCGGCTCCCCATTGAACAGGATAGCCATTTTCGAAGAGGAAACTGAGTTCATGATGAGCTTGATAAGCATACTTGGGAAATTGAAAAATTCCAGAGCTTTCTTGATGAAGTCCCATTCCAAGCGATCAAAAGCTTTCTCCAAGTCAATTTTGATTGCAATTGCGCCTTGTCTACGCAATGTTTTTCTGATAGTGAAGATTGCTTCCTGAACAATGACTACGTTATCGGCACATCTCCTCCCCGGAATGAAGCTTCCCTGGTTGGGAGAGATAATAGAAGAGAGAAGTGGCCTGATTCTATTAACCAAGATTTTTGAGGTAATCTTGTAGATGGTGTTGCAAAGGCTAATGGGCCTAAGTTGCCCTACGTTCTCTGGGTTTGCAACCTTCGGAATTAGGCAAAGGAACGTAGAGTTGATGGTCTCGTTGGGAGGGATGCCTCTGAAAAAATCACTGACAATGTGGAGGATAGAAGGTTTAAGGATATCCCAAAAGTGTTGGAAGAATATCGGGTGGAGGCCATCCGGGCCCGGGCTTTTTTGCGGTTTAAAAGACCACAATGCCTTTCTAATTTCTTCCACAGACGGAAGATTAGCAAGGTGGGAGAGATTAGCTGATGAAGTGTTATCCCAAGTAAAAGGGAAGGGCTCAATGATGAGAGGAGTAGAAATTCTGCTGGTAGTATACAAGTTATGAAAGTGATCTAAGATGATTTTTTTGACATTAAAAATATCAAATTCCTATTCGCCATTAGGTTTCTGAAGTGACATAATTTTATTGTTCTTCCTGTTTTGAATTGCAACTGCTTTTAAGAAATTGAAGTTAAGATCATCCCACATCAACCAGTCCATTCTAGATTTGATTGCCACAAATGTTTTTCTTCCCTATAGACAAAGTCTAGTTGTTCTCGTGTTTGTGGACTACAAGACTCACGAGGCTTCCTTTGACTCGCGATCTCGGAGTTTTGGTTTGCTTTTTTTTTTTTAACAACCATTTGCCATTCTACCGGGGCATTTTAGCATAGATCAAGCCTTATAAAAGTGGTCTCACGGTTCTCTCACATGAGTTTGAATTGAGTTTAATTGTAAAGTAAGTCTCATCACAATTCATATAAGAGAGTTGTTGGGTCAGTCCTATAGACCGATCTTATATTACAATTTTACATTTCTACCTCCATTCTGCATGACAAAAGATCGGTTTACCGCCGCCCACAAAAGTACTTCAAAAAAGGGGAAAAAATAAATGCATTATGCTTTTACTTTTCAAATTTTGCGGAATAGAAGTATGAAATACAATTTCAATTGGCAAATAAATTGGTCCAATGATTAAGTTTTTTTTTTTTTGTTGGATGAATACTTTTTTATCATTAGGTGTCCATCATTGGCAATAGTTGTTAATAAATATTCAAATGAATAGATGTATGTTCTCTTTTAGGCAATTGAATAAAAATTTAACTGTCAAAATTGTATTTTGTAAGTACATAAAACACATTTCTCCACAAGCAGTTGTGAAATAAAAAATTTGTCAGGGCAGTTTTTCTTATTGAATTTTTTTAGAGAGATAAAATACAATATTTTTATAAGAAAATATCATAAAAATAATTTTTTTCTTATAGAAAATTTATCGTTTCGGGCGGGCTCCGCCACTGCCCACAAGACACCAACTAATTTTCAACCAAAAAACTTATTTAAACCATTCAAAATTCATAATTGAACAAAATATCATAAGATTATGCTCCCTCCGTCTTAAATGGCAGTATTGTTTAATCTTTGTTATCCATTTATAGTTTCATTAATGATGCTTCAACAATGACTTCGCACATTTAGGGTGAATTTAAATTGGGTTCGATTTGGTCAAGGTCATCTCGAATAATATTAAGGACATATACTATTTATCAAAGTTAGACCTCTAAATAATTTTAACAAAGTGTAAAACATAATTATAAATTTAAATTTCAATAGTGCGAACAATCATAATATTGATCTTTTAATTTAAAATGGGTTATCTTTATAACACTCTTTAAAGCGAAATCTCTAATCGAACCTTCTTAATCGGCTTTCTCCAAAATATCATTTTTAATTGCTATCAAAGTTAATTAATTGAGTCTTATTTTGTGACATTATAGAACCCATATAGAACTTCAACAGTTTCAATTTAAAATTTTTTTTGTAAATACAACTGTCACATGAATAGTCAACAAAATTTTATATACAATAACTGCACTATTAAAAAAGTCTAAATCTTCAACATTTTACTATATATATATATATATATATATATATATATATATATATATATATATATATAATTTCAAAAAAATGTGGGCCACTCGAAATGAGATGTTCTGTTATGCATGTGTCACTTTAAGCATACATAAGGTTGGTCATGGATTTGTTTTAGTTTGGTTTGGATTGAAGTCGAGTTCAAACTTTTTAGTTTTAGGACCTACGTATTCTTTCGTAATTTTTTTAAAATTTTATGTAACTCGTGGAGTTTAAAACCAAGTTAAACTCAAATCAGAAACAGTTCAGCCCTAACCCTTATTTAATCCAAAGAAGAAAGTGAAAAAAGACTTTGTTTAATTCAATTAATGCAAAGATATTCTTGTCTTTTAAATTTATATTTCTTTGAAATTTAACACTTTGATCATCTCAATAATCTTGACATCTAAAAATAGATAGAGAGAGTATTAAACGTTATCTTATCTCCTCATTATTTTTCTTAATGCTCTCTCCGTTTTAAATATATATGTCTTAATTTCAATTTGTTTCAAAATAAATGTCTTAATTCTAAAAAAATATATATTTATAGCTTATTTTGAATTGAGAAAAGTACTACTTATACCCATTAAGTATCTTTGAAAAGCAAGTTATGACCTTTAATTTTTATAGGTGCCAAAATTGCACCTGATAATTTACGATGTGCTATTTCTAGACAAAATCGACGGAATCCGGCGATAGGGGGCAGCGTTCCACACGTGCGGCTCGCACATTCATATTTTGAGGGGTATAATAGTCATGACAATTTTTCATCCTTCTTCTCCAAAAAAAAAGAAAAAAAAAGAGGAGCCCAGAAACTTGCCCACTCTTCCCACCGATGATTTCTTCGTTTTCTCCAAAAAAGAAAAAGAAAAGAGAAGCCCAAATACGTATGTTTTCTCTGATAATGGTTAAGGTTGTTTGCTTCTGATGATTCCGGCCGCTAGCGAACCTCTCTCCGTCTCCGATCATACTCCGACCGCTTTCTTCACTACCAAACCTCATCCTCCGCCGCCGTCTCAAGAAGTTCCTTCTTCATCGCCGCCACCTCCATGGTGCCATCAAAAAAATCTCTCTCAGTCATCCTCTCCACCACTCACCCCTCCCTCTCTCCGCCATCTCCTCCACCACTCAACTCTCTCTCTCCCTACCTCCATCATCTCCTCCACCACTCACCTCTCCCTCCATACTCCATCTCTTCCACCACTCACCCCTCCTTTCGCTCCGGCAATATCCACCACCACCGCTCACTGCCTTCAAAGGTAAGTCTTCTTCTCCAAATTTATTTCAAAAAACCCTAGATTTTTTTTATATTCTAAATCTCAAGAAAAAATTCAAAAAATCCAGATAGAGGGAGCCAATTTCTGACTGAGTCTCCTCTGTTGTGCCGCTCAAATCCGACACCAACACACAAAAACTGAGCTTTGCTTCAAGCTTTACCATAAACCAGCCAATTTTTTTTTGCAAATTTCTGTCATAATTGAGCTTTGCTTCAAGCTTTACCATTTGGAATTTTCTTCTGAACAAATCTTTAATACTCATTTCTCAAAAAATGGACAAGAACAATGGATTCAGATTTTTTTTCCCTCTTGCTCTAGTTGTTCTTGTAATGGTTTTTTTTTCAAGAACTCGATTTTGGTGGAGGGGTTAATTCTAGTGGTAGAAGTAGTGGGATTTATGGTGGCAGTGGTGGTGGAGGGGTTAATTCTGGTGGTGGAAGTAGTGGGATTTTTGGTTTGACCTGTTTTAACACAATGGGAGGGAGGGGTTAGTGGTGGTGGAGATGGCGGAGGGTGAGGCGGTGGACAAATTTGGTTGGACGAAATTACCCTCGATATTTCGCATGTGGCAGCCGCACATGTGGAATGCCGCCCCCTCTCGCCGGATTCCGTCGATTTTGTCTAGAAATAGCACATCGTAAATTATCAGGTGCAATTTTGGCACCTATAAAAATTAAGGGTCATAACTTGCTTTTCAAAGATACTTAATGTGTATAAGTAGTGCTTTTCTCTTTTGAATTTTACCCCTAGTACAAACCAACTAATAAATACTTTAAATTTTCAAAAACCATAAATAACAACTCAAACTAACAAATTAGTGGATATTATTTAAACCTTTAACCTAATTTTATTATTAAATTTCACAAAATCTTAATAACAGTGTAAACACAAATTATACTATTTTAAAACCGATGGAGCTGAAATTTTGAACCTTATGAATAAGCCAGGGGAAATTTCGAGAACAGGAGGGAATTAAAGTGCAATTTGGTGGGGCCTACTTTAGGGGATATTTGCCACAATGATTAGTGCCCACAGTCAAAAAATGGGAAAATTCTAATATATGGTCGGTTTTGTGAGATTGACCTAACAACTCTTTCATATGAAGTGTGACGGGATTTACTTTGCAGGTAGACTCTACTCCAACTTATGTTAGAGGGCGGTAGGGCCAGTCACACAAAGTCGAATCTATGCCAAAGTAACCAAAATTGATCATTTCTTTTTTTTTTCTTTGAAATATTAGATTTTGTGCTAGGTGTCTGAGGGGGGTCCACCTAATCATTCAGCTTTTCCTAGTTGACGTGTTTGACTAGATATGGATTGCCACGTCAGAAAGTGACCTAAAGGTAAAAGGCACCATATCTGTATGGCGTTGCGTTTAAGGTTGGGGATTGCATTGGCCTGGCCCAATTTTTTCTAATTGGTCATGACATAGCACCCAAAAGTGACGGTGAAATATTTTTGTCCAGGAACTTCCGTCTCGGGTTGAGACTTTCGTCCTCGCTGACGTGGCAGTTTTCCCTACGCGCCTCGCCACGTCAGCCAGGACGGAACCGCCACGTCAGCGAGGACGGAAGTAGTCCTCACCCGGCCGAAAAAACCCTCCAAACCCTAACTTATCCCCGTGACTTTGAGGACGGAATTGCCACTTCCGTCCTCAAGTTGCAGGCAATTTGCAGTGTGTAGCCACTTCTCACTTTTGCTTTTTTGACCATGCAACCTCGCAGGAAATTTCTGAACGGTTTTGGCACTTTCGTTCGCATTTCTGACCGATTTTCAGAGACTTGTCCAATTCAAATACTTAATTTTAGAATTTCCCATTACATCTATAAATACCCCCTCAAAACCTCTCCACAATCTACCACATTCTCAAACCCATAAAAACCCTATCCTCTTCACAATTCCTTTTTTCCAGATTAATTTCTACAAAACCCTATCCTCCTTAATGCGCAAAAAATTTAGGGATGTTGATTTTACAAGAGAATGGCCTGCTGAATACGAGGAGGTTTTAATAGAAATTTGTTATGATTTTAGTACACAGGGTTACCCTGGTGAAAAACGTTGGTCCGATTGCTACAATGAAATTGTTTACGGAATGAATTCTGTGACCGGGGGACAATTCACAATTGCGATGATCGACGCAGGCCTAGCAAAACTGCGTAGGCGATTTTGGGATTTCGAAGCACTTACTCACAAACCTAGGTTCAAGTACGACAGTAGGACGAACATTGTTGATTTGGACGGTGATGAGGCCCAGTGGGAGGAATACGTTGCGGTAAGTTGCATGTAATTACGTCACACTGTATTAATTAAATGTTTTCATAACTAAATGTTTTGTTTATATAACTATGTCTTAGGCTAATCCAAGGGCTAAGCGGTATAGAAGGACTGGAGAATTTTTCTTTATCCTTCTCTGCCATATTTTTGGGTACGAAGGAAGAGGATTTGTGGACGAAGCCGGACAATGTTCAAGATCACCTGAAGAGGTAACTGTGGAGGCTCCCCCTGACTACCCGATGTCGGATGCATCGTGCAGCAACACTTGTTCTTGGAAAATGATTGAGCCAAAGTTTGGAAAGAATTAGGGTTTGAAGAATCGGAACTTTGATTTGTTATATGTTGGATGTAAATTTGTTTCTCAGAATTTAATGGAATTCTCAGTTTTTTGATATTTGAAAGTTCCGAAATGATTAATATTTTAAAAAAACTGAAAATAATAATTATAATATGAACACGCAGGGAAAAATTTTCTAATACATTAATGGAAGAGGGTAAAAAATGGACTTTATCGGAGAGGGTATAAAATGAATTGGACAAGTCTCTGAAAATCGGTCAGTAATGCGAACGAAAGTGCCAAAACCATTCAGAAATTTTCGGCGAAGTTGCATGGTCAAAAAAGCAAAAGTGCGAAAAAACTAGACACTGCAAATAGCCTGCAATTTGAGGATGGAAGTGGCAATTCCGTCCTCAAAGTCACGGGGCCATGTTAGGGTTTTTGGCACAAAGTTTTTGCCGGTTAAGGACGGAAGTCTTGGGCTTCTGTCCTCATCCGGCAGACACTTTTTCCCCAGCAGACATTTGTGGCCTGATTTCTCTATAAAATCCAATACCCTCCCATCCATTTTTCTTACCTCAAACTACATTCCCCAATCAATTTGTTACAAGCAAACCCATCCTTCCTCAACCCCATATTTTGTTTTTTATAAAAAATGGCACTTAAATGTCCGATGAGACTGTATTTACATTTCGACCACAATATAGTGTACGAAAATGGTGGTTATCCCCGTTTTGTGGAGCCAAGCGAAAGAAGTTTGGAAGTTATACAAAGGCTTTCATTACTACAACTTTGCCATAGAATATGTCGGCGCAAAGGAGTCGAGCTTTCTAGTGTCACTGTTCGGCTAATAATGATTCTGTAAAACACAAGAGGGGGGTGAATTGGGTTTTAATCAATCTTTGAAACTTTTTCTATTCTTTGCAATGCTACTGTAAGTTTGAGCAAGATGAATAAAAGCAATGCAAAACCCAACAACAAGACAAAGGATTTATAGTGGTTCGACTCACTCAGAATCTACATCCACTACCTTGAGCCGCACCCAAGGATTTTAAACAACTTCACTAAGAAGAATGTTTACACTTGTGGCTAACTCGCTAAGAGTTTTACAACACAACCACACAAGAAAAACTCACTAAGAGCTTGCCCACACTAAGTAGGACTTTTACAACAATTACCCAATCACTAAGAAAGGGAATAAGAATGTTTAGTACAAAGATTGTTCACTCTTCTAAGTGAAAGATATTACCTTTGAAGTACAACAATGATAAGCTCTTTGAACATAAGTAGCACACACTTTGTCTTGCTTTTGAAAGAACACTCTTCAATGATTTAGATCATAAGGATGAAGTATATTTGCTTTGAGAGTGTTTAGACTTGATAAGAAATCAATGTAAATGTTATGTGCAAGTCTTAGAGTCAATCTCTAGCATTGGAGTATTTATACATTTCAAAATATGCTGAAAAACGACTCTTTAACGGTCAAAAAACGGCTAGTTTCTTACAGAGTTCGGTTGACCGAACAAGGGTCGGATGACCCACTTTGAGGACCTCGGTCGACCGAGGTAGGCTAAGGTCGACCGAAGCCACTTTTTACACCTCTCAGTTTCTCTTCGGTTGATCCGAGGAAAGCTCGGATGATCCGACCTTCTGAGCTTTGAGAGATGTTGATTTTTCACACGTTTTGAAATCTATTGAAGTCTAAAAGGTTTTCTCAATATGTAACAAGTAAGAGCATTAGAAAACCGTTTTAAAAGACTTATACTTTGAAATCAAAGTCTTTCGAAATACGAACACATGTAAGGATCAATTTGAAACTTAGCCTTTTGAAAACGTGTTTATGAAAACATGCAAGACTTGAGTGTAGAGCTTATGTTCATGAGAGCTTTGGTTAGAGCTTTATAAGATAACGACTTATGACAACAAAGCTAAACTAACCAAACCTAAGTCTTCAATCTTCAATCTTGATAAATGAGCCTTGCATAACTTTGAATCTTGATACCAATGGCTTGATTGAAGTACTTAGAGCTTCCATAATGAGTTTCGATATTCTATCACAAAGATTAAGATCATTAGACACAACATCAAAAGTTTGTCCAATATAAAAAACTGAGTTTGTTCGCCCTTAGGGCTTACAATCTCCCCCTTTTTTATTATGACAAACTTTTATGTAATAAGATAGAATATGGACAAAATTAAGAACAAGGAAGCATGGCAAAAAGTTAAAGATCAATTAAGAGAAATGACTAGTGCTTTAAAAGATAAAACCAATGAAGACAAAAGCACTTAGTCATGATAACTTCTTTTGCCATATAATCTAGGGACTCTTAGAAGAGCCCTATTTCCCAACCAACCTCCTTTCCTCCTTCCTTCCATTTAATATGTTTTGAGACATAAGATATATAAAAAGCTCCCCCTCAAAACATGCCGGAAAGGAAAAAAAACATGATTAATACACCAAGATTAATACACCATTTTAGCAAGATTAATACACTATTTTTCTCCCCCTTTGGCATAATCAAAAAGACTTCAAACTCCAAAGATATAAGGGTGTACTTGCAAAAACGTAAACAGTTCATAGCACAAGCAAAGTTAATACACCAATTTTCTGAAGAATGATCTTTTTGAATAAGCTTGGTTGATTTCAAAATAAAAAGAGTCCATAATGACAAATAAATATAAAGATGGTTATATATGGCTCAAAAAGAATATCAACCTAAGCTAAAAACAAAAGAGATAAGGAATATAACCTTTAAGCACAATCTCCCCGTTTATAAAACATACGATGTTAGCTATTTGAGATAAAACCAAGTTTGATACCAATTGACCAATTGTAAAACATGATACCAATTGTAAATATAGCCAATTGTAACACACGTTTGAAAATATAGCTAACAAAGTACTAGTGGAAGTGATACCATGAATTCATAAGTTAAGATAACACTTTGAGTACATTCCTCTAACAAGTTAATGGTTAGCTAAATGAGTGTAGCAACTCTTAAAGTGATACTAACCAAAAACTATAATGAGATCACAATGGATAAGAAAATGAAGAATATGATCTCAAAGTTATTAAGGGAGAGTATATGTGATACCAATTAAAGACATAAACATTTATAACACATATAACTTCCAAAATAACTTACACAAGTTGGCTATAAGATATAAAAGATGAAAGGCAAGCCAACAAGTGATGTGATGATGTAAAATAAGATAATTGAGCATACATCCCATATAGAGTTTACATCCTAAGTCAAGCATCTAGACGATCAACCACATAAGATTAATGATATAGACTTGAATATAAACACACCAACACCCCTATATGCAATAAAGATCAAGTAAAAACTAAACATAGCATATACAAACTCCCCCAAAGCATAAGACACTAAATAAAAGAGGGGAGGGGGTTGTTAAAAGGAAATTTCATCACAAAGATCAAATCATTAAGCTCTCTAATAACATGCTCAAAAACAATCAAAACATATGAAGAGCAAAACATGTTATAAAATCTCCAAGGTGCCCATTTCAAGAACAATTGAACATTATATGGAAAGTAAGATCAATAATTGTTCAAGGAAATGAAAGAGATTGAGTTTAGTAATATCTCATTGAATTTGATGAATGCTTTTGCACTTTGAGTTCCTTCAATGAGTTCTTTGAGCTTCTCAATCTTCTTTATCATACTCATCTTTAGCTTTATCACCAAAGTGATATTTCCATTGCAAAGAGATTTGACACCTTTCATAAGCACTTCTTCTTCTCCGGTTATGTGATAAAATCATACACATTGAAACATCATAGAGCCGGAGCTTCCCTTTAACTAACAAGACCTATAGGAGCAAGGGAAGAGTAACTTTTGGTACCCACTTTTGTTTGGGTCCATGGGGGTTAGTTAAAATATGCTTAACTCTCCAAATGGTTTTAACTCCCCTTTCAATCTTCTTCTTCACAAAGCATCTAACACTTGTGCGACCAAATATACCACAATATGTGCAACAAGTAGATAGCTTAGCAAATTTATGAATATGCTCATGATATTTATTTTTCTTATGTGAAGTGCTAGCATGGACAAATTGATTTCTAGGTGCCTTAGAAGAGCTAGCAATAGCAACATGAATAGCAATATAACCTAATCCATGTTTAACATTTGAAGCACGTTGCACACAAAGAAGTTGATCAAGATTTTTTGTTCCTTTGGAGAACTTATCAACAAGAGAGGTGAGATCAACAACTTTGGATTTTAAGCCATCAAACTCAACAAGTTTGCATTCAAGAGAAGACAATTTATCATAGGCTTCTAGATACTTTAATGAGGAAGTGTTGCATGTAGCAATAAGCTTTTCATTTTCGATTTTCAAGCAATCAACCTCATCACAAAGCTTTTTGTTATCAACAAGCAAAGATTCAATTTTAAGCTTCATAGCTTTGTTTTGCTTTGCACAATTTTTCAATTGATCATACATATCACATAAGAGTTCATTAGGATCATCCTCATCATCATCATCATTATCATTATAAGAATTTGAAGGGGAGGGAGAAAGATGTACCTCATTACCAAAAGCCATGAAGCAAACATTTGCATTTTCATCTTCTTCTTCATCACCACTCCCTTCTTGATCCCATGTGCTTAGCATGCCCTTGAAATTCTTTGGTTTAAAGAATTTTTTCTTTTTGTTTTCCTTGAGCTCTTTTTCTTTGGTGACGGGGCACTCTCCTATGAGATGTTGGTCACTTCCACATTCATAGCATCTCATCCCATGAGGATTTTGTTTTCTTCTATTTTGGAAGAATTTTCTTCCTTTCCCGGAAAATATTTTCTTCATGCGTTTTATCACCAAATCCATGGTCTCATCATCAAAGTTGATGTCTTCTTCATCACTTGAATCATTGGATTCATCAAGATCAAGAATAGCCTTTAAAGCACTACTCATTTTTGCCTTTTCAAGATGCTCATCCTTTTTGTGTGTGAGCTCATAAGTGAGAAGAGAACCGATGAGCTCCTCCGTGGGATAAGTCTTCAAGTTCTTTGCTTCTTCAATAACAAGAGCTTTTCCTTCCCAACTTTTAGGAAGTGAGTTGAGAATCTTCCTATTCATTTCACCCATAGTGTATTCCTTTCCATAAGATCTCAATCCATTGACAACATTTGTGAACCTAGTGTTCATCTCATTTATAGTTTCATTTGTCTTCATAGAGAAAAGCTAATATTCCCTCACAAGCATGTTGAGCTTTGATTCTTTGACTTGATTAGTCCCCTCATGGGTGACTTCTAAGGATTTTCACATCTTGTGAGCGGATTTGCTTCCACGTACCCGATTGTACTCATCCGGATTAAGAGCACAACTAATGATGTTCATAGCTCGATAATTGAGAGTCATTTTCTTGGACTCATCTTGATTAAACTCATTGTCCAATTTTGGAACTTGAACACCATCTACCTCTTTCATAGGAACATAAGAACCTTCTTCAAAAATCTTCCATAAGGAGTAGTCTATAGAGCACACATAGATTTTGAAACGGTCTTTCCAAGCATTGAAATTATTTCCATCAAAGAGAGGTGGTCTATTTGTGGAAGATCCCTCTTGGTAGGCTAAAGCGGAATAACCGGCCATTAATCTTTTCTTCAAGCGATTAAGCTAAAGATGAAGACGAGGCTCTGATACCAATTGTAAAACACAAGAGGGGGGGTGAATTGGGTTTTAATCAATCTTTGAAACTTTTTCTATTCTTTGCAATGCTAGTGTAAGTTTGAGCAAGATGAATAAAAGCAATGCAAAACCCAACAACAAGACAAAGGATTTATAGTGGTTTGACTCACTCAGAATCTACATCCACTACCTTGAGCCGCACCCAAGGATTTTAAACAACTTCACTAAGAAGAATGTTTACACTTGTGGCTAACTCACTAAGAGTTTTACAACACAACCACACAAGAAAAACTCACTAAGAGCTTGCCCACACTAAGTAGGACTTTTACAACAATTGCCCAATCACTAAGAAAGGGAATAAGAATGTTTAATACAAAGATTGTTCACTCTTCTAAGTGAAAGATATTACCTTTGAAGTACAAAAATGATAAGCTCTTTGAACATAAGTAGCACACACTTTGTCTTGCTTTTGAAAGAACACTCTTCAATGATTTAGATCATAAGGATGAAGTATATTTGCTTTGAGAGTGTTTAGACTTGATAAGAAATCAATGTAAATGTTATGTGCAAGTCTTAGAGTCATTCTCTAGCATTGGAGTATTTATACATTTCAAAATATGCTGAAAAGCGACTCTTTAACGGTCAAAAAACGGCTAGTTTCTTACAGAGTTCGGTTGACCGAACAAGGGTCGGATGACCCACTTTGAGGACCTCGGTCGACCGAGGTAGGCTAAGGTCGACCGAAGCCACTTTTTACACCTCTCAGTTTCTCTTCGGTTGATCCGAGGAAAGCTCGGATGATCCGACCTTCTGAGCTTTGAGAGATGTTGATTTTTCACATGTTTTGAAATCTATTGAAGTCTAAAAGGTTTTCTCAATATGTAACAAGTAAGAGCATTAGAAAACCGTTTTAAAAGACTTATACTTTGAAATCAAAGGCTTTCGAAATACGAACACATGTAAGGATCAATTTGAAACTTAGCCTTTTGAAAACGTGTTTATGAAAACATGCAAGACTTGAGTGTAGAGCTTATTTTCATGAGAGCTTTGGTTAGAGCTTTATAAGATAACGACTTATGACGACAAAGCTAAACTAACCAAACCTAAGTCTTCAATCTTCAATCTTGATAAATGAGCCTTGCATAACTTTGAATCTTGATACCAATGGCTTGATTGAAGTACTTAGAGCTTCCATAATGAGTTCCGATATTCTATCACAAAGATTAAGATCATTAGACACAACATCAAAAGTTTTTCCAATATCAAAAACTGAGTATGTTCGCCCTTAGGGCTTACAGATTCGTCCATTCTTCATGCCGACATACAACATGGTGATGTACGATGTTGTAAACCTTAACGACAAAGAAGGTTTAGACACTTTGTGGGGAATCCAAACGGATTTCAAACTACAAGGGATTCATGTTGGTGCCTTGTTAGAACCTGTGCAGAGACATGTAGATAGCTTTGTAATACCGACAACAAAATTTGCGCCGGAGGCACAATTTGTTCCCGAACCTTTTTTTTCGGAGCCAAATCCAATACCAATTATGCCCCCACCGTCTTCGTACGAACCCTGTACAGATAATTCGGTCATGGATACCTTGGGTCCAATATCCGACATTGACGGCGTTCCAGAAACGGAAGACGACTTCGCCGACGATAGTGTCGGCGAACACGAGGACGACGGGGTCGAGGAAGATGCAGAGGCGGTAGTGGAAGATGCCAACCCTGAAATCCAACAACAAACCGCTGGACCGAGTACTGAAGAGACGGTCCAAGAGCCTGAACCAACTACATCTACCTCCACCCCGGCCATTCCAGAATGGAATTTGCCATCATACGGTAACTATGCTAATTTTGCCTGTTGGAATGATAACCTTCCCCTTAACTAACATACGGGGGAGAAAGAATTAAAATATGGAATCCCAATATTCCCGAAATATGCTTGGGGATGCAATTCAAGGATAAACGCGAGGCAATGTTGGCAGTTAACGTGTGGCATGACAAGGTGGCCTTGAGATAATGGAAAAGAGAGAGGAGCAACAAACAATGGTTCAGCGGGGTGTGTAGAAATTCAACCGAAAATAGCCGATGCAGTTGGTACATTCGCGTAAACCATAGCAGGGTGGATGGAATGTGGAAGGTTACCAAGCTAAACCAGGCCCACTACTGCTTGATGGATCAGAACAAAAAACGCAACATGTTCTCCAGCTACATCGGGGTAAAAATTCTACACCTTGTACATGCTGATCCTAAAATGTCTGTTAAATGGATTAGGGCTGCTTGTGAAAATAATATGAGTTTGACTTGTACCTATAGAAAAGCTTGGTATGCCCGCCGAAATGCTATAGAAACACTTTTTGTTACTTGGAAATCAACTTTTCAGGTACTGCCCCATTATATGCGGGCACTAAATGATTCAAACCCGGGTGCAATAGTCAAATTTCTTTACCACCCACGAGAAACCGCTAATGGCCCCAAGGTGTTCAGGTCATTGTTTTGGACTTTTAAACCGTTGGTTGACGGTTACCGGTGGTGCCGGCCTATAATTTCAATTGATGTGACACACCTTAGGGGGAATTATAAAGGGACACTCCTGGTTGCAAGCACTCTAGATGCTAACAACCAAATTTTACCCCTTGCTTTTGCGTTGGTCGATTAAGAGGCAACTTCCACTTGGTCATGGTTCCTTAGGAACTTAAGGGACCATGTTGTGAAAGACCTTCAAGTGTGTTTTATCAGCGATCGTTATGCCGGCATTCTTAGTGTCGTGGCTAGCGTCCCCGGATGGCAACCCCCAATGGCAGTGCACCTATACTGCCTTAGGCATTACATGTCCAATTTCTTCGAAAAACAAAGAATTGAAAGATTATGTGTGGATTGCTGCAACCCAAAAGTAAAAATGTTAAGTGCGATTTTTATCTTGTGCGTATCAAAAAAAAAAGATGAGGATGCATTTAACTGGTTGATGCAGCAACCTAAAGAGTTGTGGACTTTGGCATACGACGGGGGAATGCGTTTCGGTTGCATGACTACAAACAATTATAGCTATTGTGTATATATGTTATAGCTATTACGTACATGACTTACGGCTATTCCCTTCTATTTTTTTACCTCTTTTATGGGTTCACCTTCCTCAACTGCAGCATCAATATATAATATAATATAGAACTAAATTTTGTTACAAGCAAATAAGTATGTAAAAGACAATTTCCAAATTAATATATCAACTGGTGTTAATAGCTATTTCCATAGTGATTGGTAACTATTTCCATAGTGGTTAATAGCTATTAAATCGAGGTGTCTCCCCTCATTTCTTACCCCATAAACTCGCTCAATATCAGCTGCTGTAATCGAAAATTTACGTCCAACCGAGAGTAGTATAGATTTTTCTCCAGAGTCGTAGTTTTCAGCGCCATCTGAGATGCAGAAAATTAAGGAATTTGAAAAAAAAATCCCAATATGAGATGAAGAAAATTAAGGAATCTGGAAAAAACTCAATATGAGATGAACCGAATGAGATATAACGATAATTCCGGACAAAAATCACGATTCTGATAGAGAAAATCTCAATCTGAGATGAAATTACGGAAATATAACAATAATTCCGGACAAAAATCACGATTGTGATGGAGAAAATAAAGGGAAATCTCAATCTGAGATGAAATTAAGGAAATATATAGATAATTTCGGACAAAAATCAAATCCTCAAATTGTGTTTGGGATTGATCAAATCCTGCAAAATCAATCACCGATTGCTTTATGAGCTGATTGATTAATTGTGTATATCGTATGAAGTGTTTCCTTGTTAATTGTTATCGGGGGAGGTGAAAGGTGGATTTGATGGTGAATGTGGGTTAATCGCCATTAATGTAGTTTGGAGACCGTGGATGAAGACGACACGAAGGGTTTCAGCGGTTTTTGTCTTTTGATTGGGTGTTATGCGTTTTTTTTTGTTGCTTTCCGCGCGATTTTTGGCCATTCGATCTCAAGCCTCTCAATCCTATGGCTAACAACTTGTTCTGCAGGTGTTGAACTTTGATGCTTTCAACACCATAGCCGAGTTGTGCAAGCGCACGTTTCCCCGTGAAAAAGCCAACACAAAATCTTTATAGAGTTGATTAGACTTGGGCTCTATTTGTTTATAATTTTCCTTTAAATATACTGAAAAGTTGATAATCGAATCTACATGTTAGAATTAATTTAATTACTGCATAAAAAACAAGTCTGCATAACAATATATATGTTTTCTTGAAACAAGTAACTCGTTATCTAATTTGTGAATTGAAATTAATCAAGAAAAATAAATATTTTAATGTCAAAATAAAATTACTATATCACAATCGGGTAATGTTCGGAAGACAATTGTGTTGTCAAGAGTTTCAAATACAGCTTATCCAATTAAACTAGACTATCATTTCAACATAAATTTTTAGATTTTTTTAATAAAATAAAAACAGAAGTTTAAGAACTTCTATCTAGAGTTATCATTAAAAAGAATAGACGAATTCCACATTGAAAATTTAAGTTATTTGTTGAGCTAGGTAATACTATAAAAGAAGCATGGAATTTTCCATGACAAAAAACAACTGGTAATTTTCCTTTTCTTTTCGAGAAAGAAAAAATTAATTGGTACTCCCTCCATTCCCTATTAATTGTCGTTTAGGAGATATCTAGATATCCAAATTAATTGTCGTTTAAGGTTGTTTTATTAGTTGTCTACAATTTATTCTAATTATACCCCCATCATTTTCCTTTTTTTATGACAAAGAAGTGAGAGAGAGGGAGGGTGGGGGGATAATATTGGAAGTTTAGGTGAAAATGACAACTTCCTTAATTTTCTCAAATTGTATAAAGAGTCTTATATTTAGGAATGGAGGGAGTACTAAACATCAAAATTAACAGCATTAGCGACGTAAAAACTAAACATTTTGGCACCGCAAGGAATCTACACGGATCCTCTGTGATACTCTATACTCTCTCCGTTCCTATTTAATTGTCGTTTAGGAGATGTATATTATGTATCTAAATTAATTTTCATTACATATCTTTTATTAAGTGTCAATAATTTATTCCAATTAACCCTCAACATATCTTTTATTGAAAAAGTAAAAGAAAAAGAGGAAGGAAGGGGATATTATTGGAATTGTGGTGGAAATATTATTGTTTATTTGAATTTCTTACATTTTTTAAAGTGTCATAAACGACCTATATTAATGAATGAAGGGAGTATATCGTTATGTAATATTCCCTCTGTATAGTGATTATTTGATAAAAAAAAATTAGAATCAAACAAGGATTAAGAAGATATATTGTCATATAAAATTTTAATTATCATTTTCATTTTACACTTAAAATTTATCAATTTAATAATAATATTAAATCATTTAAATTTATATTATACAAATAAAACATTTCGAAATTAAAGAACTATAATGAAACCGCACTGAAACCCGATCTGACCCTTCAGGAGAGAGACGTCGAGACTCATGAAGCAACGGCTAGTTGAACAACGTTAATTTTTAAACGTTAATTTTAAAATGTTTAATATTGTAAATTGCAACGTGAACTAAATCGCGCTCCAAAAATACACGCGTTATTGGTTGACAAGAGCGTCCTTCATTTTTTTTCTTCTTGTTCCATTAAATGCCCTTTACTTCTCCAGCCATCAATAAATGTCCTACCACTAGGGCGGATCCGTAATTTAAAGGAAATCTCAAGGTTAGTTTTGTCCTAAAATCCAATACGCCAAATGAGCGGCGCCTGGGCGGTCTTTCTTCTTCTTTTTTCTTTAATTGTTTCCGAAACAATTTTATATACTCTTTCCGGCCTAAATTAACCGTGTATATTTTTTTTGTTCTAAATTAACCGTTTATTTTTAATGGAAAGTTAATTAATAAATTTTTTCTTATTCTACTATTTATATTTAATGTTGGAGCTGGAGAGAAAAAAAAATTAGTAAAAATTAAATATGATCATATTTAACATTTATCATATTTTACTACGAAATTTGGTGAAATTTTAAGCCAAGTGCAAGCCACAAAATAGACAAATATTTCAAGATGGATTGGGCATATAATTTTTTAATTATACTTCTCCGTTTCAAATTAATTGTTCAAATTCACCTTTTTATTTATCTCAAATTAGTTATCCCTCCATAATTCCCATACAACTGTTAGCCAATTTTCTCCTTTTTTCCCTTAATTCATTTACTCAAGAATGAGAGAATATGCCTACGGGATAACTAATTTTAATTTGTGTGGTTTTTAAATGGAGACAACTAATTTAAGATGAAATTACTTTTTTTAACTACTTTTTGTATCATATAAAAATCTACTTTTGGTATTATACATATAATAACTTTTTGTGTTTGTCCTAAAAAAACTTTTATTAAAGCACAGAATTTTCAGAAATTAGTTTTTAAAAGTAAAAAAGATAAAAATCCTTTTTGTCTCAAGAGTCGTCATGTATGGTTCATTTTTGGCCTAAAATCGAGAAATGTTGGTGTGTAAAAGGTGTCCACGCCCTCTAAATTTTTCTTAATTTTGGATTTTTACCATAAATTTAAAAAATACAAAATTCTTTACTCTGAACTTTTTTTGAGTATTAATGTTGATAATTTCTTCCAATTTCGTAAATCTTGACATAATATGATCATATAACCAAACTTGGGGGTATTTTGGAAAAAAAAGGGTTTGACCCCTTAAAAAAAGTCAATGGGATAAAAATTGTCTTCCACATAGATATCAATTTTTCCCTTTCCTTTTGTTTTTTCAAATATTTCCCATATGCAGTTTTTAAGGTCATAACATGTTTTTAAAAAAATTCCCCCGAGTTTAGTCATGTGGTCTCATTTTGTCCAAATTTAACAGCGTAAATGGATGAAAGAGACAAGATTAATACTCTATAAAAATTTAGGGTTATGAACTTTACATTTTTAGTTTAGGGTAAAAATCAAAATTGAGAAAAGTTAGGGGGTTAAATACTTTTTACCCTATAAGAAAGTCTTTTAACAGTTTTGTTCTAATAAATCAGAAAATTAATAATATTCTTATATTCCATCTTTATCCAAATAATTTTCACTCTAAAGTTCTGCATTAAAAAATGATTGTTTTTTAATTATTATGAAGTTATGGGAATGTGCACTTTGGTCCAAATATTTCTAATAGTGCATTAATAATTTAATTGTTATTTATTTTTAATTTTTTGTGGGAACATAAGAAGTAGGGAATGATGTTTGAACTAAATATATCTACGTTTTAATGCCTCATCGTTCATTCTAGTAAAATGACTTCATTACCCTTTGTAGCTACTTTTTCATTCACTCTATCAATTTGGGGCATTTTTTAGATTTAGTTCATCTGATAAATGAATTAACCAATTTTTTTTATTCTAAAAAATTAAAATTTTCACATAACAAAAATAAGTTATATAAAAAATAATTATACCTTTAGTTTCTTTAAAATACCTAGCTACTATAATCTTAGTTACCACTACTAGTACCACAATTAGTGTATATCATTTTTTCGTTCTATAATTTTAATATCTCTCTCCCTCTCTCACAATAAAAATTGCATCCACACACTCAATTAGTACAACCACCTACTGGTCTTTTTTCTTCTAAGTCTCATCTCTCTATTTTAGTATTGATGGAAATGAAAACTGCGACAATTTTAACTTTATTTAGGAAACTTATTCTCATTTTTGTTCTCCGGATTTTTTAACTTTAGAATCAAAAGTAAATGTTTAATTCATTAATTGAAGGAACAATGGGAAGTAATTTTTTATATTAAATGTTAAGCATTTAATTTAGCAAAAAAAAAAAAAAAAATGTTAAGCATTTGGAAAATCTTGTCACTTTATTCCTCATTGAAGGCATTAAGATTTGAAGTAGATGCTTTCTTGATATTCAAACTTAAAAGGCTTCAAAGGGGGATAAAGTGACAAAAAAAATTCAATGTAAAAAAAAGTAGAAAAGGAGGGTCAATTCTTGAATTTGTCTTCGCATTTTCTTCCTTTCCCCCTATGGAATATAGATGACAAAGTCATAAAATTACTATTCTTTTCCTAGCGTATGCATTAGCATCTTAGGTAATTGTAAAATTATACTCCCTCGTTTATATTTATTTGTCACTTTAAAAAAATGCAATCAAATTAAAAAAATGATAGAGATATATTAGTTTAAAGATAGAAAGACATTTTTACCCTTCAATTAATATATTTATGTTGGGACAATTAAAATTAATTCTTGACTAAAATAATAAAAGGAAAGGGTAACTTTGGAAAAAATATTTAATGCTCTATTGAATTTTTTAAATTGACAAATACTTCAAAAGTGATAAATTATATTTAGGCGAGAGATAATTGGGAACAAAAAAAAGTAAGTCTTGAGTTATTAGAAATTTCTTACTTCAATAAGACTCTATGTCTATTATAGTCTTAATGTGTGTGTACAATAAAGCATTGGAAGGCTGGCAAAAAATAATTTAATATACAAGTGGTTATTGATTGTATATTAGCCTTTTGTTAGTAGGAGTGTAGGCTATCAAACATTCCTCTACAAATGCTAATATACTCCAAAACATTCATTACTCCGGGCTTTTAATACACTGACTTAGCTCAGTGGTGCACCTAATGCACTAAACATATTCTTTAGTATAGCATTTTTAAGACAGTTCTTGCAAATTATACTATAAAATATTACATCTATAGGTTATGATTATTAAATATCAGCTATATAATATAATTAATTTGGATCCCCTGATCTAACAATTCGACGATTCAAATTTATTTGAAGAGTGCTGATAAAAATGTCTATCAATATGATTATTATACACCACCACACTATATTGAGTTAGAGCAATGATTTATGGTTAAGCAAAATGGTGTAAAAACTCAAATTAAATACTATTCACCCACATGTTAGTATAAAAAATTGAGCATTTTATTTACAAATTTACCCCCAATTTCGCTAATTAATTAGCTAAATGCTCAGCTACCTAGCATTGCCATTAAGTTATAAGTCGATTCTAGACACTACCAAATTATATTGAGCTCATATTTGATAGTTCAGAATAAAAAGGTTTTCCACACCGAACCTTTAACCTAATATTGTGGGACGGAGAGAGTAACAAATAACTGAGCTTATATGGGTTGAATATTTTTAGGAGGTAGTGTAAAACCCGTAACTTTCGCTTACGTGATGTATGACGTGTAAATAAATTTCTCGCGATTAACTGTGTAGACGTAATTTATTTCTTGTTATTATGTGACCACGTGTCCAATTAATTATATAACATGTTTTATTTAGTTACGTTTTATTGATTGGCATTTCGCACGCTTAACATATTTGAGGGACTTGATTATGATTCATTTAGTTGATTAATTAGAATTAATTAAGAATTTAATTGAGATTATGAAGATTAATAAAATAAAGGAAAAATAAAACAATCAGCTCGCTGAAAGTTGAGGATTTTGTGGATCAAGGAATCGGTTTAATAAGATACGTAATAAAAGAATTCAAGCAAAATGGATGGCAAGGGTCGTGGGTTACTGGGAGTTAATAGAATAAAGGCACTTCATGGCTATTGTGATTAGGAAGGGGAAAAAAAAAAGAGAAAGAAAAGAATAGTAACGCAGAATGGGGAGATCAGGGGATTTAGAGATAAGGGATATAAAAAGAAAAGAACAACCTTGGGCATCGTGCAAGAGCAAGCAAAAGATATATCAAAGGCTTTGGAGCCGTGAGAAAGCAAAAGGAAAAAAATGAGTTTTGAGAAGTGATTTTCTATCAACTTTGAGAGTATTTTTGAGTGAGCAATTCTTGTCGGATTTCTATAAACCTTATATGTAAATTGATCACCACGAAACAAGCTGCGAGGGCGTGAAGTCGGATTCACTTTTCGATTTCGGAGTTGGAAGATATCGCATCAAGAACGAGGGCTGATTTATGGAATTTTGCTTTCGTGCGGTTCCGGTAGAATCGATGTACGGGGTAACATACGAACTCCAAACGGAGTAATTCTTTTTGATTTATAAACTAGACCGATAGGGCTATAATCGATCTGGAGGGATTGAGATTTTAACCGTTAGATCTTTACGTAATGTATCACGAAGTGGAGGGCGAAAACCAGATTTTTGTGCAATTATATATAATCTGTCCCGAACTTCGACAGGGACGTTTGAGAGGGCGATAGACCTCCATTTTCGACCCACAATATATCTATTTTGAAGAGAATTGAAAGGCCTTCGAGTCGGGCAGCAGATGGATCGTGAACCGGAGGTTTCGGCGAAAGTTATCGCCCTGAAGTGAGCTGCGTAAGCTGATTTCGGGTTTGTCATTATTTTATCTCCGTAACAGGTAGGGACCCGCTTTCCTATGTGATTTCTGTTTTGTAATTATGAATAATACTGATATACTGTTCTGGTATGTTTTTACTGTATTTTAGGATATTCTATTTCATGAACTGATATAGATTGACTGTTAATTTAGTTGGGTAAATTGAGCATGCCTTGTAATCGCTTTCCTAATGCTATTATAAATTGCTATACTCGCATAAACTGCCCTCCCGAACCGTTTACATTACTGTTTGAATCGATCTGTAATTGCCTCTTTGCTTAATCGCTTTTGAGTCTTGTTTGGAGTCGTCTATTGGGAGTCATTATTGTTGTCCTAATTGGTTTGGTCGACCGAGTCGTCGCCCCCTATTGAGCTCGTATCTAGGATCGCTAGTTAGCGAGTTCGATCGCCTACGTTACGCTCTACGTTGCGTGACCCCAAGAGGTCTTCTACTCGCTGTATTCTGTCCTGTGGCCCATACTTAATGGGGCTAATCATTAGGTACGGTGGTGGTTTTGTGGAGTCCCACAGTTTGGGGATGATGAGACAATGTAAGGATTGAACCTTAAAATCATGTGTCTCGTAGTTTGGGGGAGAATCCAGACCCACGAGTTCTATCGAAACCGTCCCTAGTTTGGTTGATAAGCTGGGACCACTGCCGTTATTGCTGAGTAGTAGAGATTAGATATCTGAGCTCATATGGTGGGAGTCGTGTCATAGTAGGTAGCTACGCTCTAAGTATCTAAGACGAGTATGTGATTGGGTGTACCGGATGGGCAACGCGTGGTGCTTGTCGTATACTCGGTTATGGAATCGTTTAGGTGCGAAGAATTTGGTTATTTACTTAACTGTTGCATTCTATGTGTTCGTTTTGGTTTTGATTATTATATGTTGTTGCTTGGAGTCTATTTGGTCTCATATGAGTTGGGGATGTTGGGAAATGTTTTGGTGCACTTTTGCACATGTTTTTAAAACTCATTTTTTCGAAAACCGCATGTTTGTGCAATCCATTGTACTGCGTTACGTTCGAACCTCTGCGTCGCATTGCATCTTGTCATCTGCACTGTCCTGCACTGAGTCTTGCTAGACTTGGGACGAGTCATTTGCATATAATTCCTTATGGGTATTTTGGGAAACGGGCATCTGAACTTTATGTATCTGTTTCTGCTGTCTCTGTTTCTGTTCTGTCATTATTATCATTATTACTGTTTTAGGTCTCTGCTGAGCATTGGAGCTCAGTCCGATATCCGGTTTTGTTTCAGGTTTTGTAGATGTTGATTCTACCTATGATGATGGATCTTGGGATGGGGATTGCGAAGAGTGATTCTAACTAAATAGTTCACACATGTTATTGATTTTATAGTTATCTCATTGGAACTTGTAATTCATTGTTAAGATGTAATAACTTAGAAATATTTCATTTGTAGAATAACGCTTCCGCTAGTTTTCTTATTACTATTTATGGACTTTGAATAATGAACTCCTTTATTTAGTAATCTCTGTTTGTCGGCTTTGGTGTTTCATTAACCAATGAGACACTGCCATGTCATCGACCCTGGTTACGGGGTGTGACAAGTAGTTTGTTTTCAATCTAGATTCTATACGGAACAGCAAAAAAAGCGCACATACGGATTGCATATAGACAACTGTCATGAGCTCAGGACATGTGTCCTACACGGCAAGTGTCCTGAATCAGGACATATGTCCATTTTAAAATCCATTTTAACCATCCAAATTTTAATTCGACGGGTGTGCGGAATTTATCCCGTTCCGCACTGGAGCCATGACGGATTTTTTGTACTATTAGTGAGTTAGTCAAGTAATTAAATATAATTAATTACTTTAAACAAAATAGGGAGGCAAAAGAAAGTGAAAAAGAAAAAGGAAAAGGAAAGGGAAAGAGATATTTGTCAACTGAAATTTTTTCCATAGTAGTGAACAGCTCAGACCTCTCCAAATCACCTCCCAATAAAATCACCTCCTCTTTCCTCTCCCCATTGCCATTGCCATTAGCCCCCCCTCTCTCTCTCTCTCATTTGCTTACACAATACTTCTCTTCTTCTTACAAGAGAAGTTGTCTTCTTCTTACAAGAGAAGTTACTGCTTACACAATACTTCTCTTCTCTCATTTATTTATTTATTTTCATATTTTTTCTATTAAACATAAAAAAGATTGAAAAAGATGGTGAAATTTCATCTGGGATTGTTTATTCTATGTACTGTTGTTGTATTAGTCTCTGGGTCTCCAAGAAACCTTCCAATTCTTTCATTTGATGAAGGCTACTCACAACTTTTTGGAGATGATAATCTTATGGTTCTTAAAGATGGAAAATCAGTTCATATATCTTTGAATGAAAGAACAGGTCTTTTATTTATTAATTTATTTTCTTTATTATTTTTCTTGTGGTTTTAATGTGTAAAAAAACTGTTTATTTTCACAATTTTAATGTTCTTTTTTTGGTTTGTGATTTATTTATAGGGTCTGGATTTGTTTCACAAGACCTTTATCTTCACGGGTTTTTCAGCGCTTCTATTAAACTACCACCAGATTACACAGCTGGTGTTGTTGTAGCATTTTATGTAAGTATAACATTTTTATTTTTTACTCCCTCCGTCCCAAATTCGGTGCCAAATTATCTGTCCAACATCCCTTTTTTAATACGTTCCAAATTAATTGTCAATTTTCTAAATATAGGCTCATTAATCATGATTTTCCATTCTTACCTCTTACACTATGGACGAAGTCAAAACTTTTAGGTTGTGAGCAAAAAACTGCAATAGTATGCTGAACTACCTATAAGAACTGCAAAAAATATTGAGGCGAATTTGATCAAATATTTCAAAATATATATATATATATATAATTTACTATATTTAATAGAATTTTTAAAAACCTCGATGGCTACTGCTCCCGCCCGGCCGCCCCCCTGTCTTCGTTCATGCTTTACACTCAAGGTTGGAGGAGAAAATAATAGAGAGAAAAGAAAGTATAATTAAATAGATAGTAAAATTAAATAGGGTCATATATTATTATAGAATTTGGTAAAATTTTAATTCCTGTGTGCAAAACACAAAATTGACTTATAATTTGAGATGGGGGAGTATTCTATTACTATTAGTTTACTAATTCAAAGAAGTAGTATATAATTGATATGTATATTTGGATTCCTCTAATTCTGATGGACTATTGTGGGTCTGTTTGGAAAAGGTCTGGTTTGGGTTTAGTTGACCCGTTTTCATATTGAGTACTATTATGGGTCTGTTTGGATAAGGTCTGGTTTGGGTTTAGTTGACCCGTTTTCATATTGAGTCTTCTGTTTTATGAATTCACAGATGTCAAATGGAGACATATTTGAAAAGAACCATGATGAGATAGATTTTGAGTTTTTGGGAAACATAAGGGGTAAAGACTGGAGAATTCAGACCAATATTTATGGAAATGGTAGCACAAGTATTGGTAGAGAAGAAAGATATGGTCTTTGGTTTGATCCTTCTGAAGATTTCCATCAATACACTATTCTCTGGACTCAGAATCAAATTATGTAAGAATCCTAAAATCTCCCTGAATTTTTTTGGGTCCATTTTCTTTTCAGGAATCCTATTTTTGGGTCCACTTTTAATAAATTCTCTAAGACCTTTATCTTACTTTGTTTCTGTATTAAATAGCCTTTTTACTATTCTGGGATTTATTTTTTTTTGGTTCGTGTCTCTATTTAATGGAGAAAAGATGCTTTCCTTTTCTGGAAATTCAAATATTTATTAGTTCTATTTTTCCAGTCCGGCTCCTATGCGGAACAGGAAAAGTTTCGCACCGTGCGGAACAATATGGGCCGTCGGATGATAGTTTTAATGGCCCAGATTTGGAGAGAAAAAAGTTGCGGCTGGATTTAAAAATAAATAAATAAAAACTTTTCTCTCTCCAAATCTGGACTATTGAAAACTATCATCCGACAGCCCAGATTGTTCCGCACGGTGATGAACTTTTCTTGTTCTGCATAGGAGCCGGAGTGTTATTTTTCTCTCATGTTCTAAGATGAGAATATGCCTCTAGTAGTAGTAGGGGAAGATCTACTACATCAAAATTTCATTAAATCTTGTGAAAATTAAGGAAATAAAAATTAAAAATATTTTTTATAATTAAAATATCAATATTACTCTCTTAAATAAAATTAACGGTATACAAGTCATATTTAAGAGAATAATATTTGTACTTTAACTAATAAAATATCTTATTTTTTGCTTTCTTAAATTTCGCAACATTTAATGAAAGTCTTATATTAAGGAATGGAGGGAGGGAGGGAGTAAGTTGCAGTGTTTAACGCTTAAATTTTCGTTTTTTTTCTTCTTGTATTGATAACCTAATCTCATTGCACTACATAAAGCAAGAAATATGTGCTTAATTCATTATGATGAAAGAACAAATAAGAAAGAAAATATGCAGCCCATGAGGTAGTGGTCTAGTGGCCAAGGCTGAAGCCTAATGACGTAGAGTTCATGAGTTTGAATCCTGAAGAAATTGATATTCTGTATGTGAATTATTTTCTTAATTGATACACAAGAATGATCCTAATATAGTACAAGACTCCTAATTCTATAAGGAAACTACTACTAATCAATTATATAGAGAATCAATTAAATACAATCAAATATTCACAATATCTCGGAGTATCTTCTAATGATGGAATATACGATATTTCCAATAAATCCTCTCACCGCTTCTTGAATCCCCAATTTCTTGTAATAGATATTTCTCCCTCCCCCAATAAATAAATAAAAATAGAGAGAGAAAATATGCGTAGGGACAATTTTACTGCAAGTCTGTAACTTCAAGATTTACTCTTTTACCTCTCCTTGCATCAAATAAAAGACCACAAAAGCATGGAGGCCAAAATTTGTTATCTTATTAAGATTTTTGGTCTTTTGTGATAAAAGAAAGATTCTGAAATTGTGTTATGTTGTATATTTGATGGCTCTATGTACTATTGCAGCTTTTATGTGGATAATGTGCCCATAAGAGAGATCAAGAGGACAGAAGCAATGGGTGGGGACTTTCCTTCTAAGCCAATGTCTTTGTATGCAACTATATGGGACGGATCGGATTGGGCTACAAATGGAGGAAGATACAGAGTGAATTACAAATACGCCCCCTACACCGCGAAGTTGTCAGAATTCGTGCTTCATGGCTGCACGGTTGATCCAATTGAGCAGCAGTCGTCCAAGTGTGACAATGATCCGAAATCCTCCTATATCTCTACTGGTGGTATCACATTTGAGCAAAGACGTAAAATGGAGAACTTCAGGAAGAAGCAAATGCAGTACTCGTATTGCTATGACCAAACACGATACAGAGTTCCGCCAACAGAATGCATCATTGATCCAAAGGAAGCAGAACGTCTTCGCGTGTTTGATCCCGCTACCTTTGGAGGCGTTCACCATCGCCGCGACAAGCGACACCACAGGAGCAGGTCAAGCCAGAAAGGTGCAACCTCAATCTAAGAAGGGCTGTTGTATATAACCTTTCTTCTACCACACCAACATTGTTGTTGTTACCATCACTTTTGAGTTTGGTCGTCTTTTTACCACTGTGCATAGTGAAAATTTGAGAAAAAGGTAAAAATGAGTGAGAATATATAGATAGATTTCACAGAGGGTGATTGGGTTTTCCATTTTTTTTTGGTTGGGGGGTGGGTGGGAGGGGGGTGTCATATTTATGATACTGGGGTATGTATATATTGCATACCTTGATGAGGTTCCTATAGTCTTGTTAGTATTTGATGTTTGCCTTTGGCATTTCAAATTCAATCTGTTTTGATTTTGTCACACACCTCATGGTTTCAATAAAATATAATCAATAGCAGATGGAATTATTATTAAATATATTGTGGGGTTGGGGGGATCCTTTATCCTTTTTTAAGGGAGGGGATACTATTTCCAAAAGGTTCTTTGTATGTTACTAATACCTCTGTTTCTAAATAATAGATAAATTTCATATTTTTTCTGTATGTTTCAAATTATTTAATACATTTCAATATTTGATGAACATTTGTCATATTTCTTCCAACTTACCCTTTAGTCAACTTAAAATACTTTAGTGTTTTCAACCATTATTCACATCAAATCATACTTTAATTATGGTAATTTAGACTTTTTGCTTCGCAATTATTGTCTTCCCATCATTTTCTTAGTCTATATGAAAATATAAAATGTATCAATTATTTAGGAGCGGGTAATATCAAGTATGTTTGTATTACAAAAGCAGGTTAAATGTATATTATATGATATCGAAAGAAAGTTTGAGGCTTTTGTTGGTCGGTTTTTGGTCATTGAGGTCAGATTTTGTCATGTTTCTCAGTACCACTTTGTCAGTATGGTAAAATTAGAATCCAAAGCCTCCGGGTGTGACAGATGAAGGTAAATTACAATTTTAGGGCCAGTAATTAAATGTCAAATTTCTATTAAAAATGAAGCTAGAAAATCAATTATCGTGACTCGTGAGGCCTTTGCTAAAGTGATACCAAATGAGAGGTAAAAGAATGATCCCATCAATCTGAATGGAATGTAATAACTTTTTTTTTAAATTTTTGTAATTTATTTATTGGGGAGTAGGCCTATCTATTATAAAAAATAGAGAATTTAATAAGCGGAGAAGAAATTCAAACTCATTACCACTACGTCATGAGGTTTCAATTTTGACCGAACGTAATAACTTAGTTGGCAAGGCTAAAAGGTTTCAAATTCGACAAAACCCTTCGTGAAAAAAAAATATAACTTTCTCCCTCCCGACAACACCCTGGAATAAAAAAAAGGCCCTTCGCGTCACATTAACCAAAATATAACTTTAACTCACAAGAGTTGTATTAAGAACGATACTCCTTCCATTCCTATTTAATTGTCGTTTAGAATATATATATCAAAATTAATTGTCATTTACACGTCTTTTATTAGGTGTTAACAATTTATTTTTAAAAATACTATTAGGTATAATAAATTTTATATATTAGTTCGGAATATTTTATCAGTTTCACCCTAAGTTCGACATAGTGTTATAGTTTCGCCCCAACACCAAATTTCTGGTTTCGTCCCTGATGGAAAGGAGTATTATCATGCTGGTGACATAGACTTAGCTGATGTTTATTCTTCCTATAACTTCTTTGATTTTTCTTTGACAGACCTTTGGGCCTTCTACCTCCATCATTTCTTCTCTGAGAAAAGAAGTTCATGACCCCGTAGGCCTTCTCAAGGACGGACCCAAAGCCCCAGTGGGAAGGGCCTTGCGCCAGCATTTTAGGATAATATCATTTAACCCCCAAAACTTTTGAAAATTTTGAAAATTTATATTTTTAGGCCTACATTTTAGGATAATATCATTTAACCCCCAAAAATTATTAGTTGACTTCCTCTAATTCACAAAGTATACATTTTGACCCCTTTCAAGGTTCATGTGGCATTGCTCCATGTTTTCGTCCATTGAGGAATTCCTGTAGGAGTCTGGACTTCTCGGACCAGTTAATAATCGTTGCTAATGAAAATATACTTTTCAACTTATTAGAGCTACATGAAAAGTGAGACTTCTTATTGTGATCTTGGCACTCACTCAAGGACGAAGACCACCCCCGAGATTTTTTAAAATACTAGTAGTTATATAAATTTTATATGTAGTTTGAAATTTTTTATCAGTTTGGCCTTCCCCCAAGAATTTTTTTCTACCGTTTTTATATGTAGTTCAACATACTGTTGCAGTTTCGCCCCCCAACACCAAATTCTTGACTTCGTCCCTGCATTCACTGAGATAAGGTCTTAATTGGAAAGAAAAAGTGGCATTGGACAATGTCGCAGTTATGGCTGAAAGATGTTTTTTGAGTACTCAAAGATTTGATTTAATAGTGGTGTGGGAGATCTACTCACTAGCAAAAAGGTCAATATAAAATTGAGATATTTGCAGTTATAAGCATATATATGCCAGAAATTATGCTTTGAATTCCACATATTTGTTTTTGTTTTTATGACGAATAAAAAATTATTCATTAATTACAAAAAAGCAGAAGTCACTACAATCAAGGAATAAATTAACAATACAAGAAAAATAAAAATTACACAATGATTTAGAAAACCATGATAACAGATAACCACATATTTGTGAAGCCATATTTTCAAAATTGAGGGCCATTTTCCTACACAAACAGACACATTTTTACTATCTTTGTTCACTTTGGAATTTCTAAAATCAAAAGACTATCTTGAGGATATTGTTGGTATTGCATTTCTATCCGAAAAAAGGTGACTTATTCATACGAGTCTCAAAGATGAAAATTTACCATAATTTTGTGATTGAAATGATATTCAATCTTAGTGAAAACAGTCAAAATGAAGGATCTAATTTTATTTAGCTACTACTACATTCGTTTCTTATATAATGTTTTTTTTACTACTTTTAATAAATTAATATATATATATATATATATATATATATATATATATATAAAAGGAAATAAACATTAATATTGGAAGAGAAAACGAGATCGAAAGCAAGAAAAAAAAAACACAAGAAATTGACTACGTCTGGGGGCACTATCAAGCCACGATGTTTTCTATGTTATCATATAGAATAGTTAGGTTACATTTTTTTTTTAGCCTCATAGGAGGAGGAGGTGGATGCCCTAGGAAGGGAGAATTATTTGGCCCCATGTAGGGGAGGGTGTCGCACCCGCGACCTCACAGTTGTGAGCAGAGGCCATCCCCATGGGCTGTGGCACTCTTGACTAGTTAGGTTATATATATATATATATATATATATATATATATATATATATATATATATATATATATATATATATATGCTATTTATAGGGGGAAAAGATAAAACCCTAATTGCGGCCAATTAATGAAAAAACCCAAAAAATTTAAATCGTCGAGAACATGGGCCGTTTGCTCAGTTCCTTAGGCTCCATAACCTAACAATATATATTATTTTATATCCTTAACAAATCCGGATTGATTAGGTGAAATGAGCCTTTGGTAAGATGAAGGATAAACGAATCGCAACCACTTTTTGATACTACTTTACTTGTACCAATACAAGTTGGCTCAGTTAGTAAGGATTTGACACGTCCTTACAAAGGCCAAGTGTTCAATTCTCACTGCAGGGTACTTACAAGGGTACTTCATTATATATATATATATATATATATATATATATATATATATATATATTAATTTATTAATTTATTAAAAGTAGTAAAAAAACATTATATAAGAAACGAATGTAGTAGTAGCTAAACAAAATTAGATCCTTCATTTTGACTGTTTTCACTAAGATTGAATATCATTTCAATCACAAAATTATGGTAAATTTTCATCTTTGAGACTCATATGAATAAGTCGCCTTTTTTCGGATAGAAATGCAATACCAACAATATCCTCAAGATAGTCTTTTGATTTTAGGAATTCCAAAGTGAACAAAGATAGTAAAAATGTGTCTGTTTGTGTAGGAAAATGGCCCTCAATCTTTTTTAAGCATGGCGTATTGACTTCCGGACCTCTCCTTCCAGAGTGTTCCTCTTACTTTCTTCTTTTGGCTTCGAGATTGAGTCCCCAAATCTTGAATTGCCACCTTTAGCTCCTTCACTTCAAATTTAACTTTGTAGGATGCTTCAAGCATATTCATCATGGATTGAACATTTTCACATTCATGCACTACAAGAAAACAGGGAAACAGGGACGGTCGTTTCCGTTGGTAATCGGTCGCTAACTTAGGAATAGCGACCGATTAGCGTGGCCTTGTATTTTTTGTCGCTAAGCCAGTTAACGACCGATTACCAACCGTATATGGGACGACCGACCATTGGGTCGCCATATAGTGACGGAATCGCGGCCGAATATAATACATTGTTGACTTTTGACTTTGACTAGTTAACGACCAATTGCCGACGGAACCTGTTAGCGACCGATTATACAGTCTCCTTATAGCGACGTAATTCCGACCGAATAGTCAACATTCATGGACTTTGTTGAGGGCTTCTTCATTAAGTGCACAACAAAACACATTCATGGCCTTGAAGTTGAATGTCATCTTTTTGAAGACTTCTTCATTATTGTCACTCTAGACTTTGGCACCATGACGCCTTGTAAGATAACTGAAGGAACAAAAGGGGCTTCTTCTATAATGCTCAAGAAGGTAGCGTCATTGGAAGACAAAATATATTTCCAACAAGTAAAGTTGGAGCCATCAAATATAGGTGGTCTAGTTGGGGAATGGTCATCTATGGTAGAAGTAGAAGTACAAACGCTATGAGCCATGGATCCTCCTAGGGTGTAAGTCCAACAAAAAAAGATACTAGGCTCTGATACCAATTGAAATACCCGATAGGGTTTGAACCTAAGAGGGGGGTGGGGGGTGGTGGTGGTGGTGGTGGTGGTGAATTAGGTTCTAAAATATTTTAGCTTTTCTAAACTTCTTTGCCTTAAGTGATCACCTTAACAACAAGTATGTTGATTAAACATATAAGGTGAATTAATTATTATGGAAACTTAGATGACTTAGATGTTATATGCAACAGATAGGAACACAAGTCTATTAATATGATCAATGAAAGTCTAAGTCAAGTGTCCTATATGCAAATCTAGTAAGAATGAACATCATAAGTCATATGACCAAAACCAAATATAGATAAGCCTATAGAAATATATAAAGGTAGGAAACATGTGTAAGTTTTCCAACTTTTAAACAAATAAGTTAACGTAATCAAGTGAACAAGATAAAACAATTCATGAACTATAAAGTAAAGGAGTAAGGGTTAGAGAAAACGAACCACAGAGATCTACATCCATTACCTTAGGACCCACCTAAGGATTTTGGCAACTCCACTAAGGATTCCCTTTACAACAAATGTAAAGTGGGATAAACCTTTTACACTTGCCTCACAAAGAGGACTCCGCTCACAAAGAACACTTGTCTAGTTCACAAAGACCTAACCTCACAAAGATCCAATCTCACAACGAGATACAATTGCCTCACAAAAAGGACTTATCTCACAAAGAGCCTCACTTGCATCACAAAGAGGACTTAGCTCACAAAGAGCTTTCGTTACTCACTAAGAGCTAGTTCTCACAAAGAGAAAGGGTAACCTAGTCATTTTCAAAGGAGACTTTACAAATTTAGCTTACTACAGATAATCACTCTTTGGATTGGATATACAAATGATAGCTCTAATCACTTTTGAAAATAGAAGAGAATGAATATGTTTAAGTTCAACTCAAAATGATGTATTTTGAAATAGATGAAGAATAAAGCTCTTGAAAGTGTTTGGATTGCTTGTTTAAATGTCTATAGCATATGCCCTCTTATGGCTTCGTCAGTTACGAAAAATCAGCTTTAGAAGCTTTATATAGGGGCCAAAATACACAAGCAAATCGAGTTACAACAACTATATTTTTTTGCCTTGAAGTGAGAGCTTTGGTCGATTGAACCAGCAGGTGGGTCTTCTGAAGTGCCTCTGAAGTAAAGATTAAAGGCCTCTAGACACGTCTCGGTCGACCACATGATGTGGTCCGGTCGCTCGAAGCATAGCTTGATCGACCGACCGACCGACCTAAAGTAAGGTCGTCCGAGGGAATTTAGGCATTAGAGTCTTGGAACATTCAAAATCTGACTAAGGACAAAACAACCTCGGTCTACTGGACAACACATGTCGATCGACCAGATATCATCAGGTAGCCCGAACCAAGGTTAGGTCGATCGGACTTCAATCCAAAAGTGGTTTTTCCACTTAGTCTTATTTCCAATGTTCTCAAACTCATGCCTAAGTATTTTGGAAAGATATTTAAAACATTTTAAAGATCTTAGGCATCAAACAACACTTAAATAAGTTTTCAAAAACCTTTTGAAAGATTAACTCAAAGTAAACACGAGGTTTTGAAAACATGCAAGAGTATGAGTTTTAAACATACTATTAATCTAGTATTCTCAAAGGAAAGATTAGTAAAAAAGATATACCTATAAATATAGACTAATCTTCTAAGGTCTTCAAGTTGATTTCTTCGTGGAGCTTTGACTTGAAACGTTTTTCAACCTCTTCTTTGAGCGGTGAAGTCCTATAACAATCTCCATGTTATAATGTATTGGACTTCATCACTTCTTTGGTTAAGAGACTACTTGTTGATGTACTACACTTGGGATTGAGTAGCTCTTAACACGATCTTCCTTCTTCTTGATTTTTCACATACTTCCAAGGCTTGTGGATTGACTTCAAGCCTGTGCCATGGAGTCTTGCAAAGTGTAGCTTCTATGTTGTGTGATGATACATTTTTTGGTCTACTAGAAGCTATTTTACCATTTTCATCAATGTCCGTGCGAGTGTATTCATCTTATCATTAAACATATGCTCACACAAACATTATAACTATCAATGATTTGTTATCATCAAAACTAGATTGATCACATTAGCCCATAGGGCTTACAGTGATGTCTCATTCAAACACTATAATCAATTAAAAAAGAAGGGAGATATCGATCTTTTTCATTAATTGATGATTTGCCAACTTCTCCTAGAATGATCGTTAATGCTTTTGGTTTTCATACTTCTTCTTAGAAAGAGCTGTGGAAAGATCTTTCTTACTTAAATTGGAAAACTAAATGCTGGAATGGATAAAGAAGATGAAAAAGTTACTTCATTACATTATATTTCAGCGTACCAAATGTATCATTTGAACTAAAATGAGAAACCTGAGTAATAGAACAAAAACAACTAAGCCTTAACCCTAAGGAACGCCACCTCTTCGTCGCTAGAGTAGTGAAGGAGTTAAATCACATAATGTGCCTCAATAGAAATTTGTTAGAGTTGCCTGTACACCAACAACTCATAAAGAGTATGATTATGTGCTTTGCAGCCTTCAAACTCACACACCATGAGTGAAGGTAAGACTATCACAACAATACTCATAGACATGGTGTTCGTTATTTGGCTATAAGAGAAAACCAAAACGAACTAAATTTAAATTTGGTGTTTGGTTCCGTTCGATTTTTTGTTAATATGGGTGATAAAATCGAATAATTATTTCTGGTTTAGGTTGGGTTTTGAGAATCTTTAACTAAACCAAAATACTATTTATTTAATAATTAATTTATAGTTAGTATACTGACTTTTAATTTGGCTACTGACCTCCCTTTTCTTTTTATTTTTGAAAAAAAAACTGAGTTATTGGGCTACTTACTTTTGCTACCAAACAAAACCCGAAAAAATTAAACCAAACTCAATCGAATTTAAGCAAATTGAAATAATTTTGATTTGGTAAAAATTTGTTTGGCTGTTATAATGGTTTGATTTGGTTTTAAAAAAACATTAAAAAGCAGAACAAAAAACAAATTAATAACTAATTTTTACCAAAACCAAACTGAATGAACATCACAGGTTATCCACTGATTAATAATTTGGCATGGTGGGAAAGGAATCCGATCTCTTCAAGATACATTGCATTTGAGAAATTTCCACTTATGACAAATATCAACTAGTACAAGAAATTAATTAATCCTCGCCTTGTCAATGCTTCAGCTTATTATATGGTACATCTTTTAGGGTTTCCTTTATTCTGGAAATGTCATCCATCATGTTCTTTATTATAAATCGTGCATAATGTTGACAGCCAAGTTATATACAGCATGACACATTTCTGAAAATTTTATTTCAACTGATGGGTAAAAAAAGTCACACACACACACACACACACACACATATATATTCATTAAAAACTTCTATGTAATCCTTTTGTATTGGTCCCTTAAAAAATCTTTTTGAAATGGACCTCAAGTACTCAATAGTCAATACACTAATTTATAATTAATACGATTTATTTAATTTATTATTTATTTTTTAGCTATTAAAAGAAGATATTACAAGACGAAGAAAAAAGAGATGAGAAAATTAAGTATAGTTATTTAAAGCTTTCATGGATTAAAATGAAATAAGGCTGCATGGCCTTTAGAGTTTAGGAGAACAACAATTATAATACAATTGTAACAATGCTCCTAAACCTATCTATTACATAGGTTCCATACTCCTTCCTCAAACCAGGTGTCATCAACGGATCATTAATGATGTAATCTGCAAAAGAGGATAAGGAGTGAGCTACTACACTAGCCCAATTAGAATCAACACCCTTAAGATGAAGTATCAAATAGAACTTCAAAACATTCCCGACTTTCCTAAAACATTGAAAACATAACGTAAGTTTACTTGACTTGAAACAATCTTTAAAACACTTGAAAAACATTTGCTAAACATCTTACAGAACTTATAGTAAACTTGACTTGAAAACAGAACAGACCGAAAATCAAAACGGATAGAAACAGAGCTCGGCCGAAGCCCTGGACGATGCATCGTC
Organism: Vinca minor; assembly: GCA_026122235.1. Lineage (NCBI taxonomy): Eukaryota > Viridiplantae > Streptophyta > Magnoliopsida > Gentianales > Apocynaceae > Vinca > Vinca minor. Next base: position 4,234,041 of record JAOCZM010000253.1, read on the forward strand.
CGCAACCCCCAAACGATCGGAGCCTTTGTCCGGTCGACCATAGCTCATCCGGGATTCGGGTAGTAGCCCAGTATCTCAGCCCGGACGATGTGAAACTTATGCGGTCAACCAGAGAGGTCGTCCGCGATTCAGAACATGTCATTTTTAGTAAATAACAAAGAAAAATGCATTTTCTGAAATCCCCAAAGGTCCCAACCCAAAAAGACACATTCTGACACACTTTCACATACCAAACATGACCAAATTAAAACAAGAACAAAAAAAGAAATGAACCATACTCTTTATATCTTAACACTTATATATTAGAATTGTGCTACGAGCACCATGAATTACTCATAAGAGTACATACGGATATACATAACATTATACATTACAAGTACGGTTAATGCTAGGACACATACAATCCACATAAGCGAGTTCAATCATCTAATCCCGACTCTAAAGCAACTACTAACAACCCCCAAACTATTTGCCTAGTTAGGGAAGGCCAGTAAAGTCATGATTCTAGTTATATGACCCCCCTGAATAAACAGGGCCAGTGATTTAACGATGCACCCCATTTAGACTGTTAGGAGCCCTAATTTTTAACCCAGTTAGGGAATGTGCACGTGAGTACAAGTACAAATCGATGATACCGTACATATCGATGAATCGATATCTGTAACCCGATGAATTAGTAACCCAGAATGGTGGGGATGGATCATGCTAAAAAGTAGTTCCTAGACAAGAGCTCGAGATTGGAGATATGCCACGACCAACACGTAACAAGTACGACATTGAAAACAAAGACAACAACAACAAAACAACAATAATTGAACATTGGCACGAATGACAAGAACAAGTAAACATATATCATAAACAATTAGACTCGACGATCAACCACACAAATGCAAATAGAATTAAATACTTCATCCGATTTTTAATGCAATAACATATGAATGAAATTATTTCATCCTACTTCAATAATAGTAAACTTTAGTTCATGTGTTTTAGGACAGAAAAATAAAAGTGAAGATCCTTACCTTAAATGCTTAAACAAATACTTCCAAGGAAATAGAAAAAATCGAATTACAAAAATTCAAGCCTACTTCCGAAGAAAATTCCTCACAACTGAACTGTTTAAAACCATATCCAACGTCCAGATTACAACTTTATCAGTCCTCTATCCAACGCAACTGAAATGGCTCCGATCAAACTCTGTTTTGCTATCTCAAATATGAAATCTCCTCAAAGCGCTCTGATTTTCCAGCCTTCTCTTTTCTCTAACTTCCCTCCTCTAAATATCCAGCTCTAACTCCTATAACCACCCTTCAACTCCCTTACAAATCAACCCCTTAAGTTTCTAACTTAAACACTTATGTCCCTCAACTAACCAAAAACATCAATACGCCTCTTAAACTAATAAACACCAACATATAACACATAAAACTATTTAATCATACATAATTAAATACGAAGCATGCAAAACACATAGTCAAAAAGTTCCGAGTATGACATAAATCATGCACATGCAAATTTGTAATTTTTTTCACTGTCCAAATCCGCCACTTTGGTTGGTATTCCATTTTCTTCCGGTCATTTTTATATTAAAAGTTACATTTAATATACATATGACCGATCTATACATGTAATGCACAGTCTACGGTAGATACAATTTTTTTTTATAACTTCCAGGTCCATGATTTTGGTTTTGCATGGATCTAACAACTTTTTTGACCCAAAAACTATCCATATTTCATGTCTTAAAAATTGAATAAGATCATGGCGATAATGTGAGAAGAAAGAATTTTTATTCCTATTGATGGACAACGTAGAATTCAAAACAATACTCACAATGAGTTGTAGCTTTCTATACCAATTGATAACCTTGACCGAGGGTAGTGGGAGAAACCAACAGCAAATGGAAGAGCCCCACATGGATTTTTTCAGAAGATATGACGACCGAAATTTCTGGATTTCTCATAAACATTGTTTTGGAATCTTCTCAAGACTTTCCATCAAAGGCTGAAAGCAGTGCATACACAAAATTAGACGGTCCTGCTATGAGATGTTACCTTTCAGGGAATGATTATGAAAACCTTTCTACATTCGCATGTGGTAAAACAATTATAGTGTTCTTGGACTTGTCTTCTTTAGGGAATTACCCGAACATGTTCTCCATTAAATATTTACTAAGAAGAATCAAGAGGTCTACCAAAAAACCTATGGAGTTCCATCCCGAAAATATTAAAGCATAAAAAAGCATCATTTCAATTATAACTATACTAATCTCTTATTTGTTTTTTTTTGCTCCATTTTCACTCGCTTTGCCTTGTCCCTTGCTTTGAAGACCTCTCTTTCTATTGATTTTTTACCTGCACATTATCACTCTCCCTTACTAATCGTTATATAAACTCCCAAAGTTCTACAGGGAATAATAGGACATCCAAGTACAAAATTGACGAAGGAAACATGACTTCAGACCCAAAATCCTTGAATCTATTAGGGCATTTTATTATGCCAAACAGGGTGTAGAGGAATGCAGAAGCAAGTTACAGCACAAGTAATGAATAATAAAGGCGCCCAACTTTTCTAGGGCCTAAATGTGTTGACAAAAAGTGATACTACTGCTTCTAGAAGGTTCCTAAGATGTGGTTTATTCGGTTACATACAATAAGTACATATAAAAATTTCTCTTGAAAATCCAAACAAAATGCAATAACTTATTATAAGATTTCGAGTTCTAAAATTCCATGGAATATGTTATGAAAAATAATTTTCTTTTATACGTTACTAGACGTGCTAGTGCAATTCATGTGTATAGCAGAAAGATAAGAAAATATAGCAAGTGATCACAATTCTCAATTTTTTAGAATAGAAATAATTCATACATTTATATTCATTAGTGGTGATCGAAACCAGGGAAGGATAAGAGTTAGAAGAAGAAGATAGGATTCAACTTTTGAGTATTTTCTACATGCTTATGTCTTCGTTATACAAAATAATATTGTTTCATTAGTTTGATTCAGAGCTTCAGATATAACAAACGATTAAGGGTTTATTTCAGAGAAGAAGCTTGCGGTGCGTTCTTAATACAATAGAGGAAAAATAAGGAATTGAGTTTAATGTCTTGAAATTAGTATCATGTTACTCGATGCTGTTGGGCAAAAAGATCAAGTCCTTTAGGAACTTGTTGAAGTTTATATTGGATTGCAAAGAAATCACTGACTGTGAAAATGCGTTGAGGGAAATTGCAATAGAGTTACACGTTTAAGACGTACTTCATATGAAATGTGTATCCAAAAAGTATAGTTGCATGATCTTTTATCCGTTATTCGACCATCTAATATGGGGACGTAACCCTAGCATTCATTATGTGGTCGGCCTACTCCTTTACCGAGTCAGATTTGTCTTTTAGTTCCCTCCACAACTTTGTATTTTTCGATCATGAGCCACTATTGGTGTCGCATAAAAATCCATTTCGCACATTTATTCATTTTGATACCAATTATGGTATCGACATGATGTGTTCTTGCAATGGCCTATCTTGTACATAGATAGCCACGCATCTACTAGCTATATGTGACTTCTTAATCCGTCACCCCTAAACAATCAAGTCTATTATTAAACAATCAAGTCTATATGTGACTTCTTAATCCGTCACCCCTAAACAATCAAGTCTATTAAACTTTCTAATTTTGTAAGACCCCAGAGGTCAAGAATAATTTTATTTATTATCATGATTAATCCTCAGAGATCACTTTTCTAAAAAGTTGGTCGCATATTCATTCATAGGAAGTTGTATCTAGATGAATATATGAATTTTACTCACCGAGTTGTCTTTGATTTAATTAATTTACATTTTTTGAATGTATTTAAATCCGCACATTTAAATCGTGCACGTGCAAATTTGTAATTCTTATAAAATTATATCATTTTTATATTAAAGTTACATTTAATATAAATATGTACATGCGATGCACTGTCTACAGTAGATACAATTTCTGAATTGCACGGAGACATTGTTTTGGAGTCTTCTATAGACTTTCCATCAAAGGCTTAAAGTAGCGCATACACAGAATTAGACGGTCTTGATATGAGACGTTCCCTCTCAAGGAATGATTATGAAATCCCATCTACATTCGCATGTGATAAAAAGTTAATAGTGTTCTTGGACGTGTCTTCTTTAGGGAATCGCCCGAACATGTTCTCCATTAAATATTTACTAAGAAGAATCAAGAGGTCTACCGAGAAACCTATGGAGTTCCATCCCGAAAATATCAAAGCATAAAAAATCACCCTTTCAATTATAACCATACTATCTCTTATTTGTTTTTTTTTTTCATCTCCACTTTCACTCGCTTCACCTTGTCCCACGCTTTGTGGACCTCTCTTTCTATTTTTGATTTTTTATCTTCACATTATCACTCTCCCTTACTAATCCTTAGATAAACTCCAAAAGTTCTATAGATAATAAAAGGACATCCAAGTTCCAAATTGACGATGGAAACGTGACTTCAGACCCAAAACCCATGAATCATTAGGGCATTTTACTAAGCCAAATAGGGTGTAGAGGAACGAAAGGAGCTACAACAAAAGAAATGAATAATAAAGACGCCCATCTTTCCAAGGGCTAAACGTTTGACAAAAAATGATACTAATGATTCTAGCATGTTGCTAAGACGTGGTTTATTTGGTTACATAAAATAAGTATATATCACACTTTCTCTTGAAAATCCAAGCAAAATGTAATAACTTATTATAAGATTTTGAGTTCTAACATTCCATTAAATATATTAAGAAAAATAATTTCATTTTAAATGTTACTAGCCGTGCACGTGCAATTCACGTGTATATTAGAAAGATAATTTTTTTTTAGCAAGAGATCGCAATTCTCAAGGTTTTAGAAAATAAAGAATTCATACTTTTATATTCATTAGTGGTGATCGAAATTAGATAAGTAGAAGAATTAGAATAAGAAGATAGGCTTCAACTTTTGAGTATTTTCTACAAGCACATGTCTTCGTTATACAAAATAATATTATTTCATTAGTTTGCTTCAGAGATTCAGATATACCAAACGGTTAATGGTTTATTCTAGAGGAGAAGCTTGCGGTGCGTGCTTACTGCAATAGAGGAAAAATAAGGAATTGAGTTTAATGAACTTGAAGTCAGTATCATTTTACAAGATGTTGTTGGGCAAAAGGACCAAGTCCTTCAGCAACTTGTTGCAAAGAAATCACTGGTTGTGAAAATGCGTTGAGGGAAATTCCAATGGAGTGACACGTTAAAGACGCACTTCAAATGAAATGTGTTTCAAAAAAGAATAGTTGATGAACTTTTATCAGTTATTCGACCATCGATAATGGGAAAGTAACCTTAACATTATTTACGTGGTTGACCTACTCCTTTACCAGTACGGTTTCTCTTTAAGTTCCCTCCACAACTTTGTGTTTGTCTTTAAATCCATTTTGCGCATTCATTCGTTTTGATACAAATTTCTGGTATCGACAGGATGTGGTCATGCAATGGCCTATCCTGCACATAGATAGCCACACATCTACTAGCGTAACTCCTCGACAAACAAGTCCATTATCATTTTTATATTAAAGTTACATTTAATAAACGTATTAGACATATGCACATGCAATAACATGTATGTGGTAGATACAATTTATGGATTGTTCGGAGACATTGTTTTGAAATCTTCTCAAGACTTTCCATCAAAGGCTTAAAGCAATGCATACACAAAATTAGATGGTCATGATATGAGACGTTACCTTTAAGGGAATGATTATGAATTCATATCTACATTCGCATGTGATAAAAAAAATATAGTGTTCTGGGACTTGTCTGCTTTAGGGAATCACCCGAATATGTTGTCCATTAAATATTTACTAAGAAGAATTAAGAGGTCTACCGAGAAACCTATGGAGTTCCATCCTGAAAATATCAAAGCATAAAAAAGCATCATTTCCATTATAAGCATACTAATCTCTTATTTGTTTTTTTTTTCATCTCCACTTTCACTCGCTTTGCCTTGTCCCTCGCTTTGTGGACCTCTCTTTCTATTTGACTTTTTACCTGCACATTTTCGCTCTTTCTTCCTAATCCGAAGATAAACTCCAAAATTTTTACAGAGAATAAAATGACATGCAAATACCAAATTGACAAAGGAAACATGACTTCCGGCCAAAAATCCATGAATCTATAAGGGCATTTTATTAAGCCAAATAGGTTGTAGAGGAACAAAGAAGGGAGCTACAACACAAAAAATGAATAATAAAGATGCCCAACATTCCTAGGGCTAAACGTTTGACAAAACATTATACTAATGCTTCAAGCATGTTGCTAAGATGTGGCTTATTCAGTTACATACAATAAGTATATATCACACTTTCTTTTGAAAATCCGAGCAAAATGCAATAACTTATTATAAGATTTTGAGTTCTAACATTCCGTTGAATATATTAAGATTTTTTTTTCCTTTTATACGTTACTAGTCGTGCACGTTCACGTGTATAGTAGAAAGATTAGAAAATATAACAAGTGATTGCAATTCTCAAGGTTTTAGAAAAGACAGATTTCATACTTTTATATTCACTATTGGTGATCGAAACTAGAGAAGGAGAAGAATTGGAAGAAGAAGATAATCTTCAACTTTTGAGTATTTTCTACTAGCCTATGTCTTCGTTATACAAAATAATATTGTTTCATTAGTTTGCTTATGAGCTTGAGATATACCAAACGGTTAAAAGTTTATTCCAGAGGAGAAGCTTGTGGTGCGTTCTTACTACAATACATAAAAAAACTAAGGAATTGAGTTTAATGTCTTGAAGTCAATATCATGTTACTCGATGCATTTGGGAAAAATGACCAAGTCCTTCAGTAACTTGCTGAAGTTTATATTGGATTGCAAATAAATCACACTCTGTGAAAATGCGTTGAGGGAAACTGTAATGGAGTTACACGTTTAAGACGTACTCCGTATGAAATGTGTTTCCAAACTATATAGTTACATGAAACTTTTATCCGTTACTCGATGCTTTTGGGCAAAAGGACCAAGACTTTCCATCAAAGGCTTAAAGCAGTGCATACCCAGAATTAGACAGTCTTGATATGAGATGTTACGTTTCAGGTAATAAAAGGACATCCAAGTACCAAATTGATGAAGTAAACATGAATTCAGACCCAAAAACCATGAATCTATTAGGGCATTTTCTTAAAACAAATAGGGTGTAGAGGAACAAAGAAGGGAGCTACTGCACAATAAATGAATAATAAAGACGCCCAACTTTCCTAGGGCCGTAACGTTAGACAAAAAGTGATACTAATGCTTCTAGCATGTTTCTAGAAAAGTATATATCACACTTTCTCTTGAAAATCTGAGCAAAATGCAATAACTTATTATAAGATTTGGAGTTCTAACATTCCATGGAATATATTAAGAAAAATAATTTCCTTTTATACATTACTAGCCTTGCACGTGCTATTCACGTGTATAGTAGAAAGATAAGAAAATACGGCAAGTGATCGCAATTCTCAAGGTTTTAGAAAAGAAATAATTCATACTTTTATATTCATTATTGGTGATCGAAACTAGAGAAGGAGAAGAATTAGAAGAAGAAGATAGGCTTCAACTTTTGAGTATTTTCTACTAGCCTATGTCTTCGATATACAAAATAATATTGTTTTATTAGTTTGTTTCAAAGATACATATATACCAAACGGTTAAGGGTTTATTGCAGATGAGAAGTTTGTGGTGCGTTCTTACTGCAATAGAGGAAAAATAAGGAATTGAGTTTAATTTCTAGAAGTCAGTATCATGTTACTTGATGTTGTTGGCAAAAGGACCAAGTCCTTCCGCAACTTGTTGAAGTTTATATTGGAATATTGCAAAGAAATCACTGATTGTGAAAATGCGTTGAGGGAAATTGCAATGGAGTTACACGTTTAAGACATATTTCGTAAGAAATGTCTCTCCAAATAGTGTAGTCGCATGATCTTTTATCCGTTATTCGACCATATATAATCATTCATTATGTGGTGGGCCTATTCTTTTACCAATTAGGTTTGTCTTTAAGTTCCCTCCACAACTTTGTGTTTTGCGATCATGAGCCATTGGTGTCGCATAAAACTCCATTTCGCGCATTCATTCATTTTGATACCAATTCAGGAATATACATGATGTGGTCCTGTAATGGCCTATCATGCACATAGATAGCCACACATCTACTAGCTATATGTGACTTCTTAATCCGTAAGCCCTCAACAAACAAGTCCATTAAACTTTATAATCTTGTAAAATCTCAAAGTTCAAGAAGAGTATTATTTATTATCGCGTTTAATCCTCAGAGATCACATTTCTACAAAATTGGTTGCATATTCGTTCATAGGAAGTTGTATATGAATATATGAATTTTATTCACTGAGTTGTCCTTGATTGAATTAATTTACATTTTTAATTGTATTTAAATCCGCACAATTAAATCATGCACGTGCAAATGGTTAATTCTTATAAAATTATATCATTTTTATATTAAAGTTACATTTAATATACATATGACAGATATGTACATGCAATGAACTATCTACGGTAGATATAATTTCTGGATTGCTCGGAGACATTGTTTTGGAATCTTCTTTAGACTTTCTATCAAAGGCATAAAGTAGTGCATACACAAAATTTGACGGTCCTGATATGCGACGTTACGTTTCTGGGAATAAAAGGACATCCAAGTACCAAATTGATGAAGGAATCATGACTTCAAACCCAAAAACCATGAATCTATTAGGGCATTTTCTTAAGCCAAATAGGGTGTTGAGGAACAAAAAAGGGAGTTACTTTTCAAGAAATGAATAATATAGATACCCTACTTTCCTAAGGCCTAAACATATGCCAAAAAGTGATACTAATGGTTCTAGCATGTTGCTAAGACGTGGTTTATAATTTTTTTTTTTTTTTTTTTTTTTTTTTGTAAGAACCGGGATCGTTTATTCATCATTAGAATAAAGTCAAAACAAGAAGATGGGACAAAGGCTCAAGGAGCCGAAGAAAACAAAAAACAGATAACAGTATAGTTGCCTAGTCTATATCTGTACAAATATCTTGGATTATGAGTTGTCCATCCCTCCAAGATTTCATCCATTCCAAGCTTCGCGCCCGAATTATTTGCGTAATAACTCTTGGGTCAGGTATAGCGGCCTCCGCATCATGTACCTTCTGATTCCTAAAGTACCACATTGTAGTCAGTCCTACCCGAAACAGTAGTTCCCAATCAAGTCCTCGAAATTCTGAAGCACAAACAGGAGCATCTACTCTCCGCAAACAAATATCAACCCAGCATTTGGGCTCCAACGCTGCCCAGAAACAATGGGACAAGTCCACCGTCACAATCTTACACCAAACCTGCTGTACCCAGGGGCAATCCCGTACCGCGTGAAGGGTTGTGTCCATGCCACTAGCACAAAGCATACACCTCGGATCATCGCTGCAATATCTGCTAAACAATAAGCCTCGTGTTGGTAACCGATCGTGTCTAATCTGCCAAATTAGGAAATTATAGCGCAATGGGCCTCGAGTTTGCCATACCCTTCGCCATTGTTCTCCTTCATCGCTCGATGACATGTCTCCTATTTGCTCGTATATCCCATGGGGTACAAAGTTGCTCCCCCCACTGGTCTTTAAAGTTAACGCTGCCCCATTCTCTCGCTAAGAGACATGCCCGAATCCAGTCCTCCCGATCAATCTCGGCATGTAACACATCTCTAATCATCCATAAACTTCGCCAAACAACCGATGTCTTTTGCCTTCGGTCCCTGCTGAAAACAGATTACCATATTTCCGCCAAAGAATCTTGGCCCCAAAGCTTATGCGGCTCTTGGATCATTCTCCACCCCAACTTGCATAATAAGACATAGTTCACGTCTCTAAGTCGCCGTATTCCTAGTCCACCTGCTTCCTTTGGCTTACATATAACATCCCTGGGCAATGGTGTGTAGCTTTCGACTATCGGTACTGTCTCCCCAGAAAAAGCTTCTATTGATCCTTTCTAATTCTTCCAATGTTCCCTTAGGCAACGCCGCAGATTGCATATAATAACTAGGTATAGTGGAAGTTACCGTTTTGATAAGAATACTTCGAGAAGCCATGGCCATAAGTTTCCCTTTCCATCCGCTCAGTCTTCGGCGAACCTTGTCCACCACCATACCAAAAGTATTTCTGCGCACCCGCCCATGCATAATCGGAACTCCTAAGTACTTGCCAAGATTAGTGGTTAGCCGCATTCCACATCTAGTACTCAATATCTGTGCCATGTGTGGGTTTAAATTCTTTGACACAAAAAGTTTTGATTTTCCCACACTGACCTTCTGTCCCGACTGGCCACAGAACTTCCTAAGCACCTCTTCCATAACCGTAGCTTGTCTCTCGTTGGCCTCTCCAAATAGAACTAGATCATCAGCGAAAAGACGTGAGATAAAGTCGGCCCAATTCTTGTTAATTTCAGCGGTCTCCACTTACCTTGCTCCACTTGCTTTTCAATGGCGCCTCCCAAGACGCCCATACAAAGTACAAATAGATATGGGGAAAGGGGATCCCCTTGCCACAATCCCCGCTGTGGGACAAAGCTATCTAGTTTTTCCCCATTCCACAATACTGATAGCGATGTAGAAGTGATGCAAAACATAATTAACTCCTGTAGCGCTTAGTCGAGCCGATTTTTTTCAAGACTCGTTGTAAAAATCCCGGTTGATGCGGTCGTATGCTTTTTCAAGATCTATTTTGGCTGCCATCCATCCCTTACGTCCGGTCTTGTTATTCATGCTATGTATGGCTTCTTGCACAATTACAATATTATCAACCCCCTGCCGTCCCGGGATGAAGCCACATTGCTCTTCTCCAATAAGTTTGTTCATTAATGGCTTTAATCTATTCGCAATAACCTTAGTAACACACTTGGTCACCACATTACATAGGGCAATTGGACGGAACTGAGTAATGTTCTCTGGTACTTCCTGTTTCGGTATCAACGTGATAAATGATTTGTTCATATCAAGGGGAAAGCATCTATTCTGAAAAGCCCTTTGCACAAACTGAATCGACGTGGTTTATAATTTGGTTACATACAATAAGTATATATCACACTTTCTCTTGAAAATCCGAGCAAAATGCAATAACTTATTATAAGATTTGGAGTTTTAACATTCCATTAAATATATTAAGATCAATAATTTCCTTTTATACATTACTAGCCGTGTACGTGTGTAGTAGAAAGATTATAAAATATAGTAAGTGATCGCCATTCACAAGTTTTTACAAAAGAAAGAATTCATACATTTATATTCATTATTGGTGATCGAAACTAGAGAAGGAGAAGAATTAGAAGAAGAAGATAGGCTTCAACTTTTGAGTATTTTCTACTAGCCTATGTCTTCGTTATACAAAATAATATTGTTTCATTAGTTTTCTTTAGAGCTTCAGATATACCAAACGGTTAAGGGTTTATTTGCTGAGGAGAAGCTTGCGGTGCGTTCTTACTGCAATAGAGGAAAAATAAGGAATTGAGTTTAATTTCTTGAAGTCAATATCATGTTACTCGATGTTGTTGGGCAAAAGGACCAAGTCCTTCAGTAACTTGTTGAAGTTTATATTGGATTGCAAAGAAATCACTGACTGTGAAAATGCGTTAAGGGAAATTGCAATGGAGCCACTGTCGGTGTCGCATAAAAATCCATTCCGCGCATTCATTCGTTTTGAAAACAATTATGGTATCGACAGGGTGTGGTCCTGCAATGGTCTATCCTTCACATAGATAACCACGCATCTACTAGCTATATGTGACTTCTTAATCTGTAACCCCTCAACAAACAAGTCCATTAAACTTTATAATCTCGTAAGACCTCATAGTTCAAAAATATTATTATTTATCATCGCGTTTGATCCTCAGAGATCACCTTTCTACAAAGTTGGTTGCATATTCGTTCATGGGAAGTTGTATCTACATGAATATATGATTTTTACTCACCGAGTTGACCTTGATTGAATTAATTTACAAATTTAATTATCTTTAAATATGCACATTTAAATCGTGCAGGGGCAAATTTGTAATTCTTATAAATTATATTATTTTTATATTAAAGTCCCATTTAATATACATATGGAAAATATGTACATGCAATGCACTGTCGACGGTTGATACAATTTTTGGATTACTCGGAGACATATTTTGGAATCTTCTCAAGACTTTTCATCAAAGGCTTAAAGCAGTGCATATACACATAATTAGACGGTCCTTATATGAGACGTTACCTTTCAGGGAATGATTATGAAATCCTATCTACATTCGCATGTGATAAAAAATATATAGTGTTCTTGGACTTGTCTGCTTTAGGGAATCACCTGAACATGTTCTCCATTAAATATTTACTAAGATGAGTCAATAGGTCTACCGAGAAAACTTTGGAGTTCCATCCCAAAAATATCAAAGCATATAAAATCATCCTTTCAATTATAACCTTACTAATCTTTTATTTGTTTTTTTTTTCATCTCCACTTTACTCGATTTTCCTTGTCCCTCACTTTGTGGAAGTCTCTTTCTATTTGATATTTAACCCACACAGTATAACTCTCACTTACTAATCCATAGATAAACTCCCAAAGTTTTACAGAAAGGGACATCCAAGTACCAAATTGACGAAGGAAACATGACTTCAGACCCAAAAACCATAAATCTATTAGGACATTTTATTAAGCCAAATAGGGTGTATAGGAACAAATAAGGGAGCTACAGCACGAGAAATGAATAATAAAGACGCCCAACTTTCCCAGGGGCCTAAACGTTTGCCAAAAAGTGATACTAATGCTTCTAGCATGTTGCTAAGACGTGGTTTATTCAGTTACATAATATCACACTTTCTATTGAAAATCCGAGCAAATGCAATAACTTTTTATAAGATTTCGAGTTCTAACATTCCGTTTAATATATTAATTCTTTCTACAATTAGATTTTATGTCACTAAAGAAAATTCCTATTTCCTTTAATTCCCAAATAAAATAACTACTCATTTGCTACAAATAATTGAACCGAAATATAATTTCCTTTTATACCTTACTAGACGTGCACGTGCGTGCAATTCACGTGTATAGCAGAAAGATAAGAAAATATAGCAAGTGATCACAATTCTCAAGGTTTTAGAAAAGAAATAATTCATACTTTTATATTCATTATTAGTTATTGAAACTAGAGAAGGAGAATAATTAGAAGAAGAAGATAGGCTTCAACGTTTGATTTTCTACTAGCCTATGTCTTCGTAATAAAAAAATAATATTGTTTCAGATATACCAAACGGTTAAGGGCATATTCCAGAGGAGAAGGTTGCGGTGCGTTCTTACTGCAATATAGTAAAAATAAGAAATTAAGTTTATTGTCTTGAAGTTAGTATCATGTTACTCGATGTTGTTGGGCAAAAGGACATAGTCCTTTAGCAACTTGTTCAAGTTTATATTGGATTGCAAAGAAATCCCTAACTGTGAAAATGCGTTGAGAGAAATTGCAATGTAGTTACACAATTAAGACGTACTTTATATAAAATATGTTTCCAATCAGTATAGTTGCATGATCTTTTATTCGTTATTCGACCATCTATAATGGGGACGTAACCTTAACATTCATTATGTGGTTGGTCTACTCCTTTACAAGTCAGGAGTGTCTTTAAGTTCCCTCCACAACTTTGTCTTTTTCGATCATGAGCCACTGTTGTTGTTGCATAAAAATCCATTTTGCGCATTCATTCGTTTTGATACAAATTCTAGTGTCGACAAGATGTGGTCTTGCAATGGCCTATCCTGCACGTACATAGCCACGCATCTACTAGCTATATGTGACTTCTTAATCCGTAGCCAATCAACAAACAAGTCCATTAAACTTTCTAATCTTGTAAGACCTCAGAGTTCAAGAATATTTTTATTTATTTCCTCAGAGATCACATTTCTACAAAGTTGGTTGCATATTCGTTCATATGAAGTTGTATCCAGATGAATATATGAATTTTACTCACTGAGTTTTCCTTGATTGAATTAATGTATATTTTTTAATTGTATTTAAATCTGCGCATTTAAATTGTGCACCTGCAAATTATTAATTCTTATAAAATTATATCATTTTTATATTAAAGTTACATTTGATATACATATGACATATATGAACATGCAATGCACTATCTACGGTAGATACAATTTATGGATTGCTCGGAGACATTGTTTTCGAATCTTCTTAAGATTTTCCATCAAAGTCTTAAAGCAGTGCATTCACAGAATTAGACGGTCCTGATATGAGACGTTAGCTTGCAAAGAATGATCATGAAATCCTATCTACATTCGCTTGTGATAAAAAAAATTTAGTGTTCTTGGACTTGTCTAGTTTAGAGAATTACCCGAACATTTTCTCCATTAAATATTTACTAAGAAGAATCAAGAGGTCTACTGAGAAACCTATGGAGTTCCATCTCGAAAATATCAAAGCTAAAAAAACATCATTTCAATTTTGACCATACTAATCTCTTATTTGTTTTTTTTTTTCATCTCCACTTTCACTCGATTTGCCTTGTCCCTCGCTTTGTGGGCCTCTCTTTTTATTTGATTTTTACCTGCACATTATCACTCTCCTTTACTGATCCTTAGATAAACTCCAAAAGTTTTATAGAGAATAAAAGGACATCCAAGTACCAGATTCAAAAAGGAAACAGGACTTCTGGCCCAAAAACCATGAATCTTTTAGGGCATTTTATAAAGTCAAATATGGTGTAGAGGAATAAAGAAAGAAGCTACATCACAAGAAATGAATAATAAAGACACCCAACTTTCCTAGGTCCTAAACGTTTGAAAAAAAGTTATACTAGTGCTAATAGCATGTTGCTAAGACGTGGTTTATTCGATTACATAATGTAAGTATATATCACACTTTCTCTTAAAAATCCGAGCAAAATGCAATTACTTATTATAAAGTATTGAGTTATAACATTCCATTGAATATATGAAGAAAAATAATTTCCTTTTATACATTACTAGCCGTGCATGTGCAATTCACATGTATAGTAGAAAGATAAGAAAATATAGCGAGTGATCGCAATTCTCAAGGTTATAGAAAAGAAAGAATTCATACTTTTAAATTCATTATTGGTGATCGAAACTAGAGAAGGAGAAGAATTGGAAGAAGAAGATAGTCTTCAACTTTTGTGTATTTTCTACTAGCCTATGTCTTCGTTATACAAAATAATTTTGTTTCATTAGTTTGCTTCAAAGCTTCAGATATACCAAACGGTTAAAGGGTTTATTCCGAAGAGAAGCTTGCGGTGCGTTCTTACTGCAATATAGGAAAAAAAAATAAGAAATTGAGTTTAATGTCTTGAAGTCAGTATCATGTTACTCTATGTTGTTGGGCAAAAGGACCAAGTCCTTCATCAACTTGTTGAAGTTTATATTGGATTGCAAAGAAATCACTGAATGTGAAAATGCCTTGAGGGAAATAGCAGTGGAGTTACACAATTAAGACGTACTTCATATGAAATGTGTGTTTCCAAAGAGTATAGTTGCATGATCTTTCATTCGTTATTCGACCATCTATAATGGGGATGTAACCCTAGCGTTTATTACGTGGTTGGGCTACTCCTTTATCAGTCAGATTTGTCTTTAAGTTCCCTCAACAACTTTGTGTTTTTCGATCATGATCCACTGTTGGTGTTGCATAAAAATCCATTATGCGCATTGATTCGTTTTGATAACAATCCGGGTATCAATAGGATGTGGTCTTGTAATGGCCTATCTTGCACATAGATAGCCACACATCTACTAGCTATGTGTGATTTCTTAATCTGAAACCCCTCAACAAACAAGTCCATTAAACTTTCTAATCTTGTAGGACCCCAGAGTTCAAGAATATTATTATTTATTATCGCGCTTGATCCTCAGAGATCACCTTTCTACAAAGTTGGTTGCATATTCATTCATAAGATGTTCTATCTAGATGAATATATGAATTTTACGCACTGAGTTGTCCTTGATTGAATTAATTTACATTTTTAATTGTACTTAAATCCGCACATTTAAATTGTGCAATGCAAATTTGTAATTCTTATAAATTTATATCATTTTTGTATTAAAGTTACATTTAATATACATATTAGACATATGCACATGCAATGACATGTCTACGGTAGATACAATTTTTGGATTGTTCAGAGACATTGTTTTGAAATCTTCTCAAGACTTTCCATCAAAGGCTTAAAGCAGTGGATACACATAATTAGACTTTCCATCACTCGCCTTGCCTTATCCCTTGCTTTGTGGACCTCTCGTTCTATTTGATTTTTTATCTGAATATTATCACTCTCCCTTACTAATCCTTAGATAAAATCCCAGAGTTTTCAGAGAATAATAGGACATCCAAGTACCATATTGATGAAGGAAACATGACTTCAGACCTAAAAATCATGAATCTATCAGGGCATTTTATTAAGACAAATAGGGTGTAGAGGAACAAAGAAGGGAGCTACTGCACAAGAAATTGATAATAAAGACGCCCTACTTTCTTAGGGCCTAAAAGTTTGACAAAAAGTGATACTAATGTTTCTAGCATGTTGCTAAGACGTGGTTTATTCGGTTACATACAATAATTATATATCACTCTATCTCTTGAAAATCCGGGCAAAATGCAATAACTTATTTTAAGATTTGGAGTTCTAACATTCCATTGAATATATTAAGAAAAATAATTTCCTTTTATATGTTACTAGCCGTGCACGTGCAATTCACGTGTATAGTAGAAAGATAAGAAAATATAGCAAGTGATCGAAATTATCCAAGTTTTAGAAAAGAAAGAATTCATACTTTTATATTCATTATTGGTGAATGAAACTAGTGAAGGAGAAGAAGAACTTAGGCTTTCACTTTTGAGTATTTTCTACTAGCCTATTTCTTCATTATACAAAATAATATTGTTTCATTAGTTTTCTTCAGAGCTTCAGATATACCAAACAACGAAGGGTTTATTCCAGAGGAGAAGCTTGAGGTGCAGTCTTATTGCAATAGAGGAAAAAAACAAGGAATTGAGTTTATTGTCTTGAAGTATGTATCATGTTACTCAATGCAGTTGGGCAAAAGGACCAAGTCCTTTAGTAACTTGTTGAAGTTTATATTGGATTGCAAAGAAATCACTAATTGTGAAAATGCGATGAGGGAAATTGCAATGGAATTACACTTTTAAGACATACTTCATAAGAAATGTGTTTCCAAATAGTATAGTTGCATGATCTTTTATTCGTTATTCGACCATCTATAATGGGGACGTAACCCTAGCATTCATTACATGGTTGGCCTACTCTTTTACAAGTCCTGTTTTTCTTTAAATTCCCTCCACAACTTTGTGTTTTCGATCACGAGCCACTGTTTGTGTAGTATAAAAATCCATTTCGCGTATTCATTCATTTTGATACCAATTCTAGTATCGACAGGATATGGTCCTGCAATGGCCTATCCTGCACATAGATAACTACGCATCTACTAGCCATATGTGACTTCTTAATATGTAACCCCTCAACTAACACCAATGAGGCATTGGTTTAGTGGCCAAGGCTGAGGTCTCATGACGTAGAGGTCATGAGTTCGATTCCCCTCCCCGCTTCTTTAATCCCATAATTTCTAGTAATAGGTAGGTCCCCCTCCCCCAATAAATTAAAATAAATAATTAAAAATTAAAAATTAAAAAAAAACCACTTAACAAACAAGTCCATTAAACTTTCTAATCTTGTAAGACACCAGAGTTCAAGAATAGTATTATTTATTATCGCGTTTGATCCTCCGAGATACCTTTCTACAAATTTGATTGCATATTCGTTCATAGGAAGTTGTATCTAGATGAATATATGAATTTTACTCACTGAGTTGTCCTTAATTGAATTAATTTACATTTTTAATTTTATTTGAATCCGCACATTTAAATCGTGCAGTGCAAATTTGTAATTCTTATAAAATTATATCATTTTTATATTAAAGTTACATTTAATATACATATGACATATATGTGCATGCAATGCACTATCTACGGTAGATACAATTTCTAGATTGCTCGGAGACATTGTTTTGAAATCTTCTCAAGACCTTCCATCAAAGGCATAAAGCAGCGCATGCACAGAATTAGACGGTCCTGATTATGAAATCCCATCAACATTCGCATGTGATAAACAATTTATAGTGTTTTGGGACTTGTCTGCTTTAGGGAATCACACGAACATGTTCCCCATTACATATTTACTAAGAAGAATCAAGAGGTCTACCGAGAAACCTATGGAGTTCCATCCCGAAAATATCAAAGCATAAAAAAGCATCCTTTCAATTATAACTATTCTAATATCTTATTTGTTTATTTTTTCATCTCCGCTTTCACTTGCTTTGCCTTGTCCTTCACTTTGTGGACCTCTCTTTCCGTTCGATTTTTTACCTGCTTATTATCACTCTCCCTTACAAATCCTTAGATAATCTCCCAAAATTCTACAAAGAATAAAAGGACGTACAAGTACCAAATTCATGAAGGAAACATGACTTCAACCAAAACCCATGAATCTATTAGGGGACTTTATTAAGCCAAATAGGGTGTAGAGGAACGAAGAAGGGGGACAGCACAAGGAATGAATAATAAAGACACCCAACTTTCCTGGGGCCTAAATGTTTGACAAAAAGTGATACTAATGCTTCTACCAAGTTGCTAAGACGTAGTTTCTTCAATTACATACAATAAGTATAGAAATCCGAGCAAATTGTAATAACTAATTACAAGATTTTGAGTTTAACATTCCATTGAATATAGTAAGAAAAATAATTTCCTTTTATACGTTAGTAGCCGTGCACGTGCAATTCACATGTATATGAGAAAGATAAGAAAATATAGCGAGTGATCGCAATACACAGGATTTTAGAAAAGAAAGAATTCATACTTTTATATTCATTATTGGTGATTGAAACTAGAGAAGGAGAAGAATTAGAAGAAGAAGATTGGCCTCAACGTTTGAATATTTTCTAATTGCCTATTTCTTCGATATACAAAATAATATTGTTTCATTAGTTTGCTTTAGAGCTTCAGATATACTAAATAGTTAAGGGTTTATTCCAGAGGAGAAGCTTGAATTCCATTCTCACTGCAATAGAGGGAAAATAAGGAACTAAGTTTAATGTCTTCAAGTCAGTATCATGCTACTCGATGATGTTGGGAAAAATTACCAAGTCAGTCAACAACTTGTTGAAGTTTATATTGGATTGCAAAGAAATCACTGACTGTGAAAATGCATTGAGGGAAATTGCAATGGACTTACATGTTTACGACGTACTTTATATGAAATGTGTTTCCAAACAGTATAGTTTCATGATCTTCTATCCGCTATTCGACCATCTATAATGGGGGTGTAACCCTATTATTCATTACGTGGTTGGCCTACTCCTTTACCACTCAGGTTTGTCTTTTAGTTCCCTCCACAACTTTGTTTTTTCGATCATGAGCCACTGTTGGTGTCGCATAAAAATCCATTTCCCTGCATTCATTTGTTTTGATACCAATTATGGTATCAACATGATGTGGTCCTGCAATGGCATATCCTGCACATTGATAGCCACACAGCTGCTATCTATATGTGATTTCTTAATCCATAACCCCTCAACAAAGAAGTCCATTAAACTTTCTAATCTTGTAAGACCTCAGAGTTCAATAATAGTATTATTTATTATCGCGTTTCATCCTCAGAGATCACCTTTCTATAAAGCTGGTTGCATATTCGTTCAGAGGAAGTTGTATCTAGATAAAAATATGCATTTTACTCACTGAGTTGTCCTTGGTTGAATTAATTTACAATTTTTAATTGTATTTAAATCCGCACGTTTAAATCGTGCACGTGCAAATTTGTAATTCTTATAAAATTATATCATTTTTATATTAAAGTTACATTTAATATAAATATGAAAAATATGTACATGCAATGCACTGTCTGTGGTTATAATTGAAATGATGCTTTTTTTGTTAGTAGTGCCCTAGGACCATTAGCACATGTTGTGCGTTTTGTTATCTTTTTGAGCAAGTAATTGAATAGTTAATTTTGCTTTTGATTATCAAATGTGTGATTTGATAGTAAAACTCATTAGCTTATGTAATTACTATTCTAGAAGTCCCTAGTTTTATGTAATGCTTAATTACTATGAAATAAAACTAGTATGATTGTTGATTGATGATCTTGTTTTACTGATCATGTGTAATGGATACAAATCACATCATAGATGCAATATATAGGGATACATTGTATTGGACGTGATCCGTCAGAGAAGTAATACTTCATGGTCTTAAGTCATAAGTATTACTTCCTCAATACTATTTTAGAATCCTTAGACCTTATGTCTTCATTGATTCTAGTATGAATGGAGCCACGTTTTGACTCAGTCGGACGTTACTTGTATGAGTAATCAATACGATCGATGATCGGATGTAGTGTCCTATCATAGCTTGAATGTGAGAGACATTGTAAGGAATTTGTCCCTCTCTATTATTTGAGAGAGATATCCATGGGCCCCTCGATAGGGAATGGCTGTTTAAATGCATGGCCGTGCTCAAATGTGTTTGATAAAGTGGTTATCAAATGCTATTTGTCGAAAGCAGTCTACCGGAGATCGAGCATAAATATAATTAAGCTTAATAAGGGTGGCGACCACCATGCCTTATGCTTAATTAGGATATCGCGAGACAAAGGGATTAAATAGTGGATTGATATTAGGTTCCGTTGTATATTCATTCACTTTGGGTAGTCACAATGTCTCGCTAGGGGACCGCTTGTGATTTATGGACTCACACTACTACTAAGTGTGTTTTCATTGCCATTGTGAGATGAACCTACGAGGGTCACACGCATAGAGCGAGCTAACGAGCTTCATGTCAGATTCAATGAATCTAGAATGTGTCTAGGTTCATTGTATCGACATTTGTCTTTCTGGGAAATAATAAAGTGTTTATTATTCGAATTAGAGATAGGGAGCAATTTCGGTATTTTACCTATAAGTGGGATTACGTGGGAGTTATTATCAGATAAGGACTCCCACTACCAGCAGAAGTCTAAGGGGACGTGGGAGTTGAGGACTCCCATTGCCGAGAGGAGTTGAGGGACGTGAGAGTTAGTTACGGGAACAAACTCTCACACCCTATATAATAAACTCTTGGCGAAACCCTAGACTACAATTCTTTTAGCGAAATTAACCAAGAAACCCGAAATCGATTTCGGTTTCAGCCTCTCCCTTTTCTCTCTAATTCCGAAAACCCGGGAAAAGACGAAGAGCTAGCAATCGTTGCCCGTTTAAAGTCAGCGTGGATACCGGTAGAGGGACTTTCCATGAGGGAGATCAATTGGTGGCGATTAGCATCCAAGAAACGCCATCCTCCATTCAAGAAGCGACTTCTTGAATCCGTAAAATGTAAGTTTTTACCGCTATTTTCGATTCGTTTCATATGAGCGGATCCTTCAGGGGAGGATCCATGGGTGTTTGGAACGAGTTTCCGCCCATGAATCCCTTCATTTTTATCCTTTGAAATTTTCGGGATGGAACTCCATAGGTTTCTCGGTATACCTCTTGATTCTTCTTAGTAAATATTTAATGGAGAACATCTTCGAGTGATTCTCTCAAGCAGACAGGTCCAAGAACGCTATAAAAAATTTATCATATGCGAATGTAGATGGGATTTCATAATCATTCCCTGAAAGGTAATGTCTCATATCAGGACCTTTTAATTCTGTGTATGCACTTCTTTAAGCCTTTGATGCAAAGTCTTGAGAAGATTCCAGAACAATGTCTCCTAGCAATCCAGAAATTTGGGTCTTCATATCTTCTAAGAAATTCCATGTGGGGTTCTTCAATTTCTTGCTGGTTTCTCCCACTACCCTCGGTCAAGGTTATCAATAGATATAGAAAGCTACAACTCATTGTAAGTATTGCTTTGAATTCTACGTTGTTCATCAATAACAATAAAAATTCTCTCTTTTCACATTGTCGCCATGGTCTCATCCAAATTTTAAGATACGAAATATGAATAGTTTTTGGGTAAAAAAAGTTGTTAGATCCATGCAATAAAAAAAATCCATGGACCCACCGAAAGTTATAACAAAATGTATCTATCTTAGACAGTGCATTGCATGTACATATCAGTCATATGTGTATTAAATGTAACTTTAATATAAGAATGATATAATTTTATAAGAATTACAAATTTGCACGTGCACGATTTAAATGTGCGAATTTAAATACAATTAAAATATGTAAATTAATTCAATCAAGGACACCTCGGTGAATAAAATTCATATATTCATCTGGATACAACTCCTATGAACGAATATTCAACCAACTTTGTAGAAAGGTGATCTTTGAGGATCAAACTCGATAATCAATAATACTATTCTTGAACTCTGAGGTCTTACAAGATTAAAAAGTTTAATGGACTTATTTGTTGTGGGGTTACGAATTAAGAAGTCACAGATAGCTAGCAGATGCGTGACTATCTATGTGCGGGATAGGCCATTGCAGGACCACATCATGTAGATACCAGAATTGGTATCAAAACGGATGAATGCGTGAAAATGATTTCTAGGCGACACCAACAGTGGCTCATGATCGAAAAACACAAAATTGTGGAGGGAACTAAAAGACAAACCTGAGTGGTAAAGGAGACGGTCAACCATGTAATGAATGCTAGAGTTACATCCCCAGTATAGATGGTCAAATAACGGATAAAATATCATGCAACGATACTGTTTGGAAACACATTTCAAATGAAGTACGTCTTTCATGTGTAACTCCATTGCAATTTCCCTCAACACATTTTCACAGCCAGCCATTTCTTTGCAATCCAACATAAACGTCAACAAGTTGCTGAGGGACTTGATCCTTTTGACCAACAACATCCAGTATCATGATACTGACTTCAAGACATTAAACTCAATTCCTTATTTTTCCTCCATTGCAGTAAAAAACGCACTGCAAGCTTCTCCTCTAGAATAAACCCTTAATTGTTTGGTATAACCAAAGCTCTAAAGCAAACTAATGAAATAATTATTTTGTATAACAAATGCCTAGGCTAGTAGAAAATACTCAAAAGTTAAAGCCTATCTTCTTCTTCTAATTCTTCTCCTTCTCTAGTTTCTATCACCACCGATGAATATAAAAGTATGAATTATTTCTTTTCTAAAACCTTTAGAATTACGATCACTTGCTATATTTTCTTATATTTCGGCTATACACGTGAATTGCATGTGCAAAGCTTGTAACGTATAAAAGTAAATTATTTTTCTTAATTTATTCAATGGAATTTTAGAACTCAAAATCTTATAATCAATTATTGCATTTTGCTCGGATTTTCAAAATAAAGTATGATATATACTTATTGTATGTAACATAATAAACCATGTCTTAGCAACATGCTTGAAGCGATAGTATCACTTTTTATCAAACGACTATCTTGTGTCAAACGTTTAGGCCCTCGGAAAGTTGAACGTCTTTCTGATTCATTTATTGTATTGCAACTCCCTTTTTGGTTCCTCTTCACCCTATGTGGCTTAATAAAATTCCCAAATAGTTTCATGGGTTTTTGGTCTGAAGTCATGTTTCCTTCGTCAATTTGGTAATCATATGTTGTT
The DNA here is from genome assembly GCA_026122235.1 of Vinca minor. Classification (NCBI taxonomy): domain Eukaryota; kingdom Viridiplantae; phylum Streptophyta; class Magnoliopsida; order Gentianales; family Apocynaceae; genus Vinca; species Vinca minor. Next base: position 4,257,729 of record JAOCZM010000253.1, read on the forward strand.
TTATTCTCTGTAGAACTTTGGGAGTTTATCTAAGGATTAGTGAGGGAGAGTGATAATTTGGAGGTAAAAAACAAATAGAAAGAGAGGTCCACAAAGCGACAGACAAGGCAAAGCGAGTGAATTGGAGATGAAAAAGAAAACAAATAAGAGATTTATGCTTAACATTTTCTTGCCGCAGTAAGGATGAAACATGCTTAATATTTTCAAAGCATCCTTTCAATTATAGGGGTGAAAATCGTCTGTCCCCATTCCTATCCCTAATCATGTTTCCAACCAATCAAAATTTACTATATAAATATTTTTCCAATTATATATACACAGGGTAAATTGTGATTGGTTGGGGACACACACACGGGGACATGATTTTTTGCCCAATTATAGGTATAGAAAGCATCTTTTTTTTTTTTCTTTTTTTTTTTTTAATATCCTCTTATAGATTCTGCCCGTTTTTAGGTTTTGTACATACAATTTAACATAAAAGTATTTAACGATTTACTTATTTTCACCTTGATTATCACACCAACTCCCATCCTCCATTTTAATCTAACCACTTCACTTTTCTGTCCTATATTTCCATCTTTTATGACGTTTTTATTTAGAAACGATGATCACACTCCATTCCTTCTTTATTTTAAATGAGGAAAAATGAATGACCATCTTCTTTGCTTTGTATATGTCCACTACATCTTACCTACACTACTATCAACCTTTCAATTAAATCCATACTGATGATCTCTTGTTTTTTTTCTGCTATTTCTTCCCACTTTCACTCTATTTGCCTTGTCTATCACTCTCTAGACTTGATTATCTATTTGTTTTTTACCCCTTCATTATCCTTATCTCCCATGACGCCTTAGATAAACTCCCAAAGTTCGATGGAGGCAGAAGAACATCTAAGTACCAAAGTGACGAATGAAATAATAATTCAAACCTAAAACCCATCATAATGTTTGGGCACGTAATTGAGCCACATACGATGTTGATAACCCTGACAAGGTGCAGTAGGGGGGAACAACCAAGAAATCCAAAGCCCAATGGAAAGAAAATCCCAAGTTGGAATAAGCTTTGCCATTTTAAATATTGAAAAGACGATTTCAATTGGTTTGATAGATCTATGCCATGTCCTTTTACGATTCTCCTTGGAAGAAGATTACCATTAGGTTTGGATGCGACAAACATGGAAGATCCAACATCAGACAATGCGTGTATTCAAATGGTCACCAAAATTTATTATGGGAAAGAACCCTCAATCGTTCTGGTATGAATTAGCTTGGGGAGAATGCAGCTTCAATGTTTCTCCAAAGAGGCTGCCTATTCTATTGGATCCTTAATTGAAAGGCCTCTTAATAAGGTTATAGAATCTTGGGATCTTCTTGTTAGATCTCAGACTAAGGAAGTATGGAAAAAACATTATCCTCCATTTGTATTACAAATTCTTCTGACCCACAACATTTTAATAAGGTCACTAACCCTTCAATTGTGTTACAAATTCTTCTGACCCACAAAATTTGGGCTTTCCAATATCAAATTGGTTGAACCGATCAATTAAACCAAACCGGTCTGTTTAACCGGCCAAACCAGTCTATTGAACCGGATTCCGAAACCGGAAATTAAGGGAGTTTGAAGAGGTTGTTGTTTGGATTTGGTAGTTTATTCCACCAGCCCTTTAAATCTTCATCTTTTTCCTAACTTGTGAAGTTTGAAAAACAAAAACATAGAAGAAAAATTCTGATTTTTCTCTCCAACTCTTCTCTCCCTTTTGTTCTTCCAAAAAGATTATCAAAAGAACTCTTTGAAGAATTGTCTCCAAGTCATTGTTCCTCATCTTCTTGCTAGCAATAGAGTGTAGTGTTGGAGAATGTGTTTTTTCTCTAAGAATTAATGTGTAATTAATGTGTCGTGAGGACATATTTGAGCTAATATATTTATATGTTACTCCGCTCGGTTTTGAATGTTATTGAGTTTACCACGAAGTGGGTTGCGCAAGCTTTGCGATGATATATAACATGTGAGAAAACAAATTCTTGGTGTGAATGATAAATTGGTATAAAGTGGGGTGAATGAAATGTGGGAAATGAGTTTTTTAAACTACATCCCACATAGGAAACCCATGAAAGAGAAAATCACTTTATATGTTAAAGTGATTAACATGGGTTTAAATTGTATTACTACTATTATGCCATATGTTAGAACCTCGCGTGCACCATCTGTTGATACCAAATTAGCTTGAACTTGTGTGCGAGCGCGACCTGCGTACACGAATGCCGGACCAAAACTCAAGGGCCTGATCAGCCCACATTTTGCTTCTGGTTCGAATTTAAATTTTTGCCTGTAACTGGCAAAAGAGTAATGCAGCATTATTGGCATTGGACTCTGTAACTGCTCGCAGGAGTAACAGCAGAGGGTTTATTGACAGCCCTTAATTCTGTAACAGCAAAGGGTTTATTGCTGAGTTTAAACCTCAGCAGTTACAAGGCTTTGTGATAGCCTATAAAATCCGAGCCTTTGCACTGCCAGAAGTTAAATCCGAAAAATATTTCCCCTCTCCCTCTGCATAAATTTTTCTTTCCTGCATTTTTTCATAATAGACTGAGAGTTCTGCTGCACAACTGCGATTCGAATGTGCTGTTTCTTCCGCTTCAGAGAAACAGTTGAGTTGGACGTTGTACCTTGGGAGTTCAGTGTCTGAGAGGCCTGAAGCTGTAAAAGGCGGGCATATTGAACTTAAGGGAAAGCGGAATTCTGCTGTCTCGTCCAGGCATAACCGGTTAAGGTTCCGAGTATACTGTTTTCTATATTAATCTGCATTCTATATTCAGTTTCTGTATTAATCTGCAGTCTTTATTCAGTATCAGTTTTCTTATTTATTCAGTATATGTATTTCTGATCAGTTATTTTATTTTTTGTTCAGAAGTTACATAAAACAGTGTATGTTTGTGTTCAGATTTTCATTTTCTGTACTGAAAATATAAAACCAGTGCAGTATAAAACTAATATTTTTCAGTATTTCTGGCAAATATCTAACAGTCTTAAGTTCAATATCATACTGTTTTTTCTGTGTTTAATTTTTGGTGCTATTTCTATTAATTAATTACTAACTTGTGTTCTGTTTTGATTATAGAAAATGGCAAATACTGAAAATCAAACTGCTACAACAGAGTTTGGTTCTGGTTCTGGTAATGTTCCGGTTGGAGTACCAACTACAGCGGTTCCTCATTTCGGTAATCTGGCAGGCGGTATTGAGACCGTCTTTCCACCGTTTGTGGCTGCCATGCCAAACCGACCAATTCAGTTTGGTCAGTTTGACAAACCCGAGAATTTTAAGGGTGGCAGCAACTTTAAGTTGTGGAAGGAAAAAGTTATGTTTTTCCTTACCACTTAACATCTTATTCGGTTTATCACTGAGGATAAACCGGTGGAGGACAGTAATGATCCTCAATCTGAAACCACGGCACGAGCGTGGCTAAGTGCAGACTACCTCTGTCGGCATAGTATATTAATGAATTTAGATGATTCCCTTTATCAGTTGTACTATGAAAAAAGTACAGCAAAAGATTTATGGGAATATCTACTGAAAAAATATACTGTGGATGATGCGGGGTCCAAAAAGTTTATAGCCGCTCGATTCCATGATTTCGGAATGGTGGATGGAAAAGTCTGTTCTTGAGCAGTGAGGAGCTTCAAAAGATCTATCATGATCTTGCCGGCGAGGGCATGGGAATCAACGACTCTTTACAAGTGGCGTTGTTGATTGAGAAGCTCCCTCCTTCTTGGAATGATTTCAAGCATTGCACGAAACACAAGAAGAAGGAAATGACTCTGGAAGATCGATGTTGAGCGAGGGATTGAACAAGACTCAAGAAAGATGAGTCGAAGCCTAGTAGCTCCGTGGTTAAGGCTAATGTAGTTGAAAGCTGTAAACTCAAGGAATAACGCTAAGAGAAAGCGTCCCAAATGAGTCAAAGGGTTCAAACTCCAAGTTTCTTTGGAACCTGCTATGTGTGTGGTAAACCTAACCACAAAGCTAAAGATTGCCATGATCGAGTTGCGGTAACTAACAAGAACAAGAGAAATCTCAGTGCTTTGGAAAAAGAACCCAGAATCGGAAAAGCTGCCCAAGTTAATGTGGCAGAAGATGGAAGACGGGGCTCTGGAATGGAAGACATGCATTTGGTAGCTGTCGTTTCAGAGGTAAACTTGGTTGGAGGCAACCAAAAGGAGTGGTTTGTTGATACGGGGGCCACTAGTCACATCTGTACTAATAAATGGATGTTCAAGACATACCAAGCTGTGGAAGATGGAGTCTTCTATATGGGGAACTCTGCGACCTCCAAAATAGAGGAAAAGGGCACTGTTGTCCTAAAGATGACATCTGGAAAGGAGGTGACTCTGACTGATGTGTGCCATGTGCCAGAGATCCGGAAGAACCTCATTTCGGGAATAGTGATGAACAACAAAGGTTTTAGACTTGTCTTTGAAGCAAACAAGTTTATTCTTACCAAGAGTGGTGCCTTTGTGGGAAAAGGGTATTTAGCTGGTACTTTATTTAAAATGAATGTAATGATTTGTACTACAGTCTTGAGCCAATTAGCGCTAATGTAACTGAGGCTTCCACTAGCTCAACTGGGAAAATTGCCCAAGAGGCTAATAAAGATGTTAAATCTGCTTATTTTGTTGAGTCTTTTAATTTATGGCATGATAGATTAGGTCATGTAAATATTAAAAGTATACAAAAGTTAGTTTCATTAAACTTACTTCCAAAATTTAACATTGATAAAAATTACAAGTGCGAGACTTGTATTGAGGCAAAACTAGCTAAATCCTCTTTTCATTCAATTGAAAGAAGTTCAGAACCGTTAGACTTAATTCACACTGATGTATGTGATTTAAAATATGTGCAATTAAGAGGCGGTAAAAGTTATTTTATCACTTTTATTGATGATTGCACAAGATTTTGCTATGTTTACTTAATGAGAAGTAAAGACGAAGCAATAACTATGTTTAGCCATTATAAAGATGAAGTTGAAAATCAACTTGGCAAGAAAATTAAAAGGCTAAGAAGTGATAGGGGTGGAGAATATGTATCTCCATTTGAACAGTTGTGTGCTGAAAGTGGAATAATTCATCAAACAACTGCTCCCTATACTCCAGAACAAAATGGAATAGCAGAGCGCAAAAACAGAACTCTTAAAAAGATGATGAATGCAATGTTAATAAGTTCTGGCTCACCCCAGAATTTGTGGGGGGAAGCTTTGCTTTCAGCAAATCACATCCTAAACAGACTACCACATAAGAGACTAGATAAAACTCCTTATGAATTATGGAAAGGTTATGCACCTTCTTATAAGTTCATAAAAGTTTGGGGATGTCTAGCAAAGGTTCCAATTCCGCCCCCTAAGCGGACGAGAATAGGACCTAAAACGGTAGATTGTGTGTTTATAGGATATGCACAGGATAGTAGTGCTTATATATTTTTAGTGCATAAATCAGATAACTCTGAAATGCATGTAAATACAATTATTGAGGCCAATGATGCTTCCTTCTTTGAAGGGATTTTTCCTTACATTAAGCGTTCAAGCTTAGACCCTAAAAACAATCATGTTGAGAAGCTTGTGGGGGGAAAAAGAACTTCAAGAAGAAGTTGAAGAACCCAGACGTAGCAAAAGAGCTTGAAGGGAAAAGTCATTTGGTCCAGATTTTCTAACTTACTTGTTAGAAAATGATCCTTTGACTTATAGAGAAGCAATTACTTCTCCAGATTCAGACTTATGGAAAGAAGCAATTGATAGTGAAATAAATTCAATTCTTCAAAACCATACATGGGAACTTGTGGAACTTCCACCAGGTTGTAAAGCATTAGGTCACAAATGGATCTTTAAGAGAAAGATTAGACCTGATGGAACAATTGACAAGTACAAGGCAAGACTTGTAATTAAAGGATACAGACAAACTGAAGGTGTCGATTATTTTGACACTTATGCCCCTGTATCTAGAAAAACATCAATCAGGCTAATAATTGCTTTTGCAGCCTTATTTGATTTGGAGATCCATCAAATGGATGTGAAAACAGACTTTTTCTTAACGGAGAGCTGGAAGAAGAAATTTATATGGAACAACTCTGAAGGGTATGTTGTTCCGAGCCAAGAGAACAAGGTGTGTAGACTTGTTAAATCAACTGTATGGATTAAAACAAGCACCTAAACAATGGCATGAGAAATTTGATAGTGTAATGCTATCAATTGGTTTTCAAATAAACCAGAGTGATAAATGTGTCTACGTGAAAGGAAGCAAAGACGATTATGTAATAGTCTGTCTCTATGTAGATGACATGATAATTATTGGTAACAAAGAAAATATTAAAGTTACCAAGAAATTGTTGTCTCAAAACTTCGATATGAAGGATATGGGACATGCTGATGTAATACTTGGAATGAAGATTACCAAAACATCAGAAGGATATTCACTTTCTCAAAGTCATTATATTGAAAAGATATTAGGCAAGTTTGATAAAGGAAGTGATTTAATTGCTAGAACACCTATGGAAGTAGGTGCTAATCTTCACAAGAATCGTGGAGAAAGAGTGCGACAACTTGAATATTCTAGGATAATAGGCAGTCTAATGTATCTCATGGATTGTACTAGACCAGATATTGCAAACTCAGTCAATAGACTGGCGAAGTATACAAGTAATCCCGATTATGAGCACTTTGAGAGCGTTAGTTAGAGTACTTAGATATATAAGGTACACTTTGCTAACTATGGATTATTTTATACTAGATATCCAGTGTACTTGAAGGGTACAACTGATGCAAATTGGATAGCAGATTCCAAAAATATAAAATCCACAAGCGGATACATTTTTGTAATTGGAGGTGCAGCGGTTTCATGGAAATCATGCAAACAAACTTGTATTGCGAGATCAACTATGGAATCAGAATTCATAGCTATGGATCTAGCAGGCGAAGAGGCCGAATGGTTACGTGGTTTTTTAGAAGATGTTCCAATGTTTTCAAAACCAATGCCACCACTTAGCTTACATTGTGATAGCATGTCGGCTATTGGTAGAAACAACGAATAATGTGTATAATGGGAAGTCTAGACATATACGTCGTAGACATAAATCCCAGTAAAGAAACTTTTTGAAAACCGGTGTTATAGTTTTGGATTTTGTGAGATCCAAAGAAAATATAGCGGACCCATTAACAAAAGGTCTAACGAGAGATCTTGTTGAGATTTCATCTAGGGGAATGGGAGTGAAGCCCAGTAAAATTGATTACCACTCATGATGGCAACCCTACACGAATTATAAAGCCCAATTGCGGGGTTCAAAGGGACAACCGAATTGTGCGGGGAGTCGAACAAAGCACTCGGAAAAATGAGTTCCGACTCATTCCTAAGGTGAAAGAGTGATAGACTCGTCCATTGGAGGATAAGCGAAAGTTTTCAATTATCCTTATACGTATCACGTGAAGTATGACAGGGATACTTCTAAATAAGAGATCACCTATATCGAATGTGAAGGGGGCCACTTCTATGAGATGACTTTAGGGGCTAAATCTCTAGAGCATTCGATGAACATTTCCAAGGCGAGTCAGGGGCGAAATGGACAACAACGAAAGAATCGTTTAAACGAGTATAGAGAAATCGTTGTGTGAGTATCGTTGTCTTGATACACACAAAAGCGCTGAGCAGATTCAAGGCATCGCGTCCACTGGTTAGCAAGTGTATCCGATGGTATTTCACTAGGGAAGGTTCAAAGCCAACAACTACCTATCCTGATGCAACGAATTCTCGCCGAACTCTTGCATTGCATTTCATGTGCATTTTTATAAAAGATTTTCATTCATGTGGGGGATTGTTGGAGAATGTGTTTTTTCTCTAAGAATTAATGTGTCGTGAGGACATATTTGAGCTAATATATTTATATGTTACACCACTCGGTTTTGAATGTTATTGAGTTTATCACGAAGTGGGTTGCGCAAGCTTCGCGATGATATATAACATGTGAGAAAACAAATTCTTGCTATGAATGATAAATTGGTATAAAGTGGGGTGAATGAAATGTGGGAAATGAGTTTTTTAAACTACATCCCACATAGGAAACCCATGAAAGAGAAAATCACTTTATATGTTAAAGTGATTAACATGGGTTTAAATTGTATTACTACTATTATGCCATATGTTAGAACCTCGCGTGCACCCACACAGGGGGGGTACAAACGAAAGGTTTGTTGATACCAAATTAGCTTGAACTTGTGTGCGAGCGCGACCTGCGTACACGAATGCCGGACCAAAACTCACGGGCCTGATCAACCCACGTTTTGCTTCTGGTTCGAATTTAAATTTTTGCCTGTAACTGGCAAAAGAGTAATGCAGCATTATTGGCATTGGACTCTGTAACTGCTCGCAGGAGTAACAGCAGAGGGCTTATTGACAGCCCTTAATTCTGTAACAGCAAAGGGTTTATTGCTGAGTTTAAACCTCAGCAGTTACAAGGCTTTGTGATAGCCTATAAAATCCGAGCCTTTGCACTGCCAGAAGTTAAATCCGAAAAATATTTCCCCTCTCCCTCTGCATAAATTTTTCTTTCCTGCATTTTTTCATAATATACTGAGAGTTCTGCTGCACAACTGCGATTCGAATGTGCTGTTTCTTCTGCTTTAGAGAAACAGTTGAGTTGGACGTTGTACCTTGGGAGTTCAGTGTCTGAGAGGCCTGAAGCTGTAAAAGGCAGGCATATTGAACTTAAGGGGAAGCGGAATTCTGCTGTCTCGTACAGGCATAACCGGTTAAGGTTCCGAGTATACTGTTTTCTATATTAATCTGCATTCTATATTCAGTTTCTGTATTAATCTGCAGTCTTTATTCAGTATCAGTTTCCTGGTTATTCAATATATGTATTAATCTGCAGTCTTTATTCAGTATCAGTTTTCTTATTTATTCAGTATATGTATTTCAGATCAGTTATTTTATTTTCTGTTCAGAAGTTACATAAAACAGTGTATGTTTGTGTTCAGATTTTCATTTTCTGTACTGAAAATATAAAACCAGTGCAGTATAAAACTAATATTTTTCAGTATTTCTGGCAAATATCTAACATGTAGAACGTCCATCCAAGTGGTCGTGTGGATATCGTAGAGGCAATGGATTGATCGTTAGATTCTTGCTTGAAATTGACAACATAAAAAAAATGTTTATGTTCTTAACATCTTATAGTACTGATTCTAACGAAAATTAATTAGTTCTTACTCCTGATGATCATAGTAAGAAATGGATTTCAAGTTATTTTTCCGCTGCCGTTTTGTTAGGAATCCGAATTTCTTTCTTACAGCGATATGACAAGTTTTGAATTTTTAAAGAGGGAATATGAAAGTTTTGAAAAATGAACTGATCAAAACTCTTTATAACTCCCTTTCTGCGATGCTCCGGTCTACCAGACCTGCTTTGAGGTCGCTTAGACATCGTCAGAAGTGAAACGACAAGTCTTCTGTTTATATGCGGTCGACCGAACCCATATAGAGCTCAACCGAACTGCCTTAAAATTTTCCTTGTGAAATTTACCATTACCCTCGTCAACTGAACTCTTATTGAGGTCAACCAAAATTCCCATGTTTCCTGCACAATCTAAACACACATCAAATTTGAAACCTTGTGATTCCTAGGCATCGTCTTAGGTAATCAAATCTTTTCGAGCACAAATATTTAGTGAAAATATCAGCAAGTTTATCATCAGTACTCACAACATAAATACACACATCACCTTTAGCAACATGATCATGTATAAAGTGGTGATTAATCTTAATGTGCTTAGTCCTAGAATGTTGAACCAGATTCTTAGTCAAGTTTATGGCACTCGTGTTATCACACAAAATAGGTACATTGTTGAACACAAGACGATCAACCAAATATAACACATTTAAACTCCAAGTTAAACAAAAGACGATCAACCAAATATAACACATGCTTAACACTTGAAGATTCAAACATATACACCCCATGATATATAAGCTAAGTAAAATACCACGTTAAGCACATTAGCACATTTTGCTCCCCCTTTGTGATATATCTAAAAGAGTTGGGGTAGGGGGGTTAAGAATGGGATCTCATCACAAAGATATCATCATTGGGCTTTCTAAACATGCATATATAAGATCACAAAATATATAAAGCATAGCATGTTATGAAACTCTCAAATAGCATTCATAAAAAGATATGGAAGTTTAGGGATACATGGGGGATAACATAAAAAGGAAAGCTATAAAAGATAAAAAAGAGTTTAGAATTTTCTCATTGGTTTATGTAGATGTCTTGCAATGTCTTCACACCAAGAGATTCTAATGAACTTATTTACTTCAACCCACTAATCACTTGAGCAATTTCTTCCTCGGTTGAAGGTTTATTCCTATCATCACTAGCCTCATCATCTTCTTCCTCATTCTCTTTTTCATTTTCTTCTTCTACAAGTCTTGCTTTCTTTGTCTTAGTGTACTTGATCACATCATCAACCTTGCTCTCAATGTCTTCTATCTTCGACTCCATACTTCCAACCCTGTTCTCCAAGTTTCCCATTCTTGTATTGAAGTTATCTTGGAAAGATTCCAATTTTGTGATGACTTGAAGGATCAAATCATAGCAATTCATGTATAAGTCACTAACACTTCTCTTTCTTGGTAGCGGACCTTCTTTCTCAATGTTATCTCCTTGATTTTCCTTATTTCCCCCCAACCTCACTTTGCACATCAAACTCTTCTTCAACTTCCACATCAACTTGAACATTTTCATATTCTTGCCCTTCTTCTTCGCTTGCTTGAGTTTCCTTAAGCCTTTGAGCCTTTCTTGCATCGGTGTTTTTATTAATAGTATCAACGGACTTTTGGTAGTCCCTTTGGCAATAGTGGCCGCCAATAATTCATCATTGGTGCATTTGCTTTGGAACTTCCAATGTACACCTACTAAGATCATATGCATCAGATGAAAGTGCCCTTCATTTTAAATCTTGTACTTAGGATCTCTTTGCACTGGGTTCACAAGCTTAAGGTTGAACTTTCCAAACAACCTAGTGAGCATGCTTCTGTAAGGTAGGAAGTTTCTAGAGCCCTTCACACACTCACTAAAGTGTCTTGAAGCTAGGTACCCAAAGTTTATCTTCCTCCTCTAAACAAGCCACTCAATGATGGTCATTTGAAAGTAGGTGAAGGAACTCTTGCCGTCTTTTATAGGGAGGACCACATTGGAAACCATATGGTGAAGGATTATACAATATTCATCAAGTTTATTGGTTTCCCTCTTCGTAGCCCTACTAAATGCCCCTTCAATCCTAAAGTTGGCTTTAAAGCTTTTTGAATCAAGAATTTCCTCATTAGGCACACTCCCGGAATTATCAAAGAGCCTAGATGCTTTGATGAGGACTTGAACAGCTTTGCGACAGTTTGGTGTAATGGTTATAACTATCGATCTAGAAGTCCAATGGAGCTGATTCAAGTTGCATTTGAAATCTAAGAGGCATATCTAGACAAATGAGGTATGTATTCTCTAACTTGGTTAATAAGTCCTCAAAATGATTGTAATTTTTTCTTAGTGTCTATTTCCTCTGCTAGTTCTAATATTTTACTTACTATATGATTTTGCATCTTAATTCCACTTTTATCTATTTCTATTCCTAAAAACTCTATTTGATTCTTCATAATTTCTGCTTTCTTTTTACTTAAACTTATACCTGAACTTTCTACCATTAGTATAAATCTTTCTAGTAATGCAATATGTTCTTCATAAGTATGAGAATATAATAAAATATCATCAATATATACTACACAATTGTCCAAATCCTTAAATATTTTATCCATAAATGCCTGGAATCTTCCTGGTGCATTCTTATATCCAAATTCATATATCTGGTTTAGTATGTCCCTTACTATTTCATTTGGTAGTTCTCTATTTAGAATTTCTAATAATCTTTTCTTACTTATATAACTGTCTATTTTTTCATTATATTCTTTCTTCTTAAACTCCTTCATATATTTACAAATTAAATCCATATCTAAGAATTGATAAGAATTCATAATTTATAGAATCATCAAATAAGATTTAAATGTTTATGAACTTTTATTATCATACTACTACCATCATCCAACAATTATATACCAAATTATAATATAACCCTGCTCCTATATTTCCAAAGATAACAATCCTTATACCTAATACCTTCTTCATAACATATGGTTATTCATTCAAGTTGGTTTGCCAAAAATACCCTTCATACCCACCTGGCTTAACATGGGAAAAACGATGGCTACCATGCTGACCTTTTATAACCTTATGTTATTTAGTTGGTATTTTGGTTATAAGAATAATTTACTTTGTAACCAATGTTTTACTTGTGTATTATCGGTTCTTAATATAAATCTAGTATGAATAATATATATCTCAAAATGTAAAATTACTTTTAATACAGCTAATAATTCCTTTCTATTTATTTCACATTTTTGCTCATTTTCTTTAAATGTTCCAGAATAATATCTACATATATGTTCTAATTTTTCTTCTTCATATTTATATTTTAATATTCCTCCATAACTTTTTTCACTAGCATCAGATTCTATTATATATCTAAATTTTTTATTTTCATCCGGAAATTCTAGCTTTGGTAAATTTCTACATAATTCTTTAATTTTCTTTAACTTCTCTTTATCTAAGTTAGTCCATGTAGTCTACACGGTCGGTGGCCAAGAACTGGAAGGTATACCAGAAGTTAAAGCAGCAGCTAAGACTTATATGGGCATAACTAAAGCAGATATGATATATGTTAGATTTTATTCAGCACCAACAGAGATATATTATGATCATATTAAACCACCAATCCATGTGATCAAGTTAGGAATCACCAGAGATATGATAATACCTGAAGAGGTACCTACTAAATAAGAGATAGTAGAAGCACAAGATATACCTCAGTTATTACAACAAAAGAGAATTGTAAACCTAAAGGTAATATTCCAAGAGTTAAGAAATACATATGAATCCAGGAATCCCATCTGGATGTACTATAATAGAGATCAGAAGTTAATTTATTCTATGAGTAAAGTTACCAAGCCAGAATCAGAGGAAGAAGTTAGAAGATGGCTGGAAACCATTGTTTTACCAGACGAGTTACCCAAGACTAGAGCTATGAAGAAAGAATGGTTAACAGAGGAAGCTAAACGACAATTATGTAAAAACTTTAATAATGTACCAGAACATCACTGTCGCCATTGTGGAGGACAAGACAATGAAGTCCCGGAGATAAAGTTAGAATAGCTACAGGGAAGATTCCCCAATAATGTAATATAGTAAAAAAAGCATACCAATAATGTAAAAAGATATGCTTTAATAATGTAAAGTAATCAACAGGAGTTAGTAGATTAGTTAGTGGAGTCTTTTTAGACTATAGGTAGGGGAGGAATAGTAAGATTCCTTCATATCTAAACCTAGTATAAAAAGAGGATGTAAGATAGAAGGAGGAGACCGAGAATCCTTCTTAACAAATCCTCTATGAAAAAACCCCAACACACCAGCATTGTAAAAATTTCCAGAATATTTATAAAATATTCAGTTTAAAGATATTTCTTGTTTTAAGCTATGGATAACAGCAAGAACCTCTACAACTTTCATGAAGATCACAAAATCAGATTCTTCCATCTTGGTGTCCGATATAGTCGTTCAAGTTGATAAACAAGCTGTCCAAATTTTGGACGAATTTATCTTGCTTTCCAAGTTTAGTTAGTAATTAATTTCATCTTTGTATTTATTATTATTAAGTATTTTAGTAGTTATAGACGAGTAATACTAGTGGTGCTATAATAAAGGATATGTGGTCCATTTATTTAGGTAATTTTTTCTTTTATAGAAAGTTTACTAATCTAGAGATTGTAGAATCCTAATTCAACTAGGACTCTTGTTTTGTAAGGTTTGGCTGAAATTCCTTCTCTATTTAAGAGAGGTTTCAGCCTCATTATTGATAAGATTGGTTGTTTTATACAATATATTTTTAGAACATGATGTGTGGTTTTTACCTTTTCATTCATTCTTGAGTTATTGTATCAATAAGTTTAGTTTACACTTATTGTGGTGTTTCAACACCCAATGATAATCAACCTTCTTGGAGCTGCGTTGATTATATTCCCCCGTTAACAACTTTCAAGAAAGAGAAAGATTCGTTTCAACCTTTTGTTGTTGAATCTTCATACAAGTTATCAAGGTTCCTCATCTGTTAAGTACTGCCATTAAGTAGATTCTTGACACGAGTTCAAAATAGAGCGACAACTCGGTCGACCAAAACCAAATTGGACTGAAGATGACGGGACCAAATAGGACGGCCCCAAGTATAAACCAATTAAGACGACCCAAGCGATAAACAGTTAGGCAAGTTAAACAACTAACCAATTACGATTCACGAATCACTATAGTGGTAGACAATTATATATATAACGAAATAAGATAATCAGTAAAAGAAATTCATATTATATCATATAGGTAAAACATAATCAAATCCCAGGTAGATATCCAGTTAACAAGACGATAAACACAATACGTGCAATTGATTCGTAAACCCAACAGTTTATGCAATAATTCTCGTATAATCAATCCTTAAACAATAACGAATCAGTACCCTATATATATATAACAATCCGGGCAGAAAATAACAAAAGATGGGGTCCTTATCTCGAATGAAAGCAAATAAACACACAAACCTGAAATCTGCACTGCCCAGTCCCACTTTCGGTGCGATAACATTCTACCCCGGACTCGGAATCACGATCCGTCTGCGTTCACTTGAAGCTAACTCGAACGTCGTCAAATCGGTATATTGTACGTCGAAAACGGACTAGGTACGCTCCCTCAGTGATCTCTCAAAGTCTGCCCAAAAAACTAACTCACAAAATATGCAGTGACTTGCGGCCCAAAACAGCTGCCTCCCCCTTCTCTCTTTCTAATTGCTGGCACGATTCCTTAGGTCTGAATCCCGCGTTTTTTTTTGCTATGTTTCTGAATTCCACGTTTAGTTTCACTATATTTTATGCCTTGTTTGGTGAACTTCAGATCCCTGTCTCATATATATATATATATACTGCGCTAATAACCTGTGGTATACATTAGATTTCATTTTATTATATAATTAAGAGTATTTAAAAAATCAAATGATTCTGGGAGCTAATTTTGTTTTTTGAAAAATAAAATTAACTGTTGGAATGAAAAAGTTGAAAAACAAATTGAGTTTGCCACTGAATTTAATGGGTTAAATAGCAACCCACCAATTCACTCAATTGAAAGGCATGCTCAACCCCTCTATTTATAATGTGGTCAAACTCCACAAATTTCGTACATTTTTAATGTGGATTTTGAATAATATAAAAAATGAAAAAGAAAGATCTAGAAAATTATAATAGAAGAAAAGAAAAACCATAAATATATTAAATTATACAATTTAATTTGAATAAGTTAAAGATGTCAATCAACACTTTTAAAATAATTATAAAAAAATCAAAAAAAATTTGAAAATTAGATTGAGGACCCGACCCGAGAATTCTATAGTGCTAAAAAATAGCAAATGTCTTGTCATTTGCCAAGTTATAAAAATAATAACTATTTCTTTTAGGTGATTATGCAAATAAAAACGATGCATAAGAACAAAAAGCAAATAAGGAACATTGCATAAGTCTAAGCTAAATCAAACTTCATTGTAAGTTCAATCGAAATTCAGAGGACCCGGTCATCCGAATTACCGTTATTTGTTAAAAATTTAACCATTTATATTTGTTTTAATAAAAAATATAAGAAACAAAAATGTGTTTCCCTAATTTGATTGGCTGAAATGTCAGCCAAATTTTCCATCAAAACATGTGAAAATACTCTCTTTTTGTGTTGTCAAACCCAACAAAACAATCTAACTCTTCAATGTGGGCATGCATTTACTCCTTTTATAAGAGTTCTTAATCTTCACCTTTTTATTTTATTAAAAAAATACAGAACTCTCGAAAATTACACGTAGATTTCTAGAGAATGTGATTGGTTAAAAACAAAAACACCTTATGTAATATAAATATAGTTAGATTAGATTAAAAAATATGATATTCTCGGGATTCCATTTATCATATAATTAATAATATATTAAAACAATGGCTCTGCCATATTTTTTTAAAAGTTTTGACTCTTTAAATGAAAAACAATAATAAGCAGGTTTTCTCACAAGTTTTGCCACTTAATTTAATGGGCTAAATATACACCTACCAGTTCATTCAATTGAAAAAACATGCTCAACCCTTTATTTATAATGTTGTCAAACTCCAAAAATTTCATACACTTTCAATGTGGGATCTTGAATAATATTGAAAAAGAAAAAGAAAAATCTAGAAAAATAGAAGAAAAGAAAAGACATTAATATATTAAAAACCATAATTTTAGATTAATATTTTTTACTTATTTTTATTTTATTAAAATTTAAAATTTGTACGAATTAATACTTTAGTTTTAGATAGTTTAGAAAGATATTCACTTGTTTCCAGTATAAACAAAGCGAATTGATTTTTATTCATTTTAAAATATCCATATTTATTTATTTTTCAAAAGATATTATGAAAATAAAAACGCTGCATAAGAATAAAAAAATAAAAAATGAACATTGCATAAATCTAAGCTAAATCGAACTTGATTGTAAGCTCGTTCGGAATTCAGAGAATCCGGCCATTTAAATTACCCGTTATTTGTTAAAACTTTAACTATGTATATTTATATAAAAAAAAAATATAAGAAGCAAACAAGTGTGCTTCCCTAATTTGATGGGGTGAAATGTCAGCCCAATTTCTCACTCAAAACATATGAAAGTACTCTCTTTTATAGTATTCTCAAACTCAAACAAAAAATCTAAATTTTCAATGTGTGATACTCGTATGAGCCAATCAAAAGTTTACAATAAAAGTAAAATTTAACCAACCAATAGAAATTTTATAAAATAATTAATTGAACCAAAATTCATGGAAATTACACGTAAGATTTAGAATAATGTGATGAGTTTTGAATTTTGAAACTAAAGAACATAATATAATTAATGTAGATTATTATGTCATACAAAAAATACTGTTAGTTTAGATTTGTTAGAGATCGTGGAAAAGTTTACTTAAATTACCATTCCATTGAAAGAAATAAATAAGATAGTTGTCAAATGCCTGCTAGAGTACCTGACAATGTGATGTAGCATTTTAACTTTGGCTTGAGATAGAATCCCTCTTCCCCCAATTTAAATAAAATAGTTCATTTTTTTGCACCAATACAAAGTTTTATAACTAATTAAAAACATACAATTGTAGAAAATGACACGTGGCATTATATATATACAAATCTGAAAAGGTGCTATGTAATATATATATACTAGTCTAATCACCCGTGCTATGCACAGAAACAAAATTAAATAGCATAAAAGTGAAAAATGACATTCTACACGGATATTGTTGTTTATTTTTCAACATACCTATATAGAAAAAAAGAAACAATATAAGAATTTTGTATTTATATGCAAAATATCAACCAGTCATGTTTTTTAAACTAATTAAAAACCAAACATTTTCATAAAATTACACATAGGATTGTAAAGCATTGTGATTGGTTGAAACTGAAAACAGACTCTGTAATCTAAATATAGATAGATTGTTTAATTGAACCATCTGAAAAACTAATAAAGTTTGCCTCTCAAATTCATTAGGAAAATTCCAACTTGGTTAATCATACTCTAAAAACTAATGGCTAGATAAAAAAAAATATTTTTTAAAATTTTTTTACTCTTTTAATGAAAACGATTCGTGAACAGGTTGACCTGTTGGTTAATTATTAAACTGAATGATTCGTTGAACTAATTTTCTTTAAATAAATCTTAACTATTTGAATAAATAATTGAAAAGAAAATTGGATTTGCCACTCAATTTAATTGACTAAAAACTAACTCAATCAATTCATTCAATAAAAAATCATTCTCAGCCCATTTATTTATAATGTTGTCAAAATTCAAAAACTCCAAAAACTTCTGATGTGGATCTTGAATTGTATTGAAAAGAGAAAAAATAACATAATTGAATAGGGAAAATAAAAAAATTATTAAAATTATTAAAATTAACTATTTCATTTGAATAAGTCAAAGATATAGTGTTATATCATTAAATTAATAAATAAAAAATCATCTCAACCAATCATTTTTTTGAACTAATCAAAAAATCAAACAATTCCATAAAATTACACTTAGGATTGTAAAGGGTTGTGATTAGTTGAAAATGAAAAACAATCTCTGTAATATAAATATAGATAGATTGTTTAATTGAACAATATGAAAAGCTAATAAAGTCTGCCTCTCAAATTCATTGGGAAAATCCAACTTAGTTAATCATACTCTAAAAACTAATGGCCGGATAAAAAAAAATTAAAAGTTTTATACTCTTTTAATGAAAAAGATTAGTGAGCAGGTTAACCTGCGGGTTAATTAATAAACTAAATGATTTGTTAAACTAATTTTCTTTTTTTTTTAAAAACTTTTACTATTTGAATGATAAAATTGAAAAGAAAATTGGATTTGTCACAATTTAATGGACTAAAAACCATCTCAATCAATTTATTCAATAAAAAATCATCTCACCTCACTTATTTATATTATTTTCAAAATTTAAAAACTTCATAAACTTCCGATGTGGGATCTTGAATTGTATTGAAAAGAGAAACACAACAACAATAGCATAACCCATTAAGTCCCCAATAATTGGGGTATGGGCGGGGATGGACGGGATACAGACCTAACCTTTGTCAAACAAAGTGGCTGATCCCAGGATACCATCTAAAGCAGATGTATTGGAGACTAACCTAACCTTTGGCAACAACTGCACAAAGTGGTTGCTCATATAATACACATGTAACAATGGTCCCCTATGCCGTCGCGTTTGCTATAGAATCATGCCCTCAAATCAAAGCCAAAAGGCATCAGAGAAGGCAGACCCAAGAACCATTTTGATTTATGTGCACATCACCTTTCTTCTTTCATTCTGCATCCAGAGCATTAGTGGTGCACAATTTGAAAAGAGAAAAAAGAATGAAATTGAACAGGAAAAATAAAAATAAAAATATTAAAATTAACTATTTCATTTGAATAATTCAAAGATATCAAGCTATATCATTAATTTAATAAATAAAAAATCATCTCAACCAATCATGTTTTTTGAACTAATTAAAAACCAATAAATTTCATAAAATTACATGTAGGATTGTAAATGGTTGTGATTAATTGAAACTAAAAACAGACTATGTAATATAAATATAGATAGATTGTTTAAGTGAACAATCTAAAAGGCTAATAAAGTCTGCCTCTCAAATTCATTGGGAAAATTCCAACTTAGTTAATGATACTCTAAAAACTAATGACGGGATAAAAAAATTATTTTTTAAAAGTTTATACTCTTTTAATGAAAAAGATTAGTGAGCAAATTTAACTATTTGAATGAAAAAAATTGAAAAGAAAATTGGATTTATCACTCAATTTAATGGAGTAAAAACCAACTCAATCAATTTATTCAATAAAAACCATTCTCAACCCATTTATTTCTTTATCTTCTAAACTCTTCATCTTCCCCAACACCAACACCAACTGCCCATCACCTATTTCCGACCACCACCATTCTTCTTCAACATAACTCAAAATGCAAATTACAAGTCTCTTCAATTTCGACATCTTTTTTGTCGTCACATAAAATTTACTGCAATTTTTATCTATTTATTCGAGGATTTGATGGTTACAAGTATTGAGCTCCAATGTTATTCATAAATTTTTTTTTGAGCCCGAATATCAAATTTTATAAGTTGATAAAATCAAAGCTATGATTTCAGATTTCGAAATCTTCCCACCTTCGCAAATTTTTTTCTTATGATTTTGATTAGTAATGAGTAATTTTCTTCTTCTTTTGAATTGCAGGTTTTCCCTTCTCTGTTTCAAGATTGAGTTCCCGCATCATACGGAGGAAGCTAGGGCTCGTATCTTGCATATCCACTCAAGAAAAATGAATGTTCATCCAGATGTGAATTTTGAGGAGCTGGCTCGTTCAACAGATGATTTTAATGGTTCCTCAACTCAAAGCTGTTTGTGTGGAGGCAGGCATGTCAGCACACCGCCGAGATGCCACTGCGGTGAACCATGAGGATAAATAAATAATGTATCAAGAGGCTATGGTTTTAGGTTTCAGTTAGAATTAGACAATAAAATTGACTTCATAGCCTTCGTTATAAAGTAGTATAGATCAAATCGAAATGTGAAGCAGCAGAATGGCTATCCCATGATAAAATAATATGTAATCACAAGAAAAATCAAACAAAAGTTGATAAAGAGAAGTTAAAACAGAGAAATGAAAGGTAGAAGAAGCATACCTGAAACAGAAGCAAATCGAAGAGTCTCCTCAATCATTCGAATTTGAGCAGCTTTATGATCAGCAAGAGAAACAGTGGCGCCAGATTCATAGAATCCGTGGTGCATATGATCTCCCCAAATATCATATTTATTTGTGATGGTGGCCGGAGATGAAGGGGAAGGTGCTGGAGTGGGGGTGGGGTTGGATGGCTGTTTAGCATAGGGAGAAGAAGAGATGACGGAGGTTGGTGGTTTGTGTCAAGACCGTAACTTTTACTATTTTTTTAGACGGGTTTTGGTCGACCGAGGTTAAGTCAACGTCGACCGAAACGCGTCATATTTGCTTAAGTGTTTTATTTGCTTTTCCTGCCATAATGTTTATGCATATTTTACTTGCATTAATTATTTCCTAAGTGTTATAACATGTTTTAGGACTTGTATAACATAGATAAGATGTTGGGAGAAAGTAGTGGGGAGTTGAGAGAGTAGTGGTGAGTGGAGAAAGTAGTGGGGAAGAAGTTAGAGGTGGTTTATAAACTTCCTACGCAGTCATTTTCGAAATCCATTCAGTTCTAAGTCTCAGAAAAGAGGAAAAAAAATAGAAAGAAGGAGAAAAGCAAATTCTGGACAGCCTGCGTGCACTGCACTAGAAACGCCATAAAGGTAAATCTAGAACTCCAATTCCTTTGATTCTTTTTTATTTAGAAACTAGACTTATAGGGCTACGATCGGACCAGAGGGATTATGATTTTAACTGTTAGATCTTCCTGTGTACGTCTTTCAATTAGGAACACGAATCAGATTTTCTGAATTTTTACAAGTTAAGAACGTAACGGTGATAAGGTAAGGACCCTTCAACTTTGAGTTTTTCCAAATCTTTCATGAACTAATTTTTTACAGATTATGTATGAAGTATGGATGAAAAAATGGTTTTATCATGTTTTCTTGCATAAAAGTGGATGAAGCAATATTTAATGTGAATGCATGAATTGTATGATGTTTAATTGCGCATGTCTGTGATAGTATGAGTACTTGCTGTTTTTATGATTGTAAGCATAAGGGAACATCCCAGTAGGGACATTGACTAAGAAAGGATCCAGTATGTTTAGGTTATTCTTATTTTATGTTATGGATTTCATGAGGAGTCAATGTACCTAACTTGGGATAAGATGTAGCATGTAGAGTTGTGTTATATGATAAGTACATTGATAAGATGTTGGGAGAGGCCCAAACATCAAGTCATGATGTACGATGTCACGAACAATATACAACGATATATGATGTTTGCATTTGATATTTCATGTGAGGAGTTTTGCACGGAAATGGAAGTCGTTTTCTAACTGTTCTCAGGTTTTGGAGTTGTTTAGTTGTCTCGTAGTAAGGGTGTAGACGACGGCCATCGTCTGTACTCGAGCTATTGAGAAGCTAGGCATTCCCACGTATACGCTAGGCTAGAACCTTCGCTTCCTAGTGGCCTCACAGTGGAGGGGTAAGAGTGGCGGGTGCGCAACCGTCATTCCTGAAGCTGTCGAGAAAGCTAGGAGGTTGAGTCGCAGGCATTTCTGATTTCTCGAGTGGAGGGGTAAGAGTATAGGGTCGTTGTATGGGCGGCGATTCTGCACTCCCAATATTCTAAGAAGTCGGAAGTATTTTGCATACCATGATTTTACTGCTTTATTAGTGATTATGTTTTTAAAGTTATGAAATGCTTTTGGGATGCATAAACTGTTTTAATTAAGTGTCTATATATTTCTTCATCCCAAGGTTGAAGGAATCTTACTGAGCAATAGTTGGTTTTGCTCATCCTTATCCACTTTTCCTTTTCAGATGAGCATGATGTTAGCTACGAAGGGTACGTGGGGGACGTCGTGTTCGAGTATTAGGGAGATGACACCTTATAGACGTCTAGCTCACTTTACTGCTTTGAAATAGACTAAATGTGATCAACTTTGAAGTATGTTTAAGTTGTTCTATTTCCTTTTAAGTTCGGATGTACCCTTTTTTAAGTTAAGTTTATATATATACTATTTGAGGTTTTATTTCTTAGTATGTTTTATAGCTTCCGTTGATGCATGTATGAGTTTTATGTTATGGGTTATGCGTTCCGTTTGGCAAAACAGAACGCTGCCAGGTCATTTCCCGGTTACGAGGCGTGACATAAGTGGTATCAGAGCGAGTTCGAACCTCAGGCCATAAAATATGACTATAACTAAGTAATAAATGAATATGCGGTGTCGGGTAGAGTTTAAATGATGGTTTTATATGTTTATACGTGTTTTTTTTAGCGTTCCGGTTGACCAACCTGCTCGAAAGAGGTATAGATACCGGCCAGTATGTGATTCGGTCGACTGAGGCAAGGAGTCTGAGTGTGATGAAATCCGGTTGACTGTAGATGACTGCGGTTGACCAAACTTTCCATTTTTTTCAGTTTTTCAGTTTTCTGCCATGTTTATATGTTTATTCTCATCTTATATGTCTTATATGCTCTAACATTATGTGTTCAGTTTATATATCTGTTATTTTCTCATATTCTTAAGAAGGATCCCAACTTTAACCAAGAGGTTGACGAAAACGGAGTGCCGGGTAGATATAGAATCCCCGAGAATTGTTAGCTGACCTTATACAGTTAAACATGGTTGACTTTGACGTTATTTTGGGTATGGACTGGTTAGCGAAGCATCATGCATTACTTGATTCTAAGGATGGAACTATTCAGATTGTGATTGGGGATAGTGAGATTGTGATGTTCCGAGGTTCAGAAAAGAGAAAAGATAAGTGTCTGCTGATCATATCAGCGATGAAAGCGCAGAAATTCCTAAGGAAAGGCTGCGAGGCATATCTAGCCTATGCAGTACTTAAGGATGAAAAGAAAGATGGAGCTGAAACAGTAAGAGTGATGAACGAGTTTGTGGACGTATTTCCAGAAGATCTTCTGGGTGTACCACCAGCCCGTGAGATTGACTTTGAGATACTTCTACAACCCGGTGCGGAGCCTATCTCTAAGGCGCAGTATCAAATGGCACCAGCTGAACTAAAAGAATTAAAGTCTCAACTTCAGGAACTTTTGGACAGAAAGTTTATTCGACCAAGTGTTTCACCGTGGGGAGCGCCGGTACTGTTTGTAAAGAAGAAAGATGGGTCGATGAGGATGTGTATTGATTATCGGGAATTGAACAAGATTACAGTCAAGAACAAGTATCCGTTACCGAGGATTGACGAACTGTTTGATCAGTTAAAGGGTGCAATAGTGTTTTCAAAGATTGATTTGAGATCCGGGTATCACCAACTCAGAATCAAGTCAAATGACATACCAAAAAGTGCCTTCAGAACGAGATACGGTCATTACGAATTCCTTGTTATGCCGTTTTGGAACCTTACCCCTGACTTATAAATTGTTTAGGGACAATAATGACCAATTTGCCTTTCTGCTTCATTATGTTATTTATGTGCTTTCCTTAAGATTCCTCAGACATTGTTTGTTCTTGTTCAACAAGTCTGCAAGTGGATAAATAGTACCATATTTTCTTCAACCACCATATCGGTTTTTTTAGATAACCTGAAATGTATTGGAGTTCTTAGTGTGGAAGATGCTATTTTTTTGTGGTGGCGGCGGCGGGGAGGGGGTGGATGATGTTGGGGGAGGAAGAAGATTATTGGAAATAATCTACATTAAATATACTATAGACCTGTTTTCCTGTAGCTTTATTATAAACCTTTTTTTCTTATAGTTTTGTTTATGGTTGGTCTAGATGGTTGACGTCAGTGATAAAGGAGACGGAGGTCGAGTAGCGGTAGAACGAGTTTGAAAGTGGTCGAATATGAAATTGAGAGTGAGAGCGATGATCAATTCTTAGGATTTAAATGGCTTTTCGTGTCTAGATATTTTTTCTTTTTTGATGTGAGAAAATTTAGAAGATGGTTATAAATTGATTTTCATATTACAATCTTATGCTTTTTTTTTTCAGATTAAAGAAAATTATGAGATAGGTGGAATATTGTAATAAATTTCGTAAGGAAAAATTGTTTCGTTTGAACTTTTAGAATGCACTACTCCACACACAAGTTCTTAAGAATGGTTTTATTGTATCTTTTCCTTTAGTTTTTCAGGGATCATATTGCATAAAAAATAATTATAGACTATCAACTGTATTTAATTGAAATAAAAGTAGTTATTTAGTTTATTTTACCGATCACCATTCCTTTTGAGTTTTTTCTCACATAAGTAGCGATCTGATCCAGGGAATTGTTGTTTTTCTCTAACCATTTTTGTTAATATGCATGGATCAATGAATTAGATTTACTAAAATAAATTCTTTGGCAAGTGATCTTTATTTCCCTTTTTGTTACTATGTAGGGAATTGAAGGCGGAGTAGGTAAAAGAAGTGGTAAAAATTTAGAAAATGTTGGGGAAGAGAGAGATAGCGAGAAATTGGTAGAGAGCATGCCCACCTGTTGTGTGCTAGGAATCATATGAGGGAAAATAATTTTCTTTTTGTTTCCCTTTTTTTGTTTGACTGTCACTATTCTTCCTCGACATGAATGTTCGTGCACCAATAAGTTAGAGGAGAGTTTGACTTCTTTTTTTCAAAACGAATGTTCGCTTATCCAATATCTGATTAATGGTTAATACATGTAAATGACCAATTTAACATTCGATTCACACAATCTACACTGTTGGTGGCGTTAAAGTCGGTCTTCTATGTGTTATGGACATTTAAAGAGTTGCACTGGATCTTGGAATTTTTAATATCAATTTGTATTGAAGTCCAGTTTAATATCACAGCCGATTAGTCTTTCTTTCATGGATGTTATTCTTTTTTATGGATATTTATGACACAGTTCAAGAATTTATAATTAACAATTTTATCTTCTAAACTTGGTTAGTGATTTTAATTACGGTTTATTGCCTTAGAGGCTTTTTGTACGTTTTTTTATGCCAGGTGACATGATGAAAGTAATTTAGCTCTAAAATATTTTTTCTTTTAGTATACTTATTCACAATTTTACTGAAATTTTATGAATTTACAGAATCTGATGGCGAGTTTGTGATGACGGGTGAAGAAGATGTGTGATGGTGGTCGGTAAGGGTGGTGGTCCGCGATGAAGGTGGTGTTCATGATGGAAATGGACGAATGTGGGTAAAGGTGCGTGGCGGGGTGGGGTGAGAGCTCTAGGGATAAGGGATTAGTGGGTAAGTTAACTGTGATTACCGATTATACCCCTAAAATATTTTCGTTGACCTGATAAAAAATTTAAATTCACAGTCGACTAACTATTTTTTTTGGCGAAAGGACCTTGTGTACTAATGATAAATTGCTTAGGGATTTTAATGTTCATAATTAATTTTTAAGGACTTTGCGTGCAATCTGTAAATTGTTTAGGGGCAATAATGACCAATTTTCCTTAAATCAATTAAAAGTTAATATTTATCTTGGTTCACCCGATGGGCACCCGGTGTCCACCGACAACTTGGTGACTAATCCGGGCTCGGCCTGCGGTTGGCCAGTAGCGTGACCGCTAGTGGGGGAGAGCTTGGCCCATACTGCTCTTATACACGGAGCCCTACCACCGCGGGAAAATCCCACGGGAGTCGATGTCCACGGTGGGAATCGAACCCTCGTCAACGGTACGGCATATGACAACTCCAACCAATTGCCCCAGAGCTCGGGGTTCAAAGTTAATAATTATCTTAATAACTTCAAATTCGAATCCACTACTCAGTTATCCCCTACAAATCCTCATACATGTGTAACCACTTCTGCAATACACGCCCTCTCAGAAACACCTAACATATCATCATAATATCACTCTGCTAAATATCCTCTCAAATAAACAAACCAGTAAGCATCGCTTTCTTCTTTCTTCATGCTTTTTCTTTCTTTGTTTTATATGCTTCTTCAATTTATCACTTTAGTCTCGATTTACCAAGGTTCATACTGTTTAGAACCGAAAATGCATAAATTGTTATGGATTCAATTTGTAAATTTGTAAAGAATATGAAGATCTTCGGGTAATTTTATTTTTTTATCATGTTATGTAGTTTTTGAATGACCTCCATTTATTTTCTTCTTTTATTTGAACTGAATTTGTCCGTAAGAGTGACTTATCTCAAATGGCTAGATTATTCATAGTTCTAATGTGAAAGGTTTTGTTTCTCACGACATTCCTTCTCAGGTAAATTATTTAAATTTTTTCCATTTTAGAGAAATCCATGGGATGACAAAGCAAGTTTGACTACACAACCTCCTGAAACATAGGTTTGTGAGGAACTATTACGGGCTGTCGTATCTAAAATCTGACAGCTGGATCATTTGGTTTCATACCTCATTTATAATAATTATTAAGACTCAAATGATCTTAACTGTCAAATGTTTGATCCGACGACCCATAATTGTTCCGCACGGTGTGCAACAATTGATGTTTCACACTGAAGCCGACTTGGATGTCTTACTTAGATTATGCTAGAATGTGTATCCGATGATACCTTTATTATTCTTGATTGGATATGATGATATTATTGCTAGCCACTTTTAATTTTTTATTTTTCATTTTCTTTTAAATGGTTCGACTTATTTGATTGCAGGGTATAAAGAATCATAACTCTTGGTAACTTTTTATGTTATATGTATTGGTTTACTTATGTGCTAGAAGTCTTAGGCAAAAACTTAATTTAGACTTGATGTGTTATTTTGGTTCTAAGATCATATAAATTTTTGCGTGGGTTCTGTATTTACTTTTCTTATTCGTCTACCTATATTCAATTTGGATCAAAGTCTTTGCCCAGTAGTTTCTTTTGCCTTGAAAGTAAACTGGTGCGAAGAATGCTCGCATCTTTGAGACATACAAATTGAAATAATGTTAAGTAAATGTAGGTAATGCTATAATACATTGATTTGTTATTCAAGTTATTTTATTTTCTTTTAATTAAATATTTATAATTATTGATAAAATATTTTTGTTATTCATTTGCAGGCTGTGATGATTTATCAGTATATCTACATTTGAGAGTTACTCAATAAAAGTCACATTACCCCATCATGTTGAATTTTCTTATTTGCTTTCTGAAAAATTAAAGTTAACAAGTTTTTGTTATAAGTACAATTGAACAATCATTACATTAGTAATTTGAAATTCATTATTTCCGTGCATAGCACGGGTCATTTGCTAGTGTGTGTGTGTGTGTGTGTATAACGAAATAGTCGCATATACCCCTAAAAAACTAAAAAGAAGTAGTCTCGCACATCTTCTCAATGAAATAAACCAAGAAACCTCTAGAATTCTCTTATAATCTTCTCATCTTATCAAGTTGGAAGAGTTATTGATTCGTATCGAGCTCATTTGTCTTCAAATAGTTCAATCATTGATTTGTGGAGGGGATTCACTTTGAGTCACTTATGAAATTAAGTATATATTACTACTTGTCTTTTATGATTGGTGATCATCACTTATTAGTATATAAAATACATTTTTATGACAATACTATATTTCAATCTTTTCGGGAGGAAGAACATGCCACAGAATTAAATTGCTTATATAAGAATGCTTCAAAGACTTTTATTGTTTATTAATAAGGATTATAATATTTGGTAATTAGACTTTTGTTGGTTTACATTGGTTTTATTTTATATATTGTTAAAAAAAATCTTTTTTTTCGGAGTCATTACATATTATAATTAGTAAAGAGATATTAAACTTCTATTATATGTCATTGTGCTGAGAAAATATCTTCATTTATTTTGTATCACTTGGATATTAAACTAATATTATAAGTCACCGTATTTTTTTCTAAAATATTTGTAGATAAATGAGCTGAGTTGAGCAGCTCGTGAGCTACTGATGAGTTGAGCTTGAGCTGAGAAAATTAGCTCACATCAAATATGAGCTGAGCAAAATTAGTATGAGTTGAGTCTGAGCTAGCCTTAGCTCAACTCAGCTCATTTCCACCCCTAATTGTCCTAAATAAGGTTATCAATATTGAAATTTTGACTTATAAAGGAGAGTGTAAAAAAAACTCGTAAACATGAGGATCGTAGTATGAAACGAAGATCCTATAAAAAATATTTAAATAATAATTAATAATAAATTTATGTCGATAATATTTTATCTACATAGATATCAACTACTGCTAAACTCGATTAATATTTATTTTCAAACCAAATCAAGGTCGAAATAGTCGTCTGCGGTGATAACAAAGTATGGCATAAGACGGAGAAGTTGGAAGTGATATGAAAATTAGATTTTGACAACCTTGGTACTAATGGGCAAATAGTTACAAATAATTCTGATATGAACCAGGTACATTGGACTATTTAGTTCAGAACTGGTCACCTCACAACAAAATAAGTAGAGAAACAATGCTGTAAGGACGCTGCTAATTCTGAACCACAAAGTCCATATCAGAAAAATCAAAAAGTTATTTAGGTTACTAAACGCTTTATTGCTTTGTGCACTCAACTGATTTTTTTGAATTAATTATATTAGTATTTACGTCTAACTGAAAATAAATTTTCAACACTCTTTTAATGGTATCCGGCCAAATTAGACAAATGTCATAAATGTTACCAATAATTTATGGACAAAAATAAAAATTAGTACAGTATCAAATTATTAATGCTTCCGAACTTGAGCCTGGCGAAAAAAAAAATTCTTTATTAAGCCCCAATTCTTCTTTGTTCTTGGCGAGGAAGAAAGAAACAAAATAATAAACTGGGAATCTCAGGCTCTAAACTTCAAATTTAAGCAGGAAAATTTGATTCGATATTATCTTGAAATACATTCAAAGATAGATTTCTTTCTAGGAGAGTATTAATTGAATGATAATGGGAATATTACGAGACAAAAAGAACAAATCTGCTTCTTTGACAACTTCCCCTTGCGCTCAGCTCAGGGATTCTTATCACAATTGCTTCAACAGGTAATTAAAGTTGCGATCTTTCAAGTTTTTTAAATTCTGGGTTTCGGCCTCGTCAACTTTTTCTCTAGACCCAACGTCAAAATAATATTACAACTTAACACAATGTAAGTTTTACTTTTTCAAATTTTGAAAATTTGCTTAAAAATAGGTAGATCTAACTCATTATCAATAACAAAACACATAAATCTTAGTTTGTCCTAAATGTTATGTAGTTGACTTAAAATTAGACTAGATCCGATTTTATTTTATTTTTGTGCATAAAAGTACCCAAAAATGGACTGAAAAAAAAAAGACAAAGGGGTGAAGACGCGTGTAGCGCATGAGAATGAAGAAGTTTTTGGGGCGCGTGGGGGCAGTGGGACGCGTTGGGGCGCGAGGTGAGTGGGGCAGTGCAACATTGACAGCTTTGTATCGTCAATTGGGACAAGCGTCTAGGCACGACTGCAAGTCAATGGGCGGATGTCTTACATTACTAGAGATACTTGATTATTTTTTAAAAATGTTAATTATATTTAATTTCAATTGGTCATTGATTTATCTAATATTTGAATTCAATATTTTTTTTGCAGGCATGGATATATTCATATTTCCCGACATTTTTGAGTCGGGATAGTTTGAATAATAATTGGAATTCTTCGCAACCATTTGCCTCGAAGTATATGTCTGAGAAAGTTGATTTAAAAAATATGAACAGACTCAAACCTACCGGATTATCTTGGATGACATGAGTGTAGAAGAGGTATTAATTGATTATTTTAACTTTAATCTACAATTTAAATTATTTATTTGTTTTAAGGTAACTGACTTAATTTTGTAGGTTAATTTCACACCATTTGAGAGATTCTCATTGCAAAATCCTAGTTGCTAGATTTCTACATTTCATGGCACCATTCGGTTTGCCCATATTGTAGAACCATACATGCCAGATCGTTGTTTGAGACAATTTAGTTATGTCCAGAAGAAGCACATCCATAGAATTTTGCCACAGGAGCATTATCGTCCTAAGGAGACTCTGAAGTATAAGACCGTATATACTGGCATTCTGGCTAGCGGCGGAAACACATTGTTATTCCCAAGACTTATTGGGACGTATAACGAACCCTCATTCAGTAGTGGATTTTGGTTATCTTGAATGGTACCGACCAAATACTCACTTGAGAATTCAGCCACCCCCAGTTCGTGGGGTTCCTAAGACGATAAGGAACTAACAGGTATTAAATTGTTATTTTTCCAACAATATAGATTATAGTTTATTTTTTGAAGTGCTAACATTTTTTTTTTGTTTGTTTTACAATTCGTCGATGCTATTACAACACTATCGCCAAGTTTACCGGATCCCCAAAATTCGACATTTCTTGGAGATTATGAGCACTTTTGTATTTTATTAAAAGAAAATATTCGTCGGGTGCACCAGACAGGTCAAGCGTATGATGATGAAGACGTATAATTAAGACTTGAATTTTCTTAGACTTGTATTTTATTAAGACTTTCAATTCATATTTTATTAAGACTTTAAATTTGTAATTTATTAAGATTTTATTTAAGTTTGTAAGAATTGTTGATTATTTAAATGTATTAATATGTAAACAACATACCCTAATTGTTGAAACCTAAATACAAAGAAAATACTTGGAATTTATTTTGTACTTTTTTTTTTCAAAACTCATAAAACACTAATTAGGATATTTTACAAAAAAAAAAGAAGGAAAATAAGCTGCATGCCGGTCTGCCACGTCACCCCGGGCTGGTCAACCAATGGTGACGTGGCAAACCAGCATGGGGCCTATTTTCCAAATTTTTTTTCATGAAAAAATCCACCCAGGCTGGTCAACCAACGGTGATGTGGCTGACGGCATGCTGACGTCGTCATGCAGTGGAATTTAAAAAAAATTAAAAAATAGGGTTTTATGAGTTTTGAAATAATCAGCCTGGGGTGACGTGGCAGACCGCATACTGACGTCAGCATGCGGTATATTTTTCAATTTTTTTTCCAGAATATTCTAATTAGTGTTTTATGAGTGTTGAAACAAAAAAAAATGCAAAAAATAAATTCCGAGTATTTTCTTTGTATTTAGGTTTCAACAATTAGGGTATGTTGTTTACACATTAATACATCTAAATAATCAACAATTCTTACAAACTTAAATAAAATCTTAATAAATTACAAATTTAAAGTCTTAATAAAATACGAATTGAAAATCTTAATAAAATACAAGTCTAAGAAAATTATCAACAATTCTTACAAAATTAAATAAAGTGGGGGATAAAATTCAAAATCCATATACTTGTTCTAATGTGTCCCACTCGGTAAATCTGGGTATCAATGGATCATACCAACTTTTTTCCATTGTACTTGCATAATGTATCCAGGATGGATGCAATAGGGGCAATGGAAAATTACGTTGCATTTGTACCTGTAAAGTATAAAAATTATAGTTAGTCAATCATAAAAAGTCACAAATATTTAGTAAATCAAGTGATTAAAGTTAGAACAACATACCGATACAAAGTGGCGTTTTGTTGGTATATAAGCTAAGTGGGTATAGTGAGGGTAGATTATTTCGGCAAACTTGTTTTTGTATTGTCTTATCTGTTCAGGATCCCTTGTAGAAATTTCATTATACATGTCCATAAGCCCTTTTAAATTATCCTCGGGAGGCTGTATATCGCAAAACATAGGATGTTTAGGAGGAGTATCAATTGAAAGAGAACTCCAAAAAGGGTGAAGATCCCTAACTCGTATTTTACCCCCCGTCTTCCTTAATATGGCTTGTAGTTCACATGAACATGGAATTCCATAAATCGATCTTGTAGTGCAATGACATACATGCCCAATCTTTTCATACTGTTTCGTCAAAAGGTCTAAACCCCAAGAACTAACCCTACCTTTCAACTTCCTCAGAAAGTTGTTGTCATCTTATTTTTTATCGCAAGTACGAGAGGATTCCATTGCCCCCTTAATCTCATCAATTTGACTTACAATCATATAGTGGATCCTCTCCCAAACTAATACAAACCCCTCCCCTCCCCCCAACAAGGGTTCTCAAATACCTCTTTAATGTGGAGTGTGAGATCTCAACCCGGTTTGTGGTATTTGAACCGAAGTGGAAATACTTGTTTGTCCACGCCGGAACGAACATTTCTTTGTATTTATCAACCTAGATTTTTCGAAGATAGCTTATCAAATCGGATCCCTGCTGGGTTTTAGAACCATGCAAAATATCAGACTAATTCTTATAATATTCATGTTTAGTTTGAGCATACGCCAGTGCGCCTCAAGTGGTTTGAGAAAAATCGTCACCTTTTGTTGTTCCAAGTATTGAAACAACATTTTTGTTGACACACTTCCCAATGTGTCTCCTATACAGCATGTGTTTGGCTTCATGAAATACCTCAATACTTGCCTTAACAAGTTGCATATCTTTATCCGTTACAACAACGGGGACTCGGTTGGGATCAAATAATCCCCTAATCATAGCAAGTGCCCAAGCAAAATTTTCTTGTTTTTCTTGACGCAAGAATGCATATGCAATAGTGAAATTTTGACCGGTGCAGGTAAATCCAATAATAGCAAGTAGAGGCATTTTGTATATGTAATTATTGAAATCGGTAAATCTACAAAATCCTAAACAATACAAAATAATTACAGTACAATATAAATACTTCAAATAAAAAAAATACCTGTTTGTTTTGTAGGTGTTGTCCATAAGGATAATGTAGGGAAAAATCCTGGCAAGTCTTATGGAGTCCGGATGAGCAAATAATAAGTCGCCAACATATTTTTGAGATTCGTCTACACCCGTCCCGTCACTCCCGCTATTTACATAACGGCGACACTCTACAACATAGCCAGCTTCAGTAAGACGATACATCAGATCTTGTAATTCAGTCTTACCATTTTTATCAAGTCTCTTGAGTTGTTCCCTTGCATTAAATATTGTAGACTTACTGCCATAAAAATTAGGATTTTCCAATTTCAGTGTGTTATATATTTCGTTCGCCCCGACGTTGCACTTACTCAACAGCTCAACCAATTTAATCTGGTTGTCATCCAACCGCCGTGCCGCACGATGACCAAACTGATAAATTCTCAAGAAGTGGTTATGTTTGCCTTGGCTAACCTGAAATCTCCATGACTCGGTTTTAGTCTTTTTTCCCTACTATCTTGAATGAGCAATTTATCTTCTTAGTCCTCCTTGTCCGGTTAGCTTTCCTCCCTTCACCACCCTTGCCAATTGGTGCCCCAACGTACGTACCAGAACGCTCACACCGTAAATACACTTTGGGTACACTATAATCTTGTCCCTGTCTTGAGCGACCAATCACAATATATCCTTTATTTTCTATCCCCATTTTTCTTACCCACTGCACTAACCCTTCCTTGGTTTGAAAATCAAATTCAGTATAGGAACTAAAAAATTCCCCCGTATCGAGCTAATTTTCCTCATTATCAGGAAATTCTTCTAGATCACTATCGGGTCTGTCTGAACTTTTAACCTACAATAAATACAAAACAAAAAAATTGTTAGAAAATAAAAGTTGCACAAAATACTAATATTAATAAATCTTAGCCACTGTTAAAAAAAAAAAAATTAAGCCGCGTGTAAACGGACACGCGGTGGAGTAATTTACCGCGTATAAATCTGCATGCGGACCGGCCCTTAAAAAAACAAATCAGAAAACAGCGCATGATGACGTCATCATGTGGTGGGTGATGTCACCCCATGAGTGTGAACATGCGGTGACGTCATCCACGCGCCTGCTTCTGCCCAGAACCAGTTCCAGTGCAGCTTTCTCCCTTTGATGAGTTTTTTTCTACTTTTTTTTCCAGTTTAAACATGTTTTTTTTACCGGAAAAAAATAAATATTATTAAAACAAAAAGAAACGTATAGGTAAGTATTTACCTCAAAACCAATATCTTCCAAATAACCACAATCGTCGGAGTCCATTTAGCCGGAATGTTTTTTTGCTCCAAATTTTTTAAAATTGATATTTTGTGGTGGATCTAATCCGATTAGCTCAAAAAAAAAAAATTTGCCGGAATTCGGTGAGCGGCGGCGGCAGCTGTTCCGGCGATTTTCGACAGCGGCAACAACTAATGATGGTTGAGGTTTGAGAGGAAAAATTGAGAGGAGAGAGAAAGAAAGGGAAAAAATGTGTTGGGGGGGAGTGTTAACTTACCCATTTAAGGGTGCCCCAATAGTGTCCATATTAAAGAACACTCATTAGTAGATGGAGAAATTTCGAGTTGGATGTTCACAAGGCACATATCTTCTTACTTTTTGGCAAAAAAAATATTAAAAAAAAAAAAAAGAGAATGTTAAATTCGGAATGGAGGGATATAATTACCATGGTTGTCAAAATCGCGAGTTGGATCGTAAAATCGTACGATTTTAAGATCCAAAGGCCTTAAAACGTTCCGGATCGCTGTTAAAATCGCTGGGAGGCTGGATTGGTCTGGATCGTCGATCCAGATCGTAGGATCGGACGATCCAGAACGATCCAAAATTTTCTCTTTTTCAAACGGGTCGTGACCGGGTCGGGTTATGTAATAATTGGAGGAAAAAACCCGTTCTCTCTCACTCATGAGGCTGCAGAAGCACTTGGTTCTATTGCAGATGAAGAATGTGTGATGCTGTTGGAGGATTTTGCCAAGGATCCCGAACCCCTTGTTTCTCAAAGCTGTCAAGTTGCTCTTAGCATGCTTCAGTTCGAGAGATCAGGCAAATCTTTTGAGCATCTCTTCCTCCCAACTCCTCAACTCTCATAAAATCTGGAAATATGTTCATATTTCCAGATTTTAATCTTTCTTATAGCATTTTAATGTTTGAATCATCATATTGTGGAATATACTCCATTTATACTGGTTTTTGAATTAGATTGGATAGCGTTTTAATGTATGAATCATCATGTTGTGGAATCTACTCCATTTATACTGGTTATTGAATGAGATTTTTACTAGTTTTGTCGGATCTTCCGATCCGTGTTACGATCCTCATTTTTACGATTCTTGATACCCTTCCGTTCCGAGTCAAAAATACGATTTTTACAACCTTGATAATTACAGTCTTCTCATTTCAAAGCACCTAATTATTTTTTAAAAAAAATGGCTCGATTTAGTGCTGAACCGGGTTTTTGAGCACTGTGCAAACATTTGTTAGTTATCAGATTAAAAATTTGACTGCCAGTTGATTTTAATCATTGACATCTTTGATTACACAACTGACAGATGTTCAGTACGATCCTACATCCGAACTAAAAAAAATAAACAGTGCATAATTGCAACAAACCACTATCTGAAGGACTTTTTTTTTGCTTTTAACCTTGTTTCTCGGAGTTTTGTCCTAAAAGAAGAAAATCAGAAACAGAAAAAAGGGTAGAAGAAAGAAAACCCATATATAAACATCAAATCAAACCAAGAAATTCCCATCATAAATCGAACCAGAGAGAAAGCCGAAGAGGGAAAGAGAATGTGGAAGGATGTGGGAGTCGATCTGCCTAACGGTAGCAGCTACTGCCGGTAATAACATCGGCAAAGTTCTTCAGAAAAAGGGCACCCTCATTCTACCACCCCTCTCCTTCAAGCTCAAGGTTTGTGTGATTCTTTTTCTTTAGATTTTTTTAAAGGATAATTCTGATATGGACCAGGGCCATAGGTAGGGCCCTGGTCCACTTGGCCTTCAATTGGCCACGTCGCCCCCCTCCTCGCAGTTACAGTTAAAGAAATGCAGGAAACTCACAAGAAAGAAAGAATGGATGCTGCCACTTTGAAGTTAATTTTCTGAATGCCTTTCACCAATGCTGAGTTGCCCTTTTATACCTAGGGTTGCTTTACCAAAGTTGATCTTGCCCCTCCAAGTCAGCATTCTCGAACATTGCCAGCCAATCAACAGTGCTCCTTGATTCCACTTTCCTTCTTTGGCCTCTCAGCAGCAAAATCCTTTCAGCAACCTTCTACTTCGAGTTGTCAGGTTCTAATTTAAGTTAGGTAACAAAACTGTGCCGTTTAAGGTTTCCGGCAGTATTAAATGGAACTGTGTCGTTTTAGACATAGTTTCCTTAATTAAAAGCTAACCTAATCCCCAATTCTAAATTCTAATAGCTGCTATTTATATAACTAATTTTCCCTCCTTTTTCCATATGAATTATTCTAGTTCATGCAATATACTTTGTGATATATATATTTTTTCTCTTTGAAAATGTCAACCTCGACCTGACCCCGGCCCGACCATTAACCTGATATTTGTATGTCGTGTTAATGGCTGGGTCGGGTTGGAGAGAATTGTTTAAAACATGATGGTTTGCCAATTTTAGCTCTGAATTAGAATGCAGTGGTAGAAAATACACCGAAAAAATATTTGTGGCAGAAATAACACACAAAACTACTTTTGTGGCAGAAAAGACACTGGAAAATTATTTGTGATAGAAATAGCACACGGAACTACTTTTGTGGCAGAAATAGTTATTTGCTCTTTGTTTTATTAGAAGATTTGGTGTCGTGGGTCATGTTTTGCTATCGATTTTGAGATATGTTTGAAATCCCAGAGTTTCTTGTATGATTCTTGTATGATGTAAGTATGTAACAGTTGTATTAGTTAGTTAAAATGTCAATATGCATGAAATTGAATAAAGATAATTGTAAACTTCCAACTCTATGAATTTCCACTGGCTAAGATTGTTGATCAGCTAATGGAGTATTTGGCGGATGGGATTTTAGCTCTTGGGATGGTGGGAAGAACTAGATTCTTACTTCTCTTATTCAAATTCGAATCCTGAAAGTTTATTTAAGTAATTAGACATTAGAAGAATCAGAGTTTTCTTGATTCTGAATAATTGCCATTTAACTTCTGAAAAGTTACATGATGAAAACCTACTT
Source organism: Vinca minor (assembly GCA_026122235.1). Taxonomy (NCBI): domain Eukaryota; kingdom Viridiplantae; phylum Streptophyta; class Magnoliopsida; order Gentianales; family Apocynaceae; genus Vinca; species Vinca minor. The sequence continues at coordinate 4,294,924 of JAOCZM010000253.1, forward strand.
TTGCAGGTGTTAAGAGCATATGCTTTCAATAAAGCATGGGTTGCAGGTTTCCTGATGGATATATTTGGAGCTTTCTTAATGCTGCTGGCACTCTCCCAGGCCCCTGTAAATCATTATTTCCAAATTTTTCATTACTTTTAATCTGCAAATGATTCCGTTGAAAAAATAATCATTGTTTGCTATATAATCATTGTTTCAGGTGTTTGTCATTCAACCAGTTTCAGGGTGTGGACTTGCTATCCTTTCAGTCTTTTCCCATTTTTATCTAAAGGAGACGATGAATGCTGTTGACTGGATAGGAATTGTTTTGGCTGGCATTGGCACTATAGGTATTGCATGTTCTTTGAAACTTTCAGATTCAACTGTAATTTTCAAGCTACGTTTTGGTAATGTGGATCTTTATTTATGAATCACCCATGCCGTTTGATAGGAGATTAAGTGGGCTGCATTCCTCTTGAACAGCAAACATGTGTTAGAATAGTTTGCAGTATAATTGAACCATGACACTGTATTTCCTTTGATTAACTTTTGAAGCAAGTGATTGAACATGATGGAAAAGATTAGCGGAATCTCTCGCGTACTCTTATCTAATTTTACTTTGGAGGTTCTGCTGAAGTTCTACTTGTTTTATGTTTGTCTTGCACGCAGGTGTTGGAGCGGGAGGAGCAGAAGGCCTCATCCATCTCAATATTTCATCTGCCATGGCTTGCATTTGTTGTTTCAATCTTGTTTGTAGGTATCCTACCCTTCACCAACTGATAGTTCATTTCTTTGTTTAACCATTTTTTATAGAACAATGATTATTTTTTTTTATTATTATTTTAAAATGCTAGTCATGCTTTAAGTCTATGATTTGTACTACCCCCTCCGTCCAAATATGGATGTTCTCCTTTGAGTTAGCACAAAGATTTGGGATTATATTGATTCATATAGCCGACCCCAATTATTTGGGATTAAGGCTTTGTTGTTATTGTTGTTGTATATGGATTATGTGATCTTTGTTGAATATATATTTTTCAGTTATTATCAGAAAATTCTGTGTTCAAATTATATTTTGAGAGTATCCGTTCCCAGTATGCCAAATAGTCTATTTTTCTATCATATAATTCATATCTATAAATTGAAAAGTTCCTTGGATCATACTGGATCTTGATCTGCCGGCCAAATAAGAAGTCGATATATTTACTGAATTTTATTTTGGTATATTCTCGGTTTCCTTTGGTTCTAGAACTCGTGTCCTTGACTCTTTGCTGCCTACAGGCCCTTCTTGGTGGATGGCTTCGCGTATATAGACGTCAACCGAGAGAACAAGAATTGGTTATTTCTCATTTACTGTACTGACTATTCTTTCCTATTGATTATCACTACCATTCTTACATGTGATTGGTCTTCTGCACAATCATTTTACCAAATGGCGTTTTTCCACGGTGCAGATGCAATATGAAGTGGTTGAGGAAATAATATACGGGTTGGAATCTGGCATTTTATTTGGGTACTGTCTATCCTGAAATTTCCGCTCATCTTGTTCCATTACTTGTAAAGACTGCACTTTTGTCTATCCTGAAATTTCCGCTAATTCATCCAATATCATATAGTTGTAGGGCATACCATATAGTTGTTTTCGCTGCAAAACAATTAGCATTCAGTATGAAATTGAGGTTGTCTGTGGTCCTTAAAATATTTGAACACAAAGATAATGGCTATAGTATTATTTTGTGATTTCTTCATTTTCTCGGATGCTTCCTCTAAGTACTTAAAATTGTTACTCGCAGAATTTCATCTGTAATTTCAAAGATGGGATTTGTATTCTTGGAACAAGGCTTCTCCAAGTTACTGGTCCCCGTTTGTATTTCGATCAGTGTTTGCTGCAGCGCTTGTGGATTCGTTCATCAGGTACTTCACTCATTCAGCAGTTTCATAGGAGAGGAAAACACGTTCCCTTTTCTGGCTGTTTAATATTATTTGTGAAAAACATTTTTGTTCAGTCACGCGTTTTAAAAACGATTTCCGGTTCCTAGGTTTCTGTAAAAGAAGCTACTACTCTTCAGCAATTTGAATTGGGTTTAAGGGAACGTGTGGAAAATTCGAGATTTATGATAAGTAAACTCTCTTTTGCTTTGTGATAATAGACGCGAGGCTTGAAGCACGGGAGAGCAATTGTAGTGTCTACATGTGCTGCTGTTGCATCAATTGTGACTGGTGTACTTGCCGGAATGCTTGCTTTGGGCGAAAAATTGCCTTCGGCTCCAATGGCTCGTCTTTCTCTTTTACTTGGATGATAATTTCCCATGCTACCGCTTTAGATATGTGTTACGAAAACATGTATTCGCACTATTTTGTACTATGGTCTTTTATTTGATTATATCGGTGCTATCTGAGGAAAATGTTGCTGACATTAAGAAATTAAAATTCAGGCTGTTTATCATTATTGGTGTACTACTACTGGTAACGTCTGCTCGGTTACTACAAATTCTTCCGCGACCACTGCGACGTGGCAGAGTGGAGAGGAACCTTAGGCACTCGAGCTCGAGCCGGACGAAAGATGTTGGTCCAAGTACTGTTATTCAAGCAACCACACTGCATCATTTGATACCATCTCCTTCTAAGGAGAAACCTTGATTTGGTTTGTCCAAGAGCTACTAGCTACCTACCTTCTTGTAAATGTGGTCTGCTTTTAACTCTGCTCTAATTTACATTTTTACCCCCCATTTGGGGGTGGGGATGGTGTGGGGTGTGGTGCTTGGATATAATTTCTTGATATCTTGATTTTTGTAGTGTAAAAACACTGATCTATATGTTACAGATCATTTGGAAGGGACTGAAATATATCACAATGAGATGGTTTTTAAGGGCTTTTCGGTCCACCTACGGTGCTTTAACACAGAGAATTCAGCATATAGTGAATATTTTTTTGCTTTTAAATAAAAAATTCGACGTTCCAAATTGTTTTTAAGTGAACATGTATTGTGATTTTTTTTATTTTAACACCAAGTTACATAAAACATGTATGACATGCCTTATGATAAGTGTTATTTACGAGAGAAAGCCTATTGAATAGAATGTAATACATATAAAAAATGTTCAATATATATTGAATTTGAATCCCCTGCCTTTTTTGCTGATTCAACTCGAAACTTCGCTTTTTTAAGTATCGGTACATTATTGATTTTTGTGAGAAAAATGGTGAGGACCACAATGTCCATATCAAAATTTTCCAGTTTCAAGAGCCATTTTGCGTGAGGAAATTAACACATGTTCAAATCAATCTAACGATTAAATTGAAGTACAGGAAAATAACTATTTTAATCATTATACAGTAATACTCTCGAGACCATAGAAAAGTATTACTATAGGAAGGTTTAAATAGATACTTGCATATAAAAATTATAATTTAAAAAAAATAACTAAATACATCATACGACACTTGAAAATGTGTCCCTTCATATTTAAAAACATGTTCTGAGACGTTCTGTATGTATTGAAGAAAAAAAAACTGTTTCAAATAGAATCCTGACTGATCATCACCACCTCGCAAGATAAAAAACACAGTCCCGACTCTAGTTGTAAAAGTGAACCTCGCTTCTACAAGTGGGACAATACTAAAATTTTGAGCCACAAAATAATTCCGAAGGTAACATGCCTAGGATTATAGCTATATAAACTACATTATGTCAGTACATTAAGAAAATAATAACAAATATTCGAAATAGTTGAAACCTAACTACTCCCTAATGTCGCAAATTGAATGTTCACTCCCTATTTTGAATTGCAATGAAAAACACAAAAGTCCTTACTATCCATTAGAGTGCGAGAGTGCATGAACCCTCCTTATTTCCCTACACGACCGACTCAATCACACTTCGCAAATGAGTTAAACTGTATATGCTCTGTCAAACAACCTTCGTCGCTTCAAGAACTTGTAACATTGGATTGTTTCTCCGGGATCTGCATCAGTTGAAACAATCAAAACAGTTATAGCCTCAACTTCCATAGGTTAAGAATAACCGAGAAAAACTTATCAAAAGATGATTTTTTTTTGGGGGCAAGTTTCATAAGAAATATACAGTTAGGAAACGTCAGTGATCATTTGTAGTTCTTAGAAACCTCCCTGACAAGCTTATCCATGAATTGGCATTTCTTATCAAATCCCCAGCCTGGGTTACTCTGCATCAGGGAAACGTCATAGAAACCTTAGAATTGGGAAATATATAACAAAGTAACTCGAGAAAAAAATCAACCTCGACACAAGAAGTGAGAATGTAACTTGAAAAGTTTTAAAAAGAATGCTACCTGAAGGGACAAAACTGCACGATCAGTGAACCGTTTCATAGAAGCAGGTGCACTTTCTGGAAGCGTTTTTGCCACTCTTTCTAGTTCTTCCTGTTGTTGCTTTGCAGTTACTCTATCAGGTCCACTATAGTAGTCGACAATCTCCTTAAGGAGCGGAACCCTCTGCATAGTTTCTTCGACAACTTCCTATTAAATAAGACAAAGTGAGTGAGAGAGAGGACAGTAGCAAGCAAAAACGAAAGGAAACTGCAATCCAACTGGTGCATGAAAACAACAAAAAGTTAAATTTGAGCTATCCATGAGGCAATATAGATATCACCAAGAACTATATCTGATCGTTTTCTCAGTCTCTTATGTTCTCTATCTAAGATGAACAACTAATCAAAGGTTTTCTTGGTGCAAGAGACGTTAAAAAACTCCAGTTCTTTTAATATCTGGCGTTTTGCAGGTATGACATTCATAGATTTCGAAAGACGTCCGAAGGCTGCATTCATGCAGTTTAATACACTTGTCATTCCACACCCGCTTTTCGTTAATAAAATTTTACATTTTGATCTTAAAAGGGAAATACAATATCTTCGGTGGTAAAAGGAGATGGTAAAGCAGAAAGTTAAAGCAGAAATAGGGGCCTGCACGTATCTTAACATTAGAAGGGAAGGGAAAAATCAATAGTTAGATTTCTATAGGCTAAGAAACTACAGTTATAGCACACTCCAATTGAAAGATGATACTGACACATCAAGCATACATAAAGAGACGAGGCACTTTGATTTATCCTTTTCTAACAAAGGACCTCCCTAAAGGACACAAATGCGAGGGGGAAAAATAATAAAAAGGAGCAACAATAGCAAGGTCTACCTCCCACTCTTGCTGACTCCTGATTCCTTCATAGGCCATTAGGAACGGCTTCATCTTCTCAAGGGCATCACGAAGAGGAATCGGAGGCTTTTCATCGATATCTGGGTTAGTTCCAAACTCTTCCATTAGGAACTCTGGTTCACACTCTATCTGTAAAGCCCAAGAAAGTAAGAAAGAAACCAAAAGGAGTTAGTACAGCAGGCATAAAAAATTACAAATGAGATAGATGTTCATCAACTTCACCAACCGATAAGTTAGTGTGGAGGGCATCCACGTAAGCATCTTCCACGGGAGAAGGCAACACTCTGCTAGACATCTCCTCGTAACCTTCAACCAACTGATTCATAATCTCAGGTCCCAGCTTAGCAGTCAGCGTAGCATTCAATTTGTTGCCGTCGGTCTCTTCACCAATGTAAAGCCCACCTTGATCGTCATCAGCATCCTCAAATCGTCTCCCCCTTCCTCCCCTTCCTCCTCGGCCTCCCCAAGCCTGTAATCCTCTCCCCCGGCTGCCTCTCCCCCTAAAACCTCCTCTCCCGCCCCTTCCAACATTCTCTGGTCCATTTTCCTCGCCCCCGGACAGTATCCGAACCGCTTTCTTTGTGGCCTCCTCGCTGCTCAAGCGCGGAGTCGTGCTTTCCTGAGTTTTGCGGGGTCGAATATGCCTGTTTTCTACCTCAGACATCTCAGGGGCAGCAGAAGGTGGTTTGGACGGCTTTCCGCGACCCGCACCAGATAGAGCAGACATAAGGGTTTTGGAAAGGTGACCGTCTTCAGGGTTCCCAGAGTGAACGGGAATGATAGGGGTTTGAGAATGAGTTGGTAGACCATGAGAGTGTGTTTCCTCTTTGACAAACAAAAATGGTTTCTTGCTCGGATCGGACGATTGAACAGGTGGGACAACGGGGCTGGAGACTACGCTTTGGCCACGTCCACGAGATGAGGAAGGATCAGTGTTCCTGCTTGGATCGAGTGACTGAGGAGGGAATTGTGGCCGAGTAATTGGGGAATCGCCTAAGCCTCTGCCACGGCCACTGCCTGCACTAGGAGTGGCGCCGTTGTCGGTGAAAGAAGAAAACGGAGGCAGAATTGGGGAAGAACGGTGGGGTTTATCACTGCTGCCTTGTCCGTGCCCAAAGCCAGGAGCTGGAGGTTTGACGGAAGTAAATTCGTCCTCCTTGGTGAATGGAGAGTTGGAAAACACTGAACCCCTCCCACGGCCTCTACCACCTCCCCCGGAAGAGGAGGAGAAAGCAGCGGTGCCGGGAGCAGAAATCAATGGTGCCTCATTGGAGCAGTACCGAAATCTTGCCAAGTTTCTTCTCATGTTTGTATCCTATATCCACTACTAGGGTAGCAAGTTGCGGAGTGGTGCCCGGTAAAGAGTGGCTTATCTGCCATTATTAGAAAAGATTTCAAATCCACGAGAATAAAATCTAAGAAATTAAGTCACTACTGCAACAAGAAACACGAGTTCCAGTACTCCAGCTTGAAAAGAAGTAAGTCTTGCCTAATAAAAAACACATCAATCAACATATCAGGAGATCCAACATAAATATATTAAAAGCCGTCTAACAACAGATGTCAACCTATCTACACAATTTTGATGTACATTTCACCTTCAACTTTCCTACTTCTATTCATAAAAGAATCAACAAGTAGATCAATATAGCTTGAAATTTAAATAAGGTCCCGTCAATCTCTTTACTAAAATTCTTGCAAGTCATCATTCCAACAATAACACAGTTGAAGAGTTAGACAAAGTTTGGCTACTTTAACAATAGAGAAGGGGGTTTAGCTTAGCAGATAACAATCCTTTATTTCATACAACACCGGGATCAACTTTTGTAGCACCTCATTAATTTAGACTTCCATTATACCTGGCTTGATACGGAATATATAAACGTACACGTCACAATATCCTATAGATTGAAAGTTTTATCAAATGCAATTAACTGATCTAAAAACGGGAAAAAAAAAAAAGAACAAGTTCACAAACATACAAATTAGCTGAGGAACATATCATTTTTTTTGAAACTCAATTACATTATTTGATGGACATATATTTCTAGTCAGATTAATACGTGAAGGAAGTATTAATGAGTAATTAATTTCAATTAAAAAAAAAAAAGAGTAAGAGAGATATCACAACTCGATAGACGAAATTACCTAGCTACAGGCATTCAATATATATGTATAGGGATGTTATGTACAAAAGTAGTATCATTTTTTTTCCTTCTTTTTCTATCTATTCAAAATGTAGTATATTCAATCCAATGTATTACAGTGTCTGATTAGATTGAGTCTGAGACTGAGATTCCAAGTCTCAGACTAGTCTTAAACTCAAAGAAACGTACCTGCAGCAACCACGATCGGGCGGCGGTGACGGTGACGGGAAGGAGCAGCGACGTTGCAGCGGCTGGGAGGAGCGGTGAGGTTCTTCGCGGTTGAGGAAGGGGAGAACGGAGAGAGAGAAGAAGAGGGAGAGGAGAGGAAGAGGAAGAAAGGAGAGAGAAGAAAGAGGAAGAAAGGAGAGATAGACGGTGGCGGTGGAGGTGGAGAAGAAGAAGAGGACGGTGGTGTGACTGAAGAAGAAGAGGGACGGTGGTGTGACTGAAGAAATAAAATACTTTAATTTTTTGTTTTCTTTATCTTCTAAACATATTAAAGAAAGAATGTAGTACAATATCTAGGGTAGGCCCACAAAAAAATCCAGCCCAGGCCCATAACTAGTTGCCATCTCTATTTCTCGGAATTTTGCAGGTTTTTCTCACTTCGACGTGTGCTTCTACTCGATTTTGCAAATTTTTCAGGTTTGCAAATTCTGATATTATAATAACTTTTTTTTTATTTATGTTTCTTGTTCATGGGTAAAATAAAAGTTATATCTTGATGATGTATATTTATTTGTTTTCGATTGAAAGTTTTGATTTTTTTTAATGGATGCTTGGTGGGTTCTGGAAATTTGTCGAAGCAGAGGTCTTTTGGTGCTTCTTTGATTGTTATATCTTTAAGGATTTTTACTCAGATTCCACTATTTGTTCCGAAGAATATGTATTTAAGCCTCTTCTCCAAATTGGGGGTGGGTTTAAATATGAATTTTAACCTTTTACATATCCTTAACACCTATTATTAAGCTGAATATCATACCTGATTCAACTGCACTCAATAAATCTACTAGTTTGAATTAATTCTACAAGAAATGAAAAACCACATAAACAAGATTCAATATAGATATAAAACACATAATCCAATTCAAAGCATCAAGAAAAGGAAAAACCAAGAAAACATCTTCAAAAAAATATCAATGCAATCAATTTTTAACAAGTTTTAACCCCAAAAAAACAATAAATCATATGAACCCAGATAAAAAAATCAATCAAAAGTAGAACATAAACAACAGAAAACTGGAAAACCCCAGAACAAAAATCCTCAAACAAAACTAAAAAAAAGATCAACTTGCAGCAAGATTTTACCAAAAAAGGAAAAAAACAGATGAACCCATATGAAAAATCAGTCAAAAGAAGAATAGTATATGCATAATCTTCGCATTTATGAAGAACCCAGATCACATCTTCAAACAAAAAGCAAAATAAACAAACTTTTAGAAGAAAACAAATTACCAAAAAAGGGGGGAGGGGGGAATCAAAAGAACCTAGATGAAAAATCATTCAAGAAAACATAGTATATGCATACTCTTAGCATTACAAAGAACCCAGAACACATCTTTAAACAAAAAGAAAAATAAACCAAGTTTTAGAACAAAATTACCAAAAATAAAGAGGGGAAATCAGAAGAACCCAGATGTAAAATCATTCAAGAAAACATAGCATATGTATAATCTTATTATCTATAACAAAGAAATAGGAGAATTAAACATGGGTTTTACCTAAGAAATTAGTTATTGACTGCGGCGAGGCAAAAGGGTTAAGGTTCTCAGTGACCTTAAAAACTGCAGCCGCTTGAGAGATACAAAGAAGAGAGCAAGAGAGGGTTATGCTATATTGCTATGTATTTATTATAGTGTGGATTTTTCTAGGCGTTCTGAAAAAATAACAAGGATCTCAGCCCAGCCCAGCCCGACCCAATAACTAGGGTAGTCTCACAACAAAATCCAGCTCAGGCCCATAACTAGTTGCCATCTCTATTTCTTGGAATTTTGCAGGTTTTTCTCACTTCGACGTGTGCTTCTACTCGATTTTGCAAATTTTTCAGGTTTGCAAATTCTGATATTATAATAACCTTTTTTTATTTATGTTTCTTGTTCATGGGTAAAATAAAAGTTATATCTTGATGATGTATATTTATTTGTTTACGATTGAAAGTTTTGATTTTTTTTAATGGATGCTTGGTGGGTTCTAGAAATTGAGGTCTTTTGGTGCTTCTTTGATTGTTATATGGTTATGGATTTTTACTTAGATTCCACTATTTGTTCCGAAGAATATGTATTTAAGCCTCTTCTCCAAATTGGGGGTGGGTTTAAATATGAGTTTTAACCTTTTACATATCCTTAACACCTATTATCAAGCTGAATATCATACCTGCTTCAACTGCACTAAATAAATCTACTAGTTTGAATTAGTTCTACAGGAAACAAGTATGAAAAACCACATAAACAAGATTCAATATAGATATAAAACATATAATCCAATTCAAAGCATCAAGAAAAGGAAAACCCCAGAAAACATCTTCAAAAAAATATCAATGCAATCAATTTTTAACAAGTTTTTACCCCAAAAAAATAATAAATCAGATGAACCCAGATAAAAAAATCAATCAAAAGAAGAACATAAACAACAGAAAACTGGAAAACCCCAGAACAAAAATCCTCAAACAAAACTAAAAACAAGATCAACTTGCAGCAAGATTTTACCAAAAAAGGAAAAAACAGATGAACCCAGATGAAAAATCAGTCAAAAGAAGAATAGTATTTGCATAATCTTCGCATCTATGAAAAACCCAGATCACATCTTCAAACAAAAAGAAAAATAAACAAACTTTTAGAAGAAAAAAAATTACAAAAAAAGGGGGAAAAATCAGAAGAACCTAGATGAAAAGTCATTCAAGAAAACATAGTATATGCATACTCTTAGCATTACAAAGAACCCAGAACACATCTTTAAACAAAAAGAAAAATAAACCAAGTTTTAGAACAAAATTACCAAAAATAAAGGGGGCAAATCAGAAGAACCCAGATGTAAAATCATTCAAGAAAACATAGCATATGCATAATCTTATTATCTATAACAAAGAAATAGGAGAATTAAACGTGGGTTTTACCTAAGAAATTAGTTATTAGCTGCGGCGAGGCAAAAGGGTTAAGGTTCTCAGTGACCTTAAAAACTGCAGCCGCTAGAGAGATACAAAGAAGAGAGTAAAGGGGGGTGTATTCAAATTGGATTTTAAAAGAGTATTTTGAGATAAATAAGTCTTGTGGTATTCAATTAAGACTTTTAAGTAATCTAAATAAGTCATGTGGTATTCAATCAGGACTATTAGGATTTTTTAAAAATGATTTTCAAATCCAGTGGTATTCAATCAGGACTTTAAAAAAATAACAAAAAGTCTTTTAGTATACAAAAATTTCCAAATTTAGATGGATTTTTTTTTAATTAGGAATTTGTGGGATTTTTTAGTGAAAAGTATAAATACCAAATCCTTTAAAAAATCTCACCCTAACACATAAAACTTTTTAGTGGGATTTTCATGATTTGTTTATTTGTTATCTTTTTCATTGACTCTTGTTACTTTGAATGTTTGCTTTTATTTATTGTTCCATTACATTTGATCCCGTTTATGTTATAGCTAATGCAAGTAGTGGTCAGTATCGAATTCAAATTCGCCAATTTGGTCATTTGAATTCGGGGTTTTCAACTTTTTTAAAACCTAAAAACGGACCCAATTTGGATTCGAATTCAGAATTACCGAATTCGAATTGATCGAATTGGCGAATTCGAAATTTGTTTTTGGCCGAATTGACCGATTTCACAAGAAAACCCTAATTGAACATCAAGAAAAAACCCAAATCAAAACAAACAATAAATTCAAAAAACAATAATTGAAATAATAAATTAGCCATCGTTTAATTCAACCATATTTACACTGAAAATTAATAGCAAAACCGCCAAAATAACAATTTTTAGAGTCTATTTACTTTATATATATTAACTATATAATAAAATTAAAAAATTATGAAAAAATGAATTCGAATTCGGCTAGTCAAACCGATTTCGTTCCATTTTTACCAAATTGAATTGGGATGTAACCGAATTACCGAATTTACACTGAATTATCGAATTCGAATTGCGAATTGAATTTGAATTCGGTCGGTAATTCGGTAACCAATTGATTTTTATTGACCACAACTTTAACCAATTGACTTTTATTGGCTTTATGTTTATGGCTTCATTCCATTATTTGAACAAGTGTCCACAACCTAGTAATCTTATACCTATCATAAAACCTTTGGGAAGGATAAATTCCACCATTATTTGAAAAGTTTGGGTTGTAAAGTTTGTTCCTGAAGAATTTGTGCATCATTGAACTAGACATTGTTCATCATCCAACTAAGTTGGTTGGTTAGCATTGTACAAATAAAAAGTCATTGTAATCCTTTCAAATCTTATAAATTCTTATGATATAAATATTTAAAATCCGAACATAAGAATCCGGAGTATACAAAATCTTTAAAAGAAAATCTTATAAGTCATTACATTCTTTTAAAATCTTAGATAGTCTTTTAAAATTCACTGGAGTTATTTATCCATAAACAGTCTTTAAAAAACCTAATTGAATACACCCCCTAAGAGAGGGTTATGCTATGTATTTATAGTGTGAATTTTGCTAGGCATAAAAGAGTCATATGAGGGGGAAAGTTAAGATGAAGCCCAAATGAGGCCCATAAGACTTGAACATTTTTATGGATGGAATTGATACCAAGAATGTCTATCCACTTGATGGGATAAAGGCCCAAAAGACAATGTAACTCAATTAGCTTCGCTTCTGATTTAATGATGTGTATCAAAAGTTTGACCAGAAAAACGACTTAATATCGCATTTTCAAACTTTTTTGTGTGCAAATAACGCAACCATTAAATTAGTGGATCTAATGTGGGTAGAGAACACACGTACCCGACCCGCAGGCTGCTCCCCCCTCCTCCTATTCATCTCCCCCATTGTTGTCTTCTTCCTCTTCCTTCCTCCCTCTACACCACTACCATATCCATAAACACTAAAATTCAACACCATTAACCAGCCTAAAAATCACTCAAAATAAAAAATTCACCTCCCAATCTCTAACCAAAGCAAAAATTGGAAAATGGATTTGAATAACTCAAATTTTCTTAATCAAATGCTCATAGTTGAAGCTTTAAAAGAGATGGGTTCCTGCAAATTGAATTGCATAGAGAAGTTGAAAAATTGAATTGGGTTGACGGCCTTTGGAGGGGTATTTATGGAAGAAATTGAAGAAAAGCAGGAATCGGGAACAATTTCAAGAACATATGTTTGGATTTCGGATTAATGGTCTCAAAAGACTGGCTTTTGGATTAGAAGCTCAAACTTTGCAAAAACTTCTTCTTTTAACTGTGAATAAGAATATATGTTTGGATTTCAGATTAATGGTGTCAAAAGACTGGGCTTTTCCTTGAAAAAACTCTGTTTTTCGTGACTGTTTTCTGGCAGAAACTTTGTCCGTACTTCTTTTGCGATTTCTGTATTATTCTTGAAGAGTTTGAAGCTCAAACTTTACAAAAAGCTTCGTCTTATAACAGCGAACAAGTGCATATGATTGGATTTCAGTGTAATGGTTTGTAGAGATTGGGCCTTTCTTTGGAAAAAAATTCTATTTTTGGGACTGTTTTTTCTGGCAGATTTGTTGTTCATTAGTTTTAGGCGTTTTCTGGACGATTATTGAAGAGTTTGTTGCTCAAAATTTATACTCTGGTTCGTCTCTTCACTGTGAGTAAGAATATGTGCTCATATTTCAGTTTCGATCTCTGTAGAACTAGATTTTTTGGTTGGAATATAGCTCAGTGTTCTTGACTATTTCTGGGATATATATTGTTGCTCTTCTGGGTTTTTCGGGCGATTTCAAAGGTATTTTGTTCTCAACTTCTTCTAGATGAACTGTGTTTACATTGGTTATTTAAATATCTCATTGGCGCATTCGTTTGATCTCTAAAAGGAGCACTCTTAGATTGTTTTTAGATGAGCTTCATAGCTGCCCAGATTTTAAGATTGTTCAAGTGTTGATTGCTCCTTTTTTGAGTAAGTTTAGGTGCACTCTTGGAATTTCAGTTGATGGAATGTTGTTTTAGATCTCTGTTTGTACTGGTTTTCGCTGATTTTAGCAAATCTTTCTTGACTATGGGAATGCATAGATGATGGTTTTTTATCTGATATATTGTTAACTTTGCCATAGCCTTTGGAGAAAATTTTGGTTCCATTGGTCGATGCTGATCTATTGGGGAAGAGTTCATAGGTGGAGCTTGCCGAAAGAAGAAGCTCGTCGGAGATGGTGGTGGTGTAGAGAGAGGAATGGAGAGGAAGAAGACAATGACCATTTTGCCCTTCTGTCTAAAGCACCTGACCGGTGCATGGCATTTTTTTACTGGAAACAACAAGCTAAACTGGTGGTGGGACCTCATAACAGCCGCGATTTTTGTTTCAGGACCTATCAAGAAGTCGAAATAGTTTAAGGATCTAACTATGTCTTCGATAATAGTATAGGGATAATAGAGGTCATTTTCCATATATATATATATATATATTCTTTTCCTTTCCTTTTTCATTTTAAATTAATAATTATGGTAACTCTCCCAACCTATTAGGATCCCTAATTCAATCCAATACCAAATCTAATTAAATTATTAATCTGCGTGAATTACAACTAGGTCCCTCAAAGACGATACACGTACGGAGCGCCCTCAACAAACGTACACAAAAATAAAATGTAACATGTTATAAAAATATAAATAAACACGTAATCATGTAATCGTACCAAATAAATCATGCCAACGCAATAAATCACACAAAAATTAACTACACGTAAGGGAAAAAATACTGGTATCACAAAATTCATAAATAACAAGAGGATATGTCTCCAAGCTGAAGAAAGAGACCCAACCAACCCATATTACTAAATAAATCTAAAATAGAGTCAAGTCCCTTTTCAAAAGTTTTAGAATCACTCACATACCCCCGGTAAAAACCCCATTTTATCTTTCACTAAAGAATCAAACACTTTCTTAGCTTGGGGAGAGTGAAATATAGATTATACCTTTGAAGTGGTGTATTTTGAAGATTATCCTTCATGTTATGGCGGCCTTTGAGATGGTGGTGAGTGAGGTCTCTCTTTATCGGTCTCCGTCTCGGGGTCACCGATCCATCTTTTAATAGGTTTATTGCATTTACCCTTCTTTTGAACGATTACCTTGAGTCTTTTAGGAGAAGGATTGGCTCCTTCTTGGATAGAAATCTCTTTCTCAATGGGTCTTTTGGTATTAGATTTTCTTTTGGGAGGATTTTTCTTTGTTTAGGCTTTTTGTGGCTTTGATGGAGGTTGATTTGTCTTAATGATGTTGTTTTTTAGTGATTTGTGGAAGAAAATGAAGTTTGTTAAGCTTTAGAGTTGAGCTCATAGGAGTCTTTCTTTGTTTAGCATCATTCATTCCAAATCTTTTGATTAGCTCTTTTGTATATTTGGCTTGATTCATTGGTTTGTTTGATTGGAAGTCCAAGGAATAAGATGAGTTCACCCATCATGCTCATCTCAAACTCATCATGCATTATTTTTGCAAACTCTTCACATAGAGAAATATTAGTAGCACCAAATATAATATCATCAACATAAATTTGCACAAGCAATATATCGTTGTACTCATTTGTTTTAATACAAAGTGTGGTGTCTACTTTTCCTCTTAAAAATCCATTTGCAAGCAGAAAGTAGAGAAGTCTTTCATACTAAGTGCGAGGAGCTTGTTTAAGACCATACAATGATTTTGAAAGTTTATAAACATGGTTTGGAAACCTTTCATGAGTAAAACCGGGAGGTTGTTCAACATAAACTTCATCATCAATATAACTATTAAGAAAAGCACTTTTCACATCCATTTTAAATAGTTTAAAACCTTTGAAGCAAGCCAAAGCTAAAAGAATCCTAATAGATTCAAGTCTAGAAATCGGTGCAAAGGATTCCTCAAAGTAAATGCTCTCCTCTAGATTGAATCCTTGGGCAAAAAGTCTAGCTTTGTTTCTTATGATTTCACCAAGTTCATCTAGATTGTTTCTAAAAATCAATTTTGGTCCAATAATGAGCTGATTTAAAGGTCTAGGAACTAAAGTCCACACTTGGTTTCCTTCAAATTGGTTCAAATCTTCTTGCATGGCAATAATCCAAAAATAATCATCTAATGCATCACTTAAGCAAGTAGGTTCAATTTGAGATAATAAAGCAAAAGTAGCACTAAAATATCGTATTGTTCTTACTTCTTCGGAAATGTCACATATGATATGCTCTTGTGAGTATCCATGAGTGTGCTTTCATTCTTTTGGTAATTCACTTGTGGATGGATCATGATTTTGTTCTTCTTGAGGAGCCTCAAGTTCTTCTTCTTCCATTGCATGATCCTCAATCATTGGTGCTTGATGATGTTCAGTGACATTTTCAATTTGAGTACCTACATCATCATCGTCTTTTCTAGCAAGATAACTGTTAGTTTCGTCAAAAGACACGTGCACCGACTCTTCAATACAAATAGTGTGTTTGTTGTAAACTATGTAAGCTTTTTTGTTGGATGAATAGGTAAGGAATATGCCTTCATCCGATTTCTTATCAAACTTTCCAAGGCTATCTTTAATGTTGAGCACAAAACACTTGCAACCAAAAAACATTAAAGTAAGAGGTAGAAGGAGTTTTTTCCAAAAATGAGTTCAAAATGAGTTTTCTTAAGATATAGTCTCAATAAAACTCGGTTCATGATATAGCTGAAGGGATTCATGGGAAGAAACTCGTTCTAAACACCCATAAATCCTCCCCTGAAGGATCTTCTCATACCACGGGAATCGAAAAAAAGACAAAAAATACTTACGAATTTTCGTTAATGGATTCTGACTTCGGATGTTGTTTTGCGACTACCAAAGCCCTCCCTTGTGGAATTGCTCTCTACTGGTATCCACGTGACGAAACGAGTAGCGAGTGCTAGCTCTTCGTTTTTTGAGTTTTAGAAATCAAGAGAGAAGAGAAGGGCACAAATCTTATTTCGGGTTGTGTGTTTTGCGGCTCAAAATGTGTGTCTAGGGTTTCACCCTAAAATAGAATATATAGGGCGTGAAAGTTTGTTCCGAGAACCAACTCCCGCGTATTCCCAACCTCTTATGTTAGTGAGAGTTCTTATCACATAATAACTCCCACGTAATCCCAGCGAAAACCAAATACCGAAAATGCCCATCCTTAATATCTAATTCGAATAATAACATTTTATTATTCTTAGAAACATAATTGTTAGATACAATGAACCTAGACACATTCTAGATTTATTGAATCTGGACATGAAGCTCGTTAACTCGTCTATGCGTGTGACCCTGTAGATTCATATCACAATGAATTGTGTGAAGTGTTGGTTGCCACTATTTACATTAAAAATTATTTGCAAAGTCATTAATTAGTTTTTGAGCAAAAAGCTTTCCACAATTTCAACACTTGATAAATATTGGAGAATACCATTTTACGATAGTTATAAGTAAGCTTTGGCTTATCACCCATAATTAAAGTAAAATCAACCCATGGGAATGACATCTACATGTCCCTGCTATTTCCCATGTTATGCCCTAGGCTCAAACCTATTTTGATAGCCTAGTTAAGTCGAACCATGTTTAAGTTTATGAAAATCACTATTTTCCCATCTCCTTTTGCCTAGATAACCACTTATCTATCTCCTTTTGCCTAGATAACCACTTATCTATTGCTTTGGCAAGCAGACAAAATGATGATCCACTCTTAAGAAGTGCTTAGATAATGGTAGGCATTTTACGACTTAATTAAAACATTTTTAATTTGACAAATATGTTGTTAGGCCCCATAAGACAAGAATATAAGCATCACATACAAGATATAAAACGTAAATGTAAACTTGAGATAACATGGTCTAATCCTATGATGACTCCCACGAGCCTTGTGGGAGCCAAGGGTCAATCTAAGTCAATACCCATCTCATTGATAGTGTCTTCGATCCAGCGTCCTCCAGTCTTGTTACATAAATGCATGGGCATACCTAGCCTACAAGATAAAGTGATAAAACTAATCTAAGAAAAAAATTACAATTTTACAACATTGAAAAATGGCTCACAGACCGTATTATAAAATCACAACGCAATAAATGTAAAGCAAGATGGGGTATAGTAGGCCATGCTATTCACCATTCTAAAACTCACATAAAGCATAATGAAATCAAGTAACGAGTACAAATACAAAGTCTTAGGGTTTCCCCCGAACGAGGTCCTAGGGGTAGCGCCTCCGGTAGGGTCCGCGAGCAAGGTAAAGAAGGTAGCACCCCTTACAAGGGATTCTGAGGGTAGCACCCCCCGGAAGAAAAATCTGATTCTCCCTCTGCTCATCGAATGAGTTTTCTACCCCGATTTTACCCTCAATCGCCTAACATATAAAATCAATTGCATAAACAGTTTATGCAGTAGTTAATCAGATTAACAACTGGAAGCAAACAATCACAGTTTATGCGTAATTAATCATATTAACCAGATTTACGATAATAGTTTATACATATCTAATAATACCTTAGCAGTTTATGCAATATTAATCGAATTAATAACAGATTAACATATATCGCATATACATATCAGAATCACAGAAACAATTTTTCTGTTTCACACATACACATACCAAATCGAGATTGATACGTGTTATGATGTGATTAACAATATCGAATTCGAATAGCATGAACAAGGAGTTGATACCACTGAAGGGATTCATGGGCAGAACCTCGTTCTAAACACCCATGAATCCTCCCCTGAAGGATCAGCTCATACCATAGGAATCGAAAAACATGAGAAAATTACTTACGATTTTCGGTTAAAGGTTCAAATTTCGGATGCTCTGCTGCTGCCACCAATAACCTTCCCTTGCAGAATTTCTCTATACTGGTATCCACGCGACGAAACGAGCAACGAGTGCTAGCTCTTTGTTTATGAGTTTCGGGAATCTAGAGAGAAGAGAAGGGCAGAAATCTGATTTCGGGAATTGGGGTTTTGCGGCTCAGAAGTCTTCATAGGGTTTCGCCCCAAGAGATATTATATAGGGCCTGAGAGTTTGTTTCGAGAACCAACTCCCACGTAGTCCCAACACCTCTGGTAGTGGGAGTTTTTATCGCATAATAACTCTCACGTAATTCCAGCGAAAACCAAATATCAAAAATGCCCTTCCTTAATCTCTAATTCGAATAATATTATTCTAAAAAATATAAATGTCAGATACAATGAACCTAGACACATTCTAGATTCATTGAATCTGGACATGAAGCTCGTTAACTCGTGTATGCGTGTGACCCTGTAGGTTCATATCACAATGGCAATGAAAACACATTTAGTAGCAGTATGTGTTCATAAATCACAAGCAGTCCCAGTAGGACATTGTGACTACTCAGAGTGAATGAATGTATGCTGGAACCTAATATGAATCCACTATTTAATCCCTTTGTCTCACAATATCCAAATTAAGCATAAGGCATGGTAGTTGTCACCCTTATAAAGCTTAATTGTATTTATGTTCGATCTCCAGGTAGACTGTTACAACAAATAGTATTTAATAACCACTTTATTAAATACATTTAAGTACAGCCATGTATTTAAGTAGTCTTCCCTATCGAGGAGCTCATGGATATCTCTCTCTAATAAGAGAGGGACAAATCCCTTACAATGCCTCTCACATTCAAGCCATGATATCCATGGGCCTCTTACAATACTTTTTAGGACTAAACTTTTCGTTACAAACACATTTTCCTCACCAAAAGTCATACCTATCGCAATGAAAATTTGTCTTCGTCACAATTGGTCGACATTTCGTGACGATGAAACTATTTTTTGTGCTGAAGCGAGGTTTTCTTCAGAAAAATGTCATATTTTTCGTGACAAAGTCGTCTTCGTCAGAAAAGATGGACCTTTGGCGACGAAAATGTCCTTATCAATAAATGTTTCGTCCTAAAAAATATTTTTTGTAGTGTACAGAGTATGATAATGATTTGGTGCATGTACATATATCTGGTTTAGATGTAATAATCATTAAAGGAAATCCGATTACTATTGATATAATGAGTATTGAAGAAAAAATGAATTTGATTATGATGAAGACATTATTATTATGATACTAGTAATAAATTAATGACGACAATTTAACTGTGGAAAACACTAATCGTCACAATTTGCGGAAGTAAAAAACAAATAAGTCGTCACCACTAGTACAAACATTAGTGACCATCCATATTTTGTCACAATAAACCTCTTATTTGTGACCACATTCAGCTAACACTTGTAAGCCCTAAGGGCGAACGAACTCTGTTTTTGATATTGGACAAACATTTGATGTTGTGTCTAATGATCTTAATCTTTGTGATAGAATAGTGGAAATCTTGTAGGAAGCTCTAAGTACTTCAATCAAGCCATGTTCAAGATTCAAAGTCATACTATTCAAGGCTCATCTATGAAGATTGAAGTTTGAAGACTTAGGTTTGGTTAGTTTAGCTTTGTTGTCATTAGTCGCAATCTTAGAAAGCTCTAACCAAAGCTCTCATGAACATATGCTCTACATTCAAGTCTTGCTTGCACACAAACACGTTTTCAAAAGGCAAAAGTTTCAAATAAGTTTCCTTATCCAAAAAGCCTTTGTTTACAAAGTATAAGTCTTTAAAATGGTTTTTCAAGTGTTCTTACTTGTTACCTTTGGGAAAACCTTTACACTTCAAAAGATTTCAAAACGTGTGAAAAATCAACACTCTCGTGCTCGGGAAAGGTTCTGGCCGACCGAGCTCAAGATCGGATCAACCGAAGAGAAACCGAGAGATTTGTTGATGAGGTTCGGGCCGACCTTAGGCATGGTCGGTCGACCGAAGTGGCTTGGACGGTCGACCGAGGTTGGCTTCGCTCAACCGGAGGTGACCTTCGGTCATCCGAGGTCCGTGAACGGTCAACCGAACTCGCTTTTACTAGCCGTTATTTGACCGTTGGAGACTCGGGTTTTTCACCCAAATTTGATATGTATATATACTCTAAAGTCGAAAAATCATTCTAAGACTTTGACAAACATAAAACATTGATATCTTATCAAGTCTAAACACTTTCAAAGCAAAATACTCTTCTTCCTTATGATCTAAAGCATTCAAGAGTATTCTTTCAAAAGCAAGACAAAGAGTGGACCTCATATGTTCAAGAGCTAAATTGTTTGTGCTTCAAAGGTACTATATCTTTCACTTAGAAGAGTGAACAACCTTGTACTTAACCTTTCTTAATTCCCTTTCTTAGTGATAGGGTTATTATTATAAGTCCTACTTTGTGTGGGCATCCTTTGGTTGTAAAGTCCTACTTTGTGTGGGCAATTGTAAAAGTCCTACTTTGTGTGGGCATCTTCTTAGTGAAGTTTGTTGAAATCCTTGGGTGCGGCTCAAGGTAGTGGATGTAGATTCTAAGTGAATCGAACCACTCTAAATCCTTTGTCTTGTTGATTGGGTTTTGCTTTAGCTTTCATTCATCTTGCTCAAGTTCTCACTTGCTTTGATTAGTATTCGAAAAAGTTAGCAAGATTAGTTAAAACCCAATTCACCCCCCCCCCCCCTCTTGTGTTTTACAACACTAACTAATAGAACTTTACTAACACAAGTTTTCATCACAGAAAGGCGTAAGTAAAGTGACAAAACACTTTTTGTCACAATAAATTGGAATACTAGTGAGCAAAATAATTTTTTTCACAATTAAATTTCATCCCCGTCAAAAAATAATTGGTGTCAGAGCGCATATACTATTAGTGACGAAACTGCAGCAATAAAATAAATTACGACACTATTAATATAGCGATAGTGACAACTTAATTATGATAGACTTTAAATCGTCACTATTAACACTACAACTGTGACAAACATGTAAGTTGTCACAATTAGTACCTACACTAGTGACAACAAAATCTTTTGTCACAATAAATATTTTATTTGTGACAAAACAGTTGTCACTAAATGTCTTTACTCTTTTAGTGATGGCAAGAAGAAATGGTTTTTCCTGTCACCAAATCAGTTCCACCTTGTGTTTGACAAGTAAGAATGAAATCTCGTCGCTTTTGCTTGGACTTTTAGCAAATCTTCAGAAATAGCAATTTGTAAAGTACTTCAATAGCTACCAGTATTCTTTTTTATTGTAACACATGAAGAAATACCATCTGAAATTGATACGGTTCCAACCTTGGGGCTGCCCAACTCAAGGGAACGTGTGTTACGATACAAAGAGGACTCTAAATTACATCTAGGAATGCTGCCCAAGTCAACCTCTTAAGTATCACAAGTGTACAAGGAATGGACAGCTTTGCTACTGTTTGGTATAATGATAATATCTTTCGATATAGATATCCAATGGAGCTGATTCCAGTTGCATATTCAAGATAAGAGGCAGATCTACAACTTCTATGAAGATCACAAGAACAGATTCTGCCTTCTTGATATCCCATATTGTCGTGCAAGTAGGCCCAATAAGCTGTCCAGAATTGGGACGAATTTAAAGGGCATTTTAGTCTTTTTGTGTACAATTAAAGTCTATACTAGACTTTAATTATTTTCAGCATATTATTTACTATAATTTCGTGTATAGCAAGTAGTTGCTATAATAAAGGACATGTTGTCCATGTGTTAGTTAGTTTGTTATTAAGAGTCCTAATGCAACTAGGACTCTTCATTATTTTGGTATTTATTTATATTGTGCCGCCAAGATAATAGGCACATGTCCCTATTATCTTGTTTAGGTAGTTACTTGATAGCAAGTTGTTATTCAAGAGTCATAATTCTTCAAGGACTCTTATTTCCCTTTCCTAGTTTGAGTTGGAACCGAATTACCTTCTACTTAAAGGGAATTTCAGCCACCTCTTTTACGGAGACTTGATATATTGATATTTTGATTAAGGTTAATTCTTTGATACTTGTTTATGAACTTCCGGTTGAATTTCATAATCCTTTTAAGTTACTGTATCAACTAGTTGGTTTCTCTAGTTGTGGTGTTTCAACCCCCCATTGATACTTAGCCTTTCCGGGATCGTGTTAAGTATATTCCCATAGAAACCATTCGAGATAGAGAAAGATCTACTATTCAGCCGAATCTTGATATAACCCATCAAGGTTTCGCATCAGAAATAGTAATGTGACTTTCCTTTTTAACCATATTCAGATCCGTCAATGAGTCATTGGTCTAATGGTCAATGCTGAGGCCTCATTAGTTTGAATCCCCCTCCACACTTCTTGGATCACCTAATAGATAGGTCCCCTCCCCCAATAAATAACTTAAAAAACCATACTCAAATCCTTAATGTACGCATATCCGAAGTAACAAATAAAAAATTCCCTTCATAATGTATATAACTACCTTTCTGCCATATTCTGCATCGTTACTGAGGTTTGGGGGAAGCATAATAAAATTCTATACAATGTCTTTATGTTCATTACTTACATAAATGAGAGGGATATTAGATAAATGATTAATCTTTCATATACTTATAGTGAAAAGAATTATTTGCAAAAGTGTGCTTTGATTATTGTGATGCAATCCCATGCATGATTTAGGGGATTCTATTATTCAATTATATGTATGGTATGAATCCTTACATGCATGTGTAAATCTTTAGCTCAGTGACATTGCATGAAAAGTAAATCTTGATTTGAATCTCTGATACAACCTGCTTTGATTCTTCTTAGGTTTTGGCTCTGAGAAATTTTATTTTGGTAGGTGACTAAGTTTAAAAGTTGCATCCAAGCCAATAAATACAGTACACTATTCATTGGCTTGGATGCAACTTTTAAACTTAGTCACCTATCAAGATAAAACTAATCCATCTGGATTGTAACTAGAATGTTTGCTATCTTTTAGGTACATGAAAATCTCTGTTTATAACATCTTTGAGGATGTTAATGAAAAGCAATACCCTGGTTTTATCTTTTAAGAAGGTATCGTTAAACTTTTGAGGTTTTGATATGCTTCTTATCATGCCTGCAGGCCGTTTGCTGGGACTGCACTCAAAAATAAAATGAGATGAGATAATCTGTCCTCAGTGGTGGCACCATCAAGTGCACAACTTGGTATTCCTATGGCCTTCTCTCTTTTCATCTAAGTGTAAATAAATCATCATCAGAAATAATAGCATCATCTTGAACGGACATATACTTCCAATTTGGTGAGTGTGAAAAATCTCCGTTTTTAAGCTGCATAAAAGATGTATTTGGCCCAGCGTAGATCGACCCAACAAAAGGATCAACCGAGTGTGGGATTGTTTGGTCTGGCCCAGGAAGAAAGTCAATGGGGATTAGGCCACTCTGCAGCCCGCAATAATTCAAAAGGCCATCCCCTTAGCCCTATCACCCTCAGAATTGTATAACCCACCAACTACCTTGACAAACCCATCTTCACATCAACTTTCACGATCTTCTCTTCCATGTGGGTGCTTGTCGTCGGGCACTGCTTTTTTCGGAAACCGCCGTCCTACCGAATCGCCATAAATTGCTTGAACCCATCACCAAAGCAATTTTGGCAACCCAACAAGGGAGTCGACGAAAAAATTTCACTTTCGACAGTACTAGATCGGTGGCCCGTTACTGTATCCGCGACATCGCACAAAATCAACGCCATATAACTGGTGTAGGAACCATAAATTCTGATGAATAATTGTGACATAAGTAGATAAGAAGCCCAACATATGATAGAGCTCATTGTCCGAATAGAGTACGCGCACAACGGCCGAGAAAATCGTAGGATTACAGGGAGATTATCCGACATAGTCGGAGGATTTTTAAAGTAAAAATTCGAACTAAATACTTTTCATTCCAAAAATTTTAAATTTATTCTAGTATAGATATATACTGTATATATTAAAACTGAAGATAGAAATGATAAAGGATAAACTGGAGAGAGAAAAAGTAGAAAATATCTTTTATGTTTGTATTAAATTAGTCAACTCTTGTGTTTACATCCCTTTATATACACATCCGAATATACTTATATCTAAAAATAGAAAGGACTAACTAATATGTACAAATCAGGCTAATGGATCAAACTAATGTATTTACAATATTGAGCCCAAACTCATATGACCCAACTTCTTATGATTCGATTCTACAGCCCAAACTTTTAATGTGTATTTCCGTTCCTAGCTTGTACTAGAGCTTGAATATCTTATCTCTTTGATCTTCTTGCTTCTTTTCATCTTGATAATTCTTCATCTTCAACAGTCTCCCACAAGCTGGAATGGGATACTCTGCACAAGAAACCTGAATCTGTCAACACCCAAAGGCTTTGTAAAGAGGTATGCCAACTCATTTGTTTATGAGTACTAATAGGCATACGCTTTAACACCCCTTCTTGATACTTCTGTCTAACCACATGACAATCAATTTAAATGTGTTTTGTCCTCTAATGAAAGACAGGGTTTTCTGCAATATAAATTGCACTTGTACTGTCACAGAAAACTGGCACTGGCTTGACTTGTTTAATGCCTAAATCACTCAACAAATAGATCAACCATTGAATTTCACAAGTGTTCATTGCTATTGACATTGCCCTATACTCTGCTTCCGCTGAACTTCTAGAAATGGTGTGCTGTTTCTTTGCTCTCCATGAAACCAAAGAGTTCCCAAGGAAAATGCAAAAACCAGTTACTGATTTTCTGGTTTCACAGCAGCCTGCCCAGTCACTGTCTATGAAACCTTTTAAATCCAAAGAACTAGTAGAAGAAAAGAACAAACCTTCTCCTGGTGTGCCCTTTAGATACCTAAGTATCCTGTGTATAGCTTTCATGTGCAACACTGTAGGTTGATCAAGAAACTGGCTAAGTTGTTGAACAGCATATGCAAGATCAGGTCTTGTAATAGTCAGATATAACAACTTCCCAACAATCCTTCTATATTTGCTAACATCAGAGAACAAAGCAGAATCTTTGTGTGAATACTTGACAGTAATATCCATAGGTGTTGATATAGGTTTGCAATCTAGGAAATCTTCGTCTTTCAGTATATCCAAAATGCACATTCTTTGAGACAAAATCATACCTTCAAGATCCCTAGCAACCTCTATGCCTAAGAAATATTTCAAAACACCTAAGTCCTTGATTCTAAACTGATCATGCAGATACTGTTTCACTTTATTGATTTCCAACAAGGAACTACTTGTCAAGATCACACCATCCACATAAACAATAATTGCAATGAAACAATCGCCAATATTCTTAACAAACATACTATAGTCATGTCATGACTGTTTAAAACTAATACTCAGCAAGGCATTTGTAAGCTTAGCATTCCATTCTCTACTAGCTTGTTTAAGCCCATACAAAGATTTAACTAGCTTTTGTTAGGAAATAAATCCTATCCTAATTCTAGCCCACAAGCAAATATCAACAGGGAAAGCGATAAAGGGATACACCGATTTACGTGGTTCGGTCAACTCACCTACATCCACGGGTAAGGCGAGCTCATACTCTCATTATAATGGAGAAACAAGAATACAATGGAGATTCCTCCAATCCATTAGCTCTCCTCGCCTTACTACTCCAAACCGTATAAGAGGCACATATATAGGAGTTGTCTTTTGCTAAATGGATTAGGAGTTCACATAATTAGTAATTCACCTAATTACTAATTTTTAACTTAATTAGTATCCAATTAGGAATCCACCTAACTAGTAATTTACCTAATTACTAATTCTTATCCTAATTAATATCTAATTAGTAATCCAGTGAATATGGGCCAAAACCCAACAGCTTTCATACCTTGTTAGAATGTCCAAGATTATATCCTAAAGACATTGTCATGTAGATCTCTTCATGAAGTTCACCATGCAATAATGCATCATTGATGTCAAGTTGGTGCACAAGACATCCTCTTGCAACTGCCAAAGCCAGCAATAACCTGACGGAAGTCATCTTAGCAACATGTGAGAAAGTATTCAAACAATCCACCCCTGCCTGCTAAGTATACCTCTCTATAGATCCATCAGAGTTATACTTTACCTTGTACACCCATTTATTGCCAATGGGTACTTTACCAGAAGGTAAATCAACAAATTCCCATGTGTGATTGGCCTCTAGAGCATCCAGTTCAGCCTGCCTTGCCTCTCTCCACTCCTTATGTTTGACTGCTTCATTGTAACTTGTAGGCTCCTTGTGAGCATCTAAACAAAAAACAAAGATCTATGTTTCTGGTGCACATTATCATAAGAAATAACTTGATGAAAGGTATGAGGAGATGTATGAATAGTAGGACACTCAAAATTCTCAAGATATGAATGAGTTTTAGATATTCTGGAAGATCTTCTTAGTTGGATTTCCTAAGCTAAAGGAGGAACATAAGAACCTTGTAGATTTGGAGAAGCAGAAGAATGATCGATGCTGGTAGAGCTAGGAGATGAAAATGATGCAGAACTATGAGGTAAATGAATAAAAGAAGAAACAGTATGACTGGAAGAAGTGTTAGAAGGAACTGCTACTTCATCACAAGGAGAAGATGAACTAGAAACAGTAGGTTGAGAAGGGGAAGGTGAAACTGAATTATCTAAAAATGAGGAACTAAAAGAAGCAGGAGAATGAATACTTGAAGAGTTTAAAGGTGGTGAACCGAATGGAAATATATGTTCAATAAAAAGAACATCCCTAGAAACAAAGAGAGTAAATGTGTCAATGTCCAACAGAATATACCGTTTAGAAGTAATGGACTGCCCTAGGTAAACAGACTTCCTACCCCTGGGATCAAACTTTCCTCTTCCTGCTGCTAAAGTGCAGGCATAACTAAGGCAGCCAAACACCTTTAGATTATGATATGAAGGTAAATGTCCATGGAGTTTAGTATATGGACAAGAATGCCCAAGGACAGAGGTTGGAGTCAGATTTATGAGATATGTGGCATGAAGAATACAGTAACCCCAGTATTTTATAGGAATGTTAGATTGAAATCTCAAAAGCTCTAGCCACATTCATTATGTGTTGGTACTTTCTCTCTACTAGTCCATTTTGTTGGGGGGTTTGAACACAAGAAGTTTGCTGCACAATTCCTTTTTCAAGATAGAAAGAAGGCATGAAGAACTCAGCACCATTATCAGACCTTATTGTCTTTATATGCACAGAAAATTGAGAGGAAATGAAAGCACATAAATGTTTTAGAGTATTTTGTGCCTCAGATTTTGCCTTAAGAAGAAAAGTCCAAGTGAACCTAGTAAAATCATCAACTATTGTAAGGAAAAGATTTTGTCCATAGACAGTAGGCTGCTTGTATGGCCCCCAAATATTAACATGGATTAATTCAAAAACATGTTTTATAATAGTAGTTCTAAAAGAAAAAGTAAGCCTATGATGCTTTGCCATATGACAAATACTGCAATTACAGTTGGATTTACAAGAGACAGAACTTTGCAAATGCAAACCCTTTATTTTCTACAAACAAGGCATAGACAAATGTTCTAACCTATAATGCCATAACAAGCTATTTATTTCAACCTTCATTAGGAATAGTAATAGAAGAAGTGCAGTTAAGAATAAGAACAGTCAAGGCTTTGTTATGGAAGCTTTGAGGATTATAGAGATAAAGCCCATTCCAACCTTCAGTTTTCCCAATTCTTTTCAAGGAAGCCTGGTCTTGAATGATGCAATTATCATATAATAAAGTAGTGGTACAAGAATTTTGATGAGTGAATTTAGAAACATAAATTATGTTTAGCTTGAATGTAAGCACATATAACACATATATCAAGAAATGTGAACAAAGAAACTGGAAAAACTGAAAAATTCTTGATCAAAAAAGAAATGGAAACAGGTAATCTGCAAACGGAACTACTAACGAAGCTTTATTTCAAGAAATTAGAACAAAAAATTTGCGGAAGAAATCAGAGATAAGCTCTGATACCATATTAAAACTAAAGATATAAATGATAAAGGATAAACTGGAGAGAGAAAAAGTAGAAAATATCTCTTTTATTTTTCATATTTATACAGTATATCTGTACTAGAATAAATTTAAAAAAGCTTGGAATGAATAACAGGTAGTTCGAAATTTTACTTAAAAAATGCTCTGATTATGTCGGAAAATCTCCATAGAATCTTAGGGTTTTCTCTGCCGCTACGCGCGTATTCTAGCCGGACAATGAGCTCTATCATCTGTCGGACTTCTTATCTACTTATGTCACCATTATTCATTAGAACTTCCGGTTCTTCCACCAGTTCTATGGCGTGGATTTTGTGCGATGACGTTGATACAACAACGGGCCCCCAATCTAGTACTGCCAGAGGTGGAATTTTGTCGTCGTCGGCTCCTTTGTTGGGTCGCCAAACTTGATTTGGTGGTGGGTTCAAGCAATTTATGGCGATTTGGTTTGATGGCGAGTACCGAAAAAGGCGTGCCCGACCGACGAGCATCCACCTAGAAGAGGAAGATCTTGAAAGTTGATGTGAAGATGGGTCGGCCAAGGTAGTTGGTGGGTTAGACAATTCTGAGGGTGATGGGGCTAAATGGGATGGCCTTTTGAATCATTGTGGGTTGTAGAGTGGTATAATCCCCATTGACTTTCTGCCTGGGCCAGACCAAACAGGCCCACGCTCAATTGATCATTTTGTTGGGTCGATCTACGCTGGGTCAAATAAATCTCTTATGCAACCTAAAAACAGATATTTTTCACTCACTATATTGGAATAATTGACCCTATTAGGATGATGTTATTATTTCCGATGACTTATTTACAGTTGATGATTTATTTACACTTGATGAATTGTTTCCACCGGGCTCCTGCCGTTAATCAGGGAAAGGTGGAGGTATTGAGCGACCCCACCAAGACTCATGAATTGTTTAGCTTACAATTATTGGGAATCCAAAACTCCCAGAGCATTAAAGAATTTGAAATACCCGAATGGTCTCCTTAGAGGAAGTGACTAAAGTTCTCAAACCTTTTCGCTTTTTTACCAAATTATTTTCCTAAGTAATCACCTTAACACAAATATGTTCATTATGCATATAAAGGTGATTTAAGGTATAAGCAACTTAGGTGACTTATGTGTTATAGATGCAACATATAGGAACTCAAGACAATGGATATAATCAAGAGATTGTCTAGGTCAAGAGTCATATATGCAAGACATGTAAGAACAAACAACACAAGACACATAGACTAGCGCTTATGCAAGATATATAAAGCTTGTAAGATTACTAAGTGCAAGTCCTATACCCAAGGCAAGATATAAGAAGCAAGTGTTCTAACTCAAGATAAACATTTAAGAGTCATATAATCAAGTTCATGTGAATATAAGCACAAGTATAATGTAAGAACTTGAAATAAAAGAGGTAGATTTAGAAGATCAAACACAAGGATTTAGAGTAGTTCGATCACAAAAATCTACTACATCCACTACCATAGGACACACCCAAGGATTTTGACAAATTCCACTAGCTTGTCTTGAGAGAGCTTTACATGGAAGGAAAAAAAAAACCCATTGGTATTTTATGCACTCATGCAACATTCAAAGGGAAAGGCCAACACATTAATACTTTTATGCACACATGCTTCGCCCCTGGGAACTCTTTCCCTAATCTAGACTACTAAGTGAGAAGGTTTTACGAACACATTCAACGGTACTTCACTTTCAGATTCACCACTCACTCTAGTTCCTACGATTACAAGAAAGATCCACTCCAACTCAAAATCACCACTCTCACAGCCTCACCACTCAACCCTTTACAAAGAAAGATAATCTCAACACATGAGATTTTACATTTAAGTTCAAGAATATAAATATTTCTATGGATTTTATGTATTACAATGAAAACTCTAATTCATATTTGAGAATAGAAGAATATGTATGTGAAGCTATTTCTCAAAATGAAATGTTTTGATGAATGATTGGAAGAATTTAGCTCATCAAAGTGTTTGATTTGCTTGTGTAAAATGTGTATATGAAGGCTCCTCTATTGGCTTAAGCAAATAACAAAATCAGCCTTAAAGTCTATTTAAAGGGTCCAAAAATTTCAAGCAAATCGTGTTACAACGATTATATTTTTGCCTTGACATGACAGTTTCGGTTGACCTGACCATAGGCTAGGTCGTCCGACGTGCGTATGAAGTTAATATAAAAGGCTTCTATTGTTAGGAAATAAACAACAATATTGGAAGAGAAAACTAGATCAAAAAACAATAAAGAAAGACACAAGGAATTGTTTACCCAGTTCGTCAAAAAATTGACTACATCTAGGGGCGCTACCAAGCCAGGATATTACTATGTTTTGAGATACAATATTTAGGTTACATTCATAAGCTATTTATAGGGAAAATGTGAAACCCTAATAGCGGCCAATTAACAGAAAAGCCCAACTCAATCTACATAACCTAACAATCTCCCACTTGGAGACTGACTCTAATGTAACCATCTCCTCTTCAGTAATCCATAGATGTGTAGCAGCGCCAAGCCTCCATCTCAAGCTCTATGGCCTTCAACTTCTCTAAGGTCACAACCTTAGTCAACATATCAGCAGGATTTTCACTTCCTCAGATCTTTATAAGTCGCAAGATCTTTCTATCAATGAGATAGCGTATGTAGTGATACCTCAACTCAATATGCTTTGTTCTTGAATGAAATGTTGGGTTCTTTTCTAAGAAGATTGCACTCTGACTATCATTGTAGAGGATTCTATTTTTCTTCTCCTTCCCCAATTCACGCAAGAAATTCTGCAACCATACCATCTCTTTACTAGCCTCTGTCACTGCTACATATTCTGCTTATGCATTAGATAAGGTCAAGATATTCTGCAACTTAAAAGCCCAAGAAATCGTTGTACCACCCAAAGTGAATACATACCCGGTTGTACTCCTCCTTCTATCAAGATCACTTGATGCCAAATCTCCATCAACACACCCTGCCAATTCAACACTCTTGCCTTTGAAACATAAGGCCCTCTCTTTGGTACCTCTCAAGTATCTAAGAATTCACTTCACCACTTCCCAATATTGCTTACCCGGATTGCTCATAAACTTGTGAACTACTCCCACCACATATGCAATATCTGGTCTAGTATACACCATAGCAGACATTATTCAACCAATTACTGAAGCATATGGGATCTTCTGCGTATGAGCACGTTCCTCAACACTCTTAGGTGATTCCTTCTTAGATAGTTTGAAGTGGCTTCCCAACGGAATACTCACTGGTTTAGTATCCTGCATACTGAACCTTTTCAGAACCTTCTTGATATAATCAGCTTGTGAAAGATACAGCTTTCCTACAACCTTATCTTGAATAGTCTGGATACCTATTATCTGCTTAGCCTCTCCAAGATCCTTCATAGAAAACCGTTCGGACAACTGCCTCTTCAACTTACTCACTTCTTGAGCACTAGAACCTGCTATCAACATGTCATCAACATATAACAACAAAATGATATAACCATCTCCAAACCTCTTTAAGTTGCAACAACGGTCAGCCTCGCATCTGATAAAGCCAATCTCAAACATGATTGCATTAAACATCTTATATCACTATTCGAAGCCTATTTCAGACCATACAAGCTCTTTTTCAATTTACAAACGATCTCACAATTACCCTCTATAATGTATCCTTCTGGTTGCACCATGTATATTTCTTTCTCCAAATCACCATGAAGAAAGGTTGTTTTTACATCCATATGTTCTAACAACAAGTTCTCTGCAACAACTATACTCAAAACCAACTGAATAGTGGTTAGTTTTACAACAGGAGTAAAAACATCAGTATAATCAATATCGTATTTCTGCTGAAAACCCTTCAACACCAGTCTTGCTTTGTAACACTCGCTTGCAGCCACCTCCACTTTAATTCTGAAGACTCATTTACAATGCAGAGCCTTCTTTCCTTTTGGGAGCTTAACTAGTTCCCAAGTATCATTGGACAATAATGAATTCATTTGATAAAAGGGGAGTTTGTTCTTTTAAGTTTTATTCCTTATCTCCTTTTGTCTTAGCTTCACAACAAGCATGTGTATCCCTTTTCCACCACCAAAGCGGACTTAATAGCCGCCGGTAGTTGATGTGCTAGAAATTTATGGATATTACATACTCTTGTTGTTGGATGTATTCAAGCTGTGTTTACTAGCATGTTCCCATGTTCTTAACTGTCATATTTTCTTTGGTGTTTAAAATCTTTTTGATTATGCCAAAGGGGGAGAAATTTAGGGAGTTATCTTTACATGCTTCTAGCTTGAATGTAGAAAAAGGGAAAAGATATGTAGGAAGTTTTCTTAACATGTTTCTATCTATATTGTATCTTTTCACCCGGCATGTTTTGAGGGGGAGCTTTTATATGTTTGTATATATCATTTGTCTCAAAACTTGCTTTTGATGGAAGGAAGTAGGCAAGGAGGATGGTTGGGAAATAGGGCTCTTCTAAGAGTCCCTAGTTTATATGGCAAAAGAACTTATAATGCTAGTGCTTATGTCTTTGCATATATTTGTCTTTACAATTGGTATCGTATACAATTGGTATCTTCTAAGCATTAGTCTTTGTACTTATTTGTTCTTAGATCCTTTTGCCATGCTTCCATGTACTTACATTGTCCATATTCTATCTTATTACATCAAAGTTTGTCATAATCAAAAAGGGGGAGATTGTAAGCCCTAAGGGCAAACGAACTCTGTTTTTGATATTGGACAAACATTTGATGTTGTGTCTAATGATCTTAATCTTTGTGATAGAATATTGGAAATCTTGTAGGAAGCTCTAAGTACTTCAATCAAGCCATGTTCAAGATTCAAAGTCATACTATTCAAGGCTCATCTATGAAGATTGAAGATTGAAGACTTAGTTTGGTTAGTTTAGCTTTGTCGTCATTAGTCGTAATCTTTAAAGCTCTAACCAAAGCTCTTATGAACATAAGCTTCTCACTCTAGTCTTGCATACATGTTTTCATAAACACGTTTTCAAAAGGCAAAAGTTTCAAATGTGTTCTTATCCAAAAAGCCTTTGATTTCATAGATAAGTCTTTTAGAAAAGTTTTCCAAGTGTTCTTACTTGTTACCTTTTAGGAAAACCTTTTTTAGACTTCAAAAGATATCAAAACGTGTGAAAAATCACTTTGGAAGTTCGGTCAACCGAGCTCAAGTTCGGATCAACCGAAGAGATACTGAGAGGTTTGACTGAGAAGGTTCGGTCGACCTAATGGGTACTTCGGTCGACCTAATGGGTACTTCGGTCGACCGAAGTGATGCTCGGTCAACCGAAGCTTGGCTAGTGGATCCGAAGTGTACTGTTCGGTCAACCGAACTCTGTTTTAAACTAGCCGTTTTCTGACCGTTAAAGAGTCGTTTTTCAGCCAAATTTGAAATGTATTTATACTCCAAAGCTAGAGAAACATTCCAAGGCTTGCATATCAAATATTCATTGATCTCTCATCAAGCCAAAACACTTTCAAAGCAAAATACTCTTCATCCTTATGATCTAAAGCATTCAAGAGTATTCTTTCAAAAGCAAGACAAAGAGTGGACTTCATATGTTCAAGAGCTAAATTGTTTGTGCTTCAAAGGTACTATATCTTTCACTTAGAAGAGTGAACAACCTTGTACTTAACCTTTCTTAATTCCCTTTCTTAGTGATAGGGTTATTATTGTAAGTCCTACTTTGTGTGGGCATCCTTTGGTTGTAAAGTCCTACTTTGTGTGGGCAATTGTAAAAGTCCTACTTTGTGTGGGCATCTTCTTAGTGAAGTGTTTGAAATCCTTGGGTGCGGCTCAAGGTAGTGGAGGTAGATTCTAAGTGAATCGAACCACTATAAATCCTTTGTCTTGTTGATTGGGTTTTGCTTTAGCCTTTGTTCATCTTGCTTATACTTTCACTTGCATTGCAAAGATTCGAAAAAGTTGCCAAGATTAGTTAAAACCCAATTCACCCCCCTCTTGTGTTTTACACAAGATTTTACTTGCCTTCTCACTACAAGGAAAATGATATTTAGTAACGACGAATTCATCAATGTAAGGTCGATTTTTTGTCACTATTATCTCTTGTGACCATTTTTTGAAGTCGTCACTTGCCGTCATAAATACCTCCGTCACTGATGAAATTGTGACGACATTTTGTGATTGGTCACAATTACTCAATCCTTCTGTAACTAAATTCTCGACACCAAAAACTTTACAATAAGTGACAAAAAAGTTGTCACAACAAATGTAAATATGTGTGACAATAGTTTTGACACAAAAAAGAATTAAATTGTGACGAATTAAGTCGTCACAATAGTTATATTTTTAGTGACGACATTGTTGACACTAAAATACTTGTTAATAGTGACCAATGTTTTGTCACGCATACTACTCATATCAGTGACAACTACTTCGTAACAAATTATGTTTGAAATAGTGTCGTCCGAGTTAAGTCACAAAAAATGTAATATTTGTTTGTTACAATTTTTTGTCACTTGCATATTTATATTTTGGCCGAGCCGACCCCTTCCTTCGTAGAGCCGAGTCGTCAAGTCAAGCCACCTTTAAATAATGTAGAATAAAGTCTATCTATTGTCAAAGGAATGAGAATTGAACCCCGCGACCTCCGATATGTATGTCGTGCAGTAGGCCGCTGGGCTAGCTGATCATTTGTTAATTGTTGTTCCTCCTCTTATATGTATTATAATGGAGTTTTTTATTTTGAACATTTACTTATTTAAATTTTTCTTTGTGTTCTAATTTCCGTTTCTTCATTAATCAAATTAAAATTAATACAATCTCATTAAATTTTTCTTTGCTTTTTAATTTTTAAATATCAAAACATTTTTTTTGTTTGTTTTTTAAAAATTATTTTATTTTTATTTATTTTCTTTTGCTCAGTATCAAACTGATAAAGAGTGAAAAACTTTGTAATAGAAAATATATTTGTCAAAATTTCTCGTCTTAAAGATTTTCAAAATAGTGACCATAGTAGTAGTTCTTTTTTCTTCTTTCGGTGACAATATTAAATTAAACCAACTAAATGACATTTTCGTGACTCAACAACCACTCGATTCCAAAATCTAGCACACTTAACAAAAATCTATAACTAAATTCGTCACTGCCATATCCGATAAACGTACACTTAACAGATTTAGCATCCAACTTTTTTCTATCAGCAACATCAACATGAATATGAGAAACACAACCAAGCACTCGAAGAAATTCTAGGTTTGCCTCTTTACCATTCTAGGCCTCTTCTTGTATACCATTCTCCTAGGGGGTTGATGGTCCTCTATTAATTAGGAATGCAGCAGTGTTAACTGCTTTTGCCTAAAACATCTTTGGCAGTCCACACTTCAACCTCATGGACCTAGCACGTTCATTCAAGGTTCAGTTCATACATTTTGTGTCACACCCCGAAACCGGGTAATGACCTGGCAGTACCTCATATGCTCAATTGTCTAATCACAACCCTAAATCAATTACTATAATTGTTCCAAACTTTAAGCCTAGAAGGGAAGGCTTTAAAATGCAAGAATGGGTTCAGTTTCTCCCCGAACGAAGGGCTCACACTTTAAGGATTCCTTCGCATTGTGTCATTTTCCACCACTGTGGACTCCACAACGACCGTTTGCAGACCCTAACATTTCTCCCGGTTAGGAACGGGCTCACAATTCAGACATATCGAGAACTCACGGGTTCAACGACAACAATCTCACACGCACTCGAAAAAATCCTGTAATGAGTTTGATCCTAAACAAGAGCTCAACTAATGATGACTCTATAGAACACATAGCATTTAAGACTCTTAAATCAGTAACAACTCAACATTACACACAGCATTTAAGACTCTAAAATCAGTAACAACTCAACATTAATGATAACAAGATAGGAAAAAAATCAACACACGCAATTAGGTTTGATGATCAACATACAAGAATGATAATTTAACGTTTCATTCTATGCAATAAAACATTCCTTTAAATACTTCTAGCACGAAGTTCCATAAGTATAAAAGTAGACATTTCATGGATTTTAGTACCAAAATTACAAGGGTGAAGAATCTTACTTGGAATTAAAGCAAGTAAAGCAAAACACTAAAAAACAAGAAAACGCAGCAACTTCAAATGTAAAATTTCGTTCGATGGAAACTCAAAATGCAACCCCGTCACTTCTCACACGTAATCCTTTCAGTTAGCTTCGAGACGCAACATGAATAACCCCATACAGAGTTCGTTTACTACTTCAATTATGAATTATACTCTCAACACTCGGTTTTTCCAGATTTTCTCTTCTTCTCCATTTTCTCTCTTTCTCTCTTTTTATCTCAAACCTATCTCCATTTCTAATCACCAAATTTCCTGCACTAACTACCGAGAGACACACATTTTCAAAAGGTGTCAAACCACTCCCATAAGTTCTTTAAAATCTACACTTAAGTCCCCCAAGTTATACATATTATTAAATCCACCCATAAACAATTGTACAAAAAATTAACATATAAAAATCACATAACATATAAAATCAATTTAGCATGTTATCATATAATGACAAAAAGTTCAGGTTATCACATTCTGCAACACTATTATGCTGAGGGGTTCCTCTCAGGGTATTTTCCATGTGAATACCATTCATAGCACAAAATTGTTTTAACTCACCGGGCTCATACTCTCCACCATTGTATGATCTCAAACACTTCACTTTCAGACATGTTTCAGTTTCTACCAAGGCTTTCCACGTTTTAAAGGCATTAAAAGCATCAGATTTATTTTTCTGAAAATAGACCCATGCCTTTCTTGTGGAGTCATCAATGAAGGTCATGTAATATGACGCACCACCAAGAGATGTCACTAGTGCTAGTCCCCGTAAGTCACTATGTACCAACTCCAACTTACGCTTCTTCAAAGTTCTGCCACCCTTAAAAAAACTCACGCTTATTTGTTTCCCGAAAACACAATCCTCACATAAACTAACATCAACAGTCTTGAGGTATGAAAGCTTACCCTTCGAACACAACACTTTCATCTCCTTCTCACTCATGTGGCCAAGACAACTATGCCACAAATCTGCATCATTATTTGCACATGCAAGAGCAATAATCTCATGAGTGTTATTCGTCAAATACAACGTACCCTACTTCTTTTCCTTAAGCTACTACCATAGCTCATTTGGTTATCTTCCAAGAACCACTGCCGAATGTAAAAATATAACATTCATCATCCAATTGCCCAACAGAAAGTAAGTTCATCTTTAACCTAGGAACATCTCTGACATTACTCAGCTGTAATACAGTTTCATTCGGTGCTTTGATCTGAATATCTCCCTTCCCCACAATTTGTAGAAGCTCATCATCAACAAGATAAACCATACCTAAATCACAAGAAGTGTAACGTTCCATTACATCAATGTTATTGCAAGAATGAAATGATGCTCTAGAATCGAAAACCCACGATTCCAATGGACTGGTCATACTCAAGATTAATGCATCTGAGATTTCTTCTGTTGTAATTGCTTATTTGTCATCCTTCGGCGGTGTTGTACACTTGTGTTAGTAGTGCCCTAGGACCATTAACATATGTTGTACGTTTTTATATATTTTGAGCATGTCATTTGAATAGTTAATTTTTCTTTTGAACATCAAATATGTGATTTGATAGTAAAACTCATTAGCTTATACAATTACTATTCTGATTGTCCCTAGTTTTATGTAATGTTCTATACAACGAAATAAAACTAGTATGATGTTTGATTGATGATTATGTTTTACTAATCATGTGTAATGGATA
The DNA here is from genome assembly GCA_026122235.1 of Vinca minor. Classification (NCBI taxonomy): domain Eukaryota; kingdom Viridiplantae; phylum Streptophyta; class Magnoliopsida; order Gentianales; family Apocynaceae; genus Vinca; species Vinca minor. The sequence goes on from JAOCZM010000253.1 coordinate 4,333,023, forward strand.
CAAATCATATCATATATACAATATATTGGGATATATTGTATCGGACGTGATCCGAAAGAGAAGTAATACTTCATGGTACTTTAGTCATAAGTATTACTTCCTCAATACTATTTGGAATCCTTAGGCCTTATGTCTCCATTGTTTCCAGCATGAATGGAGCTACGTTTTGACTCAGTCGTACGTTACTTTTAATCAAGTAATTAATACGACTGATGATCGGATGTAGTATCTTATCATGGCTTGAATGTGAGAGGCATTGTAAGGGATTTGTCCCTTTCTTATTAGAGAGAGATATACATGGGTCCCTCGATAAGGAATACTGTTTAAATGCATGGTCGTGCTCAAATATATTTAATAAACTGGTTATTAAATACTATTTGTTGGAATCGGACGTGATCCGTTAGAGAAGTAATACTTCATGGTCCTTAGTCATAAGTATTACTTCCTCAATACTATTTTAGAATCCTTAGACCTTATGTCTCCATTGATTCTAGCATGAATGGAGCTACGTTTTGACTCAGTCGGACGTTACTTTTAATCGAGTAATCAATACGACTGATGATCGGACGTAGTGTCCTATCATGGCTTGAATGTGAGAGGCATTGTAAGGAATTTGTCCCTCTCTTATTAGAGAGAGATATCCATGGGCCCCTCGATAGGGAAAGACTGTTTAAATGCATGGCCGTGCTCAAATGTATTTGATAAAGTGGTTATTAAATACTATTTGTTGGAACAGTCTACCAGGAGATCGAGCATAAATACAATTAAGCTTTATAAGGGTGACGACAACCATGCCGTATGCTTAATTAGGATATCGTGAGACAAAGGGATTAAATAGTGGATTGATATTAGGTTTCACCGTAAATTCATTCACTTTGGGTAGTCACAATGTCCTGCTAGGGACCGCTTGTGATTTATGAACACATACTACTACTAAGTGTGTTTTCATTGCCATTGTGATATGAACCTACAGGGTCACACGCATAGACGAGCTAACGAGCTTCATGTCCTGATTCAATGAATCTAGAATGTGTCTAAGTTCATTGTATCTGACATTTAGTCTTCTGAGAATAATAAAGCGTTATTATTCGAATTAGAGATACATAAGGGGCATTTTTGGTATTTAGGCATTGCTGGGATTACGTGGGAGTTATTATCTGATAAAGACTCTCACTACCAGCAAAAGTCTAGGGAACGTGGGAGTTAAAGACTCCCACTGCCGGGAGAGTTGGTAAGGACGTGGGAGTTGTTTTTTAAACAACCTCTCACACCCTATATAAACCTCTCTTGGCCGAAACCCTAGGGATGAATTAATTCAGCCGCAAAATACCCAAAAACCGAAATCGATTTCTGGTATGGCAGCCTTTTTTTCTCTCTAGAATAAAAAATTCAGAAGAACGAAGAGCTAGCACTCACTGCTCGTTTCGTCGCGTGGATACCGGTAGGGAGTAATTCCGCAAGGGAGGACTCAAGGTGGTTGCTGCTGAAAGCCGAAAGATACAATCTTTAAGCCGAAAAACGTAAGTCATTTTCCCGGTTTTTCGATTCGTTTACGTATGAGCGGATCCTTCAAGGGAGGAATAATGGGTGTTTAGAAAGAGTTTCTGCCCATGAATCCCTTCACAGTCTACTTGGAGATCGATCATAAATACGATTAAGCTTTATAAGGGTGACAACTACCATGCTTTATGCTTAATTTGGATATCGCGAGACAAAGGGATTAAATAGTGGATTGATGTTAGGTTCCACCGTACATTCATTCACTCTGGGTAGTCACGATGTCCTGTTAGGGACCACTTGTGATTTATGAACACATACTACTATTAAGTGTGTTTTCATTGCCATTGTGATATGAACCTACAAGGTCACACGCATAGACGAGTTAATGAGCTTCATGTCCAGATTCAATGAATCTAGAATGTGTCTAGGTTCATTGTATCTAATATTTATTGTTCTGAAAATAATAAAATGTTATTATTCAAATTAGAGATTGAGGAGGAGCATTTTCGGTATTTGGTTTTGGCTGGGATTATGTGGGAGTTATTATGCGATAAAAACTCCCACTAACAGAAGAGGTTGGGATTACGTGGGAGTTGGTTTTCGGAACAAACTCTCACGCCTATATAATCTCTTTTGGACAAAACCCTAGGTACTATTTTATTTTCATAGCTGCAAAACCTATTACCAGAAATAAGATTTATGCCCTTCTATTCTCTCTAGATTCCCGAGACTCAAAAAACGAAGAGCTACCACTCGTTGCTCGTTTCGTCGCGTGGATACCGGTATAGAAAAATTCCGCAAGGGAAGGCTTCTGGTGGTCGCAGCACAGCATCAGTTTTCAGAAATCATTAACTGAAAATCGTAAGTATTTTCGTTTGTTTTTCTATTCCTATGGTATGAGTGAATCCTTCGGGGGGGGGGGGAATTCATGAGTGTTTAGAACTAGATTTTTGCCCATGAATCTCTTCAACTCTCTCTTGTAGTGACCATACTACCCGTAATTAAAACATTTAATCGAGCTCTTGTCTTTCTTAGGCTTCCTGCCTCTCGACTTTGATCTACCTCCGTAGGATTTCGACATTGATTCTGATCTACCTCTATTTTCTGTACTCAGGGCTGATCCCAAAGTTATACCCGATTATTTTCTGCGAATTTCTTCACAAATAATCAGGTCTCTGACTTCGTGAAACCTAAGCTTCATCTTCCATGCTAAAGCTAACAACATAAATTATTCCGCCCCAACTGTTTGGTAAAGAAGACAGTAAAATTAAGGCATGTACCTCATCATCAAAATCAATTTCAACTGAACTCAATTGGCCTATTATCATATTGAACTCATTTAGATGATTGGAAACCACAGTACTTTTTGTCATCTTTAGGTTAAACAGACGTCGCATCAGAAAAACCTTGTTTGTTGTTGATGGCTTCTCGTACATCTCAGATAATGTCTCCAACATCTCCTTGGTAGTTTTTGCTTTTACTGTATTGAGCGCCATGTTTCTAGATAGAGACAAACGCACGACGCTCATCGCCTTCTTGTCCAACAACTTCCAATCTTCTTCTTTCATGTCATCTGGTTTCCCACCAAGAGGATGATACATATCTACCATATAGGTAATCCTCAATCTGTATCCTCCAGAACCAAAAATCTGCTCCGCCAATGTCACACCCCGTAACCAGAATGGTGACATGGTAGTGTCTCATCACAAAAGAGTTACTAAAAGGGAATTCATTATGTTATTAAAATCCAAAAGTCATACAGTATAGCAACAGAAATGAAATACCGAAATGAAGATAGTTCTAAACTTTACGAAACGGAAATAAACTAAGTGTTTGTTACTAATGTTCAACTGTTACATATCAGATTATGAAATCACTCTTCATAATGCCCCTACCAATCATCGTCCTCATAGTGTGGTTAAACACCATCGTCATATTCAAAAGAAGAAAATGGAAAGGACTTAACTGCGAGGCTCAATAAGAATCATATGCCTCCTGGGAGGAAGTATCAGATAAGACACAAAAGTTTTACCCATTTCCCAAAAGCCATTTGAAAACACGCTTTTGACACAAGACATACCTAAAACACAACACAACACTCTCATAACAATATACAGAACTCACAACACACTAATATCAAAGTAAAAAAAAAAACAAAACACATCTCATAATGACCCTTCAGTCAACCTAGACGGGAAGTTCGGTCAACCGAAGGTCGTCTGAGGTTCAAACAAAAAGATGTACAAAAGGTCCGGACGACCAGATCTCTCTCCCCGGTCTACCGGAGGTCTTCCGGGATCCAGACAGTAGCCTCAGTAAATGCCTCCGGCCAATGGGTGATCAGTCCGGTCGCCCGAGGTTAAGGCCAGAACAAAAACTGTACATTTTATGAAATTCCCAAGTCCCAAAAAATAGATTTATTACTCAAACCACATAACAAGTAAGACCCAAACAAGGAAACAAGTTACAACGACAACAAGTCAGCTAAACAACCATAATCTTCTTGTCTAAGAACTTACACAATTGTATACATCACAAGCACCATGCTTTGCTTATATGGGACACACGATTATACACATTGATTAGACAATACGAACATGGTTATCAATATTACACTTACTTCAATTATCTATTCACAACTAACTAACAATAATTGCAACGGTCCTAGTTATAGTCCAAACTAGGACGACCCAAAAAGTTCATACACATGGGTTCAGTATACCCCCGAATGATGGGTCCAGAGTTTATGGATCCATTCTTATATTGTATCATCATCCATCACTATGGACTCCACAAAACCGTTACAGTCCACAACGGGTTAAGGCTAAAAAATAAACACAAATCACATGATCTCCCGGTATCAACACAATCACATTAAAATGAACGAATACTGCTAACAAATTGATCCTAGACAAGAGCTCAAAACGGGGTGACGGCTCGGTCGACTAAAACCAAAAAGACGACAATGGCTTTAATAACCAATTAAGACGACCCAAAGCAATAAACACATATAAGTTCAACAATTAGCAAATATATCAAATAGGAACAACAACATTAACAATAACGATTCAAAAGTAGCAACAACACAAGTATAATAATCCAAGTTCCAAAACGATACACGACACTATGATATACCACACAATATGCAATTAAACCAACACTTCATCCTTTTATACAATAAAACATGCAAAATCAATTCCTACGCAATTCTATAACCTTAAAGATTGAATATATGCATTTTAGGACTGAAAATACAGATGTGTAAGATCCTTACATCGTACGAAAACAATTTACACAAAAAGATGCAAGAAATCCGAATTCCATAAAACCATCCCCGCTCCCGGTGCAATAACTTCTCGCTCCGAACTACGAATCGCAATCCGTACGCATAGGTCTTTCGAATACCTTCGAATCGATATATAGATCGTCCGAAATGGACTTCGTTTACCCTCTCAATTGTTCTCTCAAAGTTCTACCCAGATATTTTGCCAACCCAGAAAAACACGAACGTCAAACATAAATTACTCACTGTTCAGAACTCCAACGATGGTTCGTCAACTCCCATACGTAGTGTTTCCAACCCTATTTCTAACCCAACAAGAATCACTCGATTCTAATACCGATTACCATGTCAAAAGTCGAATCTCACACAAACTATCTATTCTGCCAGATTTTCTCATTTCTCTCTTTTCATTCCTTTCTTTTGTAACCTCTCAAAATCCCCCAGCCCTAATGGAGACATTAAAGTCTTAAAATATTGCACAAAAGGTCCCTCAGTCACTCCTCTATTGCCCTCATGTCCTCACACACCCAAAACACAAAACAACGCATATAACACATTAAATAGTCACATAACACATAAAATTTAACATTTAATTCATGGAATTAATTGTAAAACATATAATCATGTAATAACATAAATTAAACATGTAAATCACATAGGCAAAAAGTCTCGGGTATCGCATACTCCCCCTTGCAGAAGTCTCGTCCTTGAAACTTGCACACTCTACAAAACATGGATACTAGAACTCTCGCACTAGATGCAATGGCTCTATGGGCGTTCAAAAGACATGTATGATATTATATGGCAATCTATGAAATATAAGATGAAAGGAAGTACTACATAACAATTACAAATAAACGAATATACATATAAACACCAACGTACATGTTACCACCACGCTTCCGCTGCGCTACTCTAATAAAACAATAGTAACCACTGTAGAATGCTAATACAATCATATATGTATATCCCAATTAACACGTAGTACAAGGGGTAGATACATGAATACATAAAGCTATAAAATCATGCCATAAACTAATATAACTAAAGGTATCAAAACTAAGTTAGCATGGTAATACATATAAAGCATATAGAACGTAACTAGCACATTAATACAGTTCATAATACACATTGGGAAATATTATACACCGAAAGTGAGCATATAGAAATAACTAGATAATTAGTTTTAATGTGAGGTTGCAATATAATTCTATGCATGTGTGAATATGTTTTACATAAAGTTTAATTATGTTTTGAAATTGAAGTTAAGATGATGCAATTATAATGTACTGCTGTAAACGAGAATAATATATAGAACTTCACTTAATACCCAATGCAAAAAATGAATAGACATAATACATGTTGATTTATGATTTATGCATTAAATTTCATACCAAATACAACAAAAGGAACACATTACCAAGAAGTAATATAAGGTGATCATCGTAATATAAAAAATATTGTGTTAAAATTTAATCACACACACAAGCATGTTATAATAATATGTATGTAAACACAATAAGTAATGATATTACATACTTAAATGCCCACTATGATCCATACCACATGTTTAATGTACATAGTGTGCTAGATGCTTACTTATATGTCATACATTTATTAATACTTCCTAACAAAATGTGCAACAAGGTGAAAAATATAGATACATATAACCATGTATGCATTAACAAGTTTATAACTTGGATAAATCATACTAGCAAAACAAAATTTAATATAACAAAACTAATAGCATGTACTAACAAATAAAATAAAATACAATGTAGTATAACATCAAAGCAATTATTATTTGGTTTTTAATACTATGCGGTGCACCCATTAAGTCAAAATTTCATCATGTAAATCATGTAGTCCCTATATACTTAAAATCATGCAAATCACTATATAATTAAGTTAGTAAGTGAAATAGACTCGCATTAAGAACAATGGTGTAATATATGCTTGATATGTCCCTTTTTCATCTTTTCAGATGGTAAATATTTCTCAGAACATAGTGTGTGAATCAAACCTATGTTTGAATTGAAATTGAGATACTGATGCAAGTTCTTCCCTTCTAAATCAGATAGATTCATATCTGAAAGAGGTTGACAATAAGTTCTTTCAAAATTGACTATTTGTCCCTCTGTTAGAGGTGTTCCAGAAATGTCTGTGATCGAGTAACGAACGAATGGATCAGATCGACTTGGAAAATGGACGTAAAATTATACTTATGCACATAACAACTTGTACCATAAATTTGACGCACGTAACTCGGAATAAACTGAAGGTAAGAAACTTTGATAAAATCTCATTTACTGTTAAACTAAACTACTAACCATAACCAATGCATAACAATGCAATTGAGCAAGAAAAATTTGCTAAACAGATTATTGTGTATATGTATAAGAATGTTGCACCAAAATAATGTTATGACAATCCAGGTTGTAAGAAAATGATAAGACGTTATGTATATTAGAAATTGAATATGTAAAATCTCTTGTGTAAAAAGAAAACAAACAGTCGTTACAAGATATATTATGGTCGTAAAACTGTGTAACTAAATAATATACAAATTACAAACACCATGAACATATATAGCAATATTAATATAACCATTATTGTATTGAGAGTTGAATACATGGTATGTCGTGTGAAGTTATCAAATTGACACTCTAGTTACTATTAACGCTGAATGTATTACATGACACCGTAAGTATAGTAAAATTATACAGTGAGTTTGGATGGATGAAGTGATATGTTCATACATAATATAAATCCATAATAGAAGATAAATGTGTGTTACAAAAGAACAAAAGAGGTGTGCACAATGTACTGTGTAAATTTTAAAAAAACCAGTTTCATTGTAACATAATATGTAGATGAATAAGCATATCAAAATGTGGTACTTGACATTGCCACATAACTTTTTAACTAGCAAGGAATACAAAATTACAGTTTTGAAACTATCAACACACCTTCAAACATTAATTGTTACATATAACTTAGTTAATCATAACAACAATTTTATATACAAGTGCTCAAGCATTCATGTTATAAAAGATATTGACATAAATTTATTGATTCCTATATAACATGAATATATGTAAATACGACCATAGGCAAACAGTAGTTGAGAACACGATTATGTATATATATGGAACTAACACATTTAAATGCATTCACATACATTATAAGAGAAGTATAATTGATATGACCAAATCATACACACAATACACCAAACTGATAAACGTATTATAACACAATCCACAATACTGTATTAATATCATAATATCGACAAAATTAAATCAGTACTAAAACAAGCATATACACTAGGACAAGTATAAGACAAAAATTCTCAAAATGTGCGCAAAATTATATAATGTTAATGTAAATAAAATCAATCTAGCATGTTGATACATTTAGGGCAATTAAAATGTGGCTATCATGTTATTGCAATTCATACATGATACATCAATCTGCAAATAAATAAATAAATAAAAAGATAACATAATCCACGTAACATGTTCATAAATCAAGTTAACGTAGCACAACGTAATAGTCATCAATGGTATATAAAGCGATAACTCACATAACGGAGCAACACATATAATACATGGCAAAACAAACTTAGCAAATAACATAGCATAATATACCAGTAACACAACATAACTTAACATGTAAGCAATCATGTGACACCCCTACCCTCTCGGACCAGGACTGCCGCGTGCCTCTCGGCACTGGGTTCTATCTTTTACAATACAAAAGGAAGTACAATGAAATTCAATATAATACAAAAGAAGAATCCCAATATACAGATTTCTAATCCCAAACTTTCGTTGCGCACTCTGATACCAAAATATTTCACCACATTCAGATACCTGTGGAGGGGGAAAATATTTTGGAAAACGTGAGCCGAAGCTCAGTGAAGGTCGTGCTAGTGGTGCCAGTGTTTGTAAAAATCATTTTCTTTAGAAAAATACTTTTATATCAAAAATAGCTCGCACAATGAGAAAACCATATATATACTCTTATAATAAGGGGCCTGATTTCTGGAACAATTGTTCAAGACTGTCGAGATCAGATTGATAATGGCATTCCAATAACATTAAATCACATTTCATACGGGCCTCGATCTAGACATTTATTGACAGGATTCTGGAGGTGGCTCCCACCCTTTGGTGTAGTACGCAGTTCCTTCGATTATATTCATTTAGGCCCGAGTCAATATATTCGCAGTCTCGTAATGCCATGTCAATAATCTCAGGACAGATCTCGTTCAAGGTTCAATAAAAACAATTCATTTCAAATAACATTAACAATAAGGCCCCAATTTCAGAAAACGTTTCATGGTGTAATGCAAATGTATCCAATGCATATCATGAGTGGATCCAGACCATGAGTGCAATGAACAATTCATGAGCACACGATACATATATATAATTTTGTAGAAAGGGTTAGGACCACTCACCTGACTAGTTGACTTTCTTCAAATTCCAAATAAATCCTAGAAAAGAACTTCGCCATAATTTATTAATAGATCATACCTTCCAATAAACAACACTAGAATTTGGCACAAATGTAGAGATTACAAATTCATATGATATAAAGAAAGAAATGAAGAAGATGAGAGATTTTTTGAATGAATATGAAATCGGAAAATATGAACTATTTATAGAAGAATGGAAGCTGCTGAGAAGCTACTTTAATTAAGCAGCTGCTGCTTGCAGTTTAAGTAGCTGCAAATCAAAAGTTGTTGAGCAGCTGCTTCCCATAAGCAGCTGCAAATCAAAAGCTGCTGAGCAGTTCAAATAACTGCAAGTCAAAAGCTGCTAAGCAATTGCTTTTATAGCAGCGGCGCAGTTCTAATCCATATTTTGAGATTTTTTTACACATGAGGTGCTTGAAAGACGGGTTGTTACAAATCACATATGAAGCGATAATAAATAAATATACATCATAGTCCAAGGTATCTACCCATCCCACATCTCACATTACGTTTTGTGTTTTTCCTAACTTCATTCCATGTTTTACCCTAAGATTCGACCTGCTATGATACCACTTATGTCACACTCTACAACCGAAAATAGGGAATTTTGGTCGAACGCTCAAGGCACCAGTCGACCGAAGAAATTGTCAAAATGCCTCAGGCAAATGCAGGATATCCCAGTCGACCACACAAAATTCCTGGTAGAACGACATTAAAGGTTTAACAGGATTCAGGGTAACCCGGCCGACCGAACCCCCTCCCTGGTCAACCAAAATCGAGACAAAAATAAATTCATTTTTTATCTCGTATGAGGGTTGGATGACCGGATTAGACCTCCGTTCCACCGAAGCGTCGTGACTTTCAGATTATAAAGAGGGTTTCAGTTCACAATTTCAAAATCATTCAACTTCTTTCTCTAAAAGTCTCAAATCCCTCTATATTTTTCTCTCAATTCCAAAGCTTATATTTACCCAAACACAAATTCATTATATATTTCTTCAATTCAAATAACCATGAACCCAAATCCTACTTCAAATCCATCTAAAGACAAACCCAATCAAAATCTTCCCAAAAAGGAAAGGTCAAACCCAAAGACCCTTAGAAAAGGCTCTAACTATTCGAGAATCAATTGATCCCGCTCCCAAAAGATTGAGAACGAAGAATATTGTCGATAAAAGCAAAGGGAAAGGGAATGTGACGAACAAATCCGACGATGAAACGAAATCCGACGAGGATCGCCGCATCCCACCTCATTCTCCACGCTTTCAAGGAGATTCCTCATCATATACTGAACAAAATGTAACTCCTAGATTTAACTCCGAAAAAGCTAAGAAGTTATATGAAAATCTAGTGAGTGAAAATAGAGGAATTATCCCGGGGTATGTGATAGATAACGAGATGTTTAAGGGAGGCCTAGAGGAGATTATTGAGTACTTTATTCAGATGGGATGGTTGAATATTCTAGTGCATAATTGTGAGATATAGCCCTTAACCATACATGAATTTGGGGCAAATCTTAGAGAGGAAGGCTTAAAAGATAATGGGCAACATTGGTGGATGTCAATGGTAGGAGGTTTAGAGTTTAGCTTCTCGGAAGCTATGTTGTGCAACATTTGTGGAGTTAAGCTTGAGGAATATGCTATTAGAAACTTTGATAACTCTGGGGTGGTGCCTAGAGAAAAGGACTTAGATATTGGAAATTTCAAGACTTATTTCAATATCAAATGAGCTTTCAACAAATCAAGAGAGAGAGAGAGAGAGAGAGAGAGAGAGAGAGAGAGACCAATAGATTGGATGAATATGGACGAATAGATTGTGATACATGTGCTCATTTTATCTACTCATGGTATCAATCACATCCATTTTGTTTGATATGATTTTAAACTCGTTTCCTTTTTTATATAGCTAACATTGTTCTTAGTAAACGGAGAGATTGGGCTTTAAGGTTTTATTCATAGATCTCCTTAATTTTTTTGCTTGGGTTGTTAATTCATTTTGAGCCATATGACCATCTCAGATTCTATGTGTCATAATGTGCTCTCTTTATTTTAAAATCAACCAAGCATCAAAACCTCTTCAAAAGTCCTCTTTAAAAACTTACATTATTTTTAAGATAAACATCATCTCTTGGCAAGTCACATTTAATTTTAAATGGCATTTTACAAATGATGTGCTTACTTAAGCTTTAGAGACGTCCTTCCTTGAACAAGCTTCTACATGATTTAAACTTGATCCCTCATCAAAGATTTTCTTTTGATCCCTTGGGTCTCTATTTTCAACAAAAATAGGACAAAATGTTTTGCATATTGGCGCTCTAATGAACCTTTTTTATCTTGACAAAAAGGGGGGAAGGGGGGGGGGGAATAGCATTGCATATGTGCCATGAAAAGTAAATTTTACAAAAGGAGAAAGGTAAGAACTTCGCAAAATGGGAGAGATAATGGATTCTTTAAAATAGGGGAAGTAGATTTTTTTTCAAAACATCTACTTGCCTTGATCATATGCATCATTTGATTATAACTGTAAGCTCAGGGGTTAATGTGATTAATCAGGTTTTGATGATAATAAACCATTGGTAGTGTTTAGCTTTGCATATGGTCTTAAACATGATTGAAAAGACTTTGAAAAACTATTTTGACATGAGTTAGAGAACATTAAAAATGCGACTTAATGGAAATCCACTTTGGACCTTCACTTAGGTCGACCAGGCCAAAATCTCGGACGGCCTGATGAAGGTCGGTCGACCGGAGTGTGAATCTGTACTTGGTCACTTTTGAATGCTCTAAAACTCCAGCAGCTAATTTGAATGGTCGGCCTTTGTTTTATGTAGGTCAATCGAGCTTTTTCTCCGGGCTACCGGGTTCTCTTTTGGTGTCGACCGCATGATTCCAGTTGATTCTTTATTCTGCCTGAACGAACCCTGGACGACCTGACAGCCAGGTCAGTCGACCGAAGCTATCTTGTCACAGGTAGAATATAGCCGTTGCAATTTTTAAGGCTTGGTTTTTTAGGGCTCTATAAAAGCCTCTAAGCTGATTTTTTTAATGACCAACCAAGCCATAAGAGGTGGTTTTCAAGTTATACACTTTAAACAAGCATTTCAATCACTTTGAAGAGTTTTAATTTTTTTTTCTATCTTTATAAAAATACATCATTTTGAGTAAGAGGTTCATATACATACTCTTATATTCTCAAATTTCTTAGATCTTTCAATTGTAACATCCAATCCATTTAGGTGTTTATTTGTCTTGAGCTAAATTGTAAAGTCTCATTTGTTGGGGCGAATCTTTCTTGTAAAAGGGTTGTGTGGTAAGGCTTGATTGTACAAGAGTGGTGGTTTTGGGCCTCCTAAGTGGAGTGGAACTTTCTTGTAATTGTAGGAACTAGAGTGAGTGGTGAACCTGAAAAGTAAGTACGGTTTATGTGTTTGTAAAACCTCCTCACTTAGTATACTAGATTAGAGAAGGTGAAGAAGGGTTGCTTTGTGCATAAAAGACCATTTGTTGGTTTCACCCTTGAAATGTTGCTTCGTGCATAAAATACCATTGGATGGTTTTGTCCTTTCTTGTATGAACTCACAAGTCAAGTTAGTGAAATTTGTCCAAATCCTTGGGTGTCCTAACAGTTGTTACAAGATTTGTGGATAACAGTTGTTACAAAATAATACAACTGTTAGCGAAAATAACAACTGATGTAAAATATATATATTATTTACATAATGATCGAAAACTGCTTTACACAATAAAATTGCAGAATTTAAATTTCATAATCACGATCAAACATTCATGCCCAAAGTTATAATTGCGGAATTAAATAAACTCACATGCAGGCTATAATAGTTGGATCGAGATATGCCGCAAAATATAAACAGTAATAGATCTATACATGCTAATATGTTTTAATGTATATAAAATCCATTAAAGGATAATCATGCATTCTAAACAGGCTTTGATACCACATGTTAAATATTCTTAAAACATAACATGAACCCTAAGATCTTAAAATAACATGATCATCACAAACATAATATATATACACAATATAAATTAAAATATACCTCTAGACATTCTGATGCAAAGAACTTTTGATGCTATCAACTGCTACAAAATGGAGAAACGATTTCTCTCTCTTTGCCTATAAACTTTATGTGTTGTATGTAAATACTTTCAGATAACCTTTGTGATGGACAAAGACTATTTTTTATAGGTAGCGAGAGGACCGAATCCCAAACCTTTAAACTTAATCTTGACCGTCCATCAAGGTCAATAATGAGGGGAATTAAAACTCTAACCTCTTGAACTAGCATATTAATAAGTTACAATGTTCCAAATAATAACCACTTAATGAGGAAGGAAACTTTTGATCTCCTCAAGGAGATGAAAGACTTTACGTCTTTACGTTTCCTTACAATACTTTGTTTATCATCATCTTTTTTATGTCTTCATATGTTGTATCTAACATACCAGTCACCTAAGCTCTTCCTCCAATAACTCACATTTCTGTGCTTAATTAACATAATTGTTTTCTAAGTGATCACATAGGTGAAGATTTTATTAGAAAAGTGAAAAACAGTTGAGAACCTAATTCACTCCCCTCTTAGATTCTCCTGTTCGGATATTTTCATCTTTTAACTGACTTCTCTTTTTTGGACCATCAATCTCTTGCATAATGCCCTCTTTTTCCACAATCATAACATCTACCATTATTAAAACGTTTGTTCTCAAATGTTTCACTAGCTTTACTCTTGAACTCACTTTCCTGACTATTCACTTGAGCACATTACATTCATATGACACCGGGGACGGATGGAGAGTACTAATGTGCCCCCACTCAAAAAAAAAAAAAAAAAACATTTGCTTAATATATTATATATTTCTTGTATTAACCCATCTTATCCTATTGGTGACCCCCCTTAGAAGTTCTAGTGCCCCACATCCGAACAAAATCGTCTACTTCTTTCAACATACCAATTTCCTTTTCTTTCTTTTTTTTTTTCTTTTAAAACCAGTAACATTTATTTATTTTCAAATTTTTTACCAAAAATAAAAAAATAAGAGACTTCGCAGTTCATAATCACCGTTGATTTTTAATTATCTCTCATATATGGTCAACTGACGCGCGAATTTATAAAAGAAGCCTTCAATTCTTTGCCATTAATTGCCAAATTCTTTCATTATTCTTCATTTTTTAAGTAAAAAAATTACAAATTTTCCCTATTTTTTTTAAAAAAAGCTCTCTAGTTTTTATTTTTTTATTATATAAATGCGTTTTCGAGAATTATCGATAAAAATATAACTTGTTACGATATAATATAGAGTATATATAATTTATCGACAAGTGCCCCACTGACTATTTATTTTAGATCAGCCACGGTATGACACAACCTATATTCGTTGGTGTCTTCACCAACCTAGAATGTCAGCTACAACATTTCTTCATTTGTTCTAGTATTCTCCAACTTTTGAAAGCTTCTCTTATTATTTCTAGAAAAATCTAAGACTTAACACGTAGGAAACTTCAGTCCGGATCCTATGCGAAACCGCCTTTTCAATACATACATGACTCCTTAAGACATGTGTTCTGAAACTTATGACATGTGTTTTGAGACTAAAAAATATACAAGAGTTGTTCTCAAACTCAAAATATATGTTCATTTTAAATAAATTTTAACCGTTAAAATTCTAATTCAATGGACGAGGGAAGTTTTGCATGTGCGGAATTACCCCATTTTGCACTGGAGCCAACGCCAGGAAACTTCCAGTGCTATGGACACAAAACTATGTATTTGGTAGCGCTTCTAGATCAATCTAGTGTTGATTTCTAACCGTTGATAATGTTAATTCTATGAAACTAATGTTAGAACTTAGAATGGGTCAAAAAATGAGTTTTCATAGAAGTGGTCACTTTTCCATGCCTAGATAACAATCTCTTCTCGTCTTTATTAGTTATGTTTACAAAATCATAACGGATTATTAACTTTTGGATATGGAAATCACCGAAAATGAATCTTCTATTAATGTTGTTGCACGAACAATTGGAAAGATTGTGAAGCAAAATTAGCTGAAAGAATATTGGAGAATTACATAAGAGGACCTATCAAACAATAATTACGATGCCCTAAATTGATCTGTGACATCTTATAATATTTTTAATTATAATATTTTTCATATCAAAGATACATCTTATTTAATTTAGAATATATAAATAAAAATCTATCATTAGAATATTATAGTGAACGTTATAATAGTGCGAAGAGAATCCGAGCCCTTATATATAAATAAATGCAAAAGTAAATTTGTTCTAGAAAATAGCTTGTATGCATGTACTCTTTTCATTCCATTTTCAGTTTGTCCAATGCCACTTTTCTCTTATCTATTTTTTATAACTCAAGTTAGATTTAAAAAATACTATTTCAAATTCTAAGAATCTAAGAATATTTGAGTTTTATACATTTATAAATGCATAAAATTTAATAATATCTTCTTTTTTTTGAAAAGAAAATAATAACATTAATAGATATTATGAACTACATGAGGGAGGTGAAATTCCAATGGATCCCCTACCCTTTGAAATGAGGCATCAAGCCTTAGAAAAATTCTAGCTAACCAATGAGCTAGAGCATTACAAGACTCGCGGTCATAGAAAAATCTAGAGAATAAGTATCATATAGTACAAAATTCTATGACTATATAACCAGACACTACTACTACTACAAAAAGCAATAGCAAAACCGAAGTCACGCACAAACTAGAGGCCTTCCACAACTTCCAGAGTTCTTGTCTGCAAACTTTAAAAACATGTAAAATTGGGAGGGGAGATCAGCTGAAAACCGCGTAGTGTAGTTGGCCAGCGACTACGCCAGATACGAACAGAATGTCCGCTCACGATCCTCAATTCGAAACCATGTTGTAACAAAACTCTATCTTGAGGTATGCTTCTCCAAGTTTGGGACGGTCGCTCCCCTTGATTGCTTACATAAAAACTTGAAATAATTCTTAAATTAAAACATAAAATAAAACCTAATACTACAATGATATTAATCATGAAGTCTACAAACGACTTTATTATATAAACGAAAAAACTATTAGAAAAGCGAGCCCTTGTGAGGCACGCAAAAAATTAAATTGTCACGGAGTTGTGAAGACCCGGACAATTCAAGATCAAGCAACTCATTGGTCATGGTGGGGTCGACCTGCGACCTCCACCGTACTCAAGTTAGAAGCAATCCAATTTGGAGAGAATTATGAGTCTTGGATTAAATCTGCATTTAGTGGCCAGGCAGAAACTGGGCTTGGTCCAGAACCAAACCCATCAGATAAATTAAAATCATAGCCAGACAGGCCTGCTCTTGTAGCCAGTCCAGCAGAACCATGGCCCGCTTCTGGCCCAGTCTCCTTAAGAAGCCCAACAGAGCAACCCGTCCCAGTTTTGACTCGCGACCCAGATTTGTGGGTTGGCCCAGCTCTAACTTTTGGCCCATGTCCATTAAGAGATTTAGAACCCATCTGGAAGAACCTTTTAGTCCTAGCCTCATCTCCCTTATTCACCTGCGCAGTAACCCCCATCGCACCTTATCTCGAGTTGCCCATATCCGATCTTAGGTTTAAGACCTTATTTCGCTCCGCCAAACAACAACTTGCCCGACGCCCCTTCATCGGAATACAATAAATTTCTGCCACCTTGTTCACCTCCGGCGGATCTTTCGTCTCTTCTCTATCCACTTTCATCCATAACTCCGACCTTAAACCTCGACTTCCAATAGGGTGTTTGACCCGACCCATCTAATTCCTTAACCCAGCCGCATCATATTTCGTTGCGACGCTCATGACCGCCGATCATCTTCATTGTTTCCGACGGTCCACCTACCATCGACTTATCCGATCTCCTTCTCAACTCCGATCCCATATCTGATGGACTCGCGCCTGAATCGCTTTTAGAAGGCTTGACCCGAACGAAATCCATCATCACCATAACCTTCATCGCCTCCATTCCAAACATAAAAACAAACGGCCGGCAGGACACCATTCCCGACGACATCAAGGTCACAACCTCCTCAAATTCTATGCTTTGTTTACAAGACAATCCCATCTTACTGAAGGGATTCATGGGCAGAAACTCGTTCTAAACACCCATGAGTCCTCCCCTGAAGGATCCGCTCATACAAAACGAATCAAAAAATACAAAGAAAAACTTACGTTTCTTGGTTCAAGAATCTGATTCTTGAATGGAAAGGTTCTGTCTTTGGCTCTCGGCAGCAATCTGAAGGGATTCATGGGCGGAAACTCGTTCCAAACACCCATGGATCCTCCCCTGAAGGATCCGCTCATATGAAACAATTCGAAAAACAGCAAGAAAAACTTACGTTTAGAATTCAAGAAGCTACTTCTTGAATGGAGGATGACGTTTCTTGGATCGGATCGTCGCTACCGATTGATCTCCCTCTGCGGAAAGTCCCTCTACCGGTATCCACGCTGACGAAAGCGGGCAGCGATTGCTAGCTCTTCGTTTTTCGAGATTCGGGAATTAGAGAGAAAAGGGAGAGGCAAAAAAATAGAAAACGGTTTTTCGATTCTATGTATTATTTCAGTCGAAAATTTTTTAGTCATCTAGGTTTCGGCTAAGAGATGTTATATAGAGTGTGAGAGTTCGTTACTAGAACAACTCCCACCTCTATTCAACTTCTCTCGGCAGTGGGAGTCTCAGAATCCCACGTGCCCTAGACTTTCGCTGGTAGTGGGAGTCCTTATCGGATAATAACTCCCACGTAATCCCGGTTATGGGTAAAATACCGAAATTGCCCTCTATCTACTAATTCGAATAATAAACACTTTATTATTTTCAGAAAAGTGAATGTCAGATACAACGAACCTAGACACATTCTAGATTCATTGAATCTGGACATGAAGCTCGTTAGCTCGTCTATGCGTGTGACCCTGTAGGTTCATCTCACAATGGCAATGAAAACACACTTAGTAGTAGTGTGAGTTCATAAATCACAAGCGGTCCCTAGCAGGACATTGTGACTACCCAAAGTGAATGAATATACAACGGAACCTAATATCAATCCACTATTTAATCCCTTTGTCTCGCGATATCCTAATTAAGCATAAGGCATGGTGGTCGTCACCCTTATTAAGCTTAATTGTATTTATGCTCGATCTCCAGGTAGACTGTTTCGACAAATAACATTTGATAACCACTTTATCAAATGCATTTGAGCACGGCCATACATTTAAACAGTCTTTCCCTATCGAGGGGCCCACGGATATCTCTCTCTAATAATAGAGAGGGACAAATTCCTTACAATGTCTCTCACATTCAAGCTATGATAGGACACTACATCCGATCTTCAGTCGTATTGATTACTCTATTACAAGTAACGTCCGACTGAGTCAAAACGTGGCTCCATTCATACTAGAATCAATGAAGACATAAGGTCTAAGGATTCTAAAATAGTATTGAGGAAGTAATACTTATGACTTAAGACCATGGAGTATTACTTCTCTGACGGATCACGTCCAATACAATGTATCCCTATATATTGCATCTATGATGTGATTTGTATCCATTACACATGATCAGTAAAACAAGATCATCAATCAACAATCATACTAGTTTTATTTCATAGTAATTAAGCATTACATAAAACTAGGGACTTCTAGAATAGTAATTACATAAGCTAATGAGTTTTACTATCAAATCACACATTTGATAATCAAAAGCAAAATTAACTATTCAATTACATGCTCAAAAGATAATAAAATGCACAACATGTGCTAATGGTCCTAGGGCACTACTAACACAATCACCTTGAGTCCTCCCTTGCGGAATTACTCTCTACCGGTATCCACGCGACGAAACGATCATCGAGTGCTAGCTCTTCTGATTTTTCTGAGTTTCGGGAATATAGAGGGAAAGGGAGGCAGAGAACAAGAAATCTGATTTCTTGGTATTTCGATATTTTGTGCGGCTCAAGCATTGGTCTCTAGGTTTCGGCCAAGAGAAGTTTATATAGGGTGTGAGAGTTTGTTCCAAGAACAACTCCCACGTCCTATCCACTTCTTCTGGCAGTGGGAGTCTTAAACTCTCACATCCCATAGACTTCTACTGCCAGTGGGAGTCTTTATCGGATAACAACTCCTACATAATCCCAGCTATACCGAAAATGCCCCATTATCTCTAATTCGAATAATAACGTCTTATTATCCTCAGAAAAATAAATGTCATATACAATGAACCTAAACACATTCTAGATCCATTGAATCTGGACATGAAGCTCGTTAGCTCTTCTATGCGTGTGACCCTGTAGGTTCATATCACAATGGCAATGAAAACACACTTAGTAGTAGTGTGTGTTCATAAATCACAAGCGGTCCCTAGCAGGACATTGTGACTACCCAAAGTGAATGAATTTACGATGGAACCTAATATTAATCCACTATTTAATCCCTTTGTCTCGCGATATCCTAATTAAGCATAAGGCATGGTAGTCGTCACCCCTATAAGGCTTAATTATATTTATGCTCGATCTCCAGGTAGACTGTTCCATCAAACAATATTTAATAACTACTTTATTAAATACGTTTGAGCACGGCCATGCATTTAAACAGTCTTTCCATATCGAGGGGCCCATGGATATCTCTCTCTAATAAGAGAGGGACAAATTCCTTACAATGCCACTCACATTCAAGCCATGATAGGACACTACATCAGATCATAAGTCGTATTGATTACTCGATTAAAAGCAATGTACGACTGAGTCTAAACGTGGCTCCATTCATGCTAGAATCAATGGAGACATAAGGTCTAAGGATTCTAAAATAGTATTGAGGAAGTAATACTTATGACTAAGGACCATGAAGTATTACTTCTCTAACGGATCACGTCCGATATGATATATCTCAATATATTGCATCTATGATATGATTTGTACTCGCTACACATGATTAGTAAAACATAGTCATCAATCAAACATCATACTAGTTTTATTTTATTTTATTTTATTTTATTCGGGGAGGGGAGGGGGGAGAGGGGTGTCGAACCTAGGACCTCACGGTCCCCGGTCGAGTGCTCCCCCACTGGGACAGCCACTCTCATGACCATACTAGTTTTATTTCATTGTAAAGTAGATTACATAAAACTAGGGACAACTAGAATAGTAATTACATAAGCAAATGAGTTTTACTATCAAATCACGCATTTGATGTTCATAAGCAAAATTAACTATTCAGATGAAATGCTCAAAAAGATATAAAACGTACAACATATGCTAATGGTCCTAGGGCACTACTAACACTTACCCAGCCAAACAAAATCTAAAATCTAATTGTTCCAATTTCTTCCAGAAACAAGAGTTATTTTTCAAATCCCCCCACTCACCTCACTCCGATGCACCCCAAGTATCCAGTGTGAAATGGAAACATCAGAAAAGAAAAGATATCATAGACAACACGGTACTGTCACGGGTCGCAAGTCTTAGCACTTGAGACGCCCGCGATGCCGAGTAACTCTAGCTCAGATGCTCCTAAGTTACTCCCGGCAAGCTTTCTTTTTGTTCACAATCTCGGGACAAGAAGATAGGCAACACTTAAAAATGAAAGCAATAAATAACACGGGTCACTTGCGCGAAAACTCGGCTTTTCTCATTAAACAAGGAACCATTACAAGTAATAGAATGTACATCAAAAAGGTTCAAAACGACGAGGGGGAGAGTCGCTTGAACGTCTATTACAATTGCTAGAAGTTTGGTTTTTGCTTGTTTGCTTGAAATTTTATTCCCCCTATAGGTGCTTAAAAAACATTTGCCCATGTGATAGCAATAGACACCAAAATTCCTAGGAGGTGGGGAATCTATCTACCTATGCTATACAATTGATATTTACATACTAACTGTTGTTTCCGCTTCTCTACGTTGTCCATAGGTGATCTGTAAAGTTTGAGCTCATTTGGACTTCATTCGGATGCGAAACGGCAAGTGCCAAGTCGGTGGCCTGGTGCACTGTCTGCTGCTGTCTGGTTGGGGCGCAGCTACAGTGATCTCTGCGCAAGCTTGGGGCGGATGAACAGTGATCTCTGCACAAGCTTGGGGCGGATGAACAGTGCGTCGTGCACACGGTTGGTGCGTAGCTACAGTAAACGCTGCACGACGTTGGGGCGGATGAATAGTGTTTTGCTGCACGACTTTGGGCACTGTCTTGGGGCTGAATATTGGACGGTGCTGCCTCTGAGCGCAAGAGATGGGCGAAGCAATGGGGCACGCTTGGCATGTTGTGATCAAGGTAGGTTTATTCCCCATCACCATTAGTGAATTAGCCCAGGAGTTTATTGCTACTTTATTCTTCCGAAGGAACTTGATGCTAAGAACAATTTTGTGATCATCCATATTTACAACCGCGAAGGAAGTCACTTTCTTCAACGATCCCAATTCAACATTCACACAATGGGCCATGCCCACAAAAGGCTTAGCACCTGAGTTAACGGCCTTTATAACACGACCTACACTCTTTGATAGTGTTAAGCCCATCTGATCAACCTTGGAGCAATCAATATAGTTCTCCGTGGCTCCACTATCCACAACAGTTGAGACAGCTCTCCCGTTGAACTTCAGGTCCACATACAAGAGT
This sequence comes from Vinca minor, assembly GCA_026122235.1. Taxonomy (NCBI): domain Eukaryota; kingdom Viridiplantae; phylum Streptophyta; class Magnoliopsida; order Gentianales; family Apocynaceae; genus Vinca; species Vinca minor. The sequence continues at coordinate 4,354,909 of JAOCZM010000253.1, forward strand.
CCAGGCTTCATGTCTTGAGCATCGTCCGTTTTCACTGCTCTAAGGCTCCAGCAAAGCCTTGATCTTCAACCGTGGATATTCCTGCTGTTCAAAAGTCCGAAGGCTTCCCAAGTAACTCCCCTCTTCATGATGGGCAGCACGGTAACCTTTGTCTCCCCCGCTTGGGATTCCTTGCTCTTGGGTCTTTTCCTTGCTAGCAGATACAACATGTATCGCTGCTAGCACACTCTCAATCATCCCCATGACAGAATCTCTGAAGAAGTCCCAATTTTCCACACGAGAAGCATGAGTAACCGCTACTTCCCGCCCTTAAAGTTGAGCCGGCATCTCCCCCACTAGAGCTCTGTTTGTAGGCTGGACGATCCGCTCCACTAAAAGTCTGTTTCGGCTTGGGGAGATGAAGTTTCCTCCACTAGACCCCCTCGAGTCATCCACTCTTCGGTCCCTCTGAGTGATACGGGACCATCTACAAAAATACATCATCCTTTACAAAGGATCCATAGACCAATGACTAGATCAAGAACAAGACAAAGGAATCAAGAACTAGCCACATTGGTCCGAGAGTTGAAGTCTAAAGAAGAAGCCAAGCTTCATTTAGAAGATGAAGTACAAGTTCAACTTCTAACTCTTGAAAGCATTCAAATCGGCCCAAACAAGCATTTTGGCTAAAAAGGGTATTTTGGTCTTTTCACATATTAAAGTCTATTCTAGACTATTCAAGACTATTCTAGACTTTAATTATATTTAGTATTGTTATTTTCCTATTTCTAGCGTGTAATAGCAAGTATGCTAAATAAAGGACATGTTGTCCATAAGTTAGTTAGTTTGTTATTAAGAGTCCTAATGCAACTAGGACTCTTCATTATTTGGTAGTTATTTCTTTATTATGCCGCCAAGATAATAGGCACATGTCCCTATTATCTTGTTTAGGTAGTTACTTGATAGCAAGTTGTTATTCAAGAGTCCTACTTCTTCAAGGACTCTTATTTCCCTTTTCCTAGTTTGAGTTAGATTGGTTCTCTTGTAACCGAAATACTCTATTTAATAGAGATTTCGGCAGCCATGTAACTTAGACTTGATATATTGATATTTTGATTAAGGTTAATCCTTTGATACTTGTTTATGACTTCCGGTTGAAGTTCATATTTGTTTAAGTTACTGTATCAACTAGTTGGTTTATCTAGTTGTGGTGTTTCAACCTCCAGTGATACTTAGCCTTTCCGGGACTGTATTAGGTATATTCCCCCATAAACTATTCGAGATAGAGAAAGATCTGCTAATTAAGCCGAGTCTTGATATAACCCATCAAGATTTCGCATCACTGAGGTTCCATCCCATAGTCTTCCAAGCTCTCCGCCGCCGACATGGCTTCCGCCACTGTCTCGACCCTCTGTCTGTTCAGCTCTTGCCTTGCCCACGGTTTCAACCCTTCGACAAAGGCAAAGAGCTTATCCATCCCTGACATGTCCGCAATCTGTAGCATATAGGTCGAAAAGTTCTTCACATACTCCCGAACTGCACCCGTATGCCTTAGTTCCCTAAGCTTGCGGTGAGCATCGTAGGCAGCATTCATTGGGAAGAATTGTTTTCTCATAGCACCCTTCAGTTGCTCCCAAGTATTGATAACTAACCGACCCGCTTCGATATCGTGGGCTGTCACCCTCCACCATAGCTTAGCATCATCCTCCAGATAGGTAGCGCAGTATCAACCTTCATGGCCTCATCCACAATGCCTACAGTCTTAAAATATTGGGACAAGTCGAAGAAGAAGTTGTCAATCTCCTTTGCATCTCTAGCTCCTGTGTAGGCCTTCGGTTCTCTCACCTTTACCTTAGGAGTGTTGGGAGCGACAAATCGTGGCCCAGTCTGTGCTCCAGCTGCACGGCCAATGGCTAAAGGCAGCACCCTCAGCTCGCCCCTCAGCTCTCCCCTCACCTCGTCCATCACAGACCGATGTTCGGTCACTGCTTCGGTGTTCTTAGCCACGGATGCGCGAATCTCAACAATCGCCGCATCACTCGTCACAATCCTTTACTCATTGGATTGGACACTCTGAAAAAGTTCCCTAGTAGCGGAACTCAATTCCTCTACCTCCCTACTTTGATGGGCAACATCGTTCTCCATTAGCATCGCCCGACGCTCCATGGAGTTGCCATCCCTCTCGCTAGCTCCGTAGAAGAAGGCATGGACTTTACCAACTGAAGCTTCCAACGCTTCGAGGCGTGCTCTCATAGCACTTTCATCCGCTGCCAAACCACCTCTCGTTTTACTAGCCATCGTCGTTCCGAACCTGGCTCTGATACCAAGTGTCACGGGTCGCAAGTCTTAGCACTTGAGACGCCCGCGATGCCGAGTAACTCTAGATCAAATAACTCATAAGTTACTCCTGGCAAGCTTTCTCTTTGTTCACAATCTCGGGACAAGAAGATAGGCAACACTTAAAAACGAAAGCAATGAATAACACGGGTCACTTGCGTGAAAACTCGGCTTTTCTCATTAAACATGAAACCATTACAAGTAATAGAATGTACATAAAAAAGGTTCAAAACGACGAGGGGGAGAGTCATTTGAACGTTTATTACAATTGCTAGAAGTTTGGTTTTTGCTTGAAATTTTTATTCCCTCTATAGGTGCTTAAAAACATTTGCCCATGTGATAGCAATAGACACCAAAATTCCGAGGAGGTGGGAAATCTATCTACCTATGCTATACAATTGATATTTACAAACTAACTGTCGTTTCCGCTTCTCTACGTTGTCCATAGGTGATCTGCAAAGTTTGAGCTCATTTGGACTTCATTCGGATGCGAAACGGCAAGTGCCAAGTCGGTGGCCTGGTGCATTGTCTGCTGCCCCCTGCTGCTGTCTTGTTGGGGCGCAGCTATAGTGACGCTGCGCGGCTGGTTGTGGTGCAGCTACATTTGTCAATGACTTTTTTTTTATTTTTTTTATTTTTAAAACTTGTTTAGGATTTATCAATTGTTTTCTAAATTACAATTCAAACATTCGACTACCAAATTATTACCTACTGATCAGAAATTCTCCTCGTGGAGCGGACCCAATGAGTCCTTGTGAGACATAAATGCCTGCGGAACTTACCCTGCATGTGGATAATGTCTCAAATTATGTAAGAAGAGTGTGTGGCCGGAGTCATTGGGTCTGAGTTCGGTCCCATGCCAGACCTTCCCCTATTGATCAATGACATTATTCCCAAAATTAAAACGTTTTGCACAATTTTCTTTCAAATGGACACAAACGTTGGCCGTCATTTTCCAGAAAATTTCCCCACCCTCTTGAATGACAAAACTACCCTTCACACAAAGAATATTTCTCTCTACTTCCCTTTCAAATCTCCAGAATCACAAGTACATACTCTACCACCTGCCACAAACGACCTCCACAACAACTCAACAAAACAGAAAATACTAAGAAAAACCTTACTAAAAAAAAGTACTCCTCCAATTCCACAATATAAACATTAAACTCTTTTATTACTTACTTTGACTTAATTTATACAAAAATAATTGAAACATCCTTATATAGTGAAACAGAAGAAATACCTACTTAGTTTTTTATGTGGTAAGAAAAAAATATAGTATTTATACTTTTTTTTTACGAGGGCGAGGGCGGGGGGATATTGAGTCGAACCTGGGCCGAAGCCAGGTTTTTCGCTGCCTTTTCCATTGGGGCAAGCCTGAGTCCCTAATATAGTATTTATACTTGATGATTAAAAAAACTAAAAAAATTTATTTTTTTAATAGATACGAAAAATATCAAATTTCCTCCTTGGACATTTAATTTTAATATGATATGAAATTTTATTTTAAAAAAAACTTGGAGATGATTTCAACCGTTCAAATAAAATTCTTGTGTTTTAATTTAACATAAAAGAAACTCTTGATATTTTTTAGGGGAATTTAACTCTTGATATGTATAACAAAAAAGGTATTAAAATTCGAAATTAAAAAAATTAAGAGTTAGATGAAAAAGAAAAAAAAGATGAAAATGAAAAACATGGAGCAGAGATACTGATGGAAAATTCAATTTTATTGTCGTATTTGTGGGATTGACCACATAGTTCCTTAACATTAATTAGGTGATACTTCTAGTACATTTAAGTTCCGTTTAATTAATATAAAAGTAATGTAAATTAAGTTCACGGTTATAAAATTGAGTAACTCGGTTGAGGTTGGCAGCAAGACCGCAGCAATAGGCAAAACCAGCCACCATTTAAGACCAACTCAAATTTAGCTTTTCCATGGCACCATTTTCTTCTTCAATGTCTTCCTTTGATTGTGTTCTTCATTTTCCGCGTGCTCACTAAGCCATTCTTTTTTTCTTTTCTCAGATCTTCACACGCTGTCACGGATTTCCACATCAAAACGTCACTATTTCAACACACACTCCAGATCTAGACCCACTCTCCCTCTTTTGCACATAATTTCACATACTGGGTTCTACATTTTCCAAATTCTACTGCACTCGTTGCGTATGAATTTTGGGTTTTTTTTTTTTTAACTGATCTATCTGAAACCCATTTTGGAATTTGTTTATTTATTCAAACCCCCATTTGCTTAAACCTCAGATCTGATCTAACAATGAGCTAAAAGGGTTTTAAGATTATATTCTAAAATTTATAGATAAATAGTTTTGTTTTTCTGTTATATATATTTATGGCAATGTCATCTGGGAATGCGACCGTGCCGGAGAAAATGAACGGCGGAGGTGGTGCTGGCAGTGAGGTGATACAGCAGCAAGGTAGCGGGCAACAATGGTGGCATCATTATTATCAGCAGCAGCAGCAGCCACAATTGCAGCAAATGGATGAAAGGGATGGGTTAATATCTTGGTTAAGAGGGGAATTTGCTGCGTCCAATGCAATGATTGATGCATTGTGTCATCATCTAAGGATGGTTGGTGAACCAGGGGAGTATGATGGGGTTATTGGATGTATACAGCAAAGGAGGTCTAATTGGAATCCGGTTTTGCATATGCAGCATTACTTTTCGGTTAATGACGTTCTTTATGCATTGCAGCAGGCGACTTGGAGGAGGCAGCAACATCAACATAGATCTTTTGAAGGGAGTGGGAAAGTTGGGAAGGAGTATAGGAGAAGTGGCAGTGGTAGAGGACATAGAGGGGATTATTTTAAAGAAGGGAAGGAGGGTACCCAACATGTTGCAAATTTCAAGGAAATGAATTCAAATGTGAATGGAAATGAGAATTTGGACAATGGAGGTGTTAAAGATGGGAAAGAGGGGGCTAATGAGGAGAGACAAGGTGACTACTACTTTGTTCATTTTATTGGTATTTTGCTGTTTGTTCATTCTGTGACATTGTGGATGTAATTTAAGGGTTTTGATCGAAGACAGATACCTATAACTTAGGTTGCATAATAACAGTGTTGGTTTCAAAATAAACTATTGCTCTGTATTATATTAGGATGTATAATATTTTCTTTGAAGTGGGTTGCAAATGGTTTAGGTTGATAAGGGACAATGGTATTGTGGTAAGCAAATTGAATGTTGATGCATTTTTGGCTACAAGCTAGTTAGTTAATTAAAATGGGGTTGGCGGGGTAAGTTGTTGATCAAAATCTAGAGTCTGTCTATTTGCAAATACCAACTACTATGTGGTTTTCCATTTTGGCTGCAAAGTAGTCATTTTAATAGACATTCGATATTATATTTATAAGCAAATTGGCCTTTGCAATAAAAGGATAGCTTGAATTGACTGTCGTTTGTTAATATGAGAAATCATTTCTTTCTCATTTTTCTCTCATGTTTATCATATATTAAATGGTTGTGAACTCTTTTGGCTTTTATATTTGCTGTTGTTTTACTAAAGCGAGTTCAACCATTTGCTGTTAGGTTAGTAGAATGCACTAAACTTCCCCTTTCTCCACCACTCCACTTCCCTACATTTAGTGGTAGTTTTCTATTATATGATCAAGTCAGTAATTCCTTGTATGGTTGCATGCTGTCTTTCCATATTCTAGATTATGACTGCCGCTCTTGGAATACCAAGATAAGGTTGTAGTTGGAGTTGGATTGATTTTCTATTTGAGAATTTTTAGTTACGTGCATGTTCTAGTGATGTATGTTTAGTGGTTAATTATTTTGATGAACATACTCTCAGAATGTGCAATGTTCATTTGTATCATGTGTTGGATAAGTGACTTACTCATAATTATGGGTTTTTATGTTATGGGTTTGATAATTAGTCTACTTACATTTATAAATTATATGTATTGCCAATATACTCCATTGAATATGTGAATGATGCAAACTAACTTGGTTATAATTCAGAAAATACCAAGGTGATTTTCCTTGATGGAGTTCTCGTGTATCCTTTTCTTCTTTAGACACCTTTTATTTGACCTTGTAATAAAAAGTTCATTAAGATGTGCCTCCTTTGTTTACATGAAAATTTAGATAGAAAAAATATTGAAATCCCCATTAAGCTAAGCAGAAAGTCTCTCCTTTAACTTGGTTGCTTATAGCATATCAAGTGGTGGTCCAACACATGGGGTTAGAGATATTGAAGTGCTTATTAAATATGCCATCTTCATCGAGTTTTACAGGCAGCCTTCCTAGAATTTCATGTGTTCCTTGGAGTGTAAGGTGGATGGATTTTGTAATATTGCCCAATGTCATCATCTACCATCATCTTCCCAGTCATTCATGCATTGACATGAAGTTAGAAGAGAAGCACACAATCTGTAATATTAATCATTTTCTTGATATTAGTGAAATAGTGTTGTGAATCTAGAGAAATAGTTTATCAATTTCCAAGTTTAATGCCTGTGAATTATTGAGCATCTTCTCAGTAGTCTTCTATTTTCCTCAGGAAGGATCCAACAAAAAAAGAAAAAGAAAAATTAGCATAAATATTTCTTGAAGACTGAAACTTTTGTCTATAAGATGATATGAACAATGCATCTATATTAGCGTTAATCAGTCTCTTATGCAACCATCTCTTACCTGAAGGATGGTTACCCCTGTAGACAAAAGGAAAATCATTGTCATTTTGAAATTTGTTATTTTGTTCTTGTTGTGATATTACTTGACTATCTGCATTGGTTTGTCTCATCTGTTATGCAGATGACCTCTTGCTTAAACTACAGATAATGTGAACATTTTTCAGCAGTTCCATTGTGCCTTGTACTGCACGGAATGTAACTTAACTAATGTAATACTGGTTCTGTCTTATGTTGAAACAGGCGTGGTTGGAAACCCCGGAGGAGATAGCTTAGTTCAGAGCCAAGGAGGAAGAGAATCAGTCTTGACAAATGCAGATGATGTATGTGCATCTGACTCAAAAGGTACTTGATTAATTTTATGTATTGTTATCTTTTTCCCCCTTTATTTTAAATTTGAATGGATCTAATTACTTGTTAGAGAACTTAAAACACACTTAGACTGTTCAATGTATATATATAACAGCTCTACCTTTTCTGTTTCTTGCTGTTGTCGTTGTGTAGGTTTAGTTATTGAATAATTGTGATCTTCTATTAATTACCCTCGATTGGATTTTGTTTCACAGAGAACGATTACCATTCTGAATGTATACTACCTGAGAAGCAGAGCCTTGCTGTTACTCCAAAAACTTTTGTTGGGACCGAGATATTTGATGGAAAAACGGTAATCTTCTATTTAAATGAATAATAATTTTCTGTAAATGTCTATCAGATAAATAGGTGCTAGATTTCAGTTACCTTCAGCTCATTTGTTCTATCTTCTTTCATAGTTCAATGTAGTTGATGGAATGGAATTATATGAAGAATTATTTGACAACTCGGAAGTGTCAAAACTTACTACATTGGTGAATGACTTGAGAGCTTCTGGGAGAAGAGGACATTTTCAAGGCAAGTCCCTCTTGCTATTTCCTGAGGAATTAAGCTCATATTTATCCTGTTTCTTTTCTTTTCTTCTCTGACATAATGTTTGACAGAAATGCATGAATATTTGTCTCATGTATTGTTTCATTTCAGAATGTAGGCCCACAATGTTATTTGCCATATCCATGTTCAATCTAATTTTGGAGAGCAGACTGGAATCCATAAACAAAGCATTTTTTCTTTTATCTGTGAATGACATAATGCTACTGTAGTATACCTCATCAAAATTTATGCTGCAAATGCTTGAAAGTTACATCTCCTCAGTACCCCTCCCCCCCCCCCCCCACCCCCAATATGCTGTTAGAAATGATCATCTGTTGTAGGAAGGGGATAAAGTTTCTTTTGTTATTTTCTGGGACTAATTTTCATATGAAATGTGGGAAATGCACTTATGAAGGAATTTTGCTGCCTTGTGTGTGTCAGTAGATGCAACATTAAATCCAGAAAAGAAAATAAGGACAGAAGACACTGGCAGATAGAAAGTTTCTAGAAACATTTGATAAACATTTTTAGGGTAAATATTCATTTTTAGTCCATGTTTGAGATTTTGCTAGTATAAGAATTTTGCAGTTAACATTAGATAAGAATTTGAACAACCTAAAGCATTCTCCATGCCATCAAGATGGATTCAGATTTAATTATTCTGGGAATTTAATATTATCCGTAATATTGAGTATATATAATGTATTACCATGTTCTATAATAATATAATATATGGTTGTTTGAACTCTATATTAGGTTACATAGCATGATTATCATTTTAGGTTGTTAGTTAATGCTTTTGGTCAATATTGGCCATCTTTCTCTTGACAAATGATGGGATTGAGCAGAAAGGTGCTATAGAAACTCTGCATACGGTTTGGCTTTAAAGTTCTTCTTTGTGTTACCCTCAGCTTTAAAACCTCAAATTAGAAATTATATTAAAAGCAGACATAATAGGTCATGTTTGGAACTTGAGTTGGGGTTTGGGATATGTTAAATCGTATGAACTTTTCAGCTTGAGAAGAGGTAATTTCTGGTTCTAACTCATAATAGCAAGTGATAAATGAATTGTTCAATTTGCAGGTGATGAGTACCATTTTTCTTTAAAAACAAACAAATAAATAATTCATTTAAAGTTTTATATCTTGAAATTGTGTTGTCGTAGAATGATTTTGCTGAAAAAGTAAAATTCTGTAGTTGAAGGGGAATAGTATGTGTACTTGTAATGCATCATGGCCCAATGTTACTCCCTCCGCCCATAAATGATTGTCCTTTTTTAGAGTTTGACACAGATTAATAAACACATGAAAGTATCTTGATTTAATGAGTGTTTGGTGGATTAATGAAGCTAAGGATAAAATTGGATCACGCTATGGATGGGTCTGTAGGGGTATAAGGCCACTCCGCGCCTCTATTCCGCTATAGCGCCGGTATCGATAACACTGATTTCAGTGTGCTGGAATTATGAGTTCAGAATCCCTGAATGAATAACCTTCTCTTGATCCCGACCATGGGAGTTTCTTTTCTTCCTAGTAGTTCCAAGTTATCATTTTCCAGTTTTTACAAAGAGACAGTGGGAGGCTGGGAGCTTGTTTTTCTCTGTGAAAAATGATCAATTGGAAACTATTAAAACTTAACCGTGAAATTTGTCCAAGGTAATTTATATCGTAAGGATGGGGTTGAGGAACTGAATACGTGTTGGCATGATTACAGTGAGCATAGAAAGTACGACTTCATAATGGTTTTATATACTAAATTTAAGGTAATTTGTATATTTCAGTTGGTGATGCCAGTTGTAGATTTGGAGATATTGTTCTTGTATTTTACAAGTTTGAAGTCCTGCATATAAATGTCAATGATTTCTGATTTCTTGTTTGACAAGAAGCAGGACAAACATTTATAGTCTCCAAGAGACCCATGAGGGGGCATGGAAGAGAGATTATTCAGTTTGGTCTCCCGGTTGCTGATGCACCTCATGAAGATGAGTCTGCAGCTGGGATCTTCAAAGGCATGTCCATGTTTGTTAACTCCCGAGAGTTTTTAAAGAATTTTCTGTTGCTATTGATTCAAGATTCTAACTTGAACAAAAATTGCAGATCGGAAAATTGATCCCATCCCTGGCTTGTTTCAAGATGTTATTGAACGTTTAATGGCTACTCAAGTTGTTAATGTTAAGCCAGACTCTTGTATAATTGACATCTTCAACGAGGTTCCATATCATACTTTTCTGTTCAAGACTTCTACGAATTGTTCGTATGCTAGGCAAATATAATATGTTGCTTTTTCATGCAGGGAGATCACTCTCAGCCTCATATGTGGCCTCATTCTTATGGAAGGCCTTTATGTGTACTGTTCTTGACGGAATGTGAGATGACTTTTGGGAAAGTCATTGGAATAGACCATCCGGGTGATTACAGAGGATCCTTCAGACTTTCGCTTACACCAGGGTATGCACTTTTCTTTCTTATAAATGCTATTGTTTCTCATCTTCTGTTGCTTGCCTTATCTTTCCTCCCTTTTTCTTTTGGATCCACAAAAGCAGTAGGGTGGTCGCTATATTTTCAGTGCGAGTGAGTTCTATGGAAGAATTTGCTAAACTTATAATGTATTAGACTAGCAACTTAGGGGCACTTTGGGGAAGTCGGCATTCTTTTCAGAACATCTGACATTCATGGGAAAACTTTCGCATTTTGGTTGTAACAACTAACTATATCAAAAATGTCATCTTTCAGTCCAATTTAGTTTAATTCTATCTAATTTAATGTATACTTTTTTTTTTAACGAAAATCTACAGATCACTGCTTGTATTGCAAGGAAGATCCACAGATTTCGCCAAACGTGCAATTCCTTCCATCCGGAAACAGCGCATTCTAGTTACCTTGACAAAATCACAGCCAAAGAGATTTAATACTGGAGATGCTCAACGGTTCCCTTCATCCATGGGAGCAGCTCCTTCGCACTGGGTTCCACCTCCTAGTAGATCACCGAGTCATATACGCCATCCAGTTGGCCCAAAGCATTATGGACCTGTGCCAACAACCGGTGTTTTACCAGCACCAAATGCTCGGCCACAGTTACCACTTCCAAATGGCATCCCGCCAATTTTTGTTGCTGCTCCAGTAACTCCAGTGGCCCCAGCCATGCCATTCCCCACACCAGTTGCTTTACCTCCTGCCTCTGCTGGATGGGCTGCTGCCCCTCCAAGGCATTCTCCACCGCGCATACCAGTTCCTGGCACTGGAGTATTCCTACCTCCACCAGGGTCGGGTAATTCATCAAATCAATCCTTGTTAGGAACCCAAGCGATTGGAAGCACCATCTCAGAGACGTCTCCTCCTTCAGAAAAGGACATCACAGGGAACTTAAATGGCATTAATGCTACTCTAGAAAGCAAAGTTGACGAAAAGGTGCAACATCAAGAATGCAACGGAATTGCGGATGAAAATGGTCACACGAAAGTCGCTCCAAAGGAAGAACAGCATCAAAATGGTGACTTGAACGCAACTGGAAAATCAGCTCGAGTATAGAGATCGATTAGAAAAAAAAGGGAAAGATTTTGAAAGGAGTTTTTGGGCTGCAAAACTACAGTGAGTTGGAAGCCAATGTAAAGAGCGGCGAAATTTAACACCTGAACCACCTTCAGCAGCAGTGTTAAGGTAAGAGGATGTAATGGTTTACTCTTTGGAATCTCTCTAATTTCAGTTGCCTTTTTGTTGTCTACATACTATATGAAACCTTAAATATCTATTAGCTGAGAAACTCCAAGTACAAGTTTTAACTGTGGCTCCTCTTTTCAAGTTTCTGTTCTTTTAAGGTTGGAGAATCTGTTTGTCTCACTCAACACTATGAGTATATTTGGTATGCTTCAATGGATAAGAATGGAATTACTTTTCCAGCTTTTCTTTCCATTCCAGCGTTTGGTTGGCCAATTTAGGGTGGGAATGACATTTCAACCATTCCAGGAAGAACTATTATAACCTTTATTTAATTATTAGTGTTCAAATTATACAACAAATAGTTCATTTTCTCCAGAAATATTTTATTCTCTTGATTAAACTTTATATACCATAATTATATAAATATTATTTATATTTTCATTTACTTTTAATACAAAATATAGTTTTTTTATATTATGTTTAACTTTATATATGAATTATATTTCAATTTTGAAATGTACGTTTGATGCGCTTCAGTGTACAAGCAGGGACTCCAGAGTTTCTCATTACGGGGGCAAAATGCTTACTGATTTTTTTTGGATACAATACTTGTGAGAAAATCTCACAAAAATAAAATATTTCTATAAAAATCGTTATTTCTGAAAATGTTGGGATTTGTGGTCTCCCTTCCCCATGAAAGTTTATACATTGTGCATTTAATTGGTTTTATCGTCAACATATGTTAAAGAACATTTAGGGCATATTATATTGAATCATATTTCATTCCAACATTAAATAATAATTTTTCCAAATACAATAAAGGAATCGTAATTCAATTCTAGCTTTGTCTTCCAATCAATGTAATGAAAAGAGGAATCAAAAAGTATTCCGAGTGGAAAGTCATTTTGGGTGGAAGGATATTCCATTATAATGTATCAAACATGTTGTATCTATATGTATACTATACACTCGTACACTATACAATACAAAGTATACGGAATACACTATACATGCACACTATAAATGTATTATACAATGTACTAATTGACAAAAACAATTAGAAATCCAATTGCTAAGTTTGGAATGTGAAGATTCATTATGGAACGGTGCAGACAGATAACCACATAATTTTGGTAATGGCTGAGAAAATGAAACCATCCTGCTGTAGGAAGGAACCAGTTTAAGATTTTGAACATGGTAAGCTTTTCGGGGGGGAGGTCTTTAGCTTGGTCACATCACCAGAGATAAGAGTATAGTTTTTGAGTGTTGAAGACAAAAGATATCTGGTGTGCTTCGAGAAGGTACCAGAAATAGCAGAGTGCCAGTTTTGGGAGTGACCACAATTTACAGATATGAAAGATGGTAGCAAAAGGTCGGTCTGGGTGATTCGAAATACCTCGGAAAACAGAAGGGCCATGATTTCGCAGAAGAAGTTTGTGAAACAGTTTATAATTGAGTGTACTTCGAAAGGGGAGAGTGAGGTCCAAAATGGATTCAACTACTTCAGGAGGAAGGTGGGAAAAGTCAAATGTACAAATACTGGGATGCACCACCGGGAGATGCGAAACCTGTAATGGATGAGAAAATATACCTGCCTGAGAAACATAAGCTTCCTTCACATTGGATGAAACCTGCGAATAATAATCAAATGAATATGTTATATGAAACTCAGAGTTTGTCCAGTGTTCCAATGACCTAGGGACTTTTATATTTTTGACTGACTCAAGGAGACTATACTCACAAGACTCGGACTCGGGAAGGGAGAAGAAAGCAGGAATTTTCGTATAGGAAGCAATTGGCCTTTGTAAATAATTCCATCAGGGCTAAAAGAGAGATGGGGAATTTGGCTAAGAAGGTCAAAACCAATAATGGATGAGAAAACATACCTGCCTGAGAAACATAAGCTTCCTTCACATTGGATGAAACCTGCGAATAATAATCAAATGGATAAATCAACCATTCACCACAATCCCCTCTCAAATTACACTTGCACCGTCTGCCAAGGGAGCCCCAACAAGTAACTTTTACTCTAATTGAAGTGTGACAGTCTTTGATGAGCCAACAAGAAAATTTGACGTAATTGTCTTAGTATTTTCGACTCAAAACAATGGATCTCGAGTTTAACACTGTACTCTCGATGATAATAATTATTTCTTTTCAATTTTAGAAAAAGTGCTGATGTACACAGAGAATGGTCTATTTTCGAGTTTCTTGGTATCAAATATTTGGCACAATGGCATTTCTTCTGTTTTCTGTCAAGTTGTTTTGTACCACGGTTCCCATGCGGAACGAGTATTTGTTCCGTATGTACGAGACGGATTCTCAGCCGTTAAATTAAATTTTTTAGATTGATTTAAAAAAAAAAATACCTGTTACAGTTTTGAGAACAGCTGTTCTGCGAACACCTGTTATTTTTTTTACCAAAAAAGCCTATTTTTGTCTTGAAAATTTGTTTCGCATGTGCAGAAAAAAAAGCTGTTCTGCGTAGGAGACGGACTGGTTATTTTGCTATTCATGTATTGGAATCTCCTCACAATGACATTACTTATTTGTAGGGATGACACTTTGACCCGTGATCCGTCGACCCGCCCTACCCCAAAACTTTTGGGGCAAATCAGACCTGCCATGCGTACGGAGCAGATCGGGTATGGGCTTCGTGTGTGCCCCTATCCGCCCCGCCCGCCCCGACCCGATAATATTATTATTATTAAACCTAATTCTCTGATTCTCTCCCTCTCCACCGGCCGCTTTCTCTCACTCTCCACTCTCTCTCAGCGAAGAAAAAAGACTGAGACTCCGCCCGTCTACCGATGACTCCCTTCTTCTCGCTCCGCCCGTCTGCGGCACCCAATCGACGTCTTTCTTCTCCTCTCTGCTTCTCGGACAGCCAATCAAAATATTTTTCAGTTATATGTGAAGAGTAAAAGAAAATGCATGGATGAAAGCATAACGGGATTTCATGCAATAAAACTCCCAACCGATATGGGTATCCCAAAAGGAATCAAGTACAGGTAGAAGGATCATGTACTTCAAGGTAAAGCTCTATCACTATGCATCTTCGTAGGAACTAGGAACTTTTCCACATGATACAACTACATGACAACAAGCACATATAAGTAAGCATGAATATTATTAGCAGTATGTTTGTATATTTAGTTGATAAAAGCGGAATGAAGCAACTCAAAGAGAAATTATGCCACTTCACCACAACAAGAAAAACAAACGAAAGTAGGTACTTTATATTTTTTTCCTTTTTGTATTTGAGATTCACTTTTAAGGAATATAAAATTTCGTATCTATCTACTTTTTCCATTTGAAGGTCAATTTACACTAGAAATAGAAAATTCAATCAAAAATTACAACCAGGAAATCATATTCCATGTCCAACGACGTCTTACAGTAGGAATTAACAAACTTAACACGTGGAGAAAAAGAAATATGACGTTAGAAACTTGAGAGTTGAGACAGGTAGTACTTGAAATAGGTCAAAATGTGACCCGGCCCATAACTAATACCCACGAAGTAACCCGCATCGAGAGCCCGAGAGTGACTTAACCGACTTGGAATCAAAACTCTCTTAACACCAAAATTGACAATTAATAAAAAATGATAACTTGACAAGTATGCCATTTCCTCCCCTTTAAACGGCCTTTTCCTCAAGGCTGCCTAGAACAAACTGAATCTTCTTCATTAACATCTCTTGTTCTGCCTCCCATATATTTATACATTGAATGATTGTTATCAGAAATATCTTCTATATCTCAACAGTACTAGAAACCATCCACAACAACAGGGACGAAGCTAGGAATTTGGTGTTAGGGGCGAAATTGCAACAGTATGTCGAACTACATATAAAAACAGCAAAAAAAAAAATCTTGGGGGGGCGAAACTAATAAAATATTCCAAACTATATATAAAATTTATTATACCTAATAGTATTTTTAAAAATCTCGGGGGACGACCCGCCCCCTCTGTCTTCGTCCCTGCACAACAATGTCCACAAGTACCAAAAGGAAATCTTAAAATATTGCCAAAGCCATCCTTGAGCAAGTATCAGAATCACCAGGTTCAAATACATAATTTGAATATGAGCAATCAACTAATACCTACAATAATTTGCGTCATTCAACCACCCCCATCTGTTTCAATGAGTCACGGTGTGAGCTGTGTACCTATTCATGCGAGATGAACAAGGTTAGAGAGGGAAGGAAAGAACTCAACCCCGCTCCGATGATTAAGTTAGTCCGAGTATAAAGAGTATTAAGAACTTGACACGTATTTTGAGAGTTAGAAATAATTTAGATAAAATGAGACAAGAAGGACTCTATTTATAGATTCCCTTGCCCAATGCGTTTGAGTAATACCTTGTACGGATATAGGCTGCGTAGAGTTTATGTTTAATTGCGGGAATACCACCGGGTTTTTGTGGGCCGCCGATGAAGGTTGATGTTGTCGAGTAGGCAACACGCGCACCATCCGTACGTTTGTGAGGGTTTTGTAGTGGCTGGGCCTCATGAGGAGCCGGCTCAGGACCGAACCGAGTTCGAGCCAGCGGGTTGTGTGCCGTAGACTCAATTAAAGGCTTCAATCTTGGGCTTCACCCTTGAACCTTGCGCGTTTCTCCTGGACCAGATATTGTCTTTGCTGGGCCCAAGCCTAATTGATTGGGTCCAATCCCATCCCGGGGGCGGGGAGGGGGGGGGTGCCTGAACCGTCAATTCAAAAGTACCATCTCCAAAAAAAAAAGAAAAGAAAGAAGTGATGAGGAACACTAAAATTGCAACTGCCAGGGAAAAAAATTAAAAACTTAATCCTCGCCTATAGGGCAAAAAATACTCTGTTCCCGTTTCTTTCCTCATCCCTATCTCCAACCAATCATAATTCACCCTGTGTATATATAATTGAAAAAAATATTTATATAGTAAATTCTGATTGGTTGGAGATAGGGATGGAGACAGGAATGAGGAGAGGATTTTCACCCTGCCTATACTGCTTCTTTCCTTCGTAAGACAGAACAAGATAAGGCTCTTCTATTTTCTTGTCCCACCAGGGACGATTCTAAGGGTTGCCCTCAAGATTTTTAAAAATATTATTATATATAATAATATATAGTAATTTTTATATGTAGTTCGGAATTTTTTTATCAAGTTCGTCCCCAATTTTTTTTTTTGCAGCTTTTATAGGTAGATCGGCATACTGTTGCAATTTTTCGCCCCCAAAATACAATTTCTGACTTCGTCCCTGTGTCCCACTGCTCATCCTTGATGTAACTGGACTCAACAAAGAGAACTGGAAAAGATTGTTTTTGTTCCTCGTGAAGCAGAACACTAATGTAGGGAAACAGCAAACCCCAAATAAGCATCACATTTTTAACCCATAGCCTTTGAAACAGTAACTTTTTGTTTCTAAATACATCAAAAACCAAATCAGTTTCAATTCTATTATTGAATAAATGATATGGAACATAGAGTTCACATTGCTTCAATCTAACAATAGATCTTGTGGTTGCAAAAGCATTCCCAATTGATAAATTGTCGAAACCAAACAATTATTGAATTTTTTATAATCTGTCCATGGAAAATCCTTGTATATTGTAAAGTTACCAAGCTTGAACACACATTCTCTGTTATTCCCAACACAATTTCTCCCTTCCTTGTCATTTTTTTCACCAAATGCAGGCACATGATATAGAACTCCAATACAACTCTCATAAGTAACATAATATCCTCAACAAATTTGAATAAGTAGTTGCCGAGCCATCGAGTCTAGTCACATCTGGATAATATAGAATAAAGTTTCCCCATACTCAAAGGGGTGAGAATTGAATTCGCGATCTTCTACATTTATATCGTGCAATGGGCAGATATGCAAACTGATCATTTATTATTTATTTCTCCTCCTATTATATTTATTATAAAGAAATTTTGAATTTTGAATTTTACTTATTTTAATTTCTCTTTGTGTTCTCATTAAATTTTTAATAATTAAATGTCTTTAATTTTTCTTGAAAAAATATATTTCAGAAACATAATCTCTGTATTTGTGTTTGTCAAAAAATGTCACAAGATCTAACGACGTATCATATAAATGTCATTATATGAATTGCAAAAAATAACAAATTATAACATGTAATGTAAATGTCACTAACATCAAATTGTTTGTAAGAACAAAAATTACTATAATCCTCGTTATGAAACGTCATATAAAATCCAAACATAGCGACGTTTGTATGAAATGTCACATTATTTAACGACGTTGTATATAAATGTTGTTATATGAGTCGCAAATAGTAACACTTTATAACAACATTTCATGTACATGTCGCTAACTAACATCAAAATGTCGATTTATCAACAATTATTATAACCGACACTATGAAACGTCGTATAAAATTCAAATATAACGATGTTTGTCTAAAAAATCACAAAATCTAACGATATAGTATATAAATGTCGCTATATGAGTCACAAAAAAGTAACAATTTATAACAACATTTAATGTAAATCTCGCTAACCAACATCAAAACTAGCGACGTTTGCAAAAAAAGTGTTCTTTAACTTATTCCTTTTGGTTTTAAGCGACGTTTGAAAAAAATTGTTGGTACAAAAATGTCGCAAAATACTATTTTTGTTGTAGTAATAGTGACCTAAAATCGACCTTATATTGACGAATTTTTTCGTCACTAAATATCCTTTTCCTTGTAGTGAATCTATATGATCAAGGATTGTCTATGTCAAGATTCATATATGCAAACCTTGTAAGAACAAACACACAAGTCATGAGGATTAGCACTTAAACAAGATATGTAACATTTGTAAGATCACTAAGTGCAAATCTTATGCCCCAGCCAAGGGAAGATATAACAAGCAATTCATCTAACTCAAAATAAACAATTAAAGATCATACAATCAAGTTTATGTGAATATAATCACAAGTATGAAGTAAGAACTTGAAAGTAAAGAGATAGAGTTAAAAGATCAAACACAAGGACGTAGAGTGGTTCGATCACAAAAATCTACATACAGTACCTTGGGACACACCCAATGATTTTGGAAACTTTCCACTAGCTTATCTTGAAAGATTACAAAGAAGGACAAAACCAACACATTGGTCTTTTATGCACCCATGCAACCTTCTAAGGGAAAAGCCAACACATTGGTCCTTTTATGCACACATGCAACCCTTCACATATGGGAACTCTTTCTCTAACCTAGTATACTAAGTGAGGAGGTTTTATGAATACATCAACCGTACTTCTATTTCGAGTTCACTGCTAACTCTAATTCCAATAATTACAAGAAAGACCCATTCCAACACATTGAAGGCCCAAAATCACCACTATCACAAACAATCCTTGCCACTCAACCCATTACAAAAAATATAATCTCAACACATGAGATTTTACAATTAAACTCTAGAAACAAATCTCTCTAAGGATTGGATAATACATTGAAAGCTCTAATTCATATTTGAAAATAGAAGAATAAGTAGATGAAGCTCTTTCTCAAATAGAAATTATTTTGATGAATGATTGGAAGTATTTATCTCATCAAAGTGTTTGATTTACTTGTCTAAAATGTGTAAACTAAGGCCCCTCTATTGGCTTGAGTAAAGAACAAAAATCAGCCTTAAAGACTATTTAAAGGGTCCAAAAATTGCAAACAAATCAAGTTACAACGGCTATATTTTTGCTTTGACACGACATCTTCGGTCAACCAGACCATAGGGTAGGTCGTCTGAAATGCTTTCGAAGTTAAGTTCAAAGGCTTATGTTCTCATCTTGGTCGACCGCAAAGGGTGGTCCGGTAGACCGAATCAAAGGTTCAGTCGACCAACATATAACTTGGTCTTCCGAAATTTTATAGCTGTTGGAGTCTTTCAACATTTAAAAGTGACTAAAGACAAAAGACACATCCATCGATCAGACAACATATGTCGGTCGACCGGACTTCATCCAGTCTTCCGAGGTCTAGGATCCGGTCGACCGGAATTTAGTCCAAAAGTGGGGTTTCCACTTGGTCAACTTTCTAATGTTCTCAAACTCATGCCTAAGGGTTTTTGAAAGATATTTAAAACATTTTAAAGATCTTAGGCATTAGCCAACACTTAAAATATGTTTATAAAACCTTTGAAAGATTAAATCAAAGTAAGAAAGATGGTTTTTGTCACACCCCGAAACCTGGGGATGACCGGGCAGTGACTCATCTACCAATGAGACACCGAACCCTCAAACAAAAGGACTACATCTAAAATAAAACATCATTACAATACTTAAATGATTTAAGTCTTACATAAACTTCAAAGGAAACCCAAGGTTTTACATAATAAACATGTTCTTACAACCTAAAAGAAATAACAAAGTCCAAAGATAAAGCATACTATCTATTACATAATAAAATAACTCAATCCTCAAGTTCCTTCATCAGGTCCTGGTACTGAATCTCCTACACAGGAACATCCACTAAATCATCTACAAAAATGTTAAGTAAGGTCCCAATACCCTTGGGGGATGAAACACCGTTAGACTCAAAAACCGTATTCCATTTCACCCAAATCATGTGAAAACAATGCATAATATACTTGACTTAAAATATACTTAAAAACACTTGAAATAACTTGTAAATGCATAACAAAAACAGTAATTTACTATACTTGAAAACAGAACTGAAATAGAAATCAAAGTTAAACCAAAAATGGAATCTCCGGTTGACCGAAATCGAGACAGAATGTTTTACGAAATGTTCGGACGAGGGACAGTGCACTTCGACCAACCGAAGGTTGTTCGAAATACTCCGGTCGAGTGGAAGACTACACCGGTCGACCGGCATCGACCTCCCATCATCTGTAGTAGCCATAGTAGTTTACTCCGGACGACCTATTTGGTCTTTCGGTCTACCGAATTGGTTTTCCGGGGTTCAGAACAGGCAAAACGGTACATTTTAACTATGAAATGCATGTTTCTGAAATCCCCACAAAGGTTCCCACCCAAAATACTGACTTCACATATCATATAAACACTTAAACACATACAAATCTTCTACTAGCCACATTCTATGCTTGCCTCGGCCAAGCCTAATAACTTCTTCTATTTTTTTCATAGGGACGTAGCCTTCTGAGTTTGCTAAATTGTCCACTAACTTACATGTTATATCCCTCACTGATTGATCGGTGCCGGCGGATTCTAATCCCACGAGGCCTCGTCCTCATGAGAAAATCCTAGTGTACTAGTCCATCTCGCATGACCTCTGCGTCAGCGGTACCCGCGAGGTTCTACCTCATGATAATTGTAGCGGGTACATAAGAATACATACTACTCTACTAACTTCTTAATCTTCTATCTAAACAGAACTGATTAACATATACATATACACATAATTGAATAATCACACAAGAACATAGAACTTCTAACAACATAGATATCACATAAGCACTTTCTACAATACTCTATCCATTTTATGCAAATAATCAATCCAGGAAATCATAACAACATTTCTGAAAATACATATTTTCATGCTTTTGACTAAAAAAAAAGGGTGAAGGGTCCTTACCTTAGCAACTTAGATTAAAACCTCAAAGAATGCACCAAAACAGAAAGTCCAGATTCGTAGTACTGACTTCCCAAGGCTACAACTCTCGGTACATAGTTACAAATGCTATTCCGCCAAATTCCAAGTGTGGCTCTCTCAGTCCTCTTCGAAACGCACTAAGAATTGTTGAAAATAGACACTGTTTGCTATCTCAAAAGGGTATTCTCTCACAGTTTAACTAATCTGCCAGAATTTATTCTCTCTTTTATTTTTTATTCTTCCTTCTAACCTCCCACTCTAAAACTCCAGCAAAAACCACCCTTATAACCCTCTTTAAAACCATCACAACTCCCTTCTAACTCCACCAACTAACCAACTAACTTATACGATTAACACTTAGGTCCCTCCACTTCTAAATCTTACTAAAACACCCCTAAACGAATAATGTACATGGCATAGATTTATGGGAAAACAATTAATACACCAAAATAACATGTAGGCATGCTAGACATATAAGCACGAAAAGTTCCGGGCATTACAGTTTTGAAAGCATGCAAGAGTATGAGCTTCATCATACTATAAAATATCATTCATCAAGTAAGATTAGTCACAAGGTATATACTTATACGGCTTCTTGACTAATCTTCTTGGTCTTCAAGATGAGATCTTCTTTGAACTTGAACTTGAGACCAGTGTTGTTAAAATCACGAGTTAACTCATAGAATCGCACGATTCTATGATTCTACAGAAGCAAAACGTGTTGAATAAATAGTAGAATCACAATATGGTAGAAATGGGGTAAAATCGTAGAATCAGATCGTAAAAACGTACGTTTCTACCAAGGTCAGCTTTATGCATGGTTAAAGTGACCTCTCATTTCGAGGGCCCCCCAAAATATTTAAAATTACTTAATTTATAAAAAAATTAAAGATTTTGACTTTTTTTCCTAGTGCAATTATTGTATATAAAATTTTGTTGACTATTCATGTGACTGTTGTATCTACAAAAAACAAATTTCTAAATTGAAATTGTTGAAGTTCTATATGCCTACTATAATGTTATAAAAAAGACAATGTTGAACCGAGCTCAAAAGTCGAATGAATATAACCTTGATGATTTTTCTTCGGATGATGATTGGATTGTTGATGAGAATTTTGAGTTGGATCCGGAAGAAGAAGACAATGTTGAATTTAGATGTGATGCTACTGCTAGTGCTATCGATGCATTCTTTGACAATTTAGAGCTTACTCATGATTATCATGATGAGTTTGATGAAGGAGGAAATGATATGGAGGATGATGATAGTGATGGTGGTTCAAAATTCAAGTATTTAAATGATTTGCTCGATTAGATCATAAACTTAGTATGTGCTTTATTTTATTTTGATCTTTTGAAAGACTTATAAGTTAAGAACTATGTTTTGTCGCGTTTTTCTCTTTTGAAAGACTTGTAAGTTTTTTATTGTGAAATTTGTTGCGTTATTGTCTTTTGAAAAAACTTGTGAATCTTTGCTTTATGAACTTTTCTCTCATATTATTGGACCATATAAAATATATATTTTAACTTTTTGGTACGCTTTTACGATTTATTTTACGATTCACGAGTTTACGATTCTACACCCATATTCTGACTCTACGTATAATTGCGATTTTAACAACTTTGCTTGAGGAATTTGTTCAACCTCTTCTTGTGATGAAGTCCTTTGTAGTCTTCTCAAGTTGTAGTATCTTGGACTTCAACACTTGTTGATCTTCCTTCTTTGATTTTGCAATATCTTCCAAGGAATTGTGGATGACCTTTAAGCTTGTGCCATGGAAACTTGCAAAGTGTAGTTTCTTCTTGTTGTAGAATGATCTCTTTGAGGTTTACAAATAGCTATCTTACCATTTCCATCAATGTAAGTGTGAGTGTAGATATCATTAAACACAAGCTCACACAAACATTAGAACTTGTCAATGTCTTGTTATCGTCAAAACAAGATTGATCACATTAGTCCTTAAGGTTACAGTATAACATGGTGAACTAAAGTGATTCTACTTTTACCAAAAAAAAAGTGATTCTACCTTTAACATAAATGGACTAAACTGCTATTTACCCTATTAATTATGGGAAGAGAGCCGAGAGAGATTGTATTAGATTTGGATATTATGTAACATTTTCTGTACCACTCCTTGTAAAAAGTTAAAAATGATTTTTTATTCCTATCGCCTAAACTCCTACTAGTAAGCACTAACAACACGTTTGATACGCATGAATGGAATGACGATTCTAGGAAGTGGGAAAGCTCATCATCCCTCACTAAAATCTATGGAATGACCTTTCCGAGATAATGTGGAATTATCAATAAATAGTAACTGACATTTATACCATTCTTTTAATTAATTATTACGTAATTTACATAGAAATGTATTCATACTTGGTCATAGATATTTTATTTCTCTTAGTATAATTCCATACATGATAATTTATTTTTCTTGGTAGTAGCTTTTTTAATCTATATTTTAATTCAAAATTAAAGTTATTTTTATGACTATGCTGATATTTTAATAAAAAATATTTTCAACAATATATATAGTTATATTTGTTTGATATATAATGTCAATGCTATTCAAGTAAGATTTTGTAAGATATGTTTAATTAAACTTTATCGTTAGTATATGATACAAGGGCATTTATATAATATTTTGTTTAATTCCAATACATTCTGATATTAAAATATAGTTTTACCAAAACACAGAAAATGAATCAACATTCCATTTTGACTTTGCCTTCCATACACTACTGAATGGAAAGAAGATTCCGAGCTCACCCCGGTTAGAAAACGATTATGCTTGAAAGGGATTTTATTCCATTTCTTTCAAGCTTACCAAACGTGCTGTAATAGTGAGATGATTATATTTGAGAATTATTTAACAATGTTACATTAAGTGGTAAAGAAAGTATTACAAGGATCAGATGTGAATTGTATTTGAGATTTTAGTTAAGTTGTGAAGGGTACCAATACCTTCACATGGTGCAGGTCCAAGGCTACCGTCAAATGATTTGATATAACAACTGCAATTAAAAATAATTCTTCTCTACGAAATAGCTATTTTTAAAATCAAAATAACTATTTTATAGCTATTTTTAATTACAATTGTTGGGTAAAATGATCTTATCCACAATGTGGACGGGATTGATACCCTCCGGATATTAATAGGATAAAGTATTGGAAATATCTGATATGGACCAGAAAAAAAAAAAAAAATTTTTTTTTTCAAACACAGCTAAAATACAAAAAAAATAGTTATGATATGGACACAGTTAAAAGTACAAAAAATGTACAAATTTGTCACATCACTTTAAAATGAGGAGAGATATATTTTTTTTACTTTTAACTGTGTCCATATCATAACTATCTTTTTTGTATTTTAACTGTGACCGAGAGATAAATTTTTTTTCTTCTTTTTTTTAAAAGATGGGCGACGTGGACAAACTAGAATCAAGTGGATCAGGCCTACCTCTCGCCCTGGTCCATATCAAAATACTCCTTAAGTATTTGGTGGTAGTCCGTAGTAGTAGGTGAATTAGCTTTGGTAAGTCAACCACGAAGTCCACTATATATAAAAAAAGATTACTACCTTATCCAAAACCATAATTTTCTTATTCTAAATGAATTGTTCTTTCAATTTTTTTATTTTTTTTGGATTAGGGGTTAGCAAGCTGGACATTTTGACTCGATATCGAACCTGAAACCTCTCAGTCGCAGGTAGAGGTGTTCCCCATTGGGCTACAATCTCTCCGATATTAGTTGTTCTTTCATACTTTAATGTAACGCTTATTAATTTTTGCCCACTTTACCTTTGAGTTTATTAACTCAACAAACACGGTATGAATTGGGTTTAAAGTTTCAAGATACTCCCTTCATTCCTAAATATAAGACTCTTTAGACAATTTGAGAAAATTAAGGAAGTTGTCATTTTAATCTAAACTTCCAATATTACCCCACCCTCCCTCTCTCTCTCACTTCTACGTCATAAAGAAAAGAAAGGAAAATATTAAGGGTATAATTGGAATAAATTGTTGACAACTAATACAAGAACCTTAAACGAAAATTAATTTAGATATTTAGATATCTCCTAAACGACAATTAATGGGGAATGGAGGGAGTAATATTTTAGTTATTTCCCTAACTAAACTAACCATTTTCTTAAGCCAATTGTCATATTCTTATTAAAAAAATTAGGTAAACTATAGCGACCTCCGGTGACGGTCAAACGCGGTTTCTTACTCGGTTTTATAGTAACGTACGAATTAATGCGACACAAGAGTGTCTATTGGTGGTTGTTTTGGCGTAAGTAGTATTTAATAGCTTAGCTAATGAATCCTCTTTATATATTTTACTTTTTTTTAACGTTCGAAGTTATCGAATCGGAAAACAATACCATTGAATATGACGACCCTCACAATCCCTCCAACTCTAACTTCTCCTCGTGATGATGCCACGCATCTCTACAAGGCTTTCAAGGGTATCTTCTTCTTTCTGGGTTTATTTCTCATTTGGGGTTCTTAATTGAAGCCAAAATTGTTGTGTTTTGAATGTTGAATTTTAGCAATATTTGTGTGAATTTCTTGTGAAAACGAATTATCAGCTGTAATGGGAACATGAAATTGGAACAGTTGTTTAATTGTTCTTTACCAGCTGACTAAATGGTGGAGACTTTAATTTTGTGGGGAATTTGTAGATACCGTTTTTAGTTCTTTGGTTAATGAAGGGTATTCAATGTTGAGAAGCTCCTAGGGAATAAGATTTTTAAGAAACTTGCAAGAAAAAGAGTTTTTTTTTATTTATTGGGAGGAAAACTATCCATTACAAGAAATATGAGGAGGAGGGTTCGAATTTATGAGTTTTTGAGATTGAAGGCTACTTTTTGGCCACAAGTGTTTATTAGTCTGTGTAATTCTATTTGTTTCTAGAAATTTTTTTTTCCCTTCTCTTCTTTAAAGGAGAATCAATAGTGTTCCCAACTTTCCCTCCGGCATGACTCGACCTGTGGGTTGGAAGTGTAGGTCTTACCGCATGAGATGCTCTTCGTTGTCGTTTAGAAATTCTTATATTATGAGAATAAATTTGAAAAAAAAAGAAAAAGGAAGAAATGTGCCTAATTCTGAAATACTAGTTATTTCTCATCAGTCTGGATACTGTTTGGAAAGGAATAGGAATTTGAGCTTATCCAGACTGCCTCAAGACTCAAAATCCCTTGTAGATTGAACTCTGTTTTTTTTTATTGTTGCTGTTGGCCTTGGTTAATTAACTTCATCTTTCATTGGTTATTTTTCTGTCATATTTTCGTCCGGGACCTCTTTTCTAGTTTTTTTAATCGATTGTTACTCGTGACAACTTATTCCAATATGATGAAACTGTAGATTCTTGGTAATCTCGGTGAATTGCATAAAATAATTCGTGCTAAGCTGGTTAGGGACTAAGACATTTAAACTTTTGTCTAGGATTTGGATGTGATACTGCAGCAGTTGTAAATATTCTAGCACATAGAGATCAGACACAACGCGTTCTAATTCAACAAGAGTACAAAACTATGTATGCTGACGATCTCTGCACTCGCTTGTCGAAGGAGCTTAGTGGAAATACTAAGGTAAATAAGAAAATTCTCCCTTATATATGTTTTGTTTCGGAATACTTTCTACTGGGCGTTTATGATCATTTTATTAATAACTTGAAAATTGCTGCCAGTATCTGCAATATCCTCAATAGAAGTCCTATCTAAAGAGTGAAAAATGAAATGAAAAACATATATTAAGATGGAATGTAAATCGTAGGGGAAAACTTCTACGGTCGTAGTTATTGAATGAAGGATAACTTATTGTTTTATATCTAAATTCTTTCAGCGAGCAGTTTTGCTTTGGATGTATGATCCTCCAGGTCGGGATGCTGCCATTGTAAGGCAGGCGTTGAGCTCTGACATTGATTTGAAAGCTGCCACTGAAGTTATATGCTCTCGGACTCCATCACAGATACAGCATTTTAAGCAACTTTACTATGCAAGATTTGGTGTCTACCTTGAGCATGACATAGAATATCAAGCCACCGGAGATCATAAAAAGGTTATCTCCGACCCTCTTTCTCTGTCTTTTCATATTCAAAATAAAGCAAGCTAATGCATACTGCTGCACCAATACATGTTTTCTCATAGTTCGTTTATCACGACCTATTTCAGAAATGGATTTTATAAGGTATTTTTTATAACACAAAGCTTTTTAGCTTTTTCCTCTCTTATCAAAGCATATGCCCTTTTCCAACTTTTAAGGATATACTCCCTCCGTTCCAAACTAATTGTCCTCATTTCCTTTTTGGTTTGTCCCAAATTATTTGTCCTCTTTCTAAACCAAGTAACTATTAATTTTAGTACTTAGCAAAAAACAAAAACTATTAATTTTAGTCTTTCAATTTTACCCTTACCTCAACCACCAATTTAACACACTTGGTTAATTAAAATTGACAATTTGCAATATAATTCAAAAGGTGATTGGTTGGTTGACAAGAATTAATTAGGGTCATTGTAGAATTTTAAGCTTGTTTTGCCATATAATTATCAAAACCTTAATACATATGTGCATTAGTCAATTGGAATGATTAATTTGGGATGGAAGGAGTATTTCTGAAATTACCTTTACCTATAATATTATGTTTTGGAGAAAGGGAGAGAGGTTGGTGATTGAGACATGATGGAGACAAACTAATCGTTAAGGTTATAATAGGAAAAGTACCTCGTGTCTCCCTCTTCCCTAATCTATGATAAAGTTCCTAGAAGGCTTTATATATTATGAACCGGAGGGAGTAGCATTTCTTATAGATGGGTAGCATTTCTTATAGATGGATGCCGCAAAGTATTTCAGTAAGCTTTATTTCATTATTCAAGAGTTCTAGTATTGGTTATAGTTGATCAAGAAGCTTTCATTTTCTTAACACCGAAGATTTTTGTTGATTTTATACTCGCACCCTGGTAGCAAAGCATGATGGAACATATATGTTGGTCGTCCGTCATTCTTAACTTTTCTATGAATTTCTGTATTCTGATTTGAGTGAAATCATAAACATTTTTTCCCCTTGTTTTCATTGATCTATGCAGTTGCTGCTGGCATATTTGAGTACTATACGCTATGAAGGCCCAGAAATTGACAGAGCAGCAGTTGAGCATGATGCTAAAGCTCTCTTCAAAGCTGGGGAAAAAAAGTTGGGAACGGATGAAAAGACTTTCATCCGAATTTTCAGTGAAAGAAGCTGGGCACATTTGGCTGCTGTTACTTCCGCTTACCATAATATGTATGGAAACTCACTTAAAAAGGTAAATCCTGTCTGTTCAGAGGTAAATTTAGAAGCTTCTTTCACAATACTTATTTGGCATATGCACATTCTGCAGGCGGTGAAAAGTGAAACATCTGGACATTTTGAGTTTGGCCTCTTGACGATTCTACAGTGTTCTCAGAATCCCGCAAAGTACTTTGCCAAGGTATCCTTTCTATTCACATTACTTCCTTCCTGAAGCATTGGCTTTAGA
Source organism: Vinca minor (assembly GCA_026122235.1). NCBI lineage: Eukaryota > Viridiplantae > Streptophyta > Magnoliopsida > Gentianales > Apocynaceae > Vinca > Vinca minor. The sequence continues at coordinate 4,383,529 of JAOCZM010000253.1, forward strand.
TTTCAGCTCTGTGATTTTATCTTCCTTATTCTGCTGAGTTAAATTTTGAGCTAGCTAGTTCACAATTCTTCATGCTGTTCTTTTAGCTTTTTCATCAGAAAATGTCAGTTGTACAATGTATTTGATCTTCCGGTTTTTTTTACCTGTTTGACCCTGTTTTGTACATCACTCCGCAAAAACTCGTGTTTTTTTTTTCTGGGTTTGACATAACTAACATGACGCGTTACAAAAATGCGTTCTTAAAACAACAAAGCATTTGCGGAGTGGACAGTTCAGTCTATGCCCAAAATGTTTATCACCCCTCCCACACACACTTTTTGGGCATAGACTGAACTGTCCATTCCGCAAACATTTGCATAGAGAATACCTGAGTTGAAAAACTCTTAGTATCTATCGCTGTCTTTCATCTCAGGTAGAACACTTTATCAAACTGCATATAAAATCAGTCATCCCTTACTTTCATTTGCATTACCGTACTTCTGCTTTTACAATTCTATATATGTTTTCAGGTGCTACACACGGCAATGAAGGGTATGGGAACCAATGATTCGACATTGACACGAGTAATAGTGACGAGAACTGAAATTGATATGCAGTATATCAAAGCAGAATACCGCAAGAAACATAGCAAAAGTCTTAACGACGCTGTCCAATCAGAAACATCGGGCAATTATAAGACGTTTCTTCTTGCACTTCTTGGCCCCAACCATTGATGGACAGAATTATGTGTATTCTGAAATATAACCATGAATATGGGAGCAAGTTTGTATATAAGTTTTTATCAATTTCACCATGTTTTAAGTACAAAATCTAGATTTGCATATGTAGGTTTGGATTGTGCCTTGTGGACTATACTATTGTTCTTCTGCTATATGTTTACTTGCCTTGCACAAAGGTGAATGTTTCTCTACTACTTTTCAACATATAAGGCCTTCTGGCCTTTTTTTTTCTTTCAGTGTTTTTTCGTATTACAAATTAACTTGCGATGCACGTTGATGGGACATGTTTGTAGAAATTTTAATTTCCAATTATGGATGTTGGTTGCTTTCTTCTTCATCTATTACCAACTTTTCTTTTAGGAGCCAATTTATTATTTTTTTCCAATCCGAAGCTGATATTTGTATCCAACTTTTTTTGCTGGGGTTGGGGCTTTGGAAGCAACATCGTCTATTTGGTCATTTTCGTTTGAGTTTGTAATTAGTGCTCCTTTCGCTTAATTTCTAATTTTAACACTCATATTATTTTTATGACTTGCCAATAAAAAGATTTTTGTCCAATTTTTGTCAAACTACCGTCACACCAATCACGTGTGAGCTACTTTTTAAGGGTATTTCAGAAATTTTAACATATTTTCCACAAAAAACGTGGGTATCGATTGTTAAAACAAATAACTATTAATACTCAATTAATAGTGTTAGCCCGAAGGGCAAAATATCCTATGTTGTTTTGATGATAACAAGCCATTGATAGTTCTAATGTTTGTGTGAGCATGTTCTTTGTAATAGGATCTTTAGCACTCACATCGACATTGATGAAAATGGTAAGTTAGCTTCTTGTGTAAACTAAGGTATGTATATTACACACAAGAATGCTATATGATGGAAGGAAGGAGGCAAGGAGGTTGGTTGGGAAATAGGGCTCCTCAAAGAGTCCCTAATGTATATGGCAAAAGATCTTAACATGCTAGTGCTTATGCTTCTCGTTCTATCTTGGTTTATCTTATAAGCACTTAGCTTTACACTTAATTGTTCTTATATCCTTTTACCATGCTTCCTTGTACTTAATATTGTCCATATCCTATCTAATTACATCAAAGTTTGCCATAATAAAAAAGGGGGAGATTGTTAGCCCTAAGGGCGATCGAACTCGGTTTTTGATAATGGACAAACACTTGATGTTTGTGTCTAATGTTTTCATCTATGTGATAGAATATTGGAACTCAATATGGAAGCTCTAAGTACTTCAATCAAGCCATGTTCAAGATTCAAAGACATACTATTCAAGGCTTATCTTTCAAGATTGAAGATTGAAGACTTAGGTTGGTTAGATTAGCTTTGTCTTTATTGGTCTTTATCATTAAGCTCTAACCAATGCTCAAATGAACATAAGCTCTACACTCATGTCTTGCTTGCACACAAACACGTTTTCAAAAGGCTTAAGTTTCAAAATGATCTTTACATGTGTTCTTATCCAAAAAGCCTTTGATTTCATAGATAAGTCTCTTAGAAAAGTTTTCCAAGTATTCTTATTTATTACAATTTGGGAAAACCTTTTAGACTTCAAGAGATTTCAAAACAAAGGTCAAAACATCATCTCTCATACTCGAAAAAGTCGGTCAACCGAGATTTTCTCGGATCAACCCGAAGGATTTCTCGAGAGTTGTTCTCGTCAAAGTTCGGTCGACCTAAACTTGGGTCGGTCGACCGAGATGATGGTTCGGTCGACCGAGTTTTTGGTCGGTCAACCGAGTTGCTCAAGTTCGGTCATCCGAGACTTGTTTCGGTCAACCGAACTCTGCTTTCTACTAGCCGTTTTTTGACCGATTTGGAGACTCGATTTTCAGCCAAATTTGAAATGTATAAATACTCCAAAGCTAGAGAAACATTCAAAGGCTTGCATATCAAATATTCATTGATCTCTCATCAAGCCAAAACACTTTCAAAGCAAAATACTCTTCATCTTTATGATCTAAAGCATTCAAGAGTATTCTTTCAAAAGCAAGACAAAGAGTGGACTTCATATGTTCAAGAGCTAAATTGTTTGTGCTTCAAAGGTATTATATCTTTCACTTAGAAGAGTGAACTTCATTGTATTGAATTCCATCTTATTCCCTTTCTTAGTGATAGGGTTAATTTTGTAATAGACCTACTTAGTGTGGGCAAGTTCTTAGTGAGCTTTTGTTTGTGGTTGTGTTTGTAAAACTCTTAGTGAGTTAGCCACAATTGTAAAGTCCTACTTTGTGTGGGCATCTTCTTAGTGAAGTTTGTTGAAATCCTTGGGTGCGGCTCAAGGTAGTGGATGTAGATTCTAAGTGAATCGAACCACTCTAAATCCTTTGTCTTGTTGATTGGGTTTTTGCTTTAGCTTTCATTCATCTTGCTCAAGTTCTCACTTGCATTGATTAGTATTCGAAAAAGTTAGCAAGATTAGTTAAAACCCAATTCACCCCCCCCCCTCTTGTGTTTTACAATTGGTATCAGAGCCTCGTCTTCAATTTTAGTCTAACCACTAGAAGTAAAGATCATGGCCGGTATTTCCGCTTTAGCCTACCAAGAGGGTTCTTCTACAAATAGACCACTCTCTTTGATGGAAACAACTATAATGCTTGGAAAAACCGATTCAAGATATATGTGTGCTCCATTGATTATTCTCTATGGCATATATTTGAAGAAGGTCCTTTTATTCCATTGAAGATTGTTGATGGTACTTTAATGTCAAAACCGGATAATGAGCTAAATGAAGTTGAGTCCAAGAAAATGACTCGAAATTATATGGCAATGAACATTCTAAGTTGTGCCTTGAATCCGGATGAGTACAACCGTGTTTGTGGAAGCAAATCGGCTCATGCTATGTGGAAAATGCTTGAAGTTACTCATGAAGGCACAAATCAAGTGAAAGAGTCAAAGTTGAATTTGCTAGTTAGAGAGTTTGAGCTATTCACCATGAAGCCAAATGAATCAATCAATGAGATGAATACAAGATTCACCAATGTGGTAAATGGTTTGAAGTCATATGGTAAAGATTACACTTTGGGTGAAATAAATAGGAAGATTCTCAACTCACTTCCCAAAAGTTGGGAAGGAAAAGCTCTAGTCATTGAAGAAGCCAAAGATTTGAAAACATATTCCACGGAGGAGCTTATTGGTTCTCTTCTCACATATGAGCTAACACACAAAAAGGAAGAGCTTATTGACAAGTCCAAGATGAGTATTGCTCTAAAATCTATTCTTGATCTAGAAGCATCAAATGATTCAAGTGATGAGGAAGACATCAATGTAGATGATAAGACTATGGAGTTAGTGGTAAAACGAATGAAAATGATGCTTTCCGGGAAAGGAAGAAAATTCCCTCAAAATAGAAGAGAACTAAATCCTTATGGGATGGAATGCTATGAATGTGGAAGCAATCAACATCTCTTAGGAAAGTGCCCAACCGCCAAAGCAAAGGGCCTCAAGGAAGACAAAAAGAAAAAATTCTTCAAATCAAAGAATGCAAAGGGCATGCTATGCACATGGGATCAAGATGAGAGAGAAAATGAAGAAGGAGAGGAAAACTCAAATGTTTGCTTCATGGCTTTTGGTAATGAGGTACATCTTTCTCCCTCCCCTTCATGTTCTAATGATGATGATGATGAGGATGATCCTAATGAGCTTTTATATGATATGTATGAGCAAATGAAAAAATGTGCAAAGCAAAACAAAGAGATGAAGCTTAAAATTGAATCCTTGCTTGATGAAAGATCAATATTGACTAATGAAAATGAAAAATTGTGTGATGATGTTAAATGCTTGAAATGTGAAAATGAAAATCTTATTATCTCTTGCAAAACATCTTCATTACAATACAAAGAAGCATGTGATAAAATGTCATCTCTTGAATGTCAACTTGTTGAATTTGATAGTTTGAAAATCAAAGTTGTTGAGCTTACATCACTTGTTGACAAGTTCTCCAAAGGAACAAAAAAGCTTGATCATATTATTGATATGCAACGTGCTTCAAATGTTAAACATGGTCTTGGTTATAATGCTAATCACATTGATCATGCTAGCTCTTCTAAGTTGCCTAAGAATCACTTTGTGCATGCTAGTTCCTCACATAGGCATAATAGATATCATGAGCATGTTCACAAATCTTCTAAGCCACACATTTGTTGCACATATTGTGGAAAACATGGTCATACTAATGCTAGATGCCATGTTAAGAAGAAGATTGAAAAAGGGGTAAAAACTATTTGGAAAGTTAAGCGTATTTTAACTAACCCCCATGGACCCAAACAAAAGTGGGTACCAAAAGCTACTCTTCCCTTGATCTCATAGGTTCTTATAAGTTAGATGTATGCCACAAAGCTTGAATGTTATAGATTCAAAGAGAAGTGGCATTGGGAAGAAATCAAAGGAGATGTGCAAGTGGAAGAAATTCAAAAGCACTCCTTAACACTTGGATTCTCAAAGCTCAAATGGTAATCAAATTGGAGAACCAAGTTGGTTAAGTACTTAGAGCAAAGCATCAAGTGATGACAAGAGCCAAAGTGTCAATCAATATCTTCATCACTTGGTAAGAAAGCAAAGGTATCAAAATCACCTTCTCTTAACACTTTAATTAATGTGGTTAAGTGTTTTTGATATATATATTTTTATATGCTTGCTCTTATATATGGTGCATCTCACATGCTTGAATTCAATAATTATATAGATGACCTTTAGCATGTACTTGTTTATCCATGTCTATTGAACTAAGGTATCTATGAGATGTAGCATATGCAACTTGATTGATTCTTGTTTTTGATATGTCATATTCATTTAAGAATCCATCTAGTTGTCCTTGGTTTTTGATCCTTAAGCAAATATGCGTTTACTTGAGAAATTGAGCTAATCTTGAAGGACCTTTGAAAAGGTACCAAATTAGTTCTCAAGAATTCCTTGTAGGTTACAAAGTGTTCTAAAGTTCAAAAAGAAGATATGAACTACAAGGAAAGGCACAAGTGAGCTAAGACTCCAAGAAAAGAGTCAAGTGCCAAGGATCACAAGATTGTAGAGGATTCATCAAAGAAAAGTCACCCATCAATGATGACTCTACACTTGTCATGAAAAGAAGAGGAGATTGCCTTCATCTCATCAATCAAGGATGAACAACAAAGAAAATGGAGCAATCACATGTCAACCTCTCAATGAGCTTCAAATGAAAGTGATCATACAAAAAGCCTCAATGGACTTGATTGATAAAGAAGATCAACCAATATGGTAAGAAGTCCAAGCTCAAAGAGCATTGAGGTACAAGGCTTAACTCATCCATTGTTAGTGATCATAGTTTTGTGTTTGATCCTTTTTGTGCTCAACTTATACCCCTCCCTTCTATTAATTAGTGTTTTATGCTTTGGGGGAGTTTGTTATATGCTTTGCTATGTTGTTACTTGATCTTCATTGCATATAGGGGTTGTGTTTATATTCAAGTCTATAGCATTTAATCTTATTTGGTTGATCGTCTAGATGCTTGACTTAGGATATAAACTGTGTTTGTGGCATTGATTATGCCATGGGTTGTGTCTATTTGATTGTTTAGAAGTGGCACAACCTAAGAGGGAGTTTTTCAAATGTTTTCAATTCATACCTCCCTCATAATATGTGATGTATGCTAAATTGTTCTTATTCTACATCATCACATCACTTGTTGGCTTGCTTTTCATCTTTTTTGTCTTATAGCCAACTTGTGTAAGTTATTTTGGAAGTTATATGTGTTATAATTGTTTATGTCTTCAATTGGTATCACATATACTCTCCCTTAATAACTTTGAGATCATAGTCTTCATTTTCTTATCCTTTGTGATCTCATTGTAGTTTTTGGTTAGTTTTGTTTTAAGAGTTGGTATACTCATTTAGCTAACCATTAACTTGTTAGAGGAATGTACTCTAAGTGTTTTCTTACACTTCCTCTACTTCTTTTGGTTGTGATACATGTACTTAACTTATGTATTCATGGTATCACTTCCACAAGCACTTTGTTAGCTATATTTTCAAACTTGTTTTACAATTGGCTATTTTTACATTTGGTATCATGTTTTAAAATTGGTCAATTGGTATCAAACTTGGTTTTATCTCAAATAGCTAACATCGTATGTTTGATAAACGGGGAGATTGTACTTTAAGGTTTATTCCATATCTCCTTTGTTTTTAGCTTAGGTTGATATTCTTCTTGAGCCATACATGACCATCTTTTGGATTTATGTGGTATTATGGACTCATTGTTTTTTAGAAATCAACCAAGCTTTTTCATAAGTAATCCTTCTTCATAATTATTTTTGGTCTTTAGGATTGATCTTTTGGTTCTTATTTTATTAATCTACAAGACCATCAAGTTGTTTTCCATGGTTTTTAAGTTTTTTTCTTTATATGGGGAGGATTACTAAATTTCATCAAGCTTCTCCTAAATTAATCTTTACTTTTCGTTAAAATGCTTTTCTTATTGGCGCTCTGATATCCCTTTTTGATTTTGACAAAAAGAGGGAGAATTTTTAGTGTTGCAAATGTGCCAAGAGAAGTTATTTACAAAAGGAGAAAGCTTAGAACTTGCAAAATGGGAGAGATAAGGGATTCTTTAATATAGGGGGAGTAGAATATTTTTTTGTGAAAAACATCTACTTGCCTAGATCCTTAATATCCTTATCTCATGCATACATTTGGTATCTTATTTTTGCATATTATTCCCATTTGCATCAATGTTTTGTCATCATCAAAGGGGGAGATTGTTAGCCCGAAGGGCAAAATATCCTATGTTGTTTTGATGATAACAAGCCATTGATAGTTCTAATGTTTGTGTGAGCATGTTCTTTGTAATAGGATCTTTAGCACTCACATCGACATTGATGAAAATGGTAAGTTAGCTTCTTGTGTAAACTAAGGTATGTATATTACACACAAGAATGCTATATGATGGAAGGAAGGAGGCAAGGAGGTTGGTTGGGAAATAGGGCTCCTCAAAGAGTCCCTAATGTATATGGCAAAAGATCTTAACATGCTAGTGCTTATGCTTCTCGTTCTATCTTGGTTTATCTTATAAGCACTTAGCTTTACACTTAATTGTTCTTATATCCTTTTGCCATGCTTCCTTGTACTTAATATTGTCCATATCCTATCTAATTACATCAAAGTTTGCCATAATCAAAAAGGGGGAGATTGTTAGCCCTAAGGGCGATCGAACTCGGTTTTTTATAATGGACAAACACTTGATGTTTGTGTCTAATGTTTTCATCTATGTGATAGAATATTGGAACTCAATATGGAAGCTCTAAGTACTTCAATCAAGCCATGTTCAAGATTCAAAGACATACTATTCAAGGCTTATCTTTCAAGATTGAAGATTGAAGACTTAGGTTGGTTAGATTAGCTTTGTCTTTATTGGTCTTTATCATTAAGCTCTAACCAATGCTCAAATGAACATAAGCTCTACACTCATGTCTTGCTTGCACACAAACACGTTTTCAAAAGGCTTAAGTTTCAAAATGATCTTTACATGTGTTCTTATCCAAAAAGCCTTTGATTTCATAGATAAGTCTCTTAGAAAAGTTTTCCAAGTATTCTTATTTATTACAATTTGGGAAAACCTTTTAGACTTCAAGAGATTTCAAAACAAAGGTCAAAACATCATCTCTCATACTCTGAAAAGTCGGTCAACCGAGATTTTCTCGGATCAACCGAAGGATTTACTGAGAGTTGTTCTGTCAAAGTTCGGTCGACCTAAACTTGGGTCGGTCGACCGAGATGATGGTTCGGTCGACCGAGTTTTTGGTCGGTCAACCGAGTTGCTCAAGTTCGGTCATCCGAGACTTGTTTCGGTCAACCGAACTCTGTTTCTACTAGCCGTTTTTTGACCGTTGGAGACTCGATTTTCAGCCAAATTTGAAATGTATAAATACTCCAAAGCTAGAGAAACATTCAAAGGCTTGCATATCAAATATTCATTGATCTCTCATCAAGCCAAAACACTTTCAAAGCAAAATACTCTTCATCTTTATGATCTAAAGCATTCAAGAGTATTCTTTCAAAAGCAAGACAAAGAGTGGACTTCATATGTTCAAGAGCTAAATTGTTTGTGCTTCAAAGGTATTATATCTTTCACTTAGAAGAGTGAACTTCATTGTATTGAATTCCATCTTATTCCCTTTCTTAGTGATAGGGTTAATTTTGTAATAGACCTACTTAGTGTGGGCAAGTTCTTAGTGAGCTTTTGTTTGTGGTTGTGTTTGTAAAACTCTTAGTGAGTTAGCCACAATTGTAAAGTCCTACTTTGTGTGGGCATCTTCTTAGTGAAGTTTGTTGAAATCCTTGGGTGCGGCTCAAGGTAGTGGATGTAGATTCTAAGTGAATCGAACCACTCTAAATCCTTTGTCTTGTTGATTGGGTTTTTGCTTTAGCTTTCATTCATCTTGCTCAAGTTCTCACTTGCATTGATTAGTATTCGAAAAAGTTAGCAAGATTAGTTAAAACCCAATTCACCCCCCCTCTTGTGTTTTACAATTGGTATCAGAGCCTCGTCTTCAATTTTAGTCTAACCACTAGAAGTAAAGATCATGGCCGGTATTTCCGCTTTAGCCTACCAAGAGGGTTCTTCTACAAATAGACCACCTCTCTTTGATGGAAACAACTATAATGCTTGGAAAAACCGATTCAAGATATATGTGTGCTCCATTGATTATTCTCTATGGCATATATTTGAAGAAGGTCCTTTTATTCCATTGAAGATTGTTGATGGTACTTTAATGTCAAAACCGGATAATGAGCTAAATGAAGTTGAGTCCAAGAAAATGACTCGAAATTATATGGCAATGAACATTCTAAGTTGTGCCTTGAATCCGGATGAGTACAACCGTGTTTGTGGAAGCAAATCGGCTCATGCTATGTGGAAAATGCTTGAAGTTACTCATGAAGGCACAAATCAAGTGAAAGAGTCAAAGTTGAATTTGCTAGTTAGAGAGTTTGAGCTATTCACCATGAAGCCAAATGAATCAATCAATGAGATGAATACAAGATTCACCAATGTGGTAAATGGTTTGAAGTCATATGGTAAAGATTACACTTTGGGTGAAATAAATAGGAAGATTCTCAACTCACTTCCCAAAAAGTTGGGAAGGAAAAGCTCTAGTCATTGAAGAAGCCAAAGATTTGAAAACATATTCCACGGAGGAGCTTATTGGTTCTCTTCTCACATATGAGCTAACACACAAAAAGGAAGAGCTTATTGACAAGTCCAAGATGAGTATTGCTCTAAAATCTATTCTTGATCTAGAAGCATCAAATGATTCAAGTGATGAGGAAGACATCAATGTAGATGATAAGACTATGGAGTTAGTGGTAAAACGAATGAAAATGATGCTTTCCGGGAAAGGAAGAAAATTCCCTCAAAATAGAAGAGAACTAAATCCTTATGGGATGGAATGCTATGAATGTGGAAGCAATCAACATCTCTTAGGAAAGTGCCCAACCGCCAAAGCAAAGGGCCTCAAGGAAGACAAAAAGAAAAAATTCTTCAAATCAAAGAATGCAAAGGGCATGCTATGCACATGGGATCAAGATGAGAGAGAAAATGAAGAAGGAGAGGAAAACTCAAATGTTTGCTTCATGGCTTTTGGTAATGAGGTACATCTTTCTCCCTCCCCTTCATGTTCTAATGATGATGATGATGAGGATGATCCTAATGAGCTTTTATATGATATGTATGAGCAAATGAAAAAAAATGTGCAAAGCAAAACAAAGAAATGAAGCTTAAAATTGAATCCTTGCTTGATGAAAGATCAATATTGACTAATGAAAATGAAAAATTGTGTGATGATGTTAAATGCTTGAAATGTGAAAATGAAAATCTTATTATCTCTTGCAAAACATCTTCATTACAATACAAAGAAGCATGTGATAAAATGTCATCTCTTGAATGTCAACTTGTTGAATTTGATAGTTTGAAAATCAAAGTTGTTGAGCTTACATCACTTGTTGACAAGTTCTCCAAAGGAACAAAAAAGCTTGATCATATTATTGATATGCAACGTGCTTCAAATGTTAAACATGGTCTTGGTTATAATGCTAATCACATTGATCATGCTAGCTCTTCTAAGTTGCCTAAGAATCACTTTGTGCATGCTAGTTCCTCACATAGGCATAATAGATATCATGAGCATGTTCACAAATCTTCTAAGCCACACATTTGTTGCACATATTGTGGAAAACATGGTCATACTAATGCTAGATGCCATGTTAAGAAGAAGATTGAAAAAAGGGGGTAAAAACTATTTGGAAAGTTAAGCGTATTTTAACTAACCCCCATGGACCCAAACAAAAGTGGGTACCAAAAGCTACTCTTCCCTTGATCTCATAGGTTCTTATAAGTTAGATGTATGCCACAAAGCTTGAATGTTATAGATTCAAAGAGAAGTGGCATTGGGAAGAAATCAAAGGAGATGTGCAAGTGGAAGAAATTCAAAAGCACTCCTTAACACTTGGATTCTCAAAGCTCAAATGGTAATCAAATTGGAGAACCAAGTTGGTTAAGTACTTAGAGCAAAGCATCAAGTGATGACAAGAGCCAAAGTGTCAATCAATATCTTCATCACTTGGTAAGAAAGCAAAGGTATCAAAATCACCTTCTCTTAACACTTTAATTAATGTGGTTAAGTGTTTTTGATATATATATTTTTATATGCTTGCTCTTATATATGGTGCATCTCACATGCTTGAATTCAATAATTATATAGATGACCTTTAGCATGTACTTGTTTATCCATGTCTATTGAACTAAGGTATCTATGAGATGTAGCATATGCAACTTGATTGATTCTTGTTTTTGATATGTCATATTCATTTAAGAATCCATCTAGTTGTCCTTGGTTTTTGATCCTTAAGCAAATATGCGTTTACTTGAGAAATTGAGCTAATCTTGAAGGACCTTTGAAAAGGTACCAAATTAGTTCTCAAGAATTCCTTGTAGGTTACAAAGTGTTCTAAAGTTCAAAAAGAAGATATGAACTACAAGGAAAGGCACAAGTGAGCTAAGACTCCAAGAAAAGAGTCAAGTGCCAAGGATCACAAGATTGTAGAGGATTCATCAAAGAAAAGTCACCCATCAATGATGACTCTACACTTGTCATGAAAAGAAGAGGAGATTGCCTTCATCTCATCAATCAAGGATGAACAACAAAGAAAATGGAGCAATCACATGTCAACCTCTCAATGAGCTTCAAATGAAAGTGATCATACAAAAAGCCTCAATGGACTTGATTGATAAAGAAGATCAACCAATATGGTAAGAAGTCCAAGCTCAAAGAGCATTGAGGTACAAGGCTTAACTCATCCATTGTTAGTGATCATAGTTTTGTGTTTGATCCTTTTGTGCTCAACTTATACCCCCTCCCTTCTATTAATTAGTGTTTTATGCTTTGGGGGAGTTTGTTATATGCTTTGCTATGTTGTTACTTGATCTTCATTGCATATAGGGGTTGTGTTTATATTCAAGTCTATAGCATTTAATCTTATTTGGTTGATCGTCTAGATGCTTGACTTAGGATATAAACTGTGTTTGTGGCATTGATTATGCCATGGGTTGTGTCTATTTGATTGTTTAGAAGTGGCACAACCTAAGAGGGAGTTTTTCAAATGTTTTCAATTCATACCTCCCTCATAATATGTGATGTATGCTAAATTGTTCTTATTCTACATCATCACATCACTTGTTGGCTTGCTTTTCATCTTTTTTGTCTTATAGCCAACTTGTGTAAGTTATTTTGGAAGTTATATGTGTTATAATTGTTTATGTCTTCAATTGGTATCACATATACTCTCCCTTAATAACTTTGAGATCATAGTCTTCATTTTCTTATCCTTTGTGATCTCATTGTAGTTTTTGGTTAGTTTTGTTTTAAGAGTTGGTATACTCATTTAGCTAACCATTAACTTGTTAGAGGAATGTACTCTAAGTGTTTTCTTACACTTCCTCTACTTCTTTTGGTTGTGATACATGTACTTAACTTATGTATTCATGGTATCACTTCCACAAGCACTTTGTTAGCTATATTTTCAAACTTGTTTTACAATTGGCTATTTTTACATTTGGTATCATGTTTTAAAATTGGTCAATTGGTATCAAACTTGGTTTTATCTCAAATAGCTAACATCGTATGTTTGATAAACGGGGAGATTGTACTTTAAGGTTTATTCCATATCTCCTTTGTTTTTAGCTTAGGTTGATATTCTTCTTGAGCCATACATGACCATCTTTTGGATTTATGTGGTATTATGGACTCATTGTTTTTTAGAAATCAACCAAGCTTTTTCATAAGTAATCCTTCTTCATAATTATTTTTGGTCTTTAGGATTGATCTTTTGGTTCTTATTTTATTAATCTACAAGACCATCAAGTTGTTTTCCATGGTTTTTAAGTTTTTTTCTTTATATGGGGAGGATTACTAAATTTCATCAAGCTTCTCCTAAATTAATCTTTACTTTTCGTTAAAATGCTTTTCTTATTGGCGCTCTGATATCCCTTTTTGATTTTGACAAAAAGAGGGAGAATTTTTAGTGTTGCAAATGTGCCAAGAGAAGTTATTTACAAAAGGAGAAAGCTTAGAACTTGCAAAATGGGAGAGATAAGGGATTCTTTAATATAGGGGAGTAGAATATTTTTTTGTGAAAAACATCTACTTGCCTAGATCCTTAATATCCTTATCTCATGCATACATTTGGTATCTTATTTTTGCATATTATTCCCATTTGCATCAATGTTTTGTCATCATCAAAAAGGGGGAGATTGTTAGCCCGAAGGGCAAAATATCCTATGTTGTTTTGATGATAACAAGCCATTGATAGTTCTAATGTTTGTGTGAGCATGTTCTTTGTAATAGGATCTTTAGCACTCACATCGACATTGATGAAAATGGTAAGTTAGCTTCTTGTGTAAACTAAGGTATGTATATTACACACAAGAATGCTATATGATGGAAGGAAGGAGGCAAGGAGGTTGGTTGGGAAATAGGGCTCCTCAAAGAGTCCCTAATGTATATGGCAAAAGATCTTAACATGCTAGTGCTTATGCTTCTCGTTCTATCTTGGTTTATCTTATAAGCACTTAGCTTTACACTTAATTGTTCTTATATCCTTTTGCCATGCTTCCTTGTACTTAATATTGTCCATATCCTATCTAATTACATCAAAGTTTGCCATAATCAAAAAAGGGGGAGATTGTTAGCCCCTAAGAGCGATCGAACTCGGTTTTTTATAATGGACAAACACTTGATGTTTGTGTCTAATGTTTTCATCTATGTGATAGAATATTGGAACTCAATATGGAAGCTCTAAGTACTTCAATCAAGCCATGTTCAAGATTCAAAGACATACTATTCAAGGCTTATCTTTCAAGATTGAAGATTGAAGACTTAGGTTGGTTAGATTAGCTTTGTCTTTATTGGTCTTTATCATTAAGCTCTAACCAATGCTCAAATGAACATAAGCTCTACACTCATGTCTTGCTTGCACACAAACACGTTTTCAAAAGGCTTAAGTTTCAAAATGATCTTTACATGTGTTCTTATCCAAAAAGCCTTTGATTTCATAGATAAGTCTCTTAGAAAAGTTTTCCAAGTATTCTTATTTATTACAATTTGGGAAAACCTTTTAGACTTCAAGAGATTTCAAAACAAAGGTCAAAACATCATCTCTCATACTCTGAAAAGTCGGTCAACCGAGATTTTCTCGGATCAACCGAAGGATTTCTCGAGAGTTGTTACGTCAAAAGTTCGAGTCGACCTAAACTTGGGTCGGTCGACCGAGATGATGGTTCGGTCGACCGAGTTTTTGGTCGGTCAACCGAAGTTGCTCAAGTTCGGTCATCCGAGACTTGTTTTCGGTCAACCGAACTCTGTTTCTACTAGCTGTTTTTTGGCCAGTTGGAGACTCGATTTTTCAGCCAAATTTGAAATGTATAAATACTCCCAAAGCTAGAGAAACATTCAAAGGCTTGCATATCAAATATTCATTGATCTCTCATCAAGCCAAAACACTTTCAAAGCAAAATACTCTTCATCTTTATGATCTAAAGCATTAAAGAGTATTCTTTCAAAAGCAAGACAAAGAGTGGACTTCATATGTTCAAGAGCTAAATTGTTTGTGCTTCAAAGGTATTATATCTTTCACTTAGAAGAGTGAACTTCATTGTATTGAATTCCATCTTATTCCCTTTCTTAGTGATAGGGTTAATTTTGTAATAGACCTACTTAGTGTGGGCAAGTTCTTAGTGAGCTTTTTGTTTGTGGTTGTGTTTGTAAAACTCTTAGTGAGTTAGCCACAATTGTAAAGTCCTACTTTGTGTGGGCATCTTCTTAGTGAAGTTTGTTGAAATCCTTGGGTGCGGCTCAAGGTAGTGGATGTAGATTCTAAGTGAATCGAACCACTCTAAATCCTTTGTCTTGTTGATTGGGTTTTTGCTTTAGCTTTCATTCATCTTGCTCAAGTTCTCACTTGCATTGATTAGTATTCGAAAAAGTTAGCAAGATTAGTTAAAACCCAATTCACCCCCCCCCTCTTGTGTTTTACAAATAGGTCATGGATCCCATCAGAAATATCAAGAAGTTGAAACTCAAAGGTTTGGGATGTCTTCGTAAGAGTGACCAACCTCGCACGCTAAAAGCCATTAATGGCTGAATAAGGGGCTACCCTTGTGCAATGTAAACCCCCATCGATAGTATAAAAAACCCAAAAACATTCCAGTGAAACTATTCATTTACTTTTCAGAGATTTTTTTTCCTTCATAAATCCAGTAACATTTCAGAGAAGCCATTCATTTAATTTTTCAGAGATACATTTCAAAAGTACATTTCTATAGAAACTATGTTCTGAGATAACCTTTTCCATATTTTCTTTTAAAAGGTAATTGTTAAAAAAAATTGAAACAATTTATATTTTCGAGATAACACTTTTATAAAACTATGTTCTCCGAGTTTGGGAGGGAACTCACCGTAACCTTTTAATGTATGTACTTTCTTTAGGTCTGTACCTATTTTGACAAGTATCAAACATTTAGACTACCAAGGTCCTTTTTATAAATTTTAAAAGTTCGAGGGTCAAACTGCAAATTTTTATAAATTGCCAAAACACTATTGAAACTTGCAGAAATTATTCGTCTTGTATTGTTATATTATTTCCATAGTTATGATTATGTTATAATGACATATTTTCCCTGATCAAGGGCTTTCTTAAAATGTAAAGACTAATAGTGTAAATACATCAAATTTAGCGCGAAGGCTTTTAAAGACAAAACCTTATAGAGATGATTCTTTTATAACTTGAAAGTCCTTTCACAAAATATATATATATATATATATATATATATATATATATATATATATATATATATATATATATATCGACAAACTTAAGATTCTTAATGCAATTTTTTAAAGTGTAGGAACTAAAAAGTAAATATTTATCTTAAGATATTTCTATGTGAATATGCTTATGAATTAGAAGCTATACATTGTGGGACGCAGCCTACTTAGGCCAGTATGGTTCGAAATTGGTCACATTACTACAAAATTGTCTCTCTCCTCATTCTGCAGTGATGTGGCCAATTCTTTATCATATGGTTCATGTGGATCAGGTCTATATCAGAAAAAATTTATGAATTAAGATTTTGAGTAACTCAAAAACTAAACCAATATCATATGTTGAAACTTATTTTTGTAGATATCCAATCAGAATAGTAGAAGAACCAAATATGAGTTCACCGAATTTGCCAAAGAACTAGGTTGGATCTTGGCAGTACTAAATCGACATTGTCACATTGTATTTGGACATAGGGAGGAACAAAATCAATTTAAAGAGTAAATCCAGTGGTCGGGGTGGATTCTCTCCACCACTCGAACGAGTGACTACTATTTTCCGAATAAATACCCACTTTTGTCCCTAAATTATTTACATTTAGTCAATTTTAATCTTTTACATTTTTTTTATCCACAACTAATTTACGGGCAGCCATTCTTGTTCTTCTGTAAAAAATTTAGCATAAATCCGTTAACATCTCACAATTTTGATACGAAACAGTTTACAATGATTCAAAGGAGACCAAATGATGAACTCCCCAAATACCGCAAGTCTGTAACCCTAATTGTTTGTGATATTATATTTTTTTTCCTGGAAATCGATGATAATTGAAGCATGGATTAGGATTATGCTAGTATTTTTGCTTTAAGAATAGAAGGGCTTTGCTGCTGAGTTGGTTATTTTATTGTATTAGTGATGTTACCCCCCCCCCTCTCATATGCTTGTATATCTGTTTGTATTACTTTATTATATGAATGTTATAGTACAATTTTGGTCCCCCCACCTTATAGTATACTGCTTGCTTACTTTAAAGTCGAAATTTAGCAATTATTGTTTACCTTGAATTTGGGTGTGAATGCAATTACTAATCCAAAAGATAAATCTGAATATTTCACCATTATAGTGAGACATATGGGTGAGTTTATTGAGACTCAAAGTAATAAACTTTATGATGGAGGGTGCACTGATTATTTTGACTATTGCGCAAGGGATAAAATGTCTATTGTAGAGTTAGACAAAATGGTGTATATGTTGGGGTACAATGAGTATGATGACTTCTGGTGAAAATGGTCATGGGGATAGATAGGCTGTTTGGAAATTCTTGTTGAAGGATGACGATGCATTAGATTTGTGTGAATTTGCATTAGAAAAGAGATTTATAAAACTTTTTTTGAACTAAGATGAAGATGGTTTGGAGATGTTCTTCATTAAGTATCTGCCTAAGGAAGTTGATGTGTTTGATGAAGAAGTTGGGAATGTTGAGGAAGTTGGTCCTGATAAAGTGGCCTAAAAAAGATTCAAAAAATTTGGGTAGCAGCCTAGGAGCAGAATCTGTTTTCCAAACAAAGTTAATTATGACTTTTTTCTCCATTTTTCTTCGTAGCTCAGCAATATGACACTTTTCCCTCTCTAATTTTGCTTTTTGAATACTTTCACAAATGTCAAAAGGGCTCTCTTGTTTAGTTGGCTCTGAAATCACCTTCTTTGACTCCGATTTTGAGATTGGGTTTTTGAAATAAATACTTTCTCCAACATTGGAATTTGAAATTGGTAACATTCTTGAAGTGAAATCACCTCCCATCACACCAAACTCAAATTATAGATTGTCAAATTCATTCAGCTTACCTTTGGAACCATTATTGTGACTTGTGCTTCCATAATTCTTCACGACCATGGAAGGGGAAGATCTGGGGAAGAAGAAGATATTTCTTATATCAATTTTGTAAGAAAAGTGAGAGTTTGCCCACTAATTTCTCCCAATTTCGGATACATATACAAGTAGAGGGGTAATATTTTTTGTTTCTAATTTTATCCCTGGAAGAGAGATGTGTTTTTTTTTTTGTTTACACCACGTCACGGTTGTTAACGGATTCAGGTTATATTTTTAACAGAAGGACAAAAAAGACTGCCCCGTAAATTAGTTGAGGACAAAAAAAAGTAAAAAATTCAAAAAAGGATAAAAGTGGCTAAGAGAAAATAACTTAGGGACAAAAATGGCTATTTATTCACTATTTTCCTAAGTTCCTAAAACTCTTGGCCCACGTTTTGCTATGTCACTGATCCCGGTTTCACAAGTCATCCGGGGCTCCACTTTCCAGCTCTGCATGGTCGACCAAAGGACATGATAAATGATAATCCAGGTCTGGGTCCACATGGTATTTAATTGCAACGAATGATAAAAAGACACGTTGCAGATAATTGGATTTCGTTCATTCCCGTGAGTAACTGCGATCCGGCTGTACTTAGCCAAATAAAAAAAAATTGCTATCCGGCTATAATACAGAATAATTCAAATTTAATACATACTAAATAATTATAATCTTTCTGAATCGATTGATAAAAAATTTGAAACTTAACAGTCTTAATTTTTTTTTGCGATAATATTTATTGTGATTTTTTATATAACGGTTACTTAAAACATGTGTTAAATGCTTAAGAATATATGGGAATCGGATCGGGTAGTTCAAGTGTTAAAGCTACTCGAACACGGGCCGTGTTCGATTCCCATACCTCCCCTTTATTGAGGCAAATAATTCTCCTCCTTGTGAGGCTAAAATTCCCTACCCAGGCATGGGGCATGCTACAATTTCTTTATCTAGGGTACCCGCTCTCTCCCCCTTGGGGCCAATCGCCCAACGGGAGTAAAAAAAAAAAAAATGCCTAAGAATATGTGTAATCAAGATAAAACAAATGTTGTAACTTTAGATCATGTAGGTGTTGATAAAGAGGAAACACATGCTACATAATATTTAACACCTTTTAAACAAATATTTCATATGTATTGAATTTAAAGCGTTTAACATTATAACCTTGACTGACATTCAACATGTTTAGCCAAAAGGGAACTGATACCGAAACCAATTAAATAGGGTTAATTTTTTTTTATAGGAAAATACTTTTTGGCTAAAACTAATTGGTTAAAATTATCTAAAAATTCAAATCTCCTAAATTTCTAAAATAGTTAACGTAATAATTACAATAAAACCACGAATTATTTACAATCTTTTCACTATTTAGACAATTTATCCAATTAATGTTAGTCACCTTCCTTTTTATGGATAATTAAATAGGTTCAATATTTAAATGTAAAAGTGCCCCTCGAAATATGAGTTTCCTCTATTTTTTAACAAAAGAAAATGTCTGACTCCTCAAACTAATCGGTTAGAATGGCTAAAAATTTAAATTGAGCGTGTAAAAATACTGTCATACCCTTTTGGAATTTTTTAAGATTTAATTAAATTTATTTTTTAAAAATGATCTACTCTACCTATACGTATACCACCTAATTTGTTTTAATATTCTATTTTTTATATATCTCATACTCTACGTAAAACCATAAAGTCATTCAACACATTAAAATTCGCCCACATCCTGCTCCACCCATTTTCTACCCAAAAATCAAATATCACCGCCGCCATTCACCTCTACCACTCCGGCGACCCAACACTACCACTAAACTTCATCTTCTATTAGTAAATCAATCAACCAAAACTTCGAATTTTCATCTTTTTTAAATATAAAAAATATGTCATCTATTACAACACTAGAATATTGATGACAATAATGTATTTGGATTATAACTTTAAAAAATGCATATTAAAACTACAAATGGAACAGCAAGCATCATCAGAGTTCATAATCCTTCATCCGAATCAAAATCCTAAGAAGTCAGAACAAACTGCAATCTCTTGGGAAACTAAAGATCACGTAAGCTACATTTTCTTCTGATGGTTTATTACGTCAGAAGAACACAATTGTGTACTTGGATAAGGTTTGGTTTGGTTTGGTCTCACTTTTTGGGGGGAAATGCCCAAAATTTGACCACTTAAAATAGGCGGGAAACATTCAAATTCAAATTTTTTTTTCAAATAATCATCCAAATCCAAATTTTGGCCTCAAAAAATTGGAATTTGAACATCTCCCGACAATTATAGAGGCCAAAATTTGGAATTGAACGATTATTTGAAGAAAAAAATTTGAATTTGAATGTTTCCCGCCTATTTTAAGTGGTCAAATTTTGGGCATTTCCCCCCAAAAAGTGAGACCAAACCAAACCAAACCAAGCCAAATTTTGTCCAAGCACACCCAATTAATTAAACACTGTGACCAAAGTAATTCCTCAACCTTCCACAATTAAGGTTTGGTTTGCCGGAAAAAATGTAGTGATCACGCATTCCGATAAACAATTCATTGACATTATTTTATGGATCAATTGGTGAATAGTAGGTTTATCAAGTAATTGTAAAGTTAGTATACTAAAAAAGAAAAAAATTAATTAACTACTGTTAGCCCAAAGGGCAAAGTGATATTTTGATGATAACAAACCATTGATAATTCTAATATTTGTGTGAGAATGTTCTTAATGATAGAATCTTTAGCACTCACACCAACATTGATGAAAATGGTAAGTTAGCTTCTTGTGTAAACCAAGGTATGAATATTACACACAAGAAAGCTACACTTTGCAAGACTACATAACACAAGCATGAACTCAATCCACATGCTATGAAAGTACTTGCAAAGTCAAGAAGAAGGAAGATCAACATGTCATGAGTACTCAAACCAAAAGAAGAATCAAGTGGTATGCTCTTTGACAAGAAGAAGTGTGAAGTCCAATACATTACAACTCAAGATTACCATATAGGACTTCATCACCTCTAGAAGATGTTGATCAAAGGCTTCAAAGCTCTTAGAAGATTTCATCTACAAGACTTGTAGACCTCCAAGAAGATTAGTCTAGTCTACATAGGTATATTCTTAGTGACTAATCTTCCTTTGAGAATACTAGGTTATAAGAATGTTTAAAACTTAACATTGCATGTTTTCAAAAGCTCATGTTTTACTTTGTTCATTTAATTGAAAAGGCTTTTGAAAACAAGTTGGTCAATGCCTAAGTACTTTAAAATGTTTTTTTTATCTTTACAAAACACTTAGGCATGTGCATGAGAACATTAGAAACTTAACCAAGTGTAAAACCACCTTGGGACTGTCATCCGGTCGACCTAGGCCTAGCCTCGGAAGACCAGTGATGTCCGGTCGACCGACCCGTGTTGAACCGGTCGACCACTGTGTTTTTGTCCTTATTCGAGTTTTGAATGTTCCAATGCTCGCTCCAACGGCTATATTATGTTCGGACGACCGAGATATTAGGTATGTCAATAGACCTTTGCTTCGGTAGACCTGACCAATGAATTGTGGTCGACCGAGATAGAGACAGTAGGCCTTTAACCTTTGATTCATGCCACTTCGGTCGACCTACTATCTAGTAGCGGTCGACCAGAGCTGTCTATTCAAGGAAAAAATTTATAGTCGTTGTGTCCAATAAAGCTAGTGTATTCTTACCCTATAAAAAGATTTCAAAGTTGGGTTTTTCATAACTAATCAAGCTATAAGAGGGTATAGGCATATACACTTTCTAAACACACTAGCTTACACTTTTGTGCTTAATTGCAAAATCATTCAAAGCATTGTGTTGATCTTAAACTTCATCTAGCCTTATATTCTCAAAGAGTGATTAGAGATACATTTGTATATCCAATCCATTGAGGGATTTGTAAAAGTGAGCTAAATTGTAAATCTCCTTAAAAGAGATAGGTCACCCTTTCTTCTCATTATTTGAGAGCTAGTTCAGTTCTTTGTGAACTAGCAAAAAGCTCTTCACTCTTGGTGAGTATTTCAAAGTCCTAAGAGTAGGCACAAGACCTCTTTCTGAGGCAAACACTCTTTGTGAGTGGAGACTTCTTAGTGAAGCAAAAAAATTCTAAGAGTAGGCACAAGTCCTCTTTGTGAGGCAAAACACTCTAAGTGAGTGGAGTCTTCTTTGTGAAGTAAAAGTCCTCATTTGTTAAGGCAAGTGTAAAAGGTAGAACCCACATTGCATTAGTTGTAAAGGGTGTCCATTATTGGATGTTGAAATCCTTGGGGATTGCCCTAAGGTAGTGGACGTAGATTCTTTGTGAATCGAACCAGTATAAATCCTTGTGTTAGTTTTCTCTATCCCTACTCCTTTACTTCATTGTTCATATACTTACTATAACTTTTATATTTCATTATATGAACATATGTGCTTAGGAGATAAACTATCACATGCTTTCATGATTTATACAATTGTTTCACTTAAGTTATCTAAGTTGCTTTGATTATAATTGAATCAGCTTATGTGTTTAAACAACATACTTGTTGTTAAGGTGAACACTTAGGCAAAAGAAGTTTTAAAAAAGTTTAAAAAGTTTTTAAGAACCTAATCCCCACTCCCCCCCCCCCTCCCCCTCCTCCTCCTCCTCCTCCTCCTCCTCCTAGGTTATATACAACTACGATTATATATATTAGAAAAAAATTAGGTAATATTATAATGTTAATAGTTATTATAGACTAACAAGTAATTTATACTATGTTTGTTTAAGTAACTATACATTACTTAGTATGTTGAGTATCTTTGTTATAGTAATTATATTCGTTTTCTTTTTAACTGATGTTTTATAAGACAGTGTTATAGTACTTTGCGTTCTAACAAACACTTATTCTAATTTTATGTTAATAATAATCTAATCATTCTTATAGTATTTAGATTCTTTATTTTTTTAACGGGTGTTATATTTTAACAAGTAATCTAATTTACATAATGTTTAAGTAACTCTACAATACTTAATATATTGAGGATCATTGTTATAGTAATTTGTTTTCCTTTTATACGGTGTTTAGTAAGACTATGTGTTACTTCATGTTCTAACGAATACTAATCTACATAATGTTATAGTATTGAGAATCATTGTTATAGTGTTGTGATTCGTTCTTCATTTCTCAAACGTTATACATTAACAAGTAATCTAATCATAATAGGTGTTTATGTAACTCTACAATACTTAGTATTACTGAGGATCATTGTCTCTATTGCATATATTCATTTTCTATTTTAATCGGTGTTTTATAAATCATTATGTTATAATAAACACAAATTCTAATTTTATACTAACAAGTAATCTAATAATTTTTATAGTGTTTAGTGTTAATAATTTCAGACCACATAATTTTTTAGACTAAGTGTTATAATACTTAGTGTTCTAACAAACACTAATTTTAATTTGGCTACAAAATAAAAAATTTGGGGTAAATTTGTAAGTTTAAAAAATATACCTCAGAAGAAATTGTTCAATTTATAAATTATAAAAATTGATCCCGTGGTCAATTTGTTAAAAAAATAAATTTGGGATAAAAATAATATTTTATAAGGACTTTAGGGTAGTCAATTCACAACCCTAGAGAGACTCCGGGTAAGCAATTAACAAAAGATATAGGGATTTTACGTGCAATTGGTGAATAAATATGTACCGAAATTGTGATAGTGACATTTAGGGTATGGAGTCGCGAAAAGAAGAGAGGAAAAAGATGGAAAATATCAATCCGGCTACAGTGTGGAACACTCCGTGCGAAATATTTGATGGTCGTTGGATCAAGAAACTGATGGCATAGATCATTTGGGTCTCAATACTTATCATGAAAAAGTGTAAAGCCAAATGATCTCAGACGTCCAATTCTTGATCGACAACAATTAAAATATTTCGCACGATGTGAAACATTTGGTGTTCTGCGCTGTAACTGGATTGGAAAATGTAGCTGAGAGTAATTAGTGCACGTACTTTTCCAGAGAGAATTAAATTTTGCTTGAAAAATTACCAAAGAACATTAAAAAGAGAATCAGAGTTGCAGACAAAATTTTCTCTATGGAAAAGGCAGCAAACCAGAAACAACAATTAACCCATCTTCCTCATCAAACAAGGATAGCAACTACAAGCATCCTTCTAATGAAGAATAGTATGACCAACTACAGCGAAGCACCAAAAAGGTAAAAAACAATGCAATAGAAGATTAAATTTTTTCTGAGAAAAATGTATGCTCTTACAAATATAAACTCAAGAAAACACACAACTTGTGTGAAAAAGATGTTCAGAAAAATTTCCTCATCAGGCACTTAGATGAAGAATAAGATTCTGATTCAGAAGATTACAACATGCCTTCGGTGAAATTATCGAAGAAAGACAAGCTTAGATGTAAGACTCCTTAAATCAATTCACTAATCATAAAACCATATGAAAACCTCTAAGCTACAGTTTTATCGATTACAAAATCAGAAGGCTTTGGATTCCAATAAGAGAACTACGTCTAATTGACCTTGGGAACAACTTCTTCATTGCAAAATTTGAAATGGAAGAGGATTTTACTAGAGTGATCGCCGGAGGACTGTGATTCATAAATGGCCAATATATAACTTCTACATTATGGGAGCCTAAATCCAACCCGTACAAGGACAATGCAACCACCATTGCGATTTGGGCAAGACTGCCATCTTTGTCGGTGGACTTCTACGATAGGCCAATCCTAACTAAAGTAGGGAATCACCTTGGTACTTTTTTGAAAATCGATGCAAAAACATTGAATGCGGAGAGGGGTAGATATGCGAGGTTATGCATTCAAATTGAACTTAAGAATCCATTAGTATCATTTGTAAAAATTGGTAAGAAACACTTTCAACAAATGCAATATGAAGGGTTTGGTATTTTCTTTGATTGTGAATCATAGGACATGAACCTAGTAAATGTCCCAATGCCACAGGAAAACAAACCCATAATTCAGATATTGGCATCAATGTGACTACTACACAGAACTCGGGCGACATTTTAGATACAACTATGGAAGAAGAACCTAAGGAAAAATCACAGGACAATCATGCCCTTGTACCATGAAATGTTGTTACTCACAGAGATGGTCGTCGGAAACCTCAAGAAAAAATTGAAAAGTCGGCGGAGAAGAGACAGTACCTTGATCTTGATGCTAAAACTGGCCAAAGAGATCCGGCGCCGGTAACAACTAAGGTGTCACGGTTCAAGGACATTAGAGTTGGGAAGGTAAACGATGGGGTGAAATCGCCTGTTGACGCGGCTTGGGCCAGTCTAATTTGAAATCCAGTTGTGAACAGTGGAAACCAGGTGTCCAAGTCAGCATTAAATGCGACTGGAACTTCCCCTAAATCGGCGGACAACTCTCTACAGGCTAGCAGCAATTCAGCAACGATAAAGAATTTTGATTTGACGGTTCAGCTATCGAGGTCAACCGAGAAGGAGATGGATGCAACTGGTGAGAAAACAATTCAAAATTCCAATCATTACTTGCTTGACTCTACACCCATCTCTAATAGCTTTTACCCCTATAAATTTAGAACAAAGCACTGAGTCCATTAACAAATTTAGAACCCCTTCCCCGCATCATCAGCCATGCCACCGCAGAGAAGATTTCTCCATCGGTGCAGGGCGAGGCAACAAAATCAGTCACCAAACAACCGTTACCCACCCCCTAGACCCTATCCAAACAGAAACATAAACCAGATACCCCAGCCTACCACCAAACAGAAACACAAATCCACCACCAAGCCCGAGATCCTGGCCCAACAAAAACCCCCACTTAAGCCAGAGACGAGGCCCTTACCCAAATTGGACTCTGGTGCAAAGCATAACCCTCTCCCCACTCCACTGGGCTTGATAGAGTAGACATAGTTGGGCTCTATACAAATCATCTTAGCAACCCAAACACTGCACACCCAAACCCCAAATCTATCGGGCCAGATGGAAGAAGCTCACTTGGACCAGATCAATCTTTGGTCCAATCCAAACACATCAACTTTCACATTGGACTTGGACCCAACCCAATTGATGAGTTGGGTAATGTCCAATATAACCCACCTACGCAGATTTGCAACACCGGAACAGAATGCGCTGTTCTCGTTGAGAGCAAACCGAGAGAATTTTTCGACGGCGGAATTTTGCTCCGAAAAATCAGGCAGCGAATCGGAAAATGGATGCCGGGACTTACTCAGACACAACAGCGGGGAGAATCGAGCGGGACTCAATCAAGAGAGAACGCAGAAGTTCCCACTCAAAGAAGAAGAAGCCCGCTAATAAACTCCTACATTTTAAGCACCCTTCCTTTAAAACTGGAAATACAAAGCATAAGGATCACACCAATCACAGTCCAGTTATCAAACGAAGTGCTAAAATTGTGAATAATCATAGACCGCATGGAGACCCAACTAGGATGGATATTCAAAATTTATCTCATCCCGGAAATTAGCATGGGGATTTTTCCAAACCATCACAAAGAGTTTGGAGGGACCAGGGGATGGGCCAATCAACTCAGGGGTCAACGGAGTCAAGAGGTCAACAAATCTCATGGATGACGGGTCGGCAGTCATCTAAGGTCATGAATCTCCAGTCGAGCCACCAAATGGGGAACAATTCGGGCCAAATAGTGGATCAGGCGGGCCATCCGGTACTTCTGGATCCGGCTCAGGTCTTGGAGCAGGAGGACTAGGCGCCTAGTCATGCAAGACTTGAGAACTCGCCAATATCTTTTCCAATGCTTAAGCTTCTTGTTTGGAATGTAAGGGATGCTCGGACATCCGGATTTCCACAGTCATATGATGGAATTAATCAATGTTCACTATCCTACTGTTTTAGCACTAGCTGAGACCAAAATAAGTGGGCCGAGAGCTGAGCAAATTACCTCTCGTTTATCTTTCACTCATTCAGAGCGTGCGGATCCTTATGGACTACGAGGGGGCGTCTGGCTGTTGTGGAACTAACTGCGGTCGCAAAAAATATCCAGTCCATCCATGTGGTGACAAAGGTCCGTAATACCCCTTATTTTTAGCTAATTTATGCTATTTTATGTTGGCCCTGATTTTAACATTAGATTAGATTTTTGGGATCACTTGCATAGTTTAACTGCTAGTCATGGTCTTCTTTGGATACTCATGGGTGATTTCAATGAAGTTTTGTATCAAACTGAAAAATTCGGAGGTCTTCCTCCTCCCAAACCCGTGTTTCGGCCTTTAGGAGCATGCTTGATGATTGTAAACTTTTGGACCTCGGCCATGAAGGTTCGCGTTTTACTTGGACCAATAAACAGGATAGTGGGAAGCTGATTTTCAAAAAGAGTGATAGAGCCATTGCTAGTACCCTTTGGAGAGACCTTTATCAAAACGCTACGGTTTACAACTTAGTAAGAACTAGGCCGGACCATTCTCCGATTCTTCTCCAGCTTCAACCTAGCAATATCACTCCTATCAATAAGCCTTTCCGTTTGAACCTATTTGGCTAACTCATCCAGATCTTAAATATATTGTTCAAAACGTCTGGTTAGGTAGATATTACAATTTTAATGTGCGAGCCATTCAATTCAAGGATATTGTCTCTGATTGGAATATTAACGTTTTCGGTAATGTTAAGAAAAAGAAGAGAAAACTCCTCGATCGTATCAAAGACACTCAACTTGCCTTATAAAATCATCCATCTCCCTTCCTTGTCAACCTTGAACGCGATATCTTAGCCAAACTGGATGCCAACTATAAGGAAGAGAAACACTTATGGGGCATCAAATCTAGATTGGACTGGCTTATGTGGGATGATCTTAATTTTAAGTTCTTAAAAGCCATTTCCATTCATAACTGAAAGAGAAACAAGATCATGTCCCTTAAAAAACCTAATAAGAATTGGGAGTTCGATATCTTCAGAGTCAAAAGCATGATCTTAAATAACTTTCATGATCTTTACACTTCCAACAAAACCTCTGTTGCAATCAATCTTGATGCATTCCCTTTTACCTGGTCTAAGGACAACCGCAATGATCTCTCTAAGCTAGCTAATCAACCGACTGATGTAGAAATCAAGCAAGCTCTGTGGACTTTAAAGCCGCATAAAAGCCCGAGTCCTGATGGTTTACGCCCGGTTTTCTTCCAGCATTTATGGGAAATTCTTAAAACTTCTATCATCAACTTTACCCTTGACTTCTTCAAAGAAATTCATTTTACTAGAGATATTAATGCCAGATTCCTGTGCCTCATTCCTAAGGTTGGAAACCCTGAATTGGTAGGTCAACTTCGGCATATAAGTCTGTGTAACACTATTTACAAACTCATCTAAAAAATATTGCTAAATAGGATCAGACATTTCCCCTATGCTATAATCTCCCCTAACCAAGGCAGCTTCATCCCGGGTAGAAGATGCGTTGATAATGTTATCATTGTCCAAGAAGCTGTCTACACCATTAGGAAAACGTCTTGCAAGCAAGGTGATATTGCTATCAATATTGATCTGGAAAAGGTTTTTGATCAACTTGAATGAGACTTTATCAAAGAATCTCTTGAATTTTTCAACTTCCCCAAGAAGCTTATCAAGTTTATGCACTCCGCCTGCTCCTAAAAAATGGCTATCTTTTTTAATGGAGAACCGACCGAGTGGTTTTACCCCTCGAGAGGTATCAGACAAGGCGATCCTTTGTCGCCTTACTTTATTTGTTATTTGTATGGAATATCTTTCCATTAGTATTGAAAAGTCTGTTAGCCTTAAGAAATGGAAACCTATTAAAGTTGGAAAGCAGGGCCCACTCATTCCACATTCATTGTTTGCCGATGATGTCATCTTGATCGGGTTGGCAGACAATGACTCTATATATTATATGAGGATGGTGATTGATGATTTTAGCCTTAGATCAGGTTAG
Source organism: Vinca minor (assembly GCA_026122235.1). Lineage (NCBI taxonomy): Eukaryota > Viridiplantae > Streptophyta > Magnoliopsida > Gentianales > Apocynaceae > Vinca > Vinca minor. The sequence goes on from JAOCZM010000253.1 coordinate 4,412,370, forward strand.
AGTATTAATCTCAACAAATCAAAGTTCACAGCTTCGATGAACTTATCACCAACTAGAATTCAGGATATTGAGATTCTTTTTCAAATCCAGCACACTGTAACTTGGGAAAATATCTTGGTTTCCCCATCTTCAAGACTAGGCCCAAAAAACTCTGACTTTCAATTCATTCTGGATAAAGTTAGGATAAATCTTTCGGGTTGGAAAGCTAATCTTCTCTCTATTGCTAGTAGACGAACCATTATTCAATTTTCCTCGACTCAAGATATTATCCTACTACTCTCAGTGCTTACCTATCCCTTCCTCCATATGTGATAAGATTGATAAAGAGAATAGAGCCTTTCTCTGGGGAGGATCTTCTTCCAATAAGAAAATTCACCTAGTGAAATGGGAGAGAGTCATGAAACCCCAAAAAACAAGGAGGATTGGGTATCAGGAAGGCTAGATGTTAATAAAGTTGGACTAGCCAAACTTATCTGGAGAATCAATAGGAGTACTAGTACTTGGGCTAGTGTGCTAAAAAATAAATACATTAAAGATGACACTCAGGCTTTGATACAACTTAAAAAAGACCAAGGTTCCATCAATTTGAAACCACTCAGAAATGACATTGATCTCTTTCACAATTCTTCTGCTTGGATTCCAGGCAGAGGTGAGATTAATAGAATTTGGCATAATGATTTGACCATTTTGTGCCCCATCAGAATTCTTATCTCGGGCCCTTTAAACAAACAGGAAAATAATGGAAAGATCAAGGATATCTTTATTGACTTCGGTCAGTGGAATCTTAGTGACATATCCTTTGATTTGCCAAAGCTTCTTATTGATTACATTAGAGCGGTGCCTCGGCCAGACAACACCGATGTTCCTGATCGAAGAAAGTGGAAAAACTCGGCAGACGGAGAGTTCAATGCTAAAGACACTCACTTCATAATCCACAAACACACAGATGATGATAGATTATCAGGAAAAGAGTGGGATTGGATTTCGGCAGCCAATTGTAATAAAAATATTAAGATGTTCCTTTGGCTTTTCTTCCATAATCGACTAGAAACTAGGGACCACCTACCACTACTAAAAAAAGACCTTTAGTAACGAAAATTTTCGTTAGGAAAGGTCAAAACATTCGTTACGAAAGACCTTTCGTAACGAAATAGTAAAAAAATCTTTGTTACTAAAAGTATCAAACTTCGTTACTAAAAGTTTTACAAAAAAATTAAAATTTAAAGCCATGGAGCCGAGCCGAGCCGGTTCTGAGCCGTGCCCCAGTTCACCACCCACTGGAGCCGAGCCGAGCCGGGCCGAGCCGAGCCCCTCTACAATAATGTTGAATAAAGTCTCCACATTTTCATAGAAGTGGGAATCGAACTCAAGACCTCCAACTTTTATGTCATGCACTTGCCTAGTGAGCTACGTTGGTCATTTGTTACTTATTATTCCTATTATATGTATTATAATTATTTTGAACCTTTAATTATTTTAATTTCTCTTTGTGTTGTAATTTTTTTTTTATGAATAAAATTAAAATTAATATATTTTCGTCAATGTATTTGTGTATTAAGTTGTTATAAAAAATCAGAATAAAACTATTCTAGTTGCATATATATTATTTTTTAGTAATACTTTTAATATAAAAATTAAAATATATTCTAAATTATATCATACTTATATATGTATATTCTTAAAAAAAAAAAAAAAAAAATAAAAAATTAAGACGAAATTTTTCGTGACAAATTTTTGTTTCGTTAGAAAAGGTTGACCTTTCGTAACGAAAAAGCTATTTGTCACGAAAAGTTATACCTATCGTGACGAAAATGTGTTTTCGTTAGGAAAGTAGACCTTTCGTAACGAAACTACTGCTTTTAGTGACGAATATTTTTTTCGTTACGAAAGGTCAACTTTTCGTAACGATTTCGTATTTCGTTACAAAAGTATACCTTTCGTAACGAAAAATGACTTCGTCACGAAAAGTTCGTCCTAACAGGTAGTTTATTTTGTAGTGTACATAGGAAACATATCTGCCCCCATCCAAACTGCCCCCAGTGTGAACTTCTCCCAGAAATTATTGAGCATAACTGAGAGACTGTAGGAAAGCACAAGAACTGTGGCAAAGACTCAATCTGCACCAACATATACCTGGCACCAGTGGGATCAATTCTGGGATGTGGTTACAAAAATGTGCAAAGTGCACAAAAATCTCTCCTTTTAACAATGTTCCTTGGGGATACGTGTTCACATATGGTTGTTGGGTTTTATGGATTTATATGAATCATAAACTATTTTCCCCGGGTAAACCTTGTAATGATCCGACACTCGATACAATTACTAAATCTACTGAATTTTATGCTTTGGGTACGGGTGTGAGAAGTGCTAATAAGACTAAACTAATCTCGGTATCCTAGACTAGACCCCCAAATGGTTGGTTGCAGCTCAATGTTGATGGATCTTCCATTGGCAACTCAGGCAGGGGTGGTAGTGGTGGACTCATTAGAAACAACAATGGTGACTAGATAACGTGATTCTACATGAACCTTGGTAAATGTGTTAAGAATGTGACTGAGCTTTGGGCGCTAAAAGACGGTCTCAAATTAGCTATCAGTATTAGCACCCAAAAATTAGCCTTAGAAATGGATGCTAAAGTGGTGATCCAGCTTATTCATCATGCAGATATTCCTGCTTACCCTTTATCTTCTCTTATCTCTGATTGCAGGGCTTTGATCCTGCTGGTACCGGATACTAGTATTTCTCACATTTACAGGGAGTCCAATGCTTGTGATGATGGTCTCGCTAAAGCTGGAGGACTCTATACATCCTCCGATCTTGTTATTTTCCAGTCCTTACCCCCTTTTGTTAGCCATCTAGTGGCGGGAGATACCGTAGGGGTTAGTTTTGCTAAGACTATTTCTGATACCTCTATCCATATCCATCCTTTTTTAGCCTTATAGCATTAGGATATGGAAAGAGTCATTGCTAGATAGATCTAATTTTAACAATTTCGTTCCTTACCATACGAGTTAGTTTATTTACACAAATGTATTTCCTATTTTACCAAAAAAAACATGTATAGAAGGCTAGATTTTTCATTTTTTAAAAAATTGATGGCCAAACTATTTGCCATCTTGCCATCGTTGTAAGGATCCCTCATATGATTAAAACGGTTCTTTGTAAATAAATAGAAAATATGATTAAAAAAAGACAAATACTCGTACAACGAAATTGTAATGCTAGAACAGCCAATGGCAACATTTTCATTACAGATGTTTCTGTTTATAAAATTAATTTATCATACAGCATTTTCATAATATTTTCACCCAAATTGAAACCTTTTATATAAAGCATTATTCTCCTGAAGTGAAACATTGAAACCAAAATGAACAGTAATTTCCGGCAAGTTTTGAACAATGTTACTAAAATAAACAATAAGTTGTTCATGGTGAAACTGAGAAAGAAGAAGAGGGGGTGAGAAAATGATAAACAAATGAAAAAATGAAGAAGAAGGTGATTAACTTTGCTTGAAAAAGACATCTTGAAGCATTAAACATGTACTCCCTCCATTCCTAAATATAACTCTTTAGACAATTGTAGAAAATTAAGGAACTTGTCATTTTCATCGAAAGTTTCAATATTACACCTCTCTCACTTCTATAGCATATGAAAAGAAAGGACAAAATAGGGATGACAGAGACGGCAAATAAAAGAAATGTTGAGGGTATATTTGGAATAAATTGTTGAGAACTAATAAAGGAGCCTTAAACGACAATTAATTTGGATACCTATAAATCTCCTAAACGACAATTAAATGGGAATGTAGGGAGTATATGGTAGACTCCTTTATAGGCTATATTTTCATTTTTTTTTAAAAGTGAATGTCTTTTACTGTTCAAAATGGTAAATAGGTTAAAAAAAAATTAATTGATATTTTGGTCATCAACATAGTTTCAGCGCAACCAATTTCATCCTTTTTAACTTTTTGCATCCCTAATATATTTTTAAACCGCCGAAATCATCATTCCGTTAAAAAAAAGCTCAGAAACCGTCAAATATGATGACGTGTGATAACAGACAATTTAATTTATCTTTCCTCGAAGGGCAAAACTGTCCAAAATATAAATTATAAATTTATCATCTTCTTCTTCATCAATTATGCCGGACGGTTCTACCATAAAAATTACGCCGGTGGCAGCAGCGGGGCGAGGGAAGGCCGCTACATCACAGAGGCGGTGGGAGAAGGTTTGAGAGAGAGAAGAGAGTGGTGGATGAGTGAGAAGAGGATGGGGTGGAATTGGGTGTGGACTACACTTCCATGCTTCTCCGCCACCTTGAAAATAATAATGGCCACCAAACTACTCAAAATATCAAGTGGACCAGAAAGCAGAAACTTAAGCAAAGCCTCCAAAATTCGGGCTAAAAAAGTCAAAAAATAATAATAATTAAAAAAAATCAAGAACACTGATCACAAATTTGAAATGGAACAACAATTGGGAAAATATTTCAAACAAAATCGCATGTAGGGACATCAAAACTTGGGGAAGCTATTCTGCAAATTTCTACTCAATTTATGTTAGCCCATCCATTGACAAACTTAATTAGCATGAAAGTATCTGCAATCTTGTGAGAAACAAATAATCTAATGTCGATTCCTCCATATTCAAACAAGCTAATTTGAGTAGAAACTATGGCTATTTTGATTGAATCAGATCTCCTTGAAAATCCTCCTTCCCACATTAGCATCGTTGTTCAATGAATGTTCCGGTTGCGGAAAAAATAGTTCAGCTTCTTTATCTCTTGTTGAAGAATTACAAAGGTGAAAAATAGGTGTTATGACTAAATTGCCCTTTGAGTTTTCCTCATCAAATTCAGTCTGTTAGCCCAACTGTTCAGTTTTGACGATTTATGGAGTTTTATTGGACGAAAGAATGAATTCGGCGGTTTGAAAATATATTGGGGATACGAAAAGTTAAAAAAAAAATAAATAAAAAGGATAAAATTGGCTGCGCGAAACTATATTGATGACCAAAATGGCAATTAATTCGTAAAAAAAATCATTTTAATCAATTTTTAGTCAATCGATTTGAGAAGCCTAGCAAAGACCTTTAACAAATTATGATTCTATCCTTCTAATATGTTTGCAGTCAAGTTATATACTCAAAATGTCAAATGAGTAATTCACTGCTTTTTTTTTCTTTCGTTTTCTTAAAATGTTGCAAGAACAGATAGACGCTTTTAATTTTTTTGGCCTGTTTTTTATACATTAATTTTTAGAGCATCGGTATGGGCAAAAACGCTTATTTGGTCATAAATGTAGTTTTTAAGGGCGTTTTAAGTCCTAAAAGATTTGAATTAATTGCCAGTTTGGTCATCAACATAGTTTCGAGCAGCCAATTTCATCATTTTTCTTTTTTTTTTAAAACTTTTTTGGTCATCAATTTATTTTCAAACAGCCACTTTCATCCATTTTAACTTTTTTCAACCACTTTCATCCCCAAGCTGTTTCTGAGCGACCATTTTGGTCATCGAATTATTTTCTAGCAGTCACTTTCATCATTAAATAAGTATTTTTAAAAAGGATGAAAGTGGCTGCTAGAAAATAATTTAATGACCAAAATGGCTACTCATGAAAACGATTGAATGAAAGTATCAAAAAAGTTAAAATGGATGAAAGTGGCTGTTTGAAAATAAATTGATGACCGAAAAAGTTAAAAAAAAGAGAGAGGATGAAATTGGCTGCGCGAAAGTATGTTGATGACCAAAATGGCAATTAATCCTAAAAGATTTATTTTAACCTTTTACATCCTGTATATAAATACGTGTTGCCTTTTTAGTCATTCAGTCCATTTTTTTGTTAATTTTCTGTTAAGTCTGAAAATCGGTCAAACGAACCCTTTTTAGGGGTAATAATGTCATTTCAATTTCCCCTAAGTAAAAAAATGATAAAAACCATTTTAGTTGTAATCAAATTCATAATCTATTGTTCCATCTTCATCTTCCAATTGAAATTAGGGTTTTTTTTCCTATTTGGGTTCCTAAATGTTGTCATCTTCCCAATCAAATGGGTCAATTCGGTGCAATTGCGGTGATAATCCAGTTATCAAAATCTCCAAGACTTCCACAATCCCAGGAAGAGTTTTTTGGGGGTGGAAGAACTATGAGGTGAGCATCACTAGAGATGGGTTAATTATTACTAGTGAGCGAATTGTTCAAAATATTATACAAACTGAAATTGAACTTCTTTTTTTGCAGAAAATAAATCAGCGTGATTATTTTAGATGGTCCAACATGCCTCCCTGTGGAAAATGCAGTAAACTGAAGAAAAAGGTGTGCATTTCCAAGTCCACTATTGCTCATTATGAAATTAGGGAACGATTTTTGTGGGCTACATTGTTAATTTCTGGGTTGATTACAACAATTGTAATTTTATCGAAATAACGATGGTTAGTTTCTTGGGTTTTCACTTGTGAGGTTAGTTATTGTACCTGCTGTACTAAGTCATGTAATCTAGCAGTAAATCTTGTAATGAACAAATATGTGTCTAAATCAGCTTATATTGGTTAAAGCACAAAATATATCCAGATTAGATTACAAAAGAAAATAAAGCCAGGAAGTTGGCTATAATTATGGAATATTTTAAATATTTACCAAAAAAAGCCTATTATGGCTACCCAAAAGAAATGTTCAAACATTCATCTAGTTCCCTAAAACATATTAAAGGGAGGCATTGGAGCATCAAATGTGTCTTCAAAATTAGCATCATCAGGATCTTCCTGAAATTCAAAAGTCAATTCATCATCATCTTCATCCACCACATTTGATGGGCAAGACCTTTTGTTATGCCCCATTTGCTTACACTTGCTGCATTTATTTAAAGCTTTTGGGAATGAACTTGACCCCTCACCATTTTGTTCACCAGCAAGTGGACACTTGTGAATGTTGTGACCAACCAGCCAGCCTGCATTTCCCACATTTACCAGCCCAGAGACACTTTCTGGACAACCTTTGTTGACCATCAACATTTTTTGTATGCAATTCCCTTTTCTTCTTTTTCCCCTTCTCTCTTTCCTCTAGTCTTCTCTTCAATTGAGGACGGCCTGGTTGCCTAATTTTCTTGGGTGCTAATGCAGGCTCTCTGGTAGATCTCGGCCAATTGTTTGGCCCATTTGCAAGCCGCACTATTGGATGGTAGGCCAATACGTAAGACTCTATGAAATAGCATTGATCCACAAACCTTGTAAGTTCACTTTCTTCATTAGATAGGGCAGCAACAACATGGTAACACGAAATGCCTGATAGCTCCCATGCCTTGCAGCTTGTGAAAGCTCATCTGTTACAACATGTCCCAATCCCTGAAATGTAAGAATAAAATCAGTATGTTACAATAAATACATTCAAGTAGCTTTTAAGAAACATATTCTCACATTCTGCCTCTCAGAGATAATGCACCAATTAGCTCCATTTCCCATCCCAAGATCATCATTTATACCTTGTACAAACCATGTCCAGCTAGCAGTGGTCTCTGATTCAGTAATGGCATCTGCCACAAGAAATACTCCATTGTTGGCATCTATCCCAACAGTAGTCAGCAACGTACCAGGATGGAAGGTCCCATCTAAGCCAATGACTTTTCTACATCCATTCTTGAAACCATCTTTGATTGCTCCAATACATACATATAACCTATTGAACATCTCTTGGCATGTTTCCCCATCCTCAATTGTATCCAAATAGCATGAAGTACTAGGGTTGGTATTCTTTACATGAAGTTGATGGATTGGTCACCCGTGAGAAAGAGCAAAGGTGAGAAAGTTGATGGATGGTACCTCGTTTTGTCGAAGCCCAGGGCGAGGAACCGCTTAAGCTTTTCTGCTTCTTTACCAAACTTGCTCGGTTGAGAAGCTACCCCGTGGTCCTACCTTCGTAGATGCTACCTCACCTTCTGGGTATTTCAGAGAAGATAAGGTGTTATCATAAGCACATAGCAAGATACAACTAACACATGCATACTTAAGAATATATCATACATGAAGCCTCGAGATTTGCAGGGGAATTCTCCGTCACTTCAGCTCCGCCCACCGTCGACAAACCCGACCTCTCTGCGGTATGACTCTCATATGTAGAATATTCACAAATCTAGAGCCTATCCACCCGCTTGCCCCCAGGTTCTATGTTGGCCATCATAGAATCAAGAAAAGCAATCCCTTTAAAATATACATGTGTTAGATATAGACTAAGTGCGGAAAGTAGCAGATAAATATATAGCTAACATGGAGAAATGTAAGTTATTAACGCAGATTAGCGTAATTGAAACTCCTAGAAAGTAAAGGGCCCTGGACTATCTAACAAGCATATCAAATGCATATCCCTTCAAGATATCCAGCATGGGTCTTTCTACATCCGTCTCTATATCCCTTCAAGTTCCACTCACGAGTGAACCCAGTTGGAGCAGGTTGAACATAGAAGAAGGATTCATCCCAACCTTTAAAGGAGGAGGGAACATTGGAAATCAATTACTTTTTCCCTCTCGTACTCTTGTGCTTATGCAAGAACCAACCTAAACCTTTCTTGACGCCCTTTGGGGGGCATTATTCTTCACTTTTCCCATGTGGTCTACCTCAAAAAAACATCTAAAGGTTTCTAGATTGGTAGGCAATCCGAGCACGTGGCACGAAAGTATAGAGCATGAAATAAATCTTGTAAAATTTAGACTTAATTTTCGAAGATTTATGTTGAAGAAAAAGCTCAACTAAAGAAACAATTTATGTGGGGGAATAGTCATCCCTCCCCAAAGTTGTTTTATATAAACAGTACCACAGCCCGGTGGGGGTGAACGTGCCATCTGGTCTTGTTCGGGTAATACATACATATATTGGTCCGGGATAGATATATCATTCCACAGTTTATGTATCCTAGATTCATTTACATTGTAAGCGATATTTGATGCCTAACATTCTCCTAATTGGCGAAAATTCTGAGGGATCACGTAAGGATATTTTTCAGCTGTCAAAGAACTATCCTGATTACCCACTATTTGCATATATCCTAGATATCTCGTCGGGAAAGCGTAAAGTAAATTCTTCTGAAGACAATTAAATACCATCCCATCTATTTATACTGAAGGGACATGATGAGATTGCTTACCTCGATGAGTGGATTTTTTCAGGTGTCATTACGAGTAATGGAGGTAAAAATACTTCACCACCGGCAATGATAGAAAGAAAGTTGGAACGTGGCTAGGCTTCGAAACCCAAAGTCTTAAGGAGTTGGGCATTTATGTTTATGAAGGGCTAGAGATAATAGTCACGGATCTGGAAAATTTAAAAAGAAAAAACGAAAATAGCAGTCAAAATTACACACTTCGCCGGAGAAGAAGAACAAGAAAATAGCAAAAAGCAAAGAATGATTTTTTTGCAAGGTAAGCCTACTTATTGTCTAGATCCACCTATTTATAGGGCAGTAAAAATTAACTTCGGCGCGACTATTCATTACACACGTGGACGTTAGGTATTGGCAGAACATGAAACGATGCGTCTTTGAGAAGCTACAATGACACACTTTTTCATAAAGGAAATCCCCGGGTTTCTATGCTTCACTAACTCCATGGGTGGTACAAGTTAACCCAGAGAACCTCAACCGTTCTCGAACTTATTTGGCAACGTGCCTCGAACATTTCCTTATATGTTACTATTGAACATTACACACTTGTGTCCAAACCTTGGTTAAGCAATTTACATGCTCAACAAGTTTAGATTCTACAATATGTACCTTGTCAAGCAACTCTTGGTTCTTAGGAGACATAGCATTTAGCGATAAAATCTCATTCTCTTTTTTCATTCATATGATATGAAAAGATGTAAGAAGGCTATCATATTCTACTTGCATTTTAGATCTTTCATTTAGTGAGCAAGCAAGTTCATTAGGAGTGATCTTGTTCTTCTTAGACAATCTTTTCAATTCATCATATAATCATTTAAAAACACATAAGGATCCTCCTCATTATCATAGTCAAGATCAAGGGAAGGATTTGAGCATAGTACCTCATTGCCTATGGATTTAGGACTTTGATTTTCATTTTGATCATCATCAATGAGACCAAGGAGGCATAGTGTTTGGCATTGATCTTGACCCTTTCCTTCTTGGAAGGAGCATATCCTTTGATTGCTTCTTCTTTTGATTATTGCATTGGTTGTACTAGAAGCAATTTCCTTGTGGTTTGAGGAGTCATCATTGATGATTGCATTGTTTTTCTTTGATGAATTCTCCACAAACTTGTTGTCCTTTGCACATGACTATTTTCTTGGGGGTGAAAATCCTCTGTCCCCATTTGTGTGTGTCCCCGTGTCCCCAACCAATCAGAATTTACTATATAAATATTTGTTTCAATTATATATACACATGGTGAATTGTGATTGGTTGGGGACACGGGGACACACACAAATGGGGACAGAGGATTTTTTGCCTTTTCTTGGAGCCTTGGCTTTGCATTGTCATTCCATGAGGTTCCTTTCTTCATCATGAGAGTTAGATTTCTTGGAACCTACAAGAGAAACTTGAGAAATGCTAAGTACCTTTTGGCAAGGTCCTTTATTGTCAATGTTAGTTCTCAAGTCGCAAGTGTGTGCATTTGGATAAACATTTTCAATATTAGAACAACAAGAATGGTTCCTAGATAAGTTGTGCAAATAGGAACAAGAATCATTTAAGTGTGTGACGTTGCATCTATTAGATAACTTAGCAATTGATGCATAAATCAAATCAAGTTCATGCTTCAAGTTATCTATAAGGATGTGATCATTTAAAGGGAGGGATACAATGTCAACAAGGTTAAAGGCATGCAAGTCAAAATCAGTTCTCAATTTATGGATAATATTAATTAAAGAACATTGAGAAAGTGAGGTTGATAGCTTCTCCTTACCAAGCAGGTGATAATAGTTGATTATCATTGAGGTCTTTACCATCACTTATATGTGAGCATCTTGGTTCCTTGAATGTATAAGCCATTGAGGTTTGAGGAATCCAAGTGCTATGGAGTGTTTTAGATTTCTTCCTTTTCGAACATCTCTATTTAAAGTCTTCATCATTCTCCTTGGAATGATTGATTCCAAAGCCACTTCTTTTTGGATGTCTATCTTTGAAGCTTAGTGGCAAAGTTTTTCTCTTCCTTTTGCAAGATGAATGATCTTCATTGTCTCCATCTTACTTTATGTCCATGTGAAGATAATCATCTTGTACTACCTTCATCTCTTCTTCTATCTCATCTTGTGAAGGCTCAAGTTGTATGCCTTTTGAGCTCATTGAGGTTTGATAATTGTTTTCTCCTTTATCACACTTCTTGCTTGTATCAAGATTTTCTTGAAGTGTGATTGAGATGTCCTCTATACCTTCACAAGATTGAGTCCCCAATACTAGACTTGCCACATTTGGCTTTTGCACTTCAACTTCTCCTGTGTATGATGTTTCAAGCATATTCATCATGGAATAAGCATTTTCACATTCATGCACTTTGTTGAGTGCTTCTTCATTTAATGCTCAACAAAGAGCATTTAAGGTTTTGAAGTTGAGTGTCATCCTCTTGTAGTCTTCTTCATCATAGTCTTTCCTAGACTTTGGCACTATTCCACCTTGTGTGTATATTGAAGGAATAAAAGGATCTTCTTCTATAATGCTCAACAAGGAAAATGTCATTAGAAGACAAAAAAAAATTCAAAACACATTGCCAACTATCAAAGTTGGAGCCATAAAAAAGAGGTGGTCTAGATGGGGATTGGTCATCTATGATAGAAAAGCTATAAGTCATGGATCATCCTAGGATGTAAGTCCAATAAAAAGGAGACTAGTATCTAATACCAATTTAAAGACCCCTTTGAGGGTATTGAACCTAAGAGGGGGGGGGGGGGGGTGAGGTGAATTAGGTTCTTAAATACTTCTATAGCTTTTCTAAAACTTCTTTGCCCAAGTGTACACCTTAACAACAACTATGTTATTTAAACACATAAGGTGATTCAATTATGATTAAGGAGACTTAGATGACTAAGTGAAGCAATTGTATAAAACAAGGAAGCATGCGTAGTTTTCTATCCTAAGTACATATGTTCATATAGTCAAGTAGACAAGTTATAGCATGTATATGAACAATGAAGTAAAGAGGTAAGGGATAGAGAAAATTAACACTAGAGATTTTTAGTGGTTCGATTCGCAAAGAATCTACATCTACTAACTTAGGACAAACCTAAGGATTTCAACATCCACTAATGGATACCCTTTGCAACAAATGTAAGGTGGGTTCTACTTTTTACAATTGTCCCCAACAAACGAGGACTTATGCTTCACTAATAAGACTCCACTTACAAAGAGTGTTAAGCTCACAAAGAGCCAATCTCACAATGAAATACTTGCCTCACAAAGAGGACTTTTGCCTAACAAATAGGACTTGTAAACACTCAACAAGAATGAAGCGCACAAAGAGGTTTTTGCTAGTTCACAAAGAACTAATTCTCAACAAATGAGAAAGAGTAACTAGTCTCTTTCAAAGGAGACTTTACAATTTAGCTCTCTTATACACAAATCCCTCTTGGATTGAATATTACAAATGTAAGCTCTAATCACTCTTGAGAATAGAAAGAAAGATGAAGTTTATAGTTCAACACAAATACTGTTGAATGATATGAAATTAAGCTCAAAAGTGTTTGCTTGTGTGTTTATGAAGTGTATATGTCTATGCCCTCTTATTGCTTGATTGATTATGAAAAAAATTCATCTTTAGAAGCTTTATATAGGGTAAGAATACACAAGGAAAGTTGGTCACAATAGCTATAATTTTGGCTTTGATTAGACCGCTTCGGTCTACCGCTACTAGACAGTAGGTCGACTGAGGTGCCTTAAAGTAAAGAGTAAAAGGCCATATGTCTTCATCTCGGTCGACCGCATTGATGGGGTCAGGTCTTCCGAAGCCAAGTTCGGTCGACCTACTTATAGGAAGGTCGTTCGAGAGAATATAGCCGTTGGAGTATTGGGACATTCAAAATCTGACTAAGGACAAAAACAGCCTCGGTCGACCTGACAACACATGTCGGTCGACCGGACTACTGTGGTCTACCGAGGCTAAACCTAGGTCGACCGGAATGTAGTCCCAAAGTATTCCCAAAGTGGTTTTTCAACTTAGTCAAGTTTCTAATGTTTTTATGCACATGCCTAGGCGTTTTGTAAAGATATAAAACACATTTTAAAGTACTTAGACATTTACCAGCACTTAAACTAGTTTTCAAAAACCTTTAAAAAAAATAGAAACAATGTAAAACATGAGGTTTTGAAATCATGCATAGTTGAGCTTTAAACATCTATGTATCCTAGTTCTCAAGGGAAAGATTAGTCACAAAGGATTACCTATAAAGCATAGACTAATCTTCCTAATGTCTACAAGTTGATTCTTCTTGTAGCTTGGACTTTGAAGCCTTTGATCAACATCTTCTTAACTGATGAAGTCCTCTAGAAATCTTGCGTTGTAGTGTAACGGACTTCACACTTCTTGTCATAGAGTCCACCGCTTGATTCTTCTCTAGTTGGATTGAGTAGCTATTGACATGTTGATCTTCCTTCTTTATGACTTTGCAAGTACTTCCATAGCACGTGGATTGACTTCATGCTTGTGATATGGAGTCTTGCAAAGTGTAGCTTCCTTGTGTGTATGATCATACCTTTGATGTAGACAAAGAAATAACTTACCATTTTCATCAATGTTGGTGTGAGTGCTAAGAATCTTATCATTAAGAACATGCTCACACAAACATTAGAACTATCAATGGTTTGTTATCATCAAAACAAGATTGATCACTTTGCCCTTAGTAGTGACTATGCATTTCGTCTATTCATTTCTTTTTCTTTTGCTTTTTAAATTTATTTATTATTTTCTAATTTAACTTAAATATTCTAATTTTCTACCATTAAAATCTATGTGAAACCTTCTAATGGAAGAAATAAGATTAAAATAATTAATGAGTAGTATTTTTAGTTCTTACTTAAATTTTACGATCTAATTCATCAACTTTAATAACCGCACATATATTAAAGTGGACGATAAATCGAGGAGTATTAAAAAAACCAAAAATCATTGAGTTTCCACTGACAAGGATGTGTCCCCGTGTCCCCAACCAATCACAATTCACCATGTGTATATATAATTGAAACAAATATTTATATAGTAAATTATGATTGGTTGGGGACACGGGGACACACACAAATGGGGACAGAGGATTTTCACCCACATGTTACAGGTAGATTTCAATTTAAAAAACCAAATAATGGATAGACAATTGGATAGAACACAACAATCATTCTATGGAGAGAACATGGAATGTAATCCACTTTATTTCTCACGAATAAAGAATTATGTGTTTGAGAACAAAAGAGCAGTCCTATTAGAAGTGAAGTTCAATTCAGAACCCCAAAATCCTTATCTTTTTCGTTATCTTCTGAGTTCCCTTTCCATTATCGGAAAAAATAACTTATTCAACCAACCACCTTTTTTGGTTATGGAAGAAAATGTAATTGGACGAAATTGACCTTGAAATTCTGTGCATGTGTGTCGCACATGTGCATCGCCGTCCTCTCTCGGTGGATTTCGCCCCGTAAATAGTTGGGGATATTTATAGCATCTAAAATTTCTGAGGGATAACAGTTGCTTTTGAAATATATTTGAGGAGTATAAATAGTGATTATCAAAAAAGGTGGTTGGTTGAATAATTTCTTGTGGAACATTTGAGCCAACTTTTTTTAGTTAGTTAGAGGCTTGGGTCTCACATCAAATTATTCAGTTAAGTTACTTTTTTAAGTATAAAACAACTCCAATGATGGCTATGTACAATGACCTATTCTTTTATATTTTTACACATTTAACTATCTTTTTTTTGTTTTTGTTTTTATATATATAAAGAAATGAAAATTTCATTTAATTAAGAGGAGTAGTAAATCGATTCTTAAAAAACAATTAATTTAAAAAGGCACAACTTAATTTTGGTTTTGAATGTAGAATAAGTCAAATGTGGTTGAGAAGATTCTATATTTATAGAAGAAAATGTAAAAGAAAATAAATAAAAAAGATAACAGATAGTTTATTAAAAAAACGTAGTGCTATTTAATTTTAATAATTAACTATAATTTTAGGTAAAAATATAAAATACCGTTAGATCCTCTCTAAATATAAGGGTAGAGGGTATTTTATAGCCTATTATAATGTAAATATATAAAATACCGTAAAATTCTTTATAAAAATAGAGAGTCGATAATATTTTATAATTAATTATAACCAATTATTTAAATTACAAAGTATTTCCCTAAAATAAATTGAATTGCAATACTCTTATTCTCTCAAGCAACGTCTTAAAAAAAAAAAGGTTTGAATAACCAGTTTCAGTTGGAAAACAGTCGGGATCCTATGCGGAACGACTTTTTTTCAGTACGTTCGAAACATCATAGACAAGTGTCCCGAGGCGCAAAAAAGAGGAAATGTCTTCTTAAAAATAAAACATGTGTCGTACAAATCAGGACAGATTTCATTTTAAATTAATCTTTACTGTCAAAATTTAAATCTGACGGACAAAATTAAATTTCGCATGTACTCAAAAAAGGCGCTCCTTTGTGGAGCCTTAGGCGTTGAAAAACAAAGAAAATGTAGCTTACCTGGATCGAAGAAAAATTCTGATATAGACCTGGGCTATATGTGGGGTTGTGGACCACTTGGTGCACAATCAACCACATCACCTCATTTGATTAAAAAACAAAAAAAAATGCCTCATAAGGCCCACCAAAAGAGGGAGTGTTTTTATTATTTTAATCAAAACTGTGATGTGGCTGAATGTGGACCAAGTGGTCCATGATCACTTGGTGGCCCAGGTCCACAACAGAACTGATCTACCTGGCACTGATAAGCTATGCTCCGCAGCAGAAGTGAACTAAGCAGAGCAACTCTCCACATTGGCTAGCCGAAGAGGCTTCTGTGCCAACTCAACACAAGCATCCCAAAAAGTCAACCAATGAAGATGCTCTTAAAAAGTTCGTTGGTCAACAAAAAAATTTGTTTCAATATTTGAAATTGCAATAAAACAAAGAATATACTTCCTTCATTCCTCAATATATGATGTTTATGACACATTAAAAAAATTAAAAAATTAAAAAAATAATAATATTTTCATCACAATTCCAATAATACCCCTTCCTTCATAAACTTAATAATTATGGCACAAACCCTTAAAAGAGGGAACTTTTTCTTTAAACCGGCATTGCTTAAAAAGCTACTCCCTCCCTTCCTAAACATAAAACTTTCATTACATGTTGCGAAAATTAAGAAAGAAAAAATTAAGATATTTTTATAATTAAAATATCAATATTACTCTTTTAAATATGACTTGTATACCACTAATTCTATTTAAGAGAGTAATATTGATACTTTAATTATAAAAACATCTAAATTTTTTTTTTTTTAATTTTCGCAATATGTGATATATTTAGGAATGGAGGCAGAATACTCTTAGCCAAATTTTTAGTTGAATTTTGTCTGTTCTTTGTTCAACAAGGCAAGAAATGTAAGGTTGAAACAAACTGTCAACGCCTATGGTAATGCAGCCTAATTAATTAGTTCATCTCTGGTCGAGTATAAACATTTGTTTGGTTATAATCGAAATTCTGTTATAACATAGAATATAATCTTACCTCAAAAAAAGAAAAAAGAAAAAAGAAAAAAGAACATAGAATATAATCTAAGTATTTCTGTTATCGGTTATGCTTTGGATCCTCTTGTTGTTCAACTTTATTAAAAACAAATTTTCCAACGCGTGCCGGATACATGTTAATATGGTTAAATTACTATATATAATAGTTTAATTTTTTTTATTTCACCTAAAGTTCTCATATATATATATATATATATATATATATATATATATATATATATATATATATATATATATATATATATTGGATTTTAGATTTTAGTATACTAAAATTACCATATAGTCTACTTTATCTGAATTGTTGAAACAACTATGTTAAAAACAACTCTTTCTAAGTTTTATTCCTTCGATTATATCTAAGATCTGTCAAACAGACTAGGTCCCCTGTCCCAGTCCCAAGCCTCACACAGACTTTGTTTTAAGGGGCCATACCAGACTTAGTCTTTTTTTATTGCAAACGTTCAAATGGTAGGTCCATATCATGTCCAGTTATAGTTCGCGGACTACATATTGGTCCGCAATTTTTTTCTTCTTATTGATTTTATATATATATATATATATATATATATATATATATATATATATATATATATATATTTTTTTTCGGGGAGGGGGTGTCGAACCTGGACCTCACATTCCCAAGTAGAATGCTCCCCCACTGGGACGCCAATCTCTTGACATTATTTATTTTTAAGAACTATCAACTCATAAAAATAAATATAAAAGATTCAGATTCAAGCAATACCCAAATTATTAAAACAAATAGTGAATTAGATATAACTTTATCAGTATAAAACTTAACATTGTAATTAAAACAAAATAAAAAGATTCAAGAAAAAATTACATATATATAAATATATATAACCTGGAACATATAAAAAAATCAAATAAAATTATAAAACTCATTATTTTTAGAACTAGAGTTGGAGAAATTTAAAAAAATAAATTATTTTTTCCAAATATGTTCGTGGATCGGTCCAATCCGATCCGTAAAGTCCACATCCAAAACACACACGAATAAAAAATGTCCAACATCTAATTCTTAAGAAATATGTAAAATTTAACTTTGTTTCCAAACATGAAGTTTGGTCATTTGGGATATACTTTTCATTTGAGTAAAATTTTCACTTTTAAAAAAAAAAAAAGAATTATGGAGTCCGCAATTATTTTTTATGAGAAAATAGTAGGGTTCGCAAGAGAAAAACAATGAGGTTGCTAAGCAAAGGGACCAGTTTTGGCCCTAATGCATATTTTCACACGTTAGCCCAAATAGAAATAATTTTGTCCATAATTTATTATATCATTACATGATGATGACTGTTACCATTAACAATTCAAAAATAATTATTTATTTCCTTATCTTGGAGAATTTGGAGCACAATATTTATATGCAGAGAGACCATGCCGATATGTTTTAATCTCAGGATGCACTACAAGAAAACAGTTAAATAGCGACCGAATTTTTCGGTCACAAATTTAACGACGGAATATCGACCGAATAGAAACCGAAAACAAATCGGTCGTTATTCCGTCGGCCACTTCGGCCCCTTAACGACCGAATACCGACGGATATTAACGACCGTTTACCGACGGAATATATAACGACGGAACACCGACGGAATTAATAACGGCGTCAAACCGACGTCGTTTTGATGTCTTATTTCTTTTTAAAAAATAAGGTTTAAAATTAATTAAAACGACATCGTGTTGTTCAAAGTTAACGACGGCACACCGACGGAAGTTTACAACCTAATACCGACGGAATTAATAACGACGGAACACCGACGGAAGTTTACGACTGAATACCGACGGAACTAATATCCGAATAAAACGACGACGTTTTATCGCCTGATTTGTGAAAAAAAGATCAAAATCGACCGAATCCCTCATTCCTCTCTTCTTCAATACACTATTCCATATCTTCTTCAAATCACCGCCGACCGCCTATCTGCCACCGCGACCGCCAGTCTGAACCGTCGCCACCGCCGTACTGCCTCCGCCACTCCAAGAAGCCATTAAAGGTACCGCCACTCCAAGAAGCAATTAAAGCCTTATTTTTCCATTTTTTTTTAGCTTGAAGCTTGTTTTTCTTTTTTTCTTTTTTTGCTTATGAATTTTACTTCTCTTTTTTAGGTCGTCTCCACTGCCAGAACGCCGCCGCAATTCCGCCACCTCCATTAAAGGTGTTTTTTGCTTCTTTTTTTTCGAATTTCAGTGTTGTATGCTTCGATTTTTAGCTTTTTTTTGCTTCGATTTTTTGCTTTTTTTTTGCCTAGATTTATTGCTTTATTTTTGCTTCGATTTGTTGCTTATTTTTAGCTGATTTTTGCTTATTTTTTGCCTGGATTTTTTTGCTTTATTTTTGTTGTTTCTAAAATTTTCTAATGAAATCATCACTAAAATGAAATTCCTTGATCCCGAGTAAGTTATCGAATTAATTTACTTAGCTGAGTATTATGTTGCACTTATATTAATTATCTACTGAAAATATTTCATTTTTGTCATTTCCTCCTCTTAATAAATGTGCTTCATATTATTTTTCCTTGTGCACTTTAGACTTTTGTTAGGCCTTACCAAAGTGGAACTACAAAACAAAGAATATTTAAATCTGTATTTCTGATTGAAAGTTCCATGTGGGGTTTTTTCTTATGCAGGAGAAAACTCACGAAGAAAGAATCAGAAATAAACCGTGTCAAGTATGATAGTTTTCTTCTTGTTTTGAATTCATAGTTTTCTTCTTGTTTTTGAATTCATGAACTGCCAAATGTTTTCCCATCATTTCATGCTTCTTCAAAGACAAACCATGCAATTTGGCATATATGTATTAATGTGGATATATGCGCTTCTTGAGCAACTTCTTGGTCCTTTATGTTGCACATTTTATGTTTGTTCTCAACATGTAGTTCGTTATGATGTATTCATGTTTAAGTGTGTCCTTACTTTGAAAACAGTAACTCTAATGAAATCATCACTAAAATGAATCACCAAATATGCGTCAGAAATTATTCATTCGATGAAAACGGTGTATGAAACACAAAGTTCTGAGATACGAGACTTGCCATCATTGAGAATTGCAATGATAAGAACAATTAAAAGTGGAAAGTCAAAATGCCATATCAATGCCAGAAGCATAAAACCGAGCTGCCAATTCCAGGAAAAAAACATCAAAATCATTTGAAAATTGAATGCTTTAAAATGGGAGCGATTATGTTGAAACTGGAAAGTTATAACTTATAAGTGTGTGTGTGTGTGTGTGTGTGTGTGTGTGTGTGTATTTTTGTATTTCTCCTAAGCTTTTGTATACTTTCTCCTAAGCTTTTGTATTTTTTGCGATTGTGCTTGGGGGCTGCTTGAATTTAGAAATAATAATGCCTGATTTGTGATTTCATTCGCCATTGAATTTCAGGATAAAACGGAAACAAGCTTGAGGTGGAAACTAATTTTTTTTTGTTCATCAATGTGTATATATTCCTTTCTAATTTTTACTTTCTTGCAAGTCACAAATTGTTATAGGTGGAGTTAGCTTTAGTGAAAAGAAGTTTTTTTGGTCATTTCTTGAACTGGGATCTCTTCAATTTTGCAAAAGATGAATTCTTTTAACTGTTTATAAAGCAAATTTTCTTTTTCTAAAACACATTTTGCAGCTGTTTTAGTGCTCTTTTTTTGGTATACAGTACATATTTTATTTACTTATGATTCTTGCCTTTTTTGCCCTTTTTTCAAAAGATCGCATTGAAAGTGTGCGCCGATATCAAAATGATGTGCCCTTTTTTCATACAAGTTCGATTATAACTCACTCTCACATAAAATCAGGTTGACTTTATTTTGTTTGGATTTGTCCAACTTGAGCGATTGTCAACTTGAGCGATTTTAAAGGATTTTCATTTACTTCTAGTCATTCCTCGTGGTATCGAATTAGCCATATCATATCATAGATCTTATGACCAATTATGTGTTAATATTAATATTGTAACACATAAGTTTTTATTCTTTCCGTGTATTTCAGAGATGCCGCCAAGGAAAGGTATACAAGTAGCCTTACCATTTGGTTCGCGACCACGTCTGCTCCCGGCCTCCACCTCCCAGGCTGGTTCATCACCGGATTTGGTGGAGACACTCGCGATCTGCTCCCGTGCCCTGTTACTGACACCTCCATCACAGTCGATGATGCACGGGACATCTCGGGATGCGTTTGCGGCAGTACACGCGACTGAGCACCACATGAGACTGGTACGGGATCTTTATTAATTGACGTATTCTTATATTGTATGTGTTTTTTGTTCGTATTTAATGAATTTGTTTAACAGGAAAAGGAGGCCGAACATGCAGTCCCATTCTCGGCCAGTTACGATCATGTTCATCAACACCATCTCGGGCCAAAGAAAGGCGAATGGGTTGATGTAGATTCTAGAGAGTTGTCTGTAAGTATTTAATTACCGTTTTTCCTTTTTTGATATTAGTTATTTAATGTAATATCCTAATGACAATTTTTTTTGACAGCGGGTGTTCCACGAGGTTTATGACGCCGCCGCCAACTCATGCATTTTCATGCATTTTGCAAATTGCAACTCATGCATTTTCAAGGATATGCATATGAATGACATCAAGGAGTTTATGAGAAATGCACACTTTGATTGTAAGTTTTGATAAATGAAATAAATTACTTTGAACGTGAGTGTTGCAATGTAATGTGCACACTTTGATTGTGAGTTTTGATAATTCAAAGTGTGCACTTTGAATGTGAGCTTTGTAATGTAATGTGTACACTTTGATTGTGAGTTGTAATGTAAGGTGCACACTATGATTGTGAGTGTTGTTATTCAAAATGTGCACTTTGATTGTGAGTGTTGTAATAAGAAGTTTGCACTTTGATTGTGAGTATTTAATGTAATGAGAATTGATTGTGAGCATTTTGGTTGTGAGCATTTTGGTTATTGCTGATGTGTTCTGTAATAAGGATTTAATTAAATTCAATTTTTATTTTTTTTAAATAACAACAATTTAGCGACGGTAAATACCGTCGGTATTCGGTCGCTATATGGTGACCCTCTTTTCCGTTGCTAAGTATCCGTCGCTATTCGGTCGTTTCAGGGTCAAGTCAAATGTCAACAATGTTGACCGGGACGTCGGTGATTCGGTCGCCATATGGTGACCCGCTTTTCCGTTGCTAATTATCCGTCGGTATTCGGTCGTTCCTGGGTCAAGTCAAATGTCAACAATGTTGACCAGACCGTCGGTATTCGGTCGCCATATGGTGACCCACTTTTTGTTGCTAATTATCCGTCGGTATTCGGTCGTTACCCAGTCAAAGTCAAAAGTCAACAATGTTAACCATGCGGTCGGTATTCGGTCGCTATTTACCGACCGAATATTCGGTCGTTAGAACTTCCGTCGGTATTCGGTCGTTACCCAGTCAAAGTCAAAAGTCAACAATGTTGACCATTCGGTCGGTATTCAGTCGGTAAATAGCGACCTAATATTCGGTCGCTAACTTTTCCGTCGGTATTTTGCTTAGCGACGAAAAATACATGACCACGTCATTCGGTCGTTAATCGATCGCTAAACTGAGTTTAGTGACGGATTAGCGACGGAAATGTCCGTCCCTGTTACACAGTTTTCTTGTAGTGATGTCACTTTCGGATGGAACAATCTAACCACTAGGCTATTCGGATTCCTGTAGAAAATATTTTCTCCTGTCAATTATACTACTACTCCATCCATGTTGAGCCACAAATTTTAATTGAATTTTAGCCAAATAGCATTACCTGAACTAGTATTATAAGATGTTTAATATAACAAAACAATAATATTTGGAGTAGTTGATTGTGAGTGCTTTTTCATATATAGTTTTGGGTGACAAAATCCATTAAAATATTTAAAATTCATTTTCCCAATATAACCTAAAACGTGGGATGAATAATTAAAGTTATTTACCCTCTAACTATCGAGGGAAAACCCTATGCACACTATCAATTGGATGCTTTTTTTTAAAGCCTGATTGGGCAGTTGCTCCATATACGGGAGAGAGAACTGCCTCAGACGAGGAGGAGATAGTCCTAGAAAGGGAGATTAAAGCTTGCCGCACGCAGGCAGATGATATCGAACTCACGACTTTGAGGTCGTGGGCAGGCGCCTGCCCCACTGGGATAGGACACCTTTGATAATTGGATGCTTTAGACAAACTTTTTCGAAGCTCATTGTTTGTTTTAGGTTTTGGGGTATTATAGCATTCTTGTGCTGCTGATTTCTTGCATCACTAATTGAGTGAGCAATTCTAGTTGACATGCAACTAAAGTTTCACACGTTTTACGTGCCATCATTGCCCAAGTATTTCACGTAAACTATTTGGGAATATGTCCAAGAATTTCTACGTGTAAAAGTTTTCTCTGGACATTACTTTAATTATATTAATTACCTTATACCTTGGGTAGAATTTTAAATAGTACTCTCTCCCTTCCTTAATATAAGACTTTCATTACATATTTAAAATTAAGGAAGCAAAAAAAAAAAAATTGTTAGTTAAAATACAAATATTATTCTCTTAAATATTACATGTATACCACTAATTTTATTTAAGAGAGTAATATTGATATTATGATTAAAAATATCTTAATTTTTACTTTTTTAATTTTCATAACATGTAATGAAAATATTATATTAAGGAATGGGGTAGTAATAATTAATTATAAAAGACACGTCTAGTAACCAGTTTGTTTTTTTGCATCCCCAGATAAACACTTAATGATCTAATAACAAAGCTACATTAATGGAGTCATTGTCATCAAATATTCTATTGAATTTGATTGCAAAATTCCAGATCAACACCTAATGATCTAGTAACAAAGCTACATTAATGGAGTCATTGTCATCAAATATTCTATTGAATTTGATTACAAAATTTCAAAAAACAATCTCTCGCGAGTCATCTAGAAAAAGATTTTTTTTGGTTGAAAACTAGTTAAAGATTTTATTTTTTAAATATATTATCTGGAGAGGATGGTGTAGCACAGAAAAATTGTTGGGCACGCCCCAAGCGTTTCAGAGGCAGTGTTGTTAAAATCGCAAGTTAACTCGTAGAATAGTGTGATTCTACGATTCTAAAGAAGCAAAACGTGTTGAATCGGGAGTAAAATCGTAATCTGGTAGAAACGTAAAATCGGATTGTAAAATCGTAAAACGTACGTTTCCACCGAGTTTACCAGGGTCGGCTTTATGCATGTTTAAAGTCACTTAATATATAACACGCGCGCGCACTACACACACACACACACACACACACACACATATATATATATATATATATATATATATATATATATATATATATATTATTAAAAAAAGATTTTGACTTTTTTCCCTAGTGCAATTATTGATGATAGCGGAAATGATATGGAGGATGATGATAGTGATGGTGGTTCGAAATTCAAATCTTTAAATGACTTGCTCGATTAGATCATATACTTATTATATGTTTTATTTTATTTTGATTTTTTAAAAGACTTATAGGTTAAGAACTATGTTTTATCGCGTTTTTCTATTTTGAAAGACTTATAAGTTCTTTATTGTGAACTTTGTTGCGTTATTGTCTTTTGAAAAAACTTGTGAAACTATATTTTATGAATTTTTTTCATATTGTTGGATCATATGATATGATTTATATGTTACCTATTATTATTTTTATATAAAATATATATTTTAACTTTTTGGTGCGATTTTACGATTCACGAATTTACGATTCTACACCCCTATTGTGAGTCTACGTAGAATCGCGATTTTAACAACCTTGTTTAGAGGCATACCTTAATTAGACACTAAAGATGTAATTGTAGCAGATGAACCAAAATAGATATCCCGAGATTATAGTGAATACTTAGACTCATACTTATATATCAGTCAAACCTTTCATTCTTATCCCATATGAAAATGGGGTTTACATTCAACCCCTTAAGGCCCTAGCATCGCCCCAAACATACTTAGTCCACGACGAACCAAATGTGCAGGATTCTAGAGGTGGCCCCCACTCCTTACGGTGTGACACTTATTTCCCACATGTCCGCCTTATCACCGTGCTCTGATACAATAAAATGTCATGCAACCGTGCCCGCAGGTCCGAGGGCACATCACATGGGTCTGCCAGCACCCACGACCACCTACTTAGCAACCGAACTCGCTATGACAAAATGAATATCCCGAGATGATAGTGGATATTTATACCCATGCTTATATACTATTCAAACCTTTCATTCTTGTCTCATATGGAAACAGGTTTACAAGAAGGGTACAATATTTATATGAACCGAAATTGTTCCACAAAATAAATTCATTATGTGCATACCCATGCTCAAGAGAAAAGTTTGAGAAAAGAGATTCATGATCTTCAATGGTACTTTACTGTACCACAAGTGTTCAATGTCTTTAATGAGACACCAAATTATGCCAATGGATGGACATTCTGTACAGTATAAGAAAACTATCTAGCGTTCAATGTATTTAATAATAACTCTAGTATTTATCTCACTACAAAAACCTTCTATTTAGAGACCAAAATTAGAGGTCGAAAACTTCAGTCTCAAAATTTGAGACGGATTGCCTATCGAATTGAAACCGAAAATAATTCGGTTTCTATTCGGTCCCTAGGTTGTTGCTACTTTTAGGGTCTTTGACCATCTCAATTAAAAAATAAAATGGCCTCCAAATGGTCGCTATTTAGATAATGATTAGAGACTAACTTGATGAGTAAAATAATACAAAATAAAATTAAGAGAAAATGGACGACAAACGACGTCGTTTAAGATTTCGATCTCTAAATTTAGCAACTGAATAGAGGCCGTAAAGTGTAGTGCCGTTGTTTTGATACGTAAAAAAATAATTTAAAAGTAAAAAAGATCTTGATGGACAAAACGACGTCGTTTTAGTAGTGGGTCTCTATTCGGTTGCTAAAGTTAGAAACCGAATAGAGATTGAATTGTAAAACGCCGTCGTTTCAGTATGCAATAAAAAAAATCAAAATAAAATAAAGATATTGATGAACAAAACGATGTCGTTTGTATGTCGGTCTCTATTCAGTGTCTAAAATTAGAGACTGATTATGTAAACGACGTCGTATTACTGCCCTCAAAGTGAACATGGTTTTGGCCAAAAAGACCAAAACTATATGATATATCAGGTCTGGAAAAAGAAACCAGGGCAGGATGCTTTGTTTTGTGTAGCGTTGAATAGAGACTGGTTACCAAAACGACGTCGTTTTGGCATTCGGTCTTTAAATATATTTGTTCTAGTTTCCCCTCCCCCGCCAACACTATCCTCTTCATCCCCTCTCCCTCCGATCGGCACCGCCACAGGCAGTGCACCCCTCTTCCTCCATTTGGAACTGCCACTGCATCGTTTTATCCCTCCATTCAAGATATGTTTTTCTAAAACCATTTAATTAGGTTTGTTTAATTTTCTGGGGTTTCTTTGAAAATGTTAATAATTCTTGATTTGATTCAGTAAATGAAAATAATTGGTTTGATGGGATTTAATTTTATTAACTCATATGTTAATGTATTGGATTTGAATGATTAATTGGGTTGATCTTCTTTGTATTTGTTTGTTAAAATTTTCTTTTCTTTTCATGAGTGTGGATTGAGTTGCTACAAGCAAACAACAAAATAGCTATATATTGGTCGCTAAAATAAAAATAGCGACCGTTTAGTGATCGAATGGTTTGGTCGGATATTTTCGTCACCAAGCCAATTAGCGATCAAAATTGTGACTGTTTAGCGATCGTCTACAGTTGACTTTGATCGTAGCTCTAATCCGAGACATTTTCTTGACTTTTATTAACGACGGCTTATTCGATCCCTGAATAAAGCCTTTTGCGACCGTAGTAGTTGACTTGACCTCAGCTCTGCGATTGATTCATTTTAGCGACGGTATCATCAGTCGCTAAATATAGACAATTTCATGATTGATTCTTAGCGACGGTCTCTTTTGCGACTTTTTTATTATTTGTTTTATTTTATTATGTCACTGATCGGTCGCTAATTTAGGTTTTTTTTAATTAAATTTTTTGAAAGTTTAGTAGTTCCTTTCCAACAATAATAGTAATGCACCAAAAAACTACCAATACTCATCAATCAAACAAAAAAAATTGTACCAATAATAACACCCTACCACAACTAAAGCTTAAAATATCAAAGAAATTATCTTGAATATTCTAGTACAATAAGACTGAGCGTAGATAAATAAATTAACTAAACAACACTTAGTAGAAAAACTTGAAGCATCCAACAACAACTTTAAAAGACTTGTGCAACTTGTAGTTCCAAACCTTGACGGTCGCAAGTTTGTCGGTAGTTTGTTCCGATTAGCGAACAAATTTAATATTTCGGTCTTACATCGGTCTCTATTTAGAAACCGCATATATTTTCAGTCGCAAAGCAAATCCCAAGCCCTAAAACACTATTTTAAATATTATATTAATAAAATTTGATCACTAATCGGTAGCTATTTTAGCTACCGTTTGACCGAAATTTAAAACAGTAGCGTATTGTGTGATTTATCACCTTATTTCATTTCAAATATTATATTAATAAAATTCGGTCACTAATCGGTAGTTATATGGCTAGCGTTTAACAACCAAATTTCAAAACGACTTCGTATTGTGTGATTTATCCCCTTATTTCATTTCGAATATTATATTAATGAAATTCGTTCTCTAATCGGTGCTATTTAGATGGTCAAAGGTACCAATGGTAGCGACGGTTTAGGGATCGAATATCCACAAATTTGTTTCCAGTCCCTATCGATCGGTATTCCGCCGTTATTTTGGAGAATGACGTTTTCGGTTGCTAAATATAGACGTTTTCTAGTAGTGCCATCGATAAACGTTGCCTATTACGATGCCATTAAGAAATAAAAGATTCATTTTTCCCAATATTTTATATTAAAAATATAATAATTTATAATATAAAATATTGGGAAAAAATAGGGTTACCTTGAATTAGTGCCTCGAAACCTCTACTGCGATCTCTTAAATTTTCCTCCGCATCTGTTAGAAAACATAATGTAGGGTTAAACTAATTAAACCATAAAAAAAAAAAAAAAAAAACTCCTTATATAAGAATAATTATAATAATTGCAATTCTAGTCCTTAATTAATAAAACATATCTAAACCAAAACCCAAGAGATATGTAACTGATTTATCTAGTTATTAAAATTATTTTATTATTTAATCCATCCCCTAATTTCCATTAATTCTATAATACTCTAGCCCATGAATCGCTGTAAATAACTTGACCCATGCAAAGCGAGTCGGGTATTTACCGTAAACACTAAATGCTATTAACTGGAGTAGTAATCGAAGAAGCCAATAGCCCAGTGGGGCATTGACCGGCCCGTGACGTAGAGGTCCCGTGTTCGATACTCTCCGTCTGCGTGCGGTAAGCTTTATTCTCCCTTATCTAGGGTGTTCTCTCTCCCCAATGTGGGGCTGTTCTCCCATCGTGGCGTAAAAACCTGGAGTAGTAGCTTATAATTGAATCTAACTAATTTTATGAAAATAGTAACTAGTCTCAATAAGAAAGGTTCATAACCATATTTATTTATTTAAAAAAAAATTTATTATTTCATACAGTGAGTTTGAGACCTCCATATTTGTTAAGTCGGTTATCATCAAACCCACAAAGATTGCCACTTTAATTTCCTTTTTAATGAGATAATGGTACAATTAAATTCCATTTTAATGAGATATAGGATGCATTATGATGAGTTTTTGTTTTATTTATTTTTTCTAAAATATGTGTATCATTTGAATTATTTATGAGAATTGACATATGGATGTTTCGTAATAAAACTCGTGAAAGAATAGTAACAAAATACATCCTTAATATTTTTACAAAATCACTAACTATGCCATCAATAAAATTAATATTTTACACGTAAATACAAATAAATTTTGTCCAAATTCTTTGCTTCATAATGTATCTCATTATCATCAGCATGATCTCTTTCTTAAAAAAAATAAAATAGTAAAAAAAACTATAGAATAAAAGGAGGAAGAATACTAAGGAAGAAAATGATTTGCACGAAAGGCTCCAAAATTGTAATAAAATTTCTTATCCATCATTTTTAAATTACAAGCTCCATAAATTGAAAGCCTTTCTGGCCTTTAGCTACCAAGGAAACTTCCCACCTATTTCCTCCCTGTAGGAATCTTTTTTTCCGTTGTTGATGTTTCATTTTCTGTGCCACTAATAAGAAATTGACAATTTAAAAAAAATTATAATCTAAAAAAAATAGTGAAACCCATATTAGAAATTTAAACACGTATCAATCATCTATTTGTGAGGTTAGAGAACGGGACACATACAAGATTTTTTTGCCTCTTTCTTCTGCCTATTTAAAGCACCATTCCTCAAACTTCACTTCCATCCAAACCATAGCCATGGCTTCAAGCAACTTCAATCTCTTCTCTATGATTCTCCAATTCTCTCTCATCTTAATCTTTGGTTTGGTTCATTCTCGAGCCGAGTTCGACCGGCTTGAACACGCCTTGAAAAACGACCGATCCCTTAGCGTTTTGGTCGTCGGAGATTGGGGAAGAAAAGGACTCTTTAACCAGTCTCAAGTTGCCGCTCAGGTAATTATATATCTTCTTCATCCGGTAGGAATCTTCTGCCCCCGTTTGCTGTCACATTCTCTTTGACACTAATAAGAAATTAACATATGTTAAATTTTTTAAAAAATTATAACCTGACAAAAATAGTGAAACCCGTAGGAGAAACCTTAAATAGAGGATCACGACAAAGATGATGATACTATTAAGGATCGTGATTAATTTCTTAACATAGTATAATCTTATATTTACGTGTAGTTTACGAATTTACTAACTCATATATTACTTTATGAATGAGTGATCACCTAGGTTTATATTGTAATTTTTTATTCATAATTTATGAATTATAATAATATTTTATTTCGAAATTAATAAATAAATTTTAAATTTGGATCCTATATTTTCTTTCAGGACAAAATTTTGAAACTAATTTTTTTCTCTCTAATCCTACTTTAGATTTGCCTTAATTTATGATAACACAGTTGTCGAGTAGGAAAGATGTTGAAGATGCGTGAGGGAAAGCTTTGCGTGTAATAAAACTTTTTGTCATAAGTATTTAAAATTTTAAAATTATTACCCTGAATTGCTTCTAATGATTTATTTTAACATGATTTTTGGCATTGGATAAAGGTACAATTACATGCAGATTCCATATAATGTTTTCTCAAGGAGACAAATTGCATAGGTTTGGCATTTTTGTTTTTTTGTTTTTTTGCTAAATAAAAATTTACCCATTAATCATAAAATATCATAGGTTTGGCATTACTAGTGGGACAAGTGTGCCATTTTCTTTGGTATCGTACCTTTACGAATTGTGTCTCCACATCCTCTGTCATGTTCTCCATTCAATAAATAAGAAATGATCATATGTTAATTTTTTAATTAAAAATTATAATTTCAAAAGAAATAGTAAAACCTTCGGAAAAAATTTAATACATGACAATTTCTTATTTATATAATACAGAATGGAGACATACAATTATTTTGCCCTTTTTACTTGTAATACTTATTCTTCCATTTTCAATACCACTTACTAATAGAATAACTAACCAAAATAAAAAAAAGAAAACACTACTCCCTCCATTTCTAAATATAAATTTTTTATTGATATTATGAAAATTAAGAAAATAATATTTTTATAATCAAAATATCAATATTTCTCTCTTAAATAATACTTGTATACCACTAATTCTATTTAATAGAGTAATATTGATATTTTGGTTGCAAAAATATTTTAATTTTTTCTTTTTTAATTTTCGCAACATATCTTAAAAGTCGTATATTTAGAAATGGAGGTAGTGTCTTCAAACCAAGCTGTTGAAAAGGTTATTGATCGAGTAAACGTTATTATTATTTATTTATTTGTTGAGTAGAAAAAAAATGTTGATTCTTGTATGAAATATATAAATAAATATGACAGGTGTGAAATAAATGTCAAATTTTAACTTCAAAAGATAGCAATTTTTAGTTAAGAGTAATTGGCCGTTTGCTTGTCTTAATTGAACTCGATTTTCGTAGAGTGGTCCCTTTCGTCCATTGAAGTTTTGATATATCACAACACGACCGTGATGTCGTGGGTTCGATACCCTTCCCATACATGGGCACGTCTATCTCCCCTTCATGAGCAACCACTCACCGGGCTTCAAAAAAAAAAAAAAAAAAAAAGAATTTTTGATATAATGTTGATGTAACGTAAGAATAGAATCTAATTTTGTTTCTTTTTGCAATGTTTAGTCCTTAATTCTTTTTTCAGAAAGATACCTTAGATGCTTTACTAAATTTCTGTTATCCATCACCAGTCTGTATACTATGCGGAACAATTTTTTTTAATACATACGGAACGCTTCAAAACAGAATAGGTGTTCTGAAGTTCTCAACGGTAAAAAAACATTATAGGTGTTCTAAGTTCAAAACATGTGTTCGTTTCAAATTAATCTTAACCGTAAATTTTTTAATCTAACGAACGAGAGAGTTCTTCAGGAGCAAAATTATCCCGTTCCGCATTGGAGCAGGGTCATCCATCACTATCATGCGTAGATTGACGTAGATTTTATCCTCTATAAAAAAAATTTAAATCCTCTTTCATTTTTTTAATTTTCTTCAGAAAAATACCTTAGATGCTTTATTTTTTATTTTTAAAAATCCTCTTTAATTTTTTTTTAATTTTTTTGTTTAGATGGGAATCATTGGAGAAAATATTGACGTAGATTTTATCGTCTCCACCGGAGACAATTTCTATGACGATGGATTAACCGGAGAAGATGATCCAGCGTTTGAGGAGTCATTTAGTAAAATTTATACAGCTCCAAGCTTGCAGAAGCCGTGGTTTAGCGGTATTTCAAACTTCTACATGATATTATTAAAATTTTGGCACAAAAAAAATTGTGTGCTATAAATGTAATAATGCGGCCTATCAAATTCAGATTCGACCCGACACGACCATTAACCGACAGTCCCTTCTCTACCAAATTCTAATTTAGAGGTAAAATTGACAAACCATCCAATTTGATTTAATGGTCGGGTCGGATTGAGTCTGAGATGAGTATGTCGTAATATGACACTCATAAATGCCAAAAATTGTGTCAGAAAAGGTACACAAAAACAATGTGACAAAAATAGCACACAAAATTATTTTTGTGATAGAAAAGACACCGAAAAACTATTTGTGACGGAAATAGCACACGAAACTACTTTTTTGGCAGAATAGCTATTTGCTCAATTATTAATCTTAAAATTTATTTTCAAAAATTATACCTTGAAAGAGATTATGAAAAAAAAAATCTCATTAATTTTCTTTTTTCAATGAATATTGGAATTGGAAAAAAAATAGAATATTCCTAATTTTTTGTGCAGTTCTGGGAAACCATGACTATAGAGGTGATACTTTGGCACAATTCAGTCCACTTCTAACACAAAAGGACAAGAGATGGCTTTGTCTAAGGACTTATGTTATTGATGCAGGTGAAATTTTGGAAACAATAAATGATTCAAAAAAAATTTACGAAATTATTGTTACTTTTAAATTCAAAATTCCAATTCTGTTATCAATCAAAATTCAAAATTATTATTTTTTTTATTATTATTATTTTGAGCAGAGGTTGCAGAATTTTTCTTCGTTGATACAACTCCGTTCCAAAATAAGTATTTTACGGATGCAAAAGATCATGTATATGACTGGCGAGGTGTGCTGCCAAGACATAAATATCTCAAAAATCAATTAAAGGTATTTATTTACTATTTAAAATTACATTGCAAAAAGAAAATTATGAATTTTGATTGATAATTTATGATTAAAGATCTCACATTATCTAGCTTGCAAGTATATTCACAAAGTATACGATTCATGCAATTCTCCCTCTTAAGGTAATTTTTAAAGATTTTTCTGATATGGATCAGGTCTACATGGACCTTGTGGTCCAGAATTAGCTACGTTATCACATAATTGTCTCTCTCCTCATTTTGTAGTGGTGTGGCCAACTCTGGACCACCTGATCCAATGGATCTGGTCCATATTAGAAGTTAGAACTATCCAATTTTTAAAATTTAGAGTTAGACTTAAGTCTATTTTCCAACATGTAAATAGAGTCACCTAATCAAACTCTAGGCGTGAGATACTGTGTTGAAAATATCATAATATTTAATTTTTTAAGCATATCCGTAACTTATAAGATTTGAACAATTCTTCTTCTCTTGAACCTTATATTCCTAATATATTTTTTTGAAATGTTTAATTAGGAGTTGGATGGAGTATTGAAGGAGTCAAAAGCAAAATGGAAGGTAGTAGTTGGTCACCATACCATTCAAAGTGCTGGACATCATGGGAACACCCAGGAGCTTGTAGATACACTCCTCCCTGTGCTTCAGGTAATTAGTCAATTAATTATTAGTATTTTCAATAAATATAGAAAGGTTAAGTAAATTAATTTTTTTTTCTTTCCTTTCAAAAAAAATTAATCGCAATTTGAAATTTATCCTAATTTTGGGTTAATTAATTTTGCAGAAAACCAATGTCGATTTCTATGTAAACGGACATGACCATTGCTTGGAACATATTAGTAGCCCCAACAGGTAAATTCTACTTCTCTCATTCCTTAATATAATACTTTCATTACATATTTTGAAAATTAAAGAAAAAAAAATAAGATACTTTTTTAATTAAAATACAAATATTATTCTCTTAAATATGATTTGTATATATCACTAATTTTATTTAAGAGAGTAATATTAATATTTTAATTAAAAAAATCTTAATTTTTACTTTCTTAATTTTACAATATGTAATGAAACTCTTATATTAAGGAATGAAGGTAGTACCGTCCTGCGCAAATTCATATTTTAAACTTTGTGATGTATGTCAAAATTAGAAAAAGAAAAAAAACGAAGGACTTCCTTTAGTAAAAGTCTGTTGTGAACCTGAGCTATACGTGGGGTCATGTACCACTTGTTCTACATTGAGCCACATTACCTCTTTTGATAAAAAAAATAAAATAAAAACCTCTTTACTTGCACAAAAAGGGAGAGTGTTTTTATTTTTCTAATCAAAATAGTGATGTGTTTATGACCCCACATATAACCTAGGTTCACAACAGAATTATTCATTCCTTCAAGAATCTTGTTTTTTTTATTTTTAAATAATAATAATTCATTAATTGCCAATTTATTTATTCTTTTTTTTTTTTTTTGGGTAGCCAACTCCAATTTTTGACAAGTGGGGGAGGTTCAAAGGCGTGGAAGAATGAGATTCATCCATGGGATCCAAAAACGCTAAAGTTCTACCATGATGGACAAGGCTTTTTGTCAATGCAATTTACGAAGGCTGAAGTTGTGCTTCAATTTTACGACATTTTTGGCAATATTTTGCATAAATGGAGTGCATCAAAAGGCCATGATTTTATTTAGAAATCTTATACTCCATCTGTTATAAATTGAATGTCTACTTTCTTATTTATTTTATTTAAAAAATTATTTAATTTGGAAAGAAGAATGTATTAATTAGTTTGTAACGGAAAGCTATGTATTAACTTATGTCAAGATTAGAAGGTCATGGCACATAGGCCCGTGAAGAAATTAGGAAAATTTATTTATCATGTTCTATTTGATCTACTTATAAACAATATAAAAATGAAAAATAATTGCTTAGAAAATCCCCAAAAAGTCCAGGAAATTGATGGAAACGTTACTGAAAAGAGAAAATAGAAAGAACCTCACCATCTTCTTCTTCTCCCCCGAGGAAAAAATAAAATAAAAATAAAAATAAAAATATACATGAAACTTAAAACACTCCATGAATTAACCATTCATTCACTATACTCTTATTTCTTATTGTTGAGATTTTAAGTGAAATTAAAGAGAGAATTGTGGAAAATTTCTATGATTTTATTATTGAAAAAGGGCAAAAAATCCTAAATCCCTGTTTCTGTCCCCATCCCTGTCCCCAGCCAATCACAATTCACCCTGTGTATATATAATTGAAAAACAAATATTTACATAGTAAATTCTAATTGGTTGGGGAAAAGGATGGGGATAGGAATGAGGACAGAGGATTTTCACCCTTGAAAAAGAAGCAGTTAGTTGTAACTATTTATATGCATCACTATGAAAGGAATAAAGCTAACTAACTCCTCCCCGCTTTCTTGAATCCCCATTTCTTTTAATAGATAGGTCCCCTTTCCCTAATAAAAACTTTTTTTAAAAAAAAAAAAACTATGCCAGCTGGACTATACAAAAGCTGGGAATAATTAAGGACTCTACTTTCAGTTATTTACATTTTGGTCCTATTTTTGTAACTGAACCCTAACAAGCCCCATTCTCTTCTTTTGTCTTCTCATTCTTCATTTGACTTCCAATTGTTGTGTTCTTGCTTTGATTTCAAAGCCTGTTGTGTGCTTCCTTGTACCACATGATCATTATACTTCAAGATCCCCACAACCTGTACCGCCATAGGTAGAAAACAAACCAAGATTATGTATTAGATTTTGAAATCTAGCAATAGGTAAGGTTTGGTGAAAAGGTCTGCTAGCTGCTTATGAGAGGTAATAGGTAGAGGCTTTAGCACATTAGCTTGTATTCTTTCTCTGGAAGAGCCAAGGAAGAGACAAAAACCGGTTACATATTTTCTAGTATCTAAACAGTCAGTCCAATATTGTCTAAATATGCTCTCAATTGCAGATCAGATTGAGAAGGATAAAACAACCCATGTGCTTGAGGTCCCTTTCAAGTATTTGAGTATTTTATGGACTGCTTTCTTGTGTAATATGGTAGGTTTATCAAGAAATTGGCTAAGTCTGTTGAACAATGAATGATAAATGAGGCCTAGTTACTGTGACATAAAGGAGCTTACCAATTACCCTCATGTAACTAGTATGGTCCTCTAGATAATCAGCATCATCATGACAATACTTAGCAGTATGATTAGGGGTGTCAATCGAGCTATGTGAGCTGAGCTTGGCATAGCTCACGCTCAGCTCACATAAAAATTGAAAAGCTCATGCTCACGCTCAGCCCGGAAAAGCTCACAAACCTTGAGCTCATGCTCAGCTCACATTTTAACACGAGCTCGAGCTTAGCTCACGAGCTTCCCAAGCTCACTTATATTAGCGAAGAAAACGAAAATCCTGTCTCAAGAATAGCATAATACAATGAGCCTTAAAACTAAATTTGGACAAGAATACACAAAAAGAAGCAAAAGTTTCAGAATTGTTTGATATGCTAATAAAAGGAGTCTTATATAAAAAAAACAAAAAACAAGAGAATCCATGCACTTAAAATTTTAACAAATGATAAATTTGCAAATTTCAAAAGATTGATTTAATTCCATTGTCGGTGGCAATTCCAATTTTGACAATCCTATTGAATTCTTTTACACCATCTCACTTTTTGTTGTGATTCATCCCAATGTATTTTGTACCGTGTTTTCCTACGCTGTCTTTTCATGTTTTCTCTCTTCCTTTAACTTTTGTACCTGTCTCTCTCTTGTTGTAAGACTCATTCTTTAATATAATCTCCTTTCTACCCAAAAAAAAAGACTATTGAATTAATCCACACATTATAATTATAATTATAATGTATATAAGTTTTTTTTAAATTAGTATTATTATTATTATTATTATATATATATATATATATATATATATATATATATAATATTTTAATTATATTAATCTTATTCGGGTTCGAGCTTTTTTTCGGGCTGAGCGGGGGTCAAGCTCACGCTCGACTCACATAAGAAGCGAGCTTGAATATTAAGCTCACGCTCGGCTCACGCTCACATTACCTCAGCTCACGCTCACATTTTTTCGAGCTATGTGAGCCGGGTTCGGGCCGGCCCGAACCCGTTGACAGCCCTAAGTATGATCAATATGAGTAGGCATAGACTTACAATCCACAAAAGCTTCTTCTACCAAAAAGTCCAGCACATATTTCTTTTGAGATAGCATAATACCACTTGAATCCCTTGTAACCGCTATGCCCAGAAAATACTTCAAAACTCCCAAGTCTTTAATATGGAACTTAGCATGAAAATAAGACTTGACTTCTTGTATAGCTACAATACTGTCACCAGGTAGTATGACATCATCAACAAACACTAGAAGAACTATTCTACCAGCATGCTTCAACCCATACAAGGACTTATTGAGCTTACATATCTGATTAGGTTTGGTGCATACATAATCTGGATGAGGAATCATGTAAATTTCTTCATGAAGATTTCTATGTACGAAAGCATTGTTCACATCTAATTGGTGAACATACCAACCCTTTGTAGCAGAAAGAGCAAGAAGCACCTTGACATATGTCATTTTGGCCACTGGAGAAAAGGTGTTTAAAAAATATATCCCTAGTTGTTAAGTGTAACTTTTGGCAACCAACATAGATTTATATCTATCTATACTGCCATCTGCTTTAAACTTGACCTTATAAACCCATTTACATCCTATAGGTATATTTCCATCAGGAAGATCGGTTAAAAACCATGTGTTATTATCCTCTTTAACTCTGCTGCCATAGAACTCTGTCCAAACCTGAGAGTGATGTGCTTCTTTGTAGGATGCATGTTCTTTGTTTAAATCCTAAGTAAATATAAAAGACTTATGATTATGATGAGACATGTGATTAGTGACGTAAACTATATTAGCAGAAGAGGAAGAATGAGGAGGAACGGAATGAACAAACTCTTTAAGATTGGAAGGTATAGTCATTTGTCTTCCAGACCTTCTAGGTTGTATGGGAGGCACTTACACTAGGTAGAGAATCAAGAGTGTGTCAAGGAGAAGTTTTAACTAGATAAAGGAATAGAATCAGAAAGCACATCAATGAAAGTATATGGATGTACTATAGGTGTCACAGAAACTGTATAATTTTTAGTAGGAGAAGCATTGAGTATAGCATAAGGAAATATATGTTCAAGAAAAAGATCATTCCTAGAGACAAACATTTGATGAGAATCAATATCCAAAAGTATGTAACCTTTTGATGTAGATGATTGACCTAGATACACTATCATTTTACCCATAGAATCAAACTTTTCTCTACCATGTGCAAGAGTACAAGCATATCTCAAGCAACCAAAAACTTAAGATTGGAATAACTAGGAACAACGTGATACAGTGTTTCATAAGGAGATTGGTTATTTATAACAGGAGATGGGGTAAGATTGATCAAATATGTAGCATTAAACTCCAATATTCAAGGAGAAATTGTGATTGAAACCTAAGTGCCCTAGCCACATTTAGAATATGTTGATGCTTCCTCTCAACCAACCCATTTTGTTGAGGTGTTTGGACACAAGAAGTTTGGTGAATTATGCGATGAATAGAATAAAAAGATGGCATAAGGAATTCACATCCATTATCAGTTCTAATGATTTTGATTCTCGTATTGAGTTGAGGAAGAACAAAGGCATGAAAAACTCTCAAGACATAACTAGCATCAGATTTAACTTTTAGCAAAAAAAATGTCCAAGTAAATATTATATAATCATCTACAATTGTGTTAAAATATCTATGTCCTTGAATCGTAGCTATATAATAGGGTCCCCAAATATCAACATGTATTAGTTCAAAGGCAACATTTACAACTGAAGTCGTTAGAGGAAAGGGTAATTTGTGTTGCTTGGTTAAAGGGCATATGCTACAATCACAAGGAGAATTCAAAGAACAAGTGGCCTTTTTTCAAACTGGATTATTTGCTGCAACCTAGGATGGGATAGGGAAAATTCTAATATGGGTCGGTCCTTGTGGGACTGTCCCCACAACCATCTCACATGATTTGAGGCGGGACCTACTTTGCAGGTAGGCTCCAACTCAACTCATGTGAGATGGTTGTGGGGCCAGTCCATAGGCGGATCTATGTACGGCAAAGTGGTGCAATTGCACCACCAGAATTTTTTTTTTTTGCCCTTTTTATTGCCCCTCCAAGAATTTTATCAGTTTCGCCCCCAGATTTGCACCATCAGATTTCGATTTGCACCACTAAATTTCGATTCCTGCGTCCGTCTATGGGCCAATCCCACAAGGACCGGTCCACGCCAAAGTGACCCATGAGATAGATGCCCTAATCTATAATGCAAAATTAAACCATTTATTTCTTGAGTAAAAATATTAGTTAGAAAGGAAAACCATACGACTGAATCCAACTGAGGAATGAGAGAGTCACATTGGTGCAAAAAAGACCATTGTGTCCTTCAGCTATCTCAATGCTCTTAAAGGTGGAAAGGTCATGTATCACACACTTGTCAAAAATACATGTGACAGAACAATTATTCGAACAGTGACTTTAGAAACATGCATGATGTTAAGTTTGAAAGAAGGCACATAAAGTACATCATTGTTCACCTCTCAACATAATGTCCTATTTTGCCACAATATGTACAAGTAAACACCTTCTTCTGGCCAATAGAATATGACTTTCTAAAGTTACTTCCAGCAACATTGATCTTTCCAGCCACATTATTATGTTCTTCTATCAAACTGGAATTAGAAGACTCGATGTACATAATTTGTGCATCTCCATGTTGTGTAGCATATTTGTGTTGATTCTCATGCTCTTCGGCCATATTAAAAACTTCATCTATGTTTGGAATATGTTTTATCATAAGTACATTTGACCTAACATTACTGAAGTTCTCATTTAGACCTTTAAGAAATCTAACTACATATTCATTATTGTAGTTAGGTTGCACAGTTACTAATCCTCCACAAGTACAAGTAGGAAGAGGTCTAAGAATCAGTAACTCATCCCACGGTATCTTTAATTGAGTGTAATACTCATATATACTCAAATTACCTTGTTTGAGTGCATAAAACTCTTCCAAATAATATGACAATCTATAGGCATTACTCTTTGTATACATTTTTTCCAAATTCTTCCACACATCTGCTGTCTGTATTTAATACTTCTACACTTTGTGCAATAGTTTTTGACAAAGTATTGGTAATCAATGTTAGCACCATCTTATATTCTTGTTTCCAAAGTTGAAACAGTGGATCAGTGACTCGAGGAATGGAAATCCAGCAACATCTTCAATGAAACACAATTTATTCTTAATGACTAATGTTTTCCTCATTTTACGTTTCCAATTATGATAATTTGGTCCAATAAGGGTAGCTTCAAAAAGAATTAATGAGGAAACTTCACTAGGATGTAAGTAAAAGGGGTGAGAAATATGAATTGAAGGAATATCTAGGTTTCATGTGTTCATCTTGATTGAATCAAGCAGAAAAATTAAGGTTTCAAAGAAAAAGATTATCAACAAAACATAAATTCAATTGGAACAAAAAAAGAATTCAACTCCCGAATATTTTTAAATGTAGCAGAATCAATCACAAACAAGAAACTATGATCGAATTGAGAAATCAACTCCTGGGCTTCATAGCTCATTCCTTTACTTACTTTTGCAAATAGCTGATGAGGATGATATCTGGTTTGAGGAATGATTTGTGGAATCTATTTAATAGATAGGTTTAGTTCCATTTATGTTGAACATTTATATTCCTGTTTCTATATAAGAACATGTATTACCTTTGGAATCTTTTAAGCTTGATGTAAGACTTTGGGATTTACTTAAGTATTGTAATGAAGTTATTTTGGATTTTTATATTTCTGATTTTGGGTTCGGTGTCTCATTGGTAGATGAGGTACTGTCAGGTCACCTCCAGGTTATGAGGTGTGACAAGCACAAGGGTATCCTTGCTTTATTCTATATGTCTCCTGAAATCACGTCGACAGTGACTATATCACTCAAGCTAGCGCTAATTGGAATATTTTTAGTTCAAGTGCCATCCATGGAAGTTCTCAAAATTAAAACGCTAGATCTTAAGGTATCAATCGCGGTGGGACTATTTGATCAGTGTCATGTTCTTCTACAATTTTGTTTGGAGGAAGATTATCATCGTGTTTGGATTCGTCAAGTATGGAAGATTCAACGTGAATCTATGAGGATAAATGGACCCCTAATTTTGCTATGGAGAATGAGTCATTTGTGGTCTCGACATGGATCAGTTTGGAGAAATTTCCTTTGAAAATTTTCCCCAAACCAAACTCTTTACTCTATATGATCACTGATCGGCTGGCCTCTAAGTATTGATCTTGTAAGTCATAAGGGTAAAATGCAATCAATCTAGTTTTGATGATAACAAAGCAGTGAGAAGTTCTCATGTTTGTGTGAGTTTGTATTTTGATGATATATTTTATTTTTTCACACCTACATTGATGAAAATGGAAAGAAAGCCTTCATATACCTCAAAGTCGTCCACCATAACATTGAAGATGCTAAAACAAGGAATGACCAAAAGATTGAGCAATACTTTGTGTGCTAAATTAAGGATCACTTTAAAGGTCTCTTTTGGAAGAAGCTATGTAAAGTAAAACCACTTGGTACATGTTTTGATGTCTACACTTTAATACCTTGGAGAAAGTTACAATGAAGTTTAAATACGGAAGTTTAAGAAGTTTAAAGTGAATTGATCTCAAATGAAAACGGCCTAGAAAAAACCTTTTAACCATGAAGTGATGAAATCCATGTTGTTACATCCTTAGAGAATCCAAAAGGACTTCACCACATGAAGAGGTTAATGAAGATGGTCTCAAGTGAAGCTAAAACAAGTTGATAAACATCTTGAAGACTTGAAGACCTTGAGCATTAGTCTTATGCTGCATAGGTACATCTCTTGTGACTAATCTATTTTGAGAATATAGTTTAAATGTATGAAGCTTTTGCATGATTTCAAAACCTCCATTTAAAACTTAATTTGATCTTGAAAATGTTTGTTAAAGTGTTTGGCTAGCCTTTGTTCTTAAAAATATTTGAAGAGACTTGGAAAAACTATCAAAACACTACCGCAGATGAAGTTGCGGACGATGTATTGTCCTATGGTTCATCCGCATGTGGCAGACTGTGTCTAACGACTAGTTTAACAGTTTTTTTGTAATTTGCAACGACTCTTTCCTCTCTTGGCCATTTTTTATGATATAAAAATGACATGTTTCACCTTTTTAACAACCAAGAGAACAACTAACAAGTTGCAATTGTTCCAAACACTTTGAAGAGCATAATTCTTTCAATCTTTCTCAAAATACACCATTTTGATAAGCTAGAGCTTCATATTCATACTCTTCTATTCTCATAATTGCTTAGAGCTTTCAATTGTATTATCCAATCTATTAAGGGAATTTTGTATTGAGATAAATTTTAAAGTCTCATCTTTATCTTGTAAAAGGATTGTGTGAGAGTAGTGGATTTGAGTTTTCTTAGTAGAGTGAAACTTTCTTGTAATTGTAGGAACCAGAGTGAGTGGTGAACCCCGAAAGGTAAGTATGGTTGATGTGTTCATAAAACCTCCTAACTTAGTTGCCAAAATCATTGGGTGTGTCCTGAGATAGTGGATGTAGATCATTAAGGATCGAACCACTATGAATCCTTGTGATTGTTCTCTCTAACTCTTCTTACTTACTTTCAAGTTCTAGTCATTATTAAATTTCTCTATTCTTACTCTTCTTATTTATTTGCTTACTTGAGTTAGCATTCTTGTAAAGTGCCTCTTTCTTCGTCTTTGGTATATGCCTTGAATTATTTGATTTTACAAGCTTTAAAAATAGCATCCCTTGGTTTAAGTAACTTGTGTGGCATATTTACTTAGTAGACTTTTCTCATTATCATCTTGGCATTTATCTTGAATCATTTGTGTCAAAGTCTTAATATATCTTGTTGTGGCTTTCTAAGGTTATATGCTTAGGTTGAGTGATCCTCAAACATGTTGGTTGCCTTCCACTCTTGAATCAAACATACTAGTGGCCTAGATTTCTCCCTCCAATAAATCACATCTTCATGTTTAATC
The DNA here is from genome assembly GCA_026122235.1 of Vinca minor. NCBI lineage: Eukaryota > Viridiplantae > Streptophyta > Magnoliopsida > Gentianales > Apocynaceae > Vinca > Vinca minor. Next base: position 4,455,015 of record JAOCZM010000253.1, read on the forward strand.
AACATACTTGGTATAGGTGAAGATTTATTTAGAAAAGCGAAAAAGGTTTTAGGAATCTAATTCACCCCTCTCTCTCTCTCTTAGATTCTCCCCTTCGAGTATTTCTGATCTTTCCAAGGCAAAGCTAACGAGACCGAGTTGTGACGATAATTTATATTGAGGTGGATATTCTAAAGGTCTTGCCATCATTGGTTTTCGTGGCAGTTGACAATGTTGGATTTAATCAGCCAGTCCTCTACGAGAAATTACCATCTTATTGTACATGTTGTTTCAAGAAAAGTCATGACAAGTCAGAATGCAACCATTCAACCCTAGAGTTTCACCAAAACACACTAGGAATAAGTCAATTTGGCAACAGAAATCCAATCCATCTTTATTGGGTAGAAAAGACCCCCAAGGTTGTATCCGCTCAATTGGTGACGACTACTGCAACCTTAACTCCACCTCTTCATCCAGTCGGGATCCTATGCAGAATAGTTTCTTTCAGTATATACGGAACGCTTCAGAACAGGTGTTCCACGCGGTAAAATCAGAATAGGTATTCTGAGGCTCAAAACAAGTGGTCATTTTAAGTCAATCTTAACCGTAAAAAATTTAATTCAACGGACGAGAGAAGTTATGCACGTGCATAATTTACCTCCATTCTGCAGCGGAGCCGTGGCGCTTTTCATCATGCTAGTGTGTCACTACCTGGTAATTCCACAATCTCGTCTTCTCAGGTTAGTGATTCGGCTAGTGAGCCTATTCTGCCACTACCATAAATAAACTGAAGGGTTTCATGGGCGGAAACTCGTTCCAAACACCCATGAGTTCTCCTCTGAAGGATCCGCTCATACAAAACGAATCGAAAAATTCAAGAAAAAGACTTACGTTTTCGGGTTCAAGAATCTGATTCTTGAATGAAAGATCCTGTCTTTGATCTCTTAGCAACGATCACCTCGAGTCTTCCCTTGCGGAATTACTCCCTACCGGTATCCACGCGACGAAACGGGCAGCGAGTGCTAGCTCTCCGTTTTTCTGAGTTTTGGGAATTAGGGAGAAAAGGAGAAGGCCGAATCTGAAATCTGATTTTGGGTGTGTTTGGTTAATTGCGGCTAAAAGCAAGAAGTAACTAGGGTTTCGGATGGGAGATGATTATATAGGGTGTGAGAGTTTGTTCCCATAACCAACTCTCACGTCCTCCACCTCTCTCAGCAGTGGGAGTCTTTAACTCCCACGTCCTCTAGACTTCTGCTGGTAGTGGGAGTCTTTATCGGATAATAACTCCCACATAATTCCAGCTATAACCAAATACCGAAAATACCCTTCCTTAATCCCTGATTCGAATAATAACATCTTATTATTCTCAGAGAAATAAATGTCATATACAATGAACCTAGACACATTCTAGATTTATTGAATCTGGACATGAAGCTCGTTAACTCGTCTATGCGTGTGACCCTGTAGGTTCATATCACAATGGCAATGAAAACATACTTAGTAGTAGTATGTGTTCATAAATCACAAGCGGTCCCTAGCAAGACATTGTGACTACCCAAAGTGAATGAATTTACGGTGGAACCTAATATCAATCCACTATTTAATCCCTTTGTCTCGCGATATCCTAATTAAGCATAAGGCATGGTAGTCGTCACCCTTATTAAGCTTAATTATATTTATGCTCGATCTCTAGGTAGACTGTTCCAACAAACAATATTTAATAACTACTTTATTAAATACATTTGATCACGGCCATGCATTTAAACAGTCTTTCCCTATCGAGGGACCCATGGATATCTCTCACTAATAAGAGAGGGACAAATTCCTTACAATGCCTCTCACATTCAAGCCATGATAGGACACTACATCCGATCATCAGTCGTATTGATTACTCAATTAAAGCAACGTACGACTGAGTCAAAACGTGGCTCCATTCATGCTAGAATCAATGGAGACATAAGGTATAAGGATTCTAAAATAGTATTGAGGAAGTAATACTTATGACTAAGGACCATGAAGTATTACTTCTCTAACGGATCACGTCCAATACAATGTATCCCTATATATTGCATCTATGATATGATTTGAATTCATTACACATGACCAGTAAAACATGATCATCAATCATCCATCATACTAGTTTTATTTCATTGTCAATAAGCATTACATAAAACTAGGGACAACTAGAATAGTAATTACATAAGCTAATGAGTTTTACTATCAAATCACACATTTGATAATCAAAAGCAAAATTAACTATTTAAAAACATGCTCAAAAGATATAAAACGTACAACATATGAAATGGTCCTAGGGCACTACTAACATAAACATCTTCATTCAACCTCTGATCTCAACGCCTCCTACTATTCGAAGGAGCTTAGTCCTCACTATCTCAAATAAATCCTCAGAATCTCCTAAGAACATAATTCTAAAAAAAGTATTATAGATAGGAATCTATGAGAAGTGAATGAATGGATACTCATAAATGTTATTGGATTTAATATACTATCGATATGGGCTTACATTACTTGAAATGTCTTCCATTGTCCTACCAGTGGGGCTTGCACAATGTGAGGCTTGTCACCCGTACAAGGGAAACTGAACCATTGGTTTGGACTGCTGGATATTTCTGATGGGATCCATAGCCTGGTGGAAAGCAGTAGGGGTGGGGAAAGAATCGGTTTTTCTGGTCCCTTTCAAGTACCTTCAGTGTCTTCTAGTTTTCGGTTGAATGTCTCTTGGGTTAGGATGTTTGACTCTAGAGCTTTAGCATGTGGATTCGTACTTGCAGGTACCTCAGCTAGCGATTTTGCACACTACTATATGTGTATGTGGTTAAAAATCCTGGTCATGTTTGGTGTAAGGTCTGGTTTTGACTAAAGAGTTTGTGACTTGGCCAGCCATACACCATTTGAGATACCTTATGTAGGTGAAGCTTCCTCTATAAGAGAAAACGATTATTGCGACTTTAATAGAAGTCCTACGTCTCAATCTTCCCCTTTGAGATGTATGAATTGCACATCAAAGGCTATAGAATTAAGCACCCTAGAAGAAATGTATGCTCTAATCGAGCATAACTTCAATGAGCTACAACAAAAATATAAAACTTTATACCAAGTCACAAGTGGTTTGAAACAAGTCATTCGTCTCGATAAGCTTGAATTAGGGAAAAATATGAAGAGTCGTGGAAGTTAATAGAGAAGAATAAAAATTGCATCATGCGCTTCCAAAAACGTAAGCTTTGATCAGGAAAATCTTTCAGAAAATAAGTGTTAAAAAACATGAGATAATATAGTTGTGTATATAGTTATCACTCAGTAGTAAAATATAAAAATTAGTATTTGTGTGAATTTATTGAAAACATGTAGAATATTACATATTACATATATGAGTTGCAAACATATTACTAGTGATCTCACTAACTTTTACTTGTTTGGATGTCTTTTCCTTGCACCATTATTTTTCTACCCCACGTTAGTAATTTATGTAGATTTCGAAAGTATTTGATTTCAGCGAATGCGATATATGAGACTCTATCATTACCTCAATAGATTTCAATAAACCAGAACAAGCATAATCCCCTCAGGTTCTGTTTAAGATTACTGATATGTTAGGAATGATAGGACAAAACAGTATAAATGCCTGTGAAGTTTTAACCACCGGAGTTTTAACCACATTAGTAATTTATGTAGATTTCTAAAGCATTTTATTTCAGTGGATCCGAGAACGAGATTCTTTTATGAGGGTGAGGATGTAACAATCAGTATTTTCTCATGCCCAAATTGTTGTCACGACTAACATTACAAATAACTAATGGGTCGCACTCTATGATCAATTGGATTTTGCTTGTTGGAGTTTGCTTTTGATAATAGATTCTCCTATTGGATTGGGCCGACAAATATCGGATTGATTGAACCGATCAATTGAACCGAACCGGCCTATCAAATCGGTATGTTGAACCGGATTCTAGAAAATCGGAAGTTAGAGAAGTTGGAGTGATTAGTAGTAAGGATATGGTGGTTTATTATGGAATAAACCCCAGCCCCTATATTATCTACGTCTTGTCCCAACATATTAATGTTAGAAAAACAACATAACAAGAATAGAAAACTCAGATTTTTCTAGAACTTCTCTCCCTTTGTTCTTCCTTTAAACATCATCAAAAAGGAACTCTTTTGAAGATTGTCTTCAAGTCTTTTTTTCTTCATTTTTTGGCTAGCACTAGAGTGTAGAACGTCCATCCAAGTGGTCGTGTGGATACCGTAGAGGCAATGGATTGAACGTCGAATTCTTGCTTGCATTCAACAACATCAGCACGAAAATCGTTTGTGTTCTTAACATCTCAAGGTACTGATTCTAACGAAAACTAATTGGTTCTTACTCATGATGATCCTAGTAAGAAACGAATTCCAAATTATTTTTTCTCTGCCATTTTGTTGGGAATCCGAATTTCTCTCTTACAGATGAATATGAGAATGATGAATCAAATTTCAATGGTTTGACAAACTTTATGGAAACTTCTTGTCCAATTAATATTAGCCCCCTCCACCAGCAGAGGAATCCAAGGCTAATATACCAGGAATATTGCCATAATTTCAACCATATTTGCAGCTAAGTTTATTAGTGAGATTATCCTTTTTCCGGCTTTTTTGAAGAAGTATATAAAGTATAGAGCCATGGCTAGAGCTTTTGGTCTTGAAGTTATGCTTCCAAGGGACAAAGAGATTCGGCTATGTTGAGCTCAAATACGCAACTAACAATTTCTCGGATATTGTTGGAAAATGTGGATTTGGTGTAGTTTATAAAGGAATTTTGAGTAATGGAAGGGTCCTCGCCCTTAAGTGCTCGAAAGGTGTTTCTACTGGGGATACTGAGTTCTGGGCTAAGGTCAAAATTATTTCCAGAATGCACCATCTCAACTTGGTTAGGTTATGGGAATACTGTACTGAGAAGGGTCAGAGGATACTGGTATATAAGCATGTACATAATGGTTTGTTGGACAAGTTCTTTTTTCCAAGGAGACGAGAGTCCACAATGTTCAAACCGACTCTAATGAACTTGAAAAAGTGGATATGAAAGAAAAAGGGTTGAATGTGTACTCGGATGAGAAGCTGGTTCTTGACTGGAACATCCGGTACAAGATTGCCCTAGGCGTGGCAAGGGAAATCACATACATGCGTGAAAAATGCTTAGAATGTGTTCTACATGGTGACATCAAACCTGAGAACATGCTCCTAGGGGAAAGATTTTTGTCCAAAATTGTTAAATTTCAGGGTTGTCAAATGAAAAACCTAAGATGAGGTGAATTGAGGTTTTGCAAACTTTTTAGCTTTTCTTACAAAAATGATGAGATGTAAACTAAACAAGATATTGGGTTATAAGCAAATAAAGGAAGATATTAAACACATAATTTATAGTGCTTCGATTCACTAAGAATCTCCGTCCACTACCTTGAGATTCACCCAAGGATTTCAACAACACACTATGAATCCCCTTTACAGTTTAATGATGGTGGGATGAAACAAATATTACACAAGTGACTAACTTACTTAGAGTTTTACACAACAACCACTTAGATCAATACTTATAGTCACCCACACAAAGTATGCCTCTAGTTTACAAACTCACAAATTGAATAGAGAGAGAGATTTTAACAAAGTTGATCGCATTTTATGTGATTAATGAATATAAATCTACAGCACAATCTTTCTAGGCTTAAATAAGAGGAATCATGCATTCTGCACATTAAAAGTAGTGGAATGTTTGTTTGAAATGTGTGGAACTTTTTTGCACTTTTAAAGCTTTGTTAATCACAAAAAAAAAATCAGCCTTTGAGGCTTTTATAGAGTTCAAAATAACAAAGTCGATAATGTTGCAACGACTAGTTTTTTGCCTTGACAGTGATAGTTTGGTCGGCTGATATGCCTGGTAGGTCGTCCGAGCTAGCTTCAGCAAAGGCTCTGTTGGCATGCGGTCGACCGACCTAGAGCAAAGATCGACCGTTCCAGCAGCAGGGCACTTCTGAAATGCCCTTTGAGGGTATAGAACCTAAGAGGGGGGAGGGGTGAATTAGGTTCTTAAAAACTTTTTAAGCTTTTCTAAAACTTCTTTTGCATGAGTGTTCACCTTAACAACAAGTATATTGTTTAAGCAAATAAGGTGATTAAATTATGATCAAGGCAACTTAGATGACTTAAGTGAAGCAATTGTATAAAGCATGGAAGCATGTGATAGTTTCTATCCTAAGCACATATGTTCATATAATCAAATATACAAGTTATAGCAAGTATATGACCAATAAAGTAAATGAGTAAGGATAGAGGAAACTAACACAAGGATTTTTTTTATAGTGGTTCGATTCACAAAGAATCTACATCCACTACCTTAGGGCACACCCTAAGGATTTCAACATCCACTAATGGATACCCTTCACAACAAATGCAAAGTGGGTTCTAGCTTTTACAATTGCATAAACAAATGAGGACTTTTGCTTCACAAAGAAGACTTCACTCACTTAGAGTGTTTTGCCTCACAAATAGGACTTGTGCATACTCTTACGACTTTTTGCTTCACTAAGAAGACTCCACTCACAAAGAGTGTTTGCCAAACAAAGAGGACTTGTGCCTACTCTTAAAACTTTTTGCTTCACTAAGAAGACTCCACTCACAAAGAGTGTTTGCCTCACAAAGAAGTCTTGTGCCTACTCTTAGGAATTTGAAACACTCACCAAGAGTGAAGCTCTCTAAGAGCTTTTTGCTAGCTCACAAAGATCTAGTTCTCAATTAATGAGAAAAAAGGGTAACCTATCTCTTTTAAGTAGATTTACAATAACTGTAAAACACAAGAGAGGGGGGGGGGGAGGGGTGAATTGGGTTTTAGTCGAACTTGGGAACTTTTTCGAATCTTAGCAATGCTAGTAGAAGATTATGCAAGATGAGCAAATGCAAAACTAAACCCAACAACAAGACAAAGGATTTAGAGTGGTTCGATTCACTTAGAATCTACATCCACTACCTTGAGCCGCACCCAAGGATTTCAACAACTTCACTAAGAAGACTTTTTACAAATGTGGCTAACTCACTAAGAGTTTTACAACACAACCACAATACAAAAGCTCACTAAGAACTTGCCCACACTAAGTAGGACTTTTACAACAATTACCCAATCACAAAGAAAGGGAAATAAGAATGTTTAATACAAAGAATAATCACTCTTCTAAGTGAAAGATTAATACCTTTGAAGTACAAGAATATTAAGCTCTTTGAACATATGAAGTTCACTCTTTGTCTTGCATTTGAAAGATTGCTCTTGAATGATTTATATCATAGAAATGAAGAGCATTTACTTTGTGAGTGTTTTGGCTTGATGAGAAATCAATGAATATTTGATATGCAAGCCTTTGAATGTTTCTCTAGCTTTGGAGTATATATACATTTCAAATTTGGCTGAAAAACGACTCTTTAATGGTCAAAACACGGCTAGTTTCTCGCAGAGTTCGGTTGACCGAACAAGGGTCGGATGACCCTCTTTAGGGACCTCGGTCGACCGAGGTAGGGATATGTCGACCGACCTTGGTCTGTTTTGCTCTCAGTTTCTGCTCGGTTGACCGAACTTCCAGAGTATGATTTTTCACACGATTTGAAATCTTTTGAAGTCTTTTGAAGTCTAAAAGGTTTTCCTAAAAGATAACAAGTAAGAACACTTGGAAAACCATTTTAAAAGACTTATACTTTGAAAACAAAGGCTTTCGAAATACGAACACATGTAATGATCAATTTGAAACTTAGCCTTTTGAAAAACGTGTTTATGAAAACATTCAAGACTAGAGTGTAGAGCTTATGTTCATAAGAGCTTTGGTTAGAGCTTTAAAAGATAACGACTAATGACAAAGCTAATCTAACCAAACCTAAGTCTTCAATCTTCAATCATGATAGATGAGCCTTGAATGATATGACTTTGAATCTTGATCATGGCTTGATTGAAGTACTTAGAGCTTCCAATATATGTTCCGATATTCTATCACAAAGATATAAACATTAGACACAACATCAAGTGTTTGTCCATTATCAAAAACTGAGTTCGATCGCCCTTAGGGCTAACAATCTCCCCCTTTTTTATTATGACAAACTTTGATGTAATTAGATAGGATATGGACAATTTTAAGTACAAGGAAGCATGGCAAAAGGATGTAAGAACAAATAAGTGTTAAAGCTAAGTGCTTATAAGATAAACCAAGATAGAACGAGAAACATAAGCACTAGCATGTTAAGTTATTTTGCCATATGCATTAGGGACTCTTTGAAGAGCCCTATTTCCCAACCAACCTCCTTGCCTCCTTCCTTCCATAATATAGCATTCTTGTGTGTAATATACATACCTTAAGTTTACACAAGAAGCTAACTTACCATTTTCATCAATGTCGATGTGAGTGCTAAGGATCCTATTATAAAGACCAAGCTCACACAAACATTAGAACTCTCAATGGTTTGTTATCATCAAAACACATAGGATATTTTGCCCTTCGGGCTAACAATAACCTCACTTACGAAAATCCCTCTTGGATTGCATATTACAATATAAAATCTCTAATCACTCTTTGAGAATAAAATGCTAGATGAAGTTTAAGCTCAACACAATGCTTTGAATGATTTTGTAATTTAGCACAAAAGTGTAAGCTTGTGTGTTTAGAAAGTGTATATGCATATGCCCTCTTATGGCTTGATTAGTTATGAAAAATTCAGTTTTGAAAGCTTTTTATTGGGAAAGAATACACTAGCTTTGTTGGTCACAACGACTATAATTTTGTCCTTGAATTGACAGCTCCGGTCGACCTCTACTAGACAGTAGGTCGACCGGAGTGCCTTAAATCAAAGGTTAAAGGCCCTCTGTCTCTATCTCGGTTGACCGCAATTCCGTGGTCAATTCTACCGAAGCAAAGGTCGGTCTACCTACCTAATATCTCGGTCGTCCGGATAGAATGTTGTCGTTGGAGCATTGGAACATTCAAAACTAGAATAAGGACAAAAACACACTGGTCGACCGGATCAACACTGTCGGTCGACCGAACATCTTTGGTCTTCCAAGGCAAAGCCTAGGTCGACCGGATGACAGTCCCAAAGTTGTTTTTACACTTAGTTAAGTTTCTAATGTTCTCATGCACATGCTCAAGTGTTTTGTAAAGATAGAAAACACATTTTAAAGTACTTAGGTATTGACCAACTTGTTTTCAAAAACCTTTTCAAATAAATGAACAAAGTAAAACATAAGGTTTTGAAAACATGCAATGTTGAGCTTTAAACATTCTTATAACCTAGTACTCTCAAAGGAAAGATTAGTCGCAAAGGATTACCTATAAGCTTAGACTAATCTTCCTAAGGTCTTTAAGTTGATTTTTCTTGGAGATTGGACTTTGAAGCCTTTGATCAACATTTTCTTTGAAGTGATGAAGTTCTATAGCAATCTTGAATTGTAGTGTATTGGACTTCACACTTATTCTTGTCAAAGAGCATACCACTTGATTCTTCTTTTGGTTTGAGTAGCTCATGACATGTTGATCTTCCTTCTTCTTGACTTTGCAAGTACTTCCATAGCATGTGGATTGAGTTCATGCTTGTGCTATGGAGTCTTGCAAAGTGTAGCTTTCTTGTGTGTAATATTCATATCTTGGTTTACACAAGAAGCTAACTTACCATTTTCATCAATGTTGGTGTGAGTGATAATGATCCTATCATTGAGAACATGATCACACAAACATTAGAACTACCAATGGTTTGTTATCATCAAAACAAGATTGACCACTTTGCCCTTCGGGCCAACAACCTCGAGAACATTCAAACTTCAACTAAGTGAAACATTAACCTGAAGGTCCAAGATCTATTTTTCACCAAGTCTTAGTTCTAGTGATCTCTAAAGTGTACTAAAACATTTTGGGTTCATGAAAAATCTTTGTAAAACATTTTCAAACACATTTTACTTTTAAAGATCGAAAGATCAAAACAATAGTTTTCAAAACTTAAGGCATTCCATTTTGACAAACGTTTTTAGAACGTGCAATCAAGAGTGATCTAATTATATGAGCTTAGATCCTATGGTTTATAAGAGTAAGAAACATAACTATACTACCCAGTATACCTAACACTTCAAAGTTCTTCAATGATTTACATATCATCGAATCTTCATCGGGAACGTATGCCGTTGACTTGTGGGTTAAAGCTTGAAGACCTTAGAGCTTCCAATAGATCTATCACATTGACAAACAACATTAGATTCTCATCAAGTATTTGTCAGTTATCAAAATATAGAAAAGAGCTTTTAGGACTTGCAACAAAGTTAAAGAAGAAAGAGAAAATGATAAGCATATCACAGCTTCGGGGCACCCGGGGATACATGGACCGGTGACCCCATCAGATGACTTCTGCAATGGTTCTGCTAGAACTAGTTACTGGTACTAGGAACTCTGAGCAACAAAACTAAGAGAGTGATCAATGGTATTTTTCATTGTGGGCATTTAACATAGTGTTCTGTTATTAAGCAATCTTATAATAGCCGTGCCCATTTTGATATGCTAATCAGGATGTTGAAGACGGCCATGTGGCGCCTCCAAGTCTAGCCGGTGATTCGGCCATTAATGGGGAAAGTGGCTAAGATGATAGAAGGGACTGTAGAGATCACTGAACCCAAAAAACCCACCATTTCCCTTTTATGAAGTTATGATATGATTTTCCTTTTAAATAGGGACCTTGCTAGGCTACTAGAATTATTGGCTAAAAGATTAACTAAAATAATTTTTCGGACCTTTTTGCCCTTATAGTTGGGTGAATCCCTTATACCAGCAGGGGGGTAAGATAGTCATTTAACACCCTCAATTTGGGGGTTTAGGGTTTCTATCCCCAAAATTCTAAGAGTAAATCATTTTCCAAATATTCCTTAATTATAGATGTCATAGATGTAATATAGTAAAATAAAGTATGTATTTTGTTTTCATAATTTTGCTTCATGTAATCAGCTATGTTAAGAATGATTAATATGTATTCCCCAATACATTGAATTGCCAGTAATGTTCTGTTTTATCCAAAAAACATGAAGATGTCTAATTTTCCTCTGCAACTGAAAATAGAAACTTGATTCTACCTTCAGTTTTAACATAAATATAATCATTGTTGTTAAGGCTCCAAGGCGCCAAGAGGGTTCAGGAGCCTTGAGGGGCAGGCACAAAACGACGCGAGCATTTTTCTACAAAGGGGGCACTGAACTTAAAATTATGGAAAATTCTGATATGGACCGGGTGCATGTGGACCATGTGGTCCAGATTTGGCCACATCCCTGCAGAATGAGGAGAGAGAAGGAAATGCAGTGATGTGGCAGAATCTGGGATCAGTATGGTCCAAAGTGGACCCGATCCATATCAGAATAGTCCTAAAATTATACAGTGTGTAAATTTAAAACATAGATATTCACAAATAGCATAATTCTCACCCAAAAATAGTAGCCTCCAAAACAAAAGGAAAAATCAAGACTATCAGCCTAGTCATTATAATTATAATTCCTCATAATAATCTGAACCCGAGAAAGTTCTTCAACTTGACTGGTGATCTATGGGAGCTTCCTCTTCCTCTTTTTTTTTTTTTTTTTTTTTTTTAAAAAAAAAAATTGGAAGATGGGACCTATCTATTACAAAAAAAAAAATGGGAGATTCAAGAAGCGGGGGAGGAAATTCGAACTTATGACCTCTACAAGTCATGAGGCCTCAGCCTTAACCACTAAACCAATACCTCATTGGCGAACTTCCTCTTCCTCGCCTTCATCATGCACCTCAAACCTAGGTGTTCTAAGAACATCTAATGAGAATGATGGTCTTAAAATAGATTGTGAAGGTCGAGAGCCAAAAGCACTAGATACTTTAGACCTAGATGAGTTTCGTGGTTCATGTACTTCAGCTGCCCTAAAAACATCAACCCAAATCAAATCAGAATCTTCAAATACTCACTCATCATTTTCTAACTCTCCAAGCAACCATTCGTTAGAATCACAAAAATCATCCAACAGATTAATTACACAAATGCGCGTCAAATGCTTCCCTGGTTTGAGACGTGTCTAAGATTTTAGGCGATATCCTTCGAGCCTCAAGCCTAAGGCGCAAAAGTGCGTCCGAGGCGTGAGCCTTAACAACACTGAATATAATCAAAAAGATAATTAATAAAATGGGAGGGGGAATCAATATTCTCCTCCTTCCCCCAACACTCCCTCTTCTTGCCAACCAAAAGGTCCACAACCTCCCATCCTTCACTACTGCAAAAAATCCACCTCATACAGTTGTTGCCATTCCATTTGCCTCATCATTCTCCTCCTCCTTCATCTCCTACTCCTACCCCTACCACATCTGAAATCATATCAACTGCGTGCACACCCACCCTAGCACATATACAACCACTGCCCCACACATTTACCCCCTACTCCCCCCCCCCAACCCACCCACCCACCCACACACATCTGCAAATCAAAAACAAATCCCTCCTTTTGTCCATTACCTCTAGTTAGGGCAAACAGGCATCAATTCAAAAATAAGGAAGACCCGAGTGGTCTTCCTCTCTTCCAATTCAGGCTGATCTCTCTTGTCCCACAGCATTCCCTGGTTCCAGATCTGAGCAACAAGAGGAGAATAGGTAACTAGGTTTGGGCCGCAAGAAGAATGGATAAGAAGTGGCTGGCTAATAGGTATGGTATTGCAATGATGAGGAAGAGAGAGAGGAAATAGAGCAAGGGAGTAGGAGGAAGGAAATTCAAGATGTTAATTAAAAAATATATATATGCGAATGCATGTTCTAACTAGATAATTTAGTCATTAAGCAAAATTAGCCCTGGAATAAAACATACCAAATTGACAATGCGCCCAACTAATGGTGATTTCTTTTCCTTTCTATAGAATTTCAGAACAGTAAAATTAATAAAGGAACAACACCGAGTACAAAGACATCCCTTTGTATTACCACTAACCAAAACTGGAATTAAAAAGAAACATTATGCTCTGATAACAAAGACATAACCAACACTGTACATTTAAATTATTGTCGATATCTACTCGCATACAAATTTAGGGTGTAATCTTGGATTGGTTTCTGACTGTAAAGAGATGAAACATTTTTCTAATTTTTTCAAATAGTTAACTTTAAACGGCACTTTTTTTTTCCTCAACTTCATATCATAAAAAGAAAGAAAAAAAAATCACAGAGAAAACTAATCAATGTGCGTCCTCAAGTTTCAGGGTGCCGTTACTGATCTTTATCCAATACAAAGGCACAAGCTCATTGTTCTTTATAGATAAAGGATTATTGGGAGAATTTTCTGGTCAGATATTGCACCTGATTCGCCAATTCGACTGAGGTTGGAACTCTTCTGTGGCCATTATGGTTCTATAAATTTCCGAAGCTTGCCAAATAAAGAGTTGGCTCTGTCAACTGAATGATTTTCACAGATTAGTCTGAATGAAGTTTCCGTTTCTGACACCTCTTGATATACCATCTTGCGTGCTTTTCAAGACCCATACCAACCAAAAGTTTCAGGCTAGAAAGCATCACAAAGGTCATGGCAGACAGAAGAAAAATCCAAAAAAGCCTCCAGGGAAGAGGACTACAGGGTAGATGAGCTGAATAAACTGGCCGTAGAACTCGGATCACCTAAGAAAAATGGGTTAGAAATGTAGTAGTAGCTCTTAGCATGAAACAAAATGTTCGATATAGCGGAAATTCTGACAACTTGGCAGCTGAAGTTAGGCAATTCTTACCACACAAGCTGGTGCCAAAGGAACGAATATGAGGTTTCTTTTGCTGCCGTCCTCTGTTTGAATCTTCAGGGTCTAGGAAAATGTAGATTTATTTAAGAGCATGATATAGGTACAAATGTTCCAGGATCTAAATAACAAACTATAGAAGCAGCAACCAGCTAATGTTTAGACTAGGCCTATTTAATTAATTCACAGGCTATAGAAAACTAGAAATAAATTACGTCTGAAGTAGATACAACACTTTAACATAGATTAAGCAAAGCATTACCTGTTTGCACAGGTCTTCCAAATACTCCGAGAAAGCAATGGGCTTTATGTCATTGAATTTGGCAATGAACGAATGCTTGATTATATCGATCATCATTTCACATACATAAACAACAAGAGCGTTCTGCAAGATGTAGAGTTTCTTAGCATATTAGGTCCAGATAACCCTTCAAAATCCCTATTTCCTACTTGGTTGGTCCAGTACTGAATATGTAGCATGAAATCAAGTTACTTACAAAAACAAAATTTTCAAACCAAGCACCCTCAGCTTCCCGGATATTCTGAGCTAAAACAAACAAAAGAAATGCTGAAATATGGAACCGCTCCACTGAATCTGGCAGCAGATAAAGGTGGAGTTAGATGTAAAATTGAAGTAGTTTTGCATATAATAAAAGAAAAAAATGAAGGCCCATCCATTAGACAAAGACCAGGTTAACCAATCCATGTCTGGAAGAGAGGGAAGAAATATTCAATACATAATGCAATAAAATGATATTTATAAGATGTTCACTCAGTATTTACAGGAAAGTAGCACGCTCTTAAGATAAGAGGAATTTACAATTAGAGCGACACCAGTTGAGACAAAAGGCTTTGTATGACGATAAATAAACAAATAATGACTCTAGGAACAAGCCACTGCGAATCCAAATCTCATGTTCATCTCTCAATTGGGGATCAATTTTCATACCTACCAGAACTTGGAGATGGAATGGCATCATGCTTGTATGAGTTGCCAAATTTAACTGCACACATGCTTGATTTACCCATCAACTTACAACTAGTAAAGATAGCGCAAAAGGCTGAATCCTGGAAACAAAAACTCAAATTAAGTTCTAGAATTTTCTTATCCAGAGTTACTTCCTTTCATTTCTCTGTAACCCTTGGCATGCTGCGTGGATTTATAGACAGTTCTCACAGCCAAACATCTATTTGAACTATAAGTAAGGATTATGTGGACTACAAAGTTTATCAGCAAATCTTGGAGTATAATTGTCAATTCCCTTCCCTAACACAGTTACGTAAGCAGTAGCTGAAATTTCTAATTTTTAATCAACTACTGGAGCCTGCCCCCCCCCCCCCCCTACTCCCTCTTTTTCGAGGCAATAATATTGAGATCAGATGAAGCAGAAATACAGTAGTAATTCTTAACCAAGGGCTTGCATGACTTTGTAATTTCAGATAATACTAATTACAAAATATAGTTATAAGATTAACTTGTAAATTTAGTCACTTTTGACAGAAGTACAACATAAAGATCTTTAACCTCATAACGGGTGTCATGGCATTTCTTCTTCGAAATATATTCTTGCTCAAATTAATTAATATGCATGAAATCGACATATTAAACCATAAACTTGAGGCCTAACTGCATTATCCATAGGAAAGACCGTTTTTTTTTCTTCTCCCTAAATGGCTAAATCCATAGGAAAGAACATGGATGCTAAGACTAACATCATCAATACTTCAAGTTAAACCAACACAGAAGTCACTCACCAAAATATACCAGATTCTGTATGTTATCCTTGCTAAAACGTTTAAACACGTTGCTCTTTATCTCCGCAAAATTGTTGGATACAAGCAGAGCAAACAATGCATTATTATGAGCAACTATACATGTCGACAAAGCAATCCCCTGAGCTAACAGAATGAATGAATGAATAAGTATGAACAGTCAAGGAATCAAGAGAATAGAGTTTAAAGAATTATTGAATATGGACATGAGCAACATTGCCATAAGATATTGTCAAGAGAAGGATATTGGATGAAGCCACAGCTAATATTTCATCAGAAACGAATCTCCACATCCAGTATTTTAAGCTCTCTGGAGGACAACTAGCAAGACCATCAGCTGTATTAAATAGGGTTTGCATTACGTCTCCCCCAAAATTCTGGAATAGTTTATCAAATATCTGCCATAAAGAAGCAAGTGAGTTAAAATAACACCTAACAGCACTACAATATGAGAAAATATATATTTAGAAAAATAGTTGCTTCAAACTCGCGCATTTCAGATGAGATGATTCATCAAGGGATTGTCCAAAAAAGGAGATTCTATTATAAGCCATACACAGATTAGGAAAGTGAAATCAATTAAAAAGTATTTCGCATTTATGAAAAACACTCTTCCTCTCTTCAGTTCTCATATAAGAAGACTATAACTACAACAATAAATGGACAAATACTGAAGATTTGTGGAGCAGGACCATTCTTGCAGTTTCCCAGATAAATATAGTGATAATAAAGATGGGTCAAAAATGAATATGTATTTTAGTTTAATTGTTATTGTTAGTGAGGTTATTCGTATATTAAATTTAACTACCAGCCAAAAACAGATCTTACTTGGAATGATTAAGAATTAGAGAGGGCCTACTGTAGGTGCAGATTAAATTTATTTTTGATTTGCAGACAAGAATGGATATTCAAACAGAAGGACAAGAAGGACATTCAGTACTATGCATCGAGTGCTGATAAAGTAAATGAAGCAATATATTCTAAAGAAAATTAACCAGTGCATTTTGTGGATCTCTCCATCTCCTTCTGAGTTAGGAGTGGGGAAAATAAACCAAAGAAATCCGTCTCACAATTAAGAGGGTAGCAATAAAGGGAAACCATAGCTCCATTTGGAGTTGTTTCAACGCATAAATTACTCTCATGGTCAAGTAGATTAGGATACGAACATCAGTCATGGGAATATAGCTTAGCAAACAATGATATATTTGAGCTATACCGCAATTTCTCACTGCATATAGTTTCTCACCTCCAGTACGTTGTAGACCACATAAAGCTTAATTGTTGCTTGTCCACGAATCATGTGGTATATCAAACTGATATCTGCAATGGGAAATGACAGAGAGCAAGGAACGAAGACAGTATAACCCACAAATCAACAAAGAATATGCAACGAAGGTCATGGAAACAAATAAATTTGAGGCATATTAAAGTACCTGCTTGCTGTAATAGGGTGACTCCACTGATGAGGACAATGAAACATCCCAAATCAGAAAATTCTGCTGCCGAAGGTTTCTTGAACTGCCTGCCAAAAGCAGGGTTAAATAATTCTGCAACATCTAAGTCATGCATTACTACAAGTTTCTCATTTAAGAGAAAAGAAAAAAGGCAGTGTTGTCAATCGCGGATGGCGGATCATGGAGGCAAGCCAAAAAAAAATGCTATAACGTTACAGCGGACTCTATAACTGCTTATACGGCTTATAGAGGACACAATAAAATATGCAAAACATGTATAAAACATTGCATAATGTAATAAAAAGCAAAAAACAACATTAATCAAACAAATAACTCAATAGTCATAGCGCCATTGCGTATACCGGTGGCTACAAAAACCGCCACACCATAGCCTCATGGCGACACCATGGGCGCCATTTGACAACACGGAAAAAAGGTTCCAGAAAAAAAAACTGTACTTCTAGCAACATAGCAGGAAGAAATCAGAAATACTCTCTATCTCTCTGTCACTCAAACATTTGAAGAGATTTTCTCTCTTGCATTTATACTATGAAAATGTGGTGGAGATACAGGCATGGTGATTCTTTATGGGCTATTTTTCTGAAATCAAGGTATGGCGGAAACTCTCATGAGACTATGAGTGAGGTTAGGCATGGTTGTTCGGTAGCTTGGAAACACATGATTGCTTGCAAAAAAGATGTTGAGGATAATATGGGATTGTTGATTCGGGATGGAGCTTCTCTCTTTTGCTATGAGAATATCACTATGAAGGGTAGTCTTCATTCCACTCTTCCTGCTATTCCTTATGACCTTCAGGATCGGAAAATTTGTGAGGTTATGGATCAAAACGGGTGGCGGTCTACCACACTAAGCTCTTTGCCGAGAGAAGCATTGGAGGAGCTGCCTAAGACCACGCTTAAACCTGGTAAGGATAATTTGATTTGGCTTTTGGAATCTAATGGTACTTTTACCATGAAATCAGTGGCATCTTGGTTAAGGAAAGAGAATGTGGGTATTTTATCCAGAAAACTTATTTGGTCTCCGTGTTTACCTCTCTCTTTATCGATATTTTTATGGAAATTTCTCAACTCTTTCTTGGCTTTGGATGAAGTTCTTTGGAAAAAGGGTTTCTCTACAGTTTCTCGCTGCTCTTGCAAGAATGGTTCAGACTCTTATCTTCATATTTTTGTACAATGTCGTTTTGCAAAGAAATTATGGTCTCATGCGGCTGCTAGAATTGGAGTTCGAGTTGATAATTCACACCATTCGGCTATTGGTTTGTTAAAGTTTCTTTTTATTTGTTTCATTGATATTCAATCTCTAAACTTGGTAGATCAGTTTCTGAATTAGAATATCTTGATAAATTTACAGAGATATCTTAAAAGCAAGCAAACCTATCATTACTAAATAGGAAAAGAGAACCAATTAAAGATCCAAGGGAGATACTATTGAGAAGGAATACCATAGAAACAGTAACTAACCTTGTTTTGAGAAGTCTCCAAAACATCAAGGCAATTCTTGTTGGCATGATTGTCAGAAGTGACAGGAAGGAATCCAAGCAGACAAAGAAACCCACGTTTATAAGCTGCAAAAACACTTGCATCTTTTATAATCTACATAGTTCATAATCCAAAATAGATAAAAAAGAAAAAAGAAAACGATCATTCATAAATCATAAAGGACCCTTTAATTCTTCACCACACTATTCGGTACGTGTGCTCGAATGTTTTCCTTTTTTAGATAAAAGTACATGCACTCCCTATGAGCAATGGTGTAACATGTTGGCTGCTTTTCCATCATTAGCCTTGTCCGCAAACAACAATCCATGAGGGTGGCAGAGGTTTGTTTTTAATCTTTAACCTCTGTCATGAATGAGAAAAATGCAGTTTCTCCTTTCATAGAGGACCGTCAAATCTTTCTTAACCTGGATTTAGAGCACTTTTTTCCCCTCGTTTTGAATGTACTAGAATATAACATGCATGCTACACATGTAAATAAATATATAATTTCACATATACAATATTTTCCACCTATCCTATATCTCTTTGGTGATTATTGAGCTAAGAAAGTGTTTAGGTTCATCTAAGACCACTTCATGCAACAAAATTTTGCTCATCCAAATAAAAGGACCACTCCTTTCCACATGCATTGACCCATAACATGGCAGAAACTATAAAAGGTTAAAAGCAAACTGTATCATCTATTATGGATCATCGTGGAATGATTTGTTGCCACAAGAAAGCATAAAAAACAAATGATAGAAACAACTGACATTCAGTTTCTGTTCAGTAATAGGTCAAAACAACAGAGCATTTACCAGTTCACATCGCCATGGCAACCGGAAGATTGTATCATATACTCTCTCTCGCTCTTTATCGTTTCCAGGAGAGATTGTGCTCCTTAAGGAACTTCCTGCATGCATTTCTTCCAAGAAGTATTTCACTGGCGACTTCTCCAATGGATACGCATCTAGATATCAAAATATACAGAGAGTTAATGAGACTAAAAAATGAGACTGTCTGTATATGTCTCAGGAACAAGTTAGTCTTCTCACATTTATTTAAGATATTAAGAACAAACTAAATAGCAATAAAGCCTTTACCGAGCTTCAGACAAAAAAGTCGATTATCTCCTTTTCTTTTAAATGTAAGTTGGATGAGGTACATTCATTACAAACCAGAGACCAAAGTTTCTAAACTACAAAAAAAATCTTAGACTTCACTTCAGCATAACTTCTCATATAAATAAGAAACTGAAGCTGAGCAGCGCGGGTCATCTTTAATGACCTGCTTCATTTTGTTGGCTGTTTCGGTCCCCTTGCACAGCCTCTGGGCAAGTTTCTGGACATCTTTGGACATCGAAATGCCACCATACCCAAGTGTTTTCGGCCATGAAAAGTACAATAAGCCTCCTCTTCATTGCCCTTGGAACGAAGTCAAACCTCAAGTCTCCCGAATCCTCATGTTCTTGCCCAAACAAGAATTTTCACTGCCTCAGGGCTGTTATAGTTATGACCGCCAGCACCGAGGATTTGGTAATACCGCAACCATAGGGAAAGAAGTTTTTTATTTTCGTTTTCTTTTCTTTTTTAGTGCAGGATTTTAATTCAATATATTCATTTAACCATATCTGTTTTCCAAGAACAATTAAAGGACAACAAAGGCTACTTGGACATGGGTGTCAATTGCCCCATTTTCACTTCTTCACTAGTTTAGCTAGAGTACTTCCTGACAAATTGTAGAACTATCAGCCAAGCATTGCTGGCAGAAACAAGCAGTAAACTTCCTGATACTTCTACAAAAAACGAATTAAGCTAAATGCAATGCCTCAGCCTGGAAGACTAAATCCAAAAGCATATCTAAGCCCTAGAGAAGTAAAGCATCTCAAGGAAACTTAATGATGACATAGTATGGAGCCATGGCATCAATCTCAGATGTGTTCTCTCTGTGCCATTCAAGTAGAATAGCAAGAAGAAATAATTTCCAAGTGAATCTGCATGCAATGAATGAAAAGGGCGGGGCGGTTTGGAGGACTACTGTTAATTAGTTCTGAGGAACAGAGAAAATTCCCAGTCAGGATGAGTTTGGTCAACAGCACACGACTCGAGTAGGAATTTTACAATCTTCTAATGTAGCATAGAGTATCTAGATCAAATGCTGGCAATTTAATACCCAAACTCGTCCGAATTTTCCATTTAAATGATGTGTCCATATTCAAATTAGAATAGCTAAATTGCAGTATGAGATCAGATTCATAAATAAACATTGCAGATTCATAAGAAAAAGTTCAGACTATTACAGAAGTACCAAGGGAAAGATCTTATATATTAACATCAAACTCAATTGACATTACCACATCAAAGCGCAAAAATATACTTTCTTTCCTATATTATTTCCTTCTTTCATAGCATACCAGAATTTTGAGTGATGATAAATTATTAATCAATTACATCCAAACAGTACAAATTCTAAAAAGTTTTCATTGAATGCAAAATAGAACACAATACAGAGAAAATGAACTTACGATTTAAGTCGTCGGTCATCAATTTCTTCCAATCCAAAGATTCCTCTTTCTCCAACTTCCTCCCATTCATCTCAATTGGCCGTTGCTGTTGCTGTTGCTGCTGCGGCAACACTTCCGTTTCATTCCCTCTCTCATTCTCTTCCTTAAAACTCCTATTCTCATTATCATCACCATAATTACTCCTACTCTCCTCCGTCACAAACTCAATTTCACTTCCTCCATTCATCGACCAACTCACATTCCTCTGCCTCAATTTCGGACTAGGAGTAGCCGTACAAACAACAAAACTCTCTCCTCTCCTCTCCGCCGGCGGCTCCAACACCGCCGCCGCCGTTTCAACCAAAGTCTGACTGTAATTTTGAACCCTAAATTCACCCGACAAGCAGCTCCGATCCATTACCTCTCCATCACGGACAGTCTGAGGAACATCTTCTTCGGGAATCGAGAAGTTATCGATCATCGATTTTCTTGCTCTCCTTTTCTTCTTCTTCTTCTTCTCCTTAGGGCTCCGGCAATCCACTGTGTAGCCGTTTTGGAGAGGATCTGAGATTGATCGTGGTAAGGAAATCTCGTCGGTTTCGGCATCGGAAGTCGAGAGGAGGTCGAAGGAGAATTTCCGACCGGCTGATCGTAATGCCATTTTTTATTGATTATTATTATTACATTCAAACTGAAATTGGTCTATAAATAAATACATAAATCTCAGTGAATTTCACTAAGAAGAGGAAGTAGTAATTCACCAAATAAAATAAAAAGTATTTTATTATTATGGTAAGTGGGAATGTAGGAAAGAGGTTGATTTGGTTTGAAGATTGAGACTGAGTGGAATGAGCAACAAGGTGACGTTGTTAGACAAATGATCTACCGCCACTGCATTTTTTATTTTCGATTAATATCAATTTTGTGTCCATCATTATCATGAAAGCTCAATTCAAGGCCTCAAAGTCCTCAAAAGTATCTACAAAATACCTAGAAATCTTAATTCAGGACCTCCATGACGGTCAGCTTAGAGAATTCCAGTCAACGGGATCAAAATGAACAACAAAAATAATTATAGGTCTAAGAAGGACTTTAGTGCATAAAGATAAATTTTGAAAAAGTAGTAAATTAGTAGCATGAGAAAATCACAATCTTTAGATTCTACTTGCATAAATAGCAAAAACTTTAAATTAAACTATTTTTAGCACGAACTTTTTACGGGCGGCTAAAAGTGTCCAATTAAGGATTCCGGCCAAAAACGTCATGTGTCGGGCACGTGTTCCCGTCATAAAGGGACAAAAATGTCATATTCTACTACCCAACCCCTCATTCTTCTTCCCCAATCTACCCCACCCCAATTACCCCCCCACACACACACACACACACACTCAACCATTCCGCAGCAAAACCCTGCAGCAAAAATTAGGTGCAGCCTCGAAGCCCACCACCACCATCTTCAAAGATGGGTCAAATTCCTCTGTTAAATCCCTTTAATAAGCTCATCTCAAGAACAAGAAAAAATGAGAAACTTAAAAAATTGCTCATTCACAAAAAATGCTCCCACAGATGATGATCCACCAAAAGGAATGCCTCATTTTCCTGGGCAGATTTTCTAGAATACCCACAAATTTTGGATGCCAATTAATCCAAACTTTGAATTTTAGTTTGGGTTTTATGGGGAAGGTTTTGGTGGTGGTGGTGGTGGTGGTGGTTTATGGTTCTTGATTCAACTTTGCCCTAATCTGTTTGAGGTGGGACATGGTGGTGCAATGATTTAAGAGGTGGAGGAGTTGGGCGGAGGTGTGGTGGAAGTAGGTTGAGTTAGAGGTGATGGCGGGGGAGGGGGCTATGATGTCTCAGAGAGAGACGGGAAGAAGATGATATGTAATTTTAGGGTGTATCAGGTCCACGATTTAGTTGTGGACCGGACTCACAAAAATACGACATGTGTACGAAGTGATTAGTTGTGATATTTTAGTAGTTTGGTGCATGGCCCCACTTGTGGACCTGTTACATTTTAGCACAATTAAGTTTTCTTAGACTTTTTTACCCTTGTGGCCCGAAAAACGTGCCCGACACGTGACTTTTTTGGCCGGAATCCTTAATTGGACACTTTTAGCAGACCTTAAAAAGTTCGTGCTAAAAATAGTTTAATTTAAAGTTTTTGCTATTTATGCAAGTGGGGTCTAAAGATTGTGCTATACATAGCGATTTTCTCTTAGTAGTATTCCCTTTTGAGTGAATCTTGAATAATACACCAGTGTAAGGAGCTTTTTGCCCCGTATTAGAGCCACTTGAGTCTTCGATCTTTTGGAGAAAATGGGAAAATTCGAGTGAAGAAATAAAGAACAAGGGCGGTAGGTGGTGGCCACTGGGCTGGTGACGTCGCTGGGGAAGAAGGTGATGAACGGGATCTCATCTTGGTCCATCTTTTTGCATTCAAGTCCTTGTTAGACTTATAATTTTTTGTTAGTTCATTGTGATACTTGTTGAGTGACATTCTCTTACCCTCCGACCGTCATACTTTAGATGGAGACCCTGAATTGAGACTTATGAGTATTTTGATGGGATTTGTTTGAGAAGGCGTGACTTTGAGGCCTTGAATTGAGATTTCGTGTCAGTTCCAGGCACCATATTGAGATTTATCGTAATTTTATTTTAGTATCCTAAAGTTCCGGGTAATGTCAATTGGGGTCAAAACTCCACATTATGTCAATCAATAGATGTATTTGGATGGAAAACATTATGGAGCAAACGAGATAATATATGTGCTTACTTATCAATTATAAGAGTATGAGACTCTTTTATAAATTTGTATAAGAATAAAAGAGAGAGAGCGAAAAAATACCATTGTAATTACCCTCAAACTAGAGATTTCGATCAGAATGACCCCCTTTTGAAGAATAATCTTCATATGACATTTTTTTCCCAGCGTTTTTGGCCAAGGAATCCGTCTTCGGCTGACGTAGACAATTGTTTTCCACGTATGGGCTATGGCCACGCCACCTTCATTCATCTTGTTGGGATTTATGCAAAAATAAAAATTAGTTTCCTATAATTGAATTAATAAAATATTTAATCTTTATTGTCTCCTATCATCCATAAATTATTTATAATGCATAATAACACGTGGTCTGGGTGCATCAATTATAGTCTATGTGAATGACTTACCTTTAGCCTATGAGTAGGCCTCAAATATTTATTGTGTGAGTGTTATTTGGATATGGTAAACATGACCAGTGATGGTGATTCATCGAAGTACTATACAAATAAAATGAATCTAAGACTATCACAACAACAGTGGACGAATACTCTGCGGTTGGAGTATAAGGTTGTGGTATGGCGAAGTTAGGGCTTTATACTTTGATGTGCTACAATTGAGATCCTCAAGTGTGATCTTCAAGTTAGTTAGTTAGTTAATACATATTTATATAGATTGAACTTCTATTTTTTTTTCTTATATTAGTGAATGGAAATTGCTCCCTTACAATTATCCCAGAGTGATCTAGTGACATATGACATGCCTGGCTAAGACTAAGGAAGACTACTTTGGGGTTTTTTCCCATAGTAGATATTATTTTAGCAAGATGATAGTACACTAAATCAATGATCTTTGACGTGTGTAATGTAGATGGGCATTTTCGTCAATACACTTGTAGGATATGGGGACAATCATTATAATATTAATCAAGCGGTTATTATCTTGTATGGTGATAATCGGAGATCTTTAAAAGCAAAATGTATTTATTTGTTAGCAGGGGCATCTTGGTCATTTTAGTAGCCTTGACAATATTTCTCTTGATCCCCATAATAGCTTACAAAAAGTCTAAGTATTTATTTCTAACTTAATTCTAGATCATCAATAAAAGGAGAATGCAAAGATAATTATTAATAATTAATTAAGGCTTTAATTTTTTTTAATTAAACTAGGCCATAAGAATTAATTATTAGATAAGTAATTAAATTGGGTTCTAGTTATTTATTTAATTAGAGAAACTGAAAAGAAATTAATTATTAATGGATGGAGTGAGTATTTATTTACTTAATTAAAATGAGTGCAGAGTCCATTATTAAGGAGATGAACAAGCTAAATCCTAAACCCAAGATTTGACATAGGCGACTTCTATAAATGGAAGATGAGAGGTCAGCCGAATCCTTAAGGGATTTGGAGAATATCCTGTCGCCTCTCTCTCTCTCTCTCTCTCTCTCTCTCTCTATATATATATATATATATATATATATATATCTGAGCAAAATTTCCCCTCCTTCTAAAGCATGTGATCTTAGATTCCCTCACTGGATTTCTTTATATGGACTAGAGAATATTCTGGAAGGCCAAGAGGTTTATTATATTAAATCCAACGCAGTTGTATCTGTTTGAGTCGTGAAAATGAGGTATGCTCTAACTCTATAACGTTTAAACGGCCGGACTTCTGTTGTGCAACTATTACTTCGAGGGATTGTTCCCTACAAGTGGTATGAAAGCCACCGTTATAATGCAGAAGCATGTTAAGGATTTATTCAAATAAATTTTATGGTGGTTACTATAAATGCTATACTATGTTTTGTGGTTGACTCCTCCTTGGTTAATTTCTATATTCGATGTTGTGATACCCATGCCTTTTCGATAGTACGTTCTATGCGATTGATTGATTTTATGTGTTATATGTTATATCCATTATAAGTCTTAGGGGCGCATTAGCAAGGATAGGAAGATATAGGATCTATATGCTAAGTTTTGAAGTTTACTTAGTTAGTAATTTTCGTGGGGAAGTTCCTAGGAGAATTGAAAAGGTATGTACAATGGGAATTGCTGCAAACCTTGGAGAAAAGACACCTAAAATCTGGAGAATCATATTATATATAGGGAGAAGAAAGAAAAGATAGAATAAGCAAGAAACCGAAAATCTGAAATTTCTGCCCCGTTAGAGAAAAACCTTTGGCAAGGATATCAAACGTTCTCCAAATTTTAATCATAGTTAGAATACTTCTTAAACTAGATTTTTACCGGTGGAGATTGGATTCTAACGACTAGATTAAGAGATATAAATTTAGGAGTGCAAGGCTGTGACATTCGGGGGAAAACATATTGCTGAGTAGTAGGGCATAGATATGTGAGCTCATGTGGTGGGATTGTGTATCTTAGCGGTAGCGATGTTCTAAGTATCTAGACGGGGTTGTAATTGGGTGTACCAAATGGGCAACGCGTGGCGCTTGTCGTATACTTGGTTATGGAATTGTTTAGGTGCGAAGAATGTGGTTATTCGCTAGTTTGTTGCACTCTATGTGTTCGTTCTTGCTTTGGTCGTTAATTGTTGTGTTGTTTGAGTCTATTTGGTCATTAATGGGTTGGGGATGATTTCGTAATGTTTTGGTACATTTTTACACAAGTTTTTAGCTTATTTTTCTGAAGTTCGCAGGTCGCGGACGAACCATTCGTCCTAGGTTTTGTCCGCACGAAGACAGTAGCTATTGTCTTTCCGCGGATGATACCGCCGATGAACCATTCGTCCGCAGGAACCCGCAGACGATATTGCGGACGAAGCATTCGTTCGAAGTTTTCTGTTTAGTTCTGTTCTGTCTCTACTGTTCTGTTATGTACTGCATTGTACCATCCTGCACTGAGTTATGAGTCTTGTGAGACATGGTTTGAGTCGTTGACTGTATTTCCTAAGGGGTATTTTGGGGGACGAGAGTCTGTGTGGTTTGTTCTTCTGTTTCTGTTCTGTCCTACTTTTATTATTATATTTCAGTGTTTTCTGAGCAGCGGAGTTCAATCCATCCGCTTTATTGTTTTGCATATGATTTAGGTGAGGACCAGTTCTATGATGATGACACGTGGGATGAGGATTACGCAGAGTGATCCTAATTTGCTTAGACTACGAACACTGTTTATCCATTTATAGTTATTCCGTTGGAACATTTGGTTTCCTTTTTTAGATGTAATAACGTAGAGATAATTTCCCTTTCAGCATATTTGAATTGCCTTATTTAGTAACTCTGATTGTGGGCTTTGGTGCTTCATTAACAAATGAGGCACTGTCATGTCACCGTCCCAGAGACGGGGTGTGACATTAAATTTTTTACATTTAAAATAATATGAATAATTGAATTTATGTGCTAAGTGTTTATTATGTGTTAATTTGATGTACAAATGTTTAGGGTGGCCGATTAAAAAGAACCTAACTTAAGGGACTTAAGTGTAGACTAGTTGGAAATTGTGGAGTGGGTTGACACCTTTTGAAAAGTTGTGTCTCTAAGGGTGGTTGGTGCAGGATTTTTCAGGAGTTAGAAGTTAGGAGAGGTTAGAGAGAAGAGAAGAAAATAAAAGAAAAGATAAGAAAGGAAAATCTGTTAAAAAAAAACAGAGTGCTTGAGGGAGAAATCATAATTGAAGTAGCAATCAGAATCCAAATTTAGTAATTCTTGTTGTTAATTGAAGCTAACTCATACGGCTACCCTAGAGAAGAAATGAGGGATAGATTTTGAGTTCCCAACGAACGGATTTTCGTGTTTGAAATTACTGCTTGTGTGCTGAATTTCTGGTTTGTGAATTACTTGCTTTGATTTCAAGTAAGACTCTTCACCCTTGTCTTTTTCCTGTCCTAAAATTCATGAAGTGTATACTTTACACGTATGGAATTGTGTATTGGAAGTATTTAAAAGTCATGTTTTCCTGCATAGGATGAAGCATTGAATTGCCATACTTGTGTGTTGATTATGGAACTTGATTGTGCATGTTAAATTGTCATCATTGTTCATGATCATATGAGTCTACTTGTTACTGCTTTTGGGGTCATAAATTTTTTGTGTTCTATAGAGTCTTCACTGATTGAGCTCTTGTTTAGGAACGACCTCATTGCATGATTCTTGCGAATGTGCATGATTGAGTGATTGTCGTTGAACCCCTGTGAGTTTTCGACAGGAGTGAATTGAGTGTTAGTGAGTACCCGTTCCTAGCCAGGAGAGATGTTAAAGACTACAATGGTCTTTGTGGAGTCCGCATGGATGGGCAATGACACAATATGAAGGAATCATTAAATTGTGAGCCCTTTGTTCGGGGAGAAACTGAACCCGTGTTTGCATTGAAATCTTTCCCTTCTAAGATTAAAAGTTGGGGACCGTTGTAGTAATTGATTTATATTTGTGATTAGACAATTAAGCTCTTCCTTGTGAACGTTGTGTCATAGCATGAGTTGTATTCGAAGGATCCAATATTGTGTATGTCCGTATGTTGGGATAAGTGAAAGCATGGAGCTTGTGTCACATTTCCGATGTACAAATATTGGATTTAACGAGTACGGTTTATGTCTTATTTGTTTATATGTTTGTCTTTGACATTTATATGTTCACATGCATCAAAACTGGTCTTTTTGGGGATGGAATTTGGATTGTGCAGAAATGCACTTTTCCTTCACAAAATTGCACTGAAAAAGTGACTGACTGAATCTCGGTCGACTGATGTGGTTGACCGGAGCTTCATCCAGTCGTCCGACTCAAAGTACTGGGAGAAAACGGACTATGGAGGAGTTGGAGTAGGTCGACTAGTCGGTGGTACTGATCAACCGGACTTTGGATAGTGTGTTGTCCTGTTTTTTAAAGACCCTCCGCTCGACCAGTAGGGAGTGTCCAGGTTGATCGGAGTGGAAGAGTTTGGTTTTTATGTTTTCTGGTTGTCCTGGTTCTTTCTAGTGTTTTCTAAAGGTTGTTCAGTGAGGTTTTCATGTGTAAAATGTGTCTAGTGAATGGACCCAAACTTGCATGTTTTCAAACTTTGTTTGGGAATCGAGAAAAGTGTTTATGAGTCTCATTTAATGTTTCATCCCAAGGGTGTTGATGCTTACTGGGATTTATTGCTCATGTCTTTATTTTTCTTACTCGCAGATGAGGATATTCATGATGATGGTGCTTATGTGCAGCCATGGGATGGGGAGGACTTTGAGTGACACATAATATGTCTTGATGTAACAGATGAACTTTCCTTTAAGTACTTAAACTTGGCTTGTAATAAATGATAGTAACACGCTTTACTTTTAGTTGGATTATGTTCACATTGATAATTAATGTAGTACTTAATGCTTCCGCTGATAGTAGTATAATGGACTTTACTATTCTGCTTTGGTTATGTGTCTCATTGCCATGTGAGGTGCTACCAGGTCATTATCCAGTTCCGGGGTGTGACAAATACTCTTAAGGTATAAGCCGAGACGAAACTTTATTCAGAATAGTTAGGTCCCCAATATATAAAAAAAATCAAGCACTAGCATCTACAAGCCACCACGGAGCAAGATCGAGTAGCAGCTAACCTAAAATGTAGGACATATTTGTTATCCCAATTGAAAAACTAAAAGAGGCTAAGAATTCAAATGCATAAACTTCGAGATGTGCGGTACTGCTCATATGACCTTACAATTATAGATAGACTAGATAGATATATCTTGTGTATCATTGAACCTCAATTGATAAAATTAACATTCTTCATATTTCATGTATTGTAGTCCTTAACAATTCAAATAACTATCGCCAACCCATCTTAAATATCTAGCATTCCACCTAAATAAATCTTAAATGGTTTTCCATAACTTGAAGGTTATTTCTTTATTGTCATGTAAATCTTGTGGTCCTGTTTGTTATGTTTCCCTAAATTTAGTGATAAATGTTTGGAAGAGGAAACCTCTGACAAAATTTCCAACGTCTAGTACTTCAAATTCCTTCGGAAAATCTTAATTATAAAATTAACGATATATTTTAAGCTTAAAGGTTGAAACTATGATCGTACGCAAATCGTGAAGTTTACTAAAAACCATAAACAACTAATTTTTCAATCATTAATTAAGATGTAATTTCCTTCTTCTTGCTTGTGTATAAACACTCAGTAGATGCACCAACCTACATTCCCAAAGGAATCATGTCCATTAGCTCTAAGACTGAGTATAGTGTTTTGGTGCCTCTCGGCACTAGTTCTAGTCAAACATACTCAATTGCGAATAAACAAAATATAGAATTAAATAAGGATGTCAAATAAAATAGGATGTTTGGTAAAATTATACAAAAACATACTACAATTACCCATAAGCATCTTTATAAGTGGAATATCGAGCATTGCATTAGACTGACCATGGTTTGGTAGAAAGGGCCAACCATGGCTTTTTTTTTTTTTGGAAAAACATTTTTGTCCAGGATGGAAGTGTGACGTGGCACTTCCCAGACGCGCCTTGCCACGTCAGCCCCTGGACGGAAGTCCTCAACCTCTAGTAGGTTAGTCCAAAACACTTAGTTTTTTTTTCATCCAATTCCAGAACGGAAGTGGCACTTTCGTTCTGGCCTGGCAGAAACTTTGTGCCTGAAACACTTTGATTTATGTTTTTTGCCTACAAATTTGTCAGTTGGTATTTTACAACAAAATAAATCACTAAAACAGAATATTTACCAAAAAATGCGTACAAAAATTACTTGGACAAAAGTTCCTTTATTAATAAAAATGAACAACGTAAAAAACAAATCTTATGTAACAAAAATTAAACAAATTAAAGCAAAAAAAAACTAAATCATATCTAAGGCCACGACTGTGTGTATCTAACGGTCGTTTTCAGGTTGTTTCGTAGATAGTACGTGTGACCGTCTATGGTTCGCATGGCACTACCATGCTCTGTTTCGATGACTTGAGCGTCTTTAGGGTCAATATGTATCGCCTTCTCAGGTTAATCTAGTTGGAGAAGTGGAGTATACTGCAGCGTCTGCGTCTGGTCCAAGCATAGGCTGTAAGAGGGCATCGCACAAAAAAATACTTTCGCCTATCCTGATGAAGAGGGACCCCGACCAATATGCCTCTCCATTTGACTACCCGGAGAAACACTGAAGTTTCTCGGAAATTGGTAATCAAATCGGGAGGGTATTTCAGCCTGAGTCTGATCTTCCGGTGGTTGAGACGGTCCCGCCGCATCGCCGCGTTTCCTAGTGCGTTGTATCTCGGCATGATACTCCTGAGTAGCTTGCAGAGTCCGATGAGTACCCGGCCTCCCACGCTGAGCCCTACCTTTAACAAGCTCGGTTGTGTCACCGGTTGGTCAATGACAGCTTCTGCTACGTCGGCAACGCGCGGTCTGCAAGCAGCTATCTTTCCGGCCGCATCGAAGGCATCTTTGAGGGCTTTGGTCGCCCAAGCGATGAGACTTTTGTACTAGCTCACATTTCTAGTCGCAGGCTTCTCGAATTCCTCCAGTATCATCATATTTGACTCCGTCTGTAACAAAAATATTAAAATTAGTATATTCAAAATAAAAAGATTTATATTGACAACAAAACGAAAAAAACTTACCAAAATATCTTCAGTTG
Organism: Vinca minor; assembly: GCA_026122235.1. Lineage (NCBI taxonomy): Eukaryota > Viridiplantae > Streptophyta > Magnoliopsida > Gentianales > Apocynaceae > Vinca > Vinca minor. The sequence goes on from JAOCZM010000253.1 coordinate 4,486,345, forward strand.
TAGCGTTGGGTTTATAACCCATCGATAGTGGCTTGGGATCCTTATTTCTTAGGTTCGTGAGGCGGTGAACGGTAATATTATTGTACCAATCCATGTACTCGCGGGTTGGTAAAATAACATTACCGAAAGCGGGAGCAGCATCCGCGAGTGCATCGACGCACTTGTCCCGCAAGTTTGTGTATTGCCTGTGCACGTTCTCCCAATTCTTTGTCGGGCCCGCTTTCACTGTGTGGACGTCCTGACCCTCTACAATACCATGTGTCCCTGCCGGTATTGGTACCACCTGGTGGAATTCAAATTGCCTTATAACCTTGTCAAGTAGGTGGTACTCCACTATCTCGAAGAAAATGAGTGACGTTCGGGCTCGCACGGTTGACAGGAAGTCTTCATCTCGAGTCAATCTCTCTGCAATTACCGCATCAGGGTACGGTCTCCACATAAACTGTAAAATAAAATCAAGTTAATGTAAAACAATTTATTTAATTTAAAAAAAAATTACGAGAATATCAAAATTAACTTACCCCTTGTGTCTCGGTGATCAAATCGAGCTGATCACGAAACACCAACAATTGGTTGCTCGGCGTGTTGCGGAAACTCCAGGCTCTATTCCATCTTGCCCTTTAAGGAGCACCATCAACGAGGGATCTCATCTGTAATCTCGCATCGGTTCTCCGGACGGAGACAAGAAAGGTGCTCCCACGTCCACAACTGGTCAAAACAAATAGTAGAAATTATTAAATATTCAAATTACATATTAAACATAAAACTTTATATAATTTAGACAAACCTGAATGAGCAAACAACAACCGGTGACGTCCTTCGAATCAGCCATGCAGTAGATGCACATCTGACGGTACAAATACGCAAGGACACCGCTAGCCTAAGAAGTCGTATCATGCTCGACATCACTGATGGTGAGGAGATAACGCATTTCGCTCGGGAGCCCGACTTATCGGGAAAAAGGAAACTACCCATCAAAATGAATACCAAAGCCCTAGCCCTCTGCTCTATCTCCAACTGAGTAACATCATGTCCTAGGGGCTCACTAATGTGGGCGTAAACTTCAAACAACTGAAGAGTGTTTCCCCTAATTGACGACAGGGCGGGTCAGAATCATAACAGATTGAACACAATAGCAGCCCACTGAGTAACATACATATTGTAATCCGAACCCCACGACACCACGTGTCCCCTAGTAGGTAGTCTAAGAAGACATCTTATGTCCTTTAGAATAATGGTCGCCTCACCGCTACGTAAATGAAATGTATGAATCTCTTGAAAGGGATTCATGGGCAGAAACTCATTCTAAACGCCCATGAGTCCTCCCCTGAAGGATCCGCTCATACAAAAACGAATCAAAAATAGCGAAAAATCACTTACATTTTTCGGCTAAAGATGTTGTCTTTCGGATGTGTGCTGCTGCCACCAAAAGCCTTCCCTTGCGGAATCGTTTTCTACCGGTATCCAAGCGACGAAACGAGCAGCGAGTGCTAGCTCTTCTTTTCTGAGTTTCGAGAATATAGAAAGAAGAGAAAGGCAGAAATCCAAAAATCTGATTTCGGGAGAAAAATTGGTTTATTGCGGCTCAAGCATTAATTCTAGGGTTTCGGCCAAGAGAGATGTAAATAGGTTGTGAGAGTTTGTGAGAGAACAACTCCCACGTCCTATCCGCCTCTTTTGGCAGTAGGAGTCTTCAACTCCCACGTCCCCTAGACTTCTACTGGTAGTGGGAGTCTTTATCGGATAATAACTCCCACGTAATCTCAATTAAAACCAAATACCAAAAATACCCCTCATTCTCTCTAATTCGAAATAATAACAATTTTATTATTCTCAAAAAATAAATGTCAGATACAATGAACCTAGACATTCTAGATCATTGAATCTGGACATGAAGCTCGTTAACTCGTCTATGCGTGTGACCATATAGGTTCATATCACAATGGCAATGAAAATACACTTAGTAGTAGTGTGAGTTCATAAATCACAAGCGGTCCCTAGCAGAACATTGTGACTACCCAAAGTGAATGAATTTATGGTGGAACCTAATATCAATCCACTATTTAATCCCTTTGTCTCACGATATCCTAATTAAGCATAAGGCATGGTAGTCATCACCCTTATAAGGCTTAATTATATTTATGCTCGATCTCCAAGTAGACTGTTCCATCAAACAATATTTAATAACCCCTTTATTAAATACATTTGAGCACGGCCATGCATTTAAACAGTCTTTCCCTATCGAGGGGCCCATGGATATCTCTCTCTAATAAGAGAGGGACAAATTCCTTACAATTCCTCTCACATTCAAGCCATGATAGGACACTACATCCGATCATCAGTCGTATTGATTACTCGATTAAAAGCAATGTAAGACTGAGTCAAAACGTGGCTCCATTCATGCTAGAATCAATGGAGACATAAGGTCTAAGGATTCTAAAATAGTATTGAGGAAGTAATACTTATGACTAAGGACCATGAAGTATTACTTCTCTAACGGATCACGTCTGATACGATATATCTCAATAAATTGCATCTATGATATGATTTGTACTCATTACACATGATTAGAAAAACATAATCATCAATCAAACATCATACTAGTTTTATTTCATTGTAAAGTAGATTACATAAAACTAGGGACAACTAGAATAGTAATTACATAAGCAAATGAGTTTTACTATCAAATCACGCATTTGATGTTCATAAGCAAAATTAACTATTCAGATGAAATGCTCAAAAAGATATAAAACGTACAACATATGCTAATGGTCCTAGGGCACTACTAACATCTCTGGGCGCCATCTCTCTACTAAGGAAGTCACTAGAGCTTGATCTACCTTCATATGTCCCAGCCTACAACATCCCCAAAACCTAATTGGTCTATTAGGCTAACTAAGGCAGGGTTTGTTTCTCTTTCATACGCGTCATAAAACCGACCTTCGCTTCTAATAACCTTTAATGGTTTGTTTAGTGACTCCTCCCCGTGCCATATTCCTAATGATCTATGAAATGGTTGTTTGTTTAAAACACTCATATAAAAAAGACCAGACTCAAGATGAGCAGGTGTAGACATCCATACAAAAAAACAAATTAATATCAACTTCAGATAATTACTAAAAAATTCCCAAATTACACAAATATATCACAATTTACCAAATTCACAAATGCCCTAAATTCACAAATTCAACAAATTACTCTAAATTCCCAAATTCCCAATTATTTATAAACTAAATTCTCAAAATTTAACAACTTCAACATCTTCACCAATTCACCAAATTACAATTAAAAAAATATTTACAATATTTGTAGTTAAATTTCCCAATTTTTTTTTTTTAGGTTTATACCATTGAAATTGAGAGAGAGGGGAAGTGGTGCTGATTGGTGGTGGCTGTGGTTGATTCCAGACGACAGCGGGAGGGGGAGGCGGCAGTGGAAGTGGAGGGGGAGGGATTTTTTTTTCTTGCCTCGGATATTTTTGCTAAGGAATCGCGGGGGAGAGTGGAGGAGAAGGGGCTGATTAATTTAGGGCAAGGTGAGGACGAAAGTCCCCACTTCCGTCCTGGGGGAGGATGGAAGTCTGGGCTGACGTGGCAAGGCGCGTCTGGGAAGTGCCACGTCTGCCCAGGAATGGGAAGTGCCACGTCTGCCTAGGAGAGAAGTGGGACTTCCGTCCTGGACAAAAATGTTGTTTAAAAAAAAAAGACTTCCATGGTTGGCCCTTTCTGCCAAACCATGGCCAGTCCAATGCAATGCCCTGGAATATCACTAGTTGCTCTCGATATAGTCGAGAGGTACCAAAGACTTTTCTATCTAAAGAAATGATCACAATAATCTCTTTCCAAACGAAATTTTTTTTAAAAAAGAATAGCCTATTCTTTTGTATCTCATATGGGTTTCATAATTATACCTCAACCCAAGTTTCAAAATATAAGTCATGTCCAGATCTAGAAGGAAGAATCATCTTCCACCATACGGGGAGGAATGATAAACACTTTAACTCCCTTCATACATTCTGACATTTTTGTCAGCTAGTCACAGGTACGTCAGGAACTACCCGGAATCCCGGGTCATTACTTGCCATAACTTCATCAAGTATTGTGCACAACCGCAAACCAGTCATAGGCGTATTAGTACATTAAGGTACCTTCCAGCACAATCCACATACTCCAATCCGATTTTGAGCTAATATCTGACCTTGCTTCCGGATCAGGGAGCGAACCCATAAGCGATATATCGGAACCCACGTGCAGGTCAGGCCAATCATTTCCTTGTTCACTGACTCCCTTCTACTATGGTACCACTCACAGAGTTTAACATAGACCTATACCGACATAGATGAGGCCATCATATGGGTGACTAGCCTCACACTGTGCGCTCTCGTTCGTTTGGTCTCCGATCCTGTATAATCGTTCTACTATCCGAACACTCGATAAGTGGTGTCACCGGAGATGTCCCGATTATCTACTATCGTTATTCTCTACATGGCCTATGACTAATAATGGGGAAACAGAGAGAGGTATAATCACCCTTTGTTAGTTAGTGATATTGTAGATACATTATTAGGCTAAACTTTTAGTGTAAGACTAGTTCATCACGTGTAAGAAGAAAAAGACATGCATTGAGGGATTTAAAATGGTGGTAATCATGAATATTCTTTTTTGTCTTACAACTAATTGTCTTGTAGGTTATTTTTAGAGATTTAGAGAGTGGGAGGAGGAACTTACACGTTTTAGGGACCTCTTGGAAGCATACATTTTTCAGATTATGTATAGGGGAAAAATGAGAAAGTCATCTAATGGTGTGAAACGACAATTTTTCTCTTATAGTGTTAACTTACCCTTAAGCATTCCTAGGGGTGGGTCTTTTTTGTCGCTTGCAACCTTTGAAGCACTTCTTCTAAGTACTGCCAACTTACTATTCTCTTTGTAACCTAATTTATTATCTTACATGACTATCGTCTCTTTGGTTTTTGTACAGAGCTTTACTTATGCATTTTAACGTTCAGTTTTCGCTATATTCTCTCGTCGGCGAATTCTTCATTACATCTTAAAAAAATTTTAAACTAAATAGCCCTCTATAATATTCTTAATGATTGTTAGACTTGATTATGACCTTCCAGGCTCTTGTTTTGGGGTCCAGTGCCATAATTCTTGTTCTAGGAGTCTCAAAACCATAATTTCGACTAGTGTGTACTACATGGTGTTACAATCATACTATTTCTCTCCCAGTGCTTCAAATTTAAACCTCTCGGTGAAATCATGAACTGATTCGCATTTCTCCTGCCATAGGATTATCAGATCGTTGGTTCTGGTGTCACGCTTCTTGTTAGTAGTGAAGCGCTATAAAAACATCTTCTTCTTTTTTAAATCATCGAAGCTCATGCTTCCGCAAAAGGAGTTGACCATACCACCTTAGGGCTGCATTTGTTATAGACTGGGGAAAGGTTCTGCATATTGCCCCTTCCGCAGGCTCAGTCCCGTCCATCAAGTTCTCAACCTGTTCAATATGTTCCTCTGGATCTCCTTTTTCCATCGTACTTAAGAACCTCCAATTGCAGCCATATAGTTTTTAGCCGCCCTCCCACAAAGTTGAGCGTGGAAATCCCATCGTTCTCATCATAGGGGGTATCAACACTAACTTTCACCTCTAATCCATATGTTGTGTTAGTTTCCGTCTTTGCCCTCTCGGCCTTCCCTTTGACTCGGACATCATGATACATTTTCTTGGGCATCTTTGGGGCCCGTTCGCGGACATTAACATGGTGAATGAACTTTGGCTTGACGGTGTTTCTTGTTGCTATATTCTCCGAGATTGTACAAGCGGGTGGCGGACATCTTCGCGCCCTTCTGCGAACCTCTTATTCTGCTTGACCGTTATGAGATCCATATGGAAATCCCCATACCGATGCACATGTCATACGTATCCTCTGTCATCACTAGATGACATTCTTCCTCATCTAATAGTCGACCATCGCCAATTTGAGATCAAAGACGTGGTTTTGGAGGAAACACAACCCGCAAACCTTGCTTGTACCTCTTCAACATCTATCTCAACGCGTGGCAGATGCTCAGAATCTTCAACATGTTAAATTATTCTCTAAGAAATATACATAGTACATTGTAATTTGTCTGTAACGAATTAGTTTCTTTAGTCATTCTTATTAAAAACATTACGTCTCTCGACACATATGACTCTAGAAATAGTAGTTTTCCGGTATGGACCTTAATTTCCTAATTTTCAAATACCAAAAACTGATAAAATATATACTTTCATAATCAATATAATTACGGTTTAAAAATTTTTATCATATATTCACGTAAAATTTTATTGTAAAAGTAACAAATACAATTTGAAGCATGTGGGTTTTGATTTGCTTTGTAAGCAAATACATGAACAAAATGGATACAAGTTTGGCCATCTGGTTAATTTAGGGGTACTATAGGGATTACATATATTCTGGTCAATTGATTTGGCTGCCGTCAAGATTTCATTCAATTAAAATAAAAAGGATGTGTTACTTAATTGACAATTAGACTAAATTTATGTCCACTTTTTTAGAATTAACTTTGATGAAAGTAACCTTATATCTTTCTGACCTTCTTAGTAAAACATACATAAATTTTTCCTTCATCTCATTTTTATTTCTGACAATAACTTTCTAAGTTCTTATCTCATACTTCCTCTAAATACAATTCATTTGTTTAGAAGGGTTCTAAATATAATTCTATTTTTTTTTAATTAAGTTGTTTCTAAGGTGTATTTGTGTTTTTTTTTAAGTTTTTATGTTGAATAAAGCGTAATAGTTAAATTGAGAATTTTTTAATAATTTGCATTACACGTGTCACTAGATTAGTAATGCATATCAAAGTTCATAATTGTAAGAAATTAAGTCAATGGCAATGATTTCACTCACAGTTCATTTGCCTTTTTCTTCTATAGTTAGGGAAATTGATATGTGTTTTTGTTTTTAATTATGAGTCAAAGATTTGCTCGGCTGGAATATTATTCAACTAGACAGAATTTGATTTCATAGACATTGCCGACTACAATTTCACTCCCTTAGTTTCTCCATGCAAAAACAAACTTTTTTTCCGCCACTCTTTCTTTGTTTTCAAGTTGATGTGATGTGACCCTCATATTTCTAGTTAAAGGTAGCATCTTTTGAACATTCAAGAAAGTATTACAATAAAGTATTGAATTTTTTTAAACAACCTTTATTTGTCATTCTTAAATAACTGTTATTTGTACTCGTATTAATATTAGTGATTAGTTAGTGTTTACACTCGAAAAATCTCGTATGTCTGGGCTCATTCGTGAAACAAGTAAATGGATACTCGATTGAGATTCAAACAAGTCCAAAAGTGCAGCCAAGGGGATAAAGCGGGCCAATTAAGAACCAGGAGCACGACCGGTTGGCCGAATCCTCAACCGAAAAAGATGGCCAAAGCCAAGTTCCTGATCAAAAGCGACCCGACCAAGTAACATGTTTTGACCCAGTCTTAGGGCCTCGTCCTTTTCTCAACCACCATGATCTTTTAGGGCCAAGTAACAACCCGACACCCATAAAAGTGGGGGGGGATGTGCAAACATTGGCCGACCGAGACATGAGAAGTTTTCTCCTGTTCTCGATAATGGCCATGACATGGAAAACATGTCCAGTTCACAAATTCATAGTCATAATAGGCAGAATTCAAGGTGGGAAGACATATTTAGAAACGGCTACAAATAGAAGACAAAGAAGAAGATCACAGGACAACATAATCAACATTCAACATGTCTTCTTATCTTCATTTGTACTGTCGTTATAAGCTTTCATAATCAACAGTTGTTCCCAAGCTTGGTCGACCCGAACTAACACTTATTGACATGTTCAGTTTATCGACTACTATAAAGCGCGACTCCTCATGCAACTGTGCTTCCCTAACCGTATTCGACCATATGGTAAGTATAGTCCAAATCGAATTGGTAACTAATATACTCATGAGATTTTATCTACTATAAATACTAGGTATCTTTTACTGCTTTGATCATTCTGATTACTTCCCCTTTTGGACATTGCGTTTTCTATATGTGCCTCTTTCTCTCTCAAAGCTAACTTAAGAATCGAAAAATGGTTGGGAACATCCCCGCTACCCTTTTGATTGTTCTTTTCTTGTAGGTTACTTCCTTCATTCACAAGGTGTTCTAGCGTGTTGTGAGGGCGGAGTTCAGAGACCTTAGTCTATTTGTCCACGACGCATCATTTGGTTCCCACCGTGGTTGTGCTCAAAACAACATACGTTACAAAACCTATCTTCCCAACAAAACAATACCTCTAAAAATAGACATGGAAAACATAAATCTATCAAGGGCCTCGGTAAATGACAAAGGACCTCTTGTCATTGAAGTCAGTTTTGGTTCATTATAGGTCCGCCAAATTTTTTACCAGTCCTATAGGAATATAAAGATATATTTGCTTTCGATTCCGAGGATATAGGGAGTATTCTTCGGGTTGGTCGACTTAGTAACAGAGCACGTCATGTTGTGCTTCGTGGATGCCTCATAGATGGATATAAGTCAACTCGGAAAAGATACAGGTCATTCAGGAAATGAGACGGCCTAACAGTATCAAGGACATCCAGAGGCCGACATGGCAATTGGCAGCCCTGAGCGATTTGTTTTTTGCGAGATAGTCCGGGGAGACTCAGAGGTAGTCCTCGGACAGGTCACATGCAGTTTTCAAGCACAGGAGGCCAACATGAAGCTCTATCAAGAATTGGTGCAACAAATACTAACACGGATTGAGTTCATCCAGTTCAAAAAAATCAAGGGTAAAAACAATTTTCAAGCTGACATGTTATCAAAGATCGAGTCAAACTTGTTTCTTGAGAAGGTCTTGATAGAACCATTAGAGAGAAAAATCATCGAACAAGATATTATGTGTATTGAGGAAGTTACAAACTGGATGACGCCAATCAAAAAATATATCCTCAATGGATCCCTACCAGAGGATGCAAAGGAGGCTCATCGCCTTAAGCTAAGACAACTAAATATGTAATGATGGATGATCAGTTGTACATGTCAATGGGACAATGACCATTGCTCAAATGAGTGGCACCTAAAAACAGGGATTACGTGCTACATGAAGGGATATGTGGAGCCCACATCGACATCAACAACTTAATAAGAAAAAAATCATATTGTACAGATACTTTTGACCAACAATGAGGGACGACGAACTAGAGCTAGTGCATAAATTCAAAAAGTGTCAGCTCCACGCAGATATACATCATGTTCCCCGGGTAGAATATCATATATTCAAAGAATCAATTTTTTTTTTTTTTGCGAGATGGGGGATGATCTCTTGGGTCCCTTCCCAAAGGCCGTTGGCAGACGAGATCACATCCTAGTTGTCATCGACTAATTTACTAAATGAGTAGAGATGAAAGCTTTGAAACATCCTTACAACTCGGAATGTCAAAGAATTTTTCATGAATGATGTGATTTTCCGATTTCGAATATCCTCTATCCTAGTTACAGATAATGGAAGACAGTTTGATTCCAAGGAATTCAAAAAATCTGCTATGAATTGAAGATAGAGCACGGATTCGCCTCAATCGCATATCGCGAGTGCAACGGCTTTGCCAAGGTCATGAGCAGGACCATACTTCAAGGAAAACGCAAGAGGCTGAAAGGAAAAGAAATGCCTGGTTGGATGAACTCCCAAATGTGCTATGGTCATACCGAACCATTCCCCGAAGGACTACAGAGAAAGAACCTTTAACATGTACTTGTGACGGAATCCCAGTAAAAGTGCTTGAGTCATTCTCAAAGCTCTCACTTTTATCCCGATGAAAACGAGCGCATAATGCAGGAAAACTTGGTTATTCTTGATTATTTGCGGGACAAGGCTGACCGCAAAGAACAATAATATAAGAGGACCATCGCTCGCTACTACAATGCCCAGGTTAAGCCCTCCACCCTAAAATAGGGAGACCTCGTTCTCCGAAATAACACGATCGTCAAATTTCTGAGGAATGGTAGCTTCAAATTACGGGATGCAGACAAAAATATTCCAGCAAAGACATGGAATGAGAAACATCTTAAACGGTTCTTCCTTTAGATTTCCCTACTTAATTTTATGGTTTTCATTCCAAAATAATTGTTTATCATAATATATTATAATAAAAGCATCATTCTCTTATGATATTTTCGAACTTTGAAAGATTTTTACAAACATACACTCAATCACAAAGGCTACGGGTAATGTCCGACCACAAAAAAATACATAATCTCGCAGAGTTCATGCACAAAGACCCACACGGTCACAACAATTTGGTTAAGGGTAATGCTCCGCCACAAAAAAGACCTAATCTCATCGAGGTTCAGTCACAAAGGCCCACAAGGTCACAACATATTGGCTAAAGGTAATGCAAGCCCACAAAAAAGACATAATCTCATAGAGCCTCGGGCACAAGGACCCAAAGGATCACAAACATTTGGCTAAGGGTAATGCTCAGCCACAAAAAATACCTACTCTCACAAAAGTTCATGCACAGAGAGCCACAGGGTCACAAACATTTGGCTAAGGGTAATGCTCGAACGCAAAAAATACCTAATCTCATAGAGGTTCAGGCACAAACACCCACAGGGTCACAAAACCTTTGCTAAGGGTAATGTCCGACCACACAAAAGTGACATAATCTCTTAGAGATTTAGGCACAAGAACCCAAAGGGTCACTAAATTAAAGACAAAGGCAAAAGTCTGGGCATATGCGCAAACCAACCTCACCGAGGTTCGGACATGCAACCTAGAGTGGTAATAAAGAAACCCCAAACCAAGTTAAAACAATAAACATAAATGCGTGAAAACATGTTTGTAAGCCCTAAGAGCTAATGTGATCAATATAGTTTTGATGATAACAAACCATTGAGAAGTTATAATGTTTGTGTGAGTTTGTGTTTTAATAATAGGGTTTGTACTCACACCTACATTGATGAAAATGATAAGATAGCTTCTTGCGGACTTCAAATGTATCAACTCTACAACAACAAGAAGCTACACTTTGCAAGACTCAATGGCACAAGCTTGAAGTTCATCCAAAATGCCTTGGAAGAAATTGCAAAGTCAAGAATGAAGATCACATGTTAAGAGCTACTCAATCCAACATTGAAGAATCAAGTGGTATGCTCATTAACCAAATAAGTGATGAAGTTCAATACACTACGACAATGAAGATTGCTATAGGACTTCGCCACTGAAAGAAGAGGTTGATCAAAGGTCTCAAGTACAAGCTCAAAGAAAATTTCATCTTGAAGACTTGAAGACCAAGAAGATTAGTCAAGAAGCTACATAGTTATATCTTTGTGACTAATCTTATTTGATGAATGTTAGTTTATAGTATGATGAAGCTCAAACTCTTGCATGTTTTCAAAACCATCATATTTACTTTTATTCAATCTTTCAAAAGATTTTGAAAAACATATTCAAGTGTTGGTAGCCTAAGGTCTTAAACTTATTTTAAAAGACTTTGAAAAACACTTAGGCATGAGTTTGGGAACATTAGAAATGTGACCAAGTGGAAAAATCACTTTTGGACTGTAGTCCGGTCTATCGGGTCCTACTCTTCGGATGACTGGATGAAGTCCGGTCAACCGATATATGTTGTCTGGTCGACCGAAGCTGTCTTGTCAAGGTAAAAATATAGCCTTTGTAACTCGATTTGTTGGCAATTTTTGGACCCTTTAAATAGCCTTTAAGGCTAATTTTTATTTTTTGCTCAAGCCAATAGAGAGGACTTCATATACACATTTTATACAAGTAAATCAAACACTTTGATGAGCTAAATATTTCCAATCATTCATCAAAACATTTCATTTTGAGAAAGAGCTTCACATACATATTCGTCTATTCACAAATATGAATTAGAGCTTTCAATTGTAATCTATACAATCCATAGAAGAATTTATATTCTTGAGCTAAAATGTAAAATCTCATTTGTTAAGATTACCTTACTTTGTAAAGGGTTGAGTGGCGAGGCTTGTTTATGAGAGTTATGGTTTGGACCTCCATGTGTTGGAGTTGATCTTTCTTGTAATCGTGGGAACTAGAGTGAGTGGTGAACCCGTAAGTGAAGTATGGTCGAATGTGTTCATAAAACCTCACCACTTAGTAGACTAGATCAGGGAAAGAGTTCCCAATGGGTGAAGAAAGGTTGCATGTGTGCATAAAAGAATCAATGGGTTGGCCTTTCCCTTGGAAGGTTGCATGAGTGCATAAAAGACCAATGGTCTGGTTTTGTCCTTCCGTGTAAAGCTCTCTCAAGACAAGTTAGTGGAATTTTCCAAAATCCTTGGGTGTGTCCTAAGGTAGTGGGTGTAGATCTTTGTGATCGAATGACTCTAAATCCTAGTGTTTGATCTTCTAACTCTAACTCTTTACTTTTAAGTTCTTACATTACTAATTGTGCTATTAACTCTTAATGAACTTGTTTGTATTAGCTTTAATTGTATATCTTTATTTAGATGATTTGCTTGTTATATAATGCCTTGTCTTGGCTATAGGACTTGTACTTAGTAATCTTACAAGCTTTATATATCTTGCATAAGTGCTAGTCTTTGTGACTTGTGTTGTTTGCCCTTACAAGCTTTGCATATAAGACTTTTGACTTAGACAATACCCTGATCATATTCATTATCTTGAGTTTCTATGTGTTGCATCTATAACACATAAGTCACTTAAGTTTCTTATACCTTAAATCACCTTTATATGCCTAATGGACATATTTGTGTTAAGGTGGTCACTTAGGAAAAGAATTTGGTAGAAAAGTGAAAAAGTTTTAGAACCTTATTCACCCATTCTCTAAGGTTCTCCCCTTCGGGTATTTTGATTGCCCTTCGGGGTATTTCACTTAGTATTAAAGCCTAGTGTTCTTTTTGTTTGGATTTACACCCTAGGTGGATTTATGGCCACATACTTTTCTACCAAATTCTATAGAACACTCTTCCCTATCTAGACCATAGTTATGTGATGGCTCCAACCTCACTAATTGGCTATACATGTTTAAACTCTTTTGTCTACTAATGATTCACCTTGTTGAGCTTTATAGAAACATGACATATGTTCCTTCAATCAACATACAAGGTGTTGAAGTTCCTAAGAGAAGAAAAGGATACAATGAAGATAAAGTTTGGAAGAGATGGTGGAATCACAAGATGATGATCTTCAAAGAGTTACAAAGTATATGATGGAGGTAATGAAGATCATACATCTTGTTCAAGGAAGAGGAATAATTTGCCACTAAGCTTCAAAGATAAAGATTCAATGAGAAGTGGCATTGGGGTGGATCATTACACATGAGGAATGAAGAACTTGAAAGGAGATATGTCAAAAGAAGTATATCAAAAACACTCCTTAGCACTTGGAAATCTCTAAGCTTAAAGACTACATCCACTGAAGAACCAAGGTGCTTAAAGATAAAGAGAAAAGCCTCAAGTGATGACAAAGACTACAACGTTAATCCATACTCTTCATCACTTGGTAAGTTAGCAAATGTATCAACTTCACTTTCTCAATTTACTCTACTTGTTGAGTTTTATTATTTGATAGGTGTTTTATATATGTGTGTGTGTGTGTGTGTGTGTGTGTGTGTGTGTGTGCTTATGCTCTTATTGATGTTGCATAGTTCCCCTTTGATCATCATATCCATGTAGATAACTTGTAGCAAGATTTCTCTCTCTCTCTCTCTCTCTCTCTATATATATATATATATATATATATATATATATATATATATATATATATATATATATATATATATAGCTAAGTTATCCATAAAGTGCAACATCATAAACATCCATGATTCTTGTTCTTATTTGCTTAGATCTATTAAGAGACATGTTTTTTGCTTTGCTTATGATATACTTGATCCTTGTGCATATATGTGCCACTTGAGACACAGAGATAACCTTGAAGGACCTTCTAAAGAGGTACCTAGCAACTCTCAAGATTTCCTTGTAGGGACAAAATGTTCTAAGCTTCACTACGAAGACATGAACTACAAAGAATGGCAAAAGAGAGCTAAGACTCCAAGAAAAGAGTCGCGTGCAAAGGACTACAAGATTGTAGAAGGGTCATCAAGAAAAGAAAATTCATATCTCAAGGATGACTCTACACACATCAAAAGAAGAGGAGATTGCTTCCATTACATTAGTCAAGGATGAGTAAAAGAGAAAAATGAGCAATCAAATGTCAACTTCTCCAAGAGCTATAAAAGAAAGTGATGACCATGACAAAGATCACACAAAATGCCTCATTGGACATATCGATAATGAAGATCAAATTGACTTTCAAAGTCCAAGCTCCATGAGCAATGAGGATTTGTGCTTCGACGAAATCGTCTATAGATCTCTATTAAGAGCGCAAGCTCAACCTTACTTTATATATGTGGGGATTTCAAGCACCTTTTTCTCCAGGAGGGTTATGCAGTTTGTTTGGTGCTTACCATCATACATTGATGAGTTTGAACTCAAGACTAAGCGTTGTACTTAGCATTGAGTTGAGTACCCACCATATATGACTAGAACATGGGCTTGAGTCCCATCCCATTATCAATTAAAATACAAGAGCTTTTGTAAGACCATTTAGTCAACGAATCCGTCAAGTTTTGACTTCATCTTACAAAATAAATAGTGCACTTTAGTCAAATCAATTTAACCATAGCTATGAAACTATAGCTATAAACTTTCTTGTATTTTATAAAAACATAAAGAAGTTTTGAACATAAGTCCTTAAGTCTTTTAAGATCATTAACTTATCAATTCTTTGCTCATACTTGCTATATGTTCATATTTTGAACCAAAGCATCATTATTCAATAATATTTCCCCGTTATAGAATCTTTCATTCTACAACCATAACCGGTATGCTTTAATATTTTGTATTCCCATATGACACTTTCAATTCCACTTTCCCAATTTTCTCGTTAAGGTTCAAAAACCTTACATAACCATAGTCCTTACTGCTGGACTTTTCTCTTATTCCATGTCTCACATTGGGACAATTTTGTTCCACTTATTTGGAACATTACTAAACACATCTAGTTTCTTTCTGGAAACTTTATAATAGCCATAAACCTCAACTTTATAAAGTTTATGTTGGACTTTCTTTCATCATGTCCCAAACGAGGGTAGTTCTGTTCCATTCACTTGGAATGCTACTACAATTTCTTTCTACAACCTTGGCCAAGGACTTGAGTTTGACACTATGGTTTAAACCATTTTTTTCAACTCTTATTTACACTTTACCATCCCGTTAGATTCGGTATTCAAGAAATTTTCATTTTAAACATTATCCCAACGGACCTAAAGAATGGCGGACAAAACAATATCTTTCACGTTCAATATATGTAGCACCACATATATCATCAATAATACCACTTGGTTTATTGCTCAATAAATATGAATGCATATATCTCTTTAAATGCTTAGTACCAAGTCTTTTAAAATAGATAAAATGCATTCTTCATATATCTCAACTATGTTATGCCATAGAAAATGAAAATTCACAAATATAAGTAAAATATTGTTAGAAAGATGAATTAGAAACTTCTTACTTGTTTCATCTTCTTATATATGTACATTGCACCCATTGTCTCATTGCTTTGAGCCTTGATGTGTTAGTAGTGCCCTAGGACCATTAGCATATGTTGTACGTTTTATATCTTTTTGAGCATTTCATCTGAATAGTTAATTTTGCTTATGAACATCAAATGCGTGATTTGATAGTAAAACTCATTTGCTTATGTAATTACTATTCTAGTTGTCCCTAGTTTTATGTAATCTACTTTACAATGAAATAAAACTAGTATGATGTTTGATTGATGATTACGTTTTACTAATCATGTGTAATGAGTACAAATCATATCATAGATGCAATATATTGAGATATATCGTATCGGACGTGATCCGTTAGAGAAGTAATACTTCATGGTCCTTAGTCATAAGTATTACTTCCTCAATACTATTTTAGAATCCTTAGACCTTATGTCTCCATTGATTCTAGCATGAATGGAGCCACGTTTTGACTCAGTCGTACGTTGCTTTTAATCGAGTAATCAATACGACTGATGATCGGATGTAGTGTCCTATCATGGCTTGAATGTGAGAGGCCTTGTAAGGAATTTGTCCCTCTCTTATTAGAGAGAGATATCAATGGGCCCCTCGATAGGGAAATACTGTCTAAATGCATCGCCGTGCTCAAACGTATTTGATAAAGTGGTTATCAGATACTATTTGTTGGAACAGTCTACCTAGAGATCGAGCATAAATACAATTAAGCTTTATAAGGGTGACGACCACCATGCCTTATGCTTAATTAGGATATCGTGAGACAAAGGGATTAAATAATGGATTGATATTAGGTTCTGTTGTATATTCATTCACTTTGGGTAGTCACAATGTCCTGCTAGGGACCGCTTGTGATTTATGAACTCACACTACTACTAAGTGTGTTTTCATTACCATTGTGATATGAACCTACAAGGTCACACCATAGACGAGCTAACGAGCTTCATGTCCAGATTCAATGAATCTAGAATGTGTCTAGGTTCATTGTATCTGACATTCATTTTTCTGAGAATAATAAAACGTTATTATTCGATTTAGAGATAAGGGGCATTTTCGGTATAGCTGGGATTACGTGGGAGTTATTATCCGATAAGGACTCCCACTACCAGCAGAAGTCTAGGGGACGTGGGAGTTAAAGACACCAAGACCTACAGAGAGTGATGATGAAACGATGGCTCAAACTCGTCAACGACAAAAATGGGACACCGATGATGAAATATGTCGTGGTCACATTCTCAATGTGTCGGATTCTCTCTTTGACGTTTACCATTCTGTCCAAACGGCCAAAGCACTTTGGGAGAAATGAGGATTCAACAAGTAAGAAATTTATCGTTTCTAATTTCTTTAATTATATGATGGAAGATGGTAGGCGTGTGATGGAACAATTTAATGAAATTGAAAGGATCTTAAATCACTTCACACACCATAATATGCACATGGATGAGTTTATTATTGTTGCTGCCATAATAGAAAAATTGCCACCCACTTGGAATGATTTTAAAAGAAATTTGAAACATAAAAAAGAAGATATATCACTTGATGAACTTGCTAAGCATCTCCGGGTAGAAGAAGAATTACGCATTCAGGAAAAGAATAAGGAAGTGAAAGAACAAGCCTCAAAAGTGCATGTGATTGAAGTTGGAAAATCCTCAAAATCTTCATACAAGCGAGGAAATCAATCCAATGATACTTTTTCTAAAAAGAAAAAGAAAGGTACTTGCTACTTTTGTGGCAACGAAGGTCACTATAAAAGTGAGTGTCGATTCCTCAAGAAAGCGAAAGACAACAAAAATGGCAAAGGAAAGCAAGTAGCTTCAGATGCAAAAAATGACAAATTTGTCGCAATGATCTCTGAGATCAATATGTTTGAGGAAAAAGATTCGTGGTGGATTGATTTTGGTGATACACGTCACGTGTGTAAAGACAAGGCTCTTTTTACTGCCATGGTTCCGGTGAAGGAAGAAACATTCATATACATGGGAAATGCATCTACTGCTCTAGTTCTTGGAATTGGAAATGTGGAGTTGATATTTACTTCAGGGAGGAATTTGTCTCTCACGAATGTATATTATGTACCGAATATTAAGAAGAACCTTGTTTTGGGTAGCATACTCAATAAGTATGGCTTTAAGCTTGTATTTGAGGCTAGCAAGTTTGTGTTATCTAAGGGAGGTACCTATGTGGGGAATGGCTATTTATGTGATGGCATGTTTAAGCTTAATATTAATAATAAAAATGTTGTTTATGTCTACATGCTTGATTCATCTACTTTATGGCAATATAGACTTGGACATGTCAATTATAAAGGTTGAATGATATGGTAGGACTTGAACTTATTCCAACATTTGATAAATCTCATGGAAAATGCAAAACATGTATGCTCACTAAAATAACTAGGAAACCATTTCCTAGGGTGGAACAGTCATCCAAAATTTTACAATTGATACATGGTGATGTGTGTGACTTCTATAGTACACCTTCACTAGGAGGTAAAAAGTATTTTTGTACTTTTATTGATGACTATAGTAGATTTTAAAGTGTCTTCAATCTTCGGTACGAAGACATTCTTTATAACTTCGGTGAATCCAGACTTGCATCTTCAATAAGGCATGTATGAAGAGCTTATGATTCCTTATCTATAACACTATCACAATTAGCATAAGATATTAGATACTAACATCTGTTAGTAGTGCCCTAGGACCATTAGCACATGTTGTGCGTTTTATTATCTTTTGAGCATGTAATTGAATAGTTAATTACGCTTTTGATTATCAAATGTGTGATTTGATAGTAAAACTCATTAGCTTATGTAATTACTATTCTAGAAGTCCCTAGTTTTATGTAATGCTTATTTACTATGAAATAAAACTAGTATGATTGTTGATTGATGATCTTGTTTTATCGATCATGTGTAATGGATACAAATCACATCATAGATGCAATATATAGGGATACATTGTATCGACGTGATCCGCTTTGAGAAGTAATACTTCATGGTCTTAAGTCATAAGTATTACTTCGTCAATACTATTTTAGAATCCTTAGACCTTATGTCTTCATTGATTCTAGTATGAATGGAGCCACGTTTTGACTCGATCGGACGTTACTTGTAACAGAGTAATCAATACGACTCGATGATCGGATGTAGTGTCCTATCATAGCTTGAATGTGAGAGACATTGTAAGGAATTTGTCCTCTCTATTATTGAGAGAGATATCCATGGGCCCCTCGATAGGGAAAGACTGTTTAAATGCATGGCCGTAGCTCAAATGTATTTGATAAAGTTGTTATCAAATGCTATTTGTCGAAACAGATCTACCCGGAGATCGAGCATAAATACAATTAAGCTTAATAAGGTTGACGACCACCACGCCTTATGCTTAATTAGGATATCGCGAGACAAAGGGATTAAATAGTGGATTGATATTAGGTTCCGTTGTATATTCATTCACTTTGGGTAATCACAATGTCCTCGCTAGGGGACCGCTTTGTGATTTATGGACTCACACTACTACTAAGTGTGTTTTCATTGCCATTGTGAGATGAACCTACAGTGGTCACACGCATAGACGAGCTAACGAGCTTTATGTCCGCATTCAATGAATCTAGAATGTGTCTAGGTTCATTGTATCTGACATTTGTCTTTCTGAAAATAATAAAGTGTTTATTATTCGAATTAGAGATAGGGGCAATTTCGGTATTTTACCTATAGCTGGAATTACGTGGGAGTTATTATCCGATAAGGACTCCCACTACCAGCAGAATTCTAGGGAACGTGGGAGTTAGAGACTCCCACTGCCGAGAGGAGTTGGGGATGTGAGAGTTGGTTATGGGAACAAACTCTCACACCCTATATAATGATCTCTTGGCCGAAACCCTAGAGGGCTAATGCTTTTCCAACCGAAATACCCAAGAAGCCGAAATAGTTTCTGCCTCTCCCTTTTCTCTCTAATTCCCGAAACCCAGAAAAACGAAGAGCTAGCAATCGCTGCCCGTTTCGTCGCGTGGATACCGGTAGAGGGACTTTCCGCAGCGGAGATCAATCGGTAGCAACATCTGATCAAGAAACGTCATCCTCCATTCAAGAAGTAGCTTCTTGAATCCGAAACATGTAAGTTCTTTATCGCTGTTTTCGGTTCGGTTTCGTATGAGCGGATCCTTCAGGGGAGGATCCATGGGTGTTTGGAACGAGTTTCCGCCCATGAATCCCTTCAGTGGTATCAGAGCCTTGCTCATACGATTCGGATTCGATATTGTTAATCACATCTTAACATATATCAAATTCGATTTGGTATGTGTATTTGTGAAAACAGAAAAGATCGTTTCTTTTATGTTTCTGTGATTATAACGTATAAACTGAATTTCGGTTAATCTGATTACATGTTTCTGGATATCATGATATGCATAAACTGTTTTAATTTGATTAATATTGTATGAACTGATTAACCGTATGTCATTAATATGATTAAATACATAAACTGCTGTGAATTCGATTCTGTAAACTGCATAAACTGTTATGTTAATCTGAAATTAATTTGATTAAATTCTGTCATTAAGCATAAACTGTTTCTGTTAATCCGATTAACC
The DNA here is from genome assembly GCA_026122235.1 of Vinca minor. NCBI lineage: Eukaryota > Viridiplantae > Streptophyta > Magnoliopsida > Gentianales > Apocynaceae > Vinca > Vinca minor. The sequence goes on from JAOCZM010000253.1 coordinate 4,506,540, forward strand.
ATTACATAATCCGATTATGTATGTAAGGCGATTGTAGGGTAAATCTGGGAGGAAAAACTCATTCGATGAGCTGATGTAGAATCAGATTTTCCTTCCAGGCCGTCTGCGTCGCCCCGATTCGTCGCTCCCCCCGAATTAAGACTTTGTGTATGATTTCATTGTGCTTTATGTGATATTAGCATGGTGAATAGCATGGCCTACTATACCCCTTGTTTTACATATAATGGTTGTAATTTTATAATACGACCTGCGAGTCGTTTTTCAATGTTGTAAAATTGTAATCGCTTCATTAGATTAGCTTTACTGCTTTACATTGAAGGCTGGGTATGCCCATGCAAATATGTAACAAGGCTGGAGGTACAAGATCGAAGACATTATCCATGAGATGGATTTTGACCTAGATTGACCCTTGACTCCCACAAGGCTCGTGGGAGTCATTTTAGGAATAGGCCATGCTATATCACATTTACTTTTTCGCTTCATAACCTGCGTGTGATGTTTATTTTATGTCTGGATGGATTTAATTTTGAACGTCACATCAAATGGTTTTAATTAAGTCTTAAATTGCCTACCATAACCTAAGCACTCCATGAGCTTGGATCATCATTATGTCCTGGGTTGCCAAAGCAACGGATAAGTGGTTATCTAGGCAAGAGGAGATGGGAAAATAGTGATTTCCATATGCTTAGACATGGTTCGACTTAACTAGGCCATCAAAATAGTTTTGGGCCTAGGGCATAAAATGGGAAATAGCCGGGACATATAGATGTCAATCCCATTAGATGATTTTACTTTAATTGTGGGTGTTAAGCCAAAGCTTTCCTATAACTATTGTAAAATGTTTTTTACCCACCATTATCAAGTGTTGAAATTGTGGAAAATGTTTTTGCTCAAAAACTAATAACTTTGCAATTAACTTAATGTAGATAATGGCAACCAATTCATCACACAATTCACTGCGATCAATCCTTGAGAAGGAAAAACTAAGCGGGACCAATTTCCTTGATTGGGCCCGCAACTTAAGGATTGTCCTTAAGCGAGAAAGAAAGTCAGACGTTCTGAAACGGACATTCCCGAACAGACTCGAAAATAACGCCCCTAGAGCTCTAAGAGATGCTTGGAAGAAGCATTTCGATGACTCTAACGATGTGACTTGTCTCATGTTAGTCACAATGAGCCCCGACCTTCAAAAACAAGCTTTGAAGGAGTTGAGGCTTTCCAGATGATGGGCCAGCTCAAGGAAATGTTCCAAGAGCAAGCTCGTCATGAAAGATTCCTCACAACTAAGGCGTTAAATAGTTGCAAAATGGCCCCCTGGAACCTCTCGTGAGTGCACACGCTCTTAAGATGAAGCGGCTATTTTGACCAACTTGAGAAGCTTGAGCCGCCGTAGGTCATGACATGGCCACGGATATGATCTTGGGCTCACTCCCACCGGAGTATGACCAATTCGTAATGAACTTCAACATGCATGCCATGGAGAAGACCATACACGAAATTCACTGGGATGCTCAAGCAGGCTGAATCGAACATTAAGAAATCCCTCGAAGTCTTAATGGTTCGAAAAGGGAATTTCAAGAAGAAAGGCAAGGGAAAGCCCATGGCTAAGAGAGGTAAAGGCAAAGGCAATGACAAGCCCAAGCCCTCACCCCAAAGCCAAGGCACCAAAGGAGGGAGTTTGCTTCCATTGTGGCGAACTGTGCCATTGGAAACGGAATCGCAAACTCTACTTGGAAGAGAAGAAAAAGGGAAAGACCAGCTTTGACTGTCTCTCCGTATTTATGTTATAGAAATTAACATGTCCTGCTCCTACTTCATGGGTATTAGATACCGGTTATGGATCTCACATTTGTGCAAATGTGCAGGGGGTTCAAAAGGAGTAGATCACCGCAAAAAGGAGAAGTGGACCTCGGAGTAGCCAACGGAGCAAGAGTTGTTGTCAGTAGCTACTGGGGACATTTAATTTAGTTTTGCCAAGTGGCCTTATCATAGAACTAGATAATTGTTTGTATGTTCCAACTTTGAGTAGGAATATTATTTCAGCTTTCTTGTTTCGATATTGAAGGTTTTGAATTAAGTATTATGAATAAAATTTGCACCATTCATAAAGATCGTATCTTTTATGGAGATGCCTCTTTGATGAATGGGATTTATATTCTTAACCTCGATGATTCCATTAAAAGGCCCATCTATAACATTAATACTAAAAGGTTTAAATCAAATGACTTAAACCAAACCTACTTTTGGCACTCGTCGCTTTGGGCCACATAAACGAGAACGCATATCAAAACTCCATACGGATGGAATTTTAACATCATTTGACTTAGAGTCTTATGAGACGTGTGAATCTTGCTTGTTGGGCAAAATGACTAAAGCTCCCTTTACTCGGGACAAAGTGAGAGAGCTTCCGATTTGTCGGGCCTCATACATACGGATGTTTGTGGACCAATGAACACAAGTGCTAGAGGAGGGTTTCGAGATTTCATCACATTCACGGATGATTTCAGTAGATATGGCTACGCCTATCTAATGAAACATAAATCGAATCTTTTGGAAGATTCAAAGAATTTCAAAATGAAGTACAAAATCAACTTGGTAAAAGTATTAAGATACTTCGATCGGATCGAGGTGGCGAATACCTTAACCAAGAGTTTGACGAACATCTTAGTGGTTGTGGAATTGTTTCACAATTAACTCCTCCCCGGCACACCACAATGGAATGGCGTGTCGAACGGAGGAAATCGCACCTTATTAGATATGGTTCGATCTATGATGAGTCAAACAAGTCTTCCACTTTCCCTTTTGGGGGCTACGCCTTGAAACCGCCGCATTTATATTAAATAGAGTTCCTTCTAAAGCGGTTCGTAAAACTCCATATGAGATATGGACTCGGGAAACGACCTAGTTTGTCATTTCTCAAAATTTGGGGGATGCGAGGCGTATGTAAGACGCTTGTTATCCGATAAACTCGCCCCTAAACCGACAAATGTTTGTTTGTGGGATATCCTAAAGAAACTAAAGGATATTACTTCTATCTTCCATCGTAGAACAAAGTGTTTGTTGCTCGTAATGGTGTATTCCTTGAAAGGGAATTTATTTCCAAAGAGGATAGTGGGAGTAAGATCCATCTTGAGGAAATTCAAAATCCCCAAACAACATCCGAACCAACTTTAGAAGTTCAAGCAAGCTCACGTGCCGACATCGAGCTTCAATCTTTGACACAAGGCCCAAGGAGGTCGAGTCTGGGTACATCAACAAACTCGAGAGATATGGATTTCATGGATCGATGATCATCAAAGTTGAACCGATTGATCAAGATGAACCCACTACCTACAAAGAGGCAATTCGTAGTTCCGAGTCGATAAGTGGCTAGAAGCTATGAAGTCCGAGATGCAATCCATGTACGACAACCAAGTATGGACTTTGCTGACCCACCCAAGGGTGCAAGGTCATTGATAACAAATGGTGTTATAAAAAAGAAGACCGACATGGATGGTAATGTACACACTTTTTAAATCGCGACTAGTAGTTAAAGGTTATAGACAAGTTCATGGTATTGACTATGACGAAACCTTTTCCCCCGTCGTGATGATAAAGTCAATTAGATTTTACTTGCCATAGCCGCATATTATGACTATGAGATATGGCAAATGGATGTTAAGACTGCGTTTCTTAACTGAAACCTTCTCGAGGATGTGTATATGACACAACCCGAGGGGTTTGTTGATCCAACAAATCCTAGCAAAGTGTGTAAGCTTCAAAGGTCCATTTATGGATTGAAGCAAGCATCTCGAAGTCGAATCGCCGCTTTGATGAACGTATTAAAGAATTCGGTTTCATCAAAAACGAAGACGAGCCTTGTGTTTATAAGAAAGTAACTAATAATGCAAGAGTGTTCCTTGTGCTTTACGTGGACGACATCTTACCGATTGGAAATGACATCCCCACATTACAAAGCGTAAAAGCTTGGTTTGGGGAAAGTGCTTTTCCATGAAAGACTTAGGCGAGGCTACATACATTTTGGGTATTAGAATCTATAGAGATAGATCTAACAAAATGATCGGGCTCTGAGCTGCAGTGGATACATTGACAAGGTACTCGAAACGGCTCGACTTTGCAAGACTCCAAAAAGGGATTCTTGCCCATGTCACATGGCGTTAAACTCAGCAGTAACTCAAGGACCTTCCACAAGGGAGGACCAAGAGCGCATGAGTAAGATCCCATATGCTTCGGCCATTGGGTCTATTATGTACGCCATGATATGCACTCGCCTGCATGTCTCATTTGCTTTAAGTATGACTAGCAGATATCAATCGACTCTCGGTGAGTCACATCGGGATCGCAGTCAAGAGCATTCTTAAGTACTTGAGAAGGACTAAAGATATGTTCTTAGTTTACGGAGGTCGTGAATGAAGTCCGGTAGTAAATGGTTACACAGACGCAAGCTTCCGCATCGACGTAGATGATTTTTAGATCGCAATCTGGGTTTTGTGTTTTGTTTGAATGGAGGTGCCGTGAGCCGGGAAGAGCTCAAAGCAAGAAACCGTGGCCGACTCTACAACAGTAGTCGAGTATCTAGTCGCTCTCGAGCAGCTTTAAAGAAGCTCGCTTTGGATCGTGAAGTTTGTTGATGAACTAGGTGTCGTCCCCTAGCATTGTGAACCCAGCTGGACCTCTATTGTGATAAGTACTGGCGCCATTTCACAAGCTAAGGAACCTAGATCTCACCAACGATCCAAACACATTCTCAAAGCGCTTTCCATCCGATCGAGAGATCATCGAAAGAGGAGACGTTAGTATTTGCAAAGTTCATACAGACGACAACATTGCAGATCCATTGACCAAGCCACTCCCACGACTCTAAACATGAGAGTCATACTAGGTCAATGGGATTGAGGATCATGTATGATTGGAACTAGGGCAAGTGGGAGATTGTTAGTAGTGCTCTAGGACCATTAGCACATGTTGTGCGCTTTATTATCTTTTGAGCATGTAATTGAATAGTTAATTACGCTTTTGATTATCAAATGTGTGATTTGATAGTAAAACTCATTAGCTTATGTAATTACTATTCTAGAAGTCCCTAGTTTTATGTAATGCTTATTTACTATGAAATAAAACTAGTATGATTGTTGATTGATGATCTTGTTTTACCGATCATGTGTAATGGATACAAATCACATCATAGATGCAATATATAGGGATACATTGTATCGACGTGATCCGTTTGAGAAGTAATACTTCATGGTCTTAAGTCATAAGTATTACTTCGTCAATACTATTTTAGAATCCTTAGACCTTATGTCTTCATTGATTCTAGTATGAATGGAGCCACGCTTTTGACTCGACTGGACGTTACTTGTAACAGAGTAATCAATACGACCGATGATCGGATGTAGTGTCCTATCATAGCTTGAATGTGAGAGACATTGTAAGGAATTTGTCCCTCTCTATTATTGAGAGAGATATCCATGGGCCCCTCGATAGGGAAAGACTCGTTTAAATGCATGGCCGTGCTCAAATGTATTTGATAAAGTTGTTATCAAATGCTATTTGTCGAAAACAGCTTTCACCCGGAGATCGAGCATAAATACAATTAAGCTTAATAAGGTTGACGACCACCATGCCTTATGCTTAATTAGGATATCGCGAGACAAAGTGGATTAAATAGTGGATTGATATTAGGTTCCGTTGTATATTCATTCACTTTGAGTAGTCACAATGTCCCCGCTAGGGACCGCTTGTGATTTATGGACTCACACTACTACTAAGTGTGTTTTCATTGCCATTGTGAGATGAACCTACAGTGGTCACACGCATAGACGAGCTAACGAAGCTTTATGTCCAGCATTCAATGAATCTAGAATGTGTCTAGGTTCATTGTATCCGACATTTGTCTTTCTCGAAAATAATAAAGTGTTTATTATTCGAATTAGAGATAGGGAGCAATTTCGGTATTTTACCTATAGCTGGAATTACGTGGGAGTTATTATCCGATAAGGACTCCCACTACCAGCGTAGATTCTAGGGAACGTGGGAGTTAGAGACTCCCACCGCCGAGAGGAGTTGGGGATGTGAGAGTTGGTTATGGGAACAAACTCTCACACCCTATATAATGATCTCTTGGCCGAAACCCTAGAGGGCTAATGCTTTTTCCACTAAATACCCAAGAAGCCGAAATAGTTTCGCCTCTCCCTTTTCTCTCTAATTCCCGAAACCCGTAAAAAACGAAGAGCTAGCAATCGCTGCCCGCTTGGCCGCGTGGATACCCGGTAGAGGGACTTTCCGCAGAGGGAGATCAATCGGTAGCAACATCCGATCAAGAAACGCCATCCTCCATTCAAGAAGTAGCTTCTTGAATCCGAAACATGTAAGTTCTTTATCGCTGTTTTCGGTTCGGTTTCGTATGAGCGGATCCTTCAGGGGAGGATCCATGGGTGTTTGGAACGAGTTTCCGCCCATGAATCCCTTCAACATCAGTGTTAGTCCGACTCAAAACTAAGTAAGTAAGCCCCAAGGGCTAAAATTTGTCAATACACTGGACTGGTCAGAGATTTTATACTAATAGAAATGTCCAGAGCCGATGGACATACCTCTAAGAAGATCAAGCAGAGGTCCCAATTCTGGCACAATTCCCGAAACCTATAAAATAAATGACCAACAATCTCTGACAATTGTATGCTAATGCCAGAGTAGATGATGTCAAATCAGGCGATTATTTGTGGATGGAAAAGTTGTCCTCAATTTCATGACATTCACTACACTAAGAAAAAATGGTAAGACAACATCTGATTTGATTTCTACTAGTATGGAAATGGTAAACTTCACAAGATAAGCTATTTCGGTTTTGGGAGTTTTAATGGCCGACCTCACTGTTGGTACCAAGACCAACCATACTTCCTTCTTTGTGGTGGAAGTCAAGTCATCCTAGAGTCTTTCTAGCAAGAGATTAGATACATGCCAATGAATATGTTTCATCTACCTTGCATAAAAAATGTAGTTTTGGGATGGCAATCAGGTGGAAAAGTATTGGTCGATCAGAGTTGTTTTAAAGAATGTGTCAAGATGGCAAAAGAATTGCATTACTTTCCTTAGTTTTCCCCTATCTAAACTAAGGAAGGCAAGGTCGTTTCAGCATGCAACTTTACCAATTATGGTTTCAATTTGGAATAGGCTTGCATTCGGGGAATTGACTTTCCCCAACATGGACAAGAGCTGATAAGATCCAAAATTTGGTCGTGACCGAATTATCCTTCTTTTGTGAACACATGCTGATACAGGTTGGCTGAGGAATCAAATTATTATAACACGACCAAATGTTGGAAATGCAAGAATTTAGATTGGTCATTTCAGCCCACCTAAACCCACACAGTTTGGGCAGTTCAAACAGTGACATCTCAATTCAACAGATATCCTTAAGCGGAACACACAATGCATCGAATGCTTGCTTGAAAATGATTTTGACAGAGCTACCAGTGTCAATTAAGATGACTATGACCAATCATGTGCTAATTCTTGTTGTTATGACAAGAGGGCTTCATTGTCTATGAGGGGGACGTTTTGGTGTCTTAGTAGAGGAGCGCATTCCATCTTGTTTACTGCTCTTGGGGCTCCGGGTTCCGTAGGGTCTCTCATATCCCTTGGGTTGTGATCATGACCTATTCTTCTTTGTGCAGAAACGCCTGTCGTGAATTCATAAAGTTGGCCCCCTTATAATATTCTGCTAAATGTCGCGTTTGAGCTCCACAAACTATTTCATCTCATGTCCATGATCTTTGTGAAAATCACAGTATTTGTTGTAATTTCTCTTCTCAAGAGGCGTTGACATTTTTTGGGCAGTGCCAGAATTCCTAATATTTCTACTTAGTTCATGCTTCTGGAAGAATTGATCCCCGGTGCCTTATTTTGGACTGATCTATCTCTTGTGGCCGTCTCGTAGGAAGTGTAATTTGTACTTGGTCTTGTTTTTGTTTTTGTTCTTTTTGCTATGTTTGAGCTTTCTGGAAAGCCCGAACTCTTCCCCTCTAGAAAACTTATTGACCATCAGGAATAGGGCGGGTACATCTGGAGGATTTCCTCAATGCTTTTCCTGGCTAAGACCATGTTTCTCAACTCTTACTTGTAAACATATATGAATTCATCATGTATAACGTTTTTCACTTTCAAAGCTGCTTTGTTAAATTGCTCAATAATTCCCGAATTGTTTCAACATTTCCCTACTCAATCGTGAGCAGATGGTCAGCTGAATGCATGAATGCTCGTTGCCCGCAAAAGTGGTCCAAGAATGTCCGTTGCAGTTGTGTGAAGTTGTTAATGTTGTTGTTAATGTTCGGGTGGGCAGCAAACCACCTCAGACTGGTCCCTTCAGTGATTTCGAGAACAAGCTACACAAGAGCGCATCATGTGGTTGATGGATGTACATAGTTGCTTGGTATGTGTAAACATGGTTATGAGGATTAGTTGTTCCATCGTATTTTCCCACTTCAATTTTCCAAATTCCCGGGGGATTTCTATGGATTGTAGTGCCTTTGATAAAGGATTATGCTCAATATAATTCCATAGGTTCCAGTTAGAGTGGTAAACCGGTTTTCTAGCACCAAAGCTTTGTAACACATTATAATTAGGGTCATCGTGTTGTAGCAGTCTGACCACTCGTCAATTCCCTGAACGATACATATTGGGGACGTGAACGTTCCGGGACATAGATACCTGGGGTGGCGGATGAGGTTGTGTCTCGTGTTCTAGATTTGCACCCGGGTTTATTGTTTGAGCCATCACGGCTATTGCCGCCTGCAACTGTTGGAAATTTTCCCAGTTTAAGTTGACAACGTCTTCGATCTGGCAATAATTTATGGATGTTTCTCTTGTTGTTTGGGGGAAGAGAAACCAGATGCGTGTGTTCCCCAGGTTCAAGAACGGCACATATGGGAGGCTGTATGGGTAACCGAGGCTTCCGAACGTCGGTTTTCTCCGTTGCGTGACATATTGGTATCTTTAAGGTGTTTGTAAGCTGTTTCGAGCACAACCACGGTGGGCACCAAATGATTCGTCCTGGACAAAGGGGTCCCTTTCTCTACGCTACAATCCTAACCTGAGTTAATGGACTTTGCGGGGAGGAGGATTAAAACTGCAAAGAAGAACGCGATCAAAGGTGGTGGAGATGTTCTCGACCACTCTCCAATGCTTAAGCTAGCTTTTGGGAGAAAAAGAGACACATAAGAAAATGCTCAATTTCAAGAAGGAAAATTATCAAATGATCAAAATAGTTAAAGATACCTGGTATTGATAGGAGGTAAAATTTCAAGAATATAGCAATTACCAATTTGATAAGGATTGTACTTACCATAAGTCTTTTTGACTGGAAAATGTTTTAGGGAACACAGTCACATAATGAATCAATCACTTTAGCACTTGATTAAAATCGGATAGGCTAAAAAAATATCGGATAGACTTATACCCAAAAGTTAGTTTATTTCGATATGGCTGAACCGAGTTGCTAACAATCAGGGCCACCATAAATCTTAGGTCGGAACCAACCACATATCATAGAAAATGGTTGTCACATCATAGAGTCGCCCAATTTTTCATAAAGTTGTCAAATTAGCTACATTATAACCTTTATAAATTATTAATAATATTGGGATTGATAAATTTTATTAATATACATAACTATTAATTAATCAATAAATAAATACTTCAGTAATTTAAAGATTTTTTTTTCAATAATATCTTTTTTATGATAGAATATTGTCTCCGGCATTGCAAAATCATATTTGTGTTATGAAATATCAAATAATGGAGTCCTTATGGATTCCATAACCCCTTCTACTTTATGGATCCCCTAACTCCCCATTGATAGAGGAGTTACAAGGAGTCCACAACCTCCCATTGATGAGTCCACTAACCTACCTATTGATGAGAGGTTTCATAACCATATTTTTCATCCCTATAAATAGAGAGCTTTTGTTGATGTAAAGGAGGGTGATATGAATAATATAGAAGCACTTATACCCTTTCTTGTCTTTTGTTCATTCTCTTTAATTTATGTTTTAGTTTTGTGGTGAAATTCATTCTAGAATTTCATCCATTTTATAACACGTTATCAGCACGATTCTCTCAATCTCTGAATCTGTCACGATTTTCGATATCTGACATGATCCTTTGTATACGAGGAGATGCGATATACCAATGCGAAGATTGCACAGTTATTTTAGAGCCCGATGGGAATCCAATTTATCTGCTTGGTGTTTGGCATATAGGCAAAACTGTTGTTCCCTTTGGCCAGAACAACTAAGCACCTGCAGAATTCAAAACAAAAAATAATGAAGGAACATTGCACAATGTGGTTGTGGCTAGTGCAGATTTGGGTCGGAAAGTCTTGATTTTGATCCCCAAAGGAAAGTTCCATATGCAGGTGTGGCTGATGGCCGGATTCTTAATATGGGTATGAAGATTCAATCTTCAAATTCTAGGTAAGTTTTCATCCTCATTTTAGATTGATTTTTAAAAGAGAAAGGGGTTGAAAGAAAAAAAAATTCGATCCACTTAAAAGCTTTGATCAGGTTGAAAGTTTTGTTTTTGTCATGATTGATTCAGCATATAAGATTTTTTTTTTTTAATATTTTCGATTCAGAGGATATTACACAATTATCATTTTATTTTGTTTTGATCATGATTGTAAATAGTTCTTGAAGAATATCATATAATATTCCTGAAGAATATTACATAATTATTATCTAGTATTTAAAATATCAATATTCTTGAAGAATATTGAATAATTACTCATGTAATAGTAATAGTATAAATTAATAATATTACATATTCTTAAAGAACATAATCTAATATTCCTGATGAATATTATTATTATAAATTAATTATTTATTCCTGAAGAATATCGTTATTATAAATAAATTAAGAAGATGGTCTCTCTATCAAAGAACTTTTGTAATTGGTTACAAATTTTAATCGAATCATAAAGAAAAATATAGGTTATGAAACCTCTCATCAATAGGTAGGTTAGTGGACTCATCAATGGGAGTGGTGGCCTCTAGTCAACGGGGGAGTAAAATATAAAGAAGGATGTACTCTTTTTCCTTCACTAGAAAAGTTTTTTTTCCCACTGGGTTTTTACTCTAGTAAGGTTTTAACGAGGCATATTATTTATATTAAGGACTCCAAGGGGGAGTGTTATGAAATATCAAATAATGGAGCCCTTATGGATTCCATAACCCCTTCTACTTTATGGATCCCCTAACTCCCCATTGATAGAGGAGTTACAAGGAGTCCACAACCTCCCATTGATGAGTCCACTAACCTACCTATTGATGAGAGGTTTCATAACCTATATTTTTCATCCCTATAAATAGAGAGCTTTTGTTGATGTAAAGGAGGGTGATATGAATAATATAGAAGCACTTATACCCTTTCTTGTCTTTTGTTCATTCTCTTTAATTTATGTTTTAGTTTTGTGGTGAAATTCATTCTAGAATTTCATCCATTTTATAACAATTTGAGGATTAAACCAACATCAAGTAACTTAAAATGAAGTAACTTTTGAAGAAAACACGAATGAGTTTGTGGATATGATTAATAATCTCGGTTATCGCAATAAAATGGATGTCAATGAACTGTTGGGTTACCTTGGTGAAAATAAAGAATTTTTCAAGATCTGGAGGTTAGAAGAGATTGTGATTAATGCTATTGAAAATCTTGAGGATTATTCCGTACTTTTGGAAGGAATTATGTGAAAGGAAGCATTAATAACAACATCGGCTCTTCATAAATTTTTATCGAAACAAGATGTTTTGAATTTGAAATTTATCATTATCGAGACAGAATGTGTTAAATTTGAAATTTTTGGAAGGAATTATGTGAAAGGAAGCATTAATAACAACATCGGCTCTTCATAAATTTTTATCGAAACAAAATGTTTTGAATTTGAAATTTATCATTATCGAGACAGAATGTGTTAAATTTGAAATTTATTGTTTGAATCAGATATTCTACATCAACTATAGTATCGTTCTGACAAACATATACTTATAAGTAATTGAAACTTGAGGCAAGGACATGTTACCAAATTATTACTATCGTTTCTGCAAACCCTATAGAAGTATAAATGCTCTAGTGATTTATGATATGGACATTGCTAGGGAGTTAAAATTTAGTCAATTAATTAGTTAAATTGGTGAAAATATAGCAAATAATTGAGTGAATCTCTTATACCAACACAGTGTGAATAATATTTAATTTGGGTTTTAGCCAATTTTGCTAATCCGTTAATCTTTTTCCTTATGCTATATACACATGTACGCAAAATCGTTTATCTATATATTTGTATACTATAAATAGATAGATAAACTTGTGACAAAGAAAGTAGAAATTTTCACTTTCAGTTTTGAACTTTTTGTACTCCTCTTTGCATTCTTTTGTAAAACACCTTAATTACCTATGTTTCATTTTTTTAATTTCATTTAGGTATTACAAATCATTTTATAGACCTTTTGGACTGAAAGAAACGGAAAGAGAAGAAAGGAAATGAGAGGGATAGAATTAATTTTTAGTGTTTGAATTGATTTTTTCTAAATCACTAAAAAATTAATTCCCCACGTAGCGCAGGTTATAATTTAGTTTGATTTGTAATAATAATTTTTTTTTTACGATATGTGTTTTATGGGGGAAACCATTTTATCTAAAATAATTTTCATTAGATTTAATATTAAGAAAGTGTCGTCTAGTATGTATTAAAAGATTATTTTTTGGGCTCGTATTTTTAATCTGAAATTTAATAAAATATAAAGAATAACAATATATAATTGTATGTATAAAAGTTCAATGTAAAATTGAATAATTACCCTATCGAAGCAACAAAGAAACAAAAAAAAAATAGATTTTATATCGGGCCAAAAAAACAATTTGAAAAAGAGGACCACAACCCTACGTTCTATCTTCTACTTCTTCTTATCTGGTTCAACCGCAGCCCTTGATGTTGCTTCTCCTTCTATACCTTCTCCATCAAATGTATGGACAATAATGTCATATTCTCCAAGTCACACAGAGGCGTCTTCCTTTTTTTCCTTCACCTACCATCTACTTCTTGTTCCTTACCTCCGTTAAGCCTCCACCAGCCATAGATTTTCATCCCTCCAACAAAATTTCTCTCATTTTGTTTTTTTACTTTTTGGTTATTGGAAACCTGCGATAAACAAAATCAAATGGAATCAAAGTTTAGAAATATGAGTAAAACTCCAAATTGAAGAGAAGAAACATAGAATCAAATTTCTTGGGTTACACACTTTTTCAGATTTCATCACCTTTAGTGTGTTGTTCATCAGATTTCTTGAGGTATGCATTCTGTTTCACTACACCCCTATCCACTGTCCCCATATAGTCAGCCGCCTCTCCCTCTTTAACTCCATTCACCTATATAGACACAAATATAAAATTAAATGACAACAAAGATTATTCAGAGAAAAAGATTTCAAAGAACCTTCACTTATTAGTCCCAAGAAATAAATTATCTCTATGTTTCCGAATCTTAAATTCACGTTGAAGATCAGCATACCAACATCTACACAAAGAGGAAACAAATCAGTCAGCATAATAACGGAAACTATAAAATAAAACACACGAAGAGATCAAAATCTCCATAAATTGTATTCTAAATATCTCTCTATAGAAGAATATTGTGGGAATGTTTGCAAAACTGAATGGAAAGGGTTGTGAATTGATCTTTACAATGGATAGAGAGTAAATTCTATTAGATGCGAATGCCACCTCTTTCGAACTCTTTGTTGTCTAATGTGTTTAAGAGGTCATAATTCACCAAATAAGTGTCTTTTGAAATTCTATTGTGCTCCTCCTATAGCTATCTCTTTTATCAATAGTATTTTAGATGATTGTAGATTTGGTTCATATATCATTTTAGATTTTTTAAACTTATGTCTACAGCTTTATATATATAAGCAATTATATCATAAGGCATTAAGATTATGAAGTTATTAGCTGTTATTAATTCTTTGATTGATACATATTCCATTTGTATCTTATCATCTTTAAGTAGTAAATTCATGTATGATGACAATTAATTAATAGATATTTTGAAGGCTTTATGAATTCCATAGCTAAATTTTCTCCTTTATATTTAAGTTCCGTAGCTATATTTTTTGTTGTAAGCCTTTTAGAATTCCTATATACATGTTATTTTCTTAAAATATGAAATCAAATTTATGATGAAAGACTTTTAGAATTCCTAACAATTGAAAACTATTGAACTTCTTGATTTAAAAAAAAATTAAACTTTTTTATTTAAAAAAACTCATTCAACTTTTTCATTTAAAAAGACTAGTAGAAGTAACTAAGGTTACTTGCATTAATTAATAAGTAATTGGTTCAGTTGCATGATTAAGAATTTTATGTCGCATTTTCTCAATTTTTTAATAGGGGTAGCGATAATGCCAGAGAAAATATCCTCCTGTAAGAGCAATTTATTTGTACCTGATAAAATTGTCCCTCTAACATATCAATTAGTAAATCTTTTACTAATAACGAAAAAATCAGTAATAAAATAGTACAATTTATTTGATTCTTTTATGAATTTGTAACATATCTAATTTTTTCTATTGGTAATCGTCTTTTTAAGATGATCATAGATGGTGCAAATATTTTCTTATAAAAGAAGATTAAATATGTATTATACCTGTTTGTTTTACCATATCAGCTATAACTATCTTCTTACTTGTTTGTTAGTAATTTAATGAAGGATTTGAAGCTTCTTTAATGGAGTTTAATTAACAACCCACTTTATAGTTATTATTATTATTGATATTCCTTTCATAGAAGGTTGAGAGAAGAATGGCGAAGGAAATGAGAGAGAAGATAAAAAAAAATCACGTCAAGATCAGAGAGAATAATGGAGGAGGTGAGTGAAGAAAAAATAAAAAAAAGAAATCACATTGGGAGAGAAATTAGGGGTGAGAGAAAATAGTAAAGATAATTATAAGATTTACTAATTGATATGTTAGATGGGCAATTTTGTCACATACAAATAAATTGCTCTTGCAGGAGGATATTTTCTCTGCCATATTACTGCCCTTTTAATAGATGTGAATAAAAGCAACAATAAATAAATATAATTACTATCATAAAAGTTACAAAACTCTTCTAATTCATTCATTAATATAACTAATGAACTTAATAAATATGTAGTTATTGCCATTAGCTATAGAAATCTTTTCAAGTTTTTATCTCCATAACAACTTAAAATTAGAGTTGAAGATTATAACTCATGGATAAATAATTTTAAAGAGTAAATTAATAATAAAGTTGTCACATGGAAGTTTCTAATTGGTCCACATTCCACAAAATGTCACATATCACATCATGAAATTTCTACCTCAACTTTATCTAACTTTATATATTATAGATTTCACTCATTTCCCTCAATCCAAACAGTGTACAAAAGGAAAATAAAATTGCAAAAGGTTTTTTTTTTTTTTAAGCTCTAAATACAAAAAGTTTAAATTCTTTAGGGCCAAGATTGAAAATACTTAAATTTCTAAGCTTTATGCAAATATTGTATAGTAATACTTTAAAAAACACTCAGAAATCTTGAGGAGGCCAAGGCCCCCAAATGATCAACGTGGCTCTGCCACATACACTTGCGTACTTTATAAAGGGCAAATAATTGTGTGTACCCGTCTGTGTAAATATTCATGTGTTCAATTAATCACAATGCACTATATGTATATATATATATATATATAATTAAAGAAAAATGAACACATGGTGATTTTTTATTGGTTAGGCACAGGAATGGATACATGCGATTTTCATCCTTTATAATCAGAGTATACCATAAAATCACTTGCTTGGAAAAAACTAAATTTAATTAATCTATATATTTCTAAATTTTCTCATCATTTTACAAAATTATCACTCTTTCTCGTATGTATGATATGATATTATATTCTTTTAAGGAAATATTTATGATATAGAATTTACTAATTCTCCCCGGTAACCAAAAGAAAGAAACAAAACCATTGTACTATTTTTCAACAAGACACAAATCACCGTGAAATTAGCAAAGAAAAAGTGTCAAGAAAAATTGGCAATGAAAAAAGCGTCGCATCCACCACTCCGGCGGCAACGGCCGAGATTGACGGAACACATGCAAAAAACCCATCGCCACCGTTCCAAAATCTCAATCAATTTTTTCGGGTCCCATGTCATTCAACAAGTAGCCCAAAAGCCTTCACCTTTCACGCCATGGGTGGTCTATGATAACGGTATACGAAAACATTCCACAATTATGTTTATAATTGTAAATTAGTCATCATTATTTTTTTTTTTATTTAAAGAGTAAATAGCTATTTAGGTCACTAAACTATTTACCCTTTTACTGTTTTTGACACTCAACCATTTTTTGAATAATTATATCACATTAATAATTAAATGTGGCTTAAAATAAACCATCAACACTTTCTGTAGTAGTTTACGGCCAAATTAGACACGTGTCGGACATGTGACTAATAATCCAAGGAAAAAAATGGAAGTACACACTAACCTCATTTTTTACAAAGGCTTTGTTTGTTAATGTTTGAGCCCTGAAAAATAAAAAGACGGATTTAGTTTGATCAACTGATATTTTGACACACTACTTCCATTTTTTCCCCTGTATTATTGGCGACATGTCTAACACGTGTCTAATTTGACCAGAAATCACCACAAAAAATAGTGGCGTTTTATTTTTCGTCGCCCATAAATACTAGGGGTGATATAATTAGCCAAAAAAATATTTAAGCACCCAAAATAACAAAGTATAAATAGTTTAGTGACCTAAATAGCTATGTACTCCTTATTTCAATGTTTTTAGTCTTCATGTACCATAATTTGGTGTAGTAGTTATAACTCCACTTCAATTATGGTGCTGATATTATTTTTTAGGATTGTAATGAACCAATTTAGATCGTTTGATTGTTTGATCCGAGTACTAAGATATTGAGTTAATAGTTGTAATTAGCACTCAACTATTTCTGAATTGCTATTTGTGTCATTGATCTTTCTATTTGCATAAATATATACATCAACTATTTTCGATTGACTATTTTTTTCCCGTTAACAAATTTGAAAGAAGTTTCTAGCGAAATTACTCACATGCCTTGCGCATGACCCTTCATCTTTTTTATCTGGTCACATGTGAAGCATATGAGCAATTCGGGCGAAAACCGTCTTCAAAAGTGATGGTGAAATAGAATTGGTTAGAGAGAATGACTCTAATTGGATGTTAACAATTTATACTTTTCTTTTGTTCAGACGTAAATTTTAGTTTTTGTACATTCATTAACATAAACAATTTCCTAGACGACCGATATAGAAAAAGTAGTAAAATTCTGGTCAAAATTGGCCACGTGACGAAGACATGCCGGTGGGGGTAGGGGTACAATTATCTATCTAAAAATATTTTTTAGTGAATAGCCTTGTTTGGACACCAACAATTTTACATTTTCTCTTTTTAGACAAAACCTTTTTGTTTTGTACATTTATAACCATATACAATTTTCAGCTTCTATAATTAGAAATTGTCGTGGATTTTAATTGAAAGTATCAAAATGTCAAGAAGAATAAGACGAGAGAGAAAGAATGATTCTACATTCTTATTGATTCAATACAAAAAAAATACATGTATTTATTCTTTTATACAACTACCATCTAAGAGTAATTGTAATTGGTAAAATTGAGCTGAAAATATCTAACATAAAGTATTAAAATAGAAAAATGACTCGTGGATCGGGTCACTCCAAACTCATCAGTATTTTTAATTAATCCAACTCATCGAAATAACATCTTCTTCTTGCTCCAACATATGTTGTTCACTACTTCCATTGTTCATCTGTAACATCTTAACACTGGAAGTTTCATCACTCTTCAAGAGAAAGCAAAAAGTGTCTGAGTGTGCCACTCCGTTTTGTGAAGAAATAATGAAACAATTTAATAATAATTGTTTCCCTCATTCGCCACAAACATTTACCGAGTTACATTTTCATCCTTCATTCTTTCTTACTCTATACCAACTTCAACTTGATCTTGTCTCAACTTCATGTCTTTGACAATTTCTAATTATAGAAGCCCGAAAATTGTTTATAGTTATAAATGTACAAAAAAAAAATGTCTAAAAAGAGAAAAGATAAAATTGTTGGTGTCCAACTAAGACTATTAACTAAAAAAATATTTGCAGGTTGGTGAGTGTCCCGAGCCACCACCAGTTGCTGGGACGGATATCTGGGGTCGGCACCAAAGGCAGGAAACATCGGTGTTAAGCCCAATGCTCTTGTCTTCGCTCTTCCTCAACAAAAGGAGAGAAATGATACTGGTACACCGGGAGGTACACTTATATGAATATGTGGTTATTGTATTCCTTATATTGTTATGGAGCATTTAGTACCATACTTGCTATTTGTATACCCATAGAGATTTTTTTATATATAGTGGAGAGAGTTAGTATGCATGTGGGAGGGAGTACAAGTTTCGAGGATGAAACTTTTGTAAGGGGGGAAGTATGTGATACCCTTAACTTTTTCCTTACGTGTAATTTATTCTTGTGTGACTAAGTGCGTAGGCGTAATTTATTTTGTACGATTATGTGATTCCGTGTCTATTTATTTTTTATAACATGTTACCTGTTACTTTTTGGGTACGTTTTGTGAGGGGCGTTTCGTACGTATATCTTAATTTGAGGGACCTAATAGTAATAATCCTAGAGGAGTAATTAGTTGGAATTAGAATTGAATTAGGAATCCTAATAGATTTGGGAGAGTTATCTTAATTATTAATTTAAAAGGAAAAAGGAAAGAAAAATATAAGGAATGGGATGGGGATTATTACGCACATCTCACATAAAATAAACATAAACAATATAAGATAAATAGCAGCCTAGCCGCGTGAGAAATACAAGTGAGAGAGAGAGAGAGCACGACTTTTTGTGCCGCAAGATAGTAGGTCTTTTTGAGAGTTTATTAAATTTGGGCAGAACTTTGAGAGATCACCGAGGGAGCGTTACTCGTCCGTTTTCGACCCATAATATATCCATTCAACGACGTTCGAGTTAGCTTCGAGTGAGCGCCGACGGATCGGGATTCAAAGTTCGGGGTAGAAAGTTATCGCACCGAGAGAAGGAATGGGTAGTGCATGGGCAGTGCTGTTTCAGATTTTCTGATATAAATTGTCTCCGTAAGAGGTAGGGACCCCATACGTCGTATGATTTTCGCCTATAATTATGTATAAACAGTGGAAAATGTTGGGTTTATGTTTTGGAATTGTTTGGGGAATTATATATCGCATAAACTATTCAATTTACGAGTAATTGCATGAATTGAGTCTTATCGCTTTCGTTATTGAGTAACTGCTTGAACTTGATTAATTGCTCAATTATACTTGTCTCCTCAACATGATTATTTGTTACAGCTTTCGAATTATTTTATATATGTATAATCTGTTCCGTATCTGTTTCTGAAATTTGGAATGTTAGGGGATCCTTTTATGTATTTTGACTTTCCTTAATTGCTTAATTGCTAGTTGTCATTATTTGGAGTCATCCTAATTGGTGTCGTTATTTTATTCCTATGTGGTTTGGTCGGCCGAGTCGTCGCCCCCTATTGAGCTCTTGTCTAGGAACGACTAATTAGCAGGATTCGTTCGCTACTGCATATGTTACTGATTTTTTAACCCCGTGAGGTCTTTTGTTCTGTGCACTCTGATCCCTCACCTGATGAGGCTATCATTAGGGACGATAATGGCTTTGTAGAGCCCACAGTGGTGGGTGATGACACAATATAAGAATGGATCCTTAAACCCTGGGTCGGTTGTTTGGGGAACCGTACCAAACCCACGCCTGCATTTAATGAGTCGTTCTAGCTCGGATAATAGCTTGGGCCATTACTGTTGTTGTTGATTGGGAGTGAATAGATGAGTCAGCTCTTGTGGAGGCATTGTGTGTCATAGCGGTAGTGATGTTCTCAGTGTTTAAACGGTGTTCTAATAGAGTGTATCATATGGGCAATGCGTGGTGCTTGTCGTACATTCGGTTATGTAAGCGTTTGAATGTGAGGAATATGGCTACTTAGCTTATTTGTTGTTTCATACTTGTTCGTTCTTATTTTGGTCCTTAATTGCTACATGTAATGGTGTCTTTATGTTTACTTTTGAGTTGAAAGTTTGGGTATTGAATTGGTGCATTTATGCACAAGTTTTAGACTTATTTTTCTGAAAATCGCAGGTCGCTAGACGAACCATTCGTCCTAAGTTTCATCCACATAGAGACAGTAGTTATTGTCTTACCACGAACAATACTGCGGACGAAACCCTTTGTGCATGTAGCTTCGGTCGACCGCTTGTGTATCGAGGTCGACCAAAACCCTTGTTCACATTCTGTTGGTTTCTAGAAGACTCCCGGTCGACTAGAGAGCCACTTTGAGACCATTCTGCACTTTTCTATTCTGTCTATTCTGATCCGTTCTGTACTGATTTCTGTGGGACTTCACCTGCGTTTATTACGTATTATTTCCAAATGTGTATTTTTGGGAAAACGGGAATATGTTACATCTATTTGTATCTATCTATCTGTGTTATATTCTGTTTATATCTGTTGTATTATTACTGATCCCTATTGAGCACCGGAGCTTAGTCCATCCACTTTTACTGTGCAGATGATTTAGGTGACTGCAGTACTACGAGGATGATGGTACCTGGGAAGGGTATTATGAAGATTAATTCATAACCGGTCTACTTAGATAGTTATTATTTCATTTGTTATTCATTTATACTTAGAGCTAGTTCATTCTTTATTATTGTTGAACAATTTTCTTTGTAATAATTAGATTCCACTGTTGCACTCTTATTTCAGATTATTTAATAATTGAATTCCCTTTTAAGTAATCTTTGTATCGTGGACTTTGGTGTCTCATCTACCAATGAGGCACTGACATGTCATCATTCCGGAGACAGGGTATGACAAGATTGGCAAGTTTACCCCTACCCCCACCACCATGTCGTCGCCGCATGGCCAATGTTGATCGGAATCTACTACTTTTTCTATATCGGGTGTCCCGTAAATTGTTTATGTTCATGAATGTACAAAAACAAAGTTTATGTCTAAAAAGAGAAAAGTATAAATTGATAACGTTCAATTATAGTCATTCCCTCAAGGTACGTTTCGAATTTTAACCTTGTTCACTAATCCTCCTCTTCTCTCAAATGTGGTTGATTTTTCACAGTTAATCAACATGATTTTAAAGTGTAATCTTGAAGTAACTGTTCAAGAACGTTCCAAATAATTACCTCAACCATTGAATTAAATGACATGATGGCCTAAATTGGTTCAGTAAGGTGATTATTAGCACAATAATCAATTTACCGCATGTTGATTTTGTCTCATATTTTTTAAAGAATACAAATTAGATAATTAGGTAATTACTAATTAGATGAACTCCTAATCTTTTTAGTATTGTCATGAAGATAATTGGCATGGAAAGCAGTTGTAATATTGCCACGAGATATGTTAGGTACCTCAGAATATATGATTTTGTAGGATTGGATGCATATGATTTATCGGTTGCAGAAACAACTGGATGTGCATAAGTCGAGCATATATCGTGAGGATATTCTTGTTCAAGTGCAAAGCAATGGATTTATGATTTTAACAACTTGTAGGGGCGTATGAGATGTGGAGTGTTAATTACTAATTGGAGATTGAATGAATACGTGCAATGGCGAAGAATGTTGGGTTTGTTAGTAGCGCCCTAGGATCATTAGCATATGTTGTACATTTTATATCTTTTTGAGCATGTCTTTGAATAGTTATTTTTGCCTTTGAACATCAAATGTGTGATTTGATAGTAAAACTCATTAGCTTATGCAATTACTATTCTAACTGTCCCTAGTTTTATGTAATATTTTTTACAATGAAATAAAACTATTATGATGTATGATTGAAGATTATGTTTTACTGATCATGTGTAATGGATACTGTAAGCCCTAAGGGCGAACGAACTCGGTTTTTGATAATGGACAAACACTTGATGTCGTGTCTAATGTTTTATATCTTTGTGATAGAATATCGGAACATATATTGGAAGCTCTAAGTACTTCAATCAAGCCATGATCAAGATTCAAAGTCATATCATTCAAGGCTCATCTATCAAGATTGAAGATTGAAGACTTAGGTTTGGTTAGTTTAGCTTTGTTGTCATAAGTAGTTATCTTATAAAGCTCTAACCAAAGCTCTCATGAACATAAGTACACATCACTCTAGTCTTGCTTGCACACAAACACGTTTTTAAAAGGCTAAGTTTTAAAAGGATTCTTAAATGTGTTCATATCTCAAAAGCCTTTGTTTTCAAAGTCTAAGTTCTTTTAGAAAAGTTTTCCAAGTGTTCTTACTTGTTACCTTTTAGGAAAACCTTTTTAGACTTTAAAAGACTTCAAAAGATTTCAAAACGTGTGAAAAATCACTTTGGAAGTTCGGTCAACCGAGCTCAAGTTCGGTTGAACCGTCGAGAAACTGAGAGCACAACAAAAATAGGTCGGTCGACCGAGGTACCCAAAGTGGATCCGAAGTTCACCTTCGGTCAACCGAACTCTGTTTTTAACTAGCCGTTTTTTGACCGTTGGAAACTCGATTTTCAGCCTATTTTGAATCTTATATATACTCCAAAGCTAGAGAATCATTCCAAGACTTGTATATACATGATAGATTGATTTCTTATCAAGTCTAAACACCTTCAAATCAAAAACACTTCATGATCTAAATCATTCAAAGGTGTTCTTTCAAAAAGCAAGAAAAAGAGTGAACTTCATATGTTCAAAGAGCTTCAAATTGATATACTTCAAAGGTATCCATCTTTCACTTAGAAGAGTGAATTATATTGTTCTTTATTCATCTTAATTCCCTTTCTTAGTGATAGGGTAATTGTTGTAAAAGTCCTACTTAGTGTGGGCAAGTTCTTAGTGAGCTTTTGTATTGTGGTTGTGTTGTAAAACTCTTAGTGAGTTAGCCACATTTGTAAAAAGATCTTCTTAGTGAAGTTGTTGAAATCCTTGGGTGCGGCTCAAGGTAGTGGACGTAGATTCTAAGTGAATCGAACCACTCTAAATCCTTTGTCTTGTTATTGGGTTTTACTTTGCATTGTTTTTGTTCATCTTGTTCAAACTCCCACTTGCATTGCAAAGATTCGAAAAAAGTTCTCAGATTAGTTAAAACCCAATTCACCCCCTCCCCCCTCTTGTGTTTTACAATTGGTATCAGAGCCTAGTCTTCATCTTTAGTCTAACCACTTGAAGAAAAGATTTATGGCCGGTAATTCCGCATTAGCGTATCTAGAGGGGTCTTCCACCAATAGGCCACCACTTTTTGATGGAAATAATTATGAGGCTTGGAAAGATCGTTTCAAGATATATGTGTGCTCAATAGATTATTCTTTATGGCATATATTTGAAGATGGTCCATATGTGCCTATGAAGATGGTGGATGGTGTTCAAGTGCCAAAACCGGACAAGGAGCTAAATGAGTTTGAGTCCAAGAAGATGACTCAAAATTACAAGGCAATGAACATCCTTAGTTGTGCCTTAAGTCAAGATGAGTACAACCGTGTGCTTGGAAGAAAATCCGCTCACTCCATGTGGAAAATGCTTGAGGTTACTCATGAAGGCACAAATCAAATCAAGGAGTCAAGGTTAAATTTGCTTGTTAGAGAATATGAGCTTTTCTCCATGAAGCCAAATGAGTCAATAAATGAGATGAGCACAAGATTCACAAATGTGATAAATGGCTTGAAGTCTTATGGCAAAGAGTACACCATGGGTGAAATGAATAGGAAGATTCTCAATTCTCTTCCTAAAAGTTGCGAAAATAAAGCCCTTGCCATTGAAGAGTCCAAGAATTTAAAGACCTATTCAACGGAGGAACTTCTTGGCTCACTACTAGCCTTTGAGATGAAGATAAAGAAAAATGATTCTACAAAGGGTAGTGATCTTGAATCCATCATCAATAAAGAAGAAGGAGAGAACTTGTTCTTCAATCTCAAAAATGCAAAGTGCTTGTTAAGCCATTGGGGTGAAGAAGAAAGTGATGATGATCAAGAAGAATATGATCACACATGTCTTATGGCATTTGGTAATGAGGTACATCCTTCTCCATCTATTTCAAGTTCTCATAATGATAATGATGATGATGATGAGGATGATCCAAATGAGCTTTTAATTGATATGTATGATCAATTGAAAAATTGTGCAAAGCAAAACAAAGCTATGAATCTTAAAATTGAATCTTTGCTTGTTGATAACAAAAAGCTTTGTGATGAGGTTGATTGCATGAAAATCGAAAATGAAAAACTTATTGCTACATGCAACTCTTCTTCATTAAAGTATCTAGAAGCATATGATCAATTGACATCTCTTGAACTCAAACTTGTTGAATTTGATCTTTTGGAGAACAAAGTTAAAGATCTTACCCTTCTTGTTGAAAACTTTACTAAGGGTAAGAAAAATCTTGATCAAATTCTTTGTGTGCAACGTGCTTCAAATGATAAACATGGTCTTGGTTATAATGCTAATCACATTGATCATGCTAGCTCTTCTAAGTTGCCTAAGAATCACTTTGTGCATGCTAGTACCTCACATAGGCAAATTAGATATAATGAGCATGTTCAAAATTCTTCTAAGCCACACATTTGTTGCACATATTGTGGGAAACATGGTCATACTAATGCTAGATGCCATGTTAAGAAGAAGATTGAAAAAGGGGTTAAAACTATTTGGAAAGTTAAACGTACTTTAACTAACCCCCATGGACCCAAACAAAAATGGGTACCAAAAGCTACTCCTCCCTTGATCTTATAGGTTTTTATAAGTTAGATGAATGCCACAAAGCTTCAATGGACTTGATTCAAAGAGAAGTGGCATTGGGGAGAAGTTAAAGGAGATGTGCCAAAAGAAGAAATTCAAAAGCACTCCTTAACACTTGGATTCTCAAAGCTCAAATGTTAATCAATTGGAGAACCAAGTTGCTTAGATACAAAGAGCAAAGCATCAAGTGATGACAAGAACCAAAGTATCAATCCAATGTCTTCATCACTTGGTAAGAAAGCAAAGGTATCAAAATCACCTTCTCTTAACACTTTAATTAATGTGTTTAAGCGTTTTTGATATTTATACATGCTTGCTCTTATATTTGTTGCATCTCACATTCTTGAATTTTATATTTATATAGATAACCTTTAGCATGTTCTTTATTGTCCATGTTTATTTAGCTAAGGTATCTATGAGATGTAGGATATGCAACTTGATTGATTCTTGTTTTGTCATGTATTATTCAATTAAGAATTCATCTAGTTGTCTTGGTTTTTGATTTGCAATGTTCCTTATGCATATATGTGTCACTTGAGATATTGAGCTAATCATGAAGGACCTTTGATAAGGTACCACATTAGTTCTCAAGAATTCCTTGTAGGTAACAAAGAGTTCTAAACTTCAAGAAGAAGATATGAACTACAAGGAATGGCACAAGTGAGCTAAGACTCCAAGAAAAGAGTCAAGTGCCAAGGATCACAAGATTGTAGAGGGTTCATCAAAAGAAAAGTCACCCATCAATGATGACTCTACAATTGTCATGAATAAGAAGAGGAGATTGCTTTCATCTCATCAATCAAGGATGAACAACAAAGAAAATGGAGCAATCACATGTCAACCTCTCTATGAGCTTGAAAAGATAATGATCACACAAAAGGCCTCTATGGACTTGTTGATAAAGAAGATCAACCAAAATGGTAAGAAGTCCAAGCTCAAAGGGCATTGAGGTACAAGGCTTAACTCATCTCTTGTAGGTGATCATTGTTTTGATAGTGTTCAACTAAAACCCCCTCCCCTTATTATGTAGTGTTTTATGCTTTGGGGAAGTTTGTTATATGCTTTGCTATGTCTTAACTTGATCTTCATTGCATATAGGGGTTTGTGTTTATATTCAAGTCTATAGCATTAATCTTATGTGGTTGATCGCCTAGATGCTTGACTTAGGATATAAACTGTGTTTGTGGCATTGATTATGCCATGGGTTGTGTCCATTTGTGTGTTTGGGAGTGGCATAACCTAAGAGGGAGTTTTTCAAATGTTTTCAACTAATACCTCCCTCATTATATGTGATGTATGCTCAATTGTTCATATTTTACATCATCACATCACTTGTTGGCTTGCTTTTCATCTTTTATATCTTATAGCCAACTTGTGTAAGTTATTTTGGAAGTTATATGTGTTATAAATGTTTTTGTCTTCAATTGGTATCACATATACTCTCCCTTAATAACTTTGAGATCATATTCTTCATTTTCTTATCTATTGTGATCTCATTATAGTTTTTGGTTAGTATCACTTTAAGAGTTGCTTCACTCATTTAGCTAACCATTAACTTGTTAGAGGAATGTTCTATTAAGTATTATGTTACACTTCCTCTACTTCTTTAGGTTGTGATACATGTGCTTAACTTATGTATTCATGGTATCACTTCCACTTGTACTTTGTTAGCTATATTTTCAAACGTATTTACAATTGGCTATATTTACATTTGGTATCTTGTTTTACAATTGGTCAATTGGTTTCATACTTGGTTTTATCTCAAATAGCTAACATCGTATGTTTGATAAACGGGGAGATTGTGCTTAAGGTTTATTCCCTATCTCCTTTGTTTTTAGCTTAGGTTGATATTCTTTTTGAGCCATACATGACCATTTTTTTTGCTTTATGTGTTATTATGGACTCCTTGTTATTTAGAAATCAACCAAGCTTATCCATAAGTAATCCTTCTTCATAATTATTTTTGGTCTTTAGGATTGATCTTTTGGTTCTTATTTTATCAATCTACAAGACCATCTAGTTGTCTCCATTGTTTTTTAGTTTGTCATTATATGGGAAGGATTATTAAATTTCATCAAGCTTCTCCAAAATTAATCTTTACTTTTCGTTAAAAATGCTTTTCTTATTGGCGCTCTGATATCCCTTTTTGATTTTGACAAAAAGAGGGAGAATTTTTAGTGTTGCAAATGTGCCAAGAGAAGTTAATTACAAAAGGAGAAAGCTTAGAACTTGCAAAATGGGAGAGATAAGGGATTCTTTAATATAGGGGGAGTAGAATTGTTTTGAGAAAACTTCTACTTGTCTGGATCCTTAATATCCTTATCTCATGCATACATTTGGTATCTTATTTTTGCTTATTATTCCCATTTGCATCAATGTTTTGTCATCATCAAAAAGGGGGAGATTGTTAGCCCGAAGGGCAAAATATCCTATGTTGTTTTGATGACAACAAACCATTGATAGTTCTAATGTTTGTGTGAGCATGCTCTTCTTAATAGGATCCTTAGCACTCACATCGACATTGATGAAAATGGTAAGTTAGCTTCTTGTGTAAACCGAAGGTATGTATATTACACACAAGAATGCTATTTTATGGAAGGAAGGAGGCAAGGAGGTTGGTTGGGAAATAGGGCTCTTCAAAGAGTCCCTAATGTATATGGCATAAGAACTTAACATGCTAGTGCTTATGTTTGTCGTTCTATCTTGGTTTATCTTATAAGCACTCAGCTTTACACTTAATTGTTCTTATATCCTTTTGCCATGCTTCCTTGTACTTATAATTGTCCATATCCTATCTAATTACATCAAAGTTTGTCATAATCAAAAAGGGGGAGATTGTAAGCCCTAAAGGCGAACGAACTCGGTTTTTGATAATGGACAAACACTTGATGTCGTGTCTAATGTTTTATATCTTTGTGATAGAATGTCGGAACATATATTGGAAGCTCTAAGTACTTCAATCAAGCCATGATCAAGATTCAAAGTCATATCATTCAAGGCTCATCTATCAAGATTGAAGATTGAAGACTTAGGTTTGGTTAGTTTAGCTTTGTTGTCATAAGTAGTTATCTTATAAAGCTCTAACCAAAGCTCTCATGAACATAAGTACACATCACTCTAGTCTTGCTTGCACACAAACACGTTTTTAAAAGGCTAAGTTTTAAAAGGATTCTTAAATGTGATCATATCTCAAAAGCCTTTGTTTTCAAAGTCTAAGTTCTTTTAGAAAAGTTTTCCAAGTGTTCTTACTTGTTACCTTTTAGGAAAACCTTTTTAGACTTTAAAAGACTTCAAAAGATTTCAAAACGTGTGAAAAATCACTTTGGAAGTTCGGTCAACCGAGCTCAAGTTCGGTTGAACCGTCGAGAAACTGAGAGCACAACAAAAATAGGTCGGTCGACCGAGGTACCCAAAGTGGATCCGAGTTCACCTTCGGTCAACCGAACTCTGCTTTTTAACTAGCCGTTTTTTGACCGTTGGAAACTCGATTTTCAGCCTATTTTGAATCTTATATATACTCCAAAGCTAGAGAATAATTCCAAGACTTGTATATACATGATAGATTGATTTCTTATCAAGTCTAAACACCTTCAAATCAAAAACACTTCATGATCTAAATCATTCAAAGGTGTTCTTTCAAAAAGCAAGAAAAAAAGTGAACTTCATATGTTCAAAGAGCTTCAAATTGATATACTTCAAAGGTATCCATCTTTCACTTAGAAGAGTGAATTATATTGTTCTTTATTCATCTTAATTCCCTTTCTTAGTGATAGGGTAATTGTTGTAAAAGTCCTACTTAGTGTGGGCAAGTTCTTAGTGAGCTTTTGTATTGTGGTTGTGTTGTAAAACTCTTAGTGAGTTAGCCACATTTGTAAAAAGATCTTCTTAGTGAAGTTGTTGAAATCCTTGGGTGCGGCTCAAGGTAGTGGACGTAGATTCTAAGTGAATCGAACCACTCTAAATCCTTTGTCTTGTTATTGGGTTTTACTTTGCATTGCTTTTGTTCATCTTGTTCAAACTCCCACTTGCATTGCAAAGATTCGAAAAAAGTTCTCAGATTAGTTAAAACCCAATTCACCCCCCCTCTTGTGTTTTACAGATACAAATCATATCATAGATGCAATATATTAGGATACATTGTATCGGACGTGATCCATTAGAGAAGTAATACTTCATGGTTTTTTAGTCATAAGTATTACTTCCTTAATACTATTTTGAATCTTTAGACCTTATGTCTCCATTGTTTCCAGCATGAATGGAGCTATGTTTTGATATAGTCGGACGTTACTTTTGATCGAGTAATCAATACGACTGATGATCGGATGTAGTATCCTATCATGGCTTGAATGTGAGAGGTATTGTAAGGAATTTATCCCTCTCTTATTAGAGAGAGATATCTGTGGTCCCCTCGATAGGGAAGACTGATTAAATGCATGGCCGTGCTCAAATGTATTTAATAAAATGGTTATTCAATATTGTTTGTTGGAACAGTCTACCTGGAGATCGATAATAAATACAATCAAGTTATATAAGGGTGACAACTATCATGCCTTATGCTTAATTTGGATATCGCGAGACAAAGGGATTAAATAGCGGATTGATATTAGGTTCCACCACATATTCATTCACTATGGGTAGTCACAATGTCCTGCTAGGGACCGCTTGTGATTTATGAACACATACTACTACTAAGTGTGTCTTCATTGCCATTGTGATATGAACCTACACGGTCACACGCATAGACGAGTGAACGAGCTTCATTTCCAGATTCAATGAATCTAGAATGTGTCTAGTTTCATTGTTTCTGACATTTACTTCTCTGAGAATAATAAAATGTTATTATTTGAATTAGAGATTGAGGAGGGGCATTTTCGATATTTGGCTATAACTGGGATTACGTGGGAGTTATTATGCGATAAAGACTCCTACTACCAGTAGAGGTTTACAGGACTTGGAAGTTAAAGACTCCCACTGCTAGAAGAGGTTGATAGGATATGGGAGTTGTTCTTGGAACAAACTCTCACACCCTATATAATCCTCTATTGACCGAAACCCTAGTTCTAGTTTTTGCTTGAGCCGTAATAAACAAAATACCTTGAAATTAGATTTTCTACCTCATTTTTCTCTCTAGATTCCGAAACTCAGAAAAACAAAGAGCTAGCACTCGCTGCTCGTTTCGTCGCGTGGATACTGGTGGGGAGTAATTCCTCAAGGGATGACTTTGGTGGTTGCAGCTGTTAGTAGTGCCCTAGGATCATTATCATATGTTGTACGTTTTATATCTTTTGGGCATGTCATTTGAATAGTTAATTTTGCTTCTTAACATCAAATGCGTGATTTGATAGTAAAACTCATCAGCTTATGTAATTACTATTCTAGTTTTATGTAAGGTTCATTACAATGAAATAAAACTTGTATGATGTTTGATTGATGATTACGTTTTACTAATCATGTGTAATGAATACAAATCATATCATAGATACAATATATTGGGATATATTGTATCGGACGTGATCCGTTAGAGAAGTAATATTTCATTGTCCTTAGTCATAAGTGTTACTTCCTCAATACTATTTTGGAATCCTTAGACCTTATGTCTCCATTGATTCTAGCATGAATGGAGCCACGTTTTGACTCAGTCGGACGTTACTTTTAATCAAGTAATCAATACGACTGATGATCGGATGTAGTATCCTATCATGGCCTGAATGTGAGAGGCATTGTAAGGAATTTGTCCCTCTCTTATTAGAGAGAGATATCCATAGGCCCCTCGATAGGGAAAGACTGTTTAAATGTAAGGTTGTGCTCAAATATATTTAATAAAGTGGTTATTAAATATTGTTTGTTGGAACAGTCTACCTGGAGATCGATAATAAATACAATTAAGCTTTATAAGGGTGATGACAACCATGCCTTATGCTTAATTAGGATATCGCGAGAAAAAGGGATTAAATAGTGGATTGATATTAGGTTCCACCGCATATTCATTCACTCTGGGTAGTCACAATGTCCTGTTAGGGACCGCTTGTGATTTATGAACACATACTACTACTAAGTGTGTTTTCATTGCCATTGTGATATGAACCTACACAGTCACACGCATAGACGAGTTAACGAGCGTCATGTCCAGATTCAATGAATCTAGAATGTGTCTAGGTTCATTGTATATGACATTTATTTTCTGCTAATAATAAAACGTTATTATTCGAATTAGAGATTAAGGAGGGGCATTTTCGGTATTTGGCTATAGCTGGGATTACGTGGGAGTTATTGTGCGATAAAGACTCCCACTACCAGCAGAGGTTTATGGAACGTGGGAGTTGAAGACTCCCACTGCCGAAAGAGGTTGAGGACGTGAGAGTTGGTTCTGGGAACAAACTTTCACACCCTATATAAACCTCTTTTAGCCGAAACCCTAAAGAGTGATCAATTGAGCCGCAATCCAAAAAGTACTCCGAAATTAGATTTCGGTTTTCTGCCTCTCTTTTTCTCTCTAATTCCCGAAACTCATAAAAACGAAGAGCTAGCAATCGATGTTCGTTTCGTCGCGTAGATATCGGTAGAGGGAAATTTCGCAAAGGGAAGGCTATTGGTGGCCGCAACACAAACTCTGAAAGTCCACTAATCAAAATCTTTCATTCAAGAATCAGATTCTTTAGCCGAAAAATGTAAGCTTTCGTTTTAATTTTCGATTCCCATAGTATGAGCCGATCCTTCGGGGGAGGACTCATGGGGTGTTTAGAAGAGTTTCTGCCCTTGAATCCCTTCAACAGCTAAGTACCGGGAAAAACAGAATCTTTAACCGAAAACGCAAGTCTTTTTCGTATTTTTTGATTCCTATTGTATGAGCGGATCCTTCAGGGGAGGATTCATGGGTGTTTGGAACGAGTTTCTGCCCATAAATCCCTTCAGGGTTTTGACCCATATCCACTCCTTAGTTTAAGGATTACTAATCAGGTTAGCATTAGTAATTAGGTGATTTGCTAATCCTTTTAGCTAAAATTTTTACTTTATATATATGTATGTATCATGTATGTACATGTGTGTGTGTGTGTGTGTATTCTACATTGTTTGGAGTAGTAAGGCGAGGGAAGACTAAAGGGTTCAAGGAATCTCCTCTATATTCTTGTTTCTCTATTATAGTGAAAGTATTTGCTCGCCTTACCAGTGGATGTAGGTCAGATTGACTGAACCACGTAAATGACTGCGTCATTTTATCGCTTTCCTTATTTTTATTTTATTGTGGACATAATTGAGAGTATTAATTTCCTAACTACTGGTATCAGAGGAAGGTTCAGAGCAGAAGATGAGTTGTTTTGGGTCATCAATTTCGCCAGAGATTGGAGGAGAGTGTTAGATATAATCCAAAGCGGAATATTTCGATTAAATAAGCCAATGTGGAAATGCAATGTTGCTATACAAGAATTTCTTGTTACTCTCAAGTGCAACATCGACCAATTGTCTTCTTCACGTTATGTGTAATTCTAGACGTCTTTACTAGAAACCGTTGACACCGGCGGAAATATTTGTACGTATGTCCTCCAAAGATGGAAGAGGGCTCCACATGGGGTGGAACACACTAGCCGACAGAGGTTTCAACTGAGAGGAGGCATTGCTACAAGAGATAAAAAATTTGGCGTGGTTGGTGTTCAAGTCAAGAAAATCAAAAGAATAAATCTAGACCACTGGATTGGAAGGTGGAAGATTGATCTGGTGTGTTTCAGGTGCATTAGCCTAGAGGTGCATCCTAGTGTCCTAAACCATTAAGTAAACTAACTGGACTTTGATCGTTGACCAGTCCGTTTATCAAAGTTGACTAACCAAACTTAATCAGTTCCTCCTTAATTTAGCATGTTGATTCCAATTTTAATGTTTGTTTCTCAAATTCATAACAATAAGGAGATTTAAGTTTGTCTAAATCTACGATGTAGTATGATGTTGATATAGTTGACTTGGAAAACAGTTGTAATATTGCCACGAGCGAATATGAGATTGGTTAGGTAATTCAGAGAATATGATTTTTCAGTCTTCATTTCATATGATTCATCGGTTTTAGGAACAATTGGATGTGCATAAGTCGAGCATATATCGCGAGGATATTATTGTTCAAGTGCCGAGCAGTGAATTTGTGTTTTTCACAACTTGTATGGACATATGAGATGTGGAGTGTTAAATAGTAATTGGAGATTGAATGAATACGTGACGTAGTTGAGAATTTTGGGTTTTGACTCATATTCACTCCTTAGTTTAATGATTGCTAATTAGGTTAAAAATTAGTAATTAGGTAATTACTATTATGTGAACTCCAAATTATTTTAGCTGAATGTTTACTACTCATATATATATATATATATATATATCTGTGTGTGTGTGTGTTCTACATTGTTTGGAGTAGTAAGGCGAAGGAAAACTAATGGGTTGAAGAAATCTCCATTATAGTGAAAGTATGTGCTCGCCTTACCTGTGGATATATGTCAGATTGACTGAACCACGTAAATGATTGTCATTTTATCGTTTTTTTTATTATTATATTGGGACAGAATTGAGAGGATTAATTTTCTAACTACTGGTATCAGAGCGAGGTTCAGAGAAGAGGATGAGTTGTTTTGGGTCATCGCTTTCGCCAAAGATTGGAGAAGAGTGTTAGATATAATCAATTTCAGAATATTTTGATTAAATAAACCAATGTGAAAATGTAGTGTTGCTACACCAGAATTTGGCGCTACTCACAGGTGCAACATCGACCAATTCTCTTCTTCAAGTTATGTGTAATTCTATACGTCTTTACTAGAAACCGTTAACACCGGTGGAAATATTTTTACGTATATCCTCCAGATATGGAAGAGAGATCCATTGCGGCGGAACACACTAGCTAACAGAGGTTTCAACTGAGAGGAGGCATTGCTACAAGAGATACAAATCTGGCGTGGTTGGTGTTCAAGTCAAGCAAATAAAAAGAATTAAATCTAGACGTCTGAATTGGAATGTGGA
Source organism: Vinca minor (assembly GCA_026122235.1). NCBI lineage: Eukaryota > Viridiplantae > Streptophyta > Magnoliopsida > Gentianales > Apocynaceae > Vinca > Vinca minor. The sequence goes on from JAOCZM010000253.1 coordinate 4,540,428, forward strand.
AGATTGATCTTGTGTGTTTCCGGTGCATGGGCCTAGAGGTGCATCATCGTGTCCTAAACCATTAAGTAAACTTACTAGACTTTGACCGTTGACCAGTTTGGTCTACTATTGGTGTTGTCAGGTTTGACCATTGATCAAAGTTGACTAAATCTAACTTAGTCAATTCCTCCTTAATTTAACGTGTTGATTCCTATTTTGATGTTTGTTTCTCAAATTCATATCTAGTAAGGAGATTTAAGTTTGTCCAAATCTACGATGTAGTATGATGTTGATATAGTTGACATGGAAAACAATTGTAGTATTTCCATGAGCGAATATGAGATAGGTTAGGTACTTCAAAGAATATGATTTTTCAGTCTTGGTTTCATATGATTTATTAGTTGTAGGAACAACTGGATGTGCATAAGTCGAACACATATCGTGAGGATATTCGTGTTTAAGTGCAGAATAGTGTATTTGTGCTTTTAACAACTTGTATGGACATACGAGATGTGGAGCATTAATTTGATTGAGTGAATACATGACATAATTGAGATTTTTGGGTTTCGACTTGGGATGGCAATGGGGCAGATCTCGGGCGGGTATCTCAATACCCATCCCCACCCCGCGCTGGTGACCCATCGCCCGCTTCGTGCGAATCAAGCAATCTTTCCCCGCGCCTCGCCCTGCCCCGCTCTATTTGTTTTTAAAAAAAAATCATTAATATTATCATAAAAATATAGCCCTAACAAGTATAATTAGTACATTTTATCACAAATTAATCCTCAAACAAGTACAATTAGTATATCGAAATGAAAATTAAACATGATTAGGTCTAATAATAACAATATTATAATAATATAATATGGATGAGGCAAAATGAGGCGGGATGGGTCTCACATGAAATCCAGCCCCCGTTAGCGGGGCAGGTATGATATGCCCCATTCTTTTCACGGGGCGGGGCGGGTCGGGTCTGCCCCAAAAGACGTTGGGGCAGGGCGGGTCAACGGGTCGTGGGTTAAATTTCCATCTCTAGGTTCGACCCATATTGTGATAACCGGGACTTTTAGAAAAATAATTTTGCATGAATTACTTTAATTTTGCATGTATGTGTTTATTATTTGCTAATGCATGTTATTATGTGCTAGGTAAGGTGATTATGTGACTATATGTTACTTTGCAACATGTTTATGTGTTATATTCAGTACGTTTAGTGTGAGGGATGTTTTGGTCGTGATTGTAATTTGAAGGACTTAAGTGTAGGCTTTGGAAACTTTAGGGACTAAAGTGTAAGGGAATTGAATGGTTTTGGAAAGGGATTTATGGCTGGAGATTTTGAAAGGTTAGGAAAAGAAAAGTAACGGTTGTGTAAGGAAAAGAGAGGGAGAAACATTGCATATTTATGGAGTGCTGTGAGGTTTTTTAGATGAGTATGTTGGTGGTGTTATAGATGAGACCTACGAGGAGGAGTACTTCTAGGACGACGCCTAGTCTAGTTTACCTTTATTGTGTTGAACTGATGAACCTTTAATGTTTAGCATTTCCTTTCGAACTAAGTTATTCCTTATATAATGTAATCGACGATGGATGATGTAATATTTCCCTTTAAGTTATAAATAATGTTGAAGTTCCTTTTCTGTTATTGGGTTCGGTGTTTCATTGACTTGGAAAATTGTCACGTCATCACTTGGAGACGGGGTGTGAGATACATTCACTCATTAGTTTAAGGATTGTTAATTAGGTTAAGATTTAGTAATTAGGCAATTACTATGTGAACTTCTAATCATTTTAGCTAAAGGTTTACTACTCTATATATATATATATATATATATATATATATATATATATATATATTATTTGGAGGAGTAAGGCAAAGGAATGATAACGAGATGGAGCAATCTCCATTATATTTTTACTTCTCAATTATAGTGAAAGTATGTGCTTGCGTTACGCATGGATGTAGATAAAATTAACCGAACAACGTAAATTATTCTATTGCTTTTCTTATTTATATTTGCTCATGGGTTAGAAATGAAAGAATTAATTTCTTGACAACTCTCATGTGGCTGAATCCATTTGGAGTTTTACCATATTCTATTATACGAGCATCAGAGCATCAAAATATTGAAATAAAAATATATGTAAGATTAGAAACATTGGGAAAAAACAACGAGAACTAAGTTGTAATTAAGGGCATAATTGCGGATCCTTTTTTGCTATACAGCGCGATTATATAATTACCTAATATTTTAGGAGATCTCTTTACTTTTTCTTTAATATATTTTTTCCTTTCCCATTTCCAATTTTCCATATTTTCCCATTCTCACCTCAACCTTTAAAACCCTCTTCGTTCTCTCTCTCTCTCTCTCTCTCTAAATACGTCCCAGAAAATGGTGTGTGAAATTTTCTCTTTTAATGTTTTTCTATTTTATTTAGTCATAATTTTACTGTTTTAAGTACTCTTTTATGGGATTTTCTTTTCTTGGATTATTATTTTTGGTATAGGTTGGATGCACTATACGAATGAAGAAGAGGAAACCCGATTGGGTGAACAATTTATTGAAGAGCAGATTTTATGGTTCGTGTGAAGATCATAATGATCTTAGGAAAAACGAGAAAAATTTGTTTTGTATTGATTGTAATGTTCGGTTTTGCAAGCATTGTTCGACTTCTTCTTCTTCCTCTTCCTCTCCTTCGCCTCACTATCTTCATAGGTGGCTTCAAATATGCAAGTATGTTTATCAAGACGTTGTTCGTCTACAAGACATTCAAAAACATCTTGATTGCTCCAAAATTCAAGTTAGTATACTTTTTAAAATATGCTAGTTAGTCTATTTCTTATATGATGATACGTCTTCAATCTAGAACGTGAACATTTAATTCTGGACTGAAGGAATATATTATAAGGGGGCCTTAATCATTGAATTACATAGGGATTTGTTTTTCCATTGGTATCTATCTTTTGGTAATTTCAAAATTTAGAGGATTAGATAAGGGGGAAGTATTTTAGATTGGTTTTCTTGGCAAAAAATTCTCTGTCCCCGTTCCTTTCCCCATCCATGTCCCCAGCCAATCACAATTCTATAGTTATCTCTAATGTTGATAATTCAAAATTCCTTTAATCTTTTGCTCTTTTGCATGAAACTAATTTTAAAAGAAAAAACTTTCTATGTTAAGTTATCAACTATAGTAGTTTCCTTCTCTAATATGGTATTTAAAATGATCATCTAATCTTTTAGTCTTGGATTGCTAACTAGACTTTGGTATTCAATAGTTACTTTATGAAAAGGAGTTCTATGATATATTGAAATCTTGGGGATTGAATAATGCTGTTGCTTTTATTGGTGAATTCTTCCTCTTTTTTTTTTTTTTATTTCTTTAAGATGGAAAATTATCAGAAGATATTTCAGGAAATCAGAAATATATCTTTGAGGATACCAAATTTAATATAAATAAAATTTTCTAATAATTTTGAAATATATTTGAGGAAATTACTTCCAATTATTTGATCTAAATATTTGCAAAAGGTATTATTCTCGAGTAGATAAAAAGTCGGCTAAAACACCAGCAGGATTTTCGAATTCGGAATAATGGGGTTTGGTTGGACGTCTCTTCCTAATAATTAAAAAACTAAATTGAGGGAATGGGGAATTTCCAAACCCCATAATGTACTTTAGTGCCTAAATGGGACAGAAGATTTTGGATTATTTGATTTGATTTCAAATATATATTTCCTATCAGAATATATAGCGAAAAATAAAGTAAACAAAGAGTAATGTACTTCCTTAGTTAAATAAGATTTTTATATTACTGATTCTGTTTACAAGAGTAATATTGATATTTTGATTGAAAATATTTTTTAATTTTTATTTCTTTAATTTTTGCTATATATTTTAAAAATTTTATATTAAATAATGTAAATAGTAGTATCTGATTACGTATTCCCCTTAATGTAGATTCTAAACCAATTAAGGCCTAAGATTATGAGGTTGAATATCATTTAGATTCTAAATCATGATATGTTCTAGCTCATGGTCAAATGATGAAAAAAGTTGCGCAGTTTTGATCTATGACTCGGGTACGGGTATGTATTTTAATGTCGAGTACTTAAACATTTAAAATAAAGTATCTGATCGTTGTTGACCAGATCCTTTAAGTATTTAATATTCATATCTATATCTATGTAGTGTCGACACGGGACGGCAAATATAAACTAATAGTGCTGGTAACATAGGTTTTGATGTAATTTTCCTATTTAATTTTCTTACAGACATACAAAATCAATGGAGAAAAGGCTATACATCTGAATCCAAGACCTCAATCAAAGGACACCAGAATTTCTAAGTCAAAATGTGGTGCATCTTGCCAAGCATGTGGAAGGCATATCCAAGATTTTCCAAATACCTTTTGTTCCATTGCATGCAAAGTAAACCCTTTAAATTTCATTTTTTTTTCTAATGTTTTAAATAGTTTCTTAAATATTTTTTTGCAATTTGATCATCTATTAATTAAATTTTTTTTTATTTTCAGGTCTCAGTGGTTGCGGAGATGTATAAAGAGATAAATCAAAATTTTATTTCAATTACGGATAATTATTATTTCGATCGCGATAATTATCATAATCAAGATCACAATGAAGAAGAAAACAAATCCTTGGAGATGTTTTGGTTGAGTTCTAAATTAAAACCGAAGAAACAGTTGCACAAAAGGAAAGGCATACCACGAAGATCTCCTTTACATTAATCATCCGATTAGTATTGCGTAAACCATATGGTGTTACTAAGCATAGGTTTCTTTATTGTAGGGACAGTTTTTGTAATTTATGAAAATACCTCATGAAAATACAATAATACACCATAAGTTTTTGTTGATATCTATTTTTGTTATTAGTGATGGGACAAAGTGTTGGGATTTGAAAAGATGTCATATGCAGAAAATGAGGGTAACAGAGATGCGTGTGTCGCGATAAATATATGAGCATACTAGAAAGAATAGAGTGAGAAATGAGATTATCCGAGATGAGGGAAAATCGACTTGCGGTAGTTTGAACACATAAAAAGAAAGACTGATTGACGATCTGTTTCGAAAACTTGAAGGATGAAGTCACGAGATTGTAAGAGAGGGGAGTCCGAGGAGGGTTTGGATCGAAGTCATCAAGAATGATATGAATTTTTTGGAATTAAATGAGAGTATGGTGTTTGATAAAAAAAAATGCAGGGGATGTATTTATACGAACAATCACGTAGAAATTTTATATTAATTCATATAACCGGATCCAATTAAAATTTTATTGGCGTTGTTATTGATCATTTTGGGTGGCCATGGGAGTAATATTATTCATCTTATACAGAATCAGTATATTTATTCAGACAAATCACTCTCTAAAGGCCCCAATTTTGGATTTTTGTTATGGGTTAGTTGGTTAGTCATGTCCACAGCAAACAAACTCTAGTGGCTGTATATCATAAAGTGGTAGTCTTTGGTTCAGCACTGGTATTATTACATTTTGTACCTTATGTCCCCTTATTAAATTTAATACTATAGGGAATTTTTAGTTAAATATTCCTTAACTTGTAGAAATGTATTTTCCCTCTATGCTTCCTAGTTTATTGTTTTGGCAGGATATCTTTAATTATGGATATTCATTTCCTTCGGTCTATCCATCTGGTTTTCTTTCTCGTCTTGGGGCAAAATAGGGGGTCCTTCATCTGTGTCCGTCAAATCAGATTCGCCAACAACTGGCATGAGTGTCTGAAGGGGGTCTCTATAGGCTTTTTGTAAAGATCCATATCTTCCTAGTGATATGCGGGACAAACATCGTTATAAGTTGTCCAAGTTTCCAAGTCGACATCCGCAGACAGAAGTACAAGAGGCCTTTCTATAGTACAATAATATTTAACCTTGGAATTGTGATAATAAGTCACTTCTAAGATGTCTTGAAGACGCGATTTACTCTAAATAAATTCAAGAAGGTCACAAGTGTGACCATCTAAATTCGATCACTCGACAGAGACGGATGTAGTTGTTGTTCTCCTGTTACTAAAATGAAAATGAAACATAACCAGAATATAAAACAGAAATCAATTCGGATTAAATCCTGGATGAGGCAATGGTAAACCATTTGCCCTTAAACTCAATTTGCACGCCTAATTGCTTCAGGCCTACAAGAGCAACGAGTTCCAAAGGTACAACGTCTAATCACGTTGCTTACTAGAAGCTTAGAGAAGCAGTACTTCGAACCTTTTATATGCAGAACTCTCTGTTACTAGTATGAAGTGCAGAAATGAAGAAGGGAGATTAATTTTCGTAACAAATAATTCTGGGGGAGACTGCCTTTTATAGCAGTCGAAAACTACAATTTTACCCCCATTTCCTCACTTCTGCAGTTACTCAATAGTCAAGGGACTATTACGATAATTTTGCCCAAAAAATATTACTGCCCTTCCGGCATGGACACGCGCGAGGCGAGGCGAGGAAAGTCGAGACGAGACAGACGGACGGTGCGCGAGGGGTAACCCCTCTCCCACTTGTTTAAGATCACTAATCTAACTAGTGTCTTATAGACTACTTTTAATCGGTTCTCACAACCGATATGGGATAACATCACACATCCATTAACAACCTCTCCAATTTAACCAAATTTATCATTCACACCGAGAATTAATTTCCTCACATGTTATAAATCATCACGAAACTTGCGCAACCCACTACGCGATGAATTCAAAACACTTTAAAACTAAGCGGTGGAACATACAATTAAATTTGATCAAATATGTCCATATAATAAATTAATTCTCCAACAATCCCCCACGTGAATGAAATTTGGCAAAAAAGATGCACGTGTAGCCTAAAATACAATTTCGAGAGTTCAACGAGAAATTGCTGCTACGGGATAGGTGGTTGTGAACCTTGAACCTTCCTTAATGAAATACCATCGGGTACACTTGCTAACCAGTGGGCGTGTGATGCCTTGAACTGTTCAGCTTTCTGTGTGTACCAAGACAATGATACTCGCACAACGTTTTCTCTACACAATTAGTTTGTTCTTTCGTTGTTGTCCATTTCGGCCCTGGACTGCCATGGAAATATTCATTGAACGCTTTAGAGATTTAGCCCTCAAGCAATCTCATAGAAGTGGCCCCTTCACATTCAATATAGGTGATCTCTTATTAGAAGTATCATGTCATACTCCATGTATTACGTATAAGGATCATTAAAAGTTAACATTTATCCTTCAATGAACAGGTCTATCACTCTTTCATCACAGGAATGTACTGGGAATTCTTTTCCCGAGTGCTTCGTTCGATTCCCCCCACCCCCCCCCCACCCACAATTCGGTTTTCCCGTTGAACCTACAAATTGGGTTTTTCAATTCAGGTTGGGTTTCCATCATGAGTGGTAATCAATTTCACGGACTTCAACCCCATTCCTCTTGATGAACCCTTTACTAAGTCTCTTGTTAGACCTTTTGTTAATGGGTCCGCTATGTTTTCTTTGGATCTCGCAAAGTCCAAAAAAATAACGCCGGCTTTTAACAGAGTTCTAAAGGATTTATGTCTTCGACGTATATGTCTAGACTTCCCATTATACACGTTATTTGTTGCTCTTCCAATAACTGACAAACTATCACAATGTAAGCTAATTGGTTGCATTGGTTTTGAATACATTGGAACGTCCTCCAAAAAGCTACGTAGCCAATCAGCCTCTGCTGTTATATCCAAAGCTATGAACTCCAATTCCATAGTTGATCTTGGAATGCAGGTTTGTTTACATGATTTCCAAGAAACCGCTGCACCTCCCATCACAAAAATGTATCCACTAGTGGACTTTATATTTTTGGAGTCTGAAATCCAATTTGCATCAGTGTACCCTTCAAGTACAGCTGGATATCTCGTATAATGTAACCCATAGTCAGCAGTGTATTGTAGATATCTAAGAACTCTAACTAATGCTTTCCAGTGCTCGTGACTGGGATTACTCGTATACCTCGCCAGTCTATTGACTGAATTTGCGATGTCGGTCTAGTACAATCCATGAGGTACATTATACTCCCAATGATTCTAGAATACTCCAGTTGTCGCACACATTCTCCGCGATTCTTGCAGAGCTTTGAAACCACTTCCATATGTGTTCTAGCAATGACATCACTTTCTTTGTCAAATTTGTCTAGAATCTTCTCAACATAGCGTTTTTGAGAAAGTGAATATCCATTTGCTGTCTTGGATACCTTCATCCCAAGAATTAAATCAGCAGGTCCCATGTCCTTCATATCGAAGTTTTGCAACAACATTTTCTTTGTAACCTTGATGTTATCTTTGTTACCAATTATTAACATGTCATCCACGTAGAGACAGACTATTACGTAGTCATCGTTGTTTCCTTTCACGTAGACACACTTGACACTGATTTATTAAATTCATTCAAAAGTATTATGCTATCATACAAGGATTTAACAAGTCTGCACACCAAGTGTTCTTTACCTGGAACCGCACACCCTTCAGGTTGTTCCATGTAAATCTCCTCTTCCAGTTCTCCGTTGAAGAAAGCTGTTTTTACATCCATTTGGTGGATTTCCAAGTCAAACAAAGCTGCAAAGGCTATGGTTAATCTGATTGATGTTTTCCTTGACACATGAGCAATAATCCACACCATGAGTTTGTCTATAACCCTTTTTTACAAGTCTTTCCTTGTATCTATCCATCGTACCATCTGGTCTAATTTTCTTTTTGAAAATCCACTTGTGGCCCAACGCTTTTGAACCAATTGTAAGTTCCACAAGTTCTCATGTATGATTTTGAAGTATTGAATTTATCTCACTATCAACAGCTTCATTCCAGAGGTCAAAATCAAGATAAGACATTGCTTCTCTAGAAGTCAAATGGTCATCTTCTACCAAACAACTCAGAAAATCTGGACCAAATGACTTTTCAATTCTAGCTCTATTGTTACGCCTAGGCTCTTCAACTTCCTCTTGAAGATCTTCTTCCCCCACATTTCTCACATACCGGTTGACTTTTAGGTCTAATCCAGAGCGATCAATGTAAGGGAAAATCCCTTCAAAGAAAGAAGCATCCCTAGCCTCGATTAAAGTATTTTCATGCACTTCAGAGTTGTCTGATTTGTGCAATAACAATCTGTATGCACTGTTATCTTGTGCATACCCTATAAACACGCAATCTACCGTTTTAGGTCCTATCCTAGTCCGCTTAGGTGGAGGAATCAGAACCTTTGCTAGACATCCCCATACCATTATAAATTTCTAAGAATGTAAATGACCTTTCCACAATTCATACGGTGTTTTGTCTAGCCTTTTATGCGGTAGTCTGTTTAGGATGTGATTTGCAGAAAGCAAAGCTTTTCCCTACAAATTCTGGGGTGAACCAGAACTAATTAACAGGCATTCATCATTTCTTTTAATGTTCTGTTTTTGCGATCTGCAATTCCATTTTGTTCTAGAATACATGGCGCAGTTGTTTCATGTATAATGTCACTTTCAGCACACAATTGAGCGAATGGATATTCATATTCTCCACATCTGCCGCTTCTTAAACTTTTTATTTTCTTACCATGTTGGTTTTCAACTTCATTCTTATAATGAACAAACATGTTTATTGCTTCGTCTTTACTTCCCATTAAGTAGACATAGTAAAATCTCGTGCGATCATCGATAAAAGTAATGAAGTACTTTTTACCGCCTCTTGATTGTACATATTTAAGATCACATACATCAGTGTGTATTAAATCTAATGGTTCTGAACTTCTCTCTATTGATCAGAAAGATGACTTAGATAACTTAGCTTCTACACAAGTCTCACACTTGTAGTTTTTGTCAACATTAAATTTTGGTAGTAGGTTTAGTGAAATTAATTTTTGTATACTTTTAATATTCACATGACCTAGTCTATCATGCCATAAGTTAAAAGACTCATCCAAATAAGCAACTTGTTTAAATTCATTAGCCTCTTGGGCAACATTGGTTCCAGCTGAGCTAGTAGAAGCCTCAGTTACATTCACGTCCGTAGGCTCAGTTCCTGGGAGTACAGTCATTACATTCACTTTAAAAAGACTATCAGCTAAGTACCCCTTTCCTACATACATTCCATTCTTTGTCAGAATGAATATGTTTGCCTCAAACACAAGCCTAAATCCTTTGTTGTCCCATAAATAAGATTCTTTCGGATCTCAGGCACATGGAGCACTTCAGTGAGAGTCAGCTCCTTCTCAGATGTCATATTTAGGACAATATTGCCATTTCCTTCAACTTTGGAGAATGCAGAGTTCCCCATGTAGCAGACTTCATTCTCAACAGTTTGATAAGTCTTGAACATCCATTTGTTGGTACAAATATGGCGAGTAGCCCCCGTGTCCACAAACCATTCCTTTGGGTTTCCCCTATCATATTCACCTTTGAAACAACATCAACGAGGTACATGTCCTCCATTCCAGAGTTCAGCTTAACGGCCTTAGATACATGAGCCTGGCCTTCCTTTTGATACTTGTTCCTATTCCCATTCCCATTGAACCTCTTGTTCTTTTTTTAGTTATTACTTTGACCATCCACACACTGCGACAATCCTTTGCTTTGTGATTTTTCTTACAACATACAAAGCAACTTCCTATGAATTTCATGTTGGTGTTCGACACCTTAAAGTCAGTCGGGCGCTTCCTCTTTACACTAGCTTCGACAACATTTTCCTTTGAGACAGAAGTATAGGCCTTTTTTATGCCTTCCTCACATCATGTTCAATTCTCAACTTCAAAATCAGATCCTCGAGGGTCATTTCCTTCTTCTCATGCTTAAGGTAATGCTTGAAATCATCCCAAGAATGGGGTAATTTCTCAATCATCAACGTCACCTGCAGCGAGTCGTTGATCCCCATGCCCTCAGCGGAAGGATCATGATAAATCTTCTGTAGCTCTTCACTCTGTTCAGTGACATATTTTCCATCGACCATTTTAAAGTCGTGGAAGCGAGCAGCAATGAATTTATTAGCACCTGCATCATCTACAGTATACTTTTTAGTTAGTGATTCCCACATTTTTTTTGCAGTATTCTTTTGATAGTAAATTTGGTACAAAGATTCATCTAAACTAGTAAGTATAGTATGAAGACACATATAAGAATTACTAATCCAAGCATTATATGCTATTACAGACTGAGGATCGGTTTTATACCCCTCGGGAGTGTCCTCATTAACATAACGAATTAAATTCAGCGTAGTAAGGTAGAACATCATCTTTTCCTTCCACACTTTGAAGTTGCAGCCCCCTTTAAAATTCTCGGGTTGTGCAAACTGTCCAAACTGAATTGGACGAGAAGCATTGGAGGCACGAAAGCAGGCATCTTTGACATAGCAACCTCAATACCGCTTGTCTGACCAACATTCAGATTAACTCTGCTTACCGAAATCTCAGTTGAAGGAACAGTCTCAGAACCAGTAGCGTTTGAATCACTTGCAGCCATTTTGTTTCTCAATATATTGCAAAACAAACAGTTTGTAGCAATATATTACAAATAAACAGAAAACCAGAAGAGAATTAATATACTGTTTAACTTTCTATTTTAATTTGTTAAAGCAGAAACAGAAGAAATAAATAAACAAAATTGAGTTTAAGATTGTTGTTCTCCTGTTACTAAAATGAAAATAAAACATAACCAGAATAAACAGAAACCAATTCAGATTAAATCCTGGACGAGGCAGTAGTAAACTACTTGCCCTTAAACTCAATTACACAAACGTTATGTGACTCTTCTGCAGTTACTCAATAGTCAAGGGACTATTACGGTAATTTTGTCCAAAAAGATATTACAGCCCACCCGATAGGGACACGCGCGACGAGACGGATGGACGGCGCGCGAGGGGTAACCCCTTTCCCACTTGTTTAAGATCACTATTCTAGCTAGTGTCTTATAAACTACTTTTAATCGGTTCTCGCAACCGATGTGGGATAACATCACACCTCCATTAATAACCTCTCCACTTTAACCAAATTTATCATTCACATCGAGAATTAGTTTCCTCACATGTTATATATCATTGCGAAGCTTTGCGCAACCCACTACGCGATGAATTCAAACACTTTAAAACTAAGCGGTGGAACACACAATTAAATTTAATCAAATATGTCCACATAATAAATTAATTCTCCAACCGTAGTATGGTGGCACCGGGGCTATATGACTTCGGTGAAAAAAAATTAAATTAGTATATATGGTATATTTTACTCCATTTAGATGATAAATGTATAAGTGACCATACACAAATTTTTTTGTGACTCCACCAATAAAATAAAAACTCTCCAAAATTTTTACCAATTCTAAAAATTCTAGAAATATATTTAAAAAATATTAATGAATTATCGTGTGTCCAATATTTTGTATTTCTCGATGTGGCTCTGCCACTCGACATACTTATATGTCTAGTTTATTATCTTGTATAGTGGGAGCACATTTTTCCTTATTCGATGGTTTTTCTATAGCTGCTAGAATTATTGTTGCCTTTTAATTTGTTTTATTAGGTGGTGGATAGTCACAAATCGAGATTTTTGTTTTACTTTGTCTGATTTTTTTCGGGTAGTTTCATTAGTTGTTGATGGGCAGAATGTTATTTATAATGTTTTTTGTACTTCCAATCGAAAGTGGCAGACAAAAGGGGTTTGAGAAAGTAAAATGTGTGAATTTAATTTGCAAAAATAAACAAGTGATAGCTAGAATACTGGAAGAAACATTCTGCAAATAACTTAGCTAAATGGGGTGAATATGGAATAGGAACACAAAGAAAATAGACAAATGTAACCATGAACTAACATGTCTTATCTGGATAAATCTAAACATGTCGTAGATTATTGATTTCTAAGAAAGATGTTGGAACTGAACTTGCTACTACTGCTCAAAGATTTTGGTGAAGTTGTTGCGAAGAATTTTATTATATATTTATTTTTTCTACTGTGTGTAGTGTTTACCCAATCCAGGGTGTGAACTTTTATCTGTTATCATGGTGGTCTACACCATTGTATAACTTTTATTTTCTTTTTATCTTTTGATTGTAATGGCTTCGGGTTTTTTATGATTAATGGATAATTCTTATTTAGCAAAAAAAAAAAAATAAAAAAAAAATAACATGTCTTATCTTCTATGTTATTCGAACTCTTCGTATCCGTGTCGACACGACACAACATGGTATGGATATGATATATTTACCGGATCTGATCAACACCAATCAGACACTTTGTTATAAATATTTAAGTACCCAACACACAGGGACGGATGCACATCCTCTTCAGTGGGGTCACATGACCTCACTGAAAAAATAAATCTATAAATTACATGTGTATTTTTAAAATTATACACCATCTTAAAAGTTAAAATTGTCTGGGTGAACCCATTCAACTTTTTAAGTGACCCCAATGAATTTAAAATTTATTCTCTTCGTCCAAAAATGAATGTCTATTTTCATATTCATATTTTACGAGAGTGAACATTCAATTTGGTACGGAGAAAGTAACAAATATTAAGTAAAAATTTACTATAAAATGGAAAAATTTACAATTGGTTTTTTAAAAGGTAAATTATAAATAGATTTACCGATGAATGCCCCACTACCCTTAAGTCCTGAATCCGTCGCTGCCAACACATAAATAAATTTTCGTACCCGAGTTCGAATAACATAGTTTATCTTATGCTATTTTTAATGGCACAGAAATAACATGGTTAGATAACTATAGCCATGTGAGTTTTGACCAATTGAAAAAAAAAAAAAAAATGCTTGGTTAACTTGTATTTCTGAAAGAAAAAAAATGCTTGAAAAAATGTTAGGAATGTATGTCTGGTTGATCTACAACCATACTTTAGTTCAACACAAACTTTAAATGGTTCAAAACCTATTGAAGTCTAATTTACCATAGCGAAAACGGATGTCAATTTAAAGTTTTTTACAGAAATTTATAACCATTTTTTTAAGATTTTTTTTTGTTAGCAACTTTAAATTTTCCTTCACCAGAGAAAGATAATTTTTACTGCCCCACGTAGAGGGAGGATATCGAACTCGAGATCTCTTAGTCACGGATAGAGGTTTGCTCCACTGGGCTACGCTCTCCTTAACCCATTTTTTTAAGATTGCTTATGGGGGATTGAAGTTATGAGATTTGACAGGTTTTTACTTTTTGGACTAATTCTTTAATTTTCTTAGGTTAATTTATGAGCTATTGTTATTTCCTAAGAGACCTTGTTCTTTTTATCTAGTCTGTCTTGGTTTTGATAATCTTACCAAGTTACTATGTCTTATCGTTTTTTAGACCGGACGAATATTCTAAGCCATGACTATAAAAGGTCTTTGGATAAAATAAAAAATATAAGGGATTTAAACTCATCTAAAATCTTAAAAAATCAACCTTCTTAATTTTAGTAGATTTGCGACTAGTGAATCACTCATATATATTTATTTTCCTTAAATAATCATTTTTTACGAGTAATATTCACTAAGAGTTAATAACTATTTATAGCACTAAACTATTTACGAATTTCTCTTTATAGTACTAAACTATTTTTTTATCTAAATATGTCACTCAACTATTTACGTTTATCAAAAAATATACAACCACCCATTTTTTGGGTGTTTTCCGGCCAGCGATGTCACGTGAGTTGCTTCGGAACATGAACAACGACGAAAACGAAAAGAAATCTTAGAAACGTCGGGCGATAACTGCTTAATTTGTTGTTGCAAGGGCAAACGGGTATGTCAAATTAAGCAGTTATGACCCGACGTTTCCAATATTTCTTTTCCTTTTCGCCTTTGTTCGTGTTCTGAAGCAACTCACGTGACATCGCTGCTTTAAAACACCGAAAAATGGGTGGTTGTATATTTTTTGATAAACGTAAATAGTTTAGTGACATATTTAGATAAAAAAATAGTTTAGTATTATAAAGAGAAATTCGTAAATAGTTTAGTGATATAAATAGCTATTAACTCTATTCACTAAATGACAATCAACTATTTTCATATTTCATGTTTTGGCCACAAACAAAGTTTTTAGAGAATGTTAGCCATGGACAATTTATAGGTCACGGATTTTGGCTCAGACGCCAAATTCCGGCCACTTTCTTCTTATTTTTTTGCCAAAAAATGTAAAAAAACTAATTTATCCATCATCTAAACTATTCTACCCAAATTAGCCGACCCGATCCAAATGAAACCTACCTGACTCGCACCAACAAACTTCTTCCTTATTCTTCCCTAATCCCAACACACCATCTCCGGCGAACCACCATCAACAAAATCATGAAACCTGAATCTCCACCATCTAATCAAGCAAGCGGGTCTCATATAAAAATCAACCTTCTTAATTTAGTAGATTTGTTTTCCTTAAATAATCATTTTTTTAGTCATCAATCAACCTTAGGAAATTATGTGGGTGTATTTGGTTCAGATTTTAAAATATTCTACCTTATTTTCAAAAGTCTATAGATTATATTGACATATATGTTATTTTAACTCTACGCAAATTTTTGTAGATTCTATTAGATTGATTTATCATGATTTCTTTTGATTTATAAAGTCTATAGATTATTTGAATGACACCAAAAAATTGATCAAACGGTGTATTATACTGATCCAATAATGTTGAATTTCCAAAACCCACATACGTTTATCCATTATTTTCTTTTGTAATCAAATCAGTTTCTTAATAATCCAAAAAGCATGGTGATAGATGTTTGAATTTTGGAGATCACGAAGCTAATGTCCTTTTTTTATTTTTTTGTTTAAGGTTTGTATATTGTTATTTTTTTCATTTGTTTAATTAAGGTATGTTTTGTGATGGATTTTGTTTGAATTTCAATTTCTTGAACCTTTTCCTTTTTCCCTGTTGATTTTCTCTTTTAGGAAAATGAAATTCATGTTTGGAAAAGTGAAATTTATGGTTAGTTAGGGAAGAAATTGTTTGATTTCTTTATTAATTTTTGTTTGAAGTTGACAATGAAGAAAATTGTGATTGAACTTTGAAGTTTTACTTTTGATTTTAAAGAAATGGAATCACTGCAGAATTTGTAAACTCAGATAAAATTATTAGTCATTTTTATATTAATGTGAGAAACTCAGAATATTAAGGAAAAATAAATGATTTATCAATACAAATCATTGCCTAAATAATCCATCAGAACCATCCATTTAATGAAATCTATGAGAATTTGTGATTTTTGAATAACAACAGATAATTTACAATCTGAATTGAATACCTCTAAATTTTAATTAACTTTTTAAAATCTGAATTGAATACCTATCAACATATGTGTCCTCATTGGGGGTCTTGTATAATTGATGTTGCATACTTACCCGAAGCATTGAATTTACCGGCATATTCTGCCACTGTCATCCTTTATGTCTGCTTAAGTTCGAAGAATTGG
Organism: Vinca minor; assembly: GCA_026122235.1. Taxonomy (NCBI): domain Eukaryota; kingdom Viridiplantae; phylum Streptophyta; class Magnoliopsida; order Gentianales; family Apocynaceae; genus Vinca; species Vinca minor. Next base: position 4,556,809 of record JAOCZM010000253.1, read on the forward strand.
TTCTGCCTTTCTATCCAGCTGGTGTAACACCCTGTAACCGGAATGGTGAAATGGCAGTGTCTCATTGGTTAATGAAACACTAAAGCTCACAACAGAGTTACTAAAAGGGAATTCATTATGCATTAGTAAAATCCAAAATAAAATGACTGAGCTGCAACGCTCAGTAAGGATCGTACGATCCTTGAGATGAAGTATCATAGCAGTCACAAAAACATTTCCTGTTTCCCAAAATACCCATTTTGAAAGTACACGTGACACGACGGACTTACACTGTAAATATACTGATAATACAATGCGCTTTTCTCACAAAACACTAGATATGAATACGAAAGAAATAAAGTGTAAAAACCTCAACAAATGTTGCGGACGAAGCCACGGGCGAAGCATCGTCCGCAGAAAATCACACTAATCTCCGGACGAAGCAACCGTCTGCACCATCCGTCCGCAGGCACTTCGTCCGTAGGTCCTCCGCGACTTCGTCCGCAACAAGACAGTAGCCCCAGAAGTTACGCGGACGAATGGTAGGAAGAAGAGTTCGGACGAATAGATCATCAGCGACTTGCATAAAACATAATTTCATGTACAAAATGTTAGTAGTGCCCTAGGACCATTAGCACATGTTGTGCGTTTTATTATCTTTTGAGCATGTAATTGAATAGTTAATTTCGCTTTTGATTATCAAATGCGTGATTTGATAGTAAAACTCATTAGCTTATGTAATTACTATTCTAGTAGTCCCTAGTTTTATGTAATGCTTAATTACTATGAAATAAAACTAGTATGATTGTTGATTGATGATCTTGTTTTACTGATCATGTGTAATGGATACAAATCACATCATAGATGCAATATATAGGGATACATTGTATTGGACGTGATCCGTCAGAGAAGTAATACTTCATGGTCTTAAGTCATAAGTATTACTTCCTCAATACTATTTTAGAATCCTTAGACCTTATGTCTTCATTGATTCTAGTATGAATGGAGCTACGTTTTGACTCAGTCGGACGTTACTTGTAGCAGAGTAATCAATACTGGCCCGAGATCGGATGTAGTGTCCTATCATAGCTTGAATGTGAGAGACATTGTAAGGAATTTGTCCCTCTCTATTATTAGAGAGAGATATCCATGGGCCCCTCGATAGGGAAAGACTGTTTAAATGCATGGCAGTGCTCAAATGTATTTGATAAAGTGGTTATCAAATGCTATTTGTCGAAAGCAGTCTACCCGGAGATCGAGCATAAATACAATTAAGCTTAATAAGGGTGGCGACCACCATGCCTTATGCTTAATTAGGATATCGCGAGACAAAGGGATTAAATAGTGGATTGATATTAGGTTCCGTTGTATATTCATTCACTTTGGGTAGTCACAATGTCCTGCTAGGGACCGCTTGTGATTTATGGACTCACACTACTACTAAGTGTGTTTTCATTGCCATTGTGAGATGAACCTACAGGGTCACACGCATAGACGAGCTAACGAGCTTTATGTCCAGATTCAATGAATCTAGAATGTGTCTAGGTTCATTGTATCTGACATTTGTCTTTCTGAAAATAATAAAGTGTTTATTATTCGAATTAGAGATAGGGGCAATTTCGGTATTTTACCTATAGCTGGGATTACGTGGGAGTTATTATCCGATAAAGACTCCCACTACCAGCAAAAGTCTAAGGGACGTGGGAGTTAAGGACTCCCATTGCCGAGAGGAGTTGAGGACGTGAGAGTTAGTTCTGGGAACAAACTCTCACACCCTATATAATAAACTCTTGGCCGAAACCCTAGACTTCAATGCTTTTCAGCCGAAATACCTAAGAAGCCGAAATAGTTTCTGCCTCTCCCTTTTCTCTCTAAATTCCCGAAAATCAGAAAAGACGAAGAGCTAGCAATCGCTGCCCGTTTCGTCGCGTGGATACCGGTAGAGGGACTTTCCGCAAAGGGAGATCAATCGGTAGCAACATCCGATCCAAGAAACATCAACCTCCATTCAAGAAGTAGCTTCTTGAATCCAAGAAAAGTAAGTGTTTCTTGATGCTTTTTCGAATTGTTTCATATGAGCGGATCCTTCCAGGGGAGGATCCATGGGTGTTTGGAACGAGTTTCCGCCCATGAATCCCAACACAAAATTATACACAAAAACTCCATTTCTGCACCAAAACTCCCCAACCCGTAAAATGACCATTTTTAGACTCAAAACCAAGTAACAAATAAGACCAAAACAAGAACAAACAAGTTAAGGACAACAATTAAGCTAAATAACCATATTTTTTATGTCTAAACACTTACACAACCGAATGTACGACAAGCACCATGCTTTGTTCATACGGTACACACGATTACACACATTATTTAGACACTACGAACATAGCTACCGCTGTGACACGACTTCCTATAATTCGAGCTCAATCATCTAATCACGACTAACTAACAATAGTTGTAACGGTCCTAGTTAGAGTCCAAACTATGACGGCCCAAAAAGTTCAACACATGGGTTCAGTATGACCCCCCGAACGAAGGGTCCAGAATTTAAGGATCCATTCTTACATTGTATCATCATCCATCACTATGGACTCCACAAAAACGTTACAGTCTCAATGATAGTCCACATCAGGCTAAGGCCCAAAAAGTTCCACAACACATGATCTCCCCGGGATCAACACATCACGTTATATAAAGTGAACGAATCTTGCTAATCAGTTGATCCTAGACAAGCAAAAGAGGGCGACGACTCGGTTGACCAAACCAAATAGACACCACGACTAACAACCAAATAAGACGACCCAACGACGACCAACAAGTAATCCAACAAAAGAAAATATACCAACTATGAATATCAATTAGCAATTATCAAACATGAATAACAGTATAAGCAATCCAAGAATAACAACGACAATTATAAATGACATCAATTACAACAACACATGTACAATTCCACAATGTAATACGACACTATGACGATCCACCACATAGTATGCAATTACACTAACACTTTATCCTTTTATGCATCGAAAACATGTGAAATCCGTTCTTATACACTTCTTAAATATTAACCATTGATTGTATGAAATTACAGAGGTGTAAAATTCTTACCTCTTGCAAAAGAAAAATACACAAATCAACGCAAGAATCTCGAAATCCAGAATACCAGCCCCGCTCCCGGTGCTATGACTTCTCGCTCCAAACTCTGAATCACAATTCGTTTACGCTCACGTGTAGGTCTTTCGAATACTTTCGAAATGATATAAAGATCGTTCCAAACAAACGTCGTTTACCCTCTCAATTAGTCTCTCAAAATCTGCCCAGAATTTTCCCTCTCTAATTTTGATAACCATTGCCTCACAATATTCCAGCCATAACTCCCACAATAAAGTTTCAAAGTATTGCACAAAAGGTCCCTCACACCCTCACATATTTCCCTCATGTCCTCACACACCCAAAACACAATATAACACATTAAATAATCACTTAACACTTTTTTTTTTTAAAAAAAATTACCTTTTTTTTTTGGGAAAGGGGTGTCGAACCTGGGATTGGGCAGGCAGAGTGCTCCCCCACTAGGGCTGCAAATCTCTTGACATAACACTTAACACTTAACATTTAATTCATGAAATCAAATTGTAAATCAGATAACATGCAAAAATCATATAAAGCATGCAAATCATATAGGCAAAAGTCTCGTGTATTACAGTAGGTCTCGGGAAGTATTGTTTCAGAAATTTCCCCTTGAACTAGTCATATGCAATAGGTTGTCCCCCTTGACGGTAGATCGGGGCGACACCTTTCCACCACTCAGATGCTTCAGTAGTTAACAAAGTTATTATCACTACGGCTTTGGCGTCTTCGGGAAGCCTCATGATTTTAAAGTTTTATTCCATCCGTTCCAGTCATACCTCAGCTTGATCCGGACTAACATTCCAATAAAATGAATTCATCATCATCTTCTTCAACCTCTCATACTATGTCTCCAAATCCCTTTCATACCTTGGCTCCCTCAAGAGTCCCACATTCTGATTTATTTGTACTTGCTGGTTTTGTAGCACTTGAGCCAACATGTTAAGTGTTGTTGTTAACTTTGTAGGTATCCCAGTAGCCACGGGCGGTGGCGGTGGCAGTAGCGGTGCCTGTCGCCGATTTGAAGACTCCAATTGGTCCCTGTCAACCGTTGCAGCATTCTGGCCCCCACTATTCTGAAGTCCTTGTCAGGCAAAAGAAGCTATTGGCAAATTGAGATCATTGTCTTCATTGTTACTCATCCCTTGATGATCCATCTTGATGATGTAATAACCAACTCAAACAATCAATTATAATAGCACAACAAAAGGGTTAGTATAACACATAACACATAAACAATAATATCACACATAACTCTTATTATGTACTCTCTACCCAATGATCACATCTTAGGTAATCTATCAAATCCTTTCTAAGTTCATTCCATACTTAGTTATATTCATTTTATTCAAGCATAAGGTTCCACCTGCTCTTATACCACTTATATCACACCCCGTAACCTAGAGGTGACCTGTCAGCACCTCATTTGTCAATGAGATATCGAACCCAAAGATAACTTAATGAAATGATAGTATTTTCATAAATAATAAATTTAATATCATCTTACAAAGCTATCAAACTTAAAGTATATAATACATACTACATGTTCTCATTATCTATTACATCATATGTGTTCACTATCGTTGTCATCAACGTTGGGCATGCCCTCTTCCATATCATCATCATCATAATTATCAGCAAAAATATAGAGTAAGGGAATGAGTTACACTAGCTCATTAAGCTTCAAACACCCTTGGGATGAAGCATCGTTAGACTCCAAATATTTTCCGATTTCTCAAAAAATGAAAACATAACTGGACTTCTTTCGAAAAATAAAATATCATTAATGAACTTAATATAAATCTTAGAAACATAATGGAGACATATAACTTTCATAAAGAACTTGAAAACATCAAAAGCTAGACAAACAGACCCCCGGACGATGGCCCCGGACGATGCATTGACCGGCCTATCATCTGCAATCTATTGCTGACCTCCCAACATCTCCGCGTCCGAATGTTGCCAACGATGCATCGTCAGCGAGAAGCCAGAAACTCCCAATAGTTGCGTGGACGAACCGGCGGACGAAGTCTATGATGAATGCTTCGTCTGCGAGTTGCAGGAAAATGCACTTTTCAGTGCAATTTTCCATTTCAGAAAATTACATTTTTCATAACCCAAAATTCCATATTTTGACCATTTTACACATACAATTTCATGCACACAACATGCAAAACCATATCCTTTCATATCTAACACTTGTACATAAGATTTGTACCATGATCAACCTATAATACTCATACAAATTACACCTTATTAGACGCGATGAATACCAATTTTATCATGCATCACATTATTCACAATCGAACTCAATTGATTGATTCCAACTCTATAGCAATACTGCTACCAGACCCTAACTATCTCACCTCTTAGGGATGGGCCATGAGTATCATGGGTCCGAGTATATACCCCTGTTTTATAGGGCCATGTGTTTATAGTTACATTATGTTATATCATACCACATACACATAATCAAATATAAACGCATAGAATTTTGACAATCAAACGATTCATGCAATTCATATTTCACAATACTTCATCCAATTTGATGCAATAAAACGATGAAAAAATCCATTTCATCACAAATCAAACTTGACATAGTTTTCTGGAAAAAATCATGCATTTGATAGAAAACACAAGAATGTAAGAACCTTACCTTGATTGTTTATCAGAAACTCCAAAAGATTAAGTTTCTACCATTTTTCTCGAAATTCTCAGCACTTCACTCCTAAATTGATATATTTGAAACTAGCCATTAGTGTGACGACCGGTAATTTTGACACAAGTTTAAGGTTAGTTTAATAATATTTATTTTAGGATTTGGGAAGGATACATTATTTCTCCCTTAGAAGGATTCACATAGATTTAAATAGTAGAAAATTAGAATATTTAAGTTAAATATTTTAACTATTAAAAATCGGGGTAAGTGGTTATATTACCATCTTAACAATAAATAATAAATTTTAAAATAAAAATAAATTAATTAATAGATGAAATGAATAGTCACTACTAGAGTATAGCTTGCTTGACTCGATTGAAACTTAGGATATAACTTGCTTCAGTCAAGCTTGAAGTTAACCAAATGCAACAATCCATATTTCAAGCACCTCCTGTGTAAAAATATTTCAAAATATAGTTTAGAACTGCACAGTTGCTTGAGAAGTAGCTACTCAGCAGCTTTTGACATGAAAGCTGCTTAGCACCGCAAAATTTCCCTTTTTTTTTAAATGAGGCATATGAGACTTGATCGGTTTTAGTAAACTCGTTCTGGTTTTTGGGTTCGACGGTCCGACCGTCGAGGTTTTACCGGGTTAAACAAAAGAAGTTAGTTTTTTAGTCTTACTAGTTTTGGGGCCAACCCGGACCGCAAAGAAGGCCGGGCCGGGCTGGGCCGAGTTTTAAAACCATGGTTAGAAGGTGCTGGCGAAGTATGGTTGGAGTAGTTGTGTGCTATCACCCCTGAGGAAGTGTAAGAATATGAGGAAATGAGGATACCAAACGAGGTCAGACGACCCCTTGACGAATTTGCAGAAGTTTTTGAAATTCCCAAATAATTGCTACTAAGTAGAGATCATGAGCATGGGATTGTGTTGATGGATGGGCTAAACCTTTTAAATCAAAGTCATATAGAATATCACATTATCAGAAGGCAGAGAAACATGTCGGAGAAAAGCTTAAGAAAGTAATAGCCCATATTCTTCTCCTATCATTTTTGTTAAGAAAGAGGATGGATCATAGATGTTTTGTGTCAATTTTAAACAATTAAATTTACTAACTGTTAAGGATAAATTCCCAAAATCCCATAGTTGATGACCTACCATATGAGTTACATGGTACTGCATATTTTTCTAAAATTGACTTGAGATTTGGTTACTTCCAAATTAGGATGAGGGAGGAGGATATTCTTAAGACTACTTTTAATACCCATTTTGGTCAACATGAGTTTAAGGACATACCCTTTAGCCTCACTAATGCCCCTGCAACCTTCCAAGCCTTAATGAATAAGATTTTTTAGCCCTATCTCCGAACGTTTGTGCTGGTTTCTTTGCTGATATTTTGATATTTAGTCATGATCTAGCTTCACACGTAGCTCAATTAAAATTTCTTTGGAGTTGTTGAGATAGAACCTATTGTTTGGGAAACAAAGAAAATGCAGCTTTGCCACAAGAGGTGGCGTATTTAGGGCATTTGATAGTTGGGGAAAGAGTTAAGGCAGACCTTAAGTATTGTTAGGTGTTCGTTGTATTTGAATTTTGTTCGCGTTCATTCAAAAGTTCGAATTTTCTACCTAGAATTTCGTCGAGGAACGAATTCCATCCACTAGATATGTTAAGTAACCCCAACAAATGGGTGCCAGAGAACTTTTTCATGTGGGCACCAACTTGTCCGCGATGCCCTTTCATGAATCTCTAATTCAAACCAGATGGTAAATATGTAGTATTGTTATTCCCAATTACAAAATCTGATCTGATCAAGCCATGGAAGACAACTATGGTCTTCTCTGAAAAATAGCCATTGTAAATGAGTCCAAATTATTATTCTGCAATTGATTGGATAACTGGTGATGAGCCAAGAGGGTGAAGGCTGGAGAGGGTGAGAGATACTGAAAAGTGAGATGATATTTGAGAGGGAGGCGGGTTAGACATAGGGTTAGGGAGCGAACTGTGTATACGAATACCTTTTCAGTGCTTTGGAATTGAAAGAAAATAAGGTATTTTGTTCCTTCAAGAGGAATAAGATAACGCGGTCTTTTGTCTCCATACCTCTTTGTTTATGAATAGAAGCTTTGTAACCCCGAGCTCTGGGGCAACTGGTTGGAGTTGTCATATGTCTCACCGTTGACGAGGGTTCGATTCCCACCATGGACATCGACTCTAGTGGGATTTTCCCGCGGTGGTTGGGCTCCGTGTATAAGAGCAGTATGAGTCAGGCCCTCCCCCGCTAGAGATCCCGCTACGGGCTAACCGCAGGTCTAGCCCGGATTAGTCACCACGTTGTAAGTGGACACCGGGTGCCTCTCGGGTGAACCAATGAATAGAAGCTTTGTGACGTAAAGTTGATGCTTTCAGAAGAAAAAAAAAGTGTTAGACGCAAGTCTTTTGAGTTATAAATTTGTATGCATATGCAATAGGAAGTATGGTCCTGGACATCACAATAATAAAAAAAAATTAGAAAGGCACAATCTTTTTGTCCTAGTCAACATATACTAAAAGAAGACGAAAAGATTTTGTCCAGATTGGGAATATCTAACCACAAAGTTCGGTCAAGCTAACACCATAAGGCGCAAGAATTTGATACTGAACGCACAGCTCTGTAACATTCAATGTTTTAAGAAACCATTTCAACTTAATTAAAAGATTACAAAATAAACAATAATTTATTAAACCAAAAATGAACCATGGGATCAACAACATCCGCCCTTCTTATGAAGTTGGCTCTGCATGCACACTTAGTGCAAGGGAATACCGCCACCTGAATATTCGACCTCCTGAAAGTGGAATTCTTGCATGTTACAAAAGCATCCAGGACTTGAGCTAATTCATGACTTGGGAGAGAATAATATTGTGCCTTGTTAAGAAAGTAGCTCTAGCAAAGCTATCAACATAAAACCTATAAATGTAATTAAGTCTAGCAGTATTTAGAGACAAATCATTCGTCAGATTCGACACAATTACTCTGTTTGACGAACAAACTATATCAGCACTTCTCAAAGTTCAAAACATTTACAAACTGTAACAGAACCTACTCAAGTTCAAGCAAGGAGATAGTAGCAACAAATATGCAATTCAAGCCACATTCTTTAGGCAAAAGAGTTATTTTCCTAAAGGGGTTAACTTCTAACTTATTGCACAATAAAAACAAACTACAAATATAACAATTCTGTTGCAAGAGTAAACAATCTTGATTATTGCTAATCTAGTATTCTTTTTAGTCCTAAAGCCTTTTTACATTTTTCAAATTTCAAAACTATCTAAAGAAACTCGATTTGAAGTAAGTCCTGACAGCAAGGTAAAACATCCTTAAAAAAAGCCGAGAAGTAGGAATTCTACCTTGGCTGATGGTTGGCCATAGTGAACACTGGTAGTTCACAAAGTGGCCAAATCATTGCAATATGACAGAACTGCTTGCTTTGCAACCATAACTAAAACATTCAATAAATTTCTCACATAAACCTGAGTCCAATTAAATATCTTTCTGGTTAAAGATCTAGCCTTGTTCCTTTTTTTTGTGGAAGAAACCTAGCCTTATTCCTAATAGATTATGTCTCTAATCTCCAGAAAACTGTCTAGCAAGTCCGAACGCAGCCAAACATTTGATTATCACCGGAAATTACTAAATTCTTCTCCAATAAAATGATGCATCAGTTGATTTGTTCTCCTTCCGTGCTAACATATGATGTATTCTTACATGATATCGCATAACATGCTGACTTTGATTACTGCTTAAGAAGAAAATTAAACCTCAACTGCCTATGCTTTTTTGAAGGTAAGATCTCATCTATAATTACATACAAAGAAAACAACTATTCACAAGAGGTTCTTAACTATAATATCACTTGTATTGAATTTCCTGTGATGCAAGTCAACAATATCTCCATAACGGATGGAACAAGAAACTTCAGCTCGTGGGGGAAAACTCTATTAAAAATATAAGAGTGGACAATGCAATAAGTTTACGTAATTCTTCTTTTTTTTGTGGGGGTGGGGGGAGTTGCTTAAAAACTAACTCTCTTGGGACCAAATTTTCTTGCATGTTTTTTTCGTTTGCCCTGATCATGAACACACAAATTTTAGCATGTTGTGAATCTAATTCCAAAATAAATAAATAAACTGTACTAAATGTATTTGTTTCAACCACAAGTGTAGAAAGTTTTAATACTATAGCGGATGCAAGGGATGCACATAAATCTTATCATAAAAAAGATTTTTATTGTGACAGCAGATAACATCGTGATCTACATAATAAAACCTATACACACGCATGCACGCACGCACTAGCAAAGGCATAAATCTTATCATAAAAAAGATTTTTATTGTGACAGCAGATAACATCGTGATCTACATAATAAAACCTATACACACGCATGCACGCACGCACGCACTAGCAAAGGCATATATATAACCATATTAGCACGCCTCCACTAAAAAACATAGATATTCCGACATTATTAGATAGCAGAGAATAGCAGAACAGTTGGATGTGAGAACTATACCTGAGCAGGGGGCAGAGATGAAACCCAATCAGAGACATGAGTTGGAAGAAGGCCCAATGTGTTAAGCTGTCAAGAAATAAAAATTTATTCAGCTGAACGAATGACAAATGATTGATCATAAACTTCATAACTCATTGGATAGAGTAAAAAAAAATGTGGCCCACCTTCCATACACCGAGTCCTAACCCAACCAGATTAAGGGCAATGTACACAAGCTTTGGTGCAAGGAGGTCCACTTTACTGTCCTTGTACGGCTCAAAAACTACAGAACAAAGTTTTATTAATTATCAAAGTCTCATATAAGGAATATTATTCCATAAGAAAATCTAAAGGCATAAGTAGCTGCTGTCAGTGAAAAGTTATAAAATACATCAATCAACAATAGAAAGACAGCTCATAAGTGCTTAAGTTTCTGATGGGATGGAATAGGCAAGGTTCTTTTCACCAAGAACCTTGGAACAAACAAGGTTCTTCCTTCCAACATTCATCAATCTAATCAATATTTGGACATAATAGCATTCAGAATACAGGGGAAGATTTCTTAAGTGATGGCTTACCTTTTCCAACTCCCTGAAGAGCACTTACTGGCTGCCAAAGAGCTGAAAATGTGATACCAATACTAAACAAGTGAACTGTACTCCCGGCCATCCACATCATGAAGCCCATCATTAACAAATTCTTAAAAGGTGCTTGAGCCATCTCCCATGCTTTCTGTTCACATAAATATGTAACATAAGGTGACTTCTACAAAATACATGCAAACATTCAAAAATACTAAAAGATTTTGGGGGGAAATATGGCTGTGGGTTAAATGGTCTGCAGAACACACTTGTCGTTTAAAATATCTTGGTGAATCTAATATGTTGCAGAAACATTTAAATAAATTTTGAACGTATTCAAGAGTTCTGGTTTCTTTTCGACTTCAGTTAGATAGATAGAATTGCCCACCCTTATATTCTGATTTCTAAAATCCCAACTGTATCTCGGCATATATAAAAGCAAGAAAGTGGCTAAAAAAGTTTATTATTAAAAAAATCTCATTGGATGTGCCCTCACAGCTAATTAATATAATTGAGAAAATTTTGTGGAGTATTAGTTACTAGAGAGGGATTCATCTACATGAATAATTGTCTGCAGATAGTTCTACAAAACCTGGTGTCTGTGCATGTCTTCGCCAATCCAACAAAGTACTAGGAAAAATATTGACATTTGACAGGTAGATGAATTAGGAAGTTAAACCTACGCAATATAGAAATTCTATGAGGAACTCAAATAAAAAGTAGCAATCACAAAGATGATATCAAATATTTTATTTCGTATATGCCAGTGTTGTCAAGGCGCGCGCCTAAGGCGAGAGGCACAGAGGCGAGGATGAAGTCGCCTTAGAATTTGAGGCGCGCCTGGATTTTGTGAGGCGAGCGCCTTTCTGGAAAAGCGAGAGGCACAAGGCACGAAGCGAGGCGAGGAGAAAGGCGCTGCTGAGTGTTTTTTTTTAAAAAGAAAAGAAAAAGAAGAAGCTGAAGAGTTAAACAAGGGGCTAATTATTAGGGTTAAAAAAAAAAAGATAAGTTGAAGAGTTTAAATGGCTAAAAGGGCTAGACGTCTCTTTCAAGAAAGTCAAAACTGTCTTTCATCATTCCTGCTCTCCTCCTACGCTGCTCTCCGCCTGCTGCTGTCCTTCGCCAGCCGCTGCTCGGCCACTGCTCAGTTCTGATTTTTTTTTTTTTTTTTTTAAACCTCTCTCTCTTCTTCTTCTTCTTCCCTTCTGATTATTTGGTTAGGCCAATCTTTTTCTGATTTTTGTTTGAAAAGAAACTTTCAGAACCTTCATTGTTATTTGTTTTATTATTATTATGTTAGGTCAATTATTAGTATTAGCTTTTTATTTGTTTTACTCTATTTGACCTATGTTACTCAGACACGGGTACGGGTGTCGGGTACGGGTATGTATTTAGGTGTCCGGTACTTAAACATCTAAAATAAAGGATACGGGGACACTTCTCCAAATTCGGACACGGGTACGGGGATACGGAAATAAATTTTAATTCATAATAAAAAAAAATAGGATCCTACAATAAATAAGTTTTAATAATATCAAAAAAAGCTGTCTTCAACCACTCTTCCCCTGTTCCCCATCGTCTCCTCTCCATGACTCCACCAACCCTAATAAATTCTCTTCCTTTTTCTAACAATTGCAGCCACAATAAAGATTCAAAACATGCTAATTTCAAATCCCATGTTAGAGTCTTCTCTATTACATGTACCCTTTAATCATTTCTGCAATTTTGTTCAAGCACGGGAATCCGCCCAAACTCATTCCCAAATTCACAGTAGGGAGCCATGGTCAAAGTACCCATATGGAATTGACCATGTCAGGTACGTTTGCCATACCAATACCAACGTCATACCCGGTGGACACGGGTACGGCATGGCTAAGTGGAGAGTCCGAGTAACATAGTATTTGACTATGTTTTTTCAAGGAACTTTATTATTATGATTATTTATAATTATTATGTTTAAAATAAAATTGCATGCTCCTAATATATTATAATATTTATTCAAGGTGCGCCTTTTTTACAAAGGCGTGCACCTTTTTTGCACCTTGCACCTCAAGGCACCAAGCCCCCTTTGCGCCTTGGTACGCCTCAACGCCTTGACCAGTGGCGGAGCCAGGATTTGAATTTAGGGGGGGCCGAACTAAAATTTTGCTTACGGTGTAAAATGATATATTTGAGGTAGAATTATATATTTTTTTAGAAAAATTGAATTTAAACGACATATACAAAGTCTTAGGTTAGCGGAAGAGGGGGGTTCGGGGGCAGCGCCCCGGAAATTTTCTTTTGATTCTTCATCAGCTCATCGAATGAGTTTTTTACCCCGATTTTAACCCTAAATCGCTTAACATACATAACCGAGCTATTTTATTTACAAGGAGAAGTGGACCTATTTTACTTAATTCTTTTTTGGCCGAATGCGTAAATCTTCAGCCCACATCACAAGTCCATTCTTCCTTTTCCTTAGCATTTTTGCAGACTCTTTTTTATTCTCTTTTTGCTTGATCTTTACGCTTGCAACTTGAAAGAACTTCGACTTTATCTTCATTTCTTCTACTAATCTTCAACATTGGTGGACCAAACGATTGTAAAAATTTCTAAATGGTATATTTCGGTATGTATCATAAAATTCTTGGGGGGGCCGTAGTAGAAAAAAATCTATTTTTTTCTGAACAGTTGGATATATATACCTAGTATATAAAAAAATTGAAAATTCTTGGGTGGGCCAGGGCCCCCCCCCGCCCCTTGTATCCTCCGCCACTGGCCTTGACAACACCGGTATATGCTATACAACAACAATAACAAAAACAAAACCTGGTCTAAGTCCTAAGCAATTGGGATCGACTACATGAACCAAAGAAAAACACTCTTTAGGCTATAATGGTAAAAAAATAACTGAGAGTCTATTCGGATTATCTTTAACTAACTCAAAAACACTTGTATGGACCAAATTGTTTCTCTCACAAAAGTCAACCATATACCTCACAAAAACTAAACAACGTTTTGAGTTTTAACTCAAATGAAAAACCAAACCAAATAGACCTTAAAGCTCTAAGTACATGCACCATGCTGTGGTCCATTTTTGTGTCTATATCTGGTATATTCACTACATTCGCAATAATGAAATTTCCGGCAGATGAAATATGTGAGGATGCAGTTAACACCTTTAAAAACCAATAGCATTTTAAAATTCATCCATTGTAAACAAAGAGTGCTGGTTGTAGTCTCTGAATATATAACTAAAGTGGATGACAATCAAGTACTTAAATGGGCGATTTTCTTTACTTGGTGAAGTTGGTACTAGTATCCCGGAAACAGCCTCTTTATGGGGGGAAACAGGGTAAGGTTGCATACATTGGGATCTTTCCCAAGCCATGCTGATACGGGAGCCTTATGGACTGATTACGACTTAGTGAAGTTGGTACTAGTATGAATGTATGATTAAATGTTTTATTATCTTTTGGAATCTAGACTTGTCTTGGAGTTTCACAGTCCATTAATAATTCTTCAAAGTTACAGAAACAAAATCGGCATAGTCAAACAAGCATAAAATACAAAATTTCAATTTTTTATTCACTAATATTTTAAAGAGAATGAAAAAAAAAATTATATTCACCTGAGCTTTCCAATTAGCCTCAGAATCTTTCTTCTGTTTACTCACCGCTGCTGAATCATCCTACAAACGAATTAAAAAAAATTGAACAAATTAGAAAAAATAAAAACTAGAAGCTTAATTAATCAGCAAATAAATATGGAACAAAAAAAATTGAAAAATTGGAGAAAAAAAACCTGATCGTGAGAGGAGCGAGCAAAGCCAAGAGGGTCAGGAATGTCACGAGAGGAAGGAGATGTAGAATTGTCAGTAAAATCTACAGCCCATCTACGTCCTGAACCCATCACTGATTTCCCCTTATCCATCTTTCTTTCTTCACTGTCACAATTCTCCCAATTTTCAAAATCGAAATCAAACCCTATTTGGCTAAAATGCTTTACAGTGTTTTTATAAGCACGGGATCTGCGCCTATCAAACCCAATTTGGCTAAACTGCTTACAGAGTCTTTTCGTTATAATGTTGGTAATTTGATATGTGTGAAACTTAAATCGTTTGTTTATTTTATTAAAATTTTGACAATTAATATTAATTTGAAATGAACACATTATTGTGATTTTAACTTTTTACTGTGGAGAACACATATTCTGAATCTCAAAATACTTGTCTTG
This sequence comes from Vinca minor, assembly GCA_026122235.1. NCBI lineage: Eukaryota > Viridiplantae > Streptophyta > Magnoliopsida > Gentianales > Apocynaceae > Vinca > Vinca minor. The sequence goes on from JAOCZM010000253.1 coordinate 4,571,908, forward strand.
CACCTCAAAAAACCTATTATGAAGCATTCTGTATGTATTGAAAAAAGTTGTTCCGCATAGTATCCGGACTTATTTTTTATAAACCAATAACATTAGGATGGTTTGATATAATATCTTATATTAAAAGGGAAAATGACTCCAATCATCCCCAAACTATTTATGAAAACACGATAAGATTATAAATATTTTTTTACTTCCTGATAGGTCCCAGAATAATTTTTTTGTCTGTTAAATCGTCCCGTCACCAGTGTCCTCGTTGTTTTCCGGCCAAAATTGGTCTAGTCTCTTTCACGTGATGTTTCACCAAGGGCAAAACTGTCCACAAAATGTGTTGTTTCTCTCCATTGTTCACAGGTGCACCCTCCCACCGAAATTCGTCATGTTTCTCTGATTCCTTACTAAAAAAGAAGTAAGATTCTTAACTATATCCTTCTCTGCAATTCTTTTTTCACCATTTTCGGTTGCATTTTTCTCGGAAGATGAATATTTGGGCGATGAAAATCCACCACCGATTAAACTCCAATCAGTGAATTTCGTCGACTTATATCTAAAGTTTGTTAGTTGGGAATATAATGAATAGTTTGTAATGGTTTGTAAGGGTGGTATGTAAAGGTTGTAAGGGTAGTTGTGGATGATGAATGCCATCAAGACTTTGTCAAATGACCGGTGCGTGGGTATTTTTTGTTGGAAACAACAATCAAACTGGTAGTACGATTTAACAGACACGAAAATTATTTTGGGACCTATTATAAGCCTAAGGGGTAAAGTGATCAATCTTGTTTTGATGATAACAATTCATATATAGTTCTAATGTGTGTGTGAGAATGTTCTTAATGATAAGATCCTTAGCACTCACATCGACATTGATGGAAATAGTAAGTTAGCTATTTGTGTACATCAAAGTTAACATCCTAAGCACAAGGAAGCTACACTTTGCAAGACTTCATATAACAAGTTTGAAGTCAATCCACATGCTATGGGAGTACTTGCAAAGTCATGACGAATGAAGATCAACAAGGTTAAGATCTACTCAATCCAACAAGTGAAGAATCAAGTGTTATTCTCATTAACCAAGAAGTGTGAAGTCCAATACACTACAACTCAAGATTGTTATAGGACTTCATCACTAAAGAAGATGTTGATCAAAGGTTTCAAGTCAAAGCTCCAATAAAATATTCAACTTGAAGACTCGAAGAACTTAGGAAGATTAGTCTATGCTTAATATGTATTTTCTTGTGACTAATCTTTCTTTGAGAATAATAGCATATAGAATGTTTAAAGCTCAACCATACATGTTTTCAAAATCTCGTGTTTTACATTTATAAATTCTTTGAAAAGTTTTTTGAAAATTTTGTTAAGTGTTGGTCAATGCCTAAGTTCTTTAAAATGTGTTTTATATCTTTAAAAAAATCTTAGGTTGAGTTTGTAAACATTATGAACTTGACTAAGTGGAAAAATCACTTTAGGACTTCATTCCTGTCGACTTAGGCCTAGCCTCGGAAGACCAAATGAGTTCTGGTCGACCGATGTTGTTTTTGTTCTTAGTCAGATTTTTAAAGTTCCAAAACTCCAATGGCTATATCATCTTGGAAGACCTTGCTTAAGGTCGGTCGACCGCGATTTATTTCGTTCGACTGGACCACTTACTTCGGTCGACCGAGATGAGAACATAGGTCTTTAATGTTTACTTCGAAGGCACCTTGGTCGACCAACTGCCTAGTCCGGCTGATTGAATCTGTCAAATCTAGGCAAAAACTGTTAGTAGTGCCCTAGGACCATTAGCACATGTTGTGCGTTTTATTATCTTTTGAGCATGTAATTGAATAGTTAATTTTGCTTTTGATTATCAAATGTGTGATTTGATAGTAAAACTCATTAGCTTATGTAATTACTATTCTAGTAGTCCCTAGTTTTATGTAATGCTTAATTACTATGAAATAAAACTAGTATGATTGTTGATTGATGATCTTGTTTTACTGATCATGTGTAATGGATACAAATCACATCATAGATGCAATATATAGGGATACATTGTATTGGGACGTGATCACGTCGGAGAAGTAATACTTCATGGTCTTAAGTCATAAGTATTACTTCCTCAATACTATTTTAGAATCCTTAGACCTTATGTCTTCATTGATTCTAGTATGAATGGAGCCACGCTTTTGACTCGATCGGACGTTACTTGTAACAGAGTAATCAATACGACTGAGATCGGATGTAGTGTCCTATCATAGCTTGAATGTGAGAGACATTGTAAGGAATTTGTCCCTCTCTATTATTAGAGAGAGATATCCATGGGCCCCTCGATAGGGAAATACTGTTTAAATGCATGGCCGTGCTCAAATGTATTTGATAAAGTGGTTATCAAATGCTATTTGTCGAAACAGTCTACCTGGAGATCGAGCATAAATACAATTAAGCTTAATAAGGGTGACGACCACCATGCCTTATGCTTAATTAGGATATCGCGAGACAAAGGGATTAAATAGTGGATTGATATTAGGTTCCGTTGTATATTCATTCACTTTGGGTAGTCACAATGTCCTGCTAGGGACCGCTTGTGATTTATGAACACATACTACTACTAAGTGTGTTTTCATTGCCATTGTGAGATAAACCTACAGGGTCACACGCATAGACGAGCTAACGAGCTTTATGTCCAGATTCAATGAATCTAGAATGTGTCTAGGTTCATTGTATCGACATTCAGTCTTCTCGAAAATAATAAAGTGTTTATTATTCGAATTAGAGATAGGGGGCAATTTTGGTATTTTACTATAGCTGGGATTACGTGGGAGTTATTATCCGATAAGGACTCCCACTACCAGCAGAAGTCTAGGGGACGTGGGAGTTAGAGACTCCTACTGCCGAGAGGAGTTGAGGATGTGAGAGTTGGTTATGGGAACAAACTCTCACACCCTATATAATGATCTCTTGGCCGAAACCCTAGCAGATAAGTTTTCAGCCGAAATAATACTGGAAATTAAGAAAACCGTTTTCTATTCTCAGCCTCTCCCTTTTTTCTCTAATTCCCGAACAATCAGAAAAGACGAAGAGCTAGCAATCGCTGCCCATTTCGTCGCGTGGATACCGGTAGAGGGACTTTCCGCAAGGGAGATCAATCGGTAGCAACATCCGATCCAAGAAACGTCATCCTCCATTCAAGAAGTAGCTTCTTGAATCCAAAACCGTAAGATTTTTCTTGCTGTTTCTTGCTGTTTTTTCGAATTGTTTCATATGAGCGGATCCTTCAGCGGAGGATCCATGGGTGTTTGGAACGAGTTTCCGCCCATGAATCCCTTCAAAAACTATAGCCGTTGTGACCAAATTTACTTGTGTATTTTGCCCCTATTTAAAGCTTATAAAGTTGGATTTTCATAACTAATCAAGTCATGAGAGGGCATAGGATATACACTTCATAAACAAGCAAACAAACACTTTTGAGCTTAATTTTCATATCATTCAAAAGCATTTTGAGTTGAGCTTAAACTTCATCTATCCTTTCTATTCCCAAGAGTGGTTAGAGCTTATATTGTAAATCCATTCCAAGAGGGAATTTTTGTAAGTGAGCTAAATTGTAAAGCCTCCTTTGAAAGAGACTAGTTACCCAAGTTTTCTCTTCGTGATAACTAGTTCTTTGTGAACTAGGAAAAAGCTCGTTGTGAGCTTCACTCTTTGTGAGTGTTTCTAAGTCCTTATTAGTGAGGCAAAAATCCTCTTTTGAGAGGTATCTCTTTGGAGAGATTAGCTCTTTGTGAGCTTAGTTCTTTGGAGAACTAGAAAAATACTCTTTGTGAATGGAGCCTTCTTAGTGAAGCAAACGTCCTCTTTGTGAGGCAAGTATCTCATTGGTGAGATTGACTCTTTGTGAGCTTAACACTCTTTGTGAGTGAAGTCTTCTTTGTGAAGCCAAGTCCTAATTTGTTGAGGACATCATGCGGTCGACCGAGATAAAGACAGAGGGTCATTTAATCTTTACTTTAAGGCACTGCGGTCAACCGAAGCGTCAAATCAAGGCCAATATTATAGTCGTTGTGACAAACTTTGCTTGTATATTCTTGCCCTATATAAAGCTTCTAAAGCTGAATTTTCATAACCAATCAAGCCATAATAGGGCATATGCTATACATTTCATTACAACCAAAGCAAACACTTCATTGAGCTTAATCTTCAAATCATTCTTTCAAAATATATCATTTTGAGTTGAGCTTGAACTTTATCTATCTATTATATTCTCAAAGAGTTATTAGAGCTTCAATTGTAAATCTATTCCAAGAGGGAATTCTCTGTAGTGAGATAAATTATAAAGTCTCCTTTGAAAGAGACTAGTTACCCAATTTCTCATTTGTTTAGAACTAGTTCTTTGTGAACTAGCAAAAAGCTCTTTGTGAGCTTCACTCTTGGTGAGTGTTTTCAAGTCCTATTTGTTAGGCAAAAGTCCTCTTTGTGAGGTAAGTATCTCATAGGTGAGATTGACTCTTTGTGAGTTTAACACTCTTTGTGAGTGGAGTCTTCTTAGTGAAGAACAAGCCCTCATTTGTTGGGTCAATTATAAAAGGTAGAACCCACATTGCATTTGTTGTGAAGGGTGTCCATTAGTGGATGTTGAAATCCTTAGGTTTGTCCTAAGACAGTGGATGTAGATTCTTAGTGAATCGAACCACTATAAATCCTTGTGTTAGTTTCTCTATCCCTACTCCTTTACTTTATTGTTCATACATTATTATAACTTGTCTACTTGACTATATGAACATATCTACTTAAGGATAGAAAACTTCACATGCTTTCATGCTTTATACATTACTTCACGTAGTCATCTAAGTTTGCCTAAACATAATTAACTCACATTATGTGCTTAATCAACATGTTGTTAAGATGCTCATATAGGCAAAGAATTTTAGAAAAGCTAAAAGAAAAACTCGATGACTTCAAAGAGTGTGATTTAGGAGAAATCAAAAGTCAATCTTCAATAAGCTCAAAAAAAAACTTACAAATTGAGCCTTCACAAGATGAGATAGAATAAGAGATTAAGGAAGCACAATATGATAATCTTCATGCAAATGCATATTATGATGGAGACATTGAAGATCAAACATCTTGCAAAAGGAAAAGAAAATCATTGCCACTAAACTTCAAAGAAATAAATGCAAAAAGAAGTGGTTTGAAGCTTGAAGAATTTAAATGGAGATGTTCAAAGAGAAAGAAATCACAAACACTCTATATCACTTAGATTCCTCAAAACTCAATGGTCACAACATTCAAGGAACCAAGATGCTTAATATCAAGTGATGTTCAAGACCCAAATGTCAATCCTACACATTCATCACTTGGTAAGAAAGCTAAGGTATCATCTTCACTTATTCAAAGTCCTTTAATTAATGATATAAACAACTTGAAAAATGTCTTTGACCTTTTTGCTTGTAAACTTGTTGATATTGCACCCATTCCTTTAATTGATCATTTTCATGTAGAGGCATGATGTACATATGTTATATGTTTCCCTCTCCAAGTTATCTATGAGATGCAATATCACAAAATTGAATGATTCTTACTCTTACATGTTTAATCCATCTAAGAATCATTCTTGTTGTCTTAAACTTGATAATGTTGATCCTTGTGCACACTTGAGAGAACACATTGACTTTGAATGACCTTTACGAAAGGTACCAAGTGTTTCTCTAAGTATTCTTGTAGGTTCAAAATGATCTAAGTTTCACAATGAAGAGATGAACCCCAATAAATGGCAAAAATGAGCTAAGACTCCACGCAAAGAGTCATGTGCCGAGGACAACAAAAATGTAGAGAGTTCATCAACAAAATCAAATTCATTCATCCAAGATGATTCTACAAATGACTACTCAAGGCTTATATTGCAGGAAACATGGGATTTCCGGTCGACCGCACCAAACTCCCGGTCGACCTAAACAAAAGGGTTCAGGGTATCCTGGTCGATCGAACCCCCTCCCCGGTCGATTGAAATAGAGATAGAGAGAAATTCAATTTTTCTAGGATGAGGGTCGGGGAACCGGATAGGACCTCCGGTCTATCAGTTACAACTTTTCAAATTCCAAAATTCCCTCTTTCAAAATATCAAAACCATCTCTTATCATTCATCAATTTCAAAGCCCAAACCTTTCCCAAAACACAAAATCATTCTACAATCCTTCAATTCATATAATCATGAATAAATATTCAAATTCTTCCAAAAACAAATCCAAAGAAAATCCTCCTAAAAGGAAAGTCCGCACTCAAAAAGGGATATCCATCCAAGAACCTTCTTCAAGACGGCTCAAACAAATTGTACAAAATGATGCAAAAGGCAAAGGGAAAATGAAGAAGAGTAATCACTCCGATGATGAAACCGATTCCAACGAGGAACGCCACATCCCTCCTCCCTCTCCACGTTTTCATTGAGGTTCCTCATTATCCTACACAACGAAAAAGGTATCTCCTAGATTTTATTCCGAAGATGCTAGAAAACTTTATGAAAATCTAGTAAAGGAGAAAAGAGGAATAATCTCGGGGTATATTATAGATTATGAGAGGGGCTAGAAGAAATAACGGGTTATTTTGTGGATATGGGGTGGCTAAATCTTCTTTTGCTCAATTATGAGATTTGCCCCCTTACAATTTATGAGTTCGGTGCGAACCTTCGAGAGGAAGGAAAGAGAGATGATGGGCTTTATTGGTGTACTTCAATGGTATGAGGGTTAGAGTTCATTTTCTCTGAGGCTATGCTATGCAACACTTTAGGAATTGAGTTTGAGAGAGGTGCCATCAAATACTTTGACAATTCCGAGAAAGTGCCAAGAAAAGAGGGCCTTGATATTAGAAACTTCAAAACGTATTTCAACATTCAAAGAGCTTTTGATAAGCTTAAAGAGAGGGGCCAACAAACTTGATGAATATGGTCGCATTCTCCACCACATGGTATCTAATGTGGTTGTTCCCGTAGGAGGTCATAAGAGTTCAATTTCTTATTTTCAAATGACTATTATGCAATGGTTGGTGGAGAGGAAGAAAGCCAACTTTGGATATTTGGCTCTCAAGTATTTTATGGATGGTGTCCATGGAGCTAAGAAATTTCTTCCATAAGGGGAGCATGTGGACTCTACTCTTCAAGAAGTATAAGCCCAAGCTCTCAAATCCTACACAAAAAAGTGAGAGGCACCACATCTACAACCAAGGCCTCTTCCATCAAATACATATGATTTTAGTGTGTAGACAATGGAAATTCCACATTAGGTACACGGATGAGGAGCTTATGGAGGCATTGATTACACATAGCAAGAGCCCAAAGGTGTGCGAAACTATAAGGAAGCTTATTTACAAGAAGGGCTCAAATGTCACATGAGTAACAAGAGGAAAATATGCAAAGGGAAGAAGGTAAAGATCAAGCATTTGAAGATATTCATATCAATCTTAATGAAGAATGAAATATTGGAAATTAAGAAGAGATTCCAAGGGTTAATGTTGAAAGAGAAGTCCTTCCATCACAACATGAAGCTAGCAATGACCTACACTCTCAAATCATGTCAAGCTTGAGGTCTTTTCAAGAAACTCTTCAAGGTAATCTCAATAAATTTCAAGCAAACTTCCATGAGAGAATGTCAAAATTGGAAAATAGGGTTGGTGGAGTTGAAACCATTATGGAAACCTTTCAAGAAAATTTCACCTATATGATGTCTAATTTGGAAAGTAAGGTTGGAGATATTTAGACAAGGTTGGAAGAGATTGAATACAAGGTTGACAATGTAATTAGTTATACTAGAACTGAAAAGTCAACATTGGCACAAGAAAATGAACAAAAAGAAATGGAGGAGGAGAAAGAAGAATAAGAGGTCAATGATGATGAGAGTGAATCAAGTGGAGAAAATAGTGGAGATGATAATGAAGATGACGAGGAGAAAAATGAGGATGAGCCCAAAGAGGTTGTTGAGATTGAAGATGATAATTAATGATGGGAAGATTGATGCAATGAAGTGGATATAGATGTTGAGGATGATGAGGATGGGAAGAATGAAGACAAATAAAAAGAATAAGATGATTTGGGTGAAGACAAGGAAGAAAATCAAGGCATTGAAGAAGCCTCACCCGAGAAAGATGATGAAGCTTCACCAAATGATCAAAAAGATTGAAGAAGCATGCAAAAAGTCTCATTGAGGAAATCCAAGTGAAAGAAGCAAACTCTTCAAATCAATGAGAATCTCTAAACTCAATCTTTATATAGCTTTATCATTTGATTTTCCCCTCTTGTTAACCCATTGTACCCTTAGAATAGTAATTGTTGTTCGTACTTTTCCATATGTTTTATGAATTACTTTTGTAAGGGTCACCTTGATGTTATAACATGTTTTGCTCTTATTTGTTTTGATCTTATGTGAGCATGTTATATTAGAAAGAGCTTATTGATTAATCATTTGTGATGAAAGCTCACTTTGAACCCCCCTCATGCCCTCTATTCTAATTGTCATATGCTTTAGGGTGTTTGTGGATGCTATGATTTGCCTTAACTTGATCTATATAGCATTTGGGGTATGTTTTTTGTTGTTTATGTTCAAGTCTTAAGCCTGGTCTTATATGGTTGATTGTCTACATGCTTGACTTAGGATATAAACTGTAATTGGGGCATTAAATATGCCTGTTATGTGCATATGGCAGCTTGGATGTGATTTAAACTGCAAAATGCAGGATTTTCTGCTTTCTTCCATAAGTCCAGTCGACCGGACATTAGGGCTCAGGTCGACTGAAGCTTTGTGGTCGACCAAAATAGCCATATTTCAGCTAAATTTGAACTTCAACTTCAGATCTCTGTAAGTTTTGCTATTTTATTCATATGGGCACAACCTTAGGGGAAGCATTTCTATGTTTTTCATCTTATACCCCCCTCATATATGTGATGCATGTACACTTGATCAAGTTTTACATCATCACATCACATGTTGGCTTATTTTTATCTTTTCATCTCTTATAGCCATCTTGTGTAAGTTATTTGGAAGTTAATATGAGTTTAATATGTTCATATTGTGCATATAATCTCCCTTATAACCTTTGAGATCGTACTTCTCATTTTCTTATCCTTTGATCTCATTCATAGTTCCTGGTTAGCCTTATGCTTGAAGAGTTGTTACACTTCTTTTGCTAACCATTAACTTGTAGAGGAATGTGCTTTAAAGTGTTATATTACACTAGTTATTTTGGTTTGTGATGCATGTACTTAACTTTCATCATTTGTACTTTGTTAGCTATGATCCTCAAACTTGTTTTCCATCTAAAATAGTTAACATTGTGCTTTGGTAAACGGGGAGACTGTGCTTTAAGGTTATATTCTTTTATCTCCTTTGATTTTAGCTTGGGTTGATATTTCATTTTTGAGTCATATGACAATCTTTAACTTTATTTGTCATTATGTGCTCCTTTTATTTTGAAATCAACCAAGCTCTTTCAAAAAATTAATCATTCTTCAAGTATCTTTGGTCTTTAGATATGATATTTTGGTTTTTATCTTATCAATCTATTAGACCATCAAGCCTCTCCATGATTTTAACTTAATCCCTCCTTAAAAGCTTTTCATTTTTTATCCTTTGGATCTCAATTTTCAACAAAAATGAGGAGAACATTCTTTTCTTATTGGCTCTGATTACACTTTTTGATTTTGACAAAAAGGGGGAGAAATTATAGCTTTGCAAATGTGCCACAGAAAAGTAATTTACAAAAGGAGAAAACTTAAGAACTTTGCAAAATGGGAGAGATAAGGGATTCTTTAAAATGGGGGAGTATAATATTTTTCTAAAACATCTAATTGCCTAGATCTTACATACCCTTATCTCATGCATGCATTTTTATGTGCTTTAATGCTTTATCATTTTATATATTATTCCCATTTGCATCAATGTTTTGTAATCATCATAAAGTGGGAGATTGTAAGCCCTAAGGGCTAAAGTTATCAACTTTTTTTAAGATAACAAATCATTGATAATCCTAATGTTTGTGTGAGTATATTCTTAATGATAGGATCATTAGCACTCACATCGACATTGATGGAAATGGTAAGTTAGCTACTTGTGTACATCAAAGTTAACATCTTAAACACAAGGAAGCTACACTTTGCAAGACTTCATAGCACAAGCTTGGAGTCAATCCACATGCTATGGAAGTACTTGCAAAGTCTTGACGAAGGAAGATCAACAAGGTTAAGAGCTACTCAATCCAACAAGTGAAGAATCAAGTGGTGTGCTCATTAACCAAGAAGAAGTGGGAAGTCCAATACATTACAACTCAAGATTGTTATAGGACTTCATCACTAAAGAAGATGTTGATCAAATGCTTCAAGTCAAAGCTCCAAGAAGATATTCAACTTGAAGACTCGAAGAACTTAGGAAGATTAGTCTATGCTTGATATGTATTTTCTTGTGACTAATCTTTCCTTGAGAATAATAGGATATAGAATGTTAAAAGCTCAACCATGCATGTTTTCAAAATCTCGTGTTTTACATTGTTCAATTCTTTGAAAAGTTTTTTGAAAACTTTGTTAAGTGTTGGTCAATCAATGCTTAATTTATTTAAAATGTGTTTTATATCTTTACAAAAAAAATAAGGCATGAGTTTATGAACATTAGGAACTTGACTAAGTAGAAAACCCACTTTAGAACTTCATTCGGTCGACCTAAGCCAAGCCTCGGAAGTCATATGAGTTCGATCGACTGACATGTGTTGTCCGGTCGACCGATATTGTTTTCGTCCTTAGTCAGATTTTTAATGTTCCAAAGCTCCAACGGCTATATCATCTTGGAATACCTTGTTTAAGGTCGGTCGACAGTGATTTACTTCGTTCAATCGGACCACTTACTTCGGTCAATCGAGATGAGAACAGATACCTTTAATCTCTACTTCGGAGGCTCCTCGGTCGACCAACTGCCTAGTCTGGTCGACCGAAGCTGTCAAATTCAGGGCAAAAATATAGTTGTTATGACCAAATTTGATTGTGTATTTTGCCCCTATTTAAAGCTTCTAAAGCTGAAGTTTCATAACTAATCAAGTCATGAGAGGGCATAGGCTATACACATCATAAATAAGCAAACAAGCACTTTTGAGCTTAAATTTCATATCATTCAAAAGCATTTTGAGTTGAGCTTAAACTTCATCTATATTTCTATTCTCAAGAGTGATTAGAGGTTATATTGTAAATCCATTCCAAGAGGGAATTTTTGTAAGTGAGCTAAATTGTAAAGTCTCCTTTGAAAGAGACAAGGTACCCAAGTTTTCTCTTCGTGAGAACTAAATTTTTGTGAACTAAAAAAAATCGCTTTGTGAGCTTCACTCTTTGTGAGTGTTTCTAAGTCCTCATTAGTGAGGCAAAAATCCTCTTGTGAGAGGTATCTCTTTGGAGAGATTAGTTCTTTGTGAGCTTAGTTCTTTAGAGAACTAGAAAAAAACTCTTTGTGTGTGGAGCCTTCTTAGCGAAGCAAAAGTCCTCTTTGTGAGGCAAGTGTCTCATTGGTGAGATTAGCTCTTTGTGAGCTTAAAACTCTTTGTGAGTAAGTCTTCTTTGTGAAGCAAAAGTCCTAATTTGTTGAGGCAATTGTAAAAGGTAGAACCCACCTTGCGTTTATTGTGAAGGGTATCCATTAGTGGATGTTGAAATCCTTAGGTTTGTCCTATGGTAGTGGATGTAGATTCTTAGTGAATCGAACCACTATAAATCCTTGTGTTGGTTTCTCTATCCATACTCCTTTACTTTATTGTTCATAGATTTCTATAACTTGTCTACTTGACTATATGAACATATTTGCTTAAGGATAGAAAACTTCACATGCTTTCGTGCTTTATACATTGTTTCACTTAGTCATCTAAGTTTGCGTAAACATAATTAACTCACTTATGTGCTTAATCAACATACTTGATGTTAAGATGATCATATATGCAAAGAATTTTAGAAAAGCTAAAAGTTTTTAAGAACCTAATTCATCCCTCCCATGTTCATATTCTAAAAGGGTCTTTCACCTATCATGAAGTAAAAAAAAATATAGGTCCTTATCGTGTCTTGATAAATAGTTTGAGGATGATGTGAGTCATTTTCCCTATTAAAAGTGATCATACACAACTTTTTATAAACAATGAGTGGCAAAATTAGCTTATTTGGTCCTAAATGTATTTTGAGTTTGAGTTTAATGTCTTGTTTGTAAACTTTTAATATCTAGTATGTTTTTTCGATCTGCTAATAGAAGACTTCAGTCCAATTTTCTGTCAATTTTCCGTCAAGCTAGTCATGTTCCTCACACATTAAGGGTATTTAAAACAATTCAACCTATTTCCCACAAGAAAAACTTAGGCACTCAATTGTTAAACAAAATAAATATGAATACCAAATTTAAATAACTCAAAAAATTCCTAAACTCATCTTCTACCTCTTCATCTTCATCATCTCATCCTTCTCGACCACCACTGTCGCTTCCAACTAGAGGTAGCTAAGTTCTATTAAAGATGCAAGTAAATAATAGCCAGCTAAGACAAGCAAAGTTAGAGAGGGTGAGGGAATACTTCAACCCCGCTCCGATTCTAAAGTTAGTTCAGATTCTAGAGAGAAATAACTTGGCGTAATTTTGTAGAGCTAGTAGAACAAGTAGTAAACGAAGTGGAAATACCACTATTTATAGGAGCATTACCCAACGAATTTTTCAATACCTTGTAGGTCCGAGATGCAGTGACCCTAGCTTTTATTACGGATTTGACACCACATTTTTGTGGACTATTCATTAAGCTCAGTAAGCCCGAGTGGCTATCACACGCTCTTTCCTTCCGTCCAAGTGGATTTATACGTGATGGGCCTTGCGAGGCGCTCTTTCCTTCCGACCCAGAGCCTGGCAACATTTTCAGTTCTTCATTTAGATTCTCATTTCTTTTTCTTTTGCTCTCATCTCTTCCCCGACAACATTTTTTCATTTCCCAGCACTGGTACCTTAGAGCCACGCTAGTTCGAAATTGTTTGCAGGGGAGCTATCCAAGTAAACCCTGCTATTTTGTTGAGCCTTTTTGTTTCCGAGGTAAACTTGGTATGCTCGGGTAATTCTCATGGGCTCTTATTTGTTACCGAGCTACTGTGGGATTTTTGTACTTGATCTTTATTTTGTATATGTTTCATGTTGCAGATCATATACTTTTTCCTAAGAATCCAGTATAAACGATATTGTCTCAAATTCGTAGGGTGTTGATATTGATGAAGGTAGTATTCACAAGCCTGGTGTAATATATAACAACATTGTTGGCTAAAAAATGTTTGTGACTAAGGATGAATTAACCATTAAGTTTCCATATAGTCTCGTCAAACATATGTCTTGTAGTTTCAAACATACCCCTAAGATTAAGCTTTCTCCCTATGGTATGTCCTCAGGTGTAAATATATTTTTCCTTAGGACAAAATTAGAATCACTTTTCATGAAATCCGCTATTACACAAGCTAAGTTGGAGGCTTGGCATAGAGAGTATAAAATCAAAGATGTTTATAAACTTGTGGTTCACGGTGAGTTTGACCGAGCTTGTCCTCCTACCCGGAATTAGTCCTTTCATTTCCCGACGACAAGGAAGAAACAACAACCTGAGAAGGGCAAGGAAGAGGCCCTACACGCTGATGACTCGAGGACAAAGCTCTAGGCCTAAAGTTCAAGGACATTTCGCTCATAAGATGATAGGAACAACAGCTGCATTGGGTGAATATCTGGTAGTAAAGAGATGTGTCAGGTGTGGACGGAAACACCCGAGAAAATGTCATTGGGATACAAGATCCTGAAGGTGCGGGAAGAAGGCTCACTGTGTAAATCGGTGTCCGGGATTAGCTTCTGGAGGAGTTCAGACGAGGGGACATCCAATAGTGAAGGTATGTGTCAAATGTAGACGAAGCATCCAGGGCAATGTCGTTGGGGTTCAAGAGCCTGCTTCAAGTGCGGGAAGATTGGATACCTCAGCAAACAATGATGGATGTGGGGGCATGTAAGTGTTAAGACTGTGCCAGTTACGCCTAGTGTTAGGGATCGAGGGCAAGAGCCTAATGTAGGACTGGTTGCACTTGCACAACAATAAGTTGTGGATAAATCGATGTTGTGACATGTACTTTCTAGAAAATTATGTGCATGCTTATACGTTATTTGATTGAGATTATGTGTATTCTTTTATGTTTCGTAGATGTTCTAGGATCTTTTAGAGTTTCCTTGTTTACCTTATTGGACTTTTAAAGAGTTGCAGTACTTAGTGGGAAGGTTCCAGTTCAAACTTGACTTATAAGGGATGTCAGGTTTATATCGATTCGAGATAGTGGAATACAGATTTGATTCAAATCAATATGGTTGGGCTCAGTATCATCTTGGGTATGCATTAGTTTTTGGTAAGTTAGGCTTTAATAGACTGCAAGAGGAGAGAATTTAGTTTGAAACCGAGGGTAAGGAAATAGTTAGTTTTCAAGGATTGAAGAACTTAGGAAGGGTGAGCGGAGATTACCAGTCATATCCGCCATCAAGGCTTAGAGATATGTGTTCGTAGTGCCCTAGAACCATGAGCATATGTTGTACGTTTTTATATTTTGAGCATATCATTTGAATAGTTAATTTTTTTTTGAACATCGAATATGTGATTTGATAGTAAAACTCATTAGCTTATATAAATACTATTTTGATTGTCCCTACTTTTATGTAATGTTATATACAAGAAATAAAACTAGTATGATGTTTGATTGATGATCATGTGTAATGGATACAAATCATATCATATATACATATTGGGATATATTGTATCGGACATGATCCGAAAGAGAAGTAATACTTCATGGTTCTTTTAGTCATAAGTATTACTTCCTCAATAATATTTGGGATCCTTAGATATTATGTCTCCATCGTTTCCAGCATGAATGGAGCTACATTTTGACTAATTCAAACGTTACTTTTAATCGAGTAATTAATACGGCTGATGATCGGATGTAGTGTCTTATCATGGCTTGAATGTGCGAGGCATTGTAAGGGATTTGTCCCTCTATTATTAGAGAGAGATATCCGTGGGCCGTTGGATAGGGAAGGTTGTTTAAATGCATGGGCGTGTTCAAATGTATTTAATGAACAGTCGACTTGGAGATCGAGCAGAAATATAATTAAGCTTTATAAGGGTGACTACTACCATGCCTTATGCTTAATTGGGATATCGCGAGACAAAGGGATTAAATAGTGGATTGAGATTAGGTAATCGTTCCACCGATCATTCATTCACCCTGGGCAGTCAAAATGCCCTACTAGGGACTGCTTGTGACTTATGAACACATACTACTACTAAGTATGTTTTCATTACCATTGTGATATGAACCTACAGGATCACACACATTTTTGGCTTTTGATGGGATTACGTGTGAGTTATTATGCGACAAAAACTTCCACTACCAGAAGAGGTTGGGATTACGTGGGAGTTGGTTTTCGGAACAAACTCTCATGCCCTATATAATCTTCTTTTGGCGAAACCCTAATTATTACTTTTCTAGCTGCAAAACCAAGAACCACAAAATAAAAATCTGCCATCCCTTCTCTCTAAAGTTTCAAGAACTAAGAAAAATACAGAGCTAGCACTCGCTGCTCGTATCATCGCATGGATATCGGTAGAGAGCAATTCCACAAGGGACAACTTTGGTGGTTTCAGCGCAGCATCTGAATCTGAAATCCAATCCGAAAAAAAATGTAAGTCTTTTTCTTTTCTTTTCGATTCCCATAGTACTAACGGATCCTTTCGGGGACGATTCATGGGTATTTAGAACGGGTTTCTGCCTCTGAATCCCTTCAGTATGTTCATAAAGGTTGTAAAGTTTCCTAGTGTACATAGTTGTAAGAGTTACTGGACAAAAAGTGATCAGGGAGAGTGTGCTTCCTTGGGGGATCAGTCTTGTTGTGAAGAGGAAAAATGGCAGTATGATGTTCAAAAAATGGGGGAAAACAAAACATGAGACAGAGGCGTTTTTTTTCAGAGTTGTTGAAGAACAATAATTTGGCAATTAACTCTCACCTGGGAAAGGGTAACCGTACAGCGGATGCCTTAGGGGAAATATTTTGGAACTTTGGTAAAGGATTGTATAATGTGCTTGAAAGGTTATGAAGTGTTTAAATTTTTGTGAAGTTGTTTAGTTTGAGTTGGTAAAGTCTGGCTTTTGTTAAAGAGGATGATCATGGAAATTAAGAGGCTGGAAATAGAGGTTGTGGAGTTTACCGGGAAAGTTTTGGCAGTATTGGACTCTCAGTCAACTCCCTTAGTACGGGTTAAGGAAGCTCAACTGCCAAATATTGAGTTGCAGGGTGAGCGGGTTTTAGCTCAGACAGGTAAGCAAATTGATATCCAATTTATGGGGTTAGAAGTTTTCGATTTCGGGGTCGTTGTGTGTGTAGTCGAACTCCGAGTTAAGGATGGAGATATGGCAAGAGACACACGACACTAGACTATTAGTTCAACCAGGAGCTTCGATAATGTCTAAGGACATAATGAATGAATTCTGGTAGAAGGGAATTAAGGGGGATATAGATTATTTGGGCTAAGTGTTGAATTGTCAGTGACTGGAGTTAAAACATAAGAGTAGCGTAGCAGAAACGTGGTAGAAACACATTATGATGGATTTTATGGTAGGTTTTCGTGGGGCAAGATTAGAAGGGATACTATTCAGTTAGCGACCGACGAGGATGATGAAATCAGCACACTTCTTGCCAATGAAGATCTCAGCTTTGATGGGGTTATTGGTACAGATATATATGGAGGAGATGGTCGGAATTTACGGTGTACATTTCAGCATGGTCTGGACCGAGGTGTGTAAGTTTTGAGGACGAAACTTTTGTAAAGAGGGGAGTATGTAAAACCCATAACTTTTTTAGTCTATAATATTATAATTTTTGCCTTCATTTGTGTTATTTGTTTTCTATCTTTGGTCTAGCGGTGTTTTGTTTATGTTATGGAAAAAGAGGGACTTAGGTAATAATAACTTTTAGGTTAGAAGTTAGGAATCAGAAAGTTCAGGGACCTAAGTATTGGTATAGTTAGTTAGTAAGCTGATTTAGAGGTGTTAGGAAGTTAAGTAGGAGTTAGAGAGTTAGTTTTTGCGGGTGCTTTTGGAGAGGAAAAGAAGAGAGAAATAAGAGATGAAGAAAATAGAGAAAACGAAAGAGAGAGATATTAGGCTGGAATTTCTGCGCAACAATCTTAATATTTCCGGCAGAGGGGTCATTTGTGCTCCAATTGGTCTCAATTTTTTACCAAGGTTGAAGACTTCTACAATCTGAACGGTGGAGATTGAAATTCAACGGTTAGTTTATGAGTTTTAGCCAACAGAGTGGAGTTCTGATTTATTGCATGAAATGTATGTTATTGATTTCTGAATTCTGGTGCTTGACATTTGTGGCCATGCTCTAGTATGATTATTTGTAAAGTTTGTAAGTGTACATTCCCCATCTATAGACCCTTATCTGCGAATGAATCTATAGCATATTATGTCCCAAATTTTGTTGTCGTTGAACCCGGGACTTCGCAATGAAATATGTTATGGCAAGTGAGACCCTCTCTAACGGGTATATAGTTAGGGACTGGTAACAATTATTATGGATTTTTCCTAAGTGTGCAATGACATAACGAGGCATATCAATATCTTCTGGCCCTTTGTCCGGGGGTATAGTACTTGGACCAAGAATTATGATATGACAAGTGAGGCCCTTTCTAACGGGTATATAGTTAGGGACTGTTAGCAGATTGTAATAAAGTTTGAAACGGGTAATTGAGCTCGGTTGTAAATTATGTTAAGTATGTGTGTGAGTCTAAACTGAGAATAGAACCATGATCGAAGCATGATGCATGGTGATGTATGTTCGTTATGATATGTGTGAAAATAAAGGTTCTCGGAGAACCGTATTTCGAAGTTTGTATGTTGTAATTGAAAGATTCCAAAGTTATTTGAAAGTTTACTAAGTTTGTATGATTTTAAGTTGGGAAATCTGGATTTTGGGAAATGGGATATTTGATTCCATATATGAAGTTTTCCTTAAAACAATTTTACCGAAATTGTGTTTTCTGAAGTCCGCGGACGATATTTCGCCCTGGTATTCGTCTCTCGGCCTTCGTCCACATGGATACTGAACCTTCTGAAATCTCACGGACGAAGACGTTTTTCCACGGCCTTCATCTGCAGAGTTGCTAGGAGTTTTCTTGAATTTATGCGGACGATGTGCTCGGTCGATGCTTCGTCCGCACCATTGTTTGTATGGGCGGACGAAGGGTGCAGATGGTGCTTCGTTTGAAGCTATCGTCTGATGGCCACTTTGGTAATTTTTTGTAAAGTATTCTAAATCATTTTTAAAGCGTCTCTGGCCTATAAATCTTTCCAAAGCCTTTTTGGAATGTATGTTTCTAATGATTTGAGTCCGATGTCAAGTTTACGTATGAAAATGATTTGGGAAAACATTAAACAATTTTGTGTGTCAAATGATGAATCATCCCAATGGTGTTTGAACCTTACTAAAATAGTGTAGCTCTTTCATTACTCTTTTGCAGATGCTTTAGTAGAGGTTACTGTGTGGGTATTTTGGGACGAGGACTTGATGAAGGAACTTTGGATTGAACATTGATGTAACAGCTAAGAATGAACTTGTAGTATTTATGTTAGAAGTTTATTTGCTTGTCTTAAGCATGTAATAAGTTAATTAGAGAAAATGTGTAGTTTCTTTTCTATGAATTATGTACGACATGGGTTAAGTTATTAATTGAAAATCAGTTTAAGTTATCATAAGTTCTATGAGTTAGGTGTCTCATCAGCGAATGAGGCGCTGCCAGGTCACCTCCAAGTTACGGGGTGTGACAAAGGTTAAATACAAAAATCCAAAGGCAAAGTCAAGACTTTCCCTCGGACTCCTGGGAAATATGGGTTACCCAAAGTAGCTCGACAAAGGATAAAAGTTCGGTAAAAGATAAAGCTTAGCAAGTAAGGTAAAATTGTGGAGCTTCCCCTAATTATCTGAAACAAAAGGCACAACAAAAGAGTCGGGCTTACCTAGCTTATACGCAAACAACTTCGAAAAAGCTCGACTCTAAGTTACCGATGCCGGAGAATGCAAAAAGGTTGTCGGGGAAAGAAATGAGAGCTAGAGCAGAAGAATTAAGAATCTAAGTTAAGAAGTAAAAATGAGATAGGGATCATCCCTATTTATACTAGAATGAAGGGAAGTAACTGTCGCCCAGCCGTCGCCACTTCGAGCCAATCAATGCATGACAATCATTACAATGGTAGTTACTTCTCTGTTATTTAAGCTCTAAGGGCCAATGTGATCAATCTAGTTTTGATGATAACAACCCATTGAGTAATTCTAATGTTTGTGTGAGCATGTGTTTATTGATAGGATCGTTAGTCTCACACCGACATTGATGAAATTGCTAAGATAGCTTCAATGGACCTCAAAGATGTCATCATATGTAGAAAAAGCTATACTTTGCAAGATTCCATGGCTTAAGCTTGAAGTTAATCTACAAGCCATTGGAAGTATGTGCAAAGTCAAGAAGAAGGAAGATCAAGTTAAGAGCTACTCATTCCAACATTGAAGAATCAAGTGGTATTCTCTTAACCAAAGAAGTGATGAAGTCCAATACACTACAACCATGAAGAATGCTATAGGACTTCATCACTCAAAGAAGAGATTGATCAAAGGTTTCAAGTCAAAGATCCCAAAAAGAAATCAACTTAAAGACTTGAAGACCTAAAAAAGATTAGTCTAGTCTACATAGGTAAAATTCATTGTGACTTATCTTCCTTTGAGAATACTAGGATATAATTATGTTTAAAGCTCATACTCTTGCATATTTTCAAAACCTCACGTTTACTTTAAGTCAATCTTTGAAAAGTTTTTTGTAAACTTATTTAAGTGTTGGTTAATGCCTAAGATCTTTCAAATGTTTTAAATATCTTTGAAAATCTTAGGCATGAGTTTGAGAACATTAGAAATGTGACCAAGTGGAAAACCCATTTTTGGACTGAATTTGGTCGACCTAACATTGGTTCGGGGCAACCTGATGAAGTTCGGTCGATCGACATGTGTTGTTCGGTCGACCAAGGTAGGTTTTTGTCCTTAGTCAGAGTTTGAATGTTCCAAGGCTCCAACGGCTATATTCCCTCGGACGACAAAGCTTTAGATCGGTCGAACGAACCTTGCTTCGAAAGATCGAACCACCCATTGCGGTCGATCGAGATCAGTCAAGTAGCCTTGTTAAACTGAATTTTGAACATCTCGGTCGACCTACACTCGAGTCCGACCGACCAAAGTTGTCACTTCAAAACAAAAATATAGCCTTTGTAACTCGAATTGCTTGTGTATTTTGGCCCCTATATAAAGTTTCTAAAGCTGATTTTTCATAACTAACCAAGCCATAAGAGGGCATTTGATCCACACTTCATAAACAAGCAATCAAATACTTGAAGAGCTTTAATCTTCAGTCATTCTTTCAAAATATATCATTTTAAGTTTAGCTTAAACATATTCAGTCTCTTCTATTCATAAAAGTGATTAGATTTTATATTTGTATATCCAGTTCAAGTGAGTGATTATTGTAAGAGAGCTTAAATTGTAAATTCTCATTTGTGAGTGTTTGTCCTCTTTGTGAGATTGGCTATGTGTGAGCTTAGTTCGTGTGAGAACTAGAAAAACGTTGTGTGTAAGTTGTGATACATGGGACTTTTTGCTTACATTTTGTTTGATTTGCATTTAGTTTTTCATCATTAATTGTATTGCATGAATTTATGTGTTATAGAATATGTTTATATGTTATATGTTGGGTACATTTGGTGTTAAAGGGCGCATTTGACGAGTTTGGAAGTAGAGGAACATAAGTATGTGAGTTAGGAAGTTGAGGGACTTGTTGGTAAGGAATTTAAAGGTAATTTATTGGGGTTAATTGCTGGAAAGAAAAGGGGAGGGGGAACGGGTAGGGAAAGAAAAAGAAGAAAAGAAAAGAGGGGAGAGAAAAAATGAGATATGAGTTTCTTCTTGACAATTGACATAGTAAATAGAGTCAGAATTGAGCAAATTTTAGTGCATAAAAAAAGGATCGAAAACACTTCGACAAGGCGCTGACGGATTAGCATTTGGAGTTTCCAGTAGAAAGTAATTGCAGTTCGAAGTTGACTATATTTGGGTTTGTCTAACAAGAGTGTTGTGAGGTTTTTCAGACATTTGAGATAGTAATCGGTGTCCGAATTGAGTGATCTTTAGTGCGTTTCGGAGAGGAGTTAAAAGGCTACGTCTGGGTGGTGATAGATTAGAGTTTCGATACACGTGTAGAAAGTAACTGACGTTTGAAGTATGATGTTTCTGGAAAATTCTGCCTCTTAAGTTGCTAAGGTAAGGATCTTTCCCCTTCATTTTCATTCCTAAAAGCATAAATTATGTAATGTAAAGTTATGGGTTGATGAAATGATTTCGCATTTGATTTGATGCATTTGAAAACCAGATGAAGTATTAAATTGTATTTGCATTCTTCTATGGTTGATCGTCGAGTCTACTTGCGCTTGTTGTTTGCATGATTAACTGTTCTTGTCATTTGTATTACGTTTCATTATTGATGTCCTATTTTTGTTGTTTGGATGTTGTCGTAATTGCTATATGTTGGTCGTGTCGCCCCAATCTCGAGATTTTGTCTAGAACGGCTTTTGGCAGTAGTCATTCATTTATTTTAGTTTGTCTGTTTTGTTGAACTCGGGAGTTCAAATGTTAATTTTATGTCAGTGTTGGCCTTCCCTAGTTGGGTGATAATTAGGGGATGCTAACGGTCTTGTGGAGTTCACTACAGTGGCCATGACATAACTGAATGATTACTTAAGAATTGTATCAATCTGGACCCGTTTGTTCAGGGGGTCATGCTGAACCCATGAGTATATCAGTATGTGCCTTTCCTGGCTTTGGAAAAAGTGGGAGGTTCATTAGTAGTTTGCTTTAGAGTTGGTTTTATATGCTTGAGCTCGATTGTGGGATTTGTGTGTCATAGCTTGAACCATACTCGTAGTGTTTAATAATTTGTATCTCCGTATGGTCCGTTATGAGTAAATCATGGTGCTTGTGGCACAATTCTGATTTATAGGTGTTAAGATATGAAGAGTATGGTTTATAACATTTGTTGTTCTTGCTTTGGTCTTATTTTGTATGTGCAAGTGTGTCAAAAGATGTCATTTTGGGGTTGGTAAAAAAGGGATTTCATAAATGTCTTTTTTTCTTTGTTAATTTGTACCTGAAATGGCCTGCACAGAAGTTCCGATAACCTGTTTGGTCGACCGCAACCTTTTTCAATCGTCCAGAGCAAACTACTGGGAGCTATCGGACGACTGCTCTACATTGCTTCGGTCGACCGGACTCAGATCCCTATTGTAACACCCACCTCTGAACCTTAGACACCGGAGCCCATAATTTTTGGTGTCTTAGCACTAATTGTACCGTAGTCTAGGTTGTAGGTTAATTATATCCGTAATTAAATAGATAACTTTGGCAAACATTATGTCTAGGCTGAGAAAAACAAGTTTAGTATATAATTGAACTAAGAAGAAAATTGTGTGGCTTGATTTATTATCTTTTAGGACTAAATTGTAATTTTGAGAACTTGTAGGACTCATTTGAACTTTTAACAAAATTTAGGGACTTATATGCAATTTGAAATCCTAATTTGTCTATAAATAGAGCTTTAGGGGGAGAGGAATCAGACCTCTCTTTTGTTCTTCCTTGCTCCCAACGTCTAAAAACACACACTACACCAAGAACACACACTCACACACTTTGCAATTTTCCTCTCTTAGATGAGTTGCATGTCATCAAAAATGGATGATCCTTGATGATCCATGCTATACCCACCCAATTTTATACCTTACATTACCGTAAAACCTGTGTCTTTACCTTATCAGTTAGCGGTTAGTACACCTATGGGAGAGAGTGTCATTACTGATTTGGTGTACCCCGAATGTGAAATTCGAATAGGAGAGTCTATCTTATCTGGTGACCTAATAAGTTTACCTTTTAAGGGCTATGACGTCATCCTAGGCATGGATTGGTTAGCTAGGCATTATGCCCAAGTTAACTGTAGGGATAAGTTGGTAAAATTTAGCCGCCCCGGAGAACAGATCTTGGAATTACAGGGGAAGAGAACGAAAAAGGTAAATTTTGTGATCTCGGGTTTCAAGGCAAGAAATACCAACCTTCGCCGGAGCATGTTTTGAATGATGAACCGTTAACCTTGAGCTCAAACTTGACTTATGAAGAAAAGCCTGTAAAAATAGTGGAGACGAGCACAAAAGAATTGAGGGGAAAGAGAATTCCCATGTATAAAGTGTTATGGAATCATCATGGAATTAATGAAGCGACATGGGAAACCGAAGAGTATCTCAAACGGAAATATCCTGACCTTTTTAACTCCGATCAATGAATTTCGAGGACGAAATTCTTTTAAGGAGGTAAGATTGTAACACCCACCTCTGAACCTTAGACACCGGAGCCCATAATTTTTGGCGTCTTAGCACTAATTGTACCGTAGTCTAGGTTGTAGGTTAATTATATCCGTAATTAAATAGATAACTTTGGCAAACATTATGTCTAGGCTGAGAAAAACAAGTTTAGTATATAATTGAACTAAGAAGAAAATTGTGTGGCTTGATTTATTATCTTTTAGGACTAAATTGTAATTTTGAGAACTTGCAGGACTCATTTGAACTTTTAACAAAATTTAGGGACTTATATGCAATTTGAAATCCTAATTTGTCTATAAATAGAGCTTTAGGGGGAGAGGAATCAGACCTCTCTTTTGTTCTTCCTTGCTCCCAACGTCTAAAAACACACACTACACCAAGAACACACACTCACACACTTTGCAATTTTCCTCTCTTAGATGAGTTGCATGTCATCAAAAATGGATGATCCTTGATGATCCATGCTATACCCACCCAATTTTATACCTTACATTACCGTAAAACCTGTGTCTTTACCTTATCAGTTAGCGGTTAGTACACCTATGGGAGAGAGTGTCATTACTGATTTGGTGTACCCCGAATGTGAAATTCGAATAGGAGAGTCTATCTTATCTGGTGACCTAATAAGTTTACCTTTTAAGGGCTATGACGTCATCCTAGGCATGGATTGGTTAGCTAGGCATTATGCCCAAGTTAACTGTAGGGATAAGTTGGTAAAATTTAGCCGCCCCGGAGAACAGATCTTGGAATTACAGGGGAAGAGAACGAAAAAGGTAAATTTTGTGATCTCGGGTTTCAAGGCAAGAAATACCAACCTTCGCCGGAGCATGTTTTGAATGATGAACCGTTAACCTTGAGCTCAAACTTGACTTATGAAGAAAAGCCTGTAAAAATAGTGGAGACGAGCACAAAAGAATTGAGGGGAAAGAGAATTCCCATGTATAAAGTGTTATGGAATCATCATGGAATTAATGAAGCGACATGGGAAACCGAAGAGTATCTCAAACGGAAATATCCTGACCTTTTTAACTCCGATCAATGAATTTCGAGGACGAAATTCTTTTAAGGAGGTAAGATTGTAACACCCACCTCTGAACCTTAGACACCGGAGCCCATAATTTTTGGTGTCTTAGCACTAATTGTACCGTAGTCTAGGTTGTAGGTTAATTATATCCGTAATTAAATAGATAACTTTGGCAAACATTATGTCTAGGCTGAGAAAAACAAGTTTAGTATATAATTGAACTAAGAAGAAAATTGTGTGGCTTGATTTATTATCTTTTAGGACTAAATTGTAATTTTGAGAACTTGTAGGACTCATTTGAACTTTTAACAAAATTTAGGGACTTATATGCAATTTAAAATCCTAATTTGTCTATAAATAGAGCTTTAGGGGGAGAGGAATCAGACCTCTCTTTTCTTCTTCCTTGCTCCCAACGTCTAAAAACACACACTACACAAAGAACACACACTCACACACTTTGCAATTTTCCTCTCTTAGATGAGTTGCATGTCATCAAAAATGGATGATCCTTGATGATCCATGCTATACCCACCCAATTTTATACCTTACATTACTGTAAAACCTGTGTCTTTACCTTATCAGTTAATTTTATACTTTAATTTGGTAAGTGAAGTAAATTAATTGATGGTGAATTGTTAATATTTAATTGTTCAAAATGCTTTAATTTTCTTGGTTGATTCAATGTGATATATGTATCTTTATAGCTCATGCTTACTTTGTTTTTCTTATGGTTGTCGAAAATGATAGGTCTTGTCCCTGTTTAAGTATTTATTTTATTATTATTATTATTATTTTTCGTTGTTGCCAGTTGAATTGTGAACATGCTGTTTCTTTATTTTCGTTTCCTTTTATTTGTCGTTTTCGTTTTCTTTGCAGTATATTGTCTGAGGATTACTGAGCATATTGTCTTGGTTGCTTTTCATTTATTTTATTGTTTTCTTTTGCAAATGACTTTGAGCAGCTGTTCCTTTGCTTTTCATTTTTCTTTTCTTTTTCAAAGGAAAATTAAGTGTATTAAATTTGTCTCTCTGTTTCTTTTGTTTAACTGAGAACTTCATGCTATATATATATATATATATATATATATATATTGGCGAGCCTTATTGAAGCCGAGAGGTTAAATTTTTTTTATTTTTTATTTTTTTTAATCTCTTTGAATCTTTGAACAACAAGCCAATGATCTAGTTCACTTCATTAATTTCTTCCCTCGGTCTAGTTACCGAATTGCTTGCTCTTTGAGCTTCTGTAATTTGGGATTTCTTGTGGAGTTTAGAAATCTAAGGTAACCTTCTAAGCTATAATTTATTTAGATCAATTCTAAATTTTGTTGGTGAATTCAATGGTTAATTGGGAGATTGGATTTATTATTGAAGTATGGATTATTTTGGATCACAATGTTATGAACACTTTATCAAGTGAGTGGTCCTAACCTTTTTGTAAAATTATATATATGTAATGTGTGTTAATTTGTTTCATTGCACTCATGACATGCGTGACCTTGAGCAATTTTGAGAGAGAGTAGAATTTGTTATACTCGAATTTATTTTGATAAGAAGGATCCATTGTTTATCTAGGTACAGAAACTCATTCGGATTATTCTAATATCTAGTCTTCTACAGTTCTGCTACTTCAGGTGAGTCCCCCAATTTAATCTTCTCGAAATATTTGGTAAATTATGTACTTTGTCATATTTTTAATTGGATATTATGTATTGATCTCAACATTGAAATTTTAGTGGTTTATGTTTCCTGTTTCAATTTCTTATGTCTTTTTGGAACCATAAACTGCTACATGAGAACTATATTTTCATCATATTTCGAGAAGGTTATGTAAATGTTCCGTTCTTAAATACACTTAATTCAGAAGCTTGATATCTTTGAACACTCATACTCTTCGAAACTCCTAAATATAAGAGGTTACTATTCGGGAAACTTTTGTCTTGACAAAGTATTCCTTCTAACGAACGCTTTGGTTTAAACAAAGCGTTCGTTCTTCAGATCTTTTTCCTAGTAACCATTCCAAGTCGAGAAGTTTACCATTCGGTAACTTTTCGTCACGAATTTGAGCTTCAGTGGATCTTTTGAAAATCATGGTCTACTACATGTGTTTTTACACAAAATTTGATAAGAAAAAGATTTGTTGGATTTGTTGGGAAGAACGGGATCTTTTGAGCATGAACAAAACTGTACTCCATCATTTCATTCAAACTCTCGTTACTCAAGTCATGAAAACCCCGTTCGACCCCTGAGCGTCCCCCGGGATGCCGTCCGCTCTTCGAGATTCGCATGGGTGCGTGGCTAGTCACCCGTATCTGAGCTTCTTTCTCGACTGAGTTAGGACTTACACTTTGACGGATTCGAATCCGGGCCTGTGTGGTAACTACGGGACGGGGAAAGCTTTGGGCTGACCGGGATTTGGCCGCAAGTGCCCACAGTGCTCTCTTCTGATATAGGATGATTAGCCTGGGTTGGGAGTCAACTTATGGCAATCGTTCTGGGACCCTAGTCTGGGCGGGTACCCCCAGTACTTGGATGTCTCCTTTGAACTGGTGGATAAGGTTGAAAAGATTATGATCAGGTGTACGGCAGGTATGACAAAAGGGTTTCCGGGCTTCCTCTTGATGTACCCTTTACTTTAGGTTGAGGGTTTCCGGATGAAGTCTGATGTACTCGACGGGGTTTTCGGACGGCATCTGATGTACCCTTGACCAATCTGGTTTTGGTTAAGATAATTATATGAAAAACATTTTTCTCTACTTTACTAAGCTATTTTGAAACTAAATAACTCATTTGCACATTTGGCTTGTATAAGAAAAATCTTATTCCTAAGATTATTCACCTCCATCTTTCCTCCAGTTTTCCTTCGGAACTTGGTGAATTAATCAAAACAAATGTCTTACACGTTTGCACCCACGGGGTAACTCACTGAGCTCTTTCGAGCTCACACGACTCTATTTTTCCTCATATTTGTTTTCAGGTTAATGTATTGAAGGAAGACTCAGCAGATTCCAGTTGTGGATCACTTGTTAGATTTTCCGACTCTTCATCGGTTTAGCTTGCTTGGTCTACTATAATTATGGATAGAATGTCATGGGATACTTCGACGGCAGTGAAGAAGACTACTACTTCGCCGCCGATTACCTTGTGTGCGACGACTAGCTTAAGTTTTGAGAGACGGTCTAGACTCGACCGTTTACCCATATCTAGTAATACCTTTCGGCAGTAATATCTACGTATTCGTTCTACGTTGTAATTAGGACTCCTGAACTCTCTTATGATAGCATTGAACCAATAGTGTATCTGTTCAAGTTTGATCCACTATATATTTATCCGCTGCTTTTACTTTTATTTTTGTGATTTTCCGTTATTCATTTTAAACCGGACGCTAAGATCTGTTAGACATGAGTGCCGAGAGCCACGCAGACACCATACTCAGTCGCAGTGATACCTAGCGGAGGAGTTGGGGGTGTCACACCTATCGTCCGGAGTTTTGGACATGGCTTATGTCTCGGTTCCGGATGACCACTTCGATCGATCGGACCTCTATCTAGATCGTCTGAAGCTCTGTTTTCAATCAGTATGGATTTCCGTTCTGTTTCGTTTTCAAGTTCAGTCTGATATAAGTTTTGTAAGTATTTTGCAAGTCTATTTCAAGCGGTTTAAAGGTTATTTCAAGTCTTCTAAAGTTATTATGTTAACGAAAAGTATTACATTGTTTCAAATGTTTTGGGAAGTCGGGAAATGCTTTGAGCCGTATTGATACTTCATCCCAAGGGTTGTTGATCCCTACTGGGCTAGTTTAGTAGCTCAGGCATTTACTTCTTCTTTTGAAGATGCTCATGGTGATGGTAGCCATAGTGAGGATTGGATCGAGGAGAATTATTGAACTGATGTAATAGATAGAGTTGTTTCCCTTTTGTTTAAACACGTATGTCATTTTTTGTGAAATACCCGATAGGTTTTGAACCTAAGAGGAGGGGGTGAACTATTTTCTACAACTTTTTAACTTTTGTAAACTTCATTGACTAAAGTGATCACATTAACAACAAGTATGTTGATTAAACATATAAGGTAAGTTGATCATATAGGCAACTTAGATGACTTACGTGTTTAAATGCAACACATATGAATACAAGACTTATGAATGTGATCTTTGAGGCACTAAGTCAAGTATCCTATAGGCAAAGCTTGTAAAAGCAAACACTATAAATCATATGACCAAGCAATACATAAGGCAAGGTAGCATGTGTTACTTTAGTAACTCTTAATCAAATATGTTCATGTAGACATGTAAACAAGATAAAGCAATTCATGAACAATAAAATAAAGAGGTCAGGGATAGAGAAAAATAACACAAAGATTTATAGTGGTTCGATCACAAAGATCTGCATCCACTACCTTAGGACACACATAAGGATTTCAACACTTCACTAATGAAGTCCCCTTCACAACAAATGTAAGGTAGGATCGGCCTTTTACATTTGCCTCACAAAGAGGACTTTTGCTTCATAAAGAAGACTCCGCTCACAAAGAGTGTTTTTCTAGTTCTCACAAGAACTAAGCTCACAAAGAGCCAATCTCACAAAGAGGATAAAACACTCACAAATAGTGAAGCTCACAAAGAGCTTTTTCCTAGCTCACTAAGAGCTAGTTCTCACAAAGAGAAATGATAACTAGTCTTTTTCAAATGATACTTTACAATTTTAGCTCACTACAAATAATCCCTCTTTGGATTGGATATACAAATGATAACTTAAATCACTTTTGAGAATAGAAGATATATGATATGTTTGAGTTCAACTCAAAATGATGTATTTTGAAATAGATGAAGAATTAAAGCTCTTGAAAGTGTTTGATTGTTTGTTTATGAAGTGTATAGTATATGCCCTCTTATGGCTTGGTTAGTTATGAACACTCGGCTTTAGAACCTTTATATAGGGCCAAAATACACAAGCAAAACGAGTTACAACGACTATATTTGTTGCCTAGAATTGACAGCTTCGGTTGACCTAGGAGTAGGTGTCTGAAGTTCCTCCAAAGTAAATATTAAAAGGCCTCTGTCCTCATCTCGGTCGACAGCGTGAAGTGGTCCGGTCTTCCGAAGCAAAGCTCGGTCGACCGACCTAAAGCAAGGTCGTCCGAGAGAATATAGTCATTGGAGCTTTGGAACATTCAAAATCTGACTAAGGACAAAAACTATCTCGGTCGACCGGACAACATATGTCGGTCGGCCAGAATACATCCAATCATCTGAGGCTAAGCTTAGGTCGACCGGAGTGAAGTCCTAAAGTGGGTTTTCCACTTATTCAACTTCCCAATGTTCGCAACTCATGCTTAAGTGTTTTATAAAGATATAAAACACATTTTGAAGATCTTAGGCATTAACCAACACTTAAATAAGTTTTCAAAAACATTTTCAAATACTGACACAATGTAAAACAAGAGGTTTTGAAAACATGCAAGAGTGAGCTTTAAACATTCTATATTCTAGTATTCTCTAAGGAAGATTAGTTGCAAGAATATACATATGACGCATAGACTAATCTTCTTGTAGGTCTTCAAGTCTTCAAGATGAACTTCTTCTTGGAGCTTTGACTTGAAGCCTTTGTCCAACCTCTTCTTTGAGTGATGAAGTCCTATTGCAATCTTGGAGTTGTATAGTATTGGACTTTATCACTTCTTCTTGGTTAAGAAGCATACCACTTGATTATTCATTGTTGGATTGAGTAGCTCTTAACCTTTTTGATCTTCCTTCTTTAACTTTGCAAATAATTCCAATGCTTGTGGATAAACTCAAGATTGTTCCATGGAGTCTTGCAAAATGTAGCTTTTTTCTTCGTGTAGGATGTTGTCTTTGATGTATACAAGGAGCTAACTTACCATTTTCATCAACGTCGGTGTGAGTGGTAAGGATACTATCATTAAGAACATGCTCACACAAACATTAGAACTATCAATGATTTATTATCATCAAAACTAAATTGATCACATTAGCCTTATGGCTTATATTTTGTAAGAACTTAAATTTACCTTTGGAACCTTTAAGTTTGATGCAAGACTTTGAAGTCCTTTAAGATTTGTAATGAAGTTTATTTGGTTTTTAGTATTTCTGTATGAGGGTTCAGTGTCTCATTGGTAGATGAGGCAATCCACGGTCACCTCCAGGTTACGGGGTGTCACATGAGCCGAGTCCTCTTTGTGAGGCAAATGTAAAAGGTTGATCCCACATTGCATTTGTTGTGAATGGAATCCTTATTGGAGTTGCCAAAAAATCCTTAAGTGTGTCC
This sequence comes from Vinca minor, assembly GCA_026122235.1. Taxonomy (NCBI): domain Eukaryota; kingdom Viridiplantae; phylum Streptophyta; class Magnoliopsida; order Gentianales; family Apocynaceae; genus Vinca; species Vinca minor. The sequence goes on from JAOCZM010000253.1 coordinate 4,602,709, forward strand.
TAAGGTAGTAGATGTAGATCTTTGTGATCGAACTACTATAAATCCTTGTGTTCATATTCTCTAACTCTACTCTTACTTTCAAGTTCATATATTTCTCATTGCTATTATATTCCGCATGAACTTTTTTGTTTGAGATCTATATGTTTATCTTAAGTTAGATGTCTCACTTGGTTTATATATGATTGTCTTTGGTCATATGATTTATGGCGTTCAATCTTACAAGTTTTGCATATAGGACACTTGGCTTAGACTTTCGTTGATCATACTAACAGTCTTGTGGTCCTATGTGTTGCATATAACAACTAAGTCATCTAAGTTGCCATAACAATTAATTCACCTTATATGCTTAATCAACATACTTGTTGTTAAGATGATCACTTAGGTAAAGAAGTTTAAGAAAAGCTAAAATATTTTTTAACCTAATTCACCCCCTCTTAGGTTCAAACCCTATAAGATATTTCAACTTAAAATGAAGGGATCATCTGAAGATACCAAGATAGGTATAGCTCTTCGCTAAGTATTTTGAAGAGCTTATGATGGTCTAGACCTGATAAAGAAGTACCTGGTTTAAGGTCCATGAAATAACCATGCGAATATGGGCTCAAACCAAGGCCAAGATCATGGGCCGAACTCTTTGCAAGACCCATGATGTATAAGCTTACTCGGACGGCCAAATCAAGCGCGTGAAAGCCACTCGGTCGTACCGAGCTCAATGAACAATCCAAAAAATGCAGTGAAAAATCCCTAATAAAAGATAGGGTTGCCGCACCTCGGACTGTACAAGGTATTAAACAATCATTTAGACAATGTCCTCTAAATAGTTGTCTTACCACTTCATTTACTCAAAGTTTTACCTAGCTCTCGAATACTACGATAAGTTATTTTTCTTTTTAGAATCTGAGCTAACTTAAGAATCGAAACGGGGTTTTATGTCTTCTCTCACATTCTCTAACTTTGAATCTCTTAGCAGGTGTTTACTTTCAAGCTCGTAACCTTTACCGTGCTCTATACTTCCTAAATAGCTCGGTCAGTTCCCTTGGCTCATTCATAAGCTATCCTCATTAGTAAGGTATCAAAGAGAACTTAGTCACCCCTAATCTTAGAACACAACACAAGCCATACCCAAGTATGCCAAAGGAAGTTAGCTAGTGGTAGACGTTTAAAATTTCGACTAGGGGTGAGCACCGAATTCATATTCGTCAATTTGGTCATTTGAATTCGATTTTTTCAATTTTTTAGAACCCAAAAAACCGACATAATTTGGATTCGAATTCAGAATTCGATTTTTTCCGAATTGACCGATTTCACAAGAAAACTAATTGAACACAAAGAAAAATTCAAAATAAAAAAAAATAATAAATTCAGGAAAAAAATAATAGAAACAATAAGTCTGTCATGGTTTGATCCAACCATATTTACATGGAAAATTATTAGCAAAATCGACAAAATGCAATTTGTATGGTCTATTTACATTATATATTAACTATATAATAAAATTAATAAATTATTAAAAAATAAATTCGAATTCGGTCTGATAATAACCCAACCGTTTTCATCCTATTTTTTTACCAAATTAAATTCAAATGTATCCAAATTACCAAATTCACACTGAATTATCGAATTTAAATTCGAATTGAATTCGTATTCGGTCGGTAAGTAAGTAAAAATTGAATCGGCTCAAACCTAATTTCGACCTAATTTACTTATCAGATTCAAGATAGATATATTAAGGGAAATTGGCGAAATAAGTACTCAAACATTATGCGTTTGGCGATAATGGTCCCCGTTTTATTTTTTTATTTTTTTTTGTTTTTAGGAACATAAACAATTTGCGTTTGGCTGCTGGAACTACTTCAATGGTTGCTGAAAAGGTAATCTATTTTGCATTGCTTATATTGCAATTTAACCCTTTTAGTTGCTAAGTTCAATTTGTTATTTCTGTCTGTAGTTGGTCAAGAAGAAGAGGAAGCCTGTGAGGTGTAGTTGGTGTCTAAACCATGGCCACAACAGGTCAACCTGCCCTGTTCCTGGGTCACATGTGGACAGACATATTAGCATTTTTGACAAGCAAAACATAAAGCTGGATTGACTGGATTTACCAACTGAAAACTGGATGAATAGAACCAGCATTTTGGTTGTTATTTTTGTTAAACTGAATGTTTAGAAGAACTAGGTTTTTGGTTGCTGTTGGGTAAGCTAGGATTGGAGTGTTGGTGGTTTTGCCCATTTTTTTGCCCAACTCAAAACTGTAAACATTCTCTATTTTGTGATTTTTTGTTATTATTTTGCCCAACTTCAAATGGAAACAGGTCCTATTTACTAATGAAACTTCTTATGGCCAGATTTTTGTACTATATGTTCTTCAAATTTCAGCAAATATCAATTGATTTGGATATCAACAAAATATGTAACTACATAAAGACTTGAATTTTATTACACCATAACAAGGTACATTGCAACATTTTCCAGATTTTTCAATGATAACACTACATCTTCATCTTACAGTACAACAAACTGCAAATGAAAATTGCAAACAACCATGAACAAATTAGGGCAATACACATTGTCCTAACTTTTCTTTCAGCCCTAGCCAATTCTCCATCCATCTTCCTTATTCTTCTCATCAACCCAGACATCACCGATCTACCTCTAGAACACAAAGGGGGATCTGCCCAAAAGAAAAAATCGCACTTCTTCTTGCCCTGTAATTCGATTTGGTTCATTAAATTTGAGATTAAATTTTTTAAAAAATCTTAAAAAGCTTCAACTTCAACTTCAACATAAACTTACCTTCTTGTTCTCACATGTCATGAATCTCTTACCCGGATTCCAATCTGTCTAAGCAGTGCGGATTTTCGTAGGTACAGGAATTGGGCATTCACAATGGGTCGGCATTTCACATCTCAAATTTGAATCACCATTGAACATGGAGCTCCAATTAGCGGACTCCTCCGATTCACCAATATTCCTGGGTATATTGCCATTCCTTGATGCTTTTCTCATTTTGCCTTGTTCAAATGGGTCTGATTTTTGTGAAAAAAATAGGAACCCCAGGAAGAAGAAGAAGGAGAAGAAGGAGATTTGGCCATCTTTAAGGGTGAAAAATGGGGTTATAATGACGTTGAGATTTTATTCCAATACTACCCTTTCAATTTTGCTATTTTCCATTTATTTTTGGCTGGACTAACAGTTAACTTCACCTCAAATGGACGGAAGGACCATTTTAGCCAAACGTAAATTATTTATGTTCCTAAAAACAAAAAATAAAATAAAATGGGGACCATTATCGCCAAACGCATAATGTTTGAGTACTTATTTCGCCAATTTCCCATATATTAACCTCTCCTTAAGCGATACCCAAGTGGCTCTAATCACCTACTCATTCCCCCAACAACCTTGATTAGATTTTGGTCAAGCATCTTCAATTTCAATATTAGCCGCTGGATGAATGGGATATAGATTCCCAGCCGTCCGATTTCCCGAATATCACTTGCTCGGAACCCGTCCATTTCGTTATTTCTAGACGAATCGCTAGTTCATGACATGATCTGCTGACGCGTCTCATTTCTATTAGTTGAAACGCGTTGGCTGGGCCCGCCTTTCAAAAGTGATTCTTCTTCCTTCCCCTCTCTGCTGCATCGACATATTAGTTTTTTTTCTTCTCTATTGTCATTTGAATTCATCCCCCACACCCACTCACCCACTCACTCACTGTAAGAAAGAAGAAGAAATTTTGAAAAATTACGAAAACAATGCTCCGATTATCATTGGTATTATTGAGCATAGAGTTGATTGCAAGTGTGAGTGCTTTGTATGGACCATCTTCCCCTGTTGTTCAGTTAAATCCCTCCAATTTTAAGTCTAAGGTAATATCTGTATATTACTCTATGAGATCTGAATTTTATGAATAAGATGAATATTTTTTTTAAAAAAATTTAATTATTGTTGGGGGAATGGGATGCAGGTTGAGAATTCAAAAGGGGTAGTATTGGTAGAGTTTTATGCACCATGGTGTGGGCATTGTAAAGCACTAACGCCCACTTGGGAAAAGGCGGCTGCTGTCTTGAAAGGTGTGGCTACTGTTGCTGCACTTGATGCTGATGCTCACCGCTCTCTTGCTCAGGTTTCCTCTATTACCATTTACCCCCTCTTACTTTGCTTTAATTAGAGATTATGTGCACATCATTTCTGACTAGGACTTAGAAAAATGTTTTGGATTATGCAATCTTAAAGTAATACATCATACGGGAAAATTCTAATATAGAGCGGTCCTGGTAGGACAGGTAGACTCCATCTCAACTTATGTGAGAGTGTTGTGGGGTCAGTCCCACAAGGACCGCTCCATGCCAAAGTGACCCCATCATACTCCCCCGTCCCAAATTATCCATCAACTTTGTGATGCTGGTTTCAGTGCGGAACGAGATAATTTCCCACGTGCAGAATTTCCCTCGTTTGTTAGATTCAAATTTTGACGGTTAAGATTGATTTAAAATGAACACCTGTTCTGTTTTTATCGCGCAGAATAGCTGTTCTGAGCCTCAGGACACTTGTTATGAAGTATTCCGTATATAATGAAAAAAAGTTGTTTCCCGTATGATCCGGACTGCAACGTTTTGCACGGGGTTCAAGGTTTCATCAAATTCTATATAAAATAAAAATCATTTGTGTCGTTTTATCTTCTTAGTTGTAGTTTCTCTGGAGACTGTTTTTTTTTCCCTTAGGGTGATTATTGTCTGCCATGAAATCCGACATTTTAAGGTGAAGTCCTTTTCTAAATTGTTATTGTTGAACTTTGCACCTTGAATTTGATATGCAGGAATATCAAATCAAAGGATTTCCAACCATTAAGGTCTTTGTACCTGGAAAACCTCCTGTGGACTATCCAGGAGCTAGGGATGTCAAACCAATTGCTGAATATGCATTGCAGCAGGTGATTGTTTTTCTTTCTTTATTATGGAAATCTGTTTGCAGTTTGAGTTTAATCTTTTGTCCCTTTTTGCTTATTTGGTGGTTGCTTTACCTATAAGGAAAAATCTCAATCTGCTTATGGTCTAAACATTCTTTTTATTTGTTCCTACTTTTTCTTCCTTCTCTTAAAGATGATTACTTATCTAACATATATGCCAGTTCAGCATTTTTGGTTCGATGTAGAAACATTCTGCGGATTGAAGGCTTTTTTTTTGTGTGTGTGGTTGAAATCCATGTATATGAAGTTTGTTGACTTGTTTACATCATATTTATAGGCTTAAGATTGTTTTGTTTCTACTCGAGCTATTTTCTGTTTTCGATTGGAAAATACAAATAACAAGAAGGAAATAAAAGATGGCTAACATGTATGTGGTGTGTAGATTAAGGCACTCTTGAAGGAGCGCTTAAATGGAAAAGCATCTGGAGGATCAACTGAGAAGTCTGAACCTAGTGCATCTATTGAACTTAACTCTCGCAACTTTGATGATTTGGTTCTGAAAAGCAAAGACCTATGGATTGTAGAATTCTTTGCACCATGGTAAGATCTCTGCCTAAGAATATAACTGTTTTACCTACCTGGAACAGCCATTATTGATCAACAGTTTCTTCACTTATTCTGGGGACCTCTTCAATACCATGACCACCTTTAGTGTTAAACTGTCTTAGTTGTTGTTTGCTTTATCAATGCATCACTTCTTGTTTTATAACAATCTAAAAAAGGAAAAAAAATTCTTTTAGCATTTTGCAACGGCATTTCAGGAATGAAGATGACTGTATACAAGGACAAAAATGCTGGAATGAGCATTAATCAAGTTGTCTCACTCCTTTAATTTAGAAACCTAGTTAATCATGGCTTTACATGGCTTAGTCCCAAGTAATTGAATATCAAATATACCAAAGAACTAATCTATGCATCTTTGGACAACCTTCTAAAAAAGAAGGGGTTGGGGTGGGGGGTTAGTGGTGGTGGGAGAGAGACTAAACTTTGAAATCTTTGCTTCAAGTAGCAACCAAGATGCTCAATTGGCTTTGAAAAGAATGTAGATGTTCTTAAAGATGCCAGTTCCAGGAATCTTTGATTTCCTAGTAGTATAAGATGAAGTGCCCAAGGACCCTGTGCAAGATGAGGAGCAAGGCCTTCAGATCTTTCAATCTGTTCAAATACTAAAATTTTCCCACACTCATAATTCATCAGTTCCAAACATTTTGGCAAGTAAAGTGCTCATGTTCGATGAACCAATAATTTGGAGCAGATGTGACTAAAGAAGACTTTTCTGAGTCTCTACTTATTAGTCATGAGTTGTTTGATTGTGTTAAGAAAGAGAAAAAAAAGGGATGGAAACAATCATGAGTTGATTGACTGGACTTGCAAGAATATAAGAATCCTCATGTTTATAATACATTTTGTTGAACCTACTGCAACCTGGTATGCCATAATGCACTTTTACACATTTTAAAACAAATAGTCAGTCAACTTTGTATTTGCTTTAAGGTGCGGACACTGCAAGAAGTTGGCTCCTGAGTGGAAGAAGGCTGCAAGCAATCTTAAGGGGAAGGTAAAGTTGGGACATGTGGACTGCGATGCCGAGAAGGTAAATTCCAAAATCTCATAACCACATTTGGAATGTTGGCTTCTTGCATTGAATTGAGCTATCAATTTCCACACTTTTAGTACAAGAGACCTAGTCAGCCTCTCGCTTTTTCCTATCCTTATCTAGATGTATAGGTACAATGACTCATGTCTGCAATTGTAATCGTACTCCTGTGTGCACATTTAAAGATTAGCTGGAAGATAATAAACTCGTCACATTTTGCTAAACTTTGTTAGAAGTTCCATACCCTGCAGATATCAGCGTACTTGGATAGGGTTTCTGTTTGAGATTTTCTGTCTTGGGTTTCGTAAAAGCAAAAAGTTTTTGAGAGGTGGGATGATATCCAAAGTGATTTTTTTTAAAAAAAATTTGTATTTACCATTTTTCTAGGCGTGTTGTCTACACGCTATTCTCTGTCTATTTTGAGACCAGAACTGTCTGTCCTTAGCAATATGTTCAACATTTCTCAAACACATTACCTCGACAACATGACCTAATCGAGTAAAACACATTCTCTAACGAATGAAACATACAAGTGTTACTGTTCAAAATATTTATTAGAAACGTTGGAATGACCGTCCTTTTTTCAGCTGGTTCCTGGAAATCAGAAGGTTGGATGATATTCAATTGAGCTTGTCACACATGTAAGAGAGTGACTGGCTAAGATTTTGCTGCCAAGGCTAGTAATCCTAGCATGAAGAGAAATACAGCAGGCCTATTTATTCTGACTTGAAAAATAGACTCCTCCAAATTCCAAATATTACAATTTCTTTCCAATTCGCATAGTAGCTATGCGTGCCTAAAGATTTCTTCTTTTGAAATACTCTTGTTACTATCATCCATGTAATCTTTAGGTTACATTAACATAGCTAAATTATATATTGAATATCTAGAATTTAGTTTTCAAGACAGTTACATGCTTAGGTTCTTTTATTGGTACTTAATCTATAAAGGAGAAAGTGCATTTCAAGCTTTTTTATTTAGTACTGGTCACTCGCAAATGCGTGGGGGTCCTAATGGTGTTAAGTTGCCAGTCTTTGATGAGCAGGTTTAAAGTGCAAGGCTTTCCCACAATATTGGTGTTTGGTGCTGACAAAGACAGCCCTCTCCCTTACGAAGGGGCAAGAACTGCCACAGCAATTGAATCATTTGCTTTGGAACAACTAGAAACAAATGTTTCACCTCCTGAAGTCGTTGAGTTGACTGGCCCGGTGAACGCCTCCCCTCTTCAATAACTATACTTTTGAGCTGTGAATGTTAGTAACTGAAACTCACAAGGATGATTTGTTTCGTGAATTGTTTTAATAGGATGTCATGGAAGATAAGTGCGGTTCAGCTGCCATATGTTTCGCAGCATTCCTGCCAGATATATTGGATTCTAAGGCAGAAGGAAGGAACAAGTATCTAGATATTTTGTTATCAGTTGCTGAGAAATTCAAGAGCAGTTCATATAGGCAAGAACAAGGAAGCCTTTTTTTTACAGTATACTAACCGTATTCATCATTTTAAACTTAACATTTGAAATTGCTGCAGCTTTGTTTGGGCAGAAGCCGGTAGGCAACCAGATCTAGAAAAGCATGTTGGTGTTGGAGGATATGGATATCCAGCTTTAGTTGCCCTTAATGTGAAGAAGGGAGCTTATGCTCCTCTCAAGAGCGCATTTGGTCGTGACCAGATTATGTAAGTATTTAATCAAATCTCTTATATTTGTTTTAACTCCCTTGGCCTAGGTCCATTTTTTATATGTCCCAACTATTGAAAGCATGTAAGGATTAAAGCATTGAAAGTATAGTAAAAATATAAACTTAATAACATAAGAACAGCACTCTTCTCCCTCTTCCAATTTGAACCAATAAATTGAAAAGTAATAGTTAAAACATTCTTGGAATTACAAAGGTAATTCGGGACAAGTAAATTGGACCAAGGGAATAGTTTGGCATGCACACACACATCTGGGTAGGGGCGGTGGAATAGATGATGAGAAGTAACGTCTTACGAACGAACTTTCCCTGTAGTGAGTTTGTGAAGGAAGCTGCACTGGGTGGAAAGGGAACCTTACCACTTGATTCTACTCCGGTGATTTCCAAAACGGAACCATGGGATGGAAAAGATGGGGAAGTCATTGAAGAAGATGAGTTCTCTCTGGAAGAATTAATGGGGGATGGCACTGCTACCAAGGATGATTTGTAATTCTTTCTTGTTTTATTACTAGTAGTATTTAGTGAGGACAAATTTTGACATCACAGTCTGGAAAATGCAGTACCTGAGTTATTTTATGGCAGCTGTAATTTTCTCAAAATGCTCTTTCATATAACACTAATCTTAATCATATCTGCTTGTGAAGGAAATATCAAGAGATGATAAGATATTGTTTGTGAAGTTTAATAGCAATGCTTTCCTTAAACATGCTTAACTCCAGTTGCTATCTTTGTTCTTTTGGGGGAGGAGGAATCAGAATATCAACTTGTAAATTATTTTTTCGTTATTCTACTTTTATTTTCTAGATCTTAAGAATTAGATTTCTGTTATGTCCAGAGAAATTAGAGATAAAATCCTAAACAGTTGAACAAGTACAAATGGAATTCACAAGGAATCAGAAAAGAATTGCAAGTTTATTGATCCAGAAACCATGAAAAGAGCCTAGCACTAGCTCTGGTTACAAAGAAGAAAGACGTAGAAGAAGAGTGGGACAGAGGAGATTTAATATTCACAATTTCCAAAAGATATCCTAAAACATTTAGTCTACTATTTATAGCAATGTTCCCTGACCATGGCATCGACCCGCGAGTTGTCGATCCGACCTGCGCCTTTACTTATTTAACTGACTTAAGGAACGAACCCTTCCAACCACAACTTTCCCCTATATTTCCCTTTACTTCTTAACCCTACACAATTAATACCAAATTCAACACATTTAATATTGCATGTTACACTCCCCTCCCCTTAGTAACAACTTGTCCCCAAGATGTGATCAGACAGAAGATTCCCAAGCAAAATTGGGCCATTTCTTAAAAAATTCCTCAGCCAACTCTCAAGTAGCTTCCTCTTCTGGTAAATTTGTTCAAGAAACCAGCCATTGTACTACAGGTTTATTGCCTTTCTTGATCAATCTGCGATCCGAAATGGCCACGGGTTCCACCAACAAATGACCATCCACCATCATATCAGGAAAATCAGACTGAACCACCATACCTTGGCCTACTCTAAATTTGAGTTGACTCACATGGAATACTGGATGCAACTTAGAGTAACCTGGAAGGTTCAACTCATAAGCCACTGAACCAAACTTCCTAAGTATCTTGTAATGTCCAAAAACTTTAGGTGCTAACTTCTAATTTCTTCTAGTCACCAAAGAATGTTGTATATATAGCTTAAGCTTGACATACACCATGTCTCCCACCTCAAAAGACCTTTCAGTTCTTTGCTTATCTTTTAATGCTTCATTCTATTAGAAGCAGTATGCAATTGCTCTTTCAGAAAAGAATTCAGTTTCCTCATTTCCTCCAACATATTGGCAACCTCTCAATTCCTCACATCATCCAAAGCCAGATTCTCACCAAAATCTTAAGGCATATATCCATACAGTGCTTCAAATGGAGACAACTTAATGGTGTCATGAGTGTTAGAATTATACCACCATTAAGCTAAAGGCAAAAAATTATGCCATGATTGCGGTTTACCAAATGTAAAGCATCTCAGATACATGTCCAAACACTGATTTACTCACTCAGTCTGGTCATCAGACTGAGGATGATAGGCCGTGCTCATTTGCAGCTTAACTCCCAGAGTGTTAAACAACTCCTTCCAAGAGAGACTAGTAAAAACTGTCTCTATCACTAACAATGCACTTTGGAAGACCATGTGACCTGAAAACCTTATCTAGGAACTCATTAGCTACCTTTCTGGTAGTGTAAGGATGAGTGAGTCCCACAAAGTTACTAAATTTGGTGAATCTATCAACAATCACCATAATAGAACTCTTGCATTCTAATTTTGGTAAACCCTCTATGAAGTCCATAGTTAAGTGAGAAAAGGGTTTTCCTGGAATCTCTAAGGCTACAATAACCCAGAGATAAGCCACAGTTTCATACTTACACCTTTGACAAGTCTCACATTGTTTGATCCTAGATTGCACCAATTTTTTCAAGTAAGGCCAATAGAAAGTCCTTTTGAGTCTTTGATAGGTGGCCTGCATTCCTGAATGTTTTCCTACAGTAGAGGCATGTATGGAATCAATGATAGACTCTATAATCCCCAAAACTGCCAATGATATTCCTTCTTTGAAACCCGAGAATACCATTATCAAATGTATAATCAGCAATCACATTGCCCATTACCAACTGAGCAATGACACCCTGAATCTTAGTATCTCCTTCATAGTTTTGTCTCACCTCTTCTATCCACTCAGGAATAAGTACTAGACAAAGCATTGTACTCAAACTTCCTTGATAGAGCATCTGCCACCTTATTTTCATAGCCCTTTTTGTACTGAATGTCCAAATCAAACCCTAATAACTTGGATATCCATTTATGTTGTGCCACTGTATGAATTTTCTGTTCAAGGACGAACTTAAGACTTTGATGATCAGTATTGATTGTAAAGTGGTTACCCTCCAAGTAATGTTTCCATTTAAGAATGGCAGTGGATAGTGCCATCAATTCCTTCTCATGGGTAGACAATCCAACACAATGGTTTAAGGCTTTACTGAAATAGGATAATGGTTTTCCCTCATGCATCAACACTGTAATAAGGGATTCATGGGCGGAAACTCGTTCCAAACACCCATGAGTCCTCCCCTGAAGGATCCGCCCATACAAAACGAATCGAAAAATACAAGAAAAAGACTTACGTTTCTTGGCTCAAGAATCTGATTCTTGAATGAAAGGTTCTGCCTTTATGCTCTCAGCAACGATCACCTTGAGTCTTCCCTTGCGGAATTACTCCCTACCGGTATCCACGCGACGAAACGGGTAGCGAGTGCTAGCTCTTCGTTTTTCTGAGTTTCGGGAATTAGGGAGAAATGGAGGCAGAAAACAGTTTTCTGGATTTCTTGGTATTTCGGCTGAAAAATTGTCTCTCTCTAGGGTTTCGGCCAAGAGAGGTTTTTATAAGGAGTGAGAGGTTGTTTCCAGAACAACTCCCACGTCCGCCCCACCTCTTTTGGCAGTGGGAGTCTTTAACTCCCACGTCCCCTAGACTTTTACTGGTAGTGGGAGTCTTTATCGGATAATAACTCCCACGTAATCCCAGCTATACCCAAAATGCCCCTTATCTCTAATTCGAATAATAACTCTTTATTATTCTCAGAAAAATGAATGTCAGATACAATGAACCTAGACACATTCTAGATTCATTGAATCTGGACATGAAGCTCGTTAGCTCGTCTATGCGTGTTACCCTGTAGGTTCATATCACAATGGCAATGAAAACACACTTAGTAGTAGTGTGAGTTCATAAATCACAATCGGTCCCTAGCAGGACATTTGCTCATTTGCTTATCTAATAAGAGAGGGACAAATTCCTTACAATGCCTCTCACATTCAAGCCATGATAGGACACTACATCCGATCAGTCGTATTGATTACTCGATTAAAAGCAACGTACGACTGAGTCAAAATGTGGCTCCATTCATTCTAGAATCAATGGAGACATAAGGTCTAAGGATTCTAAAATAGTATTGAGGAAGTAATACTTATGACTAAGGACCATGAAGTATTACTTCTCTAACGGATCACGTCCGATACGATATATCTCAATATATTGCATCTATGATATGATTTGTACTCATTACACATGATTAGTAAAACATAATCATCAATCAAACATCATACTAGTTTTATTTCATTGTAAAGTAGAATACATAAAACTAGGGACATCTAGAATAGTAATTACATAAGCAAATGAGTTTTACTATCGAATCACGCATTTGATGTTCATAAGCAAAATTAACTCTTCAGACGAAATGTTAAAAAAGATATAAAACGTACAACATCTGATAATGGTCCTAGGGCACTGCTAACAATCTCCCACTTGCCCTAGGTCCAATCATACATGATCCTCAATCCCATTGACCTAGTATGACTCTCATGTTTAGGCTGCGGGAGTGGCTTGGTCAATGGATCTGCAATGTTGCCGCCTGTATGAACTTTGCAAATACTAACATCTTTTCTGTCAATGATCTCTCTAATCAGATGGAAACGCCTAAGAATGTGTTTGGATCGTTAGTGAGATCTAGGTTCCTTAGCTTGTGAAATGGTGATGCACAAAATCCTAACAAGTGAACTAGTGTCCAGTTGAGTATATAAGTAAGACAAGTGTCGTTCCCACAGAGATTATAATTAAGTACCAAAATTGTTTATTATCCTAATTTAGACCTACAAATATTTTTGAGAGTTTTACTAACTAATGCTTAAAATTAAATAACGACTAAATTAAACAAATAAGAAAGAAAATATCAAATAATGAGGGAAAGGTTGATTAGGACATTGATCCAACTTGTTTTCCCAATGATTAGTTTAAAAGATTCCCTTTTTAATGTGTCAAATTCCCCTAAATTTATCCTAATTCATTAACGGTAAAATTCCCTAATCTAGGTTTTATTCAATTCCTTACAATAAACCCCCTAATCTCAATTAACAAAAACCATATGTCTATGTGAAATTGATTAATGAGACAAAGATTAACGATTTATGGAATTCTCCAATTTCAATCCCCGTAGTTATCTACTTTTGGAAACCGCTCAATAGAAACCGAATCTATTCCTAGTCGGCTTTTACTACGAGTTATTATTACTTAGTTCCTAATTAATTACTTCACCTCCCGGTCCTTCACAATTAAATTATGAGATCATGTATAGATTGATCAAATCCATACAAGCATTAAACACACCGTAAAAATAATTAATAAAATAGGGATTAAGGGAATATTGAACACAATATTAAGGGAAAAATAATAAACTAAATCATTGTTCCAACAAAGTTTTCACAAGCCTAATCAACTAGAAAATTTAGCCAATCATCATGTAGCAACCAACCATAGCAATTAATTTAGACATCGAAAAATTACGAATCAAGAAAATAATAATAAGAGATAAGTTTTTAGATTACAATCGATGTCGAAATTATATGAAAATGTGATGAGGTGATGATGTGATGAGGATGGCAGTGATGATGTGTTGATTGGTGGTTGTATGGCTGATGACGTGATATGTGGTTTCTTTAGCGGCTGCTCCCGCTTTCTTCTTTTGCGGCTCCTTTGGGTTTCTGATCGGGGCTCGGTCTTGCGGCTCTTTTGCTGCTGATCGGGTCTCGGGGTTGTGGGCTTTTTGAGCTTCACGCCTCCTTTTATAGTAGATGTGAGGAGTTGTTAACCCTTTCTAATTCTCGTGGCCAGCATGTACGAGATCTTTATTTCCTATTCCATCTCTAACTTTATTCCCAATTAATAACTTTCCTACAAAATCAAATCTAAGAAAATATAATATAATCTTAAAATAAAAATTCTTAATATTATGTTTCTATTTATCATATAAAAATACCTAAAATATATATATCAAATCAAAATAAATATATTAAGAATTTAATATCAAATTGACTCTAAAATATGGAAATATAATATTATTTAGGTAAAAACTAAGTGGAAAGTAGTATAATTTATATAGAAAATATGAACTTATCAAATGGCACCAAGTATTATCACAATAGAGGTCCACCTGGGTTCACAACGCTAGGGGACGACACCTAATTCATCAACAAACTTCCCGATCCAAACAACTTCTTTAGTCGCTTGAGAGGTAGCTAGATACTCAGCTTTCATTTGTAGAGTCGGCCACGGTTTCTCGCTTTGAGCTCTTCCACTCACAAAGCACCTCCATTCAAACAAAACACAAAACCAGATTAGCGATCTATAATCATCTACGCTCGGTTCTGAAGCTTGCGTCTCGTGTAACCATTTACAAACCGGACTTCCTTCCCGACCTCCGTAAACCAAGAACATATCTTTAGTCCTTCTCAAGTACTTAAGAATGCTCTTGACTGCGATCCCAATGTGACTCTCCAGGGTCATATTGATATCTGCTAGTCATACTTAAAGCGAACGAGACATCCGGGCGAGTGCATATCATGGCATACATTATAGACCCAATGGCTGAAGCATATGGGATCTTACTCATGCGCTCTTGGTCCTCCTTTGTGGAAGGTCCTTGAGTTCTGCTGAGTTTAATGCCATGTGACATGGGTAAGAATCCCTTTTTGGAGTCTTGCAAACTGAACTGTTTCAGTACATTGTCAATGTATCCACTCTGGCTTAGGCCAATCATTTTGTTAGATATCTCTATAGATTCTTATACCCAAAATGTACGTAACCTCGCCTAAGTCTTTCATGGAAAAGCACTTCCCCAACCAAGCTTTTACGCTTTGCAATGTGGGGATGTCATTTCCAATCAGTAAGATGTCATCCACATAAAGCACAAGGAACACTACTGCATTATTAGTTACTTTCTTATAAACACAAGGCTCGTCTTCGTTTTTGATGAAACCGAATTCTTTAATACATTCATCAAAGCGACGATTCCAGCTTCGAGATGCTTGCTTCAATCCATAAATGGACCTTTGAAGCTTACACACTTTGCTAGGATTTTATGGATCAACAAACCCCTCAGGTTGTGTCATATACACATCCTCGAGAAGGTTTCCGTTAAGAAACGCAGTCTTAACGTCCATTTGCCATATCTCATAGTCATAATATGCGGCTATAGCAAGTAAAATCCTAATAGACTTTATCATAACGACAGGAGAAAAGGTTTCGTCATAGTCAATACCATGAACTTGTCTATAACCTTTAACTACTAGTCGAGATTTAAAAGTGTATACATTACCATCCATGTCGGTTTTCTTTTTGAAGCACCATTTGTTATCAATGACCTTACACCCTTCGGGTGGGTCAATCAAAGTCCATACTTGGTTATCGTATATGGATTGCATCTCAGACTTTATAGCTTCTAGCCACTTGTCTGACTCAGAACTACAAATTGCCTCTTTGTAGGTAGTGGGTTCATCTTGATCAATCAGTTCAACCTGATGATCACCAGTCACGAGAAATCCATATCTCTCAGGCTGTTGATGTACCCGACTCGATCTCCTTGGGCCTTGTGTTAAAGATTGAAGCTCAGTATCAGCACGTGAGCTTGTTTGAACTTCCAAAGTTGGTTCAGATGTTGTTTGGGGATCTTGAATTTCCTCAAGATGGATCTTACTCCCACTATCCTCTTTGGAAATAAATTCCCTTTCAAGGAATAAATCATTTCGAGCAACAAACACTTTGTTCTCTGATGGAAGATAGAAGTAATATCCTTTAGTTTCTTTAGGATATCCCACAAACAAACATTTGTTAGATTTAGGGGCGAGTTTATCAGATAACAAGCGTTTTACATACACCTCGCATCCCCAAATTTTGAGAAATGACAAACTAGGTCGTTTCCCATCCCATATCTCATATGGAGTTTTTCGAACCGCTTTAGAAGGAATTCTATTCAATATAAATGCAGCAGTTTCTAGGGCGTAGCCCTCAAAAAGGAAATTGGAAGATTAGTCCGACTCATCATAGATCGAACCATATCTAATAAGGTCCGATTCCTCCGTTCGACACGCCATTCCATTGTGGTGTGCCAGGGAGGAGTTAATTGTGAAACAATTCCACAATCTCTAAGATGTTCGTCAAACTCTTGGTTAAGGTATTCGCCACCTCGATCTGATCGAAGTATCTTAATACTTTTACCAAGTTGATTTTGTACTTCATTTTGAAATTCTTTGAATATTCCAAAAGATTCTGATTTATGTTTCATTAGATAGACGTAGCCATATCTACTGAAATCATCTGTGAATGTAATGAAGTACTGGAACCCTCCTCTAGCACTTGTGTTTATTGGTCCACAAACATCCGTATGTATGAGGCCCAATAAATCGGAAGCTCTCTCACTTTGTCCAGTAAAGGGAGCTTTAGTCATTTTGCCTAACAAGCAAGAATCACAAGTCTCATAAGACTCTAAGTTAAATGATGTCAAAATTCCATCTGAATGGAGCTTTGATATGCGTTTCTCATTTATGTGGCCCAAACGACAGTGCCAAAAGTAGGTCTAGTTTAAGTCATTTGATTTAAACCTCTTAGTATTAATGTTATAGATGGGCCTTTTAATGGAATCATCGAGGTTAAGAACATAAAGCCCATTCATCAAAGAGGCATCTCCATAAAAGATACGATCCTTATGAATGGTGCAATTTTTATTCATAATATTTAATTCAATACCTTCAATATCCAAACAAGAAACTGAAATAATATTCCTACTCAAAGTTGGAACATAAAGACAATTATTCAGTTCTATAATAAGGCCACTTGGCAAAACTAAATTAAATGTCCCGATAGCTACATCAACAACTCTTGCTCCGCTCCGTTCACTACTCTCAGGCCCACTTCTCCTTTTGCCAGTGATCTACTCCTTTTGAACCCCTGCACATTTGCACAAATGTGAGATCCACAACCGGTATCTAATACCCATGAAGTAGGTGCAGACATGTTAATTTCAATAACATAAATACCTGGAGAGACAGTCAAACTGGCTTTTCTCTTTTTCTTATCTTCCAAATAGAGCTTGCAGTTCCGTTTCCAATGACCTGGTTCATTGCAATGGAAGCAAACTTCTTCCTTTGGTGCCTTGGCCTTAGATTTGGGCTTGTTATTACCTTTTCCCTTCTTGGCCATGGGATTTCCCTTTCCTTTCTTCTTGAAATTCCCTTTTTGAACCATTAAGACTTCAGGGGTCTTCTTAATGTTCAGTTCAGCCTGCTTGAGCATCCCGTGTATTTCGTGTATGGTCTTCTCCATGGCATGCATGTTGAAGGTCATAACAAATTGGTCATACTCCGGTGGGAGTGAGCCCAAGATCATATCTGTGGCCATATCATGACCTACGGTAGCCCCAAGCTTCTCAAGTTGATCAAAATAGCCCTTCATCTTAAGAACATGTGCACTTACAGAGGTGCCAGGAGCCATCTTACAACTATTCAACGCCTTAGTAGTGAGGAATCTTTCATGACGAGCTTGCTCTTGGAACATTTCCTTGAGCTGGCCCATCATCTGGAAAGCCTCAACACCTTCAAACTGTTTTTGAAGGTCAGTGCTCATTGTGACTAACATGAGACAAGTCACATCGTTAGAGTCATCAAAATGCTTCTTCCAAGCATCTCTTTCAGCTCTAGGGGCGTTGTTTGCAGGCTGTTCAGGAATGTCCGTATCAAGAACGTATAGCTTTCTTTCTTGCTTAAGGACAATCCTTAAGTTGCGGGCCAATCAAGGAAATTGGACCCGCTTAGTTTTTCCTTCTTAAGGATGGATCGCAATGAATTGTGTGAAGTATTGGTTGCCATTATCTCCATTAAATTATTTGCAAAGTTATTAGTTTTGAGCAAAAAATCTTTCCACAATTTCAACACTTGATAAATAGTGGGAAAAAACATTTTACAATAGTTATAGGAAAGCTTTAGCTTAACACCCATAATTAAAGTAAAATCAACTAATGGGAATGACATCTATATGTCTCGGCTATTTCCCATTTTATGCCCTAGGCTCAAAACTATTTTGGTAGTCTAGTTAAGTCGAACCATGTCTAAGCACATGGAAATCACTATTTTCCCATCTCCTTTTACTTAGATAACCACTTATCTGTTACTTTGGCAAGCAGACATAATGATGATCCAAGCTCATGGAGTGCTTAGGATATGGTAGGCATTTTAAGACTTAATTAAAACGATTTTATGTGACGTATAACAATCAATCCTCATAAGACATAAAATAAAAGCATCTCATGCAATATATAAAGCATAAGGTAAACGTGAGATAGCATGGCCTAATCCTATGATGACTCCCACGAGCCATGTGGGAGCCAAGGGTCGATCTAAGTCAATATTCATCTCATGAATAAAGTCTTCGATCCAGCGTCCTCCAATCTTGTCACATAATTACCTGGGCATACCCAGCCTTCAATGTAAAGCAGTAAAACTAATCTGAGAAAGCGATTACAATTTTACAACATTGAAAAACGGCTCGCAGGGCCGTATTATAAAATTACAACCCAAAATATGTAAGACAAGAGGGGTATAGTAGGCCATGCTATTCACCATGCTAAAACTCACATAAAGCATGATGAAGTAAAAACGAGTACATATACAAAGTCTTAGGTCAGCGGAACGCGGACGGTCGCGCGACGCAGACGGCGGTCCCGCTAAATTGAATGAGTTTTTCTGCCCCGATTTAACCTTAAATTGCCTAACATACATAATCGAATTATGCATTGGTTAATCTTATTTACGCAGGAATCATAACCGAATTAATCGATTTAAACGATAACATAAACTTATGCGGTATAATTAAAGACGTATTCATAAACAGTTTATGCGGTATAATCGAATTATTGACAGAATCATAAACATATTATAATCACAGAAACATGTGATAGGCAATCAACGAAGCAATCTTTTCTATTTTTCACAAATACACATACCAAATCAAATTTGATATATGTTACGATGTGATTAACAATATCTAATTCGAATCGTATGAGCAAGGTTCTGATACCAAATAAGGGATTCATGGGCGAAAACTCGTTCCAAACACCCATGAGTCCTCCCCTGAAGGATCCGCTCATACAAAACGAATCGAAAAATACAAGAAAAAGACTTACGTTTCTTGGCTCAAGAATCTGATTCTTGAATGAAAGGTTCTGCCTTTATGCTCTCAGCAACGATCACCTTGAGTCTTCCCTTGCGGAATTACTCCCTACCGGTATCCACGCGACGAAACGGGCAGCGAGTGCTAGCTCTTCGTTTTTTTGAGTTTCGGGAAATAGGGAGAAAGGGAGGCAGAAAACAGTTTTATGGATTTCTTGGTATTTCGGCTGAAAAATTGTCTCTCCCTAGGGTTTCGGCCAAGAGAGGTTTTTATAAGGAGTGAGAGGTTGTTTCCAGAACAACTCCCACGTCCGCCCCACCTCTTTTGGTAGTGGGAGTCTTTAACTCCCACGTCCCCTAGACTTCTACTGGTAGTGGGAGTCTTTATCGGATAATAACTCCCACGTAATCCCAGCTATACCCAAAATGCCCATTATCTCTAATTCGAATAATAACTCTTTATTATTCTCAGAAAAATGAATGTCAGATACAATGAACCTAGACACATTCTAAATTCATTGAATCTGGACATGAAGCTCGTTAGCTCGTCTATGCGTGTGACCCTGTAGGTTCATATCACAATGGCAATGAAAACACACTTAGTAGTAGTGTGAGTTCATAAATCACAATCGGTCCCTAGCAGGACATTGTGACTACCCAAAGTGAATGAATATACAACGGAACCTAATATCAATCCACTATTTAATCCCTTTGTCTCGCGATATCCTAATTAAGCATAATGCATGGTAGTCGTCACCCTTATTAAGCTTAATTGTATTTATGCTCGATCTCTGGGTAAACTGTTACATCAAACAATATTTAATAACCACTTTATTAAATACGTTTGAGCACGGCCATGCATTTAAACAGTCTTTCCCTATCGAGGGTCCCATGGATATCTCTCTCTAATAAGAGAGGGACAAATTCCTTACAATACCTCTCACATTCAAGCCATGATAGGACACTACATCCGATCATCAGTCGTATTGATTACTCGATTAAAAGCAACGTACGACTGAGTCAAAATGTGGCTCCATTCATGCTAGAATCAATGGAGACATAGGGTCTAAGGATTCTAAAATAGTATTGAGGAAGTAATACTTATGACTAAGGATCATGAAGTATTACTTCTCTAACGGATCACGTCCGCTATGATATATCTCAATATATTGCATCTATGATATGATTTGTACTCATTACACATGATTAGTAAAACATAATCATCAATCAAACATCATACTAGTTTTATTTCGTTGTAAAGTAGAATACATAAAACTAGGGACAACTAGAATAGTAATTACATAAGCAAATGAGTTTTACTATCAAATCACGCATTTGATGTTCATAAGCAAAATTAACTATTCAAATGAAATGCTCAAAAAGATATAAAACGTACAATATCTGCTAATGGTCATAGGGCACTACTAACACACTGCCCCCATGCCAGTGTCACATGCATCAACTTCTATAACAAATTTTTTAGAAAAGTCCGGTAAAACAAACAGAAGAGGTTCACTGAGCACTTAAGCTTCAGAAAATCCTGCTCAGCATATTGGGACCAAGTGAAACAATTCTTCTTCAAGAAAGCTTTTAAAGCTTTACTAAGGACACCATAGTCCTTGATAAACCTCCTGTAATAGCCATATAATCCTAAAAATCCCCTCAATTTCTTGATAGTAGAGGGACAAGGCCATTCCAACATATCATTTATCTTCCTAGGGTCCGCCATAACTCTTTTGCCTGAGATCAAACTGTTAGTAGTGCCCTAGGACCATTAGCACATGTTGTGCGTTTTGTTATCTTTTGAGCATGTAATTGAATAGTTAATTACGCTTTTGATTATCAAATGTGTGATTTGATAGTAAAACTCATTAGCTTATGTAATTACTATTCTAGAAGTCCCTAGTTTTATGTAATACTTATTTACTATGAAATAAAACTAGTATGATTGTTGATTGATGATCTTGTTTTACTGATCATGTGTAATGGATACAAATCACATCATAGATGCAATATATAGGGATACATTGTATTGGACGTGATCCGTTTGAGAAGTAATACTTCATGGTCTTAAGTCATAAGTATTACTTCGTCAATACTATTTTAGAATCCTTAGACCTTATGTCTTCATTGATTCTAGTATGAATGGAGCCACGCTTTTGACTCGATCGGACGTTACTTGTATGAGTAATCAATACGACTGATGATCGGATGTAGTGTCCTATCATAGCTTGAATGTGAGAAACATTGTAAGGAATTTGTCCCTCTCTATTATTAGAGAGAGATATCCATGGGCCCCTCGATAGGGAAAGACTGTTTAAATGCATGGCCGTGCTCAAATGTATTTGATAAAGTTGTTATCAAATGCTATTTGTCGAAACAGTCTACCTGGAGATCGAGCATAAATACAATTAAGCTTAATAAGGGTGACGACCACCATGCCTTATGCTTAATTAGGATATCGCGAGACAAAGGGATTAAATAGTGGATTGACAATAGGTTCCGTTGTAAATTCATTCACCTTGGGTAGTCACAATGTCCTGCTAGGGGCCGCTTGTGACTTATGAACTCACACTACTAAGTGTGTTTTCATTGCCATTGTGATATGAACCTACAGGGTCACACGCATAGACGAGCTAACAAGCTTCATGTCCAGATTCAATGAATCTAGAATGTGTCTAGGTTCATTGTATCTGACATTTGTTTTTCTGAAAATAATAAAGTGTTTATTATTCGAATTAGAGATAAGGGCAATTTTGGTATTTAACTAAAGCTGGGATTAAGTGGGAGTTGTTATCCGATAAAGACTCCCACTACCAGCAGAAGTCTAGGGGACGTGGGAGTCAGAGTCTCCCACAGCCGAGAGAAGTTGAGTAGACGTGGGAGTTGTTCTGGGAACAAACTCCCACACTCTATATAACATCTCTTAGCCGAAACCCTAGGTAACTAAGTCATTCAGCCGAAATTAAACAAGTAACCCGAAATCAGATTTCGGATTTCTCAGCCTCTCCCTTTTGTCTCTAAATTCCAGAACTTCAGAAAGACGAAGATCTAGCAATCACTGCTTGTTTCGTCGCGTGGATACCGGTAGAGGGAAATTCCGCAGGGAATTCCGTTGGTGAAAAGAAACCCGATCAAGAAACGTCATCCTCCATTCAAGAAGTAGCTTCTTGAATCCAAAACTGTAAGTTTTTATCGCTGTTTTCGGTTCGGTTTCATATGAGCGGATCCTTCAGGGGAGGATCCATGGGTGTTTGGAACGAGTTTCCGCCCATGAATCCCTTCACAAACGCCCCAAATACTTCACTTCCCTTTGGGCAAAAGTACACTTGCTTCTTTTTCCATACAACTGATTATCCCTCGGTACTTGTTGCACCACACTGAGACGTTTCACATATGAGTTCAAATCTGAACTATACACCAAAATGTCATCAAAGAAGACCAAGACAAATTTCCTCAAGTAGGGTCCAAAAACCCTATTCTTCAAAGACTGGAATGTTGCTGGACCATTTGTCAACCCAAATGGCATAACCTTGAATTCATAATGTCCACAATGAGTGGAGAATATAGTCTTATGAACATCATCCTCCTTCATTCTGATTTGAAAATACCGAGACCTAAGATCTATCTTGGAGAAATATTCAGCACCATGCAATTCGTTCCAAGAGATCATCTACCAAAGGAATGGGAAATTTGTCCTTGATAGTGATTGCATCAAGTTCCCTATAGTCCACACAAAATCTCCATGTTTCATCCTTCTTTTTTACAATGATAATAGGAGAAGAGAAAGGGTTACAGACTTAGCTGTATAATACCTTCATTTAGCATATCATTAACATGTTTTTCAATCTCAGACTTTTGAGAGTGAGCCACTCTATATGATCTTAGTTTTACAGGATGCGATCCTTCTTTCAGCATGATTTGATGTTCATGATCTCTCCTAGGAGGTAAGTCCTCGTATATTTAAAAAACATCAGTATATCCTTCCAGAAGTCCCTTGATCACCATAGGCATTTCGAGCTTGGTCCAACTTTATCCTCCCCTTGTAACAAGCGTAGCTGCCCAAACGACAACTTATAAACTCATTCTCGTGCATTTAGGAAAAAACCTTAGTAGTAATATGATGGAGTTCTAACATGACTGGCCTACTCTTGACCACCACCTCTTCACCATTCTTCATAAACTTCAATGCTTGGTTGTCATAGTCCAGTTTTATAGGATTGTGATTTCCCAACCAATCACCACCCACAATCATATCACTGCCTCCCAAAGGTCGACATATAAATCTTGGTAGAATTCCACTTTGCCAATCCTCCACATACCATCTATTTTACCCATTGCCTAACACAATCATAAGAGGTCTGACATGTTCCACAGTGAGCCCCAGTTGCTTGACCAGTTTTGGGTCAATGAAACTATGGGTGCTGCTAGGATCCACCAGTATAGAAATATTCATATTTCTAGCTATAACTCCTAATACCTTCCCCCCAAGTCATACCATTCAATGCCTTAACTGAGATGTGACCAAAGTCAGCAACCTCCTCTCCCACCGACCAATCCTCCTCCTCAATGTGAGAGTGCATCAATTGTAGTTCACCACCACTATCTTCCACAGGTTTAGAGTATAACATGTTGATTTCTGCTAGGACACACTTGTGTTGAGGAGAGAACTTTTCACCACACTTGAAACAAATATTTAATTCTCTTACTTTTTTGCATTTCCCCAGGACTAATTCTTTTGAATTTCAATGGCTCTTTAGAGACTGCTTTAGTCAAGAAGTTAGGTACAAGTACTGGACTTAGCAGCCATACCACTGTTTGGTACCAAACCTGCACCAGCTCTCTGAGAGTAGCCAGTGAAATGCCCCTTTTCTAGTAGATCTAGCCAAGAGAGATTTTCATCTCTTGCTCTACTGCCAATCTAAAAGCCTCCATCAGTGACATAGGCATGTGCATGCTTACCACTCCTCTGATTTCGTCCTCTAATCCACTTAGGAATAAGTCAATGAAATATTCAGGAGTTGCCCTAGTTCCAATAGTGACAAATACAGTCTTCAATGCCTCAAATCTCTTCATATAAGATTGAACCTCCAATGTTTGTTTTAATTTTGAAAAATCTCCCACAACTCCAGAGATTGATCTAGCTCATAGAGGTTCTATCATTTATAGAGGTTCAATTTCGACATCTGTTCCATAATCAAATCAAATTTCTTACAGAGGTTCTATCATTTATGTTTTGGTTCAATTTCGACATCTGTTCCATAATCAAATCAAATTTCTTATCTGTATCTTTCTTCATCGATGACATTTCAGAGCTGATAGAAGCTAAAGCATGCTAAAATTCATCAAATTGAGTATCCATACGAATTACAAAAGTTTCAACATTTACTAACCTCCGAGACTGTTGCTCAACAGGTATCCTGTACTCGTCGAACTTCGGCGAAGGTAACAGCGGCTGCGCCGCTGTGGAATGAGTTTCTCCGACTTGATTTCGAGTGGTCACCATTTCAGTCCAAGGATTAACAGCTCTGATACCAAACTGTTATGTCTAGAGAAATTAGAGATAAAATCCTGAACAATTGAACAAGTACAAATGGAATTCACAAGGAATCAAAGAAGAATTTCAAGTTTATTGCTCTAGAAAACCATGAAAAGAGTTGAGCAATATCTCTGGTTACAGAAAAGAAATATGATGAAGAGGACTAAGACAAAGGGGATTTAATATTCACAATTTCCAAAAGATATCCCAAAATATCTAGTCTACTCCTATTTATAGCAATGTTCCCTGACTCGGTATTTCCTTATTTAATAGTAGACTTTATACTGTTTAATCAAAGACTTAATTTGTTCCTGCATTTTACGCCAATATAAGATCTGTTTTAGCCTTTGGTAGATACTTTGTACACCATCATGTCCTTCTAAAGTAGAATTGTGAGTTGCTGATATCGATTTTTCCCTTATTCCCCATTGACTTCCCACAAATATTCTTCCATGATATCTCCGAATTTCATTGTTATAAGTATAATCAGTAATACTTCCTAACAAAAACCTGAGCAATGATATTTTGAGCAAAATCATCTCCATCATATCTACCTTTAATTTCATCTACCCAATATGAAATTACAATAGATATATCATTACATTCCATCCTTCTAGACAAAGCATCAACTACTCTATTTCCAACCCCTTTCTTATACTGCACTTCAAAGTCCAATCCCGAAGTTTAGACAACCATTTTTGTTGAGCAGTTCTACTGATCTTTTTTCCACCAAATACTCTAGACTTTGATGAAAAATGGATGACCTTCAAGATAATGCTTCCATTTCAGTATAGCAGTAGATAAAGCCATCAATTCTTTCTCATAAGTAGACAATCCAACACTCTAACCAAAAATTTGCACAAGTAAGCTAATGGTCTACATTATTGCATAAGCACAGCTCTCATCCCCACATCACATGCATCAGTTTAAACAACAAACTTCTTTGAGAAATCTGGTAAAGCAAGCACATAAGGTTGACTCAACATTTGTTTCAACTTTTGAAAGGCTTCCTCAGCTTCCTTATTCCATTCAAATGCATTCTTCTTCAATAGGTTAGTTAAAGGTTTACTAATAATCACGTACCCCATAATAAGCCGTCTGTACTAACTTGACAATCCCAAAAATTCTCTCAACTTCTTGTCATAATTTTGTCTAGGCCATTCTACCATGTCTATGATCTTTTTAGGAATAACTCTAACTCCCTCTCTAGATATTAAGTGGCCTAAATATTCTACCTCCTTTTGAGAACAATTACCCTTACTTTGCTTCCCAAACTAACATTTTTTCTCTGAATCTGGAGTACATCTTCTAAGTGTTTAACATGTTCTTCCTATCTAGGACTATAGATAAAGATATCATAAAAAATTTCAACAAATTCTTCCTAAAAAAAGGACCAAAGATCTTGTTCATTTAAGATTGAAAAGTAGTTGGACCATTAGTAAGTCCAATGACGTTACTTTGAATTCTAAGTTGCCAAAATGTGTGTTTAATGTTGTTTTAGGAATATCATCTTCTTGCATTCTGTTTTGGAATTAGCCTGATCTCAGATCAATCTTTGAAAAATACACAACACTATGTAGTTTATCAAATAGATCACCCACCATTGGAATGGGAAATTTATCATTGATATTCATAGCATTTAGTTGTCTGTAATCAAAACAAAATCTCCAAGTACCATTCTTATTTTTCACCAAAATGATTGGGGATGAATAAGGACTAGTATTAGACTTGATTATTTTCTCCTACAACATTTCCTTAACCTGCTTTCAATCTCATTTTTCTGTGAATGAGGAAGTTTATAAGACTTCAATTTAACAGGTTTAATTGCTCATTTAAGCATAATCTTATGCTCATGATTCCTGCTATTAGGCAATCCATTAGGAATTTCAAATACATCTTAAAATTTCTGCAAAATTTCTTGAATCTCCAAAGGCAAATCATTATCCCTCTCCATTTATTCTCTATCATGTGTGGAAAATATGTAGACAACCTAAATCTTTCCAGCATTCTCCAGAGACTTAGGTAATGCTTTTGCAATTAAAGATTTATGTTCGGCAGTTCTAACTTCACTTTTCACCACAACTTCTTCACATTTTCTAATGAAATTCACTTCACGTGTCTTATAATTCAATATGATTGGACTGTGATGTTCCAAACAATCTTCTCTAAGAATCATGTCATTACCTCTTAAGGGTAGTACAAACAAATCTTGACATTATTCTTCTCCAGAAATTGGCCATCTAACCCCTTTACAACAAGCTTCATACAATCTATGTTCACCATTTCCCAAAAAGATTAACAAAGGCCTATAATTTTAAGACTTCAATCCCACTTGTTTTTATCATTTTAGGGTCTATAAAACTAGTGTGTGCTTCCAGGATCTACTAGAATATAAATGGCTTGGTGTTTAAGTTGACCAGGAATTCTGAAAACTCTTCCATCATTTCCATTTAGGTCATTCATAGACATGTGAGAAAAATTAGCAATTTCCCCACCTAACAAGGTATTGTAATTTCCTTCTATTGCTCTCATCATCTCGTAACTCAACATCTTCTTCCCCTTCACTACATCACACAAGTAGATCACATTCACCTAAGTCAAATGACATTTTTTTTTATGAGGAAAATACTTTTACACACATTTGAAACACAAGTTCAACTCTCTCATCCTCTGAATTTTCTCATTGTTGATCCTTTTAAATTTGATAGGTCCTTAAATGAACCTTAGCATTTACAGGTTTACTCACAGTAAATAGTGATTGTGAGTTCTTTTTATTAATAGAATAATAATGAGATTTAGATGCCCTAGATATGATAGACAGGTTCGACTTTTATTCAACTTCCTATCTAAAAGCCTATACTACAATAGTAGGCTTGTGCATCCTCACAACACCTCTAATTTCTTCCTTAAGCCCACTCAACAACAAGTCAACAAAATACTGAGGAGTAGCTCTAGCCACAATGGTAACAAACATTGCTTTCAACTCTTCAAAACTTTTCATATAACTATGCACATCTCATGTCTGTTTCACTTTGAAAAAACACCAACAATTCCAAAAATTGACTTTGTTTCAAATATGATATATAATTCCCTCATAAATCCCTCCCAATCTTGAGCTTCATGATGAGAAATGTGACTATGCCCCCCACAAACAACCATCTCCCCTCATATACATCAAAGCCACTTCTAATTTCAATGGATTCGGGATTTAATGAAGTCTAAAATAGCTGTTCAGATTGTATCACCCATTATCGGGGGTGATTTTCGTCAAATGTAGGGAAATCCAACTTATGAAGCTTGAATCCTCCCCTATCACTTCTACCTACGGCAAATCGAAGCTCAATCGCTCAATTTTCATGTCTTTTCACCCCCACTTAAATCAAATCGAGGCTCAGTAGCTCGATTTTCATTACGATTGTCAAATTCACTCTTCCTCTGTCTAAATCAATTTGTAGGTGTCTAGTTGGGTGTGAGAACTCATGACTTCTACTTGTTTCGCCAAAAAGTCTTATCTTTCATCATTTGATTTAATTGAGTCATAATCCGTTCGAATTTAGAATCAGTATTGGTACTAAGTTTAGCTAACAAATTACGCATATCATCTTTATGAGAAATAACTTGTTGTATAGAAAATCAAGTTCAACAATTCACCTACCTTGCAATTTCGGCATAATTCGAATTTCTGAAGCTCCCGAAGCCGGTAACAATGATGAAGCCACTAGCGATTGTGCTTCTCCGATTTGACCTCTCGTAGTCACTATTTCCAGCCGAGAATCGAGCGCTCTGATACCAAATTGTTATGTCTGGCTATCTAATACCAAGACTAAAGAAATAAATAAGAATTGATGAAGAAGACTTGTATAATTATCAAGAATAGAAGGAGAATATAAGGAGAATTGAGAGTCTTGAGCTCATCAATTGCCCGGGGATGAAAATGATGAACAGTAACCACCAATACCAAAAAATATCGCAATAGCTAACTACCCCCCATGACCCAAGTTCTATTTATAGTAGATAGAACTCGACCTGAATCTAATCGACCCGCTCCTTAACTAAACAACAAAGCTAAACAATGACAAGGGTTCGAATCTCTTCTAATACATACGTCTAATAGTACTCTATTTATAACACAACAACTATTATGAGCTAATTTAGAGCACTCGTAACATTTTCGTGCATGATCTGTATTTATTTATTTGTTTATTTATACCTAAAATCATTTAACTCCAAATCGTATAGAATTAGGTTTGACAAACAAAAAGCAATATAGAAATAATTTTCCCCTTGAAAAACAATATATACATTATTTATTTTTATTTTTAAGGATTTTTCATTTGATTATAAACAATAAACAATATGTAGAATTTTATTTATTTATTTTGGGATAGGTACAATATAAAGTATTCTCTTCGTTACAAATAGAATATTCATGTTTAACAACCATAAGAATTTAGAAGAGTAGTTTGATTAAGAATAAGTCATATTCTTAAATATTGGAGGATTTATATGGTATTGGAGTACGTATTCCCTAACTATAAACGATGTTATTGGAGTATATATTCCCTAAATATAAGCGAAAAATTTTGATATGAACCTGATTTATGTCCCTACTGACTAATTCATTTAAATGTACCTTGTTTGCATGAGTGGACTCAAGTCCCCAACCTCATAATTAAGAGATTAAGTGAGCAACAACGTACTATACCTCGAGGCCCCACACTCCCTCTCACACCTATTCCAAAACAAAATTTCTCAAAAAAAAAGTCTAAACCAAATACACCCTAAGGGTGTTTTTGTTTCCTGGAATTGGATTTGAAATTGAAATTCCAATTCTATGGAATTCCAATTCCAAATAGTTCAATTCCACTGTTTGGCAAATTTATAAAATGGGTGTGGAATTCATTTTAAATTTCAATTCCTTTGTTTGGAACACCAAAGTTTTTATGGAATTGGAAATCAAAATCAAAATATAATATTTTATGTGTGCATATTGTACAATATGCATTTTTTTTTGCTGATTGCTAATGAAAGCGTTTTAAGTACATCTATACACTTTTTTCTTAATGAAAAATGACCAAAATACCCCTCTTAGAAATGATCAAACGTAAACTCAAAAAAATAAAACATTAAAAATTATAATCTAAAATCAACTAATTTTGCAAAACTAAAAACAATGTCGATAACCATTCATTTAAAAGTAGCAAACCACAAATCAAACAAAGAGCAAAATGACAATAGTTTCAATGTGCATATAATACACAATGTAAATCTCATATAAGATATAACTTATAACAATATTGTAATTTCTAGTAAATCTGGTTGATGGAGCCAAATGCATCAATATCCATTGCCTCTTCAACTCACCTGTAAGGCCTTCAAACGTTTCAAACTTCCTTTGATCACTCATAAGAATATCCACGGCCTTCAAAACTTGCATCTGATCCAAGTCGGCCACCTTACTTGCTTTATCTAAAACCATTTGAGTTGTGGCTTTTTTAGACTATGAATTCAGATATGTTTCCAATGAATCTGCCATGCATCCCAAAACACCATAGAGAGCTTGTGAAATTGTGAGCTTTCTTTTTGTACCATGTGAATCTGAACTAGATGCATTTTGTTTTTGAAATACCCGATAGGGTTGAACCTAAGAGGGGGTGAATTAGGTTTAAAAACTTTTTAGCTCTTCTTAAACTTCTTTGCCTAAATGATCACATTAACAACAAGTATGTTGATTAAGCACATAAGGTGAATTAATTGTTATGCCAACTTAGATGACTAGGTGTTATATGCAACACATAGGAATACAAGACTATGAATATGATCAATGAAAGTCTAAGTCAAGTGTCCTGTATGCAAAGCTTGTAAGATTGAACACCATAAATCATATGACCAAAGCCAAATATAGATAAGCCAAGCAATATGTAAAGTAAGGAAGCATGGGTAAATTTTACAACTAACTCTTATACAAATAGGTTCATGTAATCATGCAAACAAGATAAAGCAATTCATGAACTATAAAGTAAAAGAGTAAGGGTTAGAGAAATCGAATACGGCGATTTATAGTGGTTCGATCACAAAGATCTACATCCACTACCTTAGGACACACCTAAGGATTTTGGCAACTCTACTAAGGATTCCCTTCACAACAAATTGCAAGGTGAGATCAACCTTTTACATTTTTCTCACAAAGAGGACGCCGCTCACACAAAATATTTTTCTAGTTCACAAAGAACTAATCTCACAAATAGCCAATCTCACAAATGAGATACCTCACAAAGAGAACAAACACTCACAAAGAGTGACGCTCACAATGAGCTTTTTCCTAACTTACAAAGAGCTAGTTCTCACAAAGAGAAAATGAAAGAGCCTCTTATAATTGAGACTTTTGCAATTTAAGCTTTCTTACAAATAATCCCTCACATAAATTGGATATACAATTTATAGCTCCAATCACTTTTGAGAATAGATGAGAATATGAATGTTAAATCTCAACTCAAAATGATGTATTTTGAAATAGATGAAGAATTAAATATCTTTAAGTGTTTGGATTGCTTGTTTATAAAGTGTATATCAGCTGCCCTCTTATGGCTTGGTTAGTTATGAAAAATCAGCTTTAGAAGCTTTATATAGGGGCCAAAATACACAAGAAAATCGAGTTACAACGACTATATTTTTTCCTTGAAGTGACAGCTTCGGTCGACCGAACTCACAGGTAGGTGGTCTGAAGTGCTTCCGATGTAAAGAATAAAGGCTTATGTAATCACCTTGGTCGATCACATGAAGTGGTCTGTTAGTAGTGCCCTAGGACCATTAGCACATGTTGTGCGTCTTTATTATCTTTTGAGTATGTAATTGAATAGTTAATTTTGCTTTTGATTATCAAATGTGTGATTTGATAGTAAAACTCATTAGCTTATGAAATTACTATTCTAGAAGTCCCTAGTTTTATGTAATGCTTAATTACTATGAAATAAAACTAGTATGATTGTTGATTGATGATCTTGTTTTACTGATCATGTGTAATGGATACAAATCACATCATAGATGCAATATATAGGGATACATTGTATTGGACGTGATCCGTCAGAGAAGTAATACTTCATGGTCTTAAGTCATAAGTATTACTTCCTCAATACTATTTTAGAATCCTTAGACCTTATGTCTTCATTGATTCTAGTATGAATGGAGCCACGCTTTTGACTCGGTCGGACGTTACTTGTAACAGAGTAATCAATACGACCGAGATCGGATGTAGTGTCCCTATCATAGCTTGAATGTGAGAGACATTGTAAGGAATTTGTCCCTCTCTATTATTAGAGAGATATATCCATGGGCCCTCGATAGGGAAAGACTGCTTTAAATGCATGGCCGTGCTCAAATGTATTTGATAAAGTGGTTATCAAATGCTATTTGTCGAAACAATCTACCCGGAGATCGAGCATAAATATAATTAAGCTTAATAAGGGTGACGACCACCATGCCTTATGCTTAATTAGGATATCACAAGACAAAGGGATTAAATAGTGGATTGATATTAGGTTCCGTTGTATATTCATTCACTTTGGGTAGTCACAATGTCCTGCTAGGGACCGCTTGTGATTTATGAACACATACTACTACTAAGTGTGTTTTCATTGCCATTGTGAGATGAACCTACAGGGTCACACGCATAGACGAGCTAACGAGCTTCATGTCTGCATTCAATGAATCTAGAATGTGTCTAGGTTCATTGTATCGACATTTGTCTTTCCGAAAATAATAAAGTGTTTATTATTCGAATTAGAGAAAGGGGCAATTTCGGTATTTTACCTTTAGCTGGGATTACGTGGGAGTTATTATCCGATAAGGACTCCCACTACCAGCAGAAGTCTGAGGGACGTGGGAGTTAAGGACTCCCATTGCCGAGAGGAGTTGAGGGACGTGAGAGTTAGTTCGGGAACAAACTCTCACACCCTATATAATAAACTCTTGGTCGAAACCCTAGACCTCAATGCTTTTCAAAGTCGAAATACCTAAGAAGTCGAAATAGTTTTCGCCTCTCCCTTTTCTCTCTAATTCCCGAAACCTAGAAAAAGCGAAGAGCTAGCAATCGTCGCCCGTTTGGTCGCGTGGATACCGGTAGAGGGACTTTCCGCAGAGGGAGATCAATTGGTGGCGATTAGCATCCAAGAAACATCATCCTCCATTCAAGTAGAGCTTCTGAATCCAAGAAAAAGTAAGTTTTTCACTGCTTTTTCGATTCGTTTACGTATGAGCGGATCCTTCAGGGGAGGATCCATGGATGTTTGGAACGAGTTTCCGCCCATGAATCCCTTCATGGTCCGGACGACCTAAAGCAATGTCATCCGAGGGAATATAGTCGTTGGAGTCTTGGAACATTCAAAATCTGACTAAGGAAAAAAAAACCTCGGTCGACCGAACAACACATGTCGGTCGACTGTACTTTATCAGGTCGTCCAAGGCTAAGCCTAGGTCGACCAGACTTCAATCCAAAAGTGGTTTTTCCACTTGTCACATTTCTAATATTCTCAAACTCATGCCTACGTGTTTTTCAAAGATATTTAAAACATTTTAAAGATCTTTGGAATTAACCAACACTTAACAATGTTTTCAAAAACCTTTTCAATGATTGAATCAAAGTAAACATGTGATTTTGAAAACTTGCAAGAGTATTGATCTTTAAACATACTATATCCTAGTATTCTCAAAGAAAGATTAGTCACAAGGATATACCTATAAGCATAGACTAATCTTCTAAGGTCTTCAAGTCTTCAATTTGATTTCTTCTTTGAGCTTTGACTTGAAACCTTTGATCAACCTCTTCTTTGAATGGTGAAGTCCTATAAAAATATTCATGTTGTAGTATATTAGACTTCATCACTTCTTTGGTAAAGAGCCTACTTGTTGATGTAGTACATTTGGGATTGAGTAGCTCTTAACACTTTGATCTTTCTTCTTTGACATTGTAATAGATTCAAAGGCATTGTGAATTAACTTCAAGCTTGTGCCATGTAGTCTTGCTAGTGTGTAGCTTATTTTATGTAGGAAGATGTCTTTGATGTACATAAGAAGCTTACTTACAATTTTCATCAATGTCTGTGTGAGTCTAAAGATCTTATCAATAAACACATTCTCACACAAACACTAGAACTAACCAATGAGTTGTTATCATCAAAACTAGATCGATCACATTAGCCCTTGGGGCTTACAGTTTTGATTGCCCCATGTGAGATAACAAGTTCCTAGGATTATCCACAAACTTTGAACTAGTTTCTGAAACTTCCTCTTACAAGTTAATAGACCCCTCAGCTTCCATTTCAGCATCTAACTCCAAAGTTGTTCGAGCACCCTGTCCATTTACACGATCTTGGGAAAATAAAATGCATATATCATACCAATTCTCAATAATTTTAGTTTTGTAATGAAGAATTTGGGATGTGCCTGCAAAAAATATCTCAATTATTTAATTTTTGGGATTGAAAATGAATGAAGATAATGTTTAAACAAAGAGAGAAAAAAAGAAGCAGACAAAAAACAGAAGAATGTTTCGCATTTAGAAACCATAACAAGTGATATTTCCAGTAAAAGCTCAATCTGATAGATCACATATCAGGTACATGTATACAACTATGATAAAAAGAAAAATATGGGGTAAAGTTTTAGACTTGTGTATACAGATACACCGTAAAGTTTTAAACTTATATGTTCTTGTAATGTGCAAACATTGCATATGCTAATGCATCCCTAAATTGTGTAGACTCATTTGTTGGTCTAACAATCTTAATTCGATTATCAATAATGGGAATATTCAGATTCACATGAACATCATCATTAAGTTTTTCATCACTGACTTCATCTTGGTCACCTTCGTCTTCAAATTACTCCTCATCACTTCGTTCGGGTTGCTGAAGTAGCGATGCATCAACTTCTTCTAAATCTTGGTCATCGGGTTGCTCAACTCTTATGTGATTGTGAAGTATGACACATGCAGTTATAATTTTTACATGAGTTTCAACGGGGAAAAATGATGCATCTTTCAAGATTTTCCATTTCTTTTTCATAACTCCAAATGTCCTCTCAATTACATTTCTAGCAGTTGAATGTCAAATGTTATTAGTTAAATAGTTCAACTAAGATAAGACAAAAAGCATACCATTAGGAACCACAAATAGATATGATCTCACTAATGAATTGTCCATAGTACTCTACAAAAAAGAAAAGAAAAAGAAAGAAGATATTATATTGTCGTCAAAAGCATTTTTCAACATTCAAAAGTTATACAAAATATTAAAAAAAAAGAGTTAATAGCTATTTATAGCACTAAACTATTTACGAATTTCTCTTTATAGTACTAAACTATTTTTTTTATCTAAATATGTCACTCAACTATTTACGTTTATCAAAAAATATACAACCACCCATTTTTTGGGTGTTTTCCGTCCAGCGATGTCACGTGAGTTGCTTCAGAACATGAATAAAGGCGAAAAGGAAAAGAAATATTGGAAAGCGTGGGGTCATAAGCTGCTTAATTTGGCTGGACCCGTTTGCCGCTCGCAACAACAAATTAGCGATTATCGCCCGACGTTTCCAAGATTTCTTTTCCTTTTCATCGTTGTTCATGTTCCGAAGCAACTCACGTGACATCGCTGGCCGGAAAACACCCAAAAAATGAGTGGTTGTATATTTTTTGATAAATATAAATAGTTGAGTGACATATTTAGATAAAAAAATAGTTTAGTAGTATAAAGAGAAATTCGTAAATAGTTTAGTGTTATAAATAGTTATTAACTCAAAAAAAAAAAGCTGAATGTAGGATATATAAACTTAAGAACTCAAAATTAAGAAAAGAAATATATCAAATCAGCAAAGAAAATAGAAATGAAGAATGAAGCTCGACAAATTGCATAATAAATATAATTGTGAGTACATTCTTCAAAATTGATGAAAACAAAAACCTCGACAGAATGTCATGAAAACACTGTGCAAAATGAAAACACTTTCCTGCAACAGTACCAAAGAACAGTTTTGATATTCTAACAATTTAAAGAAAATGAGGTAAACTAATATAGCAGAAACAAAAGACCACATAATGTCATTAATTAAATAAAAGAAGCAGGAGAATATAAATTAGCACAGAAGTTGAAGCAAAATCAACCTCCAACTAAATTAAATAAACAAAAAAGATTATAAAAATGAGCTACTAATCACAAACAAGAAATCTCAACAGACAAAAATAGGCACAAAAAGTGTACCTTAAGGTTAAAATCTTAAATACTTAAACTCAATCTTACTTCTCATTTAGACATTTCATATTTACCTGAATCTTAAATACATAAAATAAAACTCACTTCTCATTCAGACATTTCATCAAACGCATGGAGGACTACCTGAATATTAAATACTTAAACTCAAACTTACTTCTCATTCAGACATTTCATCAAACACATGGAGGATTACCTCCAGCAATATGAATGACCAAAGAGATGAGAAGTAAAGTCCCAATTCTACCTAAAAATAATCAAATGAAAACAAATGTCCATTAATCTGCAATAATTCGATGAAGTTAGTCACGGATTCAGGCTAACGAAACAAAATTTGATAAAGAATTGAAAATCGATTAAAAATGAGGAATAATAAAAAAAATGTGATTTAATTAGGTAAAAAATAAGAAAAAAAAACAAAAAAATGAGCCTTGAAGTACATAAACCGGTATCTCGACTAGAACATCTTCTTCATCTTTCGAAGATTGAAGGGGAAATTGGATTATAACTTTGGGGTAGGAGAAGAGAGAGACGATAAAATGGACGGTGTGGAGACGTGAAAAAGAAGACTTTGTGTTCTGGGTGTAAGTCGTAAGGGCTAATGTGATCAGTCTTGATTTTTATGGTAACAAGATATTGAGAGTTCTGATGTTTGCGTGAGCTTGTGCTTTATTGTTAGAATATTATACTCACACATACATTGATGAAAATGGTAAGATAGCTTATTGTGGACATCAAAGACATCATTCTACAACCTAGACGTAACTACACTTTGCAAGACTCCATAGCACAAACTTAAAGTTCATCCACAATACTTTGGAAGGAATTGCAAAGTTAAGAAGAAAGATAGATCAACTTGTTGAAGAGCTACCCAATCACACAATGAAGTTCATCCATGAAGTAGACTCTCAACAAAGAAGTGATGAAATCCAATACACTACAACATGAAGATTGCTATATGACTTCACCACTCAAAGAAGAGGTTGATCAAAGGTCTCAAGTGAAGCTTGAAGAAGTCTACACATCTAGAAGACTTGAAGACCTAAGAAGATTAGTCATGTTCTACATAGGTACATTCCTTGTGACTAATCTTATTTGATGAATGATAGATTATAGTATGATGAAGCTCACACTCTTGCATTTTTTCAAAACCAACTGTGTTACTTTGATTAAATCTTGCAAAGGTTTTGAAAAATATATTTTAAGTGTTGGTTAATGCCTAAGGTTTTAAACTTATTTTAAAATACTTTAAAAAATATTTAGGCATGAGTTTGAGAACATTAGAAGTGTGACCAAGTGGAAAAATCACTTTTGGAATGAAGTCCGGTCAACCGGGTACATAGACCTCGGATGACTTGATGTAGTCCGGTTGATCGACATGTGTTGTCTAGTCGACTGAAGTGTCTTTTTGTCACACCCCGTAACCTGGGGCGATGACATGGTAGTGTCTAATTGGTAGATGAGACATCAAAGCCCACGATACAGAGATTACTAAAAAGGGAATTCATTTATGAAATAATCCAATAATAAGAGTTAAGCAACGAAATTAAATTACTAAGCGTGGAATGCTAAGTATTACAAAGGAAATTGTTCAACATTACTAAAAAAATGAACTAAATCTCTCTAAAGTCAAGCCGAGTTATGAATCACTCTTCGTAGTCCCCTTCCCAAGCATCGCCATCAAAACTACAATCAACATCTACATAACCTGCACAGTAAAGCGGACTGGACTGAGCTCCGGTGCTCATTAATGACCCAATAATCACAAGTATAAAACATATAGACATTAAAGCACATTTCTGTTTCCCAAAAAACCCCTTTTAAAATAAATACTCTGAACAAGACACTACACAATTCCCACAAGACTCAGAACCCGAACAGAAAAGAATAGAATCAGATTGGATCAGACCATAACTATAGTCCGGTCGACCGAGGGTCGTCCAGAAGCAACCCGACAGAAAACAGAGGCTCCGGTCAACCACACACCCAACCAGTCGACCGAAGGTGCTCGCAAACGAAAGGATTCGTCCGCAACATCGTCTGCACGAAGACAATAGGTTTTGTTTCCCTGCAGACGATATGTAGGATGATACCTAGGACGAATGGTTCTTCCACATCCTGCGTAAACCAGAATTTTAAGTGCAAAACATGCACAAAAGTGTACCATCTTGCACCAATTCATTCCCAACACATAATACAAGTTAAAAGACTCGAAACCAAGTATCAAATAGGACCAAAACAAGAATAACAAGTTAAAATGACAAATAATCTAAGTAACCATACTCTTCATGTCCAAGCACTTACACAACCGAATGTACGAAGGGCACCGTGCTCTGTCCAAACGGTACACACGATTATACACTTGCTTAGAAACTACACACATAGCTACCACTGTTACACGACTTTCCACCATTCGAGCTCAAGTATATATTCACGACTATACGACAATAACTGTAACGGCCTTAACAGTTAGCCTTGCTATGAAGAGCCCAAGAAGTGCATACGCATTGGGTTCAGTTTCACCCCCTGAACGAACGGGTTCACGCCTTAAGGACTCACCTTACATTGTATCATCATCCAACACCTTGGACTCCACAAAACCATTACAATCCCAATGATTTTCCCTCGTCTGGTGAAGGTCCATGAATTGCCACACATATCACATGATCCCCGGGATCAACACATTCGCACCTCATCGTGCTCACGTTTATATCTTTCGAACGAGTCCTATCATTTAGTAGGTTCTAGACACGAGCTCAAAATAGGGCGACGACTTGGTCGACCAAAACCACATAGGACTAAAGATGATGAGACCAATTAGGACGACCCCAAGTATTATCCCATCAAGACGACCAAAGCGATAAAACAATTAGGCAACTTCATCAATTAACCAATTAACAATTTACGAATATCGCATCAATGATAATTCACGTAATATCATGTATAATAAGTAGTAAAACAATTTAAGAATCAGATTATAATGCAATTAATTGAACCTAGAACAATTACGAGATAATTAAAGCAATAAAACCGGATTCATGCAATTGATTCCCAAATCAGACAGTTTATGCAATAAATCACGTATAATCAGTCTTTAAACACTCACGAATCAGTACCCAACATATATATAATAATCCGAACAGAAAATAACAAAAGATGGGGTTAATTATGTTACTCTACCAATCCTACTAGGATTCCTAATTAATTCCAATTCCAATTAATTACTCCTCGAAGTGAATTACTACTAGGTCCCTCAAATACGATACAGGTACGAAACGCCCCTCAACAAAACGTACAAAAGTGTAACACACAAGAAGTTATAAAAATAAAAAGACACGTAATCACATAATAACACGAAATAAAATACGCCTATGCAATAAATCACACAAAAATAAATTACACGTAAGAAAAAAGTTACGGGTATCACACTTTTGTCCTTAGTCACTTTTAAATGTTCCAAGATTTCAACGACTATAAAATCTCGGAAGACCATATTTTAGGTCGGTCGACCGAACCATTGATTCAGACCGAATCACCCTTTGCGGTCGACCGAGATAGAGACAGAAGCCTTTAATCTTAACTCCGGAAGCACTTCGGACGACCTACCATATAGTCTGTCCTTCCAAGACAAAAATATAGTCGGTGTAACTCGATTTGTTTGTAATTTTTGGACCCTTTAAATAGCCTTTAAGGCTGATTTTTGTTCGTTGCTCAAGCCAATAGAGGGGCCTTAGTTTACACATTTTAGACAAGCAATTCAAACACAATTCATTTTGAGAAAGAGCTTCATCTACTTATTCTTCTATTCTCAAATATGAATTAGAGCTTTCATTGCAATATCCAAACCTTAGAGGGATTTGTTTTTCTTGAGCTTAAATGTTAAATCTCATGTGTTGAGATTATATTTTCTTGGAATGAGTTGAGTGACAATGCTTGTTTGTGACAGTGGTGGTTTTGGTCCTCCAATGTGTTGGAGTGGATCTTTCTTGTAATCATGAGAACTATAGTGAGTGGTGAACCCGAAATAGAAGTAAGGTTTAATGTGTTTGTAAAACCTCCTCACTTAGTAGACTAGGTTAGAGAAATATTTCCCAAGGGTGAAGGGTTGCATGTGTGCATTAAAGGACCAATGTGTTGGCCTTTCCCTTGGAAGGTTGCACGAGTCTATAAAAGACCAATGGGTTGGTTTTGTCCTTCCTTGTAATCTCTCAAGACAAGCTAGTGGAAAGTCCTTAGGTGTGTCCTAAGGTAATGGATGTAGATCTTTGTGATCGAACCACTCTACATCTTTGTGTTTGATCTTCTAACTCTATCTCTTTATTTTCAAGTTCTTACATTATACTTGTGCTTATATTGACATGAAGTTGAGTTTATGAGCTTTAATTGTTTATCTTGATTTAGATGACTTGCTTGCTATATCTTCCCTTAGCTTGTGCATAGGACTTGCACATGGTATTCTTACAAGCTTTATATACCTCGTTTAAGTACTAGTCCACGTGACTTGCGTGTTTGTTCTTACAAGCTTTGCATATAAAAATCTTGACCTAGACAATCCTTGATCATATACATTGTCTAGTGTTTCTATGTGGTGCATTTACACACATAAGTCATCCAAGTGAAAATCCTTTAATTCACCTTTATATGCTTAATGAACATATTTGTTATTAATGTGATCACTTAGTAAATTTTTTTTGTAGTAAAGTTAAAATGTTTGAGAACCTTATCCACCACTCTAAGGTTCTCCCCTATAATCACGTAAATTTTGTTTTTTATCAGGTGTGGAGGCATGTAATTGGCCTTAGAATTTCTGTATGATGGAATTGTTTTTTGTGGTTTTGAGGAGCTTGGAATTGGAACTAGAATTCCAATTCTAAATATTTTTTGATAGGCAAAAAAAAATGATATTGAAAAAACAATTCCAATTCCAAAACCCCAATTCTATGAAAACAAAAACACCCTAAACATTTACCAAAATTTTTTTTTTGGGGAAAAAACTTAAAAAGGTCGACCCTGCCAAATCATGACCGTTAATTTTTTTGGGAAAAACTTAAAAAGGTTGACCCTGCCAAATGATGACCGTTACCAAAAGTTCTTTTGAGGTTCCAACCGATACATAACTGTCCAATGACAAGTTAAAAAGACTAGGATACCCTTCCGAAGTTCCGCTTCATATCCACTCCCCTGTGCTGGAAAAGAATGACAAGATCGGTAATTTGAAAGCTAAAAACATTTCCTCCAATTTGGAATCCCTCAGAATTATTTCTGTTTTTTTCTCCATTCTCTCTCTCTCCTCCTTTCTCCTTGCTTAGCTCCGGCGGACAATTGATATGAAATTACACATTTATCCTTCCCTGAAGCGTCTCCGTTTTTAGGGTTTTATATATATATATTGTTGTAGGAGGAGAGATGTCTCGACAGGCAACCTCAACGGCGATTCATAAATCAAAGACACTTGACAATAAATATGTAAGATTTTTTTTTGATTATTTTCTTTATGTAATTGATTTCCAAATCTGTTTGATTCTCGTACTAATGTAGTAGAACTGAATTTACCGATGCTTCTTTATTCTAATTTGTTAAATGGAGAATTGGGTTTTTTCGTGGAACCACTTGGATTGTACTACCTCCATTCCTTAATATAAATCGTTTGTGTCATGCAGCGGAAATTAAAGAAGCAAAAAAAAAAAAGAAGGTATTTTTTAGTCAAAATATCAATATTACTCAGTATACCACTAATTCTATTTAACAGAGTAATATTTATATTTGTTTAAAAAAAGACCTTATTTTTTGCTTCCTTAATTTTTTGATAAATGTCCTAAAACGATTTATATTATGGAATTGAGGGAGTAGTTAAGAGCATGGCAGATAAGAATTCTGGGTTTCAATATTAGTTTCGGTACCAGTAAATTTTTAGCTTAATTTAGATAGGGT
This sequence comes from Vinca minor, assembly GCA_026122235.1. Lineage (NCBI taxonomy): Eukaryota > Viridiplantae > Streptophyta > Magnoliopsida > Gentianales > Apocynaceae > Vinca > Vinca minor. The sequence continues at coordinate 4,644,720 of JAOCZM010000253.1, forward strand.
TGCTCGCATTTTCTTCGCGAAGTAAAGCTTGGATTTTATTTCTATGTCAATTGCCAAGCACAAAGTTTTGTTACTGAATCTTTCGGGGGTTTTTAAGTTTTGAGGTAAGTCACTTTGAATAGCATTATTTTGTTCAATAAACTAGATAAGAAATGACGAACTGCAGCATCTTGGGTTTACACTATAATTAGGTTGACTTTGATTGCTTTTTGCAATGTACAAGAAATTGCCTAAATATCTAATTTTCTTTTTCTTTTCTTGCAAAAGCGTAGATTAGTGGTTTGTCTATTGTACTTGTAACTTGGATTTTCTTCAGGTTTGGATATTCCATTTTTGGTGAATAGTCCAGTTTGAAGACTACTCAGTCGAAAAACTGGAATTTCGTCTATTTCTTTTGACTTATGGTTTGGTGTAATTAATATCAACATTTTCATTTACCTAAGTTTTCTTGTTGAAGATGCTTGGAGATGAGATTGGGAAGGGCGCGTATGGGCGAGTCTACAAAGGTCTTGATTTGGAGAATGGAGATTTTGTCGCAATTAAGCAAGTCTCTCTAGAGAATATTGCCCAGGAAGACCTGAACATTATTATGGTATGAGTTAATTCCCCCCTAACTTTTAAATAATTATCCGGTAGTCTTTTCCCCTTTCCATTAATTCTCTTGGTGGGGAATAACTTACAGCTAATTATCATCACAATTCATTATTAAAAAAACTGCAAAGAGAAGTAGCAACCTATTTTACTGAAAATCCTTTTTGGCATTACGGGTCTCCTTCTCCTGATGTGGCAAATTTAGATTATAAAATATAATATATTGTTAGATCTTGTAGTGTTTGTCCTCTTAACTTTTCTGGTAGTCATGGTTTCCATTAGGCATCTTTAAATGGTGCACGAGAAAAGACCTTGAGTTGATCTTTTGAAGTTATATTCATGTGGACTTATTTGCAGAGGTACTTATTGACATAAAATAGAAAGGTTGCATTAACCCAAAAGAAATGAAATCCTGAATGTGGTGAGAAATTGTCCCATTGAACTTGGAAAAAGAAAGTTTGAGGAATGCTTGTGCTGGTTTTGACTTTTATAGGGATCTACTTTAGCATAATGGAAATGAACACTGGTTCGACTTCATAAAGGATGTAGTTTATTTTCGTGTTTTACTGAATTTAATTGCCAAGTTTCATTTTGACTTCAAAGTCAACTTACCATTTTTGCTTTTCTTTTGAATGATTCCATGATTGGTTGGACATGTGCAGCAAGAGATTGATTTGTTAAAGGTAATTCTTTCCATTAAAACTTCTTCTTTCTTGTAATAAATTGTCCTGACCCGTTGAATTTTTTTTTTTAAAGATTTTAACTGCCTATAATTTTTCCGTGCTTCGTAATAATGAAAGCTATTAATATTCTACTCTGCAAGAGTGTGGTAAATTTCTCATCGGGATTGCTGCATTTAATTTTGCAACTGAATGATGTGAAGATGTTCTAGATGGCCTTTTAGTCTTATCTATTTTTTGTGCATAGTATGAAAATGCAGTTGTAACTGATCTAATATGCAAATCTGCATCTTACAGATTTTGAACCACAAAAATATTGTGAAATATCTGGGATCTTTGAAGACAAAGACTCATCTTCACATTATTCTTGAGTAAGCCTGAAATATCTTTTGAATTCTTACAAAATAAAGTCTTATCTGATTTATAAAATTCTTACTGAAGTAATTGGTTAATCCAATGCTTTTCCTGTTGTGAAATTTTCTTCCTATAAGGTATGTGGAGAACGGTTCACTTGCCAACATTATCAAGCCCAATAAATTTGGGCCATTTCCGGAGTCATTGGTGGCACTTTACATAGCTCAGGTTTGAAAAAGTATCATACTCTGGAATTCTTTTAATGGGCACATGTCTGACCTTTTGCTTACCCGAGCAGGTACTTGAAGGACTGGTTTATCTACATGAACAGGGTGTGATTCATCGGGATATCAAGGGTGCAAATATATTGACTACCAAAGAGGTAACTGTCTGTATGCAAATATAATGGTTCTGTTTGTTCAGAAGGTCAGTAGAGGCGGTAGACATCTTCTTTTCTATCCAATTTCTTGGTCCTTTTTTTATGTGTTTCTATATTCTCCAAGTTTTTTGGAGAGTGTCCGAGCCCATTTACACTGTAACTTTTTTCTTATTATATCTTATTGTGGCTTGACAAGTCTAAAAGTAAGTTGTCCCTGCAGGGTCTTGTGAAACTTGCTGATTTTGGAGTCGCAACTAAACTCACTGAGGCAGATGTGAATACACACTCAGTTGTTGGTACTCCTTACTGGATGGCCCCTGAGGTATTCTCCTGCGCCCAAGCTGTTGCCATTAATACGGTCTTGTTTTATTTTTAATCTTCCTGGTCTTTGTGATTATCATGTAGCTGATTTGTAAAGAGTTCGCATAGCATGTCATATGAAATTTATTTTTTTATTTTTGCTAAGTAGCGTATTATATTAAATTTCGGGTAAAGGATATGTTTGTTGCTAAGTTAAATGTGTGCATCATTGTGCATGAGTCTCATGCTCCTAAAGTCGGCATAGCCTTTTTAGGTCCTGTAGTATTACACGTTCTTATGTCGCAAGTTAAAATCCTTTTGTGTTTCTCGGAGATGCGACTCAACTTTAGTGGGAAAGCTTGAAATTTGAACTGTTGGCAAATTGTTTTTTGAACTGGTGATATGCCTGATAAATGAGCATAAAAAAATATCAGGCCCTGGAGCTATGTCGACCTAGTCATCTGGAAATGTAGGGAAGAATTCCGTAAACTAAGGACCAAAAGGATTTAAAAGTGTAAACGTGAATACCTGACGTGCTTTTAATGAAGCAGGGTTTCTGCTGCTTAGCATAAGGCATACAGTGACCAGCGCATGCACTTCTTTAATATTTCTGTTTTATTTTATTCCTTAGAAGATTGCCTATTGTTTAAGATATCTTACTTTATGTCAAAACCCTTCAAATTTAAACTAGGTCTTGGTGACATCCTCTCAGTCGCTCTTTCTTTCATCCCATCTTGATTCTTCTTTCCCCTCTGTAATGGTCTCCACTAACGTTCTTGTGCTATCTTCCTCTCCTTGATGGAGGACCAAGCTGTTTATCTTGCTTAGAGTCTAGTATTTATTGGTGTTAACAGAATTTTTTGCTGAAAGTAATGCTAAAATGCAGTAGGCAGGAATAGTCTAGGAGTTGCACCACTTAGACGGGTACCTACAATTTAATTGCATTACGTATAAACAGTGTTATCAATAGCGGGCTATAGCGGAATAACGGAGCGGAGCGACCATATGCCGCTACAGACCCATCCATAGCGGAGCGCATCAGTTTTGCGGGAATAGCGGCCGCTATTGCGGCTAAAATAGCGGGAATAACGACGCTATTTGGATAAGAGCTTAAAAAACCCCATTTTGCCCTTTAAATAGTAAAAGCCTTATGGGTGGGTAAATTGGTATTTTATTGAATTTAATGGCTTTGGTTTTTATCTTGGATTTAATGACTTAGGTTATGTTTTTTATCTTGGTTTTAATGATTTATGCTATGACTTTGTTTTCCTTGTTGTCTTGAATTTTTCTTAATTATTTATATTAAATTTCAAATAGCCCTGCTACCGCTATCCACTATCTCACTATAGTGTTTTTAGGGTCGGCCGCTACGCGATGCTATTCGGAATTGACAACACTGCATATAAATATAACTGAAGAGTAGCTATAAGTAAATTATTAACAGCTGGAAAACATATAGCATGTGAAGAATACAACATTCTTGTTACACTTAAAGATCTTTCCCTAATCTCATTAGGATTACTCTTTGAAGGAAATAGGGAAGTTTACTCAACCAATGAGAAAAAACAGCTTAGGCTTCCAACTAGGAATCAAATGATATTGCTGAAACTTCTGAATTCTAAATTTATCGTTGACCTGAAAATTAAATCTTTCACTAATAAAAAACTTGCAAAAAGCCTCTAAAAAAAGGTAGAAGTCCTGATAAAGACTCTTAACCTATAATGTTCAATCCTTTAGATTGATTGTCGAATTCATACTTGTGTTAAACGTACAGTAACTTTGAAACTATTTACGGGGATGCACCTGTTTCCTAGCATTTAGTTCTAGTGTTTACTGCTTTTCTGTTATGAGGTTACAAGAGTCTATGTTTATCTGAGGCTATAACTCTTCAAAGCTATCTTGATCTTGGGCATGGTGTGATTGGGATGAAATGTGGAACTAAAAGTGGAGGAAAAGTAAATGCATAGAAGTAAGTGACTCATTTATGTTGTTTGGTTGGAAAGAAAAGGGAAAGGGAAGTAAATCAGGATATATATCACTTTCCCTTCACATCAACATTTCTTCCTCTACCAAATTGAGAGGCTTGCTGGAGAAAATGTTTTGGAGAACATAAGCATAATTGATTACCAGATTCACCTCATTTTTTTAATTTTAAAATTAATTAACAGAGGGTAAGGAGCAAAAAAAAACTTAAGTAACTAATTCTCTTTTGTTTGTTTTCCCGCTTATAACAAACAATAAAAAGGTAAAACAAGGTACTTCTTTAAGGTGAATCTTTTGTCCCCTATCATTGTCCTCCTTTTTCATAAAGCAAGCTACTCCATCCATTTCATATTGAGTGTCCTCTTTGTAGTCTCATGGGTATTAAGGTTTCGAGGAATTTCATAGAAAATTTTGATAGATGTCCAAAATGCCCTTATTTAAAAATGGTTGCTTACTATTTCAAAATTCAAATTCAACATTGGGGATTGGTGTTTGAAATGGTTGATGGGATAACTAATGGTCTTTGGGGGAAAAAAGTATTCAAATGGTTGGTTGGAGAAAAGGGTAAAGTTGGAAAAAGGATAAAATGAAATGTCTACATATGATCTGAATGTTAATATCCAAAACTTTCAGGTGATTGAAATGTCTGGCGTTTGTGCTGCATCTGACATTTGGAGTGTTGGCTGCACCGTGATTGAGCTTTTGACGTGTGTGCCACCTTACTATGATCTACAACCGATGCCTGCTCTCTTTAGAATTGTTCAGGTTGCCTTTTGTTTATCTCTACTTTTTTAGTAATCTGTTTTTAGTGTTGAGGAAGTTACGAATATTCTGATGTCTTCTTGTTTTGGAATTAGCTTTATATCCTTGAAAGTGTTTCGCATTTGAACTACTATGTTTTTTTTTGTTGAGGAATTTAAGTTTGCTAATTGATTTTGTTTAATCTCTAACCTTTCAGGATGAGCATCCTCCTATACCTGACAGCTTATCTCCTGCTATTACGGATTTTTTGCGTCAATGCTTTCAGAAGGCAAGATATCAATTCTTCACCGCCTACATTCTTTTATTTTATTTGTTCCTTTCAGTTTCTTTATAATGCTTGCCTAGTCAATGCCCTATCGATTATAATCTTAAGTGGAAATCTGAGAGAGGGGCTGACTGGGGGAGGTACGTCTTATCAAAGTTTCTGGACCGTAACCATTGGACATGGTATTAACAAAACGGTTCCCGCCTTTTCATCATTTTCACCTCCTGGGCAGTATTTCCAATATATGTAGTGGTAGAATTTGCTGAGAACAGTGTTGTTAAGGCTCACGCCTCAGGCGCGCCTTTGCGCCTCAGGCTCCAGGCTCGAGAGATATCGCCTCAAAATCTCAGGCGCGCTTCAAATTAGTGAGGCGCACGCCTTGAAGAAAAGGCTCCAGGCTCCAGGCACGCCTCGGGCACGCCTTGTAATTAATCTGATTCTAATGAATGGGCGCGCCTTGTAATTAATCCGATTCTAATGAATGGTTGCTTAGAGAGTTAAAAAATGATGAGCGAGTATTTGAAGATTCTAATTTAACAAACCTTTACACCTTTCATCAACACCTCCTCGCTACATCAATCTACCTTGATCAGAAAATACTAAACGACATGATCTTTTTTAAGTACAATAGAGATTTACTTCGTTGGCACGCATTGAACGATTAGATAAACCCTATGATGATTCAGATTTTCCTTGGTTTGAGGTTTCTAAAGCAGCTGGAGTAAATGAACCACGCTACCCATCTAGGTCAAGAGGAGCTAGTATTTCTCATTCTCAACATTCACCTCCTAATTTAAGACCATCATCTTCTTCATGTGTCTTTAGCTTTGATGAGAATAATGAAGATGAGTAAGAAGATTCTCCCTTGGATAAAGAGAATCAAGATGAAAACAATGATCTTGAAGATGATTCTGATGATTAGGGGTATTAACTTTTTATTTGTTTTGCTTTATCTAATAATCTTTTTTTGTTTTTTGTTTTGGAGGGAACTACATTATGGTTATTTATTATTATGTTTTGCCTATATTTGCATGCTATTAATATATCTATAATAATATTTATTCAAGATGCGCCTTTTTTCGAAAGGCGTTCACCTTTTTCGCGCCTTGCGCCTCAAGGCTCCAAGCCCCCTTTGCGCCTTGGCGCGCCTTAATAACACTGGCTGAGAAGCTGATAGCTCATCAAGCTTTCTCAAATTTTTTGCTATTTATCCCTCGACTATTTTCTTCTATCCATTAAGGCAGTGTTTAGCTCATCATGTCAGCATGTTACATGACATGATTGTTGGATTGGGCTTCTAGAGCTGAGACATGGTTGTGGAGGTGACAGGGCTGAAATTGAATTGAGCATTTATGGGAGATTTTCAGGCTCTTCTCTTGATGCACAACTTGAGTTTGCTATTTTCAATCTCGGGCTTGAATTCTATAGGATGGAATTTCCAAACGAGCTGAACTAAAATATTTAAATGTTTAGTTCGGAAGCTCTTGAGCATGTTGGTTATACATTTAAACAAATAGAATATTGTGTTATGTTATATTTTTATTTAATAATAACTATAATAATATATAATTTGTATTCATGTAGAACCATGCTAGTTCTTTCTTTGGTTCATCTAGCCAACACCAATTACTTGGGACTAAGGCTTGGTTGTCGTTGTTGTAGTTTTCGAGCATCCGGGTCGAGCTTGAGCTGAAAAACTTGAGTTAAAATATGAGCTCTCACATGAGCTTGAGCTTTAAGAGTTCTCTTTTTTTTCTTTTAACCAAATCAAGCTCGAAAATGGAGCCTTGTAGAAACTCGTCGATCTTAACCAGAACTGGTGCTTTTGGGTAGGACCTCCTATGTTTTCTTGTTCTTTGAAATGACAAAACTGGCTTAAATTTTGCAGCAAATTAAACAGTAAACACAGGAATGCATGAAATTTAGTTCATGTAACAAGAGAAGTTCAAACGGTAACTTCTTGAATTGAATCATGCTACTATTTGTATGACTAAGTTGCTCAATTAAACCAGTCGTGTACTGTAGTCTTGTTCTTAAATACTATATTTGATTTGAGTTGCACTTTTCAGGATGCTAGACAAAGGCCAGATGCCAAGACACTACTTTCACACCCTTGGATGCAGAACTCAAGGCGTGTTTTGCAATCCTCTCTTCGTCATAGTGGAACACTAAGGTAGATATTGTACCGCTTTTTCTCTTCAAGAATGAAGGATTAAAGAGTTTTACCTGCTTAGCTACCAGGCTCAACTAGTTATTATAACCTCATCTGAAAATTACGTCTAGAGTCTAGACGTGTTCGATCAAAAGAGCTTTTGCTTACCGAAATTTCTAGAATATGCTATTTCGTTTCTTCAAACTGACTTTTATGAAATCACTTCGTAGCAGTTTGGGAAAGGCAAAAAAAAAACATGAGGTGGCCTAAGTTGCTAATATCATTGTTTTCTGGTCCTGATGCATTAAATTTTGGATCATGGAAACAGCTTGAATGGTACAGGAAATCTACTCGAAATGTATCCCTTATCCACCAAAAAAAGAAAAAAAGGCATCCTTTGTCATGGTCTGAATGACTGAAGTTGATACAGGGTTGATTTGCCTAATTTGAAATGTTCAAGTGATTTCGCTTGGACCAGTTATACTGAGAAGCTTAGGATTCTGGAGGGGGTTCTATTTGTCTGGGTTTGTGTTCTTAGGAGTTCCTTCTGTAATTATTTGTCTATGTGCATTCCTCATACATGTTGCAATTTTCCCCTCTGATATTGTAACTTCATTTAATGCATCTTGTTCTATTGATCATGAGTAGCGAAATAACATTTGATCTAAAATGGTGCTTGAAGAAACATAGAGGAGGTTGGCTCAGATGATGCAGAAATATCAAATGGAGATGGTCAGAGCATTATTGAAAGCTTTTCTGCCAAGAAAGTAGAAGTAACTTCTTGTAACATAAGTTTTACCCATTAACTTGTTTCTAATTACTTGAAATCCTCTGATATCACATGGCTTAATGGAAGTATCTGGATTTAAGGGATCTGGAAAGGAGTGGCTATCAACAGAAAATGCTGAGGTTATTAGATCTACAGAGGAACCTGGTACTGGTAGAGTTCCTGACGAGGAGAGAACAGATAGCTATGATGATGATGTCATATCAGATCAAGTTCCAACCTTATCTATCCATCAAAGGACCCCCATGCGTACTGGCTCTGATAGACTTTCAACAAATCGTGATGCTTCTGCTTCTAATTCAACAGAGTTCAGGGAATCATCCCGTGTAGGAGAGCAGGAAGAGGTGCTGAGTAATGGTGACTCGGGATCTTCTGGATTAAAGAGTAAAGGTGCTGTATCTAAAAGGATTGACGGCAAAGGTAGTTCTACCCATCTGGAGAATGATTCATTTGCTTTTGGATTAAAGAGCCAAGAATATACCCATCGAAAGGTAAATTTAAAAACTTACTGGTCTTCCTTTTCTCTTCCTGTTTAAGTATAGACCTTTTTCCCCCTCTTTTGGAAATAAAAGTCTGTGACATTCATACATTCAATCTATACATTGAAGCGACCAGAGCATCTAGCTTCTCCATATTGTTGCAGAAATAGGAAAACGTATTGTGGATATAGATGTCTCTCTGAAACTCTGAATATCAGTGTGAAATGGCTATTCACAGATTTGCATACTTTATTGGTCTTCATTACCATCAACATGCTTCTCTTCCATCACAAATGGATATTCACAGAGTTAACTGAGATGAGAAAGTTATTTGTTTTTAACAATTCTCAGTTAACCGAGATGATTTTTTATTTTTAACAATTCTTTAGATTCCATTCATCCAAAAGCTCTAATGAATAACATAACATTCTATTTTCTTTTATAGGTTACTAACACGAAGAACTTTGATATGTTTCTTTATCTACAAGTCTTATACATGGTTGTTATCCCTTTTGTGGCTCAATAATGAATAAGCTTTTTACTAGTTGAAGATGGTTGTTGAATGCCTATTAATAGTTATAGTTGTTGGCCATTACTCTCTTGGCTTTTCTTGTAGCATGTATAATGATTCATAAGATCTCTCCCATACTATTCATATGGAATTTCCAGGGGAAAATGGATATGAGTTTCCTAGGAGTTGAAAGATATACCAGGAGATGTGCATTTTTAGCCATTTAGGGAACAAACTTTTCTACGTACAGGCATATTAGTTCTACTTGTTTGTATCTTTCCTTTACTGTTCATGGTCCGGGTGTTTTATCCAGATAAGAAGCTTTAGTCAGCATGTGCAAGAGCAAGTAATGTTTTTTACTTTGTCTTTCAGATTAGATACAACTCAGCAGAAAGTAGTGTTCATGATGATGATGATGATGATTATATTTTTTTTCTCACTTTACATGGATTTCTTTTTCTCTTTCTTTCTGCCTCCTGGGTTGCACCTAAGTAACGGTATTACGGACATTTAAGTTTTTAGAAAATGCTCAGCCATGAATTCCTGAATGCTTCTACTCTGCATGTATTTACCTAGCTTTGCCTTTTGTGTTTTCTTTTTTCAGTTTTGAAACTTTTTTCTAGCATTTCATTTTGCTATTGATGTGTGCTCGTATTTGCTTTCAATTCTCATGCCTATCATCACAGACCCGTGGGTCAGTTTTTGGTATGTTCTCATGGATTTTACTGTCGTTACTTTTGAAGTCCATAAAGGCATCAATGGTATCTAGTGAAACTGAGCTCAGTAAATTCAGTGACCCTCCTGGAGATGCCTCTTTGGATGACTTGTTTCATCCATTTGAGAAGAATCTAGAGGATCATGCAGCTGAAGCCTCAACCTCTGCATCGTCGTCACATGCAAAAGGGAATGGATTTGCTGACTCTGGAAAGAATGATCTAGCAACAAAGTTGCGAGCTACAATTGCTCAGAAACAAATGGAGAAAGAAATCGGGCATGGGAATGGCGGTGATCTGCTTCGCTTAGTGATGGGTGTTTTAAAGGATGATGTGATTGACACGGATGGTCTGGTATGCATTTTTTATCTGAGTCAGGTTGAGATGTTTCAGCATTTGTATTGGGCAATTTTAGTATCTTTGGCTTGTTACTTGTCAGGGTTTTGATGATAAGCTGCCGGCAGAAAATCTTTTTCATCTTCAGGTATTCAACAATTATTCATTTACTACTTTTTGCTTAACAAATTAGCCCTTTATTGCTTTGTTGCAAGGGTTTTTATTTTCGGACTATGGATGGAAATCATTAGTCACTGAAACTATTGAAAATATTGTGTGAAAGATGAGAAAAGAATCAAGACTGGAATCACTTGATTTGTGTGGAAAGTGGAAACTTTCAGTCGTTAAAGCTTCATCGTCAGATTTTTCGTATACATACTTTCCCTTGGTTTCGGCTTGAGGATTGTCTTAATTTTCTACTTCAGGAAATGTGTTTGTATTCTTGAAGTTGATAGCTGATTTCTTCTTCACTATTCTGATGCATGTGCTGTCGTCTATTAAGTATGAATTCCCCATATCTCTTTTTTGATATAGAAAATTTTATGAATGAAAAGAAGAAATACATGAAAGGGTACAAGGCATCGTCCAGAAGACAAGAAGGTAAACTAAAAAAAAGACATGATTGCAGCTTGCCTATCTCTTTGTACATCATGAATGCTATGCTCCTGAAACTCCTTATTCAATCGCTGAAAGAGAAGATATATGAATAATTCAATCACAAAGTAACTCAGGGGGCATATGTTGATCTTTATAAAATGCTGTTAGTCATTTCTACCTAAACCACCAAAAAACACTGCAAACCAAATACGTTATCTCCGAAACTGTCACGCCCCGTAACCGGGAAACGACCTGGCAGCGTTCCGTTTTGCCAAACGGAACACAGAACCCATAACATAAAACTCATACATGCATCAACGGAAGCTATAAAACATGCTAAGAAATAAAACCTCAAATAGTATATATATAAACTTAACTTAAAGGGTACATCATAACTCCAAAGGAAATACTACAACTTAAACATACTTCAAAGTTCATCACACTTAGTCTATTTTAAAGCAGTAAAGTGAGCTAGGCGTCTATAAAGTGTCATCTCCATGATACTCGAACACGACGTCCCCCACGTACCCTACGTAGCTAACATCCTGCTCATCTGAAAAGGAAAGGTGGATAAGGGTGAGCAAAACCAACTATTGCCCAGTAAGATCCCTTCAACCTTGGGATGAAGAAATATATAGACTTCTTAGAATATTGGGAGTGCAGAATCGCCGCCCATACAACGACCCTACACATCTTACCCCTGCACCTGTGAAATCATAAATACCTGCGACTCAACTTCCTAGCTTTCTCGATAGCTTCAGGAATGACCAGTGTTGCAAAACTCGGCATAGTCGGCCGATTAGCCGGCGACTAGTCGGTAGTCGGCCGGTGGCCGCCTAGAAATCCAAAAAATCGGACAAAAAATCGGGTCTTTGAAAAAAGTTGTCAAAAAGTCCGATCTAGTCGGTCAAAATTCCGACGAGAAGACAAAGAGAGAGAAAAACGTACCGTTCTCGGAGAAGAATCGGTGGCGGTGGCTAGTCGGATCTCCGAACTTCAATGGCGGTGACGAACACATCTTCACTGAGAAGAATCGGTGGCGGTGGCAGGAGAAGAGGAAGGAGAGAGCGGAAATAGAGAGAAGAGAAAGAAGAGAAGAAGAAAAAAAAAGGGCGGTAGTGGTACTGGTGGCTACTCGCCGGAGAAGGAGAAGAAGGGGGAGAGGTGCGGCTGAGAGAAGAAGGTGAGAGAAAAAAAATGAAATTTAGGGTTAGGGTTGTCTCTTATGAGACATTATATACCCAGCACTAAATGTGCAATTAAAGTATTAGCACATAAGATCCCATAAAAATAATTATGTTACAAACAAGTCCTAAATGACCTAAATTTAGAAATAAATTGTATTTAAAGTCCGAAATTACTTTTAAAAATTATATTTTAGACCTCAAACTTTATATTTTATATTACAAACAAGTCCTAAATGACCTACTTTATATTTTTAATATTTAATTAGACCAAAAATATAAAAGAAAACATTTTCGAAAATGATTAAAATAAAATATATTTAATATTTAGGGTCGCCGACTACTCCCCGACTAGGCCGACTAGTCGCTAGTCCCCTGTCTGCCGACCGACTAGCGACTAGCGACTTTTGCAACACTGGGAATGACAGTTGCGCACCCGCCATTCTTACCCCTCCACTGCGAGACCGCTAGGAAGTGAAGGTTCTAGCCTAGCGTATACATGGGAATGCCTAGCTTCTCCATTGCTTGAGTACAAACGATGGTCATCGTCTACACCCTTACTACGAGACAACTAAACAACTCCAAAACCTGAGAAAAACATTTAGAAAATGACTTCCATTTCCCTGCAAAACTGTTCACATCAAATAACAAATGCAAACATCATATATCGTTGTATACTGTTCGTGACATCGTACATCATGACTTGATGTTTGGGCCTCTCCCAACATCTTATCTATATACTTATCATATACAGTGTTATCAATGGCGGATGGCGGGCTACGGCGGAAAGCTCAAAATCCGCCATAGAAAATGGCGGATGGCGTTGCGGGATATGGCGGAGTGGTCGCCGAAGATGGTCGCCGGAGACGGTTGAATTGCTTTTTATTTAATTAAAACTAAAGGCAGCTCTTTTGTTGTTTAATTAAAGATGAAGTCAACTATTATTTATTCTAAAAGTTTGTAGTGACTTTTAGAATGCTCCTTTTGAAGCCCTAGCCCACTTTAGGCCCAAAGATCAAAAGCCCAAAAATTAAATATATCAAACTGCCAAAAAACTAGCCCTATCCGCCATGGAAGAAATTTAACGCCATAGCCGCCATGGCCTCCGCTATCATTGCGGCCGCTTTTACCGCCACATGATTTCCGCCACGCCACAGGTATTATATGGCGCCGGAGCCCAATTCCGCCACCGCCATCCGCCATGGCGCCGCCATGGCCGATATTTAACAACACTGATCATATAACACAACTCTACATGCTACATCTTATCCCAAATTAGGTACATCGACTCCTCATGAAATCCATAACATAACATAAGCATAACATAAATATAATGGATCCTTTCTTAGTCAATGTTCCTACTAGGATGTTCCCTTATGCTTACAATCACAAAAACAGCAAGTACTCATGCTATCACAGACATGCGCAATTAAACATCATACAATTCATGCATTCACATTAAATATTGCTTCATCCACTTTTATGCAAGAAAAACATGATAAAACTATTTTTCATTCATACTTCATACATAATCTGTAAAATATCAGTTTATGAAAGTTTTGGAAAAACTCAAAGTTGAAGGGTCCTTACCTTATCACCGTTATGTTCTTAACTTGTAACAAATCCAGAAAATCTGATTCGTGTTCCTAATTGAAAGACGTACACAGGAAAATCTGATAGTTAAAATCCTAATCCCTCTGGTCAAATCGTAGCCCTATAAGTCTAGTTTCTAAATAAAAAAGAATCAGAGGATTTGGAATTCTAGATTTACCTTTATGGCGTTTCTAGTGCGGTGCACGTAGGCTGTCCAGAATCTGTTTTTCTTGATTTTTCTGAGACTTAGAACTGACTTCCCAATCCTATAACTCAAAATCCAGAACTCCAAATGCTACTCCGTTGAATCCCAAGCGTAGCTATATCAGTCCTCTTCGAAAAGAACTAAGAATCGCTGAAAACCGCCACCTTTTGCTATCTCAAAAGTGAAATATCCCAAAGACTACACAATCTGCCAGAACCTTCTACTCCGATGATGATATCTTAATACAGAACTTAAAATGGAAATTCCTTCGGTCAAAATATAGTTTAACTAGTCTAGTATCTATGGTTAAAATATGAGAGTATTCTGAGATGATTTGCTATGTCTGCCAAAGTGTTCTTACTTGCTGTCCAGATTTTTCAGCATTCTTATTTTCTCTCTTTTTCTTTCTTATTCTTTCCTTCCCTTCTCTACTTTCCTACTCTAATTATAGGCTATCTAAACTCCAGATTTCTGGAAGGTTATAACTCTAAAGTAGGCAACCAATGAATAGATACATCCCTTCTCTTGACCTTATTTTAAATGGCACCCCTTCATACACTAACCTCCTTCCAAAATTAACCAATTAACTAACATATAATTCTTTTTATGCATTAGGTCCTCTAATTAATCCAAGACAACATAGCAACCCTAAACAATTATGTACATAATATATAACACATATAAAAGTCAATTAGTCACATAACATTTAAATATGATCTTGCAATTTCTAAGGTCAAAAGGTACCTGGGCATTACATTCTTCCCTCCTTACAAAAGTTTCGTCCCGAAACTTACGAATTGCTGTCGTCGAAGAGCTGAGGATACTTGGCTCTTGCTTCTACGTCTGTTTCCCAAATGGCTTCCCTTTCTGTATGATCTGACCACTGAATCTTTACCAACGGTATCACTTTGTTTCTCAAAATACGCTCCTTCCTATCCATAATCCCAATTGGTGCCTCGATATATGACAAGTCAACTTGCAACTCCGCCGGTTCCGCTTCTAGTACATGTGTAGGATCACTAACATATCGTCTAAGTTGAGAAACATGAAATACATTGTGTACTCTTTCCAATGATGGTGGTAATGCTAGACGATATGCTAAGTCCTCTACCTTTTCCAAAATCTCATAAGGTCCAATGTAACGTGGACTCAATTTTCCGCTTTTCCCAAATCGCATAACCATTCGAGTCGGCGAAACCTTCAAATATACCTTCTCACCAACCTGAAACTGTAACGGTCTTCGCCTACTGTCAGCCCAGCTTTTCTGTCGGTCTTGTGCAGCCTTAATCCGCTCCCGAATCAGCGGTACCTTTTCAATTGTCATCTGTACCAATTCTGGCCCCGTAATTACCTTCTCACCAATCTCGTCCCAACAAACCGGTGACCTGCATTTTCTGCCATACAAAGCCTCATAAGGAGCCATGCTAATACTTGCCTGAAAACTGTTGTTGTACGCAAACTCAACCAATGACAAATGTTCGACCCAACTGCCTTTGAAATCCATAACACAAGCCCTCAACATGTCTTCTAAAGTTTGAATAGTTCGTTCCGACTGTCCATCTGTTTGAGGATGATAAGCAGTACTTAGCGAAAGCTTCGTACCCACTGCTTCGTTGAAACTCTTCCAAAATCTCGATACGAACCTCGGGTCCCTGTCTAATACAATGCTAACTGGCACCCCGTGCATCTTTACAATCTCGCATATGTACAACTGAACTAGACTCTCCATACTAGCAGTAATCCGCATTGGTAGAAAATGCGCGGATTTTGTCAAACGGTCCACGATCACCCAAATAGAGTCTTTACCATTCTTGTTTTTCGGCAAACCCACAACGAAGTCCATCGTAATGTGCTCCCATTTCCAAACCGGAATTTCCAACGGTTTCAGTAGTCCCGCTGGCCTTTGATGTTCTGCTTTCACTTGTTGACATACTAAACATTTCGATACAAAGGTAGCAATATCACGTTTCATACCTTTCCACCAAAAGTTTAGTTTCATAGCCTTGTACATTTTCAAGCCCCTGATGGGACCGTCAACTTCGAAGAATGCACGTCCTTCATAATCTCGGTCCTCAAGTCTTCTACTGCCGGCACATAGATTCTTCCTCGATACCTCAAACTGCCATCTTCGAACTCCTCAAAATCAGCCCCTTCTGCCTTTGCTAATTCCCTGATTTCAACCATTTCTTCATCAATCAGCTGAGCCTCTTTAATTCGAACAAGTAATGTTGGTTGTGCTATCAAAGTTGCTAAAACATTGTTTGTGGATTCGACAACTTCGATATTCAGCTTCTCAAACTCTATCACCAAATCTCGCTGCCTCGTGATGCATGCTAACATCCCCGAACTCTTCCTGCTCAATGCATCTGCCACTTTGTTCGCTTTACCCGGGTGATAACTGATAGTCAAATCGTAATCCTTAATCAATTCCAACCATCTTCGCTGCCTCATATTCAATTCCTTTTGAGTGAAAATGTACTTCAAACTTTGGTGATCGGTGAAAATTTCGCACCGTTCACCGTATAGGTAGTGACTACTATACGGTTTCAGCTTTACCCGCGAACACTACTGCTGCAAGTTCTAAATCATGTGTTGGGTAGTTTTTCTCACTCGGTTTCAGCTGCCTTGAAGCATACGCAATCACCTTACCATTTTGCATCAAAACACATCCCAAACCAATCTTCGAAGCATCACTGTATACTGTGTAACCCATGGATTCTTCGGGTAGTGCTAAAACTCGAGCTGTTGTCAATCTTTCCTTCAATCTGTTCAAAGCTTTGTTCACATTCTTCACTCCACTCGAATTTCACCCGTTTTTGAGTTAACTTTGTTAATGGTGCTGAAATCCGAGAGAAGTCCTTGACAAACTTCCAGTAGTATCTCGCTAAACCCCAAAAGCCGCGAACCTCTCAAGCGTTTTTCGCCTTTGCCATTCAACCACCGCCTCAATCTTTGATGGATCAACCGATACCCTCTCGCTGAAATTACATGTCCCGGAAAGTCGATATTTCTTTCAACCAAAATTCACACTTGCTGAATTTTGCATATAATCGTTTCCTTTCTCAAAATCAGAAACTCGTTTCTCAAATGTCGTTCGTGAGTCTCTTCGTTGGCGAATAGATCGAGTATGTCGTCAATGAAGACAACGACAAACTTATCTAAGCAAATCCCGAAAGATACTGGGTTCATCATATCCATGAATGCCGCAGTGCGTTAGTCATTCCAAACGGCATAACAAGGAATTCGTAATGACCGTATCTCGTTCTGAAGGCACTTTTTGGTATGTCATTTGACTTGATTCTGAGTTGGTGATACCCCGATCTCAAATCAATCTTCGAAAACACTTTTGCACCCTTTAACTGATCAAACAGGTCGTCAATCCTCGGTTATGGATACTTGTTCTTGACTGTAATCTTGTTCAGTTCCCGATAATCAATACACATCCTCATCGACCCATCTTTCTTCTTTACAAACAAGATCTGGGCGCTCCCCACGGTGAAACACTTGGTCGAATAAACTTTCTCGTCCCAAAAGTTCCCCAAGCTCGAGACTTTAATTCTTTTAGTTCAGCTGGTGCCATTCGATACTGGGCGCCTTTAGAGATAGGATCTGCACCGGGTTGTAGAAGTATCTCGAAGTCAATCTCACGGGCTGGTGGTACACCCGGAAGATCTTCTGGAAATACGTCCACAAACTCCTTCACCACTCTTACTGTTTCAGCTCCCTCTTTCTTTTCATCTTTAAGTACTGCATAGGCTAGATATGCCTCGCAGCCTTTCCTTGGGAATTTATGTGCTTTCATCGCTGATATGATCGGCAGGCACTTATCTTTCTCTTTTCCGAACCTCGGAACATTACAATCTCACCATCCCGAATCACAAACTGAATAGTCTTATCCTTACAATCAAGTAATGCATGATGCTTCGCTAACCAGTCCATACCCAAAATAACGTCAAAGTCAACCATGTTTAACTGTATAAGGTCAGCCAACAACTCTCGGGATTCTATATCTACCCGGCACCCCTTATGTACAACATTAGATTCCAACACTCGCCCGTTAGGTACAACTACTTTATAAACATGTTGTAAATGCATATAAGGACTATTAAGAGTTTTAGCAAACCTACGGGATACAAAAGAGTGCGTTGCACCGCTATCAAACAAAACATAAGAAGGTACAAAATTGATCATAAGAGTACCTGTAACAACATCACTAGCAATCCCGGCATCCTGTTGAGTAAGCGCAAAGACTCGAGCATTGGCCACTTGCCCCGATTCATGTTTTTTCTGGGCATAGGTAAGAAAAATGACCCTGGCTGCCCACACTTGTAGCAACCTGTAGTTCCTACTTTGCACACCCCAGAATGGTTCTTCCCACAAGTCTTGCACGCACTAGGCTGTCCTAGTCCCAACTGTCATTCCCGTCTGTCCTCCTACCTTAACTGCGTTGGCTCCGGTGATAACTGGCCTCGAACCATGTCCTACCGCAAAGACTGGCCTCTTTTGAGGTGTAAAAGCCGAGGATCGGCTGCTGCCTCTGAAAGTGTGTCATTGCGCCATATTCTGATATGAACGTTTACCTCTAAAATTAGCAGTAGACCGTGTATACTCAACCTCTATCTCCAAACTGCGCTCATACGCATCCATAAAATCAACCAGCCTTTGTCCTGACAATCTAGCTCGAATCCTCAGTAATGACCCCCATAACATACCTCTCGAGTCCTCGTTTCAAAGCATCCCTGAATAGTCGAAGCGAAAGATACTTACCAAGAGTGTTGAACTTCACGGTATATGTAGAAACCGACATCCCTCTGTTTGTTTGAGGTCGAAGAACTGGGTTCTGCTCGGTCCCATGCGGAAAGTGCGTGGAAAATATCGCTAAGGAATGCATCCTTAAATCTGTCCCCAAGCAATGACTTGGCCTCTCGCCCGTAAAGTGTGGATACTCCTTTCCACCACCCGGCTGCCTCACCGGTCATACTTGCCACAAGAACAACTGCTTTTTGCATTTTTCTGTACTGTATGATCTCAAAGTATCGTGCTCCAACTCTTCCAACCAAACCTCGACTCGATCCTGGGGTCATGGTGCCATCAAACGAAACCATCCTCATCTTCTAAGTGCGCCAAAGTACATACCTGGGGTCTTCGTATCCTCGAATCCGAGTCCGCTTTATTCAATTGTTGTTCATGGTTATGTATCATTTGGGCCATCATGCCCATCATTGCAGACCCATATCGGTAGGGTGCCGCTTGCGTGAAAGTGGAGGTGGCTGATTCCCAGATGATGTACCCGCGAAACGGCACTCCGTTTTCGTCAACCTCTTGGTTAAAGTTGGGATCCATCTTAAGGATAAGAGAAAATAACAATATATAAAATGAACACATAATGTTAGAGCATATAAGACATATAGGATGAGAATCAAACATATAAACATGGCAGAAAACTGAGAAACAGGGGAAATTCAGTCAACCGCAGTCATCTCCGGTCAACCGAATTTTCGTCACACATTCAGACTCCTTACCTCGGTCAACCGAATCACATATTGGTCGGTATCTATACCTCATCGGAGCAGGTTCGGTCAACCGGAACGCTAATTAAGCACATATATACATATAAAACCACCATCTAAACTCTACCCGACATCGCAGATTCATTTATTACTTAGTTCTAGTAAGATTTTATGGCCTAAGGTTCGACCTGCTCTGATACCACTTATGTCACGACCCGTAACCGGGAAACGACCTGGCAGCGTTCCGTTTTGCCAAACGGAACACAGAACCCATAACATAAAACTCATACATGCATCAACTAAGCTATAAAACATGCTAAGAAATAAAACCTCAAATAGTATATATATAAACTTAACTTAAAGGGTACATCATAACTCCAAAGGAAATACTACAACTTAAACATACTTCAAAGTTCATCACACTTAGTCTATTTTAAAGTAGTAAAGTGAGCTAGGCGTCTGTAAAGTGTCATCTCCCTGATACTCGAACACGACGCCCCCCACGTACCCTTCGTAGCTAACATCCTGCTCATCTGAAAAGGAAAGGTGGATAAGGGTGAGCAAAACCAACTATTGCTCAGTGAGATCCCTTCAACCTTGGGATGAAGAAATATATAGGCACTTAATTAAAACAGTTTATGCATCCCAAAAACATTTCATCACTTTAAAAACATAATCATCATTAAAGCAGTAAAATCATGGTATGCAAAATATTTCTGACTTCTTAGAATATTGGGAGTGCAGAATCGCCGCCCATACAACGACCCTACACATCTTACCCCTGCACCTGTGAAATCAGAAATACGAGCAAAACCAACTTCCTAGCTTTCTCGATAGCTTCAGGAATGACAGTTGCGCACCCGCCATTCTTACCCCTCCACTGCGAGACCGCTAGGAAGTGAAGGTTCTAGCCTAGCGTATACATGGGAATGCCTAGCTTCTCTATTGCTTGAGTACAAACGATGGCCATCGTCTACACCCTTACTACGAGACAACTAAACAACTCCAAAACCTGAGAAAAACATTTAGAAAATGACTTCCATTTCCCTGCAAAACTGTTCACATCAAATAACAAATGCAAACATCATATATCGTTGTATACTGTTCGTGACATCGTACATCATGACTTGATGTTTGGGCCTCTCCCAACATCTTATCTATATACTTATCATATAACACAACTATACATGCTACATCTTATCCCAAATTAGGTACATTGACTCCTCATGAAATCCATAACGTAACATAAGCATAACATAAACATAATGGATCCTTTCTTAGTCAATGTTCCTACTAGGATGTTCCCTTATGCTTACAATCATAAAAACAACAAGTACTCATGCTATCACAGACATGCGCAATTATACATCATACAATTCATGCATTCACATTAAATATTGCTTCATCCACTTTTATGCAAGAAAAACATGATAAAACTATTTTTCATTCATACTTCATACATAATCTGTAAAATATCAGTTTATGAAAGTTTTGGAAAAACTCAAAGTTGAAGGGTCCTTACCTTATCACCGTTATGTTCTTAACTTGTAACAAATCCAGAAAATCTGATTCGTGTTCCTAATTGAAAGACGTACACAGGAAAATCTGAAAGTTAAAATCCTAATCCCTCTGGTCAATTCGTAGCCCTATAAGTCTAGTTTCTAAATAAAAAAGAATCAGAGGATTTGGAATTCTAAATTTACCTTTGTGACGTTTCTAGTGCGGTGCACGTAGGCTGTCCAGAATCTGTTTTTCTTGATTTTTCTGAGACTTAGAACTGACTTCCCAATCCTATAACTCAAAATCCAGAACTCCAAATGCTACTCCGTTGAATCCCAAGCGTAGCTATATCAGTCCTCTTCGAAAAGAACTAAGAATCGCTGAAAACCGCCACCTTTTGCTGTCTCAAAAGTGAAATCTCCCACAGACTACACAATCTGCCAGAACCTTCTACTCCGATGATGATATCTCTTAATAAAGAACTTAAAATGGAAATTCCTTCGGTCAAAATATAGTTTATGTAGTCTAGTATCTATGGTTAAAATATGAGAGTATTCTGAGATGATTTGCAATGTCTGCCAAAGTGTTCTTACTTGCTGTCCAGATTTTTCAGCATTCTTATTTTCTCTCTTTTTCTTTCTTATTCTTTCCTTCCCTTCTCTACTTTCCTACTCTAATTATAGGCTATCTAAACTCCAGATTTCTGGAAGGTTATAACTCTAAAGTAGGCAACCAATGAATAGATACATCCCTTCTCTTGACCTTATTTTAAATGGCACCCCTTCATACACTAACCTCCTTCCAAAATTAACCAATTAACTAACATATAATTCTTTTTATGCATTAGGTCCTCTAATTAATCCAAGACAACATAGCAACCCTAAACAATTATGTAACACATATAAAAGTCAATTAGTCACATAACATTTAAATATGATCTTGCAATTTCTAAGGTCAAAAGGTCCTGGGCATTACAGAAACACTGCAAAAAAAATACGTTATCACCGAATCTACCTCTCTTAGACTTGCCAAAAACTCAAAATTGTCCTAGAATTGTGTTAGAATGCACTGATTTCTCATCCATCTTACTGCATAGGTTCTCCCAAAGCTCCCTTGCTGTGTGACGGTGAAGCAAAAGGTTATTATATTTTCATTGCTAGGCTTACACATCTAGCCTAAGAGCTTTACGGGGCTTTTTCTTTCCTGCAAGAAATTGTTGGTCTCGATACTACTAAGGTCCATTCCAAGAGAACACTTCAATTTTAGAGGCAACAGTAGCCTATCAGATCATTTCTCCAGAGGAAATGATGGTAGTCGGTAGATTAACATTCTATGAATTAAAGATAGCAATCTGCTTTTCTATTGAACCAGCTATGACATTTTATATAACTCATATGTTGTGTCCTGAATTTCTTTAATTACTTATCTTTAAACACAACTAGTTCAAGTTCTCTTGGTTTCAGGTATCTGAATTTATTTTACTAAGTTCCCCATGAAAATAACTTCTTACAAGAGATTTGTACAATTCCATTTTGAATTTTCTTTCATATGGACCTGTGAAATCCATCTCTTTCCTTCTGTGTGTCTGTGTGTGTGGATTTCTCCATCTCTGTGGAAAAGTTCTAAATTTTTATGCTGTTCACCAATTGAAGGAGTAAAATATTAGTTTGCAGTGTTATTTGGAAGGAAACATGCATATCAAAATATGGTAAAAGAGACCCTGGAACTTCAACGTGATTCTTATTTTTCTGCTGATGTTTTGAAGATAAGCATCATGATGTCTAAGCATCTGGAAGGCCCTCTGGGGAAGGGACTTCTTTGGTTTTATTTCCCTAATTGACAAAACCAACTAAGCAAAGCAGAGAACTTTTGTTATAATAGAGATATGACTGATGCAATTTTTTGCATATGACAATCTTGAATTCCATTTACAAGGCGTGGTATTATTAACATGATTTTGGCAGGTAGTATTCTTTTGCCTTATTTTTTTGCTGGTTACTGAAGATAAATGTACAAAGGGTGGTAGGTAGGGCTGCTTCCATGGTCTTAGTAGGATTCTCACAAGCTTTGCTACTATTACAATCTTCTAAAACTGGTCATTATTTATGAGTCAACTAGACCAAGAAATAAAACACAGCGTGTGATATACTAGACATCTCCTTTAAAATCAAATAATTTATTGGATTCAGTATGATCATCTGTAATAACAGCATCTGCTGTACCCGGAATCTCTCTCAACTCAATTATTATAAACAAGTTGATTAGCATTTTACTATTAATTTCATTTGTTCATTTATTTATTCTTGGTGGTAGGCTGTTGAGTTCAGCAGGTTAGTGTCATCATTGAGGCCAGATGAACCAGAAGATGTTATTGTATCTGCTTGTCAGAAGTTAACTGCATTCTTTCACCAACGGCCTGAGCAGAAAATTGTCTTTGTTACTCAGCATGGTTTGCTCCCCCTTGTAGAGTTACTTGAAGGTCCAAGAATTCGTGTACGCACTTTTCATGGCTATCTACTGTAATTTTTTACATGTACATTTTGCTGATATATTTCTGAGATTCTGAATTTGTATTTGTCTCTCTTCAATTTCAGGTTATATGTTCTGTGCTGCAACTCTTAAACCAGACAATCAAAGATAACACTGACTTTCAAGAGAATGCTTGCCTTGTGGGCCTTGTGAGTATTCCTCTCCTCCCAACCACCGCTCCTCTAGAACCCTTTTCTGAATGATCTCATGCTAGACAATGGCCTAGCTGATTACAAATTAAGGCCTTTTATGCGCCAGTGCTTTTAGTTGCTGCTGAACCTGGTTTATTTATCAACTCTAAAGCAGTTAAAGAAACCGTGTAACCTCTTCATATGGCTTTGAAACGAAAGAAAAAGAAAAAAGGTGTAATATTCTTCTATATACTGCTGTTCACCTTTAGTTCTGTGTGAATTTACTGCTAAAATATGTCCACAGATCCCTGTTGTTATGAGCTTTTCTGTGCCTGATCGTCCCCGAGAGGTTCGCATGGAAGCAGCTTATTTTTTGCAACAACTCTGTCAGTCAAGGTATAAACATCTTGCTTCAGGAACCTTTCTTGCTTATAGCCATCAGTTTGAACCTGAATCTAAGTGCCTTACCTCTATGCAGCTCCTTGACATTGCAAATGTTTATTTCCTGTCGTGGAATACCAATCCTGGTGGGCTTCCTGGAGGCTGATTATGCAAAATATAGGTTTGTTTTATATGAAGAGAAAATGCTTGTGCTTATGTTAAACTTGAGTTACTTTTGTTCAATGCTTGAATGTACATACTTGATACACAGTAATTGCATTTGTGGGTGCTACTTGGGTGTCAAACGAGTGGGCTTTAGGGGCGCGTGTTTGAGCTAAGTGTGTTGCGACAGAAGATTGGACTTACCAAGTTTTCCCAGTTTTCATATGGGTTTATTAATTTTTTGAGGTAATGGGTTTATTTGGGATTCCCCACCCTCCCTCCCTCCTTTATTGGGGAATGCCCATATGCTCAAAACCAGTCCCCATCTAAACATCTTTCAAATATTTAAAAATATGCTCTGACGTCAATTTGGGACAAAAAGTATTTGGCTCCAAAGTTCTCTTCAAATAATTGCAATATCGTCCCTCAAATTTTTGGAATTTACTTCATAATATAATCCCTCAAATTTTCGCACAGCAATTATTTGAAGAGACCTTTGGAGCCAAATAACAAAGAAAAACTGATAACCCTTCATAATCCATTAGTTCACTGATAACTCTTTTGCATCACTTGTTTCTCAGGAAGGGAAATTAATCTCGAGGAACTGAATCCTAGAAAAATGAATCCAGGAATCTGATTAGTTTCCTCCTTTCCTAGGCAATAAAAAAAGAGGACTAAGATTAAACCTCTTCAAAATGCAGAAATTAACTAAATCATGAAAATACCCTTCACAGCTAAAACATTTGGTAACCGCACAAATTAAATAGCAGCCGCTCCTTAATCACCATGTACATCTCCTTTTAGACCAGAATTTTGCATGGTAAGGTCTAGGTTTGTGTCTAGGCATTTAAAGGCAATGATTCTTGTCTACCATTAATAGCTTGTCCATTGATTCTGCTCTGCTGAAAAGAACTTGACTCTGCGAGTTAAGTTATGGGTCAAGAAGGCCCAAGAATGCCATCTCTATTAGTGATTCTGCTCTGCTGAAAAGAACTTGACTCTGCGAGTTAAGTTATGGGCCAAGAAGGCCCAAGAATGCCATCTCTATTAGTGAGAGGAAAGAATTAGCTGCATGTTTAAGCTTTCAAGGCTGCAAATCTTTGGCAGGACGAAAAGTAAAGTCCCTACCCTTCCTTTTGAAGAATATGTATTGCTGAATCCAAGTTTCCTCCACTAATTGCATTTTACAGCCCATAAGATTTGCTAAAAGATATGAACATGAATACAAGTTACCAAGATGACGTATCCTAATGATAAAATCACCCTTGACATCTAAACAGTATGTAGCAACATAAACTCAATTGCTGGAGCTCCTAATCAGTAATCACCATGAACCTTTCCCTTTCGACCAATAATTTGAAGGTTAGGTTTATTTCTAGGCTTCAAAGGGCTATAATTCTTTTCTAACCATTTAATATTTTCTGCATCACATGGCGTCTATGGACTACATAATGAATAAAATTATAAGAGATAAAACTTAGACTGCTACAACTTGAATGGCATTGAAGTTTAGTGAACAGAAAAATCTAGATCGTAGTTATCAATGCCATTCCGTTCGGTAAGAAATGGTATGGCTAGTACTATAACCTTCTCAAAAGCGTTATATATTTCTATGCTCCAGATAGTACTATAAATGCCACTGCTGGCTTTATTGTAGTTCACAGAACGTGTTAGACACCAAATTAAATGCATATTATTGGCACGTAAAGGACCAAAACAAATCTGGCCAAATTCAGTAATGTGAATCATCTGCAACAAAGCTCTATTTGATAACGAAAACTACTTCCTTTGATCAATGATTAATCCATACGCCTCTCCTTGTGCTTCCAAAGATCATGTTTCTTAGGTTTTACCTGAATAGTTTGCTGGCATTACTTTAGATGGAAAACTTATTAATTCTTTGGAATGATATGTCCTGCGAATTCCACTTTGGTTAGTTTGTGAGCATATTTGCAATTTATAATCCTCCCCTTCTTGAGGTTCCTTTTGGGTATTGGAGTTAGGCCGAAGTCTATTTTTAACATGGTATAAGAGCCACCTAGTCCAATGTTGGGACCCATTCAGCCCTGGGTGTGAGGGGGGTGTTGAGAATCCAGATTGGCTAGTTTGTGAGCATATTTTCAATTTATTTGGCTCAGGGAATCCTCCCTCCTGAGGTACTATTTCGGGGTTGGAGTTAGGCCCAAGTCTATTTTTAACAATATGCAATGACAGAAGTCTTGAAGCACATCGGCTAGTACATATATTTTCTAGGATTTTGATCCAATGAAACCTCTTTTTAAAAGCTTTATAGCAAGTCAAGAAATTTTGTCCTGTGAATCTGAAAAGAGATGCTTTAGTGGCTATTTATGTTTCAAACTTTCACTTTTCTATACGCTAATCTGCTGTTTCAGTTTGCTCTTCTCAGATTACCTCTTTCCTTGCACATTTTATAGCCCATGACCGACCTTGGAATTCACTCTTTTAGCTTTAGAAAAATGTTGTGTTTAATTTATTTCCTCCTGGATGGGTATTAACCAAATGTGTAATATTAATTTTTGTGTATTAATTTTCTTCAAATCCAGGGACATGGTTCATCTGGCTATCGATGGCATGTGGCAGGTATTTAAGCTTCAACGCTCTACCCCTAGGAATGATTTTTGTCGCATAGCTGCCAAGAATGGTATATTACTTAGGCTCATCAACACCCTTTATAGTTTGAATGAGGCTACGCGTCTAGCTTCCATATCTGGTGGAGGTGGGTTACCTTTAGATGGTTTGGTTCTACGTCCACGATCTGGTCCATTGGATGCTTCCTTGATACAGTCTGAGGCATCAAATTATGGCATTGACCAATCTGATCACTTTAAAAGTAAGCATGGAGTTGTGGATCATCTTTTACCATCTGGAACACAAGAACTATCACGCGCTTCAGCTTCACATTCACCAGATTCCAGAATCTTTTCTCTTGACACCGATCGAGCTCAGTCCGGCAACACCGCAGTGGAAACTTCAGGTAGTTCAAAATTAACGGATTCCATGTCTTCAGACAAAGGAACGACAGATAGATGGAAAAATGATCCCTCCCGTACCGAGTTTGACCCCCGGCTGCAAAGAGGAACAAGTTCTGGAAATAGATTATCAACAGATAGGTCTCCAAGATTGACCGAAGGGGGACCAAGCGGATTTTCAGCTGCAAGCTCTAACCCGCAGGAGAATGTTAGGCCCCTTCTAAGTTTGCTGGATAAGGAGCCTCCTCGCCATTTTTCCGGTCAGCTTGAGTATGTACGCCATCTTACTGGTTTGGAGAAGCATGAGAGCATACTGCCACTTCTACATACATCTGCTGATAAGAAGACAAATGGATTAGAGCTTTTGATGGCGGAATTTGCAGGTACTAGAACTGATCTTGTTCTTTGATTTGCTTTCTCTTGAATTGGGTGGAAATATTCCGAAAATGTCATACCATAAATTTCTTGCATTTCTACCATATGGCTTGTCCTAAAGCTTTAAATAATGAAGTACTATTGTACTTTCTCGGTGATTGTATGCATAATTTTATGCTGTTTGTTCTTGATAACATCTTTGCTGTTAATGCAGATATCTCATCTTTGCCATACCAATCTGTCTCTATTTCCATTTTGATCCTCCAAATATATCATACATAGAAATTGTTTTCAATTTTTCTCTAGTATCTGTTGTTTGCAACATAATATAGATCAACAGTTCAAAAATGTAAATAAGATATGATTCAGTCTTTTGAAATTGACTTTCTCATGCTCCACCAATTGGCTAGCTAGCTAGCTCCAGTGGGAAAAGCTCGGAATTACTATACTCTCTCTTATGCCTTCCCCTCCCCCCACCCCACCCCCACAAAAATAAAAAAGAGTGAAGGAAAGAGTAACTGAAAGAATAGCGTGACACGTTGATGCACTTTAGATAAAACAAAACATGTATTCGTGCATTGTGTTATTTTCTAAACTCGTGTTTGTTGATATGGTATCAACTGTTTGTTTGTCTGGCATTTGGTTGGTGTCATGCTGAAAAATGACTTATGGCTGTTTAGAGGTATCTGGGCGTGGGAAAGAAAACAGTAACCAGGAGTCATTACCTAGGAATTCCCAAAAATCAGCAAATAAGAAGGTTGGGCTGCAGGCATCTAATGATGGAATGGCTTCTACATCTGGGCTCGTCTCTCAGACTGCGTCAGGGGTTCTATCTGGCTCTGGGGTTTTGAATGCCAGACCAGGGAGTGCTGCATCATCAGGGTTACTCTCTAGTATGGCATCACCTTGGAATGCTGATGTTGCCAGGGAGTATTTGGATAAAGTGGCAGACCTTCTTCTTGAGTTTGCTAGAGCTGACACGAGAGTGAAATCCTACATGTGCAGTCAAAGTCTACTTAGCCGTCTTTTCCAGATGTTTAATAAATTAGAGCCTCCTATTCTTTTGAAGGTAGAATATTTAGTCTCTTGTACTTGGTTTGATCCCTGCTCATTTCCTGGTTCCTTATTGTGTCTGTTATGCTATTTTTCAGTTGTTGGAGTGCGTCAATCATCTTTCCACTGATCCACACTGTTTAGAACATCTACAGCGTGCAGATGCAATCAAATACTTGATTCCTAACCTTGATCTCAGAGAGGGTCCTCTTGTTTCTAAAATACATCATGAGGTGAGCTTCTGAAAAGTTTTCGAGTTATTCTAAAGCATTCCTTACACAATGTAATGGTTCAGACATTCCACAAAGCATTCTTACTGTCTCATGGTATTCCCTTTAGTAAATTGATATGGCTTTACTATGTTTATGAAGATGCACTAAAATGGTTCACTTTTTCTGTTGCTACAGATACATGCTTAAGTTGTCTAAAAATTTCTTACCTCACTTATCACGTGGTATTCTCGTTAGTAAATTGGTATGGCTTTACCATGTTTATGAAGATGCACTGAAATGGTTCACTTTTTCTGTTGCTACAGATACATGCTTAAGTTGTCTAAAATTTTCATACCCAACTTATCTAGTGGTGATTTCAGTTGTACCATTTTATATGCCTTGGCATGTTTTGATTTCTTTACATGAAGGGAAAATTGCATTAGATTTTCTCCCTCATTTTATGATCTGAATTATAAACTGCTATAATTGGAGACCTGGATACATGTTTACTTAGCCTACGTTAGAAGTTTATTGCAGTCACAAGTTAAGCTGTACATGAGTGATGAATCGTCTTAAATTTAGTTAGAGCAATCTAATGTACTCCCGGTCTTCCAAAATTTTGGTCTTATTCGCGAATCCAAATTTTTTTATCAACATTAAATTTATGGGTTAAATTATTGTGAAATTGGTAAGTTTTTCTCATGGAAAATTATTACAAGCATACTTCTCTATTCATCTCTGACTGTATGGCGTCCATGTCATGTTACTCTAACATGCAAGTGAGAACTCGCTCCAACTTTGCTTCATAAAATGACTACATGGTGGTGCTGCATGATGGACATAAAAAGGCTTCAACTGATTTAGTTGGACGGAATGATTAATGGTCTTCTTTTAGGGATTTTTTTGTCAATCTCAAGGGGCAACGGTGTAAGAAAATGTTGGTTCTAAATTTGGGAGTCTGAAAATGGGAAGTATGACACTAATAGTGAACGGAAGTCTGGGATATTCTAAAGAACAAATTTTTTATTACTTATCATTTACCATTTAGGTGTGAGATGCTTAATCTAGAACATTGAAGTAACATAGGATACAAATTATTGTACTTATGAAATAGCATACAAACGGTATATTGAAGTTAGAAGCGCTTCATCCTAAATCCATAATATTTTACCGGAGTAGCTATTTTATGCACATGTTTAAAGTATAAAAAACGCTGTAATAAATAGGGAACATACAGGTTAATATATTTCTTCATGTCAAATCTAGAGATAAAGTAACATGGACAGCTGGTGTTTAACATATTTGAAAAGAGTTTCCTTTAAGGTGAGATTTACCAGAATAGTGAGTATATTATTCATTTTATGGTAAAGGAGTATCCTTTATGTTTTTTTTTTTTTGGGGTTCTAGATTAGATTCAAACTTTTATTTTTTTTAATCTTGGGTCATGTGTTATACTCCCTCCTTCCAAAGTACTTTTCACAAAACTAACTTTTTCCTTGTCTCAATTTATTTGTCATTTATGAATTCAACACAGCATGTATTCGTTTTTTTCCAACTTTAACATTTATTAACTCAACCAACTCAACATTAATTATATTCAAAGTTTCAAGATGGTTGCCAATGAAGCATTGCCCAAGTGGTAAGAGCTGGGGTTGAGAGATCGAATCCTACCTAGTGCGGAAAAACGACAATATATCGCAAGTTTGTAGGAATTTCTGCTGGGTGGGCTAAAGTGCCTTTAAGATCCCCAACCGCATTAGTCGGGTCAAATGCCTGGATACCGGTGAAAACAAAAAGGTTCAAGATGTTTTTTGGTCATTTAACTCAATAAATCAAAGCCCATTAACATTTCCTTAATGTGTGAAAGTTTGTTCTTGGACAAGTAATTTGGCACTGAGGGAGTATATGCTACCAATTTACATATCATTTATTTGTTATAGCCTTTTAACGCAGAATGTGAAGAATTTAAGGGAACATTATGTTTGGAGCAACAAAGTATATTAGATAACCAGCAGTATTACTACTGTACATGGACTGTAAGGATTTTGAGCCATATATATATATATATATATATATATATATATATATATATATATATATATATATGTTTTTTTGTGGGGGGTGGGGGATTTCAAGCTATATTTTGTGGTTTCTTTCAGTCTCTTTTACTAGTTTATTTACGTTTCGCGTATGCAATGCACATCTTGCTACAGATATATCTGCACAGCTTTTTTAAAAGCAAATTTTCTTGCTAGTTGATTGACCATGTCCTTCGAAAGCTTCCTAATGATTATTTATTATAGGTCCTCAATGCACTATTCAATCTCTGTAAGATCAATAAGAGGAGACAGGAACAGGCAGCAGAAAATGGGATCATACCACATTTGATGCAATTTATCATGTCTGATTCTCCAATAAAACATTTTGCCTTGCCTCTGCTTTGTGACATGGCCCATGCTTCACGTAATTCAAGGGAGCAGTTGCGTGCTCATGGTGGTTTAGATGTGTACTTGAGCCTTCTTGAAGATGAACTCTGGTCTGTGACAGCATTAGATTCCATAGCTGTTTGCTTGGCACATGATAATGACAGCAAGAAAGTTGAACAAGCTCTACTAAAAAAGGATGCTGTACAAAAATTGGTCAAGTTTTTTGAGAACTGTCCGGAGCGGCATTTTCTACATATACTGGAGCCTTTCTTGAAAATTATCACGTATGTGATTTTAGAGTTATTTGATACTTGTATAGAGATATTCCCTTTTGATGCAGTTTTCTCATCACATTAAAAAGGAAGAGTGTCCGGTTCTTTTATTTTTTTTCCCTTGAGCTGACATATGAAGTTCAAGGACGTCCTTCGACCTGCACTTCAGCATTGCTGATCTGCTGGATGATATGGGCGATATACAGATATCCTCTTCAAAAAGCAGGAGAATATCTACATATTCAATTTCACTTTTAAGTTTTAAGTAGTTATCTGACATTTGGTGGATAAGTGGGATGACGGTAGTGATCAACATATTTCCTAGTAAGAGGCACTGTGACAATTTGACTACTTTGGCCATGGATCAATTATTTATGTCTTTTATATATGAACTGATAAATCATCCATTTAATAGTCCTTCGCTTCAGTAATTGTAGTCGAGTATTAGTCAGATACAGGGGCGCAAACATCTCCAGAAACAACCTTAGAGAGTGAACTACGTAGTTAAACTGATTTAGAAGTTAAAATATATTGATCACTAATAGAGCTATTTTAGAATTTAATGAAGCTTCATTTGTTTTTTGTTGGTTTGAAGACCTTTTTTTCGACTTTAGATTCATAACTAATCTATTTATGTTCCTTGTGTAGGAAATCTTCTCGAATCAATACCACTCTAGCAGTGAATGGCTTGACGCCGCTACTGATTTCAAGACTAGACCACCAAGATGCTATAGCTCGTCTGAATTTGCTCAAGTTAATAAAGGTAACTATCTGATCCTCCCTGTGTTATGAACATGCTAAGTTATTCAGACGCGCATGTTTTGTTGAGTTAATTTGCTATTTACGACCGCATCCAGAAATATTTTACACGGCAGATATGAAACTCTATATGTTGAAAGGAGAAGAAGCAATATTTTCAAGTTACGCCATGATTAAATACTGAGAAATTGTAATATCTATTTATTTCACTTAATCATTGACAAAAGCTTTCTTTTCGAAGATTTTGTATCGTGTGCAAGCTTATGCCATGTGCATGAGTGAAACCCCTGAAGAATAGCTTTCATACTAATATCTGCCACTGTTTTCCACTATCTGTGAATTATTTTTGGAGCTCATGTATGAAAAGTACTTATGATATTTTTAGCTTTCTGCTAATAAGAGGAAGCGTGTAAGCTGATGGGAAGAAATCCATGCTTGCTGTGTTAGCGCCATCATTATCTTTACTAACTGCATTCCGAATTAAATACTCTCTTTTCATTTCCTTACCGTTGAACATTTTTCGGTGTTAATTTCCACCATTAGCCTGGCTTAAACGAAAAGGATAATGTGATAATATTCTTACATCCTGCACCCGGTGATAATTCAACAATTTGTAAAATGTTAAATGATCAAAGATTTGCTACATCCTTTTTTTTTACAAGTCATTTTGCTACATCTTTGTACTTAGTTATGTGTAACCATTTAGTAGGTGAAGTATGATTTTTTCCAAAGTTATTTACCTTGGTGATATATTTTCAGGTGAAATTTACTAATAGAATTTTGTATAGTGCCTGGAACCTGATGGAATTATGTAGTAGAAGAGTTGGATAGTTTAATAAAACTGCGTAAACTTTCCTCGAGAGTCGGGAACTGGAACAAAATGTTACTTTTCTGTTGGAGAGTCATTCTATATCCATTTTTCAGAAGTAAAAAAGTAACCTCAGATCTCTCTATCTATGCTTACTGAAGTTGCTTTTCGTGGCAGGCTGTTTACGAGCACCATCCACGTCCGAAGCAACTGATTGTGGAGAATGATCTTCCGCAGAAGCTTCAGAATCTGATTGAGGAGCGTAGAGATGGTCAGAGTTCCGGTGGCCAAGTTCTGGTGAAACAGATGGCTACTTCACTTCTTAAAGCACTCCATATCAACACTGTGTTGTAGATTCTCTCCATGCTGTATATCTGATAGTTCTCCAGGGTGTAATTAAGTAATTTTCCCCCATTCAGTCCTCAAAATCTTTTTTGTTACTTCAATTATGTGCAGAAAATTTAGGCTTATTGTCCAAACTAGTCCCGGAACAATTTGTATCTGTTCACTTTCGTCCCTAACGATTTTTGTTGGAATGATATTTCCCTTATTTATTTTTTATTGAGAAAATCACCCGGTCGTCCCCTATCAATTTTACTTTAACCTCGATAGTCCTAGTTTGTTATTTCGGCACAAATAATCCTTTAACAATTTACGGGCAGCATTATGAATCCTTGCCACCACATTCGCGACGGAATTCGGCCAAGTCGGCTAAAAAATCAGGGGTAAAATAGTCTTTCTTTTTATAATTAAAAAATACAAATTATATATTTTTTTCTTTTCCCAATAAGTTTCATCTCCAAATCACCACCGTTCGTCTTCAAAGTCCAATGCCACTCTATGGGATGGGACGGTTGATACTCACATAGTCTCGTAGATTATTAATTTTTTAAAAAAAAGTGTTGGAATTGAGCTTGCTATTGCTGTTCAAGGATTTTGGGAAGATGCTGTGAATAATTTTATTATGTATTTATTTTTTTCTACTGTTTGGGTCATTATTAATTGATGTTTCTTCTTTTGGGTCATTTTCTAAATTTTCTGGTTCATAACTTTGATGGCTCGTTGTCTCTTTTTCTTCGTCATTGTTTTGCAAGGCTGGTTCTTGAAATTCTTCTTTCTCTGGGTCCCTTGTTCTCTTTTAAGTTTGTATTTTCATTGGATCTGGTTTCATGAGAAAATGCTTCAGGCTGCTAAAAGAGAACAATGTACTCCCTCCATTCCTTATTAATTGTCGTTTAGGAGAAATCTAGGAGTCCAAATTAATTGTCGTTTAAGGTTCTTTTGTTAGGTGTCAACAATTCATTTCAATTATACCCTCAACATTTTCCTTTCTTTATAATATAGAAGTGAGAGAGAAAGAGAGGGAGGATGGGGTAGTATTGGAAGTTTAGGTGGAATGGACAACTTCCTTAATTTTCTCAAATTGTCTAAAGAGTCTTACATTTAGGAATGGAGGGAGTATAATGTTATATTTCTAAGTTTTCAAAATTGTATTAAGTTTCTATTTTCATTGGATCTGGTTGTCGATTTCAAGATTTTGTTGGTCATTGAGTTTCCAGTTGTTGAAGATGAATGGATTAAGCGGGAATTGCCTTAGTATGTCATTTGTTTAGTATAATGGTCATGACATGGCAGTGAAAAAAGTGAGAGAAACATTTTTATCCAAGACGAGGTGGGAGGCCAAGACGTAAGTACCACTTCCGTCCTGGCCTCCCAAATTAAAATCCCCAAATCTTCTTCTCCCACCCACCTGCGATCCCTTTTAGCAAAAAACCAAAAAATCCCCAAGTGTGCCCCGCCACCACCTCACCACTCCGCTTAGCTGCCGCCGGCCACCGCCTTCCTTTGCCGCCAACAATCCACCACCATCTTCTCTATCATCTCTCAATCTAAGAGGTATAAAACCTTAATTTTTTTGGAATTTTTTTATAGAAATTCAACATGTGTATTATTATTTGAAGTTTTAATTGTTGTGATTTTAGTTTTTTAGAGTAATTTGTTCCCTATTTGAAGTTGTATGTGTTTGAATTTGGTTTTGATTTTGTGAATTTAGGTCAATTAACAAATTAGGGCATTTTTTCAAATTAGGGCATTTTCCAATTTAGGGCAATTTTTAAATTAGGGGATTTGTCAATTTAGGTTTTTTGTGACATCAATATTTGTGTTAATTGCGGATTATGGTGAATTGTGAATTGTTATTTTTTGAATTGTGAATTGTTATTACAGTGAATGGTGGATTGTGAATTGATTTTGTGTAGTTTCTGATGTATTATATGTTATTTTTTTTAGATGTCTGTTCCACCACATTTTCTGCCCGGCCCTTATGATCCCAGCGTTTTAAATAGAGCTGTCAAAATGGGCATATGCCCACGGACATGCCCGCCCCATAAGATTATTAAGCGGGTATGGGGTTATGAATTCCATGCCCGTTTAAATGCGGGTATTAATGGGCATGTCCGTGCGGGTAACGAGCCATGCGGGTATGGGCGGGTTGCAACCGGGCATGCCCGCTTTGTTTTGTTTTTTTTATTATTAATTTTGGATAGAAATTAATAAGGCTATTTAGTCTTCTTCATACTCAACAAGAGTCATATATCTCCACTATCTTCTTGTATGCGTTCTTACCAAATATAGGAGTCATCTTCTTCCTACAAGTGTACAATCTCAAATATGTGTACGCAATTGGATTCACGGTTTCATTTTTTAAGGTAATTAAATTATGTTCTAATCTATTATTTATCATTTACCATTTATAATGTTTTAACTTCTTAAGGTGTGTGTTTTATATGTGAATATGAAGAGGAGGAATCAAAATTATCTAAAATGGTTTCAAATAATATTTCTAGTGTTCATCATCTAGATCAACAGATGGAGGATATTAAAAAAAACAATATATATTTTTTGTTGCTTTAACTTCAGCAATATGTTTGTTAATTTTAGACTGTTGAACTTAAATAATTCTTGAAATTGTGGAGTTTGATTTGATTATTTTTGAACTATTTTGTATATTGTGGAATTTGATTTGATTGTTCTTGAACTATTTTGATTTTTATTTCACCTCTATAGGACTGTACACTGTAAGTGAACGAGAAAAACTGCATTTTGTTGATTTTTTCGGATTTGATATATATTTTTCAAAAAAAAAAAAAATTAATAATAAGGGCCAGGGGCATGCCCATCTGCCCACGGGCGAGTACGGGCATCCATTTTGATGATCCGTTAAAAAAGCGGGCATGCCCGCCCATCCCCATTTAAGATATGCCCATGATCTTATTTTCCTGTTGATGTCCACCTTCCTTTTTCCAAACAAATCCGGGTCGCGGGGGGAACATGTGGTATCTCCTCACCATCAGCGACGGGATCCTGGCAGAAGACCATCATTCATAGGCTAGTGCCGTCCTTGCACATCTATACCGATATATGTGCACCTCTGCTTAAGCCGTTTCTAAGGACATAGCTGGATGTTGTCTTCTAATCCAAGTTTTTTTTACTTTTTTATATGGTTTTATTGCTCCCATGTATTTTGAATATTTGTTGTTAACTCCGTGTTTTTTATGTACTAGTTGTGGGCGTGGGAGCGCATCTCATGTCTCCGGCCCCAGAACCGCGGCCCGACTCTGCACGATATTCCCGTGGACGGGAGAGCTTACGGGTCGCGATGGAATACGGGTCGGAGTTTTCGTAACGCACCCAAAGCGCAGCTTACGGTGTTTAGAGATCAGCTGGATCAGCTGACGGACGCCCATGGGTAAGTATTTTCTTTAATTTCGTATTTTATGTTTAAATTAAAGCAATTTATTTATGCTAATTACACTTTTATTGGCAGTTCATGTGAAGGCCGTACCCTGACTAGGTTATTGCCGAGAGGGCTGCTCGGGATGAGGGCTTCCAGGCCACCTGCCGAGCCCGTACGCCGCTCATTTGTTTCGAGGTGGTTGAGTACCACATGCCGGACCGGGTTGCTAGGCAATTTGGATTCCAGCAGGTGATACCAATCCCACATGTGGCGGAGGGTACCAAGAAGGGCGTCGACGTCCACCCGTTTAAGGCTGGAGCTGCTCGGGACTGGGAAAAATGAACATGCCACGTACATTACTCTATGGGCTGAACGCGTGGATGCGCTAGCGAATGCTATCCCGGTACCCGGTAATGTGATCCTACCTACCCGTGAGTACATGGAATGGTACAATCGTATTACCGTTCACCTCTTGACAAACCCCCGAAACAAGGATGTTGGGCCATTCCCGATGGGCATTCAACCCATCTCAACTTCCGAGGCTATTTTTGTAAGTTTTTTGTTTGCGTTGTCTAGAATATTTTTTCTTGTTTAAAATATACTGACACAAGTATTGATGTTGCAAGAGGAATCCAACAGACTGATTCTCGAGGAATTCGAGAGGCCGGGCTCTCGTACAAACAGTCAATACAAGTCCCTCATCTCCTGGGATGCAAAGACAATTAAAGATGCATTCGCAACGGCCGGGAGGACGGTATCGTGCAGATCGCGCGTTGCGGATGTAGCAGAAGCTACAGTTTTGCAACCGGTGATGCAACCGAGGGAGCATGTTCCGGGCAGGTCTGTGGTGGGGAGGCAAGGTACTCGGAGGAACTGGCAGGCCACTCAGGAGGACTTGGCAGCTAGGAGACTTCGGCAAGGCCACCGGAGCCGGCACAAGCTGAGGCTGATCCAACAGGGTCTCCGGTGCCCACACAGTTTCCCAATGCGGCTGAAATCGGCACCCACTATGAGTACCAATTCCCGAGCATCGGTACTTACTATTCCAGTATTCAGCTGGGGGGAGATCCGGGAGCCGGGCCATCTACTTCGGCACAGCCGGGTGTATATTCTGGCGAATCGCCTTCGTACGGCCTCCACCTCACTCAGACGCAGCACCACACTCCAACTTTCCAACCTGGGTACCCCGAGGAGTTGATATTTATCGACACCGAAGGGGTGGAGTTCATTGCAACAGAGCGTGGTAGCGGGGTGCGAACGAGAACGGGTCACACGTACTATTTGCGCGAAGCCAGGAGAAGCCCCTACCGTTACACCCCGTCTGAGCCGTAGATAGCTTTTAAATTATTTTGTAATCATATCTTTCATTTCATTGTTGTTTCTAACAATTTAAATTATTGTACATTATAACATATTTTATTTTGTTTTGGAACGTTGTTAGACTTTTATGGTATAACACTTTGTTATTTCTCTTACTCCGAATTTGTTAAGTAATGTTTATCTTTGATTTATTTATGTTGTAAAAATACCAACTCAAATAAATGCAACCCAAAAAAAAAACTGAGTGTTCTTGGCACAACACACTGCCGTCCGGCTGACGTGGCAAGGCGCGTCTGGGAGACTGCCACGTCAGCCAGGACGTCCTGGACAGAAATGTTTCTCCCACTTTTTCCATTGCATGTTATGACCATTATACTTAACAAATGTCATACTAAGACAATTCCCAGATTAAGCGGCTTCTTTCTTCTTTTTGCATAATGTTGGTGCCTGCACTTTTCTTTTCTTTTTTGCTTGATGATATATTGTTATAGAATTTTATGGACTCTATTTGATTGACAATGGTTGAGTTGTGGGAAGGTGGTAGGGGGCATGGAACTGGTGGATTGTGGAATTGTGGTAGATCGCGGCTGCCGGAAGAGGTGGGTACTGGTGAGGAAATAAATGAAGAATAAAGAAAAAATGTATGTTTCTTTTTAATTTGAGCAATGTTTTGAAACCCGGACCGGACCGGCTGGTCGGACCGTCGATCGGACCTCCGAGCGGTCCGGTTAGGTGCCAAAACCCGTACACGCTAAAAATCGCTCTAATTTTACTGACCCGTTTTACCCGGCCGGTCGGACCTGTCGACCCGAAAACCGGCCGGGTCCCAAAATTTAGAGACCACGTTGACTTTTCGAGAATTAACTTCGCCAGAGCTAATATTTCACACAACTTGGTAATCCGAGCTAGTGAAGAAGATGTGGGAACACTTGGGGATGCTGTGAAGATCTAGGGAATGGCTTTAATTTCTCCCTTTTTCAAAGACGGCTCGCCGGAGTTAGTTTGGACATATTTTGGGGCGAAGAATAGCAGATCTGATGATCTGAGGTTGTGTCCGATGGCGGATTTGAATTTGTTGTCGAAAATTGTAATAAGGATTTGGTTTGTACTGCTGAGAAAGATAAGGTAAGGAAGAGAGGATTGCTTTATTATGAACATAAGGAGATGAAGAGAAGAAAAGGAATAAGAGAATAAGCGGCGGCGAAGCCGCGCCGGAGAAGGAGATGAGGGGAAAGGGGCGCCACTGGGAGAAAAGAGGAGAAGGAAGTGATAGGGTTTTCTTTCTCTAGGGTTGGATAAGAGACTTTATATACTATGGACTAAAATGGAATTTAAAATATTATCACAAAAACTCTACAAAATAATTATAGTACAAACAAGTCCTAAAAGTCTATTTTCAACATCTAATTGGACATTAAAATTAAAGGAGATATTTAAGGGAATAATTAAGATAAAATATATCTGAACTAGCTTAAAAAATATTAATATCCAAGTTTATATCAACGAGTTGTTTATTTGGAAAATTTTACATTAACTTTATTTTTTATTAATAAGTATATATTATATTTTTTTTAATATTTATGACGTCACCGGGTTGATGAACGGATCGATGACGGTCCGACCAGTGACCTGTGACCCAGTAACTTTTTCGGGTCGATATCCAATCCGGGTTTCAAAACATTGAATTTGAGTAATATACACTAAATTGCCACTAAATATTTCACTATTTCGGATTACGATCATAAACAAAGTTTTTTTTCGGGTTTTGACCATAAAATTTTTACGGGCAAGGGTTTTAGACTCCGGCCACTTTCTTCTCATTTTTTGCCTGAAAATGTAAAAAAACTAACTTGCACTCAAAGACCCGACCAAACCCGCAGACAACTCCTCCTCCTACTCTTCATCTCCCCCCATTGTAGTCTCTTTCCTCTCTCTACACCACCACCATCTTCATAACCACACAAAATCAACACAATTAGCCTGCCTAAAAACGCCCGGAAAAAAACCATAGAAAAAGAAAGATAACTTATGCCAAACAGTAACTTTGGCCTAAATACAAAAGTGTTTTCTTCTCTAATTCCATGTACTGAGAGTATTGGTATGCATTAAAGATTTGATTTTGGTGGTCTTCAATGTGAAATGAACATTTTTAGGGTTTGGCCTTAGACTAGCCATGATTTGTCATAATGGGCCAACCATGTCATTGATTTTTAGGAGAGCAGCATTTTTGGCATGAACGGATTTGCGAACGGATTTACCAAATCCGTTCTGTGCTGATGTGGCCAGACTCCCAACGGATTTGCCAAATTCAAGTTTTTGTGTTTTGGATTTTAAATCCCAAAAATACTTCACACACCATTTCTATCTATAAATAACATCACCACTAGGCCTGCAAACGGATACATAATTGTCTATTCTGAATCCATATCCGTTTTTAATTTTTTCTACCGAATTTGAATCCGGATCCTAACGGATCCATAATATGTATTACCATGATCCATCAATTTTGATCCGGATACGGATATGGTAAAACTCATTTCAAAAAGTCAAATAATTCTACGACTATGATGAAAAGAGAATGAAACAACGGAAGAACTATGTTTTATAACTTTTATTCATATACTTTTATATGTGAGGATAAAATTAGGGTAAAAATCTAGCCTTAGATGTGAAATGATCTAGAGGTTTAAAAAAAATCATTTATATATAATAATATTTATTTATTTATTTACCATATATATAATTAATATATATTTGCAGAAACGGATTCGGGTTTAACGGATCCGGTTTTTTATATTTCAAATCCATAACCATTTTATTACTCTTATACGGATTTGGATTCGGATGCGGGTATATGGTTCTGAAGTTCTTACCAACTCGTATCTTTTTGTCGGAGAACCCGACCCGTTTGCAGACCTACTCACCATACTCAACACAATTTATAACTTTTACTAAGGATTGGCCATTATATTACGAATCTTCCCTATTAGATATATGTTTCTAGTTTAATTTAGATGGTAAGTTCGATGAACGGATTCCCCCGAAATTGTTGAAAAATTAAACTACGTCACTAGCGGGTATTTCACAATGGAAATGCTCGATTCATATTTACCAAAACTTCGTAGAAGGTTTTGGGATTTTGAGGCACTGGTGATGCAGTCGTGGTTCAAATATGATACTATGACAAACACTGTTGATTTCGATGGGGCGGAAGACAAGTGGGAGGAAAATGTGAAGGTAACATACATTTAATTTTGTAATTAAATTCTACTCCTCACATTTATTTATATTACATTAAAATGATTTTTTCTCTACAGTAGGCTAATCCGAGGGCAAAAAGGTACAGGAGGAAAGACGATCACTAGTTTATGATTTTAGGTATTATGTTCGGGCGTGAAGGAGTCTGAAATCCCCATCACTGGCTGGCCTGGTACACATGTCAAGATGCAGCTGCAAGGAGGCAACAAGTTCGGTGGATGAAGCCGGTGAGTGTTAAAAATCACCGGAAGAGCTAACTGTTGAGGGTCCACACGAGTACCCGATGTCGGAGGGGCCGTGCAACGATAGTTCCCTATGGCAACGGATTGTACCAAAATTTCGTAAATCTAAGGATTTGAAGAAGTATCCTAAACCAGTGCCGCAATGTCCGAAGAAGAAGAAAGCTATGTAAATTCTTCTACTTGTTCCAACTCCGCCTCCTACCCGATGAGGCCAGCTTGGAAGGATGCATGAAGTTATTATTTCTTGTTTGTTGTTTTTATTTTCCAAGTGTTTTATGTACTTTTTTAGGTATTAAATTCAATAAAATTGTTGTTATTTCGTGTGAAAATCCTTCGTTTATGAACTCACAAATTACAAAATGCATAATAGTAAAAACAAACAAAATAGTTTTCAAATGGCAGACGAAAATGCAAACACTTGGGTCACACTGGAACGAAAATGACTACACTTTCCTAAGTCGTTTTGCTTCAAATTGTGGTGAAAATGTTGATCGAGCTGAAAATCCCTCTGCGTAAATTTATTCTGAACTGGCAGCTTTTCCAGTGTTTGGTTAAATCGCAGTGTGTTATCATATCTCAATAAAAAAAATCAGATTCCTATCATAAAATTTACCTACACAAAACGTAAAAACCTTATCCCCTTCTCCAAAAATAAATATAAAATCATCTTTCTTCATTATATTTTTTCATATAAAAAACTACAACCTCTTTTCTGACAAAACACTTTTTTCCCTCAACTAGGTTTTTCCCTCACAAAAATGGCACTTGAATATCC
Organism: Vinca minor; assembly: GCA_026122235.1. Lineage (NCBI taxonomy): Eukaryota > Viridiplantae > Streptophyta > Magnoliopsida > Gentianales > Apocynaceae > Vinca > Vinca minor. The sequence goes on from JAOCZM010000253.1 coordinate 4,687,030, forward strand.
AATGAAATTGTTTTTACATTTTGATTACAATTTAGTGTACGAAGCCGGAGGAATCCCCATTTCGCTGAACCTAGCGAAAGAAGTATGGAACTCATAGGAAAAAAAATATATCATTTCGACACCTTTGCCCTCGTATATGTCGGAGCAAAGGAGTCGATCGTTCCAATGTCAATGTCCATTTAATAATGATTCGTCCATTTTTTCATGCCGATCTACGACATGGTAATGTATGATGTCGTCAATCTGAACGACGACGAAGATCTTGATCTTTTGTGGGGAATCCAAACGGATTTCAAGCTGCAAGGTATTCATGTTGGTGCCATGTTTGAACCTGTCCAGAGACAGTCAAAAAAATATACCATTTTTCCGAACAATCACATTTTTTGTCAGACGAGTATTTTCCTGAATCTAATCCCAGTACTAGTTTTCCCGCACTGTCGAGTTACGAACATACAAATGTTCATACTGTGTCACATTTCACTAATGTGACACAGTTGACATTGTCAGATCCACCTTCAATAGACAATGATGATGATGTAATGGATTTGTTGGGTCCAACATCAGACATTGACGGTATGCCTGAAACAAAAGACAATGAGGGAGATGATGGTGCTGAAGACCATGAGGGCGACAGTATCCCAGATGATCAAGAAACTGCGGAGGAAAATGTACAGCCTCAAATTCTGCAAGAAAACACTGAAGCAAGGAATGACGAAGCGGTCCAAGAGGCTTAACCAACAACACAAACCTCCGTTATTTCGGCTTGGTGTTTGTCAGCATATGGTAACTATACTAATTTTTCTTGTTGGAACGATATGGGTTCTATGGAACCTATTGTTGACATGACTTACAGGAACAACCCAATTGTGCGATGGAACCCCGATTTCCCAGTCCTCACTAAGGGCATGCAGAAAATAAATTGTCTTTGACTTGTACATATCGTAAAGTTTGGTATGCCCGCCGACATGCAATAGAAACACTGTTTGGTTCTTGGAAATCAACTTTGCCAAGTACTACCATGATATATGCGGGCACTAAGAGATTCTAATCCGGGTACAGTTGTAAAATGGCTTCACTATTCAAAACTCAGTAACGATGGCCCAAATGTGTTCCGCTCCATGTTTTGGACATTTAAACCATTAGTGGACGGTTTCAAGCGGTGACGACCTATAATTTCAATGGACGGTACCCATCTGAGAGGGAACTATAAAGGGGTACTTATGATTGCAAGTACTTTAGATGCTAACAATCAAATTTTACCCATTACATTTGCCTTGATTGAATCAGAGGCAACATCTACATGGTCTTGGTTCCTTAAAAATCTCAGGGATCATGTTGTTAAAGATGCAGAAGTTTGCTTGATTAGTGACCGTCATCCGGGAATCCTTAATGCGGTAGCTAACGTAGAAGGTTGTCAACCACCAAAAGCAGCTCATCGATTTTGCCTTAGGCATTATAGGTCAAATTTCCACACTCATACCAAGAATAAATAGCTGAGAGATCTTTTGTGGCTTGCAGCTACAAAGAAGAAGAAAATTAAGTGCGATCTTATTATTGACATTATCAAACACAAGGATAAAAATGCTTTTGACTAGTTGATGCAACACCCAAAAGAGTTGTGGACTTTGTCTTACGATGGCGGAAAGCGTTATAGATAAATGACGACTAACATGTCTGAAGCGCTTAACAATGTGTTGAAAAAGTCAAGAGAGCTGCATTTGAAAGCTCTATTGGAGATGACTTTTTGCAAACTTGTTCATTATTTCGACCTCCACAGGGAAGACGCTAATTGCAAACAACCATTCCCTAAGAGAATATGAGATCAGTACCGGGCTTATGAGGACAAAGCGACCAGACTGACTGTGGAAAGACATAACAAAGATTTGGGAATCTATAGGGTTTTGTCCCGACATAGAGGTCCTGATGAAGGAGAAAAAATTTACACAGTCCCTTTATCAGATTTTTATTGTAATTGTGATAAACGGTCGACATACTCAACTCCGTGCACACATGTCATTGTAGTGTCCAAAATAGTCAGGGAAGATACTTCGAAGTATATCCCCGCTGTTTATTCTCTAGAGTACTATAGGAACACCTACCAGTCCATTTTACTTCCTATACTTGATGAGACATATTGGAGGCCAACTCCTTTCAATATGATCCATTAACCTCCAAATATGAAAGGTACAAAGGTGGGACGCCCTCAAACTCGAAGATTTCGAATGCCTATTGTCACTCCCCAAAACCGGGTGATGACATGACAGTGTCTCATATGCCAACGAGACACAGAACCCACAGTAAAAGAGGATTTTATTTATTATATCATATTATGTAAAGGAATACTAATAGACTAATATTAACCTCAAAATTAAAATACTAGCCAACATAAGTGAAATGTAGGTCTTACTAAGTGTTATTACAACATATGAAACATAAATAAAGAGTACTATTCTATTACATCCAGTTACGATCACTCATCCAAGTCCCCATCCCAAGCTTCCACATACTCAGCATCAAGTACATGTTCATCTGCAAGTAAGGAAAATAAAAGCCTGAGCTGCGAAGCCTAGTAAGCATTAACACCCTTGGGATGAAACATCAAATGAGACACAAAATACTTTTCCCAATTCCCAAATCAAGATTGAAAATCATGCAAGTTTAAGTCCCTTCACTAGACTCATTTTGCACAAGAAACCTCACCAATAACCTTTTACAAATCACTAGAAGGAACCAAGACATCAAAAAACATAAAATTTCAAACTACCATCACTCCGGTCGACCTGGCACTCCCACCGGTCGACCTAAGGGTCTGAGAAAACAAGACAAACACACTGTCCAAAATTTGTTAGACCGACACCACGAGTCGGTCTACCGACTTGGACTTCGGTCTAGAGCTTCACTAACCCGGTCGACCTACTCAGACTATCACATCGTTCGTTTGCTCGCAGTAGTTTGATCAGACGACATGATAAAGCTAGTCTGAGATCCAGTCAGTCCATTTTTTCAGTGTAAACTTGTGAAGGAAAAGTGCATTTCTGCACAATCCAGATTCCAAACCCAAATGACCAATTTTGATATATATATGAACATATAAATGACAATGTCAATCATATAAACAAGTAAGACATAAAACGTACTCGTTAAATCCAACATTTGCACATCGGAAGTGTGACACAAGCTCCATGATTTCACTTATCCCAACACACGGACATACACAACATTGGATCCTTCGAATAAGATTCATGATATGACTTAACAATTCACACAGAAGAGCTCAATTGTCTATTCACAACTCTAAAACAATTACTACAACGGTCCCCAACTTTAAGCCTATATGGGAAGGCTTTAGAATGCACACATGGGTTCAGTTCCTCCCCGAACGAAGGGCTCACATTTTAAGGATCCCTTCACATTGCGTCATTGCCCACCACTGTGGACTCCAAAAAGACTGTCATAGTCCCCAACATTTCTCCCTGTTAGGAAGGGGCTCACATTATAAACTCATGCCGAGAACTCCCGGGTTCAACGACAATAAAACACACACCTGCACTTGAAAGAATCCTGCAATGAAGTCAATCCTAAAAAAAAGCTCAACCGGTGACAACTCTGTAAAACACATAGCATTTAAGACCTCTAAAATAGTAACATTAGCAATATATGATCACGATAAAATGCAACAACAACATACGCAGTTATATTCATAAATCGACATTTCATCATATGCAATAAAACATGTTGTAAATCCTTTAAACACACATTTTCCAGAAGTTTAATGACAACATTTCATGAGTTTTTGGATAGTAAAAACAAGGGTGAAGATCCTTACTTGGTAGCAAGCAAGAAATTACACAAACCATAAAATATGCGCACAAGCAGTAACTTCAAACACGAAAATTCGCTCACTGATAACTCGAAATCAATCCCCGTTTCTTCTCACGTGTAGGCTTATCAGTTAAATTCGAAGTGTAACAAGAATCATTCAAAAAAATGAGTCCTATTACTACTATAATTATGAATTCTCTCACCAGTACTCTGTTTTAACTAGAACTGCCACAGTCATGTATCCCGAAGATGATATCTCACAATCCAGCCGTAAGAATGCAATATTCTTCGGTCAGAATATAGTGTAAGGAGTCTAGTATCTATGGTTAAAATATGAGAATGATCAAGGTCGGTAACTATGTGTGCCAAGCTATTTACTCCCGCTGCCTAGATTTCCAAAAAAATAATTTTTTCTCTTTTTTTTCCCTTCTCTCTTCCTTTCCTTCTAACTCCCCCTTCTAACCTCTCTAACTCCCTTTCTATGTGTTCCAACAAAAACAACCCCAAGATAACTATTCTAAAGGTGACAAAAGGCCCCCAACTTTCTAATCTCACAGCTAGGTTCCCACACTTACAAATTAGATCAAAGCACCCCTCAACACAAATTAGACAACAATTAACATGTAGTAGACATATAACACATGAAATCAAGTAGTCATGCTATACACGTAAGTTCAAAAAGTTCGAGTTATCACACCTATGGACACGGAGAACCAGGGACGGCCCAGACCGAAGAAATGCGGAAGCTGCCACCAAATTGGTCACAACCGAAAAACTTGCCTAAACAATAGGACTCAAAATTAATTTTATTTAAAATGTTTGCAATCTTATCTTTAACAATGTAATATTTGAGAATTTCTCAATTATCACTTTATGTGTTTGTTTGCAATCTTATTTTTGTTTGTTTGCAATCTTATCATTTAATTTTAAAATTTAATTTCATTAATTAAATAAACAATAAAAAAGTAAAAGGAATTATGATAGTTATTCTACAAAATCCTCAAAACTCTCTAAACCACCCGGACCACGTCTATAATCTAGAATATCGTATGGAGCTGCATGTATCTCTAAACCTCGCATATTGAATAAAATCATACCACCCCTCTAAATAGTAATCATCCCCTTCTTTCATCACGCGGAGTGAAAAATTGATCCCGTGCATATCTTGCAAGTGTAGTTCCTCGGGTATTCCAAGATGCTGTCTAACACGCCATTTAATGTAGTTATGACCTATCCACTGTAGAGATAAAAAAAAATTACAATAGAAAACTATAAGACGAGTCATACAAAAAATATTTTTATATTAGCAAGCGTGCCAGTTTATATCTTGAGTTCTTTTCGTCATCGTCTATCCGAAAACTCTGCCAATAAAAAGCCCCGTCAGAGGGATACGATAATTCTCCCTTCAAGTAACCGATCCCGGGCCTATGCATGAACCCACCTTTAATATATATATATATATATATATATATATAGTACGTTCATCGACCATGAGATAAAATGAACTGTATCAGTCAGTCGAAGATTGTTATCACACAAAAATTCTTGTAAACCACCGTCCATGTTGTACTTATCATCTATTTTTGTTACATAAACACAACATTGATTACCAATGCCATCCTTCAAATAGAAACAATGTGCAACCCCGAGACCAGTTAACTCCAGTCAATTTGTGTACATTGAAGGTATACGCTACATAATGTAATTTAGGATAAGATAAATCTTCACATGTAATAAATATAAATAACACATTTGAAACATAAAATATTACCATTCTTCTATTAGTTTGGTTTCCAACAACAATTTTAAACTTGTGTCTAAAATACTCCTCCGGAGCTGGATCCATTTCGCTATTCACCGCAAATTATAATGTTTTGAGAGTGATTTGCTAATAGGTTGCAAGAAATTTTTGGAGAAAGAGGAAAATTGATATGATTTTAGAAGGAGAAGTTGGTATGTATATATAGAGGGTTAATGGTAGGTTTGGTGGACATTTCCCCTGCCAGTTGAGAACGGATTCAGGGTTGTCTAGGGTTTATATCGCATTTTGGTTTCTGGAATGCATTAGTGTTTAACTGACAACGGATTTGCCAAACCCGTTCTGAAATGAGAACGGATTTGGCAAATCCGTTAAAAGATTCAGAAAATGAAGACCACCATGATAAAAGATCTAATCAGCACAAACACCCACCAATAAGTTTCAAACTTAGGAAAAGTAAATGCACTTAGATCTTTTATTTTGTTTGAAACTTATTGGTGGGTGTTTGTGCTGATGAGATCTTTTATCATGGTGGTCTTCATTTTCTGAATCTTTTGCCGGAAAAAGAAAGAAGAAGCTCGCCAGAGATGGTGACATTGTTGGGAAGAAGAAAGAAGAAAATAAAAGGACAAAAATGCCCCTCACGTGGGGGACATTTTTTAAAATTTTGGCCGGAGTGTAAAATCCGTTGCCCATAAAAAATTTATGGCCAAAACGCGAAGAAAACTTTGTTTATGGTCGTTACCTAAAATAGTGAAATACTTGGTGACCATTTAGTGCATATTACTCTTTTAATTTTAAAGTGAAAAGATTATTTTACCCATGTTATTTTAGCATGTAAACCAAGGTTGTAAAAATCGCGAATTGGATCGTAAAATCGTACGATAATATGATCCTAAGGGTATAAATCGAGTTAAATCGTACTAAAAATCGCTGGAAGATTGAATCGTAGAGGATCGTCCATCTAGATCGTAAAATCGCATACGATCCGGTGCGATTCAATTTTGCCTCTTTTTTTTAAACCTTGCCTCTTTTCAACTAGTTCGGTAACGGGTTATCTCAAATAAAAAAAAACATCCGCTTGTATTCAAGCCAACATCTCAACTCTCTCAAGTCTTAGACTCCTAGCTTCATCACTCGTCATCGATGTGAGTGGAGGTAGAGATTAAATGGAGGATAATAATAACGTCTTGAATGGTTTGCTAGATTAGAACGTTAGAAAGATAGACTTGTTGTTATGAAATTTGTTGGAGTAAAAGACCTTACGAATTGTTGGTTTGCTTCCGAAGTTTATCACTTGTTAGTATGTGATTTAATTTCAGTTTGTTAGTTCTATTGGTATTCTTATTTTTTTCCCGTTGAAGCATTGTTATATATATTATTTTTGCTCAATTGCATATAAAATGATGTCTTATAGACATAAATTTATCATGAAAAATATTATTTTAATAGTTTTGTCGGATCTTCTGATCCATGCTACGATCCTCGCGTTTACGATTTTTTAGACCCCTTTCGTTCCGAGTCAAATTTGCGATCTTGACAACCTTGATGTGCACAACACATGCTTGACTTGACCAATTTTTCATTACTTTTTAGCCATAAACATTTATTTTAGCTACTTTTAGCCATTTACATTTTACGGGTTACTCAATTTAGCAACGACACCCGATTCCGGAATTTTTCAAAAAAGGCCCCGCGTGTCGGCTACATGAATGCCATTTTTGTCCACCTCCTTTATACTTTCTTCTTCACCAGAACTCAACCGCCGTCTTTCTTCACCCCAAATCCCCGACGACCTTCTTAACCATTATCCACCGTCTTTGATGCAACACTCCCTCAATGATTTTGCCAGATCTACCTGAGTCCAACACATAGAAAAATTGATCACTTAATTTTCTATCTAGATAACATCTCAATGCCCGAACAAATATTTCATTGAAGGAAAATAAATCCCTTAAGAGATGCCCAATAAATGTTACTGTAATAATATGGTTTTAACAATTAATTAGATATATGTCATGTCCTACCCCAACATCACACAGCAAATACACAATCCAAGTGCAGAAATGACAAGAGAATATATATACATATATAAAATCTCGGTAGTTAATAGGAATCAGGTTATAGCATCACAAGGTCAAGCAAATCCCACCTCAACGCACATTAAAATACTTTCCCAACAAAAAAGGAAACAAACAAGAACCAACAAAAAATACTTTAACGCACCTCAACGCACATTAAAATACTTTCCCAACAAAAAAGGAAACAAACAAGAACCAATGCATAATGGCTTGAGCACTGATGCATATTTATATAGATGATAATATCCCAACTTCCACTTATTCCAAATCTATATCCAACTATCATAAACATTCGTTAACAAAACTAATAGAAATTTTGAGAATAAGGAAAAGACTGAACTTTATCTCAGTGAGTGATGTGACTGCCAATCCCTTTGGTGATTTGAGAAGCTCACACACATCAACAAGATTAGATGGATGAATTAGAAATGGAAATGTAATAATGATAAAAGCGATGATTATGAGTGAATGGTTGTCTTGATCCTTAAATGGACTGCAGAGAGCACAAGAATCCACTATTAGGCTGAGAATTATAGAGATAAGATGGAAATGATAAGAGGGTTATTTAGAGTGAAGGAAGCTCACAAGGAATAAGAAATAGCCAAGACTTCTTTCCAATAAACAAATCGATGCCCAACCAAAAAGGGGTAAGCTTCCTTTAAATAGTTATGGTTAGAATCCCCATATTGATCTCCTCCATCCAGCTTAGCCTTATACTTATTCTGACCTAGAATCAACATTGGAAGTTGAAGATTCATTCTTCTGCAAATCAGAATCTTCAATTTCAGCTCCAGCAGTTCCCTTTCCATCTCAGCACAACAATCAATTTCTTATACTTAGCCACCAAATGAACCAGAAATATGGGTGGTGTCATTTTACTAAAAAATGAAAATGTTTTACTTATATAAATTAACCCAATCAGAACTAATCCCTCATCTTTTCGTTTATGAATTTAATCTCCTCTCCCCTCCAACACATTAGTCATGACAATACCTCATCCTTAACTGAAGCCTTGAAAGTGAGAATGACACCCCCTCCGTAGTTTGTTAGTGAGGCCTCTCACTGTAACCTTTTATTTTTCCCCTGATCAAATATATATATGATGTTGTCTCTCCATAAAAGGAAAGAACATGCATCAATGAAATTTTTATCTTCGAATGCAAGAATCAACTTTTCAATAAATGAATTTGCTATGATTTTCCAACTGCAGCTTTCTCATTAACACTTATTTTCTTTAATGTATTGCAGGACTTTCCACCTGGGCCTCTAATGTCTTGAAAAACTTAGCATCAAGTTTTTCAATATAATCACTTTCCACCACAAACACTGTCTCCCAACTGTTTCCATTACTACCACATCTACATCTTCCATTATCTTGTTAACCAATTGAACTTTAAGAGCATGGAAACTATGACAGTCTTGTACAATGCACCAACCCACAATTCCCGAGTCAGTTTCTCAATCCATGTTTTTTGAAAAAATGGACCTTGCAATGTCTGATATTGAGGGACTGTATCCCTTCCACTAAATATTTTTCTCTTGGAATCTTTGGTATCCAGAAATACTCCTCTTTTTGTTTACTGATGCTGAATTCCTCAATCAGCCCCTCATATTCCTTCAAATCATAGTTGAATTGTTGATGAACTTGTAAGATTTCATTGTCAAGAGCTAAAATTTCCTTATCCAAAGAAAATGAAGGCCATCTATCAATGCAAATATATTCCTATACATAATCATACCCATATAGTTCCCTCAAGAACTTTGAGCAACTTCCCAAGGAACAAACATATAATGCATGCATGCTAAGATGCATAATCAAGTAGTGCAAGCCAATCAAGTTGAGCTAGCACATTTATCTCAGGTTTCAGAAAGAAAATTTGTACCTCTTTGCAACTGGTCTTCATAGAATTCATGTTCTCAATTTCTTGAAAATAGATATCAACATTGATTGGCTCACAGGATAATGGTTCCCTCATGGAAGCCACTTTTCTTGTGATCCCATTGTGCTTCTATGTATACAAATCTTTCCCTCCTAATTGAACACTAAGAATTCTATTCTCTTCCAGATTCTCAAGATCCTCTTTTTCAGATATTAGGTATTCTTTTCCTTCATCTTCTTTAAGCCACTGCATTCCCAACAAATTTTGATACTTCTTAAAACTTGCCTGAACATGGCTGAGTTTCCCCCATATTAAGAACATCATATATTATCTCTCCTTATGTGATACTTAGATAAACTTAGTTCCGTCACAACAACAGTTTCCATTCGAACATTTTTCAGAAAGTACTCCAAGGAGTTAGATTTTGAATAGGTAGTATGTCTAGCTTCATCTTTCAACCCTCCTATGAACACATCAATATAATATTCCTCATCTACATGAGGCATTTTAGTCATTACCACCAATCAACTCCTCAAACCTATCAATGTAATCTCCCAACTCCCCGATTTTGGTTAAGCATACTAAAATCCTCCATTAATTTCCTATCATCATATTCCCCAAAACATTTACAAACCGCTGCTGCAAATTTCTCACAATTTTCATTATGGTGAGTGATTATGTGTGCCCTACTCCAAGTGTATGCCCTATTTCTGAAGTTAGGTACGGTTAAGGTAATTTTCTCATCTTCTTCCACATGGTGCAGGAGAAAATAATCCTTACACCTACCCCTTCATTCACTAGCCACAGTACCCTAAAAAATAGGAAACACAAGTTTAGGGGCTTTGTAGCCTATCATGCCCTCTCTTCTATACCCTCCAGGATTACTTAGGTTACCAAATTCTATGGCAATTTGAGTGTTAGGAGTGTGTCTATTCCCAACAACCCCACTAGATTGCCTTGCCTCCTGCTTACCCTCTCTAATTTCATACATCTTTATCACACTTATGGATGCATTTATGATAGTCAAATCAGTAATGATGGATTCCATTTGCCCTATCAACCCCTCTACTTGCTTATGTAAGTTCTCATGCCTTTTACTTACTAATTCAATTAAATTTCTCTGTTCTTTTTGGCTTATATAAATTAGGTCATTAGCCCTCCACTGAGCTTATAAGTGACCATAAATTTCCTTGTTATCTTCTACTAGTTTCCTTATTAGTTCATTGTCTAATGGTTCTTTAGAGACGCCTTCCATGTATTGCCCCTTAGTGTTAGCCATTACCCACAAGCCAAGATGATCAACCCATCTGATACCATTTTGTCATTCCCACACCAATATCACACAACAAACACACAATCTAAGGGCAGAAATGACAAGGGAATACCAACAGAAAGCAATAAGCCTCAATATATATATATATATATAGCATCTCAGAATCAGGTTATAGCATCACATAGCCAAGCAAATCCCACATCAACACACAGTAAAATACTTTCCAAACAAAAAAGGAAACAAAAAAGAACAAATGAAGGATGACTTGATCACTCATGTATATTTATATAGATGATAATATCCCAACTTCCACTTATTACAAGAATAGTAAAGAATAAAAAGCCCAATCTATATCCAACTATCAATGGAGTAAATTGTTGTCCTGATCCGTCAATGGACTACAGAGAGCACAAGAATCCACTACCAGGCTGGGAATTATAGAGGTAAGATGGAAAGGATAAGAGGGTTATATAGAGTGAAGGAAGCTCACAAGAAAGAAGAAACTACCAAGACTGCTTTCCAATAAACAACTTGATGCCCAACCAAAAAGAGGTAAGCTTCCTTTAAATAGCTAGGGTTAGAATCCCATTGTTGATCTCCTCCATCCAGCTCAGTATTGTACTTATTCTTACCTATAATCAATAGTGGAAATTGAATATTCCTTTTTTTGCAAATCAGAACCATCAATTTCAGCTCCAGTAGTTTCATTTTCCAACTCAGCACAACAATCCATTTCTTATACTCAGCCACCAACTGAACTAGAAATATGGTGAAAAATGACACTATTTAGTTCAACAAATTAACATAACCAGAATTGCTCCCTCCCTTTTTGGGTTATTAATTTAACCTTTTTTTCCCTCCAACACATCAGTTGTGACAATATAATCTGATAAAACATATATCAGATTGAAAAAAAAATCCAAGTATAAGATTGAAAGAGGAATTCTTACGGCTTTAAGACATGATCTCTACTCATTGAACAAGAAATGGCCGACCAGTCTCAATGATCTAAATCTAGGATATTCCAATTTAATAATACAAGAAAGGGTCCTCAAATATAGCTTCCTCAAAAGCAGTGAGAGCATTAACTAAACCAAACCCGCAAATTAAAATCAGAATTAAGTTTATAATCACCATTTAAACCAAAATATATTTCAAGTAACAACGTAGTACATTCTACATTAATGAAAACAACATAATTAACAATGTGATAAAAAGACTACAAAATGCAAGTTGACGTAACAATTTGAAATCCATGCATTCATTTGGCGAAAAAGGATAATCAATCACAAGCAGAAGTCTTAAACTAAGTAAAAAAGCTCCAAATGAAGATTAAATCCTTATTTTCCTCCCAAGATTCAAGAAAAAGGATCCGATATTTACAGAGTCCCAAAACAAAAGCAACCCATTATCACAACAGTAGACCAAGATATAAAAGAAAAGAGCCTAAGATTCACAGAAAGAGAACTGTGATTTTCAAGAAACAGGGGGAAAAGTAGAGAAATTAGTAGAAATCAAACGATAATAGTGGCCAAGAAGGTCGTCGGAGATTTGGGGGTGAAAAAAGACGGTGGTTGATTTTTTTGGAAGAAGAGAGTGTAAAAGAGGTGGACAAAAATGCCCCTCATGTGGCCGACACGTGAAGGCTTTTTTGAAAAATTTGATGGAATTGGCTATTGGTGCTAAAATAGAGCAGACTGTAAAAAGTAAATGGCTAAAAATAGCTAAAATTAATGTTTATGGCCAAAATGTGATAATTTTTTGTGCCTTCTAGTGCAAATTACTCTTGTTTTTTTAAATCCTTTCTTCACCCCTCAAACTCCCTTCCTCTACTCTTTAGTGCACCACCGCCCTTCCCCCACAATACCATATATCTTCCTTGTTTTACACCATGTATCCATCATTATATTTTCTAAAACATTCCCATTTTGTTTCAATTATAGAACCCACTTAATTCTTCAGTGCCAGCAACCTACATGACACCAATTCTTCCGTAGACATAATCACATTATGACCGGAGATAAGAATTTCAGAGGAAAATTCATTTCTTCCATAATTGCCTCCAAGAATTTTCACTCGGCCTTGTCAAATGCTTGGTCATATCTAGATTGAAAGCGAAGTGGCGAGCCCCATTTAGTTTTGTTACCTGAAGACTATGAAATGACTTAAAACCAATTATAACATTATCAGTGATAAGTTGATTATGAAGGAAAGTAACATGGGCCTCATCAATGACTGAGTGCATGACTGGTAGGGGTGAACTGAGCATGAGCCGAGTGTGAGCTTGATATTCAAGCTCGAATTTTATGTGAGCTGAGCGTGAGTTTGATCTCGCTCAGCTCGATTAAAGCTCTCACCCGAATCAGAGTAACATAATTATAAATATTATATATAATATGAGAAAATCCCTATATATGTACACCAACTATTTTTGCTTTTCTCTAAATAGCACAAACTTAAAATTAGAGCCCAAATGTACATGAACTATTTACAGGTGATCTCTATTTGTCAAATTAACAAGAAAGGGGACAATTCGACTTAATGAGTCATGTGCCTTGCACATGCCTACAATTTGGGGGTAAAATGGTAATTTCTCTCTCCTCATTCCCAAACTTCCTCCTCATTCAGCTACCAGGCCGCGGCACCGCCTTCTTCCGCCGCTCCCTCCTCCTTCGCCCCGATAAAAAATCAACATGATCATCTTCCTCTTCCTTCACCGATAAAAAACCACCACCATCATCCTCTGCCCCTTCCTCCTCCTCCAAGAAATCCAAACCCACCTCAAATAAAGACCCTCCCCCACCACTACCACCAATTGGTAACCATAACCCTAAACCCCCAACTCAAAAACTCATAAACAATTCTACCAATAAGAAAATGCTCAAGAATTTTGGATGGTTTAAGTTTTGGGATACTTAGAAGACAAAAAAAATGGATAAATAATTATGGGTTTTGTTCATTGATGATGATGAAGTTGGTGAACAAATTGCATTTTTCAATTCTTTTCAATAACTTCTTTTAATCAGGTTTCTTCCGTAAACCTCCAAACAAGATCTCAAAATTTTCAATTAATCTCCAAATTCCCAAAATTTCCAGTGAATTTTACCGATTTGAGTGACAAGAAAGAAGTAGGGAACTAGGGGAGTGTCAATGAAGAAATTCTCCTAACAGAATCCTGAATTTCTTGTCCGGACCATGCCCGATGGCGAGTGGGGGGCGGAACCAGCTGGGGTTGCGGTGGCTGAAGAGGAAGAGCCACCAAAGACGGAGATTGATGTTTTGAATGAACAATTGGTCGATTCTTTTTTATTGATCCAATAGAGGATTAACTGCCACCAGTGAAACTAGGGCTGAGATTGTTGAGCTTATGACTTACTATTCTTGCATAAGATTCTTAATCGATTAATTGGGGGGGATCAAGAATTAGGCTATTGTTGATGGCAGAGAAGTCTCTCAGACTCCGGCGGTGGTCGGCCATGATACTGGTAAGTGAATATGAAGTGAGGCGGGTCGGGCAAGTCCGGTGGGTCAGGTAAGTTCTTTTAACTGGGTATCCTCTAAGCCTTTATAAACTGACTATTTTTCCCTTCTCGTCGAAGGCATGTGCAAGGCACATGACTCATTTAACTGGAATTGTCCATTTTTTTTGTTAATTTGACAAACAGAGATCACCCGTAAATAGTTCATGTACATTTAGGCTTTAATTTTAAGTTTGTGCTATTTTAGAGAAAAGCAAAAATAGTTGATGTACATATATAGCGATTTTCTCTATATAATATTAATTTTTTAATAAAAAAAATATAAAAACTAACTACAAAACCTATAGAATTAATTGCCATTTGGGTCATCAACGTTTTTACAAACCGCCAGTTTCATCACTTTTGAATTTTTTTAACTTTTTGGGTCACCAACATATTTACAAACCGCCAAAATCATCATTCCGTCTAAAATTTATACAAAAACCGTCAAAATGGATGACTTTCTATGAACAGTGCTTCATCTTCTTCATTGTTAAAGGGCAAAATTGGAAAAACCCAAAAACAAGAACACCATCTTCAAAAATCAAGAACACCATCAAAAAACCCAGTTATGCAGAAATCCAAACTGAAATCTGGGCACATATACTTGCTCACAATGAAAAGACGAACCAAAGTGCAAATTTTGAGCATCAAATCCTTCAAGAATCTACTAGAAAACGCCTAAAACTGAAGAACAGCAAATCTGCCAGCAGAAACAGCCCAGAAACAGAGTTTTTCTAAAGAAAATCCAAAATCTTTACGGACAATTTCACTGAAATCCAATTAAATGCACTTGTTTACAGTTAAAAGACGAAGGTAATTGCAGAGTTAGAGCTTCAAATTCATCACCAATAACCCAGAAAATGCAAAAGAAGCAATGACAGAGCTGCTGCCAGAAAAAATCTCAACTGACAGAGGTTCAAACAAATAATTAACCCAAACACTACAGACCAAATCACTCAAATGCAGTTATAGAATCTGAAACTAAGTTAAAAAACGCATCTTTCTGCAAAGTTTGAGCCTCAAACTCATAACGGAACACCCAAAAATCGCCAAAAACCGAAGAACAACAGTTCTGCCAGATAATTTTTCGCTAAAAACTGAGTACTTTAAACAAAAAGCCCAGTCACCACAAACAATTACACTGAAATTCAATCACATGTTCTTGTTCCCAGTTAAAGTACGAAACTATCTGTAAAGTTTGAGAGCAAATCGCTTACCGAATCAACGGGAAATCGCGAAATTGTGCGCGAGGTACAGTTCTGCCTGAACCAGCGAAACCATTGTTTTTTTTTATCTAAAAACGCAAATACCCAGCAAATACCTCCAAAATCAACCATTGTAACTCCATCCCAACATCATAAAGAAGTTAAAACCATGATGAGAGCTTCCAAATCTTCAAGATCTCCCAAAAATCGTAGCTTTTTGGAGAGAAAACACAGCAAGAACAGCGAAAACAAAACCCAAAATAAAAAACCCAACTTTCCTTCTAATAACTGAATAGAATCCAGAGATTAAGTGTAATCCCACTCTATCTCTTAGAAATCTCATCAGCATCTCCATAAAATGAGCCGAAAGTTTCAATTTTCCTTCAAACAATGAAGATTTGGGACTTAGGGTTTGATTTTTGAAAATGGTGTTCTTGATTTTTGAAAATTTTGAAGATGGTGTTCTTGATTTTTGAAGATGGTGTTCTTGCTTTTGGGTTTTTCCAATTTCTGCTCTTTAACAATGAAGAAGATGAAGCACTTGCTCATAGAAAAGTCATCCATTTTGACGGTTTTTGTATAAATTTTTAGACGGAATGATGATTTTGGTACGTTTGTAAATATGTTGGTGACCCAAAAAGTTAAAAAAAAATCAAAAGTGATGAAACTGGCGGTTTGTAAAAACGTTGATGACCCAAATGGCAATTAATTCAAAACCTATAGTTTATTTTCTCTCTTTCTCAAACTCTATCTTTTGTTATAATTTTATTAGTTTATCTTGCTATAATAATTAATTATCATTGTATTATATATATTTTAATGTGAGTTGAGCTCACGAGCTAAATTTATGTTAGCAAAAAAAAAATCTATGTGAGCTGAGCGTGAGTTGATCTTTCCAATTTTTTTGTGAGTTGAGCGTAAGCTAAGACAAGCTCGTCTCACATAACTCGATTGACACCCTTAATGACAGTCTTAAGTCGATTAGTAATGACTTTAGATATGAGCTTGTAGACAACTTTGCAAAGAGTAATAGTCCTAAAATGGGCCATAATAACCGGCATAGCAATCGTTGGCACCGAGCATATATTAGTCGTATTGATGGCCGATATATAGTCCATCATTAAGTAATTACAGGACAAAGCTAGTAACAAAAGGGCCAATGCCGTCCCAATGCGTTTGAAAAAAATAAAGCATACATACCAAGGCAGTCAAACTCGCGATCTTACGTAGGATCGGAAGGGCATATGAGGATCGTAGAATCGTAACTCGGATCGTAGATCCTACTTACTTTAAAAAATTATTTGAAAATATATATGTACTCTTAGAAAAACATTTCAATAACAAATTTAAAGTGTCTTAAAGAAAAAAAAGATAATCAAATACTAAATCATTCAAGTTATTAGATGTTTATTAATTATAAAGATAAAAGTACAAATATCATGTACTAAAATTAAACTTGTTAATTAAATTTAATTTGAGGTTAACAAAATTAAATAAAGGCAATGTAAAAAGATTCTGTAAAAATAGCTGAGATTATTGTGAAACAACTAAATTTTTCAAAGAAAATGTGAGAATTGAAACAATCAATCACCGGAGTTAATGACTCAGTAAAGAATTTACCTATTGCTGAAACATGATTCAAATGGTGAAACTTCATTTTTAATGACTAAGTATTCAGCAAAAAAGTCAACCGAGGTTAATTTAATTGGTAAAATGTGTGTAATTTCTATTTTTAATTAAGATTCAAATATCCCCTGAGATATATAAATTTGTATACATCTTAAAATATTAGTTCTGAGTATAAGAAATGATAAAAAAATTACAAAAAATATAAAGTGTTTCAGCAAAAAAAAAAAAAAATTAAAATTTTTAGTTTTGAGTGGACTCTTAGGATCGGTAGGATCGTACCGATCCTACGTTTCTACACCGATCCTACCGAGTTTACTCCCATCCTACCGGATTACCGATTCTACGTAGGATCTAACTCGGAAGACCCCTTAAAACTCGTAGGATCGTACGATCCTACAAGTCAACTCGCGAGTTTGACTGCTATGATACATACCATCAGGGTTGAGAGCCTTATTAGGAGCCATTTGTTTAAGTTCTCTCGTAACATCATCAATAAAGAATGGTATATCCCGAATATCCCTTTCTCTATCGTTGAGATTAAGAGTGCTGAGATTAGGCACAAACAAGCCTCTTCTCTATTAGAAGTGAAAATGTCTGAGAAAAAATGGACTGAATTAAAATCTTCTTTTTTCTCTGAGATACCTTAGAGTGAAAATAAGATGTATTTCAGTCCCATCTTTGAGCTAGTCAACCCTATTACGAGCCTTCCAGTAGCTATCTTGAAGGTCAGGAATTTATGTAGTAGTCTAGTGCTAGAGTTTCTGACCCCTCCTAATTTTGAAACCTGTTCTCCATTACTTATAAGAAGTTTTTTTTAATATTTAAAACGCGTATTTTACAAAATCATTTTTTTCTTAGAGTTTAACAAAAGAAACTCTAAGAATCCGACCTAAAACTCAAGGGGGCCAAATCTGTAATGTTTACAATCACAAGGGGGCCAATCAAACTTGTTAGAAACCTATGGCCTTTTCTGTAATTACTTCCAATTGAATTTCACCAAAAACAAAAACAAAAACAAAATTTGGACATTTTAAAAACCTCAATCCTTCTCCGCGACCGTATCATCTAGTCTTCCTCCTCCTCTCTCTCTTGGTTGCCGTCGTCACTGCTCGCCGACTCCCACCTCATTCCGCCGTCGTATTTTCTGCCTACAAAGCTTATCTACTGTACCAACTCATCGGAGATGTATTGGTCCCTCATCTGTTCCGAATTGCAGATTTAGGGATTTGTAGTAGGAGTTTTGGTGATGTTCTCTAGTGTTAGTTATCAAATTCCTTTCGGTTAATGTCTGAATTGGGAGGTTAATTTGGAAAATTCATTTCAGCTATACATTTAGGTTTTCAGGTCGGAAGTAGTTATAGTGAAAGCTATCAGTTCAGAGAAATATATAAAATCCTTTCTTGAAAGAGACAATTTTAGGGTTTTTGTCAGCATGAGGAAGAAGCTCGATACTCGTTTCCCAGCCGTAAGTCCTCTTTTTTTGCCCTTCAAAATAATATGTTTCCTTTTTATCTCAAATTTCTGTTTATATTTTATTGTGGGTGATGAATATGAGGTTCATTAGTTTCTTTTTTTCTTCTCAAAGTTTATATTTTTAGTCTTGTAAGGTTCTTTTCATTAATGGGCTTAGAAATGAAATGGAATTTGTGCGAGAAACCGAAGAAGTTTAAGCAAGACCTACAGCAGCCACAGGGCTGTTGAAATTTGTCTGATTACGTGGGTTCTAGTTTGGTGTTCATATTGCATGGAGGAAAATATTCCTTGTCAGTTCGGTTGATTGGAAATCTCAGGAAGTGAAGGTGTATTAACTGTTTCAAAGTGATGTACTGTAATGTAATCATGTACATCTTGCAGCTTTACATGTAATAATGAGATAACTGTTGATCGGTCTATCCAAAGCAACATCCTTACTCATTTGGTGATATATCTATAGGACTGTAATGTAATCATGTACTTTAGGACTTCTTAAAGAGCGCATGTATTAAATAGATGATGTTCTAGTTGCAATTCATCAGCGGCATCCTTACTCATTTGGTGATATATCTATCTTGTCATTAGCTGCAATTTCCTCATTCTGTGTATGCCGGTGCTGAAATGTATTTTGGAATGTAAAGAATATGTACCAAGCATCACTGGTCTTGTGATGGGTGGGAATGGAAGAGCAGATGAAAAACTTTTCTTTTCTAGACTTCCAGTTGCCTCCCTATTGCCCGGTAAACCAGGGGTGCGCTTATGTGATACGCTGGTTAAGAGTTAGAGAAGTTATACTTTAGACAAATGCTATCTGATCCTTGAAGAAATAAGACCTTATTGCTTATGGTCTAAATCATCTCGTATTCTTGTTGACCTTAAATTTGAAAGTTTAGAATCCAAGAATTTGATTTTACTGGTTATCAGGCGATCAGATATCATTCTTCTCAAGTATAGCTTTTATCTCTTAATCAGCGTATTACATAAGCGTATCACTCGGTTATCAGGCGATAGGGACACAACTTGACCAGCAACTAGAATATAAATGTTTTCAGTTGGCTCAAATTTGATTCCAGTTCATCCATCACCCAGATCAGTGTATTCCACCTTGTTGCTTTTGGATAGACAGATCTGCAGTTATACTATTAGTCAGGGAATCTTTAAATTTTGGTAGAAATGTAACAACATAAAGCAGCAAGAGGCACATGATTTCACGGGGAACAAGGGAAAAAGTCTGTTCAAGATCCTAATTGGTTGAATTTCCGTAATTTTCTTCTCGAGTGTTTATGTTTTTTGGTTCAGTGTTATGCTAATCAATCCCGTGCACCTTTCTTTCTTATTTATTTATTTTTTGTTTTAATGAATAATCAATCCAGGCACCTGATACACCCTTTTATACGTGGTTGAATCATCTCTAATCTGACTGTGTTGTTATTTTCAGGCTAGGATCAAGAAGATTATGCAAGCTGACGAGGATGTTGGGAAAATCGCCATGGCTGTACCAGTTCTAGTGTGTATGTTTCAGAAGAAATTCCTAAAATATTTTCAAAGTTTTGTTTACTTTTCATTTTAGGATTATAGTTCCTTCATATGTGGAAACCTATGTTACTCAAACTCTTCGTGTATCCCTGCTGTACCCGTGTCGACACGACATGGGTATGGGTATGACATACTTTCTGGATCTGGTCAACACCGACCAGACACTTTGTTTTAAATGTTGAAGTATCCGACACCTAAATACATACTCGTACCCGAGTCCGAGTAACATAGGTGGAAACTTGAATTCATTTATTTATTTTCTGTTTTAGATTTATAAATGATATTTCTTTGAATGTTCAGCTAAAGCACTGGAGTTATTCTTGCAAGATCTCTGTGATCGAACTTATGATATTACCATTAGGAAGGGGGCAAAAACTGTGAACTCATTGCACCTGTAAGCTTGTCCTCATATCTTGTATTTTTTATTTATTTTTCAGGTGCTAGCTATATTTTTTGCTTGTTGATCATGCTTCTGATACTTGAGATTCATTGTTAATCTGTAGGAAACAATGTGTGCAGAGCTATAACGTGTATGACTTTCTGAGAGATATTGTTAGTAAGGTTCCTGACTTGGGTGGTTCAGAAGGCGTTGGAGACGGGATAGTTCATAGAAAAAGGTCTCTTTTTTTCCATTTTCTATTTATATATTTAGTTTTTTTTAGAGTTTCTAGCATTTTCGGATGTTGAAAATGTATGAGTTCATTGCGATGAGCTAATACCGCCATCTGTTCCTGCAGGAAGGTGGTTACTACAGAAGAAGATAATGATAGCGATGATGAATATAAGAAGAGCCATGTGGTGGTAAGCTTACCTACCTTCTTTATGGGTTCGTTATCTTCATAGGAACTTAAATAGGATGGTCCAATGGTTGAAATTGAGATCCAACAACAACATACATAACAATTAAGTCCCCAATAGTTAGGGGTATGGGCGGGGATGGATAGGAGACAAACCTAACATTTGGTAATAAATGAAGAATGTGGTTGCTCACATAATACACTGAAACAGTAGTCCTATACCGTCATGTTTGCTACGGAATCATGCCCTGAAATCAAAGCCAAATGGCATCAGAGAAGGAAGACCCAAGAACTGTTTTGATTTATGTGCACATTACCATGCTTCTTTCATTCAGTATACAGAGCATTTATCACAAGGTTGAAGTTGAGATATTTACAAATTTAAAATTCTACTGGACTAATGGTTAGAATTGAGATATTCACAATCTTGCAAGGCTTAGTTGCTATTTCAGGGGTTAATTCTCCTAAGTTTGACCTAAATTGGACATGTAGGCTACTGATTTCCTGCCTCATCAACAAAGGAACCAGAAGGAATGAACAGTAAACAGAATGATTTAAAATCATTTTAATATCTTCTATTTTGTTGGTGATGCAGGAAATTGTTGGTTCCTTTGTTGGTTCTCTTTTCATGGTGTAATTCATGTTATGAGACTGAGTTTGATTTAGCATAAATCCCTCCCTTGGCCAACAAAAAAAAATTGTGGAACCAGAAAGGCAGCAAAAGTTGGTCTAGAACCGTCGAAGTAACTGAGTAATATTCCTTGTTAACATAACTTTAATGTTCTTTTCTGCAGCTTGAGACTGGCCATACCAGTGGCAGTGGGAGAGGTAGGGGAAGGGGTAGAGGTAGAGGTCGAGGTAGAGGAAGCCGAGCTTTACAGAAAGAATCTTCTTCTCACCATGGGAAATTTGAAGATGATCCAGACATATCACAACAAAATAATGAGGGGAGAGATATGAATTGCGAAAGACTGGATAATGGAGGTGGTGAAAGGGATTCAAAAGAAAGTTTGGTTGAAAAGAATCCAAATTTACCAGCTCAGAACTTTGATCTGAATATGGACTTAAATGAGAGTGGAGATTCCACAGCAGTATTAACTGGAGCTAGTTCTAGCACACCCGCAAAGCCTCCTATTGAGACAAAAGATGAGGAATACCCTGGTTGGTCGCTCAATGAAATGGAGCAGATGGCCATTGATCCTGTTCAGCTAGCTAACTTGAATCAAGGTGACGAGGAAGAGGAAGATTATGATGAAGAAGGTTAGCTTTCCATTCTGCTTCTGCTAGTGATAGTGTCTTATCGGATTGTCTCTGTTGTGGCTAATAGAATATAAACTCAAAAGGCAGTCGAATCAGAGAAGTCAGGTTGGAAAGGAAAACATAAGAAATGCTTTTATTAGACAAATAGGGAATAGGTGGTAACTTTTAGGAATTTGTATTGTATGTTTCTGTTTCTTTGGAAAATGTCAACTTTTACTTGGCTTTTTAGAATGAATCCTAGGTTTGCTGTAATTAATCTTGATCAACAGTTGCCCTGTTCTTCCTTTCTTATATTACAGTACTTGTTATCTATAATGTCTAACGGACGGCAGGCTTAGAATGAGGTGTGTTCCCAATGCTGTCGCTTTTTGCATCTTCCCAGCAGCATTCTTTTCTCTTCTCATATTGTTTCCAAATTAACCATTGCGTCATGAATAATGCTTAGTGTTTCTTTTCATTTCATTTTCCGTGAGTCTAGTTGGACAGTGTCTGATTTTAAAATGAACGGTCTGTGATAGGTATGTTCGAAACTTGATATTTTGTGTTTTGCTTTGAAATGGAACTCTATCCTCCCTTTTGACCACAAGTTATTGATAAACTTTTTCCATTATGTTTCCAGATGGGCAATGGCAAACTTTGCGTTGAATTATGGGGTAACTTGTTGAAAAAGATGGATATTTATCGAATGAGATAGATTTCATCTTCGTCTCTTTGTTTTTTTTTGTGGAGGGTTAAGGGAGTTGAGGGGGTGATTGCCAATTTTAAATGCAGTTGCTTTGGAGGATCAAAGAGGGTTGGTGGGGAACCATCGTTAATCTTTTTAGAGGAAGAATAAAAGGAAAAAAAAAAATATTTCTCCTGCTCTTGGTACTTATATATAGTGATAACTAGTACTGTCAAAACGGGTATGCCCGCATGCTCCGTCCCGCTCTGCCCCGTCTCGTCCCGTTATGGGCATGTCTTAAATGAGGATGGGCGAGTATGCCCGCTTTTTTCACGGGCCATCAAAAGGGATGTCCGTACCCGCCTGTCGAATGCCCGTGGGTAAATGGGTATGCCTGCGACCCTTATTATTAATTTTGTTTTTTTTAAAAAAATAGACTAAATCCGAAAAATTCAACAAAATGTAATTCTTTCTCATTCACTTGCAGTTTATAGTCAAAGCAACAAAAAATAGATACTTTTTTTTTTAATATACTCTATTTATTGATCTAGATATTGAACACTAGAAGTATTATTTGAATCCAATTTAGATAATGTTGATTCCTCCTCATCATCTCCACCTATAAAACACACACAACTTGAGAAGTTAGAAGTTAGAACATTATAAATGATATAATGTTGATTGCCAATTTTAAATGCAGTTGCTTTGTAGGATTGTCAAAAACATCCGAAGGAGATGAACAGTTCCATCATCGTTAATCTTTTTAGAGAAAGAATAAAAGAAAAAAAACATTTCTCCTGCTTTTGGTACTTTTATATAGTGATAACTAGTACTGTTAAAATGAGTATGTCCGCTCGCTCGTCCCGCCCCGTTATGGGCATGTCTTAAATGGGGATGGGCGGGCATACTCGCTTTTTTCAAGGGCCATCAAAAGGGATGCCCGTACCCGCTCGCCGAATGCCCGTGGGTAAATGGGCAATTTGATCAAATATTTCGAACTACATATAAAATTTACTATATGTAGTAGGATTTTTAAAAATCTCGAGGGGCCACCCGTCCCCTTGTCTTCGTCTCTGCTCTTGGTTTCTCCGTACAGTCATCCCCAAATCATATTTATAAACGCCGGTCAAATGGAGACCCGGTTCCGTCCCCTTGTCTTCGTCTCTGCTCTTGGTTTCTCCGTCCAGTCATCCCCAAATCATATTTATAAACGCCGGTCGAATGGAGACCCGGTTCCGTACCCAAGTTTTCCTTCACCATGCATGGGCCTTCCCCACTGCAATTGTTGGTGGCTAAACCCGAAGTTTATACGGGGAAAGGGGAAGATGATGGGGAGGGTGAGTTTCAATGGGAGTCGGTTTGGAAGGAAACCCTAGGGGAGGATTGTGCGGTGGCTAGATGCCCTCAGATGATGCAGTGTCATTGGAAGAGATGCAGCGACTTTGCCGACCATGGAGGCGGGCTTTGATCATCCGTGTTTTGGGGAGGTCGATCACATATCGGGTCTTATTGCAACGGTTACGTGATCTTTGGAAACTGGAATGGGATCCAGATGTGATTGATTTGGATACGTGGTGTTATGCGGTGCGGTTCTACTCTAAGGGGGACTACCTGCATGTGCTGAGTAGTGGTCCGTGGGTGGTCCTAGGGCACTATGTGACGGTGATGAAGTGGCGGCCGTGTAAAACACAAGAGGGGGGGGGGGGGTGAATTGGGTTTTAACTAATCTTGCTAACTTTTTCGAATACTAATCAATGCACGTGAGAACTTGAGCAAGATGAATGAAAGCTAAAGCAAAAACCCAATCAACAAGACAAAGGATTTAGAGTGGTTCGATTCACTTAGAATCTACATCCACTACCTTGAGCCGCACCCAAGGATTTCAACAAACTTCACTAAGAAGATGCCCACACAAAGTAGGACTTTACAATTGTGGCTAACTCACTAAGAGTTTTACAAACACAACCACAAACAAAAGCTCACTAAGAACTTGCCCACACTAAGTAGGTCTTTTACAAGATTACCCTATCACTAAGAAAGGGAATGAAAAGGTTTAAGAACAATACAATTAAGTTCACTCTTCTAAGTGAAAGATTAATACCTTTGAAGCACAACAATTTATAGCTCTTTGAACATATGAAGTTCACTCTTTGTCTTGCTTTTGAAAGAATACTCTTGAATGCTTTTAGATCATAAGGATGAAGAGTATTTTCCTTTGAAAGTGTTTAGACTTGATAAGATATCAATGTTTTATGTTTGTCAAAGTCTTAGAATAATTCTCTAGCTTTGGAGTATATATATATTTCAAATATGGCTGAAAAACGACTCTCCAACGGTCAAAAAACGGCTAGAAAATCGCAGAGTTCGGTTGACCGAAGTTCAACTTCGGATGACCGAAGCCATACTCGGATCCACTTTCACCAACTCGGTCGACCGACCTATGCCTTAGGTCGACCAAGCTCCATTTTGAAACTCTCGGGTTTCTCGGCAGTTCAACCGAACTTGAGCTCGGTTGACCGAACTTCCAAAGTGATTTTTCACACGTTTTGAAATCTTTTGAAGTCTTTTAAAGTCTAAAAAGGTTTTCCTAAAAGGTAACAAGTAACACAACATTGGAAAACTTTTCTAAAAGACTTATCTATGAAATCGAAGGCTTTTTGGATAAGAACACATGTAAAGATCATTTTGAAACTTAAGCCTTTTGAAAACGTGTTTATGAAATCATGTATGCAAGACTAGAGTGAGAAGCTTATGTTCATAAGAGCTTTGGTTAGAGCTTTAAAGATAACGACTAATGACGACAAAGCTAAACTAACCAAACTAAGTCTTCAATCTTCAATCTTCATAGATGAGCCTTGAATAGTATGACTTTGAATCTTGAACATGGCTTGATTGAAGTACTTAGTGCTTCCTACAAGATTTCCAATATTCTATCACAAAGATTAAGATCATTAGACACAACATCAAATGTTTGTCCAATATCAAAAACAGAGTTCATTCGCCCTTAGGGCTTACAGGCCGGACTTTAATCCGAAAATTATCACGCAGGTATTGGTCCGTTTTCCTTGCCTTCCGCTAAATTTGTTTGATGAAGTATTTTTGATGGCTCTGGGGGATCATGTGGGGCGGGCCGTCAAGGTAGACAGAACAACTATGCTAGCTATGCGCGACAAGTATGCTAGAGTTTGTGTGGAAGTGAATCTGAGTAGCCATTGATCCTGCACGTAGCGATTGGGGGTAGAATTCAGCGGGTCGAATATGAAGGACTATACCTAATAATTTTTCAGTGTGGGCAGTATGGTCACCGGGAGGAGGTATGCCCAGGGAAGAGGGTGGAGACGAGAGAGGGGGTGGTGATAAAGACGTGTCTATGGGGGTGGCACGGGAATGTTTCCCGGAGGATGTCGTAGAGAAATAAGTGGGGACATTTGGTCCGTGGATGGTCCCAAAAACGGTGGCAAGGCGTCGGCCACCTATGGTGGTGGCTTCCCAATGGGTAGGTAGGAAGGAGGGTGTTGGCGGAGGTGTAGGCGGTGGTGCCATGGGTAGAAACGCTGGTGCGAGGAATCAGGCGAAGGACACAGTGGGGGAACGTGCGGCAGAGGGGTGCCCCGAGTAGAGAGGAGGAAGGATAATCTAAATCCGAATGTTCAGGGGCGGGATAAGGAAGGCAATCTGGCTAAAGGATCTCATTTTCAGATTTTAGGGGATCTTGAGGGAGAGGTGGACGATCAGATACTAGAGGTGCAGGGCTTGAAGGAGAGGGTACATGCTGTTTTTGGGCCGGCCCAGGAAAAAAAGAAATGGCCTATTCATAAGAAGGGAGAGGGAGGTGGAGTACGGGTCGGCATGGCTAATAGAATAACTATTGGTGGGCCGAGTAGGGAAAAAGAGATTGGGCCGCATGGAGAGAAGGAGGTCTGGCAGCCTCGCGGGAATCCAGTGGATAGGGGGCTGGTAATTCTATGGGGCTCGGTTTTGTTGGGCCAATGGAGAGGTATGGTGAATGGACTGGGTCCGCGGGGGTGAAGGTTTGTAGGCTTCAGGTGGCTGGCTCAGACGCAGGGTGCATTGCGTCTCCGATTCATGTCAATTCGGGCCCGGTGGATCCTGGGGGGACGGCAAGAAAATCCCAACAGAGTGATTCAGGAGGGGTGAGAGAAGATGGTCAAGAGGTAGCATCCTCAAATGGGGAAGCAAGGGCCGCATGAGTATGATATTCCAATGTGGGTTTCTCCTATGGAGTAAGACAATCCTCAATAATTTTTAATGTCAGTTGTATCATGAAACTGTAGGGGACGGGGTCGGACCACTTCCTACGAAATTTGGTGGAAATTCAAAGGCGACATAATCTTTGTGTCGTAATTTAAATAGAGACAAATTCAGAGCAGTCGAGCGAGTAAGGTTATGGGGCGATGTAATTTGGATAAGTGTGTGGGGTCAGAGGTTAGGGGATTTTCTAGGGGTATATGGATTTTGTGGGACAGTTCCAGGATTGATATAGAGTTGTTAGCTCTAAATGAGCAGGTGGTTACAGTGGCTATTAAAAACGATATTCATGTAGACTGGGTATTGTCAGCAATATATGCCTCGCCGAGAGTTTACTATCGTAATCAGTTGTGGTCTTATTTGGAGAGTCTGGGTGAGGTCATTACTGGGGCATGAATGCTTATGGGGGACTTTAACCAGGTGTTACACATGGAGGATAAGCATGGAGGTAGTGGGGTTCACTGGGGTAATGCAGGTCAGTTGCAGAATATGGTCGATAAGTTTGCTCTTCTTGACTTGGGTTATGTGGGGAGTCGGTTCACATGGCAAGGGACACGACATGGGTTGGTTATCCGGGAACGGTTGGATCGAGCCTGGTGTGACAACACTACCCTCTCGGGCCGGGACTGCCGCGTGCCTCTCGGCACTAGGTTCTATCTTTTACAATACAAAAGGAAGTACAATGAAATTCAATACAATACAAAAGAAGAATCCCTATATACAGATTTCTAATCCCAAGCTTTCGCTGCGCACTCGGATACCAAAATATTGCACCACCTTTAGATACCTGTGAAGGGGGGAAAACATTTCGAAAAACGTGAGCCGAAGCTCAGTGAAGGTCGTGGTAGTGGTGCCAGTGTCTGTAAAAATCATTTTCTTTGGAAAAATACTTTTATATCAAAAATAGCTCGCACAATGAGAAAACCATATATATACTCTTATAATAAGGGGCCTAATTTTTGGAACAATTGTTCAAGACTGTCGAGATCATATTGGCAATGGCATTCCAATAACATTAAATCACATTTCATGACATTTATCGACAGGATTCTGGAGGTGGCTCCCACACTTTGGTGTAGCACGCAGTTCCTTCGATTATATTCATTTAGGCCCGACTCAATATATTCGCAGTCTCGTAATGCCATGTCAATAATCTCAGGACAGATCTCGTTCAAGGTTCAGTAAAAACATTTCATTTCCAATAACATTAACAATAAGGCCCCAATTTCAGAAAACGTTTCATGGTGTAATGTAAATGTATCCAATGCATATCATGAGTGGATCCAGACCATGAGTGCAATGAACAATTCATGAGCACACGATACATATATATAATTTTGTAGAAAGAGTTAGGACCACTTACCAGACTAGTTGACTTTCTTAAAATTCTAAATATATCCTAGAACAGAACTTCAAATAATAGATCAAATCTTCCAATAAACAGCGCTAGATTTTGGCTCCTCAAATGTAGAGATTACAAAATCTTATGTTATAAAGAAGGAAATGATGAAGGTGATAAGAATTGGAATGAAATAATAAATATGGAAATATGAGCTATTTATTGAAGAATGGAAGCTGCTGAACAGCTACTTTAATTAAGCAGTATGCAGCGAAAGTCTGCTGTCTTTGTTCAAGCATTGCAAATCAAAAAGCTGCTTGAGCATAAGCATTTGCAAGTCAAAAGCTCGTTGAGCGGTTTAAGTAGTCGCAAATCAAAAAGTGCATTGGCAGTTCGTGCAGTTCTAATCCATATTTTGAGAATTTTGTACACATGAGGTGCTTGAAAGACGGGTTGTTACAATCTCACCCCCTTAAAAGAATTGCGTCTACGCAATTCAAATCTCTTAGTTACAACACGATCAAACTTATGGTTTACCAAATGTGACCTTAAATCGTCGTCAAGCCTAGTGGATACCCTACCCAGTCCAGAATCTTACTGCTCTGATACCAATTATGACACCCGTACCCTCTCGGGCCTGGACTGCCGCGTGCCTCTCGGCACTACATTCTATCTTTTACAATACAAAAGAAAGTGCATTGAAATTCAATACAATACAAAAGAAGAATCCCTATATACAAATTTCTAATCCCAAGCTTTCGCTGCGCACTCTGATACCAAAATATTGCACCACCTTCAGATACCTGTGGAGGGGGAAAACATTTCGGAAAACGTGAGCTGAAGCTCAGTGAAGGTCGTGCTAGTGGTGCCAGTGTCTGTAAAAATCATTTTCTTTGGAAAAATACTTTTATATCAAAAATAGCTCGCACAATGAGAAAACCATATATATACTCTTATAATAAGGGGCCTGATTTCTGGAACAATTGTTCAAGACTGTCGAGATCAGATTGACAATGGCATTCCAATAACATTAAATCACATTTCATACGGGCCTTGATCTAGACATTTATCGAAAGGATTCTGGAGGTGGCTCCCACTCTTTGGTGTAGCACGCAGTTCCTTCGATTATTCATTTAGGCCTGACTCAATATATTCGCAGTCTCGTAATGTCATGTCAATAATCTCAGGACAGAACTCGTTCAAGGTTCAATAAAAATATTTCATTTCCAATAACATTAACAATAAGACCCCAATTTCAGAAAACGTTTCATGGTGTAATGCAAATGTATCCAATGCATATCATGAGTGGATCCAGACCATGAGTGCAATGAACAATTCATGAGCACACGATACATATATATAATTTTGTAGAAAGAGTTAGGACCACTTACCAGACTAGTTGACTTTCTTAAAATTCTAAATATATCCTAGAACAGAACTTCAAATAATAGATCAAATCTTCCAATAAACAGCGCTAGATTTTGGCTCCTCAAATGTAGAGATTACAAAATCTTATGTTATAAAGAAGGAAATGATGAAGGTGATAAGAAATGGAATGAAATGAGAAATATGGAAATATGAGCTATTTATAGAAGAATGGAAGCTGTTGTGCAGTTCAAGAAGCTGCAAATCAAAAGCTGCTGAGCAGCTGTTTATGGGAAGTAGCTGCAAGTCAAAAGCTGCTGAGCAGTTTAAGTAGCTGCAAATCAAAAGCTGCTGAGCAGCTGCAAGTCAAATGCTGTTGAGTAGCTGCGCAGTTCTAATCCATATTTTGAGATTTTTGTACACATGAGGTGCTTGAAAGACGGGTTGTTACACCTGGGCTAGTGAGGATTGGCGCCATCGGTTTCCTAATGCCATCGTTCGCCACTTACCGCGAACACATTCTGACCACAACCCTTTGGTGCTAGAGTTGGTTGGCATTGGGATGACTTGGCCATGTTTGCGTCCGTTTCGGATGGAGCCCGCCTGGTTCCTTCACCCCGATTTTGAGCAATTTGTGAGAATAAATTGGGGTCACCATCCGCATGCATTATTGGATAGTATTGAAGAGTTTTCGGATAAGGCCAATGGTGGAGCAAAGAGGTTTTCGAGAACATATTTCATCGAAAAAAAGCGTTGTGTGGTTAGATTGGCAGGAATTGAGCGGTATTTTGGGGAATCGGTGGTCCGACAATTTGGAGCAACTACGACAAGATTTAATGGGGGAGTATAATGAAATTCTTAAACAGGAATAGGTTTTCTGGTTTCAGAAGTCACGAGCACAGTGGACAATGGAGAGAGAGAAAAACTCTCGCTTTTTCCACACTAAAACTCTTATTCGGCGAGCTAAGGCAAAGGTGATGGGGTTGCGGGATGGAGAAGGGAACCTGTGTGAGGAGCCGGAGCTGGTCAAAGGTATGGTGTGGGATTTTTATGTAAATTTGTACACGGCAGAACCATGCACACCATGTCCTTTGTCGGTATTGGAATTTTTTAGACTTGAGTCGGAAGACAACTCCTCCCTTAATCAGTCAGCTACCTCTGATGAAGAGTGGGCGGCGGTCTTTGGTATGGGAGCTTATAAAGCTCCGGGCCCGGATGGCCTTCTACCTTTGTTTTATAAAAAATACTGGTCTATTGTGGGTGATTCGGTAACCACGTTTATCCAAGGTATCTTTGAAACAGGGCGGGTGCAACTGACTTTAAATTCAACATTGATATCTCTAATCCCGAAAAAGGAACACACTGAATTGATTACAGAGTTTCGACCGATTTCATTGTGTAATGTACTGATGAAAATTGTGACTAAGATTCTTGCTAACCGTCTCAAACCACTAATCACTAAAATTACAGGAGTGAATCAGAGCAGCTTCATTCAGGGGGCGACAAACAACTGATAATGTGGTAGTGACACAGGAAAGTTTGCATACGTTGTGAGCAAAGAGGGGAAGGAAGGGATATATGGCGGTTAAAGTGGATTTGGAGAAGGCATATGATTGTATTGATTGGGACTTTCTTCGCCAAGTAGTATCTCACGTGGGATTTGATGAGAAAATGGGGAAGTTGGTAATGTAGTATGTTACATCGGCATCCTTATCGGTATTATGGAATGGAGAGAGAACTGCAGGTTTTCAACCAACGAGGGGTGTTCGGCAAGGTGACCCGTTGTCCCCATACCTATTTGTCCCCATACCTATTTGTCCCCTGCATGGAGACTCTCGCGCATGAGATAGGGAGGTTAGTCGAGCAAGGGAAATGGCGAACAGTGAAGGTGGCAAGGATTGGACCAGCGGTAGCTCATTTGTTCTTTGCGGACGATTTCCTACTATTTGGGGAGGCGAGTTTGGCTCAAGCTGGTGTGATGGATGAGGTTACGTAGAATTTCTGTTCATGGTCGGGAGAGAAAGTTAGTCTTGGAAAATCTACTATGTTTTGTTCCCCGAATGTGGAGGCCGAATTGGTACAGGAATTGTCTGGGGCTTTTGGAATACCTTACACTAGTGATCTTGGTATTTATCTGGGAGTGCCTTTGATACATAAGCGGGTGAATTCAGCGACTTACGGATTTGTGGTGGCGAAAGTACGTAAAAAGCTATGTGGTTGGAAGCGTCGTCATTTCTCTACGGCGGCCCGAGCCATTATGTTGAAATCGGTGGTATCGGCCATTCCACGGTATGTCATGTAGACGACTAAATACCGACGTCTGTGATGGAACAATTGGAAAGGGTGAGTCGGATTTTTTTTTGGGAGTAGGAGAGTAGGGGCAGAATACATAGCGTTGCTTGGAAGAATATTTGTTCTCCGAAACGGGACG
Source organism: Vinca minor (assembly GCA_026122235.1). Lineage (NCBI taxonomy): Eukaryota > Viridiplantae > Streptophyta > Magnoliopsida > Gentianales > Apocynaceae > Vinca > Vinca minor. The sequence continues at coordinate 4,719,334 of JAOCZM010000253.1, forward strand.
GTGGCTTGGGATTCCGTTAGGTGAAGGAGGAGATCTGCTAAGCTTGTGTAAATTAGCATGGCGCTTTTTAAAGGAGCCACAGACCTTTTGGTGTCGCATTTTGGAGTCTAAGTATGGTGGTTTTCTTGATCAGCATCGAAGAAGGGTAGGATCTTCCACGTGGAAAGGTTTGATGTGGGGGCACAGTTCTTGCAAGTTGGATTGGCATAGAGTCTTGGGAACGGACAACGCATCTCATTTTGAGACGATGAATGGCTACCATTTGGTCTATTGGTTGATCGGTGTTTAGGGAGCATTCCGCAGGAGATACGGGGAGCACGTGTTTGTGCGCTATGGAAGCGTAATGTCGGCTGGGATATGGGATTGCTACAGTCGTTGCTCTCAAGTGAGGACTTACAGGTTCTCTCCTTGCCTGTGGTTGATGAATGTGACAGTGAAGTGGACAAACCAATCTGGAAACCCAGCTCCTCAGGAAGGTTCACGACAGCGTCGGCATACGCTCTGCTACGAGGGTCTTCAGAGTTTGATCAGGGTGTGCAGTGGGATCGAATATGGAAGTACAAAGGTCTTCTAAGACACTCGTTCATGTTGTGGTTCGTCCGGTTAGGCCGGTTAAAGGCAAGGGAAGAAGGATAGTTGAGAGTCCGGTTTGTGACATTTGCCAAGAACAAAGTGAAAGTACATTACACGCGGTTCGGGATGGCCGGTGGGTGCAGGAAACATGGACGAAGTTGACAGGGGTGGCGATTTCGAAGCAATTCTTCACGTTACAGATTGTGGAGGATTGGGTGGACATGAATATTGGCGTGGGAAGTCATCGGCGGGAGAAAGACCATCAGTTATGGGAACGGGTTTTCCGGGTAGGAATATATAAAATATGGGGGTGGCGTAATTCCTTTCTCTTTGAGGAAGATTTTCAGTTACCTCCCGTGCATGAGCGAGTTAGGATCATAGTCGATATGGTTAGAGACATAAGGATGGCTCCTGAAACTATCCAAGGAGTACTGACTTTGTCTGTGTAAAGTTGTTTGATTTCTTATTATTAATATACGTCCTTTTATACCAAATTTTTTTTATTTTTTTTAACTTACTGACTAACCAAGATAAAACTACTCCTCCCCAACTGAGGAAAAATCCAACTATTTTTCCCCGACATCACCTTTTCCACTACGAACAATAATAATACACATGCACGTAATGATTTCATGCAAACCAAACTCCACACGATTCTTACAACATTTCCCCAAGAAAATGATAACCCAAACCTCTCTCACTTAGCCAACCACCAGTACTGCCACCTATGGAAATATACCACAGTTCCAATAACCCACCCATCCCCAATACCACAGCAAGACAAAGCACTCTTGGTTAGGGACGAAGGTAGGACTTTTATGTTTGGGAGCGAAATACTGTTACAGTATGTCAAACTACATATACAAACTGCAAAAAATGTTTTAGGGAGGGGGGGGCAATTTGATCAAATATTCTGAGCTACATATACAATTTACTATATGTAGTAGGATTTTTAAAAATCTCGGGGGGCGACTGCCCCCACCCGCCCTCTTGTCTTCGTCTCTGCTATTGGTTTCTCCGTCCAGTCATCCCCAAGTCATATTTATCACACACTCACCACCAGATCAACACTCTTCACCCAAATCCATCTCTAACTTAAAAAAATCTAAAACCAAATAACAATGCCAAGGGGCATCACCAAGCTCACTATCGAATGAGAAGGCACCAAAATGCACATAATCAAAACTTGGAGAGGAACATGAGACATTCAATAGCTCTGAACACCCAAAGGGGAACATCATCAACAAGCAATTGTCACAAGGAGAAGGGAACTAAGGAATTAAATCGAATTTATTGTTCTACCCAAGAGGAAGATACTTATCCTAGTCCACTTACACCCAAACCTTGTAACCCCACAACCCCTAAATTAGACTTCACGTATCCAACCAATTCATCATACTCCTATATTTCTCATCAGACAGAACAATCAAGTAACCATTCTAGGACATTACCAGGACCCATACATATCCAACACGAACAACCAACACGAACAACCAACACAACCAAACTGCAAGTTCGGAATCCTGGTTGAAGTGGGGGCTGAGAGGTCATTTCCTATTACTGAACGTAGAGACATAAAACCAGACTCACACATATAAGATAGAGGATCCAAATTTCATAGCAAACTTGATAACTGTGCATGCCCTACAACACCACCCCTGGTTCATCTAGCCAACACCATTCATCAACCCTTGGCAACTTATTCAGGAAGTAATATTTCAGGGCACACCTCTAGGTACACAGTTCCACCAATCACCAACCCTCCCACTATTTCCCCCTCAACTGAACACCACTCCCATAACTTATCCAGAAATACCACAGACATCCCAATTAGAGGAGAGCATGAACAACCAGAATCAGTTATCACTAGAAAACGAGGACCTATACTACCTACTGCCAACGATTCTCTTAGAGGTGGAAAACCACTCCGAACGCTTTCTGGAATTTCTAAGCGTTCGAGAAAGCCCACACTTACAAGTAATGAAAAGCTGTCTGAAGAAATGCTTTGTATTTTCCTTTCATCCTAGTGTAGGAAAATTCTCACTAGGGAACAAGGACATCGAACTATATGACGAAGGAAAGGAATTTTGCAACAGTTTGAGACTCCAACTTGCGACAAAACCTAAGCTTAGATGAACCTTTAACCCAACCAATCCCAATGATAATCTTCCTATGGAATTGTAGGGGTGCAAATTATGTGGAATTTCAGGTCATTCTTCGTTATATGTTATCCTTTCATAGACCAAGTTTGATAATACTCACTGAAACAAAGCATAATAGTATTTATGCGGAGCAACTTATGAATCAATTAAATTACACTGATTATGATTGATCTATATAACATGAGCTTATTTGTTGTTTATATTTAAGTCTTAAGCATGAACGTATGTGGTTGATCGTCTAGATGCTTGACTTAAGATATAAACTTTGGATTGTGGCATTTAATGTGCCATGACTGTGCTATTTGGCTGTTTAGAATTGTCTTAAACTGAATTGCAGGATTTTCTGCTTTCTTCCATAAGTCCGGTAGACCAGACATTGGGGCTCAGGTTGATCGAAGGTTTGCGGTCAACCAGAGACTTTCATACGGTCGACCAAAACAGCTATAATTCAGCAATTTTTGAACTTCAACTTCAGAATCTCTGTAAGTTTTGCTGTTTTATTCATATAGGCACAACCTTAATTAGGGGGAGAATTTTAAATATTTTTCATCTTAACCCTCTCTAATATATGTGATGTATGCTCACTTGTTCAAGTTTTACATCATCACATCACTTGTTGGCTTATTTTCATCTTTTCACCTCTAATGGACAACTTGAGTAAGTTATTTGAGAGTTATATGAACTAAATATGTTTATCTTTTACATATACTCTCCCTTATAACATCTGAGATCATGTTCTTTATCTTCTTATCTTTTGATTTCATATATAGTTCTTGGTTAGCCTTTCTTTAAGAGTTGTTGCACTCCTTTAGCTAACCATTAAGTCGGTAGAGAAATGTGCTTTAAGGTGTTATCTTACACTTCCACTAGTTATTATTATTATTATTGTGATACACGTGCTTAACTTGTATATTCATGGTATCACTGTGAAACCCCAGTCCTAAGTGGGAAAAAAGTCCCATATGGGATAAGAATGAAATATTTGACTGGTATATAACGTGAGCCTAAATATCCACTATCATCTCGGGATATTCCTTTTGGAATTGCGAGTTCGGTTTCTAAGTAGATGGTCATGGGTGGTGCCATGCCCATGTCTCGCGTTGCGGGCCCGGGGCATGACATTTTATGGTGTCAGAACCGGTGACCAGGAGAATGTGTGGGAAATAAGCTGTCACGCCGTAAGCGGTGGGGCAACCTCTAGAATCCCGATGGAACTAAGTGCCACATCGTAAGGGGTGGGGGCCACCTCTAGAATCCTGATGGAAACTATGTGCCACGATGTAAGCGGTGGGGCAATCTCTAGAATCCTACACACCTAGTTGGTCCTGTGCTAAGTATGTTTGGGATGCCTAGCGAGGACGCTCGGGCCTTAAGGAAGAGTGAATGTGAAACCCCAATCCTATATGGGAAACAAGTCTCATATGAGATAAAAATGAAAGATTTGATTAGTATATAAGGTGAGCCTAAATATCCACTATCATCTCGAGATATGCCTTTTGGCATAGCGAGTTCGGTTGCCAAGTACATGGTCGTGTGTGCTTCCAGGCCCATGTGCCGCGTCGCGGGCACAAGGCATGACATTCACATTCATTCTTACTTTGTTAGCTATGATTTTCAAACTGTTTTCATCATTAAATAGCTAACATTGTGTTTTGGTTAAACGGGGAGATTGTACTTTAAGGTTATATTCATTTAACTCCTTTGATTTTATCTTAGGTTGGTATTTCATTTTTTGATCCATATGACAATCTCTAATTTTATGTGTCATTATGGACTCTTCTTATTTTCAAATCAACCAAACTTCTTTCAAATTTATCCTTCTTCATATATTTTTGGTCTTTAGATATGATCATTTGGTTCATTTTTAATCAATCTATTAGACCATCAAGCTTCTCCACAATTTAAACTTAAATCCCTAATTAAAATATTTTCACTTTTGATCCTTTGGATCTCTATTTTCAACAAAAAAGAGGAGAAAATGATTTTCTTATTGGCGCTCTGATTACCCTTTTTGATTTTGACAAAAAGGGGAGAAATTATAGCTTTGCAAATGTGCCAAAAAAAGTAAGTTACAAAAGGAGAAATCTTAAGAACTTTGCAAAATGGGAGAGATAAATGATTCTTTAAAATAGGGTGAGTGGAATATTTTTTTTTTTACAAAACATATACTTGCCTAGATCCTACATATCCTTATCTCATGCTTCCATATTTAAATGCTTTATCCTTTGTATATTATTCCCATTTGCATCAAATTTTGTCATCAAAAAGGGGGGAGATTGTAAGCCCTAAGGGCTAATGTGATCAACCTTGTTTTGATGATAACAACCATTGATAGTTCTAATGTTTGTGTGAGCATGTTCTTAATGATATGATCTTTAGCACTCACACCAACATTGAAGAAAATGGTAAGTTAGATCCTTGTGTACATCAAAGTCATCATCCTACACACAAGGGAACTAAACTTTGCAAGACTCCATAACACAAGCTTGAAGTCAATCAACATGATATGGAAGTACTTGCAATGCCAAGAAGAAGGAAGATCAACATGTCAAGAGCTACTCAATCCAACAAGAAAAAAATCAAGTGGTATGCTCCTTGACCAAAGAAGAAATGTGAAGTCCAATACAATACAACTCAAGATTGCTATAGGACTTCAACACTACAAGAAGATGTTGATCAAAGGCTTCAAAGTCCAAGTTCAAATAAGAATCAACTTGAAGACTTGAAGACCTCCAAGAAGATTAGTCTAGTCTACATATGTATATTCTTTGTGAATAATATTCTTTTGAGAATACTAGGAGATAGAATGTTTAAATCTCAACCATGCATGTATTCAAAACCTCATATTTTACATTGTTCAATTCATTGAAAAGGTTTTTGAAAACTTAGATTAGTGTTGGTCGATGCCTAAGTTCTTTAAAATGTGTTTTAAATATTTATAAAACACTTAGGCATGAGTTTGTGAACATTGGGAACTTGACTAAGTGGAAAAAAACCACTCTAGGACTTCACTCCAGTTGACATAGGCCTAGCCTCAGAAGACCAGATGAAGTTTGGTCGACCGACAAGTGTTTTCAGGTGGACAGAGGTTGTTTTTGTCCTTAGTCAGATTTTGAATGTTCCAAAGCTTCAACGACTATATTCTCTCGGATGACCTTGCTATAGGTCGGTCGATTGAGCCTTGGTTCGAAGACCGGACCACATCTTGTGGTCAACCGAGATGAAGAGAGAGGTTCTTTAATATTTACTTCGGAGGCACCTCGGTCGACCAACTGCCTAGTCCAGTCGATTGAAGCTGTCAAATCCAAGCCAAAATTATAGCCGTTGTGACCAACTTTGCTTGTGTATTTTTACCCTATATAAAGCTTCTAAATCTAAATTTTCATAACTAATCAATCCATAAGAGGGAATAGGCAATACACTTGATATATACACAAGCAAACACTTCTTGAGCTTTAATCTTCAAAATATATCATTTTGAGTTGAGCTTAAACTTCATCTATCTTTGTATTCTCAAGAGTGATTAGAGCTTTAAGTTGTAATATCCAATCCATTTGAGGAATTTTTAAAAATGAGCTAAGTTGTAAAGTCTCCTTTGAAAGAGGCCAGTTACCCAATTTCTCTTTGCCAGAAACTAGTTCTTCGTGAACTAGGAAAAAGCTCTTGATGAGCTTCACTCTTTGTGAGTGTTTCTATGTACTCATTGGTAAAGCATAAATCCTCTTGTGATAGGTATCTCTTTGGAGAGATTAGCTCTTTGTGAGCTTAACACTCTTTGTGAGTGGAGTCTTCTTAGTGAAGCACAAATCCTCATTTGTTGGGGCAATTTAAAAGGTATAATCCACATTGCATTTGTTGTGAAAGGTATCCTTTAGTGGATGTTGAAATCATTGGGTTTGTCCAAAGGTAGTGGATGTAGATTCTTTGTGAATCGATGAACCGTTTTGATTTTTATAAAAAGGGGGAGAAAAGTTTGTAGCTTTGTAAATGTGCCATGAAATGTTTGTTTACAAAAGGAGAAAGCTAAAGAACTTTGAAAAATGAAAGAGATAATGGATTCTTTAAAAGAGGGGGAGTAGAGTGATTTTTCAAACCATCTACTTGCCTTGATCATTTGCATCATTATCTCATGATCTAATTTTTCATGTGCTTATTGCATTTATCCTTTTGTTATTTTATTCCCATTTGCATCAATGCTTTGTTATCATAAAAAATGGGGAGATTGTAAGACCTAAGGGATAATGTGATCAATCTAGTTTTTATGATAACAAACCATTGAGAAGTTATCATGTTTGTGTGAGCTTCTGTTTTGATGATAGGATCTATTCTGTATGGAGAACTGTGTGAAGTTTTCGATGATCACCAGAGTTTCAAGTACTTGTTCATGCAGAAGGAACTTAATATGAGACAGAGGTGATGGTTAGAGTTGTTGAAGGATTATGATCTTACGATTAGTTACCACCCTGGTAAAGCTAATTGTGTCGCCGATGCTCTGGGTAGGAAGAGTTCAGGTCAGCTAGCGGCATTAATAACCGATCAGCGGGAGTTAATTGCTGAGTTCCAGAAGTTGGAGTTAGAAGTTTTTGAATCTACCGAGAATGTTTTGGCAGCCTTGGTAGCTCAACCAGCTATCCTAGAGAGGATTAATGAGGAGCATTCATCGGATTTGGAGTTGTGTAAGGAACGGGACTTGGTACAGTCCGGGGTGGAATCGGATTTTCAAGTGCACGAGGAAGGTAGTCTTCGGTTTCGGGGCAGATTGTGCGTACCTTGGACGTGGGGGCTAAAGTCAGAGATTCTTCAGGAGGCTCACATTTTTAGATTTTTGGTGCATCCGGGGACATCGAAGATGTACAAGGGGTTGAAGGATAACTTTTGGTGGAGAGGCAAGGAGCGGGACATAGCTGAGTTTGTGGCTAAGTGTCTCGTTTGTCAGCAGGTTAAGGCGAAACTTCAGAGACCCGTCGGCTTGCTTAAACCTCTTGAGATTCCCGTGTGGAAGTGGGAACACATTACTATAGACTTCGTGGGCGGGTTGCCTAAGGATAAGACTGGGAAGAATACGATTTGGGTGATTGTGGACCGACTCACGAAATCAGCTCCTTTATTACCGATGAAGATTATAACGACGATGGATACCTTAGTCCAACTCTACATGGATGAGATCGTTCGTCTGCACGGGGTACCGATTAACATTGTTTCAGATCGAGACAGACGGTTCGGGTCTCGATTTTGGAAGAGTTTCAACAAGGCTATGGGAACAAAGTTGTCTTTGAGTACTGCTTATCATCCTCAAATCGATGGGCAGTCCGAGAGAACTATTCAGATTTTGGAGGATATGTTACAGGCCTGCATTTTAGATTTCAAGGGTAGTTGGGTAGTTAGATTTCCTATAACAATAGTTACCAGACTAGTTTCGGGATAGCATCGTATGAAGCTTTATATGGAAGGAAGTGTAGATCACTTGTATGTTGGGATGACATCGAGGAGAAGGTGACAACGAGTTCTGAATTGGTTCAGGTAACTATGGAGAAAATACCGTTGATTCGGGAACGAATCAAGGCAGCTCTAGACCGGCAGAAGAGTTTGGCTGATAGTAAGTGAAGACCGTTGGAGTTTCAGGTTGGTGAAAAGATATATCTTTGGGTTTCACCAACGAGGGGAGTTATGAGGTTCGGTAAGCTAAGACCAAGGTATATCGATCCGTATGAGATTCTTGAGAAGGTGAAAGATTTGTCTTATCGTTTGGCTTTGCCACCAACGCTATCACGAGTACATAATGTATTTCACGTGTCACAGTTAAGGCGGTATGTGCCTGACCCGAGCCATGTTTTGGAAGCTGAGCCGTTGGAGGTTAGAGAAGATCTGTCCTATGAGGAGGTGCCTGTTAGGATTGTGGACATGAATGATCAAGTCCTGAGGCGCAGGACTATACTGTATGTGAAGATTTAGTGGTCCAACCATTCAGAACGGGAAGCTATTTGGGAGCAGGAACAGGAAGCTCGGACGAAGTACCCTTACTTGTTCGACAACCCAGGTTATTAAGTTTCGGGGACGAAACTTTTGTAAGGGGGGAAGGATATGATAACCGGGATTTTCCCCCAATTTGAATTATGTGATTTAATTGTTTATTTCATAATTATTGGTATATATTTAATGCCATGAATAAATGTTATGTGCTAGATGGCATATTTCATGTGTTATATGTGTTATGATTTATTTTAATGTGTGGGGACATGTGAGTAAATAAAATAATGGAGAGGGACCTAAATTGTAATTAACCTAAACTTAATCTCCTAAATTGAGGGGTCATGGGGGATGGGTTTCAATTACGCTAAAATTAGAAAGAAACAGAAACATCGATCTTGAGAGTATTGAGAGAAGAGGAGAATCTGTCATGCACTTTGAGTGACCAGTTGAAAGGGTTCCAGGATTAAGTTTTCATCGTGAGATATACCGAATCGAAGCTATTCAATGGGGCTTCGAGTGAGCTTGGGCGGAACGCGATTCGAGTACCCGAGCAGGAAGTTATCGCCCCGGGAGTGCAACCATCAAAGCTGATTTTGGGTTTGCTTTCTTTTCGTCTCCGTAACGCGTAAGGACCCCCCGGTTAATATTTGTTCGGAATTATTGTATATCGATTGGGTACTGTTCTGAGATGTCTTGGGAAGTAATTGATTGCACAAACTGCTACGGTTATAATTGATTTCGTGTTGTGTTCTTCGTTTGATTAATCATTTTCTGCCTTAATTGAATGAATTGAGCATACCTTATAGCTTGATTTCAATTGCGTTTATTTAACTGTTAATCATATAATCTGGACTGATATCTGTTATGTTCTATGGATGGTTGGGAATCCGTTCTGTAATTGACTATTTTGGGTCTTAATTGGAGTAGTCCTAATTGGAGTCTTTGTTTCTGTCCTATTTGGTTTAGTCGACCGAGTCGTCGCCCCTTATTAAGCTCGCATCTAGGATCACTAGTTACCAGGTTATGTCGGCCTTTTGTCCTGCTCTATTTTGTGACTCCGAGAGGTCTTCTACTCTGTTTTGTACTGGGCCCGCATCTAGTGGGGTCAATCATTAGATACGATGGTGGTTTTGTGGAGTCCCCAGTTGGGGATGACGAGACAATGTAAATGGATTGAACCTTAAAATCTGTGCTCCGTCGTTGGGGGAAGGGGGCAATCCAAACCTACGAGTTTACTGAAACCGTCCTAGTTTGGTTGATAACTGGGATTACTACCGTTATTACTGAGTAGTAGCGAATAGATGAGTGAGCTCATGTGGTGGGATTGTTAAGTCATAGCTGTAGCGATGTTCTAAGTGTCTAGACGAGGTTGTGATCGGGTGTACCGGATGAGCAATGCGTGGTGCTTGTCGTATACTCGGTCATGGAAGCGTTTATTTGCGAAAAATGCGGTTGTTCGCTTATTTGTTGCATTCTATGTGTTCGTTCTTGTTTTGGTCATTATTTGCTGTTTTGTCTGATTCTAATTGGTCATTATTGGGTTGGGAATATTTTGGAATCATTTTGGTACATTTTTATACAAGTTTTCAGCTTATTTTTTTGAAGTTCGCAGGTCGCGGACGAATCATTCGTCCTAACATTCTGTTCTGTTCAGTTCAGTTCTGTCTCTTCTGTTTTGTTCTGTACTGTTCTGTCCTGCGTTCTTAGTCCTGTGGGACTTGAGATGAGTCGTTTGCGTATATTTCCAAAGGGGTATTTTGAGAAACGGGAATCTGTGTTTTTTGTTTTGTTCTTTATTTTTATTATTGTTTGGGTCCTTGCTGAGAACCGGAGCTCAGTCCATCCGCTTTCTTATTTTGCATATGATATAGGTGAGGACCAGTACTTGGATGATGCCTTTGAGACGGGGATTACGAAGAGTGATCTTAAACTGGAAGATCACGAACTATGTTATTTCTCTTTATAGTTTAAATTATGGAACAATTAGTTTCCTTTTTAGTTGTAATAATTTAGAACAATTTCCCTTTTCTGAATTATGCTTCTGCTATTGTACTTTTGGCTATTTATGGATTTTACATAATGAACTTCCTTATTTAGTAATATCTGACTGGAGCTTTGATGCTTCACTAACCAATGTGGCACTGTCAAGTCATAATTCCGGAAACGGAATGTGACACATACTTTTTAAGAAAATCACTTAAGAAAAGAATTTGGTAGAAAAGCAAAAACGTTTAAGAACCTTATTCACCCCCTAAGGTTGTTTAAGGTATTACACATTAATAACAATATCACCTCATAAAGTTTGACTTTCTCAGTATTAAGTCGATGGATGTTTTTTCTAATGTTTCATGTACACTCAGAAAGCTATTTATCCAGTATCTTTAGTTTAGATTCCAGCTTTTCACACTCATTCATCCAGTAGTAATAGGATGAACTGGGTTGTACCTGATTTTTTTTACCGAGTATCTGTCTTGGAGACTCATAACTTGGAGTTTCAACTCCATATTTTTCTCCACAGCTTCAAGCCATTTTGAATACATTTTGTCATATTTCTCCTGCAACTCTTGCCTTGACACTTCCTCATCACTGTCAGCGTCATTATTTATGCTTGCACCGAAAGCAAAAAAGTCGTTAAAAAAAGTTTGGGTGAGTTCGGCTCCGATCACCACCACGGGTCAGGGCAGACCCTAGGGACCATAGATCGCTTACAAGAGTACTTACAGATCACCCACCAACATATCTCTCACGTCGGCAGCGAGAATTGAATACTTAACCTTTGTAAGGACGTGTCAAATCCTCACCAATTGAGCCAACTTATGTTGGTCGAAAGCAAAAAAGTTGCTTACATGATCCTCGTGAATGTGACTATAACCTCCACATTCTCTGCATTTTATCCCCTTTCTCAGTTTCTCCAATATTTTTGCTTTCCTCATTGAATATTTTTTTAAGACTATTGAGGAAACTATTGATCTTTAGTTACTCTGTTATTCCTTCTAAGTATTCTTCAAAAAATATTAGTTTGCCCTCCTCTATTGACCATTGTTTTCAAAAAATACAAGAATACATTATGATCAACCATAGTTTTTTTCCCCAGTGAATGACTAACAACTAGTCCCCTTGCTAACCAAATATTTTAGACTAGAACTATCGTCTGTCTCCAACTCATGTTAGCGGCAGTAGTACTATGACATCTATCTCCCGAAAGATGAATAATAAACTTTCTAGTAATTGTTGAGTATTTTTACAATGACAACATAAATATAATAATACTCAACTTTGACAGGTATGAAAACAATGTGAACATATTAGAAGAATCTTGTTCAAATCTTGCACATATATAATTTCCTAAATTGTACTCCCTCCAATCCCTATTAATTGTCGTTTAGGAGATATCTAGGTATCCAAATTAATTGTCGTTTAAGGTTGTTTTATTAGTTGTCAACAATTTATTCCAATTATACCCTCAACATTTTCCTTTCTTTATGACAAAGAAGTGAGAGAGAGGGAGGGTGGGGGATAATATTGGAAGTTTAGGTGAAAATGACAACTTCCTTAATTTTCTCAAATTGTCTAAAGAGTCTTATATATAGGAATGGAGGGAGTATTATCATGGAAGATTTTTTTGCATTTTCTAAAAAACACTAAGCCAACCATAACACTAACAAGTCCGACCTATTCTATTATGGCTTACGCATTACACGTTTTTGCACATCACCTGAAAAGAACAAGTTCTATTCAAATCCAATTCTTTGTCTTGGTCCGCACGATTTGTTTCTTTGATTGGTTAAGGGATTTGTGACTCCCAGCAACGTGGCTTTTTGTGACTGCTGATGATAAAAGTGTAGGCATATATGCTTGTAAATATTTATTTATTGGGGGAAGGGGACCTATCTATTATAAGAAACTGTAAAATCGAACTCGTTACCGCTATCTCATAAGGGCTCAGCCTTGACCACTAGACCAATGACTCATTGGCTGACATATATGCTTGTTGTTTATCCATTTCTTTCAAAAAGAGTAAGAACAGACCCTCCACCCGAATCAAAGGCCTCTTAGTCGGGTGAAATTTAAATCACGGGATATGAACGAATTGGTAGAGGCCCAGGGGAGAGAACCAACAAGATACCACATCACCCAGGCTTGCCAGCTCGCCTGTTCCCGGGAGGCTTGTTTGTCCATTTCGTTCCACCAAAAGAGTTGGTTGAAGAAGGAAAATGATGGGCATGGAATAATATTCGTTTCCTTTCTGCTACAAAAAGGGGGCAGGTGACATTATGGAAAATGAATACTCTCAGGAATGAGAAATGTTGGTAATTTTCGAAGCTCTTGTTTCTCTTTATGTCACTTTCTTTAAGAATGGAGTAAGACATTTGGGATTGATGTAGATGGAAGGAATGGTGTTAGGAAAATGCGAACAAGAAAGTTAAAACAAACTTCTCACATTTTTTCTCTATATAGCTAGCTGCAATTTCTTCCACGAACCGAAATGATGATAATCAAAACATAATATTGAGCTTTCACTCTTGCTCCAATGCCCGCAATAACATTTGAGGAAGAAGTCTCATTGGTATCCAAGCACTACCGATTCCTCTTATTTCAGGCTAACTACGACTAGTCAGGAATTGCGTAAAAGAAAAAGGAAATAAAAACTTACTCGAATTGTCATTAACCCCTCTAAACAATTATAAATCTAGATCATTTTTACAGAGGAGAGTATTCCCTATCTTAATTCCCTATATACGAGTCTAATCGAGAACGGGACCCAAGGGGAATCAATTCTCCAAGTTATACATATTCCAATTACTTTGTTTGTATACGATTATATAGTTTTCTAAAGAAAATGGATATGTATGGATTAATTGGAGAGGATGAGAGACTAATTTTTGTGAATTAAAAATGGGTAATTTTTAGGATTTTAATGAAGAAGATAATGGAGTGCATGACGAAATTGACATTTTTACCCTTATTGCCGGAGTCATGTGCACCGCACGTGATTTTTTTGGGAAAGCTTATCGAAATCACTAATTGGTCATTTATAGTTGCCGTAAATAATTGATGTTAAAATTACCCTAATAAATTATTTTTGCAAGAAACCGGAAAACAAGAAATAGTTGACTCTAAAAATAGCAGATATATATATATTATTGGTAACAAATAGATCAAGGCATTCTTTTCTTTCTACACTTTCATGGTGTTTGTTCCCTAAACTAAACTAGTAAATGCCTCTTGGTAATTTATCCATGAATATAACTGAAAATGAGTGTGACAACTGATTATCAGTGACGGATCCAGGAAAAAATTTCACTGGGGTCATTTAATATACACAATAATTGACTGTGTTTATTTATACATTTATTATCTAAATGGAGTAAAATATATCATATATAATTAAAAAAATCACTGGGGTCATTTGATATATACAATAATTCACTGGGGGGTCATTTATACATTTATTATCTAAATGGAGTAAAATACATCATATATAATTAAATTTTTTTTTAGTAGGGTCCAGCCTTCTTTGGATCCGTCGCTGCTAATTATTATAGTGAAAGAGGAAAACTGGTTAATCATGCTAACACTAACCCTGTTTTTATGGCAAAAGAGGGAAACTGTTTCAACTAAGAAACATGACTAGAAAAGAAATTGCAATTTCTGACTTTCCTTGATGATCCTCAAGAACTTTCATTTATTGCATGCAACGGAAATAAAGATGAGGGGGTTTATCTCGCCCAGAATGAAATGATCACCTAACTCTGGGGCTTTGCATGGGCTTGACCCAGTTTTTTCATTTCAGTCATGACATGGCACCCGAAATTGGTGGACAAACATTTTTGTCCAGAACGGAAGTCCCACTTCCGTCCTGGGGCCATAACGGAAGTGGGAGTTCCGTCCCCTGGATGCCACGTTTCCGGGGACGGAACTCCCACTTCGCTATGGCCCCGAGACTGGACTTCCGTCTCGCCTCGGCAGCATGTGTTTGCCTAAAAACACTTAGTTTTTTTTCCTGAGGTTGTCCGTTTTCAAAGGTTATTTTTCTGAGGTGTTTGTATTACAAGAATCAAAAACAATATTTCCAAAACACAATGCTTACTAAAAATTGAGCAAAAAAAATGAATAAATTGTATATTAATATAAAAACAAGCAACAGAATTATCGCAATAATATTTTACAACGGAAAAAAATTAACATTCTACGTAACTACAATCAACGAAACGTAAACAACGTAAATGAAAACCTATCTACGGCGCCGAAGGTGTGTATGGAACGGTGTGTCTCGGGGCTGGTCGCAGGAAGTAAATGCGGCCATCTCTAACACGCACGGCGCTACCAAAATTGGTTGTGATGACCTCCGCACCTTCGTTGTCGATAAATATCTGCTCCTCGGGGTTTAGCGGCATCGGCAACGGAGTCTGCTGCTGCGTCTCAGTGATGTGCAGGCTGTACGAAGGCGACCCTCCCGAGTAGAAGCCCGGTTGTGCAGATGTAGAGGGCCCGGCACCAGGATCCCCACCCGTCTGATTACCCGCTGAAAAAGTACCGAGTAATGCAAATTGGTACTGAAAAGGGGTGGGTACGTCGGCCTGACTGGGAAATTGTGTTTGTGTCGGAGACTGTGCCGGATCTGTCGCCGGTGCAGCCGGCTCCGGTGGCCCGCCGCGCTGTCGTTGTCTCCTCGCCGCCAAGTCCTCCCGTGCGGCATCCCGTTGACTCCGCGTACATTGCCTTCCCCTTTGGGACCGGGCCGGAACAGGCTCCCTCGACTGCGTCACCGGTTCCAGAACTGCCGACTCTGCCACATCCGCAGCTCTCGATCTGTAGGTCAGGGACTTCCCGGCCGCCACGAACGCCTCTTTGATTGTCTTTGAAGCCCAAGAGACTAGGGACCTGTAGTGGCCGATTGAGTTGGAAGCCAGCTTATCGAGCTCCGTGAGTATGAGTCTGTTGGCATCCACCTGCAACATCAATTCTCGTGTCAGTATATTATAAACAAGGAAAAGCAATGTAGACAAACAAAAATACAAAACTTACAATAATGTCCTCGGAAGGCGCGATGGGTTGAATGCCCATCGGGAGTGGACCGACATCTCTGTTGCGTGGGTTTGTAAGGAGGTGCACGGTAATGCGATTGTACCAATCCATGTACTCACGGGTTGGTAAGATCACATTACCGGGGACCGGGACAGCGTTCGCCAGTGCATCCTCTCGGGCATCCCACATGGCTACGTAGGCTTTGTGCCTGTCCTCCCAGTTCATATTAGGTCCAACCGTGTTGGTGTGGACGTCCTGGCCCTCTGTCGTACCCTCCGCCACTGCGTCTGTTGGTATCACCTACTGAAACCCGAATTGCCTAGCAACCCGGTCCGGCATGTGAAACTCAACCAACTCGAAACACACGAGTGGCGTACGGGCCCGGCAGGTGGACAGGAAGCCCTCATCGCGAGAGACTCGCACGGCAATAACCCAGTCGGGGTACGGCCTCCACATGAACTGTCACCAAAAATTGTACATTAGCATAAATTAATTGCGCAAATAACAAAACATACGAAAAATACGATAAACCTTACCCCCCTGAGCGTCCGTCAGTCGGTCTAGCTGGTCACGAAACACCGTCAGCTGGGATTTCGACGTGTTCTTGAAACCTCGGCTGTCCGCGGGAGGTTCATTCATAATATCTCCCCGGTTCGCCGGCCGGAGAAATGATATTCGCTCCCACGCCCACAACTGGTACAAACAAACACGGATTAATCATCAGATATTTACAAAAATGCAGGGAAACAATAAAAAAGGCATTAAAAATTACACAAACCTGGATCAAAAGGCAACAGCCATCCATGTCCTTAGAGACGGCCTGTGCAGAGATGCACATCTGGCGGTAGAGGTAGGACAGGACCCCGCTGGCCCAGGAATGCTGGTCGTGGGCGAGATCTCCGTCACTGATGAGAAAGAGATAGCGCATGTTCCCTCGCGGCCCAGATTTATCCGGGAAAAGGAAAGCGGCCATGCAGAGGAAAATCAGGGCCCGGGCCCGCTGGTCAACCGCGAGGTCCGTGGCATCCTCACCTAGGGGCTCGGAAATGTGGGCGTACACCTCTGCAAGCTCAATGGCGTTACCCTTAATTGACCCGGTGGGGGGGGGGGTGGAAACCTAGGATATCGTGAACGCGCTCAATCCACTGACGCTTGGTCATGTTGTAGTCCTCATTCCACGACACCACGTGGCCCCCGGTGGCCAGTCCTAGGAGGCATCCTACGTCCTCTAGGGTGATGGTGACCTCACCGCATCGCAGATGGAAGGCGTGCGTCTCGGGGCGCCACCGCTCTACAAATGCGGTGATCAGTGCGTGGTCTATCTTTATCTTACCTATCCGAAAACAACCCCCGAAACCTATACTGTCAATGAGATCTAGCACTCTCCGGTTGCCCTCACGTCGGTATGCCTCAAAAAAACTCCCTTCATAGCTAATGACCTTCAAACCTCTGTCTAGAACTACATCCCCGCCCCAAATCCTAAGTGATCTATGTGAGGTGTGTTTGTTCAACACACTGGGATCATACGGACCGGGCATAAGGTGGGCCGGAAAAGCCATCTTTAATAAAAACAGTAGGATTTTATCAATAACATATGCGTAAAATAACAATTCGCACTTAAATCATAAGGATATCAAATTCACAAAAATTGCAATTAAAATACATAAATATAAAATTCGCAAAATTCCAATTAAAATACATAAGGATCAAATTCACAAAATTGCAATTAAAGTACATAAGAATATCAAATTCACATAATTGCAATTAAAATACATAAGGATATCAAATTCACAAAAATTGCAATTAAAATACAAATATATTTCAAATTCACAACATTGCAATTAAAATACATAATTATCAAATTCACAACAATACAAAAATATCAAATTCACATAAATATATAACTATCAAATTTACAAAAAATAAATACATTTTTAATTGACAATTGAATTTTAAAACTATAGATTTAAAAAAAATCAAATCAATTAAAACAAAAAAAAATATACCTCCAAATTTAAAAAATTTGGGAGAGAGAGAGAGAGAGTGGTGGTGGGGAAGAATGAAGGTGGCAACCCTCCGGAGCGGCGGCGGCGGCGGGAGGGAGGGATGGAGTTGTAGCGGAGGGAGGGCGAGTTTTTTTTGGGAGAATTTGATATGCAAATCGCGGTGGGGGGGGGGAAGAAGAAGGGTTTTTTTTTAAACTGAGAGGCCATAACGGAAGTCCCACTTCCATCCTGGGGCCATAACGGAAGTGGAAGTTCCGTCCTGGACACGTGGCAACACGCGTGGGAAAACTGCCACATCACACAGGACGGAACTCCCACTTCCGTTATGGCCCCAGGACAGAAGTCCGTTCTGGACAAAAATGTTTGTCCACCAATTTCGGGTGCCATGTCATGACTGAAATGAAAAAACTGGGCCAGGCCCATGCAAAGCCCCTAACTCTGGCAGAGATAAAGATCTCAGAAAATTGAAGTAACCTGAATAATAAGAACTAGCTGGAACATAGCCCAGGAGAGAATAAATCTAGCCCAAGACGGGTTGGAATGGACCTCCGAATTAGTGCCTTTCGGATTAGAAAGAGCTGTTGAAAGCTAATTTATATGTTGATTATGAGTTTTGTCTCCCTCCTCTTCTATTCTCCCTTTTGTAACTGAACTCTTGATCTAGAAATGATAAACTTAGGCAAGTTCCCTCCAAGAGTATGCTCTTTGTCTAGTTTATCCTCAAAGTCTTCTAGTTGATGAAGAAATATCGTGTTCTTTCATCTTTTTGTCGGTCTATCGGTTGTTCCTATCGTAATGGGCCCAACCATTAAATTCGAGAGCGTCTTCAATCCATTAGCTTATTAGCCTAATAAAATTTCTACTGGGCCAAATCCAAGAACCCAACAGTTGCCCTATTTTCCCGTAAGGGCATTTGAATGCCGCCGAGTTTTAAACTCTTCCCGCCTCCTCGAATTCTCAACCTTTTCTATTTCGTAAAGTCATCTCTTGTGATTGGTCATCAATGGTTGGGAACGCCCTATTAAAATCTCATTCTTCTGGGTTATAATCACCATATCCTTATTCTTTCCTCTCTCTCAGCCTTAGGTTTCTTAATCATATGTGTAAGCCCTAAGCGCTAATGTGATCAATCTTGGTCTGACGATAATAAAACATTGAGTAGTTCTCATGTTTGTGTGAGCTGGTGTTTTGATTATAGGATCTATTATGTCACACCCTGTAATCAGAAAGTGACCTGACAATGTCTCATCTACCAATGAGACAAAGAACTCATAATCGAATATACTCTTCCAAGCCATAAACATAACGATATAACTTAAATTTTATTATAAATTCATCAGTACTTAAAGGAAAATTGCATAACTCGACGTATTTTCTAATTGTTGTTCAACCATAATGATTCAGATACTTATTACATAAGGTTTACATTCATCAAACTACTCGTCTTGCACCCCACCCTGGCCCAAGCTCATCATCTGCACCCTCATCATACTCATCTGAAAAATATACAAAGATAAAAGGATTAGCCACACTAGTTCAATAAGGATCGATTGCCATTGGGATTAAGGACCAAAGGTGACTCCAAAACATTCTCTATTTCCAAATCATGTGAAAATATATTTGACTTGACATAACCTGTAAATATCTTGAAACCACATGTAAAACACTTAAAACACATGGTAAAAGTTCAAAACTTACATAACTTGTAAAGGAAATAAAAGTATTATATAAAGTCTCGGTTGATGGTAAAGACAATCTGGTCGACCGAAAGGTAGTCCGAGATCAAGACCGGAACTTATACAAAAAAGTCTGGTTGACCAGCATGACATATCGGTCGACCGCATTAGCCCCCGTCGACCGTAATCCATCTCCTGTCATCCGCAATTAGCCAGTAGTTTCGGTCGGACGATGAAACTATGATCCGGTCGACTGAGATCCAGTGAGGACATTCTCAAGGCTTAATTTGTGAAAGAAAACTCATTTTGTGCACTTTCAAAATTCCCAACCAAAAACATTGAGTTTAGACTCATTTCAACACTTAGAAACAATATCAAAACATATACATAACATGTCATAACTGTAACAACCCGTCTCTCAAGCACCTCATGTGTACAAAAATCTCAAAATATGGATTAGAACTGCGCAACTGCTATAAAAGCAGTTGCTCAGCAGCTACTTGAACTGCTCAGCAGCTTTTGACTTGCAGCTGCTTAAGGGAAGTAGCTGCTCAGCAGCTTTTGATTTGCAGCTGCTTGAACTGCACATCAGCTTCTGCTTTGCAGCTGCTTAATGAAAGTAGCTGCTCAGCAACTTCCATTCTTCTATAAATAGTTCATATTTCCTGATTTCATTTTCATTCAAAAATCTCTCATCTTCTTCATTTCCTTCTTTATACCATATGATTTTGTAATCTCCACATTTGTGCCAAATTCTAGTGTTGTTTATTGGAAGGTATGATCTATTAATAAATTATGGCGAAGTTCTGTTCTAGGATATATTTGGAATTTGAAGAAAGTCAGCTAATCAGGTACATATTCGACCGAAGGTACACACAATAAGGAGACTAAGGTGAGTTTCCTCTTAAAACCGGAGAATTTGTTTTATTAAATGTGTTGTTAGCCCTAAGGGCGATCAAACTCGGTTTTTGATAATGGACAAACACTTGATGTTGTGTCTAATGTTTATATCTTTGTGATAGAATATCGGAACTTATATTGGAAGCTCTAAGTACTTCAATCAAGCCATGATCAAGATTCAAAGTCGTATTATTCAAGGCTCATCTTTCAAGATTGAAGACTGAAGACTTAGGTTTGGTTAGATTAGCTTTGTCGTTATAAGTCTTTATCTTATATAGCTCTAACCAAAGCTCTCATGAACATAAGCTCTACACTCTAGTCTTGCATGTTTTCATAAACACGTTTTCAAAAAGGCTAAGTTTCAAATTGATCCTTACATGTGTTCGTATTTCGAAAGCCTTTGATTTCAAAGTATAAGTCTTTTAAAACGGTTTTCCAATGCTCTTACTTGTTACATATTAAGAAAACCTTTTAGACTTCATTAGAGTTCAAAACGTGTGAAAAATCAACATTTCTCATACTCTGGAAGTTCGGTCAACCGAGCTCAAGCTCGGATCAACCGAGCAGAAACTGAGATTTAAACTAGCCAAGGTCGGTCGACCTTAGCATACCTCGGTCGACCGAGGTCCCCAAAGAGGGTCATCCGACCCTTGTTCGGTCAACCGAACTCTGCGAGAAACTAGCCATTTTTTTACCGTTGGAGAGTCGTTTTTCAGCCAAATTTGAAATGTATAAATACTCCAAAGCTAGAGAATCATTTAAAGGCTTGCATATCAAATATTCATTGATTTCTCATCAAGCCAAAACACTCGCAAAGTAAATGCTCTTCATTTCTATGATATAAATCATTCAAGAGCAATCTTTCAAAAGCAAGACAAAGAGTGTGCATCATATGTTCAAAGAGCTTAATATTCTTGTACTTCAAAGGTATATCTTTCTCACTTAGAAGAGTGAATTATCTTGTTCTTTATTCATCTTAATTCCCTTTCTTAGTGATAGGGTAATTGTTGTAAAAGTCCTACTTAGTGTGGGCAAGTTCTTAGTGAGCTTTTATATTGTGGTTGTGTTGTAAAAATCTTAGTGAGTTAGCCACATTTGTAAAAAGTCTTCTTAGTGAAGTTGTTGAAATCCTTGGGTGCGGCTCAAGGTAGTGGATGTAGATTCTAAGTGAATCGAACCACTCTAAATCCTTTGTCTTGTTGTTGGGTTTAGTTTTGCATTTGCTCATCTTGCATAAACTTCTACTAGCATTGCTAAGATTCGAAAAAGTTCCCAAGTTCGACTAAAACCCAATTCACCCCCCCCCCCCCCTCTTGGGTTTTACATGTGTTTTTATAGAAATGGTTACAAATGAAAGTTTAAAATATTTGTTAAATAGAATTCTGGAAAGTATCTCTGAAAAGTGAATGAATTGCAACTCTGAACTGTACTGTAATTCTGATGGCATTTATACTACTCGATGGAAGTTTCTTTGTTCAGCCATTGGGGCTTGCGCTGTACGGAGGCTAGTCACCCCGTACGAGAGCATCTCGAACCTTTGGTTTTGGACTTCTGGTTATTATTTATTTAATTGGGATCCCTGGCCTGTTGGGAAACAGTAGGGGCGGGGAAAGCATCGGGCTGACTGATCTCCTCTGCGTACCTTCAGTGTCTTGTTGATTTAGAGGCTGAATGTCCCTCGGTTAGGAGGTTTAACTCCAGGGCTTTGGTCTGTGGACTCGGACTGGTAGGTACCCCAGCTACCGATGTCTCACTTCTAGACGGGGTATATGGTTGAAAATCATAGCTATGTCTGTGTAAGGCTGGTATCGACTAAAGGGTTATTGACTTGGCCGGTCATGCGCCCTTTTTACTTTAAATCAGATGTCTGAAATGGTCTTCTTATTTCGTAATGATTTTCTTATTCTAGAAAGGGTATTTCTGAAATTGAATTAAAGAAAGAATATTCCAGATAAAGAGAACATTTCCTAATAAAGTATTTCTGAATTGTTTTGGAAAGGAAAAGTATTTCTGATTAAAGAAAGTTTCTCTGTGTCTTCAAAATAAAATGTTTGCAAAATAAAACGAATTTCAAAACACTAGCACTCACTTCACTGGGGACTCACTGAGCTATTTATAGCTCACCCTTTCTCTATTTTCTGTTTTAGTTTTTGCAGGATTGCACAGATGGAACAAGAACATTCTAAGGTGTAGAGGTGAACCGAGACTTGAGTCAACGCTAGACACAAACCCATATTAGAAGATTTTGGTATCAGAGTGCGCAGCGAAATCTTGGGAATAGAAATCTGTGTATAGAGATTCTTCTTTTGTATTGTGTTCAATTTCATTGTACTTCATTTTATATTGTAAAAGATAGAACCTAGTGCTGAGAGGCACGCGGCAGTCCCGGCCCGAGAGGGTAGGGTTGTCACAATTTTAGAAAGAAAAAAAAATATATATATATATATATATATATATATATATATATATATATATATATATATATATTCCGCAATTATTCCAACGATAGTGCCGAGAGGCACGCGACTTTCCAAACCCGAGAGGGTAAGGTTGTCACAATAACAATACCTTATCAAATCAATCACATACATATCAAAAATCATATTCCAAGTACTTAACATAACATAACATAACTTAACATACTCGTAGCCTTCCAATACAAATAAACTTGACATTATTAGTATCAAAATGATATGCAACAGTTAATTCTACAACCGAGCTCAATCATCTGACAATAACATTATCCAACTGTTAACAATCCCAAACTACTATTACCCGTTCGAGAAGGCCTCATACTTGTCATATCATAACATAACTTGTAAGGCACTGTAAAAGCTATTTAAGGATATACTTTTGTTATGTCGTCGTTCATCCTCGTGAACTCCACAACACTGTTGACAACCCAATATTTTTACTCCCGCTAGGGTCCAGATTTTATGTAATAAAACATGGGAAAACTTTCATACATTTCATAACTTGTTAAAGACCAGTTCATGCGTTTTAGGACTGAAAAAAAAGAACAAAGAATCCTTACTTGGTACACTTAGTTGAATAATCAAAGGAAGAACGAAAAGCAGAATTTTCATGTTTGGAGAGACGAATTAAAGAAGCAATTACTCCTAATTGAACCGTTAAAACTTAATCTCATTAAAACTTAATTTCCACCGTTTAGAATATAGTACTTGAAGTCCTTAAACTATAGGAATAAGAATGGAGTCGATTAGGCTTCAAATGTTATGTCAATTGACTATTTTTTAGATCACTCATTTTTTTAGATTTTCAGAATTTCTCTAACTTCTCTATTTTCTTCCTTTCCCTCTTTTAACTTAATCTTATAGTTTCTTTGCACTAACTACCCCAACTAACAACCTTTCCAAAGCATCACACCTACCCACAACTTCTTCATATGTTCACTTAAGCCCCCAAACTAATCCAACACAACAAAGCAACCCTAAACAAATATGTACAACAAATATAACACATGTAAAATCAATTAATCACATAAGATTAAATTATGATCATGCAATTACTAAGGTCAAAAGGTTCTGGGTATCACATCTTCCCCCCTTATGAAACTTTCGTCCCAGAACTTACTTATCTTGCTCTCGGAATAGGTGAAGGTATTTCTGCCTTACTTCTTCTGTCAGCTCCCATACAACTTTCCTTTCTATGTGATGTGACCATTATATTTTCACATAAGGTATTGTCCTTGCTCTCAACACTTGCTTCTTTCGGCCTACAATTCGAACTGGCACCTCTTGATATGATAGATCATCTTGAAGTTCCAAAGGTTCCGCCTCTAAAATATGGCTTGGGTCGGGTACGTACTTTCTTAGTTGTGACACATGGAAGACGTTGTGAAGTCTTGACAAAGTTGGCGGTAATGCCAGTCGGTAAGCTAATTCATTGACTCTTTCCAGTATCTCATACGACCCTACATATCATGGACTTAATTTACCACTTTTACCAAACCTCATGACTTCCTTTGTCGACAAAACTCTTAAATACACTTTATCCCCGACATGAAGTTCCAAAGGTCTTCTTTTACTGTCTACCCAGCTTTTCTGACGATCTTGAGGAGCCTTTTTTCTTTCCCAGATAAGTGGTAACTTTTCCATTGTTACTTGTTCAAGTTCGGGCCCTATTATTGTCTTTTCACCAATGTCATCCAAGCATACCAGTGATCTACATTGTCTGCCATAGAATGCTTTGTACGGTGCCATTCCAATACCTGCTTGATGGCTGTTGTTGTATGGAAAGTCTACCAATGTCAATTTATCTACCCAGCTACCTTTGAAGCCTAAGACACAAGCCCTTAGAATATCCTCCAATGTTTGAATAGTCCTTTCTGATTACCCATCGGGTTGTGGGTGATAGGCGGTGCTAAGGGATAACATGGTTCTCATTGCTTCATTGAAACTCCTCCTAAAGCGGGACAAAAATCTTGGATCTCTACATGAAACTATGCTTACCGGTACACCATGAAGTCTAACAATCTCATTCATGTATAACTGAACTAATACATCCAACGATGGTAGTGTGCCCTAGGACCATTAGTAATTGTTGTACGTTTTATATATATACACATATTGAGCATGTCATTTGAATAGGTGATTTGATAGTAAAATCCATTAGCTTATGCAATTACTATTCTGATTGTCCATAATTTTTTGTAATGTTCTATACAATGAAATAAAACTAGTATGATGTTTGATTGATGATTATGTTTTACTGATCATGTGTAATGGATACAAATCATATCATAGATATAATATATTGGGATATATTCTATCGGACGTGATCTGAAAGAGAAGTAATACTTCATGGTTCTTTAGTCACAAGTATTACTTCCTTAATACTATTTAGAATCCTTAGACCTTATGTCTCCATTATTTGCAGCATGAATGGAGCTACATTTTGACTCAGTCGAACGTTACTTTTAATCGAGTAATTAATGCCACTGATGATCAGATGTAATATCTTATCATGGTTTGAATGTGAGAGACATTGTAAGGGATTCGTCCCTCTCTTATTAGAGAGAGATATCCGTGAGCCCCTCGATAGGGAAGATTGATTAAATGCACGACCGTGCTCAAATGTATTTAATAACAATGTATTTAATAAAGTGGTTATTAAATACCATTTATTGGAACAATCTACTTGGAGATCGAGCATAAATACAATTAAGCAGTATAAGAGTGACTACTACCATGCCTTATGCTTAATTTGGATATTGCGAGACACGGGGATTAAATAGTGGATTGACATTAGGTTCCACCGTACATTCATTCACTCTGGGAAGTCACAATGTCCTGCTAGAGACCGCTTATGATTTATGAACACATACTACTACTAAGTGTGTTTTCATTGCCATTGTGATATGAACCTACAGGGTCACACGCATAGACGAGTTAACGAGTTTTATGTCCAGAGTCAATGAATCTAGAATGTGTCTAAGTTAATTGTATCTGACATTTAGTTTTTTAAGAATAATAAAATGTTATTATT
Source organism: Vinca minor (assembly GCA_026122235.1). Lineage (NCBI taxonomy): Eukaryota > Viridiplantae > Streptophyta > Magnoliopsida > Gentianales > Apocynaceae > Vinca > Vinca minor. The sequence continues at coordinate 4,745,158 of JAOCZM010000253.1, forward strand.
CGAATTAGAGATTAAGGATGGGCATTTTCGGTATTTGGCTTTTGCTGGGATTACGTGGGAGTTATTATACGATAAAAACTCCTACTACCAGAAGAGGTTGGGATGACGTGGAAGTTGGTTTTCGAAACAAACTCTCACGCCTATATAACCTATTTTGGCCGAAACCCTAGGGTTAGGACTTTTCATAGCCGCAAAAACCTATTACCCGAAATAAAGATTTCTGCCTCATTTCTCTTTAGATTTCCGAAACTCATAAAACGTAGAGCTAGCACTCGCTGCTCATTTCGTCGCGTGGATATCAGTAAAGAAAAATTCCGCAAGGGAAGGCTTTGGTGGTCGCAGCACAGCATCCGAAGTCAGAACCTATTAACGAAAATTCGTAAGTATTTTTCATCTTTTTTCCGATTCCCATAGTATGAGAGAATCCTTCAGGGGAGGATTTATGGGTGTTTAGACCGAGTTTCTGCCAATGAATTCGTTCAAACGGTGCAGTATTCTTCATAGGTAGGAAATGTGCTGACTTGGTTAATCTATGCACTATTGCCCAGAATGTATATTTCCCAGTCTTATTCTTTGGTAATCTAACCACGACGTCTATTGTGATATGCTCCCATTTCCACACCGGTATTTCAAAAGGTTTCCACAATCCAGCAGGTCTTTTATGTTCTGCCATAACTTGTTTACATACTAAACATCTAGCCACAAATTTTGCAATTTCCCTCTTCATACCTTTCCACCAGAAAATTCCCTTTCAAGTCCTTGTACATTTTCGAAGCCCCTGGGTGTACTGACAATCTTGAATTGTGTGCCTCTTGTAAGATTTCCGTTTTTAGCCCCACATTTGTTGGTACACATAATCTTCCCCGAAACCGTAGGCTGCCATCTTCGTATACTTGAAAATCTGTTTCTTCACCCCAATTGTGCTAATGAGCATTCCTTTACCAATTTAGAATATGATGCTTGAGCTTCCTTAATACGAACAAGTAACGTTGGCTGAGCTACTAAGGCTGCTAGGACATTGTTGGTATCCTTGACAACCTCAATATTCAACTTTTAAAATTCCGAGATAAGTTCATGTTGTTCGGTGATCATGGCTGCTATCTTACCTTAGGTCTTCCTACTCATAGCATATGCTACCCGATTAGCCTTACCCGTGTGGTAGCTAATCGTTAAGTCATAGTCCTTTAATAACTCCAACCATCTTTGTTGCCTCATGTTGAGTTCTTTCTGATTGAACAAGTATTTAAGGCTTTGATGGTCCGTAAATACTCCACAAGGTTCGCCATAAAGATAGTGCCTCCAAATCTTGAAAGCAAAGACTATTGTTGGCAACTCAAGGTCATGTGTAGGATAATTCTTCTCATACGGCTTTAACCATCTTGAAGCATAGAAAATCAATATCCCTTTCTACAAAAGTACACATCCCAAACCAATACGTGAAGCATCGCTGTATATTGTGAACACCCAGTTTCTTCTGGTAATGCTAAGATAGGTGCAGTAGTTAACTTTTCCTTTAACTTCATAAAACTCTCTTCATATTCTGAACTCCAAAGAAACTTTACTTGCTTATGTGTTAGCCGGGTTAAAGGTGTTGCAACCCTTGAGAAATCTTCTACGAACTTCCGATAGTATCCTGTTAACCCCAAAAAACTTCGTATTTCATCCACCGTTGTTGGTCGGGGGCCAATCTACCATAACTTCTATTTTAGCAGGATCAACTGCACTCCTTCAGCTGACACTACATGTCCCAAAAAAGACACACCCTTCAACCAGAATTCACACTTGCTGAATTTTGCGTATAACTTCTCTTTTCTCATAATTCCCAAAGCTGTCTTCAAATGTACTTTATGAGCTTCTTCTGATGGTGAATAAACCATAATGTCATTAATAAACACCACAAGAAATTTGTCCAAACAATCCTTGAAAACTCGATTAATCAAAACCATGAACAACGTCGATGCATTGGTCATACCAAACGACATTATAAGGACTTCATAGTGTCCATATATAGTTCTAAAAGCACTATTCTATATCTCTCCTGGTTTGATTCTCAACTGATGATATCTTGGCCACTTTGGCTGATCAAACAGATCATCTATACAAGAAAGAGGATAACTGTTCTTGATAGTGATCTTGTTCAATTCTAGATAAATCAATACACATCCTCATGCTTCCATATTTCTTCTTTACAAATAATATCGTTGCTCTCCACGGTGACACACTAGGCCGGACGAATTTCTTGTCTAATAACTATTTCAATTATGTCTTAACTTCTTTAAGTTCTGCTGGTGCCATTTGGTACGGGACCTTAGAGATAGGCTCCGCACCGGGTTGTATCAAAATCAATCTCCCTGGGAGGTGGTAAGCCCGTAAATCTTGCGGAAATATTTCTTGGAAATATGTTACCACTGGTACATCTTCAATCTAGTTCTTCTTATCTTCATTTGTCAAAGTATAAACCAAGTAAGCTTCACAACATTTCCTTAAATATTTATGCGTCTTAATCGCAAATATAATGGGTATCTTCCGCTCTTTCTTTCTTTCTGGCCCTTGAAAATCAATCACCTCATTGTCCCCTACCACAAACTGAATTCTTCTTTCCTTATAATCAACTAAAGCATGATGTCTTGACAACCAATGCATACCCAAAATAACATTGAAGTCTACTATATTCAGTTGTATCAGATCTACTTCCATAACCTTCGAATCTATCTATACCCGACACCCTTCATGTAATAAGTGTTGGAGTACATTTAATCTAAGGTGCGCCAATCCGACCCGACCCGGGCCAGGATTGGATTGGGCCCTCAATCGGGTTGGGCCGATCAACCCATTTTGATCAATCAATTCGATTGGGCCGGGCCGGGATTGGATTGGGCCCTTAATCGGGTTGGGCCTACCAATATGATTGGGCCGACCAACCCATTTGGACCGACCTTATGGCTGGAAAATTAGAGATATTTTCCAGCCCTTTTATCTCTTAGAAATGTGGTTGAAATGGTAGAGAAAGTGGAGGAGTGGTTTCCTCCATGATCTCCCACTTCCCCCTTTCACTCTCCCCTCTATCCTATGAATGACTAAGGAAAATACTGATTTTCTCTATGCATTCTAAGTAGTTTTCTCCAGCTTTTTGAGAGCTTAGAGAAGAGAGAAAAAGATAGAACATTGAGTAAGAAAAGAAAAACTGTTTTCTTGTTCTTCCAAAAAGGACATACTTCATACTCCATCTTGAAGAGTGTCTTCAAGACTTCTACGAGGCATTGGCTAGCACCAAGTAGTAGAAGACCATCGACGGAAGATAGAGTGGATACTGGGAGAGACGGAGCCTGCGTTGGTGGCGTTCCGTTCGTGACAACATACCGCTGAAACCATTTCATCTATCCTAGCACCGATAAAGGTATAACACTATCTCGTAGTCTTAGGTTCTTACTCGTGATAGATCCTGGTAGAGGCGGGTCACTTTATTTCTGTTGCACAAACTGTTTTGACCCGGTTATTCCGCTAACAGTGGTATTAGAGCCACTCACGAGTACCCTATAGACTTAATGTGTTATAGTGTTTGCATATAGATTTTGAATCTATGTTTTGCATGCCTTAGGATTGCTAGAAATGTTGTATATGATGTATGACATGTTTTTGATCATTTTGAATGTATGAGAATCGAGATTTTCCAGTTTTGAAGTCATTCAAAAGATGGAAAAACTCTTAGTTTCTAGCCCTTCGGTCGACCGGGACTCATTTCCGGTCGACCGAGGTAAGACAGAAGCTACTGATATTTGGTTCGGATCAACCGAGTTGGTCTTCGGTCGACCGAAGTGCCTGTTTGGTCAACCGAGTATTCTCAGTACTTTGTTCGGCCGACCGAGCTAGGTGACCGGTCAACCGAACTGACCAGAATATGAAATGTTCTATTTGCGGGTTGCTCATTATTTTTCATAAATTGTTATGTTAATTGAGCATGATGCATAGTAATCGCCTTTACCCTGTTGGTTTAATTTTATAATACGATCTGCGTATCGTGCCTATTTTATTATATCAAAAGTTGTAATTTTCTTCTCAACAAATCCCCTCGAATGTAACTCGAGGTTTCCTTAGTGTAAAACACAAGAGGGGGGGTGAATTGGGTTTTAACTAATCTTGGCAACTTTTTCGATTCTTTGCAATGCTAATACAAGTTTGAACAAGATGAATAAAAGCAATGCAAAACCCAATCAACAAGACAAAGGATTTAGAGTGGTTCGATTCACTTAGAATCTACATCCACTACCTTGAGCCGCACCCAAGGATTTTAAACAACTTCACTAAGAAGAATGTTTACAAATGTGGCTAACTCACTAAGAGTTTTACAACACAACCACAATACAAAAGCTCACTAAGAACTTGCCCACACAAAGTAGGACTTTACAATTTGCCCACACAAAGTAGGACTTTTACAAGAATTACCCAATCACTTAGAAAGGGAATTGAATGTTTAAAGAACAAGGAAGATCACTCTTATAAGTGAGAATGGATACCTTTGAAGCACAATCAATTTAGCTCTTGAACATATGAAGCACACTCTTTGTCTTGCTTTTTGAAATAACACCTTTGAATGATTTATATCATGGAGATCAAGTGTTTTTGCTTTGAAAGTGTTTTGGCTTGATGAGAGATCAATGATTATTTGATATGCAAGCCTTAGAATGTTTCTCTAGCTTTGGAGTTTATATACATTTCAAATTTGGCTGAAAATCGAGTCTCCAACGGTCAAAAAAACGGCTAGTAGAAACAGAGTTCGGTGGACCGAAACAGAGCAGTTCGGATCCACTAATCAGGGGTCGGTCGACCGAACCCCTCCATGGTCGACCGAAGCACATTTTTCCAAGTCTCAGTTTCTGCTCGGTTGACCGAACTTCCAAGCTTATTTTTCACACGTTTTGAAATCTTTTGAAGTCTTTTAAAGTCTAAAAAGGTTTTCCTAAAAGGTAACAAGTAAGAACACTTGGAAAACTTTTCTAAAAGACTTATCTATGAAATCAAAGGCTTTTTGGATAAGAACACATGTAAAGATCATTTTGAAACTTAAGCCTTTTGAAAACGTGTTTATGAAAACATGCAAGGCTAGAGTGTAGAACTTATGTTCATAAGAGCTTTGGTTAGAGCTTTCTAGGATAACGACTAATGGGAACAAAGCTAAACTAACCAAACCTAAGTCTTCAATCTTCAATCTTGATGAATGAGCCTTGTATAACTTTGAATCTTGATATCAATGGCTTTCAATGGCTTGATTGAAGTACTTAGAGCTTCCAATATTAGTTCCAATATTCTATCACAAAGATATAAAACATTAGACACAACATCAAGTGTTTGTCCATTATCAAAACCGAGTTTGATCGCCCTTAGGGCTAACAATCTCCCCCTTTTTGATTATGGCAAACTTTGATGTAATTAGATAGGATATGGACAATTTAAGTACAAGGATGCATGATGAAGCATGGCAAAAAGATCTTAGTACAAATAAGAGCAAAGACTAGTGCTTTCAAGATAAAATCAATGAAGACTAAAACACTAGCATGATAACTTCTTTTTGCCAAATGCATCTAGGGACTCTTAGAAGAGCCCTATTTCCCAACCAACCTCCTTGCCTCCTTCCTTCCATAAAATAGCATTCTTGTGTGTAATATACATACCTTAGTTTACACAAGAAGCTAACTTACCATTTTCATCAATGTCAATGTGAGTGCTAAGGATCCTATTATAAAGAACATGCTCACACAAACATTAGAACTATCAATGGTTTGTTATCATCAAAACAACATAGAATATTTTGCCCTTTGGGCTAACACTTAGTATTTTGTAATTCTAGATTAGGAGAAGGTACAGCTGTGATGATTTGGAGGCAACCACCTGAAGGTCAAGACGGTGTAGAATAGAATGCTTTTCTTTTCACACTTTAGATTGACTTCACGGTTTTTCCATTGGCTTGGAAAAACCGAATAGGATATGGCGATTACTATTGCATTTTACTTTTATGTATTGGATGCATATGTATATAAGCATAAACTGTTTTATTTATGCTTTTCTGGTGAGATTGTTAAAAACAAAACCCCTCAATTAAATATTAATTAGTGCCTTCCTAATTTTGGCCCTCGTCAAGGCCTAGATCGACATTAGTATGGGACATGCCAAAGCTGTGCATACTTGTCTATCCGGGTGAGGCGCGAAGGATAAGTTGTGATATTCGCCGGCTAAAACTTAGGGTCCTAGTTAACTGGATTATCTCAATAAATGGATTGAGGATCTAGAGGCAAAAGAGTTGAGAAAAGTGTATAATGATATGCTTGAATAAATGTTATTCACTCAACTAACCAAGAATTACATAATTTGATGTAATTGGCAAAGCGTTGTCTACCCTAAATAACTAAGTTTTGGGCGATCACCAAAGTCGACTCGTAACGAGGTGAAATATGGATCTTGGCCCGCTAGAAAGTTAACGAACTTTCCGAGTTGATAATGAGGGTTATTCACTCGAATAAAATAGTGGGAGAAATCATTAAAAAAGATAAAGACCTAATAATGATTTTAAATCGGTACTTACTTTGCATATGTATTTTTGTTGTAGAAAAATGGCAAAAATCAAACCAAACACTATCATCTGCGTTCGTCCTTGAGAAGGACAAATTAGAGGGAGTCAACTTCCTCGATCGGGTTCGAGAACTTGAGAATTGTTCTCAAGCATGAAAGAAAGTTGTATGTTCTAGAACAGAGATATTCTGCTACACTGAGAGGCTCGCGCTCGACCGTCTGAAAGAAATGCTTATCGGAAGCATGTTAGTGATGCTTTAGATGTGTCTAGCCTCATGCTTGTCACCATGAACTCGAGCTTGAAGCAACATGAGGACATGGGGGCTTATGAGATGATGGCTCACCCGAAGCAACTATATCGGGGGCAAGCACGCCGGGAGAGATTCGATGTATCGAAATCTCTCTTTCAAAGTCAAAAATGCCCGAAGGAATGCCGATGGGAACTCACGTTCTTAAGATGATAGGTTATGTTCGTAACCTTGAAAAAATGGGATTTTCTTTGGGACAAGAGTCATCAATCGATTTGATCCGCAATCGTTGCTCGAATCATACGATCAGATTCATTCCGAATTATCACATGAATGAAATTGACAAGCCATTACTGAGTTGTTGAACATGCCCTGAGGACTGCCGAGAAGGAAATAGGCAAGTCCAAGCCCAACACCATACCTGATGGTGCAAAAGGGGCAAAGACAAAGGTTTTGTGAGATCCAAAGACAAAGCGAAAGGTAAGCCCGAGGGCAAGCAAACCACTTTCAACAATGCACTGAAACCTAAGGGTGGTGTAGCCAAGGATTCTATCTGTCATCACTGTGGTGAGAAGGGTCACTGGAAAAGGAACTGCAAAAGCTATCTTGCAGGGAAAATGCTGGAAAAGGAGAAAGCAAATGTTGTTTCGGGCTCAGGTATTTATGTTGTAGATATTAATATGATTGATATCAATTTAAATACAACTACTTCTTTGGTATTTGATACCGGATGTGGTTCTCACATTTGTACTAATGTGCAGGGACTGCAAAGGAGTAGAGAGTTGGCAAAGGGTGAAGTGGAACTACGAGTTGGCAACGGAGCACGTGTTGCAGCCCTAGCTGTAGGGACTTGTACTTTTACTTTGCCTTCGGGGCTTGTTTTGGGTTTAGAAAACTGTTTCTATGTACCTAGTTTAATTAAGAATATTATTTCAGTTTCTTGTTTGGACAAGAAAGGTTTTGAGATTTCGATCAAAAAGGATTAAGACTAATGATTCTAATCCGACATACCTCTGACATTGTCGCTTAGGCCACATAAACGAAGACCGCATATCCAAACTCCATAAAGATGGGCTGTTGGAATCATTTGACTTCGAGTCTTATGATCGATGCGAATCTTGTTTGTTGGGTAAGATGACAGCATCACCTTTCACTAAGCTAGGTGAGAGAGTCGATGCTTTATTAGGACTAATACATAGTGATGTATGTGGCCCTTTTTAATATACATGCAAGGGGTGGTTACCTCTACTTCATTACCTTTACTGATGACTTCGGTAGGGTATGGATATGTGTTCTTGATGAAACACAAATCCGAAGCATTTGCTAAGTTTAAAGAGTTTAAACTAGAAGTAGAAAACCAACTTGGCAAGAGTATTAAAATTCTTCGATCTGATCGAGGAGGAGAATACTTGAGTCAAGAATTCTGTGACTATCTAAAAGCTTGTGGAATCATTTCACAACTTTCTCCTCCAGCTACTCCATAATGGAATGGTGTATCTGAAAGGAGGAACAGAACCTTATTAGATATGGTTCGTTCTATGATGAGTCACACGAGCCTGCCCAATTCCTTTTGGGGACACGCACTAGAGACAGCAGCTTTAACACTTAACCGCGTTCCATCTAAATTAGTTGCAAAGACGCCATACGAGTTATGGACTGGAAAGCGTCCCAGTTTGTCTTTCCTCAAGATTTGGGGCTGCGAAGCTTTTGTAAAACGCCCAGCTTCTGATAAGCTGGCTCCAAAATCTGAAAAGTGCATATTTGTAGGTTATCCTAAGGAAACTAAAGGGTACTAATTTTATATCCCTAACGAGAACAAAGTGTTTGTTGCTCGCACGGGAGTCTTTCTAGAAAAGGAATTTGTTTCTAGAAACACAAGTGGGAGTAGCGTAGAACTTCATCGAAGTTCCGGACTCTCAAACTAGCACTAATGATGAGATGGAAATTGAACAGACTCCACAAGTTGTTGTGCAGCGAGGGGCCACAAAGCAGTGTGCGGCCAAGCACTAGTTCAAGAAACACAAGAATTGCGTAGAGTCCGGTAGAGTTCGTCGTCCACCTCCCGGGAAAAAAATTGGATTTTTCATAACAGAACATGGTGATGTTATGTTTGTGGATCACAATGAACCTTCAACCTACAAATAGGCAATTAATAGACCCAGATTATGAGAAATGGCTTGAGGCCATGAGATCCGAAATAGACTCCATGTACACAAACCATGTCCCGGATCTTGGTTGATCCACCGAAGGGTAACTCCCATAGGGTGCAAATGGGGTTTTAAGATTAAAATCGACATGGAAGGGAATGTACAAACGTACAAGGGGCGATTTGTCACGAAAGGTTTCAAAACAAATTCATGGTATTGACTATGACGAGACCTTTTCCCTGTAGTTATGTTCAAGTCCATTCGGATTTTGCTTGCTATTACAGCTTACTATGACTATGAAATCTGGTAAATGGATGTCAAAACCGCTTTCCTTAATGGAAAACTTGAAGAGGATGTGTATATGACACGGCTGAAGGTTTTGTCACTCCGAGAGAATCGTTTGGAAAAGTATGTAAGCTTCGAGAGATCCATTTATGGACTCAAGCAAGCTTCTCGAAGGCTGGAACATCCGTTTTAATGGCGCCGTCTCAGTGAGTTTGGCTTCATTAGAAATGAGGATGAGCCTTGTGTTTACAAGAAGGTTAGTGGGAGCTCAATCGTATTCCTGGTTTTGTATGTAGATGACATACTACTCATTGGAAACGACATACCAACCTTAAAGTCTGTCAAGGCTTGGTTGAGTACGTGTTTCTCTATGAAAGACTTAGGCGATGCCAGCTATATTATGGGAGTCAAGATCTATAGAGATAGATCCAGGGAGACTCATTGGCTTAAGTCGAGTACATATATAGACAAGGTGCTAAAGCGGTTTAGCATGCAAGAGTCTAAGAAGGGCCTTTGTCCTATGGCACATGGTACTCGTTTACGTCGAACAAAGCGAGTGTTCTAAAACGCTGCCGAATTAGAACGCATGAAAGAGATCCCTTATGCTTACGCCATAGGATCCATCATGTACGCCATGGTATGTACTGCCCTGAGATGTCTCGTATGCCTTAAGCCTTACGAGTAGATACCACTCTAATTACGGTGAACGTCCATCGGATCTCGATCAAGAATATCCTCAAGTACTTGCGAAGGACTAAGGATACATTCTTGATTTATATAGGGGCGGATGAGCTCGTTGTAAGTGGTTACACCGATGCTAGTTTCCAAACCGACAGAGATGATTTCCGATCGCAATCGGGATATGTGTTTAACTTGAATGGAGGTCTTTGTGAGTGGCGCGATTCAAAGCAATCAACCATCGCAGATTCTACTGACGAGGCCGAGTACATAGCAGCTTGTAGAGCGGCTAAGGGACGGTTTGGATCGGGAAATTTATTTCCGACCTCGATGTGGTTCCTAGTATTGCGAACCCGATAGACCTCTATTGTGACAACAATGGGGCTATTTCACAATCTAGGGAACCTAGATCTCACCAGAGGTCCAAAAATGTACTACGGCGTTTTCACCTAATACGCGAGATTATAGAGAGAGGTGATGTGCATATATGTAGAGTAGATTCGGCAGACAATGTCGCCGATCCACTGACGAAGCCACTGTCGCAGCAGCAGCATGATCGTCACACTAGCTCCATGGGTATCCGATATCTGGAGGGCTGATCTTTAGAGACAGTCATTAGTATGCCCTAAAGACCATTTATTGTAATTTGGGTCTTTAGTGCAAGTGGGAGATTATCGTAATTATACCGTATTTATGTAATTTTCATTTTCATGAATAAAAAGGCATTAATTCCAGTATTATTCATTATGTTTCTGCGTTCTTAACAACATAAATAAATAATATTTCCTTAGAATAGAATTCATAATTTTTATGAGATACTATTCTGAAACGTCCCTAGTCGAACATTATTATGGAATCTTCGAGGACAATAATAATGCGTAAGACTAGTATGTGTAGTGATTGATATAAGATATCGGATCGTCACAGGGGTATATATGATTAGAGAATCATTATACTGGACAGACCCGACATGAGAAAACACACCATGGGTTGTTATATAATAGTCAACGGTGTTTCTCAAATTTTGACTGGGTTGTATATAAGATCCTTCGACTTGAGGTCTCACAAGAGTTCTTGCTTGGCTAGTGTTATGCTTTGATAGTGTTAAACGCTATTCGTAACAGGGTGAGCAATAAAGGCATTTATTGGCTATATCACGAATCTTGTTCAGGATGAGTGGGATGCAGAAAGGATTTGTCCCTCCTATATAGCAGGAGCGATATCTTGGGCCCCTTGATGGAGTCTGACTAATTCATGGCCATGAACAAATGAATCAGTATAAGATATTGTTGTCATTTGATTAGTCTACTCGCGAATCAAGAAACTAAAAGATTGGACAATACAAGTGTGACTTTTCCATGACTTGTGTTCAATCTAGATATCAAGGATAAAAGGATTTAAATACAAATGTCAAATGATGTGATTATGATAGTCACTAGATATTTATGAATTGGGGGTAATGATGCGTTGCTAGATACCTCTCATTACCTGTGACATATGATGTCACGGCCAACATCATAGATACCTTCTAGGTCGCATTTATAGATCAACTGGATTGGGCTTGTTGGAGTACATTTAATCTAAGGTGCGCCAATTCGATTGGGCCGGGCCAGGATTGGATTGGGCCCTCAATCGGGTTGGGCCGACCAACCCATTTGGATCAATCAATTCGATTGGGTCGGGCCGGGATTGGATTGGGCCCTTAATCGGGTTGGGCCGACCAATATGATTGGGCCGACCAACCCATTTGGACCGACCTTATGGCTGGACAATTAGAGATATTTTCCAGCCCTTTTATCTCTTAGAAAGGTGGTTGAAATGGTAGAGAAAATGGAGGAGTGGTTTCCTCCATGATCTCCCACTTCCCCCTTTCACTCTCCCCTCTATCCTATGAATGACTAAGGAAAATACTGATTTTCTCTATGCATTCTAAGTAGTTTTCTCCAGCTTTTTGAGAGCTTAGAGAAGAGAGAAAAAGATAGAACATTGAGTAAGAAAAGAAAAACTGTTTTCTTGTTCTTCCAAAAAGGTCATACTTCATACTCCATCTTGAAGAGTGTCTTCAAGACTTCTACGAGGCATTGGCTAGCACCAAGAAGTAGAAGACCATCCCCGGAAGATCGAGTGGATACTAGGAGAGACGGAGCCTGCGTTGGTGGCGTTCCGTTCGTGACAACATACCGCTGAAACCGTTTCAGCTATCCTAGCACCGATAAAGGTATAACACTATCTCATAGTCTTAGGTTCTTACTCGTGATAGATCCTGGTAGAGGCGGGTCACTTTATTTCCGCTGCACAAACTGTTTTGACCCGGTTATTCCTCTAACAATAAGTTCGATCCCAATAATTTCCCATTAAGTATACTAACTATATTTGCACTCGAAGAACAAATGGGAGCAGTCCTAAGGGTTTTTGCAAAACGGCGAGAAACAAAAACAGTGTGCAGCACCACAATCAAACAATACATAAGCAGACACAAAATTAATTTGAAATGTACATGTTACCACATCCGAGGAATCTCCTTCCTCTTGCTGAGTGAGGGAGAATACCCATGCATTTTCCCTTTTCTTTGAATCCCCAAACATTGGTGAATAACTGTTCTAAACATTATCCACAGACCATTCTTGACATTGGCTGATTTTATGACATGTTTTCCCACACTTAAAACATGCCCCAGTATTCCATTTACACACACCCGTATGCCTCCTTCCACATGTAGGACACGGAGGTATAGTGGCAAAAGGAGTAGGTCGATGTTGATCCCCTAATCTTGACTGCATTGGCCCCAGTTCTCTCTAAAAGCCTGAAATAACCTCTTATTGGTTGCTGGTGATGTAAGATTTTCACCCCTTGAACCTTGTCCCAATGAAATAGTTGTGTAACTTCTATTTCCAACCAACTCATTATTAGCCCGGTTGAATTCCATTTCTATGTCCAAGCTTATTAGATAGGACTCCTGATATGTGGTGGGCTGAACACTTGATAGTTTACCCCGAATTCTTGTTAGAAGTCCCCTTTGCGAACCTCTGCGTCCTCATTACTTGATCTTGGATGATGGCAGTGGCATACTTCCCTAATGCGTTGAATTTTTCGACATACTCTGATACTGTCATACCTTCAGTTTCATTAACTGGTTTTTCCTCTCTATACAGTAAGTATCAGGAATATATTGATCGAGATAGGCCCCCTTGAATTCCGCCCAAGTAGCAGGTCGCCCCCTTGACGATAAATTGGGGCAACGCCCTTCCACCACTCATCTGCATTGCATGTTGGTGATGCAATTCCCACTGTTGCCCTGGCATCTTCTGGAACCCTCATAATTTCAAAATTTTGTTTCATGTCATCCAACCAAATCTCGGCTTCATCTGGCCCAACCTTACCATCAAATTAAGCCATCCTCATATTCTTCATTCGTTCATAATAAGTAACCGGGTCAACATCATTCTTTGGTCCATTGACCATCATGCTGTTTTGGATTCCCTACACTTGACTCTAAAGTAATTGCGCCATCATGGTTAATGTTTCATTCAGTTCAGGTGGTATCCCTGTGTTCATTGGTGGTGGAGATGGTGGTACAACATTTTTTGTCCCCGCAGTTGTTCCCATGTTCGGTGTTTATGGTTGGGCAGAGGATTAAGGCACATCTTCCCGTCTGTGACCATCCATGTTGCCTTGGCGACCCAAACTTGATATTGGAATGTTGAGGTCATCGTTTCTTTGGCGATCCATCTTATAGTGTCACGCCCCATGCCCACGGGTCCGCAACGCGAAACATGGGCCTGCCAGCACCCACAATCATATACTTGGCAACCGAACTCGCTATGCCAAAAAGAATATCCCGAGATGATAGTGGATACCGACACACCTTATATATCAGTCAGAACTTTCAGAGTTATCCCATGTGAGATGGGGTTTCACATTCACCCCTCCTTAAGGCCCTAGAGTCCTCACTAGGCGCCCCAAACATATTTAACACATGACCAACCAGGTGCGCAGGATTCTAGAGGTGGCCCCCACCCCTTACGGTGTGGCACTTCCCTCCCACGCGTTCGCCTTGGTCACCGGCTCTGATACCATAAAATGCCACGCCCCGTGCCCGTGTGCCCGTAACGCGACACATGGACTTGGCAACACCCACAATCATCTACTTGGCAACCGAACTCGCTATCCCAAAAGGAATATCCTGAGATGATAGTGGGTACTTAGGCACACCTTATATACCAGTCAGCACTTTCAGACTTATCCCATGTGGGATGGGGTTTCATATATAGGACAACAACTTAACAGATAATCATGTAATTCGCATAGCATGTACATATAAAGCAATTAAATAAACACTTACTTACTATTCCAAATCTCTACCCATAATGCATCTTAAGTTATCTAAGAAATCCATCATATGTTCATTCCATACTTCACTTTCTGACTAAAGATTTAAGCCTAAGGTTCAACCTGCTCTGATACCATTTACGTCACACCCCATAACCAGAAGTTGACCTGGCAATGTCTCACCACACAATATACTCTTCCAAACCATAAACATAACAGAATAACTTAAATTTTATTATAAATTCATCAGTACTTAAAGTGAAATTACATAACTCAATGTATTGTTCTAATTGTTGTTCAACAACAATGATTCAGATACTTATTAGATAAGGTTTACATTCATCAAACTACTCGTCTAACACCCCATCCCAAGGCTCATCATCCGCACCCTCATCATACTCATCTGCAAAATATACAAAGATAAAAGGATGAGCCACACTAGCTAAGTAAGGATCCATCGCCATTGAGATGAGGGACCAAAGGTACCAAAACATTCCCTATTTCCAAATCATGTGAAACCACTTGTAAAACACTTAAAACATATGGTAAGAGTTCAGAACTTGCATAACTTTTACATAACATAACTTGTAAAGGAAATAAAAGCATTATAAAAAGTCTTGGTTGATGGTAAAGACAACCCGGTCGACCGAAGGATCGTCCGAGATCAAGACAGAAAACTATACAGAAAGTCCGATTGATCAGCATAACATACCGGTCAACCGCATTAGCTCTGGTCAGAGGGTTTATGGCTTGGTCGACCATAATCCATCTCCAATCATTCGAAATTAGCCCCAGTAGTTTGGGTCGGATGTTGGAACTATGATCCGATCGACCGAGATCCGGTGAGGACATTTTTAAGGCTTAATTTGTGAAGGAAACTCATTTTCCGAACTTTCGAAATGCCCAAACAAAAAAAAAGATTTTGGATGTTTATGATATCAAGTTGTGAATTTTGTTTGGTTCTATGTATTTGGAGTTGGAAAGTAGTGGTGGTGGTGGAGGCATAGGCGGAGATGGTGACCGGTGGAGGTAGGAGGTGGTTGTGATGAGGAAGAAGAAGATGATATTTGTTTAATGGCTATTTCCCCTTGAAATTAACGGATTTCATCACATTTTGAAGAAAAAAAAAATACTCTTTAGGCTAACCTTAAATTTTTAGAGAATTATTTAGGAGAAATGAAAATAATTAAGGGACGACTCGTGCTGTTATCTCTCTTAAGATTTCCATAATTTCGCTAACTTCTTTATTTTCTTCCTTTCCCTCTTCTAACTTCATCTTATAGTTTCCCTGGACTAACTACCCCAACTAATAACCTTTCCCAAAGCATCACACCTGCCCATAAGTTCTTCATATGTCCACTTAAGCCCCCAAACTTATCCAACACAACAAAACAACCCTAAACAATTATGTAAAATCAATTAATCACGTAAGATTAAATTATGATAATGCAATTACTAAGGTCAAAATGTCATGGGTATCACATATTACCTCACACTTACAATTGTGAAATGGTAAGTTACCTTTTATGTACCTCAAAGTGTCGTCCAACTTAGAAGAAGCTACACATTGCAAGAGTCCATGACACAAGCTTGAAATTGATTCTACAAGCCTTGAAAGCAGTTGAAATGTCAAAAAGAAGGAAGATAAAGTTAAGAGATACTGAATCCAACATTGAAGTATCAAGTAGTAGGCTCTTAACCTTGAAATGTTGAAGTCAATGGTGCTACAACCTTAGAAGACTACAAAAGACTTAATCACAAGAAGAGGTTGATAAAGTTCTTGAGCCAAGCTCAAAGAAGAATTCATCTTAAAGACTTGAATACCTAAGAAAAAATTTCTTATGCTTATATATATATATATATATATATATATATATATATATATATATATATATATATATATATATATATATATATATATATATATATATAGACTAATCTTGCTTTGAAAATACTAGATGTAAGTATGGCAAACTCAAGCTCTTTCATGTTTTCAAAACCATCATACTTACATTTGATTTGATCTTTGGAAAAGTTTTTGAAAACTTATGTTAGTGTTGGTTAATGCCTAAGATCATTAAGTTGTTATCTTTGAAAAACACTTATGCATGAGTTTGAGAACATTAGAAATGTGACAAAGTGGAAAAACCCCTTTTGGACTGAAGTTTGGTCGACCATGCCATAGACTCGGGCGACCTGATGAAGTACGGACAGCCGACATGTGTTGTCCGGTTGACCGAGGTTGGTTTTTGTCCTTAGTCAATTTTGAATGTTAAGAGATTTATATATCTTTTGCTTGATGGTAGTGCACATGACTTGTGTGTTTGTTCTTACAAACTTTGCATATAGGAATCTTGACCTAGTCAATCATTGATCATATTCATTGTCTAGTATTCTTATGTGTTGCATTTACACACATAAGTAATCGAAGTGATAATCCTTTAATTCACCTTATGCTTAATGAACATAATTGTTCTTAAGGTGATCACTTTGGAAAATAATTTGGTAGAAAAGTTTAAAAAGTTTGAGAACCTTATTCACCCCATCTAAGGTTTTCCCATTCGGGTTTAGCAAATTCCCTTCGGGTATTTCAATAATAACATGACCATAAGTTAAAGGAGACTGTTGTTGAGTGGGTTGCCAATTTTTTGGAATGACCACCCCTTTTGGAGTCATTGCATATACTTGAGAGGCTGAGGTAATTAACGATCATGTATTACCTAAAACTCATTATAGATCAACGGGTAATCACCGTTGTTAACTATTGGACCAGACTCTGAACTTTCTCGTCAATAATTTCATCAATCTGTTGTCTAATGGTTGCCAATGATGTTGGTAGGACAGGAGAGTTAGGGTTGTCTGATTGTTCACCAAAGTCAGAGGATTAGGCTCCATATTCTTGATA
The DNA here is from genome assembly GCA_026122235.1 of Vinca minor. NCBI lineage: Eukaryota > Viridiplantae > Streptophyta > Magnoliopsida > Gentianales > Apocynaceae > Vinca > Vinca minor. Next base: position 4,762,314 of record JAOCZM010000253.1, read on the forward strand.
TGTTTGTCGGATCCAAGTCGCATTCAAGAAAAGACACACATCAACAGTGTCCTGTGGGGCGTACTTTAAAGTGATCAACTCGGCCGAGTGTTGAGCGAAAAAGCTAAAATTGTAGGACATCGTATCCTCACGTAGCAAGTTTGTTTGGAAAAAATGGACTACCTTAAAGCTATGTATGCGTTGTTGGGAAATTCACTCAAGCATGAAGCATAGTCTAAAGACTGGATTGTAATCTAAGGTGCGAAAGTTGTAATGAAAACATTTAAAGACTGTATAAATGAAGATAAATGGGCATTTTGATTGTTGATTATGATGTTTGTGTTCTTCCTCTTGATCTTCTATTTATAATCGTCTTTGAAAGTGGCTTCTCATCTTGAATTCTACCCATTCTATCCATGATCTTGTGAAATGGACATGTTCCCAAGATAGTGTCCATTATGAAGAACGTGGGAAAAACTCTTTCTACTTCTGTTGAGTGGCTGTTTGCACATTTCCCCCTTTCTCGGATTGTCTGGTTATTTGGGCCTAAAATCTCTCTTAGTCGTATCCAAGTTTCTTTGTATGGGAAACGTGGAGACTGGTGATGGATAAGTTCAAGCATTGAGTCAAATGTATTTGGAACTGACTGCCTGTTATGCATGATTCTTGTTGGTTTATCTCGACCAGCAATATCTTTTAGTCGTTTCAAGTTTTTGCTTCTGGTCATCCTATCAGGGTCGGTCTGCATTTTACGTTCTTGGTCGCTTCTAATTGACACTCATATTGAACCTCTGTTGGACCTTTTTGTTTGCTTCTTGTTTGGTTTCTGCCAACCGAAATTTTTCAGGTGTCACCAGAAGTAATATTTTGTGTTAGAATTTGAAGTAATATTTTGTGTTAGCATTATTTGGAAAGTATTTTGGTTGTGTAAAGCTTTCCTATTCCTTGTGAGTTTTAATTGCTTGAGATCTTTTAAAGATTTGAAGAATTTTGTAGAGGATTCTTTTGAATACTCCCTCCATTCCTAAATATAAGAATTTTATTACATATTGCGAAAATTAAAGAAGAAAAAATTAAGTTGTTTTTGTGATTAAAATACTAATATTACTCTCCTAAATATGACTTGTATACCACTAATTCTAGTTTAGAGAGTAACATTAATATTTTAATTACAAAAACATCGAGTTAGCTGAATATATTTGACTATGATTCTTTATTCCTAAACCGTGTAATTGAAGTCCATATGGAAACTGGGACTTCGGTTGTTTTTCGCAACCTTAAGGAAGTCACAACGTCCATATACAAATGAGGACCTTCAATAAGGTTTTGATCTGATGAAACACTATAGTTTTGAGAGGAATATTGTGAGGAAATTTAATGATCGTCCTTGAGAGAGTTTCTTCATGAAAACAAAATACTTTTCCTAGCAATATTTTGTTATGATATGAGAAGAAGTCTGATATTTTGGCTATTTAGCAACTGGGGGAATTAATAAAATAAGCGCGAGTCGGGTCGTGTGCGCGGATCTGACCGACCCAGAGGACTAAAGGTTATAAATAAATAATTCCTTAGATATTTTTGTTATCTTTTTGCCATTTCCGTTATTGACGGTTACTCGATTTCCCCCCTTCTTCTCTGTAATTCCAGCTCCCTTTCTGCCCAATTCTTTCTCTGATTCTCTCTCATTTCTCTTCTTCTAATCTGTTCGTGTGTAATTGCTGAATTGATCAACAAAGTTTGAAGGATTGTTCATTACATAACATTTGGTATCAGAGCCGGCGGGCCTTGGACAAGGATGGTGACAACTTGGAATCAGCTCTGTGAAGCTCAGACGACGGCGGTGCAAGGTCTGCTTCCTACGCCGGAGCTACTAGAGTATCGAATGCTTGTAGAACATCAAACTCGGAGATTAGTAGATGTGGAAAGTTCTGTTATTAGAATTGATAGACAATTAGAAGATTTTAGAACTGCTCTAACCTCTATAAGCTCGGATGTGATGAATCTAAGGAGAGATTCAGATAAAAAAATTGTTGGCCTTAAACAGGATTCTGATGAAAAATTTAAACAATTGTTGGATCAATTGTCTAAAATCAATCAGAATCAAAAGGATAAAGCTACTGTGGCTGAGAGCAGTAGACTTATCAATCAGTCTCCTCAAATTAGGCACTTGAGGACTGATTTTGGTGCTGTAACTGTAAATACCCTAAATCCTGTATCTGGTGTGAATGTTGAACCTAAGGTTACCTTCAATAATGATAATAGGGGAAATAAAACTATTTAAGCTGGATTCCCCAAATTTTAGGGTAGTGTACCTAGGAAATAGTTCATACAAGCTGACTATTACTTCAAGGTTCACAGAATACCAGATCACTCGAAGTTAGATGTTGATATGACATACTTCAGAGGTGAGGCATGCCTATGGGGCCACAGTTATGTCATAGAACATAGAAGTCGGGATTGGCTTGGCTTTGTTGGAGCATTGTATCATAGGTTTGATACAAGGTCTTTAGCTGGTATTGTGGGAGATTTCTCCAAGCTGAAGCAGTGAAGTGATGTCCAAACATATACGAAGAAGTTTGAAGCCTTGAAGGTTGTGTTTGTAACAATTGGCAATAGAGCCGCACCATAGTACTTCATCAGCCTATTTTTTAGTGGACTCAAGGATGAAATAAAGGGGATAGTAAGCATGCATAGGCCTAGCTCCTTAATGGAAGCTTTCAGATTATCTGTGTAACATGAGATGTACTTGTCTTTTACATCTAAGTATGTCAACAAGCCTACATATTCCAGCTATGCACAGAAGATTTTATCCTCTACTTCTCAATCTTCTCAGGACTTCTGTGTCATCCTCTAAGAAATCTTATGCATCAGCTTATGTGGCTAAGGCACCTCTGAATGAACCATTGAAATTCAAAAGGGTGAGTAATGAGGAGATGCAAAGGAGAAGGCAGCAAAATCTTTGTTTCAAATGTGGAGAAAAGTACTATCCCCGACACAAGTGTTCATTAGCACATGTCAACATGATTTACTTGTGTGACGATGAATCTGTTGAGGAGGTAAACCATGAATTGCCAGTTCTATAACCTTATCAAGGTGGTGAGACATGTTGCTTGGGGGAAGAGGTAGCAGAATTTGCTCATATGAGTGTAATGTATGGATGTACTGAAGGACAACTTTTTAGAGTGCCTGGGAGGACGGCCAGGAATCTGCAGTTCCATCTTGGTTAATCCAGGATGTACACACAGCTTCTTGGATCCTAAGATAGCTAAGCAGCTGAGACTAGAAGTTACCCAACACAGACATATGTTTGTGGTTTTGGGCAATGGAGAGAAAGATGGCATGAAGACTGTTGCAAAGGGGTGAAGTGGAAGTTAGGTGATCAGGAATTCTACCAGGATATGCATATCCTTACTTTGGGAGGGAGTGACATGGTCTTGGGGGGAAGTTGTTGGAGAATCATAGTCCTATTATTATGTATTACAAGAACCAAGTGATAAGGTTTATGAATGGAGGAGAGGAAGTGGTGATTCAAAGTGTTAGTGCTAATCTGGTGCTGCAGTCAGTAACATCTAAAACACTTAAAAAATGTTTGATGAATTCTGTGGAGGTATGGATAAGACAGCTGAGTTATTTTCATGGGGAAGCAGGTGAAGAAGTGAGCACATTTCACCTGTTAGAGGGCAAGGAGTTAGATCTGTTAGAGGAATAACCGGGTCGCAACACATAAGCGCAGCGGAAATAAACTGACCCGCCTCTACCAGGATCTATCACGAGTAAGAACCTAAGACTACGGGATAGTGTTATACCTTTTATCGGTGCTAGGACAGCTGAAACGGTTTCAGCGGTATGTTGTCACGAACGGAACTCCACTAATACAGGCTCCGTCTCTCCCAGTATCCACTCGATCTTCCGGGGATGGTCTTTTACTGCTTGGTGCTAGCCAACGCCTTGTAGAAGCCTTGAAGACACTCTTCAATATGGAGTATGTATGTATGACCTTTAGAAGAACAAGATACAGTTTTTCTACTTCTTTAAGCTTTAGCCAAAGCTAGAAAAACAAGTCTAGAAAAAGCTGTCTTTTCTTTTCTCTCTAATGTTCTCTCCTTTCTCTCTTCTCTAAGCTTCAAAAGCTGGAGAAAAATCTGATTAGAATGATTAGGAAAATCAGTATTTTCCTAGTCTATCAAGAGAGAGTGGGGAGAGATTATGGGGAAAGTGGGAGATCATGGAGGAAACCACTCCTCCACTTTCTCCACCACTTCAACCACCATTTGAGAGCTGAAATTATATCCAATAATCCAGCCATAAGGTCGGTCCAAATGGGTTGGTCGGCCCAATCATATTGGTCGGCCCAACCCGTTTAAGGGCCCAATCCAATCCCGGCCCGGCCCGGCCCAATCGAATTGGCGCACCTTAGATTAAATGTACTCCAACAAGATTGTCATGAGGCTGCTAGAAGCAAACTCTGATGTCTTTGAAGTGCCTAAGGGGCTGCCTCCTAACAGAGGACATGAGCACAAAATTGAACTCAATGAGGGTGCTCAACCTTTCAAGATGAGGACCTATAGGGTGCCTCATTCACAAAATGATGAAATTGAGAAATTGACCAAGAAAATGTTGATGGATGAGTTATACAGGCCAGCAATAGTCATTTTTCATCTCCAATCCTCTTAGTTAAGAAGAAAGATGGACCCTAGAGATTTTGTGTTGATTTCAGACAGTTAAATGCTTTAACTGTTAAGGATAAGTACCTCATTCCTATAGTTGATGACCTTTTGGATGAGTTACATGTAGTTGCTTACTTCTCAAAGATTGATTTACGGGCAAGGCTACTTCCAAATCAGAATGAGAGAGGAAGATATACCAAAGACTGCCTTTAATACTCATTTTGGGAACTTTGAATTCAAAGTCTTGCCTTTTGGGTTGACAAATGCCCCAGCAACCTTTCAGTCACTCATGAATAAGGTCTTTGGACCTTATTTAAGGAAATTTGTTCTTGTATTCTTTGATGATATCCCCATCTACAGTCCTGGCATGGATTCTCATATTGAACACTTATAGATGGTTTTGGAAATCCTAAGGAAACATCACTGTTTGGAAAACTTAGCAAATGTTCATTTGTTAAGGAAGAAGTGGAATACTTGGGGCACTTAATTTTTGGTGGAGGAGTAAAAGCTGATCCTAACAAGATTAAGGACATATTAGATTGGCCATTGCCTAAAACTATCAAGCAACTTAGAGGGTTTTTAGGATTGACTGGATATTATAGGAGATTCATCTAAAGTTATGGGGTGATTAACAAGCCTTTGACTAATCTCATTAGGAAAGATGGTTTCAATTGGTTTGAGAAGGCTGCAATGGCATTTCAGAACCTTAAGCAAGTTCTCAGTACTCCACCAGTTCTAGCACTTCCTGACTTCAGCAAAAGATTTGTGGTAGAGACAGATGCCAGTGATTCTGACATGGGTGTTGTGCTGATGCAAGAAGGCAGGCCCATTTCTTATTACACCAAGGCACTAGGGCCTAAAGCTTCAGCAATGTCCACCTATGAGAAAGAGCTCGTGGCCCTTTCCACTGCCATTTTGAGATGGAGGCATTACCTTGAGGGACATCATTTTGTGGTGAAGACAGATCACCAAAGTCTCAAACACTTGTTTGAGCAAAAAGTAAGTACTACTGCTTAGCAGAAGTGCATCTCCAAGCTTATGGGGTTTGACTTCTCTATTCAATATAAGAAAGGTAGTGAAAACAAGGGAGTTGATGCATTATCTAGGAAGTTGGAGTGCAATGCTATATCTATGTTGGTTCCTGGGTTGATGGAAGAGTTAAGAAGAAGTTATGACGGTAATATGGCTCAATGAGTGATATCTCAGTTCTTCTTGGGGAAACAGGTTCCTGAGTACACCTATTGCAATGATATCTTGAAATACAAATGAAGAATTTATGTTGGCAGTGGTGGTAATTGCAGAAGAACTGTTATGGAAACTTTGCATTCCTCTCATTTAGGAGGACACTATGGCACTTTGGCTTGTTAAAACAGAATGAGGAAGTTGTTTTATTGGCCTTACATTGTGTGTCAGAGGTGTAAACATGAAAACCTGCCTTATCCAGGTTTGCTACAACCTGTGGAAGTGCCAAGTAAACCATTCACTCACTTCTCCATGGACTTTATTGAAGGTTTGCCTAAGTCAGAACGCAAGGACTCCATTTTGGTGATTTGGATAGGTTCGCAAAATTCAGTCATTTTATTGGCTTAACTCATCCATTTTCAGCAAGAAAAGTTGCAGATGAGTTTATGGATAAAGTATTCAAACTATATGGGCTGCTTGAGTGTATAATTAGTGATATAGACAAAGTTTTTACTAGCTTGTTTTAGAAAGAGTTATTTGCTACTTTAGGTGTCAAATTGAGCCTCAGCACAGCTTACCACCCCTCAGTCAGATGGGCAAACTAAGAGGGTAAATCAGTGCTTGGAAATGTATTTAAGGTGTTATACCTTTCATAAGCTTCATGTGTGTCATAAGTTCCTGGTAGTAGTTGCCTTGTAGTACAACTCCCGTGTTCATACCACCATCAAAATGTCTCATTTTGAAGCTCTATTTGGGTACAAACCTCAGGGGTTTGGGAAAGAAGCTTCTTATTAAGAAGTGTAGCTGTTGGTGGAGCCTTTGGCTATTATGGATAGGAGACTCATGGAAAAAGCTAACATACCTGCAGTTCATTGGTTGATCTCATGGAGTCACCTTCCTGAAGAGGATGCCTCTTGGGAGTTTGCTGCGGATTTCTTGCAAAAATGGTCTGATTTTTCTTGGACAGCTTGAGGACAAGTTGTGTTCAAAGGGGGGGAGGGGAGAATGTTGGGAAATTAATCCTCTCCCAATTCTAGCCCACAAGAAAATACAAATGAGGCAAGCGATAAGGGGACACAAGGATTTACGTGGTTCGGTCAACGGACCTACATCCACGGGTAAGGCGAGCTCATACTCTCTTTATAATGGAGAAACAAGAATACAATGGAGATTCCTCCAATCCATTAGCCCTCCTCGCCTTACTACTCCAAACCATATAAGAGGCACATATATATATAGGAGTAGTAAATCTTTTACTAAATGGATTAGGAGTTCACGTAATTAGTAATTCACCTAATTACTAATTCTTAACATAATTAGTATCCAATTAGGAATGCACCTAATTACTGATTTACCTAATTACTAATTCTTATCCTAATTTATATTTAATTAGTAATCCAGTGAATATGGGCCAAAACCCAACAATCTCCACCCTGGCACGTATTCACCAAATCTCCAACTAGTACGCTCCGCGTCCCAAATGCTCCACGTCTCATATGCCCCATGCTCTACACTTGAATCTTCAAATCAGTACGTTGAATTGAGGGGAAATTGACTAAGATGAGTTTAGTCAACTTTGATCAACGATCAAACATGGCAACACCAATAACAGAACAAATAGCTCAACGTTCAAAGTCCACCAAACCCACTCTGGTTTAGGACACTCGATGCACCTCTGGATCCATGCACCCGAAACATACCGTATCAATCCTCCACCCTTCCAATTCAACCATCTAGATTTAATCCTTCTTATTTGCTTGACTTGTACACCAACCATAGATTTTTATCTCTTTCAGCAACACCTCTTCTCTGCCAAACCTCTATCGGCACGTGCGCTCCACCCCCAATGGATCTCTCTTCCATCTTTGACGGCTCTCTACCATCTCTGACATATCTCTTCCATCTTTGGAGGACATACATAAAAATCTTTTCACCAGTGTGTCAAAGGTTTCTGGTGACGATGGCTAGAATTGCACAGAACTCTGAGTTGACAATTGGTCGATCTTTAACTGGAGAGTAATGCCAAATTTTGGTGTAGCAGAGGTGCATTCCCACGTTGGCTTAACCAATCGAAAGAGTCCGCTTTCGATTATATCCAACACTCTCCTCCAATCTCTGGCGAAACTGATAAACCAAAATAACTCCTCTTTTGTTCTGAACTCCCTGCTCTGATACCAGTTGTTGGGAAATTAATCCTCTCCCAATTCTAGCCCACAAGCAAATACAAATGAGGCAAAGCGATAAGGGGACACGACGATTTACGTGGTTTGGTCAACTGACCTACATCCACGGGTAAGGTGATCTCATACTCTCATTATAATGGAGAAACAAGAATACAATGGAGATTCCTCCAATCCATTAGCTCTCCTCGCCTTACTACTCCAAACCATATAGGAGGCACATATATATAGGAGTAGTAAATCTTTTGCTAAATGGATTAGGAGTTCACGTAATTAGTAATTCACCTAATTACTAATTCTTAACATAATTAGTATCCAATTAGGAATGCACCTAATTAGTAATTTACCTAATTACTAATTCTTATCCTAATTTATATCTAATTAGTAATCCAGTGAATATGGACCAAAACCCAACAGGGAAGTGGTATGATATGAGAAGAAGTCTGATATTTTGGCTATTGGTGGGTCTCGAACCTAAGCAACTGGGGGAATTAATAAAAGAAGCGCGGGTCGGGTCGTGTGTGCGGATCTGACTAACTCGGAAGACTAAAGGCTATAAATAGATAATCCCTTAGATATTTTTGTTATCTTTTTGCCTTTTCTTTTATTGACGGTTACTCTATTTTCCCCCTTCTTCCCGTAATTCCAGCTGCCTTTTTGCCCAATTCTCTCTCATTTCTCTTCTTCTTCTTCTTCTCTGTTCATGTGTAATTGCTGAATTGATCAATAAAGTTTGAAGGATTGTTCATTACTTAACATATTTTTTTTATTTTTTTTGGGTGCAAAGTTGTGTTCTCATACGAATTGATTGTGGAATTTCTTGGAGGGACTAAAAAATCTTTGTTCAATATCTTTCTGTTTATGTTGCTGTTGAAGGTAGGTCTGTCAATTGGAATCAAGAGTTCAGATCCAGATCCAGACTAATAAGACCTAATTTGAAACTAGATAGACTTTTCTATACTCAGATTTAGATTGAGTTTGGACTCATATCAGTAGGATCCAAACCAAGTATGAGACGCAAGAGTTGTGGGTGTAAATTATAATTTTATACACCCATGAGACTCAAAGACCCAATTAAGATTATTTATTTATTTTGTTTTATATGAATCTAAAGATATGATGCTAATGTTAATGAACTGTGCATATTATTTTTCACAAAATATTTTGCTAATAATCGTTATTCATTTTATTTAAAAAAATATTCACGTTTCGATCGATAAAATTGAGTATCAATAAAATTATAAATAAAATTAGTAAGCAGACCCAAATTAGATCTAAGACCCAATGTGGTTGAAATCGAACAGTTAAAAATATCTAGACCCAATCCAATAAAAAATTAACTTGGATATCAATTTAGTGAGTTTGAGTATGATCAATAGCAAATTCGCTAAAAGATTGTAAAGTGACTCAATTTAAAAGAACTTTAACAGGCGAGGAACTTGTCGACTTAATTTACTACTGGAGTATGCTTATTTATGCCTGTGAGAATGTAAAAGTGAGTGATCCGCAGACGAAGACTTTGTTGGCCGAACTGCGTTAACAATTCATACATATGCCTTGTTATTGATTCGGTTAAACTTTATTTTAACCTGTTTTTGAAAAAGTACTTCACAAGCATAGTAAAAATTTATTTTTTCTCATCTTATAATAGAAAAACTCGAAAAAATAACCATTTATGGGAGCAAAGTCTATTTGTATGATTCCGGAAAAGTGATATTTTTGAAGTTGGTTGTTAAAGTAGTTTGAAGATGAGTTCTCTTAAAGAAGATGGTTTATTTATTGGCAAAAAATCCTCCGTCCCCGTGTATCCTCAACCAATCACAATTCACCATGTGTATATATAATTGGAAAAATTAATTATATAGTAAATTCTGATTGGTTGGGGATAGGATTAGGAACAGGAATGGGGACAGACGATTTTCATCCTTATTTATTACTCCCTCCGTCCCAAATTATCTGTCCACATTTCTATTTTAATTTGTCCCAAATTAATTGTCCACTTTCTAAATAAAGGGGTCATTAATGGTGTTTTTTCCAATCTTACCCCTTAAATTAAATGTTGGAGAGAGAATAATAGAGAGAGAGAAAAGAGAGTATAATTAAGATGAAAGTAAAGTTAAATAGGGTTATGTTTGACATTTTACCATTTTCTACTTTGGAATTTAGTGAAACCTTAATCCCCGTGCAAAACACAAAGTGGACAGATAATTTGGGACGGAGGGAGTAGTCCTCACTCACTACTTGAAAGGGCCAAATTATGCATACTTGAAAGTCGGAATAAAAATTTATATTCAAATTATACATGCTTTTCTTAGGCAAAAATCTGTATCAGTGTATTTTCTCATTTTTTATTCCCAACCACTCATAATTCACCATGTGTATATATAATTACGAGAACTGTTAAGACAAATTCTAAGTGATTGGACACAAGAATAGAAACATACACAGATACAGACGATTTTTGCCCCTTTTTTTTTGTGAGGTGAAGGGGATGAGATAGAGGGAGAGGGATGCTGACGAACATGCGTTCGGTGAATATCGAATCCATAACCTCTGCCTATAATAAAACCGTAAGAGTGGATGATTGTAAAGCTGTTGAACAAACTTAGGCTTTCTTGAACAAAATAACAAGTGGACCATCACTCAAACCAAGCCACTTTTTCCCATCCTCACTAAAAACACCTAAATTTCCACACACAATTTTACAAGAACTACAAACACTAGGACAGAAAACAAGTTTATACCCATTCCCAATCTTCTCTATTTTGAACCAATTGCTCACAGTATCAGCACCAGGATTCCCAATAACTCCATTACTCATTACATACCTTTGCCCAGTATTCCCATCAACACCACCAATTTTCCAAGCAGTCGATTGATCACAAATGGTTGCTGCATTAAACACAATATTAAGATCAATAGATAAAGTTATTGTCTGCTTTGTTGAATCTACTGGCAAGAATCTTAGTGGGAGCCCATTCGAGGCATCGAGATTTTCTTGCATGACATAAAATGGACATGGTATGTCCTTTGCAGATAGTGCAAGGCCACCTCCATTCCCACTCTTGAGTGGGATTATGTAGTATTTTGATCCTGCTTGGAGTGGATGGCCATCTGCATCAAGGACTGGGGTGCACTTTGTTAGGGTAAAGAACAAGAGATGAGTGTACAGTGAGAGGAACAGCACTGGGGAGTAGCTGAATTTCATCTTCACCTTCTTGTTTTAATGGAGAAGAATGTTGTAGGTAGGCGGCCTCAATTATATAGGAGAAGAAATGGATAATTGGATATGATAACACTTATGGATCAATCATAGCTTGATAGAATTATTTAATTAGAGAAAACTCTCTCTATATATGAACAATTTTTATTTTTCTCTTTTTTATTAGTAAACTTTTATCATAACTCTTTTTATACATAAATTGTTTTCGAACTACTATTTTTGTCAAATTAGTGTAAAACTGGTGGTTTACTGTCACTTTTATTTACTTATTCTATATATATTCCAATGTTAAAGGATTTAAATTGACAAAAATACCCTTAAAACTGACAAACATACATTCAAAAGTAGTTGAAAACCACTAGTTTTACACTAATTTAACAAAATCAGTAGTTCGAAAATAGTTTATTTACTAAAAAAAAAAAAAAAAAATTAAAATAAAAGTTTACTAATCAAAGGAGAAAAGTAAAAATTATATATAGGGAGGTTTTCTCTATTTAATTATTGTTACTTTTACTGTTTTACCTCTCGTAATGCCATGTTGGAAAAACATACCAGAAGCAGTTGAGCGGTAGTGGGGGAGGATGATTGAAATTTTATAAAATTCAAGAAAGAACTTCGCATCCAATCCGATTATAGTGTGGCTTATGCATTGCATGTATTTGCACAGGCACCTGAAAGGAACACGAAACTATATTCAAATCTAATCCTTTGTCTTTATTCGTTTGATTTGTTCCTTTGATTGCTTAATGGATTTATGACTCGCTGCGACGTGGCTTTTTGTGACTGCTGATGATGCAAAAAAATGGAAAAAGAGAGAGAGATCACCGGAGAGCGCATAAGGATTTTGCATTAGACTGGCAGTGTTTTTGTAGAAAATCAAAAAATGGCATTTAAAAAAGTTGGACTAACATTGCTGGCCGGGACTTCCGTTCCCGCTGACATGGCACTTGAACGCTGGCTGACGTGGAACAAGATGGGAACGGCACTTCCATTCCCATCAGCCAGTGTGTTGGAAGAAAAAATGATATTTTTCCCTCTGGGCAGAAATTACCAAGTGACACTTCTGTTTTGACCTAGCTGGTTGTTTTTGCCAGAGACACATGAGTATTTACAACAAAATAATGAACTTTGCCAGAATATTAACCAAAATACGTGTACGCACAATAACTGTGGAAAAACCGAATGTATTAATAAAATAAGAACAATGAAAAAAACAAACGAATCGTGTATGTCATAAATATATTGACAATAATTAAATAAAGCATATCCTATCTAAGGAGTTCATCTACGTGGGCTTCTCCGGTTATCACGAAGGTAGTATGTCTACCTCGTCCTGGTTCGCACAACACTACCATGCTCCGTCACAATGAATACTGGCCCCTCGGTGTCGATCCGTAACACCTCCTCTGGAATTCTGCCCGGAGTTGTGGAGTCTGCTGCTGCGTCTGTGTCTGGTCCAGGCCCAGTTGTACGAGGGAGTTGCACCGAAAAATACTTCATCCTGCCCCGCTGAAGAGGGCCCAACACCAGGATGACCTCCAAATTGAGTACCAGGATTATATGTGTCAACGCTCGGATATAGGTAATCAAAATAAGTGGGGACATCGGGCTGAGTCTCGAAAGGAGCAGGAGCCGTAGCAGGATGCTCGGACTGAGGAGGAGGATGTGTCGCTTGCTCGAACTATGTTTGCGACATTCCCGCCTCACCGCCATACTGTCTCTGGCTTCTAGCGACAATAGACTCCTGAGTAGCCTAGCGATTCCTGCGAGTGCCCTGCCTCCCAACCACAGCCCTACCCGGAACATGCTCCTTCGGCCGTATGGAAGGTTGCAGCACGGCAGCTGCAGCCACATCGGAAGCCCGCGATCTGCAAGACGCCGACTTCCCAGCTGCTGCGAAGGCATCCTTGATCGTTTGTGCAGCCCAGGTGATGAGTGACTTGTACTGCGCAACAGTTCGAGGGACAGTCTTCTCGAACTCTTCTAGCATCAACCTGTTCGACTCCTCCTGCAACATAATATTAAAATTAGTATATTCAGGATAAAAAATTAACTTATGAAGAAAATGAAACGAATAAAACTTACCAAAATGTCGTCTGCTGTAGCGGCGGATTGAATACCCATCGAGAGTGGCCTGGGATTCCGAGTTTGAGGGTTCGTGATACGCTGAACGGTAATGCGATTGTACCAATCCATGTACTCACGGGTTGGTGCAATAACATTACCGATGGAGGGAGCAGCGCCAGCCATGGCATCCACACGTAAATCCCACAATGCAATGTAATCGGCGTGGACTTTCTCCCAATTCCTTGACGCTATCGCCTTCAACCTGTGGAGGTCTTGGCCCTCTTTAGTGCCCTCTGTCACTGCCGGGATTGGTACCACCTGCTGGAAAATCGTCAGTGTAGAACAATTTAGATAATAAAAAAACAATTTATTTAATATTAAAAGTAACTCACCCCCTGTATCTCCTTCATCAAATCAAGATGTTCGCGAAACACCAACAGCTTCTCTTTGGGGGAGTTACGGAAATTCCGGGGGACATTCCACCTAGCCCCGTGCGGTCTACCGTCGGCGGGGATCTCATCTGGTATTTGCCCTCGGTTCGCAGGACGGAGAAATGAAATACGCTCCCACGCCCACCTGATAAAACAAAACAAAAACGGTTATTAAATATTTAAATCACAAATTCACATTACAATTTAATTAAAATTTAAATAAATTGGACAAACCTGAATAAGCAAGAATACCCGGTGATGTCCTGCGAGTCAGTCATGCACGACACATCTGGCGGTACAAATGTGCGAGTACACCGCTGGCCCATGAATGCCCGTCAAGCTCTAGCGGGTCACTAAGGAGGAGTGAATTCCGCAAATTCACCCGGGAGCCCAACTTATCGGGGAAAAAAACTACTAATCAATATCAAGATCAGAGCCCTAGCCATCTCCTCTACCTGGCGGTCGGTAGCATCATCACCTAGAGGACCACTAATGTGGGTAAAGACCTCCACAAGCTGCAAACTGTTTCCTTTGATTGCCGCCTCGGTGGGTCGAAATCCTAAAAGATCGAAAACGCGTTCAATCCATCCGTCCTTGGAATGATTGTAAGATGCGTCCAACGACACTACGTGGCCCCTGGTCGGTAGTCCTAGAAGACATCATACACCCTCTAGTGTGATGGTCGCCTCCTCGCAACGTAGGTGGAACGTGTGGGTCTCCGGGCGCCATCTCTCAACTAATGCAGTCACGAGAGTGTGATCTACATTCATATTACCTAATCTACAACATCCCCCCAAAACCCTACTAGGTCGATTAGGTTTAACACTCGACGGTTGGTTTTCCTAGTATAGGCAGCGTAAAAGTTACCCGAACTCGTAATCACCTTTAACGGGTCGTTCAGGGTCTCTTCCCCGTGTTCCTAAAGATCTATAGGACGGTTGTTTGTTCAAAACTGAGGGATCAAAAGGACCGGGATGAAGATGAGCGGGAATGGCCATCTACAAAAACACATACAATTTATCAGAAAAATAAATGTAATATCTCCAGTTCTACTTTTGCCTTAAATTCACACAATACACAAAATTATCAAATTGACAATTTTACAATAGCACAAATTCCCTAAAATCACAAATGCTCCAAGGGTAAATCCACACAATCACAACTGCACAATTCATAAATTACCCAATCAACAAAAATACCCTAAATTCATGAATGCCCTAAATTCAAAAACAGCCAAATTCAACAGAATCCACAAATAATTCAAAAAATCAACAATTACTTTGATTTCCTAAACATAATTCGTGTATTCATAGTTAAACTCAATAAATAATTTACTATTTTTCCAAAAAAAATTCAAATTAAATTTTGATTTTTTACCTCACAAATTGAAAGTTGAAAGAGAAAAAGGTTGTTGGAGCAGCGGTGGCGGCGACAGTCGGCAGGCGGGGTCGGCAACGGGACAGTAAGGGAATTTAGGGGGATGGGGGTTTTTTTTCCTTGGTAAAAAATGACGGGAGGAAAGAGAATAAGGGGATTTAATTTGGCCCGAATCTTGTTCCACGTCAGCCAGCGTTCAACTACCATGTCAGCTGGGACGGAAGTCCCACTTCTGTTACGGCCAGAAATGTTGGTCCAGCTTTTTTTAATGCCATGTTTTGGGCTTTCTACAAAAATAATGTCAATCTAATACAAACCCCAAGGCAGAAAGTACTAGTCTTCTTCTTGTTTATACATTTTTTCCCCATGAAAAAGGAGTAAAGAAAAAAACACAAGAGTCACAAAAAGTGTAATTTTATTAATCCATCTCAAAGTGTAATTTTATTTTTTTTTGGAAAAAGAACTTTTTTTTTTCAAATTTTAATAGTACATTTTTTAAAGGATAATTCTGATATGGACTCGATCCATTGGACCTTGCGCTCAAAAACTGGCCACATCACCACATAATGAGGAGTGAGACAACTTTGTGATCATTTTGTCAGTTTTGGACCACAAGGTCCACGTGGACCTGATTGATATCAGAATTTTCCTTTTTAAAAGTACTACTATAGAAAAAGGGAGGGTGGTTTACAATTAATATTTAAGGTAAAAAGCGTCCACGCATCCTAAACTGCTCAAGTTTTTGGTTTTTGACCCTCAGACAAAAAACGTGAAGTTTTGCCGCCTAAACTATTCAGATGTATCTAATGTGACCTTTCTTTTCATCTTCCCAGTTAAATCTTGACTAAAATTTTGCATGTGACAATCACATGGTAAAAAAAAGGGTCAAATTCGCCAATATATATTTGACCATACATGAAAAAAAATAAAAGAACATCAGCCACCAATCCATCCACCACTTTTCCGTCGCCGCACCTCCTTTCTCCGTCTCTAGATGCACTATGTTTCTCCAAAGCCCTATTGTTACACCCCGTCTCCCATGTGATGACATGACAGTACTCAAAGTCAATGAAGTACCGAACCCAGAAACTCAAAAGGAACTTCAACAATTACTATTACTTAAAAGGGAAATAACATTGTCCATAAGTCGGATACATCTTTAAAGAAACCAACGTCTAAAAAGGAAATGCTAAAACTATAAATTGTTCATGACTTCACTATTACAATAAATCAACTAAGTCAACTAGTCATCTTGGTACTATTCCTCATACGTCTCATCTATGGCTCCATCCACATACTCATCTGCAAAAATTGTCACCAAATCAGGGTGAGCTAAAAGCCTAGTAAGCATCGATCACCCCTGGGAAAATAACGTTTCCCGAAGCCCAAAACATTTGAAATAATATGAATGAGAGTTAACTTGAAAATTCATTTAAAAGAATACTAAAAATAACTAAAACAGAAACAGAACGGAAAATGGAACAAAACAGAAAACAATCCAGTACATGCCACGGAAGAAGCTGCGAACGAAAGCTTCGTCCGCAGGTCAGTGCCAGAGACTGCGAACGAATGGATCGTCCGCGGGGTTCGTCTGTAGTATCTTCCGCAAGAAGACAATAGCCCTAGTAGTTGTGCGGACGAATGCCATTTTTGCACAACACTCTCCCAACCCAGGAAATCATCATTTTTTACTCTAAATAACATACCAAAACAAATGCAATCCAACAACTAACATGCTCAAGCTATATCCAACGAATTTGACACATACGAATCAGAAATTGTACTACGAGCACCATGATTACTCATACACTTCAAACGGAATTTTGTGTCCGATTAACGGATACAATTCAAAGCAATAACAAAACACATACGACTATTCATTTACCCGTTAAGATGGGTCTGACTGAGCTTAGCATGGATTTTGTTATGTCATCGCTCACCCTTGTGAACTCCACAACGACTGTTAACAGTCTTACTTTTTATTCTCGTTAGGAACCGAGTCTGAGACTAAACTAGCTGATAGTGCTCTTGCGCACTTTAATTAATTAAGTTCGACGATGTCCTGGATTAGGATCATCGACAGATAAGAGCTCCAATTAGGAATATAACACATAAAGACTCCAACAAAACAATCAAACACGCACAGTTACCAAGTACAACAATTCTCACAATCGAACTCACAACAATAGCAAATTCATCAACACCTCGTCTGATTTCAATGCATTAAAAATATGAATGAAAACCAAAAATTCGCAAATCAGTAAATTTAGCAAAAACGATATTTCATGAAGTTTAAGGACCAGAAAATACAAGGGTGAGTGATCCTTAAAAGTTAGACTTAATCAATTACTTCAAATTACCAGAAAATTCCCCAAAAGCTATCAAAATAGTCCACTGTTTCTGCGATTGCTCTCTCTACGGAACTCTAAACTGCAATCTGTCAAGTCTCCCACTAAGCCTAGCCAATTAGCTTCGAAACTCAAGTGAAATCACTCAATTCGGATTTCGTTTACTATGGTAATTAGTTGTTAGACTCCCCAGCACTCAAAAATTCTGAACACCTTCTTCTTCTCTCGTTTCTTTCTTTTTAACCGTTACTTTCTTTCCCTCAAAACTCCAGCCATAACTCCCTCTCTAAAGACCATTCAATTCTCATACAACTCTCCCCTAAAGTTTCCAAAGTCTACACTTAAGTCCCTCACACACAAGTTCAATCAAAGCGCCCCTCACACTAAACGAATCACACATATAACACGTGAACATGTTGTAACATTTAATTAGGTACATAATCACATTACACGTCACATGTAATCATGCTATAAAAAATAATAAACACGTACATGAAAGAATTTGAATACAAGTCATGCAAAATAATTTTCTATAAGTCCCGAGTATCACATCCCCCCCATACACAAGTTTTCGTCCCTGAAACTTCACTAACCTTGGTTCAAGAACAAATAGGGATATTTCTATCAGGCTTCCTCTTCTAGTTCCCATATTTCTTGACGCTCCGTATGGTGCGACCGCTTCATTTTCACATAAGGGATGATTATACGTCTCAACACTTGATCTTTTCGGTCCACGATTCTCACTGGCACCTCAACATATGTCAAATCCTATTGTAGCTCCAATGGTTCAGCTTCCAGTACGTGACTGGGATCCGACACATACCGCCTCAGCTACGACACATGGAATACGTTGTGTACCCGTGACAGCATTGGTAGCAGCGCCAAACGATAAGTCAACTCAACGACCATTTCCAAAATCTCATAAGGGCTAATGTATTTTGGACTCAACTTTTCACTCTTCCCGAATCTAATAACATCCTGAGTTGGTGAAACCCAAAGATAAACCTTGTCGCCTATCTGAAAATCCATATGCCTTAGTTTACTGTCTGCCCAACTCTTCTGCCTATCTTGTGCAGCCTTAATTCTTTCCCGAATGAGCGGAACCTTTTCCATTGTGACTTGTACCAATCTCGGTCCCGTTATTGTCTTCTCCCGATATCATCCCAACAAACTTGTGACAGACATTTTCGACCTACAAGGCTTCATACAGTGCCATACCAATACTTGTTTGATCTACCCAACTTCTTTTAAAGTCCAAAACACATGCCCGAAGCATGTCTTCTAATGTCTGAATTGTCCTTTCAGACTGCCCATATATTTGGGGGTGATAGACAGTACTTAAGGACTTAGTCCCCCCATAGCCTCACTGAAACGTCTCCAAAATTGTGAAACAAAATGAGTGTCCCGGTTCGACACAATACTTACCATAAGCCCGTGGAGTCGGACTATCTCATCATGGTACATTTGCACAAATTTGTCCATTGTAGCGGTGATCTTCATAGGCAAGAAATGAGCGGATTTGGTGAGACGGTCCACAATTACCCAAATGGTGTCTTTCCCGGTCTTGTCCTTCGGCAAACCCGTCACAAAATCCATGGTGATGTGCTCCCATTTCAAAACGGGAATCTCAAGCGGTTTCAACAAGCTGGCGAGTTGTTCATGTTCCGCCTTTACTTGTTGACACACAAGACATCTAGCCACAAACTCGGCTATGTCTCGTTTTATACCTCTCCACCAAAAGTTACATTTCAGCCTCTTATATATTTTGGATGACCCCGGATGTACTGATAGCTTCGAATTGTGAGCCTCTTTCAAAATCTCTAACCTCAGCCCCTAATCTGTCGATACACATAATCTGCCCTGAAACCGGATACTGCCATCTACGTGAATATGAAATTCTGTTTTTGCCCCCGACTGTATCAAATCTCTCTCCTTTCCCAAATTAGAATCCGTCAACTGAGCTTCTTTAATCTGCCCCAAAAGTGTATGTTACGCTACCAAAACTGCCAATACATTACTTGTAGACTTCACAACCTTAATTTCCAACCTATCAAACTCAACTATTAACTCTCGCTGATCGGTGATTAACGCAGCAAGCTGCCCCGAATTCTTTCTACTCAAGGAATCAGCCACCTTATTAGCTTTCCCGGGATGGTAGCTAATGGTGAGGTCGTAGTCTTTCAATAACTCCAACCATCGTCTTTGCCTCATGTTAAACACTTTCTGAGTGAAGAGACACTTGAGGCTTTGGTGATCGTTGAAGACATCACAAGGTTCACCATACACGTAGTGTCTCTAAATCTTCAATGCAAATACGATCGCTGCCAACTCCAAGTCGTGTGTGGGGTAATTTTTCTCATACGGTTTCAATTGCCTAGAAGCGTAGGCGATGACCTTTCCATTCTGCATCAAAACACATCCCAAACCGATGCTGGATGCATCACTGTAAATGGCGAAACCACCAGATTCTGCCTGTAGTGCCAATATCGGTACGGTAGTCAATTTTTCTTTAACTTCTGAAAAAATTCTCACAATCTTGTCCCCACTCAAACTTAACTCGTTTTTGTGTCAAATGAGTGAAAGGTGCAACTATTCTTGAAAAAATCTTCTACGAACTTTCTGTAGTAACCGGCTAACTCCAAAAAACTACGGATTTCTGCCACGGTCTTCTGTGTAGGCCACTCAACAATACTCTCGATCTTTCTCGGGTCAACTGACACTCGTTCTACTTATACGACATGCCATAGAAATGACACACTCTTCAACAAAAAAACTCTCACTTACTGAATTTGGCATACAACTTCTCCTTCCTCAAAATCTCCAATGCCAACCTTAAGTGCATTTCGTGAGCTTCATTCGATGGTGAGTAAATGAGGATATCATCGATGAAGACCTCCACGAACTTATCAATACAGTCATAAAAGAATCGGTTCATCATATCCATGAATGTTGCTGGTGCGTTAGTCATTCCAAACGGCATTACAAGGAATTCATAGTGCCCGTACCGAGTTCGGAAAGCACTTTTCGAGATTTCATCGGGTTTGATTCTTAACTGATGGTAACTCCACCTCAAATCTATCTTAGAGAATATTGTTGCCCCTTCAACTGGTCAAACAAATCATCAATGCAAGGCAGATGGTATCTATTCTTAATCGTGATCTTGTTCAGCTCCCAGTAGTCGATGCACATACGCGTACTACCATCATTCTTCTTCACAAACAAGACCAGAGCGCCCCAATGTGACACGCTCGGTCTTATGAACTTCTTATCAAAAAGCTGTTGAAGTTGACTCATCAACTCCGCCAGGGCCATACGATACGGGCCTTAGAGATATGCTCCACACCCGGTTGTAAAATAATCTCAAAATAAATCTCCCAATAAGCTTGAATACCCGGTAGTTCATCAGGAAACACATCTTCAATCTCTCTCACGTTAGGAACGTCCTCAAATCAGACTTCTTTCTCGTCTATCAATACCGCATAGGCCAAGTACCCTTCACAACCCTTCCTCAACTGCTTTTTAGCCCTGATGGCTAATATAATAGGCAGACTACGCTCGTTCTTCTTCCGTTCAGACCCCACAAATTCTAACACTTCCTGATCCCCGTAGGTGAACTTTATCTTCTTCTCACGATAATCGACTAGTGCATGATGAGTGTACAACCAATCCATCCCCAAAATTACATCAAAATCTACTATGTTCAACTGTAAAAGATTTGTCTCTAACACTTTAGAGTCTACTTCTACCCGACATCCCTTATGCACCAAATTAGACTCTAAGACCTCCCTGTTAGCAACCTTAACTCTGTATGCATCCATAATACAAGCAGGGGAAGTCTTAAGGACTTTAGTAAATCTACGTGATACAAATGAATGGATAGCTCCACAGTCAAATAGCACATAAGCAGGTACTGAGTCAACTCTGAGCGTACATGTCACCATATCGGAAGCTTCTCCCGCCTCTTGTTGAGTCAAGGCAAACACCCTTGCATTTGGTCCCGATTTTGTATTACCCACCGTCTGGCATAGTACACTGCCCAATCTAATGACCCATTTTACCACAACGGAAACAATCCCCGGTCTTCCAGCAGCATTCACCCGAATGTCTTCTACCACACGTAGCACAAGTAGTAGCAAAGGTTGTAGTAGCTGGCTGATATGGACTTGGTGTCGCTTCCGGTCCCCCAATCTTTATTGCATTCGCCCTGGTACTCACATGTGGCCTAGTAAAGCTAGTCTGTCCAGAGGCGGCACAAACCTTTTGTGAGCAGCCATAGGTGTAGTGGTGTTAGGATGTGAGGATTGTCCTTGAGTCATCGTGGAGAAAGACCGCTTACCAACTATATCTGCATCAGCTCTCAAAAACTCTACTTCAATGTCCAAGCTCTTCTGGTAAGTGTCCATGTAAGAAGTAGGACGAAAACCAAAAAGCCTGCCCCGAATACAAGCCAGAAGACCCCTTACGAACCTCTGAGTTCGTGTAACTAGATCTTTGATGGTTCTCATAGCATACTTCCCTAACGGAGTGAATCGATTTGCATATTCTGAGACTGTCGTGCCTTCGGTTTGTTTGAGCTCGAAGAACTGGTTAAGACGTTCCATTCTAAAAGTGTCGGGGAAGTACTGGTCCAGGAACGCTCTCTTAAATCTTGCCCAGGTGATAGGTTGCCCCTTGTCTAAAGATAGGCCCAACGCCTTTCCACCATTCAGAAGCTTCAGTTGTGAGAAACCCAATCACAACTGAATGTTGAGATTCTGTTCATTATCATCCAACCATATCTCACCTTGATCCAGTCCCACATTACCGTCAAATGATGCAACCATCATTCTCTTCATCCTTTCAAAGTAAGCCCCAGGATCACCTTCATTTCTCTGCAACTCTTGATGTCCCAGATTCTGGTTGAAATTCTGATTCTGGTTCTGTTGGTTCTACTGATGTTGTGCTTGCAATAACTGAGCTATCATAGTCAGTGCAGTAGCCATCTCATTCCCAGACACCGTGTTAACCAGTAGTGGTGGTGGTGGATGAGGAGCATTAAACGGTGGCGGATGAGGTGTTACAAACTCAGCCCTTTCATTATGACCCTGTGGTGGCGGAGGTGGTGGAAACTGTGGCAGTTGCTATTCACTCAAGGTACCCACATTAGGCCTACGGTTGACCCTTTGAGCATATGTCGTTATCGGCATGTCAAACTCATCTGTGTTTTCTTGGTTAGGATCCATCTATACCCGGGACAGTTCATATACGAAAGGAAGTAATTGAACAAGTATAACACATACTAAATCAAGGTAACAAGTTAAACATGTAAGGTAACATGATATATCACGTAATACATGTCATGTTGTTATACAAGTTAAGCATATAACAACATGTGAACATTAGCGTATAAAGCGATAAATAAACACTTATTTCCTATTCCAAGGCTCTACTCTCAATTCCAATCCTATGTTCATTCCGTACTTGGTCTAACCAAGTTCAAGCCTAAGGTTCGACCTGCTCTAATACCACTTATGTCACACCCTGTCTCCCAAGTGATGACATGGAAATACTCCAAGTCAATGAAGCACCGAACCCATAAACTCAAAAGGAACTTCAACAGTTACTATTACTTAAAAGGTAAATAAGATTATCCATAAGTCGATTACATCATTAAAAAAACTAACGTCTGAAAAGAAAATGCTAAAACTGTAAAATGTCCATGAGTTCACTATTACAATAAATCAACTAAGTCAACTAGTCATCTTGGTACTCCTCCTCATACGTCTCATCTACGGCTCCATCCACATATTCATCTGCAAAAATAGTCAACAAATAAGGGTGAGCTAAAAGACAAGTAACCATCGATCACCCCTGAGATAAAGCATCGAATAAGGCTCGAAAAAAACGTTTCCCGAAACCCAAAATATTTGACATAATATGAATTAGAGTTAACTTGAAAATGCATTTAAAAGAATACTAAAAATAATTGAAACGGAAACAGAACGGAAAACGAAACAAAACAGAAAACAGTCCAGCAAAGGCCACGGACGAAGTTGCGAACGAAGCAATATCTACTGCATGTCAATGCCAGAGATTGCGGACGAATGGATTGTTTGTGGGGTTCGTCCTTAGTATCGCCCACAAGAATACAGTAGCCCCAGTAGTTGTGTGGATGAATGCATCGTCCGCGAGATTAAGAAACTCGTTTTTCATGTACATGAAAATACCATTTCTGCACAACACTCTCCCAACCCAGAAAATCATCATTTTTTACTCTAAATCACATACCAAAACAAATGCAATCCAACAACTAACATGCTCAAGCTATATCCAACGAATCTGACACATACGATTCGGAAATTGTGCTACGAGCACCATGTCTACTCATACACTTCAAACAGATTTTCGTGTCGGATTAACGGATACAATTCAAAGCAATAAAGCACATACGATTTACACAATTGAGCTCAAAATTTGGCAACAATTCTATATCACTGTTAACAGCCCATAACTATTCATTTACCCGTTAAGAAATGTCTGACTGAGCTTAGCATGGATTTGGATATTACTACCCTCCAAACGACAGGACCTCATGTTTAGGGATGCATCTGTTATGTCATCCCTCACCCTTGAGAACTCCACAACAACTGTTAATAGTCCTACTTTTTATTCTTGTTAGGAACCGACTCTGAGACTAAACTAACTTATGGTGCTTCCAGGCACTTTAACTGATTAAGTTATTTCCTAGATTAGGATCATCCACAGATAAGAGCTCCAATTGGGAATATCACACAAAAGACTCCAACAAAGAAATCAAACACGAACAATTACCAAGCACAACAATTCTCACAATCGAACTCACAACAATAGCAAATTCATGAACCAAACATTATGAATGAAAACCAAAAATTCGCAAATCAGTAAATTTAGTAAAGATGATAGTTCAAAAGTTTAAGGACAAAAAAATACAAGGGTGAAGGATCCTTACAAGTCAGACTTATACAATTACTTCAAATTCCAGAAAATCCCTAAAAGTTGTCCAAACAGTCCCCTAATGTTTCAATAACATTGTTTCTAACATTGATTATTTGACTAAATAACTTAATATATCAAAATATAGTTTAGGGTTTCGAATTACCTTTTCGTTGTTCTAGGAGATGGCACAGGAAGAGCTCGAAGACAAAAAAATAGAGGCAAAAAAAGAAATTGGTATCCATCGAAGAAGAGAAGAAATTGGTCGGCAGTTGAAGATTGGAGAGGCTTAAGAAGCTTGAATAAGCCACGTAGTTGAATGGACAAATTATTTTTTATCTAAAATGATTTATTTTTTTTTAAAACACTTAGGTCGGGATGAGCTAAACCCCGACCCGAAAGAAAAAATAGCTAACTCGGAGTTGACTCGTTGGATCGTACGATCCTATGTTCCCGAGTTCGATCCCACGAGTTTGATCCTACTTGATTACTGATCCTACGTAGGATCTAACGCGTAAAACCCTTTAAAACTCGTAGGATCGTACGATCCTACAAGTCAACTCACGAATTTGACTGCCTTGATCCCAAGTATTAAAAAGGTGTTCACATCATAATATACAAATCTTTATGTAAAGTTCTTGACGTTACAAAGCCTCATTTTGTTTTATAGGAGGATTGATAGTGGTTCCCCATTTTCCCTCCAGCATGACTCGAACTCCCAACCTACCGGTTGGAAGTGAAGCGTCTTACCGCCTCAGTTGCGCTTCGTTGTCCACAAAACCTCATTTGTTAAAGACAAACTTCAAAGGAAATCAAAGTGTAGTGCACACCGACAAGTTTATTAAACCCAAATAGGGTTGAACACCGAATTTGAATTTGCAAATTTGGTCATTTGAATTCGGTTAAAATTCGGTTTTTTCAAGTTTTTAAAACTCAAAAAACCGACCTAAATTGAAATCAAAATCTGAATTACCAAATTTGAAGGATCCATTTTTGTCCAGATTTTAGCAAAAATCTTGGGCCGAGACGTCAATACCAATTAATTTTTTCATCAATTTAAAATCTTCAAGAACGGGTGAATCAGCAATATTGATGTAGGATTGGCCTTGCTTTAGCATCATGAAGATGTAGATCTTGTAGGAGAAATTTTCACTCAATTAACTTTTTTATCCATCTTAATTACCTTATTTATAATTTGGTCCAATTGATCCGGTTAAGATCTCAATAGCACTTTGGTTCACCCAGCAGGAATTCTTGCAACCTTGCAACATATTGTCATTTTTTTGCACTATGTCAAATTTGAACTCATAACCTTAAATTCAAAGACCTCGTCTCTTATCACTTGGGTGATGCCTCATTGGCCTTAATTAGCTTCTTTAATTATCTTGATTTCTTTCCAATCTTCTCTCTTTCCCATAATCTCTCACATAGCTAAGCGGCATAACCGAAATTCGTAAATAGTTTAGTATCATTATAGCTATTAACTATATTTATGTAATTTGTGATGATGCTTTCAAATAAAGGAGCATACTAGGTACAAAAGTCGAGAGATAATTCGAGAATGATATCTAGTGGATAATAGATTATAAATTATCTAGTGGATAATTGCCTTTCTTCTATAATTCGCACGGAATTGTTGTGTATGGAAAACGAACTTTTATTTCGATGTATGGATTCATATTAAAATATGAGTTCTTACATCTTGAAACTCCAACTTCCAAGCTAATAAACTACGGATTCTCACCACATAAGTGGCATCTACCAAAGTCCTAGTTCGCTCTCTGTCGTGCCTAGAACAAAACCACATTGTTGTTTCAAGCTAATTGTTTTGTAGACACAAAGGTATTGAGTTTCAAAGTAGCCACTTCCAACAATCCCCCCTCCCACAAATCCATAGTGAATTATTATCTGGGATTAAAATTAATTTGCTTTCAATGACGTACCTTCCGGTTTGGACCACCACCTAAGTGTACAACTTATGTCCCCACAGGAACAGATGGACTGAAGCCTTGAATCTAAACCTTAGATGTGACGACGTTCATTGGTAACAACACATTAAAAATGCTATATAGACAATATTTAGGGTTGACATGTTATGTCCATGTATTTGATCATGTTCATAAGTCCTTTAAGAGAAAAAATTGCTCTCTTAGTTGCACCCTCACAACAACACTCGCATAGTTGGCAATCTCCAAGGATGCACTGCTAACATCCTACCTAAAATTGCACAACTTCATTTAGAGTACAAAAACTCTTACTAGATTTGCAACTATGCACCTTGCAGGCTTACATGGGAATAGACTCATGAATACATAAGTATCAATTAATATATTATGTTCCCGATTCACTCAACCAGCTTGTTTATACCACATTGAAACACCTTCTGTGATCTCCATTTGGTCGGTTGGGTTGCCACTGAAAGTGAATCATTGATGAGTTTTCAGTCTCACCCCAACCTAGATTTAAGGAATAGAGTAGCTTCCAATCCTTTTGTTAGAAGGTCTGCTAAGATTTTTTTGGATCCAACAAAATCAACAGACATCACCATGTTATACATTATTTCCCTTATAGGTCTAACTTGGATGTGTCTCTTTATCTTTTGGTTATACTTGGTACTATATGTCAAAGCAATTGTACTTTGACTACCAAAATGAACATATATAGCGGGAATTGGCTTGTTGACCATTGGAAAAGAACGCGAAAGTTCATACAACCACTCAGCTTTCGTTTCAGTATTATCCAAGACACATAACGCAACCTCAAAAGTGGACCGAGTTATCAAAGTCTGTTTATAAGGCTTTCAGGCGACAGCGCCGCCACCTAAGGTAAATACATATCCAGTGCAACCATTGGTTCCAGAGTATTTGGTTATCTAGCTTGCATCACTATTCCCCTCTGGTACTTCAGGGAATTTCTCATAATGCAGCTCAAGGGAAATAGTTCCCTTCAGGTACTTAAGCACCCTATCCAAAGCCTCTCAATGAGTCCGATTAGGACAACTTGTATATCTAGCCAGTTTAGACACAAAAAATAAATATATGGTCTAGTGTCATTTGCAAGATATTGTAAACTGCCTATTCTCTGAGAATACCTTAATTAAGATACAGGAACACCACTTTCATTCTTGAATAAAGCTACATAAGGGTCACTTGGAGTTTTAGCAGTTTTGCAATTTTGATAACCATGTCTCTCAAGAATATTCTTTTCAATATAGTGAGACTGAGAAATGGTTATCCCTTAAGTTGAACGAAGCAACTTTAGTCCATGAATCACATTTGCTTCTCTCATATCCTTCATTTCAAACTTACTATTCAGGAATGACTTAGTCTCATTAATAATCTCAATATTTGACCCAAACAACAAGATATCATCTACATACAAATGGGGGTGAGCAAATTCGTTTTTTACCGAATTCACATTCAATTCGGTAATTCGGTCACTACCAAATTCGAATTGGTCAAATTTAGGACGAATTCGGTCCGACTAATTTTGAATTCGTATGATCGAATTCGAATTAGGTTTTTTAAATAATTTAATATATTATTATATAATAAATATATATAGTAAAAATTAAAAAAAAAAAAAACCTAACTCGATTAAGTATAATCCGCCTCCCTCGTCTCTTTTCTTCTCAAGCAGCTGCGCCTCCTCCATCTCTATCTGTATCTCTTTTCTTCTGAATAGCTCCATCCATAGAAGCAAGCACCCACCACTCAATAGCCTCCATTGCACCCACCACTCAATATCCTCCATTACACCCACTAAAAGGTGACCTAACAATTGTTAGTAGTGCCCTAGGACCATTAGCACATGTTGTGCGTTTTGTTATCTTTTGAGCATGTAATTGAATAGTTAATTTTGCTTTTGATTATCAAATGTGTGATTTGATAGTAAAACTCATTAGCTTATGTAATTACTATTCTAGAAGTCCCTAGTTTTATGTAATGCTTAATTACTATGAAATGAAACTAGTATGATTGTTGATTGATGATCTTGTTTTACTGATCATGTGTAATGAATACAAATCACATCATAGATGCAATATATATGGATACATTGTATTGGACGTGATCCGTCAGAGAAGTAATACTTCATGGTCTTAAGTCATAAGTATTACTTCCTCAATACTATTTTAGAATCCTTAGACCTTATGTCTTCATTGATTCTAGTATGAATGGAGCCACGTTTTGACTCAGTCGGGCGTTACTTGTAACAGAGTACTTGTAACATAACATACTGGTAAGACACTTTATAGGCTATTTAAGGATATACTCCAGTCATATCATTGTTCATCCTCGTGAACTCCACAACACTGTTAACAACCCTATCTTTTTATTCCCGCAAGGGTCAGGGCCTCGTAAGGGACTGGAATAGCTCCCGGACACTTATTCTTGTAAATTTCAGAATATATCCTAGTCTAGGGTCATCATTAGAAAAGAGATATAGATTGAGAATATGCACATGTTGACTCTCATGTAACGCATCCATCAATTATACAATATCATACGCAAGAATCATCAAGTATAATCATGCAACGATACAAATATCATTCGGTTTTTCATCCAGATTTTTTTTGCAATAAACATGGGAAAACTTCATTCATTTCATAACTTGTTAAAATACCAGATCATGCGTTTTAGGACTGAAAAACAAGAGCGAATGATTCTTACCTTAAACACTTAAATCAGAAAACCAACAAAAGGTTGAAAATCCGAATTCCTGGTTTGCAGAGGTGACTTCCAAAAGAAATTACTCATATTGGAACCGTTCAAACTTAATCTCCACCGTTCAGAATGTAGTACTTGAAGATCTTAAACTATAGGAACAAGAATGAAGGCGATCAAACTTCGATTGCTATGTCAATTGATTGTTTTCTTGAGATCACTCAGTTTTTCCAAATTTTCAGAATTTCTATAACTTTACTCTTTTTCTTCTTTTCCCTCCTCTAACTTCATTTTATAGTTTTTCCCTGCACGAACCACCCCAACTAACACCCTTTTTCAAAGCATCACACCTACCCATAAGTTCCATATATGTTCACTTAAGCCCTTAAATTAATCCAACACATCAAAGCCACCCTAAATAATAATGTACAACAAATATAACACATATAAATTCAATTAATCACATATCATTCCATTATGGTCATGCAATTTCTAAGGTTAATTTGGTCATTTTATCAGGTAAATCATGTCATTTTCTAGGAGTTCAAGTCCAAGTCCAAATCCAAATCCAGATGAAGAAGAGTTCAAAATCTGTGATGAAACTCTTGTAGATGGTCAAGATATTCCCTCCACTGGATCCATAGATCAACTTCGACCCCTTATAAAGAGAGATATATATAAGAAGAAGTCTGATTGTTGGCTCCATATGATTCCAATCCACATAAACGAAGTTCGTCATGGTAAGTGTAATTATTGTGGTACAACAGTACCTACTGATGCTAAAGTTAATGGTACTGCTCGAATGAATACGTATTATCATAAATGTGAATTAGATCCTTCTAATCAAACTGGTAGGACTTAAATGGAATTATGAGAAAGTGAACTTGAAAATGTAGATCGTGTGGTTAAAGGTACTCTAGGGACTTGGAAATTTGATCCTGATGCCATTAGGAAAAGTATAGCATACATGATAGTTGTTGATGAGTTGCCATTTAAATTTGTTGAGGGAAAAAAGGCTTTCAAAAATTGATGAGAACTACATGTCTTTCTTTTAAGATTCCTTCAAGATGGACTATTTCTAGAGATTGTTATCAATTGTATTAGATGAATATATTATGTTTAAAAGTCTCCTTAAGTATAATAAGTCTAGAATTTGCTTGACCACTGATACTTGGACTTCCAATCAAAAGATAAATTATATGTGTCTCACTGCACATTTTGTTGACATTGATTGGAGATTGAATAAGAAAATTCTTAACTTTTGTCCAATTTCTAGTCATAAGGGGTTTAAAATTGGCAGGGCAATAGAGAAGTGACTTCTAGAATGAAGTGTTGATGATATTTTAAATATTACAGTTGACAATGCTTCATCAAATGATACAGCAGTGCAATATCTAAAGGGTAAACTTAAAAATTGGGGAAAGACCATGTTTGGGAGAAAATGGCTTCATGTTAAGGTGTGTGATCCACATTACTAATATAATTGTTAGTGATGGCATAAAAATGGTTGGGGAATATGTTAATAAGATTCGGGCAGCAGTTAGGTATGTGAGACAATCACCAGTTAGACTGAAAAAATTTAAAAAGTGTGCTAATTATACTAACATTGAAAGTAAAAAATACTTTCTTTGGATGTTCCAACTAGATGGAATTCCATATACCTAATGTTAGAAACAGCTCAATAATTTGAGAGAGCTTTTAACATCTTTGGATTAGACGAATCTAGTATGAATACTGTCATAGAAAATTTGCCTGCAATATTTGATTGGATAAGTGCTAGGAATTTGGTCGTATTGTTAAAGAAATTTTATCAGCTTACCTTGAATGTTTATGGAACCAAATATGTGACTTCAAACAATTTTATTAATGAAATTAGTCACGTTCATAGAATTTTAGGGGATATGGAAAAAAGTGATGATACAAGTTTGAAATCAATGGCTGAGTTTATGAGGGAGAAATAAAAAAAAAAAAAAAAAAAGTAATGGGGTAAGATAGATAAGATGAATATGTTACGTGAGTTGGTGAAACTGATGGTCAATAACTTTGTGGAAAGGCAAAAGCTGCATTACGTGAGTTGTTTAATGAGTACCTTAGCTGCCCCTAAATCTGGTCCAAAATCTTCATAAGTTCTATCTAGTTCTTCGAAGGATAGAGATGGAATTGAGGGAGAGCCTTCTGCAGCACTCACTCATAAGTACAAGTTGACATTTAAGAAGAGGAGAATGGAGCTTGGGGGTAACTCTAAATCTGAAGTAGATAAATATTTGGAGGAGGATGTTAAAGATAATTACAAATTGATAGTCTTATTGTGGTGGAAAGGAAATAGTATTAGATTCCCAATTCTCCAACTTGGCTCGAGATGTCTTAGCTATCCCAATTTCTATGGTTGCCTCTAAATCAATATTCAGTACCGGAGGCCCTGTTCTTAATCAATTTAGGAGTTCTTTGACTCCTAGGATTGTGAAAGGATTCTTATGTTCTCAAGATTGGCTAAGATCATCAAAGGAAGAAATTAATATTGAAGAGTCTTTAGAAGATCTTGAAGCTTTCGAATTATGTATGCTATCAAAAGTTTTTATTGAATAATTTACGATATTTATTTAATTATTTTCATTATGTGTAAGATACTTTGTTAATTTATTTATTTTTTGCATATGTGCTCAAGACTGGAGAGAAATCAAGTATAGTTGATGTTTGGGAAGTTTTTTTATTTTTTTTGCAAAATAATATTTTATTTCAATAGCATATTACTAGAATTTAATGAGAATACATAAACCTAGTAAAGTTATACAAGGAATTATAATTAAAAAAATTGTTTTGCTGAAATTATTGTTTTGCAGGAATTACTGTTCACGCGCAGAAATTACTATTCACACATTTATTACTAAAATTATTGATGTATTTTTTCATTACTATTCAAATTACTATTCACGAATTTTTTCTAAATTTTCTTCTGTATTATTTTTAACATTATCTGTATATTCTATATCATATATTTCATTTATAATATCTAAAAATATTTCATCACATTTTATATTTATTTCTTCATAAGCTAATTCTTTTAGGAAAGATTCTATTATTATATTTTGCAAGATTCCATTTATCCAAATCATACTTAAAATTAGTCACTACGAAATCTTTTAAGATGTTCCATTTATTCTTTATTAACTTTATGATAATTCTCTATTTTATTTCTTAATACAATTCTTTGATTCCTGCCATATTCTACAGGAAGATATTGCCAAATTATCCAATTAACTCTATCTTCAAAGAATTTACATAATCTCAAATTATCATTATATTCTTGCCCTAATATTCTAATATTTTCTAACATTATTTCACAAACTTCACATTCATAACTACTAATATTACTACTACTCATCATAAATATTTGATTCAAACATAAGATCATATATATTTTCTAAATCATTATTATAATAATAAGGTTCAGTTAGACTAGAAGCTATTTCACACTTAAAATAATAATCATATATTTTATTCATTATTATTGTAACTAGATCATTATTTAAACATCTTCTTAAAATTTTAATAAGTCTTATTTCAGTTATACATACTTCCATTAAATCATTTTTTAAATCATTATTCATATTATTAATTCCATCTAAATATACTTGGTTTAATAGTATCTCTTTATACCATTAATGACCAAGGATAATTTTAATTATTGCTACTATTCTCCATAAGTGTAGGATTCAAACATTACATAATATACGTCTGTAGTATCCCATTCATATTCATAGTTATAAGGATCATTATATAACATTGCAGACATTTCATTCCTAAAATAGTAGTCATATACTTTAGTCATAATAGTAGTGGCTATATCATCATTCAATTTTTCTTTTAAATATTTTACAAGTTTATTTTCAGTTATACAAATATCTATTAAATCATTAGTGAGAATATCTTCTAAGTATAGTGTATCTAATAACATTTCCTTATAAATAAATAAATAAATCCATAGATTTGTTGTTTCTCGGCCTAGGATAATTTTAATTAATACTTTCAATATTATTCTCTATCCACAGATTATTTTAACTTTTAAATAAGAAAATAATTCTTAAAATAAAGAGATTAAGAAGTAACCTTCAGCTTTCCTACTGCACGACCTTTCTCCTAGCGACTTTCCCTAACGGCCTCCTGCCTGCGGTACTTCAATGCCTAAGCGGATATGGCTTGCTTCAAACGGAATGTCTCACTGTATTCTACACTCAATATTTTGAACTAGATTCTTATGTAAAGAAAAGAATATCTAAGGATTTAGAATAACTTTGAAGATATTATTTAAATTTATCCCAGTATGAGAGAATTATTTTCTCATATAGAAAGAACTATTACAAGTATTTGAAGAGAGTTTTGCTAACATTTTCTCTGATGTTTTTTCGATGCCTTTTCCCTTCTATCAAATCTCTTTATATAGAGATTTCTTACTACAATTATTCAGCTACATCGTAAGCAATGACAATTGTTTTACATTATTGTACTTTCTACAGTTGATTTATATTATTGCTATTTTACAACTACAGTTATAACATATAATTGTAGTTCTACCTTATCTTGATATGACTGCTCCAGTTGTCCTTTGCTCTTCTATCAGGAAAATTGGAGGAAATAACAAAAGGAGCTAATAATTTGAAAATTATTTTAGGTCATAAAATAATAAATATACGTAGAGTATATTGTTATGAAAATATAGAATATGATATGTTATTGGGAAATGATTTTATACAACAGTTTCAGAACTATCAACAAACTATATATAATATTATACTAAAATCTCCTTGTGGACATGTAATAAAAATACCTATAGAATTTTACCCATATAAAGTTCAACCTATTAATCGTGGTGGTAAAGTAGTTTGGGAAAATATAAAAATAAATAAGATAAGTGGTAAAAATAAGGATATAAAAGTAATAAATATAGACAAAATAAAAGAATTACTTCGACAATCTTATAATGATAACCCATTAGCATTTTGGGATAAATATCAAGAAAATGCAATATTAAAAATAAAAGAAAATACTATAATAAGAGTTAGACCTATGGAATATAGTCTAGAAGATAAAGAAGAGTTTCGTAAACAAATAAATGAGTTATTAGAATTAAAACTTATTAGACCATCAACTAGTCCTCATAGTAGTCCTGCTTTTTTAGTTATGAATGAAGCAGAAAGAAAGAGAGGAAAAGATAGAATGGAAATAAATTATAAACTATTAAATAAGAATATGGAATTTGGTGGATATTTTTTACCTAAGAAAGAAGTATTACTAAATCTTGTTAAAAATAAAAAATTATATTCAAAATTTGATTGTAAATCAGGTTTTTGGCAAATAAAAATGCGTGAAGATAGTATAAAATATACAGCTTTTAGTACTCCTGTAGGGCATTATGAATGGTTGGTTATGCCATTTGGATTAAAAAATGCACCTCAAATATTTCAGAGAAAGATGGATAAGATATTTGGAAAATATGATTATTTGGTGGTATATGTAGATGACATATTAATTGCTTCCAATACTTTAGAAGAACATAGAGATCATCTTTTAGAATTTGCTAATATTTGCAAGGCAAACAAAATAGTTTTATCAGAAAAGAAGGCTATAATAGAGAAAGATAAAATTTCTTGGATTTATACTAAGTAGTCATGGAATAGAATTACAACCACATATAAGTAGAAAAATAAATGAGTTTCCTGATAAATTAAGGAAAAAAAAATGAAAAACAAAAAATTTTAGGATGTCTTAAATATGCTGAAGGATTTGTACAAGATTTAGCTAAAAAGAAGATGAAAATACAAAAATTGTTAAGGAAAAATAATTTAGAAGGATGGCATAATGAGCATACTGATATAGTTAAAACCTTAAAAGAGGAATGTAAATCTTTGCCTAATTTAAGAATACCCGATGATAGCGATAATTTAGTCTTACAGACTGACGCTTCTGATAATCACTGGACAGTCTTTTTAAAGACTGACCTAAATGAAATATGCAGGTATAGTAGTGGAACATTTAAAGCTGCAGAAGTTAATTATGCAACTCATGAGAGAGAACTTTTAGCCATAATCAAAGGAATACAGAAATTCTCTGTATTTCTAATTAAAAAACCTTTTTCTATAGAAACTGATAATACCCAGATAAAAATCCTCATTGAAAATAAATATCCATCTACTACCCAATACAAAAGAATATTGAGATGGCAATCATTTTTGTCACTATACAATTTTAAAGTTCATTGGATAAAAGGATATAATAATTATCTCAGTGATTTTCTTTCAAAAAATCCTGAATTTGCTAAATAGCAAATTAACGTCCTCTTGACAACGGTAAATGTCAAGGCTAATCTGGATTACGGTTCGGGTAAAGACAATATCAAATCCGTATGTGTTGCCTATTTACGAAAAATAGGAATTAATAACTTTTTATGTTATGAAAAAGAATGAACGACAATTATAGTTCATTTACTAACAAAAAACAGCGATAATATGTAGCTGTTATTTTCTTTCTTTGCAGATAATGGAGAATATCCAAAAGAAAATGGAAAATCTAATAATATTGAATAAGGCTCTCAATGAGAAGGTTGAAGATAGTTTCAGAGGAACAGCTCAAATAGCATATGATATTAATGTCCTCTTACATCTACAGAATGAGATAAAGGCTGATAGAGAATTTTTTGAGTCATCAATGGAAGATATGAAAATAAGTTTGGAGGGATTTAAAAAGCTGAATTCATATAAGGAGGTTGTTAGTCCTATTCTTATAATTCCAGAAAGCAGTGAAATAAAAACAACCGAGGATAAGCTTTTAGAAAAAGATAATGGTAAAGATACTTCAATAGAAAGGAAAAAAGGAAAAATAAGAATAGTTAGAGAAGGAGAAGCATCTTCTTTCATTCAGAAAAGAACTAAATGGGAGCAAGAGTTTCAAGGAATAGTAAATTGGGCATACACCGTAATTGAAGAAGAAACCTTTTACAGAGCTCTTGGAAAAAATATTTATCCAAGGATCATCTGTGTACAAGGATCTAATCCAGAAAAGGTCAAGATATTAGCAGATTTCGGATTTGTACATATAATTTATCCGAGCAAAAGTTTGATAGAAATAGAAAAGTTTGATATAATTTTCAAATCAACAATAAGTCAATTTGCACAAGGAAGAAATATTTTCATAAAGTTCTATTCAATAAGTCCCGAAGAAGATAATGAAGTTCAGCAGCTCATAACAGTTGAATATAATAATCAGGATCAAGAAATTGATCTAAATAAAGATTAAATAAAAGTTCCAATAATTTCTGAAGATTGGATCATTCGAAGAAGATCAAATGAGATAAAAGTCATTAACAGTTTGATAAGGAATTTTTTCCAAAGATATTATAAAGTAATTGGTAAAAGCAATAATTGGATTCTAATTACCAGTCAAGATAGCCATGGAAATAATCCCAGTAAAATTTTAAAATATAAGATTAAAAAAATGTCAGGGGAGAAATGGCCCCATAGTACTGATAAAGTATGGAAATTAACAGATATAGAAGAGCAAAGGACAACTGGAGCAGTCAGATCAAGATAAGGTAGAACTACAATTATATGTTATAACTGTAGTTGTAAAATAGCAATAATATAAATCAACTGTAGAAAGTACAATAATGTAAAACAATCGTCATTACTTACGATGTAGCTAAATAATTGTAGTAAGCAATCTCTATATAAAGAGATTTAATAGAAGAGAAAAGGCATCGAAAAAACATCAGAGAAAATGTTAGCAAAACTCTCTTCAAATACTTGTAATAGTTCTTTCCATATGAGAAAATAATTCTCTCATACTGGGATAAATTTAAATAATATCTTCAAAGTTATTCTAAATCCTTAGATATTCTTTTCTTTACATAAGAATCTAATTCAAAATATTGAGTGTAGAATACAGTGAGGCATTCCGTTTGAAGCAAGCCATATCCGCTTAGGCATTGAAGTACCGCAGGCAGGAGGCCGTTAGGGAAAGTCGCTAGGAGAAAGGTTGTGCAGTAGGAAAGCTGGAGGTTACTTCTTAATCTCTTAAGAATTATGTTCTTATTTAAAAGTTAAAATAATCTGTGGATAGAGAATAATATTGAAAGTATTAATTAAAATTATCCTAGGCCGAGAAACAACAAATCTATGGATTTATTTATTTATAAGGAAATGTTATTAGATACACTCTACTTAGAAGATATTCTCACTAATGATTTAATAGATATTTGTATAACTGAAAATAAACTTGTAAAATATTTAAAAGAAAAATTGAATGATGATATAGTCACTACTATTATGACTAAAGTATATGACTACTATTTTAGGAATGAAATCTCTGCAATGTCATATAATGATCCTTATAACTATGAATATGAATGGGATACTACAGACGTATTGAAGGGATTCATGGGCGGAAACTCGTTCCAAACACCCATGAGTCCTCCCCTGAAGGATCCGCTCATACGTAAACGAATCGAAAAACAGCAAAAATTACTTACGTTTTCGGCTTAAAGGTTGTATCTTTCGGATGAGTGCTGCTGCCACCAAAAGCCTTCCCTTGCGGAATCGCTTTCTACCGGTATCCATGCGACGAAACGAGCAGCGATTGCTAGCTCTTCGTTTCTGAGTTTCGGGAATTAGAAAGAAGAGAAGGGCAGAAATCCAGAAATCTGATTTCGGGAATATAATTGGTTTATTGCGGCTCAAGCATTAACCCTAGGGTTTCGGCCAAGAGAGGTTTATATAGGTTGTGAGAATTTGTTTCAAGAACAACTCCCACGTCCTATCCACCTCTTTTGACAGCGGGAGTCTTCAACTCCCACGCCTCTAGACTTCTACTGGTAGTGGGAGTCTTTATTGGATAATAACTCCCACGTAATTCCAGTTAAAACCAAATACCAAAAATACCCCTCATTCTCTCTAATTCGAAATAATAACAACTTTATTATTCTCAGAAAATAAATGTCAGATACAATGAACCTAGACACATTCTAGATTCATTGAATCTGGACATGAAGCTCGTTAGCTCGTCTATGCGTGTGACCCTGTAGGTTTATATCACAATGGCAATGAAAACACACTTAGTAGTAGTAGTATGTGTTCATAAATCACAAGCAGTCCCTAGCAGGACATTGTGACTACCCAAAGTGAATGAATTTACGGTGGAACCTAATATCAATCCACTATTTAATCCCTTTGTCTCACGATATCCTTATTAAGCATAAGGCATGGTGGTCGTCACCCTTATAAAGCTTAATTGTATTTATGCTCGATCTCCGGATAGACTGTTCCAACAAATAGTATCTGATAACCACTTTATCAAATACATTTGAGCACGGCCATGCATTTAGACAGTCTTTCCCTATCGAGGGGCCCATGGATATCTCTCTCTAATAATAGAGAGGGATCAATTCCTTACAATGCCTCTCACATTCAAGCCATGATAGGACGCTACATCCGATCATCAGTCGTACTGATTACTCGATTAAAAGCAACGTACGGTCGAGTCAAAACGTGGCTCCATTCATGCTAGAATCAATGGAGACATAAGGTCTAAGGATTCTGAAATAGTATTGAGGAAGTAATACTTATGACTAAGGACCATAAAGTATTACTTCTGTAACGGATCATGTCCAATACAATCTATCCCTATATATTGCATCTATGATATGATTTGTATCCATTCACATGACCAGTAAAACATGATCATCAATCATACATCATACTAGTTTTATTTCATTGTAAATAAGCATTACATAAAACTAGGGACAACTAGAATAGTAATTACATAAGCTAATGAGTTTTACTATCAAATCACGCATTTGATGTTCATAAGCAAAATTAACTATTCATGTGAAAATGCTCAAATAGATATAAAACGTACAACATATGCTAATGGTCTTAGGGCACTACTAACACGTATATTATGTAATGTTTGAATCCTACACTTATGGAGAATAGTAGCAATAATTAAAATTATCCTAGGTCATTAATGGTATAAAGAGATACTATTAAACCAAGTATATTTAGATGGAATTAATAATATGAATAATGATTTAAAAAATGATTTATTGGAAGTATGTATAACTGAAATAAGACTTATTAAAATTTTAAGAAGATGTTTAAATAATGATCTAGTTACAATAATAATGAATAAAATATATGATTATTATTTTAAGTGTGAAATAGCTTCTAGTCTAACTGAACCTTATTATTATAATAATGATTTAGAAAATATATATGATCTTATGTTTGAATCAAATATTTATGATGAGTAGTAGTTATATTAGTAGTTATGAATGTGAAGTTTGTGAAATAATGTTAGAAAATATTAGAATATTAGGACAAGAATATAAAGAAAGCTACTTATTGTAGCTTAAGTCATTTTATAAGGATATAGAAGGTTTTCAGAAGCTCTTCAACTTCTGGTTATTAAATAGTCATGATCATGTCATTAAAGAGATGACTTGAACTTATTCATTGTCAATTAGGTTCAAAGCTTATGTTATCTACTAATACCCTTAGCTTATGCAGGTGCAACTTCATGAATGCAAAGCCAACACATGGCAACTTCTGATTCGCCAGTCGCCATGGACATGTCACGTGTCAAAGATGCAGGCGTCTGCCCTGGCTTTTATATATATATATATATATTTGAGGGTAACCAAATTGTTTTAATTATATAAATAGCAAAAAAACATTTCTTTTCTAACAAAGAATAAAGTTCAATTCTTCAACAACAAAAAAAAAAAGAATAAAGTTCAAAATAAATTACATTAGAAATATTATTATGTCTACGAAGCACAGTGAGAAAGTAATAAAAGGAAAATACTATCCAAACGACAAAAAATTATATGTCCCCATGTATATTTTTATTCATGTACCCAACCAATCATAATTCGCCATGTATATATATAATTGGAAGAAAATATCCACATAGCGAATTTTGATTGAATGGGTACAAAAATAGGGATATACACAGTGACAAACAATTTTCACCCAATCAAACCATAAAATTATAGTGTATTGAGATTCTGTCTACTTGCTTCCAGGATTCCTCTTGCTTCCGCCAAATTCTGCAAAATTTTATCAGATTGGAAAGGAGCAGTCTCAATTTCAGAAATTTGTCAATGGACTAAGTTATATTAAATTAAAGATATTATACTACTGTGATTTTACACCATAATTGGATTGAGTTTCTACAAGAATTTTGTTCCTGAATTCTTGCTGAGTTGCCACTGGAAGTTCAGAAAAGTTCATTCCTAAAATGTAAA
The DNA here is from genome assembly GCA_026122235.1 of Vinca minor. Classification (NCBI taxonomy): domain Eukaryota; kingdom Viridiplantae; phylum Streptophyta; class Magnoliopsida; order Gentianales; family Apocynaceae; genus Vinca; species Vinca minor. The sequence continues at coordinate 4,802,679 of JAOCZM010000253.1, forward strand.
ATACTTGTTGTGTTAGGAGTTTGGAAAGAGATTCAGAAAAAATGGCAGCAAATTTACTATTACTTGGTAAAAAGATGTGAAGAAGGTTTATGTTAGTTGGTAAAAGGATGTTAGAAAATTTAGCGCTACAAGGTATCCAAGTAGAGTAGGTATAGTAGGTAAAATACAAAAAAATGGAATATATGTCAAAATCAGTGAAATATATAAAAGTTTAGACTTGCCTTTTTAAACAGTCGATTTGAGTTTTTATTCATTTTAGACTATTATTTTTAGCCCAAAAGTATTTTTCAATAAAAATATCATAAGAATTTTGGAGAAAAGAAAAACAAACATCAATCTTTTCATATTATGCAAATGGTATATACAACTTTGGCTTAGGTTAGGCTAATGACAAGCCTAATAAAGACATGACAACCATTTCTTTATCTTTTAATTTTAAATAAAATTATCATAAGTATTTTGGAGAAGAAAAAATAACAAAATTGTGGAAAAGGATGATGTGAAGGGAATAGATCTGCAGGACTTTTAATTCCTTTTTTTTATACAAGTTGAAACAATGTAATTAGTCAAAACCTATTAATTTTCCATAGTTCAATAATATTTCACATATAATAATTTCAATTAATATGCTAGTTTATATTCTATAAGATCCAAAGTCTATTTTAAACAATGATGATAACTATGAATCTTTATCCCATAAAGTAAATAAGAGTGTTATTATGGAGATTTATTTTAAGCAATGAATTAATCTTTAGAAGAAGGGGCTAAATAGTCAATTAAATAAAGTATTATAATACTCCAATCATTTCACAAAATCTATACTTTTATTTTTAAAAACTATTAAATTATTTATAAAATTTACAAAGTTACAAAGTTACAAAATATTAAAATTCAATCTAAATGATAAAATTTGTTTGTATTTGGATATTTATATAGTGATTTTTATTCTTTACAAAAGTTTCTACTTTTTTTAAACAAAAGTTACAAATAATGTAAATAAAATTACCAAATCTATCACTAAACTTACTATTTTATCAATTGGTTAAAACTGAGATAAAATTGGTAAAATTAGAATTTAATGTGATAAATTTTCATTTTTAAATAGTAAGTTTTATTTTTTGCCACATTTACCACTATTATAAAATAAATTACTATTTTTGTCATGAAATTCATCATTATTTCATCTAAATTTACTATTCTATAGAATATAAATATTCATGATAAAAATAGTAAGTTTCAAACAAAAAATGGTAAGATTATAAAATAAAGTAGTAATATTCAACATTCACTATTTATTTATTAAAATTTACCAAATTTTGTTTTAATTTTACCATTAAAAATACTAAAGTTACTAATCATAAATAAACATGGTCAACAAAAGTGTGTTGACCGTTTTGATAGGTAATCGGTCACTTGTCTAGGGCAAGGTTGTCAAGATCGTAATTTTGACTCGGAACGGAAGGGGTCTCAAGAATCGTAAACTCGAGGATCGTAACACGGATCGGAAAATCCGTCAAAATTATTAAAATAATATTTTATGATAAATTATTTTTGTTTTTATTAATTTTATTTTTCCTTAGTTCTTATTAATCTTGCACCTATAACAATTATTAATAATAAGATTTTAAGGACTAAATCTGTATTTAATTTAAAAGTTATTAATAGTAACATTTCAACGCCTTTGTGCTGAAGGAAATTAATTGCTGTCCAAGAGGGACCTATTGTGCGAATTACTACACTTTATACCTAACTTCTTCAGGAACCGATTGTGCAATTTCAAAACTTTTATCCTAAAGATCAGGTGTTTCTCTTTCTTCCGTAATTTGGAGACTCCGGAAGAAACCTTCTCTCGTCTTCTCCACCCCCACTGGCGCCCCCTCCCTGTTCAGTCATACCACCCATCTTCTCCTTTCTCTTTCTTCTATTTTCTTCTCCTTGGCGCCTCCTTTCTACGCTCCCAGTCGGTGTCTTCTCCAGTAAGGTAAGCCTTCCTTTATTTTATTTTCCAATTTTTTTTCTTTAGTAATATATATATATATATATATATATATATATATATATATATATCGCTTAGTATTATTATTTTTCTTCAATTTTTTTTTGGGAGCGAGCGGTAGAGGGATCGGGTTTTTTCTTCTGTTTTTCCAGAAAATCTTGGATCGTTATGGATCGTTCGATCCTACGATCTTACGATCTGGATCGACGATCTATTATGATCCAAGGTTCCTGCGATTTTTAACCCGATCCAACTCGATTTGTGGCATTTGGATCGTAAAATCGTACGATTTTACGATCCAAATCGCGATTTTAACAACCATGGTCTAGGGTGACGTGACAATCTCTCATTCGTCTTGTCATTCAGTTAATTTTTTTTTAAATAAAAACTTGAAAAACCTACAATAGGAGGTTATATTTTTTCACATGTCAGTTATTCATTGGTTTATCTCTAATATTAGGTGTCGAAAATTTAGTTATTTTTCTCCACAACACTTTTCATGGTATTCACTCTCATAAAGGTTCATCTACAAAATCATTGGAAGAGTTATACATACATGCGGACTCCAAAAATACTCTCTCAGTTGCAAATTGGAATGTACATATACGATTTGTTTAAGAATTCAGAAAAGTAATTTGATTATGAGTAAATCACTATAATATTCTCAAATATATGATGATTCATATGTTATTGAAACTTGCATCCCTTAAATATACGAGGTTTGTTATGAAAATTTATGTAAAAATATGTCACTTTTAAATAAATAGACATTTACTTTGGAATAAACTAAAATAAAAAATAAATATCCAACTTGAGATTAAGAGAGTAATTCAGTTCCTTTTGATCAACTACGTTCGACTTGATTTCCTTTTGGGATACGCTTCAGAGTTCATTTGTGAGTTTAGTTATAAACATTAAATGCTCATTTTTTTAGTGCTTCTTGTTTAGAAAAAGAAAAAAGATTTTTTTTTTTTAAGAAAATAACAATATCATTAATTGATATTAGAAAATTACATGAGGGAGGTGGAATTCTGAAGGATCCCCTACCCTTTAAAATGAGGCGTAAATCCTCAGAGGATGTCCAGCCAATAAGTGAGTCAGAACATTACTTGACTTACGGGTATAGAAAATTCTAAAGAACATATTCTTTAAGATACGCATTACTATACATTTACAAACAGACTCTATAACTAAAAAAAACAAAATCAAGATCACGTTCAAACCAGATTTTGAAGGTAACCAAATTGTTTTAATGATATAAATAGAAAAATATATTTCTTTTCTAACAAAGAATAAATTTCAAAATAAATAAATATTATTATGTCTATGCAACACAATGAGAAAGTAATAAAATGAAATACTACCAAACGGCAAAAAACCACATGTCCATGTGTATGTCCTCATTCATTTACTCAACCAATCACAATTCGTCATATATATATATATAATTGGAAGAAATGTCCACACATAGTGAATTATGATTAGTTGGGTACAGGAATATGGATATACACGTGGACAGACGATTTTCACCCCAATCAAACCATGAAATTATAGTGTATGAGATTCTGTCTACTTGCTTCCAGGATTCCTCTTGCTTCCGCCAAATTCTGCAAAATCTCATCAGATTGGAAAGGAGTGGTCTCAATTTCAGAAATTTCTTGCTTTTTGGATAATTCCTCTGCTTGCATCTTCTCCACTTCCTCTCTGTCTTTTTGCATGGACGACTGAACTTGTTGCTTTTGCTTCTCCACATTTATACGCCATTGTTCAAGATCCTTTAGTTTCTTCTCAATATTCTTGAGTTCTGCATCCAAGCTGTTGAGTCTAGTTGCTGCTGCCTCCTTATTTGCTTTAATATTCTCAAGTTGTTCTTTAGCGCTAGACAGAGATCCAAAATATTCGTCCTTCGTCATCATACCACCTACTAAAGATCTTGATGAATTATATCTTTGAGCTCTGTCAAAGAGTTGAAGAAAAAGTGCTTCCAGATGTTCAATATTCGTAGAATTCGCCACCCTCTTCATCTCTGCTACAATAACGTTAATTTCTCCTTCGATAGAAGAAATGTAGTCCACCGGTGTCTGAGAAATCTTGCTTAAAACACTCTGCCACAAGAGTTGGTAGTACTGATCTTGACATTCTTTAACCACATCAACCCCACGAAACTCGGAAACAGCAATGGAAGGATTTTCTCTCTTATCAGACGAAACCGGTGAATCTTCTTCTGTTGAAAGATGATTAGATGGAACAAAATTTGGGCTATTTGTGTTGTCTATAACCTCACAGTATTCAATATCATCCATAGTTTTAATGTCTTCACCACCAGAGCCGATACCTATAAAGGAATAAAGTCAGTTCATGTTTGAAGAGTTAAAGAAAATAAAAGAAAGCAAAGCGAATGAAAAAATATCTTGTAGAAAAAAATGGTTTGTAATCCATCTACAAATAAAATTGGAACATGTTTATGACATGAATCAATCATTCCCCAACTCTATACTTGTTCAACGTGAAGAAGAAGATTATGTATTTGTTTATCTTACTAATTTTAATATTATTATCTCCTAACCATCCAAGTTTTTTTGGGTATGACTTTTGTCTGTTATCATGATTTTCTAAATCATTGTATATTTTTTATTTTCTTATATTTTCATATTTTCCTTTGATTGTAATAGTCTCAGCTATTTTGTGATTAATAAAAAATTTCTTATTCATACCAAAAAAAACATATAGGTCAACTTTTAATTTTAGTAAGGTTTTGGAGATAAGAAAAAGAGAGAATTGTTTTCTCTTTACATTTTCTACACATATCTCAAAAGCTTGTATTTTATGTGAAAATTAGTATCAATTTTCCAATTTAAGATAAACGGCTCAAAATCAAAATCAAAGTTGTCCTACCCCAGTGGGCAGGCGCCAGCCCAAGACCTTGAGGTCGTGGGTTCGATACCCTTCGCCTGCGTGCGGCAAACTTTAATCTCCCTTTCTAGGACTATCTCCTCCTCGTCTGAGGCAGTTCTCTCTCCCCTATATGGTACAACCGCCCAATCGGGCTTCAAAAAAAAAACGGCACAAAACTAAATTACGCAAACATAGCACTTTCACGCGTCTTAAAAATTTTAACAACATTAAGTGATAACTACTTGAAATAACTTGAGAATCCACAATAAATAACTTCAAACCAATAACTAAAGAGTTTAGTTTCAAAACAATTCCCAATTGTAAACAATTAGCTGCTACACTTTTAGAGTTTAGCTAATTGGGAAAATTTAAAAAGTGGATATTTTAATTTAACATATAAAATATTTAATGTCTTAGGTCTGAAAGGCTTGAAGCTACCAACAGGGAAAGAAGTTGTCAAAATTCTTCTGCAAAAAAATAAAAATAAAATTATTATTATTACCTTTCCTCTTGCCAGCAATGCGTTTTGACTTATTTGAGACTTCATTTTGATTGCACACACTCATGGTGTTTCCTGAGATAGTTTATGAATAAAAAGTAATCAAACAAATGTATCATTTAATTGCATCAATCATTTAAGTTCCTCATAAATTTCTATAAATAAAATGCAACGCTTCCAAAATGGGTTTGGGATCGATTTTTAGGGTTATGTTTCCTAATGAACTTACGGGTTAGGAAAAGTATGAAATGGGTTTAAATTTTGTTTTCCGAAAATATCCTCATAGGAGAGAGAGTGTGGTAGATACATCGTTTGGACACGTCATTATTTTGGACGTCAAAACTCTAAGTTTTTTACCGAATGATCAAAATGGTGATCCGTAAAAAATTTAAAATGATGAAATAAGTCAAAAAATTGACTTTTGACCAAACTGTCTAAGAGAAAAATCGTTAATGATCAAAGTGACTATTAATTCGGAAGATTATATAGGAAAGGGGAAGAAAATTTAATATCAAGGGGACATGTGGACAAGGATATGGAGAGACAGGTATATATAGTAACAGACGGAGAAAACAAGAAACACAGAAAACGTGAAATAAAATGGAAGACAAAATACACAGCAAAAACTTATTTTTGACACTTGTTATTGAAAATTATAATTTCTGGAATTTTAATAGTTCGAGAAAAAATTAAAAAAGTAATGGAGTTTCACAAAACATAAGAAATTAGGAAGATTGGAACAATTGGCCATGATGGAAGTTCAAGAGAATTTGATAGTAAAAGTTTCCTCCAACAATTGGTAAGAACAAAAGTAGCTGTCAAGAGGGCCATAGCCCCACGACTGTGAGGTCGAGGGTTCGACACCTCTCTCCTACATAGGGAAAATAAATACTCCCTTACTAGGGCGGTCCTCCTCCTCCGGTGAAACTAAAAAATAAAAAGAACAAAAGTAGCTTTAAAAAAACAGATGCACCCAAATGACAACTCCTGGAAACAAAAGGGAAAGAAAACTCAACCTCATGTGGACTCTAACGACAAAAATGTGCAGCATAAGAAGTTTAAAAGTGAAATCATAAAGAGAGGAGAATTACCTGACAGTCTTCAGAAGAATGAAACTGGAAGATTTTGTTGTTCCCAAATAAGTAAAAGATATGAGACTTTAGAACAAGGATTTCAAAACAAAATAAAGAGAAAAACAACACAAGATTTCCAATACTTGTAGAAACATTGGGAGATTAGCAACATCCTATATATAATATAATAAAGTTGAGGAGGAAGCCCGAGGCTTCGCCACATGGACAAGTTTAGTCATCTCGACCAATTAGAAGCCGCCATTTGTTATTGTGACTATTGATTGAAGCTTTGATTTTTGTGCCCCACGTGGACAAGTTTAGTCATCTTGGCCAATTAGAAGGCGCCATTTGTGATTGTGACTATTGATTGCGGCTTTGAATTTTGTGCCCCATTAGTTAATAATCATAACTAATAAATATAGCTATGATAAAGTATAATGATACAGTAGAGAACAATATATCGTATGTAGTAGAGATGCATGAATCCCAAAAGACAAGTAGAATATATTCCAGAAATAGATTCACTTTCATTTATAAAAGAGTAATATGAACTAAATGACCATCAAGTATTTCATTATTTCAGGTTACAGGCATAAACAAAGTTTTCTCCGGGTTTTGGCCATAAAAGTTTTACGGGCCGCGAGTTCTAGCATCCGGCCAAAATTTCAAAAAATCCCCCCACGTGCCGACCACGTGAGAGGCATTTTCGTTCTTTTCTTTTCTTCTTTCTTCTTCTCAACAAAGCCACCATCTTCTCTGGCGAGCTTCTTCTTAGTATATTGCCAATAATCTCCCTTGATTCTTCTTACCAACTTGCCTTTCTCTTGTTCTTGAGTGGTTTTTGGAGACTAGTCTAACTCAAACTATACCATTTTTTTTATGGGTATTAGCTCATGTGTTTTATGAATTTTGTCTTTTCTGACTTTGTTCACGGGTAAAGGGGTTACTATTTCTTTGATGTTTCACCTGGGAGATTGACCAAATATTTCTATCCAAATATGTGTGGATTTGTTCTGAATACAATGGTTTTTTTGTGGGTTAATTACTTGGTCTTTTGGAGCTGTTAAGAAATTAGAAAAAAATATTTGGGTTTGCTGCTGTTTTTTTCTGACGGGACGAGAAGACTATGCTCCAGAAATTTCGAGTTTTTGGGTTTCTATGGATGAATTTCAAGCACTCATTTTGGATTATAGTTTAGTAAGAAGCTGCGCACATGCCTCGTTCATCTGTAGCTCCTTAACAATTGAAGCAAACATCACCACTCCATCTTTTATAACATTCATCTAAACAAATCTCATGGGATATTTGATAATTTTAATCTTATTACTTTCTCGTTTGACTCATTTTTTGGTTCTTCTCTTCTATTTCTACTAATTCAGTATCAAATTCTTAGGAGAGAAATCAGCTAATTAGATTTTTCAGCGTCAAGAACTTCAAATTCTATCACAAGCTTCAATTTCATAAACTATGTATAGATCTTAATCTCAAAGAATTGAATTATGGCTATGCACAACTCATTCAACTTGTAAAAATCACAAACTACTGAAGTTTCAATAATAAATCCTTAAAAAACTCCTTTCGTAAGGTTTGTCTCTAAACCTTCAATAGATGGACCAACCTACATTCCCAAAATGACCATGTCTCTATGCTTTGATACCATCTGTGACACCCTCAACCCCTCCGCTATGGTCCACTACGGTTGAGTAAGATGTCTACGTGCCTCTTGGAACTAACATAAACGAAAGATCGAATGTTCAAAGGCAAAGACAACAAATCAAGAATATATAATGTAGAGTTAACTTTTAAAAAGGCAAACAATTTAAATACATACTTTCATAAATGGTTATCGTACATAAATGTATTCAATATTATTAAATCAAGTCCACGGCTTCTTAAAGTACCAAATATAGATTGCTACAAGGTTACTATGCCAATCTCCTGGTCCCACTTATCTAAAAATGTAACATAAAAACACGTGTGAGCCAGAAAGCTCAGTGAGTTCACGAGTGTTCCAGTGTATTATCAAATATCTTTTAGTGAATGCATGAAGATGCTTTTCAAAGATATTCTCAATGCAAACAAATTCATTTCTCATCGAGTTTAAAAATAAAATGCAAAAACACATGAAGGGTTAAGACGCTTCCAGAAAGTCTGAGCGAATCAAGACACATCAGCGTAGCCTCGAAACCTAAATTTCCAAAATAGTTCACAAATAAAAGTCAGGATCAACAGAGACAAGTTCGGATCCCGAAGTCATTATCATCTTCACACCAGTACGAGAACTGGGGCACCTACCAGTCCGTGGTTGGTGACTGACTCCAACGCCGAGCATCCGAACACCACAAAACAATCACTACAAGAAAACAGTTAAATAGCGACCGAAATTAGCGACCGAATTTTTGGTCACCAATTTAACGATGGAATACCGACCGAATAGAAACCGAAAAATATTCGGTCGTTATTACGTCGCCCATCCGTCGGCCACTTCGGTCCCGTTGACCAAATTGAAACGTCGTCGTTTTGTTCACCCTTAACGACCTCATACCGACGGATATTAACGACCGTTTACCGACGGACAATTTTACGACCGAATACCGACGGAATATAACGACCTAATACCGACCGAACACATAACGGTGTTTATTTGTGTTGTAATAAATGAAGGACACAAAAACGACGTCGTTTTATTTTCCTTAACGACCGAATACCGACGGCAATCAACGACAGAATGCCGACGGAATGGATAACGGTGTCAGAACGACGTCGTATTGCTATTTCATTTCGGTAAAAAAATTAGTATTTAAAATTAATTAAAGCGACGTCGTTTGAAGATACGTACCGACCGAATACCGACGGAAATCAACGACCGAATGCCGACTGGAATAGGTAGCGGTCGCCATTAAGTCCAAAAGCGACGCTCGCTTTTGGTATTGCGTTGTCTAAAATCCCTCAACGAAGTCAAAATCCCTAACTCCTCTTCCCCCTTCGAAACTCTCTCCCCCTTGCGAATTCACCCGTCGCCCCTCCGTCCCCCACCTGCCCCGTCGAAGACCGATTAGTTCGCGGCACAAGCGTCCCAGTCACCTCCGTCCACCACCTCCACCGTCCACCACCACCTCCGCCGTACTGCCTCCATTAAAGGTACCGCCACTCCAAGAAGAAATTACAGCCTTATTTTTCCATTTTTTTAGCTTGAAGCTTGTTTTTCTTTTTTTCCTTTTTTGCTTATGAATTTTGCTTCTATTTTTCAAGTCGGCTCCACTGCCAGAACGCCGCCGCCATTCCGCCACCTCCATTAAAGGTGTTTTTTTAGCTTGAAGCTTGTTTTTCTAGTTTTCTAGTTTTAAAATTAGTATTTAAAATTTTCTAGTTTTTCCGCATTTTAGGAGACAAAATCTTGAGTTCTTACTTTCAAATTTCACCATGAACCCCAATTTTTAGCTTAATTTCTATCATTTTATAATCAATAGATTACTGGGTTTATTTTAGATATATGCTTATCAAGTTCTTTGATTTAAACAATGGCTTCGACAAAATACGAGTTGCCTAAGTAATACTATACTACTAGCGGTTTGATAGTGGGTTATGCACTTTGCTCTAGCTTGCTTGCTGTGATAAACAAGTTTGCAATCACAAAGTTTAACTATCCTGGTCTGCTTACTGCTTTGCAGTACTTAACTTCAGCTTTAGGTGTTTGGATTTTAGGGAAAGTCGGGTTTTTCATTACTGTCTTTGCCTGTAAATTTCATAACTGTGAATTTTTCTTGAATTTCATTACTGTGAATTTTTGTCTTTGCATTTGCTGGAATTTCATTTACCTGTGAGAAACTTACCTTTGCCTTTGAAAATTCAGTAGAGGTTATAACCTCTAATGGAATTGCCTTTGCCTTTGTGAAACTTGCCACACATGTGTTGTGTAACGACCCTAATTTTCGACCTATTTTAATTGAGGCCTTATAGAGTCACTAGTCTGAATTATCTTTGATATTTTATCTTTGCAATATCCTAATTAATCTTTTAGAATTATATGTGAAGCAAAGATTTGACTCTTAATATTTTTAGGGACCGAAGTTGCAAATTTTAAGAGTTGAGGGACGGAAATTGTAAATAGTACATATGAGGTGAGTCATATGCACACATGTAGAACAATTGAGGATTCAAGTACACCTCCTACTTTTCTCACCTCTTCAATCGTCTTCTTCTTCATTTTTTTTTCCTGTAAAAGTCTTTTGCTCTCTCTCTCAGATTCTTCTTTCTTCTTTTCTTTTTTTTTCTTCGTTTCTTCAATCAATCTCCATCCATAAATCAAATACTCCAATTTCTCATAATCTTCAAAGTTCAAGACTTTAAATTTTGGTAAGAGGTATTCATTTTAATTGAGTTCTAATATTATTTGCAATTGATGTTAAATGGCGTTTTCTATTTGATTTGGTAAAGGATATAGTTAAAGGATGGGATAATGGTTAGGAAATTAATTACTATTGGGAAGGGATTCATCCATGTTTTAGGATTTCTCTGTTTTCTATTTTCTGTTTCGGCTCCCTTTGGTCTGCCATTCTGCTGCTGGTTTCTCTATTCCGTTGGTTTGCTATTTTCTGCTTTATGATTCCCCTATTTCTGCCTTTTAAGTACTGCTTGTTTTAGTTTTAGTTTTAGTTTTGCTGAATTTATGCTTTTTGTTTTCTGTCGGTTTTCTCTGCCCTGCTACTGCCTCGGCTTCTTTTTCTGTTCTAGTTTCGGTTGCTGATTTTCTGTTTTGGGTAGCATTTTTAGAAAGAAGAATGTAATTCTGTTTTTGAAAGGGAATGGTAGTTTTGGGCAGGCTTAAAGGTTTTCCTTTCACTTCAATTTAATTACTAGTATGCATTGGATATTAGAGAAGTTGGGAATGATCATTTCTGATTTCTTGGTTAGCATTGAAGGTCTTGGGAGTTCTTAAGGGTGGTTGTCCCTCTTTGTTTCTCATATGATCATTGGATAGCCGTGAATTTGCTTGCTGTTTCTTGGAAATCAATAGGAATCCGGGCTGCTCTTTAATCTTTATGTTTTACTTCTTATTTCTATTATTGGATGTTTTAATTAATTAGCTATGGATGATTATTTGGATATAGGATTTGGACCATTTGAGATACCAAGCAATTGAACATGATATTTGATTACTCTTAAAATACTAGGAGTTCTAAGCTTGACAGGTGAGTGGTCCTAACCCTTTTGTAAAATTATATATAAGTATTGTGTATTCATTTATTCATTGCACTCATGATCTGGATCCACTCATGTCATGCACTGATTACTTTTATTTGTCATCATGAAATATCTTTCTGAATAGGGGCATTTTTGTAATATTATGTTATTGCATTGGAAATGATAAATTTGACTGAATCTTATATGGATTTGTCTTCTGAATATTGACATGGTATGATAAAACTATAAGTTTATTGCATCGGGCCCAATTATTTATCTAAAGGAGCTAAGTGCTACACCAGAGGGTGTGAGACACCTCTAGAGTCCTGATTCTGAACATCTGTATTTGGGGGCCCGTATGAATTTGATCTGCTGTTATTATCATGCCTATGTCAATTTCACCTCGACGGTCTCGTACAATTGTTTTCGAATCAGGCCCCTTATTATACGAGTATAAATATGGTTTTCTCATTGTGCGAACTATTTTATGAATATAAAGTACTTTGGAAGGAAAATGGTTTTAAAAGACATACGCACCACTGGCACGGCCCTCACTGAGTTTCGGCTCACGTTTTCCAACTGTTTTTCCCCTCCATAGGTATCTGAAGATTGTGAAACATTGTGGTATCAGAGTGCGCAGCGGGAGCTTTGGATTAGCAATCTGTATTTACGGATATTAGTCTTGTATTTTATTGAATTTTAATGTAACCTTGTGGATATATTATAATTTTGGGTAATAGAATGTTTGTTTAGATCCTTGGCGTTTGTAAAAGATAGAACCCAGTGCCGAGAGGCACGCGACTTTCCCAGCCCGAGAGGGCCGGGGCGTCACATGTTGTACCATTTAGAGGATTAGAAATGGTTCATGAAGACCTTATCTACTTAAATATTTTCCATAAGTTTTTATTCTCTCATTTATTTGTTGTGTCATGCATTGTGTATTGTACCTTTTAGAGGATAGGAATTGTTGCAGCGATGAACGGATCCAACAGCCCCATTCTAATCCCCTACCTAATCACACTACTACTACTACTACAAATACTCAAATGAAGCCAACTACAAACAACTAAAATGAAGGAAGTATGAAATACAGCTAATTAAAAGACAAGGATAGAGAAAGGCAGGAAGATTCGGTCAGATTTTGTATTTTTCTTGTGACGCCACTACACTGCACTTACTATTTTGTCTCAATGTGGTAAATATGAGAAAAGACAATTGATTAGATTAGTAGTACCAAAGGAATAGGAATGGGAGGAGGTGGCGGGGGATATTGAAAAAGATTCAATCTTGAATATTTGGAAAGGTTAGAATGGGTGATTTCTATATGTTTTGCTTGTTTGGTTTATGGTCTTTTAAGGAAAGAAAGAGGTAAATGATTCCGGTCGAACATGGCATGTAATTTATTAGATGCAGGTCAGCTAGATTATTATCTTTTAGAGTCTTGAGCATTTTGCTAGATTATGGAATATGAATTTGCATTTTGGGATATTTTCATATACAATAAGATTGAGAAAAACAATGATGCATAATTAGGACATTTATGTGAATTTACATATTGAGGCATTATGATGTAAGACAAAATTGAAACTTTGATGTTTAATTAGGAAATAGTACAATTTTTATAGGTTCTTATTGTGGAAATGGTTTTGTGGAAATAGTACAATTTTTATAGGTTATTTATTGATATGCAATTTGGTATTGATCCAAATCCATGTATTTCAGAGATGCCTCCGAAGAAGAATATTCGAGTTTCGTTACCGTTTGGTTCGCCACCCATGTCTGGTCCGGCCTCCACTTCCCAGCCTGGTTCGTCACCTGATTTGGGGTCGACACCGACATCTGCCCCCGAGCTACCTACGCCACCTACCCCCGAGCTACATACGCCACCTGCCCCCGAGCTACATACGCCACCTGCCCCCGAGCTAGGTACGACACCTCCTGTACCCGCCACTGAGTCTACGTCGGTTGCTCGGATCGGCATCTCACCGAGTCTCCCTGTGCCACCGACGGCGTCACGATCTCGGTGGAGTTGTGGCTACGATAGATACTCGTATTCTCCTGCAGACTCTACCCTTGCACGTAAGTAAATTCATTAATTATTTCCCTTAAGCTAATTATTCTACTTGTCGTCATTGTAGTAACTAATCAAGTTTTTGTTTGCTATTATAGTTTTAGATTGGCATCTAGTTGTTCCGCCACCATTATCGGCATATTTCAAGATCGTTTCAAGGGGCATACAAACGACCATCAAGGATGTTCCCCAGGGAAGAAGAAACATTGTGGTGGGGACGAGTTCAAGGTAAAGAAAGTAAATAAGTTATAATTTAGAAGTCTTTATATTTAATTATCTAACATTTTTTTTAAAATACGTGAAAAAAGTATCGCTGGGCTCCGGAGCATGAGGCGGGTGTCAAGTCAAGTTGGCGCATGTTGCTTACGAGGAGACTGAGCGGGATTATGAGCGATGCTCGGAAAAAGAATAAGAAGCCCAAATGGGTTTCGAGACCGGTCAGGGCGCGACTTCGGGAGTACTGGCAAACTCAAGCTTTAAAGCCAAGTCTAAACAGCAAAGAAAAAAGCCGAAAGACGGGAGGGGTGGCAAGGGCCCGATGAAGCACACGGGCGGTTCGCTCAGCCACATTGAGCACCACCTCAGACTGGTAGTTAAATAATCTAATTGTCGTATACATATATGTGATGTGTTTATTGTTAATATTTAATTTTCAAAAATGATTTCTGTTAACAGGAAAAGGAGACCGGACAGGCAATCCCATTCCCAGCCACTTACGATCATCTTCATCAACACCATATCGGCCCAAAGAAAGGCGAATGGGTTGATGAAGCTTCTAGAGAGTTGTCGGTAAGTATATCATTACCTTTTCTCCCTTTTTGATATTTGATTAGGTTTTCTCCGTTTTCATAACCTGACACAAGTGTTCATTTTCAGGGGGTGTTCCATGCGGTTTATGACGACGCTGCAACCCAAGCAACTCAAGCCGGCCTACCTCCTCCGGATTTGGCGACCCAGATTGTGTTGTCTGCTGAGGCTACGGGTGGGATTAGAAAGGGACGGGTCCAAGGACTCGGTTCCTTTAGTGATGTTGTAAAGACGAGACAGCGAGGCAGCGAGGCAGTCTCTCATTCAGCCATGGAACAAATGCGCACCGAAATGGAAGCAAAATTCAAGAAAGAGATGGCCGAAATGGAAGCAAAGCAGAAAAAATGAGATGGCCGAAATGGAAGCAAAGCGGAAAAAAGAATTCAAAATGCGGGAAAAGAAGAGAAACAAAGGTTTAGCTAGTATGTTAACTAACATTTTAACTAATAAGGACAATGTTATATTAAGTGCCTCTGAGTTAGAGGAAAAGTTGAGTAGTGCCTTAGACGACGACTTAGAATCAGACTATGACGATGACCCCCTAACTGTCGATGAAGTTTTGGGGAGTCAATAGAGCACTTAGTTAATTTTATATGTATTCTGTTATGTTTTCGGTTTTGTTTAGTTTTGAAGTTTTGGGTTAATTTTGTTAGTTACACCGTTTTGGGATAATTTTGAATTTTATATATTTTCTGTTATGTTTTGGGCTATGTTAATTGTGACTTTTTGGGTTCTGTTTTCTGTTATTTGCCTGAATTGTGCAGGGGTTTGTAGTATTCTGTTATGTTTTGAAACCTGTTCTGCTTCTGGAAATTTGTTCTCGCGGCGACCTCTTATGGACCGAATAACGACCGATTTAGGGTTTAGGGTTAGGGTTTAGCGACGTATTAGAAACGGATATACATTTATCATTTAGGCGACCGAATAGCGACCGACAAAGCATATCCGTCGCTATTCAGTCGGTATATTCTCCCGGATTCCGTTTTTTTATAAAACAGCGAGGTTTTTAAAGATATATAAAAATATTTGAAACAAGTAAAACATGTACACATTAAATACCTGAATAGTGAAACAAGTAAAACTTATATTTATTCACAAAATACCTGTATAGACCTGAAGCAGAACAATTCAAGTAATACAATCGTATTTTGTGAATAAGTATAAGTTTTAATTATTTGTCTATTCAAGTTAATGTGTGTGTGTGTGTGTGTGTGTATACATATTTTAGTAATAGTAACTAAAATAGACAAAATGTTCCTATATATCTTTAAAAACCCCGCTATAGTATAAAAAACGGAATCCGGGAAAATAATAGCGACCGAATATAACAGGGCGGTCGCTATTCGGTCGCTACATACAATGCCGAAACGGCGTCGTATTGTCCAGTTCTATTTTCAAAAATTGGTAAGTGTTCAGTCTTTCTTTATGGCGACCGAATAGCGACCGAATATTCTTCGGTCGACCGAACTCATACCTCGGTCGACCGAAACCAGCTAGTGCCAAAAGCAAAAACTCTCAGTTTCTGTTCGGTCGATCCGAGGAAAGCTCGGATGATCCGAACTAATATACCAAGGCGGTCGCTATTCGGTCGCTAAATGAAATAGCGAAACGACGTTGTCCTGTCCAGTGCGCGGGATCTTTGTTTTCAAAAATTTACAGCTGTTCAGCATTCTTCTGGGCGACCGAATAGCAACCGTACTGGCATATTCGGTCGCTATTCGGTCGCCAAAAAGATTGTCTGAACACTTGTAAATTTTTGGAAATAAAGATCCCGCGCACTGGACAAGACGACGCCGTTGCGGCAATTAACGTTAGCGACCGAATAGCGACCGCGGAAATTAACTCGGTCGCTATTCGATCGCTAAAGTTATTTGCCGAAACGGCGTCGTCTTTCCAGTGAGTGAGATCTTTATTTTAAACCCTCCCCTGCAACACATTCTGCAGCCGCGATTTCTAACTCCACCACCATCTCCTCTAGTGATTTCTTACAAAATCTACCTTGAAACTCCACCCTCCTCCCATCACCACCACCTCCGGCAACTCCAAGACGGTGCCACCACCTCCGGTATCCGCAAGACTTCCCAATTTCAGTTGGGTATTTGGTGAGAATCTCTTTTTCTCTATTTAATCAAAATGTGGTATAAGGGATTAAAAAAAAATCATGAGACCACAAATTGTTCACAAAGAATCAAATTTTAGGGCAATTTACCTTTTATTAGGTTTACAACATACCATTTATTTTTTGCATATTAGATGATGATATCAAAGTGGCAAAATTTTATGCTTCACACATATTATCCCAATGATTTTATTTCTTTGTATTATCTCCCATCATTTTATTTGTTTGTATTATCTACCATGATTTTATTTCTTTGTATTATCCCAATTATTTTATTTCTTTGTATTATCTCCCATCATTTTATTTGTTTGTATTATCTACCATGATTTTATTTCTTTGTATTATCCCAATGATTTTATTTCTTTGTATTAACTCACATCATTTTATTTCTTTGTATTATCTCCCATGATTTTATTTATTTGTATTATTCCAATGATTTTATTTCTTTGTATTATCTACCATGATTTTATTTATTTGTATTATCTCCCATCATTTTGTTTCTTTGTATTATCTCTCATTATTTTATCTCTTTGTATTATATTGCAACAAACAAACAACCTAATGTTGAAAATAATCGAAATAGTTGACAAAATTTCATTTAAAATAGTAGATAAGATGCCATTATCACACGTTAATAAACTTGGAAATAAGGGTAACAACTCATCAAAATAACATTCAAAGTTAATATGCATTTAATTATTAAGTATTTGTATCTCAGATATTGTGTTTGCAATGGAAGACCGTAGTTGGATGTATATGGATTCGAATAGTGGACCTCGTCATAGTCAAGAATTTATAGCGGGATTGAAGCGATTTGTGGCTTTCGCAGTTAGTACGTCTGCTAATGTACAAATAGATGGGATTAGGTGTCCTTGTGGGGTTTGTAGGAATAAGTCTTTTCATATGCCTGATACTGTGAAGTATCACCTTGTTATGAACGGATTCGTGTCTAACTATTATAATTGGACATGTCATGGTGAGGCATTCATTCCCATGCCTCAAATCCCGCTTTGTTCATGAAATGGATAATTATAAAAGACACACGATACCGAACAATTATCGAGATATGATTATTGATGTCGCGGGACCAAGTTTTAATGAGCAGAGAAAATAGGGACGTGGAAGAACCTCCCAATCCGGAGTCACAAAAGTTCTATGACATGTTGAAAGTCATTGATAGCCCACTTTACAATGGTTGTACAAACCATTCACAGACTTTTCAATGACTCGCCGTGATGTTGAGCATTAAGTCCGAAGACAACTTATCTCGAAACTACAATAGATAAATTTATGCAGCTTGATGAAAGAGGCACTTCCTCCAAATAATAATGCTTTAGACGACTTTTACAAAATGAAGAAATTGGTTAAAGGTCTTGGATTACCGGTGCAAAAGATTGATGTTTGTGTTAACGGTTGTATGTTGTATTGGAAAGATGATGTTGAGAGTAGAGAATGCAAGTTTTGTGGCCATGCTAGATACATTAAGAAAAAAGAAATCAAAAAATACACGATTAAAAGAGATTTCTTGCAAAAAGATGTATTATTTTCCGATTACTCCAAGATTACAAAGATTGTATGCATCCGAGAAAACCGCAAGCCACATGACATGGCACTCAGACAGATGAGAGGGAAGAGGGAATAATGAATCACCCACTGGGATGGAGAAGCTTGGCAACATTTTGACGTAACACACACCGATTTTTGCAAAGTGGAACCTCTGAATGTAAGGCTCGGGTTATGCATGATGGTTTTGCACCTTTCGGCATGTCGTGGAAGAACTATTCTTCTTGGCCGCTTCTTCTAACACCTTATAATCTCCCCCTTGGATGTGTATGAAGAACAATGTAATCTTCTTAACTATCATTGTACTCGACCCCAAAATCCAAAACACAAGATCGATGTGTACTTGCAGCTCTTTAATCGATGAATTGAATCAACTCGTAGGGTCAAGGAGCGGAAACTTATGATATCTCAAAAAAACAAAATTTTAAATTGAGGGCTTCATTACTTTGGACAATTAGTGATTTCCCAAAGATATGGAATGTTGAGTGGATGGAGTACACTGGCATTCACGCTTGTCCATATTGTATGGAGGAAACACAAGCTGCTCCATTTGCGGTCTGAGGGAAACAATCGTGGTTCGATTGCCACAGATGCTTCTTGTCACCCGATCATCCTTTTAGAAGAGATGCAAAGGGGATTCCGAAAGGACCGGCGACAAGAGAGAGCAGACTCGCCGACTCGCCTTTAGTGGTCATGAAATGTTCCTTAGAGTTAGAGATTATCAAAAAATTACCGATACAAATCGAAGAGATCAGTAAAGAGCAAGGCAGGGACTGGGATCATAGTTGGGCTAAACGTAGTATATTTTGGGACTTACCTTATTGGCGGACACTTTTGATAAGACACAACATTGATGTCATGCATAATGAAAAAAACGTGTTTGATAATGTCTTTAACACCGTGATGGACGTGAAAGGTAAAACTAAAGACAATGTTAAAGCTAGAGCGGATGTTGAAAGGTATTGCAATCGTCCGGAATTGAATATTAAACACGATGGCCGAGGTAAAGCAACAAAACCGAAGGCATGTTTCACTCTTACCAAGCCTCAAAAAAGAAATGGTTTTTGCAAATGGGTTAAAGAATTAAGGCTCCCAGATGGATATGCATCGAATTTGGCGCGATGCGTTGATATGAAAGAGTTGAAAATGTCTGGAATGAAGAGTCACGATTCTCATGTATTCATGGAGAGACTTATCCCTATAGCACTTAGAGAAGTACTACCGACAAATGTTTGGGGACCCTTGGCTGAACTTAGTCTGTTCTATAGAGATTTGTGTTCCCCAAAGTTGAGTGTGGCGCATATGCAAGAATTGGAGGACACTATCGCTATTTTATTATGCAAGTTAGAGAGAATATTTCCTCCGGGATTTTTTGATGTGATGGAACACTTGCCGATTCACCTTCCGTACGAAGCCAAGGTTGGTGGCCCTAGACAGCTTTTAGGTGGATGTACCCATTCGAGAGGTAACAACCATTGTCTTAAGTTATCTAATCTTTGTATTATATTTTTTCATGTACGTATTTACAATGTGATTAACTACATATGTTTTAATTAGATACCCTGCACCATCCGAAAAAGAAGATAAAGAACAAGGCTAGAGTTGAGGGGTCAATTTGCAATGCATACTTGGTCGAAGAAGTCACTACGCTTTTTTTAGCTATTATTTCGAACCCCACGTGAAAACGAGAGTTACAACCATTGGGCGAAATGATGGTGAAGACGAGATTAGCTGACCAGATGTATTATCAATTTGCAACTTACCCGGAAGATCATTTGGAAAAAAAGAAAGGATTTTATTAACTGATAAAGATTATAAAATAGCAATGAATTATATCCTAATGAATTGTGAAGAGGTCGAACCATATCTTCAGTAAGTAAACTTATCTATTTGCTTCATTTTTGTTATATAATTAAAAGTGGCCAAATAATAATATTGTCATTTAATTTGTAACTCAGGAAATTTGTTAGTCAAGTAAATGAACAAACCCCGCAGATAACGGAGGAAGAACTTCAAAGTCGGGTTTATAATGATTTTTCCAAATGGTTTGGAACTCATGTAAGTTGGTATTGTGTAGAAATGTACTTGTAATAAGAATGCATAATTAAAATAATTTAACTTTTATTGCTCAATAGATACATAGCCTTCAGGAAGATTCCGAAATTTTGTTGAAAAATCTGTCTTGGGGCCCGTCAAGGAGAGTGATGTCATACACCGGTTACTTTGTTAACGGTTATAGATTTCACACCAAAGCCCGCAGCGATGGAAAAGGAACGACAAACAGCGGGGTATGGGTTAAAGGAGATTATTACGGTGAGTTGAAGCAAGTAATTGAGGTTGAACTTGCTGGAATACTCGACCAAAAAAATTATTCTTTTCAAATGCGATCGGGTTTGATTCTACTCCAAATCGAGGTTTAAGAGTGCATCCTCAATATAAACTTGTAGAAATCCATAGGAAAAGAACCTACCAGTGGTTACGATCCATTTGTATTTGCTTCCCAATGTCAACAAGTCTACTACACACCTTATCCCGGGTAGTAAGACATCATCTAGGGACTGATTGGTTGGGTCAGTATGTCGCTCCAAACCACGCCTATTTGACGTTCCCTCGGGTGTTCCGCACCGTATCGGGGACGAAGCACGCGAGGAGGAGACCAGTCGCATTGATCGCAACTATTATCAAGTTGGTCAACTTGCACACCGGTCGTGGAAATTGAAGTTGTACTTGTGGGTCCGGTACGAGCCGTGGTTATGAAGATGATGACAATGACGATGATGAAATTATGTCGGGAGATGACAATTCTGAAGAAGAGGATGAATTAATGACCGATGATGATTTAGAATGATTCAGATTTCTCGCTTCTCTTGGAATTCCACATATTGAAAGTGAGTCATATTTGTTTTTTTTTTTGTACTTTATTACAATAAATTAATTGTCATATTGTATAACTTTTTAACATAATTCAAAATAGAAATTTTATTGTCATAATAATTAGATTCTTACATTTTGCAGATTGCAACTCATGAATTTTCAAGGATATGCATATGAATGACATCAATGAGTTTATGAGAAATGCACACTTTGATTAGAAGTTTTGATAAATGAAATAAATTACTTTGAACGTGAGTGTTGCAATGTAATGTGCACACTTTGATTGTGAGTTTTGATAATTCAAAGTGTGCACTTTGAATGTGAGCTTTGTAATGTAATGTGTACACTTTGATCGTGAATTGTAATGTAAAGTGCACACTATGATTGTGAGTGTTGTAATAAGAAGTTTGCACTTTGATTGTGAGTATTTAATGTAATGAGAATTGATTGTGAGCATTTTGTTTGTGAGCATTTTGGTTATTGCTGCTGTGTTCTGTAATAGGGATTTAATTAAATTCAATTTTTATTTTTTTAAATAGCAACAATTTAGCGACGGTATTTACCGTCGCTATTCGGTCGCTATATGGTGACCCTCCTACACGTTATCCGCCGGTATTCGGTCCTTACCAAGTCAAAGTCAAAAGTCATCAATGTTGACCATTCGGTCGGTATTCGGTCGTTATTTACCGGCCGAATAAACGGTCGCTATATGTTCCGTCGGTATTCGGTTGTTATATTGTCAAAGTCAAAAGTCAACAATGTTGACCATTCGGTCGGTATTTGGTCGTTATTTACCGGCCGATTAAACGGTCGCTATATATTCCGTCAGTATTCAGTCGTTATCTAGTCAAAGTCAAAAGTCAACAATGATGACTGTTCGGTAGGTATTCGGTCGCTATTTACCGACCTACTAGTCGGTCGCTAAATATTACGTCAGCATTCGGTCGGTAATTTTCTTAGCGACGAAACATACACGACCACGTAATTAGGTCGTTAATCGGTCGCTAAACTCATTACCGACGGAAATGGCCGTCACTGTTTCCCTGTTTTCTTGTAGTGAATGTTCCGCACAAATAAACACAGTACCGGTTGGGCTGAGCCCTCCCCGAGTACTACGCCCCCTTCAAGTGGCACCCAGTCCAGAGTTTATGCGTTCCACACCAGCAGAAGAGGCCCTAGTGCAGATGACTAGCCATGTACAGTGCAATCTACTAACACTTCAGACTATCAAAATATTTTCGATCATATCCAAATCAAAGCTGGTCAGAACGGGGTTTTAATGTAAATTTCACAATAAGAAGGGCCCATGTGAAGGTCATCGAACAAGATCAGATTCAAACTCAATTCGAAATAATCACTAGTCCGGGAGTCCAAATATATAATTATACGTCATTTATCAAATATGTCATGACAATTCACGTGCATTTCTAAAACCATTCAATTTTCATATATCAAGGCATTTTCCGAAACTTACCTGTTTAAGAGAACATGCAAAAAGTTATCCCTAAAATCGTATATTCTTAACCAGAGCACCGCTCCTATGCAATTCTAATGCACATTATACACAAAATTTCGAGAAATTCTCCAATTTAAAGTAATTGACAAATAACCAAACGCCCAATAATAAATAATTTCCATTTTTGAAACTTTCCAAAATGCTTCATTTGTCAAAATGTGATCGTTTTATAAAATTGTATAAGCACAATAAATTTAGTAAGTTTCGAGTTGTGAACTCACCTGATGGAAGTCACTAATTAAGTCCTTTATGTAGATTGATTACTTCCTACAAACCCAAATGGCTCAACGATTTAATCAAACTTCATTACAAGACATAAATTCTACTTGACCAAATGAATCTATTTATTTCTTACTCAGGTAATTTATGTGGGTTTCTAAACCCAAATAACTAACATCAATATAGAAATATTTCTTTACATACACACATATAATAATATTAATATAGAAATAGTGCTTGATAAAAACTATAAAATATACATTTCTAGTTTTGAAAAAGTACTTCCACATTATCAAAAATAGAATAACTTCACTTTAATTATAAAAATTATCAAGTATGAAATACCCGAAGGGGACGCTTAGAGGGGTGAATTAGGTTCTCAAACGATTTTGTTTTTCTACCAAATTCTTTTCCTAAGTGATTGATCACCTTAGCAACAAATATGTTCATTAAGCACATAAATGTGATTTAAAGTATTAACACTTTAGGTGACTAGTGTGTTTAGATGCAACACATAGAAACTCAAGACAATGAATATGATCAAATGATTGTCTAAGTCAAGAGTCCTATATGCAAAGCTTGTTAGTGCAAACAACACAAGTCACAAGACTAGCACTTATGCAAGATATATAAAGCTTGTAAGATTACTAAGTGCAAGTCCTATAGTCATGCCAAGGCAAGATATAACAAGCAAGTATTCTAACTCAAGGTAAACAATTAAAGCTCATACAATCAATTTCATATGGAATATAAGCACAAGTATAATGTAAGAACTTGAAAGTAAAGAGATAGAGTTAGAAGATCAAACACAAGGATTTAGAGTGGTTTGATCATAAAGATCTACATCCACTACCTTAGTACACACCCAAGGATTTTGGCAAATTCCACTAGCTTATCTTGAGAGTGCTATCCCGGAAGGACAAAACCAACACTTGGTCTTTTATGAACAAATGCAACCTTCCAAGGGAAAGGACAACACATTGATCATTTTATGCACAAATACAACCCTTCTTCACCCTTGGGAACTCTTTCTCTAATCTAGTCTACTAACTGAAGAGGTTTTATGAACACGTCAACCGTACTTCACTTTCAGGTACACCACTCACTCTAGTTCCTGCAATTACAAGAAAGATTCACTCCACAAAGGAGGCCAAAAACAACCACTCTCACAAACAAGCCTCACCACTCAACCCTTTACAAGAAATATGGTCACAACAAATGAGACTTTACATTTTAAGCTCTAGTATACAAATCCCTAAATGGATTTGATAGATACAAATGAAAACTCTAATTCAAACTTGAGAATAGAATAATGTGTATGTGAAGCTCTTTCTCAAAATGAAAATTTTTGATGAATGATTGTAAGTATTTAGCTCATCAAAGTGTTTGATTTGCTTGTATAAAATGTGTATATCAAGGGCCCTCTAATGGCTTGAGCAAAGAACAAAAATCATCCTTAAAATCTATTTATAGAGGCCAAAAATTATAAGTAAATCGAGTTAGAACGACTATATTTTATCCTTGACAAAACAACTTCGATCGACCGCAATAGTTGGTAGGTCGTCCGAGTGCTTCCGGAGCAAAGAATAAAGGCTACTGGACTGATCTCGGTCGATCGCAAAGGGTGATTCGGTGTGCCGAATTAAAGGTTCGATCGACTGACCTATAACATGGTCGATCGAGATAATATAGCTTTGGAAGTCTTGGAACATTCAAAATTGACTGAGGGCATAAACAATCTCGGTCGATCGGACAACACATGTCAGTCGATCGGACTTCATCATGTCGTCCGAGGCTATGCCTGGGTGTACGGACTTCTGTCCAAAAGTAGTTTTTCCACTTTGTCACATTTCTAATGTTCTCAAACTCAAATCTAAGTGTTTTTTAAATATATTTAAAACATTTTAAATATCTTAGGCATTAACCAACAATTGAATAAGTTTTCAAAAACCTTTTCAAAGATTCAATCAAAGTAAATATGTAGTTTTGAAAACATGCAAGAGTATGAGTTTAAACATACTTAAACCTAGTCACTACAAGAAAACATCAATTTTGGGATAATAGATTTCATCCCTAACGTGTCCCATATTAGACATTTTGGGACGAAAATGATGTACTCCCAAAAATCCTCGTCGAAAAATTTTAGGGACGGAATATCGTATCGATCTCAAAATATTTGGAACGGATGTAGGATTGATATATTTTGGAAAAAATATTTAAATATTTAATTCTTAAAAATAAATTAGATTATTAATTATAATAATATCAATTAAATATAAAAACTAAGAAAGAGAATGTTAAATTCATCCTAAATTTGTTCTAAAAGTTTGGGACGGATTATAGACAATTTCTTATTTTTTTTTGATAAAATAAATGTAGCAAGCGAGATAAGCTCATATATATGGACCATCCCATCTTGGAATAGAGACCACTCTATTGAATGTGTGGAATGTGGGTGCGCAAGCTCGACCACGAAATTACTGCACTGAATTGAGCCATTTTTAGTATAATTCTAATACAGTCTACTCCTTTTATAGAAAATAAATTATTCCTTAATTTAAGTCTCAACTAGGTTAATGGTAGAAATTCCCGAATATAAGCTAGACCCAATCTCTTGACGAAAAGCTCCTAGCTTTAGAGAATAAATCAGTCGTATCTCTACGTAATTTTAAGACCTAAAACCGCATAAAACTTCGTGGACTTTCACTAACTTTTGTTTCCTACTCGCTAGAAATCACACAAGGAAATCGAATCTATCTCTAGTCAATTTTACGTCATGTTGTTATCATCCTTGATCCAATTAAATATAGAACTTCTCAACCTCTACAATTAATTTAGATTCATGCAATAATTTATCAGAAAATCGCAAGCATTAAGAACAAATAATAACAATTAACCATAATGTCGAGATAAATAAATTAATAGAAATCAAATATATTCATAAAAGTTTCGACATTCAAAGAAGGTATTAGTCCCAAAAAACTCTAGCTAAAAATAAACATAAACTAAAAACAATGAAAGAAGTAGCATGATGACGAAACGATCCCGAGCTCCAAGCTCGTCTCCTCGATCCTCTACCGGACCGAGAATGGCCTTGAATGGTCGACTGTTAGATATATAAAATGGATGATTCTTAGTGCTGCTTTGCTTCTCATTATATAGGCTTTGGAAAAAGCCTAGCCTTGACCAGATTCCTAATTGGAGTAACTTCCTTTTCTTGTTTACTTCTTGTTTGCTGAAACCTCGTAGTTCCTTCGATTCCATTCCAATTCGAACTTATATTAATCTCCAAATTATATTCCAATTCAACTTTTGGTAAGTAACAAATTTGCATAGCTTCAATCTTCTATTCCAAGATGGACTAAGTAACAGTTTAGCACATGCCAAGTATATATTTTTTTCTCCTTTGATGTCCAAATTACCCTTAACCTGTATCAAATATTAGAAAATTAGTGAATTAATACAAATAAAATTCACTAGAACATTTTAAGACATATTCACTAATAAGGACTAATTATAATAATATCAATTAAATATAAAAACTAAGAAAGAGAATGTTAAATTCATCCTACATTTGTTCTAAAAGTTTGGGACGGATTATAGACAAATTCATTTTTTTTTTTTGATAAAATAAATGTAGCAAGCGGAGAAGCTCATATATATGAACATTTCCATCTTGGAATAGAGACCACTCTATTGAGTGTGTGGAATGTGGGTGCGCGAGTTCGACAACGAAATTATTGCACTGAATTGAGCCATTATAAGGACTAATTATAATAATATCAATTAAATATAAAAACTAAGAAGGAGAATGTTAAATTCATCCTAAATTTGTTCTAAAAGTTTGGGACGGATTATAGACAATTTCATTTTTTTTGATAAAATAAATGTAGAAAGCGGAGAGAAGCTCATATATATGAACCATCCCATCTTGGAATAGAGACCGCTCTATTGAGTGTGTGGAATATGGGTGCGCGTGCTCGATCACGAAATTACTGCACTGAATTGAACCATTTTTAGTATAATTTTTGCACAATGTGAGATTTGAACATGTGTTGACCGATTGGAGAGCATGTGCTCTTCCACTGCAGCAAGTGAATTATTGTGTAGTATTTCATGTTACAATAAATTTATAGTATATTGTACATATAATATGAATGTCTTATTTATTTACTAAATATTTAATATTAAAAGGTAAAAAATATAATGTCTATCTAACTTTAAAGTTAAAATTTTGTGTAGACACTTAGTGCATCTTTTCATAATTCTAAACTGAAACATTAAATTGTTTGTTTGTAACATTATCATCACAACAAGGATGTTGAAATAAATGATTATAGATATGCAATATCGTTTTTGTATTAATATATTAATGCATTTATTTGGATTAATTATTGCAAATAACTTCTTAATATTAGAGATTGATTTGGGATGGATTGTAATGACTCGGTCAGAAATTCGTCCCAAATGAATTTATTAATAAGTATTTCTCATACGTCTTATTGGTTTGTAATTGATTTAAAATAGATTTCAAAGGATAAAAGGTAACTATTTTATTTTATACATATTTATTTATTAATCTTATTTAGTTAGAACATATTTGAAATGAATTTGTGAGTATAATGTACAAGATTTTTTATATTTATTTTTTCAAATAATAATGAGATGGATTAATTATTTAAAATGACTTTTCAATATTAGCAATGGATTTGAGATTGAAATTAGTTACTCTGTTACAAATTTGTCCCAAACCACAAACTATTTTTAGAAAACTTCTATTTTATTATTGCAATTTCAATTCACTCACGATATAAAGAATAACAAAATAAATATGCGGAAAATTATTTATAATCCATTAAAGGATAATTAATTATTTAAAATTATTTTTCAATATTAGAGATGGATTTGTAACAGATGGATTTAACAGATGGATTTTTACTCTTCTTCTAACTATTATTCCAATATTCAAGAACAATTAATTAGGATATATTAGTCATTTGACTTTTACTCTTATTATTTTTAGGAATATCTTAATCTGTGTGAAAAAATTCAAATGGTCACTATTTTGAGATGAATGAAGTATTTAACTTCTTATTTATATACATGACAATCAAGTTATTCAAGTGCAAAGTAAGAGATTCAAGATTTATTGATATGTGATTTCAGATTCGCCTGCAACTTTTGTTTTATTTTGCAATAATAATGATGTAAATTTTAATTTGTTTTTTGCTCTTTTTCTTCTAGGATTACTTTGAAGTTTAAGAATTAAAATCAATAATGTATGTTCATTATTTTGTTTTTTATTGTGCTTAACTTGTGAAAACAATAGACATATTTCTTTATATTTTTAGCAACTAAGAGGGGTGTATTAAATGTAGAATCTATAAGATTTTTAAGGATTTTTAAAGTTTATAGGTATTCAATTTGGATTTTAAAAAGTCCAATGAAATCTAGAGGTATTCAATTTAGATTTTAAAAATCCATTCAAATCTAGAGGTATTCAATTTAGATTTTAAAAAGTCCATTCAAATCTAGAGGTATTCAAAACTCTATAGATTTTCATAGATTTCATTAAAGGTAGGATTTTGATGGATTTCCTAGGCTTAAATGTGTATTGTGAAATCTCTTCTAATTCCTTAAGATTTTGATTTTCTCTGATTAATATTAAAATTAAATGTATTTGATTACAATTTTTTTTAGTGATCTCATTTCTTTAAAATTATAAAATAAAAAAATATCCAAACTAAAAAAAATGAGATTTTTTTTAACATCGATAGAAAACTCAATATGAAATGTTTATTTCCCAAAAACAAGATTTATTGTCATAATATCCAAACAATTTTCTTCTTAATCATCTTCAAATAGAAATTAAAGAAAGCAAACAATTTCTTCTCTATTTAACAACAAATTTCTATTTTCAAACATGGGTTTCATTTCCTCTTAAATAGAAAATCAAAGGGAAAAAAGAGTTGAAACAAAACCATCACAAAACATATCTTAATTAAACTAAAGAAAAAAATACCAGTAAGTAAATTATACAAACCTTGAACAAATAATTCAAAAAAAGCCGCAGTTACGTGATCTAAAAAAAAATCAAAGACAATCACCAAACTTTTTAAATTTTTAACAAAATGATTTAATTAAAAAAAAAGGATTGATAAACATATGTTGACTTTGGATGTTCAACACCGCTGGATCTGTATAATACACCACTGGATCAGTATTTTCTTTATTTCTTGGTGTTATTCAAATAATCTATAGACTTTATAAATCAAAAGAAATCCTGATACATCAATCTAATAGAATCTGATAGAATATGCGTAGACTCTGCATATAGTTAAAACAATCCATAAAGTCAGCAGAATCCATAGACTTTTGAAAATCAATTAAAATCTTTTAAAATCCGGATTGAATGCACCCCCTTAAGTAATTATATAAAGAAGTTTTTGTTTTATTTTTACTTTATAATTAATATACTTTGTATCTCATAAAAACCGAGCAACCGAACTAAACTGATACAAACTGAATGCATCGGTTTGAAATTTTGAATGGTTTGGACTGGTTTAAAAAATGCCAAACCGAAATTTCATTTTGGTTTGAAAAATGTGTAAAACCAAACAAAAGCGAACTATGAACACCCCTACTTACATATATGAAATTTATGAGGTTAGTTATGTATGTTTAGGAAGAAATCATACCCACTTTTAAAAAGTGGAAATTTATTTTACGATAAACTAAAATAAAAATAGGACATTCAATTTTGAACAGATAGTACTTTCCATCAAAGTCCTATTATTAGGACACCAAAACATCTATGAGTCTCCTTCATTAAAAAATAAAAGAGACTTTGGTAAAAAAAAATTGCTTTATGAAAACAAAAATACTAAATGCTTCATAAAACATACCAATTTACAAAATAGTAAGGTTTGACAAAAAAAATCGTCATGTTTACTAAAAGTCGTCAGTTTTAGTTTTTAAAGCTAGATTTTTTTTGTTTACTAATTTCTTGGCAATTTTACTATTTATATATAATAATAAAAAAAGCCTTACCGAATTTGTCAATAAACTTACTATGTTATTAATTAGTAATAATTTGACTAGCGATCGGTGTACCCACTTGAGTGATGTGGAAATCCACAAATAGACACGTCATCATTTTAAATTTGTTTTTAAAATAAATTTGGAGAACCGACTATACTAAGTCTCCTCCTCTTTCTTCAAAAAAAAAAAGTCTTCTCCTCTTATGTGTCATCCATTTATTGAGTTTCAATTAACTCGTAGGTGCTGAAAAATAACCCCTTCGTCACCACAACAAGTCTCTTGAATAAATACAGTTTAACATAAAATAACAAAAAAAATGACGCTTCAATTTTAAACTATAGTTTTAAGAATATAGGAGTTTTGTCTTTAAATGGAAGAAATATAAGAGCTTTAATATACGAAAACTGATTTTAAATAAGTTTTTAGAAACTTAATAGACATATTTTCAAGCCCAATTAGGTACTAAATCTTATTTTGATTTTTTTAAAGTATATAAATGTGAACCCGTTTGTAATGAAAATGAAAATGAGACTAAATACATTGGACTTTGATAAAAAAAAATTAAAAAATAAAAAAATAAAAAATTTTTGAAGCCCTTGGACTTTGATATTTAACAAATGTTAAACTTCATACTTTACGTGTCGGAAGAATCAAATCCTCATTAAATTTTATTTTTCTATTAGATGGTACTCTCAAATGTTTTGCAGTACCTTCCGTGAATATTCCGCCGATATAAAAAGTTCTTAATGTTAATTGAGTACCCGGTTCTCCAAACGATTTACCCGTAATAATACCTACAACTTCTCCCATCTCAACTAGGTCGCCATGAGTGAGACTCCTCCCATAGCATAATCGACAGATCCAACATGTATTCCCAGATATATCTTAAAGAATTACTTATTTTAAATACTTTTTTTGGAGGAAAAAAAAAAGAGGTTTTAAATTTTCCATAGAATATATATATATATATATATATATATATATATATATATATATATATATATATATATATATATATCCAAAACTATGGTTTGTACTGATGGTAAATGTATACCATTAAGTTTTTTATTAACTAAAAATAAATTGTCTGTCCCTGTAATATTAGGGCAACCATTTATAAATAAAATTTATCCTTTTAGATGGATAGATAAAGAAAAGATGGTAGCAACTTATAAAAATGAACCAATCACATTTAAGTTCATAACTAAACCTTTTACTAAGGTATTGAACAATTTATATGATGATATCTTATATAAAGAAAAACAATTAGGATTTTTAAAATATGAAGTTAATATGCTGACCATTGAAGAAAAATTGGAAAATCCTAAATTAAAGGAAAAGATAGTTAATATAACTAATCAGTTTGCTTTAGATATTTGTAATGACCATCCTAATGCTTTTTGGGATATTTATCTAACATCTGTTTGATATAATCAAGAGTGTCTAAACAATTTAATTGTTTTGTTTTGGGATCCTCTTTCATCATTGTATCCCAGAACCTTGTATATGAACATCTTTTCAAACATAATAAATTGTTATGGTTATAACCAACTTTAGGATCATTCCGCCATATATACGGAATTGAAAACTCTATAAAGAAATTCATTTGGATATAACCAGTAATAGCCTTATCAGACTTATTAGGAGTAATTTGAGCATACTCTGTATAATACTCCTTAAAAACTTGAGGTAAAATTTCCTCAGAAGCTCCATAGAACTGCCACCAGTTTATGAACCAGTTGGGAATTGGTTTATTATAAATTTGAGAACATAGTTTTATAAACCATGTATGGCTTCTCTTGCCATTCTCATAAAGAAACACTCTATCAAATGCCTGGATATAATCCCAATAATTGTATTTCAACTGTGTCTCTTTTATAAAGAAAGACTTTTCTTGAAATGGAGATATACCCCAATTTTCAATAGATATAATCTGTTTAACTATAATCTTGGAGAAATTATAAACTTCTTTATTAGTACCTGTAAAATGATTAAATTCACAGCCACTGTCTGAGAGTATCATCTCATAATATTTCTGGGATTTATAAGTCTCCGAGGTATTACCAATATTGTTGAGGTATTTCTCATAGATTATCCAGGGCTGATCTTCCCATTTGATATCATCATTATTCAATGTAAAACACAAGAGGGGGGGTGAATTGGGTTTTAACTAATCTTGGCAACTTTTTCGAATCTTTGCAATGCAAGTGAAAGTATAAGCAAGATGAACAAAGGCTAAAGCAAAACCCAATCAACAAGACAAAGGATTTATAGTGGTTCGATTCACTTAGAATCTACCTCCACTACCTTGAGCCGCACCCAAGGATTTCAAACACTTCACTAAGAAGATGCCCACACAAAGTAGGACTTTTACAATTGCCCACACAAAGTAGGACTTTACAACCAAAGGATGCCCACACAAAGTAGGACTTACAATAATAACCCTATCACTAAGAAAGGGAATTAAGAAAGGTTAAGTACAAGGTTGTTCACTCTTCTAAGTGAAAGATATAGTACCTTTGAAGCACAAACAATTTAGCTCTTGAACATATGAAGTCCACTCTTTGTCTTGCTTTTGAAAGAATACTCTTGAATGCTTTAGATCATAAGGATGAAGAGTATTTTGCTTTGAAAGTGTTTTGACTTGATGAGAGATCAATGAATATTTGATATGCAAGCCTTACCATGTTTCTCTAGCTTTGGAGTATAAATACATTTCAAATATGGCTGAAAATCGAGTTTCCAACGGTCAAAAAACGGCTAGTAGAAACAGAGTTCGGTGGACCGAAGCAGAGCAGTTCGGATCCACTTGCCCAGGGTCGGTCGACCGAACCTCCCTATGGTCGACCGAAGCACATTTTACCAAGTCTCAGTTTCTGCTCGGTTGAACCGAACTTGAGCTCGGTTGACCGAACTTCCAAAGTGATTTTTCACACGTTTTGAATTCTTTTGAAGTCTTTTAAAGTCTAAAAAGGTTTTCCTAAAAAGGTAACAAGTAAGAACACTTGGAAAACTTTTCTAAAAGACTTATCTATGAAATCAAAGGCTTTTTGGATAAGAACACATGTAAAGATCATTTTGAAACTTAAGCCTTTTGAAAACGTGTTTATGAAAACATGCAAGACTAGAGTGTAGAGCTTATGTTCATGAGAGCTTTGGTTAGAGCTTTAAGATAACGACTAATGAATAACAAAGCTAATCTAACCAAACCTAAGTCTTCAATCTTCAATCTTCATAGATGAGCCTTGAATAGTATGACTTTGAATCTTGAACATGACTTGATTGAAGTACTTAGAGCTTCCTACAAGATTTCCAATATTCTATCACAAAGATTAAGATTATTAGACACAACATCAAATGTTTGTCCAATATCAAAAACAGAGTTCGTTCGCCCTTAGGGCTTACATTCAAGAGTAAAATAACTCTTTCTTCTTGGTTTTTAACCATTAATTCATTTAATTTCATTAATAATGAATTAAAGAGTTATTTCTGTAAGCCCTAAGGGCGAACGAACTCTGTTTTTGATATTGGACAAACATTTGATGTTGTGTCTAATAATCTTAATCTTTGTGATAGAATATTGGAAATCTTGTAGGAAGCTCTAAGTACTTCAATCAAGTCATGTTCAAGATTCAAAGTCATACTATTCAAGGCTCATCTATGAAGATTGAAGATTGAAGACTTAGGTTTGGTTAGATTAGCTTTGTTATTCATTAGTCGTTATCTTAAAGCTCTAACCAAAGCTCTCATGAACATAAGCTCTACACTCTAGTCTTGCATGTTTTCATAAACACGTTTTCAAAAGGCTTAAGTTTCAAAATGATCTTTACATGTGTTCTTATCCAAAAAGCCTTTGATTTCATAGATAAGTCTTTTAGAAAAGTTTTCCAAGTGTTCTTACTTGTTACCTTTTAGGAAAACCTTTTTAGACTTTAAAAGACTTCAAAAGAATTCAAAACGTGTGAAAAATCACTTTGGAAGTTCGGTCAACCGAGCTCAAGTTCGGTTCAACCGAGCAGAAACTGAGACTTGGTAAAATGTGCTTCGGTCGACCATAGGGAGGTTCGGTCGACCGACCCTGGGCAAGTGGATCCGAACTGCTCTGCTTCGGTCCACCGAACTCTGTTTCTACTAGCCGTTTTTTGACCGTTGGAAACTCGATTTTCAGCCATATTTGAAATGTATTTATACTCCAAAGCTAGAGAAACATGGTAAGGCTTGCATATCAAATATTCATTGATCTCTCATCAAGTCAAAACACTTTCAAAGCAAAATACTATTCATCCTTATGATCTAAAGCATTCAAGAGTATTCTTTCAAAAGCAAGACAAAGAGTGGACTTCATATGTTCAAGAGCTAAATTGTTTGTGCTTCAAAGGTACTATATCTTTCACTTAGAAGAGTGAACAACCTTGTACTTAACCTTTCTTAATTCCCTTTCTTAGTGATAGGGTTATTATTGTAAGTCCTACTTTGTGTGGGCATCCTTTGGTTGTAAAGTCCTACTTTGTGTGGGCAATTGTAAAAGTCCTACTTTGTGTGGGCATCTTCTTAGTGAAGTGTTTGAAATCCTTGGGTGCGGCTCAAGGTAGTGGAGGTAGATTCTAAGTGAATCGAACCACTATAAATCCTTTGTCTTGTTGATTGGGTTTTGCTTTAGCCTTTGTTCATCTTGCTTATACTTTCACTTGCATTGCAAAGATTCGAAAAAAGTTGCCAAGATTAGTTAAAACCCAATTCACCCCCTCTTGTGTTTTACAATTGGTATCGAGCTTCGTCTTCAATTTTAGTTTAACCACTAGAAGCAAAGATCATGGCGGTATTTCCGCTTTAGCCTACCAAGAGGGTTCTTCTACAAATAGACCACCACTCTTTGATGGAAACAACTATAATGCTTGGAAAAACCGATTCAAGATATATGTGTGCTCCATTGATTATTCTCTATGGCATATATTTGAAGAAGGTCCTTTTATTCCATTGAAGATTGTTGATGGTACTTTAATGTCAAAACCGGATAATGAGCTAAATGAAGTTGAGTCCAAGAAAATGACTCGAAATTATATGGCAATGAACATTCTAAGTTGTGCCTTGAATCCGGATGAGTACAACCGTGTTCGTGGAAGCAAATCGGCTCATGCTATGTGGAAAATGCTTGAAGTTACTCATGAAGGCACAAATCAAGTGAAAGAGTCAAAGTTGAATTTGCTAGTTAGAGAGTTTGAGCTATTCACCATGGAGCCAAATGAATCAATCAATGAGATGAATACAAGATTCACCAATGTGGTAAATGGTTTGAAGTCATATGGTAAAGATTACACTTTGGGTGAAATAAATAGGAAGATTCTCAACTCTCTTCCCAAAAGTTGGGAAGGAAAAGCTCTAGTCATTGAAGAAGCCAAGGACTTGAAAACATATCCTACGGAGGAGCTTATTGGTTCTCTTCTCACATATGAGCTAACTCACAAAAAAGGAAGAGCGTATTGACAAGTCCAAGATGAATATTGCTCTAAAATCTTTTCTTGATCTAGAGGAATCAAATTGCTCAAGTGATGAGGAAGACATCAACCTAGATGATGAGACTATGGATTTAATGGTAAAACGAATGAAAAAGATGTTTTCCCGGAAAGGAAGAAAATTCCATCAAAATAGAAGAGAACTAAATCCTAATGGGATGGAATGCTATGAGTGTGGAAGCAATCAACATCTCTTAGGAAATTGCCCAACCGCCAAAGCAAAGGGCCTCAAGGAAGACAAAAAAAGAAAAAAATTCTTCAAATCAAAGAATGCAAAGGGCATGCTATGCACATGGGATCAAGATGAGAGAGAAAATGAAGAAGGAGAGGAAAACTCAAATGTTTGCTTCATGGCTTTTGGTAATGAGGTACATCTTTCTCCCTCCCCTTCATATTCTAATGATGATGATGATGATGAGGAAGATCCTAATGAGCTTTTATATGATATGTATGAGCAAATGAAAAAATGTGCAAAGCAAAACAAAGAGATGAAACTTAAAATTGAATCCTTGCTTGATGAAAGATCAAAGTTGATTAATGAAAATGAAAAATTGTGTGATGATGTTAAATGCTTGAAATGTAAAAATGAAAATCTCATTACTACTTGCAAAACATCTTCATTACAATACATAGAAGCATGTGATAAAATGTCATCTCTTGAATGTCAACTTGTTGAATTTGATAGTTTGAAAATCAAAGTTGTTGAGCTTACATCACTTGTTGACAAGTTCTCCAAAGGAACAAAAAAGCTTGATCATATTCTTGATATGCAACGTGCTTCAAATGTTAAACATGGTCTTGGTTATAATGCTAATCACATTGATCATGCTAGCTCTTCTAAGTTGCCTAAGAATCACTTTGTGCATGCTAGTTCCTCACATAGGCAAAATAGATATCATGAGCATGTTCACAAATCTTCTAAGCCACACATTTGTTGCACATATTGTGGAAAACATGGTCATACTAATGCTAGATGCCATGTTAAGAAGAAGATTGAAAAAAGGGGTAAAAACTATTTGGAAAGTTAAGCGTATTTTAACTAACCCCCATGGACCCAAACAAAAGTGGGTACCAAAAGCTACTCTTCCCTTGATCTCATAGGTTCTTATAAGTTAGATGTATGCCACAAAGCTTGAATGTTATAGATTCAAAGAGAAGTGGCATTGGGAAGAAATCGAAGGAGATGTGCCAAAAGAAGAAATTCAAAAGCACTCCTCAACACTTGGTTTCTCAAAGCTCAAATGACAATCAATTGGAGAATCAAGTTGGTTAGATAATAAGAGCAAAGCATCAAGTGATGACAAGAGCCAAAGTGTCAATCCAATGTCTTCATCACTTGGTAAGAAAGCAAAGGTATCAAAATCACCTTCTCATAACACTTTGATTAATGAGTTAAGTGTTTTTGATATATATACATGCTTGCTCTTATATATATGTTGCATCTCACATGCTTGAATTCAATAATTATATAGATGACCTTTAGCATGCTCTTATTTATTCATGTCTATTGAGCTAAGGTATCTATGAGATGTAGCATATGCAACTTGATTGATTCTTGTTTTGTTATGTCATATTCATTTAAGAATCTATCTAGTTGTTTTGGTTTTTGATAACCATGATCCTTAAGCATATATGTGTTACTTGATAATATTGAGCTAATCATGAAGGACCTTTAAAAAGGTACCAAATTTGTCATCAAGAATTCCTTGTAGGTAACAAAGAGTTCTATCCTTCAAGAAGAAGATATGAACTACATGGAATGGCACAAGTGAGCTAAGACTCCAAGAAAAGAGTCAAATGCTAAGGATTACAAAATTGTGATGATCAATGAAAGTGATCACACAAAAGGCCTCAATGGACTTGTTGATAAATAAGATCTACCAAAATGGTAAGAAGTCCAAGCTCAAAGAGCGTTGAGGTACAAGGCTTAACTCATCCTTTGATTAGTGATCATTATGTTGTTTTTTGATCCTTATGAGCTATAACTTCCCTATATGATGAGTTTAGTTAAATGGCTAAGAAGTATTTGCTCATTCAATTTTCAACTTGCATGATCACTTTGTGGATTGTTAGTGCAAGTAGTTTAGGATATACTTCTAGTCTTTGTAAGACAAAGAGAGTTTGTGCATTTTTGCTTATGGTTTATGTACATCATATTTTGCTTGTCAATATGCTCATTGTTCATTCCAAACTTGACAAGAATGATGATTTAAAAGCATAAACTTGATTATTGAAACTCTCTGTTTTTATGTGCATGTGTTCTTTTATCTTGATAATGTGTCTTGTGTTCTACTTATAAGATCTTAATTGCTTAAAGTACAAACACAATCACAATTGGTATCAATATCTTCAAGAATGCTCATACCATATCTCTTTGGTGCTTGATCCTCATTTACATATGTTTAACATGATGTGCTTGATCTTTATCATCCTTGATCATCATGTTAAAATGTTGCATCATTTAGAGATATTAACACTTGTTGGCTTGGTTTTTCTTCTTTCATATCCTTTAGCCAATATGTGTTAGTTATTTTGGGAGTTACACATGTTATACATGTTCATACTCTAACATGTGTTCTTCTTAAATAACCATGAGATCATAGTCTTTACAATTGGTATTCATATCCTTTGTGATCTCATTAGAGTTGTTGGTTAGGCTTGCTTCTAGAGTTGTTATACTCATTTAGCTAACCATTAACTTATTGGAGGAATGTACTTGAAGTGTCATCTTATACTTCCTCTAAATCTTTTGGTTGCAATACATATGCTTTACTTATGTATTTATGGTATTGCTTCCAACTCTTGTTAGCTATATTTTCAAATGTATTTCACAATTGGTATCAATGTGTTTATGACTATTACAATTGATATTCAACTTGTTTCCATCTCAAATAGCTAACATGGTATGTTTGATAAAAGGGGAGATTGTTCTTTTAAGTTTTATTCCTTATCTCCTTTTGTCTTAGCTTCACAACAAGCATGTGTATCCCTTTTCCACCACCAAAGCGGACTTAATAGCCGCCGGTAGTTGATGTGCTAGAATTTTATGGATATTACATACTCTTGTTGTTGGATGAATTCAAGCTGTGTTTATTAGCATGTTCCCATGTTCTTAACTGTTATATTTTATTTGGTGTTTGAAATCTTTTTGATTATGCCAAAGGGGCAGAAATTAAGGGAGTTATCTTTACATGCTTCTAGCTTGAATGTAGAAAAAGGGAAAAGATATGTAGGAAGTTTTCTTAACATGTTACTATCTATATTGTATCTTTTCACCCGGCATGTTTTGAGGGGGAGCTTTTATATGTTTGTATATATCATTTGTCTCAAAACTTGCTTTTGATGGAAGGAAGGAGGCAAGGAGGATGGTTGGGAAATAGGGCTCTTCTATGAGTCCCTAGTTTATATGGCAAAAGAACTTATAATGCTAGTGCTTATGTCTTTGCATATAATTGTCTTTACAATTGGTATCGTATACAATTGGTATCTTCTAAGCATTAGTCTTTGTACTTATTTGTTCTTAGATCCTTTTGCCATGCTTCCATGTACTTACATTGTCCATATTCTATCTTATTATATCAAAGTTTGTCATAATCAAAAAGGGGGAGATTGTAAGCCCTAAGGGCGAACGAACTCTGTTTTTGATATTGGACAAACATTTGATGTTGTGTCTAATAATCTTAATCTTTGTGATAGAATATTGGAAATCTTGTAGGAAGCTCTAAGTACTTCAAT
The DNA here is from genome assembly GCA_026122235.1 of Vinca minor. Classification (NCBI taxonomy): domain Eukaryota; kingdom Viridiplantae; phylum Streptophyta; class Magnoliopsida; order Gentianales; family Apocynaceae; genus Vinca; species Vinca minor. Next base: position 4,841,784 of record JAOCZM010000253.1, read on the forward strand.
CAAGTCATGTTCAAGATTCAAAGTCATACTATTCAAGGCTCATCTATGAAGATTGAAGATTGAAGACTTAGGTTTGGTTAGATTAGCTTTGTTATTCATTAGTCGTTATCTTAAAGCTCTAACCAAAGCTCTCATGAACATAAGCTCTACACTCTAGTCTTGCATGTTTTCATAAACACGTTTTCAAAAGGCTTAAGTTTCAAAAACAGAGTTCGTTCGCCCTTAGGGCTTACAATTTCACTCATGATTACTTTATTCATGGTAATAGGGATTTAAGATGTTATGAATTATGTGAAGAACCATTTGAAGATATTATGCAAATGGACATTGAAACATTTCAAGAAATTAAGAATCTTGACACAGAAATATTTTCTGAAAATATAGAAATTGATTTATCAGATGATCCTTATAATATTGATTGTCAAATTGATTTAGGATTTAATGATCCTCATACTTTACCATATCATAGAAATTTGAATAACTATTTATATCCAAATGATGCAGTTATGTCAGGATACAGGGGAAACTCCTCTTATAGAGGAAGAGGAGGCAGAGGAAGAGGATCTGATAGGGTTCTCTCACAATATGGCAATAAGAAGTTAATAGCTTCTGATATTTCCGGTTTATCCAGAGATAAGGATGAATTTGAACAATTCAGAGCTTGGAAAGAAGCTAAAAAAGGTGATACCTCTAGTAGCTCAAATGCTAAATTAGCTTGCCATCTAGCAAACATCTGTTTAGAAACATCATGTTTAAAATCTTTATTAAACATATACTTTGCTGATTGACAGTCTGTTTCTATAATAAATTTCTGATTATATAAATCATCTTGAAATTTTAATACACATTTAACTATAGCAAGAATCTCTTTAGCTATAGTAGCATAATTCTTTTGGCTATTATTCCATTTTCCTGAATGAAATCTAATAAGATTTTCTTGTTTATTTTCAGGATTAACCTGCTTCAAGATTCCACCATACCCTATATCAGAAGCATCAGTTTCTATAATTTTATCCCAATTGGGATTGGATATCATTAGACAAGGCAAAGTTTTTACTTTTCCCTTAATCTTCTGTATAATTTTAGTGTGACTATCAGTCCAAGGTTTAGGATTCTTTTTTAATCTATCATATAAGATTGCAGTGTCTTCTGCTAAATTCTTATAATATGGTAGAATGTAATTTAAACTTCCTAAAAATCTCTGTAATTGAGTTTTATCAATAATTACATCTGGAAACTTTGATCCAAATTCTATACTTCTATTGATTGGTATTATTTCACCCTTTTCAATAATATGACCTAAGAATCTTATCTTAGTCTGGAATAAAACCATTTTGGGTTTAGAAATTACTAATCCATTAGCTATCACTAATTTCTTAAATATGTCCAAATGTCTAAAATGGTCTTCGATAGTCTTAGAAAATACTAAGATATCATCAATATAGACAATTATAAAATCAGTACAATTCATGAAAATATCATTCATAATCCTCTGGAAATCAGAGGGAGCATTTTTTAATCCAAAAGGCATAACATACCATTCATACTGTCCAAAAGGTACATTAAAGGCAGTTTTATACCTATCAACTGAATTTATTTGGTAAATTGGGATATCTTGCCCATTTTAATACATTATTTAAAGGTTTATAATTGATTACCAATCTTGGTACCCCTATTTCTATTTCTGAATGTTTATTAACATAAAAAGCAGTACAAGACCAAGGAGAATTAGATGGTCCTATAATTTTTCTTTCTAATAGAGATTCAATCTCTTTTTTACATAAATTCAAATATTCAGAATTCATTTGACAAGGCCTAGCCTTTGTAGGAATATCTTCCTCATTAAAGGTTTCTTCGTAAGGTAAACTTACCATGTGTTTTTTCCTATCCCAAAAAGCATCAGGGGGTCAGGATCTTTAAGCCACCAGCATACATGGGGGTTTTACAGATTATGCCTTAATATGAGAGACCATTTCAAAACTTAACAGCCACTACACAGAGCTAATCGCCTTAATGCCCTAACGCCTTCATCCTCTCAATGGCTTAGCGGGCTCAACAGGCTTAGCAGTAGTTCGGCCATAGATTTCTGAAACAAACCTTCATACTTAATCATATTCTTACCATAACGCCAGATTTCTCAGAAACCCCTAGTCCTAAGACATCTTTATCATGGAGTTTCAAATAGATTCATTAATCAGCCATAATCCAACATAAGAAAGTTTAGCCTATAAGGCTAATGAACATAAACAACTTATAATAAAATAAAATAAAACAAAAAGTAAAGACGAAACCTTATATACAGCAAACTCTGGAGATTTTTATTGATATAAAGGTTTTACAAAGTGAAGAAGAAGAGTGTAAAGAAAGCGTAATTTACAATGAGAATTCCTCCGCTATTTATAAGTCTTAGCGGATTTCAAACTAAACTTAAAAATACATAATACAACAGTATTTTACATTATTAAAGTAGCTTTATTAAAGCATCTACTTTATTAAAGTAAGGCATCTCCTTTATCAAAGTCGAATATTATCTTGTTGACAGCATTATTGTGTCGGCTACAGCAAAAGTGAAAGATTCCTTCTTATCCCTTCACTTTATATTTTCCTTTGTTGGATTTTTCCAAACTTGTCGTTATGAACTCTTCTGTGCTTTTTAACACATCATCAATATCTATCTCGATATCATTTGGATCTTGAGCATCCTCTAGATCATCCAATTCTTGAAATTTATTGACACTTGTCATTGAAGTATCACTTCCTGTTGCAGATCTCTTTTCTTTCTCTATCTGCTTCTTTTCTGCCAAGACTCTTCCTAATTCTGAAATATGTTTGGCAACAATTTCTGCGGTTGAAAGATTCATTTCTTCCACTTTTTCAGTATCACCTCCAAATCTGAATTTAGAATTACCAGAGAGTGATAGTACTCACTGGAAAGCTAAATTTGTAGATGGTTTACCCCACTTATTTGCAGAAAGGATTAGAAAATCTTTAAAGGGTAATAGACCTACAATACCTTATCAGGAATATACTTATGGCAAGTTAATAGGAACTTGTACACAGGAAGGATTAAATCTTTGTAATGAAATTAAATTGAATCAACAATTAAAAAACCAAAGAATTGTTGAGAGAAAACAATTAGGTGAATTTTGTGGCCAATTTGGTATGGATATGCCTGCTTATAAGAAGAAAGGGAAAAAGAAAATTGTTGATAAACCTCTTTATTATAAAAAGAAGAGGAGAAAATATTCTAAAAAGAAATTAGAAGAAAAGAATGATAGAAAAGAGAAAAGGAAATCCTTTAAGAAAAAACAATCTTTTGATAAGAAGAAAGGCAAAATTATAGTTTGTAATAAATGTCATAAGGTTGGTCATATTGCAAAAAATTGTTGGACTAAAAAAGAGATTAAAAATATTGAATTGGACGATGAAATTAAAGATAAATTGTACAAATTACTTCAGATCCTGAAGCATAAATATAACCATGAGTTTTAACATTTAATGTTAAAGCATCCAAAATATTACTATCAGTTAATGACAGCTGTAAATTTGGATAAACATTAAAATAAACTGGTCCATGTGCCAGACTAGATTGTAAAACACTCATGATTGATTTTTTCCAATCTAAATTTCTTCCATCTCTTAAAGCTGCTATAAAGCTTTCAGGTAATCCTTCTAAAGTCAAAGGTTTAAATGCTACCTGCACTAATCCAATATGAATAAATTTATGTTCTGAGTACCTATAAGGTCTTTGATATATATATATATATATATATATATATATATATATATATATATAGCCCTTAAAAAAACATATAGGCAAATCGATAACTCATATATTGAGAGCGAGTTATACAAAGACATATATTGTAGTCGGTTTAAAAACAATTTGTGCCCAGAGAAATTTCAAAAAAAAATTACACCAAATTTTTCTATAAATATTCAGGAATTTTAAAATATAATTTTCTTTTCTATCATAAAGTGCCCCTGATTTACCAATGGAACATGAGTCCTCGTTAGAACCTGGAGAGAATTTTGTTTCTTCTGAAGCTTCTCCATTTGTTCAAAGAGAGTGCAACTGTGAACTTGCCTGCTTCTGAGCTACATGAGCTTCCTACTGATAAGTGATAAGTGTGTCATATATGCATTTCACTTTAGATAACTATTTCACTTAATAGACCATTTTTTCACATACAGGTCTTGTACTTCAGAATTCACCGTTAAAGATAAACGGGTGATGACATATAATGAATTCTTTACTATGAGGTTCGTAGACCAGGGTTGTAACAGAACTATTTTTTTTCGTTTTTCTATCACCGAAAGCAGATGCTGCAAAATGTTATGTTGAAGAAGATCGCTCTTTCGAAAGATTGCACTATTGTGGTCGAAGAGGTTTCTTCTTTCCCTTCGTACGAAGGAGCATTGGTTGAAAAAAGGAACAAGATTCTTCAAGAGTTGAGACTAAAATCTCACATATATGTTTGATTTTCATTTTGAGGATCGTCCCAAAATTGAATGTACACTGTTTGAAGGAGGGAATGTCGAGTGCAAATGTATATTTACAGTTTTTTTTTAATTAAAATGAGGATGAATAGTAGTTCCCATTTCCCCTACCAATTAGAAGTGAAGCGTCTTACCGCTTGAGCTGCACTTCGTTGTCATATATATTACCTAACTTGTAAAAAAAATGGGGGAAAATATTCAGGTTATTTTGACAATTTTCATCTTTTGAAATATGCCATATGATATCGATCCCGGACAAGTATTAACTTTACATAATAAGCCTTATAAATATGTAAACTCTCTGCTACTTCATACATAATTTAATTGAGGAACAAGAAGGTTGCCTTCACAGCTGAGCACCTATTGAAAGTTACAAGAATACCTGCATCTCAGGCGTTGGGATGAAGGGGAAAATACTTTCTCCAAACAATTCAAACAATGATACCAGAAGCCGTCCAGAATCTAATTCGTCTTTCCACGTCTGGTTTAGGAGAGTCGATGACTTTACAACTGTAGCTTTATCGAGTTTGTCTCTCCTTTGTCTAACGTCTCTTGCACCGTCTCTACGAACAATTTTCTGAGATGATGAAGGGCTGACAGCAGAATCATCTAAAGCAACATCACTCTTGTCGATTTCCATTTCATCAGCATTATCATTTCCAATCTTCTTGGCTGGCGCCTGCTCCACCAAATCATCTCCATTGCCATTACATTCACCTACAAGTTTCATCAACATCAAACAATCAGGTGTTATTGGCACCATCATCAACACCACAAAAACTATCAGGAATTGCCTCTAAAGAAAACACTCCATGTACATATAGAACTTCTGAGGTGGAAAATATAGCTCTTAAAAACAATAGAGAAAATCGCTATATATATATTGGATAAACAATTTATACTCTTCTCTTTCTGTCCGTAAGCTTTTATTTAATCGTTCCTATGCATAAACTATTCCTCAGCTGCTCTATTTGTCAAATTAGTGGTTGAGAAGTGGTTTCTGGTCAGATTCGGTCACCTATTTTGTATGTGTGGACGTCTATAAGGGTAAATGAAATCAACCATTTTGTTGAGAATTTCGCATTGGCTAGTTTATGAGTATATTTGGAATTTATATGGCTTGGGCAATCTTCCCCTCTTGAGGTACCTTTTGGGGTTGGAGTTGGGCCAAATCCATTTTAACAATGAGACTAGACATGTTTTGGATCAAATGACTGAGAGATCAGCTCCACCGATTCAAAAAACTTTATGCTGCATCTTTTAAAGGCTTTAGTGAATACCATCTTAATTGAGACATTTAGAGAAATTTACACATGGACGGGCAATTTACCAAGCACCATCCTCATCTAGAATATACGGCGGCCAAATTTTATGCTGCATCATCTAAATGCTCTCATAAGAGATCAAGAGAAATTTGCACATGAGAGGCACAACAAAAGTTTCAAATAAACTGTGTAAAAACTGCACGGAAGAGACTTACGAGCTGGATATGAACCTATAATTCGGGCGTTCTGTTTCCACATAGTATGTGGAGGAGGTGATGGATAGGATGGAAACATCTTCAGTTGATCATAGATGGATTGACCGGTCGCATGCTGGAAAGTTCATGTGTGAGCAACGATACGTGATCAAAAGCTTACCAGGTAATCAAAGCATATAATTGCAACAAAGGAAATATGTACCAACAATGCCCCAAAGACACGCCAAGCTTCATGCCTCTTCATCTCATTTTTCTGCTTTTCAAGTAGCATCTCTGGCTCGAGAAGTCTGAGATATGTTTCCAAATTTGGCAATATAAAAAGGCGAACCTACAAGTAGTAAAGCATCAGTCGGTCATTGCTCAAACATCTGAGAGGAAGTGTATCAGAGTTCAGAGGAAAAAAAAGGAAAAAGAGGAGGGTAAACGTTAACAAACAAAAAAACAAATAAATCAGCTGTGTCGTACTGATTATGTATACTCTTATGTCTTATGTATACTTCCAGCTATTACATTTGTAAGGAAAAATGCTAATATGACCCAAGGGAATAAGTTGCGTAAATAAATTTAATGAAATATTTGCACAAAACCCATAAAACAACAATCTATACTGCAGTTAAATAATAGCCATTCTTCCCTCCCTAGTCAAGCTGACAAATGTCATGTTCCTAGAATCATGCAACAAAAAACTAAAACTACTGAGCTAAGCAGCTCCAGTTCGGAAGTGTGCAGATATTTCACAGAGCAACCCCTAACCTCCTAAGCAGATATATCAGAACCCACACCCCAGAAAACTAATTTACATTTTTGTCCATAGATCAAAACATATACATATGGAATACTATACAAGATAGACACAAACAGGCACACATGGGAACTGTATATTTTAAGGCGGTGGATACTTCGTCTTAAAGAGGAAGAAAGAATTCCAGCCATTACTGTACATAACTATACGCGTGTTGAAGGCTCTTCGTTTATTTTGCAATGAAAAATAGTCATCATTCATAAAAAAAATATCCATATCAATACCCTAAATGTCCACAGCCAAGAGTCAATGGTAAGTAAGAAATAATTCAGTTCTTGAACGCTGATTTTGAAAAAGCAATAGCCAATGCCTAAAACACTTCATTGGATTGGTTCCTGAAGTTTAATTTTAAACTGTGCTATGCTGGCGTCACATACGTTCATTAACAAATTCAATAGTATGGTAAAGAAAGTACCACATTAGGCCCTAAAGCGGCTAATCCTTGAATGGCACCATAATGTTGAGTTAGTGACCGTTTTGGATCCAAAAATGCATGGAGCAAAGTTTTGGTCAGTCGTATCTGAAGATTGTTGTAAACATGGGCAAACCTGCAAGAGAAAGTTCAATTGAATGCAGAGAGAGCATACCAAAACAGATATCCTAATACAGGTACATGTAACAAATCTTGTGAGTCCAAAGAATACGCACATTTAGCGCCAAGATTTGAGGCAAAAATTGAACATGAACTCAGTTTCAACAATCAGACATGTATAACGAACATTAGCTCATCTTTTCAACTTCAGATTTCGAGAGATAGGAAGCTTCAAACCACATATAGATTTGTTCTATTTGCATGTCCAATTTAATTTGAATATAACTTGGAAAATATATGAAATTTGCATGTTCTGTATGGCATAAATCAAACCCAACCACATGTAGCATATAAGGCTACCCACTGATACCTACAGTTCCTATTCCTTGCAAAGACGAGACAAGGTTCTAAAGTTACCAATAGATATTCTGCCTAAATGCTTAAAACCCCAGAATTTTTTAAAATAAGAGAAAAAAGAAGCATTCAGTTCCAGGAGAAATGGCTATTGTCCAAAAGAAATTTTCACACATCTATAGGGATCTCTAAGAGCTCAAGTTAATCCACGTAAGGTATACCATAATTTAAATTGGAGAGTGCGTGCAAACTAAGTCATGAGAATACTTGTTGCCACAAAATTATTTCTCTTTGTCAGAAAAGATTTCTGAAACTTTTAACTTATATGCGAGCCTCTTTTACCTTAATACTGAATTAAAACGGAGTAGAATCAACAAAAATCCACTTAGGACCTCTGTAGATAAAATGGATCAAGTTCAAAATGCATCTCTCCCTTGTACTTAAGTTCACAACTAATCCATCTTGAGCTATTAATAGCAGAACCAGCCTCCAAATTTGCAATTGTATTAACTGGCTCACGCTACTTGGAAGGAAATATTTTTATCTTCTTCTATTTGTTTTCTCTCTCCCTTCCATTTCCCCAGTAGCAGAAACCCTAGATGAACCCTCCAGTCATCACCAACACCACTAATCCTGTTCTTGCTTTCCTACAGCTGAACCAAAGTGAATGGGTTTAACATGCCCTCAACCATGACCGAAGTTCAAGGAAGGCATTTTGGTGCAATTGATAAGGGCAATTTGATAAACAAGAACGATTAATCCTTTTGAACTTAAATTAGGTAATTAGGTTTGAGCTTTATGGAGTTGAGAACTGCGGGAAGTTTTTGAATATCAATACACTTTCATCTAGGAATCAAGGAGTAGCCCAGTGGTTGAGGTTGCTCCTTCCCTGGACGAGGTCCTGGGATCGATTCCTACTTCCCCTGCCCCCTGCCCCCCAAAAAAAAATAATAATAAAAAATACACTTTCATCTCAATTTCCACCTTTTGCATATAGAGGCTACCAAATTTGCAGTAAAGTCTCTAAGCTCCCAATGGTTATCAGCAACTCGATTCCCCAGCCTCTTCGCAACAAGACATGTCACAACAGAAGGCATCAATTGGTGCAGCTGATGAAAAAAAAAATTATCAGATAAACACAGGAATCCAACTATCTATGACAAGGTGAGCAAAAATCAGGATCAATTAAAAGATGGAACAAAAATATACTCTTTTTTTGCGTCCAAGGAAATGTTACAACTGCAATTTGCAACAAAGAAAAGGTAACAAAAGCAGTTAACTTTCCACCAGAAGTAGCTCAAGACCTAAGAAATATATGTCCCAGAAATATTCAAGAGATGGACATTCCATTCATCTCCAGCGATTTTATTTCTCTGGCTTTTCATTAATTTATATATGACATTATTGTCAAAAAAAATTCTTGAATGTCTACCTGAAATATTTAAAATCATTCATTTTATTGAAACTTTGTCGAATCACTTCAGCAATATTTCTTCCAGAAGATAATACTCCCTACATACCAGAATGACAGCCCATAATTCTATTTCTAGATGTTCCGAAATGAGCGTCTAGTTTCAAAGCTGAAATCTTCTAATTATATGACCAATGCCCTTAATCCTAGTTTATAGTTAGTGGTACATGAATATCCACAGAAGTTAATTAAAAGTTTTGCCACTTACCCGGTTAAGTTTTAAAATGGAAAAATATTATCCGGTCAAAATCTCTGCTAAACTTTTGTTTCAGGTAAAATGGAGATATTCACCAGGAACGGAGGATATATTGAAGTAAGGGTTAATGACATTTTAGTATCATAAAGTTTGGGGAGTTTGACAATTGAGGGACCAAACTTCTTCATGTGTCAAATAAGGGACCAATTGTCAACTCCCCCCCCCCAACTTTACAGTACTAAAATATCATTAAACCTTGAAGTAAAGTAAAAGATAAGTTCAGATTCTGACATAGCATGATCAAATGAGAAAGCCACAGAAGTAGTTCTAGACTTAAGAATCCACAAAGGTAACTTGAATCCTAATGGCCACATGGCCCTACATATGGTTAAAGGCTGCAAAAGAAAACTATATCAGTAGGAACTTACATAAGGTTCAATATGTATATGTGGATTCTGAAGAAGGCTCCAAACAAGACGCATCAAAGCAAAAAGTAGAGGGAAATTGCTCAAACCACGAGAAACCTGAGAATGAGTGATTAAGCAATATGAGCTTCATTATTTAACTTTGAAAATATGGTCCTAACGAGAATGTGTGTCACAAGTACCTCATCTGCAATAAAGCATGTGAAATAAGGAACCAGAGGATGTAACCCAGAGTCAGTTGCCAAACTCACTAACGCTTCTTTAAACAGTACTGATTCAGGCCTAGTCACAGTAAGTTCGGTGATTTTATCGAAATACAGCTGCACCCATTAGAAGCAAGGATGACCATTAATTTTCAACAAAACGTATACCAGCAACCTTGAGGTATAACTTTGATGTACCTGCAGCTCCCTAGACAAGACATGTTTGACAGGTAACCTGATATCAACAGGTAGTCCATCTTCTTTCTGCTCTTGTACTTTTGCTTCAGGAGGCCTAATAACTGCAATGATCCAGACAAATAAACTTCTGCCAGAAAATTATATTTACAGGATTTTAGAGGCGGAAATATAACTTGTGAAATCAGAATCATGTGCTGAAGGAATTATAGGAAACCCCTTGCATCTTCTTAGATTTCCAGTAGATTGTTCCGGGTAGAGTGAAGGTTTATCTTGCAAGTTTCTTCAAATCTGGTAGAACTAGAATTGACTTTCACGTGTGGGAGAGAGCAGAACTGAGGCAAAGAGATATCGATGCTTTCCGAATATGAAAATAGTGGTTGTGTGACATATGGGAAATGCATAATCTTTTGAGTGGATTAAATCCTTAAAAAATAAATATGGAATTAGGACACCATATTCAGATTTCAAGATTCCTACCTGTGCTTTTAACTTATTATCTTTTGTAAATTAATACAAAAGGGTTGCATCTCTATTGTCCTAGGTTATCATAAATTAAAAACTGTTCATCATTACGACTCCATCTGAATAACATGGTCAAGTAGAGATGCAGCCCTTGGTAAACTTGGAAAGAAAATAGTACCACAAAATGAAAAGATATCCAGTCCCAAGCCAAAAAAAAAACTTCTGCCTCTATTGTTTATTTTCAAAATTTATTTGTTCCATTTGAAATGCTACCACAAGGATTGATGATTCAACCTCTTCAAGTGGCTACTCTAAGCTAGGGACTGCCTTGTGAAAAAAGAGGGCACCAACGACATAGCCCTGAGCATGCTAATCGGTTGGACAAAAGGGGGGCAGATTTAGTACCACTGAGGCTTATGATTACTTCTGTACGGGAGGGACAGCGGGTATCATGGGCAGCTATGCTGTGGAACAAAGCCATCAACCCCAGACATCCTTCATTGCATGGTGGAGAATCAAGGGAAAACTGCCCAATAAGGACCGTCTAACATTTCTGCCCAGTTGACCCGCTTTGTGTGCTGTGTGGGCAGGTTGAGGAGGGGCACCCCTACTTGTTCTTTGGTTGGCCATATAGTAAGATGGTTTGGTCGGAGATTAAGGCAAGGCTTGGTAACCATAGGCCTCTGACTACCTTGCCTACTGCAGTCAAGTGGCTAAAGAAGGAAGCTCGGGGTATGACTTGGGTTAACTGAAGGAAATAGCAGCTTTCACTTACGCGGTCCATCTCATATGGAATGAACGGAACAAGAGGATATTTGAAACACATGTACACAGGGTCATTTATACTTTGTATCCTCATGTTTTAACCCTTTTTTACGCTCATGAGCAAGACTTGGCTCAGCCACTAGCTTTGTTGCCATACTTGCCGTCACACTTTTGTATAGTCCTTACTTTTATTATTAAAAAATAACATTTTAATCCAATTAAAGAAAGAAGAAAAAACAAGGGTTAAGTAGAAAGTTTATAAAGCTTCTAAAATTTCATGGGAGGATGAAGGAAGGTGTTAAGAAAATATTCTGACCTAAACCAAGGTTCAAAGATAATTGATCTAGGTTCAAAGACAATGTATGGATTCATTCATTATTTAAAAAAAATGTATGGATTCATTGATAAAGTTAGTGCATATTTTCTCAAGCAAACCTTCAACAGGAGCATTTTCTGGAATAGCAGGTTGTACTCCTTCAATAGCCAACCAGTGACAAACGACAGAAGTATCAAGAGGAGCCTTCGGCAGAGGAGCCTCTATAACCTTCATGCAAATGATACCACAAATTATTAGCTTGAAGAAATATAGTTGTGCATGGGAAGTTGTAAAGAACTCTAAAGTGTACAAATTGTATGGCTGGTGAAGTAGATGAATGCTTACATCCTTAAAATCCACATCTTTGTCATCAACATAAAATAAATCCTTGTGCCCAAGAGCTCTTCTGAATCGCAAAGGATCACCAGAAGCAAATCCATAAACCGGCTGTTGCAAAAGGAATACGTAAAATTCAATTAAACAGAATCTCCAGAAAGATGAGAGGAGTAAACACAAATAGACTGCAGATAGCCATATTGAATATAAGTGCTCTCACACTGTGCTTCTCATGCAAAAAGGATATGACAGAGATATCAGAGCAACAGAGATTAATTAAGAATAAATTCAAGAAACTACAAAGAATCAAAAACTCTTTTGAATTATATTCAGAATACAGGATAAAAAGAAAAAAAAATTACCCTTGTTTTCCTATTAGAAGAGTATTAAACCTGGGAAAGCAAAAGCTAAATGGTGCTTGGTCTGCAAGACATGACATCCATATCAAGTAATATAAATCATGCATTGAAAAGTGCACTAAACATTCGTAAATTGTGAGAAGGAAAAACACGAAGGGTATTATTCAAACAACAATCCTTCCTAACTTTCTTAGAGTTTATCCATGTGTGGATACTCACACAGACGGGTAACACCACATCCAGACATCACCTCCAAGATCAAGATATGCCATGGCATCCTTCTAGAAGTAAATACAAGGGGGCCATCTCACTATTGTTCTTCCTCTTAATTAGGTTAGACCGTTAAGAGTAATTCAACCTAAGGTAAGTTTGAAGATAAGGACTTCTTTATTATTATTTGCAATCTTCTGACTAATGCTGGAGTATCTGATGAGCATGATCTTGCGGAGTATAAGACTGCTGGTTCAAGACGAAGCAGTTGAACTTGATTCACCAACAACTCTGACAATCGAGAAGCCTACCATAGGCTAAACAAAACAAGAGAAGACCTTACTGATGAAACCGTCTTATCGATAACTTACCAATTGAAGGCTCACTCCTAAGTAACTCAGGATCCAAGTGTTAGGAATGAAAAGGAGACTTTAATTGGAGTTTACTTCTCATTACTTGACGTAGACTTCAGAATTCCTTGCTTTTCTGTGCTAGTACGTAACAGTTCCTACCTACGTCCCTAGAGGAAGAAGAAGCAGTTCACAATGCTCTCTTCCTTGCTGGTAGTGGTCCAGGTTTTAGTTTTTATCACTTCTCTCTTGGCAGGGAATAGCATGCAAGAGGGATTGGTTGCTAACTGTTTCAGGGCTTCGTCCATCTGCACCACTTAAACTTGACTTCAGCAAGTTACTGTCAAGACGGATGGGGAGGTATGATTCCAAGTAATTAACCTGTTTGGGTAAAAAAAATTCATGAAGTTTCTCAAATGGGTGAAATTTTTTAAAGGCAGACGTTATCTGGGTTTATCATGCTTGCCAAGCGCAAGATCTCCTTTTATTAATTTCTTTAAAAAAAAATAAGTACCTCACGCTTGGATTTTAAAAATTAAAATTATCGTTTAAAAGAAAGGAGGGGTCAAAATCATGGAAAACTCCCCGGATTCGCTCTCCAAATTCACTCACTCACTCAATATGGAAGCTTTGGGGAGAAGATGACTGAAGGGGAGAGGGGAGCAGATAGCTTGAATGTGAGTGGTGAAAAACTTGCCTTTCTTTAAGAGGAGTGTTTGGCTATGGAGAGAATTGTGAAGCTGTCTACAATTTCAATAGAAAAGAGAAAAAGGAAAACTTTCAAAAACATTCCAAACAAACACTAATAAAGGGGAAACCTTGCGCTTGCCTCAGAAAACACCAGCCCTCAAAAAATTGACCCATTTGTGGAGCTTTACGAACTTTTTACCCAAACAGGTCAAAACCTCCATGATCTGAGCCTTTTATAAAAAAAGGCATTTCACTTGTACTTTAACTCATTTGTAATTCTATTTATAAAACATTCCCAACTTCTACAAATTAAAGTAGGCATGTTTACTAACATATGAACTTGTACAAAGCTTTCCAGTTTATAATCATCAACTTATTCATCAGCAGCTTGAGCTTCTTTAGATATTTTCTTACAAAATAGCATTCTGTATTCGGATGTCTTGTTAGCTATGTATATAATCAAATATTGCATAAGCTATAATAGAAAAAGAGATGTCCCCTTTTTTTTCCTTGTATGTTTATATGGCTACAATGCACAACTATTCTTTCAAAGAGTGCAAATATTTAAGATCAAATGATTTATAAACAGTGAACGGATGAATTAGCTCTTTGTAATCTCACCTGTGTTCTTATCAATTTCAATTAGTTTACAGTCCAGATTTGGGAAAAGGAATCCCAGAGAATTGTTCAGCCATGACCAATTATTTTCACCCCACCCCCATATTTGTATTGGCCTTTAGGGTGTCCTTTAAATAAATTCCTGGCGGGATTCAATCAATTAGGTCAGCGACTTTCTTGAAGTAATGGGTGGTACCCACATCTAAGATAGGAGAAAGGACTAAAAGGAAGGCTCGGCTCTAGCTAACTTGCTTGCTAAAGGCCGTTAAGTGTTATGTAAGGTTTGCTGCTGCTGTCTCTGGCTCTGCTGACATCACGTAGACAGACTCTAGGGTAGGAAAAATCTTTTGTATTCATAGTAATAATAATAATAATTATTATAAATGCTGGACTTCCTAGAAAACAAGGAGCAATATTAAGTAGATTTCCAGCATAATGAAAAGGTAAACTTAAAGAGGGCACATTATTCACTAGGGTTTGAAAAGTACCTCAACGTTTCTTAAAGCAAGTGCAATATCAACATCATCTGTTGTGAGCAAAGTTCGCTTAGAATGGCGCATGCATTTAATTGATTCCTGCATTTCACAGTTAGATATCAATCAATACGACTTGATTTAAGCAAATCATACAGAAAATTACCAAGTTCCATTTAGTGATTACAAACCATTAAATTAGGGTTTTGTAAAATTAATTTAGTAATTAAATTCCAAAACATTAGAGGTAGGAGGAACCTGGATGATTTGACGGAGTCGATATTCAAGATCAGGAGCAAGAGAAAGGGCAGCATCTGGACACAAGTTAGTTATCCCAATGCTTTGTGCTGCGATTTCAATGCTTTCCTTCCCAACTATACTCATCTCTTTCTCCTCTTTCTTCAGCACTCTATAATTTTACATTTATCTTTCTCTTTATGCAAATATGGGCAAAATAGCCTAAATCGTCCTAAATGTATTTACGATTAATTAATAAGGTCCTAATTGTTTAATTTCAAATTTGAACATCCTAAATGTTTTTACGATCTGCAATTTAAGGACATTCGTCCAATTTTCTATGACTTTCACGTTTGTCTAGTCATCTGGTCAATTTTTTTGTCTTTTTCCCAGAGGTATTTATGCCAATGTACATTCATTTACTCAGTAAAAAAAACCTTAATCGAATTCAACCCTTCATTTCGCTAAGGGAAGAGAACCAAAACTAGGGTTTAACCCAAAATCCTACACATTCACTTGAAATTTCTCACCTTTTACTTTCTTAATAGCTAGTATTGTTGTTGAAATCAGAGAATACTTCAAAGGGTTATCAAGATGGGTCTTGATATGACTATTCGACGGCCAGGTGCTAAACCGGCAGAATATGGTTAGTATCTCTGAAATACATGACGAAAAATGTTTGTTTATTATTATAATACCTTGGTATTTTGAAATTTTTGAGGATTAAATGACTGGTGGCTGTTTGTTTATTGATATTGAATATTTTGCCTGGGATCTTGTAGAAAAAGCATTTTTTATTGATTTGTTATTATTTTTTGTTTGGTTGTTGTATGTCATTGTTTGGAGATGGTCCCCTGAATCTCGAATAAATATGTTCCATATTTATAAATGGTGGTCCGCTTCATTTTGTTGTTGTTATTTAATGCCTTTTTCTATGGTGGTCCCCTGAATAAACTAGCTAGGTGTATTTATTGTAGTTCCTTTCTGTGCACTTCATGTGAATTTAATAATTTGTTGAGTGGGATGTAGTCCCCACCTATATTAACTGTTAATTTTTCTACTTTTCTGCTTTATAGATGAGGGTGATGGTAAGTTGACAATTAAAGTGAATCATGGTGGTAATATACTGGAGGTTGATGGGCTACAACAATATGAGGGTGGTAATGTGACTTATTTTGAAAATTGTTTAAAAGAAACCCTTTCTATTGTTGTCCTAGATAAAATGGCTTATTTGTTATAGTATAGGCACTATGTTGGATATTATTGGAGGGTTTCTGATTTGTATACTAATGGTGGGTGGAAGTTTATGATTACTGATGAAGATGTAATTGCAATGGCCAACTATGTTGAACATACTAGATTTGTAGAAAAAAATTTAAAGCATGTAGAGGGAACTACTGAATTTGCATTTATAAAGGGTCTGCTTGGATTGGGTTTCAGTTTGGGTTTGGGTTTTGGTTTGAGTTTGAGTTTGAGTTTCAAACTAATCTCAAACCCAAACTGGGTCAAAACTTACAACCCATGAACATATGGGTCAATTCAAATAACTCAACTCAATAGCCCATTAACCAAGTAACCCACCCAAATGAAATTCAATTTTGTGGGCAACGGTACCAGCAATGAAAGCCATCACCAAACACGTCATCTCATCGGCATAAAACCAAGAATTCACCATTTTTTTTTGTAATTTCTTGCATATACTTAAGGAGGGTTGGTTCAAGAATTCTCCTTTTTGTTCTTTATTTTTCAGAATCAAGATTTTGTTTCTGAATTTCAAGAATCACTGCCTGGGACGAGTGGGCGGCTCCTTCCCTGACTCCAATTTTCTTGTTTTTTCCCAGGTGAATAGAAAAACTTCTATTTTTCTTGTGTTTTCCCACCCAAGATTACTTATTTAACTCTTGACAATTCTTCTTAATACCCAAAGAAAAGTATATATATTTCCAACTGAAAGATTTTGGGAATTTTGATTCTTGTTGCTTCTTTCTTAGGATTTGCTTTTTCTCTATCTTTCATTTGCACGTTTACCAAGAAAGCTTGAACTGTATGTTGGATTTTCTCATTCAACCCAGTTAGTTACTCTTAATTGCTTTCTGGGTTTTCTCCATGATTCTTAATTGGCTCAATTTGGAGTATTTCCCTTGAAGATTTTGTAATTTATGAGTAATTTAAAGAGGAATTGTTGGAGTAGGAGGAGGAATTGATGAAGTTGGAGGAATTGATGAAGCCGTTCACGGGATGTGATATGAATAACAGGGTAAAATTACGGGTTTTGTTAACGGGTTATTTTTGCAGATCCGGTATGACGGGCCAATCCAATGTGGTGGGGTTTTTTGACCCATTTTTATATTGAAACCCAATCCAAAGGTGATTTGGGATTTAGTTTGAGACCAGACCAAACCAAACCCAAACTGAAACCCAATCCAAGCAAACCCAAAGTATCTTGAAGTTGAGGAAAAAGTGCTTATTCCATTATTTGAGAATGGTGTTGCAGATGAAGGTGAGCAAGTGATGTATGATGAGGATGATGTTGTGGATTTCACAGCACCATAATATAATTCTCCTGATGTGAATAGTGCAATCCCTGATGTGCCTACAAATAATGTGGTGGGAGCTGATGTTCAAGAGGAAAATGTTAATGTTGATATAGAGGGAAATGTCAATGTTGATTAAGGAGGTGATGCTTTTAATGTCAATGTGGATCCATTCAATACTCCACCACAATTCTGCAACAGGTTTTCTGCAAACATTGGTAGTCAAAGCAAAAAGAGGAAGAGGGTTGCTAAGAAAAAAGGTAATGCAACCTGAACCAAGTTCAGAATTTGGTGGTTTAACTGATGATTATGAGGTAAGTAGTTTAGTGGATTTTGACTATGGAGAAGATGATGACAATCTGTTTCAAGAGTTTGTTGATGAAGGATTGGAAGATTTTGACAAAAATGTTTAAGAGAAAGTTATGTGGCAATATTCAGAACCTGGTCAAACTAGTAAGAATAGGAAAAAACTACACAGAAAGTTGTTTATTGATGTAATGGCTGATGAGGAAAGGTGGTTTGAAGATGTAGGCATTAATTGTGGTGGTGAGAAAGAATTAGATGTATCTGAGGAAGAATTACAAGAGGGGATGAGAGTAGTGATGAGGAACCCCTTGGCTGCTCCAAGAGTGATTGCAAAACAAGATAAAGGCACTTGCAAGAGCACTAATTGAAGGGAGTTATAAGGATCAATACAGGCTGGTTTATGACTATTTGGAAGAATTGAAAAGAAGCAGCCATGGTACTTCTTGCTATATAGATCCAGTTTATGATGAGGAAACTGGTTAAGAAATGTTCAGCAGGTTATATGTATGTTTAGGAGAAATTAAACAACGTTTCAGGGCTGGGTGTAGAAATGTGGTTGGACTTGATGGTACTTTTCTTAAGGTATCACACCCAGGGACTTTACTCACAATTTTTGGCATAGATACCAACAATGATGCCAACAATGGTGTCTATCCATTGGCATATGCAATAGTAGATTCATAAACAACAAACAGGTGGACATGGTTTTTGAAAGGGATTAAATATGATTTGGGAATGGCTAGGACAAATGACTTGTGCATCATTTATGACAGACAGAAGGTTAATTTCTGCCATTATTTTATATAATTGGTGATTTCTCCCATTATATTGACTTTTTTTTTATGGATTTGCAGGGATTGGGAGCTGCTTTGGCTGATGAAATGCCAAATGCAGAACATAAACATTGTTTTAGGCACATACACTGCAACTTCAAAAAATTACACCCAGTTATTGCCTTAAAAAGAGCAAGTTTGGAGATGTGCTAATGCAACATACTTAAGGCAAATTGAAACTGATTATGAGAAGCTAAAGGTACTTGATGAATCTGCACATTCTTGGTTTGTTAAGCATACTCACCCTGTGCTTTGGAGTAGAACTCACTTTAGGTTAGGTACTAAATGTGATCACTTGTTAAATAACCATTGTGAGACCTTTAATAGGCACTTGTTATCAGCTAGGGCTAAACCAATTTTAGGCATGTTAGAATCCATTAGAGTATATATGATGCTTAACATGCAATTTAGAAGGCAGTGAGGGCAGAGAATTATAATGCAAATATATGCCCAATGATTATAATGCAAATGTGATCACTTGTTGAATAACCATTGTGAGACCTTTAATAGGCACTTGTTATCAGCTAGTGCTAAACCAATTTTAGGCATGTTAGAATCCATTAGAGTATATATGATGCTTAACATGCAATCTAGAAGGCAGTGGACAGTTTAATAGGAGGCTATAAAAAGGAGAAAATGGGGCCAAGGAGAAGAAGGTACTTCCTACAACAACCATTGATGGGAGGGAACGACTTTCTAAATCTTGTTTGTGGCAAGGTAAGTGCAGTAAGTGTAAGAAACCTTGTCATAATCTGAGAAAGTGTCTTGTAAAAAAATGTAAATTTAGATGAATCAGCAAGAGGGATGTCTCAAAACATGAATAGGTGCAGTCAATGCCAAGAATATGGACACAATAAAAGGTCATGCCAATCAACAAAGCTTCAAATGCTGAACAAACTTCTATGCCTGATTTTTATGAGATGCTAGATAGAGAACAAGTACTTTTTGAAGAAACATGGCCTGAATTTGGGAGTGCTAGTTAGCCAATTCCCCAGAATGATGAGATAAGGGCAGAAACTACTAGACAAGAAAACATTGCTTCCACATCAAAGGTAAATATAATATCATAGCGAAATACATGGTTACAATTTTTTTTGCTAAACAACAATTTAAATAGAAGAAAAGAAAGGGGACCATTTAAGTGCAACTATTGTCTAAGAGTTGGCCACACAAAAGCTTCATGTACTCAGAGGGAGAGGGATTTCAACTAAATCAGCTTGCACTAAGGATGATGACCATTGAAAACATTTTGAACTTAAATTGTATTTTTTTTTGTCCATGTGGTTAGTTTATTTTGTTTTAATGGTCTGAATGTGGCAGTTTTTTGGGTTTTTTGTATAACGATCATATGGCTTTTGTTGTGGATTCAGTAAACTTATTGCCCAAATGTACAATTGTTGTTTTTGTATGCCAGTATGGCCTAAGTACTTTGATACATTGGTATCTCTCCAGGTTAAGTAATTATCCCCTTTGGTTAATTGGAGTTATATTTATTGAAAAGTTCTTTCTTTACTCAACATTTCATGTAATATGCACTCAAGATAAAGATTTGGACACTAATATATTCATTGATAATAAACCAAGAGAATACAAATCATTGCATAGCACCTTCATCACAGTACATTGTCATCTTCAATCAACCAAACAAGAGCAGTTTGTAGCTATCTAAAACCACAAAAATTATAGTAACAAACAATTCTCAAAACACCAATTATTCAAATTTTGCTTCAGTTCCATTGCTTTCACAACACATTCATTACCCATGCCACCAGTAAACCACCCCATAAGTACATTTCCCTTCTTCCGCAGTCTTCCAATCTTAATTTTAGCAGCTTCACTTTTTTCTTCATTTTTTTACATTAACTACAAATTGTGCCATCGCCCGGACCAAACTACTGGGATCAAATGCGGATGACCAGAAGTAGTTTACGGTCGACCGGTTTGAAAACCCTTCGTCCAGGGCTGTACGGTCGACCGATTTGTTTGGGTGGTCGACCGGAGGCACTTTAATCTATGATTTCTGTTATGTTATGAGCCTTCTAAGGCATTATGATAACTCTGCTCTGATGTTTTAAAGTGTTTTTAAACCTTGGCAAGTCAGGCTAAACTTTGCATGTTTTATACTCTTTTCGGGGAAGTCGGGAAACGGTTTTGGAGTCCTATTTGATATTTCATCCCAAGGCTGTTGATACTTACTGGGCTTCGCATCTCATGCTTTTATTTTCCTTACTTGCAGATGAACATGTACTTGATGCTGAGCATGTGGAAGCTTGGGATGGGAACTTGGATGAGTGATGATAACTGGATGTAATAGTTTAGAAACTCTGTATTTACGTTTTTTATAAGTTGTATAAACACTTAGTACGACCTACCTTTAACTTATGTTGGATTTATTTTAATTTTGTTGTTTATGTTAGTATGTTAGTATTCATTTTGATCAAATGATATAATAAACATTATCTTTCTGCTCTGGGTTATGTGCCACATTGGCTGATGAGGCACTGCCAGGTCATCACCCGTGCACGGGGTGTGACAATGGCTCACACCCTTTGGTGTAGCACTTAGCTCCTTCAAATTGAATCATTGGACCTGGCTCAATAGACTCATAGATATATCAGATTAAATGGAATAGAAAATTACAACAAACTGATTTTAATAGAAAGGAAATGAAATTATCAGTGGAGCTGAAGCTCCTTAGGGAAGATAGATAAGGAAAATGAGAAAGTTTAGAAGTGTACAATTTTTATATTTGGAATTAGGAGGAAATGACCAATGAAATCTATGAAAGTGTCAAGAAAATGAATGAGTCATGTAGCAACGTGGCTACTATGAGATTTTTCAATAATTAATTTTGTTTATTTTTTTCCCTTGGCTGCCAAGAATCTTGTCCTACAGGTATGTTTTGTTTATTTTTAATTATAGAATATCAAATTATTATTATACTTTTGTCTCTTAATAAACCAACTCAAAATTAGTAAAAGTGTTTACTCGGGGGTGGGGTGGGGGGTGGGGAGGGGAGGTGTTACAAAAGGGGGGGACGAAAAAAGTTTAATAATATGAAATTCAAATAAAACTCATCACAAAATATACTTTAAGCAAGCCATTGAAAAAAGCTTAGTAAGTAAATTATACACACATTGAACAAATCAATAAATAAAAGGGCAGCATGTCTCCAAAATATCAAAGACCTACCACCAATCTTTTTGAATTTTTAACAAAATTATTTGCTTCCAAAATAAAAATGATTGATAAACATATGTTGGCTTTGGAAATTCAACACCACTGGATCTGTATAACCATGGCAAAAACACCGATTTCGTCCTGAAAGATATTCTAAATTATGGTTTTTGTCCTGTATGTAAAATTTTGGGGTTTTAGATCCAGTATGTTTTTACGACCTGCCGTTATTGTCCTTCCGTCCCATTTTCTGTTAAAAAATCGTCAAACCACTCATGTGCCTCACACGTGAGATAATATTTAGGGGTATTTCGGACATTTCAACCAATTTTCCACAAGAAAAAACTTGTGTACTCAATTGTTAAATAAAATTACTATGGATACCCAATTTAATTTATCCAAAAAAAACAAATCCCTAAACTCTTTATCTCTATTCATCTTCATCCCCTTTACCCTTGTCCACCACCGCCGCCACCACCACCAATTTAGGGCGGAATCGAACCTAATAATAACCACAAAATAATAAATTAAAAAAAATTAAAACTTCACCTCCAAAATTATAACTTTTCATCTCAAGTGTTCTTTATTCAGTTTAAGAGTACTGAACAACGTCTAAATTATATGTGATATACTACAAAATTGAGTTTTCGAATTAAAAATTTACTATAAAGTTTTGGGTTTTTTTTTTTGGATTTTGGAGTGCTTATGAAGAGGAGTTGTGTCTGAGATATGGATTTTGGAGTTTTTTTTTTTTTTTTGGGATTTTGGGGTGATTATGCAGAGGATTTATTGTTGTTTTTTTGGATTTTTTAGAATATGGAATGGAGATGGTTCTTCCACCGCCGTGAATTGGAATCTTGAAAATTTAGTCCATTTGGGTCTTTCAAGCTGTGAATTGGATGGATCCATTCCTCTTGAGCTTGGAAAATTGAAGAAACTCGAAACTCTGTTCTTGGATATCAATGGCCTAATTGGTTCAATCCCAAAGCAATTAGGAAATCTCACAAGCATGGTGAATCTTGATCTTTCTGCCATTTTCTTTGCTCTTCATAACCTTTTGCTAGGTGGGAACAAATTTATATGGATTTGACAAGAAATCTATATGGATTTGACAAGAAATCTATATGGAACACTCATATGTGGTGTTAGCTTTTAACCAAATTGATAAATTAGATCTTGAAAACCCATTTCGATTTTTATGGTTTTGAGAGAAAATTTTCAATTTTTTTTGTGTGCATCTTTTAGTGAGGATTTATTTTCAGATCCTTGGCCTTTGGTGATAATTGGTGGTGGTGGAGCAGAAATTGGTGGCAGCGGTGGTGGAGAGAGGAGGAGTCGCCAGAGCCGGCTCCAAAATTATCTCCAATTATCAAGGACACAAATCTGAAAGTTGTTTTTCTGTCAATTATAATGCAAATGGAGATGAAGCTTTTGTTTGGGCTTTGTTGTTAATTTCACTCATTCAAGGACACAAATCTCCATTAGACCCAGCTTTGGGAGGAATCAATCATCATCATCATCCTCTCCTTCTAGTTTTGGTGGTGGTTGGCGGTGGTGGTGGTTGTCGTTGGTGGTAGAGAAGGGTGAAGATGGAGATGGAGGGGAAGGGATTAGTTTTGAGAATTTTTTGGATAAATTAAATTGGGTAT
The DNA here is from genome assembly GCA_026122235.1 of Vinca minor. Lineage (NCBI taxonomy): Eukaryota > Viridiplantae > Streptophyta > Magnoliopsida > Gentianales > Apocynaceae > Vinca > Vinca minor. Next base: position 4,865,260 of record JAOCZM010000253.1, read on the forward strand.
CCATAGTAATTTTATTTAACAATTGAGTACACAAGTTTTTTCTTGTGGAAAATTGGTTGAAATGTCCGAAATACCCCTAAATATTATCTCACGTGTGAGGCACATGAGTGGCTTGACGATTTTTTAATAGAAAATGGGACGGAAGGACAATAACGGCAGGTCGTAAAAACATACTGGATCTAAAACCCCAAAATTTTACATACATGACAAAAACCATAATTTAGAATATCTTTCAGGACGAAATCGGTGTTTTTGCCGTATAACCATTGAATAAGTATTTTCTTTATTTTTGGGTGTTATTCAAATAATCTATAGACTTTATAAATCAAAAGAAATCATGATAAATCAATCTAATAGAATATGCGTAGAGTCTGCATAGAGTTAAAACAATCCATAGAGTCAACAGAATCCATAGTCTTTTAAAAATGAGCTAAAGTCTTTTAAAATCCGGATTGAATACACCCCCTTAGACTATCCTTTCTTTGATCATCTTCATTGTCTTGAGTTCATATGTGTTACATCTAACACACTAGTCATCTAAGTTGTTTATCCTTTAACTCATCTTATATGCTTAATCAACATACTTGTTGTTAAAGTGATCATTTAGGCAAAGATTTTATTAGAAAAGAGAAAAAGGTTGAGAATCTAATTCACCCCCTCTCTTAGGTTCCCCCTTTGGGTATTTCACATTTTTTTATATTATGGACTAGAGTGCACAGAACACCTAACTTAGGGATACCAAAGCATCCACCATAGATATTAGGAATTTATCCTTAAAAGTTAATGAGTTTGGCTGTCTAAAATCCACACAAACCCTATATGATCTATCTTTCTTCTTAACTAGAATGATTGGGGAAGCATAATTGTTATTACTTGGTTGAATTATCCATTCTTGGAGCATTTTCCTAACAAGATTTTCAATCTCACTCTTTTGATAATATGGCAACCTATAAGACCTCATCTTAAATGGTTAAGCTCCTTCAACTAAATTGATGTTCTGCTCATGGTCCTAGTTAGATGGAAGCCCTTAAGAAATTTCAAAAAACCTCCAGAAATTCATGTAACAGATTTATTGATTTCATCAGGTAAATCTACATCTCCACCATATACCTCATCAACTGTGATAGAACATAATTGCCCTAACCACGACTCATATGCTTCCTCTAACAACTTAGGCAAACACTTAGCTGATATAACTTTCATTCATGCTGTCAAATGTTCATTTCTAACTACAACTTCATATTCTTCATTGGTAGAAATGAACGTATGTATTTTACAATCAAATTTAATAGGCTTATATAATTTCAACCAATCATATCACTTCTTACCAATGTTAATACATGTAAATTTCTAGCACTCATATAGTTTGCAATCCCTCTCCCACTCCAAAATCTTTTTAAGCTTTGTAAATTTCCCTACACTCCAAAAAGTGGAACTCACATCAACTCTCTGGTACAAAGCCTATACAAAACCCTGCCAATCGCTCATTCCATGTTCAGATATAAAGGCTTCCCTTTCACACACACACACACACACACACACACACACACACACACACACACACACACACATATATATATATATATATATATATATATATATATATATATATATCGTGAATCAGTGAAGTTTAAAGTATTGGTTCCTTTGAAGCCATTATCTCGGATTACCATTCTCAAATTGGGGATAATCAACTTTAGGAAGATGAATATCTCACATCAAATCTTACTTCCTCACCATCCGCCTCATCATATTTTCAACTCCACGACTCTCACTTAGATCTCTCCTATAGCAGTATTAGATCAATATGCAAAGGTCTAGGCGGTGTACCTACGCTAAATTATAAACTTCAATAACAAGTAATATTACCAATAAAATTTCTATTAAAGATGCAAAGAAGTATTTTGGATTAGAATGCATATTAAGAAGGGTGTATTCAATCTAGATTCTATAGGATTTTTAAGGAGTTTTAAAGTCTATAGGTATTCAATTTAGAATTTTAAAAAGTCTATTAAAATCTAGAGATATTCAATTTAGATTTTAAAAAGTCCATTAAAAGGTATTCAAAACTCTATAGATTCTCATAGATTTCATTAAATGTAGGATTTTGATGGATTTCATATGCTTAAAGTATATTGGCACTTATTTTCCATGAATTTGGAAAAGTAAACAACTAATTTTGTTTAACAAAAAAAGAAAGAAACAATTAACTAAAATAAGAAATAAATTATAATATGCAAAATCCAACTAATAGATTTGTTAAGTGGCATATCGACCCAAATTTTAATATGAAAAATACAACAAATCTTATATAAGATAATAAAGTTGTAGCGGAAGCTTGAAGATACGATACATGGCATATTGTGAGATGTGGCCCAATAAAAAAAACATCCACGTGTCAGCTTAGTCATTAATTTTCTCCTTCAAATAAGCCTGTCTGATAACTCGTAATATAGTCTATTATTTCGTCTATTTTAATAGCAAATTTGTATATTGTTATGTTGCGTTTTGAGCTTAGAATGGTATAATCCTCACTTCTTTGTGCTTTTAATCATAGGGGCAAACTAATATTTTTGAAGCGTAAAAATGAACCGAACTTGCAGAATAAGAAAGAAGTTGTTGGAATTGGAAAGATGTCTTTACAGACTAGAAGAGAAGATATAACAGCTACTTTAAAGGATGTTGATGAGTTTTGGTTTATGACAACTACTTTAAAGAATCTTGAAGAGTTGTATTTTATGTCAACTACTTTAAAGGAGTGTGGAGAGTTTTGATCTATGTCAACTACCTTAAACTATGAGGTTTCTATTGCTATAAATACTCTTTAATAGTCTTAGGGAATTCATTAAGTATTATTAGATTATTCTCTAGGTTTTAGTTTTTCTCTAGAATTAGCCCTCTTCTAGGGTTAATCTTTATAGTTCTTTTATTTTACAAATTTCGTGGACAAGATTGATGCTTTGATGATTGAAGTACTTTTGAAGATTATTTTGAATTCAAGTTTGAGATTTTATTTGAATCCAGAGATGTTTTCTTATATTCTCTCTTCTAATTTGTTCTTGGATTTCTTCTCTAGTATGAACTAAATATTTATTCTAAGGCCATGATGTAGCTAGATTAATTTTATATATTATTCTCTTGATTTTGTTATTCGATGAGTGTTGTGAAATTGATTTCTTATTATTGTTCTTAATGCTTTTGTGTGATTAGCTACCACTCAAATTGTTTTTACATCAACTTGGAAGATTTGCGACAGCTGACCTTGTTAATTAGGTTAAATAATCTGAACATAAATTGCATGCAAGATAGACATATACTTATATGGTTTGTGCGATCTTTATGATTTCATATGTTTAATGCATTTTTATGGGTTAAAATCAACATAAACATATGGTTGGTTTATTCATGAGAATAGGTTTGATAAGCTTTGAAAGAGGTTATTAGATATAATTGAAAATTGATCGATTAATGAAACTCACTCTAGAATAACATATCGTTAAGATAATATATTGGTTAATTTAGTGAATTAATGTGCCTTAGATATTTCTCTTATCAAACTTCTTGTTCGAGTTATTTGTTTTATGTTAGTTAATTAATTTAGTTTAATTAAATCATCATCAACCATCGGATTTATTTTACATGCTTTTGATCATTGTAGAATTATTTACTTAGGAATTAATCAATCATTATTCTCTGTGGGATCGACCTTGACTTCTACAACATCGACATAGTATACTTGCTAGTTTAGATTTTGCGTATCAGTGTCATCAACTATAATAATATGAAGCACAATTGCAGTTGAAAAGATACCTATATGATTTTTAAGGCTCTTCACTTCTCATCCGTAAAACTAAAAAACTTAAATAGAGAATGTGAATAGTTTTCCCAAAATAAATAAATAAAAGAATATGAAGGAGCAACACAGTTCCATTATAATAATCATATATTTCTTAGAATCTTCACAATTCCCCGGTTATGATAAAATTGATAGAGTAGAATTTGAATTTTTGCAAGAAGAAAGACAAAAGAGTTACGACTATTTCTCTCTTTCTTACATATAGCTCAAATCCTATGGATTCTCTATTTACATAAAGATGGGAGCCTCAAAGAAGCAACGATCAAGGTATATATTTGAAAGTCTGGTTTTTTTATTTTCTTTAAAAAAAGAGTAAATTTTTACAAAATCTTCATTATGTTTTGTTTACAGAAAAAAACAAATTTGGGAAAAGTTGTGTGTAGAATGACAATCCAAGAACAAGTAGAAAAGAGAGTAGATATTGGCGTCGGTAACAACGCCGGCGTCGGTAACCAGAAATAGAAGAAACACTTAAATCCATTGTGAAAAACCTTTGCAGCGGTATATTTACCTATCTCATCTCAATTGAAATGGTTTTTCTTTATCCCTGGGCAATACTCAAGATTAGAGATTTTGATACACGAGACCACATTGATTGAATGGTGCATGAATTAGAACTCCATAATTGAACAATGGCGGAATAGTGGTGGTGCGACAAGAATCGAAAGAATAAAGAATAGAAGAAGCTGGAAGCGTGGCGACAACTTGATAAAGAAGCAAAGATGGTCTGAAATAATAAGAAGCAGAAGAGAGAAGGTATTTAGGTTTTTTGACGGTCTGTTTTGCTTTATAGAAGGTGTAACTTTTTTATTTTTTTATTCTTGTCTGATGGTATGCAAAAATGTAGAATTTTTATTTAATTTTACCTTTAAGGAAAAAAAGAAGCCTAGAGTTTAGGGTTTTAGTTTTTATTTATTTATTTCATGAATGTAAAAGTATAGTTTTTTTTTGTAAATTGTTCCTAAAAACAGAATTTATGTAGATCCTCTTTGTAAAAAAAATAAAAAGAAAAAGAAAAACCATTAGTAAATATCAAAACAAATTTCAAAATCTCTCATGTTAATATGTATGATTTTTACACCCCTTTGGGTTTAAAAAAAATATGTATGATTTTTAAAATATTTTTCCATGATATATTACACTATTTTCTAATGATCCGATGACTTTTGTTTTTGCTTTACTTCAAATTTAAACCAACGCGAGACTCACAAATTACATTCCAATTATAAACAAAGTCGCGCAATACACGAGACTTACACCTAGCTAATTAGGACTCCCTCCATTCCCATTTAATTGTTGTTTATGAGATATATATGTATCCAAATTAATTGTCATTTACATGTCTTTTATTAGGTGTCAACAATTTATTCCAATTATACCCTCAACATATATTTTATTGGAAAAGTGGAAGAGATGGAGGAAAGAAGGGGGATTATTAGAATTGTGGTGGAAAGATTATTCTTTGTTTGACTTTCTTAATTTTTTCAAAGTGTCATAAACGTCTTATATTGAGGAATGGAGGGAGTAGTAAATAAAATATAGGGCATTATTGTCCATTGAGAGATGAATGCGAAAAAATAGAGTGCGATAATAAATATGGGAGTGTAAAAAAAAAAGGATTGGGGTATCCAATTGTGAATTAGGTAAGAGTGGTGAGGGGTTTAACAATAATTAATCCAAAAACATACTCAATCTATTCTCATTTAATTATCGTTTAGGAAATATATATGTATCCAAATTAATTGTCATTTACGTGTCTTTTATTATGTGTCAATAATTTATTCCAATTATACTCTTAACATATCTTTTGTTAGAAAAGTGAAAGAGAAGGAAAAATGAAAAGGTATTATTAAAATTGTGATGAAAAAATAATAGTTTATTTGATTTCCTTAATTTTTTAAAATTGTCCTAAACTAGTAAAAGCTATAGCAAAATCCGGTCTTTCCACTTTTCTCATTTATATATATTCAAAACAAAGGAAAACCCCCTTTTGTTCGCAGAGAGTCCCGCCACAATCATCATTGCAAAGTGAGAAAGAGAAAAGGAGAGATAGAAGAATCCCCATTTTCCATTTCCTCATTCCAAACCCTAGAATTTTAGCAATTTCTTTCCTGAATTGCAGAAAATAAAAAGAAGAAATAGTTGAAAAATGCCTAGGGAAATTATAACACTACAAGTAGGTCAATGCGGGAATCAGATTGGTATGGAATTCTGGAAACAGCTTTGTCTTGAGCATGGAATTAGTAAAGATGGAATTCTTGAAGACTTCGCTACTCAGGTGCTCTTTTTATTCTACTTTTTGTTGAAGGATTTGAAATATGTTCCTGATGTTATGTGTTGGTAGTTTATGGAATTACTAGTAAAGAAAGAAATAGTAAAAGCGAAGAGTGTCAATATCTGTATGATAGTTTATTTTTTAGGTTAACATTTTGTTAGCAAAGTGGAAAAATTGGGTTTTTATGTTTGGTATTCACTTTGTTTTTATCTTCATTGTTCATTCATTTTGCCATAATTGAAAGAAAAATTGGGATTTCGAGTTCATAGAGAAATGAAATTAGAGTGAAATAATTGAAAGAAACAAACACAAGAAGAAATGTTCTAATCTATAACTTCAGAAATAATTAAGCGCTTGTTCTTGTGTAGTTTACCTGGAAAAACTACAGATGAGGGAGAATTTGTGTCCGAGCATAATTGAATTAATTTGGTTGCGGAAGAATTTAGTGTACTTGTTGTATGCCGTTATGAGCCAGTTTTGTTTTTTCTTTTCGAGCTGTACGTTTAGAGAATTTAGGGTAAGTTTAATGAGTCGGATCTTAAGGTAAAAATGGGTTTAGAATTTTGACATGAAAAGTGAGAGAGACTGAAAGAGCCATTGTACAATGGTTGAGTATCTGTTCTATTGTCCCTTATGACCATTTGTTTTGGCTGTGAAGTTCTGCATCTAAAAGATTCTAAACAGAACTTGTGAACTTCTCTCAGAAATAGCTTTGTTGGTAAATGATGCTGAATTTGTTCCCTGAATTCCTGAAGTTATTTTCCCCTTCCAATAAAATTTCTGGATGGGACTGTTTCGTGGAAGGGGATGACAAAATAGGTAAAAGTCTAAAATACCCCTCATTAATTTTATTAATCTCATTTAAAATTCATGTCTTTCTCAGTTTCTCTCTCCTTCCTCTCACATAACATCCAACTATCTCTTAAATATGTGTTGGAAAATGATAATTTAAATTAACTAAGAGCATTCAATGAGGAGTTGGAAGAAGGGTAAACTTGAAAAAATTGAAATTAATACATGCTTTATTTAGAATGTGGACAGTTAATTTGGGATAAACAAAAATAGAAATGTGTACAGTTAATTTGGGACGGAGGGAGTATTATACTAGTCAAACAAAATTCCATAAAAAATTAACAATCAAATACTAGTCAAATCAAAGTACACAAAGTCCATCTATAATGATTAAATTCATTACCATAATAAGTAATAACAAGTTCAAATACTAAAATAATCAATTTGACCGATTTTGGCTGACTTTGACCGATTTTGAATGATTTTGACCGATTAAGTTGGTCAACCGATTTTTTATCCCGACTAGTCAGTTAGGTGCCGACTAGCGACTAATCGTCGACTAGGCCGATTTTTACAACACTGGCCGTGGAGTAGCATATTAAAATAGGATGTCTTATGGTTCTTTGGCAGAAATACATGTTGTACATCCAAAAAATGTAGAGTCCACGCTATACATTGTGAATTGGCATGCATCCTGTATATGGATGAAACCTATAGTGTGTTTCATGCCGTGACTTTATCATTTTATTCTACAATCAGAAGTTTGTTTTCTGTTATTAACTCCTTATGTTATTTAGCGAGAACAATGCTTTACATTAAGATTTCATAGAAACTTTCAGGGAGGTGATAGAAAGGATGTCTTCTTCTATCAAGCTGATGACCAACACTACATCCCACGAGCTTTGCTGATGGACTTGGAGCCCAGGGTGATTAATGGCATTCAGAATGGTGAATACAGGAATCTATATAATCATGAGAATGTCTTCATAGCAGAACATGGTGGGGGTGCTGGGAATAACTGGGCAAGCGGTTATCATCAGGTTACTAGCTTCCTTAGTTAGTCCTGGTTGACTGAAACTTCTTAGTGATAATTCACTAATCTTTTACAGTAATATCTGAAGTACTATGCAATTAAACTAAGTTGACTGGAGCATACATCTTCCTGAACTTGAATTCAGTTCATGTTTATCGAGCTCAAACTTAACTTAAGGACATTCTGATCTATAAATTTGGACACAGGCTTCGTTCCATTTATAGCGAACTTAGCTTCAGTTCAACTTGGAACTGTATTATTGCTCAAATTTGCTTGAGCTCAAGTTTGAGCTTGGTCTCCTGTCTCTTTCATTTACATTAGCACTATGCACATAATAGAATTTTGACAAATAATATTATGACTTGGAAATTTTAATTTAGTAAAATGATATCCCATGTTCATTATTTTTGTGTAAATAAAAATGATTGTCCCCCCCTCCTTATATCTCCTTAGAGATTGCTTATCTGATTTGTGGTCTTTATTAATTGGACGATAATTTTAATTGTTTCAAGAATTCAATGTAATTGCAATATACTCTAGCTTATTCCTCTGCATTTATTTCTTTTAATGAGAATGAACTAATACAACAATTGTAAGTTACAAGGTATATTATTTTGCATTTGTCATCCAGTTCAACACAAACCAACACAATTTTTTTTACTGTAGGCCCACATCTCTCATAAGCAAGCAATTCACTTTTACAAACCCAAGACAAAAATTCTCAAACAGAAAACCAATCCAAATACATACACCCTTAGACCATTCAAAAAAATGAAGAACACTAAAAATTGTAAATCACCGAGCTCCCTATCTACACTTTTATAAGTGTGTAACGTGTTGTTACTTACTGAATCAGATGGATGCATATATTCATACATGCGTGCGTACATATATTCACACATATGTGCGTACATATATACATGCATACATTGTTTGGTTTAATTATTTAAGCTGTTGTCTCAACTTTAGCTGATTGATTCACTGATTGTGAACAATCTTGGCTCTTTGGAAGTCCCAGGTTATATTTTTTTGGCTATTGCTCCCCATCTAGGGCAATTGCAATTGACAAATTGATAAGTATTTTGCATAGGCTATTTATGGAGATCTACATCTGAGGTCAACTTTACCGCTTCTTGCCCATTAAAGATTTTGTAATTTTCTGGCCAGATTCAAACTATAGGACTACTTTTTTTTTTTTCATTTTTTCATTTTTCATTTTTTCTTTTGTGCATCACTAAGGTCCGAAAGTATGCTATATCAGCTCATGTCATGCACTCATGCTTGATACATTAGCCATTGTATAGATTGTGGACGGCAGTCAAATGGTCTATTTACTGAAACATAGTTTTCTGTAGTTGTACATTTACAATAACGAAATGTTTCATGTATCAGGTCGTGTGCTTTAAAATAGGCATATGTTTCATTTGATAAGTACCCCATTAGCAGATAGCTTAGGCTACATCACTACATTCTGTGTTTTGTGTTTAAAATAGGCAGATGTTTCATTTGATAGATAGCCTTCTGATACATAGTTTAGGTTACATCATTACGTTCTCTATAACGACCTTTTTTCGTGCGTGTTCTTATATTTCATGTAGTAATGTCTTCCACAAGAAATTTTGTTTACTTGATAGTTCTAATTTTTGGTTCTTAATGCTGAGCGATTGTCCATACATGTACTTCATGGCATTTCGTTTTGCTAATATCAACATCGAATGGTGCAAATAGTTGTGAATTAACAACTTTGCCTGGTTTATTAATTTCAATGCTCAGAGTATCTTTCTCTTTGATTGCCTCTAATTTGTAAAATGTTTAATGCTTTGGATGTTGTCTGGTTTATTAATTTCATTAGTCAGAGCATCTCTCTTCGATTCATATGAATTACTGGGTACTGACGCAGTTGTATCTTCAAATTATTGCATCTGCTGCATCTCATTTTCTATAATTCTCCTACTTAAGAGAAACAAAAGGACACGGATCAGCACATAAGCTTATCCAATTCAAGCCTTATCAAACAGATATATGAATTTCTTTTCCCATCATGCTCTCTATCTGCATTCATTTGTTGAGTTAAGGTGAATTTATCTTTTGGACAGACAAGGTTTCAGTGTTTTCGAACTTAAATAAGAGATTGTATCTTCTGATGACTTAAAACACATGATCTATTTTGCTCCGAGCATATAGTTATTGTATTATGGTGTTTTATTAGGGTAAGCAATACGAGGAGGACCTAATGGATATGATTGATAGAGAGGCAGATGGAAGTGATAGCCTTGAGGGATTTGTTCTATGCCATTCAATTGCTGGGGGAACAGGCTCAGGTATTTATTCCTTTCACCATGTGTGAGAATGTTAAAGTTACGTTGGCATTGAAGACTGGCTGGACTTGGAAATCGACCAGATATTTTTATTTCCATTCAAAAGAGTGTATAATAACAATAACAATTGTTTATTATTATTATTATTATTATTCTTATTATTATTATTATTATTATTATTACTCCCTACGTTCCATAATATAGGTCGTTTTAGAGGGAGGGAGCATTCCCACGATATAAGTCGTTTTACTCTGCGAAGAAGAATTTAATTCTTCTCTTCCAAACAGTGTACTCCTATTTACTCTCGTATCCTTTAATAATGAAGGGGGATAATGGTTAGTTTAGGTATTTTGATAATACAAACATCTTGTTTTGGAACCCTTAATATGTGTGCACAAAGCTAAAAGGACTTATGTTATGAAAAGGAGGGAGTATTCTTTTTTCTTTTCTCATATTTGAGTAGACTTCTGTGTAATTCCACTGTCTTCATGTTTCCTGATTATCTCAACTCATCTGAGCCCTTCCTTAGCATATGTAGTGACTACATGCAAGTTATTGTACTATGTGCGGTAAAATAATCGTCTTCAAGCAACAAATCTGATTGTTCAGGCTCTAACTGCCCTTTTAACTCAAATGTGGGAAATTATCATAATTTCGTGTCAATATGTGATGAGAGAGGATGTGTATGTTTCCTACAAACTAAATACTTCAGCATTTGGGCCACTGATTGCCTGTTCTGATGTAGGCATGGGTTCATATATATTGGAAACTTTGAACGATCGCTACAGCAAAAAACTTGTTCAAACATATAGTGTTTTTCCTAACCAGAATGAGACGAGTGATGTGGTGGTGCAACCATACAACTCCCTTTTGACACTCAAGCGATTGACACTGAATGCTGATTGTGTTGTTGTTCTTGATAATACTGCACTTAACAGAATTGCAGTGGAGAGACTCCATATAACCACTCCTACTTTTGCCCAGACAAACTCTTTGGTTTCTACAGTGATGTCAGCAAGTACAACAACATTGCGTTATCCAGGGTATATGAACAATGACTTGGTTGGCCTCCTTGCTTCTTTGATTCCGACTCCCAGATGCCATTTCCTAATGACGGGGTATACCCCACTGACAGTGGAACGCCAGGTTAGATTCTCTACTCATTTTTTATTGCTTTTCTCAACCTATTCTCCCACTAATTCCAATTTCCTTTTTCTTTCTTTGTCAAGGATAGAGCAGGAGAAGTCTGTACATATAGAGAGACTGGATTTATGTGAAGCATATTGTCCAACTGTCTATACTACTAATTTTTTCTCCTTGCATCATAATCTAGTAAAAATAACTTCTGTTAATAAATATGCCTAAGAAAAAATTGTTGTCCGGATATTTCATTTATATGGTGGCATGGTCATAATAAAGGGTTTGAGGTCTATTTGGTTTAATTGTTTCTGTGAGAATAGAGGAGCTTTCATGTGAGAAAAAAGAATATAGCAAATGGATAGGAACCTCTTGGTTAGATTTTCCTAGCAAGCTACCATTATGATACACCATTTTTAAGGAGGATCATTTCTCTAACTTTCTTTTATCTGAAGTTTTAGATAAAAGGATAAATTTAATTAAAGAAAAGAAGCCAAAAGAAACATCTAAAGAATGTGAACCAAGAACTTAGGATCTAGCAGTAGGCAGGTGCAGGGAGAAGAGAAGAGACTACAGCACTGCGGGGAGGTTATGGAGGACAGGAGCTGAATAAGAGGTAAGAGGAGGCTCTGGGGATGGCAGTTGCATAGTGCAGGTATCTTGGATCTAGAAAGGGTCTGGATCCAGGAAGGGTTGGCCGGGGAGGGGGAGGAAAGAAGCGGAAGCAAGGAAGAGAGGAGGCAGGAGGTGCTGTGGGAATGGCAGTTGTATGCTGGAGTGGGAGGTGGGGGTGGGGGGAATAGGTGAGTAGTTGAGAGCAGGCAGTTGTTGTGGCAACCAATTATTGGTTGGCAGCCTGAGAAACAGTGGACAGTCTTTGTGGCTGTGGTACCCTGAGTTGCTGTGGAAGCAGTGGAAGGGGATGCAGGCAGATTGCTGAGAAAGATAGGAGACGGCTCTGGTGGTAACGGTAAAGGGGGACAGCGGCAGCACCAGAGTAGTGAGAGAGGAAGATACATTGAAGTGTATAAAGTGAAACATGCACAAACTTGGCTATCTTTGAGTTGAACTTGGATGTGGAAATCTCCTGTCTCTCTTTTTGATGAAGTGAGACCAAGCCTATGAGCTTATCATGCTAGGTTGAACAAGGTGATAGCTTGCTGTCTTTTATATCCTCATGTACCAACTTAGGGACAAAAGAAAGAAAAAAGAGGGAGCAGTCCCTGGTGGGAGGCCTAAGTTGGCTGCTAAAGTTCTTCCATGATGTTAAGTAGGGTATTACAATTGCCAAGAGCTCGTGATTTTTGTATTTAAGTCCTTTATTTGACTTTCTTGTTTCTTTTTGTCGTGTGAGCTTTATTTCCTCTTTGAACTTAAATAATAAAAATATAACTTAAATTCCAACCCAACCATGAAGTCTTCGACTTCTGGAACTGTTTAGTATGTTAATAAATGTCTGCATTGTTCTAAGGATTTTGCAGAAGCCTCTTGCCTCCCTGAGAGAAAAAGATGCAATTATGGGATTAAAATAACATTTATAACATTCTAATGCCCGAGTATTCTTCTTTCAGGCCAATTTGATACGCAAAACGACTGTGTTAGATGTGATGAGAAGACTTCTTCAGGTAAGAGTAAAAGCCATTTATTAGTTTCTCCTGGAGAAGATTATGAAGTACTTATTTTCTTATTGTTTTGCAGACCAAGAACATTATGGTTTCTTCTTCACGGACAAAAGAGGCTAGTCAAGCAAAATACATCTCGATACTAAACATTATTCAAGGAGAAGTTGATCCTACTCAGGTGATTAAAATTGATTGTTCGGCTTCAATTTTTCTATGAATCAATGTTCTAAGAAGTTTCATGAGTAGTTAATGCATTTGTAATTGCAAAGTCATTTTCATCACAGCTGCAAAGTGCCTCAGGGTTTATTAGGTTTTGTGCAACAATAATGCTCAATGTTGTGCCAAAGTTTCTTTATTAGTTGTGTGCGCTATTTGCTTATTTGTCATCGATTCTTGGCTGCTATTTTCAAAGCATGCTACTGCCTTTTATTTACTAGGTAGTTCCAAAGTTTCTCCTTTTGTATCATCTTTTGTCTTCTCATTTTCTATGTACTTATTTGATTTCCTCCATTGGATTTGTAAGTTGCTTTGGTGAGATTTAACTGTAACAACCTTTTGGTCAAGGCTACATGTAGTGTATGCATTGACCAGCATGCTAAAACTTGGTTGACTTTGTTTAAATTTCTTATTATTTCCTGAAGAAAGGAAAGGTCAGGTGCAACGAATTATCTATAATCAAGGTGTCATGATGTTCTATTGCAAATCTAGTAGCAAAGGAAGCTTTTCATGTTACTTATAGCTTCATGTTTTATACTTGAGTTCACATGTCACAATCATAAGGCCCTTTTCCTTTTTATGGATTCACTGCTCATCTTTCAGGAATAGACCTCTATTTGGTTTTAGAGGTCTTTATAATTTCCTTCTTATCTAAAAATTTCCTTGTCTCTTAGTTGAATTTTGGCTTCCTGATGAACTTGAATTAATGTTATGGGAGAAGGTGCAGCTCACTTATTTCCAAAGCTCTGGTTTATATTAGTGATACAGTTGTGCTGTAATGCTGGACTTCAACCACCTTTAATACTAGTGATTTGCAATTCAGGTTCATGAAAGCTTGCAGAGGATACGTGAAAGAAAGCTTGTAAATTTTATTGAATGGGGCCCAGCAAGCATTCAGGCATGTCTCCTGACCTTAATAAGTATAGGTTTAACTTATTTATTCTCATTTGTTAATACAAAGTTAGTTACACCTTTACCCCCTTTCTTTTAAAAATATATGTATTTTAATATTTGTTTAAACTTTATTTAATTTGTTTTTGTAGGTTGCTCTGTCTAGAAAGTCACCTTATGTTCAGACTGCTCACAGGGTGAGGTTTTACTCCTACATTTTCTATTTCTCCATGTGTGCTGGTTATGGATGTTTATATGAACCTTCTGTTTATCAAGTGGCTCCTGTTTGGGAAGAGCAGGCAAAGTTATTTCTAACTTGCTTTGTCCTATCTTTTATTGTCAAAGAAATTGAGTCCAAGTCTGAGTAAGGTTGGTCTAAAAAGCTTGACCAGTTCCTTAGGTGGTTTGCATTCAAAGATTCTATCTATTTTATTCTTTTTTTTTATGACGTTGTTGTATTAGTCTAATTCTGGTCTTTCCGTCGGGAAATGGAAGTTCATAATTTCCACATTGCAGGGCCCCATGAGTGGCCTTATGCAATAGCCTAGAAAGCCATTAACTGTTTAACATTCAGTCTTCTTCGCCTGGTATGACCTTTACGTAGAAGAGTTTGTGTGCTGCAATTTTATGAACTAGGCACTATGAATTAATTCATCACAACTCATTCTTCTTGAAGTAAAACTTCATTTTTGGCTCTTATTGAGCAGCAACACGAGTCTGAGCTAGAGCAAGGTGGATTTCAAATAGGTGCTGTTTATCTCTAGTAGTAGCTAGCTCTATGATTTTTTTTTTTTCATTTACATAAGATCATTACTGTAACTTCTCATAATTGCACTCAGCCTACTTCGTATAAAGTTGCTGAACATAATACTCGACATGTTGAGTCCAAAATTTATGGATCAACTGACTTTGTTTTTCTCTGTTTTTAGGTGAGTGGATTGATGCTAGCCAGTCATACTGGCATCCGCCACTTATTTTCGAAGTGTTTGAGCCAGTATGAGAAGTTGAGGAAAAGACAAGCCTTTCTTGACAACTACAGGAATTATCCGATGTTTGCCGTAAGTTGCTAATCCTTGTTACAGCTCCGTTTCCTTTGATGCCAGTTTCAAAATAAAGATGGACTGGCAGCTGATCAAATATCAATTTCTGTTATTATTTTATTGTTCTTTTCAATGTGAAGCTTGGTATTACCATCTGACTTCAGACAGTAATTTATCAGTGAGTTCAGTTTCTACATAAGGAAAATCTCACTCGAAGATATTCTCTACAGAAATAATTCCAGTGTGGAGCCTTCTGAAGATAATTGAATTTCATCATGAGATAAGAATTATTGGAAAGAGTAATACTGTGAGAATAAACTGCATTTATGCAATCTAAAACGAATATAATGCTTTACATGATGAATGAAAAACTGTTGTGTAATGTTCTAAGCATTTTCTCCTTTACATGACGGTATAGGGGACTACTGTTCCGAAGTGGTATTATGTGAGTAGTCACTCTGTGCATTCATTGCCAAATGCCAAATGTTAGATCAGTCTCTGATCCATCTATTTCAGTGGTATTCTGGGAGCAGCCACTTTGTGCATTTATTGCCAAAGGTTATGTTTGTCTCCTATCCATCCCCGCCCATACCACCAATTACTGAGGGACTTAATTGGTTATGTTATAGCTGTTGTTGTAAAAGGAAGAGGAGCTATTTAACTAAAAGCATCTTATCACTCTCTCCAAGTATAAGCAGTAAGTTAGACATTGTCATAGCTGCGGAAAGTAGCTTCCCTGTCTTGTTCATCTTGAACTGATTGTTGTAGATTTGATCCCTTGCGTTCTGTTTTTTAGCACTATGCGTGGTTTTAAACTTTTTTTAGCTACGATCTTCTTTGTGAAGTTCGCAGTCCATCTGTTTGCTGCTCTAAACAGTCAATTGATTCTTTCTGTAGCCGTCTTACCTAATTTTATATTACAAAACATGGGCAGGACAATGATCTTTCGGAATTTGATGAATCTAGAGATATAATTGAGAGTTTAGTCGATGAGTACAAGGCCTGTGAATCTCCAGATTATATCAAGTGGGGAATGGAGGTTTGTTCTGCCGTACTGCTTGTTGATCTTTTCCTTCTTTAGTTCCTAGTACTGTTACCAATGAGTTTTTGGTACTTGTCCAGGACCCAGACAACATCCTTTCAGGGGAAGGAAATGCTACTGGAACAATTAGCAGCATAAACTAAAACTAGTACGTCCAACAGGTAAAACTGTAATACTTGTTATCCTGTTCTGATTACCGGAATACAAGAAGTTGATCTGCAAAAATTAGCAGTTCAATTAACAATTAAAAATGACTTATAACTTGATTTTTGAGATCCAGTGTAAATGGACCCCAAACCTCTGGTTAGGTTCGTGGATGTATGAATGTGAAACGAGAGTTGGTCAGATCTTGAGGCTTGGAAAACATCATTTTTTCTTCTTCTCTTTTTAATGGGTGGAATACATTTCTTTTAGATTTTGAAAAGAAGGGCAGTTTGTGATAAACATAATCTATGTTACCCGGACTCGGGTACATGTATAATGTACGGGAATGAATTTAGGTGTCTGATCGGCGTTGACCAGATTCAATAAGTATGCCATGCGGCAGACATAAACGAAGGTTCCGGGAACATAATGTGGTTTTTACAGGAAAACAATTTTGCATCGATGAATTATAAATCTTTCAGTAAAACTTGTGTCGGGTTTCACTATTAAACTCTTGTTGTATTCCTTGTAACATTTTTGAAAAATATTGGTAAAATAATTTGCTAAATCATAACACCAGTTTTCCTGATGTTGGTTCAATGGCCAGGCTTTTTGTGACGAATCGGACCTTCTGAGATCCGCATAGTCGTCGTGGTGTTGGTGGCTGATTGTTTGGTGGAGATGTAGCGGGGCATTTCATCTCTGCTCTCCTACTTTTGGTTTTTGAGAATTTTCATTTTCAGAAAATTTACTCATCTTTCAATGTTTACTCTTTCTTTGGCCTTAACCGATTGCCTAAAATTTAAATTTCTTTCTACTTCTGATTTCGGAATCGTAAAAATATATTATTTAGTCAAATTATGCGTTGAAGAATGTGTAAATATCGTATTTAAATACTCATATTAGTGAAATTAGTCATTAATATCGTATTTAAATGCTCACTAATGATCAATTTGAAAATAGTCAACACTTTTTCCTTGCACGTAGACCTTAACATAACTTTGGGCAAGTCGTTGGCTTAACATTTCCAACATTAATTCCAAGTTCTTTCCTCCAATGATTATAATATTTTTGCTTTACTTTTGGTAACATTATATCTCTTTACTTCTGGAAAATGATAGTCACCCTTCACTTTTTTTATTTAAAAATCAAGAATATTTAGAGAAATATATATTTTTTAAATTAAAAATGTCTGACTTATCCCAATGGGACGGTCTTATACCCGAGTTTCCCACTTTTATGACTCATTTTTTTTCTTCCTTTTATTTGGTTGCTTGCTTAAATAAATAATATATACACAAAACATTATAAAATAAAATAGAAAACTATTAACTTAAGGGAAAACAGCCCCACTCGTCCCCCAACTTATTTGTATTGGCCTGGTAAATCCTTCTTTAATTTTTTCAGCAAAAAAAAATCCCTTTACATTTTACGTTTCGCCCAG
This sequence comes from Vinca minor, assembly GCA_026122235.1. Taxonomy (NCBI): domain Eukaryota; kingdom Viridiplantae; phylum Streptophyta; class Magnoliopsida; order Gentianales; family Apocynaceae; genus Vinca; species Vinca minor. The sequence continues at coordinate 4,883,070 of JAOCZM010000253.1, forward strand.
AGAGTCCAAACCACCAAATTCACGGTGGTTTCCGGCGGAAACCTTGCACGTGACTTGCAGCACCCATTTAAAGAAGGGTATTTGTGTCATTTCATATTTAAATTAAATTAAAAACTAAACTCTTATTCTCCAAACAACACATCTCCCATCATCGGCGAAATTCTCCCGCCACCTCTGGCCACCACCATCACAACCACTACCATCTCTGCTAATTCTCTTGCCCTCTCCAACTTCTTCCTTTTTCATCAGATTTCAATAACTAAAAAAATCCTCTCTCTTTCTTTTCCCAATTAATCAGATTCATAGAGAAAGAACGAGGGCTTTGATTCAGAAAAAAATGGGCAATTTTGTAGTTTTTCCTCCCACCCCCAATTTTTTTTTGCTCCGAACTGAATTACCCAAAGACCCCCAACCCTCAATCCTAAAAGCTCCAAAGATCCCAACCCTTAATCCTAAAATGGGCGGTTTTGTTTGGCCCTTTAATCCCAAATTCACCCAAATCTTTTGTTAGACAAGCAAGAAAATTCATCATGCATCTTCTACCAAATTCCAGAAAATAGAGAAGGGGTGGGAGTAATTAAAATTGGGGTCGAGGCAGGGGTGGTCTCGAGCAAGGGATGGGGGGGGGGACATACAAGAGAGGGGTCTGTGGTGGTGGTTTCCAGAGATCGAGATACAAGGATGGTAGAAATCGGAGATGGTGACGGTTACGACAATGATGGTGTTGACGATAGATGAAGATGGTGACGGGAATTATAAAATAGAAAATAAAAATAAAAGAGGGAGAGAAAACAAAACCGGGGCCTGAGTGGTGGTGGCGACCGGCGAGTGAAAAGGAAGTCGGGGGTCTGCGTTGGGTAGCAGAGAAGGTAAAGGTAAAGACGGATGGGGACGGGGAATGGCTGGGCAGGGGGACGAGAGAGAGAGAGAGAGAGAGAGAGAGAGAGAGAGAGAGAGAGAGAGAGAGAGAGAGAGAGAGAGAGAGGGTTGTTTGGTGAAGAAGGGTGGGTTTTACTTTTTATTTATTTTTTAAATGTTTTTTAGGGCAATTTAAGAAATGTCAATTATACCCTCATTCATTAGAGCATGTGCACTGCATGTGCTGAAGTTTACCGGAAACCACCGTGAATTTGGTGGTTTGGACTCTCTGGGCGAAAAGTAAAATGTAAAGGGATTCTTTTTGCTAAAAAAATTAAAGAAGGATTTACGAGGCCAATACAAATAAGTTGGGGGACGAGTGGGGCTGTTTTCCCTTAACTTAATAAATCTACAAAATTTTGTTTAAATTTGAAGCCTGCTCCAAGAGAAAAATCTAGAAGGAGAGTTTAAAGCTAGAAAGACGAAGAAAAAATGTAAAGAGGAAAATAATAAACTATTGAAATAACTGATAAAAGTTTTATTGCATTTATTGATTTTGCATTGTGCCTAATATTTATTGTTTTGTTGAGGGGTACTAAATAGATCCTGATTATCTAGAAATATAATATAAAAATGAATTGATTATCTGCTACATTTAAATGGGTCTGAGGTTGAATCATATCATTTTGTAATCTATTCTTTTAATGCAAAGGACAAAGAAAAAAAAAGAAATATTATTTGTCTAAAAAGAAAAAATTAATAAACAATTTTTTGCTCTCTTAATTCTACTTTTTATCCTTTATCCCTAAATAATGAATTGAGTCCGTATAGGCTACTATTGAAATAACCCTTCTAGTTATATTTTCTGTTACTCCACTCATTTCATAAAGTATTCGGCCTGGTTTAACAACAGCCACCCAATATTCGGGGGATTCTTTCCCCGAACCCATACATGTTTATGCGGGCCTTAGTGTAAGTGGTTTATCTGGAAATATACGTACCCATAGTTTTTCACCACAATGTGCATTTCATGTCGTTGCTCGGCGATCGACTTTTACTTGTCTAGATGTGATCCAAGCGGGTTCAATTGCCTGAAGAGCATATTTACCGAAACAAATAAGATTCCTTCAATAAGCTATTCCATTCATTCTTCCTCTATGTTGTTTACACAATCTGGTTTTTTTGGGGTTATAGTTTATGGTTAGTTCTGAATTCAATCTCTACTTCAGAACCGGGCGTGAGAGTTTCTTCTCATTCGGCTCCTCGCAAATAAAGGGATTCCAAAATAAATAAATAAAGATTTAGAATCTTAATTAATTAAGTAATTTACTAATAACTAACAAGATCTACATGTATTTACATTGAATCGTTGGATTATTTGAGAGTGCAATCAAATCAATTGTAGAGCAAATAGTCTTTTCTGTCACAAAAATAGTTACGAGTGTCATATTCGCCACAATTTCTTTTTGGTGCATTTTCTACCACGAAACATTTTACTGGGTGCTAAAAATGTCACTACAAGGCGGAAGACGATGGAGCTTATGCGAAGTTGAGGGCTAAAATAGGTAAACATTAAAGTCAATTCCAAATAAATCCATAAAATGACTTTCTACGCTCAATTAAGTACTTGAATTTATTTTTTTGTTGCAACTGCCCCTCCTAAAATACTCCTAAAAGCATCACCATCTCCTTCATTCTTTCTTCTTCCTTTCTCCTCCAGCCGCCGATCTACCGACCATCACCGCCACTGTTACCATTCAATCGCCACCACCATTTCCGTCACTAATTAACCAATCCAAATCTAAATCTCAATCTCAATCTCAATCCACCAACTTTAAGATATTTAATAAATGTAATTGAAAAAAATATTTGTATTTTGTATTGAATGAGGAGAAAAAACGTGTTTAATATTCTTGGACTTATTTCTTGTCACTAATTTTCTTGAATGGTTGGGAATATGGATTACAATTGGCCCAGCTAAAGCGGAGCTCCGACCCAGCCCAGCCTAGTAGGGGTGGGGATTCCTTAGTTTAAGGAGGAGGCGGGGGTGGATACGGGGATGAATTTTGCCCCTTCTATTGGGGACGAGGCTGGAGGTAGGAGAGATGATATCCCTAGCCCCCACCCAGCCACGTCGCGTTTTTACCTCCTATAATATTAAATACAGATAGAAAAACACATAAAATACAAAACAAATACGTCAAAATTGGAAAAACACCGAGAATTCTCAAACTTTTTGGAGACTCCTCCATCTTGTAAACCTTTAGGACCCCATCTTTTTAGGGAGCAAACTAGTATCTTTTTATATATTGTTATTTCGTTTACCATGTATAAAAATTTTGATTTTTTTAAAGGTTGTATATATTTGGCAATTGTTTTTGTCAAAAGTTCACTTAGTTTCTCTAGTCGGAGCTGGCCGAAATCCAGGATTTGGAAGGAGAAAAAAATCATCTCTATTCCCCAGTTGGGGATGGGCCCCCGCCTGATCCGGGGATGGGATCCTCATCCTGTTAGAGGAATAACCGGGTCACAAACAAGTGCGCAGCGGAATAAAACTTGACCCGCCTCTACCAGGATCTTCCACGAGTAAGAACCTACGACTATGGGATAGTGTTTTACCTTATATTGATGCTAGAATGGCTGAAACGCTTTCAGCGGTATGTTGTCACGAACGGAACACCACAATGCGAGCTCCGTCTCTCCCAAATGATCCACTCGATCTTCCGGGGATGGTCTTCTATCGCTTGGTGCTAGCCAACGCCTTGTAGAAGCTTTGAAGACACTCTTCAATGGAGTATGTATTTCGGACCTTTTCGGAAGAACAAGATACGGGATTTCTAACTTCTTTCCTATTAGCAAAAGCTAGAAAACAAGTCTAGACATCTATCTTTTCTTTTTCTCTCTAAAACTCACTTTTCTCTCTTCTCTCTAAGCTTCAAAAGCTGGAGAAAAATCTGATTAGAATAGCATGGAAAATCAGTATTTTCCTCCTAGTCTATCAAGAGAGAGTGGGGTGAGATAATGGGGGAAGTAGGAGATCATGGAGGAAACCACTCCTCCACTCTCTCCACCACTTCAACCACCATAATGAGAGCTAAAATTATGTCTAATATTCCAGCCATAAGGTCGGTCCAAATGGGTCGGTCGGCCCAATCATATTGGTCGGCCCAACCCGATTAATAGCCCAATCCAATCCCGGCCCGGCCCAATCGAATTGATTGATCCAAATGGGTTGGTCGGCCCAACCCGATTAAGGGCCTAATCCAATCCCGGCCCGCCCCGCCCCGATCGAATTAGCGCACCTTAGATTAAATGTACTCTAACAAGCCCAATCCAGTTGATCTATGAGTGCGACCCAAGAGGTATCTATGATGTTGGCCGTGACATCATATATCACAAGTAATGAGAGGTATCTAGCAACGCATCATTACCCCCAATTCATAAATATCTGGTGATTTATCATAATCACAACATTTGACATTTGTACCTTGATATCTAGATTGAACACAAGTCATGGAAAAAGTCACACTTGTATTGTCCAATCTTTTAGTTTCTTGATTCGTGAGTAGACTAATGAAATGACATCAATATCATATACTGATTCACTTGTTCATGGCCATGAATTAGTCGGGACTCCATCAAGGGGCCCAAGATATCGCTCCCTGCTATATAGGAGGGACAAATCCTTTTCGCATCCCACTCATCCCGAACAAGATTCGTGATATACCCAATAAATGCCTTTATTGCTCACCCGATTACGGATAGCGTTTAACATTATCAAAGCATAACACTAGCCATGCAAGAACTCTTGTGAGACCTCAAGTCGAAGGATCTCATATACAACCCAGTCAAAATTTGAGAAACACCGTTGACTATTATATAACAACCCATGGTGTGTTCCTCATGTCGGGTCTGTCCAGTATAATGATTCTCTAATCATATATACCCATGTGACGATCCGATATCTTATATCAATCACTCGCACATACTAGTCTTGCGCATTATTATTGTCCTCGAAGATTCCATAATAATGTTCGACTAGGGAGCGTTTCGAATAGTATCTCATAACAATTATGAATACTATTCTAAGGACATATTATTTATTTATGTTGTTAAGAACGCAGAAACATAATGAATAATACTGGAATTAATTGCCTTTTATTCATCAAAATAAAAAATTACATTAAATACGGTACAATAATCTCCCACTTGCACTAAAGACCCAAATTACAATAAATGGTCTTTAGGGCATACTAATGACTTTGTCTCTAAAGATCAGCCCTCCGGATATCGGATACCCATGGAGTCGGTGTGACGATCTGTCTGTTGCTGTCTGCGACAGGTGGATCGGCGACATTGTCTGCCGAGTCTACTCTACATATATGCACATCACCTCTCTCTATAATCTCGCGGATTAGGTGAAATCGCCGTAGTACATGTTTGGACCTCTGGTGAGATCTAGGTTCCTTAGATTGGGAAATAGCCCCATTGTTGTCACAATAGAGGTCTATCGGGTTCGCAATACTAGGAACCACATCGAGGTCGGAAATAAATTTCCCGATCCAAATCGCCTCCTTAGCTGCTTCATAAGCTGCTATGTACTCGGCCTCTGTCGTAGAATCTGCTATGGTTGATTGCTTTGAACTGCGTCAGCTCACAGCACCTCCATTCAAGTTAAACTCATATCCCGATTGCGATCGAAAATCATCTCTGTCGGTTTGGAAACTAGCACCGGTGTAACCATTTATAACGAGCTCATCCGCCCCTCCATAAATCAAGAATGTATCCTTAGTCCTTCGCAAGTACTTGAGGATATTCTTGATCGAGATCCAGTGACGTTCACCGTAATTAGGTCGAGTATCCGCTCGTAGCGCTTAAGGGCATACGAGACATCCAGGGCGAGTACATATCATGGCGTACATGATGGATCCTATGGCGAAGCATAAGGGATCTCTTTCATGCGTTCTAATTCGGCAGGGCGTTTTAGAACACTCTGTTTGTTCGACGCAAAGCGATACCATGTGCCATAGGACAAAGGCCCTTCTTAGACTCTTGCATGCTAAACCGCTTTAGCACCTTGTCTATATATGTACTCGACTTAGGCCAATGAGTCTCCTAGATCTATCTTTATAGATCTTGACTCCCCTGAATATAGTCTGGCATCACCTAAGTCTTTCATAGAGAAACACGTACTCAACCAAGCCTTTACAGGACTTTAAGGTTGGTATGTCGTTTCCAATGAGTAGTATGTCATCTACATACAAAACCCGAGAATACGATTGAGCTCCCACTAACCTTCTTGTAAACACAAGGCTCATCCTCATTTCTAATGAAGCCAAACTCACGGGACGGCATCATTAAAAGCGGATGTTCCAGCTTTCAGAAGCTCTGCTTGAGTCCATAAATGGATCTCTGAAGCTTACATACTTTTTCCGAGCATTCTCTGGAGTGACAAAACCTTCAGTCTGTGTCATATACACATCCTCTTCAAGTTTTCCTTTAAGGAAAGCGGTTTTGACATCCATTTGCCGATTTCATAGTCATAGTAAGTTGCAATAGCAAGCCAAATCCGAATGGACTTGAACATAACTACGAGGGAAAAGGTCTCATCATAGTCAATACCATGAATTTGTTTGAAACCTTTCGCGACGAGTCGCCCCTCATGACGTTTGTACATTCCCTTCCATGTCGGTTTTAATCTTAAAAACCCATTTGCACCCTATGGGAGTTACCCCTTCGAGTGGATCAACCAAGATCCGGGACTTGGTTTGTATACATGGAGTCCATTTCGGATCTCATGGCCTCAAGCCATTTCTCGAATCTGGGCTATTAATTGCCTGTTTGTAGGTTGAAGGTTCAACGTGATCCACAAACATAACATCACCATGTTACGTTATGAAAAAATCCAAATTTTTTCAGGAGGTGGACGACGAACTTTACCGGACCTACGCAATTCTTGTGTTTCTTGAATCAGGGTCTTTGGTTGCACAACTGTTTGTGGCACTTTCGTCGCACAACAACTTGTGGAGTCTGTTCAATTTCCATCTCATCATTAGTGCTAGTTTGAGAGTCTGGAGCTTCAGTAAGTTCTACACTACTCCCACTTGTGTTTCTAGAAACAAATTCCTTTTCTAGAAAGACTCCCGTGCGAGCAACAAACACTTTGTTCTCGTTAGGGATATAAAAAGTAGTATCCTTTAGTTTCCTTAGGATAACCTACAAATATGCACTTTTCAGATTTCGAGCCGACTTATCAAAAGTCGAGCGTTTCATAAGCGATTCACGACCACTAAATCTTGAGGAAAGACAAAGCTGGGGACGCTTCCCGATCCATAACTCGTATGGCGTCTTTGCAAGCTGATTTAGATGGAACGCGGTTAAGTGTTAAAGGCTGCTTTGTCTCTAGTGCGTGTCCCCCAAAAGGGAATTGGGCGGGGCTCGTGTGACTCATCATAGAACGAACCATATCTAATAAGGTTACGTTCCTCGCTTCGAATACACCATTCCATTGTGAAGTAGGCTGGAGGAGAAAGTTGTGAAACGATTCCACAAGCTTTTAGATAGTCACAGAATTCTTGACTCAAGTATTCTCCTTCTCGATCAGATAGAAGAACCTTAATACTCTTGCCAAGTTGGTTTTCTACTTCAAGTTTAAACTCTTTAAACTTAGCAAATGCTTCGGATTTGTGTTTCATCAAAAACACATATCCATACCTACTGAAGTCATCAGTAAAGGTAATGAAGTAGAGGTAACCACCCCTTGCATGTATATTAAAAGGGCCACATATATCACTATGTATTAGTCCTAATAAATCATCAGCTCTCTCACCTAGCTTAGTGAAAGGTGATGCTGTCATCTTACCCAATAAACAAGATTCGCATCGATCATAAGACATGAAGTCAAATGATTCCAACAGCCCATCTTTATGGAGTTTCGATATGCGATCTTCGTTTATGTGGCCTAAGCGACAATGCCAGAGGTATGTTGGATTAGAATCATTAGTTTTAATCCTTTTGGTATTTATGTTTAAAATTGGCATATCAAGGTCTAAAATATATAGACCATTAATTAAAGAGGCGCTTGCATAAAACATATTATCCAGAAATAACGACAATCGTTGGTTTTTGATCGAAATCTCAAAACCTTTCTTGTCCAAACAAGAAACTGAAATAATATTCTTAATTAAACTAGGTACATAGAAACAGTTTTCTAAACCCAAAACAAGCCCTCGAAGGCAAAGTAAAAGTACAAGTCCCTACAAACTGAGAGTCGCAACACGTGCTCCGTTGCCTACTCGTAGTTCCACTTCACCCTTTGCCAACTCTCTACTCCTTTGCAGTCCCTGCACATTAGTACAAATGTGAGAACCACATCCGGTATCAAATACCCAAGAAGTAGTTGTATTTAAATTGATATCAATCATATTAATATCTATAACATAAATACCTGAGCCCGAAGCAACAATTGCTTTCTCCTTTTCCAACCATTTTTGTTGCAAGATAGCTTTTACAATTCCTTTTCCAGTGACCCTTCTCACCACAGTGATGACAGATAGAGTCCTTGGCTACACCACCCTTAGGCTTCAGTGCATTGTTGAAGTTGGTTTGCTTGCCCTTGGACTTACCTTTCGGTTTGCCTTTGGGTTTCGCAAAACCTTTGCCTTTGCCCTTTTGCACCATCAGTATGGTGTTGGGCTTGGACTTGCCTATTTCCTTCTCGGCAGTCCTCAGCATGTTCAACAACTCAGGCAATGGCTTGTCAATTTCATTCATGTGATAATTCGAATGAGCCCGGTCGAATGACTCGAGCAACGATTGCAAGATCAAATCGGTCGACGACTCTTGTCCCAAAGGAAATCCCGGGTTTTTCAAGGTTCGAACATAACCTATCATCTTAAGAACGTGAGTTCCTACTGGCATTCCCTCGGACATTTTTGCCCTTGAAAGAGAGATTTCGATACATCGAATCTCTCTGGCGTGCTTGCCTCGATATAGTTGCTTCGGGTGAGCCGACGATCTCATAAGCCCCAATGTCCTCATGTTGCTTCGAAGCTCGAGTTCATGGTGACAAGCATGAGGCTAGACACATCTAAAGCATCACTATCATGCTTCGATAAGCACTTCTATCAGCAGTCAAGCGCGAGCCTCCAGTATAGCGAGAATAAGATTTCGTTCCAATACATACAGACTTTCTTTCATGCTTGAGAAAGATTCTCAAGTTCTGAACCCGATCGAGGAAGTTAACTCCCTCTAATTTGTCCTTCTCAAGGACGTAACGCGATGATAGTGTTTGGTTTGAATTAGCCATTTTTCTACAACAAAAATATGCATATACAAAAGTAAGTACCGATTAAAAATTATTATTAGGTCTTTATCTTTTTAATGATTTCTCCCACTATTTTCTTCGAGTGAATAACCCTCAATATCAACTCGGAAAGTTCGTTAACTTTCTAGCGGGCCAAGATCCATATTTCACCTCGTTACGAGTCGACTTTGGTGATCGCCCAAAACTTAGTTATTTAGGTAGGCAACGTTTGCCAATTACATCAAATTTTGTAATTCTTGGTTAGTTGAGTGAATAACATTTATTCAAGCGTATCATTATACACTTTTCTCAATTCTTTTGCCTCTAGATCCTCAATCCATTTATTGAGATAATCCAGTTAACTAGGACCCTAAGTTTTAGCCGGTGGATATCACAACTTATCCTTCGCGCCTCACCCGGATAGACACGTATGCACAGCTTTGGCATGTCCCATACTAATGTCGATCTAGGCCTTGACGAGGGCCAAACTTAGGAAGGCACTAATTAATATTTAATTGAGGGGTTTTATTTTTAACAATCTCACCAGAAAAGCATAAATAAAACAGTTTATGCTTATATACATATGCATCATATACATAAAAGTAAAATGCAATAGTAATCGCCATATCCTATTCGGTTTTTCCAAGCCAATGGAAAAACCGTGAAGTCAATCTAAGGTGTGAAAAGAAAAGCATTCTATTCTACACCGTCTTGACCTTCAGTTGGTTGCCTCCATATCTTCATCATTTGTACCTTCTCCTAATCTAGAATTACAAAATTCTAAGGAAACCTCGAGTTACATTCGAGGGGATTTGATGAGAATAAAATTACAACTTTTGATAATAAAATAGGCACGATACGCAGATCGTATTATAAAATAAAACCAACAGAGTAAAGGCGATTACTATGCATCATGCTCAATTAACATAACAATTTATGAAAAATAATGAGCAACCAGACAAAGCAGAACATTTCATATTGCAGTCGAGTTCGGTTGGTAGCCCATCAAGCTCGGTCGACCGAACAAAGTGCGAGAGTACTCGGTTGACCAAAGCGAGCACTTCGGTCGATCGAAGACCAACTCGGTTCGACCGAACACCCTCTCGGTTGATCCGAACCCAAATCATTTAGCTACTGACCTTACCTCTGCTCCGGTCGACCGAAATGCCAGAAACTGAGTTTTTTCCAACTTTTGAATGACTTCAAAACTGGAAAATCTCAATTCTCATACATTCAAAATGATGAAAAATATGTCATAAATAATTTACAACATTTCTAGCAATCCTAAGGCATGCAAAACATAGATTCAAAATCTATATGCTAACACTATAACACATAAAGTCTATAGGGAACTCGTGAGTGGCTCTGATACCACTGTTAGAGGAATAACCGGGTCACAAACAAGTGCGCAGCGGAATAAAACTTGACCCGCCTCTACCAGGATCTTCCACGAGTAAGAACCTACGACTATGGGATAGTGTTTTACCTTATATTGATGCTAGAATGGCTGAAAGCGCTTTCAGTGGTATGTTGTCACTGACGAGAACACCACAATGCGAGCTCAGTCTCTCCCGGTATCCACTCGATCTTAGGGGATGGTCTTCTCTTGCTTGGTGCTAGCCAACGCCTTGTAGAAGCTTTGAAGACACTCTTCAATGGAGTATGTATTTGAGACCTTTTCGGAAGAACAAGATACGGGATTTCTAACTTCTTTCCTATTAGCAAAAAGCTAGAAAACAAGTCTAGACATCTATCTTTTCTTTTTCTCTCTAAAACTCACTTTTCTCTCTTCTCTCTAAGCTTCAAAAGCTGGAGAAAAATCTGATTAGAATAGCATGGAAAATCAGTATTTTCCTCCTAGTCTATCAAGAGAGAGTGGGGTGAGATAATGGGGGAAGTAGGAGATCATGGAGGAAACCACTCCTCCACTCTCTCCACCACTTCAACCACCATAATGAGAGCTGAAATTATGTCTAATATTCCAGCCATAAGGTCGGTCCAAATGGGTCGGTCGGCCCAATCATATTGGTCGGCCCAACCCGATTAATAGCCCAATCCAATCCCGGCCCGGCCCAATCGAATTGATTGATCCAAATGGGTTGGTCGGCCCAATCATATTGGTCGGCCCAACCCGATTAAGGGCCCAATCCAATCCCGGCCCGGCCCAATCGAATTGGCGCACCTTAGATTAAATGTACTCCAACAAGCCCATCCCCAATGACGGAGCTGGACCGGGGATGGAGAAAGCGGGATCAGGACTGGAGACCTTGGTCTCCGCCCCCACCCGGCCCATTGCCATCCCTAGTTGGGAATGGGTTTTCAATTGGAAATTGTTGGTGGGGTTTGTGTTTAAACTTTTCGTCCTCTGTAAAATTTTTATTTTTAAAATTGGTGCTGACATGGATGTAAGAGGGAGGAAGATGAAAGAAGGAGAAGAAGAAGAGGATGATGAGTTTAGGTTATTTTTAAATAAGGGATCAATTATTAAAAAAATAAAATTATGTACTCGATCGAATATAAAAATGTGACTTTAGGGGTTATTTTAAATTAACTTGCATGTTTACATATTTTATCCTCCAACTCCACATTAGTACCACATCCCTCCGTCGTGTTGTGACAATTTTAGCACCCGTAAAATGTTTCATGGCAGAAAAGACATCAAAAAACGAATTATGACAAAAATGATACTCATAAATAGATTGTGGCAGAAAAGGCTAATTGCTCTTGATTTTAACATGATATAAACTATAATTTGTTTAGTTAGATTAAGGGTTAGACTAGTTTAGAATTTAATATTTTCTCATTTCATGCTTATGGATAATAGTATAAGAAGATCTCATATACTTAATCAAAGGTTGAGCTCGAAAGGGATGTATAAGCTTATTTGGGAAGAGAAATCGCTATATATACATCAACTATTTCTACTTTTCTCAAATAGTATAAACTTTAAATTAAGCCCTAAATAGTACAACTTTTTACGCGCCTTCTCTGTTTGTCAAATTAGTGTTTCAAGTGAAAATTTCTGTAAAAAAAAGCCATGTGCAAGGCACATGACTCCGATGTTAGGGGTATAATAGTCAAATTTTACAGTTCATAATTGCAAAAGAGGAAATCGCTATATATACACATCAACTATTTCTGCTTTTCTCTAAATAGCATAAACTTTAATTTAAGCCATATATGACATAACAATTTTACGCGGCTGCTCTGTTTGTCAAATTAGTGTTCCGGGGTAAAAAAATCACATGTGCACGACACATGCCTTCGAAATGGGGGTAAAATGGTCAGAATTATTTTTCTTTCTCCCCCAATGTTTAAAAAGACCCAAATTCCATCTTCCTCACTCAATTTCTTTACCTCTTTAATGTCCAAATCATACATTTCTTCCTAATTGGTCTTCCAATCCATTAGTATATAGCTCTGTTGTTTTTCTGGGTGAAAAAAATAAACTGGGTTTCTCCCTTGCACTAGTTTAGTAGAGTTTTTGTGGAAAATGTCAGACGCCTATAATGATTCTTGTGGTAAAGTTATAGTTTCGAGCTTCAAAAGGAATCTGGCTAGTTGTGCTTTTGACGAATTAACTAATTGAATTAGAGGAATTTTTGCTGAAGTGTTATAAAGCTGAAGTTATTATGAGTTTGGATCCCCAGCAGCTTTGCAGAATGACTTTTGCATTCTGATTTTGACATTAAATTGAAAATATTTTAATGGTATGTTACTTATAGCAGTTACTTATAGCATTTTGGATATATGTGGCATGTATTCTTGAGAGTTACTTTACTTTTGTGGATTCAGACATCTTACATGCCATTGCTTCTTTTCTATTACTGGAAGATGCAGATGATCAAAGGACAATCATTCCCTTGATCTCTGTTTCTAGTTTTTTTTTTTAAACCTTAAACACAAAACAATTATAGCAATTTTACCTTTACTGTAAAAAATTATTTAATTTCTTGAAGATATAAGGCATATGGATATACCAATATATTGGAAGACCAAGTAGGAAGAATGTATGATTTGGACATTAAAATAGAAATTAGGGCAAATGAGCAAGGAAGATGAAGAATAGAGAATTTGTGTATTTTTAAACATTGGAGAGAAAGAGAAATAATTCTGACAATTTTACCCCAATTTAGGAAGCATGTGTCGTGCACATGTGACTTTTTGCCTGAAATTTGCCCGAAAATACTAATTTGACAAACAGAGCAGCCGCGTAAAATTGTTGTGCCATATAGGGTTTAAATTAAAGTTTATACTATTTAGAGAAAATTATAAATAATTGATGTATATGTATAACGATTTTCTCATTTAAAAAAAAAGTATATTATTGAATCTGGCTATTATACCCCAAACATCGTAGCCATGTGCCTTGCACATGGTTTTTTTTTACCGGAATTATCTCCTGAAACACTAATTTGACAAACAGAGAAGCCGCGTAAAAAGTTTGTGTTATTTAGGACTTAATTTAAAGTTTATACTATTTAGAGAAAAACGAAATAGTTGATGTATATATATAGCGGTTTTCTCTCTTTGGGAAAAGTGACATTTTGCAAGAGTAAATGATAGTTAACTCTTTATTGTTTAGTTTTCAGGTTAGTATGTCATTTATTATCTCAGTTCCGAAAGAAATGTATATATTATTTTCAATATTTTTTTCAATGTTCATCTGATTACTTTAATATCGAATTATTAGCCACTTTGATCATCAACATTTTTTCGTCTAGCCACTTTGGTCAAAATTCAAGTTTTTTAACTTATTTCATCATTAAACATTTTTCGGCCTGCCATTTTGGTCAAAAATGATTTTTTTAACTTTTTTCATCACTAAAATTTTTTCGATCTGCCATTTTGGTCACTAAAGTATTTTCATTCTGCCATTTAGGTCACTAAAAATTTTGACCAAAATGGCAGACCGAAAAAACTTTAATGACCAAAATGGTAGGCCGAAAAAACTTTAGTGATGAAAAAAGTTAAAAAAAATAATTTTTGACCAAAATGTCAGGCCGAAAAATATTTAATGATGAAATAAGTTAAAAAACTTGAATTTTGACCAAAGTGGCTAGACGAAAAAACGTTGATGATCAAAGTGGCTATTTATTCCTTTAATATCGTATTTATACAAAAATTATGCATAAATAATTATAGAAAAACCTTCGAAACCTCCACTATGTCGAAAACATTAGGGAAAATGTGCATATCAGTTACTAAATCAAATATGATTGAAATTTTAATATTATTACCAAAACTAAATTAAATCAAAGCGAAATAATCTTTATTTTAGCAATTCCATTTTAGAGGTATATCGATTTAGTTTGATTTCTTATAAAAAATCTAAAAAACTGTAAAATAAAATAAAGAATCAAACTGGAAACCCAAACAATATACCCTAAAATTTCGAGGGAATTATTTGTATCAAACCATTGAAACATACAAAGATAATAACTACGGATACCTTGAAACTATTTGTTAGGGAAGGAAAAGCTGAAGAAGTGTTATGTCTGGTGTAGGAATCGAACCTGAGCATGACTTATGTTAGCCCGAAGGGCAAAATATCCTATGTTGTTTTGATGATAACAAACCATTGATAGTTCTAATGTTTGAGTGAGCTTGTTCTTTACAATAGGATCCTTAGCACTCACATCAACATTGATGAAAATGGTAAGTTAGCTTCTTGTGTAAACTAAGGTATGTATATTACACACAAGAATGCTATATTATGGAAGGAAGGAGGCAAGGAGGTTGGTTGGGAAATAGAAGAGTCCCTAATGTATATGGCATAAGAACTTAACATGCTAGTGCTTATGTTTCTTGTTCTATCTTGGTTTATCTTATAAGCACTTAGCTTTACACTTATTTGTTCTTATATCCTTTTGCCATGCTTCCTTGTACTTAAAATTGTCCATATCCTATCTAATTACATCAAAGTTTGACATAATCAAAAAGGGGGAGATTGTTAGCCCTAAGGGCGATCGAACTCGGTTTTTGATAATGGACAAACACTTGATGTTGTGTCTAATGTTTATATCTGTGTGATAGAATATCGAAACATATATTGGAAGCTCTAAGTACTTCAATCAAGCCATGATCAAGATTCAAAGTCATATCATTCAAGGCTCATCTATCAAGATTGAAGACTTAGGTTTGGTTAGATTAGCTTTGTCATTATAAGTCTTTATCTTATATAGCTCTAACCAAAGCTCTCATGAACATAAGCTCTACACTCTAGTCTTGCATTCACACAAACAAGTTTTCAAAAGGCTAAGTTTTTAAAAGGATTCTTAAAATGTGTTCATATCTCAAAAGCCTTTGTTTTCTAAGTCTAAGTCCTTTAAAATGGTTTTCCAAGTGTTCTTACTTGTTACCTTTTGGGAAAACCTTTTAGACTTCAAAAGATTTCAAAATGTGTGAAAAATCAACTCAGAGGTCGGATCATCCAAGTTTACCTCGGATCAACCGAGCACAAATAGAGAGTTTTTGATGTTGAGCCTCGGTCGACCAAAGCATGGTTCGGTCGACCTAAGGGGCTGGTTCGGTCGACCGACCCTATGAAAGGCTCAACCGAAGTGAGCTTTGGTCATCCGAGGTGCTATGTTCAGTCAACCGAACTCTGTGATTTCTAGTCGTTATTTGACCGTTGGAGAGTCGTTTTTCAGCCTATTTTGAAATGTATAAATACTCCAAAGCTAGAGATTCATTCCAAGACTTGCACATAACATTTACATTGATTTCTTATCAAGTCTAAACACTCTCAAAGAAAATACACTTCATCCTTATGATCTAAATCATTGAAGAGTGTTATTTCAAAAGCAAGACAAAGTGTGTGCTACTTATGTTCAAAGAGCTTATCATTGTTGTACTTCAAAGGTAATATCTTTCACTTAGAAGAGTGAACAATCTTTGTATTAAACATTCTTATTCCCTTTGTTAGTGATTGGGTAATTGTTGTAAAAGTCCTACTTAGTGTGGGCAAGCTCTTAGTGAGTTTTGTATTGTGGTTGTTGTGTAAAACTCTTAGTGAGTTGTCCACAAGTGTAAAGTTCTTCTTAGTGAAGTTGTTGAAATCCTTGGGTGTGGCTCAAGGTAGTGGATGTAGATTCTAAGTGAATCGAACCACTCTAAATCATTTATCTTGTTATTGGGTTTTGCTTTGCTTTTAATCATCTTGCTCAAACTTACACTTGCATTGCAAAGCTTCGAAAAAGTTTACAAGATTAGTTAAAACCCAATTCACCCCCCCCCCTCTTGTGTTTTAAAACTTACTCTCCAATGGGCCGGATAAAGGTACGAGTCTCCAGGGTCAGGAATGCCTATAAATAGGGCAGTTAGGATTGAGAATATGGATTCAGATATTTTGCCAAATTTCAGTTAGAAGTTTCCCTCTCGTATTTTCCCTCCCATATTTTCCCCAATTTTGTATGCCATAGCTAGGGTTTGATAATTCATAGCTTAATTCTGTCTTAATCTCTCTCAGTTCTTCGATTTCCTTGTATTTCTGTTTATGAAATTCAATAAGCTTTGAAAGATTTGCTCAAACACAACATTTGGTATCAGAGCTCATCAATTCTCGGCTAGAAATGATGACAACTAGGAATCAAGGCAATACAAGTCACTCACTGGCAATTCCTCATTTGTTGCCAACTCCTGAAGGATCAAAACTCATAATTCCTAATGATTAACAAGCTCGAAGGTTAGTAGACCTAAAATTTTCTGTGAAGAAGATTGACTCTCAGTGAGATGATGTTAGGCATGCTTTAGCTACTTTTAGTTATGATGTTAACTAAATTAAGCATGATACTGATGAAAATTTAATCAACTGATGGAGCAATTGAACAAAATGACTTATATAATGAAGGATAAGTCTACTGTAGGAGAGTTTAGTAGAGGTCAGGGTTATTTCTACTCCATTTAGGCGTATTAAAACTGAAAATGCAACTGGATTAGACAATGCTTCTACCGAGATGTAAATATGCAGTTTGAACCTAGGTTTGACCTAAGATATGGAGATAGATGAGGTATTAAGATGTAAAAACATGATTTTCCTAAATTTTATGGAGATTCACCTATGTAATTGGTGATCCAGACAGATCAGTACTTTAAACTGCATAAAATACCCGATACACTTAAACTAGATGTGGCCATAATGTACCTAAGGGGGGAGGCTTGTCTTTGGGGTTACAACTATGTAGCTCAGGCTGGAACTCAGGACTGGTATGGTTTCATCAAGGCTTTGTATACTAGGTTTGATACAAAGTCAATATCAAGTATAGTGGGAGGGTTCTCTAAACTGAAACAAATAGGTGATGTTCACTGCTACATGAAGAAGATTGAGACTCAAATCTATCTTTGTGACCACTAGGACTAGGGCAGCACCTGAGTATTTTCTGGATTTGTTTTTGAGTGGGCTTAAGGATGAGATTAAAGGCATAGTCAGTATGCATACTCATGCTTCACTGCTAGAAGCCTCAGGCTGGTAGTGGAACAAGAAATGCATCTGCCACTATGGCATATTTGGCTTTTGGTGGCATTGGATAAATGCCACGAAAAGTTGTTTAAGTGCCACAAAAGTGGTTTTGTGGCACTTGTGCGGCACTTTCATGAAAGTGCCCCCAGTAGTGGTGTCTTTTTTTTTCGCGGCACTAATGAAGTGCCATAAATAAATTGATGGCACAACTAGTGGCACTTTTTAAATGTTACAAACACATTGAAAATATGGCATATTTTGTGGCACTTTTTGGTAAATGCCGCGAAAATAATTTAATTATTTTTAAAAAAATTAATTGAAATAAAAATTATTTTATTTAAAAAGAAAAATAATAATCGGAGGAGGATCCTTAAACATTATCTATAGTCACCTGTTATCGATTACTTAAAATTTGTGTTTAGTGAGATTTGAACCATGACTTCTCGTTGCAAACGCTAACGTTCTAACCAATGCACCACAAAGACTTTTGATTTAGTTTTAACCAAATTTATTTATATAACATAACAATAAATTTTATTTAGGTACTTTTAAGTTTTATATTTATATTTATTAGTGTATATTAACAACAACCAATTAGAAATAAAACTCATTTAAAACAAAAACTGAGTAGAAATAATTTAAATGAAAACTAGATACAAATTTTAATATTAACATCATATGAATTATAGATAAGTTATAAACTAATAAGTTTATTAACTATATTTTCTAGTTATATATATTATTGTTAATATAATTTTTTTTTTTAAATTTTGATAAATGAAATTCAATAACTAGTCATTTCTTTTGTAAAGCTTGAAAATGTTATAAATTTATATAAGAAGTGAAGAATATAGAATATATGAATTTCGTGCAACGTGAGTTTTTTTTTTTACTTCATCTAAAATATTTTTTAAATGGAAAAAATTAATTAATTTCATTTTCAATTAATTATAATTATTTATTATCATTAATAAACATATATCTTATTCACTTTTAATATTGAAATACTCAAATAGTAATATCAATGGGTTTTCTTTAAATTACATTTAATATAAATTTCATTTATAATGTTTAATTTACATTTATGAAATTAACTCGTTAAATATCTAATGAAATATTATGTGACAATTTTACTGTAAATGCCACAAATTTTAAGCCACTATTTGAAAAATACCACTAAAATTTAACATTTTGATATATTGTCATAAATTTGTGACACTTTATGTGGCAATTGAACAAATGTCACAATTTTTTGTAGCACTTGTTAAAGAGTGCCACAAAAGCGTGACTTTTTCTCAAAATTGTCATAATTTTGTGGCAATTCATGAGGCAATTAAAAAAATGTCATAACTTTTGTGGCACTTTATGTGGCAATTGAACAAATGCCACAATGTTTTGTGACACTTGTTAAAAAGTGCCATGAAAAAGCGATATTTTCTCAAAATTGCCATAATTTTATGGCACTTCACGAGGCAATTAAAAAAAGGTCATAAATTTTGCGGCACTTATAAAGTGCCACAAAAAAATGGCATTTTCACATAAGTGCCGTAAATAAATGACATATATCATAAGTGCCACAAGCTAAGTGCCACCAAAGCCCAATTTTGCCATAGTGTGCAGGTGACTGCCAAGTCCAGTCATAAGCCACAATACTCTAGTAGTCAAAGTTTGAATGTTCTAGAGGTGCCTTGCTGCTGGAACGGTCAATCTTTATTCAAGGTCGATCGATCGAGCTCTTACTTCGGTCGACCGAAGCCTATTTGCGGTCGACAACATATTTATAGTGCACTGGTGTATACTTGCTCGGACGACCTGATAGCCATGTCGATCGACCGAACTGTCGCTGTAAAGGTAGATATTAGTCGTTACAACATTTATTACTCAGCATTTTGAACTCTATAAAAGCCTATAAGCCTGAGTTTTTGGAAGTTAACAAAGCTTTAAAGTGCCATTAAGTTCTACACTTTCAAACAAGCATTCCAATACTTTCATGTGCAAAAATGTGCGATTCTTCTTATTTTAGCTTAGAAAGATTGTGCTATAAATATGTAAGAGAAAATGACCCCAGAAGTCCCCTAACTATTTCAGTTTAGCCTCTATAATCCCTGTTTGAATTTTTCAGCATAAAGAATTCTCAAACTATTTACGGGTAGCCTAAAGAGTATTTTCCAGTCAAAATTGGATGAAATCTGTCAAGAATGAGCATGTGCCTTGCTCAAATACTTGGGGTTAAAATAGTCATTAAACCATATTCTTCTTCCACATCACATCCAACATTTCTCACCATTTCTTCTTCTTGAGCAATCAACAATTAAACTTTCAGCATCAGAAATTCCCCCAAAACTTGAGTAATCAACATTTACCTTCATATAATTATTCCAATTCCTTCCTCGTACTTTGTTATTGACTTTGACAATGTTGCTGATTCCAAGCTTCTTGGGTGGCAGACAGAGCAACGTTTTCGATCCACTCTCCCTCGAGCTATATGACCCATTCCAGGACTTGCCATTCTCCAGCAGCACTGCTCTCGGGTCAGATGCGGGGTGAGAGACGATCCAATTTGCCAATACAAGAATTGATTGGAATGAGCTCCATAAGCCTATATTATTCTGAATTAGAGAGCTTCTCCAAGTGAAATACTTTCCTTGATAGTTGAAAAACCAATTGGAATCTCAGAATTTTGCAGCTAAAGCTTTGATGAAACCCAGAAAAAATATAACAAGATTACACGATTCTTTCTTCTTCAAAATCAAGAATTAATGATTTATTCTTCCTCAAAAAAAAAAAAAAGGAGAAGTCTTTGATGAAACCCAGAAAAAATATATCAAGAAATCAAACAATTCTTTCTTCTTCAAAATCAAGAAACCATAAATTATTTCTTCCTGAAAACAGAAATGATGAGTCTTTTAAATGGGAACCAGACACAAGAGGGGTTGCCAGGCAGGGCAAGGCCGCGTGGATAGGGAGTTGAGAGGATTTGGATTTTGAGAAGGGATTTGGTTAAAAGAAATTATAGAGAAAGAGGTCCAAGGAGAACAAAAATTTAGGGAAAGAAGATGATGATATGTTTAATAAAAATAAAAATGCTAAAACAAAAGGATTTTAATAAAAACAAAAGTTTAATGACTATTTCACCCCTTAAATGGACGGATTTCATTGAATTTTGACAAAAAAGACTTTACAAGCTGCCCGTAAAAAGATAAGGGGTTTTTTATGCTGCAAATTTTAAATAGAGATTATCAAGGCTAAATTGAAATAGTTTGGTAACTTCTGAGGAAATTTTCTCAATCTGTAATCATCCATCACATAAAGTGTGATTAGCTTTGTTCAAAGCTTTCCATATATACTCTTTGTGATGTTGCGTTTAGTGAGTATTGCTCTTTGTGAGTTGTGCTCTTTATGAGTTTTTTCTTTGTGAGCTTGTAAGCTAGATGCCTACTTTGTGTGATTACTCTAAGCGGTTATTGTGTAAAACTCTTAGTGAGTTGGCCCATTGTGTAATATTGGTTTCATCCCACCATCGTTGAGTTGTAAATGGGATTAATAGTGTGTTGTTGAAATCCTTAGGGTTAGTCTCAAGGTAGTGGACGTAGATTCTTAGTGAATCGAACAACTATAAATCCCGTGTTCTTTATCTTTCTTTATTAGTTTACAACTCATTATCTTGTTTAGCTTACATCTCATCACATTTGCAAGAAAGATCGAAACATGAACAATTTATCATTAATCACGAAGGTAAGTTGACAGAAACAATTAGTTTAATGGGAGTCAGTTGAAAACTTCTAAAATGTTATTTTAGTTTATAGTTTCGAAAAATGCTAGAAAGGGGCGGGGGGGGGTGAATAATGTTTTTGTAAACTTTTAAAACTTTCTTTTAATTGAAAATAAAATGTGTAAATCAAAAACAATAATGAAAGCTTGTAAAGAAGAAGATCAAAAGACAAGAGATTTAAAGTCGTTTGATTCACAAAGGCATAAATTTTTAATATGATTTAACCATCATAATTATTGTAATAGTGATTTTATAAAAATATGAATAAAAATTTGTTATCTATGTTTGATAAAGTTTTTATCTTAATCATGGTCTTAAATTATAAATGTCTAGAATACACCTAGTATATGATTGTTACATTAAATTTATATACTATTTTCAATAAACTCAAATAAATTTTATTTGTGAATGGGGATAAATTATCTATATATATTTTTATATCTATTTATCCTTCATTTATTTTTATATGAAGAATAAATATTAATTCAAATTTTCAGTAAAAAGAAGAAAGTATAATTTCAAAATAATTTCTTTATTGGTAAATATAAATGTAAGCACTAAGGGCTAATGCGATAAATCAAATTTTGATGATAACAAATCATTGAGTAATTCTAATGTTTGTGTGAGCTTGTCTTTCATTGATAGGATATTTACACTCACACTTACATTGATGAAAATGGTAAGTTAGCTTCTATGGACATCAAAGACATCAATCTACACAATAGAAGAAGCTACACTTTACAAGACTCCATGGCACAAACTTGAATTACTCCAAAAAGCGTTAAGAGCTACTCAATCACCCAATGTACTACATCAACAAGTAGCTCTTAACCAAAGAAGTGGTGAAGTCCTACAACATTGAAGATTGTTATAGGACTTCACCACTCAAAGATGTTGAAAAAGGTTTCAAGTCAAGATAAACAGAAGATTAGTCTAGTCTACATAGGTACAACATTGTGACTAATCTTCCTTTGAGAATACTAGATTATAGTATGTTTAAAGCTCAATACTCTTGCATTCTTTCAAAACCACATATTTACTTTGATTCAATCTTTGAAAAGTATTTTGAAAACTTATATAAGTGTTGGTTAATGACTAAGATCTTTAAAATGTTTTAAATATCTTTGAAAAAAAACCTTAGGCATGAGTTTGAGAACATTAGAAATGTGACCAAGTGGAAAAATCACTTTTGGATTGAAGTCCAGTAGACCTAGGCTTAGCCTCGGATGACCTGATGAAATCCGGTCGACCGACGTGTGTTGTTCGGTCGATCGACGCAGTTTTTGTCCTTAGTCAATTTTCAATGTTCTAAGACTCCAACGTCTATATTCCATCGGACGACCTTGCTTTAGGTCGGTCGACCGAGTTATGCTCCGGATGACCGGACGACTTTATGCCGTTGAACGAGATGAGTCCATAAGCCTTTAATATTTACTTCGGACGACCAACCAGTTGTTCCGGTTGACTTGGGTTGTCAGTTCAAGGCAAAATATAGTCGTTGTAACTCGAATTGCTTGTGATCTGTAACCCATATATAAAGCTTCTAAAGCTGATTTTTCATAACCAACCCAGCCAAAAGAGGGCATTTGATACGCACTTCATAAACAAGCAATCAAACACTTTCAAGAGCTTTAATCTTGATATCATTCTTCAAAATATATCATTTTGAGTTGAGCTTAACATATACATACTCTTTTATTCTCAAAATTGATTAGAGCTATCAATTGTATATCCAATCCATTGATGGATTTATTGTAAGTGAGCTTAATTTGTAAAGTTTCAATTGTTGAGACTATTTCATTTTCTCTTTGTGAGAGCTAGTTCTTTGTGAACTAGGAAAAAACTCTTTGTGAGTGTTTGTCCTCTTTGTGAGGTATCTCTTTGTGCGATTGGCTATTTGTGAACTTAGTTCTTTGTTAGCTAGAAAAATGTTCTTTGTGAGCGGAGTCCTCTTTGTGAGACAAGTTGTAGCTCTTTGTGAACAAGGCTCTTTGTGGGCTAGAAAAGTGGTTGAGGGTAAAACTCTTTGTGAGTTTTCCACTTATGTAAAAGGTTGATCCCACCTTGCATTTGTTGTGAAGGGAATCCATTAGTGGATTTTCCAAAATCCTTAGGTGTATCCTAAGGTAGTGGATGTAGATATTTGTGATCGAACAACTATAAATCGCTGTGTTCATTTGATCTAACTCTACTCTTTACATTCAAGTTCTTATATTATTCATTGTACTTATATTGCACATGAACTTGATTGTAAGAAATTTATATGTTTATATTGAGTTAGATGATGTGACATGTTTATAGATTTCTTGGCTTTGGTCGTATGACTTATGGTATTTGATATTACAAGCTTTGCATATATGAGACTTGACTTGGTCTTTACTTGATCATATTCATTTCTCGTGGTCCTATGTGCTTGAATATAACACCTAAGTCATTTAAGTTGCCTTAACTTTTAGTTCACCTTATATGCTTAATCAACATACTTGTAGTTAAGGTGATCACTTAGGCAAAGAAGTTTAAGAAAAGCCAAAAAGTTTTATAACCTAATTCACCCCATCTTAGGTTCAACCCTATCAGGTATTTCAATTGGTATCAGAGACTAGTCTCATTTTTGTTGGGCTTACATCCTAGGAGGATCCATGGATACATGCTTTTCTACTTCTACCATAGATGACCATTCCACATCTAGACCACTTTTATTTGAGGGCTCCAACTTCTCTTGTTGGCAATATTTGTTTAAATGTTTTTTGTTATCTAATGACTGTACCCTGTTGAGCATTATAGAAGAATGTCCTTTCGTTCCATCAATTTTCATACAAGGTGTCAAATTGCCAAAGTATAGAAGATACTTCAATGAAGAAGATTGCACCAAGATGACACTCAACTTCAAGACCATGAATGTGCTTTGTTGTGCACTTAATGAAGAAGCCCTCAACAAAGTACATGAATGTGAAGATTCTCATTCAATGTGGAAAATGCTTGAATCATCATAGAAAGACAAAGTTGAAGTGAAAGAGCCAAAAGTTGCAATCCAAGTTTGTAGACTCAATCTTGTGAAGGTATTGAAAACATCACAATCACAACTCAAGAAAACCTTGATAATATCAAAGAGTGTAATTTAGGAGAAATCAAATGTCAATCATCAATAAGCTCAAAAGACAATCTACAACTTGAGCCTTCACAAGATGAGATTGTGGAACAAATTGTGGATTCACAAGATGATGACCTTCATTTTGAACTAAGCTATGATGAAGACAATAAATGTCACATAGCATGCCAAAGGAAGGGAAAGAAAGTGCCACAAATATTTAAAGGAAAAGATTCAACAAGAAGTGGCATTTGACTTATCATTATATGGATAACGAAGAATTTGAATGGAGATGTTCATAATGAAGAAATAAAAAACACTCACTGGCTCTTGGAGATATCTACACTCAAAACCTATACAAGTTTAGGAACCAAGATGCTTAAGCACCATTTCATGTGATGACAAAGGCTACAATGGTAATCATCAATCCTCATAACTTGGTAAAAAAGTAAAGGTACCAAGTACCTCTCAAGTTTTCCTTGTAGGTTCCAAAAGATCTAACCTTCACATTGAAGAGATGAACCTCAATGAATGACAAAAGCAAGCCAATACTCCAAGAAAAGAGTCCCTTACCAAAGACAACAACATTGTGGAAAGTTCATCAAGAAACAACATGTCACTCATTAATGATGACTCCACAAAGAATAATAAGATTTCATCCAATGCAACCAATTCAAGTATGAAAGAAGAAAAAAATCAAAGGACAAGTTCCTCACAAGAAAGAAGTGGTCAAGATCAAGACTACTCAAAATGCCTCATTGGAGTCATTGATGAAGATCAAAATGATATTCAAAGTCCTAAGTCTATATAAAAGTACAATATTCAAATTCTTCTCTTGAACTTGAATATGAAAATGAGGAGGATCCTTATGTTCTCTTAAGTGATTTATATGATGAATTGAAAAATGCGGCTAAGAAGAACAAGATCACATGTAATGAACTTACTTGCTCACATGCAAGTAGAATATGATAGTCTTCTTACATCTTTTCATGTAATAGAAAATAGAAAAAGAGAATGCACTTTTATCGATTGATGCACTATCTATTGAAAACCATGAATTACTTGGACAAGATGCAAATTGTTGATTCTAAACTTGTTGAGTATGATATCTTGAAGCATAAACTTGATATTTTAAAAGCTTATGTTGATAAGTGTACATATGCTAGAGATACCCTTGGAAATGTGCTTCACATGATAATATTTGTTTAGAGCACAAACACAAGCACAAGTATGCACACTGCAATTCTTTTGATGCTAGAACTTAACATTCCACCGTGTTTAATGGTATTTGCTCATATTGTGGAAAATGTAATCATAATGCTAATCATTGCATCATTAAGAAAAAGATATAAAGAGGTGCTAAGTCTTTATGGGTTGTAAAAACCCTAGAACTAACCCTCAAGGACCCAAAATAGTTTAGGGTACCAAAATTGCATTTTATTGTAGAAAATAAGGGAATTCCAGTCGACCGCACCAGGCCCCGGTCGATCGAATAAATGATCAAAATGCCTTAGCCATAATCAGGGAATCTCAGTCGACCGAACCCTAGCCCCGGTCGACCGAAACCGGTACAAAAAGAAATTCAATTTATCTCGGATGAGTGTCGGACGACCGCCAAGGACCTCCGGTAGGTCAAAGCGTCGTGATTTTCAGTTTTATAGGGCTTTTCTGAGTTCATTTTTCAAAAGTTTTAACTTCCCTCTCCAAAAATCTCAAAACCCTCTATATCCTCCCTCAAAGATCAAAGCCTACACTCACCCAAACACAAATTCCTTCTACAACTCTTCAATTCATGCAATCATGAAGACTAACCTAAACATAAATCCTATTTCAAATCATTCAAAAGATCAATCAAAGTAAAATCATTCAAAAGAAAAGCACCCACTCAAAAGGGTTACCAATAAAAGATTATATTGAAGAACCTTTTATCCAAACTTCTCAAGCAAATTGCCCAAAAGATTGAGAAGGGCAAAGGGAAAAACAAAGTAGTAACTCATACCGACGATGAAACAGAACCTGATGAGGATCGTCGTATCCCACCACCTTCTCCACGATTCTAAGGAGACGCTTCATCATATGCTTCAAGAAAGGTAACCTCTCGATTCTACTCCGAAGAGGCTAAGAAATTATATGAGAATTTAGTAAAGGAGAAGAGATGTATTATTCTGGGGTATGTGAGAGACATTGACTCATTTGATAAGGGGTTAAAGGAGATAGATGAGTACTTTGTTGACATGGGGTGGTTTAACCTATTTGTTCACAATTGTGAAATATATCCACTCACCATCTATGAATTTGGAGCTAACATTAGGGATGGTAAAAAGGATGATGGAGAGTATTGGTGGACATCTAGGTATGGGGTTTACAATTTAGCTTCTTGGAAGAAATATTTTATAATGTCCTTGGAATTGGGTTTGAAGAAGATGCAATCCGTTATTTCAACAATTTCGGGAGTGTGCCTAGTGAAGACATCTTAGATATTGGAAGCTTCAAAACCTACTTTAACATCAAAGGAGCTTTCAATAAATCAAAAGAGAGAGAGACCAACAAATTAGACGAATATGGTCAGATTCTTCACCACTAGTGTCCAATGTGATTAACCCCGTCAATGGTCACAAGAGCTCTATATTTTATCTTCGAATGACGATTATGCAATGGTTTGTGGAGAGAAAGAAAGACAACTTTGGATACTTGGCCTTGAAATATTTCAGTGAAAGTGTCAAAGGGACAAGGAAATTCCGACCCTATGGGAGTATGCTTACCTTGATCTTCAAGAAATTCAAGCTAAAGCTCACGAATCCCATTAAAAGAAGAAAAATGCACAACATCTACAACGAAGGCCTCTTCCATCAAATGCACATGCTAGTAGTTGGTGGAAAATGGAAGTTCCACACTAGATGCACCGACGAAGAGTTGTTGGCGGCGGCTATTGCTCAAAGTTTAAGCCAAAAAGCAAGTGAAACTATCAAGAAGCTTATTGCTTCTAGGAAGAGCCAAAGGGCAAATGAGCCCCATGTTAGAGATGAAGGGGTACAAAGGTAAGGAAATGAACATGTGCAAGAAGGGCAAGGCTTTGAAGATGTGCATATTAATGTTGATGAGGATGTTGGTGTGCATGGATAAGAAAGGGAAAATATTGACATTCCAAGTGAACATGTTGAAAGGGAAGTCCCTCTCCAAAAGAATGATGCCAACAATGATTTACTATTGCAAATCCTATCAAGGTTTGATACATTCCAATAAAACTTCACCACATTTTAAGACAACTTATACATTAGGATGTCAATCCTAGAGAATAAGGTGGGAGATGTGGAAACAATGTTGGAGGAAATTGAATACAAGGTTGACAATGTGATTATCTATACAAGAACAAAGAAGTCAACACTTGTAGTGGAAAGTGAAGAAGAAGAGGAGGATAAGGAAGAAGAGAATGAAGAAAGTAATGACGAGTCTAATGAATAAAGTGGAAATGAGGAAGAAAAAGAAGAAGATAAGGAAGATGAGAAGAAGGAAGAGGAGGCTAGAGTGATAAATGAGATATCATGTGATGAAAATGGGAGTGATAGTAGAAATGAAGAAATTGTTGAGAAAGGGGATGATAAAGAAGAAAAAGACAAGGAAAATGATGACGAAAAAGAAGAAGATCATGGTATTGAAGAAGATTCAACCAAGGAAGATGATGCTCAAGACAACCAATGAGTTGAAGTATGCAAGAATCTCATTGTAGACTCAAAGTGCAAGAAGCAATTTCAAAATCAATGAGATTTCTAAACTCTATCTATTTATAGTATTTTTTCCCACTCGGTTATCCCATTTGTATCCCTAAATAGCAATTATTGTCTTTACATTTCCATATCCACGTATGAATTGCATGTAAGGGATTTACTTTGTATAACATGCTATGTTTTCATTTTTATGATCTTATGAGCATGTGTTTTAGAGAGCTTAATGATTGAATTCTTGTGGTGAAAGTTCATCCTTGAACCTCCTCCCTTATACTCCTCTTGATATATGCCTTATGGGGAGTTTTAGATGCTATGTTATAAGTTTTAAGTTGATCCTTGTAGCATGAGGTAGCTTTATGTCTATATCTTCAAGTATTAAGCATGTATCTATGTGGTTGATTGCCTATAGGTTGCTTTTGAAGTATAAACTGTGTTTGTGGCATTGATATATGCCTTGTTATATGTCTATAGTTGTTTGGACTTGGTTTGAATTGCAAAATTGCAGGTTTTGATGTCTCTGTCATAAGTCCGGTCGACCGGACTAAGGACCTCGATCGACCGAAGCAGTATATTCTCAGCAAAATTTGAACTTCACCTTTTCTATTCTGTAAGTTTTGCTGTTATTTAAATATGGGCACAACCTAAGGGGAGTTTGTATATGTTTTCTATCACATACCCCCATGTTTATGTGATAGATGTTTTCATATTTCATATCATATAAATCATCACATTTGAAGTTGGCTTTGTTTTCATATTTCATATCTTTTAGCCAACTTGTGTGAGTTATATGGGAGTTGTATGATCTTAATAAGTGAATCTTTTGTATCTGCTATAAAACACAAGAAGGGGGGGTGAATTGGTTTTAATCGATCTTGCAAACTTTTTCGAATTATTCAATGCTAGTGTAGGTTTGAGCAAGATGATTAAAAGCAGTATGAAAGCCAATCACAAGACAAAGGATTTAGAGTGGTTCGATTCACTTAGAATCTACATCCACTACCTTGAGCCGCACCCAAGGATTTCAACAACTTCACTAAGAAGATCTTTTTACACTTGTGGACAACTCACTAAGAGTTTTACAACACAACCACAATACAAAACTCACTAAAAGTTACTTGCCCACACTAAGTAGGACTTTTACAAGAATTACCCTATCACTAAGAAAGGGAATTAAGATGGATAAAAAGAAAGGTTGTTCACTCTTCTAAGTGAAAGATATATACCTTTGAAGTACAAGAATTTTAGCTCTTTAGAACATATGAAGCACACTCTTTGTCTTGCTTTTGAAAACTCACTCTTGAATGATTTAGATCATAGAAATGAAGAGCATTTGCTTTGTGAGTGTTTAGACTTGATAAGAAATCAATGTATATTGTATGTGCAAGTCTTAGAGTCATTCTCTAGCTTTGGAGTATTTATACATTTCAAAATATGCTGAAAAACGACTCTTTAACGGTCAAATAACGGCTAGTTCTCGCAGAGCTCGGTTGACCGTTCAAGAGCTCGGAAGACCGAAGCTCACTTCGGTTGAGCCTAACCCTAGGTCGGTCGACCGACCCTGACCTTAGGTCGACCGAAGCCAATCTTTACACCTCTCTGTTTCTCTTCGGTTGATCCGAGGAAAGCTCGGGTGATCCGACCTTCTGAGCTTTGAGAGATGTTGATTTTTCACACGTTTTGAAATATATTGAAGTCTAAAAGGTTTTCTCAATATGTAACAAGTAAGAGCATTAGAAAACCGTTTTAAAAGACTTATACTTTGAAATCAAAGGCTTTTGAAATACGAACATATGTAAGGATCATTTTGAAACTTAGCCTTTTGAAAACGTGTTTATAAAAACATGCAAGACTTGAGTGTAGAGCTTATGTTCATGAGAGCTTTGGTTAGAGCTTTATAAGATAACGACTTATGACGACAAAGCTAAACTAACCAAACCTAAGTCTTCAATCTTCAATCTTGATAAATGAGCCTTGCATAACTTTGAATCTTGATACCAATGGCTTGATTGAAGTACTTAGAGCTTCCATAATGAGTTCCGATATTCTATCACAAAGATTAAGATCATTAGACACAACATCAAAAGTTTGTCCAATATCAAAAATTGAGTTTGTTCGCCCTTAGGGCTTACATCTGCCTCCCTTATGACTTTGAGATCACATGCTTTCTACCATATCCTTTTATCTCATGTAGTTTTTGGTTGGCTTGATGACTTAGTTGTTATACTCTTTTGGCTAGCCATTTACTTGAAGAGGAACGTGATTTAAAGTGTTAACCTTACACTTCCTCTTGTTGTGTTTTGGATTGTGATTTATGTGATCATCATGTCTTCACATCATTTATATATTATCACATCCATCTTTGTTAACTATGAGTTTCAACTTGTTTTCATCTTGTAATAACTAACTTTGTTTCTGGGAAAAAAAATGAGATTGTGCTTGAAAGGTTATATTCCTATATCTCCTTAGATTTTAGTTTTGGTTGTTAATTCATTTTTGAGTTATATGACCATCTTTGATTTTATGTGTCATTAAGTGCTCTATTTACTTTTATATCAACCAAACTTAAAACCTCTTCAAAAGCTGATTTTCATTTAAAGTTAAGCATCATATCTTGACCACTCATATTTCATATTAAAACTATCTTTTACAAATGATGTGCTTACTTAGCTTTTAAGATTTCCTTCTTTCGGTCATTAGATTTGCTTTCCTTAGTTTTTATTCAAACTATTTGACCAAACAAGCTTCTCCAAGATTTCAAACTTAATCCCTCCTAAATGATTTACATTTTTTTAATCCTTTGGATCTATATTTTAACAAAAAATGAGGATAAAATGCTTTTCATATTGACGCTCTAATGAAGCTTTTTTATTTTGACAAAAAGGGGGAGAAATGTAGTATTGCAAATGTGCCACGAAAAGGAATTTTACAAAAGGAGAAAGTTAAGAACTTTGCAAAAGGGAAGATAAGACATTCTTTAAAATAGGGGGAATAGAATATTCTTTCAAAATATCTACTTGCCTAGATCATATGTATCCTTATCTCATGCTTGGATATTTTGTGTTATTATATTCCCATTTGCAAAAAAACTGGGGAGATTGTAAGCCCTAAAAGCTAATGTGATCAATCTAGTTTTTATGATAACAAACCATTCAAGTAGTTCTAATGTTTGCGTGAGCTTGTGTTTCATTGATAGGACATTTACACCCACACTTACATTGATGAAAATTGTAAGTAAGCTTCTATGGACATCAAAGACATCAATCTACACAATAGAAGACGCTACACTTTACAAGACTCCATGGCACAAGCTTGAATTGCATCCTAAAAGCCTTGGAAGTAAATTGTAAAGTCAAGAAGGAAGATCAAAGTGTTAACCAAATGTACTACATCAACAAGTAGCTCTTAACCAAAGAAGTGATGAAGTCCAATACACTACAAAAATGAAGATTGCTATAGGACTTCACCACTCAAAAAGGTTGAAAAAGGTTTCAAGTCAAGATCAAAAGAAGAACTAATCTTGAAGACTTGAAGACCTAGAAGATTAGTCTAGTCTACATAGGTACATCCTTATGACTAATCTTCCTTTGAGAATACTAGGTTGTAGTATGTTTAAAGCTCAATACTCTTGCATGTTTTCAAAATCACATATTTACTTTGATTCAATCTTTGAAAAGTTCTTTGAAAACTTATGTAAGTGTTAGTTAATGCCTAAGATCTTTAAAATGTTTTAAATATCTTTGAAAAACACTTAGGCATGAGTTTGAGAACATTAGAAATGTGTCCAAGTGAAAAAGCCATTTTTGGATTGAAGACCGGTCGACTAGGCTTAGTCTCGGATGACCTGATGAAGTCCGGCCGAACAACGTGTGTTGTTCGGTGGACCGATGTGGTTCTTGTCCTTGGTCAATTTTGAATGTTCCAAGACTCTAACGACTATATTACCTCGGACAACCTTGCTTTAGGTCGGCCGACCGAGCTATGCTCCCGGCGACTGGACCACTTCATGCGGTCGACCGAGATGAGTCCAAAAGCCTTTAATCTTTACTTCGAAAGCACTACGGACGACCTACCGGCTATTGCGGTTGACCATAGCTGTCACTTCAATGCAAAATATAGCCTTTGTAACTCGAATTGCTTGTGATTTTTCCTCCTATATAAAATCTCTTTGTGAGCTTCACTCTTTGTGAGTGTTTGTCCTATTTGTTAACTATCTCTTTGTGCGATTGGCTCTGTGACGACCGGTAATTTCGGACCAATTTAAAAGGTTAGTATTGTCTTTTCACTTTATAAGGTTAAACATGCCTTTTCAATTAATTAGTAAGGATAAAATAGTCCAAACAATAAATTGGTAATTTTATTTAAAGACAAGGGCATAATAGTAATTTAAAAATTAAGTAATAAAAGGAAATGAAAAAAAAAGTGATGTTTATCCAATACTTGCTCGCCAAGGAAAAGGGAAATAATTGCATAAAAAGTCCCTGAATTACATGTTATTTACATGAGAAATTATTTTGCACATTTATCCTCACAAACACTTAAATTACAAATAAATCCCTAACTTCTACTATAAATAGAAGGGTCCTCTTGAGAGGAAACCTTGCACCAATTCCTTAAAAGGAATTCTCTCTATTCCTCTCTTGCAAAGGCTTTGCCAAAAGACTCCCATTTCTCTACAGATCACGTTGCCAAAATCCTTTTTCTATATTCTTGTTATAATTCTTCATCAACCAAACAAACTGCCTTTACCACTGCTATTGTGCAAACCAAATAATAGCAACATCAATCACAAAAGAAAGAAAGCATACATGCTGCTGTTTTCTTCATCCCCTGCATAAATATAGGCAAGTATATTTATTTCACATCATAGCACAACCATAAATGAACTTAGGTTAAACGGGCTCATGAAAGAAACTAGATTATATTCTCTGAGACTGTTGTGCCTAAGGATTGTGGAAACGCAATCCCGGGAACATCCTGTGATCCACCCCACTGGTGGAGACTTTTTCTAATAAGAATTTTGTCCGGTTAAGACAGGTGAACTAGAAGAATACTGAGAAGACGAACGGTGCCGGAATAAGAAGACGGGCGAGAGGTTTCCAGCGGCGGGGAAAAGAAATAGAGAGGAAAATAGGAGAGAAGAAAAAGAGAGAAGAGAGGAAGAGAAAGAGAGCCGCGACGGAAGAGAGAAAAGATGAGAAGAAAGGAAGAAGAAGAGATGAGGGGCGGTGGTGGCTGAGCGCCGGTAGAGGGGAAGGGGGGGAAGCGCCGACTTGCGGCTGCTGGGAGAGAAAGAGAGAAAATAAAATTTTACGTTTAGGGTTCTCCTAAGAGACTATGGGTTTGCTTGGATTGGGTTTGAGTTTGAGTTTAGGTTTGGGTTTGGGCGGGAGAGGCTAAAAAACGGGCGGGAACAATTCAAATTCAAATTTTTTTTTTTTTCAAATAATCGTTAAATTCAAAATTTTTAGCTCTTAAATTAGCGGGATATGTTCAAATTCCAAATTTGTGAAGCTAAAATTTGAAATTGGACGATTATTTGAAAAAAAAAAAAATTTGAATTTGAATTGTTCCCGCCCATTTTTTAGCCTTTCCCGCCCAAACCCAAACCCAAACTCAAACCCAAACCCAAACCCAATCCAAGCACACCCTATATATACCAAGGACTAAAACTGCAATTAAACTATTAGCACATAAAATCCTATAAGATAATTATCTTACAAAAAAAGTCCTAAAACTATTTATTTTGTGATTTCAATATTTAATTGGACATTAAAACAAAAGGGAATATTTAAGAGAATAATTAAGATAACATATATTTGGAATAACTTATATTCAGAGTCCGAAATAACTTTTAGAAACTACGATTTAGTCCCTATAATTTTAGATTTGACATTTAAGGCCTATTAAAGCTTATAAACCATTTCCGGGGAATTTATATGATTAATAATAATATATATGACACATTCATGTCTTCAAAAAATCAGAAATATCGTAGGATGAATATTTGCAATTTAGACCCTAAACTTTAGGAATTTACCCAAAAGACCCCAGAAGCCTAGAAACTTAGTCTGAATATGTTTAGACATATTAAGGCTTGCATTTCACTAAGTTTTAAAGGTATTTGCACGATAGGTACATATCTTGAAGAAAGTACGGACGAAGAGGCTAAGGTGAGTTTCCTCTCAAAACCGGAGAACTTCTTTTATAAATGTGTTTTATGGAAACTGTTTATAAAGGAAAAAAGTTACAATATTTCTGAAAAATAATTCTGGAAAGTATCTTTGAAAAGAAAAATTGTTTACGAAGGAAAAGTTACAGTATTTCTAAAATAGAATGCTGGAAAATATTTCTGAAAAATATTTGTGGAAAATATATGAACGGTAACTCTGGAATGTTACTGGAATTCTGATATAATTGAAGAGGGCGCTTACACTGCACAAATGTGGTAGCCCCTCAACCAACCATTGGGGGTCTGCACTGGTATGAGGCTGGTCACCCGTACAAGGGCATCTCGAACCTTTGGTTGGGGAAAACTCTGGATATCGTAATGGGATCCCAATACCGTGTGGAAGCGTTAGGGGCAGGGAAAGCAACGGGCTGACTGTATCCCCTGCGTTACCACATGTGGAAATCGTAACTGCTGACATGTCTCCAGGGTTAGGAGGTTTAACTTAGGGGCTGTTAGTATGGTACCAAACTGGCGGTACCCCCAGTTTGTGGAATAATTCTGAAAGTGGGGATAAAGTTGAAAATCGTGAACACGTCTGGTGTAAGGCTGGTATTGACTAAAGAGTTATTGACTTGGCCGGTCATGCGCTCTTTTATTTCTGAATCTGATACCTGGAATGGTCTTCTTATTCCGGTGGATATTTCTCTTTACCCGGAATGGTCTTTTTATTCCGGTGGATACTTCTGAAATTGAAAAGAAAGAATATTCCAGATAAAGCGACTGTTTTCTAAAATAAATAATTTCTAAATTGGTTTTGGAAGAAGATAAAAAGAAATTGTTTTCTGAAAGAAAATGATTTTGGAATTGTTTTGAAAAAGGAAAAGTATTTCTAAATAAAGAAAGTTTCTCCGTGTCTTCAAAATAAAATGTTTGCGAAATAAAATGAGTTTCAAAATCACTGTCACACACTTCACTGGGGACTCACTGGGCTATTTATAGCTCACCCTTTCTCTGTTTTCTGTTTTAGTACTTGCAGGATTGAAGGGATAGAACAAGAACATTCTGAGGTGTAGAGTTGAACCAAGACAAAGAATTAAGTCAACGCTAGACACAAACCCATATTAGAAGATTTTGGTACCAGAGTGCGCAGCGAAAGCTTGGGATTAGAAATCTGTACATTGGGATTCAGTCAAAGACCGAAGTCAACTAGGAGCCATAGAATAGTTTAGAATTTTTTTTATCCACATGTAATTTATATTGTAAAAGATAGAACCCAGTGCCGAGAGGGACGGGGCGTCACAGGCTCTTTGTGAACTTAGTTCTTTGTAAGATAGAAAAACGTTCTTTGTGAGCGGAGTCCTCTTTGTGAGGCAAAAGTCCTCTTTGTCAGGCAAGTTGTAGCTCTTTGTGAGCAAGGCTCTTTGTTGGCTAGAAAAATGGTTGAGGGCAAAACTCTTTATTTGTTGCCCACTTATGTAAAAGGTTGATCACTCCTTGCATTTGTTGTGAAAGGAATCTATTAGTGGAGTTGCCAAAATCTTTAGGTGTGTCCTAAGGTAGTGGATGTAGATCTAAATATTCATGAAGGGAGAGAGATACAAGTTTCAAATTGGAGAGTTATAGTGAGTGATTTTGAAGAAAAGTGAATTTGCTCGATGAACCATATATTGGACATCTTACTTCTAAATCCTTCTTAAATTTGTGTAATATTGATATGTGTATTTTTTTTCTCATGAGATGCTATTTATTTTTGTATGAAATTAGAATAATATTATACCTAACAACGTATTGCCAAGGTTTATAACTTGCTTTTGAATAAAAAATGAGGGGTATAAATGGAGATTAAATATATTTTTAATTTAGAACATCATATCAAGCAACTCGATGACTTATATCTATAATGACGGTTCTTATAAAATTGTCTATAAGCATTGTAGCCAAATTGACGATAGTAAGAGGGATACACCTAACATTCGTGCCATAAAGGAAACTTCTTTTACACATTCGACGGTTGATTTTTTGTTAAGAAAGAAAACTAGTTATCGAGAACGGGTATTTACTATCTTCCCAATAAAGTGGTTCAAATTTATTCCGCATGTGTAGAAAAAACACATGTTCCGCAACAAAGTCGGGCTTTATACCTAACAACTTCTATCGATCCATCCTGCGAGTGACCTCGCCCTCGCACATAGGCCTGTCAATTGGACCCAATTAAGTCCAAAATTGAAAATTCATGCCCAGACCTACTAAAGTGAGATTTTTGTATGAGTCTCTACTACATACCCATGGGTCTCATAATTTAGTATTGGGTTTGGTCTGGATCTACGTTGGATCCGGGGCGAGTTGGTTCAGGTCTTCCGATTTGTTTTTTTTTAACATCCTCTTGCATAAAACAATTGATGTAATATACATCTTTGGGTACTTTAGACATAGTAAAAAATTAACTTATTTTGTTGTTGCCTTGAGATTGGAAAGACGAGCCGGAGA
Organism: Vinca minor; assembly: GCA_026122235.1. NCBI lineage: Eukaryota > Viridiplantae > Streptophyta > Magnoliopsida > Gentianales > Apocynaceae > Vinca > Vinca minor. The sequence continues at coordinate 4,919,935 of JAOCZM010000253.1, forward strand.
TTGAAAATATTGTGATTATTATTTATTGATGGGATCTTCTTTTATGGTACCTTGCAGTAAATCTGAATACGTCTTATACAAGCTGAAGGAGATGGGAAAGTATAAGCCCTAAGGGCTATTTTCTCTATTCTGATAAGAAACAAACACTTGATGATGATCTAATGTTATTTGTCAATGTGATAGATCTCTTGTAAACTCTAAGGTCTTCAAGCTTAATCCACAAGTCATTAGCATGCGCTCCTAATGAAGATTCAATAATATACAAACATATGAAGAAGCTTTAAAATCTTAGGTATATTAGGCTAGGTTAGACAGTTTTTTAATCTTGTAAACCCTAGGATCTAAGCTCATACGATTAGTTCACACTTGATTGCACGTTCTAAAAACGTTTCTCAAAATGGAATGCATTTTGTATTGAAAGCCATTATTTTGATGTTTCGATATGCAAAAGTAAAATGTGTTTGAAAAAGGTTTTCTAAGTGCTCAAAATGTTTTGGTATCCTTTAGAGAACATTAGAATTAAGACTTACTGAGAAATCGACTTTGGATCTTCAGTTAGGTCGATCGAGGCACAATGCTCGGATGACTTGATGAAGGTCGGTCGACTGACCTTTGTGGAATTTCGACGAAAGTGTGAAGTTCCACTTAGTCAAAGTTTGAATGTTCTAGAGGTGTCATGCTGCTGGAACAATCGATATTTGTTGAAGGTTGATCAACCGAGCTCTTGATTCGGTCGACCGAAACCTATTTGCGCTCGACATCATGTTTATAATGCATTGGTCTATACTTGCTCGGACGACCTAATAGCCAAGTCGGTTGACCGAACTGTCAGTGTCAAGGTAGATACTAGTCGTTGTAGCATTTATTACTCAACATTTTGAACTCTATAAAAGCTTATAAGCTTGAGTTTTTGGAAGTTAACAAAGCTTTAAAGTTCCATTAAGTTATAGACTTTCAAACAATCATTACAATACTTTAATGTGCAAAAATGTGTGATTCTTCTTATTTGAGCTTAGAAAGATTGTGCTATAAATTTGTAATCATCCATCAGATAAAGTGTTATCAGCTTTGTTTAAAGCTTTCCATATATATTCTTTGTGAGTTGGCTCTTTGTGATGTGTGCTCTTTATGAACTTGTAAGCTAGATGACTACTTTGTGTAGGTGACTCTAAGTGGTTATTTTGTAAAACTCTTCGTGAGTTGGCTTTTTGTATAATATTGGTTTCATCCCACCATCATTGAGTTGTAAATGGGATTAATAGCGTGTTGTTGAAATCCTTAAGGTTAGTTTCAAGGTAGTGGACGTAGATTCTTAGTAAATCGAACCACTATAAATCCCGTGTTCTTTATATTTCTTTATTAGTTTACAACTCATTATCTTATTTAGCTTACATCTAATCACATTTGCAAGAAAGACCGAAATGTGAACAGTTTATCATTAATCATGAGGTAAGTTATCAGACACAATTAATTGTAATGAGAGTCAATTGACAACTTCCCAAATTTATTTTAGTTGACAGTTTCATCTAAAATAATGAGCCTAAGTTGACTGTAACGATTAATGAATTTAGGGGGTAAGTCGACAGTTTAACAAAGAGCGATGCGGTCATGTTGACAGTATCAGATAAAGAAAAAATTGGTTAACTTGACAATTTCTCCACCAATGTTATTATCAACTGAAGTATAACAACAAACCGGTTAAAAAACCCCCTTTTTTTTTATTCTTGTGGGTAAGTTGATAGTTTATCATTAATCACGTGGGTAAGTTGGAGAACATGATTAATTTAGTGGGAGTCAATCGACATCTTCTCAATTGTATGTAATTTATTCTAAGATTGAAGGGGATCCATGGTTCTTTATTCTAGGAATTATGTCCAACAGCAAAGTAATTATATCTCTCCCGCCTACGGGAAGGCCAAATATGATGCTAAGGAGGCAGCTGCTAGAGATGATGAATTTGTTTTAGTAAAGACCTAGTTTATTATCGACATTGTAATATTTTTCATTTGAATATCGAAAAAATTGTGTTTGTTTACTGTTGGAGTATATTCTTTTTGCTTTTGAATTCAAATAAAAATGTTTTTGTGTAGTGTGAATAGCGTTATTGTAATAGTCGACTGTGTCAAATAATTTTACTGTAATAGTCGACTATGGCAATAGACACATGTAGTGCAAGACACAAAAATAGTGAGTTATATTTAGTTGGGGCTTTTGTGGGGTATCCATCATCAAAATGAAAACAAAAAATAACATTTTCTCTATCCAAACAAACATTCTACCATTTTCAATCCCAACAAAATTGAACTTTTTGAAATTTTCTCCTCAAATCTAAATTCCATTAAAATGGACTTTTTTTCCATCCAAATGGAGCAAAAAATTGAGAAATTTGCAAGTGCAGTGATAGTTTTTTTTGGGGTGGGGGGCGGGGGGGCTAAATAAGAAATTTATCCATTAATCATAAAATAGCCAAAGCCATTACAATCAAAAGATAAAATGAAAATACAAGAAAATAAAAGTTATATAATGGTGGAGACCACCATGATAACAGATAAAAGTTCACACCCCGAACTAGGTAAATACTACAAACAGTAGAAAAAATAAATATATAATAAAATTCTTCGCAACATCCTCTCCAAAATCCTTGAACAGTAGTAGCAGCTAGTGGAGTGATAGTTTATGCAGCAGTTGTTAAGCATGATATTAACAATTCGTGATTGTACTGATTATAATTTTTGAATGTGATTTAACCATCATAATCTTGTAATAGTGATTTTATAAAAATATGAATAAAAATTTGTTATCTGTTTTTATCTTAATCACGATCTTAAATTATAAATGTCTAGAATACCCCAAGTATATGATTCTTATTTTAATTTTATTTACTATTTTAAATTAATTCAAGTAAATTTTATTTGTTAATGGTGATAAATTATCTATATAGATTTTTATATCTATGTATCCTTCATTTGTTTTCGTTTACTATGAAATAGAATAAATATTAATTCAAATTTTCAGTAAAAAGAAGAAAGTATAATTTCAAAATAATTTCTTTAATGGTAAATATAAATGTAAAATTTAGAGCTTCATACTTTAATGTCAAATATTATATTCAGATATACATATATTTTTTACGAAAGAAAAAATTCATTTAATTAAAATACCATAGTTATCATGGATATTAAAATTCACAATTTTTAATATTATGGAAAGTGGGAAGAACAAGAAAACATGGCTGTAATTTTGCGTCTTACCCATTCGAGTTTGAGACAGACAAAGAAGGGGTTTTGGGATTTTGGTTTAAAGCAACAAGGTTTTAGAACAAAAGGGTAATTTAGTTAAGGGATAAAGGCACTAAATGGCCACCTGCTATTTTACTATTTCGGGTTAGAGCCCAAAACAATTATTTCCGCTACATTTGGCCATGAAACTTTTACATGCTGCATGATTTAAACTCAGGCGAAAATTCCGGCCAAAATTTGCAAAAAACCCATGTGCCGATAAGGTGAGGGTTTATTTTCGTCATTTCATTGTCTTCTTTTTTCTTCCAAGCATAACCACCATCTTCACCCCTACCAAACCTCCATCTCCACCCACCAAACCTTCTTCTTTCTTCTTCCAAGAAAAATCACTATCTCCACCTCACTCCTCCCACCAGCCGCAAAACCACCATCTCCACCCCCACTAAAACTCCATCTCCTCCATTTCCACGCCCACCAAACCTCCATCTCCACCCACCAAACCTTCTTCTTTCTTCTTCCAAGAAAAATCACCATCTCCACCCCACTCCTCCTACCAGCCGCAAAACACCATCTCCACCCCACCAAACCTCCATCTTCTTTCTTCAATTAGAGCTTCAAAAGTTTATGGGTTTGTTTTGTTTTTCTGCATATGGATTAATCCATTCCATATATATTAAAGGTTAATTAAACATGGAAATTGAAATGGGTTTCATTATCTCCTTTCTTCTTCCAAGAAAACCCACCATCTCCACCGCCACCAAACCTCCATCTTCTTTCTTCAATTAGAGCTTCAAAAGTTTATGGGTTTCTTTCTTCAATCTGCATATGGATTAATCCATTCCATATATACTAAAGGTTCATTAAAAATGAAAATTGAAATGAGTTTCATTATTTTTTCATCAAATGTGGGGTCTTGAAGTTATAATTTCTATGATTATGTAAAAAAAAAAATGATTTTTAAAATTGAGTTTTGAATATTCATGGAGCGAATGAGGAAGGTGGATGATGTTTGGTGGTGGCGGCAGTGGGGGAGAGGAGGAGGATGGGTGGATGATGTTTGGTGGGTGGAGATGGTGCAACTAATGGGATGGGGTAGGGTGGGTGGGGTGGGGTGGAGATGATGGTTTTGCTGGGAAGAAGAAAGAAGGCAAGGAAATGACGAAAATGCCCCTCACGTGACCGGCACATGGGGTCTTTTTTGAAATTTTGGCCGAAATTTTGGCCGGAAGCTAAAATGTGCAGCCCGTAAAAGTTACATGGCCAAATGTAGCGGAAATAATTGTTTGAGGTCCTAACCCGAAATAGTGAAATAGCACGTGGCCATTTAGTGCCTTTAGCCCTTTAGTTAAATAGAAACTTATGGGGTACATTGAGTTTATAGCTATGGAGATAAGAGTAATCGTATATATATATATAATAAAGTTCGGGCAGAAGCTTGTGGAGTTGACACGTGACATATTGTAGGCTATCTTCCAATGCGAAACTTACACGTGGCATTTGGAGCATTGATTATTTCCTAGGACATTGTACCATATTAGCTAATGACATAGATAGAATTTTTAGGTAACTATGAAGTTAAACTATGAAGCAAAATAGTTCATGTTACCTATAGTTATAGTAGAATAGCTAATAGTTATAATATTTTACCTCTTTAAATAGAGGGTTTTTTCTTAGTCTATAAGATTAGAACAATAAATTCTTTGATTATATTAAGTTCAATGTATTAATATGGAGAAATGAAAAGTCTCTTCTTTTATGGTTATCATTCTACTCATGAGCTATATATAGCTATTTTAAGAGGCCAAGCAAATAACTTTAGTTAATCCTATTAATTGTAGAGAAATGTAATAGACTATGGTTATATGTAATTAATTGATAGATATAGATATGATCATATGGAATTTTCACACTATCTTCACTGCAAAAATTGGAAAAAGAAATAGCAACATTAATATGAAAGAACTTCAGTTTCTAAATAATTTAAAAAGAAAAAAATAATGTGTTTTTTAATCAAAATATCAAGATTACTTTCTTATTATTCAAATGGCACACTAGAATTCCAAAAGGCATCTATATTATTTGAAGAATTCGAAACAAGTTAATACACATTAAAAAAATGAAGAGTTTGGGGCAGTCGAAATTCTCACTCATTAGCATTTATTTTCTACTTAAAAAAAGTATATCAACACTTTATTGCCTCCCAAAAGATTTTATTGTTCATCTCTATATCTGTACAATATAACAATGAATCGCTTCATATTCAGGTATGCAAACAATCTCATAAGAAATTCAAGTTAAAGTTTAAAATAGCTATAAAGATAAAATCTAAACTTAAAAGACTCTTGATTTCTTCAACAACTAATATTAACATGACTACACTACATGAATGACATTCATTAATCTAAAAGTTTGTAACTGATGAAGAAATAATGATGTATATAATTGTATTCTACAGTATATATAATTCACTTTAGCTTAAACTACAGTTTTTTTTTTCATTAGCTGTAATCATTACAACTACAACAAACTATTGAACAATCTAAAAGCTTATAACTCTAAGCGGAGATTTGAAAAGACACCTATATGAATTTTAAGAATATGAATCAAACATAGGTTACATATTATTGTGGTATTTTCCTTTTTTTGACATTCTAATTTAATAGACCATTTACTATCACTGTACAAGTAATTTCACAAAATAATTGAATGAATGTATTCAATATATAAATTCCTCAATATGTATGTGTGGGAAAAAAAATTCAAAAGACTTGAATGATGAATCAATTTTGATATTTTTAAGAATGTGACTTGGTTCAATTCTTTTCTTGCTCCTTTTTGTGTAATTATTTTCTTACTTTTACTTGCTTGAGAATGTGGATGTAGAACATGTAATACACAATGGAGGGTGAAAACTTGTCTTCTTTCTGCAGGGTATAATGGCTTTTGAAGGTTCTCAAAATAAGGTTTTTGAAGCGGAGTAACTATAGAAGGAGCACAAGGGGCTGACGAGAAAGGGGGATGACACCAAGCAACTCTTTAGTGATAGAAGGGAAAAAATATGTAGGTTTGGAGGATTTTTGGTGTTTTGTTATGTTTATTTTATTTGAATACATATTTTATATCATATGTAGAAACTTATCAAAATTTTCTACAAATTCATGATTATCAGAAATTCCCAAAGCTTATGGCAACGCAAAAAATAATGTCATGTCAAAGCTCTTCATCTTCAATGATACCGAAGGAAACATTTGAAAAGTAATAGTAATAAAGATTGAAAATTTGTTTGTAATTGCACAATGAGTGGGACAAATTTTATAAAATATGAATGTCAAAAAGTGTGACTATTTTTTATTGTAGGAAAAAATAATATTTATGATGGCTTGTTCTTAGACAAAAAAAATGAATAAGCATATAAATAAAAAAGTTTAGTTATGATATATTGTTTAAATTTATTTTGAGATATGTTATTATGAAATTATTGAATATAACAATAAAAACATAAAAAATAATACATCAATCAAACTTGAAAGTATCTGCGCAACGCGCGGGTTACCAACCTAGTTTCATTAATAAAAGAAGGGAAAAGAGTGTAAGAAATTTTATCTCGAATGCAATTATCATACTCTTATAATTTATGAACAACATGAACTGATTTTATTTTTATTTTATTTACCTATATATATATATATATATATATATGGAAATAATTAATGGCTAAGTAAAATTGGCTAAAAACCCAAATTAAACACTATTCACCCCTATTAGTATAAATAAGGGATTCACCCAATTATTTACCATTTTGCTACCAATTTAGTTAATTAATTGGCTAAATTTATATATATATATATATATCATGAAGTATAACGGTAAAACATGAATGACTTTTAAAAAATAATTCATGAAAGTTTAAAATTGGAGAGTTATAGTGAGTGATTTTGAAAGAAAATGAAATTGCTTGATGAACCATATATTGGACATCTTACTTCCAAATCCTTCTTAAATTTGTGTAATATTGATGTGTTTTTTCCTGAGATGATATTTATTTTGATATGAAAATAGAATAGTATTATACCTAACAATGCATTTTTCTCTCATAATTTATGGTACCTTACATTTTATATATATTTTTAAAAGTTTAGAGGAAGGGGAATTTCGTCTCGCGGATGGAATATCATGCCACAATACCAACTATTTTGTCTGGTGTTAGCTACTATAGTGGGGCCTCACCAATTTTTTCCAAAAAAAATTATAGTTTTAGTTTTATTTTTATAACACTTCGTCCCGTGAACATTGTTTATTATACCCATTTTGAATCATTTTACGATTTAAAAATAAATTCTTTAGTTCGTGAATTATAAGAATGACACCGAACATTTTCATAAACGACAAATTTTTTATAGGATTCTCTTTATAAATATTGTATTTTGTCCCCCTAAAAATTTTCAATAAGAAATTTGCCCCCAAAAAGAAAATAATGTCCTGACTCCGCCACTGCATATATGTAAAGAAATCCGCCGGTGCATATATGTCTTTTTTTTTTTTTTTGCTAAATGCCCCTTTCCCAAATGTGGACATAGTGGATTTGTATAGAAAAAAACAATAATGATGATTGATATTTTATTCATAAAAAGAAAATAAAATAGTTGGTGATGATTGACTATTACGACTACGATTTTGGAAGTTTTACATGCATAGCCCATCAAAGCACGCGCGCTTTGTAATCCACAGATAAAGCCCTCTTATATGATGTTCCCCTTCCCTTACCATTCCCCCTAATTATACCGTCAAATTATCCTACTCACTACTCCTTAACCTTTCCTACATTGACAACGAAGTGCAGCTCAAACGATAAAATACCTCACTTCCAACCAATATGTCGAGAGTTCGAGTCATATTAAGGGATTGATCCTCCTTTAGATGGGAAAAAAAACCTTTCTATATATTTTTTTCTACAACGGTATTCTCGAATTCGGTTAATGATGTATATAGAATTATCTTTGACCATGCTGATACACTCTGATAGACCATTAAAATTATAATTGTTTTGAAATAATAGTAATGCATAATAATTGAGACTAGTTTGATATATCGATATAATAATAATCTGAGCTATCTTATTAAATAATTAGATAGTCGAGATCCATAAATATTAATAAAAAAATATATCGAATTTTTTATGTCAATCTAAGTACTCTAATTGTAAAAATTGATTAATATTTCTTAAATATTATTAAAAAAAATTCTAAATCTAAACAAGAGATAATTAGAATATGACTAATTAAGAAATATTATAGGTAGTGACATGAAAGGTTTTTTTTTAACCTCACAGGGGAGGCAGCTCCATAGGGGGAGCTCAAGAAGGGCATAATTTATTAAACCTCACGTAAGAGGCAGATATCGAACCCTCGGCCACACGGTCATGGACAGTGCTAAGCTCCACTGGGTTAGGACACTTCCGATTGACATGAAAGGTTTAAATTAATGTGACATGAAAGGTTTTTGACGCCCGTGGGGCGATGGCCCCCGAGGGGGAGAGAGCGGAGAGTACCCTAGATAGGGAGATTGTAGCATGCCCCATGGCTGGGGAGGGAAGTTAGCCTCATAAGGAGGAGAAATTATTTGCCCCACTTGGGGAGATATGGGAATCGAACACGGGATCTCTGGCCCGTGTTCGGTAGCCTTACCACATGGGCTACCCGATTCCCATGACATGAAAGGTTTAATATGTAATAAAAGTATATGTTTGCGCCAATTCAGATTTCTTGTAATACTCCTTATGACATTTCTTGTAACACGTTAATTACAAACATTTGTATTTATATAACTTAACTAAAATAGATAAATTGTACTACATTCATTTTAAATTGTTCGTAACATTATTGATGGGGAATCATTATTTTTTTTTATTTTTTTTTATGTTGGGGAATTCCCATATGGGGAATCATTATTGATTCTCCTTTAAAAGGAAAAAAAAATTGTTTGTAACATTTACACTTTTAACATACTAAGAAAATGATTAAAGGAGAATTATGGTGAAGGAAAAAGTCTAAAATAATTCTAATTAATGACTATAAAATTATTATTAACGATTAATTAAATAATAAATTAAGAATAAAATTATAAAAATAACAATAAAAATACATCAATTTTTAAAACACTGCATTCAATTTAAAAAATGAAACATTACAAATATTTCGAGACAGTATAATATGCGTGTAAAATGAAATATCACAACGAATGCGTAATTGTATGGCTTGTCACCAAAATTGGATATACTCATCTGTGGGGCCCACTTCCCCCACCCCCAAAACCAAATACCAACCCGCGGCGGCACTCTGCGTCTGTAGTATTTGGTGGTGGTGGTGTTGTCATCGTTTATAACAAAGTGATAATGATAAACCTCTTCAATTTATTATTATAATAATAAACATTTTCTCTCTTTCTTTTTTTCTCAGCACAGAAACACAGACTCAATACAATCTTTCTCTCGTCTGTTTCTTCTGCTTCAGAATTAAGAAAAAGGTATATTTTTACTGGGTTTTTTTTTGTTTTTTTTTTTTTTTTTGGCTCTTGTATCATTCTAGATGAAGAAATCAATTGCTATAACGGAATTTCATTTTTTTTAATTGTAAAAATATACAAACCTTTATTTTGTTGGGGGTAAATTGAAGCTGCTTTCTTGATTTTTGGGTTTGAATTAGAACCTGAATTTCTGGAGTTTTCAGTTTTTTAGCTTTCTGGGTTGCATTCTTATCTGAAACAAAAAAAAGATTGGTGCTTTGATTCCCTTACTTTCTTCTGCATGTTCTCTAATTGGGGCTTGCAGCATTTTTTATTGTTTTGTGAATTAGGGCTGGTTCATAGTTGATAAAAGGGTACTGCATGAATTCCACTAGGATTGGATTTATATATGTATAGTTTGGTGGATTAAAAGGGGGCTTCTTTTTCTTATTTGGGGTTGGGATTGAATTGTTTAAGATTAACATTTTTTTGTTATTTTAAAAAAAAGTTGGTTGGATTGTGCAGGATTAACAGAAAGCTAAGGAGATAATAAAAATAAGCAAAACATGCTCAACCCCAACAACAACAACAACCAGAGAGCTTACCATTTAAATCCAATGGTGGAAGAGGAGGCCGATGATCCCATGGATGATGTCATTGATGGAGAGCTCAATGCTGCCCCTCAACATATGGATCCTGATGATTTTGATATGGTTCAATACAAATATTATTCTTAAGACACTTTTTATTTTTTATGATATAGAAAATTGCTTACTAATGAGAAAAGGGCATGTGTTAAATTGTTCATTTCCTGTCTATGGTTTATTAACCATTATTATTATTATTATTATTGTTACAAATTCTTTCTTTGAATTTATTAGCTTACACAAGTGACTGATACGTCGGCTTCACAAGCAAGGAAAGGGAAGGACATACAAGGGATCCCATGGCATAGACTAAATATAACAAGAGAAGATTACAGATTGACCAGGATCTCGCAATATCAGAACTATGAGAATATACCCTCATCTGGAGACACTGTTGATAAGGTCTTTTATTTTAGCTTTAGTTACAATTTCATTTTTTTTCTAATAATTTGGGTGTGCTTGTGTTAAGAACTGATTTTCCGTTCAGGAGTGCATGCCGACTGCGAAGGGTGGCCAATACTTTGAATTCTTTCACAATACAAGATTGGTTAAGCCTACTATCCTTCATTTTCAGGTATTGTAGTTCACTGGAGGTTTTTGCATATATGTTTTTCTACTGTTTGAGTTGTACCTTGCTTGATTTGGAGAATTTCAACAACTTTGCAGAAATTGGAACTACATTTCGGTCTTGGTTTTCTATTAGTCCGTTTAAAAGACGGTCCTTGTTGATGTTTGGTGGTGGTCTTTTCTGGACGTCTGTTGTTTTATTATCTTCTAGTCATTTTGCGGCACGTGTAACAGTTTTGTTTGCGAAAGGCGAAAAGGAAATATATTACTCCTTGGTTTGTTTTTTATTCGAGAATAGAAGCTTTGGCGTTTTGGCGCATGCCGCTCTGAATTGCACAATTATGTTATGTTATAAAGAAAGGATCACATTAGGTATTTGGGAACAAGTTGGGTGATTGTCCAAAATTTCTAATCGAGCTGGATATCTTTATTGATTATTTGCAAATTATTGTTTATTTTTTATTTTTTTAATATCATATCAGGAATATTTTCTGTAGTTCTTACTCAATAGATTAAATGAGCAGTTGGACTATTTCTATAAGGGAAAGGATGAATGTAGTGGCTTCATTAGATGATTATTCACGATAAAAATTAAGAGTTTCAATATGTTGACATATTACTATGGTGTCCAAAATAGAGCAGTTGCTTTATCTTAAAGAGGGAACTACCAAAAAAGAAAGGGCATTTTTTAGCGTTCTTTTCCTTCCTTTTGGCCTAGTACAGATAGAAAGAGAAGAATTGACCATCAAGACAGGAAATCATTGAGATGGGGTCTGGTGACATGGCAGTGACATTTTTTGCCGCTTGATTTTGTTTCTGATGTTGTTCCCTTCTTTTTAAGCTCTGCAACCCATTGTTTTCCTTTTAGGGCTTCATTTATGGTTTGTCTTGTTCCTTACTTTAATACTTGGAACATAAGTTAAGTTTGGTTTCAGTAATCAAATGTCTTTTGACGTCATCTCCATATGAGATTTGTACCTCCGGGAAAATGGAAAAAAAAATAACACCTTTTTTGGTTCCTTCATGCAGCTCAGAAACCTGATATGGGCTACTTCAAAACATGATGTGTATATCATGTCTAATTACTCAGTTTTGCACTGGTCATCTCTGTTTCACAACTTGTCGGAGGTCCTTAACTTCTCTGGACATATCATGCCCACCGAGGTACTTCAATTCTTCATATTCTAAAGACTTCCTCGCTTTAAAGGTTGGAAGCAAGGATAAATGTACTTTCAGTATCCTGCTTGATTTTACGTCTCATATATTTCCTCTTTATCTAATGATTCCATTCTTGACTTTGATAAACTTTCCCTGTTGCTTGGTACTCATAGAAGCATGCTGGGAGTTTGTTAGAGGGTTTTACACAAACACAGATCAGCACAATGACAGTTAAGGATCGGTTTGTAGTTGCGGGTGGCTTTCAAGGAGAACTCATTTGTAAGGTGATTTGACATCTCTCTCTCTCTGTGTGTGTGTGTGTGTGTGCGCGCGCGCGTGTGTGGTGTCAACCTTTCTTTCCTTTTGGGTTTGAGGAATGGGGTCTTGTTTATTAAGAAGCATCTGAAGGAGGATGTAACAAGTTAGTGAGTTGATTCATTTTTCTCATCACCTGTATCATTTAAGATGGTCAAATTTCAAATAACGTGACTGTGTAAGGCAGAATTGGCTCTTTTCTTGTTTTTGACTGGTTAAGACGTCTGTTTCAACTGTATTTTATTAATAAGCTTTAAAAGAGGGAAAAAGAAGAAGAAAAATCTGATGCTTCAAGTAGAATGTGCTAAGTTCTTTGGTTCTCTATCAGATGAAGCTCCTCCAAGAAAATTGTAGAAAGCTGATCATGGGGTACTTATTTGTTCCTTGAATGGCTAAATTTTATTCCCTGGGAACATGCAAATCTAGTGTCCACCTGATTGTTACATCATTTGAGAGGTCAGGTTCATTGTTTATTTGTTTATTCGAAATTCTTCTGTGTCAGTAGAAAGCATTTATGGCATATAATTGAATGATCGGTTGTGCATGCTCCTGGTAGGGGATGATCTTTATTTTTATTTTTTTAAATCTTTGTTGGATAGCACTTTAATAATCTGTTATTATTTACTATACTAGAAAAGATGCTACTAGTTGGGAAATAAAACATTAAGTCCCAAATAAACTGCACGTGATATTTCCTTCATTGGGCTCTGAATTTTACATTTTTCTCCAAAGATCAAGTTCTGTCTCCTTCGTCTAATGTGTGTTTACAGTGCCCTAATTGTGTGGTTCATCGATTAAAATTGCACGTGAATAAGCTGAGAAGAAAGAATAATGAAGACGAATGGAAATTTCTCTGAAAAAATCATGCACTACAATGCTCTTGTTTTAACGTCTTATTGATGGGACTTGAGGTGCAGCCAAACTGAAATCAATTTCTTTCTTGGCTTAGGGTAAAATGGAATTTTAGCTTGAATACTCAAAAAGCCACCTCTTTATTGCCAACTTATCACATAGTAGTATTCCGTTTGCCCTTTTTTCCTATATTTTATTTCTCCCTCCTCTGCGCCATTGGCAGTGGCAGTGGTGATGGGCTGGGATGGGAAGGAAGAAAGAGCAAAGGAGGAGGGAATGTATATGATCGGATTCATCTTCCATTCTCTCTTCCCATTTTCCCATTAAGTCTCAACCACCAACCTCTCTCCCTTTCTCTCTATAGTTAGGGTAGTTTTAGAAATATTACCTCAAAAGTTGGAAAATGGCATATTTTGGGAAGAGAATGAACGGCTAAAAGGACTTGTATTGTAAAACAAAGGGAGTATCATTTATAAGATTAGGTACAACCGTACAAGGATGACCTTCAAACAACACGAAAGTCCATCTTCATCTCTGTTGCATTTTCTCCTACAAAACTCATATTTTCTTACATGCAACTCCGATAGAGGGACCGTGGGGATTAACTTCAGTAAGTTTATCAGTGTAGACTATATTATGTTAATATGGATGTTCCTTAACCTGTTGCTTCGGTGGAAAGTAAAAAACCCCTTGTTATATTCTTCATTAATCAATCTTCCACTCAGTGTCTTACAAATTACTCAGTTCGTGGTATTGGTTTGGGTAATTTTTAATGTTGAATATGTATACAGTGTCTGGATAAGCCAGGCATCAGCTTCTGTGCAAGGACTACATATGAAGATAATGCCATTACAAACTCTATCGAGATATATGACGGCGTGAGGTAACATAATGTTATAATTTACTATCAAGCTTTATAGCTCTTTATGGCTTTCAGTTTTTGATTTATAAATTGTTTGCAGTGGCGGGCTCAATTTTATGGCATCCAACAATGACGGTGGTGTGAGAGAATATGACATGGAGAAATATCAGCTTATTAATTACTTCAAATTCCCTTGGCCAGTAAATGTTAGTCTTGAGCACCTCTTCGTATCTTACCGAATTTAAATTTTGATATATATTGGATTCTGGTTCTTATTTATGTCAAAGCATTAATATACGCCACTCTCGTCTTGTGTGTATAAAGAGATTTTACTGATAGTTCTGTAGTGATGTTCGTATGAGTCAAGTAATTGTTTTATTTGAGAGACTTGAGTAATTTTATTTTGCCCCTTTCCCTTTTATAACACTCAACTTTCATCTTACATCTCGACATGTGCATAGGGTGGGGTGGGTGGTGAAAGAAGAGAATACTACGTGTTGACTACGAGAATATTTGATATTGATCTATAATCGTAAAAATATTTAACCATGTTAAGTTTCCTTTGTTATGAAGTCCTTTCGTATGAGATACTTGGTTTTATGGATAAGACTAGAGCTGCTTTTAGGTTTGCATTATTGCCTAAATTTCCTTTCAAGTAACTCGATTTACCCTCATTAGTCCCAACCACCAACCTCTCTCCCTTGTTTATGAGTGAGGGTAACTTGAGTAAAATAATCCTTAAACATGGGAAAAGGGCATATTTTGTTAAGAGATGAAAAGCCTAAAAGGCTTTTATATTATGAAGCGGAGAGAGTATCAAATTGCTTATTTGACGTTCTTGTTTGATCCTTCAGATTGATTCTCCATTATAAAAATGCATGTTAATTTTAAAGTAAGGAGTAAGTATGTCTTCATTTTTTTCCGCTATCTACTTTAGTGTATGGAAAGTAAATGTTCTTGCAGAATGCTAATATCAAGCTTTAATTGATTACTTGTGCAGCATACCTCGATAAGCCCAGATCACAAGCTCTTGACCGTTGTTGGAGATGATCTTGATGGTCTAATCGTTGATGCCCACAATGGAAAGGTACATCCTATTTAAGCACTTTCGCCCTAAAGAAATCAAGCAAAGATATTTCTTTTATAGTAGCAGTTGTATTTCTTATGTTGGTATTGTTAAAAGGTAGAAACGTTTACATAGTGAAACCACTTGACTTGTTGATATATCGGGAGAGAACCAAACAAAGAAATCGTCCGAGTACTATTTTGCATTCAACACATATACTATTCCGGAGGGTTTGTTTTTTTATATTATTGTCGGGGCAGGGGGGTCGAACCCCGAACTTATCATTCCGATTCGAAAGTGCTAACCCAACTATGCTAGCCTTTCTCGACTTTTTCTGGAGTGTTTGCAAGGAATGAAGACTGCTGCATTTATTTTTCAGTTGAAGATAAAAAGTTTTAATTGCTCTCGTATTTTCTTCTCCTTGTCTCAGACGGTGGCCTCAGTAGTTGGTCATTTAGACTACTCGTTTTCTTCAGCATGGCACCCGGAAGGGCGTATCTTTGCCACAGGGAATCAGGACAAGACATGCCGAGTATGGGATATTAGAAATCTCTCGGTGCCAATAGCAGTTCTGAAGGGAAATTTAGGAGCAGTGAGATCACTCCGCTTCTCATCAGATGGGCAATTCCTCGTGGTTGCAGAACCTGCGGACTTTGTTCATATTTATAGTACCAAGGCAAATTACAAAATACGGCAAGAAATTGATTTCTTCGGTGAGATTTCAGGGGTATCCTTGAGTCCAGATGACGAGTCTCTTTATGTTGGACTTTGGGATAGAACCTATGCAAGCATGATGCAGTTTAACAAAAGGCATCAGTATGGGTATCTCGATTCCTTCGTGTAATTTCTCTTATGTTTTCATTTACTTCCCAGAGACAAAAAATCCCTTTTTTTTCAAATTTTCAACTCCAGAATTCAGATACTTGTGGTAGATCCGATAGTTTTTTTTTCCGTCTTATTGTGGAAATTGTACAGTTTTCACCCCTAAAATGAAGTTGGATGCAAGATACCATGAACATAGTCTTGATGTTGTAAAGTTTGCACTTAGCCTGCAGTAACTACATATTTCGGATGGTCTGGTTTTCGTCTTGTTGAACAGTAGTGTAAAAAGGCGACTCGGTTAGGGTGTTGAACTCTTCTATGTTCAGCACATGCAGAACAGTCTAATAACCACTAATAACCATACGATCAAGTGGATCCAGTGGCCAGGAAAAGGCGCGGCCATCAGTTCCCAAAAAATGCGCGCTACACGATTGAAAACATCAAACCCCCAGAAACTGTTTCCCTTCTTCCTCCACGATTTCTTCAGCTTCAATGGAAGATTAACCCACGTTATCCACAAACTCTTGCAGAACCAGGTAGGTGTTCATGGCCAAAACGAACATGACCATGAGAACTGAACAAACTTGAAAACGATTCCTATGTGAAATATATGTCTCATTTACACAACGCATGACAATTTAAAGACATCGTGTCTATTAGACATCTAGTAAAGCACGTTATTCTCACAAGGGAAAGCTCAAGGGGTTATCTATCACATGCAGGTTTAAGTTGTAGAACACTATTGAGTCAAAATAAAAAAAAATTCATTCATGTGAGGGATTGTTGGAGGAATTACAGATATTAGATACATAAATACATATGTTTCAATCTTACATTATATTTAGAGTGATTGAAAAAAAAAAATTTGATGTGTATTGCAACGGTTAATGCAGTAACTTTAAAAGTTGCTTGCATTTTAATGCTCATTTAATACTTTGTATTTAAGTATTGCATTTAGGAAAATGATTTTCGGCTAAGCTCAATTGACTAAAAATTGACTAAATTGGGTCAAAATTGGTCAACGGGACAAAAATGCCCTTAGAGTACTTTTAAAAAAAAAAAAAAAAAAAAAAAAGAGCTACAAAAGTAAAAAAAACAACCCCAGAAGTAAAAAAAGCAGCCACAAAAGTCTTCTTTGCCTTTTCACGACTTTTGAGACGGTGGAGGGCAATAAATTTGGATTGCTGCTAGAGTGTGGAATATTAAATGTTCTGCATTGTGCAAAATAAATGGTGGCCGTCGGATAAAAAATCTAACGTATGAGATTGTTTGGGTGAGATAATTAAAAAATTAACTCCCACTATTCCAAATTCTCTCCGTCGTCAGATTCTTAATCCGACGGTCACCATTTGTTTCGCATAGTGAAGAACGTACTAGCTTGCAAAAATTGAAGAAAGAAACACATTCAAAAGAAATTATTGTAGCCATTGATGAAGAATTCGTCAACGGTCCAGATTAATCTCTAGGGTTAATCCGGATCGCCGACGTGGCCAAAAATATTTGTCACTTAACAACCCTAAGTCCACATATTATACATATTTATATACCCTAAGTCCTTATAAAAAATATTATTTTCAACCATAAGTACATAAATTATATTACTTTAAGGTCCCTAATGTTATAAAACTTTAAAAATTAAACTCGCATAGTATATTTCCATTTCACAGATTGACCCACAAGTTTCTAATTAAATCTTTTAAATTCACAATTTGACCCAAAAATCATGAAGTTGACTTTTAAGAAATTATAATTAGACCCCTAACTAATAACATATTCATAGTAATAATAACATATCCATAGTAATAATAAGTGATTGACGTATATAGAAGTATAACGAACTTAGCATGTGTACGGTTAGAGTTTCATAGTACTAACAAAAAAATTGATTACTTACAACACTTTCATATTACTAATATAGTCTACAAACAATCTTATAACCTTGAAATTGATTTAGATTGTTAGATTGTTAAGAGTAATGTTATACTATAACGAACCTTAATGTTTACTTTAACGAATTCATATTAGTAATAAGTGATTGCCTTACATAAAACTATAACGAACCTTACGAATTCATATTAGTAATAAGTGATTGGCTTACATAAAACTATAACAAACCTTAATGTTTACTTTAACGAATTCATATTAGTAATAAGTGATTGCCTTACATAAAACTATAACGAACCTTACGAATTCATATTAGTAATAAGTGATTGGCTTACATAAAACTATAACGAACCTTAATGTTTACTTTAACGAATTCATATTAGTAATAAGTGATTGCCTTATATAAAACTATAACGAACCTTACATGTTTACTTTAATGAATTCATGCAGGTATGAATCTTTTGACCCTGTTTGGTGTTTCATTCCCTGCACCCCTAATAAGAAATTGATATGTGTTAATTTTTTATTTATTTATTTTATAAAATAGTGGAATTTTTTTAATTTTTTATTCCCTGTACCCCTAAGAAATCCATTGTTTATACTCAATGGAATCATCATACCCATTTTACTACGAATTAATTCGTAGCAAATCATACCCATTTTACTTGAATTCGTAGCAAATAAAAAAAAATCATCATACCCATGAATGGTAAATTCGTGAATTCGTAGCAAATCTTACATTTTAAGAGCTACATATTCAATTGTTTTCTTCAAATCAAAGTAAATATTCTTCAAAATCATTATAAAAGTAAAAATCATCAAGTGGATTCCCATCTTCTGAACATACTCATCCCCACAAGTTTATTTTGGTTGTTTAAGTGGATGGAGTTAGCCAATTAAGGCAATTGATGATTTAGTGATGTTGCTGTCCGGCGAATGAAGAAATTTATGTCCGGCGAATGAAAAAATTTCTGTCCGGCGAGTGAAAAACTTAAGATCTTGAGATTTTCTCCAAATTTCTTGATGTGTTCATAGGTTTTGTTTCAGCCCATTGTTATGAAGTTCTTATCTTCTTCATGGATGGGATAATTTTAGAGAATAGAGTAGTTGAACTACAAATGTAATGATGAGAGTGTAAGGTGTAGGGTGTTAGGTATGATAAAGGGATAGGGGTATATTAGACATTTAGACATTTAGAAATATAAATAAAATAAATATATTCATATATAGATAGAGGAGTATATTAGACATTTTATCTTCTCAATTTGGGTTTTTAGTCAATCAATCGGCTAAGACTTAGCCGCCTAGCATCACTCTTGCATTTATTCAATTTTCCTCTCATCTACCTATAAGAGGCGACTTTCCCCTTTCCTTTTGACGGATATAAAAAACACATAATTATCTCCTTATGTTTAAAAAGAATCATCATAGTTTTAATATAGTGTTATATGTAGTTTGTTCAAGTTCGTTTGGCTTGGTGCTAACTGCTTTGTCGATATCCGTTTTATTTTGGGAAATAGCGCCTAATTCATCATCAAACACACCTATGGAGGGGTCGAATCTGTTTTAAGGAGATTGTGTTCAACACAAGACTCAGACTGTCGTCTTTTTCTTCTTATTTTTACTTAATTCATTTAAGTATTTTTATTTTATTTATCCAATTTTAAAATAATTATATTTTTCTTTAAAATTATTATTTTATTATGCTTAGATAATTTCTTTTATTCCATTTTGAATATATACTTACTAATTGATTTTCTAACAGTGTTACTTTTCTTAAGCTTATCAATAAGTATTTTACAATTGTCACAATTACTCCACATACTTGATTAAATTTAGGGTGGTTACACAAATGTTGGTTAAAAAAAGTGGTTAAACAGATTAAAGTGGAAGGTCAATACGTACGATTGTGTATCCGGCCAGCTATGGTGTTTATAAGCGTTTTTTGAATACATGTTTATGAATTTGGGTTGTCAAATTGATTGATCCGATAACCCTAAGTAAAAGAGGGTACTAAACAATTAATCACGAGTATTTAATGGTTATCGAACAACTATTTCATGAGCACAATTGAATAAACAGTTATTTGACATTATTTTTAATTTAGAACATCATAACAAGCAATTCAATGACTTATATCTATAATGACAGTTCTTATAAAATTGTCTACAAGCATTGTAGCCAATTGGACGATAATAAGAGGGGTACACCTAACACTCGTGCCATAAAGGAAGGTTCGTTTACACATTCGACGATTGAATTTTTGTTAAGAAAGAACACCCGTTATTGAGAACAGGTATTTACTATATTTCAAATAAAGTGGTTAAAATTTATTCCATATGTATAGAACAAATACATGTTCCGCAACAAAGTTGGACTTTACACCTAACAACTCCCACCGATCCATCCCGCGATGGACCCCGCCCTCACACATAAGCCTGTCAATTGGACCCAATTGGGTCAAAAAATTAAAATCCATGCCTAGACCCACTAAAGCGAGATTTGGGTATGAGTCTCTACTACATACCCACGGGTCTCATATTTTAATACTAAGTTGGGTCTGCATCTGTGTTGGATCCGGGGCGGGTCTAGTTCAAGTCCGCCCTTTTGTTTTTTAACACCCTCTTTCATAAAAACATTGATGTAATATTTATCTTTGGGGTACTCCGGGCATAGTAAAAAATCAACTTATTTTGTTGTTTCCCTGAGATTGGAAAGTCGAGGTGAAGATTGAAAATATTTTGATTTTGATTTACTGATGAAATATTCTTTTTATGCTACCTTGCAATAAATCTGAACACGTCTTATACAAGTAGAAGGAGATGGAAAGTGTAAGCCATAAGGGCTATTTTCTCTATTTTGATAAGAGACAAATACTTAATGATGATCTAATGTTATTTGTCAGTGTGATATATCTCTTGGAAGCTCTAAGGTCTTCAAGCTTAATCCACACGTCAATGGCATGTGCTCCCAATGAAGATTCAATAATATGTTAATATATGAAGAAGCTTTGAAGTCTTAGGTATACTAGAGTAGCTTAGCTATTTCTTATTCTTATAAACCCTAGGATCTAAGCTCATATGATTAGTTCACACTTGATTGCAAGGATCTAAAAACGTTTCTCAAAATGGAATACCTTTTGTTTTGAAAACCATTGTTTTGATCTTTCGATCTTCAAAAGTAAAATGTGTTTGAAAAAGGTTTTCTAAGTGCTCAAAATGTTTTGGTATCTTTTAGAAAACATTAGAATTAAGACTTAGTGAGAAATCAACTTTGGACCTTCAGTTAGGTCGATCGAGGCACAAGGCTCGGATGACTTAACGAAGGTCGGTCGTGTGGAAGGTCGACCAAAGTGTGAAATTTTACTTAGTAAAGGTTTTAATGTTCTAGAGGTGCTCTGCTGCTGGAATGACCGACCTTTGTTCAAGGTCAGTTGACCGAGCTCTTGCTTCGGTCGACCGAATCCTATTTGCGGTCCACAACATATTTATAGTGCACTGGTCTATACTTGCTCGGACGACTTGACATCCATGTCAGTCGACCGATCTATCACTATAACGGTAGATACTAGTCGTTGCAACATTGATTACTCAGCATTTTGAACTCTATAAAAGCCTATAAGCCTGAATTTTTGGAAGTTACCAAAGCTTTAAAGTGCCATTAAATTCTACACTTTTAAACAAGCATTCCAATACTTTCATGTTAAAAAATGTGTGATTCTTCTTATTTGAGCTTAGAAAGATTGTGCTAAAAATTTGTAATCATCCATCACATAAAGTGTGATTAGCTTTGTTCAAAGATTTCCATCTATACTCTTTGTGAGGTTGCTCTTAGTAAGTATTGCTCTTTGTGAGTTGTTGGCTCTTTGTGAATTGCTCTCTTTATGAGTTTGCTCTTTGTGAGCTTGTAAGCTAGTGGCCTACTTTGTGTGGGTGACTCTAAGTGGTTATGGTGTAAAACTCTTAGTGACTTAGCCCATTGTGTAATATTAGTTTCATCTCACCATCATTGAGTTGTAAATGAGATTAATAGTGTGTTGTTGAAATCCTTAGGTTAGTATCAAGGTAATGTATGTAGATATTTTTAGTGAATCGAACCACTATAAATCACGCGTTCTTTATAATTCTTTATTAGTTTACAACTCATTATCTTGTTTAGCTTACATCTCATCAAATTTGCAAGAAAGATCGAAATGTGAACAGTTTATCATTAATAATGGGGGTAAGTTTAGAGACACAATTAATTTAATGGGAGTCATTTGACAGCTTCCCAAATTTTAGTTTAGTTGACAATTTCACCTAAAGTAATGGGTCTAAGTTGACTGTAACACTTAATGAATTTAGGGGGTAAGTCGACAGTTTAACAAATAGTGATGGGAGTCATGCTGACAGTATCAGATAAAGAAAAAATTGGTTAACTTGACAATTTTCCCACCAATGTTATTATCAACTGAAGTATAACTACATACCGGTTAAAAAACAACACCTTCTGTTCTTGTGGGTGAGTTGACATTTTATCATTAATCATGGGGCTTAGTTGACGAACATGATTAATTTAATGGGAGTTAGTTGACATCTTCTCAATTGTATGTAATTTATTCTAGGATTGAAGGGGAGCCATGGTTCTTTATTCTAGGAATTATGTTCGACAGCGAAGGTAATACCTCTCCCGCATCCTGGAAGGCCAGATATGATGCTGAGGACGCAGCTGGTAGAGAGGATGAATGTGTTTTAGTAATGACCCTTATTATTATCGATATTGTAATGTTTTTTTTTCCTTTGAATATCGAAAAAAATGTGCTTGTTTACTGTTGTAATATTTTTTTTGCTTTTGAATTCAAATAAAAATGTGTTTGTTTAGAGTGAATAATGTTATTGTAATAGTCGATTGTGTCCAATAATTTTATTGTAATAGTTCGTTGTGTCAGTACACGCATGTAGTGCAAGACACAAAAATAGCGAGGTATATCCTGGTGTGGCTTTGATGGGGGTATCCATCCCAAAATGAAAAAAAAATCACATTTTCTCTAACTAAATAAACATTCTATTATTTTCAATCCCACAATAATTCTACTTTTTGACTCTTTTTTTCTCTCCTCAAATCCAAATTATATTCGAATGGAATTTTTCATCCAAATTGAATGGCTATCCAAATGTAGCAAAAACTTGAGAAATTTGCAAATGTAGTGCTAGTTTAATGCAGCAGGTTGTTAAGCATGATATTATCAATTCGTGATTGTACTGATCATGATTTTTTAATGTGATTTAACCATCATAATTTTTGTAATAGTGATTTTATAAAAATATGAATAAAAATGTGTTGTCTGTGTTTGATAATTTTTTTTTATTATTTTAATCATGATCTTAAAATTTAAATGTCTAGAATACCCCTAGTATATGATTCTTATATTAATTTTATATACTATTTTCAATTAACTCAAGTAAATTTTATTTGTGAATGGTGATAAATTATCTATATAGATTTTTATATCTATGTATCCTTCATTTGTTTTTGTTTTCTATGAAACAAATATTTTTATATGAAGAATACATATTAATTCAAAATTTTAGTAAAAAGAAGAAAATTTATTTTCGAAATAATTTATTTAATGTTAAATAAATATAAATTTTAGAGCTTCATACTTTAATGCCAAATATTATATTCAAATATACATATACTTTTTACGAAAAAAATTAAATTAAATTAAAATACAATGGTTATCATGGATATTAAAATTTACAATTTTCAATATTATGAAAGGTGGGAAGAACAAGAAAACATGATTGCAATTTCGCGCCTTACCCATTCGAGTTTGGGATTTGGTCTTAGAATGGCCATTAAATTGCATAATGGGCTAACCATGACATCAAAAATTTTGGGTGAAACTTTTTTGGGCCAAGAGGGATTTGAGAAATCCGTCCTGATCCAAGACGAATTCCACAAATTCGTCCTCTCCTTGCCCTAATTTTGTAGGTGGATCACTTCTCCTCTTTTCTCACTTTAAACAATAAAAAGAAGAAAGAGCACCAGCAATTGTGACCCCCCCCCTCGTTCAACCACCTCCGGTCACCCCCTGTCACACCCCGTGCCCGGGTGATGACATGGCAGTATCTCATCAACTAATAAGACACAAAATCCAGAGCAGAAAGATAATATGTATTAAATCATATTATGAAAAAGAAATACTAACAAGCTAACATAAACATCATAATTATAATTAAAATCCAAAATACGTGAAATGTAAGTCATTCTAAGTGTGATTACGACATATAAAACATAAAGTAAAGAGTTCTAATCTATTACAACCGGTTATTATCACTCATCCAGGTCCCCATCCCAAGCATCATCATACACATCAACATGTACATGTACATGTTCATCTACAAATAAGGAAAATAAAAGCATGAGCTGGCCCCAATAAGTATCAACACCCTTGGGATCAAATGTCAAATAAGACCCCAAAACCGTGTCCCGACTTCCCAGGAAAGAGTATAAAACATGCAGAGTTTAGCTTGACTTACCAATGTTTAAAAACACTTTAAAACATCAGAGCAGGGTTATCAAAATGCCTCAAAACATAACAGAAATCAGAAACCAGAATTAGAGATTAAAGTGACTCTGGTCGACCACACAACAAACCGGTCAACCGCACAACCCCCGGACGAAGGGTTTCCAAACTGGTCAGCAGTAAATCACTTCCAGTCATCTCGCATTTGGTCCGGGCGATGGAAAAAGGATCCGACCGGTCGATCGAGATTCAGTCAGGCTCATTTTCAATGTAAAATAACAAAGGGAAAGTGCATTTCTACACAATCCGAATCCCAGTCCCAAAATACTCAGTTTTTATGCAAATGCACATATAATAACAATGCCAAACAAGAACAAGTAAGCCATAAATCATACTCGTCAAAATCCAACATCTATACATCGAAAATGCGACACAAGCACCATGTATTACTCGTATCAACATACAGACATACACAACGCTGGACTCTTCGAATACAATTCATGCTATGACTCAACAATCACATGACCGAGCTCAATTGTCCATTCACAACCCTAAAACAATTACTACAACGGTCCACAACTTCTAGCTAAGAAGGGAAAATCATCAGAATGCAGAACATGGGTTCAATTTCTCCCCAAACGAAGGGCTTGGAGTTTAAGGATTCATTCGTATTGCGTCATTGCCCACCATTGTGGACTCCACAACGACCGTTTGTAGTCCCTAACATTTCTCCCGGTTAGGAATGAGCTAAGAGCAGAGGATCGTGAACACCCGGGGTTCAACGACAACACACACAGAGATGCAGAGTGAATCAATCCTGCGATGGGATCGATTCTAGACAAGAGCTCAAGACCAGTGATGGATCCAAATATCACATAATATATACGACTCCCAAAGTAGTAAAATCAGCCATATATGATCATGATAAAATGCAACAACAACATACTCAATTATATTCAATGCATCAACATACAAGTATGAATAATTCGACATCTCATCCTATGCAATAAAACACGATGTAAATCCTTTTAACACCGATATTCCAGAAGTTTAAAGAACACATTTAATGAGTTTTTGGATAGTAAAAACAAGGGTGGAGATCCTTACTTGAAATTTGAACAAGCAAAGAAAAACACAGAAATCAGCAATAACGTAGTAAGTTCAACAGTAAAAATCCGCTCGCAGGAAATTTGAAATCCATCCCCGTCACTTCTTACGCGTAGCCTTATTAGTTAAATTCGAAGCTCAACAAGAATCACTCAAATCGGATTCCTATTACTACTTCAATTATGAATTCTACCCAAATCTCTTTGTTTTTACTCGAACTGCCACAATCCCGTATCCCGAAGTTGATATCTTTCAATCCGACCGTTAGAATGAAATCTTCTTCGGTTAGAATCTATTTTAAGGAGTCTAGTATCTATGGTTAGAATATGGGAATAATCCGAAGTCGTTAACTATGTCTGCCAAGATGTTTCCTCCCGCTGCCCAGATTTTCTAGCCTATGGTTTTCTCTTTCCTTTCTAACTTCTCCTCTCTAACTCCTATTCTAATAATCCAGCAAAAACCACCCCAAATAAACTACTCAACCGCCCCTTACAAAATAACCCCCACAAGTTTCTAACTCCTACACTTAAGTCCCCACATTTACAACTAGATCAAGGCGCTCCTCAACACAAATGTACCACAAATAACATGTAGAAGAAATATAACACATGAAAGTAAGTAAACATGTTAAACACGTAAGTTCAAAAAGTTAGGGTTATCACATTCTTTCCCCTTTACAGAAGTTTCGTCCCCGAAACTTGCACTCCCTACATACATAAATATTAACACTTTCCCGCTAGATACAATGGTTCTATGGTTTTCACAAAGCAATTATGGTACTAGATAAACACTATTAAGTAATAAAAACATCTAATACAAGTAACACACAATGTATCTGTCACCGAAATTATGGCATTACTCGCTCCTTGACGAGTTAAGGCAAAGACTTGAGAATTAGGCTTCTGATTTGCATTATCGATCTTTGGTGTAGCTGTCGAAGTCTGTCCCCGGTCTTCAAATGGTATTAGACACTCACTAACCCGATGTCCCGGTTTTCCACACCTGAAGCAAGTACCATTAGACCAACGACACTCCCCTGAATGCCTACCACCACAATTGTTACACCTCATTGGAGCCGAAAATTTATTTACCCTTGTTCTTACATCCGGTTGGTAGGTGTTTCTTTGCCCCCGAGGCAGAATTATACATCTTGTTTTGCTGTAGGTACCGGAGTTACCTTCCTGGCATCATCATCAAATAAGATATATTATCGATTCTTTCCAAATATGTCCTCTTGAATTCAGCCTCAATGCTAAGGCTTCTTTGATAAGCCTCCTTGAAAGTGGTAGGGGGTTACCTGAAAGCCTACTTCTGATCTTTGACAATAGCCCCATCATAAACCTTCATGTCCTCATCACAGGATCTTGGATAATCGTAGCAGCATACTTTCCTAAAGCGTTGAATTGGGGGCATACTCCGACACTGTCATCTTCTCACTCTGTTTCAGCTCAAAAAACTGATTTTGCCTCTTCATCCTAAAGGTGTGAGAAAAATACTGGTCTAAGAATGCACCCCTAAACTGTACCCAAATGATAAGCTGTCCCCCTATTGATAGATAGGGGAAACACCCCTCCACCATTCGGCTGCCCTTCCAGTAAATGAAGCTAAAACTACATCAGCCTTTGCACCCTCAAGTACTCTCATGATTCTCGATTTTGTTTTATCTCTTCTATCCATTCCTCAGCCTGATCCTCAGTCATAGTACCATCAAATGACACCATCCTCATATTTTTCAGTCTCTCGTAGTAACTTCCTGGGTCCGCTTCAACTCTGATTTATCTGATTTGTTGGGTCTATAAAACCTGAGTTATATTCTGTTACGTCTGTTACATATTATGTTGTGTCTCATTGTTGAGTCTGTACCATCTGAGTAAGAAGGTGGAATGCAACCCCCAAATCTGATGGCATAGCAGGATTGACTGGTGGTGGTGGTACAAATTCTGTCCCGGTTTCATTACCCACTTCAACATTCGGTTCTATGTTATTCTTGTGTCCCCGGTGTGCATAGACAATCACTGGCACATCAGAGTCATTGTTTCCGTTGTGGTTGTCCTTGTTGATCCTTCTTGACCCAGTAACAGTTTAGGTACAATTAAGCACATAATTCACATAACATGCTCACATAATACTTAACATGGCACAAAATACATGTTAACATGGCATATCATAATATAACAAGAAAACATGGCATCACGTATATCACAATGTACGCATAACACGTCTATAATAACATACATAACAGTTAGCACAAAATATAAAGCGATAAATAAACATGTACTTCCTATGCAGAAGTCTCTACCCATCACACATCTCACATGTTATCTACCAAGTTATCCTATGTTCATTCCAGGTTTTAGCCTTAAGGTTTAACCTGCTCTGATACCACTTTTGTCACACCCCATGCCCGGGTGATTGTCACACCCCGTAACCAGAAGGTGACCTGGCAATGCCTCATCTATCAATGAGACAAAGAACCCTTAACAAAATATACTCTTACAAGCCAAACTTAACAGAATAATCTTAATCTTTAACTTTATTATAAGTCATCAATACTTAAAGGTAGATTACATAAACTTAGAACTAAAGTTTTTCAACTTAATAAAGGTTCATCAACTATACTATTACATGATCATTACTTCTTTAATTTCTACTTGTCGTGCTCCCCGTCCCATGTCTCCTCATCAGCATCATCTACAAAACATAAGAATATAATAGGGTAAGCCACACTAGCTTAGTAAGAGCCGATCGGCCTTGGGATGAAGGACCAAAGAGACTTCAACACATTCCCTGTTTCCCAAAACATTTGAAAATATATCTCGTCTTGTCTTAACCCGAAACATCTTGAAAACCTTTGTAAAATACTTGTAAACATAACATAATACTTGAGAGATTTCATAACTGACAATCTGAAATTCCAACTCAAAACACTGTTTTTAGACTCTTTATAATACTTAGAAATAATACCAAATCATACAAATAACATGTCATAACAATACTTAACCAAATCGATCACATACATATCAGAAATTGTACTTCGAGTACTTAACATAACTTGACATAACATGACATACTCGTAGCATTCCAATACATATAAACTTGACATGATTAGTACCAAAATGACACGCAACAAGTAATTTTACAATCGAGCTCAATTATCCAACCGTAACCCTATCCAACTATTAATAGCCCAAACTTTAATGCCGTTTAGGGAGGCCCTTACATTTTTTAACTTATAACATATCATATCGTAACTGGTAAGGCTCAGATATTGCTATTTAAGGATATATTCCTGTCATTATCCATCCTCGTGGACTGAATGACTATGTTAACAGCCCTAACTTTTAAACCTGCAAGGGACCAGGCATCATTGGGGACAGAAAGCGCTCCCGGGCACTTATATCATAAATTCGGAATATATCCTAGTCTAGGGTCATCATTAGACAAGAGCTCTAAATTGAGAATATGCATATGCTGACTCTCATGTAATGCATCCAGCAATTTAATCAACAACATGCGCAAGAATCAACAAGTATAAGCATGCAACGATGCAAACATCATTCGGTTCTTCATCCAGGTTTTTATGCAATAAAACATATGAAAACTTCATACATATCATATCTTTAATAAAAGAATACTTCATGCATTTTTAGGACAAAAAAACAAGGACGAAGGGTTATTACCTTATCAATCTTAAAGCAAAAACCTCAAATACACCAAAAGCAGAAAATCCAGATTCAAAGTACTAACTTCCCAATCCTATAAATCGAAATACAGAACTCCAAATGCTACTCCGTCGAATTTCAAACGTAGCTCTATCAGTCCTCTTCGAAACGCACTAAGAATCGCTGAAAACCGACACCTTTTGCTATCTCAAAAGTGCATTCTTCCACAGTCTACCCAATCTGTCAGGACCTTCAACTCTGATGGTGATATCTCTTAATACAGAACTTAAAATGATAATTTCTTTGGTCAGAATTTATTTTAGGGAGTCTAGTATCTATGGTTAAAATGTGGGAGGAATCCGAGATGATTTGCTATGTCTGCCAAAGTATTCTTACTTGCTGTCCAGATTTTCCAGCACTCTTATTTTCTCTCTTTTTCTTTCTTATTCTTTCCTTTCCTTCTCTACTTTCCTCCTCTATTTATAGGCTATCTAAACTTCAGATTTCTGGAAGGTTATAACTCCAAAGTAAACAACCAATCAATAGATACATCACTCTTCTTGACCTTATCTTAAATTGCACCCCTTCATACATTAACCTCCCTCCAAATATTAACCAATTAAACTAACCAAAAAGTTCATCTTGTCAATTAGGTCCTCTAACATCTTATCCTAGCTAGTACGCCCCTAAGAATAAATAGAATAAAAAGTACATATAGCACATAGAATATATAATCACATAAAACATGCTATCGAAAGGTCCTGGGTATCATAGTGATGACATAGAAGTACCTCACCAGTCAATGAGGCACAGAACCCATAGCAGAAAGATAATATTTATTAAATCATATTATAAAAAGGAATACTAACAGGCTAACATAAACATCATAATTATAATTATAATCCAAAATAACTGATCTGCTTCGACATTGTGGAGTACCATCTTCTTGATCGAGTAATGAGACAATTTGGAATTCAACAGACGGTACCAGAAGCAGCAGAGACTGATGGACTGGTTGAGGGTCGTGACGTCCACAATATTAAACTTGTGGTGAGTAAGAAGCTGGTGCAAAGAGTACTCGAGGTACATAGGTGGGATAAACGATTTGAGCGCAACGTCGATAGTGTTATTGTGGCTGGTAATGTTTTTGTACATAGTGATGAGTACATGGCGTGGTACAAGAACATCACCATCTTGCTTGTAAGTAACCCACAAAATCAGTACACGTCGCACTTTTCCCGTGGATTTCAACAAAAAAGGATCATCTGAAACTATTTTGGTTAGTTATATTTTTTTCTACGCTAAATTTTCATGCTTTACTTTTTCATATAGCTTCTTATTTTTTGTTTTGGTATACATGTTGCGGGGTCTCATAAGCTCCTAGATACCTTCCAGCGGGAAGTGGGGAATATATCTGATCCGTGGTCCAAGCGTTTGGTTAGTCTGGGCGATCATATTGACGCAGACTTTACAGTCTGCTGGGAGAGAAATTACATGCAAATCGTGCTCATCCAACATTTCAAAGGTGGTGATAGAGCGTTTGTTGACATTCCCGAGACATCATGTAGAGGGCAAGAGCCAGGTTGGTGCTAAGAGGATAGGGCGTCGATCTCGCCAAGAGACGCATGTACATTATGAGTCCATTCAGCGGACACATGCAGGTGGAGAGATTCCCTGGCCTTGGGACGCTTACATTCCCCGTCCCCGTCCCCTCCGCACACCGACCCTACTTGGTATTCTGGAGATACACAACCTTCAACATCGACACATGACATTCACTCTAATATGGACGATACGTTGGATAGTCAGTGGACATATTTTCAGTTTCCCAACAACTTTGATTGGACTGGAGCCGCTCAACAATTCCCTGTTCAGGCGACTACTCATGGTGTTTCTTCATAGGTTCAAGGCTAAGCATATGAATGTTTCGCATGACCTGCCATCGTTCTCCCTAGGACTCGATCAGAGTCAGACACTACATGAGGATCCACTTCTCCCGCCACAGTCACTTGAGGAGACAATTTTTATCAACCTCGAAGGCCTTCAATTCGAGGACACGTTTGAAGGTACAGTTGTGCGCACACCAACAAGGCAAACGTACTGACTGAGAACGAACCTCAATAGGAAGGATTCGTGGACACCGATGGAGCAGTCAAAAAGACGTTGATTTTTTTACTTTAGTTTTGATGTATAATCTATATTGACTTGAATTTCGAATTATATTTTATGCACGGTTGGAATGGAAGTGTTTTGTTGGATATTCAGATTTTACTGTATAATTTAGTGCATTTTTTAATTTTTGCAACTTGACAGATTTTTAAACGTGTTGGGTTGAACTTTGGAATTGTTGGCAAATTCGTCTTGGCTCAAAAATAGTTTCACCCAAATTTTTTGATACCATGGTTGGCCCATTATGCAATTTCATGGCCATTCTAAGGCCAAACCCTTCGAGTTTGATACAGATGAAGAAGGGGTTTTGGGATTTTGGTTTAAAGCAATGAGGTTTAGAACAAAGGATAATTTATTTAAGGACCTTACTAGGCTACTAAATTATTGGTTAAAAGATTGACTAAAATAGTTTTTCGGACATTTTTGCCCTTATAGTTGGGTGAATCTCTTATACCAGCAAGGGGTAAGATAGTCATTTAACACCCTCAATTTGGGGGTTTAGGATTTCTATCCTCAAAATTTTAGGAGTAAATCATTTTCCTTTATTTAAACAGAAACTTATGGGGTACATTGAGTTTATAGCTATGGAGATAAGTGTAATTTCATTAATAAAAGGAGATCAGTATAAGAAGTTGTATCTCGAATGCAATTATCATACTCTTATGATTTATGAACAACATAATGAGTTGATTTTATTTATATTTTATTTACCTGGGTATGAATAAATAGCCATTTTGGTCACTAACCTTTTTTCGTCCTGCCACTTTGGTCAAAAATGAGTTTTTTTAACTTTTTTCATCACTAAAGTTTTTTAATTCAGCCATTTTGGTCAAAATGAGTTTTTTTTAACTTTTTTATCACTAAAGTTTTTTTGATCTGCCATTTTGGTCACTAAAGTTTTTTAATTCTACCATTTTGGTCACTAAAGTTTTTTAATTCTGCCATTTTGGTCACTTAAGTTTTTGACCAAAATGGAAGACCGAAAAATTTAAGTGACCAAAATGGCATAATTAAAAAACTTTAGTGACAAAAAAAGTTAAAAAAACTCATTTTTGACCAAAGTGGCAGGACGAAAAAAAGTTAGTGACCAAAATGGCTATTTATTCACCTGGGTATATATTGCAATAAATATATATATCTTTTTGTTGAATAAGTATAACGGTAAAACATGAATGACTATTTTTAAAAAAAATCATGAAGGGAGAGGGATACAAATTTCAAATTGGAGAGTTATAGTGACTGATTTTGAAAAATAATAAAGATGACCTAAAATTCAATTAATTTATAAGCTCATGGTTAACCCATCTTCTTGCCATTTGAATGCCATGAGTTGGTGGGACCATTTCCATCAATAACCATTCCTTTATTCTTCTCAACCCACCATGTCTCTGGAATCAAATATTCCTCCTTCAAGCATCCACTTGACTTGTTTACCAAAGCCAAACTCCTCTTCACCTTCAATTCAAACTCCCAATCTTCTCCATTCCAACCAGCAACAATATGTAACATAGCTTGCAAGTTATACCCATCACTTGGGTTCTTTGAGTCCTTCAAATTTGGTGATTTTCTTGTATCAATCTCAAATTCAACCCCAAGATTTGTATACCCAAGCAATCGACTCGGATACAATGGAATAAGATCAAGTTTGGGGCTGCTTTCTTGATTTTTGGGTTTGAATTAGAACCATACAACATGAAAGGTACTGATACGTCGGCTTTACAAGCAAGGAAAGGGAAGGACATACAAGCGATTCCATGGCATAAACTAAGTGTAACAAGAGAAGATTACAGATTGACCAGGATCTTGAAATATCAGAACTGTGTGAATATACCCTCATCCGGAGACACTGTTGATAAGGTCTTTTATTTTAGCTTTAGTACAATTTCCCTTTTTTTTTCCCTAATAATTTGGGTGTGCTTGTGTTAAGAACTGATTTTCCGTTCAGGAGTGCATGCCGACTGCGAAGGGTGGCCAATACTTTGAATTCTTTCACAATACAAGATTGGTTAAGCCTACTATCCTTCATTTTCAGGTATTGTAGTTCACTGGAGGTTTTTGCATATATATTTTTCTACTGTTTGAGTTGTACTTTGCTTGATTTGGAGAATTCCAACAACTTTGCAGAAATGGGAACTAATTTTCGGTCTTGGTTTTCTATTAGTCCGTTTAAAAGATGGTCCTTGTTGATGTTTGGTGGTTATCTTTTCTGGACGTTTATTATCTTCTAGTCGGTTTACGGCACGTGTAACAGCTTTGTTTGCGAAAGGCGAAGAGGAAATATATTACTCCTTGATTTGTCTTTTATTAGAGAATAGAAGCTTTGGCGTTTTGGCGCATGCTGCTCTGAATTGCACAATTATGTTATGTTATAAAGAGAGGATCACATTAGGTAATTGGGAACAAGTTGGGCGATTGTCCAAAATTTCTAATCAAGCTGGATATCTTTACCTTGTATTTCTGAGATTGATTATTTGCAAATTATTGTTTATTTTTTATTTTATTAATATCATACGAGGACATATTTTCTGTAGTTCTTACTCAATAGATTAAATGAGCAGTTGGACTATTTCTATAAGGGAAAGGATGAATGTAGTGGCTTCATTAGATGATTCACGATAAAAATTAAGTGTTTCAATATGTTGACATATTACTATGGTGTCCAAAATAGAGTAGTTGCTTTATCTGAAAGAGGAAACTACCAAAAAGAAAGGGAACACAACTTTTCATTTTTTAGCGTTCTTTTCCTTCCTTTTGGCCTAGTACAGATAGAAAGAGAAGAATAGACCATCAAGAGAGGAAATCATTGAGATGGGGTCTGGTGACCCGGCAGTGACATTTTTAGCCGCTTGATTTTATTTCTGATGTTGTTCCCTTCTTTTTAAGATCTGCGACCCATTGTTTTCCTTTTAGGGCTTCATTTATGGGTTATCTTGTTCCTTACTTTAATACTTGGAACATAAAGTTTGGTTTCAGTAATCAAATGTCTTTTGCCATAATCTGCATACATGATTTGTACCTCCGGGAAAATGGAAAAAGAATTAACACCTTTTTTGGATCCTTCATGCAGCTCCGAAACCTGATATGGGCTACTTCAAAACATGATGTGTATATCATGTCTAATTACTCAGTTTTGCACTGGTCATCTCTGTTTCACAACTTGTCGGAGGTCCTTAACTTCTCTGGATATATCATGCCCACCGAGGTACTTCAATTCTTCATATTCTAAAGACTTCATCGCTTTAAAGGTTGGAAACAGGGATAAAGATACTTTCAATATCCTACTTGATTTTATATTTCCTCTTTATCTAATAATTCCTTTCTTGACTTTGATAAACTTTCCCTGTTGCTTGGTACTTATAGAAGCATGCTGGGAGCTTGTTAAAGGGTTTTACACAACCACGGATCAGCACAATGACAGTTAAGGATAGGTTTGTAGTTGCGGGTGGATATCAAGGAGAACTCATTTGTAAGGTGATTTGACATCTCTCTCTCTCTGTCTCTCTCTCTCGTGTGTGTATGTGTTTGTCGTGTCAACCTTTCTTTCTTTTTGGGTTTGAGGAAGGGGGTCTTGTTTATTAAGAAGCATCTGAAGGCGGATGTAACAAGTTAGTGAGTTGATTCATTTTTCTCATCACCTGTATCATTTAAGATGGTCAAATTTCAAATAACGTGACTGTGCAGTGTTGTCAAATGGCGGGTATGGCGTGGCGGATTTTTGGGCCACCGCAATACGCAATGCGCTATATCCTCTAATATAGTAGCGGTGTCCGCCTTTCAACGTTTTGCGGGCGTTATGACGGTTACTTTATGGCGTTTCATGGCGGGCATAGTGGTATAGCAGACATTTTTTGTGTTTTTTAATGGGTTTGGGTTATTTTTGGCTACACATGTGATTATTACCCTATTATATTATATTTACCTAATCTCAATATCAATAATCAACTTAATCAAACTCTCTTGCCGTCTCTGTATACGTCCTTTCAGTTCTTCTTCCAACTTCTTGTATTTTTCTTCTTTCTTCTATCTCTCCCTTCACTATCTTCTTTTTTTTCTCCATCTTCCTCTCTCTTCTCTTTTGTTTTTATCCACGTAGTTTTATTTTTTTCTTTTAATTTATGTTTTTTTTTCCGCTCAAGATAGTGACAAGTTTTGGGATTTGCATATGTTCCTATCAAGGAGGATGAGTATATTGAAGAAGATTAGGGGGAGGAAGAGGAAGAGGATGATTAGATTTCTCGAATTTTCTTGTCTTGTTTAGTTATCGTTTTTTATCGTGTTGGGAGACTTTTGAGTTATGCATTCTTGTTATGTTATGAGTTATGACTTACGAGATATATGCTAGTTAATGGTTGATTAATGACTTTTGAATTATTTGTTTGATTCATGTTGTTTTTTGTTTTTTATTTAGATTATGCATTGTATTATATATATTTTGCATTATTTTATGGTGTCCGCTATTAGTCGTTATAGCGTCCGCTATAACGTTGTGGCATTTTTTTTGCTTGCCGTCAATATCCGCCATCCGCGATTGACAACACTGTGACTGTGTTAGGCAGAATTGGCTCTTTTCTTCTTATTGAGGGGTTAAGACGTCTGTTTCAACTGTATTTTATTAATAAGCTTTAAAAGAGGGGAAAAGAAGAAAAAAAAATCTGACGCTTCAAGTTGAATGTGCTAAGTTCTTTGGTTCTCTATCAGATGAAGCTCCTCCAAGAAAATTGTAGAAAGCTGATCACGGAGTACTTATTTGTTCCTTGAATGGCTAAATTTTATTCCCTGGGAACGTGTAAATCTAGTGTCCACCTGATTGTTACATCATTTGAGAGGCCAGGTTCATTGTTTATTTGTTTATTAGAAATTCTTCTGTGTCAGTAGAAAACATTTATTGCATATAATTGAATATCAGTAGAAAGCATTTATGGCAATAATTGAATGATCGGTTGTGCATGCTCCTGGCAGGAAATGATCTTTTTTTTTAAATCTTTGTTGGATAACACTTTAATAATTTGTAATTATTTACTATACTAGAAAAGATGCTACTAGTTGGGAAATAAAACATTTAGTCCCAAATAAACTGCACACATGATATTTTCTTTATTGGCCTTTGAGTTTTACATTTTTCTCCAAAGATCAAGTTCTGTCTAATTCGCCTTCGTCTAATGTGTGTTTACAGTGCCCTAATTGTGTGGTTCATCGATTAAAATTGCATGTGAATAAGCTGAGAAGAAAGAATAATGAAGACGAATGAAAATTTCTCTAAAAAATCATGCACTACAATGCTCTTGTTTGAACGTCTTATTGATGGGACTTGAGGTGCAGCCAAACTGAAATAAATTTCTTTCTTGGGTTAGGGTAAAATGGGATTCTAGCTTGAATACTCAAAAAGCCACCTATTTATTGCCAACTTATCACATAGTAGTATTCTGTTTTTCCTTTTTCCCTATATTTTATTTCTCCCTCCTCTGTGCCATTGGCAGTGGCAGTGGTGATGGGCTGGGATGGGAAGGAAGAAAGAGCAAAGGAGGGAATGTATATGATCAGATTAATCTTCCATTCTCTCTTCCTTCTTCACCGTCTGTGAAACCTTGCTGAGGTGGTAACTAATATTAGAGGGAGAGAAAATTGAGATGAAATGATGTATTTTATGAGGTAGGAATATACACGGACGCATATATAGTACTCCTTTTCAAATAGAAGCCTTTCAAGGTAGTTTAGCATAGATTAAGGAAGGGGGCTACGAGGTAATTTTCCCATTATAACCTTAGGAATTTACTCCCATTAAGTCTCGACCACCAACCTCTCTCCCTTTCTCTCTATAGTTAGGGTAGTTTTAGAAATATTACCTCAAAAGTTGGAAAATGGCATATTTTGGGAAGAGAATGAACGGCTAAAAGGACTTGTATTGTAAAACAAAGGGAGTATCATTTATAAAATTAGGTACAACCGTACAAGGATGACCTTCAAACAACACGAAAAGTCCATCTTCATCTCTGTTGCATTTTCGCCTACAAAACTCATTTTCTTAAATGCAACTCCGATAGAGGGACCGTGGGGATTAACTTCAGTAAGTCTATCAGTGTAGACTATATTATGTTAATATGGATGTTCATTAACCTGGTGCGTCGGTGGAAAGTAAAAAAACTCCTTGTTATATTCTGCTTGAATCAATCTTCTACTCAGCGCCTTACAAATTACTCAGTTCGTGGTATTGGTTTGGGTTATTTTTAATGTTGAATATGTATACAATGTCTGGATAAGCCAAGCGTCAGCTTCTGTGCAAGGACTACATATGAAGATAATGCCATTACAAACTCTATCGAGATATATGACAGCATGAGGTATCATAATGTTATACTTTACTATCAAGCTTTGTGGCTTTTTATGGCTTTTAGTTTTTGATTTATAAATTGTTTGCAGTGGCGGCCTCAATTTTATGGCATCCAACAATGACGGTGGTGTGAGAGAATATGACATGGAGAAATATCAACTTATTAATTACTTCAAATTCCCTTGGCCAGTAAATGTTAGTCTTGAGCACCTCTTCGTATCTTACCGAATTTAAATTTTGATATATATTGGATTCTGGTTCTTATTTATGTCAAAGCATTAATATACGCCACTCTCGTCTTGTTTGTATAAAGAGATTTTACTGATAGTTCTGTAGTGATGTTCTTTTGAGTTAAGTAATTGTTTTCTTTGAGAGACGAGAGTAAATTTATTTTTCCCCTTTCCCTTTTATAACACTCAATTTTCATGTTACATCTCGCCATGTGCATAGGGTGGGGTGAGTGGGTGGGTGGTGAAAGAAGAGAATACTATGTGTTGACTACGAGAATATTTGATAATTGATATTGATCTATAATCGTAAAAATATTTAACCATGTTAAGTTTCCTTTGTTATGAAGTCCTCTCGTGTGAGATACTTGGTTTTATGGATAAGACTAGAGCTGCTTTTAGGTTTGCATTATTGCCTAAATTTCATTTCAAGTAACTCGATTTACCCTCATTAGTCCCAACCACCAACCTCTCTCCCTTGTTTATGAGTGAGGGTTACTTTAGTAAAATAATCTTTAAACATGGGAAATGGGCATATTTTGTTAAGAGATGAAAAGCCTAAAAGCTTTTATATTATGAAACGGAGAGAGTATCAAATTGCTTATTTGACGTTCTTGTTTGATCATTCAGATTGATTCTCCATTATAAAAATGCATGTTAATTTTAATGTAAGGATTAAGTATATTCCCTTCATTGTTTCCGGTATCTACTTTAGTGTATGGAAAGTAAATGTTGTCACGCCCCGTAACCGGGAAACGACCTGGCAGCGTTCCGTTTTGCCAAACGGAACACAGAACCCATAACATAAAACTCATACATGCATCAGCGGAAGCTATAAAACATACTAAAACCTCAAATAGTATATATATAACTTAACTTAAAAGGGTACATCATAACTGAAATAGTACAACTTAAACATACTTCAAAGTTCATCACACTTAGTCTATTTCAAAACAGTAAAGTGAGCTAGACGTCTATAAAGTGTCATCTCCCTGATACTCGAACACGACGTCCCCCACGTACCCTTCGTAGCTAACATCCTGCTCATCTGAAAAGGAAATGTGGATAAGGGTGAGCAAAACCAACTATTGCTTAGTAAGATCCCTTCAACCTTGGGATGAAGAAATATATAGACACTTAATTAAAATAGTTTATGCATCCCAAAATATTTCATAACTTTAAAAACATAATTACCAATAAAGCAGTAAAATCATGGTATGAAAAATACTTCTGACTTCTTAGAATATTGGGAGTGCAGAATCGCCGCCCATACAACGACCCTACACATCTTACCCCTCCACTCGAGAAATCATAAATACCTGCGACTCAACCTCCTAGCTTTCTCGACAGCTTTAGGAATGACGGTTGCGCACCTGCCATTCTTACTCCTCCACTGCGAGATCGCTAGAAAGTGAAGATTCTAGCCTAGTGTATACGTGGGAATGCCTAGCTTCTCAATAGCTCGAGTACAAACTACAAGACAACTAAACAACTCCAAAACCTGAGAAAAACATTTAGAAAATGACTTCCATTTCCTTACAAAACTGCTCACATCAAATAACAAATGCAAACATCATATATCGTTGTATACTGTTCGTGACATCGTACATCATGACTTGATGTTTGGGCCTCTCCCAACATCTATCTATGTACTTATCATATAACACAACTCTACATGCTACATCTTATCCCAAATTAGGTACATTGACTCCTCGTGAAATCCATAACATAAGCATAACATAAACATAATGGATTCTTTCTTAGTCAATGTTCCTACTAGGATGTTCCCTTATGCTTACAATCATAAAAACAGCAAGTACTCATTCTATCACAGACATGCGCAATTAAACATCATACTATTCATGCATTCACATTAAATATTGCTTCATCCACTTTTATGCAAGAAAACATGATAAAACCATTTTTTTCATCCATACTTCATCCATAATCTGTAAAAATCAGTTCATAAGCCTTGGAAAAACTCAAAGTTGAAGGGTCCTTACCTTATCACCGTTGCGTTCTTAACTTGTAAAAAACCAGAAAATCTGGTTCGTGTTCCTAATTAAAAGACGTACACAGGAAAATCTGAAAGTTAAAATCCTAATCCCTCCGGTCAAATCGTAGCCCTATAAGTCTAGTTTCTAAATAAAAAAGAATCAGAGGATTTGGGATTCTAAATTTACCTTTATGACGTTTCTAGTGCGGTGCACGTAGGCTGTCCAGAATCTGTTACTGACTTCCCAATCCTATAACTCGAAATCCAAAACTCCAAATGCTACTCCGTTGAATCCCAAGCGTAGCTTTATCAGTCCTCTTCGAAAAGAACTAAGAATCGCTGAAAACCGGCACCTTTTGCTATCTAAAAAGTGCAATCTCCCACAGACTACCCAATCTGCCAGAACCTTCTACTCCGATGATGATATCTCTTAATACAGAACTTGGAATGGAAATTCCTTCGGTCAAAATATAGTTTAAGTAGTCTAGTATCTATGGTTAAAATATGAGAGTATTCTGAGATGATTTGCTATGTCTGCCAAAGTGTTCTTACTTGCTGTCCAGATTTTTCAGCATTCTTATTTTCTCTCTTTTTCTTTCTTATTCTTTCCTTCCCTTCTCTATTTTCCTACTCTATTTATAGGCTATCTAAACTCCAGATTTCTAGAAGGTTATAACTCTAAAATAGGCAACCAATGAATAGATACATCCCTCCTCTTGACCTTTATCTTAAATGGCACCTCTTCATACACTAACCTCCTTCCAAAATCAACCAATTAACTAACATATAATTCTTTTTATGCATTAGGTCCTCTAATTAATCCAAGATGACATAGCAACCCTAAACAATTATGTACATAATATATAACACATATAAAAGTCAATTAATCACATAACATTTAAATATGATCATGCAATTTCTAACGTCAAAAGGTCCTGGGCATTACAAATGTTGTTGCAGAATGCTAATATCAAGCTTTAATTGATTACTTGTGCAGCATACCTCAATAAGCCCAGATCACAAGCTCTTGACCGTTGTTGGAGATGATCTTGATGGTCTAATCGTTGATGCCCACAATGGAAAGGTACATCCGATTTAAGCACTTTTGCCCTAAAGAAATCAAGCAAAGATATTTCTTTTATAGTAGCAGTTGTATTTCTTATGTTGGTATTGTTAAAAGGTTGAAACGTTTACATAGTGAAACCACTTGACTTGGTGATATATCGGGAGAGAACCAAACAAAGAAATCGTCCGAGTACTATTTTGCATTCAACACATATACTATTCCGGAGGGTTTGTTTTTTATATTATTGTCGGGGCAGGGGGGTCGAACCCCGAACTTATCATTCCGATTCGAAAGCGCTAACCCAACTATGCTAGCCTTTCTCGACTTTTTCTGGAGTGTTTGTAAGGAATGAAGACGGCTGCATTTATATTTCAGTTGAAGATAAAAAGTTTTAATTGCTCTCGTATTTTCTTCTCCTTGTCTCAGACGGTGGCCTCAGTAGTTGGTCATTTAGACTACTCGTTTTCTTCAGCATGGCACCCGGAAGGGCGTATCTTTGCCATAGGGAATCAGGACAAGACATGCCGAGTATGGGATATTAGAAATCTCTCAGTGCCAATAGCAGTTCTGAAGGGAAATTTAGGAGCAGTTAGATCACTCCGCTTCTCATCAGATGGGCAATTCCTCGTGGTTGCAGAACCTGCGGACTTTGTTCATATTTATAGTACCAAGGCAAATTACAAAATACGGCAAGAAATTGATTTCTTCGGTGAGATTTCAGGGGTATCCTTGAGTCCAGATGACGAGTCTCTTTATGTTGGACTTTGGGATAGAACCTATGCAAGCATGATGCAGTTTAACAAAAGGCATGAAGGCCTTTCTCCCCATGAAAAGTCTTCTGCCCCTGCTGCCCAAGTTCAGGCGAAGACTACGCCTCTGTCAACGGCCCCTTTAATGGACTATACAAGCCAGATTTCATATGGTAAAGCAACATTTCCACCGGATGTTGAGACACGGGGAAAGCTCTTAGGACTGTTGGAACCGACCTCGCTCGCCCAATATTCTGGCTCCACTCTCACTAATCTGACCACTGCCAGCCCTGTTAAGGCGAATGACAATGACGCTCCAGCCTTGATGGACGTCACTTCCGTTCCAGCCAAGACGGACGGTGCAGCCGCTAGTGTTGGGGCCAACCAAACTGGGACAAAGCTAGACTGGGCTAAGTTGTGTAAAATGAACCGTCAATTTGAAAAGGGTTTTCAGCTTCCTGATTTGAGAAATAGTGACACGGAGGTCAACATGAAAGCCGAGTATCTAAGCGATGTTGAGGACAAATGGGGCTACTGCTTGGTGGGTTTTTTTGCTGGAAAATCACCCGGACGACACGCCATCTATGAGGTAAAGAAAGCTTGGCCCTCTTGCAAATTTTACCTTCACTCTAGTGGGTGGATTATTTTCCGCTTTGAAACTGATGAAGCTAGGCAGCAAGTGCTAAGCAGCAGCCCACATGTAGCATTTGGGAAGCAACTTATGCTTAAAATAATGCCGTTTGATTTTCATTTCTCATTCGAAGAAGCATGCATTATGCCTTTGTGGGTTACTTTAACTGGTGTACCAATGTGTTGTTGGAACGAATTGGGCATAGCAGCCATTGCATCTAAAGTGGGACGGCCTATAGCCACTGATGTTGTCACAGCAAAGAGGGAAAGACCCGGCTACGTTCGGGTACTTGTAGAAGCCAACATAGCAAATGAACTCACTAAGAGTATCAAGGTGAATATGCCGTCGGGGAGTATTAAGTATATCTCGGTTGCTTATGAACATATCCCTCAAGTATGTACAATTTGCAAGTCGTTTGGACACTGCAACTCATCTTGCCAATTAGATTTCGGAAACATTGTGCAACAACCTAAGATATCTTGGCAGAAACCGTTCATCGTTCCCCCGAAAAAGGGCCCTTTTGTTGCAGCACCGAGAAAAGGCAACAGGGGGCAGGCAACAATGCCCAAGGCAACTAAGAACAAAGGCAACAAGGGGCAGCCATCAACGCCCAAGGCAACTAAGAGCCAAGCCACCGAGCAGCCCGCCCCACCGCATCTACCAGAACCTTACGCTGTTGGGGACGATAGCGACGAATCAGATGACGAGTACATCCCCAGCCAGGCCGAAGAGGCACAGGAAGCTGAGGATGAGGCATTGGATGCCAAAGCCGACGAGGATGAGGAGCAGGAGCAGACTAAGGCAGCAGTGCAGCCGGTTACGCCTGTGGAGGCGGAGCCATATGATGGAAGCGACGATGATGGGTCATCTAGCGGAGAATCTCGTTATTTTGTTGAGTTTCAGCTGCAAGCGCAGCGGGGATATAAATCTGATGACCACCTGCTGAAGAAACGGCATCTGGTATATGAATGGAATGAAAGCGACTAGCATGCCTAGATGCCCAAGCCGGCAGCACCAATTTTTGCAAACTGTTTTCAGCAATCCCTATGGGGGCACTGGAAGCAATTAGCCATATTATTGATGCTTTCTTTGAATGTAATAGGCTAGCTTGTGTTGTATTGTTTTGTAAGTAGGCTAGAGGGAGGGAGGAAGTTAAAGAGTGTAGCTCTCCA
Organism: Vinca minor; assembly: GCA_026122235.1. Lineage (NCBI taxonomy): Eukaryota > Viridiplantae > Streptophyta > Magnoliopsida > Gentianales > Apocynaceae > Vinca > Vinca minor. The sequence continues at coordinate 4,963,463 of JAOCZM010000253.1, forward strand.
TCTTGGTCTCCTTGGAGGTGTCCTCGGCCATATGCCTATTTTGCTAGGAAATGATGTACCTCTCATTATTTCGCTTTTGTAGCGGCTTTGCCCGCAAAACTCTTGATCTTTATATACATTTACATTTTAGATCAAAAAAAAAAAAAAAAAAAAAAAAAAAAAAAGGGGCATCAGTATGGGTATCTTGATTTCTTCGTGTAATTTCCATATGTTTTCATTTACTTCCCAGAGACATAAATCCTCTTATTTCGAAATTTCGACTCCAGAATTCAAATACTTGTGGTAGATCCGATAGTTTTTTTTCCGTCTTATTGTGGAAAATGTACAGTTTTCTCCCCCCTAAAATGAAGCTCGATACAAGATACCATGAACTTAGTCTTGATGTTGTAAAGTCTGCAGTAACTACGCATTTCGGATGGTCTGTTTTCGGGCATATTTCAACTGATAAACTCATACAACATAATGTTGTGCTAACTTCGCCTTCTGCTTACAGGGTGGGAGTGGGAGTTCGATTCATATCAAGTGCACGGGTCGGCTTCTTCTAAGTTATTAGTGTACAAGTAGCGGTAGGTGAAATCAGTTAAGACATATACTGCAATTTAAATCCTCAAGTAACCTTTAAGAACCGGGAGGCAGGGCCTTAGAGTCGGGGGTTAGTACCTTTTAAGATCGAAACCCGTGTAACTTTTACTTACGTGAATTTCTGACGAGTAATTAATTTTTCGCGATTAACTGTGTAGGCGTAATAGTTTTCCCGTGTCCATTTTAATTTTATAACATGTTATTTCGTGTACGTTTTATTGAGGGATGAATTTCACGCGTATCGTAATTGAGGGATTAAATAAAATATATTATAAAAAAATGAAATAATTTAATAAGTAAAAATAATAATAAGCAAGGAATTCGGGGAGAAGAGGATATATTTATATAGTATTTATATATATAAATGTGTAGTAGAGGAAGGGACTGTGGGTTATATAGGGTTACAGGGGGCAAAGATCACATAACATAAAAGAATTAAAAGAAACAAGTTTCGTGAGATGATGAGGGCTTGGGAGCCGTGCACAACAATTATAAAAGTTAGGCGGCTTGGCTGCGAGTCAGAGTAGGAAATTTTTAGGATTCTTGGTGAGATCATCGAGGCAGCATTTTTAGTTCATAATATACCGATTCAAAGGCGATCGAATAATTTTTCAATTGAGCACAGACGGCACGTCCTTCTGAGTCTCGAATATGAAGTTATCGCACTGTGAACGGGTCTGCGTAGTGCAGATTTCGGGTTTGTGTTTTTAATTGCTTCCGATCGAGGTAGGGATCTTGTCCTTATATTATTTTCTGTCCGATATTATAGATATATGTTGGGTAATGTTTCATAATTATTTAATTATTGATTATATGAGAATTAAGGCATAAACTATGGATTTGTGAATTGATTGCACGTTATGTATTTATCATTTATTAATCGGTTTCCCTATCTTTTATTGATTATGTTTATCTATGATATATCATGAATTGACTTAACTTTTAATCTTAATTGTTATATGTAATTATTAATGTGAGATTATGTACTATTTGTCATACATGATAATTACTGTTGATATGTCCATGAACTGTTATTTGTATAAATGTTTAGCATGCCTATTCGATTATCATTTTGGTTGTCTTATTTGGTTGTCGTCATTTAGTCCTTCTTGGTTTTGGTCGACCGAGTCGTCGCCCTATTTTGAGCTCGTGTCTAGGATCTACTAAATGACAGGACTCGTTCGAAAGGTATACAATGTGAGCACGATAAGGTGCGAATGTGGTGATCCTGGGGATCATGTGTGGCAATTCATAGACCTTCACTTGATGAGGGAAAATCATTGGGACTGTAACGGTTTTGTGGAGTCTAAGGTGTTGGATGATGATACAATGTAGAATGAGTCCTTAAGGCGTGAACCCGTTCGTTCAGGGGTGAAACTGCCAGTGCATATGAACTTATTGGGGTCTTCCTAACAAGGCAAAGTGTTAGGGCCGTTACAGTTATTGTCGTATAGTCGTGAATAGATACTTGAGCTCGAAATGTGGGAAGTCGTGTCACAGCGGTAGCTATACTCGTAGTGTCTTAACAAGTATACAATTCGTGCATACCGTTTGGACAGAGCACAGTGCCCTTCTTACATTCGGTTGTATAAGTACTTGGACATGAAGAGTATGGTTATGTAGCTGATTTGTTATCTTAACTAGTTATACTTGTCCTATTTGATACTTGTGATTGTCGGTCCCTACTGAGCACCGGAGCTCAGTCCATCCGCTTTACTGTGCAGGTGATGATGAACAATTTGGTCATGTTGTTGAAGCTTGGGAAGGGGACCATGAAGAGTGACTCATAACCGACTTCAATTAAAGAAACTAGTCTATTTCATTTACTTACTTTTATTTAGAACAATTACATTATTATTATTGTTGAACAATTTCAATTGTAATAATTAGTTTTCGCTGTTGAACTCATATTTCAGATTACTTCATAATTGAATTCCCATTTAGTAACTCTGTTTGTCGGCTTTGGTGTTTTATTAACCAATGAGACACTGTTATGTCATCGACCCTGGTTTTGGGGTGTGACAATTTAAGTCTTCATTTCTTACTTTTCTTTTTTTAAGGCTTCGTTTCTTATATCTTCTAAATAAATCTGGTGTGTTTCAAACTATTTTTGTTTTTCTCTTTTATTAGTAAACTTCTATTTTAGTTTTTTTTTTATCTCTAAACTATTTTTGAGCTGATAGTTTTGTCAAATTATTGTAAATCTGATAGGTTTCGACCACTTTTGATCACATAGTTTGCACATGTCGTCGGTCTTACGAACATTTTTGTCAATTAAGTCCTTTAAAATCAGAGATAATGACAGAACACGTGATCAAAAGTAGGCGAAAACTACCATTTTACAATTATTGACAAAAACATCAGCTTGAAAATAGTTTAGGGCTAAAGGCACTAAATGGCCACCTGCTATTTCACTATTTCGGGTTAGGGCCTCAAACAATTATTTCCGTTACATTTGGCCATGAAACTTTTACGGGCTGCACATTTTAGCTTCCGGCCACTTTCTACTCATTTTTTAACTGAAAATGTAAAAAGACTAATTTACCCCCATAACCCGACCCGACCCGCAGAAATAGTTTGCCCTGTTCATCTTCCCCAACCCAAAAATCAAAATCCCTCCTGCTCTTCTTTCTCCTTCCCCTTCCACCACCATCCCCACCGCCCTTCCACTACCAATTCCTTGTATTAATTTCAGCCACCGAACCACCACTGCAGCCATAACTATCTCCACCCACCAAACCATCCCCACCAGCCGCACCACCACCCTTCCATCACCAATTCCTTGTATTAATCTCAGTCGCCGAACCTCCATTGCAGCCATAACCATCTCCACCAGCCAAACTATCCCCACCAGCCGCACCACTCCACCCAGCCACTCACGGGAATATTAAAAAAAAAATTCAACACACTCAAGGGCATATCTATAAAAAATATCTGCATATTAAAAAAAAAATTGAAAAAATTCTTTGGTCTGTGATTCAGCTTGGGAATAATAAAAAAGTGCATCCAAATTCCATCTGTAAAGCTGCACTTTTGTTCTTGGAATTGGACCCATTTTGTTGGTGAAATGTATTTGATGGGGAGGAGGATGGGTGGAGTGTTGGTGGTGGTGTTGCTTGATAGAAGGGAAGGGGGATGGGTGGAGCGGTGGTGGTGGGGAGGGGTGGAGAGATCACTGCAATTTGCAAATTATAAGGACCAAAATGCCCCCCACGTGAGGGCTGACTTGGTCAAAATTAACGGAATTTTGGCCCGAGTTTAAATCATGTAGCCCGTAAAAGTTCCATGGCCAAATGTAGCGAAAATAATTGTTTGAGGCCCTAACCCGAAATAGTGAAATAGCAGGTGGCCATTTAGTGCTTTTAGCCCAATAGTTTATAAAGAGAAATAACTAAAATAAAAGTTTATAGAAATATGAGAGAGATTGAAAATCGTTATTTATAGCACATAACTATGTCCAATCTCTCTCTGTATTGGCATGAACCAAGTGTCCATGTTGAGAAATTTGTCAACATTCTTCTTACATGTGATAAAGAGCTGTATTTGAAGAAAAAGGACAAGAAAGGACAGAGTGTAGAACAAGAAAACGACACAAATCTATCACTCTTCCATACCACAGAGGTAAAGCTATTACAAGACACACATCATTTTTACCATTTCTTGGACAGCTATTTTATGCAAAAGTCTTGATTCTCTTCCTTATCTCTTCATTCAAAACTAGTACTTCCTCTCTCTTTTTAAAGGGTATTTATGGTATTCTTCATGAGAATATCAAAGTTTGCATGGTGGTAGTCATGAAGCATTGCATTAGGGATCCCTCGACAACTTCTATTGGAATATAATAAATTTCTCCGGGACGAGAAATAAAATACTCCCTTCACTCCTTAATATAATACTTTAAGACACGTAGCAAAAATTAAGGAATAAAATTCAAGGTATTTTGTTAATCAAAATACTAATATTATTATCTTAAATAGATTTTTTTTGTGCTAAATAAGAAATTATCCATTAATCACAACCAAAAGATAATTTGAAAATACCAGAAAATAAAAGTTATACATTGGTTTAGAAAACCATGATAACAGATAAAAACACATACCCCGGGATTGGGTAAAAACACTAATACTAGTAAAAAAAAGTAATACATAATAAAATTCTTCACAACATCTCCTTCGCAATTCTTGAACAAACAGTAGCAAGATAAACTCAGTTTCAACGTCTTCCTTAGAAATCAATAATCTACCAGATCATAGGCGTATCAACCGTATAATAAATTGTCTCGAAAATATGTAGAAATTTGAGAAATGACCCAGAACAAGTTCGGGTTGAGAGAAACCTCCAAGAAGAAACGAAAGAACCCCAAATCTGGAAGGATCTGAAATAGATCTTACTTCTAAGTCTTGAATTTTGAAAAAAGACGCAAAGAGAGACTTCAACATGATTTTGTTAGACAATAAACACTAAAACAAATCAAGAGAAACAGATAACTTTACAAAATGGATCAAATCTTGTGATATACACAATATCCTTAAACCGAATTCGCCTTCTTCCCTCTGGTGCTTAGGATTTTTAAGGTGTTCGATTCCCAGGATAAGATGATCGGCAAGTAAAGCTTTCACAAGCACTTGAAACTCTACAAGCGAACTGCCGACGAGCTTGCAACTATCACCAAAAATTGTTTGTAAAAGTTTCAGATTTTTTTGTGTGTGATCTGCAGGAGAATGAAGGAAATATATATAGTGAACCTTGTTCATGAATCCAATTAAATCGATGAATCCAATTAATTAGCATTCATGAATCCGAATAAAATTGAATGCTGAATTCATGAATCCAATTGATTGCGGAATTAACAATCATTCATGAATCCAAATGATTCATGAATCCAATTAAAATCAGTAATTGTGTGTTTGGGATGCAAAAAATCATCTCGAATTCAAGCCAAGACCTCCCAAGGCCCCAAGGTCCCGCTCCCGGATTAATGTATTATATAATATACCCGAACTAATGTTTTATATTAGTCTCGGTTGAACTCTGGTTGAACCTTGCGTGCACCCGCGGGGGCTCTATCATACACACATTTACTCTACCTTCTTGGTTCCTTTCTTATTAAGTGAACAAAAGATTCCAAGCAAATCAATGTGGGATACCCACAAATTTTGCATTCACTAATATATCCAACATCCCCCACATGAATCAAAATTTGTATTCATATCCAATATCCCCCACTGGATACAAAATTTGAAAAAATATTTTGACTCGATAGTGGTGATAGCAACAACGAACGATTCCTGCATAGGATAGGTAGGTGTGGTAGCCCTTGAACCTTCCCTTGTGTTCTACGTTTACATTCACCAACAGACATAGTAGACGCGATGCTTTGAACTAATGCATTATAGCGACAAACCATTGACGTATTCCACACAGGTCTCGATCTGACTCATTTCAGTTCTCATGATTGTGTCCGGTTTGGCCATGGACACACGCCTGGTTCTGTGAGTTGTCCTCAAGAAATGCGCCCTTCAACATTTCTCTTTTAAGGCGGCCTCTACCTTAGCTCACATAGGTGACTGCTCATACTTTTTGAGTAAACCCGCCGGTTACTCCTTCAACACACCCGAGAGTCATTAAAAGCATAACTTAACCTCATCCACACAAGTATCACTGTTTCTCATCTAGGAATGGTTGGAGGTGAACCCCCCCACAGTGATCTCTATGTGCGACTCGAGCCGATTGCCCTTGAAATCTAGGTCTTGGGATCTCCAGATCAACTAGATTGGGTTGTCACTCACCGCACATTTTCTGGGCTTTTAATCCCATTCCTTTCGATGATTTCTCAACTAGTTCTCTATTCAAACCTTTGGTTAGCGGATCCCATGATGTTATCCTTTGATCGTATGAAATCAATAGTGATAACGCCCTGAGTTGAAGTAATTGTCGAATGGTATTATGTCGTCTACGTATATGTCTCGACATACCATTGTACATGTGGCTCAGGGCCCTCCCGATTGTTGATTGACTATCGCAATGTATGCAGATTGGAGGCACGGGGCCTTTCCCACTCTGGAATATCCTCTAAGAATAAGCGTAACCACTCGACCTCTTACTCCACATTTGTCTAAGGCAATGAACTCGAGACTCCATAGTTGATCTTGCAACCACTTTGTTTGCTTAGAGGATTTCCATGACACGGTTTGCACCACCTAAAGTAAACACGTATCCACTGGTTGACTTTGAGTCTCTCATATCCGATATTCGGTTGGCATCGAATATCCTTCAAGAACAAATTTGGATACAGTGTGTAATGCAACCCATAACTCCGAGTATATCTTAGGTACCTAAGTACTCGAAAAAAGAGCCTTTCAGTGATCACTACTCGGGTTACTCGTAAATCTACTCGGTTTGCTTCTTGAATAAGCAATATCCAGTGCAGTACAACTCATTAAGTACATCGGGGCTTCCAATCACTCGTGAATATTCGAGTTGTTCTACACTTTCACCTTTATTCTTAGCAAGGTATTGACTAATATCCATTGGTGTTCTAGACACTCCTAGATCATGTTGATGAGAATTTCTCAAGGATCGTATCAACATAGTGTGATTGGCTCAACAATAGTCCATCTTGAGTTCTTGAGATACGAACCCCCTAAGATGACATCGACTTGTCCCGAGGTCCTTCATGTCAAACTTGGAGTTCAACATGTCTTTTGTGGCTCGAATCATTTTCTTGTTACTTCCAATAATAATTATGTCATCCACATATAGGCAAAGAATGACATATCCAGTCTTTAGTGGATTTCACATACACACACTTATCACACTCATTAATTTTGAATCCACTTGAAAGCACGGCCTTGTCAAACTTTTCATGCCATTGTTTAGGTGCTTGTTTCAATCCATATAAGGATTTAACAAGTCGACAAACTTTCCTCTCTTTGCCTGGAACTACAAAACCTTCGGGTTGTTCCATGTATATTTCTTCTTCTAAATCTCCATTTAGAAAAGTTTGCTTTTTGACATCCATCGATGTACATCCAGATTTCGTGATGCGGCAATCGCCAAAACGAGCCTTATGGATGTGATCCTTGTCACGGGTGAATAAGTATCAAAGTAATCTAGTCCTTCTGTTTGTCTATTCCCACAAATGACTACTCTACTCTTGTACTTATCAATCGTCCCGTCAGCTTTCATCTTTCTCTTAAAAACCCATTTTGATTTTAAAGATTTACATCCTGGTGGTAGATCCACTAACTCCCAGGTATGATTTTGTAAAATGGAATCAACTTCACTCCGAATTGCTTCTTTCCAAAATGGAGCTTCGGTCGAACTCATAGCTTCACTATAAGTTCGAGGCTCACTTTCAAGCATAAAAGTCACAAAATCAGGACCATATGTTTTCTCGAAACGTGTCCTTTTGCTTCGTCGAGGTTCTTCATCCTCAATTCCTTTTGTTTGACTACTTTCACCCACAGTCTCATGTTCAACACTGCTCTCAGGCTTACGTTTTCTTTTAGATGTCGTAGCCTCTTCATTGAATTTCAATGGAAACACATGTTCAAAGAACGTTGCATTCCTCGATTCTAATATCGAATTCTTGTGCACCCAGTGAGTTGTCACTCTTATGTACAAGAAATCGATACGCATTACTATTGTGAGCATATCCGATGAAGATTGCATCCACAGTCTTAGGACCTATACTCACTATCTTAGGAGGAGGTACTAATACCTTTGCCAAACACCCCCACACACGAAGGTAATCATAGGTAGGAGCTCTACCTTTAAATAGCTCAAATGGTGTCTCATCCTCGGACTTACGAGGAATTCTATTCAAAAGGTAATTTCTTTGAAAGAATCGCTTCCCCCAGCATTCCTTGGGGGTAAGCTTTCGAGCTAATCAACAAAGCATTCATCATCTCTTTCGGATATCTATTCTTTCTTTCAGCAATTCCATTTGATTGTGGTGAGTAAGGTGGTGTAACCTCATGAACTATGCCATGCTCGGCACAAAATTGACCAAAAAGGTGCTACATACTCGCCACCTCTGTCACTTCTTACTACCTTTATTTTCCTTTCAAGCTGATTTTCAACTTCTTCTTTGAAAAGAATAAACTTAGATAAAGCCTCATCTTTGCTTTTCATTAGATACACATAGCAATACTTTGTGCCATCATCTACAAAGGTAATGAAATACTTATTTCCCCCTCTAGATGGCACAGCACTCAAGTCACAAACATCACTATGAATCAAGTCAAGTGGTTTGCTATTCCTAATTACATTAGGAAACGGAGTCCTTGTTGATTTCGCTTCAACACATGTTTCACATTTGTAATCTTTAACAATCTGTTCGTAAGGTATGTGATTTAATTTTAAAACCCTCTTTAACGAATTAAAATTCACATGTCCTAATCTTTCATGCCAAACGTTAGCAGACTCAATCAAATAAGTAGAAGCTGATAGCACTTTTATTCATATTCATCACCATTACATTCATTTTGAAAAGGCCATCAACAACGTAGCCTTTTCCCACATACATACTGGGACTTGGGACAAGTATAACCTTATCGGACTCAATTACAATTTTAAAACCATGTTTGCTTAGCATTGAACCGGACACCAAGTTCTTCCCCGAGCTCCGGAACATGCAAGACATTGTTCGAGTGACTTGCTTGCCTGAAGTCATCTTGAGCACAACACTCCTTTCACCCTCTATGGTCGAAGTGGCAGAATTTGCCATGTACATCTTCTCGCCATTAGTAATTTTCTTGTAGGTAGTAAAGTGTTCCCTAACCGAGCACACATGCCTAGTTGCACCTGTGTCAATCCACCATTCTTGTGGATTAGTCCCCACCAAATTCACCTCTGAAATTACAGCACTTAAGTTGACACCACTCAAGTCTTCAGTTACAATATTGACCATATTACCCTGACCACTATTGTTAGTAGATTTTTTAGGTTGTCTACATTCATAGGACTTATGACCTTTCCTATTACAATTGTAGCACATTCCTTCAAATTTCTTAAAAATCTTACCCCTAGAATCATTCTTCTTGAAAGAATGTCCTCTCGGTGCAAAGTTGCTTCTCTTATCCTTTCTTGATTTAGAAGCAGACCCGTGTTCCACAACATTAGCTTTCACCTCTCCCACAGAAGAGTTGGGAAAAGCACCTACAACTCCAGTATTTCTGTTATCTTCCTCAATGCGAAGACGCAGGGCCAATTCTTTCACCGTCATCTCCTTTCGCTTATGTTTCAAATAGTTCTTGAAATCTTTCCATGAAGGAGGAAGTTTTTCAATTATCGCCGCAGCTTGAAAACCTTCACTTAGCATCATTCCCTCGGCATGAATTTCATGGAACATCACCTCAAGTTCTTGCACTTGATCACACAGGGATTTTCCATCAACCATCTTGAAATCAAGAAACCGACCAACAATGAACTTTTTGGCTCCAGCATCTTGCGTTTTGTACTTGTATTCCAAAGCATCCCATACTGCTTTGGCAGTGTTCAAAGTACGATACACACCAAACAGATCATCCGAGAGGTAACTCAAAATATAGTTACGACTCAGATAATCTGAATGTCTCCAGGCCTCCACAGCGGCCACATTCCAAACACTGTTTTCACCTTCTTGAACCGTAGGAGGTTCCTCACTCAAAAACCGATTAAGAGTTAAGGTCGTAAGATAAAACATAACCTCGCTCTCTCCAACGTTTGAAGTTACGTCCCGGGAAAAGATTGATGGCTTCGCTTGAGCGTGAGTAGGCATGATCCCCATGTGTTGTGGTGGTGGTACGAGGCGGTTGAGCAGAAGCCGGTAGTTGAGGGGGCAGAGTTGTAGTAGTAGCAAAAAGCAGGGAAGGACAACGGGAACCTCCGGTATTACGGGGTACAATGTTACGGGTTCGAACAATGGTACGAGGATTGAACCCCAAATTCATAATACTCGAAGTAATAGGAACAGACATACTCCCAATAGTTATGGATTCAGTTGTAGGAGGAGCTGATGAGATGGCACCATGTTGTCCAGCAGAAGTTGGTGGAGTGTTCATGTTTGAAGTTACTGTAAAGTTTCTGTCTCCAGGGAAGTAAATTCGGTTTAAGATGTTAGACAATAAACACTAAAACAAATCAAGAGAAACAGATAACTTTACAAAATGGATCAAATCTTGTGATATACACAATATCCTTAAACCGAATTCGCCTTCTTCCCTCTGGTGCTTAGGATTTTGAAGGTGTTCGATTCCCAGGATAAGATGATCGGCAAGTAAAGCTTTCACAAGCACTTGAAACTCTACAAGCGAACTGCCGACGAGCTTGCAATTATCACCAAAAATTGTTTGTAAAAGTTTCAGATTTTTTTGTGTGTGATCTGCAGGAGAATGAAGGAAATATATATAGTGAACCTTGTACATGAATCCAATTAAATCGATGAATCCAATTAATTAGCATTCATGAATCCAATTGATTGCGGAATTAACAATCATTCATGAATCCAAATGATTCATGAATCCAATTAAAATCAGTAATTGTGTGTTTGGGATGCAAAAAAATCATCTCGAATTCAAGCCAAGACCTCCCAAGGCCCCAAGGCCCCGCTCCCGGATTAATGTATTATATAATATACCCGAACTAATGTTTTATATTAGTCTCGGTTGAACTCGGTTGAACCTTGCGTGCACCACGTGGCTTTCTATCATACACACATTTACTCTACCTTCTTGGTTCCTTTCTTATTAAGTGAACAAAAGATTCCAAGCAAATCAATGTGGGATACCCACAAATTTTGCATTCACTAATATATCCAACAGATTTAAGGCAAAATGAGAGGGTGAAGACACAAAAAGTGAATGAGGGAAGGCTAGATCTGCCCAAGATCCGACCGGTAGCCGGAGCTTTTGGACGAATCTAGCCATGGAAAGAGAAAAAATTAAGGAGAAATCAACAAGAATAAGATAAATGGACTAATTATATGTCTTTGAGTTTTTGGGTTTAATTTGTTTATATATGTCGGGTATAATGGGTTGGGTAGGACGGGTTTGGGCGGATCTTTTATAGGGTTATATGGAAATGAAAAGTCGGACAATTATACCCTTAAAATCGGTAACATGTTCAATTCACGTGATAATTTTGACCTGTTTTTTTTGCGGATTCCTTATTTTGACAAATAGAATATATCCGTGAATTAATTTAATTATAAGTGCTCTAAATTAAAATTAATACTATGTAAAAAAAAACAAAAGAAATTAATGTACACAAATAGCGGATTTCTCTTCTTACATGTGATAAAGAGCTGTATTTGAAGAAAAAGGACAAGAAAGGACAGAGTGTAGAACAAGAAAATGACACGAAACTATCACTCTTCCATTCCACAGAGGTGAAGCTATTACAAGACACACATCATTTTTACCATTTCTTGGACAGCTATTTTATGCAAAGTCTTGATTCTCTTCCTTATCTCTTCATTCAAATCTAGCACTTCCTCTTTTTAAGGGTATTTATGGTATTCTTCATGTGAATATCAAAGCTTGCATGGTGGTAGTCATGAAGCATTCCATTAGGGGTCCTTCGACAACTTCTATTGGAATATAATAAATTTCTCCGGGACGATAAATAAAATACTCCCTTCACTCCTTAATATAATGCTTTAAAACACGTAGCGAAAATTTAAGGTATTTTATTAATTAAAATACTAATATTATTATCTTAAATAATTTATTTTTTTAGTAATTCTTCACAACATCTCCTTCGCAATTCTTGAATAAACAGTAGTAAGAGAAACTCAGTTTCAACATCTTCCTTAGAATTCAACAATCTACCAGACCATGAGCGTATGAACCGTATAGTAGATTATCTCGAAAATATGTAGAAAATTGAGAAATGACCCAGAATAAGTTCGGGTTGAGAGAAACCTCCAAGAAGAAACGAAAGAACCTCAGATCTAGAAGGATTTGAAATAAATCTTGGTTATGAGTCTTGAATCTTGAAAAAAAGACGTCTAGAGAGACTTCAACATGATTTACGGCAAAATGAGAGGGTGAAGACACAAAAAGTGAATGAGAGATGGCTAGATCCGCCCAAGATTCGTCCAGTAATCGAAGTTTTTGGACGAATCTAACTATAGAAGGAGAAAAAATGAAGGAGAAATGAAGAAGAAGAAGAAGAGAAATGGACTAGGGAGAGAAAAGGTATAGTGTCAATGTTGATTTGATTATTAGTAATTTGGTGATTTGATTACTTAATTTTGATTATTTTAAATAGATTTTGTACAACACTAATTCTATTTAAAAGAGTAATATTTATATTTTGATTAAAAAATTAATTTTTCCTTCTTTAATTTTTACTGCTTGTGCTGAAATTCTTATATTTAGGAATGAAGGCAGTATTTGATAATCCTTTTGAAAAAATTAAAATTTTATAAATAGAAAAGACCTAAATTTTAAAAAATATTGGTGGGAGTGGGGTGTCCACACCACAGAAGAAGTAGAGGCACCTCAGAATGAGAATGAGGTTTGGACCTTACATTGAAGTCTGATGCCTAAGACAAACAAGATAAATGTGGAACTGGAACATATTTATCTTGGATAACTAACGATAAAATGGCATCTATTAAACTTTTTTAAAAAAACGGGCGAGATGTATTGTTTCAAAAAACTTTACAACAACAAAATCTTAATATCAAGTAATTGAAGTCGGCCACAATAATTAATATAAAATTTTTAGATGTTCGTTCGCATGAATACATTTCCTCATGCCCCCATCCTTCAAGTGTTCGGCATCCCCTACCTCTTACAACCTCATGCCCCCATCCTTCAAGTTTCCGAACCGGAGCACCATTCGGTCTTCTTTTTATGTGTCCAAACCATCTTAAGCGATTGTCCCTCATCTTTTCTTCAAGTTTATAAGGACTTTAAGAGGGGGGAAATTAACATTCTGAAAAGCAAGGGCCATCATAATCTAGGGTTTGAGGGCTGCTGGGAATAAGATGAGTAGAGATTGTAAAAGAAGTGGAGAAGAAAATTGTAATTTTATTTGATTTGTGTTTTCTACCAAAAATAATCTTCAAAAGTAATCATGTGACATGAACATGACATGGCCATCATCCTTTAGAAGATAACGGAAAACGGACAAAAGTTTTGAAATCGATATTTCTACAATATTTGTGTGTAAAAAATCATGAAATTTAGTTTATGTGCTAAAATAATCACTAAAAGTTCAAGCGTGTTTGTCGTTTTTGTCTTTCAAAAAAATGTAATTCTGCCATGTGGATCACTAGAGCAAAAAGCTTCCTTATAGCCGACGCTGGATCTATGAGAAATTTCTAAACGGTAAATTTTCTATAGAAAATAAATATTTTATTTCGCTCTCAAAGCAATTTTGTAGTAAAAAGTTTGCCCCAAGCTAAGATTCTAGATGAGCCCAAACTTGTGGCATAAATGCAATTGGTGGAAAGTAATCCTTCATACATAGATGATTTTATTTTTTTATTTTTTATTTTTTTCATGATATATAGAGGATGATAATATAGTCTTGTATACTGTATTTTCCATTTATGTGTATTTTGTTAATGGGACTTCGATATGTGATTAATGTGGACTTGAGTAACTTCAAATTGATCCTTCCAAAGAAAAAACTTCAAAAAATTATTCCAATATTATATTATCCCATCCTAAAACAATTATTCTTTTTGACAAATAGAGCACGAAATTATGGTAATGAATTTTATAGTAAAACATGAATAAAAGTTTAAAATGCCCTTAATTAGAACATCCAATTATCTCTTAACGCTGTATACGAAATTGATATTTTTATATTAACTGTTAATATTGAATATATGATTAGAATTAAGGGTCAAATTAAAAAAGTTAACACGAATAAGTATAAAAAATAACAATTAATTTGGCACATACAAAAAGTAATAAAGACGGCCTTTCATAACTTTTATGCCAAAAAGCTCTAATTTGTTGGAGTGACTAATACTTATAGTGATTTGAACAACTTGAGCACAAAAAGTGGCATGTGAAATCAAGAAAGCTATCAAAAAGGCCAAAGGCCAATAGCCCAGTGGGGCATTGACTGATCCGTAACCGAGAGGTCTCGAGTTTGATACCCTTTTCCTGCATGCACTAAACTTTATTCTCTCTTATTTAGAGTGTTCTTTTTTCCTAATGTGGGGTTATTCTCTCTCCCTAATGTGGAGCAATCGCCCATCATGACTTAAAAAAAAGAAAAAGAAATCAAGAAAGCTTGCAAGCCATAAAAAGAAAAAGAAAAAGGAAAAAAGAGAGAGAGCTTTTTATATTAATTTAGCAGGATATTGAATATTAAAACTATTCATATTATTATAAAATTATCTCTCCCTCTATTTATAATAATTTGAAACTACGAGGTTAAAAGAGAACTAACCCCCAAAAAAGTTTCTTTATCAAGTACAAAAGATGATTTATGTTGTCGTGAATTTATTAACATTTGTAGTTTTAAGGTTATAAACTATACATCATGCGATGTGATGGAGGAGACAATTTAATGAGACGTCATAGAAAATTTCAGATGAACACTAAACAAATTTACGACACCAAATCCTTAATCCCAAGTAATTGGGATCATTTACATGAATCCATATAAAATTTTCGTTTGGTCGTTAGTATTAATACACTCCCTCCAGTTCCTTCTATCAAATATCATACTCTTATCCAAATCTAATAAATTTATATCATTCTTCATAACTTCGGTACAAACCTTCCTCGGCCTCCCCTAACTCTTACACCCATTCTTCAAGTTTTCGAATTGGTGCATCACTCGTCCCTTTTTATGTATCCAAACCACCGCAAACGATTATTCATCATCTTGTCTTCAATATATGTCACTTCTATCTTCACTCGAATGATCTCATTTATCAATATATCCTTTCTAGTGTATCCACACATCCATCGCAACATGTACATCTCTCCTACACTCATTTTATGAATATGACATATTTTCACAATCCAACACTCTGTACCATACAACAAAATGGGTCTAATAGCCATTCTACAAATCTTTCCATTCAATCTCAACAGTATATTCATGTCGCACAAGACACATGTTGCACCCTTCCATTTCAATCAACCAGGTTTAACTCGATGTGACACATCTCATCAAGCTCTCCATCTTTCTGAATGATAGAACCCAAATAACGAATATAATCATTCACTACAATACATATGTCATTGAAACTAATTACACTTTGATCACTACTTCGGAAGACACTGAACTTACATTCCAAATATTCAGTTTTTCTTCTACTAATTTTGAAGCCTTTAGATTTCAAGGTTTGTCTCCATAGATCCAACTTAGTGTTAACACCTACTATGATCTCATCTATCAGAACAATGTCTTCAACAAACAACATACATCATGGTACGAAGTCTTTTATATGGAGATTCTTGTATGTGGGAAGCCTTGATGCACACCAATTGTAATAGGAAACTCTTTTATCGTTCTGGAACCGATCCTAACATTCGTATTGACTCCCTTATACATATCTTTAATAACGGGACCAAAGTGTTTTACCTATCCATATATATTTTTAATAAAAGAAAAAGATAAAAAAAAATATATAAAAAGCGATAGAACAATGCAATTAGGGGTGTGCATCCGGTAATCTATACAAAATTCGTTTTTGCATGCTTTGTTGAAAATATAATCGAACCAAAATCTAATAGAAATTGAATACCGGAAAGAGAAATTATTTCAAATTGGTTTGGTTTAGTTATACAAAATATTTAAACATTTATTCTTTATAGACTCATCGAATCCAAGTTAAACTAAAAAAAATTAAAGCAAATGGCAACTCAACTATATAAAAGTTACACAAAAAGATAAAAATAAAATGTACAATAAAACAGAAGATCAGTTCCGGTATCAATTAAGGGGGGTGTATTCAATCCGGATTTTAAAAGATTTTAATTGATTTTCAAAAGTCTATATGGATTCTGCTGACTTTATGGATTGTTTTAACTCTACATGCAGTACTGCATGATTCTATCGATTTTATTAGATTGATTTATCAGGATTTCTTTTGATTTATAAAGTATATAGATTATTTGAATAGCACCAACAAATAAAGAAAAGACTGATTCGTTGGTGTATTATACAGATGCAAATGTGTTGAATTTCTAAAGTCAACATATGTTTATCAATCCTTTTTTTTTTTTTTTTTGAATTAAATCATTTTGTTAAAAATTTAAAAAGTTTGATGATAGTCTTTGATTTTTTTTTAGATAACGTAACTGCGGCTTTTTTGATTTATTTGTTCAAGGTTTGTATAATTTACTTACTGGTATTTTTTTCTTTGGCTTAATTAAGATATGTTTTGTGATAAGTTTGGTTTGAACTTTTTTTTTTTCTCTTTGATTTTCTCTTTCAGGAAAATGAAATTCATGTTTGAAAACTAAAAATTTGTGGTTAAATAGAGAATAAATTGTTTGCTTTCTTTAATTTCTATTTGAAGATGATCAAGAAGAAAATTGTTTGCTTATTATGACTTCTTTTTGAGAAATAAACATTTCATATTGAGTTTCTAACGATCTTAAACAAAAATCTCATTTTTTTTTTTGTAGTTTGAAATATTTCTTTGTTTTTCTTATAATTTTATAGAAATGAGATTACTAAAAAAATTGTAATTTAAGATAAAATTATCAAAGAAATTTTAATTTTAATATTAATGAGAGTAAATCAAAATCTTGAGAAAAAAGAAGAGATTTCACCATACACATTTAAACCTATGAAATCCATCAAAATCCTACCTTTAATGAAATCTATGAGAATCTATAGAGTTTTGAATACCTCTAGATTTTAATGGACTTTTTAAAATCCAAATTGAATACCTATGAACTTTAAAACTCCTAAAAAATCCTATAGAATCTATATTGAATACACCCCCTAACAATTAACAAAAGGAGAATTAATGTGGTTAATTCTGCACCACAAGGTATACATGGATCTGCTCCATATCAAAATTTTCTTTTACCTTAGCCATGACATGCAAAAATCTGGACCCACAATCAGTGACAGATCCAGGAAAAAATTTCACTGGGGTCATTTAATATACACAATAATTAACTGCGGTTATTTATACATTTATTATCTAAATGGAGTAAAATATATCGTATATAATTAAAAAAAATCACTTTGAAGTCATTTGATATATACTGATAATTCATCTGAAAGTCATTTATACATTTATTATCTAAATGGAATAAAATACATCATATATAATTAAATTTTGAGTGGGGTCAGTTGGGAATGAAAAGAAGATTTTTAAAATTATTGTTTGGCATATGTACATTTTACTTATTTTTTTATTTTTTATTTTTGCATGAAAGGATTTAGTATATACAATACATACAAATTCAAGAATCAATAATTCCACAGACAAGATGATAAAACCAAAACCCATAGAGGAGTGGGAACAATTCCCTCTGCTTGCTCTTCGTCTCCACTCTCCACCACTATACATACCCGTGACACCAATTTGTATCATCTCAATTTTGTACCAGGGCCGCTCCTGACATTTCGGAGGCCCTGTGCAAAAATTAAAAATGGGGCATTTCGTATAAACATTAACATTTTCAACTTGTTACAAATTTTAAAATGGGCCTTTCGTATGATTGCCTATGTACGTTGGAAACTTGGAAATTGGAATATATTAAATCTGCACATTAACTATTGGAGTAATGGACATGGATGGCTACATGGTAGATTGGATATTTGGGTTGGGCTTAACATATAAAGAGGTTGTACTTGAAAATTTTGGGCCCTCTCGCACCACCTCCATATGGGCTCGGGCCGGCCCTGTTTTGAACTCACCTTCATTCCTTAATATAAAACTTTTAGGACACGTAGCGAAAATTAAGAAAGCAAAAATATTTTGTTAGTCAAAATATCAATATTACTCTCTTAAAAAGAGCTTGTATATCACTAATTCCATTTAAGAGAGTAATATTAATATTTTGATTAAAAAATATTTTAAATTTTGCTTCATTAATTTTCCCTGTCCTGAAAGTCTTATAAGGAATGGAGGTATTACTTGAATAATTTTATTTATTTAATTTGCTATTCATTCTTTCGCACACAAAAACAAAGAAGCAAAATGGTGAACTACAAGAAATTCCTGTGGTGAATCACAACAAAGGGAACCAAATGAACAATCCTTTTTTAATTCAAATTTTTTAATTTTGATAAAATGGTAGCAGAAGAAAGTGAAAGGACAAAGAAGCAATGACACAGGAAAAGACACAACAACTGTAATTGGTAATTGGGAATGTGTCAGTGGTTTTATTTTGATATTTGACTTGATTGCCTAATCATTTCTTCAACTAATTGTTCAAAAACTTTTGAAATTCTCCTCTCTTTTCCATATTCATTCCTTCAAACACTAAGTGTGACCTATACTAAATCCGTCCCAAATTATCTGTCTATTTTATATTTTGCACGAGAAATAAGGTTTTATCAAATTGTATAGTAAAAATTGATAAAATGTCAAACATTATCTTATCTAATATGACTCTCAATTTAATTTTACATTCTTTCTTTTCTATTCTTCTCTCTAACATTTAATGTAAGTGGTAAAATTGAAAAAAATCATCATTGAGCCATTTATTTCGATAATGGACAGCTAATTTGGAAAGATTAAAAAAGAAATGTAAACAAATAATTTGGGATGGAAAGAGTACAAAATTAGTAGCCACACATGGTCTTAAAATGTAAATTTTCCTGCTAGGTATTACAACTTGCCACCTACAAAAAATCATATGTCCTTGTATGTGTCCCCATCTCTATACCCAATTAATCACAATTCGTTATATGTATATATAATTAAAAGAAATGTTAGCATAGCAAATTTTGATTAGTTGGGTATAGTGATAGGGATATACAGGGGATAGACGATTTTCACCCCTCGCCACCTATCTATCAATACTAGTCGTCCCCAACAAATTTTAAAACAGTATGAATGATATTTTAAAATTTTAAACCCATCTAACCCGTCTAAACAGAACAATTTCTAAATAAAAATAAAAAGTGCATAAATTTGCGTACTGGTCCATAATCCACGGACTTTAACCGAACTAAGATGAATCTAACATTTGACAGTTCGTAAAAAATAAACTAAGTTCGGTCCGATCCATTTAAAATAAGTTTGTGTTAACTTGAACTCGAACCGAACTGGATCGATCCGTTTGACAGTGTGAAGATCACTCAAGGGAGTTGAACACATATTTAGAAAGTTGAGTAATATTACCTTTAGAAAAATAATCATTAAAATTAGTAGAATGACAAATATTTTGTGTTTCTTCTTCTTTTGTCTAATATAAGCAGAGAGTTGTGGACCACTAAAACACTAATTTTCCTCCTCTACTATCACTTATCCCTTGTGTTTTCCCTCTTTCTTGTGGGTGAAAATTTTCTATTCCCATTTCTATCTCTATCTTTATCCCAATCAATTAGAATTTAGTATATAAACATTTTTTTCTAATTATATATACACATTGTGAATTGTGATTGGCTCGGAACAGAGATAGGGATAGGAAGGGGGGACAGAGGATTTTTTGCCTTTCTTGTGACCAAAAAGTAATTTCTTTTTCATTCATCACAAGTCCATACTAGCTAGTACAACTACTACTACTTCTACTTCCTTTTCTTGCTTTTCTCTTTTGGCAATGCCTAACTAACCTTAGCTTCTGCTAAATAAGTGAAAAACCCAAGAAGAAAAATAACATATGGCTATGAGAATTGAATTTTCTTCATTTCTTCTTCTTTTTTCTCTACTTTTGTTAGCCACTTTGAGGAATAATTATTGCAAAGCTACTACTGATTCATCATTTCAACTCAATGATGATGTTTTAGGCCTCATTGTTTTCAAATCAGCCCTTCAAGATCCATTTTCTCATCTGGCCTCATGGAATGAAGATGAAAATTCTCCATGTTCATGGGATTTCATCAAATGTAATCCTACTAATGCCAGAGTTTCTGATATTTCACTTGATGGGTTGAGTTTATCAGGAAAACTCGGTCGCGGGCTCGAAAAATTGCAAGATTTGAAGGTAATTTCATTGTCAAACAACAATTTCACTGGCACTATTAATCCTGAGATGGGTTTTATAAATGGTTTAGAAAGGCTTAATCTCAGTAAAAATGGTCTTTTTGGGAATATTCCATCTTCTTTTGCTAATATGAGTTTTATCCAGTTTCTTGACCTTTCTGAAAATTCATTATCAGGACCTCTCCCTGATAATCTGTTTGAAAACTGTAAATCCCTTCGTTCCGTTTCGTTTTCCGGGAATTTTCTTGAAGGACCAGTTCCTACTAGCCTTGCTAGGTGCACTAGTTTGAATCACTTGAATCTCTCCAACAATCATTTCTCAGGTGACCCTGATTTTCTTCAAATTTTTAACAACTTGGCAAGGCTTAGAACATTGGATTTTTCGCGTAATTCGTTGTCGGGACAAATCCCAGTTGGAATATCAGCATTACATAACTTGAAAGAGCTTTTGTTACAAGGAAATCACTTCTCTGGATCACTTCCAGCTGATATTGGATTCTGTCCACATTTGAATATATTAGATATCAGTAAGAATTTTTTCACTGGTGAACTTCCAAAGTCACTACAAAGGCTTAATGCTCTTACTGTTTTCAGTTTATCTACCAATATGTTCACTGGAAATTTCCCTCAATGGATAAGCAAAATGATTAGTCTTGAATTTGTTGATTTTTCTGGGAATAGCTTAGAGGGATCGTTGCCATTGTCAATGGGGGAGCTTAAATCTTTGAAATACCTTAGTTTATCCAATAATAAACTGATTGGAAGCGTTCCTCGGTCCCTAGCTAGTTGTATTGGACTATCAGTTCTAAGGATGAGAGGGAATGTCTTGGATGGTAGCATACCTGAAGGGCTATTTGATTTGGGGTTGGCGGAATTAGATTTGTCGACAAATGAGCTTACTGGTTTGGTTCCACCGGGCTCTAGTAAAATGTTCGAGTCTCTTCAAGTGCTTGATATGTCGAAGAACAATCTCACAGGTCATTTTCCTGCAGAAATGGGGATGTTTTCTAAGTTGAAATACTTGAATTTGTCATGGAACAGCTTGCAATCAAAACTTCCTCTTGAGATTGGATATTTGAAGGATCTCACTGTTTTAGATCTTCGATATAGTTCTTTGATTGGATCGATTCCCGGTGATATATGTGAATCTAGAAGCTTGGCTATCCTTCAACTGGATGGAAATTTCTTGAATGGACCAATTCCGAATGAGATAGGAAATTGTTCATCCCTTTATTTGTTGTAAGTGTTTACTTCTACTCTTTATCTTCATTTTTTTTTATCAGCTTAGCTCATTATAAGTATATGTATTCTTGTTTGTAATGCAGGAGTTTATCCCATAATGGCATAAGTGGACCAATTCCGAAATCCATTTCTTCGTTGAAGAATCTCGAGATTTTGAAACTGGAGTACAACCAATTGAGTGGAGAGATACCTCAAGATCTCGGGAAGTTGGAGAATCTTCTCGCCGTGAATATCTCTTACAACAGGCTCATAGGCAGACTTCCTGCTGGAAGTATATTTCAAAACTTGGATGAGAGTGCAATAGAAGGGAACTTGGGTGTTTGCTCCCCTTTGCTGAGGGGACCGTGCAAAATGAACGTTCCAAAACCTTTAGTTCTTGATCCTTATGCTTTTGGGAATCAAGGAGGAGGAGGTCAAAATCAAGAAGATGAACCTTCAAGTACTACTAGTACCTCGAGATTTAGGCATCATCACAGTTTCCTAAGTGTTTCTGCTATTGTTGCAATATCAGCTGCTGTGGTCATTGCTATTGGTGTAATGGTGATAAGTTTCGTAAATGCCTCTGCTCGGAGGAGACTTGCCTTCGTTGATAACGCCTTGGAAAGTATGTGCTCGAGCTCAACTAGGTCCGGTAGCCTAGCTACAGAAAAACTAGTATTGTTTGACTCGAAATCTTCCCCCGATTGGATTAGCCCAAGTATTGAATCGATGCTGAATAAGGCAGTTGAAATTGGAGAAGGTGTCTTTGGAACCGTTTATAAGGTTTCAATGGGAGAAGGAAGAGTAGTAGCAATAAAGAAACTAGTAACAGCAAGTATACTTGAGCATCCAGAAGATTTCGACAGAGAAGTTAGAGTTTTAGGAAAGGCGAGGCATCCGAATTTGATTTCGTTGAGAGGATATTACCGGACTCGTCAATTGCAACTTCTAGTCTCAGATTATGCACCAGAAGGAAGCTTACATTCTAAACTCCACGAAAGATCGCCTTCTGCAGCACCGCTTTCTTGGGAAACCAGATTCAAAATCGTGTTAGGAACAGCAAAGGGACTTGCTCATTTGCATCATTCATTCAGGCCGCCAATCATACACTACAACATAAAGCCAAGCAACATTCTCTTAGACGAGCAAATGAATCCGAAGATATCAGATTTTGGATTGGCAAGACTTGTTACAAAGCTCGATAAACACGTGATCAACAACAGGTTTCAAAGTGCATTAGGGTATGTTGCACCGGAATTAGCCTGCCAAAGCTTAAGAGTTAACGAAAAATGCGATGTCTATGGGTTTGGAGTGCTGATGCTTGAGCTAGTAAGTGGTAAAAGGGCGGTAGAGTACGGGGAAGACAATGTAACGATTCTAAGTGATGATGTTAGAGTAATGCTTGAGCAAGGAGACATATTGGAATGTGTTGATGATAGCATGGGAAATTATGAAGATGATGAGGTAGTGCCTGTTCTAAAGTTGGCCCTTGTTTGCACTTCTCAAATACCTTCAAGCAGGCCTTCCATGGCAGAAGTTGTGCATATTTTGCAGGTCATTAAGACCCCTATTCATTCCCAATAGGAGGGAAGCATAACTGCTACCTTTTCATTCAAAATATTGCTATTGAATTTCTCTATTACTTTAGTCAATTTGTGTGCTTCTTTAAACTGTTTATTTAATGGTACTACATTTTGTTTTTTTTTGTTTTTCCAAGAAAAATATCACTAAAATTAAAACCATAACCATCAAGTGTTGTTTCAACTGATCAATCTCAACTAACAACAGAATATCAAGACAAGCAATTTTATTAGAGATCGATCCATGACTAGGGCTGAGCAAATTCGATTTTTACCGAATTACGATTCGGGAATTCGGCCTGAATTCGGTAATTCGGTCACGACCGAATTCGAATTGGTCGAAAGTGGGACGAAATCGGTTGGACTACACCGAATTCGAATTGAATTTTTTAATAATTAAATATTATTATTATATAATTAAATATATAAAGGGAAATCAGCCTGTTTACTCCCCCCAAGAATTTTCGTTCAGCCTGTAAAGTCGCCAATGTTTAATTTCACTGTCAAAAGTCCCCTCAGGGAATTTTCGTTCAGCTTGTAAAGTCCCTTACCTAGTCCCAGATTTTTTGTATTTTGTAAATTTTATAGATTAAAACTGACCATTATTCCCCTGCTCATTAAGCACGGGGATGACATAAATTTGGGGTTGCCCTGATTCCGCCGCAGAAGAGGCGGTGGAACCTCTATATGCAACCTGTAAATAGATAAGGGACTTTACAGGCTGACCGAAAATTCCTGAGGAACTTTACAAGCTGAAATTAAACATGGGGGACTTTACAGGCTGAATGAAAATTCTTGAGCGACTTTACAAGCTAAAATTAAACATTGGGGACTATACAGGCTAACCGAAAATTCCTGAGGGACTAAACATGCTGATTTCCCTATATATAATAAGTAAATTATTAAATTAGTAATAAAAAAAATCCTAACATGTTTCCTTTACCCTAGCTATCAAATTGATTTTGGACTGTATTTGGATCGATTTTAGGATTGGATTTGTACTGATTTTGGACTGAGGACTACTGTAAATTTTGCTTGATTTTGTATAAAAAACAGGGTAGGAATTGTGTTGTACTTAACCAAATTCTATTCAAAATTGGACCAGAAATGGACTTGATTTTTTAAGAAATCTGAACAAAAAATGTACCCTCCAATTCGGCCAATTTGGTTGAAACCGAATTCCGAATTCACCAATTCGGTCAATTCGAATTCGGTTTCGAATTCGGACGATTTTTTAGGTATGAAAAAATGAAAAAATGAAAAAATGAAAAAATCGAATTCAAATTACCGAATTGGCGAATTCGAATTACCCCTATCCATGACGGAGGAAAGAAGGAAGTTAATGAGGAAAACAAAAATGAGCCAATAAATATCCTAAATGAAACGTTGCGCCTTCCCATTAGAAGTTGAGCCCAAAAATTTTACGTGTCGACTTCCGGTCCGGCTCCTATGCGGAACATTTTTTTGCCTTGAAAACAGGTATTTTTTTAAATAAATATCAGCCATCAAAATTTTAATACAACGGATGATAATCCGTTCCGCACATACGAAATATTTTTCGTTCCGCACTGAAACCGTGGTGGTCGACTTCACGGGCTTCCGGCTAAACATTATATATATAGTTTTTTTAAGAAAATATCACTAAAATTATATTTAAAAAAGGAAAAAACAAGTATAGGTATGAAATTTAAATTACCCAAAACAAGGAAAGAAAAAATCATAAACTCATCCCTTTCCCCTCCATCTTCTCCCTGCCTCATTACTGCTGACACAAGAACCAACTATCATTCCCCAAGCCCCTCATCCATCCCCTTCCTTTCCTCTCCCTGCAAACTCTCTACTATTTCCTCTTTTCTTCTCAGTCGAAGCTACTATTTTCGTCGTCGTCGCTAGCCCTATCTCCTTTCTCTGTAAACCCGTCCCCTCCAAGAATCTCCACACCACTCAGGGACGAAGGCAGGAATTTGGTGTTGGGTAAAAAAAAATTCTTGGGGGGGAGAAACTGATAAA
Source organism: Vinca minor (assembly GCA_026122235.1). Classification (NCBI taxonomy): domain Eukaryota; kingdom Viridiplantae; phylum Streptophyta; class Magnoliopsida; order Gentianales; family Apocynaceae; genus Vinca; species Vinca minor. Next base: position 4,988,933 of record JAOCZM010000253.1, read on the forward strand.
ATTTTCCAAAATACACATAAAATTTCGACAAATAGTAGTATTTTTAAAAATCTTGCGGGGATGACACCACCCCAACCCGCCATCCAAAACTCATCCTTCAGTCTACAACTACCCCAACCCATTTCCCGCACCCACTCCGACCACCGTCAATTAATTCAATCCTCTGGCAAATGATACTGAATTAATCTGGCTAATCCTCCCACAAATATACCACTACAAGAAAACAGTTAAATAGCGATCGAAATTTTCGGACACAACATAAACGACGGAATACCGATAGACTGGAAACCGAAAACCTAACGGTCGCTATTCCGTCGCTACTCCGTCGGCCATATCGGTTCCGTTGACATTGAAACGACGTTGTTTTGTTCACCGTTAACGACCGAATACATAACGGTGTATATTTATATAGTTATAAATGAAAGATACAAAACGACGTCGTTTTATTCACCGTTAACGACCGAATACCGACGGAAGTTAACGACCGAATACCGACGGAATACATAACGGTGTATATTTATATAGTTATAAATGAAGGACATAAAACAACGTCGTTTTGTTTCCTTTAACGACTAACAAACGACGAAATTTAACGACCGATTACCAATGGAATACATAACGTTGTATATTTATATAGTTATAAATGAAGGACATAAAACGACGTCATTTTGTTTCCTTTAACGACTGACTAACGACGGAATTTAACAACCGCTAACCAACGGAATACATAACGTTGTATATTTATATAGTGACAAATGAAGGACATAAAACGACGTCGTTTTGTTTTCCTTTAACGACGGAATTTAACGACCACTTACCGAACGAATACATAATGTTGTATGTTTAACGGCTTAACGATGGATTAGCGACCGAATGTTCAAAACGACGTCATTTTGTTCGTTTTATCTTCAAATAACCTAAGTGCTTCACTCAATTCATCTCGCCGTCTCTCCCACTGTGAAACCACCACCCCCACTGCGAAATCACCACCCCGCACTCTGCCGCCCTCCTCTAGCCCGCTACCACCTCCTTTCCCCATTCCATCAAGAAGCCCCATCCTTGCTTCACTCTACAACTTTTTCATTTCGCAGTCAAATCCCTAATTTTCAAGAACTTAGCAAAAAAAAATCCCTCGAAGCTGCTCATTCCCGACGCCATCTCCGGCCACCTCCGATCAATTGGCTTCTTCTATTGTTGAGGGTAATTATTCTTTTTCTTTTATCTCTGAGTTTCAATGGTTTCTTCTATTTTTTCCTGAATTTCATTACTGTGATTTAATTTTTTTAACTGAATTTCTTGGTTTTTTTTTTATTTCATCAGCTGCTCCAACTGGTTTCTTGTGTCAAATCCCAGCTGCTCTACATTTGAATCCCAGCTTCTTCACTAGCTGCTCCAAGGTACATTCTTTTTATGCCTTATTTGGAAGACTTTGAACATGTTTCTGTGATTGTAGGGTATTTTGAACAACTGATGAATTTTCTTGTGTGTTTTCTGTCCTTATTTAGTATTTCTGTCCTTATTTGGTTGCTTTTTTAATTTTATTTATTATAATGACATTTGAAAATTTGCCTTTGCCTTTGAAAATTCAGTAGAGATTATAACATCTACTGGAATTATCTGTTCAACTCTATTTCGACATGAAATCTTACATTCTTCATTTTTGTTTATCTTTTGGCTAGACTCAAGACAAAATGATTACAAGTTTATCTTATACATTGACTACTCTTTGTCCTTTTTCCATTTCAGTGTCTTCATTAAGTTGAACTTGTCTAGGAAATGAATTTGATAGAACTTTTTCCTCAACTCCAAGCATAAAAGAAATAATCAGCATTTTCCAGTAGAGGTTATATTTGAATGTTGTATTTGCCTTTTAGTAAATATATGTGACAATTTTTTAGAGTGATTATTATAACCAAACTTCATAATCTGATAAATCATTTAACGATTCGTTTTGTAATTTGTAATTTGTAATTTGTAATTTGTAATTCAGAGATGCCTCCAAAGAAAACTATTCGAGTGTCCTTACCATTTAGTAAGCCACCCACATCTGCTGCGCCCCTACCTCCCAGTCAGGTTCATCATCTGATTTGCGGTCGACACCGCCATCTGCCCTTGAGACTGGTACGACACCTCCGTCATAGTTTGTTGATGAACATATATCTCAGGATGCGTCTGCGTCAGTACCGGCCACTGAATCTTCGCCGGTAGTAGGATCAGCGACTCACCAGTCTACTGTCCCACCGACTGGTACCAGTACTAGTGGAGATGCGATTACACTAGATACTCGTATTCTCCTGCAACCTACTCTTGGCACGTAAGTTAATTTTTTAATTATTTCCTTTAAGTTAATTATACTTCTTGTAATCATTATAGTCTATAATTAAAAAATTTCTTGGCTATTATAGATTTAGATTGAGAACCAGCTGTTCCTCCACCATTATCGATATATTTCAAGGGCGTTTCAAGGGGGCATATAGCACCATGATGGATGTTCCCCCGGAAGAAGAAAAAAGGTGATGGGAAGAGTTCACGGTAACTTTATTTTAAACTTTGATAAATTAGCAAATAAGTTTGAATTTACAAGTCTTCGAATTTAATTATCTAACATTATTTCAAAATATAGAAAAGGTATCGATGGGCTCCTGAGCATGAGGCAGGCGTCAAGTCTGGTTGGCGTACCTTACCATGCAAGAAAAAATAATAAGAGGCCCAAATGGGTTGTTAAGAGCGACTGGGAGCGACTTCAAGCGTATTGGCCAACTCCGGCTTTTGTTGCTAAGTCTAGACAGGCAGCAAAAAATCGGAAGGACGGGAGGGGTGGCAAAGGCCCAATGAAGCACACGGGTGGTTCACTTAGCCACATTGAGCACCACGAGAGACTGGTACTTATATTTTTTTTTTCACATTCATATATTGTATGTGTTTTATGTACACATTTAATGTTTTAAGGAATTTTTTTAACAGGAAAAGGATGCCGGATATGCAATCCCATTCCCAGCTAGTTACGATTGGACGCATCAACACCATATCGGCCCAAAGAAAGGTAAATGGGTTAATGAAGATTCTAGACAGTTATATGTATGTATTTCACTCCTGTTTCAACCTTTTTTTATATTAGTTATTTACTGTGATAATTGTGATAACCTGAGGTTTTGTTTGACAGGGGGTGTTCCATGCGGTTTATGACGAAGCCGCAAACGAAGCAACTCAAGCCGGCTAGCCTCCTCCGGATTTGCCGACTCAGATTGAGCTTTCAACTGAGGCAGCGGGTGGGCTAAAAAATGGACATGTTCAAGGACTCGGTTCGTTCTCCGATGTGGTAAAGACAATGAAGCGAGGTAGCCAGACAGTCTCGCATTCAGCTATGGAACAAAGAGTGGAATTATTGAAAGCTAAGTGGAAGAAAGAGATGGAAACTCAATTGGCCAAGCAAAAAAACGAATTCAAGAAGAGGGAAAAGAAGAGAAACAAGACATTAGCTAGTACCTTATTTGAAATATTATCAAATAAGGACACTTTATTGAGTGCCTCTGAGCTTGAAGCTGAATTTAGAAATATAGATGATGATGAGCTAGATTCAGACTTTGACGATGACCCCTTAACTGTCGATGAATTTTCGGGGAGTCAATAAATGATGTAGTTTATTTTGTATAGTATTGAACTATTGTTATGTTTTTTTTGTATAATATTGAACTATGGTATGTTGTTTTTTGAGTTATCACTATTGTATGTTTATTTTTGCGTTATCACTATTGTATGTTGTGTACTACTTATGTTTTAAACATAGTAGTGAATTAGTTATATTTTCTGGTGATTTTGGGATTTATTTGGGTCTGTTTTCTGTAGAATTGTGGCAGGGAATATACTGAGTTTTTTACCATTATGTTTCTGGAAAACTGGCTATATACCGACCGAATTACGTCGGAATAGTGAGCTTTCTTAGGGTATAGGGTTGGGCGACCGATTAGCGACCGAAAGGGCGCAACGACGTCGTTTTACAACAATCGGTCTCTATTCAGTCGCTATTTATCTTAGGGGCGACCGATTTCTTCTCATCGGTCGCAATTCGGTTTCTATTCTTATACTATGTTCATCTTTTATAAAATAGCGGGATTCTTTTTAAGAGATAGAACTATATTAGGTACTATAACTAATACACACACACACACACACACACACATTAACATGAATAGTCATAGTAAAACTTATACTTATTCATAAAATACCTAAATAGCCTCGAAGCAGAACAATTCAAGTAATACATTTACGTGAATCATTAAGTAAAGTAGTTAAAATTTTAATAATTGCTTATTAATAAACAAATAATTACTAAAATATTCATATTAGTTAGTATTCGCATTCTGAACGATGTCGATTTATAGATTTATAATTTTTTAACTTGGGTCGTCGCTAATTAGCTAAGGGGCGACCGATTACCAACCGAATTCGTCATTTCGGTCGCTAGTCGGTCGCTATCGATAAATGTAAAACGACGTCATATTGACAATTTGTGTGTCTTCATTAATTCGAAATAACACAAGTGTTTTAATATAATCAAACGACGCCGTTTTGCATTTATTGATGGCGACCGAATAGCAACCGAGTTGACGCATTCAGACCAGCCCTTGAATCCCATTACTTTCCAAGCAAAAATATAACAGTAGCAAGTTGGTTCAAGTTCCAGCCCTTGAACCTCAACCCATCCCTAGTTCTGTAATGGCGTCATTTTGTTAGTTTGAGGGGGCGACCGAATACCGACGGACGCTTAACGACTGAATATCGACGGCGTGAATTAACGACCGAATACCGACGGATTTCAAATGAAACAACGTCGTTTTGCTTGTCTCTTCCAAACAAATCCCTAATTATTCAAACACTTATAAAAAATACTCACAACTCCTCCCCCGCGAAACCCCACCCACCACCTCACAGCTCTTCCCCGCGAAACCCCACCCCACCACCTCCACCTCCACCTCCACCTATGATCAACTCCTAATCGACGCCGCCCGTGAACTAATCGTTGCAGCTCTGAAGCCTCGCTGTCACGCCGTGCCGCCCAGACGCCTCTGCTATTGATAAGGTAGGCAGGTTTTTATTTGTGATTTTTTATTTTCTCTTATTTTCTGATTTTTTTTTTTTTTGTGATTTTTTATTTTCTGAATTATTTGTTCTAATTTTTTTTTATTTTCTGAAGACAGAAATTTTTTTATGCTTGCTATTAGGTTTGTTCATCATTCACTGTTACTTTATTTTTGTACCTTCATCATTTGTAGGAACTCAAAACTGATATTCCAGTTAGACAATATGCATGAATACTAAATATTGAGTATTTGCTATTGGAAATGTAGTGATTATGTTCTTATGTGTTTTTCCTTTTCTTTGTTACATAGTTTTCATCCATTCGATATTCATTCCCCCTCCCCCCTCCCCGCCCTCGGGGTTAGGTCTAAGATTCAACCGGTAATAATGTTCGTTTTATAATTGAAGACTATTTTGGTTCACTCCTATGGAAAATTCATTGGCTTTCAAGCAGTAAATTGCATATCTATCAAGTTTGTGCTTAACATGTTCTTTCCTGTGTGGTGAACTTAGAATCCCCACACCTGTGAACATCTGCACTTAACATATTCACTATTTTAGAACAATTGAAATTGTTGACATTATAAAAGGGTAATAAGGGCAATACTAGAATTATCAACGTTTTACTGTCCTCATTCTGTTATTTATCTTCATTCTCTTACCCTGGTGGAGTGATTTTTGCTATTCTATATAAATGCAATGAGATTTTATTATATAACAAAGGGTTATTTTTGCTTTTGAACACACATTTTAGCTTTCTGCCTTAGATGAGAGTTTCTTGCATTTGTTGCTAATATCTAGAGAGTTCTCTTTCTATAAACTTTTACTTTAGTACTCAATCTAATGAGGATTGTGTATGTGTGCATAAGAGAGAGGATCCCAGGGTGTGTGTATGTGTTCTTAAAGCATTTTTTCTAGGTGTTTGCATATCCCTTTCCTTTTGTAGTGAGAATATAATATTTTGTTTTGACCAATATTTATATTTTTTAGCAGATTCCGATTAATTTTTGGATAACACGAGTGAAGGAATAAGACATCAATCACCTAATTGCCAGTTTGCATGTGAAATGTGTGTTTCAGCTGCGTGGTATAGTTGAGACCTGTCATGAAGACATATGGAAATGTTTTACATTTTTCCCTTTTGAAGACCTATCATTGTATTATCTCCCCATTTTTTGCATCTTTGTATTAGATAGTTGTCTTTTATCTCTAAAAAAGTTGGTTGTGAATGTGACATTACTTTAGTGAGATAAAATTTTCCATTTTTAATTTTTTTAATTTGTATGCTAATTATATCATTTTAGTTCCAATAAGTAAACAATTGATAATTGAACATAACAAGAATATAAATACATCGTTCTATTGCACAATAAAATTCAGAACAAACAATATATATAGACAAGATTCCATTAATAACATAGTAGATTAAATAATTATCGTGTTATTACACCGAACAATAGTATTTACCACACGTTAATTACTTGAAAAATAAGGTTGAAAATCATCAAACATAAGGTTCAAAGTTAATATGCATTTACTTATTAAAACTTGATATATGAAGATATTGTGTTTATAATGGAGGACCGTAGTTTGATGTATATGGATTCGACAACAAATGGTGGACCTCGTCATAGTCCAAAATTTATAGCGGGAGTGAAACGATTTGTGAATTTCGCTGTTAGTATGTCTGCTGATGTACAAATTGATGGGATTAGGTGTCCTTGTGGGGGGTTTGTAAGAATAAGGATTTTCATATGCCTGATATTGTGAAGTATCATATTGTTATGAACGGATTTGTGTCTAACTATTTTAATTGGACATGTCATGGTGAGGCACTCATTCCAATGCCTTAAATTCCATTTGTTCACGATATGGATAATTCTATAAGACATATGACACAGAACAATTATCGATAGATGGTTTTTGATGTTGCCGGACCAAGTTTTAATGAACCGGATAGTAGGGATGTGGAAGAACTTCCCAATCAAGAGGAACAAATGTTCTATGACATGTTGAAGGCTGTTGATAGCCCACGGTACAAAGGTTGTACAAACCATTCACAGCTATCAATGACTGCTAGAATGTTGAGTATTAAATCCGAAGACAACTTATCTGAAACTACTATTGATAAATTTGTGCAATTGATGAAAGAGGCGCTTCCTCCACAAAACAATACTTTAGACGACTTTTACCAAATGAAGAAATTGGTTAAAGTCCTTGGATTACCGGTGCAAAAGATTGATGTTTGTTTTAACGGTTGTATATTGTATTGGAAATATGATCTCCCCCTTGGATGTGTATGAAGAACAATGTAATGTTCTTAACTATCATTATTCCTGGACCCCAAAATCCAAAACAAAAGATTGATGTGTACTTGCAGCCTCTCATCGATGAATTGAATCAGCTGTGTGGTGAAGGTGCATAAACTTATGACATCTCCAAAAAGTAAAATTTTAAACTTAGGGTTTCATTACATTGGACAATTAGTGATTTCCCCAGCATATGAAATGTTGAGTGGATGGAGTACATCTGGCATTCATGCTTGTCCATATTGTATGGAGGAAACACAAGTGTTCCATTTGCAGGTTGCCGGGAAACAATCGTGGTTCGTTTGCCACGAATGCTTCTTGTCACCTAATCATCCTTTTAGAAGCGATGCAAAGGGATTCCGAAATGACCGGCGAAAGGAGAAAGCAGACCCGCCATCTCGCCTGACTAGTGATGAAATGTATTTTAGAGTTAGAGATTATCCAAAAATTACCGATACAGCTGAAGAGATTGGTAAATAGCACGACAGGGGCCAGGATCACAGTTGGGCCAAACGTAGCATATTTTGGGACTTACCTTATTGGCGGACACTTCGATAAGACACAACATTGATGTCATGCATAATGAAAAAATGTGTTTGATAACGTCTTTAACATCGTGTTGGACGTGAAGGGTAAAACTAAGGACAATTTTAAGGCTAGAGTGAATGTTGAAAGGTATTGTAGTCGAGTGGAATTGAATATTAAACATGATGGCCGGGGTAAAGCAACAAAACCAAAGGCATGTTTCACCCTTACCAAGGCACAAAAAGAGATGGTTTTGCAGTGGGTGAAATAATTAAGGCTCTCAGATGGTTATGCATCGAATTTGGCGCGATGCGTTGATATGAAAGAGCCGAAAATGTCAAGCATTAAGAGTGTCATGTATTCATGGAGAGACTTATCCCTATAGCTCTCAGAGAAGTACTACCGGTAAATGTTTAGGGACCCTTAACTGAACTTAGTCTGTTCTATAGAGATTTGTGTTCCACAAAGTTGATTGTAGGGCATATGGAAGAACTGGAGGACACTATTGCTATATTATTATGCAAGCTAGAGAGAATATTTCCCCCCGGGATTTTTTGATGTCATGGAACACTTGCCGATTCACCTTCCGTAAGAAGCCAATGTTGGTGGCCCGGTACAGTTTAGGTGGATGTACCTGTTCGAGATGTAACAACCCATGTCTTTATGATCTCAACTTCAATTTTATTTTCCATGTATTTACAATGTGATTAACTACTTATGCTTTAATTAGATACATGCACCATCTAAAAAAGAAGATATAAAACAAGGCCAGGGTAAAGGGGTCAATTTGCAATGCATACTTGGTGGAAGAAACTGCTACGTTATTTAGTTATTATTTCGAACCCCACGTGAAAACGAAAGTTAAAACCATTGGGCGAAATGATGGTGAAGACGAGACTACAAGTGGACCAGATGTATTATCAATTTGCAACTTACCTGGAAGACCATTTGGAAAAAAAGAAAATATTTCATTATCTGATAAGGATTATAAAACTGCCATTAATTATATTCTTATGAATTGTGAAGAGGTTGAACCATACCTGCAGCAAGTAAAGCCAACTATTACTTCAGTTTTGCTATATAATTAAAAGTAGCCGAATAATAATATTGTCATTTGATTTGTAACTCAGGAAATTTATTAGTGAAGTACATGACTAAACTCCCCATATAACGGAGGATGAACTGCAAATGAGGGTTTATAGTGATTTTTCCAAATGGTTTGGAACTCATGTAAGTTGGTATTATGTAGAAATTTACTTGTTGTAAGAAAGCCTAAACTAATTTAACTTTTGTTGCTCTCAACAGATACATAGCCTTCCGAAACATTTCGAAAGGTTGTTAAAAAATATTTCATGGGGCCCGACAAGGAGAGTGATGTCATATTCCGGTTACTTTGTTAACGGATATAGATTTCACACAAAAGTCCACAGTGATGGAAAAGGAACCACAAACAGTGAGGTATGGGTTAAAGGCGATTGCTACGGAGAGTTGAAGCAAGTCATTGAGGTTGAACTTGATGGAGTATTTGTCCAAAAAATATTTCTTTTCAAATGCGACTGGTTTGATTAAACTCCAAATAGATATTTGAAGGTGCATCCTCAATATAAACTTGTAGAAATCCATAGGAAAATAACGTACCAGGGTTACGATACGTTTGTATTTTCTTCCCAATGTCAATAAATCTACTACACACCTTATCCAGGTAGAAAGACAACATCTAAGGCTGATTGGTGGGTTGTTTGTCGTTCCAAACCATGTCTAGTTGACGTTCCTAATGTTCCGGTACCATATCAGGAGGAAGTATGTGAGGAGAAGACCAGTCACATTGATCCAGCTGTTACTGAAGTTTGTCAACTTGCACACCAGTCAGGGGAAATCGAAGTTGTACTTGTGGCCGGTACGGGCCGTGTTAATGAAGATGATGATGAAGATGAAATTATGTCGGGTGATGAAAATTCAAAAGAAAAAGATGAATTTATGTCAGAGGATGATTTAGAATGATTAAAAATAGAATTATTAATTTGGTTATGTATTTGTTGTTATGCTTTAATTTTTTATTAATCCATTTTTTCATGCATACAAGAATCTCTTTCTCGCTTCACACTAAGAAGCCACTTGAACGATTCAAATTGAAGTTGAACAACTAGTTTTTTTGGAATTCCACATATTGAAGGTGAGTGGTATTTGTTGGTTTATTTTTTAGTACTTTATTACCATGAATTAATTGCCGTATTGAATAACTTTTTAACATAATTCAAAATGGTAATTTTATTGCCATAAAATAATTTGATTCTTGAATTTTCAGATTTCAACTCATGCATTTCCAAGGATATACATATAAATGGCATCAAGGAGTATATGAGAAGTGTAAACTTTGATTGTGAGTGTTGTAATTTAATGAGAAGTGCACACTTTGATTGTGAGTGTTGTAATGTAAATGAGAAATGTAAACTTGTGTGTTTTAGTAAGATAATTGGTTAGGTAATGTTATTTTTGGGTTTTATTAATTATGTTTGCTATTTGGGATCTTATTAATATTGTTTCTGGTTCGTAAATTTCAGATTTATTTTTTTAAATTAAAAAACATTTAGCGACGGACTCGTGACTGACCAATCGGCTGCTATGGCAGTCGTCGCTAACAAGTCCAAGTCAAACGTCAACAATGTTGACCATTCAGTCGGTATTCCGTCGCTATATGGCGACCCAATAATCGGTTGCTAAACCGTCCGTCGGTATTCGGTCGTTAACGAGTCAAAGTCAACAATGTTGACCAGTCGATCGATATTCCGTCACTATTTGGTGAACAAATAATCGGTTGCTAAACAGTCCGTCGGTATTTGGTCATTAACGAGTCAAATCAAAGTCAACAATATTGACCAGTCGGTCGGTATTCCGTCGCTATATGGAGACCCAATAATCGGTCTCTACAGAATCTGTTAGTATTCGGTCGTTAATAAGTCAAAGTCAAAAGTCAAAAATGTTTAACGTTCAGTCGGTAATCCGTCGCTATATTGCGACCCAATGATCGGTCGCTAAATATTCCGTCGGTGGTCGATCGTTAATTTGCTTAGCTACGAAAAATACACGACCACGTGATTCGGTCGTTAATCGGTCACAAAACTAAGATTAGCGACAAATTTGTCCGTCCCTGTTACACTGTTTTCGTGTAGTGTACAGAGACGGGTGGCGACTCAACATAGGTGCGGCAGGGAACATTGTATGTGACAATAGAGAGGGTTGGGGGAAGGAGGGGAAATGATCTGCTTCATGCTTTTTCTTTCTTGGTTAATTTAAATTGGGTATCCATAATTTGTTTTTAAAGTAATTGAATACCCATAAACCTTTTTGTGTGGAAATGAACTGAAATTCTTGAAATACCCCTTAAAATTTCCTCACGCGTGATACACATGGCCTATTGATGAAATTGCGTCCAAAAATATGACGAAATTCCTTTAATGGCAAGTCAAAAATTTATTATACCTTAAAAGATAAAATTAAACATAATGGGCTTTAAAGGAGAATCGAAAATACATTTGGAACTAAATAGGCTATTGTTGAAAAATTAACAATAGAATATTTGAAAAAGTTTGTAGGGACGTCAATGTGTCTTAAATGATAAATATTTTTTAACCCCTTCAATTTCGGAGAGGTTGATTTGCTAATGGGGAAGGGGATCTCTCATTTTCACATTTAGTTCCCTCATCTTCCCCTTCAATCACACAAGAGTTTTTTTCTCTTCAAATACCTCATCATTTAATTTCTCTCCCTTTCCCTTTCCCCTTCCCCTTCCCTTTTTTTATTCCTACCAAACAATTAAAGGGTTACTTAGAGCAATCAATATCCTTTGGACCACATATCTGCCAAAACTTGTTCTAGATTTTATCTCATCTTTGCCTATTACACCAGTCTCTCCGGATATAATTGCTTGGGGTCCAGCAGCGGACGACCGCTTTACTGTTGCAAGTGCTTGTTTGTGGAGACTTAAAACATATATCCCGGCTATTCTTCCTACTCTTCCATGAAAAATAATTTGGCATCTCGTGTTACCTTCACGAATTAAATCTTTTCTTTGGCAGTATATAAACCACTGTCTCTTTATGTCCTCCAACTTTCATGCCCTATAACATGGAGGTGACCTGCCAGTGCCTCATCTACCAATGAGACATCGAACCCAAAACAGAAAAGATAAACTCTACAGTTATATCAATACTTAAAAGGAATCTCAAAGTTATACATTATAATAAAGGCACTGAACCATTCTTGAAGTCATTACATAAAACACAATTTGTTCAAGTGAAATTGGTCTGTTTGGTCCCCAAAGTATTTTCGAAATTATCGAGTCGTCCCAAAAGTTTTTTCACTTCCTAGATAGTCCTTATAGTCCTCCCCATATTGTCCTTCCACCACAAAACTCGGCGGTTTCCAGCCAATTATGAGCACGCGCGTGTCACATGAGTCCGGTATAATGATTATGCAGGGGCAAAAATGCCCGAGACCAAAATTAGACTTCCCCAAAAATGTGTTTACCAAAAAGATAGAATATATTCCCTCATCCCACCCATTTTCTCATACCATCTTCTCCTACCTTCTTCTTATTCTTTAGAAAAACCTAAGCAGCAGGCCAAAATGAAAACGGGGAGGCAAGAACAAAGCAATGTCTATTGTCGTCATAAAGATCCTTGCGTGTTGAAGACAAGCTGGTCGGAGCTAAACCCAGTAAGAAAATATTACCGATGTGCTAGGTATGGGGTAGTAACTTGAAAGCCCTAATTTTTATTTTGAAAATTTCACCTAAATTTGGAGTAATTGTTATTTTTTTGTCACAGACCACACATGATTGTGGCTATTTTGAGTGGATTGACATGCCTATGTGCGAGAAAAGCACAAAAATTGTTAGATGGTCTCTTAAGGAAATGAGAAAGTTGGAAGCTGAGAACTAGGGGTGTCAATCGAGCTATGTGAGCTGAGCTTGGCATAGCTCACGCTCAACTCACATAAGAATTGAAAAGCTAAGCTCACGCTCAGCCCGGAAAAGCTCATAAACCTTGAGCTCACGCTCAGCTCACATTTTGACACGAGCTTCCCGTGCTTATTTATATTAGCGAAAAAAATGAAAATCCTGTCTCAAGAATAGTATAATACAATGAGCCTTAAAACTAAATTTGGACAAGAATACAAATATACATAATACAACCAATGATACTTAATTCTTGTAGCAAAATAAAACAATAAAAAGATAACAAAAGAAACGGGGCAAACTCACGCTCAGCTAAGTCTTTTTAAACTAACGAAAAAGATAAAAAGATAATAAAATGATACTTAATTCTTATATGAGTCTTTTTTTTTAATTATTATTATTATTATTATTATTATTATTATTATTATTATTATTATTATTATATATAATATTTTAATTATATTTATCTTATTTGGTTCGAGCTTTTTTCGGGATGAGCGGGGTCAAGCTCACGCTCATCTCACATAAAAAGCGAGCTTGAATATTAAGCTCGCGCTCAGCTCACGCTCACATCACCTCAGCTCACGCTCACACTTTTTCGAGCTACATGCCCGAACCCGTTGACACCCCTATTGAGAACTATCAATTGAAGTGGAAATTAAAGTGGTTATGGGCTGTTATTGTAGTATCTTGGGTATTATTTCTTGTTTCTAAATTATGGTATTGAGGAAGAAGAACATTGCAGTGGGTTATTGTGAAGAAGATGAACTTTAGGATGTTTATGTTGTAACTTTGGGTTTATGTCGTAACTTTTAAGTTTAACCTACATTTTGGCATGATTTTAATAAAAATTGGTATGGTTATGTTTTGCTTTCATTTTGTGAAATGGTTAAAATGTAGCTATTGATTCCCTGCTTCATTGATAAAAGAAACAAAATAGTGATACACAAAAGGCATTTAACCAAATCAATGCCAACACCAGTCAATAAAATGCCAGGGTGTGGTCCATTTAGAAAACATCCATCAAGCCCAATAATCTTCCTGCAACCCTCCAATAAACCTTTTTTCAAAGCAGCAAAACACACATAAATCCTTTAAAAAATCTGCTTTACAGTTTCTTTTTCAGTATATGATTCCATTTCAACAATAGAACCAACATTAGTCATCCTAAGCTCTTCACATTTCAACAGTATATGACATTGCTTGTAATTTCACATTTCAGCTCCTTTCTAACCTTAGTCTTGAATCTTATTGAACTAAATGATTTGTTGCACTTGAGCTCATCCAAGAACATTGAGGCAATTCTTTTATATGTTGCATGTTTGTGGTAGTAAGTTCTACCACATTTATGCTTTGCCTAGACAGTCATCAATTGCTACCTACATGTACCTAGATTCAGTCCATATATCTCCCACTTACAATTTTTCCCTTTACAAATAGCCCTCACGCTAACATTGTCATTCTTCACCAGTGATACTAGTCTACACCAGACAAACCCATTGTTCACAATGGAATCCATCAAGTCTTTTTTGCTGTCAAACATCATCCCAGGCTTGAACCTTGGGTCACTCAGTCCTTCTTTGTTTGTCATATACCTTTGAAACCTCCTATTGTTAGAAATTTCACCCTTCTCATCAGTGTCACTTGTATTGTCCCACATACTATCTATATCAAATTCATTCTCCTCATCTGACTTGTCAATTTCAATATCATTACCAGCAAATATTTCAAATTTTTTATCTCTAGAAACCATGTAATCATGTTTCTTTTTCTTGTTAGCTTCAACATTATCCCCTGCAGCTTCATTTTCATCATTAACTTCTACATAGTCCTCATGGACTTCATCAACCTCAATATTTTCCTCATTTACTAGATTTTCATTTGCAGTTTCAGCAACTAACTCTGTCTCAACTTCAACTCCATCTACTATTACTTCATCAAACTCAAAGTCATTTAATACTTGGTCAAGCAAATCATCAGGGACATTCTCATCATCAGTACCACATGCATAGTTAGGATCTACAATCAAATCATCTACATTTGCAGGCTTAATAGGATTTTCAGGCTCATTTTCAAAGGCTGATTAACAGGCTTTGTTTTAGGTTGATTTTCAAGCTCAGTTGCAGGTTGATTTTCAAGCTCAGTTTCAGCTATGTCATTATTTTCAACCTCTTCATGACACTTCTCAATTTCTTTGTATCCCCTCTTACTTCTAACTCCCTTAGCCTTAGGCAAAATTTCCCCTCACAACCTTGCTCTTTATCTTTTCTTTTCCTTTAACTATGATTGATTCACTTGTAGATCCCTTAGAGATTACTTTTTCCTTGTTCAAAGGAGTATTTTTTTTTTTCTTTACAGCACCATGCTTAGGCTTTGTTTTTGGTTGATTATCAGTTTCATCATGATAAACAAAACCTGCAGATGAAACAGATTCAGCATTCTGAATTGGGTAGTAATAAACATCTGAGAGACCAGGTTCTCTATGAGGAAAGACCATGGCTATGTTATCCAAGCTTTGAAATACAATTTCTATTAAACCCTTTTTTTCTACACACTCAACCATTTTCAAAACATCTTCATCACACAATAAAATACTCCACTCATCTTCACCTTCATCATGACACTTCCAGTTGTAAATTACATGCATTTTATAACCCAACTTGTATGCAAGACTATCCAAGTAAAACAGAGACATAATATTCTTATTACACTTGTTTATCAACTTAAATGAACCCCTAACATAAGTGTTGTTTACTATTTTACCCACAAAGTAGGCCTTCACTGTAAAGTCTACAAACCAAAACAATGACAAAAAAGTGGAAACCAACAGGTCCAATTAGGAAATTGACAAATATTGCAGAAAAAACATGTACCATAACCACTTTTAGCAGACATAAATAAACAATGGTCTCCAATAACTCTAAAAAAAATGGACTTCAAACCTTAGGTGTCAGAAATACTCTATTTTTCAAACAGTGAGACCACAAGAATACAAAAGAAACCATGTTTAATACAGTTTACGCATATCAAAAACAACCAAACACCAATAAACAAAGACAAATCGACAAAACACTTTAAAACAAACACTGAACCGACAACAAATTTGAATAAACTAACATGAATAGAAATATGGATTACCAGGATGAGTATTCCCCATTAAATCAACAATCAATCGGCCTTAGTGTCAAGGATTTGCACTAGACAGGAAGATTGGGAAAAAAAGATCGATGGTTTTGGGGGGAAATGATTTGACTTCTTCAATTATGGTTGAGGAATAATCTGAGATGTGTTTAGGATTTAGAATTTGTTTAGGTTTAATTGGTAGACACGTGTGAAATGATTCACTAGGGTGTATTTTTTTGGGACAAAATTTCCGCTCTAGCAAACACATATGACATGCACAGTTTGGTGGTGGAAGGACACTATGGGAAGCACGCAATTAATATAAGAACTATTTAGGAAATCAAAAAACTTTGGGGACGACTCGATAATTTTGAAAATACTTTGAGGACCAATCAGGCCAATTTCCCTTTGTTTAAAGGTACTTAAGTTATTTTGAACTATTACATAAATTCACTCCTCGTAATCTCCACCCACATGTCTCATCATAAGCACCTCAACATCATCATCTAGAAAATAAGTAAAGGAATGAGCTATGAAGCCCAATAAAGATCAACACTCTTGGGATGAAGTATCAACCATGACTCAAAATTGTTTCCCCACTATCCCAAAACATTGAAAACATAACATAACTTTACTTGACATGAAATAACTTTCAAAACACTTAAAATGCACCTTACATAACTTATACAAGACTTAGCTTTGAAAACATAATTCAAAACAATTCAAAACGGACCAAACTTTAACCTCGGGCGAAGCCCGGACGATGTGATCGTTCGGACACATCGTTCGCAATCCCCAGACGATCTGAGCCAGGGGCCGGTCGACCGGAGCTCGTCGGGATTCGGGCAAGTAGCCCCAAAACTTTGCCCCGGATGATCTTTTTGGTAGTCCGGTTGACCGAACTGATCGTCCGAGGTTCATAGCAGGGTTTTTTCAATGCATTTTAACAAAGAAAAAGTCATTTTCTACAATACCGAAAATGACACATTTTGACCAACTTTCACATATCAAACATGACCAAAACAAGGACAACAAAGCTATAAACCATACTCTTCATATCCAATACTTATACATCGGATAATGTGCTACGAGCATCATGATTTACTCATAACGAACAATTAGACATAAAATTCATCAGACATTACGAGAATAGTGCATGCTAAGACACACACAATTCCACACAGTCTAATCCTGACTCTAAAGTAACTACTAACATCCCCCCAACTATTAACATGTTAGGAAAGGCCATTGAAGTCATGGGTTCAAGTTATTTAACCCCTGAACAAACATGGTCAGTGGTTTAAGGATGCACCCCATTTCGATTGTTAGTAGCCCTAAATTTTAACCCAACTAGGGAGTGGGGCAGTGATACAGTACATAACAGTGTATATTATAATTCAGTAGTCATTAATTCGGAATGGATCATTCTATAAAGTCGTTCCTAGAGAAGAGTTCGAGATTGGGGCGACGACACGACCAACACATAGCAAGTACGACATTCAACAACATCAAAACTGCAATAATGGAACACTAACACGAATGATAAGAACAAGTAAACATATATCAACCGCACATCAATGACTCGACGATCAACAACATAAGAACGCACGATTCAACACTTCATCCGGTTTTCAATACGATATAAATATGCAAAATCATTTCATCAAAACCATAACTTTAAAATATTCAATTCATGCTTTTAAGATATTTACCTTAGATGCTCAAACAATTACTTCACAAGAATTCATAATCACCAATTTCCAGAAAATCCAGTCTACTTCCGAAATCAATTACTGTCAACTGAACTGTTGAAATCTCAATCATCTTTCTAACGCAATGAAAATTACTCCGATCAAAATTTGTTTGCTGCCTCAAATAAGGATTATCTCACTGCTACTCTAATTTTTCCATATTTTTCCTTTCTTTCTTTTCTCCCTCTTTTTTTCCTCTTTTCTTTGTAACCTCTCCCTCCTTCATTTCTCCAGTCATAACCCCCACTAACTACCTATTAAAAATCTTTACAATCACACAAAATTAAATACGAAGCATGCAAAACACATAGTCAAAAACTCTCGGTATCACATCAACCTTTTCAATCGATGATGTAGTCCTGACAATATTTGTCTTTTTTGCCGGTCAAATGAGGTGGAAACGCATCGACATATATATTTTTGATTGTCTGACAACATCAGGAATCCTTTTTCCTTTTTTGGTAGAGTGTCATGAGCACTGCACTGTTGCAAATCCTCCAGAAACCTGACTGGAAATTCACCAAATGCTCATGAATTCGCGGTCCGACTCTAGCTTATTTGGAAATCGATAAATGCATCTATTTTTTAACATAAACCTATTTATGTGGAGTCTATCCGCTACTTAGCAAAATATTTTAGATTGGAATACGTTGAAGCTAATCGGCTATTTCATCCATCTAAGTTTTTGCGGTCCTAATACATTATTCAAAAGTTGAGCAGCGGATAAGTCTTTCTTGTTTGGTTTTAGAAAAAATATTGGAAATCACACTCACAATTGGGCTGAACTCATGGCTTTGTTTATTCGGCTTTAAATTGCAAAAGAAAATGCTTATGATTATTTGGAAATAGAACTTGACCGTTGGTAATTTTCACTGGTTTATGCAGGCCTCATCTAGAAGCTCCAGGCTTCCGCCTGCTCATTATGACTTGTCTTCAGTTGATTTGATGACTGTAAGTCGTAAGGACTAATGTGATCAATCTTGCTTTCATGATAACAAATTATTGATAGTTCTAATGTTTGTGTGAGAATGTTCTTAATAATATGATCCTTAGACCCCACACCGACATTGATGGAAATGGTAAGTTGGCTCATTGTGTACCTCAAGTCAACATCCTACACGCAAGAGGAAGCTACACTTTGCAAGACTCAATGACACAAGCTTGAAGTCAATTCACATTTCATGAAATTATTTGCAAAGTCAAGAAGAAGGAAGATCAACAAGTTAAGAGCTACTCAATCCTAGAGAAGAATCTAGTGGTATGCTCCTTAACAAGGAGTGATGAAGCCAATACTATACAACTCCAAGATTGCTATAGGACTTCATCACCCCCAAAAAGACGTTGATCAAAGGCTTCAAGTCAAAGCTCCAAGAAGAATTCAACTACAAGACTTGAAGACCTCCAAGAAGATTAGACTAGTCTACATAGGTATTTTCTTTGTGACTAATCTTCCTTTGAGAATACTAGGATATAGATATTTTAAAGCTCAACCATGCATGTTTTCAAAACCTTTTGTTTTACTTTGTTTCAATTCTTTGAAAAAGTTTTTGAAAACTTAGACAAGTGTTGGTCAATGTCTAAGTTCTTTATAATGTGTTTTTATATATTTGTCAATCGAACTACTATAAATCCTTGTGTTAGTTTTCTATATCCCTACTCCTTTACTTGATTGTTCAAATATTATTATAACTTGTCTACTTGACTATATGAACATATTTGCGTAAGGATAGAAAACTTACACATGTTTCCTTGCTTTATATATTGTTTCATCTAAGTTGCTAAAACATAATTAACTCACATTATGTGCTTAATCAAAATACTTGGTGGTAAGGTGATCAATTAGGCAAACAAATTTACTCATTCTGCAGAATAGCGAAAATGTACTTGATACAAGATGAATAAATTATAATTAGTCAATAAATTAACTTACTTAGAACTAAATTATGAAAATGTTTCAATACAAAATGACGAAAACGCCCCTTCTTAAAATTGATGAAAACATCATTGGTCTAGAATGACGTCAATGTCAATAGTTACAAAACGATGAAAATACTCTGATGAAAATGAATAAAATACCATTGGTTTTGAATGATGATAAAGAACATTTTCCAAAATAATGAAAATGTCTTTATTGTAAAAATTTTTTATTTTTTAATACGAGTGTTATTTTTGTCATTTTCATCATGGTTATTCATTTCATTTGGTATGAATGACATTTTCATTATTTCTCAACAAATGTTTTCCGTCATTTTATACCGATACTATTTTAGGTATTACATATAAACGAATTTTTTGTCATTTTTTATTAAGGGTACTTTTGTTATTTTGAGCTAAGAGAAAAAAAAAATCAGTTTATTCAAAGTTAATTTTGTTATCTAGCACAAGAGGCATTTTCCCTGTTTTTTTTATGAGAGTGTTTTCTTATTTTTACATTAATAGCATTTTCGTCATTTTATACCAAGGTATTTTAGTCATTTTTAATCAATGGTATTTGGGTTATTTTCGCACCATATGAATTTTAAGCAATTTGAGACATTGGTATTTTTTTCATTTTGCGCAAAAATGCTTTTCATCATTTTGAGCTAAGTGTATTTTCATCATTTTGCGTCAAGAATATCTTCGTAATTTTGCACCAAGGTGTTTTGGTAACTTTATGTTAGTGGTGTTTGTGATTTTTTTTAAAAATCGTTGTTTTGTGGTAAGGGTATTATTGTAATTTCACACTAACGTTATTTTTCGGTATCGTACTAAAGGCATTTCTCTCATTTTAGCAAAGAATGTCTGTTATTTTAAATTAGGGTACTTTAGTCTTTTTGGACTAGAATTTTTTGTCATTTTGTACTAAGTTCGTCAATTTATATACATTTATGTATGAGAGAGAAAATAACATGTATCCATGATATATTTATAACATAAAACAGGTTTTGTGTGATTGGAATTCAAATCCTTTGATTATAAAATGAAATTGAGGGGGTTGGAATTGGAATTAGAAAATCCAATTCCAAAATTTTATTGAGAGCCAAACAAGTTCCAATTTCATGATTTTGTTGATAGTCAAACAAGAAAATTGGAATTGAAAAACCAATTCCAATTCCAAAGCTTCAATTCCATGGAAACAAACACACCCTAATTGGTTTTGGAATTGGAATTCCAATTCTATGAAATTGTATGGAATTACAAGAAATTGGAATTCTAAGGTTTTCCAATTTTATGGAATTCCAAGAATTGGAATCTTAAGAAATTCCAATTCCAAATAATTGAAATCCTTTGTTTGGTAAAACTACGGAATTGATGTGGAATTCAATTCTAATTTTAATTTATTTGTTTGAAACACCAAAAAAATCACATAATTAAAACAAAATGAAAAAAAAAAAAAACACATCTATTGTGAAATGCTAATATTCTCCTAATACAAATAGCCAAAGTACATTTGAAGTAAAATAACAAAAATACCCTTGTTAAAAGAATTATCGGGTGTAAAATAACGGAAATATTTTTTGTTTCAAAATTAAAAGAACATTCATTGTTTTGAATAAAATATTTATACTATGAATTGGATAAGATACCATTGAAAACAAAAATATTTTTATGGAAAATGAGAAAAATACCCCTAGTAGAAAATGGCGAAATTTTTCGTGTCTAAAAAATGATGAAAATTCCCTACTAAAGTTTAAAATATATCATTTTGCGTAATATGAAGAAAAATTTTATGGTTCCATTTTATAAAAAAAATGCATTCGTTGCAAAATGACAAAAATACCCTTGTTAAAGTGAAATTAGCTCATTGTGCATAATAACGAATATGTACTTGCATTAAAAGCATTTTCGTCATTTTACACAAAAGTATTTTCGTCATTTTTCATCACAAAAATTGAGTCATTTTTAATCATATGAATTTTAAGCTATTTGAGCCAAAGGTAATTGTTTTCATTTTGCGCGAAAGTGTTTTTTATCATTTTGAGTCGAGCGTATTTTTGACATTTTGCGTCAAGAGTATTTTTGTAATTTTTGCCATGGATGTTTTGGTGATTTTATGTTATGTATGTTTGTGATTTTTTTATTAAAAAATTCGTTGTTTTGTGTCAAGGGTATTATTGTAATTTTGCACTAACGATATTTTTCGACATTGTACAAAGGGTATTTTGTCATTTAAACGAATAACATTAGCTATTTTAAATTAATGGTACTTTAGTCATTTTTTACTAAAATGACAAAAATAGCCCTTGTTAAAGAATTATCAGTGTAAAATAACGGAAATATTAAAAATTAAAAGAATATTCATAGCACTAAAGGAAATCTTTATAGTACGAAGTGGATAAAATACCGTTGAAAAACGAAAATATTTTTGATGAAAATACCCCTAGTAGAAAATGACGAAATTTCATGAGGATAAAAAAATGATGAAAATTCCCTACTAAATTTTAAAATATACCATTTTGCGCAATATAAAGTAAAAATTTTATGGTCCAATTTTTTAAAAAAAATGCATTCATTGCAAAATGACAAAAATACCCTTGTTGAAGTGGAATTAGCTCATTGTGCATAATAACGAATATGTACTTGATAAAAGATGAATAAATCACAAAATGATGAAAATACTCTTTGCTCATTGGTTTAGAATGGAGAATTTTCAAAATGACAAAAATACCTTATTGCAAAATTTTCATTTTTTTTTAAAACGAGTGGTAATTTTTTCATTTTCTTCATGGTTATTCTTTTACGTTTGGCATGAATAACATTTATATTATTTTTCAACAAGTGTATTTTCGTCATTTTATACTGATAATATTTTAGGCATTTCAAGTAAACGAATTTTTTATAAAGGCTAATTTTGTCATTTTTTATTAAGAGAAAAATTTTTCATTTTATTCAAATTTAATTTTATTATTTTGCACAAGAGACATTTTTCCATTTTTTTTTATGGGAGTGTTTTTTGTTTTTTGCATTTAAGGGCATTTTCTTCATTTTATGCCAAAGTATTTTCGTCATTTTTCATAAAAAAACATTACCGTCATTTTTAATCATATGAATTTTAAGCTATTTGAGCCAAAGGTAATTATTTTTCAACAAGTATTTTTCATCATTTTGAGCCAAGGGTATTTTTGTCATTTTGCGTCATGAGTATTTTCGCAATTTTTTGCCATGGATGTTTTGGTGATTTTATGTTATGTGTGTTCGTGATTTTTTTATTGTAATTTTGTACTAATGGTATTTGTCATTTAAACGAATAACATTAACTATTTTAAATTAAGTGTACTTTAGTCATTTTGTACTAGGGGTGTTTTGTCATTTTAAAATAAGGGTACTTTGGTCATTTTGACATAAATTTATTTATTAGAGAGAAAATAACTTGTATATATGATATAATTATAACCTACAATAAATCTTGTGGAATTGGAATTCAAATTCTTTAATTATAAAATGGAACTGATTTTGTGGAATTGAGGAGGTTGGAATTGGAATTGGAATTCCAATTTTAAAATTTTGTTGAGAGCCAAACAAGGTTCAATTCCAATTCCATGATTTTGTTGGTAGCCAAATAAGAGAAATTGGAATTGGAATAGCTCCAATGAATGTGTTTGTTTCATAGATTTGGTTTTGGAATTGGGATTCCAATTCTATTAAATTCCACGAAATTATAAGAAATTGGAATCCTAAGAAATTCCAATTCCAAGTAATTGAATTCCTTTGTCTGGTAAAACAACAAAATTGATGTGGAATTCAATTCTAATTTTAATTTATTTGTTTGAAATACCAAAAAATCAAATTAATTAAAAATAAAATGAAAAATATGCATCTAGTGTGAAAATACTTATATTCTCCTAATGCAAATAGTCAAAGTACATTTGAAGTAAAATGACAAAAATACCCTTGTTAAAAGAATTATCGGTGTAAAATAACGGAAATATTTTTTGTTGCGAAATTAAAAGAACATTCATTGTGCTGAATAAAATATTTATAGTATGAATTGGATAAAATATCGTTGAAAAGAGAAAATATTTTTGATGGAAAATGACAAAAATACCCCTAGTAGAAAATGACGAAAATTTTCGGGTATTAAAAATGATGAAAATTCCCTACTAAAGTTAAAAAGTGTACCATTTTGCATAATATGAAGAAAAATTTTATGGTCCAATTTTTTAAAAAATGCTTTCGTTATAAAATGACAAAAATACCACTGTGAAAGTGAAATTAGCTCATTGTGCATAATAACGAATATGTACTTGATAAAAGATGAATAAATCACAAAATGATGACAATGAAGAAAATAACTTTTGCCCAGTGGTTTAGAATGGAGAAAATGCTCATTTTCAAAAATGACAAAAATACCCTTATTATAAAATTTTCATTTTTTTAAAATGAGTGGTAAGTTTTTCATTTTCATAATAGTTATTCTTTTTCATTTAGTATGAATGATATTTTTATTATTTCTCAACAAGTGTATTTTCGTCATTTTACACTCGATAATATTTTAGGCATTTCAAGTAAACAAATTTTTTATAAAGGCTAATTTTGTCATTTTTTGTTAATTTAATTTTTTTCATTTTATTCAAATTTAATTTTTTCATTGTGCACAAGAGGGGTTTTCTTTTTCTTTTTTTTTTATGGGAGCATTTTTTTATCTTTTTGCATTAAGGGCAATTTCGTCATTTTATGCTTTTTCATCAAAAAAGGTTTTAGTCATTTTTAAGGAAACTTTGCGTCCTGGGTCCAAAAACAATTTATAATTTTGAAGAATGGTCCAAAAACTATGTTTTTACAATACCCCATTCAATAACAATTTACATTTGGTGCACACAGTCCTTCCGTCAAAAAAAGACTTAGTCAACGTCAAATTCAAATTTCAAGTTAGTCAACCTTTAAAACAATGGGGGCTTTTTAGGTATTTTCAATTAAACCCATTTCTAAGTTCCCGACCCATCTCCTTAACCCGACCCATCACCTCCACAACCTCCTTTGCTTTGTCCGGCGAAATAGCCTTTTCCGGCACCGAAGAAAGACAAGAATCTGCCAGAAAACACAATATTTACGACCCATTACACTAAAATCCAATGATATGCACTTGTTCACATTTAAAACTCATCACCAATAAACCAGAAATCGCAAATAAATCAACCAAATCCATTGAAAGAATTGGAACGGGGATGGTATCTAAGTTAATGGCGCTATGAGATCGAAGTTCATCACGGCAACGAGAAATATTTTTCCAAACAGGATGCTTAAATTCCTCATTTAACACATCCAGAAATGAGTGGAAGAACATACAAAATGGTTCTAGTTGAGAACCAAACCAGCTCAACCAGCAAAGGTAAAGTTTCATATCATTCTTCGTAGCTTGCTCTATTGCCCAATTAGCTGCAAACGATAGCCTTTTTTCAGCTGATTTAGAGATGAACTTTGTTTGCCTGACCTTGCTCTTATCCGTATCGGAAAACATAATAAGATACAATCTTCGCCATATTTTGGAGCAATACCCTTCCGTATACCAAGAACATCAAGTTTTTCCTGCTTTCTTCAAATCAACCACGAAACCAAGTGTAAATTTGGTTTCAATTGGAACGGGCGGCGGAGGGAGTCGCCGGCGGCGGTGGCGGTGGTTTCTAATAAATTTGGGGTTTATTAAGAAAGATGGGTTTTTAAAATTTTCAATCAAGATTAAAACTTTTTGTTGATAGATTCTTGCTTCAATGGCCACCACCATGTGAAACAAAAAAGAAACTAACTTGGAAATTTTGAATCATAATATGAATAGAGAAGAAGAAAGTGGTACGTAGGTGGCTATGGTGGGGCAGGTCTGATCTACTAAAATGGGTGGTATTGGGTCGGGTCGGGAATGGGGAGAGGTGGTTTTTATTAGGAATTTCCAAATATGCCCTTTTAAATTGTGACGTTGACCATTTCAAATTGTAAAGTAACAGTTGACTAAGTCTTTTTTTGACGGAAGGACTGTGTGCACCAAATGTAAATTGTTATTGGATGGGGTATTGTAAAAACAAACCATTCTTCAAAATTATAAATTATTTTTGGACCCAGGACGCAAATTTTCCCATTTTTAATCATATGAATTTTAAGCTAGTTGAGCCAAAGGTAATTTTTTTTCATTTTTCGCAAAAGTATTTTTCATCATTTTGAGCCGAGGGTATTTTCGTCATTTTACGTCAAAAGTATTTTCGTAATTTTTTACCATGGATGTTTGTGGTTTTATCTTAGGTATGTTTGTGATTTTTTTATTAAAAAAAAATCGTTGTTTTATGCCAAGGGTATTATTGTAATTTTGCACTAACGGTATTTTTCGACATCATACAAAGGGTATTTTTTCATTTAAACGAATAACATTAGCTATTTTAAATCAAGGGAACTTTAGTAATTTTGTACTAGGGGTGTTTTGTCATTTTACAATAAGGGTACTTTTGTCATTTTATATATATTTATTTATGAAAGAGAAAATAATATGTATGTGTGATATATTTTTAACCTACAATAAATTTTGTGGAATTGGAATTCAAATTCTTTGATTATGAAATGGAATTTATTTTGTGGAATTGAGGTGGTTGGAATTGGAATTCCAATTCCAATTCAAAAAATTTGTTGAGAGCCAAACAAGAAAATTGGAATTGGAAAACCAATTCCAATTCCAAATCTTCTATTCCATGGAAACAATCACACCCTAAAGAAAAAAGGTTAATGGCCAAAACAGTTTAAAAGTATTCATCAAGAACCAAACAAGAAAAAGTTTCGAGACTCTCTCTCGGCCCTCCTTCCAGCTCTTCACTTTCACCAGTTTTCCCCCCTCTACCAAGACCCAATCTACCAGCAAACCCCTCCTCTTTCTGAGGAAGAATCTGATCTCTAATTCAAAGCACCTAGAAGCTGAAAGACCAGCATCATCCTGATTCTAATGATCCAGCACTGGTCACCTTATGAATTGCCTTTCCACAACAAATCCTAGCCAAACTCCTATTGCTTCTACCTCGTACTTAGGTAAGCTCACTAGCCATAGCATCTCTGATCCCTCTCCTAATCGACTATTTATTAACTTCAATCATCATGACCTGTCAGATGAAATCACTAACCCAGATAACTTGCCAAATTTCATTCCACTTTCTGTTGGGGATAAAGAATGACTTTATAGACAATGGTGATCTACACTCATTGTTAAGGTTTATGGAAGAACAACGGGATATCATTTTCTCCTTTAGAAATTAAAAGAAATCTGGAATCCTACAGAAGAACTTAAGTTAATGAATTTAGGGAAGGATTTCTTTTTAATTAAATTCGCTAAGGAGGAAAATTATAATAAAGCTTTACACAATGGTCCGTGGTTCATTGGCCAAAACTTTCTAGTCATTCGGCAATGGGAGCCAAGGTTTAGACCATCCCACACAGCCTTTTCGTCAACTGTAATATGTGCTCGCCTCCCAGAACTCCCCTCTGAATTTTAAGATACTGAACTTATAACACGAATGGGCAATAAAGTGGGAAGGTTGTTAAGAATTTATGCAACCACAATATCTGATTCACGAGGGCAATACGCTAGACTATGTATTCAAATTAATTTGGATTCCCCTCTCTTAACAAATATTTACCAAGGCAATCATTGTCAAACTATTTTGTATGAAGGTTTTAACCATATATGTTTCAATTGTGGTCAAATAGGCCACAAAGACAATTTGTGTCCACAAGTTCTATTGAAAAGTGCATCTTCAGGCGAAACTACTAGTCACAATCAACTGCCAAAGCTAGGCCATGGACCATGAATGGTGGTCTCTCGTAGAAATAAACCAGCTACAACACATAAAAGTATGACACATCAACAAAGAACTGACACGTGTCCTATAGAAAACTACCACAACAACAAAAAATGGCTACCGCGTGCCCGTGCAACTAACCAGCAAGATGGCAACTCCTTTGGCCCACTGCAACATCTGGAGAGCCAAGATAAGACAAGTTTTATTCCTAGCATAAAGTCAGACAATACAAATAAAACATCTACATAATTTCAAGTGCTCATTACTCATGATGTCATCTTCTACTTCAGAACTCACTGCAAACAGTTCAGCCCACCCCTCCAACTTCTATTCTGAAAAAACTTATATTGAGCCTATCAGTATTACTACTGGATAACCTAATATTTTAAATATTTTCCCTACGCTTGAACAATCACCTTCTGAAAATAGTACTCATTATAACCTAAACCTAGCTCCCATAGATTCACTCACGGTGATACACCCTGACACATCCACTACCGCCATGGAAATTGAGGAAAATTCCTTGGCTCCTCCGCCTTTTTCAACACCATCAATACTTAATCCTAATCTACCTCACTCCTCTAACACTTTCCCTAATTTAGTAAAAATATCCAATTCTACCAGCAATCATGCCAAGATCCCCTTATCAACCCCCCAACCCCACCCACCCCAACGTCGTCGTCGTCAAAACTACCACAATAACCAAACACCCAGGGATTTCCCTCTAACCCATCAGGAAAGGAGGCGGAGATTAGCCCATGCCTTCCAAACCCAGAGGTTCCAACACCACAACACACTCCAAGCCCGACGTTTAGAACCAAGGAACCAGGTAGACTTCCATCACATGCCCAGAACCCGCATTCTAATACCCATAAGGAATCCACCCTCTATGATCCAAACTCTCCCACTTCCTTTACACTTACACAACCAAACCAGGGGCCCAACCAAACCCAATATTTCTTATAAGACAGAACCCTGCATAAGTGCAAATGGACCCATCCCAAGCCCAGAATATGGCTCAGAATACTTCAGACCAAACAAGTCAGGAGACTTCAGTAATAGAACCCAACCCAATCTCTTGGATGGAATGGGGGCTGAGAGGGCATTATCTCCTTCTCAATGTGGAGACGGAAAGTCAGACTGTCACCTACAGAATAGAGGACCCGAGTTTCTTGGCAAACCTAATTTATGCAGGTATCCAAGCGAGCATCCAAACCTTGCAACAACATCCTTGGTTTATTCAACCAACCCCATACACAAACCCATGGGAGTAGATTCATCAGA
Organism: Vinca minor; assembly: GCA_026122235.1. Lineage (NCBI taxonomy): Eukaryota > Viridiplantae > Streptophyta > Magnoliopsida > Gentianales > Apocynaceae > Vinca > Vinca minor. The sequence continues at coordinate 5,017,710 of JAOCZM010000253.1, forward strand.
CTATACTCCAGGGCTTTCCTTCATCAAACATCTCCATCTCCTCTCCCATTACCACTTTTCCCGCCAAGACAAAAAACCATGTCAACCATAGCAACATATCCAGACTTGAATCTGGAACCACCCAACCCAATGAGCCCAGAAACACCACCAGAAGAAGACAATCTACAAATCCTTCTACTAGTGAAACTATTGGAAGAAAAGGGAAATCCGAGAGAACAGTTCTTGGAATTGTTAAGTCTAAAGGAAAATCCATTTCTCAAAATCATGAAAAAATCCATTTCTCAAACTCTGCCCATGATCATCTTTCTTTGGAATTGTAGGGTCTCGAATAGTGATGATTTTCAAAATATTCTTCGGGACATGATTGCTTACCACCATCCGAACCTAATTATACTAATTGAGACAAAACTTAATAGGACTTCTATTGAACATCTTATGACTGCTATTGGTTTTACTGACTTTGATTTTGTAGAGTCCATAGGCCAGGGAGAAGAAATATCATCTTTATGGAAGTCAGTGTCACTGCCAAAACATCCCAAGAAATGCACTTAATGGTTACTGTAAGATCCCTTAATACTAAATTTCTTCCTTCGGCAGTTTATTATAGCTTCTTAATTGAGAATAAAATAATCCTTTGGAATAATTTACGTACTTTAGCCAACTCAACTAAATTGTCTTGGCTTTTGTTAGGCGGTTTTAATGAAATTACCTCTAAAGTTGAAAATTTTGGTGGTAAACAACACTAACAGAATTGCTGAGTTTGTTTCTGTTTTAAATCATTGTAACATGATAGACCTAGGGTTTAAATGCCAACCTTTTACATGGAGCAACAAAAGTAAGTTCAAGAAAAATATTATTTTGGAAAGACTTGATAAGTTTGTTGCGAATCCTGAATGGCTAGAACTCTTCCCTGACAGTGTTGTTCAACACTTGCCCTCCATCAAGTTTGATCACTACCCCTAGTCCTTACTACGAACCATGCACATGCTTTTAAACCTTTGAAACTATGTGGTTATCTCATCCGACTTTTACTCCTTTACTCATTTAGTTAATGAATGTTGGTTTGGTACTAGTGATTATAACACTTGTTTAAACACTTATCAGTCCCGGGCTAAACATTGGAATAAGCATATCTTTGGTAACATTTTTATTAGGAAAAATATTCTCCTTCGTCCGTATTAATGGTATTCAGAAAAATCTCAGTCATAGGCATAGCTCCTTTCTTATCCAATTATAGGCTGAGTTGCAGAATAGTTATATACAATTGCTTATGGAAGAACAGGAATTCTGGAGACTAAAATCTCGCATTAATTGGCTCCAAGCTGGGGACTCTAATACGAAGCTTTTCCATGTGTCCACACTTAATCGTCGTAGGAGAAACATAATTATTACCTTAAAAGGTAATGGGGGAAATTGGCATTCTGATTGCTCTTCTATTAGTCATATTATTACTAATCACTTTTTTAATATTTTTAGAATTGAACACATTGCTTTCCCCGTTAATAACTCTATTAACCTGTCTCCCCTGTGCAACCCTTTTAATTTTGACTTTAACCGGTCGAATGTTCCCTCACCTTGTGAGATCTTAACCACTATTAACTCCTTTCAACCCTACAAGGCTCCAGGGCCTGATGGCCTTCATCCAATTTTTTTTTGGAATAGTACTAAACATGTTATTTCCTTAATATGTAACTTCTATGAAACTGATGTACTCCCTTTAGAACTGTCACGACTAAATGACATGGCAGTGTCTCATTGGTTAATGAAACACCAAAGCCGACAAACAGAGTTACTAAAAAGAAATTCAATTATGAAATAATCCGAAATAATATTTCAACAGTGGAAACTATTTATTACAAATGAAATTGTTCAAGGTTACTAATAATGAAATAAAATAAATTATTTAATTGAAACCGGTTATGAATCACTCTTCATAATCCCCATCCCAGATGCCATCATCTTCGTAGTGTTGCTCGTCACCTAAATCATCTGCACAGTAAAAACGGTTGGACTGAGCTCTGGTGCTCAGTAGGGACCAATAAAAAGAACGAACAAGTAAGAAACAAATAAGCTAAGTAGCCATATTCGTCATATCTAAACGCTTACATAACCGAGTGATAACAAGCACCACGCATTGCTCATACACTACACTCGATTACAACACCGTTTAAACACAAAGAACATCACTACCACTATGACACACAATCCCGCCACATGAGTTGACTCATCTATTCACTCCCAATCAACAATAACGGTAATGGCCCTAGCTATTATCCGAGCTAGGACGACTCAGAAAATGCAGGCGCGGGTTTGGTACGATCCCCCAAACGAATGGCCCAGGGTTTAAGGATCCATTCTTTTATTGTGTCATCACCCACCACAGTGGACTCAACAAATCCATTACCATCCCAATGATAACCTCATCGGATGAGGGTTTAGAAACGCGTATATCAGAAGACCTTTCGGGTCACAGAATCAGTATCAGAATGCAGTAGCGAACGAATCCTGCTAATTATTCGATTCCTAGACAAGAGCTCAGTAGGGGCGACGACTCGGTCGACCAAACCACATATGACTAAAATCAACGACTCCCAAATAAAACGACCAAAGCGGTAACATTTATGCAAGTTCAATATAAGCCCAACTAATCCAAGATTCAAAATTATCAGATAATTATGACAATTTACATAAAGCAATAACAAGAACGCATTAATCAATATATGAATCAGATTATAATGAATTTAAATCATACCCAAAACAGTTTATACAATATCGAAAGTAATAAACATAATTCGTGCAACTATTTCGTAAATTGAATAGTTTAACCTCTTTTACTGTGCAGTTATATGCGAGAATTAAATGACGTAGGGGTGTCCCTAACTCGATCGAAAGTAATTAAACACACAAACCCGTAACAGCACTGCTCTGTTCAGGACTCGGAATGATGTGTCGTCTGTGCTCAATCGAAGCTTATTCGATTATTTTCGAATCGGTATATTATGAAGTGCAAACGGACAAGTAACGCTCCCTCTATGATATCTCAAAGACTACTCAGAAATCTGAAATCTCACAAAAACTCCCTCACTGCTTGCTTGCGGCACAAAAGTGACGCTGGCCCTTTCTCCCTCTTGCTTGGCACGACACCCAATGTTGATCAATCAACCTCGCTGCTGCTTCTTTATTTCTTTTAATTTTGGTGATTAAGCCCTCTGCCCAGATTCTCATATATATACTATTTTCTAAAGAAAACGGAAAATGCTTCCTATGCTTTTTCCTTTAACTACATGCCAGTAACTCACACCCTATTAAATTCTTTTTACTTTAATTCTATAACCCCATGTTCCTTACGTTATATATAAACCTTATCCTTCCTATTCCTTTTATATAATACAGCTGCCCCTCTTTTAATTCTAAAAAAAATATACCCGAACACCAAGAGACTAGCCAACGTTTCTTTTTTGCCTTAGTTTTGTTTTGGTGATTTACTATTATGTCCCTCAACGAAACGTTCCAAAAATGTAACACGTAACATGTTGTAACAATTAATAAATGTAGGCAAAAAGTTACGGGTATCACATACTTCTCCCCTTACAAAAGTTTCGTCCTTGAAACTTGCACTCCTTACAACATGCATACAAAAACTCCCCGCTAGATGAGAATGGCTCTATGGTAAACAAATAGCAAATATGGTACTAAATGCAACCAAATAATATAATAAAAAAAACAATAATCACATATTCACATAAGTGTACCTCCTGGTGTACCAGTATCATTTCCCCCATTATACTGAGGGAGGGAGAAAACTCGTGAATTAGCCTTAGTCCCGGTGTTTCCTGCCTTTGGTGTAGACCCCGATGTCCGTCCCGCAACTGGTGGTGGCTCAGGACACTCACCAACCCTGTGGCCCAACTTTCCACACCTAAAACAAGCTCCCAATGACCATCGACAATCCCCAGTGTGTGCCCTTCCACATCTACTACATACTCCAGACGGCTGAGTAGTAGTTTGTGCCCTTGTGTCTCCCCCAATCCTAGTCAAGTTTGAACCCGTTCCTACTCCCGATCCAAGGGTGTTGATTGGTCCTGAGGCAAAAGCAACCTTCTTCGGAGCTAATGGTGTAACGGAATTAGAACAGAAACCTTGACCCTGAGACATAACTGAATAGGGTCTCTTATTATCAACATCAGTAGTTTTGAACTCTGCTTCCACATCCAAACTTCTCCTGTATGCGTCCATATAAGTGGTAGGACGGTTTCCAGACAATCTTCCTCTAATACGAGGCAACAATCCCCGTACAAACCTCTGGGTCCTCGTCTTTTCATCCTGAACGGTGGAAGTAGCATACTTCCCCAAACAGTTGAACTTGCTGGTATGGGTATTTTTTTTCCTTTTTTTTTATACAGAAAAATTAAAAAAAAAATTTAAAAAATGCATTTTGTGACTCAACCGGTTTTCCCAAAACCGTTCCGGTTTCCGGGTCAAACGGATCAGTGAAATTAGAGCGGTTTTTAGCGTGAACGGGTTTTGTCACCTAACCGGACCGCTCGGAGGTCCGGTCGACGGTCTGACCTGCTGGTCCGGTCCGGGTTTCAAAACCTTGCTACAAACAATGAAGTTGAGCTTCTTGCTTTGCGTCATTGACTACAACTATCTAAAGATTATAATATTTTCGACAATCATTATCCAGTTAGACTCACAATTTGTTTTAAATCAATTCAAAGATCATTGTAGCTCAAAATTTTTTAACATTGTTGATGATTGCAGATGCCTAATCTCTCAATTCCAAATGTGCAGTCTCAACCACGTATTCCATCAAGCCAACTAAGTGGCCGACTCTTTAGCTAAATATGGAGGCCTCCTAAGTTGGAATGAAAGCCAATTTTTCAACTCTACACCAGGATTTGCATACAATTCATGGCTTCATGACAAATTAAGGCATCTAGAATAGCTAGTTTGTTTATTGTATTTTCCTTTCTCTGTCTTGTTTTTTATCCTTCCTTTTGGTCTGTTTGTTTCCCTGTTTTCATTTCCTTGTACTGTAACTCCTTTTCCTATCTGTATAATCCTATTTCCACCCCCAAAAAAAAAATGTTTCGAGAGACATTTCAATAATAAAAGGTTACAACCCGCATAGAGCACACTGTCAATAATAAATCAACTAAGAAACACATTTCAATGCAAAACTTTATCCATCTAAATCAAGTACTCAATCGATCCTTCATCTAATTAGAGTTACTAACATAAAAAAGTCGTGTTTTCCCCAAGGAATAATAATGAAGTCGTAGAGCAACAAAATAAACTGCGATACTATGTTGGATCACAGAAATTTCTTCGCACACAGCTCCTCGCTTTGTCCTCCCACTAGGTGACTGTTCAACTCTCGTGAAGAGCCTTCAACAAATACAGTCGGCTGAAGCTTTGTCCTGCAACTCTGTAACTCAGAGCAAACATATATGAAAGTCAGATATCTAAATAGGCCCATGAAGAACTTGCAATCTTCTTGCACCAGAATAACAAATTCTTGTAAACGAACGCGTAAAAGAACCCACCATATCATCAAAACTCAAGCAGGAATCATTTATTCAAACACTTCTAACAGACTTCACAACATATTCAACTATGTGCACGAATGTGTCCAAAATTCTTTTCTTTAAGTAGGTTATTATAAATATCTGATCAAACAATTATTGACATGTCTAGTAAGCATGTACAGTCAAATGGTTAACATGTCTGAATTCACACTTCAATGTTCATAGATATAGATAGGTAGGTAAGGTACTTGTGTCGAACCAAGACAGGGTACACTTTCATGAGAGACCTCCGGCCCAAATTAGAGACCCTTCTAATATAAACGTATGGTTAAGAAACAAAGTAGTATTATAAGTGAATGTATTTGACAAGATATACCAAGTAAATTATTAGCAAGCTAGTCATGACCGTTTAGTCAATCTCAATAAGAATTGCATACCCATTGATTTGGTTGCAATAATTGGAAATTTGATTGGTTATCAGAAAGCTATCCAATCGTGATGGTTCTGGAATCGGCTTAAAGACGGGGTTTGAAGGATCTTCCTCAGGCAATGGCTCTTCTCCTGCAGCTTTGCGTGCCATATTCTCAGCTCTAAATATATAAAAACAGAAACATTACCAACATAAGAAAAACATTTATAAAGGAGTTGTTCAGCCATCTCAATGCTGGGAAAACAAGTTGGCAAAGAAGAAAGTCACAAGACAAAAAGGAATGGAAAGTTCATTTGCCCATAAAAAGAACTAATGATACCTTCGCTTCTGAAGCCAGGTTTGCTGCTGAGTTTGCTGACGAGACAGATTTCGGTAGTAGAATTGGAACTGAACGCAAAACAGAGATCTAGTCATTTAGTTAACCAATCACAGTATTAAATATCCAAGAAGAAGAAACTAACCTTTTGCTGTTCCATGGATAAATCATCCATGCATTCAATCAGAAATTCCATATTCCTCTCCAGATATGGATGAGTTGACAATTGTAGCCTTTCATAGTCACACTACAAGAAAATAGAAATTTTGACTTGGGAATTTCGCAACTCATGACATCAGTAAAATTGCGGTATAGGTAAAAAAACGTTTACCTGAGCAACAGGTGTATCAGGCTCAAGTTCAGTCATGAAGGCGCTAATAAGGGCAGAATTTGAAACCTTTATCTGTCAAATACAAGAAAGGGTTCATAAAAATCTCAAGTGGTATGAAACCACATTTCATGACTCCAACACGTCAGTTAAGAAGCTAACAAATGATGTTGAAGAACTGAGCAAACATATTAACCCCTAGCACCATTCACCACGGAGAGGAATCAAATTACCCAAGCAATTTTCAGGTAAATAATTACCATATGCATGTTAATTCAAATGCTAATATATCATCCCAGAATCAGTGCATCAGACATGCCAAAAAAGGGAGAAACAAAACTTCAATCACGAGCAAAAGTAGAAAATAATTGGTCAGATCTAGTGTCTTCAATTTTATTACTATTATTTACAATTTTAAAATTTTTTTTAAAAAAAAAAGAGGAAAGAACATAGCTCAAAGAACATATCATGAATGAGGAGAAAATATAGTGGAAATCAATTGAAAAGCATGAAAAAAGAGTATATGAATAGGTCATACCGGGATCTCCTCAAAGATATCAACCCATGAAAGATTCTTCTCTCGCAACCTAAAAAAAGTATAAATAGAGTAAGTAAATAACATAACGAGTTTAGTACTTCTGAAATGAAAACCTTCAATAGAAAACTGTGGTGAAAAAAAAGAAAAAGGAAGCAAACCATACTTCTCTCCAGTAAAGTTGTTATTGCGATAAAGTTCCATGAAAGAATCAGAAAGCTTTAAAGCTTTCAAGGCCAGGACACCTTGGTTGGACCTTGAAGGATCATAAATAATGCAGACACAGCGTCTAATATTCTCCTGTAAGCACCATGATCATGTAAATCATCAACATGGAATAACTACAAGCACAAATGTTCTATGCAAAGAACAAAATTAAAAATACCACATTATGCTAGCATGCATTAATACGATGAACATCATTTTCGAAGATAACACAACTAAAATTGCAAACTTCTATCCATGTTGAACAAGGTAACAAAGAAGATTTATATCCAAAGCTTCTCAGGATGATTAAGATTAGAGAAATGAAGAAGCACGCTAATAGGAAACGGTAACGCTAAAAATACTACAGCTAACTTCTTTATTTACAAAATCCAATGAACCAAAGTTGGTTAAATAATCTAAAGTACAAGCTTCTCCAGAATATGATCCTATTGATGGAAGAACATCAATGAATGTCCAATTCTGTTGAGCAGTATCATGCTCACATAAAATTCCATTGACCAGCTTCGCCCTTTTTTCAGTAAGACACCGTTCTTTCTTTATAGAAGAGCATCTCAGGGAAAAAGAATAAAAACTGGACAAATCTTGGATTAAGGAAGGGGGGGAGAGAGTTAACAAAAGGGATAGAAATATTTATTCTATAAGAAATCGTGGATATGTAGAGGGAGAAACAGAACACATATTTCATGTCCTGAAATTCATCAATCAGAACACTCCAATCTGTTTCCAATCTGGTGACTCCTAAAACTTTCTATCTAGTATGCTTCACAGTATCTACTTTTAATGGTGCTTGGTAGCTATAGGAGCCTTATTTCTTGTTCTTCATTCCTACTTCCACACACAATTAGCATTGAAAACCTTGATGAATACCTTTGCTTCCATTATTATACTGTGGCTTGCTTAAAGATGCACATCCAGTAAAAATAACTATTCTAAAGGTCAGATTTCTACAAAGAGAGATATACCGATCAGATTAATCTTAAAGCAAGACAGACAAGGGACAAGGAGTTACCTGATAATTCATGAAGGTTTCAATCAATTCTACAGTTTGGAAGGATCCAAATAAAGTTGATTGGTACCTGGAAAAATATTTAGAAAGATGTTATCATGAAATCAAATAAGTACCCCCAGAGCAGAGGAACCAGATTAGTTTCCCTGATATGCTTAATAAATCAATAGCAGGTTGATGAAATATCATACACAGATCTTTTCTAATTGTTGTGGTTTAAGCTTCTAAAGAGGAAGTACTTATTGAAAAATGCATGTTTACTGTCATTACCATAGATGAGCAAAAAGAAAAAAAGGCCCGCTCCCCCGTCGCCCACCCCCCAAAAAAGGAAAGAAAACAAAATCAGCTTCTTTTAAGCTAAAACATACAGTGAAAATTCACCTGAAGTGACTTAAGAGAATCTGAAAGCAGCTTCTTTGGAGCAACCGAATTACTCAAAGAAGGCTAATACTAGGTGTATCAAATAAATCTGATTTAGTAGACCTACTGGACAATTCAATAAAATAAAATACCAGGAAATTAATTTTTAAGAAGAATGAGAAACAGGAAAAACTCTCTTCAAAGATGTAAAAGGTTAGAGTAAAGATGTATACATCCTAGAAAACATTCCTAACAAAGATAAAGAATATAAGTTCTTAGTAAATTCATAAGTAATCCACGGATTAAACTATCGCATAGAAAAATTGCAAAAGCAGCAGTCCGATGACAGACCATATATTTCAGTTAACCAACCCTGAGAAAATGAAAAAAGGAACTTTTTAACACAAGGCAAGGGTCTCAATATATAGTTCATTGCATTATTTTAAAGCGCATGGTAAACCCTGAGGTGGTGAACAGTGTCTTCAATTTCCAAAAGCACTATAGCCATACAGGAGCATTTGCAGAAAATAATTCAACAGTACCAATTTATTCATATACCAATTCAATATACAAAGGTGCACATGCTAATTAGTTAAGTTGTTCATATATGATCTTGCATTAACATTGTCCTTAAATTTCAGTGTACAAAAAACCACACACTCACCATCCAACAGTGTTGTTGTCGACATTAACCTCTCTCAAGCATCTCATCATCTCAAGTTGATAGTTGGCACCTTCTGCTTCAATTTCTTCGTCTTCATCCCTTATCTGTCAATTTCATATCATAATAATTTCATCCACAATCAGAATTCATTTATATTATTAGAAAACACAATTAGCAGCAATCTGATTCCCTTTTGACATGGAAGACCTTTGGCATCACATACCGGAAAAGGGAAACAATTAGTAACTTCAAGAACACTGCCAACATCAAGGCCAAGTAATTGGCCCGTGACCAAAGCCGGCGAGAACTCCTTGCAGTGCTTTATTATTTTCAAAACAACCTGAAAATAGACATATATTCAGAATTGCAGCTAATCTCTTGCTACTGCTCAACCAAAAAAACCAGAATTCGTTTCAATTTATTTTTTTCAAACCTCAAAAGTTTTAGATTTTTCTTAATTATTATCAATCTCAACCATAATTGTTTTACTCCCTAAAAAAAGAAGTATAAGGTGAGGCGGAGGAAGTACCAATCCCTCGATTTGAACTACCCTCAATGGAGGCGCGGCAACCTCCTCTGTAGCAGCAACCTGTAGAAACGACCTTGCCGTTGCTGCATACATCCATATAAAAAAAAAAACAAGATTTTAACAAACGGCCAAAAAAATCAATAAATCCAAAAAAATAGACAAAAATTGCATAGATTTATATATAATAAGGACAGAGGTAGAGGATTATACGAACAATTGGCCATAAATTATCAGTAGACAGAGATGAATTGAAGGAATAGGTGTCTCTGTGTTCTGCTGCGTTAAAGAAACTGATGATGGTGATGAAGAACCCTAAGCTGAGTTCTCTTCTCTAATACACTTTGTTTTTTTTTTTTAGCTTTCCACGTTTCCTTTTTCTGCTGGGAATTCCCAAACTCTCTCCTCCCCTGAACGAGATTTGTTAAGTCTAATGAATTATCGCAGCGGCTACAGTACGGAACGGGATATGCGAAACTTATCTTACTTTGTCGAATTGATTTTTAACGATTAAAATTGATTTAAAATAGGATACATGTTCTGAAGCACGGCACCTATTTTGAGATCTAGAACAATGTCTTCATGCGATTCGTATGTGCGGAAAAAACTGTTCCGTATAGGATCCGAACTAATGAATTATCGGAGCTTTTTTTCATTTTTTCCTTTTTTTTAATTCCGATTTCCTTCCATTATTTCCTTTTGTTTTCTCATACTGGAATATAAAATAGGTTGATAGTTCTAGAATAATTATAAGAAGGTTATAAGATACTCCATTTTTTAGTAAAAAATGACATTTCTTTTATTTATTACTTTCAAAATAGTGATATAGTATTTTAATTTTCATATTATAAGCTTTTTAAATTAAAAAATTATTCTTCCATAAATTTAATAAACCTATTCAAAATAAAATTAGTAACGTTAGGGAATTTTGTACCAATATCCACAAAACTTCTCTCAGAAAAAACTTCCGACAATGTTGGGCGAGCTACCTAGATTTCTAGGTCTTTCTCCGCCGCCTTTAGACGCGTGTGTCGGTCAGGCGATGACCAATATCGTCTGTCGGATTCTTACAGCGTCGAATTCGCGTTGTACCGCTGATATATCAACGGACTATCATTCTAGTCTTATCAGAAGGGGAAATCTTGTTCCTGAATCTTTATTGGGTTCTTGGACTGGAGATGCTCCATTAATGGAGACTACATCAAGTTGGGGGATGGAACAATTCACTATTGTTGCAAGGAAAAATGGAGAAACAATATTGTTCATTTTGAGATGGATAGTTTACGAGGGCTTTGGAGAAGAGGAAGTTTCGTCGGCTGCAGCGGCGAAATTGAACTCTAGTCGGCGACCGAGTTCTGATTTTGATTTTGAAACGTTGAACTTCGCTCCTGTTCCGGCTGTGGATGATGTATCGAGTTTGGGGGAACAATGAATAGATCTGATAGAATCGGGAGAGTTGCCGGAGATGGATATGGTGGCCAATTTTTGTTCGTTTTCGACAAAGGGGCGCTGGACAATAATTGTTCTAGGGGAGCTGGGCCGGGTCACATGTCTAAAACCAAACCATGGTGTTGAACCGTTTGGTCTACAAAAGGCGGCAAAGAAATGGGAGGATCGAAGTAGGTCGCTGGAGATGAAGAAGAAGGGTGTTGATCGCCGATCATCGGCTCATGTGCAAGTCGCCAGAGATGGAAATAAAAGCTACTAGGTTGCAGAGGTGAGGGATGACTCAGGGGACTTCCGGGCTCCGCGTGGTGTCTACTTGGGTTGTGGGCTGGGATTTTCTATTATGGGTCAGACCCTTATTGGGCCAGACAGTGTTGGCAAGGGACTAGCTTCATTATATTGGAGCTTCATGGGTCGGGCACTAAGACTGAACCCATTAACAGTCGGCCCAAAGCTTTTAAGCAATTTTGTCAATATTGTCAGCCATGATGGCCCAACATAAATGGAAATTTGCTTTTGGGCTTGCTCATGGGCAAAACACACTAGTGATCTAGTCAGGCGCTTCATATTTCCCATATTCACCAAATTAGACGCACAAATCTGTTTGGGACGATGATGGTTTTTCTGACAATTTGTTTGCTATTGGCATTGATTCGTCAACGGGTGCTCCTGCCGTTAAACAGGGTAAGGCGGAAGTTGCAGGCCGACCTCGCCAAGGTCTATGATTTTCTTGTTCTTGAATTGTTCGGGACTTAACAACTCCAGGACAATTCATGTTTCAGCACACCTCATAATAGCTCGCTTTTCTTATAGTTTTTTCATTTTCATAATAAAGTCGTTTGTAAACTTCATGATCAATATCATGCTAGTATTAAGTTTTATTTCATGTTATAAATTGGGATTTATTTCTAGTTTTTGTGTAAACAAACAATGAGGGCGACCATCTCAAACTTGGAGAAGCATCCCTCGAGGTTGAGATTTGTTGCAGCATGGCTTCGAATGGAGGATCGAGAGCGGACGTTCTATTCGTATCTGACGTGGTCGCTGGCTCACTACACAGTGCAGTTTTCAGTTGATCTCCCTTCCTATTTTTATAAGTTTTGAAAGTTTGCAGATAAGAACTCTGGCAATTGTGGAAGTCATCTGGTTTGAATGTGACCCCATTTTTGTGTTTTTTGGGTTATAGAGTATGTTTGTAAGGGCATAGTAATGCGTATCTTAAGAAATATATTCTATTGAATTTGTTATGCCCATAAGTCAAGTAATGTTCTGACTTTTTTTCAAAGGGTAGGGGATCCATCAGAATTCCACCTCCCTAATATAAATTCTAATATCGATTAATGATATTATATTTTCCTTCAAAAAAAAAACTTTAGGGAATTTTTGCCACAATGCAAGTGTCAGGCCCAATTAATCACCCTGAAAAAAAAAATGAGTTGTCATGACTGAGACAACTCTCAAACAATTTTATTAGCAACTTGAATAATAGAGATGACAATAGAGATTAGGGGTGTTTAACGATCAATCCAAACCAAATCAAACCGATTCAAACAAAATTTGCGTTTTGAGTGGTGAATTGAATTGATTTCAGTTTTGGTTAATTTAAAACTGAACTTTCAATTTGATTTAAAAAAATCTCGGTAGCTAAGTAACTATTAAAATGATTTTTTTTAAAAATTTAATTTATTTGCCATACATATATTTCGTGAATATTATTACCATCAAAATATTTTTTATCTCATAAAACTGACGAAATCGAATCAAACCAGTCCATACCGATGCAAACTGAACGTATCGGTTTGAAGTTTCTAATATTTTTGATTGATTTCAAAATTCTCAAACCAAAAATATTAGTTTGGTTTGTAAAGTGTGTGAAACCTCACCAAATCGAAACATGGACACCCATAATACCAAGTATTAAGTATTTGGAACTTCACAATTTTTTTAATTAGGACTTTAATTTAATTTTTTTATTAAATACTTAAGCATGTTTTTTTTTTCAAAAAAAAGGGGAAATTTTTTTTGCTAAATAGGGGAAAGTTGAACATACGTGAAAAAAGAAACATTATTTCATCATATGTGTCAAAACTATATATAATATATAAAAGTTGAGGCAGAATCTCGTGGTTGCGCCACATGGAAATTTTAAGGGGCTGTAGAATTAAAAAACGGCATGTGTTCATCTGTCTTTGTAAATTACAACCCTTATTAACTAAAGTTATTAGCTAATAACTTTAACTATGTAATCCGAAAAAAATAGCGATGTCATCCTCTCCAGCTCAAGTAAACTCAACTTCCCCATTTCCGCTTCTCACCCATGAACAGCCTACAACCTCATCCCTCTACTGAGGAATTAGATTCCCTCATCCGTAGCCACATAAACCTTAAAGATCCAATTGAGTCCTTTAATCATATAACAAACCCTACCCAATTGAATCCCTCAATAAAATACCCAGCTACTACACAAACAGCAGAAACTGTAACTCCTCCACATTCATATCTATCGAAACTTACAACTTCCCTAAACACTACTAATACAACCAACAACCTATTACTAAATTTCAACTATCATGACCTCTCTGATGAAATTGATAATATTACCCTTTCCCCCAATTTTATTCCACTTTCTAGATCAGATAAGGCAAGGATCTATCAAAATTGGAAAAAAATCACTTATAATTAAAGTCCATGGACGTACTACTGGTTATCGATTTTTGTTAAACAGATTCAGGCATTATGGCAACCTACTGAAGAATTGAAATTAATGGATTTAGGCAAAGATTACTTTCTCATTAATTTTCAATATGAGGAAAATTATAACAAGGCACTCCATCAAGGACCTTGGTTTTTGGGTCAACATTTTATTGCGGTCCGGAGATGGGAACCTCGCTTCACACCATCACAAGAAACTTTCACTTTTACGGCCATATAGGGGGCTAGACTACCGGAATTACCTCCGGAATATTTTGATCAAGACATTTTGACACGAATCGGTAACAAATTAGGCACATTATTATGTATTGATGCTACCACATTATCTGCTACACGAGGACAATATGCAAGACTGTGTATACAAGTTCAATTGGATAACCCATTTCTCACATTTATATATATTGGGAGACATAAACAAAATGTCATCTATGAAGGTATTAATATTATTTGTTTCCAGTGTGGCAGAATAGGACACAAAAATTCGAATTATCCTTATCAAAGTGAAGATATTCCAGAGCCATCTAAACTATCTAACATTGCAAATATTGGAAATCCTATTTCGACAACACTGGATCATTCCCAGCATGGTCCTTGGATGGTTGTGAACACACGGAATAAAGGGCTCAAAACATACACTTCACAAAAAAAATTTCCAGAATAGAAGACACGTCTTCACCACCTGGAGCAGCTTCAAAATATCCAAATACAACAAAGATTTGGCCAAGAGGAAAAGTCCAAGAATTTATCATCAACAATAAATATACTCTACTAGAAGACACCACTGCTACAAAAACTAACTACAAGAAGGGAATTGACGGTCATATAGATCCAAGCTCTATCTATCCAAATTCTCATAAAGTGGAATCATTTTCAAGGGGTAATGATTATCAATTACAACTCACTGAGTCTCCTAGCCAGATGTCCTCACAAAACACATCCCAAAACCTACAATTAAACATTACTTTCCCATCAAACCCTACCTCTAAGGCTGCGAAAATCAAAACCCCAAAAATAATTTATTCTACTGCTACTTCTCTTCCTATAGTCAGCCCACATTTTGATCCATCCACTCAAATGGATATTGAAACACCAATTTTTTTAAATAATAATCCTCATCACCGCCCTACCTCTTCACCAGCTTTGGAAAATCCACCTTCCATATCAAAACCCTTCAGTATAGATCAACCCTCATCATCAGAAACTTTGTCTATGTACAACCTTCCTCTAAATCAAAATGCCAAGACACTATTACCAATCTCAACACCATCACCGCCGTTAAAATACACCAACCCAACCGGAAAGAAGTCGTCGGATGTCAGACAGAATAATGAATCAAAGACACCACCACCAGGAAGCGCTGCAACATCGACGTCAAGAAGCCCGGAATCAGATAGACTTTTACAACTTACCAAGAATGCCGATAGTTATTACCTGTGAGAGTGATTCACACAGTCCCTCAGAATTACATGAACATGCTAAACAACTCTCAAATCTTAACCAGTCCTCCAAGTTTTGTCCTTCGACCGACTCCAAACTTACATCAGATAATTCAACCAACAACCTTGCAAATGAATACAAACCTTCACCCAACTCCCAGAAACGAGTATGGAACCAGACCCGGATCCACAGAACCCACCAGAATCCTGGCTGGAGTGGGGTTTGAGGAACCACCATCTCCTATTGAGTGTAAACCCTCAGAGCCAAATACAATCCTATAGAATAGACAATCCTAGATTCCTATCCAACCTCAAAACAGTGGGAATTTGTGCAAGTATCCAATACTCTCTACAACACCAATGTTTCATCCAACCAACACCCTTCCAAAACCCTTGGACATCTATCCAACATCTATTCTATCCGAATTACCAGAACTACAATCCTCTGAATCAGAATCAAACATCGAGAACACCTCTTCAACTCCCACTATTTCCCCAGAATTTGAATTACTAGAACCCTCATACCACCACCATGGATTCGGAACCAGACCTTCCGGAGATCTCTACTCTAATCCCACCAACCAGTATGTCGTTCCATCCTCAGAATGATACCCCAGAAAATGTAGAAGATCTCCTTCTGATAGACCTATTAACAGAAATCGATCAAAACGAAAGATTCTTGGAATTTATCATCATCCACGAGAATCCATGGCTAAGAGTGCTAGAAAGTGCACCCAAGAAATGTTACGGGATGTCCTTTCATCCCAATGTTCTGAAATTCTCTCTAATAACAAAAATAAAATAAGAAGAAAACGAGATGAGGAAATATGCAGCAGTGATTATCCCAACAGCCCACCCAAACCCTACTCTGATACAGACCAATTTAGGGTTAAGTCTGGAGAGAACATTGAGCTCCTTGAGCCTGACAGACCAGATAAACCACTGCTTTCAAATGAAAATCTTCCTCTGGAATTGTAGGGGGCAAATGATAGGGAATTTCAAACTCTTCTCAAGGATATGATTGCTTATCACAAACCTTGTTTAATCATCTTAACTAAAACTAAATTAACTAACACCTCTGTTGAAAATTTGATGGTTGAAATAGATTTCGCAGATTGTGCTTGTGTGGAAGAGGTTCGACAGTCAGGAGGGATAGCAGCTTTCTGGGAGCCAAATATTGAAGTCTCCATCATTAACAAAACCTCTCAAGAACTTCACCTGCTAATCAATGTAAGATGCTTAAATTTTTTTTTCTTACTTTCAGCTATATATTCTTGGTGTAAATTATTGCATAAAAGAATATTGTGGGAAAATTTTAAATCCTTGTCTAATACGATTAATCACCCTTGGCTACTCCTAGGATATTTTAATGAGGTTACCTGTTCAGCTGAAAAACTAGGAGGTAAAGCAGTAAACCTAAATAGGGCTTCAGAATTTATATCAGTTTTGAATGAATGTAAAATGATCGATTTAGGTTATAAATGACCAACTTTTACCTGGAGCAATAATAGTAAATAAAAAAGGGTTAATTATGGAACGATTAGACCGCTGTTTAGCAACCTCGAAATGGTTACAACAATTTCCTGATGCATATGTAACGCATCTACCAACAATTCGATCTGATCACTGTCCAATATTACTCACAATTGAACAATCTCTTACCACCAAACCACCCTTTAGATTTGAAACAATGTGGTTTTCACATCCATCATTTGACCAATTAATCTTTAATAGCCTTACATGGTTTAGACTTTGTATCATCTACAAACAAATTTCAACAAATGGTTGTTATTTGGAATAAAAACACTTTTGGGAACTTATTTTATCGCAAAAAAAATTATTCTAGCACGTTTAAAGGGCATTGAATTATTTCTTAGTCATCGTTATAGTTCTTTTCTAATACAATTAAAATCTGACCTCCAAAACAAATATTTGAATATTCTTAATGAGGAAAAAGAATTTTGGAAACTTAAATCTCGTATTAATTGGCTCCAAGATGGAGATTCTAATACATCCTTCTTTCATATTTCCACACTTAATCGTAGGTGAAAAAATAAAATATATACACTAAAAGATTTAGGAGGGAATTGGCATTCTAATGCTCTTTATATAAAAGAATTAATCCTAAATCATTTTCAAAATTTATTTACATAAGAACATCTCTCATCAAATAGATCTCCCATGTTAAACATTCCAAACCTTAACTCTCACCAAATACATCACTCTTTCAACGATTCATTGCTCATACCTCCATCCGAGACTGAGGTTTTCCAGATTCTAAAATCTTTTAAGCCGTATAAATCACCAGGACCAGATGGACTTCATCCAATTTTCTTTCACAAATATTGAAATGTTATTCAAGAATCAATCATGCACCTTATCATTAATTTTTTCACTACAAATTCGCTATCTCTGGAAATAAATAAAACTTATATTTGTCTTATACCCAAAGTACAAAAGCCATAATTAATCACACATTATCGACCAATTAGTCTTTGCAATACCATATATAAATGTATAACCAAAATCTTGGTCATGCGCATTAGGAAAGGATTATTAGAAATTATCAGCCCAAATCAAAGTAGTTTTTTACCTAACAGACGAGCCAGTGATAATGCTAGTATAGTACAAGAAATATTACATTCTTTTAAAAATAAAAAAGGTAAAATGGCTAATATGGCTCTAAAATTAGATATTGAGAAAGCCTTTGACCGATTAGAGTGGTCCTATATTTGCATTATACTTAATCATTTTCACTTCCCTCAACAACTTATTAGGCTTATTATGACTTGTATTACAACATCATCTACTGCAATCTTAATAAATGGCTACCCAACAACATATTTTTTTCCTAGTAGAGGAATTAGACAATGTGGTCCCTTATCTCCATATTTATTTATTTTAAGTATGGAATTCTTAACCCTCAGTATCAATAAAGCAATAAAGGACTCTTTATGGATACCTATTAAATTAACTCGCAAAAGTCCGCCCCTAACTCACCTCATGTTTGCAGACAGACATCATACTATTAGCTAAAGCTTCTTTGAAAAATACCAGTACTATTTTAACCATCCTTGAGGAATTATGTCAAAAGGCAGGACATAAAATTAACTTATCAAAGTCCAAGATTATTTTTTCAAAAAATATTCCTGACTCTCTAGCGAACACAATTTGCAATACATTTCAAATTACCAAATCAGATCATTTTGGTAAATATTTAGGGTTTCCATGCACTAATACCCCTTTGCGTGGAGCAAATTTTCAATTTATCATCGATAATATGAATAAAAGAATAGCAACTTGGAAAACGAAATTCCTCAGCATACCAGCCAGATGTACACTCATTAAATCCACACTTTCGGCAATACCTTCACATGTTATGCAACTACATAAATTACCAAAAAAAACTTGCTCCCAAATTGATACTATATGCAGAAATTTTCTCTGGGGAACATCTTCTGATAAAAAAAGAATGCATCTTCTTTCTTGGAACCAAGTATATTTTCCATTTCAAAATGACGGTCTTCAAATTAGAAAATCCAGAGAACAAAATATTTCTAATGAGGAACCTTGACGGAATCAAGATTCGACACAAGGAAAAAGGGATCTTTCTCTAACTTGAATTTAGTTTACGTGAATGCCTTACTACAACCTCCAAGCAGCGATAAGCACTTGAGTACTATAGCAAAGGACTTTAAGAGTATTCGACACACTAGACCTCCAAGCAAACTGATAAGCACTTGGCTACCCTAGCAGTAATAACACTAAATGGATGAAGAAACACCACAACAAGGAAACTAGCTTGTTGATTAGTAACAATGAAAGGAAGATCTAAAAAGAAATTCAATTCACAAAGCAACAAAGGAATAAACCTCACAATTATCATTAATCAAGTCTCCTCAATAAGTGGCCGAAACCTCTCTTTATATAGAGAAATATTTCGGTTTGAAATTCCCTAAACAAACTAAGTCCTAAATGAACTAGGATTTATACTTGCTAAAGAATATGCTATGGAATAAAGAATATGCTAAAGAATAAACTACTAGCTAAAGAATATGCTAAAGAATAAACTACTAGCTAAAGAATATGCTAAAGAATAAACTATTTATCACTTCCTTTATTTCAGCTAACTAAAATAAATAATTAAAAGTCTTACATAGACTTTTAATTGTACAAAATGTCTAAAATGCCCTTAGCCACTTTGTGTATTTGAGCCGTGAGCTTCCATCTTCAATGTGATGAGATGAACTTGTACTTGATCTTCCAAATGTAACCTTGCTTCTTCTTTGACTTGAGTCTCTCGGATAAAAGTTGATAACACTTGATTCAACCTTTCTCTTCTAGCTCTGGTCATGGGACCTTGGATGTTGATCATTGGATCACTAGAATAGCTTGGTCTATTGATGTCCTCATCAATTTCATTACTTGCGAGCCTTGCATGGAGATGTTTCTTCACAAACAATAATGACTTATAGTCATAAGTAACCAAAGCCCGTCATTTTCAAAATGACCTTCATATACTAAATCCACATTATTCTCCTTCACCTATTTGGAAGAGTATCCTGGCAGGCTGGAAAATATGTCAACCTCACCTTCAATGGAAAGTAGGAAATGGTAATTCAATTTCTGTTTACATGGACCATTGGACATCAACTGGTGCTCTACGCACGTTATTAATTGGACCTTTGGGCAAACATGATATAATTTAAAAGTTTCTCAGATTATCCAACTAAACAAAATAAATATACCAAATTTTCCCTTTCCATAAAATACCACAATCCTAAAACACATAATTACCACTCCAATCCCCTTTAACCGAGCATATGATGACCAACCTATATGGTCTTTAATTGGAAATGGTTGTTTCTCAGTCTTCTCTGCTTATAAATCACAACAATATAAACTTTCATCAAAATTGCTCATGTGTTGGAAATGGATTTGGCGGATTAATTCTTTACCAAAAATTAAACACTTCATTTGGCTATGTTGTCATGATAGACTACCTCATGCATCACTACTTCAAAAATTCAACATTATCCAAAATAACACTTGTGGTGTTTTCCATATGCACATTGAAGACACAGATCGCATCCTAAGGAAATGCACTCAGGCAAAAACATACTGGAATTACATGCTTAGACATCTTAATATCAATATCATATCTCTTCTTAAAAATAATTGTTCATTTTATACATGGATTAAATCAAATTGCACAACAACTCTTTATCATCACCAACACATTCCTTGGGCAACTACATTTTCATTTGCATGCTGGAATTTGTGGTTAAATAGAAATACTAAGGTGTTTCACACCAATAATAAAATCTTAAATTGTGATGAAACAATTTCGTGAAGTATAGAATTTGCATATGCAAATAACCTTTTTCACAAGAAAACATTCCAATCAATTAATTACATTAAATGGCAACCTCCTAAAAACAATTTCTTTGTTCTAAACACTGATGGATCTTTTAATCACATTACTAGAATTGGTGGCGCTGGTGGAATTATACGCAACTCCAATGGAGATTGGATCATAGGGTTCAGTTTACTTTTACTGCATACAACATCTAATGAAGTTGAGATTTTATCTCTTCGTTAGGGTCTTAAACTAGCAAATGATGAAGGCATTGTATCCCTCGATATTGGAATGGACTCCAAATTCGTTTTAGATTTATTAAATAATAATTCCAATATTAAACATTTCAATCTCATTAACGATTGCAGGTCTCTGATTACAACATTCCCCGGATGCTTGACATATCACATTTTTCGGGAGGGGAAATAAGTGGCTGACCAGCTAGCCAAATTTTCAACTTCTATGTCTTATACTGATTGCCAAATTTTCAGAGCACCACCAGACTCAATCTATCAATTATGGCAGGATGATAAGACAGGAAAAAATTACCCTAGGGCTTCACTAGAAACAATTTTATAACTTTCGAATATTAGTATTCGGCTAGGTCTTTTATTTTCACTTTACTTTCTTGTAATGTCTTTATCAGTTTTAATATAATATCTTCTTCTACCCAAAAAAAAATTAACTATGTACATAAAGTAGAAATATGTACTAATATCCATGACTTTGTACAATGAATAAAATAAATAAGCATGTAATAAGATAGTAATACTAATAAAGATAGACATTTCCAATTCTCTATATTAATAGAATAGGAACATTATGAAAAATAGACTTTTTCAATTTGCTATATTAATACATTAAAATGGGGTGTATTCAATTCAATTTTAAAATATTTTAGTCAAAATTGTAGGATTTCATGACATTCCACAATACTTATTCAGATTTTAACCAGATTCAAATATTCGGATACCCATTACCATATATTTTGAATATTAAAGAGTAGCATAATAGTTAATTTGTAATCAATAGTATTAGAGCATTGTGCGATTATTCATAATTATATATACATTCTATTTTTGAATTATGTTACTCCTATTAAAAAAATTTGACTATAAATTATCGAATTTCATTATTAACTACAATAGAGTGAAGCACCTATTTTGGATTTAAATTATTTTTTCTTTTCGGATTTTAAACTTAAACTTTGTTTTCGAATCTTACTGGATTTAAACAATTTACGGGTGCCCCAATATAGAAAAAAATTCAAAATTCCGACCAAAATCGATCACGTGACTGACATGTGCCGATCAGATTGGGAGCAATTTTGTCCGCACAAGAAAATAACCATAATTTTCCTTGACTCCCACAATCACCACCATCATCTCCATCTTCCCCTCCCCATAATTTCCACCATAACCACCCACCTCTCCTTCCACCTCGCACCCCAACCACCACCTCCCCCTACACCGACCACCACCACTCCCACAGCCCAAGCCCAAGTGGTGCGGAATTCTGTGCTTGAATTAGGGATTTCCAAAATTGAAGAAGAAATGCAAGTTTTAGCAAAAATATTGAAAACCCACATCAAAAATTACATTTTGGTGCTTATGAGACTGAGGTTAAGGTTGTGCTGGAGACAACTTTTGAGCTTCTTAGCCCTTAAAAAAAAAAGAAGAAGAAGACTACCTTAGCCCATAACCTAACCCTCTCATTTAGTTGTTTGCAGTAGCTCCCAAAACCTAACCCCCTAGTTTTCTCTCCACCGTTGCCATGGATGGTGAATCAGAGGAACATTTTTTCCATCAATAATTTTTGTCCTAAAAAATGGAATTTATGAGTTTAGACTATTGATGTATAAAGAAAATGGGTAAAAAATGGAGTGATAGAATTCAAAAATTATTGGTGTAACATAGCTATGTAATGAGTTTAGGCTATTGATGCATAAAGAAAAGTGGTAATCACATTTGAGTCTCAGGTTAATTTTGTGGTGCGAGTTAATTCAGTGTTGATGGTGGTTATGGTGGAGGGGGAAGATGGAGGTGGTGGTGGTGGTGGAAATGATGTGGAGGTGATATTGAAGATGATGGAATGAGAAGATGAAGTCGGTCGGATTGGGTTGTATACGGTGGGTTGGGTTGTATGCGGTGGGTTAGAATTTGGGTTTTTTTTTTCTGCGCGGACATATTTGCACTTGCATAAACGACAACGTTTTACACACATCAGTCAGATGTTGGTCAAAATTTTGAAATTTTTCTATATCGAGAAACCCGTAAATTGTTTAAATCCAAGAAGAGTCGAAAACAAAAATTTAAATCTAAACCCGAAAAGAAAAAATAATCTAAGTTCAAAATGGGTGATTCACTCACTATAATATAAAGAACATTCTTTTCTCTCTTTCTCTTCGAATGAGATGGTTCAATGAGGGGTGGAGAATTTTTCATAATATTAGTACCACATATTATATTTACATGTAATATTGTTTTTATCAAAGTGTTTTTTCCTTTGCAAAACTTTCCTTCATTCCGTTTTAAAGGGAAAAAAAATATATAGCCATGGGGAGGTCAAAGGATAGGAAGTTAGACATGCAATATTAATTTCTTTGAAGGTTTTAATATAAAGTAAGTAGAACATTTCGTTAAACAAGTACTACCTACCTCCATTCCTAATTAATAAATACATTTTATTTTTTTGAATATTCTAAATTAATTGATATATTTCAAAATTTGATAAACATTTGGCATGTTTCTTCCAATTTTACCCTTAGTCAACTTTACTTAATACTTTAATATTTCCAACAATTTCACACTTACATATGCATATCAAAACATACTTTAATTAGGGGTCATTTAGACATTTCTCTTTGTAATTATTGACTTCTAATCATTTAATTGGTCTTTGTGAAAAAGTGAAATGTATCAATTAATTAGAAACGAAGATAGTAATATATTACCTCCGTGTATAGCACGAGTCCTTATGTTAGTAATATATATATATATACTAACATAATGACCCATGCTATGCACGGAATAAAAAATTTAAAAGTTGAACCTTTTTATTCATCTCATTTTTTGTGAGTAAAAGAAAGCCAGTGCACTATTTTTACTCTTGAAATTGGTGAATTTAAAGATGAAAAAGATGTTAATTGTTCTCCCATATTTATATCCTTTTTCCTATGTAAGTTCAACCCTTTTAAATTGTACGAAAATGTAATGCAATAAGTATAAAAAAAATGAATGGAAAAAATATAAATAAAGATCAAATTAATTTACAACATAGTGTATTTTTAAAGCCACATTTTAAAAACTTAGTGTGCTAGAAGTTAGGAAAACAAATCTAAATGAGGATGCAAAAGTTAAACTTAGAAACTAAAGTGAACACTTAAAGATATAAATAGGGAATTGAGGATTGAAGAACTATCAAAGTAAAATTAAATTTGGGTTTGAAATGTTGATAATTAAAAAGGAAACATGAGAAATGGAATCATATAATTACTGAAGAGGAAATATTACACGAACATAAATGGAAAGCATTAAAGCAAATATTCGTCAACTGTCATGTCTTTTTTTTTTTTTTTTTTTTGGATTGATGGGGAGAGGCACCCTAGCTTCTATTTGGGTTTTCCCTAATAACAATCTTGAGACATTTTTTTTAAACCCGTTTGGGTGCGAATTTCATTAAGAATAAATCAAGCGATCTAAGGAGATCGCAGACATTACATCAATCGAAAAATGACAGTTTCACAACTTTGTAGGGAAAAAATGATCATGGCGAGCCAGACAATGAGCAACCTTATTCCCTTCTCACTTTACAAATAAAAGATAAACTGATTCAAAAGAAGCCAACTTTTGAGATGTTTAATGACTACTTTTGTTTCAAACTTTTACAATTAATACTTAAAAAAATGGTGCATCCGTCAAATAATATGAGATAATTTGAAGAGAAGTTTTTTCAACTACATACATTAATTATAGTTGTTGGAGTAGAAAAAAGACCATAAAAGAAAATTTTCACTATGTCAGAACTGATATATTGTCTAGAAAAAAAATAAAAAAATGATACATTGTGTTATATGATAAATGTCTCATGTGATTTCAGCAAAGTTATAATGAATTGCTACTTTCTTTGGTCAAAGCAAAGAGAAGGGTATAAAATATATATTATGCTATACATAAATAATTGCAATCCAAAAGTCTGATGAGTATGCTACTCTAGTTTTGACCATTCAGTAACGTAAATAATTAAAATTTTAGTCTTCCAAGATTATATAGAGTGAAGAAGATGGAAATTATAATACAAAATAATCAACATAACAATTACCTTTGATGACGAAGACATGAATTTGTAATTATACTGATCTCACGATAAAGAAATAGCCTATGTTAAAAAATAAGTTATAAAAGAAAAAAATAATTAACATAAGGGAAAAAGAGAGGATAGATTTATGATAAAATTTAGAGGGAAAAAAGAGGTTATAATTCAGAAAGACATAATATTCATCTTTGATGAAGACATGAATTCTTCATAATTCTGTACTAAAAAATAAGAAACAAAAATTTAATCTTTAATTTGGTGAATGAAAATAAAAAAAAATATACATTTTTGTTTGTGTCAATAAAATAAAATAAAAATAATCCAACCTTCCCTTACCTTTCCTTACTTGATGGTTAATGGTGTCGAGCGGCATGAAGATACCCAAGTAATGCAATTACAAAAATGTTCAAGAGTATCAATAGGTAAAAAAGTCAAAAAAATCCAAGCAATTGAATAGAAAATGAAAAAAGCTTCTAAGAAATAAAAAGTCTTACCATGGAGCCTTTTGGCTACAGTGGAAAAGGGAGGATGATAAAACTTTCTTTAGGGTCATTCTGTGGAAAAGATTTCTAGGAGACTTAATAGATTAGTGGCTAGAGATTAGGAGAGTAAGATTAGATAAAAGTGGTAGATAATATGGAATTTAAAATTTTTAAAATACTTAGTAATTTATACATAGTTAATTTTCGTAAATCTTAAAAAATAAAAAGAATGAAATAAACTAATTTTACTGACCCCTAAAAAAACTAATTTTAGTGAATTAGATTACTCTATTGTTTTAAAGCCACTACGAAAGATTTTCCTAAAAAATAGACAAATAAAAAATTAGAAATAAATAAAAAATGTGAGAAAGAGGGAAATGCGTAGTAGTGGGGATCCTAACATATTCATATCATCTATAGATAAAGAATAATGATTATTCCTGTCAAAAGATAATGATAAAAAATTATATTATCTTCAATTGAAACCAATTAAATTTCTCTATTGTATTTAATTTATTATAAAAAAAATAAAAAAATAAAAACAGAAATTAAGATTAGAATTCTGGAGGTTTGAGTAGGAGGGAGAACATTATCTCTACTTAAATTAGCATTCCATTGAAATAATTAAGAAAATAGTTGTCAAATACCTGTCAGAGTAGCTGGCAATGTGGTGTAGTATTCGATCGCGGGATCGAATCCCCTCTCTCAATTTAAATAAAATTTCACTTATTTTTTTAAACTTGATAAGTGATAGTAAAAAAGAAAAAGAAAAAGAAAAGCCAATCGTAAAGAGACCTAAAGAGAAAATTGATTTCATATCACTTATCAAGTTTAGATAAATTATTAAATAATAAATGGTTAAAAGGCCTATAAGATAAGTACTCTCAACTTTAATTTTTATTTAATTTAAGTAACCTAAATATTCTCAACCAATAAAAATTAATAAATTAATTAAAAAATGTAAAAATCTAAGAAAATAGGATTGAAAAATCTATAGATATAGATATATGTATGTATAAGTTTTATGTAATATATATATATAGGTATGTGTGTGTGGAGTGACTCGTGACTTTTGCATTAAATTTCAGTGTACTATTCTTAAAGTTTTTTGATTGTTTTGAAGGAATTTTAGTAAATTTTAAACTTATGCCTCAATGCAACCCACTAAAACCCGTTTTAATTCTCACGAATGCAACCAACTCATTTGTTGACTAGACATGCCTCCTGTTTGTTCCTAGGTTCTAGATTCCTTATTCACCTTATGATGCAATTTGGCACTTTATCTCAACCTTATAAAACATCTCCCAAAGTGGACCAAAAAACTTGTACCAAAATGCTCTCCACATATTTACCATAGAGATATATTTCTATTGAACACTTTCATATTGGACAATTGTGAATAAATAGCCATACAAGTTATTAACTTATTTCCGTTTAAACACTTTTATCATTTTTAGCAAAATTTATCTCTTAGTCCCTAATATATTTACAAACAACTCGTATCGCCCTCCCATCTAATATAATGGGATAATTTCGTCAAAAAATGCTGACGTGGACTAACATCTCTATCCACTAAGGGCAATATGGGAAAAAATATTTCTTCATCCACCACCACACGCATTACCACCCTCCACCAGTCTCAGTGTTTCTTTTGCCAAAAAAACGAATATTTTGAACTTTCATTTCTCAATCAATTTCGCCTTTTCCGTCCAATCTCTCATCAAAATCAAACCGATCCCATTTCTCCAGAAACCACAATTCTGTGGAACCTCCATAGTTGTGTAGTATCAAAGAAAGCAAAGCTTACACAGAATTAAAGAAAGATAAGAAGAAAACCCCACTAATTATTGGTATCAATATTTAATCAAGGCCAATCCACCTCTCTGCTATCAATTTAGTGGAGAGAGGATAGGAGGGAATCTAAGCGTTAGAACACGTCACATACTTAAACAGAATTTATTAAAGTTTTTAACCAAAAGATGATTTTTGTAGCCTGTAAATATATTGAAGGCCAATAAATATAAAATTTGCTAAAAATGATAAAAGTGACTAAAATAAAATAAGTTAATGACCTGTATGACTATTTATTCGGACAATTGAACATATCAATCCTTTAAGGCTCAGAAAATTTAGGCCTCAAGGTAGAAAAAATTAAAGAAATGACTATCGGGCACTTTCTTACAACAAAGTCAAAGTACCACCAGATAGAATGCAGGTCTTCGAGATGGTCTCACATAGCACATCATCATCAATAAAATTATCTGCATAAGAAGATGCAAAGAAGTCATGAATACAGAAAAAATGATGCCAAGTTTATAATACAACAGTTTATCATAGCTGAACTTTTCAAGCATAACTGGACAGAGAACACAATGGTGAAGCATTACCTTGATCACTTAAATGGTATCCTATATAAATAGCACATATCATAATAGAGGTAATCAATTAATGATAATATACTCTAACGATGTAGTAATTGGGGAGAAGCAGCAACACTTCATGTAGGTCATAAAATGGCCGTCATTTAACAGAACTTCCGTCTCTGGAAAGCAAATTGTTTGTTCATTCTTTAGAACTTTTGGTCCATGTAAAATAGATTAGCTCTCTTTCTCATCTCTTGGTAATTAATTCAGATGGACCATAGATTGGTCTATTTTATCATATCTGGTTTAATAAATAATAATAACTTCTTAGCTCCATGGCATGGTTACTGAAAACTCTGTAAATTTGGAAGAGTTTCTCAAACGACAAATAACATAAAACAAACCGAGTTTCACAGCAGTAAGGTAGATTAATTGGAACTGCAAAGTAACCCAGTTTAATTCCAGTTTCAGTTTTAAGAGTAAACCATGTACACCTAAAGCTTTCTAAACCCGGATATTGTAGGTTTCCACTTCTAGGGGAAAAAAGTTTAATCCCCAGTTTATACCACAGAGAAAATATAATCTCATTTTTTTACGGATAAGCAGAACCATACAACAGAAAGATGTTGGAGCGCAAAAAGCTAGAAGAGTTTTGCTAACCTCTCATTCTCCTCTCCATTCAATCAATTCACTTCGGGGAACATAGAGCTTTCCAGCTCGTTCCTCAGCTTCACTATCATTTACAACACCGCGGCATCTAGGGAAGCCACAGTAACAAGCAAGTTGTTCGTCTGTTGCAACAAACCTGTAATTCAACCAACAGAAGTCACAACATGACTGAAGTGAAGTTATCACAATAGAGCAAGCAAAGGGATTTTCACAGTATGAGTTAGGAACCTGTAATCATATGTCAACTCTTCCCATTGTTTAATATCCCTTTTGGCGAAGATGATTATGTGTTCATCACCATTCACACTTATGACTCGTGAATAGCAATTTGGCTGCACAGAATAGCTTTATCAAACACGACGGAAAACACTGTATAATCATAAGAAACCATTACTTATAAGTGGTGCATACACAATATTGCAAGATACAGGAAACTCAAAGAGCATAACCGTGTACAGAATTACGTTCCGTAAGAAAGGGGGATATTATTTTTCTTTCTTTCCATTTGGGGAAAGGGGGTCAAGTAGCGTGATTTGAAGAAGTTCGAAGGAAATTCACACTACAAAATGATAAAATAGCTCTCAGAAGTACCATCAGAGCCATGAAGGACTTGAGAGGAGAAGGAAATATGGAGCAAATCCTACCCTTCCAAAATGTAGCTATACTAGAAGAGCATTAGCCACCAACAAACGAAATTACTATAGTTTCCCACGGCATCATTAAACATCAGTGATATCTCAGTTTCCAGTCGAATCTCCCCTCAAACAATCAGTAAAAGAGGTAAATGAAACCAGCCATATAGTGCCAATCCTATGTATCTTCCTATTTCTTTTCGTTGAAATCACTAAAATCGACGTTGGACCACCAAACTATTAAAATACTGGAAACTTAAAAATTGTCAGGTATTGTTCAAGCCTTCCTCTACCATGCAGGAAGAATCCAGACCCTGTACCCCAGGTAAATCACCCGCTAATGGTCATCCAATCTCACAGGGCAAACCCTACTCTCCAATAATAATATAATATAACTATAGTAGACTACCATTAGCTGTCAACAGACAACCATCTGATTATTTCCCCACTACAACATTAAACGTCAGTGATGATGTCAATTTCAGTTGAATTTCCCCTCAAACGATCAGTAGAAGAGGTAAAATAAGTCAGCCGTACAACACCAATCCTATGTATCTTCCCAGTTCATTTTTTAAGTATATGCATCCTAACTTTAAAGGTGAAGGAAACAGTAATATCCACATTGGACCCTAATATCAAAACACAGGAAGTTTAAAAGGTCAGGTGCCATTGCTTTGGTATGCCAGAATACCGTAGGCAAACCACCTGCTGATGCTCACAGAGTCCAATCTCATAGGTTTTAGAAAGAGATCAATAAAGAAGATACCCCTGTACACACAAAACATGCCTTACTTTTGGCGGCAGAAGTCACATTGAAAGGCAGCTTTCCAGTTTACAGATATAAGAGATAAAAGAACTCACTTTTCTCGACTCCTCCAAATGATAAAGTTAAGCAGCAGAAAATCAACACACACCAACTCATGTCATAACAACTTTCACATGAAAGGAACAGCCTAAATGAAAACAAAAATTAAAATTTTCTTTTAAGAAAAAAAATAGATAACATACTTCGCATGAATGATTAATCAAATGCGCTATGCTTCCAGCCCTTGTGGCATCTATAACACGCTCATCATCAACTCTGAACATGTAGGTTCCGGCACCCTGCATGTAAGGAAAGTAATAGCAAAAAGGATAGATTATTTCGAGAAGCTCTATGTCTCCTGTAGTGCTACCACAAAGATGTTGAAACAATTATAAGAAAGAGTGAAGCCTAAAATCCAGTCCAATTGCAATGATCAGTATGCATGTTCGGATATATATATATATATATATATATATATATATATATATATATATATATATATATATATATATATATATATATATATATATATCCAGTGACATGGTAATATAAACTAATACGGATTTTTGGAAGTTCACAAAATCAAGTGTGAAAAGCTTCACCCACAATAAATGCCAGTGGCAAATGATTTTAAGCCCAGATATTAAGTTTCTAGACAATTCACAGGATGGGTTATTCCAGAACCAGGAAAATCTTCAAATCACAGAAGATAAATCAAAAGAGGTTCAAATCCACTGATAATTATAGTTCTTCATTATGTCAAGCAAAGGTTTGATTCAGCAGGAGAAGAAGAGGCAAATATTATGTCATTTGATTCATCAATCCTCAAACCACACCTAGCTACTCTAGGGTGGGGGGTAGGACTTGGAGGTCCTGGGGGAAGTTATTGACACATTTCCGTACTTGGTATCTGAAATACTTCACTTAATTGTAAATTTCCTTATGTTGATAAATTAGAATGTTGGGATTAAGGCTTTGTTGTTGTTGTTTAGAACAGTTCCTTTTCATGCGTAAAAGCTATTTCCCCAAAAAATTCAAATTGATAGCCCATCCCAACTAAGCCAGCATAAGTATACTGTTGAAAAGTTATCAAGAAAAACGATTTACTGTGAGACAATTCAACCACCAAAAATATAAAGAAATCAAAGTGTTGGAAGCAGTAGGCCTTTGGCAATAAAATTAAATATCAGACAACGAAAAAATATTCATGTGAACAAGAAACAGCATGAAATAGTTAAAACATATAGTAAGAATATACATTGGATAAGTTTATCAGCATGTTAAAGTTACTCTTTATTCAAAGTAGACCAACAAGCAGATTCACTGCACTAGAAGCTGGAACCCAAAAATGAGAAGAATAAACTGCCGTGCTTACCACCAGTGAGTTATATATCAAGTGCTCTCTCCGATCAGCTATGGAAGGTCTAACAAGTTCGCCAGTATATTCAATCACCTAGAAGTGAGGACATTAAACAAGTCAGGCGTCTTGAGGTTTTATGGAAAAGGATAGAACACATCTCAATCATGCTCACTCACCATGTCTCCAGCCTTATGGGGATGCTTTGCAAATATTCCAAATCCATGTATTCCAGACTTTCCTAGAGATAGCAGCACCCTTAAAAGGTGTATCAAACTAGATATAGAAAGAAATGAAAGAGCAAGGTATGATTGAACTTCAATTGCATTCCACAAGTCAGTTACGAAACACTTGAATAACTTGTTTGTCAAAGTCAAAATGACTCTTATAAAACATACGTAATCTAGGAACATTGAGGTTGTGCTCTCAGAACCAATGTAAACACAAAAAGGTAAGGCTAGGTTTCCCACAAACTTCCTTGTCCAAAGCTCCAGAATTTCAGGGAACGTGGCTCATACTACCTTGCTCTCTTAGAAAGGTCAGACATCGTACAAATCAGAAGCAGACAAGAAGGAAGAACTTAGATATAAAAGGTTTTCTAAAAGTTAGCATTGAATGAAAAGAAATAAGAACTTAGACGAGAAATATATAGTGAGCTAAAGCATTAAGTCCTCAGTATATTTGACAAAAGAAAGGGAAAGGAGGGACCGTTTGTTTTTCACGTCTCTCCAGTTAAAACAGTGAAAACAGGAACTCTACTAGATATGGTGCACGTGAAGGTTAAAGGATTTAAAATAACAAATTAAGGGAAAAGGAGAGTAGGCCAATAAGCAATTGTTCCAGACAAATTACAGAGAATATGTGATATAGCAACTAAGAGAACAAAAGCTACTCAAGAAAAACCTAGTTTTGGAGATTACTTCATAGTTGAGGGAAAAAAAACTTCTAGGTTAAGGAAACCAAGAAGGCACAAATAGAAGTAATAAAGGTTTTCCAAAATCTGCTGCCTCCATTACATAAAGTGGTATTTATAGGGAAACATAAACCCTATGTTGCCCTAAGATGACAAAAAGAACAAAATATCCTTACTTAAAGAAAAACACCTAACAACAATAATTTAACCCATTAAGAAAAACACCTAACAATCAAATCAAAACCAAACTCCAAACTCCAAACCACGCCAAAAACATATTTAGCAACAAAACTATTCATGTAACAATGATCCTGCATCAATATGAAAAGGCCCCAAACATTAGACTCGAGATGCTCTAAGATTTCCTTGGCTTTCCTTTACTTTGGCCTTTTCCAGGGAACGCCTATAAGGAATTTTTTATTTTTTAAAAAAAGTTTAGCCAACCCCAATTACTTGGGATCAAGGCTTTGTTGTTGTTGTTGTTGTACTCCACACCCTAACTTAATCCAAATGCGTGTTTTCTCCTTTGCCAATCAAACTCAAACAAAAACTGTTCTTTCAGCCGAACAGCATAACTCTAGTGCACCACCATTAAAGGCTACAATAAACTTTGAAAGAATTCAAACTACATAATTGCAAGAAAGTTGGCCAGATAAAACAAAATATATATATATATATATATAAAAGCACAAAACATAATGAATCATATCAACAATGCAGTAAAGACCGCCAAGTTTCCAGAAAGTCCCTTCCCACAGGAGAAAGTACAGAAATTAGTTTAAGAATGAAGGGAGGAAAAGCTTCCACTGATATTGGAAACAGGTCAATCTGTATGATACCCCTGCTGACCCTTCTAAATGATGCAATCGAAGATTCTTGCAGTGTTAATACATTCATCAAAAAAAGACTTAGAAACTACATAAATGCAGCTAAGTTTTTATGAAATTGCTTACCAAATGCAAGCCTCTTTCTAAAGGTTTCCTTCATGCATCTGTACTTCTCAGCCATTGAAAGGATGCTTCCAGAAGCATCATGCTTGGAGATTTTCAAATTTTGAAGATCAACAGAATATTCAGAACTAGGACGTTTCCTAGAAGAAGCATTGATGTCAAATGGATCATCATGGCTGAAACCACCAACCAAATGTGGTCGATTCTCAACATATAAGCGCTTCAAGGATGCAGCAGCAAGGGCTTCAGGTTCTTTCCTTCCTCTTCTTCCAAAATGATTGTAAGGTTCTACGGAAATTGGTCAATAAAAGATTACGAGTTCAAATAGAAATGCAGATATAATTATAATTTCAAATCTTTCTCTTTCTTTCATGTATGGTATTTACAAGTCAGAGCTATATATGGCCAATTTAAAAGGAACAGGACTCATAAATAAGATATAGCACTGAGATATAACAAATTTCAGAGAAAAAGGAAAAGAAGTTTCTTAAATTCCAAAACATTATGAGTTACAAATACCATCCATGATAATGAAACTGATGCACCATGCAGAAACCCAGCCAACTTTTCAATTATAAAAACAATTTCCACTAATCTGTCTCATTTCATTCCCTAGTAGCATCCAGAAAAGGAGATAATAGTGAAAGGCAAAATACAACTTCCAGAAACTTAGCAGTATTCAAGAAGAAAAACAAATACAAATTCCACTATGGTTCCTTGGAAAGAACAGAAGAAAAATAAAGGGTAAATAATCTTGCAACCCTTAAACTTTTCCCGGTTCCAGCTTGTGTCCTCCAATTGTTTTTCATCCAGATATTTCCCTCCGACTCTAAAAAGTCTACAAATTGACCTTCGGTTCAAAATATATGTTAATGGTCAACGGTATTGAATGTCATGTCACATGCTAGTTCCATGATCCGTTTTACACGTGTATTTGTCAATGTATTAATTCATCATTAAACAGCAATTTTGACTTTTCGTTTTTCCATTTTTTCTCCCCCTTCAATCACCTTCTCTGTCCTATCCTCCACCCCAGGTGCTCTCCTTTGGACTTCTTCAATCCAACCATGAAATTCCACTGTCTTCTTCAATGTATATCCACTACCACCATAACAGTGTTATCAATCCCAGATAGCGGCGCGGAGCGGCCGACCCCGAAAACGCTATAGCGGGATAGCGGATAGCGGGAGCGGCGCTATTTGGAATTCTATGCAAATAATTAAAAATATATATTTGAGAACACATGAGAAGAAGAGAAGCATAAGTTTTTTTTTTGTTGCTGCGTTGAATAGATGAGAAGAAAAAGGAGCAGAAGGTTTTTATTTGCTTTAAGCTGCTGTAGTTTAGGTTTAGGGGGTTTTAAGGTTGTTATTATCATTTTTCCCCTATTTTATTTTATTTTAATGGGAAAAAAAGACTTTTCAATGATGATCCAAATAGCGCCGCTATCCCGCCGCTATTTCCGCTATTTGAGCCGCAATAGCGGCCGCAATGGTCCGCACCCAAAATCCGCAACACTATTCAAGATTCATAGCGGCCAAAGGCCGCTCCGCTCCGCTATCCCGCTATTCCGCCGCAATTGACAACACTGCACCATAACCCATCCTCAATCTCCTTCCTTTGATTCACCAACTCTCCACAGTTATGACCTCCTCCCAAAACCTACAAACTGCCATCTCCCTCTCTTTTCTCAATTCACCCACTCATTCTTATCACCTCCTTCCCTTCTTGAATCAATTTTCTTCTCATGTTACCATCTCGATCAACATCTTAGGGTTTATACCAATTAATTTGGAGATAACTGATTCAGTAATCTTAGCTCAAGAAAAATCAGGAAACATAGTGGTACAATAATATGGATCAGTTATGGACTTGACTTGGTTTTCGAAAATCAATTGATTAGATTACAAGCAAATATATGACATCGTAAACCAGTTAAGTCCATAACTGTTCCAAGAACAACGGTATTACAGAAGTTGAGGAGTTCAACAAGTTTCCAGGAATTATAAACGAACAAGTATCTATCAACAGGAAGAAATGGACAAAAATCCTTAATAAAATATTACCTGTACGAGCACATCCAGAAGGATTTACAGGAGGAGTGTAAGCCGAAAAATCAGGGGCTTTTCCAATTTGTTCTTCAGCAGCTGGACGCCAATTAGATGGAGGCCTATGCTTCTTGCAGAAAGATAGAAAACGTATGCATTGGTCCTCTTCATCTTCATCCACTGGGATCAGATGCAATCTGTCCTCGTCCTCAAGCTGAAAAATTGAAACCAGAATAGTTGTAATCGGTAAAAACAAAAAGTACATGAGCCAATCCCTAATATCACCGAGTGTTTGAAATGATACGGAGACTTGATAGAATAAGAATTGGACAAATACCTCCACACAAAAGCCTGCAGCACGTGCACATAGAGGATGATATGCTACACGACAAGTATGGTTTGAACACTGCAAATCCCCAGAAAGAAATAAGTATAACGACTGATATTCTGAAAAGTTATTAAATGAAGCCATTAAGCATGGAGTTACCATATCAACAAATCACATGGTCATTTCTCAAAGACTGCCTCTATTCCCAAAGTACTAAAAAAAGAATTAAAAATGAAATTCAGAAAAGGAGAGGAGAAACACTTATTGTTTGATAAACACTAGAAATTCCACCAGATATCCTCCCTTCAGTTGAGCAGGAAAGTTTTTAAATAACATATTCTCGGTCAGCTCACTTAACTGTATTTAGGTCTTTACAATGCACAAGGAAGTAAAGATATTTGGAATAAAGCAGACAGCTGGTGCACAAATTTTTTCACTCAACGCTTGTACCTTTGGATTGTTTTTTTTTTGAGATTTTTTTGCTATACTTGGAAAGAGTTTGAAAATGAGAAAATTGGGTTAATGGGTTATGCTATTGTTGTTGTTGTTGGAAAGAGTTTGAAAATGAGAAAATTGTACTTTTTTGTTATCAAAACAATAAGGCGGGAAATTCTTTTGAAATTTTGTTATCAAGTTAAGAATAGGAATTTTGAGATTTACTTGGATTAGGTATTCCAAACTTGAGAAAATGTACAACAAATAACAGAATCTATGATGGGATGGCACATTCAGATTTTCTGCTAAACATAACATCTTTGGCAATTGTGAATTTTCCCTGCGTATACTTTACAGAGTTCCAGCAATTGAAGGGTACGCAATAGTCCACTACCCCTTTTTCATTAACACAAATGATTCACATTCACACAATGACTGCCTTTGTCCAAGTATTCTCCAGAAAGGTGACCTGGTAAATTCACCCCAAGTCATAGAGCAAATTCTAAGACTTACAATGAAGTCAAAAAAGGAAAATAAAATGTCACAAACTCCCTTGTCATGATCCAATCATCTCAGTATTCTGGTCATAATTTCAGGTTACCATGCTTCTCTGACATCAGAAGCACAATGTAAAGCAGAGGTTTGACACCTGGAAGACGAAGTAGTGGACTTGCCCAATGAAATTATCCCATGATATGCTGGGGTTATACCAGATGTGGGAGTGCCTATATATGTGGGATATACCTCCAATGGCTTCTGCCATTTCAATTCTATCTTTTCTTTTTTGGTCTGATCGTTTCAAATCTATCTAATGTTGCTAACCCAGCTTTTTTAGGCGGGCTTCAGATACTATTTTTTGTATTTGAAAATATGTTTGAATATATCCAAGTCATTTTTCTATTTTTATTTCAGAAGTAAGTCAAATTTTTTAAATTGAAAACCAATCTAAGTGTGGCCTTCGTGTTGAGGATGAGAAAGTGAATTGGCTTATGAAAGGAGGCACGGCCAATGGTGAAAAAAATGTAGAAAAAAATGCATTTGTTTCTGTTCTAAAAACCAACCCAAACGTACCCACTGTACTAGCTAAAAGTATTTTTTTTTTGTCAGCAACCTTAAATTCTCCCTCACTAGAGGAGGAGAATTTTTATTGCCCCACTTAGGGGAGGGTGTCGAACCCGGGACCTCCCGGGTAGAGGCTTGCCCCACTGGGCTACCGCCTCCTTGACAGCTAAAAGTATTTATCAGTGCAAAAGCATGCCCCGTAATCACTATTAGATAAGAACTTATTATTTCGTCAAATTTCTGCTACCAAGTCTTAGGCCTGCAAACGGATACGGAATTGTCTATTTCGGATCCATATTCGTTTTTAATTTTTTCTACCGAATCCGAATCCATATCCTAACGGAATCATAATATGTATTACCATATCCGCCAATTTGGATCCGGATTCGGATCCGAATATGGTAAAACTCATTTCAAAAAGTCAAATCCTCCTATTTTTTACTTTTCTATATTGGCTGATTAAAAACATACATGTTTAATCTAACAATCTTACATATCAGAATCTACTTCACCCCACAATTATACTACAATCCACAAATAATTCTACTACTATGATGAAAAAAGAATGAAACGACGGAAAAACTAAGTTTTATAACTTTTATTCATATACTTTTACATATAAGGATAACATTTAGGGATAAAAATCTAGCCTTAGATGTGAAATGATCTAAATGTTAAAAAAATCATTTATATATAATAATATTTATTTATTTATTTACATATATGTAATTAATATATATGCATAAACGGATTCGGGTCTAACGGATCCGGTTTTTTATATTTCAGACCCGTAACTATTTTATTACTCTTATACGGATTTGGATTCGGATGCGGATATATGGGTCTGGAGTTCTTACCAAATCCTAAACTTTTTGTCGGATACGGGTCTAAATCTGACAGCATGACAGCGTGTTAATACAATTCACCCCCCCCCCCCCAACCAACACCCAAAAAAAATGATGAAGAAACTATCCAGAGAGTTAGCTATTTTCCTTCAACTATTTTCCTTCAACTGGGAAAATTAATTATGCATTTATTCAAATCATGATTTAAAGAATGAAAAAAATAAACTGGAAAAATAAGCTGGATTTAAGATAGGACCATGATGAAAAGTTGAGGGAAACAAAAGTAAGTCATGAAGAAACATAATTAATTCATTGAAAATGATAGGAAGAATTATATAAGAAAAGACTTAGAAACAGATAAGAACTGGTTGGCAAGAATAAGAAAAGAAAAGTAACCAGAAGAAGGTTTCCTTGAATTATAAAAAATGCCAAAAATATGAAACTGATGGTCCAGACACGTCATAAACATACAAGTACCCGTGCACAAACCAAAGATTATAGTAAGTAGTGATTTCAAGAAAAGAGAAATAAAGAACAGAAGAAGCAAAGCAGCAAAAGATACCTGAATGCAAGCACCATAAGAAACACCACAGATGCTACATAGCAGTTTCCAGCGGTCCTTCACAAATTGAAAATAAAAAGAAGAGCAGAAATGAGAACAAGATATATATGGTTAGTACACATAACCAGAAATGATAGGCCGTCATAAAACTAGGCACTCTCTTTCTACTTATTTTACTTCTATTTGCAAGAAATGTGGCAGTTCATCAGGTTTAGAGTGAATAACATTCGTTGATGGATCAGTCCGACTCGATCTTACAAAAGATAATAAAGAAACAAACTTCCTATGAAAAGGGAACCTACCAGTTGACGAACTAAAAGCACACATTCAAAGGAATAAGAATAACACCTTATTTATTCCACTCAGCCCATCGATTGGCTCCATTTTCTTGATATCTGATAAGCAAGTTTCTGAGAGGAACACAAAGAGGAGGTTAATAGGTAATAGTACATTGCCCCCAAAATGCATCAACAACTGCATAGATAAAGCACCTGGAATCCATATTGCACAAGCAAGATGAGCCCAGCGTCCATCTGTTGTAGGCTTCATAG
This sequence comes from Vinca minor, assembly GCA_026122235.1. Classification (NCBI taxonomy): domain Eukaryota; kingdom Viridiplantae; phylum Streptophyta; class Magnoliopsida; order Gentianales; family Apocynaceae; genus Vinca; species Vinca minor. The sequence continues at coordinate 5,056,903 of JAOCZM010000253.1, forward strand.
CACCTCCTAGAGGAAGTCAGTTATATTATGAACTATTATTCTTCTAATAATTGGCATCCTTCAGAAACTCAAGCAAGGAAACAGGGGATGCAGGAAAAAACCAGCAGCAAATTACCTGTGACAGGACACAGGCAGCAAGGAGGGGGAAATTCAGGAGCCCCTGGACGACACAAGTTGCATAACCAAAGTACCCCACCCAGAGGTTCTAATTCACCATAGCATCTAGCGTGTACCTAAACAAAGATCATCATATTTCTAACCATCAAAGTGATTTTAAGGGGATAGGACAGCATCACAAAATCTCTTTCATCAAACATTCACACGAATATTAATTACAGATAGCAGAGTTTAACAAATAACCAGACCACAAATTACTAGTATTAGGTTGGACAAACAATCCAAGACAAGAAGAAGAACAAAGGAAAGGGACAGGAGGGTTTGTCTTCTAGGACAGAGTGGGACATCAATAGGTGATGAGAAAACTTCAGAGTTTGATTTTTAATGAGATAAATCATTCCAAAAAAGCATGGGAAGAATCAAGAACGCAGTGTTAGGATCCTGCAGATTGAGAAGCTATATCAACTTAAACAGCAAAAGGAAGCAGCAGGACCCAGTGTAACTAACGAGATTATGCCAACCAGGAAGAAACTTAAGTAAATTAATGCTGTTTGGGTCACATAGTAATTTGTTGAATACATGTGAAAAATTACACCACCTATGAGACACAAATGTATTTTCAGATAATTTGATAGTCATTGCCAACAAAACCCAAAGTTCCCCACCAATTAATGCACATTGGATGAAAAACGCATTAGCTAATAAGACAGATAACAAAAATTTACCATCATTCTGCATTTCTCACACTGCAAAAACAGATTGTTCTCATACTCCTGTAAAGAAGATAAAATAAAATTTCAGAATGAGCAGAGATAAAACATTCCAATTTCTCTGACTGGAGAAAATATACAAAAGATGACCACATAAGGGAGAACCACTGGCTATCTTTAATGAACCATCTAACTCAAGTAATGCATGATCTTGCTATAGAATTTTGCGTATCGCACAAGGAACTCAAATATTCATAAATTAATTGGATTTTTTTTTTAATGAAAAGATGGCAAGCTTGACACCTCATCCATATGGCAAACATTGCATTTGTCAAGGTCTTTCCATGTAACATCAACAGGTCTGTAACCAGGAGGGAGGTCTTGAGATTTAGCAGTTGCCATCTTGGTGGCTTTTGAGTGAAATTTCAAAGTTGATAACTCCTGTCAATACCAAATGAAGAAAATTAGGTAAGAAAAGGAAAGATATTAAGATACTACAAAACCAGGGCTAAGAAGCATAACATGAATGACCTTACGATTATGTGGCTTATCGAAGATGTATCTAGATTCTACCCAAAAGCTAAATAAATAAGATGGAAAGACATTACGGACACCAACAATCATTAAGGCACACTTGGACACGACATGGAAAGACATTTTGGACACCAATAATCACTAAGGTACTTGCTTTACAATATTCCACAAGCCAACAGCCTCCATCATTTTACATTCAGATAACCAAATAATGAAATAGCCACCAAGATTGTAAGTTAATTGGAGTTCCAATGGAGGTGGATAGATGTGTAACTTACAGGCACCAAAATTTTGCTCAAATATTTTCTAAAATTTAATATTAAGAAGGTGGTGGAAGGGGAACTGACATTTAGAATAATTACAATCCCTTCACCTTACATTCTAAAACGCCCTTCCATATGAAATAGCAGAAAATAGTTTCAGATGGAATTTCGTTTAGAAAATATTACTACTTTCTCAAATGCCTTCTTGATACTTCAAGTACCATAAGCAAATGTACTAGGATAAGAGTAGTTGCAGGTAGAACTGGAGACAGAACAATCCTCAAACACACTTCTCACATTCTGTTCTACTAAAAGAGATAAGCGAAACACAAGGAGAAAGCAACTTGAAATGCCATCTCAAATTACCAGATACAGAGAGCCAGATATGTCTCAGCTCTAACACAATAAAATATACACCTTGTTGGCAGAGTGAATATTTTACCAGAAACTGTTTGTCATGGGAGACTTGACAGCCAAAAGCTGAAGTATAATCAACTAAAAAACCAGTAAGAGGTTAAAAGTATCCATGAACTTCTCTATTTTTGTCTTTCTTTTACGAACAGTAATGCTAGAATGCATTTTTCATGGTGGTTTCTTTTTTCCATAAACTAGGCACTGCCAAAGAATACAAAGAGCACAACCAAGATAAGCATCTTGTTCCTGTTCCACTGTTGTAGCAAGTCACACGGTTGCTTGCACCTACTTTACACAAAGAAAGGATAAATCCTTCTTCATGGTGATCAATGAAATACTAATAAAAGGCTTGACGGCAACGTGACTTTCCTTTTCTTACTTATTATCTATCAATGTGATACTAATTACTTATAGCAACCCTCCACCCCAAAGAGTGATCAAATTAGGAAAGGAAACCGATCACCAGCTGATCCAAGATAAGAAATAGACTTGCGATGCAAAAAATAGAAATGCATTCAGACCCAAAGCATTCTTTGTCATTTTGTGAAAATTAGATGGAGAAATCAGAGCAAACAATACAGGGGCATTCCTCTTTTACAACCAGATTAACTAGGAATCGGGTGATAGCCCAATGGTTGAAGCATTCCCTTCCTGGACGAGGTCATGGGATTGAGTCCTACTCCCCCCCCCCTTCCCCCTCCCCACCCACAAAATAATTAAATTAAAAAAAAAAAAGAAAAAAAAACAGATTAACTGAACTTTATTACCAACAAAAACAAAATTGAAGAGAAAGTTCCACTGAATCTCACGCATTAGAACCCAAATTTGATCGAAGCATTTTTTGTTTATGGAGAACATAATGCAACATTAAGAGACAAAGAAACAGACATTGAAATACAAATGTGTGTTCACATGTGTGAATAAATTCATAAATGTTTGTCCATATATGAAAGAGCATGTGTCTGGAATCTTACTAAATGGGGATGTAATGTATTTTCCATACCTCTATAAGCTTTGAAATTTCAGGATGGGAAAAGCCAAACATGTCAACACCAGATTTGAAAACCTTTTCAGAACCATCTTCTGCTTTTAATCTGTTGGATTGAATCTTCCTTATTCTTTTGTAAATTTTATTCCAGCAAGCAGATGGAGTGGATCCGCTGAACTGTCATCGAAGTCAATCAAAAATTACGAAGATCAAAATCCTAAATTGGCGAATCTCAAAGAATAACACCACTGTATATTCCACACTGAAAATACTTCATGACAAAAAGGCAAGCAAACCTTCCATTTCAAAATGACTACCAATTTATTTTAAAGGGATATTGACGACAACTCTTATATGTATAATTTGAAAAGAAAGTGGGAAAGATGTAGGGACGGTGAGGCAAGTCGGTAGAGAGAGAGAGAGTGTGTGTGTGTGGTGGTGGGGGGGGGGGGGTTGGGGGAGTACAAAGCCATTTTGGATTGGAGGAAGTATAATCTTTTTCACCAGATTTTCCTTGATAGTTAAGTATGACATTAGAATCGTTAAAAGAAAACCCAGAGAATAGCAAAATAAAAAAGACATGGACTGACTGGAAGCTGAAAGGAGCACACCTCAGAATGCTTATAATAGCATCAGAGCTGATATGGCGAGTGAACTTGAGTGAAAATATAGGAAAGAGACATATCAAGTGTTAAATGAGGAATTTGATTTATGTTAATACCATATTAATGAAATTTTACCCCTTTTATTCTATGGTCTAAGTGGACGGAACAATTTTAATAACCTTTTAGGAACAATAACATGAACCCTTTGACCAATGGATTCAACGGGTTTAGCAGATAGCCTAGACTGAAAGCACTTAAATGACTAGTAGGTCCTGGGGCTATTCCTGTCCAGGGGAAAGAACATATTACTAGGATGACAGAAAATTGCAAAAATAACTTGAGGCAAGGGAAAAACGGGAAAGCTTAGCAAGAAACAAGAAGGAATAAGCATCTAAAATCATGTGACACTTCAGCATATAGAACTTTTCTTAGACGTTGCACTTAATTGTACCTGCTCTCCATTCTCTGGTGTAACTCTAAAAAGAGGTCGAGACCTCATGTCATCATCTCTAAGCACTTCCATCTTATAGTTCACATGTACTTTTGGATCTGAAGTCATTGAAATAAAAACCAAAAAAAAATACATAAAATGTTAAGATTAAAACTAAAACAAAAGATACAGGTTGAAAACCAGAAGCAAAAATTCTAAAATAATTAAAACAAAAGATCTTTAGAATACAATGAACCTGTTATTGAAGGAAACCTCCTCAAAGCAGCATACCCCTCGGGCCAAATAAATTTCTCATTGTGGAAGTTGTCAGAGTCTTTCACGATCTTTCCTGTATATCCAATCAAACAATTATGAGCCATGAGGAGTCATATAATATGTGTAGACGTATTAACGCATGAAGCACGAAACGAGCCAGACTATTGAAATACAGCAGCATCCATTCCTGAGATATTTTACGTGTCTTCTTAAAGAAAATAATTCAATGTCCTGTAGGAAACAGCCTCAAACTACTAAAAAAATTACCAAGGTTTATTATCTGCAGATCTCCAACGTCGAATGGAAAGCTTCTAATGGTTCCACTGCATGCTTCTCTTAAATCTGCATTGTCTTCACCCTCTCCTCCATGCCTGCTGTGATCATCAGCCAAAATGGCATCCCTCATCCTTGACATTTTATTTGGAAGCTTTTGTTCACTGAGAAACCTGATTCAAAAAGTAACTTGTTTATCAATTTCACATCCCAAATGCATCATCTTAAAAATAGCACGACAATAAAATAAAAATGCAGATGCATAATTCCAGCAAAGCAGTGACTTTGCAAAGTAAAAAACTACGCCAGAACAATATAGTTCAGCTAGAACTTACAACGGACCTAAATAGTGGTACTAGCAGGTAAAAAAACACATGATGTAACTCATAAGCAAGATAATGTGCTCAAATTGGATGCAAAGAAGACCAACAAAATTGATGAGGGAGACATACTCTTCAACTTTCAATAGAACTAATGCAACGGCAAGAGACAGGAAGGTAGTATCTGGAAGACAAAATAGTTCTTTAGTCGGGTAACTTTATAACTAAAACTTTCTCTGGGTGAGTGGGTGGCCACTACGGAAAAGTTAGAAGCCTAAATGAAAAGGATAACACATTCAAAGTACATTTTGCATCTTCAACTTGCATATGGAAATGGAATTGCATAATATTAAGAACAGGAAGGCAAACAGTTAAGGAAGTGAAGCCAAGAGACGGACATTTCAAACGCAAATGACCCCTAGAAATATTGAAAGCTAACTCCTGTCTTAGCCTCTGATATTCCAATTAACTATCATTAGAGAAAGTTGCCACCACCCTAGTACATTACATTGAGAATACCAAAATAAAATAGGATACACTCGTATGATGTCCTGGGAAAGCAGGCATACATTATCCAGTTTTTCTTTTCTAAACTTACCTTTCTTGAAGCTATATTCAGTAGCTTTCCAAATTTCAGCGCAAAAACATGAGCTTGTGTAGCTAGCAACCCCAATATTCACTTACCTTTTAATAACGGTATGGGAAGAGCAGAGTTGAGGTGTGGTTAATTCATGTCGCAAACTTAAGCCAGAAAGTAACTGGCTTGTTAGAATACCTAATGAGTTTAATACAATCAGAGAAACTGCCTTGTTTCTAAGAAAATAAACCTGAGCATTCAGCAGAATGCAGATAAAAGAGAATGAAAAGACAATATACAAGCTGGAGAAGGGGGCAACTATCATCAAACTGATATGAACAAGGAGTCTAACAAGCAACAAAAAAAGTAATAAAGCTTTACAAAGCCAATAAAGCAGAAGTTATCAATGAGAAAGAAAACTACGGCGTCTGAAACTTATTTATTTCATGGTTGATAACTTCTTTCCGAGATTTTTGTGAACACCGGTTACCACTTCAGTACAATGAAAATGATGTTAAAGAAGAAAGAACTGGGACAAACAATGCTCACATTTTAGCTTCCTCCAAGCTTCGAACAAAGTTTGGCTTTCTGCACTTCAGGTGGAAAGAAGATAGAAGACCATTAAGAAATGATGTAACCTGTTTCGATCTAACCCTGAAAATAATAAAACAAGTTATATTAGACAACAAGATGAAACTCATATTCAGCATAGTTCATTAAACAATTATCAATACTATAAATTGTTTCTACAATCATAATCACACCTAGCAAAATCATGGGTCCCGAAAAAATTGCACCAGAACAGATTTTTCTCCAGCGTGTTTATTCAGACCCATCCGCTCACCCACAAGAGATTCATCCAAGACTATTGCAGGCCACATGGCATGACCTACATCACAAAAATAAACGAGAAGCGTTGACAGAATATTAGATGATCAAATGGTCAAATAATATGAAAATAGTATATTCTGTGCCCGTAGATGATCAAGGACAAACTTAATCCTCTCACATAACAAAGTTCTTAGCTTTAAAAGAAATCAGTAACTCAAGATGAACATGGATTGAACATTTCTATTATGTGTACCATCTTCCGGCATAATGTCAATATCTCTATTTTCACCTAATCACCAGGTTCAGCACTATAAAAAGTACAAACAACTGATGCAATCAAATTAATGAATTGCAATTGGAAGTTCTATTATGTTGATAAGCATCAGAATCAGGATAAAGTTTCAGATTAGATCCCATTTAGTTCTCTGTTTGAGAGTTCTAATAGAAAAGCAGCACACGTCAAGATTACATGATGGAGCAAATGAAAATGAGGAAGACAGAACGAGCAAGTGAGCTCCAGAGCAAAATGAAGCTCAAGTAGCCACTAGCCGTTTGAAGGGAATACATCAGACTCAAAATTGCTTTGATCGATTAAGGGTCTCCTTCTCTCCAAAGCTTTAGTTTTTTCCAGGGCCTCAAGTCTTTCATGCTTCATTTAACGTCCAGGGGATGTGGGTATCGAGGGACCAAGTCTTCTATAGAGGAGGAAACTCGAGCACAAAAGAAATTCATACAAGCAAATCTGATCGTACACCCAAAACATATTCTCTACGCGCAAAATCATTTCACTTTACTATTCAATCAAAGCCACCCATAGAAACAATTTTACAATACAATTGTTAAATCCAACCAAATTGCACATTAATAAAGCCAGTGAATACATGATCATGCCAGAGCCAGATGTACTTAGCCTTTAGCGAAGTCAATCCTAAAGCCAGAAGCAGCATTAGCATTGGCAGGTGTAACAAAAAATGTATGCTGAAGCAAATTCCCTTCACCATCCAAAATTATTAAGTTTGCCTCTCCAACAGGTAAAGCAAGACCTCTTAGCTGAAAGAACGTTGGCAATAACTCCAATCCACTGAATAAATTATCGCGCTAATGTCATCCTTACAACTTTACATATTTCCTTACCAATTCACTAGCAAAGGTCAAAGATCAGTTTCCTTTTGGTAATCTAAACTTCCTCCGTCCATACATACAAAATATTAAGAACACAACGTTTCTAATTAATCAATAGAATATTCCGAGAATCTTCCAATACATACTAATGCTCAAAATGCACATAACAGATTGAACATACAAGTTCAAACACTCTAATTCAAAGGAGAGAACAAGGGTTCATACCAGTAAGCTTGGCCCAAATTATATACCCAGGATCAAGATCCTGAGAGTCATCCAAACTAGCTGCCAGCACCATCATCTCGTCAACGTCGATTCCATCTGCCTCCAAGCCTTTATCAATACATTTCAACTTCAAATGCTGCATCTCCTCAGAAGATAAATAAAATTTTATTCTTTGATTTGATAACTTCAAATCCTCTTTATCACCGTCAACGTAATTAACCTACAAACGGATGGAGGGATAAAAATATAAGGTCCCTTTCTGAATGGTCTTCTGTCCACTTTAATTAGCAATAAGTATGTAGACCAAACGTTGGAAGAAGGGCCATGCGCGTGCTTGCACGCATTAGTCTTAGGTATAAAAAAGGAAATTGCAGAAGCCACTAGCAAGTGTCCATGTGTAACGGTTTGCAAAACAAAAGAGAAAGGAAATTACATTATGACGGCCGGTCTCAAAATCATACCCAATTACGCAACCTCGGTACCAATCAGCATCCAAAGGCCAAAAAACCTGTCCAACGTCAAAATTAGCTTTCCAGTACAGCCAGCCACAATCCAATTTCACATCATACATAAATTATACAAGTAATTAAACATCAATTCCAATCACACATTGGCATATAAATACACAAAACGTGCCCATACACATATGAAGACAATAATATCCAGCTAAGTTTTTTTTTCTTTTTTCTTCTGTTCCATTTTTAGATAGGAAAGTAGTAACAAAATTAGTTTGTCAAAGTTCTGACCTTGCATTGTAACCCAACAAATTTCATTGGATCAATGTCATCAAAACTCAACCTGCATTACCAGTAGTAGAATAAAAATCATAAAGTAAACAAAATATCCAAATAAATTAAACAGATAAATCACAAGAATCGTACCCAACCCATTTTTTCTTTTGAATAGACCCTGATTGCTTAACCTTATTCTCGGTATCAGCCTCATTCTTCAGCCTCCTCATTTCACCACTAGTATTCTCACAATTACTAATTTCAACACTAGAACCCTTATTTCTAACATTGGTGCCAATAACATTAGTCTTCTGTGCCTCTCTTAACCCTGACTTATCCCTATCAATCAATGCACTACTAGAATCAACCCCCAAATTCACCAGCTCATATCTCCCCGACTTTCTCTTTTTCCTTCTCTTTGGAATCACTTCATCTTTTTCCTCCTCGGCAACTTCTTCTTTTACCTTCAAATCGGCCGCTGAATTCAGGGCCCCAAACAGCAAACTCGGCCACAAGCCCAAATGCAAGGGCTCTTCATCTCCTTCACCGCGCCTTCTCTTACTCCGCCGTGTATAAAAGTGATATATAGGCGGCTTTATCCTACCAGAATTAATGTTATCACAGCAATTACTGCTCATCGCTGCTGCTGTTGATGAAGATAACTGATGAGGTTTCAGTGGATGATCATCATGACCCCCAAAATGACCAAGAGATTTTCGGTGATGATGATGTGGAGGTTTAACTTTCTTGGAACCTCCGCTAGCAGAACTGACGCATGGACTGGTAGCCGAGTATACGTCACAGAGCGGAACGTAACGTAAAGGATTGATCATCCCCTTCCCCTTCCCCTTCCCCTTCCCCTTCCTCCTCCGTCCCTTCTCTACCAACCGCCGCCGCTCCGTTCAACTTCTTCTTCTCTACTACCGAATTCTTCTTTATATCTCCATTTTCACCACCAATTTCAATCAAGTCGGCGGGAGGAAAAGCCATGGCCAAGGAAAATTCCAAAATTCTGCAAAATAATTATGGTTTCCTGTGAGTTCCAACGGATTATGAGAGACAATGGGGATTGAAATTGGGGAGAAAGGGAAGTGAAATTAGGGTTTTCAGAGAGGATTTGGGGATTTGGAGGGAGGTTTTTTGGTGGTTTCCCGCCGGGTGTCCCCGAGTGGAAGTACACATCATTTATATTTTATTAAATTGTGTATGTTTTGTTTTCAAAATAATAATTTTTTATTAACTTTCATGGTGATGTGTAACGTCAGCCAATTTGGCTAATTGAAATTTGTTTATAAATTGTTCTACTTCTAATATGTTCTTCCCTTCTTTCTTCATTATCTATCTTCCATGGTCTGCAAGGAATGAATTTCTATGTATCATTCTTGAATTTATTTTTTATTTCAGTTCTTATATTGGAGGAGACGAAAGAATTATGATACATTTTATTTTAGAATTGTAAGACGTGATAAGTATAATGATGTAAATTTACAGGATTAATGATCGAAGTTATGATGTTTTCAGATTTGATGAAGAAGAAAACTGATGGCGTTCAGAGTACTCTTGATAGAATCGGAAATCATATGAAGAAGTTGGAAACACAATGACTCGGGTAATTTAATTGTGTGTCTATGTATTTTTTTAATTAAAGCTTTTTTTCACGGAAATTCAAGAAACATTATTGAGTATCATAAATAATTTGAGAAGAAATTAATGTTATTTCATAAACTCTATGAAAAAATGGTATTATATATATATGTAAATATATTGTGTAAGATTTTCTCATAAAACAAAAGTACTAGCAGGATAGGATATGTTTTGGCAATATTGGCAGGATGTATCTGTAAATATATTAAATTCAACCAACAAACTCACCACATTATTAAATATGAACCTCTTCACCGAGGAAACCTTGCTCTCTTCCTATATGTATCTTTCTATCTCATCTTCCCTCTTCCTTGCTCTATCAGAGTATAACAATTCAAACTTGAAAATTCGACAAAGTTCAGTATCTGATTAAATGTCAAAAGACATATCTCCAGTTCTACTGTGCAGCCATTATAATCATAATTTTGTTTTAAAAATTTTCAATCCCTCAAATTATGTGAAGTCGAATCAATTTAAAGTACATATAAAAATCATAAAAAGCTTATATTAAATCATGAGGCAATGAAGATTGTTTTTCTTCATAAAAGGAACTAGATGAACTTGTATCCAAGTTTCAATTACTCGTGTCAAATTTTCTTTCATCAATTACTAAATATGGTTCTATATGAACAATACTTCAAAGACGTTTCAGGGAGGAATATAGAAATGCAAATGGGATGAGAAATAGATAAATGTTCAACCAAGAAAATAACGGGTAGGTAGAAGAAAATATGGGAGAAAGAGAGAAATAAATTAATTTCAAAACTTATGTCTTACTTTTTTTCACTCTTTTTCTTCATACATATCCTAAATTCATTTTTATCTTACTTTAAAATTACATTCTCATTATCTCTAATATTTGATAAGTACTCAAATATATAAATTAATTCTCTTTGCAGATTTTTTTACTCGTTTGAAGTGGATTTCATTCCTTATTATTGAGTAGAATTGATAATGAAGAGAAGAAAGTGAGAACTTATGGAGAAGTTTCATACAAATTACAGGTACAAATACGAGCTATATACAACTTTCGGGGTCCAAAAAGAGAAATAATGGGGGAAGATTTCTTTCCTAATGTATACTTGTTGTGTGACGTGTGCTTTGCCGCAACTCAACGTGTTAGGTAACACAGTTATCCAACTAGCTCTAAAAACACTGTTGAAGGAGAAGCGACCGAGGAATCAGCTTCTTCTGAGACTGCAGGTCAGCTTCTTGATTCGCCACAGTCGGCTCAAAGGGTCATACGGGGTCGATCTAGTAAATGTCTCTTTCTCCCATATGGTGGTTCTTATGGTCTTTCATCACTTTTAATGTTTCCCTTTGTTTGCTAGTCCTCTTTCTATCTCATCTTCTTTTCCTTTTAGGTACGACAATTGATATAATTGATGTAGAAGCAATTGATCCTTTGGGTCACTTTTCCAGGAGAATGAAGTGCCATCAACAGACTTATTATTCCGCCTCTCAATTATATGATCCACTCCTGATTAGATTCTTTCTTCCTCTTGGTAGTTTTATTTCTGATAATTCTATTTCTTGTAGAGGAAGAAACCTTAAGGCCCTATGGTTTTAGATATTCAGCCTTTTTTTACTATCTCCTCAATCCAAGAGCTTTCAACACTTCAATCGAATAATGAGATTGAATCTTTTTTCAAGTCACCCATAAAAAGAGACCGATATACTAATGACATGTAAGCACATGGACTTCTTGCTAGAGGTGGTTAAACAATTTTCCCATCAAACAAGGATGTTCAAGACCGTATTCTAAACTCTCTGGATGCCTTGAGGTATGGGCAATTGTTCATATTTGGTGCACTGAGAGAATGGTAGAAATTTTCTAGGTGAGAAATGAATACACGCTTAACTCGTCTAGACTGTCTAGTGTCATTCTCAGCTTATCACCATCGATGAACTCTCATCTTAGAATAATGGACCAGGTCTGACCTTTAAAGAAGCTTATGTTGCTTTCACTATTAGAAATGACGATTGGTTTACCAAATTCAATTGATCCAATCACATTAAGTCTTAGATTAACCAATTGAAGGTAGAATTGGTACGGATCGAGGTTGACATCAAAATGGACCTTGAGAAGAGAGATGAATTGAACCGTCAAATGGAAAAGTCCTATCAGGAGGCCTAAGTTATTCATGGAGATCTAGCCAAACTAGTATTGAAACAAGATAGCCTTGTAAAAGATCGCCAAGAATTCAAGGATGCCGTGCATGAGGTCATCAGGAAGTGGTCTAACTTCGGTACCTCTACCACTATACTTACCACAATAGATGGTGCAACAACTACTCATTCAGCTGGTGTTGAGGCGCTTGTTCAAGAAATCGATGCCACCCCTTAAGTTCTAACACCAAAATCTGTGATGCCAGAAGACAGTCATATAGAAGGCCCGACCGTAGCTAACCCTTTAAACTCTGATCTTACTAGTCTTTAAACTGACTGGACCTTATCCGTTAAATGAACAATTTTCTTGTCTTTTTGCTTGGTTATAACGGCTAGCCATTAGCTTACTTTTGATACAATTCTTGTTTTGTTTCTTCAGTTCCTTCCTGTGGGGGAAGCATATATTTGATGCCCATATTCTAGATGGATTTTCTTTAACTATGATTTTATTTGTTGTCTGAACTGCCTAAAGGCATCGGATGGTCCAGAGTGGCCGATCTAACTTCTAGCATTTCCACATTTTGACTATGTGACGACAACTCTATCAATTTAGCCGGTATGTATCAATTTTTGCTTGTAAAAGGAGTATCGTGCAGCCAAGGTCATCTCTTAGGATTTTAGCAGCGTCCGTCCGTGAAGGGGAAAGTCAATCCCCCGAATACAAGTTTGTTCCAACCTGAAATCGGAATTGGTAAAAATGCATGTTGAAATGGCATGTCCTCCTTGCGGTTTGAAGGGGGCATTGAGGTAAGTAGTGCAAGGCATCAACTGCCTTATCATCTGCTTTCAAAGGGGTTTGATTAACAAACACTTCCTCCACCAGATTGCCATCCTAGAACAACATTTTTTATGGAAAGTAGAAGGGACGCACTCATAGGCGTGTATCCAATATCTTTCCAACAAAACTGTGTATGATGGATTGTCATCAACCACAAAGATGTTAGTATGGTTGGTATTAGTGTCAATAGTCAAATCATCCATCAAAACTCCTAAGATCGAAGTAGAATCCCCTGTGAAATTCACCATTTGCATATTGGTAGAGATCAAATTAGAAGTTTTCTTACCAAGTTTGTTCAGGGTAGCTAAAGACTTGACATTGAGGACAACTCATTTATCCATAAATACTCGTCTGATTAGCCTTCTCGTGCCTCTTTGTCAACAAACTTGAACTAGCCATATTGAATGGTTTTTTGTATGGTACGTCTAAATATGATACAATTGTGGCATGGTTATAAGAGTTGTACCACTTGCAGTATTTCTTATCTTTTAGATCTTTAGCAGTTAGGATATTTTGGCCCTAAGTGAGCTAACTTCTTTATCCTTCAATAGGTGATCGAAGATCTTATCTGGCTTGGTGATGTCAAATGAGTAGGCCTTCTTGGATTCTTTTCTGGTGAAAGCCCTTCCCCTTGACAAGTTTCAAGGCAGGGCAAGTGTAAGCTTTCCCGTTAAGGATCGATCGCTAATATCTTAGAACATTGGGACTCTTCATGGTCAGATAAGTCATCTATAACAAAATTCATATTCTGGCCTTTCAATAAATAGGAAGCCCTTTGTTTCTCCTTCTTTTTGATGAATTCCTCCACCGGACAACTTGTGAAGCCAATCGGAAAATATACGAGAAACTGTGGAGAATGAGACTTTATTTTAGTTGGGGCACCATTATGCATATATTCTGATTCGGGCAAGAGGGTGAGACAATTTCCTTTGAGTTTTCTAAAACGTTCCAGGAAGTGTGTGACTGTCTCTTGTGGTTTCTGTTGGGCTGCTACCAAATTAGCTATTGTGATCTCTTTCAGCGACTTGTAAAACCTTTCGTGAAACAAAGTTGTGTAGCAAGTTTGTATGCCACTTGAAGGCTTTTTTTTGTCAGGGATAGGGGAGACAACTACAATTTGTGAAGCTCATTTCTTACTAACTCACCACATTAGACAGTGAATTTTCCAATGTGCTCCATGATTGTATCTTTGCCATCTCTTGAAAAGATAGAGATATTTGGCACCTTGAGGCCTTTTGAAACATTGGTCACAATATTAATCCATTCCGAATATGAGTTCTGATAAGTGGGTTTCTCTATCCCTATAACGTTTATAATCCGTCTATTTATTACATCTGCAATTGCTCCACCTTCCATTTGTTGGTGAGGGTTATTGTAGGTTGCATTTCTCGTGGGTTGTGTCTAGGCCTAAATGGTCGGGAGTGTGTTTCGGGGTTGTACCATTGCTTCCAGATGATCCAGGAATATAGCTTGGTTGGAATATCGGTTGCCCCAAGCTTGCGAAGCTGGTTGGCTGATCTTGCCATTGGTATTTGCTCCCCAGTCTGAGAGGATGGCTGCCAAGAATAAGGCGTTTGTCCAGCCATCATTGGGACTTGCCCCCAGCCTGAAAGGTTGGGTGCCAAGAATAGGTCGTCCATCCAACCATTGTTGGCACTTGCCCTCCAGTTCAGCAAGGCCGCCTGCCAAGGATAGGCCATTTTCCTTTTCGTTTGTGGTATCTGTCTTCCAACTTAGGAAAGTGGAGAATACTGGTTTGGTGCTTGACTAAGCATATATGTAGATTAGCATTCTTGTAAATGTTGGGATTACTTTGAACAAGTTAAACCCTTCATTTCGTTCTTCAATTGGGGTTTGTGGATATGGTAACATGGCCATAAGTTAAAGGAGGTTGATGTCATGTGGGATTGCCAATTCTGTGGAATGACTACCTGTAATACCCAGAACTTTTCTGCTTACGTTTTAATTTTCAGCTTACGTGTATGCGTGTCATGTAATTAATTTGGCGTGAAATATCGGTCATAACATGTTTTATGTGTTACATTTTAGTTTTATGTTAAGGGGCGCTTTGTACGAGCATTGTAGATGAGAGATTTAGTTGGGATTTATTTATAAGAGTAGTTAAATTAGATGAGTGATTGTGGAAGTTAATTAAGGAGTTGGAGTTAATGAGGAGTTATAGTGGGATTATGGGAGGTTACCAAATAAAAAAAATGAAAAGGGGAAAGGGGAAAGTTATAAAAAGGAAATAAAAGGGGAAAAAAGATAAATGAACGTGAGAAATAAAAGAAAGAGGAGAGGCGGCAGTTACGGCAAAAAGAAAAATCTGGGCAAAACTTTGAGTGAGCAATTAAGAGGGTAAACGTCAGTCTGATTTGAATGATCTTTATATCGATTCGAATATATTCGAAATACCTACGCATGAGCACATGACGGATCGTGATTTGGAGTTTCGGAGCGAAAAGGTTATAACAGCGGGACTGGTTTTCAGGATTTCGGATTTCTACATTATAATTGTGTATTTTTCTTTCGTAAGAGGTAAGGATCATTCTCCTCCGTGTTTTCAAACGTATAGTGCATTAAATCAGTATTTTAAAGTTTGAAATTGAGTATGAACAATTTTACATGTTTAATGCATAAAACGGATGAAATGTTGGACATAATTGCATATTATTTGTTTAATCATCAAATTCGTGTTGTGTTATGAATTAGGATATATAATTGATGTTACTTGCTGCCCTTATTTGCTTATTTATTGGTTGCTAGCCTTAATTGACACTTGGGGTCGTTTGGTAATTGTGTAATTGGTGTTGTTGGGGTCGTTGTCTATTTGATATTGGTCGACCGAGTCATCGCCCCTTTTTGAGCTCTTATCTAGGAACTGCTAGATGACAGGATTCATTCAAAATATAATTGTGAAATGTGTTGATCCCGAGAAATCATGTGTATTGTGGAAATTTTTGGCCCCTCACCCGATGTGGCGATCATTGGGACTGTAACGGTTTTGTAGAGTCCATGGTGATGGATGATGGATCCTTAAACTTTTGGACTCATTCGTTCAGGGGGTCATACTGGACCCATGTGTGTAACTTCTTGGGTTGATATTCTCTTTGATCCACAATTGACCATCTTTTGATTTATGTATCATTATGGACTCTTGGTATTTAGAAATCAACCGAGCTTATTCAAAATTCTCCTTCTTCAACCGAGATCAATTTTCATATTTTACATCATCACATCACTCGTTGGCTTGTTTTCATTTTTTATATCATATAGCCAACTTGTGTAAGTTATTTTGGGAGTTATATGTGCTATACGTGTTTATTTTTACATATATTCTCCATTATAACTTTGAGATCATATTCTTCAATTTATTATCCTTTGTGATCTCATCTTAGTTTTTGGTTAGTCTTGCATTAAGAGTTGTTACACTCATTTAATTAACCATTAGCTTATTAGAGGAATGTACTTAAAGTGTTATCTTACACTTCCTCTACTTCTTATGGTTGTGATACATGTTCTTAACTTATGTATGCATGCTATCACTTCCATTAGTACTTTGTTAGCTATATTTTCAAACTTGTGTTCATCTAAAATAGCTAACATTGTATGTTTGATAAACAGGGGAGATTGTGCATATAGGTTATATTCATTATCTCATTTGTTTTAACTCGGGTTGATATTCTCCTTGAGCCACAATTAGGGGTGAGCACCGATTTCGAATTGGTCAATTCGATCATTTGAATTCGATTTTTTCATTTTTTCAATCTTTCAAAAACCGACTGAATTCGAAACCGAATTCCGAATTCCGAATTGGTGAATTCGGATTCGATTTCCACCGATTTGGAGGTTTTTCAAAATTCTGCAAAATAAAGTTCAAATTTGAGCAGATTCAGGTCCTAAATTAACATAAAAACAGCTCCAAGCTGCAGATGAGACGTTGAAAATCAAAATCTGATGAGGATTTCTATGCATTAGTGCGTAGTTAGTCTAGATTTTTGTGTTGAAGAGTTGAAATATTTACCATTATACTGCTGTATAGTTCCCTCCTAATGTCCACATCACACTTGTTTATGCTCTCTATTACCTGAAGATTCCAAAGAAGTTGATTGAGTAGAAAAACATAACACCTATAAAGTCCCAGCCCAAACATAAATGAATATCCAGATAGATGAATCACCCACCATTTGCGGTAGGCCACGAATAGAGGGAGCAATTTCTGCAAAATTCTCCATACCAGGAATAGTCTGAGTCAGAAGATCCGGAGAGGGACAACGGGGGGATTCGCAATCGCCGGAGAAAAAGATGGAGAGGGACGCGGTGGGGTTAGGTCTTTAGGTTTTTTTTTTATTACTTTACTATATATACTTATTATATTATAATATTATTAATTTATTTAAAAAACTCAATTCGAATTTGGTCAGACCGAATTCAAAATTAGTCTGACCGAAATCGGGACGATTTCGCTCAATTCGAATTCGGTCACGCCCGAATTACCGAATTCAAGCCGAATTACCAAAACCAAATTACAAATTCAATGCGAATTCGGCAAAAACCGAATTTGCTTACCCCTAGCCACAATTGACCATATTTTGATTTATGTGTCATTATGGATTCTTGGTATTTAGAAATCAACCGAGCTTATTCAAAATTATCCTTATTCAAATGATTTTTTGGTCTTTAGATTTGATTCTTTGGTTCTTATCTTATCAATCTACTAGACCATTAAGATTATACATAGTTTTAAAGGTATTTCTATTCTTTTCAAAAGGGGGAGAAAACTTAAACATTCATCAAGCCTCTCCACAAATTTAAACCGTACTTCTCCTTCATTTTCCTTTTAAAAGGATATTTCAAAATGTCTTTCAATAAAAAAGATATTCATTAAGATTCTACTTAGTTTTAAAGGTATTTCTATTCTTTTCAAAAAGGGGAGTAAATGCTTTTCATATTGGCGCTCTGATTTCCCTTTCTTGATTTTGACAAAAAGGGGGAGAAATTTTAGTATTGCAAATGTACCAAGAAAAGTAATTTACAAAAGGAGAAAGCTTAGAACTTGCAAAATGGGAGAGATAGGGGATTCTTTGAAATAGGGGGAGCAAAATATTTTTTTCAAAACATCCACTTACCTAGATTCTTAATACCCTTATCTTATGCATACATATTTATATGCTTTAAAACTTTATCTTTTGCATATTATTTCCATTTGCATCAATGTTTTGTCATCATCAAAAATGGGGAGATTGTTAGCCCGAAGGGCAAAGTGATCAATCATGTTTTGATGATAACAAACCATTTATAGTTCTAATGTTTGTGTGAGCATGCTCTTAATGATAGGATACTTAGCACTCACACCTACATTGATGAAAATGGTAAGTTAGCTTTCTTGTGTACAACCAAGGTATGATCATACACACAAGGAACCTACAATTTGCAAGACTCCATAGCACAAGCATGAAGTCAATCCACATGCTATGGAAGTACCTGCAAAGTCAATGAATAAGGAAGATCAACATGTTAAAAGCTACTCAATTCAACAAGAGTACAATCAAGTGGTAAACTCCTTGACAAGAAGAAGTGTGAAGTCCAATACACTACAACTCAAGAATGCAAGAAGACTTCAACACTCAAAGAAGATGTTGATCAAAGGCTTTAAAGTCCAATCTCCAAGAAGATAAACAACTTGAAGACCTTAGGAAGATTAGTCTAAGCTTATAGGTAATCCTTTGTGACTAATCTTTCCTTTGAGAATTCTAGGATATAAGATTGCTTAAAGCTCAACAATGCATGTTTTCAAAACCTCATGTTTTATTTGTTCATTATTTGAAAAAGGTTTTTGAAAACTAGTTGGTCTATGCATAAGTACTTTAAAATGTGTTTTATTTCTTTACAAAACACTTAGGCATGTGCATGAGAACATTAGAAACTTAACTAAGTTTAAAAACCATTTTGGGACTATTCTCCGGTTGACCTAGGCTTTGCCTCGATAAACCAGAGATGTCCGGTGGATCGGCAGTGTAGATCCGGTCGACCAATGAGTTTTTTGTCCTTACTCGAGTTTTGAATGTTCCAATGCTCCAACGACTATATTATATCCGGACGACCGATATATTAGGTAAGTCGACAGACCTTTGCTTCGGTAGACCTGACAACTGAATCATGGTCGACCGAGATATGAATAGAGGGCATTTAACCTTTGATTTAAGGCACATCGGACGACCTATTTCCTAGTAGCGGTCGACCGGAGCTGTTAATTCAAGGCCAAAATTATAGCCGTTGTGACCAACAAAGCTTGTGTATTCTTGCCCTATATAAAAGCTTTCAAAGCTGATTTTTTCATAACTAATCAAGCCATAAGAGGGCATAGACATATACACTTTCCATATACACAAGCAAACACTTTTGTGCTTAATTTTCAAAACATTCAAAGCATTTTGTGTTGAGCTTAAACTTCATCTAGCCTTTTATTCTTAAAGAATAATTAGAAATTTCATTTGTATATCCAATCCAATTGAGGGATTTGTAAAAGTGAACTAAATTGTAAATCTCCTTAGAAAGAGATAGGTTACCCAAACTTCTCATTTGTGAGAACTAGTTCTTTGTGAGCTAGCAAAAAACTCTTAGAGCGCTTCACTCTTGGTGAGTGTTTACAAGTCCTAAGAGTAGGCACAAGACCTCTTTGTGAGGCAAACACTCTTTGTGAGTGTAGACTTTTTAGTGAAGCAAAAAGTCCTAAGAGTAAGCACAAGTCCTCTTTGTGAAGCCAAACACTCTTAGTGAGTGGATTCTTCGTTGTGAAGCAAAAGTCCTCATTTGTTGAGGCAATTGTAAAAGGTAGAACCCACCTTGCATTGGTTGTGAAAGGTTGCCATTAGTGGATGTTGAAATCATTGGGGATTGCCCCTAAGGTAGTGGATGTAGATTATTTTTTTAATCGAACCACTATAAATCATTGTGTTAGTTTTCTCTATCCCTACTCCTTTAATTCATTGTTCATATACTTGCTACAACTTGTTTATTTGATTATATGAACATATGTGCTTATGATAGAAACTATCACATGCTTCCAAGCTTTATACAATTGCTTCACATAGTCATCTAAGTTGCCTTGAACCTAATTGAATCACCTTATGTGCTTAAACAACATACTTGTTGTTAAGGTGAACACTCGACCAAAAGAAGTTTTAGAAAAACTTAAAAAGTTTTTAAGAACTTAATTCACCCCCTTCTTAGGTTCTATACCCTCAAAGGGTATTTCAGTAAATGCTTAGATATGAAGGAAATGGTTATTTGCTTACTTGTTGTTATTCTTACTACTTATTCTTGTTTTGGTCTTAATTGCTACTTGGTTTCGAATAAAAAATATGTATTTTGAGGATGGGATTGGGAAAGTGCAAGAATGCACTTTTCCTTTGTTAATTTACACTGTTTTTTTGTCCTAACTGAATCGCGGTTGACCAGACGAGCAGTGAATTTCGTTTCGACCGAGATGAAAATCCCATCGACCGAGGTTGATGAGATCAATCGAACTTAGTCCTTGGTCTGCCGGGCTTGTGGGACAAAGCTTATGTCCTGATCTCGGATGACCACAGACCGGACCCTCATTGTGAGTTGTGTTTTGCTCCGTTTCGTCCAGTCTTAAAAGTTAGTGCGATGCGAATAAAAAATATGTGTTTTGAGAGTGTCGTGTTGTGTTTTAAGTACGTTGTGTCAAGTGTTTTCAAAGGGGTTTTGGGAAACGGGAAAAGCTTTTGTGTCTTATCTTAATCTTCATCCCTAGGGGCGTTTGGTCCTTACTGAGCTTCTCAACTTAGTCCTTTCATTTTTCTTATTTTGCAGGTCATTATGGTGTTGAGCCTATTTATTGTGATGATGTTTGGGAGGGGCAATATGAAGAGTGATACTCATAACCAACTTATGTAATAGGGAACATTTAGTAGTGAACACTTAGTTAATTCTTTTGTCTTCATGTTGTACTTGTTTTCTCTGTTAGTACTTCTTTTATTCATGTAACACTTTTAAACCCCTTTTTGGATTATTATATAGTGATGCGTTCCCTTTTAGTAACTCTGTTAGTGGGCTTTGGTGTCTCATCGACCAATGAGACACTGGCATGTCATCACCCGGGTTACGGGGTGTGACATAAGTGGTATCAGAGCAGGTTGAACCTTAGGGCATAAAACTTGGAATGAATTAAGGAAAACATGAAACGTAATGTGAGATGTGAGATGTGAGATGGGCAGAGACTCTGGATTATGATGCATCATGTCTATTACTTACTTTATATGTTGTTGTTTACGTGTTATGATATGTCATATAAATTGCTATACATGCTATGCTATTTATATTACTTGTTATACCATGCCATGTTATATGTTAAGTATATGTTGTCGTGTATCATATGTGTTAACATGTTATGTTAGTTATTTCTTATATGTTATGCTATGTTATGTTACCTCAAGTGGCTATGTGAATTAATTGTGTATTTATCTGCTTCATATATGAACTGTTATCTATGTTAAGATGGACCGTCAAGAAGGAGACAACATTGAGAGCAGCGACTCTAGTACGCCAATTGCAGCAATGATATGTTGAGGTCCGAGGGGAGCTCGTAGACAGTATGTGGGGTCGTCTAGTCAACAACCACAACGAGATCTGCTTCCTCCACGGGCATCAGTTAGGAGAAATGAGAAAAGTTATGATGGGGCTGAGTTTGTGGCACCACTTCAACCACCACCATATAACGCACCACCTCCACATCTACCACCACATAACATACCACATTATAACGAACCATCTCCCCCACCACCACCACATAATGTACCACCACCACCACCACCACCATAAGTTAATGCAATGGTAACTCCTTATATAGCAACTGCATTGATCATGTTAGCCCAAATGTTTCAAACTCATCAACAACAACAAAATCAGAATGTTGGGGCTCCGAGGGTTCAGAGGGCTGAGGTTGACACTGGTATGTATTGTGAACGGATGAAGAATGTGTGAATGGTTTCGTTTGACAGAAGTATGGGGCCGGATCAAGTAGAGACATGGTTGGAAGAGATAGAACAACATTTCCACATTTTGCTAGTGCTAGAGAACGTGAAAGCCGATGTGGTTGTACCATTCTTAACTTCTGAGGCATCATAATGGTGGAAGAGTGTGGGGCCGATTTATGCTCAAGCTGGACCCATTGCTTGGGATAGATTTAAGAAAGCTTTCCTAGACCAATATTTCCTGCAAATCTTTAAGATGGCTAGGCAGAATGAGTTCTTTGATTTGAGGCAGACGGGGGGTATGTCTATTTCAGTTTATGCTAGCAATTTTAACAGATTGGGTAAGTAAGTCTCAGCTATTATTTATGATGGTGAGATAAGTACTCAGAGGCTTGTGAGGGGATCGTTGCCCCGTATTAGAGGGAGAATTTCAGGATAACGTCGCACTACTTATATGTACGCGTACCAAAGAAGTCTTGATGTTGATGGGACAATTCAGAACTACTGATTCTGAGAGGAATATGCCATTTTCGACTATGCCACAGGGACATAGATCTACTCCTACGATTGCTCAAAAAATGTTTGTTCCCACATTGGGACCAACCAACACCTTTAGATCGGGAGTAGGGACGGATTCTAACTCGGTTAGAGTTGGGGGACCACAGAGGTACCAAGTACCGGTTAGACTTTTTGAAGTGTTTAAGATGTGGAGTGAGTCATTCCAGGGATTGTAGATGTGTATCTGGGCATGTTTCAGATGTGGTAAGATGGGACATCGGGTCACTCCAAGTTACACGAAAGACTTCAGGGTCAGCACCAAATGTTGGAGGCATTGAGGCTAAGCCTAATGCTCGAGTCTTTGCCCTTCCTCGACAAAGGGATGAAGATGACACGGGGACACCAACATATACATTTAAGTGATTATGTGGTTATTATATTTCCTTATATTAGATAGATGCATATAGTACCATACTTGTTATATGGATGCCTATATAGCATTTTTCATTTAGTGGGAGAGTGCTAGTATCTATGTTGCAGGGAGTGCAAGTTTCGAGGACGAAACTTTTGTAAATGGGAAAGTATGTAATACCCAGAACTTTTCTGCTTACGTGTTAATTTTTCAGCTTATGTGTATGTGTGTCATGTAATTAATTTAGTGATAACTATTGGTCATAACATGTTTTATGTGTTACATTTGAGTTTTATATTGAGGGGCACTTTGTACGAGCATCATAGTTGGGGGATTTAGTTGGGATTTATTTAGAAGAGTAGTTAAATTATATGAGTGACTGTGGGAGTTAATTAAGGAGTTATACTAGGATTAGGGTAGGTTACCAAATAAAAAAAGGAAAATGGAAAGTAAAAATAAAAGGAAAATAGAGAGAAAGGAACGTGAGAAATAAAAGAAGAGGAAAAGCGGCAGTTAAGGCAAAAAGAAAAGAAAAGAAAAATCTGGGTAGAACTTTGAGTGAGCAATTGAGAGGGTAAACGTAGTCTGAATTGAGTTATCTTTATATCAATTCGAAATACCTACGTGTAAGTGCATACATATCGTGATTTGGAGTCAGAGCGAAAAGTTATAGCAGCGAGAGCGTGACTGGTTTTCAGGATTTCAGATTTCTGCATTTTAATTGTGTATTTTTTTTTCGTAAGAGGTAAGGATCATTCTCCTCTGTGTTTTCAAACTTATAGTGCATGGAATCAATATTTTAAAGTTTAGAATTGAGTATGAACTGTTTTACATGTTTAATGCATAAAACTGATGAAGTGTTGGATGTAATTGTATATTATGTGTTTAATCATCGAATTCGTGTTGTGTTATAAATTGGGATACATAATTGATGTTACTTGCTGCCTTTATTTGCTTATTTGTTGGTTGCTAGCCTTAATTGACACTTGAGTCGTTTGGTAATTGCATAATTGGTGTTGTTGGGGTCGTTGTCTATTTGGTATTGGTCGACCGAGTCGTCGCCCCTTTTTTTAGCTCTTATCTAGGAACTTGCTAGATGACAGGATTCAATCGAAATATAATTGTGAAATGTGTTGATTCCGGGAGATAATGTGTATTGTTAAAAAATTTTGGGCCCTCACCTGATGTGGCAATCATTGGGGCTGTAACAGTTTTGTGGAGTCCATGATGATGGATGATGATGCAATGTAGGATGGATCCTAAAAACTTTTGGACCCGTTCGTTCATGGGGTCATACTGGACCCATGTGTTGATCTTCTTGGGGTATCTTAACTTTGCCGACATTAGGGCTGTTACAATTATTGCCGTCGAGTTGTGACTAGGTAATTGAGCTTGAATTATGGGAAGTTGTGTCATAGCGATAACTATGTTCGTAGTGTCTAAGCAATGTTTATAATCGTGTGATCCGTATAAGAAGAGCATGGGGATTGTAGTTCGTGCGGTTGTGTAAGTGCTAAAATGTGAAGGATATGGTTATTTGCTTACTTGTTGTTATTCTTACTACTTGTTCTTGTTTTGGTCTTAATTGCTACTTGGTTTCAAATAAAAAATATGTATTTTGAGGATGGGATTGGGAAAGTGTAGGAATGCACTTTTTCTTTGTTAATTTACAATGTTTTTGGTCCTAACTGAATCGCGGTCGAACGGTGAAGTCGATCGGACATTCAGTCTATCGTCCGACAAAACTATTGGGACTGATTGCGGGCGACAAGTAGTGGATTTCGGTCGACCGGGATGCAAATCCCATCGACCGAGGTTGTTGCGGTCGATCGAGCTTAGTCTTTGGTCTGTCGGGCTTGTGGGGACAAAGCTTCTGTCCTGATCTCGGATGACCACCGGTCGACGGGACTCTAATCCAGGTCGACCGAAGGGTCCTTGTGAGTCGTGTTGTGCTCGATTTCGTCCAGTCTTTCAAAGTTAGTGCGATGTGGATTCTGTGTAGTGTTCTTAGATTGGCTTGTTGTGTTTTAAGTACGTTTTGTCAAGTGATTTCAAAAGAGTTTTGGGAAACGGGAAAACCTTTTTGTCTTATCTGATGCTTCATCCCAGGGGCGTTTGGTACTTAATGAGCTTCGCGGCTCCGGTTTTTCCTTTTTCTTATTTTGCAGGTGATGATGGTGCTGAGCTATTTTATTATGATGATGCTTGGGAGGGGCTAGTACTGTCAAAATGGGCCGAAGCCCGCGGACCGGTCCGCTCCGCTCCGTCAATGAATGGACCGGGTATGGGCTTAGGAAATTTTGATCCGCAAAAATGCGGGCTTTTTAAGCCCGGCCCGTTAAGCCCGCGGCCCGTGCGGGCGGATCTAGCGGGCTGCGGGCCACCCGCTGGCTTTTAAAAAATATGTAATATTATAGTTGTGGGCCTGTGGCCCAATTGCTTGGAGGCTGGAGCGGGCTAAGCTTCCGGGAGTAAACGTGACAGCACTGAATATAGACATACCCACTCTACCCCTTCCACTTTCCGTTAATTATCCCCCAATCACCATACATATTTTCATCTTTTCACCTCCTCATCCCCATGTATTTCACAAGTGTTGTTTGGACCGTTGGATGGATCACGATCAGAAAACTTGTCCTCTTTGTCGTGCTCCGTTTATTCCGGAAGATATGCAGGAAAGTTTCAATGAACGGCTTTGATTAGCTTCAGGAATTTATGATTTCTACGGTGACTATTCATCCATTTTTGCCGCTTTGTAGTGGTGGAGCTAGATAGTGTATATGGGGCAATTTTTCTATTTTTCTATTTTTAATTTTTAATATTTCTTTTTATTGGGCAATGGGGAGATTATTGTATAGATCGAGCAAAAAATGTTCAAAGCATGTCCAAGGATTTGAACAGAGTGATTTGTGCTGTTTGGTAGAAATTAGAATGGAAACTGAGAGGGGATTAGAAATTAGAATGGAAACGAAGCAAAATTGGGTGGGCCCGCGGGCTTTTTGCGGTGCGGGTATGGGCATGTGTTTTAAGGGTCCGCAAAAAATGGGCCCGCCCCGCCCTGTTTTGACTTTAGCCCGTGCGGGCCGGCCCGCAACGGACCCGAACCGACCCGTTTCACAGTACTAGGAGGGGCCATATGAAGAGTGAAACTCATAACCAACTTATTTAATAGGAAATATTTAGTAGTGAACACTTAGTTAATTCTTTTGTCTTCATGTTGGGCTTATTTTCCCTGTTAGTATTTCTTTTATTCATGTAACCCTTTTAAACCCCCCTTTTTGGATTATTATATAGTGATGCATTCCCTTTTAGTAACTATGTTAGTGGGACTTTGGTGTCTCATCGACCAATGAGACACTGTCATGTCATCATCGTGGGTTACAAGGTTTTACTCTACCTCTTCTGGAGTCATGACATACACTAGGAGACCGTAGGTGACTAACGACCTTCCATTTCCTGAAACTCATTATGGATTAACGACTTAATGGTTGTTGTTAACTATTTGACCAGTCTCTGAACTTTCACCAATATGTTGCATGACAGTTGCCAATGATGTTGGTAAGACGGGTAATATAGAGTTGTTAGACTGATTGCCCAGATTCTGTGCATTCGGCTCCATATTCTCAATATGTTTATCATATCTGAGTCGCATTTAGAAAAGACACACAACAGAGGTGTCACGTAGAGCGTGCCAGAAGTGATGCCACCAAAACTTGGTTGAACGTCGAGCAAAATAGCTAAGCCGACCGGCTCTGTATTCACACTTGAAATTTCACCCCTCAAAATTATTTACACTTGGAAAAAGGTGACTCGACAAAATATGCGTTATTGGAAAACAATTCATCACGTAGTAAGTTTGTTCGGAGACAAACAGACAACCTTCAAACTAAGTATACGTAATTAAGAAAATTCCATCACACAAGAAGCCTATCCTAAGATGTTGGATTCTACCTAAGTATGCTTATTTGATGAAAATCATCATACAACAAGCTTAGCTGATTCCAAAAGTTAAGTCTAAATGTGTCTATATGAATTTAAGTGCAGAAAGTTGTAAAGAAAGCTTGTAAAGATAATATAAATAAAGAAAAAAACGTATTTTGAATGTTGATTGTGATTTTCACGAGCTTCCTCTGATCTTCTATTTATAGCCGTTCTTGAAAATGACTTCTCGCCTTGAATTCTGCCCATATCGGCCATGACTTCATGAAGTGGGCATGTTTTCTGAGTCATGGCCATTATGAAAAACGTGAGAAAACACCTCATGTCTCGGTCGACTGGTGGTTGCACGTTTCCCGCCTTTTTAGGTATCGTTCAGTTGTTGCTTGGTCTTAAAAGTTCTCTACCCATATCCCACTTTCTCTTACGAGGATCGTGGTAGATGAAGAAATGATAAGGTCTATAACTGGATCAAACAGACTGTAAAAATAATTTCCTAATGTTCAAGTGTTTTTGTTTGGCTATCTCGACCAATACCCTGTTAGCTGAACCCTTAGATCCATTTGTGTTTTGGTCGATCCATTCCTAGACCGGTTTCCTAGAATGTTTCATCCAACCTGCCTTGGCCAATTCTTTTTTCTGGCCAGTTGTCTCTTCCTTGACACATGCCCTGCATCTCAGCTAATAAATCTAGCTCGCTTCCTGAGTGGTCTTTGACAATCAAGATTTTTTGGGTGTAAACAGTAGGAAAGTTCTGTTTAAGTTCCGAGAAGAAATGAAAATATATTTTGACGTCAAACCCTAAAGAATGACTTTTTTAGAAGAAGTTGAAATCATGAAGTTATAGTAAGTTGCCACTATATAATTTTTTAATTAATTATAGTGTTCGAATGAGACAACAACATATTGAAGTTCTTTTAGAAATATTTTACTGACTTGGTAAATCTTCATAAATTACATTTTTTTCTCTTTATTAATTATTTTTTGGCATTTATTTGATCCAAAGTATAGTTTTTTTATTATTACGTGGAACTTTATGTATAAAAAATGACGCTTTAATCTTTAAATCGGAATATATATGTTCTTTTGAAGAAAATAATATCATTAATTGATATCAGGAGTTACATGAGGGAGGCGGAATTCCAATGGATCTCATACCCTTTGAATTTAGGCAACAAGCCTTAAGAAAAGACTAGCTAGCCAAAGAGCCATAACATTACATGACCCGCGATCATAGAAAAAACTGAAGAATAGGTTCCAAGAGGTATAATGTTCTATGATCGTGCAAATAGACTTAATCAAAATAAAAACAAACTCGAGGTCCCGTGTAAACCAGAAGACTTCCACACTTTCTAGAGTTCTTGATTGCAAACTTTCACAACGTATAAAAATAGGTGGGGAGATCAACTTATACCCGCGTAGGACAGCTTGCCAGCGACCATTCCAGATACGAACAAAGCATCCGCTTCCAAACCTCCATTCAAAGCCATGTTGTAGATCTCTATCTTGAGGGATGTTTTTCCAAGTTTGAGACGATCGACTCCATTTATTGTTTACCAAAAAATTCGAATTAAATCATGTATGCATTTAAAATATTCACGTTAATAAAAATATGTATGTATATCATGTATGTATTTAAAATATTCACTCATGTATGTTGTATCTTCGAAATGTCCTTTCGTTTGTTTTCTTTTTATTATACTTATATAAATGGTAGCATAATCATATATTTCATTATCATTTCATATCATCTTAAGTTTAATGTAAAATAGTTAAAAAAATTATGGATATTTTATGTATATATAAATAAATTTAAAATTTAATGTTATTTTATTACTATATGGAGGTAAACATTACTATGTATAGTTTATTCTTATTTATAACTGGTCCCTAGTCGGGACCATATTTTTTTTATTACTAGAAAAAAGTTATTTTTATATAAAGTATTACTATATAGAGATTTTAATGTACATTGAATATCATTTATTGAATAATATGTTTTCCAAATATAACAAATTTAAATGCATCTCATTTCATTTATTTCATTATATTCTATTCAAGCAAGAATATGAGGTGGATTTTTCCTTTTCATCCCTTTTTGGTTTTGTACAACAAAGATTCTGTCTGGATCCAAGATTGGGCTCAATTGCACGATTCAAATTGAATCTCACCCAAAAACTAGTTTAGTTATGTAAATTAACAAGGAAAGAATAAGCAAGCATTGCATGAAATTTTCGTTTCATTACCATACAAAAATGGTATAAATAAGGAAAGTAGAACAAATTAGGAAATACAATTTTTTGTGGCATCTGTCATTGAATACATGGAAAGAAGGAAAACATGACTACTCATCATACCAAATAAGCATATATCTGTCTTAAACTTAAATAATCATTAAATCATTTCTTGATCTTAAGATACAAAAAAAAAATACATTTCTCTTCGATTGCAAAAGCATCTACTAAACCATGTCTTCTACAGAGTTTTGGCTAATCACCATAAAAATCTTCATGGTGGTAGTTCTTATCGCAGTAATTTTTCGGTGGTTTATAATTAATCGGTCACCATCTACGACTACAAGGAATGCAACAATAACGCTATTCCACCAACACCCCGTCAGCCATGACCACCGCATAGGAGGCAGGCCCCACACGGAAACCACCGCAAGAATCGATAATAACTCAGAGCAAGAGTCTGCAAGCTTTAAGGAATTTTGTTAGAAATCTCTATGGAGGAAACCCTGTTGAAAGCGCCCGAGATTATAACAACTCATCACAAGCTCAGTTGCACACTTCTAGGAATGTTCATGTTGTAGAGATTGATAGAGCCGGAAGACAAGCTGACAATAGCGTTAATAGAATTAAGGATGATGATCAGTGTGCTATATGTTTATCGGGGTCCAAAGATGAGAAATCTTGTATGTGGACGATTTTGTCCATGTGCAACCATAGATTTCATTTTGATTGTATTAATATATGGTTAGCTATAAATAAAAGCTGTCCATTATGTCGAGATAGGGTAACAGACGCGATATTTATAGATAGAACTCTCCCGGGAACATTTTAAATGTTGAAATTAGTAGAACGAATAAGAAACTAGATTGTTCTTTGTTTGGTTTTTCTGCCTCATTTTCGTCTCATTCCCCCTTAGATTCTTGTAGGAAAATTAATAATGTTCTATTTTTCTATACTTCGCATATAGAAAATTATATGATATATTTTGGTGAATATTTCTACCAAAGTGATTTCTATGAGAAATGTGCATAAGATTGAAGTTAACTGTGTTTCTCTTAACTGATAGATAACACCAAAAAACAATTTTTGACGAAATAACTTCGTAGGATCATTTTAGAGTTTTTATTAACAATCTTTGGTAGCAAAAGGAATAAATTTCCGTACAATTAAATGTTCATGTTGATTGGTTCGGAGGATGGATGAATTTATATAAAATACTCTATCGGATCTTGATTTCTTTTGATTCTTAATTTGTCAATTTCCTTCTTGAATTAATTGTATGATTTAATGTTTATTTTAGGACTTAAATACCCAAAAAAATGAACAACGTTGATGTGTTACATCGAATGTTAATATCCTTATTACCAAAAGAAATATAGGAATGTATCCACTAATCCAACTATATCAAGCATCATATAGGATAAGTTAAAGAAAAATTGGACAAAAGCATATAACTATTGTAATATGTATATACATTCCTTTACAAAAATATGTATATACATTTATCTATCTTCTCAAATCTTTAATCTTAATCCTCAAGATATATAAAGTGGGTAAGTCAATCACAAGATCCATTTCTTTCTATACAAACTATTTTCTTTTTACTCATTCACTATAATTAAACACCAATTTATAGATAAACTAATCCATGTTTTCGACCGAGCAAATTAGAATTGTTTTTAAATCATGGTCTTCATCATTTTCATGCTAATAATGCATTGGTATGCAGCCGAGCGGCAGCTCTACCCCCAACAAATCCACGATCGTGGCCTCCTCGGACGAGCAACAAGCCAACGTACCACATCTGCCCCAACAATCACCAATAACTCATCACGAGTACAACAGGCTTCAACAGATGTAGTCATAAACATCTATACAAAAAGTTGGGACGGAAGGCAAGCTGAAAGTAGCAATAGAGTTACGGATGATGAATGTTGTACATACTTCACGGGTTCAGAATATGATCATAAATCATATATCTGAGCATTTCTACCCAAATGCAAACACAAATTTCATTTTGATTGCATTAGCATTTGGTTGGAGATTAATAAAACTTGTCCTATATGTCGAGATATAGTAAATTAAGCAATTACATATCAAACTTTCTATTGGACAAATTATTTTTATGTTGACGTATTTGATGTAATTTAATTGTGTGTTTCACTACTTAATTTTAAAGTGTTTTGAATTTATCGCGTAGAGGGTTGCACAATTACAAGTAGTTTATAAGCTCTAGCAAGACTAGAGTTCTTAAAGTAGTGGGAAAGTAAAAATCTTCAACTAGTAACTAATACTCTACATCTCATATGCCCATACAAGTTAAAAGTAAAAATCCACTACTCTGGACTTGAACATGCTTTCCTTGTCAACTATCTCAACATTATAATACACCGTAGATTTAGAAAACCTTAAATCTCCTTACTGAGTATGAATTTGAAAACAGACATCAAAATTGAAATCATCACGTTGAATTAAGGGGGAATTGACTAAGTTATGTTTAGTCAACATTGATCAAATGTCAAACCCGTCAACACAAATTACGGAGCAAACTGCTCAACGGTCAAAGTACAGTCAGCCAACACAATGGTTTAGGACGCTCGGATGCATCTCTGAGCCCATGCACTCAAAACACACTGGATAAATCATCCACCTTCCATGTTGATAGCAGGTTCTAGTGCTCAAGAAGTGAGTAAATTGAAGAGGCATTTGTCTGAACGATTTTCTATGAAGGACCTTAGAGAGACTAAGCAGATATTGGGTATGCGACGGAGTCTAAGTGCATGTCCAATGGTGATCTTCCCTATCCTGCCTATAGTGAGTAGAATATTATAGACATATTTCTCTTTACAAAAGATTGTTAATTCGTTATTTTCCTTGCATGCCTCTAATTATTTATGTGTCTGGAGTTCATAGAAATGTCATAGTGTCCTTACTTTTATAAACACCTGACACTTATTTATGTAACAGCATCCGACACCTATACCCGAGTCCATGTAATATAACATATCATTATCACAAAAAAAATGATAGATGAAAAAGAAGCTCATTGAGGTTGATGACTTTTCCTATCTTCATGATAGTGAGTGATGCAGCTTCTATTACTTGAAGTAGCTAGTAGGAGAGAAGGAATATGAATATTTATACTACTTCAAAGAATGAAACACAAGACAATACTATATGGGTTCCTAATTATTTAATACGATTCACTTTTTATTTTTAGGTATATTTTCACTACTTCAATTTATTTGATACATTCCAGAAATAATAATACTCGAATTTGTTAAAGTTAGTAAGTTCTCACTGTGTTCTGTTGTAGGTAGGAAGCGTGAAACCCCATTGATGTTATAATTGACATTAAATAAGGTATTTATGGGGTTAATGAGATAAAGATAAACTTGAATTTTGAAAAAAAATATATAAATGTAACAAAAAAAGTCGAATATTTTAGGAGATTTAAAAAATAGCTAGTATATATGTCAATAGAAATGGATAGGAGAGTAGGATAAAGAGTTGTGGTAAACAAAAGTAATATATATATATATATATATATATATATATATATATATATATATATATATATATATATAAATTGTTAGTGGAAGTAAGAGCCACTAAGATTTTCTCAAATTGTCTAGTAGCAAGTTGATTCATTTTCAATCTAGTCCTGAATATATACACTCTCTTCAGGATTGAATATTCTGTATTTGATTTAATAAAAAAGTTTATGATATCATTAAACTATATGGAAACTACCATATTAACTTTCCTAATATACTATAAGATAAGTATTAGGATTCATGTGTTACTGAATTTATTAAAAAAAGTTCAATTGTAATTTTTTTAATTGAAATTATTCTATAAGCTTCAAAATAACCATAAATGTAGTGAGAAGTATGTGTAACAATGAGTTTGGGTTGGCTCGAATTCGACATGTTCAACTCGAAAAAATGTGAGCGTAAGCGTAAAGCCAGCTTAGCACGAGTAGGGATGGCAATTTGACCCGTGACCCGTCGTCCCGCCCTGCCCCAACGTCTTTTGGGGCAGATCAGACCCGCCCCGTGTACGGGGCAGATTAGGCATGGTATTTGTGTCTGTCCCGCCCCGCCCATCCATGTAATATTTTTCTCTTCTCTTCTTTGATATTCTTCAAATGTTTGATTTTTGAACAGCAGACAGATGGGTTTTGTAGATTTAGTGATTTGAACAACAAGAAATCAAGAAAAGAAATGTGGGTTCTTCATATTTAGTGATTTGAACATTTGGGTTTTAGGGATTTTGAAGGAAATAGTATTTGGTATTTCATTTGGATTCTTTGCAGATTCATGGAAATAGTATTTGTTATTTGTATTTCATTTGGATTTTGAACAACTGGGTTCTTCATATTTCTGTTGCTGCTCAAAATTCTCCATTCTTTTTTTTTTTTTGAATATTCTCCATTCTCTTTGTTGCTTTGAAAAAAAAAATAATAATAATGGGGCGGGTCAGATCCGCCCCGCACAGGGCAGGGCGCGGGGCATAATTTTTTATCCGTGGCGGGTCACTGGGCGGGGCGGGGCGGGGCGGCGGTTCAACAGTGCGGGGCGGGGCTGGTAATTGAGATACCCGCCCCGATCTGCCTCATTGCCAGGGACGAAGCCAGGAATTTGATGTTGAGGGGGCGAAACTGGTAAAAAAAATTCCAAAATTCTTGGGGGCAATAAAAAAGGCAAAAATAAATTCTTGGGGGGACGAAATTGATAAAATTTTCCAAAATTTTTCAAAATACACATAAAATTTCGATAAATAGTAGTATTTTTAAAAATCTCGGGGGGGCGCCGGCCCGCCCCCCTGTAATCGTCCCTGCTCATTGCCATCCCTAAGCACGAGCTCAATATTCTAGTTTGATTCTTATGTGAGTGAATCTTGAGCATGACGTCACTCAACCCGTCATGGCTTACGCCTGAGCAAGAATAATAAACAATATAATTATAATTACAATTACAATTATTTTATATATATTTACAATATTTATTTATATAAAAATACTATTACCAAATTTTATCGATTTACACCATCCTAGTGAAAAGTATGCGGAATAAGGATTTGAAAATTTTAGTAAAAAAATAAGCCAAAAAAGATAAAATAACCACAATTATTTCTATACGGAAATGAGTAAATCAAATTTGAAATTTGTTTAATTATTTGTTTGTATTCCTGGGTTTGAAAACTGTGAGAATACTTAAGACGTGATATTGGAAAGGTCATGATTTGTCTTGATGATTAGTAAGTGGAAAATTGGAAGCAAAGTAATATATGCAATGGAATATTTTTGGAATTGATATTTTAGAAAAACAAAAATAAATTTTTTTGACAATTTTTTTT
Source organism: Vinca minor (assembly GCA_026122235.1). NCBI lineage: Eukaryota > Viridiplantae > Streptophyta > Magnoliopsida > Gentianales > Apocynaceae > Vinca > Vinca minor. The sequence continues at coordinate 5,091,350 of JAOCZM010000253.1, forward strand.
GTTAATGTGAGAAGACATAAATTTGATTCCAAAAATACCCTCCAGGTTATTAGTGATTAAGTCAACTTTTGGTCAAATCGTCAAATTTGACGATTTTTCCATTGTTTTAGATGGAATGAGAAAAGTGGTAGCCCGTAAAATCTTTGATGACAAAAAAAGATAAACTTTTCTAAAAGTGACAAAAGTGGCCAAGCGCAAATAGTTTGATGACCAAAGTGGCTATTAATTCGTTATAAATATATCATACATACAAGTTATTTTCTCTCTCATAAATTAATATATATAAAATGACCAAAGTACCCTTATTGTAAAATGAAAAAACACACCTAGTACAAAATGACTAAATTACCCTTAATTTAAAATAGCTAATGTTATGCGTTTAAATGACAAAAATACCCTTTGTATGATGTCGAAAAATACCGTCAGTGCAAAATTATTATAATACCCTTTACACAAAACAACAATTTTTTTTTATAAAAAATCACAAACATACATAACATAAAATCACCAAAACATACATGATAAAAAATTACGAAAATACTCTTGACGCAAAATGATGAAAATACCCTCGGCTCAAAATGATGAAAAATACTTTTGCGCAAAATAAAAAAATTCCTTTGGCTAAAATAGCTTAAAATTCATATGATTAAAAATGACTCAATTTTTTTTTGATGAAAAATGATGAAAATAATTTGGCATAAAATGAAGAAAATGCCCTTAATGCAAAAGACAAAAAATGCTCCCATAAAACAAATGGGAAAATGCCTCTTGTGCAAAATGAAAAATTTAACTTCGAATAAAAGGAAAAAAATTATATCAACAAAAATTGTCAAAATTAGCCTTATAAAAATTAAAAAAAATTCGTTTATTTGAAATACCTAAAATATTATCGTTATAAAATGACGAAAATACACTTGTTGAAAAATAATACAAATGACATTCATACCAAATGAAAAATAATAACCATGATGAAAAAAGAAAAAATTACCACTCGTATTAAAAAAATAAATGAAAATTTTACAATAAGGGTATTTTTGTAATTTTTGAAAATTGGCATTTTTTTCCATTCTAAACCAATGGGCAAAGGTTATTTTCTTCATTTTCATCAGAGTATTTTCATCATTTTGTGATGTATTCATCTTTTATCAAGTACATATTTGTTATTAAGTAAAATGAGCTAATTCCACTTTAACAAGGGTATTTTTGTCATTTTGCAACGAATGCATTCTTTATAAAATTGGACCATAAATGTTTTCTTCATATTACGCAGAATGGTATATTTTTAACTTTAGTAGGGAATTTTCATCATTTTTTATACACGAATTTTTTTGTCATTTTCTACTAGGGGTATTTTCGTCATTTTCCATAAAAAAATATTTTTGATTTTCAACGGTATTTTATCCAATTCATGCTATAAAGATTTTATTTTGCAATGTGATTTTTCTTTTAATTTTGCAACATAAAACATTTCCTTTATTTTACACCGATAATTCTTTTAACAATGGTATTTTTGTCATTTTACGTCAAATATACTTTGGCTATTTGTATTATGAAAATATTAGTCTTTTCACACTAGATGCATTTTTTCATTTTATTTTTAATTAAGTGACTTTTTGGTGTTTCAAACAAATAAATTATGGGAATCGGGTAGCCCAAGTGGTAAGGCTACCCGAACAAGGGGCGGAGGTCCCGTGTTCGATTCCTATATCTCCCCATAATGGGGCAAATAAATTTCTCCTCCTTGTGAGGCTTATCTTCCCTCCCCAGGCATGGGGCATGCTTCAATCTTCCCTATCTAGAGTACTCTCCGCTCTTCCCCTTCGGGCGCTAAAAATAAAAAAATAAATTATAATTATAATTGAATTCCACATCAATTCCGTAGTTTTACCAAATAAAGGAATTCAATTATTTGGAATTGGAATTCCAATTCCAAAACCAATTTCAAGAAACAAACACACCCTAGGGAGAATTTAGTTCTAAACATGTAATTTTATCTCTTTAGAATGTTATATATGATGGACATTTTTTTAAACCAAAGATAAAAAAGAACAAAAATACACTAATAGCATATAATTAAATGGAAATGTTCCTGTCAGCTAGGTGCCGTGCCTCTATATGCATCCCATGTAGAAAGTGAAAATGGGTCCCCGAGAAATAATGAACCAATTGTATGAATTGAAGTCTACTTGTTTTTGCAAAAAAATATGTTCATCATTTTCCAAATTGCAGGCTCACCAAAAGGAAAATCACAAAAAATGCCCGAAATTCACATGCAAGAAGTGTGGAATCAAAATTGACACTAGAGAACATTTGGATACTCATGTGATTGCGATTCATCCTCAATAATATAGTAGTTTGATTTATCTTTTTATGATTTCTAGAGTAATAATATTATTTAAGGTAAAAAGCGCTCACGTCCCTTAAACTATTCCGTTTTTTGATTTTTGACCCTAAACTAAAAACGGTCAAGTTTTACCCCATAAACTATTCTGTTTTTTGGTTTGTGACCTTCCACCCATATTCTCCGTTACATCTTAATGGAAGTCCAAATAATGAAACAAACTATTATGTTTTTTATTTTTTGGACTTCCGTTAAGATGTAACGGAGAATATGGATGGAAGGTCACAAACCAAAAAACATAATAGTTTAGGGGGTAAAATTTAACCCTTTTTAGTTGAGGGTCAAAAACCAAAAAACGGAATAGCTTAAGGGGCGTGAGCATTTTTTACCCTATTATTTATTATTAATTTCCTACACATAAAATTGCTTTAGTATTATCCATCAGGTTCGTAAAAATATTAAATCCTATGTTTGAAAGATTTTATTGTTCTGCAGTTCTGGTATTGGATGTGAGTTGATTCAAAATCTATAGTAGTTTGTATCGGACAACTCAACTTTTACTCTTACTATAAGTCGTTATATCTTGTACCAATATGTAGAGATCTTAACTGAATATTTGATGAGCATTATATTTGTGACCTGCCTTACTATACTTGGATTTATGGCACGTCTGTGCAAGAGGAATGGTCCAAATTAGTACTGTCAAAACGGGTATACCCGCCCGCCCCATCATGATCAAATATGAAAAAAATTAAATTCTTTCTCATTCACTTACAGTTCTATGAAGAGAAAATAAAATTTTCAAAATAGTTTAAAAACAATCAAATCAAATTCTACAATATCTAAAATAGTTAAAAAAATAATAATCAAATCAAAATCCACAAATTTAAAAAATATTCATGATCAACTGTCCAAAATTAACAACATATTGTTGAAGTCAAAAGCAACAAAAAATAGATATTGTTTCTTTTTAATATCATCCATCTATTGATATAGATCATGAACACTAGAAGTATTATTTGAATTCATTTTAGATAATGTTGATTCCTTCTCATCATCTTCACATATAAAATACACACTTTAAGAAGTTAAAACATTATAATTGGAAAATGATAAATGATAAGTTAGAACATAATTTAGTTACTTTTAGAGCTAAAACAGTGAATTCAATTGCGTACACATATTTTGAGCTCTGTATATTTTTAGGAAGAAGACGCCTCCTATATTTGGTAAGAACGCATACAATAGGATAGTGGAGATATAAAACTCTTGTTCAATTTGGAGAAGATTGAAGAGCCATATTAATTCATATCCAAAATTAATAAACAAAAAACAAAAAAAAACGGGCATGCCTGGTTGCAACCCGCCCATACCCGCATGTCCTGTTACCCGCACGGGTATGCCCGTTGATAACAACATTTAAATAGGCATGGAATTCATAACCCCATACCCGCCCATTAATCTCACGGGGCGGGCATATGCCCATTTTGACAGATGTAGTCCAAATGCCTCCTGTTAACTTAGAAGTCTTTTGTTTCCCATAAGAATCATGGCATTAATTCTCTGTATAGTTGCTGCTGTGAAATTCTTGGCGGAACCTCATGAGGTTTTTGCAAGAATTAGATTGAAATCAATCAGAAACAACGAACGAGGGTTGTTGGAGTAGTTTTCGTAATCAAAGGAAATTAGCGGATGGTGATTTTATTGTCTTTCAGATTCCGAGGGATGAAAATTGAGATCTTTATGTGGGAATTCAAAGGGCTAAAAGAGGTGGAATTAGTCCAAATAGCTTAATCAAGTAAAAAACTTAGCCTTGTGGCCTTTATGCATTTTATGATTCTTCCCTAATTAGTATCTCTATCGACCTTAGTATAATGTTGAATATGTTGAATTCTAACTTGTGAATGCATTTTATGGAGTATATTTTGTAAATTTCTTAAAGGGTTTATGTGTTTTGATTACATTGCTCCTTTGTATTGTTTTACTTTCTTATTTCTAGTTTCATTATGGAAGTTATCAGTGTTATGTTTTCATTTGGTTTTTAATCAATATGCCAAACTGTTAGTGGAAACCATGACCTGAATAGTATTACAAAATGTAGGATTCTGATGCTATCGAGCCTTTTTTCTTCTATATACATATTATAAAGGAAAGGATGGTAAACTAAGAGTATGTAATTTATTTGGTTAATTAGGTCTACCCCTAAGGTTTGCTCATATACAAATCATTCATTGTAATATAAACCCTTAGTTCACAATTTATAGGGCCATCATCATTAAACTATTTGATAAAACATACTTTTTCTCTTCCTGGCAAAGCTAAAGTTCATGTCAAAATGAATCCTCCATATCAAGTATTGATTGCCTTTTTTTTTGATTTTTTTTTATATTCACCCCTAGTGGAATTTTTTTAAAACTAAAATAAAGCTTGAGTATTTAAACTATAGTTTAGATTAAGTTACACAATATAGTTTAGATGAAATTGCATGGGCAAACATCTTGAATTTTGCAAGATCAATCTATTTTTCAATTGTTTTTCCGATATACCTTTTAAGACTTGCCTAAAATGTCTTAGCCTATTTTGCAATAATGTTGGTAGAAGCCACATTGTTGCTGCTAGGGATGACAATGGGGTAGATCATCGACCTGCCCCACCCCGTGACCCGCCGCGGATCAAGAAGTTACGCTCCGCGCCCTATTTTGCCCTGACCCGCCACGCCACGCCTTTTTTTTTTTTTTTTTTTCTTTTTACATTTCAAAATCATGCAAATAAACAAAATCCAGTTCTTAAATTTGTGAAAAGATTCCATCTTTACCATTTTCTTGAACATATCTTGTTGAACCCAGATAAAGAAAGGTGATTAATATGCCAAGATCAATGCATTTTCTATTCCTCGAGATCTAGAACCAAAATTCTGATAATTTTTTTAGCTTTTAAAGATCAAAATACATAGGAAAAGACATATTTACAAACAAGAAAACCGAAATTAAGTGGTTCTACCCGAGATTTATACAAATTAAATACGAATTTTACTGACCTTGGAGCATAATAATCAAGAAGAAGCCTACTGTGTGAATAAGATTCAAGCAGCAACACGAAATTTGAGGAAAATGCCTCACAGAAAGAGAGAGGTGAAGAAAATGGAGACCTTTGATTATGTCTAATAATAATAATATTATAATATAATATGCGGGGCGGGGAAGACATGAAAACCAGCCCCGTTCTATCTACTGGGCGGGTTTGATTTGTCCCAAAAGACGTAGAGGCAGGGCGGGTCAACGAGTCACGGGTAAAATTGTCATCCCTAATTGTTGCCTTGTGTTTTACTGAATCGGGAACATCACAGTACTTAAAAGTTTTTCGAGTTTCTAAGCTAAAAATTCCCATATCAACCACTTCATAAGATTCAAGGGTATCACTTCCGTTATATTGATCAGTACAAGATTAAGGAAAATTTGTACCACATATAACTTCATTGGTGAACAAAAGTGTACTGTTGCAGTCCAAGAAAATATGTGTAATGTCAGTTGATAGAGAATGAGAAGGAAAGTAGAAGAATGAAGTAGGGAAGAAGAGATTTAAGTTTTCTGAAATGGTTACATTTTGTCGGATGCAATTTAAAAGTGCCGTAGCAAAAGAGGGTGAACGGGAAAAAATGAATTATTTTAATATGTCCTTTTCTCTCTTTGCTTTAGGATATCTTTTTTGTAAAGATTAGAATATATTTATTTTGAGTTAAGGTCATATTGTTATCTTTATATTTAATTAAAAAGGAATTTCAATTTTGCCCCTTTAAATGAATTTTGAAAAGACTCTTATACCCTCATACTGGATGGAGCCTTTCGATTTCCGTCTCACCCGTTACATTTTGCATCCAAATTGGCCCCTTGTTTGTCACATGAATAAGTATAACCTTCAATTGTCAAGACCCCAAACTTTAGGGTACTTAAAATGGGATTAAGGTCAAGCAAAGGAGCACTTCCATGGCCATTTGAAACCTAATGAAATGAGAGACTTATAGATGATTACCCACCCACCCACCCACTATCGTCCCATCTCCAACTTTTAGGTATTTTTTAAACAATTTCAATTTTAGTAGTAGAAATTTCAATTCCTTTTTTCTGTTGATTTTCTGCTTTTGAACACAACCTGTTGTTATGAGCTAGAAGCATATAAATCTTCTAATCTCTGCAAGTTTTTATTATCTTTGAATTGGATGTCAAATTGTTGTAGGCATTAGCTGTTTCTTTATATATTCGTCTGGAATTCTAGATCAAACGAGAATTTTGCAGTTCTTGGCAATTCATATTTATCAGGGTTTTTTCGCGTTTATTTGTGTTTAAGAGAGCCAAATGAAAATAAAAATTTAAATGCTTGAGCAGCAAGGTGTTTTTTTTTTTTTTTTTTTTTTATTTTTTATTGTCATTTGGTTCTTCATTTCTAGTTGAAACATACATTTCGGAGTAGAGGCTGTAACTAGTATCTTGTTAACTTGGTTCAACTTCCGGAGAACTTTACATTTGAAAATGTTTTCTTTTTCCATGGTATTGACTCATCGAGTTTCGGTCTTCCCGTGGAAAACTTGTGCTATAATTTACATTCAAGGATCACGGACTTTATTTTCATGGTAGTATATATGACAAGAGAATGCCATGGTTTTCGTATTCTTTTCCCTAAACAACTGGCCAAGTCTCTGGTCCTTATGAATAGGTAACGAGTTGATATGTCAAGTTCCTTTTGGCTGCTCGTAGGAGGCATCACATTTAGCTTCCTTATATCACCTACAGAAGCTCCGAAAGATAAATAAATGTATCCAATAATAGCATGTTTATATGCACTATGTTTTCTCTCTAAAAGACATTATCACCTCTATATGATAACCCTGTATCAGAATATTGCATTGGAAAAATGAATTTCCATGAAAACATTTCTACATATACTGAGGTTGATATCCAATTCAAATACATGCCCAATTATGTTTACAGAGTTCAACCCATTTACTTTAAGTGGTTCTACCCGAGATTTATACAAATTAAATACGAATTTTACTGACCTTGGAGCGTAATAATCAAGAAGAAGCCTACTGTGTGAATAAGATTCAAGCAGCAACAGAGAAATTTGAGGCAAATGCGTCACATAAAGAGAGAAGGGAAGAAAAGAGAGACCTTTGATTATGTCTAATAATAATAACATTATAATATAATATGCGGGGCGGGGCAGACACGAAAACCAGCCCCGATCTTCCCCGTTCACTCTACTGGGGCGGGTCTGATTTGTCCCCAAAAGGCGCTGAGGCAAGGGCGGGTCAACGGGTCACGGGTCAAATTGTCATCCCTAGTTGTTGCCTTTGTGTTTTACTGAATCGGGAACATCACAGTACTTAAAACCTTTTAATTTCCCATATCTACCACTTCATAAGATTCAAGGGTATCACTTCCGTTATATTGATCAGTACAAGTTTAAGGAAGATCCGTACCACATATACTTTCATTAGTGAGCAAAAGTGTACTGTTGCAGCTCTAGAAGATATGTGTAATATCAGTTGACAGAGAATGAGAAGGAAAGTAGAAGAGTGAAGCAGGGAAGAAGAGATTTAAGTTTTCCGAAATGGTTGCATTTTGTCGGATGCAATTTAAAAGTGCCGTAGCAAAAGAGGGTGAAGGGGAAAAAATGAATTATTTTAATTTGTCCTTTTCTCTCTTTGCTTTAGATATCTCATTTTTAAAGATTAGAATATATTTATTTTGAGTTAAGGTCATAGTCTTATCTTTATATTTAATTAAAAGAAATTTCAATTTCCCCCTTTAAATGAATTTTGAAAAGACTCTTATACCCTCATACTTGATGGAGCCTTTCGATTTCCGTCTCACCCATTACATTTTGCATCCAAATTGGCCCCTCGTTTGTCACATGAATAAGTTTAACCTTCAATTGTCAAGACCCCAAACTTTGGGGTACTTAAAATGGGATTAACCATTTTTTCTGATGAGAAAATTGGATTAACCCTTTAGTTTTTCTTACTTTGCAAATGTAATCCCAAACATTTTAAAACTTTGTGAACCTTTTTCTTCCATTTCTATTTTTACTTGCTGATTCTTCATCAATATGTTAGAAGAAGATCAAAATCAAGCAAATGAGCACTTCCATGGCCATTTAAAACCTAATGAAATGAGAGACGTATACATGATTACCCACCCACCCACTAAGGTCCCGATTCCTATAATGAATCACAGATAAAAGTCGAAGAAACAATTTCTTAAACGTAAATTGAACAGCCCATCTGCAGCTTTTAGGTATTTCTTAAACAATTTCTATTTTAGTAGTAGAAATTTCAATTCCTTTTTTCTGTTGATTTTCTGCTTTTGAACACAACCTGTTGTTATGAGCTAGAAGCATATAAATCTTCTAATCTTTGCAAGTTTTTATTGTCTTTGAATTGGATGTCAAATTGCTGTAGGCATTAGCTGTTTCTTTATATATTCGTCTGGAATTCCAGATCAAACGAGAATTTTGCAGTTCTTGGCAATTCATATTTATCAGGGGTTTTTCGCGTTTATTTGTGTTTAAGAGGGCCAAATGAAAATAAAAATTTACATGCTTGAGCAGCATGGTGTTTTTTTTTATATTGTCATTTGGTTCTTCATTTCTAGTTGAAACATACATTTCGGAGTAGAGGTTGTAACTAGTATCTTGTTAACTTGGTTCAACTTCTGGAGAACTTTACATTTGAAAATGTTTTCTTTTTCCATGGTATTGACTACTGAGTTTCGGTCTTCCCGTGGAAAACTTGTGCTATAATTTACATTCAAGGATCACGGACTTTATTTTCATGGTAGTATATATGACAAGAGAATGCCATGGTTTTCGTATTCTTTTCCCTAAACAACTGGCCAAGTCTCTGGTCCTTATGAATAGGTAACGAGTTGATATGTCAAGTTCCTTTTGGCCGCTTGTAGGAGGCATCACATTTAGCTTCCTTATATCACCTACAGAAGCTCCGAAAGATAAATAAATGTATCCAATAATAGCATGTTTATATGCACTATGTTTTCTCCCTAAAACACATTATCACCTCTGTATGATAACCCTGTATCAGAATATTGCATTGGAAAAATGAATTTCCATGAAAACATTTCTACATATACTGAGGGTGATATCCAATTCAAATACATGCCCAAGTATGTTTACAGAGTTCAACCCATTTACTTTAATCTCCAACCATTGCCTTAATTAGATGCCCGATCAGTTATCTACAACATTTCTCCAACAGAGCATATACTGTCCAACAGTTTTCATTTCTATGCTATAGTAATGTGGTTCATGTTGGGTTTGGTTGTTAATAGATGTGCATCAATAACTTGATTAGTTGATTTTTATTTTATCTCTTGAATCTTGAAGATGTGGATTAGTTATTTGAGAGGAAAAAGATTCTAACTTCTTTACACTGCCCAAGCACCAGCATCGAGAGGAGAAAAAAATGAAGAAAAAGAGGAATTTGTTTGGCACTGCATTGAAGAAATTACCTTGAAGAGAGCCTTTTTTTAGGTGCGAGAGGGGGATGGTGCGGGGGGGGGGGGATTATGTGAGCCTTTTCTAAATCTCTGAATGGTGATCTATTCTTTAACGGATCAAAGTGAATTTTGTAGAAAATCAATATTGCAGAACTCGCTAGTCGGTCGGCAGACAGGGGACTAGCGACTAGTCGGCCTAGTCGGGGAGTAGTCGGCGACCCTAAATATTAAATGTATTTTATTTTAACCATTTTCGGAAATGTTTTATTTTATATTTTTGGTCTAAGTAAAAATATAAAGTAGGCCATTTAGGACTTTTTTGTAATATAAGTATTTTATGAGATTTTATGTGCTAATATTGTAATTGCACTTTTAGTCCTGACTATATAAACACTCTTATCTCTAGGAAGAAAACCCTAAACATTTCCTTCCTCCTTTTTTTTCTCCTCAGAAGCTGCGCCCCTCCCCGCTGCCACCACCGTTTCTTCTTCTCCGACAACCGCCACCGTCTCTCTCCCCCTTCTTCCTCTTTCTTCTCTCTCCTTTCTTCCTCTTATTCTCCTCTCCCTCTTATTCTCTCTCTCCGTTCTCCCCTTCCGCGAACACCTCACTGCTCCTTCCCGTCACCGTCACCGCCACCGCCACCGCCGCAGCCACCCGATCGTGGTTGCTACAGGTACGCATCTTTCTCTCGCTCTTTGTCTTTTCCCCCCGATTTTTGACCGACTAGATCGAAATTTTGACCGATTTTTTCAAAGACCCGATTTTTTTTGCCCGATTTTTGGATTTCTAGGCGGCCACCGGCCGACTACCGACTAGTCCCCGACTAATCGGCCGACTAGGCCGAGTTTTACAACACTTAGAAATGGAAACAGATTCTCTGTAGAAATAAGGGATGATACTGCAGAAATAAATTTAAAAATAGAACCGATAATTACTAGCCTTTGATGCATCTACATTTAAAAGATGAAATGTAATTTTGTTGAACTTTAGATTTCATTATGAAGAATAATATCTTATAATCTCTTTGTGAGATTAGGAAAAGTAGTTAACAGTTTCAGAATGTATGATCCATCTATTAGAAGAAATTTGCTACATGTTTTCTCTAATGAGAAAACAGGGAAATGAAAGAAAAAGAACTTCTCCTCTAATTGTGTATGTTGGTTTTTAGAGTTAACACTTGAGAAATGAAGTTCATATTAATATATTTCCTCAACTCACCACTGGGTCATCTAGTCACCTAGTTAGTGAAATAAATGATTGACGAGACTAAACACCATAATCGGCAGAAAGGAAAAAGGGAAAAAGAGGTCAAAGTTTCTCTTCTTTTTCCTGGAAAAAGATGAATAGTGGACCGTTGTCTTCGACCTCCAAAGTTTACACACTAACATTGATAATGAATACAGACCATCTTACCTAGAGATGTAGAAAGAGATTGACTGATCGAGAAAGAGAAAGATGTATCTGAAGAAGCCCTTTTGGAGTGATAACTTAAACTCAGAGTCGCAGACTTCCTCAGAATCACCGGTGGTTGAGCTGATCAACTCGCTTGACAAGCAAAGAGTATACAGAGAGGTCACACTTGCTCTTCGTACTGGTCTCAGTGATATTCGGGCTGAGTTCTCATTTGTCCGAGTTCGTGGTCTCCGCAATATACTCAAATTCCTCCGACATGTATGTTGAGTCTGATACTACCATCAATTTGTTCACTCATACGCAGTCCATTCCTGACCTCCAAGGTGCACTTCCTATTAATCTAGTAGCTTGAAGATATGAATTGTATGTATATGAGGAGAAATTGAAGAAAAAGTGGATGATAGAATGCTAGTAGTTGCATGGCGTTACTTGGATTGATAAAGTATTCGTTTTCTGTTGTGTATAATGACAGTGGTTCCGGTGCTATTTCAAAATTCATTAAGAGATATGGAGGATCAGAGAGTGACCAGTTTGAATCATATATTTGGTGTCGAGCCTATGAAGATAACAAGTCCTTCTACAGACGCCGAGGTTGCTCTTGCACTCAGAGTTCTGGAAGGGTGCTGTCTGCTTCACGAGGAGAGCACTGTTTTAGCCCATAAACAAAAGGCAATCCCGGTAATGAGTTACATTTGTTTTCCCTTTCAAAGGAAAACGTGAGGAAAGAGAAGTTTTGCACCTTTTCTTTCTCGCTTGTCCAAATTGTGATGGTTGATCACGGAACTATGAGATTTAATCATCAAATTAGGTTCTCTTCAGGATAAAGGTATCATATGTCAGAATAGAGAGGAATGGTACTTAGAAAAATATAAAATAATATTCTTTTTCTCCAAAGCCTGAATCCCAAATAATTAGGGTCGGCTACGTGATTTCAAAAGTATAAAATAATAATTAAAGAAATAGAATAGAGGAATGATGATTTTCTATGCAGGGCTAAATGATAATATCAATAGTTATTCCTCTTTCTTTTGATATATATATATATATATATATCTGTGTGTGTGTGTGTGTATTATATATATCTGTGTGTGTGTGTGTGTATTAATTTTTTTTATCGGTTAGGGACCTTTGTGCTTTCTGAAGGTCTTTCTAGAAGTTACTTTGCATTTGGTCTGAGATTTGATGTTCTGTTGCAGTTCCACATGTAATGTATATCAATATCCAGTTAATTTGAATGCAGTGGTTTTTCCATTTTTTCCTCATCTATTCAGGTTTTGATGAATATACTATCAACTCGCGGGGTACTTGAGCAAGGCGCATGCTTAGATGCTTTGATCTCAATAATGCTGGATTCATCAGCCAATCAAATGGTAAGCATCATCTGTGCTCCAGCTCCATATTGATTCGGAGGAAAATAAATGCCATACTTGATGGCCGACATAGTTTCTGAAACTCTCAGCTTTGGCAAAGAATTATATCTTAGCAGTTTTAGACCATAATGAAAAAGAAATAAACCAAGCTTTGGAATAGACATCCTAGTAACACCCTTTTCTTACCTTTTTTTTCTTCCTGTTTTCTTTTTGACTAAGCAAAATATTCTAGTGATACAGCTAGTAGCTTCTGTTTTCCCTGTGAAATAAGAGTTTTATTGATATACAAGCATTGAGATAAGATAACTACTTTCCTTTGATAAAACATAATCTGCACTTAAGTAAACACTTGATAATTGCTTTTTTTTTTGGTATTTTCTCAGTATAGCAGTATTTTTATTGATATTGTAGATGAGAAGTTTTGCAAATAACGTTAGCATCTTTGAGTATCCTTAACATATAGTAAATTGTTGTATTGTTCCACTCTGATCACATTTGATGAATCAAATCTAAACATCCTAGTGTCAGCCAGTGACGGATCCAGAAATATAATTCACTTGGTCATTTGATATACACAACAATTCATTGGGGTCATTTATACATTTATTATCTAAATGGAGTAAAATATAGGCAAATTGGCATGCTGGGTCCAGAAACTATTTAGCATTTAGAAGTCGGGTCCATAAAGTATTTTTTCAACAGCTTCTATCCTAAAACAATTTACGTTTGGTGCACTCCGTCCTTCCGTCCAAAAAAGCAAAAGTCAACTGTTAATACAAATTTTGAATTCGGTCAACGTTTGCAATTAAATGAGTATTTTTGGAATTTACTCATAGAACCCACCTCTCCCCCATTCCCGACCCGACCCAATGCCTCGTACCCATCGGCACATTCAACCCCACCCCACCTCACCTTCAAACCGCACTCCAACGCTAACCCCACCTTCCAAGTCTCAGCCATGGTGTTCATCAGAACCCCAAATAACAAAACCCTAACCCTAGAAATCAATCCCAAATCCACCACTCTCAATTCCCTCACCAACCAAATCCGACGAATCTAATGTTGAGGATCCTCTGAAGCTGTTGCTGTGCTGGCTCTGCTGCTGTAACGCCGCCATCAGCTTCATTTCTTTTTCTCTCTCCAAAAAGTTGACTTGAATTTGAAGAATGGAGAGAAAGTGAGGCTTTTGATGGTTGAAGATATAGGTGAGTGAGGTTTGGTTTGGTGAATTGTTAGTTAGTAGAATGGATGGGAAGATATCTTGGAGTTACATAAATAATTGAATTGGTTGCTTTTTCTGCTGCAAAATCATATTAATATCTAGTTGGGGTGAATTTGAAACAGTTGGGACTGTCGGAGAAATGAGATTCGGACATGGATGGCCGGAGGAAGAGTAAATCTATTCTAGGCTGGGCGGAATTTTCAGTGGTGGGGAAGGTGTATTTTGCTAAAGGAAGATGTTGAATGGAATGAAGAAGATGGTGGAGTGTGGTGGAGCCGACGGTGATGAGTGCATTTTTTTTTTATTATTTCTGCAGAGCATCAGAGAAGGATGAAAGGTGGGATGGGGTGGTGAATTTGGTTTGTGTTTCTTGGTCTGTTTTTGTTCAAAAAATAGAGATGTTGGTGAAGGTTGACAGGTACGGGTCATTGGGTCGGGTTGGGAATGGGAAGATGTGGGTTTTATGAGTAATTTTCAAAAATACCCATTTAGTTGCAAACGTTGACCGAATTCAAAATTTGAATTAATAGTTGACTTTTGTTTTTTTTGTCGGAAGGACGGAGTGCACCAACCGTAAATTCGTAAATTGTTTTAGGATAGAAACTGTCTTCTAAATGCTAAATAGTTTCTGGACCCAGAATGCCAATTTGCCTAAAATATATCATATATAATTAAAGATTTTTTTTTGACTGGGGTCATTTGACCCCACTCACCTTGCTGTGGATCCGTCCCTGGTGCCAGCATCGTACTTATCTCGAATATACAAACTCTTTCAATTTTGGACAGTGGTTTCATCAGTAGAGTTTCCTTCATTTTTTACAACACCAGAACAGCATAAAGACTAGAGAAGGATAAGAGATTTGTAATTGGCTTGTAGATGGCATCTACACCAGATTCGTCATACAAAGACAATTGAGGATTGAAATTAGCTTCACTGTTCATCCTTCTTACCTGTTGTATTAGACTCTAATGAGGCCATGACCGAGTGTCTCCCAAGATTATAAGATGACATCTAAACCATTCTTAATCTTCTTATTTTTTTATTTATTTTTATCTGATGAGACTATATTAAAGATTCTGAACTGCAAAATTGTTTTCTAGTTCCAAGAGCAACCCAAAAGAATAGATACTGCATTAAAAGCACTTCCCACTAATCAAACATGTGGATTTTTCAGCACATACTGACCTACTGTGGATATGGCTAATTTGGATGCTTTATTTCATATTGCTACATACATGATACCAAGCACCCAACTTGGGAACATATCTCTTCCAATCTTTCTGTTTAATCTTCTCGAGTTCTTAAGATCGGGAATTCACTTAAGAATCTTAAAAAACAATTTTCTTCATAAAACTTGTTTAGGTATAGGATAAATTGCATAGGTATACCTCCATGCTGAAAAGAAGTTTCCGTATTCTACTATGCATTTGAATTGGTTCCCAAAGTGAAGAATTTTCAACTCTTTTCCAAAAATCAGCTTTAGGGTGTATATGGATTTTTTTTTTTGTTTGTTTGAAAGAGATTGTAAAAAGTAAATTGTTTGTGAGAGAAGATGTGGGGCCCAAAGTGAAAATTTTGTACTAGAGAATATGTGAGAAGTGTGTCCAGATACGCGACCCCACATTTTCTTTCACAATAGTCAAATGCATCTGTAGTTTCAGCCACCATAAGGTGATCCGTGACATGCCAATTCCTTAGTCTTAAGGACTCCAAGATTTGTTATCTGTGTAATTCCTTATGGAAATTCCAATGGCTTGTAAGTTGAGAACTAGAATTGATGTGCTTTATTTTGGGTTCTCGTGTAAAAGGAAGTTTGGTTCTCAGATTTAAAGTCCTAATTATTCTCGTTTATATTATCAAGTGATTCATACTGGCTAATGATGTGTGTCAGGATTTTGAGAACTGCAATGGCATTGAGGAAGTTGCTTTACTGATAAGAGATAAACAAGTAGAGGAGAATCTGAGGTAATTTTTCTAACGCTATTTGTCTCATCTGGTCCTACTCGTATAAATGTTAAATGCTTAAATAAACAATCTTTTCTCCTGGGAATGATAAAATCCAAGATTTTGAAATTGGATAACTTTTAAATCTCCATAATCGCTCCGACATTTAAAGAGGAGAAATAGAGAAGTGTAAGTTAGTGGGAGTAGTTAAGGACGAACATGGTTGTTTTTTGGATCCTTAGTATAAGTAAAACGGGCCAAAACCCCAATATTTTGAAAAAATACGGAGTACTATTATCCTTTTACATTTGTCAGCGTGGTCTGTATCCTGGAGTCCTGACCACCCTGCCAATTATAGTTAGTGTGTAGAATGCAACTATTCTCAAATGATTTTGACTCGATATTTTCCGGATAGGCTGAAGTGCGGAGAATTCTTGTTGCTTCTGATTGGGCACGTAAATGGAAGGGATAGATCACCCATGGCAACAATACATGAAGATGTAAGGCGATTTCTGGGTGAAAAATCTGCATCTTTGATATGGGCAGCTAGTCAATGGGGCTCTACTCTTGATCCAAAGGAGAGACTAACAGCCCTGCACATCCAAGCTCGTCGAGTCCTCGAGTCAATTGACCTTTACTGAGAACCATAAGCAGAGTTGCTTTGCTTTGTAATATTCTTTGAAAGCCTGACAATAGGGTGCTTAAAGTTATCCTTAAGAGTATTTGTTCATTTAAAAATCTCGAGTTATGCTTAGAGTAATTTATTTTACAAGGTTTTATCTTAGAGTTATTCTTGATGTCAAAGGATGTGTCTTTTACTCGATTTTGTTCCTTTTTTTGGTTTGAAATAAGTTATTCTTGACATGTTCTCAATTCCTTATTTACCTAACTTATAGTTTAATCTTAAAAACCAAATTTTAAATAACATCATTGGGGGTGTTTTTGTTATTTTTGTTGTATGCTGAATATAATTTGTTTATTTTTAAGACCAAAATGTCATGATACATGAAATGTTAAATACAAAATAATCATATCAATATATTTTATTTATTATTTTTTTACCTCGGTTGTTTTTTGCAAGATACTTCATTCAATTTTCAAAGACATTTAACAGTAAATGAGAACAAATTATGCCGAAAAGTTACTTTTCTTTCAACAACTTTATAAAAAGCTCCAGCAATGAAGCTCCAAGAGAAAATAAAACATTTAAGTTTGAACATAAAAAAAGAACAAAATCATAGGTCTTCGAGTTTGAAGTAGTTAAGGAAGGCTAGCGTAAGTGACTAATTATTTTCAGCTAGAAACCATAAATCTTCAAATTAAACACCTGCTTTTATAATGGTGAAATTTATATTTAAAAAAAAAGATGAATCAAGTACTCAAGGGAATCATTGTAAATTACCATTTAAAATTTGAAAGGCAGCACATATCAATGTGAATTAAACCATACATGTCTCGGCCATTTGGCTAAGATCAAGTGTAGTATTTGTTCTTATCAGTTTAATATCTGATATGTGATTTATTGGGGCACAGGATATTAACTCTATTTTTTAAGGGTGAGAACCCAATGGATAATTTGCTATTGGGGCTCTCGCGGGTCGCTTGGGCTTTGCACTACTACCCTTGTCTGATCCAACCCTGAAAAAAAAGAAAAAAATGTGAATTAAATAAAGGAAAATGATTTTCGGCTAAGCCCAATTGACTAAAAATCGACTAAATTGGGACAAAATTGATCAACGGGACACTAATACTCCTGAAGTGGCTTTTAAATATAAAAAAAAAAATCGTCACTCCAAATTGTCCCATCAGTCACTTTTACTTTGACTTTTTGTAACCTCACTTCCCATGTAAAGTAAATGTAGTCCACCAAAGCAAATGAAGACAAAAGAATGCGTCATTGTCACTCCAAGTTGGCAATTTTTTATGACAAGTAAATGAATGTTGGCCGTTGAATGAATATGTCATCAAAGGTCCAAAATTTCTCTAGGATATTTTTGGATTGATGACGTGGCATATATAATTTGCAACCCTAAGTCCATAAATAAATTGTATTTGCAGCCCTAAAGTACATAAAGTATATTACTATTAAGACTCAAAAGTTAAAAAAGCTTATAAAAGAAGTCCGCATAGTATTTTTTGAATTTATAAGTTGACCCACAAGTTTTCATTTTATATTTTTAAATTTACAAATTGACCCAAAAAGTCCGAAATTAATTTTAGGAAATTTATAATTGAACCCTAAAGGAATTAATTGTAATAACTACAAGCAATCTAATTACTTTAACAATTAATAGTACTAATAAGTGATCGCCTTATATATAGAATTGTAACGAACTTTACATGTTTACTTTAACGAATTAATATTGATAGCCTTATTTAGAAATATAACGAGCCTTACATGTTTACTTTAACGAATTCATAATACTAATAAGTGATCGCCTTATATAGAAGTTAAACGAACCTTACATGTTTACTTTAACAATTCATAGTACTAATAAGTGATCGTCTTATATAGAAGTTAAACGAACATTACATGTTCTGGACATATTAATCTTTAAGAATGGAATCTTATATTCCATATTTTCACTAATATTAAATTGAAAATATTAATTCAATTACAAAAATATCCTAATTTTTTACTTCCTTAATTTTCGCAACAAAATATAACTAATAATAAAGACAAAACAAAAAAAATTTCGCTATTAAATAACCACATCTCCCTATTAAATATGACCGAATGGCAAGAATGTAATAAACAAGCAACACCAACCAAACAATGCCACGTGGAATCGCACTAACACCAACTTTAGACAAACAGCTCGCAGTAAAAATCAAAACACGTAAAAGCTCATCTTCTTACTATGAACATTGAAGAACATCATAAATTCCCAAAATTAAAGTATGCTAGATGTTTGAAAATCCAAGACAAACCTTTGTTTCAACTCCAGAGATATTATTACTTTGTTTAAAGAAGAAAATAACAATGTTAAAAAAATAAACCTGTATTAAAAAAACAGTGTTAGACTGATTATAAAATGTTTTGAACTACTATTTATCTCAGTTTCAAAATTTTTTTTTCCCCAGTTTTAAACGTAATTTTTCCCAAATTTGTATCACCTTATACAAATATTTCATTGTTAGAATTCATTCATTAATGAAGAAAAAACTTGTATTTTGCAGCTTTGGTGGAGTTGTTAAGATAGGGTGCATTGTCAAGGTAGGGTACTATTTGGAGGGTAGGGGTAGGAATGAGTGTTGAATTTAAATATGAAAATAAATAGATATATTGGTAGGAAAATGATTTACTACTAGAATTTTGGGGATAGAAACCCTAAACCCCCAAATTGAGGGTGTTAAATGACTATCTTACCCCCTGCTGGTATAAGGGATTCACTCAACTATAAGGGCAAAAAGGTCCAAAAAACTAGTTTAGTCAATCTTTTAGCCAATAATTCTAGTAGTCTAGCAAGATCCACATATATATATATATATATATATATATATATATATATATATATAAAGAAGAGTACATTAGACATTTCATCTCTCCAATTTGGGTTTTTAACCAATTAATCGACTAAGTCTTAGCCGCCTAGCACTACTCTTTGTTAATATAAAATTTAGAGACCTGTTTGGCTGACGTCAAAAAGTTAATTTTATTATTTTTGCTCTTTCTCTTGACTTCATGCACAAAGATTCTTTGCGCAATACCAAATACGGAATTATTAGCCATTTTTGTCATCAACCTACTTTCAAACAGCTAATTTTACCATTTTCAACTTTTTTCAGCCATTTTTGTCCCCAAAGATTTTATGATCAGCCATTTTTGTCATCAATTTATTTTTGAACAGCCACTTTCATCATTTTTAACTTTTTTTCAGCTATTTTTGTCCCTAAAGATTTTACGAGCAGCCATTTTTTGTCATCAACTTATTTTTGAACATCCACTTTCATCCTAACTTTTTTTAACTTTCTTCATCTCCAAAGATTTTAAGTGCAACCATTTTTATCCTTCTGTCAAATAACTGTCTAAAAGCCGTCAAAATTGATGACGTGTCCAAACGGCTCTCAGATTGTCTCTCTCATGCAGGGGTAAAGATGAAAATTCCAAAGTATACTAAGTGCCTCCCTTGTAAAGCCCGTCATTACCACTCATATCAGTCCCCGTTCTCATTTTCTCTCCATATTTGAGAACAAGAATTCCTTAGAAACCTGAGAGACTGATATGGAGACAAAATGAGAACGGAGACTGATATGAGTGGGAATAACGGGCTTTACAAGGGAGGCAATTAGTATACTTTGGAATTTCCATATTTACCCCTGCGTGAGAGAGACAATCTGAGAGCCGTTTGGACACGTCATCAATTTTTAGACAATTATTTGACAGAAGGATAACAATAGCTGCTCGTAAAATCTTTGGAGATGAAAAATGTTAAATAGGATGAAAGTGGCTGTTCAAAAATAAGTTGATGACAAAAATGGCTGATCGTAAAATCTTTGGGGACAAAAATGGTTGAAAAAAGTTGAAAAGGATAAAATTGGCTGTTTGAAAATAGGTTGATGACAAAAATGGCTAATAATTCACCAAATACGGCCGCTTCCTAATTTATCGCCCCCAAAAACCATAATGTCTGTTTTTGCCGATTTCTGAAGACGCCTCCTTAGCGCGTCTACTCATTCGCCCATGCTTATTCAAATGTAATTGGGCCGTGTTGTTAGACATTTAGGTTCACGATTGCAAGTCCAGCCCATTCTTAATCCAACTGCCAAGTTACGTTTAATTTATTTACTGATATCTTAGTTACAATTTTTTTTTTTTTTTTTTTTTTATAATTTAAATTGAAATGAATATTTTTCCATATCAAAAAAATGTTAACATTTACAATATCAATAAAAATTAAATTAACTTTTATCATTTTTATCTATCTTCTTACTCTACCTTTAACCACTCTTTCAATTTTCAAGAAATAGTTAATAAGGATATATTGGTTTATAATTACCAAATATATCTGGTTAGCTTCAAAAGAAAAAATTCCTTTCACAGAAAAAGCTTCAGTTTTTCTCTTTTTTATTTTTATTTTTATTTTTTTTTTGCAAATAAGGGGTATTGATCAAGCGTTTTTCTTTTCTTGTTTACAAATATGAGACCATTAATTGCCTCTTTTTTAGTGCAGAATTTAGCTCATAATTTGTGACAAAAAAACAACATAGCCGCCATCATTTTGCCACCAAATTAGCTTTTAAACTAGGCGGGTTTGATTGTATAATTACTTTTTTTCTTTTTTTCTCCAAGCCTTCAAGACCAAGCAACCACCCCTTAATTTTTGTCGCTGTTATAGTGGAGAACAAAAAAAAAAAATGACACTATATATTGACATTTTTTTTACAAGTCTTATAAACGTTTAGATAGGTATTACATCTTATGTAATAGATGTTCTCTCATGATTAATACATATTCTAAAAAATGTAACACATATTTTACTCAACATGTATTATAAAATCATAATACTTGCTCCAAAATAATTTGGACCACTAAAATATTTATCTGACAAAAAAAAATATCCAATATATACTGAATTTTTTACTTAACACCATAGATGGACCTCTTCTTTTTTTTATAGGGCAAGGGTAACCTTCTCACTTACGAGAAGTTTTATCTTGGTAGGTGAGTAAATTTAAAACTTACATTCAAGCCAATGAATACAATATACGTAGGAAAGAGAATTGACTTTTTGACCTACGTGTATTGTATTCATTGGTTTGGATGTAACTTTTAAATTTACTCACCTACCAAAATAAAATTTCTCCTCACTTACTGCCAGTGTCAAACTCTAAGTCACTCGCATAAGTAGAGATTCATGCATGCATTGGACCAGATCTCTATAACCCTTAAAAAATTATTTTGTGAGTTTTCCCCCCTCTAAATTCCAATAACTTATGCACAGAATAAAGAATACCGAGGATGATCTTGCTAATGAATGTCATGTCGTCTATTTAGTGATTGGTTCGATCCGTGTTCGAGACGCTCGATCACACAGGATCTCATAAAATATTTCATTATAATTGTTCCCTACGTGTTTCATACTTTGACAATATTCTATAATTACATCATTTCCGATAGTATCAAACACATTTTTCTCAACAAATGCAATTAAACTATCATTCAACCAAAAATGTTTGAGACGCCCTTGGTTTGATAAAAAAAAAATTGTTTAGGAACTTAAAGCATTCTCATAACTAAATAATTATTGTCACACTTAGCATGCTATATTTTGCCAGTTAATAGAGACAGTGGATATATGGGCAAGACGAGAGATAATCTTTCACTTTCAGCAACGGAAAAGGAATAGATTTTGATTACTTGCCGGGAGGAGAAAGGAAAAGAAATAAATGGGAAGGAAAAGTTTGCGGGAAACTGCCATCTATTTGTGTGTTTTTATTTTATTTGTTGTTAAAGAATCCTTTAAATAAAGCAAAGAAATTGGTTTCATCAATCAAAATTAACTGATTTAACAACCCCGCTCTTTAAGAGAGGTCGGAGAATTAATCACCGTTCATTTATGAAGCCGCTATTTTTGGCCAACATTTTATTCCTTTTGTGGGCCGACTCTGTACGAACGAAAATTAATCTAATATAATCTCTCAAATATCAGAGTCAGCTAGAACACCACTTGTTACGACAAAAAATGAAATTGGTTGCATCTGCATGCACTCTTCTCTCCACCATAAACCACATAAACGATTACCTACCCCCTCCACAATCCGGAATTCTTACATTTAGTAAAATTAATTTAAGCTTAATTACGGTGCACCAACTTATTTTGAATTTTACTTGAGAAAAGGCGCATAAACATTGATTATTTCATTTCCGTATGATGATTGAGAACTAGGGTTCCCATTTTGGTTCTATTCCGTATGATGATTGAGAACAATTAATGGTTCCCATTTTGGTTGATTAAAAGTGAAATCGTATAGATTATGAGTTATAGTAGTTGTGAAACCCCATCCCACATGGGATAAGTCTGAAAGTTGTGACTAGGGTCTTAAGGAGGGGTAAATGTGAAACCCCATCCCACATGGGATAAGTTTGAAAGTTGTGACTGGTATATAAGGTGGGCCTAAGTACCCATTATCATCTCGGGATATCCCTTTTGGCATAGCGAGTTCGGTTGCCAAGTAGATGATTGTGGGTACTGCCAGGCCCATATGTCGCGTTTCGAGCCCGCGGGCTCAGGGCGTGATAGAGTGGTATCAGAGCAGGTCGAGCCTTAGGGATAAAATTTTGAATGAACTTAGGATAACAAGATAACGTAATGTGAGGTGTGTGATGGGTAGAGACCATGGATTAGGATGTACTTTTGTTTACTTATCGCTTTATATTATTATCGTTCGTGCTAATTCATATTATTCTTATGTTTTATATTGTACCCTATCATACTTGTCTTTATTTATATGTATAACTTAATTTTATTGCCTTATCGTTTTATATGTTATCGATTGCATATATTATGTGTTATACCTAAGTATTATATCATGCCTACTTGCGATTATCTTATATGTGTTATCTATTTAACGTTTATCTTTTCTATAATATAATTGTTGGGGTAAGATGGACCGAAACAACGAGCAAGGCGACGACTTCGATAGACCGATAGCTACTTTTGTCCGACGGGGGCCACGGACCAACCGTCGTCAGTATGTGGGTTCATCTAGCCAACAGTCACCACAATTTACACCACCACTGCCATCGTATGTATCGAATGCAGAGGCTGGGTATGTAGCACCACATCCACCAACACCAACAGTTAATCTACCACCACCATATAACCCACCTCCACCACAACATATCCTTCCTCCAGCACCACAAAACACTGTTCCTCCAGCACCTCAGTATAACATCCCACAACCGCCTCCACCAGCCAATGCAGGGGCAGTTCCTGACATGGCAGCTGCTTTTGCTATGTTCACCCAGATGTTTCCGCAGTTTCTGCAGCAACAGCCACAATATCAATATCCTCAACCACAGTATCAACAGCCACAGTATCAGCAGCCTCACCCACAGTATCAACAGCCACCGCCGCAGAATCAGTATGTTGGGAAACAGATGGGTCAGAGAGTCGAATCAGATCCGGGTATGTATTGTGAGCGCATGAAGAAGATGCGCATGACATCCTTTGATGGAAGGGTAGGATCCGATGAGGCGGAGATTTGGTTAGAGAGTGTTGAACAACACTTTCGCATCATTAGGGTGCCTGAAGACATGAAGACGGATGTGGTGACACTTTTCCTCACATCGGAGGCGTCTGAGTGGTGGAAAGGAGTTGAGCCGGTCTATGCTCAGGCCGGAGTTATCACTTGGGACAGGTTCAAGGTAGCTTTCTTAGATCAGTACTTTCCCGAGACCTTTAAAATTGCGTAACAGAATGAGTTCTTCGATTTGAAGCAAACTGAGGAGATGTCTGTTTCAGCATATAACAGCAAGTTTAACCGTTTGAGGAAGTATGCTATTTCCACTATCCAGGATGAAAAGACAAGGACTCAGAGGTTTATACGGGGATTGTTGCCTCGTATTAGAGGAATGTTGTCTGGAAACCGTCCTACCAGTTACATGGACGCGTACAGGCGAAGTTTGGATGTGGAAACGGAGTTTTAGACTACCGAGGTGGATAGTAAGAGATCCTATTCAGATATGTCTCAGGGTCAAAGTTTTTGTTCTAACTCTGCTGCACCCTTAGCTCAGAAGAGATTTGTTTCCACCTCGGGACCAGTCAACACGTTTAAACCAGGTAATGGGACAGGAGCAAATTCGACTAAAGTTGGGGGACCCACAGGGTCACCAAATACTTCTCTGAACCTCAGGGAGTGCCATAAATGCGGAAGGAGGCATAGTGGGGATTGCAGATGGGCTTCTGGGGCGTGTTTCAGATGTGGGAAGACGGGTCACCATGTTAGCCAGTGTACAACTTCACTTCATGTC
This sequence comes from Vinca minor, assembly GCA_026122235.1. Classification (NCBI taxonomy): domain Eukaryota; kingdom Viridiplantae; phylum Streptophyta; class Magnoliopsida; order Gentianales; family Apocynaceae; genus Vinca; species Vinca minor. Next base: position 5,116,132 of record JAOCZM010000253.1, read on the forward strand.
ACGGGCCAGACTTCAGGGAGTACCGGAACTAAGCCAAATTCTCGCGTCTTCGCTCTCCCACAGCATAATGGGGGAAATGACAATGATACACCGGGAGGTACATTTATGTGAATATGTGATTACTGTATTTCTTATATTGTTAGGTTGCATTTAGTGCCATATTTGTTATTTGAATATCAATAGAGCCTTTCCATTTAGTATACATGTTGTAAGGAATGAAGGTTTTGAGGACGAAACTTTTATAAGGGGGAAAGAATGTAATACCCGTAACCTTTCGCGTACATGTAATTTATTTTCATGTGATTTATTTTGTAGACGTATTTTATTTCATGTCATTACGTGACTACGTGCCTAATTAATTTTTATAACATGTTGCGTGTTACATTTTTGGTACGATTCGTTGTGGGGCGTTTGGTACGTGTATCGTAATTAGGGAACTTAAATTGTGTTTCACTTAGATGATGGATTGGAATTAATTAGGAATTTTATTATATTAGAAAAATCACCATAATAAAATAGGAATTAAATAATATATATTATAGAGAAAGGAAATATTTTAATAAATAAAAAAAAGAAAAAAGAAGCAAAACGTGTGTGTGTCGTGCAAGTTATCTGGGGTTGAGGGGATTAGGATACGGGTCTTGGGGGTCACGGGGGTCATGGGAGTCACGGGGGTCATGGGGGTCATGGGAGTAGTGGGATTGAGGATATATATGTGTATATATATTACTCCATTAGGCCGGAAAGAATTATGGGAATCGGGTAGCCCAAGTGGTAAAGCTACCCGAACACGGGACCTCGCCCAAGTGGTAAAGCTACCCGAACACGGGGCGGAGGTCCCGTGTTCGATTCCTATATCTCCCCATAATGGGGCAAATAATTCTCCTTCTTATGAGGCTTATCTTCCCTCCCCAGGCATGGGGCATGCTTCAATCTTCCCTATCTAGGGAACTCTCCGCTCTTACCCTTCGGGGGCTCAAAAAAAAAAAAAAAAAAAAAAACCTGGAAAGAATTAAACAATATTAGCCTCGGGAATCGTGCAAAAGCAGTAGAGAAAGATTAAACGGCTTTTAGCCGCGAGAGTCACAGTGAGGATTTTGGGATTTCAGATTTTTTGTCAGACTTTGAGAGATCACTGAGGGGGCGTTACTGGTCCGTTTTTAACTCATAATATATTGATTCGTAGGCGATCGGATAAGCTTCGAGTGAGCGCAGACGAAACGTCATTCCGAGACCCGAGCAGGAAGTTATCGCACCGCGAGCGGGTCTGGGCAGTGCAGATTTCGGGTTTGTGTATTTAATTGCTTCCGATCGAGGTAGGGACCCTGCTTTTATATTATTTTCTGTCCAGAAATGATATATATATGTTGGTACTGTTTTGGATTATTTAACTACTGATTTGACGTGAATTAGTGCATGAACTGTTGATTTGCGAATTAATTGCACGTTTGTGTTTATTGTTTTATTAATCGAATATCTATCTTGAAATTGTTATGTTTATTTAATGAGATATAATCGGAAATGTTTACACCGTTTATGTATCTAATTGTATATCTTTATAGTTATTCGTGAATTGTTAATTGGTCAATTGATGAACTCGCCTAATTCTTTTATCGCTTTGTTATCTTAATTGAATAATACTTGGAGTCGTTCGTCTTTAGTCCTAAGTGGTTTTGGTCGACCGAGTCGTCGCCCTATTTTGAGCTCGTGTCTAGGATCTACTCAATGATAGGACTCGTTCGATTGGAGGATATGATATGATATGAAATTGGAGAGATTCCGAGGGGTCATGCGATGTGTCCTTGATCCCGAGGGTCTTTCTGCGTGAGCCTTAACTTGATGTGGACTATCATTGGGATTGCAACGGTTTTGTGGAGTCCAAGGTGTTGGATGATGATACAATGTAGAATGAGTCCTTAAAGTTTGCATCCGTCGTTCGAGGCGAGTGGGACCCGAACCCATGTGATGAACTATTTGAGCCCTCCTAGTTTGGACTGTAACTAGGGACCGTTGCAATTATTGTCGTAGAGTCGTGATTAGATGCACGAGCTCGAATGGTGGGAAGTCGTGTCATAGCGATAGATTTGCGCTCGTAGTGTCTAAGCAAGTGTGTAATCGTGTGTACCGTATGAGTAGAGCATGGTGCTTGTCGTACATTCGGTTGTGTAAGTGCTTGGATATGAAAAGTATGGTTATCTCGCTTACTTGTTGTTTCAACTTGTTTATTCATGTTTTGGCCATATTTGATACTTGATTTTGAGTCATATAACTTGTGTTTTGGGATTGGGAATGTGTTATGTGCCTATTTGTGTTTATCAGGTCCCTGCTGAGCACCAGAACTCAGTCCATCCGCTTATTGTGCAGGTGATGACTAGTACATTGATGATAGAGCATGGGAAGGGGAACATGAAGAGTGATCCATAACCGGCTTTAGTAGAGATTTAGTTCTTTTATTCACTTATTCGTAGAACTATTTCATATATAGCATTGTTGGACCTTTTTCATTTGTAATTCTTAGTATATCACTTATAGTAATTTAATTTTGCTACTTAACTCTTGTTTTTGGATTATATCATAATTGAATTTCCTTTTAGTAACTCTGTTTGTTGGCTTTGGTGTTTCATTAACCAATGAGACACTGCCATGTCATCGACCCTGGTTACGGGTTGTGACAGTAGTAAAAGTTACCTTTTCTTGCAGTTGATTTTGGTTGGAATTTCCCTGCTTAAAAGTAACCCAAACTGAAGAAAACTGTTTGAAGAATAATGCATGAAGACTTCTAGTTTTAGGCGATGTTGAATAACGATGAAAGAGAAGAATATTTGTACAATTGTATTTGTCACGACCCGAAACCAGTCGGTGACATGGCAGTGTCTTATTGGTCCAAAAGACACCAAAGCCTACAACAGAGTTACTAAAAGGAAAATCATTTATTATATTAATCCAAAAATAAGAGTTGAACAGCAGAATTACTATGCGTGAAATAATACTAAATGTTACAATGGGAAAATTGTTCAACATTGCTATAAACTAAATATTCTAAGTGAGAATGAAATAAAAGAATGATCTAAATCTATAATCCAAACAGATTATGAATCACTCTTCACAAGTCCCATCCCAAGTATCATCACAAGAAGGCTCGACCTCTGTAACATCTGCAAAACAAACAAATAGAATGGACTGAGCTGCGAGGCCCAGTAAGAATCCCACACCCTTGGGATGAAGTAACAGATAAGACTCAAAAAGAAAACAGATGCTCCAATTTGATGAAAACAGATGCTCGCGATCTGTGTTTATTGTACTAGTCCGGTCAACCGGTGACAACCCAGAAGCACACAAAAAGAAAACAGATGCTCCAATCGACTAGTACACAAATCGAACGACCGAAAAGATCGCGACTTACGAAAATCAGAAAACAAGTGCAAAACTTGTACACAAATGTACTATTTTGCACCAAATCAGTCCCAGCCCAAAATACAAGTTAAAAGGACTCAATACCAAGTATCAAATATGACCCAAACAAATGTTCGACTATACTTATCAAATCTGACACCCCATATCGGAATTCATGCCATGAGCATCCCATACTACTCATGCACTACAAACCAATAGTTATGCCGGACAATCGAGCATAAAACGAACAAGACCAAACAAGTGAAAAGCAACAGTTAAGCTAAATAAATATACTCTTCACATCTAAGCATTTCATACAACCGAATCCACATCAAGCACGTCTGCCGTACAATATCCTCGGTAACACAATTTGCTTAGACATTACGAACATAGTTATCGCTATGACACTACAATCCCACAGTCAAGCTCAATTGTCTAATCAAACCCATAATCACTGCTAACAGCCCCCATGTATTAACCCACTGAGGAAGGGCCACACAGAATCCACACAGAAACCGGCTGAATCTTTCCCCCGGCTAGAGGCCAAAAATAAAGAATACGTCCATTGTGTCATTGCCCACACATGAGCTCCACAATTTACTGTTAGCAGCCCCAACTTGTTTCTCCCCGCTAGGGTCCGGGTCCACATTTCCACACAGAAATCCACACAGAAATATCGCGAACACCAGGTTCTAGCGATATATAAATGGGACGTATCCTGCTACAGATCTTTCATAAACAAGAGCTCGAATGGGGACGACGACTCGATCGACCAAAACCAGGATAAAGCGACAACAACTAACCCAAGCATCGGAAAGACTACAATCATAGTATAGCAATTTAACACATGAAACAATTTATAAGCAACATTATCTAAAGAACATATGCAATGCAACACATCTATAACTTCATCCAATTTTGTATAAAAACATGTAAAAAAACAATTTATAATTGACAACCAAAGTTAATGGTACTGAAATATGTAATTTAGAGTTTGAAAAGCAAGGGGGTAAGATCCTTACCTTGTTGAATTCATAAATTCAAGAAAAATAAAGCAGAAATTCGCAGCAGGAAGTCAGCCACGCTCAAACAGCAATAACTCTCTGCTCATAACTCGGAATGCCTCCCCGTCAGCGCTCACTCGAAGGAAATTTCGATATCTTCGAATTGATATGCTGTGGGTCGAAAACGAAGGTCGATAGCCCTCTCAAACGTCATGTCGAAGTTCTGGACAGATTATATACAATCGCAGAAAAATCTGGTTCTGCCCTCCACTTCTGAGATACATTACGGAAGATCTAAGGTTAAAATTTCAATCCCTCTGGTCAAATTGTAGCCCTATCAGTCTAGTTTATAAATAAAAAAGAATTACTCCGTTTGGAGTTCGTATGTTACCCTGTACGGCGATTCTACCGTGATTGTGCAGAAAATAAAACTCAAGAAACCAGCCATGTTCCCGGCGCAATATCTTCCAACTCCGAATTCAAAAAGTGAATCCGACTTCACGCCCTCGCAGCCTGCTTCGTCCTGATCAATTTACATATAAGGTTTGTCGAAAACCGATGAGAATTGCCCACTCAAAAGTTTTGTCGAAGTTGATAAAAATCGCTCTCAAAATTCCTTTTTCTCTGGAACTCTCACGGCACAGCCGCTGCTTTCTTTTTGTATGATACTTTGGCACGTTTTCCGAGGTTTCCTTTTCTTGTTTCTTGTTTTCTTTGTTCGCACAAAACTTCCAAGCTGCTCCCCTTGATTTTCTTTATATATTTTTGTTTATAAAAACCCTCCCAGATCCCCTCAACTCCCATGACCCCTGATACACCGATTCCCCCGTTATACGTTTCTCTTTCTTTATTTTTTTTTAATTCCCTAAATGCACTTTAAAGAGAACTCGTCGTTTCTTTTCTATTCCAATTCCAATCAATTATCAATTAAATTAATAATTTATGTGCATCACAATTAAGTTTTCCAACTACGATATGTTTGCGAAACACCCCTTAATAAAACGTGCACAAAAATAGCACGTAACATGTTATAAAAATAATTTTACACGTAGTCATATAAGCACACGAAATAAATTACGCCTACACAGTTACTCGCGAATAATAAATTACACGTCAAAAATCACATACGCAAAAGTTACGGTTATCACAGTATTTCGGCAAATACACTGATTTCGTCCTAAAAGATATTCTAAATTATGGTCTTTGTCCTGTATGTAAAATTTTGGGGTTTTAGATCCAGTATGTTTTTACGACCTGCCGTTATTGTCCTTCCGTCTCATTTTCTGTTAGAAAATCGTCAAGACAGTCATGTGCCTCACACGTGAGACACTTTTTAAGGGTATTTTAGACATTTCAAACCAATTCTCACAAAAAGAACTTGAGTACTCAATTGTTAAAAAAATTAACTATGAATACTCCAATTTAATTTATCCAAAAAATCTTCTTCTTCTTCACTAAATCCTCCGGTAATCTATCCACCATCTCCGGTGAGTTTCTTCCCCAAAATTAACCATCTCCGGCAAGCTCCATCACCAATACATCACTCCAAACCATGGTTTCTTGATTAACCATCTCTTCTCTCTCCTTATACCTGAATTCATGATTTGAGGGCCTCGATTCAGTCCCAGATATATTTTGATTCCGCCTCCCGGCTCTTTTCCTAGGTTTCTTGCAAGAAAGGAGTTTGTTTTTCCTGTTAATTATTAGTAATATTTCTGGGAGTTCATTGTCTGTTATAAATTTCAAAATGCCCCTTTTGCTGGATGATGATTGGATCTATATTCTTCAGGGTTGTTTCTTATTTGAATAAAAATTTTGATCTTTTTTTGGGATTAAATTTAATTAGCTTCATGTTAAAAATGAGGCAACTTTATAAAGGTTGTCTTATAAGCAAAACCTTCTTGAAGATTCACACTCATAAACCAGATCTTTGCTTACTTTTTTGGAGAACAGAAAAATTAAGAAGGAAAAAAAAAGTTTCCTTTTTTATGGTACAAAAATTCAAACTTTTTGTAAAGCAGAGCAAGAGAACTGTTCTAATGACTCTTGATTATCTTTCTATATGAAAACATGTTAATTTTCCTTTTGGGATTTTTTTTTTGCTTGGAAAGAATTAGTTGTTTGAAATCTGGGTTCTTGTTAAATTTCTTGAGGCTGAAAAAGATTGCTGATTGATGCAGTGTTGAAGTGGTGGGGTAGATTTTTGAAGTTCAATAAGTATATCAATGGAGAATGATATATTTTCTGGGATTATCAATGGAGGAGGAGTAGAAATAGATGGGAATTAAAATTGGTTATACATGGTTTGGAATGATGTATTGGTGATGGAGCTTGCCGGAGATGGTTAATTTTGGGGAAGAAACTCACCGGAGATGGTGGATAGATTACCGGAGGATTTAGTGAAGAAGAAGAAGATTTTTTGGATAAATTAAATTGGAGTATTCATAGTTAATTTTTTTAACAATTGAGTACTCAAGTTCTTTTTGTGAGAATTGGTTTGAAATGTCTAAAATACCATTAAAAAGTGTCTCACGTGTGAGGCACATGACTGTCTTGACGATTTTCTAACAGAAAATGAGACGGAAGGACAATAACGGCAGGTCGTAAGAACATACTGGATCTAAAACCCCAAAATTTTACATACAGGACAAAGACCATAATTTAGAATATCTTTTAGGACGAAATCGGTGTATTTGCCCAGTATTTCTTCTAACTATAGATTTTTGTTTTTTTTTTGTTTGTTTGAAACCCTAATAGGAGAAGAATTACATGGTGGAAGTACTCTATATATGGACTAGGAACACCTTTAAAAGGTGTTTGTCTTGTTATCAAGATAGGGACAAGTGGGTGTTGCAGGGTCAATGAGAGCTTTTTTCATTATATGCTATTAGATATGACAATTGAGTTATAAATAGAAAAATAGTTATTTTCTTTTACAAAATTTTAAGAATATTTATTTCGAAGAAAAAATAGCAACTTTTAAGGTAGTTAAATAACAAATCAATAGTTGTGATCCTTTATTTTCATTATATTAGGACAAACTATATTTGGTCTATAATCAATAAAATATGGAAAAAGGTTCGATCCTTTATTTTTGCATATCCAGCCAAATAATTGCACTATGCTACCTACATCTTTACGACAAAGCCTCGACCACAAATCGCGAGGTTCATGTCATGGCTGCTGGGTGAAGGGAAGAATTTTGCAAATTCATAATATAATTAGGAGGGAGAATTAATTATGTTAGCTTAAGCCATTTTGATTAGGATATTGTTTTGGCAAAAACGACGTCGTTTTAGCCTTTCTATTTCTAGTACTTAATAACAGAATGAGAGAAGGATGAAGTTGTCTTCTAGTTTGGTTGGTGAGCTCCCATTTGCTGAGATGGAATATTCAATATGTCTTCAAAGTGTCATAGTTGGCTGAGGTGGAGAGGGGAGATTAATCTTGGGATCCCAACCCTAGATATTTATAGTGAAGTGTTGCTGATGAAGAGGGGTATTGAGTGTAAAATTATGAAATCGGCTTTGGCTGACTCTTTCTCTTAACCTTTTGAGTTTTCTTCATTTTTAATCACCTTATTTCCTTAAATCCATCATTATTTCGTTCTTAAGTGTGTTACTGATCCTCAGTGTCTGTGATTCTCATCAAATTCATTGAAATGGCCATGGCAGACAAGAAGCTTGCACTGAGTTTGATTTCCAAATTTCCTTATCTCTAAATTTCTTTTCCTAATGTTTATGTTAGTTAATGGTAGTAAATGTTTAGTTGATGTTAGATGAAGTTGAGATGATTACTCTTCCCTGCATGTGATCAGTATTTTGAAGCATCACTATTGTATCAATATATATAAATCAGGGCATTAGTTATTTCATGTGTTTATAACTATTTGATTGGAATTGTTAGAGTGATCTAGTGTGTGATTTAAGGCGGGACATGACAAATTGGTATCAGAGCAGTTTCGAACCTAGGACACCCATGGAGTTGTCATCGAGGTATATGGAATTCCAACGAGGAGTGGAGGAGATATGTTTCGTTCTCACAGACTGTGTTGCTCACCTAATACATATAATGGAAGGTAACACTCATTTTCATACAAGCTCATTATTGGATTACATTAGGAGATTCGTGATTTGGAGAGAATCTTTAATAAGAGTTGGTTCAAGTTTAAAATTAAAGAATTTTTTTGGATAAATTTGTTGATTGTTTGAATTCGGTGTTTAGAAGTCGAGTTTACACTTGGTCTGCTTACTTTCTTAGGGAGCACGATTATGTAACTTTGGAAGAGTATCTAGTAGCCTTCCATGAGAGATTTTATTATTATTTGAGAAAGGGGAATATACCTAATGACTCAATTGCAGAGTTAGTAGAGAAATCTGTTAGTCTGGTGGATGAGTCTGCAATATGTGATTGGGAGAGAAACAATGATAAATATGATAATTCAAATGAAATTTTTTATTCTTTGATTGAGAAGGAGATTCAATTAGAGGAAAGTAGTGAAAATGGGGGAGGAGAGTGGTTGTTCTATAGAGAAGTGATGGATGATGGTGGTGGTCGGCGGAGCTGCGGCCGAGTGGTGCTTTTGCAGAGGTGTGTGTTGTCGGGGTTGAAGACGAAGAAATGGTCGGTTGCGGTTCGGTGGCCGGATCAGGTCGGAAAGGCGTGGAGAAAAATGGAGTTTGGAGGTGGGAATAAAATTTGATGGACGAAATTGCCCCTCACGTGCCCGATATGTGTGGGATTTTTAATGAAAAATTGCTGAAATTTGGTACCCGTGCTAATACATACTGCTCGTAAAATATTTATAGCTATCACCCGCTAAAATAAAAGTATTTGGTCAAAACCCAAAATACGTATCATTTAGTGCAAACTGCTCTAAAAAATAAGTAAAAACACATAAATGTAAATAATTTTAATAAAAATAAAACACAAAAGTTACAGCTATTACACGTTAAGTTGTTCACCTTTGCTTAGTATAAGTTGTTCACCTTATCCTTATTAATAAGGATAATTCGATATGGGACTAGGGGCACTGGTAGAGGCTCAGTCACTCTAGCTGTAAAAGAAGCGCGTCGCCCCCTCCTCCAAATTTTTTTTCTCGATCACGGTTAAAATACAAAAAAGATTGTTTCGATATGGGACACGATTAAAAGTAAAAAAAATTGTACAAATTTGTCACATCACTATAAAATGAGGAGAGAGACAATTTTTGACTTTTAACTGTGTCCATATCAGAACAATATTTTTTGTATTTTAACTGTGATTGGGAGAAATTTTTTTTTCTGAGTCACGGTTAAAAATACAAAAAAGATTGTTACGATATGGACACGATTAAAAGTAAAAAAAATTGTACAAATTTGTCACATCACTATAAAATGAGGAGAGAGACAATTTTTGACTTTTAAGCGTATCCCATATCGAAACAATATTTTTGTATTTTAAGCTGTGATTGGGAGAAATTTTGGAGGAGGGGCGACGTGGGCTGCTTTTACTAGTACAGTGGACTGAGGCCCTCTAGGGTGTGCTCAGTCATACTCGAAATTTTCCTATTAATAAATGGAAAATGTCAAGTACATGGAGGAGGAGTTGTTTACTTGCGCTTTGTTGTCTTTTGTGAGGTTTCCTTATAAAAATTGTATTCCAAAACAAAATTAATAAATAATTTGCCATTGTAATGACAAAATCTTGGCCCCGTATATGTTTGTACACTGTAGCGTATTAAACATAAATTTTAATATAGAAATATAATTGTTAGATAAAGTCAAATATAATATAAAATAACTATAATTTGTAATAAAACTAAATGAAAACGTAACAAAAAAATATTTATGTAATTACTGTGTATAAAATTTTATCAAGAGAATAAAATATTTCTAGAGAAAATGAACATGTTGTTGTCGAATTTATACAGTGTAATAATTAAGTAAGGGTATAATAGTTATTTTTTATTAATGGATAATTCCAACTTCTCCTGGAAAAACTATTCCATAGGTTTTTGGAGTGGAATGATCATCAGGCCCGGCTCCAAGGGTGTCCAAGGTGACATTCGGAATCGGGCCTCATATTTACAGGGGCCCCAAATTTTTAAAAAAATTTCTTAATTTGTATATAATTATTAGTTAAAAAAATTGAAGATTTTGATGTTTTATAATTTGTTGCTCAAAATCTTTTTTACCATACACCAGTGCCGGTTAATAGGGGATGCGAGCTGAGCGACCGCAGAGGGCCCCCAATATATTTTTTTGTTTATATATATATACTTAGCCTAAAATCCGGGTCCCCAAATTTTTTTTGTATATATATATATATATATACTTAACCTAAAATTTTGTGGGCTCTAAATTTTTTGTTTTGTATATATATATATATATATATATATATATATATATATATATACTTAGTCTAAAATCTGGGGCCCCAATTTTTTTTTTCCGGCACAGAGCCTCAGATATGTTTGAGACGGGCCTGATGATCATTCCCACTTCTTTTTGAAATGAGAATTCGGCATTCCCACATTAAATTGGTCAACCAAATGCCGGAATGAAAAGTGAAGTTGGAAAAGTCATTCCATTCCCAGCGTACCAAACACGCTCTTAAGTCAATATCTCAATTGCATTAATTACGATTGCATTAATAACTGAATTGTAATTACTTAATCGTTGTATACACTAAATATGACTACTTGAACCAAGATGATCGCCTGGGTATACTTAGTTGAGGGTGAAAATTTCCTGTCCCCATTCCTATTTCCATTCTTTTCCCCAACTAATCATAATTTATTATATAAATATTTTTTTTAATTATATATAAATATGGTGAATTGTGATTGGTTGGGGAAATGAATGAAGATATGAACGGGGATAGAGGATTATTTGCCCTTAGTTGACTAAAGGAGAAGTTGAAATTAGTAAGGATTAAGTCGATTGGAGATTAAAATTATTTTAAAATTATTAGGGAACACGGTGTGAGGATTACGCAATGAAAGGCGTCTAATTTAAAGGAAACAAAAGATTCAAAACTGTAGGAATCTTATATATAAAGAAGTTTAATCATTAAATAATTCAATTTCTAAATTTTCATAGATGCAACTTTTTTATTTTTATTTTAAGGAACTTCCATAAATATATTGGAGAGATAATTGTCTAAGTAACAATTAATACAATACTTTAAATTTAAAATTTTAAAAATTAAAATTGAATGAAGAGTATAATTGTAACGATAAATTATATCTTGGAAGAAAATTACACTAATACCCCTCTTCCTCTAAATCAACTTGATCATAAAATATTAAAAATCATTTTCTATTATTAGAAAATAGCCTTCTGCAAAATTGGTAAATAATGATAAGGTGAACAACCCAATGGCATCTAATTGGTAACTATAAGTTCCTTCATTAGCTTATTACTATTTCCTATTGATTCTTATAAAGGGCAAAAAAATCTCTGTCCCCGTTCCTTTCCCCATCCCTATTCCCAACCAATTACAATTCACTCTGTGTATATAATTGGAAAAAAATGTTTATATAATAAATTCTGATTGGTTAAGGAAATGAATGGGGAAAGGAATGAGTACTGAGGATTTTCACCCCTTATAAAGGGTGGGTGATTAATTAGTTAACCAGAATGATTTATTTGAAAATTTAGAATAAGGTGAAAAAAGAAACTCATTATTACTAAGTACAATATTTAATTATAGATTCATTCACCAAATATTTTTGTTTCTTTTTTCTCCTTTTCCTTACGACCATTTATCACATCGTTGGCAGCTCTTATTCCACATTTGTAATAGAATAGATTAAATATCGAATAAACAAAAAGAAGAAAAAATGTCATGACACGTTAAAACTAATTAAGTAGGATAATTATTCATTAAAAGTGACTTATTTAGGAAATTTCACATGAGAAGGAGATTACCTTGGAATTTATAATTGTAGTTCATTCACCAATTCCATTATTTCCTCTCTATTTTCCCCTCATTATTAGTTACCAAACCATTATTAGCCATCAAAGGTGTTCTAGCCCAGGCAAGGGCAGGCGCTCCCCACGACCTTTCGATACTCTCCGCCTGCGTTCGGTAAATTTTATTCTCCCTTATCTATGGTGTTCTCTCTCCCCAATGTGGGGCTGTTCTCTCTCCCCACGTGGTGGGACACTCGTCCATCATGGCGTCAAAAACAAAATCATTATTAGCCCTTATTCCACCACATTAATTAGTAACAGATAAGATGAAATCTACAAGAGAGGAAAAAGAAAAAGAAAATAAAGAATAACATAATGATTATATCCTATTGAGCAACAATACCATGCATGCAAAGTATATTAATCACCATTTTTATCAACCCTCACATCATTATAAATATACAATCCTCAAAACCACTCAGACAAACCATTTTTATATCTCAGACACACATATAAATTAAATCTCTCTCTCTCTCTCTCTCTCAATCAAATTAAAACATTTGATTGAAGCTTGGCAATTAGCCAATGGACATAGGAGCATCTAAGAGTGCAAAGAAAGGTTTGGTAGAGAGGAAACAGAAAAAGAAGATTAACATCTTTGGCCAAAATGTTATACTCTCTCTCTCTCAATGTTTGGTGATTTTTATTTAGCAAAAATGTTTGGTGATTTTTGTTTTCTGTTAATAATTTCTATTTTTTTTTTATCTTGATAAATTATACTCCCTGTATTTCATAATAGAGGTACATCTCAATAGTTTAACATAAATTCAAGAAAAAGAAGATAAGAGGAATTTTTACTATTGCACCCTTAATTCTTAATCATACAAATTATCTATCTCTTTCTATTCCATAATATGGGTATAAGAGTAATTTTAGAAAAAAACATCCTTAAATGTTGACAAAAACCCCTCTATTTTGAAATGAGAATGATAGTATAAAAAGACATCTATTATAAAATCTTAAGAGTATTAGGTTTTAAATAACTTTACACCTTTAGTTTACCATGTCATATGTAACTTGATGAAAATAAAACTTGTCGTTGGATACATTGGATAAGTGCTTTTGTGCCCTGAAGCTATTTTTTTCAGGTCTGATACTTAATCGGTATTCCTGTCCTGTCCGTTTAACAGTTAAGGACTAATTCGACCCGCTTCAGACTGGATATACATTGAAATGCATGCATATGAAATTTTTTAATGATCTCTTACCTATATTCTAAGAAAAAATATGTTCTTATTATTATATTTTTTATGAATAATACTGTTATTATTATTATTGTTTTTTTTAACTACGGTAACATATATATTTAAAATTTTAAAACTAAATAGGATTAGCCATTTGCAGATTAATGGAGGTGATCCTTATCAAGCTATTGCTTCCATTGCTACGAAGGTTGATATATTAAGCCTGGTAGACAACATTAAGGACCGGGCAAGTGCAATCTACAAAAAATTAGAAAAGAATAAGTCTGTCAAATGTAGAAACCTTAATGCAGTAGCCGCTGCATGCGTCTACTTAGCTTGTAGACAAGAGGGCAAACCTCGTACTTTGAAAGAAATTTGCTCTATTGTGATTGGAACTACAAAGAAAGAGATTTACAAAGCAACAGAATGTATTATCAAACAGTTGAAAGTTAAGTTGGGTGAACCCATGGAAATGGCTACTACACAACCAGGTCTCTCAATTCCCCCCCTTAATATATATATATATTCGAATAAGATCTTCTGTTCTTGTTTCTTATATCTTGTCTCACTAATAATAATTTATTAAGCGTCAGTTTTTCTTTAAAAAAAATTAAAGTCTAAAGAAATAGTGAAACCTCGACGGAAGAGTGTGACATTTTGGCAATCATTTACAAATGGATAGAGGATGAGACGGAAGATTCATAGGATATAGATTAGTATGGTTGAAAATCTCACATCGATTAGCTACTGAGTAAGTTTGTTCTTTATAAGGATTGGGAATCCTTGAGGTACCTTTTGAGAGATTGAGTCAGCCCCAAATACATTTTTAACATGGTATCCGAGCCACTTAGTTCAATGTTGGGTCTCATTGATGTTCACGCTCTAGATGTCCAGCCCTGGGTGTGAGGGATATGTTGAGAATCCCACATCGATTAGCCAGTGAACGAGTTTGTTCTTTATAAAGATTGTGCATCCTCCCCCTCTTGAGGTTTTGAGTTAGACCCAAATCCATTTTTAACAGATTGTGTGGTTTGAAATCTTTTATGGGATGTCTCATTATCTATCTTATTTGTAGATAAAGATCAAAAGTCACACTTTTTCCTTAGGGTTCTACAATCTTTTTAACCTTTTGATCTTCTAGTAATAAAATTTGACAATTCACAACTTGTTATTAGTGGATAAGGAGATATGACACAAAAATGGGATACCAAAGCTAAAATTATTGTTTTTGTCAATGCATGCAGGAGACCATGTAAGGCGTTTTTGCTTTTATCTTGGTATGAGCAGTAAAGAAATCAAAGCTGTAGAGGAAACTATTGAGAAGGTGGAAAATATGGACATAAGGAGGAGTCCAATATCTATAGCTGCAACAATAATTTATATGATTACTCAACTTTCTGATTCAAGAAAACCATTGAGAGATATTGCAGCTGTTACTACAAGTTCTGAAGTCACAATCAAGATTGTTTACAGAGAGCTTTATCCTCTTGCCTCTAAGATAATACCAAAATGGTATGCCAATACAGAAAACCTCATGAAATGGCAATGGCAAATGGAGGCTTAGAAGTACAAAGTACCCCAGTTTTTGGGTCCGCCCCCACACTCCTCTCACATAAATTTGGTCCTGTCTAAATTTATGTGAGAGGAGTGTGGGGCCGTACCCATTGAGTCCGTCCCATGCCGAATTTTTCCCAGTTTATGTTATGTTTATCTTACACAATCTTTTATCAAAGAGAATTTATGTTTAGGTAAAAACTGCTGGAACAAAAATATATGTGGGACAAAATGGCTCCAAGGCTTATTTTGCCCCGCCAATAAGTTGTTATGCAATGTTTGATTTGTCTTACAATCAAATATTTTTTCGAAAATGATATTTCACCGAACCCTTCGTTTTGCATTAACGAGATCAAACCTAGAGTATCCGTCGGTTTTCACAGATTTATGGAAGCCTTATGGGGAGAGTATTAGGACATTTTAAAAGGTTAAAAACTATGCAAGACTGTGTCTTGTTCTCCAATTAATACAAGAAAACAGTTAAATAATGACGGACTTATCCGTCGCTTTCGATCGCTAAACTGAGAATAGTGATTGAACCATGTGGTCAGATATTTTTGGTCGCTGAGCCGAATAGCGAATGATTACCGACGAAATATTTAGCGACTGTATATTCGGTCGCTAAACTGAGAATAGCGACCGAACCATGTTATTAGATAATTTTCGTCGTTGAGCCGAATAGCGACTGATTACCGACGAAATATTTAGCGACTGAATATTCGGTCGCTAAATACTGACGGATTAGCGACTGTTTTCTTGTAGTGAGTCCTATTGAATTTTCTACATTTCTTTGAGCCTTTAGTCATAGATAAACTTATACCTCTAAATTAGGGACATGACCCCTTATTTTAATCCTTAATGGTGTCTTTACATGACAATCATATTAGTATGCATTTATACTCTTTTATCATGAGTTACTTTCATATGATCACCTTATTTAGCTAGGTTCGAAGAAACTTTCAATGAGTACAACTAAGATACAAAGTATTGTTGAAAATTATCAACCAATCGCCCACTGTTTTCAAATATAAATGATAAACGTAGGAAAGTTTTACAAAGTCATGACGATATTAGAAAATTTTACTTTTTTATTTTTTAGGCACATCCAGTTAACACATTCCACCCCGCTGCAAGGGGGTGGTGCACCAATGTTTTGTGCCTAGTGCCTTGGATGTGCACCAATGTTTGGTGCATCTCCCCTTAGTTATAAATATATAATGAAATAAATAAATAGTTGCACATAATAAAATAAAAAATTAAATAATAAAACTAGTGAAAGAATAAAAAACTAGTAAGTAAATAAACAAATTATTTTGTTAAACAATTGAACAATTAATTAATTAAAAAAAGGTGTCATGCACCGAACATAGGCACAAAGTATACAATAGTTGCACATAAATCTAGTGCGGCCCCTTTAGTAGTGCACTTAAACCTGGTGCAAAGAAGATTTTATAGCTCTTCTAAAGGTAAATACGTCTATATTATGAATAAAATGTCATACCTTTAGTAAAATTGTTCTTTGTTTATCAATCCCCTTTTCAAAATACTTGAAAATCTCACAAATCTGAAAATCATATACATAAATAAAGGCGTCTTATGATTAAACCTTTATTTAGTAAAATACATCATAACTAATCAGAACGGGATAGTAGGCAAGCTTTGAACCAGTAGTTATTTATTGATTAACTAGAGATACTTCACACATATGTGGATTCTGCCTAGGTAGTGTGCTTCCGTAGTAGACACACATTATTTTTTCATATCCAGTAAGGAGAAATTTTATTTTGGTAGATGAGTAAGTTTAAAACTTGTATTTAGATCAATGATTGTATTACACATAGGACAAAAAATCAATTCTCTTTACTGTGAGTTTGCACTTTTGGCCTACGTGTATTATATGCATTGGTTTAATCAACGGATCATTTAGTCAACAGATTCGTCAAATTTTGACTTCATCTTACAAAATAAATAGTGATCACTCTAGTCAAATCGATTGAACCATTGCAATATAACTATAACTACAAACTTTCTTGTATTTTACAAGAAATATAAAGAAGTTTGATCATAATTCCTTAAATCTCATAGGACTTTAACTTATTACTTCTTTATTCAAATTTCTGAGTGTGCATCTTTTGGACCAAAGCGTTCTTTCAATATTTGGCTTAGGAATTGAATCAACCCATTATTCATTAAACATAGCGTCTCTTTATTCAATAAAAACATTTATAGAATCTTTTATTCTATAAACCGTATTCAATATGCTTTAATATATTTTTGCATATCTTAAAAGGCACATTCGATTTCTCTTTCCCAAATTTTCTTGCTAAGCATTGAAAACTTTACATGACATTTTCTTGCTAAGCATTGAAAACTTTACATGACATTAGTCGTCTGGACTTTTTATTTATTTCATGTCTTGCATTGAGAAAATTTTGTTCGATTTATTTGAAACACTATTAAACATATATAGTTTCTTTCTAGAACCTTGATCAAGAACTTGAGTTTGACATTATAAATTTAACCATTTTCGTCAAAACTGCTATTTTCACTCTATCCACACCATCTCATTTGGTGTGTAGAAACTGTTTATTTAGTGCCATCCCAATTGACTAAAAAATGGTGGAACATGACAACATACTCAACTCTCATCACATATCACATATAATACTTCATGATCAGTGACGGATCCAGAAAAAAATTTCACTGGGGTCATTTAATATACACAATAATTGACTGCGGTTATTTATACATTTATTATCTAAATGGAGTAAAATATATCATATATAATTAAAAAAATCACTGGGGTCATTTGATATATACAATAATTCACTGGGGTCATTTATACATTTATTATCTAAATGGAGTAAAATATATCATATATAATTAAAAAAACAAATTTTTTTTTTTGGCCTTCTTTGCATCCGTCGCTGTTCATGATACTAGAATATGCAACAGACATTACAACTGCAACTTTGCGTTTTTAGGGTTTTCCTAATACTTCATGATACTAGAATATGCAACAAACATTATTTTTTTTTTTTTTGAAACCCAAAGGGGCGAATATATTAAGTAATCAAAAGGCGATCATTTGTGATCGCAGTCATTACAGATTGGGGATAGTTACAATCCCATAGCATGGAGGAGTAACTATGTCCAATTTGAGCTAGACAGTGGGCTACAGCATTACCTGAGCGTTTAACAAAGGACAATTGAACTGAATCAAAGGAAAATAAAAAAGCCTTAGCAAGCTCAAAGACAGCTCCCAAAGGCGAGTAATCCGTTGCCGAGCAGCTAAGTCGAGTGATGACCTCCAGGTTATCACTCTCAATGTGAAAGGAAACCAAACCAAGGAGTGATGCCAACTTCATTCCTTCAAAAATAGCTAAAAGCTCGCAATGGAGGGGACTAATGCAGGCTGCCAAAATTCCACAACAAGCAAGGATGGGCACAGCAGAAGAGTTGCGAGCCACACAGCCATAAGTTCCAGCGCCATTTTTCCACGACCCATCAACGTTAATCTTCACCGAGTCCGTCAAAGGAGGAGACCAGATCACGGGCTGCGAGAACGGCATCGCTGAAGGGTGTCGAGAGCTGGACTGTAGCATAGTATACTCTGTGACAGCAGCAATCGCCTCCGAATAAATTTTTGTTGGAATGAATCGCTTCCCTTCAAAAATGTATTTACAACGATCCTTCCAAATCATCCAAGCTAAATGAGCAAAAATGGAGATCTCCTCCGAGGTATGCAACAAACATTATGACATAGCATGTTCTCCAAATTTTTATTTTAAGTTGATAAAAAAAAAGTACTTTTGTAAAAATAGTTTTTTAAGTATAATGGAGTTGTTCTCATCTCCTAAAAATCTATGATAAATTAATTAAATCTTCTTCCACAATCCAATCGAGGAAGAAATAAAAAATGAAAATATGTTTATATAATTATTTTGTATTTAACATATCTTATATTACGAAGTTTTACTTAAGAAAAAGTAGTTTCAATAAAGCTATTTTAAAAAGGTATTTTTCGAGATATCTTTTAATTCGAATCAGCTTTTTGTGACTTATTTTAAATTGTAAACTGAGTTAATAAGCAATTAAAAACATAATACCATTAATTTATTTTAAGCAAAAAGTTATAAACTGATACTTTTAAACTATTTAGAACAGTCTAAGGGACATCATCTCAATGATGATTGAAACAAGATATCAACCACACATATAAACATGTGTTGGATCTATTCATCATTTTTTTTCTTTTAAATGGAGGTGGGTTAGGGTTTAAAGTGGTTAATGCTTTTTTGTAAAAACATTTCTTCCCGGAATATGGACAAATGTAGGCGAATTCTTTATAGACAAAATTTAATACTAAATTATGAAGTCTTCATGAACATCAAATTAAGGTAAATAATGTTTTCTTTTTTACCTTTATATTTTTCCCAATGAATTTTAATTTTAATTTTTAATTTTTTAGGATGTTAATGATTTTCTTTGAGAAAAATTGGAAGCAGGATGGTTTCCCAAATTATGAAGTCATTCGTTTTTGTCATCTTTAAAAAAAAAAAAAAAAAAAGTGAAGATATGTTATTTTTGTGATCTAACATCCTTTTCCTCCAGATTTTTCTTTAAACTTCAAATTTTCTTCTTTCTGACTAAGGATGACAATGTGTCCGGTTAAATTAGAAATCCGGCCCCGCCTCAATTCGATTGGGCAGAGATTCCCTGATTTACAAATTTTTAATGGGCTTTTGAATAAGATCAGGTGAACAATATAATATTTTTCGTACCATTCCTAAGCCAAGTCTTATTTACTATCAAACCAGCTCGACACAATAAAAACAGGTCAGTCCAATTTACCATATCTAACACCAATACGTATATAGTACACTGCATATTTCTTATTGCTTTCATTTTATTATGTAATAAAATACTATTAATACCATAGAAAAATATATATTCTTCGACTCTTATCAAAATCGTTCACTTTTTCTTTTAGTTTATTTAAAATCTAATGTTTACTTTCCTAAAACGGATATACTTTTCTTTCTAAACTCTTATTAGTATTGTGAAACGGGGCGGGGTGGGCCGGTCCGGTCCGCGCGGGCTTAATTCAAAACGGGGCAGGGCGGGCCCATTTTTTGCGGATCAGTAAAACCAATGCCCATACCCGCACCGTACAAAGTCTGCGGGCAGCCCGCCCAGTCAATTTTGCCCAAATTTGCTGTTTGCTGGGGCAAAAAAAAAAGGGATATCCTGATTCCTGATCAATGGAAAATCTCTCGCAGCTCTGCTCGTGTTCCTCATCATCTTCGCTTTCCAATTCCTCTCTCGATTTCTCGAGCTCTACCTTAAGGTACCGATTATTAGAAATTAAGGGAATCCCTTACCTCAAATTGAAGCTAAATCATAGCAGTTAGTGGAATGAAAAAGAAGGAAGGTGAAATCAGTGGTATGAGTTGGAGTAGCAGTTGAGAAGAGGAGAGGAATAATTGGTCGGAGAGAAGAAGACACTTCCGATGAGGTCACCGGAAAATCCAAAAGGGGGAAAGCGTGAATGTGTGGAAATGGAGGACAGTACATTGGGAACGGGAAGGGTTTATAAATATATATATTTAAAAAAAAAGCCCGCGGGCTAAACGGGCTGGCCCGCATTTTTGCGGATCAGTATTTCTTAAGCCCATACCCGGTCCGCGGGCTTCGGCCCACTTTGACAGTACTAACTCTTATAACTAACATTATATATTTAAGAGATATAAGCTCCACTGATACAAAATCTCTATAAACTATACTATATAAATTAATACTCTATAAAATATTTTTCCAATCCTGACTTGTGCCAGTGTAAAATAGTAGATATTTTGATAAGTTAATAAGATAATTTTTTTTAAGAATGAAGCTTATAGTCCTGTCGGTACCGCGTTCCAATATCTTAAAATAAAATTAAAAATAGTATTAAGAAACCACTCCTTAAATTAATAATTTTTTAATTTATCAATTAATTAATATCTTACAAAATTAATATATATATATATATATATATATATATATATATATATATATATATATATATATATATATATTGGTACCAGTACTTTATTAATTTATAGAGGTTTTACATTTAAAGATATTATGGTAACCTACTTGGAGTAAGGCCAAGTAAAGCTTGAAATTAAAAGCCTTGTTATTGTTGTCATTGACTCATGATTAAACAACTCTTCTTAATTCATGTTTAAATCAAATGTGACGTTCAATTTTAGTTTGGCCCCTAACTTAAAATCCTTATACTGCATGAGGTATGGTACATGCCTCCTCATTGTCTTTCTTCAATCACTTAATAATATAACTATATTTTTCAAAAAATTAAATTACAAAACATAAAATATGATCCTTTGAAATCATTTCAACATTTTTTACTTTTCCGTTGAACAATGCGGCTGCAAAATATATTTAAAAACATCTAAAAGCTTTTACCTAACTAATTTGGAAAGTAGTGTTGAATTCTAAGAATAAATTTGCTTCAATAAACATTACTCTATACATTCCTTAATATAAAAAATTTAGACATTTAGCGTAAGAAAGGAAATGGTAATGTATTCTGTTAGTTCAAATATTACTATTACTCTTTTAAATGTGACATTTACATCACTAATTCTATTTAAGAGAATAATATTAATATTTTAATTATAAAATATTTTAATTTTTTTTTTTAATTTTCGATGCATGTCTAAAAAATCTTATATTAAGAAATAGAGGTAATACCATGTAGTATTTGTTTAGATAAGCTTCATGTTTCCTCTTTTATGCACATATATATATATATATATATATATATATATATATATATATATATATATATATATATATATATATATATGTGTGTGTGTGTGTGTGTGTGTGAAGAATTTATATATTGAATACATTCATTCAATTATTTTATGAAATTACTTGTACAGTGATAGTAAATGGTCTATTAAATTAGAATGTCAAACTAGAAAAAAATCACAATAGTATGTGACCTATGTTTGATTCATATTCTTAAAATCTCTGCCTAGAGCTATAAATTTTCATATTGTTCAATAGTTTGTTGTAGTTGTTTTCTATAGGTAATGATTATAGCTAATGGAAAAAAAGAAAATTTGTAGGTTAAGCTAAAGTGGATTATATATATTGTAGAGTACAATTATGTACATCATTATTTCTTTATCAGTTACAAACTTTTAGATTCATGATTGACATTCATGTAGTGTAGTTATGTTAATATTAATTGTTGAAGAAATCAAGAGTCTTTTAAGTTTAGATTTTATCTTTATAGCTATTTTAAACTTTAACTTGAATTTCTTACGAGACTGATTGCATATCTGAATATGAAGGGATTCATTATTATAATGTACAGAACAGAGATAAAGATGAACAATTAAAACTTTTGGGAGGCAATAAAGTGTTTATTCACTTTTTTAAGTAGAAAATAAATGCTAATGAGTCAAAATCTCAACTGCTCCAAACTCTTCATTTTTTAACGTGTATTAACTCGCGTCGAATTCTTCAAATAATATAGATGCCTTTTGGAATTCTAGCGTGTCATTTGAATAATAAGAGAGTAATATTGATATTTTGATTAAAACATATTTTTTTTGCTTTCTTAATTATTTAGAAACTGAAGTTCTTTCATATTCATGTTTCTGTTTATTTTTTCAATTTTTTATTATTATTATTTTGCATTGAAGATATTGTGAAAATTTCTTATGACCATAGCTATACCTATCAATTAATTATATATAACCATAGTCTATTCCAATTCTCTAAAATTAATAAGCATTAACTAAAGTTATTTATTTGATCTCTTAGAATATCTATATTTCTTACACACACACACATACATATAAGGTTGTAAGGTGTAGGGGAGACCAAGGAAGGTTTGGACCGATGTTATCAAGAATGATATGGATTTGTTAAACTTGGATGACTGTATGGTGTTTGATAGAAGGAAATGGAAAGAATGTATTCATGCAAACGACCACACATAAATCTTATATTAATTCATGTAACCGGCCCCAAATACTTGGGATTAAGGTTTTGTTGTTGTTGTTGTTGGTGATTTATCCATTTTTTAATAGGAATAATCGTTATCATTATTTGATATCGAAAGTCACATGTGATAGGAGGAAGCCCAGTGGTTCTCCAAACCATTAAGATGAGTTCCTAGTCCTCACTGCATATTTTGTCAATACATCTGCAGAATTATTACAAGATCTGTGTATAAAAGATAGATTGGCAACACCACCCCCTCCCCCCCAAAAAAAAATTCTTAATTTGACTAACTATATGTCCTATTGGGGATAAATCTTCATCAACCTAATGCACCTTGTTAACTGGAGTTTGACCATCGCTTTCAACAAGACATGGTTGGTATCCGTGGCCCATTGCAAATCTGAGTCCCTCCAACAATGCTTTAGCTTCCGCGTGCTCAGGGCTAGACAAATTTGTAGCAAACTTTGAGAAACCTCCCACAGCAAACCCTTCATGGTCTCGCACTATAGCACAAAGGCCACCATCACCATTCAGTTAGGATCCATCAACGTTCAGCTTAAGAAATTCTTTGGCAGGCAGCTTCCAACCCCGGTTCGTAGAAGGGTTCATGTGAGCATCAACTCTTTGTCGTCTATCCTCTATGACCTGATGAGAAGGAGAGAATAGTTTCTCCTTGCCCTTGAGCA
Organism: Vinca minor; assembly: GCA_026122235.1. Lineage (NCBI taxonomy): Eukaryota > Viridiplantae > Streptophyta > Magnoliopsida > Gentianales > Apocynaceae > Vinca > Vinca minor. Next base: position 5,139,936 of record JAOCZM010000253.1, read on the forward strand.
TATAACTTATTTGGTCGTAGTCTGCCAAGGGTTGACGAGCATGACCCTGCCCTAACAATGCAACAAAGACATCACTGTATTATGTTACGCAAACTAAAGCGAGATTTGCTATTTCCTCAGCAGACCTTCCTCTTCCTTCAAAAACCATTTTGTTTTTGTTACACTAGATATTCCATGCAACATAAATGAAGGGAGTGACAATTTCTTCCCCACACTCCAAAGTAGGAATGAGGCAGAATGGGAATACGTCTTTAGTGATAATAGAGTCAATGTCAAAACTAGTGTAAGACCAAACTTCAGCTGCCAGAGGACATAAGAAGATTGCATGCATAACAGACTCAGATTTACAAAGGGGGAATTGCGATGCAATAGCTTTAATTCTCCGATACAGAGGTTGGCAGGATTCGCTGAAAACCCTTCCAAATAAAAACCTACAACTTTGGGGGCATAGGTAGTCTCCAAATTAATTCCCAATGATGGAATGCCTTAGTTGATGAGGTGGATGGGCAATACCTCTCAGCACTGGCGATGTCAATTTGAAGATGATAAACAGACTTAACCGAATATGACCCATTCTTCGTATACACCCAGACTAACTTATCTGGCCAAGCGTCGCACAAGGGGACTTTTAATATCTCTTCAATTTCATAGGAGGAAAAATAATGTCGTAGTAAATTCTCATTCCAAATTCCCCTTTGATAATCAATGAATCTGGATACAGCCATCATTTTTTCAAATAAGTACGTGTTTGGTGTGGATAAGAGCTTGAAGTTGTGCGGGGATGTGAGCCATTTATCACACCACACACTGACCTTTGAGCCATCCCATATTCTCCATTTTAGGTCTGCCAGTAGTAAATCTCGACTTTTAGCGATGCTTTGCCAAATAAGGGAGGTTCGCCCCTTGAGCGGAACAGTTAAGAGTCTGTCAAGAGCAAAATACTTTGCCCGCAAGACTCTAGAACAAAGTGAGAGCGGTTGATTGATTATTCGCCAGCCTTGCTTTGCCACCAAAGCTAGATTAAAAGCCTCAAAATCACGAAAACTCAGGCCCCCTCGAGACTTTGGCTTTACAGAGCTCCGACCAATCCCGCCAGCATATTTTCCTTTCGTGAATGTCACCACCCCACAAAAAAGCCCACATAATACTTGTGATCCGTTCAATAATGTATTTGGGGGAAAACGAAGCAAGACATAAGTGGAAATGGCCTGAACCACATACTTAATGAGCACAACTTGAGCTGCAAAGGACATAGCCTTTTTCTTTCTAGCTCCTAAGTTTTCATTTCTTAAAAGCTCTGTTATTGTTGTTGTCGTTTACTCATGGTCAAACAACTCTTCTTAATTCATGTTTAAATCAAATGTGGCATTCAATTTAAGACGAAATGAATTTTTTTCCTACATGAAGAGATCATTGTAAATTGAACAAATATTTGTACTTTACAACTTGTGATACAAAAGTGGGTTTAAAGTTGGGTTGCATTAGATGAGAATCAAACCCAATTTTTTTTAACTAATTCATCATACATTTTCTCTTACAAACAATTCTGCTCGAGGAATTTAATTTCAAACAAAGCACAATCTACACTGTTTAGTTCAATCAAATAATAAGACTACAAATTTGCTCCTTTACAACAAGGGGAAAGCACAATGAAAATTTACCAAACACCAAAGTTCCAAGTAACAAAGGCTTCATTCAACAAGCTGAGGAAATGTAGACGGAGAATCATCACATTCTTCTAATCTAATAATAACTGAAAGAAGAAAACCCTATATACATCGTAGTTAGTTAAGTTTTACATTACCTGTTCAGAAGCAGACAGAAAATAAGCTACAATACTGCATTTACATCAATGCAAAGAAACTAAAATGTGGGTGAATATTTCTTAAGCCCGCGACTAGTATACATGAAAAGTAACCTCAGGTGAAACATATTTAGAGTACTCGAGCAATATTCACAGTTAACTTGGGAAGCTTTCCATAGTAGCAAAGAGCATAAACAAATACTAACGAAACAAATGGCGATTGATTGTGAGGAGTATTTCAGCTTATCCCTGTATGCAGCTTTCTACGATGTTATCAAGCTTCTTCAGATGGTCTAGTGGCTTGTGTTGAATCATTGCTTTCTGTATCGACATCATAATTCCAAAGTTGTTTTATCTCACCTCTAATCAGACCCAATATGACACAAATCCCTGATATAATTGATGTTCCAATAAAGGAGATTATGAGCACTTATAAATTAATCGCAATGTAAATAAAATTGACAAAGGGGGAATAGCGTTCATACCCAATGTGCAAGGAACAAGATACAGAAGAGCAGGTTGACCATGCCCATCCATCAGATACAAGCCCATGTAGGTAAGGAGGAGACCTGCAGTAATTCAGTCTGCTGTTTCATTAATCTTACTTTCAAAAGTGTACTAATTTTGGACTCCCGTAAAATTTGACAAGCCACAAAACAATTTTTTCTGAGCAAAGTATTACCCATAAGTAGGCATCCAAGTGCCTATACAAGCGATACAAGACAAGACAAGACGGACCTTTGAAGGTAATTCTTCCTACCAATTGATAGCTATGCAATTTATTACTGTTCTATTGACGGCTATTGACGGTGGTAGTAAGGCTCGTATATTTAAAATTCCCACCAACATAATGCCCATTGAGGTCTCAAATTTAACTCGCATGCAAGTCAAAAGAAAAGAAAAGCAAGGGAAAAAAAAGAGAAGCATTAATTCAGACCCTTTATAGAAATAAAGATTAATGTCACACTATGGTACAAATACAAACATCTGAAGAAAAGGGTGGGGGGGGGGGGGGGAAGCTACAGACTTACCAACTCCATAGCCAGTGGACAACCAAACAAAATATCCACTCCTTGCACCTCTCTTGTTGGCTTTATCAAATCTGTAGCATACAACGAGAAAGAGTAATAAGCCAAAAGAACTAGTCACTTGCAACAGTCAATGGCAAGGTAAAAAAAAAAAAAATTCTCCAACAGAGGATGAATATTCAACTACTCCTGCATGGATTTTGGTTAGTCAGGCAAGGTCCATATAAAGTCATCAAGTAGATCCATAACCAGTACGGAAAACCAGTCCAACAACAATTAGATAATACTCCCTCCATCCCAAATTAGTTTCCCAATTGGAACATGTATACACTTCATATCGGGGAGGAAACTAGAAACCTGCACTTAGGGGGGCCATGTAAAATCAGGAAGATTATGAAAAGTCTAACTATTGAAATCTAAAACAAAACAACTTTGCAGACTGTTAAGAGCTATTAACACATTTAGCACATGTTGTATAGGTGTATACGCACAATTATAGGAATTTGATTGATTCTAGGAATTGATTGATCTTTATTGATCATTTCATTTATTTACTTTCCTATTCGGTTTTCCTAGGAGTGTATATATATGGAACACTTGTTCTATATGAAATACAACTTGAGTATTCACAATTCCGAATAACTTTGTAACATGGTATAGAGCAATAATGAATTAGGGTTTGAGTGAGATACTCGTTTGTGGCAATCTAAAAATTGTTAAAATCAGGGTTTGTCTCGTTTAGGATCTCTACATTGGGCTGAGAGTTGTTCGACATCGAGATTCCAATACTCAGATCGGCATCAGGATTTCATCGGTGACTTTCTCGGCGACTTAGAAGCACATATACGTGCTCGATTTGGTATTTCGAAACTCATCTAATTTTCCACTCTCTAGTCCATTTTGTTATCTTTTGTTCCTATGGCCAATTCAGGTAATCCAAATACATGTCTCATTTCCTCATCATCCAAATTTGTCATTGATTCTGGTGCAACAGATCATATGTCGGGTAATCCTAACTCTTTCACCACATATCAATCTCACACCCCAACAAATGTAACCCTAACTGATGTTTCTCCATCTTGTGTAATTGGGTCTGGCACAGTTAACTTAACTCCTGAGCGTTCGCTCTCTAATGTCTTACATTTGCCATATTTTTATTTCAATTTGCTGTCTGTTAGCCAAAGCACTTGAACTCTTAACTGCTTTGTTTCGTTTTTTCCTGATCATTGTTTATTTCAAGATCTTATGACAAAGAAGATTATTGGTAAAGGATATGTGTATGGGGGACTCTACAAACTTGACAAATCAACACGCCAATCGCTTGCTTGTTCCAGTGTTTCTTCTGCTTTCAAAGCACATTGCCGACTAGGTCACCCATCTCTCCCTTTGCTCAAGAAACTTTGTCCCGAGTATTCTAAGGTCTCAGTTTTAGATTGTGAGTCTTGTCAATTTGCTAAACATCACCGTCTTAGTTCTAATCCTAGAGTCAATAAACAAACCGATTCTTCTTTTGAGTTAGTTCACTCTGATGTTTGGGGTCCTTGTCTAATTCCATCCAAACCTGGTTTTAGGTATTTTGAAGTGTGTCTTCCAAGGATACTCTCGTCATCAAAAAGGGTATAGGTGTTATTGCCCATGTCTTGACAAATACATGGTCTCCAGAGATGTTACATTTCTAGAAGACACATCTTTATTTTCTTCTTCCGTTTCAACTTGTACAACTTGTAAAGGGGAGGATGATGATTTGTTAGTTTATACCATTACTCCCATTCCGTTAGTATCTGAACCATCACCTGACTGTGAATCTGAATCTTAATATGACATTGTCTATCTTCCCACATCCACACCTGAACCAACTCCTGTTGTTGAGTCAACGCAAGTTACTTCCCCACCTCCTCTCAAAGTCTACTCCAGACGTCCACCTCCACCAAACACACATTTGACGCCAACTACTTCGTCATCTGATCTTGTGTCAACTGATGATCTTCCAATTGCACAACGCAAAGGTAAACGTCAATGCACTTACCTTATTTCCACTTTTGTATCGTATGATCATTTGTCACACTCCGCGTGTTCCTTTATCGCTTCTATTGATTCCATCACTATACCTAAAGATGGCTATGAAGCTTTATCTCATCCTGATTAGCTTCGTGCAATGATAGAAGAGATGATGCCTTAAAGGATAATGGTACTTGGGAGTTAACGGACTTACCTGCAGGGAAGAAAGCTATTGGATGCAAGTGGGTATTTACAGTGAAAACTAATCCTAATGGATCCATTTCGCGATTGAAAGCTCGCCTTGTTGCTAAGGGATATGCTCAGATATACGGAGTTGATTACTCAGATACCTTTTCCCCTGTTGCAAAACTAATCTCTGTTCGGTTATTTATTTCTTTGGCAGCTACATATGATTGGCCCTTGCATCAGTTAGATATTAAGAATGCTTTTCTTCATGGTGATCATCGAGAAGAGGTATATATGAGCAACCACCTGGGTTTGTTGCTCAGGGGGAGCATGGAAAAATGAAAATGAAAGTTTGCTATCTTTGGAAATCTCTATATGCCGCGAGCTTGGTTTGGAAAATTTAGTCAGGTGATTAAGGTGTTTGGTATGTTGAAGAGCAAATCTGATCACACGGTATTCTACAAAAAGTCTAGTGCTGGTATCATCTTCTTAGTTGTTTATGTAGATGATATTATTATAACAGGGAGTGACAATATGGGCATATCAACTCTTAAGTCTTTCCTTCAGACCCAGTTTCATACGAAGGACTTAGGTATGTTGAAGTACTTTCTGGGTGTTGAAGTAATGAGGAGTAAACAAAGTATATTCTTGTCTCAAAGGAAATATGTGCTTGATTTGTTGACAGAGACAGGGAAATTGGGAGTAAAACCATGGAGCGCTCCAATGCTTCCCAATTCTCAACTCACAAAAGATGGAGAATTATTTGAAAATCTTGAAAGATATCGAAGACTGGTTGAGAAATTAAACTATCTTACAGTGACTCGTGCATATATTGCTTACTTGGTTAGTATTGTAAATCAAATATTGTCTTCTCCAACAGTCCATCATTGGGCTGCTTTGGAACATATCTTATGTTACTTTGAAGGAGCACCTGGACGAGGTATATTATATAAAAATCACAACCACTCTCGTATCGAGTGCTTTTCTGATTCTGACTGGGCAGGGGCTGTAAGATGACTAGAAGATCCACGACAGGTTATTGTGTCTTTGTGGGAGGGAATTTGGTTTCATGGAAGAGTAAGAAGCAACATGTTGTTTCTCGTTCTAGTGCAGAAGCATAATATAGGGCTATGTCACAATCGGCATGTGAAATTATGTGGATATACCAGCTCTTGGTTGAAATTGGCTTTAAAGTCTCTATTCCTGTAAAGTTGTATTGTGATAATCAAGCTGCTCTTCACATTGCTTCTAATCCGGTTTTTCATGATCGGACCAAACACATTGTGTTAGATTGTCATTTTGTACGTGACAAAAAAAAAGATGTTTTCATTTCTACTGGTTATTTGAAGACTGGAGAACAATTGGGTGACCTTCTTACAAAAGCTTTAAATGGAGTTCGAGTCAATTATCTTTGTAGCAAGTTGGGCATGATCAACATTTATGTTCCACCTTGAGGGGGAGTGTTAAGAACTATTAGCATATTTAGCACATATTGTATAGGTGTATATGCACAATTATAGGAATTAGATTGATTCTAGGAATTGATTGATCTTTATTGATCATTTCATTTCTTTACTTTCCTATTCGGTTTTCCTAGGAGTGTATATATATGTAACACTTGTTCTATATGAAATACAACTTGAGCATTCACAATTCCTAATTACTTTGTTATACGGACAATTGACAAAAAATGAGACTATTGAATGTTAATGTGGGTCATGACCCCCTCCCGCACCCACCCACCCACCCACCCCAATAATATGTATTCTTGTTTCATCCCTGCTTCAGATCATGTTTCAACCAGTTAGGCAACAACCTTATCTAAAAGCTTAAGTTAGTAGGACATGTGGATATATATTAATACATCCCTCAGTCCTGGTCCTCCGGACCAAAATGTACTTTTTATTTTTGGGTAAATGCATGATTTTTTATTTATCCTGAAATAATAGTTTCACTATTTGAGGATGACACCTCAGGCAACAAAAGACGATAAAACAATAGCAACTAGCCAAAAAATACCATATGCAAATCACGTCAAAGAAGTTCCACGAGACAATGCCAGATTAAGTGCAAGAAGCAAATTCAACTGAGTATCTGGAACTTTGGTCCATGAAGCTGTTAGCTCATGGACTGTTTGAAAAACATAGCTCTACATTGTTATCAATACTAATACCCTTTATGCAGAATCTCCAGTTTCTCACCTTCCATGTGAGCAAGATAACAATAGGCAATGCCAACTTTAGAACTAATTGCTGGAAGGCTCGGAGCTACAATTGCTTCAAAATTAGCACAAGAGCTCTGACCAAGAAATTTTCAGAGGATTGATCAGCAAAGAAGACTGTGTTGTTCCAAATACGTATAATTATCGGATATGAACACAAGGTCTCCCACTTTGATACGTGGTCAACTAGATCTTCATTTAACAAACCATTAGTAATTTGGTTATACATATTAGACTAAATTAACGTTTTATAGTGTGACTACATACAAGACTAGATTAATCAAATGCACATGCAGTAAAGATGACCACGAATATCTAACAGCCTTAGGCAGTACATGATACAAAAGATTACCTATGTGCAAAGGAAACAAGCAATCCAGGGAAGAGAATGTCCCCAAAGCCAAGCATATTATCTCCACCCCAAGGATCTAAAACTCGAGGAACTCTTAAAAGCATTGGGATGGATTCTCCACCAGCTTCGTCACCCCGGGCAACCTGTGCAGAGCTTAATAGAGTCAAAACTGCAAAAAGATTTTGACATAGAAAGATGCAACCAGAAAATAGCAAAGCAGTGCAAAAGGAAGGCACAAGGACCAGGACGCAAACGATGTACATGTGCTAAAAAGGGAACCAAATTTCTCAGAACAAATTAAAGATTTATGATAGAACAGAAAAACTTGCATCTTATGATAGCTACACAAATAAAGTTGCATACATCAATTAGTTATCACATGAAACATTTGACAAACTAAAATGACATTCTCAATTTGAAAAAGGAATTGTAGCGGCTTGCCAACCAAACATATATTTTTGAGGATCTCTCAAGTACCTCTATCATGGCCAATTTCAACTAGGTAAAAACATAGTTAAGTCCTTGAAACATTATTTGACTAAAGAAATGAGAAAAAGAACCCAAAACTTGAAATAAATTACCAGATAAATCAAATAATAAATATATTTTCCAGACTCTGATTAAATTAAATATGCAATGCCATTTTTACCATAACAACCTCCTCAAATGTATGGAAGAATCTACAGGTATAGGTTGTCTTTCTAATGTTCAGTTCTGGACCATAAAAGTGATGCAATAGCAAAATCTAGTCAAAAGTTCTAAAGGAATGTAACCATTTATACAACTGCCAACTACGTTAAAGTTTAAACGCAAATGAAATTGTAGGCCAATACAGAAGGACTGAAGGAGTAGTTTATTTTGTACCACCTTCAATGACCTTCAATCCCCATGCTCTTTTCCTTTACCTGAGCTGGGATCATTGTTTTATCCCATTAAAGACGTCATAAAATTTACAGCAAGTATTTAGAAACAGCAGTGTTCATGTCAATGTAGTGAAGCGCCTAATGAACTTAAAGACGTCGACAGCCTTAAAATAGAGTAGTGAGAGTGACTTGGAAGAACTAAAAACTTACCGCAATCATAACGCTGGTATGGAATATATAAGGTGATAGGAATACCCAAAAGATGTCATAAAGAAAAGCACAGCATAGCAACACTGTAGCAACCTACAGAGAAACAAAATCATTAGATAGAAATAGAGGTTGCAAATAGAAGGGACCATAGCTGAGTCAAAAATAGGGCAAGTCCCAAGTACTCCCAATTTTACATCGGTTTATTTGGAATGGGTACATCTTGTATCAACATTTACACAAATTAGTCCCATGCACAGCAATCTCATGACTTTTAAAATTCACAATATGAAACCAAACATTCTTAAGATTACTTTTTGGCAGGAATATTGTTCAACCCGAAATTTTAAAATAATTTCAAATTAGCATCCAAAATATATACAACATAGTCCCTCAACTTTAACTAGTTACACAATGATCACAATTCTTTTTTCCTATTCATTATCCTTTTTTTTGCCAAGCAAAAAGAAGGTGCAAGTGATGCTGACCGACATCCCCGCTACTCCATGTTCGGGCTTTCTTGTTCAACAACAAACATATCATACAAACTTAATAATCAGCAGAAGCACTGACCCCATCAGAGTAGCACCACCAAGGGGGCAAGTATAGTTCCTAGAAGCCAGTAGGACCAGTCAAGATTCGATCTCATGACCTCGGCTTCACCAAACCACTTGGGATTAAGCTTGGAACCACTTGGTCATCACCCTCGGTGGTTTCCCATTTATATCCCTAGTAATGCAATAAATAGATTTGTGCGCAAAATGTATGAGCTACCCACTGCATCCCTTAGAGTCGGAGTCAAACATATTTACAATATGGCTAATCCCAAAAAGTATCATTTTTAAATCTGGGTAAAGCGAGTCCATAGTGGTACGTGACCTGGGTTTGGGTCTCTCTTGCCACCTCTATATGTCAATAGAAAAATAACAAAAGGAAAAAGGAAAACTAGCTCTGCATACCTTAATGTTAGGCAACTGTGTCATCTGCAAGACAGTTATCATCAAACAAATACCCTGAAGGAATAAAAATTCACCAGTAAATTTCAATCTCATTTTTGGATGATCAAAGTATATTATGGCTAATCTAAAATTTTGCTGGTACTTGTCAAAAGGCTACACAAACCCAAAACAGACTTAAAAAAATAGCACATTTGTTAGTAGTGGCTTTTTCAAAGTTAAGCTTCAACCAATTGTACTCAATTGCAGCATAACAATATATACTTGACAAAAAGATTTTCCATATAGTCATGCAAAAGGTAAAAGACAAGAAAGGATAATTAGGTGGCGAAGTTAAAACTTACGAGAATATCTTGGCCAATCCAAGAGTATGATTCCTTCCGGGTGGCAGCCCAGAAAATGGCAAAAGCCAAGCAAAATACTAAAACCGCCAGTGAGAATACAGAAACCTCCCCCACCAGAGGCATATTCAAGGTCTTTGTTCCACAGCTTTTACATTTGCTGTTCCGCAACAAACAAGGACGGACAGAAGCAATAGAGTGATGTATTACCATGTTCAAAGCATTTTAACATATTTAGGCATGACAACAACTAAAAAAATCAATGTCAAGCATACCTCATTACCAGAGACACTATACAAGAATGCATTCCCTGAAAGTACAAGAGATCAAATATAAATTAGCAAACTTCAAGCGAACGGACAAGATATGCAAGGAATTATTCACTCAGATTTCACAAGATATGTATTACTTTTATTAGTCTAGATTTGACGTAAAGTACCCACTGTCCACATGCTTCTAACTCTATATTATACTAATATTACTTATGTGACACAATTCAAATTTTTGAATAAAACTCCATTCTCAGTCAAACGCGGTGAATAGAAATGGGATAGAGGGAGCATTTTTAATTTATTTTTTTGCCCCTCAAATATAAAATTTCTTCTTTTTGCATAAGAGAAGTGCCATTTAGAACAAGGTTTCTACTTAATGCCACAAGGAATTTCCATTTTTATTTCAGAATTCGTGGAGACAACATAAAATGCACATTAATATATGTCTACTTCATCTTTCAATCCATCGCATAATAGAAATGTGCCTCTTTTCTGGATTGCCTATGAATAATCATTTTATTAAAAAAAAAAAAAAACTGAAAAATAGTTACATCGCCTTCATGTGGACTGGCTTTTCTAAACAGCCTAGGCATGTTTACGTTCTCTTCATCCACTGGCAACTCTGGTCCACAAGAAGCAAGCAAGCAAGGGGCAGATATAGGCCATCCCTTACCCACCCCACCCCGACGGGCCACTCTGGTCCACGAGAAGCATGTCAAGCAGGGGGGAGGGAGGACCTTGGCATATTTTTAATGAAAATGTAAAGAAACAAAGCTATGAAACAAGACAGTGAATCATTTACATGAAATCTAAAGGTTTTTTGGGATTCAAATATGGAACTTTTGGAGAGAAGTCTATAGAACTTTGTTACCAGAAAAAGACTAAAAATTGTGGCCCTAATTTTGAAAAGAGTATGCTGCAATGCGTGAAAACATTATTGCAAATAGAAATTATGTTTACATAATAGTTCAGAAAAACACCAACTAGAAGGAACTTGGTGTCCCTTAAGCAAGGCCTCCGGTCCGAACCTTATGAAAAAAAAAACTCTGTTGAGAGCTCCGGCCCCTGCAAAGGGTCCGATCGTAGGGGCGGACTGGATTAGTTTTGGACCATAAAATGGACACAGGTTAGGTCTTAGACCTTATGAAATGAGTATGTTTAAGGTTTAGATGTATGTTAGTGCTAGAAAAGGTTGAAGATGGCATAAAATGAAGGTAAGAGGAAGGGGGAGATGGAGCCTCAGAAGACAATGAGCAAGTACAGGTTCTCCACACATCTTTTAGATCACTTTTGCTCTACAACATTCACTATTATTAGGTCAGTCTTCTAGAAACAATAAAATATAACAATGTGGAGCATGATTACTTGGTTTTTTTACTCATTCCTTAAATGAAAGCTCCCAACTTAGATCAAGAAAAGGCCAGTGTTGCAAAAGTCGGCCTAGTCGGCCGATTAGTCCCCGACTAGTCGGTAGTCGGCCGGTGGCCGCCTAGAAATCCAAAAAATCGGGTCTTTGAAAAAATAGGTCAAAATTACGATCTAGTCGGTCAAAAGTCCGATCTAGTCGGTCAAAATTCCGACTAGTCGGTCAAAATTCCGATTAGTCGGTCAAAAATCGGGGGGAAGACAAAGAAAAAGAGAGAAATACACATACCTGCAGCGGATTATGGAGGCGGTGATAAGCTTCAACTTCATGATTATGGATTAAGGAGTTCCGGTACGGAGAAGAGAAGAGAAGCGGAGACGATTATGAAGACCGGAGAGAGAGAGAGAGAGAGAGAGAGAGAGAGAGAATAAAGGAGAAGAAAAGAAAGGAAACGAAGAAGAGAAGTGAAGCGGCGGCGGCGGCGAAAATCGCCGAAGAAGAAGAGGAGACGGGGGAGGGCGCCGCTGAGGAGCAGAGGAGGCACCTCCAACAAAATATTTTTAGGGTTTTCTTATCCTAGGGTTAGATAAGAGAGTTTATATAAGTAGGACTAAACTGGCAATTAAAATATTATCACATAAGTTCTTTAAAACAATTATGTTATAAACAAGTCCTAAATGTCCTAAACAATTGTATTTAAAGTCCGAAATTACTTTTAAAATTATATTTTAGACCTCAAACTTTATATTTTATATTACAAACAAGTCCTAAATGGCCTACTTTATATTTTTAATATTTAATTAGAACAAAACTATAAAAGAAAATATTTTCAAAAATGATTAAAATAAAATATATTTAATATTTAGGGTCGCCGACTACTCCCCGACTACTCCCCGACTAGGCCGACTAGTCGCTAGTCCCCTGTCTGCCGACTGACTAGCGACTAGCGACTTTTGCAACACTGAAAGGCGCCTATTGTTTCCATTTATTTTCTGTTCCAGTTACACTTTATCCTATGATCAGTAACAGAGAGAAGGAATTAGTAAAGAAATTGAATACCTCAACAGCTCCAAGGCAGAAAACTATGATGAGAATCCAGATAAACCAAGTAGACATAAAGAGGTAAAGCAGCACCAGAAAGGTTGAAGCTGTAAAGACGAAAATTATAGCACTTTTAGTATTAATCTTGACAATTTCAGTCTCCATCTCTTCCTTCGCAGCATTAGCGGATTCCTAAAAGGAGAAAGAACATATTGATTCAGATATCACAAATTACAGAATTAATATGCAAAGCATAACACTTTTCCAAGCCAAAAGGAATTTGATACATAAAATATTAGTATATAAATTTTTCATGGAGACACTCTCGATTCTGTCCAATTGATTAGGCCACTCCCACACTCTAATTCCCATTCTTATACCACTAGCTAGTCCCAAGTAAAAACCTCACATAAAACTTCTTTTAGACCAAAATCCAATTACTACATGCATAGCAAGAAGATAGCAACAACAATCGAAGAATACCCTTATAGACATTAAGACTTATCTAGATACACAACTATCTGGATATGCTACCAGGCACTTTGAAACCAAGGACTTGAAAACAGCATGAGAAATAGAGAGTTCTGTAGAACCTTATTAGGAGACAGTTCATTGTAGCGCTCATCATTTTGCTCAGGTGCAGTGAAGTCTGACCAAAGTGATGCACATACAACTGTCCCGACAGCCATCAACCACAAGAATAACATTGAAAGATCTAAAATTGGCTGATCTGGTGAATATAATTGAACTTCCACTGCATTTTAGAAAAACAAAAAGGAAAAAAAGAAGATACTTGTCATGTACAAATCATCAAAGGTGGTAAAAAAAAAATCATGTTTTAGAATATATGAAAAGGAAATGAACGTCCACAGAAAGAAAAAATATGAACATATGAGATACAAAAATGGCACGAATCCAACACAAGATCTCCAGTTGCATAAGAAAATTCAAAGCAAAATAGATCTAAAGAAGCATTTAAATAACAAAAGATATATGAAGTCAATAACTCTAACTGCCTGTCACTTCATTCTCACAACTATTGAAGCGCAGTTAGACCACCAAACATAACTTCCGCCTTTACTACAAATCATTTCAAAGATGATTGACTTCTTAGCACACCTAGATAACTAAATCTATATAATTCTCAAAACTGGTTCGCTTATTTTCTGAATCCTGTGAACCCGAGATAAATGTTAACAAAATGCCCACACACATACAAGTCTAAGAGAAAAATAGCTGCTAGTAACAGGGTGATACAAAACATAAGAGTTCAAAAATTGGAAACTTCTACAACTTAATTTTAAAATTTGAAAGTCTAGTTTAATGCAAATTAGTGTTTTGCTAAAGAATCCCAGAATTATAGTGTTTTACAATAGTTGTATTCTTCTGAGAACCTATAAGATGTTGAGTTGGATATCTAAATTGAGTTGACGTAGACATCCTAGTGTTATTGGGTATTAGATTCTTCAAAGAAGTCTAGTCCTAGTTAGTCTATGGTTTGCTCTATTCAGTCCATAGACAGAGGTGTGCTCTATTCTATAACGCGTTATATCTTTATCCAATTAGTATATATGGAATGTTTCTATAATCATGGCCGTGTGACTGCAATCAAGCCTAGAGTGCAAAACAAGGTTGTCAAAATCGCGAGTTGGAACGTACAATCGTACGATTCTACGATCCTAAGGGTATAAATCGATTTAAATCGTACTAAAAATCGCTGGAGGGTTGAATCGTAGAGGATCGTCGATCTAGATCGTAAAATCTTACAATCGTACGATCCGGTGCGATTCATTCTTGCCCTTTTTTTTTTAAATCTTGCCTCTTTTCAATTGGGTCGGTAATGGTTATCTCAAATAAAAAAAACATCCGCTTGTATTCAAGCCAACATCACAACTCTCTCAAGTCTTAGACTCTCAGCTTCATCGCTCATCATCGATGTGATTGGAGATAGAGATTAAATGGAGGATAATAATAACGCCTTGAATGGTTTGCTAGATTAGAACATTAAAAAGATAGACTTGTTGTTATGAAATTTGTTGGAGTAAAAGACCTTATGAATTGTTGGTTTGCTTCCGAAGTTTATCACTGGTTAGTATGTGATTTAATTTCAGTTTGTTAGTTCTGTTGGTATTCTTATTTTTTCCCATTGAAGCATTGTTATATATATATATATATATATATTTTTTTTTTTTTGCTCAATTGCATATAAAATGATGTCTTATTGACATAAATTTATCATGAAATATTATTTTAATAGTTTTGTCGCATCTTCCGATCCGTGCTACGATTCTCGTGTTTACGATCTTTAGACTCCTTCCGTTCCGAGTCAAATTTGCGATCTTGACAACCTTGGCGCAAACTTACCTGTCTCAGGTGTGAATCCTGGGGGTTTATCCCTCCCTCTTGGTTCGACGCTAAGAATTCTCTCTTATTCTTTTTACTTTACCTTCTTGTTGCTTAAAATCATACTTCTAGCTATCTTTTGCAGAAAACTCCTATTTGGTTCTACCTTTTATTCTCAAGACAGAATTTCAGGCATTTTAAACACTATTTTCAGCCTAGTTCTCCTCCTTAGCTTAGCAAAATCTTGAGCATACTTGTGGGGTTATTTTTCCTGCACCACAGCAAGTCTGGCAATTCTACGAAGATAGACTTCATTATTTCAATATTTAATGTTGATTGATGAATTGATTATGATTTATTATATATTGATTGTACAACTTAATTAGTGGGATAGCTTAATTAGTGGGATTTAGCAATTAGGAATATTATCACTATCTTTGGATTCATTGTAATTGATTTTGTAGATATTATATGTTTTACCCTATAAATACACGAGGTGAGACTCAAAATACTCACTCAAAACATTAACTCAAACATTCTCAATTCCGCCTTTATTCTCATTTCTCTCTCTAGTTTTCTATTCTACATTGTATCAGAGCTAGGGGAGAGAGAATATTTGTTTTGCTTAAATCTTTAGGCCGAAGTTCATTCTAATCTATCGTGTCAAATCTTTCTGATCTAAACCGAAGTTCATCCCGGTTTTGCTTAGTTCTTTAGGCTGAAGTTCATTCCGGTCTATCGTGTCCATCTCTCTAATCTAAACTGAAGTTCATCCCGATTTTGCTTAGATCTTTAGGTCAAAGTTCATTCCGGTCTATTGTGTTTTATTTCTAATCTAAACCGAAGTTCATTCCGGTTCTTTCAAACTTTTGATAATGGAATCCGATGGCAAACCACCATTTGTGGCAAAAACGGGACTCTACTGTTACTATTGCTCAGTCAGCCCAAACAGGAGACTCTGATGGCGCACTCTTGCCAAGGAATTTCAGGAGTTTCTAAGGTTTCGAGCATCCAACAAACCTACCATTATAGACCAGACTGAGGCCTCCACTGCTCTTGTCTCACTTTCCTCTAAATCCCCATGGATCTTTGATCCGGAACCGGAGTACGGAGCAGACGATTGGCACCGGACATGAATCTCAATCAACTTGTTGACCTATTAACTAAATCCCTTATAGGACCAAGAGTGGAGTACTTATTCAACAAGCTTGGATCCTGCGATTTGTATGCTCCAGCTTGAGGGGAGTGTTGATTGATGAATTGATTATGATTTATTCTATATTGATTGTACAGCGTAATTAGTGGGATAGCTTAATTAGTGGGATTTAGCCATTAGGAATATTCTCATTATCTTTGGATTCATTGTAATTGATTTTTGCATAAAAAAAAACATTGTAATTGATTTTGTAGATATTATATGTTTTACCCTATAAATACATGAGGTGCGACTCAAAATACTCACTCAAAACATTAACTCAAACATTCTCAATTCCGTCTTTATTCTCATTTCTCTCTGTTAGTGTTGTTAAGGCTCACGCCTCAGGCTCCAGGCTCGAGAGATATCGCCTCAAAATCTCAGGCGGGCTTCAAATTAGTGAGGCGCGCGCCTTGAAGAAAAGGCTCCAGGCTCCAGGCACGCCTCGGGCGCGCCTTGTAATTAATCTGATTCTAATGAATGGGCGCGCCTTGTAATTAATCCGATTCTAATGAATGGTTGCTTAGAGAGTTAAAAAATGATGAGCGAGTATTTGAAGATTCTAATTTAACAAACCTTTACACCTTTCATCAACACCTCCTCGCTACATCAATCTACCTTGATCAGAAAATACTAAACGACTTGATCTTTTTTAAGTACAATAGAGATTTACTTCGTTGGCACGCATCGAACGATTAGATAAACCCTATGATGATTCAGATTTTCCTTGGTTTGAGGTTTCTAGAGCAGCTGGAGTAAATGAACAACGCTACCCATCTAGGTCAAGAGGAGCTAGTATTTCTCATTCTCAACATTCACCTCCTAAGTTAAGACCATCATCTTCTTCACATGTCTCTAGTTTTGATGAGAATAATGAAGATGAGTAAGAAGATTCTCCCTTGGATAAAGAGAATCAAGATGAAAACAATGATCTTGAAGATGATTCTAATGATTAGGGGTATTAACTTTTTATTTGTTTTACTTTATCTAATAATGTTTTTTTTTTGTTTTGGAGGGAACTACATTATGGTTACTTATTATTATGTTTTGCCTATATTTGCATGCTATTAATATATCTATAATAATATTTATTCAAGATGCGCCTTTTTTCGAAAGTCGTTCGCCTTTTTTGCGCCTCAAGGCTCCAAGCCTCCTTTGCGCCTTGGCGCGCCTTAACGCCTTAACAACACTGTCTCTCTAGCTTTCTATTCTACATTTAACAATTAGTATAAAAAGATTTTTAAATCCGCACAAATGCAGAAAAGGCAGAGTTCTAGTCTTTTTAACTTTCTCAGACTGCTTTTTATTTTTATCTTAAAACTTGCATGTTTTATAATTAGGACTTCAAGAACTGAATTTTTTTCCTATGATGATTGATTCATCTGTCTAACATATTTTGATGAGAATAAGCCTGCTTAATTATGAAGGGGGTGTCACATGTTCAGTGCATCAGAAAACCTTCTGTCGAGAAAATTTTAGGTAAAATTAGAGCAGAAATTAAACTTGAATAGAAGGCTTTTATATTGGCAACTACAGGAGCAACCCAATAAAAAACATGGGCAACTTTGTCAAGACCTTCGATGGCAAGCAATACAAATAGCTTGCAAACTACAAATCTCTGATATAAAATCCAAAATCTAGCACAAAGTGCCCAACTTTTCATTCTTTTTTTTTGCCGCCTTCTTTTTACTGTATTCGATTAAAAAATGTCGTACCCAATGCACAATGCTCCCGCATCAGCAAGGTATGGGGAAGGTCCCGATGTATGCAGCCTTACCCTTATTATTTTCATAAAGAGGCTGTTTTCGGGATTCAAACCCGTGACCTAGTGGATAGCAAGTAAACACTTGACCACCGCGCCAAGAACGACCATTAACGACCAAATTTTTTTCTTCACTTTAGTGGGGGAAAAAATGCATTTCTAAATACCAAGGCTTTCACATTTGTCAAATAGCATTAAACATACGAAATATAATTTCTAGTGTACTGAAGACAAGAGATCACCTGTATGTCCACTGGCCATAGATTCATTTAAAGCAGCACCTCCTGACTTTGTAATCATCACAACAGGAATGGTAATATCTAGCATAGTGTCATTTCCTGAACAACTCATCTCCAAGAAAGCTACAACGAAGCAAGGGGAGAAGGTGATATGTCAGGCAAACAAGTTAACAACTCTTGTATATAGAATACATATAAATATTAATATAAATCCCCATGCGCATATATGAGTATGTGCGTGTGTCTATGTGGCTGTGTCAGCCAATGGAAGAACTTGATAAATTTCTGATAGTTTTAAGGAGATACATTCCAAGTGAATCAAAGGAATTGACCTTCTTCGTCATTGATAACTAAAAGGCCTGTTGCACCTGCTGCTTGTGCATTTTGAGCCTTTATTGTAAAGTCACATTCACCACGCACAGCCAGCGCAATGAAGCCTGACAACTACAAATATCATAATGAAGACCATTATGATTCAAAAGTTTGGAATAAGTGAACATTTGATTACTCAACAAATATACAGGACACATAAGCCATATGTTATTGTTACCTCAAAAACTCAATGAAACTTGAGAAGATAGTAAATATAAAGGCAAACTACAAAGCTTAAATCAAAATTCATATTGCTTAAATTATCATTTTATGATGTTTCAATACTGTAAGTTGAAGCCTTAAACATAATAACATAGCCCAACCTTGTTTTCTTATTTCTCTTTGCTGAGTGCAATCTGTTATATAACATATGGTCAAGTTTCATACTCTGAACCTTTAAGCAATATTGTAGCTGCAGTGGTGAGATTTCATTAGGTAATTATCGCATGTATTACATGGCATGCCCTAATATTGTAAGCTATAATGGTACCCCTGCTGTCCCATAGATTTCCATTATGTTTGTACCTTTTAGAAAGCAACCATAACAAATTCTACAAAGAGCTTCTCTAGGACCAAAGTCCATATCTTCCTAAGCCTGACACTGACTTTTGATCTTGGAAATTCAAATGGCAGAAAATCCAACAATATCTGACATCACTTTGCACCCCAGTTTTATCAATATAAATAAAGCATATAAACTTACAATATAATATATCCAAAAACAAGTTAAATATAAAGTTAAATTCCCAAAAGAACTGGCATATTACACTTATAATAATACATCCAAAGAAAAGAACAAAAAAAACCCGAAGCCTAACAGAAGAAACCATAAGAAACGCACCTTTGAAGTGGATCTTGTACAACATGTTAAAGGATTAGAAAAGGCAACAGGCAATTTCTGGGCTTCTTTTGTAGTAGTTGGAATTAAAGAACCAAATGAAGCGCTCATACCAGCAAAAGTTTCTTCTTCGGCACCATTAACCCATCTGTTGACCTTGACC
The DNA here is from genome assembly GCA_026122235.1 of Vinca minor. NCBI lineage: Eukaryota > Viridiplantae > Streptophyta > Magnoliopsida > Gentianales > Apocynaceae > Vinca > Vinca minor. Next base: position 5,159,483 of record JAOCZM010000253.1, read on the forward strand.
TAAACCGTGAAAGTGAAATAAATGAAACCATTATATTGTCAATATAATAAATTTACAATATCCAAGTGCTCCTTAACATCTCAACCAAACTATCCGAATAAATTAGTTGTGAATAGTTTCCTTGTGGTTATTACATAGTTCTTTTATTGTTTGTACATAAATTTTCAGTTAAAATGATATACATGGTAAAAGATCACCCAATTTGGGAGATTGAATAATTGTGCCCAAAACTTCATGTCATATTACGAGAGAAAACAAGAGCAGAGTACATAAAAGAACATTTATTGTCCCCAAAATAATCCACGGGATGAAGAGGCCTATTTCTCTAAACCCACTAGCATAATTTACAAATGAATCCAAAAAACACCTTCAAATTTTAATCTCAGAATTACAAAATGCTCTCCTCAAAACTTCCCAAATAATATGGAAACTTGTTTAGCAATTGACAAACAAGACTTTTGAGCCTTCCAAACTTGAACTAGAGAAACAGATAGTTTAGACTGAAACAGGCACATTTTAAACCAATCAAACATTGTGTTGAAACCCGCAAGATAGGCAGGGGCTCAGAAAATAAGTTGTATTAGAGAACTTAACAGTATATTGGTGCACATAAATGCTCTGAATGCTGAATGAAAGAAGGATGATAATGTGCATATAAATTAAAATGATTCTTGGGTGTGCCTTTTCTGATGCCTTTTGGCTTTGATTTGAGGGCACGATTTTGTAGCAAGCGTGACGTTATGGGGGGACTACTATTTCAGAGGTATTCCGTGAGTAGCCACTTTGTGCATTCATTTCTAAGGCTAGGTCAGTCTTCAATCCACATGTTTCAGTAGTATTTTGAGAGCAGACACTTTGTCTATTTATTTTCAAATGTTAGGTTTGTCGCCTATTTATCCTCGCTCATACCCTAATTATTGGGACTTAATGGGTTATGTTCTTGTAGTTTTTGAGGGAACTTAACAATATAAATAAAATAGTTTGGAAAATCCTTAGACTATCTTCCCTATCTGAGTGCACTTTAAAGTTCAATATGCTATAAGAAAGTACATACAGTGCATGATACTGTACCAACGCAAAGTTTTGATCATAGACTGCCCAAACCTATTGGACCCAACTGACAACTGACATGTTTTCCGTCTTATTGGACCCAAATTCCATAATTTGCAGTATATTCTTGAAATGTTTGTCTAAATCAATTTCTTTACATTTTTACAGAATAAATAACAGAATCCAATACGATTATTCGGAAAATTCTTCTCCATTCATGAAACAACAGATAAATTCAATCACAATAATTAGAGATTACAAGAAATATATAAAAATGTAAAAGAAATACAAGAATTGAAAATGGTACCAAACGATAAGGATGATTGCAGGAAGGATTTGAGGAAGGGCGAGAAATATCATCGGCCAAAGCAAATGACGCTAAAGAAAGAATAAAAACAATCCCTAATTTAATAACAACAATTGATGATGATGATGATGCCATTGCCAGCCAAAATCAACACAGAAACAAATGATTTCCTATTCCTATTTATTGATATCAGATTTTTTTTCTGCTAATGAATGGCTGAAATGATTGAATCTCCCCTCCTCTCTATCTCTCTCTTGTTAATTTTAGGTACTCATCCTTTTTTCTGCAGTTTTTTTTTTTAATGATGGAAAGGTGAGATTCAGAGAGAGAGTAAAGAAAGGGGAGAAAATTAAACAATAATGTGGAGTTTTCCTTCAAACATAAAAGAAAGGTGCCAAAATTGCGTGCGAATGTTAGTTGAAGACCTGTTTATACTCTGACAAATGCACACGATTCTTTAAGGTTTTTATGATTTTGATGATAAAATATAAGTAAAAGTCTAACATACCCTTCTTTAATTTTGGTAATCTCACTTAATAGAATTATTAGTCAAATTGGTCATCTAGTAACTTTCGTCCTGCCACTTTCATCCTTTTCAAGTTTTTTCAGCCACTTTTATCCCCAAAGATTTTTCGAACAGCCATTCTGGTCATCTAATTATTTTCTCTAGCAGCCACTTTCATCATTTTAAACTTTTTTCAGCCACTTTCATCCCTAAAAATTTTACGAGTAGAGCAGCCATTTTTATTCTTCTGTCAAATAATTGTCTAAAAGCAGTCAAAATTAATGAAACTGTAGATCCACAATATTGCAGTTTGGAGTGAAATCACCATCTATCACCCTAAACTCAAACTTAAGATCTTGAAATTCATTTACTATTCGTAAAAAATGTCTGCTCGTAAAATTTTTGGGGATGAAAGTGGCTGAAAAAAGTTAAAAATGATGAAAGTGGCTGCTAGAAAATAATTGGATGACCAGAATGGCTGTTCGAAAAATATTTGGGGATGAAAGTGGCTGAAAAAAGTTAAAAGTGATGAAAGTGGCTGTTAGAAAATAATTGGATGACCAAAAAAGTTAAAAAAACTTGAAAAGGATGAAAGTGGCAGGACGAAAGTTACTAGATGACCAATTTGGCTAATAATTCCACTTAATATGTATGTTTTTCTATCTCATTTCTCTCACAAAATATTCAACTAACTCTTAAATATGAGTTGAAAAGTGATAATTTTAATTAATTAAGAGTATTAAATGAGGAGTTGGAAGGGGGTAAAATTGGAAAAATTGTCATTAATGCATACTTGGTTTAGAAAGTGAACAGTTAATTTGGGAAAAACAAAAAAGAAAATGTGGATAGTTAATTTGGGACGGAGAAAATAGTTTTTATGAGAATATACATGTTTTGGCAGGATGGGTATCACGTGGCCTCATATTTTGGTTGTGCTAGTTTTTTTTTGTTGCATTAACGAATTTCTGGAATCCGTTTTTATAAGATGTCGCTAGGGTTTCCGAAATCTGTCACGTCAAATAAAGACGGATTCCTGAAATCCATTTATTTGCCCTTTTTGCTTAGACAAAAGATAAACTTTTCGATTTTTTTTTGGTATTTAAGGAATGTTTGGGTATGTTACTGTTTAGGGTATGTGTATGTGTATTCGTGACAGCGTTGGCGGCAATGCTAAACGGTAAGTCAAATCCTCAACTCTTTCCACAATCTCGTAGGACCAACATACCTCGGGTTTAACTTCCCGAACCTCTTAACCCATTTGTTTGCGAAACCCGTAATATACCTTATCCCCAACCTAAAATTGCATCGGTCTTCGCTTACTATCAGCCCAACTTTGCTGCCTATCTTGAGCAACCTTAATCCATTCTCGAATCAACGGTACATTTTCCATCGTTAGTTGAACCAATTCCGGCCCTGTTACCGTCTTCTCCCCGATATTGTCTTAACAAACCGATGACCTACACTTCCTCCCAGACAATGCTTCATACGGTGTCATCCCGATACTAGCATGATAACAGTTGTGGTAGGAGAACTAGACCAAAATCAAATGGTCTACCCAACTACCTTTGAAATCTAAAACACAAGCTCGTAACATATCTCCAAGGTTTGAATTGTCATTTCTGATTGCCCATCGGTTTGAGGATGATAGGCAGTATTTAAAGACAATTTTGTCCCCTTAGCATCACCGAAACTCTTCCAAAATCATGATACAAACCGAGTGCCCCGGTCTAACACAATACTTACCGGAACCCCGTGAAGGCGAACGATCTCATCCATATACAACTGAACAATGCTATCCATGGTTGTTGTGATCTTTATAGGCAAGAAGTGAGCTGATTTCGTGGGTCGGTCTATAATAACCCAAATGGTGTCTTTCGCGGACTTGTCCATAGGAAAACCGACCACGAAGTCCATAGTTATTGTCACACTCCGTAACCTGGAGGTGACCGGGCAGTGACACATCTACCAATAAGACACCGAACCCTCAAACAGAAATACTAAATTCCTAAAATAAAACTTCATAAACTTAAAAGGAAACGGAATATCTTACATCATACTTAAAGGTTCAAAGGTAAACTACAAGTTCTTACAACCATAAAGAAATAACAGGGTCCCAAAAGATAAAACAACAAACTATCTATTACATCAAAAGCTCAACCAAGCATCTCCTCGATCCATTGTTCATCAACTTATTCTGCCACTTGCTTACCTGCAAAAATAGTAAAGGATGAGCCATTACACTAGCTTAGTAAGGTCCCAACACCCTTGGGATAAACCACTGTTAGACTCTAAAAACATATTCCCGGTCACCCAAATCATGTGAAAACAATGCATATTTTTCTTTACTTGTAATGCACTTTAAAACACTTGAAATATCTTGCAAAATGCTTTATATAAACATAAACTACTATACTTGAAAATAGAACTGAACAGAAATCAGAGTAGACCAAAAATGGTCCTTCCGGTCAACCAATATTGAGACAAAAGTTTTACAAAAATTTCGGACGAGGTACAGAGCACTTCGGTCGACTTACGGTCGTCCGAAACAGCTCTAGTCGAGTGGAAGACCACCCCGGTCGATCGACATCGACCACCCATCATCCGCAATAGCCTCAGTAGTTTACTTTGGATGATCGGTATGGTCTTCCGGTCGACCAAACCAATATTTTGAGGTTCAAAACAGGGCAAAAGCATTACATTTGACTATGGAAAACACATTTCTAAAATCCCCACAAAGGTTCCAACCCCAAAGTACTGACTTCACATATCAGATAAACACTTAAACACATACAATCAACTACTACAATTACTACTTCTATACTTGCCACTTTCTAACTTCAATTATTCTTCTCATAGGGTTTTGGCCTTCTGAGCTTACAATATAAGTCCACTTTTTAAAGGCTATCTACCTTACCGGTTGATCGGGCTGGTGGATTCGAATATCACAAGGTACTGCCTCATGAGAATTTCTTATTCTACTAGTTCGTCTCGCATGACCTCGCGTCAGCGATTCCCGTACGGTTCTACCTCATGATAATTGTGGCGGGTACACATGAACAACATACTACACTAGTAACTACTGATCTACTAAGTAAATCAGAATTGAGAATCTACATAATAACATAGAACTGAATAATCACATAAGAACATAGAACTTCTAACAACATTGATATCACGTAAGCACTTTATACAATACTCCATCTATTTTATGCAATAAAATCAATGAACGAAATCATGACATCATTTCTGAAAATACATTTTTCATGCCTTTGAGAAAAACAATGGTGAAGGGTCATTACCTTAGCAACTTAGATCAAAACCACAAAATATACACAATTACAGAATTTTCCAGATTCGTAGTGTTGACTTCCCAAGGCTGTAACTCTCTGTACCAAACTCCAATCGCTATTCCGTCAAATCTTACACGTAGCTCTATCACCCCTCTTCGAAATGCACTACAAATCTCTGAAAACGGACACCGTTTATTATCTCAAAAGTGGAATCTCTCACAGTCTCACAGTTCTGCCAAAAAATATCCTCTCTTTCTTTTCTCTCTTATCTTCTTCCTATTTTTCTTGTAACTCCTTTCTAAAAATCCTGCACTAACTCCCCCCATAACTCCCACTAACTCCCTTACAAAAATTGTAAAACCCGTAACTTTTGCTTACGCGATATTTGACGTATAATTAATTTTTCGCGAGTAACTATGTAGGCGTAATTTATTTTGTATGATGATGTGACTACGTGTCTAATTAATTGTTACTCCATGTTACATGTTTTATTTAAATTTTTTGTGTACGTTTTAGTGGGCATTTCGAACGCGTGTCGTAATCGAGATATTTAATTGTAAATCACCATAATAATAATAATAATATAATTAGGGGAAATTAAATGGGAAGGGTCACTACGCTGGAAACAATAAATTAGAGAAAGGGGAAACATCGTGGGGATTATGGGGAGTTACTCCTCGGGTTCCGTGCACAGAGGAAAACAGTACATATCTAAGGATTTCGTGGGTTTAGAGGCCAAGGGAGGATTTAATAAAAATAAAGAAGAAAAAGGAAACAAGCAGTGGGCTATTTCTCTTCCTCTCGGAAAACGTGCAACAAGAGACAACAAAGGAACAAGAGAGGCGGCTCTGCCTCTCTTTCACAGACGCATTGAACAGAGAAGAGAATGGTTTTTGGGATTAATTTCTCATCAACTTTGAGAGGATTTTTGAGTGGGCAATTCTTATCGGATTTTGATGAACTTTACATGGAAATTGATCACGACGAAGCAGGCTGCGAGGGCGTGAAGTCGGATTCACTTTTCGAATTCGGAGTTGGAAGATATTGCGCCGGGAACATGGCTGGTTTCTTGAATTTTATTTTTTGCACAGTCACGGTAGAATCGCCGTACAGGTAACATACGAACTCCAAACGGAGTAATTCTTTTTGATTTATAAACTAGACTGATAGGGCTACAATTTGACCAGAGGGATTGAAATTTTAACCGTTAGATCTTCCGTAATGTATCTCAGAAGTGGAGGGCAGAACCAGATTTTTTCTGCGATTGTATATAATCTGTCCAGAACTTCGACATGACGTTTGAGAGGGCTATCGACCTTCGTTTTCGACCCACAGCATATCAATTCGAAGATATCGAAATTTCCTTCGAGTGAGCGCTGACGGGGAGGCATTCCGAGTTATGAGCCGAGAGATATTGCTGTTTGAGCGTGGCTGACTTCCTGCTGCGAATTTCTGCTTTATTTTTCTTGAATTTATGAATTCAACAAGGTAAGGATCTTACCCCCTTGCTTTTCAAACTCTAAATTACATATTTCAGTACCATTAACTTTGGTTGTCAATTATAAATTGTTTTTACATGTTTTTATACAAAATTGGATGAAGTTATAGATGTGTTGCATTGCATATGTTCTTTAGATAATGTTGCTTATAAATTGTTTCATGTGTTAAATTGCTATACTATGATTGTAGTCTTTCCGATGCTTGGGTTAGTTGTTGTCGTTTATCTGGTTTTGGTCGACCGAGTCGTCGCCCCATTCGAGCTCTTGTTTATGAAAGATCTCGTAGCGGGGATACGTCCCATTTATATATCGCTAGAACCTGGGTGTTCGCGATATTTCGGTGTGGATTTCGTGTGGAAATGTGGACCCGGACCCTAGCGGGGAGAAACAAGTTGGGGCTGCTAACAGTAAATTGTGGAGCTCATGTGTGGGCAATGACACAATGGACGTATTCTTTATTTTTGGCCTCTAGCCGGGGAAAGATTCACCGGTTTTCACGTGTGGATTCTCGTGTGGCCCTTCCTCAGTGGGTTAATACATGGGGGCTGTTAGCAGTGATTATGGGTTTGATTAGACAATTGAGCTTGACTGTGGGATTGTAGTGTCATAGCGATAACTATGTTCGTAATGTCTAAGCAAATTGTGTTACCGAGGATATTGTACGGCAGACGTGCTTGATGTGGATTCGATTGTATGAAATGCTTAGATGTGAAGAGTATATTTATTTAGCTTAACTCGTTGCTTTTCACTTGTTTGGTCTTGTTCGCTTTTATGCTCGATTGTCCCAAGCATAACTATTGGTTTGTAGTGCATGAGTAGTATGGGATGCTCATGGCATGAATTCGATATGGGGTGTCGATTTGATAAGTATAGTCGAACATTTGTTTGGGTCATATTTGATACTTGGTATTGAGTCCTTTTAACTTGTATTTTGGGTCGGGATCGATTTGGTGCAAAATAGTACATTTGTGTACAAGTTTTGCACTTGTTTTCTCGATTTTCGTAAGTCGCGATCTTTTCGGTCGCTCGATTTGTGTACTAGTCGATTGGAGCATCCGCTTTTCTTTTTGTGTGCTTCGGGTTGTCACCGCTGACCGGACCGAGGGTGTGGTCGACCCGGAAGGTCATAGTGCGTACTGTGGTCGATTCTCGCTCGCTCGCTCGCTTCTACTCGCACTGCATCGCCCTTTCATACGCTTTCCGAAGTCTCATGAGGTTTGTTTTGTGTCGTGTCAAAAGCGTATTTTCAAAAGGGGTATTTTTGGGAAATGGGAAACGTATTTTGAGTCTTATCTCATTACTTCATCCCAGGGTGTGGGATTCTTACCGGGCCTCGCAGACTCGATCCCATTCTATTTGTTTGTTTTGCAGATGTTAAAGAGGCCGAGCCTTCTTGTGATGATACTTGGGATGGGACTTATGAAGAGTGATTCATAATCGGTTTGGATTATAGATTTACTTCATTCTTTTATTTCATTCTCACTTAGAATATTTAGTTTATAGCAATGTTGAACAATTTTCCCATTGTAACATTTAGTATTATTTCACGCATAGTAATTCTGCTGTTCAACTCTTATTTTTGGATTAATATAATAAATTATTTTCCTTTTAGTAACTCTGTTGTAGGCTTGGTGTCTTTTGGACCAATAAGACACTGCCATGTCACCGACTGGTTTCGGGTCGTGACAAAAATAGCCCATCAACTTACTAACAAACCCCCCTAAGGTCCTCCAACTCTTCAACTTATCAAATACGCCCCCAACAATTAATGTACATAGCATATAACATGTGAAATCAATTAATACACAAATCAAATATGATCATACTAGACACGTAAGCAAGAAAAGTTCTGAGTATCACAGTTATGTGTTCCCATTTCCAAACGGGAATTTCAAGAGGTTTAAGTAACTCTACGGGTCTTTGATGTTCTGCCTTTACTTGTTGACAAATGAGACACTTAGCCACAAACTCGGCTATGTCCTGCTTCACACCTTTCCACCGAAAGTTACATTTGAACTCCTTATACATATTCGATGCCCCCGTGTACCGATAGTCTAGAATTGTGAGCTTCTCGAAGAACTTCTGATTTCAGTCGTGAATCTGAAGGTACACATACTATGCGCTTAAACCGAAGACTGTCATCTTCGTGTATCTGAAATTCTGTTTCTGCCCATGACTAAGCCAATAATCGTTCATTACCCAAATCTGAATATGCCAAGTGTTTTTCCTTAATCCTTTCCAAGATAGTCAGTTGAGCTACCAAGGCTGCCAAAATGTTCCCCCACAAACTGACGACGTCCACCCCTAGGTCGTCGGGCGGGCAAATGCCGCAATTGGCAAGTCAAAGTCATCATGGATCCCTTGGTTTTGATCCATCTTAACCTTACAATAATCCAACAGATAAATATAAGCGATAAATCACTTAGCATGTTAACACATATAACACATGGCAACATATACTTAGCAGTAAATGTAGCATGGTATAGCATATGAGAATAACATAACATACATGTAACCGATAGCATATAAAGCAATAAATAATCATGTACCTCATAATCCAAAGTCATTACCCATCTCACACCTCACTTTACGTTTCATGTTTTCCTAAATTCATTCCATGTTTAAGTCTTAAGGTTCAACATGCTCTAATACCACTTATGTCACACCCCGTATCCGGAATGGTGAGATGGCAGTGTCTTATAAGCCAATGAGACACCAAAGCCCACTACAGAGTTACTAAAAGAGAATATTGCATATATGAATAAAGTCATAAGGGATCAAAAAGTATTACATAGATAAAAGAAGTACTAAAAGGAAAATAAGTTATATCATGACAATAAATAAATAACTAAGTGTTCACTAATTAATGTTCGTCTATTACATAAGTTTGTTATGAAATCACTCTTCATATTGCCCCTTTCAGGCATCCTCCTCATAATATGGCTCAGCACCATCATCATCTACAAAATAAGAAAAAGAAAGGACTGAGCTGTGAAGCACAGTAAGGATCAAACAACCCCTGGGATGAAGCATCAGATAAGACACAAAATATTTTCCCGTTTCCAAAAAGCCCTTTGAAAACACTTCACACAAACAGACTTAACACCACGACACAACACTTGAAATACACTGCACATAGCCCACAACTCAATAGACTTGTACACAAAAAGAAGCAGAGTTTAAAACAGACCGTCACAGAACGCAGATGAATGCCCCGGACGAAACATCGTCTGCAAGAAGTGTACCAAGACCCCGGACGAAGCACATCGTCCGCACTGATTGTCAGCAGAGGCCACGAAAGAACCATTCGTCCGCAGTAAGGCAGTAGGTCCCAGTACTTTGTCGGGCGAAGCACATCCCGTCGTCTGCGACCTAAAGAAATCAGATATTTATGTACAAAATTACATGTAAAAGTCCTATTTCTGAAACTTAGCATTCTTAACCCAAAAAGACACATTCTAGACTCAAGCCAAGTAGCAAATAAGACCAAAACAAGAACAATTAAGTTAACAACAACAACAAGAAGAAGAATAAGTAAGCTAAACAACCATAATCTTCATATCTTAGCGCTTACACATCCGAATGCACTACTAGCACCATGTTTTGCCCATACATAAACACTCGAATTTACACATTGCTAGACATTACTGATATGGTTATCGCTATGACACAAACTTCCCACGATTGAGCTCAATCATCTATTCTCAACTAACTAACAATAACTGTAACGGTTCTAGTTATAGTCCAAACTAGGACAGCCTAAGAATTTTATACACATGGGTTCAGTATAACCCTCGAACGACGGTTCCAAAATTTAAGGATCCATTCTTACATTGTGTCATCGTTCATCACTATGAACTCCACAATACTGTTACAGTCCCAATGATAGTCCACATCGGGTTAAGGCCCAAGAATTTTTACACATTCACATAACTCCCAGGGTTCAACATACACATTTCACAACGAATGAATCCTGCTAATCATTGGATCTTAAACAATAGCTCAAATCGGGGGGACGACTTGGCCGATACAACCAAATAGACGACGACAACAACACAACGAAAATAAGACAGCTTGAAGGCAATAACCAACATTAGAGTTCACCAATTAGTATCAGTAACAAGTATGTAGAAAGAATACAATTACAATCCAACAAACAACAACATTGAGCAATATCCATAATAAATCCATAGTCACATAACCACTATCAATCACATAAATGCAACAATTCTAATACTTCATCCTTTTATGCAATAAAACATGTGAAATCATTTCATAAACAATACTATAACTTGAAGTACTAAAAACATGCATTTTGGGGAATGAAAACAGAGTGTAAGATCCATACTTGATTCAATAACAAATTAAGCAAGCAAAACACGAATTTTAGAAATTCAGCCCTTTTCCCGGTGTAATTACTATCTACTCTGAACTCAGAATCACGATTCGTCAGCGGTCACGCGTAGGTCTTTCGATTACCTTCGAAATGCACTAAGAATCGCCCAAAGCGGACACCGTTTGCCCCTTCAATTGCTCTCTCAAAGTTCTACCTCATATTTTCTCTTCTCTCTTTCTTTCCTTTTTCTTTTTCCCTATTTTTTTGTAAGTGTTGTTCCTACACTAAATTTTCTAGCAATAACCCCCAATAAAATATTCAAATTGTTACAATTAAGTCCCACAAGTTCCCAACCATTACACTTATGTCCTTACACTCACAAAACACCAAATGTACCACATAACAAATTATATAACATGACACATAACATATATTCATGTGATAAAAATTATAAAACATATAATCATGCAAAATAAAGTGCAAGGCATGCAAAAACGTAATCAAAAGTCCTGGATATCACAATCTTAAGAAAATATTGGCCCCTTCATCAGATCAAACAAATCATCTATGCGGGGAAGCGGATACTTATTCTTGATAATGATCCTGCTTAGCTCTTTGTAGTCTATGTACATTCTCATACTTTCGTCTTTCTTCTTTACAAACATCACAGGTGCACCCCCAAGAAGATACGCTTAGCCTAATAAACTTTTTGTCCAACAAATCTTGCAACTGTGTCTTCAACTCAGCTGGAACCATTCGATACGGGCCTTAGAGATAGGCTTCGCACATGGCTGAAGTAGGATCTCAAAATCTATCTCCTGAGTAAGTGGTATACTCGGAAGATCTTCTGGATATACATCGACAAAGTCTCTAACAATAGGAACATCTTCAATCTGATCTCCCTTCTCATTCTTTGTCACTGCACAGGCTAACAATACCTCGCATTCCTTCTATACATACTTATGGGCTCTAGTTGCTGATATAAGAAGTAACCCCTTCTCATAAATCTTCTTTTTCGACCCCCGAAAGGGGAATACTTCCTTACATTCTGTTGCTAACTGAACCTTCTTCTCTTTACAATCTACCAACGCATGGTTGGTTGCCAACCAATTTATCCCCAATATGACATCAAATTCTACCATATTAATATGAATAAGGTTTGCACTCAATTCTTTTGATTCGATCTCAACCTGACATCACTTATGTATCAGACTAGATACTAGTACATTACCACTAGGCACATAAACTCTATAGGCATACGATAAATATAAAGAGGAACTCCTAAGAAAATTATCAAATCCACGAGATACAATTTAATGTGTGGCACCACAGTCAAATAACACATAAGCAAATATATAGTTAATCAATAGTGTACATGTCACCACGTCGGAGGCATCTCCAGCTTCTTGTTGAGTGATGGCGAATACCCTAGCTTTAGACCGCAACCTCTGGTTTCCAACTCTTGGTAACGCAAAAGTATTTTGGTTGTTCATTTGACCCTGTTCTAGACATTGATTGACATAATGACTCGTCTTTCTGCATCTAAAGCAATCCCTTGTAAGTCTTCGACACCCTCCTGGGTGTCTTCACCTACATTGAACACACTATTCCCACACTTAGGTTGTGCCCGATGACCATGTATGTGCTCCAATTCTGGTCAGATTTTCTCATTTCCTTGCATCCTGCCTAAAAGTTAGCCTATATGATGGTATTGCCCTCTTGCGGGTATGAATTTTGTTGAATTGGCAGACCTAGAACTCTTCTCTATAGTAATCACCACATGGGATCTCTTTCCCACTCTTTCTGCATCAGTCCGATTGAATTATGTTTTAATATATAAACTCCTCTGATAGGCTTTCATGTAGGTGGTAGGACGATTACTGGATAACCTACCCATAAAACGGGTCAATAAACCCCGAACAAATCTCTGTGTTCTCATTGATGGGTCTTAAATGATTGATGTAGCATACTTGCTCAAGGCTTTAAATATCCCGGCATATTCCGCCATTGTCATCCTCTTTATTGGCTTGAGCTCAAAGAAAAAGTTCTGCCTCTCTAATCGGTAGGTCTCGGGAAAATATTATTCCAGGAACGCCTCTTGAATTGGACCCCATGTGATATGTCGTCTCCCTTGTCGGTAGATTGGGGGGACGCCCTTCCACTATTCAGATGCTTTCGTTGTCAAAGAAGCTATCACAACAGCAACTTTGGCATCCTTAAGAACCCTTATTATTTGAAATTTTTGTTCCATTTCCTCTAGCCATACATCCACTTAATCCGAACTCAAATTTCCATCAAAAGAATTCACCATCATCTTCTTGATTCGCTCATAGTAGGTCCCCGTGGTGCTCCTTCATTATAGTTTATCTGCATTTCTTGGTTTTACAATACTTGTAACAACATATTCATAGTTACAGTCAGCTCAGTAGGCATTCCAGTAGCTACTGGCGGTGACGGTGGTGGTACTTGTCATTGAGTAGAAGACATCGGTAGATCCTTGTCAAATCGCACATCCGGAATAGTGACATGGCAGTGTCTCATTGGTAGATGAGACACCAAAGCCCACGACAGAGTTTACTATTAAAAAGGAATTCCATTTATGTAATCCATGATAATCAAACAGTACAAGTGGAAGTAAATACTTAAGGGAAATTACTAGGTTATTACATTGAAATGTGTTTAACCGTTCGAAAGGGAAATAACAGAAAGCAGTAAAATGTTTGTCACTAGTTCATTATCCATCACTCATCATAGGATCCCTCCCAGGTTTCATCCTCATAGTAAGGCTCATCCTCATAATCACCTGCACAAATAAGCGAATGGACTGAGCTTCGGAGCGCAGTATGATCCACATAATTTATGTACAAGATAACAAGTAATACAAATAAAATGCGAAATAGTTTTCTGTTTCCCAAAATACCCTTTTTAATTACGTGATAAACACGACACGAGTTCAGAAGAATGCACGACACTTCCAGATCACACTTTCCCAATTCAGCCCACATTAACCTTGGATTTCTGCCAAAACAAAACATGATCCTGTTACAGAGTATGTCGGTCAACCTGTGTGGGATACCAATCGACTGAAATTTGGACATAAAGATTGTCCCAAAAATGGTACTAAATCTGGCGGACCAAAAGCTGTCGTCGGTCGACCGCAACAACCCCGGTCGAGGGACTTTTAGTCCTAGTCGACCAAAAATCCACTGCAGTCTCAATGAGAACCTCATCAGGTTAAGGCCCACAAGACCCTCAAAATCCGCTCCAGTCACGCAGAATCCCTCAGAGTCTGCGTATTGGCATGACCCTCGGAAACAGCACATCACGCAGGACTCTTCGGACACCGCCCATATCCACATAGCTGGACCCAGTAATCCACACCCAGTGCAAGAACCTCGACATCTGGCCACGGGGTTCAGTATTGCAGGACCCAGTAATCCGCACCCGACGCAGGAACCTCGGCATCCGCCACAAAACACGAGATCGCACGGGATCTGACATATCACATTTCTCAATATAAAATGAATGAATCCTATCATATAATCCACTATAAGTACGAGCTCATAACGGGACAACGACTCGGTCGACCAAAACCATTTAGGACAACTGACTCACCCAATTATTGACGACACCAATTAACTCGATTATGCAAAGGTAATAACAAGGAATCAAGTAGGAAAATATGTGGCAAATATCTTATTAACATAAGGCAGCAAATGATCAATTTCCCTTCACCAATTCACAAGTTATTCACAATCACGATTCCATAATCCACAATATTCCATAACAATATAATGGTTCCAATTGATAAATTACAATGAAGTAAAATTAGTTTATTCTTCAATAAATTCATAATTATGTCATAAGAAACAATACTCAACATCAATATACATGAAGGGCAAGATCCAGACCTTCAAACTAAGCAAATTAAGACAAGAACACTAAGGAAATCGTGCAGAAAAACCCGAAAATAGCCCCTGCTCTCGGTGTGATTTCTCCCAGCTCCGAACTCAAAACGAAATTCCGCTTTCACTACCTCGAAGCTTATCTCTCCGTGATCGATTTTGGTATAAGGTTCTCTCAATTCCGAAAAGTATTTCTCACTCAATTGTTCTCTCAAACTTTCATATTTTTCTCTCTTTTTCTTTCAATTTGGTAACTCCAAAAAATGGCTGGAGAAAACAGTCATAACTCCCTCCAACATTAATTCTAATTTCTTTTAAGGTTTCTCACATCTCACACAAGTGCACTAAAGTCCTCACACAACCCCCAAACATCAATTAGGTAATGTAACA
This sequence comes from Vinca minor, assembly GCA_026122235.1. Taxonomy (NCBI): domain Eukaryota; kingdom Viridiplantae; phylum Streptophyta; class Magnoliopsida; order Gentianales; family Apocynaceae; genus Vinca; species Vinca minor. Next base: position 5,174,765 of record JAOCZM010000253.1, read on the forward strand.
CATAAACATGTTAAGTGGCACATAACAATTGCACAATTAATTCATGCCAACATTTTATAAAGCTTTAAAACATGTCATGACGAAATTAAAACACATAAACACGTAAGCAAAGAGTCCCGGGGTATTACATCCTTCCCCCTTACAGAAGTTTCGTCCCCAAAACTTTACTCACCCGGGATGTCAAATAAGTGGGGGTATTTCTGACGAGCTTCTTCTTCTAATTCCAAAATAGCTTCCCTTTTTGTGTGATTTGACCACTGTATCTTCACATACGGTATTGTGCGCCGCCTCTGAACCTGATCATTTCTGTCCACAATCTGAATTGGTACCTCAATATATGACAACTCTTCTCTAACCTCCAACGGGTCCGCTTCCAATACGTGACTTGGATCCGGCACATACCAACTGTGACACATGGAATACACTGTGTACCCGTGACAATGTTAGCGGCAATGCCAAACGGTAAGCCAAGTCATCAACTTTCTCTAGTACCTTATAAGGACCAACGAACATCAGTCTTAGCTTCCCACTCTTTTAGAATCTCATGACACCTCTAGTTGGCGAAACTCACAGATACACTTTGTCGCCCACCTCAAATTCCAACGGTCTTCGCTTGCTATTAGCCTAAATTTTCTACCGGTCTTGAGCTGCCTTGATCCGCTCTCAAATTAGTGGTACTTTTTCCAATGTAATATGTACCAACTCGGCTCCCGTTACCATCTTCTCCCCAATGTCGTCCCAAAAAAACCGGTGGCCTACACTTCTTTCCATGCAACGCTTCATACGGTGCCATTTCGATGCTTGATTAGTAATTGTTGTTGTAGGCAAATTCTACCAAGGTTAAGTGATCCACCCAACTTCCCTTGAAGTCCAAAACACAAGCTCTCAACATATCTTCCAAGGTTTGAATTGTCTTTTTGGACTGTCCATCAGTTTGAGGATGATAAGCAGTACTTAATGACAATTTCGTCCCCATGTCCTCACTGAAGCTCTTCCAAAACTGAGATATGAACCGACTGTCCCGATTTAATACAATGTTAACTGCACCCCGTGAAGATGAACTATCTCATCCATATAAAGTTGAACGAGAGTGTCCATCGTAGCTATGTTCTTCATAGGCAAAAAGTGAGCCAATTTGGTGAGTCGGCCCACTATCACCCATATGGTATCTTTACCTGTTTTGTCCCTAGCCAATCCAACGACAAAATCCATCGTGATATGTTTCCACTTCCACACGGGAATCTCTAAAGGCTTAAGGAATCCAACTGGTCGTTGATTCTCCGCCTTCACTTGGTGACATACAAGGCACCTAGCCATAAACTCGGCTATGTTCCGCTTCATACATCTCCACCAAAAGTTTTTTTTCAATCCCTTATACATCTTCGAAGCCCCCGGATGCACTGACAATCTAGAACAATGAGATTCTTGTAGAATTTCTGATTTCAGCCCCGAATCTGAAGATACGCATAATCTGCTCCGAAAACAAAGACTTCCATCTTCATGTATCTGAAAATCTGATTCTATACCAGACTGTACCAAATTTCGCTCTTTACCCAAATCTGAATCTTGCAACTGTGCTTCCTTCACTTTTTCCAAGATGGTTGGCTGAGCTGCCAAAGCTGCCAAAGTTTTCCCGTAGATTCAACAATCTCAATCTCAAGCATTTCAAACTCGGTTATTAACTCCCGCTGATCGGTGATTAACATCACTAGTTGCCTCGAGTTTTTCCTACTCAAAGCATCAACTACACGATTAGCCTTACAGGGGTTGTAGCTAATCGTAAGATCATAATTCTTCAACAGTTCTAACCAACGCCTCTGTCTCATGTTAAGTTCCTTTTGTGTGAAAAGGTACTTCAGGCTCTGATGGTCAGTGAAAACCTCACACGGTTCTTTATACAAGTAGTGCCTCCACAACTTCAAGGCAAACACGACCGCTGCCAACTCTAAGTCGTGTGTAGGGTAGTTCTTCTCGTAAGGCTTAAGCTGTCTAGAAGCATAAGCTATAACCTTACCATTCTTCATCAAAACACACCTTTGTCCAATTCCCGAGGCATCATTATAGATGGTGAAACCTCCGGAGTCTGATGGCAAAGCTAACATCGGTGTTGTAGTCAACATCTCATTCAACACCTTGAAACTGTTCTCACACTCCGGCCCCCATTCAAACTTAACCCGCTTTTGTGTTAATCGAGTCAATTGAGCTGCAATGCGAGAGAAGTCTTGCACAAACTTCCGATAATACCCGTCTAACCCTAGAAAACTCCTAACTTCTGCCACATTCTTCGGTGTAGGACAATCCACGATTGCCTCTATCTTGCTCGGGTCAACTGAAACTTCCTCTGCTGAAACAACATGCCCCAAAAACGTGTTGCTTCTCAACCAGAACTCGCACTTCCTAAACTTGGCATACAATTTCTCCTTCTTCAAAATTTCTAAAGCCAACCTCAAATGATCTTGGTGAGCTTCATTCAACGATGAGTAGATCAAAATGTCATCGATGAAGACCACTACGAAATTGTCTAGACAATACCGTGTCCATGAACGTCGCAGGTGCGTTGGTCATTTCATGCGGCATCACAAAGAACTTGTAGTGCCCGTAGCGGGTTCTAAAGGCACTCTTCGGGATGTCTTCGGGTTTAATTCTCAACTGGAGAACACCTTCCCTCCCTTCTACTGATCAAACAAGTCATCGATGCAAGGTAGATGGTATTGATTCTTGATTGTGATATTTTTCAACTCCCGGTAGTCGATACACATCTGCATAGTATCGTCCTTCTTCTTCACAAAAAAAATCGGAGCGCCTCAAGGTGAGACACTCAGTCTTATGAATTTCTTATCAAGAAGTTATTGGAGTTGAGACTCCAGCTCCTTACACTCCATTGGCGCCATTCGATACGGGGCCTTAGAGATTGGCTCCGCACTGGGTTGCAATAATATCTCAAAATCAATTTCCCGGGATGGTGGAATGCCCAGAAAATCATCGAGGAACATATCCCGAACTCCTTCACAACAAGAACGTCCTCAAGCCGGGCTTTCTTCTCCTCCTTCGCCACTGCATAAGCCAGGAAAGCTTCGCAGCCCTTCTTAATATACTTTCTCGCTTTCATCGCCGAGATTATAGGCATACTCCTACCACTTCTCTTCTTAACCGACCCCTGAAATTCAAACACCTCTTGTTCCCCAGTCACAAACTGAATCTTCCTCTCTCGGCAATCAACCAAGGCATAATGCTTGTACAACCAATCCATACCCAATATGACGACAAAATCGACCATCTGAAGTTGAATAAGGTCCTCCTCAACTATTCTAGAGTGTATATCTACCCGACACCCCTTATGAATCACATTAGACTCTAATACTTTCCCACTAGGCACCAAAACTCTATAGGTATCTAAAATACTAACAGGAGATGACTCGAGTATTTTAGCAAACCTACGAGATACAAATGAGTGGGTGGCTCCACAATCAAAGAGCACACAAGCAGGCACGAAGTTGATGAGTAGCGTACCTATTACCACATCTGAATTATCACCCGCTTCCTGTTGAGTCAAAGCAAAGACTCGTGCATTCAGCTTAGCCCCAGCTCCTCCAACCTTAGGTGATGCCCCAGAATTCTGCCCAGTCACTTGTGGCGGAGCTGGATATTCACTGATTCGGTGACCCAACTTACTGTTAGTAGTGCCCTAGGACCATTAGCACATGTTGTGCGTTTTATTATCTTTTGAGCATGTAATTGAATAGTTAATTTTGCTTTTGATTATCAAATGTGTGATTTGATAGTAAAACTCATTAGCTTATGTAATTACTATTCTAGAAGTCCCTAGTTTTATGTAATGCTTAATTACTATGAAATAAAACTAGTATGATTGTTGATTGATGATCTTGTTTTACTGATCATGTGTAATGGATACAAATCACATCATAGATGCAATATATAGGGATACATTGTATCGACGTGATCCGTCGTAGAAGTAATACTTCATGGTCTTAAGTCATAAGTATTACTTCCTCAATACTATTTTAGAATCCTTAGACCTTATGTCTTCATTGATTCTAGTATGAATGGAGCCACGTTTTGACTCGATCGGACGTTACTTGTAACAGAGTAATCAATACGATCGATGATCGGATGTAGTGTCCTATCATAGCTTGAATGTGAGAGACATTGTAAGGAATTTGTCCCTCTCTATTATTAGAGAGAGATATCCATGGGCCCCTCGATAGGGAAAGACTGTTTAAATGCATTGCCGTGCTCAAATGTATTTGATAAAGTGGTTATCAAATGCTATTTGTCGAAACAGTCTACCTGGAGATCGAGCATAAATACAATTATGCTTAATAAGGGTGACGACCACCATGCCTTATGCTTAATTAGGATATCGCGAGACAAAGGGATTAAATAGTAGATTGATATTAGGTTCCGTTGTATATTCATTCACTTTGGGTAGTCACAATGTCCTGCTAGGGACCGCTTGTGATTTATGAACTCACACTACTACTAAGTGTGTTTTCATTGCCATTGTGATATGAACCTATAGGGTCACACGCATAGACGAGCTAACGAGCTTCATGTCCAGATTCAATGAATCTAGAATGTGTCTAGGTTCATTGTATCTGACATTCAAATTTCTGAGAATGATAAATCGTTATTATTCGAATTAGAGAGAATGGGCATTTTCGGTATAGCTGGGATTACGTGGGAGTTGTTATCCGATAAAGACTCCCACTACCAGCAGAAGTCTAGGGGACGTGGGAGTTAAAGACTCCCACTGCCGAGAGGAGTTGGGGATGTGAGAGTTGGTTATGGGAACAAACTCTCGTACCCTATATAATGATCTCTTGGCCGAAACCCTAGCCGATGATTTTTCAGCCGCAAAAATTTGCCAACTCTCTGAAATCTGATTTCAGTTTTCAGTCTCCCTTTTCTCTCTAATTTCCGAAAATCAGAAAGACGAAGAGTTAGCACTCGCCGCCCGTTTCGTCGCGTGGATACCGGTAGAGGGATATTCCGCAAAGGGAATTCCGTTGGTGGCAGCAACACATCCAAGAAACGTCATCCTCCATTCAAGAAGTAGCTTCTTGAATCCAAGAAACGTAAGTCTTTTTCGTTGTTTTTCGATTCGTTTACGTATGAGCGGATCCTTCAAGGGAGGACTCATGGGTGTTTGGAACGAGTTTCCGCCCATGAATCCCTTCACTTACCACATCGAAAACATGCTCCAGTAGACCATCTACAAGTCCCCGTGTGCTTCCTACCACATAGTGAACACACTAGTATCACATCAAAGTTCACAAGTGCTCTTGGGGGTCCTCCAATTCTAGCAACATTAGCACTTGTCCCAACTCCATGCCTGAAGGTGTTGGTTGGTCCCGAGGTGGGAGTGAACCTCTTCCTTGCAGCCATAGGTGCACCCAACATTACGACGAGAGCCTTGAGACATAGAGGAAAAAAGCCTATTCATATCAAAATCAGCTGACTTAAACTCCTCTTCCACATCTAGACTACGCTGGAATGCATCCATGAAGGTAGTAGGACGGTATCCCGATGGTCTTCCCCTAATGCGAGGCAACAACCCCCGCACAAATCGCTGAGTACGCATCTCATCATCCTGCACCATTGCCATAGCGTACTTGCCCAACCCGTTGAACTTGTTTGCATAAGCAGTCACCGACATCCCCTAGTATGCCTTAGGTCGAAGAACTCATTCTGACGAGCTATCTTAAAGGTCTTAGGAAAATACTGATCCAAGAATTCATTCCTAAATCTCTCCCGGGAAATAGGCCCCGCTTTAGCGTACACGGGTCTTACACCCATTCTACCATTCCGAAGCCCCAACTATGAGGAAAGGCTCAACCACATCCGCCTTCATGTTTTTCGGTACCCTCATGATACGAAAATGTTGTTCTACTTCTCCGCCTGATCTGCCCCATCTCTCCATCAAAAGAACCCATACACATCTTCTTCATGCGTTCACGGTAAACACCCAGATCTGCTTCAACCCGTTGACCCCTTGGAGCCCCGGCTCTCTGATTCTCCTGTTGTGGTTGTGGTTGTGGTTGTTATTGCTGCTGCTGATCCTGAAACATATGGGCTAAAATCACAAAGGCAGCCCCTACATCAGGTGTTGCCCATACGTTGGCTTGTGGGGGTAGTTGTGGCATATTATATTGTGGTGGTACATTGTGGTATTGTGGAGGAGGATTGTATTGTGGTGGCTGAGGGTATTGGGGTGGTTGATTGTATTGTTGTGGATGATAGTATTGATGTGGTGGATAGTATTAAGGAGATGGTGGATGATTGTTGTTCTGTGGTGGTGGTGGTTGCATGTTCTGTTGGACATTTGGTTGGGGTGCATTTGATTGCTCTTGACTAGTAGACCCAACAAACACTCTCTTCTTGGCCCCCGACAGGAATATGTAGCAATCGGTAGATTGAAGTCATATCCACCGTCTTAGTTCGGATACATCTTCAACCCCCACAAGTAATGTAACAAAAACATAAGTATATAAAGCGGTAACAAGTAACAGATTGTACATGTGAAACATATAGCAAGTAGAGCATGCGAAACAGGTAGTATGGTACAAGAATCACATACATGTACATATAAGGTAGCATAACACAAAAACACAAAGATATAAAGTATTAAGTAAGTAAGTACGTCTTAATCCATGGTCTATACCCATCACACACCTCACCTTATATGTTCTTGTTACCCGAAGTTTATTACAGATTTTAACCCTAAGGTTCGATCTTCTCTGGTACCATTTATGTCACACCCGTCTCCGGAATGGTGACATGGCAGTGTCTCATTAGTAGATGAGACACCAAAGCCCACGACAGAGTTTACTATTAAAAGGGAATTCCATTTATGCAATCCATGATAATTAAAGTGTACAAGCGGAAGTAAATACTGAAGGGAAATTACTGAGTTATTACAATGAAATGTGTTTAAATGTTCGAAAGGAAAATAACAGAAAACAGTAAAATGTTTGTCACTAGTTCATTACCCATCACTCATCATAGGAACCCTCCCAGGTTTCGTCCTCATACTAAGGCTACTCCTCATAATCACCTGCACAAATAAGCGAATGGACTGAGCTTAGGGGCTCAACACGGTCCACATAATCCCTGTACAAGATAACAAGTAGTGCAAATAGAACGCGAAATATTTTTTATGTTTTCCAAAATACCCTTTTTAATTACGTGATAAACACGACACGAGTTCAGAAGAATGCACGACACTTCCATATCACACTTTCCCAAAACAAAACATGATCCTGTTACAGAGTATGTCGGTCGACCTGTGTGGGATACCGATCGACTGAAATTTGGACATAAAGAATGTCCCAAAAATGGTACTAAATCCGGCGGACCGAAAGCTATCGTCGGTCGAGGGACTTTTAGTCCAGGTCGACCGAAAATCCATTGCCCCTCGTCCGATGAAGCCTAGTAGTTTATCCGGACGACTGACTGAAGGGTTCGGTCGTCCGAAATCCACTGCACCTCGTCCAATGAAGCCTCATTAGTTTAATCGGACGACTGGCTGAAGGGTTCGGTCGACCTAACCGGCCGTCTGAAGTTCAGTCCGGAAATTATCCAGTGAAAATTTACAAAGGAAATGTGCACTTCGCACATTCCCAATCCCTACCCCAAAAGTACTGGCTTTGACTCCAAATCACATAACAATTATGACTAATGCAACAACATAGTCCAATTAGTCATCATTTTCACATCACACACGACTACTTCGGAATGTGCTACGAGGACCATGCTATACTCGTACGCCACAATGGAAGTACACGAATTGTGACACTACGAGAATGGCTAACGCAAAATCATGATCCATCCACAAGTGAGCTACCAAGATAATGGAAGCATACTCATGGACATTCACAAGAGTACATCATAGGTGACATTTCTAAAGGATTTAGTAAGTTGATGCATGATGAGTTTGAGATGAGCATGATGGGCGAACTAAACATCTTCCTTGGACTTCAAATCAAACAAACCAATGAGGGGATCTTCATCAATCAAGCTAAGTACACAAATGAGTTGATCAAGAGATTTGGGATGAGTGGTGCTAAGGAAAACAAGACTCCTATGAGCTCTACTCTAAAGCTTGACAAAGAAGAAAAGTGTAAAAAAGTTTATGAGTCCAAGTATAGATTTATGATTGTTAGTTTACTTTACTTAGCTGCTAGTAGACCCGATATCATGTTTGTGGTTTTGCTTATGTACAAATTTTCAATATTGTCATAAGGAATCACATCTAGTAGCCGTTAAACGCATTCTTAGATATCTTATAAGTTCTTTTGATTATGGTCTTTGGTATCCTAGAACCGAGTCATGTGACCTTATCGGATATACCGATCTCGATTATGTCGGATGTAGAGTCTAGTGTAAGAGTACTAGTGGTCATTGTCAATTCCTTTGTCATGCTCTTGTATCATGGCATAGCAAGAAACAACCATGTGTATCTCTTTCTACCGCTGATGCCGAATATATCGCCTCCGGTATTTGTTGTGCTCAAGTGTTTTGGATGAATCATATCTTACTTGATTTTGGTCCAATTTTTAACAATGTGTCTATTTTGTGTGATACCACTAGTGCCATTAACTTGACTATGAATCATATCCAACACTCTAGGACAAAGCACATAGAAATTAAGCACCGCTTCATAAGAGGTCGTGTTGCTAAATGAGATATTTGCATTGATTTTGTGAGTATGGATGACCAACTTGCTGATATTTTCACAAAACTTCTGTGTTTTGAAAGATTTGATTACCTAAGGCGATGCCTAGGAATCACAAATTTGCAAATTTGATGTGTTTGTTGAGAATGGGCAGAAAATAGGGTAATCACATTCGACCGACCGGAGAAATGGTAAAAAAGTACAAGGAAAATTGAAGGCAATTCGGTCGATCGCAAACAAGACAAAAAGAAAATAAGTGTATCTCGAATGAGGTCCGGAAGACCTCAGGGCAGCTCCAGTCGACCAAACCATCGCAGAAAATGGCATTGAAAAGGTTTTCAACATTTATGTTTTTCGAACCTTTCCTATTCCCTCTCTCAAACACTGAAACCCTCTCAAATACTCTCTTGAAATAAAAAGGACATACCTTACCGAACTTATTTTCCAACCTCAAATCATCCTATTTCAACATCATGAAGACAAATCAACCTCTATCAAAGTCTAAAAAACCACAACAAAAGAAAACTCAAGAAAACCACCCACCAAAAGACCCTTAGAGAAATGGATTTCTATTCAAGAAGGAACCAATCCTTCTCCCAAAAGGCTAAAAGGAATTTTTCAGAATAGGGGAAAGGGAAGAAGCATGTAGAAACATGGAGCGACAAATCGGAGACGAAGTCCGATTATGAGAGACCTCTCTCACCACCACCTCAAAGGGCTTCAAATATTCAAGGAGAGTCCTCCAAATTCATGACTACAAAGGTATCCTCTCAGTTTCAATCTATTGAGGCTAAAATTTTTTATTATTCCTTTGTAAAAAGAAAATGAGAGATATTTCCCGGGTATGTTAGGAATGCTAAGACATTTGAGAAGGGGCTTGGCTCGATTATAGTCTTGTTTAGTGATATGGGGTGGATTAACCTCTTTATTCATGATTGGGATATTTACCCCCATCTGAAATATGAGTTTGGAGCGAACTTGAGGGAAGACCGTAGACAAGAAGATGAGGATTTTTGGTGAACCTCTAGTGTTGATGGGTTGGAGTTTAGCTTCTCGGAAGCTATATTTTGTGAACTTCTTGGGGGTAGAGCTTAATAAGAGTTCAATTAGACACTTTGATAATTCTGGGAGTGTGTCCGATGACGAGATTCTTGATTTGAAAAGCTTCAAAGCCAACTATAAGATCGAGGGAGCTTTTAGTATGTCTTCGGAGAGGGAGGCCAATAAGCTTGATGAGTATGGTAGAATCCTCCATCCCGTGATTTCCAATGTGGTACTCCCTATCAAAGGCCACAAAAGTTCTATTAGCTACATCCAAATGATTATAATGGGGTGGCTAGTTGAGAGAAGAATTATGAACTTTGGGTATCTAGCTTTAAGGCATTTTAGTGAGTGTGTGAATAGTGCAAGAAACTTCCTACCTTATGGAAGCATGCTCACTATACCTTTTAGAAAGTTCAACCTTTGCTAATCCGGTGCAAAGAGATACAAAGTACAACATCTACAATGAAGGGCACTTTCACCGGATGCATATTATCCGTGTTGGTGACCATTGGAAATTTCAAAGTAAGTGCACCGATGACGAGTTGTTGGCGGCCGCCATTGTCAAAGGGGCTAACCAAAAGGCCATTGATACAATAAACAAAACCATTGATTCAAGGAAGGCACAAAAGCCTAAGAATCATGTTATGGAATAAGAAAATGTTCACCATGATGATTAAAAGATACACGTGGAAGATGACGAAGAGTTTGATTTCCAAGGTAATTTTTGGGGGGAATGAACAAGGTCAAGAAGAAGATATTGAAGAGGAAGGTCCACCACCAAGAAAGAAAATGGTTGTTGACTTGGATCCAGAATCTATATTGGTTTCTAAAGTTGAGGCCGCATTTAACCAAACTTGCTATGAATTGCTCTTACAAGTCATCAAAAACTTGGAGTCCTTCAAAGATGACTTCATATATATATATATATATATATATATATATATATATATATATATATATAGAGAGAGAGAGAGAGAGAGAGAGAGAGCACAAGCGAGCGAGCGCAAGGTTGATGATGTTATCAAATATACAAAGACAAAGGGATCAACTATTGTGGAAGAAGTAGAAGAGAAAGAAAATGATAAGGAAGAGAATGAGGAGAAGATGATGAGAATGCAAGTGATAATACAAGTAATGATAGAAATTATGATGGTGAAAAAAAAGAGGAATAAGAATAAGAAATTCACATATCTTCAACCGAAGAGGAAATTGCCAAAGTCATTGGTAACTTAAAGTGAAGAAGCAACATTTGGAATCTCATGGTGTGATGAAAGTGCAAGACATCTACAAAACCAATGAGAAAATTCTAAACTCTTCTATCTTTTATGGATTTTCCTCTATATTATCCCTTATGTATCCCTAGAATAGCAAGTGTTGAGCTTTATCTTTCATATATTATTATGAATTGCTATTTGAATGGTTATAACATGCTTTTTCTTTGATATTTACTTGATCTTATATGTATGTTTAGAGCTCAATGGTGATATCCTTGTGATGAGAGCTCATCATTTACCCCTCCCCAACTCCTTTTTATCTATGACAAAGGGGGAGAAAAATGTGTTATGTAATGTGCTTTAACTTGGTATATTTCTTAGATTATGTAGCATGGGGTTTATATGTTCTTCAAAAGTTAAGAATATGTTATACTTTTATGATCCTATATAGCTGCACTTGTAAGTTCAATTGTTGGTATGACATAGTTATATGTCTTGGTATGAGTTGGTATGATTTTTGCAGGTTTTATATGGCTTCTACCTTAAGTCCGGTCGACCGGACTGGTGAACCTCGGTTGACCAGAAGAAGATATGTGGTTGACCGGAATATCCTGATTCAACAAAACTTTGAACTCTATTCTCTCTATCTTTCATTTTTATTTCTTTATGACATGGGAACAACATCATGGGGATAATTCATTAAGTGAATCTTTACTTTTCCCTAAGGTTGATTATCTTTTAAAATCGTCAAAGCCTATAGATGACCTTGTGCTTATCTTTGATCATTCAAAGGCCATCTTTCATTTTGTTTCATCTATATCACCTATCACTAGGGATGGCAATGGGGCCGGGTGGGGGTGGATACCATGATCTCCAGGCCCACCCCCGCCTCTTCCATCGTATCCCCATCACTGGGAATGGATGGGCATCCCATCCCCAGCTCAGGTGGAGGCCCACCCCCAACTAGGGAAAAGCGGGGAATTTTTTTTCCCAAATTCCCACTTTCGTCTCAATGGAGGCTCAACCTCGACTAGAAAAAAATAGTGAATTTTTAACAAAAATCCTCAAATAGAACCTTGAAAAAAATGATATAGATGTCCCGGAAAGAATTTGATTCATGTGATCTTCTCCAAATTAGATGTCTATTTTATTTTTTAGGTATTTATGCTCTTTCTATTTAGTATTTTAGATGGTCATACGATCCGGGCCGGGATGGGGGCGGGGATATTATTTCACCTGCCCCCGCCCCCGCTAGCGGGGCCAAATTCACCCCAATCCCATCCCATTCCCACCCTCAACTGAAACCGGGGAATCGTTCCGAATCTCCAATTCACGCATCCCCATTGACATCCCTACCTATCACATTACATCAAAATTGCCATGATAAAAAATGGGGAGATTGTAAGCCCTAAGGGCTAAATTATCTATTTTGATGAACGACATCCCGTTGATGAGGTTTAACGTTATATTTGATACATTCAAGTTGGATCTACAAAGACATATGTCATCCTTACACATTGAAGATTCAAGAGATTCCTTACACATTGAAGATTCAAGAGATTCCTTGAAGACTTAGGTATATGACGTGGTAGATTAGACTGTTATATCTTGTAATCACTCTTAGGATATAAGCTCAAAGATAATTCTCACTCTTGCAATGCATGCACAAAAATATTTTCATATTGAAATGTCTTGTGTTTTCAAAACTTTGTTTTTTATCCTTAGATCAACTTTGTTAAAATGTTTTTGAAAAGGTATTTCAAAGGTTTGCATAAGCCAAAATGAGTTTTGCATGAGTCAGATAGTATTTGTTTTGAGACTTAGTGTCAAAACCACTTTGAACATTCACCCATGTTGATCGAAGTGGAATCTCGGACGATTTGTTGAATGTCGGTCGACTGACCTCTTGGTTAGGTCGACTGAAGTGTGTTTCTTGCCTTAGTCATTTTAAATACTTTTGAACTCCAATGACAATATCATCCGGTCGACCTTGATTTTTCTCCGGACGATCAATATCTCTATTCAGTCGATCGAGATCTTGGTTAGGTCGACCGAAAACATCCAGCGAACCAACCTGTTTAGTTCGGACGCACCCCGGACGACATGAACTACACGTCAGTCGACCGGATGGTCCTATCAGGGGTAGATACTAGCTATTATTACATTAAATACAACTCAATTTTGAACTCTCTATATATACCAAAGGATGATTTATTGCAAACCAACCAACTCATTTAATCCATTCAATATCCTCTCTTTTAAACAAGCATTCATTACTCATTTATTACTGTTTGATGTGCTAAACTTGAGTGATCAAAATCATTTGAGCTTAGAAAGTTTTGTGCTTACACTTTTAACAAATCCATCACTTTAAGCTGATATCTTGGTTTTATATTTTCCCCTCTCTTTATGAGATTAGCTCTTTGTGAGTAAGGAAAACTCTTTGTGAGTTTGTTCTCTTTGTGCCACTTGTAATAACTCTTTGTAAGTTAGGCTCTTTGTGGGCTTATGAAGTGGTTGTGAGTAAAACATTTTGTGAGTTGTCCACTTTTGTAAAAGGAAGTTAAGTTAGTGTGTTGTTGAAATCATTGGGTTAGTCTCAAGGTAGTGGATGTAGATTAATTAAGTTGTAATGGGAAGTTAGTGTGTTGTTGAAATCATTAGGTTAGTCTTAGAGATGGCAATGGGTCGGGTCGGGGAGAATTTTCATGTTTTTCACCGATCCACCCCGACTCGTTTACGTTATTTTCCTGCCCCGCCCCGACATGTGCCCCGCAAACGGGGCAACATTATCGCCCCGCCCCGACCCGCGCCGCCCCGTTGTATTTTTTAAAAATAAAATAATTAGCATATTTTTTCTTTTCCCAAGTATAATTACCATATATAAAAAAAAATTATATATATATATATATATATATATATATATATATATATATAGTTGGGGTTTAAATGGGTCAAACGGGTCGGGGCGGGGCAAACAGCATATCCAAACCCGACCTGACCCGACCCGTTTACGGGGCAGTCTCGATCCGCCCCGACTCGCCCCGTTCGCGGGTCGAGGCGGGGCAACGGGACACAGGCTAAATTGCCATCCCTAGTTAGTCTCAATGTAGTGGACGTAAATTCTTTGTGATTTGAACCACTATAAATCATTTGTCTTCGACCTTCTCTTTACAAGCTTTCACATTTGTGTTTGTCTACATATTTACACTTCACTTGGAAGAAAGTTAAAAAGTTTACAAAAACTCAATTCACACCCTTCCTCTTAGGTTTTTCAAGTTTGTTGTTAAATAAAAATTGGATTATAAAGTACATTACAAATAAAAATAGGACAAGAATGCAAAATCAAAAAATAATGGACTTGATTGAAAAAGTGACAAAAATACCCCAGGTGGATCCAGATTCCTTCATCATATTACATCTCAGATTTGATTATTCAAACCATCATCGATATGACAAAATTTCAAACATATCTTATTTCAAATTTCAAAATTGTTTTGGGGCAATATTGGAACAACGTAAATTGTTTATATAAATGAATTTTTTTAAACTTTAGATCAATTCACATATAAGGCTATAATTTTACCCTAATTTTATCCTCACATATAAAAGTATATGAATAAAAGTTATAAAACATAGTTCTTCCATCGTTTTCGTGTCTTTTCTTTTGGGTGCCATAGATAAATAATAGGTTTGGGAGATAATTTTAGAAAAGTGAGACATTTTCTTGAAAATACTAAGAACAAGGTATTTTACTTTGAGATTGAGAGCAAAGTTCTCAAAGAGAGATGTGAGAATTAGAAGACTTCTTATTTGGATAAAGAATAGAGCAAATAGTTTTTTCCGTTACAAGTGCTATATCTGCCACAAATCACATTTTAGTGCTATATCTGCCACAAAACTAGTTACAAGTGCTATATCTGCCACAAATCGTTTTTCCGTGCCTTTTTTGCCATTAAACATTTTATAAGTGCTAAAAATGCCACAAAAAGAGGGAGGGTGAAGGGAAAAATAGGTAAGAGATCAAATTAATTTCAATTAGACCCTAAAATAAAAAATTTATATTATATTGGGTACCTAATTTTATTTTATTTTTAATACTTGACCCTTCTTCCCAAATTTACCAAAACCCTCACCGCTACCTTCTTCTTTCTTCTCTTCCCACATCGAGCCACCACCACCTCCCATCCTGTTACCCAATACCTACCACCACCCATACCAAAGAGTACCAAATCTGACAAAAAATGACTGCTTGAAGATTTGGAGAGGCGTGGTGAAGGTGATAGCCTAGCAAAAATCTCTAAGAACAATTAGACATTCTTAGGAAATTGGTCTGCATTTTGCATATTGCTTTGCGAGAGTCCTTTTTGTTCAAGAATTCTGATGGTTTCAGATGCAAAGCATCTATGTTAGGTTAGTTATGTACTGTAAATTAGTCTACATTTTGTTTAGTACTTTGATTGGTATGTATTTTGTTTAAATTTTTTTTGATGGTTTTAGCAGCAAAGCACTTGGTTAATCATGTAGTGAAAATTGATTAGCATTTTGCTTATTGCTTTGACTTATATGTATTTTGTAAAACAGTTTCTAAAGGTTAGAGGAGCAAAGCATTTGTAAAATTTGTTATATGTGTCTGAAAAATAGATCTAGAAGTGCTTTCATCATATGGATTGCTATTCTTGGTTAATTTTCAATGGGTATGGGTGGGGGTTAGAGATTGGGTGGCGGCGGTGGCTCGAGGTGGGAGGGGAAGGAAGAAGAAGGTGGTGGAGGCTTTGATAAATTTGGGAAGAAGGGGTCAATTATTTAAAAAATAATTTTTGCACCCAATTAAATATAAAAATGTGATTTTAGGGTCTATTTGAAATTAATTTTATCTCTTACATATTTTTCCCTTCACCCTCCCTCGTTTTGTGGCATTTTTAGCACTCATAAAATGTTTCATGGAAGAAAAGGCACGGAAAAACGATTTGTGGCAAATATAACACTGGTAACTAGTTTTGTGGCAGAAAAAATACGAAAATATGATTTGTGGAAGATATAGCACTCGTAACTAGTTTTGTGGCAGAAAAAACACGAAGGGTGTGCTTGGATTGGGTTTGAGTTTGGGTTTGGGTTTGGGTTTGAGTTTGGGTTTGAGCGGGAGAGGCTAAAAAACGGGCGGGAACAATTCAAATTCAAATTTTTTTTCTTCAAATAATCGTCCAAATTCAAATTTTGGCTTCACAAATTTGGAATTTGAACATCTCCCGCTAATTTAAGAGCTAAAAATTTTGAATTTGAATTGTTCCCGCCCATTTTTTAGCCTCTCCCGCCCAAACCCAAACCCAAATTCAAACCCAAACCCAAACTAAAACCCAATCCAAGCACACCCGAAAATATGATTTGTGGAAGATATAGCACTTGTAACTAGTTTTGTGGCAGAAAAAGCCATTTGCTCTAAAGAATATGAAAAGCGGAGAGGGAGATAGAGAGTTTCTGACGGTTAATACGTTCAATCCCATGTAAGTTCAAAGTTTTTAGATTGTAATTATACCAAAAGATCCGACTTTTGTTCTTCGTTATTTTGTACTCCCTCCATTCCTAAATATAAGACTCTTTATATAATTTTAGAAAATTAAAAAACTTGTCATTTTCACCGAAGTTTCAATATTACTCATCTCTCTCTCACTTCTATAGCATAAGAAAAGAAAGGACAAAAAAAAAATAAGAATGGCAGAGGCGGCAAATAAAAGAAATGTCGAGGGTATAATTGAAATAAATTGTTGACAACTAATAAAATAGGCTTAAACGACAATTAATTTGGATACTTATAAATTTTCTAAACGACAATTAAATGGAAATGGAATGAATATCATTATTGGACCGGCTCCTACATGCGGTTCTTAACTTTTTGCCACCTTGTTTTTAAAAAAAAATTAAAAAAAAAAAAATTTCTACTTCTAACCTCATTTTAATGCTTTCAAAGGAAGCCAAAGTTATGTTGTTTTGTTCACTATTTGCGAGTGCCAATATTGTCTAAAATTGGGGGATTCCGATAATTGGAGGCGGCGATTGGCAAAATACTTCCACAAGGCGGGTGGCTAAAGGGTAAAATAGTCATATACAAAATATATCATCTTCTTCCTCCCTTTCCTTCTTCATAACCACATCCACCTCTGCTTCCACGGCCGAAAAACCCTCCCAAAATAACCTCCAAGATTTGATCAACTCCTTCCCAAAGGTCAATCATCTCCCCCTTCCCCGTGTTTTTAACCACCTCGAACTCCATGTGGGAATGAGCAATTGTTTTCTTTTCTCTTTGCTAATTATTAAATTTTGTTTAAAATGGGGGGAAAGGATATGATTGATGTGGTTTTTAAAGAAATCAATTATTACTTTGATAATGGTTTTTGTCATTAATGTGTTATACTCAATTCTTACTACTATCTAAGGAATTTTGTTCCAAGAACTGCAAATAAATCATTGTCTCTGATAAATATTAGAGCTTTCTATAAGTTTAAAAGCTATTTGAATTTCCTCTTTTGATTCAACTAGTGAGGAGTCGTGTTTGTTGGGATATTTATGCATAAGCTTTGGGTATTCATAAAACAATTGAAGGGAAAATATATATTTCTCACACACAAATAAAAAACTAGTACATGGATATTTATACATATATTCCTACACTACATTGGTCAACTACCAAATATTTCACACTACACACTATTTTGGTAATTACTATACATTGTATAGAAACAAGTATGTAAATGTCCTAATTAATCAATCCCTTAATTAGGCACTTCCTAATTAATTTGGTAATACTAAAATGGTAACTTCCAATACTCCCCCTCAAGTTGGAGTGTGGATATCGAGAACACCCAACTTGCCAACTAAATAATTAAACTGCCCTTGACTCAAAGCTTTGGTTAACACATCGGCGAGTTGCTCCCTTGTCCCCACATGACATGTAACAAGTGTCCCATCTTGGACCTTCTCTCGAACAAAATGACAATCGATCTCAATATGCTTAGTTCTCTCATGGAAGACTGGATTGGCTGCAATGTGAAGCGCCGACTGACTATCACAATACAACTTAGCGGGTCCCAAAGTGACTCCAAGGGATTTGAATAATTCTCTTAGCCAAATTAACTCACTTGTTGCGTTTGCCATAGCTCTGTATTCGGCTTCGGCGGAAGATCGAGAAACAACTTGTTGCTTCTTTGATCGCCAAGAAATAGGAGTGTTTCCTAGTTGAACAAAATACCCTGTAACAGATCTTCTAATTGTGGGACAAACAGCCCAATCAGAATCACAATAAGCTATTAGCCCTGCATTGGGATTGTTTCTAGGCAGTAAAATTCCTCTTCCTGGATTGCCCTTAATATAACGAACAACTCTAATTGCAGCATCCCAATGTTTTTCCCTTGGACTCTGCATGAACTGGCTAAGATTATGGACCGCATAAGTGATGTCTGGCCTCGTTATGGTGAGATAAAGCAATCGCCCAACTAATCGCCTATATTTCCCTGAATCTTTGATTAACCTTCCACTATCATCCTCGATCGTCAACTTGAGTTGTGTCTCCATTGGTGTAGAACATGGTCGTGAACCAGATAAACCACATTCTGTTAAAATGTCAATTGCATACTTTCTTTGACACAAAAATAAACCTTTGGGTGAATGCGCTACTTCTATGCCCAAAAAATACTTGAGAACTCCAAGATCTTTGATTGTAAATTTAAAATCCAAGTACCTTTTTACTTCTTGGCATGTTTTGATGTCGTTTCCTGTGAGAATGATGTCATCAACATAAACTAGGATCACAACAAAAATATTACCTCTTCGATAGATGAATAAGGTAGGTTCTGTTACAGTCTGCCTAAAACCAAATTTGGAAAGCTCTGCGGTGAGCTTACCAAACCAGTTTCTTCCTGCTTGTTTCAACCCATATATGGACTTTTTGAGTTTGCAATAAAGATTTGGCCTAGGTGGTGGAAATCCAAGTGGCGGCTCCATGTAAATATCCTCTGCAAGATCACCATGAAGGAATGCATTGTTGACATCTAATTGGAAAATACTCCAATTTTTGGAAACTGCCAAAGCCAAGAGACATCGAACTGTGGTCATTTTGGCAACTGGAGCAAAAGTCTCAGTGAAATCTTCCCCCCTCGACCTGAGAGTAACCTTTAGCCACGACGCGAGATTTTGGGCGTTCGAGAAAACCATCATCCCGAAACTTCAATTTATAGACCCAACGATTGGAGACAGGCTTCTTACCAGGAGGCAATGATGCATAAACCCAAGTGTTGTTACTCTCAAGGGCGCGTATTTCGGCTGCCATAGATTCCCGCCACATAGGGGAACGAGCTGCTTCTGCATAGCTGCGAGGCTCGGTATAACGGGACAAAGAAGCCAAGTAACATTTATGGGAAGCAGAAAAATTCTCATAAGATAAATAATTATGTAGTGGATAGACCATACCTGAAGAAGCCGTTGGAGAAGGATGAGCCGAGGGAGCAAAGGTGTTGCAAACATAATCGCGAAGTCGAACAGATGGTTGAGTGTCGCGTGTGGACCGTCGAAGTGGAACATCCGAGACTGGGCTTAAAGTGGGGGAGCGGTTGGCAGAGGCTCCCCCGGAAATTACAGCATTTTTGCAGTGTCTAGTATTTTATCACTTTTCTTTCTAAATTTATATCTCCTCCTCAAAAATCATCCCTTAAAATGGAAAACTTTCCAGAATTTATTCAAAAAGAAATGCGTAACAAATTCAGGGATGTTGATTTTACCAGAGACTGGCCTGCAGAATACGAGCAGGTGTTAATAGAAATTTGTTATGATTTTAGTACACTAGGTTACAATGGTGAAAAACGTTGGTCCGATTCGTACAACGAAATTGTTTACGGAATGAACTCCGTCACCGGCGGACAATTCACAATAGAAATTATCGATGCAGTTGTAGCAAAACTGCGCAGGCGATTTTGGGATTTTGAACCACTTAATCGCAAACCATGGTTCAAGTACGACGGTAGGACCAACATTGTTGATTTGGATGGTGCTGTAGCCCAGTGGGAGGAATAAGTTGCCTGTAATTACAGCACATTATAATAATTCAATGTTTTCATAACTTAAATGTTTGGTTTATACAACTCTGCAATAGACTAATCCAAGGGTTAAGCGGTACAGAAGGAAAGGCGATTTTTTCTTTATCCTTCTTTGCCATATTTTTGGGTATGAAGGAAGAGCATTTGTGGACGAAGCCGGTCAGTGTTCAAGATCACTGGAAGAGATAACTGTGGAGGCTCCCCCCGACTACCCGATGTCGGATAACTAACACAAATTGGGTTTTCAGACCTCTCAGTTTCTCTTCGGTTGATCCGAACTTGAGCTCGGTTGACCGAACTTCTAAGCTTATTTTTCACACGTTTTGAAATCTTTTGAAGTCTTTTAAAGTCTAAAAGGTTTTCCCTAAAGGTAACAAGTAAGAACACTTGGAAAACTTTTCTAAAAGACTTATCTATGAAATCAAAGGCTTTTTGGATAAGAACACATGTAAAGATCATTTTGAAACTTAAGCCTTTTGAAAACGTGTTTATGAAAACATGCAATGCAAGACTATAGTGTAGAGCTTATGTCCAAGAGAGCGTTGGTTAGAGCTTAAGGATAAATACCATTTTCAACAAAGCTAATCTAACCAACCTAAGTCTTCAATCTTCAAGCTTGACGAATGTGTCTTGAATGAAATCTTTGAAGCTTGATCAAGGCTTGATTGAAGTACTTAGAGCTTCCATATTGAGTTCCAATATTCTATCACATAGATGAAAACATTAGATGCAAACATCAAGTGTTTGTCCATCATCAAAAACGAGTTCGTTTGCCCTCAAGGCTAACAATCTCCCCCTTTTTGATTATGTCAAACTTTGATGTAATTAGATAGGATATGGACAATATAAAGTACAAGGAAGCATGGCAAAAGGATATAAGAACAAGTAAGTGCAACGACTAATGCTTAGAATATAAACCAAGTAATTATGGAAGCCAAAAGCATTAGTAGGATTACTTCTTTTGCCATATGCATTAGGGACTCTTTGAGGAGCCCTATTTCCCAACCAACCTCCTTGCCTCCTTCCTTCCATCAAGTAGCATTCTTGTGTGTAATATACATACCTTAGTTTACACAAGAAGCTAACTTACCATTTTCATCAATGTTGATGTGAGTGCTAAGGATCCTATTATAAAGAACATTGCTCACACAAACATTAGAACTCTCAATGTTTTGTTATCATCAAAAACATCATAGAGTAACTTTTGCCCTTAGGGCTAACAATCTCCCCCTTTTTGATGATGACAAAACATTGATGCAAATGGGAATAATATACAAAAGATAAATCTTTAAAGTATATAAACATGAATGCATGAGATAAGGATATTAAGGATCTAGACAAGTAGATAACAAATATTCTACTCCCCCTATTTTAGAGAATCCCTTATCTCTCCCATTTTGCAAAGTTCTAAGCTTTCTCCTTTTTGTAAAATACTTCTCATGGCACATTTGCAACACTAAAAATTCTCCCTCTTTTTGTCAATAAGAAAATAAGAAATAAGAAAAGCATTTAGCGAAAAGTAAGGATTAATATTGGAGAAGCTTGATGAAATATACGAATTCTCCCTTTAAAAAAAAATGATACCAATTAAAAAAAATTTAATACCAATTGAAAACAAAACTGATATCAATTGAAGAAAAAAACTTTTAAAAACAAATGAGAATCAGTAATGGATTAAAAGATCAATCTTAAAGATCATAAATCATTTTGAGAAAGGATTGATCAAGAAAAAAGCTTAGTTGATTTCTAAACAAAGAGGAGTCCATAATAACACATAAATCAAAAGATGGTCATATATGGCTCAAAAAGAATATCAACCTAAGCTAAAACAAAGGAGATAAGGAATAAACCTTAAAGAACAATCTCCCGTTTATCAAACAAAACATGTTAGCTCTTTAAGAAGAAAAAACAAGTTGAAAATATAGCTAACAAGAGTGGGATGTGATACCAATTGTTAAAACATAAAAGTTAAGCATATGTATCACAACCAAAAAAATTTAGAGGAAGTGTAAGATACCAATTGTAGTACATTCCTCTAATAAGTTAATAGTTAGCTAAATGAGTATAACACTCTAGAAGCAAGACTAACCAAAAGCTTAAATGAGATCAAAAAAAAATAATACCAATAACAAAGTATATGATCTCATAGTTATTTAGGGGAAAAACACATGTAGAAAATGAACATGTATAACATGTATAACTCCCAAAATAACTAACACAAATTAGCTATAAGATAAGAAAGTTGAAAACCAAGCCAATAAGTGATGTGATGATGTAAAATATGAAAAATTGAGAATACATCACATTTAAGGGGGTATAAGATAAAAACATATGAAGACTCCCCCTATATCTCTTAATGATGCAACTTCTTAACATGATACTCAAAAAGCGATAAAAAATCAAGCGCATCATGTTAAGCATATGTAAATGAAGTTCAAGCACCAAAGAGATAAAATATGTGCATTCTAGAAGATCTAGTTACCAATTGTGATAGTGTTTGTACTCTAAGCATAATAAGGTCTAGAGATAGCACAAAACACATTATCAAGATAAAAGAACCCATGCACATAAACAAGAGAGTTTAAATAGACAAGTTTATGCTTTTAAGCCATCATTCTTGTCAAGTTAGGAATACACTTTTAGCATGTTGACAAGCAAAACATGATGTACATAAACCATAATCCAATAAGCACAAACTCTCTAGTCAACTACTTAACTCATCAAATAATAGCCCATAAAGATAAAAAAAATATAATGACCACTACTAAGGGATGAGTTAAGCCTTGTACCTCAACGCTCTTTGAGCTTGGACTTCTTACTATTTTGGTAGATCTTATTTATCAACAAGTCCATAGAGGCCTTTTGTGTGATCACTTTTATTGATCATCACAATTTTGTAATCCTTAGCATTTGACTCTTTTCTTGGAATCTTAGCTCACTTGTGCCATTCCTTGTAGTTCATATCTTCTTCATGAAGCTTAGAACTCTTTGTCACCTACAAGGAATTCTTGAGAACTAATTTGGTACCTTTTCAAAGGTCCATCAAGATTAGCTCAAATTCTCAAGTGAACACATATATGCTTAAGGATAAAAAAAACAAAAACAACTAGATGGATTCTTAAATGAATATGACATAACAAAACAAGAATCAATCAAGTTGCATATGCTACATCTCATAGATACCTTAGCTCATTAGATATGAAAAAAAAAAAACAAGAGCATGCTAAAGGTCATCTATATAAATATAGAATTCAAGCATGTGAGATGCACCATATATAAGAGCAAGCATATAAGGATATATATCAAAAACCACTTGAACACTTTAACTAAAGTGTTATGAGAAGTTGATTTTGATACCTTTGCTTTCTTACCAAGTGATGAAGACATTGGATTAACACTTTGACACTTGTCATCACTTGAAGCTTTGCTCTTAGTAACTTACCAACTTGGTTCTCCAATTGATCAACATTTGAGCTTTGAGAATCCAAGTGTTAAGGAGTGCTTTTGAATTTCTACTATAGGCACATCTCCTTTGACTTTCTCCCCAATGCCACTTTTCTTCGAATCTACAACATTGAAGCTTTGTGGCATGCATCTAACTTATAAGAACCTATAAGATCAAGGGAAGAGAAGCTTTTGGTACCCACTTTTGTTTGGGTCCATGGGGGTTAGTTAAAATACGTTTAACTCTCCAAATTGTTTTAACCCCTTTTTCAATCTTCTTCTTAACATGGCATCTAGCATTAGTATGACCATGTTTTCCACAATAAGTGCAACAAGTGTGTGGCTTAGAAGATTTGTGAACATGCTCATGATATCTATTTTGCCTATGTGACATACTAGCATTTACAACAGCATTCTTAGAAATATAAGAAGAGCTAGCACAATCAATATGATTTGCAATATAAACAAGGCCATTTTTATCATGTGAAGCACATTGCATGCCAAGAATTTGATCAAGATTCTTCTTACCCTTTGAAAAGTTTTCAACAAGAAGGGTAAGGTTTTTAACTTTGTTTTCCAAAAGATCAAATTCAACAAGCTTGTTTTCTAAAGATGACACTTTAACACAAGCTTCTATGTGTTGTAATGAAGATGAATTGCAAGTAGTAATAAGATCATCATTTTCACATTTCAAGCAATTAACGTCATCACACAACTTTTTATTTTCAACAACCAACTTAGCATTATCAACAAGCAAAGATTCAATTTTATGCTTCATTTCATGGTTTTGCTTTGCACATTTTTTCAATTGATCATACATATCAATTAAAAGCTCATTAGCATCATCCTCCTCATCATAAGAATTTGAAATGGAGGGAGAAGGATGTACCTCATTACCAAAAGCCATGAAGCACAAGTTGGCGTATTCATCATCACCGTTGTCACTTGAAGAGCTTGATCCTTCATGAGTATCTTCAAGCGTTTTCCACATGGAGTGGGCGGATTTGCTTCCAAGGACACGGTTGTACTCCTCCGGGACTCAAGGCACAACTAAGAAAATTCATTGCCTTGTAATTTTTGAGTCATCATCTTGAACTCAACTTCATTTAGCTCATTGTCCTTCTTTGGAGTTTGAACACCTTCCACCATCTTCTTGGGTACATATGGACCTTCTTCAATTATATGCCATAAAGAGAAATCAATGGAGCACACATATAACTTGAATCGATCCTTCCAAGCATCAAAATGATTTCCATCAAAAAGTGGTGGTCTATCGGTGGAAGACCCCTCTTGGTAGGCTAATGCGGAATAACCCAGCCATAATCTTTTCTTCAAGCGGTTAAGCTAAATATGAAGACCGTGCTACGATACCAATTGAAGGAACCCAAGAGGGGGGTGAATTGGGTTTCTAATAAATCTTGCAAACTATTTCCAATTTAAACAATGATAGTGCAAGTTTAACAAAAGCTAAAGCAAAAACCCAATGCAAATCACAAGACAAGAGATTTAGAGTGGTTCGATTCACTAAGAATCTACATCCACTACCTTGAGCCGCACCCAAGGATTTCACCAACTTCACTAAGAAGAATGTGCCCACACAAAGTAGGACTTTACACTAGTGGCTAACTCACCAAGAGTTTTACAAACAACCACTATAAACAATTGCCCACACTAAGTAGGACTTATACAACAATAACCCTATCACTAAGAAAGGGGATAAGATGAAAGGTTTAGAGTACAAAGTTGTTCACTCTTCTAAGTGAAAGATACATACATTTGAAGCTCATCAATTTGTTTGGCTCTTTGAACATAATAAGCTCACTCTTTGTCTTGCTTTGCAAATTCACCTTTGAATGCATTTAGATCATGACAATGAAGTGCATTTGCTTTCAAGGTGTTTAGACTTGATAATGAATCAATAAGAATATGTTTTGCAAGTCTCTCAAAGTGTTAGAGTCATTCTAAAGCTTTGGAGTATATATACATTTCAAATTTGGTGAAAAGCGACTCTTTAACGGTCAAAAAAAAAGCGGCTAGTTTCTGCAGAGTTCGGTTGACCGAAATCACACTCGGATGACCCTCCCGGATGATAGTTCGGATGAGGGTTCGGATGAGGGAGTTCGGATCATGGTTCGGATCAAGGTTCGGATCAAGGTTCGGATGACCGAACACAGCCTAGGTCGACCGAAGCAGATTTTCAGACCTCTCAGTTTCTCTTCGGTTGATCCGAACTTGAGCTCGGTTGACCGAACTTCTAAGCTTATTTTTCACACGTTTTGAAATCTTTTGAAGTCTTTTAAAGTCTAAAAGGTTTTCCCTAAAGGTAACAAGTAAGAACACTTGGAAAACTTTTCTAAAAGACTTATCTATGAAATCAAAGGCTTTTTGGATAAGAACACATGTAAAGATCATTTTGAAACTTAAGCCTTTTGAAAACGTGTTTATGAAAACATGCAATGCAAGACTATAGTGTAGAGCTTATGTCCAAGAGAGCGTTGGTTAGAGCTTAAGGATAAATACCATTTTCAACAAAGCTAATCTAACCAACCTAAGTCTTCAATCTTCAAGCTTGACGAATGTGTCTTGAATGAAATCTTTGAAGCTTGATCAAGGCTTGATTGAAGTACTTAGAGCTTCCATATTGAGTTCCAATATTCTATCACATAGATGAAAACATTAGATGCAAACATCAAGTGTTTGTCCATCATCAAAAACGAGTTCGTTTGCCCTCAAGGCTAACAGCATCGTGCAACAACACTTCTATATGGAAAATGTTTGAACATAAATTTCGAAAGAATTAGGGTTTGAATAATCGGGACTTTTAATTTTTATATTTTCAATGTAATTTTTTTCCTATGAATCAAATTTAATTCTTAGTTTTATGATATTTAAAAGTTCTGAAATGAGTAATATTAAAAAACAATTGACAATACACTAATAATAATAATAATAATGTGGACATCTAGGGGAAAAACTTTCTGCCCCTCGAGCGAGGCAGAAAGTTTTTCCCCTAGTGACGTTTATGGCCTGATTTTTTAGGGATAGAAAATCACATCCCTTCACTACCAAAATCTCTATAAAATCCAACAACCTTCCCTCCATTTTTCTTACCTCAAACAACATCCTCCAATCTATTTTTCCAACCAAACCCATCTTTCCTCAAGTTCATATATTTTGTGTAAAAACTATGGCACTTGAATGTCCGATGAGATTGTATTTATATTTCGACCACAATGTAGTGTACGAAAATGGTGGTTTTCCCCGTTCACCGTTTTGCAGAGCCAAGCGAAAGAAGTATGGAAGTTATACAAAAACTTTCATTCCGCCAACTTTGCCACAGAATATGTCGGCACAAAGGAGTCGATCTTTCTAGTGTCAATGTTCGGCTAATAATGATTCGTCCATTCTTCATGCCAACGTACAACATGGTGATGTACGATGTTGTACATCTTAACGACGAAGAAGATCTAGAGAATTTGTGGGAAATCCAATCGGATTTCAAACTACAAGGGATTCATGTTGGTGCCTTGTTAGAACCTCTGTAGAGACATGTAGATAGTTTTGTAATCCCGACAACATAATTTTTGTCACAGTCACAATTTGTTCCGGAATCATATTTTCTGGAGTCAAATCCCATACCAACTATGCCCCACCCGTCCAATTACGAACATTGTATAGATAATTCGGTCATGGATTCCTTGGGTCCAATATCAGACATTGACGGTGTTCCGAAAACGGAAGACGACTTCACAGACAATAGTGCTGGAGAGCACGAGGACGACGGGGTCGAGGAAGATGAAGAGGCGGTAGAGGAAGATGTCATCTCTGAAATCCAACAAACCGCTGGACCAAGTAATTAAGAGATAGTCCAAGAGCCTGAACCTACTCCATCTATCTCCGCCCCAGCTATTACAGAATTAAATATGTCATCATATGATAACTATGCTAATTTTTCTTGTTGGAATGATATGGGTTCCATGGAACCTGCTCCTGAACTGACATACAGGGAAAAAGAAATTAAAATATGGAATCCCAATTTTCTCGAAATATGTTTGGGGATGCAGTTCAAGGATAAACGTGAGGCAATGTTGGCAGTTAACGTGTGGCATGACATGGTGGCCTTGAGGGAATGGAAAAGAGACAGGAGCAACAGACAACGTATCAGCGGGGTTTGTAGAAACTCAACAGAAAAATGCCGATGCAGTTGGTACATTCGCCTTAACCATAACAGGGTGGATGGAATGTGGAAATATGTTTGGGGATGCAGTTCAAGGATAAACGTGAGGCAATGTTGGCAGTTAACGTGTGGCATGACAAGGTGGCCTTGAGGGAGTGGAAAAGAGGCAGGAGCAACAGACAATGTATCAGCGGGGTTTATAGAATCTCAACAGAAAAAATTCGATGCAGTTGGTACATTCGCCTTAACCATAGCAGGGTGGATGGAATGTGGAAGGTTACCAAGCTTAACAAGGGCCACTACTGCTTGATGGACCAGAACAAAAAATGCAACCTGTCCTCCAGCTACATTGGGGTAAAAAATTTTTATACCTTGTACAGGCTGATCTTGAAATTTCTGTTAAATTGATTAGGGTTGCTTGTGTTAATAATATGAGTTTGAGTTGTACCTATAGAAAAGCTTGGTATTCCAGCCGACATGCTATAGAAACACTTTTTGGTACATGAAAATCAACTTTCCAAGTACTGCCACAGTATATGCGGGCACTACATGATTCTAACCCGAGTGCTATAGTCAAATTTGTTTACCATCCACAACTAACTGTTAGTGGCCCTAAGGCTTTCAAGGCATTGTTCTGGTGCCGGCCTATAATTTCAATTGATAGCACACATCTTAGGGGGAATTATAAAGGGGTGCTCTTAGTTGCAAGCACTCAGGATGCTAACAATCAAATTTTACCCCTAGCTTATGCATTGGTCGAATCAAAGGCAACTTCCACTTGGTCATGTTTCCTTAAAAACTTAAGTGAACATGTTGTGAAAGACTTACAAGTTTGTTTTATTAGCGATCGTCATGCCGGCATTCTTAGTGCCGTGGCTAGCGTCCCCGGATGGCAACCCCCAATGGCAGTTCACCGATATTGCCTTAGGCATTACAAGTCAAATTTCCACACCAATGCAAAAAAATAAAGAATTGAAAGATTATGTGTGGATTGTGCAACACAAAACAAAAAAAGTAAGTGCGATTTTTATCTTGAATGTATTAAACAAAAAAAAATGAGGATGCATTTAACTGGTTGATGCAGCAGCCCAAAGAGTTGTGGACTTTGGCATACGATGGGGGAAAGCGTTTCGGTTGCATGACGACAAACATGTTTGTGATAACCGTAACTTTTGCGTACGTGATTTTTGACGTGTAATTTATTTTTAGCGAGTAACTGTGTAGACGTAATTTATTTCGTGTGATTATGTGACTACATGTAAAATTATTTTTATAACATATTACATGTTTTATTATGTGTACGTTTTATTAAGGGTCGTTTTGCACACGTATTGTAATTAGGGGACTTGATTGTGATTCACTTAGATAATTAATTTAATTAGATTATTGATTGGATTTGGAAATAAAATAAAACAAAATAAAAGGTAACAGTTTGTGGGATTGAGGGCATGAAGGGTCATCGTGGGTTTGGGGATTTGGCAAAAGAAAAAAAAAAACAAACGTGTGTGGGTTCTCGGAAGCCCTGTAGAGCAACAAAGCAAAAAGAAGAAAGAGAGAGAAGGAGGCGGCTCCTCTCGGCGCAAGAAAACAAGAAACAAGAAAAGGGCAGCCTCGGAAAACGTGCCAAACAACAATACAAAAAGAAAGCAGCGGCTGTGCCGTGGGAGTTCCAGAGAAAAAGGAATTTTGAGAGGGAAAGGACTTTTGAGTGGGCAATTCTCATCGGTTTTCGACGAACCTTACACGTAAATTGATCACGGCGAAACAAGCTACGAGGTCGTGGAAACAAATTCACATTCTGAATTTGGAGACGGAAGATATTGCACCGGGAGCGGGACTGTTTTTCTGAATTTCGTTTTCTCCGCACTTTTGGTAGAAACTTCGCACAGGTATCATCCAAACTCCAATCGGAGTAATTCTTTTTGATTTCAAAACTAGACTGATAGGGTTATAATCTGACAGGAGGATCGATATTTTAACCGTTAGATTTTCCGTAATATAGGTCAGAAGTGGAGGGCAGAACCAGATTTTTGTACGATTAAATATATTCTGTCCAGAACTTCGACGGGACGATTGAGGATGATATCGACCTCTTTTTTCGACCCACAGTATATCAAGTTTGAAGAGAATTGAAAGACCTTCGAGTGAGCGCAAACGGATCTTGAATCGGAGGTTCCAGCAGAAAGTTATCGCCCCCGGAGTAAGCTGCCAGGACCGATTACGAATTTCTGTTTCTTATCGCGTTCGTAAGAGGTAGGGACACTCATACGTCATTTAATTCTCGCATTATTTACTGCACAGTAAAAGCGAATAAACTATTCAATTTACAAAATAGCTGCACAAATTGTGTTTATTGCTTTCGATATTGTATAAACTGTTTTGGGTATGATTTAAATTCATTATAATCTGATTTGTAAATTGATTACTGCGTTCTTGTTATTGTCTTATGTAAATTGTCATAATTAACTGATAATTGTGAATCTTGGATTAATTGGGTGGGTCTATATCTGAATTTCAATCTCTTTCATTAATTGTTGAAATCTTATAAACTGTCTCTGGAATGTATCTGAACTGTTCTGGGGACTGCTGGAGTCCTTTCTGTAATTGCGTTATTTGGGTCTTCATTGAGTTGTCCTTATTGAGAGTCCTTGTTTTGTCCTAATTGGTTTGGTCGACCGAGTTGTCGCCCCATTCGAGCTCTTGTTTATGAAAGGTCTGTAGCAGGATACGTCCCATTTATATGTCGCTAGAAACTGGTGCTCGCGATATTTCTGTGTGGATATGTGGACCCGGACCCTAGCGGGGAGAAACAAGTTGGGGCTGCTAACAGTAAATTGTGGAGCTCATGTGTGGGCAATGACACAATTGACGTATTCTTTATTTTTGGCCTCCAGCTGGGGGAAAGATTCAGCCGGTTTCTGTGTGGCCCTTCCTCATTGGGTTATTACATGGGGGCTGTTAGCAGTGATTATGGGTCTGATTAGACAATTGAGCTTGATTGTGGGATTGTAGTGTCATAGCGATAACTAAGTTCGTAACGTCTAAGTAAATTGTGTAATCGAGGATACTGTAGGGCAGACGTGCTTGATGTGGATTCGGTTGTGTGAAGTGCTTAGACGTGAAGAGTTTAGTTGTTTAGCTTATTTATTGTTCTTTACTTGTTTGTTTTATACTCGATTGTCTAACATAACTATTGGTTTGTAGTGCATGAGTAGTATGGGATGCTCATGTCATGAATTCCGAACTGGAATGTCATATTTGATAAGTATAGTCGTGTTAGTAGTGCCCTAGGACCATTATCATATGTTGTACGTTTTATATCTATTTGAGCATTTCATATGAATAGTTAATTTTGCTTATGAACATCAAATGCGTCATTTGATAGTAAAACTCATTTGCTTATGTAATTACTATTCTAGTTGTCCCTAGTTTTATGTAATCTATTTCACAATGAAATATAACTAGTATGATGTTTGATTGATGATTACGTTTTACTAATCATGTGTAATGAATACAAATCATATCATAGATGCAATGTATTGAGATATATCGTATCGGACGTGATCCGTTAGAGAAGTAATACTTCATGGTCCTTAGTCATAAGTATTACTTCCTCAATACTATTTTAGAATCCTTAGACCTTATGTCTCCATTGATTCTAGCATGAATGGAGCCACATTTTGACTCAGTCGTACGTTGCTTTTAATCGAGTAATCAATACGACTGATGATCGGATGTAGTGTCCTATCATGGCTTGAATGTGAGAGGCATTGTAAGGAATTTGTCCCTCTCTTATTAGAGAGAGATATCCATGGGCCCCTCGATAGGGAAAGACTGTTTAAATGCATGGTCAGTGCTCAAATGTATTTAATAAAGTGGTTATTAAATATTGTTTGTTGGAACAGTCTACCTGGAGATCGAGCATAAATATAATTAAGCTTTATAAGGGTGACGACTACTATGCCTTATGCTTAATTATGATATCGCGAGACAAAGGGATTAAATAGTGGATTGATATTAGGTTCCGTTGTATATTCATTCACTTTGGGTAGTCACAATGTCCTGCTAGGGACCGCTTGTGATTTATGAACTCACATTACTACTAAGTGTGTTTTCATTGCCATTGTGATATGAACCTACAGGGTCACACGCATAGACGAGCTAACGAGCTTCATGTCCAGATTCAATGAATCTAGAATGTGTCTAGGTTCATTGTATCTGACATTCACTACGAGAATAATAAAGCGTTATTATTCGAATTAGAGATAAGGGGCATTTTCGGTATAGCTGGGATTACGTGGGAGTTATTATCCGATAAAGACTCCCACTACCAGCAGAAGTCTAGGGGACATGGGATTTAAAGACTCCCACTGCTAGGAGAGTTGGTAGGGACGTGGGAGTTGTTTTTGAAACAACCTCTCACACCCTATATAAACCTCTCTTGGCCGAAACCCTATGGTTAATTCACTTCAGCCGCAATTAACAAAACACACCCGAAATTAGATTTCGGATTCTGCCTCTCCCTTTTCTCTCTAATTCCCGAAACTCAGAAAAACGAAGAGCTAGCAATCGCTGTTCGTGCGTCGCGTGGATACCGCTAGAGGGACATTCCGCAAAAGGAAATCAATTGGTGGAAGTAACGTATCCAAGAAACAGCATCTTCCATTCAAGAATCCGATTCTTGAACCCAAAACGTAAGTCTTTTTCTTGCTGTTTTCGATTCGTTTTGTATGAGCGGATCCTTCAGGGGAGGACTCATGGGTGTTTGGAACGAGTTTCCGCCCTTGAATCCCTACAAGTCGAACATTTGTTTGGGTCTTATTGATACTTGGTTTGAGTCTTTTAACTTATATTTTGGGTTGCTTTTATGTTCTGTATCGTTCTGTTCTGATCCAATTGGATTCTGCTCTGTTCTGTTTCAGGCGCTAGGTCTTAAAAGACTTGTGTAATGGCTTGTCGAGAACTTTTATTTTCCAAAGGGGTATTTTGGGAAACGGGAATCTATTTCATTTATCTGTGTTATTTTCTGTTATGTTTATACTGTGTTTTTAGGTCCCTACTGAGCACCAGAGCTCAGTCCATCCGCTTTTTACTGTGCAGGTGATGTAGATGTTGAACTTGTTCACGATGATGATACCTGGGAGGGGCCATTTGAGGAGTGATCCTAATCTACGTAGCTGCTAGACTTTATTTCCTTTTCAGTTATTTCTTTTAGAACGCTTAGACTTATTCTAATAATGTAATAAGTAGATTTATTTTCAGTTATGTATTTAGATTTCTGCTGTTAAACATTTACTTTGGATTTAACGCATAATGAATTGCCATCTTAGTAACTCTGTATCGTAGGCTTTGGTGTCTCATCGACCAATGAGACACTGCCATGTCATCATTCCGGTTACGGGGTGTGACAATGTTTGAGGCGCTTAACAGCGTTTTGAAACAGTCTAGAGCGCTGCTTGTGAAAGCTCTTGTGGAGATGATATTTTTCAAGCTTGTGCATTATTTTGACACACACACCGGGAAGACGCTAATAGTTGTCAACCGCCATTCCCTAAGAGAACATGGGATCAGTACTTCACATACGAAGAAAAAGCAACAAGTTTGACTGTGCAACGACACCACAAAGACCAAGGTATCTATAGGGTCATGTCCCGACATAGAGGACCTGGCGAAGGTGGAAAAAATATACATGGTCAACTTATTAGCTCGTGCTTGTAATTGTGATAAATGGTCTACTTATTCAACTCCATGCTCACATGTCATTGTTGTGTCCAAAGCGATCATGGAGGATGCTTCTAAGTATATCCACACTGTCTATTCTCTCGAGCATTATAGAAATACGTACAAGTCCATTTTATACCCTGTACTTGATCACATTCATTGGAGACCTCCTCCTTTTGATATGACACATCACCCTCCTAACATGAAAGGTACGCAGGTGGGTCGACCTCAAAGGCGGAGATTTCAAATGCCTATGGACATAGAGAATAGGGGAACTCAAAGAGCAAAGAAGTGCGGCCACTGTAAACAAGTCGGTTACAACCGGAAGACATGCCCCATGTTAGCAAATCTTGACCAAACACCTCATCCACATTAATTGTATTTCAATTTTACTAATTTGTAATAGTTTAGAATGTATAAATTATCAATTTTGTTAGCAATCGTATAAAGTTGTTTTAATGTATTTTTTTTTTTTCATTCAATATCCAAAAATTGCAAACATTACAATGACTTATTATTAAAGTTGACGTAATAAATTGGCAAAATCATCGTTCCCGGCCCCATAATCAAGGATATCGTAAAGGGCTGGATGAATTTGTACATGGTCACCGGGGTGTAATCTTGAAAACACAACAAACTCATCCCACCCCAAAAAATAGTAATCGTCTCTAGCCACTTGGAGTGTCAATTTGTTCCCGTGAAAATTGCGCATGTGTAGTACTTTTAGGATTCCAGGTTGCATTCTAACACATCATTGCATGTAGTTTCTACATATCCACTGTACACGGGAAACAACATTACAACCCATACATGTAAAAAGAACGAATTTATTACTAAAATTTTAATATTATAAAACGTACCGGTTTAGAAAGTGCCGAATAGGTTTTGTCAATGTCTATTCGAAAACTCTGCCGGAAAAAAGTCCCGTCAGAGGGATACGATAATTCGCCATTCATGTAACCTATCCCGGGTCCTCCCTTAACAGAAATATCTAGTACATTCATTGGATAGAGTATAAAATGAACTTTATCTGTGGGACAAAGATTGTTGTCACGCAAAAATTATTGTAATCTTCCGTCTAGGTAGTATGTATCATCTATTTTGGTTACATAAACACACCATTGATTCCCAAAGTCGTCATTCAGATAGACCGAACTTGCTAACCCTAGACCAGTTTGCTCCAACCAATTTGTGTACTTTGATGGAACACGCTACAAAAAAAAAAATTACTTAGATAGCTAAACATATTTCATCTAAAAAAACTTACACATTACAAAATAAAATACTACCATTTTTTCATCGGTTTGATTTCCGACCGCAATTCTAAATTGGTGTCTGAAATACTTTTCCAGGGCGGGATCCATTTCGCTATTCATTATCAAATAATATTAGGGAAGATAGAGTTTTTATAGAAATAAATGAGTTCAAGGGTATGAATGAGTTGCAGGGTATGTTGATGTGAGAAAATGAAGTGAATTTTGCTGAATTTTATTCAAATTTTGGTGGATAATGGATAGGATTTATAATCCCTGAAAAACTGGCCACAAATGACATCCGTGGGGAAAACTCTCGGCCATTGGAGGACGGAAGTGGGATTTCCGTCCTCAATTTGGTCCACATTTGCAGACCCATTATTGTAAGGACAAAGTGAGAAAATACTAGACACTGCAAAAAGGCTGTAATTTGAGGACGGAATTGCCCAGTCCCTCAAGTCACAGATTAATTAGGGTTTGTAGGACTTCCGTCCCCGGGCCAAGACGGAAGTGGGACTTTCATCCTAGCTGACGTAGCAAGATTCCGTCCCCAAATTTCAATGCCACTGCAAAAAGGCTGTAATTTGAGGACGGAAGTCTAATGCAAACCCCCGAATAAAATAACTCAACAATATAATTTGATTCTTTTTTTCCGGTGAATAAGTATTAAACATTAATAGAAGAAACAGTATTGCACGTTTGAGACTCAATACCTCCTCTATCGCTCAAGACAACAGGGGATAAGAGGGAGGGAGATGACTAATGAGGCATTCCAAAAGTCTTTGAAGATTTAACCCAAATGTGCTAAATTATGAGCGACGGATTCAACTAAGATGAATTCAACACACTGTTGATGAAATACAAGCACAAAAGCAAACATTCAAGCCAAGAATTTGCCATTACAAAGAAAGAAATGAAATATAAAAAATAAAAAACTTTATTTTTCAGCATTTATGTCGGCCTTGAAATGAGGAAGAGTTTTGATACCATCAAGACCTTTAGCTGCATAGCAACGAATGTATTCATAGAAACTTGTTTCTCTGTATTTCGGTAAAGTGTTGTGGGGAAGAAGCTCTTTCAATGGGCCGTATGCTTTGCTTAGATTTCTTTTACTTGGGAAAAGAAAGCATGCGGCCGAAATCCTTGGACCCATTAGCCCTGCTTTTACTCTGTGCTCCACGCTTATGAATTTATCATTTGTGATCAGCTGCACAATAAAACAAGGTTTTATATCAAATTATTAAAGCATTATAGATTAGAAGAAGTCATGGGGATGTATTAAACGCAATATACGAATCTTATGATTCTGGACCGGGGACGAAGATAAGGGGTAGGCGGGGGCAGTCGTCTCCCGAGATTTTAAAAAATTAGATTAGGTATAGTAAATTTTAGGGTTAAATGCACTAAATGATCATCTGTTATTTCACTATTTCGGGTTACGGCTCCAAAATAATTATTTCCATACCTTTTGACCATCAAAATGTTACGGGCTGCAACTTTTAGATTCCGGCCAGAATTCCGGCCACTTTCTTCTCATTTTTTGCCAGAAAATATAAATAAAACATGATGCCAGATTTCATTTCGGTTCCAGTGCGGAACAAAAAATATTTCGCACCGTACAGAACAATTATTTGTCGTCGGATCACGCAACGGACGATTGAGATTATTTTAAAATATTAAAAATAATAAGTATTTTAAATAAAATTATCTCTGCCGTCCGATTCTTAATCCAACGGTTATTAATTGTTCCGCACTGAAACCAGACTTCATCTTCTCCGAAGAGACCCCCATCTTGCGTCCCGTTCACCGTTGTCTTAAAATCGTGTGTCCAGTTCACCGTTTCCGTTACCGATGTCGAAGTCGTAATTTGTGGCATCGACGATGACGGATTGCAGATTTCCCCGTTGTAAACCCTCCCCATGTCAGTCATACCCAAAATTCAATCCAAAAAAGAAAAAGAAAATATTCCAATCGAGTTGATCTTAAATCCCTAAAAAAATTCTCAAAATTAAACAACAAAAGACGAAATATAGGGAGATTGTAATCAGATCTAGGGTTTCGGGTGGGGGACCTGAGTTTGGTGATGAAATAATTTCTTGAATTTCTTTGAATTGGGTTATGGTGAAAGATTGTTTCTCTTAGTTTATTTTGGTGGGTTTAATTGGGGGAAAATTTTCATGGGATTGGAGACGGAGGCGGGGAGGATGTTTATTTTGGTGGTTGCCTGAGCTGCCGTGTGGTGGTGCGAGCCGGAGATGGTGGATTTGCTGGGAAGAAGAAAGAAGAAAAGAAAAGGACAAAAATACCCCTCATGTAGCCGGCACATGGGGAAGTTTTTTTAAATTTTGGCCAGAAATAATTGTTTTAGGCCCTAAAAATCCTGGCTCGTCCCTATTCTGGACCATCAATAGAAATAGTTTTAAAAAAAATTAAGAAAAAAGAAGTCATCCACAACCCATTACTGGTTCCGGTGCTGGAGCATCTTCTCCCGTAGAGAACGAGACTACAGGGTCGCCCTCGCCTGCTATGGATGAGGTTGCATTAAACACACTTTTGCCCAATGCAAACGAGGGTGTTAATGCACAATAATGGATGGGTTTCCAAGACAAAACTAGAAACTTCATGCAAGGCGAGAAGTAAATGTTACATAATTCATGGAGAAAGAAGGGAAAACAAATGTCATAATTTAAAAAAATTCTAAGGTAGTTGCATAAAAATTCATTATTTAATTTGTAGAGAAAATGAACGATTAGACCGACCATGATATATAAATTGTCAATAATTACTAAAAGTAACATATTTCCTATCTAACACAGTAGGCAACTCCAACTGAAGCTGATGTAGATAATCTAAAATATTGAGAGAGAAAATTAGGACATTTTTATTTTTTTTAAAAGGAGGATTAATAGTGGTTTCCCACTTTTCCTCCAGTATGACTCGAACTCCTGACCTACTGGTTGGAAGTGAAGCGTATAACTGCATGAACTGCGATTCGTTGTCAAATTAGGACATTATATTGGAACGGAGATGGTAATTTGGGATAAATAAAAAAAATGAAATGTGATAATTATTGAGATAGAGATAACATGTTTATTCCTTTTTCTTTTTTTGTGGGGAGGGGCGGACCTAGGGGTGGGTGATTTTGGCCCCATGTTTTTAGGTCGGAGATTTTTTTTAAGGTTTTCAATGTATTCTTTCCTTATATTTTGTTTATAATTCGATTTCCCACCAAAAAAAATTGATAAAACATTTTGTAATAACATATATTATAATTTGATCTCCAAACTTGTAATTCTGAGTCGGCGAAGAAGGGTACCTGCAATAAATCTCCAGCATTTACTAATAGGGAACCTTGAAAAGGAGGAACATCCACCCATTGGTTCTGATGCAAAACTTGGAGACCACCAATACTATCTTGCAAGAGAATTGTAAGATAGTATGGATCAGAGTGCTTCACTATTCCTTGAGTCAACTCAGGCTCTGGACAAGCTGGATAATAGTGACACAACATTCTTGAGATATCCAAGCATTCCAAACTTGCTAGCTGCTCACTGTCCAGGCCTAGAGCTTCAGACAATAGCTCAGCTAGAGTGTTTCTCAATTCAACCAAACAATTTATGTATCCTGAAATTGCTTCCCTATGAATCAAATCCAAAGATTTGTCAAATTATATATAATAAAAAAAAAAAAAAAAAGAGGCTAGAAAGCAAGCAATGAATTAATGCAATGGGTTGGGAAGTAGGGTCAGCTAATCTATATAAATATAATAAAATTAGGGCTAGAAGCGTGGTATTGGAATCATTTATGATCGTTGCTCCATTAGTTAATAACTTAAGTTCAAGTCATAAGTAGCTATGGAGATAAATATTTAGTCAAAGTAGTTTAGCTATTTCTTTTTTTCAACAATTAATATATAGCACAAATAATTATATTAACTATATGACTTAATCACATGACATAATGACTAAAGTCTCTTACAATTCTCTAAACATAAGCATTAACTAAAGATGAATATTAAAGTTATTTATATATATATATATATATATATATATATATATATGTATGTGTGTGTGTGTGTGTGTGTGTGTGTGTGTGTGTGCGCGCGCGCGCGCGCGTGTGTATTGATGAAGAGAAATAGTTATAACATTCTTCTATAGATAACATAAACTATGAACCTCTCTAAGAGATGGTGTTCCAAGCATTGACTTAAGCCCATAAACATTAGTTGTGACACACATCTCAAGATATTGTTCTTTAATTAAAAAAAAATATGCACGATAATTTTTGGAATTCTCATGCATGTCTATAGGAATTCTAAAAAGCTTGCATCATGCAGTAGATTTAATTTGCATAAGTTTAGGAAGCCCAAGGGTAAAACTTTCAGTACTCTTTCATAAAAGTTAATTGCAGTAAACTACCTTATAGTTGGATGGGTTGAGTATTGTACTCCAAAGAGTGTAAAAAATGCACCAGCAATCCGAATGTTAAAATTTCGTTAAAAAATGACAAAAAAATTACTTCAATGTCCTTCTACAAATGTTTTGCGTTTCACTCTATCAATTTAGTGCCTTTAAGAAATAAATTAACTAGTTCGCTTAACATTTTTAAAATAAAAATAAGTTATTTGAAAATTATTTTCTTTTCTCTAAACTCTTTCACCTTCCACTATTGCCGTCCTATTTGTACTATAATTGTCTATTCTTCTCTTGTTTTATAATCCTAACATCTCTCTCTCTCTCTCTCTCTCTCGAACCATGAAAGTTACATGTACTCGATTATGATCACCACCCGTTTTGGTTTGTTCTCTTATATTTCTCTTCTTGCTTTTGTAGCTGAAATGACCAGCGTGATGGTGATAATCAAGTGCAACAACTTTCCTTATATAAGAGAAATAAAGCGAATAGAAGTGTTATAATTATAAAATGAGAGAATGATAGACAATAACGATGGTACCGGCTGTGACAATTAGCACAAATTTAGCTAGAGTTTCTATAAATAAGGTGAAAGAGACTAAAACAAACAATATTTAAGGGAACTTCTTATTTTTACTTAGTTTTTTTAAGACGAATGTGTTAGTTTATTTTTTTTAAATGACTTAATTGCAAAAGAACCAAAATTGATAGAGTTTAAAGCAAAAGTATATAGAAGGGAACTGAAGTCATTTTGCCGTCATTTTTAATAAAATTTTAACATTGAAACTGTTGGTGCATCTTTTACAACACTTGATGCAAAGTGTTCAACCTACCCAACTACAATAGATAAATTATTGCAATTAATCCTTCATAAAAATACTTACTTTTTTATAAAGCCAGAAATTGAATTCACCTAATGCATTTGTTTACAATTTTATCATAAACTCTAATACAAAACTCACTTTGTGTTGCGTATCTCCGCATGCAAATAATTCACCTTTCTAGCGCAAATGATGGGATTAAGCCAAAAAACAATCGTTTGAGCTGAATGGTCTAGGCCCAAGAAAGGAGTACCTGGTTTAGGTCTACAAAATAGTCATGCTGGTCAATGGGCTCGGACTAAGGTCGGGCCTTAGGTCGAGCTCTTCGCACGACCCAAAATGTACAAGCATACTCGGACAGTCAGATCAAGCTCGTGAAAGACACTCGGTCGTACCAAATTTAATGAACTGTCCACAAAAACGCGGTGGCACGTTTGTAATAAAAGGTAGAGTTGTCGAACCTCAGACTGTACAAGGTATTGAAATCTCCTTTGGGCAATGGCCTCTATAAATAATGGTATTCCCACTTCATTTACTCCATGTTCTATTAGCTCTCGCAAATTACGCTAAGTTCATTCTTTCTCTCTCTATAATCTAAACAGGTCTTCTTGGAACACTTTCCTTTGATGGTTTGCACAATATCAAACAAAAGCATAAATTCATTTGAACAACTACAACAGATCTTCTTGGGACACTTTCCTGGGCAAAGAACATTTATATACACCTCGGGTCATTTTCTCACAACTTAGCGACAAAAAAATGAAAACGGTAAAGGCCTACACTCACCGATTCAACAAGGTTTCCATGCTTGTAGAAATTATCGTACAACCGGAGTTCATACATGCATACATGTATGTCCTCAGAAATATGAGCCTAGCCAAAAAAGATAGCCGAAGAGATTTCAATTGAGGTTTAAGAACTGTTGGGAATGGCAGCCAAATTCTCAAGAGGAAAAAAGTTCGGCATCAACAGGAAAAGTGAATGGAAGAGAATGTAGGTATGATTTTTATTCACCATATAATAAACCTCAATCACAAGATAGAGGTGAAGGAAAACCTCGGCAAGAGGGATACTATCAAAAGAATGACAAAGTGGAGACCTCTTAAGAAACACATCTCAGAGTTTCTCAAACACAACGAATGCACCAAGTGGATACATTGGGAATGTTGGCACCACCCCTAAAAATGAGCTCTCCGGCCAACAAAATAAACTATAAAAAATATTGTTCATTTCATAAAGATCATACCACGACACAGAAGATTGCATTGAGCTTCGAAGAGAAATTGAGGCAGCTATAAAGAGAGGGAAAATAAAATAATTCATAGTCGAGGCCTCAGAGCGAAAGAAATGAAGCAATAGGTGTGGCCCAGACAACCATCATGAAAAAAATAGGCAAGGCGACCCAAAAGAGGTAAATGTGGTGGAAAGATTTCCACTTGGAGGACCCAAAGGCCAAGGTTTCCCGAGGATGAACCATTAATCATTCAAGTTTAATAGGACGTTGTCTTGTCAAAAGGGTTATGGTGGACACTGGTAGTGCAATCAACATCTTGTTCAAATCAACGCTCAACAAAGTGGACATTCCTAGGTGTTATGTCACTCCTTGTTACCAAACGATTGTCGGGGTTGCAATAAAAGCAACCCGAGTAACAAGTTATATCACATTGTTAACGTTGATTGAGAACAAGGAAGCCACAATCAACCCCATGGGATTTTATGTTGTAGACAATTACTCCTCTTATAATGTCATATTGGGACCTAAATGCATTGCAAGCAACTGCAACCACATACACCCAAACGTTAGAAATATTTGTTGGAAGCAAGATCATAAAAGTAAATGACGGGTAGATTCGACAAGAGGATTTCACTCATGTGAGATACCCGAGCATCTAGAACCCAACGAGGTAGTGGGGGTTTAATAAAGAAGATTACCTAGCTATATTGCCCAAATGAGCATTTGAGTTATTCTAATTAGATGAGAAGGATCCGGATAGGCAAGAGATTGGACCCGTGGATCAAAATGAGAGTTTTCGAGATACTAAAAGAGTATAAAGAAATATTTTCCTTTGAACCAAAGGACTTCAAAATGATACCTCGGGCAATAGTAGAACACAATCTCGGTGTGCCGCCTACAACTAAGTCAATCTTTCAAACTAAGAGAACGTTTGGCAAAGAAAATAAGGATGTAAGAAAATAAGTTTTCCAGAATAGCTATCCAAACCGGTGGTTGTTCTAAATCTTGAAACAACCTGGCATATGTGCATTGATTTAATAATCTTAAAAAGGCCAATCCCAAAAAGCCCCACCCTCTCCCGAGGATAGACCGGTTAGTGGATTCAGTGGTTGAACACTCAACACTATGTTTATTTGCTG
The DNA here is from genome assembly GCA_026122235.1 of Vinca minor. Classification (NCBI taxonomy): domain Eukaryota; kingdom Viridiplantae; phylum Streptophyta; class Magnoliopsida; order Gentianales; family Apocynaceae; genus Vinca; species Vinca minor. The sequence goes on from JAOCZM010000253.1 coordinate 5,217,005, forward strand.
CTTATAAAGGCTATCGTCAAATACTAATGGAGATCGAGGACATGGCCAAGACCTCATTTGCGACTGATGATGGAATATATTGCTATATAATAATTCGTTTGGCCAAGAGAATGTCCGGGCTGATTTCCAAGAGATGGTGAACGCATTTTTTGAGCCACTGATAGGGGAAATATGGAAATCAATTTCAATGACTTTATCATCAAAACAAAATATGCTAAAAACTTGTCAAATGACATGATAGAAGTCTGCGAGAAAGTAAAAATCATAGGCATGAAGCTTAATCCAAACAAAGTGCAGCTTTGAATCCTAGTTTCACAAATATGAATCGAGGTAAACCAACACAAAATCCTAGCAACTCCAAAAAATGCCTCGCCCGAGCTCAATCAAAGATATTGAAAAGTTAGCATATAGAATGTCAGCCATAGGTCGTTTCTTAGCTCGGTTAGGAGAGCGCGACCTACCCTTCCCTAAAATCTTAAGAAAGATTAAGAATTTCAACTGGACACCGGAGTGTGATAAGGCGTGGGAAGACTTGAAGGAATATTTGAGCAAACCAACACTGCTGGTACAATTAATTCCAAAAGAACATGTTAGCCCTAAGGGCGATCAAACTCGGTTTTTGATAATGGACAAACACTTGATGTTGTGTCTAATGTTTATATCTTTGTGTTAGAATATCGGAACATATATTGGAAGCTCTAAGTACTTCAATCAAGCCATGATCAAGATTCAAAGTCATATCATTCAAGGCTCATCTATCAAGATTGAAGATTGAAGACTTAGGTTTGGTTAGTTTAGCTTTGTTGTCATTAGTCGTTATCTTATAAAGCTCTAACCAAAGCTCTTACGAACATAAGCTCTACACTCTAGTCTTGCATGTTTTCATAAATACGTTTTCAAAAGGCTTTAGTTTCAAAATGATCTTTACATGTGTTCTTATCCAAAAAGCCTTTGATTTCATAGATAAGTCTTTTAGAAAAGTTTTCCAAGTGTTCTTACTTGTTACCTTTTAGGAAAACCTTTTTAGACTTTAAAAGACTTCAAAAGATTTCAAAACGTGTGAAAAATCAGCTTGGAAGTTCGGTCAACCGAGCTCAAGCTCGGATCAACCGAGCAGATACTGAGAGTTGAACCAACAGAGGTCGGTTGACCAAGGCATAGTTCGGTCGACCAAGGTATGGTTCGGTCGACCGAGGTTCCCTATAGTGGATCCGAAGTGCTCTGTTCGGTCAACCGAACTCTGCGATTTCTAGCCGTTATTTGACCGTTGGAGACTCGATTTTCAGCCATATTTGAAAAGTATTTATACTCCAAAGCTAGAGAAACATTCCAAGACTTGTACATACATTTTACATTGATATCTTATCAAGTCTAAACACTTTCAAAGCAAAATACTCTTCATCTCTATGATCTAAATTCATCAAGAGTATTCTTTCAAAAAGCAAGACAAAGAGTGGAATTCAAATGTTCAAAAGAGCTTAAACATTGTTGAACTTCAAAGGTATATATTCTCACTTAGAAGAGTGATTTATCTTGTTCTTTAAACATTCAATTCCCTTTCTAAGTGATTGGGTAATTCTTGTAAAAGTCCTACTTTGTGTGGGCAAGTTCTTAGTGAGCTTTTGTATTGCGGTTGTGTTGTAAAACTCTTAGTGAGTTAGCCACATTTGTAAACATTCTTCTTATTGAAGTTGTTTGAAATCCTTGGGTGCGGCTCAAGGTAGTGGATGTAGATTCTAAGTGAATCGAACCACTCTAAATCCTTTGTCTTGTTGATTGGGTTTTGCATTGCTTTTATTCTTCTTGCTCAATCTTCCAATAGCTTTGCAAAGAATCTAAAAAGTATACAAGATTAGTTAAAACCCAATTCACCCCCCCCCCCTCTTGTGTTTTTCAAAACAATTATATTTATACTTGGCAATAACTGATGCGGTTGTGAGATAGGTTTTATGCGCTAAAAAAAAAGACATGATGTCAGTATATTACGCAACCCACGTTTTATCTAAGGCTAAAGAAATATACAGCTCGTTAGGAAAAACACATTTTAGCTATAGTTACCACGACCAGGAAGCTCAAGCCATATATATAATCCCACATGATATGCATATTGACAGATGCGCCTCTTAGGCAAGTCGTGCACAGGCCCGGTGCCACATTCGTATGTTAAAATGGACGATTGAACTTAGCGAATATCAAATAAACTTTTCTCGTCGAAAAACACAATAAATACAGATCTTGGCTGATTTCCTGGTTGCGTGCTCGATATATGGTTATTCCAATACTGAAGCCCCTGCAACAGCCTGACTGGGCTAATTATTGGACCCCTATAGTTGATGGCTCGGTTGGGGCCAACAAAGAGGCAGGCATAATCTCAGAAAGTATGAAAGACAATGAATTTTCCTATGCTTTGAAGTACGATTGGTATGACAACAAAAATGAAGCGAAATATGAAGCTCTTATTGTCAGGCTAAGAACTGCTTAGCAGCTCGGTATCAAACAGTTATTGGTCTGAGGTGACTCGCAAGTAGTCCTCGGACAAGTGACAGGAAGTTATGAATCTCGGGAAGAGAACATGAAAAGATATCAAGAGCTGGTTCAAATGATGCTTCCTCAATTTGAGTTCATCCAGTTTGAAAAAATTGCAGGAATAAATAATGTTCAATTTGATAACCTATCAAAAATCGTCCCAGGATCATTGCTCGAATGGGTATGGGTAGAACCTCTGGAAAGAAAAGCATTGAGGAAGATTTCATAGGAATTGAGGAGGTGGAAAATTGGATGACCCATACAATTTGAATGGAGCATCGCCCTGAGGACCCATCCAAGGCAAGGAAAGTAAGAACTCAAGAAGCCAAATAAGCGCTCTTGGAATATCAGTTATATAGAACAGTGGGGCAATGGTCATTGCTCAAATGTGTCTCGCCTGAGGATGGAGATTACGTATTAAGGAAAATACATGAAGGTATGTGCGGAGCACATATAGTAATCAATAGCTTGGTAATTAGGTATACATAAAGATAATTAGGTATTGCTATTATTGGCCCACCTTGAGAGAAGAGGCAACCGAGCTAATTAAGAAGTGTATGAAATGCCAAATTCATGTTGATGGCCACCATATGCCAAGATCCGAGTACCATATTTTCGGAGAGCCTATTCTATTTGTAATATGGTTAATGGATCTTTTAGGACATTTCCCAAAAGCAGTTGGAATTAATGACCATTTGTTAGTGGCAATCGATTATTTTACAAAATTGGTAGAAGTAAAAGCTTTAAGAAGCATCACTTCAAAGAAAATCAAATAATTTTTCATTGATGGGATAATATGCAGGTTTGGCATTCCCTTGATATTGATAACAGATAATTACAAACAATTTAACTCTAAGACGTTCAATTCCTTCTATGATGAACTAAGAACATAGAGGATGTTTGCCTCAGTCGCCTATCCCGAACGAGTTGGACGGGATAACCAATCTAATCATACTCCAAGGACTCAAGAAGAGTCTAGATGATGCTAAGGGATGTTGGGTGGACGAGCTCCCTAAAGTGTTGTAGTCCTATAGAACAACAACCTGGATAGGCAACTGGGGAAAGGCCTTTTAGTATGTGCTTTGGGACAGGCTCAGATCCCCGTCGAAGTGTTGGGCGTTGCTTTGGGACAGGCTCAGATCCCCGTCGAAGTGTTGGGCGTATGTCGAGATTAAGCCCAACAATAATAGTCTAGGTTGAATGGTTTAGGTACACGATATAACAACTCGTCTCTCAAGCACCTCATGTGTACAAAGATCTCAAAATATGTTTTAGAACTGCGCAACTGCTTAAACTGTTTTAGGTACACTTAGCAGCTTTTTGATTTGCATCTGCTTAAAATGCACATCATCTTTTGATTTATAGCTGCTTGAACTGCGCAACAGCTTCTGCTTTGCAGCTGCTTAATTCAAATTCTTATCTTTTATAAATAACTCATATTTCCTGATTTCCTTTTCATTCCATTTCCATTCATCTTCTTCATTTCCTTCTATATACCATACAATTTTGTAATCTACATTTTTGAGCCAAATTTTATAGTTGTTTTCCAAACTTCATGTGGAATCTTTCAAATTATTGGAAGATTTGATCTATTATTGAATTATGGCGAAGTTCCGTCCTAGGATATATTTGGCATCTGAAGTTAGTCAACTAACTAGATTAAGGATCCACTCTTTTACAAAATTATATATATTGTTTGCTCACTTGTTTATTTCACTCATGGTCAGGATCTACTCATGACATGCATTGGATATCTTTACATGACATCCTTAAATATTTTCCTGAATGGGGACTTATTGTTTTAGAACTGTGCAACTACTTAAGATTTGCATATGCTTAAATTGTTTTAGATACACTTAGCAACTTTTGATTTGCATCTGCTTAAAATGCGCATCAGCTTTTGATTTATAGCTGCTTGAACTGCACAACAACTTCTGCTTTGCAGCTGCTTAATTCAAATTCTTTCTTCTATAAATAACTCATATTTCCTAATTTCCTTTTCATTCCATTTTCATTCATCTTCTTCATTTCCTTCTGTATACCATACGATTTTGAAATCTATACCTTTGAGCCAAGTTCTATAGTTGTTTTCCAACCTTCATGTGGAATCTTTCAAATTATTGGAAGATTTGATCTATTATTGAATTATAGCAAAGTTCCGTCCTAGGATATATTTGGTATCTGAGTTAGCCTAACTTCAATGTCAATTTATTGTTATTGCAATGCAGTGTTAATTTAATATCAACACTTCTGAACAATTATTCCAAAATTAGGCCCCTTATTATACGTAATTTTCTAATTGTACGAGCTAATTTTTTTATATAAAAGTATTTTCCAAAGAAAACGTTTAAAGACACTGGTACAACTACACAACCCTCACTGATCTTCGCCTCACTGTTTCCAACATGTTTTATCTCTCCATAGGTATCTGAAGTTGGTGTGAGATTTTGGTACCAGAGTGTGCAACGGAAGCTTGGGATTAGTAATATATATATATATATGGGGATATGGGGATTCTAGCCTTATCTTGTATTAGATTTCATTGTAACCCTTTTTTTAATGTAATATTATAATTTTTGAGTTAATAGAATGAATGTCCAGAGTCTTACTCTACCAACAGGTGGGACAGAGTCGGCTCGTGCCTCGTCCAGATAGGGGCGGATCGGGGTGTCACACACGAAATAGTCATGCTAGCTAATAGGCTCAGACCAAGGTCCAAAATGAACAAGCCTACTCGGATGGCCGAAACAAATGCGTGGAAGCCATTCGGCCGTACCGAGATCAATGAACAGACCCACAAAAATACGGTGTTAAATCCGTAATAAAGGATAGGATCACCGCACCTTGGACTGTACAAGATATTGAAATATTCTTGGGGCAATGCCCTCTATAAATAGTTGTCTTTCCACTTCATTTTCTTCATGTTCTAGTAGCTCTAAAAAACGACGCTACATTATTTCTCTCTCTAGAATATGAACTAACTTTAGTATCGAAACGAGATTGATGTCTTCCCTCAGCCTCTCTAACTTTACTTGTCTTATCAGGTAGTTAACTCTTCAATTCGGATTCAAACTTGTCTCCTTACCGGACTCTCGCCTTTTCTAACAGCTCAGCCATAACCCTTTAACTCATTCCCGAACTCATTGGCCTCAACCATCTACTCGAAGAGAACTTAGCCCTTTATTTAGAAAGGCATCAATAGACATTCTCAAATATAAAAAACTGATCCAACCACACCTACAAACGGTTATATGCCTTTTTATAACGTGTACAAGCATTAGGGGTCAAGACAATTGATGGAACATAATAGGCCTATCAATTGGACTCAAGAGCTCAGATTCAGATCCAAACTCATAAGATCAAATTTGGGTCTAGACAAAAAAAATTATGCTCAGATTTAGATTGGTTCTGGACTCATACGGATAGGATCCAAGTCAAGTATGGGACCCAAGAGTTGTGGGTCTAAATTATAATTGTATAAACATAATGACCCAAAGACCCAATTAAGATTATTTTTTATTTTGTTTTATATGAACTCAAGGATATGATGTTAATGTTAATGAATGATGCATATTATTTTTTCACAAAATATTTTACTAATAATCGTTATTTATTTTATTTAAAAAATATTCATGTTTCGATCGATAAAATTGAGAATCAATAAAATTATAAGTAAAATTAGTGAGCGAGAGATCCAAGACCCAATGTAGTTGAGTCCGGACTCTAGTAAAAATATTTAGATTCAATCCAATAGAAATTCAACTTGAGTTTCAATTTAGTGGGCATGAGTCTGGACTCAATATTTTAGACTCAATAGGCTCACCTGCAAACATGAGGCAAGCTTTCCGGATCGAGAGCAGCATCATCCTCGAAATCACAAGAGAGAGTGTCTTTCCATTGAGCAATTTTGGTAAGATAAAGATCTCCAGTTGAGTAATATTTCACTTTCCTTGTATGATCCCTCGAATAGAATTCCATTTTCGATTCCTCTGGCTGCTCATGGAACTTCTTTATACTTTCCAGCAACTTGTTCATCACGTCCATCGGAACTCCATGGCCAACGATCCGAAAGAAACCCCATGTTTCTAATGCTGAACGAATTTCATTAACTATCTCACTTCTCCCTAATTCTTCAAGATTTATGGTCGGAATTTGTAAGTGATTGCTGAAGTTTTCTGTTTCCTGAGGGGGACATAAGAAAATTTCTGGGGATTTTGGATAAACCAGAATCAATGAGACCTTTAACTCCTGCTCTTGTTTCATCAAATTCCTTCAATTCTTTGAGTTTAAAAGAGGTTTCTTCCATTGATAATAATAAGATGGATGTGGAGGTAATAATGTCTGAAAATATAAGGAGGAGACCTTCAACGATCTTTGGTAATTGATAAACATTGATTTCAATGATCTTTGGTAATTGATGGTGATTTTTTAATAAACATTGATTTCAACGATCTTTGGTAATTGATGGTGATTTTTTTCGTTTTTTTTTTGGTTTTTTTTTAAGGAATCGAGTAGACGGAGGAGGGTTCTTGACAACCAGTATATACAAGAGATAACACGTCATGGCTCTCATCACAGAGAAAAAAAAAAAATTAGTCCGTTCAAGATGGCCGGCAATTCCAGTGCGAAAAGAAATTTTGTTTTATCTTGGTAGGTAGTAAATCTAAAACTTGCATTTAAACCAATGAATACAATATATATAGGAAAAAGAATTGATTTTTTTATCTACGTGTATTGTATTCATTGGTTTTGATGTAACTTTTAAACTTACTCAACTACCAAAATAAATTTCTCGATTGTAAAATAAAACTTACTCATACTAGAAATATCACGGGCTTTGCATTAGACTGACACTGATTTATTAAAAAGCACAAAACATGGCACTGAAAATGCGTGGGACAACATTTTTGTCCGGAACGGAATTCCCACTTCCGTTTCGGTCCCGGAACGGAAGTGGCCAACCCATGACTTGGGGACGGAATTGCAACTTCCTTCCCCAAATTCCTGCCTTTTTGCTGTGTCCAGTCTTTTCTCACTTTACTTTTTTTACCCCCACTCTTTTTAGAACGTAAATATATGAACTCTTTGGTATTTTCGTTAAAATTTTTGACCAATTTCTACAGACTTGTCGAAAATGTACATTGTATTTTTAATTTTTTTGTCAAATTCCATCTCTTCTACTATTTTATTTCCCTAAACACCTTTCTCCCCTAATGCAATATGATAAAGAATAGTGAAATGGATCCCGCATTCAAATAGTATTTCAGACACCAATTTAGAATTTCTGTAGGATATCAAACCGATAGAAAAATGGTAATATTTTAATTTGATAATGTGTCATTTTTTCGAATACATTAAAAATAATTATTACAAAATTGAACGGAAATAAAAATAAATACATTAAAAATAACTATTACAAAATTGATAATACATTCTAAACTATTACAAAATTGTAAAATTTAAATACATTCATAGTGGAGCGGGTGGTTGGGCAAGAGATACTAACATGGGGCAAGTCTTCCGGTTGTGGCCGACCAGTTTACAGTGGCCACACTTCTTAGCTCTTTGAATACCCCTGTTCTCCGTGTCCATAGGCATTTGAAATCTCCGCCTTTGAGGTCGACCCACCTACGTACCTTTCATGTTAGGAGGGTGATGTGTCATATCAAATTGAGGAGGTCTCCAATGAACAGGATCAAGTACAGGATATAAAATGTACTTGTACGTATTCCTATAATGATCGAGAGAATAGACAGGGTGGACATAAGAAAATTTCAGGGATTTTGGATAAACCAGAATCAATGAGACCTTTAACTCCTGCTCTTGTTTCATCAAATTCCTTCAATTCGAGTTTAAAAGAGGTTTCTTCCATTGATAACAATCAGATGGATATGAAGATAATAATGTCTGAAAATATAAGGAGGAGACCTTCATCTACTTGCATATATTTTAATAAACATTGGTTTCAGCGATCTTTGGTAATTGATGGTGATTTTTAAGGAATCGAGTAGACCGAGGAGGGTTCTTGAGATAACACGTCATGGCTCTCATCACAGAGAAAAAATAAAAAATAATTAGTCCCGTTCAAGATGGCCGGCAAATCGAGTGCGAAAAGAAATTTTGTTTTATCTTGGTAGATAGTAAGTTTAAAACTTGCATTCAAGCCAATGAATACAATACACATAGGAAAGAGAACTGATTTTTTTTATCTACGTGTATTATATTCATTGGTTTTGATATAACTTTAAAACTTACTCACCTACCAAAATAAAATTTCGCGATTGTAAAATAAAACTTACTCACACTAGAAATATTACATCTTTGCATTAGACTGACACTGATTTATCAGAAAGCGCAAAACATGGCACTGAAAATGTGTGGGACAACATTTTTGTCTGGAACGGAATTCCCACTTCCGTTTCGGTCCCGAAAATAAAAATAAATACATTAAAAATAACTATTACAAAATTTATAATATATACATTCTAAACTATTACAAAATTGTAAAATTTAAATACATTCATTGTGGAGCGGGTGGTTGGGCAAGAGATGCTAACATGGGGCAAGTCTTCCGGTTGTGGCCGACCAGTTTACAGTGGTTGCACTTCTTAGCTCTTTGAATATCCCTGTTCTCTGTGTCCATAGACATTTGAAATCTCCGCCTTTGAGGTCTACCCACCTGCGTACCTTTCATGTTAGGAGGGTGATGTGTCATATCAAATTGAGGAGGTCTCCAATGAACGGGATCAAGTACATGATATAAAATGGACTTGTACGTATTCCTATAATGATCGAGAGAATATACAGGGTGGATATACTTAGACGCATCATCCATGATCGATTTGGACACAGCAATGATATGGGAGCATGGAGTTGAATAAGTAGACCACTTATCACAGTTACATGCACGAGCTGATAGGTTGACCGTGTATATTTTTCCACTTTCGCCAGGTCTTCTATGTCGGGACGTGACCCTATAGATACCCTGGTCTTTGTGGTGTCGTTGCACAGTCAAACTCGTTACTTTTTGTTCGTACGCAAAGTACTGCTCCCATTCCTCTTAGGGAAAGGTGTTTGACAACTATTCGCGTCTTCCCAGTGTGTATCAAAATAATGTACAAGTTTGAAAAATATCATCTCAACAAGAGCCTTTAAAGGTAGCGCCCTAGACTGTTTCAAAACGTTGTTAAGCACCTCTGACATGTTAGTTGTCATGCAACCGAAGCGCTTACCCCCATTGTATGCCAACGTCTATAGCTCTTTGGGATGCAGCATCAACCAGTTAAATGCATTCGCATCTATGTGTTTAATTCGTTCGAGAGAAAAATCACACTTACTTTTTTTCTTTTGTGTTGCAACGGCCCACACATAATCTTTCAATTCTTTGTTTTTCGAATGAGTTTGGAAATTGGACCTGAAATGCCTAAGGCAATACCGGTGCACTACCATTGGGGGTTGCCAGCCTGGGACGCTAGCCACGGCACTAAGAATGCCGGCATGGCGATCATTGATAAGGCAAACTTGTAATTCTTTCACAACTTGATCCCTTAAGTTTTTAAGGAACCAAGACCAAGTAGAAACTGCCTCTGATTCGACCAATGCAAACGCCAGGGGTAAAATTTGATTGTTGGCATCCTGAGTGCTTGCCACCAAAAGCACTCCTTTATAATTCCCCCTAAGATGTGTGCCATCAATTGAAATTATGGGTCGTCACCACTTATAACCGTCCACTAACGGTTTAAATGTCCAGAACATTGCCTTGAACACCTTAGGGGCATCAACATCCGGTCGTGGGTGGTAAACAAATTTGAAAATAACACTAGGGTTAGAATCTTGTAGTGCCCGTATGTACTGTGGCAGTACTTGGAACGTTAATTTCCAAGTACCAAAAAGTGTGTCGATAGCATGTCTACGGGCATACCAAGCGTTTCTATAGGTGCAACTCAAACTCATATTATTCACACATGCAGCCCTAATTAATTTAACAGAAATTTCAGGATCAGCCTGTACAAGGTATAGAATCTTTACCCCAATGTAGGTGAATGACATATTGCGTTTTTTGTTCTAGTCCATCAAGCAATAGTGGGACTCGTTAAGCTTGGTAACCTTCCACGTTCCATCCACCCTGTTATGGTTAACGCGAATGTACCAACTGCAACAGCTATTTTCTGTTGAGTTTCTACAAACCCCGCTGAACCACTGTTTGTTGCTCCTGTCTCTTTTCCACTCCCTCAAGGCCACCTTGTCATGCCACATGTTAACTGCCAACATTGCCTCCCGTTTATCCTTGAAGTGCATTCCCAAACACATTTCGGGGAAATCGGGATTCCATAGGTTAATTCTTTTTTCCCTGTATGTCAGTTCAGGAACGGGTTCTATGGAACCCATATCATTCCAACAGGCAAAATTATGATAGTTGATGTATGATGACATATTCCACTGTATGGAATCCATATCATTCCAACAGGCAAAATTATGATAGTTGTTGTATGATGACATATTCCACTGTGGAATAACTGGGGCGGAGATAGACGGTGTTGGTTCAGGCTTTTCGCATGTCTCTTCATTACTTGGTCCAGCACTTTGTTGTTGGCATTCAGGGTTTGCAACTTCCGCTTCTGCCTCTGCATCTTCCTCAACCCCGTTGCCCTCGTGTTCTCCATCACTATCGTCTGCAAATTCGTCTTCTGTTTTCGGAACACCGTCAAAGTCGGATATTGGGCCCAAGGAATCCATTACAGAATTATCTGTAATAGGTTCCTAACTAGAAGTTGGGGGCATGGTTGGAATCGAATTAGACTCCAGAAAATATGATTCCGGAACATATTGTGATTGTGGGGCAAATTCTGTTGTCGGGATTACAAAACTATCAACATGTCTCTCAAGAAGTTCCAAGAAAGCACCAACATGAATCCCTTGTAGTTTGAAATCCGTGTGGATTCCCCAAATCAGCTAGATCTTCATCGTCGTTAAGATGAACAACATCGTACATCACCATGTTGTACGTCGGCACGAAGAATGGACGAATCATTAACAGCCTAACAGTGACACTCGAAAAATCGACTCCTTTGCGCCGACAAATTCTGTGGCAAAGTTGCCGGAATGAAAGTTTTTGTATAACTTCCATGGTTTTTTCGCTTGCCTCTTGAAATCGGGGGAAACCACCATTTTCGTACACAGCATTGTGGTCAAAATGTAGATACAATTTCATCGGACATTCAAGAGCCATTATTTTTTAACACACAATATAGTAATTTGAAATAAGATGGGTTTGGTGGGAACAAAAAAAATGTAGGATGTTGGTTTTTGGAATAAATGTGGAGGAAATGTAGTTGGAATATATTGACATTTTTGGTGGTCAAGGGATAGGATTTTCTATCCCTGAAAATCAGGCCAGAATTGTCTCAAGGGCAAAACCCGCTGCCCCTCGAAAACGGAAGTGGAACTTCCGTCGGAAATTCCACTTCCGTTTTCGAGGGGCAGCGGGTTTTGCCTGCATGTCCATTTTTTTGACTTTTTTTTTGTTGTGTTGTCAGTTTTTTTTTTATTTTTAATTTCAACAGTTTAGAACTAACATACAATGTACAAATGTGAATTTGGCACGAAATAATTAACACAAATTCAATAGATAACAACGAAGTTACATTGGAAAAAAAATTACACCCAAGTTAAATAAAAACCCTAATTATTTCGAAATTTGGGCGCAAGCCGTTCCCAAACAGAAGTGATGCTGGACGATGCTTTCGACACCGGGTAGTCAGGGGAAGCCTCAAGAGTAACCTCTTCATGGAATTTTGAAAGATACCCAGCTCCGTCCACAGTTGCTCTTCCTTCATACCCAAAAATATAACAAAGTAGGTTATGCCTGAATTCGCCTTTCCTCCAATACTGCTTAGTCCTTGAATGAGTCTAATGCAGAGTTAAAATACCATGAAATGTAAGGTATCAAATATTATATTCTAAATGTTTGCTGAAATGACGGGTAACTTACTGCAACATATTCGTTCCACTGTGTCAACACCACTCACATCAACATTGTTGGTTCTACCGTTGTATGAACCATCGTTGGTGCAAAAGTCCATCAAAATCCCAAAACCGTCTTCGCAGTTTCGCCATCCCTGCATCGATCATCTCTGTTGTGAAAAAACCGCCAGTCACTGAGTTCATGGCGTAGACAATTTCGTTATACATATCGGCCCAACTCTTTTCATCGTTGTAACCTTTTGTATTAAAATCAAATAGAATTTCTATCAATGCGTCTTCATAGTCTGAAGACCACTCATTGGTAAAATCAACATCCCTGAATTTTGTGACCATTTCTTTTTCAACAAATACTAGAAAGTTTGTCATTTTAAAAAAAAAAAAAATTGGAGGGGAAGTAAAATTGGTAGAGGGGAAGAAATTTGGAAATTTGGTAGATGGTAAGGAAAATTTATGTTTGAGAGTTGTCAATGTTGTTGATTGTGGTGAGGTTATTTATAGATGAAATTTGACAAAAAAAAATTAAAAATACAATGTACGTTTTCGACAAGTCTGTAGAAATCGGTCAAAATTTTTAACGAAAATACCAAAGAGTTCAGATATTTACATTCAAAAAAAAAAGTGGGGGTCAAAAAAGCAAAGTAAGCAAAGACTGGACACTGCAAAAAGGCAGGAATTTGGGGACGAAAGTTGCAATTCCATCCCCAAGTCACGGGTTGGCTAGGATTGGTTAGGGTTTGTCGGTTTGGGAACGAAAGTCCCACTTCCATTACGGGACTAAAACGGAAGTGGGAATTCCGTTTCGGACAAAAATGTTGTCCCACACATATGCAGTGCCATGTTTTGTGCTTTCTGATGAAATCAGTGTCAGTCTAATGCAAAGCCCAAATATTACCGTCTTGCCCTCAAAATTTGATGAGAAAACTCAACTAATAAAAGAAGATGACTCGTCCATATCTATATCAAAATCTTCATTGTGGGGTTTTTTTCTTACAATACTAAGTTCTTTTGGGTTGGTTACATGGCCAAACTCTACGATTACAAGATCTTAGCAACCGTTAAGGTAATGGCGAGTTTATGCTATTTTTCTATCTATGAATACCTTAGGAAGAAGATATATCATATCACCATACAACAGGTAAGAAAATCGGACGGGAAGAAATTAGGAAGTCTGTTTTTGCCTCATCCATTTTGTGGCTGACCACTTTTCCCCAGACAGAACTTCACACCCACCATGGATGCTGTTTGGGTCTGATTGTCCATCAAGCCCCTGAAAGAACAAAAGGTTCACTTGTATATGTAAAGAGCATTGCATATAAATCTTGTATGAAATGTATCTGTTTTGTTGTTCATTCATTATATGAAAATGTATGAATTCCAACCATTTATACACTAAAAGGTATGCAAGATTCCTTCAATATTTGATCAATCCAATAACTTTAACTACAAAGTATGGTGTAATATATTCCTCAATTAGATGAGATTCTCAGTTTTCCGCAAGCATATTCAATTTCTCGGAAACAGTAGTGTTTCAGTCCAGAATTCTCTATTACATCTCCTTCAAGGTTTTAAGAATTTTACATTAGTAGATTGCCAAGGGGAAATGACAAATCATCTAAAGACACTAGCGTTTCATGGTTAATTGTGTATAGACCTCACCAAGTTTGTTTGTTTATGATGAATAAAGGATTATCCATTGATAATAAAATGGTAAGGGTATTACAACCAAAAGAATCATCAAACTCCTCCAATACAACCAAAAAGATGAGTTGAAGAATAGGGATAACTCAAAAAAACTTAAGGAAATAAAAATTACACAACGTAATAGGAAACAATCAACACCCCAGATACCCTAGGTGGTCAAATACACTAATACTTTTACTTTTTCCCCCGGTGAATTAATACTAGTACTAGTAAACCTAACAAACAAACACAAAAATAGTTTTAGCATTTCGATCGCCATACTTAAAACCACGGGGGCCAGAGCATCTCAGTTTCAGCCTCTTTCTTACCAGTCAGCCATATAGAAAACCGTTAGAAACTCGAGAGGGAGCCCAAATCTAGTCCGGATAGATAAATTCACCAAGCTGGAAGGAAGTAAAAGCTAGATCCCAACAGATTCCACCTACGGATCTTGAATCTTGGCGAAAAATGCGTAGAGAGAATCATATCATGGTTTGCGGCCAAAACAGGGTTGAGAGAACAAAAGAAAGACGACAAATGAAGGGATTCGGCCAAGATCTAAGCGCCGGCCAGAACCACTGCCCGGATCCGGCGGGATATGAGAGATCAGTGAGGGCTGTTGACAGAGAGGAGAAGGATAGAGAAAGTGCAGTTGATCTGAGGAGCGGTTGGACCTCACCTAGTTACTTTATCTTACAACTCCAATTTCATGGATCCTAATGCCTCTAAATTCCTGCACTAAATTTCAGTAAAGGGCTTCTAGCTGAAGATCAGTTTTCCTATCTGACTGAATATTAGAACATTGCTCCGACCGAAGGTAGTGCAGGAGACGAGAAGATTTCTCACAAATTCATTTCTTTTATAGAAAGAATTAGTCGGATTCTCTCTCCCACATTTAGAACAGATTAGCAATATTCTACTGGAGAAGTTTTTCATATCGCTAATTTTGATCAGCATCAATCTTCTATGATATTTTCCTTTAAGCCAACCATGTAAAGGAAACTCATTATCTTCTGAACTCATTTTTGCTTTCCCTCATTATTTTATCAACTAACATTCCTGTGATTCGAACAAGGGCTAAATTCTAGCGAGTATTCTTAGATGACAAAGAAAAATAGCGTGATAATGATAATGGGAGACAACCCAGCATAAACCCTAAACTTATGCAGAAAATATACTGCCTCTAGATAATAGCAACTTCAGGGCCGAATGAGGATTTATTGGCAGAAAAAAACAGCATCCAATCCTTTCAGAAATCTTCAATAAGTAAATAATGGGTTAAGATAACAAACCATGCTCCAGAAAAGCACAGCATCTCCTTTAGCCGGCTTTACACACAATCCTTTCACCATTTTCCCACCACAGCTACATTCCCCTGAACCAGCCTATAGAGCAAACGAAAATTTAGCACATGTGATCACAAAGAGATGACATCTAGTTAATAAAAGACGGACAGAAATATAACGCATGGCTCGCATCATTAGGTTTCAGGTATCTTGTTATGAGATATATAAATAACAATTGTACTACAGCTAAGAAGTTGCTTTTCAGACTTCGGTGGATTGCATGGTACAGAAACTATATCTCCTGCAGAATATCTCGAGGGGGAAACAGAAAAGGAAGGGGGTGTTAGAAGAGGGAGGGAGAGAGGTTAAATAACTCATGGAAAGATTCAGCTGACTTGGAAAACTAAAGTACAAATAAGACTGTTTAAATATGAAATCTAAAGCATTTCCTTTCATACATTAACTAAAACAGGATTATGAGCATGCTGGTATCCAAGATCAAATTCTGGTGGATGCGGAATGTTAAGTGCAAGCAACTAGATATGCACCAAATGTCTAGTATTTTGCGAATGATACTGTAATCATAAGCCTCAATTTATGGGAATGTCACTCATCAAGGGTTAATGAGTTATACTAAAAAGATTTCCTCTTTTCTTTCTTTCAGAAAACATATACGAATTCAGATTTCAGAAATCATATTATCTTGGTAAGCAACTTGTAAATGAACACATTATCCAAGAAAGAAAGGCCACGGTGACTTCCAAATCAAAAGTCATGACAACCATAATTGAAGTTAAAACCTAAGATTAGAGAAATAACGATCAAGGTATGACACTTCAATAGATCCTTCCTAACCTAGAATACTCAAGGTCGAAAAAATAGATACCATAGGAAAGTATGTTTCTCCCCCTTCAACGTTGTCACTTAAATACATTAGCATTGTTGCTACTCGTTGACCACCACGCTGCAGATTAAACTGCAACAAGAATTGTGCCCCCTTTAGCTTAGAGCTAGATACTTGAGACAGAAGAGAACACTATCCAGTTACAGTTAATAAGATGAAGAAGCATATGGTGGGGTCTGTAAAAACTTACAGTGTCAGAGAAGAAGTCATTGTGGGGTCTGTAAAACTGATTCTTTTCATACCTGCACTGTTCTATGTTAGCTTTGATGTGGAAAATTAGTACTTTCTTTCAAGCTAAACATTCAAGAAGTAGGTGGGTAAGATACATGCCTTAGTACTTGAAGGAGCTCCCCATTCTCTACTGGTATTTGAGAATAGACAGAGATGCGTTTTTCAATCGCCTGATCAAGTAAGAAATGGAGGAATAAGAAGGTAGACCATTTTAATTAATGGAAGAAGAGGAGATCTAATGATAACCGCCTCTCTCCTTCATAAATTAAACATGTTCATTGAAGTAGGCTTACAACAAAATGAGGTAGACCCCCATCTTATATTAGTTGGTGTTTCTGAAACACGTGCTTTTCCACACAAACATCCTTCTATTCTGCTTTGACTATTAGTGCATAAGTACATAAAAAAAAAAGTTCGACGAAGAACACTTCACCAAAGACTCTTTAGAAATCTTCCTCCAACAAGTTCTCCTCAATGGTTCAATATTGGTATAATAAGATTACATAACATAAATTCATCAATCTAAGGGTAGAAACAAAGACCTACCAGAGTGTCTTAGTCTTCAAGAAAATATCATACAGGTATACTTTTTTTCTAAACAAATAAAAAGAATACTGGAGCAAGCTAAGCCTAAAGCGTGATTTCAAATGCGTACACTTCGAAAGAAATATTACATTAAGGAGATTTTAGAAACATGTGTACAGTGGCCCCAGAGGTATGCTCAAAACTTTATCTATACTTAAAAGAAATAAGAGATAAGAGATGAAATATGAGACATGCAACAGAAGATAGAACCAATGAACAAGCACATGATATATACATTGCTCTGATCATTTAAAAAAATTCTAAACAGCTGAAAAGGAAGAATATTCCAAGTGAACTCCAAAGTTCTAACCTCAATCATTGGATACTTCTTTTCTTCATGGCTCAGAAACATACCAGAGCTTGTCCTCACATCACTCTTGATTCCCTAGAAATAGATACACAGTAATATAAATAAATAAATAAATACATCAGGGAAATAAATGCCATGTGAGAAGCAAATAAAATTATTTATTGCAAGACATTCCCTCGGTAACTGGGGAAATGAATGTTCTAGAGAGAATGTAGTCATTTACAAATCAACATGAAGAGAGAACTACATACATATCATATAGTAACTGGGCATCACTTGAAGGTCTTGTACAGACCTAACTCTGAATCTTAGGTTGAATCAGCATTAGCTCTGAATCTTTGGACCAGTCACTAGTTTGTTTTCTTTTAGTGTCATGTAGTTTTATAAGTAATCACTAACAGAAAATGCATGACAAAAATAACAAAGAAATTGTTACATTGACTTAGTTATCACATAATTTTCTTCTATTTCCAAGAAGCATTCCTTTCAATTGAAACAAACCTTTTACATTTATGAGGTAGTATTGCTAAAGCAACCAACTATAACCCCCCCCCCTCCTCCTCCTCCTCCTCCTCCTTTTGTTAACTCTACAAATGTAATAACTCTTTAACTTCGCATGAGATGTTTGAGAACAAAGTAGGCTGAAACCAAAGAAAAATAATTTTGAACAGGAAAAGTTATGCTCTTTTCTTTCTTTTTCCGGGTGTTTTCAGCCAACCAAAGTATGATGTATCCTGAGTTGTGTTTACTTCAAATAATTCTTATTCTAAGTGACATATACAATACATGAGCATAGTTTTGAATGCATGCCAAGAACATATTTTTAGGTGAGAACCATAATAGTTTTTTATATATAAAAATAAATAAATAAATAACTTGAACTTGCGTACCAACTGACACTGATTTCATAATGCGGTAGGTAAAAAAAGATGCATACCAGGACCCACATTTGATAAGTTTAGTTGCACATAAGATATCATATACGCTATTACAGTACACCTAACTTGTATTGCACCATAAAATGATTAATATAGTCAGAGAGTATTACGAGCAGCAAACAGAGTAGATAGTGGCTATAATAAAATTAACCAAAAGTTCATTGTTAGAGAAGTATCCCACTGCTTGAATCAATTGCAATATTTATTGATAACATAATGTAGAAGGATATCACATAAGGCCTTCGTGAGATTGGATCTAATTCTTTTTACTAGTAAGCCTAGACATAATATTTAGAGGAGGTGGAGCATAAATATGTGAATAACAAAGAAATTGATTAAAGATACAAAACAATAAAGCATTATCACAGGATGAAAACTGGTACCACCTACCCACCTTCCCTGTTTTAACATCCACGACTGTAGAAATATGAAGACGAGGCAGAGAAATAGCTCTGAGATAATCGCACTCCTGAAAGGTGCCAAAAATGAATTTCTCACAGTAACAGCAATAAAAGAAATGACAGAATATCAAAACTAGAAACTAGTGAATAGCCTAACAGAGAAACATGTTACAAGGTTCTTATTCAATTGCCAGGCCAATTTGCTAACCTGGATTGTATTAAATAATCAAAATAGAAGTTCGGTAAAACGTTTATGCTCTCATCTTGGTGAAGAGAAACAATCAGGGGAAATTTCAGTAATTTATCGGATGTGCTAATATAAATATTTGTGTTGAATTTCTGTTTTCTGTTAGTAAAACAATTATGTATGATTCAGCTTACTAGTTTTGAAATGATACTTTGTCTCAGGGAGTAAAATGTAATAACAAAGAAAGAAGAACTGAGGGTAAGATTTAACTATGCAAATAGGAATCTGCATATCTTTTTGTTGAGATCCATAGGAGCAAGATCTACCCTAAGCCTTCGCAGCATGAGGATCTCGGAGGCTTCAATTTCAGAATAAAAAAATTGCTACCATCAACTCTAGCCTATCAAGGAACTAACCAGATGGCAAGCTTAAACCAGAAAGGTGTCCTTAAGCTAATCAATGTGGACCAATGACACGTTATCAGGAGTACATGCAAACCCACCCTGACAACACCATGGCTTACATAATTTGAAAAGTTAGAAATATTAGGCACTAGCCCTTGTACAACCTATCATTTCAAGTAAAAGATATAGCTGGCCCAGGTTTCATCATCCCAGGTGGCACTAAAGAAGAATCAAAGACGGACGTGTCATCGGGATGAAAACCTATTGCAACCAGTTCTGAACAGAAATAACGCACAGATAACAAAGCTTGCAAATGTCTCCTTCAAACATTCCCAACTAATTGAAGTTACTCGGTGTAAGATACAAAGAGAATCCTGGTGCCTGTTTAACAGCTTAAAGAACAGCGGATCTTGATATAGTAGTCTGGTGACCTCTCTCTCTTTCTTGCACTAACCATCCTTTACCCGCCACCTTATATCCTCCCCCAATTTTCTGCACCCCCCCCCCTCCCACCCCCCTCCCACCTCCCACACACACCTCTCCAACCCTCTCCTCTACAACTCCTTTCACCAACCTACAAACACACTACCCATGCTAAAAGCCTAAAATGTATTATTATGACATTATGTCAAGGTATTTATAACAAGTTCTGGGAAAACTTATAGGACAGCTAATAAATAAAGTAATACCATAGCAACTAATAAAGAAAAGGAAAAAGTGAGTGCCGTTTTGCCTACCTCATTGCTTAAGAAGTTATGAAACAATATAATTCTGGGTGTCCAGCTGAGTATTTCAGGCTTGACCTATGGATACAAGAAGAACGAAAGATGAATAAAGATTCTCGAACATCATTAAGAACTAAAAGTGCCAAAAGTACTTTACAAAAGCAGGTAGATAGTACTAGCAAAACAGCTAGTTTCTCAGGTTTCAGTTTAAGAGACAAGTCAAAAGGTCACAACAAAATTCATGGTTTATAAGAAGCAACATTTCCTATATTCTTAAAGCAACATGGTATATCACCCCCGGCATTATAGAGGTCCTAACTGGATATGCTACAAGGTATTAGAAACTATAGGGACTTAAAGCATAACAATATAGGAATTTATCATCCTCTTCTCTTGTGTCCCTTCTTTTCGATAACAGAGCTTCTGGGAAACTTAACAGAAACTTAAACAAAGCATCCAACTGGGAAGAAGTTTCTACTAATTTGTCAGCATCTTTCCATTCACATCACCCAGTGAATGCAAATAATCTATACCATTCACAACTTTTTACTCTTCATTTTTGTTTATTTCATATGAAATTTCTGTCATCGTTGTTCTGTGTATATTTGGCTAGCATGCAGTACAAGAGTGAAGATAAAATATCTTAAAATAGCAACAAGATCAATCATACTTCTCCAAGGCGTAAAATTACAGCTTCTCTGTCATGAGCCCAATGAGAATAGCCTGACATTAGGAACATAAAATTCAGTCAAGAGTAAACGCATGGTAAAGATAAAAAGAAGCAGTTATTCCACCAAATGACTATGATTCTCTCCAAAAATGATGGAGGCACCAGGTGCAAGTGTCAGTTAAAGAAAAGAGTAACAAACATAATGATGTAAGTCTTATTAGCCAACCAAAAGAACATGTTCTCGTATATATCCAGAGAAAGTCTGTAGAAAAACAAATCATCATGGACACCTTCTAAGATGTAATCTCCAATTTAGCTATGAGCAAATCTACCATGTTAATCTTAAAGATGATCCCATCACATGTGCTGCTAATAAGATATTAAATGGTCCTATCTTAGCTGAAAGGTTCAACATTGATTTTCCTGCATGTTTCACATATTTAAGGTCGTGGAAAAGTAAATCCATTCTGAGGTAGCAGATAAAATCTGGTATACATCATTTGGCACATTTTAGATTTATTGTGAAGTCATGTTCAAAGCAACAGATTCTGAATAATTAAAAGAGTAGGCGCCAAATGTTCCAGGGGGAAAGACTAAGAAGTGAAAACCCCACCATTTCCCTGTGATTGTATAAAATGACTGGAGAAACTCAACGCTCTCCCTGTTATTTGAGTAAAGTTACTACTCCCTCTCTTCCAGAATAGGTGCGGTGCAACATTTTCACTTTTCCCACATATTATGGACTCTCTAAGATCAGTAAAAGTTAAAGCAAAAACACTAATATATCTTTTTTATTAGAAAAGCAACTCCACCTTGAAAATTGTATTAGTAGTTAGACAAAGGGTAAGAATGTCAAGGTCATTAAATTCTATGGTTTACAGATTGGGCACTTATCTTGAGAAAAACAAGAAGTGCAAATGTTCCAATCAAGTTGGCACGGAGAAAGTAACTCTCATGCAGCTACAATATCTATTAGCTATTTTGGCATGTTCAGGAAAAAGGCACACAGACCAACATGCATGCTCCAGATTTAAGGGTTTGATGCATGAAAGAACAAATAATACCAAAGGTGATGACATACAAGTTTGAATCAGTATATAAAACCATTTCATAATGCAAGGAAACGTAATTACAACCTTCAATTAAGTAAAGCATATAGGTAGTGGTAGAATAATGAGTTTCATCTTCAAGATTTATTAGGAAAAAGGGAATCTCACCTCTTATCACTTGACTACTGTCATCACTTCTACCTGCAAGTGTTCTTCTAAAGGAGGATTCAGTCCCTATAGGCAAAAGAAAAACCTCCCTATATTAGTAAACAAATGAGTATACGAGTTGACATGGAATGTCTTGATCAGGTTAACGTAAGTAAAGCATAAAGAGTAAAATAAATAGAAACAAAATACGAGGACAGCTGCTTGTTAATATATTCAGGCATAACAGTAACAAATACATATAAAATTAGATGGAACCAAAGAGAAACAACAAAACATGAAATCTTCAGATGAAAAAGAGACCAGCAAGCGTTTCCAGAAGTATCTTGCAGCACTTATCAAACGAAAAGTCTACCAAAATTAACCAAATCTCTATGTAGAGAAAAGATATGATCAAAGACAAGATGAATAGAACTCTCAAACAAATACCCTGAAGCAAAAGGAGTCTCGTATGACCTTGGATCATATCTAGGACCATGAGGCCTTTTGGTTGCCAATCAACATGTTGGCTCCCACTTTTCTCACAGAAAAAGAAAATAATCATTTGTAGAAACACACAACACAACAATAGCATTACTCATTAAGTCCCAATAATTGGGGGTATCGGCAGGGAAGGGATAGGAGACAGACAAAGTCAATGCAGTCAATATAAGGAAAAGACTATATACACCTCTCTCTCTCTCTCTCTCTCTCTCTCTCTCTCTCTCTCTCTCTCTGCTGTTGTGTGTAATAAAGGCTTGATTCAGTCTAGCTCTTCTTGTTCTTTCACGAAGAAGCTAACACAAAGCTAGAAAGAACTTCATAATCAAGTTAACAAAGCAGATGGTAATGCCATAGCTTTGGATTATTAATCCTCAATACTCTACTCACCCAACTTTTGACAAACAAAGTCATTGAATTTGTAAGATTTGCATTTCCAAAGCTTTGGATTATCAGTTTCTTTGTCGATTTGTTTTTCAAGACTCCCCTTCATTCAATTACAGAAATTAAATAGTGACGAAAAGCAAAAGAACTCTTAGAAGAATGTCTCAGAAACACAAACTTGAGGAAAAGAACTAGATCAAATCACTCAAGAACCATTAGAATTAACCAAGATCATCATATGTAACTTCTCGTGACATAAACAAAAATGAAATAGTAACATCTGCAAATAATAAAAACAGAGGGAAAAAGCTGTGAGGGGGTGATGGGGGACGGGACTGGAGATATCCACACATCATCGATAAAGTATTTGAGAGAGCCTACCATATGAATCCTCCAACCTCCATATGAATGCTAATTGAAATAAGGCTCCTGCATAACATAAGGCATTAACCACCATCAAAAGCCTTTAGAACAGCAGAAAATAAAGCGTATAACTACATTTAACGTGCACGTCTACAACAAAAATATTTACATCGTAGCACTAATTTTTGCAGGAAAATAAAACAGAAGCATAAAAGTATCAGATTGAAAACTGACGAAGCAGTGAGGAAAAACTTTAAAGCAATCCATAAGGAACTCCCTAAATATCATAAAATTTAAGTTACCAAATATGGATCTTCATCACCCTTTCATATAGTTCAAAGCACATATCTTGAAGAGAACCTAATACTCCATACATCCCAAATTAGTTGTCTCAAAACATTTTTTTTTCTTGTCCCAAATTAGCTTGCCTTCTCATGAATTCAAGACGACATTTATTCATTTTTATTCCAATATTACCTAACATCTATTAATTCAAAGAACAACATTAATTGTATTAAAAGTTCCGTGACAGGTTTTTTGTCATTTCACTAAAAAAAACTAATTTGAGATGGAGGGAGTGCTAAACTCAGCAAAGTTTGAAGGCCCTGACAAGTTCCATCCTGGAAACCAATCACATTTAAGATCAATCAGCCTTTCCAACAGCAAAAAATCAGTTTGAAAATGATAAATTTAAATGATCCAAAAATCCAGTAATGATCATCTTTTATATGTTCGATTAGTTTTTCATCTTTTTAAAATTGAGTTTGGATTCCAAAAGCTCTGATTTACAGCATAAAATGATCGAATTATATATCCTTAACGTTTTTTACACTCATTCCCTCGAGCGAATCAAAAATTCTTCCTTCCCAGTTTTTGTTCGGGTATGCGTGATAACCATATCAAAATTTTCAACAAAATTCCCCAAAAAAAGGCATCAAATCAAATCAAAAAAAAAAAAAATTATGCATTTAATTTAAAAGCAAACTTAATTTAGAAGAAAATGCAAAAAAATTGGTACCAACGTGATGATGTTTGGAAATGTTGATTAAGAAAATTTAAATAAAAATCAGACAGGAAAACAGAAGACCAAATCAAAAAGAATCGAATGTGGTAAGGGAGAGAGAGAAAGGATTACCGATAATCATTCCGAAAGTGACAAACGTGAGGAGTCCAAACACAATTTTCATAGTTGAAACCATCCTCTTCTTTCTCTCTCTTTCTTTCTCTCACACACAGTCGTCACAAAGTTCGTGCTGTGTAACGACTCTGTGAGTGTAGTTTGATATATATATATATATATATATGCGAGGAAGCAGAAATGGGCCGGAGAAGACTCGACAATTTCAGGGAAAACAATACTGGAGTTTTTGTTACCAATTTCTTTTTTATTTTTTTATTTTTTTTTTGTGACACAGTACAAAATAATGTTAATATTTGAGAACCAATTAGATAATAGTATGATGGTCGAGTGTCTAACTCGTAATTAATGAGAACAAATATGAATCTCTAGCGTGGTTAAAAAAATGTTAACATTTGAAATTTGTATTCAAATTAAAAAAATTAAAAATTAGTTAAAATACTAATAATATATTTATATTATTTATTTTTTAATAAGAGTGGACACTCAATTTAGTAAGTAATCAATAGGTCATGGCTAGGGATGGCAATGGGGCAGATCGGGGCAGATATCTCAAATACTAGCCTTGCCCCGCCCTCTTGAACTATTGCCCCGCCCCGCCCCAGATCAAAAAATTACGCCCCTCCCCGCCCCATCCTATTTTTTTTAAAAAAAAATCATTAATTTTTTTAAAATCATAAAAATCATTAATTTTATCACAAAAATCATTAATTTTAGCCTTAATTCCTTTAATTTTTAGGCTCGTGATTGTTGATGGCTTTCTGCAAGGTCTATACATACCTCTATAGTCCTTACGCATCAAGTTTACTACTTCGTCAACTGCTTCAAGAAATTCCTTTGAATTTCCTCTATTTTTTTAAAAACTCCAACAATTTGTACCTTCAGATCTGTAAGAGAACCACATAAAAGGGAAAAAATAAGAGAACCAAAGAAAATGAGGGAGAAAGGCGGATTCGGCGGCGGTTCGCTGAGCTGAGAGCTTGAGAGAGAAGGAGGCATTATGATTTATGAGGGAATGAGAGAAAGTGGCTGGTCTGTCTGGGGGGATTGGGCCTAATAATAATGAGGGCGGATTGGGCCTAATAATAATGAGGGGCTGGTCTGTCTGGAGAGAATGAGGGCAGATTGGGCCTAATAATACCAAAAAAATAATAACATTATTATATGGGCTGGGTTAGGCGGGGCGGGACGAACACAAATACCATGCTCCGATCTGCCCCGTTCTCTCTACGGGGAGGGGCGGGGCTGCCCTAAAAGACGTCGGGGCAGGGCAGGGCGGGTCGACGGGTCACAGGTCAAATTACCATCCCTAGTCATGGCCCACCTCTTACACAAAAGTCAATTTTGGCCTTATTTAAAGAATCGAGGTCTACTTCTGAATATAGGGTTGGAACAACTTCTTTTTTATGTAAGAGGTAGAGAAGAACTCATTGAGATGGTTCTAGAAGAAAAAAATTCAATTAGGGACCGAGAGAGTATTTAGAATGATACTTCTTACATTTAGCTTTTATTGTTTTTTTTTTTTTGGTTCTAAACCACTATTATCCAAATTCGACAAGTCTAATTAATCTAGATCGGATGTTGTAGAGTTCTGAGAATGGATGATCCTTCTAACATCAATTAATACATACAAATGTCATTGTTGCGGTTCTATCTCTAGTCATTTTTAAGAAAATATGAGGAAGTTCCTCAGAGGAAATCTCATCCACTCTACTACAACTACATGTTGGTCATTTAGCTTTCAGTTACTCAATCGTTTTTCAAACTATGTCTTTTTTTAACTTTTAAGAATATGTAGGCAAAATGGTAATTTTGGTCCTTTTCATTTTTTAAGGTCTCATACGTTTTATTTTGACTTTTAAAGTCCATATTGTTTTTACGACTTGTCATTAGAGGACTTCCGTCCAGATTTTCTATCTATTACAGTCTGTCTAGTCACACGATTAAAGCCTGATTTATTTTTCAGGGGTAATTTGGGAATTTCATTCCATTTCTCTCCATAGAAAATAAAAAATATCGTGTATACTCAATTGTAAAAAAAATTAAAACTTTTAGTACCCAATATCATCTATCCCCACCCTCACACTTCTCCTCCACCACCATTACTCTGCCAGCACTTCACGTCGGGGAATGCTTTCAAATTTATCGAAGGAGATGAGTTTGTTGTCCATCCCCAGTAACAATTCATTAAAATACCCCATCTACAAGTGTTCCCCACAGAATTTCCTATCTTTATTAATTCTATAAGGGGTAAACCTTGATTTGAATCCTTTTCCAAGAACAAGAACTCAAATTTTAAACTATGGATTTCAAGATTTTCGTACCAATATGATTACCAATGAAATATAATCATTAATAATTAAATTTAATAATTCTTCTTCCTCCTCCTGTCTCTTGATTTTGAATGATTTACTAACTACTCATGAACTAATTATACCAATTGTTTTATGTGTTGCATGATTGTAATTAATTTTGCATGATAATGTGTTTATTAATTGTTAAAGTATGAATTTACGTGTTATTGAATGTGATTATGTGTCTATTAATTGTTATGATATGTTTATGTGTTATATGTTGGGTATGTTTTGTTTAAGAGGGCGCATTTAACAACTTTGAAAGTGGAGGGGCTTAGGTAAGGATTTTAGGAAGTGTTGGGACTGCTTTGTAGAGTTTGAAAAGTTTTTTAAAGGGTTTATTGAAATAAGGGTAAATTGGAAGGAAAGAAAAGAAGAGAGAAAGAGAGAGAGAGTGCAGAAAAACAGAGGCTGAGAGGTTTTTCTGAGGTTTGACATAGCAAACAGAGTCGGAATTGAGCGATTCTTAGTGCGTTGGAAAGAGGATTGAAAAGGCTTAGTAATTGTTATGTGGTTGGTAGTCATATTTGAAGATTATATGTTTATTCTCAATTAGCGCTCTTGTATGTCGATGATCCTATTTTAGGACATCATCAAATTCATATGTTTAAAGTGTCCGGGAACACTCTCTATCTCTGTATCTGTCTTTGTTCTGTTCTGACTCGGTTCCTAACAAGAATAAAAAGTGGGACTGTTAACAGTTGTTGTGGAGCTCACAAGGGTGAGCGATGATATAACCGATGTGTCCTTAAACTCTAGCCCCCGTCGTTTTGAGGGTTTAATAACTGAATCCATGTTAAGTACTATGGCCCACCTTAACGGGTAAATGAATAGTTAGGGGTTGTTAACATGGTTTAGGGTCATAGCCAGACAAACGAGCTCAATTGTGTGAATTATATGTGTTGATTCATTGCTAGAAGTATACTTGATTATCTAACATTAGAATCCGTTTGTAATGCATGAGTAGTTAATGGTGCTCATATCCCAATTTCCGATCCGTTAGTGTCAGATATGATGTGTATAGTTTGAGCATGTTATGTGAGTGTTTTGTGTATGTTTTGGCATGTGTTTGAATGTCAAAAGTGGGTGTTTTGTATATGTGTTTGAAAGAAACAAAGGTAACCAATCCTTAAACTCGGCACACCCGCCTCCCTCTTCTCTAAGATCTCTTCAAACCAATCGCCGGAGCCACCACAATCAATCGTCCATTGTGCCTCAACAGCGGCCATCGACCTTCTCTTCTACCTCAACAAAAATCAATCCTCTTTCACCATGTTTGAAATCAAATCTCGCTACAATGTTAGTATGACTGTGGCTGCTAGTTAAGGGTTTATGTTTTGATTGAAATATGAAAGATTTCATTCTTTACACATTTATCTTTCTTGTTACTCTACTTTTTCCCAATTTGAACGATAAATTTTAGTATGGGTAGTTAGTAACTTATGGAGTGTACACAAATACTCATGTAGCCAATAAGATGTAGATAAATGTCTAAATCAATTATTTTATCGATCTACTAATGTATTTTACTGGCCCACTATCAATACATTTGTCTATATCTTATTTGCTACATGAGTAATTGTGTACACTTTATAAGTTACTAATTACCTATAATAAATCTTCTCAATTTGATCTTGCCATATTTTTGTTATTCTACTTCAGATTAGATTTATATATTGGGTTAGGATGAATAATGTAAATGGAAAAAATTAGCCCTCAATGGGCTCGTGCAGAGTCTGTGACAAAAAATTGGCCAAATTTTGCCACTTTGGCTTAAAAGAGCAGCACGCAAGTTGTTGTTGGCTAAAGTAGATCAAATGACTGTTTTTAGCTTAAAAGAGAAAAACGGAAATAGTTTGTGGCCAAAATGGACCTTTTACTCAAAGTTATAAGTGTTCACTAACAATTTTTAATTTTTTTTTGTTTTAGCCACAAACCTTGTTTTGGCCGTCCTATAGCCTCAAACAATGTTAGAGTAACACTTTCAAACCGATGCAGCGGAATCTGACCATCTTTGGTCACATCTTCATCATGTGTCGGCCACCAGAGGAGTATTTTTTGTCCATTTAAATAATTCGCTCCAAATTTTCTAAAATATTTTGTTGTGTTGTCTCTACAGTCAGGGGGTGGAAATGAGAGCCGAGCCCGGACTAATTTTCCTCGGCTCATAGTTTAACTTATATGTGATGTGGACTAATTTTCTCATCTTAAACTTAATCCATCAGTAGCTCACGATCAGGTTAGCCCAACTCATTTATCTACAAATATTTTTTAAAAAAAATACAGTGACTTATAACATGAGTTTAAAATCCAACTGATACAAAATAAATCAAGATATTTTCTTAGCATAATAACATATAATATAAGTTTAATATCTCTCTACTAATTATAATATGTAAAGATTCAAAAAATCTATTGCAACTAATATACAAAAAAAACTTAACAATAATATAAAATCAAACCAATGTAAAACCAACAAAAGTTTAGCTACCAAAAGTTATAATCTTTATTAATAAACAGTAAAGTCTCTGAATCTTCTTATATAAGCAATTTAATGTATGTGGCATGTTTCCAACACGTCTGATCTCTCTACCGGGAATAAGTTTATCAAAATAATACAATAATTATTTTGATTCAAGTCTTAATTGTAATGACAATCACATAAATGCAGTAGATGTTCTCATTGATATAATTTTGCATGTACCTAAAAAATCAAACAAATGCGCATAGAGAAAGAGAACGTGACGCATTCATTCACTAAACATATAAAGTAAATAAATGCTCATAACGTAGGGATTATGAGTTCGAATCCCCTCTCTCCTTACTGAATTCTCATTTTTTGTAATAGATACGTCCCCCTCCCCCTATAAATAAATAATAAAAAAATAAATATATTTACAAATTTTGGCTAATTAGCGCATTATGTCCCTAAACTATTTACTTTTGGTGACTAACGTCCCAATTCATTATTTCTGTACATTACCATCCCTAAACAATTTACATTTTGCATGCATCGTCCTTCTGTTAAATAAATAGTTAGTCAATTGTGAATCCAAAAATTTGATTGGGTCAAAGAAAAAGTTATAAGGACATATTTGGTACATCACCAATATTACCCCTTACCCCCACCTCTTCTTCTTCCCCATCTCCCCAACCCCAACCCTTCGTCTTCAACACCCCCCCTCCTTCTTTAACACACCCCGCAACCCCATCCCTTTCATTCTTCCTCTCATCTTTCTTCATTCCCGACTCCCCAACCCCCGTCTGCAACCTCCCCTTACTCCCCATCCCCCTTCCTTCTTACAAAACCCAGACCTTAATTTCTAACAAATAAATAAATAGAACAATTAATCTAATTTGCATCTAGATTGATTAACATCAAATTTTATCAAATATGTTGTTGTCTTCATGTCCATTTAATGGATAAGATTACCCCAAAAAAGCAAAAATACAACCTAAACATAAAATCAAAAGACTAACAAATTCAAAATTTTCTACAAATTTTATTTTTTTTCCATGACAAAATTAAATTAACAATTATTGAAAATTTTAAGCCTGAAAAAAGCCTTAACAGAAGGGAAAATCTAGCCTTAAAAAGAAGAAACTTCTCCTTCAACATTAGTAGTCAAATGCTGCGTCGACGATATCCTCAAATCGGCAGCAGAAACAACGGTGACCGGAGATGATGATGTCTCGAGAGAGATGAAAGGGAGGAGTAAAGCGGCCATGTGGTGAGGGGGCCTGAAGGGGTGGGTTGGGTAATTTTAATGTAATATACCATTAATACCCTTGAATTTTTTAGGATTGACTCAAAATTTTCCTCCCAATTTTAGTTGACCGTCACTTTTTGGACGGAAGGACCATATATACAAAATGTAAATTGTTTGGGAATGATAATGTATAGAAATAATGAATTGGGACGTTAATCACCAAAAGTAAATAGTTTAGGGACATAATGCACTAATTAGCCACAAATTTTAGACAAAAAAAAAAAGGGCCTATGTATCCACCCACCCTATAAATGGCTTTTTAACACCCCCTTCCCATAAAAAATTTTTCTCCCTCTCTCTCCTCTCTCTCTCCCTATTAAATTCTCCCAACCTTCTATCTCTCAAAAACTTTACGCCCTTTCGTCCCAGTGCCGCTGACCGCCACTTTCTAGGAACACCAACCGGACCACCGTTCACCGATTCGGCCAAATTTTGGTTTTTTCGAACTTATTGGACTAGATCCACCACAAAATATCAATTTCAAAAAATTTTGGAGGCAAAAAAAATTCAAAGCAAAATGGACTCGGGACGATTGTGGCTATTTAGAAGACATTGATTTTTGAGGTAAATAATAATAATTATTATATTGTGTTTTTTTGTTGTTAGTAAATTTTTTTTGGGTAAAAAATACATGTTTAAACTGATAAAATGCGAAAAAAATAGTCTGAAACTGAGAAAATAGCACCGAAAAACATACTGGGAAAAAGTCGCTTGTAAACACGCAGGCGGGTGGCTGGTCAACCGCGTGTAAACACGCAGGCGGGTTTATGGAAAACCGTTTGTAAAAACGCAGGCGGTTTATGGAAAACCGTTTGTAAAAACGCAGGCGGTTTTAGGGAAAACCGCGTGTAAAAACGCAGGCGGGTTTATGGAAAATCGTGTGTAAAATTACATGCGGTTTTAGGGTTTTCCGCATGTAATTTTACACGCGGATTTCTTAAAATTTAATTTTTTTTTTCAGTGTCGAAAAAATTATTTTGTTTTCCAGTGACCAAAAATAAATTTTTTGGTATTTGCGACAATTTTATGTTTTGTATTTATTGTAGGTTCAGAGTTCAGACGGACCAAGTAGTGATCTAGAGGAATTTCCCGATACTCGAGGAAAATTGGCTCGAAACGGGGAATTCTTTATTCAGTATGAAGAATATGATTTTGAGACCAAGGGACTGGGTTAGTGCATTGGGTTAAACAAAAAGGGATTGAACATAAAGTGTATATTGTGATTGGTCGGTCAAGAGAGGGACAAGATTACAGTGCGCCCAAGGTGTATTTAAGATGTGAGCGTTCTGGAATATACGTTGGGGCTCCAGTTGGCAAGGGCGGTGAAGGGAGGAAAGCTAACCGAACAAGGAGGACTAAGAAGATAGATTGCCCGTTCAAGATTGTAGGGAAAATGACTAAAATTGATTCATGGAGATTTAAGGTTAGCCAAGGCAAACATAACCATTTCTTGGGAATCTATCGGGTTTGGTCATCGTCATGACGACTGAAGTTGGATGACGATCAGAATAAGTTGGTTGAGCAGTTGACCAAATGCAACGTTGGGGCGAACGAAATATATAACACATTAAAAATGGAAAATCCTAACTTTTATGGGGGCAAAGCTACGGTATATAAGGCGAGGGCAATAATCAGGAAACTTGATAAAAATGGCCGGACCGAATTACAAGATCTGATGTATCGTCTCACCGAAACTGGCTATGTTGTAGAGTGTCGTCGTTATGTAAAATATGTATGATTTGAATTTTATTGACTAATTATATTTTTTTTAATATATAGGTTCAAATGGAACGTAATTGTCCATTGCCCCCATTGCATCCATCTTGGATACACTATTCAAGTTCAATGGGACAAAGTTGGTATTATCCGCTGGAAGTTAGATTTACCGCATGGAAAAATTTGGAATAAATTTATGGCTGTTAATTTGTATTTGATATTCTGTATTATTTAGAATATTATGAAATATATTTTGGTGCCAATTGTGTGTTGCAATTAATTTTGTAATTACTTAGTATTAAAAAGTAAATTGTGAAAATATGTTTAGGGAAAACCGCGTGTAAAAACGCAGGCGGGTTTATGGAAAACCGTTTGTAAAAACGCAGGCGGTTTTAGGGAAAACATTGTGTAAAAACGCAGGCGGGTTTAGGGAAAACCGCGTGTAAAAACGCAAGCGGTTTTGTAAAAATGCAAGCGATTTTAGGGAAAACCGCGGGAAAATTCATACATTTTTTTAAATAAAAGTTTTCATCAATTACAATTTAAGTCATTGTACAAATAATTGTAACACAAATAATTACGATGTGTGTTACAATTATTTGTACAATGACTTAAATTGTAATTGATGAAAACTTTTATTTAAAAAAATGTATGAATTTTCACGCGGTTTTCCCTAAAACCGCCTGCGTTTTTACAAACGGTTTTCCATAAACCCGCCTGCGTTTTTACACACGGTTTTCCCAAAAACCGCCTGCGTGTTTACACGCGGTTGACCAGCCACCCGCCTGCGTGTTTACACGCGACTTTTTCCCAGTATGTTTTTCGATGCTATTTTCTCAGTTTCGGACTATTTTTATCGCATTTTATCAGTTTAAACATGTATTTTTACCCAAAAAAATTTACTAACAACAAAAAACACAATATAATAATTATTATTATTTATTTCAAAATCAACGTCTTCTAAATAGCTACAATCGTCGGAGTCCATTTTGCCGGAATCTTGTCGGAATTTTTTTTTTGCCTCCAAACTTTTTGAAATTGATATTTTGTGGTGGATCTAATCCAATAAGTTCGAAAAACCAAAAAAAAAATAAAAATTTGGCCGGAATCCGGTGAAAGGTGGTCCGGTTGGTGTTCCGGCAACGGCGGCGGCAGAAGAATTTTTTTTTGGAGAGAAGTTAGAGAAATCTAAGAGGGAGAGAGAAATAGGAGAGAGAAAAATAAAAATTTATGGGGAATGGAGGGTGTTAAAAAGGCAAGGTGGAGGTGCCCAAATAGTGGGCATGAAAAAAAAAGTTCAAGAGTCCATGACAAATCTGTCCGTGTCATAGTATAATAGAATAATAAATTCAAGAGAGAAACTAGATGAAGAGTTGTTGCCTAAGTTTAACGCAATTAGACCCTTGAGAAAATGAGAAGACTATAAAAGATTTTTAAGATTTTCTTAATTTATTTTCCTTTAGAAGATGCACGCACGGCTACTTTTTTTTAGGGGTATATGCGACTATTTTGTAATATATACATATATGTGTGGCTCCCGGCTCCTACGCTGGGACAGCTTTTTGTTCCGCAGAAGCGGGACAAGCTACCAGTCATCGGATGAGATTTTTTAACGGTACAGATCTGGAGAGAGAAATTTTGTTTTTTTTTAATATTTTAAGTTCAAATATGCAACTTTTCTCTCAGGATCTAGTAGCTTAAAATCTCGTTCGACGGTCATCGTGGAACAATCCCTGTTCCACATAGGAGCCGGATTGATATGTGTGTTTGCGCGCGCGTGTTTGTTGGAAATGATTTTTGCACAACAATAAACAAGCTCGAAATTTTGAACGTTCTTCACATTACAACTTCAGATCCTGCAAATGCAAAATGTAGTCGTAGAAGAGTAGAATGCTCCAGCAAACAGTAGGATCACTTTCAAGTTTCATCGGAATTGAGATTTATCCCTTAATATAAGGTAAAATTGAAGGCTAACAATAAAGAAACAAAATAACACAGAGATATGTTAGTGTATACACACAACAGACTAGTTTCTGGAGCCAAGCTAGTTGCTTAATCGATAAAGTACTCCTTATCAGATTGGGAGGTTTGTAGTTCAGTGCTCACCGAACGCATTCCCATGTCCTTCTGCTTCCCAAAAAGAGTAAAGAAAAAAATAAACAGACTAGCTATCTAAATTGCAGCACCTAAAAAAGCGGACTCATTTATCTATAGCTTCATTTCTAGCCTCGCGTAACTCCGGAACTCTACCGTAGAGAGAGATGCGTGATGATTGCCTTCAAGAAGCCGATCATGAAAGTAGGTCTTGTACAAGTCCCAGAACTCTTCTCTGTCAAATGATTTTCATAATTGAGGTCAATTTTCTATTAAAAAAAATAAGATTTACGCATAAAATCCAATTACAGGTACAAGAAAAGAAGCCAACCCGAGGAACTGATTTAACATAACCATTTTGTAGGCATACAAGCTATGATTAATAATTTCAAGCTAAGTTTAAAGGGTGAAAACTAAGTTGCAGGTTGGGGAAAGTTAACGAGTAGCAATATTTAGAAAGAATCAAGCTAAGATCTGAAGGTTAAACAGTTTTCAGGGTTAAAAGCAGAAGCTGAACTAAACATAAAATCGAGAGGAATATGAGATCAGTGTATATGAGCAAACCTGACTTGGGGTAGAGTGAACAAGGAGTAACCCTTGACATCTGTGTACATGTCAAGGACGATAACAGCTAATCGTGACAAGCCAAGTGCTTCCATGTCGATCAACTTTTTAATCCTGATAGCAAGTTAAGAATGATCAGCAAACCGGAACAAACCAGGGGGGGTAAGAACACACACATAAAGGCATTCCAAACTTGGAAGCTGCTACTTTAGTAAATTATTTCAATGTGTAGGTTGTCCCAATATCTCCAGTCCGCTTAGTATATGGACCATTTCTGAATAATATGTTTCTTTGTATTCTAAAAGTTATCCTAAAACACAAAACACAAAAAAGAAAAAAGAAAAAAAAAATGATTTTCAGAGTTGTAAGGAAGTAATTGCTAGTAATAGATTCCTCCCAACTTCATGAAGCTAAAAGTTCCAATCCAGAAATCTTAGCAGATCACTTAATGATATAGCAATTGGCAGTTGCTAATACTTAGCTTAGGTCTATGGATTAGTTATCAAAGAAAACAATTGGCGCTAAGATAACATAGATCACATACACATACGCGGATAAATAGAGTGAAACAGTAGGAGTATGGAGAAAAGTGAGCCAAATTTAAGCAAAAGGAAACCTCAAGTACCTGTTTGGTGTTCCACAAGCAATGTTCACACGGTTCTTTAGAAAAGACACCTGAAGAAAACAAAAAAGGGAAAATCAAACTGAGAGAGAGACTAATAGAAATAAGAGACAAGCTTGGCATTAGACTGGGTCCAGGTAGATTATGTTAAGGAATTTATATTTTCTGCATAAACTTCGAACAAAGTTAATATTGCCAACCCCACCCAAAATAATAATATGCTGACCTTTTTTTTTTTTTTTTTTTTGATGTTTTCTCTTTTTATATATTTGGTAGGGGTCTAGACGCCGTGGTTTCATTCAAAATAATAAAAGACCATTGGTATACTAAATAGAGCTTAAAGACTATTCAGTATCTATCCTAATGGAATGGTACCACAAAACCAGGAAATAAATATGACAAAATTGTTATAAATTAAACAAACAGATTTCCTTGTAATCAAAGTTGCTTTTCCCTTCGCACCTATCAGATCCACACAGTTCTAGTGGTGCTCCTAGGAGTTTGTGATCTATAAGGTACACAAACTCAGCTGCCAATGACATGCCATGTGATACTAAACTAAACTCTTAATGAAAGTTCAGTAACATTGAAACGACACTGATAGGGATTTGTCATTGACGAGGGCAGTTTTTCTCTTTACATTCATATCGTCTTAGTCCTGGTCATCGTGCAATCTAACACCTAAGCATCAGCAGGAAGAAAGCATGAGAAAAATAAAAGCAACTCTACCTGCTCATCTATCTTCATATGCTTTGAGAATAGCTTCACAGCATGGCATTCTTTGGTCAGAGGCCGCAATTCCCTAAGAATGAAGAAATGCATTTTAGTCAAAGTTGAAAATGAAAACTGTACACACACAGATATGTATATATGTATATATATATATATATATATATATATATGTGTGTGTGTGTGTGTGTGTGTGTGTGTGTGTGTGTGCATAAAAATTGACATATAAGAAATATCAGAGGGTATAAGTGAAAGTGATAGTATAAAAATAAAAAAGAATTATGGACATGAGTATTCTATAGCCCTAAACCTGAAAAGTTCCAACGATCTTAGTGCTGATAAAGAAATTACTAGAACTGCCGGATTTCCAGGACCAACTTTCCCTTCTTTAAGTTGATTTTTGTAGAGTACTTCTTTCCACGATGACCCAAAAGCAAGCTTCAAATATTCCCCCAAACAACTGATATGTTGGTCAGTACCCTGACCTAACTCAAGCATGAATTCAGCTGCAAAAACAACAACAAGAGCAATTGTCAAAATGGAAATACATGGAACATCAAATATTAAAGAAGCCCATCAATTAAGAACTAGTACAGGTAATAAGATGATCAACCAAGTCAAGAAATGTCCTCAGAGAAGGTTATTTTGGAAGGCAAGCTGCGTAGCAGTAAAATATTAAGCTGGCACAAAGTTATCATTGCCAACAGAGGACACAGAAAAGCCAAGAGTTATATTCCTTTACAGTCAGTTGCACATGGGTATTTATTCACTCAAAGGCCACCACGATTAGTGAGAAGCATTCTAATGGAAAAAACTTGACGGTTTAAAGTTCCAGGGCAAGAACTTGACGGTTTAAAGTTCAAGGGAAAAAACCAAACTTCACAGGAATTCAAGGAACTGGAATGTTTTATCTCTTTGACAATATAACATGTATTTTGTGGTAAAATATATAACGTGAATCAACCAGGACCAGAACAAGCTCATTTCAGATTCCAGATGCTTGTGATAAAATAAAATAAAAAAGGAACCCTGCCCAATAAAGAATAAGAAAGGAAGTTACTATGGAAAATAGATTTTATTTGACTGATCATGATTCATGGACCCAACCAGAAATTCCTAAATTATATTTTTTTTCTTCATACAGTTTAGTTAAAGCTCCCCATATAATGTTGACGAATACAATTTGAAATTGTCACACATTTACATAGAAAATTAGCCTGGAGAAGATACCAAACATATACAAGACATTCTTATGGTACACTATTTGGCACTACACTTTTAGGATAAACCTTTTTGATAATCCATCTCCGTTTACTTTCTCATCCCTCCACCCGCCTCCAATGCTTTTGGAAGTTTTAAGGATTCATTTTCCATCTTAAACTTCAAAATATAATAGTATTGAAATGCACCCAAAAAAGTTTGAATTAAACTTGTGGTCATCATATTCCAATGATATTAAATTAACACTTTACTTTCTTTTTACATCCCAAATATAATAGTATTGAAATGCACCCAAAAAAGTCATGAATTCATATTATTGCAACTCAAAAATGAATTATTGGAACACCAAGGCATTTGGATTCAATCAATTTACAGTTATAGCTAAATTATTATTATTTTTTAATAGAGTTATAGCTAAATTATTATTATTATCATCATTATTCAAAAAATAAAAAAATAAAAAAAAATATTTAGAAGCAAATGTCATAGAGAAGATGGACCTTTGAAGGACTCAAGTTCAAGAGTAGAGAGTTGAATGCCATTGCTAGACTGATACTGATGAAGAAAATAACTCAACTGCTGCGCGGCCGTCGGCCTCTCTACTACGGCGGCGTTTCCACTCTTTACCTCTTCAGTTTCCAAATTCTCATCGTTTTCGTTGATTTCGGTTTCATTTCTACTACTCGTTAAATTCTTCTTACTCTTCGTCTTTGTTCTCTTGAATTTGGCCTTCTCAGTAGAATCGGATTTCTTCGGCCTCAAATGTAAACGCTTTCTTTGGTCCTTGTCTGGAAGCATCCGCTGCTGTTTCCGTTCTTTCTTCTTAACGCCGCCCATGATCACCGGAATATACACTCAGAGATGCGCAGGACTCAGCTTTCTTATTGCTGACGCCGTCGTCTGTCGGCGACACACCAAGTACTTAGGTTTGTTAGATAGATGTTCAGCTTAAGCCTTTTTTTCCTTAATAAAAAAAAAAAGAGCCTTTTTCTTATAAAAATGGGTGTGTCAAGATTTTATAGTAAGTAATAGGGCAAATTGGTAAAATTTCTCTCTAAATATATTACTTAGTGATGAGTTAACTTACTAAAAGATTTTTTTTAGATTCTCACAACTATTTGTGAGTTAGTGGAATGGTGATTTCGTTAAAAAAAAAAAGTTAGTCAATTATTAATTAACCAATTTTTAAATATCCTCTCAATATACTAGGGGTATTTTTGGTATTTTTTAACTACTCACCCTAATCTTTTTCATCACAAAAATCTTGATTGAAATACCCATTAATTTTAATTCTCTTAAAATTCAAGAATTTTGGTGATGATTTTTTTAGATTGTTTGAAGACCCATTTAGAGATGGTGGCTGGCTAGGGTGGTTGGAGTGATGTTGAAAGTGGCGAATGAAGAAGATAAAGAGGATGAAGAGGGGATGGGGATGGGGGGGGGGGAAGAGAGGAAAGGTGACATGGGAGGAAGAAGAAATACAATGTTAGAGAAGAATGGAAGGAGGAAGAAGAGGGAATGAGTCGGATGAGTTAGGGGAAATGGGTTTGGGAATGGTTTAGGGTGTGTAGTACAAGAAATACCAAAAATACCCCTGATATATATATTGAGGGGATATCTTAACAATTGGCTTATTATAATCTATGTTGAAAATATACATACATTTCCGATGTACTTGTTATTTGTCCGAACATTCATATTTTTTATGCGAACTCATATTTTTCTTTTGGCCAATTATTTCGAGCTTCACAATCTCATGTCTACAGACTTTGATTCCAGATCCTCATTTTGGATTCATTATTCGTGTGCATTTATATTGTCTATGTTTTATGCTTTTCGGTTCTATCAGTTCTCAATCATGACGTAACGTAGAGGTCTCATTATCACAACTATCGGGTACCTGAATCTTTTCAGGAGATAATGCACAGGTTACGTATAGGGAATCATTGAATTTACCATATAAGACCATATGAATATTTACTTCTTTTATATATAAGGATTTCTTATATATGGAACCATCCATTATACCATACTTCATTGGGTCTCATATTCACTTATAGTGGTAGATTGTCATTCAAGGACATTAAAATAGAAGCATTCTTAGCCGGACTTCGGTCAGTAAATATTTTGACTTTATCTTTTGAACCTCTGGTTTAAAGTGTTTGAGGATCAATATGAGACACAAACTCATATTTATCTGACTATACACTAATCTCTTCTATTGATATTCATACTCAAGATTGAAAAACACTAGAGGGGTGAATATGATTTTTGTAAACTTTTAAGCTTTCTTCCAAGTGAAGAGAAAATGTATACACAAAAACAAGAAGGAAAGTTTGTAAAGAAGAAGATCAAAGATAAGAGATTTATAGTGGATCAACTCAAAAAGAATCTACGTCCACTACCTTGAGACTAACCCAAAGATTTAACCACTTTACTAAGAAATTCCCTTTACAACAAATGAAAGTGGGATCAACCTCTTTTACACAAGTTGACAACTCACAAAGAATTTTACTTGAACCATTTAATTAGCCCACAAAGGGCCTAACTCACAAAGAGTTATTACAAATCTCACAAAGAGCTTTCCTTACTCACAAAGGGCTAATCTCACAAAGAGAGGGGGAAAGAATAACTAAGATATCACCTTGAAGTGATTGATCAAACTTGTTTAGCACATGAAATTCTAAGCAAAGAGTAATAAATGAAGCTTTGAATGAGAGGATATTGAATGCAATTAAAGGAATGGTTGGTTTGCAAT
Organism: Vinca minor; assembly: GCA_026122235.1. Lineage (NCBI taxonomy): Eukaryota > Viridiplantae > Streptophyta > Magnoliopsida > Gentianales > Apocynaceae > Vinca > Vinca minor. The sequence continues at coordinate 5,257,243 of JAOCZM010000253.1, forward strand.
AAACCAGCCTTTGGGTTTAAATATAGGTCCAAAATTGAGTTATAACTGTAAGAATTCGACACTCCGGTTGATCGACTTGTTTACAGGTCGTCCGGGCTAAAAAATTAAGCAATGTATTGATCTTTTTTCATAGTGTGTTGGAATTAAATGTTTCTCTTCTATTCTCAGTCTCTCACCTCAGTGAGGATCTCTACTTTGAGATATTGATGAGTCGTGATTATTAAAATGATTTACTAGAATCAAGATCACGATAAAAACTATTTTCACAAATAAATTATATCGCATTCACTTCTGGGAGTGACATAGAATTCATAGGTCCAATTCCACAAATTTTTATTGTCGATCAATTTTCTCAATTATGCTCAAGAAGACATGGGTAATATTTCATACCATAAATGTGCTATATACGTTTTAAGAATATGCATAGAAATATGTCCCAAACATGTTACATAGCCAAAGGAATAATTGATATTGGCTGCAATTTAAAAAAGAATCAACTTTTGGTGATTGCACATTTTCTTCACAATTCGGCATTGATCAAGTGACTCTAATGATCTTTGATGGTGTCTTTAGGACCCCCACTGTATCCAAATGGATTTCATCATCGAATATCCAAAATAGAAAATATATTCTTGTAACATCAAGAGTTATAAACTCAAAACAAACAAAATAAATATGGAAAATATGAATTAAATGAAAACATACCTCGTTCTTTAGGCCTTCAAGTCTTCAAACTAATAATAGATCATGAAATAACCCAAGTTGGGGTGAATTGTGTTATATTATTTTCACATCTTCTCACAAAGAATAGAACAATGAGATCTCTTGATACAAAATAGACAAATATCACAAGAGCTAAAGAATTAACAAACAAAACATAAGCTCAATTGTAAGAACAAAAACATAAAGCACACATGATTTATAGAAGTTCGATCACTCAATCTACATCCACTACATTGAACCTCACTCAAGGATTTCGCAACACTCCACTAACTCATCTCTTTTCAACTCATTGAAGGCGAGAATGCCCAATACACATAGTGGACCGCTCAATGTCACATTTATGAGTTTTGCACTTTAACCACCACTCAACTCAAATCACAAAGGTGAATCACTCAACAAGAGTTTTATTAACCATCACTCAACTCAATCTAGCTCATCAAGAGAAACTAAATCTCCTCTAAGGTCCGCCTTATGGAGAGATCTAGCAAAGCCAAGCCCTGCTGGAGGAAAATCTAAGAAAAGCACCAAACAATCACACTACATGTGATAGATAGTACAATTCAATGATGGATATAACATTTCTAGCATAACACTCTTAACTCACTTTTGATGAGTTGAGGATATATATATATATATATATGTGTGTGTGTGTGTGTGTGTGTGATAGAAACAATTAAGAACAACTTCTCACTACTCTATTACCTCTTAACTAGCTTTAGAATTTATATAGAGGGAAAATAACTATTTGAAATTAAAAATGCCTGTTGCAACGACTAGTATTGTACTCGATTGAGACAGTGGCGATTAACCGAACTGATACAGCGGTAATTTTTTTTGCTAAACTAGAAAAGTTTCGGTTAACTTGACTTGCGTGCGGTCTACCAAATAAGCCAGTGAGAAGCAGATTTTCTGCTTGAATTAAAGAGCACTTAAGCATCTCGGTTAACTGCGCTTGAATAGCAACTAATCGTGGTGATGATATATTTCTCAGAACAAGTTTGAAAATAATCTGATACACTCAAGTACTATTCTAGGTCAGAAACCCTTGAAAAGGTTTTTCTAACAGATTAAATCACATTTAATCACAGAGACCAAAAGTTTGAAAGTTATTTCCAAAACATTCAAAGTCGTATAAAACAATTTAAGCTCAGTGTCATTTCGAAGTGATTTAAACTAAGTGAGAAAATGTTAGGATTTAAAACATATACCTATTAAGGACAACCCAAAAATATAAGCATTCAATCTTCAGTAGAATGACATTCTTGATAACTTAAGTGATTCCAGACTTGCATCTTTAATAGAGCATGTATGAAGAGCTTATGCTTCCTTCATTATAGCACTATCACAATGAATATAGACATAAGATACCAACATTAATGTTTATTAAACTCAAAACCAAGTTAGTAAATCCTAAGGCTTAATAAATCCCCCATGATCAAAGGCATTATGATGGTTTAGATGGAAATGATTAGCTTAACAAAAGACTCAATTGAATAATGTATTTGCTTACCTTACATATAGAACTCAAGAGAAAGAAAAAAAAAATGAGAGAAGCTTAAGCAATTTAGAAAAAAACTGATATTCTATCAACACTACAATGTCATAAAAAAATCACATTCTTAAGATGACTTAACCAAGAATGTATGAAGGTGTGGCGGATAACAAAAATTAAAAAAAGGAGGAACTCCAAGTTGCCACTGTGATTCTACTATCTGAACATAGATAACATCAATCTTTTTATGATTCCAAAATATATTTTATAATCACTAAATGTTAAAGTTCCAACAAAGATAAATCTCTAACCAATCTAATAAGCTAATTGTAGAGACTCGAGCTGATAATGTGTTAAAAAATTGATGAAATTCTAAAATGAATTCCATCATAAAACTAAAATATAAAACATTTTTCTATAAAATTCTAAAATGAATTCCATCACCAAGGATTCCTTGTTCGTCTATAAAAAGGGTACTACTATAATAGTTATCCTAGTTTATATTGATGACATTATTATCACAGGAAACGATGCTGAAAAATGTGAGGAGATCAAAAGGTATTTTAAAATTGAAGATTTGGGAGCCTTAAAATACTTTTTGGGGATTGAAGTTTCTCGATCTTCCAAAAGCTTATTTCTCTTTCAGCGAAAGTATGTCTTTGATATTTTGCAAGAATCTGGCTTATCTGCAGCCAAGCATTTTTCCACTCCTATGAAGCAACAACTCAAATTGTCAAATGAAAGTGGGACCTTGGTAGTTGATTCTGGGAAGTGTATGAGGCTTGTTGGCAGACTCCTTTATTTGACTGTTATTACACCTGACATCACTTATCTGGTTCATATCATTAGCCAGTTCATGCATAATCCTAGGCAATCACATTGGGAAGCTGCCATTCGGGTTGTTCATTTTTTGAAAGGAAATCCAGGACGAGGCATATTCCTACCTTGACTCAATCCAAAGTTAAGTCTTATTGCTTATTGTGATTCAGATTGGGTTGTTTTCCCTATGACGCGTCATTCAGTCACCGATATCTTTGTTATGTTAGAAAATGCTCCTATATACTGGAAATCAAAGAAACAACGGGTAGTTTCTCGCTCTTCAGCAGAAGCGGAATACTGAGCAATGTCAAACACTACTTGTGAGCTCGTTTGGTTGAAAAGTCTATTAAAATTCTTGGGTGTAACCACATGGTCCACTCAACTCCATTTTGACAGTCATTCAACTCTTCACATTGCAGCAAATCCAGCTTTCCATGAGAGAATGAAAAATATTGAGATTAATTGTTATTTTGTAAGAGAAAAGATTCAATTCAGAGATCTCATTACAAGTCATGTTGGTACAAAGGAACAATTGGCTGATGTTCTCACCAAACCTTTACTCTTAGGCCAATTCAATTATTTGGTGCGCAAGTTGGGAGTTCTAAATATCAACTCACCAACTTGAAGGGGGTATTAAGAAAAATGTATATTGTATATGTTATATTTGGTAGGATAAATATTCTCATAATATTTTCTATCATTTAGTTTCCTTCTAGACATGTATCTTTGTAGTATATTAAGACTACTTTATAACCAAAATCATTGTATAATCATATCAATTATATGAATCAAAACTTTCAAAAAGGAATATGGAATCCTAAGGCATCCAACCATTTTCTATTTATGTCATAACACCCCTAAGACTTAACAATAAACATAACATACAACACATAAAAGAAATTAATCAATAAACATGCAATAAAAAAGTCTCGGATATCACAGGGCGCAAAAGTGGTATAAGAAAGCCCTTTGCAAATGAGTGAAATTATGAATGCTTTGGTGTGGGAGGCGCGAAAACCATCTTAACCTCGAACCTTTCAGGGTTTTCGGGAAAACCCTACACAAAACTGTGTCATGAGGCTCATGGATGTACATTGTCGTATGGTATAGATCTAATTGATCATGAGGGTCAGTGGTGCCCTCATACTTTTCCACCTCCACCTTCTAGCAATTTAGGGGGATGTTCAAGATCCATAAAGACGCGGTCAGAGGGTTGTGTTAGGTGGAGTTCCTGGGATTCTTGTTGGAATGGTACATAGGCTTACTAGTGGCAAAGCTCTGGATGTGTGGTGGAGTTGGATTCTCCTGATATGTTGGAGTGACCGACAAAACTCTATCTCGATAATATGTGCTCGTCGGTTGGGCGTTGAGAGTTAGAGAAACTGAAGGTGTACGAAGCGGAGACTGGGATTGTGGGTTTGCATCCGTATTCATAGCTTGGGCTATCATGTTGATGGCCTCCTATAGTTGCTGATTGTCCTCTGTTCATGGGGACAACCTCATCTTCTTGGCGATGGTTGGTGGACCTAGCCTGAGGCGTGGTCTCCGGCGGCCTGTTCAGGGTGGTCAGGAGTTGTTGGATCCTTATTCCTTTCATTTTGAGACATGATGAGGGCGGTGGTACAGTTAAGGAATCTGTAACCTAGGTTGTTTTAAGCACAACCACGTTGGGCGCCACATGATGCGTACCGGACAAACGGATTCCAATCCCCGATCTTCACCTTCTAAGCAAGCAAAGCGGGGTTTCACAAGAAATAGAGTAACATATAAGACAACAATCTAGTCAATAGGTGGTAGGGATGTTTCCAACCACTCTACGATGCTAAGCTTAGATTTTGAGAGAGAAAGAGACATGGAGAAATAACTCAATGTCTAGCAGACAAGTAATCAGAATGAATCAAAACAGTAATTGATACTTGGTATTTATAGTAGATAAAACCCATGAGTGTAGTAGTTACATATTAGAGGTACACTTACCATATAAGTGTTATAGTCGGATATGGAATAGAAAAACGCAATCCCGTGAGAAGTTGAACTTTATTGTAGTTGACATAAACCAGACATGTCTAAACATATCAGTTAATATCGGAGCGGTTCCACCCGAATCGGGTTCAACTCGGGGCCCATTAGTAGATATTGGGCCGGAACCTACCAATGTACAAGCATAATAGAAGATTAACATAAGCCGTAATGATTTTTTTTATATGTAATTTAATTTATTAAAGATCCTCCCAACCAATCAATCAAATTTTTGTTATAGTTTTCTTTCTAACTCGCAATTGCTATTCGAAAGTGCATACATGTTTATATATCTTTATTTTTTTTTGAAAAACTTGCAATTGCTACTCGAAATTGTGGGCGTATTTATATGTCTTGAAAAAAGTTTGAAATTTTGTTTGAGGTATGATTTTTACACTTATCGCACCAACTACGTCAACTCATTCACGTATATTCTCGTTCACCTATAGACATAACTTAGTCAATCAATAAGAAGTTTCAGAAATTTAAAGGAAGAAAATGAGGTACGTTAATATGGCACATATTAGATGTCTTGTGGAGGTCTCTTGAACATACTTTAAACTTTAAATATACATTCGCCTCTACTACATAGAACACTAAACTATTGAAGAAGACACTAGTATTAAGATCAACATGAAATGACGATGACTTTGTCAAAAAGACACTAATGCTAAATGCTAATTATTATTTCTTAAATGCGAATAAGCATAGTAAAATATTATTATTAAAGTTTGTTTGGGTAACTACAAAAGTAATTTTCAATCTTTATGAGATGGACAATTTTGTAAATAATTTAAACATTAATTTTCTTTTTACTTTTTTAAAGAGGACTTATTAAATGTATATTAACATTTTTAGTAATCATTCATGTTTTACCTTTCTTCCATGGTTGTAGTTTAACTCCACTTTTATTGTGTGCTAATTTTATTTTATTTTTTCGTGTAGTGAAATAGATACATAATATTTTTTGAATTACTAAAGACCTAATTATCTTCTTTTTCTTTGAAAGTGTAGCGCAATTGTGACGTAAAAGAAATATATGGAAAGGGGGAAAACATTGAAAATATTTTAAATTTGATTTTTTTTTTTTACAAAATACATTCAAGAAAAAAATTATTTTCTTGGACTTTCCAATTATTATATAGTTTAAAAATTAAAACATTTCCAATTTTTATTTCTTTTTAAAAGGATTTTCTCCTTAAAATGTTACAATGCAACAATTAATTAAGAAGAAAAACTACCAAATGCTTCATAAAACATACCAATTTACAAAATGGTAAGGTTTGACAAAAAAAATTGTTCATGCTAAAAGTGGTAAGTTTTAATTTTTTTTAAAATATATTTGTTTTTTGTTTACTAATTTCTTGGAAAACTTTACAATTTATAAAAACATTACTGAATTTGTCACTAAACTTACTTTTTTTTTGGGGGGGGTTAAGAATCGATCTCAAGACCTCAACCACTGTGCTACTACTTGAATCCTAACTTACTATGTTATCAATTAGTAATAATTTAGATGAAAAAGGTAATATTACAATTAAAGTGGATAATTTTATTTATTAGATGGTAAATTCTATTGTTTTAACAAACTACCAATAATAGAAAAAGTTTACTATTCATGTCTTGAAATTTACTAATATGTATATATATATATATATATATATATATATATATATATATATATATATATTTACTATTTTATATAATGGGATATATTTGTAATCAAAATAGTAAAATTTAAATCAAAAGTTGTATGGTTATAAAATAAGATGGTAATATTTTAAAATTTACTAATTGCTCATTAAACTTATCATTTGTTTGACAATTTTTACCATTAACATCATAAAAACTTACTAAAAGGGAAAAATATATAAAATGATGGCCAACCATGATTGCCTGACCGGGGTTGATAGATGACCGATCAGCCCACTCGAGTGGCATAAAAATTTACGATTGCACCACATCATCATTTTAAATTTGTTTTTTAAATAAAACCCCAAAAAAGTGTTATCTTAATTTCTTATTATCTTTTCTTTTGGGATTTTCTATCTAGGTTTCATAATTAATAAACCCGACCCGATTATCCTGTTTCCATTGATTAGGTTGCAAAATATCAGACCCCCCGTATCCCCCTTTCATATAAAAAAATACAATCCATACACTATACAAGAATTGAAATATATTTGGGGCATTGACATTATACACAGCTACAGTTTACTTGACTATTGATTAATCCCTCTATTTACCATAATCACATCTTCTGATTTATGATTCATCGAAAACTTATGGATCCATCATGAATCCTGAGATTCGGATTAGGTAAAGCTTTCAATTTCATCACCGCCTTTCTCATTTGATTATTATTTCCGAGAAATTTAAAGTTGAATGAATAATTAAGTTGCTGTAAATTTTGATTTTCACTCATATTTTTGAGCTGCAAGCTCGATTTGTTGAAGCAGATCAATCGAGTTTGCATTTGATTCTGATATCTTTTCTCTAATTTTTTTTTTTTTTTGATAAAAAGTTTGTTATTTATCTCTTCTGTTACTCAATATCTGTAGATAATTCTCACTGAGACGTATTTAGATTTTTTAATAATGAAATTTGATTATTTTTTGGAGAAATTTGAGGTTCAATGAATAATAAGTTGCTACAAATGTTGATTTTTATTCATGTTATTGAACTGCGAGCTCGATTTGTGGAAGCAGAACAATCAAGTTTGCAATCGATTCTAATATTTTTCTCTCTATTTTACTTTATTACTTTTTTTTGATAAAAAGTTTGTCATTTATCTCTTCTGTTACTGATTATCAGTAGATCGACGTGTTTAGATTTGAAGAAGTAATTTTGATTATTTTTTTGAGAAATATGAAGTTGAATAGATAATTTAGTTGCTAGAAAATGTTGATTTTCATTCATGTTAATGAGCTGCAAGATCGATTTGTAGAAGCACAGCAATCGAGTTCGCATTTGATTCTAATATCTTTTTCTCTCTATTTCCTTTTTTTTGGTAAAAAGTTTGTTATTTATCTCTTCTGTTACTGTTATCAGTAAATAATTCTCTCCTAGGCCTGTTTTGATTTTTGAAGAATGAATTTGATTATCTTTTCGTGAAATTTGAAGCTGAATGAATAATAATTTGCTAAAAGAGTTGATTTTAGTTCATTTTATTGAGCTGCAAGCTCGATTTGTGGAAGCAGAGCAATCAAGTCTCCATTTTATTCTAATATCTTTTTTTTTTTTCTCTATTTTTTCGATAAAAAGTTTATTATTTATCTCTTCTATTACTGAATATCAGTAAATAATGCTCACTGAGGCGTGTTTAGATTTTTGAAGAATTAAATTGATTTAGTATCATTCAGTGCTTTGTTTATTTCAGCATCAAAGTTCATCTACAGTCAAGATATTGATATTAATTTTATATAATCATAGCACTTGCTTAGACTAGACTTCTTCCAGCTATTTGTAAATTTAATTTTTTTAGTTGTTTCTAGATTCATTGAAGTATCAGGTGGAAAGCTCTGTTTTGAGCTATTTCCGTTGATTTAAAGTGAACTGAATATTTGTTTCTTGCTTATTACAGATATAACTGATCGCAGTTCCAAATCGTTCAATTGTGGATTTGAGGCTTATATGTGAATTCTTTTGAATGGCTGATCAACGGAATGATAAAACTAAAAGCAGTAATGGCAAGGCAACTGGTGGAGCTGGTGCTGCTTACTCAATTAATCTGGAGAGTTTTGGTAAGCGGTTGAAAATGTTATACTCGCATTGGGAAGAGTACAATCATGACTTATGGGGTGCATCTGAAGTGCTCACCATAGCAACTCCTCCACCATCAGAGGATTTGAGGTACTTAAAATCATCAGCGTTGAACATTTGGTTGGTGGGTTATGAGTTTCCAGATACAGTTATGGTGTTTATGAAGAAGCAGATCCATTTTTTGTGTAGCCAGAAAAAGGCTTCTTTGCTTGAAGTTGTTAAAAAATCTGCCAAGGATGCTGTGGGGGTGGAAGTTGTTATGCATGTTAAGACCAAAAATGATGATGGAAATGGATTAATGGATGCTATATTTCGTGCTGTGCATGCCCAATCAAAGGTGGATGGTAATGATACCCCCATTGTGGGACACATTGCAAGGGAGGTTCCTGAAGGAAATCTTTTAGAAACATGGAGTGAGAAGCTGAAGGCTGCAAATTTTCAGCTAACTGAAATCACAAATGGTTTCTCAGACCTGTTTGCAGTCAAGGATACTGTTGAGATCACAAATTTGAAGAAAGCTGCTTACTTGACTGCATCGGTAATGAAGCATTTTGTGGTGCCAAAGTTAGAGAAGGTCATTGATGAAGAAAAGAAGGTTTCCCATTCTTCATTGATGGATGACACAGAAAAGGTCGTACTTGAACCTGCAAAGATCAAGGTAAAGCTGAAGGCTGATAATGTTGATATCTGCTACCCGCCAATATTTCAGAGTGGGGGAGAGTTTGATCTGAAACCCAGTGCAGCTAGCAATGACAGCAACCTTTACTATGATTCTAAGAGTGTGATAATCTGTGCAATTGGATCGCGTTATAACAGCTACTGCTCAAATGTTGCTCGCACTTTTCTAATTGATGCAAATCCTCTTCAGAGCAAAGCTTATGAAGTCCTCCTTAAGGCACATGGAGCAGCAATTAATTCTTTAAAACCAGGCAATAAGGCTGGAGATGCATATCTAGCAGCAGTTTCTGTTGTTGAAAAGGAGGCTCCAGAATTGGCTGCAAACTTAACCAAATCTGCAGGAACCGGAATTGGCCTCGAGTTTCGTGAATCAGGGCTTAATCTTAATGGCAAGAATGACAGAATTATAAAACAGGGCATGGTTTTCAACGTGTGTCTCGGATTTCAGAATCTGCAAACAGAGGCCAAAAACCCCAAAACTGCAAAATGTTCTCTTTTGCTGGCTGATACAGTTCTTGTTGGTCAAAATGTCCCCGAAGTGATTACATCTCTGAGTTCCAAGGCTGTGAAGGATGTAGCATACTCGTTTAATGAGGAGGATGATGACCAAGAAGAGCAGCATGTCACAAGGCGTAAGACTGCAAGTGCTGAAGCCCTTCCATCTAAGGCGACATTGAGGTCAGTCAACCACGAGGGGTCTAAGGAAGAATTGAGAAGGCAGCACCAAGCAGAACTGGCCCGCCAAAAGAATGAAGAAACTGCTCGGAGACTTGCCGGGAATGGATCTGGAGCTGGAGATAACCGTGGCTCTGCTAGACCTTCTAGCGAACTGATTGCTTATAAGAATGTTAATGATCTGCCGCCTCCTAGAGATTTGATGATCCAGGTTGACCAGAAGAATGAATCCATCCTCTTGCCTATCCATGGAGGCCTGGTGCCTTTCCACGTTGCACATGTGAAGAGTGTTTCTAGCCAGCAGGATACAAATCGCTCATGCTATATCCGTATAATCTTTAATGTACCTGGGACTCCTTTCAATCCTCATGACGCAAACACACTGAAGTTTCAAGGATCTATTTACGTTAAGGAAGTTTCTTTTCGCTCAAAGGACCCAAGGCATATTAGTGAAGTGGTACAACAAATTAAAACCCTTCGTAGGCAGGTTGCCTCCCGTGAATCTGAAAAAGCTGAGAGAGCAACTTTAGTTTCCCAGGAGAAACTTCAAGTTTCTGGATCCAAATTTAAGCCAATAAAGTTGTCTGACCTATGGATTCGGCCTGTATTTGGTGGTCGGGGAAGAAAAATGAGTGGTACTCTTGAAGCACACACTAATGGATTCCGTTATTCTACATCAAGGTCTGATGAGAGAGTTGATATAATGTATAGAAATATTAAGCATGCATTCTTCCAACCAGCAGAAAAGGAAATGATCACTCTCCTGCACTTCCACCTCCACAACCACATAATGGTGGGTAATAAGAAGACAAAAGATGTTCAGTTCTTTGTTGAAGTAATGGACGTGGTGCAGACGGTTGGTGGTGGGAAGAGATCTGCGTATGATCCTGATGAAATCGAGGAGGAGCAAAGAGAAAGGGATAGAAGGAACAAGATTAACTTGGACTTTCAGAACTTCACAAACAGAGTAAATGACCTTTGGGGTCAGTCTCAATTGAAATCACTTGATTTGGAATTTGATCAGCCCTTGAGAGAACTTGGCTTCCATGGTGTACCCCATAAAGCATCAGCTTTTATCATCCCAACTTCAAGCTGTCTTGTTGAGTTAGTAGAGACACCCTTTGTGGTTGTTACCCTTGGAGAGATTGAGATAGTTAATTTAGAGAGAGTTGGCCTTGGACAGAAGAATTTTGACATGACAATTGTATTCAAGGATTTTAAGCGAGACGTAATGCGAATTGATTCTATTCCTTCCACATCCCTGGATGGTATCAAGGAATGGCTGGACACAACCGATCTCAAGTACTATGAGAGCAGGCTAAATCTCAATTGGCGACCAATATTGAAGACAATCACAGATGATCCCGAAAAATTTATAGAGGATGGTGGATGGGAATTTTTGAACATGGAAGTTAGTGACTCAGATTCTGATAAGTCAGAGGAGTCTGATAAAGGATATGCACCTTCTGATGCAGAATCTGATTCCGTCTCTGAAGATGAAGATGATGACAGTGAATCTCTTGTGGAATCAGAGGATGATGAGGAGGAGGTTTCTGATGAAGTTTCCGAGGAAGATGAGGGGAAAACATGGGAAGAGTTGGAAAGAGAAGCAAGCAATGCAGACAGAGAGAAAGGCAATGAATCAGACAGCGAAGAGGATAGGAAGAGAAGGAAAATGAAAGCTTTTGGGAAGGCTAGGGCGCCTGAGAGGAGAAATACTGGTGCCAACCTTCCTAAGAGGACCAGGTTCAGGTAAAAACATTAATAAGAGTTCTGTTTTTCCTTACATTTCCTTCCTCTTACACAGTATAGTGGCATCAGAGGTAGCTGTGAAAGATATATCTACTTGCTGCTTTGTAATATTGCATTCTTGCCATCTTTTTTCATAAAATAGGTATGGTTTTGGTTTTGTTGTGTGTTTAGATAATGATGTTCGCCTTACGAGGAGCAGAGATTTTCAGTAGAACTAAAAGATTCAATTTTTTATTATGGTACGATTTTATTATTCTTTCCTTTGATGCTATTTTGCTTCTCATGCTTATACGTACAACCTGCGCACCATTCGACCACGCTGATGAATACAGCTAAATAAGTTCTGAAATATTTCACCCCGCTTAGAAAATCAAGTTTCGAATTTACCTAGCATGGAAACAAACTACTGTTAACGCTTTGGAATTTAATGGTTATTTCTACAGATTGTTAAAATCATTTATTTTTCTTGCTTTTTGGAAGGGGTTCTAGCAGCATATTTTTCTAACTATAGTTTTAGTATAGCACTGTGTGTAACGTCTTATTTATAGATTACATAATTGGTTTCACTTTTTATTTAGTCAGTGAAAAAGTTTCCCTAATCCATAGAAGAGGTCTCAGTTGCTTGTTTATTTGATGGGCAGAAGATAGCTAATAGTTTGTTTACTTGTTCATTTTCCTTTCAATCTGATGGTTTTCTTGACTTCTGGAAAAGATTTTTTGGACGTTATTGGTAATTTTCCCTTCTTGCTTGGGACAATTCGGCTTTTTTTCACATATTTGGCCGTTCAGTGATCCTTGAAGTAAAGTAGTAGAAATTGATGTGAAAAACCCAAAGTAGAGTGACTATTTAATCAACGCTTAAACTTATAATTCCATGTCATGGAGTTTGTGCATCCATCATAGCTAGTAGTTCGTTTTTTTTTTTTGCCTTTTTGTTCTTTGGTTTAGTGGTATTATTTTCTATCCTCAGAGAAAATATATTAGGAAGGAACTCATGTTTATACTGAACTACCCAATTTGTTAAGCTAGTTTTCTAGTTGACAAATTTGAATAATGTGTCTCGGTTTTTTGCGAAGCTGATTATCAAGTAAAGAATGTGACTTTGTTTAGATATTAATTTAGTTAATATACGAATAAATGATCTAAGGCCTTACCGAAATAGTTAGGGATCAAATATAACTCTCTAATTCTCTCTCTCGCCTGAGGGTAAACTTGAAAAAAAAAGTATAACCTATCTCCTCCCTTTGCTAATCCGTAATTTCATTTGAACAAAAACCTAAAAATCGATAAGAAACCACAAGACCCCCAAATCTGTCTTCCTAATTCCAAAGCCCAAATTTAGAAGTGTTCTTCTTTTCAACTACAATCACGAATTGAATTCACAAATTCGGTTGTAGTTTACTATAAGGGGGTGCTAGAGAGCTAAAATTTAGAATATTGTACATATCTTTGATTGATCCTAATTGATACTCCCTCCATTCCTAAATATAAGACTCTTTAGACAATTTGAGAAAATTAAGGAAGTTGTCATTTTAACCTCAACTTCCAATATTACCCCACCTTCCCTCTCTCTCACTAATACATCATAAAGAAAAGAAAGGAAAATGTTGAGGGTATAATTGAAATAAATTGTTGACAACTAATAAAAGAACCTTAAACGACAATTAATTTGGATACCTAGATATCTCCTAAACGACAATTAATAGGGAATGGAGGGAGTACAAGATTAGTATTTGGTTTCCTTGTAAGAGCAAATCCTTTGTAATATATTAGCCCTGTTGTAACGATGTTAATTGTTGTTCTTTGCCTTCATCATCTTCTTCCATCATCTTTTCATTACAACATCGGTTAATGGACAGAAAGGGTATAGAGACTTTTTATTTCTTTAGATCCGTAGATCTTGTTAGAGGGGTGGAGTCGATCTATGGGTTTTTGAGAGGGGCGGAGGTTTTGGGGTTTCCTACTTCAACTTAAATTGGGATGAAAAAGAGTGTGTGTTTTGTATCAGAGGGGTCATTAGATTGACTCATATTGTGGAGGTTTTATTTTTGTGAGTAGTTTTATGAATTATTAGCCACTTTGATCATCAACGTTTTTTCGTCTAGCCATTTTTGTCAAAAATCAACTTTTTTAACTTATTTGATCATCAAACAATTTATGAACAGCCAAATTGGTCATTCCGTTAGAAACTTTGAAATTAGACGTAAAAAATGATGACGTGTCTAACGGCACATAATTTACTCTCTCTCCTAGGAGGGTATTTTCGGAAAGATGGGTTTTTTTTGAGGTTGTTCTCGTTGTTCTTGCTGTTCTTGCTCCAAAAAGCCTCGATTTTTGGAACAACTTGAAGATTTGGAAGCTCTCATCATGGATTAAACTTCTTTATGATGTTGGGATGGGCTTACATAGGTCGATTTTGGAGTTATTTGTTGGGTTTTTGCGATTTTAGAACAAGAAATTCGGATTTCTTTTTTTTTTTCTCGCAGAACTGTGCCTCGCGCACCTTTTTGCGATTTCCCGTTGATTCGGTAAGAGATTTTTGCTCAAAATTTACAGAAAGATTCGTACTTTAACTGTGAACAAGAACATATGATTTAATTTCAGTTTAATGGTGTGTAGAGACTGGGATAATTATTTGAAGTACTCAGTTTTTCGAACATTTTTTTCTGGCAGAACTGTGCCTCGCGCACCTTTTTGCGATTTCCCGTTGATTCGGTAAGAGATTTTTGCTCAAACTTTACAGAAAGATTCGTACTTTAACTGTGAACAAGAACATATAATTTAATTTCAGTTTAATGGTGTGTAGAGACTGGGATAATTATTTGAAGTACTCAGATTTTCGAACATTTTTTTCTGGCAGAACTGTTATTCTTAGGTTTTAGTCGATTTTTGGTTGATCCGTTATGAGTTTGAGGCTCAAACTTTGCAGAAAGATTCGTCTTTTAACTGAGAATAAGAACCTATAACTGGATTTGAGTGTTTTTATCTGTAGTGATTGGGTTATTTTGTGGAAAAACCTCTATTTTTCGGATTATTTTACAGGCAGATTTGTTGTTCTTAGTTCGGAGGTGTTTTCTGGATTTTCTGGTATGAGTTTCTTGCTCTAAATTCGGATTTTCTGGTATGAGTTTAATGTTCTTGATGTGTTCTTGGTGGAAGAGGCAATGTTCTTGATGTGTTCTAATTTTTGATGAGTTTAATGTTCTTGAAGTGTTAATGGTGATGAAGAGAAGGATAAAGATGAAGGTGGTGGTGGTGGTGGTGAACTGGTGATGATGAAGATGAAGAGGGGACAAATTTTTTTTTCCCAATTTTACCCTCAGAGGAGAGAGAAACGTAGACATTCCGTTAGACACGTCATCATTTTTGACGTCTAATTTCAAAGTTTCTAACGGAATGACCAATTTGGCTGTTCATAAATTGTTTGATGATCAAATAAGTTAAAAAAGTTGATTTTTGACAAAAGTGGCTAGACGAAAAAACGTTGATGATCAAAGTGGCTAATAATTCGTAGTTTTATCTTGGTAGACTACTAAGTTTAAGACTTACATCCAAGGCCCATCAATGCAGTACACGTAGGAAAGAGAATACTGCACTCATTGGTTTTGATGTAACTTATAAACTTAGTAACCTACCAAGATAAAAAATTTCTATTTTTAGCGGTATTCAGTATTACTTTATTAATCTCGATTATTAATAATAAATAATAATATTAGCAATTTACAATTCATGATACTACCAAGATAAAATATTTCTGTAATGATATGCTAATTATATTTATGTTTTGTTAAGAAAGTTTAAATGATATTAGAAGTATTAATACTTAATTAATTTTGGAAAAAAACACTTTAAGTAATTAATAAGTGAATTACAGTTAAGAGTTTTAATCTATTGATACTACAATGAGTTACGATTGAGATTAACATTAAAGATAACTTGTTATATAGTTACGAAAAGATCTTGTTCATTAATTATTGTATAGTTTCAGCCTATTGATAACGCAAATATGAATGAGTTACAACTAATATTAACATTATTTATGAACTTTTGGGATAGTAATTTTTATATAAAATATACAAAATAATTATATCTTACTTGACAATGTGTCATTCATTATAAAGGTAATTGTCACAATAGCGCTATTATAAATCTATATTAATTTCATTGTGACCATCATTATTAATGGGCAAATTACGATATAGTATGATATAGTTATAAGTACTGAAAGTAACGTTATAACTTTTTTTTTGACTTTCTATTTCACAAATTTTTAAATAACTATAATATAATCAATCAGTATTGTGTAGAACAAAAATAAACTATTAATATTATTAATAATAACTTCTAGGTTAAATTGTAGATTTAAAATACACCAATTGAATTTTATTATATAAACTTTTACAACTATAGGTACTAAACCTAACAGACTATATGTCCAAGGCTGCAAATTACAGTTTCCGAAAGGACTTAGGATTTGGCAATTATTACTTTTTTTTGTACTTAGGGTTGCAAAATGAGTAAATTATGCCTTGTCCACGTCATCAATTCGGGTAAATTTAAGAGGGCAATTTATACCATCAATTAAACTAGATTTATTGGCCCAGAATCGATCAAAATACAAAAAAATAATAATAATAATAATAATTCAAGAAGTCCACAAATACATTCATATCAATGTCATTACACCCTATTCTAGGTGGGTCCCACCAATGTTATTATCGAAGTTGTCATTTCAAAATCAAAGCTGACACGCCTGCAAGGGTATTTGAATTTAGTTTTTTAAAGTCTTAACTAGTTGTAATAAACCATTTGGGAAAGGATATAATTGGAACTAAATATCCAATTTTTAGACAAAATTGCTTAGCCATTAAGCATTTCTCTTACTATAAAAGTCCAAGCTTTCACTGTAAACCTTGGACAATGATTCATAGACAGCCAAACCACCCAAATACCGTAAGTATTTTTAACACAGTCTATACTAATGCTTGGTTATGATATAATTATAATGTATGAATCTACTGGAGAAATTGTGGATTGTGTTAAGTTTTAAAATACTAGACTAATAGATAATTAAAACACACTCTTTTGATCCCTAAATGTTCTATTATAGGGGTTAGCATTCTGAAATTTATGAAATATGATGAAAAAATATATTTGTACTGTTTAAATCGAATATTGCCGGTCCCTAAACCCCTTTGTCAATCAAAGGTATTCTAGCCCAGTGAGACAAGCGCCTGCCCTACGATCTTGAGGTCGTAGGTTCGATACCCTCCGCCTGCGTGCGGTAAGCTTTAATCTCCCTTTCTAGAGTTATCTTATCCTCGTCTGAGGCAGTTCTATCTCCTCTATATGGGGCAACCGCCAATCGGGCTTAAAAAAAAACAAAAAAAAACCCCTTTGTCACCGAGTGTCAAATTGGGATGGAGAAAAAACCATGGACGAAGACAGGGGGAAATTTTTAAAAATACTACTATTTAGAGAAATTTTATATGTATTTTTTGAAATTTTTTATCAGTTTTCCCCCCTTAGAATTTTCTTTTGCAGTATTTATATATACTGTTGCAGTTTCGCTCCCCCTCCCCCCCCCCCTTCCCCACACCTCATACCAAATTCCTGGTTTCGTTCCTGGGAAAACCAAAAATATAAACTGCACTCGACTTTTCTTTTTTGAAATAATAGATGATATTTCTGTGCAACACTACGGTGACGACAAGGAGTCGTCACTAGCTTGATCAAGTTTTTGCCTGCACAATTGACTTTTGAACAACGAAAAAACAAAACGAGAAAATTTCCAAAGTGTCACGTGGCTATCAGGTTCAGCGCCAGAACATAATTGTTAAGAAGTCGTGAACCGCCCTGACGACATGCTTAGATAGGATTTGTGTCATTTATTAAGATTAGGCCAAACTTATTACGTAAGCGTTTCATTTTGTCCGTTTTCAGTTCAACTGATAAAGAAACTTATTATAGATTAGAGATTAGATTTTGTTATGAAGGAAAAGTTGACGACATTGGAAAATGAATTTATAGATATAATAGGCAGGAATCTTTTGTCCTGTTCGGTATTTCATTTTTTTTAAAAAGAAAATAATATCATTAATAGATATTAGAAATTACATGAGGGAGATGTAATTTGAATGGATCGCCTACCTTTCGAAATGAGGCATCAAACCTTATAAAAATTTCAGCTAACCAATAAACCAGAATATTATAAGACTCGCGGCCATAGAAAAATCTAGAGAATAAGTGCCCGGACACATGTTAATTTTTTAAATTAAAAAATTTATAACCTAAAATAAATAATATAACCCGTAAAGATAAATTGAACACGTGTCAATTATTTATTTGTAAAAACATGTAACGGGACACAAAATGAAATATGGGATTTTTTGCCCTAGAATATAAATTCCAAAGTTTCCTTATTATGTTTCTTTTTATTTGGAGTGCTTTTTCTTATTATTATTATTATTAAAGCACTAGCTTCATTTCATAATTTAAGTCGTTAGAAAGTTTAGCGAAAATTAAAGAAGTAAAAAATAAAGTATTTGTTAGTTAAAATATTAATGTTACTCTCTTAAATAGAATTAATGGTATACACATTTTATTTAAGAGAGTAATATTGATATTTCAATGTAAAAAAGTACCTTGCTTTTTTAGATTCTTAATTTTCGTTAATACTCTAAACGGCTTATATTATGAAATGAAGAGAATATTGAATTCAAGTAAGATTTAGTAATTACATTTTATTTTGTTTATAATTACCATGTATTATACCGTATGCGAGATACTAATATTAATCTCAATTAGTATAATGCAATCATTTTGTATAAATGAGAATCTGTAGTCCTAAATCTAAAGAAATTTAATCCGAAAAATTTAAGCTTTTTTTTATGAAAGTGTTAAAATGCGAATATATTCTCGTCCTAGAACACTAAATAGATTACGATAGAGGTTTTTAATTTTATAAATTAAGTTTTTTAGACTATTTGTCACATTTCAAAATAGAGATTTTTTTTTAATGGAAAAATTGGATATCATTAATGAATATCAAAACAGATGTGTGGTAGGAGGAAATCCGGAGGACCTCCAAACCATTGAGACGAGGCTCTAGACCTCATAACATATTTAGCTAATACATCGGCAGGACTATTACATGATCTATTAATGTAAGATATATTGGCTATTCTAAGACCCTGAAGATTGTTAATAAAACTAACAAAAAGACCTATTGAGGACAAATTTTCGTCTTCATGGTGAACTCGGTTTACCAGGATTTGGCAGTCACTCTCTATTAGACAGCTTGAAATCCTCTAGAGACGGCAAAATTTGATTCCTTCAAGGAGAGCCAGAGCTTTTGTATGCTCCGGGCTGGGTGAATTGGGAAGGTAATTGGCGAAGCCAGCTACGAAAAATCCCTTTATGATCGTGTATGATCGCTGCTATACCTCCATTTCCATCCATCCACGAGCCATCAAGATTGAGTTTAACCAAGCCATTTGAAGGAGCATACATTGAGTTTGGAGCCCTGGTCGACATGTTATCCAAAGCCCTCGTTGTTGGTCCAGAATTCTCATGGGTAAAAGAGAACATATTTGCTTTACCCTTAAGCATGTACCTAATTTGGCCATCAGTAGGAAGAGTTTGCGGGACCTGGTCGCGGCCTTTTGAAGAAACATTTAAGTTGTTAAACTCCACTGCACAAACCAAAGCAATGTTTGCAATTTCTTCAGGCGATTTCTTCCTACCATCGAAAATAAATTTATTTCTATTGCACCAAATGTTCCATACAGTGTAGATGAAATGAGCAGCAACCTTCTCTTCCTTCTACAAAATATGGTCAAGGCAGAAAGAGAATGTGTCCTTGGATATGATGGTGTCTATACATAAAGTAGT
Organism: Vinca minor; assembly: GCA_026122235.1. Taxonomy (NCBI): domain Eukaryota; kingdom Viridiplantae; phylum Streptophyta; class Magnoliopsida; order Gentianales; family Apocynaceae; genus Vinca; species Vinca minor. The sequence goes on from JAOCZM010000253.1 coordinate 5,277,056, forward strand.
CTGGTTCCATACCTCCCTAGCTACAGGGCATGTGAATAGGGCATGTAAAACAAACTCAGATTTCTCCTGACACAACAGGCATTGAGGTCGAAATGAACTAATTCGACGAGATAAAGCCATACTAGTAGGAATAATGCGCTTAAAAACCTTCCACATAAATACCTGCAGCTTAGGCGCAACAGGCAGCCGCCAGATTCTGCTCCATGACTTCGAAGGCTTGCCTATCAAAGTTGAAGGTGATTCTCGCTTACCACTTTTAAGTTCCATCATAAGGTGGTACCCAAATTTAACAGTATATTGTCCATTTTTTGTATAACTCCAAACGAGCTGGTCCATTGGTCAGGTGTTACACAGAGGAACTTTAAGCACCTCATCAATCTCATAAAGGGAGAGATAACATCTGAGCAATACCTCATTCCAAATACCATTTTGATAGTCAATGAAATAAGATACATGTATTATGCTCTGGGAAAACGCCATGTCAAGCGGGGCTTGAAGCTTGTAATTGTGCGGGGTAGTTAGCTATTTATCGGCCCAAAAACTAACCCGCGTGCCTCTCCATTCCAGCCTCTCCTGGATCCGTACCTTTTAGAACATTTCAAAATAGATATATTTTTCCATTTTGTAAGGATGTTTTTTTTTTAAGATTTATTCATTAAAGAATAGATGGAGAGAGATAATTCTGGTACTTAAGATTTAAGAGTATAATAGTAAAAGTTTCTCTTCTCTCATCCTTCCTTAATCTATGCTAATGTACCTAAAAAGATCTATATTATGACAAATATATTATGAAAAGAAGGAAGTAATAAATTAAAATTTGTCGTAAATTTTTAATTTACTGATACATATTTTAAAATTTTATTATTATTAGGACATGAGCGTGCAATGGCGGAGGATAGGGAGGGCAGGAGGAGGCCATGCCCCCCCAGATTTTGGAAATTTACACATTAGTACTATGAATATATTATTTGTATATATAAGTCCTTATAATATAAAATGTCTCGGCCCCCTAAATTTTTTTGTAATTTATAGTAGTACTCTCTAACACATAGTTTCACCACTAACTATCATAATAATATTGTTTATTACTCATTCTATTCGGATTTGAATGTGATGTCCAAAATTAAATGTCTCATTTTCTAATTAGAAATAATTTTGATTTGAACTTCCACTAGTAGTCACATATAATCTAATATAATTAAAATTCACTAGTATATTGGTCTCGCCAATTTCCGAATTAAGTAGATTAAGCTCTACTTGTTAGCCCTAAGGGCGATCGAACTCGGTTTTTGATAATGGACAAACACTTGATGTTTGTGTCTAATGTTTTCATCTATGTGATAGAATATTGGAACTCAATATGGAAGCTCTAAGTACTTCAATCAAGCCATGTTCAAGATTCAAAGACATACTATTCAAGGCTTATCTTTCAAGATTGAAGATTGAAGACTTAGGTTGGTTAGATTAGCTTTGTCTTTATTGGTCTTTATCATTAAGCTCTAACCAATGCTCAAATGAACATAAGCTCTTCACTCTAGTCTTGCATACATGTTTTCATAAACACGTTTTCAAAAGGCTTAAGTTTCGAAATGATCTTTACATGTGTTCTTATTCAAAAAAGCCTTTGATTTCAAAGTAAAGTCTTCTAGAAAAGTTTTCCAAGTGTTCTTATGTGTTACCTTTTGGGAAAACCTTTTAGACTTCAAATGATTTGAAAACAAGTGTTTAAACATCTTCTCTCATGCTCTGGAAAGTCGGTCAACCGAGATTTTCTCGGATCAACCGAAGATTTAACAGAGAGTTGAGCTGCAGGATTCGGTCGACCTTTGGCTAGGTCGGTCGACCGAAATTCTCAAGGTCGGTCGACCTAGGTCCCAAGTCGGTCGACCGAGATGTGCTTCGGTCATCCGAGATTAAACTTCGGTCAACCGAACTCTGCGAGTTCTAGCCGTTATTTGACCGTTGCAGAGTCGTTTTTCAGCGAGATTTTGAAATGTATATATACTCCAAAGCTTTAGAATGACTCTAACACTTACATAGACTTGTACATACAATAGAGATTGATTTCTTATCAAGTCTTAACACTTTCAAAGTAAAATGCACTTCATTGCAAAATCTAAATGATTCATAAGTGCATTTCATAATAGCAAGACAAAGAGTGTGCTTCCAATGTTCAAAGAGCCAACAATTGATGAGCTTCAAATGTATGTATCTTTCACTTAGAAGAGTGAACAACTTTGTTCTCTAAACCCTTCATCTTATCCCCTTTCTTAGTGATAGGGTTATTGTTGTATAAGTCCTATTTAGTGTGGGCAATTGTTTATAGTGGTTGTTTGTAAAACTCTTTGTGAGTTAGCCACCAGGTGTAAAGTCCTACTTTGTGTGGGCACATTCTTCTTAGTGAAGTTGGTGAAATCCTTGGGTGCGGCTCAAGGTAGTGGATGTAGATTCTTAGTGAATCGAACCACTCTAAATCTCTTGTCTTGTGATTTGCATTGGGTTTTGCTTTAGCTTTTGTTAAACTTGCACTATCATTGTTTAGATTGGAAATAGTTTACAAGATTTATTAGAAACCCAATTCACCCCCCCCCCTCTTGGGTTACTTCAATTGGTATCAGAGCCTAGTCTTCATTTTTAGTCTAACCGCTTGAAGTAAAGATTATGGCCAGTAATTCCGCATTGGCGTATTTAGAGGGTCTTCCACCATTAGGCCACCACTTTTTGATGGTAATAATTATGAAGCTTGGAAAGAACGTTTCAAGATATATGTGTGCTCAATAGATTATTCTTTATGGCATATATTTGAAAATGGTCCATATGTGCCTATGAAGTTGGTGGATGGTGTTCAAGTGCCAAAGCCGGACAAGGAGTTAAATGAGCTTGAGTCCAAGAAGATGACTCAAAATTACAAGGCAATGAACATCCTTAGTTGTGCCTTAAGTCAAGATGAGTACAACCGTGTGCTTGGAAGAAAATCCGCACACTCAATGTGGAAAAATGCTTGAGGTTACTCATGAAGGCACAAATCAAATCAAGGAGTCAAGGCTAAATTTGCTTGTTAGAGAATATGAGCTCTTCTCCATGAAGCCAAATGAGTCAATAAATGAGATGAGCACAAGATTCACAAATGTGATAAATGGCTTGAAGTCCTATGGCAAGGAGTACACCATGGGTGAAATGAATAGGAAGATTCTCAATTCTCTCCCTAAAAGTTGGGAAAATAAAGCCCTTGCCATTGAAGAGTCCAAGAATTTAAAGACCTATTCAACGGAGGAACTTCTTGGCTCACTACTTACCTTTGAGATGAAGATCAAGAAAAATAGTTCTACAAAGGGTAGTAATCTTGAGTCCATCATCAATAAAGAAGAAGAAGAGAACTTGTTCTTCATTCTCAAAAATGCAAAGTGCTTGTTAAGCCATTGGGATGAAGAAGAAAGTAATGATGATCAAGAAGAAAATGATCACACATGTCTTATGGCATTTGATAATGAGGTACATCCTTCTCCCTCTATTTCAAATTCTTATGATGATGATGAGGAGGATGATCCTAATGAGCTCTTAATTGATATGTATGATCAATTGAAAAAATGTGCAAAGAAAAAACAAAGAAATGAATCTTAAAATTGAATCTTTGCTTGATGAAAGAGCTAAGTTGTTTGATGAAAATAAAAAAGTTGTGTGATGATGTTAATTGCATGAAATGTGAAAATGAAAGTCTTATTACTACTTGCAATACATCTTCATTACAATACATAGAAGCTTGTAATAAATTGTCATCTTTAGAAAACAAGCTTGTTGAATTTGATCTCTTGAAAAACAAAGTTAAAGATCTTACCCTTCTTGTTGAAAACTTTACAAAGGGTAAGAAAAATGTTGATCAAATTCTTGGCATGCAATGTACTTCACATGATAAACATGGCCTTGGTTATATTGCTAAACGTGTTGATATTTCTAGCTCTTCTCTTAAACCTAAGAATCATGTTGTAAATGCTAGAATGTCACATAGGCCTAGTAGTAATCTTGCGCATGCTCACAATTCTTCTAAGCCACATATTCATTGCACATATTGTGGAAAACATGGTCACTCTTGTGATAGATGCCATGTTAATAAGAAGATTGAAAGGGGGAGTTAAAACGGTTTGGAGAGTTAAGCGTACTTTAACTAACCCCCATGGACCCAAACAAAAGTGGGTACCAAAAGTTATTCTTCCCTTGAACATATAGGTTCTTATAAAGATGTATGCCACAAAGCTTCAATGGAATTGATTAAAAGAGAAGTGGCATTGGGGAGAAGTCAAAGGAGATGTGCCAAAAGAAGAAATTCAAAAGCACTCCTTAACACTTGGATTCTCAAAGCTCAAAAGTTGATCAATTGGAGAACCAAGTTGCTTAGATACAAAGAGCAAAGCATCAAGTGATGACAAGAGCCAAAGTATCAATACAATGTCTTCATCACTTGGTAAGAAAGCAAAGGTATCAAAATCACCTTCTCTTAACACTTTAATTAATGTGTTTAAGTGTTTTTGATATTTATATATGCTTGCTCTTATATATGTTGCATCTCACATTCTTGAAGTTTATATTTATATAGATAACCTTGAGCATGTTCTTTATTGTCCATGTTGAGTTTAGCTAAGGTATCTATGAGATGTAGCTTATGCAACTTGATTGATTCTTGTTTTATCATGTCATATTCATTTAAGAATCAATCTAGTTGTTTTGGTTTTTGATTTGCATGATCCTTAAGCATATATGTGTTTACTTGAGATTTTGAGCTAATCATGAAGGACCTTTAAAAAGGTACCAAATTTGCTCTCAAGAATTCCTTGTAGGTAACAAGAGTTCTATACTTCAAGAAGAAGATATGAACTACAAGGAATGGCACAAATGAGCTAAGACTCCAAGAAAAGAGTCAAATGCTAAGGACTACAAGATTGTAGAGGGTTCATCAAGAAAAGAAAAGTCACCCATCATTGATGACTCTACACTTGTCATGCAAAGAAGATTGAGAAGCTCAAGGAATTCATTGAAGGAACTCAAAGTGCAAAAGCATTCATCAAATTCAATGAGATATTCCTAAACTCAATCTCTTTCATTTCTTTGAACAATTATTGATCTTACTTTCCTTATAATATCAATTGTTCTTGAAATGGGCACCTTGGAGATTTAATAACATGCTTGCTCTTCATATGTTTTGATTGTTTTTTGAGCATGTTATAAGAGAGCTTAATGATTTGATCTTTGTGATGTAATCTCCTTTTTAACAACACCCCCTCCCTCTATTATTTAGTGTCTTATGCTTTGGGGGAGTTTGTATATGCTATGCTTAGTTTTCACTTGATCTTTATTGCATATAGGGGTTTGTGTTTATATTCAAGTCTTTAGCATTAATCTTATGTGGTTGATCGTCTAGATGCTTGACTTAGGATATAACCGTGATTGTGGCATTGATTATGCCATGGGTTGTGTCTATTTGATTGTTTGGAAGTGGCACAACCTAAGAGGGAGTTTTTTTTTCAAATGTTTTCAACTCATACCTCCCTCAAAATAATTGATGTATGCTAAATTGTTCTTATTCTACATCATCACATCACTTGTTGGCTTGCCTTGCATCTTTTATATCTTATAGCCAACTTGTGTAAGTTATTTTGGAAGTTATATGTGGTATAAATGTTTATGTTTTCAATTGGTATCACATATACTCTCCCTTAATAACCTTGAGATCTTATTCTTCATTTTCTTATCCTTTATGATCTCATTATGGTTTTTGGTTAGTATTTCTTTAAGAGTTGCTACACTCATTTAGCTAACCATTAACTTGTTAGAGGAATGTCCTCAAAGTGTTTTCTTACACTTCCTCTACTTATTTTGGTTGTGATACTTGTGCTTATCTTATGAATTCATGGTATCACTTCCACTAGTACTTTGTTAGCTATATTTTCAAACGTGTTTTTACAATTGGCTATATTTTCGTTTGGTATCATGTTTTTCAATTGGTCAATTTGTATCAAACTTGATTTTATCTCAAATAGCTAACATCGTATGTTTGATAAACGGGGAGATTGTGCTTAAGGCTATATTCCTTATCTCCTTTGTTTTTTAGCTTAGGTTGATATTCTTCTTGAGCCATACATGACCATCTTTTGGATTTATGTGGTATTATGGACTCCTTGTTTTTTAGAAATCAACCAAGCTTTTTCATAAGTAATCCTTCTTCATAATTATTTTTGGTCTTTAGGATTGATCTTTTGGTTCTTATTTTATTAATCTACAAGACCATCAAGTTGTTTCCATGGTTTTTAAGTTTGTCTTTATATGAGGAGGATTATTAAATTTCATCAAGCTTCTCCTAAATTAATCTTTACTTTTCGTTAAAATGCTTTTCTTATTGGCGCTCTGATATCCCTTTTTGATTTTGACAAAAAGAGGGAGAAGTTTTAGTTTTGCAAATGTGCCAAGAGAAGTTATTTACAAAAGGAGAAAGCTTAGAACTTGCAAAATGGGAGAGATAAGGGATTCTTTAATATAGGGGGAGTAGAATTGTTTTTGTGAAAACTTCTACTTGTCTAGATCCTTAATATCCTTATCTCATGCATACATTTGGTATCTTATTTTTGCATATTATTCCCATTTGCATCAATGTTTTGTCATCATCAAAAAGGGGGAGATTGTTAGCCCTAAGGGCATATTCTATGTTGTTTTGATGATAACAAACCATTGTAAGTTCTAATGTTTGTGTGAGCATGTTCTTTGTAATAGGATCTTTAGCACTCACATCGACATTGATGAAAATGGTAAGTTAGCTTCTTGTGTAAACTAAGGTATGTATATTACACACAAGAATGCTATTATGATGGAAGGAAGGAGGCAAGGAGGATGGTTGGGAAATAGGGCTCTTCTAAGAGTCCCTAGATGCATTTGGCAAAAAGAAGTTTATCATGCTAGTGCTTTAGTCTTCATTAGTTTTATCTTGAAAGCACTAGTCTTTGCTCTTATTTGTTATAAGATCTTTTTGCCATGCTTCATCATGCTTCCTTGTACTTAATATTGTCCATATCCTATCTAATTACATCAAAGTTTGACATAATCAAAAAGGGGGAGATTGTTAGCCCTAAGGGCGATCGAACTCGGTTTTTGATAATGGACAAACACTTGATGTTTGTGTCTAATGTTTTCATCTATGTGATAGAATATTGGAACTCAATATGGAAGCTCTAAGTACTTCAATCAAGCCATGTTCAAGATTCAAAGACATACTATTCAAGGCTTATCTTTCAAGATTGAAGATTGAAGACTTAGGTTGGTTAGATTAGCTTTGTCTTTATTGGTCTTTATCATTAAGCTCTAACCAATGCTCAAATGAACATAAGCTCTTCACTCTAGTCTTGCATACATGTTTTCATAAACACGTTTTCAAAAGGCTTAAGTTTCGAAATGATCTTTACATGTGTTCTTATTCAAAAAGCCTTTGATTTCAAAGTAAAGTCTTCTAGAAAAGTTTTCCAAGTGTTCTTATGTGTTACCTTTTGGGAAAACCTTTTAGACTTCAAATGATTTGAAAACAAGTGTTTAAACATCTTCTCTCATGCTCTGGAAAGTCGGTCAACCGAGATTTTCTCGGATCAACCGAAGATTTAACAGAGAGTTGAGCTGCAGGATTCGGTCGACCTTTGGCTAGGTCGGTCGACCGAAATTCTCAAGGTCGGTCGACCTAGGTCCCAAGTCGGTCGACCGAGATGTGCTTCGGTCATCCGAGATTAAACTTCGGTCAACCGAACTCTGCGAGTTCTAGCCGTTATTTGACCGTTGCAGAGTCGTTTTTCAGCGAGATTTTGAAATGTATATATACTCCAAAGCTTTAGAATGACTCTAACACTTACATAGACTTGTACATACAATAGAGATTGATTTCTTATCAAGTCTTAACACTTTCAAAGTAAAATGCACTTCATTGCAAAATCTAAATGATTCATAAGTGCATTTCATAATAGCAAGACAAAGAGTGTGCTTCCAATGTTCAAAGAGCCAACAATTGATGAGCTTCAAATGTATGTATCTTTCACTTAGAAGAGTGAACAACTTTGTTCTCTAAACCCTTCATCTTATCCCCTTTCTTAGTGATAGGGTTATTGTTGTATAAGTCCCTATTTAGTGTGGGCAATTGTTTATAGTGGTTGTTTGTAAAACTCTTTGTGAGTTAGCCACCAGTGTAAAGTCCTACTTTGTGTGGGCACATTCTTCTTAGTGAAGTTGGTGAAATCCTTGGGTGCGGCTCAAGGTAGTGGATGTAGATTCTTAGTGAATCGAACCACTCTAAATCTCTTGTCTTGTGATTTGCATTGGGTTTTGCTTTAGCTTTTGTTAAACTTGCACTATCATTGTTTAGATTGGAAATAGTTTACAAGATTTATTAGAAACCCAATTCACCCCCCCCCCCTCTTGGGTTACTTCAATTGGTATCGAGCCTAGTCTTCATTTTTTAGTCTAACCGCTTGAAGTAAAGATTATGGCTGTAATTCCGCATTGGCGTATTTAGAGGGGTCTTCCACCATTAGGCCACCACTTTTTGATGGTAATAATTATGAAGCTTGGAAAGAACGTTTCAAGATATATGTGTGCTCAATAGATTATTCTTTATGGCATATATTTGAAAATGGTCCATATGTGCCTATGAAGTTGGTGGATGGTGTTCAAGTGCCAAAGCCGGACAAGGAGTTAAATGAGCTTGAGTCCAAGAAGATGACTCAAAATTACAAGGCAATGAACATCCTTAGTTGTGCCTTAAGTCAAGATGAGTACAACCGTGTGCTTGGAAGAAAATCCGCACACTCAATGTGGAAAATGCTTGAGGTTACTCATGAAGGCACAAATCAAATCAAGGAGTCAAGGCTAAATTTGCTTGTTAGAGAATATGAGCTCTTCTCCATGAAGCCAAATGAGTCAATAAATGAGATGAGCACAAGATTCACAAATGTGATAAATGGCTTGAAGTCCTATGGCAAGGAGTACACCATGGGTGAAATGAATAGGAAGATTCTCAATTCTCTCCCTAAAAGTTGGGAAAATAAAGCCCTTGCCATTGAAGAGTCCAAGAATTTAAAGACCTATTCAACGGAGGAACTTCTTGGCTCACTACTTACCTTTGAGATGAAGATCAAGAAAAATAGTTCTACAAAGGGTAGTAATCTTGAGTCCATCATCAATAAAGAAGAAGAAGAGAACTTGTTCTTCATTCTCAAAAATGCAAAGTGCTTGTTAAGCCATTGGGATGAAGAAGAAAGTAATGATGATCAAGAAGAAAATGATCACACATGTCTTATGGCATTTGATAATGAGGTACATCCTTCTCCCTCTATTTCAAATTCTTATGATGATGATGAGGAGGATGATCCTAATGAGCTCTTAATTGATATGTATGATCAATTGAAAAAATGTGCAAAGAAAAACAAAGAAATGAATCTTAAAATTGAATCTTTGCTTGATGAAAGAGCTAAGTTGTTTGATGAAAATAAAAAAGTTGTGTGATGATGTTAATTGCATGAAATGTGAAAATGAAAGTCTTATTACTACTTGCAATACATCTTCATTACAATACATAGAAGCTTGTAATAAATTGTCATCTTTAGAAAACAAGCTTGTTGAATTTGATCTCTTGAAAAACAAAGTTAAAGATCTTACCCTTCTTGTTGAAAACTTTACAAAGGGTAAGAAAAATGTTGATCAAATTCTTGGCATGCAATGTACTTCACATGATAAACATGGCCTTGGTTATATTGCTAAACGTGTTGATATTTCTAGCTCTTCTCTTAAACCTAAGAATCATGTTGTAAATGCTAGAATGTCACATAGGCCTAGTAGTAATCTTGCGCATGCTCACAATTCTTCTAAGCCACATATTCATTGCACATATTGTGGAAAACATGGTCACTCTTGTGATAGATGCCATGTTAATAAGAAGATTGAAAGGGGAGTTAAAACGGTTTGGAGAGTTAAGCGTACTTTAACTAACCCCAATGGACCCAAACAAAAGTGGGTACCAAAAGCTACTCCTCCCTTGAGTTTATAGGTTCTTATAAAGATGTATGCCACAAAGCTTCAATGGAATTGATTAAAAGAGAAGTGGCATTGGGGAGAAGTCAAAGGAGATGTGCCAAAAGAAGAAATTCAAAAGCACTCCTTAACACTTGGATTCTCAAAGCTCAAAAGTTGATCAATTGGAGAACCAAGTTGCTTAGATACAAAGAGCAAAGCATCAAGTGATGACAAGAGCCAAAGTATCAATACAATGTCTTCATCACTTGGTAAGAAAGCAAAGGTATCAAAATCACCTTCTCTTAACACTTTGATTAATGAGTTAAGTTTTCTTTGATATATATATATGCTTGCTCTTATATATGTTGCATCTCACATTCTTGAAGTTTATATTTATATAGATAACCTTGAGCATGTTCTTTATTGTCCATGTTGAGTTTAGCTAAGGTATCTATGAGATGTAGCTTATGCAACTTGATTGATTCTTGTTTTATCATGTCATATTCATTTAAGAATCAATCTAGTTGTTTTGGTTTTGATTTGCATGATCCTTAAGCATATATGTGTTTACTTGAGATTTTGAGCTAATCATGAAGGACCTTTAAAAAGGTACCAAATTTGCTCTCAAGAATTCCTTAGTAGGTAACAAGAGTTCTATACTTCAAGAAGAAGATATGAACTACAAGGAATGGCACAAATGAGCTAAGACTCCAAGAAAAGAGTCAAATGCTAAGGACTACAAGATTGTAGAGGGTTCATCAAGAAAAGAAAAGTCACCCATCATTGATGACTCTACACTTGTCATGCAAAGAAGATTGAGAAGCTCAAGGAATTCATTGAAGGAACTCAAAGTGCAAAAGCATTCATCAAATTCAATGAGATATTCCTAAACTCAATCTCTTTCATTTCTTTGAACAATTATTGATCTTACTTTCCTTATAATATCAATTGTTCTTGAAATGGGCACCTTGGAGATTTAATAACATGCTTGCTCTTCATATGTTTTGATTGTTTTTGAGCATGTTATAAGAGAGCTTAATGATTTGATCTTTGTGATGTAATCTCCTTTTTAACAACACCCCCTCCCCTCTATTATTTAGTGTCTTATGCTTTGGGGGAGTTTGTATATGCTATGCTTAGTTTTCACTTGATCTTTATTGCATATAGGGGTTTGTGTTTATATTCAAGTCTTTAGCATTAATCTTATGTGGTTGATCGTCTAGATGCTTGACTTAGGATATAAACTGTGATTGTGGCATTGATTATGCCATGGGTTGTGTCTATTTGATTGTTTGGAAGTGGCACAACCTAAGAGGGAGTTTTTTTTTCAAATGTTTTCAACTCATACCTCCCTCAAAATAATTGATGTATGCTAAATTGTTCTTATTCTACATCATCACATCACTTGTTGGCTTGCCTTGCATCTTTTATATCTTATAGCCAACTTGTGTAAGTTATTTTGGAAGTTATATGTGGTATAAATGTTTATGTTTTCAATTGGTATCACATATACTCTCCCTTAATAACCTTGAGATCTTATTCTTCATTTTCTTATCCTTTATGATCTCATTATGGTTTTTGGTTAGTATTTCTTTAAGAGTTGCTACACTCATTTAGCTAACCATTAACTTGTTAGAGGAATGTCCTCAAAGTGTTTTCTTACACTTCCTCTACTTATTTTGGTTGTGATACTTGTGCTTATCTTATGAATTCATGGTATCACTTCCACTAGTACTTTGTTAGCTATATTTTCAAACGTGTTTTTACAATTGGCTATATTTTCGTTTGGTATCATGTTTTTCAATTGGTCAATTTGTATCAAACTTGATTTTATCTCAAATAGCTAACATCGTATGTTTGATAAACGGGGAGATTGTGCTTAAGGCTATATTCCTTATCTCCTTTGTTTTTAGCTTAGGTTGATATTCTTCTTGAGCCATACATGACCATCTTTTGGATTTATGTGGTATTATGGACTCCTTGTTTTTTAGAAATCAACCAAGCTTTTTCATAAGTAATCCTTCTTCATAATTATTTTTGGTCTTTAGGATTGATCTTTTGGTTCTTATTTTATTAATCTACAAGACCATCAAGTTGTTTCCATGGTTTTTAAGTTTGTCTTTATATGAGGAGGATTATTAAATTTCATCAAGCTTCTCCTAAATTAATCTTTACTTTTCGTTAAAATGCTTTTCTTATTGGCGCTCTGATATCCCTTTTTGATTTTGACAAAAAGAGGGAGAAGTTTTAGTTTTGCAAATGTGCCAAGAGAAGTTATTTACAAAAGGAGAAAGCTTAGAACTTGCAAAATGGGAGAGATAAGGGATTCTTTAATATAGGGGGAGTAGAATTGTTTTTGTGAAAACTTCTACTTGTCTAGATCCTTAATATCCTTATCTCATGCATACATTTGGTATCTTATTTTTGCATATTATTCCCATTTGCATCAATGTTTTGTCATCATCGAAATATTCTATGTTGTTTTGATGATAACAAACCATTGTTAGTTCTAATGTTTGTGTGAGCATGTTCTTTGTAATAGGATCCTTAGCACTCACATCGACATTGATGAAAATGGTAAGTTAGCTTCTTGTGTAAACTAAGGTATGTATATTACACACAAGAATGCTATTATGATGGAAGGAAGGAGGCAAGGAGGATGGTTGGGAAATAGGGCTCTTCTAAGAGTCCCTAGATGCATTTGGCAAAAAGAAGTTTATCATGCTAGTGCTTTAGTCTTCATTAGTTTTATCTTGAAAGCACTAGTCTTTGCTCTTATCTGTTATAAGATCTTTTTGCCATGCTTCATCATGCTTCCTTGTACTTAATATTGTCCATATCCTATCTAATTACATCAAAGTTTAACATAATCAAAAAAGGAGGAGATTGTTAGCCCTAAGGGCGATCGAACTCGGTTTTTGATAATGGACAAACACTTGATGTTTGTGTCTAATGTTTATATCTTATGTGATAGAATATTGGAACTCAATATGGAAGCTCTAAGTACTTCAATCAAGCCATGTTCAAGATTCAAAGACATACTATTCAAGGCTTATCTTTCAAGATTGAAGATTGAAGACTTAGGTTGGTTAGATTAGCTTTGTCTTTATTGGTCTTCATCATTAAGCTCTAACCAATGCTCAAATGAACATAAGCTCTTCACTCTAGTCTTGCATACATGTTTTCATAAACACGTTTTCAAAAGGCTTAAGTTTCGAAATGATCTTTACATGTGTTCTTATTCAAAAAGCCTTTGATTTCAAAGTAAAGTCTTCTAGAAAAGTTTTCCAAGTGTTCTTATGTGTTACCTTTTGGGAAAACCTTTTAGACTTCAAATGATTTGAAAACAAGTGTTTAAACATCTTCTCTCATGCTTCGGAAAGTCGGTCAACCGAGATTTTCTCGGATCAACCGAAGATTTAACGAGAGTTGAGTCTGCAGGATTCGGTCGACCTTTGGCTAGGTCGGTCGACCGAAATTCTCAAGGTCGGTCGACCTAGGTCCCAAGTCGGTCGACCGAGATGTGCTTCGGTCATCCGAGATTAAACTTCGGTCAACCGAACTCTGCGAGTTCTAGCCGTTATTTGACCGTTGCAGAGTCGTTTTTCAGCGAGATTTTGAAATGTATATATACTCCAAAGCTTTAGAATGACTCTAACACTTACATAGACTTGTACATACAATAGAGATTGATTTCTTATCAAGTCTTAACACTTTCAAAGTAAAATGCACTTCATTGCAAAATCTAAATGATTCATAAGTGCATTTCATAATAGCAAGACAAAGAGTGTGCTTCCAATGTTCAAAGAGCCAACAATTGATGAGCTTCAAATGTATGTATCTTTCACTTAGAAGAGTGAACAACTTTGTTCTCTAAACCCTTCATCTTATCCCCTTTCTTAGTGATAGGGTTATTGTTGTATAAGTCCTATTTAGTGTGGGCAATTGTTTATAGTGGTTGTTTGTAAAACTCTTTGTGAGTTAGCCACCAGTGTAAAGTCCTACTTTGTGTGGGCACATTCTTCTTAGTGAAGTTGGTGAAATCCTTGGGTGCGGCTCAAGGTAGTGGATGTAGATTCTTAGTGAATCGAACCACTCTAAATCTCTTGTCTTGTGATTTGCATTGGGTTTTGCTTTAGCTTTTGTTAAACTTGCACTATCATTGTTTAGATTGGAAATAGTTTACAAGATTTATTAGAAACCCAATTCACCCCCCCCCCTCTTGGGTTACTTCAATTGGTATCAGAGCCTAGTCTTCATTTTTAGTCTAACCGCTTGAAGTAAAGATTATGGCCGGTAATTCCGCATTGGCGTATTTAGAGGGGTCTTCCACCATTAGGCCACCACTTTTTGATGGTAATAATTATGAAGCTTGGAAAGAACGTTTCAAGATATATGTGTGCTCAATAGATTATTCTTTATGGCATATATTTGAAAATGGTCCATATGTGCCTATGAAGTTGGTGGATGGTGTTCAAGTGCCAAAGCCGGACAAGGAGTTAAATGAGCTTGAGTCCAAGAAGATGACTCAAAATTACAAGGCAATGAACATCCTTAGTTGTGCCTTAAGTCAAGATGAGTACAACCGTGTGCTTGGAAGAAAATCCGCACACTCAATGTGGAAAATGCTTGAGGTTACTCATGAAGGCACAAATCAAATCAAGGAGTCAAGGCTAAATTTGCTTGTTAGAGAATATGAGCTCTTCTCCATGAAGCCAAATGAGTCAATAAATGAGATGAGCACAAGATTCACAAATGTGATAAATGGCTTGAAGTCCTATGGCAAGGAGTACACCATGGGTGAAATGAATAGGAAGATTCTCAATTCTCTCCCTAAAAGTTGGGAAAATAAAGCCCCTTGCCATTGAAGAGTCCAAGAATTTAAAGACCTATTCAACGGAGGAACTTCTTGGCTCACTACTTACCTTTGAGATGAAGATCAAGAAAAATAGTTCTACAAAGGGTAGTAATCTTGAGTCCATCATCAATAAAGAAGAAGAAGAGAACTTGTTCTTCATTCTCAAAAATGCAAAGTGCTTGTTAAGCCATTGGGATGAAGAAGAAAGTAATGATGATCAAGAAGAAAATGATCACACATGTCTTATGGCATTTGATAATGAGGTACATCCTTCTCCCTCTATTTCAAATTCTTATGATGATGATGAGGAGGATGATCCTAATGAGCTCTTAATTGATATGTATGATCAATTGAAAAAATGTGCAAAGAAAAACAAAGAAATGAATCTTAAAATTGAATCTTTGCTTGATGAAAGAGCTAAGTTGTTTGATGAAAATAAAAAAGTTGTGTGATGATGTTAATTGCATGAAATGTGAAAATGAAAGTCTTATTACTACTTGCAATACATCTTCATTACAATACATAGAAGCTTGTAATAAATTGTCATCTTTAGAAAACAAGCTTGTTGAATTTGATCTCTTGAAAAAACAAAGTTAAAGATCTTACCCTTCTTGTTGAAAACTTTACAAAGGGTAAGAAAAAATGTTGATCAAATTCTTGGCATGCAATGTACTTCACATGATAAACATGGCCTTGGTTATATTGCTAAACGTGTTGATATTTCTAGCTCTTCTCTTAAACCTAAGAATCATGTTGTAAATGCTAGAATGTCACATAGGCCTAGTAGTAATCTTGCGCATGCTCACAATTCTTCTAAGCCACATATTCATTGCACATATTGTGGAAAACATGGTCACTCTTGTGATAGATGCCATGTTAATAAGAAGATTGAAAGGGGAGTTAAAACGGTTTGGAGAGTTAAGCGTACTTTAACTAACCCCAATGGACCCAAACAAAAGTGGGTACCAAAAGCTACTCCTCCCTTGAGTTTATAGGTTCTTATAAAGATGTATGCCACAAAGCTTCAATGGAATTGATTAAAAGAGAAGTGGCATTGGGGAGAAGTCAAAGGAGATGTGCCAAAAGAAGAAATTCAAAAGCACTCCTTAACACTTGGATTCTCAAAGCTCAAAAGTTGATCAATTGGAGAACCAAGTTGCTTAGATACAAAGAGCAAAGCATCAAGTGATGACAAGAGCCAAAGTATCAATACAATGTCTTCATCACTTGGTAAGAAAGCAAAGGTATCAAAATCACCTTCTCTTAACACTTTAATTAATGTGTTTAAGTGTTTTTGATATTTATATATGCTTGCTCTTATATATGTTGCATCTCACATTCTTGAAGTTTATATTTATATAGATAACCTTGAGCATGTTCTTTATTGTCCATGTTGAGTTTAGCTAAGGTATCTATGAGATGTAGCTTATGCAACTTGATTGATTCTTGTTTTATCATGTCATATTCATTTAAGAATCAATCTAGTTGTTTTGGTTTTGATTTGCATGATCCTTAAGCATATATGTGTTTACTTGAGATTTTGAGCTAATCATGAAGGACCTTTAAAAAGGTACCAAATTTGCTCTCAAGAATTCCTTGTAGGTAACAAGAGTTCTATACTTCAAGAAGAAGATATGAACTACAAGGAATGGCACAAATGAGCTAAGACTCCAAGAAAAGAGTCAAATGCTAAGGACTACAAGATTGTAGAGGGTTCATCAAGAAAAGAAAAGTCACCCATCATTGATGACTCTACACTTGTCATGCAAAGAAGATTGAGAAGCTCAAGGAATTCATTGAAGGAACTCAAAGTGCAAAAGCATTCATCAAATTCAATGAGATATTCCTAAACTCAATCTCTTTCATTTCTTTGAACAATTATTGATCTTACTTTCCTTATAATATCAATTGTTCTTGAAATGGGCACCTTGGAGATTTAATAACATGCTTGCTCTTCATATGTTTTGATTGTTTTTGAGCATGTTATAAGAGAGCTTAATGATTTGATCTTTGTGATGTAATCTCCTTTTTAACAACACCCCCTCCCCTCTATTATTTAGTGTCTTATGCTTTGGGGGAGTTTGTATATGCTATAAATTAGTTGGTCCGTAACAACAGCCTCTATAAATTAGTTGGTTTTTCTTCATTTTTTAATTTTTTTGTCAATTTTTAAAATTAGTTGTCTCATAAATATCGTTTAAATTCAGTTGTTCTAAAAAAATATATCCTGCTACCTCAAATATATCATCTTGCAATATGAGAGTGAATTTTAGTTCGCCCCCTAAATTAAAATCCTGACTCCGTCATTGTGTAGGTATCGAGTATTTTTTTTAAATGTAAGTACATGCTTTTTACCCTTTACAAGTGCAACTTTATTTTAATTTGTATTTGGATTAAAACTGGTTTACTTTTTTAACTTTGGATCAGTTATCTTCACTAAACTACGATAAAATCTTCAGTGTACCTGTGGTGCAGCCATCAAATTAAATTTTTTACAATAATTATCCGATTTATCCTACATGGAAAATTTATTTACCACTTAGAAATTTCAATAAAGTCTTCATCATATTCATCTTCCTTGATTTGCCGCAATAGTCATTCAATGGGGATTGCATGGGTCTAGCCCAACTTTTCCATTTCGGTCATGACATGACACCCAAAACTGGAGGAAAAACATTTTTGTCCAGGACGGAAGTCCCAATTCCGTTACGAGTTGAGACTTCCGTCCTAGCTGACGTGGCGGTTTTCCCTACGCGCCTTGCCACGTCAGCCAGACTTCCGTCCTCAACCCGGGACGAAATTGGGACTTCCGTCCTCACCCGACCGAAACAAACCCTACAAACCCTAACTTGGCCTCGTGACTTTGAGGACGAAATTACCACTTCCGTCCTCAAGTTGCAGGCAATTTGCAGCGTGTAGTCCCATTACATCTATAAATAACCCCTCAAAACCTCAACTCTCAAACCCATAAAAACCCTATCCTCTTCCCAATTTGTTTTTCCAAAATTTATTTCTACAAAAACCCCATCTTCCCGCATGGCAAACTTTCCAAAATTTATTCCAAAGGAAATGCGTAAAATTTTCAGGGATGTTGATTTTACCAGAGAATGGCCTGCAGAATACGAGGAGGTTTTAATAGAAATTTGGTACGATTTTAGTACACTGGGTTACCCCGGTGAAAAACGTTGGTCCGATTGGTACAACGAAATTGTCTACGGAATGAACTCCGTCACAGGCGGATAATTCACAATAGCGATGATCGACGCAGGTCTTGCAAAACTGCGTAGGCGGTTTTGGGATTTCGAAGCACTCACTCACAAACCATGGTTCAAGTATGACGTTAGGACCAACATTGTTGATTTGGATGGTGCTGAGGCCCAATGGGAGGAATACATTGCGGTAAGTAGCATGTAATTGCGGCACACTGTATTAATTTAATGTTTTCATAACTAAATGTTTTGTTTATATAACTCTGCGTCAGACTAATCCAAGGGCTAAGCGGTACAGAATGACTGGGGAATTTTTCTTTATCCTTCTCTGCTATATTTTTGGGTACGAAGGAAGAGGATTTGTGGACGAAGCCGGACAATGTTCAAGATCACCTGAAGAGGTAACTGTGGAGGCTCCCCCTGACTACCCGATTTCGGTTGCATCATGCAGCAACACATGTTCTTGGAAAATGATTGAGCCAAAGTTTCGAAAGAATTAGGGTTTGAATAATCAGGACTTTGTATTGTTATATGTTCGATGTAAATTTGTTTCTCAGAATTTAATGGAATTATTAATTCTTTGATATTTGAAAGTTCCGAAATGATTAAAAAATACTGAAAATAATAATTATAATATGAAGACGACGGAGGGAAAATTTTTATAATACATTAATGGAAGAGGGTATAAAATGGACTTTATCGGAGAGGGTATACAATGATTTTGACAATAGGTCAGTAATGCGAACGAAAGTCTCTAAAAATAGGTCAGTAATGCGAACAAAATTGCCAAAACCGTTCAGAAATTTCCGAAAATGGTTGCATGGTCAAAAAAGCAAAAGTAAGAAGTGACCACACTGCAAATAGCCTGCAACTAGAGGACGGAAGTGGCAATTCCGTCCTCAAAGTCACGGAGCAAAGTTTAGGTTACAAAGTTTCTGCCGGTTGAGGACGGAAGTCCTGAGACTCAACCGGCAGAAACTTTGCCCCCAGCATACATTTGTGGCATGATTTCTCTATAAAATCCAATTCCCACCCATCCATTTTTCTTACCCCAAACTACATTTCCCAACCAATTTGTTACAAGCAAACCCATCATTCCTCAACCCCATATTTTGTTTTTATAAAAAATGGCGCTTGAATGTCCGATGAGATTGTATTTACACTTCGACCACAATATAGTGTATGAAAATGATGGTTATCCCCGTTTTGCGGAGCCAAGCGAAAGAAGTTTGGAAGTTATACAAAGGCTTTCATTCCGACAACTTTGCCATAGAATATGTCGGCGCAAAGGAGTCGAGCTTTCTAGTGTCAGTGTTCGGCTAATAATGATTCGTCCATTCTTCATGCCGACGTACAACATGGTGATGTACGATGCTGTAAACCTTAACGACGAAGAAGGTTTAGACACTTTGTGGGGAATCCAAACGGATTTCAAACTACAAGGTATTCATGTTGGTGCCTTGTTAGAACCTGTGCAGAGACATGTCGATAGCTTTGTAATACCGACAACAGAATTTGCGCCGGAGGCACAATTTGTTCGGAACCAATTTTTTCAGAGCCAAATCCAATACCAACTATGCCCCCATCGTCTTCTTACGAACCCTGTACTGACAATTCGGTCATGGATTCTTTGGGTCCAATATCCGACATGGACGGCGTTCCGGAAACGGAAGATGACTTCACCGACGATAGTGCCGGCGAACACGAGGACGACGGGGTCGAGGAAGATGCAGAGGCGGTAGCGGAAGATGCCAACCCCGAAATCCAACAACAAACCGCTGGACCGAGTACTGAAGAGACGGTCTAAGAGACTGAACCAACTCCATCTACTTCCACCTCGCCCATTCCAGAATGGAATTTTCCGTCATACGGTAATATGCTAATTTTGCCTGTTGGAATGATATGGGTTCCTTGGAACCTGTCCCTGAAATCACATACGGGGGAGAAAAAATTAAAACATGGAATCCCAATTTTCCCGAAATAAGCTTGGGGATGCAATTCAAGGATAAACGCGAGGCAATGTTGGCAGTTAACGTGTGGCATGACAAGGTGGCCTTGAGGGAATAGAAAAGAGAGAGGAGCAACAAACAATGGTTCAGCAGGGTGTGTAGAAATTCAACCGAAAATAGCTGATGCAGTTGGTACATTCGCGTAAACCATAGCAGGGTGGATGTAATGTGGAAGGTTACCAAGCTTAACCAGGTCCACTACTGGTTGATGGGCCAGAACAAAAAACGCAACATGTCCTCCAGCTACATCGGGGTAAAAATTCTACACCTTGTTCAGGCTGATCCTGAAATATTTGTTAAATTGATTAGGGCTGCTTGTCAAAATGATATGAGTTTGACTTGTACCTATAGAAAAACTTGGTATGCCCGCCGAAATGCTATAGAAACACTTTTTGGTACTTGGAAATCAACTTTTCAGGTACTGCCCCATTATATGCGGGCACTAAATGATTCAAGCCCGGGTACAATAGTCAAATTTCTTTACCACCCACGAGTAACCGCTAATTGGCCCAAGGTGTTCAGGTCATTGTTCTGGACTTTTAAACCGTTGGTTGACGGTTACCCGTGGTGCTGGCCTATAATTTCAGTTGATGGGACACACCTTAGGGGGAATTATAAAGGGACACTCCTAGTTGCAAGCACTCTGGATGCTAACAACCAAAATTTACCCCTTGCTTTTGCGTTGGTCGATTCAGAGGCAACTTCCACTTGGTCATGGTTCCTTAGGAATTTAAGGGACCATGTTGTGAAAGACCTTCAAGTGTGTCTTATCAGCGATCGTCATGCCGGCATTCTTAGTGCCGTGGCTAGCGTCCCCGGATGGCAACCCCCAATGGCAGTGCACCGATACTGCCTTAGGCATTACAGGTCCAATTTCCACACTCATGCATAAAACAAAGAATTGAAAGATTATGTGTGGATTGCTACAACCCAAAAGAAAAAGGTTAAGTGCGATTTTTATCTGGAGCGTATCAAACAAAAAGATGAGGATGCGTTTAACTAGTTAATGCAGCAACCCAAAGAGTTGTGGACTTTGTCATACGACGGGGGAATGCGTTTCGGTTGCATGACTACAAACATGTCCGAGGCGCTTAACAGCGTTCTAAAGCAGTCTAAAGCGCTGCCGTTGAAAGCGCTCGTGGAGATGATTTTTTTTAAGCTTGTACATTATTTTGACACACACCGGCAAGACGCAAATAGTTGTCAAACGCCTTTCCCTAAGAGGATATGGGAGCAGTATTTTGCGTACGAACAAAAAGCAACAAATCTGACTGTGCAACGACACTACAAGGACCAAGGTATCTATAGGGTCATGTCCCGACATAGAGGACCGGGTGAAGGTGGAAAATATACACGGTCAACTTATCAGCTCGTGCGTGTACATGTGATAAGTGGTCTACTTATTCAACTCCATGCTCCCATGTCATTGCCGTGTCCAAATCGATAATGCAGGATGCTTCTCAGTATATCCACCCTGTCTATTCTCTCGATCATTATAGGAATACTTACAAGTCCATTTTATATCTTGTACTTGATCCCGTTCATTGGAGACCTCCCCCTTTTGATATGACATATCACCCTACTAACATGAAAGCTACGCAGATGGGTCGACCTCAAAGGCGGAGATTTCAAATGCCTATGGACACAGAGAACAGGGGCACTCAAAGGGAAAAGAAGTGCGGCCACTGTAAGCGAGTCGGTCACAACCGGAAGACTTGCCCCATGTTAGCACATCTTCACCAACCACCCCCTCCACGGTAATTGTATTTAAATTCTACTAAATTGTAAAAGTTTAGAATGTATAAAGTTGTTGTAAATGTGCTCGATTTTTTCCATTCAATATCCAATAATTGCTTACATTACAATTACATATTATTAAAGTTGACGTAATAAATTGTCAAAATCATCATTCCCTGCCCTATAATCAAGGATATCGTAAGGGGCTGGATGAATTTGTACATGGTCACCGCGGTGTAATCTTGAAAACACAACAAACTCATCCCACCCAAAAAAAAAGTAATTGTCTCCGCCTTCGTCTCTAGTCACTTGCAGTGTCAATTTGTTACCGTGAAGATTGTGCATGTGTAGTACTTCGGAGATTCCAAGTTGCATTCTAACACGTCATTGCATGTACTGCCTACATATCCACTATACACGGGAAACAACATTACAACACATAATTGTAAAATGAACGATTTTATTACTAAAATTTTAATATTACTGAACGTACCGGTTTGGAAAGTCCCGAATATGTTTTGTAAATGTCTATTCGAAAACTCTGCCGGAAAAATGCCCCGTCTGAGGGATACGATAATTCGCCCTTCAAGTAACCTATCTCGGACCCTCCCTTAACATAAATATCTAATACATTCATTGGAGATGGTATAAAATGAATTTTATTTGTGGGACGAAGATTGTTGTCACGCAAAAATTGTTGCAATCCTCTGTCTAGGTAGTAGGTGTCATCTATTTTGGTTACATAGACGCACCTTTGATTCCCAAAGTCGTCCTTCAGGTAGACACAACTAGCTAACCCAAGACCAGTTTGCTCCAACCAACTTGTGTACTTCGATGGAAGACGCTACAAATCGAAAATGATGAGTTAGATAGCTAAACACATTTCATACAAGAGAAACTTACTCAGTACTAAATAGAATACTACCATTTTTCCATCTGTTTGATTTCCGACCGCAATTCTAAATTGGTGTCTGAAATACTCTTCTAGGGTGGGATCCATTTCGCTATTCATTTTGAAATAATATTACGGAGGATAGGTTTTTGTAGAAATAAATATGGAAAAAAAGAATTGTGAAGAGGATAGGGTTTTTATGGGTTTGAGAAGGTGGTAGATTGTGGAGAGGTTTTGAGGGGGTGTTTATAGATGTAGTGGGAAATTCTAAAATTAATTTTCGAATTGGACAAGTCTTTGAAAATTGGTCAGAAATGCGAACGAAAGTGCCAAAACCGTTTAGAAATTTTGCATGGTCAAAAAAGCAAAAGTGAGAAGTGACTACACGCTGCAAATTTCCTGCAACTTGATGACGGAAGTGACAATTCCGTCCTCAAGTCACGGGGCCAAGTTAGGGTTTGTAGGGTTTGTTTCGGTCGGGTCAGGACGGAAGTGGGCTGACGTGGCAAGGCGCGTAGGAAAAACCGCCACGTCAGCGGGACTTCCGTTCTGGACAAAAATGTTTCTCCTCCAGTTTTGGGTGTCATGTCATGACCGAAATAGAAAAGATGGGCCAGGCCCTATGCAATCCCTCGTCATTCTTCTGAAATAACCTAAGAGGGGTGAATTGAGTATATAAATTATTTTCACTATTTTCCTTGACTCACTCAATAAAGAATGGATTCATGGACGAAGCCATGATTTTTAGGTTTGGAGGCGATACAATATGCCGAATTACATATAAAAAATACAAACAAATGCTGGAAACGAATTTGATCAAATATTTCAAACTATATATAAAATTTATTATATCTATTAGAATTTTTAAAAATCTCCCCCACCCCTATCTACGTGACTGAGTGGATCAATTAATAACTCTTTTCATTATCACTTTGCTGTAACAAGATTTGCAGATATCCACAAGAGTTAGAGGATCAACAATTTAAGTGCAATCCCGAGTGTAAAACATAAGCATAAAGCACACCATGATTGATATATAGTGGTTCGATCACTCGATCTAAATTCATTACCTTAAACTTCGTATAAGAATTTCACAACACTCCACTAACCCATCCATTTTCAACTCACTAAAAACGGGAAAACTAATACACAAGGTGGATAACTCAATGTCACACTTATGAGTACTTTAATCTATTCAGTACAAGTCGAAATTTTCTTTTCGAAATATCTCTCTTTTGATAGTTTTTCCAGTTTTCTTAATGCTTAGATTTTTTTTTTTTTTTGACAGGAAAAATCAATGTATTTCATTAAGTGGTATCAAGTAGTACATGTGGTAGGAGAAAACCCGATGGATCTTCAAACTATTGAGTGGAGGGAGGCTCTAGTCCTCATTGCATAATTTTCCAATCTATCAACTGGATTATTATAAGATCTGTAGACAAAGAATAAATTGGCTATGCAAATCCCCTATTATATTTTTTATTTTGACTAACAATGTGTCCTATGGGGGAAATATCTTCCTCTATCTGATAAATCCGATTGACTAGTGTTTTACATTTGCTCTCTATTGTGAAGTGTTAATATCCTTGAGCTAATGCAAACCGAAGTCCTTCTAGAAATGCCTTTACTTCAACGTATTCAAGGCTTGATGAGTTGTGTATAAATTTTGCAATTCCTGCTGTAAAGATGCCTTTATGGTTGCGCACAATTACTCTTATGCCTCCCGAGTTATTATTCCATGCTTAGATTGGTCTCATGTAAAATTGATTTTTTTTAATACTCGTTAGAGTTCTTCAATATTTTCCTTAAATAGAAAAAAATATTTCCACTAACACGTGGTTATCACTACTTTTCTTAATTTTTTTAGTCCCTAAAGATAATAATTTCACAGAAATCAAATATTCTTCTTAATTTTTGCTTAAAGTCAAAATGAGACAATTGCATAAAGAGGGAGTATTATTTTGCAATTAGATTCAATGCGGAACAAATTATTTTCTATACGTGCGGACGCATCGATAGATATTTTAAATAAAGTTTTTTTCTTTATACAATTGAATAAATGTTTAGTCTATAAAGATTAATTGTTCATCTTTGTATAGCTTTTGAATCAAGTACTTCCTCCATCTTAAATTAATTGTCCACATTTTCTTCTTTATTTGTTCCAAATTAACTGTCAACTTTCTAAATAAAATATGTATTAATGACATTTTTTTTAATTTTATCCTTTTTCAAACTCCTCATTGAATACTCTTAGTAAAATTATCATTTTCCAACACATATTTAAGAGTTTGTTGGATATTGTGTGAGACGAAGGAGAGAGAAATACATCAATTTTAAATAAGATTAATAAAATTAATGAGAATATCTTAAACTTTTACTTATATTTTACCCTCAAAATAATCAAAATCTCGTAATACTTGTATATTTGTCAAAATAGACATTTAATTTGGAACAAATGGAGTAATTTGAAAACTAAAAGATATTGCGCATGTGTGAAATGAAAAACTATTATGCACTTAATCTCGAACCATTATTTTGGAATGCGTTGATTATCCGGGAGTGACAAAGCACAGTCTGGATCTTATGCACAATAGTTTTTTTTATTATATACAGAACGTATCAGAATAAAT
This sequence comes from Vinca minor, assembly GCA_026122235.1. NCBI lineage: Eukaryota > Viridiplantae > Streptophyta > Magnoliopsida > Gentianales > Apocynaceae > Vinca > Vinca minor. The sequence continues at coordinate 5,302,423 of JAOCZM010000253.1, forward strand.
GTTATGAAACTCAAAACACGTGTTTTGAAATTCAGAACAAGTGTTCTGTGCGATAAAATTAGAACAGATATTTTTAGACTCATAACAAGTGTTAAATTTTAAATCAATTTTAACAATAAAAAATTTAATCAAACGGACGAGTATGTGAAATTCTCTCACGTTCGCACTGGAGCCGTGGCGGACAAAGCGACCATCATGATGACGAGACTATGGAGTCATCAAATCAATGGTCTAACAAGGAAACTTCGGGTCCCACCTCGAGTTGCCCCAAATAGCCCAATTAACTTCTTTTGCGTCAGAGTCGTTACGGGTTCCTGTCATCACTATAAATAGACTCCGGATTTAGCGTTATGATACACATTTACTGTTGAATTTGCAAACATCAATTCTCAGAAAGAACAAAATCATGTCTTCATCAGATCATAATTCTGGGTTTGATAATCCTAGATTGGTGTTAAAAAAGTCTTGGCCAAATCTCAAAGTGAAGGTCATGGTGCTTTTGTAAGGAGAAGTATTGGAAGGTATTGTTAACCCTTTTTCTGTTCTTGTTTCTGCATTATATAATTTGTAATGCCAATCTTTTCTGGGGGGAAATTTGTGGGAAATGGTTACTGAATTATTTTGTTGGAATTTGGTTTTGGATGATTTGATGTTCAGGCCTGAATTGAAGTATATCGATCCTTTCCTCATGTTGGATGAATTTTCAGGTACTTTGATGAGCTTTTTATGAATTGAAGTAACGAAACCACCCGTCAATTGTTTGATAAAAGTCCTGTATGAATATTTGTGAAATCATTCTTGATTTTCTGTCTAATAAATTTTTGGTCTATCACTACCCTGTTCTGTTTGTTATTACAGTTACACCACCTGCTGGATTTCCTGATCATCCACATAGAGGTTTGTTTCGATTTCGTCCTGTTTTCAATATTGTTTTCTGCAACAATCATCTCATTTCCTTGGTGTTTTGCAGGTTTTGAGACAGTTACATACATGTTGGAGGTAATGTAACATCCACAATTTTGATCACTAGTTACTTTGAAGTTTGTACTTTGTAAATTAAGCTCAAAGATTTGTTTCAGGGAGCTTTTACTCATCAAGATTTTGCGGGTCATAAGGGAACCATTCACACCGGGGATGTGCAGGTATTGATGCTAACTATATACAACCTGATTCTCTCACCGGAAACAAATAAATATACAAGCTGATTCTTGTGGTTATTTGCTCATTTTCAGAAGCAGAAATTTCTATTCTCGTTTTTTTTTGGGAAAACCTTTAAGAACTGTTATATTCTTTTGTGTTTGGATTGATGCAGTGGATGACAGCAGGAAGAGGTATAGTCCACTCAGAAATGCCTGTTGGAGATGGAACTCAGAAGGGCTTGCAACTTTGGATAAACCTTTCTGCCAAAGATAAAATGTAAGATTCTATTGTGTATCTGCTTTTCTAGAAGATCAGAAGCATCCTCACCTATTAGTCTGTTCTTTCTGTTTTATTTATTTATTTATTTTTGTGCTGAATCCTATTAGTTTATTCTAGAAGCTAAGGTTAAGTACTCTTTTATGTATACGCAAGTTCAATCATGGACAAGAAATGGGAATTGTAGCATTCAATAGGCTAGTTTTTGATTGAGACATGGCAAAAAGCTTTCTGGAAAAATGTTTAACAGCTAGTTCTAGAAGAGCACTTCTTGGATCAGTAGGGTCTGTTGGTGTCAAAATCCATTTAAGTTTTTGGATCTTCCTCTAATTAAATCTTCATACTACTGCAGGATTGAGCCAAGGTATCAAGAATTGCTTAGTGAAAACATTCCAAGAGCAGAAGGAGATGGGGTTGAGGTGAAAGTCATAGCAGGAGACGCAATGGGAGTGCATTCTCCTGTTTATACTCGAACACCTACAATGTACTTGGATTTCACCCTAAAACCAGAATCTCAATATCACCAAAGCATTCCTGAATCTTGGAATGCTTTTGTGTACATAATTGAAGGAGAAGGCGTCTTCGGTGTACCAAATTCGTCGCCTATACCTGCTCACCATGTACTGCTTTTGGGTCCTGGAGAAGGTTTTAGTGTATGGAACAAGTCCTCTAAGCCACTGAGATTTGTTTTGATAGGAGGACAGCCACTTAATGAACCAGTTGTGCAGTATGGTCCATTTGTGATGAATACACAAGCTGAAATTGATAAAACTATGGAGGATTATCACTACTCCAAGAATGGATTTGAGATGGCAAGACATTGGAGTTCCCAATGAGGTGGCAAGAAAAAATGTGTTTTTGGAGCAAATACAGAACAATTGAAAGATAAAAGTGTCCGAAAAATAGTAAAGTAATCTAGCCCGGCAACACTATTATGTACTTCTACTATCGAAAACCGTCCCTAAAGTATATTTCAACCTTCTAGAATGTGAGAAGAAATAAAATCATTATCTATCACTATCTTTATTTATCATCATCAGTACACAACAATCATGGAAACTCAAAAGAAAGATAATTAAACTCATACCATCAAAAGCTTCTAGAAACCTTGAAAATGAAGGTACAGCTAATGTAGTAGATTTTTCTAGGTGGGGTTTTCATTTGAATTTCTTTTCTATTTGTATTTTATCTTGTACTTCTAGGTCATGATTTCATAAATAAATGGTTATTATTAATAGCAGTTATTATTTATTTCCACTTAGCTTCAGATAATTTAATTTTGTTCTTTTTTCTTCTGTATTATCTTTATCTGTTTGGTACTTGGAAGGCTTGAAATGATGTTGATATGGTGGTGGGGTTGGCTTCTTCTTGTGGGTTGAGTTCTCCATTATATTCAGCCGACCCTCCACCTATATTGTTATTGCTACAACCACTTTATCAATTGTTGCTTTGGAGATTCTTTGTCCATATAACTTTGACCGTTTTATCGTAGATTGTATTTTTTATAATACAATTATTTCTCCATTGCAAGTTAGATGTTGAGTGTTACCACTTAATAATGAAGTTTTTTGGATTCTGAATTACCAAATCTTTATTTCCTAAATTGTACTGATTTTTTTTTTTTTTTTTGAGTATTTTATATGCTAGAGTGGAACTCAACCCAGTCAAGTCTCCAAAAGGCCAACTATCTTTATTTGGTTTTATATGATTAACTAATCTCTTCTATGGTTCCAAAATTTCAATTTAAGAAAGGCTCATTTTGTACTTTGGGAATGGTTCCCCAAAGCATTTTTTTTTTTTGATGAAAACATTATCAGCCATTAATATTAACAGTAGCATCATTATAAATCCCCGGATCTATTACATCGCAAAACTAACTAGAATTCGGGTCACAAAAGACCTCACTAGGAAGAGAAGTAAGGGGAATAAAGCTTATATTACCCGTAATCTTATCCCATTTAGCTAGATTATGGGCCGCCAAATTATATTTTCTAGGTACCGAAAAAAACTTGCAATTGTGTTTATCAACTAGTTGACGACATTGTTCAATAACGCATCGCTTCCTTGTGACCTTTGAGACAGAACATAACATTTAGAGCATCACCTTAAAAAATAGTGTAATCAAGCGTAGAAGAAGAAGCTAGTTTTATAGCCAACTTAGCTCCAATGGCCTCAGCCGTGTATACATCAGGTGCAAGACCGCTTTCAACACAACACTTCAAGAACCTGCCGTATCCACCAAAGCATTTGACTTGCATAAAAGAATGCATTTTTTTGTGGAGAAGCAATACAAAAATGTTCCAACACTAACACCCCCGAAATTTTTAAAAAGAGATGTGTTGTGGTGCCGAAAAGCTAAATTATTAGAGATAAACCAATTAATAATCGACATGTGGAAAAAAAAATGCAATAGTAGTTTTTCAGTTTTTTTTAAAAAAAATTAAGATAATTACATGGACGAATGAGAGCTTGACACGTCACCCCATTCAAGTGACAAATTACCTGTCAAACCGGTCAACACGCTTTTGTTGACCATATTTTTTTATGATTAGTTTTGAGGAAATATTTTTATGATTAGTAACTTTGGTATTTTTAATGGTAAAATTAAAACAAAATTTGGTAAATTTTAATAAATAACTAGTAAATATTGAATATTACTACTTTGTTTTATAATTTTACCATTTTTAATTTGAAACTTACTATTTTTATCATGAATATTTATATTATATAAAATAGTAAATTTAGATGTAATAATAATGAATTTCATGACTAACATAGTAATTTATTTTATAGTAATGGTAAATGTGGTTAAAAATAAAACATACTATTTTAAAATGAAAATTTTCACATTAAATTCTAATTTTACCATTTTTATCTCAATTTTAATCAATTGATAAAATGGTAAGTTTAGTGACAAATTTGGTAATTTTGTTTATATTATTTGTAAATTTTGTTAAAAAAAATTAGGAACTTTTGTAAAGAATAAAAATCACTATATAAATATTCAAATTCAAACAAATCTTACTATTTTGGGTTGATTTTTATTATTCTGTAAATTGGTAATTTTACAAATAATTTTGCAAGATTTATTTTTTATTTATTTTAGGTACCTATTTATTCATCAATTGCACGTAAAATCCCTATATATATTTTGTTAATTGCTTACACTAAGTGCCTATAGGGTTGTGATTTGATTACCCTAAAGTCCCTATAAAATATTATGTTGATCCCAAAATTATTTATTTTTAACAAATTGACCTGGATAATGTTTATAATTTATAAATCGAACCATTTCTTCTTATGTATATTTTTGAAATTATAAATTTACTCCAAATTTTTGATTTTGTAGCCAAATTAAAATTAGTGCTTGTAAGACCACTAAGCATTATAACACTTAGTCTAAACATTATGTGATATAAAATAATTAACACTAATATAGTAATATTGTAACAATGATTAGATTACTTGTTAGTGGAAAATTAGAACTTGCGTTTGTTATAACCCAGCGTACTATAACACAGAGACTTATAAAATATTGGTTAAAAAAAACGAATATATGCAATAGAAACAACGATCCTCAATATTCTAAGTATTGTAGAGTTACTTAAACATTATGTATATTAAATTACTTGTTAATAACATATAACACATGTTTAAGGAAAAACGAATCTAAAAACTATAACAATGATTATATTATTTGTTAGTACAAAATTAGAATTAGTTTTTGTTACCAATACCTAGTATTATTACGTAGAGTCTTACAAAAAACGGCTAAAAGGAAAATGAATTACTATAACAATAATTCTCAATATACTAAGTATTGTATAGTTATTTAAATATTATTTACATTAGATTATTTGTTAACGTATAACAAATGTTAAATGAAGAACAAATATATATATATATATATATATATATATGTATATTATAACAATGATTAGATTACTTTTTAATACAAAATTAGGATTAGTGTTTGTTAGAACACAAGTACTATAACACATAATCTTATAAAACACTAGTTAAAAGGTAAACGAATATAATTAATATAACAATGATACTCAATATACTAAGTAGTGTATAATTACTTAAATAAACGTAGTATAGATGACTTGTAACGTTAAGACATACTTACTACAGTTCCGTATTAGTAATGATCTATTAATTAATTTTTTCTAATATATATTATCTTAGTTAATTGATATTTTATAATTTATATACTACTTAAAATATAGATGATGTAATTCTTTCTTTTTCTGATGTATTCTCAAAAGAAGTATTCTTTTTTTTTTTTTTAAATTTTAGAACAAACTTCGTTTGTTAGATCTATATATTGTAATTGGAAATTTAAATAATAAAAACATTATTATTTTATGTCGATTTCTACACTATTATCACAAATTTTTCTTTAATTCTTTTTTTCACATTCACGCTCTTCACAAACTGGTAACATGCACTAATTTGGGTGTTTATTGGCTATCTTTTAAATAAAATACATAGTATTAATAAATATTTATTCCAAAATATTATAAATTATTTGTGAGTAGGATATTAGGTTGATCTATTTGAATTGTTGTTTCAAATACACATATGTAATGGGTTGTAAGTTTTGACCCAATTTGAGTTTTAGATTATTTTGAGACTCAAACCCAAACTCAAACAGAGACAACCTTTTATTTCCTTCTTTTTTCCTTTTATAGGAAAACAAATTTATATCGAAGTGAATATATGATATATTAAATGGCATTTAAGAAAGGAGAAGAAGAATACAAATTGAATTAGTTTTATAGGTTATATTCAAATTGATTACTAGAAATTTTTTATTAGAAAAAGAAAAAGTTTGAATTTTATTCTTTGCCAACTTATCAACCTGATAAGCTTGTTAATAAGCTTTAAAATAAGTTGTTTCCTTAAATATATAGTTGTTTTGCTGCCATTGAAATTTTTCCGATCAAAGAAAATGCTAATCAATATTTTTAGTGGTCGATATTGACAAAGAAGATGTGTTCAAATGAGAATTTTTTAGCTTTGTTTATTACATTCATTGAGCATCTTGATAAACCGCGCCAAAAAAATGATTATTACCTTATCCTCAATTGCTTATAAACCGTTGTATTATTAAACATATATACTAGTGCTAAAGTCCGCGCTCTGCGCGGGATATTTTGAACTTGCATGGATTAAATTTGATATAGAGTGACCTTTTTTTGTTTATTGTGTATTTGAGAAATTATTTGATAGCTTTTTGTGGTTATGTGTATATTTACTATTGTAATAAAAAACCCACATATAATATATGAAATTGCAAGAAATAAAATTTTATTATATTTTAATTTAAAGTACATTTGTAGTTGTTTATTTCGGAGCTCCTAGAATAACAACATTGTAAACAATTCCTCTGACTTTTTGGAAGGCTACGTAGTCATTTTTTTTAATGTTCATGTCTCTGACAAACGTGTCCCATCCATAACTTAGAATGTTAGCATCTTGTAATTTGCTGATATATGCACTCCATAATGTTCCTTGGTGATTTGTGAAAAATCATATCTGGAATTAGTACTTTCAAAGTGGGCCAAAGCCCACGGACCGGTCCGCTCCACCAATGAGCGGACCGGGTATGTGCTTAAGAAATACTGATCCGTAAAAATGCGGGCTTTTTAGCCCGCGTCCTCCATTTCCACACATTCACGCTTTCCTCCTTTTGGATTTTCCGGTGTCCTCATCGGAAGTGTCTTCTTCTCTCCGACCAATTATTCATCTCCTCTTCTCAACTGCTACTCCAACTCATACCACTGATTTCACCTTCCTTCTTTTTCATTCCACTAACTGCTATGATTTAGCTTCAATTTGAGGTAAGGGATTCCCTTAATTTCTAATAATCGGTACCTTAAGGTAGAGCTCGAGAAATCGAGAGAGGAATTGGAAAGCGAAGATGATGCGGAACACGAGCAGAGCTGCGAGAAATTTTCCATGACCATCATCTAGGCTATCTGCCATTTTCCATTGATCAGGAATCAGGATATCCCTTTTTTTTTTGCCCCAGCAAACAGCAAATTTGGGCAAAATTGACTGGCCCGCGGGCAGTGTACGGTGCGGGTATGGGCATTGGTTTTACTGATCCGCAAAAAATGGGCCCGCCCCGTTTTGAATTAAGCCCGTGCGGACCGGACTGGACCGCCCCTCCCCGTTTCACAGTACTATCTGGAATATTGCTTCCAAGTGCAATTATAAAGCTATTTGGTATTTCCTAAAAACAAAAAATGGTTATATTGTGCAGAATATTTATATATAATATATCAAAAACATGTTTGCAATAGTAAGTAAAGTAATAATTTACCATGGATATCAAATCGTTGGCATTTGTCATGCACTTGATAAATCCTCTTTCAAAAGTTGCCATTCTTGAGTTTGTTGGATTTAAAATTTTCCAAAGTGTTCTCTTGTGGTTTTTTTTCTTTTCTTTTCTTGGTTGAATGATAAATGACAAATAATTGAATTGAGTTTGTATGATGTTGGGGTTTTATAGAGTGTTAAAATTTAATATATATTATTTATTTAATAAGTGGTAATAAATTGCATTTATAATTTAATAAAAAAATCTTCCTCCCTTGTTTTTTTTTTACTGAGAACCACGTGTGTGGTTAATAGACACCCAAGTGTCATTTGGAAACACGCGTCATTTTATGATACAAAGACAGCCTTTGCTTTCTTTTCGTCTTCTTCGATCTGCTTTAGCAGTCGGTTGATTTTGACGAAAATCTCGGTCATTATTCAACATTTTCGGCTAATTGGTTCATGGATTTCGCAATATTATTGAATTCCATGAGTTTATGGTGGATATTTAATTCAATTTCATTTTTTTTTGAGTTCGAAATGTGGGTTTCTGCGGTTCATTGTATCTGAAAGTGCTTTAATGCTTCGGTTATACAATTTGGTAGTCGAAGAGCATCATTGATTATTAGTAGATTGACGGTATGGATGTTAAGGTATGTTGGTTGGGTTTCTCGAATTTATTTGATTTAATTCACAATTAAGTTTTGTTGGATACTTTTTACCGTATGATGTTATTCATGAATCTTTATGTCAATTTTGTTTCGGAACATTCATGAACTCTTGAATTTGTAGAGTTTTATCTGAATCTTGATGATTTGTATTTATTGTTTGATTTGCATGTTTAATTTTTCCGAATGATGTGTCTAAAAAATATTTAATTGATTTTTTTTGTGATTGATGATGAATTCTAAAGGTTTTCAAATTAATTACAAATTAAGTTTCAGATTTCGGGTATGTAGAAGAGTTTAATTCCAAAAACTTTGTATATTCTGATTAATTGTGACTCTTCATATGGAGTCTGATGGGTTTCATTATGATTGGGTGTTACCTTTCAGTAATTTTTATATATATATATATATATATATATATATATATATATATATATATATATATATATATATATATAGGATGTGTTTATTGTTGTAGGATGCACTACTCATAGGTTTTGAGTAACTTTTGTAATATCTAAAATTTTACCATGGTCTGGTTATAATGCAGTTCTTCCTAAGTATATTATAATTGGGAAGCTCGAAATTCACCCATTTTATTCACGAGAGTATTTTTTATATACTCTGCTGATTTGCAAGCGAGAGAGTACATCATATTATTCCCCATAAAAAAATCTCACTGTCTTAGGATTATTCGAATCGGGTGAAGTGAAATCCGGTGAATTCTTAGAATTCTTGAATCCTCCTTGTATGCTTTTGAATTCAACAAAGGAATTGAACTTTAATTGGTGGACTGAAGCCCGTCCATGGATTCGGGTTGACGATTACATGGAGTTTCCCTTATCTGTCATCCTTATTAGCGAGGATTATTTAGCTGCGGGTGAGGCAGAAAGGAAATTGGAGACGGTTGTAAATTTTTATAACCCTTTTGTTGTTTGTGTGATTGAATCAAAATGTCACTACGGGCTTCATGCTGACTTATTCAAGCATCTGTTAGGAGCACATCATATGAAATTGCCTGGAGGAATTGGTAATACCTATTGGTTGTACTATGATCCAGCGAAAGTTTTACTTCAAGAAACTCAAGGGGATGGAATATGTAGTGTGGACATTGGACGTAGGAATAACGGAGATGCTGAGAATATTAGAAAGAGGGCGCGTATGGAGCGAAAAGGAGATGCTAATGGAATTCAGATATAACGAAGATCTAGATATAAATAAGTATTCATAAAAATAAAGTCGTGTTTTTTCCAAGTAGTTGTTAGAATAATAATTATTATTTAGCGTTTTCAAGTGTTTGTATGGTTTTTATAACTTTGAAATGAATATGATATTTCATACGATTATTTGTTGCATTATTCAAATTTTCTATTGTTTTGTTACATCATACTGATGAATATATGTATAGATTAGATGTCTGTGAAAAGAAAATGTCGCTCACAGTTGTTGCAAAAGCAATGGCCACAATCCATTTTGGTTGCTTCACTCCCTGGAACATCTTCAACACATATAATGCATAACACAGTTGACAAAGATCCGAGAGTGTCACAATTGTTGTTGACAGTAACACCAGCTTTGTCAAATTTTTATTGATGTTATAAACAATTAGGATACATTTGGATGTTATAACTGTTGATAAATGAGTGTGGATTCTGTAATGTAAAATTTGATATTTTAATAAACTTTACGAAGTTGTATGCTAACATTGAATATAATATTTGCAAAATGTTGTAATGTGTGTTGATTTATCATTGGCCTGATCACAGCTGTTGCTGATTATTCCTGCAACACTGTAGTTTTGGTATGAATTCACATGATCTTGGTGATGCAAGCTGTTCATACTTGTACATAATATGGTAGTGGGGTGGTTAAGGTAGATTGCTTTATATTGAAAGACTTTTGTGTGTTGTGGTCGACCTTGCTTACTCTCATTAGTAGTTTGATTGATAATGGTCTCTCATCTCATCAATGTTTCTTCTTGGTAACCTTATTTGAGTACCGAAGCTGCAATTTGCTTTTATTGTATCAAAAATATTGTTGATATAAGAAACATCCAACAATAGATGTAAAAACATAAAAACACGATTACGCAACTATGGTAATGTGTAAAACACTTATTCATAGACAATGTTTTTAGTATAGTTCTTGAATTCACTATCATCTTCATTCAGAAGTATTTTTAATCCTTTAGGATCCTTCAATCTTGAGAAAGCAACATATAACTGTCCATGTGTAAAAATAGGTTTAGGCAAATACAAACCAACTTTGGCAAATGTTAGAGAGAAATTTTGAAAATGTCCTATTACAAATAATTAAATAGAAATTTATTATGGAACGGATTATGAGCCACTAAATAATGTAGTTGCCATTGACTTGAATTATGAATAATGAATGGAAAAATCCAGATTCAAGTCGCTGTTGATGCAAGTATGATGTTGATGGAAAACATATGTAGCATTTGGCTAAATAAAGTGGCATTCGATATTTGTTGATATGTTGTTAGTGTAGTATTCATGTTAGTGTTTATCGCAGTATGTTTTGAGTTAATGTTTAAGAGATTTATGAATCGATTAGGTTATGCCAAGATTGCCAAACATTGATATAAAATCATGATCAGATAAACCTCCAGCGTATTGCAAGGACCAACTTAAACATGACTCCGAAGGTCAGTTCATTGCGAACATATTTCTTGTTAATTCTTGTTAATTCTTTCACTTTTATATTGGAATTTGATATTATATATGATTTTCTTATGTTGTTTCTAATTATTGTTTATGGATTTTGAAGGCTTAAAGAAATCGCCGGTTTGTTTTTAAGAAGCCTTTCAGACGACCAATTTTCAAGGGTTTATTATTTTTGGTAAATTTCTTTTTTTAATGGTTTTTGTAGTTGTAAATTTGATAATTCATATGTGTTTTACAAAATATTTTATTTAAATTTATTGGAATATGTAGTGACTGTTTTGTATGTTTTGTTAAATTGTATTGTGAGGAACCATCAAATGTGCTATTTGGAATTGTAACTTAAATATGACTCTGGACGTCAGGGCACTATGAACATCTTTCTTGTGAGTTTTCTTTGTTCTTTGACTTTTATATTGAAGTTTGATATTATATATGGTTTCCTTATTTTGTTGATAATTATTATTTATGCATTTTGAATTTACGGCCTTCGTACTAATGAAATGCAAGTTTAAGGCTATATACGCAATGATCCTTGCATCACTGAGTTGTTTTTACTTGCAGAAATGTTTATAGAGTTTTTTTTTACAGTTGTTTTCTGGGGATTTGTATGAATGTGTATATTCTTAATTAGTACTTAGTTGTTTCAGAAAATCAATTACTGTTGATTTTTTTTTATTGGCTGTTATTGCAATTCAAATTGCTTTCTGTTTTGAATAATCCTGTCATTTTGGTTTCTATTCTATTATTTATTGCTGCTTTTTGAATTTTATAGTCAGAATTGACATTTTTAGATTATCATTACCGATCTAGATAAAACCCACCCTAAGACCATTACTGGATTGTTCAGGGATACATTCACTAATTATTACCCGTGATATACGGTATTAGAGTTTCTTAATCAAGCTTTTAGGTAGTGAAGATCCAATCCAAATCAAGTTTCTTTGCACTGATGAATCATTTGTTGTCTATTATTGGAAAGCTGTCTCCCAGTTGCTTAAGATATTATTATCGTCCTAACATTAACAACATCAATATAGTATTATTATTATTAATTAGCATTTAGCAGCTGCTAACCATGCAAGGGTATATTAGTCATAATATAAATTTTATCACTTTCCTCCTTTTCATTTCCTATTCTCCACAGACCATCACCGACTCTGAAGGAACAGATTTCATGTTTTTGTTCAGACAAAAAGCCCTAATTTATTTTTTCAGCTTAAATTCGATTTCAAGTTTTTGACTAATTAATTTGAACCCTTTATAATTCAATGATTATGAAGCAAACCCTTCTAGTAAAAAACTTTCTTGATGATGTCTTGAGAGGTTTTTTGATTTTATGTTATTTGGGTTATTCTTTCAAGGTAATTCATTTTTCCCTATAATTGCTAATTGATTGGTCATATTACAAATGATTATTCAGAAAGTTGAAGTTTGATATTATATATGTCTTACTTATTTTGTTTATAATTATTATTTATGGATTTTGAACGCTCGAAGGAATCGCCAATTTGTTTTTAAGAGGCATTTCAGACTATCATTTTTCATACATGATTATTTATGGTAAATTTCCTTCTTTAATGGTTCTTGTAGTTGGAAATTTGATTATTCATATGTGGATTACAAAAGATTATATTTAAATGTATTGGAATATGGAGTGGCTTTTTTTGTATATTTCTTTAATTGTATTGTGTTTAACCATCAAATATTCTCTTTGGAATTGTATTATATATTAATTTACTCTTTTATTAATTCATGGCTTTTTTTTTGTGTCGAGTGAATTCATTTTTCCTAAGATATTCTATAGAGTTACCATCTTCTTTCCTAACAAATCACAGTCTGTTTCCATCTTTATTATTTATAAGTAAATTGTAAATTAATGTTTAGTTCAATTGTTCATTGATATTGGACTTGTTAATGGTGTATATTACTGAAATAGGAATCGAGGGTTTTCAAAAGATGTAAGGAATAAAGCATTGAATTCTGCTGTACACATCTTTGAGGTTAGTATTAAGTTATTTTACACAATGAATCTTAATTGAAACTGGTCACTTATGAATATATATATATATATATATATATATATATATATATATATATATATATTCATCTTTGAATGAACCTTAATATAACTGGTCACTCATAAATTTACATAGACTTGTTATTGGAAGTTTCCTTTTGCAAGAATTTTAATTCAAATTGAACATCGATAACGTTATATATATATGAGTTTCAAATTTTCTTTCCGAATGAATCTTAATTAAACTGATCACTTTTCCATTTTGGAATATATATATATATATATATATATATATATATATATATATTTAATATATTTATTTAAAATATAGTCATATATAATGCATCATTTACACCTTCATGTGTACTTTAATTGATTTTGAAGTTTCTTGAGATTATACTTAATGCACATAAACTGCTATATCTGCTTCCTTGTAATGATTTCATTATAAATACAAACAAAATCTAAAACTGCATAGGAAATTAATTGAAGTCTTGTAGTTTAATTGGTTTTTGTTTGGAGTCAAGTTTAATTTAAACATGTCACCTATGAAGTTTTGTAGTTATCATTTTGAAATTGCCATGTTGAATGAGATTTAATTGACATTGATATCTCAATTGTAGTGAAAATCTGTAGTGAAAATTAAAAGTAATAAAGCATGTACTTATTTTTTGTTAATTTCATATGGAAGTTATTAGAGTACCAAAGCTGCAATTTGCTTTTATTGTATAGCACACTTTGATAGGAAATTGTCTTCTAATGAATGTAAAAGGCAATTTTGTATCAACTGAACTCAAATCAATTCTAGGGATCTGTACCTTATCTCCAATATGGGAACCCGAAATAATTTCTCCTTCAATAACCCTTTGACCTGTTTGGGTTACTATTAAACGTGTCCCATTGCACATACATTTAATCGGATTGATATTTCTAAGCAACATAATAGGAACTCCTTTCTTGATTTGTAGTTTATGATATAGAATTCCTGGAAGATTTAGGCTGTTTAAGAATTCAATTGGATATAGCATTTGATCTCCAAGAAGATTTGCTGATGCTTTATCAATTCTATCTGCACTTACATATTCAATAGTTTCTCCAGGAACTCTTTTAAGTGCATAAATATTCAACTCATCAACTGTGTCATTTCTAGGAGTCAATATTGCGCGCTCTGTGATATACCCAATGTTTAGCATATTGCTACTGAAATGATCATATGTTGAATCAAAAATTGATTCGAGATCATTTGTTGTTGAATTGACAATGAATTTGTCCGGGATTTTGATCCAACAGGGATCTGAATCATCTTCTTTAGCAATACACTCGGCTGTTCCATTGCCTATATCAAGGAGCCACTTAGAGAATTCTTCAATTTCAAGTGCTTTAGCTGAGGTTGTACCTCCAATATCATGTAGTCGCATATTTTGTCTAAGCGTCAACACTTCACATTTCTTCCATAATGAGGATTGATTCAATGAAGAATGCACAATATCTGCTCGACTTCCTTTAGGTACAACAGGCAAAATTTGTCTAAAATCTCCACCTAATAAAATTGGTTTCCCCCCAAATGGTTTGTTCTCATTGCTACCTGATGAATCCCTCAATATATCTCTAAATGTTTTATCTACTGTTTCGAATACATACCTTGAATTCATTGGCGCCTCATCCCAAATAATTAAACACGCTTTCTTTATTAAATCTGCAACTTGCGAATTAGGCTTGACAGCACATGTAGTGTCTTCGGTGCAAAAGAGAGGGATTTTGAATCTACTATGTGTTGTTCTTCCTCCTGGCAAAAGTAAAGCTGCAATTCCTATTATGAAGAGAATTGTCAATTATAATAAATATATGTCAATAACCAATTTTTTGTAATCTTACTACGAATATAATTTCATAAATTTATTCAAATTTCTTCTAATGATAAAATGTACCTGAAGATGCCACTGCCAGCACAATTTTCCCTTCGGATCTAAGTTTATTAATAATGGTCCTATAAAGAAAAGTTTTCCCTGTACCTCCATAACCATATACAAAGAAAAAATTATGTCCTGATCCATCAATTGCTGCCAAAATTCTATCGTACACATTTCTTTGTTCAACATTCAATTTCAATACCATTGAATCATGTTCCCTTGCTAACTCTTCAGTATCATGCATACTTTCTTCAAGTATACATCTATTATTAAGATTATCTACGATATCCTGCTGCAATTGTGGCATCCCTTCGATATCTGTCAATGACATGCCGTGTCTAATCAAAAGACTTTCAATTTCAATAAGTGCAAAATTTTTAAGTTGTTCCGTAGACAAAAGCAATCTTGGAAATTTCAGGATTTTTCGCTGTCTGTATAGAATATCATCTGCTAATTTTTTCCAAGTTGTTTCCCAGAAATTCGCAACATCTGCCACGTTACAAAAAAGCAGAATTGTAACAAATAAATCCCTCAACTGATAACCTGAAGCCCACTGTGCCGCTTCTTCCATTGTATCAATCCAATCGTTATCTTCTTGAAGAAGTCCTCTAGCATAACATGCTGCTTTAAATGTTGAATACAAATGTCCATTATAAATGCGGATATCTTCGTAACATATTGGACCATGGATGTAGTTTAACAGCATTCTCATATAATACCTTTCTCCTGAGACGGGGTGCGCAAAAGTCATTATGCCAATACTTTTGCCATTTTTTCTTTTAGTCCATTTTTTATCCTTCTGTTTCCATACATAATGCTGTGGAAATTCTCCGTAGGTCAATTGCCTTGCTTGTGCATCTTGTTGATTAATCACAAACCATTCTGTGAACATGGTTTTCTGGACCATTTCACTCGTAGCAAGCTGTGGTAAATCTGCACTGTCATCGAAAATTATGCATTGTTCGTTTTCCAAATGATATCCTAATCGTTCAACAGCTGGAGTCCGGAAATGAACATCAAATTCAAAAATTCTCCAACATGCCTCACAAACAGATATATATCTGCAATCTAAAAAGAATTTGATTTCATTAATCTCCGTAATATCTTCAGAATTCAATCCCGAGACATTTTTATTTTTCTTTTCGATTGTTGCTGTAATTCGATCAGGTCCTTTGTTTACATATTTGAATAAATATTTGATGGCGCGCGATTTATTACATGCTTCAACATTGATATGACTTTGGAATTTGACTAACAAATATCGATTGTAAAGAACAACAAATCGATTATCAAGCTGAATCCCATTCTTGTCAATTAGAAACCTATTTTTCCGTCTTCGATATATATAAAAACCATTCTCATCCATAGATGTCACTTCTTGTTAACCCTTTGTAAAATGCTTAGTGCAATTTCCTATGAATTCAATTTAAACAAAAATTTAATTTGAACCTATGTATTACATGTGAAAACATATTTAATATGATTTATTTATATATTTACTATGTAAATTACAAAAAATAAATGTATATACCTTGTACCATGCATGGCGATTTAGTGTAGCTGGGTTCCCACATGGTCCATGGATCATGAATTGGGATACTTGCTTCATATGCAATTGCATCAATTTCTTTGCAAGGGATTTCTGCTGATATAATTCGATTTATATCTTCAGGCGACTTGATTTTGCATGAATCTTCTAGCCATATGATAATATGAGAATGCGGTAATCCACGTTTTTGAAACTCAATTGTATATACAACTGAAAATACAAATATAAAATTAAATCAAATAAACATAAAGATTGTTAGTGTGAAAAATGATATACAAATCATTATGATTTAATGCAGTGATGAACTTAGATCAAGTAATCGTTAAATCGGATTACCTGCAACAATTTTCCCAAAGATTTTATCTTTAATAATATCATCAATCATTTCATCAAGCTTCAATTTGAACACACGTGTAGTAATATCAGGACGATTTTCTGATCTATGACCTGGTAATTCACGAAGAGTTTCTTTAATCTCTCGCCAATTAGGATTTGCAGTGAACGTTACAAATAAATCTGGATTACCAAAGAATCTACATAATGCCATAGTGTCTTGATAATTTTGAACCATATATCTAGGACTTCCAGTGAATGATGATGGCAGAATAGTTCTTTTTCCAATTTGAGTTGAGTCTGTGTCTCCTTTTTGAACTGCATCAGTTAAATTTCGATACAAATCAGTACGTAAATTCCCTTGATGATCTGCTATCCATTTCAACCTTACTTGTTCAATTGCTGTATAGCAGTCCACGATGAATTGTTGCAGCAATCTCCCCCCTAGAAAAAGAGTTATTCCTTCTTTCTTTATGTATTGAATAAGATATGCGTAATATTCTCTCATTGTAACATATTTCCTCTTGGTATGCCGTGTGCCAATGTTTCTTTTATAAGGAATG
The DNA here is from genome assembly GCA_026122235.1 of Vinca minor. Classification (NCBI taxonomy): domain Eukaryota; kingdom Viridiplantae; phylum Streptophyta; class Magnoliopsida; order Gentianales; family Apocynaceae; genus Vinca; species Vinca minor. The sequence goes on from JAOCZM010000253.1 coordinate 5,319,893, forward strand.
TCCAAATGAAATCCATCTTCTCCATAAGGGAATAATAATGGATATTGGAGCGACATGAATGAAGGATGGAGATAACTAATTCTATGAAAGTTTCCAGACTTCATCTGAATGATAATATCTCTATCTTGATTACTTTGATTAATATCTCCAACAATTAACGCAGCAATCTCATTCCCATTTGGTTGTTCATATTGTCTTCGAGAAGCTTTCCTACTGTGAAATAGTCTTATTTGGAATTCAGGAATTTCCCCAGCATCATATTTGTCAGTGCCATTCTAAATACTTTGACTAATTCATTGTTTTCATTAAGCATGGAAATTAATGCCTCAATAATCTCCGGCTTCAAATTTTGATTTGCTTCTTTTTGATTCACAGCCGCTATTCGATGTTGCACCTCATTAGTTGTATCATAAAAATACAATTGAATGAAATGTGCATTCTTATTTTCCTCTGGCAATAAAGATCCAACTTTATGGTAATTCTCACCATTGATTCGGTAAATATAAGGCGTTGCTCTATTATTAACACTATGATCTACCTTTGCCCCCATAGATGTCATTGCAAACATTGCATTGTATGCTCGGATATTATCTATAAATTTTGCAGATTCAGTACAACCAGTTGGATGCAGAAGTGTACTCGAGGGTTCGGGGAGCATTCCTAAGTTTAGGTAGACGAGACTTTTTCCACGCTTACAACATAGTTTATATTTCGGATATAAATTTTTTGAAGCTTTCTTAAGTTTTTCTTCTTCCCAAAAGGTTGCATTACAATATTTGCATTCAAATTTAGCAGGACCATAATAGGACATTGCATTGAAACTGGAATCTGCAAATTTAATAATTAAATACATATGCTATAGTTTTGATCGACATATAGAATATTGTCAAATGTACCTGTAGCAATTGGTGTTCTTCTTTCTTGTGCATTTTCATTGGTCAACACTGCGCTTGTTGAAACCGCACCATTATTTCCAATGGTGTTTCTTATTGAGTACTCATTTACAGATGGAATCCTTGAAACATTTCTTGCAATCACTACATTAAAATGACTGTCATGATTATGTTTTTCATGGCAGAGTTTTTGCATTCTATTTGAATTCAATTCTAATAGGGAAATATGATGTATTTAGGAAAAAAAATATAAAATCACTTTGTTGCTTATGCATATAACTATTTGTGCATTTTACAATGACTATTATGTTTCAAGTTTTTTCCTATGAGAACCAAACTTATTATTGAGTATTGCAATTTCATTTTGTTAAAGAAACAATAGTGTAACATTTATCAATAAATTATTTACATAGAAACTCTAATGTAAAGAAAGAAAACTATAAGTTACCTTATTGAATTGAAGTTAACTTTTGTTTCTTTATTGATTGTAGTATTTGTTTCCGGATTTTCCTCTTCTCTCTTGCAACAGCTATATTGAAAATCCATTGTTGTAATATATATAGATACATGACTTTCCTTTTTTTTTTTTTTTTTTTACTGAGTGTATATTTTTAAAACCATTCTTTTAGGATAAATAGCAAACATACCTTTCTCAATCATTGTTATTTCATAACCTTGGAATAGATTGACTTCTCCTTTGTTACTTGAAGTGTTATCCATAGAGATAAGATGAGTTTTAATATGATATTCAAAGTAAAATGAGGAAGCGGTGGTGTTTTTAAACTATAAAGAAGTGCCTATTAATTTGTTTTCAAATAATATGTGACCATTAATATTCATTTGGAATTTGATAAGACTATGCATGTTATATGGATGTTTTAAAAGAGTTCAATGCTCAATTCATTATGAATATATCATTATCTTAATGAGTTTGAAGAAATATTCAATGGCATTAATAATTTGGAATTTGAAAAAAACTATGCATGTTTATATGAATGTTTTAAAAATACTTTAATGCTGAATTCATTATGAGAAAAACATTAATAATCCTTTTGAACTTAAATTTCAAACTTCAAGATTTTAGCATATTACATATTGTCTTGTACATGAATACCATGAGTCTTGCATATTACATATCTTACTGACTTTGAAGAAATATTAATTTTCATTTGACAAATAAAGTGAATTCTTCATCCATCTCATCATTTGAGTGAATAACTCTATTTGATTTTTTATGACCCAGTGTATATTTATAATACATAATATTTGACATTTCAGAATAAATTATTCCTATAAACATAGAACATGAGATTATCTGATGAGGGGTTATCTTTTTCCAGGCTTTGGTTGACCTGTGATTGAACAACTTGATCGTTATGCTCCAATCACTGACTCATATTTTAATGGAAATCACATCCTTTGCTTATTAAATTAGATTAATTGGTCCAATTAGAGATTAAATCTGATTTGAAATCTTTGGTTTGTTGGTGACCTGCAATTGAATTTTTATTTTTTAATGGCAAGTGTAGAAAATTTAAGGTTGTAAATGTTGCCTTAGCTAAATGCATAGCATTTCTTAACTGGTGGGATTGAAGGTGTTGGAATATTAGTGCCCCCATCCTCTTATAACCAACTACTTATATTATGAATTGTAGGAAGTATGGTTGAATCCACGATCTTTAAGGATTATAGCTAATTAGCAAGATTTAAGTATCAAAATTACAGAAATTTACCAAAAAACAATGAAATTATGTCTAAAGAAAAAATAAATAAATTCAACATGCAAAATGACAGAAAAATGATGCCAGTCCAATAGACCAACTGTATGAGTTCATTGTTCATTTTAGATCAACTTTGATTTCTTCGCCTCTGAATCCTTCCTAGGATTCTTTTCTTTGCTGTTTGATCTCTTCTTTTCATCAGAAATTGGTGGGGTAGAAATCGCTTGTGTTGATGCAGTTTGGGACACACTTAGGGGGTTCTTAACAACAATCTTGCTTGACTCAACCTAACAAAATGGATACCAAAGTGAAATTCTTATTATTTTGATAGGAAGAGTGGTTCCATATAAAATGTAAAAAATATAAAGTCAAATGTTACCTCAGTTGGATTTTTCCCTTGGTCAACAATGTCAGTCAGTTCATAAGCCCGATTGACTGTGAAACTCTCACGTGTTGTGCCTCGGCTTTGCAAATTAAATTTCACCAGACAAACAATGCTTTTCCCAATGAGTTTCCTCAATGCAGGAGGAACAACATCATCGATATTCTCCTATCAAAACAAAGGTTGTAGTTTTTAGTAGATATTATCAAGTTGAGAAATTGTTGTATTATTACAACTTTTGTATAATGACCTCAAGTATGATTTTTGCAAGTTGTTTAGCTGGGATCCCAATCATTTTCTCGATATCCCTGTTGAAGAAAACAAATTTTGCTTGTCATGTATGATCACCAACAACAGTTTCAATACGATACCTGTAAGTTTCATGGAAATGGTATTTTTATATATAACCTCACTTCTTTAATTTCTTTAATTGACAATTGTTAATTAAAAACATCCACCATTTTACCTTGTGCCAGGATATTCTTCATTGCGTAAACAAACATCGCATACAAAGGTATTCCCGTGAATACGTAATTTACGGCGACATTTTACGACGACATTTGTTGCAAGAATTGTATCTCCAACCAATATAAGTATCAATCTCAAGTATCGTCACGAAACTGTAATGTATATCCTCCTGTTTTGAGATTTTATTTTGAATGAATGTGAAATTTTAAATTGAGAAATCATGCATTTTGTATGCATATAAAAAATCTGAAGTATGAAATTACCATGTCTTCTCCAGGAATTATTAGCCACTTTGATCATCAACGTTTTTTCGTCTAGCCATTTTGGTCAAAATTCAAGTTTTTTAACTTATTTCATCATTAAACATTTTTCGGACTGCCATTTTGGTCATAAATGATTTTTTAAACTTTTTTCATCACTAAAGTTTTTTCTATCTGCCATTTTGATCAATAAAATTTTTTCATTCTGCCATTTAGGTCACTAAAAATTTTGACCAAAATGGCAGACCGAAAAAACTTTAGTGACCAAAATGGCAGAATGAAAAAACTTTAGTGATGAAAAAAGTTAAAAAAATTATTTTTGACAAAAATGGCAGGCCGAAAAATGTTTAATGATGAAATAAGTTAAAAAACTTGAATTTTGACCAAAGTGGCTAGACGAAAAAACGTTGATGATCAAAGTGGCTAATTGTTCTATTCTCCAGAATCAACCATTGTATTTAAATCTTCCAATGTTTGTTTCTTTGATTCATAATCAATCTTGCTTAAAACCACTGATGGAACATTGATTTCTGTAGGTTTTTCACAGGTTGCATTTGCTTGAAACCTACCAATTACATGTGCTTTCAATAACAATATAATCAAAAGGTAGTCAATCTGCATATATTTTTACAGAAAATAACTTACATATGTTTGAAGTTTGACACGTCAATAGTATCAAGATTTAAGAGAACCTTGGTAGCGCTGCTGCTTGATATGGTTGCCTCATTGTTGTCCTTCTTGATAATCATAGATGTTAAAATTATTACTGCATTATTTTCATTGTTCAGAATCCTTGATGCATTAATAATTCTTGCCAAATTGCCCCATAGTGTCACACGTAGAGAAGCATTCCTACATTGAAGTAAATATTATTAGTAAAAGGTAAACAAAGTAACCCATTCCATATTGAGCTGAATTCAAATTGCATATCGTGATACCTGTAGTCTCTAATAGTCAATGTTTGTAAACTAACAAAGTTACCCCTACTTATTCGTTCCTGAACTTGTGAGATTGCAGTAACCATACCAATTACATCTACATTAATAGCATGCATGAGTAACTGTAAAACCCGTAACTTTTGCTTATGCGATATTTGACGTGTAAATTAATTTTTCGTGTGTGACTATGTGTCCTTTTAATTTTATAACATGTTACATAATTTATTCCGTGTATGTTTTATTGAGGGTCATTTCGCACGTATATTGTAGTTGGGAACTTAATTGCAATTCACATAGATATTTAATTTAATTTAATTAGATAATTGATGGTATTGGAATAGAAATAAATAAAATAAAGAAAAGAGAAAGGCGTTAGAATTAAGGGGAATGGGAAAGGGGTTTTTATTTATTAAGTTAAAAGATAATGAAAAGGCCATCAGTAGATAGAAAAGGAAAAGGCATAACGTGGGCATGGGAGTTTCTCTCCACCTCAAGAATCGTGCCAAGGCAGGAAAAAAAAAACAAGAAATGCTCCCCAGGAGCCGTGTGAGATGCAGAGACAGAATAGAGAGGATTTTGAGAGTTTTCTAGCAGATTTGATAGTATTTTTGAGTGAGCAATTCTTGTCGGATTTCGACAAACCTTATATGTAAATTGATCACCACGAAACAAGCTGCGAGGGCGTGAAGTCGGATACACTTTTCGATTTCGGAGTTGGAAGATATCGCATCAAGAACGAGGGCTGATTTATGGAATTTTGCTTTATGTGCAATTCCAGTAGAATCGATGTACAGGTAACATACGAACTCCAAACGGAGTAATTCTTTTTGATTTATAAACTAGACTGATAGGGCTATAATCTGACTGGAGGGATTGAGATTTTAACCGTTAGATCTTCCGTAATGTATCACAGAAGTGGAGGGCAGAAACCAGATTTTTGTGCAATTATATATAATCTGTCCAGAACTTCGACAGGACGTTTGAGAGGGCGATAGACCTCCATTTTCGACCCACAATATATCTATTTTGAAGAGAATTGAAAGACCTTCGAGTCAGCGCAGACGGATCGTGAATCGGAGGTTTCGGCAGAAAGTTATCGCCCCGGAAGTGAGCTGCCAGAACTGATTTCGGGTTTGTCATTATTTTATCTCCGTAACAGGTAGGGACCCCGCTTTCTCTATTAAATTCTGTTCTGGATTACTTTTACCTTTGGGTATTGTTCTGTTATGTTTTAAGAAGTAATTGAGCATAATTAATCGCATAAACCGTTGGAGAAAATTTATTCTTTGATATTCATCGTATGTTGAATTGATTTATGTCTTGAATTGGGTAAATTGAGCATGTCGTATGAATTGCTTTCCTATTGCTTTCATTGAATGCTATACTCACATAAATTGTATGTGTACGATTCTGTACCTGTTTTGTAATTTCCTCTTTGTTAATTGCATTTTGGTCGTGTTTGGAGTCGTTTAATTGGCGTCATTGTTTTTGTCCAAATTGGTTTGGTCGACCGAGTCGTCGCCCTCCCTATTGAGCTCGTATTTATGATCGCTAGTCATCGGGTTCGATCGCTTACGCTTTCGATAAGCGTGCGTGACCCCCAAGAGGTCTTCTGCTGCATTACGTCTCGTGGCCCACACTTAATGGGGCTAATCATTAGGTACGGTGGTGGTTTTGTGGAGTCCCCTGATTGGGGATGATGAGACAATGTAAGGATTGAACCTTAAAATCGTGTCCTCGTAGTTTGGGGGAGAATCCGAACCCACGAGTTTACTGAAACCGTCCTAGTTTGGTTGATAACTGGGACCACTGCCGTTATTGATGAGTAGTAGAGATTAGATATGTGAGCTCATGTGGTGGGAGTCGTGTCATAGTAGGTAGCTACGTTCTAAGTATCTAAGACGAGTATGTGATTGGGTGTACTGGGATGGGCAACGCGTGGTGCTTGTCGTATACTCGGTTATGGAATCGTTTAGGTGCGAAGAAGGTGGTTATTTGCTTAATTGTTGCATTCTATGTGTTCGTTTTGGTTTTGATTATTATATGTTGTTGCTTGGAGTCTATTTGGTCTCATATGAGTTGGGGATGTTGGGAAATGTTTTGGTGCACTTTTGCACAAGTTTTTAAAACTCATTTTTCTGAAAACCGCAGCTGTGCAAATCCACTGTACTATTCTCGTTTCGAACCCTCTCATTGCTTTTTGATACTGTCTGCATCGTTCTACACCGTCTCCCGCACTGAGTTCCCGAGTCTTGCTAGACTTTGGACGAGTCATTTACATATATTTCCATAGGGGTATTTTGGGAAACGGGCATCTGCATTATCTGTATCTGTTTCTGCCGTCTCTGTTTCTGTTCAGTCGTTATTATCATTATTACTGTTTTAGGTCCCTGCTGAGCACCGGAGCTCAGTCCGATATCCGGTTTTGTTGTTTCAGGTTTTATAGATGTTGAATATACCTATGATGATGGAGCATGGGATGGGGATTACGAAGAGTGATCCTAACTGGATAGTTCAAACCGGTTATTGCTTTTATAGTTATTTATATTAAAACTTGTAGTTTCCTTGAGTTGTAATAACTTAAACATATTTCATTTTTAGAATAACGCTTCTGCTACTGTTTTATTATTATTTATGGATTTATCTAATGAACTCTTTTATTTAGTAATTCTCTGACTGCGGCTTTGGTGCTTCATTAATCAATGGGGCACTGCCATGTCATCATTCCGGAGACGGGGTGTGACAGTAACAAATGGAAAATAATAAAAAAAACATGTATTATATAGGTTACATCAGTGCCATTTACCTGTCAGAACAGAAACATCCCCAGCTCGACTCTGAATTTCGTCAAAAGGCATTAAACGGAACTTATGCCGCGGGATATCAGGGGTATCTGCAATCATTTCCTCAATATGTGTGCTTGCATCAATTAAAATATGAAAATTTTCGTCGATAACCTTGTATAGAGGTTTTGGAGGTTGAACAATGAAGTTCTTGATAGTATAAAATTTCCCTTCTTCGATTTGGTCTGAGAACTCAGGAATGAATTTACTTCTAATGGTGCAGTGTCGCATGTTGTCCTAATTGATGAATTTCAAACAAACTTTCTTAAGAACACATGCATGATAGAGTATTTCAATGATATGGAACACACAGTTTCATCTATTTTTTGTTATACAAATGCAATACTAATGTCAATCTCTTACTATGTATGTGTTCAACTGGGTACATCTCATAAGAAAGCAGGATCTCACCTGCCAACTTGTGGGGATATTTATGTTCACTTTGGTGTTCATTTGAGCATTTTTTTTATATAAAAAAAAACCATTCTACTTTGTTTTGATGTGTATAAATGTTCTTACTCAAAGTAGTTAAAATTTATATTGATCTTTCTAATATATTTGATGATTTTTGTGTTATATTAAACGCTAAAACCTAGGTACCTAAAATATCATTTATATATAGCCTAAATAATGCAATATAGAACATCAATTGGAAACTCTATGAATGCATCATGAATTCCCCCAACAGCAGGTATTATCATATAGTTTCTTACCTTTTCATCTAGTACAATGAAATCCATACTCATTAACTCGTCAGGCTTAGTAGCATTGTATGTATTCCAGAAACGAATAACACGACATAGAATTCTGCGATCTTGCTTTCCTTTCACCAATTGATCCAAAAATACATATTGCATCCTTGTTTTCGTCATGTTAATAATTTAAAACACACAATTTATTTAACTCCGATGTGAAATAATCAATTTTATGCATGGACTTTTGGAGAAACAAATGTAAATTAATGTCAACTGAGTATCACTAAAGAATGTACTCAATATTAACACTTTTGCGATTTTTTTTTTACAGATCAGTTGCTTGCATACACAATCATCATCAATAAACTACAGGGAAAATACACGACAAATGTAAGTCATATTTACTTTCACTTGAATCTCAATGAATTTCAATTCCAAAAGATAACTTATGAATTAACATACAATGACACTAAAATTCATATGTATACTGATTTGAATAGAAAAAAAGAATGTCCTCAATATTAACACTTTTGCTTTTTTTACAGTTCAACTGCTTCCAATCTAAATCATCATGAAGAATATACAGGGAAAATACAAAAAAAAAAATGTAAGTCATATTTAATTTCAATTGAATCTTGACTTTATATATATTGACATTAAAATTCAAATGGCCAATGAACTGAATACCAAATGATCACCTAAGTTGTTTGCCTATTTTGCATTTAGGACATGTTATATTGCATGATTGTAACATATATATTGCAATTACTATTGTGAAGTTCTGGACAAAAACCTATTGTTGTATCATTGATATTTGGAAATACTCATGTTAAATTGACATTAATTTATGTTGGCAACCTACTGGTATAACATAATCCTATTTTCCTTCATCAATCAACTTCCAGATGTTGAACTCAAATTCAGACAACCCTTTGTCAAATTCCCTTGATTCTCAGAGACTTTTCATACATCTTCATAAATGTGTATAATGTTATCGCTATTTACTGTTATGGCTATTTTAATTTTGGATCAACAGACATGGTAAGTCTGTTGGGGTGAGAGATGAAATTTTCTTTGGGGGTCTGGAGTTTGCTATGAGATTTACCAAGAGATTAATGAAAGGCTGTGGTGATGAACACTACTGAAATAGCTATATATATACACACACAAATTGCTTTGGGTTTTTCTTTGAAGCAGTGGCTATAAATACTCATATATTTTCTCTCTTTCTAGCCAAACGGGCAACTAATTAGTAAAAGACAGAATCTATGAACATATATAATCTAAAAGGATTCAAAACTTAGACATCTTGAATTAATACAATAGTAAAGAAACTATACCTTGTAATATTTAAATACTTCCTTACCTGCACAAAATTGGTAGTTAAAGGATTCTGAATAAAATTTTTTAAAAAAAGAAGTTGTACATCATATTGAAATTCATAAGACTTGTTTGCAAAAAGCAATCGTGTATATATATATATAAGCTGAAAGAAAACAATTGTGTATGTATATATATCATCTGAAAATAAAACAACTGAAATATTCATAAATCTCAAAAGACAACACTTGAAAATTCAAGAGAAAAACTATACCTTCAATCAATTGAAACTTTGTATTGCCGGGGAAAAAAATGATATTCAAAGGGATCTTCAAAACAAAAAAAGACTTACAATAAAGTTAAAAGATATACACATTAATAGATTAGCAAAATCATAACCACAATTCTTTAATCAGCCAGAAATATAAAAAAACATTAATTTTTGCATAATACCTCTACCAAGGGAACTTGAGAAATCCGGATGGATTTAACCAATGAGGCTGGAAAAAAAAAACAAAAAAATAAATCAAGAGAACCTGAGGAATCCGGATGGATTTAAACAATGATGTAACAAAGAATACCAACAGCCTATGAACGAAGGTGAAGAATCATCAACCTTAATGGAAAAAAACTGGCTGTGTTCATCTCATGCTAATTAATAGGATAAAACTATTCACATTCTTAATTTAATCCTCAAGCAAATGCATAGATAGTAGTGTGTTATTACCAATACACCCCCAAGCACTCTATTAGCTGAATAGATTACCTTTGGTTTCTTCTAAATTTAATTGTTGAAGACCTTCTTAAACAATTAGATAAAACAAATCTATTTAGTATAGCTAAATTTCTTTTATAATGTTCAGAAGCTATTCATCTTCTTCTTATTAAATAGTCATTATCCTTGAATTAAACATATACATTGAATTTATTATTTGTAAATTAGGTTCATAGATTATGTTATGTACTAATAACCTTAGCTAATGCAGTTGAAACTTCATGAATGCAAAGCCACCACATGGCAAATTCTAATTCGCCCGTGACCATGGACACGCCAAATGTCAAAGCATCAGGCGTCTTCCCTGACTTATATATATATATATAAATTTTTATAACTTTTAACTTAAAATAAGATATAGTTAACCTTATTATTTAATAACCCAACTTATGGCTTAATATAACTTTAAAATTAATTTGAAAAAGCAACCCATTTAGAATAGTTTCCTTGGAGCTAACTTTTGAACTAAAAAAATTTAGTTTGCAACATGTTTTTTTTTTTTTTCCAATTTTTTTGTTATAGCATAAGTGTCGAATTCGGGACCAATTATTTTTAATTCATAAGTACTAAGGAAATTACGCTAATCTTCTTTTAAAGAGCATAAATACAAAACAATCTTCTTTTGAAGAATAATTATTTAGCTTTTCAACTCTAGTGAGCCCCTCCATGCAAGCACAAAAAAGTGTTTATTTAGAATTGTCTATTTCATTATCTTAAAAAAAATAAAGCAATAATGAATAACCATTATATATAGAGCCATCTCTTCATCACACATCTGTGAATTAATTTAAAGAGTATTGTTCAGGTTCATAAGCCCCTCTTAGTTTTTCTAATGGAAACGAAAGTTTGTAGTTCTGTTATGAATCATATTCGTATTTCTGTTGGTTTTCTTTTGGTGTTATTGTAGATCGATCTGGCCTTGGTAGTGGTCTTGCCCTTCTCTGGTCGGACCATATCCTCAATGTAAATTTACTTAGCTTTTCTAGTGGGCACATTGATGCTCGTGTAGAAGGTAATGCTGGGGTTTGTTGGCGGTTTACTGGATTTTATGGTAATCCTTACCATGAGCAAAGGCATCATTCTTGGACCCTATTACGACGTCTGTATTCCTTGTTTCAGCTCTCTTGGTTATGCCCGGGTGACTTTAATGAAATCCTCTCCCCTCAGGAGAAGGAGGGTATGAATGACCGTAATCCTAACCTTATTCGAGCCTTTCGGGAAACTGTATCAGATTGCAAAACTTACTGATCTTGGGTTCATTGGTTCTCCATTCACCTGGTTAAATAGACGTGGTCCGACTTTGGTTAGGGAGCTTTTGGATAGGGCTCTAGCTTGTCTTAATTGGGGCAAATGTTCCCCTCGGTGGTAGTTAAACATCTTGCGGCTTCTCACTCGAACCATCTACCCATTTTAGTTGCGTCAAAGATCTTTGAGAAGAAGCAATGGTATGCCTTGCCTCGCTTCGATCCCTTTTGGATTCAGGATTTCGAGTGTCAGTCGCTCGTACAAAATCAGTGGCAGCCGGGTTTTTTGAGAGATGTCAAACAACTCGTTGGAGAAGTTGTTCGGTTGCAAGAGAAATTAAGGCAGTTGTGTGGGAAACAATTTGGTGAACTAAAAAAGAGGATTTTGGAGAAGCAACTTGTACTTACTGACCTTTGGAACTTGCCAGCCTTCACAGTGGAGGAGTAACCATTATAACTCTGTTTACAAATTAATTTCTCGCATTATTGTGAATCGACTGAAAGTAGTGCTTCCGAAGTAATTGATCCTTCGCAAAGCGCCTTCCTGCGTGGGTGACTCATCATTGATAATTCCATTAATGCGTTCGAAGCTTTTCACAGTATGCAACTGGACTTACAGGAGGTAGCAACCACTGTGCCCTTAAACTTGATATGCGAAAAGCCTTTGATCGAGTCGAGTGGTGGTACCTCGAACTTATGCTTGAAACTATGACTCTCTCCCAGCGATTTCGATCGCTGATCATGTCTTGTGTCTCAATGGTTTCCTATCGAGTCCTCATTAACGAAAAACTTTCGTCGATTATTAACCCTTCCCGAGGGATTCGACAAGGCGATCCGTTGTCCTCATTCCTTTTTATTTTATGTGCAGAAGGATTTTCAGCCATGTTTTGCAAAGCTCAAGACGCCTCCTTGATCCGAGGCCTACGTTTCGGACGCTCAAGGCCATTCCTCTCGTAGCTCCAGTTCACGGACGATTCGCTTTTATTTTTAGAAGGCAATGAGGAAAATCTTACCACTGTGAAGCAAATTCTACATGACTATGAGCACTACTCTGGGCAATCCAGTAATTTTTAAAAATCTTCCATCTACTTCAGTAAGGGATTTGATGATCAGAAAGAGAAAAATATTTGTGCATTACTTGGGGTCCGCCCCTCTTTTGGAGATGGGAAGTATTTGGGCCTTCTGTATCTAATTAGTAGAAATAAGCGCGATGTATTTGCCTACATCAGGGACCGAGTTTGGAAGAAATTACAAGGTTGGAAGGAGAAACTTTTATCGCCATCGGGAAAGCAGATTCTCATTAAATCAGTTATTCAAACTATCTCGACTTATATAATGCAGACGTTTCATCTTACGAGTTCTATTTTAGATGAAATAATGGTGATGATCCGGAAATTCTTTTGGGAGAAAGCTGGTGGCAATGGGGGTATACATTGGATTTCATGGGATAAACTTTGTTTACCAAAGACGCAAGTGTTGTGCCATAATGTTTTCCCTCATTTGTGGGTCTTGAAAAAGAGCCAAAAACCCAGCCCAACATGTTATAAAACTCTTGACCAACTGCTGGTCTTCAAGAAAGAGAGAGAGAAGACAGAGAGTTTTGAGAAAAAGAAGAGAATTTCGCAGCCATGTTTATGCCTGCACAGTTTTGGGAGATCTTCGGATCGGGCGGTCATTTGTGCTCGGATCGGTCTCAAATTTTAACTAGAGGTAGAAGACTGATAGGGCTACATTCTGGACGGTGGTGATCAGATTTCGCTGGTCGGATTATGAGTTATAGTCGTCTGAACAGAGCTCTGTTTTCTGAGGTGATTTTTCTCTATTCTCAACTCTTTTGTGTATTAGATGAATTTTTAGCTTCATTGTTGGTTTGAGTTTTCACATATTGGTGTAGATACTCTTTTGTAACTTCTCTTGATTTATAGTGAAGCTTTTGGAGTGTACCCGAAGGTCCCGTGGTTTTTACTCTTCGATTTGAAGAGGTTTTCCACATAAAATTCTTGGTGTTGTGTTTGTTGATTTATTTTTCATTTACTTGCTCCATTTATTATTGTTCCGCTGCATTCGTAACTGTCATCCATGGGCTTTGTAATCATTGTTTGGTGTCCTACGTTTTTATTCAAGCTTGGGAGATATTTTATCAAGCATATTTGATCTTGTTATTCGGTTTGCTTGGACTATATTGTGGTTTCTCCCCAACATAGTGGTATTAGAGCTTTGTTTGCTGTGTGATTATCTGCTTGTCTAAAATATGGAGTCGAATGTTAGCTAGATGACTCGTTTGAATGGTAAAAATTATCACAGTTGGGGTGGTAAGATGGAAGATTTGTTATATGTTAAAGGTTTTTATGCACCCATTTTTTGATCGAAGCCTGATTCTAAATCTGATGCGAAATAGAATGTTGAACATCACCAGGTCTGCGGTTTTATTAGAAGTTGAGTTGGCAAAAATGTTATGAATGTGATTTTAAAGGAAACATATGCCAAGAAATTTGTGGGAAAAGCTTGAGAATACATATGCCGCAAAATCTGGAAACAACAAGTTGTTTTGTATGAAGCGGCTGATATATTTGAGATATAAATAGGGCACTCCTGTCATGGAGTATGTCAATGAATTTGAAGGAGCATATGGTCAGCTATCTGATATTGGTATTAAACTTGATGATAAAGTTTAGGGACTTTGGTTGCTTAGCTGTTTACCTGAATCTTGGGAAAATTTTTGGGCCTCTTATATCAACAATGCTCCTATGGGTGCCATGTCTTTAGCGTATGCTATAGATGGTATCTTGAATGAGGAGGTTAGAAGATATGATTCGGGGACATCATCATCTCACTCAGATGTCCTTGCTACTGAAAATAGGGGGAGAGACAAGAACAAGACTTATGGAAACAGAGATAAAAGTAGAAGCAAGTCCAGATCAAGGTTCAAGTATATGAAATGTCATTACTGTGGAAAGAAAGGACACATCAAGAAGCATTGCTTCAAGTGGAAGAAAGATAAGAAAAATGGTGGTAATACAGAAGTGAAAGATAACATTGTTGATGTTGTTGCTACTGCTACTTCAGAGGATTTTTTTGTTGTTTATGATGAGAATGTAATTAATTATGCATCTCATGACACTGACTGGGTAGTTGATAGTGGTGCTTCACTTCATGTTGCATACCAACAAGATGGAACGAGGACCTATTGGAAGCTTCATTCTTACCATATGAAATTGAGGCCATTATTTCAATTCCCCAGCTTGAGGAAGCTTTGGCGGATCATATGGTATGGCATTTCACAAAGGATGGTATTTATTCGATCCGTTCGGGGTATCATGTGTTTATGGAATCCCATGCTTCACATGCTAATTCGGCTAATGCTTCCTCACCTCTATTGGAGTGTAAATTCTGGCATTGGTTATGGTAATTGTTGCTACCCCCGCGTATCAGACACTTATTGTGGAGAATATCGCATAACAGTTTACCTTCATTTGGGAATTTGGCCAAGAAGGTGGATGTCTAACCCATTTGTCAAGCCTGCAAGCTAGAGCGCGAGACGAGTGATCATTGTATTCTAAGATGTTTGACACCTAGGAATGTATGGTCGCTTTGGGACAAAAGCTTAAGATGGTCATCCATGCCTCTCCTCTCGGGTATGGAACTCTTATACTTTTTCATGCTCACTACGGATACTGAAGAGGTTGTCATCTTCGCTCACATAGATTGGTTGATTTGGCGAGATCGGTGTGGGTTTGTGTTTGAAGGAAAGCGATCACCTCCCTCGGCTATTATTTCCAATGTATAAGCTGTTGCAGAAGAATTTGCTCTATTGTTAGCAAGCTGTAGAGCACCCTCTACTGATGGCCTTCATCTCCCGGTTGTGTGGTGCCCCAGTCTTCGCCTAATATGAAACTTAATTTTGATGCCTCATGGAGAAATGGTACTGCCTCCTACGGTTGCATTGGTCGTGATCAATCTGGTACGCCTCGCCTTGCAGCTTGTGGGCGCCTTGTTGCCTGTGTTAGCGCAACTCACAATGAGCTTCAAGCTGCTTTGGAGGGACTAAAAATTGCTTCTATGATTGGCCTAAGGACTTTTTCTTTGGAAGGTGATATTCTTGAAGTCTTCTCGCATCTGGGCTGCCCAAAATTGGATCTATCTCCCCTCGGCTCCATTTATCTGCTCGTTCGATTCAGTTTCCCTTTCGTTTGTAAAGCGATCTGGTAATCAGGTCGCTTATTGTCTAGCTCAGTTAGGAGTTGGTTACTCTTCTATGGTTTGGGATCGTTATTTCCCTACTACTGTTATGACGGCGATAGCAAATGATCGCCTTATGATTACTTCATAAAAACACCCATTTGGGTTTCAAAAAAAAACAATGCGTAAATTACAAAAAAATCACCAACATATTTTATCACTTTTTTTTCTCGGTCAAAGAAGCTGTCAAATTTTGAAGAATGATTATTCAGCTTTTCAACTCAAGCGAGCCCCCTCTATGCAAGCACAAAAAACTGTTTATTTAGAATTGTTTATTTCATCAGCTTAAAAAATTCCAGCAATAAAGAATAACCATTGTATATAGAGCCACCTCTTCATCACACATCTGCTCAATAGCATCAAGAAAACTCTGGATAACAAGTATTTTCACTCAAATAAGCCAAACATGAACTTATCAAGAAAATTGATATTCCCTCCAGAAAAAGGAATATCAATTGCCTCAATTAATTTTAGGAGGTTATGAATGTTCATAGTTTCCCTCTGACTAGTGAGCAGGGACGAAGTCAGGACTTTTAGGTTGTGGGGGCGAAAAACTGCAGCAGTATGTCGAACTACATAAAAAGACTGCAAAAAAAAATCATGAATCAAATGAATTTCTAATCAACTGGAACAACAAGATGAGAAGCCCTGTGTCTTTTTTGACTTCTCGCTGCCATTTTCGACAAGGGTAACACGATCAACGGACAATGCTGCTTTATAAGAATCAGAGTTCAAAACCTTCTTGCTAACAATATTGTAAATCTCTCGAATAACCATCTCAAGATATGTTTTAACATTTTTCGAATCTATTGCAGATGTTTCCATAAAGAATAGCCATTCGGATTCTGCAACATTTGAACTGGCCTCACAAGATTGCATTTGTAGGGATGCAAATAATGCACAAAGATCAAAGTGGTTATAGTTGAATTAAAACAAATGAGAAACATACATTTTTTGCAGATGAATAAGTTAAGTGTATTTATATTTGATGATCGAATGATAAAGGAAACACCACTAGAAACATGAACAAAGGATCAACCTGCACATATATGGCATACCTTATTCAAAGCAATAAATCCTACGGTGCTTACAAATATATCATCCTCTGCTTTAACACCAAGATAAAGCCTCACATAAACACTTAAACACATACAAATCATCTACTACATTACTACTTCTAATATTTGCCACTTCTATCTTAGCATCGACTAAGATGTTTATCTTCTACCATCTTCTCATAGGGCCTCGGCCTTCTGAGTCTTGCTATAGTTGTCTCTACCTAGAGGGCCTGTCTCTCACTAGACCTCGATCGGGGGAAAGTAACCTCACGAGGTCAAGACCTCATGAGAAATACTTACTCTTCTAGTTTGTCTCGCATGACCTCGGTTAGCGGTTCCCGCAAGGACTCGGCCTTATGATAATTGTGGTGGGTACATGAATTTCATACTACACTACTAACTTCTTATTCACATAAGAAAATAGAACTGAATAATCACATAAGAATATAGAACTTCCAACTAAACATAGATATCATATAAGCACCTTCTACAATACTTCATCCATTTGATGCAATAAAAGCAATGAAGGAAATCATGACATCATTTCTAAAAATAAATATTTCATGCTTTTGAGCTGAAAAACAATGGTGAAGGGTCCTTACCTTAACAAGTTAAATCAAAATCTCCAAAGATGCACAATTGCAGAATTTTCCAGATTCGTAGTACTAACTTCCCAAAGCTATAACTCTATGCACAGAACTCTAAACACTATTCCGTCAGAGCTCAAGCGTAGCTCTTTCAGTCCTCTTCGAAATGCACTAAAAATCACTGAAAATACAACATTTACTATCTCAAATCTAAAAAAAATGCTCACAACACCCAGTTGTACCAGAAATCTCCTATTTTCTTTCTATCTCTCCCTAATTCTAACATCCCACTCCCTACAAAAGCTAGCAAAACCTACCACAAACTACCCATCAATTCCTTAAAATAAAATCCACAACTTCTAAGTATCTACACTTAAGTCTCCCAACTAGCCAAACACGTCACAACGCCTCTTAACAAGAAATGTACATAGCATATAGCATGAGAAAATCAGTTAATACACAAAATTAAATGCAAGCATGTTAGACACGTAAGCACGAAAAGTTCCGGGTATCACATGAAATGTATGTATAAACTCAAAATGAATTATACCCCTGAGTGTAATCATAGGAAGACAAGAATGCGAATTATGAAATACAAAAGTCAAAACTAGTGGCAAGAGGTTCTTTCGTGAGACCTGGTGATGGTTACGAATACATAATTTTTTTGATGTGGATACAAATATGTTTAGGTTTTAATAGTGCAAGAAAAATACTTAGCACATATATGAAGTCTTTGAATGATTTCATATGGCCAAAGAATATCC
The DNA here is from genome assembly GCA_026122235.1 of Vinca minor. Classification (NCBI taxonomy): domain Eukaryota; kingdom Viridiplantae; phylum Streptophyta; class Magnoliopsida; order Gentianales; family Apocynaceae; genus Vinca; species Vinca minor. Next base: position 5,338,080 of record JAOCZM010000253.1, read on the forward strand.
GTAAATCGTTCATAAAGAACGTGACATCATTATCATAGTAAAATCTTTCAAAAGTATAACATTCACAGCATCCTTATATACTGGATTAAATCCTTACAAACTAGACATCCAGAAGATGCTCTATATGGACAAAGTACATCATTTAAGTAACCCAATTGTCTGGTTGTTTGATATTACTAAATATAGTTTTTTTTTGGTAAAAAGGCGAAATATATAAAACAGGAGTTCTTACAAAGAAAGAAAATACAACATAAATAAAAAGTTACATCCGAATTAACTAGAAACTTTAATTCTAGCATAAGTTCTCCCTTCTTTGTCCTCTTGACATCTTTTTGCCGCAAAAATAGTTCGTGAGCAGAAAATTTGGCAAGAACTACAAAGGAGAGAGCTTCCAAACTTGACTAGCGAGACAGCCACTTGATTCGCCTCGCGAAAGGTGTGCGAGACTTTGCAATCCATAAATTGAGAGATCAGAAATCTGCAATCATCAATAATGTTAGTATATCTAAGATTCGAACAGTTCTTAATCATGTCCAAGGTAAACTGCGAGTCAAGGTTTATATCAAGGTTTAAGAACTGATGGTCTTTGGCCAGTGTAAGGCATTGGCGAAGTGCTATGATTTCTGCTTCGTTATTTGTTGTGTAGGCAATATGGATACTAAATCCTAGTATCCAGTTTCCCTCGTGGTCTCCGAATAACCCACCTGCTCCACCCTTACCTGGATTAGATAAACATGATCCGTCGGGGTTGAGCTTGACGTAATTAATATCAGATGGATGCCATTTAATGTGCATGATGGAGGTTGTTTTTAAAATGTTCCTAAGGGTATTATTTGCATTAGAAAATTCAACACTCTTATTTATAACTTCATCGCAAGTCATAAAATGAGTGTCTTTTTTGAATATTTTTGTGTTGCGAGCAAGCCAGAGATTCCAGCAAGCAAATGAGAACACAATTGACCAAGGGATCATGCTCCTTAGGGTTAGAGTGGAGGTACTGTTGGCTTTAATGATATATTTTCCCCATTCCCTAATTTTTCATGAGATGTTACTTTTACAAATATTCTATCCTATTGTGATTCCTTTCCAGATGGGTGAGGATGAATGGTGTATGATTGAGCCTTAAATGGAGATGTTTCTAAGATGTTTTGATTTAGTTACTTGGGCCCAAAGAGATTTTTTTTTTGTGAAATTAGACATCTCCATGCAAGACTAGCTAAGAGGGCTTTGTTTTGGAATTCGGCTTTTCGAAGCTGTAAACCTCCCAGAGACAGTGGCAGGCAAGCTTGATTCCAAGAGATGAGGTGGAGCTTCCGGTTGTCCGACGAAGAACCCCGAAGGAAATTTCTACAAATTCTGTCAATGGCATTAGTGATTTTGCGAGGTAGGTTATGGAACTACATGGTGTTAGATGGAATAGCAGAGAGAGTTGACTTTATAAGAATTCAGTGACCTAGGTATGTAAGAAAGTTCGACCAAGATGCTAGTTTACTATGCATATTATCTATAATAAATTGGAAGTCCTGAGATCCTAACGGTGAAAGTTTGGCAGGAAACCCTAGATATTTGCCTAATCCATATGATCTAGGCATTTGAAGCTTGTGTGAAATAGAATTAGCGAGTTCTAAGGAAGTGTTGTAGAAAAAATGACACTTGACTTGGCAAAATTATTTTTTTCGCCAGATTAGAGGGTAAAAGAATCCAGAATATCAACGATGGTCTTTGTATTGCTAATGTTGGCTTTGGCTAGTAAGAAGATGTCATCAGCGAAGAAGATATGAGTAAAGGGCGGGCAGGTTCGCGATAATTTAACGGGATTTCCATAAATTATTATTGACCGGCATATTCATTTGGAGAGTTAGAAATTCTAAACTCAGTATGAAAAGGTACGGGGACAATGGATCACCTTGCCTAAGCCACGTGTTGGTTTAAAATAAGGCGTTGGATGTTCGTTAATAAGAATGGAGAGAGATGTCGAAGTTGTGCAAACCATGCTTAGGTGGATTAGATGAGTAGGAAATTTGAAAAAAAAAAGTAGCATGACATGGATGAAGGACCACTCTAATCTATCAAAGGCCTTATCTAAATCAATTTTAATGGCCATATGAGCTGTTTTCCCACTTTTCCTTTTGTTAAAATAGTGTAACACCTCATGAACAATAGAGGCATTGCCACTTGCCCTTTTTTCTGGATAAAGCTACTTTGTTTAGGGCTTATCAACACAGATAAGTATGGTCTAAGGCGAGTAATGATGATTTTATTAATAGCCTTATAGATTGTGTTGCATAAACTAATGGGGCGATAGTGAAGGATAGTTTTGGTTTTTGGTATGATGCAGATGAGTGTGTTATTAAGGGTCTTGAGGTAAGACCCCATAACTGAAGAATTTTTTAATAATATCAGTAGTCATGTTTTTTGTGTCCTCCCAATATTTTTGGAAGAAAAGCGGATGCGATCCCATCCCCGACTGTGGGGCTTTTAATGGTTTGAATGATTTAATGGCCTGATGGATTTCTAAGTTAGAAGGAATGAAGTCAATGCTATCCAAGGATATAGTACTAGAGTAATTATTGTTGAGCATTGAAATATTTCTAGTTGTGAAGGTATGAGAAGTAGTATAGATATGCTTGAAATGATTTAGTATAATATTTTCTACTGATTCCAGATTAGTATGCCAGACACATCCATTATCCTTTAACATAGTAATCTTATTTTTCCTACGACGATTCAAGGTGGAAATATGAAAAAAATTAGTGTTATTATCCCCATCATGTAACCAGTTTATACGCGATTTTAGCTTCCAAAATTCTAATTCTAATTTTAAGATGTCAACATATTCTTTGCGAAGCGTATGTTCAAGGTTATATAAAAAGGAGCTATATTGCGTACTGAGAAACTTTTGTATACCATTAAGCTTAGCCAGTATTTCTCTCTCTCTTTTTTTTTTTTTTTAAAATATTGCCAAATTTATCTTTGTTCCATTTGATAGCTAGGGTTTGAAAGAGGTTAACAATACTCTCATAATTTAAATTACCGTTCCAAACAGTGCTAACTAAGCTCCTGAAATCCGTATCGCTAAACCACATGGTTTCTACTCTAAAGGGAGGCTTTTTCCTAGGAGTGCTATCTGTTCTAAGTAATAAGGGACAGTGATCCAAGAGCAACTCAGGCAAATGAGTAACAATACTATCTGGAAAATTCTCAATCTAGGTAGGGTTTGCTAAATACCTATCAAGTCGTTCAAAAATAATTTTTTTTCCATATTTACTCATGTTCGACCAAGTATAAGGCTGGCCTTTATAGCCTAAGTCTATCATATTACATGCATTGAGAATAGAATTAAACTCACAAATACGTTGCATGTTAACTTTTTTCCCACCAAATTTCTCAGCTTTATTAGAAATTTTATTGAAGTCTCCTAAAAGGAGCCAGAGTTTATTATTAGAAGATGCAACAATTTTTAGGTTGTTCCCAAGTATACGTTTGTTGGCTTATTTACTACTTGAGTAAATAGCAGAAAGAAGAAAAGAATGAGTCAGGTTGCTTACAGTGACAATCATATGCAGTTCTTGCACTGTCTTCGACTCGGGAGAGGAAGGATGAAGAACTACTTGGTAAAGAAGTACCATATATATAGTGCTATTGGAGCACTTATGTATCTTGCAAACACTATTTTTCCTGATATTTAATTTGTAATGAAATTGTTTGCTAGAAAATGTTCTTCTTTTATCAACGGCATTTGGACATTAAAAATAGCATTCGGTATTTCTAAAGAAATACTAATCTTTGATCATTTTATTTAGATGAATATAAGTCATCATGAGTTTAAACACATTCTCAGACATTTACATTTGGTAAATTGTATTCTATGGAACAAGTTGAGAATGTGTATGGTTGAGATTCAATAATTTATTATCTTCAAGAGAGTTGCAATTTATCCTCAGAGATTCTTTACAATATTGTATAAAAATAATGTAGTTTGTATAGCTCAAGTGAAAAGATGATGTATAAAGGGAGATATGAGAAAACCAAATTTAGTTTTCTTTTATAAGAAATGTGAAATGATGAACGTTTGTTTTCATCAAATATGATAATACAAACGATTTATTCACTAAGACATTATCGATTCCAACTTTTAAGAAGTTGATTTATAATATTGACATGTGTTGGTACACAAATCTTAATTCTTAAAAGATCTAGCTAACAGGGGAGTAAAATATAAAAAAGAATGTACTATTTTTTCTTCGCTAAAGAAGTTTTTTTCCACCGTGTTTTTGCTCTTGTAAATTTTTAACGAGGCATATTCTTTATATTAAGGACTCCAAAGGGGAGTGTTATGAAATATGAGAAGTGGAGTCCTTATGGATTTTATAACTCATCTATTTTTTTGAATCCTCTAACTCCCCATTGATAGAGGAGTTACCAAGAGTCCATAAACGCTCATTGTTGAGTCCACTAACCTACCTATTGATGAGAGATTTAATAACCTACATACTTCATCCTTATAAATAGAGAATTTTGATAAACCCATGAAATAATACGGGAAATATTTCCACTATCTTTGTCTCTTGTCTTCTTTGATCTCTTTAGTTTATTTTTGTCTTGTGGTGAAATTTACTTTAGAATTTCATCAATTTTATAATATTTTAGTAATTTTTTTATTTGTTATGTAATGATTTTAAGTGTTGATTTTTGAAAGATAACAATATATAAGATACAATAGGAAAGTGCAATAAACAATAAATCTATAATTTGCAATTATAATGATAACATAACTACAATGTTGGTAAGTAGTTTGTTTGTTTTTTCTTTTTTATTGTTTGAAAAACCTAGTTTTTTTTTGAAAGCCAAAGGGTGCAAAATTTATTCATCAAGAAACGCGATCCGATGAGATCGCAGAAAGTACATCATAGGGGAGTTGTGAATCTCATAACATAGAAAAATAAGAATGACCATGACGTGCCAGACAATGAGCAACTTTGTTACCACTACGTTTAACAAAGAACAAAATAACAAAATCAAACGAAGCCATAAGAGATTTGACATAATCCAGGGTTGATCCAAGGGCCGAAAAGTCCCTTTAATTTTCTTAAAAAAACTAATTGATGCGATCATACTCTAAATTTATTTTTCTTAAAACTAATATTGGATTATTAGGTGTTTCTAAACTAAAATTAAAAACTATTATTAAATACAAGTATAATAATAACATAATTATAGTACAATTAATATGTGATAATATTACTATTATATTATATAATGTATAATATAACTATTACCCCCTCAATTCCTCAATGTAGGTCGTTTAGGACACTATGAAAAAATTAAGAAACTTAAAAAAATAATAATATTTTCACCACAATTCCAATAATACTCCTTCCTCCCTCTCTTTTACTTTTCCAATAAAAGATATGTTGATGGTATAATTGGAATAAACTATTGACACCTAATAAAGACATGTAAATAAAAATTAATTTGGATACATATATATCTACTAAATGACAATTAAATGGGAATAGAGGGAGTATATTATATGTATAACAGTCCAAAACAAATATATGTATACAACATAACGTAATGCTTAAAATGCTATAGCTCAGCAAATGAATACCTAGTTTCGTAGTTCATATAGATAATGAGTTCGAATCACTTCACGCTTCTTGAATTCCTTATTTTTTTGTAATAGATAAGTGCCATTAGTGATGGAGTCGAGGGGCCACGACCCCCCAAATTTTCCGTGATTATTTTAATACTAGTGTGTATTCTCATATGCACTTGTACATATATTTTTAATACATGAAAATTGTCTTGATTTTTTGAAAACTTTTAAAATTTGATAATAGAGTACTCATTATCTTTTTATCCAATGATAAAAAAAAATTTGCACGAATACTTACACTTGTTTAAAATGTTCGTAATTTTTTTAGTACTAGTGTATATTCTTATATGCGCTTATAAATATATTTTTAATGCATGAAAATTGTCTTGAAAACTTTTAAAATTTGATGATAGAGTACTCAATTTTTTTTGTATCCAATTTGATAAAAAAAAAATTGCTCGAATACTTACGGTTATTTATATAAAAATGTATATTTAATTTAGTAATTATTTCGTCTCAAATTAAATGTCTATTTACAATACTATTTATTACTCATTATATTCGAATGTGAAGGTACAATTTTCATTTTTTTACATCAATAATTTAATGTCTCATTTTCGTAATTGTAAAGGATAAATTTGTAAACCCATTAAAATTAAAAAAATTTCCTTAAGTTTTGTATCATGGATTCAATTTTAAACCAAAAGATATCTTCTTAATAATCTTTATGGTCCTACACCACATTTTGCGTCCCGTCGAGAAGCAATTATTTTAAATTGGGATTTATTTTGATACTCTTTGATTTTCTTTTTTAGTTTTTGGAGACACTGAGAACGATGATGATGATGATGATGGTATACTCTTTTCTAATTTTAGTGCATTGATTTTGATTCCCCCCCCCCCCCCTCCCCCCTCCATTTTACGGGCATTTACTTGGGACATGCCCTGCTAGAAATTTGTTTCATTTTGATGGAATTTCTATGCCTAAATCCATTTCTTGCTGTTGTCAGATTATATTTTGAGTTAGTCTTTCCTGATGGTAATTATAGATGTTTACACAATAAAACTTCTCGGTCAATTTTCGTAATATAAGTCGTTTAGTACATTTAGTAAATAAAAAATAAGATGTTTTTAATCAAAATATCAATATTACTCTCTTAAGTAAAATTAGTGGTATATAAGTAATATTTAAAACAGTAATATTGATATTTTGGCTAACAAAGTACTTTTCTTTTTTTCTTCTTTAATTTTCGATATACGTCGACTTATATTAAGGGATGAAAGTAGTAGAAGTGAACTTGTATGTGTAATAAATTATGAAAAATTTACTGCTTACTGCTTAAAATTTCTGCATTGCTTCTATCCGCTGCCTCCAAATTGGTATTATAAGAAAATGAAATGAGATATATTTATGAACCGTCATTATCTTTTCGGTTCAAAGTTTCGAAATTTTGTTGGCCTCTGACCATTGCATTAGGTTTTGGCTGAGAAATGAACAGAACCTTTTTATGGACAGTCTATTAAGGGTAGATACTAGAAAACATGGAAACTTGCATCAGGGAATTAATTAAGGAAAATAGATAATTCTCGATATGTATACTTGTCTGAATTGCATCATTGATTATGCATCTTAATCTGGTATCTGATGCTTCTCTGATCCTAACTTGTATTTAGGACCTTTTTTGCTTTGTTTTTTCAACTTCTTAAATATGAATGCTTGTCATATTGTGGACAATCCTAAAAAGTCGATATTGTTTTCAAAACTCTGTTCCTCTTGAAGGAAGTCAGAAACAAGAACAGTTTTCAGATGTATTATGTAAAGCATGAGGGAATATATATGGAATACCAATGTTAACTATTGTTTGGTTGATGGAGTGACTAGATGCTTGAGAAACGTGATGCTAAACTAAGAAACAAGTGAATTTTACTAGAAAAGATTCCTATTTATAAAGTTTAAAGTTTCGAATTAGTCAATGATGAATTATCAAAATTTCACGATATAGGTTTTCATATTTTTGTGCATTGCTAGTGTTATCTTTGCTATAGGTAACAAAATTGTATCAGATCTTTACAGATGAACCACTTGTAATGGGTATGTATTCCGACAAAAGTCCGTTTTGACTCTTAAAACGCAGAAGAGGAAACTATCTAATGTTTCATTGGGTTTACGGGTTTAACTTGCGTATGCGGTGATGGACTGGCGATCTTTTGTGCTTCGTATGTGATTGTCACAATTATAGTTTCTCCTGTTGTATGATTTATATCTGAACTTTATTTTGTTTTGAGAATCAAGTACGTATTTCACTACTGTTTCCTCCTTTTTGTGGGGCGGGAGTCTCTTTTTTTGAACATTGTGATCTATTGTGGCACTGTGATATTTGAAATTTCTATTATAGCAATCTCCACTGCCAATAGGGATTTCAATATTTCTCGAAGAGTAATAAAAGTCGCAATATTTTTATACTTACATTTCTAAATTATTATATTTTGCTAAATAACTCAATTACCATTTATGAGCTTTTATGATTTCAATGCTTTGTGCACTTGTTGCCAAAGGTTAGGTTAGTCTCCAATACATCTGTTTCAGTGGTATCCTGGGATCAGCCACTTTGTTTGACAAAGGTTAGGTCTGTATCCCGTCCATCCCCGCCCATACCCCCAATTATTGGGGACTTAATGGGTTATGCTATTGTTGTTGTTGTTGTTGTATGATTTCAATGCTTTCTTTTGGAACTAAGGTTTGGTTGTTGTTGTATGATTTCAATGCTTTGTCTTCTCCATTTTATTTCCTTAATTATTGCATCTTTTTGCCATTACTAGTCATCTACGATTTCATACGTTTACTACTACTAAATTTTAGTCTCACACACTCGTGCACAATCTCTAGGGATTAACATTATTTTTTGTTTTAGAGCTCTTCTGGTTTTAACCTACTTTACCTCTTTTGAGTTTAACTGTGGCAAAAAAAAGCGTAAATAAGCTTCATCTCTTTATGTTATTTTTTGCATTGGGGGAAAGCAAGTTGGTGGCCTTTTGTTTGCTTTTGCTCTTCAAAATTTTAGATTTTCTGATGCAACTGAGAGTACAATTATTTGGTTTAATTTAATTTTACATTTTTTGCGGAGTTGGGATTAAAGATTATTTAGGGGGGTTGGTTACTTTGTCAATGAATTTCAGTTGCCATAAAGCAAACAATATCTTAAACCACACTAGAAAGGATATTTTTCCTTTCTTGCTATTGTCAAATGATCTTTTGAGTGAGTCTTACCTGATGGTAATTAAAGATGTTTACAAAATAATTATTTTCTTAAATGTAGACTGTTTATGTAAGTGAACTTGTCTGTGATAGATTAGTAAAATTTTACGGCTTACTGCTTAAGGTTTCTGCATTGCTTCTATCTGTTGTATTCAAATTGGTAATATAAGGAAATGAAATTCGATGTATTTGTGAGCAGTACTGTGCTTGCGGTCCAAATTTTCAAAACTTCTTTTGCCTCTGAGCATTGCATTTGAAATTGACTTAGAAATGAATGGAACCTTTCAATGGAATCTGTTAATATTTGTTGACCTCTAGCCTTCTAATATAAATTAGTCTTATTTGAAGGGAATGGAAGAGCTCTTGCCACTTTTCTTTCTAAGTTAGATAGTAAAAGACATGGAAATTTACGGTGTGCAATTAAGAAACGGAAATAGACAATTCTCCACATGTACACGTGTCAGAATTGCATAATTTCTATGGTATCTCATGTTTCTCTGACGGAAATTTGTATTTAGGACATTTTAACTTCTTAAAATGCATTTTGCGGATGTGAATGCTTGTCATATAGTAGACAAGCCTAGAAAGTAGATGTTTATATGGTGATGAATGAACATGTAATAGTTTTGAACTTCCAAAATCAATTTCTCTTGAAGCAACAAGAACATTCTCACATGTACAATGTAGATGAGGGCATAGATGGAATTTCTATGCTGTGATAGAGTAGCAATCTTTTATGCTTCTTATCTGAATCTCCCCAGTTACAGTTTCTCCAGTTTTGTGAGCTTTATCTTCAATTCACTTTGTTTCGAATTACATATGTATTTCTGTAATTTTTCCCCTTGGGGATGTTCTGTTGTGGCAATATTTGTTTGCTTCAAATTATTGTCCTTTGTGAGCTTTTAGGGTTTCAATACGTCTTTTGCTAACTTTTATTTATTTCCATAATTGTTGAATTGATATTCCTTTTCTAGATATTCTCCAATTTCATAGCATTTGTTTTTCTATTTACGGACATTTAATCTGGATACACAAATTTAGGATTTTTTTTTTTTTTGGTTTTTGATAAATGTGCATGCCAAAAGTTGAGTGTATTCTCTTTAGTGAATGCTTCGTGAAACTGGTAATTTTACGATTTTTTTTTTTTTTTTTTGGGATTTGAGGGTGATTCAAGATCATTGTTGATAGCTTTTTGTTTTAAGATTTAGGTTTTGTTCTTCAAAATGTTTTATCTTTTGAGACAAGTGAAAGTGAAAAATTGTCACATTTCGAGGATGGGGGGATGGTATTTAAGTGATTGGATTTGCAAAGAATTGAGACTACAATTCCTTTCTTCTTTATTTCTGAAAGATTATTTGGGGAGATGGTTATTATTATTTTTTTCAATGATTTTCAGTAGCTAATTGGACCAAAGAAAATATGGAATCAGATTAAAAAGGATATTTATCCTTTGTTGATGTTGTTAGATTATCTTTTGAGTGAGTCTTACCTGAGAGTAGGGCTATAAACGAGCTCGAAGGACCGAGCATCAGAATTTCGAGCTCGAGTTCGACTTGAATTCAAACGTGTTCGTTCATTTTTATTTGAGTCTTAAATTTTGTTCTGGTCGTTCGTTTAGTTGTTCGAAATGTTCCCGAACAGCTCGGGTTCGACTCGGTTATGGTGTGTGAACTCGAATTGTTCGTCTAAATTTCGTTCGAGTTCAGATTGAGTTTGTTTAACTATTTGTTTTCTAAAATATTTACTAAATTCTTTTTAATTTATTTCAGTAATAATCAATAGAATCAGAATATAAGAATATACTTCATGTAATAATTTATATTATTTTTTATTATTCTCGATTCTCGAACGTTCGCGAACAAGATCGTGTTCGTTCGTTTATCAAACAAACCTTAATTTATGTTCGAGCTCGAGTTGAACACAAATAGAACAAACTATATTCGAACTCGAACGAGCCTGACACTCGAACTGTTCGGTTCGTTTACAGCTTTACCTGAGAGTAATTAAAAATGTTTATGAAATACTAAAATTGTAGACTGTGTATAGATGTGAACTTGTCTTTGATGGATTACCCGAGGAAATGAAATGGGATGTATTTACGAACAGTCCAAGTTTCAAAGTTTCTTTTGCCTTTGACTGTTGCATCTCAATTGGCTGAGATATGAATGGAACATTTTAATGGGAAGTCTGTTAAAATCTTTGAAGTTTTGGCCTTTTTGGACTAAATATGTCTTGCTAGAAGAAAATAAATGGAAAAGAACAATTATGCCATTTTTCTTCTTATGGTAGATACTAAAAGACACGGGACTTCGCAGCCATAATTGCATTATTTCTAAAGCATCTTAATCTGGTATCTGGTGCTCTCTGACCCTAACTTGTATACTTACTAGCGATAGTGTTAGATGATATAAAAACAAAGGAAAATAGATACATTTTGCGGACGTTTTGACTTCAGCGTTTCAATGTCTTAAACATGCATTTCACACTTGGTTGCTTATCGTATAGTGGACAAGCCTAGAAAGTAGTTCTTGGTTATAGTTTTGAACTTCAAAAATCAATTTCTCTTGAATCAGCAAGAAACATTTTCAAATGTATTATACTAAAACGAGCGAGTAGATGAAATATCTAGGTGCTTGACAAATGTCATGTTAAATTTAGAAACAAGTAAATTTTACTAGAAAAGATTTTAGAACTGAAGTTGAGCTGTTAATTTTGCAGATTCCTGTTTTGTAAATTTTACTTTTCGAATTAGTTAACAAATTCTTAAAATTTCATGATATAAGTTTCGTATTTCCGTGTATCGGATCTTCATAGGCGAACCATTTGTAATGCGTATGTGTTTTCAACACCAGTCCATTTTGATTGTGGAAATGGAGTATCCCAATCTTTCAATGCAGAAAAGTGAGACTATAAAATGTTTCATTGGGGTTTAACTTGCACTTATGAAATGATATACTAGCTATCTTTTGTGCTTTTTATATGAGTTGTCGCAATTACAAATTCTATTGTGTTATGACTTATATCGTAACTTCATTTTAGTTGAAGCATCACATATGTAATTCACTATTGTTTCCCCTTTGGGGGGAGGGTGACACATTTTTTTATTATTCTTGTGGTCTTGTGGCAGTATTTGCTTGCTAGGAATCACCATTTATGAGCTTTATAATTTGTGTTTTTCTTCACTTTATTCCTTGAAGTGTTGCATCTTTCTGCCTTTGCTAGTCATTCCACAATCGCATAGGGTTACTAATGCAAGTCCTCTCTCTCAAACACACTCAAAAATACAAGAACACACTTTTCCATAATGTTTAGGGCTTAACATTGTTTTATGTTGTAGAGTTCCTGATTTTTACCTACTTTGCATCCTTTGAATTACAGGGGACACATAAAGTAAAAATTAGCTTGCTCCTGAATCTAAGTGCCATTTTATTATAGAACTTAAAATGAAGAAACGTGAGTATGTAGCAGTGTTGTTAAGGTTCACGCCTTAGGCCCCAAGCTCGAGGGATATCGCCTTAAAATCTCAGGCGCGCTTTAAATCAGGGAGGCGTGCGCCTTGAAGAAAAGGCTCCAGGCTCCAGGCTCCAGGCTCCAGGCTCCAGCCGCACCTCGGGCGCACCTTGGTGTGATTAAAACGATTCTAAGGAATGGTTGCTTGGAAAGGTAGAAAATGATGAGTGAGTATTTGATGATTCAGATTTGCCTTGGTCTGAGGTTTCTAGGGCAACTAGAGTAAATGAACCGCGCTACCCATCTAGGTCAAGAGGAGCGAGTACTTCTCATTCTCCACCTTTGCCTCCTAATTTAAGACCATTGTCTTCATCATTTGTCCCTAGCTTTGATGAGAATAATGAAGATGAGTAAGAAGAATCTCCCTTGGATAAAGAGAATCAAGTTGAAGACATTGCTCTTGGAGATGATTAGGGGCATTAGCTTTTTATTTGTTTTACTTTATCTGACTATGCTTTTTTTTGGGGATTTAATAGGTTAAGTTATTGTTGTTGTTGTTGTGGGAGGGAACTATATTATTATGTTTTGCCTAAATTTGCATGCTACTAATATATATAATAATATTTATTCAAAGTGTACATTTTCTTGAAAGGTGTGCGACTTGCGCCTTGCACCTCAAGGCTCGAAGTCCCCTTTGCGTCTTGGTGCACCTCAACGCCTTGACAACACTGGTATGTAGTATTGGACAGGGGTTGCCGATACATATTACATTTTGAAGCATGCTTCTTGGTAAATCATCAATACAATTAATCAATATAATATTCATAAAAAAGTAGAAAAACTATATTGATGATATACCAAGAAGCATGCTTCACAATTGAGCTGTTTACAACTCTGATTCAAGGCTGATCTCATGGGAGGAACTTCTGATGAAACCATGTTCTGAGATCGATATCATAGTACATAGGCAATGACTACTGATGATGGGATGCCAAACTTTTTGAGTGCAATAAAGGAATGGATGAATGAATTCTGATTCGCAGGGATCTTTGTATGAATAAGAACTAATATGGCCGCCTGGTATGCCATCATTAACTTCATTATCCTCATTGTTCTTCTTGGATGTTTCCTTTACTGATTACAAATTTTCGTCTTTTTTAATGCACTTTAGATACCAAGTGCATTCAAAGTGTATTAAAAAGAGCACTTCTTTGCACAAAAAGTACTGGAATGTGAAGTTCCAGGCTTAGAAGTTATTATTTGTTACCTGTTTGTTTTCGGGGGTTAAAGCAAAGAAATACTTGGTTGAAATGTTTCATGTTTAATATTGAAGTTATTTCCAGCGAGATGATACTATATTATCCATATATCTGCATGTATAGGTTTGGGAAGCCATCAAAAAACAGCAAGGTTGGTAATCAGTATGATGATTACTCTCTTTGCATATCACATCAAGTTGAGATATTCACCTGGGAACCTTGATGGTGATAATGCTTCTAGAAAGAAAAATGGGACGTGCAAAGGAAAAAGTGAACTAAGAAATAAAACCATGAATGGGGATTTTAATGGGAACTCCTAAGCTACTCTAGATATATTTTCTAGTTGTGGTTGCTTGCCTGACAGACTGCAGCAATCAGGCGAGTTAAATTATGTCTGTAATAGTTATTTTTATTTTTTATTTTTTCTGTTTGTGATACATATCTTGAATTGATTCAAAATTTCGAATGCAGTGGACAATAGAGTGTGAAGAAGCTACTAGAGATGCATTTAAGCTCAATCATCTAGAAATTTGGTGTTCGTCAACTATTGTAATGTGATTCTAAGGTCAGGTTCCGTTGTTTTAAGTCTCCCCGATGACTACGTGCATGAAGTGAGTGGTTTAAACAGTTGAGTGAAATATTATCAAAGAGATTGACATGTACAAGCATTAGCACTGATGAAACACTGATGAAAAGAGCAGAGGGGATGGACGGACGAAGAAACAGTAGGATTTTGTACCATAAGGGTCAAAGAGTCGAAGCTTTGCACCATACATTGCATAAACACGGTGTTGGAGGGCACATGCTTCCCGGAGTCGATTTGGTGGCATAAGCCTCCGATCTTGACAGCCGGGAATGTCAGATGATGCTCCAAGCTGGTTGGTATTTTCTCTCGGGTCCTAACAAATCTCACAACGACTCCCTCGACGGCGATTTCAGCATCCAGGTTCTTGAAAAGGCTTTGGAGGTGTGGGCTCTGCAAATTATTCCACTTCACAGCCCAGTGGCCAAGCCTGCACAGATTGACCCAGAGTTGGAAAAATGCATTCATTATTCATTTGCCAAATAATTGGTTCTGTATCAGGAAAGTGAATGGAGAATGGTATAAGTTCGACAGTCTATTTCCAGCACTGGAGCACCTATCGAAGTTTTACCTTTCTAACTATCTGAGTTTTCTAAAAGGTTCTGGTTGGAGCATTTTCCTTATAAGAGGTAATTTTCCAAGTGAGTGCCGTTGGCATCCTCCGATTCTCTTTAAAAAGATCTAAGTTCACATTGAAACCGACAGTTCAAAGATGAAAATAAGAATAGCGTAGAGAACATGTCTGAGAGAAGTACTGTTGGATATTGATTTTTCGGGGATGGTGTAAAAGATCTAAGTTCTCATAATTATAGGCCTTGAAATGTGATTATTGTTTTTTTGCAGCATTCAACAGGCTTGTTGATGGGTTTTTGAAAACTCTATTGCTGTAAATTTTATATTCATGAAATAATGGCCCATACGTTTCTTATCATGCAACCTCCCCCCGCCCCATAAAAATAACCGAAAGAACTGGTTAAATAACTGATGAATGGGTTCTTCTGCAGAAATGTAAGAATGTAAGAGTGAAAGCGACTGCATTTCTACTCCAGAAGCTGCATCTCTGAGAGAAGAAGAGGTAAAGAATATGCCTTTACCTGGACAAGTGGACTTCATTAATGGGCCCTCTTTGCCAGGTTTGTGATGCCTTATTTCAAATGTTTCATTATGAAGATAAACTAGGTTTATCCATTTACGGGGTTTCTTCTTTTAGGCCTGTTTTGTTTGAGGATGAAAAGGAAAAGGAAGTTCTTAGGAAACATAAAATAGTACCTTAACTATTTATTGGTCTTGAGAAGTTCGATATTTTTAATTTCTATTATTTAAGTTTTAAATCTATTTATTTCCCGAAGAAATGATCCCCACAACCAGTCCTATGGTGGAGGTACTCTGCCCAAAATCCGAACGTCTTGCTCATGTGCATTAGCATAAAGGGATTTGCCCTCTAAAATTAGTGCACATGAGCTGCACTCGATTTTCTGCACACGGTGGAAAAGGTGGAGGGGATTGTTCTTTTGTGCAATAATTAGATTTATGATTGAAATGATATTAATTAAAGATTTAGAAAATCCTTAACACAAATAATATAGTTAGGGCTAATTTTGATAATAATATATGTGAATCTACCACACTTTTCTGCTAGAGAAGTTAATGTTGTAATCTTCAAAGACGATGGAAATGTTGGATTGAAGGCCTACGTTGTATACCCCACTGATTGAGATAGCGTGTCAAGATTCTGCTGGACAAATTGACTTGGATTCCAGGAAGGTGAAAGTTAGGAGATTTCTTAGACCTGAGGGCATATCAGCTGAGAAGTCTTCTAATATCCGAGAGGTAATGACTTCTTTAAGAACCCAATTTATTATTGAAGGGTTGGTAATTTCTTGATGAATATTTGGTAAGCATAGTGGTAAAAAGAAAATCCCACATCAATGAAGAACTATTCATTAACGATGTGGTTGTGAAGTTTGAATAGATAATTTTTTGCCTATTTTCAATGCTCTTACAATGGTCAAAGAATAGCATTTCGGATTTATTACAGTTAAGATATGTATACTGTTCCTGTTGGATCAATTAACGAGAATATGAAGTAAGAAAAAGCATGACATTCCAGCTGAAGACGATGTCCTTCCATCTTTTTGGTCATGTTTTGGTTTTGCGAGTATATGTATGATCATTCTAAAGGATCCAATATTTACATAATAAGAAGATAAAAGTAGCACCATTGACTATTATTTAACAGGCCATATTTCCTCTGTTATGTTATCTCAAGCTAAAAAATTACTGAAAGTTTTGACCAACTCTATCGTCAAGCAGATGGCATCTCACATCAAGTTGAGATATTAACCTGGGAAGTTTGATGGTGATAATGTTTTTCGAAAGAAAAAGGGAAAGTGCAAAGAAGGAGAAAGTATACTAGGGAAAAAACAACCCCAGACATCCCTATATTATTTTCGTTTAGCCTCGATAGCCATAGTATGATTTTTTCAGCCTAAAGAATTCTCATAAAACTTACGTTTAGCCTTAAGAATCCTCATAATACTTGCGTTTAGCCTTAAGAATCCTCATAATACTAGCGTTTAGCCTTAAGAATCCTAGCCACCACAGTTGCGGTGGTTTCTGACTGAATGGACACACGTGCCTTGCACGTGTCAATGAATAGAGGGCAAATGCGTCTTTTTAAACGACCCGCTCCAATACCCATTCCCATACTCGTTTGAAAGAGGGATTAAATCCCCAAATTCAGCATTTCTCTTCGGATATGAAGGTAATACTTAAGAGAAAGAAGAGTCTGAAAAGTTCAAGAAGGACAAGCAAAACTCAGATGAAGGTAATGTAAAGAGGCTTTCCGAGATGGATCATGCAATAAATAATTCTATAACGCAGATTGATATTGCTAATTCGACTATCCGGAGTCTTGAGAATCAGAATTATGTGTTGTAAAAACAGCTAGAAGCTGCCAAGAAGGGAGTCTTTGGATGAAGCTTTGCTGGAAGAATAGGAAGCTTTGAAGAAGTTGCAAGCAATAGACAAGCTAAAAGTTTCTTTGCAGGAGGAGCTTACAACACTAAGGCGCCGTGTTGCGGACCTGCGCCTTCAACTGGAAAAGGCTGAAGCTCGTAAGGACCAGCTAGAGGTAATGATTTCGCTCCCACTCGTCCTTACTTTCTAGCAGGTTAAGCATAAGCTTGGAGGGGGAAGAAGCAATGAATTGCTAATTTTTTATCTAGATTTGTCATTAATATATACTTGAACATATTTATGGGTCCCTTTTCTGTTACTATTGTATATTCCCCCCTCCCTACTCCCATCTCTATATCTTTGTGCAAAGATTTGCTTTCTTTCACTGAGGATCTCTAGTTAGATCATACCCTCCATTCAGGATTCATTTGCAGATCTGTAAGTAGAAGAAATTCTATCAGAAAATGAAGAGTCTTTCTCAATTTAGGGATTTAATTCCTCTTTCAAACGGATATGGGAGTGAGTATTGGAGCAGGTCAGTTTAAAAAGATGCAGTTGACCTCAATTAATTGCCACGTGCAAGGCACGTGTATCCATTCAGGCGGAAACCACCGCAATTGTGATGACTAGAATTCTTAAGGCTAAACTTAAGTTTTATGATGGATTCTTTAGGCTGAATAAATCATATCAGGTCTATTGAGGCTAAACGAAAATAATAAAGGGATGTCTGAGACTGTTTTCTCTTGAAATTAATTCGATTATAACCTTAGTCTAAGTGCTGATAAAATTTCCCGTGACTTTTTGTAATATAACTTGTTTATCCAAATAGGATAAATGGTTACCATAAATCTAAAAAAGTTGAGCTCTAGGTGAACAAGATTGTAGCAAAAATCAATTTCGCACAGCTCTGGTGGTACAACGTGCAAAGATGTGCGAACACATGACTTTGTTTGTACTTTTCTTCTGTGAGGACAAAGATTTTCCACGCTTTTTGTTACATTTTTCTTTACTAGTTTCTTTCTTTTATTTTTCATATTATTTTCATTCTCTTCCAATCAATTGAAAAGTGTTTTCTTTTCGAAAAAAAAAAAACAGTGCCTTGGCATTTCTCTGGTATATATGAATCGTTTTAATAAACAAAGTTTAATCTGCAATGATTATGGACTAGTCATTCGCTCGTTTATATTTTTTCCACCATGGGGCTTTGACTTCAATGTATAAGTTGGTTGGGAACTGATTGTGATAGTTGAGTTTTGGACAGTGCTCAAATTCGAGCTCGAGCTCAATTGAGAGAAGACTTGAAGTTTAAGCTCCATTCAAAGCTCAACTTCGGACTTAAATTTTTAGGCTTGAATTAGTATAAATTATGGTATAATTTATATTATTTCATTAAAATCAAAATTAATACAAAATATTATTTATTATATAATTGAACCTGTTGGCAAATTAAGTTGTGAACATTTAAATATCTCAGCTCTAGTTTGAACACTGTTTGATTAGAACTTAGTCTGTGCGCTGATTAAAATTCCTTGGACCTTTGTTCAATAAATGGTTTGAGTTTGAAATTGGAGAAATCAGCCCCAGACATCCCTCCATTATTTTCGTTTAGCCTCGATTGTTCTAGTATGATTTTTCAGCCTACGGAATCCTTAAAAAACTTACGCTTAGCCTGAAGAATCCTAGCCACCACAATTACGGTGGTTTCCAGCTTAATGGACACGTGCCTTGCACGTGACAATTAATTGAGGGAAAATGTGTCTTTTTAAACGACTGGCTCAAATCAAGGTAATGCTTAAGAGAAAGAAGATTCGAAAAGTTCAAGAAGGACATGCAAAACTCAGATGAAGGTGATGTAAAGAGCCTTTTTGAGACGGATCATGCAATATATAATGTTACAACGCAGATTGATATTGCTAATTCGACTATCAAGAGTCTTCAGAATCAGAATTCTGTGCTTAAAAAACAGCTAGAAGCTACTAAGAAGGGAGTCTTTGTGACCAATGCAAAATTGGATGAAGCTTTGCTGGAAGAACAGGAAGCTTTGAAGAAGTTGCAAGCAATGGACAAGCTAAAAGTTTCTTTTCAGGAGGAGCTTACAACACTAAGGCACCGTGATGCGGACCTGCGACTTCAACTAGACAAGGCTGAAGCTCGTAAAATCCCTATATATATTTTGTTAATTGCTTACACTAAGTGCCTATAGGGTTGTGAATTGATTACCCTAAAGTCCCTATAAAATATTATGTTGATCCCAAAATTATTTATTTTTAACAAATTGACCTGGATAATGTTTATAATTTATAAATCGAACTATTTCTTCTTATGTATATTTTTGAAATTATAAATTTACTCCAAATTTTTGATTTTGTAGCCAAATTAAAATTAGTGCTTGTAAGACCACTAAGCATTATAACACTTAGTCTAAACATTATGTGATATAAAATAATTAACAATAATATTGTAACAATGATTAGATTACTTGTTAGTGGAAAATTAGAACTTGCGTTTGTTATAACCCAACGTACTATAACACAGTGACTTATAAAATATTGGTTAAAAAAAAACGAATATATGCAATAGAAACAACGATCCTCAATATTCTAAGTATTGTAGAGTTACTTAAACATTATGTAGATTAAATTATTTGTTAATAACATATAACACATGTTTAAGGAAAAACGAATCTAAAAACTATAACAATGATTATATTATTTGTTAGTACAAAATTAGAATTAGTTTTTGTTACAAATACCTAGTATTATTACATAGAGTCTTACAAAAAACAGCTGAAAGGAAAATGAATTACTATAACAATAATTCTCAATATACTAAGTATTGTATAGTTATTTAAACATTATTTACATTTGATTATTTGTTAACATATAACAAATGTTAAATGAAGAGCAAATATATATATTATAACAATGATTAGATTACTTTTTAATACAAAAATAGGATTAGTGTTTGTTAGAACTCAAAGTACTATAACACATAATCTTATAAAACACTGGTTAAAAGGTAAACGAATATAATTAATATAATAATGATACTCAATATACTAAGTAGTGTATAATTACTTAAATAAACGTAGTATAGATGACTTGTAACGTTAAGACATACTTACTACAGTTCCGTATTAGTAATGATCTATTAATTAATTTTTTCTAATATATATGATATTAGTTAATTGATATTTTCTAATTTATATACTACTTAAAATATAGCTGATGTATTTCTTTTTTTTTCTTTCTGATGTATTCTCAAAAGAAGTATTTTTTTTTTAAATTTTAGAACAAACTTCGTTTGTTAGATCTATATATTGTAATTGGAAAGTTAAATAATAAAAACATTATTATTTTATGTCCATTTATGTCGATTTCTACACTATTATCACAAATTTTTCTTTAATTATTTTTTTCACATTCACGCTCTTGACAAACTGGTAACATGCACTAATTTGGGTGTTTATTGGCTATCTTGTAACTAAAATACATAGTATTAATAAATATTTATTCCAAAATATTATAAATTATTTGTGAGTATATTAAACCTGTTATTATTTATTTAGTAAAACTAAAATATTAAATCTTGCTAAAAAAAATATTAAACATGTTATTAATTTCTCTAATAACAAAGTAAAAAAAACGAAAATGATGCATAAGAGAATTGAACCAATAACATTCTTCTAAAGGAACGTCAAGTACACCAATATAAAGTTTGCTATGTACTCCCTCCATTCCTAAATATAAGACTTTCATTACATGTTGCGAAAATTAAGGAAGCAAAAATTACAATATTTTTGTAATCAAAATACCAATATTATTCCCTTAAATAATACTTGTATATCACTAATTCTATTTAAGAGAGTAATATTGGTATTTTGATTATAAAAACATCTTAATTTATGCTTTCTTAATTTTCGCAACATGTAATGGAAGTCTTATATTTAGAAATGGAGGTAGTACATTTTTTTTATCCAATTTGTTAATGGATATAGTTTTGTTAAATGAAGGTATTATACTACTATGATTTTGCACCATAGTTGGACTAAGTTCCAAAAAGAATTTTGTTCCTGAATACTTGTTGACTTGCCACTGGGAGTTCAGAAAAGTTCATTCCTCGAATGTAAAATGCTTGTTGTGTTATGAAAATAATGTTTTCCATTCTTAGAATGCAAAGAGTTAGGAGTTTGAAAAGAGAATCGGAAAAAATGGTAGCAAATTTAGTACTGCTAGGTAAAAGGATGTCAGGACGGTTTATGTGGCTTGGTAAAAGGATGTCAAAAAATTTAGTGTTACTTGGTACCGCCTATGTTACTCAGACACGGGTACGGTTTTCGGGTACAGGTATGTATTTAGGTGTCCGGTACTTAAACATCTAAAATAAAGGATACGGGGATACTTCTCCAAATTCGGACACGGGTACAGAGATACGGAAATAAATTAGCTATAGCCGAATCAATATGTGTCTGTTACTCGAAGAATAAATTAGGCAATTAGCTATAGCCGAATCAATATGTCTATAGCCGAATCAATATGTCTATAGCCGAATAAATTAGTAACATAGACATGTTCCCTTCAATCATTGCTGCAATTTTGTTCAACCACCAAAATCCGCCCAAATTCACAGCCGGCAGCCATGGTCAAAGTACCCATATGGAATTGACCATGTCAGGTACGTTTGCCATACCAATACCAACGTCATACCCGGTGGACACGGGTACGGCATGGCTAACTGGAGAGTCCGAGTAACATAGGGTACCGCCCCCCCAGATTTTTAAAAATACTACTATTTATCGAAATTTTATTTGTATTTTGGAAAATTTTATCAGTTTCACCCCCCTAGAATTTTTTTTGCCTTTTTTATTGCCCCCCCCCCCCCCCAACACCAAATTAATTTTATCAGTTTCGCCCCCCAACACCAAATTCCTGGCTTCGTCCCTGCTTGGTATCCATTTATGCTTCGTCCCTGCTCGGTAAAAGGACACATTTTTTTATTATTCTTGTGGTCTGTTGTGGCAGTATTTGCTTGCTAGGAATCACCATTTATGAGCTTTTATAGTTATAATTTGTGTTTTTCTTCACTTTATTCCTTGAAGTGTTGCATCTTTCTGCCTTTGCTAGTCATTCCACAATCAAATAGGATTACTAATGCAAGTCCTCTCTCTCAAACACACTCAAAAATACAAGAACGCACTTTTCCATAATGTTTAGGGCTTAACATTGTTTTATGTTGTAGAGTTCCTGATTTTTACCTACTTTGCATCCTTTGAATTACAAGGGACACAAAGTAAAAATTAGCTTGCTCCTGAATCTAAGTGCCGTTTTATTATAGAACTTAAAATGAAGAAACGTGAGTATGTAGCAGTGTTGTTAAGGTTCACACCTCAGGCCCCAGGCTCGAGGGATATCGCCTTAAAATCTCAGGCGCGCTTCAAATCAGGGAGGCGTGCGCCTTGAAGAAAAGGCTCCAGGCGCACCTTGGGCGCACCTTTGTGTGATTAAACCGATTCCAATGAATGGTTGCTTGGAAAGGTAGAAAATGATGAGTGAGTATTTGATGATTCAGATTTGCCTTGGTCTGAGGTTTCTAGGGCAACTAGAGTAAATGAACCGCGCGCTACCCATCTAGATTGCGCTACCCACCCATCTAGATCAAGAGGAGCGAGTACTTCTCATTTTCCACCTTTGCCTCCTAATTAAAGACCATTGTCTTCATCATTGGTCCCTAGCTCGATGAGAATAATGAAGATGAGTAAGAAGAAGCTCCCTTGGATAAAGAGAATCAAGTTGAAGACATTGCTCTTGGAGATGAGTCCGATGATAAGGGGCATTAGCTATTTATTTGTTTTACTTTATCTGACTATACTTTTTTGGGGAACTATATTATTGGGGATTTAATTGGTTAAGTTATTGTTGTTGTTGTTGTGGGAGGGAACTATATTATTATGTTTTGCCTAAATTTGCATGCTACTAATATATATAAAAATATTTATTCAAAGTGCACATTTTCTTGAAAGGTGTGCGACTTGCACCTTGCACCTCAAGGCTCGAAGTCCCCTTTGCGTCTTGGTGCACCTCAACGCCTTGACAACACTAGTATGTAGTATTGGACAGGGGTTGCTGATACATATTACATTTTTAAGCATGCTTCTTGGTAAATCATCAATACAATTAATCAATATAATATTCATAAAAAAGTAGAAAAACTATATTGATAATATACCAAGAAGCATGCTTCACAATTGAGCCGTGTACAACTCTGATTCAAGGCTGATCTCATGGGAGGAACTTCTGATGAAACCATGTGCTGAGATCGATATCATAGTACATAGGCAATACTACTGATGATGGGATGCCAAACTTTTTGAGTGCAATAAAGGAATGGATGAATGAATTCGGATTCGCAGGGATCTTTGTATCAATAAGAACTAATATGGCGGCCTGGTATGCCTTCATTAGCTTCATTATCATCATTGTTCTTCTTGGATGTTTCCTTTAATGATTACAAATTTTCGTCTTTTTTAATGCACTTTAGATATCAAGTGCATTCAAAGTTCCAGGCTTAGAAGTTATTATATGTTACCTGTTTGTTTTTTTTTTTCGGGGGTTAAAGCAAAGAAATACTTAGTTGAAATGTTTCATGTTTAATATTGAAGTTATTTCCAGCGAGATGATACTATATTATCCATATATCTGCATGTATAGGTATGGGAAGCATCAAGTTGGTAATCAGTATGATGATTACTCTCTTGGCATATCACATCAAGTTGAGATATTCACCTGGGAACCTTGATGGTGATAATGCTTCTAGAAAGAAAAATGGGACGTGCAAAGGAAAAAGTGAACTAAGAAATAAAACCATGGGGGTTTTAATGGGAACTCCTAAGCTACTCTAGATATATTTTCTAGTTGTGGTTGCTTGCCTGACAGACTGCAGCAATCAGGCGAGTTAAATTATGTCTGTAATAGTTATTTTTATTTTTTCTGTTTGTCGATACATATCTTGAATTGATTCAAAATTTCGAATGCAGTGGACAATAGAGTATGAAGAAGCTACTAGAGATACATTTAAGTTCAATCATCTAGAAATTTTGGTGTTCGTCAACTATTGTAATGTGATTCTAAGGTCAGGTTCCGTTATTTTAAGTGAGTGGTTTAAACAGTTGAGTGAAATATTATCAAAGAGATTGACATGTAAAAGCATTAGCACTGATGAAACACTGATGAAAAGAGCAGAGGGGATGGACTGACGAAGAAACAGTAGGATGTTGTACCATAAGGGTCAAAGAGTCGAAGCTTTGCACCATACATTGCATAAACACGGTGTTGGAGGGCACATGCTTCTCGGAGTTCGATTTAGTGGCATAAGCCTCCGATCTTGACAGCCGGGAATGTCAGATGATGCTCCAAGCTGGTTGGTATTTTCTCTCTGGTCCTAACAAATCTCTCAACGTCTCCCTCGACGGCGATTTCAGCATCCAGGTTCTTGAAAAGGCTTTGGAGGTGTGGGCTCTGCAAATTATTCCACTTCACAGCCCAGTGGCCAAGCCTGCACAGATTGACCCAGAGTTGGAAAATGCATTCATTTTTCATTTGCCAAATCATTGGTTCTGTATCAGGAAAGTGAATGGAGAATGGTATAAGTTCGACAGTCTATTTCCAGCACTGGAGCACCTATCGAAGTTTTGCCTTTCTACCTATCTGAGTTTTCTAAAAGGTTCTGGTTGGAGCATTTTCCATGTAAGAGGTAATTTTCCAAGTGAGTGCCGTTGGCATCCTCTGATTCTCTTTAAAAATATCTAAGTTCACATTGAAACCGACAGTTCAAAAGATGAAAATAAGAATAGCGTAGAGAACATGTCTGAGAGAAGTACTGTAGGATATTGATTTTTTGGGGATGGTGTAAAAGATCTAAGTTCTCATAATTATAGGCCTTGAAATGTGATTATTGTTTTTTTGGAGGCATAATTTGCAGCATACAACAGGTTTGTTGATGGGGTTTTTGAAAACTCTATTGCTGTAAATTTTATATTCATGAAATAATGGCCCATACGTTTTTTATTATGCAACCTCCCCCCGCCCCCACCCCATAAAAATAACCGAAAGAACTGGTTAAATAACTGATGAATGGGTTCTTCTGCAGGGCTCTTCTGCAGAAATGTAATAATGTAAGAGTGAAAGTGACTGCATTTCTACTCCAGAAGCTGCATCTCTGAGTGAAGAAGAGGTAAAGAATATGCCTTTACCTGGACAAGTGGCTTCATTAATGGGCTCTCTTTGCCAGGTTTGTGATGCCTTATTTCAAATGTATCATTATGAAGATAAACTAGGTTTATCCATTTACGGAGTTTCTTCTTTTAGGCCTGTTTTGTTTGAGGATGAAAAGGAAAAGGAAGTTCTTAGGAAACATAAAATAGTACCTTAACTATTTATTGGTCTTGAGAAGTCCGATATTTTTAATTTCTATTATTTAAGTTTTAAATCTATTTATTTCACGAAGAAATGATCCCCACAACCAGTCCTATGGTGGAGGTACTCTGCCCAAAATCCGAATGTCTTGCTCATGTGCATTAGCATAAAGGGATTTGCCCTCTAAAATTAGTGCACATGAGCTGCACTCGATTTTCTGCACACGGTGGAAAAGGTGGAGGGGATTGTTCTTTTGTGCAATAATTAGATTTATGATTGAAATGATATTAATTAAAGATTTAGAAAATCCTTAAAACAAATAATATAGTTATGGCTACTTTTGATAATAATATATGTGAATCTACCACACTTTTCTGCTAGAGAAGTTAATGTTGAAATCTTCAAAGACGATGGAAATGTTGGATTGAAGGCCTATGTTGTATACCCACTGATTGAGATAGCGTGTCAAGATTCTGCTGAACAAATTGACTTGGATTCCAGGAAGGTGAAAGTTATGGTGATAATGTTTTTCGACAGAAAAAGGGAAAGTGCAAAGAAGGAGAAAGTATACTAGGGAAAAAACAACGAATGACGATATATTTTCTAGTTTTGGTTGCTTGTCCGATAGACTGTACCAATCACGCAAGTTTAATTATGTGTAATTTTTTTTCCCTGTTTGTAGATACTTATCTTGGATTGAATCAATAGTTTGAATGCAGTGCTGTTATATCTTGCAGGTATCTCAGTTACCAAGTAGATAATAGATTATGAAGAAGGTACTAGACATGCATTGAAGCCCAATCATCCAGAATAATTGGTGTTTGTCAACAACAGTAATGTGATTCTGTGGTCAGGTACCCTCGTTTTAATTCTCGCCCACGATTACGTGCATGAATGTAGTGGTTTAAACTGTTGACAATGAAATATTATCAAAGAGACATTTACATGCACAAGCATTAGCACTTGTGAAACTCTGATGGATGATTTTTACTGTAGAGCTCTTATGCATACTGTGGGGATGAAGATGACTGCATTTCTTGTCCAAAAGCTGCGCGCATCTCTGAGTGGACTTCATTAATGGTGGCCCTTCTTGCCAGGTTTGTGATGCCTTATTTCAAATGTTTCATGATAAAGATAAACTTAGTTTCTCCATTTGTAGTGTTTCTTCTTCTAGGCCTGTTTGGTTTGAGGATTTTATTGAAGAAAAGGAAAAGGAAACCTTTACGAAGCGGAAAAAAATTTACATACTATTTTTTTAGCTAGGAAAATACTAAAGAAAATAAAATGTTGAAAATAATTTCTCTCTCTTTTCTTTTTCTTTTAAAGAGATGGATTTTTTTTTAATGGAAATGGACAAGAACACCAAAATGAATAAACAAACTATTGACCTACTAAGGTTCCTCGAACAGAAGTATGAAATCACAGTCTTGCTTTTGTAAAATAAAGTTTAAAACTTAATATTAAGGCAACTATTGACAAAATTCGAGTAGGATTGCAAGCGTCAAGCTCTAAGGTAACTGACTGAGATAGTTGAGTTTTGGACAATGCTCAAATTCGAGCTCGAGCTCAATTGATAGAAGAATTTTGAAGTTTAAGCTCGATTCGAGCTCGAGCTCAATTGGTAGAAGAATTTTGAAATTTAAGCTCGATTCAAAGCTCAACTTCGGACTTAAATTTTTAGGCTTGAATTAGGTTCAAAATCTCAAAGGGTGAAATTTATATAAATTATGGTATAATTTATATTAATTCATTAAAATAAAAATTAATATTGTATATTACTGTCAGTAAGAAGAAGGATGTAGCTCCTACTCGTTTTGGTAGACGGCGACGGAATTGTTGTAGATATAAGATCACCGAAAGACTAATCAAGGATGAAAGACCAGATAGATGAAGCGCTCGCAGCTACAACGATAGATAGAACACTCACGCGATATTGATCAATGGATCGGGCTTTCGCCCATTGTCCAAGATTGGGCACCAAAAGCCAGCTCCCCACTGCTTGGACACTCCTCAGCCCGAGGACAATCTCGGGTTGTGATAAGAAACGCTCAATTTTTCACGCTCGCGCTACGGTTAAACGATCCTCTTCGGATAATTCGTCTAACCCAAGGATAGCTATAATATCCTGAAGTTCTTTGTAACGTTGTAAAGTTTGCTTAACTCTTTGTGCAGTTTCATAATGTTCTTATTTCCTTTCATTCTCTAAGGCGGGTTTCCGCTGAGCGGCAGAGGGTTCGAGAATGGGTTGACTCAAAATTCTGATGGGCTGCCTCAATATGGAAAGCTCAACTCCCCAAAAGAACCAGATTCCGTTGGAGTATTTCCGGCAATGGCAATGGCACTCTTTTCAATGGCAAGACTTCATCAACAGTTGAACCTTTAAATATCTCAGTTCTGGTTTGAACACGGTTTGATTAGAGCCTTAATCTGAGCGCTGATTAAAATTCTTTGGACCTTTGTTCAATAAATGGTTTGAGTTTGAAATTAGAGAAAACAGCCCCAGACATCCCTCTATTATTTTCGTTTAGCCTCGATAGCCATAGTATGATTTTTTCAGCCTAAAGAATCCTCAAAAAACTTACGTTTAGCCTTAAAAATCCTCATAAAACTTACGTTTAGCCTTAAGAATCCTAGCCACCGCAACTTTCTAACTGAATGGACACACGTGCCTTGCACGTGTCAATTAATTGAGGGCAAATGCGTCTTTTTAAACGACCCGCTCCAATACCCACTCCCATACTCGTTTGAAAGAGGGGTTAAATCCCCGAATTCAGCATTTCTCTTCGGATATGAAGGTAATACTTAAGAGAAAGAAGAGTCTGAAAAGTTCAAGAAGGACAAGCAAAACTCAGATGAAGATAATGTAAAGAGGCTTTCCGAGATAGATCATGCAATAAATAATTCTATAACGCAGATTGATATTGCTAATTCGACTATCCGGAGTCTTGAGAATCAGAATTCTGTGTTGCAAAAACAGCTAGAAGTTGCTGAGAAGGGAGTCTTTGGATGAAGCTTTGCTGGAAGAACAGGAAGCTTTGAAGAAGTTGCAAGCAATAGACAAGCTAAAAGTTTCTTTGCAGGAGGAGCTTACAACACTAAGGCGCCGTGTTGCGAACCTGCGCCTTCAACTAGAAAAGGCTGAAGCTCGTAAGGAGCAGCTAGAGGTAATGATTTCGCTCCCACTCGTCCTTACTTTCTAGCAGGTTAAGCATAAGCTTGGAGGGGGAAGAAGCAATGAATTGCTAATTTTTTATCTAGATTTGTCATTAATATATACTTGAACATATTTATGGGGTCCCTTTTCTGTTACTATTGTATATTTCCCCCCTCCCCACTCCCATCTCTATATCTTTGTGCAAAATTAATTCGATTATAACCTTAGTCTAAGTACTGACAAAATTTCCCGTGAATTTTTGTAATATAACTTGTTTATCCAAATAGGATAAATGGTTACCATAAATCTAAAAAAGATGAGCTCTAGGTGAACAAGATTGTAGCAAAAATCAATTTCGCACAGCTCTAGTGGTACAATGTGCAGAGATGTGCGAACACATGACTTTGTTTGTACTTTTCTTCTGTGAGGACAAAGATTTTCCACGCTTTTTGTTACATTTTTCTTTACTAGTTTCTTTCTTTTATTTTTCATATTATTTTCATCCTCTTCCAATCAATTGAAAAGTGTTTTAAGGAAAAGTGTTTTCTTTTCGGGAAAAAAAAAAACCGTGCCTTGGCATTTCTCTGGTATATATGAATCGTTTTAATAAACAAAGTTTAATCTGCAATGATTATGGACTAGTCATTCGCTTGTTTATATTTTTTCCACCATGGGGCTTTGACTTTAATGTATTGGGAACTGATTGAGATAGTTGAGTTTTGGACAGTGCTCAAATTCGACCTCGATCTCAATTGATAGAAGACTTGAAGTTTAAGCTCCATTCAAAGCTCAACTTCGGACTTAAATTTTTTGGCTTGAATTAGTATAAATTGTGGTATAATTTATATTATTTCATTAAAATCAAAATTAATACAAAATATTATTTATTATATAATTGAACCTGTTGGCAAATTAAGTTGTGAACATTTAAATATCTCAGCTCTAGTTTAAACACTGTTTGATTAGAACTTAGTCTGGGTGCTGATTAAAATTCCTTGGACCTTTGTTCAATAAATGGTTTGAGTTTGAAATTGGAGAAAACAGCCCCAGACATCCCTCCATTATTTTCGTTTAGCCTCGATTGTTCTAGTATGATTTTTCAGCCTACGGAATCCTCATAAAACTTACGCTTAGCCTGAAGAATCCTGGCCACCACAATCACGGTGGTTTCCAACTGAATGGACACGTGCCTTGCATGTGACAATTAATTGAAGGAAAATGTGTCTTTTTAAACGACTCGCTCAAATCAGAATTTCTCTTCGGATATGAAGGTAATGCTTAAGAGAAAGAAGATTCTGAAAAGTTCAAGAAGGACAAGGAAAACTCAGATGAAGGTAATGTAAATAGCCTTTTTGAGACGGATCATGCAATATATAATGTTACAACGCAGATTGATATTGCTATTCGACTATCAAGAGTCTTCAGAATTAGAATTTCGTGCTTCAAAAACAGCTAGAAGCTACTAAGAAGGGAGTCTTTGTGACCAATGCAAAATTGGATGAAGCTTTGCTGGAAGAACATGAAGCTTTGAAGAAGTTGCAATCAATGGACAAGCTAAAAGTTTCTTTGCAGGAGGAGCTTACAACACTAAGGCACCGTGCTGCGAACCTGCGACTTCAACTAGAAAAGGCTGAAGCTCGTAAGGAGCAGCTAGAGGTAATGATTTCGCTCCCACTCGTCCTTACTTTCTAGCAGGTTAAGCATAAGCTTGGAGGGGGGAAGAAGCAATGAATTGCTAATTTTTTAACTAGATTTGTCATTAATATATACTTGAACATATTTATGGGGTCCCTATTCTGTTACTATTGTATATTTCCCCCCTCCCCACTCCCATCTCTATATCTTTGTGCAAAGATTTGTTTTCTTTCACTGAGGATCTCTAGTTAGATCATACCCTCCATTCATGATTCATTTGCAGATCTGTAAGTAGAAGACATTCTATCAGAAAATGAAGAGTCTTTCTCAATTTAGGGATTTAATCTGTCTTTCAAACGGATATGGGAGTGAGTATTGGAGCGGGTCGGTTTAAAAAGATGCATTTGCCCTCAATTAATTGGCACGTGCAAGGCACGTGTATCCATTCAGGCAGAAACCACCGCAATTGTGATGACTAGAATTCTTAAGGTTGAACTTAAGTTTTATGAGGATTTTTTAGGCTGAATAAATCATATCAGGTCTATTG
The DNA here is from genome assembly GCA_026122235.1 of Vinca minor. Taxonomy (NCBI): domain Eukaryota; kingdom Viridiplantae; phylum Streptophyta; class Magnoliopsida; order Gentianales; family Apocynaceae; genus Vinca; species Vinca minor. Next base: position 5,368,932 of record JAOCZM010000253.1, read on the forward strand.
AGGCTAAACGAAAATAATAAAGGGATATCTGAGGCTGTTTTCTCTTGAAAATTAATTCGATTATAACCTTAGTCTAAGTGCTGATAAAATTTCCCGTGACTTTTTGTAATATAACTTGTTTATCCAAATAGGATAAATGGTTACCATAAATCTAAAAAAGATGAGCTCTAGGTGAACAAGATTGTAGCAAAAATCAATTTCGCACAGCTCTAGTGGTACACCGTGCAGAGATGTGCAAACACATGGCTTTGTTTGTACTTTTCTTCTGTGGGGACAAAGATTTTCCACGCTTTTTGTTACATTTTTCTTTACTAGTTTCTTTCTTTTATTTTTCATATTATTTTCATCCTCTTCCAATCAATTGAAAAGTGTTTTAAGGAAAAGTGTTTTCTTTTCGGGAAAAAAAAAACCGCGCCTTGGCATTTCTCTGGTATATATGAATCGTTTTAATAAACAAAGTTTAATCTGCACTTGATTATGGACTAGTCATTCGCTTGTTTATATTTTTTCCACCATGCGGCTTTGACTCCAATGTATAAGTTGGTTGGGAACTGAATGAGATAGTTGAGTTTTGGACATTGCTCAAATTCGAGCTCGAGCTCAATTGATAGAAGACTTGAAGTTTAAGCTCTATTCAAAGCTCAACTTCGGACTCGAAATTATTACATTAAAAATCAAAATTACTAATTCAAGCCTAAAAATTTATTTCATTAAAATCAAAATTATTACAAAATATTATTTATTATATAATTGAACCTGTTGGCAAATTAAGTTGTGAACATTTAAATATCTCAGCTCTAGTTTGAACACTATTTGATTAGAACTTAGTCTGGGCGCTGATTAAAATTCCTTGGACCTTTGTTCAATAAATGGTTTGAATTTGAAATTGGAGAAAACAGCCCCAGACATCCCTCCATTATCTTTGTTTAGCCTCGATTGTTCTAGTATGATTTTCCAGCCTACGGAATCGACTATCAAGAGTCTTCAGAATCAGAATTCTGTGCTTCAAAAACAGCTAGAAGCTACTAAGAAGGGAGTCTTTGTGTCCAATGCAAAATTGGATGAAGCTTTGCTGGAAGAACAGAAAGCTTTGAAGAAGTTGCAAGCAATGGACAAGCTAAAAGTTTCTTTTCAGGAGGAGCTTACAACACTAAGGCACCGTGTTGCGGACCTGCGACTTCAACTAGAAAAGGCTGAAGCTCGTAAGGAGCAGCTAGAGGTAATGATTTCGCTCCCACTCGTCCTTACTTTCTAGCAGGTTAAGCATAAGCTTGGAGGGGGAAGAAGCAATGAATTGCTAATTTTATATCTAGATTTGTCATTAATATATACTTGAACATATTTATGTTTTTCCCTTTTCTGTTACTATTGTATATTTCCCCCTACCCCCTCCCCATTCCCATCTCTATATCTTTGTGCAAAGATTTGCTTTCTTTCACTGAGGATCTCTAGTTAGATCATACCCTCCATTCAGGATTCATTTGCAGATCTGTAAATAAAAGACATTCTATCAGAAAATGAAGAGTCTTTCTCAATTTAGGGATTTAATCTGTCTTTCAAACGGATATGGGAGTGAGTATTGGAGCGGGTCGGTTTAAAAAGATGTATTTGCCCTCAATTAATTGCCACGTGCAAGGCACGTTTATCCATTCAGGCGGAAACCACCGCAATTGTGATGACTAGAATTCTTAAGGCTAAACTTCAGTTTTATGAGGATTCTTTAGGCTGAATAAATCATATCAGGTCTATTGAGGCTAAACGAAAATAATAAAGGGATGTCTGAGGCTGTTTTCTCTTGAAAATTAATTCGATTATAACCTTAGTCTAAGTAATGACAAAATTTCCCGTGACTTTTTGTAATATAACTTGTTTATCCAAATAGGATAAATGGTTACCATAAATCTAAAAAAGATGAGCTCTAGGTGAACAAGATTGTAGCAAAAATCAATTTCGCACATCTCTGGTGGTACAACGTGCGGAGATGTGCGAACACATGACTTTGTTTCTACTTTTCTTCTGTGAGGACAAAGATTTTCCACGCTTTTTGTAACATTTTTCTTTACTAGTTTCTTTCTTTTATTTTTCACATTATTTTCATCCTCTTCCAATCAATTGAAAAGTGTTTTCTTTTGGGGAAAAAAAACAGTGCCTTGGCATTTCTCTAGAATATATGAATCGTTTTAATAAACAAAGTTTAATCTGCAATGATTATGGACTAGTCATTCGCTTGTTTATATTTTTTCCACCATTCGGCTTTGACTTCAATGTATAAGTTGGTTGGGAACTGATTGAGATAGTTGAGTTTTGGACGTTGCTCAAATCGAGCTCGAGATAGAAGACTTGAAGTTTAAGCTCCATTCAAAGCTCAACTTCGGACTTAAATTTTTAGGCTTGAATTAGTATAAATTATGGTATAATTTATATTATTTCATTAAAATCAAAATTATTACAAAATATTATTTATTATATAACTGAACCTGTTGGCAAATTAAGTTGTGAACATTTAAATATCACAGCTCTAGTTTGAACACTGTTTGATTAGAACTTAGTCTGAGCACTGATTAAAATTCCTTGGACCTTTGTTCAATAAATGGTTTGAGTTTGAAATTGGAGAAAACAGCCCCAGACATCCCTCCATTATTTTCGTTTAGCCTCGATTGTTCTAGTATGATTTTCCAGCCTACGGAATCCTCATAAAACTTACGCTTAGCCTGAAGAATCTTAGCTACCACAATCACGGTGGTTTCCAACTGAATGGACACGTGCCTTGCACGTGACAATTAATGGAGGAAAAATGTGTCTTTTTAAACGACTCGCTCAAATCAGAATTTCTCTTCGGATATGAAGGTAATGCTTAAGAGAAAGAAGATTCTGAAAAGTTCAAGAAGGACATGGAAAACTCAGATGAAGGTAATGTAAAGAGCCTTTTTGGGACGGATCATGCAATATATAATGTTACAACGCAGATTGATATTGCTAATTCGACTATCAAGAGTCTTCAGAATGAGAATTTTGTGCTTCAAAAACAGCTAGAAGCTACTAAGAAGAGAGTCTTTGTGACCAATGCAAAATTGGATGAAGCTTTGCTGGAAGAACAGGAAGCTTTGAAGAAGTTGCAAGCAATGGACAAGCTAAAAGTTTCTTTGTCGGAGGAGCTTACAACACTAATGCACCGTGCTGCGGACCTGCGACTTCAACTAGAAAAGGCTGACGCTCGTAAGGAGCAGCTAGAGGTAATGATTTCGCTCCCACTCGTCCTTACTTTCTTGCAGGTTAAGCATAAGTTTGGAGGGGGAAGAAGCAATGAATTGCTAATTTTTTATCTAGAGATTGATTTGTCATTAATATATACTTGAACAGATTCATTGGGTCCTTTTCTGTTACTATTGTATATTTTTTCCCTCCTCCCCCACTTCTAGATCTTTGTGCCAAGATTGGCTTTCTTTCACTTAGGATCTCTAGTTAGATCATAGCCTCCATTCAGGATTCATTTGCAGATCTGTAAGTAGAAGACATTCTATAAGAAAATGGAGAGTTTTTCTCAATTTATGGATTTAATCCCTCTTTCAAACGGGTATTGGAGCGAGTCGGTTTAAAAAGACGCATTTTCCCTCAATTAATAGCCACGTGCAAGGCACCTGTGTCCATTCTGTCGGAAACCACCGCAATTGTGGTGGCTAGGATTCTTAAGGCTAAACGTAAATTTTATGAGGATTCTTTAGGCTGAAGAAATCATACTAGGATTATTGAGGCTAAACAAAAATAATAGAGGGATGTCTGGTGCTGTTTTCTCTTGAAATTAATTCGATTATAACCTTAGTCTAAGTGCTGATGAAAATTCCCGTGAAGTTTTTTAATTTTATTTTTAATGTAACTTGTTTATCCAATTATAGGATAGATTGTTACCATCAATCTAAAAAAGATAAGCTCTAGGTGAACAAGATTGTAACAAAAATCAATTCCGCACCGCTCTGGTGGCACAACGTTTTAGCATTTCCCTGAATCTCTGGTATATATGAATCGTTGTAATCAAACTAACTGAAACAAAGTTTTATCGTTGTTTATAGATTTCAGATGCCCTCGGACAGATGCCACGCCATCAATTAGTAAACTGTCTGAAATAATTATCAAGCCCTAGTGGCTAGATAATTGGGCAGCATAGTGGTAAAAAGGAAACAAATATATCATATGAATGAACTTTGATTAATGATGCGACTATGAATTTTGTATTGTCTATTATGTAATTAGAAAAAAAAAAGTGATTTAACTATTTATTTGTCTTTAACATGTCCGATATTTTAATATATTTTTTATTAATGTCATTTCACACCAAAAAAAAACCCTACCACTAGACCTGGGTTGAGTTTCTGCCCAAAAATCGCACGTCTTGTCTTGTGTCGTTGAGACTTATGCTAAAAAACAATTATTATTATTCCTATAATTGAATGGATATAATATTTATTGATTGTAAATATTTAATTGATTACTGATTACTGACCAAATCACTGAGCCCTCCTCTGACGGGGTGTGTCGAGCTAGAGCTACTAAGGGTAAAAAATGGAGTGCATCCTTAAAGTCATCGACCACGTTCATTCAGGGGATATCTGGACCTGTGACTATATCAATGACCATTCATTAACTGTGAATAATCGTTATGAGGTTGTTAGTAGTTGCTTTAGAGTCGGGATTTGATAATTTAGCTCGGTTGTGTGCCTTGCATGAAACATGCTCGTAGTAAATGATATTTTGTATGTCCGTCTATACAATTATAAGTAATTCATGGTGTTCGTAGCATAATTTCGATATACAAGTGTTAGATATAAAGAGTAAGTTTTATTGCATTTGTTGTTCTTGTTTTGGTCATATTTGGTATGTGAAAGGGTGTCAAGATTTGTCATTTTGGGTTGGGGATGTTTGATTTCAGAAATAAGGACTTTTACATGTGTTTTTGTACTGAAAAATACCTTTTTTGCATGTCGCGGACGAAACAAAGTATTGAGGCTAGTGTTAAATTGTGGACTAATGGTCGCGGACGAACAGTTCGTCCTCGACTTCGTCCTAGGGTCATGTTTTGGTCAATTTTGATTTCTTTTCTTTTCCGTTTTCACGTTGAGTCTTTATAAGTTCTGTAAAGTGTTTTGCATGTGTATTTCAAGTGTTGTAAATGTTGTTTCAGGTGTGATTTTAAATAATTTTGGGAAAATGGGATGTACTTTGAGTCTTATTTGATATTTCATCCCAAATATTGTTGATCCTTACTAGGCTAGTTTAGTAGGTCATTCATTTTCTTCTTTTGCAGATGCTGTTAAGGATGATATCTGATTCGAAGAGTGATTTATGGAGTTATGTAATTGCATAGTTTAGTTTTCTTTTATATTAACATTTATGTTCCCTTATGTAAGAACAAGTTTTGCTTTGAAGTATTATTTTTATGATGTAAGACTTTGAGAGTAGATCAAACATAAGGATGTAGAGTGGTTCGATCATAAAGATCTACATCCACTACCTTGTGACACACCCAAGGATTTTGGCAAATTTCACTAGCTTGTGTTGAGAGAGCTTACAAGGAAGGACAACCCAACAAATGGTCTTTTACACACTCATGTAACCTTCCAAGGTAAAGGCCAACTATTGGTCCTTTTATGCGCACATGCAACCCTCTACCCATGAGAACTCTTTCTCTAACCTAGTCTACTTAGTTAGGAGGTTTTATGAACACATTCAACCGTACTTGTATTTCAGGTTCACTACTCACTCTAGTTCCTACGATTTCAAGAAATATACACTCCAACACACTGGAGGCCCAAAACCACCACTCTCACAAACAAGCATTGCCACTTAACTCATTACAAGAAAAGATAATCTCGACACATGAAATTTTACATTAAGCTCAAGAAAAAAAAAAACCTTTATAGCTCTAATTCATATTTGAGAATGAAAGAATAAGTAGATGAAGCTCTTTCTCAAATAGAAATGTTTTGATGAATGATTGAAAGAATTTAGCTCATGAAAGTGTTTGATTTTCTTGCCTAAAACTTGTATACTAAGGCCCCTCTATTAGCTTGAGCAAAGAACAAATTTCAGCCTTAAAGGCTTTAGATGGTCCAAAAATTGCAAGTAAATTGAGTTACAAATGCTATATTTTTACTTTGACAGGACAACTTCGGTCGACTGGACTAGATAGTAGATCGTCCGAAGTGCTTCCGAAGTTAAGTTCAAAGGCTTATGTGTTCATTTTGGTCGACCGCGATAAGTGGTCCGGTCGAACGAAGCAAGTTCCGGTCGACTGACTTAAAATATGGTCTTCCGAGATTTTATAGCCGTTGGAGTCTTGGAACATTCAAAAGTGACAAAGTACAAAAGACACTTCGGTTGACCAGACAACACATGTAGCTTCTTGACTAATCTTCTTGGTCTTAAGTCTTCAAGATGAGTTCCTCTTTGAGCTTGGACTTGAAACCTTTGATCAACCTCTTCTTTGAGTGTTGAAGTCGTATAGCAGTCTTCATGTTGTAGTGTATTGGACTTCATCACTTCTCTGTTGAGAGTCCACTTCGTGGAAGGACTTCATTGAGTGATTTGACTAGCTCTTCAACATGTTGATCTTCCTTTGATTTTGCAATGTCTTCCAATGGCATTGTGATGACCTTTAAGTTTGTGCCATGGAGACTTACAAAATGTACCTTCTTTTGTAGAAAAATGATCTTTTATTTCCACAAGAAGCTACTTTTCAATGCATGTGTGAGTATAGAATATCCTATCATTAAAACACAATCTCACACAAACATTAGAACTTCTCAATGTCTTGTTATCATCAAAACAAAATTGATCACATTAGCCTTAGGACTTATAGATTTCACAAAGGTGAAAGTTACGAATTTTTTTAAACCAAATGACATATCAGCAGAGAAGTAATATATTTTTGGTACCCGTGATTTAATTACTTCTCTAAGAACTAAATTTATTATTGGACTATTTGTTATTTCTTGATAAATAATTGGGCAGCATAGTGGTAAAAAGAAAGCAAATATATCATATGAATGAAGGAACTTTGATTAATGATGCGACTATGAATTTTGTATTGTCTATTATGTAATTAGAAGAAAAAAAAAAGTGCTATAACTATTTATGTGTCTTAATAAATCCTATAATTTTAATGTCTTTAATCAATGTTATGTCTATTTAGAGGATCAGATACCTTTGTCCAATGACTAGATCTCTCATCTTTATTACGTGATAACTCTCAAGTTTAGGGGATCATATACCTTTGTCCAATGACTAGATATCTCATCTTTATTACGTGAACGTTATTTGGATACATGATCAGGACTAGTGATAGTGATTTATCAAAAAATACTATAAAAAGAAAACTAATCTATGACTATCACAACTATAGTGGATGAATACTCTATAGTATGAGTTAGTGGTCTTGCGAAGCTAGTGCTTTATACCCTGCTAAATAGTGCTTTATACTTTGATGTGCTACAATTGAGATTCTAAAGTGGAATCAATAGTACTTGTACCTTGGGTATACAGTGTTAGTTAGTTAAAATATATTCATATAAATAGAATTTATATGTCATTCTTATTTGAGTGAATGAAAACCGCTCTTTTGTCCTAAAGTGATCTTGCGACATATCTCAGGCTAAGAAAATCTACTTTGGGTCGCTCCTCAAATACTGATTGACGTCATTCCAAATTAATCAATGGATCGAGGGCCCGAGATTAACTGATAGTAGATGTCACAATGAATCTAAATGCGTTGACGAGTGTAACATATATGAGTATTTTCGTCAATACACTAGTAGGATTTGAAGACATGCATTATACTAATATTGATCAAGGGGTAAGAATCTCATTACTAATAATAAGATATGTTTAAATGCAAAATGCAACTATTTGTTCGCGGGTGTATTTTGGCCATTTCAACAACCTTAAACAATGTGTCTCTTGAACCCCCCCAGAATAGCTTAAAAGTCTAAGTATTTATTACTAATATAATTCAAATTAATTAAGTAGAATGAGAAAGTCCAGACAATTATTGATAATTAATTTGGGCATTAACAATTGATTGAACTTTAGTTAATTAATTAATGTAACCTAGAAGGATTAATTATGATATTAATAATTAAATTGGGTTCTAGTTATTTATTTAATTATAGAAGTACAAATTAATTAATTATTAGATTAATTAATTATTTAATTAATTGAGTATTTAATTATTTAATTAAAAGAAGCTCAAGAGTTCATAAAATTAAAGAGAGGCAAAAACCAATCCTGAGCCCAGGATTTTACATGGGCGACTTCTATAAATGCGAGGAGAGGATGTTCGACCGAATCCCTAAGAGAGAACAGTCATAAAATTTTTGCTCTTTCTAAATTTGGTGGTCTTAGATTCCTTCACCGAATTTTTTTACGTGGACTAGAGGATATTATGGAAGGCCGATAGTTTGATTTATCAATTCTATTGCAGTTGTCTGACTTGTCTTTGTTTAGTCACGAGCATTAGGTATGCTCTAACTCTGTGACATTTTAATGGCCAGGTTTCCGCAATTGTTATAACTAAAAGATCATTCCCAATAAGTGGTATCAGGGCCACCATTATCATCTAAAAACATGCTTTAGGATTTAATAAAACTAATTTAATGGTTGTTCCTGTTTTTTGTTATATATGTTTATGGTTGTGCTCCTCATTGGTTAATTTTTATAATCGATGTAGTTAGAGACATACCTATTATTTTTTAAATTAATTCAATGATTATTTCCATTTTTATAGATTCAATGTATGTCTCGTAATTAGAGACATAGGAATTTTTTAAAGTTTCTTTCATCGTTATTATTTTAGATTAATAATTTTCGGAATATTTTCCATATAGAGGAATATTTTCGGATTTTATGGATTTTTCTAGTATCTTTAAAGTGTGTTTTTTCCGAAAAACACAACAGTCTAGAATTTTATTTTTTATGGAATTCAGTGATATCCTTTTGACCTGAATTTTTTTTTCTAGGCGTAGTGGACAAGTGTGTAGTGAGTAGTTTTATCTTGGTAGGCTACTAAGTTTAAAACTTACATCCAAGCTAATCAATACAGTACACGTAGGAAAGAGAATTGAACTTACATCAATTCTCTTTCCTATGTGTACACCATTCATTGGTTTGGATGTAACTTATAAACTTAGTAGCCTACCAAGATAAAAAAAAAAAATTAGTGTGTAGGTTGTTGGTAACTTTTTTGGCAGGTCTTGAGGTAGGAAATGCAAAAATTTTAAAAAGTTAAGAGGTTCTCAAAGTTCAAACTGGAATGTAACCTCAAGAAATTTTGTAATTAATTAATTTATTTTTTAAATTATCAAGGAGTTAGTTTTATTTTGGATTGTTGTTGTATAATATGCTAAATGTATGAAAGAAAAATAGATGTAACCACTAATATGATTAAACAAATGTTAATTAGCTGTTTAATCCTTGTTTTTTCATGTAAAATAGAAAGAATAGAAAATTTGCATGAATTTTTTTTATAGCTTTATTTAGGCTCTTATATGTTTTTCTTTTAACATGATTTGAAATAATTGTTAATTAAAGATAGCTATTAATGAGTTCTTATAGAGGATTTGTAACCTCGCGTGATTAAAGTCTTGAGAGCAGTAACTAAGTTTTCATTAGACCATTTCAATTTAAGGAAAAACAAAAGAAACTTTTTTAATAAAAATTTAAGTGGGACAAGGATTCCAAATGTCTCATGATATCCATCTAAAGCATAGTTAATTGGTAAATAGATCTTCTTGCGCCACCCTAGGAGTGGACTCCTATAGGATGATTTTTCATGAATAAGAAAATTAATAGATTATCACATAACCTAGAACCTGGATTATGAAAGGAATTCAGCATGCCCATCGTAGGAATGTGTACCTTTTGTGTAAGATAATCCACAATTTATTTTAAGAAGATGGACTGCCTATCATAGGGGTCATTCTTTAGAAAAAAAAGTTGAGTATTTTTTTTGGGTATAAATGGTTAAGAAGATGGACTGCCTATCATAAATGATTAAGATTGAGGCCTCATGACGAAGAGGTAATGAGTTTGAATCCCCTCCACACTTCTTGATTTCTCCTAATTTTTGTAATAGATAGGTCCACCTCCCCAATAAATAAATAATAAAAAGTTATAAAAAAAAAAAGTTATTGGATGATAGTGTTTAAGATTATCTTTTATCTAGAAATAAATGACATTATTTGGAGTTATGAGTTTAGTATTATACTTATGTCATGGATAAATATTATTTATGTTAATCCTCAATGGGAAATAATGGTGCTTTCACTCCACGTCCCAACATTCGACTAACTATGGTGTAAGGCTCATACACGTTGGATGAGAGCTAATACTATGGCTAGGTACATAATGTTGCCATTCATGACCACAAAGTTTAAGAGATGTCTTTAGACATGTTGATGGCAAACGAAATAAAACATGAGCTTAAACAAATGTTTGGCAGGGCTGATAGTCCTTTGGGACAAGAGATCATCAATATATGTGTGACCTTAAAGGTTTTTTATAGCCTTGCTTTTTGGTATAAAAACTTATACTATGAAAGGAGTCTTTTATGAAGCAGATATCCTCGAGGCAGAGATATCAAATGAGAAATGAAACCAAATATGATTGTAGAAATCTTGCCCAACCAATGTAGTCAGCTCGTCATGAGTTCTAACATGAATCAAATGATTTATACACTGAAAGATTTTATGTGTGAGCTTAACATGAATCAAATGATTTATACACTGAAAGATTTTATGTGTGAGCTTAAGTTGGCAAAGTATTTGCAGAAACGTTCAAGAGACAAACATGTATCCCGTATTGTGGCGAAGTCCAAAGAAGTAAAGATCGTTAAAAATGAATGTAATGCTATATCGAACATTTCCAAAAGGATAATAAAGAGATCATATCTAGGAAGACTAAAAGGGAAACACTTTGAATGTGGTTTGGGAGGTAATTGGAAACGAGAATGTCCCAAGTCAGCTAAACCTACAAGTATTGTCCACTATCTCAAGTCTATATTAATGGTAGAATAAGCATTTTCATGGATTGGTGATTCATGAGCCACTAATTATATATGTAACTCCTTACAAGGTTCCAGGAAGGCAAGACAACTCAATAAAGGCGGGCATGGATTTGGGCAATGACAGTGGTAGAGATTTCTTTAATATTTGGTTATTACAGTATTTTGGTTTTGAAAGACGTTTTATATGTTTTAGGATTTAGACATAATTTAATTTTTTTTCTAGTTATTCTTAGATAATTATTATGTTGCCTTCCGAAATAATGTAACAATTAAAATATTTTGAGATATTGTTTGTTCTGGCAACATGATTAATGACCCCTTTTATTTAGAAGAGAATTGTGATCAAGTACTTAATATAGAAATTGATTATATTAATAAAAAGAGGAAAATCATATCAAATGTCTCGTATTTGTGGCATTTTAAATTTGGACTATATAAATCCCAAATGGATTAAATGACTTATCCATGATGGCCCTTTGGGCTCATTAAGAATGGAAGAACGATCTTAGTGTGAATTATGCCTAATTGGAAAGATGGAGAAAAGGTCGTTCCACCAAAAGGTACCTAGAACCAAGAAAATACTAGAGTTAGTACATGCAGTCCTTTATCCGCAAGAGGAAGATACAATTATTTCATCATTTAAGTAATCCAATTGTCTGGTTGTTTGATATTGCTAAATATAGTTTTTTTTTTTTGGTAAAAAGGCGAAATATATAAAACAGGAGTTCTTACAAAGAAAGAAAATGCAACAGAAATAAAAAGTTACATCCGAATTAACTAGAAACTTTAATTCTAGCATAAGTTCTCCCTTCTTTGTCCTCTTGCCATCTTTTTGCCGCAAAAACAGTTTGCGAGTAGAAAATTTGGCAAGAACTACAAAGGAGAGAGCTTCCAAACTTGGCTAGCGAGACAGCCACTTAATTCGCCTCGCGAAAGGTGTGCGAGACTTTGCAATCCATATATTGAGAGATCGAAAATCTGCAATCATCAATAATGTAAGTATATCTAAGATTCGAGCAGTTCTTAATCATGTCCAAGGTAAACTGTGAGTCAAGGTTTATATCAAGGTTTAAGAACTGATGGTCTTTGACCAGTGTAAGGCCTTGGCGAAGTGCTATGATTTCTGCTTCGTTATTTTTTGTGTAGGAAATATGGATACTAAATCCTAGTATCCAGTTTCCCTTGTGGTCTCTGAATATCCCACCTGTTCCACCCTTACCTGGATTAGATAAGCATGATCCGTAGGGGTTGAGTTTGAGGTGATTAATATCAGGTGGATGCCATTTAATGTGCATGATGGAGGTTGTTTATTATTTGCATAGGAAAATTCAACACTCTTATTTATAACTTCATCGCAAGTCATAAAATGAGTGTCTTTTTTTTATATTTTTGTGTTGCGAGCAAGCCAGAGATTCCAGCAAGCAAATGAGAACACAGTTGACCAAGGAATCATGCTCCTTAGTGTTAGAGTGGAGGTACTGTTGGCTTTAAGCCAAACTTGAAAGCTGGAGTTAAAAAAAAGAGTGAGCTAACATTGGAATTTAGAATGTTGAAGAAGCTATTCACTAAGTGACAGGCTGATTCACAATGTCTGAGGACGTGCTCTGAGTCTTCAGTTGTTTGATTACATATTTGACATATATCAGTTTCAAGGATTTTCCTACCATGTAGAACAATAGAATGAGGAATACAGTTACGAAAGCATAACCATATGAAGAACCTAGTTTTAGGTAAAGTGGAAATGGTCCAGATACATTTGGTTCCTAGATTTGATGTAGTAGTCTTATAAGAGTTTGTGATTAAATTTGTGTAGGTAGAGAGAACAAAGAATTTGCCTGTATTAATGAGTGTCCAAAAGGGAAGGTCTTCTGTTTTACTTTGGATGGGTATAGTTATGTTATGAATAAGATTGGCAATGTGGTCCGGTAGGTCAAAAGAAAGACTGGCCAAAGAGATTTCATGATTTTGTATGAAGTTTTTTACTTTTGCAAATGACTCATAACTTGTGAGTAGACCTTCAATAAGTGACATAAGGTTTTGCGGTGGAACCATTTATCTAGCCAAAGGATATATTTTCCCCATTCCCTAATTTTCATGAGATGTTACTTTTGCAAATATTCTATCCTATTGTGATTCCTTTCCAGATGGGTGAGGGTGAATAGTGTCTGATTGAGCCTTATAGGGAAATGTTTCTAAGATGTTTTGATTTAGTTACTTGGGCCCGAAGAGAATTTTTTTTTGTGAAATGAGACATCTCCATGCAAGACTAGCTAAGAGGGCTTTGTTTTGAAATTCGGCTTTTCGAAGCTGTAAACCTCCCAGAGACAGTGGCAGGCAAGCTTGATTCCAAGAGATGAGGTGGAGCTTCCGATTGTCCGGCGAAGAACCCCGAAGGAAATTTCTACAAATTCTGTCAATGGCATTAGTGATTTTGCGTGGTAAGTTATGGAACTACATGGTGTGAGATGGAATAGCAGAGAGAGTTGACTTTATAAGAATTCAACGACCTAGGTATGTAAGAAAGTTCGACTTCCAAGACGCTAGTTTACTATGCATATTATCTATAAATTGGAAGTCCTGAGATCCTAACGGTGAAAGTTTGGCAGGAAACCCTAGGTATTTGCCTAATCCATATGATCTAGGTATTTGAAGCTTGTGTGAAATAGAATTAGCGAGTTCTAAGGAAGTGTTTGCAGAAAAAATGACACTTGACTTGGCAAAATTATTTTTTTCGCCAGATTAGAGGGTAAAAGAATCCAGAATATGAATGATGGTCTTTGTATTACTAATATTTGCTTTGGCTAGTAAGAAGATGTCATCAGCAAAGAATAGATGAATTAAGGGCGGGCAGGTTTGCGATAATTTAATGGGATTCCATAAATTATTATTGACCGGCATATTGATTTGGAGAGTTAGAAATTCTAAACTCAGTATGAAAAGGTACGGGGACAATGGATCACCTTGCCTAAGACACATGTTAGTTTAAAATAAGGCGTTGGATGTTCGTTAATAAGAATGGAGAGAGATGTCGAAGTTATGCAAACCATGCTTAGGTGGATTAGATGAGTAGGAAATTTGAAAAAAAAAAGTTGCATGACATGGATGAAGGACCACTCTAATCTATCAAAGGCCTTATCTAAATCAATTTTAATGGTCATATGAGCCGTTTTCCCACTTTTCCTTTTGTTAAAAGAGTGTAACACCTCATGAGCAATAGAGGCATTGCCACTTGCCCTTCTTTTCTGGATAAAGCTACTTTGTTTACGGCTTATCAACACAAATAAGTACGGTCTAAGGCGAGTAACGATGATTTTAGTAATAGCCTTATAGATTATGTTGCATAAACTAATGGGGTGATGGTGAAGGATAATTTCGGGTTTTTTTTTTTTTTTTTTGGTATGATGCAGATGAGTGTGTTATTAAGGTCTTGAGGTAAGACCCCATAACTAAAGAATTTTTTAATAATATCAGTAGTCATGTTTTTTGTGTCCTCCCAATATTTTTGGAAGAAAAGCGGATGCAGTCCATTCGGACTAGGGGCTTTTAATGGTTTGAATGATTTAATGGCCTGATGGATTTCTAAGTCAGAAGGAATGAAGTCAATGCTATCCAAGGATATAGTACTAGAGTAATTATTGTTGAGCATTGAAATATTTCTAGTTGTGAAGGTATGAGAAGTAGTATAGATATTCTTGAAATGATTTAGTATAATATTTTCTACTGATTCCGGATTAGTATGCCAGACACATCCATTATCCTTTAACATAGTAATCTTATTTTTCCTACGACGATTCAAGGTGGAAATATGAAAAAAATTAGTGTTATTATCCCCATCATGTAACCAGTTTATACGCGATTTTAGCTTCCAAAATTCTAATTCAGATTTTAAGATGGCAAGATAATCTTTGCGAAGCGTATGTTCAAGGTTATATAAAAAGGAGATATATTGCGTACTGAGAAACTTTTGTATACCATTAATCTTAGCCAGTATTTCTCTTTCTTTCTTTTTTAAATATTGCCAAATTTATCTTTGTTCCATTTGATTTCTAGGGTTTGAAAGAGGTTAACAATACTCTCATAATTTAAATTACCGTTCCAAACAGTGCTAAGTAAGCTCCTGAAATCCGGATCGCTAAACCACATGGTTTCTACTCTAAAGGGAGGCTTTTTCCTAGGAGTGCTATCTGTTCTAAGTAATAAGGGGCAGTGATCCAAGAGCAACTTAGGCAAATAAGTAACAATAATATCTGGGAAATTCTCAATCCAGGTAGGGTTTTCTAAATAACTATCAAGTCGTTCAAAAATAATTCTTTTTCCATATTTACTCATGTTCGACCAAGTATAAGGCTAGCCTTTATAGACTAAGTCTATCATATTACATGCATTGAGAACAGAATTAAACTCAAATACGTTGCATGTTAACTTTTTCTCACAAAATTTCTCAGCTTTATTAGAAATTTTATTGAAGTCTCCTAGAAGGATCCAGAGTTTATTATTAAAAGATGCAACAATTTTTAGGTTGTTCCCTAGTATACGTTTGTTGGCTAATTTACTACTTGAGTAAATAGCAGAAAGAAGAAAAGAATGAGTCAGGTTGCTTGCAGTGACAATCATATGCAGTTCTTGCACTGTCTTCGACTCGGGAGAGGAAGGATGAAGAACTACTTGGTAAAGAAGTACCATATATATAGTGCTATTGAAGCACTTATGTATCTTGCAAACACTAATTTTCATGATATTTAATTTGTAATGAAATTGTTTGTAAGAAAATGTTCTTCTTTTATCAACGACATTTGGACATTAAAAATAGTATTCGATATTTCTAAAGAAATACTAATCTTTGATCATTTTATTTAGATGAATATAAGTCATCATGAGTTGAAACACATTCTTAGACATTTACATTTGGTAAATTGTATATCATTGTATTCTATGAAACAAGTTGAGAATGTGTATGGTTGAGATTCAATAATTTATTATCTTCAAGTGAGTTCAATTTATCCTCAGAGATTCTTTACAATATTGTATAAAAATAATGTAGTTTGTATAGCTCAAGTGAAAAGATGATGTATAAAGGGAGATATGAGAAAACCAAATTTAGCTTTCTTTTGGGTAAAAAGCGTTCACGCCCTCTAAACTATTCTGATTTTTGGTTTTTGACCCTAAATTTAAAAGGGTCAAGTTTTACCCCCTAAACTATTTCGGTTTTTGGTTTTTGATCTTCCATCCATATTCTCTATTACATCATAACGGAAGTCCAAAAAATGGGGACATTTTTGGGCAATCTGTATAAGATCCTAAAATTTTTGTTTTTATAAAAAAAAACATATTATTCTGATGAGAAAGAAGAAGTCGCCGGTGAGAACAGTGACAGAAAAAGCCGAAAGCCGGGTACCACTCCTCTTCTCCAACCACCAACTGTAAATTCCAACCTCTAAAAAAAACCTTAAAATACCCTTTTTTTCCCTTAAATTTAATTCTATTTATTATGAATGATATGATTATGGGAATCGGGTAGCCCAAGTGGTAAGGCTACCCGGCCACGGGACGGAGGTCCCGTGGTCGATTCCCGTATCTTCCCTTGTGGGGCAATAAATTCTCCTCTTGTGAGGCTAAGTTCCCTCCCGGCTTGGGGGCATGCTACAATCTCCCCTATCTAGGGTATTCTCCGCTCTTCTCTCGGGCGTAAAAAAAAATTAATGATATGATTTTTTCCAAAATGCCCCCCCATTTTTTGGACTTCTATTATGATGTAACTGAGAATATGGATGGAAGGTCAAAAATCAAAAATCGAAATAGTTTAGGGGGTAAAACTTGACCGTTTTTAGTTGAGGGTCAAAAACCAAAAAACAGAATAGTTTAGGGGGCGTCAGCGCTTTTTACCCTTTTCTTTTATAAGAAATGTGAAATGATGAACGTTTGTTTTCATCAAATATGATAATACAAAAGATTTATTCACTAAGACATTATTGATTCCAACTTTTAAAAAGTTGATTTATAATATTGACATGTGTTGGTACACAAATCTTAATTCTTAAAAGATCTAGCTAACAGGGGAGTAAAATATAAAAAAGAATGTACTATTTTTTCTTCGCTAAAGAAGTTTTTTCCCACTGTATTTTTGCTCTTGTAAATTTTTAACGAGTCATATTCTTTATAAGGACTCCAAAGGGGAGTGTTATGAAATATGAGAAGTGGAGTCCTTATGGATTTTATAACTCATCTATTTTTTTTGAATCCTCTAACTCCCCATTGATAGAGGAGTTACCAAGAGTCCATAAACTCTCATTGATGAGTCCACTAACCTACCTATTGATGAGAGATTTAATAACCTACATTCTTCATCCCTATAAATAGAGAATTTTGATAAACCCATGAAATAATACGGGAAATATTTCCACTATCTTTGTCTCTTGTCTTCTTTGATCTCTTTAGTTTATTTTTATCTTGGGACTTTAGAATCTCATCAATTTTATAATATTTTAGTAATTTTTTTATTTGTTATGTAATGATTTTAAGTGTTGATTTTTGAAAGATAACAATATATAAGATACAATAGGAAAGTGCAATAAACAATAAATCTATAATTTGCAATTATATTGATAACATAACTACAATGTTGGTAAGTAGTTTGTTTGTTTTTTCTTTTTTATTGTTTGAAAAACCTAGTTTTTTTTTTGGAAATCTAAAGAGTGCAAATTTTATTCATCAAGAAACGCGATCCGATGAGATCACAGAAAGTACATCATAGGGAAGTTGTGAATCTCATAACATAGAAGAATAAGAATGGCCATGACGTGCTAGAAAATGAGCAACTTTGTTACCACTACGTTTAACAAAGGACAAAAGAACAAAATCAAACGAAGCCATAAGAGATTTGACTTAATCTAGGGTTGGTCCAAGGGCCGAGAAGTCCCTTTAATTTTTTTGAAAAAACTAATTGATGAGATCATACTCTAAATTTATTTTTCTTAAAACTAATATTGGATTATTTGGTGTTTCTAAACTAAATTAAAAACTATTATTAAATACAAGTATAATAATAACATAATTATAGTACAATTAATATGTGATAATATTACTATTATATTATATAATGTATAATATAACTATTTGATACGGTACCAACCTTGGGGCTGCCCAACTCAAGGGAACGTGCATTCAGATACAAAGAGGACTCTAAATTGCATCTAGGAATGTTGTACAAGTCAAACTCTTAAGTATCACAAGTGTACAAGGAATGGACAGCTTTGCTACTGTTTGGTATAATGATCATATCTTTCGATATAGGCATCCAATGAAGCTGATTCCAATTGCATAATTCCTTGTACACTTGTACAACATTCCAATTGCATTATTTTTAATACATGAAAATTGTCTTGATTTCTTGAAAACTTTTAAAATTTGATAATAGAGTACTCATTATTATTTTTATCCAATTTGATAAAAAAAAAATTTTCGAATACTTTCGTAATTTTTTTAATACTAGTGTATATTCTCATATGCGCTTATAAATATATTTTTAATACATGAAAATTGTATTGATTTCTTAAAAACTTTTAAAATTTGATGATAGAGTACTCAATTTTGTTTTATCCAATTTGATAAAAAAAAAAAAGTTGCTCGAATACTTATGGTTATTTATGATAAAAATGTATATTTAATTTAGTAATCATTTAGTCCCAAATTAAATGTTTATTTACAATACTATTTATTACTCATTATATTCGAATGTGAAGGTATAATTTTCATTTTTTTATGTCAACAATTTTTTTTTTTTGACGCCCGTTGGGCGATTGCCCCGAGGGGTAGAGAGCGGGGTACCCTAAATAAGGAGATTGTAGTATGCCCCATGTCTAGGGAGGGAATTTTAGCCTCACAAGGAGGAGAATTATTTGCCCCAATAAAGGGGAGGTATGAGAATCGAACACGAGACCTTAATGTCTCATTTTCGTAATTGTGAAGGATAAATTTGTAAATCCATTAAAATTCAAAAAATTTCCTTAAATTTTGTATCATAAGACGAGATTCAATAAAAATATATTCATTTACCTCAAATATATTGTCTAAGCGCATTTTAATTCAAAATTGTGACTTCACCAGGTGTGACCCCTAATATACACAATCTGGTCCTACACCACATTTTGCGTCCCGTCGAGAAGCAATTATTATAAATTGGGATTTATTTTGACACTCTTTGATTTTCTTTTTGAGTTTTTGGAGACGCTGAGAACGATTCATGGTGGATGAGGATGATGATGGTGATGGTGATGGTGATGATGGTGATGGTGGTATACTCTTTTCTAATTTTAGTGCATTGATTTTGAATTTTTTTCCCACCATTTTACGGGCATTTACTTGGGACATGCCCTTCTAGAAATTTGTTTCATTTTGATGGAATTTCTATGCCAAAATCCATTTCTTGCTGTTTTCAGATTATATTTTGAGTTAGTCTTTCCTGATGGTAATTATAGATGTTTACACAATAAAACTTTTCTCGGTCAATTTTCGTAATATAGATCGTTTAGTACATTTAGTAAATAAAAAATAAGATGTTTTTAATCAAAATATCAATATTACTCTCTTAAGTAGAATTAGTGGTATATAAGTAATATTTAAAACAGTAATATTGATATTTTGCCTAACAAAGTACTTTTCTTTTTTTCTTCTTTAATTTTCGATATACGTCGACTTATATTAAGGGATGAAAGTAGTAGAAGTGAACTTGTATGTGTAATAAATTATGAAAAATTTACTGCTTACTGCTTAAAATTTCTGCATTGCTTCTATCCGCTGCCTCCAAATTGGTAATATGAGAAAATGAAATGAGATATATTTATGAACCGTCATTATCTTTTCGGTTCAAAGTTTCGAAATTTTGTTGGCCTCTGACCATTGCATTAGGTTTTGGCTGAGAAATGAACAGAACCTTTTTATGGACAGTCTATTAAGGGTAGATACTAGAAAACATGGAAACTTGCATCAGGGAATTAATTAAGGAAAATAGATAATTCTCGATATGTATACTTGTCTGAATTGCATCATTGATTATGCATCTTAATCTGGTATCTGATGCTTCTCTGATCCTAACTTGTATTTAGGACGTTTTTTTGCTTTGTTTTTTTCAACTTCTTAAATATGAATGCTTGTCATATTGTGGACAATCCTAAAAAGTCGATATTGTTTTCAAAACTCTGTTCCTCTTGAAGGAAGTCAGAAACAAGAACAGTTTTCAGATGTATTATGTAAAGCATGAGGGAATATATATGGAATACCAATGTTAACTATTGTTTGGTTGATGGAGTGACTAGATGCTTGAGAAACGTGATGCTAAACTAAGAAACAAGTGAATTTTACTAGAAAAGATTCCTATTTATAAAGTTTAAAGTTTCGAATTAGTCAATGTTGAATTATCAAAATTTCACGATATAGGTTTTCATATTTTTGTGCATTGCTAGTGTTATTGATACGCAAAATCTAGACTAGCAAGTATACTAGGTCGATATTGTAGTAGTCAAGGTCGATCCCACAGAGAATAATGATTAATTAATTCCTAGGTAAATAATTCTACAATGATCAAAAGCAAGTAAAATAAACCCGATGGTTGATGATGATTAAACTAACTAAATTAATTAACTAACATAAAACAAATAACTTGAACAAGAAGTTTGATAAGAGAAAGATCTAAGACACATGAATTCACTAAATTAACCAATATATTATCCTAACGATATGTTATTCTACAGTGGGTTTCATTAATCGATCGATTTCCAATTATATCTAATAACCTCTTTCAAGGCTTATCAAACCTATTCTCATATCCCCATATCTCACACAAGGGAATGATTTAATTGTCATTTCTTTGGGCTCCCTTGTGTGGATCTTATACTCCCCTCTTGGGGCACCCGCTCAACGGGCTTATACGACATCCGCTCAACACGGGACTTCTACGACACCCGCTCAAAAACGGGACTTCTACTACTCCCCTCACGGGGCACCCGCTCAACGGGCTCTTCTACGACACCCGCTCAACGGGACTTCTACTACTCCCCTCACGGGGCACCCGCTCAGCCGGGCTTCTACTACTCCTCCTCTGGTGAGGTCGACCTCCTCTGGAGAGATCTAATAATAAATAATTGTAATAAACTAGACCATACTTATAAATGGTCTAGTTTTTAAAAACCTATTCTCATGAATAAACCAACTATATGTCTATGTTGATTTTAACCCACAAAAACGCATTAAACATATGAAATCATAAAGATCGCACAAACCATACAAGTATATGTCTATCTTGCATGCAATTTATGTTCAGATTATTAACCTAATTAACAAGGTCGGTTTGTCGCAAATCTTCCAAGTTAATGTAAAGACAATTTGAGTGGTAGCAAATCACACAAAAGCATTAAGAACAATAATAAGAAATTAATTTCACAATACTCATCGAATAACAAAATCACAAGAATAATATATAAAATTAATCTAGCTACATCATGGCCTTAGAATAAATATTTAGCTCATACTAGAGAAAAAATCAATAACAAAATAAAACCTAGAATAATCTAATAATGACTTTTTTTTATTCCTAAGACTATTAAAGAGTATTTATAGCAATAGAAATCTCCTAGCTTAAGGTAATTGACATAAATCAAAACTCTCCCTCCTTTAAAGTAGTTGACATAAAATACAACTCTTCAAGATTCTTTAAAGTAGTTGCCATAAACCAAAACTCATCAACATCCTTTAAAGTAGCTGCCATATCTTCTCTTCTAGTATGTAAAGATGTCTTTTCAATTCCAGCAGCTTCTTTCTTTTTCTGCAAGTCGGTTCACTTTTATCCTTCAAAAGACTATTTTGCCCCTACAAATGCAAACACAAATAAGTGAGGATTATACCATTCTAAACTCAAAACTCGATATGTAAATACTTTTTGAAGCTCAAAATTACTATTAAAGTAGAAGAAACTATAGATAAATTTACGAGTTATCAGTTATCTTTGCTATAGGTAAAAAAGTTGTATCAGATTTTTATAGATGAACCACTTGTAATGGGTATGTATTCCGACAAAAGTCCGTTTTGACTCTTAAAACGCAGAAGAGGAAACTATCTAATGTTTCATTGGGTTTACGGGTTTAACTTGCGTATGCGATGATGGACTGGCGATCTTTTGTGCTTCGTATGTGATTGTCACAATTATAGTTTCTCCTGTTGTATGATTTATATCTGAACTTTTTTTTGTTTTGAGAATTGTTGAAATATAAAGTCCCACATCGAGTGCCTAAGGAACAAGATCCGAATAACTTATAAGCTCATGGGTTAACACCTCTCCTTGCCAATTGGTTTTGAGAGGATTTGGAGGCACATGAGCTAATTTTCACAAGAATCAAGTACGTATTTCACTACTGTTTCCTCCTTTTTGTGGGGCGGGAGTCTCTTTTTTTGAACCTTGTGATCTATTGTGGCACTGTGGTATTTGAAATTTCTATTATAGCAATCTCCACGGCCAATAGGGATTTCAATATTTCTCGAAGAGTAATAAAAGTCACAATATTTTTATCCTTACATTTCAAAATTATTATATTTTGCTAAATAACTACTCAATTACCATTTATGAGCTTTTATGATTTCAATGCTTTCTTTTGGAACTAAGGTTTGGTTGTTTTATGATTTCAATGCTTCGTCTTCTCCATTTTATTTCCTTAATTATTGCATCTTTTTGCCATTACTAGTCATCTACGATTTCATACGTTTACTACTACTAAATTTTAGTCTCACACACTCGTGCACAATCTCTAGGGATTAACATTATTTTTTGTTTTAGAGCTCTTCTGGTTTTAACCTACTTTACCTCTTTTGAGTTTTACAGTGGCCAAAAAAAGCGTAAATAAGCTTCATCTCTTTATGTTATTTTTTACATTGGGGGAAAGCACGTTGGCGGCCTTTTGTTTGCTTTTGCTCTTCAAAAATTTAGATTTTCTGATGCAACTGAGTACAATTATTTGGTTTAATTTAATTTTAGTTTTTTTTTTTTTGCGGAGTTGGGATTAAAGATTATTTAGGGGGGTTGGTTACTTTGTCAATGAATTTCAGCTGCCATTAAAGAAAACAAAATCTTAAACCACACTAGAAAGGATATTTTTCCTTTCTTGCTATTGTCAAATGATCTTTTGAGCGAGTCTTACCTGATGGTAATTAAAGATGTTTACAAAATAATTATTTTCTGTAAATGTAGACTGTTTATATAAGTGAACTTGTCTGTGATAGATTAGTAAAATTTTACGGCTTACTGCTTAAGGTTTCTGCATTGCTTCTATCTGTTGTATTCAAATTGGTAATATAAGGAAATGAAATTCGATGTATTTGTGAGCAGTACTGTGCTTGCGGTCCAAAGTTTCAAAACTTCTTTTGCCTCTGAGCATTGCATTTGAAATTGACTTAGAAATGAATGGAACCTTTCAATGGAATCTGTTAATATTTGTTGACCTCTAGCCTTCTAATACAGATTAGTCTTATTTGAAGGGAATGGAAGAGCTCTTGCCAATTTTCTTTCTAAGTTAGATAGTAAAAGACATGGAAATTTACGGTGTGCAATTAAGAAACGGAAATAGATAATTCTCCACATGTACACGTGTCAGAATTGCATAATTTCTATGGTATCTCATGTTTCTCTGACGGTAATTTGTATTTAGGACATTTTAACTTCTTAAAATGCATTTTGCGGATGTGAATGCTTGTCATATAGTAGACAAGCCTAGAAAGTAGATGTTTATATGGTGATGAATGAACATGTAATAGTTTTGAACTTCCAAATTCAATTTCTCTTGAAGCAACAAGAACATTCTCACATGTACAATGTTAAGATGAGGGCATAGATGGGATTTCTATGCTGTGATAGAGTAGCAGTCTTTTATGCTTCTTATCTGAATCTCCCCAGTTACAGTTTCTCCAGTTTTGTGAGCTTTATCTTCAATTCACTTTGTTTCGAATTACATATGTATTTCTGTAATTTTTCCCCCTGAGGATGATCTGTTGTGGCAATATTTGTTTGCTTCAAGTTATTATCCTTTGTGAGCTTTTAGGGTTTCAATACGTCTTTTTCTAACGTTTATTTATTTCCATAATTGTTGAATTGATATTCCTTTTGTAGCTATTCTCCAATTTCATAGCATTTGTTTTTCTATTTACGGACATTTAATCTGGATACGCAAATCTAGGATTTTTTTTTTTTTTTTTTGGATAAATGTGCACGCCAAAAGTTGAGTGTATGCTCTTTAGTGAATGCTTCGTGAAACTGGTAATTTTACGATTTTTTTTTTTTGGGGTTTGAGGGTGATTCAAGATCATTGTTGATAGCTTTTTGTTTTAAGATTTAGGTTTTGTTCTTCAAAATGTTTTATCTTTTGAGACAAGCGAAAGTGAAAAATGTCACATTTCGAGGGTGGGGGGATGGTATTTAAGTGACTGGATTTGTAAAGAATTGAGACTACAATTCCTTTCTTCTTTATTTCTGAAAGATTATTTGGGGAGATGGTTATTATTATTTTTTTCAATGATTTTCAGTAGCTAATTGGACCAAAGAAAATATGGAATCAGATTAAAAAGGATATTTATCCTTTGTTGATGTTGTTAGATTATCTTTTGAGTGAGTCTTACCTGAGAGTAGGGCTATAAACGAGCTCGAAGGACCGAGCATCGAATTTCGAGCTCGAGTTCGACTTGAATTCAAACGTGTTCGTTCATTTTTATTTGAGTCTTAAATTTTGTTCTGGTCGTTCGTTTAGTTGTTCGAAATGTTCCCGAACAGCTCGGGTTCAACTCGGTTATGGTGTGTGAACTCGATTTGTTCGTCTAAATTTCGTTCGAGTTCGAGATGGAGTTTGTTTAACTATTTGTTTTCTAAAAAAATTTACTAAATTCTTTTTTAATTTATTTCAGTAATAATCAATAGAATCAGAATATAAGAATATACTTTATGTAATAATTTATATTATTTTTTTATTATTCTCGATTCTCGAACGTTCGCGAACAAGATCGTGTTCGTTCGTTTATCAAACAAACCTTAATTTATGTTCGAGCTCGAGTTGAACACAAATAGAACAAACTATATTCGAACTCGAACGAGCCTGACACTCGAACTGTTCGGTTCGTTTACATCTCTACCTGAGAGTAATTAAAAATGTTTATGAAATACTAAAATTGTAGACTGTGTATAGATGTGAACTTATCTTTGATGGATTACCTGAGGAAATGAAATGGGATGTATTTACGAACAGTCCAAGTTTCAAAGTTTCTTTTGCCTTTGACTGTTGCATCTCAATTGGCTGAGATATGAATGGAACATTTTAATGGGAAGTCTGTTAAAATCTTTGAAGTTTTGGCCTTTTTGGACAAAATATGTCTTGCTAGAAGAAAATAAATGGAAAAGAACAATTATGCCATTTTTCTTCTGATGGTAGATGCTAAAAGACACGGGACTTCGCAGCATGCAATTAATTACAAGGAAAATAGACAATTCTCAATATGTAACTTGTCATAATTGCATTATTTCTAAAGCATCTTAATCTGGTATCTGGTGCTCTCTGACCCTAACTTGTATACTTACTAGCGATAGTGTTAGATGATATAAAAACAAAGGAAAATAGATACATTTTGCGGACGTTTTGACTTCAGCGTTTCAATGTCTTAAACATGCATTTCACACTTGGTTGCTTATCATATAGTGGACAAGTCTAGAAAGTAGTTCTTGGTTATAGTTTTGAACTTCAAAGATCAATTTCTCTTGAATAAGCAAGAAACATTTTCAAATGTATTATACTAAAACGAGCGAGTAGATGAAATATCTAGGTGCTTGACAAATGTCATGTTAATTTTGTTGTGGTCTGTTGTGGTAGTATTTGCTTGCTAGGAATCACCATTTATGAGCTTTTATAGTTATAATTTGTGTTTTTCTTCACTTTATTCCTTGAAGTGTTGCATCTTTCTGCCTTTGCTAGTCATTCCACAATCGCATAGGGTTACTAATGCAAGTCCTCTCTCTCAAACACACTCAAAAATACAAGAACACACTTTTCCATAATGTTTAGGGCTTAACATTGTTTTATGTTGTAGAGTTCCCTGATTTTTACCTACTTTGCATCCTTTGAATTACAGGGGGACACAAAGTAAAAATTAACTTGCTCCTGAATCTAAGTGCCATTTTATTATAGAACTTAAAATGAAAAAACGTGAGTATGTAGCAGTGTTGTTAAGGTTCACGCCTTATGCCCCAGGCTCGAGGGATATCGTCTTAAAATCTCAGGCGCGCTTCAAATCAAGGAGGCGTGCGCCTTGAATAAAAGACTCCGGGGCTCCAGGCGCACCTCGGGCGCACCTTGGTGTGATTAAACCGATTCTAATGAATGGTTGCTTGGAAAGGTAGAAAATGATGAGTGAGTATTTGATGATTCAGATTTGCCTTGGCCTGAGGTTTCTAGGGCAACTAGAGTAAATGAACCGCGCTACCCATCTAGATCAAGAGGAGCGAGTACTTCTCATTCTCCACCTTTGCCTCCTAATTTAAGACCATTGTCTTCATCATTTGTCCCTAGCTTTGATGAGAATAATGAAGATGAGTAAGAAGAAGCTCCCTTGGATAAGCCTCCGATCTTGACAGCCGGGAATGTCAGATGATGCTCCAAGCTGGGTGGTATTTTCTCTCTGGTCCTAACAAATCTCACAACGTCTCCCTCGACGGCGATTTCAGCATCCAGGTTTTTGAAAAGGCTTTGGAGGTGTGGGCTCTGCAAATTATTCCACTTCACAGCCCAGTGGCCAAGCCTGCACAGATTGACCCAGAGTTGGAAAATGCATTCATTTTTCATTTGCCAAATCATTGGTTCTGTATCAGGAAAGTGAATGGAGAATGGTATAAGTTCGACAGTCTATTTCCAGCACAGCACTGGAGCACCTATCGAAGTTTTACCTTTCTACCTATCTGAGTTTTCTAAAAGGTTCTGGTTGGAGCATTTTCCCTGTAAGAGGTAATTTTCCAAGTGAGTGCCGTTGGCATCCTCCGATTCTCTTTAAAAAGATCTAAGTTCACATTGAAATAGACAGTTCAAAAGATGAAAATAAGAATAGCGTAGAGAACATGTCCGAGAGAAGTACTGTTGGATATTGATTTTTCGGGGATGGTGTATAAGATCTAAGTTCTCATAATTATAGGCCTTGAAATGTGATTAATGTTTTTTTGGATGCATAATTTGCAGCATTCAACAGGTTGTTGATGGGTTTTTGAAAACTCTATTGCTGAATTTTATATTCATGAAATAATGGCCCATACGTTTCTTATTATGCAACCTCCCCCCGCCCCCCACCCCATAAAAAAACCGAAAGAACTGGTTAAATAACTGATGTAAGAATGTAAGAGTGAAAGCGACTGCATTTCTACTCCAGAAGCTGCATCTCTGAGAGAAGAAGAGGTAAAGAATATGCCTTTGCCATTGTGATGCCTTATTTCAAATGTATCATTATGAAGATAAACTGGGTTTATCCATTTACGGGGTTTCTTCTTTTAGGCCTGTTTTGTTTGAGGATGAAAAGGAAAAGGAAGTTCTTAGGAAACATAAAATAGTACCTTAACTATTTATTGGTCTTGAGAAGTCCGATATTTTTAATTTCTATTATTTAAGTTTTAAATCTATTTATTTCACGAAGAAATGATCCCCACAACCAGTCCTATGGTGGAGGTACTCTGCCCAAAATCCGAACGTCTTGCTCATGTGCATTAGCATAAAGGGATTTGCCCTCTAAAATTAGTGCACATGAGCTGCTCTCGATTTTCTGCACACGGTGGAAAAGGTGGAGGGGATTGTTCTTTTGTGCAATAATTAGATTATGATTGAAATGATATTAATTAAAGATTTAGAAAATCCTTAACACAAATAATATAGTTAGGGCTACTTTTGATAATAATATGTGAATCTACCACACTTTTCTGCTAGAGAAGTTAATGTTGAAATCTTCAAAGACGATGGAAATGTTGGATTGAAGGCCTATGTTGTATACCCACTGATTGAGATAGCGTGTCAAGATTCTGCTGAACAAATTGACTTGGATTCCAGGAAGGTGAAAGTTATGGTGATAATGTTTTTCGACAGAAAAAGGGAAAGTGCAAAGAAGGAGAAAGTATACTAGGGAAAAAACAACGAATGATGATATATTTTCTAGTTTTGGTTGCTTGTCCGATAGACTGTACCAATCACGCAAGTTTAATTATGTGTAATTTTTTTTCCCTGTTTGTAGATACTTATCTTGGATTGAATCAAGAGTTTGAATGCAGTGCTGTTATATCTTGCAGGTATCTCAGTTACCAAGTAGATAATAGATTATGAAGAAGGTAATAGACATACATTTAAGCCCAATCATCCAGAATAATTGGTGTTTGTCAACAACAGTAATGTGATTCTGTGGTCAGGTACCCTCGTTTTAATTCTCGCCCACGATTACGTGCATGAATGTAGTGGTTTAAACTGTTGACAATGAAATATTATCAAAGAGACATTTACATGCACAAGCATTAGCACTTGTGAAACTCTGATGGATGATTTTTACTGTAGAGCTCTTATGCATACTGTGGGGATGAAGATGACTGACTGCATTTCTTGTCCAAAAGCTGCGCGCATCTCTGAGTGGACTTCATTAATGGTGGCCCTTCTTGCCAGGTTTGTGATGCCTTATTTCAAATGTTTCATGATAAAGATAAACTTAGTTTCTCCATTTGTAGTGTTTCTTCTTCTAGGCCTGTTTGGTTTGAGGATTTTATTGAAGAAAAGGAAAAGGAAACCTTTACGAAGAGGAAAAAAATTTACATACTATTTTGTTAGCTAGGAAAATACTAAAGAAAATAAAATGTTGAAAATAATTTCTCTCTCTTTTCTTTTTCTTTTAAAGAGATGGTTTTTTTTTTATAATGGAAATGGACAAGAACACCAAAATGAATAAACAAACTATTGACCTACTAAGGTTCCTCGAACAGAAGTATGAAATCACAGTCTTGCTTTTTGTAAAATAAAGTTTAAAACTTAATATTAAGGCAACTATTGACAAAATTCGAGTAGGATTGCAAGCGTCAAGCTCTAAGGTAACTGACTGAGATAGTTGAGTTTTGGACAATGCTCAAATTCGAGCTCGAGCTCAATTGATAGAAGAATTTTGAAGTTTAAGCTCGATTCGAGCTCGAGCTCAATTGGTAGAAGAATTTTGAAATTTAAGCTCGATTCAAAGCTCAACTTCGGACTTAAATTTTTAGGCTTGAATTAGGTTCAAAATCTCAAAGGGTGAAATTTATATAAATTATGGTATAATTTATATTAATTCATTAAAATAAAAATTAATATCGTATATTATTTTTTATATAATTGAAACTGTTGGCAAATTAAGTCGTGAACCTTTAAATATCTCAGTTCTGGTTTGAACACGGTTTGATTAGAGCCTTAATCTGAGCGCTGATTAAAATTCCTTGGACCTTTGTTCAATAAATGGTTTGAGTTTGAAATTAGAGAAAACAGCCCCAGACATCCCTCTATTATTTTCGTTTAGCCTCGATAGCCATAGTATGATTTTTTCAGCCTAAAGAATCCTCAAAAAACTTACATTTAGCCTTAAGAATCCTCATAAAACATACGTTTAGCCTTAAGAATCCTAGCCACCGCAACTTTCTAACTAAATGGACACACGTGCCTTGCACGTGTCAATTAATTGAGGGCAAATGCGTCTTTTTAAACGACCCGCTCCAATACCCACTCCCATACTCGTTTGAAAGAGGGGTTAAATCCCCGAATTCAGCATTTCTCTTCGGATATGAAGGTAATACTTAAGAGAAAGAAGAGTCTGAAAAGTTCAAGAAGGACAAGCAAAACTCAGATGAAGATAATGTAAAGAGGCTTTCCGAGATGGATCATGCAATAAATAATTCTATAACGCAGATTGATATTGCTAATTCGACTATCCCAGAGTCTTGAGAATCGAATTGTGTGTTGCAAAAACAGCTAGAAGCTGCTAAGAAGGGAGTCGTTGGATGAAGCTTTGCTGGAAGAACAGGAAGCTTTGAAGAAGTCGCAAGCAATAGACAAGCTAAAAGTTTCTTTGCAGGAGGAGCTTACAACACTAAGGCGCCGTGTTGCGAACCTGCGCCTTCAACTAGAAAAGGCTGAAGCTCGTAAGGAGCAGCTAGAAGTAATGATTTCGCTCCCACTCGTCCTTACTTTCTAGCAGGTTAAGCATAAGCTTGGAGGGGGAAGAAGCAATGAATTGCTAATTTTTTATCTAGATTTGTCATTAATATATACTTGAACATATTTATGGGGTCCCTTTTCTGTTACTATTGTATATTTCCCCCTCCCCACTCCCATCTCTATATCTTTGTGCAAAATTAATTCGATTATAACCTTAGTCTAAGTACTGACAAAATTTCCCGTGAATTTTTGTAATATAACTTGTTTAT
The DNA here is from genome assembly GCA_026122235.1 of Vinca minor. Taxonomy (NCBI): domain Eukaryota; kingdom Viridiplantae; phylum Streptophyta; class Magnoliopsida; order Gentianales; family Apocynaceae; genus Vinca; species Vinca minor. Next base: position 5,399,468 of record JAOCZM010000253.1, read on the forward strand.
CCAAATAGGATAAATGGTTACCATAAATCTAAAAAAGATGAGCTCTAGGTGAACAAGATTGTAGCAAAAATCAATTTCGCACAGCTCTAGTGGTACAACGTGCAGAGATGTGCGAACACATGACTTTGTTTGTACTTTTCTTCTGTGAGGACAAAGAGTTTCCACGCTTTTTGTTACATTTTTCTTTACTAGTTTCTTTCTTTTATTTTTCATATTATTTTCATCCTCTTCCAATCAATTGAAAAGTGTTTTAAGGAAAAGTGTTTTCTTTTCGGGAAAAAAAAAACCGTGCCTTGGCATTTCTCTGGTATATATGAATCGTTTTAATAAACAAAGTTTAATCTGCAATGATTATGGACTAGTCATTCGCTTGTTTATATTTTTTTCACCATGGGGCTTTGACTTTAATGTATTGGGAACTGATTGAGATAGTTGAGTATTGGACAAGGAAAACTCAGATGAAGGTAATGTAACGAGCCTTTTTTAGACGGATCATGCAATATATAATGTTACAACGCAGATTGATATTGCTAATTCGACTATCAAGAGTCTTCGAATCGAGTGCAGTGCTTCAAAAAGCAAACTAGAAGCTACTAAGAAGGGAGTCTTTGTGACCAATGCAAAATTGGATGAAGCTTTGCTGGAAGAACATGAAGCTTTGAAGAAGTTGCAAGCAATGGACAAGCTAAAAGTTTCTTTGCAGGAGGAGCTTACAACACTAAGGCACCGTGCTGCGGACCTGCGACTTCAACTAGAAAAGGCTGAAGCTCGTAAGGAGCAGCTAGAGGTAATGATTTCTCCTTACTTTCTAACAGGTTAAGCATAAGCTTGGAGGGGGGAAGAAGCAATGAATTGCTAATTTTTTAACTAGATTTGTCATTAATATATACTTGAACATATTTATGGGGTCCCTATTCTGTTACTATTGTATATTTCCCCCCTCCCCACTCCCATCTCTATATCTTTGTGCAAAGATTTGTTTTCTTTCACTGAGGATCTCTAGTTTGATCATACCCTCCATTCATGATTCATATGAAGATCTGTAAGTAGAAGACATTCTATCAGAAAATGAAGAATCTTTCTCAATTTAGGGATTTAATCTGTCTTTCAAACGAATATGGGAGTGAGTATTGGGCGGGTCGGTTTAAAAAGATGCATTTGCCCTCAATTAATTGTCACGTGCAAGGCACGTGTATCCATTCAGGCGGAAACCACCGCAATTGTGATGACTAGAATACTTAAGGCTAAACTTAAGTTTTATGAGGATTTTTTAGGCTGAATAAATCATATCAGGTCTATTGAGGCTAAACGAAAATAATAAAGGGATGTCTGAGGCTGTTTTCTCTTGAAAATTAATTCGATTATAACCTTAGTCTAAGTGCTGATAAAATTTCCCGTGACTTTTTGTAATATAACTTGTTTATCCAAATAGGATAAATGGCTACCATAAATCTAAAAAAGATGAGCTCTAGGTGAACAAGATTGTAGCAAAAATCAATTTCGCACAGCTCTAGTGGTACAACGTGCAGAGATGTGCGAACACATGACTTTGTTTGTACTTTTCTTCTGTGAGGACAAAGAGTTTCCACGCTTTTTGTTACATTTTTCTTTACTAGTTTCTTTCTTTTATTTTTCATATTATTTTCATCCTCTTCCAATCAATTGAAAAGTGTTTTAAGGAAAAGTGTTTTCTTTTCGGGGAAAAAAAAACCGTGCCTTGGCATTTCTCTGGTATATATGAATCGTTTTAATAAACAAAGTTTAATCTGCAATGATTATGGACTAGTCATTCGCTTGTTTATATTTTTTTCACCATGGGGCTTTGACTTTAATGTATTGGGAACTGATTGAGATAGTTGAGTATTGGACAGTGCTCAAATTCGAGCTCGATCTCAATTGATAGAAGACTTGAAGTTTAAGCTCCATTCAAAGCTCAACTTCGGACTTAAATTTTTAGGCTTGAATTAGTATAAATTATGGTATAAATTATATTATTTCATTAAAATCAAAATTAATACAAAATATTATTTATTATATAATTGAACCTGTTGGCAAATTAAGTTGTGAACATTTAAATATCTCAGCTCTAGTTTGAACACTGTTTGATTAGAACTTAGTCTGGGCGCTGATAAAAATTCCTTGGACCTTTGTTCAATAAATGGTTTGAGTTTGAAATTGGAGAAAACAGCCCCAGAAATCCCTCCATTATTTTCGTTTAGCCTCGATTGTTCTAGTATGAATAATTAGCCACTTTGATCATCAACGTTTTTTCGTCTAGCCACTTTGGTCAAAATTCAAGTTTTTTAACTTATTTCATCATTAAACATTTTTCGGCCTGCCATTTTTGTCAAAAATAATTTTTTTATAAGAATTCAACGACCTAGGTATGTAAGAAAGTTCGACTTCCAAGACGCTAGTTTACTATGCATATTATCTATAAATTGGAAGTCCTGAGATCCTAACGGTGAAAGTTTGGCAGGAAACCCTAGGTATTTGCCTAATCCATATGATCTAGGTATTTGAAGCTTGTGTGAAATAGAATTAGCGAGTTCTAAGGAAGTGTTTGCAGAAAAAATGACACTTGACTTGGCAAAATTATTTTTTTCGCCAGATTAGAGGGTAAAAGAATCCAGAATATGAATGATGGTCTTTGTATTACTAATATTTGCTTTGGCTAGTAAGAAGATGTCATCGAGCAAAGAATAGATGAATTAAGGGCTGAGCGGGGTTTGCGATAATTTAATGGGATTCCATAAATTATTATTGACCCAGGCATATTGATTTGGAGAGTTAGAAATTCTAAACTCAGTATGAAAAGGTACGGGGACAATGGATCACCTTGCCTAAGACACATGTTAGTTTAAAATAAGGCGTTGGATGTTCGTTAATAAGAATGGAGAGAGATGTCGAAGTTATGCAAACCATGCTTAGGTGGATTAGATGAGTAGGAAATTTGAAAAAAAAAAGTTGCATGACATGGATGAAGGACCACTCTAATCTATCAAAGGCCTTATCTAAATCAATTTTAATGGTCATATGAGCCGTTTTCCCACTTTTCCTTTTGTTAAAAGAGTGTAACACCTCATGAGCAATAGAGGCATTGCCACTTGCCCTTCTTTTCTGGATAAAGCTACTTTGTTTACGGCTTATCAACACAAATAAGTACGGTCTAAGGCGAGTAACGATGATTTTAGTAATAGCCTTATAGATTATGTTGCATAAACTAATGGGGTGATGGTGAAGGATAATTTCGGGTTTTTTTTTTTTTTTTTGGTATGATGCAGATGAGTGTGTTATTAAGGTCTTGAGGTAAGACCCCATAACTAAAGAATTTTTTAATAATATCAGTAGTCATGTTTTTTGTGTCCTCCCAATATTTTTGGAAGAAAAGCGGATGCAGTCCATTCGGACTAGGGGCTTTTAATGGTTTGAATGATTTAATGGCCTGATGGATTTCTAAGTCAGAAGGAATGAAGTCAATGCTATCCAAGGATATAGTACTAGAGTAATTATTGTTGAGCATTGAAATATTTCTAGTTGTGAAGGTATGAGAAGTAGTATAGATATTCTTGAAATGATTTAGTATAATATTTTCTACTGATTCCGGATTAGTATGCCAGACACATCCATTATCCTTTAACATAGTAATCTTATTTTTCCTACGACGATTCAAGGTGGAAATATGAAAAAAATTAGTGTTATTATCCCCATCATGTAACCGGTTTATACGCGATTTTAGCTTCCAAAATTCTAATTCGATTTTAAGATGGCAAGATAATCTTTGCGAAGCGTATGTTCAAGGTTATATAAAAAGGAGATATATTGCGTACTGAGAAACTTTTGTATACCATTAAGCTTAGCCAGTATTTCTTTTTTTTAAATATTGCCAAATTTATCTTTGTTCCATTTGATTGCTAGGGTTTGAAAGAGGTTAACAATACTCTCATAATTTAAATTACCGTTCCAAACAGTGCTAACTAAGCTCCTGAAATCCGGATCGCTAAACCACATGGTTTCTACTCTAAAGGGAGGCTTTTTCCTAGGAGTGCTATCTGTTCTAAGTAATAAGGGACAGTGATCCAAGAGCAACTTAGGCAAATAAGTAACAATAATATCCGGGAAATTCTCAATCCAGGGTAGGGGTTTTCTAAATAACTATCAAGTCGTTCAAAAATAATTCTTTTTCCATATTTACTCATGTTCGACCAAGTATAAGGCTAGCCTTTATAGACTAAGTCTATCATATTACATGCATTGAGAACAGAATTAAACTCAAATACGTTGCATGTTAACTTTTTCTCACAAAATTTCTCAGCTTTATTAGAAATTTTATTGAAGTCTCCTAGAAGGATCCAGAGTTTATTATTAAAAGATGCAACAATTTTTAGGTTGTTCCCTAGTATACGTTTGTTGGCTAATTTACTACTTGAGTAAATAGCAGAAAGAAGAAAAGAATGAGTCGAGGGTTGCTTGCGGTGACAATCATATGCGGTTCTTGCACTTTGTCTTCGACTCGGGAGAGGAAGGATGAAGAACTACTTGGTAAAGAAGTACCATATATATAGTGCTATTGAAGCACTTATGTATCTTGCAAACACTAATTTTCATGATATTTAATTTGTAATGAAATTGTTTGTAAGAAAATGTTCTTCTTTTATCAACGACATTTGGACATTAAAAATAGTATTCGATATTTCTAAAGAAATACTAATCTTTGATCATTTTATTTAGATGAATATAAGTCATCATGAGTTGAAACACATTCTTAGACATTTACATTTGGTAAATTGTATATCATTGTATTCTATGAAACAAGTTGAGAATGTGTATGGTTGAGATTCAATAATTTATTATCTTCAAGTGAGTTCAATTTATCCTCAGAGATTCTTTACAATATTGTATAAAAATAATGTAGTTTGTATAGCTCAAGTGAAAAGATGATGTATAAAGGGAGATATGAGAAAACCAAATTTAGCTTTCTTTTGGGTAAAAAGCGTTCACGCCCTCTAAACTATTCTGATTTTTGGTTTTTGACCCTAAATTTAAAAGGGTCAAGTTTTACCCCCTAAACTATTTCGGTTTTTGGTTTTTGATCTTCCATCCATATTCTCTATTACATCATAACGGAAGTCCAAAAAATGGGGACATTTTTGGGCAATCTGTATAAGATCCTAAAATTTTTGTTTTTATAAAAAAAAACATATTATTCTGATGAGAAAGAAGAAGTCGCCGGTGAGAACAGTGACAGAAAAAGCCGAAAGCCGGGTACCACTCCTCTTCTCCAACCACCAACTGTAAATTCCAACCTCTAAAAAAAACCTTAAAATACCCTTTTTTTCCCTTAAATTTAATTCTATTTATTATGAATGATATGATTATGGGAATCGGGTAGCCCAAGTGGTAAGGCTACCCGGCCACGGGACGGAGGTCCCGTGGTCGATTCCCGTATCTTCCCTTGTGGGGCAATAAATTCTCCTCTTGTGAGGCTAAGTTCCCTCCCCGGCTTGGGGCATGCTACAATCTCCCTATCTAGGGTATTCTCCGCTCTTCCCCTTCGGGCGTAAAAAAAAAAATTAATGATATGATTTTTCCAAAATGCCCCCATTTTTTGGACTTCTATTATGATGTAACTGAGAATATGGATGGAAGGTCAAAAATCAAAAATCGAAATAGTTTAGGGGGTAAAACTTGACCGTTTTTAGTTGAGGGTCAAAAACCAAAAAACAGAATAGTTTAGGGGGCGTCAGCGCTTTTTACCCTTTTCTTTTATAAGAAATGTGAAATGATGAACGTTTGTTTTCATCAAATATGATAATACAAAAGATTTATTCACTAAGACATTATTGATTCCAACTTTTAAAAAGTTGATTTATAATATTGACATGTGTTGGTACACAAATCTTAATTCTTAAAAGATCTAGCTAACAGGGGAGTAAAATATAAAAAAGAATGTACTATTTTTTCTTCGCTAAAGAAGTTTTTTCCCACTGTATTTTTGCTCTTGTAAATTTTTAACGAGTCATATTCTTTATAAGGACTCCAAAGGGGAGTGTTATGAAATATGAGAAGTGGAGTCCTTATGGATTTTATAACTCATCTATCTGTTGTATTCAAATTGGTAATATAAGGAAATGAAATTCGATGTATTTGTGAGCAGTACTGTGCTTGCGGTCCAAAGTTTCAAAACTTCTTTTGCCTCTGAGCATTGCATTTGAAATTGGAATCTGTTAATATTTGTTGACCTCTAGCCTTCTAATACAGATTAGTCTTATTTGAAGGGAATGGAAGAGCTCTTGCCAATTTTCTTTCTAAGTTAGATAGTAAAAGACATGGAAATTTACGGTGTGCAATTAAGAAACGGAAATAGATAATTCTCCACATGTACACGTGTCAGAATTGCATAATTTCTATGGTATCTCATGTTTCTCTGACGGTAATTTGTATTTAGGACATTTTAACTTCTTAAAATGCATTTTGCGGATGTGAATGCTTGTCATATAGTAGACAAGCCTAGAAAGTAGATGTTTATATGGTGATGAATGAACATGTAATAGTTTTGAACTTCCAAATTCAATTTCTCTTGAAGCAACAAGAACATTCTCACATGTACAATGTTAAGATGAGGGCATATATGGAATTTCTATGCTGTGATAGAGTAGCAATCTTTTATGCTTCTTATTTGAATCTCCCCAGTTACAGTTTCTCCAGTTTTGTGATCTTTATCTTCAATTCACTTTGTTTCGAATTACATATGTATTTCTGTAATATTTCCCCTTGGGGATGATCTGTTGTGGCAATATTTGTTTGCTTCAAGTTATTATCCTTTGTGAGCTTTTACGGTTTCAATACGTCTTTTTCTAACTTTTATTTATTTCCATAATTGTTGAATTGATATTCCTTTTCTAGATATTCTCCAATTTCATAGCATTTGTTTTTCTATTTACGGACATTTAATCTGGATACGCAAATCTAGGATTTTTTTTTTGTTTTTGATAAATGTGCATGCCAAAAGTTGAGTGTATTCTCTTTAGTGAATGCTTCGTGAAACTGGTAATTTTACGATTTTTTTTTTTGGGATTTGATGGTGATTCAAGATCATTGTTGTTAGCTTTTTGTTTGAAGATTTAGGTTTTGTTCTTCAAAATGTTTTATCTTTTGAGACAAGTGAAAGTGAAAAAATGTCACATTTCGAGGATGGGGGATGGTATTTAAGTGACTGGATTTGTAAAGAATTGAGACTACAATTCCTTTCTTCTTTATTTCTGAAAGATTATTTGGGGAGATGGTTATTATTATTTTTTTCAATGATTTTCAGTAGCTAATTGGACCAAAGAAAATATGGAATCAGATTAAAAAGGATATTTATCCTTTGTTGATGTTGTTAGATTATCTTTTGAGTGAGTCTTACCTAAGAGTAGGGCTATAAACTAGCTCGAACGGACCGAGCATCAGAATTTCGAGCTCGAGTTCGACTTGAATTCAAACGTGTTCGTTCATTTTTATTTGAGTCTTAAATTTTGTTCTGGTAGTTTGTTTAGTTGTTCGAAATGTTCCCGAACAGCTCGGGTTCGACTCGGTTATGGTGTGTGAACTCGAATTGTTCGTCTAAATTTCGTTCGAGTTCGAGATTGAGTTTGTTTAACTATTTGTTTTCTAAAAAATTTACTAAATTCTTTTTAATTTATTCCAGTAATAAGCAATAGAATCAGAATATAAGAATATACTTCATGTAATAATTTATATTATTTTTTATTATTCTCGATTCTCGAACGTTCGCGAATAAGATCGTGTTCGTTCGTTTATCAAACAAACCTTAATTTATGTTCGAGCTCGAGTTGAACACAAATAAAACAAACTATATTCGAACTCGAACGAGCCTGACACTTGAACTGTTCGGTTTGTTTACAGCTCTACCTGAGAGTAATTAAAAATGTTTATGAAATACTAAAATTGTAGACTGTGTATAGATGTGAACTTGTCTTTGAAATGGGATGTATTTACGAACAGTCCAAGTTTCAAAGTTTCTTTTGCCTTTGACTGTTGCATCTCAATTGGCTGAGATATGAATGGAACATTTTAATGGGAAGTCTGTTAAAATCTTTGAAGTTTTGGCCTTTTTGGACTAAATATGTCTTGCTAGAAGAAAATAAATGGAAAAGAACAATTATGCAATTTTTCTTCTGATGGTAGATACTAAAAGACACGGGACTTCGCAGCATGCAATTAATTATAAGGAAAATAGATAATTCTCAATATGTAACTTGTCATAATTGCATTATTTCTAAAGCATCTTAATCTGGTATCTGGTGCTCTCTGACCCTAACTTGTATACTTACTAGCGATAGTGTTAGATGATATAAAAACAAAGGAAAATAGATACATTTTGCGGACTTTTTGACTTCAGCATTTCAATGTCTTAAACATGCATTTCACACTTGGTTGCTTATCATATAGTGGACAAGCCTAGAAAGTAGTTCTTGGTTATAGTTTTGAACTTCAAAAATCAATTTCTCTTGAATCAGCAAGAAACATTTTCAAATGTATTATACTAAAACGAGCGAGTAGATGAAATATCTAGGTGCTTGACAAATGTCATGTTAAATTTAGATTTTAGAAACAAGTAAATTTTACTAGAAAAGATTTTAGAACTGAAGTTGAGCTGTTAATTTTGCAGATTCCTGTTTTGTAAATTTTACTTTTCGAATTAGTTAACAAATTCTTAAAATTTCATGATATAAGTTTCGTATTTCCGTGTATCGGATCTTCATAGGTGAACCATGTGTAATGGGTATGTGTTTTCAGCACCAGTCCATTTTGATTGTGGAAATGGAGTATCCCAATCTTACAATGCAGAAAAGTGAGACTATAAAATGTTTCATTGGGGTTTAACTTGCACTTATGAAATGATATACCAGCGATCTTTTGTGCTTTTTATATGAGTTGTCGCAATTACAAATTCTATTGTGTTACGACTTATATCGTAACTTCATTTTAGTTGGAGCATCACATAAGTAATTCACTATTGTTTCCCCTTTGGGGGGAGGGTGACACATTTTTTTATTATTCTTGTGGTCTTGTGGCAGTATTTGCTTGCTAGGAATCACCATTTATGAGCTTTTATAGTTATAATTTGTGTTTTTCTTCACTTTATTCCTTGAAGTGTTGCATCTTTCTGCCTTTGCTAGTCATTCCACAATCGCATAGGGTTACTAATTCCAGTCCTCTCTCTCAAACACACTCAAAAATACAAGAACACACTTTTCCATAATGTTTAGGGCTTAACATTGTTTTATGTTGTAGAGTTCCTGATTTTTACCTACTTTGCATCCTTTGAATTACAGGGGACACAAAGTAAAAATTAGCTTGCTCCTGAATCTAAGTGCCATTTTATTATAGAACTTAAAATGAAAAAACGTGAGTATGTAGCAGTGTTGTTAAGGTTCACGCCTTATGCCCCAGGCTCGAGGGATATCGCCTTAAAATCTCAGGCGCGCTTCAAATCAAGGAGGCGTGCGCCTTGAATAAAAGACTCCAGGCTCCAGGCGCACCTCGGGCGCACCTTGGTGTGATTAAACCGATTCTAATGAATGGTTGCTTGGAAAGGTAGAAAATGATGAGTGAGTATTTGATGATTCAGATTTGCCTTGGCCTGAGGTTTCTAGGGCAACTAGAGTAAATGAACCGCGCTACCCATCTAGATCAAGAGGAGCGAGTACTTCTCATTCTCCACCTTTGCCTCCTAATTTAAGACCATTGTCTTCATCATTTGTCCCTAGCTTTGATGAGAATAATGAAGATGAGTAAGAAGAAGCTCCCTTGGATAAGCCTCCGATCTTGACAGCCGGGAATGTCAGATGATGCTCCAAGCTGGTTGGTATTTTCTCTCTGGTCCTAACAAATCTCACAACGTCTCCCTCGACGGCGATTTCAGCATCCAGGTTCTTGAAAAGGCTTTGGAGGTGTGGGCTCTGCAAATTATTCCACTTCACAGCCCAGTGGCCAAGCCTGCACAGATTGACCCAGAGTTGGAAAATGCATTCATTTTTCATTTGCCAAATCATTGGTTCTGTATCAGGAAAGTGAATGGAGAATGGTATAAGTTCGACAGTCTATTTCCAGCACTGGAGCACCTATCGAAGTTTTACCTTTCTACCTATCTGAGTTTTCTAAAAGGTTCTGGTTGGAGCATTTTCCCTGTAAGAGGTAATTTTCCAAGTGAGTGCCGTTGGCATCCTCCGATTCTCTTTAAAAAGATCTAAGTTCACATTGAAATAGACAGTTCAAAAGATGAAAATAAGAATAGCGTAGAGAACATGTCCGAGAGAAGTACTGTTGGATATTGATTTTTCGGGGATGGTGTATAAGATCTAAGTTCTCATAATTATAGGCCTTGAAATGTGATTAATGTTTTTTTGGATGCATAATTTGCAGCATTCAACAGGTTTGTTGATGGGTTTTTGAAAACTCTATTGCTGAATTTTATATTCATGAAATAATGGCCCATACGTTTCTTATTATGCAACCTCCCCCGCCCCCCCCCCACCCCCATAAAAAAAACCGAAAGAACTGGTTAAATAACTGATGAATGGGTTCTTCTGCAGAAATGTAAGAATGTAAGAGTGAAAGCGACTGCATTTCTACTCCAGAAGCTGCATCTCTGAGAGAAGAAGAGGTAAAGAATATGCCTTTACCTGGACAAGTGGACTTCATTAATGGGCCCTCTTTGCCAGGTTTGTGATGCCTTATTTCAAATGTATCATTATGAAGATAAACTGGGTTTATCCATTTACGGGGTTTCTTCTTTTAGGCCTGTTTTGTTTGAGGATGAAAAGGAAAAGGAAGTTCTTAGGAAACATAAAATAGTACCTTAACTATTTATTAGTCTTGAGAAGTCCGATATTTTTAATTTCTATTATTTAAGTTTTAAATCTATTTATTTCACGAAGAAATGATCCCCACAACCAGTATGCCCAAAATCCGAACGTCTTGCTCATGTGCATTAGCATAAAGGGATTTGCCCTCTAAAATTAGTGCACATGAGCTGCTCTTGATTTTCTGCACACGGTGGAAAAGGTGGAGGGGATTGTTCTTTTGTGCAATAATTAGATTTATGATTGAAATGATATTAATTAAAGATTTAGAAAATCCTTAACACAAATAATATGGTTAGGGCTAATTTTGATAATAATATATGTGAATCCACCACAATTTGCTGCTAGAAACGTTAATTTTAAAATCTTCAAAGACGAGAAAAATGTTGGATTGAGGGCCTATATTGTATTCCAACTGCTTGGGATAGTGTCAAGATGCAATATAATGTTGGACAAATTGATTTGGATTCCAGGAAGGTGAAAGTTATGGTGATAATGTTTTTCGAAAGAAAAAGGGAAAGTGCAAAGAAGGAGAAAGTATGCTAGGGAAAAAACAACGAATGACGATATATTTTCTAGTTTTGGTTGCTTGTCCGATAGACTGTACCAATCAAGCAAGTTTAATTATGTGTAATTTGTTTTCCCTGTTTGTAGATACTTATCTTGGATTGAATCAATAGTTTGAATGCAGTGCTGTTATATCTTGCAGGTATCTCAGTTACCAAGTAGATAATAGATTATGAAGAAGGTACTAGACATGCATTGAATCCCAATCATCCAGAATAATTGGTGTTTGTCAACAACAGTAATGTGATTCTGTGGTCAGGTACCCTCGTTTTAATTCTCGCCCACGATTACGTGCATGAATGTAGTGGTTTAAACTGTTGACAATGAAATATTATCAAAGAGACATTTACATGCACAAGCATTAGCACTTGTGAAACTCTGATGGATGATTTTTACTGTAGAGCTCTTATGCATACTGTGGGGATGAAGATGACTGCATTTCTTGTCCAAAAGCTGCGCGCATCTCTGAGTGGACTTCATTAATGGTGGCCCTTCTTGCCAGGTTTGTGATGCCTTATTTCAAATGTTTCATGATAAAGATAAACTTAGTTTCTCCATTTGTAGTGTTTCTTCTTCTAGGCCTGTTTGGTTTGAGGATTTTATTGAAGAAAAGGAAAAGGAAACCTTTACGAAGCGGAAAAAAAATTTACATACTATTTTGTTAGCTAGGAAAATACTAAAGAAAATAAAATGTTGAAAATAATTTCTCTCTCTTTTCTTTTTCTTTTAAAGAGATGGTTTTTTTTATAATGGAAATGGGCAAGAACACCAAAATGAATAAACAAACTATTGACCTACTAAGGTTCCTCGAACAAGTATGAAATCACAGTCTTGCTTTTGTAAAATAAAGTTTAAAACTTAATATTAAGGCAACTATTGACAAAATTCGAGTAGGATTGCAAGCGTCAAGCTCTAAGGTAACTGACTGAGATAGTTGAGTTTTGGACAATGCTCAAATTCGAGCTCGAGCTCAATTGATAGAAGAATTTTGAAGTTTAAGCTCGATTCGAGCTCGAGCTCAATTGGTAGAAGAATTTTGAAATTTAAGCTCGATTCAAAGCTCAACTTCGGACTTAAATTTTTAGGCTTGAATTAGGTTCAAAATCTCAAAGGGTGAAATTTATATAAATTATGGTATAATTTATATTAATTCATTAAAATAAAAATTAATATCGTATATTATTTTTTATATAATTGAAACTGTTGGCAAATTAAGTTGTGAACCTTTAAATATCTCAGTTCTGGTTTGAACACGGTTTGATTAGAGCCTTAATCTGAGCGCTGATTAAAATTCCTTGGACCTTTGTTCAATAAATGGTTTGAGTTTGAAATTAGAGAAAACAGCCCCCCCCAGACATCCCTCTATTATTTTCGTTTAGCCTCAATAGCCATAGTATGATTTTTTCAGCCTAAAGAATCCTCAAAAAACTTACGTTTAGCCTTAAGAATCCTCATAAAACTTACGTTTAGCCTTAAGAATCCTAGCCACCGCAACTTTCTAACTGAATGGACACACGTGCCTTGCACGTGTCAATTAATTGAGGGCAAATGCGTCTTTTTAAACGACCCGCTCCAATACCCACTCCCATACTCGTTTGAAAGAAGGGTTAAATACCCGAATTCAGCATTTCTCTTCGGATATGAAGGTAATACTTAAGAGAAAGAAGAGTCTGAAAAGTTCAAGAAGGACAAGCAAAACTCAGATGAAGATAATGTAAAGAGGCTTTCCGAGATGGATCATGCAATAAATAATTCTATAACGCAGATTGATATTGCTAATTCGACTATCCGGAGTCTTGAGAATCAGAATTCTGTGTTGCAAAAACAGCTAGAAGCTGCTAAGAAGGGAGTCGTTGGATGAAGCTTTGCTGGAAGAATAGGAAGCTTTGAAGAAGTCGCAAGCAATAGACAAGCTAAAAGTTTCTTTGCAGGAGGAGCTTACAACACTAAGGCGCCGTGTTGCGAACCTGCGCCTTCAACTAGAAAAGGCTGAAGCTCGTAAGGAGCAGCTAGAAGTAATGATTTCGCTCCCACTCGTCCTTACTTTCTAGCAGGTTAAGCATAAGCTTGGAGGGGGAAGAAGCAATGAATTGCTAATTTTTTATCTAGATTTGTCATTAATATATACTTGAACATATTTATGGGGTCCCTTTTATGTTACTATTGTATATTTCCCCTCCCCCACTCCCATCTCTATATCTTTGTGCAAAATTAATTCGATTATAACCTTAGTCTAAGTACTGACAAAATTTCCCGTGAATTTTTGTAATATAACTTGTTTATCCAAATAGGATAAATGGTTACCATAAATCTAAAAAAGATGAGCTCTAGGTGAACAAGATTGTAGCAAAAATCAATTTCGCACAGCTCTAGTGGTACAACGTGCAGAGATGTGCGAACACATGACTTTGTTTGTACTTTTCTTCTGTGAGGACAAAGAGTTTCCACGCTTTTTGTTACATTTTTCTTTACTAGTTTCTTTCTTTTATTTTTCATATTATTTTCATCCTCTTCCAATCAATTGAAAAGTGTTTTAAGGAAAAGTGTTTTCTTTTCGGGAAAAAAAAAACCGTGCCTTGGCATTTCTCTGGTATATATGAATTGTTTTAATAAACAAAGTTTAATATGCAATGATTATGGACTAGTCATTCGCTTGTTTATATTTTTTTCTCCATGGGGCTTTGACTTTAATGTATTGGGAACTGATTGAGATAGTTGAGTATTGGACAAGGAAAACTCAGATGAAGGTAATGTAAAGAGCCTTTTTGAGACGGATCATGCAATATATAATGTTACAACGCAGATTGATATTGCTAATTCGACTATCAAGAGTCTTCAGAATCAGAATTCTGTGCTTCAAAAACAGCTAGAAGCTACTAAGAAGGGAGTCTTGTGACCAATGCAAAATTGGATGAAGCTTTCTTTGGAAGAACAGGGAAGCTTTGAAGAAGTTGCAAGCAATGGACAAGCTAAAAGTTTCTTTGCGGGAGGAGCTTACAACACTAAGGCACCGTGCTGCGGACCTGCGACTTCAACTAGAAAAGGCTGAAGCTCGTAAGGAGCAGCTAGAGGTAATGATTTCGCTCCCACTCGTCCTTACTTTCTAGCAGGTTAAGCAAAAGCTTGGAGGGGGGAAGAAGCAATGAATTGCTAATTTTTTAACTAGATTTGTCATTAATATATACTTGAACATATTTATGGGGTCCCTATTCTGTTACTATTGTATATTTCCCCCTCTCCCCACTCCCATCTCTATATCTTTGTGCAAAGATTTGTTTTCTTTCACTGAGGATCTCTAGTTAGATCATACCCTCCATTCATGATTCATATGAAGATCTGTAAGTAGAAGACATTCTATCAGAAAATGAAGAGTCTTTCTCAATTTAGGGATTTAATCTGTCTTTCAAACGAATATGGGAGTGAGTATTGGAGCAGGTCGGTTTAAAAAGATGCATTTACCCTCAATTAATTGTCACGTGCAAGGCACGTGTATCCATTCAGGCGGAAACCACCGCAATTGTGATGACTAGAATTCTTAAGGCTAAACTTAAGTTTTATGAGGATTTTTTAGGCTGAATAAATCATATCAAGTCTATTGAGGCTAAACGAAAATAATAAAGGGATGTCTGAGGCTGTTTTCTCTTGAAAATTAATTAGATTATAACCTAGGCTAAGTGCTGATAAAATTTCCCGTGACTTTTTGTAATATAACTTGTTTATCCAAATAGGATAAATGGCTACCATAAATCTAAAAAAGATGAGCTCTAGGTGAACAAGATTGTAGCAAAACTCAATTTCGCACAGCTCTAGTGGTACAACGTGCGGAGATGTGCGAACACATGACTTTGTTTGTACTTTTCTTCTGTGAGGACAAAGATTTTTACATGCTTTTTGTTACATTTTTCTTTACTAGTTTCTTTCTTTTATTTTTCATATTATTTTCATCCTCTTCCAATCAATTGAAAAGTGTTTTAAGGAAAAATGTTTTCTTTTCGGGGAAAAAAAAAACCGTGCCTTGGCATTTCTCTAGTATATATGAATCGTTTTAATAAACAAAGTTTAATCTGCAATGATTATGGACTAGTCATTCGCTTGTTTATATTTTTTTCACCATGGGGCTTTGTCTTTAATGTATTGGGAACTGATTGAGATAGTTGAGTATTGGACAGTGCTCAAATTCGAGCTCGATCTCAATTGATAGAAGACTTGAAGTTTAAGCTCCATTCAAAGCTCAACTTCGGACTTAAATTTTTAGGCTTGAATTAGTATAAATTATGGTATAAATTATATTATTTCATTAAAATCAAAATTAATACAAAATATTATTTATTATATAATTGAACCTGTTGGCAAATTAAGTTGTGAACATTTAAATATCTCAGCTCTAGTTTGAACACTGTTTGATTAGAACTTAGTCTGGGCGCTGATAAAAATTCCTTGGACCTTTGTTCAATAAATGGTTTGAGTTTGAAATTGGAGAAAACAACCCCAGACATCCCTCCATTATTTTCGTTTAGCCTCGATTGTTCTAGTATGTTTTTTCAGCCTACGGAATCCTCATAAAACTTACAGTTAGCCTGAAGAATCCTAGCCACCACAATCACGGTGGTTTCCAACTGAATGGACACGTGCATTGCCCGTGACAATTAATTGAAGGAAAATGTGTCTTTTTAAACGACTCGCTCAAATCAGAATTTCTCTTCGGATATGAAGGTAATGCTTAAGAGAAAGAAGATTCTGAAAAGTTCAAGAAGGACAAGGAAAAGTCAGATGAAGGTAATGTAAAGAGCCTTTTTTAGACGGATCATGCAATATATAATGTTACAACGCAGATTGATTTTGCTAATTCGACTATCAAGAGTCTTCAGAATCAGAATTCTGTGCTTCAAAAACAGCTAGAGGCTACTAAGAAGAGAGTCTTTGTGACCAATGCAAAATTGGATGAAGCTTTGCTGGAAGTACAGGAAGCTTTGAAGAAGTTGCAAGCAATGGACAAGCTAAAAGCTTCTTTGCAGGAGGAGCTTACAACACTAAGGCACCGTGCTGCGGACCTGCGACTTCAACTAGAAAAGGCTGAAGCTCGTAAGGAGCAGCTAGAGGTAATGATTTCGCTCCCACTCGTCCTTACTTTCTAGCAGGTTAAGCATAAGCTTGGAGGGGGGAAGAAGCAATGAATTGCTAATTTTTTAACTAGATTTGTCATTAATATATAGTTGAACATATTTATGGGGTCTGTCACGGGTCGTTCGTGACTTCGCACAAGAGACAACAACGATGCTCCTCTGCTCGCCCGAGCTTGCCTAAGCCGTGTGGCCAAAGGCTCCCGAGCATGCCGATCATGGAAGGCGCACCTCGTTCTCGCAACATGACCCGCATGCCCGTGCGCCAAGTGTGCCCCATTGCCTCGCCCAGTTCGTGCGCTCGGGGGTAGCACCGTCCAATACTCGGCCCCAAGGCAGCCATGCCCCAACCAGCATGCACCATGGCTGCCCCAACCAGCGTGCAGCAGTCAGCCGCCCAGGCTGCTAGTCGCCCATGCAGCAGCGCCCCATGCCAGCCGTCCAGGCCAACGCCCATGCCAGCCGCTCAGTGTGTAGCAGAATGCTGCAGCAGCGCCCATCAGGCCAACAACTTGGCACTTGCCGTTTTGCATCCGGATGAACTCCGAATGAGCTCAAGTTTGATGGGTGACCTTTTGAGAACATTTAGAAGATTATGCACGAGCTAGTTTGTAATTATCATGTATATAGCATATGTTAGAGTTTTTCCCACCTCCTCGGAAATAAGTGGTACACTACTAGCATTTGGGCATATGTTTTTTAAGCACCTATTGGGGGAACAAAAATTTCAACAAACAAGCAAAAACCAAACTTCTAGCATTTGTAATAGGCATTCAAGCGACTTTCCCCCTCGTCGTTTTGAACTCTTTTGATGTAAATTTTCATACTTGTAATGATGTTATATTTTAATGAGAAAAGCCGAGTTTTCGCGCAAGTGACCCGTTTTCGTTTTTAAGTGTTGCCTATCTTCTTGTCCCGAGATTGTGAAATAAGAGAAAGCTTGCCGGGAGTAACTTAGGAGCTATTTGAGCTAGAGTTACTCGGCATCGCGGGCGTCTCAAGTGCTGAAACTTGCGACCCGTGACAGGTCCCTATTCTGTTACTATTGTATATTTCCCCCCTCCCCACTCCCATCTCTATATCTTTGTGCAAAGATTTGTTTTCTTTCACTGAGGATCTCTAGTTAGATCATACCCTCCATTCATGATTCATTTGCAGATCTGTAAGTAGAAGACATTCTATCAGAAAATGAAGAGTCTTTCTCAATTTAGGGATTTAATCTGTCTTTCAAACGGATATGGGAGTGAGTATTGGAGCGGGTCGGTTTAAAAAGATGCAGTTGCCCTCAATTAATTGCCACGTGCAAGGCACGTGTATCCATTCAGGCGGAAACCACCGCAATTGTGATGACTAGAATTCTTAAGGCTAAACTTAAGTTTTATGAGGATTTTTTAGGCTGAATAAATCATATCAGGTCTATTGAGGCTAAACGAAAATAATAAAGGGATGTCTGAGGCTGTTTTCTCTTGAAAATTAATTCGATTATAACCTTAGTCTAAGTGCGGATAAAATTTCCCGTGACTTTTTGTAATATAACTTGTTTATCCAAATAGGATAAATGGCTACCATAAATCTAAAAAAGATGAGCTCAAGGTGAACAAGATTGTAGCAAAAATCAATTTCGCACAGCTCTAGTGGTACAACGTGCAGAGATGTGCGAACACATGACTTTGTTTGTACTTTTCTTCTGTGAGGACAAAGATTTTCTACTCTTTTTGTTACATTTTTCTTTACTAGTTTCTTTCTTTTATTTTTCATATTATTTTCATCCTCTTCCAATCAATTGAAAAGTGTTTTAAGGAAAAGTGTTTTCTTTTCGGGAAAAAAAAAATCGTGCCTTGGCATTTCTCTGGTATATATGAATCGTTTTAATAAACAGAGTTTAATCTGCAATGATTATGGACTAGTCATTCGCTTGTTTATATTTTTTCCACCATGGGGCTTTGACTTTAATGTATTGGGAACTGATTGAGATAGTTGAGTTTTGGACATTCCTCAAATTCGAGCTCGAGATAGAAGACTTGAAGTTTAAGCTCCATTCAAAGCTCAACTTCGGACTTAAATTTTTAGGCTTGAATTAGTATAAATTATCGTATAATTTATATTATTTCATTAAAATCAAAATTATTACAAAATATTATTTATTATATAACTGAACCTGTTGGCAAATTAAGTTGTGAACATTTAAATATCTCAGCTCTAGTTTGAACACTATTTGATTAGAACTTAGTCTGGGCGCTGATAAAAATTCCTTGGACCTTTGTTCAACAAATGGTTTGAGTTTGAAATTGGAGAAAACAGCCCCAGACATCCCTCCATTATCTTTGTTTAGCCTCGATTGTTCTAGTATGATTTTCTAGCCTATGGAATCGACTATCAAGAGTCTTCAGAATCAGAATTTTGTGCTTCAAAAACAGCTAGAAACTACTAAGAAGGGAGTCTTTGTGTCCAATGCAAAATTGGATGAAGCTTTGCTGGAAGAACAGGAAGCTTTGAAGAAGTTGCAAGCAATGGACAAGCTAAAAGTTTCTTTTCAGGAGGAGCTTACAACGCTAAGGCACCGTGCTGCGGACCTGCGACTTCAACTAGAAAAGGCTGAAGCTCGTAAGGAGCAGCTAGAGGTAATGATTTCGCTCCCACTCGTCCTTACTTTCTAGCAGGTTTAGCATAAGCTTGGAGGAAGAAGCAATGAATTGCTAATTTTATATCTAGATTTGTCATTAATATATACTTGAACATATTTATGTTTTTCCCTTTTCTGTTACTGTTGTATATTTCCCCCCTACCCACTCCCATCTCTATATCTTTGTGGAAAGATTTGCTTTCTTTCACGGAGGATCTCTAGTTAGATCATACCCTCCATTCAGGATTCATTTGCAGATCTGTAAATAAAAGACATTCTATCAGAAAATGAAGAGTCTTTCTCAATTTAGGGATTTAATCTGTCTTTCAAACGGATATGGGAGTGAGTATTGGAGCGGGTCGGTTTAAAAAGATGCAGTTGCCCTCAATTAATTGCCACGTGCAAGGCACGTGTATCCATTCAGGCGGAAACCACCGCAATTGTGATGACTAGAATTCTTAAGTCTAAACTTAAGTTTTATGAGGATTCTTTAGGCTGAATAAATCATATCAAGTCTATTGAGGCTAAACGAAAATAATAAAGGGATGTCTGAGACTGTTTTCTCTTGAAAATTAATTCGATTATAACCTTAGTCTAAGTAATGACAAAATTTCCCGTGACTTTTTGTAATATAACTTGTTTATCCCAATAGGATAAATGGTTACCATAAATCTAAAAAAGATTAGCTCTAGGTGAACAAGATTGTAGCAAAAATCAATTTCGCACAGCTCTGGTGGTACAACGTGCAGAGATGTGCGAACACATGACTTTGTTTGTACTTTTCTTCTGCGAGGACAAAGATTTTCCACGCTTTTTGTAACATTTTTCTTTACTAGTTTCTTTCTTTTATTTTTCACATTATTTTCATCCTCTTCCAATCAATTGAAAAGTGTTTTCTTTTGGGGAAAAAAAAATAATGCCTTGGCATTTCTCTGGTATATATGAATCGTTTTAATAAACAAAGTTTAATCTGCAATGATTATGGACTAGTCATTCGCTTGTTTATATTATTTCCACCATGCGGCTTTGACTTCAATGTATAAGTTGGTTGGGAACTGATTGAGATAGTTGAGTTTTGGACATTGCTCAAATTCGAGCTCGAGATAGAAGACTTGAAGTTTAAGCTCCATTCAAAGCTCAACTTCGGACTTAAATTTTTAGGCTTGAATTAGAATAAATTATGGTATAATTTATATTATTTCATTAAAATCAAAATTATTACAAAATATTATTTATTATATAACTGAACCTGTTGGCAAATTAAGTTGTGAACATTTAAATGTCTCACCTCTAGTTTGAACACTGTTTGATTAGAACTTAGTCTGGGCGCTGATTAAAATTCCTTGGACCTTTGTTCAATAAATGGTTTGAGTTTGAAATTGGAGAAAACAGCCCCAGATCCCTCCATTATTTTCGTTTATCCTCGATTGTTCTAGTATGATTTTCCAGCCTACATAATCCTCATAAAACTTACGCTTAGCCTGAAGAATCTTAGCCACCACAATCACGGTGCATTCCAACTGAATGGACACGTGCCTTGCACGTGACAATTAATTGAAGGAAAATGTGTCTTTTTAAACGACTCGCTCAAATCAGAATTTCTCTTCGGATATGAAGGTAATGCTTAAGAGAAAGAAGATTCTGAAAAGTTCAAGAAGGACAAGGAAAAGTCAGATGAAGGTAATGTAAAGAGCCTTTTTGAGACGGATCATGCAATATATAATGTTACAACACAGATTGATATTGCTAATTCGACTATCAATTGTCTTCAGAATAAGAATTTTGTGCTTCGAAAACAGCTAGAAGCTACTAAGAAGGGAGTCTTTGTGACCAATGCAAAATTGGATGAAGCTTTGTTGGAAGAACAGGAAGCTTTGAAGAAGTTGCAAGCAATGGACAAGCTAAAAGTTTCTTTGCAGGAGGAGCTTACAACACTAATGCACCGTGCTGCAGACCTGCGACTTCAACTAGAAAAGGCTAACACTCGTAAGGAGCAGCTAGAGGTAATGATTTCGCTCCCACTCGTCCTTACTTTCTTGCAGGTTAAGCATAAGTTTGGAGGGGGAAGAAGCAATGAATTGCTAATTTTTTATCTAGAGATTGATTTGTCATTAATATATACTTGAACAGATTCATTGGGTCCTTTTCTGTTACTATTATATATTTTTTCCCTCCTCCCCCACTTCAAGATCTTTGTGCCAAGATTGGCTTTCTTTCACTTAGGATCTCTTGTTAGATCATAGCCTCCATTCAGGATTCATTTGCAGATATGTAAGTAGAAGACATTCTATAAGAAAATGGAGAGTTTTTCTCAATTTATGGATTTAATCCCTCTTTCAAACGGGTCTTGGAGCGAGTCGGTTTAAAAAGACGCATTTGCCCTCAATTAATAGCCACGTACAAGGCACGTGTGTCCATTCAGTCGGAACCCATCCGCAATTGTGGTGGCTAGGGTTCTTAAGGCTATATGTAAAATTTATGAGGATTCTTTAGGCTGAAAAAATCGTATTAGGATTATTGAGGCTAAACGAAAATAATAAAGGGATGTCTGAGACTGTTTTCTCTTGAAATTAATTCGATTATAACCTTAGTTTAAGTCGTTTGATGAAAATTCCAGTGAAGTTTTTTTAATTTTATTTTTAATGTAACTTGTTTATCCAATTATAGGATAGATTGTTACCATCAATCTAAAAAAGATAAGCTCTAGGTGCACAAGATTGTAACAAAAATCAATTCCGCACCGCTCTGGTGGCACAACGTTTTAGCATTTCCCTGAATCTCTGGTATATATGAATCGTTGTAATCAAACTAACTGAAACAAAGTTTTATCGTTGTTTATAGATTTCAGATGCCCTCGGACAGATGCCACGCCATCAATTAGTAAACTGTCTGAAATAATTATCAAGCCCTAGTGGCTAGATAATTGGGCAGCATAGTGGTAAAAAGGAAACAAATATATCATATGAATGAACTTTGATTAATGATGCGACTATGAATTTTGTATTGTCTATTATGTAATTAGAAAAAACAAAGTGATTTAACTATTCATTTGTCTTTAACATGTCCGATATTTTAATATATTTTTTATTAGTGTCATTTCACACAAAAAAACCCTACCACTAGACCTGGGTAGAGTTTCTGCCCAAAAATCGCACGTCTTGTCTTGTGTCGTTGAGACTTATGCTAAAAAACAATTATTATTATTCCTATAATTGAATGGATATAATATTTATTTGATTGTAAATATTTAATTGATTAGTGATTACTGACCAAATCACTGAGCCCTCCTCTGACGGGGTGTGTCGAGCTAGAGCTACTAAGGGTAAAAAATGGAGTGCACCCTTAAAGTCATCGACCACGTTCATTCAGGGGATATCTGGACCTGTGACTATATCAATGACCATTCATTAACTGTGAGTAATCGTTATGAGGCTGTTAGTAGTTGCTTTAGAGTCGGGATTTGATAATTTAGCTCGGTTGTGTGCCTTGCATGAAACATGCTCGTAGTATATGATATTTTGTATGTCCGTCTATACAATTATGAATAATTCATGGTGTTCGTAGCATAATTTCGATATACAAGTGTTAGATATAAAGAGTAAGTTTTATTGCATTTGTTGTTCTTGTTTTGGTCATTTTTGGTATGTGAAAGGGTGTCAAGATGTGTCATTTTGGGTTGGGGATGTTTGATTTCAGAAAAAATGACTTTTACATGTGTTTTTGTACTGAAAATTACCTTTTTTGCATGTCGCGGACGAACGGTTCGTCGTACGTATCGTCCGCACAAAGTATTGAGGCTAGTGTTAAATTGTGGACTAATGGTCGCGGACGAACAGTTCGTCCTCGACTTCGCCCTAGGGTCATGTTTTGGTCAATTTTGATTTCTTTTCTTTTCCGTTTTCACGTTGAGTCTTTTATAAGTTCTGTAAAGTGTTTTGCATGTGTATTTCAAGTGTTGTAAATGCTGTTTCAAGTGTGATTTTAAATAATTTTGGGAAAATGGGATATACTTTGAGTCTTATTTGATACTTCATCCCAAATATTGTTGATCCTTACTAAGCTAGTTTAGTAGGTCATTCATTTTCTTCTTTTGCAGATGCTGTTAAGGATGATATCTGGTTCGAAGAGTGATTTATGGAGTTATGTAATTGCATAGTTTAGTTTTCTTTTATATTAACATTTATGTTCCCTTATGTAAGAACAAGTTTTGCTTTGAAGTATTATTTTTATGATGTAAGACTTTGAGAGTAGATCAAACATAAGGATGTAGAGTGGTTCGATCATAAAGATCTACATCCACTACCTTGTGTTGAGAGAGCTTACAAGGAAGGACAAACCAACAAATGGTCTTTTACACACTCATGTAACCTTCCAAGGTAAAGGCCAACTATTGGTCCTTTTATGCGCACATGCAACCCTCTACCCATGAGAACTCTTTCTCTAACCTAGTCTACTTAGTTAGGAGGTTTTATGAACACATTCAACCGTACTCACTCTAGTTCCTACGATTTCAAGAAATATACACTCCAACACATTGGAGGCCCAAAACCACCACTCTCACAAACAAGCATTGCCACTTAACTCATTACAAGAAAAGATAATCTCGACACATGAGATTTTACATTAAGCTCAAGAAAAAAAAACCATTTATAGCTCTAATTCATATTTGAGAATGAAAGAATAAGTAGATGAAGCTCTTTCTCAAATAGAAATGTTTTGATAAATGATTGAAAGAATTTAGCTCATGAAAGTGTTTGATTTTCTTGCCTAAAACTTGTATACTAAGGCCCCTCTATTAGCTTGAGCAAAGAACAAATTTCAGCATTAAAGGCTTTATATGGTCCAAAAATTGCAAGTAAATTGAGTTACAAATGCTATATTTTTACTTTGACAAGACAACTTCGGTCGATTGGACTAGATAGTAGATCGTCCGAAGTGCTTCCGAAGTTAAGTTCAAAGGCTTATGTGTTCATTTTGGTCGACCGCGATAAGTGGTCCGGTCGAACGAAGCAAGTTCCGGTCGACTGACCTAAAATATGGTCTTACAAGATCTTATAGCCGTTGGAGTCTTGGAACATTCAAAAGTGACAAAGTACAAAAGACACTTCGGTTGACCAGACAACACATGTAGCTTCTTGACTAATCTTCTTGGTCTTCAAGTCTTCAAGATGAGTTCCTCTTTGAGCTTGGACTTGAAACCTTTGATCAACCTCTTCTTTGAGTGTTGAAGTCGTATAGCAGTCTTTATGTTGTAGTGTATTGGACTTCATCACTTCTCTGTTGAGAGTCCACTTCGTGGAAGGACTTCATTGAGTGATTTGACTAGCTCTTCAACATGTTGATCTTCCTTTGATTTTGCAATGTCTTCCAATGGCATTGTGATGACCTTTAAGTTTGTGCCATGGAGACTTACAAAATGTACCTTCTTTTTGTAGAAAAATGATCTTTTATGTCCACAAGAAGCTACTTTTCAATGCATGTGTGAGTATAGAATATCCTATCATTAAAACACAATCTCACACAAACATTAGAACTTCTCAATGTCTTGTTATCATCAAAACAAAATTGATCACATTAGCCTTAGGACTTACAGATTTCACAAAGGTGAAAGTTACGAAATTTTTTAAACCAAATGACATATCAGCAGAGAAGTAATATATTTTTGGTACCCGTGATTTAATTACTTCTCTGAGAACTAAATTTATTATTGGACTATTTGTTATTTCTTGATAAATAATTGGGCAGCATAGTGGTAAAAAGAAAGCAAATATATCATATGAATGAAGGAACTTTGATTAATGATGCGACTATGAATTTTGTATTGTCTATTATGTAATTAGAAAGAAAAAAAAGTGCTATAACTATTTATGTGTCTTAATAAATCCTATAATTTTAATGTCTTTAATCAATGTTATGTCTATTTAGAGGATCAGATACCTTTGTCCAATGACTAGATCTCTCATCTTTAGTACGTGATAACTCTCGAGTTTAGGGGATCATATACCTTTGTCCAATGACTAGATATCTCATCTTTATTACGTGAACGTTATTTGGATACATGATCAGGACTAGTGATAGTGATTTATCAAAAAATACTATAAAAAGAAAACTAATATATGACTATCACAACTATAGTGGATGAATACTCTATAGTATGAGTTAGTGGTCTTGCGAAGCTAGTGCTTTATACCTTCTTTTTTTTGTGCTAAATAGTGCTTTATACTTTGATGTGCTACAATTGAGATTCTAAAGTGGAATCAATAGTACTTGTACCTTGGGTATACAATGTTAGTTACTTAAAATATATTCATATAAATAGAATTTATATGTCATTCTTATTTGAGTGAATGAAAACCGCTCTTTTGTCCTAAAGTGATCTTGCGACATATCTCAGACTAAGAAAATCTACTTTGGGTTGCTCCTCAAATACTGATTGACGTCATTCCAAATTAATCAATGGATCGAGGGCCCGAGATTAGCGATAGTAGATGTCACAATGAATCTAAACGCGTTGACGAGTGTAACATATATGAGTATTTTCGTCAATACACTAGTAGGATTTGAAGACATGCATTATACTAATATTGATCAAGGGGTAAGAATCTCATTACTAATAATAAGATATGTTTAAATGCAAAATGCAACTATTTGTTCGCGGATGTATTTTGGCCATTTCAACAACCTTAAACAACGTGTCTCTTGAACCCCCAGAATAGCTTAAAAGTCTAAGTATTTATTACTAATATAATTCAAATTAATTAAGTAGAATGAGAAAGTCCGGACAATTATTGATAATTAATTTGGGCATTAACAATTGATTGAACTTTAGTTAATTAATTAATGTAACCTAGAAGGATTAATTATGATATTAATAATTAAATTGGGTTCTAGTTATTTATTTAATTATAGAAGTACAAATTAATTAATTATTAGATTAATTAATTAATTATTTAATTAATTGAGTATTTAATTATTTAATTAAAAGAAGCTCAAGAGTTCATAAAATTAAAGAGAGGCAAAAACCAATCCTGAGCCCAGGATTTTACATGGGCGACTTCTATAAATGCGAGGAGAGGATGTTCGACCGAATCCCTAAGAGAGAACAGTCATAAAATTTTTGCTCCTCCTTACAGAGCAATTCACCTCATTCTCTCTCAGTGTCGTCTTTCTCTTTCTCTCTTACATAGCAATTTTTGCTCCTTCTAAATTTGGTGGTCTTAGATTCCTTCACCGAATTTTTTTACGTGGACTAGAGGATATTATGGAAGGCCGATAGTTTGATTTATCAATTCTATTGCAGTTGTCTGACTTGTCTTTGTTTAGTCACGAGCGTTAGGTATGCTCTAACTCTGTGACATTTTAATGGCCAGGTTTCCGCAATTGTTATAACTAAAAGATCATTCCCTATAAGTGGTATCAGGGCTACCATTATCATCTAAAAACATGCTTTAGGATTTAATAAAACTAATTTAATGGTTGTTCCTGTTTTTTGTTATATATGTTTATGGTTGTGCTCCTCATTGGTTAATTTTTATAATCGATGTAGTTAGAGACATACCTATTATTTTTTAAATTAATTCAATGATTATTTCCATTTTTATAGATTCAATGTATGTCTCGTAATTAGAGACATGGGAATTTTTTAAAGTTTCTTTCATCGTTACTCCCTCCATTCCTTATTAATTGTCGTTTAGGAGAAATCTAGGAGTCCAAATTAATTGTCGTTTAAGGTTCTTTTGTTAGGTGTCAACAATTCATTTCAATTATACCCTCAACATTTTCCTTTCTTTATAATATAGAAGTTAGAGAGAAAGAGAGGGAGGATGGGGTAGTATTGGAAGTTTAGGTGGAATGGACAACTTCCTTAATTTTCTCAAATTGTCTAAAGAGTCTTATATTTAGGAATGGAGGGAGTATTATTTTAGATTAAAATGGAGAAAAAAGCTGCTGAAATCGCAAAGGTTGAAGATTAGAAAAATGTCAAATTCCGGACCAAAAAGCTAGCCCAGAACAAAACCCATATAGAGGAATATTTTCGGATTTTATGGATTTTTCTAGTATCTTTAAAGTGTGTTTTTTCCGAAAAACACAACAGTCTAGAATTTTATTTTTTTATGGAATTCAGTGATATCCTTTTGACCTGAATTTTTTTATCTTGGTAGGCTACTAAGTTTAAAACTTACATCCAAGCCAATCAATACAGTACACGTAGGAAAGAGAATTGAACTTACATCAATTCTCTTTCCTATGTGTACCCCATTCATTGGTTTGGATGTAACTTATAAACTTAGTAGCCTACCAAGATAAAAAAATTCAGTGTGTAGGTTGTTGGTAACTTTTTTGGCAGGTCTTGAGGTAGGAAATGCAAAAATTTTAAAAAGTTAAGAGGTTCTCAAAGTTCAAACTGGAATGTAACCTCAAGAAATTTTGTAATTAATTAATTTATTTTTTAAATTATCAAGGAGTTAGTTTTATTTTGGATTGTTGTTGTATAATATGCTAAATGTATGAAAGAAAAATAGATGTAACCACTAATATGATTAAACAAATGTTAATTAGCTGTTTAATCCTTGTTTTTTCATGTAAAATAGAAAGAATAGAAAATTTGCATGAATTTTTTTTATAGCTTTATTTAGGCTCTTATATGTTTTTCTTTTAACATGATTTGAAATAATTGTTAATTAAAGATAGCTATTAATGAGTTCTTATAGAGGATTTGTAACCTCGCGTGATTAAAGTCTTGAGAGCAGTAACTAAATTTTCATTAGACCATTTTAATTTAAGGAAAAACAAAATAAACTTTTTTAATAAAAAATTTAAGTGGGACAAGGATTCCAAATGTCTCATGATAGCCATCTAAAGCATAGTTAATTGGTAAATATATCTTCTTGCGCCACCCTAGGAGTGAACTCCTATAGGATGATTTTTCATGAATAAGAAAATTAATAGATTATCACATAACCTAGAACCTAGATTATGAAAGGAATTCAGCATGCCCATCGTAGGAATGTGTACCTTTTGTGTAAGATAATCCACAATTTATTTTAAGAAGATGGACTGCCTATCATAAATGATTAAGATTGAGGCCTCATGACGAAGAGGTAATGAGTTTGAATCCCTCCACACTTCTTGATTTCCCCTATTTTTTTGTAATAGATCGGTCCACCTTCCCCAATATATAAATAATAAAAAAGTTATAAAAAAAAAAGTTATTGGATGATAGTGTTTAAGATTATCTTTTATCTAGAAATAAATGACATTATTTGGAGTTATGAGTTTAGTATTATACTTATGTCATGGATAAATATTATTTCTGTTAATCCTCAATGGGAAATAATGGTGCTTTCACTCCACGTCCCAACATTCGACTAACTATGGTGTAAGGCTCATACACGTTGGATGAGAGCTAATACTATGGCTAGGTACATAATGTTGCCATCCATGACCACAAAGTTATAAGAGATGTTTTTAGACATGTTGATGGCAAACGAAATAAAACATGAGCTTAAACAAATGTTTGGCAGGGTTGATAGTCCTTTGGGACAAGAGATCATCAATATATGTGTGACCTTAAAGGTTTTTTATAGCCTTGCTTTTTGGTATAAAAACTTATACTATGAAAGGAGTCTTTTATGAAGCAGATATCCTCGAGGCAGAGATATCAAATGAGAAATGAAACCAAATATGATTGTAGAAATCTTGCCCAACCAATGTAGTCAGCTCGTCATGAGTTCTAACATGAATCAAATGATTTATACACTGAAAGATTTTATGTGTGAGCTTAACATGAATCAAATGATTTATACACTGAAAGATTTTATGTGTGAGCTTAAGTTGGCAAAGTATTTGCAGAAACGTTCAAGAGACAAACATGTATCCCGTATTGTGGCGAAGTCCAAAGAAGTAAAGATCGTTAAAAATGAATGTAATGCTATATCGAACATTTCCAAAAGGATAATAAAGAGATCATATCTAGGAAGACTAAAAGGGAAACACTTTGAATGTGGTTTGGGAGGTAATTGGAAACGAGAATGTCCCAAGTCAGCTAAACCTACAAGTATTGTCCACTATCTCAAGTCTATATTAATGGTAGAATAAGCATTTTCATGGATTGGTGATTCATGAGCCACTAATTATATATGTAACTCCTTACAAGGTTCCAGGAAGGCAAGACAACTCAATAAAGGCGGGCATGGATTTGGGCAATGACAGTGGTAGAGATTTCTTTAATATTTGGTTATTACAGTATTTTGGTTTTGCAAGACGTTTTATATGTTTTAGGATTTAGACATAATTTAATTTTTTTTCTAGTTATTCTTAGATAATTATTATGTTGCCTTCCGAAATAATGTAACAATTAAAATATTTTGAGATATTGTTTGTTCTGGCAACATGATTAATGACCCCTTTTATTTAGAAGAGAATTGTGATCAAGTACTTAATATAGAAATTGATTATATTAATAAAAAGAGGAAAATCATATCAAATGTCTCGTATTTGTGGCATTTTAAATTTGGACTATATAAATCCCAAATGGATTAAATGACTTATCCATGATGGCCCTTTGGGCTCATTAAGAATGGAAGAACGATCTTAGTGTGAATTATGCCTAATTGGAAAGATGGAGAAAAGGTCGTTCCACCAAAAGGTACCTAGAACCAAGAAAATACTAGAGTTAGTACACGCAGTCCTTTATCCGCAAGAGGAAGATACAATTATTTCATCATTTAAGTAATCCAATTGTCTGGTTGTTTGATATTGCTAATATAGTTTTTTTTTTTGGTAAAAAGGCGAAATATATAAAACAGGAGTTCTTACAAAGAAAGAAAATGCAGCAGAAATAAAAAGTTACATCCGAATTAACTAGAAACTTTAATTCTAGCATAAGTTCTCCCTTCTTTGTCCTCTTGCCATCTTTTTGCTGCAAAAACAGTTTGCGAGTAGAAAATTTGGCAAGAACTACAAAGGAGAGAGCTTCCAAACTTGGCTAGCGAGACAGCCACTTGATTCGCCTCGCGAAAGGTGTGCGAGACTTTGCAATCCATAAATTGAGAGATCGAAAATCTGCAATCATCAATAATGTTAGTATATCTAAGATTCGAGCAGTTCTTAATCATGTCCAAGGTAAACTGTGAGTCAAGGTTTATATCAAGGTTTAAGAACTGATGGTCTTTGACCAGTGTAAGGCCTTGGCGAAGTGCTATGATTTCTGCTTCGTTATTTGTTGTGTAGGAAATATGGATACTAAATCCTAGTATCCAGTTTCCCTTGTGGTCTCTGAATATCCCACATGTTCCACCCTTACCTGGATTAGATAAGCATGATCCGTAGGGGTTGAGTTTGAGGTGATTAATATCAGGTGGATGCCATTTAATGTGCATGATGGAGGTTGTTTTTTGAATGTTCCTAAGGTTATTATTTGCATAGGAAAATTCAACACTCTTATTTATAACTTCATCGCAAGTCATAAAATGAGTGTCTTTTTTTAATATTTTTGTGTTGCGAGCAAGCCAGAGATTCCAGCAAGCAAATGAGAACACAGTTGACCAATGAATCATGCTCCTTAGTGTTAGAGTGGAGGTACTGTTGACTTTAAGCCAAACTTGAAAGCTGGAGTTAAAAAAAAAGAGTGAGCTAACATTGGAATTTAGAATGTTGAAGAAGCTATTCCAAAAGTGACGGGCTGATTCACAATGTCTGAGGACGTGGTCTGAGTCTTCAGTTGTTTGATTACATATTTGACAGATATCAGTTTCAAGGATTTTCCTACCATGTAGAACTATAGAATGAGGAATACAATTATGAAAGCATAACCATATGAAGAACCTAGTTTTAGGTAAAGTGGAAATGGTCCAGATCCATTTTGTTCCTAGATTCGATGTAGTAGTCTTATAAGAGTTTGTGATTAAATTTGTGTAGGTAGAGAGAACAGAGAATTTGCCTGTATTAATGAGTGTCCAAAAGGGAATGTCTTCTGTTTTACTTTGGATGGGTATAGTTATGTTAAGAATAAGATTGGCAATGTGGTCCGGTAGGTCAAAAGAAAGACTGGCCAAAGAGATTTCATGATTTTGTAAGAAGTTTTTTACTTTTGCAAATAACTCATAACTTGTGAGTAGACCTTCAATAAATGACCTAAGGTTTTGCGGGTGGAACCATTTATCTAGCCAAAGGATATATTTTCCCCATTCCCTAATTTTCATGAGATGTTACTTTTGCAAATATTCTATCCTATTGCGATTCCTTTCCAGATGGGTGTGGGTGAATAGTGTCTGATTGAGCCTTAAAGGGAATTGTTTCTAAGATGTTTTGATTTAGTTACTTGGGCCCGAAGAGAATTTTGGTGAAATGAGACATCTCCATGCAAGACTAGCTAAGAGGGCTTTGTTTTGAAATTCGGCTTTTCAAAGCTGTAAACCTCCCAGAGACAGTGGCAGGCAAGCTTGTTTCCAAGAGATGAGGTGGAGCTTCCGATTGTCCGGCGAAGAACCCCGAAGGAAATTTCTACAAATTCTGTCAATGGCATTAGTGATTTTGCGAGGTAAGTTATGGAACTACATGGTGTGAGATGGAATAGCAGAGAGAGTTGACTTTATAAGAATTCAACGACCTAGGTATGTAAGAAAGTTCGACTTCCAAGACGCTAGTTTACTATGCATATTATCTATAATAAATTGGAAGTCCTGAGATCCTAACGGTGAAAGTTTGGCAGGAAACCCTAGGTATTTGCCTAATCCATATGATCTAGGTATTTGAAGCTTGTGTGAAATAGAATTAGCGAGTTCTAAAGAAGTGTTTGCAGAAAAAATGACACTTGACTTGGCAAAATTATTTTTTTCGCCAGATTAGAGGGTAAAAGAATCCAGAATTTGAATGATGGTCTTTGTATTACTAATGTTGGCTTTGGCTAGTAAGAAGATGTCATCAGCAAAGAAGCGATGAATTAAGGGCGGGCAGGTTTGCGATAATTTAATGGGATTCCATAAATTATTATTGACCGGCATATTGATTTGGAGAGTTAGAAATTCTAAACTCAGTATGAAAAGGTACGGGGACAATGGATCACCTTGCCTAAGACACATGTTAGTGTAAAATAAGGCGTTGGATGTTCGTTAATAAGAATGGAGAGAGATGTCGAAGTTATGCAAACCATGCTTAGGTGGATTAGATGAGTAGGAAATTTGAAAAAAAAAAGTAGCATGACATGGATAAAGGACCACTCTAATCTATCAAAGGCCTTATCTAAATCAATTTTAATGGTCATACGAGCCGTTTTCCCAATTTTCCTTTTGTTAAAAGAGTGTAACACCTCATGAGCAATAGAGGCATTGCTACTTGCCCTTTTTTTCTGGATAAAGCTACTTTGTTTACGGCTTATCAACACAAATAAGTACGGTCTAAGGCGAGTAACGATGATTTTAGTAATAGCCTTATAGATTATGTTGCATAAACTAATGGGGTGATGGTGAAGGATAATTTCGGGTTTTTTGGTATGATGCAGATGAGTGTGTTATTAAGGTCTTGAGGTAAGACCCCATAACTAAAGAATTTTTTTGTGTCCTCCCAATATTTTTGGAAGAAAAGCGGATGCAGTCCATTCGGACCAGGGGCTTTTAATGGTTTGAATGATTTAATGGCCTGATGGATTTCTAAGTCAGAAGGAATGAAGTCAATGCTATCCAAGGATATAGTACTAGAGTAATTATTGTTGAGCATTGAAATATTTCTAGTTGTGAAGGTATGAGAAGTAGTATAGATATTCTTCAAATGATTTAGTATAATATTTTCTACTGATTCCGGATTAGTATGCCAGACACATCCATTATCCTTTAATCGGGAATTTTAGCCTCACAAGGAGGAGAATTATTTGCCCCAATAAAGGGGAGGTATGAGAATCGAACACGAGACCTTAATGTCTCATTTTCGTAATTGTGAAGGATAAATTTGTAAACCCATTAAAATTCAAAAAATTTCCTTAAATTTTGTATCATAAGACGGGATTCAATTTCAAACCAAAAGAGATCTTCTTAATAAAAATATATTCCTTTACCTCAAATATATTGTCTAAGTTAATTCAAAATTGTGACTTCACCAGGTCTAGTATACACAATCTGGTCCTACACCACATTTTGCGTCCCGTCGAGAAGCAATTATTATAAATTGGGATTTATTTTGACACTCTTTGATTTTCTTTTTGAGTTTTTGGAGACGCTGAGAACGATTCATGGTGGATGAGGATGATGATGGTGATGGTGATGGTGATGATGGTGATGGTGGTATACTCTTTTCTAATTTTAGTGCATTGATTTTGAATTTTTTTCCCACCATTTTACGGGCATTTACTTGGGACATGCCCTTCTAGAAATTTGTTTCATTTTGATGGAATTTCTATGCCAAAATCCATTTCTTGCTGTTTTCAGATTATATTTTGAGTTAGTCTTTCCTGATGGTAATTATAGATGTTTACACAATAAAACTTTTCTCGGTCAATTTTCGTAATATAGATCGTTTAGTACATTTAGTAAATAAAAAATAAGATGTTTTTAATCAAAATATCAATATTACTCTCTTAAGTAGAATTAGTGGTATATAAGTAATATTTAAAACAGTAATATTGATATTTTGCCTAACAAAGTACTTTTCTTTTTTTCTTCTTTAATTTTCGATATACGTCGACTTATATTAAGGGATGAAAGTAGTAGAAGTGAACTTGTATGTGTAATAAATTATGAAAAATTTACTGCTTACTGCTTAAAATTTCTGCATTGCTTCTATCCGCTGCCTCCAAATTGGTAATATGAGAAAATGAAATGAGATATATTTATGAACCGTCATTATCTTTTCGGTTCAAAGTTTCGAAATTTTGTTGGCCTCTGACCATTGCATTAGGTTTTGGCTGAGAAATGAACAGAACCTTTTTATGGACAGTCTATTAAGGGTAGATACTAGAAAACATGGAAACTTGCATCAGGGAATTAATTAAGGAAAATAGATAATTCTCGATATGTATACTTGTCTGAATTGCATCATTGATTATGCATCTTAATCTGGTATCTGATGCTTCTCTGATCCTAACTTGTATTTAGGACGTTTTTTGCTTTGTTTTTTCAACTTCTTAAATATGAATGCTTGTCATATTGTGGACAATCCTAAAAAGTCGATATTGTTTTCAAAACTCTGTTCCTCTTGAAGGAAGTCAGAAACAAGAACAGTTTTCAGATGTATTATGTAAAGCATGAGGGAATATATATGGAATACCAATGTTAACTATTGTTTGGTTGATGGAGTGACTAGATGCTTGAGAAACGTGATGCTAAACTAAGAAACAAGTGAATTTTACTAGAAAAGATTCCTATTTATAAAGTTTAAAGTTTCGAATTAGTCAATGTTGAATTATCAAAATTTCACGATATAGGTTTTCATATTTTTGTGCATTGCTAGTGTTATTGATACGCAAAATCTAGACTAGCAAGTATACTAGGTCGATATTGTAGTAGTCAAGGTCGATCCCACAGAGAATAATGATTAATTAATTCCTAGGTAAATAATTCTACAATGATCAAAAGCAAGTAAAATAAACCCGATGGTTGATGATGATTAAACTAACTAAATTAATTAACTAACATAAAACAAATAACTTGAACAAGAAGTTTGATAAGAGAAAGATCTAAGACACATGAATTCACTAAATTAACCAATATATTATCCTAACGATATGTTATTCTACGATGGGTTTCATTAATCGATCGATTTCCAATTATATCTAATAACCTCTTTCAAGGCTTATCAAACCTATTCTCATATCCCCATATCTCACACAAGGGAATGATTTAATTGTCATTTCTTTGGGCTCCCTTGTGTGGATCTTATACTCCCCTCTTGGGGCACCCGCTCAACGGGCTTATACGACATCCGCTCAACACGGGACTTCTACGACACCCGCTCAAAAAACGGGACTTCTACTACTCCCCTCACGGGGCACCCGCTCAACGGGCTCTTCTACGACACCCGCTCAACGGGACTTCTACTACTCCCCTCACGGGGCACCCGCTCAGCCGGGCTTCTACTACTCCTCCTCTGGTGAGGTCGACCTCCTCTGGAGAGATCTAATAATAAATAATTGTAATAAACTAGACCATACTTATAAATGGTCTAGTTTTAAAAAACCTATTCTCATGAATAAACCAACTATATGTCTATGTTGATTTTAACCCACAAAAACGCATTAAACATATGAAATCATAAAGATCGCACAAACCATACAAGTATATGTCTATCTTGCATGCAATTTATGTTCAGATTATTAACCTAATTAACAAGGTCAGTTGTCGCAAATCTTCCAAGTTAATGTAAAGACAATTTGAGTGGTAGCAAATCACACAAAAGCATTAAGAACAATAATAAGAAATTAATTTCACAATACTCATCGAATAACAAAATCACAAGAATAATATATAAAATTAATCTAGCTACATCATGGCCTTAGAATAAATATTTAGCTCATACTAGAGAAAAAATCAATAACAAAATAAAACCTAGAATAATCTAATAATGACTTTTTTTTATTCCTAAGACTATTAAAGAGTATTTATAGCAATAGAAATCTCCTAGCTTAAGGTAATTGACATAAATCAAAACTCTCCCTCCTTTAAAGTAGTTGACATAAAATACAACTCTTCAAGATTCTTTAAAGTAGTTGCCATAAACCAAAACTCATCAACATCCTTTAAAGTAGCTGCCATATCTTCTCTTCTAGTATGTAAAGATGTCTTTTCAATTCCAAATGAACTTCTTTCTTTTTTCTCGTAAGTCGGTTCACTTTTATCCTTCAAAAGACTATTTTGCCCCTACAAATGCAAACACAAATAAGTGAGGATTATACCATTCTAAACTCAAAACTCGATATGTAAATACTTTTTGAAGCTCAAAATTACTATTAAAGTAGAAGAAACTATAGATAAATTTACGAGTTATCAGTTATCTTTGCTATAGGTAAAAAAGTTGTATCAGATTTTTATAGATGAACCACTTGTAATGGGTATGTATTCCGACAAAAGTCCGTTTTGACTCTTAAAACGCAGAAGAGGAAACTATCTAATGTTTCATTGGGTTTACGGGTTTAACTTGCGTATGCGATGATGGACTGGCGATCTTTTGTGCTTCGTATGTGATTGTCACAATTATAGTTTCTCCTGTTGTATGATTTATATCTGAACTTTTTTTTGTTTTGAGAATTGTTGAAATATAAAGTCCCACATCGAGTGCCTAAGGAACAAGATCCGAATAACTTATAAGCTCATGGGTTAACACCTCTCCTTGCCAATTGGTTTTGAGAGGATTTGGAGGCACATGAGCTAATTTTCACAAGAATCAAGTACGTATTTCACTACTGTTTCCTCCTTTTTGTGGGGCGGGAGTCTCTTTTTTTGAACCTTGTGATCTATTGTGGCACTGTGGTATTTGAAATTTCTATTATAGCAATCTCCACGGCCAATAGGGATTTCAATATTTCTCGAAGAGTAATAAAAGTCACATTATATTTTGCTAAATAACTACTCAATTACCATTTATGAGCTTTTATGATTTCAATGCCTTCTTTTGGAACTAAGGTTTGGTTGTTTTATGATTTCAATGCTTCGTCTTCTCCATTTTATTTCCTTAATTATTGCATCTTTTTGCCATTACTAGTCATCTACGATTTCATACGTTTACTACTACTAAATTTTAGTCTCACACTCATGCACAATCTCTAGGGATTAACATTATTTTTTGTTTTAGAGCTCTTCTGGTTTTAACCTACTTTACCTCTTTTGAGTTTTACAGTGGCCAAAAAAAGCGTAAATAAGCTTCATCTCTTTATGTTATTTTTTGCATTGGGGGAAATCACGTTGGCGGCCTTTTGTTTGCTTTTGCTCTTCAAAAAATTAGATTTTCTGATGCAACTGAGTACAATTATTTGGTTTAATTTAATTTTAGTGCGGAGTTGGGATTAAAGATTATTTAGGGGGGTTGGTTACTTTGTCAATGAATTTCAGCTGCCATTAAAGAAAACAAAATCTTAAACCACACTAGAAAGGATATTTTTCCTTTCTTGCTATTGTCAAATGATCTTTTGAGCGAGTCTTACCTGATGGTAATTAAAGATGTTTACAAAATAATTATTTTCTGTAAATGTAGACTGTTTATATAAGTGAACTTGTCTGTGATAGATTAGTAAAATTTTACGGCTTACTGCTTAAGGTTTCTGCATTGCTTCTATCTGTTGTATTCAAATTGGTAATATAAGGAAATGAAATTCGATGTATTTGTGAGCAGTACTGTGCTTGCGGTCCAAAGTTTCAAAACTTCTTTTGCCTCTGAGCATTGCATTTGAAATTGACTTAGAAATGAATGGAACCTTTCAATGGAATCTGTTAATATTTGTTGACCTCTAGCCTTCTAATACAGATTAGTCTTATTTGAAGGGAATGGAAGAGCTCTTGCCAATTTTCTTTCTAAGTTAGATAGTAAAAGACATGGAAATTTACGGTGTGCAATTAAGAAACGGAAATAGATAATTCTCCACATGTACACGTGTCAGAATTGCATAATTTCTATGGTATCTCATGTTTCTCTGACGGTAATTTGTATTTAGGACATTTTAACTTCTTAAAATGCATTTTGCGGATGTGAATGCTTGTCATATAGTAGACAAGCCTAGAAAGTAGATGTTTATATGGTGATGAATGAACATGTAATAGTTTTGAACTTCCAAAATCAATTTCTCTTGAAGCAACAAGAACATTCTCACATGTACAATGTTAAGATGAGGGCATAGATGGAATTTCTATGCTGTGATAGAGTAGCAATCTTTTATGCTTCTTATCTGAATCTCCCCAGTTACAGTTTCTCCAGTTTTGTGATCTTTATCTTCAATTCACTTTGTTTCGAATTACATATGTATTTCTGTAATTTTTCTCCTTGGGGATGTTCTGTTGTGGCAATATTTGTTTGCTTCAAGTTATTGTCCTTTGTGAGCTTTTAGGGTTTCAATACGTCTTTTGCTAACTTTTATTTATTTCCATAATTGTTGAATTGATATTCCTTTTCTAGATATTCTCCAATTTCATAGCATTTGTTTTTCTATTTACGGACATTTAATCTGGATACACAAATTTA
Organism: Vinca minor; assembly: GCA_026122235.1. Classification (NCBI taxonomy): domain Eukaryota; kingdom Viridiplantae; phylum Streptophyta; class Magnoliopsida; order Gentianales; family Apocynaceae; genus Vinca; species Vinca minor. The sequence continues at coordinate 5,437,807 of JAOCZM010000253.1, forward strand.
GGATTTTTTTTTTTGGTTTTTGATAAATGTGCATGCCAAAAGTTGAGTGTATTCTCTTTAGTGAATGCTTCGTGAAACTGGTAATTTTACGATTTTTGGGATTTGAGGGTGATTCAAGATCATTGTTGATAGCTTTTTGTTTTAAGATTTAGGTTTTGTTCTTCAAAATGTTTTATCTTTTGAGACAAATGAAAGTGAAAAATTGTCACATTTCGAGGATGGGGGATGGTATTTAAGTGACTGGATTTGTAAAGAATTGAGGCTACAATTCCTTTCTTCTTTATTTCTGAAAGATTATTTGGGGAGATGGTTATTATTATTTTTTTCAATGATTTTCAGTAGCTAATTGGACCAAAGAAAATATGGAATCAGATTAAAAAGGATATTTATCCTTTGTTGATGTTGTTAGATTATCTTTTGAGTGAGTCTTACCTGAGAGTAGGGCTATAAACGAGCTCGAAGGACCGAGCATCAGAATTTCGAGCTCGAGTTCGACTTGAATTCAAACGTGTTCGTTCATTTTTATTTGAGTCTTAAATTTTGTTCTGGTCGTTCGTTTAGTTGTTCGAAATGTTCCCGAACAGCTCGGGTTCAACTCGGTTATGGTGTGTGAACTCGATTTGTTCGTCTAAATTTCGTTCGAGTTCAGATGGAGTTTGTTTAACTATTTGTTTTCTAAAAAATTTACTAAATTCTTTTTAATTTATTTCAGTAATAATCAATAGAATCAGAATATAAGAATATACTTTATGTAATAATTTATATTATTTTTTATTATTCTCGATTCTCGAACGTTCGCGAACAAGATCGTGTTCGTTCGTTTATCAAACAAACCTTAATTTATGTTCGAGCTCGAGTTGAACACAAATAGAACAAACTATATTCGAACTCGAACGAGCCTGACACTCGAACTGTTCGGTTCGTTTACATCTCTACCTGAGAGTAATTAAAAATGTTTATGAAATACTAAAATTGTAGACTGTGTATAGATGTGAACTTATCTTTGATGGATTACCTGAGGAAATGAAATGGGATGTATTTACGAACAGTCCAAGTTTCAAAGTTTCTTTTGCCTTTGACTGTTGCATCTCAATTGGCTGAGATATGAATGGAACATTTTAATGGGAAGTCTGTTAAAATCTTTGAAGTTTTGGCCTTTTTGGACAAAATATGTCTTGCTAGAAGAAAATAAATGGAAAAGAACAATTATGCCATTTTTTCTTCTGATGGTAGATGCTAAAAGACACGGGACTTCGCAGCATGCAATTAATTACAAGGAAAATAGACAATTCTCAATATGTAACTTGTCATAATTGCATTATTTCTAAAGCATCTTAATCTGGTATCTGGTGCTCTCTGACCCTAACTTGTATACTTACTAGCGATAGTGTTAGATGATATAAAAACAAAGGAAAATAGATACATTTTGCGGACGTTTTGACTTCAGCGTTTCAATGTCTTAAACATGCATTTCACACTTGGTTGCTTATCATATAGTGGACAAGTCTAGAAAGTAGTTCTTGGTTATAGTTTTGAACTTCAAAGATCAATTTCTCTTGAATAAGCAAGAAACATTTTCAAATGTATTATACTAAAACGAGCGAGTAGATGAAATATCTAGGTGCTTGACAAATGTCATGTTAATTTTGTTGTGGTCTGTTGTGGTAGTATTTGCTTGCTAGGAATCACCATTTATGAGCTTTTATAGTTATAATTTGTGTTTTTCTTCACTTTATTCCTTGAAGTGTTGCATCTTTCTGCCTTTGCTAGTCATTCCACAATCGCATAGGGTTACTAATGCAAGTCCTCTCTCTCAAACACACTCAAAAATACAAGAACACACTTTTCCATAATGTTTAGGGCTTAACATTGTTTTATGTTGTAGAGTTCCTGATTTTTACCTACTTTGCATCCTTTGAATTACAGGGGACACAAAGTAAAAATTAACTTGCTCCTGAATCTAAGTGCCATTTTATTATAGAACTTAAAATGAAAAAACGTGAGTATGTAGCAGTGTTGTTAAGGTTCACGCCTTATGCCCCAGGCTCGAGGGATATCGTCTTAAAATCTCAGGCGCGCTTCAAATCAAGGAGGCGTGCGCCTTGAATAAAAGACTCCAGGCTCCAGGCGCACCTCGGGCGCACCTTGGTGTGATTAAACCGATTCTAATGAATGGTTGCTTGGAAAGGTAGAAAATGATGAGTGAGTATTTGATGATTCAGATTTGCCTTGGCCTGAGGTTTCTAGGGCAACTAGAGTAAATGAACCGCGCTACCCATCTAGATCAAGAGGAGCGAGTACTTCTCATTCTCCACCTTTGCCTCCTAATTTAAGACCATTGTCTTCATCATTTGTCCCTAGCTTTGATGAGAATAATGAAGATGAGTAAGAAGAAGCTCCCTTGGATAAGCCTCCGATCTTGACAGCCGGGAATGTCAGATGATGCTCCAAGCTGGGTGGTATTTTCTCTCTGGTCCTAACAAATCTCACAACGTCTCCCTCGACGGCGATTTCAGCATCCAGGTTTTTGAAAAGGCTTTGGAGGTGTGGGCTCTGCAAATTATTCCACTTCACAGCCCAGTGGCCAAGCCTGCACAGATTGACCCAGAGTTGGAAAATGCATTCATTTTTCATTTGCCAAATCATTGGTTCTGTATCAGGAAAGTGAATGGAGAATGGTATAAGTTCGACAGTCTATTTCCAGCACAGCACTGGAGCACCTATCGAAGTTTTACCTTTCTACCTATCTGAGTTTTCTAAAAGGTTCTGGTTGGAGCATTTTTCCCTGTAAGAGGTAATTTTCCAAGTGAGTGCCGTTGGCATCCTCCGATTCTCTTTAAAAAGATCTAAGTTCACATTGAAATAGACAGTTCAAAAGATGAAAATAAGAATAGCGTAGAGAACATGTCCGAGAGAAGTACTGTTGGATATTGATTTTTTCGGGGATGGTGTATAAGATCTAAGTTCTCATAATTATAGGCCTTGAAATGTGATTAATGTTTTTTTGGATGCATAATTTGCAGCATTCAACAGGTTGTTGATGGGTTTTTGAAAACTCTATTGCTGAATTTTATATTCATGAAATAATGGCCCATACGTTTCTTATTATGCAACCTCCCCCCGCCCCCCCCACCCCATAAAAAAACCGAAAGAACTGGTTAAATAACTGATGTAAGAATGTAAGAGTGAAAGCGACTGCATTTCTACTCCAGAAGCTGCATCTCTGAGAGAAGAAGAGGTAAAGAATATGCCTTTGCCATTGTGATGCCTTATTTCAAATGTATCATTATGAAGATAAACTGGGTTTATCCATTTACGGGGTTTCTTCTTTTAGGCCTGTTTTGTTTGAGGATGAAAAGGAAAAGGAAGTTCTTAGGAAACATAAAATAGTACCTTAACTATTTATTGGTCTTGAGAAGTCCGATATTTTTTAATTTCTATTATTTAAGTTTTAAATCTATTTATTTCACGAAGAAATGATCCCCACAACCAGTCCTATGGTGGAGGTACTCTGCCCAAAATCCGAACGTCTTGCTCATGTGCATTAGCATAAAGGGATTTGCCCTCTAAAATTAGTGCACATGAGCTGCTCTCGATTTTCTGCACACGGTGGAAAAGGTGGAGGGGATTGTTCTTTTGTGCAATAATTAGATTATGATTGAAATGATATTAATTAAAGATTTAGAAAATCCTTAACACAAATAATATAGTTAGGGCTACTTTTGATAATAATATGTGAATCTACCACACTTTTCTGCTAGAGAAGTTAATGTTGAAATCTTCAAAGACGATGGAAATGTTGGATTGAAGGCCTATGTTGTATACCCACTGATTGAGATAGCGTGTCAAGATTCTGCTGAACAAATTGACTTGGATTCCAGGAAGGTGAAAGTTATGGTGATAATGTTTTTCGACAGAAAAAGGGAAAGTGCAAAGAAGGAGAAAGTATACTAGGGAAAAAACAACGAATGATGATATATTTTCTAGTTTTGGTTGCTTGTCCGATAGACTGTACCAATCACGCAAGTTTAATTATGTGTAATTTTTTTTCCCTGTTTGTAGATACTTATCTTGGATTGAATCAAGAGTTTGAATGCAGTGCTGTTATATCTTGCAGGTATCTCAGTTACCAAGTAGATAATAGATTATGAAGAAGGTAATAGACATACATTTAAGCCCAATCATCCAGAATAATTGGTGTTTGTCAACAACAGTAATGTGATTCTGTGGTCAGGTACCCTCGTTTTAATTCTCGCCCACGATTACGTGCATGAATGTAGTGGTTTAAACTGTTGACAATGAAATATTATCAAAGAGACATTTACATGCACAAGCATTAGCACTTGTGAAACTCTGATGGATGATTTTTACTGTAGAGCTCTTATGCATACTGTGGGGATGAAGATGACTGACTGCATTTCTTGTCCAAAAGCTGCGCGCATCTCTGAGTGGACTTCATTAATGGTGGCCCTTCTTGCCAGGTTTGTGATGCCTTATTTCAAATGTTTCATGATAAAGATAAACTTAGTTTCTCCATTTGTAGTGTTTCTTCTTCTAGGCCTGTTTGGTTTGAGGATTTTATTGAAGAAAAGGAAAAGGAAACCTTTACGAAGAGGAAAAAAATTTACATACTATTTTGTTAGCTAGGAAAATACTAAAGAAAATAAAATGTTGAAAATAATTTCTCTCTCTTTTCTTTTTCTTTTAAAGAGATGGTTTTTTTTTTATAATGGAAATGGACAAGAACACCAAAATGAATAAACAAACTATTGACCTACTAAGGTTCCTCGAACAGAAGTATGAAATCACAGTCTTGCTTTTGTAAAATAAAGTTTAAAACTTAATATTAAGGCAACTATTGACAAAATTCGAGTAGGATTGCAAGCGTCAAGCTCTAAGGTAACTGATTGAGATAGTTGAGTTTTGGACAATGCTCAAATTCGAGCTCGAGCTCAATTGATAGAAGAATTTTGAAGTTTAAGCTCGATTCGAGCTCGAGCTCAATTGGTAGAAGAATTTTGAAATTTAAGCTCGATTCAAAGCTCAACTTCGGACTTAAATTTTTAGGCTTGAATTAGGTTCAAAATCTCAAAGGGTGAAATTTATATAAATTATGGTATAATTTATATTAATTCATTAAAATAAAAATTAATATCGTATATTATTTTTTATATAATTGAAACTGTTGGCAAATTAAGTCGTGAACCTTTAAATATCTCAGTTCTGGTTTGAACACGGTTTGATTAGAGCCTTAATCTGAGCGCTGATTAAAATTCCTTGGACCTTTGTTCAATAAATGGTTTGAGTTTGAAATTAGAGAAAACATGCCCCAGACATCCCTCTATTATTTTCGTTTAGCCTCGATAGCCATAGTATGATTTTTTCAGCCTAAAGAATCCTCAAAAAACTTACATTTAGCCTTAAGAATCCTCATAAAACATACGTTTAGCCTTAAGAATCCTAGCCACCGCAACTTTCTAACTAAATGGACACACGTGCCTTGCACGTGTCAATTAATTGAGGGCAAATGCGTCTTTTTAAACGACCCGCTCCAATACCCACTCCCATACTCGTTTGAAAGAGGGTTAAATCCCCGAATTCAGCATTTCTCTTCGGATATGAAGGTAATACTTAAGAGAAAGAAGAGTCTGAAAAGTTCAAGAAGGACAAGCAAAACTCAGATGAAGATAATGTAAAGAGGCTTTCCGAGATGGATCATGCAATAAATAATTCTATAACGCAGATTGATATTGCTAATTCGACTATCCGGAGTCTTGAGAATCAGAATTGTGTGTTGCAAAAACAGCTAGAAGCTGCTAAGAAGGGAGTCGTTGGATGAAGCTTTGCTGGAAGAACAGGAAGCTTTGAAGAAGTCGCAAGCAATAGACAAGCTAAAAGTTTCTTTGCAGGAGGAGCTTACAACACTAAGGCGCCGTGTTGCGAACCTGCGCCTTCAACTAGAAAAGGCTGAAGCTCGTAAGGAGCAGCTAGAAGTAATGATTTCGCTCCCACTCGTCCTTACTTTCTAGCAGGTTAAGCATAAGCTTGGAGGGGGAAGAAGCAATGAATTGCTAATTTTTTATCTAGATTTGTCATTAATATATACTTGAACATATTTATGGGGTCCCTTTTCTGTTACTATTGTATATTTCCCCCTCCCCACTCCCATCTCTATATCTTTGTGCAAAATTAATTCGATTATAACCTTAGTCTAAGTACTGACAAAATTTCCCGTGAATTTTTGTAATATAACTTGTTTATCCAAATAGGATAAATGGTTACCATAAATCTAAAAAAGATGAGCTCTAGGTGAACAAGATTGTAGCAAAAATCAATTTCGCACAGCTCTAGTGGTACAACGTGCAGAGATGTGCGAACACATGACTTTGTTTGTACTTTTCTTCTGTGAGGACAAAGAGTTTCCACGCTTTTTGTTACATTTTTCTTTACTAGTTTCTTTCTTTTATTTTTCATATTATTTTCATCCTCTTCCAATCAATTGAAAAGTGTTTTAAGGAAAAGTGTTTTCTTTTCGGGAAAAAAAAAACCGTGCCTTGGCATTTCTCTGGTATATATGAATCGTTTTAATAAACAAAGTTTAATCTGCAATGATTATGGACTAGTCATTCGCTTGTTTATATTTTTTTCACCATGGGGCTTTGACTTTAATGTATTGGGAACTGATTGAGATAGTTGAGTATTGGACAAGGAAAACTCGGGATGAAGGTAATGTAACGAGCCTTTTTTAGACGGATCATGCAATATATAATGTTACAACGCAGATTGATATTGCTAATTCGACTATCAAGAGTCTTCGAATCGAGTGCAGTGCTTCAAAAAGCGACTAGAAGCTACTAAGAAGGGAGTCTTTGTGACCAATGCAAAATTGGATGAAGCTTTGCTGGAAGAACATGAAGCTTTGAAGAAGTTGCAAGCAATGGACAAGCTAAAAGTTTCTTTGCAGGGGAGGAGCTTACAACACTAAGGCACCGTCTTTCGCGGACCCTGCGACTTCAACTAGAAAAGGCTGAAGCTCGTAAGGAGCAGCTAGAGGTAATGATTTCTCCTTACTTTCTAACAGGTTAAGCATAAGCTTGGAGGGGGGAAGAAGCAATGAATTGCTAATTTTTTAACTAGATTTGTCATTAATATATACTTGAACATATTTATGGGGTCCCTATTCTGTTACTATTGTATATTTCCCCCCTCCCCACTCCCATCTCTATATCTTTGTGCAAAGATTTGTTTTCTTTCACTGAGGATCTCTAGTTTGATCATACCCTCCATTCATGATTCATATGAAGATCTGTAAGTAGAAGACATTCTATCAGAAAATGAAGAATCTTTCTCAATTTAGGGATTTAATCTGTCTTTCAAACGAATATGGGAGTGAGTATTGGGCGGGTCGGTTTAAAAAGATGCATTTGCCCTCAATTAATTGTCACGTGCAAGGCACGTGTATCCATTCAGGCGGAAACCACCGCAATTGTGATGACTAGAATACTTAAGGCTAAACTTAAGTTTTATGAGGATTTTTTAGGCTGAATAAATCATATCAGGTCTATTGAGGCTAAACGAAAATAATAAAGGGATGTCTGAGGCTGTTTTCTCTTGAAAATTAATTCGATTATAACCTTAGTCTAAGTGCTGATAAAATTTCCCGTGACTTTTTGTAATATAACTTGTTTATCCAAATAGGATAAATGGCTACCATAAATCTAAAAAAGATGAGCTCTAGGTGAACAAGATTGTAGCAAAAATCAATTTCGCACAGCTCTAGTGGTACAACGTGCAGAGATGTGCGAACACATGACTTTGTTTGTACTTTTCTTCTGTGAGGACAAAGATTTTCCACGCTTTTTGTTACATTTTTCTTTACTAGTTTCTTTCTTTTATTTTTCATATTATTTTCATCCTCTTCCAATCAATTGAAAAGTGTTTTAAGGAAAAGTGTTTTCTTTTCGGGGAAAAAAAAACCGTGCCTTGGCATTTCTCTGGTATATATGAATCGTTTTAATAAACAAAGTTTAATCTGCAATGATTATGGACTAGTCATTCGCTTGTTTATATTTTTTTCACCATGGGGCTTTGACTTTAATGTATTGGGAACTGATTGAGATAGTTGAGTATTGGACAGTGCTCAAATTCGAGCTCGATCTCAATTGATAGAAGACTTGAAGTTTAAGCTCCATTCAAAGCTCAACTTCGGACTTAAATTTTTAGGCTTGAATTAGTATAAATTATGGTATAAATTATATTATTTCATTAAAATCAAAATTAATACAAAATATTATTTATTATATAATTGAACCTGTTGGCAAATTAAGTTGTGAACATTTAAATATCTCAGCTCTAGTTTGAACACTGTTTGATTAGAACTTAGTCTGGGCGCTGATAAAAATTCCTTGGACCTTTGTTCAATAAATGGTTTGAGTTTGAAATTGGAGAAAACAGCCCCAGAAATCCCTCCATTATTTTCATTTAGCCTCGATTGTTCTAGTATGAATAATTAGCCACTTTGATCATCAACGTTTTTTCGTCTAGCCACTTTGGTCAAAATTCAAGTTTTTTAACTTATTTCATCATTAAACATTTTTGACTCGCCATTTTTTGTCAAAAAATAATTTTTTTAACTTTTTTTCATCACTAAAGTTTTTATTACGCCATTTTGGTCACTAAAGTTTTTTGATTCGCCATTTTGGTCAAAATTTTTAGTGACCTAAATGGCGAATGAAAATACTTTAGTGAGCAAAATGGCGAGAATGAAAAAACTTTATTGATCAAAATGGCGAGATAGAAAAAACTTTAGTGATGAAAAAAGTTAAAAAAAATCATTTATGACCAAAATGGCAGGCCGAAAAATGTTTAATGATGAAATAAGTTAAAAGACTTGAATTTTGACCAAAGTGGCTAGGCGAAAAAACGTTGATGATCAAAGTGGCTAATAATTCGTTCTAGTATGATTTTTCAGCCTACGGAATCCTCATAAAACTTACGCTTAACCTGAAGAATCCTAGCCACCACAATCACGGTGGTTTCCAACTGAATGGACACGTGCCTTGCACGTGACAATTAATTGAAGGAAAATGTGTATTTTTAAACGACTCGCTCAAATCAGAATTTCTCTTCGGATATGAAGGTAATGCTTAAGAGAAAGAAGATTCTGAAAAGTTCAAGAAGGACAAGGAAAACTCAGATGAAGGTAATGTAAAGAGCCTTTTTGAGACGGATCATGCAATATATAATGTTACAACGAAGATTGATTTTGCTAATTCGACTATCAAGAGTCTTCAGAATAAGAATTATGTGCTTCAAAAACAGCTAGAAGCTACTAAGAAGGGAGTCTTTGTGACCAATGCAAAATTGGATGAAGCTTTGTTGGAAGAACAGGAAGCTTTGAAGAAGTTGCAAGCAATGGACAAGCTAAAAGTTTCTTTGCAGGAGGAGCTTACAACACTAAGGCACCGTGCTGCGGACCTGCGACTTCAACTAGAAAAGGCTGAAGCTCGTAAGGAGCAGCTAGAGGTAATGATTTCGCTCCCACTCGTCCTTACTTTCTAGCAGGTTAAGCATAAGCTTGGAGGGGGGAAGAAGCAATGAATTGCTAATTTTTTAACTAGATTTGTCATTAATATATAGTTGAACATATTTATGGGGTCTGTCACGGGTCGTTCGTGACTTCGCACAAGAGACAACAACGATGCTTCTCTGCGCGCCCGAGCTTGCCTAAGCTGTGTGGCCAAAGGCTCCCGAGCATGCCGATCATGGAAGGCGCACCTCGTTGTCGCAACATGACCCGCACGCCCGTGCGCCAAGTGTGCCCTATTGCCTCGCCCAGTTCGTGCGCTCGGAGGCAGCACCGTCCAATACTCGGCCCCAAGGCAGCCATGCCCCAACCAGCATGCACCATGGCTGCCCCAACCAGCGTGCCCCAGCCGCGTGCACCAGTGGGCAGCAGTGTGCCCAAGCCGCCCAGCAGCGCACTGCAGCCAGCCGCACAGCAGCGTGCAGCAACCAGCCGCCCAGGCTGCCAGTCGCCCATGCAGCAGCGCCCCATGCCAGCCGCCCAGTGTGCAGCAGAATGCTGCGGCAGCGCCCATCAGGCCAACAACTTGGCACTTGCCGTTTTGCATCCGGATGAACTCCGAATGAGCTCAAATTTGATGGGTGACCTTTTGAGAACATTTAGAAGATTATGCACGAGCTAGTTTGTAATTATCATGTATATAGCATATGTTAGAGTTTTTCCCACCTCCTCGGAAATAAGTGGTACACTCCTAGCATTTGGGCATATGTTTTTTAAGCACCTATAGGGGGAACAAAAATTTCAACAAACAAGCAAAAACCAAACTTCTAGCATTTGTAATAGGTATTCAAGCGACTTTCCCCCTCGTCGTTTTGAACTCTTTTGATGTAAATTTTCATACTTGTAATGATGTTATATTTTAATGAGAAAAGCCGAGTTTTCGCGCAAGTGACCCGTTTTCGTTTTTAAGTGTTGCCTATCTTCTTGTCCCGAGATTGTGAACTAAGAGAAAGCTTGCCGGGAGTAACTTGGGAGCTATTTGAGCTAGAGTTACTCGGCATCGCGGGCGTCTCAAGTGCTGAAACTTGCGACCCGTGACAGGTCCCTATTCTGTTACTATTGTATATTTCCCCCCTCCCCACTCCCATCTCTATATCTTTGTGCAAAGATTTGTTTTCTTTCACTGAGGATCTCTAGTTAGATCATACCCTCCATTCATGATTCATTTGCAGATCTGTAAGTAGAAGACATTCTATCAAAAAATGAAGAGTCTTTCTCAATTTAAGGATTTAATCTGTCTTTCAAACGGATATGGGAGTGAGTATTGGAGCGGGTCGGTTTAAAAAGATGCATTTGCCCTCAATTAATTGCCACGTGCAAGGCACGTGTATCCATTCAGGCGGAAACCACCGCAATTGTGATGACTAGAATTCTTAAGGCTAAACTTAAGTTTTATGAGGATTATTTAGGCTGAATAAATCATATCAGGTCTATTGAGGCTAAACGAAAATAATAAAGGGATGTCTGAGGTTTTTTTCTCTTGAAAATTAATTCGATTATAACCTTAGTCTAAGTAATGACAAAATTTCCCGTGACTTTTTGTAATATAACTTGTTTATCCAAATAGGATAAATGGTTACCATAAATCTAAAAAAGATTAGCTCTAGGTGAACAAGATTGTTGCAAAAATCAATTTCGCACAGCTCTGGTGGTACAACGTGCAGAGATGTGCGAACACATAACTTTGTTTGTACTTTTCTTCTGCGAGGACAAAGATTTTCCACGCTTTTTGTAACATTTTTCTTTACTAGTTTCTTTCTTTTATTTTTCATATTATTTTCATCCTCTTCCAATCAATTGAAAAGTGTTTTAAGGAAAAGTGTTTTCTTTTGGGGAAAAAAAACAATGCCTTGGCATTTCTCTAGTATATATGAATCGTTTTAATAAACAAAGTTTAATCTGCAATGATTATGGACTAGTCATTCGCTTGTTTATATTTTTTCCACCATGCGGCTTTGACTTCAATGTATAAGTTGGTTGGGAACTGATTGAGATAGTTGAGTTTTGGACATTGCTCAAATTCGAGCTCGAGATAGAAGACTTGAAGTTTAAGCTCCATTCAAAGCTCAACTTCGGACTTAAATTTTTAGGCTTGAATTAGTATAAATTATGGTATAATTTATATTATTTCATTAAAATCAAAATTATTACAAAATATTATTTATTATATAACTGAACCTGTTGGCAAATTAAGTTGTGAACATTTAAATATCTCAGCTCTAGTTTGAACACTGTTTGATTAGAACTTAGTCTGGGCGCTGATTAAAATTCCTTGGACCTTTGTTCAATAAATGGTTTGAGTTTGAAATTGGAGAAAACAGCCCCAGACATCCCTCCATTATTTTCGTTTAGCCTTGATTGTTCTAGTATGATTTTCCAGCCTACATAATCCTCATAAAACTTACGCTTAGGCTGAAGAATCTTAGCCACCACAATCACGGTGCATTCCAACTGAATGGACACGTGCCTTGCACGTGACAATTAATTGAAGGAAAATGTGTCTTTTTAAATGACTCGCTCAAATCAGAATTTCTCTTCGGATATGAAGGTAATGCTTAAGAGAAAGAAGATTCTGAAAAGTTCAAGAAGGACAAGGAAAAGTCAGATGAAGGTAATGTAAAGAGCCTTTTTGAGACGGATCATGCAATATATAATGTTACAACGCAGATTGATATTGCTAATTCGACTATCAATTGTCTTCAGAATAAGAATTTTTTGCTTCAAAAACAGCTAGAAGCTACTAAGAAGGGAGTCTTTGTGACCAATGCAAAATTGGATGAAGCTTTGTTGGAAGAACAGGAAGCTTTGAAGAAGTTGCAAGCAATGGACAAGCTAAAAGTTTCTTTGCAGGAGGAGCTTACAACACTAATGCACCGTGCTTTGCGGGACTGCGACTTCAACTAGAAAAGGCTAACGCTCGTAAGGAGCAGCTAGAGGTAATGATTTCGCTCCCACTCGTCCTTACTTTCTTGCAGGTTAAGCATAAGTTTGGAGGGGGAAGAAGCAATGAATTGCTAATTTTTTATCTAGAGATTGATTTGTCATTAATATATACTTGAACAGATTCATTGGGTCCTTTTCTGTTACTATTATATATATTTTCCCTCCTCCCCCACTTCAAGATCTTTGTGCCAAGATTGTCTTTCTTTCACTTAGGATCTCTAGTTAGATCATAGCCTCCATTCAGGATTCATTTGCAGATCTGTAAGTAGAAGACATTCTATAAGAAAATGGAGAGTTTTTCTCAATTTATGGATTTAATCCCTCTTTCAAACGGGTCTTGGAGCGAGTCGGTTTAAAAAGACGCATTTGCCCTCAATTAATAGCCACGTACAAGGCACGTGTGTCCATTCAGTCGGAACCCATCCGCAATTGTGGTGGCTAGGGTTCTTAAGGCTATATGTAAAATTTATGAGGATTCTTTAGGCTGAAAAAATCGTATTAGGATTATTGAGGCTAAATGAAAATAATAAAGGGATGTCTGAGACTGTTTTCTCTTGAAATTAATTCGATTATAACCTTAGTTTAAGTGCTGATGAAAATTCCAGTGAAGTTTTTTAATTTTATTTTTAATGTAACTTGTTTATCCAATTATAGGATAGATTGTTACCATCAATCTAAAAAAGATAAGCTCTAGGTGAACAAGATTGTAACAAAAATCAATTCCGCACCGCTCTGGTGGCACAACGTTTTAGCATTTCCCTGAATCTCTGGTATATATGAATCGTTGTAATCAAACTAACTGAAACAAAGTTTTATCGTTGTTTATAGATTTCAGATGCCCTCGGACAGATGCCACGCCATCAATTAGTAAACTGTCTGAAATAATTATCAAGCCCTAGTGGCTAGATAATTGGGCAGCATAGTGGTAAAAAGGAAACAAATATATCATACGAATGAACTTTGATTAATGATGCGACTATGAATTTTGTATTGTCTATTATGTAATTAGAAAAAACAAAGTGATTTAACTATTTATTTGTCTTTAACATGTCCGATATTTTAATATATTTTTTATTAGTGTCATTTCACACACAAAAAAAAAACCCTACCACTAGACCTGGGTAGAGTTTCTGCCCAAAAATCGCATGTCTTGTCTTGTGTCGTTGAGACTTATGCTAAAAAACAATTATTATTATTCCTATAATTGAATGGATATAATATTTATTTGATTGTAAATATTTAATTGATTAGTGATTACTGACCAAATCACTGAGCCCTCCTCTGACGGGGTGTGTCGAGCTAGAGCTACTAAGGGTAAAAAATGGAGTGCACCCTTAAAGTCATCGACCACGTTCATTCAGGGGATATCTGGACCTGTGACTATATCAATGACCATTCATTAACTGTGAGTAATCGTTATGAGGCTGTTAGTAGTTGCTTTAGAGTCGGGATTTGATAATTTAGCTCGGTTGTGTGCCTTGCATGAAACATGCTCGTAGTATATGATATTTTGTATGTCCGTCTATACAATTATGAGTAATTCATGGTGTTCGTAGCATAATTTCAATATACAAGTGTTAGATATAAAGAGTAAGTTTTATTGCATTTGTTGTTCTTGTTTTGGTCATATTTGGTATGTGAAAGGGTGTCAAGATATGTCATTTTGGGTTGGGGATGTTTGATTTCAGAAAAAATGACTTTTACATGTGTTTTTGTACTGAAAATTACCTTTTTTGCATGTCACGGACGAACGGTTCGTCGTACGTATCGTCCGCACAAAGTATTGAGGCTAGTGTTAAATTGTGGACTAATGGTCGCGGACGAACAGTTCGTCCTCGACTTCGCCCTCGGGTCATGTTTTGGTCAATTTTGATTTCTTTTCTTTTCCGTTTTCACGTTGAGTCTTTTATAAGTTCTGTAAAGTGTTTTGCATATGTATTTCAAGTGTTGTAAATGTTGTTTCAGGTGTGATTTTAAATAATTTTGGGAAAATGGGATATACTTTGAGTCTTATTTGATACTTCATCCCAAATATTGTTGATCCTTACTAAGCTAGTTTAGTAGGTCATTCATTTTCTTCTTTTGCAGATGCTGTTAAGGATGATATCTGGTTCGAAGAGTGATTTATGGAGTTATGTAATTGCATAGTTTAGTTTTCTTTTATATTAACATTTATGTTCCCTTATGTAAGAACAAGTTTTGCTTTGAAGTATTATTTTTATGATGTAAGACTTTGAGAGTAGATCAAACATAAGGATGTAGAGTGGTTCGATCATAAAGATCTATATCCACTACCTTGGGACACACCCAAGGATTTTGGCAAATTCCACTAGCTTGTGTTGAGAGAGCTTACAAGGAAGGACTAACCAACAAATGGTCTTTTACACACTCATGTAACCTTCCAAGGTAAAGGCCAACTATTGGTCCTTTTATGCGCACATGCAACCCTCTACCCATGAGAACTCTTTCTCTAACCTAGTCTACTTAGTTAGGAGGTTTTATGAACACATTCAACCGTACTTGTATTTCAGGTTCACTACTCACTCTAGTTCCTACGATTTCAAGAAATATACACTCCAACACACTGGAGGCCCAAAACCACCACTCTCACAAACAAGCATTGCCACTTAACTCATTACAAGAAAAGATAATCTCGACACATGAGATTTTACATTAAGCTCAAGAAAAAAAAAACCATTTATAGCTCTATTTCATATTTGAGAATGAAAGAATAAGTAGATGAAGCTCTTTCTCAAATAGAAATGTTTTGATAAATGATTGAAAGAATTTAGCTCATGAAAGTGTTTGATTTTCTTGCCTAAAACTTGTATACTAAGGCCCCTCTATTAGCTTGAGCAAAGAACAAATTTCAGCATTAAAGGCTTTATATGGTCCAAAAATTGCAAGTAAATTGAGTTACAAATGCTATATTTTTACTTTCACAGGACAACTTCGGTCGACTGGACTAGATAGTAGATCGTCCGAAGTGCTTCCGAAGTTAAGTTCAAAGGCTTATGTGTTCATTTTGGTCGACCGCGATAAGTGGTCCGGTCGAACGAAGCAAGTTCCGGTCGACTGACCTAAAATATGGTCTTCCAAGATTTTATAGCCGTTGGAGTCTTGGAACATTCAAAAGTGACAAAGTACAAAAGACACTTCGGTTGACCAGACAACACATGTAGCTTCTTGACTAATCTTCTTGGTCTTCAAGTCTTCAAGATGAGTTCCTCTTTGAGCTTGGACTTGAAACCTTTGATCAACCTCTTCTTTGAGTGTTGATGTCGTATAGCAATCTTCATGTTGTAGTGTATTGGACTTCATCACTTCTCTGTTGAGAGTCCACTTCGTGGAAGGACTTCATTGAGTGATTTGACTAGCTCTTCAACATGTTGATCTTCCTTTGATTTTGCAATGTCTTCCAATGGCATTGTGATGACCTTTAAGTTTGTGCCATGGAGACTTACAAAATGTACCTTCTTTTTGTAGAAAAATGATCTTTTATGTCCACAAGAAGCTACTTTTCAATGCATGTGTGAGTATAGAATATCCTATCATTAAAACACAATCTCACACAAACATTAGAACTTCTCAATGTCTTGTTATCATCAAAACAAAATTGATCACATTAGCCTTAGGACTTACAGATTTCACAAAGGTGAAAGTTACGAAATTTTTTAAACCAAATGGCATATCAGCAGAGAAGTAATATATTTTTGGTACCCGTGATTTAATTACTTCTATAAGAACTAAATTTATTATTGGACTATTTGTTATTTCTTGATAAATAATTGGGCAGCATAGTGGTAAAAAGAAAGCAAATATATCATATGAATGAAGGAACTTTGATTAATGATGCGACTATGAATTTTGTATTGTCTATTATGTAATTAGAAAAAAAAAAAAAAGTGCTATAACTATTTATGTGTCTTAATAAATCCTATAATCTTAATGTCTTTAATCAATGTTATGTCTATTTAGAGGATCAGATACCTTTGTCCAATGACTAGATCTCTCATCTTTATTACGTGATAACTCTCAAGTTTAGGGGATCATATACCTTTGTCCAATGACTAGATATCTCATCTTTATTACGTGAACGTTATTTGGATACATGATCAGGACTAGTGATAGTGATTTATCAAAAAATACTATAAAAAGAAAACTAATCTATGACTATCACAACTATAGTGGATGAATACTCTATAGTATGAGTTAGTGGTCTTGCGAAGCTAGTGCTTTATACCTTTTTTTTTTGTTGCTAAATAGTGCTTTATACTTTGATGTGCTACAATTGAGATTCTAAAGTGGAATCAATAGTACTTGTACCTTGGGTATACAATGTTAGTTACTTAAAATATATTCATATAAATAGAATTTATATGTCATTCTTATTTGAGTGAATGAAAACCGCTCTTTTGTCCTAAAGTGATCTTGCGACATATCTCAGACTAAGAAAATCTACTTTGGGTTGCTCCTCAAATACTGATTGACGTCATTCCAAATTAATCAATGGATCGAGGGCCCGAGATTAACTGATAGTAGATGTCACAATGAATCTAAACGCGTTGACGAGTGTAACATATATGAGTATTTTCGTCAATACACTAGTAGGATTTGAAGACATGCATTATACTAATATTGATCAAGGGGTAAGAATCTCATTACTAATAATAAGATATGTTTAAATGCAAAATGCAACTATTTGTTCGCGGATGTATTTTGGCCATTTCAACAACCTTAAACAACGTGTCTCTTGAACCCCCAGAATAGCTTAAAAGTCTAAGTATTTATTACTAATATAATTCAAATTAATTAAGTAGAATGAGAAAGTCCAGACAATTATTGATAATTAATTTGGGCATTAACAATTGATTGAACTTTAGTTAATTAATTAATGTAACCTAGAAGGATTAATTATGATATTAATAATTAAATTGGGTTCTAGTTATTTATTTAATTATAGAAGTACAAATTAATTAATTATTAGATTAATTAATTAATTATTTAATTAATTGAGTATTTAATTATTTAATTAAAAGAAGCTCAAGAGTTCATAAAATTAAAGAGAGGCAAAAACCAATCCTGAGCCCAGGATTTTACATGGGCGACTTCTATAAATGCGAGGAGAGGATGTTCGACCGAATCCCTAAGAGAGAACAGTCATAAAATTTTTGCTCCTCCCTACAGAGCAATTCACCTCATTCCCTCTCAGTGTCGTCTTTCTCTTTCTCTCTTACATAGCAATTTTTGCTCCTTCTAAATTTGGTGGTCTTAGATTCCTTCACCGAATTTTTTTACGTGGACTAGAGGATATTATGGAAGGCCGATAGTTTGATTTATCAATTCTATTGCAGTTGTCTGACTTGTCTTTGTTTAGTCACGAGCGTTAGGTATGCTCTAACTCTGTGACATTTTAATGGCCAGGTTTCCACAATTGTTATAACTAAAAGATCATTCCCTATAAGTGGTATCAGGGCCACCATTATCATCTAAAAACATGCTTTAGGATTTAATAAAACTAATTTAATGGTTGTTCCTGTTTTTTGTTATATATGTTTATGGTTGTGCTCCTCATTGGTTAATTTTTATAATCGATGTAGTTAGAGACATACCTATTATTTTTTAAATTAATTCAATGATTATTTCCATTTTTATAGATTCAATGTATGTCTCGTAATTAGAGACATAGGAATTTTTTAAAGTTTCTTTCATCGTTATTATTTTAGATTAAAATGGAGAAAAAAAGCTGCTGAAATCGCAAAGGTTGAAGATTAGAAAAATGTCAAATTCCGGACCAAAAAGCTAGCCCAGAACAAAACCCATATAGAGGAATATTTTCGGATTTTATGGATTTTTCTAGTATCTTTAAAGTGTGTTTTTTCCGAAAAACACAACAGTCTAGAATTTTATTTTTTTATGGAATTCAGTGATATCTTTTGACCTGAATTTTTTTTATCTTTGGTAAAGCTACTTAAGTTTAAAACTTACATCCAAGCCAATCAATACAGTACACGTAGGAAAGAGAATTGAACTTACATCAATTCTCTTTCCTATGTGTACCCCATTCATTGGTTTGGATGTAACTTATAAACTTAGTAGCCTACCAAGATAAAAAAAAATTCAGTGTGTAGGTTGTTGGTAACTTTTTTGGCAGGTCTTGAGGTAGGAAATGCAAAATTTTTAAAAAGTTAAGAGGTTCTCAAAGTTCAAATTGGAATGTAACCTCAAGAAATTTTGTAATTAATTAATTTATTTTTTAAATTATCAAGGAGTTAGTTTTATTTTGGATTGTTGTTGTATAATATGCTAAATGTATGAAAGAAAAATAGATGTAACCACTAATATGATTAAACAAATGTTAATTAGCTGTTTAATCCTTGTTTTTTCATGTAAAATAGAAAGAATAGAAAATTTGCATGAATTTTTTTTATAGCTTTATTTAGGCTCTTATATGTTTTTCTTTTAACATGATTTGAAATAATTGTTAATTAAAGATAGCTATTAATGAGTTCTTATAGAGGATTTGTAACCTCGCGTGATTAAAGTCTTGTGAGCAGTAACTAAATTTTCATTAGACCATTTTAATTTAAGGAAAAACAAAATAAACTTTTTTAATAAAAATTTAAGTGGGACAAGGATTCCAAATGTCTCATGATAGCCATCTAAAGCATAGTTAATTGGTAAATAGATCTTCTTGCGCCACCCTAGGAGTGAACTCCTATAGGATGATTTTTCATGAATAAGAAAATTAATAGATTATCACATAACCTAGAACCTGGATTATGAAAGGAATTCAGCATGCCCATCGTAGGAATGTGTACCTTTTGTGTAAGATAATCCACAATTTATTTTAAGAAGATGGACTGCCTATCATAAATGATTAAGATTGAGGCCTCATGACGAAGAGGTAATGAGTTTGAATCCCCTCCACACTTCTTGATTTCTCCTATTTTTTGTAATAGATAGGTCCACCTCCCCAATAAATAAATAATAAAAAGTTATAAAAAAAAAAGTTATTGGATGATAGTGTTTAAGATTATCTTTTATCTAGAAATAAATGACATTATTTGGAGTTATGAGTTTAGTATTATACTTATGTCATGGATAAATATTATTTCTGTTAATCCTCAATGGGAAATAATGGTGCTTTCACTCCACGTCCCAACATTCGACTAACTATGGTGTAAGGCTCATACACGTTGGATGAGAGCTAATACTATGGCTAGGTACATAATGTTGCCATCCATGACCTCAAAGTTATAAGAGATGTTTTTAGACATGTTGATAGCAAACGAAATAAATCATGAGCTTAAACAAATGTTTGGCAGGGCTGATAGTCCTTTGGGACAAGAGATCATCAATATATGTGTGACCTTAAAGGTTTTTTATAGCCTTGCTTTTTGGTATAAAAACTTATACTATGAAAGGAGTCTTTTATGAAGCAGATATCCTCGAGGCAGAGATATCAAATGAGAAATGAAACCAAATATGATTGTAGAAATCTTGCCCAACCAATGTAGTCAGCTCGTCATGAGTTCTAACATGAATCAAATGATTTATACACTGAAAGATTTTATGTGTGAGCTTAAGTTGGCAAAGTATTTGCAGAAACGTTCAAGAGACAAACATGTATCCCGTATTGTGGCGAAGTCCAAAGAAGTAAAGATCGTTAAAAATGAATGTAATGCTATATCGAACATTTCCAAAAGGATAATAAAGAGATCATATCTGGGAAGACTAAAAGGGAAACACTTTGAATGTGGTCTGGGAGGTAATTGGAAACGAGAATGTCCCAAGTCAGCTAAACCTACAAGTATTGTCCACTATCTCAAGTCTATATTAATGGTAGAATAAGCATTTTCATGGATTGGTGATTCATGAGCCACTAATTATATATGTAACTCCTTACAAGGTTCCATGAAGGCAAGACAACTCAATAAAGGCGGGCATGGATTTGGGCAATGACAGTGGTAGAGATTTCTTTAATATTTGGTTATTATAGTATTTTGGTTTTGAAAGACGTTTTATATGTTTTAGGATTTAGACATAATTTAATTTTTTTTCTAGTTATTCTTAGATAATTATTATGTTGCCTTCCGAAATAATGTAACAATTAAAATATTTTGAGATATTGTTTGTTCTGGCAACATGATTAATGACCCCTTTTATTTAGAAGAGAATTGTGATCAAGTACTTAATATAGAAATTGATTATATTAATAAAAAGAGGAAAATCATATCAAATGTCTCGTATTTGTGGCATTTTAAATTTGGACTATATAAATCCCAAATGGATTAAATGACATATCCATGATGGCCCTTTGGGTTCATTAAGAATGGAAGAACGATCTTAGTGTGAATTATGCCTAATTGGAAAGATGGAGAAAAGGTCGTTCCACCAAAAGGTACCTAAAACCAAGAAAATACTAGAGTTAGTACACGCAGTCCTTTATCCGCAAGAGGAAGATACAATTATTTCATCATTTAAGTAATCCAATTGTCTGGTTGTTTGATATTGCTAATATAGTTTTTTTTTTGGTAAAAAGGCGAAATATATAAAACAGGAGTTCTTACAAAGAAAGAAAATGCAACAGAAATAAAAAGTTACATCCGAATTAACTAGAAACTTTAATTCTAGCATAAGTTCTCCCTTCTTTGTCCTCTTGCCATCTTTTTGCTGCAAAAACAGTTTGCGAGTAGAAAATTTGGCAAGAACTACAAAGGAGAGAGCTTTCAAACTTGGCTAGCGAGACAGCCACTTGATTCGCCTCGCGAAAGGTGTGCGAGACTTTGCAATCCATAAATTGAGAGATCGAAAATCTGCAATCATCAATAATGTTAGTATATCTAAGATTCGAGCAGTTCTTAATCATGTCCAAGGTAAACTGTGAGTCAAGGTTTATATCAAGGTTTAAGAACTAATGGTCTTTGACCAGTGTAAGGCCTTGGCGAAGTGCTATGATTTCTGCTTCGTTATTTGTTGTGCAGGAAATATGGATACTAAATCCTAGTATCCAGTTTCCCTTGTGGTCTCTGAATATCCCACCTGTTCCACCCTTACCTGGATTAGATAAGCATGATCCGTAGGGGTTGAGTTTGAGGTGATTAATATCAGGTGGATGCCATTTAATGTGCATGATGGAGGTTGTTTTTTGAAAGTTCCTAAGGTTATTATTTGCATAGGAAAATTCAACACTCTTATTTATAACTTCATCGCAAGTCATAAAATGAGTGTCTTTTTTTAATATTTTTGTGTTGCGAGCAAGCCAGAGATTCCAGCAAGCAAATGAGAACACAGTTGACCAAGGAATCATGCTCCTTAGTGTTAGAGTGGAGGTACTGTTGGCTTTAAGCCAAACTTGAAAGCTGGAGTTAAAAAAAAGAGTGAGCTAAATTGGAATTTAGAATGTTGAAGAAGCTATTCCAAAAGTGACGGGCTGATTCACAATGTCTGAGGACGTGGTCTGAGTCTTCAGTTGTTTGATTACATATTTGACAGATATCAGTTTCAAGGATTTTCCTACCATGTAGAACTATAGAATGAGGAATACAATTATGAAAGCATAACCATATGAAGAACCTAGTTTTAGGTAAAGTGGAAATGGTCCAGATCCATTTGGTTCCTAGATTTGATGTAGTAGTCTTATAAGAGTTTGTGATTAAATTTGTGTAGGTAGAGAGAACAGAGAATTTGCCTGTATTAATGAGTGTCCAAAAGGGAAGGTCTTCTGTTTTACTTTGGATGGGTATAGTTATGTTATGAATAAGATTGGCAATGTGGTCCGGTAGGTCAAAAGAAAGACTGGCCAAAGAGATTTCATGATTTTGTAAGAAGTTTTTTACTTTTGCAAATGACTCATAACTTGTGAGTAGACCTTCAATAAGTGACCTAAGGTTTTGCGGGTGGAACCATTTATCTAGCCAAAGGATATATTTTCCCCATTCCCTAATTTTCATGAGATGTTACTTTTGCAAATATTCTATCCTATTGTGATTCCTTTCCAGATGGGTGTGGGTGAATAGTGTCTGATTGAGCCTTAAAGGGAAATGTTTCTAAGATGTTTTGATTTAGTTACTTGGGCCCGAAGAGAATTTTTTTTTTTTGGTGAAATGAGACATCTCCATGCAAGACTAGCTAAGAGGGCTTTGTTTTGAAATTCGGCTTTTCAAAGCTGTAAACCTCCCAGAGACAAAGTGGCGAGCAAGCTTGATTCCAAGAGATGAGGTGGAGCTTCCGATTGTCCCGTGAAGAACCCCCGAAGGAAATTTCTACAAATTCTGTCAATGGCATTAGTGATTTTGCGAGGTAAGTTATGGAACTACATGGTGTGAGATGGAATAGCAGAGAGAGTTGACTTTATAAGAATTCAACGACCTAGGTATGTAAGAAAGTTCGACTTCCAAGACGCTAGTTTACTATGCATATTATCTATAATAAATTGGAAGTCCTGAGATCCTAACGGTGAAAGTTTGGCAGGAAACCCTAGGTATTTGCCTAATCCATATGATCTAGGTATTTGAAGCTTGTGTGAAATAGAATTAGCGAGTTCTAAGGAAGTGTTTGCAGAAAAAATGACACTTGACTTAGCAAAATTATTTTTTTCGCCAGATTAAAGGGTAAAAGAATCCAGAATATGAATGATGGTCTTTGTATTACTAATGTTGGCTTTGGATAGTAAGAAGATGTCATCAGCAAAGAAGAGATGAATTAAGGGCGGGTAGGTTTGCGATAATTTAATGGGATTCCATAAATTATTATTGACCGACATATTGATATGAAGAGTTAGAAATTCTAAACTCAGTATGAAAAGGTACGGGGACAATGGATCACCTTGCCTAAGACACATGTTAGTGTAAAATAAGGCGTTGGATGTTCGTTAATAAGAATGGAGAGAGATGTCGAAGTTATGCAAACCATGCTTAGGTGGATTAGATGAGTAGGAAATTTGAAAAAAAAAAGTAGCATGACATGGATGAAGGACCACTCTAATCTATCAAAGGCCTTATCTAAATCAATTTTAATGGTCATATGAGCCGTTTTCCCACTTTTCCTTTTGTTAAAAGAGTGTAACACCTCATGAGCAATAGAGGCATTGCCACTTGCCCTTCTTTTCTGGATAAAGCTACTTTGTTTACGGCTTATCAACACAAATAAGTACGGTCTAAGGCGAGTAACAATGATTTTAGTAATAGCCTTATAGATTATGTTGCATAAACTAATGGGGTGATGGTGAAGGATAATTTCGGGTCGTATGATGCGAGATGAGTGTGTTATTAAGGTCTTGAGGCCTGTTCAAAAAAAAAAAAAAAAAAAGGTCTTGAGGTAAGACCCCATAACTAAAGAATTTTTTAATAATATCAGTAGTCATGTTTTTTGTGTCCTCCCAATATTTTTGGAAGAAAAGCGGATGCAGTCCATTCGGACCAGGGGCTTTTAATGGTTTGAATGATTTAATGGCCTGATGGATTCTAAGTTAGAAGGAATGAAGTCAATGCTATCCAAGGATATAGTACTAGAGTAATTATTGTTGAGCATTGAAATATTTCTTGTTGTGAAGGTATGAGAAGTAGTATAGATATTCTTCAAATGATTTAGTATAATATTTTCTACTGATTCCGGATTAGTATGCCAGACACATCCATTATCCTTTAACATAGTAATCTTATTTTTCCTACGACGATTCAAGGTGGAAATATGAAAAAAATTAGTGTTATTATCCCCATCATGTAACCAGTTTATACGCGATTTTAGCTTCCAAAATTCTAATTCAGATTTTAAGATGGCAAGATAATCTTTGCGAAGCGTATGTTCAAGGTTATATAAAAAGGAGACATATTGCGTACTGAGAAACTTTTGTATACCATTAATCTTAGCCAGTATTTCTCTCTTTTTTTTTCTTTTTTTTTTTAAATATTGCCAAATTTATCTTTGTTCCATTTGATTGCTAGGGTTTGAAAGAGGTTAACAATACTCTCATAATTTAAATTACCGTTCCAAACAGTGCTAAGTAAGCTCCTGAAATACGGATCGCTAAACCACATGGTTTCTACTCTAAAGGGAGGCTTTTTCCTAGGAGTGCTATCTGTTCTAAGTAATAAGGGGCAGTGATCCAAGAGCAACTTAGGCAAATAAGTAACAATACTATCTGGGAAATTCTCAATCCAGGTAGGGTTTGCTAAATACCTATCAAGTCGTTCAAAAATAATTCTTTTTCCATATTTACTCATGTTCGACCAAGTATAAGGCTGGCCTTTATAGACTAAGTCTATCATATTACATGCATTGAGAACAGAATTAAACTCACAAATACGTTGCATGTTAACTTTTTTCTCACAAAATTTCTCAGCTTTATTAGAAATTTTATTGAAGTCTCCTAAAAGGATCCAGAGTTTATTATTAGAAGATGCAACAATTTTTAGGTTGTTCCCAAGTATACGTTTGTTGGCTAATTTACTACTTGAGTAAATAGAAGAAAGAAGAAAAGAATGAGTCAGGTTGCTTGCAGTGACAATCATATGCAGTTCTTGCACTGTCTTCGACTCGTGAGAGGAGGGATGAAGAACTACTTGGTAAAGAAGTACCGTATATATAGTGCTATTGAAGCACTTATGTATCTTGCAAACACTAATTTTCATGATATTTAATTTGTAATGAAATTGTTTGTAAGAAAATGTTCTTCTTTTATCAACGACATTTGGACATTAAAAATAGTATTCGATATTTCTAAAGAAATACTAATCTTTGATCATTTTATTTAGATGAATATAAGTCATCATGAGTTGAAACACATTCTTAGACATTTACATTTGGTAAATTGTATATCATTGTATTCTATGAAACAAGCTAAGAATGTGTATGGTTGAGATTCAATAATTTATTATCTTCAAGTGAGTTTAATTTATCCTCAGAGATTCTTTACAATATTGTATAAAAATAATGTAGTTTGTATAGCTCAAGTGAAAAGATGATGTATAAAGGGAGATAAGAGAAAACCAAATTTAGCTTTCTTTTGGGTAAAAAGCGTTCACCTCTAAACTATTCTGATTTTTGGTTTTTGACCCTAAATTTAAAAGGGTCAAGTTTTACCCCCTAAACTATTTCGGTTTTTGGTTTTTGATCTTCCATCCATATTCTCTATTACATCATAACGGAAGTCCAAAAAATGGGGACATTTTTGGGCAATCTGTATAAGATCCTAAAATTTTTGTTTTTATAAAAAAAAACATATTATTCTGATGAGAAAGAAGAAGTCGCCGGTGAGAACAGTGACAGAAAAAGCCGAAAGCCGAGTACCACTCCTCATCTCCAACCACCAACTGTAAATTCCAACCTCTAAAAAAAACCTTAAAAGACTCTTTTTCCCCTTAAATTTAATTCTATTTATTATGAATGATATGATTATGGGAATCGGGTAGCCCAAGTGGTAAGGCTACCCGACCACGGGATGGAGGTCCCGTGGTCGATTCCCGTATCTTCCCTTGTGGGGCAATAAATTCTCCTCTTGTGAGGCTAAGTTCCCTCCCCGGCTTGGGGCATGCTACAATCTCCCTATCTAGGGTATTCTTCGCTCTTCCCCTTCGGGCGTAAAAAAAAAAAAAAAAATGAATGATATGATTTTTCCAAAATGCCCCCATTTTTTGGACTTCTATTATGATGTAACTGAGAATATGGATGGAAGGTCAAAAATCAAAAATCGAAATAGTTTAGGGGGTAAAACTTGACCGTATTTAGTTGAGGGTCAAAAACCAAAAAACAGAATAGTTTAGGGGGCGTCAGTGCTTTTTACCCTTTTCTTTTATAAGAAATGTGAAATGATGAACGTTTGTTTTCATCAAATATGATAATACAAAAGATTTATTCACTAAGACATTATCGATTCCAACTTTTAAAAAGTTGATTTATAATATTGACATGTGTTGGTACACAAATCTTAATTCTTAAAAGATCTAGCTAACAGGGGAGTAAAATATAAAAAAAGAATGTACTATTTTTTTCTTCGCTAAAGAAGTTTTTTTCCCATCGTATTTTTTGCTCTTGTAAATTTTTAACGAGTCATATTCTTTATAAGGACTCCAAAGGGGAGTGTTATGAAATATGAGAAGTGGAGTCCTTATGGATTTTATAACTCATCTATTTTTTTGAATCCTCTAACTCCCCATTGATAGAGGAGTTACCAAGAGTCCATAAACTCTCATTGATGAGTCCACTAACCTACCTATTGATGAGAGATTTAATAACCTACATTCTTCATCCCTATAAATAGAGAATTTTGATAAACCCATGAAATAATACGGGAAATATTTCCACTATCTTTTTCTCTTGTCTTCTTTGATCTCTTTAGTTTATTTTTATCTTACGACTTTAGAATTTCATCAATTTTATAATATTTTAGTAATTTTTTTATTTGTTATGTAATGATTTTAAGTGTTGATTTTTGAAAGATAACAATATATAAGATACAATAGGAAAGTGCAATAAACAATAAATCTGTAATTTGCAATTATATTGATAACATAACTACAATGTTGGTAAGTAGTTTGTTTGTTTTTTCTTTTTAATTGTGATAACCGTAACTTTTACGTACGCGATATTTGGCGTGTAAATTAATTTTTCGCGATTAACTGTGTAGACGTAATTTATTTTGTGTGATTATGTGACTACGTGTCCAGTTAATGGTATAACATGTTACGTATTTTATTTCGCTACGTTTTATTGAAGGCGTTTCGCACAGGTATCGTAATTACGGGACTTAAATTGTGTTTCACTTATATGATGGATTGGGATTAAAATAAATTTAAGGAAATGTACTTCATATAGGAAATAATTTGGAATTAGATTAAAAAAAAAAAGAATAAAAAGAAAAAGTTGTTCGCTGGTTTTTGTTTAAAACAAAGAGGGAAAGAAATAATAATATATACATATATAAAGGATAGAGTTCGCTGGGATTGGGAACAAAAGGAAAAAAAAAGAAATTAATAAAAGAAAAGGGAGACCAATCATGGGCACAACGTGGGGATGAGGGGCTTTTTTTTGGGGATAAGTCTGCCAACGGAAGAAAAAGAGAGGCGGTCTCTCCATCTTTCTCACAGCCGCGTGTAACAAAGAAGAAAGAGAAAGAAGGAAATTGAAGGCAAACTTTGACAGTGTGGGTCCTTTAGGGCATCGGGCCAATCAAAGGCAAAAAAATGTGTTGACGGCTCTATCTCTTCTCGGTAACAGTCCGCGGCCAACACCATAAAAAAAATAAAAAAATAAAAGAAGAAGCAACGTCTCTCTGGGCAAGTCACAAAAAGGCAGATTGTGTATTCTTTCGTTGGGAATCTTGCCGCAAAACAAATAGAAAGAAAGGGCGCGGTTGCCGCGTTTCTCACACAGGAAAATAATAAAAGAGCGAAATCAATTCTTGGCAATGACTAGCCAATCAGTATCAAGCATCTTTGTCAACTCATTAGCCATTATTGTTTCTCTCATTGGGATCCGTGCGAGGCAGGAGAAATAAAAGGTGATTCAACATAATCTGTCCAGAAATTCGACACAACGTTTGAGGGGCTATCGATCTCCGTTTTCGACCCACGGCATATCAATTCGAAGATACTGGAAAGACGTTCGAGTGAGCGCAGACGGATCATCAATCGGAGGTTCCAACATAAAGTTATCGCTCCTGGAAGTGAGCTGCCAGAACTGATTTCGGGTTTGTCATTATTTTATCTCCGTAACAGGTAGGGACCCCTACGCCATTTAATTCTCGCATGTTACTGCACAGTAAAAGCGGATAAACTATTTAATTTACGAAATAGATTCACGAATTGTGTTTATTACTTTCGATGTTGCATAAACTGTTTTGGGCATGATTTAAATTCATTATAATTTGATTCGTAAATTGATTATTGCGCTCTTGTTATTGCCTTATGTAAATTGTCATAATTAACTGATAGTTGTGAATTATGGATAATACTGATATACTGTTCTGGCATGTTTTTATAGTATTTTGGGTATATTGAAAAGCATGAACTGCCTTGGAATAATTGTTGTCGTGTTGGGTTTTTCGTTGGCTTAATTGAATTCCTGAATTGTTAGATGACCTGAGCATGTCTATATCTTAATTTCAATCGCTTTCATTAATTGCTAAAATGTTATAAACTGTCGTTGCACTATATTTGTATCTGTTCTGTATCTGCTCTGTATTTGTTCTGTACTGGGGACCGTTGGGAGTCCTTTCTGTATTTGCCTCTTTTAAGGTCGTTTTAATTGGTGTTATTGTTTGTCCTAACTGGTTTGGTCGACCGAGTCGTCGCCCCCTTGTGAGCTCTTATCTAGGATCACTAGTTAGCAGGTTCCGTCCGACTTCTGCTCTGCTCTGCTCTGTTCTGATATATGACCCCGAGAGGTCTTCTGCTCTGTTCTGATATATGACCCCGAGAGGTCTTCTGCTCTGTTCTGTACTGAGTCTTCATCTAGTGGGACCAATCATTAGATACGGTAGTGGTTTTGTGGAGTCCCTGATGAGGGATGATGAGACAATGTAATGGATTGAACCTTAAAATCTGTGCCCCATCGTTTGGGGGGCAACCCGAACCCACGAGTTTTACTGAATCGTCCTAGTTTGGTTTATAACTGGGACCACTACCGTTATTGCTGAGTAGTAGTGAATAGATAACTGAGCTCATGTGGTGGGATTGTGTGTCATAGACTTAGCGATGTTCTAAGTATTTAAGACGAGTATGTGATTGGGTGTACCGGATGGGGAACGCGTGGTGCTTGTCGTACACTCGGTTATGGAATCGTTTAGGTGCAAAGAATGTTGTTAATTGCTTAATTGTTGCATAATATGTGTTCGTCCTTGTTTGTTTTATACTCGATTGTCTGACATAACTATTGGTTTGTAGTGCATGAGTTGTACGGGATGCTCATGTCATGAATTCCGATCTGGGATGTCATATTTGATAAGTATAGTCGAACATTTGTTTTGGGTCTTTAATTGCTGTTTGCTTGGAATCTATTTGGTCGCATATGAGTTGGGATGATTGGATATTGTGTAGTGCATTTTTGCACAAGTTTGCATCTCATTTTTCTGGAAACCGCAGTGGTGCAGTCCACTGTTCTGCTCTGTTCGGATATGTACTGTACTGCACTTCCCTGCACTGAGTTCTGAGTCTTGTGAGACTTGGATTGAGTCGTGTGCATATACTTCCATAGGGGTATTTTGGGAAACGGGCATCTGTATTATCTGTATCTGGTTCTGTTGTATCTGTTCTGTTATGCCTATATATATTTCTATTGTTATTACTGTTTTTGGGTCCCTACTGAGCACCAGAGCTCAGTCCATCCGCTTCTTGTTTCAAAATTTACTTCTCCTCTTCAAAAATCATTGATTAAAATGAAAAGCGAAATGGATCCCGCCCTGGAAGAGTATTTCAGACACCAATTCAAAATTATTGTCGGAAATTAGACCAATAGAAAAATGGTAATATATTGTTTTGAAATGTGTAATTATTTTTGAACAAATGTGTTGAAGTATCTAACTAATAAGTTTTTTTTAGCGTCTTCCATCAATGTATACAAATTGGTTGGAGCGAACAGGTCTCGGCTTAGCAAGTTGTGTCTATCTGAAGGACTTCATTGGAAATGAATGGTGAGTTTATGTAAACAAAATAGATGACAAGTACTACCTAGACGGTGGTTTACAAGAATTTTTACGTGACAACAATCTTCGGTTGACAGATACAGTTCTTTTTATCCTTTCTCCGATGAACCTACTAGATATTTATTTTAAGGGACGGTTAATGATAAGGCATGTGATAAGTTGCCTAAAGGGAGAATTATCGTATCCCTCCGAGGGGGCTTTTTTTGGGCAGTGTTTTCGAATAGACTATGATAATACGTACTTGGGATTTTCAAAACCGGTACGTTTTTAATATTAATTTTTTGGAAAAATATTCGTTCCTCTTCAAGTTATTTATTGTAATTTGTCTGTGACAGTGGATATGTAGAAACTACATGGAATGGCGCGTTAGAATGCAGCTTGGAATCCCTGAAATACTACACATGTGTAATAGTCGCGGGAACAAACTGACACTACAAGTGACTAGAGACGAAGGCGGAGACGATTACTATTTTGTTGGGGGTGGCCTGAGTTTGTTGTGTTTTCGAGATTGCAGCCCGGTGGCCACGTACAAATCCATCCAGCACCTTACGACATCCTTGATTATAGGGCAGGGAATGATGCTTTCAATTCTTTATTTGATTAACTTTAATAATACATCAATGTAATATTTTCTATATTTTATTATTGAACGAAATAAAATTAAAATAATTGATAATTAATTAATTCTAAAATATTACAAGTTTAACAAGTTTAACAAAATTAAATAAATTAATTACAAGTTATAAAATTTAAATACAATTAATTACAAGTTTCAAAATTTAAATACAATTAATTACAACTTAAAAAATTTAAATAAAATTAATTACAAGTTCAAAATTGAAATACAATTAAGTACAAGTAAAAAAATTTTAAATTAAAATAATTTGGAGGTGGTTGTTTAGTAATTTCTTGGTTGAGGCAAGTCTTTCGGTTGTTCCCGAGTTCTTTGCAGTTGCCGCACTTCTTTTCTCTTGGATGTCCCTGGTTCTCTCTGTCCATTGGCATTTCAAATCTCCGTCTTTGAGGTCAACCCACATGTGAACCTTTCTTGTTAGGGGGTGATGTGTCATATCAAAAGGAGCATCCCTCCAATGCATAGGATCGAGTACATGATATAAAATGGACTTGTATGTATTCCTGTAGTATTCCAGAGAATACATATGGTGTATGTACTTCGAAGCATCATCCATAACCGATTTGGACACTGCAATTATATGCGTGCATGGAGTATTATAAGTATACCACTTATCCCTGTTACACTCACGAGCTGATAAGTTGACTGAGTATATTTTACCACCTAAACCAGGTCCTCTATGTCGAGGCATGACCCTATAGATTTCCTTGTCTTGGTGGTGTCTATTCACAATCAAACTTTGAGCTTTCTTTTCGTAAGCGAAATACTGATCCCATATTCTCTTAGGGAATGGCGTTTGACAAGTAACAAGTCGAAATAGTGAACAAGCTTGAAAAAAAACATCTCCACAAGACCTTTCAAAGGCAGCGCCCTGGACTGTTTCAAAACACTGTTAAGCGATTCAGACATGTTAGTCGTCATGCACCCGAAGAGCTTCCCCCCATCGTAGGTCAAAGTCCACAACTCTTTCGGATGCTGCATTAGCCAATTTAATGCATCTTGATTTTTTTGCTTTATAAGGTCAAGAATTTGATCACACTTAACTTTCTTCTTTTGGGAATCAGCACTCCACACAAGATCTTTCAATTCTTTATTTTTGCAATGTGTGTGGAAATTTAACCTGTAATGCCATAGGCAATATCGATGTACTGCCATTGGTGGTTGCCAACCAGGGACACTTGCCACAACACTGAGAAATCTGGAGTGACGATCGCTAATCAGGCAAACTTCTATGTCTTTAACAACATGTTCCCTTAGGTTTTTTAGGAACCAAGACCAAGTCGAAAGTGCCTCAGATTTAACAATAGCAAAAGAAAGGGGTAAAATTTGATTGTTAGCATCCATAGTGCTTGCAACCATAAGTACCCCTTTATAGTTCCCCCTAAGATGTGTGCCATCCATAGAAATTATAGGCCGGAACCACTTAAAACCGTCAACTAACGGATTAAATGTCCAAAACATAGACTTGAACACCTTAGGGCCATCAACAGTGACTTGTGGATGGTAAAGAAATTTGAATTTTGTACCACGGTTAGAATCTTGTAGTGCCCGCATATAATGTGGTAGTAGTATTTGGAAAGTTGATTTTCAAGTACCAAACAGTGTTTTAATAGTGTGTCGGCGGGCTTACCAACATTTTCTATATGTACAGGTTAAAGACAATTTATCTACACATGCAGCCTTAATCAATTGAATAGAAATTTTGTGGTTAGCTTGTACAAGGTGTAGAATTTTTACCCCGATGTAGCAGGATGACATGTTGTGTTTTTTGTTTTGATCCATCAAGCAGTAGTGGCCTTCTTTGAGTCTGGTAGCCTTCCACATTCCATCCACTCTGCTATGGTTAACGCGAATATACCAACTGCATCATATTTTTACTGTTGAGTTTCTGTACACCCCGCTGAAACATTATTTGTTACTCCGATCTCGTTTCCACTCCCTCAACGCAACAGTGTCATGCCATATGCTAACTGCTGACATTGCATCCCACTTATCCTTAATCTACATCATCAAACATATTTCAGGGAAATCAAGATTCCATTTTTTAATGTGCTTGCTCCTATAAGTCAGTTTAGGAACAGGTTCCATGGTACCCATATCGTTCCAACAGGCAAAACTAGCATAATTACCATATGATGACATATTCTATTCCGGAATAACGGAGGTAGTAGGAGCAGGTTCAGTCTCTTGGACTGTCTCGTCATTACTTGGGCCAGGAATGTCTTGGGGGAGTTCTTGGGGAATTTCGGGGAATGCATTTTCTTCAGTATCAAGCTCTTCCTCGGAACACCGTCAATGTCAGATGTAGGACCCAACGAATCCATTAACGAATTATCATTATGCATTGTTGGGGGATCGAAAAATCCCAAAAGTGTAACATTATTAATTACATGAGAATCATTCTGTATGGTGGGTTAGTAAAATGAAGTCTCGTAACTGGACGGTGGGGACATGCTTGGTACGGGATTTGATATACCTATGTAGCTTCTTGACTAATCTTCTTGGTCTTCAAGATGAGTTCCTCTTTGAGTTTGGACTTGAGACCTTTGATCAACCTCTTTTTTGAGTGTTGAAGTCGTATATCAGTCTTCATGTTGTAGTGTATTGGACTTCATCACTTCTTTGTTGAGAGTCTACTTCATGGAAGGACTTCATTGAGTGATTTGAGTAGCTCTTCAACATGTTGATATTACTTTGATTTTGCAATGTCTTCTAATGGAATTGTGGATGACCTTTAAGTTTGTGCCATGGAGACTTGCAAAATGTACCTTCTTTAGTAGAAGAAGATGAAGGGATTCATGGGCGGAAACTCGTTCCAAACACCCATGGATCCTCCCCTGAAGGATCCGCTCATATGAAACGAATCGAAAATAGCGGTAAAAACTTACATTTTACGGATTCAAGAAGCTGCTTCTTGAATGGAGGATGGCGTTTCTTGGATGCTAATCTGCCACCAATTGATCTCCCTTGCGGAAAGTTCCTCTACCGGTATCCACGCTTCGAAACGGGCAGCGATTGCTAGCTCTTCGTTTTTCTGGGTTTCGGGAATTAGAGAGAAAAGGGAGAGGCAGAAACTATTTCGGCTTCTTAGGTATTTCGGCTGAAAAGCCTTGAGGTCTAGGGTTTCGGCCAAGAGTTTATTATATAGGGTGTGAGAGTTTGTTCCCAGAACTAACTCTCACGCCCTCAACTCCTCTCGGCAATGGGAGTCCTCAACTCCCACGTCCCTTAGACTTCCGCTGGTAGTGGGAGTCCTTATCGGATAATAACTCCCACGTAATCCCAGCTATAGGTAAAATACCGAAATTGCCCCCTATCTCTAATTCGAATAATAAACACTTTATTATTTCCGAGAAAGACAAATGTCGGGATACAATGAACCTAGACACATTCTAGATTCATTGAATCTGACATAAAGCTCATTAGCTCGTCTATGCGTGTGACCACCGTAGGTTCATCTCACAATGGCAATGAAAACACACTTAGTAGTAGTGTGAGTCCATAAATCACAAGCGGTCCCCTAGCAGGACATTGTGACTACCCAAAGTGAATGAATATACAACGAAACCTAATATCAATCCACTATTTAATCCCTTTGTCTCGCGATATCCTAATTAAGCATAAGGCATGGTGGTCGTCACCCTTATTAAGCTTAATTGTATTTATGCTCGATCTCCGTGTAGACTGTTTCGACAAATAGCATTTGATAACCACTTTATCAAATACATTTGAGCACGGCCATGCATTTAAACAGTCTTTTCCCTATCGAGGGGCCCATGGATATCTCTCTCAATAATAGAGAGGGACAAATTCCTTACAATGTCTCTCACATTCAAGCTATGATAGGACACTACATCCGATCTCGGTCGTATTGATTACTCTGTTACAAGTAACGTCCGACCGAGTCAAAACGTGGCTCCATTCATACTAGAATCAATGAAGACATAAGGTCTAAGGATTCTAAAATAGTATTGAGGAAGTAATACTTATGACTTAAGACCATGAAGTATTACTTCTCGATGGATCACGCCCAATACAATGTATCCCTATATATTGCATCTATGATGTGATTTGTATCCATTACACATGATCGAGTAAAACAAGATCATCAATCAACAATCATACTAGTTTTATTTCATAGTAATTAAGCATTACATAAAACTAGGGACTACTAGAATAGTAATTACATAAGCTAATGAGTTTTACTATCAAATCACACATTTGATAATCAAAAGCAAAATTAACTATTCAATTACATGCTCAAAAGATAACAAAACGCACAACATGTGCTAATGGTCCTAGGGCACTACTAACAGAAGAATGATCTTTTATGTCCATAAGAAGGTACCTTTCAATTCATATCTGAGTGTAGAATATCCTATTATTGAAATACAAGCTCACACAAACATTAGAATTTCTTAATGTCTTGTTATCATTAAAACAAGATTGATCGCATTAGCCTTAGGACTTCCAGATTTCACAAAGGGGAAAGTTAAGAAAAATTTCAAACCAAAGGACATAACAGCAGAGAAGGAATATATTTTTGGTACCCGTGAGTTAATTACTTCTTTAAGAACTAAATTTATTATTGGACTATTTGTTATTTCTTGATAGATAATTGGGCAGCATAGTGGTAAAAAGAAAGCAAATATGATTGAAGGAAATTTGATTAATGATGCGATTGTGAATTTTGTATTGTCTATTATGTAATTATAAAAAAAAAAAAAAAAAAAAAGTGCTATAACTATTTATTTGTCTTAATAATTCCTATATTTTTAACGTCTTTAATCAATGTTTGGATTGGGTTTGGCTTGAGATTGGTTTGGTTTGGTCTCACTTTTGCGGGAAATGCCCAAATTATTTTTTTAAATAAGCGTCCAAATCCAAATTTTGGCCTAAAAAATTTGGAATTTGAACATCTCCCGACAATTTTAAAGGCCAAAATTTGGAATTGAACGATTATTTGAAGAAAAAAATTTGAATTTGAATTTCTCCCGCCTATTTTAGAGGCCAAAAAATTGGGCATTTCCCGCCAAAAGTGAGACCAAACCAAACCAATCTCAAGCCAAACCCAATCCAAGTACACCCGATCACACGTAATAACTCTCGAGTTTAGGGGATCACATACCTTTGTCCAATGACTAGATCAACCACCTTTATTATGTGAACTTTATTTGGATACATGATCAAGATTAGTGATAGTGATTTATCCAAAAAAAAATACTATCAAAAGAAAATGAATTTATAACTATCACAGTTATAGTGGACGAATACTCTGTAGTATGAGTTGGTGGTCTTGCGAAACTAGTGCTTTATACTTTGATGTGCTACAATTGAGATTCTAAAGTGGAATCAATAGTACTTGTACATTGGGTATACAATGTTAGTTAGTTAAAATAGATTCATATAAATAGAATTTCTATGTCATTCTTATTTGAGTGAATGAAAATCGCTCTTTTGTCCTAAAGTGATCTTGCGATATATCAGACTAAAAAAATATACTTTGGGTCGCTCCCCAAATACTGATTGATGTCATTCCAAATTAATCAATGGATCGAGGGCAAGAGATTAACTGATATAGATGTCACAATGAATCCAGACTCGTTGACGAGTGTAACATAGATGAGTATTTTCGTCAATACACTAGTAGGATTTGAAGACATGCATTATACTATTACTAAACAACTATTTGTTTACATGCAAAGGCTTGAAAACTTATCTGGAAAACACAACAAAAGTTTCAAAAAATGACCCTCGGACGAACCATCGTCCGCCCATAAGGACCAAAATTAGTGCGAACGATATGCATCGTCGAGCACATCGTTTGCAGAATTTCGGAGCTCCTAAGATCTCTGTGGAAGAAGCTGCAAACAAAGCCCTTCGTCTGCAAGATTGCAGGCAACCTAGTATCTTTTTGGACGA
Source organism: Vinca minor (assembly GCA_026122235.1). Lineage (NCBI taxonomy): Eukaryota > Viridiplantae > Streptophyta > Magnoliopsida > Gentianales > Apocynaceae > Vinca > Vinca minor. The sequence goes on from JAOCZM010000253.1 coordinate 5,474,536, forward strand.
TGACGCAGACAAAGCTCGTCCGCATGATTTAAAAATGACACTTTTTAGTTCAATGTTTCAAAGGAAATTCACTTTCTGAAATCAAAACATACCTTTCCCCGAAATCCAGAATTTGGCCATTAAAAACAAACAAGCTTCATACAATTTCAAACTCATCACACATTCTTTGAATCTCGTGCTCCGAGCACATTTTTTTCACACTTTGCACACTCACACACACACACACACACCTCACACGTATCACATAATATACACAATTGAGCTCAATTACCCGTTCCTGATTCTATAACAACCGCTAACAATCCTCATTTGGTATTCCCGTTACGGTTGGGCAACACTTGTCACAATCCTTTGGTCCGGGTATTTTACCCCCGGACGATAGGCCGAATGTAATGATACGTTCTGTTATGTCACTGCTGACCTTGAGAAGCTCCACAAATAACTGTTAGTAGACATACTTTTTATTCCCAGTGGAACCGGGCCACACTTATCACACATTTCATCGCGAACTCCCAGTTTCAAGCAGTACAAATTTTGGAACATATTCCTCTATAGATTCATTCGCAGACAAGAGCTTAGCACTAGATTGAGAATGTGCAAAGCAGAACATGTACTTATATATTAAACACAAAATTTTGAAAAACAGCAACATACATTTTCATTCAATTCACACATTACAATACTTCATCCAATTTTGATGCATTTAAAAGTGCATAAATCATTTCATTACAATTTCACAACATGAGAAACTTTTCGTTTTCATGTTTTTTAGACAAAAAGTAGAAGAGTGTAGAAACCTTACTATGACTACTTAATTCCTGACTAATGATTATTTCGATTCTCTCATACGTCAAATCCTCCTTCTTCTTCCAAATTCTCTACAATGTTCTTCTAGTTAAGTTTTTCTTCTTTTCTCCTAACTAGCTAACCTCCCACATCTCCTAACATAACCTCTCATAGCTTCATACAAAATATTTGCACTTTGTGCTTCTATTTCCATTTTATGACACAACCACCCCCAAATAATGAATTATAACACAAGTAAAATTGATTACTCCTCGTTAACTAAAATTAAAACGTTACGGGTATTACAACGTAACTTTCTAGCTTTAAAGGATATTGTTTTTCTTACATATTATGGAATAGATAAAAAGAGATATATCAATAATTGAAACTTAACAGAAATATATTATTTAATGATATAACAATAAGAATACTTCTTGTTTCCCCTTTTTCCAAACTACGCTAAAGTATCTAAATAGAAAGACTTCTATTAAGAAACGAATGACGTAATAATTAGGGCTATAATTTTATTGAACTTTGCTCTTTTAGAGAAGAGGGGAAAATATTACATTAGGAAATAAAATCTCTAATGGCAGCCAGATACAAGAGCAACGACCCTAGACAAAAACATTTTTTCTTTGAGATCCATATGTAATATATAAAAGTCGAGGCGGAAGTCCGAGACTGCGACACGTGAAAAGTTTTAGGTGGCTTTCGAAAACAGAATGCACCATGTGACATTTTTTCCCTATGTAAACATCAATATATAACATCTAAAATATGATCAATAGTACAAAAAAGTGCCAACCTATCACACAAGATTGATGGTGGGATATTAGCGGGGACCTATATAGCCACAAACATCATTTAATCTAGCCCACGAACATCATTTAATCTTTCTTTTGATGATCGGCGACCTAAGGTATATGATCTTTTTTCGTGTTTACCCCTTCCCATACAAGGTTTATGTACTTTGGATCGGTTAGGGACCCCGTATCTTCGGCAAAGTTAGTTTTCCGTGGTCCTTTTTATTTTCTTTTCCTTGTTTTTGATGTACACTGAGCTAAATTTTAATAGCTTGGTTCTGTTACATTGCATGCTAGCTACTTTAGGAAATCTTATGTTACACCTGATTCATATTATAAATGAATCAGTTTACTTTGCATTGTCTTTTACTGTAAGCAGTGGATCTGCTTCCATCTACTTAGAGGTTTTTGGCTCTAGTCCCCATCTATGTACTCTTATTTGCCTATTTGGGACTTATTAATAAACGGGTAGGGGTCCATGCCAAACCCCCCCCCCCACCACAACATGTGGCTTTCTTAAAAATAAAAAATAAAAATCTAGCCCACGAACCAAGTTTATGAGCCTCGGAGTTACCAATCCTATTCGCAAATAACAATTTCCAATTCGCAACATACATCAGCAACTCTTTTCCCTCATTGATCAACTACATGCCCCTCCATTCATCAGCTGAGGAATGTCCTTTAAGGCTTCTAATGACATTTAAACAATCGCTCTCAATGATGACATTATGTAAATTCCTGATTTTGAGTTGTTTCAGGTCCATAAGAACTCCGGCTGCTTCCGCTTCAAAATATGTCCTCGCTTGACCTCTATCAATCCACGCTCACGCTCCCATCACCACCCTGACATCATTTTTGATAAAGCACGCACTAATTGACACTCCTGTATTAATCTAAAAAGCAGCATCACAGCTAACTTTAAACCAATTCTTAGGAGGGAAACTCCATACCTGATCATTGACATGGACTTGACCTTTAATTTTCCTCCTAATACTAGAGTCCCAGTTAAAGGGATTCATGGGTAGAAACTCGTTCTAAACACCCATGAGTCCTCCCCTGAAGGATCCGCTCATATAAAAACAATCGAAAGAAAATGAAAAACTTACATTATTTGGTTAAAGATTCTGTCTTTAGGCTCTTAGCAGCAATCACCTTGAGTCCTCCCTTGCGGAATTACTCCCTACCGGTATCCACGCGATGAAACGAACAGCGATTGCTAGCTCTTTGTTTTCTGAGTTTCAGGAATTTTGAGAGGAAGGGAGAGCGAAAACAAGAAATCTGATTTCTCGGTTTCTGGTATTTTGTGGCTCAAGCATTAGTTTCTAGGGTTTCGTCCAAGAGAAGTTTATATAGGGTGTGAGAGTTTGTTTCAAGAACAACTCCCACGTCCTGTCCACCTCTTATGGCAGTGAGAGTCTTTGACTCCCTCATTCTCTAGACTTCTGTTGGTAGTGGGAGTCCTTATCGGATAATAACTCCCACGTAATCCCAGCTATAACCAAATACCGAAAATGCCCATCATTAATCTCTAATTCGAATAATAACGTTTTATTATTCTCAGAAAAATAAATGTCAGATACAATGAACCTAGACACATTCTAGATTCATTGAATCTGGACATGAAGCTCGTTAACTCGTCTATGCGTGTGACCCTGTAGGTTCATATAACAATGGCAATTAAAACACACTTAGTACTAGTATAAGTTCATAAATCACAAGCGGCCCCTAGCAGGACATTGTGACTACCCAGAGTGAATGAACAACGGAACCTAATATCAATCAACTATTTGATCCCTTTATCTCGCGATATCCTAATTAAGCATAAGGCTTGGTAGTCATCACCCTTATAAAGCTTAATTATATTTATGCTCGATCTCCAGGAAGACTGTTCCAACAAATAGTATTTAATAACCACTTTATCAAATACATTTGAGCACGGCCATGCATTTAGACAGTCTTCCCTATCGAGGGGCCCATGTATATCTCTCTCTAATAAGAGAGGGACAAATTCCTTACAATGCCTCTCACATTAAAGCCATGAAATGATACTACATCCGATCATCAGTCGTATTGATTACTCGATTAAAAGTAACGTCCGACTGAATCAAAACGTGGCTCCATTCATGCTAGAATCAATGGAGACATAAGTTCTAAGGATTCCAAAATAGTATTGATGAAGTAATACTTATGACTAAGGACCATGAAGTATTACTTCTCTAACGGATCACGTCCGATACAATATATCCCAATATATTGCATCTATGATTTGATTTGTATTCATTACACATGATTAGTAAAACATAATCATCAATCAAACATCATACTAGTTTTATTTCATTGTAAAGAACCTTACATAAAACTAGGGACAACTAGAATAGTAATTACATAGGCTAATGAGTTTTACTATCAAATCACGCATTTGATGTTCAAAAGCAAAATTAACTATTCAAAGACATGCTCAAAAAGATATAAAACGTACAACATATGCTAATGGTCCTAGGGCACTACTAACACCAGTAACTTGTAGCACTCTTGTTAATGCTACTGTAAATACAATCCCAAGGCTTTGTTTGTTTCCCATGAAGGATCTCGTTCCTTGTTTTCCAAGTGACTTTCATAGCCACTATTGCAAAATTCAAAAATTCGCCTTTGCTTTCTCTCGGCCACAATAATCCATTAGTTGGATTTATGATTTCCTTCACCCATCTTACCATCTTCCGTGACTGAAAAGCTTCAATTCTGGTTTGCCAACTCGATGAATACCATAAAGCTTTAGTAAAAGGACAATTCAAGAAAATGTGTTCCATTGTTTCAATCTCATCATTGCAAATAACACAATTAATATTAGTAACAGGAAAACAAAAGTTTAACCTTTCCCTTGTAGGCAGTGAACCCGAAATGATCCTCCACAGAAAATGCTTGTGGCGGTTATGTAGATTAGATTGCCACAGGTTACTCCATTCCTTCTTGTTGAAATTTGAGACGCACTCTCTTGGTTTACCGATCTATACGAAGATTTCATGGTAAATTTCACTGACTTGGAGGGAAACCATACCAGAGAGTCCTGTTCCTGTGAAGGAATAATTTTTTATATAACATCCACAATATCTCGGCTGAATAGAGTATCAAGAAGATTCCTATTCCAAGTGCAACTATCTCTAATAAACAATTGACCAACAGTTTGCACCACACCCTCAACGATTCGGTTAGGAGGTATCATAAATGATTCCAAATTTGGAACCCAAGCATTCTTCCAGATATTGGCCGAGGAATTCTTACCAATCTTGATCAATGTCCCATTTTTCAATTCTTCAATGAATTCATAATGCCAGACCATATCCAAGGATCCCCTTGCATCTGCCCCTCCAATTGAAGTAGATCACTTCCTTTTAAATATTTTTCCTTGTACATTTGAACCCAAATCTTATTTGAATCCCCCATCATCTCCCAACCCAGTTTGGCTATAACCGCTCTATTCATATCCAAGTACTTCAGAAATCCCATACCTCCCACTGGTTTCAGATTACATATATAGTCCCAAGCTTTCAAGTAAAAATGACGCCCCGAATCCTTTTTGTAGCCCCACCATAAATCTCTAGTAATACTATCCAGTTTGCTGCAAATAGAGACTGGTAATCTGAAGGTTTGCATAACGTGCATGGGTAAAGCTATGATGACACTTTTAGTAAGAATACCCATACTAGACTAAGACAGAGCCGATAGTTTCCAACTTGACATCTTCCTCCTTACCTTTTCAAGAATAGGTAAAAATGCCAATTTCTTTGAATTCCCCTTACAGAATGGTGTACCCAGATATGAAGATTTGTGATCACATTCTTTGAAATAAAAAATATGTTTCATGACCTCTTTCCTTGCTCCACCAACATTCTTACTGAAATGAATGACAGATTTCTCCGTATTCACAACCTGCCCAAACCATTGACAAAAAGTATAAATACAATCCAAGACCTCTTTTGCATCATGTTCCTCCGCCCTACAAAAAATGGTTATATCATCCGCGAACAACAAATGAGAGATAACAGGACTAATCCTACAAATTTTAATACCATGGAATTTATTAGCCCTTTGCCTATTTATTATTATGAGCCACTATTAGCTAAAGTAATTAGTTATTCACCTTAGCTATGGACTTAAAATAGAAATAAATACTACTCCCTCCATTCCTTCCTCTTTCTCTTTCACTTTTCCAATAAAAGATATGTTGAGGGTATAATTGGAATAAATTATTGACACCTAATAAAAGACATGTAAATGAAAATTAATTTGGATACATATATATCTCATAAACGACAATTAAATGTAAATGAAGAGAGTAATCTTTATGGTTATGTATAATGAATAGAATAAATAGGTAAAATAGATGAGTCGAATTTGAAAGACTCTTACAATTCTCTATGCAAGACAATTAAATATGATCAATAAATAAGTTAAAAAATGTTATCTAACATATTCTATATAAATTATACCATAGCAAACTACTATAGTTATTTTTTTTTTTTTTTTGGCCATCTATCAGTTCTTAGCTAAAGAATTCGGCCATATACTTTAACTAAATTCATCATGAGAAAGGAGCGACACAGAAAGTGTGATAAACTCAAAACCTAAAACCTAAACCGCCTAACAATGAATACTAAAGAAGTTCAATTGTTTTAGATAACATTAAACGGTAAAAACGTCGATTTCGACCTAAATGAATTTTCACACTGAGTTTTGAGTCCCTTTTGTTTAATTTTACCCTTTATTATTCTGAACGTTTTTACAACATGCCATTAGAGTCCTTCTGTCCATTTTTCTATAATTTTTCAGTCAAGTCACTCATGTGCCTCAGACGTAAGGTACTTTTGAAGGGTATTTCAGACATTTCAACCTATTTAACACAAGAAAAACTTATGTACTCAATTGTTACAATCTAGATAACTTATTACATTTTAAGGAAAAGAAAAAAAAATGTTTAAACATAAAATATTAGAAATTCTAGTTACCTATTAGATTATTCAGTACACTCTGGAATCACTCCTCATAATCCTCATCCACGATGACATCCACAAAAGTATCTACAAAATAGTAAGGAGTGAGCTACACTAGCGAGTAAGGTTCAAACACCCTTGGGATGAAGCGTTGACTGACACAAAAGCATTTTCGAGTTTCCAAACTTATACGTGCTTTGACTTGACTCCGGACTTAAAACATTGTTAAAATACACTTAAGAAAGTTTGGAATAATTTTTAGAAGTAAGAAAGGCTTCAAAAATGATCTGGAAAACACAACAAAAGTTTCCAAAAATGACCATCGGACGAACCATCGTCCGCCCATACAGACCAAAAGTGTGAACGATGTGCATCGTCGAGCACATCTTTTGCAGAATTTCGGAGCTCCTAAGATCTCTGTGGAAGAAGCTGCGGACAAAGCCCTTCGTCTGCAAGATTGCTAGCAACACAATATCTCTTTGGACGATGCCGCAGACGAAGCTCGTCCGCGTAATTTAGAAATGACACTTTTTAGTTCAATGTTTCAAAGGAAATTCACTTTCTGAAATCATAACATATCTTTCCCTGAAATCCAGAATTTGGCCATTAAAAACAAAAAAGCTTTATACACTTTCAAACTCATCACACATTTTTTTGAATCTCGTGCTCCGAGCACCTTTTTTTTTCACACACACCTCACAGATCACATAATATACACAATTGAGCTCAATTGCCCGTTCCTGATTCTATAACAACTGCTAACAATCCTTATTTGGTATTCCCATTAGGGTTGGGCAACACTTGTCACAATCCTTGGGTCCGTGTATTTTACCCCCGGACGATGGGCCGAATGTAATGATACGTTCTGTTATGTTACTGCTAACCTTGAGAAGCTCCATAAATAACTGTTAGTAGACATACTTTTTATTCCCAGTTGGGACCGGCCCACACTTATCACACATTTTATCGCTGTAAAACACAAGAGGGGGGGGGGGTGAATTGGGTTTTAACTAATCTTGTAAACTTTTTCGATTCTTTGCAAAGCTATTGGAAGTTTGAGCAAGAAGAATAAAAGCAATGCAAAACCCAATCAACAAAACAAAGGATTTAGAGTGGTTCGATTCACTTAGAATCTACATCCACTACCTTGAGCCGCACCCAAGGATTTCAAACAACTTCACTAAGAAGAATGTTTACAAATGTGGCTAACTCACTAAGAGTTTTACAACACAACCACACTACAAAGAAACTCACTAAGAGCTTGCCCACACAAAGTAGGACTTTACAAATTGCCCACACAAAGTAGGACTTTTACAAGAATTACCCAATCACTTAGAGAGGGAATTGAATGTTTAAAGAGAAAGATAAATCACTCTTCTAAGTGAGAATATATACCTTTGAAGTACAACAATAATAGCTCTTGAACATATGAAGTCCACTCTTTGTCTTGCTTTTTGAAAGAACACCTTTGAATGATTTAGATCATGGAGATCAAGTGTTTTTGCTTTGAAGGTGTTTAGACTTGATAAGAAATCAATCTATATTGTATTTGCAAGTCTTAGAATGATTCTCTAGCTTTGGAGTATATATACATTTCAAAATAGGCTGAAAATCGAGTCTCCAACGGTCAAAAAACGGCTAGTAAAAACAGAGTTCGGTTGACCGTTCAAAAGACTTCGGATGACCGAACCAAGGTCGGTTGAGCCGAACCAAGGTCGGTCGACCGATTATCCACTTAGGTCGACCGAACTACCTATTTGGTCGACCGAACCAAATCTTCAGACCTCTCAGTTTCTCTTCGGTTGAAATCTTTTGAAGTCTTTTAAAGTCTAAAAGGTTTTCCCAAAAGGTAACAAGTAAGAACACTTGGAAAACTTTTCTAAAAGACTTATCTATGAAATCAAAGGCTTTTTGGATAAGAACACATGTAAAGATCATTTTGAAACTTAAGCCTTTTGAAAACGTGTTTGTGTGAATGCAAGACTTGAGTGTAGAGCTTATGTTCATAAGAGCTTTGGTTAGAGCTATATAAGATAAAGACTTATAGAGACAAAGCTAATCTAACCAAACCTAAGTCTTCAATCTTCAATCTTGAAAGATGAGCCTTGAATAATACGACTTTGAATCTTGATCATGGCTTGATTGAAGTACTTAGAGCTTCCAATATTAGTTCCAATATTCTATCACAAAGATATAAACATTAGACACAACATCAAGTGTTTGTCCATTATCAAAAACCGAGTTCGATCGCCCTTAGGGCTAACAATCTCCCCCTTTTTTATTATGACAAACTTTGATGTAATTAGATAGGATATGGACAATTTTAAGTACAAGGAAGCATGGCAAAAAGATATAAGAACAATTAAGTGTAAAGCTAAGTGCTTATAAGATAAACCAAGATAGAACGAGAAACATAAGCACTAGCATGTTAAGTTCTTATGCCATATACATTAGGGACTCTTTGAAGAGCCTTATTTCCCAACCAACCTCCTTGCCTCCTTCCTTCCATATTATAGCATTCTTGTGTGTAATATACATACCTTAGTTTACACAAGAAGCTAACTTACCATTTTCATCAATGTCGATGTGAGTGCTAAGGATCCTATTAAGAAGAACATGCTCACACAAACATTAGAACTATCAATGGTTTGTTGTCATCAAAACAATATAGGATATTTTGCCCTTCGGGCTAACAATCGCGAACTCCCGGGTTCAAGCAGTACAAATTTTGGAACATATTCCGCTATAGATTCATTCGCAGACAAGAGTTTAGCTGTTGATTGAGAATGTACACTTTCAGACTTTACCGAATAATCAAAGCAGAACGTGTACTTATATATTAAACATAAAATTTTGAAAAACAACAGCACATTTTCATTTAATTCACACATTACATTACTTCATCCAATTTTGATGCATTTAAAAGTGTAGAAATCATTTCATTACAATTTCACAACATGAGAAAATTTCTGTTTTCATGTTTTTTTGGACAAAAAGTAGAAGAGTATAGGAACCTTACTATGACTGCTTAATTCCTAACTAATGATTACTTCGATTCTCTGTTACTTGATCCTCTCATACTTCAAATCCTCCTTCTTCTTCCAAATTCTCTACAATGTTCTTCTAGTTAAGTTTTTCTTCTTTTCTCCTAACTTGCTAACCTCCCACATCTCCTAACATAACCTCTCATAACTTCATACAAAATATTTTCAATTTGGTCCTTCTATTTCCATTTTATGACACAACCACCCCCAAATAATGAATTATAACACAAGTAAAATTGATTACTCATCGTTAACTAAAATTAAAACGTTACGGGTATTACAATGTAACTTTCTGGCTTTAAAGAATATTATTTTTCTTACATATTATGGAATGGATAAAAAGAGATATATCATTAGTTGAGACTTAACAGAAATATATTATTTAATGATATAACAATAAGAATACTTCTTGTTTCCCCTTTTCCCAAATTACGCTAAAGTACCTAGATAGAAAGACTTCTATTATGAAACGAATGAAGTAATAATTTGGACTATAATTTATTGAACTTTGCTCTTTTAGTGAAGAGGGGAAAATATTACATTAAGCAATAAAATCTCTAATGGTAGCCAGACAAAAACATTTTTTCTTTAAGATCCATATATAATATATAAAGTCGAGGCGGAAGTTTGAGACTGCGACCCGTGGAAAGTTTTAGGTGGCTTTCGAAAACAGAATTCAACACGTGACATTGCCTATTTATTATTATGAGCCTCTATTAGCTAAAGTAATTAGTTATTCACCTTAGCTATGGACTTAAAATTGAAATAAATACTACTTCCTTCATTCCTCAATATAGGTCGTTTAGGACACTTTAAAAAAATTAAGGAACTCAACAAAACAATAATCTTTGCACCACAATTCCAATAATACCCATTCCTTCCTCTTTCTCTTTCACTTTTCCAATAAAAGGTATGTTGAGGGTATAATTGGAATAAATTATTGACACCTAATAAAAGACATGTAAATGAAAATTAATTGATATATATATATATATAATAAACGACAATTAAATGGAAATGGAGAGAGTAATATTAATAGTTATGTATAATGAATAGAATAAATAGGTAAAATAGATGAGTCGAATTTGAAAGACTTTTACAATTTTCTATACAAGACAATTAAATATGATCAATAAATAAGTTAAAAAATGTTATCTAACATATTCTATATAAATTATACCATAGCTTATTACTATAGTTTTTTTTGCCATCTATCAGTTCTTAGCTAAAGAATTCAGCCATATACTTTAACTAAATTAAAAGTGTGATAAACTCAAAACCTAAAATCTGAACCGCCTAACAATGAATACTAAAGAAGTTCAATTGTTTTAGATAACATTAAACGGTAAAAACGTCGATTTCGTTCTAAATGAATTTTTACATTGAGCTTTGAGTCCCTTTTGTTTAATTTTACCCTTTATTATTCTGAACGTTTTTACAATCTGCCATTAGAGTCTTTCCGTCCATTTTTCTATGATTTTTCCGTCAAGTCACTCATGTGCGTTAGACGTAAGGTACTTTTGAAGGGTATTTAAGACATTTCAACCTATTTAACATAAGAAAAACTTGTGTACTCAATTGTTAAACAAAAATAACTATGGATACCCAATTTAATTTATCCAAACAAATAAATCCCTAAGCATTTCATCCCTATTCATCTTCATCCCCCTTCACCTTTGTCCACCACCACCGGCAATCACTGCCACTACTTGCAACAACCACCATTTCTCATGAACAATGGCGGAGCATACAAGAGGCAAGGGGGGGCCTAATTTTCAAATTTTTTTATATACTAGGTATATATATCCAAGGGTTTAGAATAAGAGAGATTTTTTTTTAAATGGCCCACCCAAGAATTTTTAATTTTTTTATATACTAGATATATATATATATATATATATATATATATATATATATATATATATATATATATATATATATCCAACGGTTGGGAATAAGATAGATTTTTTTTTTAAAAAAAGATCGGACATTTTACAAAGTACATGAAAATATATTTTTTGATACCCAAATCTAATTAGATTTGGACTCACAGATTATTAAAGTAACCAATAATGGATTCAAAAGACCCACTAAAACCTAATAGACCCACCAAGACCCATTATTACCCAAACAATTATATACGTGACCTTTTTCTCTCTCAGACCTTTTTCACTGATCAGTAGAGTGAAAATGGTGAACAAAATGTGTATAACTCTAGTCTATAAGATTTCATCAAAAAAAAAGTTTTGGCTCCGCCAATGTTTATATGCTTGTATGAATTTATTTTGTCAATGTTAATTGTGCCCCCAGTAGAGTGAAAAGGGTGAACAAAATGTGTATAACTCTAGTCTATAAGATTTCATCAAAAAAAATTTTTTGGCTCTGCCAATATTTATATGCTTTTATGAATTTATTTTGGCCCCCAAAAGAAAATTTCCTGACTCCGCCACTGCTCATGAATACTCAGTCACTCAGCCATTACATATTGTTGAAATCTTGCTTCTTGGCTTCAACATTGCCTCAATATAGCAAAAAATAGTTGAGTGACAAAATTGCAAAACGTAAATAGTTTAATGACAAAAATAACTATTAAATCTTCTCTAAAAACATACATACATTTAATCGAATAATAATTTTTTTTATAACTTTCTCATGCTATTTTGAAGTAAAATTAATACTTATATTTATATTCCGTGACAATAGCATCTTCAAATTAATCGTTTTTCTTCATTTTTTAAATTTTTTTTGACAATTTTTTCAATTAGTTTATTCCTCTTTTCAAATATAAATATCGTTTAAATTCAGACCTTTTAACAAAAAGTATATAATGCTACATCAAATATATAATTTTACACCGTGAATGAATTTTGATTCGCCCCTAAATTTAAATCATGGTTCCGCACTAAGTATCAGGAAGCAATGTCCATTCACTAACATCACAACTAAAAAAGGAAACAAAAAATGCAATCCAAAGAAACCTATAATTCAAACATTTCTTCAAGTAATATAAATAAATCATAATTTTGAAAGTCATCAAGGAATTGTGGAGTTTTATTCTTTAATTCAAAGATATAATCAACATGCATTTTTCATTCATCAACTCCCTTATATGCTCATTCCTCTGTTCTTATGGTGTCTTCTAATATGCAAATCTTGAGTTTGGAAATCTATTACAACACTGTCACGTCCACACACACAAAATAACTTGTATTACTACTATACTGATTTATAAGAAATAAATTTATCTATTTGTTGTTTTTCTTACAGGGGAAATCTAATAAAAGACATATCTCGATAACTTAGCTTCATTTATTGATTTTATTTCTTCGCCTGATTTGTATTTAATTCGATTTTGTTTTTTTGCAGATTTTCACTTCCCAAAAAAATTATAGATGCTTTTTTTTTTTTTTTTTATATTACGTGGACAGGCGAAAAGGGGATATGTGAAAGAGTGGTAGTTGAACGAAGGACAATCAGGGACGAAGCCTGAAATTTGGTATTGGGGGCGAAACTGTAACAGTATGTCGAATTACATATAAAAACGACAAAAAAAAAAAAAAAATCTTGGGGCGAAACTGATAAAATATTCCGAACTACATATAAAATTTACTATACCTCGTAGTATTTTTAAAAATTTCGAGGGGCGGCTGTCTTCGTCCCTGAGGACAATGAAGACACTAGCGGCAGGAAATTCTCTTACACAAAAAAAGCGATACCCACACTTACAGGGTCCACGCACGGCAGGAAACTCTGACAAAGAGGGATGAGAACTGAAGGAAGAGTTTGGTTTTGTTATTTTGGCCTCCGCGTCCTCTCAATTTATGTGAGATGGTAGTGTAGTCTATCCAACAAGACGGTTGAGTGACTGTTATTTTTGTCCAGATTTGTTTTTGGGTGTTAAAAGAAAACTTTTTTTCTTTCTTTTTTTTGGGAGGTGGAAGAGAACTGTTTCCCCGTAAAATATTTTTCTTTTTTGGGTATGGTTTTCATCTATGATTGTGTATGATTTTTTCCCCTTTGAAATTTTTTATTACTATTTATTCTATAATAATTTCTTATAATTCTATTATTCAATAAAACACATGAAGATTACGAGAATAAGGAACAATTCACATTGAATTTTTATACATATAGTTTTGATTTTTTTTATTATTAATGTTTCACTTAATGATAGATTAAAAAGTACATGAAATCATATCATATATATAAATCAAATTATATCACAATCAACATGCGGAATTGAGTACTAGTTTAGCTAACGCTTGAGCAGTCATACTGACAACATTATATTTTTGTAATAACTCAGTAATTATATACCATAAAACCTCTCTACAGTAATATTCTTGAGACCGGAAAAAAAATATTATTATAGGAAGATTATTCTTAAATAGAGGCTTACATATAAAAATTATAATTTTAAAAAATAACTAATATACATTATACAAGACTTGAAAATGTGTCCCTTCATATCTAAAAAGCATGAACTTAAAAGATATATACGATTAAAGAGTTTTTAAAAAACAAATGTACGTACATCCTACATGTACATTGTGTATATTATATTTAGAAGACTCATTCATATACATACATTATTTAGGAAATGTAAAAAAAATATGTACATCATGTATTCATTTAAAATATTCACTTTGTAAAACACAAGAGGGGGGTGAATTGGGTTTTAACTAATCTTGCTAACTTTTTCGAATACTAATCAATGCAAGTGAGAACTTGAGCAAGATGAATGAAAGCTAAAGCAAAAACCCAATCAACAAGACAAAGGATTTAGAGTGGTTCGATTCACTTAGAATCTACATCCACTACCTTGAGCCGCACCCAAGGATTTCAACAAACTTCACTAAGAAGATGCCCACACAAAGTAGGACTTTACAATTGTGGCTAACTCACTAAGAGTTTTACAAACACAACCACAAACAAAAGCTCACTAAGAACTTGCCCACACTTAGTAGGTCTATTACAAAGATAACCCTATCACTAAGAAAGGGAATAAGATGGAATTCAATACAATGAAGTTCACTCTTCTAAGTGAAAGATATAATACCTTTGAAGCACAAACAATTTAGCTCTTGAACATATGAAGTCCACTCTTTGTCTTGCTTTTGAAAGAATACTCTTGAATGCTTTAGATCATAAGGATGAAGAGTATTTTGCTTTGAAAGTGTTTTGGCTTGATGAGAGATCAATGAATATTTGATATGCAAGCCTTGGAATATTTCTCTAGCTTTGGAGTATATATACATTTCAAATTTGGCTGAAAAACGACTCAATAACGGTCAAAAAAACGGCTAGTAACAGTGCACCTCGGTGGACCGAAGCTGAACTTCGGATGACCCTGAGCCACCTCGGTCGACCGACCTAACCCTCGGTTGACCGAACCAAACCACTTCGGTCGACCGACCTTTCCCTAGGTCGACCGAACCTCCACAAACCAACTCTCAGTATATCCTTCGGTTGATCCGAGAAAATCTCGGTTGACCGACTTTTCAGAGTATGAGAGATGATGTTTAAACACTTGTTTTCAAGTCTAATGAAGTCTAAAAGGTTTTCCCAAAAGGTAACACATAAGAACACTTGGAAAACTTTTCTAAAAGACTTAACTATGAAATCAAAGGCTTTTTGTATAAGAACACATGTAAAGATCATTTCGAAACTTAAGCCTTTTGAAAACGTGTTTATGAAAACATGTATGCAAGACTAGAGTGAAGAGCTTATGTTCATTTGAGCATTGGTTAGAGCTTAATGATAAAGACCAATAAAGACAAAGCTAATCTAACCAACCTAAGTCTTCAATCTTCAATCTTGAAAGATAAGCCTTGAATAGTATGTCTTTGAATCTTGAACATGGCTTGATTGAAGTACTTAGAGCTTCCATATTGAGTTCCAATATTCTATCACATAGATGAAAACATTAGACACAAACATCAAGTGTTTGTCCATTATCAAAAACCGAGTTCGTTTGCCCTTAGGGCTAACACACTTATGTATGATGTATATTCGAAATGTCTTTTCGTTTGTTTTCTTTTTATTACACACATAAATGCTAGCATAATCACAAATTTCATTATCATTTCAAATCATACATTTTCTAATTCAAGCAACTCATGACACCTAAAAATAAACGAACTCAAATCACTGAAAGTATTCGTGTCGAGTTGCGTTGCGTAAAATGAAAGAAACCAAACCAGATTGGAAGCAAAAAATATCTTGCAAAATGGTTAAAAGAATGGTCATAACAAAAACATGGAATATTACAATGTAGAGTTTATTCTTATTTATAATTGGTCCCGAGTTAGAACCAATTTTTTTATTACTATAAGAAGGTTATTCTTATATAGAGTATTACATTATAGAGGTTTTACTGCATGCTAGAAACTATATATAATTGTAGTATGATTAAAGTAAATGATAATGTAATTTGGTTGCAATTGAGTCAAATAACTTGGACAAATATATGGGTAAAACCGTAAAAGTATAAATTAGAGTAAAAAGTTTTTCTATAAATAAAGAATAAAATTATTACATTCTTGTATTGACAATTTATCACATGTTGAAGAAAAAAGAATGTTGAGCTGAAAAAAGGTATTTTTTCGAAGTAGCCAAATAATAATAGAACCGAAATGAATGAGTCTGTGCCCTTGGTCATCTTTCCTTGTTTGGTTACCTATCATAATTCTCAATTTAAAAGATAAAATATTTTCTATTTCAGAGAAATTAAAACTAGACTTGATACAATCTTATAGTGGTATCAAAATAGTATTTCAAGTTACAATATTTTTAATCTTTTATTGTCTAATTATAAACTTACAAACTCTACCAATTTTTTAGTTCTCCCTATTATATAGATTCATCTCAAAACTAATCACTAGTCCCTACTGCAACTAGCACATAGAAACATAGATGGTGCAGCTTCATCTTCATCATCATCATCAATTCCATTACACCTTGCATGTTGCCTAACTTGGCATCCATCACATAGCATCATCATCTCCCCATCATCATCTCTGGCCCCACAGATGCAATCCACATCCAATTTATGGGGCCCACCTTCATATCTGAGTTCTGTATCCAAGTCAAGTCCTGACCCTCTGATCCAAACATGTGCATTAGGCTTCATGGTACAAGATAATACCTTGTCATCCTCTATTCCTCTTAAACCTCCTACTTGGTTCACTACAAACTTGTCCATAATACAGTATGTGTCTCTAAATGCAGATTGAGCAAAACCTTTTAATTCTCCAATGGTAATTGAAGGTGGAACTACTACTACTTCACCTGGTGATAGAGGCCTTGTCAACTCTTTCTGTAGCTCTTCAAAGCTAGGCAATACTTGGCAATTTAGGGCCATCAATTGGTCCATCTCTTGATCTTCAAGAAGCCATTCCTTCATAAAGTTTTGGCTATCTATGATAATTCTACTTGCTGAACACACTGAGTCTGATTCTTTATAACCAAACAGTACATTGCTATACAAGAACAGAACATCTTCATACACGTTCCGGTCATATGTGATATCCAAGCTTGATAATCCTGAAATGTTTTCAAACATTCCTTGGTTAATAACATCTTCTATGGAAAATTCAACCCTTTTGGTGGATGGATGTTTTGAGCAAGAAATTAGTTGATTTCCAATCATAGAGTTACTCATTGATTCTAGCACAAAATCAATGAGCCCAGAATCACTAATTGCTTCACCAGCCTTCTCTTGCAACTCCTGCATTGGCATTGGTTGTTTGCCACAATCAGCTTTCAAGAGACTAATAACAACTTCTGCTGCATCCTTAACTGTTTTTCCAGGCCATCTGCAATCTGAATTCAAAGCCGATAAAGAAAATCCAGTAGGTTGAGCTTCCTTCACCATTTCATGAATCTTGAATTCGTACTTTCTAGTTGAAGAATTAATTGAACGACGAATAATATGATTCCCCATTGCAAAGCATTCGATAGATTTTAGTACAAAATCAATCAAACCTGTATCTCCAACATACTTTCTAGTCTCCTCGCGCAGTTCATGCCTAGTTATGCCACGTTCTCCATCACCGTTAGCCTTCTTCTCTTGCAAAAGATTCACAACCACCATTAGTGTAGACTCAATCCTTATTGCAGGCCACCTGCAGCTTTTTGAAATTGAAGTTACTAGTTTATCAAATTTCATTGGCATTTTATTTCTAAATGCCTTCAAATCCTGATGAGGAACACTCTGAATCACTGGCTCTCTTCTTTTACTATGAGTTGAGCCTCTTAATTTAAATCCAAGCATAAACTGCAACAAATCACCTAAGGTGATTAATGGAGTCTCACTCAATTCTCTATACTTATAGATAATCTTATTGATATGTCTTCCTGCCACCTTATTGTTAAAATCTTTAATAATTCTATCAAGGCCAAATGAACTTAAATATTCGATTGCTGCCTCATACGTTTGCTCTGTAACTCCATAGCTTCCACGGCTAAATTTGAAGCCCCATTTACTAAAAAAGGACTGCCCAAATGCAACACCATGAAGCAATCTCAGCTCCATCAGACCCTCCTTCAAAGAATCGCAAACCGAAATTTTCCTGCAAATGCAATCTTCAAATTCATATCCAGAACAGATTCAAATAAAACAAGTAGCTAAAAAAAAATTTCAAAAAGAGATCTCTAAGAAGTCAGATTTCAAAATTCAATCATCACCTTGTGTTCAATGAAGAGCAAATCCTGTCCCAAAAATCCATCAAGTCGCTTTCGGAAATAAAATTCGAGTCCAATTTAAATCCATTTATGCATAACAAATGCCCATATCCATTGCAATGAATCAAACCATACAAAATATGAGTTTGTAGCTCAGAAAAACCCGCATTTCAATGGCTTATCCCATAGATTCTTCTCCAGAATTATCAAATGGTATCTTCTTTTAGACACATAATTATGACCCCATCCTGCATCAAAAAATAAAATAAAAAAAACAACCTCCAAATTCATCATAATACTTCAAATAATAAAAATCATGCCAAATTCACAGAAAATTGAATCGGAAACATTACCAGAAAATTTACAGTGATCACAAAACGGCTTAAGAGAGAACTGAACGGTTTCTTCAATGATATAGAGAGGGAAAACAACACCGTTAGGCTCATTAATTACTAAAGAAGACCAAATTTTCATCCCATCAACTGTTTGTTCTTTAACCTCAGTGAAATTTTGAAGAAACAAACGAATGATTTCTCTAAAAGGAACATAATTAAGACTCTTAATTGATTCTGCAACATCAGTTTTTTCAAAATTGAACAACATTTTTGGATTCGATTTCCTCTTTTTGCAGGCTTCAATTGGATTTGATGAAGCCATAAAGAAGTAGAAGTTATTGAAAACCGTCTCAAAAATGCTTTTCCGATTTGTTTTTCGGGCTTTTGGTTGGTTTGGCGCCTAAGTTTGTTTTGAGAAATTACATGTTTGGGCTTGTATTGCGGTGAAAGAATGAAAAGGAAGGAAATCAGGTGGAGGGTGGTTTAGTAATTGGAGTTATCTCTTTAATTGTAAGGGAGATCACATTTTTGTTGCTTGATTGCCACCACGGCTCCAGTGCGGAACAACAAATATTATGTACGTGCGGAACAAATTTTTATCTATTAAATTAAAATTTTGAGCTTTTGATAGTTAACCGTTTAATATTTAGATGTATAACTATCCTCCTATTAATTCTTCTGATATTTGGGAAAAGCGAGGAATGAAACATAATTTCTCCCTTAAAAAAACCCCTTGGGTATCCTTTTCAAGTGAAAAAAAAAAAAGAAAATCTTATGACATGCTATTATTTTATTTTTATTTTTTTTATGGGGAAGGGGAAATAAAGGAATCGATCACAGGGTCTTACCCCTAAGGCTATTATGATTCCCGATATACTATTATTTTAAATCGGTATGGAATATCATAAACATTTTCGTGGAAACGAATACACATCAAATTTAGAGAGAGGGTCATGATAATTCCAACAAAAGAGAAGACTTTGTTATAAAAATTATTGTAATTTGACACGTTAATATTACTAAGTGAATCATACATGAACTAGAATATAAATTTATAGAGAAGAGAGAATAAGAAAGATATATAAATAAATCGGAGTAGTATTATTAAAGTCGTAATGGAGGTCTATTTATAGGCTCAATACAATGTTACATATAGTAATAGTTCTATAGAAGCCTTATTAGGTTTAGTGAGTTTGTACTTCTTCAAGAACCCAATGGACATCCACATATTTTTAGAATATTTAATAACACTTCTCATTGGATGTTTATAACATGATGAATATACATCGTGAAAACCTTACTAAGGAAAAACCAATATGGAAAAAATACGTATAGTCAAATAAAAATAGTACACTACTTCTCTTGTTGAACCAATGAATGTAGATCTTAAAGACCAACTTTAAAAATTAGTGAATACTTTTTCTAGATTTTCATAGGATTAACTATATATGTTGCACTTTAATTTCATTTTCTTGTAAGAGAAAATCAAGAGAATATTTCTTGTCTTTTATCTCCTTCAATATCATTTTCATCCAACTAAATTGTATATGCATTTTCTAGTAATAATCCCATTGAGATAATAAATGACTAATTTTAATACTATTTTTTTCAATGTGGTATTTAAGAAGAACAAAAGATTATATCTATAAATATAAGTACTTCAGGATCTAAGAATTCTTTGTAAAGACTTTTATCAACATGGAACATTTAGACGACTACTTAATACTACAACTATGCTAATGTCCATTTTTACAGAATTGTAATTTGGGGAATTCTCTTGTTGTAATACCCGTAACTTTTTTCACGTTAGTAAATAAGAAGTATAAGATTAATTGATGTTATATTAATTACTTGGGGTGGTTGTATCATATAAGGGAAGTAGAGGGACCTAAGATCAAATAACTTATAAGGTAGTTTTGTGGTTTTATTAGGAGGATTAGGAAGTTAGTAGGAAGGGAAAAGAACAACTAACATTTTTAGAAATACTTCAGTGAATTTGGAAAAAGGAAAAGGAGAAGAAGAGTATTCAATTTAAGGAAATAAAGAATCAAGTAATTGTTAGAAAGGAATTAAGCATTCATGTAAGGTTCTTACACTCTTAAAATTTTCTGTTGAAAAGTATGAAAAAGAGAATTTCGAATAACTTGTGAATTGTGATAAAATTATCTCTGCATTGTTTTATTGCATCAAAATTGGATGAAGTGTCGTAATCTATGAATTGCATGAACTGTTTGTTACAATTCCAGATTTTTGCATTTAATATTTGAATAAATGTTATGGTTTGATCATTATGTAGAGTTAGAAAGTTGTTCATTATTAACTTGAGTTCTTGTCTGCGAATGAACGTATAACATGATATGTTTCAAATGTTATGTATGACCGCATGCCCGAGGGCATGTGAGAACAACTATATTATGTATGACCTTTTGGATGATGGCATGTGAGGAGAACTATATTATGTATGATCACATGACCGAGTACATGTGAGGAGAACTATATTATACATGACCGCATGGCCGAGGCAATGTGAGGAGAACTATATCATGTATGACTGCATCCCCCGGAGCATGTAAGGAGAACTATATTATGTATGATCGCATGCCCGAGAGCATGTGAGGATAACTACAAGTGTGAATGTTAACAATTGTGTGAATTATTTGTCTCCGTGTGTGTGAAGTATGAAAAGGAAGGTGCTCGGAGCACCAGATACGATGAATGTGTGATGAGTTTGGAAGTGTATGAAGTTGTGTGAAAATGTATGAGTCTTTTATTTGAGTTGATAACGTTTGGATTTTCCGGGAAAGGGATGTTATGGTTTCAGAAAATGGATTTTCCTTTGAGAATTTTGCTAAAAGTGTCATTTATGGATAATGCGAACAAAGCTTCTTCCTAGAGTTAGTTCGCAACCTTATCCACAGAGATACTTGGGCCGTCGTGTAAGCCATAATGGCTAAATTCTCTATTTTGATGAACTAAAAATCGTTGATGAGATTTAATGTCATTATTCTTTATGTGATAGGTTACAAGCAAAGTATCAAGTTTATCAAGAAAGCACATACATGATAAAGACAATCTTACACATTGAAGATCCAAGAGATGCCTACAAGAAACACTTGAAGACTTTGGTATATGATGGGGTAGATTATACATTACATATCTTGTAATCTCCCTTAGGAAAATCTCAAATGATAATGCTCATACTTGTCATGCATACACTTAAAATGTTTTCATGTTAAAATGTTTTTGAAAATGTCTTTTAAGGTTTTAAAAGAGCCACACAAAGTTTACTCTTGTGATAGATAACATTTGATTTGAGACTTAGTGGGAAAACCACTTTGAACCTTCATCTCGGTCGACCGAAGTATTACTTGAAAGATTGGTAGAAGGTCGGTCGAACGAGCCTTTGTTAGGCACGAGGGTTCTTCTTAACTGGATCATCTCAATAGCTAGATTGAGGATCTAGATGCAAAAGAGCTAAGAATGTATGTTATGATGCACTAGAATAAAATGTTATTTACTCAATTAACCAAGAGTTACATAACAAATGTAATTGACAAAAGTTGCCTACCTAAATACCAAGTCTTGGGCGATTATCCAAAGCTACCTCAAGATGAGGTGAAATATGGATCTTGGCACACTAGAAGGTTTCGAACTTTCCGAATGAATATTGAGGGTTATTCATTTGAAGAAAATAGTGGGAGAGTCATTATACAAATGCCTGTTAATGATTTTAAACATGATACTTAATTTGCATATTTTATCATAGATAAAATGACAAACAAAATTGTTACTTCAAATCAATCATCAATGCCTTCAGTCATTAAGAATGAAAAATTAGAGGGAGTAAACTTCCTCGACTAGTACAAGAATTTGAGGATTGTCGTCAAACATGAGAAAATGTTGTATGTCCTCGAAGAGCCAATTCCTGACCCCACCCGCCACTGGGGCTTCTGTTGTTGAACGAAATGCCTACCGAAGCATTTATATGATGCATTAAATGTATCAAGTCTTATGCTTGTCACCATGAACTCCGAGCTTCAGAAGCAACATGAGGAAATTGGTGCATTTGACGTGATTAATCATCTTAAACAACTCTTTCAGGGTCAAGCTCGCCATGATAGATTTGATGTGTAAAAATCTCTTTTACAAAGCAAAATGGTAGAGAGAACTTTAGTTGGAACTCATGTTCTGAAAATGATAGGTTATGTTGAGATCCTTGGTAAACTGAATTTTCTTCCCTAGTCGAGAGATGTGTATTGACTTGATTCTGCAATCTTTGCCTGAATCTTATAGTCAATTTGTAATTACTTACAATATGAATGAGATAAACAAGCCTCTTCCAGAACTGTTGAATTTGCTAAGGACTGTTGAAAAATAAATTAATAAGTCCAAGACCATTTTGATGGTCCACAAGGGCAAAGGCAAAAAATTTGGTAAGCCTAACGGTAAACCTAAAGGCAAACCTAACCAGTTCAACAAAGCCTTGAAACCAAAGGGCGAGGTGAGAAAGGACATTGGAAAAGGAAATGCTGAAAAAGGGAGCAAATGTTGCTTCAGCCTCAGGTATTTTTGTTATAGAAGTCAACCTGTCTACTATTACTTCTTCTTAGGTATTAAATACCGGTTGTAGTACTCAAATTTGTATGAATGTTAAGGAGCTACAAAATAGTAGAGAATTTACTAAAGGCGAAGTGGACCTACGAGTGGGCAATAGAGCATGTGTTTTTGCCTTAGTTGTATGGACTTGTTGTCTTACTTTCCCTTCTGAGATTGTACTACAATTAGAGAGTTGTCTCTACGTACCTACCTTAACAAAGAACATTATTTCAAGAAAGGTTTTAATATTGAGATTAAAAATCAACGGTTGTCATTTTATTTGAATAATATCTTTTAAGGGAGTGCACACTTTATCAATGGTCTATATGTGTTAGATCTTGATACGCCTATCTACAACATAATTACTAAAAGGATTAAGAATAATTATTCAAATCCTACATATCTCTGACATTGTCGCTTAAGTCGTATAAATGAGAACTGCATTTCCAAGCTTCATAAAGATGGATTATTGGAATCATTTGAAACATGCGAACTTTGTTTAATCGGTAAGATGACTGCATCTCCTTTTACTAGAATTGGGAAAGAGCAAATGATATATTTGGAGTTATACATAGTGATGTATGTGGACCATTCAATATACATACAAGAGGTAATTATTTGTACTTCTTTACATTTACTGATGATTTCAGTAGACATGGATATATATATCTCGTGAAACACAAATCTGAAGCTTTTGATAAGTTCAATTGGAAAGTAAGAGAAATGACGGACAATGACTATGATCCTTCTATTTATAGTAGGGGTCAAGCCTTTCTTAGTAATTTAAATTTTTGAAAAGGATTCCTTGTGTAAATAATATGTAATTCTTGGGCTCTAATGCAATTTTATTTATTTTATTTTTATTATTATTTGTTAGGCTTTAAGAAAACCTTATTATTATTATTATTATTATTATTATTATTATTATTATTATTATTATTATTTTATAGTGAACTGGCTATTTTACCCCTTACCTTAAATAAAGATAATTATTTTACTCTTTCCTAAAATTTTAAAAAACATATATTAAACAAACCTTAGTCGGAGTCGATTTTTCTGGTTGTCACAGTTTTTGTATAGAAAATCTGACAATACAAACCAAAGCTAGTGATTGAGAGATGGACTTATGCAATAGGTTTCATTTAAAATGGTCTTTGAAAAAAAACCATAGAGATCCCATGGTGAAAGACAAAAGAAACAAGAGTTGAATATTAGAATTTCAACCTTATTTTATAGATTTCTCCTTTTTGTTTTTTGGTAGACCTTAATAGCTGACCAATTGCTCCATCTAGAATTCCAAAAATTACAATGGCCAAAGTTGGAAAAAGGAGAGATAAAAGAGATTGGTCCAAATAAAATAGGGATCATCTTTAATCAAGAAATAAAAACATAAGCTCAAAATCTCTTCTGAGATATTATTATTAGGCCAGAAGGAGAATATTCTTTAATATCAAAAGGATAAATAAATGTGACAATCTTATTGATCAGTCCGGTTCCTGTGCGGAACGCCCAAAAATCCGCACGTGCAGGACACGCTGGGAGCCGTTGATTTCATTTTTTAAATGGATCAATGGCTATGATTTAAAAGAGGGTTAAAAGGGTACATATGTAATTTTATTAGAGGAGAGAGAAAAGTTGCGGCTGAAAAGTAAAAAAGGTGGGTTACTGAGGAGAGAGAAAAATTGCGGCTGCCTATTCATGTTCGGTGAACACCTGGTCATGTTCGGTGAACACCTGTTCTTGTTCGGTGAACACATGTTCATGTTCGATGAACAGATGTTCTTGTTCTGTGAACACATGTTCTTATTTATGTGAACGCATGTTCTTGATTAGTGAACACATGTTCTTGATGAGAAAGAAAAGTTGCGGCTGGAAAAAAAGAGTCCTTAAATACCCCTACTTTGAAACAACCGTTGGATGAATCCAACGGCCCTCATCTTGGCCCGCATATACGGACCATTCCACTTTCCGCATAGGAGCCAAGACCCTTATTGATGGGCTCATGCACAAATAGGTCAAAGAATAAGAAAATCATGAATTCTCTGCAAACATTCGGTGGATAAAGATTTCTAGCAGAAAATGTTGGCTGGGAAAATATGGTAAGTAAATCAAGTACTTGTATTAAGACAATCAAATACTTATAAATCAAGTACTTATATTAAACAATCAAATATCGGTTCATCAAAGACTTGCGGCAGTATCAAACATAAAATAGACTTGAATTGTCTCGTATTTCATATTAAAATACACATTTTAACGTAAATAGAGAGAATTTATATTTACCGTAAAATAATTTTAGACTTTTAGAAATCACACGATTCTCCACCAAAAGTCCTAATCAAAGGTATAAAAATGCTCAGATCAGGCATTAATCCTAAACTATGGAATCAAACTAACGAATTTGAAAGAACCTTACATTCGGTGTCTGTTCTATTGTTGTCTCAAAAGTTCGTAAAAGGAACTATTGTGGAATTAATCTGACAAAACCCTAAAAAGTGCATATATTAATAGAAATTGCCATATTAGTCCCTCAACTATTAGATATTAACTATAAGTCCAAATGTTAAGGAACTTAATCAACCTGGTCTTAAAAATCTATGACTTAATCAATCTAGTCCTAAAAAATGTTCGGGGGTTCACAATAACGATTTAACTTCAATACGGATAGCTACTACAAGTAATGTGGATTACAATTCTCACTGGTTTTTGGATTTGTTTTTAGAGTTAAAATGCCTCCAGTTTTTAGTCGTTTTACTACGATTAGACGGTGAAAATACACGGAATGACCATCGTTGATACGTCTGGATAGTTTAGGGAATTTTTTTTACTTTTTTCGAGGGTCAAAAAAATTACGAATAAATTAAGGAGCGTGAGCGTTTTTTTTTACCATAATTAGATAGCGTGAATATGGTCATCAAACATGGACAGTTTTTATTAGATTCCATATTATAAGTTTTATGTGTTTCCATATTCCCGTAAATTAGAGTGGTACATTATTGTTTCTTTCCGTATTCTTGTAAAACTAAAATGGAGAGACTGGAATATTATTATTTCTTACCATGTTCTTTTTATGTTTTTTTAAATTCCATGTTTTCTTTCTATGTTTTTTTTTTTCTTTTTTAAATTACCATGAATTGGATATAATATGTGTGAGACAAGTAAAATTTTAGAAGAAAAAAATTAAAAAGATTTCAAATAAAGAGATAAATTATAAAGAAAGTGATTGGACTCACACGACAATCAAGATAATTACATCACCACGTCATTGACTTCTGCATTTGATATTGTTTGAGTATGAGGTCACCAAATTTTATACCGGGGCCACTAATTTAATAATATATATCTAATCATTATATAAGTAAATAATTAGAACTAAAAACAAAAATCAGTGGGGTCATGTGACCCCACTGCTAAAGGGCTGCATCCGTCCCTGAGTCTCCAATCAAATGTTGAAAATTGGAATCATATCAAGTAAAGAAAAAGGAAATATGTTGCATGTTTAAAAATATATTGTTGGGTGGGCCAAAGTGTCATTAAAATTCCAACGTGAGTAGTGTGCCCAAATGCCTGGATACCACTTACAAAAAATAAAATAAACGAATAAATTACGAATAAATTAAGGAGCGTGAGCCAAATGTTCCAAACTGCATCACAAAATGGTAAAAACTAGAAAGGAGAACAATTATGGCAAAATCAGGGCTTGTTTTCTTGGCCATCCTTTTGTTCATTTCTACAGGTTTATTAATTTCCCAACACCTTTTCTGTATTTAGAGGAACAAAATTATTAAATAAATGTTGCAAACTATTATATTTATTTTTTGTTATTAAGTTCTTATCTCTTACATTCCAAAACAATTTATTTTCAGGTTTTCCATTTTCAGAGGTTTCAGCAGACACACAACAACCGTGTCTAAGCCCTAATGACTGCATTGTTTTCTGCAAAAGTACGGGGCGTAAACCTTGGTGTGAGAATAAAGTTATAGGTATTTTTGTCAATTCACTTCATTTAATCCCCTTTTAGTTTTAGTCTAAAATTATCGTGTTTGTTAATTTTTCAAAACCGTCATAAAAAAAGTAGTTCATTGATATAAATATTATAATTTAAGGTTTTTACTAAAAATAGAAATAGTTTATTGAAAGAAATCTTATAGAAATGTGATTTTTTTTAAAATATCGCATGGGTGTTCTCCCTCCAAAACTGTGGACGCCGCCTCCTTAACGTCGAATTTTCTGTAGAAAAATTTTAATTTATTTTCTGACTTTGTCTCTAAACAAGTGACTTGTAACCCCACTGTTTTTACATCCTGAATCCGTCACTAGGGAGACTTCAACTCTGATCATTTTAGCAATGTATCATTGGCATGATGTAGGCCATCTCTAGTTGTATCAATTAATTAGTTACCTTTTTTTATCTTTGAGGTAGCACTTCATCTTTTTTTTTTTTGCACGTAGCTTTGATTAATTGCTCCATGCATTTCACAACACTATAGAGACACTTTTAAAATGATATTCTTTACAAATTACACACAAAAAAAATAGAAATTGAGCAAATTTTATTTATGAGAGTAGGTAACCATAAAAATAAACCAAATGAATATTTGTCAAGAAAATGTTTGCAGCAAAGATGTTATAAATAACCAGTGGCGGAGCATTGAAGGGGCAGGGGCTAAGAATTTTCAATTTTTTGATATACTAGGTATATATGTCTAACAGTTCAGAATAAAAGAGATTTTTTTTTTTTAAAATGGCCCCCCAAGAATTTTCAATTTTTTTTATATACTAGGTATATATATCCAACGGTTCAGAATAACACAGATTTTTTTTTTTTTAGAAAAAAAAGATCGGACGGTTTATAAATCACATGAAAATACATGTTACACACCAAAATCTACCTACCATTTAGAAGTTTCTACTGGGCTCTGGCTCCCAAAAATCGTGGTCTTTCTTCAACTCTTCATACGCAGGTCGCAGGATATTGGAGCAGTGAGAATTGAGCAGCCATTCCATTGATGATTGATTCAAGTTGTCTATGAAGGCCCAATTTCTGCAACAAATTCTCCAAGGTAAATTCCCCAATTTTTTATAATGACCCTATATTTTAAATTAGATATTGTTTATTGTTTATTGATTCTCGATGATAATAAATCCTAGAAGTTCAATGGGATTGTTTATTGTTTTAGTGTCAATATTTTTTTTTATTATTAATGAATCATACGTTTTATAGTTATATTCAGTTTGTTTAGTTAATTTTCAGGTTATTTGTGAAAGATGAGTAAAATGAAGCCTATTGATGATTTCTTTAAAAGAAAAAATAGCGATACTTGTGGTTGTAGTTGTCCTTCAGAAAATGTAACTTTTTCAAGTGTTGAATTTAATGCTTCTAAATCTCCAAGGCTTGAGTCTAAAAATCATCCAAGTAGTCGTGAAGAATTTATTCTTAAAGATTTTGATACTACTAATTTGCCAAGGGATCCGGGGGATCGTCGTCCAATATGGGAATGTCCAATTAATAAGAGGGATGAAGTCATACGAGCATATATAAACATGGGGGCACGTCAACCATATTTGACCGAGTACCCGCTTTCAAAGGAGAAGCATCCAAGAAGATTTCAATCATCTTGGTTCAAAAAATTTCCTTGGTTAGAGTATTCCGTTAAGGAAGATGCTGCATTTTGTTTTCCTTGTTATCTTTTTAATTTAAAACCTGTTTTTCGTAATGGAGAAGATTCATTCACAGTTAAAGGTTTCAAAAATTGGAAAAAAGTTAATGCTGGGAAAATGTGTTATTTCTTGAATCACATTGGTGAAGGCCCATGTTCACCACATAATAATGCTGAGAAATATCGTCAAGTTTTGCTTAATCAATCTCAACATATTTATATGATAATGAATTTGAGCAGCTCAGAACAAAGAGAAAGTAATCGCTTACGAGTTAAGACTTCAATTGATGTTGTTCGATTGTTAACTTTTCAAGCATGTACTTTTAGAGGCCATGATGAAAGCTCTACTTCAAAGAATCGGGGGAATTTTCTTGAATTGATTAAATTTTTATCTTCATATAATGAGAAGGTTGTAGGAGTTGTTATGGAAAATGCTCCAAAAAATGGCAAGTATACTTCTCATGAGATACAAAAAGAGATTTTACATATTATTGCAGATAAAGTCCGAGGTAAAATCTGTCTTGATATTTGAAAATCTAATTTTTGTATCATTGTTGATGAAGCCCGTGATGAATCTAAAAAAGAGCAAATTACTATTGTTTTGAGATACGTTGATGATAAAGGATTTATAAGAGAACGTTTCTTTGATTTTGTTCATGTTAAAGATACTTCAGCCGTGACTCTGAAAAATGGAATATGCTCTGTTCTTTCTGACCATTGTCTTAATATTAAAAAAGATATGTGTGCTTTGATTTTGTTAGTACGGATAATCAACTTGCTGATATATTCACTAAACCTCTGAGTTCTGAAAGATTTGATTACCTAAGGCGTTGCCTGGGAATCAAAAAATTATAAAATTGATGTGTTTGTTGAGATTGTGCAGGAAACAGAGGAATCTCGGTCCACCGCAATAGGGCTCAGTTGGCCTGAGAAATGGTAAAATTGACAAGGCATATTTTGAGGCAAGTCAGTCGAACGCAATGCAACTTTGGTAGACCAAAATGAAGACAAAAAGAAAATCAATTTACTTCAGACGAGGTCCGAACAGAAAGAAAACCTTTTTCGGCCTCCCCTTTCTCTTAAAATACCTGATAGGCATTTGAAATACCCGAAGGGAGAACCTTAGAGGGGGTGAATAAGGTTCTCAAATAATTTAAACTTTTCTACCATAATCTTTTCCTAAGTGATCACCTTAACAACAATTATGTTCATTAAGCATATAAGGTGAATTAAAGGATTATCACTTAGATGACTTGTGTGTGTATATGAAACACATAGGAATACAAGATAATGTATATGATCAAGGATTGACTAGGTCAAGATTCCTATATGCAAAACTTGTAAGAGCAAACACACAAGTAATGAGGAATTAGCATTTAGCAAGAGATATATAAAGCTATAAAGATCTCTAAATGCAATTCCTATTGCCCAAACCAATGGTAGAGATAACAAGCAAATTGTATAACTCTATATAAACAATTATTGCCCATACAATCAATTTCATGCGAATATAAGCACAAGTATAATGTAAGAACTTGAAAGTAAAGAGATAGAGTTAGAAGATCAAACACAAGGATGTAGAGTGGTTCTTGTTAGTAGTGCCCTAGGACCATTAGCACATGTTGTGCGTTTTATTATCTTTTGAGCATGTAATTGAATAGTTAATTTTTCTTTTGATTATCAAATGTGTGATTTGATAGTAAAACTCATTAGCTTATGTAATTACTATTCTAGAAGTCCCTAGTTTTATGTAATGCTTAATTACTATGAAATAAAACTGGTATGATTGTTGATTGATGATCTTGTTTTACTGATCATGTGTAATGGATACAAATCACATCATAGATGCAATATATATAGGGATACATTGTATTGGACGTGATCCGTCAGAGAAGTAATACTTCATGGTCTTAAGTCATAAGTATTACTTCATCAATACTATTTTAGAATCCTTAGACCTTATGTCTTCATTGATTCTAGTATGAATGGAGCCACGTTTTGACTCGGTCAGGGCGTTACTTGTAACGAGTAATCAATACGACTGATGATCGGATGTAGTGTCCTATCATAGCTTGAATGTGAGAGACATTGTAAGGAATTTGTCCTCTCTATTATTAGAGAGAGATATCCATGGGGCCCCTCGATAGGGAAAGACTGTTTAAATGCATGGCCGTGCTCAAATGTATTTGATAAAGTGGTTATCAAATGCTATTTGTCGAAACAGTCTACCTGGAGATCGAGCATAAATACAATTAAACTTAATAAGGGTGACGACCACCATGCCTTATGCTTAATTAGGATATCGCGAGACAAAGGGATTAAATAGTGGATTGACATTAGGTTCCGTTGTAAATTCATTCACTTTGGGTAGTCACAATGTCCTGCTAGGGACCGCTTGTGATTTATGAACTCACACTACTACTAAGTGTGTTTTCATTGCCATTGTGATATGAACCTACAGGGTCACACACATAGACGAGCCAACGAGCTTCATGTACGGATTCAATGAATCTAGAATGTGTCTAGGTTAATTGTATCTGACATTTGTCTTTCTGAAAATAATAAAGTGTTTATTATTCGGACTAGAGATAGGGGCAATTTCGGTATATTTTACCTATAGCTGGGATTACGTGGGAGTTATTATCCGATAAGGACTCCCACTACCAGCGAAAGTCTAGGGAACGTGGGATTCTGAGACTCCCACTGCCGAGAGAAGTTGAGTAGAGGTGGGAGTTGTTCTAGTAACAAACTCTCACACTCTATAGAACATCTCTTAGCCGAAACCTAGAAGGCTAATTGTTTTCAGTCGAAATAACATTCCGCAAAGGGAATTCCATTGGTGACAGCAAAGAATCCAAGAAACGTGATCTTCCATTCAAGAAGTAGCTTCTTGAATCCGCAAAAGTAAGTTCTTTATTGCTGTTTTCGAATTGTTTCATATGAGCGGATCCTTCAGGGGAGGATCCATGGGTGTTTGGAACGAGTTTCCGCCCATGAATCCCTTCAGTTCGATCACAACAATCTACATCCACTACCTTGGGACACATCCAAGGATTTTGGCAACTTTACAAGGAAGCACTACAAGAAAATATCCATTTTGGAAAAACCTTTTGGGACTGAACTTTTTCATCTCTATTTAGGACAAAATCAGAGACAGATTTAAGATAAAATCATATAAATAAATTTGTAATAAACGTTCTTGACAATTCTGTCCAAAATTAGCGTATCAAATAAGTAAATTAATATGACATAGGACATCCGTCCCTAATTGAGGACCGATTTTAGATTACTAGAAATCTATACAAAGCTTTCTAAAATTCTTCTATTCATTTGGGATGGATCTCTTAGAATTACTTAATGTCATGATTTGGTTAGTATTATGTCCCAAAAGTTTCCGAAGTTTGGGACCGAATTCGAACATAACATACAAAAAAATTATTATTTGGTCTAGGATCCGGTCAACCGGACTTCAGTCCATAAGTGGTTTTTCCACTTGGTCAACTTTCTAATGTTCTCAAACTCATGTCTAAGTGTTTTTGAAAGATATTTAAAACATTTTAAAGATCTTAGACATTAACCAACACTTAAAAGATGTTTTACAAAACCTTTGAAAGATTAAATCAAAGTATGAAATATGGTTTTGAAAACATGCAAGAGTATGAGTTTCATCATACTATAAACTATCATTCATCAAATAAGATTAGTCACAAGAATATACATCTAAGCATCTTGAGTAATCTTCTTCTTGGTCTACAAGTCTTCAAGATGAGTTCCTCTTTTAGCATGGACGTGAGACCTGTGATCAACCTCTTCTTGTTATGAAGTCCTTTGTAGTCTTGTCAGCTTGTAGCATCTTGGACTTCAACACTTGTTGATCTTCCTTTGATTTTGCAATATCTTCCATTAGCATTGTGGATGACCTTTAAGCTTGTGCTGTGGAGACTTGCAAAATGAATATTCTTCTTGTATTTAGAATGACCTTTGAAATCCACAAGAAGATCTTCCTTTGATTTTGCAATATCTTTCAATGGAATTGTGAATGACCTTTAAGCTTGTTCCATTGAAGACTTTCAAAATGTAGCTTCTTCTTGTTATAGAATGATCTTTGATGTCCACAAGAAGTTACCTTTCAATGCATGTGTTAATGTACCTAACATTGAAACACAAGCTCACGCAAACATTAGAACTTCTCAATGTCTTGTTATCATCAAAACAAGATTGATCACAATAGCTCTTAGGGCTTACATGATCTTCTCTTTATAAGCTTTCATATCTTTTTTTTTATTTAGCTCATTTCTCCTCACTTGGAAGAAAGTTTCAAAGTTTCGAAAGCCCAATTCACCCCTCCCTCTTAGGTTTTTCATTTGGCTTCATATCCTTTTCTTCTCTTTTTGGTTTAATCACCTAGAAGTAAAGATCTTATGGATGGGCATTTAGCTCCTTTCTTTGATGGAAACAATTACAATTATTGGAAGAATCGTTTTCGTATATATGTTTGTTCCATAAATTTTGAGTTGTGGAGTGTTATTGAAGATGGACTTTATGTCCCTATGAAGGAAGAAAATTGGAATTAGAGTCGAAAAGGAAAAATATGAGTTTTCCAATTTTGAAGTCAAGAAGATGACTATGAACTTTCAAGATATGAACATTATAAGTTGTGCTCTTCATCAAAATGAATACAACCGTGTTAGTGGAAGTGACATGGCACATGATATGTAGAAGACTCTTGAAGTTACCCATGAGGGTACAAATAAGGGTGTGCTTGGATAAGGTTTGATTTGAGTTTGGGTTTGGTTTGGTCTCACTTTTGGCGGGAAATGCTCAAAATTTGGCCTCTAAAATATGCGGGAGCAATTCAAATTCAAATTTTTTTCTTCAAATAATCGTTCAATTCCAAATTTTGACCTCTAAAATTGTCGGGAAATGTTCAAATTCCAAATTTTTTAGGCCAAAATTTGGAATTGGACGATTATTTGAAAAAAAAATTCAATTTCAATTTCTCCCGCCTATTTTAGAGGCCAAATTTTGAGCATTTCCCGCCAAAAGTGAGACCAAACCAAACCTTGTCCAAGCACACGTAAAAGAGTCAAAGTTCAACATGCTTGTAAGAGATTATGAGTTGTTCTCAATGAAAGAAAATGAGAACATAAGTGACCTGAACACTAGAATCACTAACATCGTCAACGGGCTAAAGGTCTAAGGAAAGAAATAGTCTAGTGGTGAAGTTAACATGAAAATTCTCAATGCCCTCCAAAGTCTTCGGGAAGCAAATGCCTTGGCTATTGAAGAGGCTAAAGATTTAAAATCATATCCAACGGAGGAACTTATTAGTTCTCTTTGAACTCATGAATGAAGCTCAAATGTCAAACTAACTTGGAACATGGTGACAAAGAACCAAAAGGAATTGCCCTAAAAGCTAGTGAAAATAAACATGATCATGAGGAAAAAGATAGTGAAGATGATGATGAAACCACGGTTATCGTTGTGAGAAGATTGAGGAAAGTGTTCTATGGAGGAAAGGGCAAGAAGCTTTTCCAAGTCAAGGAGGGTCAATTCTCTCAACATCCCAATGGCATGAGATGTTATGAATGTGGAAGCAGGGAGCACTTCATTGGGGTTTGCCCCAAAGAAAATGACAAGGAGAACAAGACGGAAAAGAGAATAAATTATTCAATTCAAAGAATGGCAAAATGAGTGATAGGCACTTGGAATGAAGATGACGAGGAAGATCACCCGAGCAACGAAAATGTCAACATATGCTTCAATGCACTTGATGGTGAGGTACAATCCACTTCTTCTTCTTATTTATATAGTTGTGAAGAAAATTATGATGAGGAAGATCCTTGTGATGTGCTGTGTGATATTTATGCTCAATTAAAGAAAACAACAAAACAAAACAAGGAAATGAAACTTAAAATTAAATCTTTGACGGATGACAACTCAAACTTATTTTGTGAATACAAAAGACTTAATGAGTCTTTGGATAGTTTAAAAATTAAGAAAGAAGTTTTTACTACCACCTTGAGATCATCTTCTTTGCAGCATAAGTAAGTTTTTTTTATAAAATGATGATTCTTGAAGAAAAACTTTTTGATCATGATTCTTTGAAGAAACATGTTGTTGATCTCACCTCTCTTGTAAACAAATTCACTTATAGGAAAAATATTTTGGAACAACTTCTTGGTTCCCAACGCATTGCACACGACAATAGTGGTTTGGGGGTATGTACATAAGGGTAGTGATGCATCTGACTAAGTCTTTAAACTATCATAACTATATGAAACGGGCTTTTACTCTTTTTTTGAGTTTTTCTACAAAAATATTCTCAAAATCACAAGTGTAAGTAGAAGAGTCCTTCGGAGCATTTCCAGCTTCCTCCTGGTGCTATACTTAACACCGCAAGTCCCAATTAATTAATCTTTGTTTCATTTGTTGCACCATTTGGCATTTAGGGTTTATCTTTAATTAAGTAGAGGGAATGTTGGATCCTTAATAGACATTTATTGATAGGAGACAGCCTAATTCCCCTGGCTCTGGCACCAGGAAAGCTGAAGATGTCGTAAGCAGCATGTTTACGAAGGGCTTTATTTTGGGAAAAGATGCTGTGAACAAAGCAAAAGCATTTGATGAGAAGCGCCAACTGACCTCAAATGCCACAGCCACGGTTGCTTCCATTGATCGCAAAATGGGTCTGACAGAGAAGTTAATCATGGGAACGGCTGTTGTCAATGAGAAGGTGAAAGCTACGGTGTATCTGAAAGGACAAAAGGTGCTTTTGCAGCTGCAGAACAGAATGCGACCGCTGCAGGATCTGTAGTCATGAGTAATCCTTATGTGTGGAGCTTCATTTAACAGAGTTGTCAAGGCAGCTGGTATGTGAGCCAGATGACTAAGGTTAAGCTTGAAAATCCGCGGAGAAAAAGGAGAAGGGAGCAACGGTGCAGGACCTAGCACGTATTCATCTGGATGAATCATCAGTGGAAAATGTTCAAGTTGCTCCTGTCAATTCAGCCGATGATGGGAAGCTTGTATAAGTAAGCCGAGCTATGAACTCGTAATCAAAGAGTTTATGCTCCGTCAACCTGTAACATATATCTTTATGGAAAATATAATATATCCAGGAGCTATTTTTCTTAACACATTTTGCAGAGAAATGCTGTATTTTGATTTTCTCTGATGGTAAATGTAATGCTGCATATTTCTGAGTAGAAAATAACTTCTTGAATTTGAGTTTTGTAGCAGTAAAACTGTTGTAGAAATGCTTATCTAAAACTCACTGGAACACATGCTATGTCTACAATATCCTCAACTAAAAATCTATCAAGAAGTCTTGATACATCTCTCTACATAAGAATCATGATCTATGGTTTTACCAGGTAGCTAAGGGGACAAATTTGTATCATCTGTGCAAAAGAGTCTCCTTCTTCTATAGACAGTATCTATTTGATCTAGCATTCCAAAAAGTCACCTTGATCTTATCTTATTGACAGTGTCTTATGATGAATTCTTGATCTACAAAATTGTTGTATGGACTTCCAGCTAACTTATGTACTTCACCAACCACGC
This sequence comes from Vinca minor, assembly GCA_026122235.1. NCBI lineage: Eukaryota > Viridiplantae > Streptophyta > Magnoliopsida > Gentianales > Apocynaceae > Vinca > Vinca minor. The sequence continues at coordinate 5,510,999 of JAOCZM010000253.1, forward strand.
CATGCTCTACAATACATGAAAGAAACATGAGTAAACCATACTACACATTCAATCTGACAAGACTGATGAAGTGATTGACTTGAAATGATTTGAAGTAGTGAAAATATTATTTGGATGGGTTTTCTACCTTTATGCATTCAGGTAGATCGTCGTCCTTCATACTGGTATGTGCCTGCATAAACATGGTAAAAGTTTTGTTTGGAACTTAGTTAATGACTGCCATAATAACCAGTACACACCAGAAGAGTACTAAAGAACAGGAAACAATTTAGTCAATCAGCACATTAAAATGCTGCTCAGGATTTTAACATGATATTAACTAATCTTATGCCTAATAAAAAAACAAGGTATTAGATGTTTCTGGAACAAACATGAGAATAGAAAAGTAAAAAAAGGAACCTAAAACTTGAATACAAAAAGGTGCAGAAAAGGCTCAAATTAGTTGTATGTTAAGAAACTGTGGCTGTTTAATTCGAAGCATATCCAAGTCCAAAATATAAATATCTGTAAGAATTTAGAAGGTAAATGGCAAGGATAGAGCATGGTGAGTGCTGCTGCATATATCTAAGGCCTACCTTTATGAGATTGTCGCATGATGCTTCTTGATTTGTTGCTAAAGATGCAAGGATGACCAGTCCAGCTGCTACAGTAGAGGGCCAAAAGCTAAGTTGTTCATGGCCTAGCAGTGATAGCACAGACAGATATTTGACAATCTTCTCTACCTTCTCACTAGCTCTTGCAGCTTTGAGATAAAACCTGTCCCAAAATTATAAATCTCATAAGTTCTATGACAGGATATTTCTTACCCCAGTTTGATGAATATTTCAGGTATTTTAAGATGCTTATGCACAAAAAGGTCGAAATTTAAGATACCTAAAATATAATAGGAGAAACTATATACCATAAGAAGTTATGCATTGTGGGAAGGAAGCACTGGAACTTGAGGACTTCCTGTACTAACCACTCCATAGCCACCACCTCACATCTGCTATATGGATTGCTGCCGATATGGAATATCTTTTGCCGAACACTGAAATGGCAAAAAAATTTCAAGTTCAACCGCTAACACAGAGGCACTAAAGAATGTGTTCTAGAACAACATAGAAAGAAAATAAACGATGATCAGAAGGAAAGGAAAAATTTTACCTGTTATAAGGCTGATTTTCTTCAATCCTTATTGCCAGAGTGAGGCAAGCAATTCCAGCAATTTGAAGATTCCTCTTGGTCTTGAAGTAGCCTTTACTTAAAAGCCGGTCCAGAAGGCTAATACCTAAGAACATTGTTTCTCTTTGGTGCTCTTTGTTTGTAGATTGCTGCAAAATTCCAAAATAAGGAATCAATTTTAGTATTTTTACTTGAGCCATTGGGATATGTATTCTACTCGAGGATAATTAAGATTGGCATTGGATATCATTTAAGATCTCATGCAACTAGGAAGCATTACATGACTTGCAAAATCTCAGCTTGCTAAGTTAAGCCGTCATAAATTTTTCTTCTAATTTAGGTGAGGAAAAAAATAAAAGAGAAAGAACATTATGTTCCATTGAAATTGCACCACTCAACATAACGAGAGAGTGAGGCCTCGTATACTTTTCCTTGATGATGGACCCCACTGTGCTCATGTCATTTATTAGTCACCAAATTGCCTAGTAATCAATCTCTCATAACATAACAGCTGTAAATTAAATTCACACCTTTTACACGGTTTTATTTTCTCTATATACCAGAAAATTATGATTGTTAAAGTAACCAGTTATACAATTAATAATGTAGTTTCTACCTCCAAGAAAAAAAAAGGTTATGAAGTATTTTCTTTTTCTTTTCCATGTTGGCATCTACACTAATTATCATTTTCTTCTCTGAACTTACTTTTTCCTTTTTGATAATATCAAATATGGAAAAAAATAATAATAAAAGAATCAGTTTCAATACTTTTAGAACACTAAATTCAGCTACCGTAAATTATCAACAAAACATGATAAAGAAGGCGGTTAATGACTCATGCAGTTAGAACCGGCACACGTGAAATTCTACCATCATAACTATCATAACTAATGAGAGGAAATTTCAGAACTTATTTACCAATTTGTCATTCGTCTTATTGAGTTATTTTGCTTTAGAAAATAATCACAATTCACATCCTAGAAAAAGTACATTGTACATGCATGCACGATTGACCAAATAATTGTTGTCTTCGCACATATTTTATGGAAGCAGTACTTTTATTAAGTTATCATAAAGTAAAAAAAGTACTACTAATTAATGGCTAAAAATTGCAAGATCAAATTTGAGTTAAGACTAAGAACTCGAGGCTGATGATACCTCAAAGATCCAGTGGACCATTTGCAAGCGCTGCTGAATTATAAGGTCGCCATAGTCGGTGGTGGAGCAGTAGTCATCTGCATAGTCATGTAAATACACTTGCCTCCTCTCCCTGTTTCTGAACATTTTGTAGCTCTCTTGATCTTCTTTGCTATCCAAGCCCAACAACTTCATCAAAAGATCAAAAAAATCAAAAAACAATTGCGTAACGTAACTTGTAAAAACAAATTCTTAACCATTTCATCCATACAAACAAATTGAAACACTACTAAAGGTTATCTATAACTCGAGAAAAAAAAATCAAAAACGGAAATCAGAGGTATGATTTATGGTTTTCAATCAACAGTTCAACACTGATCAAATTTAATATCCAATAAGCAACGGTCAACAGGAAAAACAACTTACAATTCTCTAGAAATTGAATTCAATTACATAATTGAGCGTATATTCATGAAATAAAAATTAAAATCCAACTGTTATACTACCAATTTCCAAGCAAATTTGAAGCAAAATTAAGGAATTTGAAATACAGAGAACTCACAGTGATTTCATGAGAATCATCATCTTCTGAGGAAGCAGGGGATTTAGCATTAGATTCCGAAACCATGCTCGATTTGCAAAACTCTTTAGAGAACTTGAGGAACAGTTGAAACGTCGGCGAAGGACTCTCATTAGAATTCTCGGAGAATTGGCTGCCGGAATCGGACCAGATGGATGGAGTATAGTCGTCCGTGTCAAAATCCGAACTATCCATGAAGATATCCGACTGTAGCTCAGAGTACGCCGACGAGTTGTCATCGGAAACGACGTCATTTGAGAAACTCTCCGAACATGTAAAATCAATGTCAATCGGAACAAGTTTTTCTCCAGGCACTACACCTGATTCTGCCTCGGATGATTTCGGAAAGTTGGAGAAAACAGAGTTGTAAGAAACGACGTCGTCTGACTCGAGCTCGAGCTGTTTGTGAACTCGATTCGCTCTTTCTGCTTCGATTTTTGAATTATTTCTGGAAACTTCAACGGAAATTTCTGATTGATTCACAGTTTCTGAAGCTTCTCCAGTTCCTTCAACATTAACTTTGTTTTTATCAAATTTCACTAAATTCTCAAATTGCTTCACCTTTTCATCAACAATTTTGCCGGTAAATCTCTCAACGTAATCAAATTCCTTACCAATTTCAACTCCTCTGTTCAACTTCAACTCTCTACCAGTTGAAACTGCTCCAGAACATGATTCAACACATGAACTCTCAGATACCTCGATTTCGGCATTTTTTGTCCACTTATTAGTTTTCTTATCAAAATAATTTCCTCTGCCAACACTTCGGAACTCCTGAATTCCTTCTTCGTCAAAATCACACTTATTAACAGAGGCTCTGCTGGAATCGCATTCGAGCGAGATCTCATCATTTGTTAAATGCGAAGAAGATTTATTATTAGTGAAAAACGAATTGAAAACCGGAGAAATTTGAATTATCCGGCGCCTCTGTGGTAATTTTGAGCGAAGCTGCTTCTTCACGGCGGAGAAGAGCGGCAATTTCTCTGGTGGTTCGAGAACCGATCGTCCTTCAACTTTACGCTTCATGATCACGCGAATGAGAAGGAATTAAACAACTTCGAAAACTAACTCTGAAGATCTACAATTAATTTCAACTTCAATTGTGTGATTTAAAAGAGAGAGACTGAGAGTGTGTGCAAGTTGAGAACTACGAAGCGGTTGAAGAATGTTGCAAGTTGAAGTGAAGGTCTATTATATAGGGTCCGCATAGGGTGGGGTCCATTATTCCATTTCTTAGTCACGTTCATAGAGAGGCGCACGATAGTGTCTGACGGGAAAATTCAGTTAACACCGTTATTCTTTAAAGCAATGTTTTGAAACCCGTATCGGACCGGTCCGACCGTCGACCGGACCTCCGAGCAGTCCGGTTAGGTGTCAAAATCCGTTTTCGTCAAAAATCGCTCTGATTTCACTGACCCGGTGGACCCGGCCGGTCGGACCGTTCAAACCGTAAACCGGAACGGTTTTGGGAAAACCGGCCGGGTCACAAAATACATTTTTTTTTTAATTTTTATGTATTAAAAAGGGGAAGAAGAAGAAAAAAAAAAGAGAGGGGCGGTGGCTAGGCGGTTCAGGGCAGAGGAGAAGGGAAGAAGAAAAAAAAGAAAAAAAGAGAGGGAGTGGCGGTTCGTGGCAGAGAGAATGAGAGGAGAAGAAAAAAAAGAGAGGGGTGGTGGCGGGGCAGAGGAGAGGAGAAGAAAAAAAAAAGAGGGAGGGAGTTGCTGCAGAGAGAAGAAGAGGAAGAGAAGAGAATGCGCCGGAGAAGGAGAAGAGGGGAAAGGGGAAAGAGGCGCTGGGAGAGAAGAGGGGAAAGGAAATGATAGGGTTTTTTTTTTTATCTAGGGTTAGATAGGAGACTTTATATATCTAGGACTAAAATGGCAATTAAAATATTATCACATAAACCCTAAACAATAATTATAGTACAAACAAGTCCTAAAAAGTCTATTTTCAACATTTAGTTGGATATTAAAATTAAAGGAGATATTTAAGGGAATAATCAAGATAAAATATATCTGAACTAGCTTTACATTAACAACATTTTTTTATTAATAAGTATATATTATATATTTTTTAATATTTATAACGTCACCGGTTTGATGAACGGGTCGATGACTGTCCGACCACTGGTCCGATCAGTGACCCGTGGCCCAGTAACTTTTTCGGGTCGATATCCGGTCCGGGTTTCAAAACATTGCTTTAAAGTTTCAAGATACTTTTATTTTTAAAGTTTTTGTTTAAAAATTTTAATTCTTGAAAATGTAAAAGTTTTGAGTAAAAATATAAGATCAAATTTCAAATTTTTTAATTTAAATGTTGTAACTAAATAAGCTCTAAAACATTTATGATTTTGCTAGATCAGTTATACGCCAGATAGGTAATTACTATGCGTGTCGAAGCCACATTGGCAATTGATAGGGGCGCTGGGGTCAGTGACTGCTTCCAAAATTCTAAAATGCAATTGATAAATTCCATACATTTTTAATGAGTACATAGAATTTTGACAAATTTGTCCTACGTCTTATTCAATTAATTCCTCATTCAATCAGTAAAAAAGCATCTTAAAACTAAAGAAGTTAAAGAAGGGCTCAAATTTGTACATCGATCTAAATCTGTGTTAGTATAAAGATAAATTATTCTTTTTCACTTGAGTTCGTAGTCGAGGGTGTCTGACTCGTAGACACGAAATGGCATCGGAGACCTTGAACAAATAAAAGTGAAACTTGCTTGATTTTGATTTTTCGTTGTCAATGTATTTTGTAAATCGGAGAACTAAGCTTTTCTGAACATCTTTGGGCATATTCAGAAGCACTATTAGTATTACATGTTAGATTGTATTTCTGGAATATTAAAAAAATTGTTGCACTGGTTTTATAATTTCTGAAACAGCAAAATAAAATTCTGAAGAATTAGTCCTGCACTGAATTTAAAAAATTTTTGAAACATAAAAATAAAAATTCTGAAGAATTATTCCTGCACTGGATTTAAAAACTTCTGAAACAGTAAAATAAAGCTCTGAGACTAGAAAATAGTACAGAATAAAAATAATCTGAGACTGCTACTATAAAGTTAAACAAATCACAGAGAATGATTGGAATTAATCCAGGACGAGATAGCAGTAAATTGCTTCCCCTTAAGTTCAATTTGTCCTTTTATTCATTGTTAACTAGAAGCAACAATAACAGCACATTCGAATCGTTGTTTACAACAGTAGAACTCTCAGAATGATATTAGACCCGCAAGTTTTATTCCTGAAATAGCAAAATAAAAGCTACCATAAAGTTAAACAAATCACAGAGAATGTTTAGAATTGATCCAGGACGAGATAGTAGTAAACCGCGAACTCTCAGAATGATATTAGGCCCGCGAGTTTTATTCCTGAAATAGCAAAATAAAAGCTACCATAAAGTTAAACAAATCACAGAGAGTGTTTGGAATTAAACCGGGACGAGATAGCAGTAAACCGCGAACTCTCAGAATGATATCAGGCCCGCAAGTTTTGCTCCGGCATTCGTGTACGCAGGTCGGGCCTGCACACGAGGTTCTCACATAGGGCATAATATAAGTAAGACAATTTAAACCCATGTGAACCATTTTAACATATAAAGTGATTTTCACTTTCATGAGTTTCCTATGTGGGATGTGGGTTTAAAATCTCATTTACCACAATTCAACCACCCCACTTTATACCAATTTATCATTCACACCAAGAATTGATTTTCTCACATGTTGTATATCATCGCGAAACTTGCGCAACCCACTTCGTGATAATCTCAATAACATTCAAAACCGAGTGGCAGTGGCGTAGCATTCTGGGGGGACCAGGAATTTTCAATTTTTTTTATATACTAGGTATATATCATCCACGGCCCCCCCAAAATTTTTGTAAAAAATTAGTACTAGGGTGTATTTTCATATGCACTTCTATATAAATTTTTAATACATGAGCGAATTTTAGTTCGACCCCCTCCCCCCCTAATTTTATTTCCTGGCTCCGCCACTGCCGAGCGGTGTAACGTATTAATATATTGGCTCAAAAATATCCTCACGACACTTTAATTACCATTAAATACTCTTATTAAAACAATTCTCCAACATTAAAGATATCCCGTAACCAAGAATTAGGCTTACAGCGTTTATGCTCACGTAAATTTTAAAAAAAAATTAGTTACCCAAAATAAATAATATATTTTCTTTTTCTGGAGGCAAGAGAAAATATACCATGAAACAAACATTTTGAATATACTTGGAACATAGCATGCTTTAAAAGATCTCCAAACTGTTTAGAAAAAAATGTGAACCAAGAAAAGTAATTGAAGAACTAAATGCGCAATAAAATGTATACAAAAAGTTGTTCCCGTGCACCAAGGCTCCTATGCAGAACGGGTATTTGTTTTGCATGTGCGGGACGAATTCTCAGCCGTTGGATAATTTTTTGATGGCTGAGATTGGTTTAAAAAAAATACTTATTTTGATTTTGAGAACATCTGTTCTGTGAACACTTATTTTTAACCAAAAAATGCATGTATTTGCCTTGAAAAATTATTTTGTATGTACAAAAAATTAGTTATTCTGTATAGGAGCCGGACTGGTTCCTGTGGGCTTTTGAGGAGTAAGATAAATTGTTGTAAAAGTGAAAAAGTTAAGATTTGTTTCATACCGATAGAAAATGCGATATGAGTATTGTCTCTAGCATTATGCCAATTGATAATAATAATAATAAAAAATAAAAAAACTGCAAAACAGAACCAAAAAAAATGTTGGAATTAAAGAAATAAAGGAGGAAGGGAATATGTACAAAATCGTGAAAAAATATCATAGTTTGGTCTTACCTGTGTAGAAAACGCATCATGCGTTTTTTTTTTTTGGCCTCCAATTGATATGATTTTAGACTAATTGATGATAATGTTTTTTTTTTTGATGCCACGATGGGACAATTGTCCCACATTGGGGAAAGAGAACAGTCCCACATTGGGGGAGAGAAAACACCTAGATAAGGGAGAATAAAGTTTACCGTACGCAGGGCGGGTATCGAACCCGGAACCTCTCGGTCATGGGCCGACAAATGCCCACTGGGCTATTGGCCTCTTCGATGATGATAATTTGATAGGAAGTAGTTGGCAAATTAATTATTAATAGTTACCAAATCCGTTACCTTTAACCTATAGAATTGGTTTTTTAATTCATAGTTTCATTTTAAAAAAGAGAGCTCGATTAAATTTAGATTAATTGATAGGAGTTAGTTTGCCAAATTTATTATGAATGAATTCTATGAATTTCATAATTATTTTAATAGTGATAAAAAAATCTCTGAACAAATTAAAATATTTTAAGCTAAGGGAGAACCTGCAATATTGGACCTTAACAATTTTTGCTTTTCTTTTTTTAGACATAAACTTTATTTTTGTACATTCTTAGACCTAAACTATTTACGAGCACTCTGAAATAAAAAAAAAAAAAAATCAAAATCCGGCCAAAATGTGGCCGTTGAGTAAAACGACGTCGTTTGACTGAGGGCACAATAGTCAAATTACAAATATGTGGGTGAATATGCAATGTTGAACCTTAACAATTTTTGCTTTTCTTGTTTTAGACATTAACTTTTTTTTGGTACAATATTAGACCTAAACTATTTACGGGCACTCAAAAATGAAGAAAAAAAAATCAAAATCCGACCAAAATGTGGCCAGTTGAGTAAAAACGACATCGTTTGACTGAGGGCACAATAGTCAAATTACAAATATAAATAAATAAATAAAACCAACCCGATTTGCAAACCCGACCCGACCCATTTTCCTTTCTTCTCCCTTCAGCTAAACACCACCATCCTCCTCCTCCAGCAGAACATCATCATTCCACCAGTCGGTTCCTCCGCAGCTCCACCGCCACCGCCACAGCCCTCTGCTTGTTTGTAGTAGGATTCCTCTGTAATGTAGTAACAACAACTGGATCTTATTTCGGATTCATAGCCAATCTAGTCTTTTCTACCATTTTCTTCAATTGATGAGACAAAGGCTCAAAATGAAACTTCTTCTTCCCTTTCGAATCCCCATCACAATTTACACAGTCTCATAAAGGGTTTCTAAATTGCTCATCCTCCACACATGATTTTGATGTGTTTGAGCTTGTGAAAGATATGAGAATGCTTAGAGATGGATGAATTTGCAGTGGAAAATTTTATGTGTTTGAGCTTGGGAAAAACGGGTTCCCATTTGCAGCTTTGCTGCTCCGAATAGCAAACAATGGGTTGAATTATTACAATGCTCAAAAGACATAAATACCCTTAATAAAACGACTTCGTTTTAAGCAAAGGGTAGTTTTGACCGGATTTTGATTTTTTTTTTTTTCGATTGCCCGTAAATAGTTTAGGTCTAAGAATGTACAAAAATAAAGTTTATGTCTAAAAAAAGAAAAGCAAAAATTGTTAAGGTCCAACATTGCATATTTTCTCGTCGAATTATTACAATGCTCAAAAGACATAAATACCCTTAATAAAACGACTTCGTTTCAAGCAACGGGTAGTTTTGGCCGGATTTTGATTTTTTTTTTTTTATTTCTGAGTGCCCGTAAATAGTTTAGGTCTAAGAATGTACAAAAATAAAGTTTATGTCTAAAAAAAGAAAAGTAAAAATTGTTAAGGTCCAACATTGCAGGTTCTCCCTTAAACTAATTTAAGTACTGAAAGTTTCTGAAAAATAGTTTGGATGCCTAAAGGCTTAAAAACAATTTATGGAGTTTCTCTCTCCTCATATGTACGATTTAAAGATTTAAGGAGTTTGGACTCGAAACCATTTAACCAAGTTTTTTAATTATGAGAAGTGGGTTAAGGAGTGTGTTAAAAAAAAATTGAAGGACCAACATTGACAAAAGTTATTTAGAGTTGCGGTGCACCAATTTTGGTGGTGGCGTGATTCTCAACTATTTGAAGATAGCAATGATGGGGTAAAATCCAAGATGATAACTTGGACCTAATAATGTTAGACCAGAAGAATTGCATTGGGATAAACATGTCGAAACCCAAGATAGATAAAAGCGCTGGCTAAGTCCACGAAATGGCTATACAAATTATGAGCTCGGGCCAAGGCCAGGCCCTGAGCTGAGCTCTTCGCGAGACTCAACAAATACAAATCCACTCGGACGGATGTATGAAGCGCGTGCAACCTACTCGGTAGTACCGAGCTCAACGAGACGTTTCACAAAAACGCAGTGGCAATTCTGTGATGAAAACTAGGGTCTATCTTGCCTATAACCATACAAGGTTTGACTCAAATACAAATCCACTCGGACGGATGTATGAAGCGCGTGCAACCTACTCGGTAGTACCGAGCTCAACGGACGTTTCACAAAAACGCAGTGGCAATTCTATGATGAAAACTAGGGTCTATCTTGCCTATAACCATACAAGGTTTGACTCAAATCCTTAGGGAAAGGACCTCTATAAATAGAGATCTTCCTACTTCATTTACTCCAAGTGATTTCTACCTTTCGAAACATATGCTAACTAGTTCTACACGCTCTTTGTATCCGAACTAATTTTAGCATCGGAGCGGGGTTGAGGATACTTTCACCCTCTCTAACTTTTCTCAACAGGAGAATAGGTACTCAGCTCGGATCAAGAAGTTCGATCATCAATCCTAGCATTTTCTTTACTCCCTATGTGACGATCGGTAATTTCGGATCAAGGTTAGTGCCCTTTTTATTATGAAAGATCCACTTAATTAAGTTTTACATAGTAATTAGGATATTTTATAGGTAATTAGTTGCTTGATTTAGAATCCACGTGATAATAATTAAAGTGTAAAACAAGTACAAATTAGTAATATCTACATTAAAAGTAATAAAGTAAAGAAATGACAAATTACAAAGTTTAAGGGTCGAAATATTTCCATGTGGGAAAGGAAAATTACAAATAAGTAAGCAAAGGACCTTTTTGGAAAATAAAATAATTACATAAGGACCCCCAGGTTCCCCTATAAATAGGGCGTCTCTTTCAAGGGTAAAAGCTGCACCAAAACTCATCACTAATATTGGTAATAAGCTTTCTACTTCTCTCTCTCTAAAGTTACTCTGCTAAAATAAAATTTCCGTAACAAAAATCTCTGGTTGTCCGGAATCTCTGGCAATGAATTTTGGCTGCTACTGACAGGTACTCCTGTTTTAAATATATTGTTATAATCCTGCAATAAGAAAACTTTGGTTATTCAGGTACAGGTAGGAACTGGATTATATTCTCTAAGACTATCGGAGCCCGAGGATTGTGGATAACGCGTTTTTGTGGGAACGCAATCCCGGGAGCACCTGTAACCCACCCCACTGGTGGAAACGTAGCTAAACGGACATTTGTCTGGTTAGACGGGTGAACTAAGAGAATATAAATCCAAATTCTTCCCTGAATCTAGACCGAAGTAAAAAATTGATTTAAAGAATTTAACTGTTCAGTTTCCTTAGAATATTTGGAGATTGAACGTTTAAATTCCTTGAATATTTTATTAGATTATTTAAAGAGTTAGTCCCTAAAATATTTCTGACCAGTTAGTTACAGTGTTGCTTAAAATATTTTTTAAGAGGATGAAATTTCTTTTAATAGGTTAAAGAAGGAAAGGTTATAGTGTTCATTTTCAACAATACTAGGTTGGTAATTATAGTATGTTAGGCAGAAATTGTTTTTGAAAACAATATATGTATATATATAAAAGTCTACGGCTAAGTGATCCTAAACAGAAAGCTAGGAAACTGAACAGTAAACACCAATAATAAAAAGCCTATTGCTATGGAACCCCAAACAAGAGTCAGACCATTCATCATGGAATCTACATAATTTAAAGACCCGGATCTAAGGAAAGAAAAAGGAAGCCATAAAATATTAGATCATCAAATTAAAGGTCCATCAGGAGAACCATAAAAGTCCAAATCAGGAACATAAAAAATATCCTTTTCAAAACCCATCCTTGGTCCACCCTTTTTCAAACAAGACAAAGATTTTATTTTTCAGACAACAAAAACACAAATCTTAGTAGAAAATAAAGATCTGAAGGGTTTTGTTTATAAAAAGAGCCAAAAAGTATTACATCATCATAATATTTAAAAGTTAAGATTTTGAAAGAAAATTTACTGCCTTGTAAAACCAGAACAAAAAGGAAACCAGAAAATATTAATAATTTCAAGAAACAGAAAAATTCACAGAGATTCTGTAATTAAAATAGGAATAATAACACCTAGCAAATATATTACCAAAGGAAAGCTAAATAGGAATTTCGGAAAAACAAAGAACTATTATTGAAAATATATGTGTATATTTATCTATAAAATATTTTCTTGCCAAAAAAAAATCTACTGCAGTTCTCAGTGTTCTTTTCTTAAGAATATATATATATATATATATACCTATTTAGTTTTAATGCCGAAAATATTTATTATATATTTTAACTTCAGTTTTCTTTCTCCTAAGTATATATATATATATATACACTAATCAGAAAATCAGAAAAATACTAAATAAGAAACCTACCTCATCAGGGAACCCCGACTGGCCGGAGACATAGACCACCGGCCGGTCAGAAAACGCCAGATCTAAAGAGAGAGAGAGAGAGAGAGAGAGAGAGAGAGAGCAGAATTAAGAAAAATTAAGAGTTAATAAAATAGCTAGTAGGAAGGGGAGAAAATAGAACTTACCTAGTGGAAGAAAACCCACCTCACCAGAAAGCTGTGACCGGCCAGACCGAACCCCCACCCGGAGGAACACCAGATCTGAACCAAAAATATATATATACATTAAGTATAATAATAATAAGAGATTTATTTAAAGGAAAAAGGGAGAAGAAAGCTCACCGGCTGACGGGAACCGAGATCACCGGAGTAAGGAGAGCAGCCGCTGCTACCGGACCGGATCGCCACCAACCGGAGCAAGAACAATCTGAGACGAAAAAGATCCAAAAATAAAAAATAAAATAAATAATAGAAAGAGAGAAAGATGCAGGACGCTAGCTTAGGGGAGTAAATTTGGGGATTTCTTCAAAAGAAAATATGAAGAAAAATGAACAGCCTGGAAGGCTCTAGGTTCTTTAGACAAATTTAGTAAATCTGCATAGTTAGTCCCTGAGAAACCCAGAATTCGCTAGGTATAATTTTACTGATCTGCACATTTAGTCCTTCCTTAACATCATTCAATTTTTCCTCAGCACTAAGGCGATGAATTGTCCCGCGAAAATTTAAAAATTTGCGGGATAACTTTTAAATTAAATATAATTCTAGTCCTTAGGAATTTTAATATATCATTGTAGTACCTCATTAATATTTAAAACTGATAAAGGAATTAAATATTTTAATATTCATGTTTAAGTCCCCATATTTTAGGAAACTACATTTTGGCCCCAAAAGTCTTAAATTTCCCTTGGGAGACCCTTAGGACTGTGTAAATTTAAGTAAACAATTATCTTACATGTATTAATCTACCTTATGTTTAATAACAGATTTTCAGGACGATCGTGAAATTCGGAATTAAGGTGAGTTCCCTCCTAAAAATCCATTTCTAAAATTAATATAAACTGTTTCGTAAATAAAAATGTACAAGCTAAACTTGAAATCATTCCTGGATAAATGTAATATATTTGGCATCGCTGGCATATTATTGGGATTCTGGACTTCAGTCATTTATGGATAAATATAATCTTATTTGGTATCGCTGGCATATTATTCTGGTTTTTTTTTTTTGTTCTATCGGTGGGGGGGGGCTTGCACTGTGCGAGGCTAGTCACCCGTACGAGGGCATCTCGAACCATCGATAGATCGGAAATGTTTAGACGGGATCCCGGGCCTGTAGGGATCAGAAGGGCGGGGAAAGCATTGGGCTGACCGGTCTCCTCTGTAAACCTTCAGTGTCAAATTTGGTTGGGCGGTATGTATCTCGAGTCAGGAGGTTGGCTCCGGAACATCAGCCTGTGGACTTAGACTGGCGGGTACCCCAGTTTCTAAGATTCACAAACATGAACGAGTATGTGTTTGGAAATCATGGCCATGTATGGTGTACGGCGGGTTACTGACTATGGTCTTCTGTATATGATTTTTTGGTCTTCTGTATATGATTTTTGGTCTTCTGTTTGCAGCTCGGAACTACATTATCCAGCTGGAATGAATTAAAGAAATGTGACAAGTTTTCTAAATTTTTGACAAAGGCTTTGAAAACAAAAACCCGTTTTAAATCACAGGCACCCACTCCACTGGGAACTCACTGGGCTTTTTAAGCTCATTGTTTTATCTTTAAATTTTTCAGGGAACTCAGAGTCGTAAATATCAAGCGCAAGAATAAGGATAGCTCAGGAAACGAGATACTGTGTCATATAAACAAAAGAAGAAAATAAAGTCGAAAGCAATAAATGTTGTTGTAAAAAGAAAAAAAAAATTATAGCTGTTTATTGTAACTCATGTACCGTTTGTAGTAGTATTACATCATGTAATCATGTAAAATCTATTGTAACCTAGAACCTAGTGCCGGGAGGCACGCGATGATCCGACCCGAGAGGGAACGGGTCGTCACACCCTAGCTCTGCTAGCTTATCTTCTAGTAGGTAACTCGGCTAACCCTTTGGTTTGGCTAAGCTCCTCTTTTCACTTTTTACTTCCTTAGAACTTAGTCATCAAAAATTAGGAATACATCAACAACTAGTGTCACTTTCTAATAAGGTAGATAATATAGTACTCCCTCCATTCCTAAATGTAAGACTCTTTAGACAATTTGAGAAAATTAAGGAAGTTGTCATTTTCACCTAAACTTCCAATATTATCCCCCGCCCTCCTTCTCTCTCACTTCTTTGTCATAAAGAAAGGAAAATATTGAGGGTATAATTGGAATAAATTATTTACAACTAATAAAACAACCTTAAACGACAATTAATTTGGATACCTAGATATCTCCTAAATGACAATTAATAGGGAATGGAGGGAGTACTGAATAGTTTACATGAGATTGATATTGCTCCCGAGGTGGTCAAGAGAACCTTGGTTCTTTCGATGTGGTAATTTTTCCTATTGATTGACTATTAATACAAGACCCTTCCACAAAAATTGTGAGGGATGGATCGATAATTTGTTACATTATAGGGACTGAAAATAAATTAACCCAATTTTCAATTATCTCCAACAATGGGTATTTTTCTAATGCAAATAGTTTTTGACGCCCGAAGGCTATTGCTCCCCTGGGGGAAGAGCTGAGAAGCACCTAGATCGAGGGAGATTAGTAGCATGCCTCATGCCTGGGGAGGGAGTTTAGCCTCATAAAGAGGAGAATATTATTTGCCCCATTTTGCGGGGAGAAGGTGTCGAACTTGGGACCTTCCGATCCCAAGCCAAAGGCTTACCCACTGGGCCAAACCTTTTGTTGACTCTAATGCAAATAGTTGTTAAACAAAGGCAAATTGGTGGATTTTGTCCCTAAACAATTTTGAGTTTGATATAAGGTCTCTAAATAATATTTTTCAATTATTTTATCCTGAAACAATTTGTATTTGGCACCTAATGTCCTTCTGTCCAAAAATTTGTTAGTCAACTGTGAATTTCAAATTTTGATCGGGTCAAACCAATAAGTTAAAGGGCATTTTTGGTAGATTGTTAATATAATACATTACCCACCCTAGCCCCAACCCCCATCCCATAAACAGCTACGCCACTCATCTGTCCTCTCTCCTGCGCAAACACTCACACCCTCCCACCCCTACTACTTTCCTTCTTCCTATCCTCCATGACCTCCACGGCTCCCACCACCAACAACCACCCAAAAGAGATTGCAAAAGAAGTCAAATCAGTTCTCTCAAGTAATTCCCACCCTTTATTTATTTATGTATGTAAAACTTCTGAGACGAATTTAAACAAAGACTACAAGACTGAAAGAAAATTAAACCCCAAAGAATTTTTGAAATTTTTTTCCTGATTTTTTTCTTTTCTTGGATTAAAAATGAAAATCGAAGATCATCATCAATCGAGGTCTTATTTGGAATATCTTTATCTTGTTAATGGCATTTGCGAGGTACCCTTCTTTCTTTCTAATCTCCGTCTCTTTTACTTTAATTTTTCTGTGGTTTGGATTTTTGGGATGAATTTTGCTGATGATAGATGAATGGATTTTGGTGATTTGGATTGGCCAGAAATGAAGGTTGGCGTTGGAGATGGGTTGAGAGGTTAAGGGTGGTGCACTGGTGGTGAAGGACGGCGGAGGAGGTGGGTTAAGGGTGATGCACTGGTGATGAAGGACGGCGGAGGGGTCCGTGGAAGAAAGAAGATGGATTGGTGGTGGTAGGGGTGGAGTATTTTTTTTAATGTACCATAAATGCCCCTTAAACTATCCTAGTTGACACACATTTTTTATTTCCAATTACAGTTGACTGTCATAAAATGACGGAATGATCTTAGGCACCAAATACAAATTGTTTCAAGATAAAATAATGGCAAATTGGTGAAATTAATCCCCAAACAATTTACGATTGGTGATTTGGGTCCCCAAACAATTTTTTGCTTTTCTTTTAGATACTTAAACAATTTTTCATGTTTGTACTACGGTCCCTTCGTTCAAAAAAATCACTAGTCAACGGCTAATAACATTTTTTTAAAACATTTCACTCAAAATATCAGGGGTATTTTGGGTAATTCATATACTAACCCACCCCTAAACCATATCCAAACCCATCCCCTGATCCATTCCAACTTGGACCAAAAACATAACCCACATCTCATCATCTTCTTCATCATCATGTGCTTCTTGGAATTTCAGATGTTTCTTGATTCCCTTCATTGCCTTTGGTAGCAACATTTTCTTTTTTTGGAATTGAATCAACAGCAACCCCTGAGGATTCTCCAACATTTGCATCTGTTATTGTGAATGCAGCCAACTTAGAGACAACATAAGCAGCAACAATGCAGCCGTTTTCTGTTCTCTTGAAACACGGCCGGTGATCTCCGGCAACCAAACTAGATTTCAATTGATCCAATGACTTCAACCGCCGTAATATTTCATATCTTTTGCGTCGGTCGAACCTATATCTATGTGGCTTTTCTATCTTGGACGAGGCGTCCGTCAAAACAGTTCTCCGGCAACCAGTTCCCGGCGCCGGACACGCTTAAGTTTTCAATCATCATTGCATAAAATGAAAAGCTATACTAGTAGTATCTAATTAAGTGTCTGGAAGCAGAAGTAGATACATTTCTCATCTTACTCAACTCTATATAGACCTCCTAAATTGAAGCTGGTTCTGTTTTAAGAAGATGATGATGATGAAGAAATTGAAAAAAAGGATAAAATCAAAACATTCTGATGCTTTGTATTAAGCTCCTTGGTAACATTAGCCCATATTAGCCTTCTCGTTCATGGTGATCGATTTGATCAATTGATTCTAAAACACACAAAAAAATAATCTTAAAATAAGGTTGAAACTCCGAAACCGAGAGAACGAGAGAGAGGAACGCAAAGTATCCGGCCAGCGATCCCTTTCTCTCTCTCTCTCTCTTCTTCGGCCGGTAATCTTTTTGCTCGGAGAAGAAAGGATGTAGAAGAAGAAATCACCGGAGACTCTTTTTCTAATTTTTTGACTTATTTGAGATTTTTTTTGGCTAATTGTTTTGGTCCATGTTGGAATGGGCCTGGGGATGGGTTTGGATATGGTTTAGGGGTGGATTAGTATATGAATTACCCAAAATATCGATATTTTGAGTGCAATGTTTTAAAAAATGTTGACTAACCGTTGATTAGCGATTTTTTGTACAGAAGGATCCATGGTACAAACACGTTAATTGTTTGAGTATCTAAAAGAAGAAAAAAAAATTGTTTGGGAACCCAAGTCACCAATCGTAAATTGTTTGGTGATGAATTTTACCAATTTGCCTACAATAATTGAAAAACGTTCTTTTGGTACTTTATATTAAACTCAAAATTGATTGGCACAAAATCCACGAATTTGCCTTAAACAAATTCAACTAACTTTCCACTCCCGAGAGTTACTTAAAAACAGCTACGCCTTCTACTCTTTTGCATCTCAGTTTCCATCACCATCTGGTCTCCTTCAACTTGTTTATGAATCTTGTTTTGTCTAGTAAGTTATTTTTGTTAACTCAATTTTCTGATATATTGACTTTCGGTGATTGATTGTATATTTATAATCGCTTTTACCCAAAATTCATAGCACTCTATTTTTTTGTAATGAACCTTGAATCAATCACAATTCCGAGTAACAGAAATGGAAAAGATAAAATAAAAAGTAAAGATCAGATGAAGAAAAGAGTAAATGGAAAAAGAACAAACTTAGTAGAAATGGTATTTAAGTTTGAGGAAGATGATAGATAAGGAAACTACAGCCAAATGCTATTACTTAAAATATCTTAATACCCTACTATATTTAGAGAACTACTATTTATAGACTTTAAAACTAATCTAATCTCAGCCCTTTATTTACTAGCTCTAATCTCAGCTGTCCAGCTCAGCTATTCCATGCCAGCTGTGTCCTTTGTGTCAGCAGTAGTACTATTCTGTTGCAAAACAGAATGTGAGTAGAGCTGAGCTGCTACTGCTCACTCCATGACACTTTTTCCCTCTCATTTTCTATAGAATTTAGTACGTAATTAGGGGAATAAGCATACGGTCTTAGGTTATTGCTGAATTCGTGAAATCTTTTGGAATTTAAATGTGGAAACTTGAAAGAGAAATGAATTTGTGAATTATTGCTTATATCGTCTTATTTTGTACTCCATCCATTCCTTAATACAAAACTTGTAGGGAAAATTAAGCAAGCAAAAATAACATATTTTTTAATCAAAATCAATGTTACTCTTAAATAGAATTAGTGGTATACAAGTCCTATTTAAGAGAGTAATATTGATATTTTGATTAAAAAAATACATTTTTTTTGCTTCCTCAATTTTAGATACATGTTCTAAAAGTCTTATATTAAGGAATGAAGGTAGTATTTTTTTGTGGATTTATGATCTAATTTGATTGGAATGTATGAAGGAAGTTGCATTGCTTTGTTTGAACCTTTAGAAGTTAAAAGATGGGTATGTCGTCTGCGAATAGTACAAGTGAGGCATTGAAATTGTGCATATTTGATTTGAGGAAGGGGACAAAATGAAGGCCATGAGCTTGATAAGATCTTGTTCTTCTATCTGGCTGATTTTCCGTTTTCGACTCAGCTATCTGTTATAGGCCTCAGTGAAGGTCTAATCACATTCACAAGGTTAGCGAGTTTCCAATTAATTATCCCATGAATAAGTATCTTATGTCTGTTTTTTTTTCTGTGGTAGAAAAACTTTAATACTCTCTATCACATTTCAAATGATAGTAGGTAACCTGAAATGAGGTTTTGTGCGAAAATTGAAACTGTAATATACTAGTTACATAATAAAATTTAGGAAATATGTTGGCTAATAAGTGCTTTATGTTAAATCTGAATATATAAAAGGAATACACTGGTAGGATATTGGCATTTTCATGCTATATCACATATTGTAAGCTCTCCTTTAGGAAAAGAGTCAAACTTCCAAAACTAGGAAGTTGGTCATTCGGAATGGAATGGAAGGAATTCAATGTTCTGATATTGGTGTAAAAACTGTTTTTTCATGAACTGTAATATTGGGACTAATGCTTGTTTTTCTTCTTCTTTTGTTAAGAATTGAATCTTTACCTGATTGCTACTTCAACCGACAATGCAAACACTGCTGCTTCTACTCAGTGACGGATCCAGGACTTGATATCAGTGAAGTCAGGGACCATTTTAGGACAACAACAACAACCAAGCCTTAATCCCAACAGATTGGGGTCGGCTACATGAACCAAAGTAAGAATCACGTAAGGTCATCCACATGGATGCATTCTCTCCATTTCTTTCGATCCCAAACACAACTCTCATCTAGTTCTAGCAGATTCATATCCCCTTTTATCACCTCCGTCCAAGTCTTCCTCGGTCTCCCTCTACCTCTTACGCCATCTATATTACACAATCCTTCAAACCGTTTGCGTTGGTTTGGGCACATTAGACGAAGGCCAAGTGATGCTCCGGTATTGGAAGTTTAGGTGGAATGGACAACTTCCTTAATTTTTTCAAATTGTCTAAAGAGTCTTATATTTAGGAATGGAGGGAGTACTAGATATGATAAATATCCCACGAAGCGGGAAAAAATTGAGCCTTGAGAGCTGAGAGCTGAGAGATAAGATTATTTTTTATTGAGAGCAACTTGTTAAATATCTCCTAGAAGACTAGAAACAAAAAGTATTTTTAAATCTTTATAATATTTAAAGCAGCTTGTTAAATATCTTTTAGAAAACAACAAGAATGGTTAACACCACTGATCTAGTGCGGAACGGGAATTGTTACGTACGTGCGGAATGAATTCTTATCTGTTTGATCAGAATTTTGAGACTGTTTATTTTATTAGTGGGGTAATTAATTTTTTTGTGTGAGGTTATTTATACATTTATTATCTAAATAGAGTAAAATATATCATATATAATTAAAAAAAAAATAATTTCACTGCGGTCATTTGACCCCAGTAGCAAGCACCTGCCACCGTCACTGCTTCTACTTTTTCTTTTAAACTTTCCCCTTTCCCCGTTTCCACCCGAGAAAATAAAATGAACTAAAAAGAAGAAAAAAGGCAGCTACATCAACACAAATAATTAGTGTAATTTTCTAGATACCACTTCCCGATCTGTTTATTGCTTAAATAAAGAGGTATTAGTTTTCTACTACAGATTATTTTCCCCAGAAACTGCTTTTGAGGTCATTGAAGCTGAGATGCATTCTCATGTTTTTTATGAGCCTGGATGGTAATGGTACGTATTTATCTTTCTGTAATATGCTCGTCTAGTCGTCTTTTTTCCCTCCTTTGAACTCATATGTTCAACGCTCTTGAGGGTGTTCTGTTTATTCTCTTTAGTAAGACAAATTAATACTACCTTCATTCCTTAATATAAGACTTTTATTACATGTTGCAAAAATTAAGATTTTTTTAATTAAAATATCAATATTACTCTCTTAAATAAAATTAGTGGTATACAAATCATATTTAAGAGAATAATATTTGTATTTTAACTAACAAAGTATCTTGTTTTTTGCTTCCTTAATTTTCGCAATATGTAATGAAAGTCTTAATATAGAATGGAGGGAGTATAAAAGAATCTATGAGATGAAAATGTCCATTTCCCAATCATATTCTCAATAAAACTCATCTAGGTAAAAAAGACAAACTAACTACAAGAAAGGTGTAGTAGTGGTAGAAACTCAATACTCATTCATTTACTCGAACATCGCTTAAGCCCCCAAAATCAGGATAAGACGAATTCATGCAGATTTCATTAGAACATTGCTCGGAAAATGTCATGTTTCTTATCTATATAATTTACAAGTTGATTGGATGGTTGTTTAATTACCAAGTAGCAAATTTTTTTCTTTTTTGTATACGGTCCGTTACTATATGATATACAACAGCAACAAAACGTTAATCCCAAGTAATTGGTGTCGGCTACATGAATCAATATAAGATTTCTGTGTGGTCGTTCGCATTAATACATTCTCTCCATTTCCTTCTATCAAACACCATAATCTCATCCAAGTTTAACAAATCCATATCATTCTTGATGACTTCCGTCCAAACTTTCCTCGGCCTCCCCTACCTCTTACAACCTCATACCTCCATCCTTTCAAGTTTTCGAAATGGAGCGTCACTCGACTCTCTTTTTGTGTGTCCAAATCACCGCAAGCGATTTTCCCTTATGTTATCTTCAATAGGTACCGCTATTATCTTCTCTCAGATGATTTCGTTTCTCACTCTATTCTTTCTAGTATGCCCACACATCCATCGCAACATACGCATATCTGTTACACTCATTTTCTGAATATGATACCTTTTCATGGCCCAACACTCTGTACCATACAAAAAAACGAATCTAAAAGATGTTCTATAAAACTTTCCCCTCAATCTAAACAGTATATTACGGTCGCATAAGACACATGTTGCACCCTTTCATTTCAACCAACTAGTTTTAACTCGATGCGCCACATCACATCAAGCTCTCCATCGTTATGAATGATAGAACTCAGACACTTAACATAATTACACTCGAATCGCCCGACACTAAATTTATACTCCCAATACTCAGTTTTACTTCTACTAATTCTGAAATTTTAGATTCCAATGCTTGTCTACATACCTCCAACATGCACATGTTAATTAACAAGTTCTCCATTTCTTTTGCCCCAAGACCGTATACATGGATTGTGAATGACTCTTGGGGTATTACCTTGTGTGGTGCTTCATTATGGTCTTTGATGCGAAATTTGCAAGTGCACAAATATCAAACAAGTAATAAAGTAGTAAGTACAAGATTGTCCCAACGAGGATTGATTATCTAACTGAAAAATTATATTACTTATAACCTAACCTAAACCAAAATAAGGAGGAACCAATAAATTAAAACTAATAATGAAAAACAATTAAAATAAAATAAAGATGCTATTAAAAGAGATAACAATATATGTAACGAATGGACTAAGACACCTCTAATCTAGTCTACTCCTTTTATGGAAAATAAATAATTTCTTAATTTAAGTCTCAACTAGGTTAATGGTAGAAATTCCCGAATATAAGCTAGACCCAATCTCTTGGCGAAAAGCTCCTAGCCTTAGAGAATAAATCAGTCGTATCTCTACGTGATTTTAAGACATAAAACCGCATAAAACTCTTTGGACTTTCCCTAGCGTTTGTTTCTTATTCGCTAGAAACCACACAAGGAAATCGAATCTATCTCTAGTCAATTTTACGCCATGTTATTATCCGTGATCCAATCAAATATAGAACTTCTCAGCCTCTACAAATAATTTAAATTCATGCAATAGTTGATTAGAAAATCGCAAGCATTAAGATCAAATAATAACAATTAACCATATTGTCGAGATAAATAAATTAATATAAATCAAATAAATTCATAAAAGTTTCGACCTTCAAAGAAGGTCTTAGTCGCAACAAAATTAGCTAAAACTAAACATAAATACAAATAATAAAAGAAGTAGCCTGATTACGAAACGATCCCGAGCTCCAAGCTCCTCAACTTTATCCTCTGCCAAGGATTAGTCGAGTTGGCCTAGGTGGCCGAACCTTCAATGATAAGTACCAGGATGTTTGATATGTGAATGGTATATACAAGGATTCATTTTTAAAGTTGATGAATGCTGCCTTTATATAGGCATGCAAAAGTCTTCAATTCCATAAGCGATTAGAGCTTCCAGCGTATTAGGCAGTGACCCTTTTGATTCTTGATTCCTTTTAGGATTCCAATTCGGAATATAGTAATCTCCAAATTCTATTCCTTTTCGAATTCAACTTTTGGCACGTAACAAATTTGTATATCTTCAATCTTCTATTCCAAGTTGGACTCGGTAACATTTTAGCACTTGCCAAATATTATTCTTCTTTTCCTTTTATGTCCAAAATTTCCTTTAACCTGTATCAAATATTAGAAAATTAGTGAATCAGATTCATAACAACATTTTTAGGCATATTCACTGATAAAGACTAATTTAATCAATTATTTTCTCTCCATTAAGCTTAAAACAAATATGAAAATATCCAAAACAATGGTAAAATATAGGCTCATCAACTACCCTCCACTTAAGATTTTGATCGTCCTCGAGCAAAGAAACAATTCATAGAAACAGAACCACTTAAAAATATTTATCTTTCCATTCTCTTAACGTTCTCGTTACTAGCTTCAAATATTCATCTATAGGCATAAACCAAAAAGTTTCAATCCAAATATAACAATAAATATAACAAAGCTAATAGACTCTTATTACGAAGACTTGAGACATACTATGACAATACCAAAGACTTGAATCAACACTTAAACCGGTATTATGCAGTCAAAGAACACTTTCTTGATAATAATAAAACAACGCTAGCCTTGTTAACTTACATACTCTCCACTAATGAAGACAAATCAATCCGCTTGAGTCTATTAGGACTTTTTGGCTTATAACGTTAGGCTAGGGACATGGCTACGAAACGAAGGGATAGGATATTCAAAATTGAGAGAGAAAAAGTAAAGAGAAACATGCTTATTATAAAATGATTTTACCATGTAACATTTTCTTCTTCCCAAAACATACTCAACTTCATACTTTATCTCCATGTATTTTCGAGAATTTAAAAAAAAGAAACATTGAGATTTTTCACTTTAGCACCCATCCAAAAGAAGACTACATATTATCTCGATGTATGAACTCATCGTCTTCTTTTTACTTTATTTTTTTTTCCTTGTTTTTCCATTTTTTTTCTTTCTTTTTCCATCTTTTTTTTTTTTTTTTCAAACGAACTCATAAATTCCACAACCAATTTCAAATTCTTCAACAACACCATCTTCTCATGACAACTTTACTAATAAGCTCAAAATATTTCTTGTAAATAAGCATGCACTTTCCTCTCTCATAAGGGAATGTAAAATATTATTTGTGGGTTCAGGGTAGGTTAATGAGGCTAACGAGATGATAATTAATTGAATGGCGGTCTCAACCATTCTTATCAAAAGAACTGAGAAAGCTTGGGGTACTAGAGATATAATGTGAATTGGAAAAGCTAGAAAGGCTCAAAAGGTTCAAATAGATGCCTAATATCATCCAACAAGCAAATCGAAAAGTCTTAAAAATTTCGCCTCGAGTATGTAATTCAACAAGTTCTAGTTTGTGAAGATATTGACAAAATTGTGTCATTAACCACGTAATAAAAGTCTAAGTATCTTCATCAATTCACAAGGATCTTGGCAAAGCTAACTCAAGTTTCATATTAAGATTAAATTAGCAATGAAATATTTAAGATTATATTCATCAATCACATTTTAGTCTATATCGATAGAGAATCATATCAACTTGCTCTAAGAATATCAAGACAAATATCGAGAAGAATTCATGCTCAAAAAATCTCTTAATTTTTCAGATATTTTTTTCCAAAAATAAAACTTTAAAACCATAAAAATCTGAATTTTGAAAAATTTCAGCAATAACCAAAATCTCCACCCCCCACCTAAGAATAAACATTGTCCTCAATGTTTGAAAGTAAGAAAACGCAAAGGAAGAGTTAAGAAACTTAGCCGGATATTTGAAGCAATTTAGAGAGCGAAGCATGAAAACGAGCGCGATCGTACCATCACCAAGGCTCAATCAACTTCCCACAAAAGATAGAAATAAATAAATAAACAAATAAATAAAAGCTAACTAAAATAAATTTTTTTTGAAGTTTTTTAATTTTTTTAAATTTTTTTGGGACAAGAAGAATCAAGAAAAATCAAAGAAATCTAAAATAAATTTAGATTTATAAGAAGAAAAAAACTTGACACTCCAACAATAAAAAGACTCAAAAGAGAAGGATTAGTAATAGTTCTTGTTTATAGTCTCGAGCTTGACTTCCTTTATATGCTCAATCAATCAGGAGGATGATCAAGAAGGCAAGTGTTTCCTCCAACATTCACCCCTTTTACACGATTCTTCACTTTGTGGCCTTTGAAAGCAAATATCTTTTGCTTTATGCTATCTTTAAAACTCTTTGCTAAATTTCTTTTTCTATCTTTGAAAGGTTTATGCCATTCTCCGCCTATTTTTCCTGCTATACACTTAGAAGAAGAATCATCCATAAACACATCAATAGCATTAATAGATAAGAATTTTCCTTTTGAAAAATTATTTAAAGATTCAAAGATATTAAAAGGCACATAATTTGCTCCAACATTTAATAAAAAAGGAAGAGATTTAATATCAAAATTATTATTTTCTTCCTTACCTTCCTTACCTCTTTCATCTTGTGAATTTTGGACAAGTGGAGAATTCTCGACTACATAATCTTTCTCAAGCTTAATAGACTCAACCTCAACATTTAATGAATGATGCTTAACACTTTCAGAAAAAGGAAGAGATTTAATATCAACATTACCATTGTTTTCTTCCTTACCTTCCTTACCTTTTTCACCTTGTGAATTTTGGATAAGTGGATAATCCTCGATTTCATCATCTTCCTCAAGCGTAGTAGGCTCAATCTCTAGATCTTGCTCTAATGTACTTTCATCTATTATTGTGGTTTCCTCCAACTCGTTCGGATGCTCCTCTATATCACATGGAAATACTTCTTGAGGTTGGTTTAGAAAATCAATCATTTGTCCCATTTGGGTTGTCATGCTTTTAAGCAAGGCCTCAAGATTCCGATTCCGATTTTCCAACCTTTCTATCCTTTCATTAGAAGCATCCGGAATTTTAGCTAACGCGTCTTCAAAATTTCCTCCATTATCTTGAGTTAGAGGTTGTGGTGATGTTTCGAGAAAATAACTATTTCGCTCCCATTCATCATTCGGATATCTATTCCATCCAGGTTTGTGATCGTACGAATATTGATTATTCTACACATTACCCTGTCCAAAAAAATTAGCATCATTAGTAGCATAATAAGAATTCACCATCATACATTGTCTACATTGATTCGTGTGATGATAAATTGCTCCACAAAGCTCGCATTGACAACTCATGGCATTGTTCCTTGATGGCATAGACATTGGATTGAACCATTGCGAATTATTCCAAGCCATATTTTTTTTCCAAAGTCTTTCCTGAGATAAAAAAATAAAAAAATAAAATAAAAATAAAGAGAGAGGAAAAAAAATCAAACAAATAATAAAATAAAGTAAAGTTTAAACTTAGGTTTAGTAATCTAATTCTACACTAGATAAAAACAATCCCCGGCAACGGCGGCAAAAACTTGATGCGAAATTTGCAAGTGCACAAATATCAAACAAGTAATAAAGTAGTAAGTACAAGATCGTCCCAACGAGGATTGATTATCTAACTGGAAAATTATATTACTTATAACCTAACCTAAACCAAAATAAGGAGGAATGAATTAATTAAAACTAATAATGAAAAACAATTAAAATAAAATAAAGATGCTATTAAAAGAGATAACAATATATGTAACGAATGGACTAAGACACCTCTAATCCAGTCTACTCCTTTTATGGAAAATAAATAATTTCTTAATTTAAGTCTCAACTAGGTTAATGGTAGAAATTCCCGAATATAAGGTAGACCCAATCTCTTGACGAAAAGCTCCTAGCCTTAGAGAATAAATCAGTCGTATCTCTACGTGATTTTAAGACCTAAAACCGCATAAAACTCTTTGGACTTTCCCTAGCTTTTGTTTCTTATTCGCTAGAAACCACACAAGGAAATCGAATCTATCTCTAGTCAATTTTACGTCATGTTGTTATTATCCGTGATCCAATCAAATATAGAACTTCTCAGCCTCTACAAATAATTTAAATTCATGCAATAGTTGATCAGAAAATCGCAAGCATTAAGATCAAATAATAACAATTAACCATATTGTCGAGATACATAAATTAATATAAATCAAATAAATTCATAAAAGTTTCGACATTCAAAGAAGGTCTTAGTCGCAACAAAATTAGCTAAAACTAAACATAAATACAAATAATAAAAGAAGTAGCCTGATTACGAAACGATCCCGAGCTCCAAGCTCCTCAACTTTATCCTCTGCCAAGGATTAGTCGAGTTGGCCTAGGTGGCCGAACCTTCAATGATAAGTACCAGGATGTTTGATATGTGAATGGTATATACAAGGATTCATTTTTAAAGTTGATGAATGCTGCCTTTATATAGGCATGCAAAAGTCTTCAATTCCATAAGCGATTAGAGCTTCCAGCGTATTAGGCAGTGACCCTTTTGATTCTTGATTCCTTTTAGGATTCCAATTCGGAATATAGTAATTTCCAAATTCTATTCCTTTTCGAATTCAACTTTTGGAACGTAACAAATTTGTATATCTTCAATCTTCTATTCCAAGTTGGACTCGGTAACATTTTAGCACTTGCCAAATATTATTCTTCTTTTCCTTTTATGTCCAAAATTTCCTTTAACCTGTATCAAATATTAGAAAATTAGTGAATCAGATTCATAACAACATTTTTAGGCATATTCACTGATAAAGACTAATTTAATCAATTATTTTCTCTCCATTAAGCTTAAAACAAATATGAAAATATCCAAAATAATGGTAAAATATAGGCTCATCAGTCTTCGAGGGCTAATTTCTAAAATTTACTAAGATCCCCCAAAAAATCATGAATATGCCGGCGGATTGATTCTTTCATTTGTTTCTAATGGGGCACTTCTATTATTATGAAGATTTCTCTTTTGGACCTAAGCTTATTTAGGTGAATTTAAAATCCCATAATTTGAACAACCGACTTAATGAACACTTGTACAAGTTCATGAAGTTTATTTTCCGTGTGTGTGTGTGTGTGTGTTCTTGTGCTTAGCTTTTGATTCTGTTGGAATTTACATTGTTTGTGGTCTTCTATGTTGTAGGTTGTGGAGGAAAATAAAGATTCAGAAGCCATGTGGAGAATTGGTGCATTACGAAGTTTACTTAAGGAGTTGCACTCTCTTTTTCTGATGTTTAATGGAAGTATAAGAGCATTTCTTGATAAGGAACCTGGCGCAGGACTGATCCGAACCCATCTATATTACTTTGTCATGGATTATTTGAGTGGTGAGCCGTGGTTATCTGTGATCTAAGGTTTCGTGAATTCAATTATTTAATGATGTAAGTAGTTTAAAATGCATCACTTTAAGTTACTAATTGTCAGCATTCGAAAAGCGGTCTCCATTAGATTGTTGCTGCTGGGGTAATTGCCAGACCTTACTCATACATTTTCTCTTTGAGGCAGATTTTCTCACCGCGAAAAGACTTCAGTTGCCGAATTTCCGCGATTCTCTAAAAGAGCGTCTAACAGTACAGATGTTAACTGTAGGAAGGGAGGCTGCCCTTGAGGTCTTAGTTTTAAAAGGTGCGAGGCTAACGTTTGAGGCGCTCTATTTTTTGCAAAAATTCTCATAAATTAAATTTATATACAATTTTGTATTATAAACATTATTTCAATATTATAAATACTAGATAAAAGCATATATTTTTTACTATCTCACAAATTGTCCATACAAAAATATCGTGAAGTGTTAAACGCATAAAAAAGACAACTATTATCATTCACAAGTGCCCAACATCTTAAAGTTGAGTAAAAAAACATGGAAAATAAAATATAAAGGAGCAGAGTGCAGAGAATCTGAGGAGCAGAGGAGTAGGGTGCAGAGAATCATAGAATCTGAAAAAAATCAGAAAAAAATAAATCAGAAAAAAATAAATTAAAAATAGGATAATAAAATAAGATGAAATATTATTAAAAAAAGAAGAAGAAGAGAAAAGAGGATAAAGAAATTTAAAGAAGAAGAAGAAAGAAATGAAGGAAGAAGAACGTACCTGAGGAGTAGAGGAGCAGAACGTTCTAAGGAGTAGAGAGCAGAAGTTCTGAGGCAGAAGACAAAAAGAAAAGTTTCGGCCTCTTATAAATTAGGTCAAAGAGAATTTTTAGCCTATGATGCAATTTTTTTCATTTTTGTGCGTAACGAATCGCCTCGGTCGCCTCAGCCTCGCCTCGTGGACACCACCTCACCTCAGACCCCGGAGACATTTTCAATCTTGCCTCACGTCGCCTCGCGGCGCGCTTTTTTAAACCCAGCTTGAGGTTCAGGTTTGTATTTAAATATCTTATTATAATCTCTCTTAAAAAGTACTCAAGTTATTCAAATCTCCACACCTCACATGACCCCAGTGAATACATTCTATCTAGAAAATAAATGTAGAATATGATATATGATATATTTTAACTTCTTTATTTTTTTTGGTTCTATACATTCTATCTAGAATATGCTGAAAAACTCCAAATTTATTCTAAAAGATCCATGTCTTGCATTTCCATCCAATTTTACTATTTTGGGGCTGGTAAAACTATGTGCATTTATTTATTAATCCCTTACATAGATGTTGGTTGCAAGAAGCTCGTTGTTTACTAGGCATCAACCTAAACTCGTAAGTATATCTAAAGAAAGCACATTGGTTTTAATTGGTCGAAAGAGTTTTAACATTTCGTTTCCTTCTGGGTATAGCATTAGACTGCTGCTGAATCTGCAACTATGTGGCTGTCGAATTATTGATAAAAAACAGGAGGATTAAATAATGGGGCAGAGAACCATAACTCCTCCTAGGCTTGAATCATCTTTCAGGCTCCCTTTTTACCATATTTTGCCTTCAGTCCTTTTCCTAACTTGAATTTAAGCTCCCAATAATGAGTCTTACCTTCCCTTGGGGACCTTAAGTGGCATCATTTTCATTAAATAATACTTCTTTCTCCCAAATGAATTACCTCAATTCTGTTTTGGACGATGCCCGGGGGGGTGTATATACTCCCTCTTTAGAGATCCTGTTATTCCTTTCTTCCCGAACACATTGCCAAAAGGTATCTCTCAAGATTATCAGAGTTGAGGAGAAACTGTCAAGAGGATGGGGCGGTGAGAATGCATATCATGTGAGTGGGTATCGCTACTTGCTAGTAGATGATGATAGGTGTACATCTCGAGCTTCTCCGCAAGGAAAAGTGACTACACTGACGAAGGTAAGCTCCCCAAATTAGTTGCTTGCTTACTGGTTAGCCCCTTTTTGTTTTGTTTTGTTTTCTTATCTTATGGAAATGCATAATGTTGCTGAAATTTGTATCCACCACCCGATAATTCACCCACTATACATTTTTTTATTATTATTATTATTATTTTGGCTTTAAAGAATCATTGAATATTAAGGTAATATCAAAAACTGTCTAATCATTAAACTATTTTGCAGTTTTAGCAATCCTGTGAACTATTTTTTTTTTAATCTAATGTAAAAGGTTGCATTGATCAAAAGAACTATGTAAGTATAGTGTCTGCCAGTGTACAAAAGGATGCCTAAACTAATGACACGATCAAACCCTCTTCATGAACATCTATGAGGGTAAAAAACAAACGGATACGTCGAGTAAAAAACCATGTATACATGTGTATTGATCCTATCAACACATGACTGAAACTCACAATTATATTCACGACTGAATGGTTATTGTCCTATACTATCATATGAACAAAAGGACCGATTCCTAAAGTGACAAATATTACGGACCTAATGGTTTAAAACAGAGTTCAGGCATTAGTGATATGGAAAATGTCTCTGAATATCCCCCAATTAAGTTCTATTAGTTTCAAATGATTCAAAGGATGGTTTCTGCTACTATTGCTTCAGTTTGATGTCTCGCTATTGCTCTAACTGCTTTCATGACTATGGCAATTGAGTTGCTCTTCAATGATATAATGGTGGCAGGAATCTTTAGTCGCCATAAATAGGCTATGTGAAGAAGTTGATTTGGAAAAGAGCAGAGCTAAATCGGATGGTGCGAGTCCTGGGAAAGATCTGGAAGTATGTATCAGAGAAACAAATAATTCTTGGGTAATTGCTAGGCTTACTAGAGGAAAGGAGCTTTATATGATCCTTGAGAAAGCCAATGAAACGCTTCTTTATGCCTCTGATGCTGTTGAGAAGTTCAGTGACAGGTAATGCTTTCTGCTTATGGCCATACTTTAGATGCGATGCAGTCGATTGGCACCCATATTTGTTTGATTCCATGTGCTAACCTTTTTTTTTTTTTTTTTGACTTCTGGAGGAGAAAGAAACAAAGATATTGGATACTTTAACAAACGATGGTTATTTATGTGTACAAATTATTTTCTTTAACTTCTGTTGTAAATATGGAAAATGGAAAGCACCCAGAAGTTATGCTTAATTAATTTTCTTTTGAATCTAGATTTGTTAGCAAGATCGAGATGTCAATCATTAATATACGTTGCTGTAAAAAACGTACCAACCTGGGTTAACACTAGGCTCTGCTCGACGTAAAAGTCAATAGCCTTTTATATGGTACACTTCCTGATTTGGCATGTCCGAAGAGGAAGCTTGGATGGTTCATCGTATGGAAAAAGAAGAGAATGGGGACTTTGTGAATGAACAGAGGATGGCATTCGATTGATGAGGTGACAAGATGCCAGGACAACATTGTTAGGTAATGTTTCTCTAATCCCACATTGGTTAGAAAAGAAAAGTGTAAAGGCAAGAGGCCTTATAAATAGACCCACCTAGTGTTGAGTTTATTTGTACCAACTCCTTGAGTCTTGTGAGTGTTTAGACTTGGAGTTTTAGAAGAGGGTTTGTAATTTTTATTCCGTTCAAAAATTGCATAGTGAAAGTTTGTACCCTCCGGGGTCGTGGATGTAGGTCTGCGTTGAGACCGAACCACGTTAAAATTCTTGTGTTGTTTTTCTGCTTTCTTTTCGTTTCCATTATAATTTGTTGTTTGGAGTGTTTCGCTGCCCAACAACTGGTATCAGAGCGCGAGGTTCAGGCTTGGGAGGAGACGAGAGAAGTTGCAGATTTAGTTTGCGGTAAGTTTCTGGTGCTGCTTTAATTAAGATTTGGTATTATTTTAATTAAAGTTAGAGTGTTTAAATTATGGAGTCTTTAAACACCGTTGTGCCGATGAAGAGCGATGTTCCATCTCCACTCTTTGATGGAAAGATTGATTTTACCTTATGGAAATGCACGATTCAAGACTATTTAGTGCAGCAAGGTCTTGATTCTGCTCTGGATGATGAAAAGCCAGAAAGTATGAAAGATTCTGAGTGGGCTACAATTAAGAAGAGGGCGGTTAGTACAATTCGATTGGCTTTGGCTCCACAAGTCAAGATGACGGTGTTGAGAGAGACGTCACCAAAGAAGTTGTGGGAGACTTTGGAGAATAATTATTCCTCGAAGACTTTGACTAACCGTTTGAAGATGAAGATGGATCTGTACTCACTCAAAATGGAAGAAAGAGGTAATCTTATTGATCACACTAATAAATTTAATGAGTTAGTATCTCGACTTGAGAATGCAGGGGAAGAGATTAAGGATGAAGAACAGCGTTCATTTGTTATTAGCTTCATTACCGAAATCCTATAAATCGTTGGTGCAGTCACTGTTAGCAGGAAAGAACACACTGCAATTGAATGAGGTTTCAAAAGCCTTGAAGGAGAACCAACAGATGATGAATGAGGATTACCCTGAGGATGATCGAATACTAGCTGTAGAGAGTTCTCGAAGAGGGAGGAATCGAAGCAAGAGTAGAGGTGACCAAGGAAGAGGTAAATCTCGGCAGAGAGGTGATTGTAGCGAGGTCGAGTGCTTCTATTGTGGGGAACTTGGTCATTTTCAAAGCCGTTGTCCAAAGATGAGGGATGATTTGAAAAATCTCCGTGAACAGATGAAAGGCAAGGCAAAGGTATGTGATTCCTCTACAAATGTGGTCAACGATTACGATAATTTATATTTGACGAGATGTTTGGATGACACTGTTGAGAATCATTCAAACTGGATTATGGATAATGCTGCTGACGTGCATATCTGCAAGGACCGAGACGTGTTTGATACTTTGCAGATGGGAGACTTTGGCTACATCAAAGTGGGCAACAACTCGAAGGTGAAGGTTGAGGGCGTTGGACGAGTCCGCTTGAAATTCCACAATGATGAGGTAAAAGTACTTCCTAATGTTAGATTTGTACCTGATTCGAGTGCCAACATAATTTCGTTGGGTGAATTGGCATCAAAGGGTTACAAGTATGTTGGAATTGGGAATTTCTGCAAAGTGTATAGAGGCAACCGTTTGGTTATGCGAGGTAGGAAGAAAGGGAAGAATTTATACCATCTTGATGGTCATTCCTTGAAGAAGCAAGGAAGTAAAGCTGGAGAAAGAACAGAGAAGGAGACCGCGAAGACTGAGAAAAGAGTTAGGTTTTCTGATTCTGTTGTAACTTGGGAATTTGAGAAAATGGAGGATATGTTAGGTAATGTTTCTCTAATCCCACATTGGTTAGAAAAGAAAAGTGTAAAGGCAAGAGGCCTTATAAATAGACCCACCTAGTGTTGAGTTTATTTGTACCAACTCCTTGAGTCTTGTGAGTGTTTAGACTTGGAATTTTAGAAGAGGGTTTGTAATTTTTATTCCGTTCAAAAATTACATAGTGAAAGTTTGTACCCTCCGGGGTCGTGGATGTAGGTCTGCGTTGAGACCGAACCACGTTAAAATTCTTGTGTTGTTTTTCTGCTTTCTTTTTGTTTCCATTATAATTTGTTGTTTGGAGTGTTTCGCTGCCCAACAAACATCGCTCCAAAATCGTAATGGGACATTGTTGTGTATCATCGTGGTGCGTGCAATCTCAAGAAGATGCCGATTTTTACGTTCCGCTGCCCCGTTTTGAGGAGGTGTATCAAGGCATGAGGATTCATGAAGGATACCTTCTGAATCTAGAAAAGATAAGGGAATGGAAAAATATTCATGGGCATTATCACTTTGTAAGGTCTTAATAGACAAAGTTGAAATTGATTTTCACCTCAACAATTTTTTTATTTTTTTTTAAATGTGAACACTTCAGATTGATTTTTCATCATATATAACCAAGTGCATCGAATTTCGAGAATGTTTCCTAAGCTGACATTATTTACATTCTAAGAAATTTAATTTTAAGTGGCTTGGAACAAGTTGTCGTAGCTTTGAAAGATTGGAATGATCATAGCGATTATGTAGGAGTGAAAGAGGATCTGCAATAGAAGGATAAGTAGTAGGAGATGGTGAGAGTAGAGGGTAGTAGAGTCGTTGAGATTCACGTCTAGTGCCAATCGTTCGGCCCCGTATTCCGTTCATGTACCTCAACAAAGTCAGAAGAGAAAGTGACGGAACAATTTAGAGACCGAGTTAATTGATAAATCTAAATCAAATTGAACGGACGGTTGAACAAATAGAAGACATATGATAATGACATAGAGGGAAGGGGTGAAGTTGTACCTACTCCTATAGCATTAGATTTAGACCTGTCTTCGAAAATGATTGAAGGTAAAAGTTTAGAATGAGTGATATTAGTAAAAAAAAGAATGGATTACTAGAGATATTGTCAGAAGCACTTGAATCAAAGATCCATGGGGATTTAGAGGAATGTGAGACAAAAGCAGTGGAGGCCCCAGTCTAGTCCGTAGTAGTGGTAGCTTTGTTGGATGCTCGAAACCTTAGAAACTCCGAAAATTCCTTGGCATGAGTGCCATCAGAGTTTCCTGCTTGGGTCAACTGAGCAATAGTAACTGTACTGCCATCGGATTCCATTATCAAAAGTTTGAAAGAACCGGAATGATCTTCGGCCTAAAGATCTAAGCAAAACCGAGATGAACTTCGGTTTAGATTAGAAAATTTTGGCACAATAGACCGGAATGAACTTCTGCCTAAATATTTAAGAAAATTCGGGATGAACTTCGATTTTAAAAATATTCACTCTCCCCTATCTCTGATACCATTTAAAAATTAACTCATGTGCCTCCATATACTCTCAAAATTAATTGGCAATGTGAGGTGTTAACTCATTAGCTTATAAGTTATTTGAATCTTTCTTAGGCACTCGATGTGAGACTTCATATTTCAACACTCACTCTCACATCGATGTGGGAGTCAATTCAAGGTCCGCCGCCCTTCTTGGGTCACGCGAAAACAGTTTGAAGGCCCGTCGCCCTATTTGGATCGTACATGGACAATTAGAGTCCACTTGAACATTATGAGCCCACACATTCCGCCTAAGGGCCCACTTTGATACCATGTAGTATAGAAAATTAGAGAGAAATGAGAACAAATATGGAATTGAGAATGTTTGAGTGAGAGAAAAAACTCTCATCTTTTGTATAATTTATAGTATATCAGTTACCATATTTATAATGATTCTATAATTATGAGAATCCCACTTATTACTAAATCTCACTAATTTATTTATATAATAAATAAGAGAATCAATACAAGTTAAAATCAATCATAATGAAAATCAATTCATCAATCAACAATACCAATAGGAGAAACTAAGGGGAAATAAGGCTTGTAAACGTGTCAAACATAAATTAATTTCTCGAGAAGCTCAATCTTACTTTTAAGGTAATTATATCATTTGTATATGTAATAACATTCAGAAAAAAAACTTTGCTTAATCTTACACAAAATATTTGTCTTTCATACATTGTTTTCTTTATTTCATCTTTTTTTTCTTTTCATTTCACTGTCCCATCTGTCCACGATATGAGATATAAGCTTATAGAAAAGCCTCCTTATATTCATTTTTTTGTTCTTGCAGGTACTGCAATGGGGCTTTTTCTGTTGATTAGGGGCAAAATTATTTAGCAACGGGGAAGTAAATGTAGTTTATATCAACCAGCAGATTTTGTTGTTCTACTTCTAAAGTTTTGGCCATTGTTGTATAAGTAGATCTTCGACATAGAAGTTTTTATATGTTGATTTTGAAGTTAAGGGTGTGTTTATTTTCATGAAATTGGAATTGCCAATTTCAAATTTTTTTTTGTTTGGCTATCAATCAAATCATGAAATTGAAATTCCAATTCCAATTTCTTTCAACAACTCCAATCATCGCCTTTGCCTCATGTTTAACTATCGCCTTTGCCTCATGTTTAACTCATTTTGAGTGAAGAGATACTTGAGGCTTTGGTGATCGGTGAAGACTTCACAAGGCTCACCATACAAGT
Source organism: Vinca minor (assembly GCA_026122235.1). NCBI lineage: Eukaryota > Viridiplantae > Streptophyta > Magnoliopsida > Gentianales > Apocynaceae > Vinca > Vinca minor. Next base: position 5,547,426 of record JAOCZM010000253.1, read on the forward strand.
AGTGTTTCCAAATTTTCAATGCAAACACGACCGATGCCAACTCTAAATCGTGTGTGGGATAATTCTTCTCATACGGTTTCAGTTGTCTAGAAGCGTAGGCGATGATCTTTCCATTCTGCATCAAAACACAAACCGATGCCGGATGCATAAATGTAAATGGTGAAACCCCCATATTCTGTCGTTAGTGCCAATATCGGTGCGGTAGTCAACTTTTCTTTCAACTTCTGAAAACTGCTCTCTCAATTCAGTCCCCACTCAAACTTAATCTGTTTTTGTGTCAAACGAGTCAAAGGTGCAGCGATTCTTGAAAAGTCTTCTACGAACTTTCTGTGGTAACCAGCTAACCCCAAGAAGCTACGGATTTCTGCCACGGTTTTCGGGGTAGGCCACTCAACAATAGCCTCGATCTTACTCGGGTCAACTGACACTCCTTTTGCTGATACCACATGTCCTAGAAATGACACACTCTTCAACCAAAACTCGCACTTACTGAATTTGGAATACAACTTTTCCTTCCTCAAAATCTCCAATGCCAACCTTAAGTGCATCTCGTGAGCTTCATCCGACGATGAATAGATAAGGATATCGTCGATGAAGACCACCACGAACTTGTCAAGATAATCCTGAAACACTCGGTTCATCATATCCATGAATGTCACGGGTGCGTTAGTCATTCCAAACGGCATTACAAGGAACTCATAGTGCCCGTACCGAGTTCGAAATCACTTTTCGGGATGTCAGTGGGTTTGATTCTTAATTGGTGGTAACCTGAACTCAAGTCTATCTTCAAGAATACCGTTGCCCATTTCAACTGGTCAAACAAATCATTAATGCGGGGCAGAATATATATATTCTTAATCGTGATCTTGTTCAGCTCTCGGTAATCAATGAACATATGCATGCTACCGTATTTCTTCTTCACAAACAAGACCGGAGCGCCCCAAGGTGACACACTCGGTCTTATGAACTTCCTATCAAGAAGCTCTTGAAGTTTACTCTTCAGCTCCTTCAACTCTGTCGGAGCCATACGATAAGGGGCCTTAGAGATAGGCTCTGCACCGGGTTGTAAAAGGATCTCGAAATCAATCTCCAGACAGGTGTAATACCCAGTAGTTTATCAGGAAACACATTTTCAAACTCTCTCATGATAGGAACGTCCCCAAGTAGAACTTATTTCTCGTCTTTCAAAACTGCATAAGCCAAGTACCCTTCACAACCCTTCCTCAACTTTTCTGAGCCCTAATAGGCAGACTACACTCGTTCTTCTTCCGTTCAGACCCCACAAATTCTAACTCTTCTCGATCCCCGTAGATGAACGATATCTTCTTCTCACGACAATCAACTAAGGCATGGTGGGTGTACAACCAATCCATCCCCAAAATTAGATCAAAATCTACCATATTCAGTTGTACAAGATTCGCCTCTGACACTTTGGAGTCTACTTGTACTCGACATCCCTTATGCACCAAATTAAACTCTAAGACCTTCCTGTTAGGAACCTTAACTCTATATGCATCCATAATACAAGCAGAGGAAGTCTTAAGGACCTTAGCAAATCTAACCTTAGCAAATGAATGGGTAACTCCACAGTCAAGTAGCGCGTAAGCAGGTACTGAATTAACTAGGAGCGTACCTGTCACTACATCTGAAGTCGATCCCGCCTCTTGTTGAGTCAAGGCGAACACACTTGCAATGGGTCCCGGCTTAGTGTTACCCACTATTGGTGTAGGCTGCAGCTGCTTGACCATAACCATTTTCTGGTTCAGGACACTGCCCAATCTGATGCCCCATCTTACCACAACGGAAACAACTCCCAGTCTTCCAAAGACATTCACCCGGATGTCTTCTACCACATGTAGCACAAATAAGAGCAAATGTTGTAGTAGCTGGCTGATATGGACTTGGTACCACTGCTGGTCCCCCAATCTTTGTTACATTCGCCCCAGTCCTCACATGTGGCCTACCAATATTAGTCTGTCCCCGAGGCGGGCACAAACCTTTTTGCGAACAACCAAAGAAATAGTGGTATTAGGATGTGAGGATTGTCCCTGAGTCATAGTGGAGAAAACCTCTTACCAACTATGTCTACATCAACTCTAAAATGAGAAAACCTCTTACCAACTATGTCTGCATCAACTCTAAAAAATTCAGCCTATATGTCTAGGCTTCTTTGGTAAGCGTCCATGCATGAGGTAGGACGAAAACTAGAAAGCCTACCTCGAATACCAGCCAAAAGACCCCTCACGAACCTCTGAGTTCATGTCATGCCTTCGGTTTGCTTGAGCTCGAAAAACTAATTTTGGCGTTCCATTCTGAAAGTGTCGGGGAAGTACTGGTCCAATAACGCTATTTTGAATCCAGCCCCAAGTGATAGGCTGCCCTTTGTCCATAGATAAGCCCAACGCCTTTCCACCATTCTAGACGCTTCTTCTGTGAGAAACTCAATCACTACATCGGTCTTGATGTGATCAGGAACCCTCAGAATGTTGAGATATTGTTCAATGTCATCCAACCACACTTCAGCATGATCCGGTTCCACATTACCATCAAATGATGCAACCCTCATTCGCTTCATCCTTTCAAAATAGGTTCCCTGGTCATTATCATTCCTATGTACCCCCCTGATAACCCTGATTCTGGTTGACATTATTATTCTGTTGATTCTGGTTTTGTTGAGTCTGATAGTTCTGTTGGTTTTGCTGATGTTGTGCTTGCAGTAATTGGGCTATCATAGTCAATGTAGTGGCCATTTCATTCACGGATCCTGTGTTAACCGGTGGTGGTGGTGGAGAAGCATTAAACGGTGGTGGATGTGGTGGTGTCACAAATTCGGCCTTTCGTTCGACCATGTGGTGGTGGTGGAAACTGTGGTTGTTGTTCGTTAGAAGTACCCACATTAGGCCGACGGTTTGCTCTTCTAGCATATGCCGCTATTGGCATGTCAAACTGATATATGTTTTCTTGATTCAGATCTATCTATACCCGAGACAGTTCATATATGAAACAAGTAATTAAACAAGTACAACACATACTAAATCAACGTAGCAAGTTAAACATGTAAGATAACATGGTATATCACATAGTGACATGTCATGTTGATAAACAAGTTTAAACATATGAGAACATGCGAGCAATAACATATAAAGCGATAAATAAACACTTATTTCCTAATCCAAGGCTCTACTCTCAATTCCAATCCTATGTTCATTCCATACTTAATCTAACCAAGTTCAAGCCTAGGTTCGACATGCTCTGATACCACATATGTCACACCCCGTCTCCCAAGTGATGACATGACAGTACTCTAAGTCAATGAAGCACCGTACCCGAATGATTAAAAGAAAATCCAACAGTTTCATAGCTTAAATGGAAAGATTAAATCATCCACAAGTTTTGTTACATCAATAAAGGGAAATACAAAGTTCGAAAAGAAATTGCTAAATTGTTATTGTTTAAAAGTTATACTATTACACATCAAACTAGATCATCCTCGAAGTCCTTCTCATAGGTACCATCGAACTCTCCTTCGATAAAATCATCTGAAAAGGGGAAACAAATAAGGGGTGAGCTAACGCGCTCAATAAGCATCGATCACCCTTGGAATTAAGTATCGAATAAGACTCGAAAAATTGTTTTCCCAAACCCAAAACCTTTGCAATGAACTGAACCAGAGTTAACTTGCAATTTGCATTTGAAAGATTACTGAAATAAACTGAAACGGAAACAGAACGGAAAATGGAATAAAACAAAAAACAATTTAACACAGGCCACGGACGAAGCTGCGGACGAAGCTGCTAGAGACTGCGCACGAAAGGTATCGTCAGGGGTTCCATCTGCAACATCGTCCGCAAGAAAACAGAATCCCCAGTAGTTGTGCAAACGAATCCGCGGACGAAGCGAGATTTAGAAAATCGTTTTTCATGTACAATTTTGTACGTGAAATTCCACTTTCTATACAAATACAATTCCAGCCTAGAAAACATATTTTTTACTCTAAAACACATATAAAAATATGTACAAAATCAACAACTAACATACTCCAACTATATCCAACAAATCTGACACAACGAATCGAAATTTATGCTACGAGCACCATGACTACTCATGCACTTCAAACGGACTTTCGTGTCAAACTAACATATATAATCTAAGCAATCAAAACACATAACATTCACACAATTGAGCTCACAGTTTGGCGATAACTCTAAATCCCCGTTAACAGCCCTTAACTACTCATTATCCGTTAAGAAGACCTGACAGATCTTAACATGGATCCGAATACTATTACCCTCTGAACGACGGGGCCTGATATTTTAAGGACACATCTGTTATGTCATCGTTCACCATTGTGAACTCCACAACGACTGTTAACAGTCCTACTTATTATTCTCGTTAGGATTCGAGTCTGAATGCTATACTAATTGATAGTGCACCCGAGGAACTTTAACTGATTAAATTCGACAATGTCCTGGACTAGGATTATTAACAGACCAGAGCTCCAATTGGGAATATAAACACATAAGGACTCCACAAAATAATCAAACAAAACAATTACCAAGCACAACAATTCCAACAATCAAACTCACAAGACTAGCAATTTACATAAATTATTCATCCATTTTAAATGCATTGAAAACATGAATGAAAGCCAAGTCAAAGCAATTTAATAAGTTCTTTAAAATGACAATTCATGATGTTTTAGGGACTAAAATTCAAGGGTGAAGGATCCTTACTTGTCAAACTTAGCAAAATTCCCAAAACCAGAAAATCACCAAAGGCTGGCAGAAAACAACACACTGTTTGTGCAATTACTTCTACTCCCGAACTCCAAACTTCAATCCGTCGATTCCTAGATGTAGTCTCGTCAGTTAGCTTCGAAACCCAACTAGAATCACTCAATTCCGACTTCGTTAGCTATATCAATTGTTTAGAAATCTTATAGCTCTCCAGAAAATCTGCACTCTTATTTTCTTTTAACCGTTACTTTCTTTTTTCCTTCAAAACTCCAACCATAACTCCCTCCCTAAAGAGCCTTCAATTCTCATATAAATCCAACCCCTAAAGTTTCCCAAAGTCTACAATTAAGTCCATCAACTTACAATTACGATCAAAACTCCCCTCACATGAAACGTACCTCATACAACACATAAACATGTTGTAATATACAATTAGCACATAATTATCATGCTGTAACATATAATAAATACATACTTGCAAGAATTAAATGCAAGACATGCAAAATTAAATTCAGGTCTCGGGTATCACATCCCAGCAGGGACACGCGCGGCATGACTAGGCGTGGCGTGGAGAGTTGATACGAGACGAACAGACGGTGCGCGAGGGTATCCCTTTCCCACTTGTTTAAGCTTTCCAGTCTTGCTAGTGCTTATACATTACTTTTAATCGGTTCTCAGAACCGATGTGGGATAACTGCACACTTCCATCAACATCCTCTCCACTTTAACCAAATTTATCATTCACACTGAGAATTAATTTTCTTACATGTTATATATAATTGCGAAACTTGCATAACTCACCTTTAGTTATCGTTTTTGAAATGCTAGGTTTGAATTGTATTCGTTACGTTTGGAACATTTACGTCTTTTTTTAATATATAAAATAAAAGATAAAACTATAATGTAAAAGAGTGCAAGAAGCTATAAGTTGAAGTGAAAATATATTTCTCAATTAATTTTGTAAATCTTACCACTTGTACTTATTATTTATTTTTTCTGTTTTTTTGCTAAACATTTAAATATTATTTCTCATTTAATTTTGTTAAACATTTATCTAGTCAAATGCCCCGATAAAAAAAAAAATTAAATTAGTATACATGATATATTTTACTCCATTTAAATTAGAAATGTATAAGTGACCCGTAAAATTTTTTGAATTTCCGAGTGCTCCAACTATTTTTATTTCTAGATCCGTCATCTGTCAAAGACGAAGTATGTAGTTTCATTAAAACTTGTGAATGTATTCGTAGTTTAAGTGAAATCTTGAGGGAGGTAACTGTAATTAATCCAAAAAAAAATCTACAAACAAACAGGCAATCCAATACCCCTTTACTGTTCGTCCCTTAAAGCCCAATACTGGAGACCCAACCGAGCCCAATCAATCTAGGGCTCTACAATTTAAACCCTTTCTATAAATATCTTCCCTTAGAACCCCATTCCCACTCCTGATCTGTCCCTCGACGTCCTCAGGTATCGCTAATCACTCTCTGTATCTAGATTTTAGGTTTTTTTTTTTGCAACATGGGTTTTCGTTAATTATATAATCTCTGTTTTAAAAGATCATGTTTGAACCTTTTTACTGCATATGTTCTTGCGGTTTAGTTTTTTTTTTCTTTTTTTGGTGTAAATTCAATCTAAATTTATTGTTGCATATACTTTCTTAATAAGAGTTTTGAATTGGATTTTATTTACTCAGAAATCCCTGTCTGAAGAGATATTTAAAGTTTTTGGATTAGGGATTTTATTGCTGCATATACTTTCTTAATAAGAGTTTTGAATTGGATTTTTTAGTGTAGATTTTCTGATTTTTTTTTCTTGAATTGGAAATCGAAAGATTTTGGTTTGTAGGCCTCTGAGGGGATGAGTAATAAGAAAACTTTCGTTCTTCTGAGAATTTCCATGCGGAAGCATTTTGGAGACCTGAACTGAAGAGGCTTAACTAAAGGTTTTTGTCATGTTTTTGTTTTTTCTCCTATTTTGTTATGTTTTTTTTCTCTTGCATTTGGTAAAATTGATTCAATGTATTCTATTAGCATACACTTTGTGTATTAATTGTTAAAGATTATGCGACACTCCAATCTAGTATTCTGTGGGCAACCACTATGTGCATTTATTACCAAATATTAGTTCGTCTCCCCTACCCCTCCCATACTCTCAATTAATGATGACTTATGTTATTATTGTATTGTTATTAAAATTGTTATTTGTATGTTTGTGTATATGTAGACATTCATTATTTTGAAGTGTTTTTTGCAAATTGCTATTTAACTCTGATTTCTGGGCTTTCAGTAAGTTTAATATTATAATCATTTGCGTCTCTAATGATGATTAAAACAAAAACTTTCGTTCTTCTGAGAAAATCCATGCGGAATGTTTTGGAGACCTGAACTGAAGAGTCGCAAATATTACTTCTGTTTTTGTTAATGATTTGGAAACTTGAAGCTATAGAAACAGCTTGCTCTTTGATTTTCACATTTATACCTGTATCCTTCCCCATTGTTCCTCATAGAAGCCTTTTTAAATTGGGGGATTTGGTAGGTTCCTCTATGATGAAGAAAACAGATGACGAGTCTGATTGAAATCCATTCTATATACCGTGATGACAATCGAGGCATTTGTCTGAGAGGAGCTTCTTACCCTTAATTACGTGCTATCTTAATAATTGACAATCTGAAATATCAGCATCTTAAGGGCCTCTATGTGAGTTCTTTTAGATTGACAGTGTTATTTTCATTATTAAAAATGTGATCTGCGTGTTTATGTAGACATTTATTACTTTGAATTGTTCCTTGCAAAATGACATTTTAACTTAGATAATTGGAATTTCCAGAACAGTTATATTATATTTATTTGAGTATCTGTTGATGATAAAACTTTTGTTCTGAGAAAATCCATGCGGAAAAATTTGGAGACCTGAACTGAAGATCCACAGATATAAATCTTGTATTAACTTTAAACTGGTTTTGTTAAGTTCCTCTGTGATGAAAAAAACAGATGACGAGTCTGATTGAAATCCATTCTATACACCGTGATGACAATCGAGGCATTTGTCTGAGAGGAGCTTCTTACCCTTAATTATGTGCCATCTTACCAGCAATCTTGAATATCAGTATCTTATGTGGTGATAGTTGTTTTGGATTTATAAGGTGTATTTAAAGCGACGATAAATTGTTTCAAGTTTCATGAACACCTCTTCTGAGCTTTCATCATGACAAAAATTTCTAGGACTTGGTTTTTTTTATTATCAAAGACGAGTGTTGATCTTTTTTGGTGAATTTTAATGATTTCAAGTTCTCTTCCAAGTTCAGTTTTATGTAGACTCTGCTTACATTTCCCCTCTCTGATACTCAAATTTTTTTTCTCATTTGACTTATTGGTGGTTTTGTTTATCAGGTGCCTTAAAGTACTTGTTTTAAGAACCGGTTCCTCCTTCTGAAAGATGAGGTATGTTTTTACTTTTAATCCATAAGTATGTGATCTTCGCATTTACAAGCCTGTGAACTGTTTGCAGAGTTCTTGTTGTTGGCCCGAAACTGACTATTATTTTCTTTGTTGTCTTCTTTTTCAGCAAGCCAATGGAGGAAGACGTAAGTTGCCTTTTCCTTGCATCAATTTTTGTTTTCTTAAGTTTTCTTATGAAGATATTCGTCTATGTTTTAATTAATATGTTTCCCCCACGTATTTCAGCAGGCCAAGAACGAGGAAGAGGAATTCAACACGGGGCCTCTTTCTATTCTGATGATGAGTGTAAAAAACAACACACAGGTAAACATTTTCACTTTGAATTAGCTTTCTTTAATTCTGGTTAAGTTATTACTGTGCCCTCACTTCTGGTTTTACACGCAAGTGCTAGATATCAATTGTTACAACAGATCTTGCTTTCAACTCTGAATGTATTTACATTTATACGTGCAATGTTATAATTGCTTTATTATGTTTTCAGGTTCTCATTAACTGCCGGAACAATAGGAAGCTTCTTGGTCGTGTTAGAGCTTTTGATAGGCATTGCAATATGGTTCTTGAGAATGTCCGAGAGATGTGGACTGAGGTTGGTTTAATACTTCACACTAACATATATGATACTTCTTCTGGCTCTTTTCATACTTCTGAATCTAACCAGCTGACTACTTTCTTGCAGGTACCAAAGACCGGTAAAGGCACGAAAAAAACGCTTCCTGTTAACAAGGATAGGTTCATTAGCAAAATGTTTCTCCGTGGGGATTCTGTTATTATAGTCCTTCGTAACCCCAAGTGAGCTTAATCTGGGGTTTGCAGCTCCAGCAGATTCTTCTGAGCTTTGACACATTGTTTGTCTGTGTAGTGAATTGGAGTGAAACTGATTCTGTAAACATGTTTGATTATGACTTAAACCTTAATACTCTAATACTAACATTGTCTAACCTTGTGTACTCAGAAAACATCTTGCTTTTTCCAGAATTTATTCTGGGATCGACTTTGAGTTGAGCTTTAGATGAAATTTGATCTAATGCCACATGTTCTATGTGATGATGGTAATTAAAATAGCTATTTTAAATTAGAAGCGTCAGATCGATGTAAATTTCAAATTCCCCTTCGTGCATAGATGTATGCTTCTTTGAGTGGAATTTGATCCAGTTCGACCTCTCTTACGAATGTACTGTTGTCATTGTATATGCACCAATTTACTTGAGTAATTTGCGTATTTTAAACTTGAACAATTTTTTGGACTTAAACTTTATTTTCGACCTTTCGTAGATGAAAACAATTTACGGATGCTCTGATATAGATTTTTTTCGAACTTCCGATCAAAATCGGTCACGTGTAGGGCTGTTAACGAGCCGAACCGAGCCGGTTTTGGGCCAAATCGGTTCGGATCGTTAAGAAAACCGAATTGATCGTTAATCGGTTCGTTAGTCAACCGATTCGGTTGTTCAATTCGTAATCGGTTCGAAATAAAATCGTACAAAACCGGTTCGTTAATCTAACCGTATCAAATCGCGCAAAACCGGTTCGCTAATCGGATCGAAAATCGTAATTCGCATTAAATCGTAATTCGGTTCGTTAATCGGATCATACTATTACAAAAACTAGAAAGTCGTTGGCGACCGGTTAACTTCGCAAATCGCTCGTTAATCGGTTCGCTAACTCGCTAAAATCGGTTAACTCGTAAATCGCTCATTAATCGGTAGAATATTATTAACCGGTTTAACGAGCGATTTAAAACGATTTACGAGCCATTTTACCGAATCAGTAACTCGGTTCGTTAACGTAGCTGAGCGAAGTTAATGGCCAGATTTTAACGAACCGATTAACGAGCGATTTGCGATTTAATCGGCTCGCTAACAGCCCTAGTCACGTGACAAAATTGTGCTGATCTGACAAAATTGTGCTAATCTGATTGGGGCAAAATTGGAAACTCAAGCGATTTCTTCCAACTCATTTATGTTCCGACCTGGCTCCTTCTTCCTCTTCACGATTACCACCATCTCCTTCTTCTCCATCAAAACCATCACCATCTTCTCAAACAATTAAACAAAAAATAAAAAATTAGACTCACTAAAACAACAAGGAATCAAAAGCAACAAAATCACTAGAAAATCTGAAAATCAAAAAATAAAATCAAAATACTCTTCTCTTTTAACTTTTCTCTATCTATTTTCCATCTCCCTCCTCCTCCCTCATGGACCACCACCACTATTGGCCCAACTCTTCTCTTTTTCTCCATTCACCACCGTGACCCACCCTCTCTCTATTCCCCTCCAAAAAGAGGATCTACTAGTGCAGATAATTCAATGGGTTTTTGATTTTTTTGATTTCTTGCAATGGGTTTTTGATTTTTTTTCTAATTCATGGATGAACTAATGATTTGAAGTAGTTAGCATATTCAGATAATTTAATGTGGTTTTGATAATCTAGTACTTGTTATTTTTGGGTCCTTAGTTGATGAGGAGGAAGAGAAATGCGAGTTCCAATTTATGCTTTTGGACAGAGGCTTTTGCTTGGAATTCATGAAGCTTGTAAATTCCGGTGAGCAAAACAAATCAGATCTACAATTTGAAGGATTGTGGAAGGTGGTGGTAGGAAATTGGTTTTTCCATATTTAATTTCTTTGAGTTTTTTGAAATTTTGGATTTTTTTTTTTAGTATGGGGATTGAAGATTTGATGACCTTGTTGTTCTTGAAAAAGAGATGGTGGAGAAGATGGTGATGTTGTTGATGTTGATTGTGGTGATGGTGGTTAAGGTGGAGAAGATGAAGATGGTGGTAGGAGGAGAAGGTAGAGAAGAAAGGAGAAGAGGCATGGAAAATGGGTCGGCTTGAATTTTGTTGGGTCGAGTCAATTGTTTATTTATTTATTTTATTGTTAAAAGATGGAATGACATTTTTGCCCCTGTCAAAACGACACAGTTTTGAAAGTCGGTGAGTTTTTTGTCGGAAATTCGAAAAAAATCTATATTGGGGTGTCCGTAAATTGTTTATGTCTACAAAAGGTCGAAAACAAAGTTTAAGTCCAAAAAGTAAAAGTAAAAATTGTTTAAGTTTAAAATACACAAATTACTCTTTACTTTTTGCAAATGAAATTTTTATTTGTAGTCAACTTAAAAATAAGAATGAAAAATAAATAAAATCAATTTAAGCTTGACTATGTATTGAAGAACTTTCCATTTTAAGTATTAACATCGCCGAATGAATTAAGATTGTTAATTTTCAACAGTTATAATTGGTCAATTAAACAGTAACAGATGTATGAAGGAGATTAATCTGAATATCCACAAGTAAAAAATGATTAACTCATTTTAAAATTTCACCGTCTTTTCTAATTTTTTAATTTTATTTTTGACAAGGGGAGGATATATTTGGGGATTGCATTTGACTGGCCCAACTTTTGTATAATGGTCATGACATGACACTCAAATTTTGAGGACAAACATTTTTGTCCAGGACGGAAGTCCGTCCTGGCTGATGTGGCCAACTCCCAGAAGCGCCCTGCCACGTCAGCAAGGACGGAAGTCGGACTGGCAGTGTGTTGTGCCAAAAAAATTTAGTTTTTTTCAATAGGCTGCAGTTTTTGATGTTTTTTTCCTTGTGTTGGTATTCTAACAACATTAAAAATCCCCAAAACACATTATTTACCAAAATTTGAGTAAGAAAATAAATAAATTGTGTATTAATATAAAACGAACAACGGAATAATCGAAAAAATATTTTATAACGTAAAAATGTAAAATAGTTCGTAACAACAATGAATGAAACGTAAACAAATTAAATGAAATGCTATCTACGGCCCCGAATGTGTGTATCGATCGGGGCTTCTCGAGTCTTGTCGCAAATAGTAAATGCGGCCATCTCTCGTTCACACGGCGCTACCAAGATCAGTTGCGAAGACTTCCACCCCTTCCGGGTCGATAAATATCGGCTCCTCGGGCAACGGAGTCTGATGCTGCGTCTGAGGGATACAGAGGCTATACGAAGGCGACCCACCCGAAAAGAAGCCCGGCTGTGCCGATGTAGGGGGCCCTGCTCCCGGATGCCCCCTCCCCCGTCTAAATACCCTGGGAATAAGTACCCATGCTCGGAAATTGGTATTCGAAACGGGTGGGTACGTCGGCCGGGCTAGGAACTGAGTTTGGGCGGGAGACTGAGTCGGATCTTCCTCAGGTTGAGCCGGCTCCGGGGCCCCGCCACGCTGCAAACTCCTCATAGGTGGCCTGCCTGTTCCTCCGAGTACCTTGCCTCCCAATCTGAGATCTTTTCGGGACATGCTCCCTCGGTTGTGTAACCGGTTGCATAACAGCAGCTTGTGCTACATCGGCTGCACGGGATCGGCACGAAACACTCTTCCCAGCTTCCACGAATGCATCCTTTATTGTCTTGGCCAACCAGGAGATGAGAGACTTGTACTGATTGTTGGTTCGGGAGGCAGGCTTCTCGAATTCTCCGAGTATCAGTCGGTTCGATTCCTCCTGCAACATAGATATTCATATTAGTATACTTTAAATAAAAATAAAAATGTTAACAACAGAAAGAATGAAACTTACAAAAATCGTCTCGGACGTAGCGTTGGGTTGAATACCCCTCGGGAGTGGACCGGGATCCCTATTCTGGGGGTTAGTCAGAAGGTGGACGGTAATGCGATTGTACAACTCCATGTACTCACGGGTAGGTACAATAACATTACCTGGAACGGGGGCGGCGTCCGCCAGTGCATCCACGCGCTCTTCCCACATAGCTATGTAGGTGGCGTGTTCGGTTTCCCAATTCCTTGTCGGTCCCGCTTTGAACGAGTGAACGTCACACCCGCTGGGATCGGTATCCTCTGCTGGAACCCGAATTGCATGGCAACCCTGTCAGGCATGTGGTACTCAACCATCTCGAAGCAAACGAGAGGCGTGCGTGCTCGACAGGTCGCTTGGAAGCCTTCATCCCGGGCCGCACTATCGGCAATTACCCAATCAAGGTACGGCCTCCACATAAACTGCATAAAAAAATGAACTTAGTGTAAAACAAATGATATAATGTCAACATAAAATACGAAATTACCGAAATATACTTGCCCCTTGGGCGTCCGTCAGCAGATCCAACTGATCTCGAAACACCGTCAGCTGCGATTTGGGTGCGTCGCGGAAACTCCGGCCCGTATTCCACCGCGACCCATAAGCTCTCCCGTCAGCCGGGAATATCATGTAGAATGGGGCCGCGGTTCGCGGGCCGGAGACACGATATTCGCTCTCACGCCCACAACTGGTACATAAAAAACATGGAATATTCAGCAAATAATAAAAATACATGCTTGCAATAAAAATTTACACAAACCTGAATTAATAGGCAACATCTAGCTATGTCCTTCGAGACGGCCTGTGCAGAGGTGCACATCTGGCAGTACAGATGGGCAAGGACACCGCTAGCCCAGGAATGGTAGTCCTCTTCTAGGATTCCGTCGCTGATTAGTAGGAGATACCGCATGTACCCTAGCGACCCGGATTTGTTTGGAAAGAGAAAAGTGGACATCAGGAGGAAAATCAGAGCCCTGGCCCGCTAGTCTACCTCCACGTCGGTAGCATCATCGCCTAGAGCCTCACTAATGTGGCCATACACCTCTACGAGCGCGATGGTATTACCCTTAATAGACTCGGGTGGGGGTCGGAATCCTAGGCTCGCGTGCACGCGCTCAATCCCCTGAGTTTTGCTGAGGTTATAGTCCTCAGACCAACTCACCACGTGGCCCCCGGTGGGCAGTCCTAGATGGCATCCTACGTCCTCTAGGGTAATAGTAACCTCACCACATCAGAGGTGAAAAGAATGTGTCTCTTGGCGCCACCGCTCTACTAATGCGATGACCAAAGCGTGGCCTATATTTATTTTGCCTATCCTACAGCAACCCCCGAAGCGTATGTGGTCGATAAGCTGAATCAATCTTTGATTGCCCTCGTGTTGGTAGACATCAAAAAAATTCCCGTAGTTGCTAATAATTTTTAAACTAGTGTTACACTCTATGTCCTCGCCCCATATTCTAAGAGCTTTATGCTTTGTTTTTAACACTAGGATCATAAAGATCAGGTAGAAGATGTGCAGGAACAGACATCTATACAAAAAAACAATAATATACGATTCATTAGAAACTACACATGTTATACCACCAAATTCAAAATTCCCCCAAGTAAAATGTCACAAAATAACAATTCACAATTCACAAATCACAAAAATCCTCAATTCACAAAAAATTTCAATTCACAAAAAACCTAAATTGATAAATGCCCTAATTTTTTAATTGACTTAAAGTCACAAAATTAAAACAAAATTCAAACATATAAAACTTCAAATAGGGAATAAATTACACTAAATAACTAAAATAACAACAATTAAAAGTTCACATGATAATATATATGTTAAATTAATCCAAAACATTCAAAAAAAATTAAGGTTTTATACCTTAAAGTTTGAGAGATGAGAAAGAAGAGGGTGCTTGATTGGTGGCGGCGGTGAAGGCAGGCGACGGAGGGGGAGAGTATGAGTGGTTGGGGGAGGGGAAGGGTTTGCCTTGAAGTTTGCTGTTTGGTCGCGTGAGGTGGGAGAAGAAGGTTTTTTTTTTTTAAAGACTGCCAGTCCAGGAGCTGACGTGGCAGGGCGCGTCTAAGAGTTGGCCACGTCAGCCAGGACGGAAACAAAAATGTTTGTCCCCAAAATTTGGGTGCCATGTCATGACCATTATACACAAGTTGGGCCAGTCAAATGCAATCCCCAAGGATTTGTGGTGCTAGCGTGAACAATTTACCGAACAATTTGCGAGTGGACTCGAGAAAATCTTCTGTGCAACGGTCGACTAGAGCGAATTGGTTAACAATAATGATTGTTGGATATCAAAGAGTATAAAATGAAAATAATTATTAGAATTTAATGTGATATTATTCTTTCCCGATCCAAATTTGATCTCAATTTTTTGATCCAACAATCACTACCTTTAGTGCAGCAGGCCAATAAAATTTTGAAAAGTCAAATTTTCTTCTACCATGCGGATCAGAATTCTCAATTCCCACGCTCTTCTGACATGGAATTTTTAAGGGACGTTGCATTACAATGCTTAGTACTATCAAATGGACTTGAAGTCTCCAGTATGTATCCATTTTATATGGACCGGATTTGAATTTCAAATTTTAAGTCTGTTTAAAATCGGGTATTTTGGACCCGAGTACATTTAGATGCAGACTTTGTGGGCCGAACCTGGATTAGTCTGCAGACCGGTCCGCAAAAGATAATATATATTTTTTAGAAAAAATATCTTGAATCCTATTTTAAAACTAATGAGTATCATGATTTTGTTTGGTTTTCATCTGTTCTAGGTTATATATATATATATATATATATATATATATATATATATATATATATATATATATATTCTTGAATTTTTATACTTGTAAATTCATATATATTTTACTATCTGTCTTAAAAATTAGAGTATTACTTGAATATGAATCATTTGTATTTAGTTTGGATGAATGTATAATTTTTTTTTAAAAAAAAGAAAAATTAAAAGTTAATGAACTCGCAGATCGGTCCATAATCTGCGAACTTTAAGCAAAATGACTATGGGCATAGTATTTTACAGTCCACAAAAATTGGATTAAGTCTACTCCGGTCCGCACGGATTTGGACCTGAAATGGGCTGGACCAGTCCGTTTGACAGTACTAACTATACTGGCTAGCCTATGGGTGAGTTGGTGCAGACGACTGCACTGAAGATTTTCTCACCCACCACTGAGGTACTCTGACTATTTACACTCTTTCCTTCTCATTATGGAAAATGGATATACATCTTCAAAACCTTTATATTTGAGCTTCATTGGGTAAAGCAATATGAAAAGTCACTCCACAATAAACAATGCCGATATTGAGCTGCTGTCCGACGACTTTCCATCAATAGTGCCGTGGTTGCGGCTAAATGTATATTTATGCACCTCATATTTATCTTAATTGGATTTTTTGTTTTTATGTTAATTCTTTTTTAGTTTTTTTAGCTCCCAAGAATTTTTCGGACAAAATATTTGATCACTCCGTTTAATTTCGTTATGTTTTCTGTTAAAATGAAGAATTTGTGGAGCATATGATTTATTTTGTAAGGGTACAATAACAAATTCAATAAAAATCATCCATATTTACAAAAATAAAAATAAAAACAAAAATTCTTTCACTTCTGTAACATATCTTTCATCTGGGCATTACATTAGATTGACCATGGTTTAGCAGAAAGGGCTAACCATGACAGTCTTTTTCTTGGAAGAAACATTTTTGTCCAAGACGGAAGTCCCACTTCCATCCTGGGCTGACGTGGCGTTTCCCCTTCATCGTCACACGAACCCAAGAAATAGGGATCCCAGGGCACTCCCGATGGGTTATCAACCCAATGCTACAGATGAAGATATTTTGGTAAGTTTTATTCGTTTTGTTGTCAACATAAATCTTTTTATTTTGAATATACTAATTTTAATATTTATGTTACAGACGGAGTCAAACAGGTTGATACTGGCTGAATTCGAGAAGACTGCTTCTAGAAATGTGAGCCAGTATAGAAGTCTCATCACTTGGGCTACCAAAGTCCTCAAAGACGCCTTGGATGCGGCTGGGAAGGTAACTTGCAGACCGCGCGCTGCCGACAAAACAAAAGCTGTCATTCAGCAACCAGCGATACAACCAAGTTTTTTGACCAACTTTCGTTCTGGGGAGGACGGACCCACTTCCGTCCTGGGCTGACGTGGCAAGGCGCGTTTGGGAAACGCCACGTCAGCCTAAGACGGAACCCCCAGGATGGGACAGAAATGTTGTCCAAAAAAAAAAAAAAAAATCGATGCCATAGTATGACCATTATGCCTAACGAATGTCATTCTAATGCAATGCCGTCTTTCATCTCCCCAACCTCCCCCACAATACTACTGTTCCACCCACCCCCACTAATTTCCTCTACCATTGCCACCAATCAATTTTATTAGAACTACTGGTCTCTCTCCTCTACAAAATTCAAGGCACATCACCATCTACTCCAAATCTACTCCCTCTTTTCAACAAAATCTATACATTCCTCTGTTTTGGAGTTTTTTTCCCAAGATTAATCAACAAATCTCAACTAGGGTTCGATGATTTTGGAAGGGACTTAAAGCTTTAGTAGTGAATACCCATTCTAAGAGATCCAAACCTTGATGCACATGCTGAAAATGGCTAGAAATAGTATAGAACAACTTACAAGAAAGCCGAAATATCCACATTCAAGAACCCATGGACAGATCTAAAAGTCCGGGTTTAGGGTGTTGCTATAGGATAGGCAAAATAAAGATAGACCACGCTTTGGTCACCGCATTAGTAGAGCGGTGACGCCCAGAGACACATTCCTTTCACCTCCGATGTGGTGAGGTTAGTATTACCCTAGAGGACGTATGATGCCTTCTAGGACTGCCCACCCGGGGCCACGTGGTGAGTTGGCCTGCAGACTTTAACCTCAGCAAAACTCAGTGGATTGAGCGCGTGCACGAGAGCCTAGGATTCCGACTCCCACCCGAGTCTATTATGGGTAATACCCTCGCGCTCGTAGAGGTGTATGCCCATATAAGTGAGGCCCTACGTGATGATGCTATTGAAGTGGAGGTAGAACAGCGGACCAGGACTCTGATTTTCCTCCTGATGTCCAATTTCCTCTTTCCAAACAAATTCTGGTCGCGGGGGAACATGTGGTATCTCCTACTAATCAGCGACGGAATCCTATCTGAGGGCCATCATTCATGGGCTAGCGGTGTCCTTGTACATTTGTACCGCCAGATGTGCACCTCTGCACAGGCTGTCTCGAAGGACATAGCTGGTTGTTGCCTATTAATTCAGGTTTGTTTACAAATTTATACATTTTTATTGCTAGTATGTATTTTTATTATTTGCTGACTATTCCATGTTTTTTCTGTACCAGTTGTGGGCGTCTGAGCGAATATCGTGTCTCCGGCCCGCGAACCGCTACCCCATTCTACATGATATTCCCGCTGACGGACGAGCTTATGGGTCGCGGTGGAATACGGGCTGGAGTTTCCGCGACGCACCCAAATCGCAGATGACGGTGTTTCGAGATCAGCTGGATATGCTGACGGGTGCCCAAGGGGTTATGTTGAAATTATATCATTTGTTTTACACTAAGTCAAATTTATTTATGCAGTTTATGTGGAGGCCGTACCCTACTTTGGTACTTGCCAAGAGGGCGGCCCGGGATGATGGCTTCCAGGCGACCTGTCGGGCACACACGCCTCTCGTTTGCTTCGAGATGGTTGAGTACCACATGCCTGACAGGGTTTCCAGGAAATTCGGGTTCCAGCAGGGGATATCGATCCCGGCGTAGGCAGAGGGAACTAAAGCGGGTGTTGACCTTTACTCGTTCAAAGCGGGCCCGACAAAGAATTGGGAAACCGAACACGCCACCTACATAGCTATGTGGGAAGAGCAAGTGGATGCACTGGCGGACGCCGTTCCCGGTAATGTTATTGTACCTACCCCTGAGTACATTGAGTGGTACAATCGCATTACCGTCCACCTTTTGACCAATCCCCAGAATAGGGATCCCGGTCCACTCCCGAGGGGCATTCTACCCATCGCTACGTCCGAGATGATTTTTGTAAGTTTCATTCTTTCCGTTGTTAACATTTTTATTTTTATTTAAAGTATACTAATATGATTATCTACATCGCAGGAGGAATCGAACCGAGTGATGCTCGAAGAATTCGAGAAGCCTGCCTCTCGAACCAACAGTCAGTACAAGACTCTAATCTCCTGGGCGACCAAGACAATAAAGGATGCATTCGTGGCAGCTGGGAAGAGTGTTTCGTGCCGATCCCGTGCAGCCGATGTAGCAGAAGCTGTTGTTATTCAACCGGTTACACACAGTGAGGAGCCCTGTCCCCGGGAAGATCTCAGATTGGGAGGCAAGGTACTCGGAGGAACCGGCAGGCCACCCAGGAGGACTTTGCAGCTAGGCGTCTTCGGCAGCGTGACGGGGCACCGGACCTGGCTCAACCCGAGAAAGATCCTACTTAGTCTCCGGCCCAGAGTTAGTTCCCCAGTCCGGCCGACGTCTCTTCCCGTTTTGAATACCAATATTCCCAGTGTTGGAGTACATTTAATCTAAGGTGCGCCAATTCGATTGGGCCGGGCCGGGATTGGATTGGGCCCTTAATCGGGTTGGGCCGACCAATATGATTGGGCCGACCGACCCGTTTTGGACCGACCTTATGGCTGGAAAATTGGACACATATTTTCAGCTCATATGTCTCTTATCTAGAGGTTAAAGGAGTGGAGAAAGTGGAGGAGTGGTTTCCTCCATGATCTCCCACTTTCCCCTTTATCTCTCCCCACCCTCTCTTGATAGACTAAGGGAAAAAATACTGATTTTTCCCATTCATTCTAATCAGTTTTTCACCAGCTTTTGAAGCTTAGAGAGAAGAGAGAAAAGTGAGTTTTAGAGAGAAAAGAAAAGATAGATTTCTAGACTTGTTTTCTAGCTTTTTGCTAATAGGAAAGAAGTTAGAAATCCTCGTATCTTATTCTTCCGATAAGGTCTGAAATACATACTCCATTGAAGAGTGTCTTCAAAGCTTCTACAAGGCGTTGGCTAGCACCAAGCAGTAGAAGACCATCCCCTGAAGATCGAGTGGATACCGGGAGAGACTGAGCCTCGCATTGTGGTGTTCCGTCTCGTGACAACATACCGCTGAAAGCGTTTTCAGCCATTCTAGCATCAATATAAGGTAAAACACTATCCCATAGTCGTAGGTTCTTACTCGTGGAAGATCCCGGTAGAGGCGGGTCAAGTTTTATTCCGCTGCGCATTTATGTGTGACCCTGTTATTCATCTAACAAAGTGGTATCGGATCCACTCACGAGTACCCTATAGACTTTAAGTGTTATAGTGTTTGAATATAGATTATGAATCTATGTTATGCATGCCTTAGGATTGTTAGAAATGTAATAAATCATGTATGACATGCTTTTCCGACTTTATGTATGTATATTCGTTGAGAATTTCCCAGCTTTTGAAGTCATTCAAAAGCTCGGAAAAACTCTCGCTTTTGTCACTTCGATCGACCGGGACTCATCTTCGGTCGACCGAGGCAAGACAAGAGCTAAATGATACTTGTTCGGATCAACCGAGTTGGTATTCGATCGATCGAAGACCCCGACCGGTCGACCGAACCTCGAGACAATATGAAATGTTCATTTGTTTGTCGCTTGCTCGCTTTTTTCATAAATTGTTATGTTAATTGAGCATGATGCATAGTAGTCGCCATTACCCCCGTTGGTTTTATTTTATAATACGATCTCGTGATCGTGCCTATTTTATCATTCAAAAAGTTGTAATTTTATTCTCATTATATCTCCTCGAATGTAACTCGAGGTTTCCTTAGAAATTTTGTAATTCTAGATTAGGAGAAGGTACAGACTGAGATGATGAAGATTTGGAGGCAACCAATCGAAGGTCAAGACGGTGTAGAATAGATGTTTTTCATTTTACACCCTTAGATTGACTTCACGGTTTTTCCATTGGCTTGGAAAACCGAATAGGATCTTGGCGATTACTATTGCATTTTATTTTATGTATTGATGCATAAGTATATAAGCATAAACTGCTTTATTTATGCTTTTCTCGTGAGATTGTTAAAAACGAAATCCCTCATTTAAAATATTAATTAGTGCCTTCCTAAGTTTGGCCCTCGTCAAGGCCTAGATCGACATTAGTATGGGACATGCCAAAGTCGTGCATACGTGTCTATCCCAGGGTGAGGCGCGAAGGATAAGTTGTGATATCCGCCGGCTAAAACTTAGTGGTCCTAATTAACTGGATTATCTCAATAAATGGATTGAGGATCTAGAGGCAAAAGAGTTGAGAAAAGTGTATAATGATACGCTTGAATAAATGTTATTCACTCAACTAACCAAGAATTACATAATTTGATGTAATTGGCAAACGTTGCCTACCTAAATAACTAAGTTTTGGGCGATCACCAAAGTCGACTCGTAACGAGGTGAAATATGGATCTTGGCCCGCTAGAAAGTTAACGAACTTTCCGAGTTGATAATGAGGGTTATTCACTCGAAGAAAATAGTGGGAGAAATCATTAAAAAGATAAAGACCTAATAATGATTTTTAATCGGTACTTACTTTCTATATGTATTTTGTTGTAGAAAAATGGCAAATTCAAACCAAACACTATCATCGCGCTCGTCCTTGAGAAGGACAAATTAGAGGGAGTTAACTTCCTCGATCGGTTCAGAACTTGAGAATCGCTCTCAAGCATGAAAGAAAGTCAGTATGTCCCCTGGGAACGACCTATTCTCGCTATACCGGAGGCTCGCGCTCGACCGCCGATAGAAGTGCTTATCGAAACATGTTAGTGATGCTTTAGATGTGTCTAGCCTCATGCTTGTCACCATGAACTCGAGCTTCGTAAGCAACATGAGGACATGGGGGCTTATGATATGCCGGTTCACTTGAAGCAACTATATCAGGGGGACAAGCACGCCGAGAGAGATTCGATGTATCGAAATCTCTTTTCAAAGGCAAAATGTCCGAGGGAATGCCGTGAGGAACTCACGTTCTTAAGATGATAGGTTATGTTCGTAACCTTGAAAAACTCGGGATTTCCTTTGGGACAAGAGTCGTCGATCGATTTGATCTTGCAATCGTTGCTCGAGTCATACACATGACTCATTCTAAATTATCATATGAATGAAATTGACAAGCCATTGCTCGAATTGTTGAACATGCCGAGGACCGCCGAGAAGGAAATAGGCAAGTCCAAGCCCAACACCATACCGATGGTGCAAAAGGGGCAAAGGCAGAGGTTTTGTGAAATCCAAAGGCAAATCGAATGGTAAGCCCAAGGGCAAGCAAACCACTTTCAACAATGCACCGAAACCTAAGGGTGGTGTAGCCAAAGACTCTATCTGTCATCACCGTGGTGAGAAGTGGTCACTGAAAAGGAATTGCAAGAGCTATCTTGCAACAAAAAAGGCTGCAAAAAGGAGAAAGCAATTGTTGTTTCTGGGCTCGGGTATTTATGTTATTGATGTTAATATGATTGATATCAATTTAAATACAACTACTTCTTGGGTATTTGATACCGGATGTGGTTCTCACATTTGTACTAATGTGCGGGGACTTCAAAGGAGTAGAGAGTTGGCAAAGGGTGAAGTGGAACTACGAGTAGGCAACTGAGCACGTGTCGTGATCTCTACTGTAGGGACTTGTACTTTTACTTTGCCTTCGTGGCTTGTTTTGGGTTTAGAAAACTGCTTTCTATGTACCTAGTTTAATTAAGAATATTATTTCAGCTTTCTTGTTTGGACAAGAAAGGTTTTGAGATTTCGATCAAAAACCAACGATTGTCGTTATTTCCGGATAATATGTTTTATGCAAGCGCCTCTTTGATTAATGGTCTATATGTTTTAGATCTTGATATGCCAATCTTAAATATAAATACCAAAAGGATTAAAACTAATGATTCTAATCCTACATACCTCTAGCATTGTCGCTTAGGCCACATAAACGAAGATCGCATATCCAAACTCCATAAAGATGGGCTATTGGAATCATTTGACTTCGAGTCTTATGATCGATGCGAATCTTGTTTGTTGGGTAAGATGACAGCATCACCTTTCACTAAGCTAGGTGAGAGAGCCGATGCTTTATTAGGACTAATACATAGTGATGTATGTGGCCCTTTTAATATACATGCAAGTGGGTGGTTACCTCTACTTCATTACCTTTACTGATGACTTCAGTAGGTATGGATATGTGTTCTTGATGAAACACAAATCCGAAGCATTTGCTAAGTTTAAAGAGTTTAAACTTGAAGTAGAAAACCAACTTGGCAAGAGTATTAAGGTTCTTTGATCTGATCGAGGAGGAGAATACTTGAGTCAAGAATTCTGTGACTATCTAAAAGCTTGTGGAATCGTTTCACAACTTTCTCCTCCAGCTACTCCACAATGGAATGGTGTATCCGAAAGCGAGGAACGTAACATTATTAGATATGGTTCGTTCTATAATGAGTCACACGAGCCTCGCCCACTCCCTTTTTGGGGACACGCACTAGAGACAAAGCAGCTTTAACACTTAACCGCGTTCCCATCTAAATCAGCTGCAAAGACGCCATACGAGTTATGGACTCGGGAAGCGTCCCCAGTTTTGTCTTTCCTCAAGATTTGGGGCCGTGAAGCGTTTGGAAACGCTCAGCTTCCGATAAGTCGGCTCCAAAATCTGAAAAGTGCATATTTGTAGGTTATCCTAAGGAAACTAAAGGATACTACTTTATATCCCTAACGAGAACAAAGTGTTTGTTGCTCGCACGGGAGTCTTTCTAGAAAAAGAATTTGTTTCTAGAAACACAAGTGGGAGTAGCGTAGAACTTTCTGAAGTTCCAGACTCTCAAACTAGCACTAATGATGAGATGGAAAATGAACAGACTCCACAAGTTGTTGTGCAACAGGTGCCACAAACAGATTGTGCAGCATAGCCCTCAGCTCAAGAAACACAAGAATTGCGTAGGTCTGGTAGAGTTCGTCGTCCACCTCCGGAAAAATTTGGATTTTTCATAACAGAACATGGTGATGTTATGTTTGTGGATCACGATGAACCTTCAACCTACAAACAGGCAATTAATAGCCCAGATTCTGAGAAATGGCTTGAAGCCATGAGATCTGAAATGGACTCCATGTACACTAACCAAGTCTGGATCTTGGTTGATCCACCTGAAGGGGTAACTCCCATAGGGTGCAAATGGATTTTTAAGATTAAAACCGACATGGAAGGGAATGTACAAACGTACAAGGGGCGACTGGTCGCGAAAGGTTTCAAACAAATTCATGGTATTGACTATGATGAGACCTTTTCCCCTGTGGTTATGTTCAAGTCCATTCGGATTTTGCTTGCTATTGCAGCTTACTATGACTACGAAATCTGGCAAATGGATGTCAAAACCGCTTTCCTTAATGGAAAACTTGATGAGGATGTGTATATGACACGACTCAAGGTTTTGTCACTCCAGAGAATGCTCGGTAAAGTATGTAAGCTTCAGAGATCCATTTATGGACTCAGCAGAGCTTCTCAAGCTGAACATCCGCTTTAATGATGCCGTCCCGTGAGTTTGGCTTCATTAGAAATGAGGATGAGCCTTGTGTTTATACAAAGGTTAGTGGGAGCTCAATTGTATTCTCGGGTTTTGTATGTAGATGACATACTACTCATTGGAAACGACATACCAACCTTAAAGTCCAGTAAAGGCTTGGTTGAGTACGTGTTTCTCTATGAAAGACTTAGGCGAGCTTGACTATATTCGGGAGTCAAGATCTATAGAGATTGATCCAGGGAGACTCATTGGCCTAAGTCGAGTACATATATAGACAAGGTGCTAAAGCGGTTTAGCATGCAAGAGTCTAAGAAAGGGCTTTGTCCTATGACACATGGTAATGCTTTCACGTCAAAGGAACAGTGTTCTAAAACGCTCGCCGAATTAGAACGCATGAAAGAGATCCCTTATGCTTCGCCATAGGATCCATCATGTACGCCATGATTTGTACTCGCCCGGATGTCTCGTTTTCCTTAAGCATTACGAGCGAGATACCAGCCCTAATTACGGTGAACGCCACTGGATCTCGGTCAAGAATATCCTCAAGTACTTACGAAGGACTAAGGATACATTCTTGATTTATGGAGGGAGGCGGATGAGCTCGTTGTAAATCGAGTTACACCGATGCTAGTTTCCAAACCGACAGAGATGATTTCCCGATCGCAATCGGGATATGTGTTTAACTTGAATGGAGGTGCTTTGTGAGTCGGGCGCAGTTCAAAGCAATCAACCATAGCAGATTCTACGACAGAGGCCGAGTACATAGCAGCTTGTGAAGCAGCTAAGGAGGTAGTTTGGATCAGGAAATTTATTTCCGACCTCGATGTGGTTCCTAGTATTGCGAACCCGATAGACCTCTATTGTGACAACAATGGGGCTATTTCCCAATCTAAGGAACCTAGATCTCACCAGAGGTCCAAACATGTACTACGGCAATTTAACCTAATCCGCGAGATTATAGAGATAGGTGATGTGCATATATGTAGAGTAGACTCGGCAGACAATGTCGCCGATCCACTGACAAAGCCACTGTCGCAGCAGCAGCATGATCGTCACAGTAGCTCCATGGGTATCCGATATCTGGAGGGCTGATCTTTAGAGACAGTCAATAATATGCCCTAAAGACCATTTATTGTAATTTGGGTCTTTAGTGCAAGTGAGAGATTATTGTACCGTATTAATGATAATTTTCATTTTGATGAATTAAAGGCAATTAATTCCAGTATTATTCATTATGTTTCTGCGTTCTTAACAACATAAATAAATAATATGTCCTTAGAATAGTATTCATAATTGTTATGAGATACTATTCTGAAACGTCCCTAGTCGAACATTATTATGGAATCTTTGAGGACAATAATAATGCGTAAGACTAGTATGTGCAGTGATTGATATAAGATATCAGATCGTCACATAGGTATATATGATTAGAGAATCATTATACTTGGGACTAGACTCGACATGAGAAACACACCATGGGTTGTTATATAATAGTCAACGGTGTTTCTCAAAATTTTTGATCTGGGTTGTATATGAGATCCTTCGACTTGAGGTCTCACAAGAGTTCTTGCATGGCTAGTGTTATGCTTTGATAATGTTAAACGCTATCCGTAGTCGGGTGAGCAATAAAGGCATTGATTGGGTATATCACGAATCTTGTTCAGGATGAGTGGGATGCAGAAAGGATTTGTCCCTCCTATATAGCAGGAATGATATCTTGGGCCCCTTGATGGAGTCTGACTAATTCATGGCCATGAACAAGTGAATCAGTATATGATATTGATGTCATTTGATTAGTCTACTCGCGAATCAAGAAACTAAAAGATTGGACAATACAAGTGTGACTTTTCCATGACTTGTGTTCAATCACCAGATATTTATGAATTGGGGGTAATGATGCGTTGCTAGATACCTCTCATTACCTGTGACATATAATGTCACGGCCAACATCATAGATACCTCTTGGGTCGCACTCATAGATCAACTGGATTGGGCTTGTTGGAGTACATTTAATCTAAGGTGCGCTAATTCGATTGGGCCAGGGTCGGGATTGGATTGGGCCCCTTAATCGGGTTGGGCCGACCAATATGATTGGGCCGACCGACCCGTTTTGGACCGACCTTATGGCTGGAAAATTGGACACATATTTTCAGCTCATATGTCTCTTATCTAGAGGTTAAAGGAGTGGAGAAAGTGGAGGAGTGGTTTCCTCCATGATCTCCCACTTTCCCTTTTATCTCTCCCCACTCTCTCTTGATAGACTAAGGGAAAAAATACTGATTTTTCCCATTCATTCTAATCAGTTTTTCACCAGCTTTTGAAGCTTAGAGAGAAGAGAGAAAAGTGAGTTTTAGAGAGAAAAGAAAAGATAGATTTCTAGACTTGTTTTCTAGCTTTTTGCTAATAGGAAAGAAGTTAGAAATCCTGTATCTTATTCTTCTGATAAGGTCTGAAATACATACTCCATTGAAGAGTGTCTTCAAAGCTTCTACAAGGCGTTGGCTAGCACCAAGCAGTAGAAGACCATCCCCGGAAGATCGAGTGGATACTGGGAGAGACGGAGCCTGCATTGTGGTGTTCCGTTCGTGACAACATACCGCTGAAAGTGTTTCAGCCATTCTAGCATCAATATAAGGTAAAACACTATCCCATAGTCGTAGGTTCTTACTCGTGGAAGATCCTGATAGAGGCGGGTCAAGTTTTATTCCGCTGCGCATTTATGTGTGACCCGGTTATTCCTCTAACACCCAGGGTATTCAGACTGGGGGGGCATCCGGGTGCAGGGCCCTCTACATCTGCACAATCGGGCTTATTTTCGGGAGGGTCGCATTCGTATAGCCTCCATATCCCTCGGACGCAGCATCAGACTCCGTTGCCCTTGCTGTTTTACCCCGAGGAGCCGATATTTATCGACCCCGAAGGGGCGGAAGTCATCGCAACTGATATTGGTAGTGCCGTGCGAGCGAGAGATGATCGCATTTACTATCTGCGACAAGACCCTAGAAGCCCAGATCGATACACACCTTCGGGGCCGTAGATAACATTTCATTTTATTTGTTTACGTTTCATTCATTGTTTTTACGAACTATTTATCATTTTTTCGTTATAAAATAGTTTTTTCGATTATTCCGTTGTTCGTTTTATATTAATACACAATGTGTTTTGGGCATTTTTTATGTTGTTAGAATACCAACACAAGGAAAAAAAAAAGCTACAAATACTGCAGCCTGCTAAAAAAAAGTAGGTGTTTTTGGCACAACACACTGCCATGCGAGGACGGAAGTGGGTCCTCACTGGCCGGAAAAAAAACCTACAAACCCTAAATTGGCCCGTGACCTGAGGACGGAATTGCCACTTCCGTCCTCAAATTGCAGCCTTTTTACAGTGTCTAGTATTTTCTCACTTTTGCTTTTTTGACCATGCATTATTGAACGGAAATATCTGAACGGTTTTGGCACTTTCGTTCAAATTTTTGACCGATTTTCAGAGACTTGTCCAATTCAAAAATTTAATTTTTCAATTTCCAATTACATCTATAAATAACCCCTCAAAACCTCTCCACAATCTACAACATTCTCAACTCTCATCCCCAAATTTCCTTATCCTCTTCACAATTCCTTTTTTCCAAATTTATTTCTACAAAAACCCTATCTTCCTTAATATAATTTCATAATGAATAGCGAAATGGATCCGCCCTGGAAGAGTATTTCAGGCACCAATTTAGAATTGTGGTCGGAAATCAAACCGATGGAAAAATGGTAGTATTTTATTTTGTAATGTGTATGTTTTTCTTGTATGAAATGTGTTTAATTAGCTATCTAAGTCATTATTGTTTTGTATCGTCTTCCATCAAAGTACAAAAGTTGGTTGGAGCAAACTGGTCTCGGGTTAGCAAGTTCTGTCTATCTGAAGGAGGACTTTGGGAATCAATGGTGCGTTTATGTAACCAAAATAGATGATACGTACTACCTAGACAGAGGATTACAACATTTTTTGCGTGACAACAATCTTCGTCCCACAGATAAAGTTCATTTTATACCCTTTCCAATGAATGTATTAGATATTTTTGTTAAGGGAGGACCCGGGATAGGTTACCTGAAGGGCGAATTATCGTATCCCTCAGACGGGGCTTTTTTCCGGCAGATTTTTCGAATAGACATTGACAAAACCTATTCGGCACTTTCCAAACCGATACATTTAGTAATATTAAAAGTTTAGTAATAAATTCGTTCATTTTACAAGTATGGGTTGTAATGTTGTTTCCCATGTACAGTTGATATGTAGGAACTACATGCAATGACGTGTTAGAATGCATCTTGGAATCCCCGAAGTACTACACATGCGCAATCTTCACGGGAACAAATTGACACTCCAAGTGACTAGAGACGAAGGCGGAGACGATTACTATTTTTTGGGGTGGGATGAGTTTGTTGTGTTTTCAAGATTACACCCCAGTGACCATGCACAAATTCATCCAGCCCCTTACGATATCCTTGATTATAGGGTCGGGAATGATGATTTTGCCAATTTATTACGTCAACTTTAATAATAAGTAATTGTAATCTTTGCAATTTTTGGATATTGAATGAAAAAAATTGAACACATTTAAAACAACTTTATACGATTGCTAAAAAAAATGATAATTTATACATTCTAAACTATTACAAATTAGTAAAATTGAAATACAATTATTGTGGAGGAGGTGCTTGGTCAAGATGTGCTAACATGGGGCAAGTCTTCCGGTTGTGACCGATTCGCTTACAGTGGCCGCACTTCTTTTCTCTTTGAGTGCCCTTGTTCTCTGTGTCCATTGGCATTTGAAATCTCCGCCTTTGAGGTCGACCCATCTGCGTACCTTTCATGTTAGGAGGGTGATGTGTCATATCAAAAGGAGGAGGTCTCCAATGAATGAGATCAAGTACAGGGTACAAAATGGACTTGTACGTATTCCTATAATGATCGAGAGAATAGACTGGGTGGATTCATCAATGATCGATTTGGACACAACAATGACATGAGAACATGGAGTTGAATAAGTAGACCACTTATCACAGTTACACGCACGAGCTGATAAGTTGACCGTGTATATTTTTCCACATTCGCCAGGTCCTCTATGTCGAGACATGACCCTATAGATACCTTGGTCTTTGTGGTGTCGTTGCACAGTCATACTTGTTGCTTTTTCTTCGTACGCGAAGTACTGCTCCCATATCCTCTTAGGGAAAGGCGTTTGACAACTATTAGTGTCTTCCCGGTGTGTGTCAAAATAATGTACAAGCTTAAAAAAAATCATCTCCACAAGAGCTTTCAAAGGTAGCGCTGTAGACTGCTTCAGAACGCTGTTAAGCGCCTCGGACATGTTTGTCATCATGCAAACGAAACGCATTCGCCCGTCGTATGCCAAAGTCCACAACTCTTTGGGTTGTTGCATCAACCAGTTATATGCATTCTCATCTTTTTGTTTAATACGCTCAAGATAAAAATCGCACTTACTTTTTTTCTTTTGTGTTGCAGCAATCCACACATAATCTTTCAATTCTTTGTTTTTTACATGAGTGTGGAAATTTTACCTGTAATGCCTAAGGCAGTATCGTTGCACTGCCATTGGTGGTTGCCATCCGGGGACGCTAGCCACGACACTAAGAATGCCGGCATGACTATCGCTAATAAGACAAACTTGTAGGTCTTTCACAACATGTTCCCTTAAGTTCTTAAGGAACCATGACCAAGTGGTAAAATTTGATTGTTAGCATCCTGAGTGCTTGCAACAAAGAGTGCCCCTTTATAATTCCCCCTAAGGTGTGTTCCATCAATTGAAATTATAGCCCGACACCACTTGTAGCCGTCAACTAACAGTTTAAAAGTCCAGAACAATGCCATGAACACCTTAGGGCCATTAACAGTTTCTCGTGGGTGGTAAAGAAATTTGACTATAGCACCCGTGTTAGAATCATGTAGTGCCCGCATATACTGTGGCAATACTTGGAAAGTTGATTTCCAAGTACCAAAAAGTGTTTCTATAGCATGTCGGCGGGCATACCAAGCTTTTCTATAGGTACAAGTCAAACTCATATTATTTTCACAAGCAGCCCTAATCGATTTAACAGAAATTTCAGGATCAGCTTGTACAAGGTGTAGAATTTTTACCCCGATGTAGCTGGAGGACATGTTACGTTTTTTTGTTTTAGTCCATCAGGCAGTAGTGGCCATGGTTAAGCTTGGTAACCTTCCACATTCCATCCACCTTGCTATGGTTAACGCGAATGTACCAACTGCATCGGCTTTTTTCGGTTGAGTTTCTACACACCCCGCTGAACCATTGTTTGTTGCTCCTCTCTCTTTTCCACTCCCTCAATGACACCTTGTCATGCCACACGTTAACTGCCAACATTGCCTCACGTTTATCCTTGAATTGCATCCCCAAACATATTTTGGGAAAATTGGGATTTCATATTTTAATTATTTTTCCCCCGTATGTCAGTTCAGGGACAGGTTCCATGGAACCCATATCATTCCAACAGGAAAAATTAGCATAGTTACCGTATGATGGCAAATTCCATTATGGAATTGCTGGGGCGGAGGTATGTGGAGTTGGTCCAGGCTCTTGGACCGTCTCTTCATTACTTGGTCCAGCGGTTTGCTGTTGGATTTCAGGGATGCCATCTTCCGCTACCGCCTTTGCATCATCCTCGACCCCGTCATCCTCGTGTTCTCCAGCACTATCGTACGCGAAGTCATATTCCGTTTCCGGAACACCGTCAATGTCTGATATTGGACCCAAGGAATCCATGACCGAATTATCTGTACATGGTTCGTAACTAGACGGTGGGGGCATAGTTGGTATGGGAGTTGACTCCGAATAATATGGTTCCGGAACAAATTGTGCCTGTGGAGAAAATTCTGTTGTCGGGATTACAAAGCTATCTACATGTCTCTGCACAGGTTCTAACAGAGCACCAACATGAATCCCTTGTAGTTTGCAATCCGTTTAGATTCCCCACAAATTGTCTAAATCTTCTTCGTCGTTAAGGTGTACAACATTGTACATCACCATGTTGTACGTCGGCATGAAGAATGGACGAATCATTATTAGCCGAATAGTGACACTAGAAAGCTCGACTCCTTTGCGCCGACATATTCTGTGGCAAAGTTGTCGGAATGAAAGTTTTTGTATAACTTTCATACTTCTTTCGCTTGGCTCTGCAAAATGGGGATAACCACCATTTTCGTACACTACATTGTGGTCGAAATGTAAATACAATCTCATCGGACATTCAAGTGCCATATTTTTTTACACAAAATATGAAGTTGAGGAAAGATGGGTTTGCTTGGAACAAATTGATTGGAGGATGCTGTTTGAGGTAAGAAAAATGGAGGGAAGGTTATTGGATTTTATAGAGATTTTGGTAGTGAATGGATAGGATTTTCTATCCCTAAAAAATCAGGCCACAAATGTCTGCTGGGGAAAAAATTTCGGCCGCTTGAGGTCGGAAGTCCCACTTCCGTCCTCAAGTAGCAGCATTTTTTTCCCTGAATGTTCACATTATTATTATTATTTTTAGTGTGTTGTAGGGTTTTTTTTTTTATTAATATTACTCATTTCGGAACTTTCAAATATCATAAAACTAAGAATTACATTCCATTCATAGAAACACAATTACATTGAACATATAAAAATTCAAAGTCCCGATTATTCAAACCCTAATTCTTTCGAAATTTATGCTCAATCATTTTCCATGAAGAAGTGTTGCTGCACGATGCATCCGACATCGGGTAGTCGAGGGGAGCCTCCACAGTTATATCTTCCGGTGATCTTGAACACTGATCGGCTTCGTCCACAAATCCTCTTCCTTCGTACCCAAAAATATGGCAGAGAAGGATAAAGAAAAATTCGCCAGTCCTTCTGTACCGCTTAGCCCTTGGATTAGCCTAATGCAGAGTTATATAAACCAAACATGTAAGTTATGAAAACATTGAATTAATACAGTGTGCCGTAATTACATGCAACTTACCGCAACGTATTCCTCCCACTGGGCCTCAGTACCGTCCAAATCAACAATGTTGGTCCTACCGTTGTACTTGAACCATGGTTTGCGATTAAGTGCTTCAAAATCCCAAAATCGCCTAAGCAGTTTTGCTACACCTGCGTCGATCATCGCTATTGTGAATTGTCCCCCGGTGACGGAGTTCATTCCGTAGACAATTTCGTTGTACCAATCGGACCAACGTTTTTCACCAGGGTACCCAGTGTACTAAAATCGTAACAAATTTCTATTAATACCTACTCGTATTCTGCAGGACATTCTCTGGTAAATTCAACATCCCTGAAATTGTTACGCATTTCTTTTTGAATAAATTTTGGAAATTTTGCCATTAGGGAAGATAGGGTTTTTGTGGAAATAAATTTTGAAAAAAGGAATTGTGAAGAGGATATGGTTTTTATGGGTTTGAGAGTTGAGAATGTTGTAGATTGTCGAGAGGTTTTGAGGGGTTATTTATCGATGTAATGGGAAATTCATAAATTAAATATTTGAATTGGACAAGTCTCTGAAAATCGGTCAGAAATTTGAACGAAAGTGCCAAAACCGTTCAGATATTTCCGTTCAATAATGCATGGTCAAAAAACAAAAGTGAGAAAAGACTAGACACAACAAAAAGGCTGCAATTTGAGGACGGAAGTGGCAATTCCATCCTCAGGTCACAGGCCAAATTAGGGTTTGTAGGTTTTTTTTCGGCCAGTCAGGACGGAAGACCCGTCTTGGCTGACGTGGCGAGGCGCGTCGGGGAAACTGCCACGTCAGCCAGGACTCGTCCTGGGCTCGAGACTTCTGTCCTGGACACAAATGTTTCTGCCCAAATTTTGAGTGTCATGTCATGACCATTAGAGAAAAGTTGGGCCATCCCAATGCAATCCCCGTTGGTCCCGTATTGACAGAAGATGAATTTGTTGACAGAATTAGACGGAAGAACCAAATATTTTGCCCGAGGGGAATAAAAATATTAGAAAAATAACATGAGGATAAAAATCCAAATAAGAAAATATGAGGGGCCAAAATATACATTTAGTCCGTGGTTGCTTATGTCACTTCTTTCGGGGAATTCCTATATGTTTTCACAAAGGAATACATAGAGAGAAAATATCATATCTTTGTTGACCGCAAAACTTTTTAGTTTACCATTGACTCACTTGTGCCATGCACATGATAATAAATTATCGAAATCGTTGTCGGTTGCATTAATTTGAAACATTAAACAGCCTGTAAAATGTAATCCGATGAGAACTTAAAAATGTTGACGTCTGAATCATTAATCTTGCATGCATCCCTTACAACTGTCCTTTGTTTTGTAGTATAATATTGTGTTTTTTTTTAATTTTTTTTTAATTTTTATCACAAGGTCCTTAGCTCAGTGGGGGCAACGACCAGCCCACGGTCGTGGGGTTTAAGACCCTCCCCGTGTATGAGATATGCTTTAAGTTGTCTCCCTTTCTAGGGTTATCTCCTCCCCTCTTGTGAGGTTGCTACTCTCATCTTTGGGTTATACGCCCGTCTGAACTTTTAAAAAAAATATTGTGTTTTTTATTTCATATTTCCTTAAATTTCTTTCGTGATTGGCTGCTTTCTAGTAGTATTGTCGTGTAAGCAATCGATCCTATTAACTAGTAAATTATTACTTATACGAAACTATATTTCTAAACATGTGCTTGAACAAATATTTTACAGTATACATTGCCCATTAGAACCTTAAGCCTATGCAAATTGTTATTATTCTAAGATTGACAAGCAAATTCTAAAGGGCAACTTAAGCAGAAAATTCTAAGTACTGCTCCATCCGTTGCATTTTAGGGTGGGGGTGGGTGGACAAATTCTCTAATATTCATATACTATAAGAAAAAGTCATTCTCTCCGCACGTATATTACTTTTCTATATCTAGAATTAACATACATTTATTTACTAGCATATATGTTTATTAATTTCTTTTATACTTTATTTGGTGATTATTTTTAATACTTTATTACTCCAATATGATTTAAACTTTTACTTGAAACTTCAGGCTCACTCAAACACTTCCGTTAGAAATGGGATAGGAGAGGTACAAGATTTAAAAATGATTCCATTTATAATATAATGACTTTTAAGTATTACAACAGAGATTAAAAAAGAAAAATGCAACTTGGATAATAACTCGGGAGTTAAATGCCTGAAAAAAATTAAATAAAAAAAGAAAAGGTATTATCATATCACTGAGTAATAATAAGCTCGGTCCTCTTGTGTACATTTTCCTACCCCATCAATAAGAAAGTTCCATGCGTTAATTTTTTTCAATAGGGTTTCAC
This sequence comes from Vinca minor, assembly GCA_026122235.1. Classification (NCBI taxonomy): domain Eukaryota; kingdom Viridiplantae; phylum Streptophyta; class Magnoliopsida; order Gentianales; family Apocynaceae; genus Vinca; species Vinca minor. The sequence continues at coordinate 5,582,127 of JAOCZM010000253.1, forward strand.
TATTTTTTTTAGTTTATATATTTTTTAATTTAAAATTAAAAAATAATAATTTCTTATTAATGAGATAGAGGATGAGACACAAAATATGATATTTAGTCGCCTAAAAAGGGAGAATCATATATTTAGGATAGAAAATAAAATAAAAAAATTGAAAATATAATCCTTTCCCCCCCTTAAAAACTCCACTTGTGGAGGATTAATTCCCCACTACCTTTATGTAGTGACTTGAATTCTCCACATACAAATTGGAGGTGAAGCGTCTTTCTACTTAAATTATGCTTCGTTGTAAAAGATAAAATCCTTAAACTTTAGAAAAGATTATATATTTTGGGAAGAGATGAAATGATTAATAACAACCATATGTTATATTTTGGGAATGAGTAAATGGCTATTTATGGAACTAAACTATTTACTTATTTATATTTATGGTACTAAACTATTTTTTTAGCTAATTACATCATTCATCTATTTACGACCGTTAAATAATATATAACCACCATTTTTTGGGTGTTTTCAGGCAAAAGTTGGCACGGGACTTTCATGTGCAGATTATTGAGGGACAAAATTGGAACTTCGCAATGACCTAGTAATCTTTGAGTTAAAGATTTGACCGATTTTGACCGCAAATTTTCTGTTTGCGGGTCAAATCTTTAACCCAGTGATCACTAGGTCATTACGAAGTTCTAATTTTGCCCCTCAATAATCTGCACATGAAAGCCACGTGCCAACTTTGGCCGGAAAACACCCAAAAATGGTGGTTGTATATTATTTGACAATCGTAAATAAACGACTGATATAATTAACTAAAAAAAATAGTTTAGTATCATAAATAAAAAACACGTAAATAGTTTAGTACCATAAATAGTCATTTATTGGGAATATATCATGTTCGTTTTCGAGACGTGATCCAACATTCTGTTACAACCTTAGTGTTTTTAAAGAAATGTTAATAAACATAAAACACCACCCTATAATAGATTTCATTAAGAAAACAAAAAGAATTCTACATTTGTTTATAACAGCATTTACTAATCTCTTTGTGACTCATCACTTATCACCAAAAAATGTTTCAAAATCATGCAGCTAAACATTAATTCACGCAATTTCCAGCCTCTCTATTATTTATAGAGGTGCTCAAACTCCATTTCTGCATCTCCAAATTTCTCTTAGAAAAAAAAACTAATTAATTTGTCTTCAAAAACATTATTTCAATTCCACACCATGACTTCACGAAAAAATATCATCCAATATTTAATTTTCTTAGCATCTTGGGGGTTTCTAGCAATTTCTTTAGTGGGATCTTCTCCTCCTGATGATCCAATAAAATGTTCATCAAGAAATGAAAATTGCACAATTACAAACACCTATGGGACCTTTGCTGATAGAAGCATTTGTCGAACGGGTCGAGTAGAATATCCAACCACAGAACAAGAACTCATTTCCATAGTAGCAAATGCAACCATTCAACAGAGAAAAATGAAAGCTGTAACATCAACTTCTCATAGTATCCCAAAACTCGTGTGCCCGGATGGCGAAAACGGGCTTTTGATTAGTACTAAGTACCTTAATCGTACATTAGATGTGAATTCTTTAGATATGACAATTACAGTTGAGCCAGGGATGACATTGAGGGAGCTGATTAATGTGAGTGCTAATATTGGGTTAGCCATACCTTATGTTCCATATTGGTGGGGAATCACTGTGGGAGGACTTTTGGGAACTGGTGCTCATGGGAGTACTCTTTGGGGTTTAGGAAGTGCAGTTCATGACTATGTTGTTCGGATTCGAATCGTTACGCCTGCAGGAGCTGATGAGGGTTATGCAAAAGTGAGGACTCTTGAAAGTGGTGATCCTGAGCTTGATGCAGCTAGGGTTTCTCTAGGAGTTCTTGGAATTATTTCACAGGTATATATAGTTTCACTTTCTTCAATTGTCATTTATCTATTTCTTGAGAACTCTCATCGAGTCATCATATTGATAAACAACTTATATTAAGGAATGAAGAGAGTACATCAAACATGGCCGTGTCTAGTGATTTAGAGCTTAGGCTAAAAGTAAGATCTAATTTATTATTTTTATCACATTATTCTAATTTTTTGAGCTTTCATTAAAGTCTATCATCAAAATATTCTAACACCGTCAATGGGTCTGTTACTTACCAAGAGGGAAAAAAGTCAGTTTTTGCTACAAATATAGAAGAATAATAGATTTTCTTAATTTGTATCAAAATTTTCATTGCTTTAGGGCCGTCTAGGTGGAGGCCTTAGCGGCCGTCTCGGTGGAAAAATTTTGATATAGACCTGGCCTACAAGTGGGGACATAGACCACTTGGTCCACAATCACCTACATCCCCTCTTTTGATTAAAAAATAATAAAAACGCCTCAAACAATGCACCAAGTGGGGGAATATTTTTATTATTTTAATCAAAACTGTGATGTGGCTGAATGTGAACCAAGTGGTCTATGTCCCCACTTATAGGCCTGGTCCATGACAGAATTGATCGTCTCGGTGGCCTTGATGTCAAAGAAATTCCAGATGCAACAATCTGATTAGTCCAAAACCCCATAACTTCCTCTAATTTAAGGATATTGTCACATATAGAATAATTTTATTAATGTATTAAATAATATATTAGAGGACATACAAAATATATAAAGCATTAGAAGACTTATACCTTACACAAGTGTGTAAGTGTAGGTATGTTTGAACGGTTTATATTTGTCCATCATTTAGATGAGTCCGAACCTTTCATCTCATTTCTTATCATTAATTTGTCAAAATGCAAAATATATAGTTTCTTATACAAGTGTACATAATCTATAAAAAAAATTGTTAAAAGAGACTTGCGTAGTTCGCGTAGAAATATTTATTTAAAACAATATATTCCGAGTTGCAGAAATGATGTATTTTTTTTAAATTGAAAAGAAATCTATAAAAAAGGTTTGCAGTCTATGAGGAAAGTGTGAGCGACCAAGAGGAAAAGACGTGTTTTTCTTCTTTTGAATGTAAGACACAAATATGATGACTGATGAGAACAAGAAAAGCATGAAGCAACGGCTCTATAGTCTATATTACGTACATACACAGATGTTGTATAGTAGTATTTTTTTTGGTAATGTAAAACTTAATTTTTATATTTGAAAAATCAGTTATTCTAATATAGATTTTGAATATATTACTAAAAAAATAGACGAATTTTCAATATAATAGGAAGGTACACATTACTAAGAATAGGAGTACTATTGAAAATTCATATATAGTCTTAATTACATGTACTATTGACGTTATAAAACGGCAAAAAATTCTCTCTCCCTATTCCTGTCCCCAGCTCATCACAATTCACAATGTGTATATATAATTGAAAAAAATATTTATATAATATATTTTAATTAGTTGGGACAAAGATGGGAAAAGGAATGAGGACAGAGGATTTTCAGCCTTATAAAACATTAGATCTAACCCTCGAGCTTGGACATTCGGGACCGGTGTTCAAATTCTTTTGAACGGACCATTGTGCCTTTTCCAAATTCTTATTTTTCTCATGGGTAGTTGGTACCATGTTTAGTACTTCCTCCATTTCTCAATATAGGATATTTAGGATATTTTAAAAAAAATTAAGAAACTCAAACAAATAGTAATCTTTCCACCACAATTCCAATAATACCCCTTCCTTCTTCCCTCTCTTTCACTTTTTCAATAAAAGATATGTTGAGGGTATAATTGGAATAAATTGTTGACACCTAATAAAAGACATGCAAATGACAATTAATTTGGATACATATATATCTCCTAAACGACAATTAAATGAGAATGGAGGGAGTAGTTCAATGGGCCAAACTCCTCCTGTTCCGTTAAAAAAAAAATGGTCCGTCCGTTCAAAAACTCCACCCGAGTAAAATTCAAACTCTTGAGTGCTTCACATACCGAATTTGAATTAGTTTCAGCACTTATGGCGTTTGGCCGAAATAAATTCATCCAGTTTAAACATGAGTTATTTCTAGATACTTTTTCTGTTTCATAGTAGAGGAATTTCTAGATACTTTAGTATAGATAAGAAACGGGGAGGCAAGATTTTTTTTACCATCACATCTTAAAGTCCTAAGAGTAAAAAACATCATTCAAAATTGATGAAGAATCTATATTTTAGTGTGAGAAAGTGAGTCTAAAAAGGCTTCTATAATGAACGGAGGGAGTAACATTTGCATGCAGGTAACATTTCAACTTCAACCGATGTTCAAAAGGTCCATAACCTATCAAGAGAAGAATGATTCAGACTTGGGAGATGAAGCTTCAATCTTCGGGAGACAACATGAGTTTGCAGACCTTACTTGGTACCCAAGTCAGAGAAAAGTCCGTTATCGAATCGATGATCGAGTCTCCCTCAATACTTCCGGCAATGGTCTCAATGATTTCTTGGGATTTCGTTCTACACCTTCATTTTTTCTTGCAATTACTAGAGGCACAGGTTCGTCTCAACTTTACTAAACGTTAATTCAGTAAACTTTTGTTTCTCTATTTATTTGACACTTTCTTAATATTTCCAATGATTTATTATCTCTTCATTATACATTGATTAATATTATTTTTATTTAATATTTAATACAAGAAGTATCATACTTTTACAACATTTTTTTTGCAGTTTTTATATATAGTTCAGTATACTGTTGCACTTTTCATCCCCAGTGCCAAATTCCTGAGTTCATCCCTATTTTAAAAAGTCGATATGATCAAGTATAGGTTACAAATTTACGTAGAAGGATTAGCCCTATTAAAAAGAAGGAATTATTCACTAGAGAAGAATTGAAGTGTCATCCTTTAATCTGAAAGATTGTATAATTTGATTGACATGCATTTTTATATGATAAACAGTCTGCAATATGTCTTGTCCTAAATTGACAAATAATTTGTGAATGAGGGAGTAGCTATTTATTATAAATTGGATAGAATCATATATAAAATCAATGTAAGAAAGATTTCTATTTTAATTATTTATTTTCTTATACTTTTGTATGAGTCTATTTACTATTTCTAATCTTTTGTCAATGATAGAGGAAGCACAAGAAGCCTTAGGTGATGCGAACGGGAAATGCTTAAATGCAAGATTGTCCACATCGTTATTGTCTCTGGCTAAATACGGATTCACCAACAATGGTATTCTTACAGCTTTTCTTATTTGCTTTCTCCATGTTTTTTCATGTTGATTCAACAAAGGAAATTCTACTCCAGACTACTCTGCTGAAAGACACACATAATACATAGACAATTCTTATATTTATAATAGTCAAACTCTAATAAAATCTCTAAAATATCTAGGAAATTTAAACTGACTAGAAAACTACTAAACAAAACAAAATACAATAAAACTAGTAATTACCAAAACTAATTATTCTCATAAATATTCTCCTAAATAATAAGATTTATTTAATAATTCCAACAAAACAACTTGTAACTTCACTTATCTATATGATCTTTATAGGTACAATTTTTACGGACTATCCTGTGGTGGGATACAACAATCACCTTCAAGCGTCGGGAACCTGCCTTGATAGCCCGAAAGACTTGCTACTTTCGGCATGTCCATGGGACCATAGAGTTACAGGTCTATTTTACTTCCAATCTGGATTCAGCATTGCTTTATCAAAGGTCAAGAACTTTATTCAAGATGTGCAAAGACTTGTTACTTTGAGCCCCAAGAGCTTGTGTGGATTAGAACTTTATGATGGAATTCTCATGAGATATGTCACTGCTTCAAAAGCATACTTAGGGAAAGAAGAAGACGGGATCGATTTTGATGTTACATACTATAGAAGTAAGGACCCCAAAAGTCCTAGACTTTTTGAAGACATTCTTGAAGAAATTGAGCAAATGGCTATGTTCAAATATGGAGGGCTTCCACATTGGGGCAAAAATAGAAACTTGGCTTTTGATGGGGCAATCAAGAAATATAAAAATGCTAATGAATTTTTGAAGGTTAAAGAATTGTATGATCCATTAGGGTTGTTTTCTAGTGAGTGGACTGATCAAATTCTTGGGTTGAAAAATGGGACTAACACATTGAATGAGGGTTGTGCTTTAGAAGGATTGTGCATTTGCTCAGAGGATATTCATTGTTCACCAAAGAAAGGCTACTTTTGTCTACCAGGGAAGGTTTACTCTGAAGCAAGAGTTTGTACTAAGATGTAGAATCATACTAAGGAATTATTTGGAGTTTTATCTTTTTAGTCAACATAATAAAATTGAATCAATTTGTTCTTTTGTTTATAGTAATGTAATTTCATAGAATTTAATTAGTGATATTGATTTCAATTGTGCTTTCATATCTTGTTACAAGGAAATATGTATGAGCATTGTAATCTCTTTGTTTAAAATTATTTGTTTTGTGATGCTATTTTAAGTTTTAATAGTTGTGGTCTTGTGTTATCAGGGAAATATTTGTTGTTCTTTTTTCAATTCATCCTTAACTTTTACTCCATTTTCAAAATAAATGTTATTTAACTTAAACAATAGATAGCAGTTTGACCAAGTGGACAAAAACTCGATCCTTAACCATAGGTGTTAACTCGAGTTATTTAAGAAGAGATTGTAAATATTAGGAGAGTTGCCTTGTAAATGGATCCCAAGAGTACCATATTCTGATTATAACGATGATGCGTCCTGGACAAAGGGGTTCCTTCATCTGTGCTTCAAACCTCGCCCGAGTTAAGAGACTTTGCGGGAAGAGAGCAAAACCTTCTAAGACAAACACAATCAAAGGCAGTGAGGATCATCCCAACCACTCTGCGATGCTTAAGTTAACTTTTGGGATAGAAAGATATACAGAGAAAATGTTTAATGTCAAGAAATAAAAGTATCATATGTCAAAAACATTTAAGGTACCTGGTATTTATACGAGGTAAAATCATAGGAATATGGTAATTAATTAACCATTCGATTCGAACACTATTTACCTTAAGTTTTTTTTATTGGAAAAGCTTTAGAGAACACATTCCCATAAGGAGAGTGACAATTGACTAAAATCGAATGAGCTTATTCCCAAAGTTAGATTTGCAAGTTGTGGGCCTACTCGGGATGCCAAGTTCTTAGGGCCCATTTATGAAACTTGGTTTGGAACCCATTATAAGCCTCTAGGACTTCAGGTGAAGAGATCTGAACCCGAGGTCTTTAATAGAAATATGAGGCATGAGGTTCATAACCCAAACTCTGAATGTCCTCATGAAAATGTTCCCCGGGTAAAGATCCTCCAAGGAAGACATTTTCGGGAAAATGACTCTCGGGAGAATATGTCTTTAGTAATCATGTCGCAAAACCCAAGGGTACATCACGAGTATACATCCTGAGCATGACACTTTATCAAAACACATTTTAGGTTTTAAAGAAAAAAAATTCATCTTCTGCCAACGTAAAGTGTCCACGCGGTCATTGCTTGAGGCCGATATGGAATGGCTTTTTCCTTTTATTTTTTTGAGAATAGCGCATGAGCTTCCATAGTCTTACTTTGATGTGGGTGTACCCGAGGGCTTATATACAGATCTTGGGCCGGAATCCACCATAAGCCTCCCAAGACTTTAGGTGAACACTACAAGAAAACAGTTATTTAGCTACCGAAAATAGCGATCAAAATTTTCGGTCGCTGAAATAGTGATCGAATACCGACAGATATGAAACCGAAAAAACCGCGGTCGCTATTTCGTCAACCATATCGGTCCCGTTGACCAAATTAAAAAGACGTCGTTTTGTGCACCATTACCGACGTAATACGTAACGACCGAATACCGACAGAATACATAACGGCGTCCAAAACGATGTCGTTTACGTGTTTTATCAAGTTATACAAAAAAAGTGTACAAACGACGTCGTTTTGTGAACCATTACCAACGGAATACCGAAGGAATATTTAACGACCGAATACCGAACGGAATTTAACGACGGAATACATAACGACATCCAAAACGACGTCGTTTAGTGTTTTATAAAGTTTTAACAAATGTGTACAAAGGACGACGTCGTTACCGACCGAATACCGGCGAAACTTAACGACCGTTTACCGACGGAATATATAACGACGTATTAAAACGATGTCGTTTACGCGCTTTATTAGGTCTAATGACGAATTACCAACATAATGTTCGAAGCGACGTCGTTTTGTTCGTTTTTATCTCCAAATAACCTAAGTGTTTCAGCCGTTTTCTCCCCCACTGCGAAATCCACCTTCTAAAAAGGCCCTCTTCGCCGTCCCCCTTTCCCGTTGCCATCTCCGGCCACCACCGTTTACCTAATCGACGCCAACGTCTACTTCCCCCATTCTTTGAAGAACCTGCTCCATTCCTGCAAAGGCACTAAGCGAATCCCCCCTCCCCCCACACCGAAGCTGACCCCTTCCTTGTTATCTACTTTCTTGGGCATTGCATTAGACTGGCTATGGTTTGGCATAAAAGGGCCAACCATGGCAGTCCTTTTTTTGTACCAACATTTATGTCCAGAACGGATTTGGCAATTTCGTTCTAGGTGAGAACGGATTTGGGAAATCCGTTCTTGGCTGACCATCACTGATCCCAGAACATGCGTTATCTCCTAACCATCACAGACGGAGTCAAATAGAACGATACTGGCAGAATTCAAGAAGTTTGAGACTAATGTAAGCCAGTACAAAAGTCTAATCACCTGGGCGACCAAAGTCAACAAAGATGTCTTCGAGGCGTCTGGGAGGGCAGTTACTTGCAGACTTCGCTCTACCGACATTGCAGAAGCTGCCATTGAGTGCCCGTTGACACAACCGAGGTAGCCTGTTTATGGTAGGGGTCAGCATAGGAGGCCGGGTGGTCGTCGGACTCGACAAACTACTCAGGAGATTCATTAGAGGATACAACGCACTCGGCCCGCGGAGATAGGGGAGCAACTCCACCACCCGAGGATCAGACACAGTATCAGACTCAAACTGAAGAAAACAGGGATTCGGGTGAGGTACTCTCCAGATATGTTTACCATTTCCTGAGCAACATCAGTTGTTCACGGGGAAGTCAATTTGGGGGGATCCTGGTGCGGTGACCTCTACTTCGGGTCAGCCGGATGTTTTTTTTGGTTCGACGCCCTCTTATAGTTTAGGCCTCGACCAAACACAAACGCATCTGCCGACTCCATTGCTCGAGCTAGATTCACCTGAGGAGCCGATATGTATCGACCATGAAGGCGCTGAAGTCATAGAAACGAAGCACGACAGTGCCCTAAGAACGAGAGGCGACCACACGTACTATCTATGGAAGAACCCGAAAAAGACAGTTATATACACACCGTCGGGGGCAGTAGATAGGACATTATATTTAGTTTGTTTTGTTTAATTTATGTTACATACAATTTGTTTTTTACGTGGTTCATTTTTTATTAATAAAGCAACTTTTGTCCAAGTAATTTGTGTACACATTTTTTGGTTAATATTCTGTTTTAGGGATTTTGGTTGTAAAATAAGAACTGTAAAATTTTTAGGCAAAAAACAAAACTCTGTTTCTGGCACAAAGGTTCTGCCAGGCCAGAACGGATTTTCCAAATACGTTTTGGAATTGATTGAAAAAAAACTAAATGTTTTGGACAATGCTAATGGGGTGGGAGAACGAATTTACCAAATCTATTCCGAGGGGGAAAATCCGTTCTCGGCTGACGTGGCTTCTGGAATGTGCCACGTTAGCCGAGAACGGATTTCCCAAATCCATTCTCTCCCAGATCGGATTTGGCAAATCCGTCCTAGATATAAATGTTGGCGCAAACAAAAAGACTGACATTTTTGGCTCTTTATGCCAAACCATGGCCAGTCCAATGCAATGCCCTAATTTCTTGCAGGTACCAAAGACTGGTAAAGGCAAGAAAAAAATGCTTCCAGTTAACAAGGATAGGTTTATTAGCAAGATGTTTCTCCATGGGGATTCTGTTATTATAGTCCTTCATAACCCTAAGTGATCTAATCTGGGGTTGCAGCAAATTATTATGAGCTTTGACAGAATGTTGGGCTGTGTAGTATATTAGAGTGAACATGATTCTGTAAACATGTTTGATTATGCCTTAAACCATATACTCGAATACTAACATTGTCTATACCTTTTTTAAACTTCTGCATGCCCTCGTAGTGGATATTTTGATCAAAGTTAAAATTACGACATTTGTTATGAAACAGAGTCCGTATAGTAAAAGCAATAAGGATTAGGACATTTTTTTTTATGAAAAAGACAGTATAGTAAAAGCAAAAACATCTTGCGTTTCCAGAATTTATTCAGGGATCGACTTGGAGTTGAGCTTTAGATGAAATTATATCTAAATTATTCTGGGAGCTTTAGATGAAATTAGATATAAATTATTCTGGGACAGCTACAGCTGCAATGCAGAACGGGGTAAGCTTCGAACTCGTTTGTTGAATATCGAGCAGGATACCTGTCCTCGTGCAATCTGTGTGTGCAGAAGAATTTTGTTTTTACGGATAGGATCTGGACTGCATTTTGACACACTTCGACCAAATTCTTTCCTTCCCGGCAAAAGTTGATAATTCCACTAAAATAAAAACGAATATTAATCAATTAAGCCTCAAGATTCAAGAATTTACAGGCTCCTACTCGAGCTGTCACAATGGGCAAATGTCTGTACACAAATTTAATGGGCGGGTATGAATTAAGAATTCTATGCCCATTTAAATGCACGTATGGGTTAAAAAATCCTTTGTACCTAATCTGCTTTTCGACCTCGGCATTATGTATTGAGCCAAAGAAATTTACTGTTATTTTTTTCAATTATATTGCACATTCATATTTATGGTCTTAGCTATTAGCATCAAGACCCAAAAGTTAGCTATAGAAATGGACGTAATAGTGGCGATTCAGCTTATTTTCCAGGCGGATGTTAATTCTCACATTTTATCTGCTCTTATTTCTAATTGCAGGGAGTTACTCTGTCTCATCCCGGAGACTAGTATTTTCCACATCTATAGGGATGCCAACGCCTGTGCAGACGACCTTGCCAAAGATGGAGAGCAACATCATTCCTCCGATCTTATATTATCTATCACTCTTTACCCCTTTTGCTAGCCATCTAGTGGCGGGGATGCCCATGAGGCTTATTTTGCTAGGACTATTTGTGATACCTCTATCGATACCCATCATTTTGATAGCCATATAGTGACAGTGTATTTCTAGATAGGACTAACTGTAACAATTTTGTCCCGGACCCGACGAGTTATATATATATATATATATATATATATATATATATATATATATATATATATATATATATATATATATATATCACCAAAAAAATAATATTATGGTCTTTGTTGTCTATTTTTGGAAATATTTCTTTTGTTTCAATTGTATTGTTTTAATTCATATCAAATTGTGGTTTTAATACTATGTTTTTTTTTTTATAACTATTTTGGATTTTTATTTCCCCTCTACAGGATTGTAAATTGTCAGTGTGAATGAGACAGAACTACGTTTTGTTGATTTTTTGGATTTGGTCTATTTTAAAAAAAAATTAATAATAAGGGTCGCAGGCATTCGATGGGCGGGTACATGCATCCTTTTGATGACCTGTTAAAAAAAGGGGCTATCCTCGTTTAAGGCATACCCATGACGAGATGGGGAAGGACAAGCGAACATACCCGATTTGACAGTACTAGCTCCTCGTCTCTCTTACATTTTGGATTTCACTGCATCATATCTTAGAAAACAATAGGGAATAAAAGAATTGGGTTGGTCAATAAAACCCGAAAAAAGAAAAAAGAAAAAGAAAACTCAATACAGAAACCAAATTCCTTGGACGAAATCCTATCTAAAGTTCTTCTTTGCATTCGAAGTGAGGTGGATCTGTTTTGAAATTTTCAATGCCCAAAGTAATTTATTTTTCCATTAAAACTTACAGCAAGAAAATAGATCAGGAGAAATAGTCAGAATATACTAAATCTTCAGAACAAAAAAATAAAAAATAAAAGAAGAAAAGTAAATCCAAAATAAATAATGCCGATATTGAGCTACTGTCCGACCAGTCGCGGAGCCAGAAATTTGTTATGGGGGGGGGAGCGAATTTCTTATCGAAATTTTTTAGGGGGGCCTAATACAACATTTATAAGAAAATATAAAAAAAAAAAAAAAATTTCCTATACAAAATTTTTCGTTTCTGAAAATTTTGATGGGGCGAGCACCCCATGCCCTCTTATGCTCTGCCACTGTGCCCGACGGCTTTCCATCTATAGTGCCGTGGTTGCGGCTAAATGTATATTTTAGCTCCTCATATATTTTTTTTTAATTGGATTTTTTGTTTATATGTTACTTTTTTTAGCTTTTTTAGTTCCCAAGAATTGTTCGGGCAAAGCATTTGATCATTTCGTTTAATTTCGTTACGTTTTCTATTAAATTGAATAATTTGTGCATCACATGGCTTATTTTTTAAGAGTACAATCGAAAATTCAATAAAAAGCATCCATATTTACAAAAAATAAATATTTCACTTATCGATGAAATATATATTATAGTACAACATATTGGGTTAAAGTTTTTGGGTATAGACAACAAATTCGAACTGAAGTAGTATAAAATATTTTTTGAGAGAGAAGGAAATTGCTAACGCAGCCTTAGTAGCTGATCAATACTATAAAATATAGATGATTTTTTTCTCTTGAGAAAATGAACAATAAATGAACTGAGAAGTTAATAAGAAAAATATACTAATAAGGAATATGAGAAATCAACAAAAAGAGAGGAAATTATGAGGCAAATTCGTTTTTATCAGGATTTTTTTTTTTTTGAAGTTCGATTGGGCGGTTGTCCCATATAGGGTGTTGGAATTTATTCCTGATAAATCTGGTTTACTGAAATGATTGAGAATTAAACTGCACTGGATTTATACTTTCAGACAGAAAAAATTCTGGACTGAAAAACTAAATTCTGGACAGAAAAATCTACACTGATAAATTAAATTATGGACAGAAAAAATCTGGATTGCAAAACTAAATTCTGTACAGAAAAATCTGCACTGATAAATTAAATTCTGGACAGAAAATACTGCACTGTTAAACTAAATTCTGGACAGAAAAATTTACAGCAAAAATTAAGAACAGTAAAAACAATACTGAAACCTTAACCGGGTTGGATTTTCTCCTGGACGAGATAGCAGTTTACCGCTTCCCCTTAAGTTCAATATGTCCTGCCTTTTGGTAGCTCCAGGCACTCTTGAACACTGAACTCCCAAGGTAAAACGCCCACACACTGTCTACTGGAAGCAGCAGTAACAGTAACTTCGAATGTTCAGAACAGTAGAACTTTTCAAATGGTATGCAAATGTACGGGTAAAAAAAAAATGCAGAAGAGGGAGAGGAGAATTTCGTGTGTCTTTTTTCTGGATGGCAGCACTGCCTTTTTATAGGCTGCAAAGCTCACATATGTAACAGTTCTTGCATTACTCATTCTTAATGCTCAGTATAAATACTGACTGTTACAGCCATTATAATATATTATTTCCTGACTGATACAGTCAAGGAAATGAAGAGCTGCCATTACTTTAAAATTCGAATATCCAAAAATCAAAACATGGGCTGATCAGGCCCGCGAGTTTTGGTCCGACATTCGTGTACGCAGGTCGCTGCACACAAGTTCAAGCTATTTTGGCATCAACAGAACTTCGAATTGCACCCCACCTGCGCGGGCGCACACGAGGTTCTCACATAGGGCATAATACAAGTAACACAATTTAAACCCATGTTAACCACTTTAACTTATAAAGTGAAAAACACTTCCAAAGGTTTCCCATGTGGGATGTGGTTTAAAAAAAAAACCCATTTACCACATTTCATCTACCCTACTTTATACCAATTTATCATTCACACCAATAATTGGTTTTCTCACATGTCATATATCATCGCGAAGCTTGCGCAACCCACTTCGTGATAAACTCAATAACATTAAAAACCTAGCGGTGTAACATATAAATATATTAACTCATATATGTCCTCATGACACATTAATTACACATTAACTCTTTGAGAAAACACATTCTCCAACAATCCCCACATGAATGAAAATCTTTTAAAAAATGCACATGAAATGCAATGCAAGAGTTCGGCGAGAATTCATTGCATCAGGATAGGTAGTTGTTAGCTTTGAACCTTCCCTAGTGAAATACCATCGGATACACTTGCTAACCAGTGAACGCGATGCCTTGAACTGTTCAGCGTTTTGTGTGTATCAAGACAACGATACTCACACAACGATTTCTCTATACTGTTAAACAATTCTTTCGTTATTGTCCATTTCGGCCCTGGACTGCCTTGGAAATGTTCATCGAATTCTCTAGAGATTTAGCCCTAAAGTCATCTCATAGAAGTGGCCCCTTCACATTCGATATAGGTGATCTCTTATTTAGAAGTATCCTGTCATACTTCACGTGATACGTATAAGGATCATTGAAAACTTTCGCTTTATCCTCCAATGGGACAGGTCTATCACTCTTTCACCTTGGGAATGAGTTGGGAACTCATTTTCCCGAGTGCTTTGTTCGACTCTCCCCACAATTCGGTTGTCCCTTTGAACCTGCAATTGGGCTTTACAATTCAGGTAGGGTTGCCATCATGAGTGGTAATCAATTTTACGGGCTTCAGCCCCATTCCCCTCGATAAAATCTCAACAAGATCTCTCGTTAGACCTTTTGTTAATGGGTCCGCTATATTTTCTTTGGATCTCACAAAATCCAAAACTATAACACCGGTTTTCAAAAGTTTCTTTACGGATTTATGTCTACGACATATATGTCTAGACTTCCCATTATACACATTATTTGTTGCTCTACCAATAGCTGACATGCTATCACAATGTAAGCTAATTGGTGGCATTGGTTTTGAAAACATTGGAACATCTTCCAAAAAACCACGTAACCATTCGGCCTCTTCGCCTGCTAAATCCATAGCTATGAATTCTGATTCCATAGTTTATCTCGCAATACAAGTTTGTTTGCATGATTTCCATGAAACCGCTGCACCTCCAATTACAAAAATGTATCCGCTTGTGGATTTTATATTTTTGGAATCTGCTATCCAATTTGCATCGAGTGTACCCTTCAAGTACAAAGTGGATATCTAGTATAAAATAATCCACGATTAGCGAGTAGTACTTTATATATCTAAGTACTCTAACTAACGCTCTCCAGTGCTCATAACTGGGATTCTTGTATACCTCGCCAGTCTATTTACTGAGTTTGCAATATCTGGTCTAGTAGAGTCCATGAGATACATTCGACTGCCTATGATCCTAGAATATTCAAGTTGTCGCACTCCTTCTCCACGATTCTTGTGAAGATTAGCACCTACTTCCATAGGTGTTCTCGCAATTAAATCACTTCCTTTATCAAACTTGTCTGATATTTTTCCAATATAATGACTTTGAGAAAGTGAATATCCATATGATGTTTTGGTAATCTTCATTCCAAGTATTACATCAGCATGTCCCATATCCTTCATATCGAAGTTTTGAGACAACAATTTCTTGGTAACTTTAATATTTTCTTTGTTACCAATAATTATCATGTCATCTACGTAGAGACAGACTATTACATAATCGTCTTTGCTTCCTTTCACGTAGACACATTTATCACTCTGGTTTATTTGAAAACCAATTGATAGCATTACACTATCAAATTTCTCATGCCATTGTTTAGGTGCTTGTTTTAATCCATACAGTGATTTAACAAGTCTACACACCTTGTTCTCTTGGCCTGGAACAACATACCCTTCAGGTTGTTCCATATAAATTTCTTCTTCCAGTTCTCCGTTAAGAAAAGCTGTTTTCACATCCATTTGATGGATCTCCAAATCAAATAAGGCTGCAAAAGCAATAATTAGCCTGATTGATGTTTTTCTAGATACAGGGGCATAAGTGTCAAAATAATCAACACCCTCAGTTTGTCTGTATCCTTTAATTACAAGTCTTGCCTTGTACTTGTCAATTGTACCATCAGGTCTTATCTTTCTTTTAAAGATCCACTTATGACCTAATGCTTTACAACCTTGTGGAAGTTCCACAAGTTCCCATGTATGGTTTTGAAGAATTGAATTTATTTCACTATCAATTGCTTCTTTCCATAAGTCGGAATCTGGAGAAGTAATTGCTTATCTATAAGTCAAAGGATCATTTTCTAACAAGTAAGTTAGAAAATCTGACCAAATGACTTTTTCCCTTCTAGCTCTTTTGCTACGTCTGGGTTCTTCAACTTCTTCTTGAAGTTCTTTTTCCCCCACAATCTTCTCAACATGATTGTTTTTAGAGTCTAAGCTTGAACGCTTAATGTAAGGAAAAATCCCTTCAAAGAAGGAAGCATCCCTAGCCTCAATAATTGTATTTACATGCACTTCGAGTTATCCGATTTATGCACTAAAAATCTATAAGCACTACTATCCCTGTGCATATCCTATAAACACACAATCTACCGCTTTAGGTCCTATTCTCGTCTCGCTTAGGGGCGGAATTGGAACCTTTGCTAGACATCCCTCAAACTTTTATGAATTTATAAGAAGGTGCGTGACCTTTCCATAATTCATAAGGAGTTTTATCTAGTCTCTTATGTGGTAGTCTCTGTTTAGGATGTGATTTGCGGAAAGCAAAGCTTCCCCCACAAATTCGGGGTGAGCTGTAACTTATTAGCATTGCATTCATCATCTCTTTAAGAGTTCTCGTTTTTGCGCTCTGCTATTCCATTTTGTTCCCGAGTATAGGGGAGCAGCTTGTTTGATGAATTATTCCACTTTCAAAGACACTAATCTGCTCAAATGGAGATACATATTCTCCACCCCTATCACTTCTTAGCCTTTTAATTTTCTTGCCAAGTTGATTTTCAACTTCAGCTTTATAATGGCTAAACACAATTATTGCTTCGTCTTTACTTCTCATTAAGTAAACATAGCAAAATCTTGTGCAATCATCAATAAAAGTGATGAAATAACTTTTACCGCCTCTTGATTGCACATATTTTAAATCACATACATCAGTGTGAATTAAGTCTAACGGTTCTGAACTTCTTTCAATTGAATGAAAAGAGGATTTAGCTAGCTTCGCCTCTATACAAGGAAAAATTATGATATAGACCTGCCCTACAAGTGGGGACATAGACCACTTGGTCCACAATCAACCACATCCCCTCTTTTGATTAAAAAACAATAAAAACGCCTCAAACAATGCACCAAAAGGGGGAATATTTTTATTATTTTAATCAAAACTGTGATGTGGCTGAATGTGGATCAAGTGGTCCATGACCACTTGGTAGGCCAGGTCCACGACAGAACTGATCCTATACAAGTCTCGCACTTGTAATTTTTTATCAATGTTAAATTTTGGAAGTAAGTTTAATGAAACTAACTTTTGTATACTTTTAATATTTACATGACCTAGTCTATCATGCCATAAATTAAAAGACTCAACAGAATAAGCAAATTTAACATCTTTATTAGCCTCTTGGGCAATTTTCCCAAATTGAGCTAGTGGAAGCCTCGGTTACATTAGCGCTAATTGGCTCAATGCACTGGGTAGTACGATCATTACATTCATTTTAAATAAAGTACCAAACTAAATACCCTTTTCCCACAAAGGCACCACTCTTGGTAAGAATAAACTTGTTTGCTTCAAAGACAAGTCTAAAACCTTTGTTGTTCAAAGACTATTCCCGAGATGAGGTTCTTCCCGGATCTCCGGCACATGGCACACATCGGTCGAGTCACCTCCTTTCCGAGATGTCATCTTTAGGACAACGATGCCCCTTTCCCTCTATTTTGGAGGTCGCAGAGTTCCCCATATAGCAGACTCCATCTTCCACATCTTGGTATGTCTTAAACATCCATTTATTAGTACAGATGTGACTAGTGGCCCCCGTATCAACAAAGCACTCCTTTTGGTTGCCTCCAACCAAGTTTACCTCTGAAACGACAGCTACCAGATGCATGTCTTCCATTCCAGAGCCCAGTCTTCCATCTTCTGCCACATTAACTTGGGCTGCTTTATGATTCTGGTTCTTGTTCCCAGCACCCGGATTTCTCTTGTTCTTGTTAGTTACCGCAACTCGACTGCGGCAATCCTTTGCTTTGTGGTTAGGTTTACCACACACATAGCAGGTTCCCGTAAACTTGGAGTTTGAACCTTTTGACTCATTTGGGCGCTTTCTTTTAGAGTTATTCCTGGAGTTGTCAATTTCAACTACATTCGCCTTAGCCACAAAGCTATTAGGCTTCTTACTCATCTTCCGTGAGTCCTATTCAATCCTCAGTTTCAACATCAGATCTTCCAGAGTCATTTCCTTCTTCTTGTGTTTCAGGTAATGCTTGAAATCAGCCCAAGAAGGAGGAAGCTTCTCAATCAATAACGCCACTTGTAAAGAGTCGTTAATTCCCATGCCCTCAGCGGCAAGATCATGATATATCTTTTGAAGCTCTTCACTCTGTTCAAGAACAAACTTTCCATCCACCATCCTGAAATCATGGAAACGAGCAGCTATAAACTTTTTGGACCCCGCATCGTCCACAATATATTTTTTCAGTAGAGATTCCCATAAATCTTTTGCTGTACTTTTTTCATAGTACAACTGATAAAGGGAATCATCTAAGTTCATTAATATACTGTGCCGACAGAGGTAGTCCGCACTTAGCCACGCTTCGTATCGTGGTTTCAGATTGAGGATCATTATTGTCCTCCACTGGTTTATCCTCAGTGATAAACCGAATCAGATGTTGAGTGGTAAGGAAAAACATTATTTTTTCCTTCCACAACTTAAAATTGCTGCCACCCTTAAATTTTTCGGGTTTGTCAAACTGACCAAAATGAATTGGTCGGTTTGGCATGGCAGCCACAAACGGTGGAAAGACGGTCTCAATACCGCCTGTCTGGTTACCGAAATGAGGAACCGCTGTAGTTGGTACTCCAACCGGAACGTTACCGGAACCAATGCCAATATCAGTAGCAGCAGTTTGATTTTCAGTATTTACCATTTCTCTATAATAAAAACAAAAACAAAGTTAGTAATCTATTATAGAAATAGCACCAGAAAATAAACACAGAAATAAAAATATTGAACTTAAGACTGTTGGAATTTATTCCTGATAAATCTGGTTTACTGAAATGATTGAGAATTAAACTACACTGGATTTATACTTTCAGACAGAAAAAATTCTGGACTGCAAAACTAAATTCTGGATAGAAAAATCTACATTGATAAATTAAATTATGGACAGAAAAATCTGCACTGATAAATTAAATTCTGGACAGAAAAAATCTGGACTGCAAAACTAAATTCTGTACACTCTTGAACACTAAACTCCCAAGGTAAAACACCCACACACTGTCTACTGGAAGCAGCAGTAACAATAACTTCGAATGTTCAGAACAGTAGAACTCTTCAAATGGTATGCAAATGTACGGGTAAAAAAAAAAATGCAGAAGAGGGAGAGGAGAATTTCGTGTGCCTTTTTTCTGGATGGCAGCACTGCCCTTTTATAGGTTGCAAAGCTCACATATGTAACAGTTCTTGCATTACTCATTCTTAATGCTGATCAGGCCCGCGAGTTTTGGTCCGACATTCGTGTACGCAGGTCGCGCCTGCACACAAGTTCAAGCTATTTTGGCATCAACAGAACTTCGAATTGCACCCCTCTGCGCGGGCGCACGCGAGGTTCTCACATAGGGCATAATACAAGTAACACAATTTGAACCCATGTCAACCACTTTAACTTATAAAGTGAAAAACACTTCCAAAGGTTTCCCATGTGGGATGTGGTTTAAAAAAACCCATTTACCACATTTCATCTACCCTACTTTATACCAATTTATCATTCACACCAATAATTGGTTTTCTCACATGTCATATATCATCGCGAAGCTTGCGCAACCCACTTCGTGATAAACTCAATAATTAACATTAAAAACCTAGCGGTGTAACATATAAATATATTAGCTCATATATGTCCTCACGACACATTAATTACACATTAACTCTTTGAGAAAACACATTCTCCAACATAGGGAAGAGAGAACTGACTCAGACGAGGAAAAGATAACCCTACAAAGAGAGATTAAACTTGAAGTTGAGACATTAGATACATGCCCTTAGAAGATTTGTATATGCCACCACTAACCTTAACCTGCATCCATGACAATTTATGCAAACGTTTTTCTATTTTTATTTTATTTTAAATATATCACTAGAAGGAGCAGCGGAAGGGCTATAATTTTATATATCTTGCGTGGGATAGTATACTTTGACCGTCTGAATCATTCATTTTGCATGCATCCCTTACAACCTTGTCCTCAGTATAATATTGTGTTTTTATTTCATATTTCCCTAGTTTTCTTCTTGATTGGCTGCTTTCTAGTAGTATTGTCACAGAAGAAATCATATTATCACCAAAAAATGATAATGTTGTCGTATAAGAAATCACTTATCACCAAAAAATCTTGAAAAATCATGCAGCTAAACATTAATTCACGCCATTTCCAACCTCTCGACTATTTATAGAGGCGCTTAAACTTCATTTCTGCATCTCCAAATTCCTCTTAGAAAAACAACTAATTAATGTCTTCAAACATTATTTCAATTCCACACCATGACTTCACAAAAAAATGTTACCCAATGTTTAATTTTCTTAGCATTTTGGGGTTTTCTAGCAATTTCTTTAGTGGGATCTTCTCCTCCTGATGATCCAATAAAATGTTCATCAAGAAATGAAAACTGCACAATTACAAACACCTATGGGACCTTTGCTGATAGAAGCATTTGTCGATCGGGTCGAGTAGAATATCCAACAACAGAACAAGAACTCATTTCCATAGTAGCGAATGCAACCATTCAACAGAGAAAAATGAAAGCTGTAACATCAACTTCTCATAGTATCCCAAAACTCGTGTGCCCGGATGTCGAAAACGGGGTCTTGATAAGTACTAAGTACCTTAATCATACATTAGATGTGAATTCTTTAGCTATGACAATTACAGTTGAGCCAGGGATGACATTGAGGGAGCTGATTAATGTGAGTGCTAATTTTGGGTTAGCCATACCTTATGTTCCATATTGGTGGGGAATCACTGTGGGAGGACTTTTGGGAACTGGTGCTCATGGGAGTACTCTTTGGGGTTTAGGAAGTGCAGTTCATGACTATGTTGTTCGGATTCGAATCGTTACGCCTGCAGGAGCTGATGAGGGTTATGCAAAAGTGAGGACTCTTGAAAGTGGTGATCCTGAGCTTGATGCAGCTAGGGTTTCGCTAGGAGTTCTTGGTGTTATTTCACAGGTATATATAGTTTCACCTTTTTGAAATGTCATTTATCTATTTCTTCGTAACTCTCATCGAGTCATCGTATTAATATTTTAACTAACAAAGTACTTTGTTTTTATGGGAATCGGGTAGCCCAAGTGGTAAGGCTACCCGGCCACGGGACCGGGAAGTCCCGTGGTCGATTCCCGTATCTCCCCTTATGGGGCAATAAATTCTCCTCCTTGTGAGGCTAAGTACCCTCCCCGGCTTGGGGCATGCTACAATCTCCCTATCTAGGGTATTCTCCGCTCTTCCCTTTCGGGGGCAATCGCCTTCGGGCGTCAAAAAAAAAAAAAAGTACTTTGTTTTTTGTTTCTTTAATTTTCGTTACATGTCCTAAACAACTTATATTAAAGAATGGAGAGAGTAGATCAAACATGGCCGTGTCTAGTGATTTAGAGCTTAGGCAAAAAGATCTAAATTATTATTTTTATTACATTATTCTAATTTTTTGAGCTTTCACTAAAGTCTATTATCAAGATATTTTAACACCGTAAATGAGTCTTGTTCGAGTTGGGAAGAGCCGAGGCCTCCCGAAAAGGTCAAATAGGTTGGTCTGTTACTACCAAGAGGAAAAAAAGTCAATTTTTACAAGTACAGAAGAATAATAGATTTTCTTAATTTGTATCAAATTTTTTATTGCTTTAGTAGCCTTAGCGACCGTCTCGGTGGCCTTGATGTCAAAGAAATTCCAGATGCAACAATTTGAATAGGGATGGCAACGGGCGGGTTGGGCGGATTTCTAAATATCTAAACTCGCCCCGCGCTATTGATCTGCCGCCACGTGACCTGCAATGGGACAACAATTATTTCCCCGGCCAACCCCGTCCAGTCCAATTTTTCAAAAGTAATATATTTAGCTTATATTTTATTTTCTTAAGTATAATTACTATATATAAAAATTATATATATATATATATATATATATATATATATATTATTTTCAAACGGGTTAGAACGGGGCGGGGCAAACATCATATCCAAACCCGATCCGTTCTATCCAAGGGCAGTCCCGCCCCGCACCGTTCTCAGTACGGGGAGGGGGGAGGAGGGCGGGGCTACCCCAAACGTGAACGGGGCGGGGTGGAGGAGCACGGGCCAAATTGCCATTCCTAAATTTGATTAGTCCAAAACCCCATAACTTCCTCTAATTTAAGGATATTGCCACATGTAGAATAATTATATTAATGTATTAAATAATATATTAGAGGACATACAAAATATATAAAGCATTAGAAGACTTATACCATACACAAGTATGTCATGAGAGTGGCTGTCACAGACTCCCAGTGGGAGGGCACTTGACCTGGGACTGTGATGTCCCAAGTTCGACACCCCCTACCCCCTCCCCTCTCCGAATAAAGTATGTACGTGTGGGTATGTTTGAACGGCTTATATTTGTCCATCATTTAGATGAGTCCGAACCTTTCATCTCATTAATTTGTCAAAATGCAAAATGTATAGTTTCTTATACAAGTATATATAATCTATACAAAAATTTGTTAAAAGAGACTTGCGTAGTTCGCGTAGAAATTTTTATTTAGAACAATATATTCCTAGTTGCAGAAATGGGTTATTATTTGAAATTGAAAAGAATTCTATAAAAAAAGTTTGAAGTCTATGAGGAAAGTGTGAGCGACCAAGAGGAAAAGACGTGTTTTCTTCTTTTGAATGTAAGACACAAATATGACGAGAACAAGAAAAACATGAAGCAGCACAGATGTGGTATATAGGGGTGTCAATCGAGCTATGTGAGCTGAGCTTGGCATAGCTCACGCTCAACTCACATAAAAATTCAAAAGTTCACGCTCACGCTCAGCCCGGAAAAGCTCATACACCTTGAGCTTACGCTCAGCCCACATTTTAACACGAGCTCGAGCTTAGCTCACGAGCTTCCCAAGCTCACTTATATTAGAGAAGAAAACGAAAATCCTGTCTCAAGAATAACATAATACAATGAACCTTAAAACTAAATTTGGACAAGAATACACAAAAAGAAGCAAAAGTTCCAGAATTGTTTGATATGCTAATAAAAGGAGTCTTATATAAAAAAAACAAAAAAAAATAGAATCCATGCACTTAAAATTTTAACAAATGATAAATTTGCAAATTTCAAAGATTGATTTAATTCCATTGTCGGTGGCAATTCCAATTTTGACAATCCCATCTCACTTTTTGTTGTGATTCATCCTAATGTATTTTGTACCGTGTTTTCCCACGCTGTCTTTTCTTGTTTTCTCTCTTCCTTTAACTTTTGTACTTGTCTCTCTCCTGTTGTAAGACTCCTTCTTTAATATAATCTCTTGTCTATCCAAAAAAAAAAGATTATTGAGTTAATCCACACATTATAATTATAATTATAATGTATATAAGTTTTTTTTTTTAAATTAGTATTATTATTATTATTATTATTATTATTATTATATATATATATATATATATAATATTTTAATTATATTAATCTTATTCGGGTTCGAGCTTTTTTCGGGCTGAGCGGGGTCAAGCTCACGCTCAGCTCACATAAGAAGCGAGCTTGAATGTTAAGCTCACGCTCACATTATCTCAGCTCACTCTCACATTTTTTCGAGTTATGTGAGCCGGGTTCGGGCCGGCCCGAACCCGTTGACACCCCTAGTGGTATAGTAGTATTTTTTTTGGTAATTTAAAACTTAATTTTTATATTGAAAATTCAGTTATTCTAATGTAGATTTTCAATATACTACTAAAAAAAAATAGACGAAGTTTCAATATAATAGGAAGTTACACATTACTAAGAATTGGAGTACTATTGAAAATTCATATATAGCCTTAAATACGGTCTGTACCCGTATGTGTACTCATTTTTATACCCAACCAATCACAATTCATATTGATTGAGCACATTAATGAATACACAGATGGGTACAGACGATTTTCACCCTCTTAATCACATGTTCTATTGAAGTTATAAAACGTTAGATCTAACCCTCGAGCTTGGACATTCGGGAGGGCAAAAAATAGTTTATCCCCGTTTTGTATCCTTTTTTGTATCTCCATGAATAAATTTTTGTCACGTATATATTTTTCTCTTATAGATTCAACTATTTTTTTAGGTTATAATTTTTTAATTAAAATTTTAACACATATCATATTTTTATTGGTTAGATAGGGAAGATAGGTATAGAGGATTCCTAGCCATTCGGGACCCGTGTTCAAATTATTTTGAACGGACCATTGGGCCTTTTTCAAATTCTTATTTTCCTCGTGGGTAGTTGTCACCTTATTAAGTAGTTCAATGGGCCAAACTTCACCGAGTAAAAGTGAAACGCTGCGAGTGCTTTACAGACCGAATTTGATTTAATTTTACTACTGATGACAACACTAGATGTCCATAGATGTAAAAAAAAGAAATAGAAAATCGTTAGATTTAATAATTTTGGTTGAAATAAAATATTCCAATTTAAACACGAGTTATAAGGTAAAATACCAACAATAACTATAAATAATATACCTCTCTATGCTTCATAATAGAGGTCTTTCTAAATATTTTAACATAGATTAAGAAAAGGGAAGCCCAATAATTTATATACTATTACATCCTTAATTCAAGTTATGTCTCTCCCCTATACCTCAATATGGGTATGAACAATTTTAGAAAAAAAATTATCATTCAAAATTGATGAAGAATCTGTATTTTAGAATGAGAAAGTGAGTCTAAAAAGACTTATATTATGAACGGAGGGAGTAAGTAACATTTGCATGCAGGTGACATTTCAACTTCAACCGATGTTCAAAAGGTCCATAACCTATCAAGAGAAGAATGATTCAGACTTGGGAGATGAAGCTTCAATCTTCGGGAGACAACATGAGTTTGCAGACCTTACTTGGTACCCAAGTCAGAGAAAAGTCCGTTATCGAATCGATGATCGAGTCTCCCTCAATACTTCCGGCAATGGTCTCAATGATTTCTTGGGATTTCGTTCTACACCTTCATTTTTTCTCGCAATTATTAGAGGCACAGGTTTGTATGAACTTTACTAAACGTTAATTCAGTAAACTTTTGTTTCTCTATTTATTTGACTAATACATTTGACAATATTTCCAATGATTTGTTATCTCTTCATTATACTTTGATTAATATTATTTTATTTAATATTTAATACAAGAAATATCATACTTTTACAATTTTGGACGAAGACAGAGGGGGCGGGGCGAGGGTGGCAGGCGCCCCTGAGATTTATAAAAATACTACTAGATATAGTAAATATTATATATAGTTCGGAATATTTTATCAAATTCCCCTCCCCTCCCCCCAACAATTTGTTTTTGCAATTTTTATATGTAGTTCAGTATAATGTTGCACTTTTCGCCCCTAATGCGAAATTCCTAATTTCGTCCCTATTTTAAAAGGACGATAAGTATAGGTTACAAATTTACGTAAAAGGATTAGCCCTATTAAAAAGAAGGGATTATTCACCATACAAGAATTGAAGTGTCATCCTTTAATATGAAAGATTGTATAATTTGATTGACATGCATTTTTATATGATAAACAGTCTGCAATATGTCTTGTCCTAAATTGACAAATAATCTGTGAATGAGGGAGTAGCTATTTATTATAAATTGGATAGAATCATATACAAAATCAATGTAAGATCAAGATTTCCATTTTAATTATTTATTTTCTTAATTCTGATATTTTGTCAATGATAGAGGAAACACAAGAAGCCTTAGGTGATGCGAACGGGAAATGCTTAAATGCAAGATTGTCCACATCGTTATTGTCTCTGGCTAAATACGGCTTCACCAACAATGGTATTCTTACATCTTTTCTTATTTGTTTTCTCCATGTTGATTCAACACAAAAAATTCTATTTCAGACCACACTGAAAGTCACATGAAATACATAGACAAATCTCTTAATTATAAGAGTCAAATCTTAATAAAATTTCTAAGATAGGTAGGAAATATAAACTGACTAGGAAACTACTGAACCAAACTTAATACAAGTAAAACTAGTAATTATTCTCATAAATATTCTTCTAAGGGAAATCAGCCTACATAGATTTTAGTTTAGCCCGTATAGTCCACAATGTTTAATTTCATCTTGTAAAGTCCCCTAGAAATTTTTGTTTAGCACGTATAGCCCCAATGTTTAATTTCAGCCTGTAAAGTCCCCCAAAAATTTTCATTTAGCCCGTATAGTCCCCAATGTTTAATTTCAGACCTAAAGTCCCTTACCTCTTTCGGGGTGCATATAGAGGTTCCACCACCTCTTATGTGGAGGACTTAGGGCAAATGAGTTCCTCCAAATTAGAGAAATAGAATTTGGGTTTCCTTTTTATAACAATTTTTATACTGATTTTTTGTATTTTGTAAATTTTATAGATTGAAACTGATAATTATTCCCCCGCTCATTAAGCACGTGGATGACATTGAATTTGGGGCTGCCCTGATTTCGCCGCAGAAGAGGTGGTGGAACCTCTATATGCAGTCCGTAAATAGATAAGGAACTTTACAGGTTGAAATTAAATATTGGGGACTATACGGGATAAACGAAAATTTTTGGGGGACCTTACAGGCTGAACAAAAATTTCTGGGGGACTTTACAGGGCTGAAATTAAACATTGGGGACTATACGAGCTAAATGAAAAATTATTAGAGGATTAAATATGCTAATTTCCCTTCTTCTAAATAATAAGTTTAATTTAATAATTTCAACAAAACAACTTGTAACTTCACTTATCTATATGATCTTTATAGGTCAAATCTTAACGGACTATCCTGTGGTGGGATACAACAATCACCTTCAAGCGTCGGGAACCTGCCTTGATAGCCCGAAAGACTTTCTACTTTCGGCATGTCCATGGGACCATAGAGTTAAAGGTCTATTTTACTTCCAATCTGGATTCAGCATTGCTTTGTCAAAGGTCAAGAACTTTATTCAAGATGTGCAAAGACTTGTTACTTTGAGTCCCAAGAGCTTGTGTGTATTAGAACTTTATGATGGAATTCTCATGAGATATGTCACTGCTTCGAAAGCATACTTAGGGAAAGAAGAAGACGGGATCGACTTTGATGTTACATACTATAGAAGTAAGGACCCCAAAAGTCCTAGGCTTTTTGAAGACATTCTTGAAGAAATTGAGCAAATGGCTATGTTCAAATATGGAGGGCTTCCACATTGGGGCAAAAATAGAAACTTGGCTTTTGATGGGGCAATCAAGAAATATAAAAATGCTAATGAATTTTTTAAGGTTAAAGAATTGTATGATCCATTGGGGTTGTTTTCTAGTGAGTGGACTGATCAAATTCTTGGGTTGAAAAATGGGACTAACACATTGAATGAGGGTTGTGCTTTAGAAGGATTGTGCATTTGCTCAGAGGATATTCATTGTTCACCCAAGAATGGCTACTTTTGTCTGCCAGGGAAGGTTTACTCTGAAGCAAGAGTTTGTACTAAGATATAAAATGGAGTAATTTTATCTTGGTAGATTAACAAGTTTAAAATTTATATACGGACCAATGAGTGCAATACACGTAGGCCAAAAAGTCATTTCTCATTCCTGTGAGTTTGCATTTTTGGCCACTGTGTATTGTATTGTATTAATTGGTCTGGATATAACTTTTAAAAATAATCTGTAGAATGATAAAAGGATATTGGAGTTTTATCTTTTTAGTCAACATAATAAAATTGAATCATTTTGTTCTTTTGTTTATTGTAATGTAATTTCTTAGAATTTAATTAGTGATATTGATTTCAATTGTGCTTTCCTATCTTGTTACAAGGAAAATGTATTGGCATTGTAATTTCTTTGTAAATTATCTGTTTTGTGATGCTCTTTTAATTTCTAATATTTATTTTTCTTTTTCTCAATTTATCCTTAAACTTTTACACATTAATTTTCAAAATAAATGTTATTTTAACTTAAATAATAACAGTTGGACCAAGCGGATGTAAACTTGATACTTAACCATAGGTCTTAACTCGAGCTATTTAAGAATGGAGATTATAATATTGAGAGAGTTGTCTGTAAAGGGATCCTAATTAGCACAAAGTACCTTAATCGGGTTGTGAATGTAGATAAATCAGCTGTGTTGGGATATTAATCAGAGTTTAATATGCGCACAGCGAAATAACAGTATTGTAAAAACTGAACAGAAAAAGAATAAAGACATCAAGAATTTAACGTGGAAACCCTCTTTAAATCAGAGGGGAAAAATCACGGGAAATCTCTGAAAAGTATTTCACTATGTGACAAATTGAATACAGAATATATTGAGTATCTCACACTCACTCAATTTTTCTCTCCCTGGATTTAATTCTCCAGTATCTCACAGTTTTACCACTCCAGTACCCTCAAAAGGAATACTAATTTTCCCAAACTCAAACTGGAGTGTCCTCACAGAGAAACTCTCTATTTTCTATCTAGAGAATACAAGTATGTTGTTCTCGTTTTGGTGTAATTTTCATTATGAGAAATGGCTCTATTTATAGTGATCCAAGAGGGAACAATGTCCCTTGAAAAATGGTAGGCAACCCCAATGTGGTTCAAGTTCACACTGCCAATTCAAAGATGACCAATTGCAATTTACTCCCTCGGACATTTCTCTACCACAACTACCACCAACTCCACTATTCATCAAATAGTTTCTTTGACCAAAATGAGCTGAATATTCTGACAATCTCCCCTTTTAGCTCATATAGGGAAATTACTCTAGTAATAGTCAAAAGAAGTCCATGCCGACACACAACTCGAACTTTCCCCGAGGAACATACATTGTCAGTATATCAGCATCGTTCTTGTCAGTGTGAATCTTTTTCAACTTGAACATATTTTCCTCCACAACATCACGTAACCGGTGATATATGATATCGATATGATTTGTACGTGAATGGTACATAGCATTCTTACTCAAGTCCAAAGCACTTTGACTATCACAGAAAATTTCGGACCCATACTGCTTCATTCCCAATTGTTGAAGGAATCTCTTCAACCAGAGAATCTCTTTTCCAACTTCAACAACAACAATGTACTCAGCTTCAGATGTAGATAGGGCAACACGCTTCTACAATTTTGATTGCCATGAGATAGCTCCCTCTGCAAAAAGTAAATAAGTATCATGTAGATTTTCTACGATCCAAGTCTCCAATCATATTTGCATTTGTATAGCCTTGTAGAATAGGTTCTCCTCCTCTAAAACATAAACACATTTTGGAACTGCCTCGTAGGTACTTTAAGATCCACTCGACAGCTTCCCAATGATCTTTTCCTGGATTTGAGAGAAATCTGTTAACCACTCCGACTGCATAAGTAATATCTAGTCGGGTACACACCATTGCATACATTAAACTTCCAATTGCAAACGAATAAGAAAATTTAGACATGTCTTCATTTCCTTCAGGTGTAGTTGGACAAAGTCTCTTACTGAGTTTGAAATGGTTGGGCAATGGTGTACCAACTGGTTTAACATTCATCATACTAAATCTCTGCAAAACCCGCTCTACATACTTTTCTTGAGATAACCAGATTTTTCTGGCTTTCCTATCTCTCTGGATCTGCATTCCAAGAATTTGTCTTCGTTTGGGCCTAAATCTTTCATGTCGAAAGACATAGACAACTCCTACTTCAAATCCTCGATCATTTTCTTGTCTTGACATACAATCAACATGTCATCTACATACATCAAAAGAATAATGAACTTCTCACTGGGAAATTGCTTGATATACACACAATGATCTGTATCAGTTTTGGTATACTTATGACTCGCCATGAAAGAGTCAAATTTCTTATACCACTGTCGAGGAGCTTGCTTCAGTCCATATAGACTTTTGTTCAACTTGCAGACCATCTGCTCATTCTCTCTGACAACAAATCCTTTTGGCTGTTCCATGTAGATTTCCTCGTCCAAATCACCATGGAGAAATGCTGTCTTGTCATCAAGTTGCTCCAGTTCAAGATCCATACTAGCAAACATTCCCAGTATTACTCGCATTAAATTCATTTTCACTACTGGTGAAAAAATGTCGTCAAAGTCAATCCCAAACTTTTGAGCAAACTCTTTGACCACCAGTCACGCTTTGTATTTCAGCAACTTTACTCCGTCTTTGTTCAGCTTGAGCACCCATTTGTTCTTGAGTGCTCTCATTCCTTTAGGAAGTTCCACCAAATCATAGGTGTTGTTCTGATGCAGCGAATTCATTTCTTCCTTCATAGCTTTGACCCAGGAGTCTTTGTCATTTGAAGACTGGACCTCCTGAAAATCCTCCGGCTTCCCCTTATCAAGAATCAGAACATAATTCTTCTCAGAATATCTTGTAGATGACTTGCGTTGCCTGGTAGATCTCCTTGGTTGAGGTTCTACATGTTGTGACGACTTCGCTTTTTGCGTCTGCTCCCCTGCTCAGCACCCTCTGGTGGATTGTTCTCATCTACATTTTGCACTTCCTGTTCTGAATCTTGGGCTTCCTCTCCTTCAGTGACACTTCTGAATGGAGTACCCATTGGCATTTGGTTGCCATTATCTGTCTCAAAATCTCTTATGGATTCCTGACTTATCTCTAAGTCTCTTATCCCTTCATGTTCAAAGAACACTACATCTCTGCTTCTGACTGTCTTTTTCAACTTTGGATCCTAGAGTCTATATATATCTAAATTCCTCATTACCGTACAAGGAATTGCCTTACCATCGAGTTTGGATCTCTGTTCCTTTGGGACATGCATGAAAGCTTTGTAGCCAAACACTTTCAAGTGATGGTATCCTACATCCTTTCCCGTCCAAACCTTCTCGGTATTTCAAAATTCAAAGGACCTGATGGTGACTTGTTTATCAGATAGACCGCCGTGTTGACAACTTCTCCCCATAATGATTTTGATAAATTCTCCATTCTGAGCATACATCAAACCTTCTTAACAATTGTCCGTTTCATTCTCTCTGCAACTCCATTTTGTTGTCATGACTGCTACAATACACCTTGAACTCCCGAGATGTGTATTCTCTGCCATTGTCACTCCGTAGACATTTTAGCTGTAATCCGGTCTCTCTTTCCACCACCGCATGAAACTGTTGGAAGTATTTGAATACTTCATCATTTGAGCGTAACAAATAAACTCAAGTTTTCCTCGTGGCATCATCAATAAATGTAAGGGAGTATTTCTTGCCTCCAACTGACTCCGCCTCCATGGGACCGCAAACATCAGAGTGTATCAACTTCAACTTCTTTGTCTTCCGTCTTAAATTGCTTTGAAATCAGACGCGGTGATGCTTCCCGTATAAATAATGTTCACAAGGGACTGTTTCACTTTTGGCCATTGGAACGAGGGACTGTTTCGCCAAAAGTTGCAACCCTTTTCACTTATGTGTACTAACCTTATGTGCCATAAATATGGTGAAGCATCATCTTCAACTACATTCAGTTGACCTTGACAAATCTTCATGTTTGTCTTGTACACCGAGCAACACAATTTTCCTCTCGCTACCACCAATGATCATTTAGTGAGTTTCCATGTAACTTTGCCCATATAATGCTCATATCCTTCTTTATCTAGAATGCTTGAAGAGAGTAGATTCGTCCTTAGATCAGGAGCATGCCTCACATTTCTGAGTGTTACTGTGCAGCCCATCCCTGTTTGAACGAGAACATCCTCGATTCCAACAATTTGGGAGTACTTTTGTTTCCCACTTTGATAGATCCAAAAATCCCTGCAACATACCTTATAAAGTACTCCCTCTTGGGAACACAATGAAATGAGGCACCAGAATCTACGATCCATTTAGCTTCAGATTCAACCAAATGACAACAGTCTTCTTCTCCAATTAGGTTGACTCCATCAATGCTGGTGGATACTGTAGCAATATCACCGTCGCATGCCTGCTTCTTTTACTTCTTTTTGAAAAGTCTGCAATCCTTCTTCATGTGTCCAAGTTTCCCGCAGTTGTAACATTTGATTATGCTTTTGGACTTAGATCTCCCTCTGGACTTGAATTTGTCGTGTTCCCGATTTTGACTTCGACTCCTATTTTCTATAGCAAGAGCCTCTGCGTCATTCTCAGGTGCATCTTTCGAACGAATTTCTTCCTTATGAAATTTGTTTTTCACCTTCTCCAACGCCACATTCTCATTAAGTGTTGAGTTGGTTAAGGAGACCACCAGGGAGTTCTAGTACTCGGGAAGAGATCCTAGAAATATTATCTCCCGCATGTCCTCATCTAGGACTTGTCCTGCCAATGACAGTTGTATTACCAAGCCATCAAATTCATTTAGATGCTCCGCTACTGATTGTCCCTCTTTGAGCTTCATTTTCATTAGTTTACTCATAATGAAAACTGTTCCCTGGGCATTCTTTTTCTGGTACATGTTTTCAAGTTTCTTCCAAAGAACATGTGGATCAGTTTCTTTGGAGGCATTATTGAATTTTGAAAGATCGACATTTAAGCGTATAGTGTCGAGAGCTTTCCTTTTCAACCTTTCTCATTCTTCTTCTGACATCTTCTCCGGCTTGGCTGTATCACCTTTAATTGGCTCATATTAATCTTTGCAATTGAGTTAATTGTCCATCATTGTCCTCCATATAGAGTAATTCGATGAATTTAATTTCAACATGGTTCTTGTACTGGTTTCCACCATTTTTCTGTAATGTCAATTTAGAAAAACAAACAACCAATAGCTACAACGACCACAAATTAATAAGCCAATAAATGAGAAGAAAACTAAACAGCGCAAAACAGGTGTAACCGTTACAAAAACAGGTGTTTATCCCTGACCAGAAACGGTTCACCCTACCAAGGTCAGTGCAACCTTTCTCTGATACCAGTTGTTGGGGTATTAATCAAAGTTTAATATGCGCGCAGCGGAATAACAATAATGTAAAAACTGAATAGTAGAAGAATAAAGACACCGACAATTTTTAACGTGGAAACCCTCTTTCAATCAGAGAAAAAAATCACGGGAAAGTCTCCGAAAAGTATTTCATTATTTAACAAATTTAATACAGAAAATATTGAGTATCTCACGCTCACTAATTTTTTCTCTCCCTGGATTTAATCCTCTAGTTTCTCACAATTTTACCACTTCAGTACCCTCAAAAGGAATGATAATTTTCCCTACACTCAAACTGGTGTGTTCTCACATAGAAACTCTCTATTTTCTCTCCAGAGCGTACAAGTACGTTGCTCTCGTTTTGGTGTAATTTTCATTCTGAGAAATGGATCTATTTATAGTGCTCCAAGAGGGGACAATGTACTTTGAAAATAGTAGGAAGCCGCGATGTGATTCAAGTTCACACTACCAATTCAAAGATGACCAATTGCCATTTACTCCCTCTGACATTTCTCTACAACAACTACCACCAACTCCACTATTCATCAAATAGTTTTTTTTTACCAAAATGAGCTGAATATTCTAACACTATGACTATAACAGTTGAGATATGGATGAGTTTTAGGGAGCTGATTGAGGTAAGTGGGAAGGTTGGCTTAGCAATGCCTTGTGCTTCATTTTGGTGGGTTGACTTTTAAGTACTGGTTCTCATGGTAGTAGTCTATGGGGGGGTTTGGGAAGTGTTATTCATGAATATATTGTTCGACTCGGAGGCAGGCCTTGATGAGGCATTTGCAAAAGTTAGGACACTTGAAAATGGTAATCCGAAGCTTGTTGTGGCTAAGGTGTCCCTTGGAGTTCTAGGACTCATTTCAGAGGTATGTATTTCTTGTTTACGGTTATCTGAGAATTTTAATTAATCATACTTTCTATTTACGGTAATTGTTTTGCTAAAATTTATCTGATATTGAGATATACATTATCTCTTCACTAATCACTAATTTCTTTGATTAATATATATAAAGTGGTAAGGTGACTATGTCGAAACCATGTCCGAAATCTACAGGAAAACTTAAAATAGTATATTTGATTTTGGGCAAAGTAATAAGAAAGAAAAATGGGGAAGAGATCCAAAAGTTAGGTGAGAGAGAGAGAGAGAGAAAATAGGGAAAGATTTCTTTGTACTGTGAAGGAAGAGGGATGAAACTTGTGAGATATCGGTTCAAATATCTGCTCCACTTCTGCAAGTTCCTTGCAAAATTATAATTCTGTTTTTATATTTATATATCATAAACTGAAAGTGGTAAACTCGGATGAAAATATATAATTAGGGTGTAAACATAGTATAATTAAGTAATGCTAGATTTTTTTTTAATACATCCTAGACTAAAAATGGTAAACTTTAGGAGTGAAATATACACGGAGTTATGCCCGTAATTTTTCCCCAATTCGATTCTGTGATTTAATTGATTTATTGCATTGTTATTTGATTTATATTTAAAGCCATGTTAAATGCTAAGTGCTAGACGACATATTCCATGGGTTATATGCGTCATCTTTTAATTTTTTTTTGTGGGGGCATGAGTGTAAGTTAATAATGTTGAGGGACCTACAATGTAATTAACCTTAACTTTAATTTCCTAACCTGAGGGGTCCTGGGGGATGTCATCATTTACGGTTAAAGAGAAAACATCGATCTTGAGAGTTGAGGGTTGAGGGAGAAGAGAGAATTCTGTCTGGAACTTGGAGAAGACGATTGAAGGGGTTCGAGACGTAAGTTTCCATCGCGGGATACGCCGAATCGAAGCTATTTGAAGGGGCTTCGATTGTGAGCAGACGGAACGTGATTCGAGTACCCGAACAGTGATTTATCGCCTCGGGAGAGCTATTATCAAGGCTGATTTCGGAATTCGTCTTTATTTTATCTCCGTAACGTGTAAAGACCCCCCTCTGTTAATTCTGTCCGGATTACTTGGTAGATTAATGGGTAATGATATGTAACTGTTATGAGTTGATTATATGTAATTATACGCATGAACTGTTGGGTTTTATGACTCGATTACTTGTTTCGTGTTCTACGTGGTATCAATGAATCGTTGTTTGAATTGTTCAATTCAAGCATGTTTAAAATCTAATTTTTGTTGTTGTTTTTCAATTGATATACATATAAACTGTATCTGTTCTGTTACTTTTCTGTTTTGTGGGTCATTGTTAACCCGTTTTTTAATTGCTTGTTTGGGTCTTAATTGGAGTCGTGTTTCCGTCCTAAATAGTTTGGTCGATCGAGTCATCTCCCCCTATATGGGATCACCAGTTAGTAGGTTTTGTCCGCCTTCACTGAAGCTCAGTCCATCCACTTTATTATTTTGTAGATGATTTAGGTGAAGACCAGTTCTATGATGATGGCACGTGGGATGGGGAATACACAGAGTGATTATAAACTGCTAGATTACGAACATTACTTTTCCTTTATAGTTAACTTGGCTATAAGATTTAGTTTCCTTTTTTAGATGTAATAACTTAGAAATTATTTCCCTTTCCAGTATATTACTTCCGCTAGTGTTTTATTACTATTTAGGGACTTATATAATGAACTTCCTTATTTATTAATCTCTGACTGTGGCTTTGGTGCTTCATTAACAAATGAGGCACTGCAATGTCATCGTCCCGGAGACGGTGTGTGACAGAAGTGGTATCAGAGCATGTCGAAACTTAGGGATAAAATTGGTAATGAATTTAGGATAACAAGAACACGTAATGTGAGGTGTGTGATGGGTAGAGTCCATGTACTAGGAGTCTTCTGTTATGTAACATTTATATCCAACTGCTATATGCATGTTTATGATGATTGTCTTATATGTGATACATGTTAGGTGATTACTTGTTTACAACATGCATTACCCATTCATGCCTTACATGTCTATCTTGTTATGTTATCGCATGTCTTAACTGTTTGCCATGCTATTTGTTGGGGGTTTAGAATGGATCCTAATCAGGGTAGCGTTGACGACTACGATCTTTCCATCGTTGACAATGGCCGCCTTGGGTATCGAGGTAGAAGGGGACATGTCATCGGTTCTTCGAGTTAGTAGTCGCCTGAGACACCACATCAGGGACAAGGTAACAATGTTGGGTTTAAAACACCCCTACCACCATGATACACAAAATCTATACTAGCAAGTGTACTAGGTCAAGATTGTAGTAATCAAGGTCGATCCCACAGAGAATAATGATTAATTAATTTATAAGTAACTAATTCTACGATGATCAAAAGCAAGTAAAATAAATTCAATGATTGATGATAGTATGGTTTAACTAAATTAATTAAATAAACTAAAGAAAACAAATTACTTAACCAAGAAGTTCGATAAGAGAAAGATCTAAGGCACATGAATTCACTAAATTAACCAATATATTATCCTAACGATATCTTATTCTAGAGTGAGATTTATTAATCGATCGATTTCCAATTATATCTAATAACCTCTTTCAAGGCTTAGCAAACCTATTCTCATGAATAAACCAACTATATGTCTATGTTGATTTTAACCCATAAAAATGCATTAAACATATGAAATCATAAAGATCGCACAAACCATACAAGTATATGTCTATCTTGCATGCAATTTATGTTCAGATTATTTAACCTAATTAACAAGGTCAGCTGTCGCAAATCTTCCAAATTAATGTAAAGACAATTTGAGTGGTAGCTAATCACACAAAAGCATTAAGAACAATAATAAGAAATTAATTTCACAACACTCATCGAATAACAAAATCACAAGAATAATATATAAAATTAATCTAGCTACATCATGGCCTTAGAATAAATATTTAGCTCATACTAGAGAAAAATTCAATAACAAATTAAAACCTAGAATAATCTAATAATGACTGAATTAATTTTCCTAAGACTATTAAAGAGTATTTATAGAAATAGAAACATGCTAGCTTAAGGTAACTGACATAGATTAAAACTCTCCACACTCCTTTAAAGTAGTTGACATAAAATACAACTCTTCAATATTCTTTAAAGTAGTTGAAGTACACCAGAACTCTTCTAGTCCGTAAAGGTCATATCTTCAATTCCAGAATCTTCTTTTTTATTCTGCAAGTCGGTTCACTTTTATCCTTCAAAAGACTATTTTGCCCCTACAAATGCAAACACAAAGAAGTGAGGATTATACCATTCTAAGCTCAAAACTCGATATGTAAATACTTTTTGAAACTCAAAATTACTATTAAAGTAGAAGAAAATATAGATAAATTTACGAGTTATCACACCACCACAAAACTTATCATTACCACCATAAACTCTCTCACCACCACCATATAATCCATAACCAAACACACCCCAAAATGTCCCACAACAAAACCTGACACATAATCTACCACCACCACCTCAGTATAACACACCACCACAATACAACCAGCCTCCCCACAGTACTATGCTTCCCCACTGTAGTATAATGTCCTTCCTCAACAATATAACGTATCACCCACCCTCCACCAATCAATGCAGGAGCCACTACTGACTTCGCAGTTGCCTTTGTCATTCTAACCCAAAGACCCAGCAACAACAGATCAACAGAAACTACAGTTTTAGCAGCAAAAGCAGCCACCGCAACAGCAGAATCAGGCCGCTGAGGTTCCTAGAGGGCTGAGGGTTGAGTCTGATCCAGGGTCGTATTGTGAACGCATGAAGAAGACGTGTGTAACTTATGTTTGATGGAGGAGTGGGTCCTGACAAAGCGGAGAATTGGTTGGAGGAGATAGAGCAGCACTTTCGGACCATAATGGTACCTGAAGAGATGTAGGTCGATGTGGTTATTCCCTTCCTCACATTCGAGATGTCAGAGTGGTGGAGAGTAGTGAAGCCAATATATTCTCAAGAAGGGCTTATTACTTGGGTTAGGTTGAGGGAAGCCTTTTTGGACCAGTACTTCCCTGAGACCTTCAAGACTGCAAGGCAGAATGAGTTCTTCGATCTGAGGCAGACGAAGATAATGATTTTCTCCGACTATACTAGTAAGTTCAACCGGCTGGGGAAGTATGCTACTGCTATCATTCAGGATGACAATATGAGGACTCAAAGGTTCGTTCGGTGGCTGTTGCTTTGTATTCGAGGTAGGTTGTATGGGCACAGTATTGCTACTTTTATGGATGCGTACCGGAGGAGTCTGGACATATAGGCAGAGTTTAAGACCACTGAGACTGATAGGGCTCTCGTCTCAACTCAGCTGCATATTTTCTTAGGATGAGGTTTGCTCCCACCTCGGGACTTACCAATACCTATAGACCAGGGGCAGGGACTAGAGCAAGCTTGACTAAGATTGGGGGACCCACAGGGGTACCAACTGCTACTGATCTGGCAAGACCATGTAACCGGTGTGGAAGGATGCATACTAGGGGCTGCAGATGGATAACCGGGGGTTGTTTCAGGTGTGACAAGGTAGGCCACAAAGTTGGTGAGTGTCCAGAGTCACCACCAGTTGCGGGGTCAGATTACTGGGGCTGCACCGAAAGCGGGAGATAACAAGCCGAAGCCTAATGCTAGGGTCTTTTCCTTGACTCAACAAGAGATAGGGGATGCTTCAGATGTTACATGTACACTACTCATAAACTTTATATTTTTCTAGCACGTGAATTGTCAATTTTTGTGGAGCTTATTTGACAACCAAATTTGGACTTAACTCAAAGATAACTTTGGCATAATATTCAAAGAGCCGCCTCCAAAATTCGTTCATAGTTACTCTGGTTTGGACTCTTTTGATTACTCTGACTCTTTTGGTTCTCTACTAGTGACTCCGATTCTTTTGATGACTTTGGCTGACTCTTTTGATCACTCTGATTCTTTAAGATGTGGATGATCGTTAGACCTTATCCTTCCACTCGACATGTTTTTGAAACCCTTACCCTACCCGCTTCTCAGGATAGTCAGACCAGTCCTCGGAATTGTCAGTGGTTTCCCCAATTAGGCTCGACTCCTTATCTTTTGATTATCATATATGATGCATGATAAATTATTTTAATTATGCTTGACATTCAATCATTTTAGTTGGACTTGTGTGTACATACTTGGTGATCAATTTATTTTGGTGTTTTTGCATATTTGTTGGTTTTAGCAAATTTTGTTTTATTTAGACGCTTTATAACAAATGAACATGTATTAGGACAAGATAAAGGGCTGGTGGTTTGTTATTGAATTAACTTCTATAACAACCTCTAACTATCATCTAACTTCCCTAACAGGTTTTCCATGATCCGGATCAATAGAAATGCTTAATTGATCTGTTCAACTAATCTGATATTAGTCAATTAATCTAATTGTAGTACCTATATCAAATGTTAATCCAACATGTACAATGTCTTATGCCGTGTGAAGATAGGTAATCAGTATATACTTATTTTCTCTAATGGTTTCCGGCCAATTGAGGTAATTGCCTTACCGTTGAATACTTAATTCGTAATTCAAGAGAGTATTCATTTCAGACTATTTTTGTTTTTGTACGGACTATTATTATTACTCCCTCAAATCTTCAATATAAGTCGTTTAGAAAATTTTGAAAAAACTAAGCAACTCAAACAAACAATAATCTTTCCACCACAATTCGAATAATACCACTTCCTTCCTCTTTCTCTTTCACTTTTTAAATAAAAGATATGTTGAAGGTATAATTGAAATATATTATTGACACTTAATAAAAGCATATAAATATGATTAATTTATATATATATATATATATATATATATATATATATATATATATTTTCTAAACGACATGTAATCCTAGTGTAGTAAGCCTGCACATGCATTGACAAATAGCGAGGTGGGGTAATCATGATGTTTGTTGTTGCAAGTAAATTTTGTTTGTATGTGTTTGTAAGGTTGTGTAGTCAGATATATGGTGGGAGAAATAGCTGAAATTCTCGTTTCGCGTCGTATAAGTATCATAATGTGCAGGTACAAACATGACAAATAGTTATTAATTTTTTTCTAAAGCACTTCAAAAATGCAGTGGAGAATTTCAAGAACAAGTGTTTTCCAGTGAATACTTGAAATTGAAGATGGTCGGATCTGAATTGGATATGTCGCATTATTTTATTAAGTATGCAAAATTTATTTTGTGGCAAAAAAGAGATTAAAAAAATTATTTATAACAAAAATTACATACAAAATTATTTTTATGTTAAAATAAATACTGAAAAATTATTTATACCAAAAATAGTTATTTGCTCATTAAAATATGGAGAAAACTGATATAAGTAGCCATTATCTATTTATGGATTTCAATTAATAGACTTATCTTTTTATTCGACTATTTATAGTTGCATCTATTTACGAGCCACTATAAATGTCCAATTAGTAAATCCGGCCACTTTTCAGGCCAAAAAATAACATGAGCTCCCGGAGTGAAGGGCAAAAATGTCCATTACCCTCTTCCTTCTTCCTCTCATCTTCGTCATCAACTCCCTTCTCCTCCTCTACCCTCCACCACCGCCCTCCACCACCGCCCTCCACCCTCTTCCTCCACCACCGCCCTCCACCACCGCCAACCTCCACAAACCCACTCCCAAACTCAAAATTTGCACCACCCTCATCCTCCTCTACCACCCTCCACCATTAAAGTCAAACAGAAAAATAAATGCTATTTGGGATGAATCCTTCAAATATTTGAAACCCCAATGGATCAGAAACCTCTATATCTTTGAACCACCAAATTCACTGCAATTCCTCTCCCCTTTAATCCTTCAAATATTCTTGCTTTCGCTGTATCCACATAGAAAGAATTATAAGAAATCTCTAATTTTTTGTATGAATCTTCTTTTGTCCTTTTTGCTCTTATTATGTTTTGATATTTTTTCTTCTTTGAAACAATCAAGAAATTTAGTGAAATTATTGTAACTCACTATTGAATTTCAAGAAATATTTCTTAAAGTTCATATATTTTCAAGAAATTTGATGAAATTGTTATCTATAAATGCGTATATGGTACCTACATCAAGAGGTAAACCAATTAAGTCTTCAATTGGTGGAATTATTCGTAAAACTAATTGTGTGTGTTTTTGGTTTTTGTTCTTCCATTGGTCCCAGGGGCGACAGGGCGGGGACCGGCACCCCGAGATTTTTAAAAATACTACTATTTATCGAAATTTAATATGTATTTTGGAAAATTTCGCCCCCCAACAATATTTTTTTTCCGTTTTTATCACCCCCTAAAATTTTTTTTGCCGTTTTTATCACATGAACTCTGTAGTTCTACATACTGTTGTAGTTTCGCCCCCAACACTAAATTTCTGGCTTCGTCCCTGGTTGGTCCTAATAGTGATACGAATGCTGAAGTTTAAGCTATGCTCTAATGGGTTACTTACTATCTCCCATAAGGCTTTCACTCAATAGATCCACCAATTGAAGACTTAATTGGTTTACCTCTTGATGTAGGTACCATATACGCATTAAGGGCCAGAAATTCTTCCTTTATGAAAATGTTGGAGGTGGTCGCCCTTCCCGCATCTTTTGCTTTGCCACTGCTTTGATCTAACTGGAGTTATCGAGGATGGCCTTGATAGATGCTAAGTCGGATAGTAACAAAATAGGGAGAAATGCACCACGGCTCCAGTGCGAAATGGAAAATGTTCTGTACGTGCGGAACGAATTCTTATATGTTGGATTAAAATTTTGACGGATAAGATTGATTTAAAAAGAATAATTGTTCTAACTTTAGAACACCTGTTTTCAAGGTAGCTTAAAAACACCTGTTCTCAATGTTAAAAAAAATATTCGCACATACTGAAAATACATGTTCCGCATAAGAGCCGGGCTGGGGAGAAATGTCCTTCATGGACAAATGCATTTATAGCCTTCCAAAGTTCCCAACATATAAGGGATGGGAGAATTTTATAACCAATAAATGAGAGGGCCGCCTGAATAAATTCACCAATGGCCTTTACCAAGAGAGAGAGAGAGAGAGAGCAGAGGAAGGAGGAAAGCAGTAAAGATTTTGGAAAATTTTCTCTATATTTTCTTGTTGATAAAAGTACTCCTTGAGCCGACTCAGTTAGGGTGCGTTGAATACCTTATTTTTCAGCACATGCTGAATACAACAAGAACCATTAGATGAAAATATCTTACATTTGATGGGCAAAAAATACGCACCATTTAATGGTCACTTTTAGGGTTGCCACACTGGATCCAAACAAAACACAAAGAAACAGCCGCTCAACGTTCATCATCTTCCTCTTTCTTCTCAATCAGCCACCCACAAATTCATCTTCTTTCTCTTTCTTCTCAATCAGCAGCCCAAAACAAGGAAATTGTTCATCTTCTTACTCTTTCTTCTCAATCTGTTGCCCAAAATAATATCTTCTTCTTTTTTCTTCTCAATCAGTCGCCCAAAAATTCATCTTCCTCCCCTTTCTTCTCAATCAACCACCAAAAAATCATCTTCTTATTCTTTCTTCTCAATCAATCGCCAAACAAGGGAACTGCTCATCTTTGTCCACTTTCTTATCAATCAATTGCCCAAAAATTGATCTTCTTACTCTTTTTTCTCAATCAATTGCCCAATTTTTTTTGATAACTTTTGAAAATGGCTACTTTGATTCTCAAAATCTTATATAACTGTAATCCAACGACTAACCATAACTCTCTATTAATATATAGCTGAGCTCCATTACGATCTATTTTAACCTTCATCCATCACTGTTTATTATGCATTTTGTGTTGGTAAGTTTTTTTTACGGTTGTAATTTGTTTCCTAAAAGTTATATATTATTTACAGTTTTAAGATCTACAATTTACAAGATGTACATCTAATAGCTGTAAGATGTGTGTCTAATAGTTGTAAGCGTGGAGCTTATAGCTATTTGACACACATCTTGAAAAATAGTGGATCTTATAGATGTAAGGTGTGTCTAACTAATAGCTATTAGATATACATCTTGTAAATCAGAATATGGATATACATTAGATCTGAAAATGGAGATGTGGGAGAAAGATCCTGTACCAAAAAAAAATCTGTTGTTAATCAAAAACTTTTTGGAGAAAATTTGGAGATTCTTTAGATATGACTGATGAAAAGAGATAGATAAATCTAAAAGTGAGATTATCAAGATCCGAAAAAGAAGAGAAAATTGAGAAAGTTAAATTTTGGGGATTTTTTAAGAAAAAAGCTTCAAAATGTGGATAATCTCGTGGCAGGATAAGAATGATGCCGAATTTGATAGATAAATTCGAATTTTAAATGAAAAATTCGAGATTTTCGGACCCAAATCGCGCTTGAGATTGCTGAAATCGTGCACAAAATCAATTATGTGCGTGAATCAGGGGGTTTTAAAACACGATCCAGTGTGGTGCGCTATAGAAGACAGCAGATTACTTGATGACCACTAGATCTAAAAGGCACAGATCCAGCGGCCATCAAGCAGTGCTGAATGTGCTGAAAAACTCATTGATCAGCAATGTAGCCAAATGCTCCTTGAGTGGTATATATACAAGACTGAAAAAGGAAACAAAACTACAATTAACAAACTAATTAATATCTAAAAGTCTAATTAAGAAAATTAAATAAAATATCT
This sequence comes from Vinca minor, assembly GCA_026122235.1. Lineage (NCBI taxonomy): Eukaryota > Viridiplantae > Streptophyta > Magnoliopsida > Gentianales > Apocynaceae > Vinca > Vinca minor. The sequence continues at coordinate 5,625,819 of JAOCZM010000253.1, forward strand.
AATGGACTCGGGCTTTGGTCCAGTGAATATTTACAACTCGGCCCAGTCTATTTCCTACATGACCCAATGACCATTACGTAGTCCAACTGCTGCACATTTCTTCATTTCCTCTTAAACCATGCATTACAAGTAATTTTGCATGTTATCACTTCTTCCATTTTTGTTTTCCTTTTCTTCCAGATGATTATGCCATATTGAATGCCAAGAGAGGGAGAGAGAGGAAATACCAGCTTGGGAATGAAGAGCAAAGGAAGAAGTAGAAAATATACCATTGCTAGTGAGTTTCCAAATAAATTCATCATTACTGCCTGGTTGAAGAGAAATTGGCAAAAGCCAAATGATATTAGTGATATTGCCAATTATGAACGCAGTAATGCCTCTTCAATAGTTAAATGAAAAATGGCCGAACGAGGGGTTAAATATCCTTGAGGGAGCCAACTATTTTGCAGGAATCTTGAGTTTCCACCGTCACCAAATCAGCATTATGAGATGAACTTGTTAGTGTTATGGTTGGCTTAGAGTTTTTTGGAAAATGCAAAATATATTTTGTTGAAATTGATTCCATCTCGATGCTGGTAGGAATCTTCTATCCCCGTTCGGTGTTTCATTTCTTGCGCCACTAATAAGAAATTGACACGTGCTAATTTTTTAATTAAAAAAATTATAACCTAAAAAAAATAGTGGAACCCTTAAGGGAAACATGAACACGTGTCAATCATTTAACCGTGGGGGACAGGGAACGGGACACATAATGGGGACATATTTTTTTTGCCTCTCGATGTGAGGGGATTGCTAAAATATAAAATCTCACATTGATTGCCTACGGAAAATATGAATCACTTATAAGGACATGAGCTAACACCCCTCATTGCTTGTTTGGTTTTGAGAGGATATAGAGATGCGTGAGTTATTTTCACATGGTATCTGAGCGGGCTCTTAGACGGATGTGGGCTTTGAATTTCCCTGTGTGACCCTTGTAGGGCGGCGAGCCTTGAATTGACTCCCACCTCAAGGTGAGGGAGAGTGTTGAAATTGATCACACCTCAATGCGAGGGGATTGTTGAAATATAAAGTCCACATTAACTACATAAGGAAAATCCGAGTCACTTATAAGCTCATCGGCTATTTTCGCATCTTTATTTACAACACAATTTAGGAAATAATATATTGCAAGATTTTCTATATTTGTTCACACGTTATTTGGGTATTTTACAAGTGTGTAATGTTAGGTTACGCAGCCTGAGGTATTGAGTAAACGACCCATGTTATTATAGATCCAACTCGTTGGTGAGTTGGCCCGCCCCTGAGCCAAATGTTTTTGGGCTTTTCTGTTAGTGGGCCGTAATTAGGGTTTCGAATTTTCCATATAAATAGCCTATCTATGTAACCTAAATATTGTATCTCATAATATAGTAAATATCCTGGCTAGGTAGCGCCCCCATACATAGTCAATTCCTTGACGAACTGGGTTAACAATTTCTTGTGTCTTTCTTTATTGTTTTTTATCTCGTTTCTCTCTCATTTTTGTTGTTCATTTCCTAACAAATAGTATCAGAGCGTCGGGTTCGGAGGGCAGCATAAACAATCATGATGGGTGAAGGGAAATTGCTGATCGAAAAGTTTGACGGAGCAGATTTTGAGTTCTGAAATATGCATTTTGAGGATTACCTTAATGGTAGAGATATGTATCAACCTCTAGGTGAAAAACTGGAGAACATGAAAGACGATGATTGGAAGTTGTTAAACAGGTAGACGAAGAGTATCGTGCGTTTATCTCTGTCCATAAATCTAGCGTTACATACAGTCAAAGAGAAAACTACCAAGGAAATGTTAGAGACATTATCAGAGATGTACGAGAAGCCATCGGCAGCAAAGAATATTTTTCTGATGCGACGTCTGTTTAACCTAAAGATGGAAGAAAGTACTGCGGATTCCAAACATTTTAATGGGTTCAATTTGATAATAGTCCAATTGAGCTCAATTGAGATTGATTTCGATGATGAGGTACAAACCCTAATTTTACTGTCTTTCTTACCAGAGAGTTAGAGCGAAACGGTAACTGTTGTTAGTGCTTCAGTAGGGAATGTGAAGCTTAGGTTTGACGAAGTCAGAGACCTTATTATTAGTTCATAAATCTTCACGAAATAATCGAGTATACCTTCGGGATCAACCACGAGTACAGAAAAATAGAGGCAGATCAGAATCAATGTCGAAATCCTACCAACATAGATCGAAGTCGAGAGGCATGAGCAAGCCTAAGAAATAAAAGAGCTCGATTAAAAATTTTAATTACAGGAAATATGGTCACTACAAGAACTAGTGCACAGCACTGTCGAAAGTTGACAAATCCAATTGCAACAATGAGAGAAATATCTATCAGATGCATTAATCTTGAGCGTGAGCAGTCCATTGTAATCGTGAGTTTTAGATTCTGGAGCATCTTTTCATTCTTGCAATAGCTCTAATGTAATGAAAAGTTATACTTATTTTGATTTTAGGAAGGTTTATCTTGCTGATGATGAGCCTTTGGGAATCACGGGGAATGGAGATGTTTGATCAATGCACCGAATGGAACCGTATTACAGGTGAGTAATGCCAGACATGTTCCTATTCTAAAGAGGAATTTCCTTTCTGTTGGGCAACAGGATGATGAAGGTTATATTGCTACTTTTGGCGGCGATTCTTGGAAGATAACTAAAGGAGCTATAATAGTGGCTTGAGGCAAAGAGGGTACATTGTATTTGACGAATAACATGAAAGTATAGCTCTTACTGGTGCAAATAGTGATGCGAATTTGTCGTCTTTGCCACATGAGTTAGAAGGGGATAAAAGTGTTGTGTTGGAAGGGTTAACTGTCAGACTTCAAGTCAGTTGATGTCGGTTTATGTGAGGATTGATTTTTCGGAAACAGAAAAGGGTGAGTTTTTCTAAGGCGGACAGAACTTTGAAGGAGCATAAAGTGAACTTCAATGTCCTGCAGGGCGATGGTCTCCTCCCCGCAAGGCTAGTGAAAAGTGTGTGTCTCAGGACGTCATCTCTCAACTAGAGCAGTGACTAAGGCATGTTCAACTTGAATACTACCCATGTGACTTAATCCTCCAAATCATATTCTACATATCGTATTGATTACCCCTCTATTACACTGTTTCCTATAAGCTAACCAAAATTGGTTGTCACAAGAACGAAATCAAGATGGTAATCAAGTCTTGGTTAATTTCTACTCTCTCATATAATGATGGAACAATGATGACGTTGTTGGTATAAGACATCTGTGTTTAGAGGTTCAGGATGGATGGGCGTATGTGTCTTAAGCACATCCCCAATCTAATCAAGCATTACAAAGAAAAATCATAAATTAAAAATAAAATTCCATAAACACCCAAATTCATATCAAGAAAATACAAAACATTAAATATACAAATCATAAATTCAATAATAAAATATATGATGAATTGCACTAAATAGCCACCAGGTATTTCGAAATTTTAAATGTTGGACGATAACAATTATTCCTACGCTTTTTAGCCATCAAACTTTTACGGTTAACGGATCTTGAACTCCGGCCAAAATTCAGTCCAAAATTCAAAAAAAAAATCACGTGCAAGCCACGTGAGGGGTATAATTGTCCACAAATTTTGAACTCCATTTTCATCTTCTACAGTTGTTCTAGCATCATTACAAAGCTGAAACTCAAGAATCAAACCCATTTCAAGTCCTAATCATCAAGTTCTTTCCATTTCTACTCATTTCTTTAAATTCGTTGAGGTTAGAGGGTTTTGTGTACAAAATATTTGAGTTAAAATTCGTGTCTATTAACCTAATGTCATCAGTTTCAAGTACTTCAAGGTACAAACCACGAAATGCAAATGCCGATTGTGGCTGTGGTTGTCCGAAATTGGTTGCAATGCATACATTTTGGACGGCGGAGAACTCAGAGCGAAGGTTTGTTAATTGTACAAAATCGAGGGTGAGTTTACTTTTCTTTAATATGGGAACCCAGCAGTAGAAATACAATTTCTTAATTTATTTGTTCAATACAGGAGGGTGGATGCGGTTACTTCGAGTGGATTGACAAGCGAAAAAACCATGTTGATCGAGATATTATTAAGGGAATCCTTCGAAATGAGGAGTACTCAGAAGATTCCTCATAATCAAGATCGCCTGATTCTGAATCTTCACAATCATTAGGTTTAACTTCATCATTAGCAATTGGGTCATCTTGACCAACATTAGGTTCAACTTAATCCAAGTGTACAAAGTAACTACTCACTAATTGAGCATCTTCAGTGACCTTCATATTCAAGATATTTTTTCCCTTCTTACTCATAACACTCTTATTAGGTTCACAAAAAACTTCAGCAAAATCATCAACTAGTTCCCTACACAAATTACTTTTCCTCTTCATACTAGAACTGCCTGTTATTCTAAAAGAACTCCCTTTAGACCCACTTTTTTTCTTTGCATAAGTAACCATTTTGGGAATCTTACACTTAAGTTTAGCATCTACAACAAGGAATATCTCACCCATACCTCTAGACTCAGCCATTTAAGGTTAGAATACTCATATATGTTTAAGAATGAACTAGTGTCAAAACTGGATTATCACTATTTTCATCTATGTTGTACCAACATTGGCTCACTTTTTTGTACCCTAAAACACTACATATGAGGTGTAAAACAGGGAGACCAAATGTCCTCACACGACAGTTGTCAAAGTAATCAACCCCACCCCCTACATATTGACTAGCAACTGTCCTACCTGGGGTACCCCATAAAATTTCCCCCCATGTTTCACCCTTAAACTGAATTTTCGGGACCCAACACCTACAGAGAAGAAAAAAAAAACAATTCTTAATTAACTACATCATAAAAATTATACTTAAGGTGAACTTTACTTCCCCCACAACAAGTATAATGCAAATAAAAACACCAACCACTTACAGAAGGACAAAAAAAAAACTTAAAACACATATTAAAGACTGAAAATTTGGGACCACTGCCGTCTTTACTCTAAAAGCGACAAAAGTATTCCAGTTTTTCAAAAATTTCCATGTCTTTTTCAAAGAAACAGATAGACCCTTGTTTATTTTAAACAAATGACACAATATAAAATTAAACAGTGCATATCTTACCATAAATTGAGTTTTGATTAACTTTATCCACATCTCTTACATGCATTATGTGCGAATCTAAGATGAACACACTCAAGATTGCTCAGATTTTGTTCATATTTTGTTCAGATTCTCTGGGAAATGAAAGGTCAAAGAGAGAATTAGGGTTAGGAACACGTTTTTTTAGGGTTAGATTACCCAAATCGAAGGGTAATCTCTATTTATAGTGCGTAGGAATGGGTCGGGTTGGGTCTTATTTAGGTCGGTTTGGATGGAACACGTGGGTTCTCACAAATTTGTGGACAATTATACCCCTCACGTGGCCGGCATGTGAGGTTTTTTTATTTCATTTTTGTCAGAAATTAGGTCGGAGTTCAAGATCCGTTAAAAGTAAAAGTTTGATGTCTAAAAAGCACAGGAATAATTGTTATCGTTCACCATTTAAAATTTCGAAATACTTGGTGGTCATTTAGTGCAATTCACCCAAAATATAATAACAAACAATTAAGATAAATAAAATACTCAACTAAAAATGCTATAATTGAGCAAATAATCAATAAAATACAAATATTAAATCTATAATAAAATAAAATACAAAAAATAAAGCTATAAATTGAATTTAAAAATTAACAATAAGAAATCAAAAATAAAAAACATGGAAATTACCTTGATTTTCTTGGGGAGATGAAGAGAATGACGCTGAGGGCGATTGACAACGGCGAGCGGCGAACTGTGACTGATGGCGGTGAAAGGAGATCGTATCGACAAGAGTGGAGAGGGGAGCGGGGGTTCTAGAGTTCTGCATTTTTGTATTTCTGTTAAATGAGGAAGAAGGCTGTTGGAGGAATTTAATCAGTCGAAGAAAGATTCCCAATTTAATTATTTAAGACGTATTTGAGGAATTTGTTTTTTGTCTGATGTGGACCGACGTGTTAAAAATATTCCACGTCAAATAAAGACATACTCATCAAATTCGTCTTCGTACAAAAAAAAATATTCTCCCTAGAAATACTAAAATATGCAGACCAATCTAAAAAATACTATTGTTTTGATAATATATAAAAATAAAAAATAAAAAATTGGAGTAACTCTTATAGGGGTGTATTCAATCAAGATTCTATGTGATTTTTAACGAGTTTAAAGTTCATAAGTATTCAATTCAGATATTAAAAAAATCCATTAAAATGTAGAGGTATTCAATCCTGATTTTCGTAAGTCCATTAAATCTCGTGGTATTCAATTCATATTATAAATGATTTTTTGAAATATTTTTTGTATTTAAAACTCTATACATTCTCATAGTTTCATCAAATGGAGGATTTTGATGGGTTTTCTATGTTTAAATTTGTATTGAGAAATCTATTTTTTCTCAAATTCCGAGTTTCTCTTTTCAATATTAAATTTAATTTTTTTAATAATTTTATCTAATATTACAAAATTTGCAGTGCCATTTCTTTAAAAGTAAAATAAAGAAATGTCCAAACTCAAAAAATAGGAAGAAAAATTTCACATCATTAAAACACTGAATATGCAATGTTTATTTCCTCAAAAAAAATATTGTCATAATATCCAAACAATTTTCTTCATTGTCATCTTCAAACATAAATTAAAAAAATGAAACAATTTCTTCACTAGCTAACAACAAATTTCTATTTTCCAAATATGAATTTCATTTTCCTGAAAGAGAAATTAAAGGGGGTAAAGGAAAATGTTCAATAATATGAAATTTAAACAATCTCCATCATAAAACATATCTTAATTAAGCCAAAGAAAAAATCTCAGTAAAAAATTATACAAACCTTAAACAAATAAATCAGAAAATGGCAGCAATTTAATGATGTTCAAAAAATCAAAGATCCACGAACAACCCTTTTGAATTTTTAACAAACTGATTTGATTCAAAAATAAAAAACTGACAAACGTATGCTAACTTTGGAAATTCAACATCATTGGATCTGTATCAGTGACGGATGTAGGTGGTGGCCACTGGGGTCAAATACAGTGAATTGTTTTTTAATTATATATGATATATTTTACTCATTTTAGATAATAAATGTATAAATGACCCCAGTGAATTGTTGTGTATAACAAATGACCCCAGTAATTTTTTTTAATTATATATGATATATTTTACTCCATTTAGATAATAAATGTATAAATGACCGCAGTGAATTATTGTATATATCAAATGACCCAGTGAAATTTTTTTTCTGGATCCAGTCACTGATCTGTATAATACACTACTAAATCAGTTTTTTATTTATTTTTGGGTATTATTCAAATAATATATAGACTTTATAAATCACGCTAAATCAATCTAATAGAATCTGCGTAGAGTTAAAGTAATCAATAGAGTCAGCCCTATCCGGCATGACTCTACTTTTTACTAGTTGGGTGGTTGCTAGAGCTCTGTGTCCACATCTTTATGTAATTTAACAACTCGTGTCTTGTCACGCGGGCGTGTGGTGGGAGTGCCGAGACCAAATTTTATGCGGAACAACATATTTTTTGAACATACAGATACGATCAGAACAGGTGTCTTAAATCAAAATAAATATCTATTTTAAATTAATTTTAACCATGAAAATTTTAATTCGACGACTGAAGATAAATTTCGTACGTATAAAATTTATCCGTCCCGCACTAGAACTGCTGCAGTGGTAGGCGTGTGGCATTTCTTAATTTTCTCTTTTTCTGGTACTCTTATTTGGACTTACTCTGTTTGGACATATCTTTTTATGGCATTTCTTTCTGAATTCCAATGACAAACATTTTGTTTTCCTTTTTTTAGGTAACAGAGCAAACGTGGTTTTCATCATCAAAATGTTAGGGTGTTCAGTTTTATTTCGTCCGCATCTGATCTTAATTACTTTTCCATTTTTAAACTTTTTTTTCCAAAGCCATTTCCTTTTAAACATAATCTTAATTTATATTTACTTCTCTTAAAATTTTCTCGTATATATTCTAAACTACTTAGCTTATTATATAACAATAATTTTTTAACAAAATTTGACGGAAAATATATTTTTTTCCCAATATTCCACTTACTTATTTATCTTAATGAGATTTTTGTTGGAGAAATTGTTTTCTCAAAGAATTAAAATGTAATTAATGTGTCGTGAGGATATATTTGAGATAATATATTTATATGTTACACCGCTCGATTTTGAATGTTATTGAGTTTATCACGAAGCGGGTTGCGCAAGCTTCGCGATGATATATAACATGTGAAAAAAATATTTCTTAGTGTGCATGATAAATTGGTATAAAGTGGGGTGGATGAAATGTGGTAAATGGGATTTTAAACCCACATCCCACATGGGAAACCTTTGGAAGTGTTTTTCACTTTATAAGGAAAAATGGTTCAAATGGGTTTAAATTGTATTACCATTATTATGCCTCAAGTGATAACCTCGTGTGCGCGGGCGCAAGGGGTGCAAATGGAAGGTCTGTTGATACCAAATTAGCTTGAACTTGTGTGCAGGCGTGACCTGCGTACACGAATGCCGGACAAAAATTCGCGACCTTGATCAGCCACGTTTTTGCTACTGGTTTGAATTTGTTTTTGGCATTTAACAGCAGAATTCATGAATTCTGGAGAATGTAACAGCCAAGCTTAATGGAGGTGTAATTTCAAAATCTGTAACTGCAATTGTTATTGGCAGAGTAATTCTTTTACGATTCTGATTCGGATTTGGGAGCTTATAAAAAGACGAGCATTTCTTTGTTTCGATTATTAATTTTACTCATGTCGATTCTTTCGGTCTCGGGATAATTTTATCTGTACTGTTTTTAATTATTCTATTTTGATATAACAGTAGCAGATGTCTCAGTTTATTTTTTCCTGCATTGTTTTATTTATTCTGTTATGATATAATAGTAAAACAGCATCAGTCATATTTTTCAGTAATATAAGAAAATAATTCCAACAATTTTTTCCTACATGAAAGCGCTAATTGATATTTTCCCTCTTTTCTTAAGTTAAAGCACTGATTAGGTATTATCTTTCATAACTATAGTAATTGTCACATCTAGATTTTATCGATTTTTCTTTAAAATTTACTCATTTTATTTTATATTGTATAAATGTCACAAGAAGTGTCACAGACGATCTGAATCCCTAAACGTAGCCATGGCCAAGATCTTTTTAAGAGCCACGAAAAGGTTAGTTTGTTCTATTTTTTTGATAAAAAAAACTTGTTATTTATGTACATATATATAGAATTTTTTTTTTTTTTTTTTTTTTATGGAACATATATAGAATTTTAATACTCCATTTTTGTTTGGGTAAATAGTGTTTGACGTCCCCAAACTATTTACATTTGGTGACAATCATCCTAAATCTTTGTTTCTGTATTATACCATCCCTAACCAATTTACGTTTGGTATTAATAGTCCCTAAAAGATTTGAAGGGAAAAATATATATTTCTCACTTATATAAAATAAATAAGTAGTACAAGAGTATTTATACATATGTAACTACACAATATTAGTCAACTACTAATTTCTTCTCACTTCATAATATTTAGGCAACTACTATACATTAGGAGAAACTAATATAGCACATGTCCTAAATAATTAAACATGTATTAGGTATTTCCTAATTAATTAGGTAACTCCCTAATAAGAACTTCCAATACTCCCCCTCAAGTTGGAGTGTGGATATCGAGAACACCCAACTTGCTAACCAGATAATTAAATTGCCCTTGACCCAAAGCTTTGGTCAACACATCAGCGAGTTGCTCCTTTGTTCCCACGTGACAAGTAACAAGTGTTCCGTCTTGAACCTTTTCTCGAACGAAGTGACAATCAATCTCGATATGCTTCGTTCTTTCATGAAAGACTGGATTGGCTGCAATGTGGAGTGCTGACTGACTGTCACAATACAACTTAGCAGGCCCCAAAGTGACTGCAAGAGATTTGAACAACTCTCTTAACCAAACTAGCTCACTTGTTGCATTGGCCATAGCTCTATATTCAGCTTCAGCTGATGACCGAGAGACAACTTGTTGCTTCTTTGATCTCCAAGAAATATGAGCAATCCCTAATTGAATAACGTTCCCTGTAACAGACCTCCTAGTTGTAGGACAAACGGCCCAATCAGAATCACAATAAGCCACTAGTCCTGCATTGGGATTGTTTCTAGGTAGGAAAATTCCTCTTCCCGGATTGCCCTTAATATAACGAACAACTCGAATTGCAGCATCCCAATGTCTTTCCCTTGGATTCTGCATGAACTGGCTAAGATTATGAACTGCATAAGTGATGTCGGGCCTTGTGATGGTAAGATAAAGTAATCGCCCCACTAATCGCCTATATTGTCCTGAATCTCTGATTAATTTTCCACTATCATCCTCAGTTGTCAACTTTAGTTGTGTCTCCATTGGTGTAGAACATGGTCGTGAACCAGATAAACCACATTCTGTTAGGATGTCAACGGCATACTTTCTTTGACACAAAAATAAACCTTTGGGTGAATGTGCTACTTCTATGCCCAAGAAGTATTTGAGAACTCCAAGGTCTTTGATTGTAAATTTAAAATCCAAGTACCTTTTTACTTCTTGGCATGTTTCAAGACTGTTTCCGGTCAGAATGATATCGTCAACATAAACTAGGATCACAATAAAGATATTACCTCTTCGATAGATGAATAAGGTAGGTTCTGCTGCAGTTTGCCTAAAACCAAATTTGGAAAGTTCTATGGTTAGCTTACCAAACCAGTTTCAACCCATATATGGACTTCTTGAGCTTGCAATAAAGATTTGGCCTGGGTGGAGGAAATCCAGGTGGTGGTACCATGTAAATATCTTCTGCAAGATCCCCATGAAGGAATGCATTGTTGACATCTAATTGGAATATGCTCCAATTTTTGGAAACTGCCAAAGCTAAAAGACATCGAACGGTGGTCATCTTGGCAACTGGAGCAAAAGTCTCAGTGAAATCCTCCCCCTCGACCTGAGAGTAACCTTTAGCTACCACGCGAGATTTAGGGCGTTCTAGAGAACCATCAGCTCGAAACTTCAATTTATAAACCCAACGCTTTCCATCTGGTAGACTCATGCTAACAGGTAAGTCGAGATGTTGCAAATTTTCCAATTTACTTTTTTTCACAAGTAATATGATGAGAGGCACCACTATCAAGTATCCAAGGCAAAGATAAAAAAGTAACGTTTTTACCATTGGTGTGAAAGGCCGTTGCTTTATTATCTTGGAGTATACCAGCTAGTTCTAGAGCCAATTCCCGTAATTGGCTGCGATCCAGAGAAGTGGTAGCAATTTGTTGACTTGAAGGAGCCGCGCATGGCGCGGATGCTCGTTGTGTAGCAACTGCTGATTGATAGGAATGTGGGACGTTTTCCACATTTTGCTTGTAATATGGGCTAGGATTCTCCGCTGCTGCGTGATAGGCCGAGCCTGCGGTACGACCACCACGACCTCGACCTCTGTTATTTCGGCCCCCTCTACCTCGGGATCCGCTATTTGGTCTTCCACGAAGACTCCAACAATCCTTTTTCTCGTGTCCGGCCTTGCCACAATGTTCACAAATAACACGATTAAATTCATAATTAAAAGAAGTGTTAAAAGCCGAACCTTCTATAGACGATCCATCAGTTTCTGACACAGAGAAAAAATGATTTTCTTCACGAATCGCTGCATTAAACACTTTGTCTACCGGTGGTAGTGGATCGGTATTTAATTGTTGACTCCGTATTGTACCAAAACGTGAATTGAGCCCAAGAAGGAATTGATGGACTCGCTCATCCTGACGTTGTCGAGTAAGCATTGTGATGGTCTCGTCGCAACCACAATTTGGAAGAGGCACTTAGCGCTCCAATTCATTCCAAAGAGTCTCAAGTCTTCCATAGTACTCTGTCACACTCATGGCACCTTGACGTAGCAACTGAAGTTTCTGACGCAACTGGTAGATTCGGGGTCCGTTATCTTGTGCGTATCTCGTTTTGAGAATCGTAAACATGTCCTTCGAGGTCTTGGCTTGTATCAGCATGCCCCAGAATTTTGTTTCAACAGAAGCCATAATCCATCCTTTGATGAACGAACTACAACGATCCCAATGTCCAGCCATAACAGGATATGTTGGTCTAACAAAGGACCCATTGACAAAACCTAGCTTGCCTTTGGCTTGCAATGAATTCTCTAACCCGGAAACCCAATCCCCGTAGTTATTCCCGTCAAATAGGATTGGGGTGATAGCAATGCTAGGGTTTTCCGATGTTGAGATGTAGTATGGAGAGCTTGGATCGCTGATCGGAACAACATATTTTGTTTCGCCCGAGGTATTTGACTGATCCTTGCTCATTTTTTTTTTTGAATTGTTATTTGTTATAGCTCTGATACCATAAAATATTTGAAGGGAAAAATATATATTTCTCACTTATATAAAATAAATAAGTAGTACAAGAGTATTTATACATATGTAACTACACAATATTAGTCAACTACTAATTTCTTCTCACTACATAATATTTAGGCAACTACTATACATTAGGAGAAACTAATATAGCACATGTCCTAAATAATTAAACATGTATTAGGTATTTCCTAATTAATTAGGTAACTCCCTAATAAGAACTTCCAATACTCCCTCCGTTCAAAACTTAACTGGTCAACCGAAAAAAGGGTTAAAAAACTGAATCAACTTAAAACATAATAGGGGTACAATAAGTATTTGACATTAAGAAAAAATCCACCCATTTCCCCTACCTACCCGCCTCCCTTGGCATATATATTTGACTTGGTGAATGCTAGTCTCTTATTCCACCTCCATAGAACTTTTAAAGACCAAATTAAAACTCATGACTCATTACAACTCTCTCAACAAGAGCAATTCAAGAAGGAGTAATAATCATGGGTTCCAACATAGTGAATATGGAAGCATAGATTTTGGACAAAAACAATACCGGAATTTCAGCCACCGGGATTTTTGCTACTGTCCGGAGCAAATAGCGACTCAAATCCGGACATCTTGGACACTCCATAACCCAGGTAGGAGGTTCATAAGTTGCGAAAGGAACATAGCCACATTTGGAGGAAAAAATGCAAGTATTTTACATGGGTTGATCTACCAATATGTGAAAGAGGTATGGAAGTGTTTCCTGGGATTTTGAGCAGATTGAAGAAGAGAGATGTAGAAGTATTGGATTACCAGAAGAAGATGAAGACGATGTGGTTTTTATTTTTTTTATAGTTTCTTGGGTTTTTATTGCTTTGTTGTTGTTTAAAATAGCAAATTAGGGTAATTTTTTGTTGTGTAATGTTGCATTTTAATGGAGTTGATAAAGTTTTCTTCCTGAAATGATGTTCACTGTCTGCATTATACTTTATTGTTAAACAACTGCAAAGGCTTTAATAAAGTGGCAACAAACCAGCTGGAAATCAATTGCATAATAGACAAAAAAAAAGGCTGTTTACCAATAAACTATTCAGTACACAACAACCAACCAAAGATGCAGTAGAATACAAACAAAGGCTGCCAAAAGCATTACATACACAACAACCCACTATCCCACTTGGTCAAAAGTATTCAAAGATGCATTGTTTGCAGCATAATGTAGTACATTACAAAACAAAAAAAGTCTGATAATATCTAGGAAGTTGAAGTCAAGAAATTGGCCTTCTTGACTTCAACTTCTGAGATGCACCAGCTCTACTTGTTCCAGCTCTATTTGCTTCAAAGACTTGTGACTGAACAGTTTGTTGCAGTTCAAAATCCAAATCTTGGAATGTATTTTCAACTAGACCAGCCTCATATTGTTCAAATTCTTGTTGTTCAGCTTCCAAAATATTTGCTGCAGCTTCTGCTTCCAATTTTTGTTGTGCTAGCATAATTTTCAGATCTTTGCAGCCCTTTCTGTTGTGCCCAAGTTGAGCACAATGGCTGCATCTATTCGACTTCTGTGAATGGGGAAATTTTGGACACTTTCTAGCATTATGGTCCCTTGCTCCACATTTCCTACAGTTAACAACAAAAGTCCCCTCCCTTGCAATTTTCAATGTACCATCAGAAGCAGTTTTGAAAGTTATTTCTACAAACTCAACCCTTCTCCTTTTTTTTTCCTACCAGGCATCTAATCTGAAGTGGGGGCACTACAGGAATTTCAGTTGATTTAGGCCAGTTGTTAGGGCCATTAATTGGGCATATTATGTTTTTATATGTCTGTTTGTATGCCTCTATTGAATAGCAAGGGTCAATGAACAACTCTGGCTTGAGATGTTGTTTTGCTAAGGCTGAAACCGCATGGGCACATGGGATCCCAGATATGTCCCATTTTCTACAACTGCATGATCTTTTCTCAGTATCTACTGAGAATTGTTCATCAGTGGTTTTATTCTTCACCTGAAATAAAGTACCCCCAGGAAATTCTGTACCAAACATGGCTTATTGGTTCTTCATTTTTTCAAGGACATTCAATATTTCAGGACATATCTGACCCTTTTGCTTCTCAGCCCACTCCCTCCTAGTTTGCAGTCTTAACATTAGATAGACCCTGATTGTCTCTAACAGCCCTAGAATTGGTTTTGTTCTTGCAATAATGATTTGAGCATTAAAACACTCACTGTGATTATTCAGGAGCAAGTCACATTTCACTGCAGGTCTGAACTGAGATCTTGTCCAACAGCTAGGATGCACATTTGACATGACCCACTTGTAGGCATTGTGATCGATTTCCTCCAACCCTGTCATTTCAGCTTCAAACTTGATGGGGTAAGTAGCCTTTGCACGTATCCAAATGGCTTCTTTGACTGCATTTCCAGGAACCAATTGTTTCAAGTTGTTATGCAGATGCCTCACACAGTGTCTATGTTCAATACTAGGGAGAACATCTGATACATCATTGATTATGCCCTGCAAATTAATGGAAAAGAAGCTAGTTATAATAGTTCACTTATATAAATGATGAACTGATATTAATTTCATACTTTACCTTTTGTCTATCACTCATTATACACCATTCACTAGTGTTATCAATCCCTAAATCCCTTTTAATGGCTCTGACAAACCACTCCCAGGTTGAGTTAGTTTCATTTTCAGCAACTGCATATGCTATTGGAAACATACCATTGTTAGCATCAATGCCCACAGATGTGAGCAAAACTCCTTTGTGTGGACCCTTCAGAAATGTTCCATCAAGTCCCACAATTTTTCTACATCCCTCCACAAATCCTTTCCTCAATGCATCAAGACACACATATATTCTTAAAAATCTGTCCATTCCAGTTTCTTGACAGAGAATTGGTTGCATATATATTTGACTCCCTGGATTGCTCCTCTTAATCTCCTCTATGTAGTTATATAGTAGCTTGTATTGGTCCTTATAGCTACCCTTAATCATTTTTTTTTGCCTCAACCTTTGCTCTATATACTATCCACTTGGAGATATTCACATTCAAATCTGTGTTCACAGTAGATATAAAAGTTGTGGTGACAACTGGTGTTTCAGACCTGAAAGGGTCAATATACCTTCTTGCAAGAACCTTGGCAGTGGCAAGATTGTGGTCCAAATCCCTTGGGCAGCCAGGTGACCCATTCATTGTCTTTATTTGGAAAGTGGTTGTTTTCTTATATCTTGCAGCATACAATTTCCAATTGCAATGTGGTCCCTCACAGAAAGCTCTTACCCTGATTTTGTCATCTTTCTTGAATTCTACTGGTTTGCCATGCTTCAATCCATGATTAACAACTACTCTTTTGAAAATATTTTTGGTTGAAAATAACATTCCCAACTCAAAATTTGGGTCCAAACCATGCATTTCATAATTGAATATAGGAAACTTGGTTTTCTTCAACCCATTTTCTTCCTCTGAACTCTCTTTCTGTACCCAATAATCATCATCACTATTAATTCCTTCTTTCTGATCAGGAATAACCTCTGTTTCTGGAGCATCAATGTAGTCAAAATTATCAGGATCATCCATCCATTGTTTTTTTTTCTTTCATTTTTTGATGCATCAAAATTATCCACTTTTCCTTCATCTAAAACATGGTCTAAATCATACTTAGCCTTGAACATTTCTTCCATTACTTCAGCAGTTTCACCCAAACCTACATTACCAGCACCTTCAGTATCTTCAGCAGCTTGTATCCCACTCCCTACTTTAGACGCCTCATTATCAAAATCTTGTAAAACATCCTCAACTATGTCCTAAAACATATCCTCTCCCTCAGCAGCCTCATTGTCTGAATCAGGGAAAAACTTTTCCAAAATCACATCCTCTTCATCACTATCCAATTGTATACAGAACAAATAACCCCCTCAGCATTTCCACCATTCTTTTCATTAAGTCTATGCCTAAATGAAGTCAAATCTTCAAGAGAAAACCATTTTTCATTCATCTACACAAATTAACAAACATTAACAAATCATTGTGATGCAGTAAGACACTTACAAGTCCATTGTATATTGAGTCAGTAGAAACTTACAAAATATGGGTAACCAACTTTGTGATCAAAGGACACATGAACATTTCTTAAGAACAAATAAACATAGTAAAGGACATAGCACCCACAATCTTCCCCATTTTGTTGTTGGGGAACTTTAGGAACAAGGAATGGTACTTCCTTGATTAGTTTTTTTTATCAACCAACCTACCAGTAGCCTGTAGAATATCTACTACAAACTTGTTTACATAAAGTACCAAATCAATTTATTACATCAACATTTAACATACACCATCTAACAGTTTCATTAACACTTACTTTCTTATCATTGTTTCATTTGTTTGTTAACTATCCTGTAGTGAGTCCAACATGACCATACATTGATTTTTCGAAGATGGGTCCTCATCAAAGTTGCATAATATCAGTAGAGACCAGTGAGACCTAGCACAATTGATTTCCAACATCAAATAACAGTTTTGCAGGGTTACCATATTACTAAATATCAAAAACACTTACCATAGCACTATTGGCACAAAAATATACTTCTTTCGAAAATCCATCAGTGCTATCCACTCCAAGACACTTTTCCTCATCTTGGTGGCATACAAGTTAAACCTCATGCAGTCCATAATAATAACTAGAGCCTTGTTATCATCATTTTCCTCCTTCCATATGATTCTAAGATTATTATTTTTGAGAATTTTCAGAAAAAATAACAATAAAACAACCAAAACAGCAACACATTAACATATTAAAATTATTCAAACTTACTCGAAAACACTTTTCCACAATATCCGAATCCAGCATTCCATTCAAGATACTCTTACGAGTTGCAGATTTTCGGCAGTCAACTTGACCCCTCCGACGACTAGACCCTAATCCACCAGTCCTCTTATTCGCCTTTGTGAGAATTTCGACTTCATCCATTATAGATTGTTAACCAAAACCACCACTGCAATGCTTCAATTAGGGTTTGAAGAGTGAAGAAAAAGAGTATTTTTTTTCACTAACAGTAAAATGAAGAGTTAAGGGTTTTCACTACGTTGGGTAAATAGGGTTAAAAAGGGTTGAATTTGAATTTCGAATAATACCCTTCGAACTTCCATGGTTGACCCGAACAAATTTCAAATTTCACGGTTGATCAGTTAAGTTTTAAACAGAAAGACTATTAATACCAAACGTAAATTGGTCAGGGATGGTATAATAAAGAAACAAAGATTTAGGATGATTGTCACCAAATGTAAATAGTTTGGGGACGTCAAACACTATTTACCCTTTTTGTTTAGGATTTTTACTTTTCAAAAACTAAATGTGTTTACTCCAAATTCATCACAAAAGAGGTCACTGTAGATCCTCAAATAAAAAGAGAGGTCTCTACTATATTTGAAAAGCACAAGGAGAAGTCACTGTAAATTACATAATATTTTATAACCATTTTATTTTTAAGTTGTTTCTACAATTAAAGTTTACTTCCATTAGTAAGATTATTGAATATGTCTATGCAAATAACTTATTCAAAGTTAATAGTAAACAGACTATTCAATAATGTAAATGGGAACCTCTATTGACAAATTTTATTAAACTAAATACTGATGATTCTTATTTCCATAAAAACATTCAAGGAGGAGTTGGGGATGTATTCCGCGACAACAAATAAAATTTACTTTTAGGTTTACATTAAAGATACAACTAATAATAAAGCTGAATTACTAGCAATTCGCAAGGGCCTACCTTTAGCAATTCAATATGGTTACTCAAATCTGAAAATTAATATCGACTATAAAGTCATCCTAACAATGATGGAAACAAATACAAATATTATCTACTCTAATATTTTGTGTGACTGCAGATTTCTACTTTCCAAACTTAAGAGTTACACACTGACTCACGTTTACATATTTTGTCGATGCACTGACAAAATATGGAAGCTCCCGACCATGGATTGATAACCAGATATTCACAATCATTCCTAATTTTACACAGCAGGCATGATGTCAAGACAAGGCCGGAAAAAAAATGCACTAGGATAAAAATTAATTAATTTTGTTGTATTTTATTTTATGTACTGTTTTTTCTAATTTCCTTGTACTATGTTTTTCCTTCCCTGTACTCCTTCCTTCTTAATAATATCATTGTCTAATTAACAAAAATTATTTGGTCCCCCATTAATCCGAAGTTTCTTTAATATTAAAAAACATTCTCTCTATTTTGTTTTTTTTTGAAATAATGTAAGATTTATTAGAAAACAATAAGATTAATCAATGGTCTTTTTATATTATGAATCAAACACTCAATTTCCAAGCAAAGGTATGAGGGATAGAGGTGTCTTAACCTACTGTTAGAATCCTTTTTTCTTTCCTTTTATGGACCATCGAGTCCTCGTTTTTTGTCGTGTTGGAATACAAAATAGGATTATCTTCAATAGAGATTCTTTTTATTTATTTGGTACATATCTCTAAAATAGTACTCCCTCCGTTCTCATTTATCTTTCGTTTTAAGACATTGCATTCGAATTAAAAAAATAATTGAGATATATTAATTCAATTAATACATTTATATTGGACAATTAATATTAATTGTTGACTAAATTAATAAAAGATAAGGGTAAGTTTGAAAAAAAATATTTAATACTCTCTTAATTATTTAAAAAGACAGATAATTAAAAACCGATAAAGTATATTTAGGCGATAGATAATTGAGAACGAAGGAAATAAACATGTCCGACTTTTAAGAAGTTGGTCACATGTCCCAATTTTTCTCATAAGATTGCTTAATTTCATTTAAGTTATTACTCCCTCCGAATTAAAATATTTGTTTTTAGAAGTTTTCATACAAATTAAGATATTATTAAGATTATAAAAGTACTTTTAATTAATAATTCAAAGAATAAATTAATTAATGAAGAGTTGCATGTGAACTCACATTTTGACCAAAATGAATATAGAGAGAAAAAAATGTAGAAGTAAATTAGCCAATAAATAAATAATTCTTGTAAAAAAACATATTTTGAAACATAAAATAACTTTTAAAAAATATTTATAATTTGAATCGAGTGAGTATTCATTTTTTCAAAGGAGTGGTTGCTGGAGATTTCTGTCCACATCGTTATGTAATATAACAACTCGTGTCTTGTCACAGGGCGTGTGGTGGGCGTGTGGCGTTCTTATTTTGTCTCTTTTTCTGGTACTCTTGTTTGGACTTGCTCTGCTTGTACGTATCTTTTTATGGCATTTTTTCTCCCTCTATTCCCTATACAACACTTTCTATAATATATTAATTACAATTTTTTTATTAATATATCTTAAACTAAAATAAATAAATTTTAGAGGTGAATCAACAAATTATATGTGTGAACATAACTATAATTAGAAATGTCACACAGAGTGTTGCAGAGGATCCAATGTGCTAATATCATACCTAAAATTAACACAGGATTCTTGGTAACACTCAACGTGACACTCTCTGTGACATTTATAATTATAGTCATATTTACTTATAGATTTTATCGATTTTCCCCTAACATTTACTCATTTTAATTTAGATTGTATAAATGTCACAAAAAGTGTTACAGGCGATCAGAACTCTAAACGTAGCCATGACCAAGATATTTTTTTAAGAGCCACGAAAAACTTAGTTTGTTCTATTTTTTTAATTAACAACTTGTTATTTGTCTACATATACATGAATACTCCATTTTTGTTTTAGGATTTTTACTTTTTTAAATTTAAGTGTGTTTACCCCAAATTGATCACAAAAGAGGTCACTGTAGATCCTCAAACAAAAAGGAGATGTCTCTACTATATTTGAAATGCACGAGGTCACCGTAAATCACCTAATATTTTATAACCATTTTATTTTTAAGTTGTTTCTACAATTAGTGCGTGTTTGGTACGCGGGAATGGAAAGGAATGGAAAGGCCTTTCCCACTTCTCTTTTCATTCCGGCGTTTGGTTGGACAATTTGAAGTGGGAATCATCATTTCACGGGAATGGCAATTCCAGGAAGAAGTGGGAAAGGGCATTCCACACCAAAACCTATGGAATGACCTTTCCAGGAGAAGTTGGAATCATCAATAAATAGTAATTTACATTTATACCCCTCTTTTAATTAATTATTACATTTATTTTACATATCAACATATTCATATTTAGTCATAAATATTCTATTTCACTTGGTATAATTTCATAGATGATAATTTTATAAATATTTCTTTTTCTTGGTGGCAATTTTAATCTATTTTTAAATTTAAAAGTAAAGATATTTTTATTACTATATTGACGTTTTAATAAAAAATTATGTTTCAACAATATATATATATATATATATATATATATATAAATATTTTTTATATATAATATCAATGTTATTCAAGTAAGATTTTGTAATGAATATTTAATTAGCTTTTATCACTAGTATATGCTAAAAGCGCATTTAGGTCATATTGTGTTTAATTTCATTCCATTCTGACATTAAAATATAGTTTTACCAAACACAGAAAAGGAATCGACATTCCATTCTGCCTTTACCTTCCAAACACTGGAATGGAAAGAGGATTCCGAAGTTATTCTGGGTGGAAAATGATTCTGCCTGGAAAGGGATTCCATTCCATTTAATTCCAGCGTACCAAACGTGCTCTTATAGTTTACTTCCATTCAATTTCCATTCAATTAATACTCCCTCCATTCTTATTTATTTTATTTTTATAGAACTCCCTCCATTCTCATTTATTTTCCGCTTTAACACATTATACTCAAATTAAGAAACTACTTGGGATATATTAGTTCAATTAATATATTTATGTTGGGACAGTTAAAATTAGTTATTGACTAAATTAATGAAAGATAGTGGTAAGTTTGAAAAAAAATACATTTAATATTCTCTTGATTTTTTAAAATGACAGATAATTAAAAAATAATAAAATATATTTAGCCAACAGATAATTGGAAACGGAGGGAGTAAACATATCCGTGTTTTAAGAAGTTGGTCACATGTCCCAATTTTTCTCATAAGACTGCTCAATTTCATTTAAGTTATTATTATTTTAAAAGTAATAAATAATTTTATGATACCTGTCATAATCTTATATGTGTATTAGATAAATATAGATATCTTTATTAGAGACACTCCCAACCTATTTGAAATGATTACAATGCGGAATTAACAGTGTTCTACACATGTGGAACAACAGTTAGATCATTTGATACAAATGTCTAGTGAATGAAAAAAATAATAATTTCTTTTTCTTTTAAATTTAACAGCTGTTAAAATATTTCTATCTCCAAATTTCAACGGTCTGATAACACATCTGACGACTCCCCAGATTATGCACTTGTATAGTTTTGTACGTTCTGCACCATAGCTGACACGTAACATATTGAGTACCATCAACAAAAATGAATAATTTTAAACAATTCTTTTATATGGATATTCATAACAATTCGTTAGGCTGTGTCTCTACATGGAAAAAAATAAAAAACACTGAAGCATGACACCAAAATTTTGCTATAAATTAGTTACCAAATAGAAATAGAATCAGAATTCCCATCTTTCATAGAAAAACAGTAACAAATTAAGGGCTAAAGAAAGAAATAATAATTATTTTTCTTTTTTGGTTGAAATTGTGGATCAGAATGGCAGGAGAGCAAGAAAAGAAGTTATTGGATGAACATAAAGAGAAGCATTTCACGGCGGGTGAAGTTGTTAGAGATATAATAATTGGAGTATCGGACGGGCTTACAGTGCCTTTTGCCCTAGCTGCAGGATTATCAGGTGCTAATGCTTCTTCTTCTATCATTCTCACTGCTGGTGTTGCTGAGGTTGCTGCCGGTGCCATTTCCATGGGCCTTGGCGGGTCTGTTCTTCTCTTCTCTTTCCCTTTTTTACTTTTTTTTTTCTTCCGGCTAGGTAAAAAAAATTCACCTTTTTACTATGCTTTATAATTTTCCGTAACCTTTGTTGAAAACTTATGAAACTGTTACGAGTTGATTTTTTTAACAAAATTTTATAAAAGTACTATTTAAGAGAGGAGATAGAAAATGGATATGAAACTATGGTTTGCCTGGTGCAAGGGGAGCAGAACCCCAGCAAAATAAAATCATATAAAAAAGAATTAATTTTTTTCTAAATAATATGGATAAGATACATACTAAACTTTGAAATAAATGCTCAACGTGACTATTCACAGATTACTCTTAATTATTGAGGGTTTATTGAGTTATTGTTGTTGTACTCTATTCGAATTATAAATCTCATCCCAATTTTTATTTTTTATTTATTATTTTTTATAGTTATTGCTATATAATTCACTTTCAATATAAGGATCTGGTTAACTCTATGAAGTAATGAAATTGACAATTTCTTTAGGGATTATTGATTTGGTGTTCATAGTGAATAATTCATTCAATTCGACCAACCTAGCTAGTAAACTTAGTGAAGGATTAATTTGACCAACCTAGTTAGTGGAGTTAGTCTAGTTGGAGAGATGTGTATAATTGCATGCTTTTATTAATGTTTAATTCCTTTTAAATCTCTTATAAGAAATCAATTGTGGTTCAAAGAGAGATTGCAGATTAAATTAAAAAAATTGAATTAGCTCATTGCTCCCTCAACAATTTTTATTTTATTTTTTCCTCAACAATTTTTATTTTATTTTTAAAAAAAAAAAAAATTAGCTCAATACATCAATACTCGGTTCGTACTTAGCGAATTTCCCATTTTAACCTTTCTAGGAAATTATCAAAGAAAGAAAGAACATATTAGCAAATGTTATCACTTGGGGCTCAGCTTGTCAAAAAAGTGGTGGGAAAGGGGAAATTAAGGATCGCTAATTATCGTGAATACTAATATACTACTTTCTTTATTTCAAATTAGATGTCAATTTTTTATTTATTTAAAATCAATAGAAAATTTAACGTTCAATTTAGATTGGAAGAACTATTATGAAAATGAAGAAAAATTACGAATAAGATAAATACTTGTTAGTTATTATTTTTGAGGGGTTGGGTAGGGGGATTGGCTGGTTAAATAAAGCATTAATGTTCTTGTATTATATTTTTGCATTTTGTATAGTTACCTTGCAGCAAAAAGTGAGGCTGATCACTATATGAGAGAATTAAAGAGAGAAGAGGAAGAGATTATAGCTGTACCAGATACAGGTTTGTTTAACGCTTACAATTCTCTCTTGTTTAAAAGCGCTAGATTGGTTTTGCAAAATGATGCGAGACTTAATTAAAAACGTATTACATAAAATGCAGAAGCTGCTGAGGTTGCAGAGATTTTATCAGACTATGGAATTGCACCTCAAGAATATAGTCCAGTGGTTAATGCTCTCAGGAAAAACCCAAAAGCTTGGCTTGATTTTATGATGAAGTAAGTCCAAATTCAAATTTTCTTTATCCAAAATTTGGAATAAGTAAATAAAAGGGGCCTTAAAATATAACATAATTATTAGTTTTAGTTATAGGGGGTAAAACAGACACGGGGTACTGTGGTTAGCCTTAAACGGTGCCAGAGGCCACATTTTCTTGCGGTAGGAATCTTTTGTTCCCACTTGGTGTTTAATTTCCTGTCGACTATTAATAATAAATTGAAATGTGTTAATTTTTTAATTAAAAAATTATAACTTAACAAAAATAGTGGAACAAAAATAGTAGAACCCGTAAGGGAAAGGTGAACACGTATCAACCATCTATTTGTGAGGATAGGAAACGGGATACAAAATGGGACAAATGATTTTTGCCCATTTTCTTGCCGTATGAATCTTGTGTCCCCGCTTGGTGTTCTATTCCATGTCCCTCAACTAATAAGAAATTGATATTTGTTAATTTTTTAATTAAAAATTTATAACTTAAAAAAAATAGTGAAACTAATAAGTGAAAAAATAAAAGGTAAAAATCATCTACTTGTGGGACAGGGTCCAGAATACGGAATGATATGGAGGATTTTTTGCCATTTTCTTGTGTGGAGGCACATGCCCCACTGAAATGAAAATGTTCTTATGAATTCTATGGATAGTTCTAATATGGAAAGGCCCATTGAATCATTTGGTTTAGAACTAGCCATATCACTACAGAATGAGTAGAGATAATTTTGTGATAATGTGGCTAATTCTGGACCATATTGTCAGTGCATTTTTTTCAATTATAAAAGTTATCCCTCCAACTCTTTTAAGAGAATCTAAAAATATTATAACTTAGGGTTTTTGTCCACATTCATAAATTAACAAAGATTAAGAAAATATTGAAATCTAAAAAAGGGAATGTGTTGTATTCTTATGCATCTGGCAGATTCCTTTTGTTTCTAGCTCAATAAATAATTGCTTTCTGATAACATAATCATCTTAACAACAAAATTCTCATCAGCTCAATGATAAGTCATTAGTTTCATTTGTTTCTGTTGTTTTCGAATCCGTATAATGTAGCTGAAGTGGCAATTTACTAATTTTTATAGGAAATCGGATTAATCATTAATCATTTAGCAGACACAGATAGCGGTTGGTCCAAACAAAATAATAATAACATACAATGATCATAAGATAGCAATGAATAAACATGGTTAAAGTGCAGATTTGAACTCGGATTAGAGAAACCGGACCCCAGAAGAGCACTGGAAAGCGCGTTTACGATAGCTATTGCCTACATAATTGGTGGATTGGTTCCTCTGGCTCCATACATGTTCATTCCAGTAGCAGAAAAGGCTGTGGTTGCATCTGTTGCTCTGACCTTGGTGGCTTTGTTAATATTTGGATTTGCAAAAGGGTATTTTACTGGGAATAAACCATTTCAAAGTGCTTTCCAGACTGCCCTTATTGGAGCTATTGCTTCTGCTGCTGCTTTTGGCCTAGCTAAGCTTGTTCAAGGATAGTCTTATTATATATCTCTGTTTTTACCATGTTGTTTGTTTTTTGTTTTTGGGTTCAGTAAGACTTAATAATGGTTTATGTGTTTTCGAATAATGTTTACGCAAGGTGTATGCCAATTTCTCTGTTTGTAATTTACTTTAGATGAATTTCAATTTGGGGAAAATCAAATTCCACCTGAAATTTCATCTCTTCATCAAAAGAGAGGAACTAAAAGGTGGGGGGTTTTAAGCCCCTCGGCAGAATCCATGTCTTGCACATGTATAAATAAAATTCTTCCAATGTTTTTTTTTTTTTGGACATAGACTTTTGTTGTACTCAATTCACAACTTTGGAATAAGAGTGGTGTTTTGTTTTTTATATAAAATTGACGGGAATTGGTCTCTCTCGTAAATTACAAATCAAGTACTCAGCTACCGGACTATTTTCTTTCTTAACAATTCTTCATGTGTAAATTAAAGACTACCAACTCACGTTCTCTTCGGGGACCAAGGTCCGTGTGTAGGAAGGACAAGGTTGGTGGACTCTATCAAGAAAGTGTCCAAAATCTCGTAGGAAAGAAATTCAAAAAATTCTTCCTTGTTCTTGTTTTACATACACACCATATATATATTTTTTTCAAGTTAAAAAACATTCTAATTTTTTTTTTCAGTAAAATTAAGAGGGAAATTTTATTAATTAGTGGAAATTGTTGGATTTGTCACATGTGTTTAAAATATATTCTAGACCATTTACATCTTTAATTGTAATTTGATTAGGATTCGAATAACTTTCATATTAATATAAGATATCTCGTTTGATAATAATTTCCTTAATCATTAGTATAATACTAATGTATTATATATACTTTGTAATTGTAGAATTGAATCAATACAACAATATTTTTTCCAAATCTTTCATGGTGTCAAAGCCAAAGGAGAAAGAACTCTAACCCTAGTATTTTGTCATATTCTGCAAGATGGAAGGAGAAGTCTCAAGTTTAAATGGAGAGAAAATCAGTTTGAAATCAAAGGATTGGTTTGGGGGTCAGGGCAAGAGTAATTCAATTTCTTTTAATTCCCGAAACGACAGAGTATCAATTAATTAGTTATATTTTTCCTAAGCCTTGTAACGACATCATTTGGATAAGTGACCTAAAAGCTACTTCGAGCAGCCAAGCAACAAAGGAAGAATTCTCTGATTTTGCAGAGATGATGTAGGATGAAGAGCTCACTCCACTGGAAGTTGTTGATCCTCTGCAAGGTTCTGACAATGCTGAGGTGGAGGGTTGTGATCTACATTGGGAAGGGAACCCTAAGTATAAAAGGAAACTTCCCCAATGTAGAAAGGCCTTCAGCAAATTATGAACAAAATGGCAGCTGCCAACTTCTTCACCTTGTGAGTTCTTGAACTCTTCTTCTCCCTTGAGTCATTCATTCTATTTCTCCCTCAGACATTTCCCTTCGGTTACTAAATTGAGGTTTTACCATTGCAGAGGTGGTGTTGAGCTTTGCAGCTTTGGTTATGCTCTGGGTTTGTTATCTATTTCCCTCTTTACTTAGTTATTACTTTACTGTTTTGGACAGTAACTTAGCAGACATTTCTGGGGACAGTGATCATTATTTTGTTTTGCTTATGAATGTATTGGAGGAGTCCTGACTCAGTTTTCATATTAATATATATTATATCAAGTTTGTTGGTGATTTTGTTTGTCTGTTTGGTTAATACTTGGTGATTTAGTAAGCCTTGAGTGTGATTCCTAGCAGGGACATCACAAATGGTATAAGAGCAGTTGATTCTCTTGCCTGTGGGAGTTATGACTAATGGGGTGTTTAGAAGGGAGGGAATGATAGATGATAGAACCTTAAGGTTAGACTTCCCTATTTTTGAAGGCATTGGGGCCAGAGAATGGAGGGATTATTTTCAGCTCTACCAGGTTGAGGAAGGGGAGAAGATCACAATGTCTAAAGAAAACTTTAGGTACAGGGCTTTTACTTGGGCATGGTATCACATACGTAATCATCCCAATGAGAGTTGGGAGCAGTTTGCTATGTAAGAGGTTTTGGGAGTGTGATGAAGAAGTTGAGGTTAATGGGATTGCCGACTGTAGCAATGCTATAGTGCAGGAAGCAAAATGTGGGGCTGTTGATGGAGAATTAAGAAAAATGGAAGAAGATCCATCTTATAACATAAATGTTAATGGAGATATCAAACAGGGGTTGAAGGAACTTGGAACTGAGAATGCAAAGAAAATTGCATTGCATAGTGGAGGTGGAGGTGGAAGTAAGGAAAAAAAATGAAAGAGCTGCAGCTCTTGCTTCCTTATTGACTTCAAGGTCACGTATCAAGGAGGACACGGATGCGAATGGTGAACTTAAGTCCAAGCAGTTTTATAGTATTGTTGATGCTGCATCAGTTTCTCTTCATGGAAGAAGAGCAGCTGCTGCAGAGTCTTCTTCAGGTGATAAAATGGCAGCTCAGATAGCGTTGAACATGGCAAGAGATAGGGCACCAGTGAATGCTAAAACGGTTGAGAATTGTTTTACCATTGGTACTGCTTCCCAGTTTTTCACTTCTACTGCCTATGATCGTGTCACCCATAATGTTGTAGAGAATGTGCAAAATTTAGCTAGGTACATAGCAGAAGGGATAAGGAAGTGAGCATGGAAAATTTGGATGAACTCAAGTTTAATCACATATGTTCTAAGAAACAATTGCAAAATGTACTCGTTGTGAAAACTGATTATGAAGACCAAACTGGGGGAATTCACATTCATTAGACAGAAAATGAGTAGTCGTGTCGATTTTTGACTCAGTAAGCTATCACTGGACAATAAAAAAGTTACAACATTGATGGGAATACTGAAAGGGGATCAAACAACTAAACTTGAAAACGGTGCTCTTAAAGCCATTCAAGATCTTTATGATGTTATGCGGCTTGCTGTTCTTTCTGTCAACATGAGAGACAACTATGAGACATGAAATGTTATAGCGAAAGCAATGATCGAAGGTCGTATTTTCCATAAACTGAAGTGGCCAACAGATGATAAGTTGAAAACACAAGTTCGGAGGTTATCTTTCATTCTAACAATCAAAGATTCAACTGCAATTGTTCCCAGAAAATGGAAAAATCAAGGTGAGGTATGTGTTTCACCGGCTCTCACACGGTGCAAGCATAGAGCCATCCATGACTACTCTGGTAAATGACAAATCATTCATTGGAGGCAAAGTCATAAGGATGCGACTTTTGATTACAAGGCAGCCTTACTTGAAGGATTAAAAGGGAAGTCTGAATTCCCTATCCCGGTTGAGGATACGGAAACCAAGTTGGAAAAGGAGCTGGATGATGGTGACCAAATTTCCTATGGGCCAGTTACTAGCAATTGGTACCGAAGAAGAAGTAAGACAAGTTTCTGGAATGGTGGAGTGGCCACCACCTTTTGAACTAAGACCTTATAGTTACCATCACTCCCAGAAGATTGTGATTGAAAGGTGGGTATAGGAGAAGACAGCACTGTTGCGGGAAAAATTATCTATGGCTGTTAAAAAAGGAAAGAGACTCGTTCAAGGTCGTGATAACTTGAAAAAAATATTGGAAACGAAAAATACTGAAATTGAAAGCTTAAAGTATGAGCAACGAGATCAAGTTGTCACTTGCAATGACTTGAAGGATCAGATTGACAAATTGCTGGCTGAAGTTGATCAAATACTTAAGTTAGAAACTGAACTTGTTTCTGCGGAGGAAAGAACGAATGTCCTTGAAAGATCCTTACATGAGAGGAATAACATGTTACAGTGGCTAATAGAGTGTATTAACGTCATTGATCTTCCACCTGATGTGGTTTTTCAAGAGCCTGCCAAAATGGTAGAATGGCTTGAGACGATCCTGAATGTACGCCTAATTGCAGAATCACAGGCACAACCAGAGTTGAAGATAGTGAAACATGATGTCGATACTTTAATCAGTAAGATGAAAGAGACTGATAAAACTATGAGTAGGATGGAGAAGTCCATGGAAAATGTAGAAAATCAAATCTCTCAGCTCCTTGAAGAAAAGAGAGAACTAGAAGTCGCTAAAATAAAATCTCAAGAGGAATTACAGATAGCGGTCGAGGAAGCTACTTTCCTGAAAAGCAAGTTAAGGGAGATTTCTGCAACTGTGAGATTGCATGTTGGCAGAGGAAAACATTTCTAATATTGTCAATAAAGGAAAAGAGCTTAAAGTTAGCAAGGTTGTGGCTGATGAGGAACACAGGAAATTGAAAGAGGAAAACTCCATAACTGTCAGCAAACTTGTTGAGGCTGAACAAGAGATTTCTGCACTCAATTCCAAGTTAAATACTGGCTGGCAGGAGTTGGAGGGAACCCATGGCCGTGTAGAAAATAGGTCTCTTGAGATTTTCAATCATTTTTACAGTTTTCAATTGCTCCTAAGAGACAATACATTGTCATCCTTAATGCATCTGAATATTGCGAAGGAGACTGAGAGCCTAAAAGGCACGAATCGTATTTTCAGAGAAACAAGGATGAACATTCTGTTAGTAGTGCCCTAGGACCATTAGCATATGTTGTACGTTTTATATCTTTTTGAGCATTTCATCTGAATAGTTAATTTTGCTTATGGACATCAAATGCGTGATTTGATAATAAAACTCATTTTCTTATGTAATTACTATTCTAGTTTCCCCTAATTTTATGTAACCTACTTTACAATGAAATAAAACTAGTATGATGTTTGATTGATGATTACGCTTTACTAATCATATGTAATGAGTACAAATCATATCATAGATGCAATATATTGAGATATATCGTATCGGACGTGATCCGTTAGAGAAGTAATACTTCATGTTCCTTAGTCATAAGTATTACTTCATCAATACTATTTTAGAATCCTTAGACCTTATGTCTCCATTGATTCTAGCATGAATGGAGCCAGGTTTTGACTCAGTCGGACGTTACTTTTAACCGAGTAATCAATACGACTGATGATCGGATGTAGTGTCCTATCATAGCTTGAATGTGAGAGACATTGTAAGAGATTTGTCCCTGTCTATTATTAGAGAGAGATATCCACGGGCCCCTCGATAGGGAAGACCGTCTAAATGCATGGCTGTGCTCAAATGTATTTGATAAAGTGGTTATTAAATACTATTTGTTGGAACAGTCTACCTGGAGATCGAGCATAAATACAATTAAGCTTTATAAGGGTGACGACCACCATGCCATATGCTTAATTAGGATATCGCGAGACAAAGGGATTAAATAGTGGATTGATATTAGGTTCCACCGTTAATTCATTCATTTTGGGTAGTCACAATGTCTTGCTAGGGACCGCTTGTGATTTATGAACACACACTACTGCTAAGTGTGTTTTCATTGCCATTGTGATATGAACCTACAGGGTCACACGCATAGACGAGCTAACGAGCTTCATGTCCAGATTCAATGAATCTAGAATGTGTCTAGGTTCATTGTATAGGACATTTATTCTTCTAATTTTGTTATGTGTTTTCGAATAATGTTTACGCAAGGTGTATGACAATTTCTCTGTTTGTAATTTACTTTAGATGAATTTCAATTTGGGGAAAATCAAATTCCACCTGAAATTTCATCTCTTCATCAAAAGAGAGGAACTAAAGGTGGGGGGGTTAAGCCCCCTCGGCAGATTCCATGTCTTGGACATGTATAAATAAAATTCTTCCAAAATATATATATTTTTTGGACATAGACTTTTGTGGTACTCAATTCACAACTTTGGAATAAGAGGTGTTTTTTTTTTTTTTTTTTAATTCACGGGAATTGATCTCTAATCTCGTAAATTACAAATCAAGTACTCGGCTACCAGACTATTTTCTTTCTTAACAATTCTTCACGTGTAAATTAAAGACTACCAAGTCATGTTCTCTTCGGGGACCAAGGTCCGTGTGTAGGAAGGACAAGGTTGGTGGACTCTATCAAGAAAGTTTTCAAAATCTTGTAGGAAAGAAATTCAAAAAATTCTTCCTTGTTCTTGTTTTATATATATATATATATATATATATATATATATATATATATATATATATATATATATATATATATATATATATATATATATTTTAAGTTAAAAAATATTCTAAGTTTTTTTTTGAGTAAAATTAAGAGGGAAATTTTATTAACTAGTGGAAATTGTTGAAATTGTCACATGTGTTTAAAATATATTCTAGATCATTTGCATATTTAATTGTAATTTGATTAGTATTCGAGTAACTTTCATATTAATATAAGATATCTCGTTTGATACTAATTTCCTTATTAGTATAATACTAATGTATTATATATACTTTGTAATTGTAGAATTGAATCAAAACAACAATATTTTTTTCAAATCTTTCATGGTATCAAAGCCAAAGATGAAAGAACTCTAACCCTAGTATTTTCTTCTTTGCACGGCCAAAAAACTCTTGGTAACCGAGACACTCCTTTGCCGTCTTGAAACGTCGACAGAAAACCAAAGGCAATCTTTAGTACCTTTGTACTCTATAATCATAATCTTCTTCAATTATTTTTTTTATTTTAAAAAAAATAAAATAAAATCTCATCTTCAATTCACCATCAACGGCAGAAACTCTTGATAGGTTTTGACAAGATATTCATCTGACTGTCAACGATTATCACCCTTGCATGTCTGACTGAATCATCATCAAATTATGAAACTTTAGTTTCAATTTATCAATTATTGAGATTTTTGTTCCTTTGCTGGTCATCATCAAGATTACAAACCATGAGACATCATCACCAACAAAATAGTCTCTTTTCTTTTGGGGGTTGATGATCATCATCCGTACGTCCAGAGTTTTGCGCTCACAAGGCATTTGGGATTTTGTTGTTGCGTTTTGATACATATTCATTTCTTAGTTTAAAATTACTAATTAGATATTAATTAGGTTAATAATTAGTAATTATATGAACTCCTAATCAAATACTAATTAGATTAAAAAATAAATATGTAAATTTACCAATTAGGTCAACTCCTAGTCATTTTAGCAAAATGTTACTACTCATATATATATATAGTTTGGTGTAGTAAGACGAGGGATAGTTAGACAGAAACGTTTTACAAAAATCTAGTGGACCGACAGGACAAGCCAGTCGAAGCAATAGGTCCGGACGATGGGATCTTAGACCCGCCCGTAATACATTAGTAGTCATCCGCAATCAACCACAGTAGTTTGCTCCGGAGATGTGAATCTAATCGGTCGACCGAACTAGTCAACAAGATTCAGTTTGTGAAGGAAAATCAAATTTTTGCACTTTCAAAATTTCCAATCCCAAAATACTGTTTTTAGACTCATTTTAACACTTAGAAACAATATCAAAACATATACATAACATGTCATAACAATACCTTATCAAAACGATCGCATACATATCAGAAATCGTGCTCCGAGCACCTTAACCGAACATAAAATAAATTATCGTACTCGTAGCTTTCCAATACATATTAACTTGATATGATGACTACCAATATGACATGCAACAAATAATTCTACAACCGTGCTCAATAATCTGACAATAACACTATCCAACTGTTAACAACCCCCAAACTACTATTACCCGTTACGGGAAGGCCTCGTACTTGTCATATCATATCATAACTGGTAAGGCAATGTAAAGTTTATTTAAGGATATACTCATGTTATTTCATCGTTCATCCTCGTGAACTCCACAACATTGTTAACAGCCCTAACTTTTTACTCCTGCAAGGGTCTGGGGCTCGTGGGCGACTGAACCACTTCCGGGCACTTATACATGTGAAATTCGAATATATCATAAACTATGGTCATCAACAAACAAGAGCTCTAGATTGAGAATATACATATGTTGACTCTCATGGAATGCATCAAGCAATTATACAACAACATACACAAGAATCAACAAGTATAATCATGCAAACGATGAAAACATAATTAGGTTCTTCATCCAACTTTGATGCAATAAAACATGAGAAATCTTTCATACAACTCATAACTCGATAAAATACCTTTTCATGCACTTTAGGACTGAAAAACAAGAACGAATAATCCTTACCTTGAACACTTAAATCAGAAAATCAATGGAAGATCGGAAAGCAAAAATTCTAGTTTGCAAAGACAACTTCTGAGAGAAATTACTCTTAAATGAACAGTTAAAACTTAATCTTCACCGTTCAGAATGAAATACTTGAAGTAAAACTTTATAAACAATAATGAAGTCAATCGGCTTCGATTACTATGTCAATTGGTTGTTTTGCTAGGAACACCCGATTTTTCCAGATGTCAGAATTCTTTCTTAACTTCTCTTTTTCTTTCTCCTTCCTCTCTTCTCATCTATCTTATAGTTATTCCCTCACTAACTACCTCAACTAACATCCATTCCCAAGCAACACATCTGCCCATAAGTTCTTATATGTTCACTTAAGCCCCCAAACTTCCCAAACACAAGAAAACAGTTATTTAGCTACCGAAATTAGCGACCGAATTTTCAGTCACCAAAATAGCGACCAAATATTGACCGAATACCAACCGAAAAAAATACAGTCGCAATTCCGTCGCTTAATGGTCGCCCATATTGATGTCGTTGACCAGCCTAAACCAACACATAATCTGTCGCTAACTCGCGGCCAATTACAGACGGATAAACAAACCAACGAAATACCGACTGAATCAAAACGACGTCATTTTGGACCTAACGGCGGATTATCGATCGAATTGTTAAAATGCCGTAGTTTTGGTGTACCGAACCCATTGATTGATCAAGTAGTTCAAAGTGATAGAAAAAGACGTCGTTTTGGTTAAGATTTAACGACGGAATACCAACCGATGGAAAATGACGTCGTTTTGGTCCTAACGACGGATTACCGATCGAATTGTTAAAACGACGTCGTTTTGGGACTAATAGAGATCGAATCAAAACGAACGAATAGAGATCGAATCAAAACGACGTCGTTTTGGGACTAACGACGGATTACCGACCGAATAGTCAAAATGACGTCGTTTTGAGACTTTCTCCGAACAAAACCCTAAGATTACGCAGAGCAGACCAAAATCTTTTGTTCTGAAAAATCCCAAATCCAGACTTCTTCTCCCCCAGCAGTAACTTCTCCGACGTCCACCGCCTGAACTTCTTCTCCGCCGCCGCCATCACCTCCACCTTCTTCTCCGACGTCCACCGCCATCTCCGAGCTCACCAACTTCATTGCCAATTCGAGCCCGAATTGAAAGAACACTCCATTTTGATTTCGTCCCCAGCTCCAATTCAGTCAGAACAAGTTGCAGAGGAATCAACTTAGTCTTGGGTAGGTAATTTCTTAGGGAATTTTAATTTTGTTGTTCTCAACAGATACATAGCCTTCCGGAACATTCCGAAAGGTTGTTGAAAAATCTTTCTTGGGGCTCGACAATGAGAGTGATGTCATATTCCGGTTACTTTGTTAACGGTTATAGATTCACACAAAAGCCACAGTGATGGAAAAGGAACCACAAACAGTGGGGTATGGGTTAAAGGCGATTACTACGGTGAGTTGAAGCAAGTCATTGAGGTTGAACTTGCTGGAGTACGTGTCCAATAAAGAATTCTTTTCAAATGTGACTGGTTTGATTCAACTCCAAATAGAGGTTTGAGGGTGCATCCTCAACATATAAGCTTGTAGAAATCAATAGGAAAAGAAAGTATCAAGGTTACAATCCATTTATATTTGCTTCCCAAACTCAACAAGTCTACTACACACCTTATCCAGGTAGTAAGACAACATCTATGGCTGTTTGTCATTCCTAACCACGTCTAGTTGATGTTCCTAATGTTTCGGTACCATATCAGGAGGAAGTTCGTGAGGAGGAGACTTGCACATCAGTCAAGGGAAATCGAAGTTATACTTGTGACCGGTACGAGCCGTGTTAATGAAGATGATGATGATGATGATTTTATGTCGAGTGATGACAATTCTGAAGAAGATGATTAATTTATGTCGGAGGATGATTTAGAATGATTAAAAATAGAATTATTAATTTGTTGTTGTGCTTTAATTCTTAACTTTCCTTTATTAATCCATTTTTCATGCACGATATATATATATATATATATTTTTTTTTTAATTTACCCAATTTTATATGTCTCTTTCTCGCTTCACGCTAAGAAGCCACTTGAACGATACAAATTGAAGTTGAACAACTAGCTTCTTGGAATTCCACATATTGAAGGTGAGTAATATTTGTAGGTTTATTTTTAGTACTTTATAAGAAAAATTATGTATAACTTTATTATCATAAATTAATTTTCGTATTGTATAACTTTTTAACATAATTCAAAGTGGTAATTTTATTGCCATAAATTAATTTGATTCTTGAATTGTCAGATTGCAATCTCATGCATTTCCAAGGATATACATATAAGTGAACCTACAAAATATATGGGACACCAAGGAGTTTATTGCAAGGTTATAAAGAAACAAGAAAAAAGGAATTGGTGGAGTGGAGTTCACACTTTGATTGTGAGTGTTGTAATGTACATGAGAGTGGAAACTTGTGTTTTTTTAGAATGTATTAGTAAAATAATCGGTTATGTAATGTTATTTTTGGGTTTTATTGATTATGTTAGTTTTTTGTGATCTTATTGATATTGTTTATGGTTCATTGATGTGCGTATTGTTGTTTCTTATAATAGGAATTTAATTAAATTTCAGAATTTATTTTTTAAAATTGAAAAACATTTAGCGACCATTATATCGGTTGTTATAGGTTTAAAGCGAAACTCAAATGAACGTGGTTCGGTCGCTAATCCATCGCTAATTACTGACAGAATAGTCCGTCGCTAAAAGAGCCGTTGGGAATCGGTCGGTAATGAGTCAAAGTCAAAGTCAACATTGTTGACCGTTCGGTCGGTAATTAGCTACAATATATTCAGTCGCTAGTTTTGCCGTCGGCAAACGGTCGTTAATAAGTCAAAGTCAAAGTCAACATTGATGGCCATTTAGTTGCTAATCCGTCAGTATATAGCGACCCAAAAATTGATCGCTAAATTTTTCGTCGGTATCCGGCTCAGCGACGAAAAATATCTGACCACGTGGTTCGGTCGATCGAATAGCGACGGATATGTCTGTCACTATTTAACTGTTTTCTTGTAGTGAACTCTAAACAAATATGTACATAACATATAAACATGTAAAATAAATTAGACACGTATGATTCATTTATTACCGAATAGCGACGGATATGTCGGTCACTATTTAACAGTTTTCTTGTAGTGAACTCTAAACAAATATGTACATAACATATAAACATGTAAAATAAATTAGACACGTGTGATTCATTTATTATCATGAAATTACTAAGGTCAAAAGGTCTAGGGTTTCACAAACAATACTAGGATATCTACAATCATCCTTCTATTTTTTCTCTATCGTTTTCCTGAGCTAGTTGAGGAAGCCTTTGTTTGGTTTTAATTTGATAATTGAGGCGGGAATTGGAAAGAATAAGCCTAGAATGCATTGGGAAGAATCTGATATGGAAGATGAATTTCAATTTAGATTTTTTAGGGTTCCTTTGCAAAGCAAGAATGGGGAGAAAGGGGGCTGGGAGGAATGGATATAGCGGTGGGTTATGAAGGGGAAAATATTTAATATACAATTAAAATTAAATGCAATTTGACCATTATACCACTGTTTAAACGGCATCGTTTTCCTCACGTGTAAGTTTTTGGCTGGAATCATTGAAATTTTTTATAACTGAAAACCCGTAAAAAGTTTAAGTCCAAGAAGGTACAAAAAAAATTTGTCTAAAAAGAGAAAAACAAAAATTGTTAAAGTCCGAAAGGGACTCTTCATTCTTCTTTTGGTAACTAAAAGAGAATTCCAAGCGAACTCTAGGTAGGGGTGTCAATCGAGCTATGTGAGCTGAGCTTGGCATAGCTCACGCTCAGCTCACATAAAAATTGAAAAGCTCACGCTCACGCTCAGCCCGGAAAAGCTCATAAACCTTGAGCTCACGCTCAGCTCACATTTTAACACGAGCTCGAGCTTAGCTCACGAGCTTCCCAAGCTCGTTTATATTAGCGAAGAAAACGAAAATCCTGTCTCAAGAATAGCATAATACAGTGAGTCTTAAAACTAAATTTGGACAAGAATACACAAAAAGCACTCTCAGATGCTACCGAACTTACAGGAATTGCTAATATATCTCTTGCCATCATAGAAAAAATAGGAAATTTAAGAGCATTTGCTTTCCAATAATTCAAGATAATAAAGTCTTCATCAATACTACCACCCTTTGTATTAGTATTATTATTATTATTATTAATATATATATATATATATATATATATATAATATTTTAATTATATTAATCTTATTCGGGTTCGAGCTTGTTTCGGGTTGAGCGGGGTCAAGCTCACGCTCAGCTCACATAAGAAGCGAGCTTGAATATTAAGCTCACGCTCACATCATCTCAGCTCAAGCTCACATTTTTTTCGAGCTATACATTCAGGGGGCGGGGGGAGGTAGTCGCCCTAGAGATTTTTAAAAATACTAATAGATATAGTAATATATAGTAATTTTTATATGTAGTTCGGAATTTTTTTATCAAGTTCGCCCCCAAGATTTTTTATTTTTTATTTTTTTTTTTACAGTTTTTATAGGTAATTCGCATACTGTTGCAGTTTTTCGCCCCAAAAATACAATTCCTAACTTCGTCTCTGAGTACATCATCAAGTTATAGTCTTGTAGGATATATGGCACTTTCTATTTCCAAAAGAAATACAACACTTAGCTTACATGTCTTCTTTCCTTTAGTTTGTTTGACTAGATGATCTGCGGTCTGGTTGCTGCTTTGCTATACATGCATCAACGTCTAACGTGGTATCTGCTCCATAACATTAGATTTGATATTAATTACTATCTGAAATTGCTTTTACTTCTAATAAGGTATATTGTAGTTTTAGATCATAATTTATCTCCACGTTACTAACTTCGGCTTGAAGCCTTATTCTTATGACACGGGTCTTATGCTGAAGTGAAATATTCATTCAGCGGAGACGTTTTGAAAAACTCTATTCGCATGACTATTATTTGTGTTTCGCCAAACGATGCGTACCAGAAAAACATGCTCCTTATCTCCGCCCTCTAAGCAAGCAAATAGGTCTTGACAAGAAAAGGAGTAACTTGTAAGATAAAACACAGTCAAAGGGTGGTGGGGATGTTCCCAACTACTCTCTGATACTAAAATTAGCTTTTTAGAAAGAAATAGACACAGAGTAGAGAGCTCAATGTCTGTAAGACAAATAAACAGAATGAATCAAAGCAGTAATTGATACCTGGTATTTATAGTAGATAAATCACATGAGTATATTAATTACCCATTAAAAGTACACTTACCATATAAGTGTTATAGTCGGATATGAAATAGGGAAAGGCAGTCCCACGACGAGTTGAACTTTATTGTAGTTGACATAAACCAGTCATGTCTAATTAGCACATGTCAATTAATATACCCGAGACCCATTAGTAGATCTTGGGTCGGAACCCACCATGAGCCCCTCAATACTTCAGGCGAAGATGCCTAAATATTAGATCTTGAATCAGTAGCAATGAAGGCACGAGATCAAGAATCCAGCAGACCTTTAACCTCAAGTCAACATGAATGATACCTTTGTTAATTGTCGGGAATCTTAGTAAATAATATCTTCGAGTAACCAGATCCAGAGTAAATGATTGTGATACCGAGGACTTTTTGCTTACGTGTTTTGCATGCTTTGCACTTGATTTTGTGTTTAGTAATTTTTATCATATGATTCATATGTTATTTGTTGTGTTTAATTTGTTTTATGTGTTGTATTTTGCGTCTTGGGAGTGTGAGGACACAAGTGTTGAAGATAGATAGTTTATGGACTTAATTGTAGGAATATGGAAAGTTTGTGGCTGGCTTTAATGAGAGTTATTTCTGGTTATTAGTGGAAGATCATGGGATGGGGTTACATGTAGTGGAATGAATAAAAGAGAGGAAAAAGGGGTGCGAAGAAAATTTTGGAAAGTTTGTGAGAAGAACTTTGAGAGAGCATTTGGAAGGGTAAACGATGTCGGATTTAGGAATTCAATAGTGTGTTGCGAAGATAATCGAAAGAGCTACGCGTGAGCGCAAACGAATTGTTTTTTTCTTTTGCAATTTCGAGGTATGTGCATAGAGTTATCACCTCGGGAAGTGTGCTGAATTTTCTGGTTTTCTTTTGCTTGCTTAATTTTCTATTCTATCAGGTAAGGATCTTACACCTCTTTTTTTCAGTCCCTAAAATGCATGATTTCAGTATATACAACAACAATAAAGCCTTAATCCCAAATAATTGGGGTCGGCTGATTTCAGTATATAAAGATATGAATTTTTTATCAAATGTTCATACATGTTTTCTTTGCATAAATGGATGAAGCGTTGGATTTATTTGCATTTTTTTATTATCGACATGGAATTGTATTTGTTATTTTCTTGCTGACCAGGAACTGTAATTATTGTTAATTGCTGATCTCATATTGTACTTGTTATTTGGTAGTCGTCTAATTGTTGTCGTTATCATTGTTGTCTATTTGGTTGTTGTTCGCCGATGTCGTCAACCCGGTTTTGACCCGTGTCTAGGATTTACTTTGTAGCAGGATTCATTCGATTATTTCTGTCTGTTGAACCCGGGAGTTCATGTGATGTGTTAAGAATTTTTTTGTCCTTGGGACTGTAATGGTTGTTGTGGTGTTCATGGTGAGGAACGATGACATAATAAGAATGGATCCTTAAAAGTCTGGACTCGTTTAGGGGGTTATACTGAACCCATGTGTTAATATTATTCTGGGGCTTCCTATCAGGCCTCCTGCTAGGGCTAGCTATTACAGTTATTGGTAAAGAGTCGTGAATAGATAATTGAGCTTAATTGTGGGTTTCGTGTGTTATAGATATAACCATGCTCGTAATGTTTAAAAATGTGTATTTTCGCCGGTTCTGTATGAGGAGAGCATAGTGCTCGTAATGCATTCTGATGTATAAGTGTTAAGATATGAAGAATATGGTTATTAACTTATTTTTTTTGTTTTGATTTTATTTGTTATCGACCGAGGCTACCTTGGGTGACCTCCGTTTGACCGGCATTTCATGTCCGGTCGCTTGAGATGTGTTATGTCTCTGTCCGAGTTCAGATCTATTATGTGATAAAGTCTAGTATTGTGTAAGTTCTAAACAGTGTATTTTGAAGTGTTGTGTCAACGTTTTAAATCCGGTTTTGGGAAACGGGGAAACTTTGTGTCTTATCTGATACTTCATCCTCAGGGGTCGTTCGATCCTTACTGAGCTTCGCGGCTCATTCATTTACTTTTCTTTCCTTGCGGATATAGATGGAGCTGAACCTTTCTATGATGATTCTGGTGTTTGTGATGGGTAATATGAAGAGTGACTTATAATAAATTTTAATAGATGAACACTTAGTAACTTTATGTTTTTGTCATGTAATATGGTTACTTACCGTTAAGTACTTTTTATTTCCTTGTAACACAGTCGGATCATTTAAGTTTTATAATAAAGTATTTCTTTTTTATATCATATGTTAGTGGGTACGGTCCTTCATTGACTTGAAGTTCTGTCATGTCATCACCCAGGATACGGGGTGTCACATAAGTGGTATCAGAGCAGGTCGAACCTTAGGTATTCAGATTTGGCGAAAAACTAAGTATGAAATAAACCTAGGGAAACATGAAAGATAATGTGAGATGAGAGATGAGTAGAGACTCTTGAATAGGACATATGAGTTTACTTACCACATGTATTCTTGTTTAATTTATGTGTTATATGTGATTGTTTTGAAAGTTTTTACATGTTCATTATATTTCAACAGTATTATATTATTATGTTACATTTTTCAGATATACATTATGAAATCTTTAATATTCTTTGTATATTTTTTTTATAATTGCGTAATGCCTAATTATTTGTTTTAATTTCTTTTATTACTTCTATTACATTACGTTCTTTGCTATCAATGCTTATATTTATTTATTTTTATACTTTTCACATCATATTCATGCATATTTGTACTTCTTATTGTTTAGCTGTCAAAACATTGTTCTTTTATTTTGTCAAAGTTTTTAAATATATATATAACTTTATGAATTTATTTTTCATGTTTTTCTGACTTAACACACATTAATCAGTTAGTCATACTACATTCCTAATTACATTATACTTGGATTTCCATTTTGTTTTATGTTTCAGCTCATTTCGCATTCTTTTTCATAATTGCATTTTTTTGTCCTTCTATACATCTTGCTCAGTTGCTTTTCAGTTTTCATATGTATTCTATCACATGTTACGTGTCTACATTTTTTTTTCTTTTTTTACATATTACAATACGTCACATTTTTCTCTCTCTTATTTCCACAGTATCCTACAGTGTTTCTCAAATATGAATATTTCCATTCTCTTATGAAAAATATACATCTTAACTGTCTTCTTTTAGTTTTATTACAATTTTTTAATTCTATAGTTTTGAATATTTTCCATACTTTTATTATTACTGCTCTATTACTTATAATTGTTATGTAATTATTCTCTAACCGCACTGTAGACAGTGTCTTTTTATTTACTTGTTCTTATAGTTGTTATGTATTTTTTTCACATTTAGTATTTATACAGTATATATACCTTTATTTTACTATCTGTATTTGCATGTTAATCTTATTTATTTCATCTTTCTTCATTTTTTTTACATAACTATGATTTTGTTTATATGTCACCACACTTTTATCATTTTGTATTACTAATTTATCACACATCCGTTGTTTTTTATTAGCTTGTCACAAATACATATTTTGTATTCTTAGCGTTTAATTCTTTCTTCATTAATTATTTACTTACATTGTTATTTATGACATTACGTTGTACTTTATTATGATAGTAAATTTACGTTTTTCTTCTTCTTATAATACAATAACTTTATAGTGGCATTTACTACATTTTCTTTTTAACATAACCTTTATGTTTTCACTGTTGTTCCACATATATTTTCTCTTCCAGTGCACAATTCACTTTATTGTTTATCCGTTTCAATGTTATTATGATATGGTTGTTTATTCAAGTACTAATATATGTACATCATTAATTGTTATGTATTTTGACTATTATATCCGTTTATACATTATTACACTACAAAAAAAATTACCTGTTAGGACGAACTTTTCGTGACGAAAAATGACTTCGTCACGAAAAGTATATCTTTCATGACGAAATATAGATTTCGTCACGAAAAGTAGTTGCTTCGTCATGAAAGGTCGATCTTTCGTGACGAAGAACACTTTTCGTTACGATAGGTATAACTTTTCGTGACGAAATATTTTTCGTCACGAAAGGTCAAATCTTTCGTGACGAAAAATGATTTTGTCACGAAAAGTTTCGTCTTAAATAATTTTTTTTTAATTTTTTTTTATAAATATACGTATATAAGTATGCTATAATTTAGAATATAATTTTAATTTTTATATTTTTTTAGTCTTTATATTAAAAGTATTACTAAAAAATAGTATCCAACTAGAATAATTTTATTCATATTTTGATAAAAATTTAATACACAAATACATTGATAAAAATGTATTAATTTTAATTTAATTCATAAACAAAATGAAATCAAAACACGAAGAGAAATTAAAATAAGTAAAAGTTCAAAATACAAAACTCCATTATAATAAATATAATATGAACAATAAGTAACAAATGACCACCGTAGCTCAGAGGCCAACCACATGACAAACATGTGGGAGGTCTTGAGTTCAACTCCCAACTCCTTGATAATGTGGAGACTTTATTCAACATTATTGTAGGGGCTTGGCTCGGCTCGGCTCGGCTCCGACGCGCCTCCACATGGCTTTAATTTTTTGGATTTTTAGAAAAACTTTTGGTGACGACATGATGTCGTCACTAAAGGCCTTTAGTGACAACATTTTTGTCAGGGATTATCACTTTTCTTGACGAAATTATGTCGTCACTAAAGGCCTTTAGTGACGAATTAACAAAATCGTCACTAAAACACTTTACCGACAGGGCTTTCAGGACAAACTTGGTGACGACCCATTTTCGTCACTAAAGGTCTTTCGTGACGAATTTTGTGACTTTTCGTGACGAAAATTGTCGTCACTAAAACACTTTTTTTTTTTAGTGTTACTTCTACTCCATTTTTTAAAAAGTATTTTGACTTTTTTTTATATTCAGAAATTTCATTGTTGTAACTAATTTTTTGTCATTTGATATCACTCTTCTTTCATATTTTTTTGTTTTATGTCTTACTAGTACTGCAATTCCAGCTACGATTATTATGACTGTTTTCATTATCACTACAAGCTTTTGTTATGCTGTTAGATTATGTTAAGTTTTTTTGTGTATGTTGTATTATCATTATGCAATCTGATGACCAAATTCACTGTCTTGTTTTTTTACACATATATCTGCGCGTTAATGCATTCCACTATATGCACAATTCAAATATGTTACATTAATTTTTTACACGTATTTATTTTTTTTCAATTCATTTTCGTTTTACAATTTCGTTTTACTGTACTTTATATTTAACCACATGTATAGAGTTTTCACAACATGAATGAGATAGACAACCCTCTCCCAGAATTGTTGAACCTGTTGAGGACTGCCGAGAAGAAAATAAGCAACTCCAAGGTCATTTACATGGTCAACAACAGGGGCAAGAGTTTTGGTAAGCCTAAGGGAAAGCCTAACCATTCTGAGAAAGCACTGAAGCCCAATGGCGCTGTTTCTAAGGATGGAAATTGTTTCCATTGTGGACAGAAAGGACACTGGAAGAGAAACTGCCCCAATTATCTTGCCGGTAAAAATCTTGGAAAGGGAACAAACGTTGCTTCTGGCTCAGGTATTTATGTTATTGAGATTAACTTGTCTACTGCTACTTCCTCATGGGTATTAGATACAAAATGTGGTTCTCACATTTGCATGAAGACTACAAAGGAGTAGGGAGCTGGCAAAAGGCGACGTGGACCTACGCGTAGGCAATGGAGCAAGAGTTGATGCATTAGTTGTAGGGACATATAGTCTTAGTTTGCCTTCTAGAATTGTTCTAGATTTAGACAATTGTCGTTATGTACCTACTTTAACAAAGAATATTATTTCGATCTCTTGTTTGGATAAGATGAGTTTTGATATTTATATTAAAAGCCAACGAATGTCGTTATCGTTAAATAATGTCTTTTATTGTAATGCTACATTGGTGAATGGTTTATACTTGTTAGACCTAGAGTCACCAGTTTATAACATAAATACAAAGAGGATAAAGACTAAAAAATTTAATCCATTTGATGTATCTCCAAATTTTCTTAATGCTACAATAGCAATAATTATTAGGATAGAATTTATTCTCGTCACAGGAGAATAAGTATCAAAGTAATCTAAACCTTCACGTTGCTTATAACCTTTCATTAC
Source organism: Vinca minor (assembly GCA_026122235.1). Taxonomy (NCBI): domain Eukaryota; kingdom Viridiplantae; phylum Streptophyta; class Magnoliopsida; order Gentianales; family Apocynaceae; genus Vinca; species Vinca minor. The sequence goes on from JAOCZM010000253.1 coordinate 5,670,643, forward strand.
AAGTCTGGCTTTTTACTTATCAATGATCCATCATACTTTAATTTCCTTTTAAATATCCATTTGTACCCTAAAGGTTTACAACCAGGAGGAAGATCCACTAACTCCCAAGTGTGATTATGTAGAATAGACTCCATAAACGACCTTCAGAAGAATTCACAGCTTCTGAATAAGTTAGGGGTTCCTTTTCTAACAAATAAGTTAGAAAACCATCTCCAAATGGTTTGTCCACCCTTACTCTTTTACTACGTCTTGGTTCAAGACTTTCAACCTCATTATTTCCTTGATTCATGATTTCACAAGTTCGCTTTGACGAACTTGCACCATCATTGAATTTACAAGGAAATATGTCTTCAAAGAAAGAAGCATTTTTTATTTCCACTATTGTGTGCTTATGTGCTTATGAAACTTTAGAATCATACACAAGAAATCGATAAACACTACTATTATGTGAATATCCAATAAAGATACAATCCACAGTTTTAGGACCTATCTTTATTCTATTTGGCGGTGGAACAATCACCTTTGCAAGGCACCCCCACACTCGCAAGTGTTTATATGATGGTCGCCTATCTTTAAATAGTTCATAAGGAGTTTTATCTTCCTTTTTCCGGGGTATCCTATTCAATAGGTAGTTACTCGATAAGACTGTTTCAGCCTACATATTTTGAGGCAATCCTGAACTTATCAACATCGCATTCATCATTTCTTTCAAAGTACGATTTTTGCGTTCAGCAACACCATTTGATTGAGTAGAATAAGGTGGCTTTACTTCATGGACAATTCCATGTTGCGCACAGAAATCACCTATAGGCGTTTCATATTCACAACCTCTATCACTTCTCAACCGTTTAATTTTCTTGTTTAGTTGATTTTCAACTTCATTTTTTGTAGAGAATAAACTTTGCTAAAGCTTCATCTTTACTTTTTAGCAAATACACATAGCAATATTTTGTGCTATCATCAATAAATGTAATAAAATATTTATTACCACCTCTTGTTTGAGCGAATTTCAGATCGCACACATCACTATTAATCAATTCAAGAGGTTCAGTGTTTCTTTCAATTGATTGAAACGATGACTTGGTTAATTTCGCCTCAACACAAATTCCACATTTTTGTTTTGACTCAAATTGGAATGAGGGAATATGATCTAAGTTAATTAATATACGCATAAATTCATAATTAACATGTCCTAGTCTACCGTGCCAAACATCGGAAGACTCAAGCAAATAAGTAAAAGACTTATTTTTATTGATAATAGTCATTACATTGAGTTTGAACAACCCGTCAGTTGCATAACCCTTTCAGACATACATTCCAGATTTAGACAAAACAACTTTGTCTGACTCAAACACCATACGAAAACCATGCTTTCTTAGAAGTGAACCAGAAACAAGATTCTTGCGCACTTCTGGCACATACAAAACATCATTCAGAGTTAAAGTCTTTCCAGATGTCATTTTCAGTAACACCTTAACTTGACCTTTGATATCAACTGAGGCGGAATTCCCCATGATTATATTTTCTCCTTCACTTTCTTCGAAGATAGTGAATAGGTCTTTGTTTATGCAAACATGTCTAGTTGCGCCAGTATCAATCCACCACTCATTTGGATTTGATCCGATCAAGTTCACTTCAGAAACAACCGCTGCGAGGTTAATATCTGAAACATCTTTGGTGATGACATCAATCATGTTTACCTCATGACTTTTCCTTTTCTTTGGGAGTTTGCAGCCGGGGGACTTGTGTCCCTTCTTTCCACAGTTGAAGCAATTCTCTTGAAACTTATGGTTCATCATTTCTCCTTTGGCACCGATCTTTGATCTGCTTTTATTGCCTTTCCAGTTTTGCCCTTGCCTATGCTCCACAAAATTTGCCTTTACAACGAAGGAATCAACGGGCATGCGTTAAAATCCTCTATTGTCTTCTTCAATTCGAAGTCGAACAATGAGCTCTTCCAAATTCATTTCCTTCTTATGTTTAAGGTAATTCTTGAAATCTCACCATCCCGGGGGGAATTTCTCAATAATTGCAGCCACTTGGAAAGTTTCACTTAGAGACATGCCCTCAGCTTGTATCTAATGCAAGATAACTTGTATTCCTTGCACCTAACTGGTCACTGATTTGGAATCTACCATTTTATATTCAAGAAATCTGCCAACAACAAATTTTTTTACTCCAGCATTTTCTTTTTTATATTTATGATCTAAAGATTAACATAGTGTCTTGGCAGTCTTATGTGCGCTATAGACACTATACAACGAGTCATCCAAACCATTCATCAAATAGTTTTTGCATACATAATCAGAATGCTTCCAAGCATCAATCACGTTGATAACTTGTACATCTGTTTCACCCTCAGATATATTAGGAGCATCTTCACTCAAGAATCTCGCAAGATTCACGGTGTTCAAATAAAACAACATCTTTTGTTGGCACCTTTTAAAGTTTAACCCATCAAACTTCTCAGGTTTTTCACTGTGGTTACCAGAAACCACTGTAGGCATTTGCAAAGCAACAACAGCAGTAGAGCGTGAGTCATTGGATCCTTCAACAACCTCAGTTGCCATAATGAATATGTACTGCGAATAATCTGTTTTAAGAATGTTAGGAAAAATAATTCTCGTTAGTATAATATATTCAATATGACACAAATAAAATATCCAAGTATAATAAAATAATAATTCTAGAGAAAAGAATTATTATTTTAAATGGATAAATTAAATAATAACATTAAAATGAATTAAATAAAAGGTGAAGAAAAAGACAACAATCTCCTTAAAACAGATTCGTCCCCTCCACATGTGTGCTCGAGACTGAATTAGACGTCTGTTTCCCGGGATCAAACGGATACCGACAAAGCAGTTAGCACCACAACTCTTTGCCTAGCGAACTTGAACAAATTACCTTGAACACTATATGAAAACTATGAAGAGAATTTTAAAAGAGGAAGAGAATGCTTGTTTTAGTGTAGAGAAAAAGAAATGGAGGCATCTCTATTTATACTAGTAGAGTAGAGGGGTTCTTAAAAAATGGCACTAAGACAACACTTTAATGTGTCATTAAAAGATGTAGTATTAAGTGAAGTATTCATTAAATATGACTCTTTACTAACTCCTCACATCTTTTACATTAATTGTTCAAAAAAAAACCTTATCCAATGTAAGATTGGAAATATACTTATAACTCAAAAAGTTACTATATCCATTCAAGGTAAATGAACAATTTTCCATTCACAAATTAAAGCCATTTTTCCAACAAAATCCCTCCCAAGGTCCCAATTATCACATTCCCTTGATATAAATTATCTTCCTTGGATATTAATTGGTGATTTCAACAGTACACTTTCTACAAAAGAGCAAAAAGGGGACAGACCAATTTTGAGTAAAAAAAATGAAACAGTTTCAAAACATTTGTGATCAACATGGTTTAATGGATTTGGGATTTATTGGTCCAATGTGTACACTCCGTAACTTGGAGGTGACCTGACAACATCTCATACGTCGATGAAACACCGAACCCATGCAAAATAAAACTATGATTATAAACTTAAAACATAACATAGGAAATTCGCCTATTTAGTCCCCATCAATTTTTGTTTCGCCCGTATAGTCCCCAATGTTTAATTTTAGCAAGTACAGTCCCTTATCTATTTACGAACTGCATATAGAGGTTCCGCCACCTCTTTTGCGCCCAAATTCATGTAATCCACGTGCTTAATGAGCAAGGGCATAATGGTTAGTATGAATATATAAAATTTACAAAATACAAAAAATCAGTATATAAAATGGTTATAAAAAGGAAATCCCAAATCCTATTGCCCTCATTTGGAGGACCCATCTTCATCCTCTTCAAATTCCTCCAAATCATCAAATCCTTTCTTCCAATATCTTCCAAATTCCTCCAAATTATCATTCCACTTACAATTTCTTCAAATTCCTCAATCCTCTTGTTCTAATTCGTTTCTTCCCTTCGTCTCCACCCAAAAATGAAGTGTTCATGTAATCTTGAAGTTGTGATCAAGACCTCAAAGACAAAATACAACCCAGGAAGATTGTTCTATGGATGTGCGAATTGGAAGGTAAGAAAGATTGATTCATTAGCGGCATTATTGATTTTTCTCTCTTTTAATTTCGTTTATTTTTTTAGGTTAATGGAGGATGTCATTTTTTTAAGTGGGTTGTTGATAATTCAACACAATTTCACTCAATTGAGATTATACTTGAAGTGTTGAAGAGAATTGAATTGTTGGAGTTACAAAATCGATGAATGGAGAAAAACATGTGATTCGAAGGCTATAATTTGAGAAGCAAAGTTTGATCGAGGAAAAAGAAGAATTAGAAGCTGAATTGACCATGAAGATTGAACTACTAGAGAAAGAGAAGATGAAATTGAGAAGTACCTTTTTATTTTTTATTTTTTTAAGGATGATCAATAGTGTTCTCCACATCCCCTGCAGCATAACTCGAACTCCCGACATACTGGTTGGAAGTGAAGCGTCTTATCGCATGAGTTGTGCTTCGTTGTCAGGCAGCTTAAATTACTTGAAAGTGGTAAGCAAAAATTGGAGATGGAGAATGAAAATATAGAAAAGAGATCGATGAGAAAGACTTGGCATTTGTATTGTTTTATAATTATGCTTGCAATGTACTTGTTCATGAATATTTAATATTGATGATAATGAATATTGTATCCCTTTTTATTTGGTTTGGTTTATAATCCTTTTATTTGGTTTGGTAGCTAGATATATAAAAATCAAAGAAATGAGGTCAAGTCATAGATATATAAAATCCACAAAAAAGCAAAGGTAGCTTATGGATTCATTAAAGAATTCCATATACAAAAGAATGAGATGTGAGACATCTCCAAAAAAGAAAGTGACATTAGCTACATTACACCAACCTAAGTGGTCCTAAAAGTTGTCAAATTACATTAATAAAAAAGCACCACACAACCCTAAAATCAGTACTTCCTCATTTGTATCCCTCTTAGCACTTGCTTCTCCCTCTTTCTCTCTCCTTAGAGCTTCATTAGCTTGACTTCTAGATGCATGTTTATAAATCAAACCATAAAATTCATATTATAAAAACAGCAGAAGATGGAAAAATCAGAAAAATAGCAGAAAACAGAAGAAAACAACAGAAAAACAGCAGAAACATCAGAAAAACAGTAGAAAAATCAGTATTTCAGTTACCAGTTGAGCTTCCCTTGCACCAGAAGAAGCAACAACTTCAATCCTCTTCTTTTTCACTGCTTCTGCCAGTTTTGGGCATGTCCTTTTGTTATGGTCAAGTGCAGCACATTCAAATGACACCCATCAATCCCAAAGAGCTTTCTACACCCAGTTAGAAACCCCACTTTTAATGCATGTAGGCAAACATACATCCTGTAAAACACTTTCTCCTCCAAGCTCATCATCATAGTAATGTTCTACCTTCACAGTTGATCCTGGATTACTCCTTTCCAATTCAGCTTTGTAATCCCAAACAAGCTTGTACTGATCTTTGTGCTTGCCATAGAGCAAGTTCTTTGCATATGCAGTAGTCTTGTACACCTTGTTTGCAGATATATTCACATTCAGCTCCTCATGAACCTTGTCAATGAAGTCTTGAACTACTATCCCATTTCCCTCCTAAACTCTTCTTCCAAGTATCTCTTTGCTAGGTACTTGTAGGTTGCATGTTTGTGGTCATAGTCTATTGGACAAGTATGAATTGGATTGTCAAGAAGGCCGTGGCCCAATGGGGCAAGCCTTGACCTGCGACCTGGAGGTCCCAGGTTCGACACGCCTCCTACGTGAGGCAAATAAAATTCCTAGGAATTAAGGTGCTAAGCAAAAAAAAAAAAAAAAGTATGAATTGGATTGCATGTTTTTACAACCCAACCACCGACCTTACTGGTGAAGCAAAAACCTCCCACTTGCAGTTATGACCCTTACACTTTGCTCTAACCCTAATCAAGTCATTCCTCAATAGGTAAATTGGGACTCCCATCTCTATACCATGATTACTTACACTAGCCTTGAATGCATCGTTTGTTGGAAATTTCATGCCAACACTAAAATCAGGATTTGATGGATTTGCAGCATTAAATCTCGGAAATTTTGGCATAGGTTTTCCATTTTCATCCTTAGAGCTAGAATTTGAATTATAATAATCAGCTTCACTTGAATAATCAGCTTGATCATTATCAACATCTTTCCCAATTCCCCATCTGTTGGATAATTCTCATTACAAATGTCAATGTCAGAACCCTGGGAATATTCCCATGTTCTCCTCGACTTCCTCCTAAAATCATTTTTACCTCTTTCAACATATTCAGAACATTCTGATTTGTCACGATTTTGATTATTATTTGTACCTTTCTTTTGATGCTCTGTTTCAACACAATCACTTTGTTCATATTCTTCCTCTTCTTCTACTAGTCGGTGTATGTCCTGATTTGGTGGAATACTTGCATTAATCCTTCATTGTCTGTTATTCAGCTCCTTACTCACATTTGTTTCCAAAGTTTGAGCATCAAGGCCCACCAATTCTTCCCACAAAGATTCATCATTATCACTCTTCTCATAATCTGAATCTTGAAATTCTTCACCCTCATCAGACTCTACCACTTCATCAAACAGTCTAATTTTCACCTTCTTCTTCCTTCTACCCATCTTAACAGCTACATTCTTTGTATTATTACCCTTCTCGGCACTCTTAGGATTCCAATTAAGTTGTAACGGAATACTGTATGAACCATGTTACCATATTAAGATAAGAAATTTCGTGTTTCAAGAATACTAAATAGTACTAAAAAATTGAATTAAATGAAGAATTTCATACAAAATTCTCTCTCTGAGGAAGCTTTATGAAATTCATAAAAAAAATTGAATGAAGAATTTCAAAAGCAAAAGTTTCAGAAACTTACCGTCATCCTGGCTCTTGTTCGGGTCATGTCGATTCATTATTCTGGTGCTCAATGAAATTGTAAGAAAATCGAAAATTTAGAGGGAGGAAGATGAGAAATTTGAAGAATTTTTTGAGAATGGAAGGAATGCGTGAAATTAGGGTTGTTGCTTCATTTTGGGGATTTGATTTGGGGTTTTCTTTATTTAAAACACTTATATTTTTCTTTCTTTTTATTATATATATATATATATATATACCCCTACTCATTTATCACGTGGAAGGAATGCTTATGGGTATAGCTGATCTGATTCCACCGTAAAAGATGTGGTGGAACCTATATATGCTGTCCGTAAATAGATAACGGACTGTACATCCTCATATTAAACATTGGGGACTACACGATCGAAATAAAAATTTTGGGGACTAAACTAGCAAATTTCCCACATAACATTCATCATCCTTATAACAACCAAACGGAAAGTAAAAGTCTAAACTTGGGTTACTACAAAGCTCGATATATCTATTACAACCAAGAATTTTCTACACAACATTCTCCACCACAACCGCTTTCTCTAGATAATCATCATAAGCATCTACAAAAGTGTAAGGAATGAGCTACTACATTAGCCCAATAATATTCAAACAACATTGGGATAAAGTATCGTTAGACTCAAAAACGTTTTCTCATTTGCCAAAAATACTTTTATTATTTGACTTAACTTCAACTCAAAACATATGCAAAATACTTTTTCGGAAGTTTAAAGCAAGTTTTAGAAGTAATGAAGGCTTTAAAAATGACTTATAAACACTGCACATGTTTCCAAACAAGTCTCGGACAAAGCATCGTCCGCGAGTATTGTACGCTCATGATGTCAAAATCGCAGACGAGGTACGTCATCCGACCCTCGTTCGAGATATTTACTTAGTCAAATAAACGTCATGGGCCGAGTCACATTCGGAAAAGATTAGACCGAGCAATAGCTAACCTAGATTATGTAAATATGTTTCTCCATACCCTATTTTCCATTTACATGCATTAAATTCAAACCATAACCCCATTGTAGCAACACTTACTGCACCTAAACCCAGACGTCGTTTTGAATTCCGTTTAAAGAATTTTGGCTCCATTTTACAGATCCAATACATCAAGCTTCAGTACAAGTAGTCATGCATCTACCTCTGCATCCTATCAATATATTCAATTCCATAATAATCTTGTCTGAATATCTCCAAGGATGATGGGCTCTTGATTTTCAAAAGGAAGCAACTTTTCCTCCAATGGCCCTGGTGAGAGATCAATATTCATAAGGAGATCTCTTATATCTTCAGGATCCCATTCCATCAACATTTCAGAGTCAGAAGTTGGAATGGAGCAGGGAGGTGGCTCTGAAGCTTCTCCCATTGGAAGCTGATACCTCACAATCAATTTGTCAGAAGGTACCTGTTCAGGTTCACAATCCTCAAAAACTTCACTGATCACGTTCTTATTACAAGTTTTAGCAGCACGCCAAGTGTTTCCTTTCGGCTGCAGCAACTGGACAAAGAATCCGGGGTTTTGAATGGCCATGACTATAAATGAGAGCATTTGTTGCTGATTTTTCTCTATACCTTTCATTTGATCTCTCACAACTATCAGCTTACTTTGGGAGCTCTGCTACTTTTGCTTTAGCTTCGCTAACTCCTGCATGAGGGCATTCTTATCCGTATTAAGACTTTCAACTTCATTAATCAGTTCAATTCGCTTATCTTCTTCAGGCATGGAAGGCTCCGTTTCCTTCAGTCGAGATTTCCTCTGACCTTGACCTTGACCTTGACCTTGTTTTCTTCTAATTATGTTCTTAAGTAAATGCTTTTGACCTTTGACGAATTCATCATTTGAAAATTCCCAACGATCTGTATCGGTTTTGCGGAAACCCTGAAACACAACATAAATGCGTAAGATATTGAATGCAACGTGAGTCTTTAAAATATGATTTAAAGCGTCTCTTGGGGAGAAAAAGAAAAGGGACTTCAAGACTCCAGAGTTCAGTGTTCATAATAATTAAAATAATTATTAATACGACTCAATGTTGTCAATTGCGGATGGCGGATAATGGCGGCAACCCAAAAAAATGCCATAATGTTATAGCGGACGTTATAACGACTTATAACGGACACAATAAAATAAGTCAAACAAATAACTCAAAGGTTATTAACCAACCATTAACTAGGATATCTCGCAAGTCATGACTTATAACATAACAAGAATGCATAACGTAAAACTCTCACAATATGATAACAAAAACGATAATCAAACAACAACAACAACAATATAACCCATTAAGTCCCCAATAATTGGGGGTATGGGCGGGGACGGAAGGGAGACAGACCTAACATTTTCCAATAAATGAACAAAATGGTTGATCACAATTAAAGCAAGACAAAAACGATAATCAAAACAAGAAGAAAAAAAAGGCCAAGCCAATAAATCTAATCATCCTCTCCCTAACGCCTGTGAAACGCTGAATAGCGGACACCGCCATATTAGAGCGTTACGCGCATTGCGTATAGTCGTTACCGCCGTATCCGCCACGCCATAGCGCCATTGCGCCGCTATGGCCGCCATTTGACAACACTGATAAGACTAGCCCCATTTTCCCAGAAATAATTCAGTTATGGTACTGTGAACTCTAAACATCATCGCTTTCACATTTCTGTGTTTCTGCTTTCCATAAATTGATTAAAGAGAAATACATGCAATCCCAAATCAAGATTCTTCAAGAAACTACTACTGCTACCGGTAACAAATCATTTAGATAAGAAAAACAAGTAGAGATTAACAATTCCATAGAGTAATTGTCAGCGGGTGGCTAAACAATTATTTTAAAACTAGTATTATTACTCCACCACAAGCTGTAACTTTTTCAACAAAAGCATCTGCAGTTGAGAACTCCAAATATAGCCAACTCAAAAGGCTAATAACTGATAACTGCGTACATAACTTACAACTCTAATAAAACATACCTAACATGAAAGGAGAAAGAAAGAAGGATTAATAAATGGCAAATTGGCGAAATGTATTCAAACATTTTGCGTTTGGCGATAATGGCCCCCGTTCTTATTTGTTTTGTTTTTAGGAACATAAATAATTTGCGTTTGATGAGAATGGTCCTTCCGTCAATCAAAGTGACGGAAATAATTAATTAATTTTTTTTTTTTAAAACCCTTCAAGACACCGAGGTTTTTGGGTAATTCAACAAAAAAAATACATTAGGGACCAAAACAACCAACCCATCTCCACCATCTCCTTCTTCCCCGCTGCCACCACCACTACCAAACCTCCATCTCCACCATCTCCTTCTTTCAAGTAAAACCACCTTCTCCACCCCCCCCCCCACCCCACCAAACCCCCATCTGCTTCTTTCAAGTAGAACCACCATCTCCACCCCACTCCTCCCACCAGCTGCAAAACCACATTCTCCACCCTCCAAACCTTCATCTCCACCCACCAAACATCATCCACCCCTCCTCCACCACTCCCCCGCTGCCACCACTACCACCATACATCATAAATCCAATTTTAAAAAAAATCAATTTTTTGACATAATCATAGAAATTATAACTTCAAGACCCCACATTTGATGAAAAGTTAATGAAACCCATTTCAATTTCCATTTGTTAATGAACCTTTAATATATATATATATATATATATATATATATATATATATATATATATGGAATGGATTAAAACAAAACAAACCTAGAATGTTTTGAAGCTCTAATTGGGTTCCACATACAAAAAAATAAACAAACCCATAAAATAGTGCCCTTTTTTATTGGGTGAATTCAATAGGTTGTTTTTTTTGTGAAGATTCTGGGCATGGAGATAAAAGGGTAAGATTGGTGGTGGTGCGGGGTAAAATTGGTGGTGGTGCGGCTGGCGGGGGAAGGGTGGTGGAAAGGGAAGGAGAAAGAAGAGAATGAGATGAAGGGAGGGAGGATGAAGATGGGGACCAAAACAACCAATCGTAATATGTTTTGGTACTTCTAGTGCCAACTTGCAAAAAATAAAATAGATTTTTTCCCAAAATACCCTTCAATTTTGCTATTTTTCATTTATTTTTTGGTTGACTAGCAGTTGACATTAACTTTGATGGACGGAAGGACCATTCTCGCCAAACGCAAATTGTTTATGTTCCTAAAAACAAAAAAAAATAAGAACGGGGACCATTATCGCCAAACGCAAAATGTTTGAGTACTTATTTCGCCAATTTGCCTTAATAAATTCATATGTTATATTAAAAAAATAACTTGGATTGAGTTCCAATACATAACACTGAATCAGTAGAGTACCATATCCACATTGGTTATGTAGTTGGAAGTAAACTGTTCAACTTATCAAGAATGTCGAAAACAAAGCCTCAATTTCACAATGTAATTTCTGTTTAATACAACAACAACAACAACAATAACATAACTCATTAAATCCCCAATAATATATTTAATAAATAATAAAAAAAAACTCAAACAAACCTAACTTTTCAGCATTAATGCTTTTAATGCGACAATGTTAGACAAATACTGATTGTTCTTTGGTTTGATGGAAACATCAGAATGCCAATCAAAAGCCCGTGGCGAGCATAATTGAGATAATAATATATTAAATTAGTCTTTATGATTGAATATGCCTAAAAATGTTCTTATGAATTTTATTCACTAATTTTATAATATTTGATGCAGGTTAAAGGAAATTTTGGACATAAAAGGAAAAGAAGAATAATATTTTGCATGTGCTAAAATGTTACTGATTCCAACTTGGAATATAAGATTGAAGATATACAAATTTGTTACGTGCCAAAAGTTAAATTGGAATAGAATTTGTAAACTACTATAATTCTGAATTGGAGTCTAATTACAATAAAGATGTTCACAAGCCGGTGGAAGACTTCTTCGAAATCATTGCCTATAAAAGGACCAGCAAAGCCGCAAGGAACATTGTACATATCATTCTCGGCTATCCTGGTGCATAAACAGAAGGCTCGGCCATCATGGCCATCTAGGCCAATTCATGGAGCAGACAACAAAGCTGAGGAGCTTGGAGCTCTATATCGTTTCGTCATCAGGCTACTTCTTTTATTATTTTTATTTATGTTTAGTTTTAGCTAATTTTGTCGTGACTAAGACCTTCTTTGAAGGTCGAAACTTTTATGGATATATTTGATTTTTATTAATTTATGTATCTCGACATTATGGTTAATTGTTATTATTTGTTCTTAATGCTTGCAATTTTCTGATCAATTATTGCATGAATCTAAATTAATTGTAGAGGCTGAGAAGTTCTATATTTAATTGGATCACGGATAATAACAACATGACGTAAAATTGACTAGAGATAGATTCGATTTCCTTGTGTGGTTCTAGCGAGTAGGAAACAAAAGCTAGAGAAAGTCCATAGAGTTTTATGCGGTTTTAGGTCTTAAAATCACGTAGAGATACGACTGATTTATTCTCTAAAGCTAGGAGTTTTTTGCCAAGAGATTGGGTCTAACTTATATTCGGGAATTTCTACCATTAACCTAGTTGAGACTTAAATGAAGGGATTATTTATTTTCCATAAAAGGAATAGACTGGATTAGAGGTGTCTTAATCCATTCGTTATATATATTTTCATCTCATACAATTGTATCTTTACTTTATTTATTTGTTTTTTCATTATTAGTTTTAATTAATTCATTCAACCTTATTTTTGTTTAAGTTAGGTTATAAGTAAGATAATTTTCCAGTTAGATATACAATCCTCGTTGGGAACGATCTTGTACTTACTACTTTATTACTTGTTTGATATTTGTGCACTTGCAAATTTCGCATCACATAACATGAAGGACTATCTTATAAATAGCTCATTCTCAGTCCGTAAGGGATAAATCATTAGGATTTAATAGTATTGAGAAGGTACGAGAATTCTAATAAAGAAAAGGGGCATACGACACTACTCATTGCAGTTCGTCCAACATTTTCAATTGAATAAGTAATGCCTGACAAACAATGAACTGATATATGACAGAGGAACAAATAAATGAGTGGAAGGAATGAGCACAATAGCAACAAATAAATAAATTTTCCCAAATAAGGCCAGAGAACAGTTACAATTGCACATAGATTATTCCGGCCAAACAAGAAATTATTGGGAGCAGCTGCATACATTTTAAAGAAGGGCTAGATATTTCAAGAATGATTCCTTGATGTCACTGAAGTCCCTTCCAGTTGGAAGGAAAATGCAAGCGGTAATTACAATAGTTTTGCTTTCCCCATAATACGGCAAGGGAGACAAATATTACTAAATAATAGAACTAAAGCTTATTCGATGGTTGCTTACTTGCTTTTCCTTAACCCTGCTTACAAATTATTAACAAACAAAAACAAAGGATTGCATTACCGTTGTCGCACAAACTGGTGAAAGACGAAACATTATTTCATTAGCCTACAGATGAATGCTTCCACTAATAGGAAATCAGTGAAAGTTACATATAATTGTCATCTCTTGTTACAAAACCCCCCCATAAGACAAACCTATTGGTTACTTGAACAATCATAATACTGATTAATGAACAAAGAACATTTATCTTGTAACATAAACCTCCATTTTTTTCCCTTTCGAGTTGAGAGGTGAATTTTCTTATTACTGGTAATGACGGAGAGACTATTCACAAATTTAAACGGCAACTTAGTCAGTGCTTTCATACGAAGGATCTCAGCTATTTGAAATATTTTTTGGGCATAGAGGTTTCCCGCAATGACCGTGGTATCTCTTTGTGTCAATGTAAATATGTATTAGATATTGTTTCTGAATCTGGTGTATTGGGAGCTAAACAGGTTACAATTCCAATTGAACCAAATCATCGTCTAGCTAGATCTACGGAGCCCATTTTGGATAAGCCTGATCAGTACCGAAGATTCATGGGACGTTTAATTTATCTAACAATAACTCGACATGAACTTGCATATTTTGTTCATGTGCTTGCCCAGTTTATGCAACAACCTCGAACAATCCATTGGGAAGCCGCACTAAGAGTTGTTCGGTATCTTAAATCTTAGCATGGTTAAGGGATTTTTCTACGTGCAGATAGTAATCTTACTCTTACAATTTATTGTGATTATGATTGGTCAGCCTGTCATGTAACATGTCATTCTCTTACTGGTTATTTTGTCTTATTGGGTAATTCACCAATTTCTTGGAAAACCAAGAAACAACAGACGTTGTTTAGGTCTTTAGCTAAAGCAGAATACTGAGCCATGGTCATGCTTTGTAGTGAATTGAAATGGTTAAGGTATTTGTTGCGTGATTTGCACGTCTCACTTGATTCTCATACTACTCTTTATTATGACAGTCAAGCAGGTTTACATATAGCTGCTAACCCTATTTTTTCACGAGCGAACTAAGCATATCGAAGTGGATTGTCACTTTGTTAGTGATGAAATGAAGGTGGGGTGCATTGCTCTTTATCATGTTTGAACAAATTCTCAACTTGTTGACATTTTCTATAAAGCCTTGGGCATCCGACTGTTTCAATTTAGGCAAATTGGCTCAACGGGTCCAAAAACTATTTTACTTTGATTTTACAAATCATAGTATCAAAACAATTTATGTTTGGTGAGGTAGGTCCTTCCGTCCAAAATTCCGTCAGTCAACTGTTAATTAAATTTTGAATCCGGTCAACCCTAAAACTATCAATGGTAGTTTTGAGATTTTAGACATCAATAATAATTAATTTTTTTGTTTTTCCTTTTTAATTATTTTTTTAATGTTTAAAATCTAAAAAATACCCTTGATAGTTTTTTAAATTATTTACAAGAAAAATAACTATGGTTGGAAAATAGACCATTAAAAAGAATGAGTTTAAAGTAATAATTTCATAAATTTACAAATAATTAAAACAAATAAATATCTGATATAATTCAATCGAATTATAAACTAAATAAAAATTCTATCCCGTAAATAATGCCCTGATTCCTTCAAAGTTTCATTTCAAATTATCCGGAGATTCAAATGTGAAATTGGTATGCTTTTTTGAAATACAATATTTGATAAAATGGAGAGAAAAATACTAGAAGTAAAGTAAATTTAGAGAGATTTTGAGAATTTCAACCTTTTCCATTAATGAATAAAATGCTCCTTGAGCTGAATATATACAAGACAAAAATAGAAAGAATAACCGCTCCTAACTAACACTCAAAATATCTGTTACTTCAAATTATGCGCTTAATTATATTGCATAATTATTTGACATCCATTCGGGTTAAGACCCGAGCTACTGATCTCGTAGTCCTTCCTTTTATTTCTTAGACTTGGGCCTATAATAAAACCAGCCCATTTGTTCTTAGCCCAGTCTAATTCTATCCATAATCTTCTGCCCAGAATGTTGATCCAGTTCCTTTTCCTTTGATCACAGCTTCTTCTTCTTCCTTTGCCATACTTCCTTTCTCTTTTCTTCTTAGTAACATTCCTGCTTGAACTATGTTATTCTTGCCACATTTTGTCAGCCCCCCACAAGCTGGAATGTTAAACATGTCATATAACCCCAAACATTTGATCAGAAAATGAAGTCTTGAAGTTCCTAAAGGTTTAGTAAACAAGTCTGCCAACTGATTTTCTGAACTTACAGGCAAAGGTTTAATTAATCCTTCTAAGTATTTTTCCCTAACTACATGGCAATCAATTTCAATGTGTTTAGTCCCCTCATGGAAGACTGGATTTTCAGCAATGTGCAAAGCACTTTTGCTATCACAAAAGAGTGGCACAGGTCTTCTTTGTTCTTGTCCCAAGTCTTTCAAAAGGTTTACTAACCATTGAACTTCACAAGTGCATAGAGCCATTGCCCTGTATTCTGCCTCTGCAGAACTTCTAGAAACAGTAGGTTGTTTCTTTGATCTCCAAGAGATCAAAGCACTCCCAAGGAAAACACACATTCCTGTAGCAGACCTTCTTGTATCTACACAACCTGCCCAATCACTATTTGTATATGCTGCAAGTTCCAGATTGTTTTGATATGGATAGAATAATCCTTGTCTAGGTGCTCCTTTAATAAATCTCAAAACTCTATGTATTGATTTCCAATGAAGTATTGAAGGTTTTTCCAGAAATTGACTTAATTGCTGAATAGCAAATGATAAGTCTTGTCTGGTTACAGTAAGATATAGTAACTTGCCTACAAGTCTTCTATAAGCTGTAACATCTGAGAATGGCTCAGAATCATAATGAGAATACTTTACTAAGGATTCCATAGGTGTATTAACAGAAGAACATTCAGCATATCCTTCTTCTGATAAGAGATCCAAGACATACTTTCTTTGTGAAAGTACAATGCCTTGCTTGTTTCTGATCACTTCTATTCCAAGAAAGTACTTTAATTCACCTAAATCTTTGATCTTAAATTCTTTGTGTAAAAACTGTTTTACCATGTCTATTTCATTCTGCAAATTGCTAACAAGAATAACATCATCCACATATACTAATAATGCAATAAAACCTTCTGAATTATCAACAGATCTTTTAATGAATAAGCTATAGTCATGCCAAGACTGTTTAAAACCTAATTTTAACAATGCTGCAGTCAACTTGGCATTCCATTCTCTACTAGCTTGTTTTAACCCATACAAAGACTTGTTTAGTTTACAAACTAGCTTACTGTTAGTGCTAACATAACCTGGAGGTGGATCCATATAAATCTCTTCATGTAAATCACCATGTAGAAAAGCATTATTGATGTCCAATTGATGAATCATCCAACCTTTTGCAGCAGCAAGAGCTAACAAGGTTCTGACAGAGGTCATTTTAGCAACAGGAGAAAAAGTGTTTAGGTAATCAATTCCTGCTTGCTGAGTATAACCTTTGGCAACTAATCAAGCCTTATACCTTTCTAAGTCCCCATTAGACTTGAATTTTACTCTAAACACCCATTTATTTCCAATGGTGTGTTTACCTTCTGGTAAAGGCACTAGAGTCCAGGTTTGATTATCCTCTAGAGCCTTAATTTCTGTTTGCATTGCTTGTTTCCAAACCTGAGACTCCATTGCCTCTGTGTAACTATTTAGTTCAGGTATGACATCAATAGCATAAACATAAGCCTTATGATCAGGTGAAAGAAGTTCATATGTTATGACATTGTTGATAGAATGAGGAGAAGAATGTGCAATAGTGGGACAATCATAATCTTGAAGATGTGCAGGAGGATGTTTAGCTCTAGTAGATTTTCTTGCAGTTTGTGCAGGAGGATGTGAAGGATGAAAAGAAACAGAATTAGGCAAAAGTGCAGATTGAGATAAATCAGTACTAGTATGATCAACAGAAGAAGTAGGTAAAGTATTTTGAGAAGGTGAAAAGCAATGCATAGCAGGAGAAATAGGGTGTTCCAAATTAGTAGAATAAGTATCCTCAATATGAGAAGTAGGCACTTGTTTGGATTCTGTAAAAGGAAATATATGTTCAATGAAAATGACATTTCTAGAGATGAAAATTTGCATAGAATCACTGTCAAGTAGGATGTAGCCTTTTGAAGTTGAAGAATGTCCAAGATAAACACATTGTTTACCTCTTGGATCAAATTTGTGTCTACTTTGTTCCAATGTACATGCATATGCCAAACAGCCAAAAACCTTGAGGTGATCATAAGCAGGTTGCTTACCATAAAGGTATTCATTAGGACTTTTGTTTTTAAGCACAAGTGTAGGAGTTAAGTTGATGAGATGAGCAGCATGATTCACACAATGTCCCCAATATTTTAGAGGAATTCTTGACTGAAACCTAAGTGCCCTGGCAATTTTCAAAATATGTTGGTGCTTTCTCTCCACAATGCCATTTTGCTGAGGGGTATAAGTACAAGAGGTCTAATGTGAAATGCCTCTATCAGAATAGAATTGTGGCATAATAAACTCCCCCCCATTGTCAGTTCTGATTACCTTAACCTTTTTGCTGAATTGAGTTTCAACAAAAATACAAAAGTTCTGAACAGTTGTCCTAACATCTGACTTACTTAGAAGAAGAAAAATCCAACTATATCTGGAATAGTCATCAACTATAGTTAGGAAATACTTGTGATCATATATAGTTGTCTCTCTGAAAGGACCCCATATATCAATGTGAATCAGATCAAAAATAGCTAAGGACTTAGATTGACTAAGTGCAAAAGGTAGCTTATGTTGCTTAGCTATAGGACAAATGGTACAATGATCAACATGATCTTTATTTCTATAAGAAAGACCAACAGCAATTTTAGGAATACATTGTAACCTAGAGTCAGCAAGATGCCCTAATCTATAATGCCATAAAAGAGAAGTAACTTCTGAAGATTTAACAGGAATGAGAATATTATTCACAGAAGAAATGAAGGTAGGAGTCAAAATAGAAGCTAATTGAAACAAATAGAGGCCATGCCACCCTCTAGCTGTCCCAATCAACTGCTTTGTAACCAAGTCCTGAATATCACAATGATCAGAAACAAAATTCACAGAACAAGAATTCTGATCAGAAAGTTTAGAGACAGAAATGATATTGAATTTAAAATGTGGCACCAGAAGAACATCATGAAGAATGAGTGAAGATGTTAACTGTATAGTGCCTTTCTTGTGTACAGGAATGATGCATTTGTTAGGAAGATGAACAAAGGTGTTTAAAGTGTCTGTATGAGTTGTAAAGAATGCATCAGTAGAAACAATGTGATCTGATGCACCTGAGTCTATAATCCAATTACCTTTATTAGGAATTAAAGGATTACCTGTTGAAGTCACATTAGCATTGAAGTGCATGCAAGATGTTCAGCTGAATCAAGTGTATTTATAGTTGCATTCCCAACTGTTGCACTTACTGTAGCAAGTTTGCATTCATTATTAATTGCACCTGTGCCTTCTTTTGTTTGTTGCATGTTTTGAATGATTTGTTGTAGGTGCATTTGTTGTTCTGCAGTAAATCCAGTAAAAGGTACATTTGAACTAGCAGGCATTCCACATCCTTGATTATAACCTGGATTATTTCCTCCTGCATAACCTGAATGATTCTCATATGTTCTTGTATTACCATATCCCATGCCAACTGCATTTATAGGTTTATATGCAGCACTTCCATTATTCTGATTATAACCTTTCAAACCTGCATTACTGAAATTATTCAGCTGTCCTCCTTTGAATTGATTGTTTTGTGGATATCCATATTTCTTGTAACATCTATCAATGGTGTGGCCTTGCTTTCCACAATGACAACACAAGAGCTGTTTTCTGTTGAAAAAACCTTTATGAAAATTGTTTCCTACTGCATTTACATGAGTTTTTCCAACAAAAGATTGCACAGTGGAACCTTCTGACATATTAGTCTTATTTGATCCTGACTGACTACACAATATTTGTGTCACACCTCTATGTGCTGCATAAGCTTGTTCTTTTTCATGTTGACATGCATCTTGGAAAACCTCATTTATACCAGGAGTAGGTTTTTTCATTAATGCATGTGATCTAACAGTTGCAAAGTTGTCATTCAATCCTTTGAGGAATTTTACCACAAAGTCAAGGTCATAAAACTTTCCAAAGCTTGTCAATCCTTCACAGACACACTTTCCACAGATACATTGTGGTAATGGTCTTATCATGAGAAATTCATCCCAAAGTATCTTGAGCTGTGTATAGTACTTAGTAACAGAAGAATTGCCTTGTTTCAAAGCATAAATTTCTTCTAACAGACTAGAGTACCTATACACATCACCACTTTGGTATCTTTCTTGCAGATCCTTCCAGACTTGTGATGCAGTATTAAGCAACTGAATGCTAGGACCTATAGTTTCACTGACATTATTTATTATCCAAGTAAATACCATCTGATCTGCCTGCTCCCAGGCATGATATAATGGATCTTCTGGCTTAGGTTTGACAAAGCCAAGAACATTCTCAACAAAACACATTGTTTTTAGTAACAAGTGTTCTTCTAGCAGCTCTCCTCCATCCAAAGTAGTTATCAGCACCAGTTAAGACTTTAGAACTAAGTTTTAAAGCTGGATTCTCATTTGGATGTAAGTAAAAAGGATGATTAACAGGAATCTCTATCACAGTAATACCAAGGCTAGTATTATTCATCTTAATTGACCTATATCACTAATGATCAGCAATGTATTGAGAAGATTTGATCAAGAAATTGATTGATCAGTGAAGAAAACACAAGGATCAAGAGAAAACACTCACAATTATAACACCTATTAATGCTTGAAAAATCTAATCAGAGCTACAATCCTCAGAACAAGACTTTGTTTCCTTAGAATTAGAATATTGTTCTAAGCAATCAATTAGGTAAGAAGATCTAATAGAAAAACTAATTTCAACAAGAATTTAGTAAAAGGAAAAACGAGAAAGTAACAACTCACTGCAATTTCTTCATAACAAAGAAAAATGAAGAATCAGAAAATGAAGATTGATTGCTGCTACAATGCGGAAGAAAATTCTGTGTTGCTAATCACCAACACAGCTCTGATATCATGATAAAATGGAGAGAAAAATACTAGAAGTAAAGTAAATTTAGAGAGATTTTGAGAATTTCAACCTTTTCCATTAATGAATAAAATGCTCCTTGAGCTGAATATATACAAGACAAAAATAGAAAGAATAACCGCTCCTAACTAACACTCAAAATATCTGTTACTTCAAATTATGCGCTTGATTATATTGCATAATTATTTGACATCCATTCGGGTTAAGACCCGAGCTACTGATCGTAGTCCTTCCTTTTATTTCTTAGACTTGGGCCTATAATAAAACCAGCCCATTTGTTCTTAGCCCAGTCTAATTCTATCCATAATCTTCTGCCCAGAATGTTGATCCAGTTCCTTTTCCTTTGATCACAGCTTCTTCTTCTTCCTTTGCCATACTTCCTTTCTCTTTTCTTCTTAGTAACATTCCTGCTTGAACTATGTTATTCTTGCCACATTTTGTCAATATTTATTGTATTTTTAAATGTTTTATAATCACACATTTTGTTTGTAAACTAACCAATATAAAAATTCAATCTATCATTTGAACGCTAAGAAGTGTAAAATCGTTTTAGTTTTGGTAACAAATTACTTGTTTCTCTCAAGTAGTTCATCGACAAAATCATCAATCATTTGAACACCAACATTAGGCATCACAACAACATGGGCCAGTTTTTTCTTGACAAGCCAACTGCCAACGTAGAACAAATTCATTATCTGGAGGCCTATCAAAGAGAACAGTTGTACTTGGTTGATTGCATAAAGCCCATAACCCTTTATCTTTAAGTCGATTTTTCAAGTATTGAGCATTTCTAAGGCACTTTTGAACATCTTCTTTGAGTCCAATATGTCCCTTTTGGTTCAAAATGTACCACATGAAGATTGCCGTATGACCATTTCGACTTCCTGAAATTGTAGAATCTAGTGAACCAATGTATTCAATATCTCTCGAGAGGACGTCGATGTGCTTCTTTCTAGTTATTTGGACACCACAAGGCATTGGACATCCAAGAAACTTGTGCGCGGAGATAGTCACACTTCCAATAGGCTTCTTGAAAGTAACCTTAGGTGCCTGAGAAAAGTATAAGCCAAGATTGACATGTTAGTAAAATCCTATAACCATGTGTTCATGGGATTTCCTCATGAAGTCTAGTGTGGAAATGTTTAGAATTTGTAACCGACATGTAATGCTCAACGTGGGTCTTAATTAAGAACAAAATTATCCAAATACTTCTTGATGACATGGTCTAGGTATCATAATGATAATTTTCTTCTTTTTGAAATTTTTGGAAGAGTTTAATGACTTTTTTGAAGGGTCCAAAGTTAGTTTTTTTTTGAAAAAGATAGAGAATGTTTGAAAACAAAACCAAATCCAAGTGAAGCCTTACAGAGTTAACAAAGGGGATTATGAGCCCTGACAATGCTGCATCACAATGAATGTAAAATCGATCATGTGCACATTCCTCAAGGATCTTTATAACAGTGTCAAGATCATCAATGCCTCCTTTAAAAGTACTTCCTGAAAAATAAAATATAAAAATATTCAACCACTAATAGAGAGTTATAAAATATTTCAACAACAATAACATAACACATATAGCGTTATGTTGTGATTAATGGATAATGGCCTTAGGTATTTTGTGATTAATGGATAATTTCTTATTTAACAAAAAAAAACAATAAAATAATACATATAGTCCCCCAATAATTCAGGGTATTTTGCGAAAATTAACTCATGGGACTCTATACCATCTCAAAATCAATTGTCAATGAGCGATGTTAACCCCATGAGCTTTAAATCTTCCTCAGATACTCGATGTGAGACTTCATATTTCAACACTACCCTCACGTTGAGGTGGTAGTCAATTCAAGTACTGACACTCTTCTTGGGTCACGCGGGGGACACTTCAAGAGTTGTCGCCCTACTTGGGTCGTACAAAGAGAATTAGAGCTCACTTGGGCATTATGATCGCTCACATATCCCGCCTTAAGCCCCACTGATACCATGTGAAAATTAGTCAACGACCCTCCATATTCTTTCAAAACCAATTGACAATGAGAGGTGTTAACCCATGAGTTCTAGATATTTCGTAGACACTCGATATGAGACTTAATATTTCAATTTATTTTTTAAGAAAATATGTTTCGATTTGCTGAAGAAAGAGAGTGGAATAATTAAGTACCAATATTGACATTGATAATTGCTGGTTTGTCCTTGTTGAGTAGCAGCTTCTTCTCCAAATCTTTGCAATCTATTTCCCCGGTAGCCATAGTCTCAACAATTTCAGATTTCATTCTATACATTCTTGCTGCTTTGAAGATTGAGTAGTGTGATTCTCTTGATGCATAAAAGATTCCATCAGGATGTATTTCTCTTCTGCAAATCATTCCATTTAGGCAAATTAACTTGAAAAATTATGCATATCACTGCGTTTTCCATTCCATGTTTTCTTATACTCTCTTATTCTGGATGAATATATCATTTTGACTCGGTACGAATGTTAGAGTAATTTGACAATACAATATATGAAGGTTTAGATAACAAAATATATGTTTATTTTATAAGAGTTGATCATATATATATATATATATATATGAAACAAAATAATAACTTGGTTTGTAAGTACTTTTTACTAGATCGAAAGATCTCTCTTTCAATGTTGAGTAACCCATACTCATTTCTATCCATTTTCCCCTCACTTCCTCCCCTCCCCCCCCCCACACACACCCACCCACACACACACAATAAAGAAGAGTATGAGACAAAGTATTAACTTAGTTTGTAAGTACTTTTTCCTAGATCGAAATATCTCTCTTTCAATGCTAACAGACGCATACTTATTTCTATACATTTTCCCCTCACCTCACCTCCCTTCCCCCAAAAAAATCAAAAATTTAAAATTAGGTGTGGTTGGAGTTGAAGAAGAAAAACTCACCCAAGTAGGATGCCATGGAGATTGCCCTCAGTACCACCATTCGTAATGTAGCCCCAGAAATCATTCTTCTCAATTTCCCATAATTGGGCAAACCAATTAAGAACATCCACTTCAAAGGTTTTTGAGTGTAAGCCGTAATTGCTATCAACGAATGGATCACCAAGATTGTTTATGTGGAACCCCAATAATGGACCTAAACTTACATACACTTCACAATCCATATTGAATGGATAACCTGTGGAAGCCATAATTTACATGATTCCTTTTGCATTTAATATTCAAAAGAAAACTAGTACTCCCTCCGTTCCCATTTATCTGCCGCTTTAAAAGATTGCATGCACTCAAATTAAAAAATGATTGAGATACATTAACTTAAAAGTAGATAGACACTTTTACTCTTCAATTAATACATTTATGTTGGGAGAATTAAAATTAGTTATTGACTATATTAATGAAAGATAAGAGTAAGTTTGGAAACAATACATTTAATACTCTCTTGATTTCTGAAAGTGACAGATAATTAAAAGCTAATAAAATATATCTAGGCGACAGTCAGTTGAAGTTTCCCTTCTCTTTGCGTAAGGGTGGTTTTTAAATTTAATTTAGTCTATACCATTTGATTATGTTTGATCCAATATACTTAATTCAATAATCGAGTTAAAATCGTTCGAAGGCAAATTCATATATATGAAAACTTTGTAATTTATAATGATAAAACATGAATTGAAGCACCCATTTTTTATTGTTCTGATGTACCTAGATGCTTGTCTCTCCTTTGGGTGAGAATCTTCTGATATTGAATCAGTATATTGGTCAAATAAGCCTCTTTGTCTTTGTCAAGATTTCCATTACTCATGCTGCCTTCTCCATTTGTCTCGAAGAAGCTTGCCTAGTTAATGAAATATATTATTTAGCAATAGTTAATGAAATATACAAATGAAATTTCCATTTATTAAGTAGAGTTGTTTCCACTGATTCCAAAAGTAAGGTTTTAAGCTCCCCTCTATGCATTTTTTATTTTCTTACATACTAATTGATAAATCTGTAATTATTCTTGTTAAAATCCCTATGATAACAAGTTGCAAAAAATTTAAATAATATATATATATATATATATATATATATATATATGTGTGTGTGTGTGTGTGTGTGTGTGTGTGTGTGTGTGTTGAAAGTCACATAGATTCGTTGATGATACATGTTTGCAATTGAAACTCTCAAAGTAACATGGTTAAGAAAATAAAAAGGAATAGTTCTACTTGGATTAATTTTCTTTTCTTTTTTTTTGGAAAAAAAAACTTTCATTTTTTTGAAGGCATGAGTTGATTTTTTTTTTTAACGGAAGAAGACGCGACTTCTAAAAATTTTGAAAATAGAAATAAAAGAAAAGCTTATTAAATATATCTTAAAACGTGTTATAAGTCCCCCACCATTTTGTATATGTAGGTATAGAAAACTTTTAAAAAATAAATTATAATTTGGATAAGCATTTAACTAGAAAGTTTTGTTATTCTTCTTACAAAGAGAGAAATATGTTAATTGGCTTGAATTATACCTTAGTAGATGGAGAGTGAGCCATAACCCAAGATCTATCTCTGTTAATTGGGAAATGTTTCGGTGGAATTATGCCATTCCAATGTGGCGTATTATATAGGTGATTTTTGTTTGAGTGCTGGTGAGAGTATGTCGATACCTGACACAATTTTTAATTCTTGGATCAATTTAACTTAATAGCTCAATATTTATTGAACAATTATCAATTTTTTTTAAGCAGTTAGATCGAAAATCACCAGTTAAAAATGTGCAACACCTAAACCAACATCTTTTATATACATGATAACTTATACTCCATAAATTAATAGTCTTTCTAAAATAATACTTTGTCCAATTCTAATTAAGTTTAGTGTAAACTTTTGCTAAATTCGATAAATTAATAAGATAATAATTTTTTAATAAAATCCTTAATTTATAATCCAATCAATAGAATAAAATAATAGTTGTCTAAAATTAAAAAATATAACTAGGATAATTTAGTATAATATGACTAGGTCGTTCTTTAATTTTTCTTGAAACTTAAATCAATTTGGATTTCATCTTTAACTTTCTCACTCCATCCGAAGTTTCGATGTCGTCTTTCTCAAACTGCAATGAAAAATTAGAAAAAGTTATCGTCCTCAACTTCAACTTGTGCGGAATTTTCAATGACATTATTCACTATTTCCCCTAGACGTTGCATCTTTGAATATTTCTTCATTTTCCCTGTGAGCAATAGCTAATTAATATTCTTCATTTAAATATTTTTTGCATTTCCTACCACAACATGATGTTTCATTTTCGAATAAAATTAGAATTCGATCATGAACTCTTCATCACAGTTCTACAGCATTCTAAGATTTTTTTTGAACATTTTCAAACACCTAAATCAAACGTTTAGATCACCTAAATCGAATATCATGTTCACACTATATGAATAAAAAATATTATCTTTAAATTAGTAAATTATTAATTTTTATATTAATTAATTAATCTCTAAATTAATATAACTTCATAGTTATCCCCCTAAAATAAACTAACGTTATTAATTTATAGGTTAGTAATTTATAGAGATTCTACTACATATGGGTATGAAGTCATGATCATAACTACATAAGCATTTTGATAAGTCTTTGGCATTTAAAATAAAAAACCCCATATGTTACATATATTAATTATGGAAGGCCTCAATCAATGATATATCCCCTAATTCCCACAAATCAAATGTACATACATAATATATTATTAAACTTGGACAAGGTTTGGGTTTGGGTTTGGTTTGGTCTCACTTTTGGCGGGAAATGCTCAAAATTTGGCCTCTAAAATAGGCGGGAGAAATTCAAATTCAAATTTTTTTTTCAAATAATCGTCTAATTTCAAATTTTGGCCTAAAAAAATTGGAATTTGAACATTTCCCGACAATTTTAGAGGCCAAAATTTGGAATTGAACGATTATTTGAAGAAAAAAATTTGAATTTGAATTGCTCCTGCCTATTCTAAAGGCCAAATTTTGAGCATTTTCCGCTAAAAGTGATTTAAATTATAACAATTATTGTATAGTAATGCTCCAAGATTATATTATACTACTACTCCCTCCGCGCTCTATAATAGCGTATTTTAGCCTCTCTATATCTTCTTTAAATACACGTCATTTTCAAATTTTAAGAATATTTTTATAATAAAATTACCCTTACTATATAGATAAAAAGGAGTTTGATGTTTGAAAATAAATTAAATTATTTAAGGATATATTAGTAAAAATGTTCCGTGTATATGTTAAACTATTTATAATGACATCTATTATGAAAATAGAGGAGTATTTGTTGTACTAATTATTCTATCCATGTGTCATATAACGTAATTGATACTTATAAGGCTTGGCGTATTATTTGATAAAACTGAAATTTGAAGAGTAAAATCTGATATTTTCAATCTCTAAATTAAAAATTTAAAGTCTGTATTCTGGATTTGAAACAGAACTTGCATCTGAATTTGATCTTCAAATTAGTTAATATATGAGATGATTGTTTTTATCATGAGAAATTAGTTGTATTTTCCCTTATCTATCCTCAAACTTCCAATTCTATCCATTAGATATTTTTGCTACCAATCTTACTCATTTACTATTTTCAAGGTGCTCATTGGTAAAAGAGTTAATTCCACATAACTGCTAAAGCTACCTTGTATCGATGAGCGTTTTTTTCCCCTCTGAAAGTTATTTCCAACTGCATTAATAACATGAACTTTTCCAATAAAAGACTGCATAGTGGAACCTTCTGAAATGTTAACCTTGTTTGATCCTGATTGGATGCACAATATCTGAGACACACTTTGATGTGCTGCATAAGCTTGTTCTCTTTCATGTTGACATGCATTTTGAAAAACCTCATTTATACCAGGTGTTGGTTGTTTCGTTAATGCATGTGATCTAACAGTTGTAAAACTGTCATTCAACCCTTTGAAAAATTTCACAACAAAGTCTAAGTCATAAAACTTTCCAAAGCTTGTCAATCCTCACAAATGCACTGCCAACAAGTGCATTGTGGTAGTTGTCTTAAGATGAGGAACTCGTCCCAGAGGATCTTGTGTTGTGTATAGTACTCAGTAACAGAAGAATTGCCTTATTTTAAAGCATATATTTCTTCTAACAATCTAGAATACCTATATACATCACCACTTTGATACGTTTCTTGTAAATCCTTCCAGGCGTGTGATGCAGTATTTAGCAACTGTATGCTAGGACCTATTGTTTTATTACATTATTTACTATCCAAGTAAACACCATATGATGAGCCTGTTCCCAAACATGATACATTGGTTCTCCTGGTTAAGGTTTGACAAATCTAGGAACATCCTCAACAAAGCACAACTTATTCTTTAGTAATAAGTGTTCTTCTAGCACATCTTTTCCATCCAAAGCAATTATCAGCACCAGTTAAGACTTTAGAACAAATTTTTAAAGACGGATTCTCATTAGGATGTAGGTAAAAAGGGTGATTGATAGGAATTTCTATTACAGGGGCACCAAGGCTTGAATCATTCATCTAAACTACCTTATATCACTAGTATCCAACAATATATGATTTAACTGTCAAGACAGATAAAAATAATGATCAAAACGACAATGAATATTCGTCACGATAGGTATAACTTTTGGTGAAAAATTTTTTTATTCGTCACGAAAGGTCGACCTTTCGTAACGGGAAAAAAATATTTGTCATGAAAAGTTTTGTCTTAAAATAAATTATTTTTTTAAGAATATACATATATAAGTATGCTATAATTTAGAATATAATTTTAATTTTTATATTTGTTTAGTCTTTATATTAAAAGTATTACTAAAAAAAATAGTATGCAAATACATTGAAGAAAATGTGTTAATTTTAATTTTAATTCATAAAACAAATCACAACACAAACATAAATTACAATAACAAAAGGTTCAAAATGCAAAACTTCATTATAATAAATATAATAGGAACAATAAGTAAAAAATGACCAACGTAGCTCAGTGGGCAAGTGAATGATATATAAGTTGGAAATCTTGAGTTCAATTCTCACTTCTATGAAAATGTGGAGACTTTATTTAATATTATTGTAGGGGCTCGGCTCGGCTCGGCTCCATGGCTTTAATTTTTAAAATTTTAGCGACGAATTTAGATACTTTTCGTGACGAAAATTTTGTCACTAATTCTCACATTTCCTGACGAAAAGTCGTCGTCACTAATACCTTTCGTGACGAAACAAGTGATTCGTCAGTAAAGGCTTTTAACGACGGGGCTCTTAGGACGAATTTGGTGACGAAGGTTTTTCGTCAAGAAATGTCTTTTGTAACGAATTTTGTGACTTTTCCTGACGAAAACTTTCGTTACTAAACACCATTTTTTGTGTGTAGTGAATCATAATTTGATTATCAATCATTGCTGCAATGCGGAAGACTCTCTGTGTTGCTAATCACCAACACAGCTCTCATACCATATAGAGAAAGCAAGAAGAAAATTTAGAGAGGATTTGAGAATTTCATCTTTTTCATTAAGAGAATAAAATGCTCCTTGAGCTGTATGTATATACATCTGAAAAGGGAAATAAAACTAACTATAACTAACTCTCAAAATATCTTTGTAATTGAACTAATTAATTTAATTACATTTGATGTGGATTTGACATCCATTCGGGCTAACCCCATGCTTACAGCTCCATCGATGGTGCCGCGTAATACTCCTTTGTTTGCTGGACTTGGGCTCACTTTAAATAATAAAATTGGTCACATTACATTCAGCCCAGTCCACTTCTAACCGAAATCTTCAGTCCAAGATGTTGGGTGAAAGTCCTCTGTCACCGCAAGAAGCCACCCCACACATTGGAGGGTTGAAACTTCCACACTGCGGCTGTCAAGATTCGAACATGCGCCCTTCTACACAATTTATCACCCTCGAACCAACTGGGCTACCCTTGCGGATAATATCTCACCCTACATGAAACATGTCTAACAATTATAAATGATATTTAAGAAAATGAGTTGAACCTTTCATCATTGTAATATTTGAATATTAATTCAAACATAATTGGACGATAAATTATTAGTTGGTCATAAATATTAGTAGGCTTATAAATTGCATTTTTGACTTGAGAGCACAAAGCGTGCCAGCATAAATTATGTGTTGATGGTAATATCCCACCCCACATTAAACATATCTAAATACGAGGAATAATATATATAAGAAAAAGAGTTTAATCTTTCATTGTTATATTTAAATATTTATTTCAGCAAAGTTTGGTTGTCATTTATTAATTGGTCATAAATATTAATAAGCTTATAAATTACGTTTCTAATTTGGGGCACAAAGCGTGCAAACATAAATGACGTGTTGATGGTGTTGAAATTATTAAATCAAACTTATTATTATTATTTATGTGAATATTTAGTTTTGATAATTATTAGTTTGATTGTAATAGGTTTCTTTACGTAGAATGATAGTCAGATTATATTTCCTACATATCTTAGAGATTATAGGAGGGTTTTGTCTCCTATAAATAGGAGAGTTGTTTACGTATTCTGTGTGGCTTTGAGTGTGGTATGGAGTAGTATTTTGGTGTGGTTAGAATTTTTTATCCTTATGAATTTAAAGTGTTGATGAATATTGTCTGCTCCTCTCCGTAGTTGTTGTGACATTTATTATCTCTGTGTTTGTACTCGACCCGCTCAACACCAAAATTATTTATTTAAATATATGTGTTTACGCATCACATTAATAAAAAATTATACAATTAGTATCAGAGCTAGTTTTTGTGATCGATCCCTATATGATGGATCCATGTGTGATGGATCCTCGAACTTTGAGTTTTTGTTCCGTTTTTGTCTTTGATGGCAAAAAATGATTTTGATACGTGGAGACAATATATGCAAATTCATATTGCGAGTATTGATTTGTGAAAAATTATTGAGGAAGGTTATCAAGAACCTCCTTCGGGTACTCCACTAACGAGTGAACAAAAGAATAAAAGGCGATGAGATGTGATTGTAAAAAATCATTTATTCAATCGGGTAGCATTAGATGTTACAAGACGATTTCTCTATGTTGAATCGGCAAAGGAGATGTGGACTCATTTGATTACTCGTTATGGAGGTAATGTTTCTTCTATAAATATTGTTGAAAAAGAAAGTTTTAGATTTGAAAAAGTTGATGAGAAACTTTGTGTTGATGAGGAGAAGATTAAAATTTTATCTCCTCAAGAAGAAGAAAAATCTTTTGAGAAAATAATTCAAGATGAAGTTGAATATCTTGATTGGAGAATTCTTCTATTGGTAGTTCTTTAGTTGAGTTGGAAAAAAACATCAATTTGGATGATTGTGTAAATAATAATTCGATAAATTCTTCTCAAGGTAATATTGATGTAACTTATTCATTGTGTGCTACAATTGATGATGAATTGTTTATTCAAGATTCTTCACATATTATTGATTTGATAGATAATTGTGATAATCTCAATGTTGAAAATTTATTTGAAGAAAAAGAAAAGGAAGAAGGGTAGAAAGAAGAAGAGAAATATGAAAAGGGTAATGAGCAAATTGTTGTAAATATAGTCAATGAGATTGATGGCTTGGAATTTCATAATTTGGATGAGATCGATGAAAAAGATTGTTATAAAAAAAACTTTATTGGAATAGATTTTGTCTTGCTTGATTATTACAAGAAAGAATGTGAGTTTTTTAATAGAGAATTGGTAGATGAAGAAAAAATGGGCTGATCTTAGGGATGAAAAAAATTTCTTTGATTTTGTTGCTCAAATTCAAGAATACATGCCTTTAATATGTGCCAATGATGATATTTTCATGTTTATTTGAGATTTTCCTCATATTAGAAATAATGAATTTCTAAAGGTTTTCAAAAATCATGATCTGGAGGCATTCAAGGATATTGTTGAAAAAAAATAGTTCGTCCAAAATAAATAGTTATTGTTTAAATAATTTCTTCATTGAATCTGAATGGACGAATATGTATGAGTTATTTGATAAAGAGGAGTTAATAATAGAGGTGTTTGCAAAGTGGAATATTTTTTCGTCTCCTATTGTGAAGAAAAATGTTAATTATAAATTGGTGCTACACAAATTATTCACAGCTAAAGAAGTAGCAGTGGAGATTTTGGCTCGCGATGGAATTGGACAAGATTTATTGTTGAGCTTGATTTAAGGGAGGAAATGCTTTGAATTATTAAATCAAACTTATTATTATTATTATTATTATTATTATTATTTAAGAGAATATGTAGTTTTGATAATTACTAGTTTGGTTGTATTAGGTTTCTTTACGTAGTATCATAGTCAGATTATATTTCCTAGATATCTTATAAATTCTAGGAGAGTTTTTGACTCCTATAAATAGGAGAGTTGTTTATGTATTATGTGTGGCTATGCATAAAATATTGTATTTTCTTCTCTGTACATGTTGTGAGATTTGATATCTTTGTGTTTTGTACTCAACTCACTCACCACCAAAATTATTTATTTAAATATATGTGTTTACGCATCGCATTAATAAAAAAATTCTACAGATGGTAATATCCATCCCTAAATGAAACATGTCTAAAAACCATAAATTATATATAAGAAATGAGTTGAACCTTTCATTGTCACATATATTTGAATATTCATTTCAACATAATTGGACAATCACTCATTAGTTGGTTATAAATAAGCCTTTCATTGTCGCATACATTTGAATATTCATTTCAACATAATTGGATAATCATCGCATTATAAATTACATTTCTGACTTGTGCCAACATAAACAAAACCAGGAACTCAACTTTAAGAAGGCAAAATCTTTTTTTCCTTTATGTGTTAGCATACAGTTTTTGAACATTGGATGTACACGTCCTAGGCGAAAGGTTTATCTCCATTTGACCAGCTGAAGAGGCAATATCTATATAAAGAAATTATAATAAATGTTCAGGGACCATTTCAAAACAATATGACCAAAAAACTAAAACATCTGTACATATAAAAAGGATTTATTAAAAAATGTTTATTGAGGCGGCCGTAATTAAGGTTATCAAAATCGCAAATTGGATGGTATAATCATATTATTCTACGATTCAGAATGTAAAAAACGAGTTATATTGTATTGAAAATCGTTGGAGGATATAATCAAATCGGATCGTCGATGATCGTAGAACCGTTGAATCAGACGATCTGGCGCGGTTCAATTTTGTCTCTACTCAGCCGGAGTCGATTTGGGTCGGGTTCAGATTCCCCTAGTTAAAAGATAGAAGGATCTGGTTGGATTCAACACCCTCAGTTCTTTCAACTTTATCCTATGTTCGTTTCTCATGGCAGCGCTTCAATCAAGAATCAAGATTGGTTAATAGTTCACTTATTCCTCATCCTTTTATGAAAGTTTTATTTGAAAGAATCTCGATCCTATTTTGAAGTTGAATTGTTAAAGAAAACTAGGTAAAAACTTGAATTGTTCCCGAAATTGGTCTATTCGTAATATCTTAATAAATAATAAGGCTTAAAGGCTTAAAGCTAACATTTCTTATAGAGGTTTAATAGGGACATCCTTTAGTTTGTGTGTGAATGGAAAAATAATAATGATGTATTATGCTGCTTTTGGGGTAGCTTATGATAATGTCTTGGAATGGTTTACTAGATTATAATATTAGAATGATAGACTTGTTATTATGAAACTTGCTGGATTAAAAGATATTATGAATTGTTGGTTTATTTTGAAAGTTTATCATTTGTTAGTTTGTGGTTTAATTTAAACTTTTTAATTCTATTGATATTCTTATTTTTTCTTTTTGAAATATTATTATATTTTTTTCTTATTAGCATATATATGATGTCTTTTTCGACAAAATTATGATGAATTATTATTTAAATAGTTATGTAGGATCTTTCAATTCGTAGTATGATACTCGTGTTTACGAATTTCCGAAATCTTTCTGTTCTAAGTTAAAATTGCGATATTAACAACCTAGGCCGCAACTCCTCACTTACCACTCTTCACTTACCAAATTCCGTCTCTGCATGTCGGTAGCACTTGGTCTTTTAAATATAGGCAAAAAATTCCTCTATCCAGATTTCGTGTCTCTCGTTCCTTTTCCATCAATAAAAAAATTATCATGTGTTAATTATTTATTTGAGAGTTTCACTATTTTTTTAGATTATAATTTTTTAAATAAATATTTAACATATAATAATTTGACACAGAAAATGAGAATAGACGATTCTTACCATTAAATATATATAAAGAAAGTACCTTATTTGTCAATGCAACCCGCTTTCACTCACGTCCAACTTCAAATTTAGGTGAAATCCGAATGTCGATTTGACTCATTAATTTTGGATCCAATCTACTCTCATAAGTGTAAAAACAATTCATTCAAGGAACTGTAAGCATTAAAAACATGTAAGAAAAGTGTTGCACAAGATTAACAAGTCAAAAATACGAATAAACTTTTCCCAAGGTTAGAATAGCGAAGGATTTGAACAAATTTTTTCCCAAACAAAATGGTACTGCCTCCATTCCCTAATACTGCCTCCATTCCTTAATACTGCCTCCATTCCAGTTTAAGAGATTTATAGGTAACCAAATTAATTATCGGTTAAGGTTTTTTTTATTAGTTGTCAACAATTTATTCCAATTAAATCCTCAATATTTTTTATTTGCCGTCTTTTCCATTCTTATTGTTTTTTTTCTTTTCTTATGACAAGTTTCTTAATTTTCTAAAATTGTCTAAAGAGTCTTATATTTAGGATTGGAGAGAGTATTTCCTTAAATTTCTTCTTGATTTGCTGCTTTCTAGTAGTATTTTCGTATAAGTAATTGATCCTATTAACTAGTAAATTATTACTTATACGAAACTATATTTCTAAACATGTGGTTGAGCAAATATTTTACAGTATACATTGCCCATTAGAACCTTAAGCCTATGAAAATTGTTACTCCTCCATTCTCATTTAATTGTCGTTTAGGAGATTTATAGGTATCCAAATTAATTATCGTTTAAAACTCTTTTATTAATTGTCAACAATTTATTCCAATTATACCCTCGATATTTCATTTATTTTCGGTCTCTGTCATTTCTATTAAATTTTTTTTTCTTTTCTTATGCTATAGAAGTGAGAGAGGGGTAATATTGAAATTTTCGGTAAAAATGACAAGTTCCTTAATTTTCTAAAATTGTCTAAAGAGTCTTATATTTAGGAATGGAGGGAATATAAGATTGGTAGGATAAGGAGTGGAAAATAAAGAAGAAAAATTCAAGTTATTTTGTTAATCAGAAAACTAATATTATTATCTTAAATAAAACTTATATGTCATTAATTCTATTTAATAGAGTAATATTAATATTTTATTTAAAAAATATATTAATTTTTTTTCCGAATTATTTACTATTTGTATTAAAAGTCTTATATTTTAAAATGGAGTTAGTAGCAAATTATCTGCATGAAAGGGATAGTGCCGTGTAGAGTTTTTAGACAACCGCATAATACAACACGACAAAATATATAATCGATATATTCTTCCTTTTTATCAAATTGTCCCTTAAATATTTTTGTAAATACTCTTATACATCATTCAATATGGAAGAATTATCTTCGAACTGTATAATACTCTCACCGTTCCTTACTATAATAATTTCAAAAGATATAGCAAAAATCAATGAAGCAAAATTTAAAGTATTTTGTTAATCAAAATATTAATATTATTATCTTAAACACTAATGCTATTTAAGAAAGTAATATTGATATTTTGTTTAAAAAACATTGCTTCATTAAATTTTGCTATTTGCTTGAAAGTTTTATATTTAAAAATGGAGGTAGTAGTAGTCGATAGAGGGCTCGAACTTTTTTGCATGATCTCCAGTCTCTTCCATCTTATCCCCATCCCCGGCCCAGCCTCATCATTGAGGATTGATGGAGATCACATCCCCAACTCAGGTGCAGGCACAACCTCAAATGGGAAAAATCGGGGATTATTTTCTCCAATTTCTCACTTTCGTCTTAACAGAGGTCCAACCTCGACTAGAAACAAATATGGATTTTTTTAACAAAATTCTCCAAATAGAACCTTGAAAACTAATATAGAATTGTAAAATAAAATATTTAATGCCTATAAAACGAAATAGCATTTTAGACGAGCCATGCAGGGCGAGGCGGACCGGGATGGGACAGGGATATTATTTCACCCGCCTTTAGCCCCGCCCCGTTAGCGAGACCAAAGTCATCCCCATCCCCACCCCTACCTCCAGTTTAAAATGGGGAATCCCCGACCTAATTGTGGCCGGGGTGGGCCGGATCTCCAATTAAACCTGTTCCATTGTCATCCCTAAGTGTGATTATACTCCATTGCTGTTTTTTTGTTGTTGTAGGAAACATAATCAAAAATCAAAATTAATACCTCGTGAATAGAAAGAAACCTTTATTATTCTCCATAACTGACCTACCCTATTAAATTCCACCAAGATCGAAATCAGTCTTATGTTTTTAAAATTCGGGTTATGACTAATGAACTTCCTAACCCTTCAAACTTCTCAAACTCCCACAACCTCTATATAATCTATCTGCATTACTATTTCACACTACTTTATCACATCATCTTCATTCTTCAACTTTTATATATTTCGTATCAAACTACCAAAAAGTACAAGGAAATATGGAGAGGAATCTTGCACTTTTAAATTACAACATTGGTGATAGAGTTGAAGTCATTGGATCTGATTTGGAATTCTTAGGATCTTACTACACAGGAAAAATAATTTCTATTGTACCATTAACAAATTTGTTGTCAAGTATGAGACTCTTCGCAATGATTTTAACAAAACACATGTGATGAAGGTAGTTGATCATCATTTTATCAGGTCAATACCACCGACAGTTGTTGTTCAGTGGTTTCCTTTGGGTTAACAAGTTGATGTCTTTTGGAATAAATGATGGTGGCTTTTTAATTGTTGTAGGATATAAATAAAGGCTCAAAGTTCACATTCTTGGCTTTCCACATTATCCTGGTCAATGTACTGATTTTACGAGGTTCCAGATTTGCAAACATCATGAGTACTGAATATCAATGGCAACTGGGAATTCTTCTATTAAGGAAACATGGTGTAGTTTTCTAGTTTTTAGGTTAAGTGTTTTTTTCCTTAAAGTCTGTAATTTTTTATTATTATTGTTAATGCAAATTTCTTTTTATTTTTAATGAATTTTTTTACAATCGTTGAAATATAATTCCGTTTGATTAAAGATGCTAGGAATATATATAATCCAACAATTGTTAAAAAAAAGTAATAATATTGAAAATTGTAGAATAGAAAATTCTTGCAAATTATAATGGGGTCTAATGTGTAATAAAAACATTGTAGTGATTTTTAATTGGAGGAAGATATATTAGAATTGAATTAAAATTTGGTATAATTAGGAATTTCAATTCATTAAGACCTGAATTAAAATTTGATATTAAGTATTTGAATTAAAACTTGATGTCATCTGTAATTTGAATTGAATTTTGATATCATTGGGAATTTGATTTAAAATTGGATATCATTAGGAATTTCAATTCATTAACAACTTAATTGAAATTTGATTGATCAAGAAACAGATTTAATTAATAAGACGAAATTGAATTTTGATTGATAATTGAAATTGAAATGCAATATGACTAACCAATTAAACAAAAGAGACACTTACAATTGAAAATGACTAACAAAATAAATATATGTACTAAAAACAAAATTAAACATAGAATTGTTATAAAATAACAGGAATGCAGTGCAGCAGAAACAAGGAATAATCAAGGACAACACAACACAAAGTAATGATCAAGGACAACAGGAATATCAGGACACAAGGAACCATCTCATTAGCAGGACAACAAGAACAACAAGATTAACATTAAACTGAGAAAGAGGTAATTCTTTCATTTTCAACAGTGACACCGGTAGAGTCATCAGAACGAGCTGAGGCATCAGAAGAAGCAGAAGAATCAGCAGAGGAATTGTATGATGAGGAATCATATGATGAAGAATTTGAGTCAGACAAAATCACATATGGAGTTTGTGGTATATCTTGGAGAGTCTCCAAGATTTCGTTCATCTTCACAAGGGGATTAGATTTCAGCACAATAGACTGGATTTCAATAAACCCCAAGTTCGTCATGAACATTTTATAAAAGCTTTTCAATTCATATGTCAGAAATTGAAACTGATGATTATTTTCTTGGAAATTGGTTTGTTTGGTCATCAAACTATTTCTCATATAATTGAGTGGTCCTCATTCTTTTTCCCTTCTATTGTCTCAATTTCCCTTCGTACAAAAATTCTAGTGTCTCAATGCTTGCTGGTATCTCACCAGCTCTACCTTTAATTCTTGTCAGAGAATATGGAATACCACCCTTCATAACATGGTTGATCAATAATAGGGCATCCGGATTCAAGCAAAATCGTTGGACACGAATTTTATCATACTTGCCTATTAATCGTGTTAGCATAACCTGAATTTCAAAATTCAAATCATCAAGCAGATAAGGTTGATAGTCATACATTTTCTTGAGAGTTACTGGGATTGAAAATCTTTTTCTTTTGTTTGAGCTTGATGGTGTTGAAGAGTCCATTATTAGTTATATTTGATTCAATTTATATTTTGTAAACAATGAATTGAATGATTTTATACATTCACAATTTATCTTATATAGCTGTTAAAATAGACAATGTAATTAATTGTTTATGTTATCGAGTTTCATGCTTCATATGTTCACGATGAAGAAATTGGGTTCTCCAAGCTTTTTTTGGCCAGAAATTTAACAAATGCAGTTAGCATTTATGTCATTGTCTCTTATATTATCAAAGCATGCTTTGTTCTTCAAACTTTTGAGTTAAGATGAGTAGTTCATGTAGTGTTTTTGTAATAAATTTAGCCTAAATATTTGAATTTTCTTTCACTTAAATTATATAATTTAAATCAAATTACTTATTAAATTTTAAGTTTTTCTATTCTTTAATTGTTGTAGCATAATTGTGTAGGTCAAATTTATTTTCTGGTTGAAATAACAAATATAAAAATTAGGGTTTTACAAAATGTCCTTTAATTGACAAATCTGCAAGACTTGTTGGGGACTAATGTGTAATAATAACAAATTTCAAAGGTTTTCTAGTTGAGGAAGAAAAATTCGACCTCCTTTAATCATGTCTAGTTAAATTCTCTTATATTTCCAATAAAAGTGTATCTCGTGAAAAGGAATATTTCTACTTCTTTCTTCATTTTGTTGTTTTGTATGATAAACCATGGCATAAATTTCTTTTGTTGCCGAAATTGCTTATCTAATTAGGGCTTATAAAAAGCAATCTTTTTATTTGATTAAAATAGAATAGGGTTTCAATAAACACTTACGATAAACAAACTAGGACATGGACATATGTCCAACGACCATTCATCCATGCAAAAATTTGGTGAATTCTCATTACGGATTGATGAAAGTAGGCATCTTGATTCGGATATTTCAGGATGGTAACAGTGTATCGTCCGTTAGGATTTACCCTTGTAATCTTTCCCCACCACCAACCCTCTCTATAGTACACATCCACATATGTTCCAATTTCAATAGTTTGTAATGGATTTGACGGCGACAGTGGACGAATATGTTTCCATTCAACAATTGCCTTAAGTGGGCCGCTTTCATCTTCTTCTAAAAGAGTATCATAATAAACTAGTTTTTGAAATCCATAATTTTCAGACATTACAGTAGCTTTGTAGTAGGAACCTTTTAAACCTTCTTCATGACCTATCACTTCCACTTTATCAAATTTTTTATAAGTTGGTAGAACAACTTTGATATACATTTTTTGAAGGTCTAAGATTTGTAATTTCAGAAGGGAGATGGAGCAAGATGAAGAGACTAATTAGCTATTTAGAAGACTATATAAGGAAAATATTATATGAAATGGCGGACAAATTGAGGAAATCAGAAGCGGCGATTGAGTATAATGGACATTTTGTTTTGACATTTTTTCGACTACTAATTTAGACTGTTGGATTGGAATTATACCGCAATATCTCAAAAAAATTAATATCTCGTAGAGTATCTTTTTTTTACCGTTGTTCAAGAAAGGCTTTTACTTTCCCCTAGAAGTTCAAATTTATATCTGATTCACACCATAGTCATTATCCCTTACCAATAATTCTTTCTTTCTCTCTATTAAGGTTTGCAGATTCTTTATTTTGAGGAATGGCAGAAAAAGAGTTCTCTAATGAAGAATCATACACTGATTTAAACTTTATTAGCAATGCAACACTAGTTGATGAAGCTGTGGTGGTGAGTAACTTACGTTGCCACTGTAAAGATGTTTGCAAGCTAAAGAAGTCAATAATAGTTAAAAAATAATGGAAGATTATTTTTAGTTGCCGTAATTTCGAGGTAATTAGGGGTTGTATAAAGATTTTTTATTTTTATTTTGATTCAAATTTAATCAGTCTAATCTGAATTGTGAGGACAATGCATCATCCTCGCATTTGTCTGGATTCAATTATGAATTTAATTTCTATTAGATGATGTTTTTTATTTTGTATTTCTGTTTACAGAATGGAAATTGGAAATGCAACTTTTTTGTGTGGCTTTCTGATGTTTGTAAGCGATCGATTGATGCAGAATCAGTTAAGGATTTATACAAGCAAGACTTTATGAATTTGCGCAATGAGGTCAGAGAGATAAAGAAGGAACTGAAGAAGTTGAACAATGAAAAAAAAATAGCATATTTAGAAAGGTTTTAACTTTTGTACTTTTAGGATTTCTTGTTTATATTTTGGATATCTTTTTTTTTCTTTTTTCTTTTTTTGACGCCCGAAGGCGATTGCCCCCGAGGGGGAAGAGCGGAGAGTACCTTAGATAGGGAGATTGTAGCATGCCCCATGCCTGGGGAGGGAATTTAGCCTCACAAGGAGGAGAATTTATTTGCCCCACTAGGGGAGATACGGGAATCGACCACGGGACCTCCGTCCCGTAGCCGGGTAGCCTTACCACTTGGGCTACCCGATTCCCATTATTTTGGATATCAAAACCACTATTGTATTGTAATTGAGTTCTAGTATTCTAATTACATGATTTTGTTTCTAATTGAAATTCCAACTTTTTCGCATTGTTCTTTAACTATTCAATTTAGCTGATACACAAAATCTATACTAGCAAGTATACTAGGTCGACGTTGTAGTAGTCAAGGTCGATCCCACAGAGAATAATGATTAATTAATTTCTAAGTAAATAATTCTACAATGATCAAAAGCAAGTAAAATAAATCCGATGGTTGATGATGATTTAATTAAACAAAATTAATTAACTAACATAAAACAAATAACTTAAACAAGAAGTTTGATAAGAGAAAGATCTAAGGCACATGAATTCACTAAAATTGTTAAGAGACACTTACCAATTAAACAAAAGACACACTTACAATTGAAAGATCTAAGGCACATGAATTCACTAAATTAACCAACATATTATCCTAACGATATGTTATTCTAGAGTGAGTTTAATTAATCAATCGATTTCCAATTATTTCTAATAACCTCTTTCAAGGCTTATCAAACCTATTCTCATGAATAAACCAACTATATGTCTATGTTGATTTTAACCCACAAAAATGCATTAAACATATGAAATCATAAAGATCGCACAAACCATACAAGTATATGTCTATCTTGCATGCAATTTATGTTCATATTATTTAACCTATTGAACAAGGCCAGCTGTCGCAAATCTTCCAAGTTAATGTAAAGACAATTTGAGTGGTAGCTAATCACACAAAATCATTAAGAAAAATAATAAGAAATTAATTCCACAACACTAATCGAATAACAAAATCACGAGAATAACATATAAAATTAATCTAGCTACATCATGGCCTTAGAATAAATATTTAGCTCATACTAGAGAAAAATTTAATAACAAATTAAAACCTAGAATAATCTAATAATGACTCCATCAATTCCTAAGACTATTAAAGAGTATTTATAGCAATAGAAATCTCCTAGCTTAAGGTAATTGACATAGATCAAAACTCTCCCTCCTTTAAAGTAGTTGACATAAAATACAACTCTTCAAGATTCTTTAAAGTAGTTGTCATAAACCAAAACTCATCAACATCCTTTAAAGTAGCTGCCATATCTTCTCTTCTAGTGTGTAAAGATGTCTTTTCAATTCCAGGAGCTTCTTTCTTTTTCTGCAAGTTCATTTCACTTTTACCCTTCAAAAAACCGTTTTGCCCCTAAAAATGCAAAAACAGGGAAGTGAGGATTATACCATTCTAAACTCAAAACTCGATATGTAAATACTTTTTGAAGCTCAAAATTACTATTAAAGTAGAAGAAAATATAGATAAATTTACGATTTATCATTAGCCCTTTAGAAACAAATGTTTTTTCCATTGTCTGCTTGCATTTCTGGAACAAGCTGAAATTGAAGAACTTAAGAGCAAATTGACTGAATTAAGCAAGTTGAAGAAGAAATTGATGAATTCTCAATAGCAAAATTAACAAAATTTTCAATCTTCTTAACAACTTCCAAATCAAAAAATAATAATTATACTTACATAAAGGTTCATCTGTGTCAGGAGTTGAGGTGTTACTCCCCATAACTTTTGTTTGGCTTTCCAAATCAAGGCTTTGACTAAAAGAACTAATGCCACGAGATTTTCCACGTCCCCTGCCATGACCGCGACCTTTCCTCAATTCAAAAGGACTTCTCAATGCGTACTCCTTGGCCGACCTCTTGTTCTCGCAATAGAGAGGTCTCTAATTAAACCATTGTCTTCCATGTTTGAAGGGTTATAATTTGAATCAGATATTTGAACCACGGACGAATTCAAATCAATCAATGAGAATTTCACGAACTCCATCCTACATTTTCTACACCACGACAAATCTATCAAGTCATTACATAGCTTTCAATCTGCGTTGAAACCAAGTATCATTAACAAATTAAAAATACAACACTAAGAAAATAAAATTTAAAAGTATATTAGGATACCTCTTTAAACTTTGAATGTTCAGAGTTCATACTAGACATCTATAAGAATCTTGATGTGCCTACGATTAATATCCTTTCACCATCTTCTCAAGATATACCGACCATCAATTGTTTCCAAATTACTAGTTGCAACAACTTTAAGCATATGAGCAAATAAAATGCCACTCAATTACACTTTAAAAAATTCCTCTCATGTTTGTACTGAACTGCCACTACAAAAAAAAATGCCTATTAGGAAGAAACTTTTCGTGACGAAGCCATTTTCATCACGGAACACTGAATTTTCATGAAATGTAGATCTTTCGTGACAGAAAGTACATTTTGTCACAAAAAGTAGTTGCTTCGTAACGAAAGGTCGGCCAATCGTGACGAAGAACAGCTTTCGTCAAGATAGGTATAACTTTTGCTGAGGAAACTTTTCTTCGTCATGAAAGATCGACCTTTCATGATGAAACATGTATTTGCCACGAAAGGTTTCGTCTTAAAATAAATTTTTATTTTAAAAATATACATATATAAGTATGCTATAATTTAGAATATAATGTTTTATTCATATTTTGATAACAATTTAATGCACAAATACATTGATGAAAATGTATTAATTTTAATTTAATTCATAAAAAAAAAAAAAATTCAAAACACAAAGAGAAATTAAAATTAGTAAAGGTTCAAAATACAAAACTCCATTATAATAAATATAATATGAACAATAATTGACAAACGACCAACGTAGTTCAGTGGCCAACTGCACGACATATTGTGGGTGGTCTTGAGTTCAATTCCAAACTTTTTGAAATGTGGAGACTTTATTCAACATTATTGTAGGGGGCTTGACTTCGACTCTGGCTCTGCTCAGCTCCGGTGGGTGAACAGGAGCTCAGCTTGGCTCCACCTGGCTTTAGGGGCTTTAATTTTTAGAAATACTTTTCGTGACGACAATGTTTTCACTAATACTCACTTTTATTAACGAAATTTCATCGTCACTAATACCTTTCGTGACGAAACAAATGATTCGTCACGAAAGACTTTTAGCGACAGCGATCCCAGGATGAACTTGGTGACAGACATGTATCGTCACGAAAGGTCTTTTGTGACGAATTTTTTTGACTTTTCGTGACGAAAGTTTTCGTCACTAAAAACCTATTTTGTGTAATGTGTCAAGAATTCCTTTTTGTACCAATCATTTACCAAGCTTCTTTCCACAACCTTTATGACCTCATAACCTTCCTCAACCTTAACTTCCTCAGTTTCAAACTACTTTCCATGAAAATCATGACTGTACCACATCCTTTTGATTTCTTTTTGAAATTTCAAGAAAATTGAATTCGTGTACAACCGCTGCAATTTCCTTTCCCAAGCAAATCTATTATGCACACAATTACCTTATTTTTTGACTGAAAATCTGCATAATATTCTTTCTCAACTTTTCAACTAATATCAAGCTCACATTG
This sequence comes from Vinca minor, assembly GCA_026122235.1. Taxonomy (NCBI): domain Eukaryota; kingdom Viridiplantae; phylum Streptophyta; class Magnoliopsida; order Gentianales; family Apocynaceae; genus Vinca; species Vinca minor. The sequence continues at coordinate 5,714,457 of JAOCZM010000253.1, forward strand.
CTCCACAAACTGAGTTAGTGTACTGGTAGATTTCACATAAACAATAAAAAAAAACATGCATGCATGCTTTCACTCCTATGTGTCGATAGCATTCCTGCGCCAAAATATATGGTTGACATAAATCAGAACCCAAAGATTCCTAAGTGTATAAAGCTTTCTCAACCATTCATTGTTCTCGAAAGCATACTTTGCAGTGAAGCTTTCCTAATTCCTTTCAAACATTGAAATATACAAGCTATCAAAAATCATAGCAGTGAACTCCTTTACTTGAACACTATCTTGTACACTCTTGAGCTTTTCTGGAACTTTGCATAGAATATGTTGTATACAATAGCGCCTAGTAGTATCATCCACCATGAAATCTTTTATAGCATTCCCCATACTCTCACACTGGTTGCTCATAATTGCCTTCAGAGTGTGTCCACCTAATGCTTGAACTCAAGTATTAAAAACACACATATAAGTCTCAGCATCTTCATGAGAAATGAGAGCACACCCTAACAAAATAGATTGGTCATGATGATTGACACCTACTATTGTAACAAACGGCATTTTGTAACGATTCATCAAGTATGTTGACTCCACACTAACAACATCGTTGAACTCCTATTCCCAATCAGGGACACTAACAGAATTTAACTATCAATAACAAATAAATCGGCAAGGCAAAACAAATCCAAAAAAGTAAACCAGCCACAAACAAGAAAAATAACACTGTATCAGTTTATAATACAGAACCAGGAAATTTAGGAAAATACTTGTACCAGAGGATAGAAATTCCATATACGTGAAAACCAAATCATATCTGGTAACCAACCGAATCACCAGTTGAAACTTGTTTGCCTTCAAAAGAATATTCGCTCCACTTACCGGTGCGAAAGGTAACAGCGAAACGCGTTGCAGGATAAGACGGTCCAGATCTGCAACGGCGCACACCGAATTTATCACCTCGAAAGCTCCTCAGTTCTCCCGAGAAATCATCGAATAAAATTATTATTACAATGAGAAAGGAGATTTAAAAAGAAAAAGACAGAGACTAAAAAGTCTTAACTTTTCCGTTTTTGTTCTCAAAAGAAAATAAAAGAAAGGCGATAGTAAAAAAAAACCTTTTCTTTTTATTTCTTTATTTTTCTCATATTGGAAAAGCATTACGAGTAGTGTATTTATATAGGAAAATGAGCCTTGCTATTTACAAATATTACGATGTGAGATTCATATTAAAATATAAGTTCTCACATCAATATTATTAACTATGGATTCCCACCACATAAGTGGCTTCTACCAAAGTCAAGATTCACTCTATGCCATGCCAAGAACAAAATGTAATTGTTGTTTCAAGTTAATTCTTTGTAGACACAAAGTTATTGAGTCTCAAAGCAAGCCACTTCCAACAATCCCCCACAAATCCATAGTATATTAGTATCCGGGATTCACATTAATTTGGTTTGAATGACGGTGCCTTCCGGTTTGAACCACCAAATTATCCAACTTATTCCCCATAGGTACAGATGGACTAGAGCTTTGAATCTGAACCTTGGATGTGACGGCTTCCATTGGTAATAGTAAATTAAAAAGGCTTTGGAGACAATCTTTAGGGTTGACACGTTATGACCATGTGTCCGATCCTGTCTCATAAGTGTATTCAGAAGAAAAAAACTCGTTCTCTTAGTTGCGGCCTCACCACAACACTCACATAGTTGGCAATCTCCAAGAATGCACTGCTAAGATCCTGTCTAAAAGACTCAATTCCATTCAGAGTACAAAAACTCTTACTAGATTGTAGCTACACACCTTTTAAGCTTACAGGGGAATAGACTCACAGATACATAAGTATCAATTAGTATATAAGGTGTCTGATTCACTCAACCAGCTTGTTTATACCACATTGAACTGTCTTGTGGGATCTCCACTTGGTAGGTTGGGTTGCCACTGAAGGTGAATAATTTATGGTTTTCAGTCCCATCCCCAACCTGGATTTACGGAATAGAGTAGCTTATAATCCTTTTGTTAGCGGGTCTGCTATATCATCTTTGGATCCAACAAAATCAAGAGACATAAACCTATTAGACATTATTTACCTTATAGACTTAAGTCTAACTTGGATGTGTCACTTTGTCTTTAAGTTATACTTGGTATTTTTTATCTTACCAATTGTACTGTGACTATCACAATGCACAGATATAACAGGAATGGGCTTGCTGACCATTGGCAAAGAAGACAAAAGTCCATACAACCACTCATCTTCCGTTCTAGTAGTATCCAAGAGACATAACTCAGCCTCAAAAGTGGACCGAGTTACTGCCGCCTAAGGTAAAAATATATCTAGTGCAACCATTACTTCCAGAGTTCTTGGCTATCCAACTCGCATCACTGTACCCCTTGAGTAGTTTAGGGAATTTCCCATAATGCAACCCAAGGGAAATAGTTCCTTTCAAGTACCTAAGTACCCTATCCAAGGCCTCCCAATGAGTCTGATTAGGACATCTTGTATATCTAGCCAACTTAGACACATAAAATGAGATATCTAGTTTAGTTCCATTTGCAAGATATTGTAAGATGCCTATTATCTGAGAATACCTTAATTGAGACACTTGAACACTACTTTCATTCTTGAATAAAGCTACAGAAGGGTCACTTGGAGTTTTAGCAGTTTTGCAATTCAGATAACCATATCTCTCAAGATTGTTCTTTTCAACATAGTGAGACTGAGAAATGGCTATCCCTTCAGTTGAACGAATCAACTTCAGGAAAAAAATCACAATTGCTTCTCCCATATCCTTCATTTCAAACTTACTTTTCAAGAATGACTTAGTCTCATTAATAATCTCAATATTTGACCCAAACAACAAGATATCATCTACATGCATACATAGAACAATAATAGAATCACATTTAACCTTGTATTAAACACACTTGTCATTCTCATTTGTAGTGAAGCCAAACGATAAAATAGTTTTATTAAAAATTTCATGCCATTTTAAGGGTGGTTGTTTTAGTCCATATAAGGACTTAACAAGTTTACAGACCTTTTTTCTTATTTCCTTTGGCTACAAACCCTTCAGGCTGATCCATATAAATCTCTTCTTCAAGATCTCCATGAAGAAAAGCAGTTTTCACATTCATTTGATGGATGATGAAATCACGTATGGAAGCCAATGCTATAACCACACGGATTGTAGTCAACCGAGCAACAGGAGAATAAGTATCAAAATAATCAATCCCCTCTTTTTGTCTAAACCCTTTGACAACTAATCTGACCTTATACTTGTCAATGGAACCATCTAAGGTATAGTTCTTTCTAAAGACAAATTTGCATCCAATAGTAGTACACCAAGGAGGGAGATCAACTAATTCCCATGTCCTATTAGAGACAATAGAGTCCATCTCACTTTTGATAGCAGCTTTCCAATGCTTAGACTCAGGAGAGGCCATATCATCCTTGAAAGTTAAAGGTATGTCCTCAATATTGTAAGTGACATAATCACTTCCAAAGTCCTTGACTACCTTTGCTCTCTTGCTCCTTCTAGGTTAATCTAAATACTCTGTTTTAGGATTGGAACTACTAGGATCTGCCCCCACATCTGTCATCCTTTACACATGATCATGAAAGTAACTAGATGCTAAGACCGAGTTTAAAGTAGAATCTTGATGCAACCCAGTTTTCATGGGAAACACATCCTCAAAGAATGTAGCATCACAGTATTAAACTATTGTGTTAACTTCTACCCCAGAAATTTCAGAATTGATTACTAAAAATCTCATAGCATAACTAGTTTCCACATAGCCAATAAAGATAGCTTCAACAGTTTTAGGACCAAACTTCTTCCTTTTGTGTTCAGGGATTAGTACTTTTGTAAGACAACCCCACACACGCAAGTACTTTATGTTAGATTTCCTTCATTTCCAGACTTCAAAAGGAGCTACCTCTTTATGTTTAAGAGAGACTCTGTTCAGAATATGGCAACCCGTATTAAAAGCCTTTCCCCACATATACTTAGGTAATCCAGAAGTCAAAAGAAGACTGCTAATCATAACTTTAAAAATTCTATTTTTCCGTTCAACAATTCCATTTGACTGGGGTAAGTAAGGGGCTGTCATCTCATGAATTATGACATTACTTTGGAAATATTCAACAAATATATTAGACTCATACTCTCCACCTCTATCAGATCTTAACCTTTTTTAAGTTTTTTGCCAAATTTTTTTTTTAGCTTCATTTTTAAATATTAGAAATTTATTAAGTGCTTCATCCTTATGTTTAAGTAGATAAACATAGCAATATTTACTACAATCATCAATAAAGGTAATAAAATATTTCTTTTTATCCTTAGTTAACAATCCATTGAATTCACCAATATCAGTGTGAACCAAGTCAAACAACTCTGAATCCCTTTCGACTGAATGAAAATGTTTCCTTGTTGTTTTAGCTTCTACACACACTGAACATTTGTTTTTCTTATCAATGTCATGTTTAGGAATCAGATTTAAATTCATCATTCTTTAATAGAATTTAAATTTAAATGCCCAAGTGTACTATGGCAAATTTCAGTAGATTCAACTGAATGCACAACAGGAAGATCAGATTTCTCAGCTGAAAAATCTTTATTTGATTCGAAAAATTCAAAGGTAAAAGCTCAACTCTTAATTTAAACAAACCACAAGACGAATAGTCTTTGGCAATAAATGTACCATAGTATAACATCACTACTCTATTACATTTGAAATTGAGTTCATAACCCTTTGATACTAAACATGAACCACTAATAAGATTTCTTCGAATTGCTGGAGCATGATGCACCATCTGAAGAGAAAGAATGCGCCCTGAAGGAAACTTCAAGTCCACGCGTCCTATCCCAATCACATTGACTGCACATGAGTTCCCCAATCTTACAATTTTACCTCCAACTGGCTGGTAATATACAAAAAGTTTTTTATCAGCACAAACGTGCACATTTGCTCTAGTATCAACCAACCATTCAAGTGGCTCAAACATGATAGTTAGAATTAAAGGGTCAACAAAAATATACTTATCATCAACAGTAGTACCAGTCCCACCAGTTTTAGCTTCAATAGTGCAAACCTCGGCGAGGTATGCACTCAAACCAGCATCCACTTGGATCCATGTTTGACCTTAGACTTATTGGACGGACAATCCTTAGCCCAGTGCCCAATCTGACCACAATTCCAGCAAGTTTTGTTTGTTTTTGGTTTCATTTTAGACTTGCCTTTCGCCTTGGTTACATTCTTTGAGTTGTTATTAACCCTCACATTCTTCTGATTATACTTTTTCTTTCCAACTATTACTACGTGAACATTAGACTTAATAGGTGTAGTGTGATTTTGATTCCTATGTTCCTATTCTATCGATATATCCAACATCAAATCATGTAGAGATATTTCATTTTTCTTGTGTTTGAGTGTCATACTGAACTCCTCCCAAGACTTAGAAAATTTGTCTATTATTGATATTACTTGAAACTTCTCAGGAAGCTTCATATTCGATTCCGAGAGGGAGTGAATAATCAATTGCATATCAAGAGTTAGTTCAGTTACTGATTTGCCCCTCTACCATATTATACTTCAAGAATTTAGAAACATGATACCTCTCAAGACCTTGGTCATCAGTATTATATTTTTTATTCAACTCATCCCAGATAGCTTTTGCTGTGTAAGAATCAGAAGAGAAGGCATAAAAAAGGACATCTGTCAGAGCTGACAGAATTTCCACTCTACAGACCTCGTTCTGTTCTTCCAAATAAGCAATTTCAGCACCTCGAATGTTAGTAGGAGTTGATACAGGCTTATCTTTCTCAACCGCATTCATCAAGCCTCTCAATGACAACCAGATTTTCATGCGTTGTTGCCAGCGTTTGAAGTACTGCCTAGGACCAAATTTGTCTGGCAGGCCTGTCATGTCAATCATGAGTTTGAACTTAACGGATTGAGGTGGATTTTCCATTGCAATCAGTTATTGGTAATGGAATATTCTCTTGAAGATTGTTAGAATGCGATAGGTTCATTGCAGTTAAATTCGATAGAATTAAACACGTAATCCTATTCCCAATCAGGGACACTAACAGAATTTAATTATCAATAACAATTAAATCGGCAAGGAAAAATAAATCCAAAACCGTAAACCGGCCAGAAACAAGAAAAATAACACTGTATTAGTTTATAAACAGAACCATGAAATTTAGGAAAGTACCTGTACCAGAAGATAGAAATTCTAGATACGTGAAAACCAAATCATATATGGTAACCAACCGAATCACCAGTTGAAACTGGTTTACCTTCAAGAGAATATTCGCCTCACTTACCGATGCGAAAGGGAACAACGAAACTCATTGCAGAATAAGACGGTCCAGATCTGCAACGGCGTACACCGAATTTGATCACCTCGAAAGCTCCTCAGTTCGCCCGAGAAATCACCGAATAAAATTATTATTATTATGAGAAAGGGGATTTAAACAGAAAAAGACAAAGACTAAAAAGTATTAACTTTTCTGTTTTTGTTCTCAAAAGAAAATAAAAGAAAGGCAATAATAGTAAAAAGCCTTTTTCTTTTTATTTCTTTATTTTTTCTCATATTGGAAAAGCATTAAGAGTAGTGTATTTATATAGGAAAATGAGCCTTGTTATTTACAATTATTACGATGTGGGATTCATATTAAAATATAAGTTCTCACATCTTGAAACTCCAACTTCCAATATAATTAACTATGGATTCCCACCACATGGTGGCTTCTACCAAAGTCAAGATTCACTCTATGCCATGCCAAGAACAAAATGTAATTGTTGTTTCAAGTTAATTCTTTGTACACACAAAGTTATTGAGTCTCAAAGCAAGCCACTTCCAACAATCCCCCACAAATCCATTGTATATTAGTATCCGGGATTCATATTAAAATATGAGTTCTCACATCTTTAAACTCCAACTTCCAATATAATTAACTATGGATTCCCACCACATAAGTGGCTTCTACTAAAGTCAAGATTCACTCTATGTCATTCCAAGAACAAAATGTAATTGTTGTTTCAAGCTAATTTTTTGTAAACACAAAGTTATTGAGTCTCAAAGTAAGCCATTTCCAACACAATCCAATCAAGCCTAAATCATTTAAATATAAGAATGAATTAAATTCAACTACCAAACTGCTACTCCCTCCGTCCCAAATTATCTGTCCACATTTCTATTTTTATTTGTCCCAAATTAACTGTCAATTTTCTAAATAAAGTAGGTATTAATGATAATTTTTCTAATTTTACCCTTCTTCCAACTCCTCATTGAATGCTCTTAGTTAATTAAAATTATCACTTTCCAACACATATTTAAGAGATTGTTGGATGTTGTGTGAGAAGAAAGAGAGAGAAAAATAAATTTTAAATGAGATTAATAAAGTTAATCTTAGACTTTTACTTATATTTTACATCAAAATCACTAAAACTTTAATACTCGTGCATTTTTAAAGTGGACAGATAATTTGAGACGGAGGTATTAATTTTTAAAATCCAATTCCTCAAAAAAAAAAAAAAGTTGTCTTAAAATATTATACGCATGTTTTGAGATTACTTAGAAATATGATGAAGAGAGCGATTTTCGGGATCACATAAGATTCTTTTGGGAATTAGCATAAATTAAATAGTAATTTTTTTTTTAAAATTTGACCGAAAAATTTAAATCTGACCTAAAAATTTGAGTAGTCTTGACCATGTTAGGGTTTAGGACAAATTGTCATTAAATGACGCTTTTAAGTTTGTCGGAGCTAATTAAATAGCTCGGCCATGTGCCCCCAATAATCACTCTTCATTTAATAATGTGAATAATCAATCTGAGATACGCTGAGTACCAATTTTTGCAATATATAACTTTGTGATTAACAAGGCAAAAGATGGTAGGAGAACAAACCTTGTAACTTCAATGTTTCTCATTTCTTAGAAGCTTCGTTTTTTTAAGTGTCAAATGTGTTGATCTAGTGGCCAAGACTGATGCCTAATTACATAGAGATCATGAGTTCGAATTTATTTCTCGTTTCTTGAATCCCATATTTTTGTGATAGTTATATCTTCTCTCCAATAAATAAATAAAAAAATTAATTAAAAAGAAGTGGCAGATGCAATAATATTTTACTCTTAGAAAAAACCTCATCCACGAATTCTGTGGTTGATTACATAAAAGAACCCCAATCCAAGCAAGCCTAAATCATTATAAATATAAGAATGAATTAAATTCAACTACCAAACTGCTCATTTTTTAAATCCAATTCCTCAAAAAACAAAAAAGTTGACCAAAAATATTATAGTACCTGTCTAACAATGCCAGCTGAGTTTTAAAGATCTTCCGGGATTCTACTATTAGTAGGATCATTAGATTGGTATTATCTTAGTGAATAATTGTTAATAGGATTAACAAATTTCATTTTTTGGATATTTTAATTTGTAAATATTAGGTTTTTCAAAACTTTCAAGGTTTACTCACTTTTTCTAAACTTTTCGGGAGTAATATTTTGATGATTTAATTCTTTAGTACAAAGATTTTTATTTTCACAAGAAAAATGTCAGTCACACATCAAGTGTGTATCCATATAAATTTTACTTTTGAAAAATAAGAGCATCTATATGATGAATATTCAATTTGCAACTCCTCTGAAGTTAGAAAAATATTAACTAGTTTATTTACAACACATTGCAAATTTTCTCTATTGAACTTCAAGTTCGTTAGAGCTTCTACATGAATTAAGATGTTTAACAATGATATTCCCACATTATTCATTGATCTATCTCCCCTTGGTGTGGGATAACTTATTTCATCAAAATATTAACGATACTAATAAATGCGGCAAACAAACTATTATACATGGACATATGTTATCTTTCCATAATGCTTTCAAACAGTATTAATCACTAAGTGATTGTTGTTTTTATTCTTCGGGAAGAATTACTTATATGCTTCTGGCATATCAAGTCCTTCTAGAACTTTATATAAATGTTGTTACTAGATGTCAACATTATGTACATACTAAGTGTTTGTGTGCTAATCAAATACACTTGCATCTACCATCAAAGTAATTTGTTTATTCGTTATTCTAACGAATATCTTTCTAGAATGACACTTCAGGTGTATAATTTCTGTAAGAAATACATTTACACTTCAAGTGTATAATTTCTGTAAGTAATGCATTTACACTTCAAGTGTATTGATTCACCATACATACTTTTCATAATTTGGGGTGGACTCAATGGTCTATTTTGAACAATCATGTATGTACTTCAATTTTGGAGTCTGCCAACTTTATATTAAAGATTCTCATTCTATTACGCGCATAAACAATGCCGACTTTTACAAATTTATATTTATGGTTCCATCAATTCCAAACATATGAGATCTCATAATTCTCATAAATTTTCAGGTAACTGAATTTTTTTTTTTTTTTTTTGAAAATGATATAATATTCATGTTTGGAAAAATTCTTCTAGAATTTTCATCTTCTCGATTGGACCATCTATAAATGTTTACTCTATTTCCGAGAAGTTTTATTATTGGAACCCATAAAACTACCTAATTTCCATCTCTCAAATTTAATATTCACTACAAGAAAACTGTGTTACAGAGATGGACATTTCCGTCGCTACACTCAGTTTAGCAACTGGTCAAAGACCGAAAGACGTGGTCGTGTAATTTTCGTCGCAAAGTAAATTACCGACCGAATACTGACGGACAGTCTAGCGACCGAATGTTCGGTCACTATTTACCGACATAACAACGACCGATCGGTCAACATTGTTGACTTTTGACTTTGACTATGTAACGACCGAATACCGACGTAATATCTAGCGACCGAATATTACGTCTCTATTTACCGACCGAATACCGACCTAGTTATCAACATTGTTGACTTTTGACTTTCACTATATAACAACCGAATACCGACCGAGTATGCAGTCGCTAAGGGCCAACTGAATACCGACCGCATGGTCAACATTGTTGACTTTTGACTTTGACTACAGAACGACCAAATACCGACGTAATATCTCGCGACCGAAGTTACCGTCTCTATTTACCGACCGAAGTCGCCGTCACTATATAGCGACCAAATACCGATCGAATGGTAAACATTGTTTGACTTTTGACTTTGATTGATTAACGACCGACAACCGACGGCTGGTGTAGTATCCGCTATTCGGTCGCTAAATTGTTTTTCATTTTAAAAAAATCGCAAATTTAATTGAATCCCTATTATAAAAAACAGCTGCACAGAAATACAAACCAGAAACAGTATTAATAAGATCCCAAATAGCAAAAATTATCAATAAACCCAAAAATAACATTATATAACCAAGTTTACACTTCTCATTTACAATACAACACTCACAATCAAAGTCCGCACTTCTCATTTACAATACAATACTCACAATCAAAATGTGCACTTCTCATTACATTACAATACTCATAATCAAAGTGTGCACTTCTCATTACATTACAATACTCACAATAAAGTGCACACTTTGAATTACAACTCTCACAATCAAAGTGTGCACTTCTCATTACATTACAACACTCACAATCAAAGTGCACACTTTGCATTATCAAAACTCACAATCAAAGTGCACACTTCTCATAAACTCCTTGATGTAATTTATATGTATATCCTTGGAAATGCATGAGTTAGAATCTGAAAATTCAAGAATCAAATTATTTTATGGCAATAAAATTATCACTTTGAATTATGATAAAAAGTTATACAATACGACAATTACTTTATGGAATTCCAAGAAGCGAGAAAGAGATATATCATTCTAAATCATCCTCCGACATAAATTCATCATCTTCTTCAGAATTGTCATCACCCGACATAATTTCATCATCATCATCAACACGACTCATACCGGCCACAAGCACAACTTCAATTTTCCCTGACCGTTGTGCGAGTTGACCAACATCAGTAACAGTTCGATCAATGCGACTGGTCTCCTCCTCGCGTACCTCATCCTGATACGGTACGGGAACTCCAAGAATGTCAATTAGACGTGGTGTGGAACGACAAACAGCCAACCAATCAGCCCTAGATGTTGTCTTACTACCCGGATAAGGTGTGTAGTAGAATTGTTGACATTGGGAAGCAAATACAAATGGATCGTAACCCTGGTACGTTCTTTTCCTATGTATTTCTACAAGTTTATATTGAGGATGCACCCTCCAACCTCGATTTGGAGTAGAATCAAACCAGTCGCATTTGAAAAGAATTATTTTTTGGTGAGGTACTCCAGCAAGTTCAACCTCAATGACTTTCTTTAACACTTCGTAATAATCTCCTTTAACCCATACCCCACTGTTTGTCGTTCATTTTCTATCGCTGTGTGCTTTTGTGTGAAATCTATAACCGTTAACCGGAGTATGATATCACTCTCCTAGATGGGCCCCATGACAAAATTTTCAACAACCTTTCAGAATGTTCTGGAAGGCTATGTATCTGTTGAGAACAACAAAGTTAAATTAGTTTAGTTTAGGCATTCTTAAGACAAGTACATTTCTACACAATACCAACTTACATGAGTTCCAAACCATTTGGAAAAATCACTATAAACCCGGCTTTGAAGTTCTTCCTCCGTTATCTGCAGAGTTTAGTCATGTACTTCACTGACAAATTTCCTGAGTTACAAATTAAATGAAAATATTGTTATTTGGCAACTTTTAATTATGTAACAAAAATGAAGCAATAGATGGGTTTACTTACTGAATATATGGTTCGACCTCTTCACAATTCATCAGGATATAATTAATGGCTGTTTTATAATCTTTATCAGATAATAAAATCTTTTCTTTTTTCCCAAATGATCTTCCCGGTAAGTTGCAAATTGATATTACATCTGGCCCACTAGTCTCGTCTTCACCAACATTTCGCCCAATGGTTGTAACTTTCGTTTTCACGTGGGGTTCAAAATAATAACTAAAGAATGTAGCAGCTTCTTCGACCAAGTATGCATTGCAAATTGACCCCTCAACTCTGGCCTTGTTTTTTATCTTTTTTTTAGATGGTGCAGGTATCTTCTTAAAGCATAAATAGTTAATCACATTGTAAATACGTACATGAAAAATAAAAATAAAGTTCAGATAAAAAAGACATTGGTTGTTACCTCTCGAACGGGTACATCCATCTAAACTGTACCGGGCCACCAATTTTGGCTTCGTAAGGAAGGTGAACCGGCAAGTGTTCCATCACATCAAAAAATCTCAGAGGAAATATTCTCTCTAACTTGCACAATAAAATAGCAATAGTGTCCTCCAATTCTTGCATATGCGCCACACTCAACTTTGGGGAACACAAATCTCTATAGAACAAACTAAGTTCAGCCAAAGGTCCCCAAACACTTGCTGGTAATACTTCTCTAAGTGCTATAGGGATAAGTCTCTCCATGAATACATGAGAATCGTGACTCTTTATTCCAGACATTTTCAACTCTTTCATATCAATGCATCGCTCCAAATTCGATGCATATCCATCTGGGAGCCTTAATTCTTTAACCCACTGCAAAACCATATCTTTTTGTACCTTGGTAAGAGTGACACAACCTTCAACATGTCATAGAACATTTGTGCATCTGGATTGGGAGGTTCTTTCACATCCCTATTATTTGGCTCATTAAAACTTGGTCCTGCGGCATCAAGAACCATCTCTCGATAATTGTTTTGTGTCATATGTCTTCTAGAATTATCCATATCATGAACAAACGAGATTTTGAGGCATTGGAATGAATGCCTCACCATGACATGTCCGATTAAAATAGTTAGACACAAATTCGTTCATAACAAGATAATACTTCACAGTATCAGGCATATGAAAATACTTATTCTTACAAACCCCACAAGGACACCTAATCCCATTAATTTGTACATTAACAGACATACTAACAGCGAAATTCACAAATCTTTTCAATCCTCGCTATAAATTCTGGACTATGACGAAGTCCACCATTTGTTGTCGAATCCATATACATCCAACTACGGTCCTCCAATATAATCACAATGTCTGCATATATCAAGTTTTAATAAGTAAATGAATATTAGCGATGAACCTTATGTTTGATTTTCAACCTTAATTTTGAAGCAATTGGTATGTTTGATTATCAATTATTTAATTATTGAAACTAAAATGATATAATTATCCTACATTCCAATAATTAAAAATGGAAATACGTCGTTTACTCCTTTCTTAATGGCAACCGAATAGCGACTGCATTGTCAAACTCGGTCGGTATTCGGTCACTCCTTTTAAATGCAACAACTGATAAACAACGACATCGTTTAACCCTTTAAGCCTAACGACTGAATGGCGACCGCACAGCCGAGTTAGGTCGCTATTCCGTCGCCCCCTCTATGCCTAGCGACGGACCGTGTGGAAAAATTAAAACCCCGAAAACCGACTGCGTTCAGAATGCGTGTACAAACTAATACGAATATTTTAGTAATTATTTGTTTATTGATAATCAATTATTAAAATTTAAATTAATCAGTTTACAAATTGATACAAAATAAACTAAATAATCTATTGACTCCCCAAAACATCATCTATAGTTAAGGGGTCGTCGTCATAGTCTGAATCTAACTCATCATCTAAGGTACTAATCAATTTGGCTTCTATCTCCGAGGCACTTAAAACAATATTGTCCTTATTTGTTAAGATATCTGCTAAGGTACTAGCTAATGACTTGTTTCTCTTCTTTTCTCTCATCTTGAGTTCTCTTTCTGCTCAGCCAATTTAGTTTCCATCCCATTCTTCCACTTGGCTTCCATTTCGTTCCGCATTTGTTCCATAGATGAATGCGAGACTGCTTGCCTACCTCGCTTAATTGTCTTTACCACATCGGTGAACGAACCAAGTCCTTGAACACGTCCCTTTCTTAGCCCGCCCATTGCCTCAACAGATAGCTCAATCTGAGTCGACAAATCTGGAAGAGGCTGACCGACTTGAGTTGCTTGGCTTACGGCGGCGTCATAAACCGCATGGAACACCCCCTATCAAATAAAATGTCAGGTTATAATAGTAAAGAACTAATATAAAAAAAGGGACAAAAAGTAAGTAAATACTTACAGACAACTCTCTAGAATCTTCATCAACCCATTCCTTTCTTTGGGCCGATATGGTGTTGATGAAGATGATAGTAACTGGTCGGGAATGGGATTGCATGTCCGACCTCCTTTTCCTGTTAACAAAAATCATTAAAACATTTAAATACCCACATAAAATAAAAGACAAATTTGAATGTGTAAAATAATATAATGAATTACCAATCTCATGTGGTGCTCAATATGGCTGAGCGGACCGCTCGTGAATTTCATCGGGCCTTTTCCACCCCTCCATTCTTTCGGATTTTTTGAGGCCTGTAAAGACTTGACATTAAATTCCGGAGTCTGCCAGTACTTTCGAAGATGCGCCCAATCGGTCTCACAAACCCATGAGGGCATCTTATTTTCTTTTCGAGCGTTGCTCATAATGCCGATGAGTCTCCTCGTAAGCAAGATACGCCAACTTGACTTGACGCCCGCCTCATTAAAATTAGTTACTAAAATGATTAGAAGAAGTATAATTAACTTAAAGGAAATAATTAAAAATTTTTACTTACGTGTCAAGGGTAGGTTGCAAGAGAGTACGAGTATCTAGTATAGCCGCAACTCCACCAGTACTGGTATTAGTCGCTGTCTGTGGGATAGTAGACTGGTGAGTCATAGATCCTGCAACCGGCGTAGATTCAGTCGCCGGTACTGATGCAGGCGCCTCCCGAGATGCATGTGCATCAGCATCCCGCTCGGGGGCAGATGGTGGAGTAGAAAACGAGTCCCCTGATGGACCTGGTTGGGAGGTAGAGGCGTAGAAGACGCTGGTGACTGACTAAATGGTAATCGAACAACTTTCTTTGGAGGCATATATGAAATACAGATTAAGCAGATTAAGAAGTAGCAAAAAATAATAATTGAGTTTAAATGATTCGTATGTCAACGAAACAACGTTTTACTCAACATGCAACATCACTCTCATTTAATGGAAGACTATTTCTCTTGCTTTTTTATAGTGGAAGTTATAGTGGAAGTTACGTTTAATTCTAGGATTTCAGCTCTTTGTGCTTCGGGGAATGTTCTAGAGGCATGAAGAATTTTTAGGGACATGCAAAGGGATGAGGAGTTTGGGTTACCTAAGCCGAATGCAGTTACTTACAATGTTATGTTTGAAGGCTTTTGCAAGGAAGGAATGCAGTAGGGGAAGACAATTGAGGCAAATAAAGTTTTAAATTCTGTGATGATTAGTGGATATACTCCAAATTCGTACACATGAAACATTTTCCTTTATTAGCACTGAAATGTGGAATCACGACAGTCATCAACCTTGGAAATTCATTTATTGGCCTAGTGGATGAAGAAAACAATAGGAAGAAATGTTTTCCGGACTTGATTTCATACTCAACGGTCATCAATTGGCTGTGTATTCATGGGAGGCTAGATGACGCTAAAAAGAAATTCATTGAGATGATGCAATAATCAGAATCCAAAAGTCAGAACTAAAAAACAATAATAAGAATCTCCCCCTATCAGAATCCAACAAGCAGAATCCAAAAAACATAAGCAACAATTTTAAGCAAAAAACAGAGGCAACAATCATACTCCAAAAGTCAGAAGCAAAAAACAATAATCAAAATCCTCCCTCTCATAATCCAAAAAACAGAAGCAACATTTTTAAGCAAAAAACAGAGGCATCTTTCTTTACCAAAAGTCAGAAGCAAAAAACAAAGGCAAAAATAATAAGCAAAAAATCGAAGCAAACAACACTGAAAATTGAAAAAAATAAAGAGCAAAAAACACCTTTAATGGAGGTGGCGGAATGGTGGAGACGTGGTGGCAGTAGAGTCAACCTGAAAAAGAGAATTAAAAATCATAATAAAAAAACAAAAGAAAAAATCATAAGCAAAAAGCACAAGAAAAAAAAACTGAAAAAATAAAAATAAAAATTTAGAGGAAAAAGTACTTTTAATGGCTTCTTGGAGTGGCGGTGGCCAGGTGGCAGTATGGCGGTGGCGAGGGATCAGAATGGCGATCGCGATGGTAGATTGGCGGTCACTAGGGTTTTGAAGAAGAGAGGTATTAGGGATTTCAATATGAGAGGGATTTTGTTCTTCCTTCAATTTTGTATTTTTTTTTCACAAATCAGGCGATAAAACGACGTCGTTTTGATACGCCTCCGTCACGTATATCGGTCGTTATTCCGTCATTAACTGTTCCGTCGGTAAACGGTCGTTACATTCCATCGGTATTCGGTCGTTAATGGTGAAAAACCGACGTCGTTTTAATTAATTTTAAACCTTAATTTTTTAAAAGAATAAAAACATCAAAACGAAGTCGTTTTTGAAGGGATTCATGGGCAGAAACTCGTTCCAAACACCCATGAGTCCTCTCCTGAAGGATCCGCTCATACGAAAACGGATCGAAAAACCGAAAAAGACTTACAATTTTCGGCTCAAGAATCCGATTCTTGAATGGAAGATCCTATTTCTTGGATGCTTTGCTGCCACCAACGGAATTCCCTTTGCGGAATTACTCCCTACCGGTATCCACGCGACGAAACGGGCAGCGAGTGCTAGCTCTGATTCTTTTTGAGTTTCGAGAATTAGGGAGAAAGGGAGGCAGAACAAGAAATCTGATTTCTTGTGGGTTTTTGGTATATCGGCTGAAAAACTTAATCGGCTAGGGTTTCGGCCGAGAGATCATTATATAGGGTATGGGAGTTTGTTCTCATAACCAACTCTCACATCCTCAACCTCTCTCGGCAGTGGGAGTCTTTAACTCCCACCTCCCCTAGACTTCTACTGGTAGTGGGAGTCTTTATCGGATAATAACTCCCACGTAATCCCAGCTATTAACCAAATATCGAAAATGCCCCTTATCTATTATTCGAATAATAACGCTTTATTATTCTCAGAAAAATAAATGTCAGATACAATGAACCTAGACACATTCTAGATTCATTGAATCTGGACATGAAGCTCGTTAGCTCGTCTATGCGTGTGACCCTGTAGGTTCATATCACAGTGGCAATGAAAACACACTTAGTAGTAGTGTGTGTTCATAAATCACAAGCGGTCCCTAGCAGGACATTGTGACTACCCAAAGTGAATGAATTTACGGTGGAACCTAATATCAATCCACTATTTAATCCCTTTGTCTCGCGATATCCTAATTAACCATAAGGCATGGTAGTCGTCACCCTTATTAAGCTTAATTGTATTTATGCTCGATCACTAGGTAGACTGTTCTAACAAATAATATTTAATAACCACTTTATTAAATACATTTGAGCACGACCATGCATTTAAACAGTCTTTCCCTATCGAGGGGCCCATGGATATCTCTCTCTAATAAGAGAGGGACAAATTCCTTACAATGCCTCTCATATTCAAGCCATGATAGGACACTACATCCGATCATCAGTCGTATTGATTACTCGATTAAAAGCAACGTACGACTGAGTCAAAACGTGTCTCCATTCATGCTAGAATCAATGGAGACATAAGGTCTAAGGATTCTAAAATAGTATTGAGGAAGTAATACTTATGACTAAGGACCATGAAGTATTACTTCTCTAACGGATCACGTCCGATACGATATATCTTAATACATTGCATCTATGATATGATTTGTACTCATTACACATGATTAGTAAAACATAATCATCAATCAAACATCATACTAGTTTTATTTCATTGTAATATAGATTACATAAAACTAGGGACAACTAGAATAGTAATTACATAAGCAAATGAGTTTTACTATCAAATCACGCATTTGATGTTCATAAGCAAAATTAACTATTCATATGAAATGCTAAAAAAGATAAAACGTACAACATATGCTAATGGTCCTAGGGCACTACTAACAGTTTTGACGCCGTTATTCATTCCGTCACTAAACGGTCGTTAACTTCCGTCGGTATTCGGTTGTTAACTTTGAACAACACGACGTCATTTTAATTAATTTTAAAGCTTAATTTTTTAAAAGAAATAAAACATCAAAACGACGTCGTTTTGACGCCGTTATTAATTCCGTCGGTACACGGTCGTTAACTTCCGTCGGTATTCGGTCGTTAACTTTGAACAACACGACGTCGTTTTAATTAATTTTAAACCTTAATTTTTTTTAAAGAAATAAAACATCAAAACGACGTCGTTTTGACGCCGTTATTAAGTCCGTCGGTAAACGGTCGTTAACTTCCGTAGGTATTCGGTCATTAACTTAGAATAACATGTCGTCGTTTTAATTAATTTTAAACCTTAATTTTTTTAAAAGAAATAAAACATCAAAACGACGCTGTTATTAATTCCGTCGGTAAACGGTCGTCAATTTCCGTCAATATTCGGTCGTTAACTTTGAACAACACAACGTCGTTTTAATTAATTTTAAACCTTAATTTTTTAAAAGAAATAAAACATCAAAACGACGTCGTTTTTACGCCGTTATTAATTCCGTCGGTAAACAGTCGTTAACTGCCGTCGATATCCGGTCGTTAACGTTGAACAACACGACGTCGTTTCAATTTGGTCAACGTGACCGATGTTGCCGACGAAATAACGACCGTTAGTGTTTCAGTTTCTAGTCGGTCGTTATTCCGTCGTTTATATTTGTGACCCATGTTTTCGGTCGCTAATGTCGGTCGCTATTTAACTGTTTTCTTATAATGATTATTGGTAGCTTGTCCTCTCAGGACATTAAATATCATTAAGTTTTTTTCTAGCCAAAAATTTTGGTTATAAAATATTCATGGTTGTTGGTTTTTTGAACTTTTGGGCGTTAAAACCCATTTGTTTATCAACAAGAGACAATAGAAATATCTTGTGCGGCTATATATTGTCCCCTTTTATGTTGCAACAACATGTATACCAACCAACAGAATTGATAAACAACATATAATTTATCCTCTTTTGAAGACTCATCTCAACACCTTCTGACGGAGCATGAGCGCACACTATATCTTGATATGTAAATCTCTTGGTCTGCAACTATAAACCAATTAAAAAAAAAAAAGAAGAACTAAGAAATTCATATTTGGCAAAATATAAACAATTTTATAATAAATTCAAAGTAATATATGATTCTAAAAGACCATTTATTATATAAATATATTCTTCAGGATATGCAACTTTTATTCTAAACATCATATAATTTCACTAGTACCTTTGAGACAAAGTATATTTTATGGGAGAACCTAAATATATATATGAGTTCATTAATTTATCAAGAAAAACACAAACTTCAAGTTGCGGATTAACAATATACACATATCGATGCATCGAATAAAATATATTCATCCCAAAAATATATTCATTCCAATATTCATAGTAGTAAGACAAATATAATTGCTTTGAAAATATGTAGTTAAATAAAATTAATTATTTTAGGAAACTTTTGGTTCCATAAAAAATATTTTTACGAATTCTTATGATTTCATATTTCTAATGATACGAGATGGTTTAATCAGTCATGCCAACTAATATTTATTTTTTTAATCATGTAAGCTTCAGACTTAATGAATAATGCAGCTCAATGCAAACACTTCTAGTGCAATATAATTTATAAGAGATAAACAATAATCACTTCAATGCAAATTTATTTGTTAATAACAATAGCAATGATTGAAAATGCATTTGTCTAATATATGAAATAATCTTTATAAGAAAATTATAGATAATAATCGATTACATAGATATTTTCAAGAGTTTTCAATCAACCATCTCTCTTGAGCTTTTAATCGACTATTTCTGCTAGAAATTTACAAAATTATTTATATTGTGGACATTTATACTTTGAACTAAAAGTATTAAAATTGATTTTATTTCTCTATCTCTTTTGGAAATTTTTAGTTCTACTAGAACCATTCAATGTGCAAACTCTTCTAGACCTTTTAGTAATATATGGTTTTTAAAGAACTAATTGTAATCTCAAAAAATAAACATGGTTAAAATGGCTAAAATAAAATTAACTCCCAAGCTATTAAGTAAACGTTAATTAAAGCTTAAATAAAATACAACTTTTTTTCTTTCTTATCACTTCATGTGATAATCATTCATACTAATTTCATAATAAAGAGTATTACTTCTATAATAATGGTCTAATCAAATCGTCTTTTTTATAAGCAATGAAATTTTAGTCACATTCGTTTCTGGGAAGGACATACCAATAATTAGTTAGGTTTCTCATATATTTCATCAATAACCCGTTTTTCCGTCCAACAAAATATAAGATAAAAAAAACTTTGAGATATATTCTCTCTCAATTGCTACTATAATAGCAAATTTCAGGGGTAAGTAAGGGAGAAAGCTTTTTTTATTATTAGATCACCAACTTTCTCAATATGATTTCCATTGCTAAGGAATTCTAAAAACCATATCATTATTTTTGTAATATTTTAGCCATAAGTCAAGTTTTTTATAAAACGTCTTCTAGTGTTCTACTTTTCTTTTAGAGGGTAAAAGTAAATTTTCAGAGTTTTATTGTTAATAAGTCTCCAAGACTCATCATATAAGAATTTATAATAACATATATAATATATAAAATAATAAAAATTTAGCAATATAATAAAGTAATAATCTCATAGTGGTCAAGGTTAAAGAATTTTGTATTAAATCATCCTTTGGTGGTTAAAAATAAACAATAACAATTTGTTTGTCATACAACTTTTGGTGGTTTATTTAAAGTAATGATTAACATATACAATATATAAAATAATAAGAATTTACCAATATAATAAGAAATTGCAACACAAATCATGTTTTTATTTCAAATTTATAAAATCGCCATTATAATATTTGCGTTAGAAAATTACAAATATAACATTTATTATTGCTAAAATTAAATTTTGCCTCCATGCCGAACTAGCTTAATAAAAAATTGGTCCACAAATTTATTGTTCGGGTTTACATTTTGATATAGGTACTCAATTAGATTGAGTAGACTCAATTGGATTGGGCAAAATCGGAGCCTCTCGACCGAGAGCTATCTCGGGCTGACCGAACCGATTTGTCACTCCGATCGAACTGACAAATTGGACCAGGACAAAACTGGCATATCAACATGTGTGAGGTAGTGTGTGCGCAATGTGTGAGTGCTTGAAGTGGGAGAGAAAGGTAATTCCACTAACACCACATTTGATGAAGAACTGTTCTTCATTCTTATTACTCTCTTGATTTTATTCTCTCAAGCTCTCTTAAACATTCCAGCTGAAAAAAGAAGCAAAAATCTGGGATTTTTCTTCTTGATTTTACACTCTCAGGAACACTTTGAAAGACAAGAAAAATCTGATTTTTCTAGTTCTTATATATTTCCAGTTTTTCCTTTGTTTCCTATACTTTGTGGGTTCCGGGAAAGGTGTTTCCAAACTTCGAAGATTTTGAACTAGCATCTGAGACGTGAAGTAATAAGATCAGAGGTTGGTGTGTGAATATCGGTAGAGACAAGAGACTGAAGGCTGCTGTTGGTGGTTTAACGTAATATAATCCGGACAACATCGATTAGATCAATAAATATATACTTTCTATCACAAGATTTTGGTAATCCCCGCAATATTTTATTTAGCTGCGTTTTAAGGATTACAAAAATTTTCTTTCATTTATAGTCATTCATACTGAAACCAAATGTTCATTTTTCTATAATTAATTTTGTCGTAAATCTTGTAATTTATAATGCATCACGTTATTACATGGTAAATTCTAAATTACAAGTTGAAGGATGTGACCCAAAATTTCATTTTTTTCTATTGTTTTGCAAGTTTTCAGCTCTATAAAAGACGGTTTCCTTCTCAAACCATAGAATCATAGAAAACTTTCTGCCATGGCCTCTCAAATAATTCTCCAAGCAGGTACATCTCTCACTCCCACCAAACTCTCTTCCCAACCTAATAGCTACACATTCAACAGCAAAATCTATGCCCGAGTTCGCCTTGCCACTGAGTCTGATGTTCCTCACCTCCACAAACTGATCTATCAATTGGCTTTATACCATAACCTCCCCTTTGAAGCAACTGAAGCCTCCATCTCCAACAACCTATTCAAATCCAACCCTCTCCCTCCTTTCGAGTCCTTTACCGGACTCATCCTCGAAGTCTCACCAAATCCCTTTCCTCATATATTTGACCATCCGATTTTCAACCCTATAGTTCAGACAGTTGGTTTAGAAGCACCCCTTACCGATGCAGAATTCGAGCTCTTTCATAGCTCCAACTCAAATGATATCTTTATTGCGGGTTATACGCTCTTTTATCCTCATTACTTTAGTTTTCTTAAGAACCCCGGGTTCTTCATTGATAATATTTACATTAGGAATTGTTATAGAAGCATGGGGTTTGGGACAATTATGTTCTCTGTAGTTGCATCACAGGCTGCCAAGAAGGGCTATTCCATGGTTGATCAGCTTGTGGCGGATTGGAATGTTAATTCCATAAAAAGGTTCAAGAAAATGGGTCTTCAGGCTGTGGACGATTTCCGGCTTCATAGGTTGTCTGGACAAAGACTTGAAGCTTATAACAACTGTGTCACAAATGATAATAATCCAAATACATAAAAATTCATTAGTGTGCCAACTTTTCCTTAAAAACACCCTTTAAAAGCTAAAAGTTGAGGGTTTAATCTCATTTTTTTTAACCTTGATGCATCAGAAAAAAATGATAATACTTGTTAGGGTGGTGATATTCACACTTCTTTTTCAACTTCTTGCGCTCCTCTCCACGTAATTTATAAGTGAAATGTCTTTAATATCCAAACTCTATAAATTCAACTTAAAGTTAACAATACTTAGCAAAAAAAAACTTAAAGTTAACAATCTAAGACAATTGTAGATAAGGATATTAAAGTTATTTTATATGAATGAAAGGAGTGCACGAAATTATAAATTTAAGAGTGTAAATATCATTTCCTACTTGGTATCATTTTTTTATTTGTTTGCAATACATCAAGTTAAGAATGAACAATGAGGATTGGTTCCTAATAATTTAGTTGTTAAAGGGTTTTTAATTTAATCTTTGTCGATTCAATAACACTGGCCGACCGCTGGTTTTCTTTAACTGTTTTGTTTTGTTTTTAATTATTAGGAAAAAGTGTCGACCCGAAATTTATTCTTCGGAACCAAAAATATTATGCAAATTTTGTTAGCCCTCATTCACAGACACAACCGCTTGTTTGTTCCACTGTTTATTGGTTGTATTTCGGTACTACTTTCCATTTTCTTGAATAAAACTTTGTATAGGTATTTTTAAGTTTCTTGTTTAGTTCAAAACATTCACACATTTATGGTAATATTGTAATAATATTTCACCTTTGATGTTGTTAATGTAGCCTTATGACGTCGTTTTTTTTAAGAGAAATTTCCTATACATTTTGCACTAACAATTTAGCTAATTAATATAAATAGAAAAAACTTTTTATTAGGTTATTTTTAATACCAACAATTTACGGGCTGCACTAATTGTTAAATTAACGATTCTGGCCAAACAAATTACGTGTCGGACACAGGGGTAAAAAAGTCTAAAGAAAACTTAACTGTGCTAAAATGGAGCAGGTCCACATGTGGGGATATGCACCAAAACCCCCTAAAATTTTCCAACTAATCACTTAGTACACATGTTGTATTTTGGTGAGTTCGGTCCACAACTATATTGTGGACCTGATATACCCTAACAATTTTAGTTATATTGTCTTCTTCAACCAATCCATCTCTAACTTCACCATCTTCTTCTACATCTACTTTCTTTTCCATATCCAAATTCACCCCCATAATTCCTTATGAATTGGCATAATCAATCAAGTGAACCCTAGAAAAAATCTCATCGTCTTCATACTTCCTCTTTTCTTTGCTTGATAAACTAATATAAAGCTTTGGCCATACTAGCCCCTCCCCCCTTTCCTCGCCTTCTACTACTACTCCTTTGCGGTTATTGTTATTATTATTACCATTTTCCTCCACTCCAATCACATGGCCATGACTCCTACTCCTCTGCGCCGGAAGAAGGGTTAGAAGAGACTGAAAATGCTCAATTGGTTAGCCCCATTCTTGACTGCTTCCCCGCCGGCGGCATGTGGATGTATTTTTTCTGGTAAAATGAGAAAGGGGGAAGAAGATGGTGTTTAGGGTTTAAAAATTAGGGTGGGGCTGTAAAAAAAATAAAGAAATGGACCATTTTGCCTTTCTCACCGGCAACATGAAAAGTCGATTCGTTAATTTGACAATTATAACAGCCCTTAAATTGTTGGTACTAAAAATAGCCTAATAATTTGTTTTTTTGGCTATTTATACTAGTTAACTAAATTGTTGGTGCTAAATATAGAGGATTTCTCTTTTTTTTTAACCATAGTAGTTTATTGAATTTGAGGGAAAAAATAGATACATAGAGGGGACGAAACCACTTCAAGGTGGAAACAAATTCACTACTAAATCAGACAATTGATTTCTAGTATTCTATTAGAATCACCAAAGGGAAATCAGTCACCATTATAAATTAACATCTCTTACAATGTTTATATCTAGTCTCCATATGATATTCAATGGGAGTAGTTTTGGCTTTAGTTTTACTCTTACATGAGCGAATTTGAGTAAAATCATCATAATCATATTCCTATTGGAAATTTGCCAAAGCATCAAAAAGATTCCTAAATCGATTTAGTAAGTAAATACTCAGTTTTTTTTGTGAATAACAACTCTGAAAATAGTAAAGCGATAGTAAATATTTCTTGATTTAAAACTCAATATACTGAGCAATTGAAACATCTTCACAAAAAGATTCGTTGATTAAACATTCACCAGATACGATACGATACGATACGTTAATCAATTTCTGACTTCTAATATTTACACGGTTAATATGTACACTACATCGGGACAAAGTCAGGAATTTGGTGTTGGAGGGCGAAACTGGTAAAAAATTCCAAAATTTCTTGGGGGGGGGGGGGGGCGATAAAAAAGGAAAAAAAAAATTCTTGGGGGGTGAAATTGATAAAATTTTCCAAAATACACATAAAATTTCGAAAAATAATAGTATTTTTAAAAATCTTGGGGGCGCCCTGTCTTCGTCCCTGCACTACATGCACTACATGAGTGTTCCTCCACTAGTAGTTGGATGCAGATTGATGAAAATTGAAGACGGAAATGAATCTAAGGTTGTGTAATCACTGACGTGTAAAGACGGTAATATCATGTTACATTATGCTTACAAGTCTTGTTGTATGAAGTAATGAATAGTTTTATATATAGCCATAAGTTACTTAGGGATGTTTCGTTAGTCAAACTTTGTAAAGGGTTGACAAGCGTGGAATGTGGTGATGGTCAACCATCCATGGTTTATGCTTGATCTGTTGGGGAGAAACCACAATATAGTCCAAACAATCGAACAAACAATATCAAATAGTCCATTCCGCAGACCTGGCAATGTTAAATAGTCCATTCCGCATCAGATTTAGAATCAAACTTTGAACAAAAAATGGGTGCATAAAAACCTTTAATATATAACAAATCTCCCATCTCAGTACTCCAACAATGATAATTTTTACCATTCAAACGAGTCGCCTGACTCATATTCGGTTCCATATTTTAGACAAGCAGATAATCACACAGCAACCTGGCTCTGATACCACTATGTTGGGGAGAAACCACAATATAGTTCAAGCAATCGAACAAACAAGATCAAATATGCTTAACAAAATATCTCCCAAACTTGAATAAAAACGTACGACACCAAACAATAATTCCAAAGCCCCTAGATGAAAATTACGAATGCAGCAGAACAATAATAATGGAGCAAGTAAATGAAAGATAAATCAAGCAAACACAACACCAAGAATTTTACGTGGAAAACCTCTTCAAATCGAAGAGTAAAAACCACGGGACCTTCGGGTCCACTCCAAAAGCTTTCACTATAAATCAAGAGAGGTTACAAAAGAGTATCTACACCAATATGTGTAAACTCAAACCAACAAGGAAGCTAAAACTTCATCAACAACATAAAAGAGATGAGAATAGAGAAAATTTCACCCATAAAATAGAACACTGTTCAGACAACCATAACTCGGAATCAACAAGTTGAAATTCGAATCCCACCGTCCAGAATGTAGTCCTATGAGTCTTCTACCTCCAGTTAAAATTTGAGAGCATTCCGACAACAAATGACCGTCCGATCGGAAGAAATCCCAAAACCGTGCTGACAGAAAAATAGCTGCGAAAATCTCATTTTTGTCTCCCAAACTTACTGTTTCTTCACTCTCTTAAATTATATAATAGTGGAGCAAAAAAAACCAAGGATTTTATGACGTGTTGGGCTGGGACTATGGGCTCTTTTTCAAAACCCACAAAGGAGGAAAAATATTGCATGGACCCAACATGATCTATAAACTTGTAAAACCATTTTCCTTCACCACATATAACGATCTAGTCAATGAATTAGAAATGGTGATCAATTATACCTATTTGCCAAACATATTCGATGTGTACGCGGTTTCATAGTGCAAGCATGTGGACAAACAGCGTTGCATCACTACAAATCGCTTAAGTATGCTTCGTTATTTAGGTTTATTAAATGTTTGACAAGTGTGGAGCGACGATCGTCATATGATAGATTATAATTTATTATTAATTAAACGGACTAGGACTTCACGTTAGAGAGGGCATCTGTATTTGGACAGCTGGGTGAAAAACATTATGGCTTTCTTTTGCAAAAGGCAACAACAAGGTTAAAATCTTGATATAAATACACACACACACATATATACAACCTACCTGAGGAGGAGAAGTTGCTCTCTACCGTGTTTGTCTCCTCAAGGCCCGAGTTGGAGTCAAGCTGCTTACAACTGAGTCAACTAAAGTTTAAAAATAATTAGGATAGCGAGACAAAAAGAAACACCAGAGATAGAAATCAAACTGGTTCAAGTACAGTGGTTGGCTCCTGTAGGGGTGGGAAGAACTGGTTCGAATGGATGAATGACTTTCTTGGGTAAACTAGCTTTCACAAAGGAGAACTTCTTAAGTTTTCATTCTAAAGGATCCACCAATCAATGTAACCACATATTACTAAGGCATTTGGCAGAAAGTATTGATAAAAGAACATCTCCATCTTCTTTTTTGCGTCATCTAACTTGGATTGCATCTCCTCAAGATTCAAGCAAGGCTTGTCAATGAAAAAGATGCAAGGACCAGGTTAGCTGGAATACCTTGAATCAGCCCAAACTGAAGCAAATAAGTGAGGGTTATAAGGCCCTGAAGACACTTAGCTAGACTAGCCAACAAGTCGGGGGCCATTGAGCAATTCCTTGGTCACTAATAGATGGTCCAAGAACCTGCTTAACTCGTCAAAAGAAGTCCCTTCTGGTTTTTGCCTCAACAAGTCCTATTAACATAGAGAGACAACAATATGGGGGTATTTTCCCCTATTTTCCAATGAAAGCGGACGATGTTTGCAACCATGACACTTGAATCAATTTGGAATGGGCCCAATCGGTAACTAGTGACTTGGCCCATATTCAGCCTAACCTCACTAGGCAGACAATTCAACCCAAACTCTGGAATTTACTGATAGAACCACAATGGCATCAGCCACACTGTACCTACACCAGGATTTAGCGGAAACTCGCACCAGCCAGGTGACATAGCTTTCCATGTGGCGTGACCAACACCTTTGCTTCGAGGACCACCTACTTTGATTCTAGAAGAGTAAGTTGATTAAGTGATCAAACCCTGTATGCTTTATTGAGGGGAGCATATTCAAAACTTTGTCTACAAAACTGAGTGTGCCCAGTTTGTGACTGTCGCGGGAAGGTAGCAGCGTAATCAATGTTCGGTTGTTCATGGTAAATCCTGAATAGGGGAATCCCAGGAAGGAGAAGTAGAGGCCATTTGTTAGATGAGGCATTGAGAAAATAAAATAAAAAACATAAATTGAAATTGGGGGATTAGGGTTTATCGGAGCTCATTGATTGAATGAAGACGAAGAAGATTGTTCAAATTCCCACATTTTGGAATTTAAAGGAGGATTTCCAAACGTTTGTAACAGATCACAAGGAGCTAGAAGGATTAGATTTTTTTCCCGCTCTTAAAAACCCGTTGCAAAAACAAAATGGGGTAAGTATTGACATCGAAAAATCCCAGACCGGCCAAGACCATACATAAGCGAGTAAACGGGAAAACCAGATATCTGGTCCCAGAATCCATCAGCCAAGATAACCAACCCAAATCCCTGAACATTAGGAATTCAATTTACGACCTTTTTTTACCCTGTTTTAGGCCTTATATATCCCAACTATCACAATCTCTAAGAAAGTGGGATTCGGACAAGAGAATTTTTATGTAAGAAACAACAACAGGACAGCCTCGGAACAATTGAAAATGTGTAGCCAACAACCAACCGAGTTACAGGAGGTCCACTTACATTCTCCATAAAAGTCATGACATGTTAACATGTGCAATTCATGAGTGCATTGCCGAAATGGGCACATTTCCAGGCGAGAAACCCCTTACAAAAGTAGCCATTTAAATAAGAGATAAAAAGGAAGAACGAAAATATTATCATTGACAATCAAAATGTCTTTTTATCTTCATTTATACAGTGTTTACTTACTTTTCTTACAACTTTCCGCACTTAAATTCATGTAGTTAAAGTTAGATTTAACAATTTTGAATTTGCTAGGCTTCTTGTGTGAGGATATTTCTCTAATAACACATACTTATTTTAGAATCCAAGCCACTTAGACTAGGCTTCCCGCATGAGGGAGTTTTCCCAATAAAGCATACTTAGTTTCAGGGTAGTCAGTTTGACTCTGGACTGGATACTTCTCTGAGGAATTATTTTCCAATAATGCATATTTGGCTGAGTCACCATACTTATATTAGAATCCAAGCCACTTAGACTATACATTTATTATCTAAATGGATTAAAATATATCATCTATAATTTTAAAAAATAAAAAATTCATTGGGGTCATTTGACCCTGTGACAGACTATTGGATCCGTCACTGCTTTCTAGGACCTATTCCTCTTAACCTAACTGAATGCATCTTTTATATTCCTTGTTGGAGCGCTTACCCAACTGTGTTTTTAGGTAATGCGAGTTTGCTTGGAACTTTCTGTTATACTCCTTTGTCCTTTCGCTTCACAATGACTGTTCTAATAGTACATTTTATTTTCCTAGTCCTAAATAAATAAGGAAGATATCTATGATTTTTTTCATTCCAAATCTACCCCTATTTCCAACCAATATATATTACATGCAACCCAAAAAAAATCTATTGCACAATGATTAAGCAGCAAAACTAAAATTGATTTTGAATATTTTTGGGAAAAAAACTATCACTTCTTCTATGATGGAGAGAGAGGAGAAGAAGAACAAGAGAAGTAATTCATTGTTGCTATTTAAAAGAAATTTAGACTGTGTTTAGCATTCTGTGAAACTTTTCTATTAAACATAGCAAAACCTTAATTCTCAAGAAAATGGTAACTAGGTCAGATATTTTTGAAGAGAAAGTACGTACAATTTTTAATTACGATTGCAAAACCTGCCAGACAATTGATAATCCAAATTGGAATTTAAACTACATGTAGCATATGTCAAGGAGGTCCAAATTCAAAGCAGGCCTAGTGCCCGGTGTAACATATTGAATTTAATTTGTCTCCCTTCTAGCAGGGACGAAGTCAGAAATTTTATGTTGTGGGTAAAAAACTGCAAAAGTACGTCGAACTAAATATAAAAACTGAAAAAAAATAAAAAAAAAAATTGGGGCGAACTTGATCAAATATTCCAAATTATATATAAAATTTATTATATCTATTAGTATTTTTAAAAGTCTCGGGGCCGATTGCCACCCCGCCCCTAGAATCGTCCCTGCCATCTAGTGACTAAAAAAGTCCTTGATTATAAATTTGATGATAGAAATTTTGTTAAAGACAGAAAATTACACTATTTTAATGATGAAAGTTATTATCATGACACTAATTGGCAAAATCAGGACCTAAAAATTTAACCCAAGGTTCTACTAACATTGGAGATGAGGCAAATTCACCAAATTCAAAGTGTGGTGATTCTTTCGTTGTGCGAGTGAAGGAAGGTTCCGGCCTTAACCAATATAAATTAATAGCAGTTTATTAAAAAACTCCTATTAGATTTACAAATTATGTTTACAAATATCGAGACAACTTGTATTTTTTGTCTTAGGGGGTGTATTCAATTAGGATTTTAAAAGACTATTTATGAATAAATAAGTCCAGTGGATTTTAAAAGAATATCTAAGATTTTAAAAGAATGTAATGACATATAAGATTTTTTTTTAAAGATTTTGTATACTTAGGATTCTTATGTTCGGATTTTAAGGATTTATATCACAAGAATTTATAAGATTTGAAAGGATTACAAAGACTTTTTATTTGTACGATCCTAACCAACCAACTTAGCTGGATGATGAACAATGTCTAGTTTAATGATGCACAAATTCTTCAGGAACAACCTTTACAACCCAAACTTTTCAAATAATGGTGGAATTTATCCTTCCCAAAGGTTTTATTATAGGTATAAAGTTACTAGGTTGCGGACACTTGGTTCAAATAATGGAATGAGGCCATAAATATAAAGCCAATAAAAGTAAATTGGTTAAAGTTGTGGGCACTCACGAGAAAATTTGATTTTTACCGAATTACCGACCGAATTCAAATTCAATTCGACAATTTGAATTCGATAATTCAGTGTGAATTCGGTAATTCGATTTGGTAAAAAATAGGACAAAATCGGTTTTGACTATAATTGAATTCGGCCTGTCCGAATTTGAATTCATTTTTTAATAATTTTTTAACTTTATTATATAGTTAGTGTATAAAGTAAATAGACCCTAAAAATTGTTATTTTGGCGTTTTTCTATTAATTTGTCTTGTAAATATGGTTGAATTAAACAATGAATAATTTATTATTTCGATTATTTTTTTCTGAATTTATTGTTTGTTTTGGTTTTGGTTTTTTCTTGATGTTCTTTTTTTTTTAGGCCCGAAGGCAATTGCCCCCGAAGGGGAAGAGCGGAGAATACCCTAGATAGGGAGATTGTAGCATGCCCCAAGCTGGGGAGGGAACTTAGCCTCACAAGGAGGAGAATTTTATTGCCCCATAAGGGGAGATACGGGAATCGACCACGGGATCCCGTGGCCGGGTAGCCTTACCACTTGGGCTACCCGATTCCCATGTTTTTTCTTGATGTTCAATTAGAATTTTCTTGTGAAATCGGTCAATTCGGCAAAAAAATGAATTCCAAATTCGTCAATTCGAATTCGGTAATTCTAAATTCGAATGCAAATTGGGTCCGTTTTTAGGTTCTAAAAAGTTGCCCCGAATTCAAATGACCGAATTGGCGAATTCAAATTCGATGCTCACCACTACTTGCATTAGCAATAACATAAACGAGATCAAATTGAATGGAACAATAAAAATAAAAGCAAACATTTAAAGTTACAAGAGTCAATGAAAAAGATAACAAATAAATAAATCATGAAAATCCACTAAAAAGTCTTATGTGCTAGGGTGGGATTTTTTAAAGGGTTTGATATTTATTCGGTCAATTCGGCAAAAAATGAATTCCAAATTCGTCAATTCGGTCAATTTGAATTCGGTAATTCTGAATTCGAATCCAAATTGGGTCCGTTTTTAGGTTCTAAAAAGTTGCCCCGAATTCAAATGACCGAATTGGCGAATTCGAATTCGGTGCTCACCACTACTTGCATTACCAATAACATAAACGAGATCAAATTGAATGGAACAATAAAAATAAAAGCAAACATTTAAAGTTACAAGAGTCAATGAAAAAGATAACAAATAAATAAATCATGAAAATCCACTAAAAAGTCTTATGGGTTAGGGTGGGATTTTTTAAAGGGTTTGATATTTATACTTTTCACTAAAAAATCCCACAAATTCCTAATTAAAAAAAAAAATCCATCAAAATTTGGAAGTTTTTGAATACCAAAAGACTTTTTGTTACTTGTTAAAAGTCCTGATTGAATACTATTGGATTTGAAAATCACTTTTAAAAAATCCTAATAGTCTTGATTGAATACCACATGACTTATTTAGACTACTTAAAAGTCTTAATTGAATACCACAAGACTTATTTATTTCAAAATAGTCTTTTAAAATCCCAATTGAATACACCCCTTAATTTGTGTTTTTTTCTGTCTAATTATTAATCAGTTGTCATGTTTAATTTTTTTAAAAATATTCTATTAACCTAAAAGAAAATTGTAACTCTAAAAAAAAGTGAGACGTTTGACAATTATTTTTTAAATTAAGATAATCTAATAAA
This sequence comes from Vinca minor, assembly GCA_026122235.1. NCBI lineage: Eukaryota > Viridiplantae > Streptophyta > Magnoliopsida > Gentianales > Apocynaceae > Vinca > Vinca minor. The sequence continues at coordinate 5,746,801 of JAOCZM010000253.1, forward strand.
ATGTATATTGTGATTATAAATCATAGATGGGGCAGCTTAGAACTTGGTTTTCTTTCGTTTCCGATTTGTGTTCGGTTTGCAAGTGCCCAGAGTTGGACAATTTGTCCCTGTCACATATCAAACATGGCCTATTAAACATCAATTTCATTCTTCAGGGTGTAAAAGTATTGGAATCAATGACTTCATTATTATTTTATTCTAAATCATATAACACGCACGAATACGAGAGTCTCGAGTAAATCGAAATATGGTAACTACCCAAAGACAGAAAAGTATAACTATACAATCTAATCCCCACAAATAAGTGAAACACATGGTAAGAATATATGGAATCATTTAATTGAATTGATTTAATGAATTAAGGGAAATTCCTCATATAAATACAAATGGAATCCTACACAAGTAAGAAAAAGAAAAAGAAAATTGAATAATAAACTAACTCTATAATATTTAAAGACTAAAATAGGTAATTACTATAATTTTATTAACATAGAAAATATATTCTTAATACTCCCCCTCAAGTTGGAGTGTGTACATCAAGAACACCCAACTTGAGAACCAGATAATCGAATTGCTTCTGCCATTGCATTTTGAAGTGCTACGACAGTCAGCTGATAGACTCCATCACAGACAACACTGATGCGAAATCTTGATGGGTTATATCAAGACTCGGCTTAATTAGCAGATCTTTCTCTATCTCGAATAGTTTATGGGGGAATACACTTAACACAGTCCCGGAAAGGCTAAGTATCAATGGAGGTTGAAACACCACAACTAGATAAACCAACTAGTTGATACAGTAACTTAAAGAAATATGAACTTCAACCGGAAGTCATAAACAAGTATCAAAGGATTAACCTTAATCAAAATATCAATATATCAAGTCTAAGTAAATAAGGTGGCCGAAACTTCCATTAAGTAGAGGGTAATTCGGTTTCAACTTAAACTAGGAAAAGGGAAATAAGAGTCCTTGAAGAATTAGGACTCTTGAATAACAACTTGCTATCAAGTAACTACCTAAACAAGATAATAGGGACATGTGCCTATTATCTTGGCGGCATAAACATAAATAACTACCAAAATAATGAAGAGTCCTAGTTGCATTAGGACTCTTATTAACCAACTAACTAACACATGGACAACATGTCCTTTATTATAGCAACTACTTGCTATACACGAAATTATAGTAATAAAATATGCTGAAAACAATTAAAGTCTAGTATAGACTTTAATTGTACATAAAAAGACTAAAATGCCCTTTATAATTCGTCCCCATTCTGGACAGCTTGTTGGGCCAACTTGCACGACAATATGGGATATCAAGAAGGCAGAATCTGATCTTGTGATCTTCATGAAAGTTGTAGATCTGCCTCTTATCTTTAATATGCAACTGGAATCAGCTCCATTGGATAAGTATATCGAAAGATATGTTCATTCTTCCAAACAGTAGCAAAGCTGTCCATTCCTTGTACACTTGTGATACTAAGAGGTTGACTTGTACAACATTCCTAGATGTAATTTAGAGTCCTCTTTGTATCTGAATGCACGTTCCCTTGAGTTGGGCAGCCCCAAGGTTGGGACCGTATCATCCCCTCCTTCTTGAAAAGGATTCGTCCTCGAATCTTCCCAAAAATCAGCTTTGTAATCTGCAAAATGAATAAATGGGAGCAAGTTAGAAATATGGAAAGTAGAAAGTACATTGTACTTACCTATCAATGAGATTCTCTTGCGGCTGTCCCAAATGAATGGTGTCTTTTCCTCCTTAATTGCAATTAATGGGTCAGCAAGCTTGCTAAAATCACGAAACAAATTTGTATAAAAGCGTGCCAACTCATATGTTGAACGATCTTGAAGGATAATAGTTGTTCGTGACCATTCCTTTATTGCATTATCTTTTGCTAGAACAACTTGAATACCTTGAAAACTCACAATGTAACTAAGAAGGTTAATAGAATTAGTGTAAGAAACATAATTTCCAATCTTAGCATACAAAGTTTGTGCTTTTAAAATAGTAGAAACAGCCCTAAGATGTTCAATATGATTCTCTCGGTTTTTACTAGCAACAAGTATATTATCAAAGTAAGGAATCGGATGTCTATACTTAAAAGCTATGTTAGAATTATTTAGACTATCCGTATATATGCTAAAAATCCCTTCATGCTTTGGTATACTCATTACCGGTTTAATGTAAGGATTTAAAGACTCACTTACCTCCTTCTTTGCACAAATTAACTCACCTTGGGTTTGATTTTTGCTGATTTGTTCCCTAAAGATGGTTTATACCTTTCATGATTTTGAAGGCTAACAAGCAACCTTCTTGGCAATTCCTTAGGAAAGACTTTATGAAACTTCTGAAAAATAGCAAGACTAGATGTAGAAAAAAATGTTAGATCAAAAGAAAAAGTGTTAGCAAAAAGGTTCCTTGCGGTTCCTTTCAAATCGAACAAAACAACAAGTTGTTTTGCTTGAATTGCCCTATCTACCTTTTCGGGAGTAATGAATAAACACTCTTTTCTCTCTTTGTGTGAGCTTGCCTTTTTTTCTCACTAAGCTCACGACTTTTGTATCCTTTTTTTTTTTTCGAATTTTACCTCATGGATAGGATCACTCGTTTTTTTTCTATCTCGCTCTTTTTTCACTTCTAAAACAGCCCTTTCCGCTTCTTCCTCACTTATCCACGATCCATCATCCAATTTTATCATTGTACTCTTGTTAGGGAAGTCCATAGCAAAAGTGTCCTTTGCCCCCACATTTAGAACATTCCCGAACAAGTTTTGGAGTAGAATTTACCCTTGTATTGGCCGTTTTGGTTGGATTTTGTGACCTTACTGCCTCAAACTGACCAGTGACTGTTTTTGCACCATTTATGACCTCTTTACCCCTGTTTTGGCTCGGAAAAACAGTAGAAAAAATCTGGGATGGATTCGGCTTCTCCCAAGTTTGGAAAGTTGCCGATTTTACCCTTAAACTCTTTTCTATTTGCTGTCTTTCAATCTGTTCTGCATAATAAACCAAATCAATAAGATTATGAAGATTAGCACGTTGTACCTTAGGTCTGATGTTTTCATTTAGACCAGCCAAGAACCGAGCTAAAGTTGTTTCTTTATCTTCTTGAATATTCAATCTAAACATCACCATCTCCATCTCTTTGTAGTATTCATCAACGGTCTTTGTTCCTTGCCTCATTCTTTGGAGTTGATTGTACAACTCATGATTAAAATTTTGAGGTACAAATCGTCGTGACATGATCGCTTTCATATCTTCCCATGAATCAATTGGTCGTTGTCCCGCTCTTCTCCGTTCATTGGTCTCATTATCCCACCACTTTGATGCATAGTCTCCAAACTCCATGGCTGCCAATTTAACCTTTTTCTCCTCCGAATAATAATGAACATCAAAAACATGGTTAACTTTTCGTGTCCAATCAAAAAATAAATGAGGATCATTCGTACCTAAAAAAGGAGGGATCTTGGTCTTGATAGAACCAAGATTATTATCATACCTTTGAGCTTGATGATTTGCTCTTGGCTCAAATCTATCATCATTAATGAAAGGTCTAGGATCATACCTTTGAGCTTGATAATTTGCTCTCGGCTCAAATCTATCATCATGACCAAAAGGACTTGGATCATACCTTGTATCTTGTTGATTTTGCCTCGGTTCATAGGCAAAATTGTCCATCATTCTTGGAGTTGCTCTCGGTTGGTATTGATTATTATCAACTTTGTGCCGAAAATTGTCTCTCCAAGGTGGTTCAAAGGATTCTTGGGAATCGTGATCATCTTTCGCTGCCCCAAGAACCTCTAACCGATCATTCATCTCACCAATGGATTGCATCATTTTTTTCATTGTTTGATGCATTGATTCTCGAAAAAGCTTGTCTTCATTCATGGCACCTTGCTGCGAAGTACCTTCACTAAAAGACATTATCTTTGCAAAACAAACTTCACAAAAAGAATTGTTAGTAAAAAAAGATGTTAAAGATTGAATCTTTCACAAAATCTGTGAATAGTAATCTGTGAATAGTGTTCTGTGAATAGTACCCAGTGAATAGTAATCAGTGAATAGTAATCAGATTTTTATTCTCTCAATATCCCTCAAAATACTTGTCAAGAACTTCCAACTTTGAATGATTGAATGGTTATAAGGATGGAAGGCTGAAAAATATATCAAGAAGTACTTTCTTGACTTAACAAAAAGGCTAGGGAAAAAGTATAAGTGTAATTGTAACAAGAGCAAGAAAAAGATGTAACCTTTATGTTTCTTGATTTTCTTTCTTCTTGAAATTGCTTTTTCTTGAAGCCTTTCTTCCCTTCTTCCCCAAGACTTACCCTTATCTTGGCCACACAGATCAAGAACTTCTATGGTATGAAGATGTTACTTTGATATTTTTACCTTGATGGTGACTAATTCAAGATGAAGAGGGAACAAGAGCCAATTCCTTGTTGAAGGAAGTTTGCTTTTGGATTGTATCCTTGTCTTTTGTGGGATAACTCGGTTGCCAAATTCTTTATATCCGAGTGGCTTTTTCTTTGTACTAACCCGGCTGCCAATTTCTTTACTTCCGGGTGGCTTTTTCGTAGGGGTATAATTTTTGTGTTATCTTTCGGCTATTCTCAAGCAAACAAGAAAAAAAATTTCAAGAAAAAACTGTAAAGGGTACACCAAGATAGAGATCAACCTTTTGCTCTGATACCACTTGATGCGAAATCTTGATGGGTTATATCAAGACTCGGCTTAATTAGCAGATCTTTCTCTATCTCGAATAGTTTATGGGGGAATACACTTAACACAATCCCGGAAAGGCTAAGTATCAATGGAGGTTGAAACACCACAACTAGATAAACCAACTAGTTGATACAGTAACTTAAAGAAATATGAACTTCAACCGGAAGTCATAAACAAGTATCAAAGGATTAACCTTAATCAAAATATCAATATATCAAGTCTAAGTAAATAAGGTGGCCGAAACTTCCTTTAAGTAGAGGGTAATTCGGTTCCAACTTAAACTAGGAAAAGGGAAATAAGAGTCCTTGAAGAATTAGGACTCTTGAATAACAACTTGCTATCAAGTAACTACCTAAACAAGATAATAGGGACATGTGCCTATTATCTTGGCGGCATAAACATAAATAACTACCAAAATAATGAAGAGTCCTAGTTGCATTAGGACTCTTATTAACCAACTAACTAACATATGGACAACATGTCCTTTATTATAGCAACTACTTGCTATACACGAAATTATAGTAATAAAATATGCTGAAAACAATTAAAGTCTAGTATAGACTTTAATTGTACATAAAAAGACTAAAATGCCCTTTATAATTCGTCCCCATTCTGGACAGCTTGTTGGGCCAACTTGCACGACAATATGGGATATCAAGAAGGCAGAATCTGATCTTGTGATCTTCATGAAAGTTGTAGATCTGCCTCTTATCTTTAATATGCAACTGGAATCAGCTCCATTGGATAAGTATATCGAAAGATATGTTCATTCTTCCAAACAGTAGCAAAGCTGTCCATTCCTTGTACACTTGTGATACTAAGAGGTTGACTTGTACAACATTCCTAGATGTAATTTAGAGTCCTCTTTGTATCTGAATGCACGTTCCCTTGAGTTGGGCAGCCCCAAGGTTGGGACCGTATCAAACACCCTTAGCAAAAATCTTTCTTTGGATTGGATCCAAGCATTGAAAAATCTTTGTTACCTCCTTTGAGTAAAATAGCCACTTCAGACTATTTGTGAAATTTGAGGTTGTACTGATGACATTGATTTGATGAAACAATCAATATCTTGTGTAATGATAATAATCATGTGATAACAATTTGCAGAATGAGTACACAACAAAAGTGACGATTTTTTGTTTTGTTGTGGTTTTCTGCTGTTTGTAAAGGATCTATCATTGCTTTGGATTGATGAATCTGATCAATTATCCAAGAACAAGAAATCGGTCAGACGAATATCTTGATCAATGTCAAGAGTTTCTGCCGAAAATAAAGTTAGGGTTTGGAACCTGGTAAAATTAGCTCATGGGCCTCCATATACTCTCAACCAATTGGCAATGAGTGGTGTTAACCCATGAGCTTATACGTTATTTGGATCTTCCTTAGGCACTCTATGTGAGACTTCATATTTCAACACTCCCCCTCACATCGAGGTGGGAGTCAAATTCAAGGCTCGCCGCCCTTCTTGGGTCACGCAGGGACAGATGAAGGCCCGCCGCCCTACTTGGGTCTTACGGGGACAATTAGAGCCCACACATCCCGCCTAAGGACCCGCTCTGATATCATGTAAGAATATATGGAATCAATGAATTGAATTGATTCAATGAACTAAGGGAAATTCCTTATATAAATACAAATAGAGTCCTAAACAAGTAAGGAAAAAGAAATTGAATAATAAACTAACTCTAGAATATTTAAAGAAAAGAATAGGTAATTACTATAATCATATTAATATCGGAATTCTATTCTTAATACACATAATATTGCATAATATATTATATTCCTTATACTCCTCCTCAAGTTGGTGTGTGAGGATCAACAACACTCAACTTGCCAACCAAGTAAATAAATTGTTTGTGTGGAAACTCCTTTGTAAGAATGTCAACGAGTTGTTCCTTTAAGTTGACATGTGAACAAATGAGATCTCCACAAATTATTTTTGCATGGACAAAATGACAGTCTATTTTAATATGTTTTGTCTGCTCATAAAAACAGGATTAACTGCAATATATAGAACTGACTTTCATGTCGCAGATTAACTTTGCAAGATCAAGTGGAACCCTGAAGATATGGAATAGACCTTTCAACCAAACCAACTCACTGACAACATTAGCCATTGGTCGGTACCACATGTTGTTTCTTGGATTTTCATAAACAGAGCAATCTTCCAACTAACATTTTGTATCGCCTTGCATCATCGAAGGATTCACCATCATCTTCAAATGACTTTAGTTGCTTCTCCATGGTGTTGAGACAGGCTTGCTCCAGTTGCCCTACACTTCTTTAATATGTCGATGGCTTATTTTTTCTGAGAAAGAAAACAAATGTGGAAAATGTGCAATTTTAATTCTCAAGAAATATTTGAGTTTTTTTAAATCTTTTAATTTGAAATTGGCATATAAGTTGGTTTTTATCTTTTCACACGTTCACAGATCATTTTCTGTAAGGACTATATCGTCGAAATAACAAAAGTAACCACCATATTGGAACCACTTATAGAATAATAGTCAGTGTTTAATTGGACATTTCTTAAAAGAGAAGGACCGAAGAGTGTTAAATAATTTTTTAAACCACTTCCTGTCAGCCTATTTGAGACCATAATTATATATTTTTTTAATATGCAACATAAATTTGGTATAGGAAGAACAGGAACTGGTGGAGGTTCCATATATATCTCCTCATATAAATTACCATAAAGGAATGCATTGTTGACATCAAACTAATACAAATTCCACTCTTTTGCAGTAGCCAATGCTAGCAAACAATAAACGGTGATCATTTTTTCAACAGATGCAAGGGCTCGGTAAAATCCCTTCTCTCAAACTTGAGATTAACCTTTAGCTCAAAGACGAGAATTAGGGGGATCGATGGAATCATCAGCCCTATACTTCAGGTGATAAACCCATCTAGAGCCAACATGGCGTTTTCCTCGACGAAGAGGAGCAAGAATTCAGGTGTGGTTTCTCTCACAAGAGGCTAACTCCTGTTGCATAGACTAACGTCATACCTAATATTGAGAGACTTGTTGATAAGTGAGAGGCTCAAAACTAGAACTGGTGGATGTTAAGAAAGAGTTTGTGAGCATCAGGACAATTATTATAAGAAATATACTGGGTGAAAAAAGCGAGTCTTACTAGGAGAAGCCGTCAGAATGAGGGAAAGCCGGGACAAACCTACCCTAACATGATAAATATAATCTTGGAATTTAATGAGCTGATTCGAAACACGTGTGGAACGACGAGGAACGGTTGGGAGTTGTGGTGAAATGACACTCTCACCCTGGGCAAAAAGGCTATAGTATTTTCAGCGCAGCCAGCACCGGTCACAAGCCGTTGGATCTGCGCCTTCTTCATCCAGCGTCCAGGGATGCTTCTGCTGTCCAAGGTGCTTGCCACATTGAATAAGTTTTTGAATTTTCATTATTTTCGCGCTTGTTCTGTTACATCGCGATTTCAGCGGGATTTGATTGCCACATTTGATTTCGCACTTGTTCTTCCTACAATCACGGATGATTGTATTAATTTCGGAAATTTTTTTTTTATCCTCTCAATCATGATAATCTTGAGTTTTAATACACAAAAAAAAAAACCTTAATTCCTCTTGTTCATCTTTTTCCTTCTCTGTTTTCTTTCTTTTTTCTTATTCCTTCAATGATAATTCCATTATCGATAGTTTGAATCTATCAATTTCCTTCACCGAATTGTTTGTTAGCCAATCAATTCATGTTTCTGATTCTATAGTTATTTCGTGGCAAATCACAGTGGTTTTGATTCAATTCCAAGATCTAATGATGATGTTAATGTTATCGCGATATAATAATTATTGTGATTGTAATTATATTATCGAAGACGTTTCATAGTTGATTGTTTCTTATCTAGTGTAATAAAATTTTAACAGTGACATTCTTTTCAGTTTATAGTTTTAATAAGTATTTTTTTTATTATAGTTGTAACAATTGTAATTAGTTTTCGATTTTAGATAATAGCTATTGTGTACATATACTATAGCTATTGTGTATATATGCTATAGCTATTACGTACATGACTTACGGCTATTCCTTCTATGTTTTTACCTTTTTTATGGATTCACCTTCCTCAATTGCAGCATCAATATATAATATAATATAGAATTAAATTTTGTTACAAACAAATAAGAATGTAAAATACAGATTTCCAAATTAATATATCAACTGGTGTTAATAGCTTTTTCCATAGTGATTAATAACTATTTCCATAGTGAGATGACGAAAATTAAGGAATTTGAAAAAAATCTCAATCTGAGATGAACTGAGGTAATATAACGATAATTTCAGACAAAAATCAGGATTGTGATGGAGAAAATCAAGGGGAATCTCAATCTGAGATGAAATTAAGGAAATATAATGATAATTCATGACAAAAATCACGATTATGATGGAGAAAATAAAGGGAAATCTAAATTCGAGATGAAATTATGGAAATATATGGTTGATTTCGTAGTGAACGTATTAATCGCCGTTGAAGGGGCTTGAGATCGCGGGAGGGAGACGATGCAGAAGGGAGGTTTGGGGATTTTGGGTATGATGATTGGGTGTTACGCGTCTGCTGTTGATTTTTGCAATCCGCGCCTTTCATGGCCTTTGGATCTCAAGGAAACATATCTTGTGGCTGCTGTTATATCCAGCAGGTGCTGAACCCACCATAGCCTGACCGCACCCTGGGTGAATGTCGCTGGTGAGTAAGGAAAGAATTTGTGAACAAGGAGTAGCCGGATTTTGGCTAGAAAGGGAAATGTGGACTGGACTGAGAGTGGGTAGATTTTTTTGGAGAAGAAGGCTGGGAGGAATATTTTGGGCTGCTCCCCTTGACTGGGATTTGGGCTATTTGCTGAGAATGATTTGGATTAGGAGGAATATTTTGTGTTTGAGAGTTGGACTTAGAAGCGGCATTCTTATAGATAGATGAGACGGATTGTAGGAAAAAATATGTTCAATAAAAATAAACCTATTTTCTCTGTCATATACTTCCTATCTTTTTTGACCCATTGGATAGTCGAGAAAAACACATTTGACAGATCGCTCATTAAATTTATTATGTGTGTGTTTATGAACATAACAAAGATAATCGAATATTTTTAAATGTAAATAAGAGGGAGGACTCACATGAGTCTTACCTTTGTGGAGCTTATTAGGAGGACGGATTATTAAGTTGTAATAAGAACAAACTCTTTCTAAATAAACTCAAAGATATTTCGGTTTCAAATCGAAGGGCACGAGAAAACATTTAAAATATGAATATTTTTGTGTTCTACCCCAACATCTTGTTGAGGGGGACGCACACAAGATGTCTCATGTAAAATCTCATGGTTAGTAAAATAATCCCTTAAACTAATGAATTACGTCTCATGATAATAATTCTTGCCTTGAGGAGAGAATTTCTTTTGATATGGTGATTTTTATTTTCCATTTTCTTTTGTGTATTATAGGTTTCATTGCCTTTTTGCTTGATATTACTTGCTAACTCTGGCTGCGAATTTGATTGTCTTGGTATTTATAATTTTTTCCAAAATAGAATATAATTTATTAGGCCATATTTCTAAATATTTGAATACAAAAGGAAAAATAATGTTTTTTTTTAAAAAAATATTTTTATTTATTGGTGAAGGGAGACCTATTTATTACAAGAAATATGGGGATTTAAGAAACGGAGAGGGGATTCGAACTCACGACCTCTACGTCATGAGACCTTGGCCTTGACCACTAGACCAATGCCTCGTTGGCAAGAAAAATGATGTCAAGCATCCTCTTTAATGCTAGCTCCTGGATTCAAATATGGGTATTTATATATAGTTAGTATATGATTATTGGAATTGGTTTAGATGAAATTGATTCTTCTCCACCATTGTTAAGATTGGATTTGATAAAGAAGAAGATTTGAGGAGGAGAAGAAGAAGAATATTTATCTTTCCCATTTTTCCCTTATAGGAGAGAGTGTTCTAACCACATTAGGCCACATCATCAAATTGGACGAAATTTTACCCAATTATTTGACGGAATGATGAAAATGCCAGCCCGTAAAAATATTGGTGATGGAAAAAGTCAAAAAAGTGAAAAATGAACAAAAGTGTCTAGGTAAAAATAAGTTGATGACCAAAATGGCTATTAATATCCGTAACAGGCAAACGGGCTCAAGTCTCTAAACTCCGCCCTCAATGAAAGCTAAAGAATCTTGAGGAGGAAGAAAGTAACCTGCAAGACAAAGACGGTCAAAGGGTGGTGGAATGTTCCCAACCACTCTCTGATGCTTAAGTTAGCTTGTGAGAGAGAAATAGACAAGGAGAAGAGATCTCAATGCAGACGTCTACTCACTTGATGACACAAGTACAAATGTCAGTGAGATTTCCCCGGGGAAAATAAATAGAGATTAAAACTCAAAAAATGATACAAGACACGAACCTCCCGATGAGAAGTTTCCATCATCTACAAAGCCAAATCAATTAGTTCATCTAGGGAGCGATAATCAATTTTCTCCAAAGACACATCTTGGACGTGGATGGTCTAAAAACTACCTTTATTTTTTTCCCTGTTCGGGGTAACTCCAACACGTCCTCTCCCAGCCGGTGATGCAGCTCTAGAAACGGATATTGTTCTGTCCCAGTATACACTGCCGCAACCAGAAGGAGTGGAACGAGGAGTAACTCCGGAAGCTCCTTCAGTACCGGTCACTGGGTCGGGATAAGGGATCACTCATAATAACGTGAGGAGAGACAAGATGAGGCTGAACTAGAATAACTGGACTCTAACCCCCGGCACGCCCAGCCTCCACATCATCATCATCAGATCCCAAGATCAGTCCGGCTCCTGTGCTGAACAGGTAAAATTCCGTACGTGCGAAACATTGATCCGACCGTTGATTAATTTTCCAGATGGATCGACAAGTTGCGATTTAAAAGAGGGTTAAAAGGGTACATGTGTAATTTCACAAATAAAAAAAAGAAAATAAAAGAGAACATGCAACCGTCACATCGGTTGGGTTACCGAGGGGAGAGAAAACGACTGAAAATGCCAAAAAGGCGTCTTTCTACCTTCTTCTTCTTCCTTCTTCCTTTTAGTTTTTTACCAAAAACTCGTATTCTCTCTACAAGAATGCATATTCTTCACTGCAAAAAACACATTCTTCATATTGTTTCTTCTTCTTCTCCAAAAATCTTTAAAAACGATGACAACTCTACCATCTACATCTCAAGATACAACAAAGATACATGAATGAGAATTTCTCTGTCCTACGGAGAATATCATATCTTTAAATCAAATATTACTGGGAAATCGAGCAAGGAATGTAAGAAAACTCGATATTTTGAAAAATGTCGGATTTTTGGGGTTTACAAGCTGAAGCTCTCAGGTTTAAACGAAGAATGGATGAAATATGCCATTAAGAACTATGATGCATCTGAAAGATGCATCAGGCTTGGAGACTGCCATGCATTAACCATAACTGCAGAAAAGGTGCACAGGGTATATGGTGTCCCTATGGGGCTTAAACCTGTACCTTCTCATAAAGTACTTGAAAAACAATTCCCCATAGAAAAGGTGAAGGGGTTTGCTGAGAAATTTTTGGAGATTGAATGTTCCAATAAAGGATATGTAAATGATGAAATAGTATATGATTTTCTTAGATTAGAAGCATATATGAATTCTGAGATATGGATCACTTTATACGGACTGTACATATTGAGTCGTCTTTTCGTAGCCAACAACTAGTGGAATGGTTAGTCTGAGATATGCTATGCTTTTTGAAGATTGCAAAGACTAAAATTGGGCAGTCTTTATTGTTAATTTTGCGCATGCGGCACTTACTTTTTACCATCCAAATGCTGTTGCCGGAACGCAATTAACTTACAGGATTCCGGCAGACATGCACTTTGTAACGGTATGGTTGTTATTTATTGTGTGAACACATGTTTTTATCTCGTGAATACATGTTCTTGTCTGTGAACACATGTTTTTGTATAGTGAACACATGTTTTTGTATTCTGTTAGCACATGTTTATGTGCAGTGAAAACGTGCTTCTTTGCAGTGAGCACATGTTCTTTGAAACATAACATGCGTTCTCTGAAAGAGAACATGTGTTCTTTTAAAGAGAACATGGGTTCTTGAAAATAGAACATGTGTTCTTGTTAAGTGAACACATGTTCTTGATTACTGAACATGTTTTCTTGTATTCTGAACACATGTTCTTGCAAGAGGCAAGTGAAGCCCAACAGGTCAATACTCAATTCTCCGTTCATTACACAAATAAAAGATGATGTTAGTCTGACGGAGAATGAGATTGCATTGGTTGATTTTGCTTGGAGCGGGGAAGATCCGTAAGTTCCTTTAACTTTTTATCTTATATGAAGTGAACACATGTTCTTGTGTTCTGAACACATGTTGTTGTGCAGTGAACACATGTTATTGTTTTCTGAAAATATATTTTGTATTTCAGAAATCTTGTTATGTTTGATTTTGAGTGCGGACTGTTGATGAGGAAGGATATGAGGACTTGTATGCATGGGGAAGAACTTGTCGATGATGTGATTAATGCATTTGCCCACATCCAAAATGTTGAAAAAATTCAGGCTACACATGGGAAAATAAAGAAAATTTGTTTTACAACTTTTATAACGGTATGTCTGAGGGAACGCTATAGAAAACTGTCTGTGAAATAAATAAATGATAACTAATTTTGAATTATATTTGTCTTTTGCAGAGTTCTGCGACAGGTATATGGGAAGGAAAAATGGCCGGTAACCCTTTGCCAAAAGTATCCGAAATGGTCAAGTTCGTCGAAGAACAAGTGATTGCAGGTCTTCATTATTTGCCAAAGGAACAGGGCATCTGGGATCCGACAAGTGTTGAATTGGTAAGGATACATTTTTTTTTGTCAAACAACACATTTTCTAGAACACATGTTCTCGTAACTAGAACGCATGTTCTATTAACAAGAACACGTGTTCTCTTTCCAAGAACACATGTTCTCTTTCAAAGAACACATGTTTTTTTTCCAGATGTTTTAACAACACATTTTCTAGAACACATGTTCTCTTTCAAAGAACACATGTTTTTTTTCCAGATGTTTTAAGAATTTTTTAATGCTGACTTTTTTTTTCCCAATCAGTTCTTTCTCCCCATATTTTACGGCAGCCACTTCTGGATATATGTGGTGGATATTAAAGTTAAAGAATTGTATATTCTTAATAGCTTGGTTGTCGAAGACGAGGTTAACAAGGCCAAATACGTTCCTCTGGGACAATTGTATTAGCTCATATGGGTGGCTGAGGAATAAATTAAAGATGAAGTACTACTTCAAAGGTTTTAAAATAAAAAAACGGCCAGGTTCCCATCCAACCTTCTGATGACAAAAACTGTTGTGGGGTTTGTATATGCAATGCGATGGAGCATTGGGTTGGGCATATTCCTCAAACATATTTTTCAACGTGGACGACTGCGTCACATATAATTGCATTGAGAAAGAAGCTGGTGGCTCGAATTTTTGGACACCCACTCAACAAAATTGCACCATAAATTATGGAAAAAGCACAACGGTACCAGTCTAACAAAGGAAATTGAAGATGGTTGTAATTTTATTGTTCGGCAGTTAATTTGTTACCTTGAATATTATATTAAATATGGAACAAGTACTTTTGTAAAGAATATTTTAAAGTATGTTTAGTAGACAAAAATATGTGTTCTGTTGACAAACAACATGTGTTCCTTAGATAAAATACATGTGGGCCTTAGACAAAAACATGTGTTGAGTAGACAAAAACACTTGCTCAGTGGACAAAAACATGTGTTCAGTAGAACGGAACATGTGTTCATTAGAAAAAAACATGTGTTCTTGTTAGCAGAACATATTTTCTTATTAGTAGAACATGTGTTCTTGACAATATTGTAGTGCTAGTCTAATGGTTTCTTCATCAATAAAGGAAGGGTCCACTACTTCTTGTTGCTTTTTCTTAATATGCTTTGCCCTAGCCATTTACCTTTTTATCTCCACAACTCTCTTTAACCTCTTCCTTGATCTATTTGGGTCTGTCCTTTTTTCAACTCTATCCTTGTAGGTTGAACTCCACTTTCACACATAGATAGATAAGAAAGTTAAAATAATTTGGTATTGTAACCCCATATAATCTTTAACATGGATCACGATTGGTTTACCATGATACATTGATTAGGTAATGTGGCCCTCTATTCAGTCAAGCATGAATATCTACTGTTCCATGCGGATATGAACAATTATCCATGTTTGACTGAATAGCTATCCATTCAACCCACGAATATGTATTCATGCTTACCGGGAGTTATAGTCGCCTGATTGGATCCAATATTTGCAAGTAGCATATTTACACTCTTGCACAAATCATCGAATGACCGATCAACATAGTCATATGCAACATCACTTCCACATACAGTTGTTACCAGTAAAACCATATTTCCACACAATTCTTCATAACGTTCGCTATATTCTTTCGGTGCTTTGCTAACACCACTAAGACAGCCTAAGTCTACACCGCTCTTCACATTTTTTGTCCACATTTTCATCACGTAGTGTGATGGCAACACTCTCAGTTTTGTGTGTACTCCTCCGCAAGATCCTAGAAGTTCCATAACTCTAAGGGCATGTCGGCAATGCAATCCTAGTATTTCAAACAGTCGACATGTGCATTCTAAAATTTCTTTTTTTGGATCAACCATAACAATCCTCTCGTCAAGCTTTGATATCGTACCAGAAAGATAAACATTCGTGTACACAAGGTATGCATCTTTACTACCATTTTTTTTTGCAAGACATGGATCTAACAAATACTCCATAGACTGATGATACTACACACAATCAAACAAGTGTTAGTGGTAATAGAACAAGTGTTAGTGGTAATAGAACATGTGTTCTTGTTAGGAGAACACATGTTCTTGGTGACAGAACACGTGTTCTTGTTAAGAGATCACGTGTTATTGTTAACAGGACACGTGTTCTTGTTAACAGGACATGTGTTCAATTACAAAATACCTGGTAGGTGTATTATAATACCTGTTCCTGCCACATTGCGAAAATATTAGGAGTATAATGTGTGGCGACACTATTAGACAAAGAGCTATGTGGAGTATTGTTGTTCGGCAACTTGTTCATAGCTTCAAAGTTGCGTTGAAATTCTGCAGTACGTCTATCGTTCAACATTCTGTTGAAGTGAGTGAAGAACTGGACAAGATTGTGGTCAGTCTTGAGATATCCTCTAAGGACACTGTTGTTGGACTCGATCAACTGTGTAGATCGAATGCCAGCGGTGAAATGTTTCTTAACCCATGCGGATGACCATTGTTCTCGAAACCTATGAATCCTTTTGACCCAAGAATGCACTACATCTTTTTGGTTAGATTCATCGTTAACAATACACTCATTCTCGAGCTTTGCCCACACGTAGTCAAACTTATTTTCATCATCAACATTATACATTGTATTAAAAAAATGCTCTCTGACTTCTGCCATCCACTTTGAGCTCATGTTCTTTGCAACATTTTCCTTAATGTGCCAAGTGCACAAGCCATGGAAAGAATTAGAGAACTCAGGATTTATTGCTGCCGCCATTGCGGCGTCCTGGTCGGTAAAGAAATATTGAGGGGCTTTCCCGAACATGCATTTCAGAAATGACTTAAAAATCCATTTGAACGAATGGATTGTCTCATCATACAGTAGTGCTGCTCCAAATATGCACGACTCGTGGTGATGGTTGAAACCAACAAATAGCGCTGAAACAAAAGTGTGTTTTGTTATTTAAATAAGAACATCGGTAAAGAACATGTGTTTCTGTCAGAGAACATGTGTTCTCTATCAGTGAACAACTTATCATAATGTCTATAGGTCTGAAATTGTTGTTGGTCCTGTATGTTGTATCAAAGGTCACTACATCGCCAAAGTAATCATAGTCCATCTTCATTAAACCATCTGCCCAAAATATGTTAGCAATTTTCTCGTCGCAATCCATTTCAATATCATAGTAAAACGAAGGATTTAATATGCCTCACGACGGAAATGCTCAAGTAGGGTTGTTCCTTCCCCGTGTTCCATCGACTTTTGACGTCTCCTACACAGGTGATTCTTTAAATCAACCTTTATAAATCCGAGATTTTCATTGCTGTCGGCTTGCCGTGACATTATAGTGTATGAAGACTTTAGTGGAACCCTAGTACTATCATTCATCTCAGCAACAATTCCATGAAGATTGGTCAAATGGCGATTCGATCTTATCAAGTGGGCAAAGTTTTTGGGGTGAAGGGGATGATTATGCTCCTTAACCCAATCACTAACTACAAATACACGCCTCAGTTGATTAAATTTAAGAGCTATTTTGGTTGTACAACTAGTTCGCTCCTCAGACTGTTTATGCGTCGGAAATTTCCTTGCCTCGACATGTGTTTCTGGGCCTTTGTCCTTGTTCTTGGGGTCATGTATACTTCATTTCCTGTATCCCTCTTTATTACAAACATATTTCAAGTAACCCACCTAATCCTTATCTCCGCGTAAGGTCTTACTATAATTTTTTCTAACACCAAACCCTAAATTATGAGCATAATCCAGATAAAAATCTCTGAACTCATTTTCTGTAGTGAACTCCTTTGTCTTCAGATCAATTGTGCTGTAATAGTCAGCATTACCTGTAAAAAACAAGTGTTTAGTAGACAAAAACATGTGTTCTTGTTTAGAGAACATGCGTTAAATAGACAAAAACATGTGTTCAGAGGACAAAAACATGTGTTCACTGCACAAAACAATTTATATGTCTTAATATCTTGCTCTGTATTGTCAGGTGTGTGTGCATTCTGTTCTGTATTGTCAAATGTCTGTCCATTATGACTAGACTGTTCATCTTCCATTCCCTCCAACCCTGCGACTATTACATGGTAAACTTTAGATAAGAGGTGGAAAAAAAACCACAAGAAACAACATGATTAAGAAGTGTCATTTATAAAATATCTCACCATCTTCATCTTCATCGCAAAGAATAACTGTTTGCTTCGACATTTTAGCTGTCCTAGTATCATCATTATCATTATCGCTAGTTACTAAAATAAAATCGTCTGAGAATTTCCTTTTGCCTAGCTCTCCAAATAAACCATTATCTTGATGAGAACATGTGTGGCCATCGTAAGGGACACCGTTCTTCAGAAGAAAATCTCTGAATCTTTCCCATTCAACCTTACTTGCATTTTCTTCTACATTTATTTCACTTATTTCCATTTGATAGGATGAGAGAAGAAGAAATTTGGATGGAAATCGGTTCAGAGATGAAGAAAATCGGACTGAACTTTTTTTAAATATGGTGAAAGAAGCCTTGAGAGAAGGAAGAAGATGAAAAGGGAGAGTTGAAATGAGAGATATTTTAGGGATCCTCATTTATCTTCTTCCAATTAAAAAGTAAGAAAGAAAAAATGGGGAGAATTCCAAAAAAAATCCCAGCTAAAAAGAGAAGCACGTCTTTTATCCCTAAATACCCCTCATTTTGATACAGCCGTTGGATCAAAAGTTGAAGATCCAACGGCCCTCAGCGTGCCCCGCACGTGCGGAACAGATTTGGTTCAGCATAGGAGCCGGGACGTCCCAAGATGTCTAAAATTACTAAATTTGACAATATCAAACGAAGGGACAACATGTAAATACAAATACAATATGAACATGATATAGGTATACCACTACTTACCCCTATCTTTGCCCGAACAATCTGCTCGGGTAGCCGTCATTTCTCCTGAGGTCCAGGCGATGACACTCTCGACCTCACATTTTTCTGCAAACCCCATGCAGATGGTGGAGTGTTAGTCAAATTTTTCACCATCCTGGTAGGAAGATCATCACCTAATAAGTAAAGAGGAGGTACTATGTGTCGACATGAACCCATCACAGAAAAATCAAACAGGGGAAAAATTTGGCAGGAAACAATATACCTATTACATTCAGGTTATCGTTTGTGTGCCCGAGAAGATTCAGGTTCTATGGAAAATTGACCAACCCTGTCAGTCTTTGATCTTCCGGTCAGAATATTACCCAGAAGGGAACCAATTAGGCCCATTCCTGCCAGAAAAAATAAAAAAATTCAATATCGAAAATATATCAATATACACATACATATATGAACGAATCGACAAAGTAGAGGTACTGACGTAAGGACAGATCGTCATAGGAGCGCTGGTATATGAAGTCCCAAAGTATTGAACTTCAGGACTCCCTCACAACCATCCTAAAGGCATATTTTTTTAATATTTTAAAACCCCCAGGGTCTACATCGGAATTAACTAAGGGGTATAAAATTATGGTGGACAAATTCCACTCTCGGGTAAATCTCGTTGGGAGAGAGAGAATGAGATTTTCTTCCATCCCTTGAACGATGATGGTCTTTGGGATATCAATTTCTCATCCGGACCCAAAACTTTGTGTTTATGAATAAATAATCCTAGTGTTGGAGTTTTCATTTGATAATAGATGCTCCAATTGGATTGGGCCGACCAATATCTGATTGGTTGAACCGATCAATTAAACCTAACCAGTCCGTTGAACCGGTCTGTTCAACTGGATTCTGGAAAATCGGAAGTTGAGGAGCTAGAGAAAGTTAGAAGTTAGGATATGGTGGTTTATTATGGAATAAACCACCAACCCCTATTTACTCTCTATTGTCCTAACATGTGTTGTTAGACAACACAAAAACTTGAGATAGAAAAATCAGATCTGTCTCTGTCTCTGTCTCTGTCTCTGTCTCTCTCCCCTCCTCCCCCTTCCCCTTTTGTCTTTCATTTGTATACAAAAAATCTTTTGAAGATTGTCTTAAAGTCTCATTGTTCTTCATCTTCTGGCTAGCACTAGAGAGTAGAACGTCCATCCACGGGGTGTGGATACCCTATAGGCAAGGGATTGACGAACGTCAGATTCTTGCAGTGATCGACAACAACATTGTTGCAAAAATTGTTTATGTTCTTAACATAAAAAAGGTATTAATTCTAACGAAAACCAATTTGTTCTTACTTGTGATGGTCCTGGTAAGAGACAAATTTCAAGTTATTTTTTCGCTGCCATTTATTGTTGGAAATCCGAATTTCTTTCTTAAAGTTGTATCAGAGCCACTCACGAGTTCCCAATCAGTTTTATGTGTTTATATCGTTTTCTGGGATTTTGAATGATTTAACGTATGAATGCATGTTTAGGATGCCTCTAGAAATGTTAAACAACATGTTTAGACTGATGTTTAAGAGTTAATATAGTCATAGGACGAATTGTCGTTCCAAAAATCATCCAAACATATCATTTGTGTGAAACGGAATTGCACACTGCATGTATGCGAACAAACCCGCGGACGATGCTTCGTCCGCAGTATCGTCCGCAACTGGACACTGAGTTATACATTTTCTGCGGACGATACCGCGGAGATGTTGATTTGATATTTTTTTTTGTGTTTTTCAAAGCATGAATGTCATGTTATGTGAGTATGATGCATGGTAATAGCCCAAATACCTAGTGTTTTGTATTTTTATGAAAAATACGGCATGCCGTGTCTTCTCTCAATATTCTGTTTGTAATTATCCTCGCATGTAACTCAAGGATTCTCTTTATCTATGTAATTACATAATAGTAATAGTGTAGAGGGCATGGAGTACAATGGAGGCAATCAGAATTGAGGCGACCAAGAGGAATAAGAAGAAAGCTATTAGATATATTTACTGTCTTCACCTTAGATTGACCAAGGATTATTCCATTGGCTTGGAAGAATCCGCATATGTTGGGCTATTACTGTGCCACATTCATTTTTATCTATATGATGTATGAGATGCATGCGATACATATTTAAAAATTGTTTATACTTAGTTTTGTGAGATCATATATAACATAAAAATCCCTCAATCTTACATATTAAGTTATTGCCTTCCTTGATTTGACCCTCGTCAAGGCCTAGATCGACAAATGTGTGGGACTTGCCAAAGCATTGTGCACATATCTATCCAGGTGAGCTGCGAAGAATAAGCTAGTGATATCCGCCGGCTAAAGTATTGGGTTCTACTTAACTATATGATCTCAATAAGATTAAGGATCTAGAGGCAAACGAGTTAGGAGTGTACATTGTGATGTACTTGAATAATTGTTATTTACTTAACTAACTAGGAATTACATAAGTGATGTAATTGCCAAATGTTGCCAACCTAAATAACCATGTCTTGGGCGATTAGCCAAAGCTAACTCAGGATGAGGTGAAATATGGATCTTGGTCTTACTAGAAAGTTTCGAACTTTCCAAATGAACATTGAGAGTTGTTCATTTGGAAAAAAAAATAGTGGGAGAGTCATTTATAAAGTCTTGGTAATGATTTTAAAACCATGATACTTAAACTTTGCATATTTTATTGTAGAAAACATGGCAAATACAATTGTTGCATCTAATCTGTCATTGCGATCGGTCCTTGAGAAGGACAAGTCAGAAGGAGTCAACTTCCTCGACTGGTACAGAAATTTGAGGATTGTCCTCAAACACGAGAAAATGTTGTGTGCTTTCGAAGAGCCAATTACTGAGCAACCAACCCCTGGGGCTACAACAACTGAAAGGAATACTTATCGTAAGCACGTTGATGATGCATTAGATGTATCAAGTCTTATGTTAGTCACCATGACCTCCGAGCTTTAGAAGCAACATGAGGAAATGAGTGCTATAGATACGATTGAATATCTAAAGCAACTCTTTCAGGGTCAAGCTTGTCAAGAGAGTTTTGATATGTCAAAATCTCTATTTCAATGCAAGATGGCAGATGGGACTTCAATCGGAACTCACGTTCTGAAAATGATAGGGTATATTGAAAACCTTAGCAGACTGGGTTCTCTCTTGGCCAAGAGCTTTCTACATACTTGATTCTACCATCGTTACTTGAATCTTATAGTCAATTTGTATTAAATTACAATATGAATGAGATAGACAAACCTCTACCCGAATTGTTGGATTTTGCAAGGACTACTGAGAAGGAAATAAGCAAGTCAAAAACCATATTGATGGTTAATAAAGGATAAGGAAAATGTGTCGGTAAGCAAGTACAAAATAGACTAATTTTTATTATTATTCAAAATAATTTGTACTATACTTAATAGTATTATTAATATTAAATAGAGTTGTATTTTTATTTTTATTTTTTAATTTATTATTTTTATTTAATTGTGCATTATAATTTTATTTTATTTTCTAATTTTATTAAGTTGAGTTTTAAAAGAATAAAAATGAAATTTTGGTACAAACCGAATCGAACTGAACCGAGTCATACCGAGGGGAATTACTCTATAATTGTTTATTATTATTTTTTTTTGGTTAGGATATGATATGGATTGACAAACATAGCCTTATTTTTTAGGCTTCCGTCTCAGTGTAACGCTCAAAATCAATGGAATGATTACATTTGATATACGTCTGACAAGTCCATGTAGGAAAACTTTTTTTTTATTATTTCCCATCCAGTGTCCAAGTCTGTGGGGTTTGCATTAGATTGACACTGATTTAGCAGAAAGGACAAAACATGGCAGCCAAAAAAAAATGAGGCAACATCACTTCCGTCCCGGGGCCAGGACAGAAGTCCCACTTCCGTCTTGGCCCCTAGACGGAAGTGCCCCAACTGGCAAGAAATTTGTCAAAAAACTGAAGGATTTTTTAATTTCGGGCAGAAAATGCCAAGTCACAATTCCGTTCTGACCTGACTTTTTTTTTTCCTGAGACACTTGGGTCTTTTTACAACAAAATAATTCACTTAAGCAGAATATTTACCAAAATACGTGTACAAAAATTACTTTGACGAAACCGACTTCATTAATAAAATAAGAACATCGAAAAAAATAAAGGAATCATGTATGTCATAAATAAAGCAATTTGTTTGTAACAAGAATAAAACAAATGTATGAAATACAAAGTAAATCCTATCTACGGTCCCGATGGGGTGTATCTATGGGTCCTTCTCGGGTTAGTCCGGAAATAGTATGTGTTGCCGTCCCTAGTTCGCACAACACTACCATGCTCCGTTTCAAAAAAATTTGCACATTCGGTGTCGATACGTATCGCCTCCTCAGGGGAATCTGGCTGGAGCTGTGGAGTCTGCTCGAGGACGTCGCACCAAAATAGACTTCCGGCTGTCCAGATGAAGAAGTCTCCGCAACAGGATGGCCCCCCCGTTTCAATACCCGGAGAAAAAGTGTCGATACTTGGAAATTGGTATTCATATTCGGGGGGTACATCACCCTGAGTCTCGAAATGAGTAGGAGATTGAGTCGGTTGCTGCTGCGTTTGGGATGGTCCCGCCTCACCGCCACGCTGCCTCAGGCGCCGCGCGGCAAGATTATCCTGATTTGCCTAGCGATTCCGACTAGTACCCTGCCTCCCAACCGTCGCCCTACCCGGAATATGCTCCATCGGCTGTGTGGAAGGTTGCAGAATGGCAGCTTCTACAACATCGGCAGCCCGCGATCGGCATGTCACCGAGTTCCTTGCCGTTGCGAAGGCATTCTTAATCGTTTTGGCTGCCCAGGTGATGAGTGACTTGTACTGCGTATTAATTCGAGTGGCAGGCTTCTCGAACTTTTCCAGTATCACCCTGTACGACTTCTCCTGTAACATAATATTAAAATTAGTATATTCAGAAAAAAATTATTAACAATGAAACATAAACGAATAAAACTTACCAAAATGTCCTCTGCTGTAGCGATGGGTTGAATACCAATCGGGAGTGGTCTGGGATCCCGATTTTGGGGGTTCGTCATAAGGTGAACTGTAATGCGATTGTACCAATCCATGTAAATGCGGGTTGGTGCAATAACATTACCGAGGGCGGGAGCAGCGGCCTCCAGTGCATCGGCGTGTAAGTCCCACAATTTAATGTATGTGATGTGCTCGGTCTGCCAATTCTCTGTTGATATCACTTTCACCGTGTGGAGGTCTCGACCCTCGACAGTGCCCTCTGTCCCTGCCGGGATTGGTGCCACTTGGTGGAAGCCAAATTGACGCATGACCCTGTCGGGCAAGTGGTACTCAACCATCTCGTAGTAGATGAGTGGCGTACGGGCTCGACACGTCCTAAAGAAGTCTACATCCCGAGTCACCCTCTC
Organism: Vinca minor; assembly: GCA_026122235.1. Lineage (NCBI taxonomy): Eukaryota > Viridiplantae > Streptophyta > Magnoliopsida > Gentianales > Apocynaceae > Vinca > Vinca minor. The sequence goes on from JAOCZM010000253.1 coordinate 5,770,653, forward strand.
TTTATATACCGAATAAGGGTACGACCTCCACATGAACTGCCAAAAAAGATAATTGTTAATGTAAAACAATTTAGTTAATAATAAAAAAATACAAGAACATCGAAATTAACTCACCCCTTGTGTCTCCGTCATCAAATCAAGTTGTTCGCGAAACACCAACAGTTGGGATTTTGGGGCGTTGCGGAATCTCCGGGGGACATTCCACCTAGCCCCGTGAGGTCTACCGTCGGCGGGGATCTCATCTGGAATGTTGCCTCGGTTCGCCGGACGGAGAAATGAAATACACTCCCACACCTACAACTGGTCAAAACAAACATAATCGATTATTAAATATTTAAATCACAAATTCACATTTAAATTTATATAAATTGGACAAGCCTGAATCAGCAAGCAACACCCGGTAATGTCCTTGGAATCAGCCATGCACGAGATGCACATCTGGCGGTACAAATGTGCGAGTACACTGCTGGCCCAAGAAGTCGTGTCAAGCTCTAGGGGACCACTGAGGGTTAGTAGATAACACATGTTCTCCCGGGCCCCGACTTATCTGTGAAAAGGAAACTACCCATCAAGATGAAGATAAAAAACCTAGCCCTCTGCTCTACCTCGCGGTTGGTAACATCATGTCCTAGGGGCTCACTAATGTGGGCATAAACCTCTACCAGCTGCAAAGTGTTTCCCCTGATTGCAACATCACTGGGTCGAAATCCTAAAAGCTCGAACACGCGATGAACCCATTGACCCTTGGTGAAATTGTAACTGTGAAGACATCCTACGTCCTCTAGTGTGATGGTCGGCTCACCGCAACGTAGGTGGAACGTATGGGTCTCCGGGCGCCATCTCTCAACTAATGCAGTCACGAGAGCGTGATCTACATTCATATTACCTAGTCTACAGCATCCTCCAAAACCTATTAGGTTTATTACTCTAGGGTTGGTTTCTCTAGTATACGCTGCGTAAAAGTTACCCGGACTCGTAATAACCTTTAAAGGTTCGTTCAGTGTCTCATCCCTGTGTCATATTCTTAAATATCTATGGGACAGTTGTTTGTTTAAAACAGTGCGATCAAAAGGACCGGGCTGAAGATGAGCGGGTACGGACATCTATACAAAAAAAAATATATATATATACTATTTATCATAAAAAACACATGTTATATCTCCAAATCTACTATTGCCCTAAATTCACAATTCACAAATTACCAAATTGACGATTTCACAAGTTCACTAATGCCCTAAAATCACAAATGCTCTACATGTAAATTCACAATTGGCAAATTCACAATTGTACATGCATAAATTCACAAATTACAAAATTCACAAAAACCATAAATTCATAATTGCCATAATTTCACAAATACCCAAAATTCACAAAATTCACAAATAATTCACAATATCAACAAATTACATTGATTTCGTAAACATAATTAGTATATTTATAGTTAAATTCAACACATAATTTTATATTTCCCAAAAAAAATTCAAATTCAAATTTGTTTTTTACCTCAAAAATTGAGAGATTGAGAGATGAAAGAGAAAGCAAGGTGTTGAAGGAAGGTGGTCCAAGCAGCGGCGGCGGCAACATCTGTGGTGGGCGGCAGAAGGGGGGTGGGTGGCTTTTTTTTTTTCGCGTGAATGGAAGGGGAAGAGTAAAGTAGGATTTTATCTCTGGGGCATGGATTTCCGTCCCCGGGGCCAAGACGGAAGTGGGACTTCCTTCCCGGATAGAAATATTGTCCCATTTTTTTTTTGCTGGCATGTTTTGTCCTTTCTGCTAAATCAGTGCTAGTCTAATACAAACCCCAAGTCTATTTGACTAATCTGGACGGTAGAGGCTCAAGAAGCGGCGACCCTCCCAACATTAATAATTTCATACAAATGTCATGATTGCGGTTCAAATTATGGTCATTCTTAAGGGAGGAAGAGCCTCATCCACTCCACCATAACTGATGTTGGTCATGGAGAAAAACTTAATGTTTTTCCGCTAAGGTAAAAAATAAAAAAATAAAAAATAATTTAGGGAAAGTGAACACTATTTATCTAATATTATGATACAGAGTTTGATGAAAATTATGATACAGAGTTAGAATGTAGTGAAGATGGTGATAGAATAATAACCAAATGCAATTCAGATATTTCCAAGTTAACATATGTCGCGTCCACTACGCATGGTAAACAGTGTGTAGGTCGCTTTTCCTTTACTAACACGCAAATGGATCAATATTACCGGGAATGGCTTTAGACTATCCTTGATTTGACATAATTAGATAATTATAACATTAATTTTTTGGGTATAAACCGATTTGCTAAATTCGTTATGAATTGATAATGGATTTGAGAAATCCGTTAATGTCAAAAATGTTTTGTCCCCAAATTTTCATATCATGCTTGTCTCATTATGCTAAAAATGTTTTGTCCCTATATACGGAATACTTGGTGTTTTGCATTATAGCCGAGAACATTCTTCACGGCTTCCATATGAGACTCAATATTTTCTTTTTTGTCTCTTTTTGTGGGAACAAGACTAATAATTTGGAGGTCTATGAATTTACTCTCCCAAAAGTTCTTGTGTTCAAACTTGTTCTGGTTCCGAGTTTTTGTTTTTCTTTTCTTTCTCATCGTTGGTGCCGCTGAGTGTGGGCGCTCACGCGTACTTGTTAAAGGGCGTCCAGTCCGCGTCAGTGAAAAAAGTCTTGGCAAAGTTTTCCTGGTCGACTTCTTCCCATACTGGTCCCAGGCCCGGCTCACTGGGCTCAAAGTGACATACGGAATAGGGCCCCAGAAAATTAGGGGTCCCATTTTTTTGTTACCTATATAAATATGTGTGTATTTTTTTGAAAAAAATTCAATATTTTTTTTGTATTATTTACGGGTCTCTCTTTGTATGGGGCCCCAAATTTAAAAAAAAAAATCATTATATCTCCACTTGATATTATAATTGTTTGCACTATTGAAACTTGAGTCTATAATTATGTTTTGACATTTTTTATAATTTATATTTAAAAAAAATAAAATTGAAGGGCCTAACTTTAATAATTAGCACAGGGCTTCATAATTGTTCGAGACGGGCCTGACTGGTCCTATTAGATAAACATAAATAAATCAAATCCTTCCACACCCCGACATGAATATGAAGTGAGTTGGTTTATTTTCAAAATTTCTTAAAAATTTATTCAGTTTTTTTATTTATTTTTTTACAAGGGAATGGGGAGATTTTTTTTGGGCATTTGCCCATTGTCCAACTCAGGTTAAAAAAATATGAACGGGCTGTCTATTCAAATATGCACTACAACAATAATGGTCTTTTGCGACGTTTTTTTACTAACATTTTTTTTCAAACGTCGAAAGCTGGCGGATTCAGTTAATATATTTCAAAAATATAATCTATATATTTGTGTGTGACGCTCCGTGTGATACCCGAAACTTTTTGACTTAATTGTTGCAGACTAGCATTAAATTATTGCATGATTTATGTTGATTAAATGTTCAAACATGAATTTATGTGTATGATATGATATTAATTGTTGGAACATATTATGTGTTATGTGGGTTACATTTTGACAAAGGGACGCATTTGATAAGTTTATGAGTTGGGGGACTTGGGTGTAGGCTTTAGGAAGTTTTGGAGTTGATTTATAGAGTTTTGAAAATCTTTAGAAGTGGAGGTCATGGCTGGAGAGAGGGGGAGTTATAGTTGGAAAGAAAAGAAGAAAGAGAGAAGAAAGAAGTGCATGAAATGAGAGTGCCGTGAGGTTTCTGAACAATTGACTTAGCAAACGGGGTCGTAATCGAGCTTGCGTTAGAAAGGTATATGAGAGGGCTACATTGGGCTTTGACGGATCTCAGTTTCGAGTTCGGTCCAAAGAGTATTTGCAGTTTTAGTAGGCTGAATTCTGCCATTGTTTTGGAATTCGGTTTTTGGAGTTGTTTTGCTTAAGTTTGACAAGTAAAAGTCCTTCGCCCTTAAATTTTCAATCCTTAAATCAGCATGAAATTTTATTTTTACAGAAGTTACTGAATTGATATGTTTTGGATTTTAATCATGTTTTCTTTTCATTCAAATTGGATGAGGCATTAATATTTCTTGTAATTGCATGTGTTGGAATTATTGCGCTTGGTAATTGCTAATTGGTTGATTGTCGTTTTGAAGTCTATGTGTTTAATTTCCAATTAGAGATCTTGTCTGCCAATGATACTAGTCCAAGACATCTTTAAACTTATTTCGTTAAGTGCCCAGAAGCACTATCAGTTAGTTTAGTTAATCATACTCGGTTCAGTCAGGTCCTCCATAGCAGGAAATGAATAGTTAACAAGGATTTGAAGTTTTTCCAGAAAATGAGCTCAATTGTGCGAAGTTTATATGTTTGTCATTGCTAGAATTGTATCTGATAGTTTGGCATGAAAATCCGTTTGAAGTGCATGAGTAGTTCATGGTGCTCGTAGCACAATTTGCGATCCGTTGTGTCAGATTAGTTGGATATAGTTTGAGCATGTTATATATTTGATTTGTAAGTGTTATGATATGTATTTAAGAGTCAGAAAATAGTATTTTGGGCTGGTTTTTTGAATTGTGCATAAATCACATTTTATTTTTTTAATTTGTTAATGAAAAAGCCTGCACTGGATCTCAACCGGTCGACCGACGGCTTTTTCCGTCGTCCGGGAAAACTACTGGGCAGACTGCGGATGACTGGTAGTGGATTTCGGTCGACCAGGATTGAAATCCCCTCGACCGGAGATACTGCATTCGACCTTATTTAGTTTTTTGTCGCCCGGCTTTTGGGAAAAGCTCCCGTCTTCCGAACCTCTGTTTTGTCTTTGTTCAGTTTTCCGTTTGTATTCGTTATAGTTATGCTCTGTACTGTTTTAATGTATTTTGCAAGCTATTTTTGTTTAGTCTTGTACAAATGCTTTGCGATTAGTAAAAAGTCTTTTGAGTCCCATTTGATACTTCATCTCAGAGGTGATCGATGATTATTAGGCTAGTAAGCTCACCCCTCATTTGCTTCCCTTTTTGGCAGATGAGTTTATTGAGGGCGCTATTGATGAGACCTTCGAGGAAGACTACGAGGAAGATTTAGTTTGAATTTTAATAGTTTGACTCTTGGAACATTTAACGTTTTTAGCATTTCCCTTTGAACATTAGTACTTCCTTTTATGATGTATAGAACCTATGGATTATGTATTTTCCTTTTATGTAATGTCAATTGTTGAAGTTTCATTTTTAGTTATCGGGTTCGGTGCTTCATTGACTTGGAGTGATGTCAAGTCATCACTCAGGTTACGGGGTGTGACACCCCGCCCTACCTCTCGGTAGAGTAAGGCTCTGGACCAATATTCTATTAACCCATAACACACAATATTAATATCCATAAGTTTAATAAAAATAATCTAATACAATTCAGGACTAGAAGAATCCTTAATACAAATTGTTAATCTCAGGCTTCCATTGCGCACTCTGATACCAAAATTCAGCACCAACTCGATATACCAATGGAGGGAGAAACTATTTTGGAAAACGTGAGTCGAAGCTCAGTAATGGTCGTGATGTGGTGCTAGTGTCTGTAAAACATTTTCCTTTAGAAAATACTTATATCAGGAAAATAGTTTGCACGATGAGAAAGCCACATATATACTCGTATAATAAGGGACCTGATTCGAAAAAATAATTGTTTGAGACTGTCGAGGTGAAATTGACAAAGGCATCACAATAACAGTAAATTACATTTCATACAGCTACAAATTCAAACATTCAATGTTTGGACTCTAGAGGTGGCTCACACCCTTTGGTGTAGCACATAGTTCCTTTAATTAGATTTATTAGGCCCGACTCAATAGACATATAGTCTTATCATGCCATGTCAATATTGAAATACCCGAATGGGAGAACCTTAGAGGGGTGGTGAATAAAATTCTCAAACATTTTCGCTTTTCTACCAAATTCTTTTCCTAAGTGATCACCTTAACAACAAGTATGTTGATTAAGCACATAAAGGTGATTTAAAATTAACTTAACAAAACCACCACTGTGTCAAACAAGCTTCACCACTCAACCCTTTTACAAAGAAGGTATGTCTCAACAAATGAGACTTTACAATTTAGCTAAATAGAACAAAAGATGCTCACGGATTCCAATCCGATTACGGTGCAGAACATCAATTTATTCTACACCGTGCAAAACATTTTGTGGCTGACAGGTTCTTGATCCGACGGTCACCAAATGTTCCGCACGGTCACGTAGCCGGATTGCACGGATTCTACTGTTTCAACGCGGAGGAAGTCCTAGAGAGAAAAAAGAAAGGTTTCTAATCATTGAAACTCTCATTCAGATTTCCTAAATTGATAAACATAATTTGAATAGAAAAAAAAATTGAGAAAGATAAACCTTATATGTGAGCAAGATATAACTAGGAATGTTGCACGAAGAGGTGGTATAAAGAATGACACAATGAATCCGCCTAAATTTTATTGGAGAAATCTCAAATAATTCTATAATGTACTGATGAGAATCCTTGCATCAATTTTTTTTAGGGAAATTGGCATGTTTGGTCCCCAAACTATTTTTAAAATAATTGAGTGGTCCTCATTCTTTTTTCACTTCTCATTTGGTCCTGGATGTTATTTTGCGCTTCCGAACCGATCCCAGCACCACCACCCACGGTTGTTTCCGGCCAAATCCCTCTCTATGTAGTATTTATAATTCATGGATGATCCCTAAAGTATTTTCGAGTTTCCAAGTTTGTCATATCATCATCTTTTTCATCCTTCAAGATCCATCGCCGATCAGCAACAATTTCTCTCCCAAATCCGACCACCAACGCCGTCGACCCACTGTATCTCTCCCAAATTCGACAACCAAGCCGCCACCCACCACTTTTGGCCAACCCAAAATTAGAATAAAATGAATCTTGATACCAAGAACAATGATTAGACCTCAAATCCTACCTGGAAAGCAGTCCTGAAGGATCCACATGGGAAGCGTTGGTGGTCGAATTTGGGAGAGAAATGATGGGTGGGCGGCGATGGATTTTAGAGGATGAAGAATATGATACTAGGACCATCTTGGAAGCTCGCAAATACTCCTGAGATCATCCAGGAAGTAAAAATACTACACAGGGGGATTTGGCGGAAACCACCGTGGATGGTGGTGCTGGGATCGGTTAGGAATCGAGAAATAACATCCAAGATCAAATGAGAAGTGAAAAAGAATAAGACCACATGATTATTTGAGAAATAGTTTGAGAACCAAACATGCCAATTTCCCACTTTTTAAAGATAAGATTCTTTTTTTAAAAAAATTGATAGGGATTGATACCTAGTCTTTTAAAGTACGAGTCAGACATTCGTCCAGCAAGTTATTACTTAAGTGGCAAATAAGATTGTAACACTATAGAAAAAAGATATTAAGCCCATGGTCAAGATGCTGGAAATTAGTCACGTTCACATACTGCTACCTTAATTTTTTCTATTTGTGCAAAAGCTAAAATAGAAGGCACAATTATTCAGTCATATAATCCCATTACTGCTTCAACTTTCACTTCTTGTGTGAAAGCTAAGATAGAAAGCAACTCATATCACAACCACAAGAAGAAATCTACACAAAGAACAGTCAAAGTTTGTTGCTAAGCAACTTGTCATACAAGAAAGGAAAAAACAACAAAAAAAGGAATGAAATCTCCGTATATGTCTTATTGTACCAAGTCCAACACAACCATATAATATTAAATTCCTCAATATTCCCAAATTCAATGGCTTCCTCCAATTACCTATCTTAACCAAACAATAATATTTCCTCGTCACAAATTATATGTTCACCTTAACAAACGCACGTGTATTAATATTTTGGTGATTTTGATAATAAAATTTAAGCAAAAGTATAAGATATTCCTCATTAATTTTATTAATCTCATTTAAATTTTATTTATTTCTCTCACACAACATTCAACCACCTCTTATATATGTGTTGGAAAGTGATAATTTTAATTAATTAAGAGTATTCAATGAGGAGTTGAAAAAAGGGGAAAAATGGGAAAAATTGTCATTAATAACTACTTTATTTAGAAAGTAGACAGATAATTTGGGACAAACCAAAAAGGAAATGTGGACAGTTAAGTGGGGACGGAGGGAGTACTATATAATAAAAACTCTTATCTTACTAAATTTCTCCTCATCATTCTATTATGATTAAGAGATGATGAGTGGAGATGGAATTGTAGAGAGGGCTGTTAGTAGCCTTGGAAAAGGATTTGATATAACTTCGGATTTTCGTCTTAAGTTTTGCAAAGGAAAAGAAAGACTTATTTCCATTAATGAAACGGAAACAAGAGAGCTTTTAGTTCCAGGCTTTGGTGGATTCAAAGATGTTTCAATTGATATCAAATGTGATAAAGGCGATCGAACCCGATATCAATCCGACATCCTTGATTTTAGACAGGTAATTAAATTTTTTTTTATTTTTTTTCTTCAATCCTTAATCAGTTGTAGATCAATGATTTTTAAAGATGTTTTTTTTGTTTTTTTTAATGTAGATGTCGGAATTTTTCAATCAGAAGTGTGCTTTGTCTGGAAAAATTCCGTCTGGTTTGTTCAATTCAATGTTTGGATTTGAGAGTGGTAGTTGGGCAAAAGATGCAGCTAATACAAAGTATTTAGGAATTGATGGTTATTTTATTGGTCTATTCAATGTTCATATTGATCGGTATCCTCTTATTCTTGCTGATGAAGTTCGGAACGCAGTCCCTTATAATTGGGATCCAGCTGCTCTAGCAAGGTAATAATTTTCTTTTTTCTTCTTTAACTTTTACAATTTTTATCTTAAAAGTAAGAAAATATCTTTTACTAGACGATAATAGGATGAAAGAAATTTTTTTTTGAGAAAAAACAAATATTCATATATTGATATCAGAGATTACATGTGGTAGGAGAAAATCCGGAGTATCTTCAAACCATTGAGATGAGGATTGATTCCTCGTAGCTAGTTTGACCAATACATCAGTTAGATTGTTACAAGACCTATGAATATATAAAATTTTGACCGAAAAAGAATTTAGAATACTTTTAGTAATACTAATTACAAAATGACCGACAGAAAAGAGATTTTCTTTACATTGATTTATCTTGTTAACAATGTTTTGACAATCACTTTCAACTTCATAATGGAATAATATGCTTTCTTTGACAAAATGGGCTCCTTCCAGAATTCATATTTTTGTCCTTATTATTTAAATAAATAAAATCATACGTATAAGCGAACAAGAGATCCCTAAATATCAATTTGAAAAAAAGGGACATCGATTCTATAACGAATATTAGACGTCGACAAATAACACAAAAAAAGAAGAAGATCATGTTAAAACGGGATAATATAAAAGCTAATAGTGTGTGAATCAGACATTAGTGAAAATGACATCTCATATTTGATAGAATTAATTTTTTGAGATGTGAAATGTTATCATGAAACTGATTGAGATTGTGTGCTTAAAAAAGTTGCACATAATTACAACAAAACTTTACTCTTCTATCTTTAAAAATAAAAAAATAAAAAAATATGTCAGTTGTTCGGGACTATCTAAATTTCGTGGATATTAATTTTGAATGACCATTAAATTGCAGAAAAGTCCCCACATGACGCCTTTTTTTATTTATGAAATTTTTTTTCGTTCTTATTCTTTACTAGTACCAACACTATCAAATGAGAGTAGACATACAAATGAAAGAGTATAAAAAACTTTACCCAAGAAAATAAAATCTTAAATTTTGATTAATATCCCATAAAAAATAATTTCTTCTGTTTGTTTTTTTGACATTTCAAATTTACTTTACTTACCTTAAAAAAATAATTTAATATAAAAGTTTCAAAAGTCTCTAATATTTTCAGCTTTTTTTTATTTATAAGACAATAAAAATTTTCTTAAAATTTCATAAAACTTCGGCTAGGCTCGCTCTGTATACAAAATGAATAAAAATTAAGAAAATCAAATTTGAACAAACGGAGTAATAAAATTTAATCTTCAATCTATGTTAGAGGTTCCTAAAAGCAGAAAGTCATATTCTGAAAAATGTCTGCAAGAGAAACGTTATGTTTCAAAACTTTATAAAAAACCGATACTTTTGGAACAGTATCAATTTAATGATTTATGTCAACTGTACATTTCCAATCTCACTTGCATCAACTAATAATTTGATCACAAGGTCCATAGTTCAGTGGGGCTGTAGCTTGCCCACGATTTTGAAGTCATAGGTTCGATACCCTCCCCATATATAGAGCATGCTTTAAATTTCCCTTTCTAGTGTTTTCTCTTCCTCTTTTGAGGCGCTTCTATCTACTCTTCATGGACAACCACCAACCCAGGGCTTAAAAAAAAAAAAAAAAAACTAATAATTTGTATTAAAAATATCTGTAAATATGATATAACCATAGCAGTCGGTAGTTAACCTTAAACCGCAAAAGTCAGCAATATCAACGGCAGATACCATCTCAATTTCTCTTCATTGATAAGTTTGAATCTATTTCATTTTCAGTTTTTTTTTCTTCTTCATTTTCTGGAGGAGTTTACATTTTTTTTTTTTAAATTTTGTTCGGAGGAGTTTTTTTTTTTTTTGAAACTCAGCTGGGCGATTGCCCCATAAGGGGAGAGAGAACAGCCTCACAAGAGGAGGAGAACGCCCTAAAAAAAGAGACAATTAAAACTTGCCACATGCATGGGGAGGGTATCGAACCCATGACCCCACGGTCGTGGGCAGGCCATAGGACTATGGACCTTGTGATTTTCGGAGGAGTTTATATTTTCTGAATTTGGCTCTTCTTATCTTGCAACAAAATTTTAACGCTGAGGATTCCACCGCTAATAATTGAGTCTCATAATAATAATATCTTTTACCATGAAAATAATAACTTTGTATAGTTGAGAAAATCTCCCATCAGCAAAGAAGGATTCTTCAGATTTTTTAAATATGGAGAAATATGTGGTGATTAATAAAAGATTATAAATTTTATAATATCTTATCTGTTAATAAGAGGAAAAGTCAAGTCAATAGCATGATTTGATAGTTGATATAAGTGAATGAAGTTGTCAGTAGCTATTATTTGGTAAGGAAGGTTAGTACAATTAGCAATATTTATGATTTAATAATAATATGTTTCGAGTTCGATAACATATGTCGTTAATAAAAATTAAAATAATTCCGAGACGAGTTTTTTCTATTGATTAATTACGATATTTGTCATTTTATTTTAAAAATATGTTTACTAAATGATATTAAATGGACAGATTTATAGAGAAATATGGTACTCACATTATAGTGGGACTAAGCATAGGAGGGCAAGATGTGGTCCTAGTAAGGCAAGATAAGTCTTCAAATTTTGAACCATCACAACTCAAGAGCCACTTGCATAACCTTGGAGATCAGTTGTTCACCGGCACTTGTACCTACTCCCCTCATCAATTCAAGAGCAAAGAACAAAGGCAAAAGGTCAATTTTTTCTCCAATTTTTCCGTTCATACTCGCAATTATTAAAAATTTAATAAATTATATTATTGTTGTTGTTCACCATTTAAACAAGCATATTCAATTTTTAAATAGTGGAAAAATGATAATCTTTTTAAGTATTTATAATAAATACCTGGTCTAATAAGTTGGTATATCACGCCACTCAACTCGTAGTTTAAAAAATTATAATAATATCCCAATTTTTTTTGTAAAAAAATAAAATAATATTTCACCGCATAACAAGACGCGGAATTAATGCAGGCGCCAGAAGCTTTCAATGTCTTCGATTCACAGCCAAATCCCTTCAGCAGCTCCTCATCAGTCACAACAAAAGATGTAGGTTTGATCCTCATTTTGTTTTCCATATGATTTTTTTTCTTTTTTCCAAGTCTTTTTTGCCATGAAATAGATTTCTTTTTGATAAATATTTCCCTAGCACTTGTGCAATGGATCATCTATCACAATCCACTGGCAGGCCCTGTATTTACAGGCAAAAAATTCCTATGTCCCCAGTCAATCACAATTTACCCTGTGTATATATATATATAATTGGAAAAAATATTTATATAGTAAATTCTGATTAGTTGGGGACAGGATTTTTCACCCTGTATTTACATGTGCATTTAAAATTAGAGCCCACAATAAATTGTGCCATAGTTACCCGTTATTTTCTCTTTTTTTTACTTATCTTTTCTAAGAAAGAGTTCTTATAAAAGAGTGGGCAAATATCATCACATCAACATAGAATTTTTTCCTATGACATATGCATTATACAATGATAAACTCTCCCCCCACATAAAATTAATTCTCTCTTGCATTTATATATGAATTTTGTTTCTATAAATAAGACACAAATTAAATTTATGACCATTTTTCCTTACAATGGTGAATCATAATCAGTTGTTTTTCTAACGATGGTGAATCTTGCAATCGTTTTTTATTTTCTACTTTTATTTTTTCTTATCAAGATTCTTTCAATGCTTTGAATTAAAAATTTTCCTTTTTAGACTTGGAAACTTTATTAGAAAACAAAAAACGCCCACTTTTCAAGGGTCAACGAGAATTAGTAATTTTTTTTAAACAAAACCTAAGAAAATCATTAATAGTTTATCACTTTTATCAAACTTCTGACATGTCGGTTGAATGGAAAATGTTTTACGAGTTGTGATTTGTTGTCAAAGAAAAAAAAACAGTAGGGCCATTAATGATTGTTTTTCTACTAAAGGGCCATTAATAACTTAAGTACACATTAAATATATCACAGAAGTAGGGCCAGATATATTAAAAAATATGTGACTTGGTCAAGAATAAAGGAAGAAAAGGTTTGTGAAACATGAATCTAGTACTTCCACGTCTATGATCTCGATCATGATTATCAATAAAATCGTTTATCCACGTACATACATGTTCACACTATTTAAAATTGATAATATAAACATTTTTTTTAATTTTATATACACGTGATAAATTGTGAGTGATTAGAAATAAGTATGAGAATATATAAATATATAGACACTTTTTTTGTCCTATTAACTATATTAACATTTTTTGATAGGCATTATAGATTACATGATAGTGACAATTTAGTTAGAATTCATATTTTGTATCTTAGAAGTTCGTAGGAAGAAAGTGTGAATGATACTCAAACACACTTAATGTAAAACACAGTAAATTACTTTGTAGTTTCCCATTTAATCATTTATAAAATTTACCCTTCTATAATAAAATAAAAAAACTATATTAACATTGACTTCACATTATGAAAAATTTCATCCCCATGGGTTTTGCCCTATCCTAGAAAAGTTTTCAAAGTCACGAAACAAAAATACAAAATAAGATATATGCAAAAACTCTGAAATATAATGATGGTAGATACTAGGAGCCTTATAACAAACAATAATAAGGAAAACCATTCTTATTAACTTAAACTAATATATTAAGGAAAGGTATCGTACTTGGTATTTTTTTAAATTTATTTATCGAGAAAGAAAATATATTTATTATAAGAAGTAAATGAATTAAAGAAGTGAGGAAGAAAAACGATTTTTTCTAGTTCGACAATCTTATCCCAATAATAATATACATTTTTTAAAAAGAAAGTCAAATAGTGACTTAATTAAAATTCAATAGATCTATATTTGTTTTCGTTGAAATAAATTGTAAGTTTGAGCTTTTTTCCTACAGGGCATAACGGTCATATGTTCGAAGAAGGGTGGAGATACTTCAGTAAGCACACACTGTGAATGGATTGTGACAGTTCCATCAATGGCAGATGCAATTCAATTCAGCTTCATTCCCATCACTTCTCTTCTGCAAGGAGTCCCTGGCAAAGGCTTCTTATCACATGCCATCAACCTATATCTTCGTTGTAAGTGCCATACTAATTAAATTATTAATTTTCTACAATATTATATTTTAGTATTGTTATTTTGACTTCTTCAATAGTTCACCGGACCCTTCGTTTATATCTGTCGTATTCATGTTCACACGACACGACCGTATTAATTTTCTAGAATATTATATTTTAGTCTTGTTATTTTGACTTCTTGAATAGTTCACCGGACCCTTCGTTTATGTCTGTCGTATTCATGTTCACACAATACGTAGTATGAGTATGACATATTTATCTGATCGGGTCAACACCAATCAGGCACTTTATTTTAATTGTGTAAGTACCCGATACTTAAATATATACATGTACTCGACACCCGGACCTGAGTCCTGGTAACATAGGATGGAGGCATTTGTTTTTCAAAAAAAAAGTTTTTAATTAGAGGAATTTAATGCTACCTTGCAGACAAACCTCCAATAGCTGACTTGCAGTATTTTCTGGACTTCCAAGCCCATAAGATTTGGGCCCCAGTTCACAATGATCTACCACTTGGACCAAACAGAATGAAGGCCTTGAGCACTCCAACTTTGCATTTCAGCTTTATGGGGCCCCAAGCTCTATGTTAACACAACACAGGTACAGTTTAGAAATAGCTAGCATTAAGCTATTGTTTCTCATATATTTATGATTAGTGTTATCAATCTTAAATAGCGGATAAAGGAAAGGTGCTATTTAAAAATTTACGTATTCAAGACGCATTCAAAATTTTAAAATTAGAGAAATATTAGTCGTGTAAATAATTAAAGATTAATTAAAGAAAGTGTCAATCTTTTTTATGAGAGAAAGTGTTCATATAATGTCAATCAATTCAGATTTTTGAAAATTAAGGGTTTTTTAGGGTAGGATGATGTCCAATTTACCCTTAAATTTATACTCTTGTTGAATGCAGAAATGAATTTGTGGCCCATATTCCAATAGCAGCTATTGCCGCTATCCCATCCACTACAGCTACTATGGTGATCTGTTCCAAGACTGAATCATAGAAAAAAATCATAAAGTATATGTAATAAATTTAGGCTAAAGTTGCTCACTAGTACTCCCTCCATTCCTAAATATAAGATTTTTTAGACAATTTAAAAAAAAATTAAGAAACTTGTCATTTTTACCGAAATTTTCAATATTACCCTTCTCTCACTTCTATAACATAAGAAAAGAAAGGAAAAAATAGGGACAGCAGAGTCGAGGGTATAATTGGAATAAATTGTTGATAACTAATAAAAGAGGCTTAAACGACAATTAATTTGGATACCTATAAATCTCCTAAAGGACCTAAACGACAATTAAATGGGAATTGAGGGAGTATTACATTTATTGTGTTTTCTTAATCAATGGAAAATAACTTAACTTTGTGCTTGTTCTATTTTTTTCCACCTGTTTTTGGGCTAAAGTTGGTGTTTTACTTGTAGGTTTCAGTTGGAATGAGACCTGTGACAGGGATGAGGTTGTACCTTGAGGGCATGAAATGCAACAGGTAATTGTCCAATAAAATAACTGAGGACAAAATTAATTTTACTATCCTATTTACATAAAAAATAAAGTCCCAAATCTTAAAATATTTTTTAATTACATATAATATCATTATGAACGGTTTTGCTCCAATGTTCTATATCCATTTGCTTATTAGCCTTTATGCTAAAAGAAATATGCCATTTTTTCAGGTTAGGCATACATCTCCAGCACTTAGCAAATGCACCAGTACTACTCCAAGATAGAATAAGTGAACCATTAACATGGCGTGGAACCGAAGAAATAGCCGATGATCGGTATTTAGAAGCCGTACAATGGAAGAAATTTTCACATATAAGCACAGCACCAGTAAAATATGACTCCAAATGGGCTACTAGAAAAGATGATGCATTCATAGTCACCGGTGCTCAACTTCATGTTAAAAATAACGGTACAAAATCAGTCCTACATCTCCGGTTATTATATTCCAAGGTGTCGAATTGCCTTGTCGTACAATCAAATTGGATGCAAAAAGCATTAGAACACTCCATAAAGATGAGTTTTTTATCTGCATTTAGTACTTCAATTTCGGGTACTTTGGATAAGGATAAAATGCCGTCGGTTGTGGTGGATTCCGGCGTGTATCCGACAGGGCCGCCGGTGCCTGTGCAAACACTGAAGCTACTGAAGTTTGTGGATACATCGGAGTTGTGTAGAGGGCCACAAGATAACCCAGGACATTGGTTAGTGACGGGGGCAAAGTTGGACTTGGAGAATGGGAAAATATGCATGCATGTTAAATTCTCATTGCTGAACTTGAGTTCATGACAACATGGTGAAAATCGTCTGTACCCGTATATGTTCTTATTTTTATACCCAATTACTCAGTATTTTTCATGTGAGTATTTTTTCCAATTATATATACACATGTCGAATTGTGAGTGATTGTATACATAAATGAGTACATATATGAGTACCGATCCCTATATTAGTGAGTTTCAATTATTTATTTTGTATATATATAATTTGGGTTACTACACAGGGAAGTGGCTAAAATCGGATAATGGCTTATGGCTTATGCCATTTGTGCAGCCTCAGAAAAATTTGTATATAGGTAGTCATTTCTTATTTTGAATATTTTTATTCTTTTCCCATAAATGTATTATTTGAAGTTGGGTCTAAGAGATGCTTTAAACTATCTAAGTTTTCATAGTTTGCCTCAAATGTTAATTGAGGACAACATTTTCACTTGACAATTGGTTACTGCCCCAATTCTTTAAGGAATTGTAGCGAAAATTAATAAAGAAAAAAATAAAATAATTTGTTAGTCAAAATATTAATATTACTCTCTTAAATAAAATTTGTATACCATTAATTTTATTTAAAGGAGTAGTATTGATATTTTAATTAAAAAAATATTTGAGCAAATAAAATGTTACTTTAATTTTCTATTTTTTTGTTTTTTGTTTTAACGATGTTACAAAAGACTGTTTTTGTTGTATTCAATTCAATTCTCCCTAATTTCTGCCTAATTAGACCCATATTTTGTTACTCTGTTTCTTTAACTATTTTTCTCCTAATTTCTTAATCATGTCTTCAATGGAGCTTTATAATTGTAATAGTAAACATTGCTGGGTATTGAAATTGCATCTTCAACAGCTTTTGAAATAGGATCTTCAAGCTGGTTTTGGCCGTTGAGGAAAATTAAGGAGCTCTTGAGGCCGGGTTAATTGGACATAAATCAATTTTGTAAATTAATCTGGGCTAAAATTGCAACAAAATCGGCGTTTACAGTGGAGAGTGGTCATCGCAATTAGATGCTCAATTTACGGATCCAAGTATGAGTCTAGGAAGTTTGAGCAAATAATCGTCTATACCCTTATGTATATTTATTTTTGTGTTCAACCAATCACAATTCACCATGTGTATATATAATTAAAAAAAATATCACATGACAAATTCTTATTTTATGGGTACAAAAATAAGTACACAGACGAGTACAGACATTTTCACCCTGAAGTTTGTATAGGATTGATTTGTTAATTTGTGATTTAGAAGATGATTGCGGTGGAAAAGAGTGATGGTCGCCTTGTCGGCTTCATTGGAGAACAAAGAAGAATATTTTTTTAACAAAATATATAAATAAAGAACAAGTAAAGAAAGAACGAATTGCAATTACTAAATACCATATTTTCCTTTTTTTTTTTTTTTTTTAAGCGCGGATGGGCGGTTACCCCATAAGAGGAGAAGATAACCCTAGAAAGGGGGACAATTAAAACTTGCCCCCATTGCATGAGAAGGGTATCGAATCCACGATCTTGTTGCCCCACTGGGCTAATGAACCTTTGGTACTATATTTTCCTTTAATAGTTAGGTCGTGTCTATTGCCCGTAGTTCTTTTTGCCGGGTACAACCTCACCCAAGCCATGTCTCGCCTTTGGATGAAAAAAATATAATTTTTTAACAGAAGGACTAAAATGACATCTCGATTAAGAACTAAAAAAGCTAAAAAAAATTCAAGTGACTAGGTGAAAATACTTTGGGAACCAAAACGGCTAATTAATCGTGAATTGCCCTTCAAAAATCTTATATAAAAATTGTGCTATCTTATTTGGATTATCAATGTTATTTTGTTAATCTCAAGTAGAAGAAAGATTGGAACCAGTATATTTAGTCTATGCACTGCAAAAGTTTGTTTGAATATCCAAGTTTGTTTTGTTATTTTTTTGGTTCAGTCAAAGTCTTTGGTTTGTGAATCTCATTTCCATTCTTATCATTTTCGATACCATCTATAGTATAGTACTCCCTCCATTCCCATTTAATTATCGTTTAGGAGATTTATAGGTATCCAAATTAATTGTCGTTTAAGTCTCTTTTATTAGTTGTCAACAATTTATTCCAATTATACCCTCGTCATTTTTTTTTATTTGCCGTCTCTACCATCCCTAATTTTTCCCTTTATTTTCTTATGCTATAGAAGTGAGAGAGGGGTAATATTGAAACTTTTGGTGAAAATGACAAGTTCCTTAATTTTCTAAAATTGTCTAAAGAGTCTTATATTTAGGAACGAAGGGAGTACAAGAGTTACAGCTCTACTAGGAAACAAAATAATTATACAATCTCACAATATATCTCGAGATAATACAAGATATATTCTAACTATATAAAAACACATGTTACCATAATTCTAATACTCCCTCTCAAGTTGGCGAGTGAATGTCTAGAACTCCCAACTTGCTGACTAGATAATTGAATTGAGCGGCTTAGTCAATATATCTGCTAGTTGTTCTTTAGTACCAATGTGGCAAGTAATGAAGGTACCAGATTGAAGCTTTTCTCGACAGTTAATCTCTATGTGTTTCGTACGTTCGTGGAAGACATGATTGTCAACTATATAAAGAGCAGGCTGACTATCACAAAAGAGTAGAGCTGGACTTGTGGAAACGCCAAGAAATTATAGTAAGCCTTTTAACCAAACTATCTCACTGGTCACATTTTCCATTGCTCTGTACTCGGCTTCTGCAGATAAGCGTGAAATAACTTGTTGTTTCTTAGATTTCCAGGATATAAGAGCATTACCCAACATAACAAAATATCCAGTAATGGATTGTTGGGTCATGGGGCAAACTGCCCCAATCAGAGTAAAAATAAGTAACAAGATTCAAATCAGGATTATTCTTTGGTAACATAATGCCTCTACCGGGACAATCTTTTATGAAGAGAACAACTCGAAGAGCAGCTTTCCAATGTCGTTTCCTAGGAATCTGCATGAACTGACTGAGTATGTGAATTGAATAAGTTATATCAGGCTGAGTGATAGTTACGTAGAGAAGCCTACCAACCAGGCTTCGATATTTTCCTGAATCATGCAAGAGATAACTATCTTCATCCTTGTTAGTTAATTTGAGTTGCAGTTCCATAGGAGTTGAGAATAGCTTGGCTCCCAGATAAACATGTTTATTTCAAAATATCAAGTGCATATTTCCTTTGGCAGAGAAAGAGTCCTTTTGAAGAGTGAGCGACTTCTATACCTAAAAAGTATTTTAGAGGACCCATATCCTTGATATTAAAGTGAGCATTGAGGTACCTTTTGATTTCCTCAATTTTCTGAGTGTTATTTCCTGTGATAACAATATCATCAACATATACGAAAATGAAGATAATAATGGTACCTCTTACACGAACAAATAAGGAATGCTCGGTGGGTGACTGCTGAAAACCAAAAAATCGAAGAGTATTTGTCAACTTTTGATACCAACAACGCCTAGCTTGTTTCAGACCATATATCGATTATTTTAAGAGACAATATTGATTGGGTTTTGATTGAGACAATATTATTAAATTTAACGTTGACCAACTCAAATTTTGAAGTAACAGTTGACTTTGGATTTTTTGGACGGAAGGACATAGTACACCAATCGTAAATTATTTTAGGATAGAAGCTGTTGAAAAAAATACTTTCTGGACCCGACTTCTAAATGATAAATTGTTTCTAGACCCATGATGCCAATTTGCCTTGAATCAAAAGGGGACAAAACAATATTGAGTGAGCAGAAGTGGAAATATCGTGAATCAATATTATATATATTGATAAGAATTATATGATGAAATGCAGAAAGAGTATACTGCACAAGGAGATGAATTTTTTCTAGTAGTTTTCTACAACAAAGAAAGTTGTAGACGGCCAGGTTTTTAAGAAACTTACTCTGATACCATGAAACAATTAATATTTTACTAATTGATGAAATAGAATAAATAGCCATTTTGGTCACCAAGGTATTTTCGTCCTGCCACTTTGGTCAAAAATGAGTTTTTTTTAACTTTTTTCATCACTAAAGTTTTTTCATTCTACCATTTTGGTCAAAATAAGTTTTTTCTGCCATTTTCATCACTAAAGTTTTTTAGGTCTTCCATTTTGGTCACTAAAGTTTTTTTATTCTGCTATTTTGGTCAATAAATTTTTTTCATTCTGCCATTTAGGTAACTTAAAGTTAATGACCAAAATGACAGAATGAAAAAACTTTAGTGACCAAAATGGAAGACCTAAAAAACTTTAGTGATGAAAATGGCAGAAAAAACTTATTTTGACCAAAATGGCAGAATGAAAAAACTTTAGTGATGAAAAAGGTAAAAAAAACTCATTTTTGACCAAAGTGGCAGGACGAAAATACCTTGGTGACCAAAATGGCTGTTTATTCTGATGAAATAATGGGTACAATGACAACCTAATATAGTACAAGAGTTACAACTCTACTAGGAAACATAACTCTACTAGAAAACAAAATAATTATACAATCCCACAAGATATCTCAAGATAATACAAGATATATTCTAACCATATACAAATACATGTTACCATAATTCTAATAACTTCTAAATCATAAAAAAAGAAAAGGTTTACAGTTGTCATATACATTGAACGTCGTAGTGCAGAGGGTATATATATAATACCTATATGTATACTTTGTTTATTGTACTATATACTAAATAATATAAACAATAATTAGGGGTGTCAACGAGTTCGAGCTGCCTCACATACCTCGAAAATATGCGAACGTGAGCTTAATATCAAGCTCGGATTTTATGTGAGGTGAGCGGGAGTTTGAACCCGCTCAGCTCGATTAAAGCTCGCACTCGAATAAGAATAATTTAATTATTTGTTATATAATACTATATTTCTATTTAAAAAGAAGAAGATATATAAAAATTGGTGACAAAACACATCGTTTCTTTTTTATCTATGTTGTAAGGATTTTTTTTTTTAACAGTTGATCTTTGGTTATCTTTTTATTAGTTTATCTTTCTATAGGAATTAAGTATCATTTTATTGTATATAATTGTATTATCGTTAGAATTTAGTCTTATGACTTTTGTATGTTACTATTCTTTCAACATGTTTTGTTTTTCTAATACAAATTTAGCCCATTAGCTTAGCTCGAGCTGAGCGTGAGGTTTGTGAGTTTTTCCGAGCTGAGCGTGAGCTAAACTTTCTAATTTTTATGTGAGCTGAGCGTAAGTTACGCCTCGACTCATATAGCTCAATTGACACCCCTAACAATAATCATACTAAATGTTTACTGTTGTAAAAAACGTTGTCATGTAAGCCACAAATTCGTCCTTGTTGACGGTTGGATTCTACGTTGATGGAAAAAAAAACACTCCTCCAAAAAACCATTTCACGTGAAAATCATTCTGCCAAAACATGGTTATTCTGATATAAAAAAAAAAAAAATCGATTATTTCCTCTTAAAAACTGCAAATGGATATAAAAGTTTTACTAGTGAATATTTAACTGGTTCAAAACAACAAATTAAATGAAGACGTAAAAAGAAAAAAAAAAACTCGATTATTTCCTTTTAGAAATTGCAAATGCATATAAAAGTCTTACTAGTAAATATTTAACTAGTTCAAAACAACAAATTAAATGAAGACGTAAAAGAAAAGAAAAGATAAGTTTGGAACATCTAATTTGGTGGGGTGGGGGAAGTATTATAGTAGTCTAATGCTGTGTACACAGATTGCTGTATGGTGAGAGCAAAGAGGACAATAGCTGCAATAACAGATAGCAATGCCCATGGACTCCTAAAGTAAGTCTGAATCAAATTCGCCCGATATCTCGGCCACCTTTTCTTGCAATATTCATTAATATCAACACAAACCATTCTGAAGCTACATTCTGGATCAAGCATCACATCTTTAGCCAATGAATTGAACAACTTTGCTGCAGCTTTATCGCTACCAATACAATTCTGAATTATTTTTCTCGAACTTAGAAGACGAATGTCTCGAGCATCATCAACAAGGTTGTCCATGAAAAATACATACCAACTTACCTCATTTCCGGCTCCAATATGGAATCGCTCGAAAGCTACTAGGTTTAGGTAGAGGGTTTCTGTAATATCATCTACTACGAGCATGGGTATTTTGAGGACGCCTTTATGAAATGTGATGTCTCTAATGGATCTACTTTTGGCCCTCTCGATTATGATTCCAGCTTCTGTAAGTTCTACTGCACACCTTATAATATCGTCTCGGCTGTCAAGAATTGCACTGGCCGGCGTGCCCTTCTGAGGGGTTTGTGTTCTGGATTCAACGAGGCATTTTCTATACATGTCTAAGACGTGCAAACAGTTTGATGGGACTTTGGAATGGGTTTTCGGGAAGAAGAATCTGAATATGAGTGTATGGGCGAACTTCTCGTCGTCCTGCGCAGAAGTAAACAATTTTTTTTCTTCAAGTTACCATTTTTGTAAGATTAGATTTTCTATTAATTAATATATGTACAAAGTATAGTACAAGGAAACCCTAATTGAAGATTTCTAGTCAATATAATGATCACATCCTACTATACATGAGGTATAATCTATCAAATCTTGACTATTGCGATACATAAAACCTTGATTATCTCTTTTACATCTTACCCTTATTAATTAAAAAATTACTGATGAAATCACGTTTAATAGATTGAAATCAACAGAATTAAAAAAAAAAATGTTAATGGTGGAATCATGTGTTAAAGGAACTTAATTCCATGAATCTGGCTTTTATTCTTGTTATATCTAGTATCATCTTTATTCCATTGATCAAGTAATCATTGTTTTGGGTTCGGAGTTTCATTGGTAGATGTGGTACAGTGGTACTGCTAGGTCATGACCACAGGTTACAAGGTGTGACACCTACCATTCTTTTTTTTCAAATTTGCATGTATGTTTAACAAAAAAAAAGAAAGAATGTGTTGATAGGGAAATTAGGATAGAGAGAAATCTTGATTAAGCCCTTTTCAGCTGCAAGAAGCTTATGCAGAACAAGCATAGGAAGCTGATTTTCAAGCATCAACATATCACGTCTAATGAGTGGCATCACATAAAGCCTTGCATGATCACCAAAAACAGGATCATTCCGGGCATAACCTTCGAGATTTTCATTAGATGATCGCAATATTTCTAGCATAAAAACCCCATCTCGAATCACAATTCTCAAGAATTCATCCGAATCCTTAAGAAAATATGGATCCAACAAATCATACGCTGTCTTTAGGTCTTCCACTACTTCAGCCAATGATGTAAAGTAGCTCTTAAGAGGCTTTTTCGATCTCTGAAGGAAATGAAGCAAAGCTCGATCTTTGTGTTCTTCCATTGGCTTCAAATTTTCATCTTTACAATGGTAAGGGCCAAAAGAGACTACTTGAGGTGTGTAAGCTTTCTCTTTTCCCTTCACATTCTTCACGTTTTCCGGTAGCTTGTAGATGGACCGCTGTTGCCATCGATTTTTCTCCGTTTCTACTAAAGGAACATCTGCAATTTCTTTCACTTTATCATTTACTTGGATCACCCAAGGATTTTCTTGCTCATTTATATGAATCATCCAATGATTTTCCGCCATTTTTTGGTCGAGTTTTAGAAAACTGTGTGGTTTTTTTGTTCATCTAACATTGTCCAATCTTCCAATTTTATGCTTCCGTTTGGATTAGGATTGAGGAGATTAAAGTATCAATTATTTATTACGTATACCTTGCTTCATTGTCAATCCAGCCGTAAAGCTAATCAATTAGTTTGTTCTTTTCTTGAGAATCTTATTGTTTTTTAATGTGATCACTACTACATGAATAAAAGAACATGCCAGCCTTACTTCAAATTCCCTGTTCCCTTGAAAACTTTCAATGTTTGCAATATTTCATTATGTGCTGTGGAATTTCACTATATAATTCGAAGTAAATCTTTCAATAATATCACTATATAACTCCGTTTTAGTGAGTGTTGTGAACTTTAGTTCGTGATACTTACTTTTCGTCTCCACCTGCAAGTGTCATGGACTCTACTTTGTTATAATTACTGGCGGGGTCCCAAGCCCGGATAAAGGATGAGGGTTGCGATAAGGTTCGTGACTACCAGCATAAAACTTAGCCACATCTATTACAGATACTAATGGAGTCAATCAGGAAGTCAATCAAGATCATAATCAAATGAACAAATCTCTCATTTAATTGATTGTAATTAGTGTTGTAATTAATATAGATTTATTTCCTTCAATTTTATTCATCGTGTAAAGATGTATGTATAGGTGATTTATTGTAAACATTTCACAATCAATGAAAGACATTCCTTGGTCACTTTTTTTACCCAGATTAAAAATGGCACAACATATTGATTCTAATATAAAAGTTACACACAATGAAAATGAACATTGCTCCATTTGCCCCATGGCTAAGCAATCCAAGTCTCCATTCCCCCTTAGTAAATCCATTTCTCAATCATTCTTTGATTTAATACACGTAGATATTTGGGGACCGTATAAAATTCACACGGTTCATGACCACCTATATTTCCTAACCATCGTAGATGGTTTTAGTCGTTTCACTTGGATTTATTTAATGAAAACAAAGTCTGAAACTCGACCCCTTACCCAACACTTCTGTCAATATGTGCTTACTCAATTCCAAAAAGCCATTAAAGTAGTGCGTTCAGACAATGGGCCTGAGTTTCAAATGTCTGAATTTTTTACTTCATAAGGGATCATTCACCAAAGCCTCATGCGTAGAAACTCCTCAGCAAAATGGAATTTTCAAAAGAAAACATCTCCACATCCTAAACATTGCTCGTGCCCTTAAATTTCAATCGCATATGCCTTCCGCTTTCTAGGATATTTTGTCACCCACGCTGTTTACCTTATAAATATTACCCCTACACCTTTACTGCATAACCAAACTCCTCATACACTCATATACAATAAACCACCTTCAAACTCTCTTCTTCGTGTTTTTGGTTGCCTAGCATATGTCTCAACCCTTTCTGCCAATCGCTCAAAATTTGATTCTCATAGTCGTCCCTCCATTTTCTTAGGACACACCGCTCAAACTAAATGATACACTCTCCTCGACCTTCACTCACAGTCCATTTTTATCTCTCGAAATGTTGCCTTTCACAAAAAACATATTTTCTTATCCACAACAATCCCCAATCAATCCTCCTCCAAATAGAATTCCATTACAAATTCTTTTGATTAATGATCTTTCTTTCGAATCTTCCTCATTACATCCAACTCACACTCCCATCATCAATCCAACCCCTCATACCTTGCCTCCGAATCTTCCTCACAATTCCCCTCCTAATTCCACCATCTCGCCTTTTCCTCCTTTAAAAAATCCCACTAGGATCACAAATACTGCTCCCTATCTGAACGATTACTATTATTCTCTTGTCCAACCTTTATCTCCTCCTACTCTTTCTACTACAAAGACATCTACTCCTCACTCTATAGCAAAGGTTCACGATTATCATTCCCTATCTCCAGATCATAAACACTACAAGAAAAATGTGTAACAGGGACGGACATTTCCGTTGCTAATCCTTCGCTAAACTCAGTTTAGCGACCGATTAATGACCGAATGATGTGGTTGGGTATTTTTCGTCGCTAAGCAAATTACCGACCGAATACCGACGGAAAAGTTAGCGACCGAATATTCGGTCGCTATTTACCGACCGAATACCGACCGAATGGTCAACATTGTTGACTTTTGACTGGGTAACGACCGAATACCGACGGATATTCTAGCGACCGAATATCACGGTCGCCATTTAGCGACCGAATATTCGGTCGCTATTTACCGACCGAATAGTCAACATTGTTGACTTTTGACTTTGACTGATTCGTTCATTATTCCTTCGCTAAATTGTTTTTAATTTTTAAAAAATAAATCTGAAATTTAATTAAATCCCTATTATACAAACCAACAATACGCACAGAAATACAAATCAGAAACAATATTATTAATAAGATCGCAAATACCCAAAATAATCAATAAACCCAAAAATAACATTACATAACCCATTATCTTACTAAAAAACACAAGTTTACACTTCTCATTTACATTACAACATTCACAATCAAAGTGTGCACTTCTCATTACATTACAACACTCACAATCAAGTCTACACTTTGAATTACTACACTCACAATCAAAGTGTGCACTTCTCATTTACATTACAACACTAGCACACTTTGAATTATCAAAACTCACAAGCAAAAGTGTGCACTTCTTATTTGCATTACAACACTCACAATAAAATTTTACACTTCTCATTATTTAGCAAAAAAAAAAGTTTACATTTCTCGTAAACTCCTTGATGTCATTTATATGTATACCTTGGAAATGCATTAGTTACAATCTGAAAATTGAAGAATCAAATTATTTTATGGCAATGAAATTACCACTTTGAATTATGTTAAAAGGTTATATAATACGACAATTAACTTATGGTAATAAAGTGCTAAAAATTAAACCAACAAATATTATTCACCTTCAATACGTGGTATTCCAAGAAGCGAGAATCAAATATTGTCGAAATCCATATACATCCAGCTACGGTCCTCCATTATAAACACAATATCTGCATATATCAAGTCTTAATAATTAAATGCATATTAACTTTGAATCTTATGTTTGATGATTTTCAACCTTATTTTTCAAGTAATTATTAACGTGTGATAATGGCATCGTGTCTACTATGTTATTAATGGCATCTTGTCTATATATATTGTTTGTTGCGAATTTTATTGTGCAATAGAACTAATATGAATAATGTTGTTATGTTCGATTATCAATGATTTACTTATTGGAATTAAAATGATATAATTAGCATACATTTCAATAATACACCAAGAAAACCAATAATATACCAAGAAAACTACATTGGATGTTGAGATTACCATGTACATTATCAAAAAAAAAAAACACTATATAAACAGTAGAATTACATACCCTTTGAGTAAAAAAAAAAAAAAACCACCAAATCTCTTGAAAAAGTTGAGATTTTTTTTTTTTTAATTTGCTACTAATTATCACTCAAGCTTATCCTCTTCTTTCACTGAAAAATAAAGAAACATGCCCCCAAAAAAAAATTGCAAGAAATTATGAGAATTGGCAAAAAAATTGCAAGAAATTATGAGAATTGCAAGAACTTATAGAAAACCCATTTATTAAAATCCAAGCAGAAATCAGTACTACCTCCCCTCCATTTTTGTTTTAATCTTCTCAAAATAGATTTACTTATTCCAATTGTTAAGAAAAAAAAGCTAGAAAATGCAAGATTCTCACCTAAACCCTAAAAAACCCAACTGAAATCGGAGGTGGTGGCGACGCCTTGGAGGTGCCGGAGGTGATGACGACATCTTGGAGGTCCCAGAAGTGGCGGCAATGGAAGGAGGGAGGGGATTTGGGGGAAAATCGCCGGAAGAGGTGGTGGTGAAGGTGAAGGTCGCGGCTGGGCAGAATGAAGAAAGAGGGAGAGGCTTCTTGCCTTATATATTTTTAGAGAAATCAAACACACAAAACGATGTCGTTTAGGCATTTAATAATAGCGACCGAATTTCGCAATTTCGGTCGCTATTCGGTCGTCTAATAGAATGCTTAACACTTGTCCAATTTTCAAATAAATGAGCCCGTGAAATGGCAAAACGGCGTCGTTTAGGCATTTAATAATAGCGACCGAATTGGCAAATTCGGTCACTATTCGGTCGCCACTTAGAATGCTTAACACTTGTCCAATTTTCAAAAAAATGAGCCCGCGAAATTTCAAAACGGCGTCGTTTAGTCATTTAATAATAGCGACGGAATAAGGGTTAGGGTAGGGCGACCGAATAGGTACCGACTTGGCAAATTCCGTCGCTATTATTTCCCTGGAATCTGTTTTTTTTTAAAATAGCGGTTTTAAGGATATATAGAAACATTTTACCTAATAGTAACTAAAATAGGCAAAAAAAAAAAAAATTTATATCCTTAAAAACACCGTTTTTTTTTTTTATAAAAAACGGAATTTGGGAAAATAATAGCGACCGAATAGTGACGGAATTTGCCAAGTCGGTCGCTATTATTTTCCCAGATTCCGTTTTTTATAAATAGCGGGGCTTTTAAAGATATATAGAAACATTTTGCCTATTTTAGTTACTATTACTAATATATATATATATATATATATATATATATATATATATATATATACACACACACACACACACATACACACATTAACTTGAATATTCAAACAATTAAAACTTATACTTATTTACAAAATACCAATATATACTCGAAGCAGAACAATTCAAGTAATACATTTGTGTGTGCATTTACGTGAATCATTAAGTGATAGAGTTAAAATTTTATTAATTGATTATTAATAAACAAATAATTACTAAAATATTCATATTAGTTCGTACTCGCATTCTGAACGACGTCGGTTTTCGGATTGATAAGTTTTTACTAAAATCCGTCGCTATTAAGCTAAGGGGCGACCGAATTTGCCAAGGCCGTCGCTATTCGGTCGCTATTATTTTCCCGGATTCCGTTTTTTTATAAAATAGCGGGTTTTTTAAGGATATATAGAAACATTTTTCCTATTTTAGTTACTATTAGGTAAAATGTTTCTATAGATCCTTAAAACCGCTATTTTAAAAAAAAACAGATTCCGGGGAAATAATAGCGACGAAATTTGCCAAGTCGGTCGCTATTCGGTCGCCCTACCCTAACCCTAATTCCGTCGCTATTATAGATCGTTATTCCATCGGTAATCCGGGTAGTCGGTCGTTAACGAAAATAAAACAACGTCGTTTTGTGTCCTTCATTTATTAATATACAAATAAACATCGTTATGTATTCTGTCGGTATTCGGTCGTTATATTCCGTCGGTATTCGGTCGTAATATATTCCGTCGGTAAACAGTCGTTAATATCCGTCGGTATTCGGTCGTTAAGGGTGAATAAAACGACGGCGTTTCAATTGGTCAACGGGACCGAAGTGGCCGACGGAATAACGACTGATTTGTTTTCGGTTTCTATTCGATCGGTATTCCATCGTTAAATTTGTGATCGAAAAATTCGGTCGCTATTTAACTGTTTTCTTGTAGTGAAATCTTTTGCATTATCGGTTTCTACTCACTTTGTACCTAAGGGCTACAGTCAAGCTGTCAAGCATGCAGAGTGTCGACCGTCCATGTAAGCGGAAATTGATGCCTTGGAGGTCAACCACATATGGACACTTGTTCCACTTCCCCTAATGTTAAGCCCCTTGCCAACAAATGGATTTACTGGTTAAAATTTAATTCGAATGGTTCTACTGAAAGACCCAAGTTTCGTCTTGTTGTCCAAGATTTCACACAACAACAAGGTATTGATTACATTGAGACATTCTCTCCAGTTGCAAAAATGACCCCTGTTCGAACTCTTCTTGCTATTGCCTCTGCCAACGGATGGTTCCTAAAGCAACTTGACATTAACAATGCATATCTTCTTGGTGATTTTAATGAGGATATTTTTATGCGGTTACCTCCTGTTTTTTCTACTCCTTAACCCGGACTGGTCTGTAAGCTCTAAAAATATTTATATGGTCTCACAGGCTGGCCGACAATGGATTCACAAATTAACCACATAGCTAGTTTCACCGGGTTTCTCTCAAGCCGTAAGTGACCCCAGTCTTTTTATTCACTGCAAAGCTTCTCAATTCAATGTCCTTCTTGTTTATGTTGATGATGTTATCCCCATTGGGAACAATTATGATGACATCTCCTCGGTCAAGAAATTCTTGGATAATACTTTCACAATCAAAGACCTTAGTCCTGTCAAATATTTCCTCGGTATGGAGATTACTTGCTCTAAAGTTGGTCTCAACATTTTTCAATGAAAATATACATTGGACCTGCTAGAGCAACATGGCTTTCTTGGTTGCAAGCCTGCCATTACTCAAATGGATTTCTCCTACTACTACTCCAAGGATGATTCACCACTCATTTCTGTCTACAATCTCTACCGGAGTCTTATTGACAAGCTTTTATACCTTACTCATGCACGACCAGATATTCCTGCCGTCCAACAACTTTCCCAGTTTCTAGATCATCCCACAAAATTACATCTCAAGGAAGCTCACCGTATCCTACGGTATCCAAAAGGCTCTCTAGCCAAAGGTCTTTTTTTCTCTTCCTCATCACCATTAAAGCTTAGTGCTTTATTTGATTCTGACTAGGCCGGTTGTTCCGACACCAGGCGCTCTACCACTGGTTATTCTGTCTTTCTTGGTTTCTCTTTTGTCTCTTGAAAATCTAAAAAACAAGTCACCGTTTCTCCGAAGCTCTTCTAAGGCAGAATATCGAGCTCTTACCACCACCACTTGTGAGTTACAATGGGTAAAGTACCTCCTCAATGACCTACTTATACCTCATCCTCATGCTATACCATTATTCTAGGACAACCAAAGCGCTTTATACCTCACAACCAATCCCGCATTTCACGAAAGAACTAAACACATCGAAATTGATTGCCACATAGTACATGAAAAAACGCAAACTGGCCTTGTTAAACCTTCCATTTCAACCCACTTTCAATTGGCTAACATTTTCACCAAAAATCTTGACTCTCCTCGATTCACTTTTCTTATCCAATCCCTTGGTCTCATTGACATATTTTCTCCCAAGTCCAGTTTGAGGGGGCCTGTTACAGATATACTAATGGAGCCAAACAGGGAGTCAACCAAGGAGTCAATCAAGATCATAATCAAATGAGCAAATCTCTCATTTAATTGATTGTAATTAGTATTGTAATTAATATAGATTTATTTCCTTCCATTTTATTCATCGTGTAAAGATGTATATATAGTGATGTATTGTAAACATTTCACAATCAATGAAAGACATTCTTTCTTTTACATAATTTCTCCATATCCATATTTCTACAACATCTCATTACATGACATGAATCGATTACCTGAAGGTTTTAATAATTTCACAATTCCCTGTTCCTAGTTAAGGCAATAAGCATAACATAAACACCCGAAAACCTTAAGATATTGTCATTAAGAAATTTTGCAAATAGATGTTCCTACGGGGTTTTGCCTCCTAGTAGTAGCAGTTAATGAGAAACGGCTAGCACTTGCAACAAACATTCGCCCGAAAATTACTTGAGGCTCTTTCAATATTCAAACTATATCTATATTTACCTTAAGCATTGCCATTTTGTTGGTGTTCCCACAATGGCAAAATTGCTTAAATCGTCTTTTTCGTATTGTCTTCGTTTAATTTTGACTTTTAACATCCTAAATATTTTTTCGATCTACCAACAAAGGATATCCGTCCATTCTTTTGTCAGTTTTCCATCAACCCAGTCAAATGTTTAATACATAATGTACTTTTTATGGGTACTTCAGACATTTCAACATATTTTCTAAATGAAAATTTTGGGTATTTAATTGTTAAAAATAATAATTATGAATGCTTAATTCAAATTAACAAAATATAATCTAAAATCCCTCCCATCCCCCCACATTCTCGAACACCATAGTCGCCGCCGCCTGAGATTCATCCGCTCCTCTCCCCCTTCTCTTCTGTAGGAGAATTAATGTTTAAAGTGGACTTATTTAATCAAATTTAATTGTGTGTTCCACCGCTTAGTTTCAAAGTGTTTTAGATTCATCGCAGAGTGGGTTGCGCAAACTTCGCGATGATATATAACATGTGAGGAAACCAATTCTCGGTGCAAATTATAAATTTGGTTAAAGTGGAGAGGTTATTAATGGAGGTGTGATGGTATCCCATATCGGTTGTGAGAATCAATTAAAACTAGTTTATAAGCATTAGCTAGACTAGTGATATTAAACAAGTGGGTAAAGGGGTACCCCTCAAGCGCCGTCCGTCTCGTCTCGGCTCGCCACGCCTCGTCGCGTCGCGTCGAGTCGTGCGTGTCCCTGCAGGGAAGGCAGTAATATCTTTTTGGACAAAATTACCGTAATAGTCATTAACTATTGAGTAATTGCAAATGAGTCACATAACTTTTGTGTAATTGCAGAATGGTCCTTCCACGATTCTCCATCAGTTTTGAGATCTGCACATTACCCCACTACGAGAAGTGGGAGTTACCCACGTTCTCCACTACGAGGTGAGGGAATGAGGGCCAACCTGCCATTTCCGACTGCTATAAAAGGCAATCTCCCCCCACAGAATTATTTGCTACGAAAATTATTCTCTCTTCTTCATTTCTGCACTTCATACTAGTAATAGAGAGTTCTGCACAGAAAAGGTTCGAAGAATTGCTTTTAAGCTTTTGGTAAGTAGTGTGATTGGACGTTGTACCTTGGGAACACATTGCTCTTGTAGGCTTGAAGCAATTAGGCGAGCAAATTGAGTTTAAGGGCAAGTGATTTACTACTGCCTCGTCCAGGATATAACCCGAATTTGTTTATGGATTTATATTATGCTTCTGTTTAATTTCATATTCGTAACAGAAGAACTAAAAATCTTAAACTCAATTTGATTTTTTCTTCTGTTTCTGCTTTACTTAATTAAAACAGAAAGTTAACCGGTAGTAGTAATCATTTATTCAATTTATTTGCATTATGATTTTATTTACTTATTATATATTGTGGTTCTGTAACAATATCATTACTAACCGGTTGTTTATGCAATATATAGAGAAACAAAAATGGCTGCAAATGATTCAAACGATACTGGTACTGGAACTGTTCCTTCAATTGAGACTCCGGTAAACGGAGTTAATCTGAATGCTGGTCAGACAAGCGGTATTGAGGCTGCTTTGTCAAGGATGCCTGCGTTTGTGCCTCAATGGCTTCTCGTCCAATTCAGTTTGCACAACCTGAGAAGTTTAAAGGGGGCTACAACTTCAAAATGTTGAAGGAAAAGATGGTGTTCTACCTTACTACTTTAATTCAATATGTCAATGAGGACACTCCTGTGGAGGATCAAACTGATCCCCAATCAGTACCACATTTAATTCTTGGATTAGTAATGCTTATATGTGTTGTCATACTATACTTACAAGTTTAGATGATTCATTGAACCAAATTTACTATCAAAAGAATTCTGCAAAAGAATTGTGGGAATCACTAACTAAAAAGTATACAGTAGATGATGCAGGTGCTAAGAAGTTCATTGCTGTTTGCTTCCACGACTTTAAAATGGTCGATGGAAAATCTGTCCTCAAATAGAATGAAGAGCTACAGAAGATTTATCACGATCTTGCCGCTGAGGGCATGGGGATCAACGACTCGCTGCAGGTGGCATTGATGATTGAGAAATTACCCCCTCCTTGTGATGACTTCAAGCACTACCTTAAGCATAAGAAGAAGGAAATGACACTTGAGGATCTGATTTTGAAGTAGAGAATTGAACAGGATGTGAGAAAGGCATCAGAAAGGCCTTATACTTCTGTTGCAAAGGCAAATGTTGTCGAAGCTGCTGGAAAGAGGAAGCGACCAACTGACTCGAAGGCGTTGAACTCCAACAAGAAGTTCACGGGAAGCTGCTTCGTATGTGGTAAGCAAAACCACAAAGCAAAGGACTGTCGTATTCGTGTTAACGGTCAAAGTAATAACTACAACAAGAACAAGAGGTTCAGTGGGAATGGGAACAGGAACAAGTATCAAAAGGATGGCCAGGCCCATGTATCTGAGGCGTTAATCTGAACTCTAGAATGGAGGATATGCACCATGTTGCTGTTGTTTTAGAGGTGAATATGATAAGGGGAAACCCAAAGGATTGGTTTGTGGACATGGGGGCTACTCGCCATATCTTTATCAACAAATGGATGTTCAAGACTTATCAAACTGTAAAAAATGAAGTTTGCTACATGGGGAACTCTTCATTCTCCAAAGTTGAAGGAAAGGGCAATATTGTCATAAATATGACTTCTGGGAAGGAGCTAACTCTCACTGATGTGCTCCATGTGCCTGAAATTCGAAGGAATCTCATTTCTGGAATTGTGTTGAACAACAAAGGATTCAGGCTTGTGTTTGAGGTAAACAAATTCATTATGACAAAGAATGGAATGTATGTATGAAAGGGGTACTTAGCTGATACTCTTTTTAAAGTTAATGTAATGACTGTACTCCCAGGAACCGAGCCTACGTGCGTGAATGTAATTGAGGCTTCTACTAGCTCAGCTCGAAACAATATTGCCCAAGAGGCTAATGAATTCAAACAAGTTGCTTATTTGACTGAGTCCTTTAATTTATGGCATGATAGACTAGGTCATGTGAATATTAAGAGTATACAAAAATTAATTTCATTAAACCTACTACCAAAATTTAATGTTGACAAAAACTACAAGTGTGAGACTTGTATAGAAGGTAAGTTATCTAAGTCATCATTCCGATCAATTGAGAGAATCTCGAAACCTTTAGATTTAATACACACTGGTTTATGTGATCTTAAGTATGTACAATCAAGATGCGGTAAAAAGTATTTTATTACTTTTATCGATGATTGCACGAGATTTGGTATGCTCTGCTTAACGGGGAAGTAAAGATGAAGCAATAAACATTTTTGTTCATTATAAAAATGAAGTTGAAAACCAACATGGTAGGAAAATAAAAAGATTAAGGAGCGACAGAGGTGAAGAATATGAATATCCATTCGCTCAATTGTGTGCAGAAAGTGGCATTATACATTAAACAACTGTGCCCTATACTCTAGAACAAAATGGAATTGCGGAGCGGAAAAACAGAACATTAAAAGAAATGATGAATTCCATGTTAATTAGTTCTGGTTCACCCCAAAATTCGTGGGGGGAAAGCTTTGCTTTCTGTAAATCGCATTCTAAACAGACTACCGCATAAAAGGCTAGAAAAAACACCTTATGAATTGTGTAAAGGTCATGTACCTTATTATAAATTTATAAAGGTATGGGGATATCTAGCAAAGGTTCCGATTCCTCCACCTAAGCGGACTAGGATAGATCCTAAGACGGTAGATTGCGTGTTTATAGGGTATGCACAGGACAGTAGTGCATATAGATTCTTAGTCCACAAATCAGATAACTTTGAAGTGCATGAAAATACCATAATCGAGGCTATGGATACTTCTTTCTTTGAAGGAATTTTCTCTTATATTGATAGCTCTGGATTAGACCCAAAATTCAATCGGGATGTGAGAAATGTGGGGGAAGAAGATCTTGAAGAGGAAGTTGAAGAGCCTAGTGAAGGGATTCATGGGCAGAAACTCGTTCCAAACACCCATGAGTCCTCCCCTGAAGGATCCGCTCATACGTAAACGAATCGAAAAACAACGAAAAAGACTTACTTTCTTGGATTCAAGAAGCTACTTCCTGAATGGAGGATGACGTTTCTAGGATTCTTTGCTGCCACTAACGGAATTCCCTTTGCGGAATATCCCTCTACCAGTATCCACGCGACGAAACGGGCAGCGATTGCTAGCTCTTCGTCTTTCTGAGTTTCGGAATTATGAGAGAAAAGGGAGACCAAAAACTGAAATCCAATTTTAGAGAGTTGGTGATTTTTCGGCTGGAAAATACATTGGCTAGGGTTTCGGCCAAGAGAGCATTATGTAAGGTATGAGAGTTTGTTCCCACAACTAACTCTTACATCCTCAACTCCTCTCGGTAGTGGGAGTCCTCAACTCCCACGCCCCCTAGACTTCTGCTGGTAGTGGGAGTCTTTATCGGATAATAACTCCCACGTAATTCCAGCTATACCGAAAATGCCCTTTATCTCTAATTCGAATAATAACAATTTATTATTCTCAGAAAAGTGAATGTCAGATACAATGAACCTAGACACATTCTAGATTCATTGAATCTGGACATGAAGCTCGTTAGCTCGTCTATGCGTGTGACCCTGTAGGTTCATATCACAATGGCAATGAAAACACACTTAGTAGTAGTGTGAGTTCATAAATCACAAGCGGTCCCTAGCAGGACATTGTGACTACCCAAAGTGAATGAATATACAACGGAACCTAATATCAATCTACTATTTAATCCCTTTGTCTCGCGATATCCTAATTAAGCATAAGGCATGGTGGTCGTCACCCTTATTAAGCTTAATTGTATTTATGCTCGATCTCCAGGTAGACTGTTCGACAAATAATAGAGAGGGACAAATTCCTTACAATGTCTCTCACATTCAAGCTATGATAGGACACTACATCCGATCATCAGTCGTATTGATTACTCTGTTACAAGTAACGTCCGACTGAGTCAAAACGTGGCTCCATTCATACTAGAATCAATGAAGACATAAGGTCTAAGGATTCTAAAATAGTATTGAGGAACTAATACTTATGACTTAAGACCATGAATTATTACTTCTCTGACGGATCACGTCCAATACAATGTATCCCTATATATTGCATCTATGATGTGATTTGTATCCATTACACATGATTAGTAAAACAAGTTCATCAATCAACAATCGTACTAGTTTTATTTCATAGTAATTAAGCATTACATAAAACCAGGGACTTCTAGAATAGTAATTACATAAGCTAATGAGTTTTACTATCAAATCACACATTTGATAATCAAAAGCAAAATTAACTATTCAATTACATGCTCAAAATATAATAAAATGCACAACATGTGCTAATGGTCCTAGGGCACTACTAACAATCTCCCACTTGCCCTAGATCCAATCATACATGATCCTCAATCCCATTGACCTAGTATGACTCTCATGTTTAGGCTGTGGGAGTGGCTTGGTCAATGGATCTGCAATGTTGTCGTCTGTATGAACTTTGCAAATACTAATGTCTCCTCTGTCAATGATCTCTCTAATCAGATGGAACGCCTGAGAATGTGTTTGGATCGTTGGTGAGATCTAGGTTCCTTAGCTTGTGAAATGGCACCAGTACTATCACAATAGAGGTCCACTGGGTTCACAATGCTAGGGGACAACACCTAATTCATCAACAAACTTCTTGATCCAAACGACTTCTTTAGTCGCTTTAGAGGCGACTAGATACTCAGCTTCTATTGTAGAGTCGGCCATGGTTTCTTGCTTTGAGCTCTTCCACTCACAGCACCTCCATTCAAACAAAAACCAGATTGCGATCTATAATCGTCTACGTCGATCCGGAAGCTTGCGTTTGTGTAACCATTTACAACTGAGACTTCATTCCCGACCTCAGTAAACTAAAAACATATCTTTAGTCCTTCTCAAGTACTTAAGAATGCTCTTGATTGCAGTCCAATGTGACTCACTGAGAGTCGATTGATATTTGCTAGTCATACTTAAAAGCAAATGAGACATCCCAGGCGAGTACATATCATGGCGTAGATAATAGACCCAATGGTCGAAGCATATGGGATCTTACTCATGCGCTCTTGGTCCTCCCTTGTGGAAGGTCCTTGAGTTCTGCTGAGTTTAACGCCATGTGACATGGGCAAGAATCCCTTTTTGGAGTCTTGCAAACTGAACCGTTTCGATGCCTTGTCAATGTATCCACTGCGGCTCAAGCCAATCATTTTGTTAGATCTATCTCTATAGATTCTAATACCCAAAAATGTATGTAGCCTCGCCTAAGTCTTTCATGGAAAAGCACTTCCCCAACCAAGCTTTTACGCTTTGTAATGTGGGGATGTCATTTCCAATCGGTAAGATGTCGTCCACATAAAGCACAAGGAACACTACTTGCATTATTAGTTACTTTCTTATAAACACAAGTCTCGTCTTCGTTTTTGATGAAACCGAATTCTTTAATACGTTCATCAAAGCGACGATTCCAGCTTCGAGATGCTTGCTTCAATCCATAAATGGACCTTTGAAGATTACACAATTTGCTAGGATTTGTTGGATCAACAAACCCCTCAGGTTGTGTCATATACACATCCTCGAGAAGGTTTCCATTAAGAAACGCGATCTTAACATCCATTTGCCATATCTCATAGTCATAATATGCGGCTATGGCAAGTAAAATCCTAATTGACTTTATCATCACGGCGAGGGAAAAGGTTTCGTCATAGTCAATACCATGAACTTGTCTATAACCTTTAACTACTAGTCGCGATTTAAAAAGTGTGTACATTACCATCCATGTCGGTCTTCTTTTTATAACACCATTTGCTATCAATGACCTTGCACCCTTCGGGTGGGTCAACCAAAGTCCATACTTGGTTGTCGTACATGGATTGCATCTCGGAATTCATAGCTTCTAGCCACTTATCGACTCGGAACTACGAATTGCCTCTTTGTAGGTAGTGGGTTCATCTTGATCAATCGGTTCAACTTTCGATGATCATCGATCATGAGAAATCCATATCTCTCGAGCTGTTGATGTACCCAGACTCGACCTTCTTGGGCCTTGTGTCAAAGATTGAAGCTCAATATCAGCACATGAGCTTGCTTGAACTTCCAAAGTTGGTTCGGATGTTGTTTGAGGGATCTTGAATTTTCTCAAGATGGATCTTACTCCCACTATCCTCTTTGGAAATAAATTCCCTTTCAAGGAATAAACCATTACGAGCAACAAACACTTTGTTCTACGATGGAAGATAGAAGTAATATCCTTTAGTTTTCTTTTAGGATATCCCACAAACAAACACTTGTCGGTTGGGGGCGAGTTTATCGGATAACAACCGTTTTACATACGCCTCGCATCCCCAAATTTTGAGAAATGACAAACTAGGTCGTTTCCCAGTCCATATCTCATATGGAGTTTTACGAACCGCTTTAGAAGGAACTCTATTTAATATAAATGCAGCGAGTTTCTAGGCGTAGCCCCAAAAGGAAATGGAAGACTTGTTTGACTCATCATAGATCGAACCATATCTAATAAGGTGCGATTCCTCCGTTCGACACGCCATTCCATTGTGGTGTGCCGGGAGGAGTTAATTGTGAAACAATTCCACAACCACTAAGATGTTCGTCAAACTCTTGGTTAAGGTATTCGCCGCCTCGATCGATCGAAGTATCTTAATACTTTTGCCAAGTTGATTTTGTACTTCATTTTGAAATTCTTTGAATCTTCCAAAAGACTACGATTTATGTTTCATTAGATAGACGTAGCCATATCTACTGAAATCATCCGTGAATGTGATGAAATACTGAAACCCTCCTCTAGCACTTGTGTTCATTGGTCCACAAACATCCGTATGTATGAGGCCCAACAAATCGGAAGCTCTCTCACTTTGTCCGAGTAAAGGGAGCTTTAGTCATTTTGCCCAACAAGCAAGATTCACACGTCTCATAAGACTCTAAGTCAAATGATGTTAAAATTCCATCCGTATGGAGTTTTGATATGCGTTCTCGTTTATGTGGCCCAAACAGACGAGTGCCAAAAGTAGGTTTGGTTTAAGTCATTTGATTTAAACCTTTTAGTATTAATGTTATAGATGTGCCTTTTAATGGAATCATCGAGGTTAAGAATATAAAGCCCATTCATCAAAGAGGCATCTCCATAAAAGATACGATCTTTATGAATGGTGCAAATCTTATTCAAAATATTAATTTCAAAACCTTCAATATCCAAACAAGAAACTAAAATAATATTCCTACTCAAAGTTGGAACATACAAACAATTATTCAGTTCTATAATAAGGCCACTTGGCAAAGCTAAATTAAATGTCCCAGTAGCTACAGCAACAACTCTTGCTCCGTTGGCTACTCTGAGGTCCACTTCTCCTTTTGCCAGTGATCTACTCCTTTTGAACCCCTGCACATTTGCACAAATGTGAGATCCACAACCGGTATCTAATACCCATGAAGTAGGAGCAGACATGTTAATTTCTATAACATAAATACCTGGAGAGACAGTCAAACTGGTTTTCTCCTTTTTCTTTTCTTCCAGGTAGAGTTTGCAGTTCCGTTTCTAATGGCCTGGTTCGCCACAATGGAAGCAAACCCCTTCCTTTGGTGCCTTGGCTTTGGGCTTGGGCTTGGGCTTGTCATTGCCTTTGCCTTTGCCCTTTTTGGCCATGGCTTTCCCTTGCCTTTCTTCTTGAAATTCCCCTTTTGAACCATTAAGACTTCAGGGATCTTCTTAATGTTCAGTTCAGCCTGTTTGAGCATCCCGTGTATTTCATGTATGGTCTTCTCCATGGCATGCATGTTGAAGTTCATAACAAATTGGTCATACTCCGGTGGGAGTGAGCCCAAGATCATATCTGTGGCCATGTCATGACCTACAGAGGTTCCAGGGACCATTTTGCAACTATTTAACGCCTTAGTTGTGAGGAATCTTTCATGACGAGCTTGCTCTTGGAACATTTCCTTGAGCTGGCCCATCATCTGGAAAGCCTCAACTCCTTCAAACTGTTTTTGAAGGTCAGTGCTCATTGTGACTAACATGAGACAAGTCACATCGTTAGAGTCATCGAAATGCTTCTTCCAAGTATCTCTTTCAGCTCTAGGGGCGTTATTTGCAGGCTGTTCAGGAATGTCCGTATCAAGAACGTACAGCTTTCTTTCCTGCTTAAGGACAATCCTTAAGTTGCGGGCCCAATCAAGGAAATTGGTCCCGCTCAGTTTTTCCTTCTCAAAGACGGATCGCAGTGAATCGTGTGATGAATTGGTTGCCATTATCTACATTAAATTATTTGCAAAGTTTATTAGTTTTGAGCAAAAATATTTTCCACAATTTCAACACTTGATAAATAGTGGGGAAAAACATTTTACAATAGTTATGGGAAAGCTTTGGCTTTACACCCATAATTAACGTAAAATCACGCAATGGGATTGACATCTATATGTCCCGGCTTTTACCCATTTTATGCCCTAGGCCCAAAACTATTTTGATAGCCTAGCTAAGTCGAACCATGTCTAAGCATATGGAAATCACTATTTTCCCATCTCCTTTTGCATAGATAACCACTTATCTGTTGCTTTGGCAAGCAGACATAATGATGATCCAAGCTCATGGAGTGCTTAGGATATGGTAGGCATTTTTAAGACTTAATTAAAACCATTTGATGTGACGTCTAAAATAAATCCATCCAGACATAAAATAAACATCACACGCAGGATATGAAGCGAAAATGTAAATGTGATATAGCATGGCCTATTCCTATAATGACTCCCACGAGCCTTGTGGGAGTCAAGGGTCAATCTAGGTCAAAATCCATCTCATGGATAATGTCTTCGATCCAGCAGCCTCCAGTCTTGTTACATAATTGCTTGGGCATACCCAGCCTTCAATGACTAATCTAAGAAAGCAGTTACAATTTTACATTCATAAAGAAAAACGACTCGCAGGTCGTATTATAAAATTACAACCCAAACATGTAAAACAAGAGGTATAATAGGCCATGCTATTCACCATGCTAGTATCACATAAAACATGACATGAATAATTCGCGGATATAAATTCAAATTTATATGTGTTGCCACTACGCTTTTCTGTTTTTTCACAAACACACATACCAAATCGAATTTGATATATGTTAAGATGTGATTAACAATATCGAATCCGAATCGTATGAGCAAGGCTCTGATACCACTGAAGGGATTCATGGGCGGAAACTCGTTCCAAACACCCATGAGTCCTCCCCTGAAGGATCCGCTCATACGTAAACGAATCGAAAAACAACGAAAAAGACTTACTTTCTTGGATTCAAGAAGCTACTTCCTGAATGGAGGATGACGTTTCTTGGATTCTTTGCTGCCACCAACGGAATTCCCTTTGCGGAATATCCCTCTACCGGTATCCACGCGACAAAACGGGCAGCGATTGCTAGCTCTTCGTCTTTCTGAGTTTCAGAATTATGAGAGAAAAGGGAGACCAAAAACTGAAATCCAATTTCAAAGAGTTGGTGATTTTTCGGCTGGAAAATACATTGGCTAGGGTTTCGTCCAAGAGAGCATTATGTAAGGTATGAGAGTTTGTTCCCACAACTAACTCTTACATAACTCCCACGTAATTCCAGCTATACCGAAAATGCCGTTTATCTCTAATTCGAATAATAACAATTTATTATTCTCAGAAAAGTGAATGTCAGATACAATGAACCTAGACACATTCTAGATTCATTGAATCTGGACATGAAGCTCGTTAGCTCGTCTATGCGTGTGACCCTGTAGGTTCATATCACAATGGCAATGAAAACACACTTAGTAGTAGTGTGAGTTCATAAATCACAAGCGGTCCCTAGCAGGACATTGTGACTACCCAAAGTGAATGAATATACAACGGAACCTAATATCAATCTACTATTTAATCCCTTTGTCTCGCGATATCCTAATTAAGCATAAGGCATGGTGGTCGTCACCCTTATTAAGCTTAATTGTATTTATGTTCGATCTCAGGTAGACTGTTTCGACAAATAGCATTTGATAACCACTTTATCAAATGCATTTGAGCTACGACCATGCATTTAAACAGTCTTTCCCTATCGAGGGGCCCATGGATATCTCTCTCAATAATAGGGAGGGACAAATTCCTTACAATGTCTCTCACATTCAAGCTATGATAGGACACTACATCCGATCATCGATCGTATTGATTACTCTGTTACAAGTAACGTCCAGATCGAGTCAAAACGTGGCTCCATTCATACTAGAATCAATGAAGACATAAGGTCTAAGGATTCTAAAATAGTATTGAGGAACTAATACTTATGACTTAAGACCATGAATTATTACTTCTCTGACGGATCACGTCCAATACAATGTATCCCTATATATTGCATCTATGATGTGATTTGTATCCATTACACAAGATCAGTAAAACAAGATCATCAATCAACAATCG
Organism: Vinca minor; assembly: GCA_026122235.1. Taxonomy (NCBI): domain Eukaryota; kingdom Viridiplantae; phylum Streptophyta; class Magnoliopsida; order Gentianales; family Apocynaceae; genus Vinca; species Vinca minor. The sequence continues at coordinate 5,813,453 of JAOCZM010000253.1, forward strand.
TACTAGTTTTATTTCATAGTAATTAAGCATTACATAAAACCAGGGACTTCTAGAATAGTAATTACATAAGCTAATGAGTTTTACTATCAAATCACACATTTGATAATCAAAAGCAAAATTAACTATTCAATTACATGCTCAAAATATAATAAAACGCAAAACATGTGCTAATGGCCCTAGGGCACTACTAACACCTAGGCGTAGCAAGAGAGATAGAATTGAAAATTCATTTGGTCCAGATTTTCTTACTTATAAAGAAGCAATGTCTTCTTCTGATGCTGACCTCTGGAAAGAAGCTATTGATAGTGAGATAAATTCAATACTTCAAAATCATACATGGGAACTTGTGAAACTTCCAACAGGTTCAAAAGCGTTGGGCCACAAGAGGATTTTCAAGAGGAAAATTAGACCAGATGGTGCAATAGATAGATACAAGGCAAGACTTGTAATAAAGGGTTTTAGACAAACTAATGGTATGGATTATTTCAACACGTATGCTCATGTGTCGAGGAAAACATCAATCAGGTTAATCATAACCTTTGCAGCTTTGTTTGACTTGGAAATCCATCAAATGAACGTAAAAACATCTTTCCTCAACGGAGAATTGGAAGAGGAGATTTACATGGAACAACCTGAAGGGTATATGATTCCAGGTAAAGAGCACTTGGTGTGCAGACTTGTTAAATTCTTATATGGATTAAAGCAAGCACCTAAACAATGGTATGAGAAATTCGATAGTATAATGCTTTTAAATGGATTTCAAATAAATCAGTGTGACAAGTGTGTCTACATGAAAGGAAACAAAGATGACTACGTAATAGTCTGTCTCTACGTGGATGACATGTTAATAATTCGTAACAAAGATAATATCAAGACTACCAAGAAAATGTTGTCGCAAAACTTCGATATGAAGGACATGGGACTGGCTGATTTAATTCTTGGGATGAAGGTATCCAAGACAGCAGATGAATATTCAATTTTTCAAAGACACTATGTTGAGAAGATTCTAGTCAAATTTGATAAAGGAAGTGATGTAATTGCTAGAACACCTATGGAAGTGGTTTTAAATCTTTGCAAATATCGTGGAGAATGTGTGCGACAACTGGAGTATTCTAGAATCATTGGGAGTATAATGTACCTCATGGAATGCACTAAACCAGACATCGCAAATTCAGTCAACAGACTGGCGAGGTATACAAGTAATCCCAGTCACGAGCACTGGAAAGCATTAGTTAGAGTGCTTATATATCTACGATATACTGTTGACTATGAGTTACATTATACGAGATATCCAGCTGTACTTGAAGGGTACACTGATGCAAATTGGATTTTAGACTCAAAAAATATAAAGTCCACTAGTGGATACATTTTTGTGATGAGAGGTGCAGCGGTTTCTTGGAAATCATGCAAACAAACCTGCATTGAAAGATCAACTATGGAATCAGAGTTCATAGCATTGGATATAACAGCAGCAGAAGCTGGTTGGCTACGTAGTTTTTTGGAGGACGTTCCAATGTATTCAAAACCAATTAGCTTACATTGTGATAGTTTGTTAGCTTTGGAAGAGCAAAAAATAACGTGTATAATGGGAAGTCTAAACATATACGTCGAAGACACAAATCCGTTAGAACTCTGTTAAAAACCGGCGTTATTGTTTTGGACTTTGTGAGATTCAAAGAAAACATAGCGGATCCATTAACGAAAGGTCTAACAAGAGACTTAGTAGATAGTTCATCGAGGGGAATCGGGTTGAAGCCCGTGAAATTGATTCAAATTGACAGTGACAGATCAGTTAAACAAACATGGAACCGAGACAAACTTTCTGCAATGCTGGAAACATGAAGTTAGTCTGTAGGAAAAATATATGTATTGATGATTAATAATCATAGGAGCAACACCTCCTTATATAGTTACAAGAACTCCTAATTAAGGAAAAGATCTCTACTAAATATTCACAAGATCTACTAAATATTCACAAGATATATATTTTCCTAATACAAATTATAGCATGTTTTACATATTTATTTCCAACACTCCCCCTCAAGTGGAAGTGTGCGGATCATGAACACCCAACTTGCTCACTAAATATGTAAATTGTCTGCATCCCAAAGCCTTTGTTAAGACATCTGCCACTTGATCCTTGGTGCCAATGTGACAAGTAACAAGAGTGCCTGACTGAATCTTTTCTCCAACGAAGTGGCAGTCAATCTCAATGTGTTTGGTGCGCTCATGAAAGACTGGATTCGCCGCTATATGTAAAGCAGACTGACTGTCACAATATAGTTGCGCTGGACCCAAAGTTACTCCAAGAAATTTGAACAAACCTTGAAGCCAAACAAGTTCGCTTGCAGTGTTTTCCATTGCCCTGTATTCCGCTTCTGCTGAAGACCTAGATACAACTGCCTGTTTCTTAGACTTCCAAGATATTGGTGCATTACCCAATTTTATAAAGTAACCAGTAATTGACCTTCTTGTCATAGGACATACTGCCTAATCTGAATCGCAGTAAGCTACAAGGCCGAGATTCGGATTATTCCTTGGTAATACGATACCTCTTCCTGGATTGTTCTTAATGTAACGAACCACTCTTAAAGTTGACTCCCAATGTCGTGTTGTAGGATCTTGCATAAATTGACTGAGGACATGAACCGCATAAGCAATATCTGGCCTTGTAATTGTGAGATACAATAGTCTACCTACCAATCTCCTATATCTGCCTGGATCTTTAAGCAAATTACCGCTCTCATTCGATAGTTTATGTTGCTGTTCCAAGGGAGTTAAAATTGGACGAGTACCAGTAAGTCCACACTCTTTGAGGATGTCCAATGCTTATTTTCTTTGACAAAGAAACAATCCTTGAGAAGAATGAGCCAATTCTATGCCCAGAAAATACTTTAGTTTGCCCAAATCCTTGATTTTAAATTTTCAATTCAAGTACCTTTTGAGGGCCTCAATGTTTTTAACATCATTACCTGTAATGAGAATATCATCTACATACACAAGAAGGATTAGTACATTGTTCCCTTGTTTATACAAGAAAAGAGAGTGATCATATGGAGATTGTTTGAATCCAAACTCCTTCAAAGTAGAAGCCAATTTTTCTGCCCAATTTCGTCCAGCTTGGCGGAGACCATAAATAGACTTTTTTAGACGACAATATTGATTTGGCTTAGGAGTTTTAAGACCCGGCGGTGGTACCATGTATATTTCCTCACTGAGATCACCGTTTAAAAATGCATTGTTAACATCTAGTTGAAAAATATTCCAACCTAGAGTTGCTACTAATGCCAACAAACATCGCACCGTGGTCATTTTAGCAACTGGAGCAAAAGTTTCGGTGAAATCCCCCCCGACTTGAGAGTAACCTTTTGCCACAACTCGAGACTTGGGACGTTCAAGAGAACCATCAGCATGATACTTTAAACGATAGACCCACCGACTATGAACAGGACGTTTACCAGGGGGCAATTAAGAATTGACCCAAGTGTGGTTACTCTCAAGGGCCGAAATCTCTTTTTGCATGGATTCCCGCCAAAGCGGAGATAAGGCAGCTTCTTCATAAGTTTTCGGTTCCTGATGTGACTCAAGAGCGGCTAAATAGACTTTATGAGATGTGGAAAAATTCTGATAAGAAACCACAGAGTTCATGGGATGAGCCGTACATAGGAGTGGAGATGGCGTGGATGCAACTGATTTGGGATCTGCCTGAGTCAAACAAATAAAGTCCTTCTGCCAGGCAGGCTATTTGGATTCACGGTCCGAGCGACGCAGCGGCAGTGCAGGAGGTGGCATTGGAATGGGCGAAGGAGAATACGCAATCGCTGGTGAAAGAGACGGCGACAGAGGGACGCTCGTTGACGGAGAAGAATGAGAAATAGATTGATTTGGAGATGGACTATTGAAAGGTATGTCGAATGATATGGAACTTGGTGTAGAGGTTGGACTGTTCGAAGAAATATGATCGTCATGGGCCGTTTCAAGATTGGACCCAGAATTTGTTTGATTGGAAAGTGAACCAGACTGAAAATTTATGGGGTTCAAATCCACAGTGGGTAGATCCGTGAGGTTGTGAGCCGCGGAGAAGGGATCAGAAGTGGAGAACTTGCCAACAGTATTTTGGCCTCATCACCAGGCTCCTCATGGTTATTTGGTGAGAAGTTTGAAAACGAATGTGAGATTTGCGGATCAGTAGAGGAATTTTTAAATGGGAATGAATTTTCATAGAAAATGGCGTCGCCAGAGACGGAAACCCTTTTAGTTTCGAGATTGTAAATCTTCGAACCTTTTTTACCCAAAGGATAACCAATAAACAGACATTTTTGTGAGCGGGGTTGAAATTTATCATTAGGATGTTGATGAACGTAGCAAAGAGAACCGAAAACCTTTAAGTGGGAATAAGTTGGAATTGTTCCAAACAAAATTTCATAGGGAGTTTTTCCTTTGTGTACTTTGCTAGGGTTACGGTTAATAAGATAACAAGCGGTTAACACACATTCACCCCAAAAATATATAGGTAAATTAGCTGTAAAACACAAAAGGGGGTGGGGGTGAATTGGGTTTTAGTTGAACTTGGGAACTTTTTCAAATCTAAGCAATGCTAGTATAAGTTTGTGCAAGATGAGCAAATGCAAAACTAAACCCAACAACAAGACAAAGGATTTAGAGTGGTTCGATTCACTTAGAATCTACATCCACTACCTTGAGCCGCACCCAAGGATTTCAACAACTTCACTAAGAAGACTTTTTTACAATTTGTGGCTAACTCACTAAGAGTTTTACAAACACAACCACAATACAAAAAACTCACTAAGAGCTTGATTGCCCACACAAAGTAGGACTTAACAATTTGCCCACACAAAGTAGGACTTATACAAGAATAACCCTATCACTAAGAAAGGGAATCAAGATGGATAAATAACAAGGTTGTTCACTCTTCTAAGTGAAAGATATATACCTTTGAAGTACAAGAAGATTAAGCTCTTAGAACATATGAAGCACACTCTTTGTCTTGCTTTTGAAATTCACCTTTGAATGATTTAGATCATGGCAATGAAGTGCTTTTTGCTTTGAAGATGTTTAGACTTGATAAGAAATCAATCTATATTGTATGTGCAAGTCTTAGAGTCATTCTCTAGCTTTGGAGTATTTATACATTTCAAAATAGGCTGAAAAACTACTCTTTAACGGTCAAAAAACGGCTAGTTTTTCGCAAAGTTCGGTTGACCGAAATCACACCTCGGATGACCGAAGTCAACCTCGGTTGAGCCGAAGCCAGCCTCGGTCGAACGACCCTGGCTTAGGTTGACCGAACTCCCCTTTTTCCAAAGGGTTCAACTCTCAGTTTCTCGTCGGTTGATCCGATCTTGAGCTCGGTTGACCGACCTTTCAGAGTATGAGAGATGTTGATTTTTCACACGTTTTGATATCTATTGAAGTCTAAAAGGTTTTCCCAAAAGGTAAACAAGTAAGAACATTTGGAAAATCATTTAAAAGACTTATACTTTGAAATAAAGGCTTTTGAGATATGAACACATATGAGAATCATTTTGAAACTTTAGCCTTTTGAAAAACGTGTTTATGAAAACATGCAAGACTTGAGTGTAGAACTTATGTTCATGAGAGCATTGGTTAGAGCTTATAAGTTAAATGACTTATAAAGACAAAGCTATCCTAACCAAACCTAAGTCTTCAATCTCGACGAGATGCGCCTTCAAGTATAACTTTGAATCTTGATAATGGCTTGATTGAAGTACTTAGAGCTTTCATTATAAGTTCCGATATTCTATCACAAATATATAAAACATTAGACACAACATCAAGTGTTTGTCCATTATCAAAAACCGAGTTCGTTCGCCCTTAGGGCTTACATTAGCTTCAAAACGTAAGGCCCTAGCAATATTAAGGATATGACGATTTTTATGTTCCACCCGACCATTCTGTTGGGGAGTACCGACACAAGAGGTTTCATGAAAAATTCCCCTTTGGTTGAAAAATTCCCTTAACCCAAGAAATTCGGTTCCATTGTCACTGCGAACCGCTTTATTTTTGTATTGAATTGGGTTTTCACTAAATTATAAAAATTAATGAAGATGTCTTTTGTCTCAGTTTTATCCCGCAAAAGGTAAACCCATATGGCCCGTGAATAATCATCAGCAAAGCATATAAAATAATGAGCTCTATTTAAAGATGGCATATTATATTTCCCCCGGAGATCACAGTGGATTAGCTCAAAAGATTGTTTAGCTTTATTGGAACTATTTGGAAAGGGAAAACGGGTATCTTTTGCAAGATGACAAATATCACAGCGAGTTTCTAAAGAACGAACATGAAATTTATCTAGTATAGGAAAATTTACTAAGGTAGATAACGAAGTATGCCCGAGCCGTCTATGCCAAAGAGTCGATGAATCTTGTTCATATGCAGCTCCAACGAGATTTTCAGGCGTTATTTGTTTGATCCAATATATCCCATCATATAGTTCCCCCACGCCAATCATCCTCTTCCTGGTGCGGTCCTGTGTTAAACACCATTGTTTAGAATAAATAACATAACAGTCCAAGGAATTGGTGAGTTGAGGAATTGAAATTAAATGACATGCGAATCTTGGAATATATAACACTCCTGTCAAAATAATATCATCACTTATTTTAATTGTCCCATGCCAATAGACAGTGAATGTACTTCCATCGGGTATTCCAATGATGATGGTCGGCTTGAGCGGCTCAAGAGTTATAAAAAGATTTTTATCGAACGAGACATGGTGACTTGCACCACTGTCTAGGATCCAAGGTGCAAGATATGTCTTACCAATCATCGGATTCAGATTGTTTTCTTTCATTAGATTGAAAACCTCGGCTGCAATGTCCTTGATATGAAGTCGTTCCATTCCAGATTTCGAGACAGCACTCATGGAAGTTCCTTGTGTCACTGCTGCAATCTCACCACCGATTGCATAGTTTGCTATCCCAGAAGTTCGACCACCTTGTGTGCGTCCTCGGCCTCCTGAGCATCCTCCACGCGGCTTCCAATCTGCTGGTTGAGATATAATATGGGGAGTTGGGATCGGACATGGCAGTAGGCTTTTGATCAGCCATGATAGTTGATGAGGATGATTAAAGAATGGGTATTAAAGAGTAAAAAAAAATAGAGGGATGACTTAGGCTTTTGGCTCTGATACCATGTAGGAAAAATATATGTATTGATGATTAATAATCATAGGAGCAACACCTCCTTATATAGTTACAAGAACTCCTAATTAAGGAAAAGATCTCTACTAAATATTCACAAGATATATATTTTCCTAATACAAATTATAGCATGTTTTACATATTTATTTCCAACAGTCAAATGTCAATTGCGGTATTTTTCTAAATTTTTCCTCCCTCATAATCGTAAATATTAGTTTATTCCGAAAATCTTTTTAAGGAGTATTTTATTTTGAAAAGCTTTGGTGAAAATATAAGGAAAATGAAACCTTGTGATATCTTTTAATATTTTGCCGTTCGTGCAAGCCTTGTACGGCATGAATTCTTTTGGGCTTCTAGGATTTTCATATAAAAAAAGGAATTCAGTGTTCGGCATCCAAAACGATGATAATAATGTTTTAAGCTGACATCCACACTATTATTTAGATTCAGGTTATTACTCGGATTCATAGATGAGCTTTCAGATTTATGATCCAGTCCTTATGTTCTAACATTGGAAATTTTTCCAAATCACATCGCTCCTAGACTTGCATATGAGGGGGAGGTGGGATTATTGTTGATTTTTCTTTATACAATTTGCAAGCTTTTATTCCTGTTGTTAATGAAACTTTTGCTCTTCGGCGCCCGGCTTGCATTGTTGGCAGATCCGCTGCCAAATAGGCTTAGGCTAACTATTATGCTTTATACGCTGTATTTATTCATGCATTTGTTAATCGGGAAAGTTCGGTATACTTCTAATGGTGCATTTTTGCAAAAAAAAAAACGTTATGGATTTGATTCGATTGCATTCCTTGCCTTTACTCGTTTTGTCAAAGCCGTAGTAGGATTGTATGTTCTGCCTCTGTTTTTGTTCGCGTTTGGGCTTTGATTTTTATCATGGAACTTTAGAGATTAGAGATTATAATGATTATAATAATTATAATTAACTTGATTTATAAAAGAGATAAGCTTGAAATTAACTTACGTGCCATAAGTAGGATGTAGGAGAATTCGAGTATCTAGTGGAATCGGTGCTCCACTAGTATTGGTATCAGTCACCATCTCTGGGACACCAGACTGGTGAGTAGATGAGCCTCCTACCGGCGCAGACTCGGTGGGTGGTGCTGACGCAGACGTATCCCGAAATACGTGTACATCGGCAGACTATGACAGAGGTGTCATATCGGTCACAGGGGCAGATGGCGGTGTCGACTGCAAACCAGATGATGAACGTGGGTGGGAGATAGGGGCGCAACAGACGCTGGTGTCTGACTAAATGGTAAGCACGATCGAATAGTTTTCTTTGGAGGCATCTCTGAAATATTGATTAAGAGGATTAAGAAGTAGCAAATTACCGATTGTTTTATAAGATGGAAAGTCTCGGTGTTTCATTATCTTTCTTTATCAAATTACCGATCGTTTTATAAGATGAAAAGTTTGTTCTTTGTTCAATTTGTTCATTGTGTATGAGAGGAGTCTTTGGTCAATTTGTTCTTTCTATTTGAATATGAATTTTTTGTATTTTGACATGTTTACCTATATATTTATTCAATATTGACATGAGGATATATTAAACTAAAGGAAAAATGAGCAAAAATTTCTATGTAAAGTTAAACTATCAAAAAAATGGTTAACTTATAAAGAATCTAATAAACAAGCTACATGATCTAGTTGACATGCTACAATTTAGGATAGTACACTGTAATCAACTAATAAAGAAATAAGTTTATGGTATAGAATACAAGATAACAATTTTATCAAATCAATCCTATAATTTGGGTGGTCAATGAAATTTTATACTTGATTCATATTTGTGGCACCATATTAAAGAATTTTAGATTAGGTCTTCCCCCAAATAAGGGTTGAACTATCCTCACACAGTGTAAATAGAGCCAAATTTAATTATGTGTCTATAGCAAATATCGAATCCAATACCTCTTAATCTTGCCAGAAACGCTAAACCAACTAAACTATACCAAACATTTCATATTTATCTGAAGTAGAATAGAAATGCAACAATTCCTTCAAGAATGCTCCATACTTCATTGTACTTTCAGAAATCTCACAATTATTTTTCTTCCAAGGATTGAATAAAGTAAGTACTAGTAGTGAATGCACCGGCAGTTACTAACAAGCACTCAACAAAAATTACAAAATCCATAACTATAATTAGCAGAAATCACCTTTTTGTTTTATTCAAACAAGGATTGATCAGAGAGTGAAACTGAAAAGGAAAAGAAAAAATGTCAGAGAGTTAGAAATGTATTTATTTCTTGAAAAAATGCCAATAAAAAAAAATTGAAAAGGAAGATTCAATCTTACCTCAGGTGACGTCGAATGTCGTCGGAGATGGTGGCGAGGCGGCGGGTTCTTGGAGGATTGACCGGCTAGGAGAGAACAACCGTTTAGGGATTCAGTCTAATAATCTCGTTATATTTTTTTTTGAGCAATCCAACACTGAAACGACGTCATTTCAATACGTCCTTTCGCCTTCAGTCATATTTTCGGTCGCCATTCCATCGGTATTTTTTCAGTCGGTATTCCGTCGTTAATTTCCGTCGGAATTCCGTCGTTAAGGTACTCAAAACGCCGTCGTTTTGTATCCTTTATTTATACTATATAAATATACACCTTTATGTATTCGATCTTTAATTGCCATCAGTATTCCGTCTATATTTATTCCGTCGGTATTCGGTTATTAATGGCCTTCGATATTCCGTCGTTAAGGGACACAAAACGACGTCGTTTTGTGTCCTTCATTTATAACTATATAAATATACACTGTTATGTATTCGGTCGGTACATACCGTCGGTATTCGGTCATTATATAATATGTCGGTAAACAGTCGTTAATTTCAGTCGTTAGTCGGTCGTTAAGGGTGAACAAAACGACATCGCTCCAATTTGGTCAACATGACCGATTTGGCCGACAGAGTGGAGACGGAATAACGCCTGTTAGGTTTTCGATTTCCAGTCAGTCATTATTCCGTCGTTAATTTTGTGGTCGCTAATTCTTATCTTGATATTCTTGGAGCTAGTTGATATGATTATCTATTGATATAGACTAAAATGTGATTGATAAATATAATCTTAAATATTTCCTTGCTAATTTAATCTTAATATAGAAATTGAGTTTACTTTGCCATGATCCTTGTGAATTGATGAAGTTACTTAGACTTTTATTACGTGGTTAATGGCACAATTTTGTCAATATCTTCACAAACTAAAACTTGTTGAATTACATACTCGAGATGAAATTTTTAAAACTTTTCGACATACTTGGTGGATGAGAGTATGCATCTCTTTGAACCGTTTGATCCTTTCAAGCTTTTCCCTTTTTTTCATTATATCCTTAGTACCCCCAAGCTTTCTTAGTTCTTTTGATAAGAATGGTTGAGAACGCTATTCAATTAATTATCATCTCGTTAGCCTCATTAACTCACCCTGAACCCACAACTACTATTTTTCATTTCCTTATGAGAGAGGAAAGTGCATGCTTATTTTACAGGAAATTCTTATGAAGTAAAGTTGTTATGAGAAGATGATCTTATTGAAATAGAAATTGAGATTTGGTGTGGAAGTTATGAGTTCGTTTGAAAAGAAAAAGAAAAAGAAAAAAAATGAAAGGAGAAAAAAAAAAAGTAAAAAGAAGACGATGAGTTCATACATTGGGATAATACGTGGAGATAAAGTGTGAAGTTAGGTATGTCTTGGGAAGAAGAAGAAAAAATGTTACATGGTAAAGTCTTTGTAATAATAAGCGTGTTTCTCTTTACTTTCTCTCTCTCAATTTTGAATATCCTATCCTTTCGTTTCATAGCAAATTCCCTAGTCTAACGTTACAAGCCGAAAAGTCCTAATAGACTTGAGCATTGTGTTATTATTATCAACAAAGTGCTTTTTGATTGCATAATACTTCTTTAAGTGTTGATTCAAGTCAATGGAATTGCCATATTGTATATCAAGTCTTCATAATAAGAGTCTAATAGCTTTGTTATATTTATTGTTATATTTGGATTGAAACTTTTTGGTTTATGCCTCTGATGAATTTGTGAAGCTAGTAACAAGAATGTGGAGATTAATGAAAAGATAAATTTTTCTAATTGGTTCATTTTTCTTATGAACTGTTCTCTTTGCTCGAAGACAATCAAAATCTAAGTGGAGGGCAATTGATGAGCCTATATTTTACTATTGTTTTGAATTGTTTCCCACTTGAATTGAGCATAATCGATATAATTATATATTAAATTAGTCTTATGAGTGAATATGCCTAAAAATATTCTTATTAATTTTATTTGATTCAATTCATTAATTTTGTAAAATTTGATACAGGTTAAGGGTATTTCAAACATTAAAGGAAAGAAGAATTATATTTGGCATATTGCTAAAATGTCACCGAGTCCAACTTGGAATAGAAGATTGAAGATATGCAAATTTATTACGTGTCAAAAGTTGAATTGGAATAGAATTTTGAAGATTACTATAATTCTAAATTCGAAGAATACAACAAGGAATTGACCAAAAAGTGGAGACAATATAGCAGTCATATCCAGCAAGGAAAAGAAGTCCAAATTGAAGATGATTCCACCGCCTTGGTGATGCGACGGTCGCGCTCTGTTTCATGCTTCGCTCTCCAAAATGCTTCAATTATCCGGCTAAGTTTTTTAACCCATCCTTTGTGTTTTCTTATTTTCAAACATTGAGGACAATGTTTATTTTTAAGTGGGGTGGAGATTTGGTTTATTAGTGAATTGTTTTTGGAAAATTCAGATTTTTGTGAATTTTAAAGTTTTTGGAAAAAATATCTGAAAAATTAAGAGATTTTTTTAGCATGAATTCTTATCTTGATATTCTTAGAGCTAGTTGATATGATTCTCTATTGATATACACTGAAATGTGATTGCTGAATATAATCTTAAATATTTCTTTGCTAATTTAATCTTAATATGGAACTTGAGTTTACTTTGCCATGATCCTTGTGAATTGTTGAAGATACATAGATTTTTATTACGTGATTAATGGCACAATTTTGTCAATATCTTCACAAACTAAAACTTGTTGAATTACATACTCGAGGCGAAATTTTTAAGACTTTTGGAAACACTTGGTGGATGAGATTATGCATCTCTTTGAACCGTTTGAACCTTTCAAGTTTTTCCCCTTTTTTCATTATATCCCTAGTACCCCCAAGCCTTCTTAGTTCTTTTGATGAGAATGGTTGAGACCGCCATTCAATTAATTATCATCTCGTTAGCCTCATTAACTCACCTTGAACCCACGAATACTATATTCCATTTCCTTATGAGAGAGGAAAGTGCATTCTTATTTTACAGGAAATTCTTATGAAGTAAAGTTGTTATGAGAAAATAATCTTGTTGAAATAGAAATTGAGATTTGTTGTGGAAGTTATGAGTTCGTTTGAAAAAATAAAGAAAAAAGAAGAAGAAAAAAAGGAAAGGAGAAAAAAATAAAGTAAAAAAAAAGACGATGAGTTCATACATCGAGATAATGTGTAGTCTTATTTTGTATTGGTGATAAAGTTAAATATATCATTCCTTCTCAATGGGTTTTGTTCTTGAATTCCCGAAAATACATGGAGATAAAGTGTGAAGTTAGATATGTCTTGGGAAGAAGAAAAAAAAATGTTACATGGTAAAGTCTTTGTATAATAAGCGTGTTTCTCTTTACTTTCTCTCTCTCAACTTTGAATACCCTATCCCTTCGTTTCATAGCCAATTCCCCAGTCTAACGTTATAAGTCGAAAAGTCCTAATAGACTTAAACGGATTGATTTATCTTCATTAGTGGAGAGTATGTAAATTAACAAGGCTAGCATTGTGTTATTATTATTAAGAAAGTGCTTTTTGACAGCATAATATTTCTTTAAGTGTTGATTCAAGTCAATGGAATTGCCATATTATACCTCAAGTCTTCATAATAAGAGTCTAATAGCTTTGTTATATTTGGATTGAAACGTTTTGGTTTATGCCTCTAATGAATTTGTGAAACTAGTAACAAGAATGTTGAGATTAATGGAGAGATAAATTTTTCTAATTGATTCTTTTTCTTATGAATTGTTCTCTTTGCTCGAGAAAGATCAAAATCTTAAGTGTATGATAGTTGATGAGCCTATATTTTACTATTATTTTGGATTGTTTTCCATTTGAATTGAGCTTAATTGAGATAATTATATATTAAATTAATTTTTATGAGTGAATATGCCTAAAAATGTTCTTATTAATTTTATAATATTTGATATAGGTTAAGGGGCATTTCAGACATTAAAGGAAAGAAGAATTATATTTGGCATACGCTAAACTGGCACCGAGTCCAACTTGAAATAAAAGATTGAAGATATCCAAATTTATTACGTGTCAAAAGTTGAATTGAAATAGAATTTGGAGATTACTATAATTATAATTTTAAATTAGAAGAATCCTAAAAAAAATTGACCAAAAAGTGGAGAGAATGTAGCAGCCATACCGAGCAAGGAAAAGAAGTCCAAATTGAAGATGATTCCACCGCCTATTCATATTCACATGTGAGGAAAAGAAATCTATTTTTTATTAGGATTTGAATTAATAGGCAACTTTCAAAAGGCATGCTGGGAGTGGGACATATAAATACTCGGCCATCCAGGCCATCCGTGGAGCAAGTGATCAAGGAGCTTGCAGCTCGACATCCTTTCGTCATCAAGCTACTTATTTTATTATTTTTATTTATGTTTATTTTTAGCTAAAGTTCTTGTGACTAAAACCTTCTTTGAATGTCGAAACTTTTATGTATATATTTGATTTTTATTAATTTATGTATCTCAATATTATGGTTAATTGTTATTATTTGTTCTTAATGCTTGCGATTTTCTGATTAACTATTTTATGAATCTAAATTAATTGTAGAGACTGAGAAGTTCTATATTTAATTGGATCAAGGATAATAACAACATGACGTAAAATTGACTAGAGATAGATTTGATTTCCTTGTGTGGTTTCTAGCGAGTAGGAAACAAAAGATAGGGAAAGTCTACGGAGTTTTATGCGGTTTTAGGTCTTAAAATCACGTTGAGATACGACTGAGCTTTTCGCCGTGAGATTGGGTCTAGCTTATATTCGGGAATTTCTACCATTAACCTAGTTGAGACTTAAAGTGAGGAATCATTTATTTGACACAAAAGGAGTAGACTAGATTTGAGGTGTCTTAATCCATTCGTTTAATATATTTTTTTTATCTCTTTTAAATTGTATCTTTACTTTATTTTAGTAGTTTTTCATAATTAGTTTTAATTAATTCATTTATCTATATTTTGGTTTAAGTTAGGTTATAAGTAATATAATTTTCCAGTTAGATAAGCAATCTTCGTTTGGACGATCTTGTACGTACTACTCTATTACTTGTTGATATTTGTGCACTTGCAAATTTCGCATCAAGTTTTTGTCGCCGTTGCCGAGGATTGTTTTTATCTAGTGTAGAAATCCATTACTAAACCTAAGTTTAAATTTTATTTTGTTATTTGTTTGATTTTTTCTCTCTTTATTTTTTATTTTAATTTACTTATTTAATTTTTTTTTTTCTATGGCAAAGAGTTGAAAAACCATGGCTTGGAATAATTCGCAATGGTTCAATCCAACATCTTTGCCATCAAGGAACAATATTGAAATTTCTATAGTAGATTTAAATTCAAAGATAGCGGCCATTACAAAACTACTTGACAGAAAGATAGAGTTTAAGAAACTTGCAACAATGAGTTATCATTGCTAGTTTTGTGGGGGAAATCATCACACTAATCAATGTAGACAAGGTATGATGGTGAATTGTTATTATGATATTAATGATTATAATTGTTTTGGACAGAAAAATGTGGAGAATAATCAATATTCCTATATTTACAATCCTGGATGGAATAGATATCCAAATTATGAATGAGTGCAAAATTGTAATTTTGTTGAAATATCACCACATTCTCCAACTCAAGATAATGAAGGAGACTTGAATGACATGCTCGCTAAAATGCTTGATCATTCTAACAAAATGCTGGAAATTAGTATAAACCTTGCGAAAGAGTCTGCTAAAATTATGGAGGATTCAAACGAATGCATACAAATCAAACTCGAGTTGTCAGATTTTATATCGAGTTCGAGCTCAAACCATATTTAAAGCTAGATCAACCTCGGTTCTTTCCTGAAACATATGATTCTGCTCAATTAGCTCACTCCCAACGTAAATAAGGTAAGAACGTGATTGTGACAGTTTTGTAAAAGATCACTTATTGTGAAACATATAAAACTTCTAAACGGTCACTTAGTTAGAATCAGGAGGAGTAGTTTTTCTTTTTATATATTGAGATGAAAAAATACAAATCTTTCAATATTTAATGAATACATACTTTAGGTCTCCTTGATTTGAGTCTCAAATTGAGAATCTTATCTCGGACTCAAATCAGTTTGAAATACTCCGCTCACTAATTTAACCTAATCCTTAAAAATGAAATTTCCAATTTGATGAAAATTGCCCGCTCACTTTTTACCTCCCCATTTATCGCTCCCTCTCGTCCTCATCTCTTTTAACCACTTACTTTTCACAATTCTCTGCTCTGGTAATTGGTTATGTGCAAAGCTTTAAGTTTTTCTCAATACTCGGATAGTACAAGAACGGCTCTTGACAGGTATCAATTGTGTTTCTAAAATATGTTTGTATTAATGTTGTATGGATTTGCAATTTTAGGATTTTAGCAACGTGTAAATGGATGATTACGAGCTCAGACAAGAAATTGTCAACTATATATTCGTCATTTTTCTTTACCTGTTTTGTTATATTTGAGCAGTGGTTTCAAAGCATCCCTTATACACTTCTACATGTCCTCATTTTCTAAACAATTTGTCTATAGACTGAATTAATTGAAGAGTCAGATATATTAGTTAAGTATGTTTATATTTTATTTAAGAATCTTTAAGAGTGTTTATATATTAATTAAGTGGAAGTGGTTTGTAAAATTTGTTTATATAACCGATCCCAA
The DNA here is from genome assembly GCA_026122235.1 of Vinca minor. Taxonomy (NCBI): domain Eukaryota; kingdom Viridiplantae; phylum Streptophyta; class Magnoliopsida; order Gentianales; family Apocynaceae; genus Vinca; species Vinca minor. The sequence continues at coordinate 5,829,649 of JAOCZM010000253.1, forward strand.
TTACTTAGGATTAAAACTTTGTTGTTGTTGTTTGCAAATTTGGCTTCATTGGCCATCTGTTTAGTTCCTTTCCTGTTTTGTTGTCCTCTTCACAACAACAATTTGTCCATCTGACTTGCATCCCTTATACACTTATTGTGAGACCCGGCCCCTGGAAGAGAAAAATAAAATAAAATAGAATTATCATTATCAAAGAATTTGAGTCAGAATAGGATTTACTATTATTTTGTTTATTTTAATTGTTTGAATTTTAATAGGATAAGTAAGTTAAGATTTTGAGTTATAGGAGTTATCCTAGAGGTTTATCCTGGGGAGGAGTTCTAATGAAACTCTACTCCTTTATGTCAGACTCTCAATAAAAGGAGATAGAGAGTCTCAGAATATTTGTACGATAAAAACATAAAGAGAGGAACGGAGAGTTCTGTGTCTGAGGAGTTTTACGGTGTTTTCCACAGACAAGAGGGAGGCAGGATTTGGAGAGCAAGGCTAGGAGATTTGTGAAGAGTCTAGAAAGAACGATCGATTTAAGGTAAGAAGATTAGAACCCTTCTTACTTTCATAATATTTAAATAAAGATTATGTATTTTTATGTGTATATGTGAAGAAAAATATGTTTTAAGGAATCAAGCATGAAAAATTATTTGAATGTATAAGTGGTTAAAGTAAAGAATTTTTATGGCTTCAGCATGGTATTGTTTCAGCAACCGAACCCTCCCAATCGATTTCAGTATCCCGGTTAAGGACCCAACATTAATACATATGTGTTATTGTTTCAGCAACCGACCCCAATCGATTTCAGTATCTCGGTTAAGGACCCAACAATACCACAGCCATCAGTAAAGATTATTTGTTTATTTGATAATGATAATATATGTCGAAATTTAGTATTTTCAAAGGAAAAGGACCATTCTGTCTTATTTGTGAAATTTGGATATGAACTATGAATTTTATGTAATCAGGAAAATATAATCGAAACTAAGAAGATTTCAGTCAAATTATGTCTATTGTGTTGAACGAATCTGTTTTGATTTTTCTTACAATGAGTGATCTATTACGGGGGGGTGGTGTTGTCTGCGAGTTGGATTATTTAAATATAAATTCTTGATGCAAGCATCTGTTTCGGGACCCAACGTCTCGCTTTCTCATACTTTGACCTTTATTGAATATGCTTACTTATTCATGAGTTTCACTTTTATCATTATTCTAGCATATGGAGGCTTACCAAAATCATTCTCTCTGGATGTTCAATCCACGGTGCCCTATATTATTTTATTGGCCAATGAAAGTATCTATTTTTTCTAATTGTAGCAAACCGATCGAGAGGACCAAGTTTTCTTTTACTGCGTTGCTAGCATGGCTGGCTTATAGACCAAATTTATACCAATTCCCATCCCTGTATTTAACGTTAATCTAACCCAGTTTCTTCCCTTTTACAGTAGAGGAAGCATATATATTTTACCATGTAATCAATGAAAATATGCTCAACTCTCAGGTTTATAATAATATCTAGTACATGAAAAATAATTGGGATATATTACAACAACTTATTCAGGTTCCTTATTAGAAGTCGCACCATAACGTTTTTCCAAAGTTAGAATAAAGTTTTTCGGAAAATAGCTTGATTTCTGAAGGTGTCTAATTTTCTTACTGAGTTGGAAGCTTACCCCTTTCCATGTTATTTTTTTTCAGGTAAGATTAATGTTGATGATAATAATTTAGGAGAGTGGGAGGAAGTCCCCTTTTGGTGAAGAGTGTGAACTATTTATATTTCGATTCAGTTATGTTTACGTTTACGTATTTCGAATAAATGTTTGAAGAATAATTTTAGTTCATTTATTAGTTTGTTTAAGACTCCCGCTGTTTTGGATTCTGAACTATGTAATGAAATTTTATAAAAGGATTATTAGTTTATTCATAATTAATGTGAGATTTAAGTTCTGAGACCTTGTGCCAATAGTATGGGCTATTATCACGGTCGTGTCACGCACTTAGGATACGGGGTGTGACACTTATGTATTCCTTATTTTCCAATCAATTTGTCAATAGCCTGAATATATTGGAAAGTCATAAATTTTAGTTTTCTCCATTCAAGTAAAGTTTCCTCATGTTCAATGCAATAGCACACATTAAGCTGATTAAGAAAGTTAATCATCTCTGTTATGTACATGGCTTGGCTGCCACTCATAAACTGTTTCGACTACCATTTTAGTTAGATAAAAACTTAATCATCACTGGGAATTTATTAAAATCTTTAAATTTCATATGAAGAAAGACTATACTTCTTTGATCTAAATTCTATGCACACAAAATCGGATACCATTTCCTCATCACAAATATTTCTATTGCATGTCACTGAGTCAATTACTTTAGATAATATATTTGAGTATGTTATAGGCTTATGATTGAATATGCATGTGTCAAACCTTATCTTTGCATCATTCATTTTGTAAACTTAGATGTACGAATGATTTTGTTTTTCTTATCTAGAAAAAACATAAGTCTAAATTATTTTTTTTGTCTATATATGTATAGGTATGGCAGGAAGAGGGCGAGGCCGGGGATGAGGTGGAGGGCGGGGAGGAGGATGTGGAAAAAGTCCTAATGTGCTAGATACGGATACCATCCCCAAACACTGATACACTATCTCCAATCACCTCAGAGAATCCGTCCCCACGTACTACTATAACTCCAGAGACAACACTAGAAGCAAATGACAGTAGTTTTCATGATCCAACAACAAGCATACACGTCAATTCTTACAATATGGAAACTAGTGGTGGTGAATCAAGTCATGCTACGTGCCCTTCTCAACCATCACAACTGAGCGAGAGCCGGATATTGAGGAAGAGCAGGGCATTGAAGAAGATGATGATGTATTGGATGAAAATGGAAAAATTCACTTGGAGATGAAAGGAGACACGTAAGTATACAAAATCAAGTTATTCTATGAAAATGGCCTGGTATTCTTATTAACTACTATCTAGTTATTATACAAACTTAACATGTATGATGTATGATACGCATACGTAGGAGGTACCTAGATGACTATAGATGAAGGACAATCCGTTAAATAACCAGCAAGAATAATTGCAGCTCCTTCTTTGTATTTTCTAGTTACTTTGTTTCATCTATAGCCAATTTTGCCGAGAAATAGACGGTTCAAACATTTAATTTATACTGAATTATTAGTGGCCTGAAATACCTAACAGTTTGCCTTTGGTTAACTGGGTGGTGTATGGTTATTTATCGAAGTGTTGTGGAATATGAACATCAGATGAAAAAATGCAAAGTGTATGCATGGTGTTATGATCTTGCACAAAAAAAAGTACCTATGTAATCAGTAATAATGAGATGTATAATAAGCCAAATGATTGAAAAATTAGTAAGAACTCTTTGATTATACTAGGGGTGAGCATCGTTTTCGAATTTGGTAAATCGATTTTTTGGTAATTTCATCTTGAAAAATACCGACCTATTTCGAACCGAATTCCGATTTACCGAATTCGAATTGAGTTCGGTAAATTTACCCAATTACTGATTTGGGTAGAGCCAATAATTATTTAGCTGTATATGAAAATTTCAAAAAAAACAATAGCATGTAGTCAACTTCAAATTCTAGAATATATAACTTCTAAAATCCAGGAAAAAAAAATCTGACATAATTGCACTGAAATTTCTTATACAACAATAGGTTAAATAAAAAAAAATTATCCAAAAAATCCAGCAGAATTACCAGAACATCAAGTGCAAAAAAGAAGCCAATTTTATACAGAAACAGCTTAATTTCAAAGGAAACCGAACTAAAAACATAGAGCTAAAACCCTAACCAATATCACATTCTGTTCCAATGGCCACATTCCATCCAACAAAAAAAAAAAGACAACATTCAGTTTGGTTATAAGACCATATTCCATCCAGTTTCACCACGATGACATGCTGCAATTCGCTCATCTTCAAATGAGCTCCTACTCTCCATTTGACCTGAGAAGAAGAGGGGTTGGAGAAGAAGTGATTTTATTAAATAATGGGATGGGGTGGTGCACGTGTGCTGATTGGAGAAAATCAGCCTTTATTTTTACTATTTTGCCCTTAATTCGACATCACGCGAATGTGGGGTATGTACACTTGGCCGGAAACCACCGCTTAAATTGGTGGTGGGACTCTTTATCTGACACGAAAATTCTTCCAGGACCTAACAAGAAGCGAAAAAACTTATAAGACCTTATCGTGTATTGGTAAATACTTTAAGGATTTTTCAGGTCATTTTCCCTTTAAAGAATGAAATCACTGTAAAATTGCAATCTCAAATAAAATTATTAAATTCTTTTCATATTAATGAGAGACTCAAAATCTTGAGAAAAAATAAAGAGATTAATTAATACAAATCATTGCCTAGAAAATTAATCGCAATCCTCCGTTTAATGAAATCTATGAGAATTTGTAGAGTTTTGATACCAACAAATTTCAATAGATAATTTACAATCTGATTTTAATGCATCGAGATTGTAATGAACTTTTTAAAATAAGAACTTAATATCTCTAGATTATAATAGACTTTTTAAAATTATAATTAACTATTTATAAACTTTAAAAGTCCTTACAAATCAGATAAAATTTAAATTGAATTCACCCTTAGTATTTCTGGGTTCTTTTAAACTTAGGAGAAGATATGTATACGGGAGGATATTGAAGTTGTTGAGACTTTGGATAGGCAGCAGAAAAGGAAACGATCATTTGATCTTTAGTACATTATTTTATTACTTAATTCAGAACCAAATGTTTATTTTACCACTATTGTTGTATTTTTTTGCTTCATAAACGTTTATTATTATTTCCATTATGATTATTTTATCATTCTATAATTCAATGAAAGTTGCGTGGAATATTTATTAAAATAAATTTTCAGAGACAACTTTGTATTTTTATTCAAATGCTGTTAAAATTTTCCCTTTACGATATGTCAAGCATGGGTCCCAAAGGAAAATTAGGATCGTCCTTGTGGGATTGGTCTCAAAGTCACTTCACATGAATATTACGGGACATACATGCATATGTGGATTCCGCTCAATTAATGTGAATAGACTGTGGGGTCAATTACATAAGAATGATCATATGATTGATTGACTTGGTCCCAACCAAAACAGAACATAAACCTTCTACATGAGGACTTACAAGTATTCTTCAATTTTAACATAAAATCCTTTCAAGTAAAACAGTGTTGCATAGAACTAATTAATATGTGGGAGCTGTTCTTAAGAGAATGTAGTGCAAATTGACTAACCCATCTTTGTTCAAGGGGAAGATGTAATCAAAGTGTACTTTCCTTCCAAGTGAAAGAATGAAGTTTCTTGGGGAAGATGGAATAAAATTTTACTTGGATTCGGAACTGTAGAAGTTCTTTTGCACATTCTTTTCTTCAATTAATTATTATTCTTCTTTTTCTCCATCCATTTGATTAAATCATTGTAACATTTTTCTTTTTTCTCAAAGCACAGAGTAATTCCAAAGATATATATATATATACAGTTCTTGGCCACCAATTAATAAGAGAAACAATGTCTGAGTCTGAGTTGGAGTTCGAAGTTCCTGGAATTTGCAATGAGGAAATGGCAGAAAATGATGATTGGATTATCCAAGTACATGATAAAGTTCACAAGGAAGAGGTTGCTCTCATGGTTGAGGCCCAGAAATGGAAACGACGTTCAATTTATAAGTTACCGCCTTCTGTGACAGATCTAAACAAGAACGCTTACACGCCTCAGGTAGTCATTTTTTTCTGTTTTCTATTGATATAACTTGAACTAAAAGCCTATCACCTGGTAACATAGGAGGGACCCCCCCTCCCCCCCCCCCCCATTCTTTTGAATATTAGTGTTAAATGTGATAGAATATGCCTTTTAATTAAAGAATGACCCCCAATTATACATAAAATGAAGGTATATATGAATTGTGATGAATATTTTATGATACATAATATTTTAATTACTTAGACGTTTATTTAGTCAATGTCCACTTTTGCTTGGTAAGAAATGTTTCTAACTGACTGAACTACTTAATTGTCACTTTATAGGTAGTCTCATTTGGCCCTTACCATTGTAAAGACGAAAATTTGAAGCCAATGGAAGAGCACAAGGATCGAGCTCTCGTGAACTTCCTCAAGAGATCCATATTAGTAGATGTCAAACCGTACTATGAATCGTTACTAGCAATAGTGAATGATTTGATGGATGCATACCAACCGTTGGATCTGGAATTGCAGCAGAATCCAAATGCTTTCTTGAAGCTTATGATTCGTGATGGTTGTTTCATGCTCGAAATCTTTAGGGCTGCAAAAGAAAATTTTGAAGGCTATGATGCAAATGATCCAGTTTTCGGTCCTCATGGAAGGCTTTATGTGATACCACATTTGAAGAGAGACATGTTGATGCTTGAAAATCAGCTACCTATGAAGGTTCTTCAAAAGCTTCACCAAGTTCAAAATGGATTAGCCACGGTCGGTCTCTCTCTCTCTAGTGTCATCAATTCTAACTCTTAAAATACTAGGTTTACTTATTTAACTACACATGCATTCACTTTGTACGCAGGATCAAGAAGCAAACCAGCTTGTATTCGAATTTTTATTCCCAAGCAACATCGGCAACCTTGCTCCTTCAGACAGCTTACATATTCTGGACATGTATCGGAAATGCATGCTAAAGTTTCCAGGGGAAACCAGTCAAAAAAACGTGAAATCCATGATTCCTACAGGCGGTGATGATATAATACGATCAGCAATAGAGCTTGAAGAAGCCGGAATCAAGATTAAAAAGAGCAGCACTAGAAGTCTAAGAGACATCTCATTCAAAGATAAGGAACTTAGGCTACCCATGATTGTCGTAGACGATGCAATTAAACCATTGTTCCTAAACCTAATAGCATTTGAACGATTCCATGTCGGAGCAGGAAATGAGGTGACGGCCTATGTCTATTTCATGGACAATATCATCGACGATGCTAGGGATATAGCACTATTGCATTCCAGGGATATTATTCAAAATGGCATTGGAAGTGATAAAGCGGCCGCGAAATTGTTCAATTCTCTCTCTAGAGATGTAACTTTGGACCAAAATAGCTATCTTGGGGGAGTTTATAGGAGTGTCAAGGCACATTGCAAGAAAAAATGTCCAAAGTTTCAAGCAAATCTTTATCATGAATACTTCACCAGTCCATGGGCATGCATCTACTTATTTGCCGCTATTTTTCTCTTTGTCCTCACTACGGTTCAAACCGTATTCACAGTATATGGCGTGTACAAGTAAAATCCATGACGTTATTTACGTTCTGCATGATTTTCTAGTATATATTGTCTGGTACATTAAATAAATTGATCTATATAGAATTGCGTGATTATAGACAAAGTTGTGGAGACAATTATTCTTACATGTGGAATAATTTCTTTAGTTTTAAAGACAATGTTGTGGAGACCAATATTTTTACAATTGGAATAATTTCTTTTGCTTTAAAGACAACGTTGTAGAAATAATTATTCTTTTTTTAATTTTTCCCCTATTTCTGTTGGTTTCAATTCATTTGCCAAAGCATTTCTGAGTTGTTGTGTTCTATGCTATTACGATAACTTTTTTTTCGCAAAAAGGCTTTTTTTCCTTTTCTTTTTTCAAATTAATGGCAGAGTGGTTCGAACTATACATGATCTGAAGAGTATTTTGTGCTTATATAAATTTTCTTGTAAACCTGATTTATTTTCACAATCGTTTATGGGTATTTTTCTTCTTCATTTACGCTTTTAAACATATTTTAAATTTTAATGATCTCAGTGCAAAGTTTCACTTAATCAACAAATCTCTAATAATAAATACTTATTTTGTTCTAGAATGTCTCTATTTGAGTTTCTAATTAAAGAGATTAGTTTGATTATACGTGAGTTATATCATAATATTCTCATCCATGGATAATACTAGTAGGACTCATCAGTCAGTGAAACTTTCATTTTTTTAAGTATATGGGGTTAGTTATTGAATTTCAAGTTAGTAGTGAAAGTATATCCATTTTGGGAAAGCAAAAGTTCATTTTGAGACGAATCAAAATAGAAACATAATTTTAGGTTTGGGAAGGAGAGTGGCTTTTTTTCATTCTAAATCTCTCTTTCCAGAAGGATTAATATCGGTTTCCCACATTATCTCTAGAATGTTTCGAAACTCCAACCGATGATGTCTTACCGCTTGAAATGCACTTTAATAAATAACTTCCTAAAGCATATCAAAATTGAAATCCAAATAAAAATTAAGATAAATTCTCAATATAATATGCAAATATACCTGAGCACTATAGATGTAAAACAAGTTGTCAAATTCGCAAGTTACACTGTAGAATCAGACAATTCTAGACACGAAAGATATAAATCAATTTAAATTCGATATTAAAAAATCGCTGGAGAAAAATATTGTGTATGATCGACGATCAAACGCGTAGAATCGTTGGATAAGACGGGTTAACGGGTCAAGTCAATTCGGGGAATCGAATTTAAAAAAAGATCTAGTTGAATGAAAAAATCTAATTTTGAGTTCAGTTGTAACTCCCCAGTCCTCAGTCATCCTCAGCTCTCACCACTGGCAATTACTTCAATTTTAATTTGGTCTGAAAATAAGCTTTAATAGATTTTCGCGATAGAAGTTAGCTGAAATTCCTTATCGATTTTGTTATTAGATGAAATATTATTGACATTAAGTTATCATGAAATATTATTTTAATAGTTCTTTAGGATATTCCTATCCGTGATACAATCCTTGTGTTTACGAATTTTTAGATCCTTCTGTTCCGAATAAAAATTTCGATCGTGACAACCTTGTGTAAAACACCTTAAAAGGTTAGTACATAAAATAAAGGAAAAAAAAAAGAAAAAAAACAGGCAACACTACTTTGTAAGATTGACGTGGGATGGCCTTTAATTAGAATACTATAACGCATGGCAGTTAAACCCGCGTGTATTCTATAACGCATGGCAGATAAAGCCGCGTGTTGATTCGTTTAAGGGGTCTTCCGAGTTAGATTCTATGTAGAATCGGTTATCCGATAGAATCGGTGTAAACTCGTGGGATCTGACTCAGGAACGTATGATCGGTACGATCCCACGAGTCACTCAAAACTAAAGTCTTTAATTTTTTTTTGCTGAAACACTTTATATTTTCTATTTTTTTATCATTTCTTATACTCAGAACTGATACTTGAAGATGTATACAAATTTATATATATCAGAAGATATTTGAATCTTAATTAAAAATAGAAATTACGCACATTTTACCAATTAAATTAACTTTGGTTGACTTTTTTGCTGAATACTTAGTCATTAAAAATAAAGTTTCACCATTTGAATCATGTTTCAGAAACATGTAAATTCTTTGCTTTCAAATTATATCTCGCTTCTTGTTATTGATAGATTATTATTTTTTAATTAATTAACTAATTTTTATTATTATTATTTTGACTAGAGTGGGAACACTAGTTTCAATTGGTATATTGCTATCCCTACTTCCAATAAATATCTCCTCATTCTTTCTCCTCTTTCATTCTGTGAATTGATATGGAAAGTATTTGGTGATGGATTGTTTCAATTCTCACATTTTCTTTGAAAAATTTAGTTGTTTCACAAAAATCTCAGCTAATTTTACAGAATCTTTTTACATTGCCTTTATTTAATTTTGTTAACTTCAAATTAAATTTAATAAACATGTTTAATTTTAGTACATGATATTTGTACTTATATCTTTATATTTAATAAACATGTTAATAACTTGAATGATTTGCTTTGAGTATTTGATTATCTTTTTTTCTTTAAGACACTTTAAATTTGTGATTGAAATATTTTTCTAAGAGTACATATATATTTTTAAATTAAGTAGGATCTACGATCCGAGTTACAATCATACGATCCCCATATGCCCTTCCGATCCTACATAGGATTGCGAGTTTGACTGCCTTGCTATAACGTTCACACCACGAACAAGAAACAAAGTTTACTGACAAAGATGGAATCTAAGTTTACTTGTTAAGTTCTTACTGCAGAGGTTTATCAACATTCTTTAACTTCATTTAAGAAGGAAGTAATACGTTCTTTCGTTTTCTTTTTCTTTATTCCAGTAAAAAAGTTCGCTTCAAATCATAACTATTCCAAAAGCACTTCCCACCACGGCTTCTATTTGAAGCCAAATTTTAGGGAGCAACTTGACATGCTTCTAATGAATCGATTTTCAAAAGGTAGTAGCCAAAGTCTTCTCCCACAACAAGAAAATCAGTTGACCACGATCGATTTTCAAAAGGTATATTATCAGCCCCTAAAGTATTTTTGTTAACCCGAATAAAAATTTGAATTGACTGTTGACTAACACTTGTTTTTACGGGAGGACCTTTGATACCAATTGTAAATTGTTTAAGGATTTTAATGTTCATAATTAATTTTTTGGGACCTTACGCCTGAGTTATAAATTGTTTAGGGATAATAATGACCAATTTGCCAATATGCAAATATACCTGAGCTCTATAGATTTAAAACGAAGTTGTCAAAATCGCAATTTACACCGTAGAATCAGAAAATCAACTGACCACGATCGATTTTCAAAAGGTATATTATCTGGAATAATTTCTTTAGTTTTATGACAATTATTCTTTCAAATTCATCTGAGTGTTGCTTTCTTTTTCCCCCCTATTTCTGTTGGTTTCAATTCATTTGCCATAGTATTTCTGGTGCATGGATTGTGCTGATGTAACAACATTGTTTTGTTCTGTGTTGTGCTATTACAACAACTCTTTTTTTTTTCCGCTCAAAACGACTTTTTTCTAGAAACAAATACTTCCTTTGTTCTATTATGTCGATATATATTTGACTATCATCATAATTAGAGATAATTTTTTTATGTGAGTTATCATAATATTCTTATTCATGGATAATACTAATAGGAGTTATAAGTTAGTGAAACCTACATTTTTTTAAGTATATCAGGTTAGTTAATGAATTTAAAGTTCATAGACAAAGTATATACATTTTGGGAAAGTAAAAATTAATTTTGAAACAAATGAAAACCAAAATAGAAATAGGACTTTCAATTTGGGACATATAGTTTTTGTTTTTTTCTCCTTTCATAAAACACTCTTTCCAGATGAAAAGAAGGTTAATATAGGTTCCCCACATCATCTTCAACATGTTTCGAAACTCCAATTGATGATTGCACTTCGTTATTTAATAATAAATAACTTCCCAAAGAAAATTGAAACTGAAATCCAATTAAAAATTCAGATGAATTTGAGTTCAAGCGCCATAGCAATAAATTCTAAAATATAATATGCAAATATATCTGAACTCTATATATGTAAAACGAAGTTGTCAAAATCGTGAGTTGTACCGTAGAATAAGACGATTCTGTAATGTGGAAGACATAAATTTGATAAACATTTTGCTGGAGGAGATGATCGAGTAGATCGACAATCTGAAGCGTAGAATCGTTAGATCAGATGATCCATTTCGCACTAGTTTTTTTCCATGTTTGGTCGGGTTAATATGCCGAGTCAATTCGGGGAAACAAAATTAATAGAAAAATATAATTTTCAATTAAATTCTAACTTCTCAATCCTCGGTCATTCTCGATTCTCACCGTCGGCGCTACTTCGACATTGATTTTGTCATAAAATAAGCCTTGATAGATTTTCGCGATAGTAATTAAGTGGAATTCTTTATCGATTTTGTTAGTAGATGAAATATTATTGATATTAATTTATCATCAAATATTATTTAAATAGTTTTTTAGGATCTTCCAACCCATTATACGATACTCGTGTTTACGAGTTTTTATATCCTTCCGTTCCGAGTCAACATTCTGATCTTTGACAACCTTGGGTAAAACACTCGAAAAGGTTAGTATATAAAATAAAGGAAAAAGAAGAAAAAAAACAGGCAAAACTAATTTGTAAGATTTACGATGGATGACCTTTAATTAGAATCCATAACTTTTACCAACACGAACCAGAAATAAAGTTTGAGGAGGTTTATCAACATTCTTTAACTTCATTTAAGAAGGAAGTAATACGTTCTTTCGTTTTCGTTTTCTTTATTCCAGCAAAAAGTTCGATTCAAATCTTAACTATTCCAAAAGCAGTTCCCACCGCGGCTTCTATTTGAAGCAAATATTAGGGAGCAACTTGACATGCTGTTAATGAATGGATTTTTAAAAGGTAATTCCTCCATTCCTAAATATAAGTCTTTTAAGACAATTAGCAAAAATTAAGGAAGCAAATATTAAGATGTTTTTTAAACAAAATATCAATATTATTATCTTAAATAGAATTAGTGGCATACTTGTGAGTTCTATTTAAGATTATAATATTAGTTTTTTGAATAACAAAGCGCCAGCGATTTTACTTCACTAATTTGTGCTACTTGTCCTCTTTTTTTTTTATCTGAAATGTAAATGTATATTAAGATCAAAGGGTTTTGTGGGCAAAGCCGCTACAAACGGAAATAATGAGAGGCACATAATTTTCTAGCAAAATAGGCCTATGGCCGAGGATGCCCCCAAGGAAACCAAGATGGAGAGCTACACTCTCTAACTTCCTCCCTCTAGCCTACATTCAAAGCACCTATGACAATACAAAGCTAGTAATCCTATTACATTCAATGATACCATCAATAAAAACTGATTGCAAGAGTGGGTGCAGCTGGTATGTGCACCTAGGCATGCAAATTGCTTACATCGAGATCTGCTTCGCCAGTTTGTAAGGCCTCAGCCTCATTCACTGGTTCAGCTTCATCAGTTCCTCATGAGTATCGGGGCCATAATCCTCGTCTGATTCGTCTTCCAAATCATGGCTGTCATCATACTTTACTATTTTTTCGGGGGAAGTGCCTTTGGGCGAAATAGCAATACGTTGCCCCAATTTGCTTGCTGCCTCCTTTCGGTCCCCAGATTTTTGTGGCTTGGCTTACATTTATGAATGGTGGTAGTAGTAGTCAGAGTCTTCTCCCACTACAATAAAATCAATTGACTGTTGTGGTTGATGTTTACGACTGAAATATGACAATAGAAGAATATGTATGTGAAGCTCTTTCTCATAATGAAATGTTTTGATGAGTTATTGGAAGTATTTAGCTCATCAAAGTGTTTAATTTGCTTGTCTAAAAAGTGTATAATAAGGCCCCTCTATTGGCTTGAGCAAAGAACAAATATTAGCCTAAAAGGATATTTAAAGGGTTCAAAATTTGCAAGCAAATCGAGGTACAACGACTATATTTTTGCCTTGACAAAACATCTTCGGTCGACCGGAGTATAGGATAGGTCGTCTGAAGTTCTTCCGAAGTTACGATTAAAGGTTTATGTCTCGATCTCGATCGACCGCAAAGGGTGGTCCGGTCGTTTGAATCAACTTTCCGGTCGACCGACCTATACCATGGTCTTCCGAGATTTTATAGATGTTGAAGTCTTTGGATATTCAAAAGTGACCAAGTATAAAAGACACTTCGGTCGAACGGACAACACATGTCGGTCGACCAAGCTTTATCCTATAACAACCCGTCTTGTAAGCAGCTGATTTGTACTCTTTTTAGTGTGTGAGGTTTTTAAAATGCATGTTAAAAAAAAATTAAAAAAAAGGTACTTGGTCTCCAAGACTACTTGGTTCACAAGGAAAAATATTATCCATTTCCATCTTATTTTCTCTCCTTGATGCCACGTTATTCTATTTTCCAGCCGACTTCACTAACACATCCATTATTTCTATTCCTCCACTTGATCCTTTTATAGTACTAATCCAGTATATTCTCTCCTCAATTCTCTAAGATCAATTCACTGTGCTTTGTTTCAATTTCTTGTTAAAAGTTCTCTGATACCTATTCATTTTCCCACAATTCCCAGCCACATAAAGTTATACCCTATATGTTCATACTATTGTTTAGTTGCTGCTTGCCTCTCGTTTTCTTCACAGAAACGTGAGACCATCAATTTTCCATTAAATCTTGCTATTTCTTTGAGGATCCTATTGGACGAGAACTATTTTTGAGATCTTTAGAAAGTGAACAATTCACCCTTTGCAAAATTATATATATGTAATATGTGTTCATTTGTTTCATTTCCCTCATGATTTGGATTCATCCATGACAAGCTTTGTGGTACCATAAAAAATCTTTTTGAATTTGGGCATTGTTTTGAAATATTATTTTATTGCATTGAGAATGATAAGTTTGACTGAATCTTATATGGACTTGTCCTATGAATATTGACATAACATGATAAGACTATAAGTCTATTGTGTTAGCCCTAAGGGCGATCGAACTCGGTTTTTGATAATGGACAAACACTTGATGTTTGTGTCTAATGTTTTCATCTATGTGATAGAATATTGGAACTCAATATGGAAGCTCTAAGTACTTCAATCAAGCCATGTTCAAGATTCAAAGACATACTATTCAAGGCTTATCTTTCAAGATTGAAGATTGAAGACTTAGGTTGGTTAGATTAGCTGTCTTTATTGGTCTTTATCATTAAGCTCTAACCAATGCTCAAATGAACATAAGCTCTTCACTCTAGTCTTGCTTGCATGTTTTCATAAACACGTTTTCAAAAGGCTTAAGTTTCGAAATGATCTTTACATGTGTTCTTATACAAAAAGCCTTTGATTTCATAGTTAAGTCTTTTAGAAAAGTTTTCCAAGTGTTCTTATGTGTTACCTTTTGGGAAAACCTTTTAGACTTCATTAGACTTGAAAACAAGTGTTTAAACATCATCTCTCATACTCTGAAAAGTCGGTCAACCGAGATTTTCTCGGATCAACCGAAGGATTTACAGAGAGTTTGTGTGATTGGCTTCGGTCGACCTAAGAGGGACTTCGGTCGACCGAGGTAGTGGTTCGGTCGACCGACCTGGTGCTTCGGTCAACCGACCCTGGCTTCGGTCATCCGAGATTAAACTTCGGTCAACCGAACTCTGTTTCTACTAGCCGTTTTTTGACCGTTGGAGACTCGATTTTCAGCCAAATTTGAAATGTATAAATACTCCAAAGCTAGAGAAACATTCCAAGGCTTGCATATCAAATATTCATTGATCTCTCATCAAGCCAAAACACTTTCAAAGCAAAACACACTTCATTGCCATGATCTAAAGCATTCAAAGTGTTCTTTCAAAAAGCAAGACAAAGAGTGTGCATCTACATGTTCAAAGAGCTAAATTGATTGAGCTTCAAAGGTATACATTCTCACTATTAAGAGTGATTAATCTTTGTATTTAAACATTCAATTCCCTTTCTAAGTGATTGGGTAATTCTTGTAAAAGACCTACTTAGTGTGGGCAAGCTCTTAGTGAGTTTTCTTTGTAAAGTGGTTGTGTTGTAAAACTCTTTGTGAGTTAGCCACTAGTGTAAAGTCCTGCTTTGTGTGGGCATTCTTCTTAGTGAAGTTATTGAAAATCCTTGGGTGCGGCTCAAGGTAGTGGATGTAGATTCTAAGTGAGTCGAACCACTATAAATCCTTTGTCTTGTTATTGGGTTTTACTTTGCTTTCAATCATCTTGCTTAAACTTACAATAGCATTGCAAAGAATCGAAAAAGTTGCTAAGATTAGTTAAAACCCAATTCACCCCCCCCCCCCTCTTGTGTTTTACATATTACTCAATGATTCGATTTGAAGGAGCTACGTGCTACACCAAAGGGTGTGAGCCACCTAGGGGTGGAAATGAGTTGAGCCGGCTCGTGAGTAGCTCACGATTCGATTCGATATTCGGCTCAACGAGCTCAGCTCATAAGCTAAATGAGCGATACATGAGCCCAGATTTTTGGCTCATCTAAAATATGAGTCGAGCTTGAGCTAAGTAGAGTTCGACTCATTTGTCTCATGAGCTGGCTCAATATATATATATATATATATATATATATATATATATATATATATATATATAAACATGGAGTGGGCTGTAAAAAATGAAGTAACCCATAAAAGTTTCTATACAACAAAACTCTAGCTGCACATAACATTTTATAACATTAAGTATGCTGTAAAAAATTGAAGTAGCACATAAAAAAAGCCGCACATGACATCTTCTGAAGTCAAGGCAAAATAAATAACCAAAACCCTACAAATTTTTGGAGTATTGATATATTATAATTAGTAGAGACATATTAAACTTCTATTATATGTTATTGTGCTAAGAAAATCTATTGAATTATTTTGTATTGGTTTGATACTAAACTCATATTATAAGTCATCGTTTAAAAAAAAAAAAAAATTGTAGATAAATGAGTTGAGCTGCTCGTGAACTACTGAGCTACTCGTGAGCTACTGATGAGTTGAGCTTGAGCTGAGAAAATTAGCTCACATCAAATATGAGCTGAGCTATGAGCTGGGCAAAATTAGTGTGAGCTGAGCCTGAGCTAGCTTCGGCTCAGCTCAGCTCAGCTCATTTCCACCCCTAGAGCCACCTCCAGAGTCGTAATTTTGAATGTGTGCATTTAGGACCCGTATGAAATTGATCTGCTGTTATTGTGATGCCTTTGTCAATTTCCCCTCGACAGTTCCGAACAATTGTTCCAAAAATCAGACCCCTTATTATACGTGTATATATATTGTTTTTTTATTGTGCGAACTATTTTCTATATATAAAGTACTTTGGAAGGAAACTGGTTTTAAAGACATACGCACCACTTGCACAACCCTCACTGAATTTGATACGTGTTACGATGTGATTAACAATATCGAATTCGAATAGTATGAGCAAGACTCTGATACCACTGAAGGGATTCATGGGCAGAAACTCGTTCTAAACACCCATGAGTCCTCCCCTGAAGGATCCGCTCATACAAAACGAATCGAAAAATACAAAGAAAAACTTACGCTTCTTGGTTCAAGAATCTGATTCTTTAACGGCAAAGTTCTGTCTTTGGCTCTCGGCAGCAATCACCTTGAGTCCTCCCTTACGGAATTACTCCCTAAAGAACATTACATAAAGAACATCATCAATCATACATCATACTAATTTTATTTCATTGTAAAGAACATTACATAAAATTAAGGACAACTAGAATAGTAATTGCATAAGCTAATGAGTTTTACTATCAAATCACATATTTGATGTTCAAAAGCAAAATTAACTATTCAGAGACATGCTCAAAAGAAATAAAACGTACAACATATGCTAATGGTCCTAGGGCACTACTAACAAGATGAACGAAGGCTTGTATTCAACACAATTTCCTTAAAACAGATTCGCCTCCTCCCGGATTAGTGTTGGAGTTTACGTGAAGCGTCTGTCTCCCAGGATACAACGACAACGTAGAACTTGTTTGCACAAAACAGTTCCACCGGCGAACTAGAACAAGGACTTATTGATGAACACCAGAAGTTTACCAAATGGAGTGTTTTCAGAAAGCTTCGAGTATAAAAGGTATTTTCGAAGTGTGTCTATTGCTGAAAATGAAGCCTCTAATTTATAGGCTGTAGAAATTAGGTTGTTACTTATGCTCACTTGAATTCAATGCCTCTTAAGTGCAGCAGTTACAGACTCTTCAACTAAGCCTAATAAATCTTGTTGTTACAACCTTTCATGTAACTCTGGTTAGAAATAAAAGATAAATAAAAGTGCAGCAGATACAGACTCTTCAACTAAGCCTAATAAATCTTGTTGTTACAACCTTTCATTTAACTCTGATTGGAAATAATAAAAAAAAAAAAAACAGTAGTAAAACGTGGGTTGATTAGGCCCGCTAGTTTTGATCCGGCATTCGTGTACGCAGGTTGCATACAAGAATGAGATTGAGAATGTGAGAGAGTAACATCATTTATTCTCCAATATGCAACTAAAATATAATGTAAAGAGATAAAACCTAAGAACTAGCAAAAGTGAGAAATCTCAAACACATAGGAAAAAAGAATAGTGGAGGTTCACATTTACAAATCTATGAAGCATGGAAGGCAACAGAAAAAGAAACTTACTCATAAGCCAACCTAGTGAGAAATTGCATCAACCTAGTGTGAGGGGAAGTCCCTGCGATAAAAAAGGTCCATGGTCGACCTTGAATATTATTAGCATCTAAATCTAAAATATTCGAAAGATGTGCGTCTAAAACGCCAATCTGACCAGCCCGAAGGAAAACGTCGGTCATTGCCAACTAAGTAGAAAAAATACGACCACGAACATGTATTAATTAAACAAACATATTGAAACCAAGATAACACTTGAAATCATAGCATCAAAAAATAATTTAACATAAACTCTGGAGTTTTTTATGACGAATTCTACCTATATGCTCCCTCCATTCCTAAATATAAGACTCTTTAGACAATTTGAGAAAATTAAGGAAGTTGTCATTTTCACCTAAATTTCCAATATTATCCCCCACCCTCCCTCTCTCTCACTTCTTTGTCATAAAGAAAGGAAAATGTTGAGGGTATAATTGGAATAAATTGTTGACAACTAATAAAATAACCTTAAACGACAATTAATTTGGATACCTAGATATCTCCTAAACGACAATTAATAGGGAATGGAGGGAGTATACAAGAAGATATTGCTAACTAAATCAAAAGATGCAAGAGAGGGGCTTGATATAGTGAACTTGAAAGTTCCCAAAATCCAGTCTCTTTAGAATTTTCTCAGTGATAGTCTCTTTATCGTAACAGTGAAGCAGACAAAAGAAGGCATACATGAATCCAATAAAAGCATGCAAACGAGTTCAACAATATAAATCCATTACTAAGAATGTGACATTGTAACAGTTTTTTCTCATATAAATCCATTACTAAGGTTTGCGTGCAAGTTGATTTGCTAAAGTTTTTTTCTGATAGGGTTTGTATTTTCCACAAACGATCGTGAAAAGGGTTTTGGTAGCCCATTACATATGAGAACATCCCACATTACTGTACTTATTAAATGTGGACTGGACATCCTAATGACGAGTCTAAAAGTCTTAGTTATTCGGTTGCAAAATATGTTCATCAAGAAGGTGTACCTGAACCAAAGGCCAATTCCGAAGAATATTGCTGATTTTTCTTTATACAATTTTCAAGCTTCTATTCCTGTTGTTAATGAAACTTTTGCTCTTCGGTGCTCGGCTCGCATTGCTGGCCGATCTGCTGCCAAATAAGCTTAGGCTAACTTTTATGCTTTATACGTTGTATTTATTCATGAATTTGTTAATCTGGAATGTACAGTATACTTATAATGGTGCATTTTTGCAAAAGGTTATGAATTTGAATCGATTGTATTCCTTGCCTTTACTCGCCTTTACTCGTTTTGTCAAAGTCGTTAGTAGGATTGGATTCTCGTTTGGGCTTTGATTTTTATCATGGAGCCTTAAAAAGTAAAGGATTTTCTGGAATAATTCTTTTGAGTTCTTTTGTCGAGAAGATTGGATTGGGTTTTGTTTATTTCTGAGTGGCTTGATTTGTTTCAAAAAACGACTTTGTAGCATCTATCACAATTTGTTTCAGATCATTCTCCTTTACTTAGTTCTTTTCGTGTTATCCAGACAACAAATTCTTCAAGCTTTCGGTTCTAGGAATGTGGCTTTTTCATGAGAGTTTTATGGAAGAAGTTAGTAATGCTTGGTCAGTTCTTGGAGAAGGCATGGAGATTTTCATGGCTAAGCATACGAATTTAAAGTGGAGACCATTGAGGCTTCAAACTTTTAAAGTTTTACTAATGAAGAATTAATTTTATGGAAGTGGGAAAACGTGTGCCTTGTGTTTGACAAAATAAGTTTAAATCTCAAAGAAATATCTTATGAAGCCACCCGATCAAACACATGGCCACCGGTCTTCCGTCTCCATCAGAGGATGGCATCGGTAACGTCTCCGGTCCGAGAAGTCCTTCGGGGACTTACTAACACTCCCGACTGCACAAGAAGCAGTATTGCTGATCACTTCCCTGGATATTTTTCAAGGAGGAGCCAAATCTTGCCATCCCAGACGAAGAACATGAAACCCTAGTCGCCCTGTGGCGCTTTTCCTTTTTAAGGAAGGGCTTATTTTGGATTGGATGGATTCATCCTAGACATGTTCTAATCTGATTCGACCCCGAATAGGATTATTTCTGTTTATGGCGTAAATGAAACTGGGTCTTTTGCGTGTTGGCCATGCTGGTATTCAAGTGGACATATGACTTTAATCTCTATGAATAGGGGTGTCAATCGAGCTATGTGAGCTGAGCTTGGCATAGCTCACGCTCAGCTCACATAAAAATTCAAAAGCTCACGCTCACGCTCAGCCCGGAAAAGCTCATAAACCTCGAGCTCACGCTCAGCTCACATTTTAACACGAGCTCGAGCTTAGCTCACGAGCTTCCCAAGCTCACTTATATTAGCGAAGAAAACGAAAATCCTGTCTCAAGAATAGCATAATACAATAAGCCTTAAAACTAAATTTGGACAAGAATACACAAAAAGAAGCAAAAGTTTCAGAATGGTTTGATATGCTAATAAAAGGAGTCTTATATAAAAAAAAAAACAAAAAACATGAGAATCCATGCACTTAAAATTTTAACAAATGATAAAATTGCAAATTTCAAAAGATTGATTTAATTCTATTGTCGGTGGCAATTCCAATTTTGACAATCCCATTGAATTCTTCTACACCATCTCACTTTTTGTTGTGATTCATCCCAATGTATTTTGTACCGTGTTTTCCCACGCTGTCTTTTCCTGTTTTTTCTCTTCCTTTAACTTTTGTACCTGTCTCTCTCCTGTTGTAAGACTCATTCTTTAATATAATCTCCTTTCTACCCAAAAAAAGATTATTGAGTTAATCCACACATTATAATTATAATTATAATATGTATATAAGTTTTTTTTTTAAAATTAGTATTATTATTATATATATATATATATAATATTTTAATTATATTAATCTTATTCGGGTTCGAGCTTTTTTCGGGCTGAGCGGGGTCAAGCTCACGCTCAGCTCACATAAGAAGCGAGCTTGAATATTAAGCTCACGCTCACATTACCTCAGCTCACGCTCACATTTTTTCGAGCTATGTGAGCCGGGTTCGGACCGGCCCGAACCCGTTGACACCCCTATCTATGAAGATCTATCAATCACACCAGCCTGGATTGGTTTCGATGGCCTACCTGTATATTTATACAACAAAGCAAAGTTATTTTCATTGGCAAAAGCTATTGGGCAACCATACACATTGGTTAAGCAGACAACAAATGTCACGAGGACCATTTAAATACCCTCATCTGCAAATTATAGAACGTCCAAGCGTTTTGTCGCCAAAGACGAGAGTATTCCTCCTCAAGATCAAATCGGATCAAGACGTGACGAGGATCCAACCATCCGATCCAAAAGGAACCCTTGAAACCCACCTTGTGGAAAGTTTTTCGCAATGCGTCCTTAAATGGAGCATGACGAGAAAACTTGCCCACAAGGGTGAACTTCCATGGCTCCTCAAGTATGTCATGTTCAAATTCTTCAATAGTAAGACAAGGTTCCCCTTTGTAGATCGCCAAAGGGCTAATTGGAAGAGAGGGAACCACCTTTTTTGGACCCCACAAGTAGATCGGCGATGGACTTTTTAGTCCACACGTTGCCACCACCAGAGGGAGGCTCTTGGGTGGATTTGGCCATAGGCCCCAGAGAAGCCTTATCGGCTGGAGCAGAAGCAGCAGTAGAGTTGCAGGCCGTTGAGGCAATTCATCAAACAGTTGGCGGGCAAAAATTGAGAATTGAAGAAATAACCAACGAAAGTTTGAAAGGTAAAATCCCCAAGATAGATGCAACAGAAGCAGAGTAAAGCAGTAGATTAGAGGTTCATCTGAGTGCAAGCAATAAAATTTGGGGGAAAAGTAAAAAGCCCAAACGACAAATATAAATCAAAATCAGAGCATGATTCAGAAGATATCTGTGAATGGAGACACTATGAGAGAGCCGATGGTGGTGCCGGCGAACAGCGATGACCGTGAGAGAAACGGCTGTCCACTCACTTGAGTTCGCGCCACTGTTTTCGCGGCAGTGTTCACAATCGCCAGTTAGCTTAGATATATCGATAAGGATGCTTAGCACTTTGTTTTACCATCAAGTAAAAGTAATCCAAATTATTGCTTAAAATTGTCATTGTTTAAACTTTTGCCTTGTGGATTATCTGGCAAATGTAGCTTGTGACGAACAAACGACGACAACATATATGAACTTGCAAGCTTTGCCTTCAGAGGGAAAGGGCTTGTGTGTCCTAGTGTGAGATGTGAACCCTTATGTCTGACATGTCACATGAATGGAACATTTCTATTTGCTGGAATGTTGCTACATTAGTTCTAGAATGCCTCTCTTTTCTTTGTGTATGATGCTATATTTATTCACTTGTGCATGTTGTAGATATCACTTTGAACAAATTTCGCGTCAACAGATTAATAAAGAAATAAACATTAGGCCTCTAGAAGCTCTACAAGGCATGTTTTTAAACTAGACCATTTATAAGTATGGTCCAGTTTTTTTACAATTATATATTATTAGACCTCTCCATAGGAGGTCGACCTCACCAGAGGAGGAGTAGTAGAAGCCCGGCTGAGCGGGTGCCCCGTGAGGGGAGTAGTAGAAGTCCCGTTGAGCGGGTGTTGTAGAAGTCCCGTTGAGCGGGTGCCCTGTGAGGGTCGTAGAAGACCCGTTGAGCGGGTGTCGTAGAAGTCCCGTTGAGCGGGTGCTGTCACGGGTCGTCTCTCGAAGGTCTCAGACGCACCGTGATGCCGAGTGACCTTGGCTCTCAGCCCTAGTCACTCCCGGCTTCGAAAATAGGACAAACGCTCTTCAATGGCAAATTCGTAAATAAACACAAAATAAATGGCACGGGACAAATTTCACTAAAATCACTTCATTGAATTGAATGCATGATTATAGAGTTTGAATGTACAATACGACGAGGGGGAGGAGTCGTTTTACAATTGCTTGTTTGCTTGCTTGCTAGCTTGTGTGTAGATTTTTGTTCCCCCCTATAGGTGCTTAAAAAGCATTTGCCCAAATGCTAGGAGTGTACCACTTATTTCCGAGGAGGTGGGAAAAACTCTAACATATGCTATATACATGATAATCACAAACTAGCTCGTGCATTATCTATTACATGTTTACAAAAGGTCACTCATCAAATTTGAGCTCATTCGGAGTTCATCCGGGATGCAAAAGCGGCAAGTGCCAAGTTGTTGGCTCTGATGGGGCGCTATCTGCCGCTGCATCGTTTGTTAGGGCGGCTGGCACAGGGCGATCTTGTCATGGCGGCCACAGGCGTTCTGCTTGCGGTTGCCTAGGCTGGCTCAGGGCGCTGGCTGTGCCTGGTCGCTGCACGCTGCGTGGCACACTACTCAGGGCGGCTAGCGAGGGGCACGCCGCCGCACGCCTGCCCTTGAGGCACGTTGCTGCACGCTGGCCGGGGCGTGATCGCCATGCGGCGTGCACGTTGTTAGGGGCGCACCGAGGTTACCCGACGTCGTGCACCACATGGTAACTTCACGCAACAACTTAGGGTGCCAAGCATCGTCACGGTCGCTGAGAGATGCTATATTCGTGCGACCCGTGACATCCTCCTCCACTTGATTTCGCGACGTCCTCGTCGCCGTAACTGCCTTGTAGTCTTCTATCAGCTGTTTAAAGGCTCTCATATCTGATTCTCTTTCCCAACTGTTTTCTTCGGTGCCCCGATCTTGCCAATGCACCAAGAATTCCATATAGTTCCTCTTACCCCTCCTGGTTGTCCGAGCATCAAGGATTGCCTCGGCTACTTTCTTGCTCAATGTTGTTGAGGAGGGCGGATACCGTAGGGTCGTGTCAACCTGCTCTTGTTGATTCTCATGATAAGGTTTCAAAAGACTTACATGGAAGACTGGGTGGATCTTCATGTCTGGCGGAAGTTCCACTTTGTAAGCAACTCCCCCGATTCTCTTCAATATAGGTACGGGTCCAATGTACTTGGGCATCAGTCTCGTGTCTAACCCTTTGTTTCTCTTGGGTTCTCTTTTAAGATGCCTTTTTACCATCACTTGATCCCCGACCTTGAACTCCACAAAACGCCGCTTCTGATCGGCATACTTTTTCATCCGCTTCGCCGTCCTTTCAAGGCACATCTTCGTAAGTTCTACATTCTTCTTCCATTCTCCGGAGAAGTCCTGCGCCCGCGAGGACTTGATTCCGACTGGCGTGTCTGCAGTATGAGGTAGTAAAGGTTGTTGACCAGTTACAATCTCAAAGGGGCTTTTGTTAGTAGCAGAACTCTTCTGCGAATAGAAGCAAAGTTGCGCCACATCCAAAAGTTCAACCCAATTCCTTTGGTTCATCCACACGAAGTGCCGCCAGTATTCTTCTAGCATTCCATTATATCTCTCTGTTTGCCCATCTGACTCAGGATGGAATGCAGAACTCATGCACAATTTAGTACCAAGCCGCCGAAAGAGTTCGGTCCAAAATTTCCCTGTAAATCTTCCATCCCGATCACTAATTATCTCTCGGGGCACTCCCCAAAACTTCACCACATTTTGGAAGAACAGTTTAGCAGTCTCTTCAGCAGTCACATATTTGGGTGCCGGAATGAATGTGGCATACGTAGAGAAACGATCAATCACCACCAAAATTGTAGCATTGTCTTCTATCTTCGGCAACCCTGTAATGAAATCTAGGGATACACTTTCCCAAGGTTTTTCTGGCACGGACAGAGGTTCAAGCAGTCCTCCTTTCTTCTGTCGATCTACCTTGTCCTTCTGACAAGTATAGCAAGTACTTCTGAAATCTCATCCCGCATCTGGGGCCAATAGTATGCCCTTTCCACCAAGGTCATCATGCGGTCTTCTCCTTAGTGTCCAGCCCACAGTGTACTATGGCATTCCTCAATAATTCTTTTTCTCAAGTGTCCACCCTTCGGAACATAGAGACGATGGCCCCGTGTCATCAAAAGTCCATCATCGACCCAAAATCTTCGAGTCTTTCCTTCTCTTACCATCGACATAAGTTGTTGTCCGTTGGGGCCATTTGGCAAAAATCCACGAATTGCCTCTTTTATGCCCATGGAGAATTCGCTACTAGCCAAAACTGAGAGTTGACTTGATGGAGCTAGTTCACCCCTTCGGCTTAGAGCATCAGCGACCATATTTGTTCCACCAGTTCTGTATTCTAGCGTGAAGTCAAATTCCGCTAGAAGTTCTTTCCAACGTGCTTGTCGTCCTGTTAGTCTCGGCTGAGTCATGAAGTGGCTCACCGCATTGTTGTCCGTCTTCACAAGGAAAGCAGCTCCCAGTAGGTAATGTCTCCATACCCGCAAGCAGTGAACTACGGCAAGGAGTTCTTTCTCGTGCGCCGTGTACTTTCTTTCTGCTTCGCTCAGCTTTCTACTCTCAAAAGCTGCCGGGTGGCCTTCTTGGATAAGCACCCCTCCGAGGGAAAAGTCTGAAGCATCAGTATGTACCTCAAATGGCTTAGTCATGTCTGGTAGGCCTAGCACCGGGTCAGTGGACATTTGTCTCTTCAGGTTCTCAAAGGCCAATTGACATTTCGAGTCCCAATTCCACTCCATCTTCTTCTTGAGAAGCTCGGTCAAGTGTAAGGCTATCTTGGAATAGTCCTTCACAAATCGCCGATAGTAGTTAGCCAGCCCAAGGAATGATCTTAATTCATGCAGATTCTTCGGGGGCTGCCACTCCTCAATGGCCTGTATCTTCTTCTCATCCATACGAATGCATCCTGGTTCAATGATGTGACCAAGGAATGCAATTCTCTGTTGGGCAAAAGCGCACTTGGACAACTTAGCATACAACTGGTTTTCTCTGAGGCGAGTGAGCACCATCTCCAAGTGTGCTACATGCTCCTCCAAGCTGTTGCTATAGATTACAATGTCATCCAAGTATACGACCACAAATTGGTCCAAAAAGTCTCTCAAAACTTGATTCATCAAGGTGCAAAAAGTTGCAGGAGCATTGGTTAGCCCAAAGGGCATTTCCAGGAATTCAAATGCCCCATATCTCGTCACACAAGTGGTCTTCATCTCATCTCCCTCCTTCACGCGTATTTGCCAGTAGCCCGAACGAAGATCAATTTTGGAGTAATACTTTTCCAGACTCAGTTGATCAAAGCAATCAGCCGGCAGAGGTATAGGATACTTGTTCTTGATCGTGATCTTGTTGAGTGCCCGATAGTCCACGCACATGCGGAGAGAACCATCAGGCTTCTTTTGGAATATTACTGGGGCACCATAAGGAGACCTTGCAGGAACGATGATACCGGCCACCAGCATTTTCGTTAGTTGTTTTCGAAGCTCAGCAAGTTCGGGTTGAGACATATGATAAGGGGCCCGAGCAGGAGGTTTCGTGCCTGGGAGCAGCTCAATTTCATGATCGATGTCTCTCTTTGGCGGCAGTTGCCGAGGGAGTTCTTCTGGCATGACATCTTCGTACTTGTGTAACAACTGCTTCACCACCGGTGGTATATATCCCGACTTCTCCTCCACCTCTTCCCAATTTAGGTGAGCAAGGAATGTTGGCTCTCCCTTCTTAAGGCCCTTCCCCAGTTGGAATGCAGACAGCTTGGGGTTGGCCGATTTCCCAACAATAACGGGCACAACATTCCCGTCAACAATAATCGAATCAGCATAGGGCAGCACTTGCGTCTTATTCTCCCTCATAAATTGGAGACCCAATATGAGTTTGAAGTTATCCATCTGGGCCGCGGTGAGGTCCGTGCTCCCCTCAAAAGGCCCCACACTTATCTTAACTGCCTTCGCCACTCCAGCAACCGTTTGAGGCGGTGAGTTTATGGCCTTCACCGTTCAGTTACTTTCTTCTAGAGTTAGACCCAATCTCTCCACTTCCGAGATGTCTATATAGTTGTGAGTAGCACCGGAATCCACCATAGCTCGAATAGGTATCTCGTTGATGTGCACATCCACGTACATCAATCCTGGATCGCTTTTAGATCGAGTGCCTAAAGCTTCATGACCGACTTGGGCCGTTCGCACATTAGCTAGTGCTCCAGCAACACCTCCTTCTTCCTGATATGCTTCCTCACGTTGCATTTGGGGTGTATCTGGTCCCCGTTGAAAACCATTCGCCGCCAGATGTCCACCCTTGTAGGTTGGACAATTTCTCAATGGATGAGGCCCTGAACAGTTGTAACATGACCCAGCAAATGGTCTCGGTGTGAAATTCCTTTGCGGGGCGTCACCTCGATTTGTTCCCATGAAAGAGGGAGAGGGTCTATCTCCTCCACTTCTTGGAAAGTTCTGCCTGAAAGGCTTGTAGTTTCCCGTCTTGGCCGGGAAGGGAGTCACCTTCTCCTTGTCCTTCCTCACATCTTGTTGAAAGTCCACTAGACCCTCACCAATAGTTATAGCATCGGCCAGATTCTGCACACGCTGGCGAGTGAGCTCGTTCCTAGCCCACGGTTTAAGACCTTCCATGAAAACAAAGAGCTTGTCCGCCTCGGACATGTCAGTAATCTGGAGTAAGCATGCCGAGAAGCTCTTGACGTACTCTCGAATAGTCCCACCCTGCTTTAGTTCTCTAAGCTTTCGTCTAGCTTCATAGACCACGTTCTGGGGAAAGAACTGCTTCTTTCATTAGTTCCCAAGTGCTTATAGTTATCCGCCCGGCTTCCATCTCGGACGATTGGACTCTCCACCATAATTTCGCATCGTCCTCCAAGTACGTAGCAGCCGTATCCACCTTCATGCTCTCCTCGGTGATACCTACCGTCTTGAAGTATTGCGTGATGTCGAAGAAGAAATTATCTACTTCTTGAGCATCCCTTGCTCCTTTGAATGCCTTGGGTTCTCTCACCTTTAGTTTCAGTGCATGATTAGGAGCAGCTTGTTGGGCATTCCGTTCTCCAGCGGCTCGGCCAATGACTAAGGAAAGCGTCCTTAGCTCTGTCTTCACCTCTTCCAAAGCAGCCTGCAGATCAGTCACTGCTTTGGTGTTGTTGGTCAACGATGAGCGCATCTCCTCGGTCGCTACCTCGTTGCTTACCAACTTAGCATCGTGTGCTTGGGTAACATGGAATAACTCTCTTGTAGCATTACCCATTTCCTCTAGTTTCCCACTTTTCACACCGATATCGTTTTCCATAAGAGTCGTCTTCCTCTTCATGGATTCGGCATCCTCCTCGCTTTCACCAAAGCAGAAGGTATGCACTTTGCTTACCATGGCCTCTAGAGCATCTAGTCTGGCCTTGGTAGCATCATCCGTAGCCAACACGCCTCTCGTTTTCGTAGCCATCGCTTTTTCTTAGTCCCGAGTTCTAGCAACCTTGCTCTGATACCAAGTGTCACGGGTCGTCTCTCGAAGGTCTCGACCCTAGTCACTCCCGGCTTCGAAAATGGGACAAACGCTCTTCAATGGCAAATTCGTAAATAAACACAAAATAAATGGCACGAGACAAATTTCACTAAAATCACTTCATTGAATTGAATGCATGATTACAGAGTTTGAATGTACAATACGACGAGGGGGAGGAGTCGTTTTACAATTGCTTGTTTGCTTGCTTGCTAGCTTGTGTGTAGATTTTTGTTCCCCCCTATAGGTGCTTAAAAAGCATTTGCCCAAATGCTAGGAGTATACCACTTATTTCCGAGGAGGTGGGAAAAACTCTAACATATGCTATATACATGATAATCACAAACTAGCTCGTGCATTATCTATTACATGTTTACAAAAGGTCACTCATCAAATTTGAGCTCATTCGGAGTTCATCCGGATGCAAAACGGCAAGTGCCAAGTTGTTGGCCTGATGGGC
Source organism: Vinca minor (assembly GCA_026122235.1). Taxonomy (NCBI): domain Eukaryota; kingdom Viridiplantae; phylum Streptophyta; class Magnoliopsida; order Gentianales; family Apocynaceae; genus Vinca; species Vinca minor. The sequence continues at coordinate 5,858,375 of JAOCZM010000253.1, forward strand.
GCTGTCGCTGCTGCATGCTGCTGGGCGGCTGTCTTGGGCGCTGCTGTGCGGCTGGCCTGTGCGGTGGGCCTGGGCGCTGCTGCGCGGCTGGCTGCTGCATGCTGCCTGCACGCTGTGGCACACTGCTGGGCGGCTGGCAGGGGCACGCTTCTGAGGCACGTTGCTGCACGTTGGTTGGGGCGTGGCTGCCATGCGACGTGCACGTTGTTGGGGCGCACCGAAGTTACCCGACGTCGTGCACCACATGGTAACTTCACGCAACAACTTAGGGTGCCAAGCATCGTCACGGTTGCTGAGAGATGCTATATTCGTGCGACCCGTGACAGTGCCCCGTGAGGGGAGTATAAGATCTCACACAAGGGAACCCAAATAAATGACAATTAAATCATTCCCCTTGTGTGAGGTGGGTATCGAACCTGGACCTCTCGGTCTCAGGCAGTGGATGTTACCCACTGGGCTACCGTGCCTTCGATTACAAGGCATGTTAAAATTGAAAAAAAAATCATGTTAGAAACTGGATTTTATTTTGATAGTTTGGTCTATTGGAAGGAAAGTTTAAATAGATACAAAAATTTATTTCGGTTTGGCACGTAGGTAACGTGAACTGTACATATAAGTAAAGTCGAAAAAATAGTCCATATTACTAGTTTTAATCTTAGTATCTCATACCCATCTAAGTTTCTTGGATGTGGCTTTTGTCTGTTATCATGGTTTTCTAAACCATTGTATAACTTTTAATTTCTGTATTTTCAGAGTTTTATTTAATTGTAATGGCCTCGGCTATTTGTGATTAATGGAAACAAAATTTATTCAGCAAAAAAAAAACAAAGGGCTTTTTTCAAAAAAAAAAAATAGATTTAGTACAAAAAATTATTTTCTTTTGTTTTGTACTTTTCTATATCTGAAAGTATTATTTTTCCGCGAAAAGTGGCTTCTCACTTTTTTTTTTTTTTTTATGTAAACTTCAAAAGAAAAATACAAGTCTTATAATAACAAATTTTCTGATGAAACCATTATTAAAAAGGCGCAAGAACAATAATAATATGATCATATCTAAATTTAGTTATGTTGTTTAACGATGACCTTGAAGTCTCTTTTCTTAAGTTGTCTATAAACTTGGCCTTTTTCCCTTCGTCTACTTGTCATCCTACTATTTGTCAATCAATGAGTAAAAACATTTGTAACGTCTCTCGGCCTCTATATATACATTGCTTCACTGGAGTTCATTCTACATAAGTGAGAAAATCAAGAAAAAAATATCAGAAGGAGAGAAGACCACAAAAGATGAGTTGATCCTTCTTCAATGTCTCTTTTCAAGAGATAAGTTCGGATAGTCTGTTAAATTCATCTTTCACGTTCTTTTTTTGTTTTTTCTTTTTCGATGGCATGGACTACCTAACACAAGAATATTGAATTTATATGTTTGTTGATCTGTAAAGATTTGCATTTTTTTCCTGTTGAATTTGTGCTTTTTTTTTAAGTGATTTCTTGAATGTTGATCCTCTAATAAATTCCTCTTGCCCCAAATTTCCAATTAACATGTCTAGATTCAGTTTAAAACGTTGTATACTATAATTTAATTTGAGGATATCTTATTTCGTGCTCAAAATAATTTCCTCATAGCACCATATAGGGGGAAACTAGGGGGTGGCTACACTGGATCCAACCCCAACAAATATTTCGATATCTAAATTCTAATTCAATTGTTTGACTAGAAGTACGGGAAAGGGCTATGTTCTTACTATGTTAAAATCTTATTTAATCTAGTAATAATAAAATACACGAATTAAGGCGATGATGTAGGTATCCGAAATAGAGGAAATGATGTGATATAGCTTGTCCTAAATCATGTAATGTCTTTTTATTTATTATCCAAATCCTCAAGATTTTGTTATCCCCTTTGAATATAAAATTTATTCGGGAAACTTATTGTCAAATACGTCGTATCTTATCCAGACTGTTATACTTCATGTTGGATATGACTTAAAATCTAATTATGCTTTGCTTTTAGAGGCAATTCCCGAACAATATTCTTTGGACATTCTTGAGTCTCTAATGGATGGAGTTTCTCTTAGAGATCAGTATGAGAATAAGTGGCATGTGAAGTTGGCAAATATTGAAAACAAGTTGCATTTTGAAAACGGTTGGTCCAAATTTGTACAAGATAATTCAATTGAGGAGGAAGATTTCTTAATTTTCAAGTACGATAATGACAAAGTGATTAAATTCAAACTAATTTGAAATAATGGATGTGATAAGAAAGGGGTTGGAGCTCTGAAGTTCATCGAAACAGAGGAAGAACATATGGATCCAGAAGAATATGTTGATGTCGAAACGGTGGAAGTTAGTGAGATGTGAATTGAAGAACCGGAATATGACGAACCCTTTATCGAGAAGACATATGAGAAAGATCATGACGGTTCTGATGAGAAAGACAAAGAAGGTTCTGAGTAGGACTCGAAGGATATAACGACGAAAGCTTTGAGGAACAGATTGATGATGAGGAAGAACAAGAAAGTTTTGACGAGAAAGTGAAAGAATGGAATGTAAAACGCCGTTAGTTACAAATTAAGAAAGAACTATCGAAATTAAAGAATCAAGTTAAGAATCTAGCCAAGAAAGTAGGCGAACCTGAGTCTGATAACGTAGATTTAATAGGATTGAGCAGTTTCAAGAGTGGTAACTGCAAAATTTTGCTCTTTTTATTCTTATGATTAGTTGTACTTTTGTGATATGTTCTTCTAAGTTAAACTACTATTCATCATTTAGCCGATTAATTTCCTTGATTTAGAAGCAACTCCAGCCCAAATACTAGGTCGTGAAAAATGTGAGAAAATATAAAATCCAGACTACCATGGGATGGAATTTTTTAGATCAGGGATCCTTCCCATGCCCGGGAACCCTTTTTTTGTGACTAAGGCCAAAGAGACGAGAGAAATTGGTATGTTTTGTCTCAACAAATTTATCGATGATTTTTGATTTTTTCGCTTCATATTTTCTCATTTGTTTATAGTTGCTCCTTTCCTTATACAATGTAGCTAATGTTATACATAGGATATATTATTTGGGAAGTGCTATATGGCTAAGCCTTAGCCAATATATTGGCTAAAATCCCCAAAAATCCCCAATTTGATATTTTCATTACCAATTATACCCTCACTGATTTTTTTTCAATTTTTTTTATCCCACTCTACAAACCAATTGTCTTAATGGCTATCCCAACCACCCTACCCCCTCTTCCTTCCTCCCCGCCCCATCTCATATCAAGTAAAGCCGGAAAGTAGCCATCTTGAACCTTCAAAGTATTTTTTCTGGGCCAAAAAAATTGAACCTTTGATTTCTTCTGGGTTTCAAATTGTAGGTGAAGTGGTTTTGAGCTTCTGAGTTTTTTTGTTTTAATATATATTTCAAGTGGGCAGCGTGGAGATGGTGCTGTGGTGGTGGTGGTGCGACAGGTGTGAAGAAGAAGGTGGGAGTGTAGGGTAGTGGTGGTGCTGCTAAATGAAGTAGCAAGAAATAACTCTCTTTTTTAGCAAAAATAATATATAAATCTTATTAAAAAAAAATTGACTTTGAAAAATATAAAAAAAATTGTTCATCTTCCTCGGGGACTCACTGGTCAGTAGCACCATAGGCCATAGCCATGGCTATTCTTCTCCGGACTACCACACTCACAATTGCCATTCAGAACAAGGTCAAAAGCCCCAAATTCCCATCTCCAACCCGAACCCGAACCCGAACCCGAATTTTGTTTCCTTCATCATACCCCAACAAGAAACCAATTCTCAATCCCCTGGGCCTGGGCTGTAATTTTAAACCCCATGCTGTCACTCCATCTGCAAGCAGACTCGAATTTTTTGATTATTTGATGTATAAAATTCAGAAATTGGGAAAAAAAATCGTTTAAACTGGAAAAAACACGAATTACATGTCTGTTGTAAAAATTAAGAATATTAATGTTCCCAAAATCCATGAAACACAAAAAATAAAAATAAAAAAAATCCATAAGCCAAAGGCCATTTTGGGGCTTCCTTCATCCACTCAATTTCAATCCCAGAGGAAGTAATATTGAAGATTCAAGAAAAATAGAAATCGGCGTACGGGCTAAGGCCAGGAGAATAGTTAGGGTTTGAAGAATTTTCGCAATCGGCGATGCAAACATCATAGCCGCTCAATTGATGATGCCATGTGATCTTTCCAGAGTCCAAATCCAAGCACTTAGGTGGGGTGGGATGGGATGATTTTGATCATTTTTCAATTATTATTTTTTAATATATAACTCTCTTTTTCAGCAAGAAATAATATATAAATTTTATTTAAAAAATTCACTTAGTGAAATCTGAAATTGAGATTAAAAGAGGAAAAGACAATCAATTTAATATTAGTGAAAATATGGAATGGAATATGAAACGGGGATAGAAGATTTCAGTCTTAAAGATTAATATTATGAATTTGTTAAAGTAAGGTTCGTTATAGTTCTATATAAGGCGATCACTTATTAGTACTATGAAATTGTTAAAGTAAACATGCAAGGTTCGTTATAGTTCTATATAAGGCGATCACTTATTAGTACTATGAAATTGTTAAAGTAAACATGCAAAGTTCGTTATAGTTCTATATAAGGCGATCACTTATTAGTACTATGAAATTGTTAAAGTAAACATGTAAGATTCGTTATAGTTTCATAGTTAAAGTAAACATGTAAGATTCATTATAGTTCTATATAAGGCGATCACTTATTAGTACTATAAAATTGTTAAAGTAAAAATGTAAAGTTCGTTATAGTTCTATATAAGGCGATCATTTGCTAATACAATAAAATTGTTGAAGTAAACATGTAAGGTTAGATATAGTTTTATGTAAGGCGGTCACTTATTAATACTATAAATTTGTTAAATTAAACATGTAAAGTTCGTTATAGTTTTATATACGGCGATCACTTGCTCATACAATGAAATTGTTAAAGTAAACATGGAAGGTTAGTTATAGTTCTATATAAAGCGATCACTTATTAGCACTATAAATTTATTAAAGTAAACATGTAAGGTTCTAGGCGATCACTCATTATAATTCTATATAAGGAGACTATAAATTCGTTAAAGTAAATCAATTAAAGTTCGTTATACTACTATATACGTCAATCACTTATTAGTAAACTTCCAAGGTTATATATATTCCATTATATGATGATCACTATGAATATTTATTAGTTAGGGATCTAATTATAATTTTTTTTTAAAGTTAATTTCATGATTTTTGGGTCAAATTGTGAATTTAAAAGATTAATTAGAAACTTGTGGGTCAATCTGTGAAATGGAAATATACTATGCTAGATTAATTTTTAAAATTTTATAACATTAGGCACCTAAAAGTAATATAATTTATGTACTTATGGTTGCAAATAATATTTTTATAGGGACTTAGGGTATATAAATATGTATAATATGTGAACTTAGGGTATATAAATATATCACAAATATTTTTGGCCACGCCAGCTATCCGCCACCGTGTGAAACAAATTGTGACCATCGGATTAAAAATATAACGACTGAGATCATTTGGAATTGTGTTAGTTAAATATTTTTTTAATAATCTCACTCAAATAATCTCATCAGTTAGATTTTTAATTAGACAGCCACCATTTGTTCTGCACGGTGCAGAACATTTATGTTCCACACCGTAGTCGCAGTTCTCTTTTATTGCCCCTAACAGTGCCTCAAAAGGAGCGAAGAATTATGGCCGGTTTTTTTGACTTTTACGAGGTTTTTTTTTTTTTTTTTTTTTAAAAAGTACTCCAGGGGTATTTTTGTCCCATTGACCAATTTTGACACAATTTAGTCAATTTTTAGTCAATTGGACTTAGCCAAAGATCATTTCCCATATTTATTTTTTCAATAAAAACGTTCAACAAACATCGATTTTCTACTAATACTACTAGTTTTTTATCGTACAAATTATTTATAAACCTATGTAGTACATTCCGCGTGAAGTGCTCAAATATCTTGGTCTTAAGAAGCTGCTTAAAAAAGAAACTCTTTGTGATTCATCTAGGAGAACATGGACGACATACCGTACCCGCTGGAATGTTGTAAGGATACTTTTTAGTGTAGGATGGGCGAACAGGTGGGGTTTTCCAAAAAATATGTTGATTAGATCATGTTTTATATCACTTTATCTTCCCCCTCGCTTCTCTGGAACGTGGAGAAGCTTCAAAAAAGTTTAACCAATGTCTTGTCTCTTGTTGGTAGGGAACTGTTGGTGCAAATTGTTAGCTTCATTGTCCCCACCTATGACATGCAAACAACTAGGATTTCAAGTGGAATTATTGAAGAAATTGACAAGATTAACAAAACTTTCTTTGGGGGAAGAGAGGAGAAGGAATCTCTGCACTTATGCTCCTAAACATATGGGGGCTTAGGAATCTGCGGATATTTGGAAGGAATCTAACTGTGCTGCCTTAGCTAAGCTAGTCTTGGATCGGAGAGGTCTCAAAGATTATCAGTACACCCAGGGACTTCGAAGATGTAAAAGGACTTGAAAGGTAATTTCTGGTGGAAAGGTATGAAGTAGGAAATCATTGGAAATCTCGGCTTGGAAATGAGATCATATCACAATGGATTTTGTTGTTGGATTACCGAAAGACAAGACCGGAAAGGATTCTATTTGGGTTGTAGTGGGCAGATTGATGAAGTCAGCATACTTCCTATCTATGAAGATTACAGCACCGATGGACATGTTGGTTCAGATGTATATGAACGAGATTGTTAAAATACATTTTGTACCGGTAAGCATAGTTTCATATAGGGATTCACGGTTTGTGTTTCGTTTTTGGAGAAGCTTCAATATGCCAATGGGAACTAAGTTGTCTCTTAGCACCCCTTACCACCTGCAAGCCTATGGGCAATTAGAGAGAACTATTCAGACATTTTAAGGTATTGTGTCTTAGACTTTAAATGTAGCTAGGTAGATCACTTGAGAACCTTTAATATTTTGTAAAACTGAAAATTAAATATGTCAGTGATAAGATAGTGTCGTCATTAAAAATATTTTATCTAAAAGTAAATGAAAAGATTTTTAAAAATTGAAAAATAATTAATCTTGGGGGCCCACGCCACGTGGTAGCTGACTTAACGACCATCTGGACTACTGAATGGACATGTGGTCTCAGCACTGGACATACATTTATTCCTTAAAGTTATTTAAATTTGTGTCCTTTAAGTGTTTTTCAAATAATAATTTTAAATATTCAATTTGAACTTGTATATATATATATATATATATATATATATATATATACACTTCTAGTTATTAAATATAAATATATTAGTAGCAAAGTGTTTTTGACAAGTACTCTAAAATTAAACAATTAAAATCATCAATTAGAAAGTTCAAAATTAATGATAAAACACTTTTAGTAACATTTAGTGACAACACATTTTGTCAATGATAAAAATGAATAGTGACAAAGTAAATTTTTGTTACTTTGTAAGCATATAGTGACAAGAAAATTGTCGACAATATTATCTACAGCTTTAGTGATAAGATTTCTTAAGTTGTCACTAATTTAAGATATTTAGTGACATCACATTTTGTCGCTAGAAGAATGAATAGTGACAACAAAATGTTTTGTCACTATATGTGTATGACAATAAAAATGTCGTCATTATTACGTACAACTTTAGTGATAAGATTTCTTAATATGCTAGTTTGAGATATTTAGTGACGAAATTCTTGTCTTCATTAAAATTAATCCCTCTTTGTTTTTCAGTGGCAACGTTAACTGTTGTCACTAATGTGTACATTTAGTGACAAAATGTTTTGTTGTCTCAATAATTCTTGTCATTAGACCGAGAGAAAAAGTCAGGGTGATAGAAAAAGAGGACCTTTGGAATTTCATGTCGGAAACAAGGTATACTTGTAATGAGGTTTGGTAAAAGTGGTAAGTTAAGTCTAAGGTATGTGGGACCGTATGAAATTTTGGATCAAGTTACATAGTTAGATTATCGGTTAGCACTACCGCAAACCTTGTCAAGACTACACAATGTCTTTAATATCTCACAATTAAGGAAGTACGTTCCCGATCCAAGTCACAATTTGGAAGCGGAACCATTGGAACTCCAAAAAGACATAACATACCAAGAAGTGTCGGGTCAGTATTGTACACTCTGAAAGAAACAAGTATTGAGGAGAATGACAATATCATATGTAAAGGTACAATGGTCTCATCACATTGAAAGGAAAAGTGGGTGGGAGCTGAAAGAAGAAGCAATATAGAAATACCCTCACCTATTTAAAAAAACAAGGTAAGTAAGTTTCGGAGACAAAACTTTCATAAGGGGGGAGAATGTGATACCCATGACCTTTTAACCATATAAATTGCATGAAATTATTTGAATTATATAAGTTTAATTATTTTGCATGTGTTATATGTTATGTACATATTTGTTTAGTGGTGTTTTGTTGTGTTTGGGAGGTTTCAGGGCTTTTGTATGAGGAAATTGGGTTATTAGTTAGGGTAGTTAGTTCAATGAAAAGCTATAAAATGCAAGAGAGAAGAGAAATGCAGAAATGAGAGAAGTTAAGAATTCTAAAATTTTGGGAAATCTGTGTGATCCTAGAAAAATGATAATTTGAAGTAGTAATCGAAGCATGATCGACTTCATTCTTTCTTTTAAAGTTTAAAGACTTAAAGAACTACTTTCTGAACGGTGGAGATTAGATTCCAACAGTTCAATTAAAAGTAATTTCCACTCCGAAGTTACCTCTGCAAATCTGAATATTCTGCTTTCCAATCTTCCTTTAAAATTATGATCAAGTGTTCAAGGTAAAGATCCTTCGTTCTTATTTTTCAATCCTAAAATGCATGAACTGGTTTTTTTTTTTTATCAAGTTATGGAATTGTATGAACGATTTCTCATGTTTTACTGCATCAAAAATGGATGAAAAATCGAAGTATATTTGCATATGTTGTATGATGATACTTGATTTTCTTTGCATGTGTACTTGTATAAATGTTGTATGCATTTCCATAGAGTCATCATATGCATCTTCTCAATCTAGAGCTCCTGTTTGTTGATGACCCTATTTTAGGACATATCTCGAATATGATATGTATAAGTGCCCGACAGCGCTTTCTGTCCTCAACGTGGCACTAACCCTTGAGGGAGTAAAAAGTTAGAGTTGTTAACAGAAGTTGTGGAATTCACGAGGATGAAAAATGACATAACAAAGGTATATCCTTAATTAGTCTATACAGTGCCTTACCTAAATTGTGATATGATATGATTATGATGGCCGACTATAAAGTTTGAGTTGTTAACGATTGGCTAATGTTCATGCATGATTATTGACGGTTGTAGAATTACTTGTTTCATGTCTTCGTGATACTCATCATGTCATATTATTATGTGTTGGAAAGCTACGAGTTATTATATGACATGTTTAAGGAGCTCGGAGCTCGATTTCTGATGTGCAAGTGATCGATTTGATAAGGTATTAATGTGGCATGCTGTTTTTATGTTTTTGTATTGTTTTTATATGTCAAAAATTAGTGTTTTTTGGGGGTTGGAAATGTTGAAAGTGTAGAAATTGAGTTTTACTTCACAAAATAATCATGTTTGACTGGTTCGGTCAATCGGAATAGATACAAGTAGCCCGGATCAAACTAATGGGCTATTGCGGAGGACCTGCAGTGAATCTCGATCGAACGGGATGAAAACCCCCTCGATAGGAGCTATTGCGGTCGACCGACATGTTATTTTCACTCATCCGCAGTTTTGGACAAAGTTTTAGTCTTGATATCGGACGACCGAGGCCTTCTGCCTATCATCCGAGAATTCCTTTTACACTTATACTATTCTGATTTATGTCTTATCCACGTTATTATGGTTCTGAACTCTTATACTTTTTTTTCAAGTGTACCACAAGACCTTAAAAAATTGTTTACAAGTTAAGTCAAGTCAAGCTGTTGTGTTCGGATGACCTCCGGTCGACCGCACTCTGCTGCGATTGTCCCGGAGGGTATTTTGGTCCATTTTGATTTCTGTCAAGTCGGTGGGAAGTTATGATAAATCTCTTTCAAGTGTTTTATGATGTATTCAAGTCAAGTTAAGATATGCATGGTTTTACACAATGTTTTGGGAAGTCGGGAAAGTGTTTTGAGTCTTATTTGATATTTCATCCCAATTGTTGATGATAAAAGCGATGATGTTTATGATGGTACTTGGGGACGAGGGAGTACGAGGAGTAACCCTTCCTTATAACTCATGTAATAATGGAACTACATTAACAACTTTGAACAATTAAGTTATGTAATGGCATTAAATATAATTTCGTACTATGAACTCTGTTGTAAGACCTTTGATTTCCCTTTAGTAATGATATAAATACGAATATATCAATTTCTGTCTTGAGTTTGGTGCCTCATTGGTATATGTGGTGCTTCCGAGATCAACACCCGATTTTGGGGTGTGACACCATGAATTTTGTGAAGAGGAGATGGAGCTTCATTCTCCTTGCCATTTGATATGAATGAACAAAAAAAACTTGAGTTGGGATGAGGAAAACAGTTATGTTTGGAGATTAGAAATTTTTTTTGTTTGTGTTGTTGTAAATAAATGTGGGTTTATGCTACATGCGATTGCATTAAAAGATAGAGGGGTGATTCAATTTCTTGGGACTTTAAAAAGAGTGGTGTAAGAAGTAGATAAAGAAAATATATATAGTTTGGTGGGGCCATTTCACAAGTGTATATACAATTGTTTGTAGAATGAATGAAATTCAATGAAAGGGGAAAGACAGACGAATCAGTCTTTGTCTGACGTCGTGGCCTGACATGTGAAATACGTTACCACGTCAGTCACAGATGGATTCTCCAAATCAGCCTTTGTTGAAAGACGGATTCGTAGAATTTTTTTTTCCAAAAAGAAAAAAATTCCCAAAAAATCCATGTCATTATAAAAGTATCATGGATCATTCTGATAAAAAATACTCAAATTATTGTCCATCATTGGGAATAGAGTTCTAAGAACTTTTGGATTATTGATGTTCATGCACTACTACGGTGGGCACCAAATGATGTGTTTCTAACTAGAGGTAGCTAAGTTATGGGGAGAGTAGCAAGTCAAGAAAGGTGCTCGAGTCACAACTAAAGGGTTGGTCAAGCTACTTGTATTTAAAAGCACTAGCCGAGCTACAGGGAGAAACAAAGGCTCAAGATAGGGAGTTTAGCTTGTAATTCGAGATGAGTACCTGCTAAGACAAGCAAAGTTAGAGAGGGTGAGCGAAGACTCCAACCCCACTCCGATGCTAAAGATATTTCAGATACTAAGAGTAGTAAGAAATTAGTGTAATATTCTAGAGGTAAAACAACTTGGAATAAATGAAGTGTGATGGCCTCTATTTATGGATGACATTGCCCAAAGGATTTTACTATACTTTGTACGACCAGAGGTATGTAGCCCTAACTTTTGTTATAGGTTTGCCACCACGTTTTTGTGGGTTGTCCGTGGAGCTCAGTACGACCAGGTATCACCCACTCGCTTGATCTGTCCATCTTAGTGGAATTTTACGTGTTGGGTCATGCAAAGATATCGGCCCAGAGCTTAGCCTTGATCTGAGCCAATAGTTGTTTGGCTATTTTGTAGACCTGAGTCATGTACTTCTTTCTTGGGCCTCGGCAATTTAGCTTAATGCTTTTACATTAGGATTGGTATTGTTCAACATTATTGGGTCCATGTTATTAGCTTGGATTTGATCCCATTAGTGGGAAATCAAATGATCAACTTCAAGTAGAGAATCTTGGAAAATAATAGTAAAATCAGTAGTATCCATGGCAAAATCAAAATTTGCAACCAAGACGTCCACAATTGCGCCCTTCTCAGGCTCATCAAAGGAGTTGGTTGTCTATCTCGACATAACTTATGGGGATGGAATTTCATTAGTCCACACATTCACATTTGGTATTTCAACAACGTAGCTTCTGGCCACAAAATATCAATTTTCCTCCTTCCAAAAGAGAATTCTCGACCACGTGGGTGCTGGATACGCCTTTCTGAACGCTAGAGATCATCAAAGCAGAACAATTTTGTGCCCAAACCTATTTCTCATTCTCTTTTGTTCCTGCATTCCTGAGATGTGGATGCTGGTTTGTCTGGGTCTAAAACATAGATGGAACAAGGTGCTTGCAGTCAGCTTTATAATGGCCCAATTTCAAGCAATGGGTACAACAACTATGAAATTTTTCATAAATCATGCATTGGAGAATTAGAAGCTATCTAGATCAAAGGTAAATTCGATGAGGAAGAGGTTTAAGAACATCAACGTCGCCGAAAATTCTTGCAATGCTCGACCCAGTAATGTTTACAGTAGGTAAGTCTTAGGAGACATCCTTCCAATGATATATCGAAACGAGAATGGAAAAACCTTAGGGAAAAATTGTAAAGGTAGACCTTCGAGACTCAAGCACACCGAAGCAATAGATGATTCACCATTCAGATTAAAGGTGGGCATCTACTTCACAATGTCCCAATTTTCATAAACGTCAGGGGTAAAACACCTGCATATCCTCCTCTCGAGAAAATCGCATGACGATGTGACATGAATCCAAAAAACTTATATTATATCCACCCTTAAGATTCAACATGATAAAGTTCTTCTACAATATGTCTATGATTTTGATTTCCCAATGGAAAAATTCCCGATCAATGCATACCTGAGTTTAGGAGTTGATAAAAATTTTGTTTCTCAATTGATATACAAAAGAGACGGCAAACTGTTGTAAAGGTTCATCTCCTTGGAGAGAGAGAGAGAGAGAGAGAGAGAGAGAGAGAGAAAGAGAGAGATAGAGGATCAAGTTTCCCAAGCATCATTGTCGACCGGCTGAGGAGCCATTAGCGGTGGTGCATTGGTCATGGTTGCAAGATCAACCATAACCATCAAGAAAGAGAGGGAGGAAAATGAGAATAAATTGAGAGATTAATGCACACTAGAAAAGAGAATAAGTCGTGTCCGAGATATTCACATCGGCTAGAGATTTTGTGAGAATGAAGATCTTATTGAAGTGGGAACTTATCTATACACAGCAGTGTTTGATTAGAAAATGTATCTAGAAAGATAACACACGTTTGTGATCTATACTGAAAGTGCATACATTGATCTCATGTCCCTAGGGTCTTGTTGGTTGGAATACATGAGCATTTATCAATGATATTGGTATCAGAAATCTTATGAGTGTATTTTTAATGGCTATGGTCCTCTCAATTCCATACTACAATTTATTAAGCTATGTTGTGAATTCCTTGAGTTATTTATCATCATCAATACAACGTTATGTAACAATAATTTGAGTTTTGATTGGAAACTTAAAATGGTTTGTCTTTCGAGATAAAGGCTTCTCGCTACTATCACTACAAGAAAAACGCCTATTTACCGTAGCGAAATCATAGCTAATACACCATTAGCTACGGAATTACTACGGAAACAAACCGTAGCGTTATTCGCGTCGCTAAATTAAATTAACTACCGAATATTAATCCGTAGCTAAGTAGCTACGGAAATTCCGTAGTTAACTTTCACCCGGGTCACTTAAAATGGGTATAGTAACAACGGATTTGCTACGGAAATTTTTTAATTTAACTACAGATTAGCTACAGAAATATTCATTTAAATAAAATAAAATAAAATTATTTCCGTAGCTAATCTGTAGCTATTAGATAATTTTTTTACCAGAAAATTTATATATGCTACTAGCTCCCTGCCAAAACAAAAATGCTACCAAACAATTTATATGCACAATCTACCGTAAGCTAACAAACCAAGCCAACTAAATAATATGCCAAAAGCTAACAAATCAAGCCAAAAAACTTGAGCACAATCCAAGTCGTATACTTAATACAATCCAATCAAAAATCTTAACACAATCCAAGCCAAAAGCCTAATACAATCAAAGTGTTCAAGCTAAAAACTTAAAACAATCCAAGCAACAAACTTAAAACAATCCAAGTAAAAAACATAGTGTATTTTTTAGCATATGCATCTCTATGATCTTCTTCAACTTTTTGTCAAACTTTCCCTTGATCTTCTTCTCAATTGAGGAGACGGTGCTAATGGTGGGGAATCTGATGGTGGGGTTCGGTACTCTGGCGTGTGCAAATTGGACTTACGACACGCATGTGTTTTTTTTTGGGAATTCTTAAAATCCAACAAAAACAAAACAAAGGGTTGTTAGTTACATCAATACTAGTTGTTAGTTACTTGTAGAAACCTGCTGAAAATGAAAAATAAATGTCAAAAACATGCTGAAAAATACCAGAAATGAGCTGAAAAATGCCAGAAAAATGCTGTAATCAAGCTGAAACAGTCAGAAACAGGTAGAAAATTGCAGAAATATGCTGAAATATGCTATAATCAAGCTGAAACAGGCAGAAATACATACTGAAAATTGCAGAAACAGGCTGAAATATTGCAGAAATATGCTATAATCAAGCTGAAACAGTCAGAAACAGACAGAAAAATGCAGAAACAGACAGAAATACGCTATAATCAAGCTGAAACAGGCAGAAATACATGCTGAAAATTGCATAAACCGGCTGAAATATTGAAGAAATATGCTATAATCAAGATGAAACAGTAAAAAACAGACAGAAAATTGCAGAAACAGGCAGAAACACGCTATAATCAAGCTGAAACAGGCAGAAATACATGCTGAAAATTGCATAAACAGGCTGAAATATTGCAGAAATATGCTATAATCAAGCTGAAACAGGCAGAAATACGTGCTGAAAATTGCAGATACATGCTGAAAATTGCATGAACATGCTGCAAAATGCAACAAAAAGGTAAAAGCTAGACATTTAAATAAAGATAATGCTTATAAAAAACATTAAAACACACAAATCCATTATGAACAAAATGGAAACGATCACCAAACAAAACAAAAAAAATATTTCCTCCGAATCAGCGACAAACTCCATAAAATCTCCTCGAAATTGAAATTTATGAATCCTCAAAGCACCAAAAATAAAAAAAATAAAATCAAACAAATAAAGAAACTTTTAAGAAACCCTCGAATCCATTCCATACCCCAATCCTAAAGATTCCCCAGACTACATACTAAAGACCATTAAACTTAATGGCCAAGAAAACCCATCTACTGAACCGAAGGATACTTGAAGCAGAGAAGAACCACGAGCGGAGTCGACGAAATCGAATGAACTTGAGGTTACCTAGACTAGAATTTACAGAGATTTAAAACTTTTAATGAACTTGAGGTAAAGGAAAGGGAATCGAATGATACCTGAAGCAGAGAAGAAGAACAAGCGGAGTCGCCGTTGGTGCTCACCATTCGCTGAAATTTGGGGATATACAGAGTTAGGGATTTGGGGATATACGGGGTAGGGATATAAAGGGATAAGGGATTTGGTTTTTTTTTTTTTTCCGTAGCTAATCTGTTGCAGAGGTAGCTACGGAATAATACACAAAAATAATTAATAAAAGTTAATATACATTTTGTGATACCCGGGACTTTTACTTATGTGTTTTGCATGTATCACATTTAAATTTGCATGATTAGTATGTTTTAGTAATTTTATCATATGATTTAAGTGTTATTTGTTTCTCTTAAACTATGTTATGTGTTACTTTTTGTGATTGGGAATGTAAGGACATAAGTGTTGAAGACATAAAGTTTAGGGACTTGATTGTAGGGGAAGATAGAGGGGTTGTGGCTGGCTTTTATGGGTGTTATGGAATCTCTTTAGTGGGAGATAATGGGATGGGGGTTACAACTGTTGCAATGAATAAAAGAGAGGAAAATGGGTGAGAATAGAAATCTGGCAGAATAGATAGTATGTGGGAGATTCAACTTTTGACATAGTAATCGATGTCGGAATCGAGTGATTCTTATTAGGTTAGAAAGAGGGCTGGAAAGGCTACGTCTGGGAGTTGACGGATCAGCGTTTGGATTTCTGTGCCATGAGTAATGTAAGTTTGAAGTTCAGTGTTTTTCTGGGTTGACGGAAATTCTGGGCAGAACTTTGAGAGAGCATTTGGAGGGGTAAAAGTTGTCGGATTTAGGAGTTCAAATAGTGCATTTTGAAGAGAATTGAAAGAGCTACGCGTGGGAGGTGGAGGATTGCAATTCCGAGGTCTGTACAGAAAGTTATTGCCTCCGGAAGGTTGCTGATTTTTCTGGACAGATTTTTCTGCGTTTCTTTTGCCTGCTTAAATTGCTATTCCATCATGTAAGGAACTTACACCTCTGTTTTTCAGTCCATAAAATGCATGATTTCAGTATCTAAAGTTATGGAATTGTTAAAATGTTTATACATGTTTTCCTTGCATAAAATGGATGAAGTGTTGGATTTAGTTGCATTCTATTTGATTATCGATATGTAATTGTATTATTATTTCTTTGCTACCCATAAATTGTAATTATTGTTAATTGTTAATTTTATATTGTACTTGTTATTAATTGATGGTTGTCTAATTGGGGTCCTTAACATTGTTGTCTATTTTGTTGTTGTCGGCCGATGCCGTCACCCCGGTTTTGAGCTCTTGTCTAGAATCTACTTTGTAGCAGGGATTCATTCGATTATTTACATCTCGTTGAACCCGTGAGTTCATGTGATATGTTAAGAAGTTTTGGGCCTTCACCTGATGAGGCCATCATTGGGACTGTAATGGTTGTTGTGGAGTTCATGGTGATGAACTATGACACAATACGAATGGATCCTTAAAAGCTTGGACCCGTTCGTTCAGGGGGTTATACTGAACTCATGTGTTAATATAAGTTTGGGGCTTCCTATCAGGCCCATTTGTTAGGGCCATTACAGTTATTGTTATAGAGTCATGAATAGATAATTGAGCTCAATCGTGGGATTCGTTTGTCATAGCGATAACCATACTCGTAATGTCTAAAACATGTATTTTCGTCTGTTTTGTATGAGTAGAGCATGGCGCTTGTAGTGCATTCCGATGTATACGTGTTAAGATATGAGGAGTATGTTTATTAGCTTATTTGTTCTTGTTTGAGTATTATTTGCTATATGGTTTGAGTCTAAAATGAGTCATTTTGGGTTGGTAAAAAAAAGGGGATTTCAGAAATGCTTTTCTTTGTTATTTTGATGCTATCGATCGAGGCTATCTTGGGTGACCTCAGGACGATCGGTACTTTCTGTTCGGTCACCCGAGTTGTGCCCCGTTTCATCTCGATGTCGGGTTACGTTATGTGATAAGGTCTAGTGTTATGTAAGTTCTGAACAATGTATTTAAGTGTTGTGTCAACGTTTTAAATCCGGTTTTGTGTCAAGTGTTTTCAAACGGTTTTGGGAAACAGGGAAGCTTTTGAGTCTTATCTGATGCTTCATCCCAGGGGTTGTTTGATCCTTACTGAGTTTCGCAGCTCATTCCTTTACTTTTATTTTCTTGCAGATGTATATGGAGTTGAGCCTTT
Source organism: Vinca minor (assembly GCA_026122235.1). Lineage (NCBI taxonomy): Eukaryota > Viridiplantae > Streptophyta > Magnoliopsida > Gentianales > Apocynaceae > Vinca > Vinca minor. Next base: position 5,875,827 of record JAOCZM010000253.1, read on the forward strand.
CTATGATGATGTTGGTGCTTGGGATGGGTACTATGAAGAGTGACTTCTAATGAACTAGTAATTTACACTTTTCATGTAATAAGATTTATTTACCGTTAAATACTTATTTAATTAATTGTATAACCGTTGAACCATTTATGTTTTATAATAAATCATTCCCTTTTTTATGTCATATGTTAGTTGGTTCGGTCCATCATTGACTTGAAGTACTGCCATGTCATCACCCGGGATACGGGGTGTGACACATTTGCTACGGAATATTCCGTAGCCAACGAAAAAAAATTTAGCGCCAATATTCCCGCCAATAAAATTCAAGTTTCCGTAGTAATTCCGTAGCAAATGATAATAGGTTTAACCCGCAAAAATAATTAATGTGGTTTTTATTTCTTCTATATTTTAGATAATATTTTTTTTTGGGACTATTCAATTAGTTCGATCTTTTTTTGTTTGGTAATATATCCCGATACTGGTTCGAGCTACTGGATGAAAAATAAAATATTATATCGAAAATTATCCGTAGCTAATCTGTAGCTACAGAATAGCTACGGAATAATACACAAAAATAATTAATAAAAGTTAATATACATTTGCTACGGAATATTCTGTAGCCAACGGAAAAAAAATTAGTGTCAATATTCCCACCAATAAAATTCACATTTCCGTAGAAATTTCGTAGCAACGGATAACCCGCAAAAAAAACCCGCCAACTTTTCTACGGAATTGCTACGGAATAGCTATCGAAAATTATTCGTAGCTATTCTGTAGTTAATTTAGAAATATTAACTACGAAAATTATTCCGTAGCGAATAGGCGTTTTTCTTGTAGTGTATCACCGATGGGAGTTGGGACACAAGGGGAATTTTGTTCATAGAGTCATCATATGGGAGGTAAGGGATTGATGGGGCATATAAGGAGGGGGAAAATGATGAGAGCGGAAGTGATAAGTGGAGAGCGGGCGGTGGGCAGAAGAACAAGTAGCTAATGGAGGCAGCGAATGGCAGAAGATTTGAAGGAAAAAGAAGAAGAAAAAAAATATATAGATTAGGGTTGAGAGAAGAGAGAGCGAGGAATATAAGAAGAATAGCATGATAAGGTAGCAATAGCAATGAAGAAGCGGAGAAGAAGAAGAAGAGAAATAGATAGAGGTTTTGTGATTTTTCTCCTTGGTCAAAATGTTAAGTGTTGGGTTTTTTTATGAAATTGTGATTGAATTTTGAAGTTTTAATTTTTATTTTAAAGAAATGAAATCATTGTAAAATTTGCAATCTCAAATTAAATTATTAAATTATTTCCATATTAGAGAGACTCAAAATCTTGAAGAAAATCAAGAGAATTATTAATACAAATCATTGCCTAGAAAATTAATCACAGTCCTCCATTTAATTAAATCTATGAGAATTTGTAGAGTGTTGAATATCAACACATTTCAACAGATAATTTACAATTTGATTTTAATACATCTAGATTGTAATGAACTTTTTAAAATAATAAATTAATACCACTAAATTTTAATAGAATTTTTAAAATCAGAATTGACTATTTATAAACTTGAAAAGTCCTTACAAATCAGATAAAATCTAGATTGAATACACCCTTACATATGAGGGCATACATGCATACGTGGGTTCCCACTCAATTAATGTGAGAGGATTGTGAGGTTAATCTCACAAGAATGCGGTCATATGATTGAGTGACCCGATCCCAAACATAACTATCACATATATACAAACCAAAATAGAACATATATAAGCCTGCTACATGAGGACTTACAAACAAGTATTCTTTCAGTTTAAACATAAAATCCTTTCAAGTAAAACAGTGTTGCATAGAACTAATTAATATGTGGGAGCTGTTCTTAAGAGAATGTAGCGCAAATTGACTAACCCATCTTTGTTCAAGGGGAAGATGTAATCAAAGTGTACTTTCCTTCCAAGTGAAAGAATGAAGTTTCTTGGGGAAGATGGAATAAAATTTTACTTGGATTCGCAACTGCAGAAGTTCTTTTGCACATTCTTTTCTTCAATTAGTTATTATTCTTCTTTTTCTCCATAAATTAAATCACAGAGTAGTTCTAAAGAAAAGCATAAATTATCATGAGAAACGTGGAGAGGCCAGTAAACTCTCAATTGGTCCATATATATAGTTCTTGGCTACCAATTAATAAGAGAAACAATGTCCGAGTTGGAGTTCGAAGTTCCTCGAATTTGCAATAAAGAAAATGATGATTGGATTATCCAAGTAAATGATAAAGTTCACAAAGAAGAGGTTGCTCCCGTGGCTGTACCCCAGAAATGGCAGCGACATTCAATTTATAAGTTACCGCCTTGTGTAACAGATCTAAACATGAACGCTTATACGCCTCAGGTAGTCCATTTTTTTTTCTTTTTTCTATTGATATAACTTGAACTAAAAACCTATCACCTGGTAACATAGGAGCCCCCCCACCCCACCCCCCATTCCTTCGAATATTAGTGTTAAACGTGATAGAATATGCCTTCCCCAAATTATACATAAAATGAAGGTATATATGAATTGTGATGAATATTTTATGATGCATAATATTTTAATTATTCAGACGTTTATTTAGTCAATGTACACTTTTACTTGGTAAGAAATGTTTCTAACTGACTGGACTACTTCATTGTCACCTTATAGTTGGTCTCGTTTGGCCCTTACCATTGTAAAGACGAAAATTTGAAGCCAATGGAAGAGCACAAGGATCGAGCTCTCGTGAACTTCCTCAAGAGATCCATATTAGTAGATGTCAAACCGTACTATGAATCGTTACTAGCAATAGTGAATGATTTGATGGATGCATACCAATCGTTGGATCTGGAATTGCAGCAGAATCCAAATGCTTTCTTGAAGCTTATGATTCGTGATGGTTGTTTCATGCTCGAAATCTTTAGGGCAGCAAAAGAAAATTTTGAAGGCTATGATGCAAATGATCCAGTTTTCGGTCCTCATGGAAGGGTTCATGTGATACCACATTTGAAGAGAGATATGTTGATGCTTGAAAATCTGCTACCTATGAAGGTTCTCCAAAAGCTTCACCAAGTTCAAAATGGATTAGCCACGGTCGGTCTCTCTCTCTCTGGTGCCGTCAATTCTAACTTTAAGCATGTATTAATGTCTAAAAGGACTATAGAAGGGCTTAAAAGAAGAGCAAACCGCATTCACAGGATATGACGCATTCAAGTTAAATCCAGTTATAATTTACCTTCTTTGTGAGGCTTTTCTATATATATAATTTCCGCCCTATATGGTCTCCCTCCTCTGGTGAAGTCCAAAAAAAAAAACAGTAAAATTCATGACGTTATTTGTGTTCTACAGGATCTTCTAGTATATTGTCTGGTACATTAAATAAATTGATCTGTATAGAATTGTGTGATTATAGGCAAAGTTGTGGAGACAATTATTCCTACATGTGGAATAATTTCTTTAGCTTTAAAGACAATGTTGTGGAGACCAATATTTTTACAATTGGAATAATTTCTTTAGCTCTAAAGACAACGTTGGAGAAATAATTATTCTTTCAAGTTCATTTGAGTCTTGTTTTCTTTTTTTTTCCCTATTTCTGTTGGTTTCAAGTTCATACTTTATATTTATCCTTTTGACATGGGTATTGTTCTTCGTTGGTTATTTCTTTAATTCTCAGTTTTTTCCCGCCAACTGTTTGATGAATTGCTTCCATGGCCTGCAACTCTACTGCTGCTTCTGCTCCAGCCGATAAGTCTTCTCTGGGGCCTATGGCCAACGCCACCCAAGGCTTCTCATGAAATATTATTTTAATAGTTTTTTTTGAATCTTCCTATCCTTGTGTTTACGAATTTTTAGATCCTTCCGTTCCGAGTAAAAATTTCAATTTTGACAACCTTGTGTAAAACACTTGAAAAGGTTAGTATATAAAGTAAAGGAAAAAAAAAAAAAAAAAAAAACAAGCAACACTATTATTGAAATAAAGTTTACTGACAAAGATGGAATCTAAGTTTACTTGATAAGTTCTTACGGCAGAGGTTTATCAACATTCTTTAACTTTTAACTTCATTTAAGCGGGAAATAATATGTTCTTTCGTTTTCTTTCTTTATTCCAGTAAAAAAGTTCGCTTCAAATCAAATCATAACTTTTCCAAAAGCACTTCCCACCACGGCTTCTATTTCAAGCCAAATTTTAGGGAGCAACTTGGAATGCTTCTAATGAGTCTTCTCCCACAACAAGAAAATCAGTTGACCAGGATCGAATTTCAAAAGGCATATTATCAGCCCCAAAAGTATTTTTGTTGATCCGAATAAAAATTTGAATCGACAGTTGATTAACACTTTTTTTTACGGGAGGACCTTTGATACCAATGGTAAATTGTTTAAGGATTTTAATATTCAGAATTAATCTTTTGGGAACTAATAATGACAAATTTGCCAATATACAAATATACATGAGCTCTATAGATTTCAAACGAAATTGTCAAAATCGCAAGTTACTAACGTAGAATCGAGAAAATCGAGTTGACCACGATCGATTTTCAAAAGGTATATTATCTGGAATAATTTCTTTAGTTTTATGGAAATTATTCTTTCAAATTCATCTGAGTGTTGCTTTCTTTTTTCCCCTATTTCTGTTGGCCTCAATTCATTTTCCATAGTATTTCTGGTGCATGCATTATGCTGATGTAACAAAAATATTTTGTTGTGTATTGTGCTATTACAACAACTCCTTTTTTTTTATCGAAGGCACAGTAGCCCAGATGGATGATATCCACTGCTTGAGAACGAGAGGTCCCAGTGTTCGATACCCACCTCACACAAGGGGAATGATTTAATTGTCATTTCTTTGGGTTCCCCTTGTGTAAGGTCTTATACTCCCTCACTGGGTCGCACGAATATAGCATCTCTCAGCGATCGTGACCTCGCTCAGCACCCTAAGTTGTTGCATGAAGTTACCATGTGGTGTGCGCCCTCAACAGCATGCACGTCGCATGGCAGCCATGCCCCAACCAGCGTCAGCAAGGCGTGCTCCCAACCAGCGTGCAAGATGGCGTGCCTCTAGCAAAGATGCGACAGACCAGACCGCCCAAAGCAGCGTGCTCCCAAACCAAACCACACGAACGTGCCCTGAGCCAGCCGCCCATGCAAGCAGCGCCCTAGAGCCAGCCGCCGTGCAGCCCTCGCCCAGAGCCAGCCGCCCAAAGACGTAGCGGCAAAGAACGGCACTATAGCTGCACCCCAACCAGCCGCTCAGCGTGCAGCAGAATGCAGCGGCAGCGCACATCAGGCCAACAATTTGGCACTTGCCGTTTCGCATCCGGATGAACTCCAAATGAGCCCAAACTTTTTGAGTCACCTTTTGGCAACATGTAGAAGATAACGCACGAGCTAGTTTGTAATATTCATATGTATAGCATAAGTTATAGTTTTCCCACCTCCTCGGAAAAAAGTGGTCAACTCCTAGCATTTGGGCAAATGTTTTTTAAGCACCTATAGGGGGGAATAAAATCTACACACAAGCAAGCAAGCAAGCAATTGTAATCTCATGCAAACGACTCCTCCCCCTCGTCGTATTGTACATTCAAACTCTGTAAATTTGCATTCAATTCAATGAAGTGATTTTCGTGCAATTTGTCCCGTGCCATTTATTTTGTGTTTATTTACGATTTTGCCATTGTGAAGCGTTTGTCCCATTTCGATTATTTTAAAAGCCGGGAGTGACTTGGGGCTAGGAACCAAGGTCACTCGGCATCACGGTGCGTCTAAGAACCTCAAGAGACGACGACACTTGGTATCAGAGCAAGGTTGCTAGAACTCGGGACTAAGAAAAGCGATGGCTACGAAAACGAGAGGCGTGTTGGTTACGGATGATGCTTCCAAGACCAGACTAGATGCTCTAGAGGCCATGGTAAGCAAAGTGTATACTTTCTGCTATGGTGAAAGCGAGGAGGATGCCGAATCCATGAAGAGGAAGACGACTCTTATGGAAAACGATATCGGCGTGCAAAGTGGAGGAACTAGAGGAAATGGGTAATGCTACAAGAGAGTTATTCCATGTTACCCAAGCACACGATGCTAAGTTGGCAAGCAATGAGGTAGTGATCGAGGAGATGCGCTCATCGTTGACCAACAACACCAAAGTAGTGACTGATCTGCAGGCTGCTTTGGAAGAGGTGAAGGCAGAGCTAAGGACGCTTTCCTTAGCCATTGGCCGAGCCGCTGGAGAACGGAATGCCCCACAAGCTGCCCCGAAACTAAAGGTGAGAGAACCTAAGGCATTCAAAGGAGCAAGGGATGCTCAAGAAGTAGATAATTTCTTCTTCGACATCACGCAATACTTCAAGACGGTAGGTATCACCGAGGAGAGCATGAAGGTGGATACGACTGCTACGTACTTGGAGGATGATGCGAAATATGGTGGAGAGTCCAATCGGTTGAGATGGAAGCCGGGCGGGTAACCATAAACACTTGGGAACTAATGAAAGAAACTCTTAAGAAGCAGTTCTTTCCCCAGAACGTGGTCTATGAAGCTAGACGAAAGCTTAGAGAACTGAAGCATAGTGGAACTATTCGAGAGTACGTCAAGTGCTTCTCGGCATGCTTACTACAGATTACTGACATGTCCGAGTCGGACAAGCTTTTTGTCTTCATGGAAGGTCTCAAACCGTGGGCTAAGAATGAGCTTGCTCGCCAGCGTGTCCAAAACCTGGCCGATGCTATAACTATTGGTGAGGGCCTAGTAGACTTTCAGTCAGACGTGATGAAGGATAAGGAGAAGTCGACTACCTTCCAGACTAAGACGAGGAACTACAAGCCGTTCCGGCCGAACTTTGCAAGAGGTGGGGGAGATAGGCCCTCCCCCTCTTTCGTGGGACAAAATCGAGGTGATGCCCCACAGAGGAATTACACACCGAGACCATTTGCTGGGTCGTGCTACAACAGTTCAGGGCCTCACCCATTGAAAAATTGTCCAACCTACAAGGGTGGACCTCTAGCGGCGAATGGTTTTCAACGGGGACCAGATACACCCCAAATGCAACGTGATGAAGCATATCAAGAAGAAGGAGGTGCTGTTGGAGCACTAGCTAATATGCGAACGGCCCAAGGCGGTCATGAAGCTTTAGGCACTCGATCTAAAAGCGATCAAGGATTGATGTACGTGGATGTGCACATCAACGGGATACCCATTCGAGCTATGGTGGATTCCGGCGCTACCCACAACTATATAGACAACTCGGAAGTGGAGAGATTGGGTCTATCTTTAGAAAAATGTAACCGAACGGTGAAGGCCATAAACTCACCGCCCCAAACGGTTGCTGGAGTTGCGAAGGCAGTGAAGATAAGTGTGGGTCCTTTCAAGGGGAGCACGGACCTCACCGCGGCCCAGATGGATGACTTCAAACTCATATTGGGTCTCCAATTTATGAGGGACAATAAGACGCAAGTGCTCCCCTATGCTGATTCGATTATTGTTGACGGGAATGTTGTGCCCATTATTGTTAGAAAATCGGCCAACCCCAAGCTGTCTGCATTCCAACTGGGGAAGGGCCTTAAGAAGGGAGAGCCAACTTTCCTTGCTCACCTAAATTGGGAAGAGGTGGAGGAGAAATCGGGATCTATACCACCGGTGGTGAAGAGGTTGTTACACAAGTACGAAGATGTCACGCCGGAAGAACTCCCTCGGCAACTGCCGCCAAAGAGAGACATCGATCATGAAATTGAGCTGCTCCCAGGCACGAAACCTCCTGCTCGGGCCCCTTATCGTATGTCTCAACCCGAACTTGCTGAGCTTCGAAAACAACTAACGGAAATGCTGGAGGCCGGTATCATCGTTCCTGCAAGGTCTCCTTATGGTGCCCCAGTAATATTCCAAAAGAAGCCTGATGGTTCTCTTCGCATGTGCGTGGACTATCGGGCACTCAACAAGAACAAGTATCCTATACCTCTGCCGGCTGATTGCTTTGATCAACTGAGTCGGGCGAAGTATTACTCCAAAATTGATCTTCGTTAGGGCTACTGGCAAGTACGCGTGAAGGAGGGAGATGAGATGAAGACCACTTGTGTGACGAGATATGGGGCATTTGAATTCCTGGTAATGCCCTTTGGGCTAACCAATGCTCCTGCAACTTTTTGCACCTTGATGAATCAAGTTTTGAGAGACATTTTGGACCAATTTGTGGTCGTATACTTGGATGACATTGTAATCTATAGCAACAGCTTGGAGGAGCATGTAGCACACCTGGAGATGGTGCTCGCTCGCCTCAGAGAAAACCAGTTGTATGCTAAGTTGTCCAAGTGCGCTTTTGCCCAAAAGAGAATTGCATTCATTGGTCACATCATTGAACCAGGATGCATTCGTATGGATGAGAAGAAGATACAGGCAATTGAGAAGTGGCAGCCCCCGAAGAATCTGCAAGAATTGAGATCATTCCTTGGGCTGGCCAATTACTATCGGCGATTTGTGAAGGACTATTCCAAGATAGCTTTACACTTGACCGAGCTTATCAAGAAGAAGATGGAGTGGAATTGGGACTCGAAATGTCAATTGGCCTTTGAGAACCTGAAGAGACAAATGTCCACTGACCCGGTGCTAGGCCTACCAGACATGACTAAGCCATTTGAGGTGCATACTAATGCTTCAGATTTTGCCTTCGGAGGGGTGCTTATACAAGATGACCACCCGATAGCTTTTGAGAGTAGAAAACTGAGCGAAGCAGAAAGAAGGTACACGGCACACGAGAAAGAGATTCTCGCCGTAGTCCACTGCTTGAGGGTATGGAGACATTACCTATTGGGAGCTGCTTTCCTTGTGAAGACGGACAACTCTGCGGTGAGCCACTTCATGACTCAGCCGAGACTAACGGGACGACAAGCCCGTTGGCAAGAACTTCTAGCGGAATTCGACTTCACGCTAGAGTACAGAACTGGTGCAACAAATGTGGTAGCTGATGCTCTAAGACGACGGGGCGAACTAGCTCCATCAAGCCAACTCTCAGCTTTGGCTAGTAGCGAATTCTCCATGGGCATAAAAGAGGCAATTCGTGGATTTTTTCCAAATGACCCCAACAGACAACAACTTATGTCGATGGTAAGAGAAGGAAAGACTCGAAGATTTTGGGTCGATGATGGACTTTTGATGACACGGGGCCATCGTCTCTATGTTCCGAAGGGTGGACACTTGAGAAAAAGAATTATTGAGGAATGCCATAGTACACTGTGGGCTGGACACCAAGGAGAAGACCACAAGATGGCCTTAGTGGAAAGGGCATACTATTGGCCCCAGATGCGGGATGAGATTTCAGATTTTGTGAAGACTTGCTATACTTGTCAGAAGGACAAGGTAGATCGACAGAAGAAAGGAGGACTGCTTGAACCTCTGTCCGTGCCAGAAAAACCTTGGGAAAGTGTATCCCTAGACTTCATTACCGGGTTGCCGAAGATAGAAGACAATGCTACAATTTTGGTGGTGATTGATCGTTTCTCTAAGTATGCCACATTCATTCCGGCACCTAAATATGTGATTGCTGAAGAGACTGCTAAACTGTTCTTCAAAAACGTGGTGAAGTTTTGGGGAGTGCCCCGAGAGATCATCAGTGATCGGGATGGGAGATTTACAGGGAAATTTTGGACTGAACTCTTTCGGCGGCTTGGTACTAAATTGTGCATGAGTTCTGCATTCCATCCCGAGTCAGATGGGCAAACAGGGAGATATAATGGAATGCTAGAAGAATACTTGCGGCACTTCGTGTGGATAAACCAAAGGAATTAGGTTGAACTTTTGGATGTGGCGCAACTTTGCTTCAATTCGCAAAAGAGTTCTGCTACTAACAAAAGCCCCTTTGAGATTGTAACTGGTCAACAACCTTTGCTACCTCATACTGCAGGCACGCCAGTCGGAATCAAGTCCTCGCGGGCGCAGGACTTCTCCGGAGAATGGAAGAAGAATGTAGAACTTACGAAGCAGTGCCTTGAAAAGACGGCGAAGCGGATGAAAAAGTATGCTGATCAGAAGCGGCGTTTTGTGGAGTTCAAGGTCAGGGATCAAGTGATGGTAAAAAGGCATCTTAAAAGAGAACCCCAGAGAAACAAAGGGTTAGACACGAGACTGATGCCCAAATACATTGGACCCGTACCTATATTGAAGAGAATCGGGGGAGTTGCTTACAAAGTGGAACTTCCGCCAGACATGAAGATCCACCCAGTCTTCCATGTAAGTCTTTTGAAACCTTATCATGAGAATCTACAAGAGAATGTAGACACGACCCTACGGCATCCGCCCCCCCTCAACAACATTGGGCAAGAAAGTGGCCGAAGCAATCCTGGATGCTCGGACCACTAGAAAGGGTAAGAGGAACTATATGGAATTCTTGGTGCGCTGGCAAGGTCGTGGCACCGAAGAAGACACTTGGGAGAGAGAATCGGATATGAGGGCCTTCAGACCGCTGATAGAGAACTACAATGCTGTTACGGCGACGAGGGCGTCGCCAAATCAGGTGGAGGAGGATGTCACGGGTCGCACGAATGTGGCATCTCTCAGCGACCGTGACCCTGCTCGGCACCCTAAGTTGTTGCATGAAGTTACCATGTGGTGTGCGCCCCAACAGCGTGCACGTCGCATGGCAGCCATGCCCCAACCAGCGTGCAGCGGCGTGCCCCAACCAGTGTGTAGCAGCATGCACCAATGGGCAGAAGCAATGGCCCGCCCAAAGCAACGTGCCCAGACCAACCAGCATGCAACGTGCTCGAGCCAGCCGCCCAAAGCAGTCAGTGGCAAGAACGACACTATAGCTGCGTCCCAACTAGCCGCCCAGCGTGCAGCAGAATGCAGCGGCAGCGCACATCAGCCCAACAACTTGGCACTTGCCGTTTCGCATCCGGATGAACTCCAAATGTGCCCAAACTTTTTGAGTCACCTTTTGGCAACATGTAGAAGATAACGCACGAGCTAGTTTGTAATATTCATATGTATAGCACAAGTTATAGTTTTCCCACCTCCTCGGAAAAAAGTGGTCAACTCCTAGCATTTGGGCAAATTCTTTTTAAGCACCTATAGGGGGGAATAAAAATCTACACACAAGCAAGCAAGCAAGCAATTGTAATCTCATGCAAACGACTCCTCCCCCTCGTCGTTTTGTACATTCAAACTCTGTAAATTTGCATTCAATTCAATGAAGTGATTTTCGTGCAATTTGTCCCGTGCCATTTATTTTGTGTTTATTTACAATTTTGCCATTGTGAAGCGTTTGTCCCTTTTCGATTATTTTAAAAGCCGGGAGTGACTTGGGGCTAGGAACCAAGGTCACTCGACATCACGGTGCGTCTAAGAACCTCAAGAGACGACCCGTGACAGCACCCGCTCAACGGGACTTCTACTATTCCCCTCACGGGGCACCCGCTCAACGGGACTTCTACTACTCCCCTCACGGGGCACCTGCTCAACGGGCTTATACGACACCCGCTCAACGGGACTTCTACGACCCTCACGGGGCACCCGCTCAGCCGGGTTTCTACTACTTCTCCTCTGGTGAGGTCGACCTCCTCTGGAGAGGTCTAATAATATTTAATTGTAATAAAAACTGGACCATACTTATAAATGGTCTAGTTTAAAAAAAAAAAACAACTCCTTTTTTTTTCGCTAAAAAAAAAAGAACGCCTTTTTTTTCTAGAAACAAATACTTCCTTTGTTCAAGAATGTCGATATATATTTGACTATCATCATAATTAGGGATAATTTTTTTTATGTGGGTTATCACAATATTCTTATTCATGGATATTACTAATGGGACTCATAAGTTAGTGAAACCTGCATTTTTTAAGTATATCACTTAGTTAATGAATTTAAAGCTCATAGAGAAAGTATATACATTTTGGGAAAGTAAAAATTAATTTTCAAACAAACCAAAAGAAAATAAAAATGAGACTTTCAATTTGGGACGTATAGCTTTTTTTCTCCTTTCTTAAAGCACTTTTTCCAGATGGAAAGAAGGATTAATATAGGTCACCCACATCATCTTCAGCATGTTTCGAAACTCCAACCGATAACTGCACTTCGTTATTTAATAATAAATAACTTCCTAAAGTTTATTGAAATTGAAATCCAAATAAAAATTAAGATGAATTAGAGTTCAAGCACCATAGCAATAAATTCTCAAATATAATATGCAAATATATCTGAACTCTATATATGTAAAACGAAGTTGTCAAATCGCGAATCGTACCGTAGAACAAGACGATTTTGTAATACGGAAGACATAAATTTGATAAAAATTTCGCTAGAGGAGATGATCGGGTGGATCGACAATCGGAGGCGTAAAATCGTTAAAGCAGATGATCCATTGCGCACTGGTTTGTTTTCATGTTTAGTCGGGTTAATATGTCGAGTTAATCCGGGAAACCAAAATTAAAAGAAAAATATCTGGTTAAAAAGAAAAATATAATTTTCAGTTCAGTTCCAACTTCTCAATCCTCATTCATCCTCGGTTCTCGCCGCCGACGTTTACTTCAACATTGATTTTGTCATAATCAAAATTGTAGTTGCCTGAAATTTCTTATCGATTTTGTTAGTAGATGAAATATTATTGCCATTAATTTATCATCAAATATTATTTAAATAGTTTTTAAAGACCTTCTAACCCATTACACGATACTCGTGTTTACGAGTTTTTAGATCCTTCCGTTCCGAGTAAAAAATTCTAATCTTTGACAACATTGGGTAAAACACTCGAAAAGGTTAGTATATAAAATAAAGGGAAAAAAGAAGAAAAAAAACAGGCAAAACTAATTTGTAAGAATCCATAACGTTTACCAACACGAACCAGAAATAAAGTTTGAGGACGTTTATCAACATTCTTTAACGTCATATAAGAAGGTAGTAATATGTTCTTTCGTTTTCTTTTTTCTTTATTCCAAAAGCAGTTCCCATCGCGGCTTCTATTTGAAGCAAATATTAGGGAGCAACTTGACATGCTGTTAATGAATGGATTTTTAAAAGGTAATTCCTCCATTCCTAAATATAAGTCTTTCAAGACAATTAACAAAAATTAAGAAAATAAATATTAAGATGTTTTTTAAACAAAATATCAATATTATTATCTTAAATAGAATTAGTGGCATACTTGTGAGTTCTATTTAAGATTATAATATTAGTTTTTTGATTAACAAAGCGCCAGCGATTTTACTTCCCTAATTTGTACTACTTGTCCTCTTATATTTAGGAATGGAGGTAGTAGTAGTCAGAGTCTTCTCCCACTACAATAAAATCAATTGACTGTTGTGGTTGATGTTTACGACTGAAATACGATGATACCGATTTAAAAATTGGGTGCCTATCATCCGTAATTTAATTATTAGACAGAAGATTCGGTCGCAAAACATAGGTGGTCGTAGGTCGGCGCAAGTAATAATAAAATACACAAGTTAAGGCGATGACGTAGGTATCCGAAATAGAGGAAATGATGTGATATAGCTTGTCCTAAATCATGTAATGTCTTTTTATTTATTATTCAAATCCTCAAGATTTTGTTATCCCTCTTTGAATATAAAATTTATTCGGGAAACTTATTGTCAAATACGTCAGTATCTTACCCAGATCGTTATACTTCATGTGAGATATGACTTAAAATCTAATTATGCTTTGCTTTTAGAGGCAATTCCCGAACAATATTCTTTGGACATTCTTGAGTCTCTGATGGATGGAGATTCTCTTAGAGATCAGTATGAGAATAAGTGGCATGTGAAGTTGGCAAATATTGAAAACAAGTTGCATTTTGAAAACGGTTGGTCCAAATTTGTACAAGATAATTCAATTGAGGAGGAAGATTTCTTAATTTTCAAGTACGATAATGACAAAGTGATTAAATTCAAACTAATTTGAAATAATGGATGTGATAAGAAAGGGGTTGGAGCTCTGAAGTTCATTGAAACAGAGGAAGAACATATGGATCCAGAAGAATATGTTGATGTCGAAACGGTGGAAGTTAGTGAGATGTGAATTGAAGAACCGGAATATGACGAACCCTTTATCGAGAAGACTTATGAGAAAGATCATGACGGTTCTGATGAGAAAGACAAAGAAGGTTCTGAGGAGGACTCGAAGGATATGACGACGAAAGCTTTGAGGAACAGATTGATGATGAGGAAGAACAAGAAAGTTTTGACGAGAAAGTGAAAGAATGGAATATAAAACGCCGTCAGTTACAAATTAAGAAAGAACTATCGAAATTAAAGAATCAAGTTAAGAATCTAGCCAAGAAAGTAGGCGAACCTGAGTCTGATAACGTAGATTTAATAGGATTGAGCAGTTTCAAGAGAGGTAACTGCAAAATTTTGCTCTTTTTATTCTTATGATTAGTTGTACTTTTGTGATATGTTCTTCTAAGTTAAAATACTATTCATCATTTAGCCGATTAATTTCCTTGATTTAGAAGCAGCTCCAGCCCAAATACTAGGTCGTGAAAAATGTGAGAAAATATAAAATCCAGACTACCATGGGATGGAATTTTTTAGATCAGGGATCCTTCCCATGCCCGGGAACCCCTTTTTTTGTGACTAAGGCCAAAGAGACAAGAGGAATTGGTATGTTTTGTCTCAACAAATTTATCTATGATTTTTTATTTTTTCGCTTCATATTTTCTCATTTGTTTATAGTTGCTCCTTTCCTTATACCATGTAGCTAATGTTATACATAGGATATATTATTTGGGAAGTGCTATATGGCTAAGCCTTAGCCAATATATTGGCTAAAATCCTCAAAAATCCCCAATTTGATATTTTCATTACCAATTTACCCTCACTGATTATTTTCAATTTTTTTTTATCCCACTCTACAAACCTATTGTCTTAATGGCTATCCCACCCACCCTACCCCCTCTTCCTTCCTCCCCGCCCCATCTCATATCAAGTAAAGCCGGAAAGTAGCCATCTTGAACCTTCAAAGTATTTTTTCTGGGCCAAAAAAATTGAACCTTTGATTTCTTCTGGGTTTCAAATTGTAGGTGAAGTGGTTTTGAGCTTCTGAGTTTTTTTGTTTTAATATATATTTCAAGTGGACAGCGTGGAGATGGTGCTGTGGTGGTGGTGTTGTGACAGGTGTGAAGAAGAAGGTGGGAGTGTAGGGTAGTGGTGGTACTGCTAAATGAAGTAGCAAGAAATAACTCTCTTTTTTAGCAAAAATAATATATAAATCTTATTAAAAAAATTTTGACTATGAAAAATATAAAAAAAAAATTGTTCATCTTCCTCGGGGACTCACTGGTCAGTAGCACCATAGGCCATAGCCATGGCGATTCTTCTCCGGACTACCACACTCACAATTGCCATTCAGAACAAGGTCAAAAGCCCCAAATTCCCATCTCCAACCCGAACCCGAACTCGAATTTTGTTTCCTTCATCATACCCCAACAAGAAACCAATTCTCAATCCCCTGGGCCTGGGCTTTAATTTTAGACCCCATGCTGTCACTCCATCTGCAAGCAGACTCGAATTTTTTGATTATTTGATGTATAAAATTGAGAAATTGGGAAAAAAATTCGTTTAAACTGGAAAAACACGAATTACATGTCTCATTTGTAAAAATTAAGAATATTAATGTTCCCAAAATCCATGAAACACAAAAAAATAAAAATCCATAAGCCAAAGGCCATTTTGGGGGCTTCCTTCATCCACTCAATTTCATTCCCGGAGGAAGTAATATTGAAGATTCAAGAAAAAATAGAAATCGGCGTACGGGCTAAGGCCGGGGAGAATAGTTAGGGTTTGAAGAATTTTTGCAATCGGCGATGTAAACATCATAGCCGCTCAATTGATGATGCCATGTGATCTTTCCGAGTCCAAATCCAAGCACTTAGGGTGGGGTGGGATGGGATGATTTTGATCATTTTTCAATTATTATTTTTTAATATATAACTCTTTTTTTAGCAAGAAATAATATATAAATTTTATTTAAAAAATTCACTTAGTGAAATCTGAAATTGAGATTAAAAGAGGAAAAGACAATCAATTTAATATTAGTGAAAATATGGAATGGAATATGAAACAGGGATAGAAGATTTCAGTCTTAAAGATTAATATTATAAATTTGTTAAAGTAAACATGCAAAGTTCGTTATAGTTCTATATAAGGCGATCACTTATTAGTACTATGAAATTGTTAAAGTAAACATGCAAGGTTCGTTATAGTTCTATATAAGGCGATCACTTATTAGTACTATGAAATTGTTAAAGTAAACATGCAAAGTTCGTTATAGTTCTATATAAGGCGATCACTTATTAGTACTATGAAATTGTTAAAGTAAACATGTAAGGTTCGTATAGTTCTATATAAGCGATCACTTATTAGTACTATGAAATTGTTAAAGTAAAAATGTAAGATTCGTTATAGTTCTATATAAGGCGATCACTTATTAGTACTATAAAATTGTTAAAGTAAAAATGTAAAGTTCGTTATAGTTCTATATAAGGCGATCATTTGCTAATACAATAAAATTGTTAAAGTAAACATGTAAGGTTAGATATAGTTTTATGTAAGGCGATCACTTATTAATACTATAAATTTGTTAAATTAAACATGTAAAGTTCGTTATAGTTTTATATACGGCGATCACTTGCTAATACAATGAAATTGTTAAAGTAAACATGGAAGGTTAGTTATAGTTCTATATAAAGCGATCACTTATTAGCACTATAAATTTATTAAAGTAAACATGTAAGGTTCTAGGCGATCACTCATTATAATTCTATATAAGGAGACTATAAATTCGTTAAAGTAAATCAATTAAAGTTCGTTATACTACTATATACGTCAATCACTTATTAGTAAACTTCCAAGGTTATATATATTCCATTATATGATGATCACTATGAATATTTATTAGTTAGGGGTCTAATTATAATTTTTTAAAAGTTAATTTCATGATCTTTGGGTCAAATTGTGAATTTAAAAGATTAATTATAAACTTGTGGGTCAATCTGTGAAATGGAAATATACTATGCGAGATTAATTTTTAAAATTTTATAACATTAGGGACCTAAAAGTAATATAATTTATGTACTTATGGTTGCAAATAATATTTTTATAGGGACTTAGGGTATATAAATATGTATAATATGTGAACTTAGGGTATATAAATATATCACAAATATTTTTGGCCACGTCAACTATCCGCCACCGTGTGAAACAAATTGTGATCATCGGATTAAAAATATAACGACTGAGATCATTTGGAATTGTGTTAGTTAAATATTTTTTTAATAATCTCACTCAAATAATCTCATCCGTTAGACTTTTAATTAGACAGCCACCATTTGTTCTGCACGGTGCAGAACATACCGTAGCAGCAGTTCTCTTTTATTGCCCTTGACAGTGCCTCAAAAGGAGCGAAGAATTATGGCCGGTTTTTTTTTTAAAAAAAAAGTACTCCAGGGGTATTTTTGTCCCATTGACCAATTTTGACCCAATTTAGCCAATTTTTAGTCAATTGGACTTAGCCAAAGATCATTTCCCATATTTATTTTTTCAATAAAAACGTTCAACAAACATCGATTTTCTACTAATACTACTAGTTTTTTATCGTACAAATTATTTATAAACCTATGTAGTACATTCCGCGTGAAGTGCTCAAATATCTTGGTCTTAAGAAGCTGCTTAAAAAAGAAACTCTTTGTGATTCATCTAGGAGAACATGGACGACATACCGTACCCGCTGGAATGTTGTAAGGATACTTTTTAGTGTAGGATGGGCGAACAGGTGGGGTTTTCCAAAAAATATGTTGATTAGATCATGTTTTATATCACTTTATCTTCCCCCTCGCTTCTCTGGAACGTGGAGAAGCTTCAAAAAAGTTTAACCAATGTCTTGTCTCTTGTTGGTAGGGAACTGTTGGTGCAAATTGTTAGCTTCATTGTCCCCACCTATGACATGCAAACAACTAGGATTTCAAGTGGAATTATTGAAGAAATTGACAAGATTAACAAAACTTTCTTTGGGGGAAGAGAGGAGAAGGAATCTCTGCACTTATGCTCCTAAACATATGGGGGCTTAGGAATCTGCGGATATTTGGAAGGAATCTAACTGTGCTGCCTTAGCTAAGCTAGTCTTGGATCGGAGAGGTCTCAAAGATTATCAGTACACCCAGGGACTTCGAAGATGTAAAAGGACTTGAAAGGTAATTTCTGGTGGAAAGGTATGAAGTAGGAAATCATTGGAAATCTCGGCTTGGAAATGAGATCATATCACAATGGATTTTGTTGTTGGATTACCGAAAGACAAGACCGGAAAGGATTCTATTTGGGTTGTAGTGGGCAGATTGATGAAGTCAGCATACTTCCTATCTATGAAGATTACAAAGACCGATGGACATGTTGGTTCGGATGTATATGAACGAGATTGTTAAAATACATTTTGTACCGGTAAGCATAGTTTCATATAGGGATTCACGGTTTGTGTTTCGCTTTTTGGAGAAGCTTCAATATGCCAATGGGAACTAAGTTGTCTCTTAGCACCCCTTACCACCTGCAAGCCTATGGGCAATTAGAGAGAACTATTCAGACATTTTAAGGTATTGTGTCTTAGACTTTAAATGTAGCTAGGTAGATCACTTGAGAACCTTTAATATTTTGTAAAACTGAAAATTAAATATGTCAGTGATAAGATAGTGTCGTCATTAAAAATATTTTATCTAAAAGTAAATGAAAAGATTTTTAAAAATTGAAAAATAATTAATCTTGGGGGCCCACGCCACGTGGTAGCTGACTTAACGACCATCTGGACTACTGAATGGACATGTGGTCTCAACGCTGGACATACATTTATTCCTTAAAGTTATTTAAATTTGTGTCCTTTAAGTGTTTTTCAAATAATAATTTTAAATATTCAATTTGAACTTGTATATATATATATATATATATATATATATATATATACACTTCTAGTTATTAAATATAAATATATTAGTAGCAAAGTGTTTTTGACAAGTACTCTAAAATTAAACAATTAAAATCATCAATTAGAAAGTTCAAAATTAATGATAAAACACTTTTAGTAACATTTAGTGACAACACATTTTGTCAATGATAAAAATGAATAGTGACAAAGTAAATTTTTGTTACTTTGTAAGCATATAGTGACAAGAAAATTGTCGACAATATTATCTACAGCTTTAGTGATAAGATTTCTTAAGTTGTCACTAATTTAAGATATTTAGTGACATCACATTTTGTCGCTAGAAGAATGAATAGTGACAACAAAATGTTTTGTCACTATATGTGTATGACAATAAAAATGTCGTCATTATTACGTACAACTTTAGTGATAAGATTTCTTAATATGCTAGTTTGAGATATTTAGTGACGAAATTCTTGTCTTCATTAAAATTAATCCCTCTTTGTTTTTCAGTGGCAACGTTAACTGTTGTCACTAATGTGTACATTTAGTGACAAAATGTTTTGTTGTCTCAATAATTCTTGTCATTAGACCGAGAGAAAAAGTCAGGGTGATAGAAAAAGAGGACCTTTGGAATTTCATGTCGGAAACAAGGTATACTTGTAATGAGGTTTGGTAAAAGTGGTAAGTTAAGTCTAAGGTATGTGGGACCGTATGAAATTTTGGATCAAGTTACATAGTTAGATTATCGGTTAGCACTACCGCAAACCTTGTCAAGACTACACAATGTCTTTAATATCTCACAATTAAGGAAGTACGTTCCCGATCCAAGTCACAATTTGGAAGCGGAACCATTGGAACTCCAAAAAGACATAACATACCAAGAAGTGTCGGTTCGTATTGTACACTGAAAGAAACAAGTATTGAGGAGAATGACAATATCATATGTAAAGGTACAATGGTCTCATCACATTGAAAGGAAAAGTGGGTGGGAGCTGAAAGAAGAAGCAATATAGAAATACCCTCACCTATTTAAAAAAACAAGGTAAGTAAGTTTCGGAGACAAAACTTTCATAAGTGGGGGAGAATGTGATACCCATGACCTTTTAACCATATAAATTGCATGAAATTATTTGAATTATATAAGTTTAATTATTTTGCATGTGTTATATGTTATGTACATATTTGTTTAGTGGTGTTTTGTTGTGTTTGGGAGGTTTCAGGGCTTTTGTATGAGGAAATTGGGTTATTAGTTAGGGTAGTTAGTTCAATGAAAAGCTATAAAATGCAAGAGAGAAGAGAAATGCAGAAATGAGAGAAGTTAAGAATTCTAAAATTTTGGGAAATCATGTGATCCTAGAAAAATGATAATTTGAAGTAGTAATCGAAGCATGATCGACTTCATTCTTTCTTTTTAAAGTTTAAAGACTTAAAGAACTACTTTACGAACGGTGGAGATTAGATTCCAACAGTTCAATTAAAAGTAATTTCCACTCCGAAGTTACCTCTGCAAATCTGAATATTCTGCTTTCCAATCTTCCTTTAAAATTATGATCAAGTGTTCAAGGTAAAGATCCTTCGTTCTTATTTTTCAATCCTAAAATGCATGAAGCTGGGTTTTTTTTTATCAAGTTATGGAATTGTATGAACGATTTCTCATGTTTTACTGCATCAAAAATGGATGAAAAATCGAAGTATATTTGCATATGTTGTATGATGATACTTGATTTTCTTTGCATGTGTACTTGTATAAATGTTGTATGCATTTCCATAGAGTCATCATATGCATCTTCTCAATCTAGAGCTCCTGTTTGTTGATGACCCTATTTTAGGACATATCTCGAATATGATATGTATAAGTGCCCGACAGCGCTTTCTGTCCTCAACGTGGCACTAACCCTTGAGGGAGTAAAAAGTTAGAGTTGTTAACAGAAGTTGTGGAATTCACGAGGATGAAAAATGACATAACAAAGGTATATCCTTAATTAGTCTATACAGTGCCTTACCTAAATTGTGATATGATATGATTATGATGGCCGACTATAAAGTTTGAGTTGTTAACAGTTGGCTAATGTTCATGCATGATTATTGACGGTTGTAGAATTACTTGTTTCATGTCTTCGTGATACTCATCATGTCATATTATTATGTGTTGGAAAGCTACGAGTTATTATATGACATGTTTAAGGAGCTCGGAGCTCGATTTCTGATGTGCAAGTGATCGATTTGATAAGGTATTAATGTGGCATGCTGTTTTTATGTTTTTGTATTGTTTTTATATGTCAAAAATTAGTGTTTTTTGGGGGTTGGAAATGTTGAAAGTGTAGAAATTGAGTTTTACTTCACAAAATAATCATGTTTGACTGGTTCGGTCAATCTGAATAGATACAAGTAGCCCGGATCAAACTAATGGGCTATTGCGGAGGACTCGCAGTGAATCTCGATCGAACGGGATGAAAACCCCCTCGATAGGAGCTATTGCGGTCGACCGACATGTTATTTTCACTCATCCGCAGTTTTGGACAAAGTTTTAGTCTTGATATCGGACGACCGAGGCCTTCTGCCTATCATCCGAGAATTCCTTTTACACTTATACTATTCTGATTTATGTCTTATCCACGTTATTATGGTTCTGAACTCTTATACTTTTTTTTCAAGTGTACCACAAGACCTTAAAAATTGTTTACAAGTTAAGTCAAGTCAATCTGTTGTGTTCGGATGACCTCAGTCGGCCGACTGCACTCTGTGCGATTGTCCGGGAGGGTATTTTGGTCCATTTTGATTTCTGTCAAGTCAGTGGGAAGTTATGATAAATCTCTTTCAAGTGTTTTATGATGTATTCAAGTCAAGTTAAGATATGCATGGTTTTACACAATGTTTTGGGAAGTCGGGAAAGTGTTTTGAGTCTTATTTGATATTTCATCCCAATTGTTGATGATAAAACTGATGATGTTTATGATGGTACTTGGGACAGGGAGTACGAGGAGTAACCCTTCCTTATAACTCATGTAATAATGGAACTACATTAACAACTTTGAACAATTAAGTTATGTAATGGCATTAAATATAATTTCGTACTATGAACTCTGTTGTAAGACCTTTGATTTCCCTTTAGTAATGATATAAATACGAATATATCAATTCTGTCTTGAGTTTGGTGCCTCATTGGTATATGTGGTGCTTCCAGATCAACACCCGATTTTGGGGTGTGACACCATGAATTTTGTGAAGAGGAGATGGAGCTTCATTCTCCTTGCCATTTGATATGAATGAACAAAAAAACTTGAGTTGGGATGAGGAAAACAGTTATGTTTGGAGATTAGAATTTTTTTGTTTGTGTTGTTGTAAATAAATGTGGGTTTATGCTACATGCAGTTGCATTAAAAGATAGAGGGGTGATTCAATTTCTTGGGACTTTAAAAAGAGTGGTGTAAGAAGTAGATAAAGAAAATATATATAGTTTGGTGGGGCCATTTCACAAGTGTATATACAATTGTTTGTAGAATGAATGAAATTCAATGAAAGGGGAAAGACAGACGAATCAGTCTTTGTCTGACGTCGTGGCCTGACATGTGAAATACGTTACCACGTCAGTCACAGATGGATTCTCCAAATCAGCCTTTGTTGAAAGACGGATTCGTAGAATTTTTTTTTCCAAAAAGAAAAAAATTCCCAAAAAATCCATGTCATTATAAAAGTATCATGGATCATTCTGATAAAAAATACTCAAATTATTGTCCATCATTGGGAATAGAGTTCTAAGAACTTTTGGATTATTGATGTTCATGCACTACTACGGTGGGCACCAAATGATGTGTTTCTAACTAGAGGTAGCTAAGTTATGGGGAGAGTAGCAAGTGAAGAAAGATGCTCGAGTCACAACTAAAGGGTTGGTCAAGCTACTTGTATTTAAAAGCACTAGCCGAGCTACGAGGGAGAAACAAAGGCTCAAGATAGGGAGTTTAGCTTGTAATTCGAGATGAGTACCTGCTAAGACAAGCAAAGTTAGAGAGGGTGAGCGAAGACTCCAACCCCACTCCGATGCTAAAGATATTTCAGATACTAAGAGTAGTAAGAAATTAGTGTAATATTCTAGAGGTAAAACAACTTGGAATAAATGAAGTGTGATGGCCTCTATTTATGGATGACATTGCCCAAAGGATTTTACTATACTTTGTATGACCGGAGGTATGTAGCCCCTAACTTTTGTTATAGGTTTGCCACCACGTTTTTGTGGGTTGTCCGTGGAGTTTCAAGATTTCGACTGTATCACCCACTCGCTTGATCTCGTCCCATCTTAGTGGAATTTTACGTGTTGGGTCATGCAAAGATATCGGCCCAGAGCTTAGCTTTGATCCGAGCCAATAGTTGTTTGGCTATTTTGTAGACCTGAGTCATGTACTTCTTTCTTGGGCCTCGGCAATTTAGCTTAATGCTTTTACATCAGGACTGGTATTGTTCAACATTATTGGGTCCATGTTATTAGCTTGGATTTGATCCCATTAGTGGGAAATCAAATGATCAACTTCAAGTAGAGAATCTTGGAAAATAATAGTAAAATCAGTAGTATCCATGGCAAAATCAAAATTTGCAACCAAGACGTCCACAATTGCGCCCTTCTCAGGCTCATCAAAGGAGTTGGTTGTCTATCTCGACATAACTTTTGGGGATGGAATTTCATTAGTCCACACATTCACATTTGGTATTTCAACAACGTAGCTTCTGGCCACAAAATATCAATTTTCCTCCTTCCAAAAGAGAATTCTCGACCACGTGGGTGCTGGATACGCCTTTCTGAACGCTAGAGATCATCAAAGCAGAACAATTTTGTGCCCCAAACCTATTTCTCATTCTCTTTTGTTCCTGCATTCCTGAGATGTGGATCGTTTGGTTTGTCCAGGTCTAAAACATAGATGGAACAAGGTGCTTGCAGTCAGCTTTATAATGGCCCAATTTCAAGCAATGGGTACAACAACTATGAAATTTTTCATAAATCATGCATTGGAGAATTAGAAGCTATCTAGATCAAAGGTAAATTCGATGAGGAAGAGGTTTAAGAACATCAACGTCGCCGAAAAATTCTTGCAATGCTCGACCCGAGTAATGTTTACAGTGAGGTAAGTCTTAGGGAGACATCCTTCCAATGATATATCGAAACGAGAATGGAAAAACCTTAGGGAAAAATTGTAAAGGTAGACCTTCGAGACTCAAGCACACCGAAGCAATAGATGATTCACCATTCAGATTAAAGGTGGGCATCTACTTCACAATGTCCCAATTTTCATAAACGTCAGGGGTAAAACACCTGCATATCCTCCTCTCGAGAAAATCGCATGACGATGTGACATGAATCCAAAAAACTTATATTATATCCACCCTTAAGATTCAACATGATAAAGTTCTTCTACAATATGTCTATGATTTTGATTTCCCAATGGAAAAATTCCCGATCAATGCATACACGAGTTTAGGAGTTGATAAAAAATTTTGTTTCTCAATTGATATACAAAAGAGACGGCAAAGCCGTTGTAAAGGTTCATCTCCTTGGGAGAGAGAGAGAGAGAGAGAGAGAGAGAGAGAAAGAGAGAGATAGAGGATCAAGTTTCCCAAGCATCATTGTCGACCGGCTGAGGAGCCATTAGCGGTGGTGCATTGGTCATGGTTGCAAGATCAACCATAACCATCAAGAAAGAGAGGGAGGAAAATGAGAATAAATTGAGAGATTAATGCACACTAGAAAAGAGAATAAGCTGTGTCCGAGATATTCTGTCGGCTAGAGATTTTGTGAGAATGAAGATCTTATTGAAGTGGGAACTTATCTATACACAGCAGTGTTTGATTAGAAAATGTATCTAGAAAGATAACACACGTTTGTGATCTATACTGAAAGTGCATACATTGATCTCATGTCCCTAGGGTCTTGTTGGTTGGAATACATGAGCATTTATCAATGATATTGGTATCAGAAATCTTATGAGTGTATTTTTAATGGCTATGGTCCTCTCAATTCCATACTACAATTTATTAAGCTATGTTGTGAATTCCTTGAGTTATTTATCATCATCAATACAACGTTATGTAACAATAATTTGAGTTTTGATTGGAAACTTAAAATGGTTTGTCTTTCGAGATAAAGGCTTCTCGCTACTATCACTACAAGAAAAACGCCTATTTACGTAGCGAAATCATAGCTAATACACCATTAGCTACGGAATTACTACGGAAACAAACCGTAGCGTTATTCGCGTCGCTAAATTAAATTAACTACCGAATATTAATCCGTAGCTAAGTAGCTACGGAAATTCCGTAGTTAACTTTCACCCGGGTCACTTAAAATGGGTATAGTAACAACGGATTTGCTACGGAAATTTTTTTAATTTAACTACTGATTAGCTACGAAATATTCATTTAAATAAAATAAAAATAAAATTATTTCCGTAGCTAATCTGTAGCTATTAGATAATTTTTTTACCAGAAAATTTATATATGCTACTAGCTCCCTGCCAAAACAAAAATGCTACCAAACAATTTATATGCACAATCTACCGTAAGCTAACAAACCAAGCCAACTAAATAATATGCCAAAAGCTAACAAATCAAGCCAAAAAAACTTGAGCACAATCCAAGTCGTATACTTAATACAATCCAATCAAAAAATCTTAACACAATCCAAGCCAAAAGCCTAATACAATCAAAGTGTTCAAGCTAAAAAACTTAAAACAATCCAAGCAACAAACTTAAAACAATCCAAGTAAAAAACATAGTGTATTTTTTAGCATATGCATCTCTATGATCTTCTTCAACTTTTTGTCAAACT
This sequence comes from Vinca minor, assembly GCA_026122235.1. Classification (NCBI taxonomy): domain Eukaryota; kingdom Viridiplantae; phylum Streptophyta; class Magnoliopsida; order Gentianales; family Apocynaceae; genus Vinca; species Vinca minor. The sequence goes on from JAOCZM010000253.1 coordinate 5,901,503, forward strand.
TTCCCTTGATCTTCTTCTCAATTGAGGAGACGGTGCTAATGGTGGGGAATCTGATGGTGGGGTTCGGTACTCTGGCGTGTGCAAATTGGACTTACGACACGCATGTGTTTTTTTTTGGGAATTCTTAAAATCCAACAAAAACAAAACAAAGGGTTGTTAGTTACATCAATACTAGTTGTTAGTTACTTGTAGAAACCTGCTGAAAATGAAAAAATAAATGTCAAAAACATGCTGAAAAAATACCAGAAATGAGCTGAAAAATGCCAGAAAAATGCTGTAATCAAGCTGAAACAGTCAGAAACAGGTAGAAAATTGCAGAAATATGCTGAAATATGCTATAATCAAGCTGAAACAGGCAGAAATACATACTGAAAATTGCAGAAACAGGCTGAAATATTGCAGAAATATGCTATAATCAAGCTGAAACAGTCAGAAACAGACAGAAAAATGCAGAAACAGACAGAAATACGCTATAATCAAGCTGAAACAGGCAGAAATACATGCTGAAAATTGCATAAACCGGCTGAAATATTGAAGAAATATGCTATAATCAAGATGAAACAGTAAAAAACAGACAGAAAATTGCAGAAACAGGCAGAAACACGCTATAATCAAGCTGAAACAGGCAGAAATACATGCTGAAAATTGCATAAACAGGCTTAAATATTGCAGAAATATGCTATAATCAAGCTGAAACAGGCAGAAATACGTGCTGAAAATTGCAGATACATGTTGAAAATTGCATGAACATGCTGCAAAATGCACCAAAAAGGTAAAAGCTAGACATTTAAATAAAGATAATGCTTATAAAAACATTAAAACACACAAATCCATTATGAACAAAATGGAAACGATCACCAAACAAAACAAAAAAATATTTCCTCTGAATCAGCGACAAACTCCATAAAATCTCCTCGAAATTGAAATTTATGAATCCTCAAAGCACCAAAAATAAAAAAATAAAATCAAACAAATAAAGAAACTTTTAAGAAACCCTCGAATCCATTCCATACCCCAATCCTAAAGATTCCCCAGACTACATACTAAAGACCATTAAACTTAATGGCCAAGAAAACCCATCTACTGAACCGAAGGATACTTGAAGCAGAGAAGAACCACGAGCGGAGTCGACGAAATCGAATGAACTTGAGGTTACCTAGACTAGAATTTACAGAGATTTAAAACTTTTAATGAACTTGAGGTAAAGGAAAGGGAATCGAATGATACTGAGCGAGAGAAGAAGAACAAGCGGAGTCGCCGTTGGTGCTCACCATTCAGCTGAAATTTGGGGATATACTGAGTTAGGGATTTGGGGATATACGGGGGTAGGGATATAAAGGGATAAGGGATTTGGGTTTTTTTTTCCGTAGCTAATCATTGCAGAGGTAGCTACGGAATAATACACAAAAAATAATTAATAAAAGTTAATATACATTTTGTGATACCCGGGACTTTTACTTATGTGTTTTGCATGTATCACATTTAAATTTGCATGATTAGTATGTTTTAGTAATTTTATCATATGATTTAAGTGTTATTTGTTTCTCTTAAACTATGTTATGTGTTACTTTTTGTGATTGGGAATGTAAGGACATAAGTGTTGAAGACATAAAGTTTAGGGACTTGATTGTAGGGGAAGATAGAGGGGTTGTGGCTGGCTTTTATGGGTGTTATGGAATCTCTTTAGTGGGAGATAATGGGATGGGGGTTACAACTGTTGCAATGAATAAAAGAGAGGAAAATGGGTGAGAATAGAAATCTGGCAGAATAGATAGTATGTGGGAGATTCAACTTTTGACATAGTAATCGATGTCGGAATCGAGTGATTCTTATTAGGTTAGAAAGAGGGCTGGAAAGGCTACGTCTGGGAGTTGACGGATCAGCGTTTGGATTTCTGTGCCATGAGTAATGTAAGTTTGAAGTTCAGTGTTTTTCTGGGTTGACGGAAATTCTGGGCAGAACTTTGAGAGAGCATTTGGAGGGGTAAAAGTTGTCGGATTTAGGAGTTCAAATAGTGCATTTTGAAGAGAATTGAAAGAGCTACGCGTGGGAGGTGGAGGATTGCAATTCCGAGGTCTGTACAGAAAGTTATTGCCTCCGGAAGGTTGCTGATTTTTCTGGACAGATTTTTCTGCGTTTCTTTTGCTTGCTTAAATTGCTATTCCATCATGTAAGGAACTTACACTCTGTTTTTCAGTCCATAAAATGCATGATTTCAGTATCTAAAGTTATGGAATTGTTAAAATGTTTATACATGTTTTCCTTGCATAAAATGGATGAAGTGTTGGATTTAGTTGCATTCTATTTGATTATCGATATGTAATTGTATTATTATTTCTTTGCTACCCATAAATTGTAATTATTGTTAATTGTTAATTTTATATTGTACTTGTTATTAATTGATGGTTGTCTAATTGGGGTCCTTAACATTGTTGTCTATTTTGTTGTTGTCGGCCGATGCCGTCACCCCGGTTTTGAGCTCTTGTCTAGAATCTACTTTGTAGCAGGGATTCATTCGATTATTTACATCTCGTTGAACCCGTGAGTTCATGTGATATGTTAAGAAGTTTTGGGCCTTCACCCTGATGAGGCCATCATTGGGGACTCGTAATGGTTGTTGTGGAGTTCATGGTGATGAACTATGACACAATACGAATGGATCCTTAAAAGCTTGGACCCGTTCGTTCAGGGGGTTATACTGAACTCATGTGTTAATATAAGTTTGGGGCTTCCTATCAGGCCCGCTGTTAGGGCCATTACAGTTATTGTTATAGAGTCATGAATAGATAATTGAGCTCAATCGTGGGATTCGTTTGTCATAGCGATAACCATACTCGTAATGTCTAAAACATGTATTTTCGTCTGTTTTGTATGAGTAGAGCATGGCGCTTGTAGTGCATTCTGATGTATACGTGTTAAGATATGAGGAGTATGTTTATTAGCTTATTTGTTCTTGTTTGAGTATTATTTGCTATATGGTTTGAGTCTAAAATGAGTCATTTTGGGTTGGTAAAAAAAAAAGGGGATTTCAGAAATGCTTTTCTTTGTTATTTTGATGCTATCGATCGAGGCTATCTTGGGTGACCTCGGGGACGATCGGTACTTTTCTGTTCGGTCACCCGAGTTGTGCCCGCTTCTACATCGATGTCGGTTACGTTATGTGATAAGGTCTAGTGTTATGTAAGTTCGAACAATGTATTTAAGTGTTGTGTCAACGTTTTAAATCCGGTTTTGTGTCAAGTGTTTTCAAACGGTTTTGGGAAACGAGGGAAGCTTTTGAGTCTTATCCGATGCTTCATCCCTGGGGGTTGTTTGATCCTTCATCGAGTTTCGCAGCTCATTCCTTTACTTTTATTTTCTTGCGGATGTATATGGAGTTGAGCCTTTCTATGATGATGTTGGTGCTTGGGATGGGTACTATGAAGAGTGACTTCTAATGAACTAGTAATTTACACTTTTCATGTAATAAGATTTATTTACCGTTAAATACTTATTTAATTAATTGTATAACCGTTGAACCATTTATGTTTTATAATAAATCATTCCCTTTTTATGTCATATGTTAGTTGGTTCGGTCCATCATTGACTTGAAGTACTGCCATGTCATCACCCGGGATACGGGGTGTGACACATTTGCTACGGAATATTCCGTAGCCAACGAAAAAAAATTTAGCGCCAATATTCCCGCCAATAAAATTCAAGTTTCCGTAGTAATTCCGTAGCAAATGATAATAGGTTTAACCCGCAAAAATAATTAATGTGGTTTTTATTTCTTCTATATTTTAGATAATATTTTTTTTTTTGGGACTATTCAATTAGTTCAGTCTTTTTTTGTTTGGTAATATATCCCGATACGGTTCGGCTACGGATGAAAATAAAATATTATATCGAAAATTATCCGTAGCTAATCTGTAGCTACAGAATAGCTACGGAATAATACACAAAAATAATTAATAAAAGTTAATATACATTTGCTACGGAATATTCTGTAGCCAACGGAAAAAAAATTAGTGTCAATATTCCCACCAATAAAATTCACATTTCCGTAGAAATTTCGTAGCAACGGATAACCCGCAAAAAAAACCCGCCAACTTTTCTACGGAATTGCTACGGAATAGCTATCGAAAATTATTCGTAGCTATTCTGTAGTTAATTTAGAAATATTAACTACGAAAATTATTCCGTAGCGAATAGGCGTTTTTCTTGTAGTGTATCACCGATGGGAGTTGGGACACAAGGGGAATTTTGTTCATAGAGTCATCATATGGGAGGTAAGGGATTGATGGGGCATATAAGGAGGGGGAAAATGATGAGAGCGGAAGTGATAAGTGGAGAGCGGGCGGTGGGCAGAAGAACAAGTAGCTAATGGAGGCAGCGAATGGCAGAAGATTTGAAGGAAAAAGAAGAAGAAAAAAATATATAGATTAGGGTTGAGAGAAGAGAGAGCGAGGAATATAAGAAGAATAGCATGATAAGGTAGCAATAGCAATGAAGAAGCGGAGAAGAAGAAGAAGAGAAATAGATAGAGGTTTTGTGATTTTTCTCCTTGGTCAAAATGTTAAGTGTTGGTTTTTTTATGAAATTGTGATTGAATTTTGAAGTTTTAATTTTTATTTTAAAGAAATGAAATCATTGTAAAATTTGCAATCTCAAATTAAATTATTAAATTATTTCCATATTAGAGAGACTCAAAATCTTGAAGAAAATCAAGAGAATTATTAATACAAATCATTGCCTAGAAAATTAATCACAGTCCTCCATTTAATTAAATCTATGAGAATTTGTAGAGTGTTGAATATCAACACATTTCAACAGATAATTTACAATTTGATTTTAATACATCTAGATTGTAATGAACTTTTTAAAATAATAAATTAATACCACTAAATTTTAATAGAATTTTTAAAATCAGAATTGACTATTTATAAACTTGAAAAGTCCTTACAAATCAGATAAAATCTAGATTGAATACACCCTTACATATGGGGCATACATGCATATGTGGGTTCCACTCAATTAATGTGAGAGGATTGTGAGGTTAATCTCACAAGAAACTGGTCATATGATTGAGTGACTCGATCCCAAACATAACTATCACATATATACAAACCAAAATAGAACATATATAAGCCTGCTACATGAGGACTTACAAACAAGTATTCTTTCAGTTTAAACATAAAATCCTTTCAAGTAAAACAGTGTTGCATAGAACTAATTAATATGTGGGAGCTGTTCTTAAGAGAATGTAGCGCAAATTGACTAACCCATCTTTGTTCAAGGGGAAGATGTAATCAAAGTGTACTTTCCTTCCAAGTGAAAGAATGAAGTTTCTTGGGGAAGATGGAATAAAATTTTACTTGGATTCGCAACTGCAGAAGTTCTTTTGCACATTCTTTTCTTCAATTAGTTATTATTCTTCTTTTTTCTCCATAAATTAAATCACAGAGTAGTTCTAAAGAAAAGCATAAATTATCATGAGAAACAGTGGAGAGGCCAGTAAACTCTCAATTGGTCCATATATATAGTTCTTGGCTACCAATTAATAAGAGAAACAATGTCCGAGTTGGAGTTCGAAGTTCCTCGAATTTGCAATAAAGAAAATGATGATTGGATTATCCAAGTAAATGATAAAGTTCACAAAGAAGAGGTTGCTCCCGTGGCTGTACCCCAGAAATGGCAGCGACATTCAATTTATAAGTTACCGCCTTGTGTAACAGATCTAAACATGAACGCTTATACGCCTCAGGTAGTCCATTTTTTTTTCTTTTTTCTATTGATATAACTTGAACTAAAAACCTATCACCTGGTAACATAGGAGCCCCCCCCCCCCCCCCCCCCCACCCCATTCCTTCGAATATTAGTGTTAAACGTGATAGAATATGCCTTCCCCAAATTATACATAAAATGAAGGTATATATGAATTGTGATGAATATTTTATGATGCATAATATTTTAATTATTCAGACGTTTATTTAGTCAATGTACACTTTTACTTGGTAAGAAATGTTTCTAACTGACTGGACTACTTCATTGTCACCTTATAGTTGGTCTCGTTTGGCCCTTACCATTGTAAAGACGAAAATTTGAAGCCAATGGAAGAGCACAAGGATCGAGCTCTCGTGAACTTCCTCAAGAGATCCATATTAGTAGATGTCAAACCGTACTATGAATCGTTACTAGCAATAGTGAATGATTTGATGGATGCATACCAATCGTTGGATCTGGAATTGCAGCAGAATCCAAATGCTTTCTTGAAGCTTATGATTCGTGATGGTTGTTTCATGCTCGAAATCTTTAGGGCAGCAAAAGAAAAATTTTGAAGGCTATGATGCAAATGATCCAGTTTTCGGTCCTCATGGAAGGGTTCATGTGATACCACATTTGAAGAGAGATATGTTGATGCTTGAAAATCTGCTACCTATGAAGGTTCTCCAAAAGCTTCACCAAGTTCAAAATGGATTAGCCACGGTCGGTCTCTCTCTCTGGTGCCGTCAATTCTAACTTTAAGCATGTATTAATGTCTAAAAGGACTATAGAAGGGCTTAAAAGAAGAGCAAACCGCATTCACAGGATATGACGCATTCAAGTTAAATCCAGTTATAATTTACCTTCTTTGTGAGGCTTTTCTATATATATAATTTCCGCCCTATATGGTCTCCCTCCTCTGGTGAAGTCCAAAAAAAAACAGTAAAATTCATGACGTTATTTGTGTTCTACAGGATCTTCTAGTATATTATGCAGTACATTAAATAAATTGATCTGTATAGAATTGTGTGATTATAGGCAAAGTTGTGGAGACAATTATTCCTACATGTGGAATAATTTCTTTAGCTTTAAAGACAATGTTGTGGAGACCAATATTTTTACAATTGGAATAATTTCTTTAGCTCTAAAGACAACGTTGGAGAAATAATTATTCTTTCAAGTTCATTTGAGTCTTGTTTTCTTTTTTTTTCCCTATTTCTGTTGGTTTCAAGTTCATACTTTATATTTATCCTTTTGACATGGGTATTGTTCTTCGTTGGTTATTTCTTTAATTCTCAGTTTTTTCCCGCCAACTGTTTGATGAATTGCTTCCATGGCCTGCAACTCTACTGCTGCTTCTGCTCCAGCCGATAAGTCTTCTCTGGGGCCTATGGCCAACGCCACCCAAGGCTTCTCATGAAATATTATTTTAATAGTTTTTTTTGAATCTTCCTATCCTTGTGTTTACGAATTTTTAGATCCTTCCGTTCCGAGTAAAAATTTCAATTTTGACAACCTTGTGTAAAACACTTGAAAAGGTTAGTATATAAAGTAAAGGAAAAAAAAAAAAAAACAAGCAACACTATTATTGAAATAAAGTTTACTGACAAAGATGGAATCTAAGTTTACTTGATAAGTTCTTACGGCAGAGGTTTATCAACATTCTTTAACTTTTAACTTCATTTAAGCGGGAAATAATATGTTCTTTCGTTTTCTTTCTTTATTCCAGTAAAAAAGTTCGCTTCAAATCAAATCATAACTTTTCCAAAAGCACTTCCCACCACGGCTTCTATTTCAAGCCAAATTTTAGGGAGCAACTTGGAATGCTTCTAATGAGTCTTCTCCCACAACAAGAAAATCAGTTGACCAGGATCGAATTTCAAAAGGCATATTATCAGCCCCAAAAGTATTTTTGTTGATCCGAATAAAAATTTGAATCGACAGTTGATTAACACTTTTTTTTACGGGAGGACCTTTGATACCAATGGTAAATTGTTTAAGGATTTTAATATTCAGAATTAATCTTTTGGGAACTAATAATGACAAATTTGCCAATATACAAATATACATGAGCTCTATAGATTTCAAACGAAATTGTCAAAATCGCAAGTTACAACGTAGAATCAGAAAATCAGTTGACCACGATCGATTTTCAAAAGGTATATTATCTGGAATAATTTCTTTAGTTTTATGGAAATTATTCTTTCAAATTCATCTGAGTGTTGCTTTCTTTTTTCCCCTATTTCTGTTGGCCTCAATTCATTTTCCATAGTATTTCTGGTGCATGCATTATGCTGATGTAACAAAAATATTTTGTTGTGTATTGTGCTATTACAACAACTCCTTTTTTTTTTATCGAAGGCACAGTAGCCCAGTGGATGATATCCACTGCTTGAGAACGAGAGGTCCAGGTTCGATACCCACCTCACACAAGGGGAATGATTTAATTGTCATTTCTTTGGGTTCCCCTTGTGTAAGGTCTTATACTCCCCTCACGGGTCGCACGAATATAGCATCTCTCAGCGATCGTGACCCTGCTCGGCACCCTAAGTTGTTGCATGAAGTTACCATGTGGTGTGCGCCCCAACAGCGTGCACGTCGCATGGCAGCCATGCCCCAACCAGCGTCAGTGCGGCGTGCTCAACCAGCGTGCGATAGGCGTGCCCTAGCAAACGATGCAGGCAGCCAGCCGCCCAGCAGCGTGCCCCTAACCAGCCACACGGGAACGTGCCCCGAGTCAGCCGCCCATGCAGGGCACATGAGCCAGTGCCGCCGTGCAGCCTCGCCCTGAGCCAGGGCCCATCAGACGTCAGCGGCAAAGAACGGCACTATAGCTGCACTCCCAACCAGCCGCTCAGCGTGCAAGCGAGAATGCACAGCGGCACAGCACATCGAGCCAACAATTTGGCACTTGCCGTTTCGCATCCCGGGATGAACTCCAAATGAGCCCAAACTTTTTGAGTCACCTTTTGGCAACATGTAGAAGATAACGCACGAGCTAGTTTGTAATATTCATATGTATAGCATAAGTTATAGTTTTCCCACCTCCTCGGAAAAAAAGTGGTCAACTCCTAGCATTTGGGCAAATGTTTTTTTAAGCACCTATAGGGGGAATAAAATCTACACACAAGCAAGCAAGCAAGCAATTGTAATCTCATGCAAACGACTCCTCCCCTCAAGTCAGTATTGTACATTCAAACTCAGTAAATTTGCATTCAATTCAATGAAGTGATTTTCGTGCAATTTGTCCCGTGCCATTTATTTTGTGTTTATTTACGATTTTGCCATTGTGAAGCGTTTGTCCCATTTCGATTATTTTAAAAGCCGGGAGTGACTTGGGGCTAGGAACCAAGGTCACTCGGCATCACGGTGCGTCTAAGAACCTCAAGAGACGACGACACTTGGTATCAGAGCAAGGTTGCTAGAACTCGGGACTAAGAAAAGCGATGGCTACGAAAACGAGAGGCGTGTTGGTTACGGATGATGCTTCCAAGACCAGACTAGATGCTCTAGAGGCCATGGTAAGCAAAGTGTATACTTTCTGCTATGGTGAAAGCGAGGAGGATGCCGAATCCATGAAGAGGAAGACGACTCTTATGGAAAACGATATCGGCGTGCAAAGTGGAGGAACTAGAGGAAATGGGTAATGCTACAAGAGAGTTATTCCATGTTACCCAAGCACACGATGCTAAGTTGGCAAGCAATGAGGTAGTGATCGAGGGAGATGCGCTCATCGTTGACCAACAACACCAAAGTAGTGGACTGATCTCGCAGCCGCTGGAAGAGGTGAAGGCAGAGCTAAGGGACGCTTTCCTTAGCCATTGGTCGAGCCATTTGGAGAACGGAATGCCCCACAAGCTGCCCCGAAACTAAAGGTGAGAGAACCTAAGGCATTCAAAGGAGCAAGGGATGCTCAAGAAGTAGATAATTTCTTCTTCGACATCACGCAATACTTCAAGACGAGTAGGTATCACCGAGAGAGCATGAAGGTGGATACGACCGCTACGTACTTGGAGGATGATGCGAAATATGGTGGAGAGTCCAATCGGTTGAGATGGAAGCCGGGCGGGTAACCATAAACACTTGGGAACTAATGAAAGAAACTCTTAAGAAGCAGTTCTTTCCCCAGAACGTGGTCTATGAAGCTAGACGAAAGCTTAGAGAACTGAAGCATAGTGGAACTATTCGAGAGTACGTCAAGTGCTTCTCGGCATGCTTACTACAGATTACTGACATGTCCGAGTCGGACAAGCTTTTTGTCTTCATGGAAGGTCTCAAACCGTGGGCTAAGAATGAGCTTGCTCGCCAGCGTGTCCAAAACCCGGCCGATGCTATAACTATTGGGCGAGGGCCTAGTAGACTTTCGATCGAGCGTGATGAAGGATAAGGAGAAGTCGACTACCTTCCCGGGACTAAGACGAGGAACTACAAGCCGCTACGCCGAACTTTGCAAGAGGGTGGGGAGATAGGCCCTCCCCCTCTTCGTGGGACAAAATCAGGGTGATGCCCTCACGAGGAATTACACACCGAGACCATTTGTCAGGGTCGTGCTACAGTGAGTTCGAGGGCCTCACCCATTGAAAAAATTGTCCAACCTACAAGGGGTGGACCTCTAGCGGCGAATGGTTTTCAACGGGGACCGGATACACCCCAAATGCAACGTGATGAAGCATATCACAGAAGAAGGAGGTGCTCGTTGGAGCACTAGCTAATATGCGAACGGCCCAAGGCGGTCATGAAGCTTTAGGCACTCGATCTAAAAGCGATCAAGGATTGATGTACGTGGATGTGCACATCAACGGGATACCCATTCGAGCTATGGTGGATTCGGCGCTACCCACAACTATATAGACAACTCTGAAGTGGAGAGATTGGGTCTATCTTTAGAAAAATGTAACCGAACGGTGAAGGCCATAAACTCACCGCCCCAAACGGTTGCTTTCGGAGTTGCGAAGGCAGTGAAGATAAGTGTGGGTCCTTTCAGAGGGGAGCACGGACCTCACCGCGGCCCGGATGGATGACTTCAAACTCATATGGGTCTCCAATTTATGAGGGACAATAAGACGCGAAAGTGCTCCCCTATCGTTTGATTCGATTATTGTTGACGGGAATGTTGTGCCCATTATTGTTAGAAAATCGGCCAACCCCAAGCTGTCTCGCATTCCAACCGGGAAGGGCCTTAGAAGGGAGAGCCAACTTTCCTTGCTCACCCTAAATTGGGAAGAGGTGGAGGAGAAATCGGGATCTATACCACCGGTGGTGAAGAGGTTGTTACACAAGTCACGAAGATGTCACGCCGGAAGAACTCCCTCGGCAACTGCCGCCAAAGAGAGACATCGATCATGAAATTGAGCTGCTCCCAGGCACGAAACCTCCTGCTCGGGCCCCTTATCGTATGTCTCAACCCGAACTTGCTGAGCTTGAAAACAACTAACGGAAATGCTTTGGAGGCGGTATCATCGTTCCCTGCAGGTCTCCTTATGGTGCCCCCAAGTAATATTCCCAAAAGAAGCTCGATGGTTCTCTTCGCATGTGCGTGGACTACTCGGGCACTCAACAAGAACAAGTATCCTATACCTCTGCCGGCTGATTGCTTTGATCAACCCGAGTCGGGCGAAGTATTACTCCAAAATTGATCTTCGTTGAGGCTCACCGGGCGAAAGTCACGCGTGAAGGAGGGAGATGAGATGAAGACCACTTGTGTGACGAGATATGGGGCATTTGAATTCCTGGTAATGCCCTTTGGGCTAACCAATGCTCCTGCAACTTTTTGCACCTTGATGAATCAAGTTTTGAGAGACATTTTGGACCAATTTGTGGTCGTATACTTGGATGACATTGTAATCTATAGCAACAGCTTGGAGGAGCATGTAGCACACCTGGAGATGGTGCTCGCTCGCCTCAGAGAAAACCAGTTGTATGCTAAGTTGTCCAAGTGCGCTTTTGCCCAAAAGAGAATTGCATTCATTGGTCACATCATTGAACCAGGATGCATTCGTATGGATGAGAAGAAGATACAGTGCATTGAGAGTGGCAGCCTCGAAGAATCTGCAAGAATTGAGATCATTCCTCAGGGTGGCCAATTACTATCGGCGATTTGTGAAGGACTATTCCAAGATAGCTTTACACTTGACCGAGCTTATCAAGAAGAAGATGGAGTGGAATTGGGACTCGAAATGTCAATTGGCCTTTGAGAACTCGAAGAGACAAATGTCCACCGACCCGGTGCTAGAGCCTACCGAGACACTGACTAAGCCATTTGAGGTGCATACTAATGCTTCAGATTTTTGCCTTCGAGGGGTGCTTATACAAGATGACCACCCGATAGCTTTTGAGAGTAGAAAAGCGAGCGAGCGAAAGAAGGTACACGGCACACGAGAAAGAGATTCTCGCCGTAGTCCACCGCTGAGGGTATGGAGACATTACCTATTGGGAGCTGCTTTCTTGTGAAGACGGACAACTCTGCGGTGAGCCACTTCATGACTCAGCCGAGACTAACGGGACGACAAGCCGTTG